>OV838924.1:42500-9055000 GCA_929442735.1 Watsonalla binaria | reverse complement strand
TATGCCCTACTATTATTGCATACATACATATGCTGACGCCTGCATCCCATGGGGGTAGGCAGAGACTACCTTGAATGTGGATGAAGCGAAAGAAGTATGTAAGGATCGTAGCGTGTGGCAAACGGTAGTCTCTGCCTATCCCCTATTATTGCATCTATAGTTTTAATGACCCTTGTAAGTTTGAACCAAATATTCACCGCAGTATCACTGGCCGAATATAGTCTGTTTACTTCTGTCACGATTTCCCAAAACACGACGACGCGTCTGCGGAAAATATTCGTGGTGAAGCTTACATCTGGGTGGAATTACATCGTCTCCTTCATTGAGTGTCTTTGATGCGGTCGGAGGGCTAGGGAGGGTTAGGGTGTTCACCCCCGCAGTGCATTCACCCCGTGGAAAGTGAGAGGCGCTTTCATTCCGGAACACGTCGCCCTATGCGCTATGGTTAATTGCCCGAATTCGGCACGCGGACGGTTCAACGACCTCTTGGGGACGATATTGTATCTATCGGTAAAAGGCTGATTAAGGGATTTAAATGCTTAGCAGATTTGTTTAGAGTTGCCCTAAAAATTTGTGTTATTTTTTTGAATTAACTAGGATTGAATTTTAAAATAAGTTTATGAGCTCTAAAATTTGTGTAACGCATGGAGCGTTACACGTTATTAGGCCTTTAAAATACTATATTATGCTAAATGAGTCTTGAATCTCAAAATTATATATTTGGGTAGATAAAATACCTGCGAACGACATCCTCAACCTTCAATTTCCTAAAATTTAGGCTGATTCTCATTTTTTAAATTTTTATAATATTAGTTATAGTTGGTGGTTGGTTGGGTGGGCATAAAACATCCATTACCCCAAACACTTTGCGTGTTATTTTTCTATTAAATTATTCCAATCGTGTCCCCTCAAAGATAAAGACGGAATGGCTTTGGTACCCTTATCACTGATTACAAACAAACTCTAAACAGGGGAGCTTGTATGCGAGGGTGTACAGGGGGCGAGAACCTTGTGCGTGGCAAGCGTAAACCTCCCAATATATGTTTAACTGCTGAGATTTTAATGACTCTTCGATTTTCAACGGATGCAGATTTTTTGCGTCCTTTACCATCATGAACATAATTTGAAACTAAAACATAAGTGGGCAAGGTCTATTCTTGTTTGCATATTCAATACGAGAAGATTTAAGCGTATTCCAAATTTGATCTGTTGCGTTTTTTATTGTTAACTAGGGGTTGTTGATAAATATGTGAAAATTTTTTTTAAGGCGGGTTATTCGCCTCTTGTAAAATTAATATTTCTTATCCCCAAAGAACCTTAACCTGCTTTATTTACTTATTTATGGTGTTATGGTACTGTCAAGCATATAAGCAGTACCACCGCTACCTGCCTACTACAGTAGGGTAAGAAGTAAAGCGCCTACGTAAAGGTACCTACGTTACATCTATACTAATATAGAAAGCTGAAGAGTTTGTGTGTTTGTTTGCACGCGCTTTTTATCAGGAACTACTAAGAACTATCTAAGTACATTTATTAAGGCGCTATCGTCACGCTTTAAAGTTAGCGTAAGCCCAAACTATTCCACGCAGACAAAGTCACATACATTTCTCTAAAACAAAAACAAATACTCGTGTTATTAATTAAACTCATTTCTAAGAATTTAGGAATAGTAAATATTAAATGTACAATACTATTATAAAGAGGAAAGATTTGTATTTTTGTGTGTATGTTCAAAAATTCTTTCACCGTTTGAAAGCTACATTCTCCTTGAGTATCGTAGGCTATATTATATCCACGTACTCCCGCGGGAACGGGAACGCGTACAAACATAATAAAATATATGAGGCAAAGGAAAACGCTATGAAAACTGCAAAAGTCATCACCTGCTAGATAACAAACATTTGATATTAAGTGATTCAATTATCAAATATAATCTATAAAAGCACAAAACTTACTCCAAGATCCCATAGTTGGTTGTAATACTTGTTAAGTTGCATTCCTAAACAATCACTGTTTATTTATTTTATTACTGTTAGCAAAACATGCTGGTTTGAACGAAAAAAGTCCCTGGCGTATTTAAAAATGAATTTAAAAAAATATTGACGCGAGTATTCCAATAACGCAAATAAAACTTTTTAGCAAATACATGCTGGTTTGAACGAAAAAAGGCCCTAGCGTATTTAAAAATGAATTATAAAGAATATTGCCGCGACTATTCCAATAATTCAAATAAAACTTTTTTTACTTTACTAATAGCGCGTTATTGTAACTATGATTAATTTTAAATGTAATGACAATGATAACACCGACTTCGCGGAGCGGGCGTTCCCGACCGGCCCTATGCACAAAGTGCAAGTAAGGGCTTGCATCGATCGACTTTCCTCTTCGCGAAGGTAGACAGGAAAACCGTCTTGGGAAAAGGGGAGGAATGGGGGAGTTATTTTTTTGCAAGCCTCATTCTTTTTTTAATGCGCGCGTTTGTGTGAGTGTGTAATTTCGAATGATTGTTCCTAGACTCCGTACTGCAGTAAGCTTATTTAATGTATACTGTTCCCCACATTAATGTGGAATTGATGAAATGAGTTTGTATGCGATAGTTAAAGGCAATGTTTAAAAATTTAAAAATGGAAGTTGAATATTAAAAAGAAAGGAGTGTGACAGATAAGACGAGGGAAGACGTGAACGACGAAAAACAGGAGTAGTATTTTATTTTTATTTTATTGTATTGTAAAGAAGGCGAAAAGTCGGAGTAAAGATAATGTAATTTCTGTTCAGAGCATACAGTTGACCATCTATCATCAGTATCGTATTTGTACTATACAATAACAAACACGTGAGAGATCAAACGCATGGTTATTAAAATTTTGTACATGCAATTAAAGGGTGAGGCCTTGTTACCCTTGCAAAATAAATTGTAATAACGAGCGAAGATATGGATCGATGGACACACATACGTATGCTTGTATTCTAAGTACTGTATTATAAGGGGTAGGAACATTTCGCCAGATATGTGAACTCTCATGTAATAGAGGGCAAACCTATTGCCATTAGTTGAGTGCTAATCAAGACTTCGGGCTGCTACTGGGACATTACAGATGAAAATATCCATTAACACTGCTAAATCAGGGAATCGAACCCAGGGCCTCGTGTTCCTCGGACCGATGGCATTACCTATTTAGAATATAATACTTTTTTATTTGTTTGTATGACATTAAACAACAGGGCTTGTAGACAAAGTAAAATTATCCTCACGGTTCGCTCATATGTCACGTGATAGATTTTTGTTATTCCCATAATTTTTCTATCGTTTCTATTAGCGCAAGCGCGAGAGAATGTTACTTTAGACAAAGTAACATTGGCCTACAGTTATCTCTTCGATATATTATAACAAAGCGACTTTTAAACACAAAGTTGCGCGAATCGATATCTTACTAGCTGATTCGGACATATGAATGACGCTTTTGAAATATGAACGTTATGACATTGTTATACAAGTTATTTTCCTGCAACACATTATGATGGATAGGGGAAGCTAATTGACAGTAGACAGAGTTTTCACATAATTAAATGGCCTTGAAGCGCCTACGAAACCCGTACCTACGTACTAAGTAATAACTTTGTTACAAACACTCATAACTTTTATTCTTCTTTCTACTTCGTCTACGAAATTAGATTCTTTTGAAAGCATTTATTTTGGTTTCGTCTGTTCTATGTTTATTCACTAACTGATCCCCGCGTATAAATATAACGAAAAATTCTAAAATTATATAGCTTATGGCACTCAAAAATAACATGGCATTTTGAATCCGTTCAGCAGATTCAGAGATTACTCTTCAACCTCACAAGCTTTGCCTCTTTATAATGTTAGTAATAATAATCGTAGCAAGTGTAGAAACTACTTTATGGGATTCATTTGATAGATAAACTAATTTACTTACAGCAAATATACAAACCGCAAAGAAGGAAACCGTAATTCCTGCCAAACAGAGCCATGGGTACAGAACATAAAGTAATATAATTACTGAACAGTTGTGTAGAAAAAACACAAGATTACTCTTGTAGTTAAATTATATATTGTTGATAAAAACGAGTAATTACTGAGTTTCTTGCCAGGTTCTTCTCAGTAAAAGCAACCTTCCGAACCTGGCGGTAGCATGTATAATCCTATGTAATCGTGTCTTTCTGACGATTTGAAAGTACTTTGTAAAAAGTCTAATCGAATTAAGATATTTTGAATTTTGAATAAATATTTATGCATGTATTCCAAGAAACAGTGTTAGTTGATTCGCAGTTTGTAGACTGGCTACGAAACGTCGTAGCGCGTAGCAACCTTTCCCATTGTAGCCATTGTCCTATTTATAAAGCAATGATATTTCTATGAACTCTACAATTTACTATTGCACGTAGTATTATGAAATACTAGCTGTGCCCCGCGGTTTTACCCAGACTTAGTTTTATACTTCATTTGTTTTTGAAATAAAAGCCTAAGTTACTCCTTGGAACAACAGTTATCTGCCAGTTACGGTCCCGTTGAAATCGGTCTAGCCGTTTCAGAGATTAGCTGGAAAAAACAGGCAGACAGACGGACAGACAGACAGACAAAGAAAAAAATTTAATAGTTTTTTTATTTCAGTACCTTATTAGTGAAATGCTGTTATTTTTGAATTACAAACAGACAGTTAAATTTTATTTGTCGGTATAGATAAGCTTATGCCCGTGTCATGTGGGATAGTTAATTTAGGTTGGTCTTAGTGTGATGATATTTAGCCTTGTTCTACACTATAATGGTCTTTCTAACACTGAAATAAGTAATGGGCGTTTCCTGAGATTAGCGCGTGCAAACAAACAAACGAACTCTGCAGCGTTACACATTAGTATGTATATATGTATTATAAATGCAGTACTTTAAGTTAGTTTATGATTACCATCAGGCGGACAGTATGATTTGTTGCTAAAAACTACGCATGCAAATTGAAAAATTACTTGGCGCATGTATAGAATATCCTTTCTCCATCCATTGTTTCGAAACACTTAAATTTGGATCGCCAACTCTATGCAACTTCAGGCATAAAGGGATAGTTACCTTCAAAACGCAACCGTTCCTAGTACCAGAGTAAATTCCAGTAATGATGTGGGGGGTCAGACCCCTGAGCGTTGAATGCAAGAACTGGGAGTCGCGGGGGCCGGGTGGGGGGCCGTAGTAGCAATATCCTTCACCCGCGCTAGGTCAGGGTTAACGGTACCCCCGAGCAACGGTGAACCACCTTCGACCTTGGATCCAGTGCGTACGATAATGCACCTACGTAAAGATTCCCTTGCACTTTCTCTATGCCTTCCTCTCCTAACACTTTCGACTCAATTTTACCTACTTTTTTAATATTCTTTATCTGCAATTAGTTCTCTGTGCAACTCAAGTTGAGTTATTGACATTGGCTGAGTTGAGAATTGAGTTGTAATGAGTTTGACAGAAAACCGACCGGTCTCGATAAAACGAATGATTAATATATTTCCTTATAGACATTGACTAAGTCTTCAAGCACTATATTTATTTTCGTTCTATAGTCGTTTACTAACGATATATAAGACATAAATTGTGGACTTTGTAAAGGTAAATATCAAACTAAATTACATTGTAGCATTCGAGCGGTTCGGATAAACGAAACCAATTTTCTACCTGTCGCTTACAGATTTCCATGTAAGTCAATTACAGGGAGCGTCATAAAAACAAAACGTCCGCGGACATGCGTAGCCAATATCTAAATTCCCAATAGCCGTATTGCGCATCAAGAGCCAACGACGACCTTATAACTAACGTATTAGAGTAGATAATTCATTAACGTGGCTGTCGAGCAACGGGCAGTGGATACTGAGTCGTCATACGTTTCTTTTGAGTTTCAATTCGTATGGACGGTGTGTTTCGTATTGTTGGGCAAGAGTTGAAATTTGGGCTTTATTCTTGAGATGTTAGGGTTTAGATTTGTTGTTTGGATGGGTGGTGGGTCGATATGGCCCGGGCGCGCGCCGATCGATAGAGGGGCGACCCGAGACGCACGGCTATGCATCGCCCGCCGCGTGCCTCCAATACAATTCGCATACATGACATACTCTGACTGTCAACAGATAATAATGGTATTTTATGGGCCTCAGATTTATTTCATTTATCCCATTTTGAAGATAAAGAACGCTGAAAATATACGAGAAAATATACTATGTCATTTATTATTACAGGTTTTATGACTTTTTGCGAAGAAATTATTTTCTGATGAGAAAGGTGTCAAAAAAGAAGTTTTCAAGTCTTACTTTTTTGTAAAAGTCTAAGATGATTAAGTATAAAGTCTAAAGTATTAAGAAGTCTTTTCGAAGGTAATTTACTGATGTTTCTGTTAGACCCATGCTTAATATTCTTTTTAAAATAATCTCTTAATTGAAAATGTTCAGCGAAGGCCATGATACACTGTAATTATCAAGTTAAAAATCGTCACTTTAAGACGTTTTGAGTTATCTTTCCAAAACTAATGTAACTTACTCTTCACTGTAGTATTTAAGGAAAATCAACTTTTGCATAAGAAATGAAGTAATTATAATAGTGTTAAATTCCTCAATCCCCTTCCATGAGATCGAGTTACCTATCCATTAGCATAAATATTAACTGCTATGAATATTAATCTTCAACGCTCACGACATGGACACTGATCTACCCTCATTACGAAAACGATGTATACAGAATATGATAGGGCGAATTTCAGGAGAATTTAGACGTGTATAATATAATGTTTCATATCCTTCATACAATCATGGATTACCTACAATTTTTGTGACGAAGATCATAGAAAGATATTGTGCCTTTATCTTGATATATTTTGATAAAAAATATGGGTGTCTCTTCGTGAAACGCGTTTTCAAACTATAATACAAAAATATCTTTAGTTGATTTGATTTTTTACAGAGTATTTTCAAATCGTCAGAATGACATGATATACCGGATTGAAATGATGGTTTGGGAAGGTCGCTTTTACCGAGAAGACCTCGGCAAAAACTCGGCAAATACTCGTTTAAAAACTATTATGCTACTAGCGGACGTCACGCGGTTTCACCCGCGTAGTTCCCGTGCCTGTGGGAGTAGAGTGAAAAAATATAACCTATATCAATAAGTGATAAAGTAGCATTCTAATGGAGAAAGAATTTTTAAAATCAGTCCAGTACTTATTACAATAGTTATTGAGCCAATTCATTACAAACACATACAAACCTTACCTCTATATAATATTAGTATAGATTTTGAATTACAGCTCACACTTGTCTAGGGGCTTTACCATCAACCATGAGCTCTTATTGTCAAGAACTATCATAACATATCATCAACTCAACGTATGAGACAGATCACTGTCTGATACTAAATAAATCTGTCACTACTGATAGTGACAGATTTATTTGTCGAACTATTGAGGCAATAAAAGCTTATTTAAGTAAGAAGGTTCCGTGTGAATTTGTAAAATATTTTTTCGAATGTTCTTTTTGATCTGATTTGGTTTGAAGATAAATGATGTCCTGTTTATACTAAACACGGCAATGCTGATCAACGCCCCTAAAGTTGTGTCAAAATGTCCCATGGCCGGTTAGCGTGCAACGGGCGCTATCGCTATCAACTCCATCGATCCATATTTATCACGTCACACAACATATCGTATCTTATCAGTCATGCCCGACAGAGTTCCTAATTATTTTACATACTGGCTGTGCCCCTCGGTTTCACTCACGTAGACTTAATTTCATGGCTTTTTTTTCCACGAAAACTTAATTTGAAAAAAAAATTATTTCCTCCTCGTAGCATTATTTATCTTTCAGTGAAGGTCCAGTTAAAATCTGTCAAGTCGTTTCGGAGATTATCCGGAACAAACAGACAGACAGACTGACTGAGATGAGTTCTTAGAATTGTTTTTTTATGCGAGTATCGTATATACGTTCATATGCATTTAGTGAATTACAAACAGACATTTCAAGTATCATATATCTGTATAGACATAGTCTGTTTTGTAATAAGAGAGGTACCTGTACTTGGAATACTGAAGGCGCTTCAGGATTGAATTAAATAACACTTTGCGGTGCATGTATGCCATATAAAAGTTTAAAAATTATATCTAAAACAATTCTCGTCGGACAAGTTTTAAAAATGAGGTGGGTGAAGGAGATAAGTGAATGATGGAGGAAAGTTACTACCGCATTAAAAAATACTAAACAACGGTAAACGAATTTAACTTGTTGGCAAATTTTGAAAGTAGTTATAAAATTTAAGCTGCTTCCAACATTTTGCTAAATGAAATAATTGAAAAGTTGTATGAAAATCCTAGTATTGTATTTACTAAGGTTTTCTTACGAATATTTTGACGACACCGTTGGTCTAGTGGTGAGTATACCTGATTGCTACAATTGCAAAAATTATTCGATAAAATTCATAATTTCAGAAAAAGGCTAGGTTTTTTATATTCTTTAATTTATTTGGAATTTTTGTCTAACATAGACAATGTCAGCTCCATTGAGCTCGCACATCACAACTCAGCAATCATTAAACAATCCAAACATTAACCGGAAAAACCTGCACGAGAATTTGTCAAAGCTAAATCTAAAGGCAAATTTGACAATCTCAATACCCCTGTCTTTAGCATTGAAGGTGAAACGCGTTGCACCAAATTGCGTTCTGTCCTTATAGCCAGTAGACATTTTCATGGAAAATGTATTTCTGTCACTAGATTGTCACTGTCAAACTTGATTTTTTTCCGTTTTCAGAGTGCGCGAGTCCGACTCGCATTATTTTATGTAAATAATTTTAGCAATAATTTATGACCAGAAAAACAGGCAGCGAAAGCTAATAGTCGAAGGCACATTATTTTGCCACACCAATAGCGTTATTTATTAAGGTTTCTCAGCGTCGCACTCGTCGTTGAGTATAGGTTTTAAAGAAATTAAAGTAAACCGTGTCCTCTATGTATTATGTATAAATTTCCTATGATAGAAACCAACGCTCGCCGTCGAGTTCGAGTTCGAATCCTTTGTGAATAACGCGGCAGTGATTTAACTATATTTCAAGTGTAAAGTAAAAGGCTTAGTTGAATAGTACGTGTGTTAGTTAATGCAAAGCACTTTCAGGGTCGGATATGACTGTTATATGTATTAAAAATAGCCTTCATTTCATCTTGAAGGCCTTTCTACTCACGTGATGACCTCGACTCGAAGAAAAAATTTACAGTTGCTTTCAATTTTCTTGGCGAGTGTACGATAAGTTTATTTTTATGTACGCTTAGCTATATTCTTCGCGTAGACTTATTTTAATGGTTTTTTTTTGTGCGGAAATCTAATTATTTTACTAGAATAAAAGAAGTTATTACATGTAGCATTTGCTATTTGTATTGTATTTTGTAACTTTGATCTAATATTCAGATATTACTAGCGGACATTTCACTTTCAAGGTTCTTCTCAGAAGGATAGTTTCCGAACCGGTAGTCAATTCTTCGACGATCGTAAGTGCCTCACTGGGGCCTGAACTGAATGATCCATTACCATTTATATGTGACTTTTAATTCATCATTTAAATTTTAAGTTGAATAAAGAGAATGCTTAACATGAAGTTTTTTGTTTTCATTATACTCCCATTCAGACAAAAGGTTAAGCCTGATTCAAAAAAACAATAAAATACGTAATTTTACCCCAATTCAAAATGAGTTTTGACTCACCTGAAAGTTGATGGTAGAGGTTACTATCCTCATGGACTCGGCATAGTTTCTGAGTACGGAGTCGGTGCTCAGGCAACTCTGCCGCCACTCGTATAGCTGTTCCAACCTCGTCACACATCGCTCGCAGATCTTCTTCGGTAGGAAATCGTCCTTCGATATCTGCTGGATAGATAGAAAAGAGGTTAATATTCGCGAATACGAAGACAGTTAGAGGTGTATTGAAAGGACACCACATTTCGCTAGTTACTTTAAGTCCCATGCAATGGGGGCGAGGCTATTGCCATTAGCTCAAACTCAAACTTAAATATATCTTTATTCGATTAGACTTTTAACAAAGTTAGTTTAGTAGCCGTGGTGGCCTCGGGGCTTGAGCAGTCGCCTGCTACGCAAGCGACGCAAGTTCGAATCCCAGCGGGGAAAAAATGTGTTTTTCTAAAAAAAAAACTTACGTACAGTGATTTCACACCACGTGCTTTACGGTGAAGGCAAATATCGTGAGGAAACCTGCATATTTCTGACAAGTAATTCAAAGACGTATGTAAAGTGCCTGAGACGGCGATAGACTCACCATTTGTCACGTTGGCACTTAATCAAATACAGTGAAAAGTGGGTGTTGTGATAACAACACCTCTGCGGGGAATACAGGCGTGAGCATATGTACTTTTAACAAAGTACTCTCAAATCGTCACAATTATGTAATTATTCAGGATTATACATCCTACCGCCAGGTTCGGAGGCTTGCTTTTACTGAGAACCTGGCACTTAGGCTCTAAGCTAAACTCCGGGCTCTTACTGGGTAGGTGGTATATTAGTAGTTACTATAGATCTGCTTACCCCTTCGGAGACCCTTCTGGGATGGCGTGAGCATATTTTTTTAGTATAGATGAAAAAACCTAATGATACTTTGCCTGACCAGGGGATCTAACCAAGGATCTCATTCCCAACGAGGCAGGCACGTTACGAATACACATTGGTATCATGAAGGTGCGTAGTAAGGGATGTGTTTTTTTAAAACTAATACCTAAAGTTACTGTGCTGTGTGAGGCTGGTGAATAACGCGAATATTAATTCTAAACAAAACCCGAATTTCTCTAGTGAAAACGCACCCTTAGTGCGAAACTGTATCTGTCCATCTCTTTGTTTTACACCGTTAAGCTTCTCAATCGATTTTGCTAAGGTACATTGAACTTTAATAAGGGCATATAAGGCTAACTTTTGTTACAACGAATGTATAGCGAAAACTAGTGTTACGTAAGGCTTTTGACAAAGAAACGAAGACTAATATTTATTTTATACCAATGTAAATTTTTCGATGTAACTACTTGCCTACCCCTTCGAGAACCCTTGAAGAAAAACATAAATATATTTCGATACTCTCACAAACTACATTTATATAAATCTCTTAAACGTCCTCATATATTATAAACCTCTTATAAAATGGATGAGATGATAAAATACACGGCGAATATTGTCGAGCGCGTTCCATTATGACGGAAATTAATATCATGTTTATCCCGTGACGCTGCGGCGACAGCTATCAATATCAATATTATCCTTTCTTGGAGAAAATGTCAATGATCTACTTTGCAAACAATAAGTATTATTTATGTATATTCTGTACTTTAGAATCTGACTACAATTGTGTTCATAACTCATAAATTGTTGAAGTTAACATAATAATGGACTTAGACTTATTAGGGTATATTCGACACAGAGCATCAGTAGTACATAATATGGAATTAAAAATATAAATCCTTTTTTTCGTTGTTACTGACCATTTATTTCTGAATACATTACGTTCGTAGTTATTTAGAATTTCATTAAAAATGTGTAGGGATTTTTATTTATATTTTAAAATTATAAACTGTCTTGACCCTATATACTGCATGAATATAGATAAATGTGTTTTTAATAATCAAAATGCTCAATATTTTTACCTCGTACGATAAAACAAATATTTACACTTGCAATGTTAGGGACATAATGTGAATTTTAATATCCGTTTTGTCCCTCGCTATTCTAAAATCTTATCATAAAAATCTTTCATTTCCTTTTGTCAGTCGTTGGCATTGCATTATTGGACTTACGTAGTAGGGAGACCTTGTTGTGAGAAATGGAGATTATAAATCATAATTGGTTTGTTACATAGATATTTAAATAATATATTATCAATATTGGTACTAAAAATTAGTCCACTTGTTCAACAGGTATCGTGAGACGTCGCTAATACGTATCCTCCGTAGCGCCGTAGCCGATTGTAGCGCGCAAGCGTCTACGAAACTCGGTGTCGGTGCTACGAATCGTTCCTTGAATCACTATTGTTGCACCTTTTTCCTCACAAAGCTTGTTTACATTTTAATCCTATAATACCTTCTCAATGGTTATAACTTCACAATATGAATGAAACAAAACTCTTTTTTCTTTAAGGAAACTTTGAGTTGATACGGTTTCGGATAGGTAAGTAGAAATGTCAAGGACAAAAGACAATGGAGCTCGGCGTAAAAGGTACAAAGACTCACCATAGTCGGAAGGCAGGTCCTGAGTTTGAACAGGATCTGCCTTTGCTCGGACTCCTTGTCGAAGATGTGGAGTCGGGGCCCGCTCTTCAGCGAGCACAGCCGACAGAGGTCGGTGAACGCGGTGAAGTTGAGGTCTTCGGGCTCGGTCATGGCGAAGCACCGGATGAGCAGGTCAAGGAGGCAAGAGTTGTCCATGTATACGGCGGTGGTGTTCGGGAGGCGGGAGACGGTCAGCGCCGCATGTCGCGGGTGCAAGGGAGGCGTCGCGCCGCCACTGCGTCCGGGGGGCACTGGCTCCCGGCGCGCGCCACCCGACCCCCGACCCCCCGCCCTTCACCCCCCACACCTCCGCGACGCAGCCCCCACCGCCGGAAAACGCGTGCCAGTTTTCCCTAACTGCGTCTGCAATTGCTTGTTTGTCGGTATGCAATTGATTGGCGATTATGAATTGCGGAATTTTTACTTCGATTTTTTTTGATTTTCTGGTACCTATTAAAAAAATATTTTTATAGGAATGCGTCTTAGTCTCATTACCATTCGAACGATGTTTATTGGTTTCAATAATCAAATACAAAGGGTTATCGATTCTTATTTACGTATAGATGTTCATTTTTGTGACTCTACATTCGTAACACGTGTCCCGAATAATCTTCACTATATGTAGCAAGATAAGATTTTTTTCTTTTTTAAATAACGGGATTGGAAACTCGTTTTATTTATTGTCTTGTCTGTCTATCTGTGCAGAAATTTCGTGAAAAATACTGGGCGGTTATTATAAAACTTGGTATTTATTACTTAGTGCTAGCTTTACTACCTTAGTCAATGCATAGGCGCCTTTTTACCGGAGGATAACATCCCAATCGTTTACCAAAATCTAAAACATAACACGCAAACTTAGTCGTTAACTATATAGTATGTTACTAGCTCTGCCCGGCATACGTTGTATTGCCATTTTTTATTTGGGGTGGACTACCCCTAACATTTAGGGGGATGAAAATAGATGTTGGCCGATTCTCAGACCTACCCGATCTGAGGAGTTTCGGAGGAGTATGGCAACGAAAACTGTGACACGAGAATTTCATATATTAGATTTTATAGGTACCCTAAGAAGCCGTTATGCTCTAGTATCACAATCATTCCACACACAATAATTCCATATATTCCAGCATTTAAGTATTTTTTAATTTACATATGTAAGAATTATTAAAATATTTCATGCAATAATCATACATCAAGCTATCAAATTCAATACTGACAGATATATGCCAATGCACAGTTCAAACTGTTGGGGCTAGAAGTGATATCTTCGTAAAAAATTGTATGCGAATTTCTTTAACTCTGTGGGTGAACAATAAAGAAGGGATTTTGGATATTCAACCCCTAAGATAGAGAACAGGGCTGTTTATATTTGTGTATAAATAGTACTGCCTTTGTACGAAGCTGCGTTCAGAAGCTAGCATTTTATCATTTATACTTATATAATAAAACTGAAAAGTTTGTTTTTTTAACGCGCAGGAAACACTGGTGTGAATTGAATAATTTATTTGAGTGTATAGTTAATCTTGGAAGGCTTTAAGCTTTATATCATCATGCTGCGACCAACAGTAGTGGAAATGGAAAATATTACAAAAGCGAGAAATAATCACTAAGATTTTTAGGAACTTGTTAATCCTATGAGAGGAAAGCCATCAGGCACACCTAGTATATACTAATATTATAAAGAGGAAATATTTTATTGTTTGCATTGAATTGGCTCCGAAATTACTAGACTGATCTTAAAACTCTTTCAGGAACCGATTGCCATATTATCAGCGAGTAATAAAGGTTATATTTTATCCCCGTACTCTTACAGTAACGGGAACTACGCAAGTAAAACTGCGTGTCGTCCGCTAGTCATTATATAAACAAAACAATCCAATAAGGTTGTTTATCGTACCATTAAATACTTAACCTTATTTCAGAATCTGTCAGTGTCAGATAGCGCAGCCTGCTGAGCTGTCATGGATGTAACAAGGCATTTCCACTTGACATTGGCGGAATAGTTTTACTTAAGCTCATCGCCATTAAATAAATAAAGGAATTACATGACATTTCGAAGCCATAAACAATAAGTGAAGTGAACAAAGCATTTCAACATTTTGCATAGTTTCGTGATAATGTCGGTAGCTTCGACAGATTCCGATGCGGACTACCACGCGTATTCGGAGCGTACGCTGGCCCTCATCAAACCGGAGGGATATGAAGATGCTGAGGCTATCGAAAACCACATCAGAAATAATGGGTTCACGATTCTTGCTGTTAGTTTTGTTTCAATATTGCTTGATGATGCTGTGTCGAGATATGAACGCTCAGCGAAAATAGTGGAGCTAACTGCGCATTTTGTTCGTGTCGCGTCATACATACAGATAGAGACAGACTGTATGATTACATACATATATACATACATATGCTCACGCCTGTATCCCATGGGGGTAGGCAGAGACCACTGTATGATTACTGCGTATTAAAGGCCAGCGCTCATGACTCGTGACAGCTGTACGTACTACTATACCTATTTATTAACTGGTTCTTGCCTCGATCGGATCCAGCGATGTTGTGGTGCACCATACCCAAAGTATTAGGTTCCATATAGGAAAGGAAAGGAAAAGTTTGTATGTATAAGTGATTGTCGCAACAACATAACCGACCTCTAAAATAATTCTATCATAAACTACACTAGACTTTCAGTGTGTACATGATTACATAGTATGTTAGAATACAGCATAGAATGTTAAATTATGTACGCGCACGAGCACGACGTTTCTTTACTGAGTTGTACCCATAAAACAAAATATGCTCACGTAACATTTTTAATGAAAAAGTACTCAAATATAAATAGTAGGTATAAAGACGAACGACAAAAACATTAAAAGCCTTAATAATATTTTTAATTTATATATGTTCTAACCATCGTTGCCCTGTGCCGAATAAGCGCCTAAGCGTCTAAGCCCTGCATACACCTACCGTCATTGATACATCTTCTCTAATAAGCTAGCATTTTATAAAAGCTAAATTATCGTAAACAGGGGTACGGGGTAGCATATTGTAGCATATGTGCCGTAGTGACGTCATTTGTGTTTTATGACTCACTATAGTAATAATTGTATGAATTAATGCTTTGCTAGGGAATCTACCCTATTGTATGTTGCGGCTATTGATGTAATACATCAAAGGTTCTTTTTCTAAGTAGGTAAAGTTCGTTGATTTGTGTATATCAACATTACTATGAAAATATTAAGTTATGAAAATATTCAATGTAAGTTACTGCTTGTAACATTAGCTATTTGCAATTGAAAGTCCCGTTAAAATCGGTCGAGCTGTTTCGGAGATTAGTCGGAACAAACTGACAGACAGACAGATAGACGGACAGACAGATAGACGGACGGACAGAAAGAGAGTATATAGAGTCAGCTATAACCAGAATCTGTCTTTAACGAGGGCTATTTTACTTGTGCTCGCTAAACTCGAGTCGGCACCTGCCTTCTTATTTGAAGTTTTCATTGAATTTCAAAACAAAATTATTCTCATATATGAAGTATTTGGTCAGTTATGACCAGCAATAAAATGGGCAGAGGAAATTTGGCGAGATCAATAATCAGCAAATCCGAGCACCCTAGTTGCGCATTGTCCTAGCGAGTGAAGGGTTGCTCTCGGAAGGTGAGGGCGACATGCAAAGCATTGCTCTAGTTACATAGAGGGTCGCGTTCATTATTTAGCGTCACATGCAGTGCGCGCAGGGCTGCCACCGCCATGTTACTATAACAAGCAATCATTATTGTATTGAATTGCGTTTCGTATTTGTTTAACATATTTCAATTATTGAATGAAGAATGAAGTGTTTTAATACGTTTCAATTGAATTGTATGAAATTAGAATATACTTGTTTTCATATAACCTAGCTCACAAAGCTCCTGTTTATTATGTATGTCTGAGAAGTATTTCAATGACGTATGTATAGTGCCTGAGACGGCGATAGACTCACCATCTGTCATGTTGGCACTGAAAAAAATGAAAAGTGGGTGTTATTATTACAACACCTACCCTTCGGGGAATACAGGTGTGAGCTGAATGAAGTGAATCTGTCCCGTGCGATGCATAGACATGGTTAGTTTGAAAATTAAAAAATTTGAAAAAAAAAGTCATAACTGACTGACTGATATCAACGTACAGCTAAACTGCTGAATTTAAGGACTACTTTTGTACGATCTTGGTGAGGTGTGTTTTCCGTAATTCCTTAATGGAGTTAAATGAGAAACGATGGTTTGAAAAAAGGAGATTAATAAAAAACCTGAATAATAATAAAAACGGGTTTCCCCGCGTGGACAACCCTGCCCTAATGACGGATCTTCGAGTACCCTTTGCATACGACGGACACTCTTGTTATCTATACATGCAAAAACTAATTAACTATATATTATTCATGCTTGGAAGGGTCACTGTATGATTTTGGATTAAGTTAAAATGAGTGAAATACATATTTTTATATTTAGGACCATACTACAAATATAATATCAAATATATATTTTTTGATAATTATGATAAAGTTAATACAACATTGGTTCTTACTAAATCTTATTTCGTAAACATAACCAATCGAAGGAAGAGATAAAAATATAGATAAACACTTTTGTTTCGTATGCAAGGATCGCAGCATGTGGTTGGAAAACTGTAGTCTCTGCCTACTCCACGGGCCACAGGAGTGACCATTTAATTTTCAATGCTTATTCTTCCTCGCCAATTCATGTAGGCTAATGTACTTATAAGTGATTGATATAATATGACAAACCTACCATTCTATGACGTCGAAAACATAATCAACGTAAAAAGATATTTTTACGTAGGCACTTTTTTAAACGTGATATATCATACCATTAAAACAAAGATTAAGGCAGTCCTTAATTTAAAAGTAGCTCCACCTCTTTCTGTGATACGGATTTAAAAAGAGATAGACATAGTTTTAGTCGGCGTTTAGTCTAGTCTTCGTTTAAACCATGACGATAGTGTTAATAGTCAGTCGAGATCGGTACACGAAAACATTAAAGAAAATATTAATTATAGTCAGCCAGTAGGTTACCTGATATTGTAAAGATGGATGTTTGGTCTTCAGAAGCGTCAAGTCCACCTGACGCCAGAGCAAGCGGCAGAGTTCTACAAGGGCCACTATGGGAAGCACCACTTCCCACACTTGGTGGCTCACATGTCCAGCGGGCCGATTATTGCCCTCGTCCTCGCAGCTAAGAATGGGATACAGAAGTGGCGAACGCTCATGGGACCAGCTAGGTTAGTCTAATTACAAATAATGGCTACAGGTGCTGTAGAGAGTTATGAACGCTGACCTTGAATGTACTTAATTTTGTGAGTATGTTTGTATGTCGCGGCGCGAATCATTATTCCCGTGTCGTCGATTCCCTCCACACCGGGTCGCTTTACGCCAAGTAGCGTTACGTCGAGTTTCTTCATGTCGAGCCAAAACAATTGCCTGCTTTATGTCGAGTGTGTACTGTTAGGAACATAACTGCTACGAGGATCGGAATACATGCGCAGTTAACCCCACTATTTCGCGAGCGCCCATAAGTCGTGACGACACCAACTTGAAAAGTTGTGGCCTGTGATTTAATTCGCCTTACCCATGTTACGTGCCGACGCTCGAATGTGGGTAGGAATGCACAATTTTTTTGGACAAATGTTTCGTTTTGTATGTCTTGTTGTACCCACTTCTGACTGAACCGATTCCATAATCGTTTTTCTATATGCAAAATAAACACTTTTGATTATTTTAAAATAAAATATACTGTTATGTTAAAATTTATTAAGTATACAATGAAACTAAAATGTGTTTTGAATTATTAGTCAATATTACAAAACACTTAACTTTCAGTTTTTACGCCCGTTTAATAAAGGCACCCTTCGATAAACAACGCTTATAAAATATGTTTTTCTTATAATACGAAGTAGATTTTATGACGCAGTCGAGTGTCTGTTACATACAGATCCAATACTTGTCTGTGACAGAAGAAATAACATATTTATAACTTAATGTGTCTAAGTACCTACTGGCGACAATAAATGAAGACTGGTATCTATTCATTCCCCATATCTACTTTTACTTTTATATGTAATCTCTCCAAGTTGATTTGCTTTACTTTTGTAACGATTATATTATGCCATTTATTCAACCATAAGACTTCATCTTCTTCTCTTCTATACTAATATTATAAAGAGGAAAGATTAGTTTGTTTATTTGAAACGAATAGGCTCCAAAATTAATAAGATTATACATAAGTAACATAAGTAAAAGAGCCGTGGTGGCCTCGGGGTTTGAGCAGTCGCCTGCTACGCAAGCGACGCAAGTTCGAATCCCAGCGGGGCCTGTACCAATGAGCTTTTCTAAAAAAATTATGTCCAGTGATTGCACACCACCTGCTTTACGGTTAAGGAAAACATCGTGAGGAAACCCGCATATGTCTGAGAAGTAATTCAATGACGTATGTATAGTGTCTGAGACGGCGATGGACTCACCATCTGTCACGTTGGCACTTAATCAAATTCGGTGAAAAGTGGGTGTTGTGATAACAACACCTCTGCCTACCCCTTCGGGGAATACAAGCGTGAGCATATGTAATGTATGTATGTATGTAAGTAACATAGCTCATATTGTTAATCGAGTTACGGAGGGAAGCTACGGACCTAGATCTACTATTAAAATAAAGGACAGCCTAGGAAAGAAATTAAAATCAGTCATCCCAGCATATATTAAGGTTCGTGACAAGTTCGATTGTACTGTATTCATATTGCGTGTACTAGTACCTAACTGGTAAACTAGTAGGTATCTATAGGACCGATATGTCGTCCATCCGACTGAGAATAAGGGAATAAGGAGTGCACCTGTGTTTGCACACACACATGTGCACTATGACACACAGTCCTGCACAGATGACTAATCCCCGTTGAGATTATTCCGCCGAGACCGAAATTCGGTTAGGACATCATCAGTATCTATAGATGACATACATATGTTCACGCTTATATCCCATGGGGGTAGGCAGAGACCACCGTTTGCCACATGCTACGATTCTTACATACTTCTTTCGCTTCATCCACATTCATGCATCTCTTTATACACTTTCTTCGGTTATGAGTGCTCCGAATTTGACCTTTCTGAAAAATACTATTAATTTGGTCATAGTAGTTTTTCCTTGGACGCCCTCTACTGACACCTCCGGTCACATTCGCTCTATAAATGAAAATAATCGCTCTATAGATGAAAATAATTAATATTATTATCAGAGTGGTGGAAGCTCAGGCGTACTGGCCAGACAGTCTTCGTGCGTGCTACGGGCGCCGCACCAAGTACGGTGATTATTTCAACGCGGTACACGGCAGTGAGAACTACGCGGAGTCCCTGAGGGAGATACACTTTTTCTTTCCCCAAAGTAAGATTTGTTTGCAAACACGAACGTATAGGAACTACCTACCATCGGTTTAATCAGAACGTATTAAGAATTTCTTAGATTTTTTCGTAGTAGGATGCCATCGCTATAATGATGATTGAAACCTCCGAGTAGTTACCTACTTACCACAAGGATAACTTTTATTACGATTTAACGTTGACGCTTTCGGTTGTCATCGCACTGTTTGCCCGATGACAAGCAGCCGTAGACTGTAGGTTGCTATACAGGCTAAAGGAACGATGGAAAGGGTAACTCAGGGATGCCTCCTTTGTGAAAATGGAACTGAACATCAGACTCCTTAAAAGCTTTAGAAACCTTTCTCACGCGTGGGAAAGCCTACCTTCTTACAACTCTTACTAGTTTTGTTGCTTATTATGTGAATAATTGCTTAGAAAGTACGTAACTAAATGATATCTACTCACCTTTCTATTCGAGAAATGAACCTTAGATCGAAAATGCTTCGTACATATGCAGTGACCGCATTGTTTTTATTTTATCAACAGTGAAAGTAGGGCCGATACTCCGCGACTGGCAGGTGAACGATTACATCCAGAAGCATATAATCGCGACTTTGTTGCCGTCGCTGACAGCCCTAGCACACGAGAGACCGGCCGAGCCCATCCTATGGTTAGCTGATCACTTGAAGAGGCACAACCCTAACGAGCCCCAGCTAGCGTCACAGCCTTCGGAGCAGAGGGAAGATAAGCGATGTCAGACTCCTGTGCCTTCTGAAGAATCGTTTACTAATAAGTAGAATAGAGATCATTAAGTACCTAAGGGTTGGCGCAAACGGACCACCTACCACCGCCATCGTCGACTGATGGACTAGAAAATTCACACGTTCTTTCAGCAAGTCACAAATGCGGCAAGATTCTTCAAAATGCAACTACCCGACTACCCTTAATGCCTGGACTGGTTGCAGGATTAATCGATCTATAAATGCGGTGGTAAATAAATGGTAAACATTCACGTTTACAGTAAAGTCGTGTTGTAACGATTTCTGCTCATACATTGAAAAAATTACGTAATTAATTTGTAGTAATGTATGGGCGTCTTGTCAGTGAATTTTGGACTCTTTTGCGTCAAGGCTAAGCAGTCGTTACCCATCCACCCACTGGACTTTCCCACTAATGGGTGGACAGGTAATTCACGATTACCCCTCCACCCACTGGGTTAGTGTGGATTAAAACCAGTATAGTAATCGACATATGAAAAATAGTTTAAAATTTTAAAAGGGATTTCGTATATTCGTATTTTTTTTATCTCCTTTAAATTCTGGCGCCTTATTAGGTACATGTTATTAAAGAAAAATTGCTCAGACTTTGAAAATTACCTCATTGAAAATTACCAGAACCTATAGGTTCTGGTACCTTAGTACATTTAATTAATAAGTTCATAAAGCTCAACATGTCAGAATATAAATATATCTTTTTAGATACGGATTAATTTGAACTCATTATCTTGACACATTAGATTATTTTCGACAAGAAATAACGACACTTTTCAAAAATTATTCCAGCTTTCATTCAATGGGTGGACGGGAAATTCCTGATTACCCGGGGACTCACTGGGGGTGCACGATGCAGGCTAAGGGATGGAACTGTATGGGCATATCATATATACTCTTTGGTCAATAGATTTTCATATATTAAAATTAAAAAAGAACATATTTTTCCCAACTTTATTTATAGAAACAGTTTACAAATGGGGTATCACAGGCTAGCACTACATGATTCCATTGCTAAACAACATGTAAGCGGATTACAACGATACATTTGAAATATGCATTTTGACATATGAGTTCAATTGAAATGGTACACAACATAATGGAAAGAAGTCTAACGATAGCTATCAAACTTTTATCTGAGAATATATATAGGGAGGTTATATAATATTATTATTCTAAAACACACACTTAAGAAGTTCGTGGGTATACAAAATAATCTATTCTTTACTGGAAATTTCCTATACTCTATATCTTTACTGTGACTTTCATTTTGCCAATAAGTACACGCATCCAATTCTTATTTTATCATTTCTAAGGTTTTGTTGATCACCCATAAAAGTCACAATATTTTAGTTGTTGAAAATCAAACTTATTACTTAGTGTAGAAAAAAAATGGCTTAAGTAAATTAAAAAAATAAAGAGATTACTTTGGAAGAAGCATACCTGAAACAAAAAGTGATTGCGTTTAGCACATTAGCTCCAGTCAATAGGGGGCTGCTATCCCGACACTTTAGAACCAAAATGGTCTTGCACTTTTGCACTTGCAATTTGTTAAAAAGGCGACCTATTTATAAATATTCCAAAGACATGAATAATCCTCCAGCCTTTATTTGGGGTGCCGCAATGTGTCAGCTTTACGTTTATTGGTGAATAATAATCAAAATAATAAGACTAATCAAAAAAAAACATTTTTTCGATCTTCTTCAATTTAAGATTTGCTCTTGTCGGTAGACCAGTTGCCTCTCTTGCCTTTTTGATGCGACCCCTCGACCGTTCTTTCCTTGGTCCATGTAACTTCGCTTCGGACTTTCTCTTCTATGTTTTTCGTTATGGTATTAAAAATTGCGCGTACAAATCGCTCAAAACTCGACAAAAATAGAAGTAAAAACCAACTTACACACTCCCTAGTTCCGCTGTGAATGGTACATGTGTACGTAGGCTGCACGCGCGCCGCTGCAGAGACCAATCTTCTGGCACACGCCCTTCACGCCGAACTGCTCGATCATGTGGATCACGCTGTCGCCGTACACTTCCATCATTGTGTGGCACTGCTCGCAAAGATACATATTTTTTGAATACATAGTCAAGGGTAACGGCTTCATCAGTAAATATGCCCTTGCTATCACAGTAGGGTCCCCAAACGTACCTGTTCAGATTTCACCGCAGATGATCAAGTACCAACGTGACAGATGATGAGTCCAACGCTGTGACGCAGGGATTATACAGGCGTCATTGGATTACTTCTTAGACATATGCAGGTTTCCTCATGATGTTTTCCTTCACCGTAAAGCTTAGTTAAGGGGTAGAATTACTGCACATAAGTTTTTAGAAAACTCCAATAAGTTTATCTCGCTGGATTTCGAACTTGGCAGACGACTGCTTAAACCCCGTGACCGCCACGGCTCTTCATGAGTACTCATACACATATTGTGCGGTGATGCTAGCGAATATAGATTAGGAAAACGTTGCAAAACTTTTAATAGGGAAATGTATGTGCGCTGAAAAATATGACTGACCCTTGCGGAGTACTTGGCGGGCAGCATCCCGCAGGACTTCTCCACGATGTGCACAATGTCGCGGTCCACGCGGTCGTTGGTGAGCACTTTCTTCACGGCCATCACTACTGTCTCACACACGGCGCAATCCAACACACCTTCTGTTCACACAAATTAATTTGAAAATCAAAATTAAAATGATTTATTCAGTTTAGGCCCTGGTAAGGCACTTATGAATATCGAGGAATTTACTACCGGTTCGGAAACTAGCCTTCTGAGAAGAACCGGCAAGAAACTCACCTGGCATCATGTACTTATAAAAAATGTATATTACATAGTTAATAATGATAATTACAAAAAAATCATCAAATAATCACTAATAATTCGTCACTAACATCATCAATAATAATTAAAAAAGTAAAAATAATACCAAATGATTTACATTACAAGTATTTGATCTATGTATAACTTTAAATTTATACTAGTTGTGCCCCGTGGATCCGCGTAGACACAATCGAATCGTCGAATCGTCTTTGACATCTTTAGTTGCAACCACATGCAGCCGCCCGACGCTCGTTTCCAGCGACAAATGTGGTCACGTGACCCCATTTTAAATTTCCGGCGACTCAAAAAGAACTACGTAATGCAGCCGCTCCAATCACGTATCGCTACATATCAGGTGACCACATTTGTCGCTGGAAACGAGCGTCGAGCGGCTTACATCAGGTTGCACCTTTTAACGTATGGCGCATGACGCGCGAAGGGCGCCACGATATATTTCTTCCCCACCAGTGACAGAAGTTGTCCAAAAAGATTGCCGCAACGAATTGGGTGGGGAACTTTCAAGCTTTCAATCAAGACGTGGAGACGTATCCATAGAGCATTTGGTGATACAAGGTAAATTTGAGGGCACATCAGATCACCAGTGGGATCAGATTAAAGCTGTGATGGATGGTTCTATCAACGAATGCTCTCGTGGAGCAGTCCAAAGTGAATTGCACCGTATTGTTAAAAAAACCACCAATTCTGACATTACGACCACGACCGCTCTGCCAAGAGTGTAACGATCGAGAGGAAGCTTTCGAGCTATCCACCAATGAAAGTCCCATTAAAATCGGTCCAGCCGTTTTGAAGATTAGCCGGAACAAACAATGAGACAGACAGCTAAAATTATTAAAATTGCTTTTTTGAAATTAGTATCGTATATATTTTGCATTTAGTGAAAAGCTGTTAGTTTGGAATTATAAACACACTTAAATTTTATTTACCTGTATAGATGAGCATTGTAATAAAAATGTAAGCTACCTTTAACATCAATGATAGCAGATTCGTCGCACAGCTTGAGTTCCTCACAGACCTCCGAAGGATCTAGTTCCTGAGCCAATAAGCTGATGACGAGATCAGCATATTTATCCACAAACTGGTCACACTCGCCCTTCACTGATTTCGGCATACGCTTGCAAATGCCGTGCACTACATTTTTAATTTCATCCTGTTTAAGAAAAACTAATTTTTTTTATTAATGCATGTCAGTCAAATGTCATACGAATATAGACGTTATTTGTACATACATAAAGTCTATGATAATTGGGCATATAATATATAATGACTTTGTCACAGCCATTTCGTCTTAATATTTAGAAAAGGTTTAGAAAAAATATATAAAAGGATTTTTATCTTTATATTTAAATCTATCTCATAGAAAGGTTTTTTTTTAAGTTTTAACTCCATATAAATACTATAAACTTTCTATTAGATGACAATTTGTAAATAATTGTAGCAAAATATGATTTTTTTTGTAGTATACATTGAATGATTCATGTTATGGTTCCAGTTATAACAGTAGTACCTGGATTCCTCTTGCTCAGTTTATTTTTCGCGTATCTACAAAAATCGAAATATATTCTCAACCAACATACAAAATTTCATACAAATCTTTGGAGTCTCAGACTTACGCTAAATAAATTAATACATTTATAACTATACAAGAATTGTTCGTTTAATAATGATATTATTTGAACATACCTCATTATGTTTATCCTTAATCTCGTCGTCGATCTCCTTGAGTACGTATTGGCACAGAATGCAGATGGTCTTGGCAGACTGGTGCGGTCTCACCGGTCGGCCGTTCACCGTGTTGTCGGGGATTTCGTTTGTTGCTGAAATATATATGTATCTAACTAGATGGTTCAAAACTAAATATATACTTTGTTAGGATGAAGGAAGGAAGGTTTTTACATATTTAGAACAAGAATCAGATACTGATTACTTTCCTGAAACATGTCCTGATTTCATCCTTAAGGTCTGTTCGTTAGCTCGTATATTCAGTTATACACATACTGCAGTAATCACATACTTTCCGCTACTGCCAAAAATTATTAAGTACTAGCGAACGTCACGCGGTTTTACCTGCGTAGTTCCCGTTCCCGTGGTAGTACGAGTATAAAATATAGCCTATGTTATTCGCTGACAATTTAGCTATTCATTTCTGAAAGATTTTATAAGATCGATTCAGTAGTTTCGGAGCCTATTCAATACAAACATATTAACATACAAATTTTTCCTCTTTATAATATTAGTATAGAAGTATAGATGGGGTTTTCCATCTATAATTACCCAGTAGCAACTCGGAAGTCTGGATTGGTGCCCGGTTAATAGTAATAGCGAGCCTATTATTACATGGTACTTAAACATAACTGGCGAAATGTGGGTGAAGCACAAATACACGTATAAGAGTCGTGGTAGCCTCGGGGTTTGAGCAGTCGCCTGCTACGCAAGCGACTCAAGTTCGAATCCCAGTGGGGCCTGTACCAATGAGTTTTTCTAAAAAAACTTATGTACAGTGATTTCACACTACGTGCTTTACGGTGAAGGAAAACATCGTGAGGAAACCTGCATATTTCTGAGAAGTAATTCAAAGACGTATGTATAGTGCCTGAGACGGCGATAGACTCACCATCTGTCACGTTGGCACTTAATCAAAAATTCGGTGAAAAGTGGGTGTTGTGACAACACCTCTGCCTACCCCTTCGGGGAATACAGGCGTGAGCATATGTATGTATGTATGTAAGTATATAAACATTAAGTCAAATCCTTACCAATATCACCGTCACCCCCTTCCAGCATATGTTTGGGGAGCAGAGACTTTCCTCTGAAGTTATTCCTGTCTCCTCTCATCATAGGCTTGTCGTGATACTTGTCGATACCAGAATGGGTCAGATGCAAGGGGTCGTGTACAGTACTGGTGCATAGCTTGAGGAACACGCAGATTTCCTGTGCATCCATGTTGGCTAGAAGGGTCTCGATTAGTTGTTGGGTGTAAGTGTCTACGAAGTCAACGCATTGGGTACGAAGGCTGTCCGATAAATGGCTGCATAGCTTGTCTAATGCTTGGCGAATATTTTCCTGATAAAAAAAATATATTATAAATGATGGCTTCGTCTGCTTTGAGGTCCTGGTTTACTTTAAGATTAGCAGCTCGAAGTCTGGATTAGTGTCCGTTTAGGGAATTAGACTCTAGGGATTTTTATTCGATGAGACTTAAACATAACTGGCGATGTGAAGGTGTACTAGAAGTACACCTCTGCCTACCCTTTAAGGGTAATGCAGGCGTCGGCATCACGAGATGTATAATTACAAATACAATAATGGCGACAAAATTGGCGAAATAGAATTGTTATTGGCCTTGAGGTTTGAGCAGTCGCCTGCTACGCAAGCGACGCAAGTTCGAATCCCAGCGGGGCCTGTACCAATAAGTTTTTTAAAAACTTATGTACAGTGATTTGACACCACGTGCTTTACGGTGAAAGAAAACATCGTGAGGAAAGCTGCATATTTCTGAGAAGTAATTGACGTATGTAAACTGTCTGAGACGGCGATGGACTCACCATCTGTCATGTTGGCACTTAATCATCTTCGGTGAAAAGTGGGTGCTGTGATTAAAACGCCTCTGCCTACCCCTTCGGGGAATACAGGCGTGAGCATATGTATGTATAATTGTTATTGTAAAACAATGCCTTTAATCAATAGTAAATTTTGATTAAGTAACTAAAAACTAATTACAAGTAGAAAACTTGGCCCAAATCGGTGTCTCTCGGGATCGTGCCAAGAAGGCTGGCAGCATTGCCACGTTGAATAGCAATGCTGATTTAATCAATTAACTATACCTTCACAAAAACTCTGAAGTTGAGAAAACAATGCTTTAGAGCAATTCTTCAAATATACCTTCTCCTTAACAAATCTTACCTCACTGCGATTATTCTTGAGCATAGACTCGAGTTGTTCAACTGCGAATAAGCAAAGAGGGCAGTTGGATTTTCCCTTTTCAGTGGATGATAGCTTCACTTCGGTCTGCGGACAGACTCCAAGGGCTGGGCATATCTGAGGGTGATAAAAACATTAATTAGGGTAAGAAAATGGTTCCAAAAACGTATTGTAGCTAGCGTGTAAACGCAGTGTATTATCAGCAGCGCGCATTTGGTTGGTTCGCAAATTATTATATACTAGCGGACGTCACGCGGTTTAACCCGCGTAGTTACCGTTATCGTGGGAGTACGGGGATAAAATATGTTACTCGCTGATGACGTAGCTATCAATTGCTGAAAGATTTTTTCAAATAGATCAAGTAGCTTCAGAGCTTATTCAATGCTAACAAAAAACAATTAATTCTTTCCTCTTTATAATATTAGTGTAGACATTGATTTCAAAAGACAGCTTTTTTTAACAAAATACAACTGTCATATTTGTACTGTTAAAAATAAGTGACAAACAGACAAATATTGAGTTGACAACGAAGCTATCATTGTCTTTTAACGAAACCATGGTTCGTACAATTTGTAACGTAATGGAAGTCTATACAAATAAATGTACTTTGTGTTGACAATTGGCTATGAAACACTATTATAACGAACAAAAAGAAACAATTTTCTATTATTTGTCCGTCCGTCGGTCTGTTGTTCCGCGTCTCCGAATCTTCGAAACGTTGGGAGTTTCACAGGCAGGTAGCTGATGTTAAAAGTAAAAATGTATGTTACTTTTATTTGAGACAAGATAGAGTCATTTTTTTAAAAACAGTCTGCTCACGTTAAAATAGGTCTAGATGTTTCAGAGATTAGTCCAAACAAAGACATACGATAATTTTAAAATTGACTTCTTATCATATGTATTTACTGAATAGTTGATGTCATTTAAATTTTATTCGTATATATAAAGGGTGTCTGGGAAAATAAGACAGCTGTTAAAATATTTAAGGAAGTAAATTTTAGGAAGCTAATAAAATTATTGTGATAAAAATATCTTCTTCCGTTTTCGAGTAATTGAGGTTTAAAGTTGACCATATCAAGACTTTATTTTCGCATAAAATTCAGCGGTAGCGTAGAGTTATTCACGTGAAATAAACCCATAAAACCATTTTCAAACCATGAACCTTCTCTAATGTAGGTAATGTAGGTAAACGCGGCCGCGTGTTCACTCAATTGCTTAAGGCCGCGAGCTCTTCGGCCCTTAGTATCCATAGCCTATAACTACGTTATAGTTGGTGCGACATATTTTACGAGTTCAATATAGTGATATATTCATTAAATGCTACAACTTCTAAAAGACTACTGTTCCTTTTTCTCCGCCACCCTGTAGATACAGATAACTCAAGTAATACTCACAGTAGAAGGATCGATCTCTTGCACCAAAAGCGCGATCACTGCGGGTCCGTACTGAGTGACAAATTCTTTACACTCGCCATTGACCGACTGGGGCAGTTTGTCGCAAGCTTTGTCTACTGCATTTGTGATTTCCTCCTGTAACGTATTAAACATAATATATTTCATCATCTCCCTGGCCTCATTTCATACATTTTAGAGGACACATTGATTCGACCCTATGTGCCAGATCATCAAATATTTATACGAAGCGATTGCCATCTGATCTTCGCGGCCCCTTTTACGAGAAAAATCGGAAAAACAGGATTAAACCAGTCGTCTGACTATGTTAGGCCTCCGACTGTCCTGCAACGATAGCCAAAGATGTTAAATTGGCAACGAGACCGACGGTTTAACCTGCTCTCCGAAGCACAGAGGGAACTCGGGCGGTCACCCATCATACTACTTAACTGGTTTAGGTTTGCTTAACTTCGCTGATCAAACGATATGTATGAGCAATAGCAATTGAGGTACGAGATCCGCTCCAATTACTAGCTATGAACTAAAATTATAAATATGCTCACGCCATCCCATGATGTTGTTATGACAACTCTACTCGGTTGTTATTCAACAACATCCACTATTCACCGAGGAGGATTTAAGTGCCAACGTGACATAGGGTGAGTTCATCGCCGTCTCAGGCACTATACATCTTGGAATTACTTCTCAGACATATGCAGGTTTCCTCACGATGTTTTCCGTCACCGTAAAGCATGTGAGGTAAGCAGTTCAGTTTTAAGAAAAATTGGTAAGACTGCCTCTTTGTAGTAGGCGACCGCTCGAACCCATCAGCCTTAGTGTTCATCATCTCCCTGGCCTTATCCCATACATTGTTGGGGTCGGCACTTGATTCAACCCGATGTGGCAGTTCACCTGATTTTTATATGATGCAACTGCCATCTGACTTTCGCAACCCCTTTAATCGAGGAAAATCTGTGATCTGGGTTAAACCAGTTGTCAGACAATTTTAGGCCTCCGACCGACTTGTAACGATTGCCAATTATGATAAATTGGCAACCGAGACCAACGGCTTAACGTACTCTCCGAGGCACGGAGGGAACTCGGTCGGTCACCTCCAGTTACTGGCTAGGCTTAGGGTTACTTAACTTCACTGATCGAATGATTTATTTAAATTGTAGTACACAACTAACCTCAGTCTTGCCATCGCTGAGTGTGACTTGCAAGTAGTGCAGGAAGTATGTACAGAAGGAGCAAGCTACTTTGTTCTCCTTGGTCACCGACACGAACATTCTCTCAATTGGTAGAGGTACTGGCTGATCCGTTTGCACTGACACTTGGCCACTCTGACGAAAGGAAATATAATTCTTATTCAATTTTAATAAAATGCACATATAATCTTATATATTTAAACGAGCAATTCTTGTATATATATAATCGGAATATCAGAAACAGCTCCAACGATTTTCATGAAATTTTGCATGTAGGGGGTTTCAGTGGCAAAAATTAGATCTAGCTAGGTTTAATTTATGGAAAACATCGTTTGGACCATGTTTTCAGGCACCGAAAAACTCATAAAATATCATTACCATACGACAGCAAATTTCGCCGACATCTGTCAAGTTTTGGTAGCTCAAACGTTATAGCGCAGTAAGCTGGAAGCTTACGGGGCGATAACGAAACTAGAGTACCCCGGTTCGAGACTGACGTTCAACGGATTTTTTTTTCTTTCTCTTTCCGTTTTTTGTGTGAAGAAGAAACCGGGCACAGTTCGGTCAACCATATATTTATAATTAAAGATTAAATTTCATAATAATATATGGATAGTTGTATCATCATCATCTCTCTGGCCTTATCCCATACATTTTTGGGGTCGTCACTTGATTCAACCCGATGTGGCTGATCACCTGATTTTTATACGAAGCGATTGCCATCTGACCTTCGTAACCCCTTGAACGAGGAAAATGTGTGATCGGGGTTAAACCATATGTCAGACTATTTTAGGCCTTCGGCCGACCTGTAACGATTGCCAAATATGATAAATAAAACCGGGACCGACGGCTTAACGTGGCACTCCTAGGCATGGAGGGAACTCGGGCGGTCCCATAGGTCCCAAATGTTATGGTATCGCTCCGCCATAATAAGTTGTAATATTGGGTGTAGAGAATTCGAAATGAGAAATTAATCTCTTAAACTAAGCACTCATTTTTAGAAAATACTATCTGTTCCAGCAACCCGCGTAGAGTTCTGTCACGTCAATACTTATATGAAATTGATTGGAATGATAGTGACGCCATCTGTCGAAGATTGGTCGTACCAACACACAAACCTTCGTCGGCTCTTGCACAACAATTTGCTGAAGATCATCACATTGCATAGTTTACGATTCTATAAATTACATACGGACAAGCATTCACTTTTATATATATAGATAACAAATGTCTACAAATACCTTTTCAGTAGTATAACTCTTAGCTTCATCGCCGCCAATGAGCTTCTTGATGCCGGTGACGACAATCTCCTTGGACACCAGTGGGGCGACAGGCACGTCAGTAGCGTTGGTGCAGATTCCAATCATACCGCAGAGGGCAGCGGGCTGGAGGTCGTTCACTAAGTACTGGTACACTATTGGGTAGTATTGCTCGGCGAGGTGTAAGCATTCGTCCGCGAATTTGCCCGTTTGCTTGCAGAGACCTGTATATAAGTACTTTTTGTTACATATAAGTTAAACTTCAAATTTAACATACATATGCTGACGCCTGTATTAGTAGGCAGAGGTGTTGTAATTATTCAAATTTAAAGATTACCTAAAAAAATTCACGATACTTCAAAATAATACGATGCCTAATGATGACTCGTGTCGCTGCGGTGTTAGCGGTTAAGCCGTGAAAAGGTATTAACAGACAGATACGCTGTCTCATTTATAATAATAATATACATAGATTAATATACATGAACTAGCTGCGCCCCGCGGTTTTATCCGCGTAGACTTAATTTCATGGATGGCCCGTGGAACCCCAATGTTTTTTTAAATAAAAGTAGGTTAAGTTACTCCTTTATAACTTCAGCTATGTAACAGTGAAAGTCTCGTTAAAATCGGTCCAGCCGTTTCGCTGATTACACGAAACAAACAGACTGAGAAAAATTTTAAAAATTTGGTTTTTTAATTTTTTTAGGTACGTTATTCACTTTCATATGCATTAAAAGAAAGGCTGTTAATTTGGAATTACAAACAGATAATTCAATTTTATTTATCTATATAGATGTATAGATAAGAAATGTATACAGATGAAGAATAGTTGTCTGTAAACTACTAAATTGTAAGATGTTACCTTTCATAACTTTGTAGAACTCCAACTCGGTGGTGTTGGCAACCATGACGTCACGCAAGTGTACCACCAGCTGCTCGCACAGTTCACACGGAACGTTACTAAAATAAAACATAACATTATATTTACATAATGTCAGCTGAGTTTCTTGCCGGTTCTTCTCTGAAGGCTAGTTTCTGAACCGGTGGTAAATTCCTCGACATTCGTAAATGCCTTACCAGGGCCTAAACTGAATAAATAATTTTCATTTTCAGTCTTCTACTTCACGAATAAATTTCCCTATTTAACTAAAATCATTTTAGTTTTCAGAATTTTATTTTACAACAGAATAAAGTATGTTTTTATGTTCTACATATCATCCAATAAGCATCGAATCTTAACCTTAAAATTTTAAAAGTTTCATACTAACTTTCATCCCGTATGTTATCCCCTTGGAGGAAGAATTAATTAAAATCCTACCAAAAACCAAATTTCAGCCCGATCCGTCCCGTGGTTTGGGCTGTGCGTTAATAGATCACTATGTCAGTCATTCAGTCAGTCACCTTTGAGTTATATATATTTAAACAAGTCAGTGCCTTGTACAAAAAAATATGCGCCTAAAAAGTCTCGACCCTGTATACTGTATAATATATACTGGAGCATCTTATTCAACTAAATACAGTCAATATAAAAGTCAAATGATTTACTCACTCGCCCTCAATCTTAGGAGGTTCAGGGAAGGTATATTCGTTGTGAGAGTGGAATCTGTAGGTGCATTGCGAACTGAGGTGGCACACACTCTGAGTTGTCAAATCCTTCTTCAAAGCCTCCACTATGTTCTCATAGTACTTGAACACAATCATCGAACACGAGTCTGAGAAGGAGTCCATGTTACGGCACATCTGCGGAAGAAGACATTGAATTAGTTAATGGACAAATTGAATAAGTAAATGGACAAATTGAATAAGCGAATGGACAAATTGCATAAGTAAATGAACAAATTTACCAAGTAATTCCGCAAAGTAAAGCTAATATAGCTTCAATTAGGCTTAGGAAGAGTCGTTTTAGTTTAGAAGCTTTAGAATCTAAAGCTTCTGGAGTATATATCATACCTTCAGTAAACCCACGAGGAAGTCTTCATCGGAAGCAGTGTCGAACTTCTTCCTCATAACGGAGACGGTTCTTTGGCAGTTGTTGCAGCCCTCACGCAGTTTCAGTTGGGTGTTCTATTTTATTAAAAAACAAAGTTTACACATAATCTCATTCATACATATAAACGAGCAATTCTTGTATATATAATCTGAATCTCGAAAACAGCTCCAAAGATTTTCATGAAATTTAGTACAAAAGGAGGTTTCAGGGGCGATACATAGATCTAGCTAGGTTATATTTTTAGAAAACGAGCATAGCTCGGTCCTACAGATGCTATACTTAATCTGTACTAATATATGTCATTCGAAAGTGATTAATTAAAAAAATATATACAATTCATTATTTTTTATTTGTAAGATAATTTTCTTTCACAGTTACACAAAAATAGTGAACATACTAAGCATGTTTTTATACGACTCGCGCCATACATATAGACAGAGACAGACTTATATAATGACTACTGCCCACCCAAGGCGCATAGCTCGTGACGGGACCTGTACAATGCTTTTAAGAGATATCCTACTCTTGATCTAATAAAATGGCCATTGCTTTTTTGCGTTTCTAGTTAATTTCACTGCTGTCTTTATTAGTTTTCAAAAATAATATTCTGACATAATTTAGTTATTTATATGAAAATAAATACAATGTTATAACGTAAAACAATATATTTGTAATTTATCTTGAGCGTGCAATATCTGTGGTAAGCGCAAATAAAGGTGGCATGACGTGGACACGAGGTCAATGAGCTATTTATACATAAGTAATACTAATTATCTCCTGATAAGTTGAACGGCTAACACAATATTATGAGTGACATATAACTTGACCCCTGTTTATAATTATGGAATTATAGTTAAAGATTTTTGAAAAGAGTAATTGTTGAATTTCTTTCCAGATTTTACTCAGTAAAAGCAACCTTCCAAACCCGGTGGAATTACCATTTATAATCTTGGTCAGTGTATTTTTTTGTGACGATTTGAAAGTACTTTGTAAGGAGTCTCATCAAATAAATATGCATTTAGTGAAAAGCTGTTTGTTGTGAATTTTACTTTTTTCATCCGGACAATAGAAAACAGGAGAGGCAAGGTGATTAAACATTTATTAAGACACGAGGCTTTCTTAAAAAAACATCATAGAAGGAAAGATAGAAGGAGAACGATGAAGAGGGAGACCAAGGATTAGTTACATACAACAGCTGAAGGAAAAAGTCAGCGTCATGTCGTACGAAGTCAAGTGTTATCGGACAATAGAGAGGGATGGCCGATTGCTTCGCCGACAAGATAAATCTATTCAGATAAATAAAATTGAAGTGGGATGCTTGTAATTTCCAATTAACAGCTTTTCAGTAAATGCATATGAAAGTATATACGGTACTCGCATATTTTTGAAAAAAAAAAATATTTTGTTTTATCTTTGTCTGTCTGTTTGTTTTTTCCGGCTAATCTCCGAAACGGTTAGACCGATTTTAAGTTGACCTTCACTGCCATATAGCAAATTTTACAAGAAGTAATATAAGGTAAACTTATGTTTAAAAAAAGTTTGACTTTCGCTGGTCATCCATGAAATTAGGTCTACGCAGGTGAAACCGCGGGGCTCAGCTAGTGCATATATAAAGCAGTAAACTTACGTATCCTTCAAGAAGGTTATCAATTTTGGCGTTGTTACAAAGTCCAGCGACTGAGCACACGGTCTGGGGGTTCATCTCCGAAGCCAAGGTCTCCACCAACTCAGGCACGAAGTCATCAGCTAACTTCATACACTCCTTCGCCACTATCTTGATCGGAATGAGCTGGCATGATCCTTCGAACACCTCTTTCAATTCCTCCTGTAAATAAAATTTATTTTTACCAGCAAAGTCATATAGTAGGTACCCCAATAGGGATCTGGGCATTAACTCATAGTGAGAATTGACCCCTTGAATTAACATGGCCTAAAAGTAGTTCCATCTCGTGATACGGATTCAAAAAGCGATATCTAGGCTTTGTCTTTGCTTAAACCATGTTTTGTAAAAAGCACGAAGTTTTAATGATATTCTTAGATCGTGATATATTACCACAATATGTTTGTCGGCTTAATAAGCCGTATGGAAGGAAATAGGAAATAAGAAAGTTTTTTTTTTAAACACAAAGCTTACTACATTGTGCTTGAGGGTTGTCACTATTAAAGTTTTCTACTGTCGAAGTAATGTAGATGAATTGAAGTTCCGAAAAATACGACTAAGACGTGACACCCCTTACTGTCATTACTCCAGTAGGCCAATATAAAGTAGAATTATTTCGGTCTTGCGCTCCTAAAAACGATAAAAAGAATATGGAGATGACATTAATCATCGTAAGTCACGTGACATATGTCATTCCCGTACATTTTGTACCGTTTCTACTAGCGAAGCGTGAGGACACGTGAGGACAGTGTTACTTTGTCTACAGGCTCTAGGCCGCTTATAGTCTCATAATTGCGGGCGACTGTGTGAGATTGTCATTTAAAACGATATGTTCCTAGATTATACTGCTTGTAGTGAACTTACATGTATTCTGTGGTATAATCGCAGACTCATAGTTTACTCTGTACATATAAAATCCAAATTCCTGAAATATTGTATATATTAACTCACAGCCTACACCGCTGTTCTTAGAGATATGAAATTTGGAGGGTGTATTCTTTATGGTATACACTAATAAATGGTTTTCCGAAATTCCGCCCCAAGGGGGGTTGAAAGTATGTACGTGAAATCGTAGTGCCCCAAGCTAATTGTTCATAAGATTAAATTGTTGTTACTCTACTCGCTATCGTTCAATGACATTAGCCCTACACAGAAAACCGGGAAGAGTTCACGCTGTGTTTACTTTCGCTGATAAAAAATGTACTAATAATTGTAACAACAAAAGGATCGTTATAATGAACCCTATTGTTTCATACATAAGATTACTAATTATGTGTCTTTCTAATATATTGTTTGCTCGACTGATGTTGTCCGCCACTTAAAGGAACGGGATTGGATCGCAGTTTGGACTGCGTTAAACAAGAAATACACTTTGGATTACCTATCTTCTTGTCTCGCACGATAATAACCTTGAACCGCCTTGAATTAGGGACCATATACACCCACCCAATAGCCAGGGTCTAAGAATATGGCTATGGTATCCCCTGCCTGTCGTAAGAGGCGACTAAAAGGGGGCCGGAGGGCCTGCTGGCGGTGGTCGGGGTGGGAGCTTTGACCACCGAGCCGCGGGCCCGGGAAGGTGGCAGCGCGATGTGGCTCGCGCTGCCTTGTACAGCGAGGTCTCCAGGGGCGGCGCCACAGCTGCCCCGGGGATGTGCCCCGGCAAAGTGTGGGGGGACACCGGTGCGTTCTATCAGAGTACCCGGAGTCCCCCCTGAGCACTGAGGATGGCCACCGGGGGGGTTTTAGTGCGGTAAGAATCCCACATACCCCGATCTGCCTCTCCCAGGGCGGTCGGGGACCTTTTGAAGGTATCCCCCTCGTCAACAAAAAAAAAAAAAAAGTGACCATATACACACATAAACATACATATGCTCACGCTTGAATTCCCCGAAGGGGTAGGCAGAGGTCTTGTAATAACAACACCCACTTTTCACCAAAGATGATTAAGTGCCAACGTGACATTGACAGATGGTGATTCTATCGCCGTCTCGGGCCCTATACATACGTCTTTGAATTACTTCTCAGAAATATGCAGGTTTCCTCACGATGTTTTCCTTCACCGTAATGCACGTGGTGTGAAATCACTGTTTTTTTAGAAAAACTCATTGGTACAGGCCCCGCTGGGATTCGAACTTGCGTCGCTTGCGTAGCAGGGTACTGCTCAAACCTCAAGGCCACCACGGCTCTTAAGAGACCATATATGTAGTATTTATAAGGTTTAAATTACCTGTGTCTCATTGCTCTGCAGCTGGTCTCTCGCCTGTGTCACCATGTCGGTACAGATCTTGCAAATACTGTCATCGTCGTGAGGGAACTCCATCTTAGGCCACACACGCTGAACACAATGCGGTGTAGCTTTGCATTCCCGACTAGTACTGTGGGGAGGATCGTCAATTAGTTGAAAACTAGCCAATAAAAAATATATATGCTCACACAATCCCAGAAGGGTTCCCGGAGGGGTAAGCAAAATGTCATAACACCTACTTTTGAGGTGCCAACGTGACAAACGGCGAGTCCAACTTGTCAATAGCTTGTGGCATGAAATCCCTTCTTCTAAGGAGAAGAGACTCATTGGCTTTTGAACCTGCGTCGATTACCACTTTTCTAATCACAGGCACCACGGGGTTTTTTACCACCTAGTAGCTTACTATCATGTATCACTCACACACACATGTATCACTTAGGGCCAATCAAAAGCGTCAAAACTTCAAGCGAATGTATATAGTATAAACTAAGAGTACATTTTTTTATTATTTTTAATAAGCGGAGTGTGCGCGGGCTCACAAATTATGAGAGTTTCCTTAAATTTAAAAAAAGCATATTATATTATTGGTAATGGAATATTAGACTATATATTGAGAAAAATATTACCCCATATTATAGAACATTAGGTAGGGAAGTTACCAACAAAGTGAATATTCAATAATTGCACCGAATACTTATTTCGTAATACGACAAAGCGTTTCTATTGTGAATCGATCGACCACAAAGAGGTTATGTAAGGCGAACTGAATGCTATGATACCGGTACCGAAGCTGTCTATCGACCTATGGATATAATTGAAAGTATCTTATACCTTTAAACAGCAATATATAAACTGAATCTCAAAACGGCTCCAACGTTTTTCATGAAATTTGGCATGTAGAGGTTTTTAGGGACAAATAATAGATCTAGCTAGTTTTGGTTTGGAAGGTTTAGGTTTTAACTATGTTTTCGGGCACTGAAAAATTTCATTACAATATCATTACAATACAAAACAGTATCATTACTTTCTTTCTTTCTTCTATTTATTTAATGGCGATGAGCTTAAGTAAAACTATTCCGCCAATGTCAAGTGATTGTTGAGAAAAGTATCTTGTAAATTGTTAAAAATATGTGGAGGAACCCATTGGATTCCTCGCTGTCCAAAGTATTTATTTTAAAAATCAATATGACAGTAAATTTCGCCGACATCTGTCAAGTCATGGTAGCTCAGACATGAGACTACGGGCGATAACGAAACTACAGTACCTTCAACACTAACGTTCATAGGTAAAAAAAAAATTTTTTCATTACATATATATGAGAATACGTCATTGAAAAGAAACTGAGCACAGCTCGATCGGATCATCATACTTATAACCTTGTTCTTAGTTAAAAACATCTAAAAAGATAATTATTATACCAACTTTTTGTTATGTTACAACAAATCATAAAATAAGTGCATGAATGTATGCATCATAAAAACGTATAGTGAGTTAGCAAATTTTTTTACCGGATAAGTTAACGTCATATCTTCTGAGGCAGCTCATAGTAGGTACGAGCAGAAGTAATTTTTATGGTAGTGTATGTCGCGACGCGAAGAAATACATGCGTGTAGTTTCATAACTAGGTGCCATACTGTTATTTGGGCAACCCCAAGTCTTATGTGCTCTCAAATTTCTTTCTACTTATTTATTCTGACAAAATACCCAGTGAAAAATTACTTCCACTGCAAACTATACCAATTTATTGCACGCCACTGTAAAACTCATTCAGAACACAAAACCTTTGAAAATGTTGTCTTACCTGAAATTGCTGCACCAATAAGATGGGCCCCAAGTGCACTGACGACCTCCGATGAGATGAGCTGCAAAAAATTATAATGACCTTTACGTAAAAATTAATTATATAACTTCTAATTATTTTGAATGGCATGATTATCCAGGCGCTAACTTTTAACTACGACTTTATACGGGTAGTGATTTTTAAAGTTTCCTTAAAGTGTCTCTAATTGGGTCCAGCTAAAAGTACAAAATTATACCAAAATCGGTTCAGCGGTATAACCTTTTGGCACTTGCACATTATTAAAATGACTATGGAAATAAATTCAGGTTCCTTGTCCTTTCTGCGTCCTTGTCATAACAGTATAACAAACCGGAAAATTTATCAATGATCTAGTTAGAAGGGCGCATCGTGTTGGGTTAACGAAAATATAATGAATATACATATATATAAATATTTCCTCTTTATATTAGTATAGATATAGAATACGACATATTCCTGCGATGCGCGGCTAGCGGGAGGAAAGTATTACTCGCTCTCTCAACTTTATTTCATTAAAGAAATGTCAGGTGTGTGAAATGAAGAGACTGGTGTCGACTTGTAGAACGTTTATTATAGTATAATATTAAAGTATAGGAGTACATTGAACACGTAAGTTGAGAGTTTCAGAAAGGTATTGCACGCACAGTCTTAACGGTCGTGGCCCTTGAGACGTTCCAAAATCCCTCGTAATCATAGAATCATTACCTTTAGATAGATCTAAAGGCAGACAAAATATAGAGTGTTTCCACAGATACTACTGCTCTATATCGTTCAATTGACATTTACATTGACACACAGCCTTCCTAGGCATATCCACAGATAAACACAAACACGACTATTCGTGTTATATACAGGTGTACGAGTTTGGTGCATTCAATGAACTATTACAATAGCGTGTTTGTAGTGCACATAATACTCACCACGCATAACCGGAATGTTACTGTAGGCTATTGTAAGCATTTATGACATGCAGTGTAGTACTCAGTATTCTTTCAGTGGTGCTAGAAAAAGGGCTTATCATAGGTACTCGTAATATCGAGCCTCATTCTATATGGCGTAGTGTATTTATTGCATGCAAGCTGATGACCGACCACACTCCTGCGTAATGATTTATTTATCTAGGTACCATATCTGTCCTTCGAGTTAAAGCCAAATATTTAAAATGTATATTTAAAAACTAGCTGTGCCCTGCGGTTTCACCCGCGTAGATTTAATTCCAATACCGCGGAAATAACCCTGAATGTACTCCTTGTAACATTAGATATTTGGCAGTGAAAGTCTCGTTAAAATCGACCCAGCCGTTTCAGAGATTACCCGGAATAAAAAGGCAGACAGAAAAAAGTAATTTTTATAAACATTTAGTAGAAAGCTGTTTTTTTAGAATTACAAACAGACAATTTTATTAATTTTTATAGATGTATATATTTGTATTGATTAGGTAAGAATTCCAGACATTTAGTAACAATACAAATACGCAAGCACCTACGGTTACTTATTAGTCATAGTTATTTTTGAAGATAACTTACTTATAGCTGTCATTATGTGTATAATCAATGACAAGTAGTTCAATACACTGCTGCGATTGCAGCAACAAATACATTTTGTGATAATTTATTGCTGTTTACATACATAAAGTCATCGAATAAAAGAACAATCTCTGGTGTGTCGCCTTCTAAGTATTCCGAAGCATCTTTTAATGTATTATGGAATATGCGAACTGCGAAGTCGCGACTATAAGCTAAGTTTGACTAAGTCAGCACAGGGGCCATACCATACTCTCATATAGTCTCAAATAAAATATTTAATATAATTATTTATAGTTTAACTCTTATTATGAGACAGATATTTATGACGTATATAATATATCTGTCACTGTCATACATTGGATGTCACATAATAGTGATGACAATAAGAGCTTATGGTAAGGACCCTGAGCGTAGAAGTCCGGTTTCTATTTCTGCAGTGGCACGACGCCAGGCGTAGTTCCCGTTCCCATGGGAGTACGGGATACAATCTAGCCTATATCAATCAGTGATAATGTAGCATCCATATGGTGAAAGATTTTTTTTTAAATCGGTCCAATACTTTTTAAGTCAATTCGTCACAAACATGCCTTTCCTCTTTATAATATTAGTATAGGTTTTATTAACCATAACATCCTGCTAATGCAACTAAACACTTAACTCAAGAGAAAATGTGTAATGTTATTTCATGCGATTAAATTTATCACGGCTCGATGAAAACAATAAATCATTATGCGGAGTTTACTAATGCGTATCATTTAAAATTTTCCACGTAATTTGTATGACTGCTTGACCATGGTTTGAACGATGTTTAAAAAAGCACACACACAACCATAGTTTCATCGTTTCTGTGTGACTTGTGAACAAAATGTAATCCTGTAAAAAGTTATAGCGAGACGAACTGAAGGTCAATCGACTCATCATCTCCCTGGCCTTATCTCATACATTGCTGAGTCGGCACTTGATTCAATCCGATGTAACTGATCACCTGATTTTTGATTGATGTTAAATTGGCAACCAGGACCGACGGTTTAAAGTGTAACGGAGGGAACTCGGGCGGTCACCCATCCAACTACTGGCGTTGGTTAGAGTTGCTTAGCTTCGCTGATCGAATGATATGCGCAATCGCAACTGTGCCACGAGTTCCTAAATCGACTGAGGATTATATAGCTACGCGATATTTTTCTTGGCTGATAGCATCAAAATCTATTAACATGATTCGAATATAGTTTGATCTGGGTCATTCACTCTATTCGATAACCTATCCTAATAATAATTGTCCAGGACAAGGAGCGAAAATCACTGTCTGACTAACACCGACGAATTGCTAATCCGAGGGTCTAACAACACGAACGCCACAATTCAAATTCAAAAATATCTTTATTCGACTTTTAACAAAGTACTTTCAAATCTTCAAAATGACACGATTACATAGGTTGCTTTTGCTGAAAAGAACCTGGCATGAAACTCAGTAATTACTCTTTTAAAATTTATTTACAGCTTTGAGTAATACAATATAAATCATAAAAAATATATATAAGCCCATGGACACAGCTCCAGTGCACAAAAGTCGATATATATTTTTTTAAAACTAAGTACTACGAATAATTTTGTAGCTTGAGATGACCAGCCCCCTCTAGTAGCGCCTGTTCACAAGTATGACGAGAATGCCAGCCATCCATGCCAGATAAAATAGTATCTCTCTCTCAATCTCTATCCCTCTCTCAAACTTTTCGTGAACAATCAGGCCAACTAAACTTTATTGTAGTATCCATTACGTACTAGATCTAATGATTGAACTAAAATTGTATATAGACCATGGACCTGCATAGCATGCTGGTGCATCTACTGATGAAGCTGATATACGTAAGCGGAGGGAAAAAAGGAGAAATAAAGGTAAAGTTGTTATTTACTTACTTTTGTGCTTGCTGTGCCCGTCACTGGTCTTTTTCTGTAAAAATAACTACGTATTAGTCTCTTATAACACACGCGGTTTCACGCGCGTAGTTCCCGTTCCCGTGGGAGTACGGGGATAAAATAAAGCCTATGTTACTTGCTGATGATGTAGCTTTCCAATGGTGAAAGCATTTTTTAAATCGACACAGTAGTTTTCGAGTTTATTCATTACAAACATACACACACAAATATTTCCTCTTTATAATAGTAGTCTAGAAGCCTAGATGTGCTATAACATCTTCGTACCGGCCGAGTATAGGTATATGTAGGCTTATTAAGCACTGTGATCTAGACGAAATTTTTGAAATAAGTACGTTTGCTCCATCGAGCGTGAGGGTTGTCAATCTTGAAGTTTTTTATATGAACTCATTAGTTAGTTAAGGGAGTAAATTTTAAGTAACGAGAAATCGACATTGCACCGTCAAGGGTGTCAAATTACTTTTTTTTTAGTTTAACAAAATGACTGCAAACCGCTTAAATTACGTATATGCGTTGGTTAAAAAATGAGTGGTGCTATTTTTTTAACCAACAACGCGTTTTTACAAAACCCCTATTTAAATATTATTCTGTTTATAAATTAAAATTATAATTGTGTATCGGGCTAATATTTCCAGAATATTCCATGTTATCTTTTGGCATAACAATAATTTGCCAGCTACAAACGTAAACGATAGCGAAATACCTATAGATATTCGTACTAAGAATATTAATAACTAATGCTTTGTTTACACTTATTGAACTGTAACCAGATAAGTTGCCTTAAAGTTATATTTTTAAAGTCGATATTTCCTTGTACGCCCTAATGACACATTAAGGTTACTCATTCATGTTCTTCCCAATTATATTATAGCCGGTTTTTGCCTACAGGTAAACGGAAATTTTATGTCATGTTTATAAGCTATGTAGCAAAAATAACAACGTTTAAAAAATATTCTGCCTATTTTGCAATCTTGTTTTCAATCAGCCTGATCGAAAGCAAGTTTTTCTTTTGATTGGTTGCAAAATATATTATGTATGGATTATAAGTGTTACCGCCGAGTTCGGCAGACTGCTTTTGTTAAGAAAAAACCGGCAAGAACTATCTGTCACGACGATTGTCTATCGACCACCGCCCTATTATAAATAGGTTAGGGTGCTTTTCCACCAGAGTTGTGAAGGGGATGCGAAGCGAATGTATTTTTTGAACTGAGTGACACTAGGTAAATGAAACGATTCTATTAGTCCTTCAAAACATATCACTTCGCATCCACGCACATCTCTAGTGAAAACGTAACCTTAGGCTACTCACATCTTTAGCCACAGCATTGTCGACCTTCAGGTTGTTGCACATGCCGACGATCTGGCACATCGTGACTGAGCTAACTTCCGACTGCAGCACGTGGAACAAGTACTTCTCCAAGTGAGCCGTGTTCTCCTTGCAGATCCTCGCGACCGGAGCCGGCGAGGCATCTTTGCACGCGGACGCCACGCGGGTTGAAAGGTAATCCTTGAACAATTGTTACGTTCAAAGCTTGGTTGCACTAAAACTGGTGTTAAAGCTAAAGCAAATGTGACGATGACTTTAAAATAACACACTAACCCTATCACGGGTATTCGTAATCTATACTCGCTAGGGTCACTTGCAATATTTGTAGGAGATATTTAAGTTCTTGACGTCACCGCTTGGAGTCGCTGCACAATTTCTCATACTAATATTCGGCGGAGACGCTAGTGAGTAAAGATTACGAAAACGGTTGCAAACCCGTGATAGCAAATTTTACTATTTTATCTCAAAAAACTATAATGCTTTTAGTTTCAACAAATTTGTTATAGCTGAAGTCAGTTGATGCAACCCAGGCGAAGTGCTCAATATTTACTACCGTGTAAAGACCTTCACACAATAATTTGTGCAAGATAGTGTCGAGAATCGCTTAAATTGATCGTTAGTAAGTTTTCATTCCACAAGATTCTCAGTGAAGGAACCTTCATGCACCTGAGAAATTCAACGAAGGGAAAGTGTACGCGTTCACTGCTAACGACGCGTCCAACTGTTAGACAATTTACGAAGAAGATGAAATGTTAGCAGTGAATGTGTTAAAGGAATTAAAGTCAAACAATCTCCAGTTCTATGTATTATGATAAATGTTCCTTTACTTAGATTTTCGACGGACACGTTTGTTTAGCAGTTTTGGTGTGATTGTGTGACCAACTAGGAAACAAAAGTAAATTCTAAATAAACCACCAGACAGATTATATTATAACATTCAAATATGACAATGGAATTATTACGCTTTGTGATGATAATAGGAGTAAAACAATAAAGCAATATAAATTGAATGATTCACAGTTCAATGTTGGTCAAATTGATTTGACTCACGCACCCTCGTTCTCTGCAGGATATTGTTGTCTCTACCAAATATGCAACAAATGCTCATATGAGTACCTACGTAAGTTTTAACACATATAGTCGAGTGCCTCGCAGGGTATACGGAAGGAATAGAGTGCCAGCTCACCCTCATTTACTCTGCCACAACGAGAGGTGTATCACCTCATAGTGCCTAGTGCGAGTTTTCTTAAAATCGCCGTCACAATTCGTCGCGTTGACGTAAACACAGATTTATATGGTATTACAATAGTGCCATCAGTGGACCGACATGTGGTGCTGTTTAGATCCTATACAAATCTGCGTTTACGTAAACTCGGCGACTTGTAACGGCGGCGATGAAAAACACGCACCAAGCCCTCATTAGTAAAGTGATACGGTTTAAGATGAGGTTAGAATGAAGCGTGCAGTATGTCTGACGATAAGTGCCACTGCAGCCTATGAACAAGATTAACACACATAAAACACTTAGTCCTAACTCATTTACATATTGACACACAGTTCCATGGACGCAAGGACTAAAATATTTGATGGTTTATTTGACGTTCAAGTGTACTAAGAGAAGATTCTATCAAAGATAATATATGTATCTAAGAAAAACAACTCCAATGCCTTTAAATCTATATTACTCCACGCGGAGCATAGCATATATAAAACATTCTACAGTTGACGTCGTCCATCATGCTATGCTATAACTCACACGAAAACATATTTTTGCTGCTGTAAAATGGGCTTATTTACCTCATTGATAAGGTCCTTAACATCCTTCAGCTGAGAGAAGAGGCGGATGAACTTGTGGGAATTTTCATTGTCGTCAGCTCCAAGACTTTGTTGCTCCCATACTGTGGTTGTGCAGTGTCCTACCGCGCCACAGTCTGAAGCAATCCTGGTGACAACATTATCATAACATTTCAAGGGCTAAATGTTATTAAAAGTAAAACCATATGGGTGGAAAAGGTTTGTGCTCTGAAGATTCCGTACAAAAAGCATATTATTGTATTGATAGAAATCTACATATGCTCACGCCTGTATTGCCCGAAGGGGTAGGCAGAGGTGTTGCAATAACAACACCCACTTTTCACCGAAGATGATTAAGTGCCAACGTGACAGATGGTGAGTCCATCTCCATCTCAGACACTACATACGTCATTGAATTACTTCTCAGACATATGCAGGTTTCCTCACGATGTTTCCTTCACGGTAAAGCACGTGGTGTGAAATCACTATACATAAGTTTTTTAGAAAAACTCATTGGTACAGGCCCCGCTGGGATTCGAACTTGCGTCGCTTGCCTAGCAGGAGACTGCTCGAACCTCAAGGCCACCACGGCTCCTCTTTAATGAATGCTGAACAGTAAACAGGTAAAACAATACTGTTGTAAAGATACTTACTTCAAACTCTGACACCAATAAGAAGGGCCCTTAGCACACTCTTTTGGTAATTGACGAGCTGATGATAGACCTGTTAGAAAAAAACATAATTGCATATTTAAGTAAGTTAAAAAAAATATTGCATATTGTGTTTGTCTATCAGCCATGCACAGTACTTAATCTTCATTAAAATTACAGTACAAACGCCTATTTATGTTCAGAATAATAATAATACCAAGATAGCAGTAAGTCAACTCGGGTCAGAAAATATTATTATCTTGTTAACAGACTTGTTAATATGCTAATGAAACAAATAATCTGGACAAACAGTTACTATTAGAATGAGTTATGCTGGTTGTATCCACATTTTTGGATCCACCGGTGGATCAATGTGTATGTTCTGTGTAAAGTATGTGTTCATACAAATACAGAGTAAATATAATACTCCCTTAATATGAAACATGGTCAAAAATGCCAATGTTTAAGTTTGAAATCCTACTAAGAAAGACATAATGATAAAACAAACATGAAAATCAAATATATTTGATTCATCTATACAGATAAATAAAATGGAAGTGTCTGTTTGTAATTCCAAAATTACATCTATTTACTAAAAACATATTAAAGTGTACACCATACTGATATAGAAAAATCAATTAAAAAAAAAATCTGTCTGTCTGTCTGTCCTGGCTAATCTCTGAAATGGCTGGACCGATTGTAACGGGACTTTCTTAGCTAATGTTACAAGGAGTAAATTAGGCTACTATTAATTAAAACGCTAATATTTAGCGTTCCGCAGGCCACCCATCAAATTAAGTCTACTCGGGTGAAACCGCAGGGCACAACTAGTTGTCACATAAAATTGCTCTTCCATACCTTCAGCTTGTAAAACTTGTAATATAACTTTCTAGTTACTTTGATGTAACATAAACCAATCAGATTGATTCCTATATATTGTTGATCCTCTATATTGGAATTACATTTTAAATCATGCCAATTAAATATCTGCTTATCAATGTGACCTATAACTCACAACGAGAATGTTCGATAAAAGCACTTTGTGAGTTTGATATTTATTCTCACTCAATCCATTTAATAACGGTTTTTGGTATTCTACATTCTTAGTGACACAAGATAATATTTTGTATAAAAATAAATTTATTTGCATGTTATATAATAATAATGCCATAATGTATAATGCCTTCTGCCTTTGATTTTATCTTCATTTAGGATGAATTTTCTTGGCAAATCTACACTACTATTATAAAGAGAAAAGATTTGTATTTTGTGTATATGTTTGTAATGAATACTCAAAAACTACTGTGCCATATTTAAAAATTCTTTCACCATTGGAAAGCTACATAATCAGAGAGTAACATAGGCTTATTTTATCTCACAGCTCCCTCAGGAATATCTTACAAAGTAAAGACAAATGTCATGATAATGTAACAGAAATAGTGCTCAGTTTATTAATATATTTTTGTATTTTGAAAGAAGCAAATATACAACAAATACTCTGTATTTGTTTATGACATTGACTCCCAATGTGGTTAGTATTAACAGGAAATATGATGCACACACATATCATTTACAGTGAGCAATTGTGATTCATTTCATTAGCTACTGCAAATCATGATAAAATTATAATTCATTATATACAAGCATAATCAGTATTTTATTTTTCTTTTACTTTGATAAATATAAATTTACATTTGAGAAGTTCATAAAAAATTACTGTAGTTGTAGTTAAATATTTTGGTAACAAAAGGCATTAGCATAACATTACTAGTACTCAATTTATTTTTTTAATAGTATTAAAAATTATTACCATAAAGATTTTTTTTCTGACCAGAAAATATGTAGGTAGATTAACAAACAATAAGAAAAAATATCGTAGTTGCAGTCCATTTCTTTAAATACCTATCTAAGCTAATATTTTTGGATAGAAATAGAACTGCTGCAATTTTCTTTTAATGCGCATAAAAAATCCTATTAAACTTTTTAAAATGTTTATTCCGATGTTTCGGCCAATTAACTATGCCAACTACGCAAGCTGTGCAAATTAAACATCGTCGTAATTACATTCAAGGAAGAAAAGAAATAGCAGAAATAATCCAACTTACCCGCACAACAAAAGAGCGCTACGGATATTAGACAAACAAACGCGTTTGCCATTTTGGCGTTCGTAAGTTTATCTTGCGCAAGCCAGTTTCGTCGTCTGCAAGTTAAATACTAAACAAACACTCGTTAATTTCACTTTGTTTGGAAGTTACTTATTGCGTATCGATGGATTGATAAACAAATTGTCAAGTCACTCCGTGTGAACGAAAACAACTCTGCTGAGGTTCTGACAATTTGAATGATCTGTCAATCAGTCATTCTGACATTCTGTCGGCCGGCACGCAACTGACAGTCAGTTAAGCCCGCACCAAAGATCAAGAATATAAATGTTTCTTTATCTATGGCCCGCAGAATCACTATCAAATAAAATTGTATTCTTCTGCAGTAAAGCAAATGGAACGTTCCTCAATTACAAAAATCTAATATTTTTGTCATAAATAAAGTCTATTTTATCCATTTGTAAATAGTTAAATTCTAAAACGTAATAGATAAATGTGATTTTTTTCTGCTCAGTATCGAATCTGCCCTAGCAACGCCATCTTGTGCATTTCAATATGGTATAATTTATTATTAACTCGACAACAGAGGTCGCAGTCAACCAATTCGTATGAACAACCCGAATAAATTCTATTGGCCACTTGATGGCACTACTTGTATCATATTTATTTATCCTTTATAAGTATTTTAGGTTTTTTTTAAATAAAAGCCCAAGCAATAAAGTGTTATGATATTTGCGAGCGATAATAATATAAATATGTTATGTTTATAACATAGCATAGCATAGACTAACATGAATAAATTGGTTGGAGAAGCCAGGGTAGTCGCTGGATTTACACAGTGGCCTGTTACGAGACATAAAGTCGAATGTGTGAAGTGCCTGAGTAAGACAGCGGTGACTTACCCTGCTTTGTAAAGTTTGATGTTGCATTATGACATTTTTTGTACTGCTGAATCTTGTTTCTTTTGTGGGTACCAGCAAGGAGGTTTCAGAGGAGCTCGTGGCACAGTTGCAATTGCGCATATCATTCGATTAGCGAAGTTAAGCAACCATAACACAGGCCAGTAGTGTGATGGATGACCGCGCGAGTTCCCCCCGTCTTTAGAGGTCAGTCTGCGGCCTTAGATAATCTGACAACTGGTTTAACCCAGATTACCGATTTTCCTCGTAAAAGTGGTTACGCAGATCAGATGGCAGTCCCTTCGTTTAGAAATCAGGTTATTAACGTTGAATCCATGATATAAGGCCAAAGAGATGATGAGGGTACCAACAATCATCCAATAAAGTACTTTTCGTAAATTGTTGCGACGTCCGTGAACGCTGAGTGTTCCTTCAATAGATAGCGCTTCGCTACATCATACTATACATATATTTTAAGTTAACACTTATTTATCAAAAGGTGCCTTCCTAATAGCACAGCGTACTTAAGAACAAGTCTTTCTTCACATCAACTTACTAAATTGCTTTACTAGATATCTTAACAGCTATCGTCAGAAATTTCTCTGGCTTTATATGAGCACATTAGATATCCCAAGTTTTTCAGGTAGGATTGCCACTATTCGGTCTAATAGATCGCTGATTAAAATATATGTTCATTTTTAACGTGGAAAATAAATATTTACTCATCCCTCTAAGTTGTTGTCGCATTTTTTAATAGTAGGTATTCTGTTCAAAATATATAAATAATGATTGCTTGTTAACCCACGTGGTCCTTAACTGAATAAATATTCCAAAACACAATTAATAGAGAAGAATGACTGAAAAAGTGGGGAACAATATTTTTGATTTAATTTAGCTACTTACTCATCTAATTAGGCCCAGTGAGTTGTATACGAAATTAATGTTTTTTCCCATTGTTTGTGATATTCTTTAACAAATGACTGATGATCGATCACTGGAACTAGGAACCTACACCGGTCTTTGAGAAGCGATTAAGTTAAGGCAAACTCATGGTAAACGGGGGCCTGCTATCATCAGTTTAAGCTCGTATTAAGAACTTCCGAGTTTTGACGTTTCATTTCGGTACGGTACAATTAAACGTCAAAGCAAAGAAGTTATTAAAAGGTGCTGCTTGAACAATCTTCAAAATCAGCTTAAAAAAGTAGTATGACCTTGAAAATGTGATGACCGAATGCTGTAGATAGACCACAATATCAGAAATAAACTGATTTATTGACTACACTCTTAAAATATAGTATTGGATAAGTCCTTCCTATCTATTCCTTATTTTCCGAGTCCGGTATATCAACCAAGCAACGTAGGTATCTATAACAACATAATAGATATATAAACTAGCGACAGCCAGGTACCCGGCTAACAAATTGGTATTTCCATTCCCCAGGTCGGTTTTTCCTGAGACACAATTAGGACATTTCCTTGGGAGAGCGGTAGAGTAATAAAATTAAGAAGACGCCGGTCGGTCGCGGTAAGTCGAAGTCTTCGGCGGGCGTAAAACAAATCCGGCCGGTCGACCCGTGAGGACCCAACACGAAGCTGTGGAGTCGTGCTTTTACTTTGTATCATTAATATATTATTATTAAAGACTTTACCTTTGAGAGCCGTGGCCTTGAGGTTTGAGCAGTCGACGGCTACGCAAGCGACTCAAGTTCGAATCCCAGCGGGGTATGTACCAAAGAGATTTTCTAAAAAACTTATATGCAGTGATTTCACACCACGTGCTTTACGGTTAAGGAAAACATCGTGAGGAAACCTGCATATTTCTGAGAAGTAATTCAATGACGTATATGTAAAGTGTCTGAGACGCCGATGGACTCACCATCTGTTACGTTGGCACTTTTAATCATCTTCGGTGAAAAGTGGGTGTAGTCACAATTGTATAAGTTTAAGTATCTTTCTATTCGTTTTATAAGCTTAATCGTATTTCGTGTAATAATTTCTAATTTATAGCTACTGCAGTCATCATTTCTAATTTATAAAGTTGGCTGAAATAGCCCGCTGCCTATCTTATTGATATCGTATCGTACAAGCGAAATTTGAATGCAAAGTACTGGCCTGAAGCGAATAAAAACATGCACAGTATCCCCACTATTTTCGCTGAGCGCTCATAGCTCATGACCCACAGAAAAAGAACAGTGGATGTTGTAATGTAAAGGAACTTGCTTATAATATCTGAGTACATACTTACCTTAGTATATTTTTTATTTCGTCGTCTCCACACCATCCCCCACGTAGCCGTTGTTCTCATATTCTGAATAACACTTGAAGGCCTTGTCCAAACGCAGTGGACACTAGCGTTGCCTCATATTGTGACGTGACAAGCATACAGAACCTCACCTTCACTATGACTATCAAACAAGTACGATACGTGAACCCGTTGGATACAATTATGTAACATTATTTGACACAAGTGAAATTGGTATGAAATGCTGATATGATGTGAAAGGCTCTTTTCTTATTACTCAGGAGTGAATTGGCGTGATATTTATTTATTTATGCTTCTTCCAATACATTTTGAACAGGCCGACTTCATGCCATATGCATTCTCTACCAGTCAACCTTTGGGTGATACATAAGGTATAGCAGTTGATATAACTCGAAGAAGAAATGTTTTTATTTGGGAGAAAAACAAGTTATTCAAAACGGTTATCTATCTAATTATTTAAGTATTAATAATAATATTTATCATTAATATACTTATAAATGATTTTAATAAATACACATACTTAAACGCAAGCAGAGGATTAACCAAGTGACAACTAATAAGTCTGTCGCACACTTAGCTCAAAATACCAATGCCTGGTATTTTGTGTTTAACTTCATATACAGTATATAGGTTAGTACATAATACCTAGTCATCCAACTTGAATCCATTAAGCTACACGTTTAAACATCTCAATATGAAAGTTTCAGCGATCCGGTCAATTTTATCCTAGTACGTCGCAAGCACCTGTAGTGTACAAAATATACGAGAAAGCTCCGAGTCGCGAAGTTGGCCCGGCGTGCACTTAGGGAAGATTTGTCGAGCGCCCGCCGGCTAATGCCTTATACTCTGCTCTTGTAAGTAAAAATTATGATTATCGCTCGCCGAGAGCTGAGCCCTTGATCCCTAACTAACGGCCGGAGACACGAGACTTTCCTTTTCTTCAAAACTATAACTCTTTTTTATTGCCCCGCCTGCACCGCTGGCCACTGGATTACCGGCTCGCCTAACTGATCGCAAAACTAAGGACTCTCGAACGTACTTTATTTACAAATCGCCCAATGGCTTCTGTGAGTTCGTTTTATAAGATTTAAAGGGAGTTCGGTGGGTCAGTTAGTGCTGGTTATAAATTGAATAGGGCTTTCAAAATCAAGCCACGTGAAGTGGCCCGGGTAACACGACCCGTACCTTCGAGTTTTCGAAACTTTAATATTCTAACTCCACATAAATGGTATTGACCTAGTCCCGAACTAAGCAAGGCTTGTACTATGGGAAACAATAGTTAAACTTAGACTGGTAATAAATAACACTCGTATTCAGAGACTTTGGTACGAATACTAGGACACTACATCAGTATACACTTAATTCTCTTTCAAACATCACCTTCAAAGAATCTATATGTGGCGCCTTTGAAGCTAGAGTTCTATTTCAGTTTGACTAAAAAAAACTATTAAACATAATACTGATTAAGCATATGTATGATGTTTACATACACTCCTCAATATAAGTAAAAACACAAACAGAAGGTAAGTACCTTCAATTCTGAAATTCACCAGTGCCTTCCAAAACTCGCAGAGAATTCCCAGAAGTATTTACAGTTATTGATGTAAATATGTATTAGGTATTAAGTTAATTTTTAGATATCTTTAGAATACCTAGTCCAGTAACAATTTTGCTGGTTTGCTCTTATGGTTAACTACTGAAACATTGCATTGGTAGAAATACGTTAGATATAAATATGTTAGATAAATAAATAAAATTTAAATTCAGCAAGTCCAACATCATAAAATATAGAAGTCGGTTCGCAAGTGCAGTACAATACATAAATGAGTTGGACCGAGGGGTCGTGGAGGCTGCGACGGTCGATTAAGGAAGCGAATGCAGCGTTGCCTTGGCGACGGCGCCATCTTGCCCCCTTCCTCGCCTCCCACCCCCCCTGACACCCGCAGGGGTAGACCCCCTGTAAACAACCGCCTGTATCGTTGCACTGAAATACTCGATATACTTAAAAGGCTCTCGAGTCGCTCGCTTGAATCACTGCCAGATGAAATTGTCAATTTATTGGGGATCAAAAAAATGTAATTGAGCACTGCTATTACGGCTTTACTGTGCGTCTGTTAAGTTTGTTTTGAGTTTAATATCATAGCATATATTACATGGGTTCTGCTTACCATCAAGCCTGCTACTTGTTGAATTGTTGATATTTTTTTTAACAATCATTAAGAATTGAGTATCTGGTCCGAATTAGGTATTGGGCTTTGATGAACCTTAATAAACCCAACAACTTTGCCCCCAACAATGGTAATAATAAACTTATGATTTTAATAATACACTTTCAATCAAACAGAAGATGTTTGTTCGTAGAAATGTTTAGGTGACTACAACATCATCCATTATAATATCTAAAATATAAATATCTCGAAAATTCAACTCATTCTGGAAAAGTAGACAGTTATTTGTATTCCAGAGAGCCTGAAAACTCATTTGAGAACACTTGCCATCTATGAGCATATTGCATAGTATTATAGATGGGAAAAGTGTCCCATCAGTTGTTAGATAATGAGAGTATTTACAGATTTCAGAATTAGCAATTGTGCAATCTATCTGAGGTGTAGTGCAATCTTTTTGGTAAATTCTTAACTGGGGGTCTACCATTATCGGTCCAAGAAGAACTTCTTAGCTTTCTGAGCTGATATTCATTTTGTAATACCCACAGTAAACGTGGGAGCTAAGAAGTTACGAAGACGTCACTGCTATAATGATGATAATAGGCCCTCTGTTCAAGCTTTTTTTTAAAATATGTATTTTATCATAGATTCAAGCCAGCTCTGCAAGATCAATTTAAATAGAATTATCCGAACCACGGGAATAAGCAAGTGGTTAATACATGCATGGTCGCAAAGACTAATGGTAGCTATTATTAAAGATTAGATGGATCGAACTAACTCGCTATGACAATCAACTATTATTGCTTTGACTGATGTCCAGTTAAACTAATGTACCTATAGGACTAACTACGAACATGTATGAGTGAAGCCGTGGTGACCTTGAGGTTTGAGCAGTCGCCTGCTACGCAAGCGACGCAAGTTCGAATACCAGCGGGGCCTGTACCAATGAGTTTTTCTAAAAAAAACTTATGTACTGTGATTTCACACCACATGCTTTACGGTGAAGGTAAACATCGTGAGGAAACCTGCATATTTCTGAGAAGTAATTCAATGACGTATGTAAAGCGTCTGAGACTGCGATGGACTCACCATCTGTCACGTTGGCACTTAATCATCGTCGGTGAAAAGAGGGTGTTGTGATATCAACACCTCTGCCTACCCCTTCGCGGAATACAGGCGTGAGCGTGAGTGAGAGAATGTATGTATGTACGAACATGTATATTTTTGAGAATGTTTTACTCCAATTCAAACTTATAAAAATGTGGCATACATAAACTCTTTGAAATATGAAAACTTTTCTCCGTATTGTGTTTATTTCTACGAGTATACTAAGGGTGGGTTGAGCAACTAACTTTAGCTAAGTTATTCAGTTATTAGTGTTAGAGCGAAAAAAATATTCACATTTTTTGATAACATCATGTCTTTATCTTAGATAACTGACTTTATCTGAAGCTACAGCTTGACATTCACGTACTACTTTCACAATTACACTCTTAAATTTTTTTTATTGGCAAGGTAATTTTATGCAAGTAGTACACCGCATATCATAGTTACGTCATCGTCAATCGTATACCTTTAAACGAGCAATTCTTGTGTATATGTAGCGGTAATGCACCTCTTTTAGTAAAATGCTTGTCAAATGGGGTTCTGACACAAGCTGTCGTAAGAACTTGAAAAATAGATTTTTAGGTTTTATGTATATAGTGTTGTAAATAAAATAGGATTAAATTACAACACCGTATTTAATTACTACATATATATACAATCTGAATTACGGAAAGGGCTCCACGTCCTGACTGACCTGACTGACTTACATATCAACGCATATCCTAACCCGTTTAGGTTCCAGCCACATGGAGTTTGGAATGAGTGTTCTATGATGTAGGAAGGGGTTTTCCGCAATTCCACCCCCCAGGCAGTTAAATGGAAACCAGAAGTTTGTATAATCCTTTCGTCATGCAGGCGAAGTCCCGGTTGCAAGCTAGTCATGCTATATGTTATAAATTAGTCTATAATAATACATAGATAAATACCATCGAAGACTCGTAAAGCTCGATTGTACATATGTAAATATAGCTATGTACAGCAATGTTACTGTATTATTAAAGTAAGAGGCAATCTGTACCGTTTTAATGTATTATGTAGAATTATAAAGGCGTGGGCCGTGCTTACTTATTATGATTTATTCATGAGGGAACAACGTTGAATTTGAACACGGCTGTAGGTACCTACTCCGTTCTAGTAGAAAACATCTAGTGGATTATTTTAATGTTCATTTGGCAATTCAAAATCCTATTATACTAGTACTACACAAGAAAAATATATCTAATATTGTCTTAAAAATCCAACGAAGGAGGATATAATCGGTTCTCCAATCACAAGCAAGCTCATCAAACATATCAAATGTGAGCAGTTTCGCCCACGATTATTTCGGTTAGTTAATCAATAGCCGTATTTGTCTTCAAACGTGTATTTAGTTTTATATTTATGTGCGAAGATTTCATCTTGAAGTCCGTAATATTGGTTGGTGATAGCACCAACCATGACTCTCATTTCCATTTCGATTAACAATTAAAAAAGAATAAGTATGTTAAGTGATAATTTTTCCCGTTTCTGTAACATTTTCCATTGATGCTTAGTGTACAGGCAAAGCCGTACATGTTGTATTGTATTATAAAACTGCACACACAACATTTCAACATTGCAAGCGCTTACATGCGCGACCTACATTCTAAGTTAGTATAGTAATTATATTTCAGTGCATTAAAGGCATTCATTGACATCGGTCGGTTTATTTGACAACCTTTACCGCCAAACTATTGACATTGACATCATCCTCTACCCACATTGACATTAAAGTGCAGTGGTTAGACAAGTAGCCGCTACACTTAGTTCCTGTTGATAGTAGTGTGATGAAGCCTTAGCCTTCCAATGAAATAACAATCCAGAAGTTAATTAATATGTTTTCAATTCGAACCAGTAGTTCATCCAAACATACATTAAATATCTTTACAATACCTATTAGTATAAATATGTCTGACTATTACTGCATAAGTGAATTGAATGTAAGTTTGACTTATGGACCCCACACGTAACAAAACAGGAAACAAGTGCAATTTACCTCAGTGTAAGTTTGTCCAACGGGTGGCTGGGAGCCATACCAATTTTATACACACAATATTTCCAGAAGAAAACTTCTTTGAAGTCGGGAACAAAGCAAATCCACCGCGGTTATCCGTGATATTTTCAACCAAAGTCGTACCTTATTCGCAAACATCGAATCCTGTATACAATACAGTGCGAAACGAAATTCGAAGGATAGATAATTTCGGAGAAAAGAAATAAGGCGAAAGGGAAAAAAATATAAATTGAATAGTCGAATACACGCATCCCGGCATTACCATAAAGGCAACAGGGATCAACCGGGATTCCTCTAGGAACTTTTTTATTTTCCTTCCACCTCTAAATCTCGCGGCAAAGCTTCGCGAATCTGCAAATGTTGATTTGATGATGTCATGTCGCTGCACGCCTCGCGTATATCTCATCACTTGCGCTCTTTGCATTCAACTACTTTTGACCTCCGTTTATTTATAATTGACTGAACCTTGGTTTCATGCTTTATTTCGCGGAACCTTAATATGTTTTCTAAATAAAAGTAGCCATGTAACTTCTTGAAACATTACCTATCTGCTAGTGAATGTTACGTATACATCGGTCCGGGTGGTTAGGAGAAACATTCAGGGTCATTACCCTATATATTTTCATACACATTTAATGAAAAGCTGTTAATTTTGAATAACAAACTTAATCCGGCTTCACGCTGGTAAATTTATCAACTTTTCAATATAATTTTTTGCTGTCGGAGTTATTAAGCTTTTGCATTGGATACACAACGATTACCCATAGCCAATTGGAACGGAGACTTCTCTGAGGCATGAAGGAAAGTCTGATTTAATTTTCATTCTCTATTATATACTTGCTATGAAAGGCATTCAGAATATACTCCAAGTTGTTTGTGTGTTTTACTTAAATACGTATATAAGTTAGTATTTATGTACCTACTGGCATTTAGGAGTAAGAGCAAAAGGTTCGGGGTGTGTGGCACTGGAGGGCGGATTACGGTGCTCATCCATTGCGGTCATTAAGACACATTACCCTCCCGCCCTACCCCGCGCTGCCCCTCACACCCCCACAAACCCGCTTTTTAATTCAACTTTCCTCCTTCACCAATTTGCATGATTACTCTCGTTTTTATTATGTCCCAGCGGTGAGGGAGTCACCTTTTAAGTATCGATCCTCAAATTCCTTTGCTTTTATAAATATTTGAAAATAAGGCACGAAATCTCTTACCGATAAAATACATCACGCACGTACTCTCCGTATCGCGGATAGCTTTAGGGCCTGTAAAATACTTGATAAGGAAATCTAGTCGCAGCGACGAGCTTTACGATATACACTGGATGCCCATACCGCCTTATTGTGGAATGGAGTGGATAAAGTGTTACTTTTTACAACCCGCCCGGTACAATAAAATAGAGCTACAATTTTGAAACAATTACCTCGAGCTCAATATCGTAAGATTAAGAAAGTGCACGGTCGGAATTAGGATTTGGGAGGCAATGAGGGCGGACCGTCTTAACAGCCCGACTCCACAAATTGCGGACCTTAACGAGGGCATAAAACTCGAGTCGCAGTGCCGGAGACGCCACAGATTGTGCTCAGACTTAGTTCAGGATTAATGGTGTAGAAAACAGATTATCATTGGCTGGATTTCCATTAGTGTAGACCCCTGCCACCGGCGCGTGAAAACTCCACAGATAGCAGCCACTCGGTGTTATTATTTTCCACATAACGGAGCAGTGCCTCTCCCAATTTAATTCTATTACGTTCTGTCGGGTTTGAACGACAGCACAATAAAGATGTTTGAGTGGCGAAGAGACGCCGCCGCGCCTCCCGTTTTTCGCTATTGAAATAAGCTCATTTGATTTCTGCATATTGTTTTGTTTATACGCTCAGTACGCTTTCTGCCGTTTTTTATTATTTTTATATTTACTCAGAGTCACTGCTATATGTTCTGTTTGATTTTTATGGCCAGGCTACGTTGTCTTTGGGAGATTACTCTGATATCTTTATGGAATTGGAAATAAAGTCTCATATTTAAACATACCATTCTAATATTTGCAAGTCGCATTTGCGCTGCAAACTCAGAAGTCCATTGCTACCTGCGAAATTTCTAACTCAATTAATTATAAACTTCGAGGTTCTTAACTTTAATTTAACCCTACAGTGACGGAAATTATCACGAGGAAACTAGAATCTGAGAAAATGTAGTCATATGTGAAATACTGAACAGTGACTGATTCTCTTTCCAATACGTAACGATATAATATAATCATAAGCTGTAACCATTATCGTAGAAAATTAAGTGTAGTGCTGACTGTCGCTCGATCTTCAGGGACACTTAAGGGAATATGTAACGCTTGTTTCACGATTTTACATTTCTCTCACGGTGAACGTTGGAGTCACGTGATCCTGTATCCCTATCACGGGTTTGCCACCGTTTTTGCAAACTATACTCACTAGCGTCACTCGCAATATTTGTATGTGATATTTTAGTTCTTCAAGTCACCGGTGGGAGTCGCTGCACAATTTCTCATACTAATATTCGGCGGAGACGCTAGCGAGTATAGATTACGAAAACGGTGGCAAACCCTGATAGGGGTACAGATATAGTGATTATTTCGTTGTATATCCACCACTTAGCAACCCAGAGAAACACCGTGGAATACACCCTCCAATTTACTAGTGGTTTGGACTGTGCCGTTGAGATATGAGTCAGCCAGGAGTTTATATGTACATGCTTGGATTCAATTTAAGGATTTCATTCTTCGTTTGAAGGTTAATTCAAATTTTTATTATAAAAAGGTCGTCTATGTGTGATGCCACTCCGTTCTTTCTTCCCATGCTCCGTGAAAACCGACTTCAGGTCACTTTGAGCGGTAACCCCAATTCTAGGAAACGTTTAATAACCCTAGGTTAATATAACCTTCCATAAAAGGCAGAATATTCACGTCTAGGAGGAGTAATAACCAGAATTGGGCTGCTTTACGCCTCATCTACCGCTCGTTACGGCTTGCTCGTAAATCTTCATTCCCTCCCTCGCCCCTCCCACTCGAATCTTTAGATATCACATATCATAATGGCGTTATGCTTCCACTGTAAATATGTTCTGAAGATTTATTGATGGTCTTGGCTTATAGCTGATCTACTTACGTAAACACTTATTATTCATTGTCGCAAGGGTTTCCCGGACACACTTAGTTACTGCGTGCACCAAAAAATATAACTAACTAACATTCAGATAAGTAAAAATTGCAAACTATTCTATCTAATGAAGTTTTTCTTAATATGTCCTAATTTAAAATTAGTTTACTCAAGTCGTGACAAGCGGGCTGGGGCTTTTCTCGCTCAGAGAATCAGCATTGCTATTCAACGTGGCAATGCTGTCAGCCTTCTTGGCACGATCCCGAGAGACACCGATTTGGGCCATGTTTACTACTTGAAATTAGTTTTAAGAACTGTTCCTTGTATATATTATAATAAATCTGCAGATAAAAAAAAACGTTTTCCCAAAAATATTTAAAATATATATACGTGACGTCTTGCATGAGTTTAATATTGTTTATACTTGTGATTGGAAAAAACTAAAATAAATAAAATACTTAGATACAGTGCTTCTTCTTCATGTGCACATATATTATGTTCTCGTTTTAAGTGACACGTGCAAATTGTGAACGTTTGGTTAGCTATTACCTGTGTTAGCTATTACAAACTTACGGTTACCTATAGTGATTTGTCTAACCAGTATTTTACATACGTGAACGGAAGGAATGTTATTCCTTCCGTTCACATTTGTAAAGTAAAGCCAGTGCCCAGAAGTAGGCGACTCGAATCTTCATGCAAGTTTTATTGTTATATAATTTTCACGTTCAAGGTACTTCTGCTGCCATCTCGAATCAGCTAAGAAAATGGGGACAGAATTTACAAAATATTATATTTTCTGAGTATAATCAAATTACGATTTCTTACGATTTAATTCGAATCTCTTACGTTTGATGTAAAAAATACTCGAATCCAATTCTTCATAAGATGCTCAAGTACATAAATGAGTATGTAGGTATACTGGTGGGCACTTATAATGTCATAAATAATATGGAAGCATGTTAATACAATTAAGGTACATACAAAACGCAGCGCCGAGCGTGATATTATTCCGTAGTCAAGCAACTTCAGGCACGGAACACAATTAACTTGTAAGATTGTCTGCGGAGGCTGCATCCCTCGCCTCATCCATCTCCCCCTTCCCAAACAAAACATCAATAAACTCACCCCCTACACGAACTACTACCTTACCCACATACGCTTTAGGTCCAAACTTGGCTAACGCTTTTTAAGTTTTATGTTCCGCATTTATTTCGTAGGTATAGTAGAGTGTAGCGGGGTATAGCAGTCCAGCTACCCTTGATTGGTTGTCGTTCCTCTAATCCCGTTTTGATCCTTTTCGCCGAAACCTAGCCCTCCCGTTTCTCGGTTCACTATTGACATGCGTACATACCTGCCGTGTGGTGTGCTCTTAATGATATCACCCTGGTAAAGGGTCGGACGTTGTTTGGATTTGTTGTACTTTTTTTGCATAAAATACTAATTCTTCATTGTTTCAGACGAGCACGTTGGTTTCTTACACCCATCACGGCATGTGTGGTTGTTTAGAACGACACTATAATAATATACAACACGGTCACAGTATAAATATATAAGCTTTACAAGCAGTAAGGAGTCTAGGCCATTTTTTATAAATAATAATATTTGCACCATTGAGTTTGAGAATCATAATGATTTCAAAATTTTATCTTTTATTTACTATCAATATAGATTTATTGTTTTCAAGTTTTGAAAAATGTCTGTAAAACAAGTGAATGAAGGAGACACCATCGGTCATGACATCTCTTACTATCATAACGCCTATTCCGCTTATTTTCTCGTAGCAGTGTGAGTATTTCGAACTATTTATTCCTAGATTCTTAACTGCTTGTAATGCTTATATTTAAACTGTGACGTGCCCTTCATATGACAGCCAGGTTACAAAATTGGTTCCACGTATAATAATAATAATAATAATAACTTTATTTCCACAAAATATTTCTAGTACATATGTAACCTTAATAGTAGATCTTATTACAAAGTTTGAAGCTGTTACAATAATAGAATTATCTTTTGGTTACCTCACTAGGCAAGCCTGTATCGAGGTAACCAAAGTATGTAATGTTACCATATATTTTGAGAAAGGCATGACATAACTGAATTTCCCGTTAGAAATAAGGAGCTGCCTGTCTGTACCTTACATAAAATACCAGCCAAACAATGCTACCTAGTAATTGTGTTCCTGCGTTAAGTAAGATCACCAGTGCTTTGTGTGGGAGGGAGAGAAATAATAGTTAGATCGGTAGTGAAGACAAGGTTAAAATTGCAAGGCATTGAGAGGCAATTTGAAAAGTTTTTAATCACCTCTGCATACTCATTTGAAGACTATAGTTTTTAGACGACAACTAAAAGTTGGTCTAATGGTAGTATAATACATAAGCCATGTTCGGGCGCATCATCGTCATTTGTCCGACCAGAGGTCTAAGTTCGGAACAATTATCGTCATCAATGTTAGTATACATACCTGACTGACAAACTAGGAGTTGCGGGCTTAATTTCCTACCCAAATAAAACATTTTATGTACTAGTATTTAAGTAATATTTCCGTCGTCTGGTTCCCTTAGCGCAAGCTTTGCTTAGCATGGGATATGGTTATGTAGGATAATATCGTAATTCAATTATTTTAGAACCGTGGTGGCCGTGAGGTTTGAGCAGTCGCCTGCTATGTAAGCGACGCAAGTTCGAATCCCAGTGGGACCTGCATAAATGAGTTTTTCTCAAATCTTATGTGCAGTGACGTATAGTGCCAGCGACGACGATAGACACACCATCTGACACGTTGGCACTTAATAATATTCGGTCTACCTACCCCTTTGGAAATACAGGCGTAAATATATGTAGGTATGTATATTAAGTATATATGTATGTTCAATTATTTTAATGAGGTTTTAAAAAGTTTTGTCAGCAAGCTCGACTTGTAGCACGATCGTTTTATGTTATGTCTCGTGTTAGTTGACAGCAAATATAATATAGGGTTGATATGATAACGAAGAGGGACCTCGGTGACTAAGGCGATCCTTGATAAAATAAAAAAGCCATCCTCATGTTTGCCACCATAAAGATAAGCGGCGTGACGCGCGCTGCAGACGTGGCCACCGCACACACGCGTTTATGTAACCAACACGAAACCGTGATCAAATACCCTAATTAAACAGTAAATAATACAAAAACTCAGCTTTGACTCGATGATAATGACAATTAAGACAAATAAACGTCTCTCGGTATACACACATGCGACCTTTGACGTCAAACCTCATTATATTGTGACTAGGTAACCTGCACTTAGCCGGCTTTGCACGGCGATCATTTCGGCGTTTGAATGAAATTATTTAAATTATTAAAAAAGAACCGTGGTGGCCTCGGGGTTTGAGCAGTCGCCTGCTACGCAAGTGACGCAAGTTCGAATCGCAGCGGGGCCTGTACCAATGAGTTTTTCTAAAAAACTTACGTACAGTGATTTCACACCACGTGCTTTACGGTGAAGGAAAACATCGTGAGGAAACCTGCATATGTCTGAGAAGTAATTCAAAGACGTATGTATAGTGCCTGAGACGGCGATAGACTCACCATCTGTCACGTTGGCACTTAATCAAATTCGGTGAAAAGTGGGTGTTGTGATAACAACACCTCTGCCTACCCCTTCGGGGAATACAGGCGTGAGCATATGTATGTATGTATGTATTTAAATTATGTTGATAATTTCATGGTGTACATCTAAGGAAAGTTTAAGAATATAAACAGACAGACACAAAACCTGAAATCGTTTATATATTTAAAGACGAAGACGAGATGGAGATACGATTGTATTTAGAAATGATCCACCGCGCGGCGATAGTCCGCGAAAGCTCCCACCAAAAGGAGCAAAGAATCGGAAAGCGATACGGCTAATCCCACTAATCGGAGGGCAATTGAAAAATAAAAATGTAGATGGCGGAATGATTCCATTTAGAACCAAAACGATGCGACAAAATAATAAAAAAGGTACGGGCGGAACGGAATGGGCTGGCCGGGCGGCCGCCGGCTAATATTGAAAGCAAATCCTCGACTAAATCCTTAAAGCGCCTGGATCGAGCACCTGGAAACTGTGTGTTTCCCGACCAACCTCACGCCTGATAATCATTTGCCGGATTATTGTATACTTTCCGCCTAATGTCGCCGATTTTTGTGAATCAATTTCATTGTTTGCAATTTATAGGGACTCGGTGATTGACCTCACTTTTCATGTTTAATTTTTAATAGGATTTGCCTTTTTTTGTTATTTTTTTTTCTTTCGTGAGTTGGATTTAATGTTTAAACAAAATTACCATGAAACAGATTATTGTTCTAAGCTTGAGTTCTAAAATTACGCGACTTAGAATCTTGACCATAGCAATAACGTAGACGAATGTTAACCTTAAAAAAAAGATATTTCCGATAAGAATTACCTCTCCTATTTCACAGAATGAAACCATGAATATATAAGTCACTGAATAAACGCGTACAGTAATGCTACGACCGTGCTACGGCCTACGACTGTGCAATGTAAGAAGTTGAGATGCAAGCCTTAGCTTGTGTATTGTGGGTAGAAGTTTACCAATTCCTAGATAGTAAAATAAACAATTTTACTTAAATTTGAATACGCTAAAGGGATCACCTTCTAGTTATATGTTGAAGCAATAATTGTCACTGTCATTGGTATTAGATGTGCATGCGGAAACAGATCTTGTTATCATATAAATTATTATTTATTATTAATATTGCCTGCCGTGTCCCACTGCTGGGCAAAGGCCTCCCTTCCAAAGCAAAATTATATTCCATTTTAAGTGTATTATAGTTTGGTAAAAGACTTTTAGCCCCTTACCAAGCTCGAACTAAAATTATGTAGAAATATATAGAATTACTTTTAAACCAAGGACTATCTGAGCCTTTGTTTTATAATGAGGGGATATGGTTTATATTGCGTAAGTAGAATACTTAAGCAATCATTTTGACATCAATATAGAACAATGGTACCATCTACCGTCTAAACGACAGCTGGTTACAAATAGTAACTTCAACACTCTGTCTGCACCAATTACATTTTGTAACTCATTTGATATAGATGTTTCCGTTACGAAAACAACTTGAAGCTTGAATACGGTTGAGAATAAATTCAATAAGTCACTCACTTACCTTTGTAAAGTACCTGTCTGCCTAATAGACGGTGACAGATTTAACATACGTTGTTACCTTGGCATCTAAGCATGTTCGGTAATACGTGATAATCTGTAAAACAATTTAAAACCTTAATGGAGAGGCAAGTATATTTTTTAGTCGGAGTAGTTACTTTTTAAAGCCGAAGGACAGAGCCTATTTACTTTCTCCGAAAAACGAAAATTCGGCCGAAAGTTCGCACCACGAACCATATTCGTTCTAAAATCACGTCCGAACGAAAATGATTTGACTTTAATATATTCTAAGCCGGCTTCAGTTAAATTATTAAACGAACGAAAATTTGAGTTCAATAAAAGCAAAGCAATACTGAAACTACGTGTGAATTTCGTTCATTCGTTTGCGTAGTTTCGTTTTCGGAGAAAGAGAGTGGACCCCCAGTGCCTATATAGGCCATAAGTAACATTATACTCTCATCCTGTTTATGTAATTTTTATACATTTTGTATCGTTTCTATTAGCGCAAGCGCGAGAGAATGTTATTTTGTCCAAGCTTACAGGAAAAAACAATATAAGGAGTAGATTTAAGGAGTTACAGTCTCGAACCGGACGGGAGATACAATTATGACGTAGGACGTACCTTACTATTTCTCCCGTTCGAATATCGGCTTTTAAAAGCTGTTTACAATATTATGGTGGTAACATTTATAATCATGTATACTGCATTTTGTGTCCTTCTGACGATTTGAAAGTACTTTGTAAGAAGTCTAATCAAATAAAGATATTTTGAATTTTGAATATGCTACAAGCCTGACCGTCGTTAGTATAAGTTTTGTATCTTCCTCTAACTAAGGAGGTACATGAGGCTACAGTAAAACCGACTCAAATGAATACCTTGAATAGATTATTGAAGAGAAAATATGTTTCTAGGTAGAGGGAGGTACATCTTTCCGATAGTGAGCGAAAAGGTCTATATATTAAATAAATAGCATCGACCAAATAGTGAAAACACCAGGTTAAAAAAGTATATTAATAAAACGATCCAATACTCAGTGATATCTTTTTATTATGACTAGAGGTTTCTTTTAAGTTACAAAACAATCGGCGTTTTCCTATTGTAGTCACAAAATAACATACGAACCACAGTATAGATATTTTGTTTGATATGTATAAAATGAAAACCTCAAATTCCATTTATCACTAATGATATTTCAAATCTATTATTTACATTTTTTCTCTATTGCATTGTTTATATCCTTTATGTAGGCACACGGAATTAATGATACAGTTGACAAATATTAGCAGTACACTAATTATACAAATCATTTGCTAACACAAACGCAGTGGAATCTACATAAATAACTTTATATAACTGTGGTGATCGAAAGCAAACGTTTTATTAAATGCTCTTGATTATCTTATTTTTTTTCTTTAACATCATATTGGCATTTTCCAATGAGTTACGAACTTTTCAGCGCAGAAAAAATGTGAGCAAACCTGTATTCAATAAAAGTGCTATTCAATAAAAAGCTTAATATTGCATCTCGTGTATGCCTTGTTTTGACACATTTAAGTTACTGCTTATATTTATGTACTGTTGAATAGGAACAAACTAAACATTTTCTTATGCATTAAACTAAACATTATCATCTAAATTAGTTACAATTTATTTACAATCTCATTAAGGTGTTACATTATTAAATATTGTAAATAAGTATTGAGATCCTGGTTACATTAATCTCATGCGAAGGCGGCGATAGTATCTTTGGATGTGATTTGGTAAAATTATCATTTCAAAAATTTACAATTAATTTGATGGCCAATCCATACTCATTCGGTGATAACGTTTAAAATGGGAGACTGTACTTTTAGGAACTATTTAATAAAAATGGTATAATTATTGTATAATTCAAGATTATATTTATTCTTGGATTGAAATCATCATTCGTTTTTATGCTTTTTAGTTTTCGCTCGCCATATTATATCATACTTGGTTGACTAAAGTATTTCAATTTACTGAATGGAACCATTGCATACATATTGTTATTGCTTATGTTGAAATTAAACAAAAGGTACACTTACCAAGCTCATTAATGTTAATGTTATACATGATTGTAAAAAGTAACAAAACTGGAATTTATCATTTGAAAGATTTAAAACTTCATTTAGCCTAATAGATAAAACGTATTGCTGATTTCAGACAAATTCACTCAAAATGTGTGATACAATTTATATTTACATTATTTTTCAAAATTCTTTATTTTTTTATATACACTATTTATTTGGAACAAGCAACAATCTTGTTATTAACGGTAGACCGATTCACGTAATGAAAGCCGCAACGATGTCGTGACAGTGTTAGTATTGCTCTAAGGGGTAGACAGAGGTGTTGTAATAACAACACCCGCTATTCACCGAATATGATGAAGTGGCAACGTGGTGAGTTTATCGTCGTCTCTGACACTATACATACGTCTTTGAATTACTTCACAGACATATGCAGGCTTCCTCACGATGTTCCTTCACCGTAAAGCACGTGGTGTGAAATCACTGCACATAAGCTTTTAGAAAAATCATTCGTACCGGCCCCGCTGGGACTCGAACTTGCGTCGCTTGCGTAGCAAGACTACTTAAATCCCAAGGCCACCACGGCTCTTCATTATCATCTCCCTGGCCTTATCCCATACATTGTTGGGGTCGGCACTTGATTCAACCCGATGTGGCTGATCACCTGATTTTTATACGAAGCGACTGCAATCTGACCTTCGCAACCTCTTTAACGAAGAAAATCTGAGAAGATCACGGCCCTTCATTATATCAAATAAAATTGGAATAGCCAATTCGACGTCGCGAAAGCGTCCTATTGAGTTAATGTCCCATCGAAGTACTATTCCGGATCACGAGAACACCACATTAGGAGAGGATTTCGATCGAATGACTTTAATCGTTAGTTATATATCGATAGTTTGTTTTACGTGAATCGGGACAGGGGCCTTACCATAACCTCTCATTGCCATCATAGTACCACTGTATGACATTGACAGACTTATACGCGTCATATACATATGTCTCACAATAAGAATTAAACTATCATGAAAATTAGAGATCATGGTAGGGCCACAGAGCTCTTTTACGAAAACGTTTATCCGAACATCTGTCTGTAATATGTAGAAATTTTAAGTTACAGTGAAGTAAATAAATGCATATTATGGAGATTTATTGCCAATGTGGTCAATAGTGAAGGAATACGAACTTTGTATTTAATAAAAACACAATATGTATGTTACAAGTTTACAACTGTTTTTACGTATTTACTCACAACTATTACATAATCTTCGCTCGTTATTTCGAAATAAATTATCTATTTTATTATTTACATTGATCCATTATAACATACACACTTATAATGCCTACGTTCATGTAAACTAAGTACAGTTTAAGCTAGTAAAAATTGCACACATCGCTTTGGTATACGTACATACATAACTACATATTTACATTAACTTTAAAAACGACATCGTTAAGTTTTTATTGCCCGGAGTTTCGTAACGAACATTAAGACTAAATTGTGAGGAATTCACAAACGCGAAACACACCCTAAACCGCATTACATAGTCCCAACAAATTCACTTGAAGATTGCTTTCGTTCGCGACCAAATTAGGGACTAAATATTTTTTACACTGAAATCGTCAGCAATGAATTCAAAGTCATCATTAAATTGATAACGCTTGATAAGGTTCCAATGTAGTATGGAACCCGAATTCATGGCGGAACGTGATGCAGTGCAGCGCTGTTGTGTTGTAAGTACTGCAAAGACGTGGAATGGGCGCTTATTCATTTCGATTTCTTCTGTGTAAATAGTCCATACCTTAAGTTATTATGCATGTACAATGCAGACTATTATTGTCCCTAATTTGTATAGTTGTTTAGTCGAACCAATCCCAGAGGTGTCTATATACTTGATTGTTGTGTGCGGGGTCGGGCGGGCACGCGGGCGGCGACTAGGAGGCGCGCGCGAGCAGCGGCGGCGGAGAGCGAGCCTCTTCGCGGCCGCGCGCCTCCTCTCAGAGCACGCGGTCGGAGACACCCACACCTCCTGCGTACTGGCACGCCGACAACGGCGCCGACCCAGCTCGAGACACCGGCGACACCGCCCCGTACCCGCCACCGAACCCAGACGAGTGCTGCTTCGCCTTTAACCGCAGCGACGCTATCGATGACGACATCGCAGGACATGGCTCCGCCCGATACATGCTGTAAGGGTTCGGAGGCGCCGTGTAAGGGCACTGTGCTACGCCGCCGCCGACGCCCGCTGAACCGGCTACGCCGCTCATCCCTCCACCACCCACACCGCCCATTGACGTTCCCGTGTTGAAGCAATTCACTGAACCTTGGTGATGACTCGCTGGCACTACCGAGCCTAAAGGATTCACGGGCCACGGGAAGCTCTTCGTCCCTAGAGGACTGGGCACCTTAGTCGCCCAGTTGTTGTAAGGGTAGGACGTGTAGAGCGCGTCTGTGTCAGGGAACGGCTGCATCAGCCCATTGAACTGCGTGCTGAACCCGTTTTTGAAATCTGCAGCTGCAGCTGCGGCCGCATTCATTGCGTTCCTTTCGCGTTTTCGCCATTTCGCTCTCCGGTTTTTAAACCATACCTGTAACAAAAAAGAATGTTAAGACAGTTTGAAAAACAAATTAATCTCTAGAAATCCTTTGTCTTCTCCTAATTAACTATTACGTTCAATATTTTTGTTGAACATATTACATATTTAGCAAGAGATAAAATGCTATTCCAGATTTGTCGTCGTAATGGGCATCTACCAATTCCCTGGTGAATCTACAACTTTTAACAAGATTCAGAATCTGAACGCGACCTGCGTTGCGTAGTTATTAACTTTACTCATTACAAAGTTGACAGAGAGACGAGCGCGGTGTATTCAAGCCACGTAGCGGCTAGGAGGGCCCCTCCCGGCGCCACAGCCAACGACCCGTCTAATTGCGGCCGCGAAATGAAGATAAACGACCGTCGCGATTGGCCGGACGGCTTCGGCCGGTGTGGAGCGGGCCGCAACGAGCGAGCGGACGCCGGACCAGCGGCTGTAGCACGCGGCCACAAGAGGCGGGTGACGGTGATAACTCGCCGTGAGCACAGATAACGCCCGCGCTGATGTATGGCGCGCGTCCGTCACCCGGCGATCGATCGCCCGACGACACCTCCGCGATAAATTGCGCAATCCACGTAGCGACTGCAATAAATATTGTGCCGCCGGCGGTATTTGTCTCACTCAGTGTGGCGGGTTCACCCAGCCGAAACGGTAAATAATACCCTCTTTCCTCGGTTAAGTGAACATAAACGGTCGTTTCCACCCCATATACAATCGTTTATTTTGCGAAACATAAATTTCACAAATTCGCATGAGCGCTTGTTTTGTTTGCGGGTATCTCTAGCTCTTCGATTGACCTACTTGCCGTTTCATGGATTTTTAACTACATAATATCATTATGAAAGGGCAGATTACGCGAATGGCCATCGAACCACTTTACGCTATGTTGTGCACCAAAATAAAAAGATACCCATCATCCCATCATGTGGTGTTTCCCATTCAAACCGCGAACAAACGGGTGAAAATAGCTTCACAGTAACATCGGGGGTGTTCAATAATGACAGCGGAATGATATTTATTTAGGTGCACATATGTGGAAATAATTTCCATTATTTGAATAGCGTCGGAGAACGCGACGGGGCGCGGCGCGTCGAGACGCGGAGGGTCGCGTTATTGCGACGCGGGCTAATCCTTTAAATATATTATTGCTCGATGGTGACCCACCCGCGCCCTCCGACAACAACCCCGACAATTTTTAATGCTTCCCAAATCGATATAATGCGTGTTGTGAATTAATTTATTCCATATTGTTTATTCATTTTGATAACACTGGATTGGGATGCGGATATTTTCGTACTGGAAATCTTTCTAGCTCTTCTTGAAAAGTATACTTTTTTGGTCTATTGTATTGCGGCACCATATTTTTAACACTTTTTTGACATTTATTGAACCAAATCTTATACGGGGTTGAGGTAAGCGTTTATTATATCTGATCTAAAAATTCACCAATTTATTTGTATACTAAGTACAAAGTTTACGTACAATTCACCTATAAAATTTAAATTTTCAGCGATAAATTCTAAATAATTAACTGCATCTATTTAAATTTAATTTAAATATCTACTCTTTTTATACAAAAATATTTAATTATTATTTTTGTTACAAAAAATCTAGATAAAAAGAATGGATTATTGTGCCAGCATAATAAAAGACAAAAGGTCTAAAGGGTACCGCAGAAACAACACTACTAGAAACTAGGCTAGAATGAATATAGAATAGGCTTTGGTTAATATATTCTGTAAGGTATAAAAGATAGACCTCAACGAGCAACTCTAAAAATCGAAGAGTTTCAATTTCATTTCATTACTCAAAAACTGCAAAAATTCTTAATCTAGTTCTTAAAGTCATCATCATCGCCCTGGCCTTGTCCCATACATTGTTGGGGTCGGCACTTGATTCAACCCGATGTGGCTGATCACCTGATTTTTATACGAAGCGACTGCCATCTGACCTTCGCAACCCCTTTAACGAGGAAAATCGGTGATCTGGGTTAAACCAGTTGTCAGACTAATTTAGGCCTCCGACTGACCTGTAACGTTTGCCAAAGATGATAAATTAGCAATCTAGTTCTTAAAGTAAGTAAGTATATTGAGTATTTCCACTATACCTACTATAACCTGTTATTTTAACGGGTGCACAATTTTTAGACGAAATTCCTTCCTTCATCTAACTTTTATTTTTCTAATATATTGATCAAATTAGAAGTATATGTAGTTATCACTCCATTCTGCTGTTACACATCAAAATCAAACTACTTATAAGGTCCCATACAGCTCTAGTAATAGACTGGCAACAAGGTAAATCCAGGCCGCATCAAATTTGAATACAAACGACTGCATTATCTAAGTCCCTTGTCGTTGAGGCCGTTACGGGCCGATTGAGGCAAATACTATAATGTCCCTAACCCTTGGAAGTACGTGTATGTAATTATATTCCATACACATGTTACTTATTGTATTTCCTGCTTAACAATAAACTTTGTGTTAGGTGTAGGTACTTGAATGTTCAACTCCATTTGCTTTCAACAATAATCTTGATTTGATTTGACTTTCCAAGACTTTCAGAGGTTTAACACCCCGCATTATTGTATAATACAAGTGTAAGACCGAGGTATAGCAAGCGAAAGAAAACAACGCGAAAAGAAAATTGCAAAAAATATTCCATTGAAAATACATACATACATACATATGCACACGCCTATATTCCCCAAAGGGGTAGGCAGAGGTGTTGTAATCACAACACCCACTTTTCACTGAAGATAATTAAGTGCCAACGTGACAGATGGTGAGTCTATCGCCGTCTTAGGCACGTATACACACGTCTTTGAATTACTTCTCAGATATATGCAGGTTTCCTTCACCGTAAAACTCGTAGTGTGAAATCACTGTACATAAGTTTTTAGAAAAACTTTAGGCTCCGCTGGGACTCGAACTTCGTAACAAGCGACTTAAACCCCAAAGCCACCACCACCTCTTTTCACGAAAATAGACATATGTTTTGTTTTTAAATTACCAACATTAGAATTTAAAAATGGGTCATGAGTACCTGTTTCATGCATCATACAAAATGTTTGAATAATAACATCTACAAGTAGATGTGCAGGAATTTTCTAAAGCAAACAACAGTCTTATCCAGGATAATATTCAGTGATTTAACATTGAATCTATCACTTTTCCGGCCAACAAACATCAAAACTAAAGCAACAACATTAAAATAGTTCCAGGTTATTACTCTGGAATTCGCTACTGTGTTTGCCTTGCTTCGGTCGGATAGTTCCTGTGATGAATGACGCGCCTCCATTACAAATAATGAAGCTATTTTACGGTCACCAAGACCGCAGGGTCCAAATTGCCTTAAATTCAAATTAAACTGGAATCACAGTTTTATTAGCGTCATCAATCAAACTACGGTCTATTCTACGCTGCCTGCTAATAGAAAATAGCCCTTAAGATCCAAACAATAGAGGCTACTAAATTCGTAATGCGATTTACTCTAAACTATTCCAAAGTCAAATAAACACGCGTTTATAGAGAATATTAAACTCGGTCTTGACACGTGCCGGCAGGGCTGCCAACCAAAATTACTTGTAATCCAATTAAAGATTTTAAATGGTGGTAATAAAAATATATCGCAGTTAAAGATAATGTTAACTACTGGTGATGGATTTTACTTTTCAGATTTAAAGATATTGTTACGGCCTTTGACATTCCTTCCCCGCGGTTTCACCCGCGTAGACTTGTCTCAGCCCGATCGGTTTAAAATTGACAAAGTTTCATACACATTTTCATCCCCGATTGTATGCCCCCTTGGAGGTAGAATTAATCAAAATCCTTAGCGGATTCCTACGTCATAACATCTACCTGCATGCCAAATTTCAGCCCGATCCGCCCAGTGGTTTGGGCTGTGTGTCACCTTTGAGTTATATATATTTAGATGTTAAGTTTTATAACTAGCTTCTGCCCGCGACTCCGTCCGCGTGGAATATGTACTTGGAATTTTAATCCGCGATTGGTCATAGCGTGATGTTATATAACCTATAGTCTTCTTCGGTAATTTGACTATATACAACTGAAATATTTTCAAATCGGTCCAATATAGTTCCTGAGATTAGCCTTCAAGCAAATCAAAGGACGGAAAGGTAGCAAATAAAATAAAAGTTAATTTTAAAAACTTTCGTAAGCAACCAATAATACATTGTACAACCAATAATATTTTCGTAAAATAGACCTCTTTCATATGGACATATCATTACTATCTTTTCTAGTGACATGAGGATTATGGATCATGTATCGACACCCCTAACTTGGGGTAGATTATTAAATGCACCCCGTTGTGGCAGCAGCTTTATCATGACCATTAATGGTAAAAACTACCATGGGGATGTGTACTTTTATAACCGCGTATATCTTACATTTGTCCAACACAGACCCTACCATCATCAGTTTAAGAAAAGCATTTAAAAACCTTCTGTAGGCAAAGTTACATTCTCTTACGCTTGCATTAATATAAACGATACAAAATGCATGGAAATTACATAAATCAGTCACGTGTCATATGTCATCATCGTACATCTACTATATAAAAATAAGTCGGGTTTTCCTTCCTGACGCTATAACTCCAGAACGCACGAACCGACTTGGCTAATTTTGGTCTTGAATTATTCGTGGAAGTCCAGGGAAGGTTTATACGTAGAGAAAATTAAAAAAAAAGTCTTGAAAAAGTGTAAAATCAACATCTTTCTATACTCCCATACATACAAAATGTTTACAAATACTTAAAAGCTAATTTTAACCTTAATACTATGCTGTAAAGTTCAAGTAGGTATTAGTGAAGAGATTTCGGGAAGGCAAAACAATCGAAGACAAAAGAAGAAAGAAAGTAGTTGGCTCCCAGCACAAGAGTTGGTAATGGTACCGTCGCGAGTTTTGATCACTGAATGTTGTCATGTTTCGTACCCAAAGGGTAAACGGGACCCTATTACTAAAACTCCACGACCCGTATTTCACGGCCCGTAATGATTAGACAGTTGAAAACCATGTTTTTTAATAAGTGGGCAAGTCTTTATCATGTTCATTCTCTCTCTCATGCTCATTTAAATTAATCCACGCAAATACAGATATACTTCTTTTCATCCTTTAACTCGCGAAATCCTAATTTATTTTTTAAATGCCCAAGTTACTCCTTGTAACATTAGCTATCCGCCAGTGATTGTCCCTTTCAAATCGGTCCAGCCGTTTTGGAGATCAAGCGGAACAAACAGATAGACGGACGGACATAGAGACAGAGAAAACATTTACAAATTAATTTTTCTATGTCACTACTTTCATATGCATTTAGTCAAAAGGTGCAATTTTGGAATAACAAACAGATACTTCAATTTTATTTATCTGTATAGATGTAGATAGTGTTGAAGCTTCAGGGAATTTTTGTGGTCTATAAACGAGATTAGGGATGTCTTGACGCAACACGTTGGCGATTCAGCCACAATGACGCTTAGCTCCCATTCATTCATATAAATTCCTCTGTAACAGCGTGCAAAGTCCCAGAGATCACAACACTATACTCTAAGCCTATCAAAACATACGCATCGGACGCCGGCATCTAAATTACGACGTGCAATATTAAACTGTAAAATGTCGATTACAACGTTGAATATTGAGTGAATATAAATTCTTGGCAACGGTAGACGATATCGAATGCAATTGAAGTTCCCTAATACTGTATAGCTTGTTTATCTAAACATATTCTTGAAGATTATTGTCTGCTACCGGTTGGGAGTGAGCCAGCATGAGCTGAACATGACATGGTTATTAAATTATCTAATTATTTTGTAACATTTCACTTACTTTTTTTCATCACTTGGCAGGCAAATCCATGTGTCTCGATTAGTTGACTGGTTTATGTTAAATTTATTAACACACGTGTTGACAGTCGTAAGTCGAATTGAGACTAATTTACACTAACTAATCTCTGGTAAAATGTCAATTTCAAATGTCAAACTTCTCAATATATACAAAATAAAGAGTATAAAGTACTACCTTCTGCCCGCGACTTAATCCTCGCTTAATAGTTACTTTGGACTAACGCTAACTTTAACCCGCGGTTGGTCTTAGTGTGATGATAAATAGGTCAAATTCGGAGCACTCGTAGCCTAGGGAAGTGTATGAAGAGATGCATGAATGTGGATAAAGCGAAAGAAGTATGTAAGGATCGTAGCATGTGGCAAACGGCCTACCCCCATGGGGTACAGGCGTGAGTATATGTATGTATGTATTATAATTTAAGTATAAAAGCAAAATCTTGCTCTGTGTTGAAACTACTAAGTAAAGATACAATGAGCTTAAACAGTATTTCAAATGTAAATAGGAATTTATGGACATTTTAATCGTATAAAGAAATAATTTTAGTTACTAAATTTAAACTTTGTTCAATGTGTCCAAAGAAACAAAATTATCTAAAGGGTTCATTAAGTTACTTTTTTGGCCAAAATCACCAATCATCCCGACTCGAAAGCTTACATAAAAATACATCCACGCTATACCGGTAAACCATACCACAATATATTTTTTCAAATTCATCTATGGAGCGGTATGCGATGCGGATCGTGTTTTCAAAGGTTTTACACCATCGGTAAACCTCGCTAAAATGTAAACCTAGCTAAACTGTTTGGACGAGACAGTCGACAGCTAAAAGCATTGCAAGAGCTGGCGAGCCGTTTCACGTAAAATAAATAATGTTCCGTGCCACCGGGCCCCGTTGTCGGGGCTGATACATGCCTTTTTTGCACTAACTTGTATCCCTATCTCATATTTGTTGTAAACGGATAGAACTTTCAGTGTCGCTACAATCATATCATACTATCACGCATTCCAAATGAGTTGCATTAAGAAAACAATTAAGTGCAGTGATGTTACACCACGAGTTTTGGTGAAGGAACTTTAAAGAAACTACATCGTGAGGAAACCTGCATATGTCAGAGAAGCTAATCAAAGTAGAATGTCAGTAATGGCGGTGTACTAATTATTTGTCAGGAGCCCCACCTCATCATAGTAATACATGTTAACATCTCCCTGGCCTTATCCCATACGTTGTTGGGGTCGGCACTTGATTCAAGCCGATGTGGCTGATCACCTGATTTCTATACGAAGCGACTGTCATCTGACCTTCGCAACCCCTTTAACGAGGATAATGTGTGATTAACTTCGCTGATCGAATGATATGCGCAATAGCAACTGAAAGTTTGACTCATATTATGAGACAGATGTATATAACATGTATACATTTATCACTGTCCAACATCTGAAATATCATTGCAATGGTTGGACCCTAAGAATCTTCGATATTTAAAAATATTAACAGAGACCATAGATCACAACGTCAGGTGCACATGCAAGCAAAAAAAATCAGGAACATTTATAACGACATGTTACTCATTTCGTGTAATACCACATGAAACCGGTAGGAAAGTCACAAGAACCTTAAAATACCTCTTTGGATACTCTCTTTTGTACAAAACAACTCAATTCTGATAGGGAACTACCTCTAAGTACATTTAATTGTACAAAATTTGTGAAAACAATTTAAAACTCTAACTCAAAAATGTTTGTTTAGATTTTTAACAAAGTTTTTCTCATGGTCAGAATGACATGATTATACAAGATTATACATGCTACCACCAGGTTCGCAAGGTTGCTTTTACTGAGAAGAACCTAGAAAGAAACTCAATAATTACCTAGTCTTTTCAATAAGGTATTGAACTATCATTGCTTGGTAATCCCAATTCAGCAGGATCTTATTATTTATATGTATTATTAGGAAAGTATAGAGGCCGATGGGTTAATACTAGCAATACCGAGGGCGAACCAAATGAAATATGTCAGGGGATGTTACACGGACGATTGGCAATGAAGTTGGAGCATCACTGCCTCTGAGAAAGGGATGTGAGGGCGCTTTGCCGCACTTTAGTTACGTTGTTAGAGATATCACGGAGATATTACAAGATAAAATGCCTCAGATATTTATAGAGATTATTCAGAACAACGAGATATACTCACATATAGATTTACTAATACTATAAGATGGGTCTGTCTGTTACCTTTTCACGACACCGTTGAGCCGATATTTCTTAAATTTAGAATAGAGTTTAGATAGCACAAAGAGTGTGAAAAAACACCACTGAAAAATTCATGGATCAAATAATTGGTACCTATATTGGCGATTTTAAAGGATACGCGCGCATTGTTCAGCTCACCATGTTCAGGGGATACCGAGAGCTCTTTTTACTGTGCCCATCAATTGAACTAAAGTAGGTATCCATCCATTGCAAGCGCCCATATTGTTTATCTATTACAATAATATGAAGAGAAAAATAATGTTATTTGTAGAAGTTAGACGGTTTTTAAATATTGTTTTTAATAAGGCAATTATCACTGACAACCGTTGGCTATATGTCAATCGAGTTATAAATTACTTTTAAAGACGCGGACAAAGACGCTGACGGAAGCTAGTCATCTATAAAAACTGTCATATTTTGAATAAAAAAAAGCATCCTTCTCATTTAAAATTATGTTATGAACTTCTGTTATATTATTTTTAAACTATTTTCTAGTCAACGTCGGTCGTTAAATATGAAAAAGGATTATGAAAGTTTGAACGTTTTACAACTACGAAAGCTGTGTACGAAAAATTTCGAGAAAAACATGTCGAAATGAGTGGGTTGTTTAATAGTTTGATGTGTTCAAAGCGGTTTTAGGACGGAAAATTTAGCATACTGCCCCTAACATAACATAACATGGGATAAGGGCAGGAAGATGATGAGAGATCATTTAGCATTTACCTGTAGTCCGATTCACGTAATCAAGACAACAACGATACCATAGCGACAGCGTTTTCGTATCCATTAAATCGTAAATCCCACATTTGCTTAGGACTTCGATCGAACAACTTCCAACTTCCGTCCAGCAATATTTCTATTGTTTTTTTATATGATCCGGGCTACTTATCATATTTAACGAATACTAATTGAGTCAATACGCAGGCAATGACCCTAATGAGTTGGTAACAAAAATAATGTTCAACGATTTATCGCAGTGCGTGCGCACAGATTTATTAGACGGCGAGCGCTGCGCAGACGAGAGCTGCTAATCCCCCGCTAGGGCTGCCAAACACTATATCTTGCGTGTATGAATAATTAAAATATCGTTTATTATAATAAAGTTATCAAAACATTGGCTTTGGTGTGCGACAGGTGTTAAAAGTCAAATTTTTCAGTAACTATGGAAATGTATCGTTTTAATTTGGAGTCGCTGCCTCTAAAAGTGAGTTGGTGAGTTGGTGATGTTGATTGATAAGAAGTTCCTTCGAAGATAATAATCATATTTTTGAGCGGTTCAAAAGTAACGTTGACTTTTTAAGTGCTCTTACTCACAAGGTAACTTACTCAAGGTACATTTTGTGACTAAGTAATGAGTATGAGAATTATGAACGGATATAATATATTACTGTGACTGTGTGGTAAATATAGGTACTAATACCGTTCTACAGAAGATAGAATTGACAAAGATAATATGAAGGATATACTAAACATATTTCACTTACTTCCATCCACAGCGTCACCCTCGATTAATAATGTAGCCTATATTGCTCAGCGATAATGTAACATTATATTAGTGAAATATTTTTTAATAACAGTTCAGTACTTTTTGAGCCTATTCATAGACAAACAAACAAAATTTTCCTTTTTATACTATTAAGTATAAATATAGCTGCTTCAACCCTAAGGAGATACAAACGAGAATGTTTTGAAGAACACACGCGGCCGAGTCGACGCAAGTGATTCGAGTACGTTCTTAATCGAGTATCTAACACTTGAACAGAATCGGTATTTAGCACGGAAAGTATCGATTTACAAATATCAAGAGCCGGGTCATTATTAATTGCTCAGTTCTATTTATATCAGACTGTAATAATAATTAACTTATTCATTGTTAAATGCTGTTTTTGACGTGAGACTAAGTTATTTGACTTAGTTGCAGTTTCTGATTTTTTAAGACTGGTATTAATAACCCTGAGTTAGTTAGTTCAAGTAATTCCAAATATATGATTATTAGTAGTAATACATTTTAGCTCTTTAACTGAGTAGAAAGTATGTACTAGTGAATTATAGGGATCATATATATAAAAGCATGACGATATGGAAGTAGATTTCTGAATAGCAAAACTATAATAGACTTCTAAATTTACAAGGGCCAAACCATTAGCTCTTATTGCAATGAAAGACCCCTGAGGCCTTACCATAAGCTCTTATTGCCATAATAGTTCCATTGTGTGAAAGTAACTTATGCACGTCATTTACACCTGTCTCATAATAAGAGATAAACTGTAATGACAATAAGGAATCATGGTGAGGACCCAGCTGTGTGACAGTGTCACATTTATATATGTTTACAGTAACATATTTATATAATAAGAGCTCACGGTAACACCCCAGACCGCAATACTAGTTCAAAGAAGTCACCTGAATTTAATATGTGACATCAAAACAACAGGTTTTCGTTAAAGAGATACGGCATAGCTAAATGTCTGGCTTTATCCACGTATGAAATAGTATCTAGTATTACTGTAATAATAAAGAAAGCTCTATTCTAATACCAGTATTAATCACGTCGCTGTCTAAATCAGCCCAAATAAAATTGATGACTGGTGGACCTCTTGATACTTTGCAATAAAACAAGTCGATCTTTACATTATTTTTTTATACATCGCTAAAACGATTAAGAATATATTTGTCACACTGTTTATATCCCCACTGAATTTGAAAACACTAATTATTAATAATGTCAAAAATAAAACGCATTTGGAAAGAACGCTGGAATTCGAGTAACATACATGTTCGCGGGATTAACACGAGATCGTCGTTTCGCCTCACATACCGAAGAAACCGAGAAGCATTCTATGAATCCAGAATAAGCTAAATAGTACAAACTCGTTGGAACCGCAGAATCTGTAGCAGGCCTTCGTAAACTATTGACAGTGAGTGTGGATGCGATCAGCCTTAAGCCAGGGATTATGAAGAGACCGAAATAGACGCATCAAATCCACATGGATTAAAGGATTCCGTGTTCCGTCGGTGGGGCGCACAAAAATATCGAAGGAGCGCCGGATGCGACGATTAGCCTAAACATCTAGCTCGTTAATATTGCGATGCACTTTCTCTTCTGTCACTCGTGAACTCGAACTCGATAAGAAAATTACCTTGAACTTTAATCGTACGTAATCAACTTGATCTTTCGTATCGCCTGATCTCGTTTAATTGGTAAACTTCAGTTCGAGGTGACCAGTGGGGAACTTCGAAGTAATACATATATATATATAAGATGCGATTTTGATGCTAATTGTATTATTAAGTCTTCCAAAATTTCAATTATTGAGAGACTAAAGAGAATTTTTGTCGGAGCAGACTAAGAGTAAGCTACAGGCGTTATTCATAACTGAGCATGCCTTCTTTCACGAAGACGTGCTTCATTCAAGAATTGAGTGTTCTACATTCTCTCACTATTCTGAAAAGTTACAGTATCGAGAACAGGATAAATCAAACAAATGTCAACTCACCCTTACTCTCGCCTCTGTCAAGTTGGTCCACATCGCAATCTCTTCTCTCGTGGACATGTCAGGGTATCTATTCCTCGCGAAGGTCGCCTCCAGCTCCTGCAGCTGTTGACTGGTGAAGTGAGTTCTCTGCCGTCGTTGCCTCTTGTTTTTCTTGTCTCCCTTGTCGTCCATAGACGGTTCGTCAGGTCCCACCCCTGGGGTTGTTGACTCCGTCTTTATTGTTGGCTCTGATGATAATTGGCGGTTGTCTGGTGGTAGAAAAAAACAGAAAATCAAGTAAACAACCCACTACTCTGCTGTAGTCGATGTAAGCAGCTGGTTACTTCAGGTGTTACACTCCTTATTAACATTACGATAAGTTTCATTTTCGAACAGAAAAATAATCTCTTTGTTAAGAACAGTGTTATACGTAACAGAATGTAAAATCTATTCAGTGATAAAACGGACGTGATATAATAAAACAATCCGGTTGGTATCCCTGATAAATATACGAAAATAAAGCTTAAGTAGGAGTATATCTGTTTATATGAGCTGTCGATATGTAAATCAAGACTGAAGCTCACAGTAGCTTCGGTAGCCACGCGTAATGCGCAGGATTACGGGAAAGCCTAATACTTTTACGACAGTTGTAAACTCGATGTTCACCGATGATCTACGTCATCAACATATAATTTATAACCTTAAGTATATCTATTTTGGTTGTTCAATATTCAGTAACGTGTGAGTTGAGTACGATAGATAATGATTACCTTGTTTTTTGTGTTAGGTTATTTTTTTCTGTTTCGTATGATTTTTCGTGTCGCCGATGCGGTATTTAAGATAATGTTATTAATATAGCCTTTATTTGCTTTGAAATTAGATTCTTAATATTATTGAAATATTCTTATAAATCGGATAATTTAGACTGATTGCAGTAATTGGTTCATTGAGAAAGGTAATTTCCTAGCCAGTGATAATTTCGCAACGCCGACGTTCAAAAGCGCCTTGCCATTACCTTAACTGAATATATATCATTCTCATCGTATGCCCGATCTAGATATAAATCTAGGTCCCGGGGTAGACTACATTAACTAACTTGCTATAAAACCTTGTAAGCACTGTCTAATCAAATATTACTTTTAAAAAAATAGGCAATATGCCACTAGCGTGCCGAAATTGGGGCGTTAAAGTTTTTATACTACTTATTTGACATGTGATAAACTTTTTTTTCTGAACGCATGACGTATACTTACTTTTAATATAGTTATTAGTGCGCCTCGCGGCTTAATCTGCTTAGGATTAACAATAAAAAATATGTCACATTGCGATATTTTTTCCCGTTTTTTATAGTTTTCCATTGATGCTTCGTTACATACGCAGCGTGATGTTATAAAGCTTTATTCGATGAATGAATAACACAAAAATATTTCAAGTCATACCAATCGTTTTGAGACTTTGAGGCTTTAAGTATAAGTATAGATTCACAGTGGCAAAATATAAGTTTTTCATTTCATAAACTCCACCTTCAAAACATGCGAAAGTTCCAATGCAAAAATACCAACTAGGGGAATGATAGTGTGAGATTACATCAATTCATTACTGATAACAGCTCGATGGCAATCAGGCCTATATTGGCTTTACACGGAATCCCTGTGTCAATGTGTCGATGGTCTACAGAGCTCTATCGACTGCTAACTAGAGTGCGACACGCTTTGATACCTACTTTAACTAACTGCACATTTCCACCTCACTGTGCATTTTACTTCGTTGTAGGCCTCTTAATGATAGAGCCGAGAGTAGTTAGTGGCAAACAAACACACCGTATTAATTTGTGAGAATGCAAGGCAAAATCTATGTATATGTATATGTTTATGTATGTACACAAAAATTGCTACGGCGGTTTTTGGAATATTATCAGTATTCGATCATAACGTACAGTCTTGGGAAACGTACTAAAGCGGCGACAATAGCGATTCCGTAGGAGTAAGAAGGCGGGCCATCTTGCTCAGCGCACTCAACGACGCGACATACAAGCTAGCTGCTGACTTCGCATTTGCAAAAGAATAAAAAGATGTTCCATATGAAGATGTCGTCAAACTACTCGATAACGAGCCGTAGTTACCGTGGGGTTTAAGCAGTCGCTTGTTACGCAAGCGACGTAAGTTCGGATCCCAGCGACCTGTATCAATGAGTGTTTTTAAAAACGTATTTATAGTGATATCACACCACGTGCTTTACGGTGAAGGAAAACATCGTGAGGGAACCTGCCTATGTCCGAGAAGTGATTAAAAGACGTATGTATAGAGCCTGAGATGGCGATAGACCCAACATCTGTCACGTTGGCACTTAATCATCTTCGGTGAAAAGTGGGTGTTGTGATTACCTCTGCAATGTATGTTCGGGCATCAGTTCAAAACAGCTGCACCTATTTGTTTATTCGACTTATTCTAATTACTTATTACGTTAGAAAAATCTTAAAGAGAAGTGACAAATTAAATCCAAAATCGTAAGAATAATTTGATCATAAATAAGTAGATAAAGGATTAATTATCTTCAACACATTTATTACTTAATTATCTTGATTGATTATCAGTGAACACATGTTTATGCTTATTACTGAAATTTATTGGATAGTGTAATAACATAATATACGAGTGTACCAAGGCTTTCATAGAGATATATTCATTAAATTTAAATGTGTATTCGATGTTACAATGTTTGGGTAAGAGTCGTTATCAAGGAATTAACAGCTAATAATATAATTCCTATTATCATTTTTCCGCACGTATTTGTTACATTCGGTAATAAATTTTGATGTCAATGACGTCACTTGTCACATGAAAATGGAATAAATCTCTAGAAAGTACACAAAATTAAGGCTCTTAATGTACAACAATGTAAATTTAGATTTTTTTGCGAAATTACGTATTAAAACACCGGGAACGCTTTCAAGCGTTTCCGGTGTTTTATATGTGATTTAAAAAAAAAACAAAAATATTGAAAAATTGTGGAACCCAACATTTTGATCAAGTGATGCAGTAATACTTAGCCTATCTACGAAGTAAGAGTGCATATTTATTCTTTGATAATGATGCTGTTGTATGAAATGTTCCAATAAAAGTCGTGACGCGCGTCGAAGCTGGCTAATCAAAACATTTGCGGAGGCTTATGGCGTATCGCGTTAATTTCGACAAGTTTATTAAAACCATCAATCTGTTCGCTCGGCAATCTCATTGGTGTATAATGAACGAGGTGGGATTATGGTCTCAAAGTTTAGCCACCACGCTACCGATGCTATCCTCGGTCACGATTACAATATGGCGATATGTTTAGGGTTGTCGATCATACCCATCACTTAGGAAGGTGAGTTCCAAAGCATAGACTGATGATACTGGTTTAACTTAATATTAAAAGTTTAACGTTATGTAAACGCTCGCAAAACAAACGAACTAAATGTTCCGTGCGCAATAGCCAAAATACACATGGCTTGTTTACTGGACAGTATACTAGAATTTATAACAACTTGAACGCCTCAGTTTCGGCATGCTAGTGTTATCTTATGTGCCATATTTAAGAAACAAAAATGATAAAAACATCTTACTTAAACGATTAATAAACTATACGATTTTGAGAAAAACTTTGCAAAAGATACAGATTCCAATAAGATATATAATAATAAGCTCTTTGTAAATTTTTCGTAGAATTATGACAACTGCTAATGATAAATTACAAAGCATGGTTAATAAAGATTTCGTACATGAATGACAATTTACATAATATATACTGAAACGTTTTTGAAATTTCAATATACATTCAAATACGTATTTTCATAGGGGTGTTAGTGACTGGATACAACTAAACGAACGCAGGACAAATGGACTATTCTGAATCATAATATTGCTTATGCTGTACACGGTTGTTATGTGTAATTGTGCTCTAATTACTGAAATAGATTACAGATTCGAGTGACCTACAAAATGCAGGCAGATTAAACCAAGAGGTGGTTACAAAATGGCAACAGTGGCAACCCTTGAGATGTCCGATACCCGTCGATAGCGTTCGATAGCGTTTATCGGCGATACGCTTTGAGCGTTTGCCGACCCATCCATCATTCAGGACCAGCCTTCGCGGGCTAGGTAACTTGTTTAATCAACGCCTTTGCGTTTAGCCGCGGCGTGTAGGTAAATACAGTTACATATGTTACCGATATCATAACATGCTGCCACTTCACATCACACTCGATACGATAAAACATCGCAGCGTTTCCTTTAATATGTTTACTTTAGAATGCCCGTACATTCCGTTGCATTCAATTAAAATAATACTTTTGCTTCACCACCACGTGTTTTAGGGTGAAGGAAAACATCGTGCGGAAACCTGCTTATGTCTGGGAAGTAATTCAAAGACAGTGCTCGAGACGGCGATGGACTTAACCTCTGTCACGTTGGCACGTAATCATATTCGGTGAAATGTGGGTGTTGTTAATACAACACCTCTGCTTACCCCTTTAGGGACCCTTCTCGGATGGCGTGAGTATATTTATTTATATTTTGCTTATACTTCAATCAATGGTAACTTAAAGAGTTAGTAGCAAGGATTTTTATGGTTTTATCTAAAACTGATCGGTGAGCCGTGGTGGTTAATTGGTTTGAGTATTTACCTGCTACGCAAGTCACATAAGTTTAAATCACAGGCATAGCACTGACTTTCCATACACTTAAGAGTGCGGTGAAGGAAAACGTCGAATTCAACGATGTATCTTTAAAGTGACTTAGACTGGACGTTGTTTGCTCAATGTCTTCGGTGTAAAGCGGGTGTTATATCACCTCTGCCTACCCCTTTGAGGACCTCACTCGGTTGAGAAGGCGTGAACACATTAAACTAACAAAAGTTAGTTTAATAAACTTCTTCTTGCATTTGACATGTTACATAATCTTAGGCAGCTTTTGAAATAAGTGTTTTAGTGAAGTGTCATTCAGTTCTATTTAATGTTTCAAGTACACAGTTCAAGAGAAGTTACTTCAAATCGATTACATATTTACTCTGATTACATGTGTATACATTGTTGTGGTAATGACTGCATTATTAAGTAGATTCGGCAACAGTGCAATTAAGGAGCAATTCGCAACAAATTGCTGGCATTAATTAAACAGAATCGCTTTCTAACGCACGCTACTTGGCAGGATGATCATCTGCTAAGCTACGAATTGATTCACCTCAGTAATTGTAGATGCCATATGCTATTAAGCAGGTATATCTGATTGTCTGGATGTACTAGATACAAGGGCTTTCATCAGAAATTATTTTTTTGTCTCTGAAGTAGATGATGTTAAACTGGTCAGGAAATCTGTAGGTACATACGTAGCATGTACGAACATAGAGAAGATACGATATACGAGACGATACGATACTGTTGAGGATTGTGACGTCCTACAAGTAATCTCTCGATGTTTATTCTCCATCGCCCTCTGTATACATGTTTGAATTCATCGTGGCAAGCGAGTCCATCGCCGGCAATAAATTCACCATCTTACACATCACATCCGTAAATGTTGTAACACGTCTGCCTACCCCGTGGACCCTTGTAATAGGGCGGGAACAGATTATTTTTTTATTTTCTTTCCAGCTGAGTCCCGTGGTTTCATTCGTGGAACTCTAATTTCATACGTGACTTTATTCCGCGGAACCCAATAAAATTTTTAGTTAAAATAACTAAAATTCCTCCTTGTTATATCAGCACAATATCTCCCGTTAAAATAGACAGATATTATAAACAGAAACTTCAATATGAACCATCTCTATAGATATATATGGATGGTAAGATAGTGGTCAGAGACAAGCCTGTCCACGATAAAAGACAAGGACCGTAGGCCCCCTACACACGAGGTAATCAACCGTTGCGCAACCCGCGCTGTTTGAGAAGGCATTACAATACGCGCGGCCGTATTTGCCATAGATTTTCTGACGCTTACTCGGTTTGCTCACAGTTTTAAATTTGTCACTTTGTGTGGTCCGTGTGAATTTAAACTTGAAATAAGTTTGTTTCTTAAATAATGGAGCACTCACATTCATAGCTTAATCATATATTTCTTTCAGTAGACGTATAGAGTAATTATTTTATGAATATACTATTTTCTATTTCTGTGTTCTACGTTTGTGTTATTTAAGTAATTCCTTCTAAGCGACTAGCCAATGCCTACAAACTGCTGCGATCGGGTACTAGACAGCATGTTTGGAAGTGTTTATACTCTTTCCCTACTACGATGAGATGATACAAGCACAATATTTAGATATATGTAGATAGAGTAAGCATGTAGGTATATGGAAGCGTTCATTTGTATTTCCATACTAGCTGTGCCATAAAGTTTCACCCGTGTAGACTTAATTTCATGGGTGCCTTTATTTCACGGATCCCAAATTATTTTTTGAAATCAAATTAATTAGTAACATCGACCATCTTCTAATGAAAGTCCCGTCAAGATCTGTCCAGTCGTTTCAGGTACAGACCAACAGATATAATTTAGAATTATATTTCTAATTTTTTACCATAATAATATAATTCTCATATGCATCTAATAAAAAGCTGTTTACAAGAAATTTTTTGGCAGTAAAAACAGACACTTTAATTTTAATTCTCTGTATATATTTGACCAATATAGTATATGGTGTAAGTAGGTAGGGACTCACTGTCATCCGTATGCTTGCGGTCCCTCCTCGGGCGCGGCTGCGCATACAGCGAGGACTGGTCCACAGAGCCGCCGGACGCGAGGGACGAGTGCCCGCTGTCTCTGAACTCGCCCGTCTCTGCCCATACTGGAACAAAGGAGAATATCACTATCACTATAATAAAAAATAATATACATACTACTTCTACATATGATTCATGCACAAAATAAGGAAAAGTCTCTTCTTGGTCTACTACTGCGACCGTATGTGTATAAATATATTCTTTTCCGATTTTTTTTATTATACTACTATGATTATGTATATAGGATTTAAGCCCTGTAAAAGAGAAGTATATGCATTTAACACATGCATATTTGCCTTATGCACAACACACAGAAACGTCTCTCCAAGTTCTGTGGCCTCATATGTACATTTTTTTCCTGTTATTATGCATATATAGATATAATTCCAGTGCACGTGTTTTTATGCATGATACACATGCATTTTTCGAAAAAGGCTGTGCGGTTTGCAGGATGCTTCATGGGTTCACATCTCATTTTGTGTCAATTTATTTAAGAATTGTATTATTGTCTTTTATAGAGAAATATGAAGATGACTACCTAATACTGATTGAAGCGAGCGATATTTTTCGATAAAACAATCCCGTACCATCGTGTATCCCGTAAAAGCAATAACTCAAACTAATAACGATAAAACCTTCCTAAAAATTTCAGATGATTCACATTACAGAATACGGAAGTAAGCGGGATGCATTTTCACATAAATTGAATGTACACGGCTAATAGGGGCATTATTTACAAGGATATCTTGACAAAGTAATGTATTCGTTGAGCGACGATGACGCCCCGTCGCTGCAGTAATTAAGTGTCCCCGAACACTTGTTAACAAATTACTCACCGGAGACGCCCGTGTGTGCGCTCCCTTATTTATAGCATGTGCCTGCCGAGGGCTGCACATGATACCCTTTTTTAAATTTTAACGATCTTGGAACAATTCATATTTCTAAACGATAAATATAATTATTTTAGTTCCGGGCAACACAATATCTACAATACCAATACTCTTTATTGCACACACCATAGGTAATCAAAAAAAGCAACATAACACATGTAATATTGCTAGAGCAACTTTTTCCAGACAACCAACCTAAAGAAACGAAGAGAGAAAATATAATGATTCATGATAACTGTTCAACGAGATAAAAAATATCAAAACAGAACGGATAGGTATACTAAAGCGACATTTCATTAGCAGTTGAAGAAATTACATTAAAGATCGCAATCAGATTTTTGAAAATATCGGCAAGTATTAAAAACAAAGAAACAAAATGTAGTTTTATAATTTTCGACAACCCTAGAAATAGCTTTAGTGAATCGTTATACTTGCGTCATTAAATATTTAAAATATTATCTAATTTGACTTCTTTCAATTCAATTGTGATTACGAAGTACTTTGAGTCTTAAAACCTTACAATTAAGGGTTGGATGAATTAGTGATCAGTTCTACGACGTGCCTTACCATGGCCAAAATCATTTTCAAAAATTATTAACTGCACGGAATAGGGATTAGCAGCATTAAGTGCTAAATAATCCCATACAAACACGGCATAAAATTGTTGCCTCAACATAGTTCAACATCATTTCATGGGTAATAAGAGCTACTCATAAAATCCCATCTATTTCTGAACCACCGCTCGAAGAATGTAACCGAAAATATATTGTGTTCCATTCTTATTAACGTTTATAACTGATTTTTTAACGTTATTTATTTAAAGTCCATCTTCTGTGACGCGTTGATCCCATTGTTTTGTGAAAAGGCACGAACCGGACAATTGATAGCTCAAATACTGTTGATAATTACAATTAAAAAATAAACGCAACGAGATTTTGATCCTTCTTTTGTATTTAATTGCATTAATATACGTTTTGTTCTTTAAATAATTGTTTTACTGTGGTTTTAATTAGCTAAAGTAACTATTGTCTACGCAAAGCAATTTCATATAACAGCAAACAGTTTTAAAAAGTGTATTAATTCTGAGGTTTTGGTATTTCAAGGAAAGTATTCCATTACATACTATCTAAACAATTATTTTATCATATGATTCCGCGCATTGTTTCGACTATATGTTCTCACTATGTGAAAAAAAATACTCAACATTTTGAAGTCGGCCGAATACTTACCGACGATGATTACTTTAAATCGAGTAAAAAGTTTCTAGGAGGTCTTGCATACAAACTTACAAAACTCACCTCCTATTAGTTTATAAGAACATACATGCTTATGCTCACGCCTGTATTCCCAGAAGGGATAGACAGAGGTGTTGTAACATCACTCACTTTTCACCGAAGATGATTAAGTGCCAATGTGACAGGCACTATACATATGTCTTTGAATAACTTATCAGACATACGCAGGTTTGCTCACGATGTTTTCCTTCACCGTAAAGCACGTGGTGTGAAGCTCATAAGTTTTTAGAAAACCTCATTGGTACAGGACCTGCTGAGGTTCGATCTTGCATCGCTTGCGTATCAGGCGACTGGTCAAGACCCACGTCCACCAGACCACCACGACTCATTCCAAGTTTACAAGAAATTTATAAATTTTATTGAATCGTTTGGTTAATCTCTCTGAACAACACATCTACAAGATTCTTTTTTTATTTCACGATGCGAAATTATACCTAGTAGAACAAATTTTAATTGTACCAACGTATGCGTCATATCACAAGAGTTAGCACAAACGTCGGTGATACAAACGTACAAACGACGCTCGTTCAAATAGAATGTTTGCTTGATAACACGATAAGGACTAGTTTATTGTTTTATTGGGGCCCTAAACCGTCTCTTTACGCGTTCACTGATGAACTGTAATCGTACAAAAGTGTGTTGCTATTGTTATAGACTGCACGTTCTATACAGATAAATAAAATCGACGTGTTCGTTTGTAATTCCATATAGCACCTTTTTACTAAATGCGTATGATAGTAATACGGTACGGCCCAAAAAAAAAACAAATTTTGTATGTTCTGTTCCGGGTATTCTCTGAAATGGCTGGACCGACTTCAACTATACTTTCACTGGCAGATAAGTAATTTTATAAGGAGTTACTTAGGGTATATTTATTTAAAAAACCATTAAGTGTTCCCCGAAAATGGAATTTAATCTACGCGGGTGAAATCGCAGGGCATAGCTAGTGAATTTATAAAGTTAAAAATTTTAGTACATTAAAAACACAGCAAAAACAATTCCCAGCTCTGGAGATTTAATACATAACTGGCCAATGAAATACGCATGCATTTATTTACTACTTGTAAAAATCCGTAAAATACAAAACATTAATGATTCGACTGTAACGTCAAAGTCAGATAACTAATTTTAATATTTGCATATGACATCAACATGGTGTAAAATGCCGTATATAGTGCACAGCAAATAGCCTTAGCCTCAATCGTAATGTTGACCAAAGGCAAATGTTAAGGTACCGCAAAAGTATATTACTATTTCCAAAGTATTGATATATATATATATATATATATATATATATATACACACAGTATATATATATATATATAGATATATATATATATATATATATATATATATATACACACAGTGTATATATATACACACACACGCATACACATACATACATACATACCATGAGATCACGAGCCCAAATCAACACGATAGTTTGTGAAAGATGGATAACATGATCAATGGAAAAAACACATTATAGGAAAGGAGCTCGTGGCACAGTTGATATTGCACATATCATCCGACCAGCGATATTAAGCAACTTTTACGCATGCCAGTAATTGGATGGGTGACCGTCCGAGTTCTCCCGTGCTTCGGAGAGCACGTTCGGTCCCGTTGCAAATTTAATATCTTTGGCAATCGTTACAGGGGCCTGACCATGAGCTCTTATTGCAAAGATAGTTCAAACCTAAGAAAGTCGGACAACTGGTTTCACCCAGAGAATCAATTTTCCTCGTAAAAGGGGCAGATCTGATGGCAGTCGCTTCAATTTTCAGTTCAGTTGAATCAATTTCCGACCCCAACTATATATCGGATAAGGCCCAGGAGATAATTAATCGAAACACATTCACGTAACGAGATGAAGATCCCTAAGTAGGTAGTAAAATTAAAAAGTGGTTAACGTGTAATGAAACGTGTTACTGTAATAATTAGTGGTTATTATCGGACCACCGGTAAGAACGTCTGCTTAATAACATAATCCTGATAAGGAAGCATCAGAGCACCCGTTTCCTGTGGTCACGTCACCTCTTCCTGGACCTACGTTCCCAGTTTCAAGATTTTGACCTTTATCTCATCGTGATAATGTTGACAATCGGATGTTTGTCTATTTTGTGTGCCCACGTCAACTCTTCCTGATCAACCTGCAGTGGAGTTACAAGTGGATGTTAGTTCGTAAGATAGTGATCTCTATGAGTCAGTGATAAGGTTGGGATTGGTTTGTATGTGGTTTATTCGGTGTGGTCGTCAGTTGAGCCGATAAGATGACGAGAATACTGTAATAATCAAGTACGTCTTTATTGATAACTAGCTGTGCCCTGCGGTTTCATGCACGTAGACTTAATTCGCGGAATCCTAATGTTTTTTACATAAAATTAAGTAGTTTAAGCTATTGCTTGTATCATCTCAGCTATCTGCCAGTAAAGATCTCAGTATAGTCGATCCGAGATTAGTCAGAATTAGAAAAAGCAGATAGACAGACAATGTAAAATATCAAGATTTTTTTTTGACACTACAAAAAAATTTACTGGGTTTTTTTATACTTTCATATGCATTCATGGAATAGCTATTAATGTGAAATTACAAACAGAAACATCAATTTTATATATCAGTATATATATTAGATTTTATTGTTTTGATGACACTATATGCCACCGAGTTTCTTACCGGTGGTAATATGATTGATCGAAGTTCACAATAGCCTTACCAGAGCCTGAACAACGACAAATCTACGGGAATATGTTACGTGACTGATTTATGTAATTTCCATAAATTTTTAAACGTTGCTATTAGCGCAAGCGCGAGTGAATATTACTTTGTATGGGGCAGGGCCTAAACTGAATAAATAATTATCAAACAAAGGCTGTCTAGTGTTGAACACAGGCTAACTCCACCGAAAAAGAAAATGTCATAATCATTTGTTTTATGTAAAAATTGTTATATTTATTAGCATCATGCAATATGATTAACTTTAGAGTCTTCCAAATTTCATTTTCGTATTAATTTAATTTATTTCATGACACATGTTTAAATAGCACGGAACAGGAACTAGAATAAAATTCTGAATGCAAGTACACTATAGGTGTTGTAAAATTTGATTAGATTACATACCTACCAGTGAGATAAGGATACCAAGCCACACAGTAGCAGTACTTACTGTGTACCGCCGAATTCTATATCTACAGCCAATCGCGGCGCTATTCATGAATTATCACTCGAATTAATGGCGTGTGAGTTATAAATGGCCGACGGATTAGGGCCTATCCATTTTATTCCTATTTTACCTACCGTAAAGAACCTTCATTGAAAACGTACACAAATTCACGAGAGCATCCGCTAATTTTCCCTCGCCCCGTCTCTGTCGCACTCGCAACGAAATGTTACCCCCATCCCCCTCCAACGACCCTTCTCTCCAGCACGATTCATCATCGTTTCGCGGTTAACTGGTTTTCCATTCACGCCGTGGATTGGCTGAAAACGCTGGGGTTGAAATATAAGGCCATATTTCACCTGCGGTCTAATTTTTTAAACAACACGCTTCATTAACGAAGTAAACGTTTCTGAATAAAGCTCCAACCTTTCAACCGACACCCACTCACGTATTTTTACGAGTATTGCGCCTAATTTTTGGGAAAAAAGAGAACATTTGAAAGCAGAAGACGCACCCAATTAGTATTCCAAATAGAGGCTAACATATCGTACACGTTACATAAAATGTAAAGAGTGGACCGCTCCGAGCACGAACGTCGCATAACTTTTGTGAGAATGTCAGCTCCCTTGCAAGTTCACTCTTAAAATAACAGGGGTAAGTGCCAAAGTTGTCGGAGGGTACTGCGAGACTTCGCCCCAGACGCGGTTTCTATTTCACCCAAGCAATAACAGTCTTACCGCACTTGTAAGTAGGTTCAAAATGATGAAGTCGCCACCGCCGAACGTCGAGTGCGGGACTTTGAGGCTTATGGTAATTGTAATAAAGCGGAGTGCAGCAGTTATGGGACGTGAGAGGTTCTAGACCAAATCCCAAGTAAGCTGTAACTTCCTTTTGGATTTTCGGAAGCCATTTATCAGTCTGATGTGGGCGTCTGGAAATTTTTCATGTTTCGTTATTGTAGCGGAGAGACATGACACGTACGCTATGAGGATTCCCGTTTTGTTTATCGACCACGTGTCTATGGGATTCAAGGTCGCTTTTACGTTAGCGTACTTCCATCCTCACTCCGACGACTTCATTACAAAGATAATTCTCAGAACGAGCGTATTTCATTACCACTGGGAGCTATTCAATTTGCTTTATGTGGATCGTAAAGAAAATATGAACGTTAAATCATGAGTAGCAGAGTGCAAAACAACTAATTGGTGGTAGGTAGATAAATTAGTGTTTATAGTTGGGGGAGTAGTCCCAGAGCTCGCGTTACGTTACTGGCGAGATAAATCAGCGTAACCCTTCCGTGGCCGCAAGCAAATTACCGACCACCTGAGACTTGTAAAAATGGCTCGCGATCTAATTTGTAGTTAGTCTGCGATCGCTAAGCTTAAGAGCTGGTGTACAATTAATGTTTTTAAAGAAAGTGTATCAACTTCTTTGTTTCCTATTAGGAAGCTGATGAATTAAAAATAATTGCACTTATTATAATACTAGCTTTAACCTGCATCTTCGTTTACAAGAGAAATAGGCTTTATTTTAACACTGCAATATTTTTTTTAAATCAGACCAGTTGTTCCTTAAATATGTATAACGCGCTAGCGTTCAAGCATACAAATTCTCTTCAGCTTTATATATTAGTATAGATACTAGCTTCCGTCCGAAGCGTCACCTGGGTTTTGTATGTATATAGCTTATGTTACTCAGTAATATTATTTGTGAAGTTTATAATACGAACTATTTGGTTTCCATAATTATTACATAATATTGTGTGCTTTTCTATAAGAAATTTATTTACAAAACATTTCACGACCCAACTAATATTTTTTCGTAATAACATTATTCTTTTGAACCCTATTATATTATTTCAAAGACAAATAAAATCATAAATCCCCACAACTCATACAAAAGAGAAGCCCTATTTGTGTTATAAAATAAATGATTTTCCGACCCTTACTAACACCGTGTTAGAAGCACAAACCGCAATATTAAAGAGATCTAAGGAAATGAGTTGGGGTTGAATTGGCCACCAAAAGACTAGTAGGGTGTTCGGAAGGCAATCACTGGTCCCATATGGGCACAAATTACTTTTCCTACTTGGTCAGATACACCGCGATGACAACTGTTATAGGGTGTTGTGATTTGAAGCATTTGCTCCGGTTCAATGTGATAGGGGTAAACAAACTGAGATATAAGAATGTCACAAAACACTGTAATATGTTATTTTAGTACAAACACTTTAGTATAAACACTGTAATATGAGACAGATTTCTGTATCAATGTACTTATAGTCTAGTATAGAAATCTGTACCCAGTTCAGAGATTTCATAGTGGATATAAATACTGTAACCAAAAACATTGTATAATATATATTTTTTTAAAAGAGTAATTGTTGAGTTTCTTGCCGGGTTCTTCTCAACAAAAGCTACCTTCCGAACCCGGTGGTAACATTTATAATCATGTATAATGTATTTTGTGTCCTTCTGACGATTTGAAAGTACTTTGTAAGAAGTCTAATCAAATAAAGATATTTTGAGTTTGAGTTTGAGTTTGATCTTAAGAAATATACCTGCTTCCATTTCACTATTTAATTATTTATTTAACACTAATATATGTATTATAGCCATATACATCCATAATATGTAAGTACTCTCTCTAAGGGCGTAAATGAAAACCCCATCTTAGTTTTAAGGCCCAACTATCAGCAGTGTAAATTACTTATAAAAACCATACCTATACAGATGTATAGATAAATAAAAGTGTCTGTTTGTATTTCCAATTTAACATCAAGTGAATAGTCACTAAATGCCAATTACCTACGCTGCAGAAATAAAAAATCAATTTAAAAAAAAAAAAACTCTGTCTGTCAGTCTGTTCCGTCCGGCTAATCCCCCAAACGGCTGGACCGGTTTTAACCGGACTTCCAACGGCAGATAGCTAATGTTACAATTAGTAACTTAGGCAACGAGATGGTTTTATCTTAAAAAAATATTAGGGATCCATGGTCACCCATGAAATTAATTTTACGCGGGTAAAACCGCGGGGTACAGCTAGTTGTAAGTAAAGTAAAGTGGCAACCGTATGGGATTCCGTCCGAGAATTGTGTATATCTATATTCTATATAATATTCGTCTACTCTCTATCATCAACCGAGTTAGTCTAGCCTGTGTACTCGAAACACAAGTAATTCGCATACAATTGGCCCTTAATACGAACCTAAATATATACAGATAAATAAAATTGAAGTGTCTGTTTGTAATTCCAAAATAACAGCTTTTCACTAAATTAATATGAAAGTATATACGGGAAAGACTTAAAAAAACTGTCTGTCTGTCTGTCTGACTGTCCGAAACGGCGAGACCGACTTTAACAGGACATTTACTGGCAGTTAGCTAATTAAAAATTTGTACTTTTATTTAAAAATACATTTATGGTTGCGCCGGAATCAAATTAAATCTACGCGGGTGAAATCGCAGGGCACAGCTAGTATTATATATAAACGGCTAATACATTAGATATCTGTGACAGAAATTCAAACCAGCATTAAAACCGGCATATGTCGTTGTTCTCCATAGTACAGAGGATTAGGGTCGCGCAAACGATGCCATTTTGCGTTTTCAATTTGCATAAATATTAGTGGGAGCTGACGTATTAAATATATTAGTTATACAGATTTTATGGTGATTACAGAATTATGCGATCTGTTTTGTGCACGGTCGGTAAGTCGTGTCATTATTGAAATAACCGATGAACCGTAGCCGCGTGAACGCTTCTCTGCATATTACATTTAAGGCTATTAGAATACATGGAAGGATATACCGCCTTAGTAAGTAATACTTACATAAAATACATTTATTATAATACACATATCTGGTGTCCAGTCCAATCACATTGGATTATATTGGGTACTAACAACGTATGGGATAAGGTCACGGCGATGATGACATCCGAAAGTCCTAACTTAAACCGTTGTTTTTAGTCTATTCATATATATCTATAGCTATACATACATACCACACACAGATAAAAAAAATTGAAGTGTTTCCAAAATAACAGGTTTTCACTAAACGCATTTGAAAGTATACATGGTACTGACCAACAAAGATCCCAATTTTTTATATTTTTTCTCAGGTTGCCCGTCCGTCCGTCTGTCCGTTTGTCTGTCCGCGGCTAATCTCCAAAACGGCTGGACCGATTTAAACGAGTCTTTAACTGTCAGATAGCTAATATTACAAGGAGTATCTTAGGCAACTTTTGTTTTAAAAGCAAGTTTGGGGTTTCACGAGACACCCTTGAAATTTACTTCGCGCGGGTAAAACTGCGGGGCACAGCTAGTTGGAAATAAAGATTCTAGGATCAAAACCAACAAACAACATTCAAGCTGTGAGCCTCAAACTTTTGAGACCCTTAAAAGATCTCGCCAAATAAAAAGTAACAAGCGACCCGGCACATGTGGAGTAACAGGATAATAATAATAAAATCACACCAAAACAACATACAATAGAGTAGGTTATATCTCCTACCTCGGGGGTTTGAGCCACACAATATCATTTGGGAATAATGTGAAGTCATAATATTATAATTACGGCGGGGTCGACACCGCGTCTCATAAAGCGAGTCATCCGCCATTGTTACACGTCATATATCACGAGACACGTCAACGTGTTTCATACAAATGCCTCATCAGTAATTCACATTATAAATTGACAAATTTTACAGTTATACATTTGCAACTCGACTGCTTCTATAACTGATAGTGTTCTAAAGTACTGACTGAGATGCCTTTTTGCAATCGGCAACGATTTTTCCAAACACATTTAAATCAAAGTGACCTTGCACTGTACAATTTCAGAGGAGCTTCATTCCTCACTCCGGCTGTGGAATGAGCTCACCGACATATTTTTCGAATATACTGTGATGTTATAGTGTATCTGACTATATTGTTGATAGCCAAGCATGGCAATGCGTTGCTCTTCTATTAAATTATATTAAATCAACCCTATGTATAAAGAAGGTACCCATGTAAAAAAAAAGCGGGCGTTTGTTTCGCCGTTTCTCCTCATCACAAGCTTACATTTGGAAACTGTAGTAAGTTAACTAAGTTAAGTTAAATAAATTAGCGTAAGAAAAATGACGTTTAATGAGTGTTCCAAGTGTCACTTATGTTGAACATTTTTTTTAGAATTTTCATTCAAAATAGGCGTGTAGAGATTTAAAATCGCCCAAGCGCCACCTTATACACTGGTGATATTGCAAGGGTTAATTTTTCACTCAAAAACAACGTTTACCAACTCATTCTTATAAACCTTAATTTGCTGCTACTGCTGTGAATAGGCATCAGTACCAAACCCAAGTATAGTAACGTTTGCAAATGTTCAAATGGCAGCTCTTACGCAAAATATGTCGATCCGCCATCTTTGGTATTCAAACCAAAAATCAGAAGTATATATACATTTTGAGCCACGCCAAAACACAATGTCAAGTAAAGACGTTCGAACGTGTCCTATACTGTGCCCACACTGTGCCCCAAGTAAGTAAAGGGCCGAAGGGCCTTGGCTTACTTTTTGAGCAAAGGTTTGACCGACCTTAATGGACTTCATAAAAGAAAAAATCACACGTTACAATTTTTTGTCCAGGGTTCAATTATAATAATAAACCGCCCCAAATGCAATAAATTACATTCACACAATGCATTATTTTGTGTACTTTGGTACCGATGTAGCGGGCCATATCATTGTGTTTATATTTACAATCTGTGGTAATATCGGTGTTTGTCCATCACTATTATTTGGTTGTTTGTTCTAGTCTTTTGTCGGGGGATGACTGAGCAACGTTCAGACGGCAATTTGTCATAAAATAAAAAGATTTATAGCCAAGTCTCCAACCGTTATTCTTCCCTTTTATAGCGACAAATAAAATGAGAATAAACGAAAGTAATATTGTACAAAGATGAGGGCATTATTTTAGCTATATGTATTACCTGTCGGAGTTATAAAACACGTATCTTTATGGCGTCATTATTCATGATAACGAATAAATAGACCATTGTGGAATGGGAATGACTAAAGGTGAATGATAAAAACATATTTTGAAAATACGATACAATGGTCTTGTACTCATTTTCTCTACCTAACCGTCAGACTTGCTACGGTCGCGGGTTCGAATCGAAGTCCAGACAAACATGACAAATATTTATTTTTGACGTGTGTCCAGTCGCTTGATAAGTACAAATATATATATATATATATATTTATAAAAAATCTAAATTATACACTTAGCTTAGTAATCATACACTAAACTTGGTTATTCTTATGATAACTTTATTGCCACCTTAGTCGTATAATAGCTCTTTTCTTTATCCCAAAATAATAAACGAGTCTCTTAGCTGGCTGGACAAAAACCCTAAGCGGCCAGTAGGTATCTAGACGGTAATAACTTTGTAACGTTTGTACTACCTTACTGACTTAAATTGTCCTGTTTTTCATTTTTTTTTATTAAGTAACTAATAAGTAACTAAAAACTATTTACAAGTAGAAAACTTAGCCCAAATCGATGTCTCTCGGGATCGTGCCAAGAAGGCTGACAGCATTGCCACGTTGAATAGCAATGCTGATTCTCTGAGCGAGAAAAGCCCCAGCCCGCTTGTCACGAGAAGCTTCTACCAGACGACGTGCAACCTCTTTGAAAAGTTGATGAGCATCTGGACCCCAAGATCCCAGAGTTTCAACCGCAAACGCAGAAAATATGTATCCTTGGACCAATGCAATCATATTTCCGGCGCTTGAGGCACTCCTGCTGAACAGCTGAATTGTCCTTGAATGTATAACAGTGAAAAGTTACAAAAAGTGTGAAACCAAACAGTATCGCTGACCAACGGGCCACATTGACAGATGGAGCAGTGCAAGGGTTAGATCGACATCTGTCACCCACTATCAATCACTTGCTTTGTAAATATTGTGTGTACTCGACTTATTGTTTGTCGATACATCACCATATTAAATGGTAACGTTTGGTTCGTGACTTTATGCGGAACTGCGTTTAATCTGTTTAGGAATTAAATACTTACTAAACGGTGATAAATTACCAATCGGACATTAGGCTCTCGGGCATATGACTTAAAACATAGTATAAGGTTTAAAAACTCGCAAATGTATGTATGTATTGAAAATCTGCATTAATTACGTTTATAGGCATTTTGTTAGTTACGTGAACCTAGCACCCGACTCAAATAAAAAAATTTGGGCCATCTTATAGGCTTTCGTTTGTTGTTTGTAGTAAAATATATTTCCTTTGCAGTAGAAAAAAAAGTATTGCGTCATGAAAAGAAAAAATCAAAATTTTCATACAATTAATTTTGGTGGTAGTAAAAAGACCAAAAAGTTACGGGGAAAAGCATAAAAATATATATTTTTTACTTTTATATATGTGAATTAGCATAGTAACTTTGTAACTTCCAAACGTTTGTAATAGGTGTAATTCCTCGTTACTAATACATTTTATTGTTTCATACATCGATACCTCATGAGTGGTCTTAACGTTAATGAGTGTTCAGTACAAAATTAAAGTTTGTTTTCCACCGGCGGTAATAATTTGCAAAACTATGATTAATAAATACTTTCGAAAACCTACAAGAGGGCGTGACCGTTTTTCTGCGCGACAGATGTCGGCATCCGCCCTCAGTTAGATCTAGAAAAAAGCGTGTATCGAAGGCGTGGTAGCAATAAATTTTGTCAAAATATGCTCGACACAAACACTTCCCATCGCCCTATTAGAATAACAGAACAAATCGGCTTAATTTGTTAACAGGCGTTCAAAATGAGTGTCACATGTCTTGTTGAGCGCGAGGTATGCTCGCCTCCACGAAATTTATTTAGTTTCTCCTTCACTAATTGCCGATGACAATATTTAATAGGCCGTGCACATGTTAATAGGGCTTTTAAAAAAAGTAGCACAATGAGACATTTGGTGTTAGGGGATTACGTCTTTTATGGGATTTATAGGGAGAAGATAATCGTTTTGTTTACTGGCAAGTTTTTTTGGAATTTCACTTTTCAAATTTAGAAATATTCTTAGTAGGATTTCTCAACTTTACTTAAAATGTTTAATAATAGATACTTATTGAATTATACCTTCTTAAAAGTCGTACCATAATTTTAAACACAAGCTGAATTTAATATAAAAGCGTGCTAAAACCAATTAAACTTATTATTAACTAGTGTCGTATTTCCCCTCTGATAGTTTCCATAACTTTGCAGATTGTAATATTAGTAAAAAAGTGCCAAAAAATATAAATTAATCATGACAGATCAAAGCTATGCGACAAAGGTGCCCGGTGCAACGCGCATGTCGCTCCCCGGGGGTAGCAATTTTTTTTATATACGAAAAAAATTGACGCATCGCGTAGCTACGCCAGCCGATGTGGCACCGGGTTTTTCTGTATTCAGTTTTTATATCAATATATCACATGTACCTACTTTGTTTCTTGGAATCGTTTTTTTTTTAAATATAGATGTCTTGATCCGTTTTCAAAAGTCTCCTTTTGGTTTTGTCGGTTTGTTTTATAATGTTTTTGCTATTTTGAGGTGTCTTGAAAACGCCGCTTGGACATTTGGTTAGTTCGACTCCTTTGTGATCAAACGAGGTGAATGGAGTGCATTATGTACAGTATTTGAAGTGACCCTATACCTTAATGTACAGACTAAAACAGATTTGCAAGTGCAACGGAAAAACATAAATACATATGCTCACGCCTGTATTCCCCGAAGGGGTAGGCAGAGGTGTTGTAATCACAACACCCACTTTTCACCGAAGATGATTAAGTGCCAACGTGACAGATGGTGAGTCCATCGCCGTCTCAGACACTTTACATACGTCATTGAATTACTTCTCAGAAATATGCAGGTTTCCTCACGATGTTTTCCTTCACCGTAAAGCACGTGGTGTGAAATCATTGTTAATAAGTTTTTTAGAAAAACTCATTGGTACAGGCCCCGCTGGGATTCGAACTTGCGTCGCTTGCGTAGCAGACGACTGCTCAAACCTCAAGGCCACCACGGCTTTTTTGATGAGACATTAAACGTAGTTAATCAAGCTTGCTAGCAAAGCCAGAGTTTATTATGTAGATACAGGTGCCGTCGCGAGCTATGAGCGCTGACCTTGAACGCGCGGTAGTCATTTTATGATTCTAACTCTGTCTATCTGTATGGTATGCGACGAAACAAATATGTACTCAGTTATCCCCACTATTTTCGCTGAGCACTTATAACTTGACGCGACGGTAACAATTTACAATATGTCTAACTATTTTTCTAATAACTTAAAATTAAGTTGAATCTGTCTAAAAAGGTCAATGCATCTAAAAAGATTTACCCTGTGTAATAAACGAAACATCGTTACAATTCCATGACAGTGTAAACACGGCTCGCCCGTGCCACGCAGGTCAGATTTGGGTGCGTTTAGATAAAGTTGGTAATCTAAAGATGTGGACCAACATGACAAATATTTGCCCAAGCGTGGGCCTCACACCTAAGTGCATTGCTTGCATTGAACTCCCAGGAATTTGATATGAACAGATGTTATAATATGAGGTGAATTTAAAGCTAAACCTTATTATAACCCTATTAATATTATATACGTGAAAGTTTATAAGTATGGGTGTATGGATGTGTGTTACTTTTTCACGCAAAAACTACTGAATTCAGAATAATGAAATGTAACTTTAATATATCTTATAAGCTGTGCCCCGCGGTTTCACCCGCGTACCTAGACTCAGTTTCATGTTTTGTCTTGCGGAAGCCAGTTTTTAATAAAAGCAGCCTAAGTTTCTTCTTGAAATATCAGCTATTTGTCCGTGAAAGTCCCGTTAAAATCGATCCAGCTGTTTCAAAAATCAGCAAAAAAAGTTTAATTTGTGTTTTTAAGTAAGTACCGTTATATTATTTCATATACGTGTATATTAGTGAAAACTTGATAATTTGAAATTACAAATAAACACTACAATTTTATTTATCTGTATACATGCATAGATATCAATGTAGGAGAATTATGGAAGAAGAGAGGAGATAAAATAGATTTTAATTGGAGAAAAAGCTCAGTTTAATGTAGCTATTCCACGGTATACACGAAAAGTGTCACAATGGATATTCTGGTTCCCACACTGAACTACAGAGAATATAAATATGCTTCTATAAAAGTAATCATCTCATCAAAAAGGGTTGCAACGGATTACAATATCAGCAAAATCCTTTGCAAACTCGACAAAATCCCGCATAATTAATTCACCATATTTTTTCAGGAATAATGAGATCGCAGGTTTTGAAAACGTTCAAGGTATAAAAAATCCAACGACAGGGCGAAATCAACGTACGAAGGCTTTGGCAAGATTCCGTAAAACCTGCTCAATTTAAAATTAAAGCCACGAAACGTGTTTTTCGCCTATTTTATAAAAATCTCGGGATATGAGAACAATCTTCGATGGATAAGCCCGTGATACCGATATCATACGTTCCATGATTTTTTTCTCACGTGTAATAGTAAGATGTAACGATAAATTCCAATTAACTTCTGTATTCTACCTTATCTTAAAATCTATGCATATGCAATATTCGATCCAGACTGTCTTAAAATTGCAGGTAAACAAAACAAAGGGTTTTCTGAAATTCCATCCCTAAGGGGGGTAGTTTCTATGTGATCTTAGTCTTAGTCATAATCGCAAGCTAGTTTTCGACATAAACAAGAAGACTAATTAATTTTTGTTCCTTTTACAGAATTTAGTAGGTCCTATGAAAATTGTATTTACTTACTAAGGCACTTCGACGAAATTAAAACTGACGTCAAAAACATGATGATTTTCAATAATATTTGCTACCCTTAACATATGTTTAAATATTTGTGCACAGTCTATTTATTTTAAAGGACTTGTGATCTGAGAATATGAAACAATATTCGAAAGCGAATACCGAGCAAACAGTATCATTGGTGTTTTTTGAAATATTTGATGATCACGCAGCAAATCACGAAGGAGTCGTGGTTATCGCGGGGTTTGAGTACTCGCTTGCTATACAAGCGACGCAGGTTCGAATCATAGCGGCCAGTATCAATCACTTTTTCTAAAAAAAAATATTTGCAGTGATCACACCACGTGCTTGCGGAGGAAAACATCGTGAGGAAACATGCATATGTGAGGAAGTATAAGACACGTTTGCACTTAAACGTCTTCAGTGAGAAGTGGGTGCTGTTATTACAATACCTCTGCCTGCCTCTTGGTATTTGGGACGAGCATGTGTATGTACGAAGCAAATCAACTCTTTCTTTAATACTCAATGGTCACGGCATTAGATCGGCGTATAACCGAAAAGTATCACAATGGATATTCTGTTGAGGAGCTCGTAGCACAGTTGCAATTGCGCATATCATTCGATCAGCGAAGTTAAGCAACCCTAGCCCTAGCCAGTAATTGGATGGGTGACCGCCCGAGTTTCCTCCGTGTCTCGAAGAGCACGTTAAGCTGTCAGTCCCAGTTGCCAATTTATCATATTTACAGGTTATCTTTACAGGTCGGTCAGAGATCTATAATAGTCTGACAGCTGGTTTAACCCAGGTCACACATTTTCCTCGTTTAAGGGGTTGCGAAGGTCAGATGGCAGTCGCTTCGTTTAAAAATCAGGTGATCAGTCACATCGGATGGAATCAAGTGCCGACCCCAACAATGTATAGGATAAGGCCAGGGTGATAATGATGATGGTCACGGCATTAGATCATACATGGGTCAAATTACGTAGTACTAGCATTAAAGAATTGAATGATTCTGTAATGGAATAAAGTTTGCATATTGATGGTGTATTACAATAAAAGGCAAATGATGACAGCAATCGCTTAATGAACTAAAGCACAATGGGCCTTAATAAATAAAATGCATAGTAGCATTTAAATCCCCCATTTAAATTCAATGGCAAAGCGGCAAGTGCAAACCTAATCATCGCTATATAATGCTTCGCCGATTTCGGAGGGTTGTTTTTTAATGTACGAGAGGGATGGAAAATAACATCACCCCAATTGTCAGAGAGAGAGGTAAGGATTCATTCGAATTGACTTTAAATGATAGGCTCAGTTGCCCTTTTTGTACGTCGGTGATGGATTGCAAATCGTTGCGTTTACGACAACTTTACAAAACAACTAACACTACGAATAGTGTTTCACTTAAGTTTTTTAATAAAAAAAATTTTTTTGTGCAATTTTAAATTTAAACGTTATACTTGTTTGGTTCAGTAAGACATTTTAGCCACACATTTTAACTTGAGTTTATCAAATATCTTATCGCTTGGTTAATTACATCAGATACCTAATTACCATTGACTAGATCTGCAAAAAAGCAATTAGTAACCGTTTATACAATTAATTTAATTGAGTCAATTCAAAGCGGCCGCTACTACCGGTACATTAAGATTGTTAAGAAAACAGAATAAACAAATCAAGTAGAGCATACTTCGTGCGCATTCCTCATCTGAGTATCCCCTACCCCTCCCTGACTAATTGCGTAACTAAACATCCAAGGGCGCGTAATCCGATATTGATGTGTTTGTAAAAACTATCAGATTAGCTCGGGTCGTGTCTTCATATAATTTGCTTGCAATTTGAATCGCATATATTTTTGTCGTTTATTCTGCAGGTGGAGATTAGAAGTGTTTTTTATTTTGAATATTAGGTAATTATAATTATAATGCTACCTTATTGTGCTTAAACTTAGAAATGTCAAAACAGCGTGAATTTTTCAAACCTTCACTATAAAAACGGTAAAATTATTTTGACAAATGATACTTAGAAATTTGAAAACAACGTGAAAATAAATATGAATTATTAAAAGCATTAAATATTAGCACTTTTCACAATTTAGTTTTCTTCCTTTTTGAGAATTGGAAGAAAACAATACTAAAATAACATGGAAATTAATGACTTTGAAAAAGCTCAGTTTGGTTTAACTTTAATCTTAGATTGAACCTAATTATATTTGCGTTTGACCTTTTCTATGATCATATCATCATTTATTTAAGTAAATTTTAAATCCACTAATATTACATACTTAAGTATTTTATCAACAAAAATACTGTCGTTTCTTATCATTGGATTGAAACAAATTATCTACACTACCCGTATATTCATCGCACATGTATTGATTGGAAACAAGTGTTCTGCAGAAAAAGTGACAACGCGTCATATCCACATCATACACGTAAATAAAGGAAGAAAATTGCGTGTCAGAGGGATCTGAGGTGAATAATCCCTAATTTTGTATACAAAGAGCAGTCCATAGCGTTATGGCACAAAAAGAATCCAAACAAAAGGTCGACTCGAAAACATTAGTGGTGCCACACCGGCGCAAGCACATATAGAAGCAACGTTGCATCGAGGGCGGTGCTATACACGTACTGAAATCACGCATCAGTCTATGAACATTTTCGACCGTATGCGAAGCCGCCCTTCTGTTTCGAATCGTTTTCGTGGTCACGGTTCCCGACGCCTGATTGGGTGTGACGTCGCGCCACAATTTCACTGCATCATAAATAAAGTCATCAGGTTCGATGTTTTCGTAACACGTGCATCCTTTGTCAAATAGCGATGACAATGTATTTTTTGGGTATCCATTTTTATCCAATGCATTTTCGAGTGGGTGTGCTGCGAACGATTATATCATCCATATAAGCAATTTGGGTTTTATGCACTTTATATGATGTAAGTTCTTCAAATTAGTGATACTTATTAACTAATATTTGATTTGGTTAGGTGCATGATTATGATACAAGTAGTTGCTAATAAGAAAAATCATTTAAAGAAACAACAATAAAATAGGATCCCGATCGATCTTCAGTAAGATTTGATACAATGTTACCTAGGGATCTTATTACGCAGATCTACGTCATCCATCAGTAGGTACAAACATTCAAATTGAAATCAATGCAATGTACATTGTATTTGTATACCTATAGGGCTTATTTTATTTATTTACCCAAAGATCCGCTCGGATCGGTCCTATCTACAGGGCAAAGAGGAGTCACATATCTTCATAAAAATAAAACGAGCTAAGAAATGACTCCATTCTATGCGAGAACGCGACGCTAGTGAAATGAAACACGAAAAGTCCCTTTTATTTTATTTACTAGCCCGATTGAGTTTAAAACGAGATTTATACAGCAATATAAAAGAGATCCTCGTCTGCGCTCCATGAAAATATATCGATTTTATTGGCAAACGTCGGCGCGGCGGTAGTTCCGAAGCATTTCATTGACATAAATGTTACACAGGAATGAAATGATCAAACAATATAGTCCGATATCATTCACAGAAATTAAAAATATGTATCTTATTTATGTTAACCACTGGAAAGTGGAAACGTACTTTTAATATGACACAAAATGTTAATATTTGTAATTATGTATTGTTTCTCTACATATAGGTACGAATACGGCGCATACAAAGACGTTTCTTCAGGTGCTACGACGACGAGAGTAGATAGGTACTATTAGTACGTATATCATTTGGAATAGACTAGATTTTTTTAAATTGTATTTTTATCATTGTTATTTCGAACGAATAACTGTAGTTATAAAACTAGGAGCCTCACAAATATAACACAGTAAATAGGTGTAAAATGACTTACATTTCAACTTCTCCAAAGGCTCATGGTGCAACGGTGGGGCATGATGGAGCGGCGCGTGTTGGGGCTCATGATGCAGAGGAGCCATGAGACTCGATATAGCCGAGCCCACGGACGCGGCCACCGACTCATGGAGGTGCCCACCGTGTAGGTCCAACTCTGATAAACAGAGTCCATTCTCGCTTAGCGGCTCCATTCCGGCCGCTAGCGCCTCCTTGTACACCCTGAGATGAATGATGCTGGCTTATAGTCACTGGTGGGAGAAACGCGCGGCACGCGTAAGGTTGCTGCGTGTAGAGCTTATTGCATGCTCTTCCTACCTGTAACAAACAGATTTTATGTAATACCCATAGTGAGTGTGATATCTACAGCGAAGTTGTACTAACTAGTTGGCAAAGAAACGCGCACCAATAGGAGCTACAAGGCGTATTTTCTGCCATGTTGTCGCCATCGGCTGCTAGAGCCTAAGAATGCTTGCAATACTAAGGTTATGTGCGAAATCTACTTCCTAACATCCTATATAATAGTTAAATCTCCTTGCCAATAACATAAGACCAATAGGTTCCACCAAAGATAATAGAGCACAATTTTAAGGTAGTGTTATTTTGGCTGTGATTTTATAAGGTCCGTTTGCAGCCTCTAATCCAGCAGTACCGAATTTCGGACGGAAAAAATAACTGTACGTATCCCTATTTCGCTTTCATTCCAACAAAATATCTATTCTCAACAAGGATCGACTTCGCGACCCCTAGTTTCACAGATTCACTAGCCACTGGGCAGTCACAAAATTAATCATGTTACATGGTATGTAACCTTGATAAAGTTTAGTCACCGAACAGTTTTGCTCTAACAATGGTGACAAGATTTTTACTTGGAAATACAGACATACGTAACAGTATGACGTATGCTCAATATCCGTTATACGAAACCATTTCAGTATGATCTATCTTAAGAAGAACTGGGGGCTTCCTAGCAACGCGGCTTAAGGACTTCTAGAAACGTTACATTTTATAGTAGCAAAATGAAACGTCAAGGCTAAGAAGTTGTTAGTACGCGTTGCTTAAAACGATAGCAATTGGTTCCTTTATAGTTACTTTGGAAGGTGAAAAAAAACTAGATTTTCAAGAACAGTCTGCCTTCATTTCCACTAAAAAGTTCCAAGATCATATATCAATTGTGGTAAAGCAACAGCATGATTTAAAAGTGGGTATACACGCGGTTGTTTGAGTTATAAAATAAATAAGTGTCATAAAAACGCTGCGATGGAGATATACAACTTTACAACTTGCATATATCAAATAACTACGAAGCTGAGCGTGGCATAATCTATACAGATTAATAAAATTGAAGTGTCTGTTATAATTCCAAAATAGCAACTGCATGAAATGCATATTATGAAAACATACTAACTGAAAAACTATTTTTCAAATTTATTCTGTCTATCTGTCTGTCTGTCTGTATGTTTGTTTCAGTAATCTCTGAAACGGCTGGACTGATTTCAACGGGACTTTCATTGGTCGATAGCTAATGTTACAAGTAGCAACTTAGGCTAATTTTATTTAAAAAAAAACATTAAGCGTTCGACGGGAAATAAATTATATCTATGAGGGTGAAACCGCAGGGCAAACTAGCGGAAAATAGGGACGTTTTGCATAATAACCCGAGGCTTATAACTCGTTTTCAAAACTGCATGGCCAAGATTCAGTCCGATTGGTGAATAAATGGTGTAAATAAACGAAATTCATTATGCTATACATATGTGACAGAAGAGAAGGACAATTATTTATTGATATTACTAAAGATACATTGATGACTATTACAACAAACCTTAAGAAATATATATAGGATTGGTTAGATGACTATTGATATGACTGGGAAACGACAAATCTACCTTCAATAAGTTCAATTAAAGAAATGGTAAAACGGGATTGACGAAAGAAATTCACATAGAGTAATCGTGAGTGGATGTGTCGGTCGAGGAAAATAACATTTTCCGGTAGTATAAATAAAAATAAATAAGCTCACGCCATACCAGAAGGGATAAACAATGTGGGTGTTGTAACAACAACACCCACATTTCACCGAATATACGTAATACGAATAAGCAACGTAACAGAAGGTGAGTCCATCGCCGTCCCAGGCGTACACTTTTCCAAAATTGTATGAAGATATGCATGAATGTTTTGTTTATGAATGTGGATGGTTACAAGGGGAAAGCAAGACCTAAGAAACGATGAATGGATTGTGTGAAAGATGATATGGCTAAAATAGGAGTGAATACAGATATGACGGCTGATAGAGAGAAATGGAAGAGAAGAACTCATTGCGCCGACCACAAATAACATGGAAAAAGGGCAGAAGGATGATGATGATGATGATGATGCATTAATGTCGACGACGCAGACGAAGCCAAATATGTATGCACCTACGTATAAATCAGCATATGGGAAACAGTATCTGCCTATTCCCACTGGAAATATACTTGAGCAAGTTAGGTAAGTATAAAATGTGCGTTATAGTAAGACTTTAGTAGGTACTCAATATTTTACAATTCTCTCATAACGAACGTATACGAATCAATACCAATTCGTAATATACAATGCAGTGAAAAGACAAAAGGCGCTCGTTTGATTTACGGGTTTAATTGGCTTTTTGCACGTGAATACCTATCGGAGCTCGGCGGGAATTCAATATGGAGCAAAAAGAGCAAAAGGCGCGTTGAAATGCGAATATATATGGAACCGACTAGACGTTGGGACGTTGCTAGTATTGATTGTTATGGGAAGGACAATGTAAATTTTAATATTCACAGTTGCCACTATAGAATAATATCGTAGACTAAGTAAATTTTTTCTTGATTTCAACAACCCTTTTTTTTAGTAAAATTTTCTACTTGTCTCATCTGCTAGAGAATTTCCCCTTAAAAGCAGTTTCAGATATTAGCTGAAACAAACAGACAAACAGAGAGAAAAATAGAAGTACCTACCGTATATTTTCTTTACTAAAAAACTGTTAATTTGGAATTGCAAACAAACACTTTAATTTAATTTATCTGTATAGATAGATTGGCATTGGCTATATCTACAATTGTCATGAGTAGTTTTCAGAAGGCAGCGACCAGTGCAACTTAATCAATCTAGCAATCAGAATTCAGAAGTTGTTGGAATAAATAATAATTATTACTATAATTATCAGCTTAGAGTAAATAGCCCAGTCAGAGACAATTCCTCTTCGTCAACAAAATTGTTGCACATACTCACTGTGAGCAATTCCATTGTTTACTTTATTACATAAACACTTAAAAGCTATACGACGTACTTATTTGATGGTAATCAGTACTTGCCAATAATTTAGCAAGCCGTTGTTGATAAACAAGCAGTATCTCAAACTTGAGGAAGCCAACAATCTACGTCTGTAACTCGCAATGAGATATTAATCTTTAGCCACTGGTGAGTAATTGGGCAGAGCTAAAGGCACCAATCGAGCCGGCTGAGCCTCCGTTATCCCTTTAAACCGACGCAAAGCCTTTTTTAAGCCAAAAGATTTAAGTTGGCGAAAGTGCTTCGCTCTATTAAAACGCCATCATTCCAATTTTACTTGGAAGTCGAACTCGATCACTTCCTACTACGCTAAGGAAAGTACCGGATATTTTTACGTTTGTCGAATTAATTTTTTTAGTCGTACAATTGTAGCCACGCGACTAAATGACAATATGGAACCATCTATATATATAAAATTTCCATGTCACAATGTTAGTTACCATTTGTATAAAATTTTGTGTGCAGATCGGGTAGGTCTGAGAATCGGCCAACATCTATTTTTCATACCCCTAAATGATTGATATATGGCAATACCCCAAAAATATATATAGCAATACAACGTTTGCCGGGCACGGCTAGTAATAAGATAAAAAAAATATACATACGCTTGTATTACTCGGTGGGGTAGGCAGAGATGTTCTAATAGTACACCCACTATTCACGATCTTTATTTAATTCCATGATTTAGGAGGACCTGATTGTTATTAACCAGGCACTAATCCCCCGAGCTGCTACTACAAAATTACAGATGGAAACCTAATAATACTACCCGTTCCGGATCGAATCCAGGACTGAGTACCGCAGTAGCATTTGCAACCAATTAAGACCGTTTTTGAAATTCTATCCATCTGCCATTGGTTTATTCCTAAACATCCACTGCCCATATAATTTGAAAAGTAAACTTTCATACATTCAATCCCGCGACATCCACAACAATTTAATTTCTTAGATGTTGTGACAATTCATTTGTTTACTGAAACAAAAGCCGTGGAGGTGATGGTAATGTCGTCTATCATTTACGTTACTAAATATAAACAAAGCTGTAATTTTTTTCCATACTTTCATTCCCAAAACATATTACTAGTTAACAAAATTTTATATGAAATTATATGGAATGGATAGATCAAATCAGACAGCTAACTGGAGATAGCAATTAATCTGTAAACTTTGATAGGTTATTGAAAGAGGCCGTGAGATCAACAAGACAATGCAAAAATATTAGATAGCACTTGAAAAGTAGGCTATTTAAATTTTTTTGGGAATTTTTCGACTCTCCTAAAAATATGTCTTTATGGAAATTAACATAAAAGCAGCATACATATGCTCACGCTTGTATCCCATGGCGGTAGGTAGAGACCACCGTTCACCAAATGCTAAGTTCCTTACATACTTCTTTCGCTTCATCCACATTCATGCAAAAGATACCCAAGTCTTTTTGGACATGAACATAAAAGCAGCAGTAAGTAAAAATTAAGCATTGGCGTGGCACGTTCCCGTATCTAGTGAATGATAATTTTATCTGTGTGTTAAATTGATAAGGGGCCAGATAAGTTCACCTGACGTCGAGCCAACCGACCACGGCTCACGGCTACGCCCAAATTGTAGAGACATTTAAAATTACACACAATTTATGTCGTCCGAACATCGTCGTATCAATTAAGTAATTCAGCGATTGACGTTATTTCATCAGAATATAGTAATCGGTGGTGAAAGCCAAGAAAAACGGTATTTTGACAAGACCATCTTTGGACAATGATGATGATAAGATAAAATAATAACCATAGAAATGTTCCAGGATAGTGAAGTGACTACGTAGTGATACTAGTGAGGCAATATTGATCTGAATTGTATATATCTGCCGTTTGGGTTCGATACTTTGGAGTTAAGAAAACCCCATGCGAAAGTATTTTTTAAGGAGCTCTGGATACGGCTGGCTTACCTCGGCCAGGTTACTGAGTACTAAGGTCTAAATTCGTGTCTCATTTATAATGCTCTTGTATTTTATAAGCATTTTTAATGCAGTTTGTTACCTTCCATACCTTCCATATGTTATTTTCACAGAAAATTATTGACAAATATTGATTTATATTGAGCTCCAAATGCAAATTTATTTAAATTAATTAAAACGTACCTTTCATGCTAGTATTATCCATTTTATCGATTGTACATTTACAAATGTAACTCGGTAAGCTCATGTGTATGTATGAGTGGTGGACTTCAATATACATATTATATTATACTATCTATATGAACCACTCCTGCATTTTGCTTTCTATAGCGAATTGCAATCAAGTGTGATGCTTTTTAATCTGTATACAATGTACTGTCATTTGAAAATTATAATGCCATTTATATTGATTATGCCATGAATATCTGCGACGTTCGCAGTCAAGTGACCTTGGTTATATTACACGTTTATCTACGATAAGGCATATTTCGACGTTTGGTTTCAACGCAATTACCAGCTGGTTATTTCTGCGTGGTATAGTATTCATTCAGAATCTGTTATCTACATCTAAATAGGAATTTCCAAGTTACAATCCAAAGTGTGAATACTAAAGATATGTGAGTGTACTATAAGTACACGTCTGCCTTCATCTTTGAGGAATACAGGCGTGAGGATGTGTATGTGAAAGTTAGAATGATTTTGTGGATGTCAATAGCGAAAAAAATCATCAAGAGCCGTGGTGGCCTCGAGGTTTGAGCAGTAGCCAGCTACGCAAATTAGAATCCCAGCGGGGCCAGACCAATGAGTTTTTAAAACGAAACTTATATACAGTGCTTTCACACCACGTGGATTACGGCGAAGGAAAACATCGTGAGGAATCCGGCATATTTCTGAGAAGTAATTCAAAGACGTATGTATAGGACCTGAGACGGCGATAGACTCACCATCTGTCACGTTGGCATTTAATCATCTTCGGTGAAATGTGGGTGTTGTTATTACAACACCTCTGCCTACCCGTTCGGGGAATACAGGCGTGAGCATATATATGAATATCATCACGGGCGCAGCTAGTGTGGAATTTATTCATTTTATAAATCTAACCCCTTTTTTATAGCAACATGGTTCACGTCAAATAGTATCAGTCCCCGTACCGTTATCACCGATAGACACGGCACAGTGTTCGAGCCAATATTTACCGAGCACAGTTCGACATGCATGTAAAACATGCAACTACAAGCGATACAAGATATTATAGAGTGCTCTTGTTCGCGGTGCCTTTAAAGTTGCAATTGACAATCGGTAACAAGTGTCTTGTCGTGTGCTATGTAAATAACGTTAAGTAGTTATGTACTTAGATCCATACGTTAGAGTACGTACTTGATACTATTCTTAAATTATGACTAGCTTGTGGCCGCTTCGCTTGGCAGTATGCAAACTTACAATCCTCATTTAGTCTCCTTAGCAGTAAATTCTGTCATACCCTTTCTCAGTATATAAAGTATTCCTCACCAAGGATACTGACTACAAGTTTCATGTCTCTAAGACCAGCGGCTTAGGTTGTGTATTGATATATAAGTCAGTCAGGACTTTGAATTTCTATTATCTTTTACAAATTTATTTCCTAACTAGCTGTGTCCAGCGAAATTTTAATGTTTTTTTAAAAGCATAATTTACCTACTTCTTAAAACAAAAGCTACCTGTCAGTGAAAGTCCCGTTAAAATCGGTCCAGCCGTTTCGGATATTTTCCGGAACAAACTGACACACAGAGAGAGAAAAAGTTTTTAAATTGTTTTTTTATGTGTGTACGTATATACATTTAGTGAACAGATATTAATTTTGTATACAAACAGACACTTCAATAGTATATTTATCTGTATCTGTACCCACAGTGCTTATGAATTTCACAATTTTATTTCAAACTGTCAATTATGTCTTGCTTGACACAATAATATTTCCATTCTATTAGTTTATGACATGATAAACTCCTTTCTGGCACAAATAGAGTTGTCTATCTGTTTTATCACGACCGACACTTTATTGTATGAGCACTAAAGGTTTGTTTATATGAAACGGCGCCGTCACCAGTAGACCAAAGCATAATCTAGCAATTTTAAACATTATCTTCTAAGCTATTAAGTTGATATTTGGTCAACGACACTGACGTCATATCAAAGAGTAATTTATCTTAGACTGGGTTTTCACCCTTTGCTTGCAGTCAAAGTCCAAAAGTACGCTGAAATTATTAGACTAAAACAAGGTGATTGAATTCTCAAATCTATACATATAAATAAAATTAAAGTTTCTGTTTGTAATAACTAAATCTAACTAAATCACTAAATGCATTTGAAAGTATACACAGTATGTACTGACAGTGAAGAAAAAATAACACTAGCACGTAAGTGGCTACTGCAGCCATGAATGTTAAATAAGCACTATAAAGAATGAAATCAACATAATGATAAAAACTAAGTATTGCTAATATTAAAAATTATAATTCAAAATATCTTAACTTAATTAGCCTCTAACAAAACACTTTCAAATCGTCAAAACGACAAGATCTAATATATAAAATTCTCGTGTCACAGTTTTCGTTGCCATACTCCTCCGAAACGGCTAGACCGATTTGTATGAAATTTTGTGTGCAGATCGGGTAGGTCTGAGAATCGGCCAACATCTATTTTTTATCCCCCTAAATGTTAGGGGTAGTCCACCCCAAAAAAAAATGGCAATACAACGTATGCCGGGCACAGCTAGTAAATATTATAAATTTTACAATATTACCAACTGGTTCAAATGTTTCGGCAAGAAACTCTGTAATTACAATTTAAAAAACATGTTTTTGATCGTTACACAAATGAAAATATTAATATAAGCCTCTGAGAACGTTCTAATGCTCAAATGTCAATAAAAATATAAACTATATGTACAAAGTTAGTTCATCAATACAAATAAAGGCTTGAGATTCAAAAGGACCAGCCTCCACAAGCAGCCTATCCCGTCATTCCTGTTCCAAAATCCATGGAACACTAACTTATAATACAAGCGACCATATCTACTCTAAGCGTTTGTTTGTATAATACCTTGGTAATACTGAAACAATTTATAATAACATCTAATCTATGTAAGCTGGTTTGGCTTCACACCGCCGCCGGCGGAATTATATTTATTAAATATTATCAGTAACTTCTTACTTTAACTTATACAGAATAGAGCTCTTTGTTGAAGGAGAGGAATTAAAATAAGAATATTTTTATTTCAGTGAAAGTCTACGATCTTACGTTATAATGGATGCCTGCAAATGACACTATTCTATTACAGTATCATCTCCCTGGCTTTATCCCATACATTGTTGGGGTCGGCTGATCACCTGATTTTTATTCGAAGCGACTGCCACCTGACCTTCGCAACCTCTTTAACGAGGAAAATCTGTGATCTAGGTTAAAGCAGTTGTCAGACTATTTGGCAACCGGGACCGACGGCTTAACGTGCCCTCCGAAGCACGGAGGGAACTCGGGCGGTCACCCATCTAATTACTGGCTAGGATTAGGGTTGCTTAACTTCGCTAATCGAATGGTATGCGCTATAGCAACTGTGCCACGAGCTCCTCCTATATTCTATATTATATGTGATGTATTTCATAAAATTTTACTGTGCACGAGATGCCAATGAAGGTGTTATAACCTAAACATATTTTTTCTTGATTTGTATAAGAAGTAAGTAGATAAAACTTGTACCTACTCTGTCTCTTACATAATAATATACATACATACATATGCTCACGCCTGTATTCCCCGAAGGGGTAGGCAGAGGTGTTGTAATCACAACACCCACTTTTCACCGAAGATGATTAAGTGCAAACGTGACAGATGGTGAGTCCATCGCCGTCTCAGACACTTTACATACGTCATTGAATTACTTCTCAGAAATATGCAGGCTTCCTCACGATATTTTCCTTCAGCGTAAAGCACGTGTTGTGATATACATGACACTGAGACACTGTACATAAGTTTTTTAGAAAAACTCATTGGTACAGGCCCCGCTGGGATTCGAACTTGCGTCGCTTGCGTAGCAGGCGACTGCTCAAACCTCAAGGCCACCACGGCTCACATAATAATATACTTACTACTATTGTCTATTAACTACTAGCTGTGCCCTGCGGTTTCACCCGCGTAAACTTTATGGTGTATCCACGTTTTTTGCCAGATTCCACGGGAAAGCTACCTCCCCACCAATTTTGAGCCAAATCCGTTCAGCCGTCTCTACTTCATAGACTAATTAAATTATCATGAAAAGTGTTGGCTGGATTTATGAATTACTTCGAAGCATTCCCCGGACTACAAAGGAATTCGAATTTTCATCTTGATATCAATAGAAATGTTATTAAGATCCTTACATGAAAGCGATTGCTATAAAAACACTTCACTTATTTATTTCAATAACTCGCATTTGATAGTGTACTTATTCAAATATTACTTGAAAATATAATTGTTACAAAAATATTTACAATTCTTACTTTAAAACTCAAGTATTTTTTTTTCTTCTTAAGACAGGTTTTCCGATTTTCATATGAATTAAAATTACTTTGCTTTTAATATTATGTCAATGTTATACAACCTCAGAAAAAAGTATAGCAATACCTATAGAATTTTCACAAAAAAATCTCACGTCTGTGGTATGAATATTTTTTTTTTTACTGTTTTGGGTCACTGGCCATCTACCACATTATAAACTTTTTCTACTGTCTTGTTTTAGTTATAACTTAAGGCAAAGGCAACCACTTACCCCCTTATTACAAAGCGTGGTTTAAGCGAAGACTACACTAAACTCGAACTATTACCATCCTTTTCTAATCAGTATTACAACATGAGATGGAGCTACTTTAAAACCAAAGAGTATCTTAGTGTTTTGTAATAAGAGGTAAGAGACCAACTACGAACAATCTAAGGGCAAAAGCTTCTAACCTACCTGAGCTGGTCACACTCTACTTCAAGTCAGACAAGACATACTTGCTCTTTGGGAGATACTTCCGCTTGTTGATGGCAAGTGACGTTCATTAGAAGCTGATTGTGTATACTCACAGTGGCAATAGTAATGTTGGCGACACGGTTCGTTGACTCAGTAGCAGGCTGGCTCACAGCGTGCGTGCACCAAATCCGATGATATCCGTCATAATCTGGTTGAAGCCGCGGGATTACGCTGCGTCCACCCGCGGTCGGCCGTCACCCACTAACGTAAACACCAGAACAATCCGTATTCGGAACCGATACCAATAAATCAAAGCGCACGATCGCGACGTCGCTTATCCGCTAAATCCTGTCGGGATCGCGTAAAAAATACTAGTATTAAAAACAGTCTTAAGTGGGCTTACGTTCGCGGCGCGGTGCGGCCCGCGTTGGCTCTAATCTCGGCCACTTCCCGGACCAATTTGAACCTAACTCCACCACTCCATACATCATCGCCGCCCGCCCACCGCGCCGGCTCGCCGCACGATCTACTGTCGTCTCGCTCACGCACGTACACTTCGCGTACGCCTCTCCCTTTCCCCCTGAAATCTCGCCACACTGAAAATTCAGTGCGTGGTGCGACGCGCGGGAGGGGGCCCCAGTCAGCTGGCCGAACTTGTGCGAATAAAATCGACTTTTTATCGGCTCGATGACGCTTCGTGACGTCACTGTTTACTTCTGCACGTGAAGTGTGGACATTGGGTCTTGGAGGACGCCGTGACGCACTTTTATAGCATATTTGTGGACGTGCAAATTATAGACAGACGCCGTTCGGAAACTTAAAACTATTATGTACGTAAAAAACTTACAGAAAGCGTTCGACTTTTTAAATCAAATAATGCAGCATGTTGTATTCCTAGTAGGTATAATGATACCCATCTGTTTACGTCGCATGAAGAACATCTGCTTTTAGCGGATTGCGTTTTAAAAAATCATTTAAACGGTGCAATACATTTTCCTTATAGAGCAAAATAATTGCAGTTTAAATCGCGTCCCGTGCACTGGGCCGCAATAAATACTCGTGCTCGTACCAACGTAAACAGATCGCGCGCATTAACCGCGCGTCGGCGTACATAAAGAGAGCGGTATAAATATAAAGTTCCCACTCGCCGCCGCGCAAACTTAGCTAAACAACGCCATAATTGCCTTCATTACTTAAATTACTGAAATTATTTATTCAAAAAGCTGGCAACATTTAGGCGCTGGAAGCTCCGCCCTCTCTGCCAAATTGAGCCAATAGCGATGCTTGTTTTGTCGAGGGGCGGGGCCTATTCCAATATGGCGTCCACTCGTCACTGCAACCTTCTTGAAGCGCGCTCGCCGCCGCTGCTTGTTTCAGTCAGTTTCCTCCGCGTTGATATCCGCGAGTTTTGTAGTGGTCAATCAAATGGTATGGTTTAATGAGTGACGTAGCATAGTGTGTTGCTACGAAAACGCTACGAATTTGCTACGGTGCTACGAGGCCCGGGTGCTACGGACGCAACCGCCGACGGCAAACACCCGACGGACACTAATGTTACTGCTCCTAAAGAGACTAATGTTATGTTTGGATAACTGTAATAAATATATATTCCAAAAATATTACGGACATTATAGTACAATTAGCGTAGTGTTTGAATGACGTAACTAAGGTACTTATGTGAACGATTATACATTGTTTTCAATAACGAAAGGGTCATTTAAGTAGTTCGTTTATACATAAACTTCAAAAATTCACAATTAGATCTGAGTGAGTTAGGATCTAACAAAATTTGTGCTTTAAACAATATTAGAATCAGACAGAGGTAGGTATTATTTCCTAGAACTAACAGCAATTAAAGTCAAAGTCAAAAATATCTTTATTCGATTAGACTTTTTACAAAGCACTTTCAAATCGTCACAATGACATAATTTACAAGATTATACATGCTACCGCCAGGTTCGGAAAGTTGCTTTTACTGAGAAGAACCTGGAAAGAAACTCGGTAATTACTCTTTTCAAAAAAAATATTATACAACTTCAAGAGTATAACATTAAATCGCTTAAGAAACATAAGCTCATGGACACAGTTCCAATGCACAAATGTCGATAAAATTAACATACCTAATTAAAAATCTAGTAGTCTACTTATAACTAAATGCGTAGCTTGAGATGACTAATTAGTTATAGTACTCATAAAATATAGGTATAAGTAAAATATTGTTAATAAATAAGTCTCATATCAGAGAAGTTCGCCTCTTCAGATATCATCATCTCTTTGGGTTTATACAAAGCAACTGCCATCTGCCCTCCATAGCCCCTTTTATAGGGAAAATCGGTAATCTGAGTTAAACCAGCTGACCTGTGACGCATATTATCGAACTCGAACTATTTGAAATCCCTAATTGTAGTTATAGTATAGCTTTTGATTAGTGAAATATACGTAAACAATACATTGAATTCAAAATCCTTCTCCTCGCGTCGTTATCTTCACTGCTGAGGGTCGAGATACCCCGTAGAGATCACCTCTTCTTCACAATTTGTCGCCAGCTGCTTCTGTCTTTGGCGATGTGGAGAGCTTCCTTGACACTATTGTCGATGGCAGTGGGAATTTGGTCTGACCATCGCGTGGGATCGCGACCTCTAGGACGTTATATTTTACTCAAAAAATATAATATTCAGAGGAGCTCGTGGCATAGTTGCTATTGCGCATAATATCATTCGATCAGCGAAGTTAAGCAACCCTAGCCCTAGCCAGTAATGAGATAGGTGACTGCCCGAGTTCCCTCCGTGCCTCGGAGAGCACGTTAAGCCGTCGGTCCCGGTTGCCAATTTATCATCTTTGGCAATCGTTACAGGTCAGTCGGAGGCCTAAAATAGTCTGACAACTGGTTTAACCCAGATCACCGATTTTCCTCGTTTGGGGTTGCGAAGGTCGGATGGCAGTCGCTTCGTATAAAAATCAGGCGATCAGTCACATCGGGTTGAATCAAGTGCCGACCCCAACAATGTATGGGATAAGGCCAGGGAGATGATGAATATAATATTCAGATTTCCATAAAACAATTCTTCACCGTAAAGCTAGGATTTTTTATTCTTGAATATTTTATAAGATACATTCACTTAATATGCAATACATAATTTATACAAGTTTATTCTAAGTTGATAAGCAAGTAGTTTTAAGTCCAAGTGAACCTGTTGGCAAAAAATTGTAATTCAAAGATCTGAACAAATTAATCTATGCTAATATATACTTAAAGCTGAATAATTTGTTTGTTTGCTTGAACGCATTAATCTCAGAAATTAATGGTCCGATTTGAAAAAAAAATCAGTGTAAGACAGTCCATTTATTGAGGAAGGCTATAGGCTATATCATCACGCTAAGACCAAAAAAGTACAATGCTCCAACACAAATCAGAGTGTACCCTTGTAGTTAACAATTCTTTTGCTCATGAAGATAAATTAATGTTAATGTCGTGGTATAATATGATATGGTTTGATGTAATATAAGGTAAAGACCATCTAACATTTATTTATATATCACTAGCCTTACGGTTTTCCTTATTGATAATTTTACTCGTTATTATTGTAACATTTTCCATGAATGCAAACAAGACGGACCTTGTTTCTCTTTGACGTGTAAATCTATACTAATATTATGAATCTAAGGAACAACTGGTTTGAATTGTAAAAAAATTATGACTGATAATTAATTTATCAAGGAAGGCTTTAGGCTTTATAACATTACACTGCGACCAATAGCAGAGAAGCATAAATGGAAAATGCTACAAAAACGGTAAAAAATATCACGAAGTAAATAGTTTTAATTGGTAATCGTACGCGGTAAAACCGCGAGACACAACTTGTCAAAAATAAAAGCAATTTACACCGCTTTACTACCGATGGTATATACAGGTGTAAACCGTTTCGAAAAGTGAACAATGATCCGTCAGCGAAACTAGTAGTTTTTCAAATCGAATCCCAGCACAAACGATTGTGATTAATCGATTGTCACAGATGTCTCGCCAAAAATAAAAGACCGGCTATTACGGTAGCACTATTATAATCGATACAAATCGAATACAATCGTTAACGGATATAATGATGTGTTTATACTTACCCCTTTTGTGTTTTGTCAGTAGTATAGATAAATTGGGTGCATATTGTCGAATGATTAATTAAATAAATATATTATATCCCCTTATTACAAATCATGGTTTTTAAGTTAATACCAGACCAAACTCGGACTACAGCAGATTACGGACTGCAGGTATGAAATAGTATGTCCATTTCGTTTGAAATCCATATCATAAAAAAATACTAACCTCTTCATTTTTTGAAGTCGATTAGAAAAGATGGAGCTTCTCTTAAACAACGGACGCAAACCTAGACTAAGATAAGTCTACATTTCATACAATTAGTGGGTATATTTTTAATTAAATATTTATAATTTAATTTATTAACACAGTTTTTAAATAATGTTATCATTATGCTTAAATACATATATTCCAATAAATAAATGTTTGTATAAATTATATTCCTTGATTTTCCTTACGTAATCTCCTAAGGGTAATTGCTGATGTAATTATGTTATCATTCCGATTAAGAATAGGTTCTAAAATAATCTACATATTAAGCTTATGACTTTACATAAAAAAGATTCCTTTTAACAACTATTTCTATGCAGGAGATAGGAATTAACTACTATTCAATAGTCACTGTAAAGCTCATGGTGTCACTCACTGCAATGTCTTGAATTTTTTCTGTGAAAATCTCTCAGATAAAAGACTGATGTTATTGGAACATACTTCAAACCACTGGATCACGTCACAATTTTTTTACATGGTTAGATTAATTATACCTAAGGCACATGATTACTTAACAATAAATATGCTGACTGATTTCCGAAGTAGTAAGCAAATAATACACGCACTTTTCACCGAAGTATAAGAGCTAAAGTGACAGATGGTGAGTCCGTCTCGGGCACTATACATATATCTGTGAGTTTCTTCTCAGACATATGCAGGTTTCCTCACAATGCTATTTCCTCGTAAAGCCCGATTATTTCCCTCCAAACCTGTGTTCGCAATTCTGAGTTTTGCGAGTTTAAAACTATGACGTCACGAGGTCCACATCAGCACAGTGCATACAAACACATTTTCATGTAAATATCTGTCCGCAAACACATTAGGAAGCTGCAGCGAGATTAACAGATTAGGAGTAAGAACATAATCCAGTGGCTGCCATCACTCGGTGAACTTGACCGTGAGAGTAATAAACATACAATATGGTATGTATGTATGTAGGTATCCTTAATACATTTTATTTGTACAGTACCCCTATCACAGGTTTGACACCGTTTTCGTAATCTATTCTCGCTAGCGTTTGAATGAGAACTTGTGTAGCGACTCTCAGCGGTGACGTGAAGAACTAGAATATCTCATGCAAATATTGCGAGTGATGCTAGCGAGTATAGTTTACGAAAACGGTGACGAACTCGTGATAGGGGTACAGTGCCCCAAGTATACCTACAGTTCTGAACATTGTCGCTTGACATTGCGCTTCAGCGCTTTTTTTGTATGGTGACGTAAACCTGCCTACACTCGCTTGGGGCGCTTTTTAACATTGCCGTACCGAATGAGGAGAATACACATGGTGATATCAACAACGTAAAAACATGTTAAATAACTATTCTTGTGGTGCAAATGCCATCACGAACTGTGAGCGCGGACTTTGAAGTCATTTTATGAGTCTGTCTATATCTAATGTATGGCGCAAGTCGAATAAATTCATGTGCCTCTTTCGCTGAACGCTCATAATTCATGATGGCACCTGAAACTTTAAAATGAAATAAAATAGTTACTGTTTCGTTGGTCTTGGAACACGAGGTCCTAGGTTCGAGCCCCGGGTCTTGCAAAGTGTGTGTTAGTTAATGGCAATAGGCTTTTATTACATAAAATACATAACTTGCAATAAATATATGAATATGAATAATATATACATGGTAATTAAACATAGCTGGCGAATGGCAGGGGGTACTAAAAGTACCTACTGCCTATCTATCCTACCAATATCAGAAATATGAAAATTTGTAAAAAGAGCTGAACGGATTTTAATAAAAGTCATACAGAAAAATGTATTGCCTACTAGTTGACCCGGAGAACCCCGTATCACCTTTTCCTTTACTTATTATTTATGTTTTTCACACCTTCCAGTTTAAACCTTCCCAGAACTTTCATAAATATATCAAGATCAAAATTTCCCAAATCGGTCCAGCTCCAGTTTCCAGAGGACTTACTTATTGGTTTAAAAATGCTATTATACTTAGGCGCAGACAGAAGCCTGATGGAACTACATAAGTACTTATGCAAGGATCGTAGCATGTGGCAAACGGTGGTCTCTGCTTTCCCACGTGGGATACAGGTGTGAGCATTTGTATGTATGTAAGTTGAATTCCATATCTTTGAAATCGAGTTTATTTTTCAGAAAGGTCAAATTCGGAGAACTCGTAACCGAAGAAAGTGTATGAAGAGATGCATGAATGTGGATGAAGCGAAAGTAGTATATAAGGATCGTAGCATGTGGCAAACGGTGGTCTCTGCCTACCCCCATGGGATACAGGCGTGAGCATATGTATGTATGAGTTTTGAAAAAACGAATATTTAAAACTAACATTTTTCTCTGTCTGTTTGCTGACAGGTAGTGATGAGAAAAAAATCCACCCATGAAATTAAGTCTACGCGGGTGAAACCGCAGGGCACAGCTAGTTATAAGATCCCCCTCCCACTATACGCTAACACAGCCACTCCTCTCCTCTCCTCCCCCCATGAGAACCTGGTGACCTTACTCACTGCACACTCAATACTACTCAAAGGTATAGCTGCAGATTCCTCCTAAAACAGATTCCTCATAAAATTGGCTCTAAAAATAATAATTATTTTAAAAATTGATAATGGTTATAATGAAACAATAGACATAGATTATAAATAAAACTGCAAAATACCATTACATACAAATATAAATGTTAAATAAAGCAGCAAACAAAGAAAAATAATGTAAAACTCTAATTACGTTAGAGAAAGCGGATGTTCCTAAAGGGATGTTCTTGTGAAGATGAGGTACAATCTCCTAGCATCTAGCATCTCCGAATTGCGAACAGGAAGACCCTTATCCCCTACTTCTCTTAAAACGTTTGATTTGGTATGAAGTAACGCAGAGTCACTTCAAATAGTAAAAAGTTATTTAATAACTAGCTGTACCCCGCGGTTTCACCCGCTTAGATTTAGTTTTATACAATATATCGGTTCAAAATTGACAAAGTTTCATATAAAATTTCATCCCCTATTTTATCCCCTTGGGAGTAGAATTAATCAAAATCCTTTCTTAGCGGATGCCAACGTCATAACATCTACCTGCATGCCAAATTTCAGCCCGTTCTTTCCAGTGGTTTGGGCTCTGCGTTGATAGATCACTATGGCAGACAGTGAGTCAGTCACCTTTGAGTTATATATATATTGAAAAGAAAAATATTATAACCCCTCTACTGAAAAACCATTCTCTCAAAAGTATGAAACAAGAGTGTTTTTTTAGAGAATAGCCGTAGGCATAACGATTATACAAATAAACGGAATAATATGCAAGATGATAAGCTGTTAATCTTCCAATTTATTTGCCGATTGATTAAAAATTGTATAATATTGAATAATAGATATCTGCTAAACTTACCTTATAATATCAAACATATTTATGACAGCCCACAAACAGTGGCAATGATAAAAGTTTAGATTTGTTTATGGCCTGATAACGTGAACTTTGGATTAATCCAACACCATATTATAAATTATATTGAATCCAATGCAGTAATTACATGTTATGTAATGTTTATCTAATAATACAGGTTGTGCGCCCCGGTTTCCTTCGCGTAGACTCTATCTCATTAGATTTCGTTTTTATAATAAGGATAATTTATCTTCTTTTTCATCAGAGAAATGATAGATATATTTTTTAATTGTTTTTCTTATATCAGTACCGTATATCGCGGTCACCCATCCAATTACTGGCTAGAGGTAAGGTTGCTTAACTTCGCTGATCGAATGATATGCGCAATAGCAACTATGCTATATTTAAAAAAAAATCACAAGAGTTCCGCGGGTCATCAATGAAATTAACCCTATGCGGGTAAAACCGCAGTGCACAGATTTAAATACTGCCTTGATAGTTATCTACCAAAACCGTTGTATTTAATAACATGCTAAAACTGCGGTAAAAAATTAAACCGATGTGACTTTTCAATGACAACTCCTATTTGAGACTTGGAGTTGGTAAGTACTTGGATTACTTGGAAACTATTCAATATATATACTAATCAAGGTATTGAACATTCGAAAACACAGATCGATAGTTTTTTTCTGATTCATCATCATCATCATCATCATATCAGCCATAGGACGTCCACTGCTGAACATAGGCCTCTCCCAATGATTTCCACCTCACCCGGTTGGAAGCGGCCTGCATCCAGCGGGTCCCCGCGGCCTTGACCAGATCGTCCGTCCATCTCGCGGGAAGACGCCCTACGCTAAGCTTGCCGGTACGTGGTCTCCACTCGAGAAGTCTACTGCCCCAGCGGCCATCAGTCCTTCGAGCAAAGTGGCCTGCCCATTGCCACTTAAGCCTGCTAACCCGATTGGCTATGTCGGTCACCTTAGTACGTCTACGGATCTCCTCATTTCTCATTCGATCTCGTAGCGGTGTCTACCAAGCATAGCTCTTTCCATGGCACCACTCAGCGTGCCTATTCTAGAGGCCTACAGTTAGAGACCACGTCTCGGCACCGTAGGTCATCACTGGTAACACGCACTGTTCGAAGACTTTGTTCTTCAGACACTGAGGTATTTCAGATGAGAAGACGCTGCGTAACTTCCCGAACGCTGCCCAACCGAGTCGAATTCGCCGAGTGACCTCCTTCTCGAAGTTGGATCTTCCTAGCTGGACTGTTTGTCCTAAATAGACATAATCGTCTACCACTTCGAGAACCGAGTTTCCCACTGATATTTTTCTGATTATAATAGCATTAAAGGTTAAAAATCAACCAGATGTCGGATAACAGAATTTTAAATATGCCACGGCAGAATATATCTCAAGCATCAAAATATAAGGGAATGCGTAATCGAAACGTCCTTTACATCTACAAGCATTTATCATCGCGTTGTGCGCAGTTTGTTAGTTATTTACTCGTGCTTAATTTATTCTGCTTATATTTGAATATTCACAGCGCTGGCTCCTCAATACTCATTTGATTTTCTAATAAAGCAATAGGATGCAAGATTATAATTTGCTAGAATTTTGCTCTGTATTCTGTAGGGTGGACTTGGTCATGAAATTCATGGGATCGTTTTCTCTTCCATAATAATGAGCCGTGGTGGCCTTGAGGTTTGAGCAGTCGCCTGCCATGCAAGCCACGCAAGTTCGAATCCCAGCGGGGCCTGTACCAATGAGTTTTTCCAAAAAACTTATGTACAGTGATTTCACACCACGTGCTTTACGGTGAAGGAAAACATCGTGAGGAAACCTGCATATTTCTGAGAAGTAATTCAATGAAGTATGTAAAATGTCTGAGACGGCGATGGACTCACCATCTGTCACGTTGGCACAAAATCATCTCAGGTGAAAAGTGGGTGTTGTGATTGCGACACCTCTGCCTACCCCTTCGGGGAATACAGGCGTGAGCATATGTATGTAATTAGAAAGCCACGCGAACTTATATGTGAAAATATTGTTATTGTTTCATATTTTATTATTAAGCTAGTCGTGCCCCACGGTTTCACCCGCGTAGACTTAATTTCATGGATGGCCCTCGGACCCTTAATGTTATTTTTTTAAACAAAGCCTAAGTTACTCCTTGTAACATTAGCTATCTGCCAGTGAAAGCCCCGATTAATCAGCCCAGCCGTTTCGGAGATTAGCCGGAACAAACAGAAAGACAGAGAAATTATAAACTTATATTTTGAAATTACAAACATTCAAACTTCAATTTTATTTATCTGTATGTATGTAGTCCTTGGTTTGAATGTAGCTCCATCTCATTTCGGGGCATGGATTTCAAAAGGGTTTTAGTCCGAGTATGGTCTAATCTTCGTTTAAACCATATAATTAACTTAATTGTATGTGATCGTCACATTGCGAAGAAACATTGGAACAAGTTCATTACATAATACTAGCGGACGTCACGTGGTTTCACGTGTGTAGTTCCCGGTCCCTTGACAGTACGGGGATAAAATATAGACTGTATTAATCAGTTATAATGTAGCATTAAATTGGTGATAGAAATTTCTTGAATCGGTCTAGTACTTTTTGAGCCAATTCGTTACAAACATACATACATACAAATCTTTCCTCTTTATAATATTAGTATACACTTAACTAATATAAATTATGCAATCAATAATATTTACTTACATTTCAAGCTGAATGTCCCACAATATTCCTTACTTAAGGGACACAATAAGGAGGTACGCGCACAAATCCCTAATATTAATCATTTCATTGCTTAATGAATGGAAATTATGTAGATTCCGGTATCACAATGGGACGATCTTTGCCATCTAAGATAGGCTTTCAACTAATTCAGCGCCGAAACGTGCTCGGAGCCTGTTATTTTATTGAGAAATATTATAAGTATAGGTAAATAAGCCTAGGGAGAGATACTTGCCTCGTTAGCTGTGTACCCAATTCTTATTGGTAGGATAATGATCGTTGATGTTTGTATGTCACGAAGTCATTGGAGTTTTTGTACAATGGATTGGAGCTTTACGGTGAAAGAAAATATCGTAAGGAAACCTGCTGTCCGTGAAGTAATTCAAAGACATACGTATAGAGTCTGATACGGCGATAGACCCACCATCTGTCACGTTGGCATTTATTCATCTTCGGTGAAAAGCGAGTGAAAACAGGCGTGAGCAAGTTAAAATTAAAAGGTTTAACTGATAAGCTAAGAGATCTGGCTATGTATGACTATTATTTTCAATGTTAGTTTTCAGGTATTTAGGAATTTATAGATGCATAATCGACTGTTACGTCTTCATACTTAAGTAATTCTTACGATTATTAAAATGTTTGCTTTGTAAGTCTATTAAAATAAAGAATAAAAATATGTTTATTACTACCATTCCATTTTTCTATTAATCACTCGTTTTCCAAGGGAATTTCGTATCACCATTTCTTTTACGTATTACAAGTATTTATGTCCAAATCGTCCAGTCATTCTCAAGTTTTAGCGAGACTAACGGTCAGCAATTCATTTATATATATACGTGTAGATAGATTTTTACTAGTCGAAATGTATTGAAGGTGAGCACTTTCCATAAGCAAGGCTTTTTCTTTCCTCGTATTGTTCAAAAACTGAACGTTTATTTAATTAATTATGAAGAGCTTCCTAAAACATTATAAATAGAGAAACGATGGCTCCCTCCGTATTAATTTAAAAATATATATTTTTTCCTGGAAGGTAACCCGTTGGCAGTAATTGCGACGCTGTAAGCAATGAAAGCAGAGACTTGGACCTAAATTAATTTAGCTGGGCATTACGGCGCGCCGTTCCGAACTTCGCAAATTGAGATCTTATCTTTTAATGCGCTCTCAGCGACCATTTGCTGATTTATTTAACAAATTGCTTGCTTAATTTATAAACATTGGGGATCAGTATTTCCTCATACCAAACATTTGCCAGAAGGGGTAACAAGACCCATTTAAGTCGTAGTCGTAGATGTGTTTTGGTGCCTATTTGACGGGTACATAAGATAAGTACCTACTCCGTACGTTGCAACCGTTTTGTAATCTATACTCGCTAGCGTCTCCGCCGAATATTAGTATGAGAAATTGTACAGCGGCACCCAGCGGTGACGTGAAGAACTAAAATATCCCATACAAATATTGCGAGTGACGCTAGCGAGTATAGTAGTATGTATAGTAGAGTATGAGTATAAAGGTCAGTGTTTTCGTATTCATTATATCAAAGAAAAAAACGGAACAGCTCCAGTAGTTGTCGCGAAAAAAATCCAATTGAGTTTAATTCCTATCGAACTAGTATTTCGGATCATGTGAATACATTTTACTGAGTATTTTACCCAGAAATGTATATGTACATACTAAAGGGCTATACCTATATACATACAACTATACAATTAAATAAAGTTGAAGTGTCTTTTTTTAATTCCAAAATAACAGCTTTCACTAAATATGAACGAGAAGTCGAAAGAAATTAAAAAACCAATGGTTAAACATTTTTTCTGTGTGTCCGTCTGTTGTCCAAAACGGCTGGACCGATTTTAGCGGGACTTTCACTGGTAGATAGCTAATGTTACAAGGAGTTAATAAGGCTACTTTTAAAAATGTGCCAAAACCATTAGTGCTCCGCGCTCAACCATGAAATTAAGTTTACGTGTACGAAACCACGGCGCTAGTATAATACCTATATAATTGGACTCACCATTTGTCACGTTGGCACTTAATCATCTTCGGTGAAAAGTGGGTGTTGTGAACACCTCTGCCTACCCCTTCGGGAAATACAGGCGTGAGCATAATGTATAATATAATTCCACTAAATTATATTTATATTAATTATTAAGATATGAAGACATATAATTTGTATACTTAGTCAACAACCATCAAACCCTCACGAACAGTTATCATAGATCCACACTTGGAACATACGAGTAGATAGTCGTATCTCCCTAGCCATGAGTCGTTTAATTACAAGTGATCGTCAATAAAAGCAAGTTCTCAGTTAATGGAATAGTTAGTCTCAATCACACGGCTCGTAAACCCACGTTACGATAGTTCGCGTTACTTCCACTACATATAATTACGATTCAATTTATCGTTTGTATTGCTGCTTAAACTATTACGCTCTTAATGTATGCCCCCGTACTTGGGAGTGTTATTTGTTTAATTAAGTGACGGGTCTTTATTCCACCAATTTGGAGTAAGTGAGTACGTAACTGATACCTTAGTGCATGTTTTTTAATTGTGTAATATTTTTGAAAAAAGTAATTACTGAGTTTCTTGCCAGGTTCTTCTCAGCAAAAGCAACCTTCCGAACCGGGCGGTAGCATGTATAATCCTGTTTAATTATGTCATTCTGAATATTTTAAAGTACTTTGTGAAAAGTCTTTTAGAATAAAGATATTTTTGACTTTGACTTTGTGACATTAAATTACTTATTTGTTTATGTTTATTACCTTATTTAGATGAAAGTGGCTGATAATGAGCTAGGTAATTTCATCTTCCGAGCATTTAATTATTACATTTAAATAGAAGTGTATTGACCAGGTTAGGTCTCGAAACTAATTGTCCAATATAGTCATATTGATTTATTTAAAGTTTACTCCACCGCTCACTAGATGGCGTTGTACCGTTTTAGTACGCGGTATAGTTTCGTTTAAAGTGTAACATATATAGTTTTTAAAGAATTAATATACGAGTTATTGTTCGACAGTAAGGTAGTGTTTTATTTACACTCAATAGTGCTGACACTAATTCAATCAATTAAATGCATTGAATAAGTATAAAAAAATCATTAGTTTATTACCAAAACTTAAACCAATAATCAAATCCCAAACAAAGCTAAATCTAGTAAATGAGACCGCGCAAATCCACAAACACACCCGCAGGAAATCAATCTTTGCCCCAAATGTGACAAAATTAGCGTGTAATATTTCCTGTTCGAATTATAAATGCCCTTATTCCTGCCAAACTGCTGTCGGACAGCTCCTCCTTTGCACGCCACGTGACGGGCACGCGACGGACACGCGCGCGCCACGCAGCATCACCAATCCCTCTAGCAGTATTTATTTTACAACTATCCTCTAGTTTAGGATTCACGCCCCGTGTAAATTCAGTTTAGATTTCATCAGTGACACCCTCGTTGCGCCGGCACAATGCAAACAATAGGATTGCATTTATTATTTAATTGTCTCGAGTGGTGTTTGCTCTGGTTCTGAAAGGGCAAGCACGTTTTAGGAAGGAATTGGTTCACAATGGGAACGTTCGCTTTTGTACCACGTCGGTGTGAGAGTACATTTCAAATTTTAATCAATTTCATATTGTTTTTCTCTTTCACATTTTAATAAGAACTAGCTGTGCCCCGCAGTTTTACCCGCTTAGATTTAATTTCATGTCTGGTCTGCAGATGCATAATATTAAAAAAAAAGTAAAAAGTAAATTTTACTCCTTGTAACATTAGCTATCTGTCAGTGAGCTCCTGCTAAAAACGGTCCAGCCGTTTCGGAGATTGGCCAGAACTAACAGACAGACTGACAGAAACACAGACAGACACAGATTTTTTTTAAAGTTTCGTTATTTGCTTTTTTTTCATGTGCATTAAATGGAAATCTGCTATTTTAAAATTACAAACACTTAAATTTTTTTATCTGTATTTAGATTAGATTAGATTTAAATGTATACTTTAGAGATGAAAAGTATCTTTATTGCATGTAAATTCAGGGCTACGAAAAAAAATCCCCGGAGAGATTGGCAGTGGTGTTAAAACACCCAAATATCACCGATGATGATTGAAGTAGGTGACAGTATCGTCTTAGACACTTTATTTTACGTCATTTAATTTCTTATCAAACTTACTGGTTACCTCGTTATGTTTTACGTTATGTTTTTCTTAACCTTAATGCCCGTAGTGTAAACGCTATTGCATTGAAAGTTTTTTAATAAATCTTATTGATGCAATAGGATTAGAACTTGTGCCTTGCGAAGCAGGCGACTACTTAAACCACTAATATGGATCATGCCTTTAAAAACATTATTAACTTCACAAGAACATTCGCCTTTCAAATGAATTAATAAGGAGATTAGGCTCCCCAACAGAAAAGTCTTAGAAAATGTTATTCTTAACACAAATAATGCGTTTAGAATCAGTGATATGATACAGAGAATAATATTGTCAATAAAGAGCATCGTGAGGAAACCTGCATGTCTCTGAGAAGTATTCAAAAGACGTCTGTATAGAGTCTGAGACGGCGATAGACTCACCATCTCTGAAATTGGCACTCAATCATCTTCGGTGAAAAGTGGGTGTTGTTGTTACACCTCTGCCTACCCCTTCAGGGAATACAGGCGTGAGCATATGTATGTAAGTAAAGTGCATTATTGACAATAATTTTGTGTGTGTGCGGCTAGCCTTAAAAATCATAAGTCATTACCATCCATTATCAACGGAAAACTTCTCATGGACCATTATCCAAAATTTCACCAAATAAAGGCGATGTATCAAAAGCGATTCTCATCGCAGCACAACCTGGTGCACGTACATAAACCATCGCCGGCCATACATCAGCAGTCTCCATTTTAATGGTAATTCGGGATATACGCTATATTGTGGCCGGTCCCTCCGCCATAACAAATGTTTATATTATACACAACGCTACTAACAATAGTGCGCAAATACCTAAACAACGTAAATGGCGGCGCGATGCGATTTAGATGATAATGCTCGCAGAAATAATAATGGGAGGCGTTCATTTCGCGGTTCATTCCGTTGTGTTTGGACCACTATTGTTTTTTGCGATTGTATTCGTCTCTAATGTGGATTTCAATTGGTATTACCACTTATTACCGCCTGTATTGTTGTAACGATTCCATATTAAACCTAATCGGATTTTGTTGTATTTCATGGGTGACCCGCGGCACTCTATTTTTATAAATAAAGGTAACCTACGTTAAACCTTGTAAAATAAGTTATCTACTAGTGAAAGTCTCGTTAAAATCGGTCCACCCGTTTTGGAGTAGCCGGAACAAACAGACAGACAGATAACAATTTTATAAATTTTTGTTCCTTAATTCAAACACTATCTATACAGATAAATAAAATTGCAGTGTCTGTTTGTAATTCCAGAATAACAGCTTTTTACTAAATGTATATGACAGTATATACAGTAATGACGTAAAAAAACAAATTTGCAATTTTTTTCTCTGCCTGTCTGTCTGTTTGTTCCGGTAATCTCTGAAACTGCTGGACTGATTTTAACGGGACTTTCACTGGCAGATAGCTAATGTTACGAGGGGTAACTTTTATTTAAAAACATTTAGGGTTCCGCGGGAATTAAATAAAATCTACGCGGGTGAAACCGCTGGACACAGCTAGTTTTAAATAAGTAGCGTTATTTGGTCTCGGCCGACATAATCTTGGTTTAGACCGAGTGTTGCTTTGTTACCAACCTATACAAGGCTATTTATGTTTATATATTCACATTGGTGTGTCTTACATTTGTGTGCAAAGAGCTACCATGTGCAAACTGCTGCATGTGCAAAAAGCTACTTGTGCAAACTGCTACATGTGCAAATAGCTACATGTGCAAACAGCTACATATATGCAACAAGATACAGTTTTTCTTCGACTAATAAAAGCTGTTACAAATGTTAGAATATTCTAGGTATATTTTGATATGTAAGTGTGCTAGAATCAGGGATGAAACGTTTATGTTTTATGTATGTGGCACAGGTAGCTCGTGCCGCGTACATGTTTAATTTGATATTATTTAAAGGCGGCTTTTCAGGTCGTGACAGCCCTAAGGCTCATGCATATTCACGAGGCGTGATTAATCATGGCTGCCTCCCTGTGTCTCGAATACCTACCCTGTTTATTATAATATGTAGCTACATCCCGCGGCGTCCAAATTATGACTTATATTGCCAAAATAACGGGAAAATTAGCTGTTCTTACTACCCATTATGCCAATTTGTAAAGATATATTTCCAAAATTTGTAAAGAGCTTATTTTAATCGCCTAATTTAGTCTTATATTTCATCGCTTAATTTCGTGTCATAATATAATATTTATTTTTTATTAATAATTAGTAATAGTAGTAAAGCTAAAAATTAATTACAAGTAGAAAACTTGGCCCAAATCAGTGTCTCTCGGGATCGTGTCAAGAAGGCTGGCAGCATTGCCACGTTGAATAGCAATGCTGATTCTTTGAGCAAGAAAAGCCCCAGCCCCCTTGTCACGAGAAGCTTCTACCAGACGACGTGCAACCTCTTTGAAAAGTTGATGAGCATCTGGACCCCAAGGAGTTTCAACCGCAAACGCAGAAAATATGTATCCTTGACCAATGCAAGCATATTTCTGGCGCTAATATAATAATAATTTGGTAATAGAAGAGTTTTAATAAAAGAAATACATATTTTCGAGCTCAATAAATATTTAAATTCGTAACGGTAGATCATTTTTTTTGAATATTATTATAATTTGATTTACGATTTTAACACCCAGATTAACAACGCGTGCCCACATTTTTTTTATGCAGTAAAAAGTTTACAATGTCAACGAATAAAAAAGGAAGAAATATTTGCATACGGAACACATACTATAACTAGTTATTAACCATACATCTGTCAATGGGCGGACTTCGCAACGATACATGTCAGCTTTATGCTAATAATAGAGTTTTAATAGAGATTAGCTTAATGGTTTCGAAAATAGTGGTACGTAGGAGAAATCATTTGCATAAATTCAAATTCAAAATATCTTTATTTGATTAGTTTTAACAAAGTAGGTACTTCAAACCGTCAGAACGACACGATTATACATGCTACCGCCAGGTTCGGAAGGATGCTTTTACTGAGACGAACATGGCAAGAAACTCAGTAACTCAATAATCAAAACTTCTTTTGAAGACAAGTCATTTTACAAGTTTGAGAAATCAAAATATATATTGGTGACTGACTGACATAGTGATCCATCAACGCACAGCCCAAACCACTGGACGGATCAGGCTGAAATTTGGCATGCAGGTAGATGTTATGACGTAGGCATCCGCTATGAAAGGATTTTGATTAATTCTACCCCCAAGGGGTTAAAATGAGAGTTTGTATGACACTTTGTCAATTTTAAATCGATCGGGCTGAGACAAGTCTACGTGGGTAAAACCGCGGGGCACGGCTAGTGCAATATAAATAAAAAAGTATATATAAGCCGATGGAGACAGTTATAGTGCACAAAGTCGATAAAATAAAATAAACTATATGTAGGTAGGTAATTGTTAAAATAAAAATTAAAAATAATTGTTATTACTATACGATAGCACGATAGCAAACAGTGTCTTTGGCCTAGTAGTCCCAAACGTTACTGTGAAACACGAGGTCCAGGGCCCCTACCAGGAGCTCTATTATGGCCATCATAGTTTGACTCATGTCATGAGTCAGATGGATACACGTCATATACATCTGTCACTGTCACACAACTGAAATAATATTGCAATAAGAACTCGTGGTTAGACCCCTGTTCGATAACCGGGTCGGGTGAAGTGTTATCAGGTTTTTCCATGTGTAATTTCGCAGTGGCAGCTTGGATGGGCTCGCGCTCTATTACATGGGTCTTAAACATAACTGGCGAGATGTTGGTGTACATCTGCCTTCTCTAGCGGGAAATACGGTTCTTATTTTTAATACGTCATGACTTAAATGATACTTATAATAAGTGACAACTTAACACTTACCTGACTGATTCCATCATGGTCCAGCATCACCCACGTCATCAGTGACTGAGCAATATCGCTAGCACAACTGACACATGCCAATCTAGGCAATACGGCAGTGTCGCCGGCAATCGCGCGGCAATCCGTCACTGCAGCCCCCGAGCGTCACTCCCGAGGGACCCACGTGGCGGGAACACACGATTTGCGATCACTGATGTGTCTAATTTGTTCACTCTTGTACTGGGAAAGAGAATTGCTGAGTAGATTGAGATAAAGTGTCGGGTAATTGAAAAAAAAATGCGTTTTTTTACTTCGCTAAGTTGGTAACAGCGGCGGTATGGCTACCTGTACCTACATAAAGAAATAAATAATAAATTGTATTTATCCCCTAGTTGGACATTTATGGTCATTGATAAAATTTACGAATGGTTCAGAATCTAGCCTTCCGAGAAGAACCGTCAAGAAACTCAATTGAACTATGTAAACGTGACAGTTTGAAGTAAATAGGTACTTATTAACTGATATAATATAATGACGCCGAGATGAAAAGTCATACATACTATGCTCACGCTTGCATTCCCTGAAGGGGTATACAGAGGTGTTGTAATCACAACACCCACTTTTCATCGAAGATGATTAAGTGCCAACGTGACAGTCATGGTGAGTCTATCGCCGTCTCAGGCACAAAACATGTCCTTGAATTACTTCTCAGAAATATGGAAGTTGTAGTTGTAGGTATTATCGTCTACGTATCATTTAGCTCCTTAGACTTCGATGTATTAATTACTTTTAGCCCATTGGAAAACAGCCGTACTTATTATACCCTTATAACCCTTTATTACCAATACATAATATAGGTATTTAAGTAGATATGTCCCCCGCACGGTCAGAGAGAAAGTCAATAACAGAACGTTATTTATCGTCGAATAATGAAACATCACTCATCGAAACGAGTTTACCTGCAAATAAAGCTGGCGAGACACTATATTTTCCACGTTGAGTTGAGTCAACAGCGCTCCATTCAGCGATGCAATGAAAATATTGGGTCGTTTATTTTTTTGTTTTTCCGTTTGAAACCCTTCGGTTTACTCAGTGCCGGACGCGGTGTGTGCTGACAGAATTCATTTATGCAACACCTAAAAGGATCAGCGCTCGTTCACATGTGAAATCACTATTGTGTTTTATAGCTTGGATTTGTACAATTTTTATTTTTGCACTGACTGTTATCTTCTCTGTACAGCCCTACGTAACATCCTTTATGATTATTTAATTGCATCTACCTGCATAGTTTAAAGATTGTAAGTGGATTCTGAAGTTGTGTTTACATACAGATAAATTAGATGTTGCTGTCTGTTTGTTATTCACTTAGGTATTGTAACAGTAAATTAACTACGCTAAAAACTACTCTTATTTTTTTTCTGTCTAACTGTAACTGTAACGGAGGATAGCTAATGTTGTAACATAGGAGTAACTTAATTTCATATAAAAAAAAATTTGGGTTTCGCGGGCCAACCACGAAATTAAGTTTACGCGGCTGAAACCGCAGGGCACTGGTAGTTCCTCGCGTTAGTTAGTTAGTGTAATAATCAATTAGTAGGTATGTATGTGCTAAGGCTACACTGTAGATGTATATTTCAACAAAGGCGGCTTACAATCATTTCTTTCTGCTTCTGACGGTAAGCAACAGTTGCAGTACGAGCAATGTTCCATTTTGTATCTCGTCAAAGGATACATAGCGCCATCTATAGTTTTATTGTAGAATCTGCCATTAGAACAACTGACTAGCAGCGCCATCTCTGGTCGAATAGCTGCTGGAGGTATTTCTTTTCGGCGATAGGTGGAGTGATACTTCGTAAAAAGCAACAATAAAAAAAATACTACTAATATGTTTTCGTGTAATGTATATTTTGTTTAAATGCAAATGAACGTTTGTTTCCAGGAGAAAATATATGTTACAAAATAAAAACAACAAGGAATGGTTTAAACATTTTATATTATTTTAAAGTGTAAAAAAATCACCTCCAACACCACTAAATATAAATTAAAAAAGAAACAGTCGCAAATAGGGCTTGCAGCCACAACATAACAGCTTTAAATATCAGATCACAGATACAAAAGTTTAAGTAAAATATTATACAAACAAATACAGGTCTAAAGGAACAAAAAAATAAACAATTTTCCTTAAAATTATTTCGTAAGAATGTAAAACAAAATGTGAATTTTACAAATGAGCGTTTTACCTTTATAATAGTTAGTATAGATTTATATTTTCCTTATGCACATCTTAAGGCAGAATGTAGTACGAGGAATTACATCTATACATATTATAATTGCATAATTTCTGAGTCCTAGTTTGCATGTCTTTATATTTGAGCATATAATTTGGCTTCAAAATCGATCACACTTGATTGATCCCGAAATTATGAAACACATTCATTCATGTTGGGAAAATTTGAAGTAATATAATTGTTACGTTATGTTCTACACACAATCTCTATTATTTTGAGTTTATTCAACTATAACCATTGAAATCCTTTACATTTAAGCACAGACATAGACAGGTTATCTATATATGTACATTTACCCATAATGCAGGATTACAAAAACTGCCAAATTCACAAATGAAAATAATTTAACACGATCAAAACATATTCGAATATTAATTCAAACCTGAAAAATATTCTGCATCCAATTGTTTTGTATTTTGTGGTGTAAGTAATGAATAAGAGTATTATTTTAGTCTTGTTGTTACGTCAAGAGAGCTGAAGCATCCATAACCAATCCATTCGACCATAAAAATGCTTAGTTTGAATTTTTAGCAATGACGAAAAAGGAATATTCTGTCCCCAAATGCCACCGAAACACTAGAATCAAAAGATCTAAAAAATACTGAATTTTATATCCATGTTTTTCTGCTGTAGAATATTTCTAGTCACTGTATACAATATAAACTGTAGGTAATCAATAACATGAATGAACTTTGTTTGTTCATCAACTTTTCGGAATGATGCAGAAATATTTTTCTATTAGTGGGTAATTTGCGTCTCAAAATTTTATTCAAAAGAACATCTCTGCTGTTGATAATTTTCTAGTCAGTCATTGAATACAATTTATACAGTAATCAATACGAGAAGTTTAAGACGTATCAATAAACATATCCAGTTCAACAAGACCCCTAGCAGTAATTAATCCAGTGTAATGATTTAGAATATCCTCATGGTGTTAGCGCAGCCGTGGTTCATCCTGTACTGGACGTACATCATGCCAGTGTTGTGCCAGTAGTATAGAGCGCCCAGTACTAGCACGTGCCACCATTGGTGCGAGTGACCTAAGTAGTCCACCTTGCCAGGGAACCAGCGTTCTGGTACCTGGAAATTAAATGGTACCGGTGTCACGAGTTGTGAGGGCTCACCGAATTTAGTGTGGATAACTCTGCATGTACCCAAGGGCGTACATTCCATATAAGCAGATAAGCAGTGCTTACCATTTGTGATGACTGAATACACTCGTGTCTTGCGTGTGTGTGTCTATACCAAAATGTATGTACCTACGCGCCACATTGGTATGTAATTAACCTACTTACCTACCCTACTTATTGTTTATGCTTACGTACAGCCGTCTCGATATACGAGCCCTTAGCGAAAATAGTGGGGGTAACAGACAGAGACAAACTCTTGAGCGGTGGTGGCTCTGGGGTTGAGCAGTTGAACCTGCTGCGCTAGTAAGCAAGTAGGAATCCTAGCGGAACCTATACGATGAGGTTTTCTAAAAACTTATGACATTATCCACAATATAGTGAGAAAACCTGCATATGTCTGAGAAGTAATACAAAGACGTATGTATAGTGCCTGAGACGGCGATGAACTCACCATCTGACACGTTGATGCTTAATGATGTTTGGTGAAAAGTGTGTGTTACAACCCCTCTGCCTACCCCTACAGGGAATACAGGCGAGAGCATATGCATGTAGGAACTCTTAAAATGACTACTGCATTTTCAAGGTCAGCGCTCATAAGTCGTGACTATACTTATTATTTTTTCCGTTGCGTGGTACCAACCCGTAGTAATTTGCTTAGTTTAAACCTAGATGGCGCTATGTGATTCCAAACATTTTTTATTTTATTTTTGTCGAAACCAAATCTTCAAGTCGGCGGTTACAATGAACCTGTTTTCCATTCCACTAATTACCAAGCCATTGTCACAAAAAATAACAATACATAATGCGAAAAACAAAATGTTAATTTAGAGTAACAATCACGAACATTAATTAATATTCAAATTCAAATTACTGCAAGTTATTTACATATAATTAAACATTAAATAAATTAAATACCTTACTCAATATGACAGATTCCAAATTGTTTATTACTGTTAATTTACAGTGATCGCTTATTAGGTAGGATGTTGTATTTTAATATATTCAATGTTTTGTTTCAATGTACAAAATGTATGTCTGTATTATATGTATTGTTTAAAATTTAATTTATTAGTAGTATATTGCACACTTGAAAATATTTTTATAATCTTATATTTATCATGCAATTTCGGACGGACATAAACATACATACATACATATGCTCACGCCTGTATTCCCTGAAGGGGTAGGCAGAGGTGTTGTAATCACAACACCCACTTTTCACCGAAGATGATTAAATGCCAACGTGACAGATGAGTCTATCGCCGTCTCTGGCACTTTACATACATCTTTGAATTACTTCTCAGAAATATGCAGGTTTCCTCACGATGTTTTCCTTCACCGTAAAGCACGTGGTGCGAAATCACTGTACATAAGTTTTTTAGAAAAACTCATTGGCACAGGCCCCGCTGGGATTCGAACTTGCGTCGCTTGCATAGCAGGCGACTGCTCTAACCCCGAGGCCACCACGGCTTCATACGGACATAAAATAAGTGAAAATGACCTTAATTAACATACCTTGAAGGCGTAAATCACAAACGCAGTCCCGCTTATTGTATACATCCCTATTACTCTAGGGAAGAATATCTGAAACAAAAGGGTATTTTGTTTAAGTACTGACTCTAATTCATAATGTCCAGAAAATATATCTACACACATACATGAAATTGTATTGTCTGCTTGTAATTCCAAATAAACAGGTTTTTACTTTATGCATATTATTAAGGAACATGAAAAAAAAACATTTAAAAAAAATAGTGTCTGTTTGTTTTCTCTGAAATAGTTAGACCGATTTTAACGGGACTTTTATTGGCAGATAGCTGATGTTATAGGGAGAAATTAAGCTTATTTTATCTTAGAAAAATCTCACTAAGAAACATATTTCTATCCTACGCGGGGTACAGTCAGTTTTATATAAGTTTATAAGATTGGGAATTGGTTTAGTATAAACTGAAACGTCAATGCTTGGTCGACGTAAGAAATTCTTAACGCGCTTTAGCGTTTATAGTTGACCGCTGTATACAAAAAATTCAGTCAAATAAACACCTCTTTTTTTAAAGTCGGTTGAAAGTAATATGAGTTACGTACTTGCACCATGGGGTTATCGAACCCGCCCATGACGTAGGTCCAATGCGCGGTAGGCAGCACGCCGTACGCTGCCCACCCGATGAACACGCACATCTTCACCGCATAGGGAACTTGCAGTCGCGGCACTTGCAACACCATTGCCAGTATGAAGATTAACGTCACTGACGTCATGTAGAACGTTTTTAATTCCTGCAATTAAACAAATTTTCTAATAAGAGGACTGATTATATAAAATATACAAAATAGAATGAATAGTACTTAGTCTTTACGTTTATCTGTGGATATGCTCTTGGAACTCTATGGATCAATGTCAACTTATCGACATAGAGGAGTAGAGTCTGTGAAAACACTCTACTTTTTAAAAATATTGTCTACATTTAAATTAGAAAATCATTACAAGGGATTTTCGAACGTCTCAAGGACTGTTACCGTAACGACTGACTGCGTGTAAGTTGGAGCTGCAGAAACGTTTCCGCAAATCCAACTCACATGTTCAAAGTTCTTTTAAATACGGTAATATTGTACTACTATAAACGTCCTACAAGTTGACACCAGCCTCCTCATTACTAAACTCGGACTAAAACTTTGTCCATCCCATTTAAATCCGCATCACAGAAAGAGATGGAGCTACTTTAAACCAAGAATTATCTTACTCTATGTTTTGTAATGATAACCTTTTAACTACTAACTAACTAACTTTTTAAACATACATATTATTGGTCACGCCTTTACTTCTCGAGGAGGTTGCCATAGCCACATTTCACTAGTTTGAGTAAGTCCTAGGGGCTCGCCCCCTATTGCTATTAACCTGCACTAATCCAGATTCCGGACTATTACTGGGAAATCACCGATAGATCCGTGCCTTTCTACTTAAATGATGACGGATCCGAAAATAGTGGTAGGTATTATGCAGGTTGCATTATTTTCATCAATCAACATGATGTCTAGACATATTCGAAATTGGATGCAGATAAGCAATAATGTGTCAACCCGCATAAACTTGGTTTTGAGAAAATGGCGTCTTAAGATGATTGTATACGTGATTTAAGATTTGTTTTATGACATAAATCCATTTTTTACGTACTTTTATGTTTCAGATGACTTGAAACACTTTTTTAGAATGTTAAATACGTGATGCATTATCAAAATATATCAAAACCTTTGAATTTGACTTTTTGTGGGTTGACACATTATTGCTTATCAGCATCCAATTATCCATCTGTTACCTTGGTTGTATCAAACAATATGATTACCAAAACTGATAAAGCCTGATTTCAAACTGATTTGAAAACTAGAAGAATGTATAAGCCACCTTTTTAGAATACTTTTAATACATACAATTGCATTCTTATCAAATTGAATATGAAACAACAACATACTATGATAGCAGTGCAGTAATTTCACACCGCGTGCTTTACGATGAAAGAAAACATCGTGAGGAAACCTGCATACGTCTGAGAAGTAACTTTATAGTGGCTAAGACAGCCATGGACTCACCCTATGTTACGTTGGCACAAAATAATCATATTCGGTGATATGTGGGTGTTGTTATTACAACACCTCTGCTTATTTACCCCTTTGGGGATCCTTCTGAGATGACGTGAGCATATATACGACAGTAAACTAAACGGTATACGCTTGAAAATATGTATAAATATATTTTCCCGACCCGAGTAGGCTTGACGCAAAAGATTGAGAAACTTTTGTAAAGAGCAAGGAAAATGCTTCACACGTAGCGAAGGTCAGACACATTGTTTTGCAATAGTTACACAAACGTATGCGCATACGCACCCATTGATTTAATGGCATACGTACACAGATTGACAATCAACCGTATCCTTGAACCAGCTATTGACAGTTACGAAATGAATGGGATTGCTTGTGAAGGTCAAACTTGGTTTTTTTATACTACTAAGGTAGCCAACAACTTAACAGGACCTGTAGACAAACTAACATTATCCTCGCGCTTCGCTTACAGAAACGATACAAAATGTATTGGAATGACATACATTATACTTTAAATACCTCAAATATGGTGTTTGTATGTACCTAATACTTAATACTTTTAATATTGTATTGATGAAATGTACATGATGGCTGGTTGATTATCTTGTCAGTTTTTCTCAGAAGGCCATTTCCCGAACCGGTGGTAAATTTTTGACATTCATACTTATGCCTATACCTGGTAAGGTACTTACCTTACCAGGGCTCAAAATTAATAAATATTTTTCATAAGTGCCTGATTTATGTCATTTCCATTTATTTTGTATCGCTTCTATTAGCGCAAGCGCGAGAGAATGTTGCCCTATAGGAGCCCGTCGTAGCTACTAAGTCGTGAACAGTGTTTTAATATTCATCAAATCAAAAAAAAAGGAATATTTTCAGATCTAGATCAGTCTCCGTTGCGGCAACGTCTTATGGAACTACAATTTCGGATCGCATGAATACTACATTGGAGGAAGATTCCTATCGAATGACTCAAATCGATCAACTATATTTCGATTATTAGTTATACGTGAATCGGAGCAGGCTTCATCATAGGATGAAGTACCTTACCCTCAGGTAGACTGCGTTCATAGGAACGGTTGCAACTCACGTGCATAAGCTACCTTAGTAAGAATAGATTACCTACTGTAACTACATTTCAAACTACTAAACTACGACTTTCTATCACCGGTAAAACTTTTCATATAGGTCCGGCAAGACAATCAGCTGCTCCCTCCTTTCTTAAAGTTATTAGAAACATTTGCGATCAAGTTTTTTTTTTATTTATGGTTTGTAAAACGATCCACCGATTTTTATGCTTGAAGGAGATACATATAGACAGTATTTCATTCAAAGCCTCGAGCACAGACCTCGAGGCGAGTGAAAGTATGATGGTATCAAACAAAACACGAGAGATATTTTAATAGTCTACAATTTACAAGTGCCACACTTAGCGCCATAGTAGATAGGTACTTTCTCTTTCACTACAATAAAAAGACAACTGATAACATATTAGATATATCTCGGTAATGGTTTGGTATTAACTTTCAATGCAAAATATATACGCTAACAAGTGGTACTAACTTACAGAAGTCATTACGACAGTAAATCGTCCTAAAAATCCTATAAACGTTTGCAATTACAAGAGTGCCGCTCGCTTGCCTACCAACCGTAATTACTAAGGCGCAGTCCTAAGATATCATTATATTAACATACATATTTTTGCGGTAGGGTTCTACTCTATCTCTATAGAACCTTAGCCACCGCAAGCAACATTACAATATAATAACGTTATAAGGCTGCAATTTTCTGTAAGGTGGCTGAACAACTCCAATCAAGTAGCTTCGATTTTCGACCACTTTTTCACCTTTTACTATGCTGGCAGTGATTCCATATGCTCACGCCTGTGTTCCCCGAAGGGGTAGGCAGAGGTGTTGTAATAACAACACACACCGAAGATGAACAAGTGCCAACGTGACAGATGGTGAGTCTATCGCCGTCTCAGGCACTGTACATACGTCTCTGAATCACTTCTTAAACATAAGATGTTTTACTTCACCGTAAAGCAGGCGGTGCGAAATCACAGCAGTCATGGCAGTGATTCCATTATTTATAAGATACGTTAGGTTAGAGCGTGTTATATAAATATAATGTAACTTACATAATGACACCAGAACGCGTAGTATACCCCGGACGTGTATATGGCGAGCAAGGAGAGCGCTATGCCGAACAGATCGTACATGAGGAACGTGTTGTAATCGCATTCTGATCGGCACGAGAACGTGTGGTACAGGGCTGATAGGAGCATGCATATCTGAAATTAGATGATTCATATTAAATATTGGTTACAATTCGCCATCTTCGTTCAATTGTATAAAATAAAGTCGTAAATTTCGTACAAAATTGTTTTGCCTTTTTGGACGCAATTTTTCTAAATTCGGTGGCGATCTTGATACGGTTTATACCCGATATTAAAATTTTTAAGATTTAACAAAAAAATACATCAAATATATAAAATTAAAAATGGATACTGATTCTCAATCGAACCCAATTACTAATACCCAAGGTACCATTGAGAATCAGTATCCATTTTTCATACCCTTAAATGATAATGGTGGTGGACCACCCCAAACAAGTATTAAGGTTCCACATTCATTCCCTGTGACCAATTTGTGAAACGTAAATTAAAGTGCACCGGAGGATTAAATACAGACGCGGGTAGCATGGGTAAAATCGGTACTGCCTAACTTAAGTAAAATATTGGTATTTAACTAAGTAAATTTATTCTGCATCTGTTCTACCAAAATAATTAAGGCTAAAAAGGTAAAATAGGTGTAAAACACCTACAAGAACAAAACACTTAATTACATACAAGGATTTCAATTTAGTCCTGACTAAATATGGTCGATACTTAGATCATGGTCATCAACTCAAACTGGAACTAATTTAGGTTTTACGACGAGCCCTGACACCCATAAGTAAATTTGTATAATTATTCCTTTACTGGAAGTAAGGTATTGAGAATATTTAATTATTCATTGTTTACGTATGAACGTCCCGATGTTGTTATTTTAATTGTTACTTTATAATTATAATCAACATTGAAACGGTTATAAAAAATCGAACACAAGACGGGACTCGAACCCGAGACCTCTGCAAACCATGCAGTTGCTCTGCTAACTTAGCTTCTCGTGATCACCTCTCCAGTTGTTATTAGAATTGATCAAATGCTTTGAGTGCTTTACATTTTATATCAGCTGCGTTATTCTGTAAAGTATCGCAGTGATGAACTCGACGACGAGTGTCGGTTTCAATCATAGGGAATTGATACATAATAGAGAAGAGCCGTGATGGCCTTGAGGTTTGAGCAGTCGCCTGCTACCTAAGCGACGCAAGTTCGAATCCCAGCTGGGCCTGTACCAATGAGTTTTTCTATAAAAACTTATGTACAGTGATTTCACACCACGTGCTTTACGGTGAAGGAAAACATCGTGAGAAAACCTGCATATTTCTGAGAAGTAATTCAATGACGTATGTATAGTGTCTGAGACGGCGATGGACTCACCATCTGTCACGTTGGCACTTAATCATCTTCGGTGAAAAGTGGGTATTGTGATTACAACACCTCTGCCTACCCCTTCGGGGAATACAGGCGTGAGCATATGTATGTATGATACATAATATACACCCGATAAGGTTCAATTTCATATGTGTGAAACCGACACTCGACGTCGAGTTCATCACTGCGATACTTTACAGAATAACGCAGTAGTTGATCCAAGAAGGTCGTTGACTAGCCCTCTCATTGTTTAAGTTCAGTGCGATACCTAAGTAGGTACGTTACGTTACGACTCTTTGTGAAAAATCGCGAACAAAAGTCGTATGACTTTGAATTTAAATGTTATTATACAAATTTGATCGACTCTTTTATGTATATTTCATTCAGGAAGCGTAACTAAACCGCCCTCGTTGAATTTGTATTAGGTATTTCTGACTACTTGGTGCGTCACAAAACTGCAATATATTTATAATAGCTTCCTAACAGTTGCCGGCGGCATATTAAAAAAGGAAACTGATTTGAAATTACAATCAAATAGGATATTGGATTAATATGTTCTAATATCCTCATAGATTTACATACTTACCTACCGCTTTATTTTATGATTTTCGTATTTTTAAGAGACATAATGCAGTCGGAAGTCATTTACAGACAAGAAAGAAATCGTAAACACAGTAATAAAACTGGGATGACCTAAATTATTTTGTCGGGACTGTGCCAAGCTTGCTTGTACGATAGACAGAAGGGTGCGATTAGACAATATGATACAGAACCTGGTATTATTTGAGGTACATCAATAAAGAGTTTCTTCTGAATTCTAGTGAGATGTTCAATCTTTATGCCTAGGTAAATATGAACTACAACATGGTCCCTATTAATTGTAGGTACTTAATGTTTTATGTTTTTATCAGAATCAGAACTCTTGAGACATTGATTTTCGAGGCCTCAAAGTAATAAAGCTACAATGTTACATGAAAACTGAGACATGCAAGTGAATGCGTGCAAATAACGCAAATATCCATACGCAATATTTCGCCAACGACATCAATACAATATTGGCAAACTGGGCAAGTACATCAAAGTTGAAACCGGTGTTTCATTGACCACTCGAAGCGGTCAGTAAGGCAGGTGTAGGTAAGGTCATGTATAGTGGTTTTAGTTATTCATAACGTGTTCGGACGATCTACTTTCAATGGTTATTTTTATGTCGACGTTATATTATCGTCTTCGTTTTGTTTGCTTTTTTATTGACTCTACTACTTTGCCATATTGCGAATTCCTCAAATACTGCCAGAGGAGAATGGGGATATGATGGGTATGTCTAGTAAAGTCTATAATTATCAGCGCTTGCCTTGGGATGAGAAAGTTTCACAAATGAAAGTTATGTCAACTGATGAGTTGAAGTGAGGCTAAGCAGTAAGAATACATACGAGTATAGATCATATTCAACCTGATAGGAAGTTGTTACTTCTGAAATACTTTTATTTGTATGAAGTGCATTGACAGCAACTAGGGAAAGTTGTTTGCAATTTGTCATACAATCGGAAAACATAGTAAATAATACTTTCAATAATATACCATTGCTGACATTTACGGCAAACATAAATAAATAGAAAAATATTAATGAACCCAATATTTAAAATTTTACAATAAAAATTTACCACATCCTAAAGGGATGTATTTTTTTGAAAATTTGCCTTTGTCGATTGTAGCCGGAGCTGGTTCAAAACCATGTTTTGGTATCATCTTGATGATCAGTTGCGTTTTTACAAGAATGAATGTGTAAATACTCATTGTGGGTATGACAATCATTGTCAACATCCTGTTTCACAGTATTGAAGCAAAACGAGGAGCTCACACAATCCACGCTCTGAATGTCAGCGGAAAATTTCAAGTATTTTTGAATGTCAGGCTAAATATATCCTAGGGTTCATACCCGCTTATAATACACATAGCCATGACATATATTGATCGATACTGCTCATTCAGTAGCAAAAACCGCCTTGAGCTAACTGTGAAAGACCATAAGAAAAATGCTATGATAGAAAAAACTTTAACTATCACGAAAGCGATTATTCGCACGGTATCTGCTAAAGATTCCAACAAAAGCTGCCGTTTGATTGTACTTGGTTTGGTGGTTATTGCGATATTTTTTTACTTTCACTTGCGGGAGAAAAGCAGGTCGAACATCCGAGCCGCAAAACTTTCGAGACACCGTCCATCGGTGTGAGCTCACATTTCGTAACCACCGCCTGTCCGACACAGACAAGACATTCATGGTATTTAATAGTTAGGAGGGAGGCGCATGCTAGTTTCTCGCGCATTAATATCATACTGTATGTTTAAGTTACACGCAACAAGCCGTATTCACGGAGATGTTCCGTTTTTCCACATTCACAGACATCATTCACAGCATCAATTTAGTTATTTCCTGTAACGTGCATGTTTATCTTAGATCATATAAAATGCAACTATACTTCTCCAAAAGTCCATTTTAAAATCAGTTACAATTGCGCCCCATTAACCGTATTTCGGCTTTAGTGTAGTGACCAACTTAACGGTCCTCAATTTGATAGTATGATACTCGTAGTGTACGAACAAAATAATGCCCACACGATTTCTTAACTGCATATAAATCGACTTTATGTGTGTTAGTGTGTGACATGTTGCGTGGATATGAGATATAATTAATCAACTATGGAATTCCGTTAAACATACTTAGTACTTGTTTAATCTATTCAGTTGCTACAATATTTTTTGCAGATTTCTCCATGCTTATGTTTTGGAAGGTCACATTACCGCCAGGAAGACAAATTGATGCACAGGTTTCAAATTGATTCGATCAACAAATTTAATTTAGAAGTAGGCGGATAGCAAAGACAAGAAAAGATGAGCTCAAAAATCATACGGCATAGAAGGGCGAACTACTAATGACGCTTCCTCAACTCCTCATACTCTACCCAATTACTCAGCGCGGCTGAGAAACTTTGGGTAATTCTAACTACATTTCCCTTAAAAAATGTTATAAATATCACTCACCAAAAAACACGAGAACAATATTCCGGCGACGACCTTGTCTGTGAGCGTCGCGTGGATATTGATTATAACGAGATCATTAATTGTAAGGAACAGCAATAAGAAGAAGCCAAATATGTGCGTCCATATATTCATTGTCTCATTCGTCCACCAGAAAATGCTGAAAACAGAATAAGAAATTAACCTTGTAAAATTAGGAGTATTTGAACCCAGAAAGAAGTAGGGCATTTAAGCTTAGCTCCCTTCTTTCAATTAATTAGTAGCTTGATATTACTACCTATAATTTAACTCACAAATATATAGTAGGGATGTATTCAATAAATTAAGGTGAAGTACGTATCACCTATGTTACCGCCTTCATCACACTCTATTTAATATATGTGTCTACGTACATTACTAACATTAAGTACTCATATCATGAAAGTAAATTACCTAATTGTACAGTTAAAGGGGCTTTCATTTTAATTTTGATCAGTCTATAGTGACTTTTATATCTATTTACATAAATATCAAATATTTGCAAAGATATATTTCCAAATCCCAAGAAAATTCTTAGCAGAGAGTATTAAATTAATGATTTATTTAACATCTATTATATTACTCATGTATGGATGCATCGTATTGTTTGTTAAATAGCAAATAGAGATAATTTTTACACTTTCTCGTCCGTCACATCTATTCTGTTGCACCTTGAACTCCGAACTATGCGAATTCGCTGATGCAACCCCGCATTGCAGCATTTGCATGTGATAAATAATTACAGGTTTCCCTAACGCCAATGGCACAGAGTAATAAGTCTCGAGTCAAGATTGTTACTTGTTATATACATTAGTATCTATAATTATGTTGTTTATTTAGACTGTATGATAAAACATCTCCTGAATTCGATGGTTAGATTGGTAATGCTCTACCTTTTTAGATCTATTGCAAATTGACAGTATTGGCATTCGCGAAAATCCTAATTACCTTTCCCAACATAGTTTCGTCGGTAACATTTTCCGATACCCATCCCTGATGAAGATATTATGTTGCAGGTATTCTGGTGCTTGTTCATATTTGAGCAGCTGTCTGTAGTTGATGTACTCCTCATCTTCCTTCGTCAAGTTATTGTTGTCTTCTAATTTTTTGCCACGTCTGAGCACTGTATTCCCGGGATTGTATTTATCTGTTCTTAATTCATTTCCCACCTGAACAAAATAAATGACTATATGCAATAAACATTTTGTATTTATTATCGCATATATTTGTTTTTTATATTTTATAAATTACCTACATATTGCGATAATATTTTTAAAGCAAATCAGATAATGTAGCTGCAGTTGCTTCTAGAGTTTCAAATGTACATTTATAGTGATTTAGACCGGTATATATGTAAGCATGTTCCCTCAGAACTTCAAAACTATTCCTATTTTTCTGGTTCGACTCAAGAAAAATTGGATTCGGAAAATGAGTAGTTTAAATATAATTATACCTGCCCGTTGAGTTATGTGACCCAATCAGAGATGTGTATAAATAGTTAGATAACTTTGATTTTTGCAACTTTGAAGGGTAATTAACTTAATATAGAAATGATATTAACAATGCATTAAAATTACATTTACGGGACTATAAACTGGTTGGAAAATTTTGCTTTGCAACACGATAATAAACAAGTTTTTGGCATTCCGTGAAAATCTTTTACTAATAATATAAACTAGCTTCGGCCCGCCACTATGCCTGCATTAAATGGGCTACAATACGTGTGGCGCTATCAGTTACTAAATTATTTTATAGAACAAAAAGTTATAGATGTAAGCCACTGGCCAGTCAAAAACTTTGATTATTGATGGAATTTTCCATGGCCAGATCAAAATTCAACTCATTCGTATTTATTATATTGACCAGTAGTGACCCGCGGTTTCACCTGTGTCGACTTAATTTTAGCTAGCTGAGAGGTGTAGCCTTAATGATAGACTCACCAATCTGGCTTTATTATAAAAAATACAAAAACCTAATATTAATTGGATTTATAGTTTGGGAGATGTCTGAGAAGTACGGCGATGGACTCACCCTCTGTCACATTGGCACGTAATCATATTCGGTGAAATGTGGGTGTTGTTGTTACAACAGCATATTTATAAATTTTTAAGGATATAATTATTCACAGGCTTATTCCTGACATATCAGTGAACAAACTTTAAATTTAAGACACTTGGCCTCTAAAATTAGTGCAAAATTGACCTGTGTTAATGATAATATTACATGACCCATCTTCTAACCATGAAGTATAAGGGTGAGGAATCCATGCAGATAACCTAGCATGCAATAAGGTATTGTGATGTAAACTTTAGTTACTTAACTTAGAAAGGACCAGCATTAGTGTTGCCCTTTTACCACAGAAGTCATGGACTTGACTTGAAATGTGAAAACATAATTTTCCATCAATTTTGTAAGACCATTCCCTGTATACATAATACATACACAAGGCTAATAGTCACATTCAAAGTTATACACAGAAAAAAAATCAAAATATGAAAAAAATACAAAGGTACCTTATATGCCCTACCTCCCCATGCATCCTATTATGAATTTTAAATTAATAAGTATTCTAATATAAAAAATATGTTTCATGAGTGGAACAACATAATGAAATGCATAAAATACTTCTAAGGTCTTCAACAATCAAAATCTCCAATATCACATAATTAATATTCACAGAACGTGCTAATCATGGACCTCATAGGTCAAGCTACATGTATTACTTAATTTTTACCTAAGTTTTATAGAGTATTTTCATGTATCAGTAATGTAATATATATTTGCAACAATAATGAAAGTAAATATCTTATTTCTTATGAAATTTTTTTTTCTAATAAAAAAGTTTTAATTACCTAAATTACTCTTATTTACAATTACTCAGTTATTTTCTATCAAACAAATTGTGCCTGTGTGTATTATTTGATAAAACATATTAGAACAAGTGAAACAATATATTAATATTTTTCTCAGTTAAAAATGAGGATTTTTAGTTTGAGATGTATTCTACTAATTTACTAACAGGTTTTATAATAAAATAGTTGCATTTGAAAAACAACTGCTAGAATAACTTACTTTTTCAATGGACATAAACTGCACTGTTTCCTCTTGACATTCACTAATTTTCCTTGTCATAGTTAGCGACATTTTTGTAAAATTATATCAAATCACAGATGATCACTAACAAAAACAAATAACCTGCTTCAACGTCCAATATCAAGTTTAATCCAGTGGGTCATCTTAAATGTAATAATGAGTGGTAACTTCAACTATAATTCACAATCATTAATTATATTAATCTTATATACAATTAGAAAATATTAATTCACTAATAATTAACTAACTATTACAAGAAATGTTGTACCACCTCCTCCTACCAACTATATTTCTTAACTATTTTTTTAATCGTTCGTCGTTCAGTACATTAGTTATTTCGTTCGTTCATTCCTTTTACAAACCCCTAATTCATTCTATTCCATTCATTCCACATTGTAGTTCGTTCATTAGTGTTGCAATCACTTAAAAATACTAAGGCCAGAATATTGTATGTTTTACACAGATATAAATAATAATATTATTTATGATAATCATGATGACAAGGCAATAAAATCGAATAACATGATAATAAAAGTCGACATTATAACTTTGATATTCCATTATATTGAACCAGACGTTACTTTTCTTTGTGTGTTCATTTCTGATGGACAACGGAAAAGATCAACTTCTCCTTTATCAGACAAAATGTGTTATAGTACATTTGCCTGCAGCCTTGCAAAACGATTAAAAATGTAAGGGTTCTGAATAAAGTTATAAAAATTGGTGTCGAAAATATAGTAACACAAATCATATAACCATAACCTCGACATCTCTTTTAATCGTAGCAAGCTTTTGCTAAATAAATAGCCCTATGCATAGACTACAAACCTACAAAATTCACACAGAGCCAAGGAATATACTTTACGGATGACCATGGGGATCATGGATAATTTTATTAAGATGATATGAATGGGTACGTAAATTGGAGCCGTTCCCGCTTTCCAGGTTACCTGGTGGGATATTACTATATGTATGGAAGCAACACAGAACTCTGCAAGTGTTTATTTCAAATAAATAAATGACTCAAAAAACCCATTAGCTACTTACTTTTAAGAAGTAGGTAGACTATCAAGAGCATTAATAATGTAGCATGGGGCATACCACCTTAAACATATTAAGAATTTATTAAACGATATTGATTTTCTAGGTGGTCCCATGCAAAATAAAACTACAATAATACTCATTATAAGTCTATTAACAATTTCTATATCTCCCTGCGAAACTACTACCTATAACATTTTTTTATAAAAATCTATCCAAATCTGATTAAAAGAACCAAGGATAAGTCTATACCATCCTAAAATAACTCAAGATATTAATCCCACATTTTTTCCACGTGTTGTTTTCCCAGGTCTTTGCACCTGGAAAAGTTTCAAGTTGCAAAAATGTGCTCTGAAATAGCAAGCGTGTCTACCGCAGTAATGAATATCTACAAATTTATCCAAAAATAGCGCCTGAAGATATTTCTACGTCCTATGACGTTATTTCCGGATAATATTAGTATTGCTATACAAAAATATTAAAAAAATTAATCAATAATGACGAAATTTTATTATGTATGTTGATAATTTAACAAAACGATTCTTTTTCACGCTTTTTTTAATGCATTCAAGCAATACGTATTAAAACAAACGAAATTTTATTTCAATGAATGAAAAATAAATAAATATTACTGACTTCGAAACTGTAAAAAAACTCAGTTAAATGTCAACAAGTTCAGAACGCTCTTTGTAAATGGTCGATTTTCCTGTTTGCTGCTCTCCATTTGCTGAAAGTGTACAATTTTGTTACAACCCGTGCTCTGTTCTTGTTCCTATTATTTCTTTATTATAAGTTATGATTATTTTTTGATTAAGCGTTTGAAGTTTGATCCTAGTTGTTAGAATTTTATTATTACTACATTAAACGACTTTGGTGGTACTTTTGCGTTTAGACGGGAGCCATCTTGCAATCTCTAATCAAAGGTCCTTGGTTCACAGTTTCGTTGTCTAGTTGAAAGTCAGTTTATTCCATCATAAAATAATCAAATGGCGTTAAAACGAATTAATAGGGTACGTATAGTTAATTATGTTGTTTATTTCAATACTTCATCGGTTATTAAAATCAGTGTTGTAAAATTGGTAGAGGTATCAGAACTTCGTAGTGAATGTTTCGTCATTGTGAATACCTAAAAACGAAATTTCTTCTGGATAATTCCGTGTGCGTGATGATTCCCTGCTAATATCCGGACTTTTAGTTGCTCTCACCACGATTATGATAATTGCTTGAGTTAACGGTGTTTTACTGGTTATTATAGGTGACAATTTTGTGCACACGGCGTACTTAAAATGTCGGAATTATGTGCCAATTTTGAGGTTTTCTTGTCATGGGAAGCATCTGTGAAGTGGAAATATAGTAGAAGAAAGGGTATAGTACCATTATATGACAGAAGCAGTTAAAATGTATGATGGATGCATCTGTTCGGAAGGCAATATGCTGAGCCTTGTGTATTTTTGTAGTGATGATGTGACATGTCTACACCGTTTATACCGTTTCCTGCACAGTTGTGTACATTTGATATGTTTTACTGTTCAGGAATTACAAGACCTGGGCAGAGATCCACCAGCACAATGTTCGGCAGGTCCACACGGTGAAGATCGTAAGTACATTACATATTGATCTGCTACCTACTTATTTTTTGTGACTCATTGTGTTGGATAATAATAATAGTGAGAAACAATGTCTGGAGACAAATGATTCCAGTCATAGTCTGCCTACTTTTATTGATTAACCTTCTACAAACATGGTGTTTATTAATTAAACAATGCAGTTATCCTATGGAGAATTTCATGGCTCCAAAATGCTTTTATGTTATGATATTATATTGTCCATTTAATGACTAGGTAAATGATATTTAGTGAGTCATAAAGGCATGTGGAATTCACTCATGATTCCAGTAAAGCAGCATTTAAAAGCAATCTTAATGTTGAGAGATCTCAGAGTATTTATTTATTAAGTACATAAAAATATGAGCAATTCCAAACCAATTGTCAGTTATAATGAAGTGTTTAAGACAATGACTGGTAATATAGGTCATGTCATTGTGCAAATTGTCTGAAATAGTATTATATTTATAGAATAGTGGTACTTTTTCAACATTAACTCGAGTGCAATTCAAAAGTGACATTGTCTGGTGTCAAGAACCTATCATAGTTACTTTGTAAAGATTTGACCTTTGTGTTAATTTAATACCACCTTTATTTGTCCCACACGGTCAGCAGAATCTGTTATTTTTACTTTTTTTTATCAATATGTTGAATACAAACCCTTTGGTTGATAAAATCAGCTGTGTTAAATACCATGCAGGTCTAATAAGAATAGGCTTGCATAGATAATAAAGATTTCATTTAAGCCTTGAAGTATTATTTATCATAATATACATATTTAATCAATAAAGACTTTCTTTTATCAAACAAAAACAAGATGGCTGCTATGTATTTGGGGTTATCTGGTCCTATTGATTTCAAAAAAAACTTTTATTTTAGAGCATTAATTTATTATTATTAATTACCAATGTAATCAAAACTCAATGGATATGGTTGTTTATAGATGTTATGATAAATAATATCATATCATACATCTATAAATTACATTGTTACTATCAATATGATTATTTTGTAATGTTTGTGAGGGATTTGACAATTCTCATTTTGATACTTAATTTGGGTATGTTAATTTTTATCCTGACCATTAAATACTATGATATATAATATAATATATATCTTTTATGTTTCAGTATTCCATTGGCAAGCCACAATAATGGGCCCAGTAAGTTTATCCTTCCTTATATTGGGTAATTATTTATACTTACACTATAAATAATTATGCAATAAATCTAATGTATAGCACTGATTGCGTTGAGGTCTAATGTTTTTTTTTAAATTTCCAGGTTGACAGTCCTTACCAAGGAGGCGTATTCTTCCTGACTATACATTTCCCAACAGACTACCCATTCAAACCACCAAAAGTTGCGTTCACAACACGTATCTACCATCCTAACATAAACAGTAATGGTTCCATTTGCCTCGATATTCTGCGCTCACAGTGGTCCCCAGCACTCACCATATCCAAAGGTAACTTTGCAATTTAAAAACACATTTGTTTACCAAATTTTATCTCATAAATAATGGAATTATTAACAATAATGTTATTTTTTTCAGTGTTGCTCTCAATCTGCTCACTTCTATGTGATCCAAACCCAGATGACCCTTTGGTGCCAGAAATTGCTAGGATCTACAAAACGGACAGAGAAAAGTACAATGAACTAGCCCGCGAGTGGACACGGAAGTATGCCATGTGATGAGTCAATTGTGACATCAGCAAACATACACACACATCGCCACAGCCCGGGCTCCCCCTCCGCCAGCCTCCCCACCCTACCCCTGTCCCGATCCTTTTCCCCACCAATTATATTCCTCATCAAACCTAAATTTACTGGAGATTGTATAAAAATGTTCATGGTCACTTTAGGATCTGCCTAATTCCTGTCGTTTCTGATAATACTTGATTATGCGAATTTACTGCATCTAATTAAACACGGTACACACATGTGCAAATAGTTTCTGTTTTTATCTAATAAGAACATTTATATAAGAGCAAATTGCATTTTGTTTACATTGATGTGTCAGTAGATGTCTACACTCCTTTAGTTAAAGATTAGTTAAATTTTAAACATTTGAATTTATGTAATACCTAAATATTTGTACTTTAACTAGATCTAAATTGCATTGTGAAACTGTACAATAGCCATATGTTTAGGAAATGGAGCGTTCCTTGCTTACTTGTCTGGCTCACTTAGGAGTTTGTCCAAGATATGTATGTAGAGCTCGTAAAGTGTTAAGAACATTTGGAGTAATGTACGTGGTATTACTAAACGAGCTCATTGACAGAGTCGAGTGAGTGTTTATTTTTTTTACTAGAAAACAACTTTTTTAAGTTTAGTAAATGTAGCGTGCTACAGACAAGACTGACATGATTCAATGTGGTCAGTTTTCTTTCATCCACAATATTTAATAACGATGGATAACGCTCCAATAGTTACAACATGCAGTATAAATTACAGTGTATCTCATAAGATGATAAGTTACGATTAATCTAGATTTTTTTTCAATATGGCGATCTTTATATTATAATTTTATCTAATATATATTGTGGTTGTAAGGATATCTGCGTTGTGATTTCCACGATTGTCCTATCCAGTAAACCATCCTGATTTCCTTGAAGTATTGAACAAAGTAAGTGATCGACTCTGTGTGACGGCACGAGTGGCGTAGTATGGTATGGCAACTTACACGAGGCATGAGGAAGCTTACGTTCACTTGGTTGACACTGGGAGAGAGTAAAATTTAAAGCTTTTCGTATTGTAATCAATCAACAACTTGTATTTTAGCTTCACTAAATTGTAAGAAACAATAAATTATTGTGTATGTAAATAACACCTTGAGCTTTATTTAGGCTACTTCCTCGTAAATACGTAAGCGGCTGTGAATAATTGAAGTCAAATTAGCTGGCATAGTTAGCTACTGGGCCGTTGACTGAGCCATCTGCCAAATTGAGCAAGTCGCTGTTATCTCTTCATCTTAGCAGTGGGCGATGTCTATTCATGGCAATGAAATTTCTACCTACATGTGTATATTTTTGTTCTAAATGTACACATACACAATGTTTTAGTTAATTAAACGTTACGTGTTGCACGTTTCCCGGCTCCCTTACATTGTTTTACTTTCACCTAATTAATATTTCCACACCCTACACACTACACATATCATATTATCCCCATCTTTCGAGCGGGGTTTGTAAATCATTGTAAACTATGCCTAGGTTTTAAACAAAAAAGAAACCTGCAGTCGAATTGAAAATCTTCTTTTGAAGTCGGTAAAAAACATAGAACTCTGCGTAGAGGGAATCTACGACTCGTGTATGATTCGAAGGATATAATGTTAAACTAGAAAACACCAACTACCCTCACCAGCGAGACTACTGTGCAAGAGATTAGTTTAGATCTTAAAAATCTGAATTCCTCCTTGGTAAACAGTTGAGACCATGGAAAAAAATATATTTTTTAAGTAACACAATTTAACTCTATAATAATACAGAATTTCATCTGAACAGATAAACCTAATACTTGGACGATTAAGATTAGGCGTGGTGTCTCATTGAAGCTAGATTTCTAATTACACGCGTTTTATACATGTGCAGATGTCGCCTGATCTACAATCATACAGTTATGCAAGTCATGTGAAAACTATGGAACTATTGCCTGGGAAATCATTATTGTTAGATAGTAGGTACTTACCTTACTTTACTTAACTCTGCATAAACCAGTTACATTTATTACAGGCTAATCCTAGTTTAGGAATTGAGAACACTGAATATTGAACATGTATTAGAAACTCTTTTTACTTTACTAATTATTATTAATTTACTAATTACTTAGCTATTTACCTGATTACGGCCAAGCAAAAAGGACGAGACATGAGTTATGATTTCACCTTTCAAAATTCAAAATATCTTTATTTGATTAGACTATTAACAAAGTACTTTCAAATCGTCAGAACGACAAGATTACACAGGATCATACATACCTAATACCGCCAGGTTCGGAGGGTTGCTTTTACTGAGAAGAACCTGGCAAGGAACTCAGTAATTACTCTTTAAAAAGTAATTTTCCTTTTTTTCGTGGGAATACTAACTATGATCAAAGTCAAAGTCAAAAGTATCTTTATTCGATTAGACTTTTACAAAGCACTTTCAAATCGTCAGAATGACACAATTATACAGGATCATACTTGCTACCGCCAGGTTCGGAAGGTTGCTTTTACTGAGAAGAACCTGGCAAGAAACTCAGTAATTACTCTTTTCAAAAATATTATACAATTTAAAGAATACAAAATAAATAATTTAAAAAACGTAAGCTCATGGACAATGTTCCAATGCACAAATGTCGATAAAAATTAACATAACAAAAAATCTAGTACATCTACTTATAACTAAATGCGTAGCTTGAGATGACCAGCCCCCACAAGCAGCACCTGTTCACAAGTATGACGTGAATGCCAGCCATTGACCTCCTCAACCATCATAGAGGGAAGTGGACAACCCGTCATCCAGACGCCGCCGCAAGCAAAGGCATTTTAGTGAGCTTGACAACTCAAACCAGTCAAACAAAGATCAAAACTAATAAATATTAAGAATTGTAACATAAGTACAGTGTCCATGAGACTACTTACAATATTTATCTGGTAATATTTATCTGGTAGTCAAAGTCAAAGTCAAAAGTATCTTTATTCGATTCAATTTAAAGAATACAAAATAAATAATTTAAAAAACGTAAGCTCATGGACAATGTTCCAATGCACAAATGTCGATAAAAATTAACATAACAAAAAATCTAGTACATCTACTTATAACTAAATGCGTAGCTTGAGATGACCAGCCCCCACAAGCAGCACCTGTTCACAAGTATGACGTGAATGCCAGCCATTGACCTCCTCAACCATCATAGAGGGAAGTGGACAACCCGTCATCCAGACGCCGCCGCAAGCAAAGGCATTTTAGTGAGCTTGACAACTCAAACCAGTCAAACAAAGATCAAAACTAATAAATATTAAGAATTGTAACATAAGTACAGTGTCCATGAGACTACTTACAATATTTATCTGGTAATACATTATTCCAAGTTTCTTTATCACATATATAATCACTAACTGTATAATAACCCTTTTTAAGTAATACAGATTTTACAGTCTCTTTAAATTTATCAAAGGGTAAATTTACAATACATGTAGGTAACTTATTATAAAAGCGTATACATTGCCCTAAAAATGATCCCTGGACTTTCTGTAAGCGGTGTGTAGGTACTACTATTTTATTTTTGTGCCTTGTGTTGACATTATGTACATCACACTTCTTTTGAAAGGAATTAATATTTTTATGTACAAGTAATAAATTTGCTAAAATATACTGCGAAGCCACTGTTAAAATTCCTATTTCTTTAAATTTTTCCTTCAAAGATGCTCTAGATCCTAAGTTATAGATTGATCTTACAGCCCTTTTCTGTAATATAAATATGGCTTCTATATCGGCAGCTTTGCCCCAAAGCAGGATGGCATACGACATAACGCTATGAAAGTTACTAAAATAAACTAAGCGTGCCGTGTCTACATCAGTGAATTGCTTTACTTTCCTAACTGCATATGCTAGACTAGATATATGTGGGCCCCATTGAAGTTTATTATCGAGTGTTACACCTAGAAAAACTACTGACTCCACAATATCCAGTTCTTCACCATTGATCATAATTTTGGTCGGAACAGGTTTGACGTTAGGTAAAGTAAATTTTAAGCATTTTGTTTTTTTTGCGTTCAAAACTAAGTTATTTACAGTGAACCATTTCAATACTTTGTCAAGGGCACTGTTTACATCATCATAATCCGTTTTAGCTCTGTTAACTTCAAACAGGAGTGATGTATCATCAGCGAACAGTACAATATCACAAGTATTCTGAACAAAATGCGGTAAATCATTAATGTATATCAGAAACAGAAAAGGCCCTAATATTGATCCCTGCGGAACGCCCATTAGAACCGGGGACCCGGAAGACTTAACGCCATTTACCTCTACTTTCTGTACCCTCTGGCTTAAATATGAATTAATTAAATCGAGTGCAGTACCTTTGACTCCATAGTGTTTTAATTTGAGCAATAATGTCTCATGATGTACGCAATCAAACGCTTTAGATAGGTCACAGAATACACCTATCATATCATGTGATTTCTCCCAAGCCTGTCGTATACATGTCGAAGAAGTGCAACACCGGCATCAGTAGTCGACCGACCTTTGGTGAAGCCATACTGCTCATTGTGTAAAATCTTATTCATGTTGAAATGTAAAACTAACTGATCGTTTAAAAGCAGAGCGTATAAAAAAATCTTAGCTTTGAAAATTTTCTGCTTAAGCCAATGAAGGTATGCCCTCAATTCCTTCATAACTTGTGAACTACCCTAATTTAATTATTAATTAATTGCATAAGAAAACTGGTATAGTTGGATGCGTCTTGATTGTCCGCTGCCACCCACTGACAAAGCAATACATTCTAACAGTAATAGGAACACGGGTATGACTACCCTCTAAACAAAACTATGAATTCGTAGTCTTGTTTCTTACTCTTAAGAGTGTAATTTTTCAGTAGTTTGGTTTTAGATTTTTAGCTTCCTTCTATGTAATGGAGACCTATACAACCCATCTGTTTGGGAATTGAATATCACAGTTATCATAACTCCTTTGTGCTTGGCTGTAGTCTGGTAAAAATGGAGGACTTGGAATTCGTGGCTGCACAGAAAATGCTTGTAAAGTGGTTTTTTGGTAAGTAAGTAAATGTACCCACTTTCTCTTTACTGAAATCTAACTAAAAGTAACGTAGGTACGTCCGTAGAAGTACTCTTGGTGCCTAACAACGTGTCTTTTTGATTTTGAAATTAAGTAAGATCTCAGCATCTCCCGATATCCCACGTGATCTAATTCCTTCAGGTGGGTACTAATTACTTACTTTCCTTGATAAGTACTAACTGACAATCACTTTTTCTGCGTTGTCGTTCATGTAGTAAGTTATAGGTTTCTATAGAAACTAGACCCTAACTCGCTATGTGAATGAATAAATGAGAAGTCAAATACAATGAAGTTATCTTGTGGTGGTAATTACCCAATAAACCGGTCTATATCGTTGTGAAATATGATTTTTTATGGAAGGCCTGAATCTACAAATATTTTGAATGCGTAAATATCCAAATTGCCAAAGTATGTAGCTGAAGCAATCTTGAAGTGTTCCACCTCGTCTAAATATTCAAGCATGGTGCACTACTCGGCTCCGAAGTGGTAGGTGTAAGAACACCCACTTAACCGAAGCTGCCGTGACTTACGTGGGGAGGCACTCAAAGAAGAAGAACCGATATTAGGCTCCATACATGAAGGTAACAATAACTTTTTAAAGTCATTGCGTAAGTACCTTTTTTGTAGTTTCCCTTCCAAAGAGTATTTATATGTGTGTGGTCAGAATGAAAAAATACATAGACAATAAATTTTATTACAATCATAATAAGAAAATAAACTCGTAAGTACATAATTTACAAAGGCACTCATCATTAACTTACACTAACGACTCAAATTAATTACAGCTCAGTCGTTTCCATATTTTTTGCATTTTTCATTTGCTCCAATTGTTGGTAAAAGTCGTATTTATTTTGGTTGTTTTCTGATTCCGTTTCGTTCGAGTCTATGGAGGGGAAAGCTGCAGTGGTAATGAAGTAGGGTTTTTCATTAGACAGATCTTGATCGACAGCGTTTTCGTCGAGCGAGTCTCGTTCCGAGTGGCTGAGTTGATCTTCCGTTTTGTACCAGTCATTTTCGTACGCGTGCAGCCATATTGGATTGGAGCCTTTTGTACTGTGTTTGTTTGTGTTCGGCACGCGGCCTGTGCTGCGGATTGTCATGTCGGACTCGCCGGGGGTCGGCGAAGCTGGGAAAAGTACAATGTTTATATTTAAGTATTACAATATTTCATTTAATCAAATTTAAAATTTTTTGGCGCTATGATCTCTTCTTTATTATTTTTATTTTCAAAATTATATATATTTTTTTTTTATAAAATTATTTGAAGGTGGAACTGGTGGAAGGTAGAGGTGAAATTTATTTTGATACAATCTATATCTAAATATACACAGATAAATAACATTGTGTTTGTGTGTGTAATTACAAATGTACAGCTGTTCTCTATACGCATATGACAATATATACGGTATTCAAAAAAAATATATATGTTCTCTGTCTGTCCGTCTGGTTGTGTGTCTGTTTATTTCGGCTAATCCCCGAATCGGCTGGACCGATTTTAACGAGATATAGCTAACGTTACTTAGGCCAATATTATTTAAAAAAACAGGGTTCCGCTGGTTACCCTTGAAATTAACTCTACGGGTAAAACCGCGGGGCACAGCTAGTTATAATAATAAAAAAAAATCAAACAACATAAGTTAGACGAGTGGACGAAATCGTGAGGTTTTGACTTAGAATATGGGGTAAGTTTGGCTATATGTAATTTCTTTAATGTCCTTCTATAGGTAAGTAGGCAGCTAAATACCAAAACTAATTTCGGTACTTACCTACTCAGATAAGAAAAATGATGTGAAAACGTGAAAGCGGAACAAAGCTAGTATCTGAATTATCTGGGCTTGACAACGCGTAGGAAATATGTGAATACACGGTTAGGGGTCATTGGCTTATATGGCTCTGATAATAACTACACTAAATAAAACTGCACGATCGTTTTAAATTATTACCCACACACTATTTTTGAAATCTATACAGATAAACAAAATTGAAGTGTCTGTTTGTAATGCCAAAATTACACCTTTTGACTAAATACATATGAAAGTATACACAGTACTAACATAGAAAAACCAACTTTTAAAATTTTCTCTAACTGTCTGTCAGTTTGTCCGTCTGTCTGTCTGTTTGTTCTGGTCTCCAAAACGGCTGGACCGATTTGAACGGGAGTTTCACTGGCGGGTAGCTAACTTAGGCAACTATTTATTATAAAGAACATTAAGGGTTCTGCGGGAATAAAATTAAATCTACGCGTGTGCGACCGCAGGGCACAGCTAGTAATTCATATAATTATTTTTCTTTTACTTAGTTTAAACGGAATTAAAAACATAAATGGCACAGTTTAAAAACAAATTCCTTCTGAAAAAGTCTTTCCCTCTCTCTCTAACTCTTTTCTCATTTGATGGTTGTGAAAAAGAAAATTATTAATTCAGTAAGTGAAAAGTCGAACTCTCTTGGCACATTCACCCTGCCTGCTAGAATAATCAATGATATTTGTACATAAAATACATACGTATCTACCTACTTACGGCGGAAGGTGATTATGAATGTTATTTTTTAATAGAATTGTAATATGATTTCTTACAATAGGCCGTGGCGGTAGCGGCCTTGAGTCTTCGTATGTAGTCAGCTCGTTGCGAGAGGCACAGCATGAGCGACAGTACCAGTAATACCGCCAAGAACAACGCAGTCCATACTAGCCAGAACACTGTTTGGTTTGAGGATAAAGTCTCCGCGCGTAGCGGTTGGAACTCAGCTGGTTGTGTGTCGAGCACGTTGAATTCCTGTTTATACATAAAACATTCGTATTTACACCCACTCATCTCACCAAAAGGTCTATTTATGATGTCTCGCTAAGTTTTTAGCAGCGCTTCTCCGCACATTACACAGATGGCGCCACTCGAGAGCCTAAACCGCGCTAGGAGAGTTTTCGAGCGCAGATATAAATTTAATTTTCCAACTAGAACAGTTGAGGAATGCTAGGGATGGGCATGATCACTCGCTCTCTCTACATGCTTATAAAATTACTTTACTTTGCTTATAATATTTCTGTAACTCAAACCAACGTGGATCACGACTCGATAGCTATTTAAACCTATCATGCAGCGCGTGTTAAGAGCTTATTAGCTTTGACGTCTAATTTCACGGTACCAAAATGAAACGTTAATTGCTTAAACAGATAATGGTTCGATTTTAGGATGTTAAAATTTACAATGCGGCTCATCTATACTTTGTCCTAAGAAATATATGTCTCAAATTTAGCGTACTTGATAGCGGTCATAAACACTTCCACCTTATTAGAAGGCATAGACTAAGATAATTTAAGAGCAGCCTTGTCTCTTTCTGTGGTAGGGATTTAAAAGGGATGGACATAGTTTAAGTCCGAGTTCAGTTTAACTTCGTTAAACCTTGTATTGTGAATATTGTGATAAAGGGGTTCAAACATACCTTGAACAAATCATCCAACTGTTCAATGTTCTTATCAACAATCTTTAGAACATCTTCGACTTCCAACACGGAGTGGTCCTGTCCATTAACGAGATGTAGATATAGATCCGTCTTAGTATTATCTACGGAGCCATCTTTATTTTCATGTACCCTCAGATCGTCGATATTGACGACGGAACCCGTGACTCGTGCGAGGTTTTCTCTGAAGATGTGTATTTTATCGCGGATCTCTGAGGGATGAGCTCTAAGGACGAATCTGACGCGTTGGTCTTCTCGAAGGAGATAGATGAATACGTGGGCTTCGTCGTGCAAGCCGCCTGTGTCGTTTGTTAGCACCTGTAAATTTTAATTAAGACAAACATACAGAGTAGATCACTTAATTTGAAGTCAAGACATTTTTTACATGCACAGACGGATGAAATTTATCGTCGAATTGTCATGATATTGTATCAGTTTTTCAGTGCTTGAAAACATGGTGTATATACTATATATACCATATATATATACCATATATATATATATATATATAATAATTGCTCGTTGAAAGGTAAAAGATAAGTATAATTCCAAGTGCAGAATTAGATATAAATGCTCACCTTAAAATCAAAATACCCTTTCATTCCCTTCTGTGGATCGAAGTTGAGTGAGATGGCGCCGGTATCGACGTCAACTATAAATGGCGACACTGCCAAATTGTCCAGCCCTTCAGTCAGGGTTTGTTTCACATCCCCCATTAGGTAGTAGCTTATTTTAGCGTTGTCACCTTCATCGATATCTATTGCCTGGCGATATGGATAACATATTACAAATATAATAGTTTTATTGTAACTAATCATTATTTTCTATTCAATTAAATGTACATGATTCCAGCTGAGTTTCTTGCCGGTTCTTCTCAGAAGGCTAGTTTCCGAACCAGTGGTAAATTCTTCGACATTCACAAGTGCCTTACCGGGGCCTAAACTGAATAAATAATTTTCATTTGCAAAGGTGGCAGCGGCTACTGTAGCCCAACGTCACTAACGCCAAAAATGATGAAAGGTGAAGTGATGAAGTATATATCATATACAGGTGTGGACTTTTTATGCAAAAATTTTCGTTACAAGGCATCGTTTATGTGTACCATACATAAATTGAAAAAATCCCTTTTTTCGTCTTTAAGCTTATTTTTTGTATATTACTTTTAATTATATTACTTATTTTTGTGTTAAAGTGTAGATCAAAAAATCTAAATATAAAGTCACTTTAAAACCTCACCTTTACATGCATAAACTCTATGCCAAAATCGGTCTCAGTCGTAACTCCGCCCGTGAATATTTTGCTAATAAACGTGGGTGCGTTGTCATTGACATCTCTGACAGTGACATTGACAGCCAGCGTGCTGACAGCGTCAACGTCTGGCTGGTAGTTTGGCACTGCTATACAATCCTCTGCCGCTAATATTGTTAGCAAATATTCCGATTTTTCTTCACGATTCAATGGTTTTAGAGCGGTTAATCTGAAACGTAGATAGTAGGGTAATTTTTGGTAGACAAACCTGGCTGATAGATATATCAATACACAGTCGCTGGTCATAGCGGCAAGAAAATTTGTGGGTTATCTGTGGGGTGTAGATCATTTCACCACACTAGATCCACTAAGAAAGGGGTAAACCGCAATTTCAGAATCCCCTATTCCCTAAGGAGGTGAAATGGGGGGGTTGAATTGTCTGTGAAACTTTTATCAATCTCAATCTGAGTTAGTAGACATTAGAGATGGTTGGCGATTGCTTCACCAACAAGAGCCTAGCTTTTAAATAAATGACGATGATGAATCTGAGTTAAGCCAGTGTTTAGACTCCTTAGGCTTCCAAGCCTAGGTCAGTCGGATTGTAACGATTAACGATTGTTAAATCTGCAACCGGGATACACCGTGGTCTCGGAGGCATGGTGGGTACTCCGGAGGTCACCCATCAAACTACTTGCTTGGGTTGGGGTTGCTTGACTTTGCTGATCGAATGATATGAGATCGTGCCACGAGCTATTTTAAATTAGTGTTAAGTATAAAAAAAATCCTTACTTATGAGTACTCTTATCCAGCTCAAATAGCTTATCCTCATTTCCCCTCACAATATGATAACATACTGGCAACACCGGCTCGTCCCCTCTGTCAATCTCATCCCTCTCTATGACACTTGGAAGGTAAACTCCTTTGTCTTTGGTGTTCTCAGTAATGTTTATATTCATATGTTTATATGGAAACCTGGGGCGGTAATTGTCCACGTTCTGTACGTAGATTGTCAAGTCCAAATCTGAGCTTAGGGGTGTTGGTAGACCGAGGTCGTAGGCTTCTATCCGCAGCTGGAAATAATTACCTTAGTGTAATTTTCGTTACTATGATAGCGTCGCCCATGGGAGAAGGAGAGGAATGGAGGCATATTGTTATTAAATAGGGAAATTGGACCTTTACGTCTCCTACTCTTTTTTTGTAACTTTTTATTGCACTTCTATAATACCCTTTATTATATTTTTTTTGCTGTGTGTTCTGAAGCACAAGGAAGTAGAAGCAACTAGACAGCAAGCTATAAATAATAAATATGCTCACGCTATCCCAGAAGGGTCCCCGAAGGGGTAAGCAGAAGTGTTGTAACAACACCCACATTTCACCGAATATGATCAAGTGCCAACGTGACAGAGGGTGAGTCCATCGCCGTCTCAGGCATTATACATACGTCTTGGAATTACTTCTCAGACATAACAGTAAGCTACTTCCTTGCTTTATGGATAATCTTAATGAATGCACTTATACTGATGTCCTCAGAAGTGTAGTGTGTCAGATTATCTTGATATGTCCTTCTATCTATGAACATGATATGTGATGTATATATCTGGCAATGTCCGTGTTATGTGTTGTGTATGTGGTCACCTGGTAGGTGGTCTGTTTGTCCCTGTCGAGCGGCAGCGCGGTGCGCAGCGCGCCGGCGGCGGCGTGCACCGAGAAGGCCCGCCAGGCGCCGGCCGCGTCGCGCCGCACGCGGTACCTCACCGCGCCGTTGGGGCCCGTGTCCGCGTCTATCGCTCTCACATCCACCACTACTGTGCCTATTGTTGCATTCTTAGAAAAAAACATACAAATCAGTACTGCAAGAGTAGCAAACAAAAGTGCAACAGACGCTTGATGGTAAGCGGCTACGTCAACCCATGAACGTGACCGACCCCAGACTGTTATTCACGCATTAACAAATTTTTTTCGAAGCAACTATGTCTGTGTATCTTTAATGTATCTGTGCACATCTCAGCCTACCCCTTCGAGGAAAACAAGCATGTATATAAGTATTATTCAGAAAAAAAAAACATAGAGTGAAGTAAAGTATAACGAGATCTAAATCTCCGATATTCGGTGAGATAGAGAAAGAGAACTCTTTGATATTCGGAGCTGCTTGACTGGAGACTGGACATCCAACCTTTAATAGTAGTATTGTGTTCTTGTGATTAGTCAGGTCGCTAGTGCTAAAGATATCATGTGCCCACTTGACAGATTGAAGACAGAGTGAATCCATCTCGGTCCGGCCGACTCAGGCACTAAACATATATCTTTTAACCCTTCTCAGACACGCAAATTTCGTAAAAATGTTTGCTTTCACCGTAAAGGTTATTGGTACAGACCAGTGAGATTCAAGCCTGCGCTTACATAACACTCGTCCCTTTAACACATTAACTGCAAACATTTCAACTTCTTCGTAAATTCTCTAACAGTTGGACGCACATACGCGTCGTTAGCAGTGAACGCGTTAAAATTGTAAGCAATATTTACACACAATAACTACTCACCTCAGGCACCTTAATGGTGACATTTTGCGGTGGATGTACGAACACGGGCGCATGGTCGTTGTAATCAGTGACGCACAACCTAAGCTCTCCTCTGACTACATTCGCAGGTGTTCCTAAGTCCCTCGCCTCGACCACTAGACTGTAGTTACCGAAGCGATCTTTGAGCGATTGACGTGCGAACAGACGACCTGTGTTCGCGTCACCGCCCACTTGTTCGAACCGGAATAGATCTGGAAATGACGTTAAAATTCTTATTCTCAGTATCTGAGGCAATGGGCAAACCCACTTTTCACCCGACTTGAGTCTGTCTCTAAACATATATTTTTTTATATATAAGTACCGTGTATAAGGACGGACAGCTGTTCAAAATCAAAAATATCTTTATTCGATTAGACTTTTTACAAAGTACTTTCAAATCGTCAGAAAGACACGATTACATAGGATTATACATGCTACCGCCAGGTTCGGAAGGTTGCTTTTACTGAGAAGAACCTGGCAAGAAACTCAGTAATTACTCTTTAAAAAAAAAATTACAGCTTTGAGTAACACAATATAAATCATAAAAAATATATAATGTTAATTTGGAACTACAAACAGACACTTAAATTTAAATTATCTGTAGAGATTACCTACTTGACCTATCTTGACACGGTCTCTGCGGTCGCGAAAATGTATGTTAACTAGACCGTCCCTTACGCACGGCTAATTACGTATCTTGCCAAGGTATAGCGAAAATTGTTGCTCCAAAATCGCTAAACAAATTACATTAGCGCCGAATCACTGAAAAACGTATTGTAATTATAACCTTAAGTCTTAACAAACAACGTCGAATTCAGCTTACCATGTCCCTTCCCGCCGACGAGATGAAATTGCACGCGTCCATTGGGTGAATTGTTATCGTCAGCATCGGTGGCAGACACAGATAGTATAGGTTCGCGATGACTGTGGAATTCCGTTATGGTCGTGCAATCTTCGGGCAGGTTTAACACTGGTGGGTTGTCGTTCACATCTTCTATGTGAATACTGAAAAAAATACAAGCATAAATTAGGTATTTAAAGTGTTTCCAGAAATTTGTTCACACTTGGCTCCCAATTTTTTTTTGCGTTATATAATGCAAACTAAATGAAATTGATTTTGAGTTCAATGCATTGGTTGTTACATACTTATTAGAATTTATACTCATATATTACTTTATCAATTGATATCTTCAATGATAAAATTATAAAAAACTAGCCGTGGCACGGTTTTACCCGCGTAGGAGTACCAATAAAACAATGTTTTTTAACGCGTTCACTGCTAACGACGCGTATGTGCGTCCTACTGTTCGAGAATTTACGAAGAAGTTGAAATGTTAGCAGTGAATGTGTTAAGAGAGAGAGTTTAGCCGGAACAAACCTACAAACGGGCAGAGTTTTTTTTTTACATAAGTACCATATAGTGCACGTATTTCATGAAAAGCCGTTAATGTGTAATTACAAACAGACACTTAAATTTTATTTATATGTCATGTATTAATATGAATTAGTAATACACTCACACAAACTGTTTAAAAGCGTTCCGGCTTTCCCCGCTGAGGTATCCGAACTGATAGTTGTCCCATGCCTCCACGACCAGTGTATAAGTAGCTTGTGTCTCACGATCCAGCCAATCTGACACTGTTAGCGTCCCGGTCTCCGGGTTCATCAGGAATTTGCCCTGGAACGAAGGTAACGTAAAGAGAATTCCTGGTCCAAAGTGTCTTGAGTAATTTCGTAAATGGGCCCTTTGTTTATCAAACGCTTATAAGCGGTAATAGTCGTTTATTATCAAGCGAACTGAATACATAATTATGTAATTAGAACCTCTGTTTAAAAAATAAATACATGATATGGTTTTGCATTCGTACAATATTTACAGAGTGTGATATAGTCATTGAATAAAACATAAATATATATATATATATATATATATATATATATATATATATATGGTCAAGCCATTCCAAACGTGTCTCGAAAAGGGGTAAGCAGAGGTGTTACAACAACAACACCCACATTTCAACGAAAATTATTAAGTGCAACGTGACAGAGGGCGAGTCCATCGCCGTCTTAGACTGACTATACATATGTCTTTTAATTACTTATTTTCAAATTTTCTTGTTCTGGTTTGTTTGGTTGGTCGGTTGGCTATTAACTAAATAAATTATCAAACCGTTTAGCTTTATAATGTTAGTATGGATTCCTCACCTGTGTAGACATCCTATCAAGCAAGTAAGTGATCTTGCCATACTCGCCGGCGTCAGCGTCCTTGGCCGAGACAGTGGTGACCACAGTGCCGGGGTGAATGTCCTCGCGGACTGTGTACTCGAATGCAGACGACGTGAATATTGGGTTGTTGTCATTCTCATCTAAAACCTGCACAATCAGAAGTGTGTAGATATATAAATACAGGGTGTCGAAGAAAAAGGAACAGTTGTCTTCTAGAAGTTGTAGGGTTTTATGAATATATCACTATGTTAAAGTTGTTAAATATCAAGCTGCAACAATAAAGTAGTTATAGGCCATGGTTGCTAAGGGCCGAAGAGCTCGCGGCCTTAAGCGATTGAATGAACGCGCGGCCGCGTTTACCTAATTGCGTACGCGGTAATTAAAATTGTTAAATTAAGAAGGTTTCGAAAAATGATTTTATGGGATTATTTCAGGAGTCATTAGTGGGAGAAAAAAAATAAAAACGCCTGAATAACTCTACGTTACCGCAGATTTTTATGCGAAAATAAAGTCTTGATATGGTCAACTTTGAACGTCAATTACTCGAAAATGCAAGAAGATATTTTTGTCATAATACTGTAAACGAACCTGAATAAACAGATCCACGACTGAATATCGTGGAGGCACTCCGCTATCCACAGCTTTGACTGTAAGGTTGATCCACGGGTACAGTTCGTGGTCTATTTTGTTAGCGACCACCACATCGCCTGAGGCGCTCTCCATATGCACCATGTTTAGAAGTTCTTCGCGGCCTGGAATATGCAATTATGTTGATTAATTAATCATGCTCATAGGCCAATGGTGCAGGTGAAAATAGTGTAGTCATTCGCGACGCACCATACATGCTCATAAAATGACTACTGTGCATTCAAGGTCAGCGCTCATTACTCGTGACGACACATTTATTATTAGAAGAAGTAAATTACTAGATCTAAGAAATATAGGGAAAAAAATTATGTATATTTATTGCACGTACGTGTTTTACGTATGTTTTTTTAGGTGTGCCCGGCAAACGTTGTATATATATATATATTTTTGGGATGGATTATCCATATGCACACAACATTTCATCCAAATCGGTCCAGCCATTTCAGATGAGTTTGATAACAAACACCGCGACAATTTTATATATTAGATGTATCCATATAGATAATAAAGTATACGTAGATATTTTTTAAACATACCTTCAAGAAAATACGTCATAGTGCGGTTCTTGTCTGCATCATCGGCGATCACCGAGGCGATATTGACACCATTTTTGGAGTTCTCAGTAATCGTTGTCTTGTACAAAGGCTTCCTGAACTTGGGATTGTTATCGTTCTCATCGTCTATTATGATGGTAAGAGTCCCGGAGGCCGTTTGTTTGGGACCACCGTCTATCGCCGCCATGTCTTCTACCGTTATCACTAGTTTCACCGTCTCCACCTTCTCACGGTCTAGCAATCTGTTGACGGACAAGTTGGTCGATTCAATGTGTGACTTAAGATACATTTTTAACTAATTTGTCTACGACAGAAAAAACGCTCTACAGAGGCGCCGATTGTCTCTGCTCTTTTGTAAGTAAAAATCGATTCTCAGACTCACCATTATGTTAGCACTTAATCATCTTTGATGAAAAGTGGGTGTTGTTATTACAACCCTCTACTACCCCTTCGGGCGTCGTTCTGGGATGGCGTAAGCATGTTTATTTAATTTTATTCAATTGAGTCTGAATCTCACCTGACAACCTTCAAAGTGCCATCGACAGAGTTCAAGTCCCAAAGGGCGTGGTAATCATATTCACTGGCCGAGATAGGAACTCCATCTTCATCTCTAGCGACACTAGCGCCGCGGTCTATAGAGTACCTCAGCACTGGTTGTTCGTCTGGGTCGAACGCTTGTGCGCGGTAGATTTGAGTACCCACCTAATGAAAGAAATATTTTAAGGTCTTTCTATACAAGTGAAGTTATCGATGCTTTTTATTGAAGTAGAGTTTTTGACACGTTCAAACGTCGACATATTATGTATAGTTTTGCTCCACTCAAAACTGAGAGACTAATTGTGGTTGAATTTCAAAGATGGCGGATCAACACATATCAAATCACACCCACTAAACGAAAGGCAATGGAAATTCGACAATTTTAAACAAGATATAGAGCGCCTTCATATTAAAGAGTTAACAGCACGACAAAGCAAGCTTCACATCATAATAACAGGTAGTTTATCCTGGAGTATTCAGATTCAAGAGCCATGGTGGCCTTGAGGTTTGAGCAGTCGCCTACTACGCAAGCGACGCAAGTCGAATCCCAGCGGGGCCTGTACCAATGAGTTTTTCTAAAAAACTTATGTACAGTGATTTCACACCACGTGTTTTACTGTGAAGGAAAACATCGTGAGGAAACCTGCATATTTCTGAGAAGTAATTCAATGACGTATGTAAAGCGTCTGAGACTGCGATGGACTCACCATCTGTCACGTTGGCACTTAATCATCGTCGGTGAAAAGAGGGTGTTGTGATATCAACACCTCTGCCTACCCCTTCGGGGAATACAGGCACGAGCATATGTATGTATGTATTCAGATTCATAACACGAGATGCTAGTTCCGCCTAGGTTAATCTAGTTTCTCCTATCGAGCAAAAGCCAAGACAAAGTAACATCCTATCGCGCTTGCAGTAATAGAAACAATAATGTAAGGAAATGAAAATTACATATATCAGTCACGTGACAGATGTAATTCCCATACATTTTGTATCGATTATATTTACGAATCGTGAGGATAATGATACTTTGTCTGCAGACTTAGAATAGTTTGCCCTAGGCTTAACCGGTTTATCTTATAGCATTTTGAGACATACCGGTACGTTTTCCCGAATGATTAGTGATCCAGGTTCTGTGAGCACCGGCGATTTGTTGTTAACGTCTACAACTGTGATCGTGACTAGGACGGCTGCGCTCAATTGGTGCTCACCTATACCACCGTCTAAAGCCACCTGGGAACAAGCAAAATTTCATCCGTGAGTTCCATACTCAAGGAAGCCAACGACCCTTATTGCCTCCTAAGTCCGTCTGAACTTCCAAACTCCGGGCTTTTCCTGAATTTCTTTACGGAAAAACACAACATAAATTTTTGACCCGACCCGGGAATCGAGCCCGGGACCTCGTGATCGGCAGACGAACGTAATAACCACTAGACCAACAAGGCAGTTAAAGTCTGATAAAGAATACTTAGTATATAATACTGACCACAGTAAGCGTGTACTTGGTGGTCCTGGGCGAGGTCCTGTCAGGGTCGATGGAGGAGCCGTTAGCGACGGCCAGCACTCCGGAGTGCGCGTCGATGAGGAACTTGTCCCCCGCGCCGCGCTGGATGCGGTACACCACACGGTTGTTGGGCGCCGAGCCGTCGGCATCGCGAGCTTTCACCTACACAACCAGATCAAGACTTTAATACATTTATATTATATAGGTTGTGGTTTTACATTGATGCCATATATAGGTACTAATCATATTCATTGAATAGAACATAAATCCATATAGATAAATAAAATTGAAGTGTCTGTTTGTAATACCAAAATAACAGCTTATAACTAAATGCATTTGAAAGTATATGCGGTACTTACATTTAAATTTTTGTTTAAGTTTTCTGTCTCTCTCCCTGTTTGTTCCGTATAATCTCTGAAATGGCTGTACCGATTTTAACGGGACTTTTACTGGCAGGTAGCTAATTTAGAAAAATATTAGGGTCGCGGAACCCTAATATGATAAAAGCTCGACCACTAGACCAACGAGGCAGCTAAGAAAGTATATATACGTAAAGTAATGAACACTTTTATTTCGCACTAGCTCTCACGCTACCGCGTGACTTATCACGCGGTTTCCCCGCCTAGTTCCCGTTCCCGAGGGATTACGGGGATTAAATATATTCTATGTAACTCGCTGATAATGTAGTTATTCACTGCTGTAAGAATTTTAAGAACAGTCCAGTAGTTTCGGAGCCTAGTCAATGCAAACAAGCAAACAATCAAATCTTTCCTCTTTATAATATCGGTATAGATTAGCTGTGCCCGCGATTTCAATGGCTTTATACCGCGGAAGCCTACATAAATAATAAAAAAGGCCTTAGTTTCTCCTTGTAACATAGCTATCAGAATTTTTTTTTATGTAAGTAACGTATATTATTTCATATGAATTTAGGGAAAAGATGTTAATTTGTAATTACAAACAGACACTTCAATTTTATTTATCTGTATAAGAGCCGTGGTGGCCTTGAAATTTGAGCAGTCGCCTGCTACGCAAGTAACGCAAGTTCGAATCCCAGCGGGGCCTGTACCAATGAGTTTTTCTAAAAAACTTATGTACCGTGATTTCACACCACGTGCTTTACGGTGAAGGAAAACATCGTGAGGAAACCTGCATATTTCTGAGAAGTAATTCAATGACGTATGTAAAGCGTCTGAGACGGCGATGGACTCACCATCTGTCACGTTGGCATTTAATCATCTTCGGTGAAAAGTGGGTGTTGTGATTACAACACCTCTGCCTACCCCTTCGGGGAATACAGGCGTGAGCATATGTATGTATGTTATCTGTATAGTTCACCTCGAGCACACTGGTTCCTCCCGGCATGTCTTCAGGAATGGACCTCTTGTAGACCATCTGCTGGAACATAGGCGCGTGATCGTTCACGTCTTGAACGTATATCGTCACCGGTACACTCGACGATAGAGGTGGCTCGCCGAAATCTCGCGCTCGTACCTGCAAAATATAATAAGCAATTTCTAAAATATAAATGATTATTTCAATATGCAAGAAGAATCAAAAAACGAACGATTAGGGAACTAGCCTTCTGAGAACCGGCAAGAAACTCAACTGGCATCATGTTTTATCAGCGATTTTACATGACGAGAGTTTGAAATGGGAACTAACAGCACAGCATTTCCACTGTTCATACAGACATTCTTCCATCGTTTTTGTTTTTAGAATTTCTAAAAAAAAAGGATGGGATTTTTTGATGTACAAATAGTACGAGGATCTTGAGTTAAGCACTATCTTTTTACAACCTTCTTAATTTTCAATGTGATGCTCCTTATTCAGGATTTCAGGATTTTTTGTACCGGCGATAAATATTGCACGTCGACGTCAGGAAAGAGACAATTGATATGCGATATTCAGTATATTTATTTACTATTAATTTGACGCGTCATACTAACCGTTAAATGTATAGGTCGTATATTGGTATTATCTCCAGGTATTTGTTCGAAGTCTAATCCATTGACTGGGGTGACGATACCTAAATTAGGGTCTATACTGAAATTGTTCTTGTAGTCTCCGCCAACTATTGAATATTCTATGTGGCTATTTTTTGTACCTGAAAAAATAAACAATTACGTACATCTGTCATCGTTTTATTACTCTAAATAAATTGATTCAATCATACCATTCAAATCCAGATCCCTAGCTTCAAGCATCAAGGGTGTTTCAAAGTCCTTTTCATTCTCAAGCAGGCGCGCTTCGTATTTATTAGCCAGAAACATTGGAGCATTATCGTTGACATCTTCAATGTTTATTATCAGTTGTACGGTGTTCCTGTTCCCTTTGCCGAGGTCATCTCTCGCTTCTACTGTGAGATAGTGACGCGACATCAGTTCCCGGTCGAAACTGTCCCCTCCGGCTTGTTTGACAGTTATTACCCCTGATATTGGGTTTAAGTTCAGGCTGAAAATGAGTGCTGCACTTTAATTTGACTGTATTTTTTTGTATGTAGGTATTGATAGTATGTGTAAAAGGAAAAACACACACTTGGATTGTTAAGTAATATATTTTTAAATAAGCAAATTGTTAGCCAGTCTGGGAATTGAATCCGGAATCATAATGTATCTTCCATCAGCTGGTTTTAATTTATGGTTCAGAGCTAAAGATAATATTTTGTGATTTTAGAAGATAATATTTCAGAGCTTTTATGTAGGAGTTGAGCTAAGATGAGGTTATAGCTAAGAAAAACCATTATGTATATTTATAGAAAGTAGAAGAAAAGTTAACGTTTTGTTGTAGTCTCAAAATACGTTTCTGATGTTAAGCGAGGGCGGGTCGCTGATGAATAAATAAACGATTATTCTATAATTATTGACAAATATGAAGCCCCCTTGAAAGGAATTCTTCGCTTTCTTATTTACTTAGATAATACAAAGAATTAAAATTAAAATAAGAATACTTACAAATTAGCGATACTCCCGCTAAGACTAGTGTATCGTATCCCCCTACTGCCATAGTTGTCTGAATCTTGGTCCAAAGCTTGCACCCAAGCGACAGTTGTGCCAACTCCACAGTTTTCTGGTATAGATACTGTGTACATGGACTCTGTGAATTCCGGGAAGTTGTCGTTCTCGTCCTTTATGTGCACGGTAATTGGGACTATACTGTAAATGTAATATGGTTTGATTTAGTATTATGGACGTGATTTTAAGCAACTTATCAGTTTGGTTACTTATTATTTTTGTATTAAATATAAATTATATTATCATTCTTAAAAGCGAGTTAGCAAGGGGATATGAAACCCATTTCTGAAAAAAGGACTTCAGTCTGAATCTTTTTACTTACAATAATTACTTATTACTTAATCATTTGTGAAGTAACAGGTCAGCTTCGTAATTCCTTATTATCAACTTTTCACTAAAAAAAAAAAGGAGCCGTGATGGCCTCGGGGTTTGAGCAGTCGCCTGCTACGCAAGCGATGCAAGTTCGAATCCCAGCGGGGCCTGTACCAATGAGATTTCTAAAAAACTTATGTATAGTGATTTCACACCACGTGCTTTACGGTGAAGGAAAACATCGTGAGGAAACCTGCATATTTCTGAGAAGTAATTCAAAGACGTATGTATAGTGCCTGAGACGGCGATAGATTCACCATCTGTCATGTTGGCACTTAATCAAAATTCGGTGATAAGTGGGTGTTGTGATAACAACAGCTCTGCCTACCCCTTCGGGGAATACAGGCGTGAGCATATGTATGTATGTTTTCACTAAATGTAGATGAAAGTATATACAGTACTTACATAAAAAGGTAATAACCATTTTTTTAAGTGTAATATTTAAAATAATCTTATATAATCCTTAATGTGTAAATAAAAATTTACCTCATTTTAGGATCTTTGGCAACAATCTCTTTGGCGACTAGACTGAAATTCATTACAGTGATTTTCTCATAATCCAATGCTGATGCATCATTCACCCTTATCAAGAATGAAGCTTCGTTTATTCCTTTGAATGGCGTGACGTCGAAAATACCATTATCACCACTCAAGTATAACTCAAACGTTCCATTCTTGCCCTGAAAATAAAATGAGATAAAAGAGTTACAACAATGTTTAACTGGCACATATGAAAGCAATTAAAACAAGCAGCATTATACACTACTAGCTGTGCCCGGCAAACGTTGTATTGCCATATATTTTTTTGGGGTGGACTACCCCTTACATTTAGGGGGATGAAAAATAGATGTTGGCCGATTCTCATAGATACCGGATAAGCACAAAAAAAATCATCAAAATCGGTCAAGCCGTTTCGGAGGAGTATGGCAACGAAAACTGTGACACGAGAATTTTATATATTAGATTTGGGTTGAACTGCATATTATAATTAAAAGACATATTTATGTTGTGAACAAGCATGTAATGGAAAATTATTTTGAGGCCCTAGCTTTAGTAACCAATATATGTATAAATTGGCCTGCTTAACCTAAACTAGCATAAGAAACTATCTGCCTGACAAGACCAAGACCCTACAAGTGATTGGAAAACAAGAGCTGGCATTGTTTGAGAGAAGAAATGTATCAACAAAAACTCCCATTGTAGGTATTTATGTAGGAATCAAAACATTTAGTGCTGTAAAGTACTTTGATGTATCTAATCTAATCTTAAAGGGCAAAGACCTCTCTTCTCATTTTCCAGTTCTGTCATTAATTATTATGCATAATTTTCATTGATTTATATTACATGCAGTATCATACATAATTAATAGTATTTCTCAGAAAGTTCAAATTCGGAGCACTTGTAACTGAAGAAAGTGTATGAAGAGATGCATGAATGTGGATGAAGCGAAAGAAGTATGTAAGGATTGTATCATGTGGCAAACGGTAGTCTCTACCTACCCCCATGGGATACAGGCGTGAGCATATGTATGTATCTATGTTATACTGAAAATCCTCTTACCTGATCATAATCAAACACCTCAGGCACAGCATCCTGAAGAAATGTAATAGGAGTGTTCTGCTGAGCATTCTCCAGTACTTCAGCGACATATCTCTCGCTGCGAAACCTTGGTGTCTCATCATTTACATCTGTTACTATGATTGTCACCTCTGTTGTAGCGCTGGGCAGTGGTGTAATGACACGGGATTCTTCTGTAGCCTGAGCATAGGAATTAATTAATTTGCAGACAGACAGAAAGAGTATTAAATGAAAATGAACTCAAAATAGTTAAGGAGAAAAAAGTATTATATCAATCCCAATCACACCTTGTGGGACATAACAGCTTGCAAGTTGAAGAAAAGGAGTCTGTCATGATGTATAAGGAGGTCAAAGAGATGGCACAAACAATAGAGAAAAATTTACTACACATGAGTTTATCTTAAATTCATGATGATGTTTTCACCAGTAAAAAGTAAAAATATTGATCTCTTTCATATGTTTATTCCAATATAAGGCAGACATTGTTCAAGTGATCACCAAGTTGCTGCAAGGATTCATAGACAGTAAAATGGATTTATCATCAGGCTTGATTTATAACATAAAATAAAGGGATCTGTAATATTATCTATGAAAATGGCATTAATCATAATCACATACACATTTGGTGTAATGGGAGCCCCATTAAATATTTCAACTAACAATCACTGTTTATAATATACAGACAGACAGACAGCTAAGTTTTAGTAATAATGTCCCTTTTTTTACTGTTCAAGAGCAGAACCCAAAAAGTAATTAAAATGTGTATAAGGTTATAGAAAAGGGTTTCAGTAATTATATAGTTTTCATTTTTATACATATAATTCTACTGTATGTTTGTATGTCACTGAACTCCTAAACTGCTGCATAAATTTGAATGTATTTTTTTAACTTTTTAACACAGATTTTAAAGGACAGGAAAATATCTGTCAGGTCAGCTACTAAATATATAAATAGTAAAAAAAAATCTCATACCAAAATCTCCAGAATGTAAGCTCCATTGCTATTGTTGGGGTCTTCCCGGTCCAGCTGGTTGACAGTGTAAACAATGCCTGAACTGCTGTCAATATCAAAATGAGTTTCACCTCCTGATATGATGCTGTAGGATATTCGGTTGTTGACGCCCCTGTCGCCATCAATGGCTCGCACTGAAATGCATATCAAAATACCAGCTTTTTACTAAAAGCTTAAGATATTTAAGACACCTTTGAATTCTAGACTCATAAATGTTGAAGAATTAAAAACATGAAGTAAATTAATATATTATATACATAATATATTGATAGCATGATATTTCATTGTGTGTATGTTATACAATTAAATAAATTGTAAATAAGTAATTATGTTATTTATTGTTACACCTGACCATCTCTGCATCATCCGAAGAGAGATTAGTAGAGAGCAGAGAATGTATAATAATAATGATCTCCTACCGAATTTCAGTTACGGCGGCTAATCACAACGAGGATCAGCCATGTACGCAGGAGATATTATAGTGCACAAGTGTGTGCGCAAACACAGATGCACTCTTTATTCCCTCACTGTCAAACCCGATGGGACGGCAATCCGACACGACCGGAGAGAGATCAGGCGTAGGACCAACGGCTTAATGTGCTTTCCGAGACAAACTCCGGACATTTTTATTGTGAATTTCTTGACAGAAAAACCCAATATACATTTTTGACCCGACCCGGGAATCGAACCCGGGACCTCGTGATCGGCAGACGAACGTAATAACCATTAGACCAACGAGGCAGTTAGTATATAGTAGAGAATGTATATGGCATTAAGTTCGCCAGGCATATTTATATTCCAGGAAGTAGTAATCAATAAAAATAAAGTAATATAACAATATTAAGTCACACGAACCTTGAAGAACAGAGGTCCCGACCGGCGCATCCTCACTAATCCTTGTAACTGGTGACGCGACAACAAACTCAGGTGGCTGGTCCTCCACATCTTGCACCTTCACCAGTATAGCAGCAGTGCCAGTATTTACACGGCCCTGGTTAGCTCTGTCCACTGCCAAAACGCGAAGTTGGTACAGCGATTTACGCTCGTAATCTAAGCCGTTTACTAGCCGAATAACGCCTTTTCCATTAACAGTTTGCACGGAGAAGTTATTTACGTCGCCGTCTAGTTCTTGTAAGTGGTATAACACCTAAAAAATAATTAAAAAGCATCGTAATATTTGAGTGAACGTGAAAATAAGTTTTTATATTTAAAATTGAATTTGATTATAATAAATAAATACTTGAACGAATGAAACCTACTAATTTAATTTTGACTTTGACTTGACATCACGTTGACAATTGACATGTATGTATTATCATTATTGTTATGTAATTGGATACAGATAAAAAAAGGGACATTGAATAATTTACCAAGTCTTTTATTTGCAAAGGTTGTTGATGATGATTAAAAATTTAACGTATATTTTTTAAATTATATAATAGTATAAATAAAATGTACATCTGGGGTCAACTCGGATACCAAACTTAACAGGAACCAAATATATTTGCAGTTATTTTAATTAAAAATAGCCCGATGACATCGTATCTATACTACCTACTTTATACTGTAAGATATTGTGGATGGTTAAAGGTGAAAGAAGGAAACGTACGTAACACAAATAAAATTTTGTACCTGTCCATAAGCTCCTTCGTCACTATCAGTAGCTTCAACAGTGGCCAATATGCTTGGTAGGGCGTCTTCCTTAACAGCAATTACGGAGGGATACGGTTTGAAAATTGGTTCGTTGTCGTTTACATCTTCGACTAACAATAAAAAGCTTTGTGTTATGAAGTTGCCCTCACCTAAATGCCCATCAGTTAAAGTTAAAATAAATGAGTATTCATCGCGTATCTGGAAATAAAGACCTTAAGCAATTAGATTCTTGTGGGATCACTGGCATTGAACCCAAACCCCAAGTTATGTTGCTAAGAACGTAAAATTTTTATAGGAAAGTGTACATTTGGTGAAACATGAGAAAATTTTAAGTTCGTATCAAAAACATGATGATACTTTGAAGCACGTATCTAGTTACATAATTGTATTATTACGAACCTCTCTATCTAATTCCTTAACTAAATAAATATTTGCTTCGTTGGACGAAATGGCTTCTAATCTTAAAATATCACTACCGACTTGATCTCTAATGCCAAATGTTAGTGTATCCCCGTCAGGATCCACGCCTCTCAGCCGGTATATCAGGCTACCTGAAATTAAAATTAAGATTTCATACTAAATACCTGATAATTTCGAATAATATTTAGCGCGTCGGGCTCTAAGATAATCACTAATTAACAATTAGGTAACAAGACTCCTGGAAAATGCAAAAATTTAACAATTGATTCATTCTATTGGTTGCCTATTTCATATTATTATATGTATTGCAAAACGTAAAATCATATTTTATTTGATATAATCCACATACTGATGCCTCGTGCTAAAAGTGTTCGTCTAAAAGTCTACATCCTGTATAAAGCAGCAAAATGGTTACATCATATCGTTCAAGCGATTAGTGAACACTACGAGTCGAGGGGATCACTGTAAGGCTTCCCTATGTTTGCGTCAGTCGCCTGGCAACCCCACTCTACATTGACCCCCTGTGACTAATTTCCTGTCGACGGTGCATGGTAAAGCTATCGCCGTAACGTTGTTTAGTATTTTAATGATATGACTGCATTTTAATTAATGCACCTATTTTCCATTGGGTCTAGCTTTTCCTTATTATCTGCAACTGGATACAATATTTACAATAATTATGATGATGATCCGACCGATTTCGGCCATGGCAACCGCTTCATCTCCGATTAACTTGCCGGTAGTGCACTCGCATGTGGCTTATATACTAAAAAGATGACTGAACTATGACTACCAACCATAAACAAATCGTATTTGCTTAGTAAAATCATTTCGACCGTCATTGGAAATGGTGCGAGACCGTATTGGTTTTCGAGTGTCGTATAGTGACTTAGACCGTAGGCATGAACTTACCAACTGGTGTATCAGGACTTTCCTTCAGCCTGACCACTATTTCCGACTGCCCATCGAAAAGAAACCGCGGCGGTCGATTTGCGACGACCACTTCCACAATCGCTAGTAATAACCCGAAAATGCTCAGACATGTCAAGTGTTTGTATCGCGCTCGCGGGTAAACGGGCACTTTGGGCACCCTCGCATACATTGTCGATCACCTGACACATTTGATTTTATTGTTTATCGGGACAAAGAACATTTTCCAGAGGTTTTCTTCGCACGGTTTCTCCGTGGGAACACGTAGCTCGTGCTGTACTGGTGAAAGTGTTGTCACCTCTGCTGACACTGCGGTCTAATCTCCTTTACGTGCCGAGTTCACAGCCACCTGCAATGGAGCAAACAGGTGTTACATTGTTATTTTATCGATATTGGAAAGGTAGGTTACGCTTAAACATTTGTACGCTGAAAGCAAAAGTTAACACTTTCTGATTAAACACTTGGGGTTTCTCATTTTTGTGGTGTTAAATACCTCATCCAAATGGTAAAATGTATTTGCCAATTTAGCAATCTGGTGTAGTCTTTGATGTGTTTTACTAATAAATATTATTCGTATCGTGAAGACTCCCTTCTCAATAGAGTCGCCAAAGAAGAGGCGTTACCACACCCAATTTTCTCTCATGATTATAGTTATTAAGTGTCATCGTGACAGATGGTGAGTCCATCGCTGTCCCTTGTTTAAGCGAATTTCAGAAGAGCAATCTTTTGAACCTTTTGATAATATTAGTAATCCTGTATTATATTACTGTCATTCTGACGATTTGAAAGTACTTCGTTAAAAACTAGTTAAATTAAGATATTTTGAATTTGATATCATAGAACACTATAAGAGTTTGCTATTAACTAGTAAAAAACAGTTAGTAAGTATGATAATATCTTCTCTACCAATCTCGACCGTCAAAATTATCAAACCCATAATCAACCACTTGCATAAAAGCTAAGGTGCGAGAACCTTTTCATTAGTGGGTTATCTTGTAATGGAACTAGTGCGTGTCAGAGGCTGCCTACTGGCCGTATCTCTTATAATTAGGCTTACTATCCACCAGAGCTATGATAGGCAAGCGAGGAATTAATCTACATCACGATTATGTAGCTTCACTGGAAGGTCACATCACATGAAAAATAGATCGTGAGGATGAGTACGTACCTACTTGAGAAACGACGACGCGATAGACTAATTTTGTTACAAAAAATTTGAGACTTCATTCAAAATTTTTCAATGAATGAGTTTAAATATTTTTAAGATATAACATAAGTCAGAATTGATCAGACTGAAAAGAGATGATCGAAGTTATGCAACGGAAGGGTCAATAAATAATTCTGAAAGGTCCTCTGTCTCACACAAAAGTGGATAGCCAGCCTAGTATACTTAATGGCCGAGTAATGACGTAGTTGGCCCACAATCTTGCTTAACTAATGAGATCTGGAGTAATCGGTTGTATTGCAACGTTACAGATGGTTTAAGCGAAGAGTTTGTAATTATATTGTACGCACGGGCAATGAATTAGGCAAATTTCACGTTACAGGTGTTTGTTTACTGACCGGTAGTTATTATAAACTACCATAAAATATTTTGATGTCACCACTGCTTAGAATCTATTTCAAACTCGTCTGTAATTTTTGTGGATAGGAATTGAGCCGGCTAGCACCCTGAGCGTGGCAGGCATATCACTATATACCTCAGTCGTCGTATAAACAGCACTCAATTAAATGGTGCTTACTATGGTGCAATTATTACCTTATCTAGTAACTTTCGCTTTAAAGAACTCATAAAAATAAAAACAATGCGCTATAATTTGCGAGAAATAACAAGCAGGAGTACGTTGGGAAAATAATAATAACAAAACTCGTAAGTTCATTCTTTAATAATGACGTGTCGTAACAGTTCATCCTAATGTAACTAAGTTCATTCACACGCATTGCGGCTGTGATTCTGTTAAGCAATTGTTTTAATTATGTAAAATATAATAAACTGACATCACGCCATCTGGCGGATGTATTTTGAAGGTACATGTATACATTTTGGTACGTAAGTGACCCGTCAGCGCGGACGGGTTAAAACAAAAGGTGCACCATAGCGCAACGGACACGAAGGCCAGAGTATTGTGTGGAAAATTGTACACTATCGGGGACTGACCTTTGGTTCGTCATCACCACTGATGAACTCCATGATCGTGATTCTAGCGGTGATTCAGTTTTCTGTGAGCCAGCTGATGTCACAATTGCAACTATTCTAGTTCGCTAACGATGATAGTTGAAATATTATTTTATTTGTTAACGGTGCCAAGGATATATGTTTAAGTACTTTATGAGTATTTGAAGCTATCATATCAATCATTATAGCCTACAAACTTTTGCCCACGAATTCTTTCGAAGGTAAATAATAAATCATAAGTTGGCTATACCACTTAGATGTACCATCTTTAAAAATAAATCGGAATCGCCCTCATAGTTCAAGTGCTTACCTCCCGGCATTAATGTTTAGAAATACTACAAATTGACTTCATCGGCTAACATTTTCAAAAAAAGATAAAACACTTGCTTTTACTCTATGTTACAATCTAGACTACAGTGCCATTTGTTTTCACAGATCATGATTCACGATAATAACTTAATTATCATGGCAATAAATTGGTCCAGAAAGTACGCTTCAAATTAGGCATAAGTGGGCAGGCGTCTGGCGTAACGATAACAATGTACCACCAAAACGAGACCAACGAGAGAAAGCCTCCATCGTCGGCTACACACGTGGATAATATTAAAATTAACACTTTTCTTGATAGCTTTGTGAGGAGTACGTTAGTGCTGGTTGGGGAAATGTGACTTTATGGATCGAGAATAACGAGCTTGGCATGTAATAAGGTACTTAGTTCGAGTCAAGCTCCACCCAATAGCCAGGGTCTAAGTATTTGGCTATGGTATCCCCTGCCTGTCGTAAGAGGCGACTAAAAGGGGGCCGGAGAGCCTGCTGGCGATGGTCGGTGTCGGAGCTTTGACCACTGAGCCGCGGGCCCGGGAAGGTGGCAGCGCGATGTGGCTCGCGCTGCCTTGCACAGCAAGGTCTCCATCTATGAGAGTACCCGAGTCCCCCCTGAGCTCTGAGGATGGCCACCTACCCCCGGCGGTATCCCGGGGGGGTTTTTCCACCCAATCCCACATACCCCGATCTGCCTCTCCCAGGACGGTCGGGGACCTTTTGAGGTTTCCCCCGCGTAAATAAAAAAAAAAAGGTACCTAAGTTCTGAAGGCACGTTAAATTTGTAAAAAAACATGCCTTATCGGAATTGAAATAGATAGTGCTGCAACATATGTGTTCGCTCTTTTGCGGGGCTTTCTATAAATCTTTTTATGAGAAGATTGGAGAAAAGTTATACTTTAATCTCCAAATGTCCTATCACATTACCAGTAAATTAGACTTCTCTCTCAAACTATAGAGTAACGCTCCAAGTAGAGCAGAATAGACTTTCTTGCCACCATGAATTTAAATTGTCTGTTATTTGTCAACCGAGATACTAAATCAGCCTACTTCGATAGTAAAAGAAATAATGAGACATGACCTACTTGGCTTAGCAATTTTCAAATGACCAATCACCCTAATATGGTATCATTATCAAGCACTGATGCGGTTTTACGACGAGAGGCGGGACTCCTGATTCTTCACGATTTTATTAATCTTGTGGAAATAACTTTCCGACGTGGTAGTGAAATTATGTTTGTAGGGTAGTTTTAGCTTGGTAGTTTAGCCCTTTACAATCTTTTGTTTTAAATGGGTGCGAATTTTAAGTGGCAGTTGCTTCGTGCTGGTGAACAATCACATACGGTTAGATTGAGTGACGACTACATCTAATATTACGATATGAGCAATCATTATACAATTTTGCAGATACGTCAGGCGCATTAATATAAAACGATTCAGCGGGAATAAGCTAGTTAGAACATTCCTCGTGTAAGATAGTATGTAATAAAAACTCCGTCTGAAATCTACCTCTACTTTGGTCCACGTAATATTAAGTTAGCTACAGGTACTGTAATAGTAGGTACGGCACTGTAATGGTATCTTTCATTTGCGGTCATGGATAGTTAGCATATTAATGTCAAGAACCTCTACATATTATTAATAGCAGTGGTATTTGATTACACTTGTTCCCTGATGAGCCTGTATTGATTGAGTATGAATAATTATTCACATTTTATTCGATATCTGTTGCCTCGCTTCTGTACCATTATTATGATATTTTGCAGCTTGCTTCCCATACAGAATAAATAGGTATCGGTGCAATTTATAAGTCGTGTGTGAATTGTGACTGGTGACATATTATAACGTTTTTCGGATGTGAAATGTATTTATGTATTCTATCTAATCTAATCTAAAAACCTCATCCGAAATATAACACAAAATGCGAGATACATTTACACTCTCATTACTTTAGTCATGTATATTACATACGTTTGTATAGGCATCCACTGCCCCATAGTCTTAAACCGTCTGATAATTCAAATCCTGATAAACTAACCGTAATTACATGACAAATGTATGCGAAACCAATTAATCAATTTGGCTGCATTAACAACTTGACGTCTGGAGTTTTCTCCTCTCGCCTACTGTATAGATTCCGTATGATTGAAGTCCAATTACTTTAATTTATTTGAATACTTTCATTGGTTATGTAATTGTGTTCATGTGCTTCTAATATACATAATGTAAGTACACAAACAAGTTTGGAATTCGCAAGTGACAAACTTACTAGTGCTTCCGGATTAAGAGCTAGTTTGAGCGGAGGCCCTCTTTACTTAATGTCAGTGTGGACAATGTATTCGTTGCTAATGTCATTATGCGATTACCGGCTTTGTAATTTAATCTTGAAGGATAATTTGTTAGCTGTGGTATCGTACTTAAGCAGTCGTTAACAAGTTTTAAGGGACTGAAGTAAAGCGTCAAGGAGTGTGGTGAAATAGAGAACATTTTTAAATAGCTAGGGCATAATAATGAAAATAATGATCTCCTACCGAATTTCGGCTACGGCGGCTAATCTCAACGAGGATTAGCCATGTGCGCAGGAGATATTATAGTGCATAAGTGTGTGCGCAAACACAGGTGCACACTTTATTCCCTCCCTTTCATAGTCCGATGGGAGTCAATCGGACACGACCGGAGAGAGGTCAGGCGTAGGACCAACGGCTTAACGTGCTTTCCGAGGCACGGAGGCGGCTAGGACATAACAACACAGCTGGAGAAATGTTGGTGTATTATGAGTACACCTCTGTCTACCCCTTCGGGGAACACAGGCATGAGCAAATGTGTATCTCTATTTTCAGCAGTCGGTTAAAAATTATTGTTTGTAACAATGTTTACAACTTTCGTTAATGTTACGGAACATTTTATTGCCCACTTCAAGTCTTCTCACGGTTATTCAATTATGAAGAATAATGCTTTATGAAATCATCAGAATGTAGTGTGAGACCTGTTTTAATCATCACAACTGTTCCAGTGATGTGTAACCATCATAAATTGCAGAATTGGCAGTAAAGACAGTTAATTTGTCGGATTTCAAAATAAAATAAAATTTTATTGGAATCGTGTAACCGATACACTGTAATTCTTGGGTAAATCTAATATTATTGAGCCGTGGGATATGTTTCATTTACCATAGTGCTTAGATCAAAGGTAGATAGGTGTAGATATGCTCAGGGGCCCTACCATGAACTCTTATTGCCACGATGGTTTGACTCATATTATGAGACAGATGAATATGACTTATACATTTGTCACTGTCACACAACTGTAACAATGTTTTTTTTTATGAATCTTGCCTATGTATGTACGTGAGCTTAGTGATGTCACACCGCGAATTTTACAGTAAAGAAAAATAGCCCAAATATATCTGGGACGGAATTCAAAGACGTAAGGATGAGAGATCCCTGAGATGGCAATGGACGTGCAATCTGTCACCTTGGCACTTAATCATCTTCGGTGAAAACCTTTGCCTACTACTCTGAGAAGATTTCTGGGAAGGCGTGAAATGACGCTTGTTCACGGGGTCGTTACTATCGTAAGTTATTCTAGATTTCGCTCAAAACTAATTAAATTCTTGTCAACTTTAAAATATAGTTGTTACGATTCGAATCAGTAAGCGTTAAAAATATTTACCAAGAATTATCGCTCAATCAAATGACTTATTCGCTGTAATATCACTGTTAGACATAATTTATATTATCTTTTCCCATTGAATTTCGTAGCAAAATACCTATGAAAGTTTATTACTGACGAAATCTTTTTACATTTCTTTATTTCGACTAACATTCAAACAAAAGTGTTTGGAGATAAATAGAAGTGTTCTGTTAATTCGATCTGTGCGTGATTCGTCCGAAGATTTCATCTTTTTTTAACTTTCGATCTCAAACCGCGGTCGTAATGATGGTCTGAATATTTCGTTACATTTTATTACACATAATTGACCTCTATCAACACAAATGCTTTGCTACTCCATTTATATTAGAAAAGCTGTGCGCGTTTCCATGACTTTACAAGTCGGGGAAAATAATGGGGAAAAAAGGACGGATCACAGGAGATTATTTTTTTTTATATTGCAAGGCCAAAATCTGCTTACTTATTACTGGCCTTCAAGAAGAAAAAAATATATCTTTTTAAATCCAAATTTCTGATCGTCTTTTGTTATTTTTTTACCAGAATAATTGCTTTGGAAATTTCCTTGTCGCTGTATTGCCATTGTTACCAAATATCGATTAACGTTTCGACTCTTTATAAATGTATTTTATCGTTTTAAGTCTACTGTAGCTGGTATTTCATAGTACCGTGTCGGAATCGACAATGGAAACGTACTGCACATAAATCCGGTGATGATAAAAGCAGGTGAGCCGCTTTTTCACGCGAAAGTATCTGGGATTACTACTTAGGTATAATTATAGGACATCTTCCTTATTCAGATTGTTAACAGTTGATGCGTTTTAAACGACGTTGAGCTTGGATCTATTAACTTAGATGTTGCACGTATTCAATTCGAAATCTGCATTTAAATGTTTCCAATTTACTTTCGTTATGTAATTTTTCGTCTTTGTTATTTCGAAATATGCAGTTGTAACTCAAATTCGCAATTAGCGAGGATTCAGACTACTGAGACTGCTAGTTAATTGGAACCGCGTTCCCAGTTGCTTGATTCGTTTTTATTTAAAGGCGAGTGGGACCACTCGTCATTTTATTAGCCTCGTAGCCTCTTCAATCACATATAATCCTGTGTAATACATTGATGCTAATAAGGTATGTGGTTCCAGTCGACCGATTCAAAAATGCTATCAGGCGACTGGGACCGTGGTTCCAGTTCTTAGTGGTTCCAGTGGCATGTATCCTCGTTGTGACATATGACATTTTGTTGACCAGGGGCCCTACATGAGCTCTTATTGACATGATAGTTTGACTCACATTATGAGACAGATGTATATGACGAGTATACATTTGTCACTGTCACACAACTGTAAAAACATTGCAATAAGAGCGCATGGTTGAGCCCCAGTTCGAACCTAATCCGAATTATTATACATAATTAATTTTATCTCTCTAACTGACTAGATTCTGCAGGCCTGCGTATGGGTGAAATTTTACAAACAATCTTTGACGTCCAATTAATCCCATTTGGGGTTTGAGTAGGCTTATGAAAACTACTTAGGAATAATACTTAGGAAAACACTTAGTAAATATCTACCGCACAATGTACTCACCCTACAAATCAGGCCTGTAAGACCAGCGGTTTAGGCTGTGCGTTGATATATCGGTCAATATTTTTTTTCTTTTATATATTACTAGTTACTTCTCTCGAATTTGTCCGCATAACCCACGTTTGGTCTGAGCGTGATGATAAATAGCCTTCCTTAATAAATGGGATATCTAATACAGAATGAATAACTCAAACGGGACTCAAATGTTTTTGATATTAGCGCGTTCAAGCAAACAAATAAACAAACTCTTCAGCTTTATATATTATTATTAAAGAGCATAGATATAGATATAAACATAATTATATTTTAGGCTTTTAGCTCCTAAATATTTCATGAGCATTGAACTGAGAAAGAAAGGACATAAACAAACATTAATCATAATTAAATTAAAGCCTTCACACTGTATTTCGATGAGTGAATATAAATTAACATAATTTATAACAACCTGTGATCATCGCCGTAACATGACTAGTCCATACCACAGTGGTGTACGGTACGATACTTTATGAATATATTTATGTCCATATTATGTACAGTAGTTCGTTTACCCAGGGGGCATATACCGTGACGAGCGACCGACCGTGCCTCCACTTGATACCTCCCTCGGGAACCAAACTTGTCCCATATCCGGTCACGGGCAGACGGCTTTTGGCGATGTCTAGACAAGTAGGAAATTGAGTTTTGTAGGTCGTGCGTAGCTTAGTTAGGTTATATTCTCTGTGCCCCAAGTAAAGGTTTGCAAATTTTCAAAAGCGAGGACGCTTGTCTTTACGTTTTACCGTGGCTCAAAATATTTTGATACTTTTTTGAGGCGTGTTGTGGTTTCCAAAGATGGCGGATCAACACATTTTGAACTGAACTAAAACGCAAGATCAAGCAAAGTTTTTTTGGTATTTGGAAAACTTATACTTGGGGTTCAGGATTATTTTACTTTGCCTATTTTGAGTGGTACAGCGGGGCCTGTACCAATGAGTTTTTCTAAAAACTTGGTAAAAGCAGTGATTTCCCACCACGTACGGTGAAGGAAAACATGATGAAACCTGCATATGACTTAAAAGTAATTCAAGGACATATATATATAGTGCCTAAGACGGCGATAGTCTCATCTGTCACGTTGGCACTTAACCATCGCTGGTGAAAATTGAGTGTTGTTATTAACACCTCTGCCTACCTCTTCGGTGAATACAGGCGTGAGCATATGCATGTGTGTACATTCCGCTTTACTCACCCTATTACCATATTACCCCTTCTGATGGAAGGTGAAGATTAACATTTATAATGCAACCAGGGTTTTTTCTTATGTCAGTGTGCATTTTCGTTGGTTAAATTCCTAGGTGTTGCGCTGGGATCATACCATGACCATTTTTCAAGATAGTTTAACACTTAATAAGAGAAGTTTATGATACATATGACGTGTATAAGTCTGTCACTGTCACACAGTGGAACTTTGATGGCAATTAGAGCTTATGGTAAGGGATTTGCTAAATCTGACGACATTTTTATTCCTTTGACACTTTTCTCTCAATTTACATACCTACTTTCGATTTCGTCAAGATTATGCAACGAAAAAAGTGTAACTGTAACTTAAAGTTGAACTGTACTGGCTTATGTTTTTTTATTTCGCCTTTCCTCACGGTCGTTGCACTGTACCGTGCAATAAAATAACTTGCCGTTTTTCATTTCCTCTCGGCTATATCTTGTATTAGATATGGCCCTTAGAGACGTAACTTTTTAATTTTTATGATTCAATAGTCTGTTATTGCAGTGAAACGTTTAATATGGCGTGGCGAGAACGGCTTTATTTGTAAACTTTTTGTTTCGTTAATTAATAGAATAAAAATAAGTTTATTTTGCGAAGATGATTGATAGAAAGTAATGGAGACAGAGCGGAGAGAGTAACTTATTTTCAACGTTCAACCCTCAAAATGTTTCTCAGATATTCGATTATCCACTAAACTATTGAATTCATATTGCATGAGCAATCTTAGAAGAATAAATTACTAATGAAGATCGTTCATTTATTGATTCAAAATTCAAGACACAATTTAACATTTACGCCTGCCATTACTTGACACTTTGTCACATAAGACGTAATATTTCAATTGTTGTGAATCCAAAGGTATTGCGTTTTGGCTTTCTAACCGCAACACTTAAAAAAAATGGTTTAATTTGTGCTGAACTGATTTCAAGTGGCGATGAAAGTGAAGAATACCTTTACATACAAAAGATTATATTTAACACAAATGCAACAAACGCATCCCAGAATTTCTAGTGCGATTCTAATCATAGCTTTAAAGTAAGGTAATGTAACGCACAATACAATATAAGTCTTGTTTACACGTGTCACGATTTCCCACGATTTCGCATTTATGAGAATGGTGTCCATTAATGTTTTTATTGAGCCAATCGGAACGATACCACGAGACTTAAGATTCTGTACCCTTATTACGAGTTTTGTACCGTTTTCATAATCTATACTCGTTATCGTCGTCCGCTATATAAACATAACACTTATTCTCACGCCTGTATTCCCCGAAGGGATGGCAGAGCCACATTTTACCGAAGATGATTAAGAGCCAAAGTGACAGCTTGACAGCTTGCGATCTTTGAATTACTTCTCAGACATATGAAGGTTTCCTCACGATTTCCTTCACCGTAAAGCACGTGGTGTGAAATCACTGTACCTATAAGTTTTTAGAAAAACTCATTGGTTTCACACAGGCTTCGCTGGGATTCGAGCTTGCGTCGCTTACATAGCATGGGACTGCTCAAACTAAGGCCACCACATTTTTACATTATTTGTATGAAATATTTTAGTTATTTAGGTAGGAAGCGCTATACAATTAATACGCATACGAGACTTGTGATATGGGTACAGTAAGCGGTGATATGTTCATAGCTCTTTACATTGAAAATTTGCATATTATTTTTCAATTGCAAATCTGATAAGCACTTGTTGAACTGCAAAATTATGGGAACAGATGTAAAGATCTACTTATTCCAAAATTGTTACGTGATTGAGCATGAAATTCACCGGCTTGAGTGAATTAATATTCACAGAAATGAAAGTACTGCGTGAGTGAGTAATATTTGGATACTTATTTTCACATTATGTAGTTAGGCGCGTTTTGTTAAGTTGTGTTTTTACAAGTGTAACAAATGGCATTTTCTTGAATGCTTTAGGATTCTGTTGTTTCAAGGAACTCTTTTAATGGTGTCTATTTCGTGTGACTTTTTCTCTACGACGAATCATAAGTATCGATCGTCATATCGTCATGAAAGACAAAGGTCCCCGAAGGAGTAGTCTTTACGGCATTGCATTTTCACTTAAGATGCACCGCGTCCTACGAATAAGTTACCCCAAAGCTTTGTAGTTTTTGACAACGAAATAATTCTAAGTGAAGGACCTAAAAAAATTATACTAATTGGTACTGGAGTTGGTCAATACTCACTGTGTTATCGAATCGGTACGGAGTAGAATATCAGTTTTTGGAACTAGAGGCTTATTCTTTGCTCAAGTTACCGATGGTCCTCAAAGCCAATTATTCCAAATCGCTTTTCACCCACATGTTTAAAATTCATCACTTACATCATTCATTCGACTTAGCAATTCAGTGTTTATTATGTTCACTAAAAAAGCATAGTTAGTGAAAAGGAAATACTTTGCTAGCATGATCGTTGTAGTACTATGGTTAAGATGTAAGTAGATAGCCGGTAGGTGAAGGTTTCGATCGACCTATAAAGCCTATAAATCGCAATGATGACTGATCTGTCACGATCTACTTACCGCTATAATTTGTTTATGCCGGGCCCAGAGTGCAAACAGAATGTTTCACGGTACAAGTGATAAGTAGAAAAGCTTAACTTACTTTTAATTAATTACAATTATATTTATATTTATTCATTAAAGAAAACTGTTAAGTGCGCTTAGTCAGAATAGCTGCGGTTTATTGTCTACCTTTATGGCCCTAATTTAAAAGAGTAATGTATATTTTTTCATGTTTAATAATTATTTTAGAAAGTGTTTAGAGCAGTTACACAAATTGAAATTTAGCATACATTAAAAAAAGCCTAGTTTTTAAAACTAAAATGAACTTTCAAAACTTGTCATTATGTGGCATAGGCCATAAGCAATGGCCGTAATACAAGCCCATTCGATAAAAATTTTAGGACTAATCTTTTTATTTTATAAAATAAACAAAGACACCAAAATGAATTTAAAAAAATCAATTAACAGAGTTCATTTCTTATTGTAAAATAACAATTAAAATATTTAAAATAAAGATTACAAAAAACTCACCAATTAAAATCAGCGTAAAGCGTGACACTCCAAAATGGCTTTCCAATTTTGAATCGAAACAATGATTAGGGCGATGATTCACGACACTTCCTACGTCCACGTCCGATGCGCGGTTGTTGCTATCGCGCGACAGGTGTGCACGCGGTGCGGATCGAGACTGTCGTTCGTTCACGGTAGATAGAATTGGGTGGGTTACTACATCCCCTTCAGGGCGCAGTGTTATGTTGAATGAAGCCAAAAGAAGCGGTGGATTACTAAGCGCGAATGCATCATGTTGTACTAACGCAGAATAAATAAACAGGTAATAAGGTAGATACAGTGTAGAATTAGTAAAAATAGTAAATCAAAAGTTTGTAGATGTAGGTATGTACATTCATCAACAAGCTACTTTTAGTTTAGGTGTCATCAGATTGGTGAGATTGGTAGCAAAAAACCTGTTGGGTACATATTAGAAATAACTGAAATAAAAAACATTTTTGCGCGAATATAATAGGTACATAGTACTGGTAATTACGCCCATTTAGACTAATTAGACCTGGCTTGGAAATTTGTTAAAAAATACTTTGATTCTGGACTGAAATTAGTAGCTTTGCAGGAAAGGCCTAAATACGTAGATCTACTTAAAAAATAAGGAGAGTTGGCAACGTTGGATAGATAGTACCTTTTGGGGCATTATGGGTTTTAATCATGTTTCAATTCATTTCCATTTGTAAGCATGACGGAAAATATTGTATTTTTACTAATATAACAAGTTATTACTTACTTCAAAACCATCAATATTGAAGCATATTTCTATTCAGGGGATTGCGCACCTGAAGATTCGCCTAGCCCCATCCGATTTGTGTGTTGATAATCAAATATTTGTAAAACATAGCTCAAAACAATATAGCAGTTAAACTCTTCAGCTTTTACCATAACAATTTCTTCAGAACAACGATATTAAAAGTATCAAAAAGTCTTAGATTCGGCATCGTAAGCTTACTCAAGTACCAGGTGAGACTTATTTGACACAATTTTTTGGTAAATGTGTTAACAAAGTTGGTGAATTTTTACTTCATGATGTTGGAACAAATTAAGGATTACTTACCAACAGAATAATTCCATCATATATATAGTTATTAAGCCCTTGACATCAAGGCCGTATTCTCTCTTCCCTTCTCATTTAGTTGGAAGGTTCATCTGGTTCTCCCTCTTCCTCTTCTAGCTTAATTTCTACCTTCTGGAGAAAATTTAATTCCTTAACAAAAAAAATTGTGGTTGTAATTTGTATTTTAATGCTAAAATTGGTCGCTGGTACGAGTTAAGTATTACTAGCATTGTCTCATAACCTCACATCATATCTCAATCTGCCGTGGTGGCCTCGGGGTTTGAGCAGTCGCCTGCTACGCAAGCGACGCAAGTTCAAATCCCAGCGGGGCTTGTACCAATGAGTTTTTTTAAAAAGCTTATGTACAGTGATTTCACACCACGTGCTTTACGGTGAAGGAAAACATCGTGAGGAAACCTGCATATTTCTGAGAAGTAATTCTAAGAAATATGTATAGTGCCTGAGATGGCGATAGACTCACCATCTGTACGGCATCATCACGGCACTTAATCAAATTCGGTGAAAAGTGGGTGTTGTGATAACAACACCTCTGCCTACCCCTTCGGGGAATACAGGCGTGAGCATTTCAATCTGTGTTTGAAAACCAATTAAGATTAGTGTCTTTTAAAAAACTCTCTTCAGATTCACTTGCATTTAAAACCCGAACACATTGTGATCGCTCAGTGAAACGATTAAGAAAGCGAGCTTGGTAACGCTTGTTTAATCTATGGCTGTTTCCACCATGTCGTATTGGAATTGAACGCGGTGGTCACCGGACCGTGGTGTAGGCGGTGGTGAACGGTGACCGTGACCATATGCCACCGAAGACACCGTTTTTAGTAAGTAACGTTACGCAAAATTATATACAGGAGGTAGGCTACTTTACGGTAACTCATTGAGTGGTCGTTAAATTTTAAAATTGGAATGCGATGGAGACCCTCTTCCATGCGTATCCCGAAGGAAGGATCACAAAAATTTTAAACAGGTACTTTCAATGCACATAGTTACACTTGGATTACTGACTCAGGATGGCGTGACTGACACATGGTGTTACCAATCAACCCTCCAAAATGTTAGTGCCTTGTCCCATTACATCTATAAATATAAAAGGAAGTGATTGACTGATGTATCAATACATAACCTAAGCCGCTGATTCAAGAGACATGCATTTTGGACGGTGAGTTTTTTAAACATTATTTTTTCTATAGTTATGTAAAAAACTACAGTTCTGCTGTCAATAAAATGTTCTTCTTGTCAGCTGCTTTTTTCACTGCTCTCGCTCAAATTTATTTTAATTACTTGCTATCGTCTATAACAACTGTTAATTATTCTCCATATCCTTTTAACGCGTTCACTGCTAACGACGCGTATGTGCGTCCAATTGTTCGAGAATTCACGAAGAAGGTGAAATGTTAGCAGTGAATGTGTTAAAATATATAAGCAGGGTTGTATTGTATATTTTGAATACCGTCTTCAATACAAATATTTTTAAAATAGTTTGTGTAAATAATACGACTCTTTCTTATGTTCTATGGCTTGAACATAGCATAAATTACCTATGATGTTGTTTGCCTAATAATCGTATTATGTTTATGGATGGGTGGTCGTTGTGATGCCGAATCCGTTCGAGTGTTACGCATATTGATTCAATATGCAATATGCGACTGGTGTTTTTCTGATGCGCATCACACGTGACGGGTGAAAGAAAAATTTATGACGTCATTTCTTTTTCATTGGGCTTTATTTGAGTCGTCTCGAGACAAATGAGTACAGAGCCTGTCTGAAGTGAAGATAAGCGGTTACCTTACACAAAGTTAGTATAGATGCCGCAAGCCAAATTAACAATGCTTAACTCACAGTCACTGGTTTAAACTGTGCTCGTGAGGAGTTTTTGGAATTAAAAAACTTGTGTTATCACAGTCATCTTAGTTTTGGAATGTTTTTTCATGTATCTTTACAATCTATGTGAGTGTGTAAGCGACCGAACATTCTCCTAAACGGCTGAACCGATATTGATTTTTTCAGTGTTTGATTGGGCCCATGTAAGGCTTAGATTTCTAATAAAGGAAGTAATACAATTGTATTGTAATAATTCCTTCTTTTTCAACGAAAAAAGGATAAGGGTTGAATATATTTACGCAGAAAATAATACACGCAATACATTTTCCATAATATTTCTTTTAATCGTATCATAGGTAAGGTAATTAAGTATATTATAATACATTTCATTAACCATTCATTTCTATGACTGACACAACGCCTTGTGAAAATAATATCAACTTTATATGACAAGTACCGCGGCCCAGACTAAATGTTAAAGATGGACCTACATTAACCACACGCAATACGTTTAACGTGGCGTTGCTTGTGGGTAATGTAGCATCCTATAGTATCTTAAGGCTTTAGGAGACTAGCAAGTGTCGTGTTGTACCAACTAGACATACCTACGTACGTTGAGCACCGTTAAACTCATAGAAATTGATTTCGGATGGATTTTCATGGGGTTAAGACTGGCGATAAAATTTGAAATTCATTCGACTTAATTTTCAATAATTTTGATATTAAAATTATAGTCAAAATAAGTATATAACTTATTATAGGATGACCTACTACCACCTTCGTTCCATATTATTGTGTTTCATATAGGAGTTCTTGGAGCTCATTTTATAATAACTTTTAAATATAGAACCGTTATCGAGTTCGGAGCTGCTATTGGCTCGCTACTGTCCACCAATCGGAACACTGAACGTAGTAAAATCGGTTATTGCTTTTTGATTTTGAAAATACTCGAGGGGAGAATAAGACGCATTATTGTACATAAAATCCAAGAGGACAAACGAAGAATATACGTGGTTTGGTAATAAGCAGATTTGAACTTTAAAAATTCATGGGATAAGAATAAGCTTTCGTTAGGTTTATTTATATCCAATTATTAATGGCGTACTTTGAGGCATAGATTGACATTTCACTTAAAATGCTAATAATAATGAACCATTAGATAACTAACACAGATTATACTTCAAAACTTAATCATAAACATATTTTATTATCAACAAATTCGTACATTTACACGGCAATTATCTGGGCCTTTTATATCGTAAACATTGACGTCCACCTTGTAATATCATTCAATACATTTTAATATATTATCTAGAATTTATGTTACATAGTTAAACTAACACAAATCCATCACAATAACTTTAGAATATCAGTTGTTTGATTCGTTCAGGCTATTTTACTCGAGTTATATTATATTCCTCTACACATTACACTAACAACTTAATCTAAATGTTATTAAAATAGATTCTTCAGATGATTTGTTGATAAAATCTTTTCAGTTCACAACATAATGATGGCTAGTTCCCGCGATAATCAACCCAATCGCTTAAAATAAAGAAAAAGGTGCTTTATCAGAAACTAGCTGGAGAAATAAGAATCCAGCTGGAGATATTTTGCAATCAGTTTACAGTATATTTAAATTTGAAGCAGGATTGTGAGTCTAGTAGCTGTTTACTCATTCGATGTATCATTTCTAAGCTTTAATGTGTGATGTTCCATCTATGAAATAGCGTTTTTGTCTGAAGCTCTTGCTGCCTACGGATATCTGCCGCTGTTTCTTAAGCACATGTCCAATATCTAGTTTGTAAATATCACCCTAGAAGGGACACCGAAAGATCAGTAAATCTCTTTGACACTGACAGAGTATGAGATTCAACTAGCATAGTAGACCACTCAGCGAACATGGCTCTATGTAGAGTATAAGCCTTTTTTTATATGAACCATTTTGAGCTCTGATTCAAACTCTTGGCGATAAACCAAACGTAGATCGTCTTAAGTCAAGTAAGTACTGCCTACAAGTGGGTGTATATCATCTCTACCTTCCCCTTTGAAGACGCTTGGAATACAATGGGCAATGAGGGCCCTTACTGCCTTAAGCGATTGGGTGTGGGAACTCAAAATAAAGATCTAATGGCAAATCCAAAGTAATAATTATTGAGGGATAATTTCATAATATTTAATAGCTAATATATTTACGTATTATACTTTTCAAGGACTACCTGTGATAAATTTCATATTAAATTTGACTAGAATTTTATTATCAGTGCCTATAGGAAAGTATAGCGTATTATGTAGATATAGGTAATTATTAACTTAATTTATCTAAGTATAGCTTGCGAGTTATTACTAAGGTGAAATATTTTTGTTGCTTATTTCTTAATGATCAGATATTTATAACATAGTGTAAATATGTGGGCAACAAATTGTATTAGACATTAGGCACGTTGCGTCTGAATTATTTACTTTTGCACCAAAATACATTCAGCAAAATCTTTCAGATCTTTTAACACTTAATTAAAATTAGCACGTAATGTTCACATTCAATATTAATTTTGTTATATTTCGGGCCGGTTTCACAATGACTGGTTAAATTTTATCTTTAACGTTTCGAAAGCTTTCCATAGAAAAATTAAAATTTACCATAGTTAGCCATTTAGGTGGTTATTTCCTATGTAGATACGTTGTGTAACCGGTCCTTCATACTGAACTTAATAAGCGAAGACAAACAGAAATATACAATAGGAAAATAGTTTATAGGGTTAATTTGTCTTTTAATTTTACAATATTTACAATAAAACCCGTGGAATGCTATACTTCTTACCTTTAACCATTAGATATATCAACTATTCTCGGGATTACGTCGGTAAACTAGGCGTAGGACATGAAGTTAAGAATAGTAAAAGATTTGATAATAAAATAATCCAGTTTCTAACATTTCTTTCTATTAAATAAATACATACATACGCTCACGCCCGTATTCTCTGAAGAGGTAGGCAAAGGTGTACTTATTAAACACCCAGTTATGTTTAAGTCCCATTGTAATTCACCTTCTGTCCGAGCACATTGGCACTAATCCAGATTCCGGGCTGCTACTAAGAAATAATGGATAGCAATACCCCCAACAACTTTTTGTCCCACTCGGGGATCGAACCTAAGGCCACTAGACCAACTAGGCAGTGTTCTATAATAAATCCTGCTTTGTTCAATGTACACAACCACCTCTGCCTACCCTTTCAGGAATGAAAAGGCCTGAATTTGGGTCAATGATCGCTTGAATAACTCTGCCCTACCGTGAGGGATTCTGCGTGATGATATGTATTAATGAGATGCTGGCTTTAAGCTGTCAGCATTTTATAATGATGCAGGTATTCACTTACTTTTAATATTTTCATACAGATATATAAAAAGAAAAATATTATCTTCCTATATTGTACGGTATTGGTTTCGTTGCGTTGATTGGTCGAGAAAAAATATGAATTTTAAAATATAATTTATTGTTCATAACATTTATCACTATTTGAATACAATTACCTACAGATTTCTACAGAAACAGAGATCAATTCCGCAAGATAATTTTTAACACTTTTTAAGTATTTATATATTTTTGATGTTACAACTATACGAAGAGTTAAATAGTTTATTTTTATGAGCCCGCTGCATAGGAACTTTACATAAATAACAATATTGTATTAAATACATACAATATACAAATTTATCTTACTTATACATATTTACTTAGGTAATATGAAATCAAAATGAGATTATTACTGGCAAGAGGCATCACCTCTGACTGATTTTATATATTTTTTTTCTGCATCTACATATTCAATAATGTTCTTTGTTTAAATTTTCTAAGTTAAGAAGTTCAACTTACGTTTTTATACTTTAGAAAACGTTAAATAGATTGTGTATATTTTTTAAATCAGGTACCGTGCTTCAATAACAGAATACTTACCTATTTATTATCCTCGCTTTGTTATTTGATATTCTATATCTGAATTTTGTTTCAAAAACTGTCGATTCATTTCGATATTCCGATTCCCATGCGTTGTATCTAATGATTCTTCTCTTCTTTTCTGCATTCTTCTGTCTTCTTAGATCAGAGCAACTAATGGATAAGCTTGGTCATACTTTAGGCTCATTGTGGATTTGGTGGGCGCAGTACTGTGATGCAGATGGACCCGCGAAGTATCCGCAGTAGATCTATAACCTCCGGAGTTTTCATTGATGTTACGTTCTCGTCGTTCACCTGTAATTAAAATAATTTTATAACATTTTTGTCTAAGTTAAGGTTTTTCGATCAAAACCTTCTTTAAGGCACAAACTAGCTTTATACTATAGAGCCAATGACATTGTAACTATATATGTTATGTTCATAAAAATCAGGGGCCCAACCATGAGCTCTTATTGTAAAGTTAGTTCAGCTGTGCGACAGTGACAGACTTAGCACGTCATATACATCTGTCTCACAATAAGAGGTTATGGTAAGGCCCCTGTTCACGCGAATGAACTAAACGATAGGATAAACACGTGAGTAAAAGAAATAGTATGATTAGATTACGTGTTTCTACTATGACACCCTATTGATATTATGTTGCATTCAACATAATTATTTCTGTGGGTTTATAAACAATGAACAAATTTAGTTTGAGAGTGACAGGTAACGCTATATATATCCCCTTATTAAACGTAGACTTATAGACTATCTTAGTCTACGTCCTCGGTTTTTTTGAATTTTAAAAGGGATGGATATAGTATTAGTCGGGTTTAGTCAAGTCTTTGATCAAACCATGTTTTATAACAGGGTTATAGTATTTTATAGGGTTTAATGGCAGAGCTCTTGCTAAACCTCTGATACGTTTTGAATGTTTCTTTTCCAAAGCGTGCGTAGAATATTATGGGGGATGTATTAGAAATTGTGTCACTAGCCTGGAGTATAACGTCGCCACGTCGAAGTCTCCCGTCCCTCGCTGCAACGCTGTCATTGTAGACAGCTGAGATGTAGCTCTGGCCAGATTCCGGATGGCTTTGTACGCTGAAACCCAGCCGGCTGTTCCAACCGCGATTCAGTTCCACTGTAACTATCTGCAACATTAAAGGTTAAGGCACTCAGTACAATGTAGGTGTTCAATACTTTTTTCATCCGAATGGCACTTAGAATTAAAAAAATAAATATACTGACTGACTGACTTATATGTACGCACGTCCTAAAGCGCTGATATCAGGGGCATGAGAGACTATCTATGAGACGTAGGTATCAACTATGCACGGGTTTTCCAAATTCCACCTCTGAAAATTGATCTAGCGATTGACCTTACCGTAGGTTCATTACAAGTTTCATCTATAGGTGGTTCGGGTTTGACGTTTTCTTTCTGTACAGCGTCGATTTCTTTCGGCTTGGCAGGGGCTGGAGGCTCCACTTTGACCTTCCGTTCGTTATCCGGTGATAGCGCGACACCTTTCCATTTCTTCAACCCAATGCCTGGAATATAAACCACTTGATTTAAGGGATTAATTTCGCATAAAAACCTGCAAGAAATAAAACACAAAGTAAGCAATCCGCGAGCACATTGACGTCAAGCGACTTACAAGATTACAATGTATTTAACACTCCGGCCTTTGTATGCTTATTGTTTCTGCAGTTATTTCTGTATCCATTTGAAGTCTTAAATTACCTTCGTCTTTATGTCCGTCTGTTGTACCATCACTGCTTGTTGTATGCAGTACTGCACTCTGGTAGGCAGGGTTTGCGTGTTTGAAACGAGCTTCATCGTTGCACATCTCGACGGGCATTGACACCGGTTCATCAGAGTCTACAGGAAACACTGGCTCTGGATACCTCTGCCGACTCATGTCCTCTTGGTACACGTTGGGTGCGTCCAGGGTATCGTTGTCTAAATTGTTTAGTTCGTAACCATGCGGTGGCACTGAAACCATGTAGGTAATAAGTATTCCATGTAAACACGAAGGTGTACCAACACAAGATCCGGAAAAGATTAAAAAAATTATAACTCATAACATATGGATATCTCAAAAAGAGTGAATAAAAAAATGCAAAGAAAAATAAAAAATAGGTAATAGTGTTTTTTTACCGACTAACGTCTATAAAGGTGCTGCAAAAATAGCTACGAATGGGTGTTGGAAACAGCCGTCACATGTTTGTATCCGACAGTCTGTCAGTTCGCTGGCTCGGATTGGGTGTGAAGCGTGATGAATGGCGGTGTGTGGCCGACAGCTCACCTGTCAGGCTTAGCTTTTGTTTTCTATTAGGTGGAGCTGTGGGGCTGGCGAGTGCCATAGTGAGTGCCCGCTGCGGACGACTCTCCTTGTTGCTTTGTGAATGTGTCTCTACCATATCGGACCTTGGAACATCTGCGTACAACACCTACATTGCTTAGTGTATGTGTGCTGTAAGTGTCTCGTATGCATCTGTTAGTGCATAGCGTTAGTTTGAAGCTACTTGAGCGCTAATTAGTAGCGTTTGCACCTGCGATTTGCTTGCAGGTTTGTTAATAGGTGCTATGCTTGGCATATGTTGCGTTCGTTTGTAGATAACTTGCTTAAATTAAATGCTTGCTTTAGGTTATTTTATGTTATCTTCAGTTTACAATGTAATAATAATATAGGTTTTAGACTGGGATATAAATCATTAGGTAATGAGGGTCATATTATTTTTTTGCGTCATATATTCATTATTAATAATTATAATTGATAAACAACACTAACCCAAGTTGTTGTTAGCCCTCGGCTGGTGTTCTTGTTTCTTAGTGTTAGCAAAAACTGTGGAAAATCCCAATATTCAAGTATCCACTTACATACAACGAACACATCTGGAATGTTTGCTTAGGACGAAAAGGTTAACGATAAAAATGCTTACTTACAAATGCAAACTTGCCTTGCTTGCTGGGAAATTCTTATCACTGATCATCACATCCAAAACTGTAATGGATTTTCCCTAACACCTAGCCTAGTGACCTTGTTGAACAAACATGTGCCTTATGTTTGGGGGAGTAGAATGCAATTTGATGTAAGCTCACCATTAGGCTGTTCGTAGTGGTTATTGTCCTTGGTAAGCTTGCGGAACTTGCGGGGTGAGAGGCAAGGGGAGCGGGAACCGTCCGCTGCTTCCGGGGTGAGGCGACGAGCTGCGAGGTCGCACAACATTGACACTGCTTCAGGCCTGTAAATTGGAATATAACCTTCAGTCTGACAGTTCTTTATAACATTAAGAATGGCCCAGTGGTCTGTAGTGTTTTCGGTATGGCAATATAATTTACCAAACAGTCGTATTATAAGTACAACTAGACGATAGAGAAATTATGGCAAAGGTTGACTATAAGTATTTCCTCTATGAAGTTATATGCATGTTTGTTGTCTAACTTTAATAGTACCTATGTTGATACCTTCACTTATTAAGAGACTAAATAGTGTAAAAAAATCTTATTGGTTTTATATTAAGAATGAAATTCACAGTGTGGGCCACCCTACCTATGAAGGGTTTAATAACTAAGAACAAGTGAAGTTTTAAGTGATTGATTTTTTTTACCTTAAGGGGGGTTTAGGCCTATTCAAAGGTGCTTCGCTATCGGTCGGTCCCTCTTTGGGTGACATCGGCGATAGGGGTGTCGCCGCGTGGTCTCGATACAGGCGCAGGCGCACTTCAGAGCCGCAAGCGCGCAAAAACGCGACTGCCTCGGCGTGCGACATGTTTGACATTGGCGTGTCGTTCACCTGCAGTTCATGAGGTTCATGGGGTCAATGAACGGTTGACGTTAATGACTTACGAGATTTACCAGATACATACCAACATATATAATACATAGTGATTAAGTTACGCAGTTTGCATCACGGAATTAAATGGCATTTAACTTTTCAAAACGTCTCGATGACCAAACGAGCGAATGAATGCTAGTACATAGATATAAGCATTTTCGAAAACAAATTTTTTGGTGGTTAGTTTTACTTTTATATTAAGTATGCTGTTTATCCTAACATGTTCTTCAGTAATTTAAGTTATAACTCTACTACTTGGTAAGTAAGTTAAAACTGGTACTGAAATATACAAAAAAAAACACTTCAAACGAGAAGCTCTCGTAAATCTGTACTTTCGACTTATTCATGATTTTTCTTTTACAAGAGAATAGCACTTCATTTTTAATAAGCTGCCGACTTGCGAAACGGCACAAAGGGGAGATCTTACATAAATAGGCAACACGTACTCAAACACGCGTGTATTATTGATACAGATGTTCCGTTGGGCAATAAATACGCTCCACAATGCACCAGTTAGTGCTCTGTGAATCACCAATAGTTACAAGTGATATAACGGAAGCATCCAATGTATTCAATTTAGCGTTCTAGCTCGGCTTAGCCTACTCTAAACTGGTAGATTTTAGGTGCCTTAGTTCTCATGTCTTTTGACTCATCGTTACAAATTATTACGATTTTTAAATTAAGTATTTGGGATTTGGCAATTTTGTTGTTTGATTTGGCAATGTATTTAATCAACCAGATGATGACTAATTACTTGACTTCGCGGGTTTTACGTATGATCTTACATCATTTATTTTTGGATTAACCTAATTTATTACTAACAGCGAGTAGTAACTATTATACTAATATTAAATATATTTATTTAGGTCGACGGAATCGGGTGCTTTTATTGTTCTAGGCAGTTCCCTGTGCGTATATGAGATGTAATCTGGTTTAGGCGCCTGCCGGAAAAACTTAGTAGATACTTGGAATAATCCCACTGTACATATCAATGCATAAACAGGAGAGAGAAGAAGTAAAGGAAAATATATATTAAATCATACCGGGCAGAGACAAAATAAGGAAATACACCAACCAGAGATCAACTCTTATATTTTGGTTTTTGAATAATAAGTCGTCCAAAATAGATGCTAATGCTAAATAGCGCCGAATGTTTGGACTCACCGCTACAATTCTATCTCCTGGCTGTATTCTGCCATCACTTAGGGCCGGTTCCCTCACCAGAGCCCTCACATAGTGCCCTAAAGCACTGTGATCTTCCTTCCGAAGTGTGAACCCAAGAGAGCCATTAACCTTCGTCATTATTATGTCGAACTCCTGCAAACGAAAATGTTTATTTTGAATTAAAAATATATTTTGTGAATATTTTTATCATTATCATAAAAAAAGTGCTGATGGACATTGATGAAATTGATGAGGACGTGATCCGATCGTTGTCGGCAATGGCGCCCGCTTCAACTCCGATTCAATTTTCGGTCGAGCAGTCGCAAGTGGCTTATGAAGCTAATATTCTTTTGGTTCAACTTTATCATTAGGCAATGCCAGTAACATTTTGGTTAGTCTGTCAATCTGAAAACCTCATCTAGTCGACTCGCCAGTGTAGTCTTTGTCTTGGGTTTAGGCTTTACTCAAGAGCCTTCCTGTCCTGCAACCCTAGTCATTTTATCATCTTAACTTGTCAGCCAGTAGAAATTTTGAAGGACAAATGACAAGTTAAGAAGAAATGATGACTAGGGTTGCAGGACAGGAAGGCTCTTACTAACTTTGGAAACCTTACAAGCGAATTGAATTAAAGATACATAAATATGCTCACGCCTGCATACCCCTAAGGGGTACGTAAAGGTATACTTCTAGTACCTACACCCATATTCCGCCAGTTATACTTCAGTGTCATGTAATAGTGGGCGAGCCGTTAACCGGGCACTAATCCTCCAGGCTGCTACCAGGCCATCACAAGAGATATACTTACAAATTAATTCTACTGTATACAAAGAAAGGCTTACGTCAGAAAAAAAATACTTACTATTATTAATAGCACCATAAAAATGTTATAATTTATACTAAATACGTTGCCCTTAAGGTTCTCGATAACAAATTTACTTACCACCGATCCGTCATCCTGAGGGCGTGAACAAAAAGCCATATTAATTTTGGAACGCTGAAATTGATCACCCTTAAAACCCTACAAATAGCGGATTAATGTGTCGGTCGAGTGAATTAGGATCAATATGTTTTGTGCGGACAGTTTACATGGGGTTACTTAAGCTACAAAGTACTTTAGTAACTTTCTAAACATTGGAAAAGCTTTCAAATGTATTCCATTGTATATATATTGTACTTTTAGTCACTCCGGGATTTTCATTACCATCTACTATTTTTTTTATTATTATTTATTAAAAATACTTAACAAGCCGCGTAGTAATTATGGAAGGTACAGGTGCCGACAAGAGTTATGAGCGCTGAATGTGAGTGCGCAGTAGTCTTTTCATGAGTCTGTCACTTTCTGTCTATATGGCGCGACGCGAGTAAAATACATGCGCAGCCTCCTTATTTCCTCTGCGCGCTCATAACTGATGACAGCACCGGTAATATAATACTGTTTCCCTTGGTTGGATTTGCTGTTTTAGCAAGATTTTACTTAAGGACTTAACAGCCCGTTTTAGATTGGTAACCTTTTCTTAATAGGTGCAGCTTGCGTCGTACTTATCATGACAATTATAAATCATAAGTCCCCACCACCAGTGGATTAAATGCATAATGAGTTAGCATTTTATTTTTTATACCTACATAAAATTGCTATTTATTTTTTCATACTTCGATCAGTCCTACACTCATAATCTGTTCACTTACAATTCTATAATATAAAAGTTTCTGATTTATAAAAGGACATCTAAAACTAGAAAAAATACGGTCTCAAATGTCATAGTGGTATTACATATATTTTTCCAAGGCACGCACGGAGTTTGCGGTCAATCTCTCTGATCGATCTGCTAGCCATAACTCGGTTAAGGCACCCCCGAGATATCCAATATTATCCTAACAAAATTGTATTCTAGTATCATCTTTAAGGAAAACATCCCCTGATACAGTACCCTGCCCTCAATAAAATAAATAAGAATCATGTGTTTATTTCCTTGATATATTACAGTGTGTATCATTGACGCAGATTGATTGACAAATTATTTCAGAGATTTTGGAGTCACAATACCGTAACGCATTTATGTTCGTTGTATTTATGCAAGGGCACTTAAGTGCCGGATATTTCATAAGACACGTTTTTATCCCAAATGATTTATTGAACAAATCTAAGACGGAAAGTATTGGACCATTAGGTTCTGTTCAAGGCATCGCTCGCGTATTTTAACTCGATTAATAACATAGCCTTTATTAATCAGTAATTATATAGCAAACTTCTATTGAAATAATGTTTAAATCAAAACCTATAGCATTCAAAATATGCTAAAAGCGTGACATCTTACCCCATACTGAATATCGTAAACGGGGAGAGGTCGGTCGAGATCCGGCAGCCTCAGGTCACGTCGATCGACCTCCGGACTGGCCTCTCTCCGACCTCGGCCTTCCGAAGAGGATGTGGTCGCACTGCTGGTGGTCTGAGATAACCTGAGGATAAACTTTCTTTAGTTGTACAACTCTAGAACTCCACCATTCAAAGTAAATCCAAACATGAAGTTAACGCTCAAGGGAATAAATATTAAGCGCTAACTAATACATACAGCTAAAATAATTTAGACAGAATTATTAATGAGATGTGGATTATTATGTAGCGTAGCGTTATCCATCCTTGTTCTCAGAACCAATTCTGATTCCAAATAGAAGTACTTTAAAGATAACAAATAACACTACTTAATATTTGCATAGGCCCAAAACATTTCATATAGGAAACTGATCGAGCCATCGGACTACAATTTGACTTAATAACTCAAATTTTGAATCGCCACAAAACATTAAGTTTCCCCCCAGCTTTATCGTTGCAAGTGTAACTTCCTGATGACTTTGCAAAGTTCCGCTAAGTAGGATGTAGCATGCCGAACAGAGATCCGTGTCTAGAATAGTTAGTACTCGTATGTCCGCGTAATTACTTAATGGGCGTTAGATGTCAGCTTGCTCTAAAGGCAATATCCGCTATACAACGGCATAGCATCCATCTAAGTTCGGCGGTTTCAGCGAGCGATTAGTCGAATTGGTATTGACAGCTGGATGGGTTAACTTCAAAGGTGATAGTAATGGATAGTGTGGTTTAGTTTAGATTAAGATGACCGCAATAACAATAAGTAACGAGCATAAACCGATAGCCAGATAATACATGACATAAGAGCTCTCGTGTGATTACACATTTTATGGTGTCCGTCGTTAAATAAGAACTAGTATAATATTAAATATTAAGCTCGAGCCCAAATCTTCCGGGGTTCAGCTATCAAAAAGACAACAAGCGAGTCGTCCTTTTTTATATCAGGAAATTGACACCTGCAATGTCAGAGGCATCTTGAGCGCGTTGTCGACCCTAAAATGACCTCTTCACAACCTCATGCTGTCGCTTGGGAATACCATTTCGTGAAACTCATGTCATAGCCTTCCTTACTGCCTAGGAGCGAAAGTTCCTTTGGAATCGCACAGTGCGGGACCATTTTGGTTTCAAGGTGTGTAAATCAGCTTCCTACTGATGGTGATGGAGTGTATGTATGCTCGTTGGGAAGTGTCAACACTGTTCATATAGTAGTTACCATACCTGGCATGCATTGGATGGCAGTTGAGGGGATCCAACGGTGGTAGATGGGGCGGGTGCGGCGTCCTAGCCGGGGGTGTCGGTGGGTCCGGGGGAGTGACGCTCTCCAAAGCGTCGGGTGGAGGCCTGCTTACACGCAGCTCCACACGGGCTGGCGCAGTGCGTAGCACCTCTAAGGCTTCCTGAGAATTTGTTGCGATTAAAGCATCCTGAGATCCTCACTATAATACACAATGCTTAATGGTTTTTGCTGATGTAATTAGAGGGCTTAAAATAATAGTCATCGTATTCGGAGTACTCCGGGACGGGTGCCTCGGGGATTGGGTACTCACGGAACTTCTGGACCAAGGTATATGTTATTTGTAGAATAAAGGGATCATGTCACCGTTCATCAGGTAGGTTTTATTTGCGAGCATTTCATTAATTTATTTTTTTACTTATTAATTAATATTCATAGTTCAACTAAGATGATTTGTATAAGATATATTCAGATAACAAGATTTGAAATCATGCGTTTAATAGTTTTACAAAGTCGCTTTCCAAGCGCATAGCCTAGACTTTAGAGGCGACCAGTTATTTGGAAACATAACTCTGGCATTTTTTTATCATATGAAGTGAAACTGTTCTCTCTACTATCCTGATTGTGAGTGCTGTAATTCAGTGGAATAAAAGCCACTAGAGGCTATTTTTCAAGTGTCACGGACAGTACGATTGTAGGAACGGAAGCAAAGTGCCCAATTAATTGTGGTTTTATTTCAGTGTGAGTGTCCAATTAGAATTGTGGAACATCAAACATGATTTGGCTTTTCATTTTGTTATTTGTGGTATAAAAGAAAGGTTTTTAAAAGAAAAAAATATCAGACGTCTATCTATAATCAACGTAAATACAGTGTATGTGGCATGGCAAAAAAAAAATTCACAAAATGCGTATTCAAGTAACTATATAAACTGTAATTTCAACATGTATACACATATATATGCTTAGCTTGTCAATAGTTCTGTCATTGATTTGTAAATCTAACTTTTACTCTTGAATTTGGTATTCCGATGAATATGTTCCAATAGGGTTACTTACTTTCATTAGGTGCCTCTACTAAAGGATAACGGGCTTATATACAGATAGATATAGGATAACATGCTTATTATGTTCGCTGTAATTGGATAAAATGTATATCCCGAATGACATTTTTTATTGCACATCGTAAAATGCTTAGGGAATTCCAAAATGACGCCACGTTTACGTCATGAACATAAACCTTCACTTACTCCGGCCGAGATGAGACTGGCATTAGAATGCTCTCGGAATGTCCATTTTATTGAAATACCAGGAATTACCAGTACAAATTGGTTTATGTAAGTGATTGTTTCGGAAATAATTGAATTCTCCACAGGAAAAATACAACCTTATTCTATTTATTTCATAAACGTGAAATGAAATCGCGAAATCGCTTTGATGCGGCTGAAATTATAACTTCACGGCTGTTGCTCGACTTTCGGGAATGTATCTTAGAAATTGTACCATTTACAGAAAAATCTATATTATTATACGCATTTATTAGATAATAATATTATTAAGATACTGTTTCGTTGGTCTAGTGCAAGCAAATGCTACTACGGAACACGAGATCCTGTCTTTGGTCGAGCAAAGTGATATTGGGTTTTCTAACAGTAACTTTTCAGTAGCAGCCTGGAGCCTGTATGAGTGTCAGGTCCGGGTGTACTATAAGTACACCTCATTCCCCAAAGGAGTAGGCATTTAGGGAAAAATGGCGTGAGCATGTATGCACGTATGTATTATTAAGATGTAAAATTTGTAAGGTTGTTTGTGGGAACCTCGATTACCTAATAGTCGAAACTACTAATAGGATTCAAAAATTACATACATACATACATATGCTCACGCCTGTATTCCCGAAGGGGTAGGCAGAGGTGTTGTAATAACAACACTCACTTTTCACCGAAGATGATTAAGTGCCAACGTGACAGATGGTGAGTCCATCGCCGTCTCAGACACTTTACATACGTCATTGAATTACTTCTCAGAAATATGCATGTTTCCTCACGATGTTTTCCTTCACCGTAAAGCACGTGGTGTGAAATCACTGTACATAAGTTTTTTAGAAAAACTCATTGGTACAGGCCCCGTTGGGATTCGAACTTGCGTCACTTGCGTCGCTTGCGTAGCAGGCGACTGCTCAAACCTCGAGGCCACCACGTCTCTTTCAAATTTTATTCAAAAATTATTTCACCAATATTTTAACAGGAGAGGAAAATGAGTAGTTTTATGTATTTTTTGACAATTTTGCTCACCGTATATTGTGTTCACATAAACTTTACACGTTTTCAACCTTCTCTGGCACTCACTATGATAGCAAACAGCATTTTTACCGCGACTTACCGTTTATTTTTGTAAGCAACTCACCGTGTTTTACGTCTGTACCTTTAACTACTACAGTAAAAGCTTAAAAGCGACAGGCCCTCTCACACTTAACTTTCATAGGGCCTTCTTCTGAATAAATAATTTCGACCGTGCGCTCAAAATAAGCCCAGAAAAAATAAAGGCGCCAGTGATAAAAGTGACACAATAAGCAAAAATATTAAGTTGGTGATGTACGAAAGGGTGTGTTTTTCTCATTACAGCAACGTTTCTTGTACAAAGAAGTACACGAGTGTTTACGGAGGAAAGTTACTGATTGCGGAGTTGAATTATGGTGCTTTATTTTTTATGCCACAGCGATTGTTGACGGCAGTCTCGGGAGATCGCACCCGTGCACGAGACTTGTGAACATGAAGGAATTGATCTAATTTATCTACCTTACTTACATGGCTCAGCTGTTATTTACTTGAGGTATAGGGTTACATCCCTGGGTACCTATACGTGGCTGGCTATCGAAAAAAAGTCTAAGTCGGGCTTTACTTCGCCACGTATAACCGTGTCATGCAACATTGAAGTTATACATGCATTATGGTTACGCCTGTAGTCTCCGCGGGTAGGCAGAGGTTCAATAATAGTACACGCACATTTCGCCAGTTATGATTAAGTCGAATGTTTTATAACCCCGGGCAACTGGGAAATTACGGATCGAAAAACCCAATAACGCAACCAGATCCGAGGAGGCAACCTAGTGATCCTCAGAGGCGTTTGCGACTAGACCAACGAAGCCAGTTACGAGGTTCTGGTTAGGTATACTCACGTAAGTACTCAGGCCCGCTAAGGGCACGCCGTTGGCCGACAATAGAAGGTCCCTGGGCGCCAGTCGGCCAGTCCTCCAAGCCGGCTGGGGCGGGTACAGCCTCCGTATCCTCACCAGACCACCTCCACCACAAACTGACATACCCAACCCGCGGCCATCTTTTTCAACCACTACGGTGAATGAGTTTTCTGTTGGAAGAGGAAATATTGCAGTTAAAAAAATTAATTAAAAAAGAATTATATCGCTTGAATAGTTTTGTAAATTATCTCCTTCCTACGAACAAATGTGTCAAGTTTAGATCTTTATAATCTTCTTTAAAAATGTTGTTTTAATGAATCTTAAGCCGAAGTAAGTAAGGAGAACCGTATTAATATAAATAAGTAACATTAGCATTTTCATTATTTTTATACATCCAACTCTGCAAAGATATCAGGAAGCCGAGAGAAGTCTTACCTCTGTTTATGTACAAGATCTTAAAACGTGCCAATATTACTGACAATAAACTTGAAACCCGAGTTCCTGTTACAACCTTAAGGTTGTTACTATTTTATAGTTCATTTAGAAGCGTCTGTTACTGTGGAGAACTACCAAAGTCATATTGGTGTGAAATCAAAAGATGTAATATGAGACGTAAGAGCGTGATTAAGAAGAGTAGCCGCCTGCTACGCAAGCCACGCAAGTTTCAATCAGTTTTGGTCTGTGCCACCAATGAGTTTCTCATAAACACGTCACCTTAGTTTAAGGTTTTGTAGCTCCCAGTAATGCTGCTTCTCGAAATTTTTCTCTTTCTTCACCAACAAGATTTGAGGCTTAGGTAGACAGCTCTATTAAAGCTATTGAAATGCTCGCAATAGTAAGGCTTTTGTACTACATTATATTAACATAGCGATATTATCAAACAGCGAAAAAAATACAAAATCCCTTATTTTTACATTTTAGGGCATTTGAATCGTGCCGTCTTTAGTAGAGGATTCAGCGAGTTTAATTTCCGAACAGGAAACAATCCTCAAGGTTTTAATTTCCTCAGAGACTTATTTTAACCCTTTATAATGAGAGCAGGTGTTTTAATCCAAAAGGGAGGATGTTTGGTCATTCCTAAGCGTCGTATCTCCTTTCAAGGTTTCTAAGCCGAATAAAGTCTATATTGAATAATACATTGGGTTCGATAATTAATATTGGATATTTGATGCGGATTCATGGTCAATTGAAGTCCCTTCTGTTGCAGACACCGGCCGAACATGAATTATACATTAAGGGACTTCTTACCTTAAATCTGGGATATTTCGTTTCACTATTTCATTGGCTCGGGAACAGTGTCTGATTATTTTCAAGGAATGAATTATAGATAAGAGGTTCCCACAAATCTAAACCTAAATCAATACTTCATTAAGGTACTGATTTGAATATTTAACGTATAGTTTTCAAGAAAGATATTTCACGCAAAATGGAACACCTAAGCGACTGAACGGAAATATGCGCTGCTTTCATAATGATGGATAGAGCAATTATGTAATGCATCATTATTGTCCAAACAAGAAATGGCCATAAATATCTCATCAGCTTAAGGTCTATCAAGATGTTTCCCATAATGCCTAGTGTAAACATATTCAACATTATGATGAAGTCAATCCAGATTTTCCACGTTAAAGGGGTTGCGAAGGTCATATGGCAGTCGCTTCGTATAAAAATCAAGTGATCAGCCACACCGGGTTGAATCATGTGCCGACCCCAACAGTGTCCCATACACACAAGGGCAGGGAGATGATGATGATGAAGTCAATCCATGGAATAATTGTTTTATTTAAAATTTTATATTTGCGCATAAAAAACTTACACTATTCTACCCTATTTGTTTGATACATCTGTTAATCAGGTTTTAAGCAGCATTGTTCTGAAAAGTTTTGACCTCAGATCCGACTATGGCTCACAAGGCTCTATGTTGCATTTCAAGGATAGCAGAAGGCATGATTGCTTGCAACATCGATTGGTCTATTAGACAAGACCCTTGTAAAGACCGCTGGCGAACGTGCTCAAAGGCGCCAATGTATGGCAAACCTTTTTCTAATCCAAGATCTTCAGCACTCACGTGTGTGCACAATTTGCGACCCGATCTTTCATCCATGAATTGACTTTCTCATTAGGTTGAATTGTATAATTATTCAAAGACTGAATAAGACTGGTAGATAAAAGATGAATGTTCTTGGGATTTACATTTTTCCAGTCTAATAAAGAAAGTAAAGTGAGGCGCTATGGTTGAGTATAAGTTGGTAATTTGGTAACTATTGAAGCAACTGTTGATTAATGTGGGTTTTCGGCAATAATAGACCTACACTGTCCATAGCTTGTTTCTGTTAATTGCTGTTTATGGTTGATTTTCACGAACACAAGGATTCTTACTTATTAAAGATATAGAACATTTTACTTGTTTTATGCCACGCTGTATCCAGACTTAAGAAGTTTCTAGTTAATTACCTTAATTGACCTAAACGAACAAGTCTACTAAAGTACTCCGTCATCACCACAGACAATGAAACCATCCTTAAATTTTTTTGAAAAATATTTATCTATTATATTGACGGTATTTGTAAATATTATGATGGTGAGTCTAACGCCGTCTCAAACCGAACCACATAGGTCTTTTTCGTGGTTTGTTAATGATGTTTTCTGTTGTCTTAGATTTCTGTAGGACTGGACAAAGTAACATTCTCTCACACTTGCACTAATATAAACGTTTAGAAATTACTTTTACGTCACGTGACTGATTCATGTCATTTCAATATTGAAATGTAAAAACAAAATTATCGTTTCTATTGGTGTAACCGCGAGAATGTTACTTTGTCTAGGACTTCTGTTGTCAAAAAAGATTTGACTAGAATTTGCATCACTCAAAGCATTTGTCCAAAAGGCTTGTAGTCTTTGAAGTTATATAGTGTGTTTTATATGACATAAGTAAGTGTCCATTAGCTGCATACTATGCAGCTGCATAGCTTAATGCAAAGCAAATTTGTTCTCGAGAGACTACCATCTCCTGTACTTGTGAAAGCACCATCTGCGTGAGCCAGTTCAGTTGTTAAAGTTGTCTGGTCACGAACTTATTTCTTGTCTAACGAGACCCAGCTATTTGTGTCACATCATCTGTCTCGCACAGGCCTAGTGACGTAAAACTTTAGAAACTTCGCGTAATGATTTTTTAAATACCCTATGCCCTTTCTTAGGGCTTTCTTAAAGTTTTAGCAAATTCACGTCTACGGTTCAGTTGAAAAGGTAACAGGGTACCACGACCTCTTATTGTGATGATAGTTTGATTCTTATAATGGGACGGATGTATATGACGTGAATAAGTCTGTCACAGTCACCGTGGAACTATGTTTGCAATAAGGTAAGACCCCTTAACCAATTACGTTTCAATTCAGTTATCGTCTGACAACTGACAGAACGTCTTTTCTCATATTGCGTACAGATTAAATGACTGTCTGCTAGGATGATATTGAAATTTGATTTTCGCTAACATTATGATGGCGTTCCTTGGGTTCGCTAGCTACAAGTTGGCCTGGACGTTCCCATGGACTGATGAATTGCGGTGAATAATTAAGTTATTGTTATTTATTAGTGTCTGTTTCTTATTCCTAATTAATAGCTTTGTTACCTATATAAAATACTACCAGGTTGACTGAGCTGTGCTCGGTTTCTTTTCACACAAATAAAAAGAAAAAAAAACCGGTGAACGTCAGCCTCGAACCGAGGCACCCTAGTTTCGTTTTCGCCTCGTTAGCTGGAAGCCTCACCTTTGAGCTACCATAACTTGACAGAAATCGGCGAAATTTGCCATCGTATTGTAATGATATTTTATGAGTTTTTCAGTGCCTGAAAACATGGTCAAAACGATGTTTTCCATAAATGAAACCTAGCTAGATCTATTTTTGTCACCGAAACCCGCTACATGTAACATTTCATGAAAATCGTTGGAGCCGTTTTCGAGATTCTGATTATATATAGTTTACTCGTTTAAAGATATATATTTATATAAGATATATTATTATACGTCTACTCTGGCTGTCTGTTTGTTCCGAGCAATCTCTGAAGCGAGTAGACCGATTTTAACGGAACTACAGACTAGCTTATACAAATTTATAAAAATACCACTAATTAGTTTAATTCAAGTTCAATTTTCATAAATGAATATCACCATTATGAATTACAATATTCATTTGCAAATTGTGTCCGCAATTTAACATCATGAGAAACTAAGATCAGACTAAACGCTTACATAAATATGTTCAGTAGCACTGAATAATTATTCTAATGCACTCGGGCTGTAGGTATAATAATTAACTAAGAGCCGATTATAATTTCCAATATACCTTGAAAACCAACTCTATATTTGTGTTGTAAAGTCTATGTTTGATTGGGAAATTTCGGGTGTGTTAATCAGGAGCCGCATCAGTTTCAGCTTATAATTAGTTGACAGTTGATTTGATACGTAAGTAATTACTATGATTTTAGTTAATTGGAAATCGTTAATGATAAGAGAACATATATTTTGAATAAAGCATATACCTCCTCATTAAAAAATATATATTTAGATAGTCCTTGGTTAAAAAGTGGGTGTTGTGATTACAACACCTCTGCCTACCCCTTCGGGGAATACCGGCGTGAGCATATGTATATATGTTGGTTAAAAAGTAACTCCATTTCTTTCTGTGATACGAATTTAAAAAGAGATGCACATAGTTTTAGTCCGAGTTTGGTCTAGTGTTCATTTAAGCTACGTTTTGTAATAAGAGGGTTAATTTTAAGAGGGTTAAATTTTAATTATAGTTTCGATGTATTGTATTAGACTGATGTATATAAGTTATTTACTCAAATATAATTATGATACTCAAAAGTATTTACAAGTAGGAAACTTGGCCCAAATCGGTGTCTCTCGGGATCGTGCCAAGAAGGCTGGCAGCATTGCCATGGTTTCAAATATTCGATATGGCGATTGTTGTCTTTCATGAATCGGTCTACCATCGTTTCCAACTCCTGAGTTTTTGACGTTCAATTTTACGGTACAAAAATGAAACATCAAAGCTCAGAATTTCTTAGTACGCTCTGCTTAAACCGATGATGGTAGGCTCCTTGTGTCCCAAGTATAGGTTTCGACACCTTCGAAATTTGTCGTTCGATCTTTCGTATTGCGTTTTTTAGTAAGAAGACGTAAAACTTCCTACACTCGCCGCTTGGAGCGCTTTTCAATTTCCCCATAAAAAATGAGGAAACAACGCAGGCAATATCGTCAACGTAAACATATGTTAATAATTATGCTTGCGGTAAACAGGACCATGTTAATGTTGGTTCAAATAGGAATTATTGTTTTTAGTAAACAACAAACGAAACGACAGGCCATAGTTACTAATTTCACTAAGGTAAAGTCCATTAAACGTAGTTGCCGTGTACTAAAGTTTTCCGTGTGGATGGTAATAGGTATTGTGTGCTATAATGTTGCAGGAGTTCCCTTCACAAACTTAGTTTAAATATTTAATGGGTATTCATGCTTTGTTAATTGCTTTGTTATTTAATCATAGACACGTCTAAACTTATAATTTGTTTATGACTGGTGAGATGTTATTTCCAGGGTAGAAGTTAGTTCCATAATATCAATAAAATATCTATGTCTGTACATATAAATAAAATTGATATGTCTGTTAGTAATTCCAAATAACCAGTTTTTCACTAATTGCATAAGAAAGTATATACGGTTCTTACAAGTTATTAAAACAATTTAAAAAAAAATCTCTTTCTGTCGGTCCGTCTATTTGTCTGTTTGGACTTTAACGGACACAGCTTTTCAAATATACATACTTCTTGTAGGTATATTTTGCATCTTCAAGAGAAATAATTAAAGTACCTTGTCTAGTTTTCTTAGATTTTCAATAATAATAATATAGAATGTTGTAAGTTTAGAGTAACGGATAGGACTCGATGCAAGCAAATACATTGGTTTAATTTCACTCTCACTCTAAGGATCAAAGTTTGATGTTAGAGAGAATCGACTCAACGGTAAAGAACATTTTCAGAATACCTTGCTGAAATGTTAAAGAATGTAATAAGTTAAAGTTAGCACTCGACGTGCGTAACAGTGTAGCTATATAGGTATGTAGCAATGTAAGATCCGGGTGCAAGTGAAACAATGGACTTGGGTCGGGTCGCAAGCCGGTCAGGGGTCCAAGCGAGAGGACCGCGATAGGGCTGGCGTTGTCACTAAAATGTATAATTAACAAAAATCTTTACAAAATACATGCTTAGGCCATTTCAGAACGAACCCCGACATTTCACTGAATATGATTAATTGATTACGTAACAGATGAGTCCATCAATACAGGTTTCCTCATGGTGTTTTCCTGCACCGTAAAATCACTGCACCTACGTACGTTTTAAATATAATGGAAACGTGCAACTTTCTACACTCGCCGATAAGGCGGGCGCCTTTACGATCCCGTACAAAATGCGGAAAATACGCAATCGATATCATAAATAAATGTTTTTTTTTTATAAATAGTCTTGATGTGCAGACCGTTGGAATTTGAATTTGCTTTCACCACGGTTGTTTATATCAATCTTACCCATAATCCCCTTTTACTTTTTTATCAATCACTTTGCAACAAATTAGGGTAGGTATATAAACGCGACTCGGCGTTCAGAAGTCGATACTTTTAGGGGTCATGCTTGTTTTTCATAGTTACTTTATAGAAACAACTTATTCACTACCATGTTGACTGTTTTGTTTCACACATTAAGTATTTTTCTAAAAATAAATATTGTAAAATGAGCTTTCAAAATACAATACTTATTTTACTCCGAATTACTCTGCTAAACAATTCGCCAACCCTAACAGTAATCTGTAACCATTTTGTAGGTTGCGAAATGTATAAAATGTTTTAATGAAACACGTTTGGAGGCAATATTACTTTCAATTTCATCCGACAAGACTAGCCGGTATATCGGGATGGTTGGGTGCCGTGGGCGCGAGCAGGTAACTACTTCATTCCAATTTGCTTCACTGGAGCTTAGTGCTAAGCTTAGGGAATTAGATTAAGTAATTCCATTACTTTATCACCAATAAAAAAAATACTGCGATCTTTTATAGGACAGGAATACAAGAACTTGTTTACCAAAGGACCAACACGAAAGCTAGCGCATAACCAAAATTAACCCCGACGAAGGCCGAGATAGATGATTACCAACTTTTCAGTGAAGATGATTAGGTAGGTACCACTGTTTCAATTAATCCAAATAAAGTACTCATAGCACTACTGCAGAATAAATAGTAGTAACTACGAGCATTACAATGAAGTTAAGTTAGGAAACTTTTTAATTTAACCCGTCAATAATAAAGGTAGGGTAAATATTGAGTTTCCTTCAAAAAAAATACCCTGTTAGAGTTACGTCACACCACTTGACGATTCACGCAGTACTCGGTATACTTTGACCTATACAGCAAGTAGGTATTGCGTTGTTAGTTGAAGGATGATATCCAAAATCAAAAGGTTATCCCTCAACCCCTCTCACTAGTTGGAGAGGTATTCTCAGAAGTACTCTTTACTGACGCCACTTAACCCCAACTGGGTTTGTGTATTATGTATTCATAGCCGCTGCTTCGCCTCCATGGCAGAAAAATTCACATACAAACTTTCAACCCCCATTTAATCCCCTTAATTTTATCAGATTTAATCCCCTTAGGGGTTGAAATAAGGATACTCTTTCTTAGTGTTTACTTACAGTGCACAAAGAACACACCCTCTACATTTCATGTCTCTAAGACCAGCAGTATAGGCTGTGCGTTGATATAATGTCAGTCAGGATTTTGAATTTATATGTATAATAGCTGACGTCACTCGATTTCATCCGCGTAGTTCCCGTTCCCGTGGGAGTACGGTGATAAAATAGCGTCTAATCAGTGATAATGTAGCATTCTAATGGTCAAATAATTTTAAAATCGGTCTAGTACTTTATAACCGTTTGTAAAAACCGTTCCTCTTTATAATATAGGTGCCATAATATAAGTTACAAGAGCCGTGGTGGCCTCAGGGTTTCAGCAGTCGCCTGCTAATCAAGCGACGCAACTCCGAATCCCAGCGGGGCCTGTACCAATGAGATTTTCTAAAAAAACTTATGTACAGTGATTTCACACCACGTGCTTTTACGGTGAAGGAAAACATCGTGAGAAAACCTGCATATTTCTGAGAAGTAATTCAATGACGTATGTAAAGTGCCTGAGACGGCGATGGAGTCACCATCTGTTACGTTGGCACTTAATCAAATTCGGTGAAAAGTGGGTGTTCTGATAACAACACCTCTGCCTACCCCTTCGGGGAATACAGGCGTGAGCATATGTAAGTATAGATAGATTGTGGATATTTGTTATTCCGCAACAACAAACTTCAAGTAAACACAGTATATAATAAAGAAAAAACGTTGGTAAAATTCTTATATGTCCCCTAATAAGCGTAGTGAAGGATGTGTGACAGATAATCCTAAGCTTACAGAAGTTGCACATAACACAAATATATAAAGTTGGAGTTTGTTTGTTTGCTTGTACTAATCTAACTACTACACCGATAAATGAACTAATATTAAGGTTTACGAAGATCTGCGAGCAATGTGTCAATGTGTTAGAGCGCTGACAATAGGTCCTATAGGTACGATGCATGTATGACTCACTTATATATTGTTATGTTGTTTTTCGTCGCGTCTTGTGTATAATTATCAATAAACTAAAGTTAAAGTTATCAGAACTGGCGTATTTATTCATGCCTTAATAACTAATGCACTGATTTGAAAAATTATTTCAATGTGTTAATATCATTATATCATCACGCTTAGACCAAGTGCGTTAAGGTTACCGTTAGCCCGAAGTAAGTATTCATTACAGAAGCTATAACTAAGCTAATATTATGTAGCGTAGTATTTGCAACTCTTTTTGACTAATAAAATAGCTATTGAGTATTAGTTAAATGTTTTTAGATTGGTTGTAAATACAGTAGGTCTAAAAGGCCACTTTGAGAGAATCATAATGTGATCCGAATATGATTCATCATCAAATGACAAAATGGTCACTTAAGTGCAATTCCTATTACGATTCACGAATGATTGCAATAATTGTAGATGTTAGTCCCTAACTAACTTTTTATGATGCTATTTGTTACTAAAGCAATTCATATTTTGTGGACCATTTTAGGAATCTTCATGGGAAAGTGTGAAGCAGGTGAATTGCGATATAATAATCATTCGTGAATCATAATAGGAATTGCACCTAAGAGACCATATTTTCATTTCGATGATGAATCATATTCAAATTACATTATGATTCTCCCAAAGTGGCCTTTTTAGACCCACAGGTATAAAAATCAAGCATAATTTATAGCTTTTTCATCTATTATTAATTCTGTGGTAGAATTTCTTACAAGATCACGTGATTTGATATCAAAGCCTTATTCATAGTGTTTGCATACACGCGATAGAATTCTACAGTAGGAATAGACTTGTAGAGCCGTCATTGCCCTCATGCCATATCGATCGAACCTTATTTGTTAGCTTTTCCGCGAAGCCCTACAACTATTAACTGGATGCAGATAAGCAATAATGTGTCAACCCGCATAAACTTGGTTTTGAGAAAATGGCGTCTTAAGATGATTGTATACGTGATTTAAGATTTGTTTTATGACATAAATCCATTTTTTACGTACTTTTATGTTTCAGATGACTTGAAACACTTTTTAGAATGTTAAATACGTGATGCATTATCAAAATATATCAAAACCTTTGAATTTGACTTTTTGTGGGTTGACACATTATTGCTTATCAGCATCCAACTGTGTTGGTGTAGTTACCATATAATTCTAGCTTAAAAAAAATACCTTACCCTAACGTCAGATTTTCCATAGTTTGTATATGCGGTGTTTTTTAGACGTTTATTATGTAAAGAATGTCAGACGTGAATTAATTCGTTTAATTGAATTGAAATATTGTTTAATTCAATCGCATTAGTTTGCTTGGGTTTCATTCATCTGAAATTTACCACTAACAGCCAGGAGTCTAGATTAGTGCCCAGTTATATAATAAAATAATGGATATAGGCGAAAAGTAGGTGTACTATGAGTACACTTGTACACACCTACCTTCAGGGACTACAAGCGTGAGCATATGCATGTAAACTAATTATAATACACAAATAAAAAATAAATTAAATTTACACTATGCATCCTCACAATAGAGCAAACATTAACGATTGACTTGGCGTTTGTAAAGGATAATTAAAGTCTATGGACAGGTGATGTGTAGCTACTATTCTTGATTCTTATACGTATACTAGCTGTGCCCGGCAAACGTTGTATTGAAATATATTTTTTTGGGGTGGACTACCCCTAACATTTAGGGGGATGAAAAATAGATGTTGGCCGATTCTCATAGATACCGGATAAGCACAAAAAATTTCATCATAATCGGTCAAGTCGTTTCGGAGGAGTACGGCAACGAAAACTATGACACGAGAATTTTATATATTAGATTACCTATTAAATAATACCTCAACCTGAGGATCGAATTCTCAAGGTCCAAATCAAACTACTCATCATCGCCCTGGCCTTATCCCATACATTGTTGGGGTCGGCACTTGATTCAACCCGATGTGGCTGATCACCTGATTTTTATACGAAGCGACTGCCATCTGACCTTCGCAACCCCTTTACGAGGAAAATCTGTGCTCTGGGTTAAACCAGTTGTCAGACTATTTTAGGCCTCCGACTGACCTGTAACGATTGCCAAAGATGATAAATTGGCAACCGGGACCGACGGCTTAACGTGCTCTCCGAAGCACGGAGGGAACTCGAGCGGTCACCCATCCAATTACTGGCGTGAGGGTTGCTTAGCTTTGCTGATCGAATGATATGCGCAATAACACCTGTGCCACGAGCATCAAATCAAACTACTACAGTAACTTAAATCATAACAACAGAATATGCAAAAGATCTGCATTTTGCTATTTTAATTGGACCGCATTCAAATTGGCTCTATATGTTTCCCACAGTATTCTCACTACACGCAATCTGAAAATAGTAAAAAAAAATATTGGCTTGCGTTCAAAGCTGTCCTAATACACGCCCATAGTTTTTTTTCGAAATATAGCTATTTTATGTAGAGATTCCAGTTCATATTTTTGAATATAATATTTTCAATATTCAAAATATCTTTATTTAATTAGACTTCTAACAAAGTACTTTCAAATCGTAAAGGACACAAAAAATACATCATTCAGGATTATAAATGTTACCATCGGGTTCGGAAGGTTGCTTTTGTTGATAAATTTTAGCAAGAAAGTCAACAATTCCTCTTTTAATAAGCCCATCGACACTGTTTATATGCTCAGTTGTCAAAAATAATAACTAAAATATTAGAACTATTTGTGAGCATCGCAAATTCCAGTCAGTCAAAGCAAAAATCAAATTAAGATTAATTAACTGTAGCTAAAGTACACTGCCAATGGAATTATATACCAAAATTATCCGACAAAGATACATCCCAGGATCCTTTATCACAAATACATATACGATGCCAGACAGGCGTCCCCTCTTATTAATTTACAAAATAATCTGCATGCTTCTTCGGTATTATTCCTAATTCCCCGTATATTGTAATTTCATGAACTTTCCTTCTGAAATTAAAGTCGTGGCCCCATTTTGCTTAAAGCGCCTTAAAGTTAAATTTTATTCCCGCGCGTGCTCTAAATTCGGAAGATATTGTTTGCGTAACGCGAAATCTGGTGAAGGTACGGCGTCGAAATGTCAGCGAATATAAAGAAAAATGCGACAGAACTTTTCCACAATGTACAAAGTTTCAGGTATGGGGATAAATTCCTGGTAAGTAGGAATTTTCTAGGAATTAGCTTGCGTTGTGCATGTGTTATGTACCGTAGCGATGGCTTAAGGTGGAGTTACTTCAGTTCAATGCTTCGCTGTAGATCGTATTTTGTTCTGGAGCTTTGCAACTTTTCACATCAAATATTTGCCGGTAGCTTTTTTCAATCCCGAAGTATTTCGGCGTGTGAACAGTAACATACATATACCAATACACATCTGATTTGTAAAAATATCGTTTCTCTGGGCATAGCGTGGAGCCCCGGCGAGTAGCTCGTATTTTCTATAACAATTAAATTAAACAACCGTACATTACGTATGTATCAAAAAAGCCTTATTCCAAAATACTAATACAGTCCTTAGTTTAAAAGTAGCTCCATCTCCTTCTGTGATACGGATTTAAAAAGGATGGACATAGCTTTAGTTCGAGTTAGTCTAGTGTTCGTTTAAACCATGTTTTGTAATAAAAGGGGGTATGTGAAAAGCGCCAACATGTGCCCCCATACCAATGAGGCAGAGTATGATATTTATTAGAAGTAAGTTTCACATTGCGTGTTAATCATGTAAGTATACCGTTAGCCTGTTATGGTTCACCGCCTGCCCCGTGTGACCTTCTATGTGTGCACCACACTTTACCACTCCATGTTTAATACACAGTTTTATATATTCCTTTGAGTTTTTACGAGCTTTATTGTGCTCTATTGTTCTTAGACTCACTTTTGTGTGCGAAACGAACCACAATTTAATAGTAAAAGTAAAGGGTCTATTACCGGTGCCGTCACAAGTTAAGAGCGCGCAGCGACAATTGTGGGGATACTGCGCATGTTTTTATTCGCCTCACTTTTCACCGAAGCTTTAGGTGCCAATGTGATAGATGATGTGTCTGCCACCATCAACGAGATATAGGTACTTTTGGTCTTGGGTCTTTGAATTTCATCTCAAACGATGTCATCCTCCCGATGTTTTTCTTCATCTCAGAGTGTAAGCTTATAAAAAATATATCATCAGTTACAATAACATTCGAATTCTCGTATTTTCGTTCATGCCTAATAATAGCATGCTTATCTGTAATTTCCATGAAATGTAAGTAAAGAAATAAGCCCAAGAGCCCGCTATTTACAGCACAAACGAAGATTAGTTCAAGGGAAACCTGGCAGAAAGTTTATGAAGGCAAAATATAACGTAGTAAATTTTAATAAAGCGGAAAATATTAAACAATATTTTACGAAATTGCCAACAGCGTGTTTTAATAAACTTTTTTAATAAGCACCGGCTTTACGTCGTGGATGGACAAAAGCGATTGTTACACAAATTTAATTTAATGTGACAAGTGATATGTGGTTTTCAAGCAATCTAATTCAATTAATTTTATCAATATCTTGTGTTATTCGGATAATAGGACTTCTTACTACAAGGCCATTTAGATGTGTCGTTTTAATATGTAAGATATTTAGCTTTTAGATTTTATTAATAGATTTGTAACTCTTTTTGAAGTGATCTTCATTTGTTACATTAAATTGCTATCAAATTATATTTTACAGTCTAATATGTATGGTTAGTCAATAAGGTATAAAATATGTATTGTATCTTTATTATTTCGTGGTCTGGTACCCATAGTGCAAGCTTTGATTACTTTGGCACCAGACTATAAGAATTATTTAAATAAAATTTGCAATCAGTTATGCCAGTGAAAGTTGCGTTTCAAACGGAACAAACAGACAGACAGAGAAAAAAAAATAAACTTGGTGTTTTTATGTAAGTACCCTATACACTTTCATATGCATTTAGTGACAATCTATATTTGGAATAACAAACAGACTAGGACTTAGGTACTGAGCCCCACCATAGTATACATCAAAACTTATATATACTGTGCCTTACCATGACTTCATATTGACAATTATTATGAGGCAGGTATATGTCATGCATAAGTCTATCATTGTCGGTAACTATCATGACAATAAGAATAAGTCGAATGGAACTCTACATATATTTTATATTATGTATATTATAACACTTTGTCAAGAGGAATAATGGTAGGATTCGAATTCAGCGGTGTAACTTTAACGTTGCGTGAATTAGATGAAAAATGTCTGAAATTTATATCGTGATCGTGCGCGGAAATGTCAAGCAAGTTTCGTGACGAGGGTCTTGCTTTTCCGCAACAGTACATAATGAAGATATTTCGTTTAAAATTATTAAATTTTAATTCACAGATGCCTTATCCTATTTCCTGTCATTGTACAGAAAACTTACATTCCCTTATTACAAAGCATAGACTAAGGTAGCTCCTTGGTTTAAGGGTAGCTGTATCTCTTTTTGTGATATTGATCTCAAAAGGGATGCATAGTTTTAGTCTATTTTTTTAGTATTCAAAGTATATACCTTTTAGGCATATTTTTGGCACAAACGAATTAAGGGCAGACCTAAAAATATATGTTCTACGAAAGTTTAAAAAAATCAGAAAATATATTTTTTTTTATGTATCGACAAAATATATTTTTCTATAAAAATACTAAAAAAGTCTCACTATACTCAAAACTAGTAAAATTATTACTGCAATATGAATCCAAACTTGCTGGACTATATATGATTGCGATTTTTTTTAAACGCGATTATTTTTATATATTTTAAATTGATATGTAGCACCTAATGAAGCCCTATGCCAAACAATTACGCCTGAAAGATTTAAACACCCTGTTTATTATAATTTTACACATTGTTCTACATAGCTTTTAACCAAAACTGCGTTGTCTTACATATAATTATTACCTTTAACAAACACTTGATGGCAGAAGTAAAAACATGAAGGAATGAACATTATATGCAAAGTCCTCAGTCCTTTCGTGTGCCTTCGTGCCAGCTTCACTGGTGAGCAAACAAAGCGAGAGGGAATTTTAAAAAGGTTAAGATAATAAAAAAGGGAAGACGTGCTTAGTTCATGAATAAGTAGTCGAGCAACTGAATAAATGATTCTTGGAATAGGAAAAATCTCTCATGACATATGAAAAGTAAAGCGAGTTATAGACGCTATTGCCTTTAACGTACATCCATACCAACACAAAAGAAATTGTTGGCCCTCTACATTTAAAAAAAAAGAAGAGTTAAAAAGAAAAATGAATTACAAATAAACCCTCAAATTAAACTCAAACAAGTCTTTCTTCGCAATGGGCGGCGAAGAAATTCCGCGCTAAGCGAAAATAGTGTTGACCATTCCGTGTTCTCGAGTTAGCGCCATTAATTACTACCAGTGGGTCTTTAATTAAGAAACTGTAAACGACCGGCAAGTTCTCTCGTTTGTGTACAAAAGGAAAAGTGCGCCACAAGTGCTTCAAAGTAAAAAAAGAATAGCGTTCTAAGCTTCTCTGTGTTCTTTGCACAAGGAAATTCGAAAACAATCTTGAAACAAAGGAAAGGAAAATTAAATCTATGTAAATAGAAATCCGTTTGTGTCACGAACAAGTGCCTATTGAGAGGAGCGAGCTGACCGAGATGATAGTGGGCTCTATTGAAAGCGAACAATTCAATTACCGTCGATTCCGTGCGTGTGGCGGCTCAAGCATTTTTAAAGTTCCGTACCTAAAGGTAAAAAACGGGAGCCTATTACTAAGACTCTGCTGTCCGTCTGTCCGTCCCTCACCGTATCTCACGAACCATGATAGTAAGATACATTTTCCCAGACACCATCATCTCCCGGGCCTTATCCCATACATTGTCGGGGTCGGCACTTGATTCAACCCAATGTGGCTGATCACTTGATTTTTATACGATGTGACTGCCATCTGTCCTTCGCAACCCCTTTTACGAGGAAAATCTGTGATCTGGGTTAAACCAGTTGTCAGACTATTTTAGGCCTCCGACTGACCTGTAACGATAGCCAAAGATGATAAATTGGCAACCGGGACCGAAGGTTTAACGTGCTCTCCGAGGCACGGAGGGAACTCGGGCGGTCACCCATCCAATTATCTAGGCTAGGGCTAGGAGTGCTTTACTTCGCTGATCGAATGATATGCGCAATAGCAACTGTGTCACGAGCTCCTCCCAGACAATGTATTTCTAATGTCGCTGTAACAACAAATACTAAACGTGTTTTGTTACCCGTTTTTATAGATAATGGTACGGAGCCCTTCGTGCGCGAGTTCGACTCGCACTTGGTCGGTTTTTTTCTATTTGTCGACGTTAGTGCAAATACTGGGTCGAGGGTAGCCAGGGGAGCTGTGGGCCTTGCATACAAATTGAACGTGTAAATGAGATAACACCCTGTTTACTCTCCAAACACGGAGGTGGAAAAGTGTAACAATAAAACTGGGTAATGGGATTTCTCGATACGCCGCGCCGCCTCCGGCTCCTTCGAGAAGTGTTTTTAATTCCAATTGAATTTTATTATGGAACTAACAACCCACCGACGCTTCACTTCAGGTTCAAATATCTATACAGATAAATAAAATAGTGTCTCTTAATAATTCCAAAATAACCGCTTTTCACTAAACGCATAATTAAAGTTCATAGGGTACTGTATGACGTCAAAAAGCAAATTTCTCTGTCTGTCTATTCGTTACGTTTAACGGGACTGTCCCTGGCAAATAGTACATTTTACAGGGAGTAACATAGGCTACTTTAATTTAAAAAAACATTCGGGTAAACCCGCGGGGCACAGCTAGTTTATAAATATCCACTGTTCCATTTTAGTTAAATTCATATAAAGATCCCTAACGTAGATTTAAAGAAAGATGAGTTAAAATTTGGAAAAAGTGACGAAAATTTTCAACTATTTAAGATATTATAAAGACTTTTGTTTGGTTGTTAGAACTAAATAAGCTCTGAAACTATGGGATAGAAAGCTTAATTCTTAGTTGTGATATCAGTTTTAATTAAAAGAAAGCTTAATTGTCAGTTAGTGACACAGGTGTGACATAATGTATTAAGTATAGAAGCTCGTGGCACACTTGCTATTGCGCAAATCATTCGATCAGCGAAGTTAAGCAACCCTAACCTTAGCCAGTATTTGGACGGGTGACCTCCCGAGTTCCCTCCGTGTCTCGGAGAGCACGTTAAGCCGTCGGTCCCAGCTGCTAATCTATTATCTTTGGCAATCGTTACAGGTCAGTCGGAGGCCTAAAATAATCTGACAACTGGTTTAACCCAGATCACAGATTTTCCTCCTTAAAGACGTTGCGAATGTCAGATGGCAGTCGCTTCATATAAAGATCAGGTGATCAGCCACATCGGGTTGAATCAAGTGCCGACCCCAACAATGTATGGGAATATGTGATGATGGTTTTAAGTATATAAGTATAGAAGCTCATCTTTCCCGAAGCGAAGCGAGGGCGGGTCGCTTGTTATATATTAAAACTAGCTGAGCCTTGCGGTTACAACCGCGAATAATATAATCACTACGAAAAAATATTTTTATAGCCTGTTCTATTTTTATGTCTAAGCTACGTTATTGTAAATTTTCAGAAAAATCCATTCTGTAGATTTTACGTGAAAGAGTAACAAACATCGATGCAGGACTAATGTCAATTGTCAGCAATATACATGGTGTCAGAGAAAAAGGAACAGTTGTCTTCTGGAAGTTATAGGGTTTTATGAATATATCACTATGTTGAAGTCGTAAAATATCTAGCTCCAACGATAACGTAGTTATAGGCTATGCTTGCTAAGAGCCGAAGAGCTCGCGGCTTTAAGCGATTGGATGAACGCGCGGCCGCCTTTACCTAAATTACGTACGCTGTAATTAAACTTGTTAAATTAAGAAGAAGGTTAAATGGTTTTATGGGATTACGTCAGAAACAATTAGTAGAATAGAAAATAAATAAAAACGTAGTTAGATTTCACGTGAATAACTCTACGTTACCGCTGTTTTCATGCGATCTAATCGAAATAAGGTCTTGATCGTCAATGGTCAACTTTGAACGTCAATTACTAGAAAACGGAAGATGATATTTTTGTCATAATAATTTTATTTGCTTCCTAAAATTATACCCTATCACATATTTTAACAGCTGTCCTATTTTCCCCTACACCCTGTTTTGTCGCCACTAAATATACACTGTATTTAATTCCAAATATAGCACAGCACTAGTGTTGATATAACATTACAAAACGTTCACAATGCTTGTTGTATTGCACATTATTACATTACAATGTTGGAAACAATAAGGGTTCATGGCAGCCAGCCAGATGCGGAACATTAGAGAACTGTTTAAGAAAACATCTTGTTTACACCATATTCATACTACTTTTATTCATTTCCTATGAAAATAAAACCTGTATTTTCTATGTATTAAATTATTACTTACATCAGCGTATTATTTTTTTTAAATTAATTTATGTCCGCCTTCGCAATCAAAGTTATCAGAAAAAAAATTGTTAAAGCCAAAATGGTTTAGCTCTGAACTGAAAAGGGGGAGACAGAGACATTCTCAAATCTATATATATAAAAGAAAGTCGTGTTAGTTACGAACTCAAGAACGGCTGAACCGATCTGGCTGACAATTTTTGGTAAGGTAGCTTAGAATTAGGAGAAGGACATGGGAAGGGATGTTTATACGTGCCGTCATGAGTTTTCAGCGCTCAGTCATAAAAGTGGCGATAACTGCGCATGTATTTTATCGCGCTTGAGCAAGACCCTAAAAAATACTCCTGCGCATTCAAGGCCAGCTCTAAAAACTCGTAAAGCGCTGAAAGGATACTGTGGCCGCTTTTCAGGTTGTAAGCTTGTTTACCGATATCTATATATATACTAATACTAATATTATAATGAGGAAAGATTTGTGAGTATGTATGTTTGTAACGATTTGGCTCAAAAACTACTGGAAAATGGCACAGGCTATATTTTATCTCCGTACTCCCACGGGAACGGGAACTACGCGGGTAATACCGCGTGACGTCCGCTAGTGCGGTATAAAATATTATAAGTATTCGGTACCTTTTTTCGAAAGCAGTCATGTAGAATGATCATAACACGTATGGCCATTGGGAAGGCTCCGGGCAGGCTTAATTAAAAACCTTTCCAGCTAATGGATTTGTCGGACGTTGTGAACCAATATTCAGTTAGCACAACGACCGACTTCGATGTTCCATTTCGGCGATGTTCCCTTTGAAATTTAAATGACTTTTATTCGGAAACATTTTTCGTTCTTTTTTTTGTGAGTTTTATTAAAACAGTATGGACTTAAGTACGCATCCAAAATAAATTGTTTCCACGAAACGTATTTAGGTATAAGCATATTGTCAATAATTCAATTTATAAATTACGAAACGATAATATTGATGGGTCGTCCGAGAAAAAAATATTTTGTATATCTACTTCAGTTAAATTAGGTACTTTGTTGATACTATAAGTAATATGATTTTTTTTACGGTAAGAGCCGTGGTGGTCCTGGGGTTTGAGCAATCACGAATCCCAGTGGGGCATGTACTAATGAGATTTTCTAAAAATGTATGTGCAGTTATTTCATAACACGTGCTTTAAGGTGAAGGAAAACATCGTGAGAAAACCTGCATATGTCTGAGAATTAATTCAAAGACGTAAAATAAAATAGGGGATGAAAGTTTGTATGAAATTTTGTAAATTTTAAACCGATATATTATATTAAACTAAATCTACGCGGGTGAAACCGCGGGGCACAGGTAGTTTTTCATAAATACCAGATAAATAATTTCTCGTATTCATTTTTAGGCGCCATGCAATGCTATTTTCAAGTGAAGTTTTAAGTAACACACTGCTAACGAGTGCGACATGCAAAGATGTCGTTAACGAGTTAACAAGCATGTAGCGTGTAAATGTAGCCTTACTTTCTTGACTATCACTATCACTTGCGGACTAATTTTTTATATAAAAAAGGTGTCAACAGATATAGTCATATTGTCGTTTTGTACAGTTTACAAACTGGTGGTAATAATATATATATCAATATCAAAAGAGATAAATAAGATTAAAGTGTCGGTTTGTAATTCCAAAGTAACGACTTTATACGGCATAATCATCATCCTCCTGCCCTTATCCCATGTTATTTGGGTTCGGCGCAATGTGTTCTTCTTTTCCATTTCTCTCTATCAGCTGTCACATCTGTATTGACTCCCATTCTAGTCATGTCATCTTTCACACAATCCATCCATAGTTCCTTTTTATATTTTCTATATCTGTGCGTCTGTTTGTTGTCCTCATTTTAACGGGACTTTTACTCGTAGCTGATGTTAAAAGGAGTGTTTTTTTTCATAACAATTTTTATTTGAAAAAAAACGAAAATTGGTTCTGCGTATTTAAGCCACCCATGACATTAAGTCTACGTCTATTCCTAAGTGCCTTACGATGAGGGCTTGAACTGGGAAAATATATGTTTAGTGCTAAACCCTAACTACGAGTAGAATGGTGATAAACTATCAAAAGTAATAGCTTCAAAAGGAAATAAAACTACGCAGATACGCAGTTTAGCTATTGCCAACTCTGTCGCTTGGTCCTCGCCCAGCGATCTGTCTCTATGCCCTTTGTATATCGTGGGATTGTTTAGGCTTCGCTTTATCCGAATCTAGCCTATTCAGGGGCTTTCTTGTCTTATATATTCACATAAACATATCGAGAGCATAATGTTTTAGTGGGCTTAGCGCGCTTATATTAACTCAATGGAATACGTGAGCCGTCTTTTGTTTCACTAGATGCTTTCAAAATGAAGACTCATAATTATTGTGTATACTTGATGCTATGCGGACATAAGCTTATATGTGTATTTCAATGGACATTGCTATATACATGCGACAAACTGATGAAGGTATATGAAGCAAATGTCTTTATTCTATAACTAGCTGAGCCCCATAGTTTCACCCACGCAGACTTAAATTTATATAAATTGTTTTTAAAAAAATATAGTTGCCTATGCCATTCCAAGGAGTATCTCGTAACATTAGCTATCTGCCAGTGAAAGTCTTGTTACAATCAGTTCAGCCGTTTCAGAGATGAGCCGGAACAAACAGACAGACAGAAAAAATTTAAGTTTGGTTTTTATGTGAGTACCGTTTATATTTTAATATGCATTTAGTGAAAAGCTATTACATACATATGCTCACGCCTGTATTCCCCGAAGGGGTAGACAGAGGTGTTGTAATCACAACACCCACTTTTCACCGAAGATGATTAAGTGCCAACGTGACAGATGGTGAGTCCATCGCCGTCTCAGACACTTTACATACCTCATTGAATTACTTCTCAGAAATATGCAGGTTTAGCTATTAATGAAGCTGAAATTAAAATCAGTTATTTCAATATGGTTTATCTGTAAATAATAGAGTCAATATTCGCTTGAATTACCTTAACAAAGGAAACAATGAATAACAGAGCTACGTGTAAGCACCCATAGTAACATAATATACTGAATCACAATGTACAGTAAACAGAAGGCAAAATGTCATTAATGTATCGGATGCAATTAACATTGATGGAGTCACGTGACACGCTACCTCATTATCGTCTGCCAATAATTAAGCTGCTGATAATATTTCATGCGCTTCCGTTATTTGCACTGTATCAAATTATAAGTGACATAATTAGTTTACTGTTGCAAGTTGATGAAAGGGGTGTCAAATAGTATATCTTTTAAAGATGGTTATTACATTTCGGATGATGGAATTTACTTTACTTTTACCGCCGAATATTATCCCAATTTCACCATATAAATATTAAATAAATTTTTATTTACGTAGACGCAGATAAAGTCGCTAGGAGGAGGAGCTCATGTCATAGTTGCTATTACGAATATCATTCGATCAGCGAAGTCAAGCAACCCTAACCCTAGCCAGTAATTGGATGGGTGACCGCCCGAGTTCCCTCCGTCCCTCGAAGAGCACGTTAAGCCGTCGGTCCCGGTTGCCAATTTATCATCTTTGGCAATCGTTACAGGTAAGTCGGAGGCCTAAAATAGTCTGACAACTGGTGAAACCCAGATCACAGATTTTCTTCGTAAAAGGGGTTGCGAAGGTCAGGAGGTAGTAGCTTTGTTTAAAAATCAGGTGATCAGTCACATCGGGTTGAATCAAGTGCCGACCCCAGCGATGTATGGGATAAGGCCTGTGATATGTGCAGATGAAGTCGCTACCAACAGATAGTCTATAAGAATGATATAAAGGCAGAATTGGTAATCAATATTAATGTCGATTAAGGTTTTCGGATTAGGTCCACATACTCCCACTGTATTCAGGCACAAATAGCTGTAATCATACTTCCGAGAAAATCTAATTATTTTGTACGTACCCACTCTACCTCAATACATCAGAATACTAACTATAGTTTAGAAGGGGTATTTCTGTCAGATTGTAGCTTAATTAGGCCAACAACGCTAGTTACCGAAGATAAAAGTTTTGATAAGGGTTTGTGTACAATCCGGAGGACGGCCTCGACACAACACAACGTCTATTACTTACTTTGCTAACTTATACGACGATCGTGGGTCCAATGTACGAGCTTTAAAGCTGGCAGAATTTAGGACGAAATTTGATTGAGCTACAAGTTTGCATTTTATTGAATTATTTTCTTATTTAGCCGGTACGAAACTTTTGATGGAACGAAAATTGCTTCACTCGTGTTTTATCGGCACTCTGAATACATTTTTTGACCATTTTTCATCGACATCCCTAAGCGCTTCGTATTCCGCAAGCGCACCATCCATCATGTTAATGTACCTTTCAGAATTATGTTGATTAATAACGTTTTTAATTGATGAGCGAAAGACGTAAGCTAATTTTGGGATAACAACAAAATTACTGGTAACTTTCTTATGGCTGCAATCAACATTTCTGAAAGCTTTGCTCCCGTTTTGCGAATGGCATTGACCTTTTGCGTGTGTCAAAGGCAAACACTCGTGTTGAATGGCGTCACTAAGGTGTTCATGCTTCAGCATGGAAGCGAAGTTATATTAATCCTGCAGGGAATGAGGCATACACTGTAGTTGTATCGTGTAGGAAAGTACACACGCTGGTTAAACATTTTCGTGACGAACTCAAAGTAAAGTTGTTGTTACAAAGTCTAGTTTGAGGGTTTCAACCCTGGTATGAACTTTCATTTGTCACACTAGGAGTATTGCGAGGCAGATGTCTTGTGGGAACGGCTGAGAAGAAATTAAAACGACGTCAAAGTCAAGCTTCAGGGGGCGGAACGGCTGAGTTAGCTTTAGTGGGACTCTTTTATGTGTTACTATGTTGGCATAGAGATATCATTCTTTATAACGTAGGCAGACATTCTAAGCAGTTCATAGGCATTTGGGGTGAGAGCCAAAGCAGAAAGCTATTACAGTGAGTTGCCTAAATCTATTCAGATGTCAGCTAAGGCAACTCACGGGAGCACTAACAGTTCATTATGGGACAAAAGAACATCTTCATATGATGAACTTATCTAACGATGTGGTGTGTAGGTACTGTCAGTCAGAAGCCGAAACCATGAGTCACCTAATATGCAATTGCGACGCACTGGCCAGATGGCGAATGGACCTACTGGGTAAGGCGTATCCGAAACCAGAGGAATACAAGCTCTTCCCCATGGCCAAGATTTGCCGGTTTGTTCAGGAAGTATTTGAGGAGTCAGGTACGTAGAGCAAAAGGGCAAGGGCGGCACAAAAGATCCCAAGGGTCGTCATGCTTCCGGGCAACAGGACCCAATAAAGCCACAAACAATGTATGCACTGCGAGTGATAATGGTGTCAGACACGTTCGTAGGGTACAGGAGCCGCTTACCATTAGTCGGACTGCATGCTTGTTTGCCACCTTGCTCGATAAAAAAACGTTGACAGGACAATGGTTAAAGTTTCACCTAATAGGTTGTCATCAAACATAACATCACTATCAGGGTATGTCATTATTAATATCCCCTGTTCTTATCTCATAGTGGGTCGCGATCAGATCAACTTGAAGTGGCTGATCACCAAATTTTTACACAAAGCGACTGCCATCTGGAACTAAAGGGAGTTCCAACAGGATAAATCGGTAACCTGGGTTAAGCCAGTTATCATATTTTCTTAGATTTTTATATACGATTAGTAACGATTACCAAAGATGGCCAATGGCAACCGGGACTTACAGTTTAACTTATATTAGATTTAACTAGCGGACGTCACGGGGTTTCACCCGCGTAGTCTTTCGTTCTCGTGGGAGTACAGGGATAAAATACAGCCTATGTTACTCGCTGATGATGTAATTATTAATTACTTAAAGATTTTTTTAAATCGGTCAAGTAGTTTCGGAGCCGGAAATATAAACAAAAAAACAATCCTCTTTATAATATTAATGTAGATCGAGGGTAATCAGGCTTAACCACTAGCCTGAGGTGGGGTTTATGGAACTTAGTTTTAGAAACCCTAATCTTATAATGGGTACCAGGTCGAAACAAAGGTGTTTCTACAAATTTTAACCAATCTACTGACTGCATAAAAAAAAACTTGCTTTTCGGCGAAATACCACTTTAATATAAAAACAAACACGAGTTGAAAATTAAAAATGACCGCCAACATGAACCATTACACAGTATTCTGCGGTAGAATAGCCACAATAATAATGGGATCGGCAATTTTTCCATGAATTTATATGCCAGAAATTGCAAGCCTTCCTTTTACTGGAATTACCTAGATATGGTAAAAACGATTCTAGTAAGCCAGTACTTAAGTGCTTAGTCACTTGAAACAAATACCATTTAATATACAAGTTAAGCATTGAGCTCTTATTCTGTATTACTGTACCATCAGAGTGCATCACACCTGTATGTGATGCATTCTGAGGGAAATAAATACATTTGAAATTTCAAAAGGACGTTAATTTCAGCGCTTTAAGGAGCATTGTAAAAAAAATAAAAGGTTTTTTGTATAAAGTACCTAAATATACCCTACCTCTATTTCCTTGCCTTGTATTGTTTAGCTAATAATATGCCGATAAATATATGTTATAATCGCGAAAACGTTGGTCTTGTTTGGAAGCAAATTATTCGATAATTATTATATTTTATCTGCTATCTCCAATTAATTGATACGTTGTCCCGATATAATATTTAAAGCTCGTGAGATAAGCTTTATGGTAATGAGGTGTCATTAATATTTAGGTCAACGAAAACCACGGATCGATCGGTGGTTAGGTCCGGATTGCGGACTGGACATATGTGCTAACTAATGCGATATGCATGTATTATTTAATACATAATGTTCTTATCTGTATCCCTGGGGGTAGGCAGAGACTACTGTTCACCATATACTTCGGTTATGAGTGCTCCAATATGACCTTTATTCATACTCATATTATACAGAAGGAAAAAATTTTTGTTTAGATGAATGGGCTCCGAAAGTACTGGATCGATTTAAAAAATCTTTCAGCAATGAATAGCTAAATTATTTGCGAGTAACATAGGCTATATTTTTTCCCCGTAAGTACTCCCACGGGAACGAGAACTACGTAGGTGAAACCGCGTGACGTCTACTAGAGTATAATATCATTGATTTGGTCAAGATAGCTATTCCTTGACCACCCTCTACCGATACTCACATTTGCTCTATATAGTTCATATCCTTGGATCTTCCCGGTAATGCAATTTTCCTTAACCCATATAACCCTTATACAAAATTAAACATTTATAACCCTGTGTATGAATTTCAGAATAAATCCTTCTGAGAAAAACCTGTTCTTCACTGTTGATTAGACTTTTAACAAAGTACTTTCAAATCGTTAAATTCCGTTTTTGTACGTTTATTGAGTGCCTTATTAGGACTTACCTTGCTTAAAATATAAAATGTATGTTGAATCATGAGATATTGTTTAATTTGTTCATTCATGTCAACTTTTACTTGACGGGGTAGGTCGCCATCTATAGCATGTTATATATATTTATTTCTATGACATTAGGAATAGCAATATATATAAACTATGTGTTGCAATTACGTATTTCGGATCTTTGTAAGTGTCATGCCCCCGTTCGGGTATAGGCCTTGTCTAGTCTTCCCCATTTTTTCCTGTTATACCATACGTTAGCTGTTTTCATACAGGGATATAGAGATAAAAGAATCTTACCTTCACAAATGAAAGGATAGACCGCCCGTAGTTCCGCCTCGTAGGCTTCTAAGGATAACGGTGGCACTATGGGTGGCACGAAGTCGTCTTCAGGAGATCTTTCAGAACCGTAGCCTTGATCGAAACCTGGGTCTTGTAGCTTCCACACTGGTTCGGCGTCTGATCCTGTGGAGAAAATAAGGTTTTAATCATAAGGATCACTCTATAAATTCGTTGAGTATTTGGTTTAGAGGATTTCAGCTATTTGATTACGAACATCAAACAGCTCCAGGAAGGACACAGTTTCTTTCTGTTTCATAGAAACTTGACTAAAGTAATATTAACCATGTTTATCCTCCTTCCCAAATCCCATTTTTTATGGTCTTGCTGTATTCTTCTCCTCCATGTCTCATCTATTAGCCGTCATGACTGCATTCACTCCCATTCTTGCTTCACGCATCTTTCACGCAATACATCCATCCATCGTTTCTTAGGCAAATTGTACCTTCAAACTATATGTATTTAATATATTTTATGTTCTATAGCAAAGTGATAATAATGTAATACTACATGATAATAAAAATAATAGTTACGAAAGGGACAAAAGTTGCAATTCCACCGGTCTATATAGATTTATTTAGAAATGAATAAACCTGCCTGAAACTGCGATGTCCTTCCCTTAATAAAATGCAATCTAAACACTACTTTCTGAATATGTTTCTCCGACCATCAATTATTCCTTAGCTTATCAGTTATCACACATCGCGTAATGAAAATTTAATAACTTTGAATTTTCATGCCGCTACTTCTTATCATAATATATATCTATCACTACAAAGTAACACTAAGCAACTATGAATATTAAACCTTAATGTCACAACATTAGGAGTAGTATTCGCTTGTGTGTGGATGAATAGTGTATGTAAATGCGTCAGAAGTATGGCGAGTTTACATAAATCAATGGCGGCACCACACCAGCGGAGCTTAACTAATCCGTAGCACGCAAAGCGATATTTTACCTTACGAACCCTGGGCTTGCCATATATTATGTATATTATGTGCTGAAGTACCAAAGCGGAACTAAATATACATAAATGATTCCTACTGTGGTATCATTACTGTACGTACCATACATAATTACTATAACGTAAGTTGAAGAAAGGTACACAAGTAAGACCCGACAACTGAAAAATCACACAAGTATGAAACAAGAGTAATCACACGGCTGTCTTCTGAAAATGTATCTTTGTTTTTGAGAGGGTGATTTTTTCAGTAGTCGGGTTTAGACAAAATGGGAGGTCGACTTATTCAGGATTTTTTGTACCTGTATTACAACATAACATATTTTCCAGAAAGGCCAAATTCGGAGAAATTGCATGAATATGTTTGAAGCGAAAGAAGTATGTAAGGATCGTAACATGTGGCAAAGGGTGATCTCTGCCTACCCCCCTGGGATACAGGCGTGAACATATGTACGAGTATGTATGTATGTATATAACATGACGTGTACCATGTGTTACGTAACATGCACCTAGATTATTATAAAGTTTAATATACGATCGAAAAGGCTTCCAGGAACATACGGTAAGTTTGATGAAAATGAAAACTCGTTTTACTTTCCGCGTTTCAACATGATGGAGTTCAGATACACCTTTTCTTGATATTACAACTTTTCTCAGGAAATTACAGAGAAAATGTTAAATGTTTAACGTTTTGGATATACTTTGCTCATATTCTTGTTAAAACTCTTTCTGTGATGAATAGGCACAACTTGTTGAACATTTTGAGAATCGACGAATTACATAATATGTAAATACATACATTTATCTCTACTGTAAGCCTATTTAAGTATGAAATTGTTTGGTTTTAGTTGGTGGAATAAATTGTGGAACTTTGTAATGGTTAAAATTAATTAATATGCTTGATTTAAAACTTTAATCTTAGGTTTGGCAGGCAATTTCGTATGCTTCTGTTCGATATAAACACTGTAAAGTGATTACAAAAAGAGTTTGTACCAGGTCTTACACGCACGAATTCGCGAACAATTTACTTAGCGATTGTGAAATGAGGAGACTGGTGTCAACTTGTACAACGTTTATTATAGTATACAAGTATTCTGAAAATGTAAGTTGGGGTTGCATTTGTCATTTGGCTACGGAACCCAAAAAAGTAGTTACTTAGTGATCACAACAGCTCTTAGCACTTAAAGTCTTCTTTAAAGCTCACTTACATTAAGTACGACTGGGTTTAAATTATATTTTCTCGCTGAGTTTATATTTCACTAGCGGACCTCACGCGGTTTTACCCGCGTAGTTCCCGTTCCCGTGGGAGTACGGGGATAAAATAAAATTCAAAATATCTTTATTTGATTAGACTTCTTACAAAGTAGGTACTTTCAAATCGTTACAAGGACACAAAATACCAATATGTTATATAAAATGTTACCACCGGGTTCGGAAGGTTGCTTTTGTTGAGAAGAAGCTGGCAAGAAACTCAACAAAGCCTATGTTACTTGCTGATGATGTAGCTATCCAATGCTGAAAGAATTTTTGAAATCGGTCCTGTAGTTTTTGAGCCTATTCATTATAACCAAACAAACAAAATTTTCCTCTTTATAATATTCATATTTTATTTGAAGTATTAAGCTTTTATTATTACTTATATTGATAAATTTTATGTTAGGTATTTTCTTTGACTGAATACTGTAGGTAATTGTTATATTAAGTTATCTACTCTTATTTTTGTGGATAAGGAAAAATTGTAGAGATCTTTGAAATTCAACAACAATCCTTCTCCGAAGAAGTATAAAACATTCGGTGAGGTTACAACATGACAAAATAATACTTGAGGCACTGTTCTATCTACTACCTTTACCACTATATAACTATATCCACATCAATAACTCTCAATCTGTCTTCACGTTCACGTAACTTATCACAGCGCAAGTTTAGATACGATTGCTTTCCCGTGTAAACCTTCCAACTCCGAAAGCACCTGGAGCGGAAACGGCCTCTTGTAAAAGTAAAAAATCAATGGCCGGGAGTTTGAAAGAAAATTCTAAATTGTAGAGGCTATTTTTATCTCTTATTGAAAAGTTAAAGTTGTTCCGTTCAAAGTTATTGGGCGGTTATATCTTTTAAATCCAATAAGACGCTCGAAGATTTCTTGGTAGGATTTTATTTTGCTCAAATGGAGTTTTGTTGAAATTGTGCAGAGTTTTCATAGAGGCAAGCTTTTAAAATGCATATAGAAACTAGCTTATTTAACTTATTTTATGTAAACATTTTTCTTCCAAATATGTAATGTGATAAACATTAAAAAAAGCTTGTTTACTTTAGCAATAAATGGCGCTGTGTGAATTTAGGGCATCAGGAAATGTACATAAATGACTTCATTATATTTATAATGTTTCCCCATTTGGGGAAAAGCCTAAATAAAAATAAACTGGTTAATTTCCAGCAGAAACTTGGGCTCGAAATAGACAGCTCGTTTGGGCCATTGTCGTGTTATCACGACTCACGTCCCAGATTTGGGCCACAATGCCTTTATTCCCCTTCCTATTGAATATAACCGCTTCTCTACTTCCCTTGCTTACCTATTACTAGTTAAACTACACCGGCCCACCTGATACCAACTATTTGGGTCCAGTTCAAATTGGATAAGTTTCTAAATACAACTTGGTATTGCTATGTTTTCAAATACTTACGTTGTTGTTGTTTAATTTGTTTCTGATTGTAATTTTTATTTGATTGGTAGGGTTGATAAGATATATATTTTTGAAAAGTAATTAAAAAACTATTAGATAATTCTTTTGTAAATAATTTCCACTCACTTCAATATCTAATCTAATTAAAGCAATGACTTCCATCCACAGAGTCACCCGCGTGTTTTATACATATTTTAACTCGATGAGCAATATAGCCTACTCAATTGATATTGAATTCAATTAATTAAATATTTTATAATTGTTCGTGTAGGTATCGATCGAATATATAATACCTACACAGACTTTTTTTTAAAACGAAGTTAATTGTATCAATGATATCTTCATTATCTCGTTGTGGAATTCCAGAATTGTGTAATGTGTAAGCTATGGCTTCCAATTAAATACTGTGATTGTATTGAACCGGTTGTTACGGAAATTACATTGTACATTAATTCAACCTCGTATCGTGGTGAAAACGTCAGATGAGTTTCTTTATATTGTATAATTTTGGCGAAAATTCTGTTAGAGTCACAACTACAATTTTTTTAATAGAGAAAATAATATTGAATAATGAAAGAAAAATAAAAATTTTACATTGCATTTTACTCCCTAACACAAAAAAACTATGAATGTAAAAAAAAATTTTTTACTAAGCAACTATGACGAGAGACATTTACGAAAACCTAGTAAAAAATTGTATTTTCAACATAATGTTAGCTCGAAAGGTTGTACGGCTGGGTGTCGGATAGATTTCCCTGCCCTCTGTTGAAGGATTTGCGTAAAAACTCGAATGGCAATGCCTTTACCGCGCATCCATTATTCATAACACATCCGAAATCGTGACGTGTAAAAATTATATGTTACACACTGACGCAGTCCAATATGGCGAGAGGTAAGGGGCGAAATACGGAAAATATATCATGCTCGCGCACTCGAAGGGGTAGGCAGAGGTGTAAGGACTTATTCAGTTATGTTGAAGTTATGAATAAAACGGTTACTAATCCAGACTGCAAAGAAATTACTGATAGAAAATCTTGGGTTTTTTTATTAACACTCTCCGACCCGGGGATCAAACCCAGAATCACATGTTCCGCAGTAGCGCTTGCCACTGGGCAAGTGAGGCAGTCCGGGAAACTGAGAATAAATTGTTTTTAAATCCAAGATCTATAGTAGCCTGTGTGGTTTAGAAGTTAATTAAGTATACAAAGCTTAAAAAAAATAGGGGATAGATAACGTGGTCTCCGGTCTAAAACTGCGAACTAATCAACAGAAGCCTGCTCCTCTAATTTACTTAAGGTCGCAGCCAAATAATGCCACTTATGAGAAGTGTTATATTCCGTAGAAAGTAAGGTTGCCGGTACTCTGTGGATAGGAGAAGACAAGAGGAATGGAGTCGTTGTATTAGCTGTATATATATGCTCAAGCCATCCCAGAAAGGTCCCCGAAGGGGTAAGCAGAGGTGTTGTAACAACAGCATCCACATTTCACCGAATATGATTAAGTGCCAACGTGACAGAAAGTGAGTCCATCGCAGTCTCAGGCACAATACGTCTTTGAATTACGTTTCCTATGTTTATAATATATATAACCATCCTCTCGATGTTTTCCTTCACCGTAAAGCACGTGGTGCGAAATCACTGCACATAAGTTTTATATTGGTACAGGCTTCGCTGGGATTCGGTGGATTATTTAACAAATTTAAAATGTTTTCAGTTACAAATAAACATTGTAATTCATATACATGTCTGTATATTTTGCATGATAGGGTTGCGGTCCAGGTGGGGTAAGGGAACTTAACGATAATATATTCGATCTCATCCCCGAGGGATACCTGCATCCAACGGTAAGACAGCCCGATAACTATACCGGCCCTTTTGAAGTATCTATGAATAGATAGGTGAGAATTTAAGGCAAAGAAAGCAATTTTTTTTCACAAAGGCAGAATAAGTTGAGATTAGATTCACGATACAGTAATTCGATTATACATTTAATTAGTGTGTGGAATATTTACTGAGTGGAATATTTATTTCCCATGAGTTCATGTATATGGTTTTGTTTATAATTCATTAGAGGCAAGGATTTTTGTAACGACTTCAATAATCAGTAAATACAAAAAACATTTTACATTATTACATGTATACACGCAATAAAAATGTGCATATTGACAATAATTAGTATGCGCACATAGCGTTATTTTTCAAAAATAATGTGAGTGACAATACTCTATTACAATTAACAAGTCCTATTTTTTCAATCAGAAGATAGAATAGCTCTTCCTTCCAATTGGGTTGTTAGCAACTCTGCCCATTACCCATACATCAACGTCCCTCGAACTAGTAGCACGGCAAATTGGGATTAATAACGGCCACTAAGACGATACTTTGCCGTAATACCTTCACTGATTAGGCGTTAAGACAGAATACTCGCTGGGGAATATACCTCATTCGCTTGTCTTCATTGGTAAGGGAGAAAATTAAATTTACACTTCTATACTAACACTATTTAACGAAAATATTTTCATTTCTATTCTTAATAAGCAACCTTAAAACGATAGGACCAATTTGAGAAAAACTCATGCTAGTAACAAATGTATTGCTTCATTAACAAACGATGTAAATTAGTCATCTCTACGATATCTTCAACGATTCTGTTAAATCAGTCATCTCAAACTACGTATTTAGATATAAGTAGAACTACTAGATTTTACTGTAATGTAAATTTTTATCGATATTTGTGCATTGGAAATGTGTCCATGGGCTTATATTTCTTAAGTGATTAACTTTGTATTTTTAAAACTGCGTAATATTTTTTAAAAAGAGTGATTACTGAGTTTAATGCCAGGATCTTCGAAGTAAAAGCAACCTTCCGAGACTAGCGGTAGCATGTATAATCCGGTATAATGATGTCATTCTGACGATTTGTAACGAAAGTACTTTGTAAAAAGTCTAATCGAATAAAGATAGTTTTGACTTTGATTTACTGCAAGGTTTACTATTGACTGGACCAACAGATTTAAATAATAATTCATTCAAAATAAACTGATAGGGAAGTTTGGAAATGTGAATTAAACTAAAAGGAAAACTGAGAAACTTGGAATAATAAACCAGTTTTACGAAACCAAAATTAGTATGCAAGTTACTGAAACGTGTCTGAATTCAGTTGTGCTGCAAACTTCAGTTAACTTAGTATGCAGTAAACTGCATTATCTCGTGGAATTGTGTGGCGTGTAAGCTAGTGCTTTGAATTAAATGCTGTGATGGTAATGTACTGTAATATTATGGTACATATGCTCACGCCTGTATTCCCCGAAGGGGTAGGCAGAGGTATCACAACACCCACTTTTCACCGAATTTGATTAAGTGCCAACGTGACAGATGGTGAGTCTATCGCCGTTTCAGGCACTATACATACGTCTTTGAATTACTTCTCAGAAATATGCAGGTTTCCTCACGATGTTTTCCTTCACCGTAACACGTGGTGTGAAATCACTGTACATAAGTTTTTTAGAAAAACTCATTGGTACAGGCGCCGCTGGGATTCGAACTTGCGTCGCTGGCGTAGCAATATTATGGTAATTACACTGTATATTAAATAACTCTAAGCCATGTCAGTTATGTGGTGTATCATTGGTTATATCGTGGTGTATGGCTTTTTTAACAGTAGAGTAGAAAGTTCTGTGATTTTTTTTTGATTATTTGAGATAATATTGATACAATTGCATGGTACAATTGATATATTTAAATAATATAAGTTATTTCAAAATAGTTACTATTATGATCAACGTGGAACGTATTTTTTTTAATAATTTATTAAAAAGCAGGTACCTACTGTGAAATATATTTTTAAACCTATTTTTTACTTTTGATTATTTAAGTTAATATTTATATAATATATAAATACATATTAATATATAGAAGTAACTAATAAGTAGCTAAAAACTAATTACAAAGAGAAAACTTAGATATATAAATTGTAAAAAAAAATTGATATTTAATAAAAAAAAAATCATTCCTACATTTAGAGCTCTCAAACATAATACAGTGGTTTGTTTATATGTTGGTAAAGTAAATGATATTTTAAATTGGATTGCTGTCAGACTGCGTGCAAGATATAAAGGTGCGGCCTCATGCAGCCGCTCGACGCTCGTTTCCAGCGACAAATGTGGTCACGTGACCCCATTTTAAATTTCCCGCGACTCAAAAAGATACTACGTCCTGCAGCCGCTCGTCGCTCGTTTTCAGCGACAATCGTTCGCTCGTTTTGTGATGGTGGCATTTTTCGTGATTCAAAGTTGGGCCAAAAGTTCAAGTAGAGAGTGTACCCGATCCAGAAAATCTAACGGTTGATGGAATGGCTTCACCATATGTGGTAGTTGGTGACGAGGCATTCCAATTAACAGACTACTTACACTCTCGATACTTCCCAGCGATAAAGCTCAACATTTTCAGCTTTGTCGCTACATATCACGTGACCACATTTGTCGCTGGAAACGAGCGTCGAGCGGCTTACATCATGCACCTTAAGATAGTAATGTAAACCGAAGCGTTTTTTTGTCAATTTTACCTTCGCAGAAAGATTTACACAGTGAGTTGTATTTACATTTTGTCGTTTAATCTTAAACAGGCTGTGAAATTGAATCCTTGTCGTGGTTATCCCATGTGTATAACAGAATGGGATGAGAAGAGATTTTATGGGGTGTCAACGTGTGAGTGACACCCCTGGCGCTGTCAGCGTTTACTGGTTGCGGTAGTATTTTACCAACAGCGCATATAGGTATGACACGAGTAAATTTTGTCAATCTCCTCTCAAATGTAAGAAATATTATATAATTTTATTTGTTTACTATGTGTGCCCCGCGTAGAGTTAATTGCATGGGTGATATGCGGAACCCTATCTTCGTTTTAAAAAAAAATTGCGTTGAAATCGGTCCAGCCGTTCGGAGTTTAGCCGGAACAAACAGACAGACAGACGGACAGAAAGACGGAGAAAAGTTTTAAAATTAGTTTTTTTTTGGTTAGCACCGTATACTTTCATATGAATTTAGTGAAAAGCTGTTTATTTGGAACTAGCGAACTTCACGCGGTTTCACCCAAGTAGTTCCCGTTCCCGTGAGAGTACGGGGATAAAATAAAGCATATGTTACTTGCTGATGATGTAGCTTTCCAATGGTGAAATGATTTTTGAAATCGGCACAGGTTTTTTGAGTTTATTCATTATAAACATACACTCAAAAATACAAATATTTCCTCTTTATGATAGTAGTGTAGAACTATAGATTATAAACACATCAAGGCACATCAAGTTTATTTATCTGTATATATGTGTTGATATGCCTGTTTACAATCTGTCAGTGAAAGAATCATGTAAAAATGTGATTGTAAGTTAACACCTAACGGTTGACAGTGCAAAAATGTAAAAGTACAAGTCCCTTCGATGGATTGTCCTTGACCCGGGCTTTGCGATACCCGAAGCGCAATGACGTCATCGGCACGCCGAGCCCTCTAGTCACAAATGACTCTGCGGCTGCGTTGTAGCCAATGCAGATTATTGTCAGTCTTGATAGTATGTATAAGCTATTAAAGATATATAACTCAAATGTGACTGACTGACTGAGGGACTGATATAGTGATCTATCAACGCACAGCCCAAACCACTGGACGGATCGGGCTGAAATTTGGCATGTGGGTAGATTTTATGACGTAGGCATCCGCTAAGAAAGGGTTTTGATTAATTCTACCCCCAAGGGGATAACATAGGGGATGAAAGTTTGTATGAAACTTTGTCAATCTTAAACCGATCGGGACTCAGCTAATGTATAAATCAAATTGAAGTTCTATTTGTTATTCCAAATTAAGAGCTATTAACTAAATGCATATTAAAGCACACCTACGCTTACCTAAAAGGACGACTTTTAATAATATATTTTAGTTCTTAGATTATATTTTTTAATGTTTTCAAATTATATTACATCCTACACTAACATTTTTTTTATATATTGAAATAAGTACTTAAAACTAATAATTAACATAATAATACAAAAAAAACTCTGTGCGTTTTTCTGTCTGTTTGTTCCGGTTAATCCCGTAAAAATTGCTTTTACGGAACTTTCACAGGTAGAAAGCAGATTTTATAAGTTTGCTGTTTTAAAAAAACGTTATGGCTGCACGAAATAAAGTCATCCATGAAATTAAGCCTACGTGGGTGGAAACGAGGGGAACAGCTAGTACACAATAAATTTCAAATATACTATGACATAGACAATACGTACTTCATACATTTAATAATGTTCCTATACTTCGTTACATACATGTGTGATCTATATTTAATACAATATAGAACCGCACCTCATCTCCTGGATTATAATGTATTAATAGACCTCCTGGTAACGTCACATTGTTGCAATCACGTGACATAATGCCCCGGGACGGATTAACCTCCTTTATACCTTTGTACCAGGATTCCGATATCAAGTTACGACATTATCCACACATCCTATGATTAAAATTTTACTATCGTAAGCAGACCGCATAAGTACTGTTTTAAAAAAACCCTTGAAAATCTCACACTCATATAAATAAAGGTTCAGGTTTAAGAATTACCTGAGAAAGACTGACCATCTGATCTCTTAATTCCATATCACGAAAAGAGATTTTAGTAGAATTACTATATTTTTTTATGGGTTAGAAATTTGTACGTAAGAAAAATCTGTCAACATTCAAATTTACCGGTTAGTTACTACATAGATTCAGTTAAGAGCCTCCTTGATTCTGAATACTGAAACGACCGGGAATTAATTTGCAAATTAAGCAATCATTTGTTTTTCAACCCGATTCTGAACTAAAAACCCCGTTGTGTCCTCCAAATAGAAATGTTCACGAAAGGGGAAAAAAGTGAATCTTGTTTTTATTGAATAAATTATATTGTTATATTAAACTGTGGGGTCAAACCAAGGCGAAGGAGGGGTGAAAAGAAGCGAAGGCGGGGAGATAAGAAAGAGCCTAATGGCTGCGGCTCCGGGAGCCATCGATCATCGTTTTACCTTGGAATTGTTTATAACACTCGGCGAACTTGTCGCCGGATACATTTGTGGACGTCATTTTGCTACTTACAAACTTCCTTTCTGCACATAAAAAAATATTAGGAAAATGTCTGTTTGTGATTTAGGAATAACCTACTTATTCTTAACTAGCTCGGTATAAATACAGGCATTAGCTAATACTTAATACGTCAGTGTCGACTGTTGAACTAACTCTGGCGGATACTGAATTGATTTTTACGATTTTTTAATATTCATGCAGAAAATCATGATATGACCAAATTAATAAATTAACTCAGTTATAGGGTAAATAAGGAAACCTCGAAAAGTCGGACTCAAGCGTTTTATTTGCTCTCACTAAAATTATACCCGTAGGATTATCAAGCCATCGAAATGAAATCAACAGATTCCATTGCTGGCTAGGAATGGCCGAGGCATTAATGCTGCACATATAGTAATTTTTATTATTCTTTATCATTTGGATTAAGTCATCCACTCCATCCAAGACTTGAAGAAATGATCCTTCATTAAAATTTGAAAAAATCTTGGAACTCACCAGATTTGCTGACCCTGTACCGCAGTCCTCTACCGCCTTTGGGGTGACATCGGTTGTAAGTCCCAAACTCAGCGTAATTATTATTGACCCTGCTATAGTCTGCTAGATGTCTGTTCCCGTCTAGATGGTTCGGCAGGGATCTGTTCCATCCCATAACATCACCGACAACGGATCCGCAGACCGAGGATTCTGTTTGACTCTTAGTGTCTCCATTGCAAAGATCTCCGCTGGACCTCGCTCGGCGGCCTTTGAGTCCTTTGGCGGAGTGTTGGCTGATGTTCGAGCCCATTTTGTGGCGGGACCTTAGGGCCCCGCCGCTCGCATCCTGACCTCCTGATGACGTACACCGCGATTTACTTCGTCGACACTGGTTTTGATCTGCAAAGAAATTTAGACTTTAGTTTGGGCACTAAGGTAAGGTAAGCGCTGAAATTATTTGATTTTCATTTAAATAAAAATGCAATAAAATTTCTGACTCCCGTACTTTAAACAACAATATGACGAATAGCAATAATGTAACTAAGACTAGATCCTCACAATGTTCAGCAACCCTCTTAATTACACGAAATTAATCCACAAAAAGGGTTTTTGTGGGTATAATAATCTCACGAAACCCGACTGTTCTCCATAAGACGATCTTACACATATTGGACTCCCACCATACTTTGAAATGCTACTGTATTTCTGGCAGTTTGTTATCTGCTTGATACCATACCTTTACAGAGGACGCAGACAGAAAGCCACTCCAGAATGTATGTAAAAGCCATTATGAAAAAGACTAGGTCTGCACAAAGTGCACCACATATTCCAAGAATATGTGGTGCAGTATTTCATTTCCACGGTTCGCACGCGTATAAAATAACACGATGCGTCCCAATGCCTAGATTCTTCTATCAGAAAACACATTAGCTTCTCAACAATAAGTAACAATGGCCCTGCATGATGGTAATTATTCCGAGATAAACTTGAAATACTGTAATGCTTTATGGGCTGTTGAACATTCATATAAACACGCTACGATATAAATCTTTATTGCATTATAAAATATTCAAGTATAAAGGGAAGATGACGGTGTGCTTTAGTGGCATGAATAATCGTCTGATGATAATGAGTTCGTTAGGAAATTTCAAGATATATGTTTTGTAAAGTTGCGCGATAGAAGCAAATCGAAGATGATAAGGTGGTGATTAATTGGAATGTCCGGCGTTGCTGTGATTACTGCGACCTTTATATATATATTATATTTAATATGTTTGCAAAGCGATTAACACGGTAGTAAGTAACGCGCGGGTTACGCCCTTGGTATTACGTTCATAGCATAGGCTGCATTAGCCGCTTCACATCACGCGGCCCGAAATCCTTGTTTGCAACAAAAATATCATTAGTAACAGTCAGGTTTTCTGTATCCACTATTTTATTGGTGAAAACGCAAAATAAACTATTTAATGAGAGTGTCGCTTCCAAAGCGTTAATGAGTACCTGGCGCAGGTTCATTAGTGGAGCTCAACCGCAAACACCGCCAGTGCTATGCTATGTGTATATGCTGTCTAACTTTATCGGTTAGTTAAGATTATGAGCAATTAACGACAAGCAATTTAAACTTTATTTTTTGTCATAATTTCATGTGTTTGAAACAAATGCGCAAACAAGGCCGTATAAATCGTATAAAACTATTTGAAACAGATTTTTTATACCACTGCGGAAGCAACATTTAAAAAATATCTTTACGCCCATATAGAACCCATATACTGTACTCGTTTGGGAACACCATTACATTTCAAGAAACATATTGTTAGTTATTTGACTTTACTTACTATCATTAATAGAGACCGATTTAACGGTACTTTCACTGGCAGATAGAGATAAAGTAAAAAAAAATATCTCTAAGGAGGTACTTAGCATAGTACTAATTCTCTCACAAGTATGCTATATTTTTTAAGCAAAAGGAAAAACTACCATATAAACAAAAACTTAGATAGTGAATCAGTTACACCTATTCCTATAAAAATATTATGGTGAATTCCCCTAAAGGTGGAAAAACAGAGGTCGATGGGTTTGTTTGCGTCGTTTAGTTCCGAAACTCATATCCTGAATGAATGTTTCAAAGTGTTGTTTGCATCGTGTTACTATTGCCCGTGGACTCCGCACTATCAAAACACAGATAAATAAAATTGAAGTGTCTGTTTGTAATTTCAAATTAAGAGCTTTTCACTAAATTAAAAAATATATATATATGAGTATATATATTTTTTTTATTAATTATTTTTCCTCGTTCTGTCTGTCTGTTTGTTCCGACTGATCTCCGAAACGGCTGGATCGATTATAGCAGGACTTTCACTGGCAGATAGCGAATGTTAAAAGGCGTAAAATAGGCGACTTTAATTAAAAAAAAAAACATTGGTGCTCAGCGGGCCACCAATGGAATTTATTTTACACGGACGAAACCGCGGGGCACAGCTAGTTAACAATATTTACTACATAGATGTAGCGGAGCTGGAGTTTTGATCGCTGATCTTGAATGCGCATTAGTATTATTATGAGTCTCTGTCTCTCTGTTCTCTTCTCAGAAGGTTAGTTTCCGAACCGCTGGTCAATTCCTCGACATTCTGAAATGCGTTACCAGGACAAAACTGAAAAATCATTATATATTTATACAGAAGAGCCGTGGTGGCCTTGAGGTTTGAACAGTCGCCTGCTATGCAAGCGACGCAAGTTCGAATCCCAGCGGGGCCTGTACCAATGAGTTTTTCTAAAAAAAAAACTAATTTACAGAGATTTTACACCATGTGCTTTTCGGTGAAGGAAAACATCGTGAGGAAACCTGCATATTTCTGAGAAGTAATTCAATGAAGTATGTAAAGTGTCTGAGACGGCGATGGACTCACCATCTGTCACGTTGGCACTTAATCATCTTCGGTGAAAAGTGGGTGTTGTGATTTCAACACCTCTGCCTACCCCTTCGGGGAATACAGGCGTGAGCATATGTATGTATGTATATACATACAGATATGTATGTATGGCGCGACACGAATAAAATACATGCACAGTAACCCCCACTGTTTTAGCTGAGCACTCATATTTCATGACCCCACCAAATATGTTTAAAATAAATCTCTAATTACGTTCATGGAATTTTCTCAAAATCTCGCGATTGTTTCGGCAGTGTAATGAAAGTTGTATGTCTTGAGAGTTGGTAGTGATTACATTTTCTAGTTATTGCCGACTTTATCCTCTAAGTTCGAAACTAGTTGTCTTTCGTTGTGGTTTTGGAATTTTTTCCGAGAAATAAGTTCCTAAAGTTGTTTTTCCTTCAGTAAAACGGTAAGGCTGTGCTATGGGGTTCCTCAAAAGGGGTGTTAACAGATTTTGTCCATACGTCTGTCTGTCTGTTTGTTTGTCCCGACTCATCTCTGAATCAACTTTACCGATTTGAACTGGACTCTCAGTGGCAAATAGGTGATGATATAACATTTGTCTTAATCTATACAGATATATAAAATTGAAGTGTCTGTTATTTCAAATTGTCAAATTTTTACAAATTGCAAGCTACATTTAATGCAATAAACTCGTAAATAAAAAAACAATTATTGATTTTTTTCTCGGTCTGACTGTCTGTTTGTTGGGTCTAATCTCCGAAACGGCTGGACTGATTTTAACGAGACTATCTCTGGCAGATAGCTAATGTTACAAGGAGAAACATAGGCTACTTTTACTAAGGATACCCATGAAATTTAGTCTATCCGGGTGAAAACGCAGAGCACAGCTAGTAATAAATAAATAAATACTATGAATCAGGCTGTGCATTAGTATATAGTAGCATACTGATGTAAGTATTTTATCTAGGACATAATGGTATGACGCTTAGGAAACAGGGACGAACTAAGGCGCTGGGCGGGGCGTAATTAGTCGGATAAATGTTTGCCCATCTAATTTACTTGGGAGCTCCAGTTTGAATATGTGTATTAACGTGGCGGAGAACTTGGATTACGTAAAAGTTTGGGTAAGTAACGTATAGCGTTATGTTTCAGAGATTTTTATTTTGTTCATAAGTATTAATTTTATTTTAAGAATTATAAAATTCTGTTTACACGTAATCTGATGAAAAATGGAGTATTGAGCTATGAATACATGTTAGGTAAACTAGTCGTATTATACATAAAAATCAAAAAGCATCTCTTTATACTTATGAAATAATTAACTAACATTTAAAACAATTTGTCGGAAATTTTAGTTTTTTTGCGAAATAAGGAACGTTAGGCGGACTTTCATAATGCTTGAAACTATATTTCCATTTTAAATACCTGTCTGTGTATGCATCAAACAATGTCGGAATGCAACAAAAACACACAATACACTTCCGATATCGCCGATATTCTTGAACAAAACAAATGGAACAGGTACACATGGGATCCATTGTGGAACCTACAAACAAAAGCTACCTGCAGCGAATAAAAAATACTACAGTCTATTATTAAAATCACGTACCGTAAAGAATTCTCATAACCAGTCGTTTTAGAACCATTATTTTCTTATTAAGTGTGAACTTACATTCAATAAGCAGTAAAGTTTTCACCTTGTTCACAAATTTAAACAAACTTTGTATTTTACATCACTATATCTAGCATAGATGTTTGAAAATCTTACAGAGGTTAACACGCGCGTGCCGTTCGACTTCTGCAATAAACTATTGAGAAGCCCAAATTGAATTTGCCTAAGTACGTGTATTTATAAAACATATCTACAATAATATGCAATTTGCTTTAACATATCTGTTTGCTTATCTGTATTTGTCTCAGTTAGTTGAACAAGGGAATTGTGGAATGATGCGTAACAATGACCTTTTTGTTCCTTCGTGCATTGATGACGCCCTTGCTATTGTTTCCAACAAACGTTTGTTTCAGACAGATGTGTTTGAGTAACTATAGTTGTCTGCCAGCTCACGCTGATTGATGTGATCAGATTGTCGATGATGACTCGCGAAACATTAATAATAATAAATTGAGCGGCGTAGTGACTGCCTCATTTAGTGGTCACAAACGCTACTGCAGCTAAGGGCGGTTTTGTTTAACCAGTGTATTAATTCTAAAGAGTAATATTTGCTATGCTATGTATATAGCTTAGTTTGGTCCTGACTCTAGATAATTTAATTAGGGAATTATTTGAGGAAGTTAGGAGTCTATATGAAGACAGTCGAATAAATAAAACCACGTGAACATGTATATAAAACGTATTTAACATCCCCATACAAGTGTGTTATATGCTATAATATACATGTTGATGTGTAGGTATCTGAACATGTATCTCGTGTCTCGACATAATTATGTCGTGTTCTTGTTTTACCTCTCTGTTGTTATGCGAATCTTTCAACGATCTAACAATAGGAATTAAAATAAAACGATATCCACATTTCCATAAAGGAAATAAGCGTTGGACTTGGAACACAAAAGCGTTTTGTCCTATTTGATTTGTTCACTCGTGCTTTTATACAAATCTCGCGCGGAATGGAAACGGAATGTTCCAAAGATGAACTTTTCTTTCGCTTTCATACACTCGGCTCACAACTTCATGTCCCTGGAGTTTTATGACAAAAGAAAGATAATATTATTTTTAATAAATTTATTCAGCAGTTGATTTGTGCCATTAATACCAAAACATCACTCAACATAACATGCTCTCATAAGCTGCCTCGTTGGTCTGAGTACCCGGAGTCCCCCCTGAGCACTGAGGATGGCCACCGGGGGGTTTTAGTGCGGTAAAAATCTCACATACCCCGATCTGCCTCTCCCAGGGCGGTCGGGGACCTTAAGAAGGTTTCCACCTCGTCAACAAAAAATAACAAAAAAACAGGGCGAACGTGTTAATTCCCGGGAGCAGCCTGAACTCTGAATTAGTGCACGTTTAGCGACATGGGCTCGCCTCTTATTATTTATTTATTTATAATATCGGACTTAAATGGATATGGCGAAATGTGGGTGGGCTATAAGTACTACTCCTACCCCGTCTTCTGCCTAAACTCTTAGGGGAATACAAGCGAGAATATTGTATGTATGTCACTCAAAAAAAAGTTCACCATTTACGTGTTTTCAAAATTCGTATGCAAAATTGTCGCTATCGATGTCTTTGATAGTGTTTAGTTAGACACTTTCAAAGTATATCGAATCATTGATCACACCTCACGGATCGATTAAAATAAAAATAACTTTCAGACATTCACATATTTTCTTGACTAACATACCATCACATTGGCGCCAGTTTAAAGTGAGTAGCTTATCTTGAATTCATAAAACGAATGTCGAGAAAAATTAGGTTGACTTTAAAAGGATTTTGTTTAATTGTCTCTGGAATGCGACCTTCCAGATTTGGGGCACCATGAAATCTCGCAAGACAATTAAGAGCTGACGCAAATGAGTGGGTCGCTCGGCGAACGTCGTTCCGACAATTTTTACGATACGATTTCTGCTTCTATTTTAATGTTAATGCAAATCTCAGGTTTAAGTCTGCCTTAAATTTTTTTGTTAGGCTTTTTGCTATGCTTTATACAATTATTGGTTCATAGCTACTTTTAGAATTAATTTTTATTACTGGACCAGTGAATTTTTCCGAGATAATGTAACATGGGTATGGACATGTTATGCGGAGGGATGATGAACGTTGCCAAATAAATTTTGTTTATGAATGTGGATGGCTACAAGAGGCGAGAAATACTTAAGAAGCGATGAATGGATTGTGTGAAAGATGATATAGCTAGAAAGGGAGTGAATGCAGAAATGGCGAAATGGAAAAAAATAACATATCGCGTTGAACCCAAATAATATGGGATTGGAGCAGGATGATGATGATGATGATAATGATGATGTAACTTATATCGCTCTGATACCTTTATCAATCGATCACAACGGTCATGCTATTTATAACTTTGCTGTGAGACAGAAAGATGAACCAATACACTCACTTTCACATATAATATTTGGAAGATAAGTTACGCCACATATTATTGAGGAATTGCTGATAAAGTCACGATATTATCATTTAAACATCGTATTCTTGGAAACTACTCATCATGATGTCTTGAAAGTTCATGTGCAATCTATTGGCACCCGTCCGTGAATCTCATTCCGGCCTGGAAATTGAATTGAGGCTAACGTAATGGGATAAATGAATTTCTTAGGTGACGGACGCCCCCATAGATGGATCAGGGCTTACTGATTCTAATTTGAGACACATTGAGTAGATTGAAATTGGGTAACAGCTTTTTAGCTTATTGATGTTTCCGATTACATGATTTGTCACTGAACTGTATTAATGGCATTGTTCTTTTCGTTTTTATTTCCCATTCATCTGATCCGGGATTCATTTTCTTCGTCCGTTTTTATATTACTTCGCTCTTCATAAAGTACATTAGGAGATGTCCTTGGAAGATTTTTCTTTAATTTTTTAAGCAAGTACTTTGTTCCTTGTTTGTAAAAAGAATTTCATTTCCTTTTAATTAATTAATTGTAATATAATATATGAATTAAGAATTACAAATTCTCAAGGGTGCTCATTGTCCAAATCACATTAAAATTCATGCGATCTGTACACATACAACATTCGTAAAATATTATAACGATAAATAATGATCTCCAAAAGTTATTAATAGCCGTAATAAACTCTGTAATGAACGAAAGTAATCTATTGAATCCATTGTAGGTCCAATAGCGAACATTATTACTGAGCGTCGCTTCGCAGACGTTCTATAGGCGGAATCATACGTCATTGTTCCGAATGGCCATTTTATATGAAACCGATATAAATGAAGGTTGGCCGTCCCTTTGTGTGAATATTGCTAGGTTCTATATTCGTCGGTCTTAAATTACAGTACGTATTATGTTCAACGCTGCAGTCAATGCTAAAATATTGCGTGGAAATTACTGAGCAAATACATCAAATAAAAAGTATGGATGGAAAGGAGGGTGCGATTAAGGTCATGTATTGATTCTCATGTTATGTATGTATGTTGGAGCTTTTTTGAACAAACTTTGTACTTCGAGCCGTGGTGACCTCGGGGTCAGAACAGTCGCCTGCTACGCAAGCGACGCAGGTTCGAATCTTCGGTTCGGGCCTGTACCTGGCCTGAGTTTTTTAAAAACTTAACTGCAGTGATTTCACACCACGTGCTTTACGGCGAAAAACATCGTGAGGAAAATTGCATATGTCTGAGAAGTTATTCTAAGACATATTAGTATAGTGCCCGAGACGGCGATGGACTCACCTTCTGTCACGTTGGCACTTAATCATATTCCGGCGTAATGTCAGTAAGAAGTGTCGAGTTGTGGCCGATCGTGTATACGTCTTTTACACTCGTTTTCTAAACTTCAAATAGTCGAATCGACATAACTTAGACAGAATAGTAGCCCGCACGCTCAATATAGCAAACATTCTTGAAAATGATTTATTCAGTTTAGACCCTGTAAGGCACTTATGAATGTCGAAGAATTTACCACCGGTTCGGAAACTAGCCTTCTGAGAAGAACCGGCAAGTCACTCAGCTGGCATCACGTACATTTAAATACATAGTAAACCATAATAATTACAAAGAAAACATCAAAATATTCACAATAGTGAACATTTTATCAGCATGCACGTGTAAAAAATAAAAAGTAAAAACAATACGAAATGATTATACATGGTTTTTAACCCTCTCACATAGACAAATATAATAAAAATAAAAAACTGAATTTAAATTAGTTTCTGCGGGAATGGTGCCCAGTAAGCTGGCTGCGTTACCTCGCTGGATCACTAAGCTAATCCTCTGACCGAGGTAAGAACCAGCTCGACGGTCACCAGAGACGTCAACCAGGCGTTTTGAAAGATCCTTAAAAAGGACCTTCGCATTTGGCCCCCATGGCCCCAAAGTCTCAACCCCAAACGGCAGAAATATAAAATTATGACTGAAATGATTTACATAACATGTTTGCATACCATGTCTTATTTCAAAAATGTGGTCTTCCATTCTGCTTAATAAGCATATAATATTTATACTGTGGTAGAAACATTTGAACATGTAGTTAATATAAGCATTGGAGATGTAGCTACTATTTGGATTTTTATGTTGGCAATTCAATTACTTGACCACTCCTTCAGCTAAGTACCTCTTTACTGGCTGCATTTGGTCTAGATAGTCTTCTTGACCCATTTACCCACGTTCTACATTGAATTTACATTGGCATTCAAGTACATACTCCCAGATCGTACCTATATATTACAACTTTTCTGTATTACACTTCAGAATTCTTTACCGTATCTTAAATACAAAAATAGTCTTTATAACGATATTGTCAAGATTCATAATGATCTCTGTGGTATCTTACGCTTATGATTCTTTAATCTGTCTCTGAATTAAACTATTATTAAGGAGTTATCAGCGAACTCGTTTTCTTTAAACGGTAATGTCCACGGATTTAAGTATTCAGATTTAAAGTTTTTCTATTTAATTTTCTTCATTTGAAGTTTAAGCTTTGAGCTGCAATGGAGGTTAAATTTTATATTTTATTTTACGATGCATACATATTTATCCTCACGCCTGTTCCCTATGAGGGTACTACTGTTTGCTACTTTCTACGATCCTTACATACTTTTTTCGCTTTGTCGACATTCATACATCGTTTCATACAATTCAATTCAATTTCATACAATAAAATTTCAAAAAGGAAAAAAAGGAACTGTGGGGTTATGATCATTCGTTCCTTTTTTTCCCGAAATGTCCCTTATGGAAAAGATTACCAATTAAAACTGGTCATGATAGTTTATAGACTCTACTTACTTCACATTGGCAAAATTATTTTTCTCGTTAATAACAGATTATTTCACAATTCACAAGAATTAATTCCTTGAGATCATGTCAAGTAATGCTTCAAACCTTAGCGTTTCCAACTAAAATTTGATGCACCTCTATTTTAAAAGGTACCATTGTGTATGCATTGTGCATTAAGAATCGTTAATCTAATTATCGTTTACTGTTATGTATCCCTGACTACAACTACTGCGTATCGCTTCCTACCAAGTAGATTAAGGCATTCTTATCAGCACCTGCAGTCGTTGACACGTCGATAAGGATGTTTGTAAAACTAATGCAATTATAGTGTTACCTCAGATTTATCTTGTGTGGTTTAGCATCGGAATTTCTCAAACAACTCACAATCGATTATTGAACAGATTACGGGTATATTTAAAACGTAGGAGTTATCAGTATCTTTGATATGTTTGTTTGTGCTTTTTATTGACTTGGCGGACAAAAATATTTACCTTACCGATAAGTATATTAGTATATATTAACATATACTTACTTACTTATAATCTGGTTCTTTAATATCGACTTTAACGGTAAGAGTTTTAAGCACTGCGATGCTGCAAGAACCTGGTACCTAACTATAAGCTCTTAATGCAGCTCAGTAAATGATACTTCAGGTGTGTGACAGTGACAGATGTGGACATCCCATAATATATGTCAATCTATCATTACAATAAGACTTCCTGGTAAGGAATTTGGAACACAGGGGCTATTCAAATGGTCAAATTATATTTCACTTTTTTGATTTCTGGAAATACCACAGTAAGTCTAGAAGAATTCTAGAATTCAAATATTATACGGCAAAAAGATGTGCCTAATTTTCAATTGTTAGTACTATGATGGTAATACTTTCAATTAGCACATTAATTATTGCTAGGTCCAGCACTTAAGAAATAATTAATGATCGTCAGCTGGAGGTCGATATAAATGCAAGAATCTGTGATTACTCAGGTCTTTTATAGGAAATAAATATTCAGAAATTTTGTGGAAGATTTATTTCGCCTAGATAAAAATAATTAGAAGAGACATCTGATAACTCATCCGAATCACATGAAATAGGTAAGTATCATCACAGTAACCTAAATATAATAGAAATACGGTTTAAATTGAGTGAGCAATGAACTTGACAGTGTTATTATTGTTCGTAGGTGGGCGACGTGCATTCCGAGACTATAAATACCTATCAGGGAGTGACTCTACCCTTTCCGCCCGCCCCTTCGTCTCTCGTGGGCTTAGGGCTGTCAGCGTTTGGTTTTATTTATTATTTATTTATAGCCTAACTAATTGTATGTTGGCTGTAATTGATTCGCTGAAGATGTTTCATAAAGCGTAATTTATCTGTGGCATGAGAATAGCTTTGCTTTGTGGCAGTTGTTTTTATTTGTTACCGTTTAGAATTTCTTCTGTACGTGATTCTAATATAATTTGTGGAGTCTTCAATTGCGATAGTAAATTATATTATCATAGTGTTAAATTTTATTAAGTATATCAAACTGAAAATATTTTATAGCTTATATTATCCATATGACTTGCAATATTTTCCAATATAAACTATTGACTAAGGAACACGATGGTTACAATCTGTAACAATGATCCAAATACTTTTGAAAGTCGAATAGATTCTCTGTATTTGCCAACCCTATCACGGTCCTAAGGTAAAAACAACATCCATCCTTATCAAAATCTATCGATAAAAAATATATACGGGGGCGACCCTTGGCAGGTGAGAGGCTAAAATAAAGGTGGGTGTGGGTGGTTTTCAACATATTGTATGTTGTTGGCATGTAAAATATTGTGGTATTTATTTTACTTTCGCCACATTTAAAAAAACTAGTACTAAATTATCACACAGATCAGACTGACCGTGTTCCAAAATTCAGCTCTCCAAATTTACTATTGGATTTATTAGAATGCGGATAGTCTTTATTTAAAAATGTTGCTCTGCAACATTTAATATTTAACTGGGTCTAACTGCAGACATAATGTGATCAATTCATTCAATTATACGAACAATTCCTAAACGACTGTTAACCTAAAATTTATCGGCGAATTCAATTAAAAATAAACCAAGCTTTGTTCGCGTGTTCCAAATTTAGGTCATCTAAAACAACACAGCATTTAGGATATGTTGATATTGGACTTAAAATTAGATAAACCGTACGTGTAATTATTTCATAGACATTGAATAACGAACGATTTTGTTAAATCGTGGTTTAGGATAAAATTCAATCAATACTGAATAGAACAACAATATAGAACATATAGAATCGAATACCGCTAGTATACGAACTAAAACCAATCTTAAAAGCAAAGTCGTATAACTTTCAGATGTGTTAGTGTGGCTTTGAACTTTAGCGGAACTCTTAATGGCTCATCGATGTCGTAAAAGTACTGTGGTTCTATAAAAAGTAGCTAGAACTTACATACTTAATAATATACATTACATGTAACTTTATTCATTTTACTCTAAGGGCGGCACTCTAACATCACTAACTTTTTAATCAATTAAATCACACATAGTATCTTCACCTAACCCCATGCATCACTGGCGAACGCTGATACCACACTGATATAAGGTAGTATTAATTTTGATAGGATCTTCTGTAAGGTGATTATGAAATTGGGAACCCGTTGTAACCCGTGCCTCAGTGTCTGTCATATATATTCTATACATGCAATGCTAATAGAAGAAGATTCACAGCCGAATCGAACTGTGAAATATGATAGATGCATTTGATAGATGAAAATTGGTGGGTGCTTCTCCCCAATCCGTGTTCGATATCGCATGCTTTATTGAATCGGAGCTTCGTCAGAATCGTGCCAGAACGTATCTGGCACCCTCTTTCTACTGGGGGCGGCACACCCTAGTACGGTTTATTTCCAACTCCGTGTTATCAAAGGAATAACTTCGCAATTTCGCTATTGAGATTCCGTGTCTCGGAATATTTCAAGCTACAGAAGCAATTTTAAAACTATAGTATTTCGGAATTTGTAAATTTTTCATAAAGTTATTTCTAGAATCATTAGGGCACCAAACGTTTTACTACTGTTTGATATTCATTATAATGGAGAAGTAGACATATACTAGAATTAAAGTTCCCTGAAATATTTCTCAGTGGATATAAACTATTTAACAAGCTCTTATTGAAATCATAGTTCCAATGTGACAGACTTATACTCGTCATATACATCTGTCTCATAAAAAAAGCTAAACTATCATAGCAATAAGAGATCATGGTGTGGCCCCACACTATCTCCCATACAGTACTAACAAAATATCCGGCGTGCAAATTAATGTGTCTCTATTTATTTGTCTTGATTTACATAGATAACATCAATTAATTCTGAAATGCGTAACTACCGCGCTATGATGAAGACTCAATTATGACGGTAGACGGTATTACAAAAAATGTTGAATCCGGTGTAGGCGTATTTAATAGAGTTCTGTGACTGTTATAAATACGAGTGTTTATTTAATCCCATTCTTGTAACTTCCATTGGAAAGTATTTTGTAGTGTTTGTGATTCACCAACGCAGCAGTTTTATTGACTTATCCGTAGGAATTGAGGTTATTAATCGATTAACAAAGGGTAAAGTAAAACTCATAATGGGGACAGTTACAATTAACATTTATAATCCACAAAATTAACTGAATCGCTACACAATGAGTAATCAGTATTGTGCATATATCTTGGCTATTAAATTAAAGAAACTGGTTGACCGAGTTGTGCTCGGTTTCTTTTTAACTTTGCCATATATGTATGCTGAAAAAAAAGGAAAAAAAAAAGAAAAAAAAACCGGTGAACGTCAATCTTGAACCGGGGTACTCTAGTTTCATTGTCGCCCCGTAAGCTGGAAGCCTCACGTCTGAGCTACCATAACATGACAGATATCGGTGAAATTTGCTGTCGTACTATAATGATATTGTATGAGATTTTCAGTCCCTAAAAACATGGTCAAACAGATGTTTTCCAATAATTAAACCTAGCTAGATCTATTTTTTGCTCCTGAAACCCCCTAATATGTATATAAATACAACAATTGCTGGTTTAAAGTTATAAGATAGATGTAAAGATATTTAGGGACCATCAAAGTTTCAAATTGGCCGTAACACAATTAGGATTCCCAAAGAGCTACGGACCACTTATACAAGATCTAAGATCCATTTTGTCGTCAGCAAGCAATCGCGAACAATTAGACTCTTGGTGATATTCGGCTGCTGATATGCCGTGGGCATAGAATACTAAGTTCTTTGCATTATTTATAACTCAATGAGGTGTTTAGTTTGATAGACAAGGCTTTATATACAACGGAATAACTTGTGTTTTTTATTAGTTATCAGGCTTGATCTTACTGCTTCTACAAAGATACCTACAATAATCATCGCTTCGAGCTTAACCCATTGTTTAATTGTTACTCATCCGATTTGTACCCAAATTACGGTAACTTGATTTAACAGTTGTCAGACTTTATGGTTTTGACAAATTTTCTTAAAGAATACCAGAAAAATTCGAAGTGGTGACCTGAAAGCGATTAATGTGGTGGGACCTCAGGTAGTGACCCATCCAGCTGCTTGACTAATTTGGAGTTGTTTTACGTCGCTTATATGAGGAGGTCGTGGTACAGTTGCTATTGCGCATATCATTCGATCAGCGAAGTTAAGCAACCCTAAGCCTAGCCAGTAATTGGATGGGTGAACACCCGAGTTCCCTCCGTGCCTCGGAGAGCACGTTAAGCCGTCGGTCCCGGTTGCCAATTTATCATCTTTGGCAATCGTTACAGGTCAGTCGGAGGCTTAAAATAGTCTGACAACTGGTTTAACTCAGATCACAGATTTTCCTCGTTAAAGGGGTTACGAAGGTCAGATGGCAGTCGCTTCGTATAAAAATCAGGTGATCAGCCACATCGGGTTGAATCAAGTGCCGACCCCAACAATGCATGGGATAAGGCCAGGGCGATGATGTGTTACGTCGCTTATATGCGCAATAGCAAGTGTGATACGAGCGCCTTGAGACAAAGAAATACTTTTAATAAAAAGCAATCTTATTCGGCTTGCCTAGTTGGTTCAATTGGTTTGAGCTACCGAGTGTTGAAATGCCTAATGATACTTAAATCTAGTCACGATAATCTTGTGACGTCAGCTTGGTACCGATAGGAGTGCTAATACCGGTTTGGATGCAATTTAAGTAAGAGAGATAATCTCAGTTGCTTAACCCGATAAAATACGTTCGGTACGCATTGTGAAAGGAGACAAGGGTCAATCGGATATCAATACTAATAATTATAAAGAGGTAAAGTTTGTCAGTTTGTGAGGTAATCTTTGGATCTACAGATCCGATTTTGAACATAATTTTACTAGTTGAAATCCATGTTATTTGCGAGTGTCCTGGGCTATGTATGAAACCGAAAACTTTAAATACTTTATCGTGGTGAAACCGTGAGGTTTGGATATCATAACAATTAGAGAGGAGTCAAATAAAGGAGTCAGTATAATTAAACATAACTAAAATAATAGCGGTTGAGAAAATTCGTGAAGCATTGTTTACAAACAAAATTATGGACGGAATTTTCTTTTAAAGTCTTCGCAACAATGAGTTATTCTAAAACCAGCAGTATTTTGTACACAAAGGAAAGAGAAATGTCCAAATATCTGCTATGAAAATGTTTTGTTAAGACAATACAACAGTTATAATGCTATGTAAATTATTCAAAGACTTGCTCTCTATAACACAGCTATCAATAGTAGAATCGTTTGTATAAATCAGATGCATAAATTCGCCATCTTCGACGTTCCAGGAAATTTTAAATTCAAACCAAGGATCTATACATCCAGCCTCAAATGTAGCCATTGTATTTTAAGTTTTATCTAGAGAGACTTGTCGTCTATAATCGTTTGTAAGCATTTTTAGCATAGTATAGAATCATGAAATAAAGGCTTTGCAGAAGCCCAGTTCTCATGACATATACGTACAAGCCTTGTTGTAAAGTTACTTCTGGAATCAGCGTTAATTGATATTCGCAGGAATACCTTTTTACATAATAAACAAGCCCAAATTCATTCTTTTCCGAAAAAAATTTAAAGAGCGAACGTGATCGGAAGTGTCGTTTGAGGGCGTCCAAGGAAGAACTGCTACGACCAAATTAATAGTATTTTTCAGAAAGGTCAAATTCGGAGCACTTGCAACCGAAGGAAGTGTATGAAGAGATGCATGAATGTGGATGAAGGATCGTAGCATGTGGCAAATGGTGATTTCTGCCTACCCCCATGGGATACAGGCGTGAGCATTTGTATGTGTAAACAACCCCACCTAATAAGTGGTACCGTAGGCAATGGGAACGATGGAGCAAAGTGGCTGTGGGCATCATTTCAAACAATTCTTCCCACAAGTACAGGATGAGCCGAGGTCAAACGTCAACTAACGACCATACGTTCTAAGCGGGGTTGTAAATCTATAGTAATATAATAAACAGGAAAGATTTGTTTGTTTGTGTTGAATAGGCACACATTACTACTTAGACCGATCTCGAAATTTCTTTCTTTATTTCTTTTAGCAATGGATAGCTACATCATCAGCGAGCAACATGGGCTATATTGTATCCCCGTATTCCCACGGGAACTACGCGGGTGAAATCGCGTGACGTCCGCTGGTGTGTGATATTTTATCAGAGGCGGGTTGTGGTTGAATTCCAAGCATGTTATACACCAAATAGGCTATAGTATAAACCTATGTTTGGGATATATAGATAGCATTGTTTATTGTACAGGCGCATCTCATCATGGATGCATCTCAGTGTTTTGCGACGATCACCGACCAATGAAGCGGCCCTTTTGTTACCTTTTTATTATGTGACTATACGTTCTAACTTGTGCCTACGGTACAATATTATCTTGTTCTCGTATCTTGGTTTGGATGAACGTATTCATCGTGGTTCCGAAGCGAATTTTAATCGTTCTTGATGCGTTTCCCATTATGTCTATTGCTATCACGTGATCTATAACTGTTTCTAATGTTTTGTTGATTAGGGGTTCATATTTCTTGACATTTGATGCGCTATTGGGGCTAATCTTGATTTGTACTGCTATCAGTCATTATTAACTAGCTCCCGCGCGCAGCTTCACCTGCGTATTGATGGAAAGTAATTTATTAATATCCTTTTTGTGTTCATGATGATTCAGTAGAGGATGCTATAATATGTCTATACTGATAATGCAAGGGCGAAAGTGTCTTCATTTGTGGGTATGTTTATATCTATACTAATATTATAAAGAGGAAATATTTGTTTGTTTGTTCGTATTGAATAGGCTCCGAAACTAATGGTTCGACCTTATAGCAATGAGTAGCTAAATTATTAGCGTGTAACATATGCTATATTCAATCTCCGTACTCTCATGGGAACGGGAACTAGGCAGGTTAAACTGCGTGACGTCAGCGAGTGTATGACAAGTTGATATTGCTGAACTTTCATATGGTCCGAGATGGATTACTGGACGTATAGGGCAGGTATCTATTTAAATAATGTGCCGTAGATGAAGTTGCTGGTTGAAAGAAGTAAGCAAGGTTTATGACAATTTGCTTTATAATTTTACTTTAAAGAACCATCCATTTACTACCTTAAGTAATTTCAATTAATGCTGAGTCGTATTTTTTTTTTATGAAAAAATTATTTTATTTCTGTCTTCTTCTATAGTTATAAAAACGTTTTAAATAGCATCGTTTGTTCCCCTTAAGTATGTAACGGCGTTAATTTAACGTGATAATTTTCTTTTCCCAAATTCAGGAAGCTCATTCATTCTTGATAAAAGAGAATATGATAAGGTAAAATGATAAGACGGTGACAAAGTGAAATGTTTTACGACACAATCTGCTCTCAGCTATAAAACCAGGACGCCAGTGATAAAAAGCCTACGAAGAGATAGCACCCCCAAATGGCGACACTAAAGCGATAAAATTAGATTTTTCTACACAAGACATTGTGATGGCTATAAAATAAAAAAAAAGTTCAAACAGCGCTTTCTCGTCCCGACGGAAGCAAAATTCATCTACTCATACATAAAATTAAATTGTCTGTTTGTGATTTCACTAAATGCGTATGACATTATATTCTGTACTCATATAAATAAAATTAAAAAAAACCCTGTGTCTAATCAATTTAAATCAAATCAGTCTGTCAGTTTGGTCCGTGTAATCTCCGGATCGGCTGGGCCAATTTTAAAGGGACTTTCATTGGCAAAAAAAAACATATTCCTATAAAACAATTCATGTTTCCTATAAAACATATCGTATAAAACAATTATTAAACAAATCAAAACATGGTTTAAACTCGTACTAAAAATATCCCATCACTTTTTAAATCCGTATCACAGAAAGAAATGGAGCTGCATTTAAACCAAGGAATATCTTAGTCGCATCTTTTGGAATCAAGCCGTATAAGTAAATATATTTAACAATAGATATTTATTTCTTTTCTTCAACAAGTGAATGTGACGGAAACTATATAATTAAATAGGTAGGATGGTAAAAAATTGTCTTTAGAACCTGGTTGAGCGAGCTGCGCTTCATGAAAATCGCTGAACCCGTTTCCGAGATTCAGATTCTGTATATTTATATATATAAATTGATAGTTTAAAGGAATAAGATTATATGAAGCTCAATAATCCCGTATTATTACGCCATGTTTATTAAACACAATAATATTAAGAATACAGAGAAAGTCGTTGCATTTAATTGAATATGCATACATTAAAAACCAAACGAGAGTATCTATTAATCTATTTTTGCTTCCTCAGCGAGATAACTAAGAGAAATTGATAGCGAAAATATTACGTGACTTCTAGATTATTGGAGAAAGTTTTTAGATACATCCATCAATATATTTTTAGTTCATAAGGCTATAGATAGTAAGACTAGTACTTTCTTATAGGGTTTAGTGTTTGTGATGGCAACGTGTATGAAGCATTCTGGAGCTTAACCATACGATCTTATCGCAATGATAATTCAGCCGTGCGACAGTGAAAGAATACACGTCATATACATCTGTCTCACAATATGAGTCAAAACTATCATGAAAATCAATGCTTATGGTAGGGCTCCCGATCTTTTCATATTACTTGAGAAGCAGCTGGCATTTGTCGCACCGGTCTGTTCCGATGAATTCCTTTTGAATCACATGTATTTTGCTTGACGAGCTGGGCGGTAACTGCACATGTATTTTATCCTGGATACCTCGCTGTACTAGGCAGCGCGAGCCACATCGTGTTGCCATCTTCCCGGGCCCGCAGCTGCTCGGTGGTCAAGGTTCCCACCGCCAGCAGGCCCTCCGGCCTCCCTTTTAGTTGTCTCTTACAATAGACGAGATACCATAGCAAAATTCTTAGACCCTGGCTATGTACCTATGTATGTGCTTAAGACGCTAGGGTCACGTTGGCACCGAATTATTTTCGGTGTAATGTGGATGGTTTTGCCTACGCATTCAGCGACCCTTTAGGGAGGGTGTGAGCTAACGTGCATAACTTTTTGCTGGCAATACATAAGTATATTACCTTATTCCACGCATAAAATTAAATTCCTTTCATAGTTGCATTCAACTCCATTATGCTTGAGTACCCAATCAATATACATATGCAGTACCTATGCATAATACTGCCTTACGTATGCTTTACGTCATAGCTTACCAAATGCTTGGCAACTGCATTGGTTTACTGTTTATTCGCAACACTCGCAGGTCGCATAACTAATGTAATAGTTTTGTGTTAAACCTATCGTAAAAGTCAAACGAATTTATGACATAGATCGTAAACGTCCATCGAGGAACGCCGAAGCTGTTCTATAGTTTTAGTCTCCCTAATTAGTTGTTATAAAATGTGAAATAGCTGTAAAAGCGCGAAAGTTTTTATATTGAGACTGATGAATAAATGAAGATTGATGGATGTGAATGGAGTGAAAGAAGTGTGAAAGACTAGATTAAGAATAGGTCTCTACTGCCTAGCCATCAAGGCATTGGTGGGACTCGGCCGGAGTTCTTACTGGGAAGAATGTTGAGCATCTGAAGTATCCATTCCACATTCTACACCCTAAAAAAATAAATAAAATAAATAATGGTAGGCCCTCAGGTGCCGATTCGTGAATACTTTTCATATTGGTGCTATGACGTTGGCGCTTAAGGCGCAGAATATACGAGTTTAAAAAAAGACAAAAACATAGATAGGCCTTCTAGGAAACTAAAGTAGTGTAACGTTACGCCTAGTACGTGCCGTTACATTTTACTAAATAATTAATAATTTATCTATTTTCTATTAAAATACTCATATTACTCCTAATTAGCTATAACTATACCCCTACTATCATATTATCAACTTAATTACCTATAAAACTAACTTAAAAGCTAATATTATCAAATACCTAAACTAATTATAAATTGAATGAAATATAAAATAGCTAGAATCGTGCACAATGACTCAATCCGAGCGTAGCATCGGGGATCGTCGGGAGCTGTCGGCAATGTTGTGCGCAGTAGCATGCGCACCGCGCTCTTTTGTTTTGCCGCGCATTCGCATCTCCCGCCGCCACTGCGACGCGGGGCTTGGCGGCGTGTGGTCATTCCACTCGTCGTCGGGAAAGCCCGCCAAAACCTAACTGCTATGTACTAAACATACAATATATTTGTTGCCGATCCCGCTGGGGTGAGTTCCTAGTGTATTTTTATTAAGTGTAGCTATTAATAACTGTGTAGTGCTGTGCCATCTTTGTAAATTGTTCTCTCTAACATCTGCTGGCTGAGGCTGCTCAGCAATGGCTAGGTGCTACGGTTATAGGGTAGGATGCTGAGCTGCGACTAGGGCATGTCCGTGCATGGTCGAGCGAGCTAATGCCTGCTGTTCCATTCCAGGATCCTGGTGACATAATTACTCCACACTAACTACTGGCCCGGACCCTACATCTGGTGCAGTACCTACCTACCTCTGGCCCAGACCCTACCTCTGGACCAGTCCGCCTACAGTCCAGGCACTACCCTGGACCAGGCGCTATCTTCCTTCCTGAGGAAGACCAGGCTGCTCCCAGCCGGACCCTTGACCCTACGTCAGGCCAGTGTTCCCCTTCCTACCACCTACCTCTACTCACCACCACCAGTGAAGGAAACAGACGTTTAATAAACGAACCCACTTTATAAATATTAACCACTCTTTTTATTTCCACACTCTACCTATGCTGTTCCCGGGTACCGAAGGCTCCCCTTTTTCCTCACCCGGGACAGTGGCGCCCAACTCTTGTGTCTCGTTTCCAATCGCTGGTGGTAGTGTTGTTCTCGCTCAGCAGCTCTCAGCTCAGCCTCACTCTTGTAAACGAGGAGGTGACTTCGTCAGCGAACTGGTACGTACTTCTTGTAAATTACTTGTATATTCTATGTTTTATTGTGTGTGTGTGTGTATCTACTTGTTGCTATTGTGTTGTTATTGCTACTAAAAATAACATAACTACTGAGCTAACTAAATAACACATACTTTTAGCTTACTGTACATGTTTGATTTGTGTTATGTAATGACGAGCTAACTTACGTAACACTTTATTGTACCTATGTTGTGACGTAACAGTTCGCAATTTTTAATTTTATCTACTTTGTGTTATTGCTTACTAAAACTAACTAAAAAGAAGTAACACTTTCTCGTAGTAGGTATATTTGTATAATAATAATTTCTAGAGAACAGATGTGAAACATTTTTTTATTCTGTAAAATTATATTCTGTTAAATTTTATTTTAAATTGTTGTGATTCTACAATCACATTTAAAATTATTATTATTGTTTTATATAATTGTTCTTTTCTACAATGGGAACTCATTCTATTAAATATTTTATGCTCAAAAAGCATGAATTGTCATATGAGGTTGCTATTCGTGGTGTTGAACCAGTTTCTGATATGTTCGGTCTACGTAAACAAATGCACAGTGTACCGAACTCACCTATACTTCAATGTAATGCTGATGACATTAATGAGTCTTGCCTAGACCCTGTGATTGACTGTGATGCTATATTAAATTCTATCGCCGATTTAAACGCGTACGTCACTATTTTAGATACCAGTAGTTATGAACGCGGCGACGAGTTCCGTATATCTAACCGATGCTATGTTCTTCATAACCATATTTACCATCGCTTGAGAAGAGTGTTCAGTTCTGACTCTTCTATCATTGAACGGTTAAACTCCTTAAAAAATGAATTTTACTTGCTATCTGATAACATGCATTGTATATTCTCATTGCTACAAAATGCCGATTCAGATTTTGATTGGAATACTTTGCTTGCTAGTCTACCAGTGTTACATATTGAGTCGATTTCTCCTCAGTCTAACGACCTACCTGAACCGACTAGTTCTTCACTAACGACTGATTTATTTTGTGATACTACAACTGATCCTAACATTGACTGTGACATTGACGTTGTAAATGACAACCCTACAATCGCTCCTACCTACTTATTTGATATACTACTATCAAACTCTATACCTAACTCTGACACTACTGAAAGTCACAACCCTACCGTTGTTCCTTTCAAACTACCTAACTCTGACATTACTGAAAGTGACAACCCTACCGTTGTTCCTTTCAAAATACCTAACTCTGACATTACTGAAAGTCACAACCCTACCGTTGTTCCTTTCAAACTACCTAACTCTGACATTACTGAAAGTGACAACCCTACCGTTGTTCCTTTCAAAATACCTAACTCTGACACTACTGAAAGTCACAACCCTACCGTTGTTCCTTTCAAACTACCTAACTCTGACATTACTGAAAGTGACAACCCTACCGTTGTTCCTTTCAAACTACCTAACTCTGACATTACTGAAAGTGACAACCCTACCGTTGTTCCTTTCAAAATATCTAACTCTGAAATTACTGAAAGTGACAACCCTACCGTTGTTCCTTTCAAAATACCTAACTCTGACACTACTGAAAGTCACAACCCTACCGTTGTTCCTTTCAAAATACCTAACTCTGACACTGCTGAAAGTGACAGCCCTATTGTTGCGCCCTTCTATGTACCTGACTCTGACCTTAAATCTAAAAGTGACAACCCTACCGTTGGACTTTTCTCTATGTACTCGATTCTGCCCCTAATTCTGAGAGTGATGACCCTGCCGTCATTACTATCTATTTACCTGACTTTGAGCATATATAACTATGTTTCAACTGAACGCAATATGAAAGACTGGCTTTTGATCATCTATTTTGTATTAGCATACTATCTATTACACTATATTACAGCCATCTTTGATAAAAGCTTGGTTATTATTTAAATGAATGTGCCGACACATTTTGCTTTCGATTTTGTTTGTATTTTTATTATTTTCTACTAAAGTAATTATTACTAATTATTTTTTTATTTTACTAGTTTTCCAATAGTATAGAGTAAAGTAAGCAGACGGATTTTACTTTACTTAGGTACGCAAAATCCTACTCCTTGTCGCCCAGTACTGTAACGTTACGCCTAGTACGTGCCGTTACATTTTACTAAATAATTAATAATTTATCTATTTTCTATTAAAATACTCATATTACTCCTAATTAGCTATAACTATACCCCTACTATCATATTATCAACTTAATTACCTATAAAACTAACTTAAAAGCTAATATTATCAAATACCTAAACTAATTATAAATTGAATGAAATATAAAATAGCTAGAATCGTGCACAATGACTCAATCCGAGCGTAGCATCGGGGATCGTCGGGAGCTGTCGGCAATGTTGTGCGCAGTAGCATGCGCACCGCGCTCTTTTGTTTTGCCGCGCATTCGCATCTCCCGCCGCCACTGCGACGCGGGGCTTGGCGGCGTGTGGTCATTCCACTCGTCGTCGGGAAAGCCCGCCAAAACCTAACTGCTATGTACTAAACATACAATATATTTGTTGCCGATCCCGCTGGGGTGAGTTCCTAGTGTATTTTTATTAAGTGTAGCTATTAATAACTGTGTAGTGCTGTGCCATCTTTGTAAATTGTTCTCTCTAACATCTGCTGGCTGAGGCTGCTCAGCAATGGCTAGGTGCTACGGTTATAGGGTAGGATGCTGAGCTGCGACTAGGGCATGTCCGTGCATGGTCGAGCGAGCTAATGCCTGCTGTTCCATTCCAGGATCCTGGTGACATAATTACTCCACACTAACTACTGGCCCGGACCCTACATCTGGTGCAGTACCTACCTACCTCTGGCCCAGACCCTACCTCTGGACCAGTCCGCCTACAGTCCAGGCACTACCCTGGACCAGGCGCTATCTTCCTTCCTGAGGAAGACCAGGCTGCTCCCAGCCGGACCCTTGACCCTACGTCAGGCCAGTGTTCCCCTTCCTACCACCTACCTCTACTCACCACCACCAGTGAAGGAAACAGACGTTTAATAAACGAACCCACTTTATAAATATTAACCACTCTTTTTATTTCCACACTCTACCTATGCTGTTCCCGGGTACCGAAGGCTCCCCTTTTTCCTCACCCGGGACAGTAGTTTTGGCAATAACTTATTGAAAATATTTTGTTTGTGCATTGGAAGCATTAAATGTATCACGTGGTGCAAAAATCGTCATTATATTACGAAGATGTTAGCAAAATTACCTATTTTTGCTAATTGTCTTTTACTAAAGAGATTCTAAACACCATTTAAGATTATTTATAAAACCTTTTAGTTCATCTATTGAAATATGATTACATGCTTACATTAGTAACATGTTTCGAATATTCCTGCTGTATCAACGTCTAGGCTTCCTTATCCTATTTTCGGATTGTCTCGATAAATTCCCACAGTCCATCAGAATACATGGCTGTTCTATAAAGTACCGACTTTAATGGTTTATTTTTCTCGGTTTCAATTTGGGGATCTAAATCAATCGGATCTGACCTAGTTTTTTCTTGTCAACCATTTCTAAACTATCAGATTGGAAGTGGGTTTACGTACTCAACTATATATAATGTTGCATAACTCACCGTCTGTCTGTTTGTGCGTTTATAACTCTTGAACGACTAGTTCGATTTACATGATTTTTAACTATGAGATCACAATAATTACCCAAGTTACTAGTGACCCGCTCTCGCTTCACTTCAGGGTTTTGTAAAACTATTGACAAAAGTTTATATTTTTCTAGTTTTTTATAAATACAATATGTTTGTTTTAGCTAAACCCATGATAGTATAAACCGTATCAAGATGCCGTAACGTAGTTTAGAAGGACGTATGAAATAATATTGTTTGGAAATGGCGACTTCAATATATTATATTTAAAGAAGAACCTGGTAACAACAAGATCACTGCAAGAATAACAATTGAACATACAGCCGCCGAATGATGAGCGGTCATCCTATGAAATGTTTGGTTTGTTTGGGGAAGTAACACATATTGGTCATATTGGTTAAGATTCAAGCTCACTAAAACACGGTCATTTAAAACGCAAGAAACGGAAGGTCTTACTAAAAGTCTCTAAGCCACAAAGTCGCTAAACCTTAAATTCATAAAATCAAAGCCGAATGCTTTTCGATGTCATCCGAGTAGGATTTAAAGGATTTGCATCCACTGTTACGACTTGTTTTTGCGACCAAGCTTAAAACTTAATAGGATTCAATTTTGAACTGTTGTGCTATCGTTATTTTTGTTGATAACTTTTTGTTTTTGTCTAAAAAGCATCCGTACTATATGTATATAAGAATTACTATTACATATTGCGAAATAAGTATTGTATGTTTGTTGTCTTTGACCATAAATAAAAGTGCTGAACTTATATTCCTCAAATTAAGTAGCAATAAGTACTTTTTATCACGAAAAAACTCCACGTCATTGAAGCATATCAATAAATTTATATATCAAAATTTGTTATAATCATAGCATACATTCTAAAAAAAGAGCAAGCCTTTTTTTCTGGTTTTGTAAAAACGATGTTTATTAAAGCTGCTTATTCACGCGTTCAAGGAAAATACGGTTCATAGAGCATCAGTAAACGATGTAAGAGGCCGCAATAGATTTTTGACCATCCAAAATAGGTCTAGATTTTTATGAGAAGGAATCGTCGAAGGTCAGCAAAACCTTCTTGCCGTTTCTTCATAAAAGTCTACGTTCCGAATGTCAACGCTAATATGTGCCTTACCAGGGCATACAGAAATCACTTTCATTTGTTTTTTCTTTAATATAGTGAAGTAGGGAGTTATCATTCAACTAGGTTTTCTTCTGAGAAGAAGAGCTTGGGAAACAGTGACAGACATCATCCGTTATGTTGACACCTTATTATCTTCCTTCTAAAGTAAATATTATGTTCCTTTCTATTCGGCGGCTGCTCTGCAGGAATGCATAAGGAGAAATATCGCCAGAAGTATCAAAGTTATGAGAATACAGTATAGGTAGACCGTGCTTAATCATTCTTATGTGCTTAGTTAAAGTTAAGTGTAAATCCACTTAACCATTCACAGGTTAAAAAAGCGAGGAGAAGCTAGGCTATGTCTAATTGATATAATCAACAAATAAACAAAACCAATAAATTACGGATAAAGGGAACTATTTTTGAAAAGAAAATAAAGAGTAAAGTGTACAAAAATATACCCAAGCTGGTGGTATGTTAACAAGCTGATTGGAATTTACGCAATATATTTGTTGTTGACCAAATACTTAATAATCATAATATAATTGTATATAAAAGGGTTATCAAAACAAACAATTAAGTACTTACACCGTCCCCGGTCGATTCAATCGCAGAAAAAATCCTTCCAGATCCAAAACAAAAAAGAAATCAACCGAAACAAAAATACCAAAGTACGGTTCCCGCACGCCACAATACTATTCTCACGATGTACACAACGGAACAGAACTATTTACTAAACCAAACACAAAACAAAACTAGAGGAGGAACATTAAATCACTGGACACAAACATTTTTAAGTGTTATAAAAGTTACAGAGGTTAAGAATTGTACCATTATCCTTAGAGCACGTGAGCAAGGAAATTGCCGGCGCAGACTGCCGGGTCGCACGACGCGAACGGAGTACTGAATACTGTCAAAGCAACCAGCCAGCTGGTGCGAGATCTCTGCCACTCTAGCGGACGAATTCACAACTAAACGGAGCCTCCGTGAGAAATGGTAGATGTTTGGTTTCGTATTTTTTTTGTTACACTCCCGTTTGAGGATTTACAGCGTGGATTTTATTTTATGGTCAATAACTTAAGCTACTTTATAGTTTTTTTTTCTCTCATATTTTGACGCTTAACTAAAGTTTTTCATTTATTGCTGGAATATTAAAGGAGTAACACTGTTCACTATAAACAAATTTAAACTAAATATCTAGTCCTTTTAGCTATGGGCTTGTTCACAAAGTTTATCAGAATCACTAATAATTTTATCTTATCACAAAGTTAATTTATCTTTAATTAATGTCCTTGCAAAATGTTATATCCTCGCATTGAAGTAGAATGATACAAAATTGTATGCATCTTGAGGATATTTGTCGTTCTCTAGAGATACAAAGATGTGGTCTAAAATGCCAAATTTGGAGTTAGCACATTTCGCTCATTTGTGTCGATACTGGCCGCGTCATGGCGGCGCGTCGGCGCTCGGGAGGGAGGATATTGACTTGCGGCGCCGGCATTGCGCATGTACTGAATCATGTGTTTCTGTTTTTAAGCTGATCCAACGCACTACAAGAAAATGATCGCTAATAACCTCGCCGACATCTAAATCCTTTGCCCCTTGATTCTAAGACTTTTTGTTCAACCCTTCAATCCTTTCACGTTGTATGTTTTGCCCATTACGCATACATTACAAAGGTTGTAGTCGCAACCTTGACCTTAAACAAATTAACCGCAGTGTGACTATATTTAAGCCGCTTTTTATACCTGTACCGTTACAGGTTAATGTATTGCGAGTATTGAGTAACTTAAAATACCTATGTTAGAACTTGATGTGTTTAGGATGGAATGGATGTTTCGTGTTGATGTTTGTAAGTTATTCAGACAAGATTGTTTGTGATATACTTATGCAAAAGTGCAGACAAGCTCTCAATGCAGGCGACCCAAGGAGTTGGCAGCTTGCCAAAATTCCAGAAATTTGGTGCGAAGTCACTTTTTTGTCAGTTTCTACTTTGAAAACAGGGGAGGGAGAAAGGAGGGAAGTAATTATTTAGATTTATGGAATAAAATGCTAAGAACTTCCTGGGTCGCACTTTCGTAGTCCGAAAAGGATTTCTTTAGTTAGTAGAACATTTATGTTTTTGCACATTCTCTTGATATTTTGCGTTTACATATAGTATGTTCTTGTATTTACTGCATTGGTAATATTTTAATTGCGAAAACATTCGCCATATAGCCAATTAATATCTTCCCATTTTATGTAATTTTTTAATGTCCAAAATTTGTTAATTTGATAAGCTTGTAGCGGTAACTCACCTCTTTTACAGAGGTGTTTCTTATTTCATAAATATTGTAAAAAAGTTTTGACAAGCTGTCAGAACGACTTAGAAAAAAATTGATTTTTACGTTTTATGTATATAGTATTTTAATTAAAGTAGAATTAAATTACCACGCCGCATTTAATTACTACAAGCTTAACACGTCACCCTGAACAATAATATAATTTAAGCAGTATAAATACAATAATGAAATGTATTCAGTCATTTTGATCAATCGCAAGATTGTGGACCAAAACACAAAAAATATTTAAAACTAGCTGTGCTCCGCGATTTCATCCGCGTAAACATACCCTAAGTTTTTTTTATTAAAAGTAGCCTAAACTTTCATTCCCTATTTTATCCCCTTGGGGGTAGAATTAATCAAAATCCTTAGCGGATGCCTACGTCATAACATCTACCTGCATGCCAAATTTTAGCCCGATCCGTCCAGTGGTTTGGGCTGTGCGCTGATAGATCAATATGTCAGTCAGTCAGTAATTCACCTTTGAGTTATATATATTTAGAAGAAAGAAGAAGACTAGATCTTCGTATCACCATACACTTATTTCGTGTAAAATATGGTCAAAACAGATCGGACATGCCCAGCTTACCTTACCGACAACCCCGACATTATATATGTTATAGACAAGCTGTGCCCCGCGGTTTTTCCCGCGTAGTCTTATCGACACTTTATCAAATCAACGTGGGTTAAGATATCCAAATGGAGTCGCAAAGTTATAGACTCGAGACCAAGGCGAGATGGGAAGATGATATATGTAGCCTTAGTAGTGGGAAAAAACTATACCCCTATCACGGGTTTGCCACCGTTTTCTTAATCTATACTCGCTAGCGTCTCCGCCGAATATTAGCATGAGAAACTGTGTAGTGACACCTAGCGGTGATGTGCAGAACTAAAATATCTCATGCAAATATTGCGAGTGACGCTAGCGAGTATAGTTTATGAAAACGGTGGCAAACTCATGATAGGGGTACTGGACTCAGAAGGCTTAAGAAAGAAATTAGTAGCGTGCATACGAGAAGATCTACACCCAACAGTGGGTGATTACGGTTTGGTACGGGCCCTGGTAAGGTACTAATTAATGTCGAAGAATTTACCATATCTTTTGAACCTAGCCTTCTGGGAAGAACCGGCAACATCAGAACCGGAAAAAGAAGAAGAAATCCTAAGATACTCTTCGTAATATTAGCTATCTTCCAGTGAAGTTCAAATCCGTCTAGCCATTTCCAAGATTAACCGGAACATAATACAGTTGGCAAAGCAACGTAAGGCTTGCAAAGGTGTTTCCTATTTTTTCTTACCATTTTTAAGGATTTCAGTATCACTATGCCTTTCGATATGAATCGTGGAAATTAACACAACCTGTATGTACGTAAGTTAACCAGGGGACTAAGTTATTATCAAGTAAGTGCATAAATAGAAAACGTTGTTTACAGGTAGGTAAGTAATATAAATTATCTAAGGATTAATAAATTATAATTTATATATACTAAGAGTATAATTAAATTAAACAAATTAATGAAGTTGCATCGTTTGATCGTTTATCAAAATCGAAAGGATTCTGAAGTGAAGCACATGCTTGCAAAATTATAGCTTTCCAATAGATAAGAATAAAATTTAAATTTAATTACAATAAATAACACACTTAAAAGCATTTTAATCCAACTGTTTACCAAAAGTGGCTTCCGAATTGATAATAATTATCTAAATGTATGCATAAATGGTGATATGATGATTAAATAATAATATATTTATTTATTGCTAACCTTATTCTTACTTTACGAATTGATTAATAAATCATCAATCGATTATAGACCAAGCTTTTTATGATTTTGAGTTAAATTAATGAAAAGCGCGTGTATATGCTATAATGTTATTTTTTTCTCCCCGAAACGTTCCCTTCGTGGTATATAATATAAATAAAGCTGATGGGTTAGTTTGTTTACTTGAACGCGCTAATCTCCGGAAGTACTGGTCCGAATTGAAAAATTATTTCAGTGCTAGATAACCCATTTATCGAGGAAGGCTACATCATCAGGCTACAAAAACAAAGTCGCGGGTTAAAGTTAAAATTCCATCAAAATTCATGCAATAGTTTTTTTACATGTATCTGTACAACCAAAGATGCATTATTACAAACTTTCGCGTTTAAAAAATTACAGTTGGATTGAACAATGCAGAGATTAAAAACGACTTTCCTGATCACTATTAAATAATAATAATAAAGAATATGTATTTTCTCATATTTTTTTACATGAAAGCATGTTTGCAAGAGCAAACAACGTCATCTGCTTGAAAATCGTTCCAAGTATTAACCCACCGTCTTTCAAAATAATTCCACAAGTCTCCGCTAGAGGGCAGCATTTAACTTTCGTTGTTAAGTTATGAACTTGGGAGATAGATTCACGTGTGGTTCATACTGTTGCGTAAAGGTGGCGCCACAAGATATAATTCATGACAGTGATATAAGAAAGACTAGACAATAATTACTGTAAGGCAAATTATATATTCTATATTACACTATACATTCGAATGTGTAATGTTAAGAAATGCAGTGACTACCTGTATTTAAGGGTCAATTTGATTTGAAAATTAATGACTTAAAATGAAAATAAGCAAAAGGGAGGGGAGAACATTTAATTATCGATTCCTCAAGTCTCTCTTTTATCCAAAAACGGAACTCAAACGAATTATCGATATATTTTTTTTACGGACCACCACGGCATAAGAAGCCTGCCCCCATGACGTGAGTATATGTACGTATGTATGAATAAGAATCAGCATCGGAACAATGTTCCGAAATGTATGATAATCCATAAATGGACAGGATTTCGAGGGCTCATAATTTACTAGAAAATTTACATATACTCTCGCCAGTATCCCCCGAAGGGGTAGGCAGAAGTGTTGTGATAGCAACAACCACTATTCACCGAAGATAATAAAGTGCCAATGAGACAACTGAATCTATCGCCGTCTCAGGCACTATAATATGTATGAACATACGTCCTATAATTATTTCCTAGACACATACAGGTTCTCTCACCATGCTTTCCATCACTTTAAAGCACGTGATGTGAAATGACTGCACATATATTTTTAGGGAAACTTATTAGTACAGGCCCCGCTGGGATTTGAACTTGTGTCGCTAGAGTAACAGCCTACTGCTCTGACTACACGGCCATCACGGCTTTAATATATTTATATTATATAATTATAAAGACAAATAACAACTTCAACCTAGATGAAGTCGCGGAGAAAAATACCGTGTAAATTTAAGAGCTGTTGAATGTGTTTAATGATGAAGGAGATGTTTCTTTACAACAAAATGTTACCCTGAAGCTAAGCTAATTACAGCTTTAATTACGTCATATTCATATTAGGAGTCATAAATATAACTCATATTTTGCGTTTTATATTTCATATCATACTGTTTTAGATTTGCTTAAGAACATTTTACGCAGGTAGGTATTTAAATAGGGTCTCGCTTATGAAATTTACAACCGCTTAATTGAATTATGAATCTTGGGATTTTGTTGTGCGTCGTATTTGCTTCAAGTTTGTTTATTTTGTTTAGGCAAGGTGGAAATTATGGTACGTGGATAGTATTGTTGGGAGGTTTTAAACTGCTTAAAACTTTATCCTATTGTTGTATTTTTGTTTATAAGCTACTCGCCGTGCCCCGCGGTTTGACTCGCGTTGATTTTATTTGGCGGGTGAAAAATTGGGTCTCCGATTTCAAAAAAAGAAAAAATATATATGCATAATTCACAACTTGTTGCCAGTGCCACTGTCGTTGTAATAATTCCAGGCGTTTCAGGAAGTATCCGGAATAAACAAACAGACAGACGGACGGATGAAGTATTTTTTTAAGAATTGTTTTTTCTTTATATCAGTACGGTATATTTCTTATGCATTTAGTGAAAAGCTGTTGATTACAAACAGGCACTTAAATTTTATTTATCTGTAAGTAAATGTATAGAGAGGTTTCGGTCCAATACCGCAGAAGTCAGTCATTGTCAACAAGAAAGAATAAACTACTGTGTATTCGATCTTGCACTGACGTCGTGCTCAGCGAGATACATTCAGATAGATTTTTCCCTTGGGGCTTGATTAGTTGTGTCGAGCGTTCGGTGCGTGGATCGCCAGGGTTTTTGCAAATTTAGAGTATTTATTTTGTATACCTATTCGAATGGCATATTGATTGTCAATATTATAGTAGTAGGTCTGGGGGGTTTACCATCATGGGTTTTAGAAGAGCGTATTAAGAGCTTCTGAGCTTTGACGTTTCATTTGGGTACCTTAAAATTAAACGTCAATGCTATGAAGTTCTTAATATACCCTGCTTAAACGACCATAGTTGCCCCTGTTGTGTCTCAACAATAAAGTCTAGGACGTGATCGTTAACTGCAAGCTACGAGAAAATATGAGCGAGTAAAAAGTATTTTTCATATTTTTCTGTTGCAGATGTACAATGTATGTACTTGAAATATCGGAGGAGCTTCGAGAAGAAACTCCTTTTATAAAATGAATGGATGACATGACTATGAAGGCTACTTGGGTGACACAAAAAAGTCTGTAAGTCTAGAAAGGAAAGGTCCGTGTTTTGGGTCAGTATATATATATATATATATATATATATATATATATAAAAATTTTCATTTCTGGTCGCACTAGTTTATCAACTGAAAGTTTGTTGCGATGTTTTGGTCCGGTGTGTGACTAGAAAAACTAATTTACGGTTGTCTGTGTTCAATTCTATAACACATCAGTTTTCCAATGGCGTTTGTTTCTGAATTCCAACTAACCTTAACATCCAGGATATTTCGGCACGGAAAGCTTTCTAAATATTCGACTAACGCAGTGAAATGTTGAAGTTAACTAAAAGTAAAGTACTCACCGAATTGAAATTTAGCTCCAATACTCCGTCTTTTCTCTCTGAACTTATTCTTAAGTATCCTCCTCTTCAAGCGGCTGAGGACCAAGTCAGCTTCATCCACGCTCTCTGACGATGAAGTGTGGACCATTTGAATCGTGCCACTCACAGAGTGCCTTCTTTGAGTAAATACACTTGCATTTCGATGGTTTGTTTCGATTTCCGATAGACCACGTCTATACATTTTGAGACGCTTTCTCATTTCACAATCTGCTGCCACGTCGGTTGGAATATTAATGAATTCATTGTCAGACGTATTATCCTCTTTGCAGGTACGCCATTTTACACGTACATCAGCAGTTATCCCCCGTTTAACTTGTGCACATGAATTCTGTCCGGATTCAGTTTGATGGTTGTGTGTAAACCAATCCGGATTAGGAGTCACTCGAGCGGGTAAGCTTTTTAAGTATGTGTTCAGGAAAGATACCTTATTGTTCGGGGGATTATAAATAACGCCAGATTTTGAACGCGGCAACGTATTTCTATCGAGGCCTTTCGGTAATTCTTTTAATGCGTTGAATGATTGAGTCTTTTGGACTGTGTTAGGGATATTTTCTTTATTTGAATCAACATCGTTTGCCTGTTCTATGTCACTTAAAGACGACACTGATGAATAATTAAAACTCGTTGGCGGTTCATCAGTCTCAGGGGTCTTAGTAAATGTCCTAAGAGTCTGTTTTCCTTTAACTGTTTGTTTCACGTCCTCGCAAGTTTCATTATCTGAACTTTTGTAACTACTTATTTCACTAAGGCCTTCGGACTGAAAGGGGCTTGTCTCGAGGCTATTTGTTTGCAAATTAGCAAAGTTGTTGTTTAATGTAAGTCTACTTGGAATGTTTACCACACCATCACTGTCTCGTATAATATATCTCCCATCTTTAGAGTTATCGTTGGTCATTAAAGGTGATTTATATACACGTGTATATATTTTACCACCAGATATCGTATTGTGTTTTCGAATTGGATTTTTTTCGATGAAATGTCGGAAGTCTTTTTCCCTTAATGACTGAGTCGTTTTCAGAGAGCTGTTGTCAAAATCCCAACTTTTTATAGAGATATTTTCGTCATTTGTCTCGACGAGAAGATTTCCATCGCAATCAAAAAGTTGTATTGTTGGAAATCTTACTCCCGGTGAATGATTCCGAGTTCGCAGCTCCCATTTTCTGTGTTGCGGTTTTCTCAATTGAATTCTGATCACATTATCGTCTATGAGAGGCCCGTCACTATCACTTGTCTCGCCTCTATGGGCCATCTTGGTTATTTACATCACGCGTATACATTCGGGGAACCAAAAAATTTAAAAAATGTGGAACAGTAGTCACGAGTTGCTAATTTGTTTGTTTACAGTCAGCTGTTCCTATAATATCTGGCATAATGCCAACGGAAACAATTCTGCGGCATTCACTTTAAAATAGCTCCAATGTCAATTTTGTTTTCCACCAAAAATACCTATGTGTCAATATATCTCCTTCTCGCGATAACGAGAGCACTGGTCACTTTCACACACTGTAATATGTTACTGAACATCACACTGTAGCGTACAAACATTTGATGTTGTAAATGATTGCATAAGTTCGCGTGCGCGGAGTTGCACCTTCTAATGAGTTTGACGTCGATGGATTTAATTTTAGTCGCGATGGGTAGCGACGGCGCTCTGTATCGATTATTTCTACGGTCGTAGTTCGGTGCGAGCGCGCAATTTCCTCTCCCGGGCGCTTTTCCGCCGCGATGTTTTCTGGGAGGAACGTCGCGTGAGTTTTTGGTCGTTCGCGACTCCGGACATTTCTGCACTGAGAGCTAACGGCTGAATAGACTCGAGGAACTATAAATAGAGAACGAACGAGACGGCGATCAGTCCGGCTCCCCTTGAACCTTGTAGTACGCGTGTATGTATCAAACAACGTAACAGTGACGTGAACGCAGCCAGCAACTGTGCGCACTGACACAGTTTCCAATTTGACCAAGCGGCGCGACCATGTGCATTCGTGACTAATAGCACACCTAATAGGCTCGCAGATGGTCATTTATGTAACCACCTTGAATTACGTGTCTGTTTTCCTTCATCCACCTGTTAATATTCCACTATGTTAGATTACAATTGACGCAATTAAAGTATCGTTTGAGTATATCTGTATAATATTATGAGTGTTATGGACAAAACAACGGTTAATGCATTCATTTTATGGATATTGCCAGTAATTTATTATAGTTATTTGAATAGTTCCGTATGTTTTGAGTTCTCTTAGGTTAAAATTGTAAGTGACGTCGAATTCCTAGGGATCATTTCAAAAAACACTATGCCTTGGACTAATCTACTTTTCCATACTTAAAAGAGCAGAATTAAAAAAAACTTGCAGTGCAGTTATATGGCGAAAAAAGGATTTATAATATGAAATAATGTTAACGTTTTAAATTATAATACTAGTGCAAAGTAAATCTTAAATGTGTTTTTAATAAGATTCAAACTGAGGACACTCCACACAGGATGAATCAAATTAAATGACGCCTGAATATTTTGGTAGAATCAGGAAAAAGTAAAGGTCTTCTGCTAAAAACCACATGTGTATAACAAGCATTAATAGAGGTGCTTGTATAGAGCTTGGATCGTTGGATTCGGCAATAATCGTTACCGGCCTCCACAGATGGTCCTCGATTAGTTAGACATATGGCACGGTCACCAGGCTACACGGAGAGGCTGTTGTTGTTGAAAACACTGTTGTCCAACCATCAGAATTCTGATAATGGTGCTCTATTTTATTTATCTAAATACTCTTGTATTTGTGAAAATTGTTGGATGTGTCAAAAAATAAACTTATATTATGTTTTGAATATTATTAAATTTAAATTAAAAATGGTTGTTGGAAATACTTTTTATTTTAGTTTTTTGTACAATGTGACATTTATAGTTTATACCTTGAAATAGCTATATTTAACTGAGCATTTCCTCCAATTAAAATCTGTTTTATCTCCTCTCTTATTCCATGACTCTCTTACAGGTTGGTCACCCAGATAGAATTTTTAGGTATGATTTTTATCCAAACTTTAGTTTAGGAATGTGAACTCGAATGTTATGTCCGAAGCATAGATTTTCCACCACCTAGTATTTATGTTCCCTATACATATATGAAGAAAAACATATTGCAATAATATATTTTTCCTTATAAAAGTGTTAGGTACCTACCATTTTGAGATATTTATTCAAATTCAAATTCAAAAATATCTTAATTCGATTAGACTTTTTACAAAGTTCTTTAATTTTCTCATACATAGGTTCCTTGAAGCTTGACGCACAGCAGTGCGTCCTGTAAGCATACAGGACAACCTGTACCCTAAGGGCACTTGGTTTGTATATATTTTAACGTTGCCGATATTCGATCGCTTATTTGGTGTAATTGATGGGCCTTGAAATATTGTGTTCATCCGTCATCTCTGGAACTCGACCACAACTCACCCCTAAAAACAGTCCCATCAGGTCACGTTGAAACATGTTAATATCTATTCTTGGGGTACCGTAAGACATTATTTAGCTTGTAGTTAACGTTATTTACTGGACCAATTCAATGATTTAATCCATGCTACAGCAACGGATGTTTAGTAACTCTTACAAGTAGGTCCAAGAGCGCGGGAAACTAACTTTTTGATTTAGCAGTCTTATCATTGCAATATGGAGCCTAGATCTAGTTTTTTAGCACCACTTAAGATATCCTTACAAGCGCGTTCCGCATGGATACAAAATGTCAGCCGTAGGTCGTTAAGAAAAGAGCGTGGGTGATTGTAGGCGAGTTCGATCTATCAATATAAATACAATGTAGATCGATATAGCTGTTTTTGTGGTAGTTTGTTTTGATTATCGGTGTAGAGTGATTCTTCTGCCTTAAAGGTTTTAAAACTCGATATAAAAATGTCAGATAACGCTAATTGAAAACACGTTAGATGAATGTCATAATGTTTCAATTTATTAAAGTTAAAACAATGGGGTTTTTTTTTATTCTAATACAAACATTTACATACTTCGAACAGTGTAAAAAGGTGTCATGGCCTTCAAAATCGCCACTCGTTTTTTCGCTTTTGCTTAGATCGTCATTGGCCGTAGGTTTGTTAGACGCGAAATAATTATTTATTTATTGATAACGCTATCGTACCCCGCTTTACACTAGGATTACCTGTGACGTGGATTTCGCTCGTAAGTACGTCGTTACCTCACAAAACAAAAGGTAAGTTAATGAAGTAATTTCCTCAATGCATATTAATATTCTAAAAGGTATCTGTCAGTTCTCAGATGAGATGAGCATTTACATACACGTGAATAACGTAATCTAGTAGACGCGATAGGAAGACTGCCTGCCAAACGGCCGACCATATGTTGGACACTTCTTTGGCACTTAGCCGAAGCTTGTACAATAAGCCGAACACGATTTATTGTCTTTACCAGACAACAATTTAAACTATAACTTTTAAAATCTGAAGGATAATACATTTCCTTGTAAAATATAGCCTATTGCAAACTTGAGAGCACAGACATCTGCAAGAGTAATAATGAAACATGAGAAAAGAAAACTACTTTTCTTAAATCTTCGAGAAGATATAATTTTTTTGCCATAACAAACAGAAGATTCGATAACACTTATTTTACAATATTCACGCCTCTTCGCAAGTGGTCGGCAGAAGTGTTTATTTTACCCAAGCTTTGTGCTAATTACAGTTTGGTGAATCTCACGTCATCTTTCTGTCACGTCAATTCATCAAAGGTTTTTAATTGAAATCAATTTTAGACCAAATCCCCGCGTGCAATCCATTTCGGTGTAACCGCCATAAAGACCTGCAATTGAGACAAGAAAGCGTTATGCAAATTAATGTACATTGAAGTGGGCGAAGTTTATAACTTGCGGCGTAGACCTCTAAAGACTACTCCTAGCATAGCCACAATCTCTGCTTAGTTGGTAGCTATGAAATATGTCTTTGTACTAAAGATTTTTGCTCAGAATATTAAACAAGGCGGCAAATAAAAAATTTCTTAAATTTCACTATTTATATAATCTATAACATATAAAATTTTCTATCTTTTATGTAATATTAAATTAGTAAAACATCATCGTCTCCCTGCTCTAATCCCATGTTATTTGTCGGCGCAACTTGTTTGTCTCTTTAATTCAATTCAATTCAATTCAAAATATCTTTATTTGATTAGACTTCTTACAAAGTACTTTCAAATCGTCAGAAGGACACAAAATACATTATACATGATTATAAATGTTACCACCGGGTTCGGAAGGTAGCTTTTGTTGAGAAGAACCCGGCAAGAAACTCAACAATTAAATTTTTCTTTAATTTCTCATGTCATATCTCTATTTACTCCCTTTCTAGCCATATCATCCTTCACACAATCTAGTCATTTCTTTTCCCCTTTTAAACATCACATTCATATCTTTTTTATGTAATTTCATAAATATCTTAACATAATAGCTGCTTATATATTATTAAAAAGGGTCTTGACAGACGGACAACATAATCATCTGTATGTTCCCGTTTATCCCCTAAAACCCTGTTGAATATTCAATTTCTTTATTTAAATTTTTTATTACTGTTAAACCACTGGTACATTTAATTTCCTCTCGTAATCTTCCTTCAAGGATTATCAAGGTGAAAATTTTCCGGAAATTGTATGAATATTTTTAGTATTCCCTTAATGGCTTTTCTCACCTGCGGCTAACGAGTAAAATGAGAGATGGGAGCTCTTATTGCTTTCGTTCATCAGTTCAAGCACTTGTTTATGAATAAGTTAATGTGTTTATGGGAACCATCGCAGTGCTGCCCGGTTTATAAATAAAATTCATCTTAAACACACTTTTATTTTAATGCCCCGCCTGATTTTCCATTATAGTGTAACTCTTTCAATGAGTATATGACGCGTATAACTACATCACTTTCGCACATTGGAACTTTGATGATAATAAGAGCTTATGATAAGGGCCCAGGAGACTTGATTTAAAATGTCTGCTAACACAAAAAACTATTACCATGTTTTATGAATTTTAATATAAATAAACCTGAGAAACAGCGACAGAAATTATATTCTTACCCCGCTTAACATGAGAATTACAGGATAATTTGAAACTCATAAAATTTTATAATAGCCGTGGTGGCCTTGGGGTTAGAGTAGTCGCCTGCTACGCGACGCAAGTTCAAATCCCAGCGGGGCCGGTACCTATGAGCTTTTCTAAAAAAAAAAAAACTTATGTGCAGTTATTACACACCACGTGCTTTTCGGTGAAGGAAAACATCGTGAGGAAACCTGCATATGTCTGAGAAGTAATTCATAGAAAGACGTATGTATAGTGCCTGAGACGGCGATAGAATCACCATCTGTCACGTTGGCACTTAATCGAATTCGGTGAAAAGTGGGTGTTGTGACAACAACACCTCTGCCTACCCCTTCGGGGAATACAGGCGTGAGCATATGTATCTAAGTTTGAGGCTAATTTATTGTCTCCTACATACCATACAGACATACAGAGACAGGCTCATAAAATGACCGAATGAAAAAAACCATTGCTCGTGACGGGACCTTTGCCCCCAGTCTATACTCGGGCCTATGCTTAAGTTTCATATTACACACAATATAAACTTAATAACTTTAAGTGGTAAAATCTTATAACTAACAACCCTGTTAATGTTTTTACGTTGACGATATCGCCTACGTATTTGCCTCAACGTGAACGTTATAAAGCACCCCAAGCGGCAAGTGAAAGCATGGCAGGATGGATCAGAGCGGCATATAAAATAATTATTAATTAAAATTTATCATAAATAGGGATCAGAACGGCATATCTCGAAGTTTTACGTCTCCATACAAAAAAAGCGCAAAACGCAAGGTCAAGCGACGACGTTCGAACGTGTCGAAATCTATACTGGGCACTGTACAAAAACTGTCACCATATCTCCAACGAATAAGAAGCCTTGAGATTCAGCCAAAATTTGATGATCTATGACGTACCAATTCGATTATACATTAAGTATCGGTTGAACTCTTATAATACCTGCAAAATCTTAATTGAAATTCGATTTCGTTCCGTATTTTGTTGAGATTTTTAGGTGCTTCGCTTGATTTATATATCTTAACGAACTTCTGCCCGCGACTTCGTCCGCGTATAAAGTTACATTTGGCTAACGTTACCTTTACTTATATCGCGATTGCTCCCATAGTGATGACTTTAGCCTTTAGCCTTCCTCTACAAATGGGCTATCCAACACGTAAAAGTCATGTTAATGGCGGCCCAGTTGGTCCAGAGATAAGCCGGAACAATCCGACAGACAGATATAGAAAAAAAACATACATATGCTCACACCTGTATTCCCCGAAGGGGTAGGCAGAGGTGTTGTAATAACAACACCCACTTTTCACCGAAGATGATTGAGTGCCAACGTGACAGATGGTGAGTCCATCGCCGTCTCAGACTATACATACGTCATTGAATTACTTCTCAGACATATGCAGGTTTTCTCACGATGTTTTCCTTCACCGTAAAGCACGTGGTGTGAAATCACTGTACATAAGTTTTTTTTTTAGTGAAAAGCTTTTATATAGGAATTACAAAAACACACTTCAGTTTTATTTATCTGCATAGAAAGATTATTTTAAAAATTATAAAACCTCAGGGGTCCATATTCCGTGGCCGAGGTACAGATAGACAGTTTGGCACTAATACAATATTTAATCTTGAAAGTATTCGAGTAATGAGACCATTAGTTTGTGTAATACCACAATGTATACGCATAACTTTTGTCGCGAACCTGGCAGGGGTCCAAACAGGAAACTTTTGTTCCGATTGTGAATGACATGCTATCTTTAATGAATGAACACCTGTTTTGTTATGTCAACTATATTCTTCAAGAACCTACAACATTGATTAAAATTCTACTGTCCTATTAGATGGATGAAGGTTGCACAATACTAACTCGTTTAAAAAAAAATGCATTTATGGTGCTACTGTTTTTTTCTTTGATTGCAAGCATTATTTTTTTATTTTATTAATCCTATGTTAAATATTATGATATCTATGGGTGGTCAATAACTTATTTAAAACAAGCTGTGCGCCGCGGTTTCACCCGCGTAGACTCTTTTTTTTATGGGTGGCTTTAATTAGTAGTAGCCTAAGTTACTCCTAGTAACATTAACTATCAACCAGTGAAAGTCCCGTTGAAATCGGTCCAGCCGTTTCGGAGATTAGCCAGAACAAACAAACAGACAGACAGAAGTGAACATTTAAAAAAAATGTTTTTCTATTTCAGTACCGTATATACATTTAGTCAAATGGTGTCATTTTGGAATTACAAACAGACATTTCAACTTTATTTATCTGTTTAGATACACACAAAATGTTTAAGATAGAATCCAAATCAGGGGAGTAAACCTGTTAAGTTATAAAGGTGTAACACGGGAGCTTATTCCTACTTATATGAGTTTATGGTACAATAACATGTATAACCTACTTCAAAGTTAATTTACAACCAAAGCTAGAACTTATTATCAGATAAAACCTCACAACCGCGAACATTACTTAAAACTTTCAGTGGAGTGAAATTAGCTTGAGTAAAAAGTTTGAAACTTCACCTCTATTATAAAGTTGAGTCTTGTTATGGACTTGACCGATTTATTCATTATCAAACTTTTAAGGAATGAAATTGCAGTATTCACTTCGTTGTGTCGATCTAAAGGTATCGGGAACTTCTTCAGCCTCCTTCAGATGCACTTAAACAAACGATATAGAATGTATGGGAATTACATATATGTCACGTACCTGGTTAATGTAATTTCCAAACATTTTGTATCGCTTCTATTAGTGCAAGCGCGAGAGAATGCTACTTTGCCCAGGCCTACTGTAATTCAAAGTTTCGCGTTATCGACCCTGTAAAAATCCATTCACCCTTCTCGAAGAATTAATTTAAATTAAAACCACGCATTCCATAGTTAATCGTGCGGGGAGGAAAACAAATTATAAATCTAATAATGACGCTTAGTGCAATGTCCTGTGTAACAAAATCAGAATGCTGAGTATATAATCAAATTAGAATAATGAAAGCAGAAAATTATTAGTATTTAGGACTACCGTCACATTTTGTTTTCTCTTTGCACATGAAATAATGGAACATGGTTCCTTACATTTTTTATATACGATCACCCATAACTTCATACCAAGTATTTCTTTTTTGTTGATTTTTAGCACAGTATAATAAAATATCTGTGAAGATCTGATGAAGGTGTTCCGAGATTTCTGATCCTGTGGTACCATAATCATATTATGGTCGGAATGGAATACTTTGCCTGAAGGCACTGGATCTTTTCAGACTAGACATTTTTTAAACAGTTGGCAATTTATTATCTTTGGCAATCGTTACAGGTCAGTCGGAGGCCTAAAATAGTCTGACATGTGGTTTAACCCAGATCAAACATTTTCCTCATCAAAGGGGCTGCGAAGGTCAGATGGCAGTCGCTTCGTATAAAAATCAGGTGATCAGCCGCATCGGGTTGAATCAAGTGCCAAACCCAACAATGTATGGGATAAGGCCAGGGAGATGATTATAAATTCAAGGCAAAGATGAACATTAATAAACTTTGACTATACGTAATCAGCGAGAAAGCTGTACTTTAAAATTAAAGCCCTAAACATAGTGATTATTTTTGACTACAAATGAAGGCAGGTCGCAGCGATGGATGGTAAGAATTTTGCAAATAGCTCAGTGAACTGGCGACCCAGTTACAAGGAATGTTTGGGATCGGTTGTCATGACGATGTTGCATCCACTTCGCTATGCCGTGAACCCGATTTGTACTACAATTATCTAGATCGAGGAGTTTCGTATTGATTAGTATACTGCATAGTAGTTAAGTTTCTATACTTAGGCTACGTTTATTAAGAAAAAAGAAAGTGAGTTCCAGGAAATAAACTCACCCATGAAAGTATGTATACGCGGGTGAAACCACGGGGCACAGTTAGTAATAAATAGAATTGTGAGTGTCTGTCTGGCAAATTTGTGTTTTATATAATGCTCGAGTAAGATTTAGTATTTTTCAGAAAGGTCAAATTCGGAGCACTCTTAACCGAAAAATGTGTATGAAGAGAAATATGTAAGGATCGTAGCATGTGGCAAACGGTGGTCTCTGCCTACGCTCATGGGACACAGGTGTGAGCATATGTATGTATTTATGTATTTACGACTATAAAATTAAAAAATACAATATTTTTATCCGTCCGTCATTTTGGGCTAGTAAACAGCTGATATTAGTCCATTGCATGTCAGGCGTCCACTTAAACCTCTCCGCCACCGCGGCTATAAGTAGGTACTGAGGTGGCGTAGATCTCGATAGGGACCCAATTTATAAGAATTAAAATATTCCCTGTATTCCCCGAAGGGGTAGACAGAGGTGTTGTAATTACAACACCCACTTTTCACCGAAGATGATTAAGTGCCAACGTGACAAATATTGAGTCCATCGTCGTCTCAGACACTTTACATACGTCATTGAATTACTTCTCGGAAATATGCAGGTTTCTTCACGATGTTTTCCTTCACCGTAAAGCACGTGGTGCGAAATCACTGTACATAAGTTTTTTAGAAAAACTCATTGGTACAGGCCCCGCTGGGATTTGAATTTGCGTCGCTTGCGTTGCAGGCGACTGCTCAAATCTCAAGACCACCACGGCTCTCTTCTTTATTTTGATGACCATCGACGAATGACCAAGATGACATCTATTCGAATTCCTTTTTTTCCTGCATTTTTTCCTTTATTTTAAACTATTAATTATGAAGGTTGGATTGTAACTCCTTACAGTACTTATATAATTAGGTACTTAAGTATTTTAAAATTAAAATCATTATACACTGGGCATTGACATGAAATATAATTAAACAATTCATTGTATATACAGTCAACTAGAAATTGACTAATGTAAACGTGCGGAAGTGTTTGAGTCTCAGTCAGCGACAGTAATGCTACATAATGTGCATAATAATTTAGGATTGTCCGTCCAAAACGTCCCGTAATTTCTATTAATTATGATTTTACACCATCAGCGCTCACTCTTTGTTAAGTGTACGGACGTTGATTATTTCCCTAAATTAACAGCTTTTATAATGAAGTACGACGGAGTGATTTATAATTTGAAATGAAAAGTCATTTACATTAAGTACAGTTATAATCACTGAAAATGGAAATGTAAGGTTGGCTTTTAAAATGCTGGGTTATTCACCAACTGGACATAAGAGACTTGGTGGCTTTGGGGCTTGAGCAGTCGCCTGCTACGCAAGCGATGCAGGTTCGAATCCCAACGGGGCCTGTACCAATGAGTTTTTCTAAAAAAACTTATGTGTCGTGATTTCACACCGCGAGCTTTACGGTAAAGGAAAACATCGTGAGGAAACCTGCATGTCTGAGAAGTAATTCAGAGACAAATGTACAGTGCCTGAGACAGCGATGGACTCACCATCTGTCATGTTGGCATTCGGTCATCTTCGGTGAAAAGTGGGTGTTGTTATCCCAGCACCTCTGCCTACCCCTTCGGAGAATACAGGTGTGAGTATCTGTATGTATGGACAGGTACTGAACACACGTAGGTATTGGTGACTCTCAAGCTTAATATCACTTATATTATTATTTTTCTGGACATGCCAAGAATTCTTTATACTAACTCAATTGTGAATAATGAAATAAAAAGGTTAAAATATTATGTATTCGCCAACAGTAACCCCTATCACGAGTTTGCCATAAACTGTACTCGCGTCACTCGCAATATTTGTGTGAGTAATTTTAGTTCTTCACGTCACCACTGGGAGTCGCTGCACAATTTCTCATACAAATATTCGGCGGAGACGCTAGCGAGTATAGATTACGAAACTGGTGGCAAACCCGTGATAGGGGTACTGGACACATTCAGTTAATACGATGCGAAGTGGGTGACTTTCAAATTTTTCGCTTCTTCAACTGGGCCCGAATGTGTGTTAAGTCTCTTGTGTCGAGTTGGTGAATAACCCAAAATTCTGTACCAGTTTTCACACCCAACAGGTTTATTGGTAAACGTATTTTTTTTATTATAAACTCAGAGGAATCCAAAATAAGCGTGTATTCTATACTTCAGCTCAACTGGTTAAAAATAACTTATATTCCACTCGGAGTAACATAAGTATTTCGCAAGTTTAATTCTTTTTTTTTAAAATAACATTTGGAGAGGTCCAATTACGTGTCTCTTCCCGCCGTCAAAATTTAGGTATATTTGATGAAAATTCAAATTCTTAGTTCGTACCCAAACGGGAGTTTGAAAATAAAAATCCATTTTTATATAAAACTGAAATTCTTCCTTTGGACAGGCAATGTTCGTATGAACTTTTATATTGTTGTTGAAATTTCGCTCGAAACGATCCTTTACGAGCTAAATGAAATAACTGAACTGCCATTTTATGTGCGTGCTTACCTTCGTTTTATTAAAAAATAAAATAGGTACTGATTGAATTTCCCAAGGAGCGATACTTACGTTTCAAATGTTTATGCAACTTTTTTATTGTTTTCACTAAGTATTTACTTACATTCTACAAGTGTTAAGGAAGTCGGCGAAATCTATAACCTGCCTGCCTTTGTCCCAATCTAAAGAGATAAATAGAATTGAAATGTCTGTTCGTAATTCCAAAATAACAGACTTTCACTAAATGTATATGAAAGTATACACGGTACTGACATAACAAAATAATTAAAAAAATCTCTGTCCGTCCGTCTGTCTGTCTGTTTGTTCTGGCTTGACTGGCGAATAGCTAATGTTCATCAACATAATTTTAAGAGTCTGACTCTTGTCGGTGTAACCGATGCAATTTCTTCCATTCGTCTCTATCTAGTGCCATCTCCTTGACCTCCCTATACGTCATGACAGACACCTTTTCCTTAACGTGTCTCATGTATGTTATCCTGGGCCTTCCTCTTCCTCCTAATATGTTTTTAAAGAACCCGTCATATCGTACAAGGTGGCCAATCATCTTTCCTCTTCGATTCTGGACAAGGAGTAATTTAGGCTATATAAAAAAAACATTTAGGGTTCCGCGGGAATGAAATTAAATTGACGCGGATGAAACCGCTGGTCACAGCTAGTCTTACAATGTTGGGGCTACCACCCGATTGAATCGGTCGACTAATTTATACATTACTAGCGGACGTTACGCGGTTTCACCAGCGTAGTTCCCGTTCCCGTTGGAGTCCAGGAATAAAATATACCCTATATTGCTCGCTGATAATGTAGCTGAAATATTTTTTCCGAGTCAAATCTTACCTCTTTATAATATAAGTATAGAAGACGTTATGGTTTTAAGATACCGATTTTTCTTTGCTATCTTTAAATATAATATGTATAATTTAGTCTTCTCCTCCTACGTGTAAGTAAAAAACATATCCAGATCCATAACGTAGTTTAGAAGAACGGTGCGTTCAAACATATAAAATATTTTTGTAGAAGAAGCGACTGCAATCCTTCGCAACTGATTGCAACCCTTTACAAGGTTAAAATTGTAGCCTGGTTTAAGCCAATCGGACTTGCTTCTGGATGACCTGTAATTATTGTTACAGATGTTCAGCAAACAATCGGGGTCGTTGTCTTAAAGTGCTCTCGAAGGCACGGAGAGAACTCTGCTGGATACGAGCAACGGCAATTGTGCCACGAGAGGGTCGTATAAAGAATACTCAAGTAAAACTGCAAGAATACACGTGAAAATAGGACTAGCTGCAGGTACTTAGTAGTTACTTCGAAAAGCTCATGCAGTTACGTCGTTAGGAACTATCGAACGCTTCGAAAGTTTATTCCACTGTTTGGAGAGTCGATTAAGGTCGGTTGGGGTAAGTTCGACGCTGGTATAAGACCATATGATAGAATTTCTGGCGAAATCTATAAAGCTGAAGAATTAGTTTTTTGAGCACGCTAATCCCAGGAACTACTGGGCCTTAACATTATCCTCACGTTTCGCTATTAGAAACGCTACAAAATGTACGGGAATAACATTTGTCACGTGACTGATTTATGTCATTTCCATACATTATGTATGGTTTCTATAAGGTTCTATAAGCGAAAGCGCAAGAGAATGTTACTATGTCTAGGCCTACTGGCCCTGTAGACAAAGTAACATTATTCTGTATAAATGTCATAAATCAGTCACGTGACATATGTCATTCCCGTACATATTGTATCGTTACTATTAGCGCAACGGCGAGAGAATGTGACTTTGTCTATCCCTGCTTGTCCGTTTTGAGAAATTCTTTCAGTGTTTCATAGCCTATTTACCGAGGAAGGCTATGTCACACTACGTAAATTGAATCGCGGATTAAAGTTAGCGTTAGCCCATGGTAACTATTCCACGTAGACGAATTCGCGAGCCGAAACTAGTTAGCCATATATGTATATATATTATATAATATGAATATAATAGAATTTAATATATATCCTATGTAGGTATAATATTATGAGATTAAATGACATGTGTAATAAATATTTTAGTATTGTTAATTTTTTTTCATTTCTTATTTCTTTATACAATGCACCTACTTATTTTCTCTCCGCACCACTCTAAGGTAGACTGGGAAACAATGCCCATGGCATTAAGTCCGCCTATATACTTTGTGTATATGAAGTTTTAATAAATAGATGCGAAAATCATTGTATATTGGAGCTGTATTAAATAGGGCTATGGAAAATGTTGCCTGCTCCACAAAATATGGCCTATTTTACTGGAAATGTCTACCATATGGATAGGTATCTCATTTGAAAGGCGTATCTATCGAGCGCGGCGTTTTCTTGGTTTCTTTATGTATGAAGTTCCCGCTGATTTGGCGAAAGTTGTAATGGTGCCAACAATTCATAACACGACACAGCCCTCATGTGTGGAGAAACGTATTCTGTTATTATATCAATCCAATTGACTGTAAAATTGCACTTTTTGGATTAGAACTTGAATTTTATTTCCATCATGTAAGTATTTGTTTCTCAAACGCTGCTGTTTCCTGCACTACTTACTTAACTTAATTTTTTCCTCTACGTGCCTTCGTCTCTTGCAATTATTCCAACAAAGCGATACATTTTCACAATTATAATATTACAATAGAGTTTTTGCCATCGTGGTGGCCGTGGTGGGGTTTGGGTCACCTGCTACGCAAGCGACGCAAGTTCGTTGTGCGGAAACCTGCATACGTCTGAGAAGTAATTCGGAGACGTATCTGTCACGTTGGCACTTGGTGAAAAGTGGGTGTCGTTATTGCAGCACCTCTGCCTACCCCGTTGGGAAATACAGACGTGTACATATTATGTATATGCAATATAGTTTTACAGTACAAAATAAGATTGGATTGACGAATTTCTTCCGTTTCCTTTGTTTTTCATACTCGAAACAGAACAATCCCATAAACATGACATTTGATTTGAAACACAAATTTCAATAAGACCCTCTTCCTAAAATAACAAAACATAGACAGAGTTGTACTTATAGTACCCAAACAATTTTCCAGTTATATTTCCCATGAAATAGGGGCCGAGTCTAATGCCATTAAACCGGGCTAGTTTAGACCTGCCTTGCTGCTACTGGAAAATTACAGATGAAAAAACCCAACAACACGTTCACATCGAACCAGGGACCCCGTGTTCCGTTAAGTAATGTTTACCACTAGACCAACAAGCTAGTAATAACAATATCTATTATAAGTTACCTTGAAGGCAAGCTACATAGCCACACGTATTTCGTACAACTGACCGCGTATGTTATGTTATAACAAACGAAATAGTTTGGAAGCTTAGTTGGGACAGATATGTCCCTGTATTGTGCTCACAACAATAGTTCGTTAAGTTAACATCGTTTCATATGTTTCGCACATTGTTCGAAATGTCAAATACATACGTACCTACTTCATTCAATTATTGAATTAGCAAACTGAACATCTCTTTGAAGTAATTCTATTGTATTTCGGTACAATTCAACCTTCTTATGTAACTTGTAGGTCTGTTTATGTAAATATTTTTCGTTTGTAGGGACAGAGAAAATGAAAATGATTGAAGTATTCAGCTTAGGCCCTGGTAAGGCACATTATGAACGTCGATGAATAGAACACTGGTTCGGAAACTAACCTTCCGAGTAAAACTGGCAAGAAACTCTGCACATTTCATAAACAAATAAATAATAATGAATTCCGATAGACGGATAGAAATAGTTCTTATTTTCTTTAAAATTCAAGTAAAAATGAAGTTGAAAAATTTCACATAATGTAGATACAGTACTTAGGTACAATTGTGATTTTAGTGTGATTGATAGTTATGAACGATTGCAACTGCAAGGCTATCTAATGACAATATGTTGAGTGCAATCTTTGTAAAAGAAGCAATCAAATATCTCATTACCAACACGGACTCACGTGGGGCCTTACCACAACCATCTTAGTTCCACTGTGCGACAATGATAGACTTAAACACATCATATATGATCATCTACAGACATTCGAAGATTCTGATAACTTGTTTAACCCAGATCACCGAGTTATCTCGTATAAGGGGTTACGAAGATCCAACAATTTATGGAGATGAGGCCAGGGAGACGATGGCACACCTGTCTCTTAATAAGAGTTAAACTACCATGATGGTAAGGCCCATAGGCACCAGGCGCATATTATGCACGTTCATACCTGAAGACTATATTAAAGTTTCAATCTTTTCACTAAAAATTGGGACGGTAAAAGGTTTTTCGTGTCACGAAGGCCCAATTTAAAAGCGTTTAAGGGTAAGGAAATTATAATATACAGTTCCCAGTAATATCAATTTGGATATTCTGTTTTCCTGCTTGACACTTTATTATTTATTTCCGTATAAAATATTCTACTGTAGCAATAGACAATTTGGAAATTTGTAGAAGCAGGGACTGACGCACGTTAGTCTCTCCTTCTGTGACTCTTTAGGCTATGGATTTCTTATCGATCTCAGAAAGAACCATTATATAGACTCCACTGTGAAATGATTGTGCCTCTGATTAAAATTAAAACATTCCTTCATTTTATTTATTCGTTAAATTTCTAACGTCTATGAAATGAAATTCCTTAATTGTTTCATAAAAAAATCTGCCAAAGAAGTTACAATAATCTTACACCAGCATCAGCTAAAGTGAAGGATTACAGTGTTCACTTCCTAAGTACGAAAACCTGTGAAGAAGAATATCTTGGGAAATAACGGGGCGTGTGTAAAATGTGCTCCAATAAAAGAGAAACTGCTTCATTAGGGAGCAGAAGCGGGAGCGGGAGCACCTTAAACCTTATTGTTGGCTAAACTAGACTACTTAAACTTAGATTATATTGGGTTTTTTGGAAAATTCACGCCATATCTTTATTAATTGTAGCCTATTTGTTATTCTGATGCTATATCTTTACAAGTTTCATTAAAATCCATTCAGTAGTTTTTACGTGAAAGAGTAACAAACATCTATCCATACATACAAACTTTCGCGTTTATAATATAAGTAGGATATAATGCGCAGCAAGGCGTTTTTAATTTGTGGGGTCTGTATCCAATAACAATATTACAATTTGTAAAATAAAGATCGCTGCTTTCCTCACTTAGCACCACGTCTTACAACAATAAAACGAGGGTGGAAGAATTCTGGATACCACCGGGGCGGCCCTACGATATTTGTCGTTTCATTGGTATGAGCCACATTCACTAAAGCTGGCTAAAATAAATAAATATGTATTTCATAGCTTTTAATCTTTCATTCTGCTGTCAATGTAATTTTTATTCACTTTATCAACATCATAATTCTCCTGTCTTTCTCTTACTCTTGCATTATCGTCTCTCATCTCTGTATTCCAACAACTCCAACTTCCAACAACTGGCTTGGGTCGAGGTTGCACAAATTCGTTCAGCAAATGATCAAGCTAGCAAAACTATACCACGAGTCTATTTTGGGTAGAAATTCTAATAAATGTAAACGTGATATAAAAAAATTCTTCAGCTAATAAAATTAAATTGAATTACTTTTAATTTGATTGTACTAAAACATGACGAGGCCCGCCCGGTCCGATGGTACAACTCGGTCCCAATGGGCATTTGGTACATTTCGGGTACTGAAAGGGTGTTGAACCGCTCGTTTACTCAATAACCGTTGATTTTCCATTACATTAACGATGTACCGTGGATGTGAAATGTTGGAAAGGCTTTAAAAGTTAAACTGGTTGTGTTTTAATCGAATTCCAGGCGCGATTCGTCTTTCTTTGATATATAAATTTGCTTATAGCGGGCTTGCGAAAATTCCTGGGGTATTTTGGTCACATTGCCTAGAAAAGCTTATTGGAAGATGGGGAAACGTCTAAGAGGTCGCAGTGTCACACGATGGTCAGGTCAAATTCGCACTACCATCGACAATAGTGTCCAAAAAGTTCTCCACATCGCCAAAGATAGAAACATATGGCGACTGATTGTGAAAAAGAAGGTGATTTCTACAGTGTCTACCGCAGTGAGGATAATGAGGCGAGAATGAGCATAGCTGGCTTAGACTCTGGTGGGCAATTTTTAGTACACGTCCTTGTAATTGAAGTAATTGTAGTGTATTTTTAAACTGGCATGTTTACGTTCTTCCATAAAATAAATAAATAAAAAGTAAATAAATTAATGGAGTCAGTATTAAGCCATTTATTAACCATATGTAAAAGAAAATGGTAAATGTATGTCATCATTCACGTATACATAGCTATCCATTAAGCTCATCAGTTTTATTGCGCATTAACATGCGATGGAGCTTGTACCACGTCGGAGGCTGCTCGTGTTTTATTCTCTAAACACGTGTTGAGAGGTATAGAAGGCTCTTTGCTCTTTGCCTTAAGATCACAACTAAATCATCCTATTCTCATGTATGACGAACACGAATATTCAATGAAAATTATCAGTTCTATTGCCATCGCTGAACAAGAAAAATTTGGGTTTTGTATGGTTGACAAAATTCCGATGAGGATTGTAGCTTGTTGCTAGTCGCTTTCTCGCTATTTTTCCTGTCAGATGTATGCTTGAGCGTTTAAGTGGCGATAGTTGGAACTTTAAGCATCTATCTTCGGAACAAAACAACAAAGTTCAATTTCCCCTGAGGATATGCCTTTCAGTTGAATGTGATAATTTCTACTTATAGCTAGGTCGAAAATCAATTATATCAAAAAATTACTAAGGTGGTATTTTTTCTTCATCGCACATAGAGGAGATGCCAAAAATCCCCCAAATTTTTGCCGCGTAATGATTTAATAAACAAAGCTATCAACAGGATTAGGATAAGTTTGGTACAGACGAAACTACAATCAAATCGGGACAGCTATTTAGCTGTTAAAACGTGGCAGACAAAAAACAAGACTTTCCCATTTACCTATTATTATTTCTATGGATAAAACTAAGCGCCGAAGATCAGTATGCAATCCTTTACCCTAATATCCCGTACACTTCGATAAGTAGAGTTTGCACACATACATGCATATACTTATGCTCACGCCTGTAGTCCCCGAAAGGGTAGGCAGATGTGTACTTATAGCACAACCACATTCCGACAGTTATGTTTAACTCCCACGAAATAGGGGGCAAGCCTGACATTAACCGGGCACTAATCTAGCTGTTACTGGGAAATTATAGATGAAAAATCCAATAACACCTTGCCCGACCCGAGCATCGTTCCTAGAACCTCGTGTTCGTGTAGACAATCGTAGTCCATTCTATTCTATAGAGTTTGTAACTTTCCCGGTTTCAGAAAATAGTTATGTTTCCTTCGAACTCAACAATCTCTCCACTCTATGCTGTAATACCGCACTTAAAATACAGTGTGATGTGTAAATATTTATTTTGTGAAATAACAAAGGTATTGTGATTTTGAATCGTTGTTTGAATGTTTTGAATAGTGGGTTGCAATGAGTGATGCCAAATTATGCAAGACTATTCGTGGCATGTCTATATCAGTGCCAACACTTCGAGACATTTATCAGATACGTTGCCAAATACAGTACAATAGTGTTAAAATCAAGCGTTCAGTCACAAGTGTTATTGAAGAACTCATACTTTCACGCCAAACAAAATTCTCAGTTATCTAACTGACGGAGGAATTTTAAGATTTTATTTCCTTTCTTCATGTCTTGAGAGAATCTGAATTGTGATAAAGAAAAACATTCCAAGCTGTATGATATTCAGCTAAATCAGGCGACTCACCGCAAATATTCCAACACTGCTAAGAGTCCTAAGGGCTAAGCTTGGTCCGGTGGTCGGTCGGCACACAACACTACACTGTAAGCTTTCTAGCTGATATACTGCATATTAGTCCATAGGTCCACAAGTTCAGTGTTTCTCCAGGGAGAAAGATCTTGGAATAGCTAGATAGAAGTTCACGCAATTAGGAGCTCACGCGACGACGGTGGGTGGCAGAGAGAGAGTTGGAAAGTTTGAGTCGCCGATCGACGACGACTTGACTCACGAGATGGCGCTAGTAGAAAAGATAATGGCGTACAAAAAACAGTCGAAAATATATAATGTAAGCCAGCATTTATATTTTATAACTAACTTATTGCCCGCTGTAGAATCATGAAACAACCCATGAAATATGGGTTCTTTTTAGGTGGAGTCATATTTTTATTTTTTAAAAGAAGTCGGTGCCAGTGAGAGCCAAAATCCGTCCAACCTTTCCACAACAAACAGACAGACGGACAAAATTTTTATTTTGTTTATATAAAGTACGGTTTATATTATTTACTAATTTAATTAATTAAAAACTATAATTTTGCCTTTACAAAAGGACAATTTAACTTTATTTACGTGTATAGAATTTCCTATGAGTATCTCAACTAAACTCCATAATAAAGCAGGTACATACGCCATTATATTTGTTCCGGAAAACATTTTACCCTTCAATGAAAGGGCCGATTTCCAATAAAATAGCAATTTGATATTTCTGTGATTTTTCCTCAATAGTTCAGTTCTGTATTCCAATCCTTATAAGTGTTTTATCAATATATCATTCTTAGTAAAGGAGTTTTTATTTTGGCTAAAAAAACCAGAAACCGTAATAATATACATTTATTGGCAATAATTACGGCAACATTAGATGTCTATGCATGTCCCACAAGTGTGCATATCATAAATTCTTAAAATAATTAGGAAAAATACAAATACGAGGCGGGCTTAAACACACGATCGATCCTAGAGATGTTAAATTTAAAGGGTATATTCTGTGTGACTTGTTTTCCGAAATTTCGCCCTTCACGGGTTTGAAGTTTCCGTGAAACTCTTTATCCCATGGGTCGAATACCACACTGGCGTAGCTGCGGACGGATGCTAGGAATATAAGAGAATCGTTTTAAGGCGAACACTCTTGGCACAGTGCAGTGGTAGGAGGAACATATAAAGTATAATATATCAAAAAAATCCCGTTACTTTTTTTTAAATTTATTATATATAAATAGAGAGCTAAATAGAGGTTTGATGTTTATTGGATGATATTTGAAACCCAAGACAATGCTTATTTTTCTTGTAAAATTAAACTCTGAAAACTAAAGATCTTATAAATTTAACGACGAAAAAAAAATTATGCTATGGATTTTTTACATACATACATATGCTCACGCCTGTATTCCCCGAAAGGGTGTTGTAATCACAACACCCACTTTTCACCGAAGATGATTAAGTGCCAACGTGACAGATGGTGAGTCCATCGCCGTCTCAAACACTTTAAATACGTCATTGAATTACTTCTCAGAAATATGCAGGTTTCCTCACGATGTTTTCCTTCACCGTGAAGCACGTGGTGAGAAATGTATTTTTTATACATATTATATTTTAAATTGATATTATGTATGAAATCTCTCATGCAAAAAATGTTTACTTAAAAGGTATATATGTAGTAGATTACATAGTATATAGCAGACCCTATATAGTAGGTATAAGTAGTATTCAGTATCTTCTCCTTTACCCAGTGGACAGAACACAAATGAATAATTAGCCATGATGAGCGGTCAGCGGCAAATGACAACGTGATTGATTACCATCGCGTTGGATCTCGTATCATCATAATCCATTGCAGCTGGAAAGTTAAATCTAAATAAACCACTTATTATCTTCAAAACATGGAATGCTGTTACAAAGAACACATAATTACAAATATCTCAAATTAATGTTGTGACTAAGTCTCAAGTAATTTTAGTTTTCATTCTTTTGACATTTTATTTTGAATTTTATATAAAAGTAAAATGGAAAAAATCAGTAAATACTATTTTTATATTACACAGCCAAATTGCTATTCTAGTATTCACCCGCAGCTTTGAGGGTATATACTATATCATGCCACCCTGAAAGTTCATTCTGAATATTGGTGATATCTTTATAATATATACTTCTATACTAATATTATAAAGAGGAATTAATTATATGTAAGTATGTTTGTAACGTATTGGCCCAAAAAGTACTGGACCGATTTGAAAAATTCTTGCAACAATGAATAGCTACATTATCAGCAAGAAATATAGGCTATAATGTGTTCTCGTACTCTCACGGGAACGGGATTTATGCGGGTGAAACCGCATGACGTCCGCTAGTATTTTATAAATCGGTTGATAAGTTTCGAAGTAGGTAATCTTACGTACAAACTTATTTTCTCTTTTTTTAAAACATTTTAATAAAAAAATTACTCACATCGGTTTGTGCCGAGATTGTGCCAAAAAAGCTAGCAGTATTGGCATTCTGATATTGTATTCCCCTGATAGACGTCCTGCAAACTCTTGGATGGATGTATATACGTTTGTATGGGTAAACAAACAAGCCTCCGAAGGCTTTGGTGGAACTTCCCGTTCATAAATATAAGACATCCTTCACACACATAGATAGTTCTACACACGTGTCTGCATACGTTACCTGCGAATGTGACAAAATAAATTCATAAAGGTGCGTCCACGTGCAACAATACATGTTTTATTATTTATGTGTTTATTACAGTGAAATGTTACATAGTGTACTTACTGCTATGTGTAGCATAAACTCGTTCGAGTTTTACCTTACACAAGTTTAATCTACAATTCTATAAAAACATGTTTTAATAAAAATGTTAATATGGTATGATATGTAGGCAGGGCGAGATGTTGTACAATAAGTATAATAAGATATTTTTTTTTCACCAAAATATTGTTAAAACGAATAGTTTGCGAATTATATGTAAGAGATAATCCACACGTGATTTATGATGATTACAACCTGTGAAGTATTTTACAAGCGATGCGAGCGAATCCACGGGAGAAAGCTAGTGTTAATAATATTGTTGTCAGCTATGTGATCGACTTATAAATAAATATCATAGTATGACAGTATGATAATTGAAGATGCTTAGGTGCCAACGATGATGTTAGATGGCGAGTCTATCGCCGTCTCTGGCACTATATGTATATGCTTCCTCAGTCTTTGAATTACTTCTCAGACATATGCAGGTTTCCTCACGATGCTTTCCTTCACCGTAAAGCACGTGTTGCGAAATCACCGTACTTATATTTTTTGAAAAACTCATTGGTACAGGTATTGCATCAACATAGTTCGGTAAAACTAAACAATATGTGAAGTAAATATGTTATATTTGATTCGTTATTTAACATTTTGCATAATTTGGCCGCACCTTAACACACACAAAATATAACTGTATCGCGCCGGAAAATTGTGAAGGACTAACAGTTATAAATCTATGTGCTCACACCTACGTGGGATCGCAACTAAAACGTATTTTGTGCAAAAATAGACGAGGTGCTTTCAAGATTTTTGCAGATAAAATACGGGTCTTTTAAGCGGAAATGCAAACAAACGATATTGTGTTAATATTTCATTTGAAAGAGCGCGGGGCATTACGTAGTATATGTATAACTTAAGTACCGTAGTATATGCACCATAAAAACACTTCTTATTTCTTTTGTGTATTATTTTTTGAATATATTTTTTGTATGAGTTTTATTTGTTTTGTTGCTGCTTATTGAAATCAATAAACGTTTTATTATAACTTAGCGAAGTTCTTTCTTAGAATTTTACGAACTGGTAAGGTAACCCTTACTTGCAATCAATTTGTAGTATCAAATAAAAACTGTCAGATTGCACACTAAATAGTCTAGTAGTCGCAAACGCTAATGCAGAACATGAGTTCCTGGGTTCGATCCCGGGTCGGGTTAGGTGTGATTGGGATTTTCTAACTGAAATTTTCCAGTAGCAGCCTTATTACATGGGACTTAAACATATCTGGCCAAATGTGGGTGAACTATAAGTGCACCTCTGCCTCCCCCTTCGGGGAATATAGACTTGAGCGATTTTACAAAAATTATAAGGTAGATAGCTCCAAACGCCATTCAACTCTACGCTTGCAGGCGCTTGAAGCTCTTATATTTTCTACGCCGTGGTGGAAGTCGTGCTTGTTAGTAATATGTTTAAAGGATCTAACATATAATACCGACTACACACAGTCATAAGCACATCAAAAGCTTTTATAACTTTTTTTGTTTCTACACCCTGTTATTATACTAAAATGTTCTCTATTTCTCTTTCGTGTTTTCTATGAGTTCGAGATTGTTAACTTCTCGATCGATATGCGACTTTTGCTGTAGATTCTTCTTTATGCTTCCATTTTAATACTTTCAATCTAATCATTGAACACAGCGTTTCTGTTCTCTTTCTCCGAAAGCGAAACTTCACAAAGAATGTGTAAACGTCAAATAATTTTCTAGTAGACCACGTATGTTCGGACGTAATTTTAGAACGAATAAGAACCGTGGTAGGAACTTTGCGAGCTTTCGGCTGAAGCTTAATTTTTTGTTAAAAGCGTGCTTTTAGGTTTTTCATTTGTCTTCCTGAACATAGTTCCACTATCAGGTCCGGTGATAAAAGTAGTTTTACATCCAGGGTCCTTTTCATTTAAGACAATACTTCTGATTTACGATTTTTACGACACGTATGCCAATAACTATAGGTCCAATATTGGCTGCGGCATCACATTTGTAAGCAAAGTGCACAATGCGGTGAGTTATGTACACCCAGTGGTAGTGACAGTTGGCAGTACTTTGGTCTGAGTTTGTATTGGCATTGTGTATTGAAAGCCACTGAATTGTAGGTACGTTGGGATAAAATTGGTGAAACATTGAGGTACAGCGCCTATAAGATGGAGCTCAGTGAAAATAGTGATACTGCGCATATATGATATTCGTGGCGCTATACACCGTACAGTAGTACAGAGGCAGGCTCATAAAATAAGAAGGTCAGCGTTCATAGCTCTTGACGGCACCTGTATTTAACTTTAAATACATTAATTTAATTTAATAGTTGCATCGTATTACCCGTATTTTTTTAAACCACTTGTTTTTAAGAGCGAAGGAAGATGATTTTGATGATGAAAAAAATTGAGTATTCGCTTTAAATATGTAAGAGGAAAGGTTACTAACGTGCATTATTTTCGAATGGAACATACATTGTGTTTGTCAAAGTTCAACAAATTATGAAGAATTTCCGAGAACTCAACAATAATAATGTTGCGTTAGTATATATTTATTAGTCCGGTAAAAATAGGGTCTTAGTCCAATTTTAAATAAATCAGTGTAAACAGCCTTGCTTTAACATGAATTGGCAATAATTTTGTTAGCGGGAACCTTTAATCTGTCGAGGAGCGCATCCGTTGATGGTTTTCCGATTCTATTAGCCGCAAACCAGTGGAGTTGATTAAGCGGAACGACTCAAGGAAATGACCCACTTATTTGAGAACCTCAGAACTTTGACTTACGGCATCGCTGTAATAACTTGCTGGAGTACTTGGTACAGAATTATGAAGTTGGCGGAGTTCTTATTTCCACTATATGCAATACGCGCGTTAATTCGTGACTTCTCGGCAATTTTTTGCCACAAATCTAATGGTTACTATAGCCTACGATTATACGACATAAGGATTCAGACTCTGATGTAAATAAGATTGAAAAGCGAACGGAGTCGCGGCTAAAAGCTGGTAACGAAATAAATATAAACTTATGTGGACAAATATTATATTAGGATTAGAAATTGCTTGTTAATGGATATTTTCTCAAAATAAGCTAACTTTCATTACTTTTTTTTGTCGAACGTTGACTTCCTTCGACATTTCGTTATAATAGGTACATAGGAATACTTAGTTAAATACTTGGTTCATAAGATGAAGAGATAAAAAGGGGCCATCTTCTCTGCCCTTCCCAATCAATTTGGATGCGGTAATTATTTGCACAGCCTTTATTAAGAAGCGGTCGGAAGCGACCTAATTACCTAATGTCTCAATAAAACTAAGGAGATGGGTAAAATAGGTTAATACGACCTCGTAGACTTATACATGTCTGCTAGAGTGAGTACTGTTTGCAGAAGTTTTTTATTTCTTTATAAATATTCTGTTAATTATTTTTAACCACGGTGGCTGTGGAGTTTGAGCAGTCACCTAGTGCTACGCAAGCGACGCAAGTTCGAATACCAGCGGCCTCTTGGCCTGTACTTTTGAGTTTTTTTATAAAAACATAAGAAAAGTAATTTCACCCCACGTGTTTTACGGCGAAGGAAAACATCGTGAGGAAACCTGCAAATGTATGAGAAGTAATTCAAAGACGGTATGGTGCCTGAGACGGCGATAGACTCACCTTCTGTTACTGCACTAAACATCATCGGTGAAAAGTGAAACATCTATGCCTATCACTTCAGGGAATACAGGCGCGAGCAAACGTACTTATGTTAATATTTTATTAGCGTTTGGTTCTCCTTTCAAAGAAAAAAATAATAATATAAGGCCTTGAATATTGTTGAGAGTGCTTATATTATAAGTCACGAGCCGCTTAGATTCACCAGCGAAGACTAAATTTCATTTGTGCCTTTATTTCTCGGAAACCTATTTTTTCAAATAAAAGTAGCATAATTTACTCCATGTACGTAACATTAGCTATCTACCATTGTAAGGCCCGTTAAAATCGGTAAATCGATTCGAAGACTAATCTTCGAATCGATTTACCGATTTTACAGGAACAAACAGAACAAGAGAGAGACGAAGAACAAATTAATTGTTTTTATTTATGGAATACTATCACATGCATTTCGTGAAGAGCTGTTAGTTTGGAATTCAAAACAGACACTTCATTTTGATTTATCTGTATAAATATGAGATGAGAGATAGACAGACATAGCAAATACATATTTTTAATATACAGTAAGCTTAAGAAAACTAAAATATACAAGCTAAAAACATATACCAAACGCCTCCTCGCCCATTTCCATTCATATTTCACCCAGCAAAGGGTGTGGTTGGCCCCGCTTTCCACCTCGTATAGTAGAATATTAACTGGCAGAAAAAAATTGCAACTTCATTAGCATAAAAGCTCGGTACATTATCTACACTGCAACCCGGTTCTGACTGCGTTTTTGTAAAGGAAATGTCTCTGAAACTTAGTGCACAGGCAGTTGTTATCTTAATAATGGTCCCTAATGAAGTTCGTTTTACAAATATGATTGGTTATAACTGATCTATACATACAGATAAATAAAATTGAAGTGTCTGTAATTCCAAACTAAGAACTTTTTTTAGCTGTAGTAGATGTTACAAAGATCAACTGGGGTACGAGTACACACATACGTATGCTCACACCTGTATTCCCCGAAGGGGTAGGCAGAGGTTTTGTAATCACAACACCCACTTTTACGCCACTTACACGTCATTGAATTACTTCTTAAAAATATGCCTCACGGTGTTTTCCTTCACTGTAAAGCACGTGGTGTGAAATCACGACACATAAGTTTTTTTAGAAAAACTCATTGGACAAGCCCCGCTGGGATTCGAACTTGCGTCGCTTGCGTAGCAGGCGACTGCTCAAATCTCAAGGCCACCACGGCGTACGAGTAATATTTAATAAAGAAGACAGCGGGAATCATTCTAATTTAAGGTACCTAGGCGCAAAAAAAATTAAATTGAGTCTACGTCAGGACCCAGAGAGTAATTATAAATAAGGTGCCGTCAAGACTTTTGAGCGCTTTCCTTGAATGCGCAATTCTTAGTAATTATTTCGCGAACAAATACACGCGCAGTTACCCCCACTATTTTCTTTATAGGGTCAAAACTTGTGATGAGATCTGTATAATCATGCCGAGTCTCTCACTGGGTAAACAAATAGTGTATTTAGTGGGCAATGTAATATATGTTCTCATGCAACATTTCCACGACCTAAAATAACATACGTTTGGACGAGGTTAATCGAATGTAAATCGTAAAGCTATCAGGATAAATTCCCTCTGTCCCGAAAATAAATTTGGAATTGCTTGTAAAACGTAGAAAGTATCCTTCCAAGAGTATTGCAAAGTGATAAACATTCGGAACTTACATTTAGCGAAGCAACAAATAGCTTCGGTATATTGTGAGAGATGGCGTGAAATTGACGAGGGTCGTACAGCTCTCCTGATAATATATTCGTATCAATAAACTTGTGTACTTAACAACCCTTCACGAAGTCGGAAGGGATTTTTCGATATAATAACCCAAACTGGCCATTTGAACTGGGTTTATCTCATGTGAAGCGTTTGCAATACATTAAAGAAATTATTATAAAGAAGGTCATTAAGTTTTCTTATAAGCCTTGTTGAAGGATCCTCTTTATTCAAAGTACGGACCTGATGGTAAGTGGTCCCCTCAGCCCATAGAAAATTGTCTTATTAGAGGTATCGTGACCTTGTAAGAATTTTGAAGCATCTCATGCTGAGTTCTCATTCGCGTTACTGTCCAGAGAAGAAGGTCTTTTGGTGTGAGATACCGTATTGGTTCCTAGGTCTGTGAACGCGCTCCAGCTGATCGAGATTAGGTGATAAGTGCCCGTGGGAATGATTGCGAACAATTCTTCCAACTGGCCGTTGAATTGTAACTGCGGTAATCAAACGATAATTTGATATTTTTGCGACGCGTCACAAAAGAAACAGTGAGTTACTGGTGCTGATTATTAAAAGCGATGACACTAAAACAAATTGTAATTACACTCCGTTAATGTTTGCACTGCCAACTGTACTAATTAAAATATTTCTCACTTAATTTTAATATTGTGGACCCTTTCATTAAAACCTCCAGTACTTAGCTAGGGCAATACAAAGTGTTATGAATACGGTTGAAATGTACAAATAGTGTTTTTGTGGGTCTCAGTATTATGAAGCCCTTTAAAATATCGATAGGATTTTTAGCACAACCAATCATTTGTATTTTAATTGAACTAACAGACGCCTTTTTCAGTTCACTGCTGGATATGCCTTTTTTTTTTTTGTTGACGAGGTAGAAACCTTCAAAAGGTCCCCGACCGCCCTGGGAGAGGCAGATCGGGGTATGTGGGATTTTTACCGCACCAAAACCCCCCCGGTGGCCATCCTCAGTGCTCGAACGCACCGGTGTCCCCCCACACTTTGCAGGGGCACATCCCCGGGGCAGCTGTGACGCCGCCCCTGGAGACCTCGCTGTGCAAGGCAGCGCGAGCTACATCGCGCTGCCACCTTCCCGGGCCCGCGGTACGGCTCTAAAATGCTCTCTCCATATCAGAATGATTACGTATTTATTTTAAGTGCAGTGATTTCATACCACGTGTTTTACGGTGAAGGATCCCTACGGTGAAGGAAACCTGCATATGTCTGAGAAGTAATTCAAAGACGTATGCATAGTGCCTGAGACGGCGATGGACTCAACCTCTGTCACGTTGGTACTTAATCATATCGGTGAAATTTGGGTGTTGTTGTTACAACACCTCTGCTTACCCCTTCTGGGATCGCTTGAGCATATAAATATATATTCTGCAATGTCCCTGACATAAGAAGTACAGTGTCCAGTCCAGCTCCCTACAACGAAAGGGAGATCTCGTTATGCCCTAACTCCATTATAAGATTCAGCATCAAAAGTTTCACCTAACCCTTTTCACGTGGACAGTAGGTACTCTGAATGTCGGTAACTTTATGTCCGATAAATGCCACGTCCGCTCTCCATTCCATTACGTTGCCAACTACGTCAGTTGATAGTAACTTTATTATCGTTGTAAACTACATACGCATCTGATGGGTTTATCTGTTGAATTGACGTGGCATACATTAATTTTATTATGCCTTCGTCACCCAATAACTTTGGGGGTTAATTATGACCTTTCTCGAATTACGAGACTACACACAAGCTGGCAGCTACTGATCAATGAAAGATGGATTCACGAGTATTATTTGAAACCAGTGTGTATTTATGATGAGCCATTAATCTTTTCGTATGAAGATCTAGAGAAGGACAAGAAGCGCTACTATTAAGAGCTTGTGTTCCTTTGGTACCTTCAGAAACAACTTCAAAGTTAAGAAGTTCTAAAACAATCATAGCTATAGTTAGTCCCTGGGGCCGGACCATGAGCTCTTATTGCAATGATAGTTCAGTTGTGTAACAGTGACAGATATATACACGTCAAATACACCTGTCTCATAATAAGAGTAAAACTATCATGGCAAGCTCATGATCGCGCTTGCACTAATAGAAACGCTACAAAATGTAGCAAAGAGTGAGGATAATTTTACTGTTGCTGTTCTCACTATACTAAGAATGTTACGAAAAGCAGATTTGTATTTCACGTTTTTGGTTGAGGCGCGAGCTAAAAATAATCCGGAGGAATTTATATCAGCTTGTTAATTTAGGATGAAAGGTGTTGATAGATATCTTCTATCGCCGGTAAGTGGCGAAAAAAGGTAAATTTAATGATTGTCATCGTTGAAAGGTCGGCTCTTGAAATCGGAGCTTCTACAAAGAATCGGCCCTTATCTAAGGATCGATCCCTGGCTTAGTTTATCACTGCTTTGTCATGTTGCGTAATGATAAACCAGTACCAAATCACATGATAACAAAATTAAAGCTTTTAATGTAAAATGTTGCTGTTAAAGAATCCAATAGATTCGTTTCTGCAGTGATTGCTTTCGGCAAATACAAATTTTAATGATAGTTTACTAAACTCAAGCGGGCTTTATGCTACCTTTCCCATCCCTCTCCCTGGGGATAATTTAGTAATCGGATCAACTCTAACAAAAAAGTAGTGCATTCATATCCATACAGATAAATAAAATTGAAGTTTCTGTTTGCAATTTAAAATTAACAGCTTTTCATTAAATGCATATGAAATTACGCTACTTACATAAAAAAACAGCTCTTTACTTTTTTCGCCCTTTGACTGTATGTCTATATATCTATACGTATGCCTGACTGTTTGTTTCTGATAATCTCTAAAACGCAGGACTGTTACACTACCAATATTTACCAAAAATAGTGATCAGCGAAATCTCAATCTCACCCTCTAAAATTAGGTAAGTCTACGCGGGTAAAACCGCAAGGCAAAACTAGTTCGTAAGTAATTGAACATGTAGAAAATATAAACAAATAAATGTCTGACAAACAAATCGTCGTAAATATTGAAAAGGAACTGCAGTTCCTTTGGAAGTCAAGATGTAACAGAGTACTAAATTGAAGTGGTATACTAAATGGAGGTATTTCTCTTTTAAACCTATTAATATTTGTCTAGTGCGGGCAAATAAGCCAATATTGCGGCGGACACGGCTGGAGCCTGCTGGAACAATAGCTCTCTGTCAGTGCGACTGAGACAAATGACCGCCCAAGGGATCCCTGCTGATCTTGGACCCAATGACCATTACAATAAATCCCTTTTTAAAACACCCACCTACTGTTACAATGTTCAAATTAGTCGCCTCTCTGTGTAATGTTTTTTATTTGATTACGATTTTATTTTTGGTTTTGTTCTAATTTTTTTACAGGGTGTAATTTTGGTACAGGGTGTTTACTTTAAGTGTAATTATTTGGCACAGGACATCGATACCTAGTAAGTAATAAGGTTTATCTTGATATATTTTAAAATGACGTGTAACACCAACCGAAGCCCAAAAATGTACGCCAAAATAGGTATCACCAAATCTTGGGGATCATTGAGCAGTCGCCTGCTACGCAAGCGAAGCAAGTTCGAATCCTAGCGGGGCCTGTACCAATGAGTTTTCTAAAAAAACTTATGTACAGTGATGTCACACCACGTGCTTTACGGTGAAGGAAAACATCGTGAGGAAACCTGCATATTTCTGAGAAGTAATTCAAAGACGTATGTATAGTGCCTGAGACGGCGATAGAATCACCATCTGTCACGTTGGCACTTAATCAAATTCGGTGAAAAGTGGGTGTTGTGATAACAACACCTCTGCCTACCCCTTCGGGAAATACAGGCGTGAGCATATGTATGATTTTTTTACTATGTTTGACCCGGGTATAGTTTAAGGAAACCTGTTCAACAATCTTCAAGGCATTATGCTCATTATTTCCACCTTATTTGGTACAAATAATCTTATTTATAAACTAGCTGGGCCCTGCGGTTTTACCCGCGTAGAGTTTTTTCTTGAGTGACCTGCGGAAATCTAAATGTTTTTTTTGAAATAATAGAAGCCTAAGTTACTCCTTGTAACATTAGCAATCTGCCAGTGAAAGTCTCGTTAAAATCGGTCCAGCCGTTTCGGAAATTAGCCGGAACAAACAAACTGACAGGCAGATAGACAGGGATTTTTTTCAAAAATTGTATTTTCATGTAAAGCTGTTATTTTGGAATTACAAACAGACACTTCAATTTATTTATCTGTATGTATTATATTTACGTATATGTGTATGTATAGATGTATAGATAATTTATTCCCACCCAAAAGGATAAAGTAATGACGAAATAAAACGCCCTATTTGTGCACAAAAAGAGATATCTTATATCGGATGATTTTCCTCAAATGAGATTTCCTCTTCAAATATGGAAAAATATGTATCTTTGATAAATACTCGTTCCTTTACACGTATCTATTAACACGTAACTAAAGGAAATAGACACAAAACGGATCTGGGTAGTCTCTATTTCGGGATCTGCTCAAAATATAAATGTTAGTAAGACGATATAATGTTATTTTCAAATATACCTCAATACATTGTGTAGGATCCCTTTGTACCTTTGAGAAGAAATTGGGTGTATATTTTTTGTTAGGAAATTGTACCTAATTTTCTGCTCCGGAATTGCCTTTCACAGACAAACTGTCATGAGTGATTGTAAAATGTTTCCTTTTTATTTGACAAAAAAAACTAGGAGGATCATATTGTTTTATAAAATATGCTCACGCCATCCCAGAAGGGTCACCGTAGGGGTAAGCAGAGGTGCTGTAACAACGAAACCCACATTTCACCGAATATGATTAATTGCCAACGTGACAGAGGGTGAGTCCATCACCGTCTCAGGCACTATAAATACGTCTTGGACTTCTCAGATATATGCCGGTTATCTCACGATGTTTTCCTTTACCATAAGGCACGTGGTGTGAAATCACTGCACATAAGTTTTAAGAAAAAATCATTGGAACAGGCTCCGCTGGGATCCGAATTGCGTCGCTTGCGTAGCAGGCTACTCAAACCCCAAGCCCAGCACGGCTCTTTTTGATGTTTTATATTACACATACATACATATGCTCACGCCTGTATTCCCCGAAGGGGTAAGCAGAGGTGTTGTAACCACAACACCCACTTTTCACCGAAGATGATTAAGTGCCAACGTGACAGATGGTGAGTCCATCGCCGTCTCAGACACTTTACATACGTCATTGAATTACTTCTCAGAGATATGTAGGTTTCCTCACGATGTTTTCCTTCACCGTAAAGCACGTGGTGTGAAATCACTGTACCTACATAAGTTTTTAGAAAAACTCATTGGTACAGGCCCGCTGGGATTCGAACTTGCGTCGCTTGCGTAGCAGGCGACTGCTCAAATCTCAAGGCCACCACGGTTTTATATTTTTATTTATGTTTTATACTACTGTTAAGACGACAACCAAGTGTCGCTAGCTCGTTGCTTTACCTTATTACTGTGCCCCAGGCATTATAGATTTTGAAACTTTAGTGACCTTTAGTTTTAAGCTTGCTTTCTTTTGTGGAGACGTAAAACTTCCTATACTCGCCGCTTGGGGCACTTTTTAACGTTCCCATACAAAATGGGAAGAATACTCAGGCGATATCGTCAACGTAAAACATGTTACAGCCTACACCTGCACAGGTTTATATAAAGCACTAGCTGTTTCACTCGCGTAGACTTGATTTTAATTGGTGGCCCACGGAACCCTAATGTTTTTTAAATAAAAGTGTTACAAGGAGTAACTTAGGCTAAGTTACTCCTTGTAACATTAGCTACTTTTATTTAAAAAAAATAGTTTTTCTATGTCAGTTTCGTGCATTCTTTCATATGTATTTAGTGAAAAGTTGTTTATTTGGAATTACAAACTGACACTTCAATTTTATTTATCTGTATATATGTATATTCAAAATTCAAAATATCTTTATTTGATTAGACTTCTTACAAAGTACTTTCAAATCGTCAGAAGGACACAAAATACATTATACATGATTATAAATGTTACCACCGGGTTCGGAAGGTAGCTTTTGTTGAGAAGAACCCGGCAAGAAACTCAACAATTACTCTTTACAAAAATATATATTATACAATGTTTTTGGTTACAGTATTTATATCTCATGAATATAAGCCCATGGACACAGTTCAAATGCTCAATTGTCAAATATAATAACTAAAATATTACAAATATTTTTGAGCATGACAAATTCCAGCCAGTCAAAGCAAAGATCAAACTAAGATTAATTAATTGTAGCAAAAGTACAGTGCCAATGGGATTATTTACAATAATTTTCCGACAAAGATACATCCCAGGGTTCCTTATCACAAACATAATCACTTACAGTATAATATCCTTTTTTGAGCAATACTATAGATAATGCATTAATGTTTATAGGTAATGTATACGTAGGTACCAGAAATTAAAAGATGCCATGTTGTAGTCACGATCGAATATAGTGTTGCAATATCGCGCAAATATTTGCTAGCGTTATGGAAGTAGATTGAACGCTAAGTGAAAACTGCGTAGTGTAACTCACGGCACAGGTTATGTAAATATTTTGCTTCAGGTAAACATTCCTAATATAGACTTTACAATTTAGATGGGTGCCGTCGCGAGTTTTGAGCGCTGACCTTCTGAGCGTCTGTATAGCGCGTCGCTAATAAAACCGACTGAGAAGAGTTCTTCACGTTACCTGGCAAAGAGTGCCGCTTCACTGTTGACAAATTTACTTAGGATGAAAGCTCCTAAGTTATTTTGTCAACAGTGACATCAATAGCAATACCACAAAATAAATACGATGTTAAATAAATAAGTAAGAAACACTTTAAATTATTTATGCAGTCTAGACACTTATTATATTATATACTAGCTGTGCCCCGCGGTTTCACTCACGTAGACTTAATTTTTTAGCCTAAGTTACTCCTTGGAACATTAGCTGTCTGCCAGTGAAAGTCCCGTCAAAATCGATCCGGCCGTTTCGGAGCTAAGCCGGAACAAACAGACAGACAGAAAGAAAGAGAAAATGTTTTAAAAAAAATTGTCCTTATCGTGTATACTTTCATATGCATATAGTGAAAAGCTGTTTCTTAGAATTACAAACAGACACTTTAATTTATCTGTATTTATGTATATTATATGTATATGTATGTTTAGATTATAGGGTCATAAAGTTACCACCGTTTCTAAAACTGGCCATCTGAAAAGAGCCGGCAGGAAACTCAGCTGGCATCTTTTATCGTTAGGTGCTAATGAAAACTTCAAACTAAACACCTGTCATGTTTTGCAAACTTTAAACCTATGGAAACCTGTAAAGTTTCGCGCAAACTTTGCATTTACAATTAGGCTTGCGTAAACATTCAACCATATTTCACAGCAGTCCTTAAATCAGGGATGCATAGCTTCACGGATTGACCTTCGTACAAGAATTCAGGGTAAAGCAAATAAACAGAAAATATCCGAGCCATTATTTACGTATTCACTGTGGAACAAAAAAGGCTGACATAGAAACACTTTCAATCTTACAATATGGGCTTAACGGCCGGTCTCTTTTGGACACCGCTGAGACTCTTTATGTATGTAAATTGGTGACAGGGAAATAGGCCAATATTTATTTATTTATTACAGCAGTTACACCGTTTATTATAAGAATATTTAATACGTAATTTTAACAGAAGGTATTAAGACCGTTTAATAAACCATTTCAAGTGTAAACCAACATACGGTGCTCACATAAAAAAACCAAATTTCTTTTGTTCTCTCTCTGTATGTCTGTCTGATTGTTCTGGCTAATCTCCGAAACAAGTGGACCGATTTTAAGTGACTTAGGCTACTTTAATTAAAAAAATATTAGGATTTCACGGGCCACCCATGATATAAAGTCTAATCGCGACTAGTAACGTAATAAAACTTAATATTCAAATAAAATGTATTTTATGTCGACTGTTCCGTCGGTCCAAAGATAGCAAGCGCTATTTCGGAATACGAGGTATGGGGTTCGATCTAGGGTCGGGCAAATGGTATTTGATTTTTCGTCTGCAATTTGCCAAATAGAAGTCCGGAATTAGGATTTGAGCCAATGGCAATAGGCTCACCCCTACATGAGACTTAAAACATAATTGGCGTAATATACCTAGTATAAAGCTTATAGCAGGTACACACAGTACCTTTTTTTTTAACGTGGAGAATTCGTAGGTACACACAGTACCTACTATTAGTACACCTCTGTAAGTTTATATTTCAAGTTTTTCCGACGGTTTCTGGAGAACGGTTGCTAAAATTTCATCTAGCATAGATGTGTAACTAGAATTAATATGGACACAGACGTTGATATTAGAGACAATGAATAGTAGATGGTGAATTACGAGATCTTGAGCCATTCTGGTTGATGTGTTCCTATATACATTTATGAGAATTGACACGAAACACGTTATACCCTTGGGAAGATATTTCTATTACACGAGTATCTATCGCTTTTATCAAAGTGTATCTACCGTATATTTTCGGCATAAAAACCTTATGAAGACGAGTTGTTGCCATCCAACTACTTACTTTACTACATATCGGAGATGACATGTTAATGGTTCAATTAGCGTCTCTACTTTTAACTATGTATATGTTTTTTTACACTGTATGTTTTCCAAATTAATAATATATATCTACACTACTACTCTACATATGCTCACGCTTGTATCCCATGGGGGTACGCAGAGACCACCGTTTGCCACATGCTACGGTGCTACGGTCCACATAATCTATATCTATACAGATAAATTGATTTGTCTGTTTGTAATTCTAAAACAACAGTTTTTCACTAAATGCATATGAAAGCATATATAGTACTGACATAGAAAAACCAATTTTAAAATCAAAATATAATCTCCGAAACGGTTGGCTCGATTTTAGCGGGACTTGCACTGGCGGATAGCTGATGTTTCGAGGAGTAAATTAGGCTAGGTTCCGCGGGCCACCCACGACGTAAAGTCTACGAGGGTGAAACCGCGGGGCACAGCTAGTATAAAATAAACTACATGGCTCAACCTTATTGGTTACGAAAAAAACCTCAAGTTTTCATAAAAGAACCCGGGTTGTTGAAGACGAATATATTTTTAAGAGACACAAAAAAAATAATGAGGTTTTCAATTCGATTGTATGCTTCTAATCGCCTTTGTTTCTATCTAAATACTATTGTATTTCCACGATAAAGTTAAGACGAGGAATTGTTAGTTCAAGGAAATTGTCAACACAGTTATAAAAATACCTAACAATTTCCCAGCTCGCTACACCAAATTACATTGTTTTAACTTTTCCGTTCGCTGGAGTAGCGGTTCAAATTAATTTCATCGAAAGTAGTCGTATCGTCCAACGGCTAGCACAAGTTTTGCTCGTGTTTTTGTGTTGGCAAAAATGTTGCTGTTATTGACTTGGCTTGATGGATGGATTTTTACAAACGCTTAGTCGATTGCTACTAGATTTCATACAAATGTTATTTGCAATCGAGTTGAACTTTCAAACTGTGGATAGATACTTACGTAGGCACTTAACTATCACCAGAATAGAAATACAATCATCATCTGGCCTTATCCCACACATTGTTGGGGTCCGCACTTGATTAAACCCGATGCGGCTAATCACCTGATTTTTTACGAAGCGACTGCCATCTGATCTTCGCAACTCCGTTGACAAGGAAAATCTGTGATCTGGGTAAACCGGTTGTCTATTTGAGGCCTTCGACTGACCTGTTAAGATTGCCAAAGATGATAAATTGGCAATCAAAAAATACAGCAGTAAAAGTGTTAACATTTATAGAATCCTGATGTTATTGCATATATTCAAATTAAAAATACTATTTATTTGATAAGCCTTTTACAAAGTATTTTGAAATCGTCACAATGACAAAATTATACAGGAGTATAAATTCTGCCGCCAAGTTTAAAACTGCTTTTACTGAGAAAAAACCCGTCTTTTGATTTGTCGTAGTTGTATTTTGTTAATTTTTTTTTTCTTTTCAATGACATATCATTAATGATAAGACGAACTTACCTGTAAGTGAAGTTCTATCATAATTATAGGAGCGCTTCGTCCGAAGAGATTAGTTTATATTGAGATTAGGATAGCCTAATCTCAATTTTTGAATCCTAGAACTTCAAAGTATGGATGTTGTGTTATTTCATTAACAACTTTATATCAAAGAGTTTAACGCTTAAAATCCCATAATGCTTCAAACTCCACCCAAGAGTTCACCAACGAATTCCAAGCGCAGTAGACCGGTGAATTGGTGAAAGAATTTAATAAAGCCGACGGGTGCCCTTACATCAATTCGTGGGTCAACTTTCCTTACATATTTGCCTACTACACTAAATTATATTGATGTAGAAATCGATAAAAATGATTCGATATTCATTTTTGGTACTCAAATTATTTTCATCTCTTATTAATATGTAACATACGCTCACGCCTGTATTGCCCGAAAGGGTAGGCAGAGGTGTACTTATAGTACACCCACGTCTCTCCAGATGTATAAGTCAAATGTAATAAGGGGTGTGCCTATTGCTGTTAATAAGGCACTCTAGTCCCTCGGGCTGCTTTTGAGAAATTACAGATAAGCCAATAACATGTTGCCCGAGATCGAACCCAGAATCTCGTGTTCCGCAGTAGCTCTTGCAACCACTACACCAACAAGCAGTCTATATTGATAACCATATTTTGTATAGTAATGATAGTGTATAGTAGTAGGAGCCGTGGTGGCCTTGAGGTTTGAGCAGTCTCCTGCTACGCAAGCGACGCAAGTTCGAATCCCAGCGAGGCCTGTACCAATGAATTTTTGAGGAAACCTGCATATTTCTGAGAAGTAATTCAATGACGTATTTAAAGTGTCTGAGACGGCGATGGACTCACCATCTGTCACGTTGGCACTTAATCATCTTCGGTGAAAAGTGGGTGTTGTGATTACAGCACCTCTGCCTACCCCTTCGGGGAATACAGGTGTGAGCATATGTAGTAATGATAGTTAAACTATCGAATTGTTAAGACATCAAAAACCAATTTAAAAATATCTTTATTTGAGAAATTATAAATAAAGATATTATAATTTAAAAATAATCTTAAGAAGTTATAAAAGCATATTAAAATTGTACAATGCTTTATTTCGCTATTATAAATATACAAATGACATAGTTATCCTAGTGAAGTGCAATCGAAAATTATAACTTTAACAAAGACTTCCGCAAACTAACTCCTGATTATATTAAATATATTCTTTAGAAGTAATTTGGAATCTTCGGAATAAAAGCCAATTTTTAACTCCTTGTGCACCTTCATATTTATAATGACGCCATTAGTTACACGATTGGCATTTCATATTTGTTAAGGGACTTAATATTTCAACGTTGATATATTTGTTCGACTAAAAGAGCTTGCATTCGCCTTCTCACTTATTTTGTTGCTACAAATCACGCACTACAGCTTAGTAGCAATCGATCAGAAAGCCATAACAGCGTACCTGCAATTTCCTGAGCGACATAAAAAAAACAATTTATATAAACCGGTGAACAAAAGTAGGTAGTTCCGGACTATTGTCTGTCTACGGTGACCCATTTACTATCGCCTCCCTTCCGACCAAACAAAAACACCGCATCATCGTGATCAACCCCTTAATGGCAGTCCACTGAAATTATAACGCAATTTATCATTTTCACAGGGCATTTGGCGAAACGTCATTATTCATTTGGATTCTTGAAAAGCGTAAAAGCATCTATTGTACCTTTTATAGGACCTAGACGCAAACACGTTTGGTAAGGAATTTCTTTTTGACATCCGCAGAAAGTGTTGCAATACTTTGGGATTAATAGTTTTTTAATGTCTTATAAGGGGATTTCTCTCAACAAAGGTATTTTTTAAGCGATCTCAAAAAAATTGCCTGTTATCAATTCAACTGTTCTTTTGCGATTCCGCAAATAACATTAAGTAACATTAAGTGGTATTAACATTATAGTACATACATAATATATGTCTTATACATACATATACATGCATGTCACGTGACTGAGTTATGACATTTTCAAACATTTTGGAGATAATGTTATTATGTCTACTGAACTGATTTGGACGGCTTAGGTAAGCTGTTATCTAGGTCCAAAATAACAGCTTACCTAAGCCGTCCGCCGAGTATAGAGCCGGGTATAGAGCTAGGTCCTAAATAGGTCACATTCTTTTGTGTCATAATATACCTCATAACTTCACAATGTTGGACTTGGAATGACCCAATCCTGGTGGCTCCTTGGATAAAAAAAATCTCTCTTTGATGTTTGAGTCTGGTGAATGCACTCGGCTGTCTGTAATTTCAGTTGAAATTCTCAATTTTAAAAACATTGCAATTCTTAAATAAATTTAATTCTTATAAAATACTTACTGCGCCTCGCGGCTTCACTCGCGTGTAATTTAGCTAACACGACAAAGACTTTTAATTTTGACACAAATAATGTGGCGTTCTATTTGTAAAATAACTATCCAAATTGGTTCAGGAGACCAGAGAACAAACTCGCATATGAAAACTACAGTCGAATTGAGAACCGCCCTCTTTTTTGAAGTCCGCTAAAAATATATGACTAGCTCTAACCCGCGAAATCATGAGAGTAATATTTTTTAAGAACCCTTTGTTCGTCCAAGGGGTCAAAGCTATCTATCTCTTTACCAAACTTCTCACTGGCTTATCCGTGAAAAGGTAACAGTAAGACAGGGACATTTTCCCATTAAATCTGTTAAGCTCCACATCTAATAGGTGACAGGACACTTTTCTCGTTTGAAATATGAATATGAATTATATATTTCTTCAATACCCCACTGCCTGGGACGGTGCGTAATGTATAAGTTTTCCGTTATGCATTGTCCCCGCAAACAGCGTCGGGTGCATACCGCCATTTATAATGTCCTACTTGGTGCAATTTGGCATGACGCCCGCCCGTACACCATTGTTCTTAGCACCACGAGTATGTCATAGCCAACGTTTCATACTCCCAATTACTATATAAATTCGTTTGAGAAATTAAAAACTTATGTCTATCCGAAAAATACTTGTTTAATCCGAAAAGTTTTACTCCTTTTTTTTAAACATGAATAAAATCGAACACATAGTCAACTGGTTTTTTTGCCTGAAAAGGGGATTGTTCTGATAATAAATTTGAAGGTATTAAATATTTTATTAATGTTACATTTCTGTGACAACAATATATACATGTACTGACTCATTTCGGCTAGAAATATAGCAAAGGTGATACTGAACGATCACACAGGCAACTCATGTAAGCAAAATATTAAGAGATCCTTGATTTATCCACTTGTAGGTAGGTACGTTAAGTTGGTCACGGTAAGTCATAACTTAAAGTAGACTTCTAGTAATGAGCCAGCCAGTCGTAGTTTGGAGGCCTCTTCCATGCAGGTTTGGTGAATAGAAAACGGCAGTATCTAACAAATAAGTAAGTCTTAGCTCCACCCCAAACAAAGGTGTGAAGAATAAGTAAATTTTCACCCTAACACACTTAGAAACTTGATATATTCCGTAATTACATTATATCCCCGCCGCGTTACAGACAAGCCGAGGGATTAGGGATTCTTTGACCTCCCGACTCATGCCTCGATAATGCCGTAAACTAGTATATAGATGAGAATAACGCCACTGAAGCATACTCCATTATGGGGGATTTTCAAGTTTACTCTCGAGTTTCGATGAAGGAACGAGGTTTTGTTTGAGTTATTCTTAATCCCCCTCTTTGTCAGCTTTTGCCCTTTGTTACAGAGTAGTACTTAGTTGTATCGTGGCTTTAAAATCTTGGGGTGGTGATGCCTTGAAGGCCGTGGGGTTTGAAAAGTCGTCTGCTATTTAAGCGATGCAAGTTCGACTCCCAGCGGTATGCTAATGACTGCTTAATGATTTTTTATAAGTTAAATGCAGTGATCGCATGGAATCCTGCGTATATTATTATGTCTGAGAAGTACAAGAACTTAATAATCTTGAAAAGTAGATGTTGTTATGCTCACGGGGTAAGCATACATACATATGCTCACGCCTGTATCCCATGGGGGTAGGCAGAGACCACCGTTTGCCACATGCTACGATCCTTACATACTTCTTTCGCTTCATCCACATTCATGCATCTCTTCATACACTTTCTTCGGTTACGAGTGCTCCGAATTTGACCATTCTGAAAAATACTATTAATTTGGTCATGGTAGTTCTTCCTTGGACGCCCTCTACCGACACTTCCGGTCACATTCGCTCTATAAATTTCTTTCGTTAATCGCCTTTCACTCATCCTTTCGATATGTCCAAACCATCTCAACATACTTTTTTCAATTCTGGTCACCACATCATTCTTCAACTTGCAACTGTCTCTTATCACACTATTTTTCATACGATCTACAATGGTGAGCATATTTTTTTAATTCATTCACCATGAAGAATACAGCCTTCAAAAACCATAGTATTAAAAAATAATACCTATACTGTTCGTACGGCAAATATTTATTTGCTTGTACATATTTAAGGGAAATGATTTGGGTCCACAAATGTAATATTTTGTTTAATACTCCCCGTTTTTAGGAGTTACAAAGACATCAATGCGCTTTGTCGCAGATGTGACGGATTTTTACGAGTCTTTTTACAATTCGTACTTCTAAAAACAATTTCAAAGGGATTTGTGAGCTCAAAGCTGCAGGCATTCCGCAGACGGTCCAGTATTACGAATGCAATGCCCCTTATCGTTGCATTTCAGGCGAGATTTATTACTGGGGGTCGGTTTAATAAGGCGGTTTTAACCGAGCCGACTGGGAAGTAGAATAGTAGTTTTTATCTCATAAGCCGATTCAACTCTTCACTCCAGTTTTTCATCAGTTATGCAGATGTCAAGATAAAGTTGCACGCGAAGTTGATGCTACGCGCTGGTATATAATGGTCTTCTACCGAATTACTGCTACGGCGGCTAATGTCAACGAAGATCAGCCATCTGCGCAGAAGATTTTATAGTGCACAAGTGTGACGATTTTTCTCTAAGTACATAAGTTTATCTACATAAGTCTACATAAGTTTTTTTTTAAATACTCATTGGTACAGGCCGCGATGGGATTCGAACTTGCGTCCCTTGCGTAGCATGCGACTGCTCAAACCCCAAGGTAACCTCGGCTCTTGACACTAAACTTGATTGGTATACTGATAGAAAACTCAGATGTTTTTAGAGTTGTCAGGTACAGTGTACGATTATTAACTGTGTTAAATTGTTAAACGTTTTGAAAGCTGCTCGTTTATTTTGCTTTTGATAAATTGCCCTTCCATTCGATCTATGTTATTTTATGTACTCATCATGGGTTAAAAGTCAACTGAAAAATGTTTTTGCACCCTTTGTTTTGATGTATATAATTAAGGGTTGTTTGTGACATTTGACGTTGATTCCGAATTTTCCGTCGACGGCGATGTCCTCCCAAAATCGATATTCTAATTTTGTAAAATGTCAAGGGTGAGAATTTGATAAAATTTTGTGTTATGGTTTGATTAATCTAATACTTATTATGTATTTTCGCCTTATAAGTTTCAGTAAAATCGATTCGGTGGTAAAGTTGCAAGATTCAGACCGACAGGCATTCAAATCTGCATTCCATATTTTACGTAGCGCATTGCAAAATACAAGCAAATCCAAAATTATGAATCTTACATGCCCAGTTTTCCATCCATAATTCGTTTCATGTTTTACCAACAAATCATCTTCACGCTCGTCGCCTACACGCATGTAAACACGGGAATATAATCCTTTGTATAGGAAATTAAAAAGTTAGATGAATTTTTAACAATTCAGACCATGTCCCGCCTGTTAGCTGCAGATGGTGGGAAGAGATTGCAAATTAAAAACACCACAACCTACGAGCTATTTCCATATTAAATATTAAATCCTCTTTTAATTACAAACGCTTGAAATTCTTCTACCACCATATTCCCATATTCTATTTTGGGTTTTGACAAATTTCTGAATAAGACTAGAAGACACTGACATTGTTTTACCAAATTGAAGTGTAGAACTTACTAATGCAAGATCCTGATCCCATGGTCGGTCAAAGAGATTTGTGAGTCCTATATGAGTAGACCTCTGCATATCCCTCCTGGGAATACAGTCGTGAGAACTTATGTATGAAGTGTGAATTAAATGTAAAATGTCAATAAATATAAACATAGTTTAGGTTTTTATTCGTTTTTTTTGGTTTGTTTTTATATAGCATAATAATTTGTAACTGAGGTTTTTAGACAAAATCGAATGTTCACTTGCGTTTAGCATAGCTCCATATTTGCGAACCTATATTCGGGGTACAGGCAAGTTTTCGAACATCAATAGTTATGACCGAAGTTCACAATTTCCTTAGATATTCAGTTTATCATTCTAGTTCGGAAACTTTTCGAATCTAGCCACAAAGGTGACCACTCAACTCTACATAGTAGTAATTTATAGTAATACTCATCTGTATGAAATAATTTGCTATACTCGTCACCAATAATGAACAGTGGCTCAAAGTTAATTCATGTGTTTAATTATTCAAAGCGTCGTGTATTTGTTGACAGCGTGTCAATCAGGGGATACCTTTGTCTCCGCTTGATTGAAACTTTGTTACAGTTACCAACTTATCATACGTACAGTTAGCTACAAAAGCTATTAACTCTTTAGCTATCGAATTTATAATCGTTGCATACATAATACAATACACATGCTCACGTGGTTCACGCCTGGGTTTCAGTTTGAAATAAACCACTGTAGGGTTTTGTTTGGAGAATGTTTTGGTCATCTCAAGCTACGCATTTAGATATAAGTAAAACTACTAGACTTTTACTATATGTTAATTTTTAGCGACATATTTTGTGCTTTGGAACTGTGTCCCTCATGGACTTACATTTCTTATGTGGTTTATTCTGTATTTTTAAAATTGTATAATGTTTTTGAAAAGATAACAGAGTTTCTCGCCATGTTCTTCAAAAGCAACCTTCGAACCAGAGAAGAGAGAATAAAATAATCCCGTATGTCATTCTGATTATTTAAAGTACTTTGTAAAAAGTTTAAGCAAATAAAGATATTTTTGACTTTGACTTTGACTTTATGAACTTACTAAAATATGGCAATCAACCGTCATGCTCAGTCAGACAAACAGCCAGAAAGGAATTGAAAAATCGATATTTAGAACTCTGATTTAACACATTTTTATACAGAAAACAGATGTTAAAAATATCATTAACAACAATACCAAGCTTTTAGTTTTAACAGATAGAAATAAAATAATTTGGATAAGACCGCTTCGAAATGTGGGTGTAGTATAAAAAACACCTCTGCCTATCTTTCGGCGAATGAGTATCTGTATCTTAATATGTATGAGAATATATATAATATAAGTGTTAATATGTATAAGATATGAAACTGCCTCGTTGGTCTAATGGTTAGTATGTTCGCCTGCCGATCACGAGGTCCCGGGTTCGATTCCCGATTCGATCCGATTCGATGGGTTTTTCTGTCAAGAAATTCAAATGCCCGGAGTTTGGAAGTTGGTGGTGTTTCCACCCCCGTGCCTCGGAAAGCACGTTAAGCCGTTGGTCCTACGCCTGATCTCTCTCCGGTCGTGTCGGATTGCCGTCCCATCGGACTATGAGAGTGAGGGAATAAAGAGTGCACCTGGGTTCGCGCACACACTTGTGCACTATAATATCTCCCGCGTACAAGGCTAATCCTCGTTGAGATTAGCCGCCGTAACCGAAATTCGGTAGGAGATCATTATTATTATTATTATTGATATGTATGAAATTAAAAAAGTATTATAATTATAATTAGAATAGAGTTTTATTATCATGCAGATTGTACTTGTCTGTACGAAGATACTCAAGTATTGTAAACCGATACAAGTAGACAGGAAACATATCCCTATAAACCGTTTTGTATGAAGCCCTATTGTGTTAACCACGAAGCTCTCGTTTGAGGCTCACCGCACAGGTCGCTCAGGTATTTCCGATCTAAATATACTCCGCGGTTACAGATACAAGCAAGTATATTGGGAAGGTACCTAGTTAGATACAACCTTAGGTTCATGTTATCCTAGTTCCCATGAATCTGGTTATCGTACACAAAATATTTTTTTTGACCGATCCCGATATAAACTTGTTTTAACAGCTGATTTAATTTGATGACGGAGTTTTGAAAGTAAGTGAGAGTTTGATAGAGTACTTACCATTCACTCAGAATTTCTTCTGCTGTTTACTTAGTATCGCTGCCGTCGCGACCTTTTACAAGTCTATATGTATCTGTACTTATGACGCGACTAAAATTTATGCGCAGCTACGACCACTATTTTCGCCGAGCGCGCATAACTCGTGACGATATATGTATACATTTATAACATACAGCATGCACAGGCAGATCACACACACAAAAATTCACATAAAAACAAATATTTTTGTTCGTAAAAAAACTAATCATTATATTGTTTAATTTTGTTAAAAAATTTTTGTGTGTCCTCATGTTCAATATATTATAGAGAGGAGGGGCCTTACCATGACGTCTTATTGTCATGATAGTTTTTCTCTTATTATGAGACAGGTGTATATGACGTGTATACATCTGTCACTGTCGCACAGCTGAACTAACATTGCAATAAGAGCTCATGGTCAGGCCCCTGGGCTTCCTAGCACAGGCATTATTATGCTGAAAAGGAGACTCTCATCTAATAAATAGTTTTTAAGAAAAATCTTGGTGCTGAAAATACAAATTATTAAATATTATAAATAGACGTTGTTAATGAAAACTCAGTTTGAGTAACTTTAATTAATTGAGTCGAAGCCCATTTGAGTGGCGTATAATTATTTCCTACAGTTCAATTAAAATATGCTTTCATCGGTCCTTATTTGTATGCTCACGTTTCAAGCGATGAATGCTCAACGCACACTACACTTATATTTTCAAAGATCTCGTTCAGAAAATCAGTTGGTGAAAATTATTATTCGCTAGAAATATGGTCTTGAAAAGTGGGTTTTTTCCCAGACGTCCATAATTTTATAACCGTCACGGCTTTTGTTGAGTATATAAATTAATTTTCAGGACATTCAATAAATATATAGCCTCAAGCGCCGCGTCCACCTCAACTTCTATACTCGTACTATTTCGAGGCGAATGTTTAAATTCAAAATATTGTGTACTAAATATTTTGTGTAATATTGTTGCATTTTGCGTAATGAAGGATTACGTTACGCTACGTTGCTTGGAAAATGAGGCATGTAGACGTAAATAAAGTACTAAGAGCTTACATCTAAGTCCTCGCCTGCACTCTGTATCGCCACTTGTTACTTACAACATGAATAACCAAGTGTCGTAAACTCAAATGTCCGATTTAAGGGCACTTACTTATTTGACACACTTTTATGGGTGTCGATAACACCACACAAGGAAGTATATGAGGATATGGGCATAAGCATCTTAATAGCCACTTTAGTAACTGACGTCTCCCGCGAAGACCATCGTACCATTTACGATCCGATATCATGGAATGAAAATAGAGGTAGACATATATATACAGTAGTTTGGTACCTAAGCTTTATGTTGGTTATAACTCTTGTACCCCTATCACGAGTTTGCCACCACTTTCGTAAACTATACTCGCTAGCGTCACTCGCAATATTTGTATGAGATATTTTTGTTCTTCACGTCACCGCTGGGAGTCGCTGCACAATTTGTCATACTAATATTCGGTGGAGACGCTAGCGAGTATATGTTACGAAAACGGTTACAAACCCGTGATAGGGGTACTGTATGGCACAAATCTTCTATTAATTCCTTGTTGTTACTGTTGTAACCTGCTTACCGCTTCTGGGATTGCAAGATCATATTTTTTTTCTTAAATTGAGGTGTCTGATTGCATTTCCAAATTAACAGTTTTTCATTAAATGCATATAAAAGTATATAAAGTACTCAACTCAACATAAATCTCTGTAAATCTGTCTGTCAGTCTGTCTGTTTGTTCCGGCTAATCTCTGGAACCAGTGGACAGACTTTATCAGGACTATCACTGGCAGTGTGAACAAAGAGTATCGTAGGCTACTTTCATTAAAAAATAGGGTTCCGCCTAAAAAAGTTTCTCAATAAATTATGGCGCGGGTGAAATTTTATTTTACCGAAATATCTTTGGTTACTGTTGTCGGAAATGTATATAGATCTAACAGCTGTTTACCTTACCATATAATCGCTGTAACAACTCAATGAAGACTATAAGAGTCCCACTAAACTACGGTGAGGTCCTTCACCTTACTGTCACCCTTTTACACAGATTTATCGGTTCATTAGATCAGTAAATGCTATGTAGTTTCAATTAAATGGCACGTGTCCTTGTCTGCGCTATGTGATGGTGTTAAGATAATTAATCAACGTGGGCGGTGAGATTTGGGTCAGTGCTTTTTGCGATGAATTTGCTATCTTACTGACCTTTAGTCTGTAAAGGGGTTGTATAGGTGGACACTTTCAATGGTGGATGCTTCTGATGGAAAATAATGAAATATTTTTTGTTTTCCACAACATAAGAGAAACTCTTTGACAAATTAAATTAAGAATATATTTTTATTATTAACTACACTAGCGACCCGCCCTCACTTTGCTCCGGGTTACTCTCAAAATTACTTTTCTCTACTTTCATTGAATATTATATTATGGACATCGTAATAAACTCACCCGAGTTCAACTCCTATATGTAAGTAAATATCGGATCAAACTATCATACATCTATACAGATAAATAAAATTACAGTATCTGTTTTTAATTCCAAATTAACAGCTTTTTAGTTAATGCATATGAAGGTATATACGGTACTTACAAAAAAAAATATTCGTCTGTTTGTTTGTTCCAGCTAATCTCTGCAACGCCTCGACGGCACTTTTAGTGGCAAATAGCTGGTGTTACAAGGCGTAACTCAGATTACGCTAACTTTAAAAAAAAAGTTTCAGAGAACAGCTAGAGAAGCTTCAGAACATCCCATGAAATCTGGTACCTACACAATATATAATAATAGTACATTCAATCGTAGAGTGTGTGCAAGTACTGAGCACAAACTCTCCAGAACATCTGCTCCATCGATTATTGGTTCACCGAGACGTGACAAACCCACTGCCACTTCAGCTTAGTGATCCTTACTTATGGTTATTCAATTGTTGCGTGTATTTGCAAGACTTGTTTGTTCAGACGCGTCTATTTACCTTATTGGTTTATTAATATGCTACGATTTTATTTATTTTCTTAATAGCTATTTTCGGAATCTTTACTTTCTATATTTACTGTGGAAATGTGCCTTGAGGCATACATCATTAAATAATTAATTGTATTATAATATTATTATTGCGCTTCTTGACATAAAAAAAGTATCAATTGTCTTGGGTTTGGTATCATTAAATAAGTCCTACTAAAATTTCGGCAGACTTTGTATACTTAAAATATCTGTGAAAATAAAAGCCGTGGTGGCCTCGCGGTTAGAGCAGTCGCCTGCTACGCAAGCGACGCAAGTTCGAATCCCAGCGGGGCCTGTACCAATCAGTTTTTCTAAAAAAGAACGAACGAACATCGTGAGGAAACATGCATATATCTTAGAAGTAATTCAAAGACGTATGTATAGTGCCTGGGACGGCGATAGACTCACCATCTGTCACGTTGGCACTTAATCAAATTCGGTGAAAAGTGGGTGTTGTGATAACAAAACCTCTGGCTACCCCTTCGGGGAATACAGGCGTGAGCATATGTATGTGATATGTGTGAATATTCACATACATTTGCTGTTTAATTTTAATAAATTAAAAATAAAAGATAGTCAGTAATCTTCCTAACGGTAACTTTTAAATATATTTTCCCAAGCCTGTCTCATTGAATCATATTTATTTTCATTTTCAAAAACATTTATATAAAATCTGGGACATGTTGTCTGTCTGTATTTCGTAAGTGGAGTGTAATCTAATGGCGTGCGCAATAATACCCTGTGTAACGTATGCAGCCGACATGTTCGTCCGAGCGAGTAATTCGACGCGTGTTTTCAGCGTTTCCAAATCATAGCATTCAATAGATATTGAATTGTATTGAGCTATAAATGGAAGTAGGCAATTGCTAAATGTTCGTGTAGAATTAAGTTAGACATTAAATTAAGCATTTATATCGAATTAAATGTTCACATGATACGCTTTCCTAACATAGTTTTGTCGAGCTGAACCTTACTGCTTCTGCGGGTTTGCGACAATTTTTATGTCACGTGGGTAGAGCATTCTCATATTCAGTTGCATAGTTTGTGGAGCAACATTTTGTATTTACATAGCTCACCTTCATAAAGTTATTTATTCTAACTTAACATGCTACCGATTTTTCTATATAATATGGCAGCTGCTTTCTGCAAAACATGGGTTACTAGCCCCATCGGGCTTAATCAGGTGTCGACTTCAATGTATTGTACGGAATATGGTCAGGAGTCCTAACTTAGGACAATGATAAGTATTAACAATACCTAACCACGTAACTACATACATACATTCATACGCTCACGCCTGTATCCCATGGGGGTAAGCAGAGACCACCGATTGCCACATGCTACGATCCTTACATACTAGTTTCGCTTCACCCACATTCATGTATCTCTTCATACACTTTCACATAACTACATTATACTTTGATTTAGTGCATATGTATCATGCGGTGTAATTTTCAAAGTCCAAATTATTTTATTTTATTCTACTCATGTTTAAACGTCCAATCATCCTGCAAAGCTTCCATCAGTTTGCGTCGTACATATATTTCGTAGTATCGATTTAGCGTCAAACTTTGCCCCAGGTGCTACGGCGAACACCTAACATTATCTTGGCATTTTATTGGCACAACCGTCGGCTGTGATAATTAAAATGTCTCGCAGGAAATTTACCTACTTTATGAAGCTTTTCAATGGTAACAGTGCGTGTATTGTTAAAATGAAGTTATTGAAATCAGTGCCACAAGTAGGTATAGACAGGTTTGATAATATTTTTACGTTGACGAGAGCCGTGGTGGCCATGAGGTTTGAGCAGTCGCTTGCTACGCTTGCGACTCAAGATCGATTCCCAACGAGGCCTGTACCAATGAGTTTTTCTAAAAACTTATGTGCAGTGATTTCACACCACATGCTTTACGGTGAAGGAAAACATCGTGAGGAAACCTGCATATTTCTGAGAAGTAATTCAAAGACGTATGTATAGTGCCTGAGACGACGATGCACTCACCCTCTGTCACGTTGGCACTTAATCGTATTCGGTGGAATGTGGGTGTTGTTGTTACAACACCTCTGCTTACCCCTTCGGTGAACCTTCCGGGATGGATTTTTTCGTGAATTTGTATGGGAAAGTTAAAACGCACTCCTAGTGGCTAGTGTATCAAGTTTACGTCAAAAAAGCGCAAAATGCGACGGTCAAGGGACGACTAAACGTTCATTTAGGACTCGTTTGAGTTCAGCTTGACATTTTAATATCAAGTGCTCCATGGGAAAGCGAGAGAGCACACGAGGCACTCTCCTCAGTATAATGGAATCGTCTTTAATTATGTTGGCATAGCGATTTCATATAAGGTAGTTGACGCAATTCATGATGTGAACTTATATCATGTTACTCAGGTATATTTACCACCAGGGTCTTTTGTTATAGTTAGTTGTCATGGCGACAATATTTTGGACGATTGTATGAGATTTGTTAGTCTGACAATACAATTTATCATCTTTGGCAATTGTTTCAGGTCATTCGGAGGCCTAAAATAGTGTCTGACAACCTAGATCACAGATTTTCCTCGTTATAGGCGTTGCGAAGGTCGGATAGCAGTCACTTCGTATAAATATCAGGTGATCAGTCACATCGGGTTGAACCAAGTGCCGACCCCAACAATGTATGGGATAATAAGGCCAGGGAGATGATGATGTTATTTCTTGAAAGCATTTTGAAGGTGACGTAGGTGACGTTTGTTTATGTGTGTGTGCTTAGTAGTTTTTCATTAAAAACTCTTAGATTGTGATCTCTATGTGAATGGTAACAAAGATCAAAATTCTATAAAGTAACGACAGCGTAGCTCTATTATATCCTGTCGATCTTTTCGTAATGATAGTGTGTGAAATACCTCGCCTTGGGATTCTGGTAGCATGTTGCCTTGTATAAGCTGCAAAAAATCTACTACTTACTCCATCACCTATCATAGAGTATAATGGTTGTACGGAGTGATATATTACTCACTTCACACTTATATTAAAATGATAATATTACTTACATATTTCCAGTGAACTCTATGAGAACCCCGCTAGTAATGACTCAGCTGTTTCCATAAGTATAATAGCATAAGATGGTATTCTGCAAATCAGGACACCTAGAGAGCGTTATGAGGAAAGCCTGATGTAGGATGTTCTTTCATCGCATTTTTGGTAATTGATGATAGTTACCGAGAATATAGCTATGGTAAATGTACTGTAAAGTTGCTTACCAGGTAGTTTTAGCAGGTTTGATGGGTAGAAATCTAATTTTGATTTAAAAAATACGAACACAACGCAAAATTTGATACTAAAAGAGATAACTTTGTCTGGTCTGAGATACTTAAATATTTACAGAGTTAATCAATGTCTATCGTCGGATTTATATGACTTTTTATACTAATATAAATATAATAATTATTCTCTTGTAGTTCCAAAATGGTTCTTGGTACCCACCTTAGGTATATTTAGCAAATCCCCTTTTCACAGATATACTTCTATGATTTTATATAAAGGATAAAACAGCTACTCAAATCAATGACTACTGCCATAAAACTGATACCAGGTTCCTATAAGACAAAAAATATTGAATAAAATTTGACAATTTTATACAAAAATAATCTTAAACCTAATGCCATATTCTCGCTCGCATTGCTATTCAACGTGGCAAAGCTGCCAGCCTTCTTGAAACGATCCCGAGATACACCGATTTGAGCCAAGTTATTTACTTGTAGTTAATTTTAAGTACTGTTCCTTGTATATATAATTAAGTTTTAATTCAATAGAAACGGTATATCATTTGCAACTTTGAAGGTAACCCTAAAAAGTGACCCTGGATGTTATATAGCGACAACTGTTTTCTTTCACTGTAAGGGTAGTAGTGGTGTTGCAGAATAAAAACGACAACTAATTATCATGACGACACTGCATTAGTGCACTTTATTAATTAGGTACATCATATCGTGCATCGCTTGGATGACATTATATAACAATAATTAAAAACAATGGATTTAATTAAACTACACTATAAAAATTGTGTATATTATATCACATAGTGTATGCCTCTTTTAACTTTGTTACTATTCTCTGAAGGTTTAATTCAATTTGTTACCTCATTATTAAGTTTTCTCTTTACGGTACCTACTCGCTACGTGATAAATTAAATAATAACATTGACTTTTAGTTCAATAAATTTAATAATATATTTTCTATATGTGATATTCTCTCGAAGCTATAAGTTTTGTATTCCACTTTTAAATAAATTAAATAATGATGAATAACATACGAATAAAAGGAATAAATAAACATTTTTAGTAAATCTTTTATATAATGAGTATCAGGACTCCCGTGTCTCGTACCATTGGTAATATCATCAGCTTATAGGCTTAAATTAAACGCTTATTCGTGTATTTATTTTACCTCTACCAATTACTGTTAAGATAAATAATATAAAATGTATGGTAATGATGTAAAAATATACATCATTTATTACTATAATAATTGTAGATACATTGTTTGCTAATATTAAGTTCATAAATATACGCAGATATACAGTGAATTGCAAAAATAAATAAAATAACGCTTAACCAGAATGATATGAGAAATCGTAATACATGTATTGTCATTTATTATTATAATTATTCCTTATCACTATGTTCATAGTAACTATCTAAATGTATGTAACTGTAAAATAGTTACGAATATTCATTTAACTAAGAAAAAATTTAAATTTTTGACTAGCTGATTTTAAATTATAGCAATTAATATAATTATTGGAATGTTTTTTCGAAGTAACGGCAAAAAAATAATAATCATAAAATTAGAAAATAAATAATTTTCTAGCAAATCAATAAGCCTGTCCATATTGCTAAGTACAAATGTAATTAAATAGGCTAATTATTTAGGCCATATATCTAGGCGTAGCTATGTAATCATAAGAAATTTGTTATAAAAAAAAATAACTTAAATAGGCTTAATTATTACGACTATTCATACATATTGTTATAAAATACATAGCAAGCAAACTAACCGTTAACTAATTACCTAATGTTAACTATTTGCTATTTATTCAGTCACATTCATCTTAAACAAGCACTTTGCAAATACGACGCGAAATTTGAACACTTCAACAAAGTACCTTAGCGTAACAAACATTGGAAGTAAATGTTTATATTGCAAGGGATTGTTTAACTCAAACTGTAAATTAGGGCCACAATTAAGAATAAATATTATAAATTAACAATGTCTAGGAACAATATTTTAACTAGTTTAACAATATAAATTAAATTATTCAGTGCAGTTCCATTATATCCGGTAATAGGGCTAAGGATAACGAATGATATGAACCTCGAATCCTTAAAATGAAACCCGTAACAAATTTTACGCTTAAACGCATTAGAGCATGTGTAATGATAGTTCTCTTTGTAAACAGTTCATTTTACAGGGTCCTTATGAGCTCTTATTGATATTATATTGGATAGCTGTGCCCCGCGGTTTCCCCCGCGTAGATATAGTTTTATATAATTCTTTTTTTCGCAATAAAAGGTAGCCTATGTCGTTTCTCAGGGTCTAAAGATTGTCTGTGCTAAATTTCATTAAAATCGGTTGAGAGGTTTAAGCGGAAAAGCGTAACAGACAGACAGACAGCGTTACTTTCGCATTTTTAATATTAGTAGGGATGTATAACACACTAGCTTACGCATACTTAACCCGCGATTTCGCTTACGTAGCATGATGATGCCCTCCTCCATAAATAGACTATCTAACATTGAAATAATTTTTCAAATCGGAACTTTTGTTCCTGAGATAAGTATGTGAACAAACAAACAAAGCCCTTTATATATTAGTAAAGATTGCGTGTATAAACGCAATATGCCGTCACATATGAATCAAATTTTCAAGACCGTAAGAGTTCATGATAGAATCCCACTTTAATATTATGGCAGTAGCTCTTACTCCCGAGTTTCTTCCATTTTTCAGAGTACCCTATGTTTGAAGAAATCTTTCTTTATAAGCTGAATCGGTTCAGTAGTTTAGCTGCGAAAAGGTAGACAGATAGAGACACTTTCGCATTTATGATCTTTACAGATCTCTGCCACTAAAGCTCAAGTCTCAAACAATTGGTCCTTCGAACCGCAAATGTTCTTTTTCGTTCATCCAATTTTGTGACATAAAAAAGAAACTATTTAGCGAATATGAACGTCCCCTGTTCATATTCGCTGAATAATTTGTGTTAACCACTTTGTATATATGTTTATTAGAATGTATTAGTGTGTATGCTAAACCTTAAAAATTCTTCTACCGGTTACTATGGAACGACACTTTATTTTGATTGATAAGTAGGTACTTACATTGTTTTGAGTTTTGAATATTCGATAACCAGCAAACTTATAATATAATATTGATTAGGTCTATGTACCAAACTAGTGCAAGTCAGCGGGTTAATATTTAAATTCAATACACCTTTCCCTCACTTGAGTCCCAGAATTCCCACCATTTTAGTCTTTCATAACAAGAATATTTAAACTTGACTAATCGGTAAAAAAATGTCTACTTTTATTTGTTTCGACATCTACATTAAGGCTTCTTCGTAATAAACTCCTACGTTGATCTGAAACAAAACGAAGAATAGTTAATTAAGAAACACTGTTTCATAAAACATACACAGTAGCAAAAAATTTATGATTAAATCTACCAGCCAGTCTGACAGATACATCTGCGAAAAGTTACATTTCATATTTTACGTATATTACTGTCTGCGGCAGTTTTTGTTTAAGAGAGGTAGAGCATACTGCCTGACTGAGGACTATATCCCTACTCCTCCTGAAAGAACTACCTTACAGTTATAGCTATGTTAGAAGTGAGGGCCGAGGCGCTATCTGGCGCTCTGTACGCCAGCGTTGCTAACTCTACGTCTTTTTACCAAGATCTACGTATTTAAGACCTTTCCTGCAAAGTCTCAGAACCTACACATTTTTTAACAAATTTGCATTATTACCAGTACCTGACTATACCTTCACGCAAAAAAGTTAATTAACGTTCCGTTTCATAACTAACGCACAATCAGTTCGCCTTGTAACACATCAAGAAAGTGAATATTAACTGCAATTTTATACCTGCAACCTCTTGTTGGTTGGGTTCCTAGATACTTCATCTAGGAACCCAACCAACAAGAGGTTTTTTGCAACCCATCTGATGAAACCTGAACTAAAAATAGCAGCTAGATGAAAGTATGTAGATCTACGAACTTTTCAAAAGGTAGTTTTACAAATTCTACGTATTTGTCTAACCCCGTCTACGCTTTTATAAAATTCTGAGTTGGCAACGCTGCTGTACGCATCCATATTACCTTTTTACAAATATAACAAAAAATGCTGATGCAATGTATTACCACCGACCACTAGTCTTGCGCCAAACCCCCCTTATTACAACTCGGACTAAAACTATGTCCAACTCTTTTAAAATCCGTATCATAAAAAAAGATGGAACTACTTTTAAACCAAGGATTATCTTATGAACATACATACATATGCTCACGCCTGTATTCCCCGAAGGGCAGTAGGCAGAGGTGTTATTATCACAACACCCACTTTTCACCGAAATTGATTAAGTGCCAACGTGACAGATGGTGAGTCTATCGCCGTCTCAGGCACTATACATACGTATTTGAATTACTTCTCAGAAATATGCAGGTTTCCTCACGATGTTTTCCTTCACCGTAAAGCACGTGGTGTGAAATCACTGTACATAAGTTTTTTAGAAAAACTCATTGGTACAGGCCCAAGCGAGGTGTAGCAGGCGACTGTTCAAAACCCGAGGCCACCGCGGCTCTTTCTCTTATGAATTGTTGTGTAATAAGGGGGAATGAGTTTAATTATAGTACTAAACAGACAAAAATAAGGAGTATGTAAAGACTACCAATCCACGTGGTAGACTGTTATGTGCTCTAATAATTCAGCTTTGTAAATAATAGGCAGTGTGTTCATGACTGTAACATCGTCCTCGTGAAAATTTTAGGGAAAATGAGACTTAATCTCCTAAAATATTTAATAGACCAAATTACTTGCTTGAATGTCTAACAAATATAGAACCCTTTTAGTCTAAATGTCTAACCATTACCTAAATCGCAGCAGCTGTAGATGTCACTTTGAATTAATTGTATAATGCCTTTAAACGGAATGTCTGGCTCAAACATACTCTTTAAATTGGGAGAAATAAAGGACATTTTCAGGAGCTAGTTGCTCCCGTACCATTATACTGGCGTGCCTGCCGATATGACCACACATAAATGAGTATACGATATGATAACGGTCGGTCACACTCAGACGGCAATCACTTAAGAAAGTGATTGGTTTTGCAAGAAATAAGATCTTAAACTCCATTGCAATTTTTGGTCTCATCTAAAACCAAGCCAATAAGTTATTTTAAATGTTTGAGCGATATGGTATTATACATGATGGTCAGTATTAGAACCTCGGCTGTAAGGCGTGAAACAGGAAATACATTTTTTTGGCTGACTTTATCGATCGGACGAATTTTTTCCTGTGCTGCACCACGCAAGATATGGAAAACAGGTTAACTGTTCAGATTGTTTAAACTGTAATCCACAGAGCTATAAGACCCCTGAAGATCACAAAACAAAAAAAAATACCTTCATATCATTAAAAATAACACTGGAAATAACAAGTTGGTGCCCGGTTTATCTTGTTGGAGTTATGGGCCAGCGGGTTCAAAAAATGTTAATAGTAATATTACAAAATACAATACAAATCTCGATCTCAGTATCATATCTAATATATAAAATTTCCATGTCACAATGTTAGTTACCATACTCCTCCGAAACAGCTGAAACGATTTGTATGAAATTTTGTGTGCAGATCGGATAGGTCTGTGAATCGGCCAACATCCATTTTTCATACATACATATGCTCATGCCTGTATCCCATGGGGGTAGGCAGAGACCACCTTTTGCCACATGCTACGATCCTTACATACTTCTTTCGCTTCATCCACATTCATGCATCTCTTCATACACTTTCTTCGGTTATAAGTGCTTCAAATTGAAAAATGAAATCTGAAAAATACTATTAATTTGGTTTTCAAACCCCTAAATGATAAGGGTGACCACCGCAAAAAAAAATATGGCAATACAACGTTTGCCGGGCACTAGCTGTGCCGTTTATTTGTATAAAGGCAAAAAAATTCCAAAATACTTACATATTTATCAGTGCTTATACTACACCACGTGGATAGGACAGCCGTCTTTTGCTCTAACACAGTCGAGAGGTGGTGGAATAACGACGTACGTGTCTCGACTGGTACTAGGTTCGTCATCGTCAAAGAGTGGAGGAGGCGGTATGACGTCATCTTCTACGTCATCCTCGCTAATCTCTTGTCTCTTCCTTCTCGGCATGTAGTTCATCACACATGTCACAGCGATGAGGAACAGAAAGAATATGAACACGACATCAAACATGATTAAAAAGTTAAGCATTACAAGTTGCATCACGACACTGAATGGCTCCCGTCACATTATGGGCATCACCAGGTCACTCTCAGGCACTTTACGTCTCTGTACATTTTATTTGTTTCCAGGCTTCTATGATGTTCCTGGAACAAAACAGAATATGTTAATCGTGTAGTTTTCTTGTAAGGTGAAATAACTAAGTATAAACGGACCTCAAGACTAAGTAGTAAATATATTATGTGATACGCTGTTATCTCGAAAGTAGTGCGCCAAACGTGAAACAGAAGGCTATAGCGGACTTTACTTCCACCTCACAGAAGAAAGCAGTAAAATAATGCTTCCTGTAGTGTCGTGTTTCTGCGGTGAGTAAGGTCGCCACTCCATGGGGTGGGTGTGTATTGGAGTCGTTGTGATAGCTATGGTGGGAAAACTGCACTATCAGAAAAGCCTAATGAGTGCACAAGGATTCTAGTGTAAGAAGTTTATCTATATAAACAGATTAATAAAATTGAAGTGTCTGTTTATAATTCGAGAATTACACCTTTTGACTAAATGCATATGACACGGTACTGATATAGAAAAACCAACTTAAAAAAAAACTTTGTCTGTCTGTCTGTTTGTTCCGGGTAATCTCTGACACGGCTGGACCGATTTTAACGGGACTTTCACTGGCAGATAGCTAATGTTACAAGGAGTAACTTAGACTTTTATTTAAAAAAAACAGGGTTCCGTGGGAATGAAAATAAATCTATGCGGGTGAGACCGCAGGGCACAACTAGTGTTCAAATGCATTTTATTAGAAATCTTATTTTTTAAACTTGTCTCACAAAATTCGAATACGCCGTTTCCAAGACACTAACTAATAAGGCTCATCTACATGTGACCTCTCATAGACTTATGATTGACTTGCGATAGGATGACGACGTGTCGATAGGACACGCCACTTTGAAACCGTAATGAAAACGTGATCAGTCATTTACATACGCCAAAAGCGAATAGGACTGCGGGGCTGACCCTTCTGTTGAGCTACTAACTTTTTTAAAACCATAAATTTTAAAGCAATCTGCTTTACGATCACAGAGTCCTAAGTAGCGAAATGAGAAATAAATATTTATTTTTCCCCGTGCCAACATTTGCATGTTTGTTGAGCAATACTGAGCGTAATACCGACGAGTACATTTGATCGCGAGCTCAATTCATTCTCATTGTTCACGTATAACCTATAACATCGCTATTTATGGGTGAAATTTTAGAATTTGCTCTATCAATACGATGTAAATATATATGCATCAATTTATTATAGCGTGAAAAAAAATTATATTTTTGTTATAGTTTGAAGATTCTTAAATAGAATCAAGTAAATCTGTTATTCTCACATATATACTTGAACGTTCACCCTGCTTTAAGTTACCAACTTACAAACATCGATAAAAATCATAAATTCGAGCATATTGAAAATAGTCATTTGGCGCGCCGCGACCCAACGGTCGTAGACTTACACTCGCCGTAGACTCACTTGTCAGTGTGGGACTCACCGTATAGTGATTCGACGCACAGTGACTTGAATAAGTTTAAGAGCGCTCCGAGTTGGAGCGACTCGACGTCCGGTGCATAATTCTAACGTCGGGTACAATGTAATTTGCAGTCTAGTTTTCTAAATGTGATCGCCATTCGTCACGCAATTCCACTTTCCTAACCTTCCTTGCAGAAGTTCGGGAAAGTTCGACAAATTCGGAACACTTTGTATTGTTAATGGGAAAAGGGCAAATGTTTTGTCTTTTGTTAGAGATATCAATTTGATTTAGTACTCTGAAGTTTCTCTGGGCCGCTCCAAGTTTAGAGAACCAATATCGGTTCCTTACAAATTGTTCGCCGTTTACTTTAAATATAACGTATTCGTTTAAGGGCTTTTCGTGTTTCGCCCTGAAAATGATCTCAAGATCCAGTTATATCCAGTTATTTGGAATAGTTTCATTTACCTACCTCATTGGTATTGTGGACATTGCAACTCCAAGTGAAATATTGCTTTGCTATTGTAGGGTATGTTTTACAGGTGCTACTATATTAGGTATAAATCTCCTCCAAAATAATGTACTTACACTTACGTACATTTAGTAAGGTGTACCTAAGTATCCACCGAGCACGGATTTTTCCGAAAATCCACCCCGTCGAATCATTCCACTGCGCAAGCCCAACTACGGGCGCAAGCTAGAAAAGCTCTTTTTCTTAATCTAACTACTCAATTCCAACACTCACCGTCCTATGAAAACTGTTTCGGATTCTTAATTACATGCTTATAAATCAGGGTAGCGAAACTTGTTCGGAAATACAGAATGAGTTGGTCTTCGAACCCGTTCCGACTCCGAGATTCGACTGACTGGATGGCTAGCTTCCATCCACTCCATGAATGAGGATGTGCTGATGAGTGCAGTCTCGTCATCGAATCTTTATACATGACTGGGGTATAATCGTTCATTTCATAATCTATTAAGAAGCTTCGTTTTTCTGAGAAAACAAGTAGGGCCCAAGCTGATTTAAAAAATAATTACATCAAGGTACTTACATATTAATTGTAACAAGACTTCTGTAATGCCATAGAAATGTAAAGTTCTCCCAAAACAATAACCCGAGAAACGTTTGAAACTTTAATATCAGAGAACTTTAATATCAAACTTTTATTAATTTGTCTAACATTTTGTCGCTCGTTATTTTTGAGGACTTTCAAATTAAAATCATTAAGAATTGTTCGGGATTTAACTGGTCTCCCAATAACTCTGGCCGCTATATCCGCCAGAAGCTATTCCATTCACAATGTTCTAAACTCGGCTGCCGACTTTTATACCAGCTCTTGATATCTAGAAAGGTTCTTGAATTTATTCAGTTTTCAACTTTATACAATTTCCAAAGTTTCCGCGAGGATAGCAGAAGGTCTGTTACTGAAATAACCAGAAAATTTTACATTATAATGCTTTATCTAGTCCAGGGCCCTACCATGACCTCTTATTGCCATGATAGTTTTATGTTTTGTGATAGTAGATGTGTTTTATGATAGTTTTATGAGACGTGTCAGAAGTCACTGGTGGAACTGTGATGCTAATGATAAGGTCTGAGTTCCTTGTAAGGTACTAATGAACACTCTTCACCATTCGATTAAGTGCAAACACGACAAAGGGTGAGTCTATCCGCGCTGTCTCAGGGTCCAGAACCAATGTTGAGTTTATTTCCAGACATAATAAGCTGTTCGGCTTCTCTCTGCGTGGCAGTAAGAAATCAAATAGCTTTCATACCCTTCTTCGCCTCCTTCGGAGTGGAATTTCGGAAAACCCTTTTATGGATTCCATAGCAAACCATAATGCACCCTACAAAGTTCATGTCATGATATTTAAGTCAGTCAGTCAGTCAGGACTTTATGTGCACAGATGAAAAAAATAGTAAATATTAAGCATTATAAATAATAAATTTTGAAGTTTCAGTGTAAGCGAGCACTAGTGAGCGATTCGTAATTTACAAACACGCTACAATACTCGGGTAGGATTAATTACACCAACTATAGGCTTAGCAAGTGTTAACTTAATTATTATAGTTTAATTAACTGCAAAGTCGCGTAATCGCTTAATAGCAAAGCGCTTGGGACGTCGACATATAAGGTTGAATCCCCATTATGCAAATATTTATTCCGAATTTTTACGTATGTACACGAAAACATACCATAATTTAAAAAGGAAATAAAAATATGTCTGAAAGTTGGTATCAAAATCGTAGTCGCTATAATAACACAATACGCCTTTGTTATAAGCTGGGTACATATAGTTATTAACCTACCTTTTGGAGACCTATTCGGTAGGGTGTGCAGACGATGGGGCATAATGGGATCAAATTTCCTAGAGTAAAAAGGAGTTACGCAAAAAACGTGCTTTTTAATAGTAAAGGCGGAGATAATAATTTTCTTTGACTGTTCCCCAAGACGCATTTGAATCGATCCAATCGTTAAAAATTACAGCCACTTTTGAACATTAATTCTACATTATTATCAAATAATGGTTGAGAAAGGTTCCACGATGTCTCGAAAAGTAAGTAGGTTTCATTTTATAACAGACCTTGACCGCAGTCCCGAATTGAAACGCTGGGAATAAATTATTAGAAGACTTTTATTTTCTACTTTATGTTCGAGATGCCGTTTTTAGTTACGAGTACATATTTCTATCCAACGAATTAAATAGTTTTGTATAAACAACTAGCTTCGGCGAGTTGGTCCGGGTGAAATAGTTACTTAGGGCTAACGCTAACCTTTACCCTCGATTGGTTTTACCATGGTGATAATAATATCAATCGATTTTTTTCGATTAGCGCTTTCAAGTATACAAATAAACTCTTCAGTTTTATATATTAGTATAGATAAAAACAATAATTTTAGTTATATCAGCCTACAATCATTTATTTAAGTACACACATTCAATATGATGAATCCTTTTTGTGTTAAATAAATGAGATCTGGAGCCCAACCATGAGCTTTTATTGCAATATTATTACAGTTATGTGACAGTGACAGGTCATATACATCTGTCGCATAATGTGAGTGAAACTATCATGGCAATAAGAGCTCATGGTAAGGCCCCTGAACTGTACAACTGGAAATTGGAGCTGTTCAACTTTTTACTGTATATAATATCGGAGTGAAAATAATGCTGCCACAAATTAGATTTGTGTGTCTATGGTGAGTAAGGAGTGTGCTAGATTCATTTATTAAGACTATTTCATCTTAGAGCTCTGGTGTACAATTATTGTCAATCGGCTATAGGCTACAGTAGCCTTGCTTATGTTGGACATCTTTACAGTATAAAATAGCTTGGCCTAAGCCTAGGTTTGGGCTCTAATATATTTAGTTTGGACGAACAGCAACTGCTCCTAGAGACAGAGACGAATACACAAAAGAAAAAATAATCATAGCACTGCATGCATCGAGGGCCAAGCTCGACCAAGTAACTGTAAAAGTGCTGATACATCAATATATGCATGAAAATTGCTCATAATTTTTTGTGCTTATTTATAAATGAATAGGTCTATACTAACCAAATTCCTAAAGTCCAAAACCGTTGATCTTAAAGTCATGATTGGAATTGGAGGGTATAGTCTTTGCAAGGTGTAGGTATTAATTAGAAAGTGTTTCACAAAATTCCACATGAGGGCGAAATGTGTGCTGATATATTTAAGAAACTTTTTTTGCTGCGTCGAATAGCACGCGGGCAAAGCCGCTGGTCGCAGCTAGTGGGACAAAATCATTATTTACTCTGATTAATCGCCATAAAATCGTGAATGAAAACAGGAACCGTATTCAAAATGTATTCGTTGGCACCGTTCGCGTCTCACGATCCCTCAGTAATTCCGACAGGCATAGCTTCAACGGTGACAGTTCTGACATTCTTCGAAGCGACGAAAAATACCCCTTATTTCATTCCCATCTCAACTGGATTACATTTACATATGTTTTGTTTCGAATCCTTGTAAATACTCCCACGTATATACTCTTTCTCATTATCGGAATACCTACATTTGTAAATACGTGGCCGACCTTTCAGGATCTCATTTATCTCGTAAAGCCTTACGTAATGACATTACGGGAGATTTGCAAATAATACGTGAACGAGTAATGCATAGCCAATGAAGTAAATTATGATAGGATGGTTCGGCTAACTTTGCCCTGAAAATAAAGTTGTCCATACTACATGCTTTGCATGTAGATCTTAATATATATTCTTCATATGCTCTTCTGTCTTATATACTTGTGTCCCATTTTTATTCTGAGAAGTAATTCAAAGACGTATGTATAGTGCCTTAAAAGGCTATGGATTCATCCTCTGTCACCTTGACACCAAATCATATTCGGTGAAAAGTGGGTGTTGTTATTAGAACACCTATGCGTACCCCTTCGGGAACCCTTCTGGGATGGCGTGAGTATATTTATTTTATTTGTATGGCCACATTTTCATCCTCCGATAACACCTTTACAACTGAATATTTTCATTCGGTTGTTTCAACCTCTTTTCGCGAAACGGTTATATTATTTCAACGAAGAGCGTAAAAGCTTGGTAAATAAAAACCATTTTTGTAACACTGGGTTGCCAAAGTTCATCTTAATCTAATATTATTTCCTTTAGAATCCTGTTTAAAAGCGAACCTGTAAGATTTACCACAAATCCGGAGATAACATAATCTTCAGGCTTATTGATTCAAGACGGAACAGAAGTTACGCCGCGTACCAAACTTTGCATCACGCTGCCGTAATCTAATACACAACTACCATTAAATTAGGCTTAAATTTACAAAGTTATTCGCAGATTTTAATTTCTCGCGCATTATTTATAAACTTAATGATTGGCGCGGGAAAAAATCTTTAGCCTCGTTTCTTGAATCAGTGGTCCAGCTATATAGAGCGATTGCATTTAATCTGCATCGGGGTCTAGTAGTCACAACCGTACGAGGTCCTGGGTTCGAACAACGGGTCGGGCCAATTATTTAGTTTTCCTATCTCGAATTACCTGGTAGCAGCCCGGGGTCTAGATTAGTACCAGATTAATGACTCGCCTATCAACGTTTTTTGGGTCTAAAGTCAGACTGCTTTCGGCTTCTGACATCGAACCTTTAAGGACAAATGGAAAGTCACAATTTGATCATATGATATCGACGGTTTGTGGTCAAAAATTTGCGTTCGTTACCGTTCATCGTAACACTTAATTTGTAACATGTTATCGATATGCATCGGATATGTTCGGACATTCATTGTGTTTTCGCCGACTCAGTGGTGTAGGCGGGTAGATTGTGATGAATTGCTTGCCAGGGTGCGATCAGCTTAGTCATTAACTAGAATTTATATGAAGTTTCCTAGACGTGGGTATAGCGGCTTGTACACAAAGGATTTCAATTTAGAATAACTTTGGGGTTGTAATAGACGCTTATTAAAACATTGTCTGAACCTAATTCATGTTTGAATAGTTGTTCTAACTTCCGCACGGACTCAAATAAAATTAATCTATATGATGGCCGTACCAAGTAACTCACTTGTCTAACGTTCGACGAGCTATTAACCAAGTTATGAGATACAGTTATAGTGACAAACTCAAGCTCTTTTCATAGTACGACCAATCTATATGTACATAAAACTTTAAAAGCAAATTAGTGCATTACTCTCTTTTATTTTAATGTATTATTGTCGTCTTCGCGCTTTGGGAAAAGGTTGTCCGATGGGGTAGGCAGGCAGAGGTGAAGCAACATCCACTTTTTATCAAAGATGATTAGGTGATATTGTGATAAATGTTGAGTCTACCACACTGCGCACTTTCATATTTTTCCTTATCATGTTTCCTTCATCGTAAAGCTCCTAATGTGTCATATATACAAACTTTTTTCTTAGGAACACTCATTGGTATAAACCGTTGCCGTTGCATTGCAGGGGCAAGGAACCATCACCGTTGAAGCAGAACGTATTAAGAACTTCTGAGTTTTGTTCCATTTTTGTATCGTAAATTCAAACTTCGAAGCTGAGAAGTTCTTTATACGTGCTGCTTAAACGATGATAGTTGGCCTCCAGGTGTCAGCTACGTACGGCACTGCTGTGTAAGCAATTCCCTACGAATATCCATACACAAATTGGTGTAATGTAATGTTAATGATAATCTGAGGCAGGTGGGTCGGTTTATGGTGAGGGGTAAACTGCTGACGCATTACCCTAATTTGTTTTAAGTAGGGAAATGCAGTATTCATTTGGAGGATATGCTCGGTTGGGGAAATTTATATTGATGACCTGCATGTTTTGTGGTTGAAGGGTCGAATGGAAAATTAGGCCTAGCATAGATTTAAGTACTATGTATTTCTTTATAGCAGAATAAAAATTAATCCCGTTTTAGGAATGTTAATTTATTAAGGTATTTTTCATCGCTGAATGGTACCTGGGGACCTACTCGCTTTCTCCGGTAAACCATGCTTCGGCCGAAAGTTCACAAAGTTCCTACCACGGTTTATTCGTTCTAAAATTTCGTCCGAACGTGGTCTGCTAGAAAATGCTTTGTCATTTATATATTGTAAGCCTACTTTAGTTTGGTGAAGAGAAAAGCGATATTGTATTTCTAAGTTTGCGAAGTTTTGGTTTCGGAGAAAAAGAGTTTTTTAAGGCTATTTTATAATTATTATAGATTAATAACTGATACAATACTAGTCTCCGCAAAATATATAACATTAATTCAACTTTCTGTAAATTTAGCAAGTTGCAAAATGAAATTGCAAACTGAGCATAATGAGATTAAATCATAGAAGAGTGTATTTATACCATTGCGTATGTAGCCCTGCATGTAATATTTTACGGAAGTATTCATCGTAATCAAGTAAGCAGAAAACACTGCGGTTTCCAAAACTGGTTTGAAACGCGATAAAACCATCCACATACAGATTAAGTTGGAATGGGTAAAATTTGTCATCAAAAAATACTCCATCGTTTAGGATAAATTGATATAAACGTTCCTAACAATATTGCAACGACGGCAAATACAATTATATACGTATGAAATTCGATCAAAACCTACGTAGTAAAAGCCGATACACACGCTATATTTAATCAATTTGACGTCGCGTCGCGCCGGTCAGTGAGCCGGCTCTGTTTGTTTGGTCAACACATCAAGCATTCAATTGCAACGGTTTTCACACGTTCGAGGAAAACCGATTAGTTCTTAACACTCTTACGCTTACTAAAACTTTTTTTTACTCACATCAAATCTAATTCTAATGTGATAACCACGAGATCTTCATTAAATTATCTTGATTTTGCATTAGTTTTCAAATATTCTCATATATTTTTATTTAAATTATGCAAATATTTTAAATATATGTGGTTGCATTTGCGGTTGAAACTCTGGGGCCTTGGGGTCCAGATGCTCATCAACTTTTCAAAGAGGTTGCAGGTCGTCTGGTAGAAGCTTCTCGTGACAAGCGGGCTGGGGCTTTTCTTGCTCAGAGAATCAGCATTTGCTATTCAACGTGGTAATGCTGCCAGCCTTATTGGCACGATCCCGAGAGACACCGATATGGGCCAAGTTTTCTACTTCTAAATTTTTCTTATTTATTGTAACTCTAAGATAATCCATGTATTAATTTTTTTCTACTGCGAGCCGAGCTGTTGGGAGAAACTCTAGAGAGAAAGGCATATCATGGCAGTGTCATTTGGCTGTGTTCTTCTGTAACATAGAACTCAGGTTCCTAGCTCACCGAACTCCGATTTTGATTGCATATCTTCGTGAATTATGTCCTTTCATTCACAAATAGCTCTTGTTCGAACTTTTCCTCAATTCATTGCATCCGTGCATTGTTGTGGTCGGCACTTGATTCACCCGTAGTGGCTGATCACCTGATTTCTATAAGCTACTGTCATTTTACCTTCTTAACCACTTTAAATCGGTAATCTGGGTCAAACCAAAAGTATAAGCAAAAATACAGGGTTCAGTTATGATTACACCCCTCCCACTTTAGAAGAAAATTCACAAAATTTGCTATTCAACAGTTTTAAGGAATTCATATTTTTGACGTAAGTAGGTCAAAGCACATACATGTTTGCGTGTTAGATTTTCCTATGTACCGTTTACCATATGAACTTTATCTAACAACAAATCTGGAACATTGACTTTATGTAGGTACACGACTGTATCCTACATTTCGTGCATACATTACGTTTTTAGTGTACGTAGTAAATTTGCGGATTGAACGACCGGTGTCAACCAGTGAGGTCGCGGCTCAATGCGGTTCTTTTCTATCGCACTTCTATCTACTGGCTTATAAGCCAGCTATTATTCTTGTACCTTATATATTTTCAGTCCATTATTAATATACTTGCAGAATAAAAAATAAGAATAATAATAATTAGACGAGGAAATAGAAGGTCGCTTAAGCTTACATGTGTATTTTACTTACGTCATATTTTTTGTTTCGTGTATTTCTAGCTACTAAGCAGCATAAAAATCAACTAGCTTCAGTACAAATTAAGAAATATAGTCTATAACATTCAAGGATAATGTTATTTCCTTACGCAAATACTAATGTTAAGGATATAGATTATGATATAAGGATCTTGTCAAAAATTATCCAATTTCACAAATCTAAAACACACAAACAAACGTCACATCAATAAAATAACTAGAGATGAAGTAAAGTTAGCTTCGCATTCGTTTTCTCAGAACTTCTCTAATAAATACGCGTCGCCTTATCCAGCCCATCCGTATTCATTTGCACAGTGTCATTCAAATATGTGACGTAATGCCGCTACTGCATTAAATCTCCGCCAACACATATTTCTGGAACACATTTCATCTCATAAAGGCAAGCATGTACCATTGAGATTATTTCCCGCCTTCGCCCAATATCTTCCACTTTTCCTTTTTCGTCACCGCGACAAGATCCAAACGGGATAAATTCAATTACCTGTTTATTCCTCTTTCAATCATGATGCCGTATTTATTGGCTGTCTTTTTCTAAATCCGAAAATAGGTTTTAGGATGAACTTTCGACAGCAGATGACAAGTTATAAAGCGTTTTAAGCCGAATCTCGTTTGAAAAAGGGTAGATTTCTTCGTTGCAAAACGGGACCATATCAAATAAGACTTTGCTGTCTGTCTTTCCGTCTGTCCCCAAGCTATGTCTCCTGAACCGTGATAATTAGGCAGTTTAAATTTTAACAGATGATGTATTTCGGTTGCCGTTATCAAATAAAATAAATATATAAGAGGGCTCCCAAACATCAAACCTGATTTTTGCCGTTTTTATAGATCATGGTACGGATCCTTTCGTGTGCTAGTGCGACTAGCACTTGGCCGGTTTTTAAGTATATTATTCTAAACAATATGCAAGTTTAAAATACACCAGATTATTTGGTCTTCTATCAAACTTTGAAGGTTAATCCTGCTTAACTTAAATTTTGACCCTTAGCTAAACTTTACAGACCTTTGGTATGAAATCAATCGATCTTTGAGGCGATCAATCACGTAGGTATATTGTTCAAAGTTAATCGACGCTAGGTCTACATAGGAGGTACCCATTAATCCTCCATTTGATATTCACTTTCTGGATTTGTGTGATCAAAGATCTAGCCCTGTGGCCGATGGTACTTTAATATCATGACTTAGATAACATTTAGTCACAGTACAAATATAAGCTTACTACTAGCAGTAAGGTATATAGGAACAAATAATTCGAAATGACACACTCACACAGACGCGCTCATCTACGAAGTAGTTACGAGATAGTAAACGACCCTGCGTCATCTATGTAAGGGGTGTCACGTGGCCGATCACTTAAACGTCATTTACGTGTTTCACAGACATTTTACAAAACTTTAAATCGACAAATATGTATATCTTTGCCAGTAAATAAATGAATAAATATTGAAAATTATAAATACCATCACGGAAACATTTTTATTAAAAAAAATTGGTCTTCATTCTATCTAAGCTTGTATTTTATACTGTGCTTATATTTATTTTGTTATGTAAATTCTAAGATACTTAAAGTTTGACTTATAGTAAGCGGCTGTTATAGCTTTTTTTTGCAATACGTACTTTATGCTCACACCATCGCAGAAAGGTCCCCGAAGGGGTAAGCAGAGGCGTTGTAACAACACCCATATTTAACCGAATATGATTAAGAGCCAACATGACAGGTGAGTCCATCGCCGTCTCAGGCACTATACATACGTCTTTGAATTATTTCTCAGACATATGTAGGTTTGCACACTATGTTTTCCTTCACCGTGGAATCACTGCACATAAGTTTTTACATACATACATATGCTCACGCCTGTATTCCCCGAAGGGGTAGGCAGAGGAGTTTTTAACACAACACCCACTTTTCACCGAATTTGATTAAGTGCCAACGTGACAGATGGTGAGTCTATCGCCGTCACAGGCACTATACATAAGTATTTAGAGAAACAAATTGGTACATGTCCCGCTCGGATTCGATGATTGAAACCAACACTCGTCGTCGAGTTCGACGCTGAGAAACCTTAGTGAATATCGCGGCTGTAGCCCCTTATCATCAGGCGGACTACACTTAGGCGGACTATTAGTACCAAATACTCTATAGAATTAATGATGAAAACTGAAACATTAAATGAAAAAGCCTCGTACTATGTCATTAAAGGCATTTATTTGGTAGACTTTATTAATATATGAAAAACCGTAAAGCGTTTTCTTTGTTTATAATTTTCATATTATTACCAAAACCTTTTGTGAATAAACAATGATATTGTCTAGACCAACTGTTTCGTGGCCAATAAACAATCACCGAATTTTAAAGCCCTCGGGTGACTTTCTCCCGTTTGTAACACCAAGGATTCGGTACTTATTTTAGCGGGCCAGAGTGTAATACACTCTTATTAAATAACTCTATTATCCACGCTTATAATTGTAGGTATTGTTACAAAATACGTCGATGTTCAATACAACCGACCAAGAACGTCGAACTCACATAATTATGAAGTCTAAAACTACCGCTGAACTACAGCACAATACATCCTAAACACCAAGTTTCTTGGATAGAGCCCACCTTTTATCTTATTACCTTTAAACGAGCTATTCTTGTATAGAATCTAAATCTCGGAAACGGCTCCAACGATTATCATGAAATTTTGTGTGTAGGGGGTTTCAGGGGAAAAACATTGATCTAGCTAGGTTTCATTTTTGGAAAACATTGTTTAGACTACCTTTTCAGGCACTGAAAACGACAATAAATTTCGCCGACATCTGTAAAGATACGATAGCAAAGAGTGAGGGTGCTAGCTTATGGGGCGATAACGAATTTAGAGTACCACGGTTCGAGTCTAATACTCACCGATTTTCATTTTTTTATTATTTTTTAAAGTTTAGTTTTTTGTGAGAAAAAGAAACCGAGCACAGGTTGGTCAATCAGGTCCTTTTTTAATTAAGCAATAATATAATTTATATTATGTCATTATGGTTATAGTTATCTGATTGTTTTTGGTTCAAGAATAATTTACGACTAATCAGACATACATGGGTTTGCACCCGGCCTATTCCTAGAAGAGACGGTGTATTTAGATTACCTACTTAAAGTAAACCCACGTTACCGTTGCTCCAGACATACATATAAGTCCCATGTAATAGGAGCCGGTCCCATGTAATTAAAAGAAGTATGTTGAGATGGTCAGTCATCCTTTGATGACTGAAAGGCGATTAACGAAAGAAATTTATGGAGCGAATGTGAGCGAAAGTGTCGGTAGAAGGCGTCCAAGGAAGAACTAGTATGACCAAATTAATAGTATTTTTAGAAAGGTCAAATTCGGAGCACTCGTAACCGAAGAAAATGTATGAAGCGAAAGAAGTATGTAAGGATCGTAGCATGTGGCAAACGGTCTCTGCCTACAGGCGTGAGAATATGTATGTATGTATGTAATATATTTATAGGCGGCCTATTGCCATGCACTAATCCAAACTCCGGATAACTACTGGGAAAGAAACGTCATATAAAGTGGGAAAAAATAATTTTCTTTCTTTCTTTCTTTCAACATAAGCACATATTCTGTCAAAATGCCTACTCTTTACCTTATTATTATATATTATGGTTTCTTAGATACACTCCGCTGACAAATGGTAGGACAGCGTAGGCTTAGTATTAGGGCTCTGTTGGCACCTTTTGGGTACGGGGCTCAAAAAATAACAAAGTTTTATACGGATAAATTTCGCCTTTTTCCATAATCCTAAGATATACGATATATCTACATTTGGAAAATATTAAAAGGCAAGTCTCGTGCGGTACTAACCGACTCATTTTGTTGATGCTAGTAAATAAAATATCTATATGCATAGATTTATGTAGAAACACTGTGTTTAAGCCTTCAGTTTATTCTTTAAGAGTTTAAAATACAATTTAAAACAATTAACCTCCCTTCGAAGTTTTTATTTTCACACTAAATCGTAGAATACTACAACATGAAGGACACACTATTAAGTATATAACCATAATTTCTTAAAAGACTTAAAAATTAAGAGATTGGATGGTCTGCTATTAACTTAGTCCTATCTTCTTTTAGTACATGGAAAACTCGTTTTTGATTTTAAGGAAACATAAAAAAAAATGATTTCTTTCATATTTCTTTAAAATCTAGCTAGATCGCTTTTTTCATGACAATCGTTGCAGCCGTTTCCGATATATACATATGTATAATAATTACTCTTATATAATAAAAGATATTATAAGGTCTTAAAGTTTAATAAAAGGGGCGTTGAAATAGAAAGAAAAAGTATGTTCTTGTATCATTTATGAAAATAAGCCAATGATTTTGTATAGAAGCTGTGTATTTTAATATCCCGTAATATATGGTGTTACATTGTTATGCCTAGGCTTTGTACATCGATGATTTACTAGTTTTAGATGAGTTTTAGACGCAAGCTTTATGAATCAACTATGTAAAGTAAGGAATGAAATTATGAGCATTTAATGAAGACAGATAATTGTATCTTGGAAGACAAATATATCTTATAGATAGTCTAATAGAATGTTTGGTGCGTACTGTTTTAATTTCCTAATTATTATCAACGTTTATTGTAATTTTTAGAATTCAAAAAAAAAAGAAAAAAAACCCCGGTATTTTTTATGTGAAAATCAAAAATAAGTATTTACTTATAAAAATATCTTAGAATTTTACCAAAGGTATTATAATATGGGATATAATTACAAGTTTGATCCAAGACACAGTATATAATATAGTTTGTTATACAATATAATATTATACGAAGTATAACTTAACATTATGTAAAGAGTTTAATGGTATATTGCACATTTCGTAGTTATTATTAAATTAAATTGAAATGGTATAAATTTAGAACAGCTACGTTTGGCGTTCTATGTGTGTACCTTCTCAAGATTTCTCACCAAATTTAAATAAATTGTAAAATTTTGGGAATAAAAGAATTGAATAAAAACTTAATTATACATACTTACACCAATTTAAGTTAAAAAAATATATTTCGTTATTATATTTTTTATGAATAGAGCTCTTTTCACAAACTGTCTTTTATTAGAAATAGGAACAGTGAAAAGGGTCATTCAAATGTCTAAAGTAAAGAACTCATTACTGATTCTAATGTCGCACAGACGTTCATTTCTTGACGTAAAGGTCAGATTTATGGAATTAAATATCTACAGTTATCCCAACTTCATACTTACAACATTAACTCTTCCTTAAAATTTTAGCGAATATATTTAAGTGTATTGTTAAAACGATTCCTACTTAAATAAAAATAAATGCATATATTACGATTACAATAATTACTTATTTAAGAGTGTTCAAATTCAACGATCAACTCAACAACGAAAAATTAACAATACGAAAAACTCACTCCAATCCGTCGAAAGAAAAGTTGCTGTGAACCGTTTCCGAAATAAAATCCGTAAACCACCATTTAATAAAGCTGTCAAAATTCACAAATTAAAATGCAACGAGAATATATTCACATAGGACGTACCTACTTAAGTTACCTTTAAGAGTTGGATCCTAAAGAACGGTATCGGCATATCGCGTCGAGCGCGATGCGTGTTCGCGCCGGCCGGCGATGGGCGGCAGACTGGCCTGGCTCCCCTTCGCGCCCGCCCTCGCGTTCATTTACAAACACCGATGTGACCGATGTTCCATGCACTGTTTGCTAGTGTCGGATATTAGAGGTGTTATGAGTAATACCGGTTTTTGCATCCCGAGATTTTCCGGGACCAAATATGTAAATTGCCTCACTAGGAATGGAATTGATGTTGGATTTTTCTGTGATATGTAATGATATCTTGCCTGAATTTGTGTATGGTAGTGTTTTGTTAATAGAGTCAGAATAGTACGACTATTTTCTCTCTGCTACTTTATAAATGATAACTTTCAAAAGTATAAGATTAGAATTTATTGATTGATGAAGAATATATTCTGTTCTTTAAGAAGCTAAGTTTTAAGCAAATATTTTAAGTGAACATAGGTTTTACTCACAATATTAGAAATAAGGTAGCTACTAGAAATTATGCATCATAAAAAAATCCCTCAAATAAAAAGTACATGCACAAAATATGCACCGGCCAATTTCTCGGCCATTTTGAAATCGCGTGGGTGAAAATAATATCCGGAGCGATCGGCCTCAGTGCACCGATTACTTGCCGTATCTAGGACAGACTGACAGGTAAAACACCTACGAAAATGTATACAGAGTGTACACGTGCAATCAATTCCACGTTTTATCAGTAATTTACTGGAAGCGTTCAATTTACGTACACTCCTAATTAACATACACACAACATATGCTCAAGCCTGTATTCTCCGAAGGGGTAGGCTCAGGAGTGGTAATAACAACACCCACTTTTCACCGAACATGATTAAGTGCAACGTGATAGATGGTGAGTCTGAATGGCCGTCTCAGGCACTATACATATTTTTTATACAGTCTTTGAATTACTTCACAGACATATGCAGGTTTTTCACAATGTTTTCCTTCACCGCAAAGAACGTGGTGTGATATCATTGTATATAAGTTTTTTTAGAAAAACTCATCGGTACAGGCCCCACTGACATTCGAACTTGCGTCGCTTTCGTAGCAGGCGACTGCTCAAACTGCAAGGCCACCACGGCTTTCCTAATTAACATACTTTTTAAGTTTCTATTCAGACATAAAAATTGTATGTATCATAAAATCTCTGAAAACTCATACACAGCCTCCCTACGAATACCATATTGGTACGTGTTACAGCATTTGCAGGCTACTCTGTTTATAATTTTCAGTCAAGGAAGCGGTCACAGTAGGTTTCAAATTGCAATACGGCTTCAACTTCGTGTCAGTCAATAATATTCAAAGATTTATAGAATTACTTACTTGCTTATACGATTTTTAATTACTACGTATATATACAATTGTTCCGCGGTAAGCGACGCAAGTTCGAGTCTCAGCATCCTGTACAGATGAATTCTTCTAAAAACTTAAGTGCAGCAATGTCACCCCACGCACTTTAAGATGGAGGAGAATGTTGTATACGTCTGAAAAGTAATTCAAAGACGTAGTGCCTGAGACGGCGATGGACTCACCCGCTGTCACGTTGACACTTAATTATGTTCGGTGAAATGTGGGTTACAAACTCTGCTTATTTTATTCATATCATATTTGTGATGTGATTCAGGTTCGATTTGCAAAATTTTACTACAAGATGAAGTTGTATAATTTTTCCATTTTAATATCTACAATGATTCCAATGTAAGTTGTAGAATGTTCTATAATCCCAACATTGTATCAGCATGCATGTGTAAAAATAATAGTTGAATATTAAAATTGAATATTAAAAGTACAGTGTGAAATAAGCGTATAAAACATCTGTGAGCTCAATAAAATATATAGTTAATAATAATGTCAAATACTTCAAACAATAATGTATAAAGAAAATGAAAGTTCTATTATATTCTATTGCGATTATTTATACAGGCTTTACCGCCTTAGTAACTCGCTTGCCCATACTGCATAGCGACTTGCTACCGTAAAAGTTTCCGAATACCCACATGTTTTCTAAATTGTAACATGACATTAGTTAATATTTCTAATATTGTCAGTCAGTTACAGGTAGCCAGTAAAATAACTGTAATGTTTAAATATTAATGAACGTTAAGAAATCATGTACTTACTTAATACCATTGAAATGTTTAAATCACTGCGCCTAACGGAACGGCAAATGCGTACTAAACTTATCTTTCTCTGTAAGTGAATTGTAAATTCTTAAGAGAAATAAAGTTCTATAACCACATTATAACAACAAGGATATACTGTTCATATCCCAACTTACTTTTTAAAATTGACAAAACACGGAACACTTCTTAACGAGTCGAGAAAGACATCGGTTGCGTTGATTTATTCAAAAGTGGGGTGTTTATGAAAGGAATGGCTGGCGGCGAGGGTAAATTCCCAACAGTTACTTTAGAAGGGAATCTAGAGAAAATTCAAGTCATATTTTATAAGCTTTAGGTGTTTTCTTTTAATTTTTTTGTGATGATGTTTTTGTAAACGTATTTCTACGAAGAAAAGTAATTTAGAGTTGGAATTTGAAGTTCTTAGTAGTATCATAATGTAATTTTTGTCCGTCTAAAACTTCGCAAGAGGAGATAGTCGCCTATTAGAGACATCTAGTGACAAGCGGCCTGGGACCTTTGTCAAAGTCAAAAATACTAGACTTTTTACAAAGTACTTTCAAATCGTCAGAATGACATAATTATACAGGATTATACATGCTACTGCCAGGTTTGGAAGGTTGCTTTTACTGAGAAGAACCTGGCAAGAAACTCAGTAATTACTCTTTTCAAAAATATTATACAATTTAAAGAATACAAAATAAATAATTTAAGAAACGTAAGCTCATGGACAATGCACAAATGTTGATAAAAAATAACATAACTAAAAATCTAGTACATCTACTTATAACTAAATGCTTAGCTTGTCGTTCAGCGAATCAGCAACTAATCAGAACCGAACTAGTCGGTCCTTCTTGGTGCGATCTCTTACATTTGTAACTAATTATAAATAAAAACTAGATACAGAAATAAAGATTAAATAATAATGAAAAATGTTTGTCTGATTGTAGACTTTACTCCAATGACTGTACCTACGTAAAATATTTTTTTGTGATGAAATTTTAAACGAAGAACCTGTCACATTTTTTCGACTTAAATTTATCATCAGTCATATTAAGTCATTATTTATGGAAAAGATATGGTATATTAGCATTTCTCTCGACTGTCGCCCATTTACAGTATATTTTCACTGAAACTCACCAAACGGCCTGGAATGAAAGGCTAAAAAACGGCCACATTAATAACTCAAGGAGAGCTCGCCTTTGTTAGCACTTGTTGCGTATCATCCTATTGTTTCTTACATTTGGAGAATTCTTACTAAAATCACAGTGTAAATATAAGCTCTACAAGCAATAAGGAATTTAGGCTTATTTCTCAAATTCGTGACTCGTGACGTTCTATTTTGAAATTATGAAATTCTTAACGATTTAAAATTTTTCTCTTTTTATATACTGTCGTTTTCGTTTTAAAATATCGGTATAATACGTCGGTATGACGTATGGCGTGTTACTCTTACTGTCTTATCCTATTCCACATATTTTCTTGTGTGTGTGAGTGTGTCCTTTCGAACAATTGGTTCCTAGTTTCCTAAGCGCTCATAAGGCTTAGGTTTAAACTGTGATAAAATAGTGTACCTACCTACTTGTTACGAATTTGGTTTTTATTACGAATTATGCTTAATCTCGTTTTGTTTCAGGTAACAAACAGGTCTATATATTCTCGTAAATTGAACGTGATTAATAAAGGTAATTTTGAAGTCAAATTTTGAGGGCGCGTTTTTGAAGGGTTGATAACTAAGAAAGGGATTATAAATTTATCCAATGGGGGGGTGAAATAGGCGGTTGAACTTCCGAGAACTTTGTATGCTAGTCGTCAAATACCACGTGGGCGATTCTGTAATTTATAACATTGTATACCCTACGGGAGCCCGCGAGCCCGTCTGCGCACGATTTGACTTATCTTTATATTTTGGACCATAATAACTATAATAATTATAATAATATACCTTTTATATAATTATAATTATTATTACAAATTTACACGATATCTTCAAAAATATAGCATAAATGTTACACTGAAAGAAGCTATATTATTGTAAAGTTTCAGTGAAAGAGTAACAAACAAGCATACATACAAACTTTCACGTTTATTATATTAATAGGATTGTGGGAATGGTTTTAGGATGTATAACGCTATGAATATAATATGACATAAAGTCATTGTCCCATAAAACAAAAGTGAGATAATCAACATCGGCCTACATTTTATGGAGTCATAGAGGCAGACACAAAGATAGGTAATTTGACGGACATTTTAGCGAGCCACAAAGGACGGACGTGACTGCTTTTGTTATATATATATTCTTAGAAGAATTTGCTCTAATTAATTATTCGGATCCGAAATTTATTTCGCATGTTCTTCTATTGTGTAATGATATTATCCATATTCATTTCATGAATACTTAGGAGTCCTTTTCAACTGTTTATGAATAAAGTCGCTGAATCAATTTTACTGAATGTCGATGTATACAGATTTTAGTTATAAAAAAGGACAAGAATCTATACATATAAAAATCTAAATCCTAACTCATCATCATCATCATCTCCCTGGCCTTACATTGTAGGGGTCGGCTGTGGTGGCTGATCACCTGATTTTTATACGAAGCGACTGCCATCTGACCTTCGCAACCCCTTCTACGAGGAAAACTATTTTAGGCCTCCGACTGACCTGTAACGATTGCCAAAGATGATAAATTGGCAACCGGGACCGACGGCTTAACGTGCTCTCCGAGGCACGGAGGGAACTCGGGCGGTCACCCATCCAATTACTGGCTAGACTTAGGATTGCTTAACTTCGCTGATCGAATGATATGCGCAATAGCAACTGTGCCACGACCTCCTCCTAACCTAACTGACTGACTTATATGCCAACGCATATCCTAAAACGCTGGCCCTAGAGACATGAAAATGGGGAGTGTTCGTCGATTCGCACCACGAGGCATTCGAACGTCGTTTCTTCATACCATAGTATGAAACAGCGACGTGCTTTTGTTTATTTTGGTTGGAGACTTTCGAACCATGTTTCAAAACAACCTCTTCAAAAAGAGACGTCGTCGACATGCATCGTGTTTCAAATCGCTAGTGTAGCGAATTTACAAACGCTCCGAAATTTGTAGGGCTTGTTCTTTGCGAGGCGTAGGTATCCACTAAGAAACGGTTTTCCAAAATTCCGCCTATTAGGGAGTTAAGTGGAGGTTAACGCGTTCACGGCTAACGACGCGTATATGCGTCCAACTGTTCGAGAATTTACGAAGAAGTTGAAATGTTAGCAGTGAATGGGTAAAAAGATATTTCTTACTGCCACTCATAATTTTTTCGTAGAACGAAATGTAGAGCAACAAGCCATCACAATACTCGAAGGACTTATATTATTTTTACGTTTTTATACTTATGAGAATCATACTAAAATAAAATGACATATAAACTTACTTAGATATACAAGGACTGCACCTGTAATATTAAGATAGAAACTGTCTACATGCAACCTACGTAAAATTGTTTCCACTCTGCGTTCAGCTGGTTTAAAACCAGTGCGCTAAACTACTTACGGTCTAAAGTGCCAAACAACCCTGTTCTTTTCATAGGTTATGTTTACCAAAGCTCTCTGACATGCAAATATCTGGGGGCCAATTAAGATCATTCAATCAGGGCGTATTCATAACTGTATACCGTCAAAGTCAAATGTAAGGTGGTAAGGTACCGTAGTTGAATTAAAAGTACCCTAAGTAAGTTTCTTGAGAATGGCGTGACGTAACCAAACTTATTCGATATGGGTTTTAATTTCTTGAATTCCTAGTGTACCCAGTCGGGGCTAAGAGGTGGTTGTGCACATAGAGTTCTTACCCCAAGTTCACCTAGTGTTTTAGGTTGACTCAAAATGTATTGATCCGCCATCACCACAAACCGCCTCGGAAAAAGTGTCAACACATGCCATGAGCCAAGCTGAAGTGCAAGGTCAAGGGACGTCATTTAAACTTCTCAAAACTTATGCTTGGGGCATTCAGTGCCCAATCTATACTAATATTATAAAGAGGAAAGATTTGTATGTAAGTATGTTTGTAACGAATCGGCTCAAAAAATCCTGGACCGATTTAAAAATTCTTTCAGCAATGGATAGCTACTTTATCGGCGAGTAATATAGGCTATTTTATCCCCGTACACCCACGGGAACGAGAACTACGCGGGTGAAACCGCGTGACGTCCGCTAGTATCATTTATATGGATAACTTTGCGGGTACTCGACGGCGTACGATGTGTTATATCACTGTATAACAATTTCGCTACGGGAACACAGTCACGCAAGAATGGGGCGAAAGCTATGTTCTACGGAAGCTTATCATTTATACCGATAAGCGTGCAAATAAAAATGTTTATTTATATTATACTTTCATAACATGTGACATGTAAGATAACATTGTATGTAAGTGCTTTTACATGAGAAAATAGTACCAATTAAGGAATGTAGGCGGAACATCAACTTTCGGATAAAGTCCACTAAAGCCCAGATTTACTACAAGTACTTAAGTAGTAAATAACCATCATCACGCTGTCTTTATCCTTTATCCATTATTTGACTAAATAGTACATACATACATATGCTCACACCTGTATTCCCCGAAGGGGTAGGCAGAGGTGTTGTAATCACAACACCCACTTTGCACCTAAGATGATTAAGTGCCAACGTGACAGATCCATCGCCGTCTCAGACACTTTAAATACTTCATTGAATTACTTCTCAAAAGTATGCAGGTTTCCTCACGATGTTTTCCTTCACCGTAAAGCACTCGGTGTGAAATCACTGTACATAAGTTTTTAGAAATACTCATTGGTACAGGCCCCGCTGGGATTCGAACTTGCGTCACTTGCGTAGCAGGCGACTGCTCAAACCTCAAGGCCACCACGGCTCTCCGACTAAATAGTGTTTTGGGGTATTCGTCGGAACGCACCCATTTTAAAGCGCACCAATTGAAACGCACCCACAGTTTATTCTTCGAAACGCATCTTTGACGAAGCTTGACATAGTGAAGAGCATGGGGGAATCCTAATAAACTATATCGATCGGCAGTAACTTGATTCTCTGAGACCTGGGCTTAATAATTCGTTGGTGTTTCTCAAACTTTTAACGGACTAGTGACGCTTGTCAAAGTTGGTAACCGAGACAAATGACTTTACGGGATTTCGAAGGTATGGTAGGAACTCTGGCCTACGACTGGCAGTCACCCATCCATCTTCTGGTTGAGAGAATGGTTGCCTTGCTTAGCTGATCGGGTGATATGTATGTGTCAGTGCTAAAAGTCTGTCTTGTCGTTTAAATTCTTAAGGATGTGTAAATTCAGAGTCATAACAAAACATGCATAATTTTCTTGAGCAAGATGTATCACAGTTTTATTAGTGTTTGTGACCACCAAGTCAGTAAAATATCGATAAAGTTGACGTCAAATATACAAAACAAGCAAAGAATAACGAGAACGCGGGCATCGCAGCGTATTTATCGTCGGTACAAGGCTAGAACACATCCATAAAAAACTTTATATAGGTAGTTCAGAATAAGATATATTTTTTTAAGATCACAATTTATTCGCTTGCTACTCGAGTATAGCTTTTAGTGAGTGTAGGCGATGTATCTTCTATTAGTGACAACCTACGAGACAACATTTCTGATGGTATCAAAGAACGACATGGTGCTATACTGAAATGAAAAGATCAGAAAATAATTGATAGTTAAGAAAATATCGTGAGGAATCCTGCATTTATGTCTGAGAAGTAATTCAAATACGTATGTATTGTGTCTGATACGGCGATGGACTCACCCTCTGTCACGTTGGCACTTAATCATATTCGGTGCAACGTGGGTGTTGTTGTTACGTCACGGTATTACTTTGTTTTTAATTGATAATTATAATATCACACGGTTGTACGATCTGGCGTTTTATACTTTGGAACTCATGACTGATATATTCCGATTACAAAGTCTTGCAAGTATACAACGGAAATAAGCGGCGTCGCTGAAATATCATAAGGACTTCCTCAGCAATAAAAAGGTCGCATTGTACGCAGTACCCTGTAATTTCCGTTGTAACTTACAGGAAAATGACAGCCTTAACAAAGTTTCTTCGGTTGAAAAGAAAGCTCGAATGCTGCTTACAAAATAATATTAAATAAATCCCAAGTCTTATAACCGTATCATTTTATGAGTAAATAAAATGCTGATGTAATTAGTTTTGAACGAGTTCGCAGGATCATGTTGATACGTTTTTCAGAGTTTCCAAATCTGACTTAGGAATAAATTACGCCAAAATAACGGAACACAGAACGAGATAGACCTTCAAGAATTACAGGCCATAATACACGTATGTATGAAAAATTGTTAAAAGAATCACCTCTGCCTACCCTTTCGGCAATCTTTCTGACAGCTTGAGCTTACTATCATAAGAAACACCATCTAAATAACACATTTAAAGGTGAGAGAACAAAGGGAATATCCAAATAACTCCATTATTTAAAAGGCCAAACTCGTAATCGGTCAACAATATGTATGAAAATGTGACGTTGATATTTGAAACCATTTGCTTATTATTAAGCTGAGTACCGTTCCCATAGGACGTGCCTCCCGCTTGATCCAGAAATTGGGTCAGCCCTTAAAAGGCTCCCTGCAATATAGGTGCCATTATAAAAGAGCTTACGAATAAATCGATAATACTTTTCGTCACAGTCAGCCTTGCAGGCTATATTTCGCTTTTGACGAACTGCAGGCGGAAATCGAATTCGCCAATCGAATGCGTTTATTACGATTTGTAAATCGATTATGTATCGTTCGTAGTGCTTCAATTCGGTCCGTTCGAATATTCTGCGCGTTTTTTTATATATACATCCATATGCTCACGTTTGTATCCCCCGAAGGGGTAGACAGGGGGTGCATTGATAGTTTATCCACATTAGGCCGCTTATATTTAAGTCCCATGTAATACAGGGTGAGTCTATTGTCATTAACCCGGCACTAGTCCAGACTCCAGGCTGTTACTGGGAAATTATAAATAGATGAAAAAACTCAATAACACCTTGCCCGAACTGGGAATTGAACCCAGAACCTTGTGTTCCGCAGTAGTGTTTTGCGACCAGTGTTCTGGTCAGGGTCTTTCGTCGCAGTTGTTTTTTTAATAATCTAAATTTGTTACGGTATTATTACTTTCTGAGTTCGATAGCACAATAGTTTAGTTTCGTAATGTTGCTCGCTTTTATTCACAAAACATTAATTTGGGAATAATAGATAGTAATTTTCTAACATTTAAAATATTCAACACTCACAAATTATTACTTGCAATTATTATTTTTTTATATTCGAAATGTTAGTGTAAGTTTTAGTAGCAGCGTGGGAGTAACAGGAAAAATATTCAGCAACAATTATACCTAAAACAATATTCGAAGATCTTTATTAGGACTGAAACAATGCTGGAAAAAAATATTTTAATCTCGTAAAAATAATATCTGTTGCCAGAATAATTCAATTAGTTAACAAATAGATTAGTCAAAGCTTTGTTTGATTAATTGGCTCGAAAGTCGTCTATTGAATGAAAGTAATAACTCAATTCCGACCAAATTTGAATTGGACTGAATTTGTGGGACTTGGGAACATTTCAGCACTGGTACGTTATCCTCGATGAGTTAAGACGCCACATTTATTCAAGAAGTAACTCATTCACTCAAGAGTACAATATACAAGCTAATATCATAATCTTTGATACATTTGAACCAATTATGTACAGTCAATTTGAATAAAGAGCATTTAGAGGAAGATATTTTTCTTTAGAAAATATCACTTTTCAAATAAAGATTGTATTAGTCCTATTTCTTTGTTGAACACCCCAACACAAAATTTCATATCGTAATATACGAGAATGATTGCGACTAGGGGGACTTATAGTCAATGATTTTCTTTTAAAATGAGAATTATTACTTCTATGATTAACAACTTATATATATACAGCGAATGTGAGCCGAAGTGTCGGTAGAGGGCGTCCAAGGAAAAACTACCATGAGCAGATTACTAATTTATTTCAGAAAGATCAAATTCGCAGCACCCGTTATCGGAGATAGCGTGTTAACGTGGACGAAGCGAAAGAAGTATGTAATCATCTTCGGTGAAAAGTACCAAGCTCTGCCAACCCCTTCGGGGAATACAGTCGTCGGCATAAGTATGTGACATCCATCTCGGTCACAACATAAATTATCAACTCAATTGTGGTTCCTGCGTAAATGAGACCAATGTTTGGGGTACAGCGTAAAATGACTATTTTATTTAGTTCGTAAAATCACGTTGATTTTTGGTCGCGCGATAGAATGATGCGAATGACCTTAGCGTCATAATATGAATAGTTGATCTAGCACAGATAATATAGTTACCTAGTTAGGTGATCAATAGTTTGAATTCAGGACCTAACATGCCAATTAACGCAATACAATTAGTTTGTATGACAAAGATATAGGTACATATCTGGTATATTCACTGGACCAAGACATTCACAGCAACCATCCTATAGATCTATTATTCTATTGATCTATTAATAAGAAACATTACTTAAAACAAATAAAAAACTTGACCCAAATCTGTGCCTCTTGGGACCGTGCCGAAAATGATGGCAGCATTGCCCCGCTGAAAAGCGCCGAAATTCTCCGACCGTGAAGGGTCCCAATAATTTTTGTGTTTTATATTCACGAACGGGTAGGCAGGTGTTATATCACCTAAATCAAATCTATAAAACTCACTTATTCTACAATTTACAAAAACCGTATAAGAGCAAAGAGCCTTGGTGGCCTCGCGGTTAGAGCAGTCGCCTGTTACGCAAGCGACGCAAGTTCGAATCCCAGCGGGGCCTGTACCAATGAGTTTTTCTAAATAACTTACGTACAGTGATTTCAAACCACGTGCTTTACGGTGAAGGAAAACATCGTGAGGAAACCTGCATGTGTCTGAGAAGTAATTCAAAGACGTATGTATAGTGCCTGAGACGGCGATAGACTCACCATCTGTCACGTTGGCACTTAATCAAATTCGGTGAAAAGTGGGTGTTGTGGCAACAACACCTCTGCCTACCCCTTCGGGGAATACAGGCGTGAGCATATGTCACCGTATAACTAAGACCTGTTTTAAGGTAAATCTAACATAAGTATTCTTAATAAATGTAACTCCTTCTTAATAAAAGCGGAAATAAATTTAGCAAATGTTTAGCAGGAGCCTTTATTGCTCAGCTTGTGAAAGTATACGAGTTTAATGAAACACATTCTTCAGGGGACACACTCGTATTATGTACATACGTGAACCTGGGTTTAGTTAGGATTGGGATAACAACGCTTAATTTATCAATTAGAGACACAAATGAAAATAATCACGGATTCGGAATAATCATGCCTATATTCCGCTGTAATCAGCTGTGTGTTTATAGAACACCCACATTTCGGGTTACCAATGAAGCAGTAGGTATATCCAGTAGAATCAGCGTGATGATGAGCAGGAGCGTGCATTGGATTTTTAGAGGGGTAAGGATAAACAATAAGTAGGGTAGGTAGGTAGGTTAATTACATACCAATGTGGCGCGTAGGTACAAACGTTTTGGTATAGACACACATACACACACTCACGACACTAGTGTATTCAGTCATCGCAAAAGCACTGCTTATCTGCTTATATGGAATTCATTGCTCCTGATGATGAGTATCATATTGATAGAAGAATAATACTGATAGACCCTTTGCTGCAGAGTTCTCTCTCCAGTTCATTCTGCTAAAGCTATTAAAGTCTCATGTACTTTGTTTCTGTTAACCCGTTCTTCGGATGCTGTAGCCAGAGCCTTTTCTTACTCGGTCGTCTTAGTGCTTCTGGACTTGATGATGATGCTATTTGTTCATTCTTAAAGCAAATTTTAAGGTGTAACGTTGTGGCAATTCATATTTTCAGCAGATATATTAGCACAGGAGCTCGTGGCACTGTTGCTATCGCGCATATCATTCGATAAGCGAAGTTAAGCAACCCTAACCCTAGCCAGTAATTTGATAGGTGACCGCCCGAGCTCCCTGCGTGCCTCGGAGAGCACGTAAAGTCGTCGGTCCCGGTTGCCAATTTATCAACTTCGACAATCGTCATGAGTCAGTCAGAGACCTAAAATAATCTGACAACTGGTTTAACACAGATCACTGATTTTTCTCGTCGAAGGGGTTGCGAAGGTCAGATAGCAGTTGCTTCGTATAAAAATCAGGTGATTAGCCTCATCGGGTTGAATCCAGATCCTAACAATTTATGGAATAAGGTCAGGGAGATGATGATGATGATATGTCTTTAATAATAATATGTATTATAAAGTGATCTTTACAAAAAATTGCCCAACTAGAATAGAACAAGACATCCTTATTGTAATGTTAAAATTCAAAAATAATGATTTAAATGAATTCCTTTCGACTTTTTACACTAGTAGATAATGATTTCTAGTTTACTAACATCAGCCCACAAAGTCGGCCGTGTGGTTTTGTATTTTTGTAATCCCTCATAAATCTTACTCTTTTTCTGGATAGCTAAACATCATCTGAAGCTATATAAATCTATTAATATAACAACTTCCATGTAATATATCTCACTCTCTAACATTTGCAAATACTTCCTGCCCAACTGCATCGTTGCATTCGCTCGTTACACGTCTTGTAAGATTCTGAGGACCATCGCGAAAACGTCGTGCCAGTAAAAAGCGATTTATCTCAAAAGCAAAGTATATAAAAGTGATTTATCGGTCGTAAATTATCTCTGTATTCACGCCTTTCTAATTAGTTTTGGCCGTATTTGCTCCCTGCTTAAATGCCTTATGAAGGATTTAAAATTTTGTTTTCCTCAAATAATCCTTGCTGGCTGTAGATTTTCAAATACAAAGAAAATTGTGCACACTAAAGCGTGTATTGTGGGTTTTCCCCGGTGTGGGTGTTGTAATAACACTACTCACTTTTCATCGAAGAAGATTAAGTATCAACGTGACAGACGATGAGTCGGTCACTGTCTCAGGCACCTATACACACGTCTTTTGAATTACTTCTCAGGAATATGAAGGTTCGACCATGCGTTGTAACGTGTCTCAAAATGTGTTGATCCGTTACCTTTGGTATTCAACTACAAACGGCCTTTAATAAAGTATCAACACATTTTGAGCCATGCTAAAACGCAAATTCATGCGACGATATTTGAACGTGTTAAAATCTATACATTGAGCACTGAAAGGACGGCTGGTAGTGAGAAATGGATAAGAAAAACACATTGCGTCGACCACAAATAAAATAGGATAAGGGTAGATGACGTTGACTCATACTAAACGTTCTCTAGCACAACTGAATATCTGTTACATATAAAATTATGAGTAAACGAGGGTAATTACTATTTATGTGCGGTACAAGTGTGTGTCCAAAATGTTTGCGAAACCTCTTTGATGGTAACGTAATTAATTTCGGAATTGATAACGACTTTCCTTGAATAAACGTAATTAATTTTTATTTTCGGTACTCGTCGAAAAAATGTGGGAATAATTATGATTCTAATTAAAAACAAATTAGAATTTGTATGAATCACGGTTAAATTCGAAATATTAAGAAATTGTATTGTAGTAAGTACATCATTTCTATTGAAAATCCTTCTAAGCCAGTAGCTCGACTGCAGGTAAACATGTCTGCAACTTTTCGCAAAAGTAAGGAGTGCTTTTAGTGTGATTATGTCGTTCAATCTCTTGCTTTTCGCCCGAGAGCATTATTAGAAGTCATTGCAGGATAGTAGGAGTCGGTGTGAGAAAGAAATTGCAGAGTAACTATGTGCACGTTCGTGTGATAAGGCCATTGTGAGAATGCTCACGTTAGATGTAACCTACTTCATGATTTTATTAGCAAATTGTCTATAAACCTAAAATTCTAAGTCCTCGCTGTCTGAATAGCTGATATATGAGAAATAGTACATACCGGGATTTGATGTTCGAAATTCTGAGCTGCCCTTCTGGAGATTGTACTTCCATCTTACTGATGATCACAGCCAAATAATGCCACCATAGAGTAGTGTTGTGTTCCTGCAGGGTCTATATTTTACTAAGTTGGCACAATTATTCCGATCAGTATATGGAAGACATTGTATGAGTGATACTCCGGTTTGTGTCAATTAAATCTTATCAATTTACAGGTACTCCATGGTGTAGATTTGTCAGGCAAGTATGCCTTGATAACTGGCTGCAACACTGACATTGGGTATGAAACAGCCAAGTCCCTCGCCAGACATGGCTGCAATATTCTTCTTGGTATTCGCAATATGGAAGCTACTCAAAAGGCAATAGAAAATTATTAAGGAAACAAATACATCAGATGACAATTTGAAAGCAACCATTTTGGAGAGTATGTTCTTTGTGAGGTGGAAGGTATCCATTTAGGAAAGGTTTTCAGAATATTCACTCCTCGGGAGAAGACATAGAATAAGTCATAACTGACCATATGTATTTTATAATATATAATATATAATAACATGATATTCCATTTGTCTTTTAACGAAGTAATCGTACATTTTTCTTTCATTATGTTTTACACTTGCTAATACAATTTGTCACTATTCTGAATATTTATACCCTCCATCGAATTAGATTTTTGTAAGATGATTTCATATGATTTATAATGTATCGATGAAATGCACATGATGCCTTACCGGGGCCCAAACGAAATAACTACATATGCTCACGCCTGTATTCCCCGAAGGGCTAGGCAGAGGTGTTGTAACCACAACACCCACTTTTCACCGAAGAGGACCAAGTTACGGACGGAATAAAAATTTTTCATTTTCCCTTGTCTCTTGATTAAGATAAGTACATGGATGCAAAACATAAATTATCAACTTCCTTATCCAAGTTACAATGAAACTTTGAGGAAAAGCGGTTTGAGAGTTTCAATGCGATAAAAAAATTAAAGGAAAAAATATGCATTAGTTACGTGCTAGATTTTTATAAAAGTGCAATACAAACGCGATATATTTACAGTGAAAACGATACCAACATGCGTTAAACATCTTCTAAATCTGCCTCATTATAAATAAAAGCAAATGGTACCTGGGTGAGTTGCCTTTATATTCTTGTAGGCGCTCAGTTTAGTAGCATTATAATAACGGTGGCTTACATTAAACGTAGCAACAGATGGTAACAAATTTACATTTTACTGCTTTATTTTACGTTCCGATAAACTTTGCGCAACAAATAATTTTGCCAACTTGCAATTGACAGCAAAAAACAGTGTTAACAATAGAATTTGATACAATAATGACATACGGTTGGCAATACCAGCCACGATATTTTTTATTGTTTCTCAGCGTCGCACTCAACGTCGATTGTCGGTTTCAAAGATAATTTGAACCTTATCGTCTATGTATTATGTATCAATCTCCTAAGATTTAAACTAACGCACGACGTCAAGTTCGACGCTTAGAAACCTTACTGAATAACGCCCAAATATTCCATTTAGAATTCAAATTATATAGGGTACATAGGAACGTTATTTAATAACATTTGTCATCCATTTGCCATTCAATCATATTAGTGAACTTATTAATCGGGAAGAAGAAAGAAGTACAGTACCCAATAATTTAATTGTTTTATTGACAACAAAAAAAGTTATATATATACCTACATCAATTATAGAGTCGTGGTGGCCTCGAGGTTTGAGCAGTCGCCTGATACGCAAGCGGCGCAAATTTGAATCCCAGCGGGGCCTGTACCAATGAGTTTTTCAAAAACTTATGTGCAGTGCTTTACACCCCGTGTTTTACGGTGAAGAAAAACATCGTCAAGAAACTTGCATATGTCTGAGAAGTAACTCAAAGATATAGTGCCTGAGACGGCAATGAACTCACCCTTTGTCACGTTGCCATTCAATAATATTCGGTGAATTGTGAGTGTTGTTGTTCGATGAAATGAAGTGGTAAGCAGAGGTGTTGTACAACTCTTCTTACCGCTTCGTGAGCATATTTATATCAACTATAAAAAACCAAGTGGTTTTCAGCACTCCGTAGGTATTTACTTAATGTTGATAAACACTCAGAGTTATAAGTAAGAGAAAGACATTCTGAGATAATCTTTAAGTCGAAAAATTGTCAATCGAGGAGGTATACAGAATTGAAGTGTCATTTGCACGAGTCGTCACACTCACAATCAGCTCTAGCTATGTGTTTCAAGAGATGTGGAAACATTTCGTGCTGCAGGAACACCGCACTTGATATTTGAGGGGTCGCTAACTTCTCTCTAAAATTGTTGAGGAGAGCGATGGCTGGCATTCTCATCATACTAAGGGTGACAAATCAACATCGAGCTATGCTGTCCTATGTTTCTTAAGCTGAGCTGTGTATTAAGTGTGTTGCTTTTGGGGATTGGTCTACACGAGCCTTATTTGTATTTTTAAACAAGCTATGTGAAATTTGAGATTGGAACTGTCTAAGGGCTTATATTTTATGTTTTCATATAATGTAACGGTCAAATTTGTAAACATATTAAAAAAAAAAGCAAGTGGAGATATTTTTGCCGCGGGTTCTTCTCAAATAAAAGCAACCTTCCGAACATATTGTTAATCTGGCGATTCTAAAGTACTTTGTGTAATCAAATAAAAATATTTAATATTTCTTAGAAAAGTCTGTCTCAGGGTAGGCAGAGGTGCTACTTTTCAATAAAGTGTGCTAACGTGACAGATGGTGAGCAAACCGCCGTCACGTCTTTGAATTTATTCTGACGCAGGTTTCCTCACGATAATTTCTTTTACAGTAAAACTAGTGACTCGTGTGAAATCATTGGTGCAAATAGGCAATTATTCAAACCACATGGCCACCACGGCTCTCAATTTACTATCGCAGAAATTAATGTTACCAAGCTAATGCAATTGGATAGTTTCAAATAAAACGTGCGAAGAAATTCTAATTGCATGTATTGGTATCAATTAAGCAGCGAGAGCAAATCTGCAAATCGGCAAATGGCGGGGAATTATGGCGCCAAAGATACGGATCTAAACATGGCGGCGGGTCGAGTGACCGCCGACCGCTCGCGACCCCTGCTTCGTTCATGCTATGCAGTGATGTCACGTAGGGTCGATGTTATTGATGTCGATGTTGCTTTTCCATTCAATATATTTAGCTTCAATTGGGCGATTATAGACTTTGCCTTGTTAAAGCAAAAAAAAAATTTGTTGATCCGACCATTTTGGAATTCAATCACATTCCACTCCGAAAAAATATCAACACACATGTGCAACGGTAATAGGCAACGACATAAGTACGTCGTCGTCATGAAATATGTTAAAATCTATGCTTGGGGCAGAGTAACCCAAGTACGAAAGGTATAAGCTACAGAATATATAGGTATCGATTGTTAGAAGTCACACAAATGTCACAATTGTACAGCATTAATTTTATCAAATTCTACGGCTGACTTTTAGTTGTTTGGAAGATTATTCAATAAGTTTTTATCTTTGTAAAGGATGTGTAGCGTATCGTAAATTTTCTTAAGATTAAATCATGCCGTTATTAGGTGCTATTGGGGTACGTGCAATAATATTCGTAATCTTCCACTTTCATCATCAGCGGTCAACTCACTGATATGACAATGACTCACTACTGAACTACCACGTCAAGTTTATTTTGGAAGGACAGGTAAGGGATGGAAAATTACAATGAGTGTAATTTTGTCTCTGTCTCTGTCTCCGACTGATTTGAGTAGTGACTGACCTGTTACTTAGGCGGAGTGATGTTAGTACACGATCTTAAGGTGAAGAAAAACATTGCAAGGAAACCTACGTACTTACATCTGAGAAAATATTCAAAGACATAGTTATAGTGACTGCGATATAGAGACGGCGATGATTTATTTACTATCTGTGACGTTTACATCTAATAATGCTCGGTTAAAAGTTTTTGCTGTAGCACTTCTGCCCAACCCGTCGTTGAGCCTTCTTGGCAAATGTTGACTTGCATTAATGTCAAATTTTACCGATATGTACCTTAAATATTTCCTCAACACTACACGGACGTGACTTATGTTCCATTTGGACTACGGTCTGCTCTATGATGGGCGAAATTGCAAATTGTACTGGACTACTGTGCTTAACACCTACCTGCGTGTTGTATTTACCTAGTTTAATTGCTTGTTCCACTGACATAACTTATGATGTTATGCTCAATGCAGTGATCTAATGTTTATACTTTATTTACTAGAAATGCAGTGCGTAATTGCGTGCAAATGTGAAATGCTTAAATTATCTACCAAGATGCAGTTAATTATTGTACTCCAAATGATTTAGGTATCGAATAAAACTTTCGAATTTATTACAATCATAACAAGACGGTAATGTCCATAAATAATACAACGCAGAGCATAAACAACGGATTCTAGTTCAAGTATCTACACTTGATTGAAAATTACTGGAAATTTGCTATTGAAAAGGATTCCGAAAATTCTAAGATTAAAATTAACCGAAGCTCATCTTTAAAATGTCGTTTAATCCCTTTATTTATAATTTTTTATTATGTAAATAAAAATAATTATCTTGCATAAGTTGGTATTTAATAAATCTTAGCTTTATATTGACCAACACAAACCATTTGAAAACCCAGAGAAAGAATTTAATTCAATCACTCATGGGCTAATAGCAGAAAATCACAAAAATTACGTAACAGTATAAGCACGTTATGTTAACCCAGGGTTATCCGTGTTCCAAAACATTCCCCGTCCGGGCAATAAGGCCTCGTAATTACGGAATAACTCTGTAGCCAGTACCGGGACTATTTATTTAATCACATTGACGGGAAAATAATGGAGAGGCCTCGACTTTGCCCTTACAGCGAAATTGTTTGAGGCCAATCTATCGCATATCGTGTCGGTACTGATGGGGGGCCTTGTGTGGCGGATGAAATTATTTCTAATAATTCAACGGGAATTACTTTGTAACCTAGCCTTCTATAGAGGGATAAATCTTCTGTCGACACTGTGAGGGACACTGTGTTCAGCGCCACAAGTATGAAGGTTGGCATGTGTTTTGTAGAAATTATTTATTGAGTTATGTACGATCCTAAATAAAAAACCCCTACTCCCCTTATTACTAACCTAGCATAAGATTGGTTCGGTTCAAAAGTAACTCCATCTCGTTCTGTGATACCGATTTAAAAAGGGATGGATATAGTGTTAGTCTCAGTTTAGTTTAGTCTTCTCTTAATCAATGTTTTGTAATAGCGGGGTCATTCAGTTTGAAATTAGGAGCTGCCTGACGGGGCATCTCTGCGTTAAAACAGAGTGCCTAGTGCGAGTTTTCTTAAAATTGCCGCCACAATTCATCGCTTAGACGAAAACGTAGATTTGTATGGGCTCATAATAGTGTCATCTTTAGGCCGTCAGGCGGCGCTGTCTCGATCCTATACAAATCTGCGTTTACGTCGACGCGGTGACTTGTGACGGCGGCAGGGGAAAAACTCACACTAGGCCCTCAGATCGTAAATAATGCTAATGTATTGAGATCCTGCGGTGAGTGAGGTCGCCAGTGTTCCATGGGGAGGTGGAGAGCAGGACTGTACTCTTTTTTGATACCATTTTGGGTTAAAAAAGTACCCATAAAAACCCACTCTCATATATTTTACTTAACCCACCAGTGTTTTGGTCTTTCCAGAATGATTGATATAAGTTACCAAATTTATTGGCAGTAAACTATCCGGTCCAAAACTGTCTGCAATAAATTTTATTACGAATATTAATTACGTTTAATTGCTTTCCAATTTGCTACAACGCGATTACTGTAAGTTGTTTGTTAATACAATGTCGGTATTACGTGAATAAACAACACAAACAAAAAAAAATACTTTATTTATGCAGATATATTTCACACTTCCCTGAATGAATTTAAGTCACATATACTTAAATGTAAATTGGATTTTGTATAGTTTGAATAATTTGAAAATATCTTAGATATACTTTGCACCTGTGACTTACGTTATGATAAAGGATGTGTCTTTAAATTTGTCATGTTAAATACTTTGGACACAGTTTGTGACATAATCTACTATCTCGGTTCCTTACATTGTCTCGTTAAAAAAAAAACAATGTGAAGAATGCCTGGATCTCCTGGATTCAAGTCCTGTCTGTGATATGCTTGGTGATGAATAAAGCCGATATTTAATGTAATTTTTATTTATTTTAAAAGAGTTGTGTTATTGAGAGCCGTGGTGGCCTTGGGGTTAGAGCAGTCGCCTGCTACGCAAGCGACGCAAGTTCGAATCCCAGCGGGGCCTGTACCAATGAGTTTTTCTAAAAAGCTTATGTACAGTGATTTCACACCACGTGCTTTACGGAGAAGGAAAAAATCGTGAGGAAACCTGCATATTTCTGAGAAGTAATTCAAAGACGTATGTATAGTGCCTGAGACGGCGATAGACTCACCATCTGTCACGTTGGTACTTAATCAAATTCGGTGAAAAGTGGGTGTTGTGATAACAACACCTCTGCCTACCCCTTCGGGGAATACAGGCGTGAGCATATGTATGTATGTTGTGTTATTTTTTTGTGTTAAATTATCTGTTTTAATACTTGTATTGTGTATAATAACCTATTGTTTTCTTTTATTAACGTAATTGATGGTGAGTTGTGCTTATTTGCCTACAACTATCATCATCTCCCTGGCTTTATCCCATACATTGTTGGGGTCGGCACTTGATTCACCCGATGTGGCTGATCACCTGATTTTTATACGATGCGACTGCCATCTGACCTTCGCAACCCCTGTTACGAGGAAAATCTGTGATCTGGGTTAAACCAGTTGTCAGATTATTTTAGGCCTCCGACTAACCTGTAACGAATTCCAAAGATGATAAATTGGCAACCGGGACCGACGGCTTAACGTGCTCTCCGAGGCACGGAGGGAACTCAGGCGGTCACCCATCCAATTACTGGCTTGGCTTAGGGTTGCTTAACTTTGCTGATCGAATGATATGCGCAATAGCAACTGTGCCATGAGCTCCTCCGCCTACAACTATGCAACACAATTTTTTTTTTATTTAAACCAGTAGTTTTTGATATTAGCACGATTAACTAAACAACGAAACAAACTCTGCAGCTTTATAAAATTAATATAGATAAATACATCAGGAAATTAGTGGAAACCTTAAAAAAACTCTCTAAAGGGCGTGAGGGTCCTAACTCCAGGTATCCTATCACTTGTCTTTCTTCACTCGTCAATTCCATACATAACTCATTCTAAACAACCGTCATTTTAATTAGCTATAGAATTTTTATTTCATAGACCATATAAACGGCTGTGTGAATCTCCGAGAAATCTTATCGATAACTATAAAAGTGATGTAATAATTGATTTATTCGATAGGTGTTCAAACCGGTTTTATTTGACGTTCCATAACGGTTCGGCAGTGAGTGAGTTAATAAAATTAATTCCCTCCGGATTTTTGTCACCGAAACTGCATGCTACGTGGATGTAATTGACGCTTTTATGTTCATACTTCTTAAATTATGTGGTCGAGTTTCTTGATTTAAATCTGTGAATACTTGTCATCAGATTAATATCATGTTTTTAAACGAAGAACTTGTTTGAACTCATATTATAAAATGTAAGCTACTCGTGTGAGAACTACAAGGGTAGACCTATAGACCGATGGACTGATGACCTGCGAAAGATGGCAGGAGACAGCAGAAGATAGAGCACAATGGAGACAGTTAGAGGAGGCCTACACCCGAGAGAGACCATGACTTAATATTAATACTATAATTTAGAAGCTTTTTCTTACATATCTTTAAATTTTATTATACTTTGTTATGTTAGGATTAAGTCAAGGAACAATAAAGGCTTATTATTAATAATTTATTTTTAGAATAGGTACCTTTTAGGTATTATAGCTGAAATTAGGCTTGGCCAGATGTTTGTTCGTATCTACTGCCTAAGAAATCATTGACGTGTATTGTAACTGTAGTATTATAGCTTAATATGTAGTAGTAAGCCTATATATATGTACTTATAGTAATAATTGCGTCGAACTAAATGTTAAAGTAATGAGGGGTAGATTTAAAATAAAAGTCAGTGTTCAACCAAGTTGCTTGTTTTACTACAGTAATTATAATTGGGGTAAATAAATATGGACTTAAAACAATTTCCACTTATAAGTGCCGCTACGAGCTTTGAATGCTTAACTTGAATGTGCAGTAGTCATTGAGTCTGTCTTTTATCACCACTTTTTTCCTGTGGGCTCATAACTCGCGATTGCATCTCTAGTAACTCGCCAAAAGTCAATATAATTCAAAACCTACATCTTTCTAGAAGACATGTACATAGAGCAAGAGTATCATGATGCTTGATGTCTTGCCATGGGGGTAATAATAGTAGGCTCTGCCTCTTCCTACATAACTTTGTATAGTACATAAGAAAGAAGCCGTGGTGGCCTTGAGCCTCGAGGTGGGGTTTGTGCAGTCACCTGGTATGCAAACGATGCATGTTCAAGTATTAATTAGGCCTGTATCAATGAGTTTTTCTAAAGACTTATGTGCAGTGATTTCACACCACGTGCTTTACGGTGAAGGAAAACATCGTGAGGAAACCTGCATATGTCTGAGAAGTAAATCCAAGACTGTATAGTGACTGAGACGGCGATGGACTCACCATATGTCACGTTGGCACTTAATCATATTCGGTGAAATGTGGGTGTTGTTACAACACCTTTGCCTATTCCCTTCGGGGACCCTTCTGGGATGGCGTGAGCATATTTTAGTACATAAAAAACTGACGGAGTAATGATCCTGAGCACGTCCAAAATTTCACAATACTGATGAAACAACATCGACGGAGGCAATATCAAACTGTGACACAATTCCTTTTTAACTGACGCACGTACAGATTCACAATTATAAAAACTGCAGCCAAACATTACGTAGTAACTATCGTAGTAACAAGGTAACAACGGGTAAACTACCCATCCAAGCACATCGGTCGTATTTGATGTCTTCTCGATCAACTGTGACTGCAATGGATAACAGAATCAAATAGAAATATCGAAAAGCTAGCTAAAATTATCTGTGCCTTGCGATTCCACCCGAGTAGACTCGATTTCATACCTACCTACACGCTCTAGCCTGTATTCCCGAAGGGGTAGGCAGAGCTGTTTTTATAGTTACACCCACATTTCGCCAGCTATGTTTAAGGCTCATGTAATACTAATAAAGTCTCAGGCAATAAGCTCGTCCCGTACAGTAATCGAGACCCCGAACTGTTACTGGACAATTAAGTACTATAGGTTACAGATGGAAAACGCAATATAATTTTGCCTGACGCGGTGACCGAAACCAGGACATCGTGTTCCACAGGACAGGAGCTACGGCAGAAGAGGAAGATTATACAGCTGGAGAATGAGATAATTCTTAATAAGGGTCATTCAGGGTCATTTAATTCAGTCACCTAAAAGAGACGATCTTCCAGCCGGGTGCATGGAGAATTACGTAAATTAACTGTTAACGAGGTTCGCAGCTTGTGTCTGTTAAGTAAAATTTGTTCCGCTATCTCTCATAGTTCCGACAGTTCATCGATTTATATGCCAGTGAGTCTTGTCAAAATCGGTCCAAACGTTTCGAAGATTAGACAGAACATGCAGACAGATTACAAAATTTATTGGTCTTGAATTGTGTGGTGATCACTTTATACCGTCAGCTAAGTAATACTGAGTTTCGTGCCGGTTCTTCTCAGAAGGCTAGTTTCCGAACCGGTGGTAAATTCTTCGACACTCATAAGTGCATTTCCAAATCTAAACTGAATATATCAATTTCATTTTCATACAATATAATTGTGTTGCGGCTTTTTTAATCTATAGGCTAAAAAATAGAGTCTCAAGTTATTTAGGTTTGCCCTGAAGAATAAAGATTCACCTAACTCGCTTTGGTTAATTACTACAATATCTTTCCCACAGTTTCACAACATTATTTCAGCTGAGCAACACATTAACCTCCACACTATGAAAACTGTCAAAGTAAATCCCCACTTTGTAAAGTATATCTATATTTCATATATTTGCAAGTAGAATGAGATAGCTGTAAAGGTAAGTCATGGGTAATTTACATGGGTTAGTAAGTACAATGAATAATTAACCAGCCGAGTTCAACTTGACGAAACGCGCTTGTGTAATGCTCTTTAATTCACTATGTTTAATTCAACACCTATTGTTCCAAATCGGCGTTAATTTGTGCTAATTATGTCTTATTTGACAATTTGACACTCGTTTGACACGATGACATGATGCAAAATATAAAGACTTCATTTTGTCAGATGAAATGAGCGTAGGTTTAAGAGTTTTAATCAACCGTTGATTGACAAAGCAATTATCATGACAGCTCTATGAGTAGAAAGTAATAATTCTTGGAATATTATACCGTTCTGCCATGACTTCGCCTGCTGAATTATTTTATTCGAGCTATTTCTATTGCAAACTTAATTGTTTCACCCGTTGAGTCACGTGAACGTGATAGACAGACATACGTGTAACATTAAACTTAACCATAAAATTACCACACGTTAGTAAAGATCTCACAATTATCGCATGTTTTCTTACGTACGTTCATATGGTCACGTCTGTATTCCTCGAATGGTAGGAAGACGTGTGTTTATAGTTTACCCATATTTCGTCATAAATCCCATGTAATATGGGGCGAGCCTATTGTCTTTTGCCGAGCATTAATCCAGGCTTCCACTGATAAATTACACTCTTTGCCCGACCCAGCGATCAAACCCCATAGTGGCTAAATTTTGCGACCGCTAAACCAATGAGGCTTAATTCAGTAAAAGCTCTCCTCAGCAGTCGCACATGATATGAGCGGAATGGTTATCATCATCTCTCTGGCCTTATTCCAGACATTGCATGCGACTGATCACCTGAATTTTATACGAAGCGACTGCCACCTGACCTTCCCTTTGACGAGGATAAATCTGTGATCTGGGTTAAACTAGTTGTCAGACTATTTTTGGCCTCCAACTGACCTGTAACGATTACCAAAGATGATAAATTGACTACCGGGACCGACCGCTTAACGTGCTCTTCGAGGCATGGAGGGAACTCGGGCGGACACACCATCCAATTACTGACTAGTAGTTTTTCCGTAATGCTTAGCCAAAACCATACGGAATGGAATTAAAAGTGGAAAAAAAAATATACGGAGTTAGACAACTCTAACAAATAATATATCGCAAGTTGCATGTTAATATCTGTGTGACAAATTTAATAATAGTGGTAGAAATTATAAATTATAATCCAAAAAGCTGATTATATAGACAGTAAAAATAAACTACATATTCTAGGAAACTTTAAGATATTTTAGTCAAAATTGTAACCTGTAAGTTCTTCTCCCGATACCTAAAATTTATAACGAAACGATCATTAATAAATCACCTGTTTTTAAACCCGACATCCGTTTCAAATTGGCTTTATGAATCCAGACAGGTATTTTAGGTCGACCTTTAAATGACCTTGGTTTTTTAATCTAGACGTTCCCGGTCAAAGTCAATTTATTTTTGTACTAGCTGTGACCTGCGGTTTCACCCGCGTAGATTTAGTTTTATATAATATATTGGTTAAAAAGTTTTATACAAACTTTCATCCCCTATTTTATTCATTCTTAGCGGATGCCTACGTCATAACATCTACCTGCATGCCAAATTTCAGCCTGATCCGTCCAGTGGTTTGGGCTGTGCGTTGATAGATCACAGTCAGTCAGTCACCTTTGAGTTATATATATTTATATGAAACACTAGCAGTGCCCCGCGGTTTTCAATATTCTATCTATCAGTCATTTAGGTTACTAACGATAAGCAAATCCATCTTTCGGTCCTTACTTTCATCACTAGCAGTCATTATCTATTATCGAACTCTTCTATCTATCGTCGGAAGGACTTGTATCATCAACTAGTAAGTCCCGCTAAAACCGATCTAGCCTTTTCGGAGATTACCCGGAACAATAGACAGTTTTTTTTAATATAGGTACCGTATGTACCGTGCATTTAGAGAAAAGCTGTTAATTTGGAATTACAAACAGACACTTAAATTTTGTTTATGTGTACAGATTTTAAGGGTCATAGTAAGCTTAAAAATAATGAGAAATAACCAAGGGCGTATAAATATATGAACTGACGTGACCGTTTCACTGAATGACCCAATTGGACGTGAAAAAACGTTAAATTAAACGGAATATTTAACTCTAATTTTCAACGCGTTTCGTAGCGGCATTTCGCAAAAGTAATAACTTTTTTGTAAATTTATGACATAACCAAATACGGTATATTAGAAACTAGCCAAGGATTGGCCAATACAATGTTCGAAAAATTATTTATGTTATTCAGTGATTGACGAAGTTTTATGCGAGGAGCTCGTGGCACAGTTGCTATTGCGCATATTATTCTATCAGCGAAGTTAAGCAACTCTAACCCTAGCCAGTAATTGGGCCACCCAAGTTCCCTCCGTGCCTCAGAGAGCACGTTAAGCCGTCGTCCCGGTTGCCAATTCATCATCTTTGGCAATCGTTACAGGTCAGTGTTAGGCCTAAAATAGTCTGACAACTGGTTTAACCCAGATCACAGATTTTCCTCGTTAAAGGGGATGCAAAGGTCAGATGGCAGTCGCTTCGTATAAAAATCAGGTGATCAGCTACATCGGGTTGAACCAAGTGCCGACCCCAACAATGATGATTATGATGATGAAATTAAGTTTTATGTATTTTTGAAAAAAGAAGAACGTTCTGATATACTATAATTGTTTATGTCAGAAAGTCTATCAGACAGACAGAGACAGACTTATAAAATTACTACTGCACATTCAAAGTTAGCGCTCATAAATCGTGACGGCACCCGTACTATAAAAATATTGTATGATAATGTTGATCACAGATTCACGGCCGTTTTCAATAACCTACCAAAGCTTACAGATGGATTGCCATCCCCAGCTATCTGTCAGATTTACTCTATCCATACTTTCAATTTCATAATAATTTTATGCAGAGATAAGTTATTGGAATGAAATTAAGAACCAAATTATAGCTTTGTTTATCTTTAGTTAAGTGACAGATGGATAGAATATTGAAAACGGCTGTTACTCTACACACTATATTTTATTACCTATCTATACAGTTATACAGATAAATAAAATTGAAGTGTCTGTTTGTAATTCCAAAATCTCACAAGAGCTTTTGCAATAAATGCATTATGAATGTATACGCGGCAGTGACATGAAAAACTATTTTAAAAGAATTTTTCTGTCTGTCTGTTTGTTCCGGCTAATCTCCGAAACGGCTGGACCGATTTTAACGGGACTTTCACTGGGATATAGCTAATTTCATAAGAAGTAACTTGAACTATTTTTATTTAAAAAAGATTAGGGTTACGCTGGTCACCCACGAAATTAACTCCACGCGGGTAAAACGGCGAGCCACAGCTAGTAGAAAATATTTTAGGTCCCTAAAAATAACTAAAATAACATTTTCCTCGTATCATTTGACTTCTGCCTGACCTTTGGGACTGAAATAAAACGGGAAACGTTTTATTAAAAAGCCTTTGATTTGAATTAAAATACTGGTAGAAAGGGTTGCGAGTAAGGGCCTAACAAATTCCTGGCAAGCATTGATAAAATCCGCTCACAATCAGTAGTCGGCTCTTATCTGAATCCTTGCCTTTCTAGAAAAGTCGCTTTTCTATCTGTAGACGTAACTCCTTTAATGGATTTAGCAATTTATTGTACTCTGTTTGTTAAGTAAAGCATTGCGATAGATTTATTAAATTGTTAGAAAATAACGAACAATATTAATCATTGAACACAATTCATGGGCCTCGAGTCATCATAAACAAAAGACGGTTCGGTGTTAGAATTTATAACAAAATTTTTGTTTAACCCCTTTCGTAATAGAAATGTAACTAATCGGAATTACAAAAGACTTTCCAAATTAATAAATAAATATGCTCACGCCATCCCAGAAGGGTTCCCGAAGGGGTTAGCAGGGGTGTTGTAGCAACAACACCCACATTTCACCGAATATGATTAAGTCCCAACGTGACAGGGGGTGAGTCCATTGCCGTCTCAGGCCCTATATATACGTCTTTGAATTACTTCTCAGACATATGAAGGTTTTTCACGATGTTTTCCTTCACCGTAAAGCACGTGGTGTGAAATACTGCACATAAGTTTTTAGATAAACTCATTGGTTCTGATTGAACTTGAGTCGTTTGCGAACAGTGCTACTTTCCAATTTATATTCAAATATTAATTTTAAGTCAAGTCAAGTCAAGTTAAAAGTCAGTCACCTCTCTCTCTCTATCTTAAGCAGGAAATCGCTGCTTAAAAATCATGCACGCAGCTTTCATCCTCCCGAATCATTTGGCTTTTCTTTATTTTCTTTCATGTATTGCTAAGTCCAAATACTTCACAAAAGTTACTTATGACTAAATTCCGTACATAATCTCTTATAACGCTGCGTTATAATATCATGTCATACGCCGCGGAATCTTCATACCAAACTCTTGGCAAATTTCCACTCCGCCTGAATAGTTGGATAACTTAGAACTTCAGTGTTCCAAAGTGAAAAGTTGATACGTAAAGCGGGGCTGGCAACTCGTGCGCTTAAATCATATGCAATTTATGAAGTGTCAGAGGTGGATTACAATTTATTGTGTTCAAGCATGGACCGTACTAGGAAATCTTATTCGATTCAATTCAATTCAAAATATCTTTATTTGATTAGACTTCTTACAAAGTACTTTCAAATCGTCAGAAGGACACAAAATATTTTATACATGATTATTAATGTTACCACCGGGTTCGGAAGGTAGCTTTTGTTGAGAAGAACCCGGCAAGAAACTCAACAATTACTCTTTTAAAAAAATATATATTATACAATGTTTTTGGTTACAGTATTTATATCTCATGAATATAAGCCCATGGACACAGCATAAATGCTCAATTATCAAATATAACAACTAAAATATTACAAATATTTGTGAGCATTGCAATTTGAATCTTCGTCGAATATAGATGTTTACGACTTATCACTTATCACACAATTACGGCAATTAGAGCTTGTATTAAGGGCTTTGAGTGGAAAAGTTAATGGCTGTCTCTAAGTGTGACTGAGGTTTGATATGAGAGGTTATCCCTTAGTAAACTAGGTAGTATTTTAGGCCAAATTATATTTTAACTAGCGGACGTCATGCGGATTCACCCGCGTAATTCTCGTTCCTGTAGGAGTGCGGGAATAAAGTATAGCCTATATTACTCGCTGATAATATAGCTATCCATTGCTGAAACAATTTTTCAAATCTGTCCAGTACTTTTTGAACCAATTCGTTACATAAAATTCTTACCTCTTTATATTATTAGTATGGATTATCTAGTTGGTCTAGTGATTTGAAATGCTACAGCGAAACAAAGTGCTGCTGGGTGCTGGAGTCTGGATTTGAACATAACTGGGGAAATGTGAGTGTACTATAAGTACACAACTATCTACCCCTTCTAGGAATACAGGTATATGTTTGTATGTTATATTGAGAGCCGTGGTGGCCTTGAGGTTTGAGCAGTTGCCTGCTACGCAAGCGACGCAAGTTCGAATCCCAGTGGGGCCTGTACCAATGAGTTTTTCCAAAAAAAACTTATGTACAGTGATTTCACACCACGTGCTTTACGGTGAAGGAAAACATCGTGAGGAAACCTGCATATTTCTGAGAAGTAATTCAATGACGTATGTAAAGTGTCTGAGACGGCGATGGACTCACCATCTGTCACGTTGACACTTAATCATCTTCGGTGAAAAATGGGTGTTATTATTGCAACACCTCTGCCTACCCCTTCGGAGAATACAGGCGTGAGTATATGTATGTAAGTATGTTGTATCTAAATTACTTTTAGGTACTATAATCATGATCAACGTAAGTCTATTAAGTTACCAAATAATTCATCACTTACATACTTAGTGTTTACCAAATATAAATCATTCAGTAACTTTGGAGTTATAACTTGCAAACCGTGCAAAGTTCCCTTTAAGTGGGCACTGTAAATAAAAGATACGTGTGTTAAATTATAATGCGTAACTTAGTACGATCTGAACGTAGCTCGCAGAGCTTAGCCCTAAATGGCTAACTGTAAGGTTGGACCCGTGTACCTATCCAGAGTTATCTTTGGTATCTGAGTACTGTTAGGTGGTACAGTGTGATGGAGCGTTTACTAATTCTTCTAAAACAATGTTGGTTACCAAAACAATTATATTTATTTATCTTCTCCTGACTCAACAGTTTGGTGGGTAGGTGTAAAAGTACAATGGTGAGCATTAGCTTAAGCATTTTCTGCCAATTTACCACCTCTGGCAGGAGATAACACAAATAAACAACATATTTCTTCACACCTTCCTAAAAATATTAGATATCCATATTAGTCCGAGGATACTTGAACTACATAAGTTCAGATGGCAGTCGCTTCGTATAAAAATCAGGTGATCAGCTACATCGGGTTCAACCAAGTGCCGACCCCAACAATGATGATGATGAAATTAAGTATTGTGTATTATTGAAAAAAGAAGAACGTTCTGATTTACTATCATTGTTTATGTCAGAAAGTCTATCAGACAGACAGAGACAGACTTATAAAATGACTACTGCCCATTCAAGATTAGCGCTCATAAATCGTGACGGCACCCGTACTATAAAAATATTGTTTTCAATAACCTACCAAAGCTTACAGATGGATTGCCATCCCCAGCTATCTGTCAGATTTACTCTACCCATACCTTCAATTTCATAATAATTTTATGCAGAGATAAGTTATTGGAATGAAATTAAGAACCAAATTATAGCTTTGTTTAGCTTTAGTTAAGTGACAGATGGATAGAATATTGAAAACGGCTGTTACTCTACACACTATATTTTATTACCTATCTATACAGTTATACAGATAAATAAAATTGAAGTGTCTGTTTGTAATTCCAAAATCTCACAAGAGCTTTTGCAATAAATGCATTATGAATGTATACGCGGCAGTGACATGAAAAACTATTTTAAAAGAATTTTTCTGTCTGTCTTTTTGTTCCGGCTAATCTCCGAAACGGCTGGACCTATTAAACGAGGCTTTCACTGGGATATAGCTAATTTCATAAGAAGTAACTTGAACTATTTTTATTTAAAAAAGATTAGGGTTACGCTGGTCACCCACGAAATTAACTCCACGCGGGTAAAACGGCGAGCCACAGCTAGTAGAAAATATTTTAGGTCCCTAAAAATAATTAAAATAACATTTTCCTCGTGTCATTTGACTTCTGCCTGACCTTTGGGACTGAAATAAAACGGGAAACGTTTTATTAAAAAGCCTTTGATTTGAATTAAAATACTGGTAGAAAGGGTTGCGAGTAAGGGCCTAACAAATTCCTGGCAAGCATTGATAAAATCCGCTCACAATCAGTAGTCGGCTCTTATCTGAATCCTTGCCTTTCTAGAAAAGTCGCTTTTCTATCTGTAGACGTAACTCCTTTAATGGATTTAGCAATTTATTGTACTCTGTTTGTTAAGTAAAGCATTGCGATAGATTTATTAAATTGTTAGAAAATAACGAACAATATTAATCATTGAACACAATTCATGGGCCTTGAGTCATCACAAACAAAAGACGGTTCGGTGTTAGAATGTATAACTAGATAACTAGACCCCTTTCGTAATAGAAATGTAACTAATCGGAATTACAAAAGACTTTCCAAATTAATAAATAAATATGCTCACGCCATCCCAGAAGGGTCCCCGAAGGGGTTAGCAGAGGTGTTGTAGCAACAACACCCACATTTCACCGAATATGATTAAGTCCCAACGTGACAGGGGGTGAGTCCATTGCCGTCTCAGGCCCTATATATACGTCTTTGAATTACTTCTCAGACATATGAAGGTTTTTCACGATGTTTTCCTTCACCGTAAAGCACGTGGTGTGAAATACTGCACATAAGTTTTTAGATAAACTCATTGGTTCTGATTGAACTTGAGTCGTTTGCGAACAGTGCTACTTTCCAATTTATATTCAAATATTAATTTTAAGTCAAGTTAAAAGTCAGTCTCTCTCTCTCTACCTTAAGCAGGAAATCGCTGCTTAAAAATCATGCACGCAGCTTTCACCCTCCCGAATCATTTGGCTTTTCTTTATTTTCTTTCATGTATTGCTAAGTCCAAATACTTCACAAAAGTTACTTATGACTAAATTCCGTACATAATCTCTTATAACGCTGCGTTATAATATCATGTCATACGCCGCGGAATCTTCATACCAAACTCTTGGCAAATTTCCACTCCGCCTGAATAGTTGGATAACTTAGAACTTCAGTGTTCCAAAGTGAAAAGTTGATACGTAAAGCGGGTCTGGCAACTCGTGCGCTTAAATCATATGCAATTTATGAAGTGTCAGAGGTGGATTACAATTTATTGTGTTCAAGCATGGACCGTACTAGGAAATCTTATTCAATTCAATTCAATTCAAAATATCTTTATTTGATTAGACTTCTTACAAAGTACTTTCAAATCGTCAGAAGGACACAAAATATTTTATACATGATTATTAATGTTACCACCGGGTTCGGAAGGTAGCTTTTGTTGAGAAGAACCCGGCAAGAAACTCAACAATTACTCTTTTAAAAAAATATATATTATACAATGTTTTTGGTTACAGTATTTATATCTCATGAATATAAGCCCATGGACACAGCATAAATGCTCAATTATCAAATATAACAACTAAAATATTACAAATATTTGTGAGCATTGCAATTTGAATCTTCGTCGAATATAGATGTTTACGACTTATCTGTCACACAATTACGGCAATTAGAGCTTGTATTAAGGGCTTTAAGTGGAAGAGTTAATGGCTGTCTCTAAGTGTGACTGAGGTTTGATATGAGAGGTTATCCCTTAGTAAACTAGGTAGTATTTTAGGCCAAATTATATTTTAACTAGCGGACGTTATGCGGATTCACCTGCGTAATTCTCGTTCCTGTAGGAGTGCGGGAATAAAGTATAGCCTATATTACTCGCTGATAATATTATCAGCGAGTAATATAGGCTATATGGATAGTTATATAGCTATCCATATAGCTATATAGCTATCCATAGGTGAAACGATTTTTCAAATCGGTCCAGTACTTTTTGAACCAATTCGTTACATAAAATTCTTACCTCTTTATAATATTAGTATGGATTATCTACTTGGTCTAGTGATTTAAAATGCTACAGCGAAACAAAGCGCTGCTGGGTGCTGGAGTCTGGATTTGAACATAACTGGGGAAATGTGAGTGTACTATAAGTACACAACTATCTACCCCTTCTAGGAATACAGAGTATATGTTTGTATGTTATATTGAGAGCCGTGGTGGCCTTGAGGTTTCAGCAGTCGCTGCACTGCTACGCAAGTTCGAATCCCAGTGGGGCCTGTACCAATGAGATTTTCTAAAAAAACTTATGTACAGTGATTTCACACCACGTGCTTTACGGTGAAGGAAAATATCGTGAGGAAACCTGCATATTTCTGAGAAGTAATTCAATGACGTATGTAAAGTGTCTGAGACGGCGATGGACTCACCATCTGTCACGTTGACACTTAATCATCTTCGGTGAAAAATGGGTGTTATTATTGCAACACCTCTGCCTACCCCTTCGGAGAATACAGGCGTGAGTATATGTATGTATGTATGTTGTATCTAAATTACTTTTAGGTACTATAATCATGATCAACGTAAGTCTATTAAGTTACCAAATAATTCATCACTTACATACTTAGTGTTTACCAAATATAAATCATTCAGTAACTTTGGAGTTATAACTTGCAAACCGTGCAAAGTTCCCTTTAAGTGGGCACTGTAAATAAAAGATACGTGTGTTAAATTATAATGCGTAACTTAGTACGATCTGAACGTAGCTCGCAGAGCTTAGCCCTAAATGGCTAACTGTAAGGTTGGACCCGTGTACCTATCCAGAGTTATCTTTGGTATCTGAGTACTGTTAGGTGGTACAGTGTGATGGAGCGTTTACTAATTCTTCTAAAACAATGTTGGTTACCAAAACAATTATATTTATTTATCTTCTCCTGACTCAACAGTTTGGTGGGTAGGTGTAAAAGTACAATGGTGAGCATTAGCTTAAGCATTTTCTGCCAATTTACCACCTCTGGCAGGAGATAACACAAATAAACAACATATTTCTTCACACCTTCCTAAAAATATTAGATATCCATATTAGTCCGAGGATACTTGAACTACATAAGGTCATTTCCAGTAATTATCAACTCCACTGTGGAAAAGGAGGTCCTGGGTTACAAATCCCCTGGAAAATTGTTCTTATATAGATCCATCTTTACTTCCCCAGTAGCGGCACGGTGTCTAAATAAGTGGCCGGTGACTAGCAATAGACTCGCCGCCTGCCACATGGGATTTAAACATAACTAGCGAAGTGTGAGTGTATTATAAGTACGCCTCTGTTTACTCCTTCAGGGTATACAGGTATGGGAAATATGTACGTTATTATTTTCGAATGACTATTCCGGGAATATCTTCAATAGGTACCGGACCATTCTAGCGGGAACAGCCAAGTTTTACAATTATTTAGTTTTAACAATTTTCTTTCTACATTTCTTCTTGCGGTGCCCCTCCACTAATGGAGGTTGGCCGTCAGCGCCGCAATTTTTTCCTTATTTTTTGCAAGCTTAAACAATTCTTCGACGCTGTTTATCCCAGTTCATTGCCTTAGGTTTCAGAGCCATGAGAACTTCCTCCTTCCGACTCGCCCTTTCCTCTCAATTTTTCCCATCATTATACTCTGGAGAAAGTTGTACCGCTCATGTCGTAGCACATGTCCAAGATATGCTACTTTCTTTCTCTTAATGACTGTCATGAGTTCTCTGGATTTTTTGACGCGTCGGAGAATTTCTTCATTAGTTACCCTCTGGGTCCAACTAATTTCTACATTAAGAACCATTCTAAGGGCAGCAGTTCAACCGCCCCTCAAACTCTAGCTGTGCCCTCGGTAGTATGCATTAAATGTTCCATAGCCCACTTTACCTATCACTATGTACCATACTCTTGATAGTAAGGATAACTCGTTTGAGTAAGCACCTATCAAGTTATCTCCAGAATAAATCATGCCCAAACCAATGGCTGAAAAACAAAGTAAGGGGTACGATGACGTATTTCAATATCACTTTTTCACATTCCATCCCTTGGGTCGTGTCTTTGGTCTAATCACGTTTGTAAAGACGGTTGGCTGGAGTATGTGTGGAATACTAAGAATATGTTTCTAGATATTGAGAAAAAAATATCAGACCACGTTTGCCGTCACAAACTATGAGCGCGCTGCGAAAATAGTGTGATATGTTTTTATTCTCCTCACGCCATACATAAAGACAGACACGGACTCATGATTCATGATGGGACCTTTAGCTATGGTTTGGAAAATAATGTTGTCAGGTGTTTCATGTAATTTTAGGCATGTTAAAAATAAAACAATAATTCTTTCATTATTAAAAAAATATTCGAAAAAAAAATCAATGGATTTATGAGGCATGTATCCATCGTAGAGCTAAATCTTTTGTTTATTTGATAGGTTTTCTCTGATCGGCAAAATTGCGAATAGAATGGTACTTGCCTTCCTCGGTGGTTGTATAAAAATTATTACATATTAGGTATGATGTTATATAATTGAATTCAAATCTCTTGCAAAGTGCTCCTACTCAATGCAAATAATCACAGAAAAATAACAAAAAATCCCGTAATTTCTATTTTATGGAGTTATTTCATTTTAATCGTACTACTTATCATACAATTTGTTTTACAATTATCATCAAAAATATAATTTCATATTTATTTTGTGATTACATACATCCGATAAAAGTTCTGTGCAAAATTTCAATAACATATATGTATAAAATACCCAGGAGGGTACCCAGTGTATTTTATATCACAATCCTCATAACCTAAATTTCTGAGGAGCACGTGTGTTGGTTCCGTAAGCTCCAACGTCGCGTTAGTTATGACGCCTGTCAAAACTACATTATCGGTTCCAGTACAACTCTATAAATATATGGACCACTTCCCAATCCCTAACCGTCTTGAGTTCTTAACCACACCTAGTAGATTTGATTAATCGATTGTAATATTTCAGAACCGAATTTTGGGGGAAATAACGGATGTACCGAATAAGGGTTGGTTCGGAGAAACCAGGCCACTGGGCGTCTCATTTTATTCAAAGCAAATTTAAATAATTTTGTAAAATAAATAGGTAATATTTTGTTTATTATTTTGCAGTTTAAAAACCGTTTGTTCAATTCTTTATGTCGAAATCAATATTTTTATTGAACCGCAATTGCATTTTCCAACCATCCAGAAACCTACTCAGATTATTATATACCGATAAAAATCATACTAATAGGCGTAGTTGTTTTGGACGAGTTAGGTGACATACACACCGACAGAAGATTTATATAGCTGTGCCCCGCGGTTGTACCCGCGAAGGATGAACAATAAGAAGGATATTACTCAGAAATATGTTTTTTCCTTAGATAAAAATAATCAGATTTAATTAATATAGTAGGTCAGTTACCTTTTGAAATCAGCTATCTTCCAGTGAAAATCCCGCTAAAACGGTGCAGAGAAGAAACAGACAGACTGACAGCGAGACAGGCAACAAACAGAGAAAAAAAATTAAAATACTTTTTTATGTAAGTTACGTACATACTTTCATATGCACTTAGTCAAAAGCTACACTTCAGTTTTATTTATCTGATTAGACTTTTAAATATAACAATAATTGGTAGCTACCTAGTTAAATAATCAGCAGGCGCCAGATTATAACATGAACATTTCACAACACTCATTTGTCATTTCATTCATCATTTAACGGTGAGATGCTTTGTAAGGCTCTTGGGATATCTTATGCATACCTTGGTTTCAATGCTCTAACGTCCGTTTCCCAATATACTTCCTGTATTAACCAACAGTTCCTGCCCACTGGGAAGGGACTTAGACCCCAGTGTTAGAAACGAAACCAACTAATAGGCGTGAAGCGACGCTAGTTCTAACCTCACCGGCTAACTAATGACTTTTTCTGGAAATATAGCCGCAGTGATGAAAACTGCATCATACACATACGTGGGTGCGCTCACGCCTGTATTCCCTGAAGGGGTAGGCAGAGGTGTTGAAATAACAACACCCACTTTTCACCGAAGAATCTTCGGCGAAGATTATTGATGCCAACGTGATGGGTGAGTCCATCGCCATCTCAGGCACTTTAACTATGTCTTTGAATTATATCTCAGACATATGCAGGTTTCCCTTTTCAATCACGCAGGTGGTGTGAAATCACTAGACAAAGGTTTTTAGAAAAATCCATTGGTTCCTACAGGTTTGTTTTTAGAATTTCATTTTAAAACAAAAATAATTATACACATAAATAAGGACATAAAATATTTCACAAATCGTCCAATAAACTTCGAACCTTCAATAAGCCCGTAATTATCCACAAAAATGTAATAAAATATAAGTAAAATTTTTATTTAGCATTTTTTTCCCATTTTTTAATTAATATGTTACATCTACCGATGCCCTGTGCCGAATATTTACACCTAAAAAGTGTACATCCTGTATATTTCTACTCTCTCTCTCTCTCTATTCCGTTGCTGCTTATACCTTTACCTTACCTTTCATAAGAAGGTGTGAGCATAAAAAACAACAAAGGCCACATCAAGCGTGTACAGCATATTATTTGCGTATCAATCGTATCTGAATGTTTAACTACGCTAACTATTGTTTGATTCTCCTTTGGAATGGAATTGTTTGAGATAGGCCGGTGAAGATTGGAGTTTCGGTCTCCGGACCCTAATTAAACAAACTTTGTGAGTTGTATCCAAACAGCATGATCTATTTGTTTGTGGCCCTTGTTGCTATGGGTTGGGGGGAATCAAACGGTGTTTGACAAATTAATATTACATTATTTATTTATTGGACTAAATCTTAATTTTATATATTTACTAGCTGTGCCCGGCATACGTTGTATTGGCATTTTTTTTTTGGGGTTAACTAACCCTAACATTTAGGGGGATGAAAAATAGATGTTGGCCGATTCTCAGACCTACCCGATCTGCACACAACATTTCATACAAATCGGTCCAGCCGTTTCGGAGGAGTATGGAAACGAAAACTGTGACACGAGAATTTTATATATTAGATATTTTAGCTTTAGGATGAAGGAAAATATTTTGAGGAACCCTGTGTAATTCAAAGAAGTATGTATGTATATAGCCTCTGTCGAGGCGATGGACTCACTCTCTGTCACGTTAGCATATAATCGTCTTCGGTGAAAAGTGGGAGTTGTCATCTGCTACAACACTCCTTCGGGGATTCTGAATGGCGTGAGCATAATATTATATACTTGCTGAGCCACGCGGCTTCACTGATTCATTGTTTTATAAATAAAAGTAGCCTAAATTACTCCTTATAGCATTAGTTATCTGCGAGTGAAGATCGTTCCAGTCGTTTCAGAGATTAAAGGCTAACGTTTGCCCGGTTAAAGGCTAACGTTTGTAGGTAGTTATAAGTATTTATATATTGTATGGATAAGAATGGATTTCCACCTAGGTGTGTCTAAATTCCATGAATTAACAGTTAATTTCCTTAGTACCATCGTCACGCTAAGTCTTGGATCACTGACCCGAGCATGTGGGCGTATACTAATGCATTATAAAAGGGCTTCGCACACTAGACAACTATAAAAAAATATAATTTACAAGCAGTTAGTAATCTAGAAAATCGTTCGAAATCACACACACACATCTACAAGAAAAAAAGCCGAATAGGCGTAATGGCCGATCGCGTATTCGTTATTCAGGTGTTTATCGACAATTTTCAAAACTTCATAACACTACAATTATTTTGACAGCAAATAAAACACATTTTTTCTATTTTGGCAACCCTCATGCTCATTGGAAAAAATGATTTTTCATAAAAATAGGCCTAGATTCCTTACTGCATGTAAAGCTTATATTTATACTGTGATCACATACAGTTAATTTCAAAACTGTTTACTTAAAACTTATTTTATTATATGCTCGTACTCGTATAATCATATCATATTTTCAGAAGAAGGATCCCCGGTGTAATAGGTGTTACAATACCCACTTTTAATTTGGGTGCCAACGTGACAAATTGTGAGTCTGTCGTCGGCTTATTCTTTTGAGGGCCTAGTGCGAGTTTTCTAAAAGTCGGCGTCACAAGTCATCGCGTTGACGTAAACGCAGATTTGTATGAGATCAAAATAGTGCTACCGTAATATATTATTTGAATATATGTTAGGAAGAACTGTATAGGTAGGTCAGTACAATTATTTTATGGGTCTTCGTGTATCGGATTGAGAAACAAACATTCAAACTTGTAAACTTTCACATTTATAATACCCATTGGAAATCATTCTACTCGTCTTCCACTTAAATCACAATTCCTTAACAATCGCTGATTGCAATAGTACCAATTAAGCAACATGGGTATTCTACATTTGTGTCAAACTAGCTTGCGCCTGGAGCTTCGCCTGCGTGGCTGAAAGATACTCACATACTCACTTTCACCTTCATTCAACCCTCATCGCGGAGGTATTTTGGAATACCTTTCTTAATGTACACCAAAAACATGTTCTCTAAATGTCTTTAGGATCAGCGGTCATTGATATATGTATAAGTCAGGACTTTGAATTTAATATGAATAGATTAACCAAAATGATATAATTGTGCATTTAGCACAGTTTCTATTGTTCAGGTACACCAGGTCTGCATTACACCATCATGGATGCGCTAATACCTGCCAATGAGTGCTTGGGCGCAGCGGACTGCACGTTGATCAAATTTATCTCGGCCATTATATAAGGTAAGTAAGTTTATGTTTTACTTTGCAGCTTGCTATGGCATTATTTTAAATTTAACTGAATGAGAATTAGATTATAATAAATTCAGAACAAAGGTCAACTACCTACGTAATTAAAAATTGAGGGAGTGTAAAATTACAATTCGTTAATATCGATAGTTAAGCTATAGCATAGGTATTACCAGGCAAGTCCACTAATTTACTTTGCCAGAGGATTCTACTAGCAGCTCACACCACTACACGTACTTTCTTACAATGTAGTTCTCTCTTAGATGTGTTTATTCTATGTTTAAAGTGCGAGTATTAAGTGCGCGGGCTCCCTTAAGTCACGACCACGTGATCTAGTATAATTTATTTTTTTCCGCCGTCCGTTCTTCACGTACCACCTGATTATTCGCCGCGATATAGGTAATTACGGTAGCTCGTCCTGCAATGCGCCAATTCGTTTCACTCCAATTGCTATCCAAGTACCAAAGGCTTTCAAATACGAGTTCGTAATGAGTAACGTGTAGTGACATTTCTCACGCGAAGTAAGTAGCCTGATTCGAGGTAATCTTGTTGAATGATCGCCCTGACGGCCGCTAATAAATGTCATCCCAGCACTTGATTTACATGAACGTTCTTCTTAAGAAGTCTTGACTATTTATACTCGTCAGAAATTCAGCTCCAAACAATTCGGAGTTTTTGGGGCTAATTAAATAACTGTTGATGTAGTTGTCGGCACAGGTCTTATAAAACGGATTGCACAAAAAATATAAGCAATTTCTTATACATTACGTGCTTGAAAAATATGTAAATTTAGATTCTGAAAGTTTTTCTGATCAATAGATTTTGTTACAGCGATTACTTCATCAAATAGTCATTAAATTGAGGTCAAGTGAAATGGCTTCCTCTAGTAAATGTTGCCACCCACTCCATTGCAAAGGAAGATAATTACGAGAAACTAGTCTATGCCATCGTCTTCGTTCATGCGATTAATTTAATAATCGTTTTTGTGCTACAAATGCGGCAAACAATTATTCAGCTCCCCTGATGCTAAACGGTGTCTGTATTCTATTGACGCTTGCAACATCTAGTGTCACTCGCGCGAGACTAATAATTTTCGAACTTTAACTGTATCTATCCATTCTATATAAAATAATTAAAATAGATGTGTCTCTCTGTAGTGATATTTCAACAGTATAATACAAAAAACGAGTATTAACATGGACTTCCGACTCTTGATTGTATTCAAAAACCATTTATGAATTTTGTTCGTCAGTCTATTTCTTCCGGCTAAACTCAGAAACAGTTTGACTAATATTAATAGGACAATTACTATCACAATAAAATTATAGTTGATGTTAAAAGGCCTAGCTAGTTTTATTTAAGAAGGCATATAAAGATTCCACGAATAAAAAGAAAAAATTGATACAAACATTTTCTCACGCCTGTATTCCCCGAAGGGGTAGGCAGAGGTGTTGTAATAACAACACTCACTTTTCACCAAAGATCATTGGCATCACGTGGCAACGTGACAAACGTGAGTCTATCACCGCCTCAGGCAGTAAACTTACGTCTATGAATTACTTCTCGGATACATACAGGTTTCCTCACGATGTTTTCCTTCACCGTAAAACATATGTGGTGAGAAAACACTGCACATATTTTTTTAGGGAATAAGGGATTCGAACTTGCGTCGTTTGCGTGGCAGGCGACTGCTCAAACCCCACTACCACCACGGCTCTCAGGTTAAAAGGGTGAAACCGCGCAGCATATTCTGGCATTTTATTCTATAATGTGAGGGAAAAACACTTATTTTAAAAATAAAGTGAAGAAAAACATATCTTACTCGATCTTATAACCTCTTCCTTCTTTTGAAGTCGGTTATAAAGGAGAACGATGGTGATAATACTGACATCTGATCCACTGAGCGACAGTTTTATCGCAATCTGAGGACGAGTTAAATTTTTTTTTTTTTTTGGTACCAAAGTCGCAATCGCGTTTAGATGTTTATTATTATTATTATATTATTATTATATTCTTAAATATAAAAAAAAATTGGTAAGAAATACTTTATAGAAAAGACAAATGTTATCAATGACAATAGTTAATCTGCAATGTTGTATTCGTGCGCTTGGTAAGGATGGCTCAACGATTTCAATCAACATAAAGTTAACAGTGCGAGAGAGAAAATCTTGGTGTTGCAAGCATACGCTGCAACCACTTACCATTAATGACACCGTTAGTCTAGTGGTTTGTAAACCTGACTGCTATTCTAGGGTAGTCGCTGGTTGGACTCCCTGATCAGGGCATATAATGTTTGCCATGTGTTTACGATTTTTGGTATCTATACTAATATACAAAGCTGAAGAGATTGTTTGTTTGTTTGAATTTAATCTCAGGAACTACTGGGCCGATTAGAAAAACATATTTCAGTGCTATCTTCACGTTAAGACCAATCGCGGGTTAAAGTTAGCGTTAGCCGAAAGGAACTATTCCACACGAATGAAATCGCGAGCAGGAGCTGGTGTATTATAAGTATTTATTAACAAAAGAAAGGTACGTAAGAATCAACTGTCTGGTACCCATAGAACGAACTTTGCTTACTTTGGGACTAGATGACTCTGTGTGATAATGTCTAAATAAATATTATTTATCATTTCTTACCATCAAGAAGGCATTATTCTTACTTAGTTGAATATTTGGATTTCGATTATATATGCACTATTTATTTAATACGTAGACAAGTGTTAGTTCGGTCGCAACCAGACTCTGAGTTCGTCACTGTCTCTCAGACACTTTACATAAGTCTGTGGTATTTATATAAAAATAACTATGAATGTTTGATTGATTCCTCTTTACTTCTTCTCAATATTATAAACTTAGATAAACACGTTTAATTATAAAAAAATCAATACGCCTTCCTTCTTTCACGTCGTCCGCCGTCTTCCTTCTATGTTCAGTCATCCGTCAACCATATTATTTTTCCTCTTTCATTCGTAACCGTTCATACATTGCCTATCATTATCGCATACTCATTTCAATACCACACGTCCTTGAATTTCTCAGAGATTTACATATGTGATCACACATGCGAATCATCCAATAACCCACTCAAACTAGTCGGCACTCCGGCTTTGTTGCCTATAAATAGTTACTTTATGTAGGTTGATAGGTAACGTGGTTCACGTAATTGTGTAATAACTTCAAGTATAATAAGACATTTGCAGTGAAAATGAGATTGTTTATTTAAATGCCGAAGTTAACGATGAGAGACACTCAAACGCGTCGCGAAATGTGTACGCGTTTTAATTAAATTGCATGTTCTATATAAACGGAGTGTTCCTGTGATGTGATAATGAAACATAGTCATCTTATGATTTACGTATTTATCACATACCTATATTTTGTCGTGCGTTTATATTAGAACCGTCGTGGCCGGTGGGGTTTGAGCAGTCGCCTTCTACGCGTTCGACGCAAGTTCGAGTCCCAGCGGCCTAGTGGTTATTTCACCCCACGTCCTTACTTAAAGACATGTATAGTGCTTGGCCTGGGTTAGGACCCACTCGTTCCCTTATCTATCTAAAGTACTAGGTCGTCAGAAGTTTAAAGAATTGACTTAACTTCAATGTTTTTCGACTAAATGTCAGTATCAAAACGCAACATTTATACCAGTAGACGAGTGGGTACCTTAAAATATTTAAATAATTTACTGTTCTCCGCCCGGGGGACCAATAGGCACCTATATAGGGGCCGAATCTACAACTTTTATTCTAGGGGCCCAGTGGGTCCTGATCCGATTGACTCACCCTCTGTCACGTTGGTAATTAATCATCATCGGTGAGATGTCGGTGTTTTTGTTACAACACCTCTGCTTACCCCTTGTTTTAGTGATATTTTGTAATAAAGGGGTACGTGTTTCACCTTCCTTTCTTATATTCCATTGACCTTTTCATATAACTATAAATTGAGAACCATGATCGATTTTATTTTCACTTAAGTATACGTGCAATAAGTGACTGATGAGGCAATGTATTAAAGTGGACAGATTATTAAGATTGCGGTCAAGCACATAGATAGCAAAGCTTATGGCACAGTAAGGCAGTATGGGGTTCGGTGAATAGAGCTTTCGAATGTGGTCTAATATGTCAAACAAACCTTATGTAACAAGCATTTGAAACAGTATGCTAGTTGCCTTATTATTAATCATTCTACAACAGCAATAGTCTAATTTGTTTGTTTTTTTAATTGCAGATATGCAGCGAAATAGTCGACGTATGACCCTCAAACTGTATGAAAACCAAGCGTATCATGAAAAAGCAGAAACGAGCTAATGATAACCAAGCCAAAAATTTGGTAGTAAAAGAGAGGGACTCATTTATCATTATCTCGTTTAACTTTCTTGCGGAGTTTTTACAGCTTAATACGCCATTTAATTTAATTTTTATTTATCTATTTAGGTTCACCAACAGTTACAACAACATATAATATATTTATATATCTCATATAGATACAAACTAATTGCATAAATTTTACAGGTAAACGCCACTTGTGTTGTTTTTTAAACATAGGGTTTATAATGTGTAGATAATTAATTCACACCACGTGCTTTACGGTGAAGGAAAACATCGTGAGGAAACCTGCATATTTCTGAGAAGTAATTCAAAGACGTATGTATAATGCCTGAGACGGCGATAGACTCACCATCTGTCACGTTGGCACTTAATCAAAAAGTGATTGTTGTTATCACAACACCCACTTTTTGATCTTTTTGACCCCTTCGGGGAATACAGGCGTAAGCATATATATGTATGTTAATTCATATATAACAGGTAAGTAATTGTAATTAAGAACTTGATAAATATATAGATTAAACTCGACAACAATTGTTTGAATTTATCAAAATATTATAGCGTCCGACACCGAAAGCGGTGGAGTGTGGACTCGACAGGCATCAAAATGAAAGCATATCTTATTTTACACTATTGGCGAGCTAAGTTCTATACTCGCGGTATCTTTTGAGATACAAGATGTGTAATACCAAAAGCTATGTAAATCGTATCATTCTTATCACGAAATTTTAAATTAATTTGAATCTTATTTTATGACCAACTTCAAATGAATTATTTGACAGTAGTCGTGTACGGTGAAGGAAAACATCGTAAGAAAACCTGAATATGTCTGAGAAGTAATTCTAAGACGTATGTATAGTGTCAGATATGGCAATAGACTCACCATATGTCACGTTAGCATTTAATCATCTTCGGTGTAATGCGAGTGCCTTTGGAGACCCTTCTAGGATGGCGTGAGCATATTGCTTTTGTAGCTATTGCAGTAAGAGACTGCCTTACTTTCATCCTAGAAAAAAATACACTTAAATGTTTTTGCTTCAGTTAACCGATATTCAGCGAAATGATGGAATGTCGACAACACCACTCAATGCCATAATTACCGTAAAAACTATAAATCTAAATTGTTGACAAATACCAGTAACTTTTAACAATAACAAACCCTTCACCACCCATTGAGCGAGTTTACTGTAGCAATCTGTTGCAAACCGGTCGCTATCGCTTTGTACGTAATCATTACTGGTGCGTGCGGTGCGACGATAGTGAAAGCATGATCACACGAGATTGATACCTAATGATTCTGTATCAATAAAGTATAATGGTCGCCATCAGTGTTTACAGATGTAATAAAACAATTTAATATAACTTCACGCAGAGAACGTTTATTGCGTGCTTACAAAGACAACACGTCACACGTGCCTCTACATGTTTTAATTGTACTTACACATTTAATTACCAGCTCTTAATGGGGTACTTAAGTCGTATAAATAAGAGTTCTTTACGTCATTCAAGCTTTTGCCTGATGCCCTTTATCTTACTTATTAATAGGGCTTTCAGCCGTTTACAAGAACAATGGGTCGAAGTACGTATTAAACCCCCCCCCCCCTCGCTGGACCTCATGTACAATGATGATGTCAGTGCCCCAAGTAAAGATTTGAACATGTTTTTCCGTTGACGATATTGACAGCTTATTTTCCTTATTTTGTTTGGGAACTATGTGTAAAAAGCACCCCAAGTGGCGAGCGTAGTAGTTTTACGACTCCATACAAAAATAGCTCAAAACGTAAGGTCAAGCGAAGATTTTTGAGAGTATCAAGACCAAAGACTATTACTCTTTGATCAAGACATGTTACTTAGGGCACAGATGTATGCAGATCTCTTTGATCAAGACATATTAATTAGGGCACAGACGTATGCAGATTTCTCTTCGATGATTTCTTATTAGTACAGGCTACAGTTCAACAGTAGCAAAATATTTTGCTACTGTTTACTGTTGAACTATAGGTGTTATAAGTATTCATAGGTAAGTTGGCGCTTGGCATCAGGATCTATTTCGTAGATAAGTAATGTTATATTTCGCTAAATTACGTGAAATTGTACAGGAAATTACAGCTGCTGTTAAATTGCTTGATATTCGAAACAAGCTTACTAATGGATATTAACACGTTAATAAGGATCGTACTTCAGTTGCAATGAGCCCATTGGTCGCATTGCAACTGATGAAATCAACTAAGTATAATTTCAATGAGATGCAACGAAATCTGCATTGGTAATACTTCCTCCATATAATCCGCTACAGAGCCATTTGATAGCATTTAAATACATGGAAAATTAATAGTTTTTTCGTCGTCTATAGGTCATTGCTCTACCTAGGTTTAAAATGGTATCTATTAGTGATGGTAAATGAGACGCAAATTGAATAGGTACGGAAGAAAATCTATCAAGATTCTAATACTTTGGTCAGTTTTTATTCAGTTTTTTAAGAACTCCTTGAGTATGGAGGGAGGCTCGCTTGATTGTGTTACGTGGAATTATTCCAATACTGTTTCGGTGTCTTGGTCCTTTTATCAGCTTGTTTCGTAAAGCGATGAGGAAAATGTTATAAAACAAGCGCTGCGTTCACGTTTCCCCACAAGGGTCACTCCGAGGTAAAGCTACTAAGAAACTTTAAAGCTTTGGCATTTAGGACAGTTCAAAAATAATGAGGTGATCATAAAATCGTTAAATTACAAATGTCAATCGAATGCTTATTTTTACTACACTTGAATCGATGCTCTGTGTATCACTTTATAACTGAGTTTGCTTTCGTAAGCTTGGATTAACGTCATCTTAGCAAAATACTTTCTTTGAGACGATTTCGTAGTTATTTCAAACTATGTACAATAATTGCCAGTTGCAGACTTCAATTGGAACCCTTCAATTGCACACCTGATTAAAGTCTCGTTACCCAAACGGTGAAGCTTGACCAAGTCTCACATTTTTTATGTGGCTTTTTGGTATTGGCGCTCGATTGATTCGAGACTCATTCAATCCACATTCAATCCACAATAGGGTTCGGTCACGCCCGTCACAACGAGTGGTGTGGACAATCAGGCAAAGTTGTGGCATACCGGGACGCCCTCCCATGTAAATTAACAATCCTTCCTGCCTTTCTGGCACAAAAAACTCGCTGCTCAACTTTACCCGCTTCAATGCCAGACTAATCTTCCTTTAGTAGACAGTTTGCAATGAAAAGGATTTAAGTATCACTTCAAGTAACTAAGTCCCGTTTTTGTCCAGATAATCTCGTAATAAAATGGATTTAGACACTGAATCCGCGAATTTGTAATTTTATTTAATTTCATGTGGTGGCTGGAATAAAATTAGCAATCTAGTTTCAATTGAAAATTTGAGTTTTTGGAATTACCTAGTTTATTTTGTGAAAAGGAATTACCATGCTAACTTGATGATACGATTTAAACACAACATCTCAAAATCAGGAACACTTTATAAAACAAGTATATTTTCCTTGAGATATTTCTGAATAGTATACGATTATAATGAAATGACCAGGGGGCCAACCATCATAGTTTAAGCAGCAAGTATTAAGAACTTCTCACCTTCAAAATTTGTATTTACGGTACAAAAAAGAAAAGTCTCTGAAGTTCTTAAACCGATGATGGTAGGCCCTTTTTTAATGACAGGACTGTCGCGTGACGTCAGTTTTCTCAACGTGACAGGTATATATTTACATGCTGTTCGGAAAGGCGCTACTTCTTATGGAAATAATAGTATATACCTTGTGATTAGATGCAGCGAAATTATAACGTTGATGAGTCAAAGGCTACTAATACCTTTCAGCTTGTTGTTTGAATAGAAGTGGCAAGCAAGTTCTTTCTCCTCATGGTAAGCGGCAGTTGGAGCCTGTGATTGTTAGAAAACTTAGAACAATGCAAGTATTAATTACTAACTGAACCTAGGGGCTACACCCACGTATAATTTAATTATCACGAAAATATATTTTAGCCTTTTTGTCATGCTCATGTATAAGCTATATTATTGTAAAGTTTCATGAAAATCCATTCAGTTGTTTTTGCATGTAAGATTCTAAATCTATGAATATACTCTTACAAACGTTCGCGTTTATAATCTAAGTAGGATATTTAATAATATTACTTTGCTGACATAAACCGCAACTACTCTTGGAAACCCAGTAATTTTCCATTCCTCCTCCTCTGCTCTAAAGAGCACAGTACCCCAGGTGTATGGGTTTTAACGTTGACGATATTGATTGCGTATTTTTCTACAATAAAAAATCTTAAGACCTGTAATAATAATGGTCTCCTACCGAATTTCGGTTACGGCGGCTAATCTCACCGTGGATTAGCCATCTGCGATGGAGATATTATAGTGCACTCTTTATTCCCTCACTCTCATTGTCCGATGAGACGGTGATCTGACACGACCGGAGAGAGATCAGGCGTAGGACCAACGGCTAAACGTGCTTTCCGGGCACGGGGGTGGAAACACCGACAAATTCCAAAATTTGAATTGTGAATGTCTTGACAGAAAATATCTATTTTTATATAAAAGATATAGATATATATAAAAGAACCCAGTATCTATTTTTGACCCTACCTGGCAATAGAACCCGCGACGTCGTGATTGGCAGGCGAACTAAACCTATTCTTGGGGTACCGATGACCCTACACCAGGCAGGGTGACTTGTTACTTGACTGAGATCTTCTCTATGATTGAGGTCCTCATACAGGCAGCTTAGATTATTTTACGGGAGTTCCCGGGATCCTAACCTACCTTTACCTATTGAACTCTTTTATAAATGATCTATTTACCTCATACATAAGATATTTATCAAACTTTTTCCGGCCTTTATTTATGGGCCGTTAATAGAAATTTGTACTGCGTTCTACTCAAAGGAAAAGTTTACTCGCCACGGTAAGTTAATGCCTATTAACGGGTAATCGGAGCTTAACAGATTTGATGTCGTTAAGTAACTCGGTGGTGAATAATCGGCTTATACAGAGTCCTTTGTACAATGCGGGCGGTTTTATAACTTTTTAGGGGTTCTACATTTTTTTAAGTTGATAAATATTGACGTCCTTCTTTTGGGAGTATTTTTTTATTTTTACTCAATTACAGGATTTTTTCTTACGTTATGTTATACCTTATGCGTTATGTTAGAAATGAAAAAAGTTGTAAATTTTCCCCACTCTTCGCGATTACCCGTATGCCGTCAATAGTTTTGAGCGCTACAGCACCTATTGTGTTAAAACTGCTTGCTAATACGACGGGCACCTTAATATATTGTGTTAGTATGTAAAATACTGAATACTTAATAAGATTTTATAGGTAAGGTTTTATTTTATAGGTAGGTATTTTAAGGGTAACAAAAAAATATTTTTTGAAAAAAGTAAGTAAGTGCAGGGTTTCTGCATCAAAACAACAGTTTATAAAATCAAATCATATATACCATTTCTGTATTTTATATACTAACTAAAATTATGAAGGAAATAAACCAGCCCGTAGATAAATAGACTAGGGCTGCAACAACATGACGCTAATTACGTGAGTGACGTGGACTGAGGGCCAGTTTCAAGTCTGGGTCACAGGGTTGACACAATGCACACATGGAACCTGACACATTAGATTATAAGTAGTATGCCATATCAGTACCTATGTGGCTTATGTTATTGTTCTGATGAATTAAGAGTTGACGATTTCATATTGTACTAATTATACTGCAAGTATTATATACAAGCAATATTGAAGTCCCTTGGATCAGATGTTAAGTAAAACCGAAATTTCAAAAAGTTATTGAGTAACTTAAAAAAATTTGGTAGTAAAGTATCTTTACCGTATTGTTTAGTATGTATATACATTGCTTATAATGCTTTCCTCGAAGGAACAGGCACAGGTGTACTGGTAGTCCAACTACATTTCATCAGGATTAGTAGCTCAGTTGGCAGGCGACTATTCGTGTTCGATTTTATCTTAACCAGCCGCGTTATTCACTAAAATTTCTTAGCTTCGAACTCGACTACGAGCGTTACTTTCAATCATAGTAAATTGATACATAATGCAAAGAAGATAAGGTTCAATTTCATTTCCATAAAACCGACATTCGATGACGAGTGCGACGCTGAGAAACCTTTGAATAACGCGGCAGTTTTATGATAATGAGTAGGAATTGACGAACAGCTTCGTTTGTTTAGTAGCATTAACAGTAAGGACGTGTCAACACTCATTCTTAAAAGCATGTACCAACATACCAACCGTGAAAGCAAAAGTTGCGGTTAGCTTAGCAATTAACACATGCTGTACATGAACGCAATTAGCGGCCTTACCATAGTTACTGGATCATAGAGTTGATGAGTGGGTATTATGTTAACCATCTGGTGTTATATTTATGCTTATTACAAGGATCTACAAATTGTCAGATTAAGAGAATACTTAGGCGTATAATTCCGCAAAATCTTTGTTTACCCCACTGTTTATTTTCTTTTTGCCCCACATTTTTTTTTTATTTGATTGATTTAATCCTCTTCAATTGTTGATACTATATTTACGTATTTTGCGAGACAAAATAAGACTGGAAAAATGTTCCAAGTGAAACAATGCTCGTATATTTTGTGTAAGATGAATTCGTGAGACGAATGCAGATCAAATTGCTTTTGCCCTAGATTAACTTACTAAAATATTGTACTACCTGATTCTGCCTGCGAATTTGTCTACATTCACTTTAGACAGCAAAGTATTACACCCCATGTGCTAGTGCAGGTTATAAACTGTATGCCCCTTATTACAAAACATAGACTGAGATAGTCCTTGGCTTAAAAGTAGCTCCATCTCTTTCTGTGATACGGATTTAAAAAGAGATGGTCAACATTTTAGTCACAGTTTGGTCTAGTCTTTGTTTAAACCGCGTTTTGCAATAAGTGTTGCAGTTGTGGATAACGCAGCTGGTTGCATTGTAAGTAACTTCTTTTAGTTCTAATATCTTAACTATACAATCAGTGCAATTGTTCGTTATCCCAAATAAAGAGGAAAAAAAAAGAAAAAAATCTGTGTGACCGTTGTTGTGTGATTTGAGTAATAAAATATCCAAACATCACAATTTAATTTACATTCGTAAAAATATTGAGTTCGATATCTCGTTTCGTACATCATTTGTGTCTCGATAACACCTCCAACAACACAGGCAATCATTCCAATTGCCTTTGTATCGTACATCTGATTTACAAGCTCATTACCGTGCGTGGAACAACACGTTTTTCCTCAGAACTTGCGTGTACGCAACAAAAGCTAGGGTTGTCCTGGGAACCTATCTTGTAATGAGGAAATATATCCCGCAGTGCACGAAGATCGCTCTGGCGTGAAACTATCGTTTTATCGATATCGATATAACGTAGCTCGAGGCGATACGTAAACAACATTGTCACATTGAATTATATGGCTTTGACGTGGAGCACTGAAGAGCTATAGACTGTATCATTGAAGTAATAGAGTTTTCATTAAATTGAAATTGAATTGATGATACCAGTGTGGACAGGCCACTTTGATAAAATTGTTACTGAACTAAATAATTTCATAGTTAGGTTGGGTTACAGCTAATTGAAGTAGCTAGCGTATATGAGTCACACAAGTGTCTCAATGCACGAGAGTCTTATACTATGATTTGTTATAATTTTTCAAGCTTAATTGTGAAGAGAAATATTAAGTAAATAGTTAAGCAACCTGTAACCAACCGGCAGTCACTTCGTATGAAAATCAGGTGATCAGCCGCATTGGGTTGAATCTAGTGCCGACTCCAACAATGTATGGGATAAGGTCAGGGAGATGATGAGTGTAAAGAAATTACACTTTTCCTTTCTCATTGTGTCTATGAGACAATTAACAGCCTGCCACGGGGACGTTGGTATCTTATAGTATGTATTTTATACTTCTTCTAACACTTTTAAAAATACCTTTATAAGATAAGACTTTTAACCAAGTTCTTTAAAATCATACAGGATTATAAACCTTACCACCGGGTTCGAAAGATTTTTACTAAGACAAACCCAGAAAGAAACTCAGAACTCTTTCAAAAAGATACTTGCTATTTGGAATAATACAATAATATTATAAATCACAAAGAATATAAGCCCATGGACACAGTTTTAAAACGAAATAATGAATCGACTTTAAAAAAATCAACCTTCAAGGCAGTGTTATTGTTGGCTTTTCTGTATGTAATTAGGTAGGTAATCCAGACTCCGAGCTGCTACTGGGTAGCAGTTCGGAGTCTGTAGTGCCCAGTTAAAGGCAATAAGCCTCGCCTCCAATTACGCGGGACTTAAACGTACCTAGCGAAATACTATGTGGAATCTTACTTCTGAAAGAAAGAAACTAGAAGAAGGCCTTGGGGTTTGAGCAGTTGCCTGCTACGCAAGCGATGTAAATTTGAATCCCAGCGGGGCCTCAGTTTTTCTAAAAACTTTTAAAGTGATGTCACATCTCGTGCTTTACGGTGAAAGAAAACATCGTGAGGAAGCATGTTTATGCCTAAGAAGTAATTCAATGACGAATGTATAGTGCTTGAGGCGGCGATAGACTCACTATCTGTCACGTTGGCACATATCCCTTCGGGGAATACAGGCGTGAGCATATGCAAGGTTAAGTTTTATTTTCCATTGAAGAGTCGCTTATTTTGGTGCTGTTATAAAGCCTTCCTCGATTAATAAACTATCCAACACAAAAATATGTTTGAAACCAGTAGTTCCTGAGATTAACGCGCTCAACCAAACGAACAAATTCTTTATTAGTATAGAAAGTCAGTTGAAATATCCCGCTATCCTTGTTACCCAGCTCGCACCTTTACGCCCTACCCTCGGTAGCTTTAATGATTATATCCAATCGTTTCGCAACGCACATCCTTAAAGGTGCAAAACACTTTTATGCTCTTGTTAAACAGGATTACATTGTTATGTTATCTTGTATACTTCCCAAATATATTGGTGATTCCCAAAACGGATGCTTGTTTATTTTACTTTTAAAGGTAGCATATTAACGTGTACATAGGATTATATAACCCTATGGTGTTCCATTTAAGGTTCATATTATAAGACTTAACACTTTCCGCAAAATTGCAAATATATTTACATTGGTATTCATTTACGCAAATGATCATTGGTGATTTCTTTGAACCCTTAACAATACTGTAATTTATTCACTTTCTAGATTTGCTTTTAATTTACATTAATTCTGTTCTTAAAATCTTAAGCCAATTACAACTCTGTGTTCTAGTATAAGAATCTTAAGGGTAAGGAATAGCAGGATCCGAAAGATTGAAACAAAATAACGCTACCTTCGCCTTAAGTTTTTATGGTAACAAAGGTGGCCAGTACCTATAGTAGGGAGTAAGATCTTAGGGAAGTTGTCTGTGCCTGCGGTGAGTAAAGTCGCCAATAATGTATGACGAGGAGGGGAGCTGTATTAGTTACTCTTAATATGAGACTGTCAAAAGACCGCTTTTCATTAGGTTTATGTGGTGTTAAAAATAGGACATGGAACAAGTCCGTACATTGTAATAAAACAAAAAAAAAAACCACTCTTTTCTTAAATGAAAGCTTGTTACCTTTCACAGCCCTGAAATAGTCATAACCAAATACGGTTCTAAGTTTGAATGACGCTTATTTCGTGGAGGCGCGGATAGTTGAACGTGACGTAAACCAGAAAGGATTCGATTATTGAATCACTCGAATAAATCCGATTCCTGTGTGCTTGTGATTGAATAAACTTTTATTCTTGTTATCGAACGAACTTATGCGCGATATTGATTCACTTTACTGAATATAGATAAGGAATATGTATTGTGTAGGTACCTACTATAATGTTAACGGATTTTTTTTGTAAATATCTTGAACGTAACCGATTTAAGGTGAAGGAAAGCATTGCGAATTTGTGTAAGAAGAAACTTTTAAGTAAAATCTGGTTCTTAATTTTGAACAAGAGGATTAAGAGAGGTAGGGCATAACGGTCGATCTCCCGTTCGATATTTGGAGCTGCCGGAGACTAACCTCCACATTGCAGAAGATCGCAGCCAAATAACGCAACCTTCCAGTAGTGTGAGTAAGGTTGCCAGTGGTCCGTGGAAGGGGGGACTAGGAGTGGAGTCCTGTGTTAGCAATAGTTATCATTATGTTAGCACAGGGTTTTCTTTATAAGGTAGGCATACGGCTAGTTGATGGTATAGGAAAGCATGCATCGGCTGCAGTAGCCGCTTACCATCAGGCTAACTGTACGCTTGTTTGTCGCCTTAGTAGTATAAAATAAGAAGCCCCTATGAATACTCAAGTTATATTGTAATTTGGAAAATATTTTACATCGTATTTATCTGCTGAATGTAGAAATTTCTACAGTCAGATACAAAAGAGCATAATAAAACGTGTGAAATAATTTGAAATTCAAACAAAAGCCGAAACACTACATTAACATTAAACTGGAATATGATACCATTAATGTTACCAATTCTATTTGCTTTCCGAATGGAATTTCATTTCAATATCTGGTTTGTTTGCACATCATGTTTGCGCTCTCTTTTTGCCCACAATCGTCCTGTCACCTTAGGGCATAGAGGCTGACCCGGCAATATGTGCAACTACACTTACGGTCAATGAAATCGGATCACGTATTAAATTTTCATAAATTTTAAATCATCTTATCCCATACATTGTTGGGGTCGGCACTTGATTTAACCCGATGTGGCTGTTCACCTGATCTTTATGCGAAGCGATAGCTGACGCCATCTGACCTTTGTAATTACTTATACGAGGAAAATCGATAATCTGGGTTAAACCATTTGTTAGACTTTCTTAGGCCTCCGATTGACCTGTAACGATTGCCAAAGATAATAAATTGGTAACCGGAACCGACGGCATAACGTGCCGTCCGAGGCACACAGGGATCTCGGATGGTCAACCCTCCAACTACTAGCTTGCGTTAGGTTTATTTCGCTGATTTAATGACATATCAATTCAACTGTGCAAATTAACAGTTTCATTAGTTTGGTTTATTTGACAATTAATATCAAACATAAGCACCGTACGTCTTAAAGTAATAAAAAAATTAAGTAGCAATAGTATCATGATATTAGGCTTCATGTAAGTGACCATAATTCCTTGCTCTTTAGTGTACAATCGAGATTAGAATAGCTTTTAGCGCGCAACTGTATTTTGATGCATGCTTTTGTTTTTGTTCCATTGTTGCTTTTATGCAATTACGGTGTATTATGATTGACTAATTTGATAGATAATGTAGACAATGGAGTCATAGGTTTAATGTTTAGCAAATGAGATATGACTTGCTTTCTGCTCGTAATTTCAACCGCATGGAACTCTAGTTGCAATAAACTTTTGCTATGAACTGAGGTTTCACGTAAATAAATTAAATGATATTCAAATACATGAAACATAATAACATTTATAATTTTATAGTTTCTTTCAACATCCTTATAGTATGTCTATTCCTTAATTATCAAATCAGAAACAGATGAGATACTCTTATTCAAAAACTACTGATTTGGGGAATTAATTTTAACTGTTCAGATTTAGCTATGGAGGAGCTCGTGGCACAGTTGCTATTGCGCATATCATTCGATCAGCGAAGTTAAGCAAGCCTAAGCCTAGCCAGTAATTGGATGGGTGATCGCCCGAGTTCCCTCCGTGCCTCGGAGAGCACGTTAAGCCATCGGTCCCGGTTGCCAATTTATCATCTTTGGCAGTCGTTCCAGGTCGGTCGGAGGCCTAGAATAATCTGAAACTAGTTTAACCCATATCACAGATTATCCCCGTTAAAGGGGTTGCGAAGGTCAGATGGCAGTCGCTTCGTATAAAAATCAAGTGATCAGCCACATTGGGTTGAATCAAATGCCGACCCCAACAATGTATGGGATAAGGCCAGGGCGATGATGTTCAGTTTTAGCTGTATTATTTGACCAAGCTTTATAGTTCAATACATATTTAAGATGCTTTTGCTAAGCCCCACGATTTCATCTGGTTTGGTATTCGTCTCTTCTAATATTTCTTCTAATATTCCTTAGCTCTTGTAAATACAGTTATCGACCAGAGAAAAGTGCTATTAAATTAGTCCTAGCGGTCAAACAGACAGATATACGAAAAAATAAATTACTGCCGCTATTTTGAAATTACAAACAGACCCATCCATTTCAATTATTTATATAGATGTTTAGATAATGCATCCAGTATTTTGAATTCTTAATCAGGCAATCGTCCAGTCCCCTGAGGGCTGAAGTCCAAATCAAACAATGTGATATTATGCAAACTCCATCGCGGTCATAAGATTGCGCAATTCATTTACATGTCTTTAATTAAGGTTAATCTCGTTGCTTGTTATTTTAATTGTTATTTGGTTTAGTAACTGACAGACTAACAAGCGTTGATTAACTGTAATATGTATATCAGTGAGGTAATTGTTATGGCATTAACTATTGGCTATGGATGCTCCATATATTTACTTTCTCTTATCATTCAAATTCAAATAATGTTATTCAATACTAGCTGTGTCCCGCGGTTTCACCTGCGTCGATTTAGTTTCATACTTTATTTCGTGGTTCCATAATATGTTTTCTAAATAAAAATAGTTACAATTTGAAACATTCTATGCTACTCCTTGAAACATCAGCTATCTGCCAGTGAAAGTCCTGTTTAAAGCGGTTCAGTCATTTCAGAGTTAAGCAGGAACAAACAGACAGACAGTCACTTTTGACATACATATTTTTATTCATGTTTCGTAAAGATGAGCATTGATTTTTCTGTAACATAGATCCTGTGAAATAAATTTTTATCCTGGGAAATAATTATATATTTAAATACATACATATGCTCACGCCTGTATCCCATTGTCGTAGGCAGATACCACCCTTCGTCACATTCTTCGATCTTTACATACTCCTTTAGCTTCATCCACATTCATGCATCTCTTCATACACATCTTCGGTTACGAGTGCTCCGAATTTGATTTTTCTGAAAAAATCTATTAATTTGGTCAAAGTTCCACTTAAAAGTTCCTTGCCTCAACCGACACTTCCGCTCACATTATTGTATAATATATTCTATTATCTCCTTTATAGTTCTGTTATAGAACCGTTAATTATCTTGTCATTTATGTCTGTCTACACTTCTTTATGCGGCTTATCTAATGTTATCAAAACATTTTTATTCATTGTACTATCTCAGTTTTTTCTTAAAAGTTAACGTGCTAGAAGTTTGCTTAAGTTAAATGTTATATATCAGTAGATCGATGGACACTGTAGTTATTAAGTTCCCCTACCGACCACGAGGTTCGATTCCCGGGTCGGACCAAAAAGTGATTTTGGCGTTTCCTGTAAAGAAATCCACCTAGAATTTGTAAGTTGGCGGTAATTCCACCTCCCCGTATCGCCGAAAGCCGGTTAAGCCGTTGGTCCTAGGCCTGATCTCTCTCCGGTCGTGTCAGGTTGCCGTCCCATCGGACTACCCATGAGAGTGTGGGAATAAAGGGTGCACCTGTGTATGCCCTCTCACTTGTGTACAATAATACCTCCTGCGCAGATGAATCCCCGTATAGATTAGGCGTCGTAACCGAAAATCGGTACGAGATCATTTTAAGAGTTTTAGTAACAAGTTTGAACGTCGTTCGTTCCTTATTGTGACTCGTGATGAGTTAATAATTTTCCTGAATCGGATTGTGGTTGTATTCCAAATATGGCGGATCAATACATTTCGAGATACACTATACAGATAAATTCGCAAAAAAATCTTGGAAGTTTACCTCATTTATATAAAAAGCTAGTGTAGGGTTCATTACTGCTAGCTAGACCCTTCCTCAAAGAGATATTACTCACGACATGAATTCGTAAAAGATACAGAGGGCCTACGAGTGCGAGTTTTTCACTGCCGCCGTCATAAGTGACCGCGATGACGTAAACGCATAATTATATGGGATCGAAACAGCGCCATCACTCGGCCCACAGGTGACACTATTGTTATGACAAATCTGCGTTTACGTCAATGCGATGACTTGTGACGGCGATTTAAAGAAAACTCGCACTAGGCACTAGATAAGGTTACTTGGAGTAATCTCAAAATATTAATTACTCTTGAATGCATTGTTTTACGATATACTCTTCCAAAACAAATAAGCAAAAGCTAACAACCAATGTAATAATTATCCTTGTTGCTTACGAAATATGAATGAAATTACATTGAAATTTATCACACAATAAGCCAGGAGCTCTCATACATGGACATCATACGCAGCTTGAGACTCTTGTACTTAGTAAAATCCTATTGCATGTCCAATACTAGAACCGCCCACGGCGATGAAACTGAATACTGCATCACTTTCACATAAAAACAACTCAAACGACCTAATATAAACAAAGCAAATTCAACCTTTGATGTTTTGCTTTAAGGTTCATTATTATTTGTGCAGGCGTGGCGATGCTACGTTAAGGTTGAACAGATACGGTATAAAAATATATAACAATTGCATAAACATCAAGAAACAGACAGACATGCCACGATTCGCAAGCTGACCTGTAACTAGACAATGGGATATAATACTCAGGGAAATGTTCGTAGTATTTATACTTGATATGGTTTGATGTCTGATAAAATTTGAGATAGATATTAGTCTGCCTCGTTGGTTTAGTGGTTGCAAGAACTGTGTGGAACGTGAGGTGCTTGGTTCAATCTCCGGATATGGTTAGATCGGATTTTTTCATCTCTAATTTCCCAGTAGCAACCTAGAGTATGGATGACAATATAATATTCCTAATTGCGATTATTTTATATTCTTTGCAAAATGAGTGAGAATGGATAAAAGTCATTCTTATCGCTGGTGCGATCTCATCCAGACAACCTTAGGGTAGGGTGGGTATTCAGCAATAAACATTTGTAATTGGCAGGCGTGTGAGAAGAAGGGAGGGAAACCAGGTATTAATATAATACATGTGTACTGATTAGTAGGTACTCGGTTAGTGACAAAAGGCTCGTTAAGTATACTTTAAGTACTTCTGCTTACCACTAGACCAACGAGGCAGTCTAGTCTAGTTTGACAAAGTCTTAAATAATTAAGAAAAGCCAAATATTTGAGAGAAGTTTAAATAATAGTTCATTAGTGATAAAAGGGTTTATTTACATTCATAGGTCTTAAATAAGTACGTAATTGCATATGCTACTTACATACGTAAGCAACTGACACAGTATACGTATGACCTTATTACTAGCAGTACGGAACTTAGGAACAAATAGTTCGAAATGACACACTCACACACGCCCGTATCTACGCGATTATAAGCGGCATTGGCGTTATGTCAGTAAGGCACGTCACGTCGTGCCTCATGGCGTATATCTCATTTACTCGTATTACAGACATTTTTGTAAATTTGAAACCGAAAAATTAAAAAAAATTTTTCTTTAATTCATAACTTTAACCTCAATGTAGCAAAACATTCTAATTTTAAAAACTAGCTGTAACAGTTAATTCATGAGTAACTCGCGAAACCTTAATGTTTTTAAGTAGCCTAAGTTACTCCTTGTAACATTAGCTATCGGCCTGTGAAAGTCCCGTTAAAATCGGTCCATCCGTATCGGAGATTAGCCATAACAAACAGACAGAAAAAATTAAAAATTGCTTTTTTATGTCCGTACCGTATAAACTTTCGTATCCATTTAATGTAAAGCTGCTATTTTGGAATTACTAACAGACACTTCAATTTTATTTATCTGTATGTATTGATGTAAACATTTTATCAAGATTCCATACTGCTCAGTAAGCTTATATAATATACTGTGTTACTTAGTTATGTAGTGACATAATATACCGGGCTTTGTGCTGTGCCCATTATGAGCGGTCACATAAATTTACTTCATTAGCCTGTTTAGTGCTACACACAGACAAGACAGTGCACCACATATACTTACAAATAGGTCTCGCGAGAGTAACGTCTTGTTTAGAAAATTTCTTTTTTAAATAGTTGCGGTGTTAATACCTATAAAATAATAACTGTATACTAATAGTTTAGTAGTGAAAAGGTTCAGACAAAAGATGGAGTTATGCTTTTTCATTTTCTCTTCATTATGGTGCATATTGTCGAAACAGATTTTTTGAATAATTATGTAAATTAAACCTCGATCTTGGGGGTCTACTCTCATTCGTAGAAAATTCAAGTAAAAAAAAAGTAGAAGAACTAACTAGCTGTACCTTGCGTCTTCACCCTCATAGATTTAATGTAATTCCCGCGGAACTCTAATTGTTTTTTAAAATAAATGTAGCCTGAGTTACTTCTTGTAACATTAGCTATCTGCCAGTCCCGTTAAAATTGGTCCAGCTGTTTCAGATATAATCCGGATCAAACAGACAGACAGAAACAAAATTTTGAAAATTTGGTTTTTTCAGTCAGTAACGTATATGCTTCCATATGCATTTAGTGAAAAGCTGTTATTTTGGAATTACAAACAGACACTTTAATTTTGGTTATCTGTATAGATAAGAACCGTGGTAGGAACATGCGAACATTCGGTCGAAGCTTCGCTTTTCGGGTAAACCGAGTAGGTCCCCAGATTTAATGAACGCAAACACTTCAGAAGCTATAGATATAAATTGTATGCCAGGTACAACGTAAAACACCCTTATTTTATACTGAACCACTTTTAGTACACAAAGTGAGTATTTATTTGCTTTATTCATGCGTCGCTTGCGCAAGTGACAGGACAAGTGATAACACTTCCGTCTCGGAGCGACTCAATACTAATGAGGGTGGAGGAACTATGATCCCTTCAATGCTTCAATGTTACGTCACAGAACGCCATTAGGAATGAACCATAGTTGTTGATGGTGATTCATGAAATTCTTGATGTAAGTATGTAAGTATGTTGGTAATGAATTGGCTCATAAAGTACTGGGACGATTTAAAAAATTCTTTCATCATATGAATGCTACAGTATCACTGATTAATATAGGCTATATTTTTTTCCCCGCACGGAAACGGGAACTACTTGGGTGAAAACGCGTGGTTCTATAAAGCAATATTGTTGTAAGTTGAATGCATATGATGAAATGATAAACGGGTACTCGTAAAATCTTTGTGATTTTAACGGGTCTTTCTCTGGCAGATAGCTAATGTAACAAGCAGTAACTAATGCTTTTATTGAAAAAATTATGTAAATAGGAGTTAGTACTTTATGTAAAAAATGTTAGTTTCGTGGGCCACCCATAAAAACCTACCTATCAAACAAAGCTTAGTTACAAACATGACGTGATAAATACAAGATTTAATTAAACTCAACAGTATCTGGGTATATGGATATACATTAAACTTAAATACATATATATTTAAATACACGGTATAAATAACACATAAAATCTATATATCATTGTAAGTCCTGCTGATGAGTCAACGCCCTATCGTCCTGGTAATAAATTACCACTTGACTACTAGAAATACATACTAAGTCTGCAAAATAAACATGTACAAAAGGCCAGACCCCATAATAATGTTGAAAACTGTTGTATCACACTGTATTTAATACTGAAATTAATCTATTGGAGCATGAGGAGCTCGTGGCACAGGAGGAGCTCTTGGCACAGTTGCTATTGAGCATATCATTCGATCAGTGTAGTTAAACAACCCTTACCTAATCCAGTAGTTGGATGGGTGACCACCCTCCGTGCTTCGGAGAGCACGTTAAACCGTCGGTCCTGGTTGCAAATTTAACATCTTTGGCAATCGTTACAGGTCTGTCGGAGGCCTAAAATAGTCTGACAACTTTTAACTAAAAATTTACAATTGTATATGCTACATGTATACAGTGGAGATATTATATAGGGCTCTCTCTGGAAGCAACCCTTCTGATGCATTTTTATTTTACCATGGCCTTAAGCTATGTTCAAATTACAACCAGGACTGGGACTAGGGAATGAGGTAAAGTCAATCTAAAATAAACCTTATTCGTAACAGAATAGACTGTCAATTTTCACGCTATGCTTGGCAACCCGGATGCTCCTATTCCTATTTCAACTGAGTATTATTTTGTAACTCTTTATTTTTATTGTTACAACAACAAATTGACCTATTTCTAATGGGAATTGTTTGCACATATTTATTCTAATCTTTTTTTTCGCGATCTTTTTCTATTATGTAACTAACCCTAATAGCTACTGTTCGTGGTTTTGCCATCTATGTAGGTAGGGTCTAGAATTTGTTTACACTTACATTGAATTTTTTTCACAGAGTTTCTGGTGGTAAATGTTTGTTAGAGTAATTTTTTTAACGCATATTAGTTTAATTTTAAAACAAAAATAAGCATATTCTTATGTTCTTCATATCATATAATTCAATAAACATGAGCCCCTAAGTATTACTATAAGACTAAATAGTAAGTATTACGATGGAAAAATTTAAAAGTAATAGAATTTTATTTTATTTTTAAATTTATATCATTATGTAGGTAGTACCAGCCGAAGCCCTATGACAAAAATGTGCGCCTAAAAAGTCTCGACTTTGTATATTGATGAAACAATACCTACATACAAATTTACAAACTATAAAATTAGGTATCATTATTACATTAGTATTTATACGTATCTACACTGTTATGATTATCAAAAAGTTCTATATAGTGTCAATGATCCACCACACTCGACTGGTCTTCTTTAAAATTTTCACTCCGCTTGTGAATTACATTAAAGAAGTAATTGAGAAGAGATTTTATTCGAATGAATTTAAAAGTAAACCATTTCTTTCGAAAGATAATGTCATTATCACTTGAAAGAAAGACTTGATTTATTTTTGCATTTCAACTATGGCTAAGTCGTGTTGCGTGATTCCTCACATTTTGTAAACGACTCGCAGACTCCGAGATAGCACGGACAATGGCCGGAGTACGTTCGTACAATGCTGACACAGTACGTACATTCATTTCGCCTAATTAGATCTGGAATAGGCTAGATCTGTTTGTGTTTGAGTGATTTATTTGCTTGTAGATTTTACTGCTAATAAGTGATTATTATTTGCATTTTGACTCTAAGGTAGAGATGGTGGTGTTTGCCAATTTTAAATACATTTGTATATATGAAGGAAATTTAATTAGAAATTTGATAAAAAAACAATAAAAATAATATGCGCACGCCATACTAGAAGGGTCCCCGAAGGGGTAAGCAGATATGATGTAACAAAAACACTCACATTACACTGAATATTATTAAGTGCCAACGTGACAAAGGGCTGGGGCCATGGCAGGTTTCTTCATGATGTTTTCCTTCACCGGAAAGCACGTGGTATGAAATCACTGCACAAGTTTTAAAAAAACTCTTGTCACAGGCCCCACTGGTATTCGAAATTGCGTCGCTTGCATAGCAGGCGACTGTTCAAACCCCGAGGCCACCAAGCCCACCACCTTTTTTTCGGCCATCTATGATAAATAGTTTGATCAATATACCTTTTATATTATCGTCTATTGATCACATCATTCCATCCTACATACGCGCCAGGAAACACAGGCTGTTCTCGAAGTCGCCTGGTACTAACTCAGATCATACTCCCCTGTGGCTCGCACTCTCTCTGCGCTCAACGCTCTCTAGGAGTCCAATTCTGATTGTGGTTTGTTTGCGGATGAATGGCAGACGATCATGTCTAGAGTATTGCGAGGCGAATGTTTGATTGTGTTTGTATTTTTAAAATATGCTGTGCATATAATTCAATGTACATACATATGCTCACGCCTGTATTCCCCGAAGTGGTAGGCAGAGGTGTTGTAATCACAACACCCACATTTCACCGAAGATGATTATGTGCCAACGTGACCGATGGTGAGTCTATCGCCGTCTCAGGCAATATACATACGTCCTTGAATTACTTCTCAGACATATGCAGGTTTCCTCAAGATGTTTTCCTTCACCGTAAAGCACGTGGTGTGAAATCACTGAACGTAAGTTTTTTTAGAAAAACTCATTGGTACAGGCCCCGCTGGGATTCGAACTTGCGTCGCTTGCGTAGCAGGCGACTGCTCTAACCCTAAGGCCACCACGGTATTGTATTGTGTAATATTACTACTTTTTGTGTAATTGGCTACTGGCCGTTCAAAATGTATATTCAAATAAATAAATAAATCTGTCCTACCATCCTAACCAAACCACAGATTGAGATATTGGCATAGCAGACCGACCTCTCATAAATAGTACTTAAAACGTCCAACACGGTGCCACAAAGAGCAACATACGACAATATATAATAATAACAGCCACATACACAGAGCAACGATCTCTATTTCGTGCGGTAAATGGTAATGACACTGTAACGCATCACATAAATTTCGAAGACGCGTCATAATGTAACATGTATGATCCTAAAGTGGTAATTTACCAGAGAATTCCGATGCTTACTAAACGAAAAGGCAGTAATGGCTCGTTTACTCTTAGCACAAGTTGCTTTAAAAGTGTTAGAAAACGAATACTTCGTAATGGCTATTGACAAAGATTTTTATGTTATTGAGATTTTATAGGGCAGATAAGGCGCTTTGGAACTTTAGACAATTGTAACTGATAGTAAAGTTGAAGTAGATGGCCGTAAATCTGTATCCGATTTAATTTAATACATTGATGCAACAATAGCGCCCTTTTTTCAAAGGGTTATATTCACTTGAAATGAACAGTGCTTCAGGTTTTGACACGTTTTGCGCTTTTTACACTCACCGCTTGGGGTTATATCGTCAATGTAAAAACCTATATATTAATTTGATTACACTTATGTATCTATGAAAAAATCGCTCATATTATTTTTGCTCTCTTACCACTATAGCATACATCTTATCGCGCCTGTATTCCCTGAAGGGGTGCGCAGGGGTGTTGTAATCACAACACCCACTTTTCACCGAAGATGATTAAGTGCCAACGTGACAGATGGTGAGTCCATCGCCGTCTCAGACACTTTACATACGTCATTGAATTACTTTTCAGAAATATGCAGGTTTCCTCACGATGTTTTCCTTCACCGCAAAGCAAGTGGTGTGAAATCACTGTATATAAGTTTTTTTAGAAAAACTCATTGGTACAGGCCCCGCTGGGATTCGAACTTGCGTCGCTTACGTAGCAGGCGACTGCTCAAATCTCAAGGCCACTACGGCACGTACCACTATAGCCTTGAGCTATAATAAAACAACGCTTTAATATGGTGCTTCTACTATTGTATACGATGGAACTTCTATCATATAAACAGTTTATATGATCGAAGCATTAGGACGTTCTAACCCAGTAGGTCAAAGCTGATTATGACCGGATGATTGCTCGCCCTAGACAAACTCGCCTTAAGGCAATATTTTATCATAAAATACAAAAGAAAATTGAATTCTCGCTACGGAATAAATAAACTGGATTCTATATTAAACCTAAAAATCGTTAACATTTATCAAAATTTAATCCAACGGCACTGGCTAAACGCTTTCGCTTAATATAAAATTAATATTTTCGGGAGATGCGATATAAAAAAACCAATCAAGAAAACTCATCGTGTAGACATTTTGCCGTCTCTCAATTCGATTTTGTTGAGAAATAATAGGAATCCATTTTAGGGAGAGGCGAAACAGAGTGTGGCATTCCGAGAGCGTATCGTCTGACCTATCTTAATGGACTCCACTTCGCTTTAGGCACCAAAAAACTTGAGGAAAGGGAACAATGAATCACGCGCCGACAGCAATCAAGCGCTTTATTTAACAAACAAACGCTTGATCATATTATCTCGGACCATATTTCGTTTTTACACGGGATACTGCATCCACCACCTGTCTGGCATAATATAATAATGATTTACTTTTCTTCATATTCATTACATAAAGATGAAAATACCTTTTGTCTGCTTTGTAAGGCATACCATAATAGCTTTCATTAGCACACAATAATATCTTTAATAACAATCAATACAAGCCATAAATTGACCATCATATCTCATGAATTTACAAAATGTTTATCTTATTTTATGGTCAATAACACCGAAAAAGGTTTTAAATAAAACATTATTTTGAAAAATAATCAGACTCATTCAATGGTTAAAAATCACGGCTGCAGTGATAGCCGTTGGACTCTGTAGCGCAAAAAGCGCTTTAAGATTACAAGTGAACGTATTCAGTTAGACGATCCTGGCTGTTACAAACCAATAAATATTCAAATGTAGAATTTAAAGTCTGGGATAAAAAGTTGGAACAAGTTGCATCGGCGCCGTAAACTTCGTGGCTGGAAATCAGCTCAGAAAGGCATAGGTATCATTTTATGGTGGTATCCCTATTGCGCTCGATAAATCTGTAGTATATCGTGAGTTAGCCGATAGTCGTAATAATAAAAGCGCAGAGCTTCGTTCATTTATGGATTCGCGTGGGAAAATTTATTTGTAACACAACCTTTATCGGAAAAAAGTTTATCGTACTTTGATTTTTAAGTGAATTATCAGCTAACAGAAGATATTTATGGAAATTGAAGGTCAGGTCAATACTGTTAACCTTTAGTAACGTGGCCTACAAAACAAGTCGCGTATTAGATTCCGCGCAAAACATTATTTAAAGAAAATAAGATATTTTGCGATGCAATTATGGTGGGTGTATACAGTCTTACGCACAATACCTTCATTTGAATGCCTTCTCTCTCTCTATTATGCAAGTTTTCTCTCTCTATTATACAGGTTTCCTCATAAAGATTTCCTTCACCGTAAGTCCTTCATGTGACATCACTGCACTCTCATTGAGGTCGATATTGGAATTCGGGTCTCGTGTTTTGTAGGCACGAGAGTATGTTGTGGGCGTCTACATAAACACTTTGTTACAGTGTTTAAAATCCAAAGTACCCTTATGTACCTCTTGTAATACTTATTATTATGGATTTTGCTAGAGATGCGCGATGGCGAGAGGTTAATCGCGATTGTTTCTGTTGTTCAAACATCTCGATGCATCGCAATTGTTTTCAATCGCAGTTGAATGTAGCGAGTCGGATTCGTGCGTAGTCACCCATTATTCATCGAGCACTAGCCGATGGGTCGATGCATCATGTCAAATCAAAATCGGTTAGATTTGGTGCGACTCGGATCAATCGCTTGCATCAGAACAATAAAAAAACCTCTCAAATGCTTCTAATGGGCAAGTCAATGGTTGAATCGATTGAAAATTTTACCAATTGCAAATATTCGATTTTTGAAACATCTACGAATCTCGCATCGCTAGATCCTGCCGCATCACCATATTATGCGGTAGTCCAAGAGCTAGAGCGCGAATCAACTCTCCTTCAGACCTCATTCGCTTTAGCCACATACGTCAACCTTTTCATGCATGCTTGCAGGTTACGCAGTATCATAGCTAAGCCGTTAAGCTCTAGTACACCTCCATCATGGACATTACTAGTAATTGAACGAATTTCACAAGTGTTGCAACGCATGTCTTTCTATATGACTTGCTGGTTTGCACGCTTTCATTCGTAATGAAGTGTGAACCGTGTAGCCACCGATTTTATGCATCACTACTTGTCGTTCTATAGATACCACGGGTTTGTTCAAGTTATTTGTGCGATAAAAGTTTTTATTAATCGCTTTCTGCAAGCGACTTCGTACGTGTGGAAGTTTTCGTGACTTATGGCAACATATTATTATCGCGTACCTATTCAGAGTTTCTCTATCCTTGTATACAAATCAATCGCTTAGCATCAGTGCTATTGTAAAATATTGTTAAGCTTTCGTCTCTACTACTCATCTTTCATATTAGGCGATACTTTTTACCATTTTCGCTGGGAGTGACTGCGCCAGTATTTTATCGTTAGAGAATATTTATTTAGATTCAAGTAGGTTTACAGGGGGCTTTCATCGGTTTAAGCAAAACGAATTAAGAACTTCTGAGTTTTGGCGTTTCGTTTTTGTACTGTAAGTTTGAACGTCGAAGCTAAGATCTTAATACGTGCTGCTTAAACGATTATAGTTGGTCTCCAGATCCAAAGCTGGAAACTCACATTGTATTCGTTTTTTCCTATCCATTTTTAACCTTTTTTTGATGAAGAAAGTTTATGATATTAGTAAGGATTTAAATTACTGTTATTATATTATTTAGAGGTTTAAATTCTTGCCTGTCATAGTAAGTAGGAATAATAAAAAATATATTTTACGATTCCATCGCACGGGCGCTTTGGATGGGAGGTGATGATGGACCTTTTAGAGGTAACTTGAGATGTTACTTCCAAGTGATGACATTCCAGCGAGTCTCATTTATAGCTCTACTGACCTACAGCAACATTTGATCGGATTTCAGCGAGCAAAAATATATCTTATATTTATTTTCTATACTTCTAAATATTTATAACTCAAAGGTTGGACTGACTGACTGACATAGCGATCTATCAACGCACAGCCCAAACCACTGGATGGAACGGTCTGAAATTTGGCATGCAGGTAGATGTTATGACGTAGGATAAAAAGGATTTTGATTAATTCTACCCGTATGGAGATAAAATAGGGGATGAAAGTTTGTATGAAACTTTGTCAATTTTAAACCGATATATTATATAAAACTAAATCTACACGGGTGAAACCGCGGGGAACAGCTAGTAATATATAAAGCTGAAGAGATTATTTGGTTTCTTGAACGCGCAAATTTTAGGAACTGTTGATTCTATTTGAAAAATAACCCCAGTGTTACACAGCCCATTTATCGAGGAAGGCAATATATCATCACGCTAAGACTAACTGCGGGTTAGTTTGCGTTAGCAGAAGTAAGTATTCCACGCGAACAAAGTCGCGGGCAGAAGATAGTTTACATTAAAAATTACATCCTTACAAACTTATTTTTTTATACTATTAGTAAACATTAACTATTATTTTATTTTAAATTAATTATGTGCCGTGATAAATGTTGGTTGTTCAAACCTTTTTCAGTGCCTACTAATTTCTTAATTTAAGTAGGCAATTGTACACACAATATAGTGAAGAAACTTGAAAATAATTTGTAAAATGTATAGGTTGCTACGAAAACTGACTATACCTATTAATTTGATAGAGTCAAGACTCGAGATTAGTTTTAAAACTCTACCGTCTTATAACTTAAAGGACGCATCTAAAAAGCGTCCGCGGCCCGACTCTCGCGTCGCTCCATCTCTTCACACCTAAGAATTCAATTAATCTCAACGTACACCCGCATCACTGGCCACGAGATTCGTGACTCGTAATTACTTTTTATCACATAAAAAAACAAAACTTATTCTACACTCCCCTGCTTATTTACGAATAAAAATAAAACTGAACCGCCTAACGGCTCTACAGAACAATGAACGATGATATGGTATTTTGAAGTAAACAGGCGTCCGAGAAAGGAATCCCGTGTACCACTGGACATTACACCACTTGGAAACAAAAGCGATAACTGGCTGCAGTAAATTACGGAAGAGATTTACGCGTCCCATTCATCATATTTCATTGGAATATTAATCTCTAGGTACTATATCCCGACATCGCCTAGAGATATTTCAATATTGTTCAAAAGAATGCCATTTATTGGACGATTGCCGTAGACTTCCCCTCATATATCTCCGGGAATAACAAAGGCCCGGGGATCACGCCATGACCCCTGGCAAGTCTGCGAAGTAAAAAAACCAATCGCACGAGCACGCAAATGAAATCGAAATAACGTAACGTCCAGGCTTGGCAAGGTCTCGCGGAATGAGATACGGCCTTTTGATTAACCATTGTCGGGACCATAGAGTCGAGGCTTTCATCTTACACATAACTATATTACACTCATATTTTAAGCCTTTTGTCGGCAGCAAACTAGATTCTTGTGCCTTCGATCGCTGAGTCATTTGCATAATGTTATGCATAATTCGGTTTTTTTGTTGTGGAATTTTGTGTATCTATCCAAGTGACAATGTGAACGAATATTTTTGTATCGATGAAAAAGTTGATTGCTTATTGATTTATCGAGGAGTTGTTATTATACGAAGCTATTAAGACTGTGTTTGTCTGTGAAAGATTTTCAACGTTACGTGCCCCTTTATTGCCGACTAATGATATTTTTAAAGAGGGTTGGATAGAAGTCACGCGGCCCCGAAAGTAGCAAACTTTCTTCTGTAATTACATGCAAGGTGGCCGGCGCGTAGGGTTGGCTCCATACATCACGCGATAACGCTCGCACTACTAAAAATAAGTCCAGCAAAATGTACTACTTACTTCCTTCGTGCAATATACAGGGTCGAGACTTTTTAGACAAACATTTTTAACACAGAGCATCGGCTGGTGGTTCATATCAATTCAAACATAAAATAAAATGTAGCGTACTATTTTTTCGAAATTTTTCGAAATTTTTATAAAAATATCATTATGGATTTTAGAATATCATTTTACAACAAAATTAAGCATTGTCTTACGTTTCACATACTTACTTAACAATTTATACAACTACATTTTATCATAAAAATTGATTAAAATAGGCTAAGGATTTTTTAATTTTATTTTAAAATAGATACGGACCATCGGCCGATGCTCTATGCCGAAATGTGCGCCTAAAAAATCTACATCCTATGCAAGTACTACGTATACTGCGAACAAAACTTCGAATTGAATTTTCAAACAGCTATCGAAGTTCATAATACAGGGCGGAGAAGTTGCGAGCTTCTTATTTAACTTCAAGATAAATTGTCGAGACTATCGATTTGTTTACACACCCATTTCACAGCCAAACATATATTCGAAGCTTACATTCATTGAATATAGTAACAGTCTACTCTAAGGCTTTGTATGTAATCCAGTCGTTACAAAAAGTCGACACACGAGCTATGCGATAAAACGTGCAATAAGAATAGCGGGCGTATGAGCTTAAGGTATACTTTACTATAATACGATAGTGTGCAGTATAAGTGTATAGTGTGGCCACATTATACTAGCCTAGGGCAGCGCAGGCCGTGTCCCCAAGCAAGTAGCCAGGCTGCCTCGCTAGTACGGCACGGAGAGAAGCGTGCGGCGGACGCGTCCACACCAAAAATAAACTTTATTTGTGTTTACTGACTGTGTTTGGAGTGCTCTTGGTTTGAGGGTAAGGTGCCAGCGAGGGAAAGTGTCTCTTTACATAACTGATAACTGGAGCTTTCGTAACAGTAGCGTGATAACAGTGAGTACAATAATTTCATTGGATTGTTTTAATGTGACAAGGGTTTGTTTTTGTTTTATTTAATTTAGCATAAATTATTTATCGATATAATGTTTAATTATTATTCCTAGTTTGTTGTCAACTTCAACCATTTTGTTACTAACTTATTTAAAACTTGGAACCATTTGTTGCTGTTTCTAATTCCTGAATAATGATAAGTATAAACAGAAGCCAATATTATCAGAACTTAAGTAAATTTAAAGCTCATAAAATGCATAAACAAATAGCACTGACATTAAACTTAAGTCAAACTTTACGTTGCTCTGCGCATGTCACGTCTAAGCATGGCAGATACGACAAGTTATCTTAAGTTGTGGGCGTAATCCTCTTATCAGTTATTAAGCATAACTAAGTTGAAACTATGTTGTGTCCACATTTTGAACCAATAATAAAGATACCTTGGGAATGTAATTATTTTTTAGGTGTTTGAGATAAGATAGTCGCTCGTTTGACTTTGAAAACTTGTTAGTACAAGTTTTACAAAGGTAGAGTTTTGGTGTGCTGTAAGTGAAATTACCAAGGAACTACAAACTACGTACATCAGGAGAAATATTATGAATGGAAAAAATATTGTGGCTCTTCTATTATTATAAAGAAGAAAGGCTTGTATGTATGTTTGTAAGGAATTGGCTGGACCGATTTAAAAAATTCTCTCAACATTTGAATGCTACATTATCACTAATTAATAAAGGTTATATTTTATCCTCGTATTCCCACGGGAACGGGAACTACGCGGGTGAAACCACGTGAAGTCCGTTAGTATTTAATAAGTATATATTGATTATGCTTAAGTAATGATTATAGTTTTAAATCCTATCGATGCACATTACTTTAATATTACGCGGACAAAAATGCAGGTATTAGCTTTCTTTCGTATACTGTATCTTGTTCAACGAATGAGTAGTACTAATATAGAGCCAAAAAGTGATGCTGTATGCGGAACCGATTCGATTATACCTATAGGAAGAATCGATTCAACTCTAGTACAAATTGGTATTCGATTTTGTTTCTTGTATTGCTTAGACATTTAAGTCATTCTATGTAATTGTCAAAATTATAAAATTTCAGAGCTACTTGAATAAGTAACAAGTGGACAAGTTAGGCTTCAATCTGTAATTTCAATGAAGACAATGTAATAATTTGGAAACAACCTCGAATATACACTTAAATACAATTTTCAATCAAATCAGCAATCAATCAAAAGTTGTGGTGATTGTGTGGTATGAGAGTACAGTGATTTGTCACACCACGAACATTACGGTGAAGGAAAACATCGTGAATAAACATGAGATACTTACATGTCTGAGAAGGAATTGAAAGAAGATATAGTGCCTAAGAGATGTTGACATTTTCCCTATCTATCACTTTGACTACTACGTTCGTTTCAATATGGTATCCATCTATCTTTTAGGTTACTAAACATAAAAAAATCTATCATTTGGTGCTTACTCTCATTCCAATAGCTTATCTCTTGTTGACAATATTATGAAATTGAAGGTATAGATTGATCAAATGTGACAGATAACTGGGAATCGAAATCCATCTGTCCAGCTTTGATAGGAATATTGCCGTAAATCTCTGGGGAAAGGTGTTGTAATGCATTCAATAAGGTAAAAACTATCCACTTTTTCAACAAACATATAATAAAGTTCGTGTCCTCTTTACTTATATAATTTCAAATTCGATTATAAACGAGTTGTTTTTTTTTTAAAAAATAACACATTTCAATTGTTTCAAATAGGAACACAACGTTCAAACGGTTCTTAAAATTGCTCTTATGGAAATATGCTTCAGTTAACGGTAACCGCTTCATCAACGAACCTATTTTAGTATGCCTATGAGCTACCTTAATAGTTTACAACAGGATAATAAGTAGCATGTAAGTACGCTAGGTGCCGCGTTCTAATTGCAAAAGCTGGCAGGGTAGTTGCTACCGCAGACCAAGATACTACCGCCAATTAGTAGCGTAGTATATGCATTGCTACCTTAGTTAGATAAGACTGTTATAAATATATTTCGCAAGATAACGCACGTGGTTTTAATACATGCAATTAAATTCGCCACATTCTCTTCATAAACATTTTATTTTTAATATCTACTTATGTCCTTGTTCTTCTTGTATATGATAATCAAATCTGTTACTTACCACTCCAAGTCAAAAATGGCTTGACACAATTTATGAATGCGAAGGTCCTTTTTAAGGATCTTTCAAAACGCCTGGTTGACGTCTCTGGTGACCGTCGAGCTGGTTCTTACCTCGGTCAGAGGATTAGCTTAGCGATCCAGCGAGGTAACGCAGCCAGCTTACTGGGCACCATTCCCGCAGACACTAATTTAAATTCCGTGTTTTATTTATAATTTTTATTTTTATTATATTTTTCCTTTTTCATTTTTAGCAATAAGTTACTCAAATGTTATATTTCATGTAAATAAAATTTATGAATGTTATTTTATTCGCTCTAATACAGAGCTGGTATAAATAGCGGGTTAGTTAGTGGCTATTTCCATATATAATCGTAATTTGTAATTTCAATTATAACGTGTTTAGTCAGGCCTAGGGTTCACAAGTAAAAAAAATATAATCATTTTTATGAGTATTTCGTCATTGCTTTCGAGTACTATAGCCTGGTCGTATTATATACGTCATAGTCGACCAGTATGCGCTCGCGACACTTTCCATCAGACGATTGACTAGCCTGTTTCACTATTATGTCATTTAAACTTAACTACCTAGGTACGGTTCATTCACATAATATTTAGGGATCCCTATATCATAAGAAATTATAATATTATGAAAAAAAAATCTCGTTATTTTCATTGACGTAGATCTATCTTGATATACATACAGACAGGCGGAAAATTAAGACGTATAAGACATTGTAATATTCTTTTGGAATACGGCGTCCTAAAAAATAAAAATACAAGGTATGAAACTTACCCTTGGGAATGCCACCCTTGAGAGACTCTTGAACTTGTAACGCAGATCGTGCAGATATTTACAAAACTACGCGCCTTATACGGTATTTAATATCTACAAGTAATCACAAAAGGAATATTGTGATGCTTCGGTCCCATAAAAAAGCCCGACATTGATGGCGAGATCGTGGCAAACTGCACAATCTAATGGCAAATCTTTACTCACAGATAATGGCCCGGCCATTTACTGGCCGAGCGACATTTAATGGCCAACTTTTTAACTGCTCCGATATAACGAGATCGGTACTATATTTTTTATTCGAAAAAAGTGACAATTCTATTTTCGAATAAAAAATATCAAGTATTTGTTTTCTATTTGTACTTAGCACGGTTTGCGTAAATTATATTTCCTATTTCCTTTCAAAGATATAACTAGTACGTTTTTGCAATAATATAGTGTCATTGTGACCGAATGGTTATGAACCGTGAATGATGGGTTCAAATTACAACACAATTGCTTTTAAATCACAATTAGAATACAATTTTAGAAATAGTAGAATAAAAATTGAAAGTAACTTTATTTCCTTCGAGTAGCAATGGGGAATATTATGACAAAAAGTTAATTATGTTCTTATAATAAAGTAAATATTGCTTTTTTAACACTTTCACTGCTAACATTTCATCTTCTTCGTAAATTCTCTAACATTTGGACGCACAGACGCGTCGTTAGCAGTGAACGCGTTAACTAAAACAAATGTCTTCACACCTTCCCCAGGATAAGGCAGGCGTTTTATATACTTTTCACAACGAAGATGTTAAAAGGAGCTAAAATGTTAAGTTCATCGCCGTCTCAATCTCAGGCACTATACTTAAGTATATAAAATTCTTTGAAATCATTCCCAGACATATGGGGGTTTCCTCACGATGGCTCGTGGTGTGACATAACTGCACTTAAGTTTTAAAAAAAGTGTATAAGGTCTGATCGATGATATTGAATCTTGCATCACTCGCCTCGCAGGCTACTTAGATCACTCTCAAATACCTTGTTAATTTTATTGAATTAAATGAAAAGTTTTCACACCACTTGCTTTACGGTGAAAGGAAAACATCGTGAGGAAACCTGCATATTTCTGAGAAGTAATTCAATGACGCATGTAAAGTGTCTGAGACGGCGATGGACTCACCATCTGTCACTTTGGCACTTAATCATCTTCGGTGAAAAGTGGGTGCTGTGATTACAGCACCTCTGCCTACCCCTTCGGGGAATACAGGCGTGAGCATATGTATGTATGTGTAAAATCATAATCATCGTTGGAGCCGAAGGCGTCCATTGCTTTATTCTAATAATCATATAATACATATACTAATATTCATTACATATTTGTATTATTATGTAGAGCCCGTGGTGGCCTTGGGGTTTGAGTAGACGCATGCTACGCAAGCGACGCAAGTTCTAGCGGGGCCTGTACCAATGAGTTTTTCTAAAAAATTCTGTGCAATGATTTCACCCCACGTGCTTTACGGTGAAGAAAACATCGTGAGGAAACCATGTCTAAGAAGTATTTCAAAGACATATCTTTAGTGCCTTAGACGGCGAAGGACTCCCCAGCTGTCACGTTTTCACTTAATTATCTTCGGTGAAATGGTGCTGTTATTACAACACCTCTGCCTGCAGGCGTGAGAATATATGTATATGTATAGTATATTATTTATAGCTGCGTATTGGAAATGCTACCATTTAATCGAGAAAGCCTTAAAACTTTATACAATGACATGTTGTATGTATAAAATGTCGTGACATGCGCCCGCGCAACGCGTTTATGTCTCTTGTATTGCATTTAGAGGCAGCGCGGGCGCATCTCATAAAATCGCTGAATTCATAAACATCTTTTGTACGGTATTGAAAATAATATTTTTGGAAAATAATGTATATTAATAAACACAATAATTATTTATTTTCCAAAAATAAAGACCAATTTGTTTTTTGGATTTTATATAGTTCAATACTATTATTAACGCATTTATGTTAAAATCTGCATATTATTATTTCTTGCATAAAAGCGTTATCTTGTGTAGTTAGACAAATTACATTTATGAAATGTGTAGGTAAAAGTAGCAGTAGGTGGACACACACTAACGAATAAATATTATTTCATAATCCATTAAAGAGTAAGATGTTCGATTAACGTCAGTATTTATATTCGAATAAAGTTGATTTTTCTAGTCGCCCCATTTCCGTCATATTTATCCTTATTTTATTGACCGCTGCTACGTAATGGTTGCAAACCCCTAACTTTATCGCGTACTTACTAAGAGTCGTGAGCTATATCCATAGATAACGCAAACAAAGCAGATATCGTCCTATTATAGAAAACTTATGGGCTACTTAATACCGCCAATTACAATGGAGTATTTCTACTTAAACTTGGTTTAATTAAGGGGTAGAGATTGTGGGTTTCTTTAATGAGGTTGCTTGTTTCGGTTCGGATAGAAATACAGTTGTTATGGATTTGGCTTATGCATGACCTCTACCAAATAAGGGAGCGTGTATGTGCATTCAAATGTATACTCTAGAAAAATATCTAAAAGTCAGTAATATCACCCTACGTGCTGTAAGGTGAAGGAAAACATCGTGAGGATTATATTATGTATAATGCCTTAGATGGCGATGGACTTACCATCTCTCACGTTGACAATTATCATATTTGCTCCTCTGCTGACCCCTTCGGAGACTCTTCTGGGATGGCGTGAGCATATTGTCATTATTAAAGAAAAATAATATTTATTTTCCCGCACAGAGTATAAAAGAGCAAAATTTGAAAATACAATAAATACAGAAATACAATGGGACAAATATCTCTCTACATAAATAAATATTTTTTTTGTATCTGTTAGTAAGGTCGAAATAACAGCAGATTATTAAGTGCACTTAGAGAAAGAAAACTTGCAATATTATTATTATTATTTTTTATTTTGTTTTTACATCTTCCTAGTGCAGTTATTAACAAAAGCTTTAAAGATTTTGACATGACTTACACTGGGTTATAAATCTATATTTATAAAGATAAAGAGGCAAGATTTATATGTAAGTATGTTTGTATTGAATAGGCTCCGAAACTACTGGACCGATTAGAAAAATTCATTCAGCAATAAATAGCTACATCATCAGCAAGTAACATACGCTATATTTTATCCCCGTACTCCCACAAGTACGAGAACTACGCGGGTGAAACCGCGTGACGTCCGCTAGTAGCTAACTAAAGTTACAAGGAATATTTATATAAGAAAACAAGACTGTAGTCAATATTTATGATATATTTTCAGCCTTAACAAAACTGTTTGAAGGTCCAAATTAGGAATCAATAAGCATGTTGGAAGTCCAACTTCTATATAATTACCAGATTTTAACATGAAGGAACTTCCACCTGACCTTCACAGCCCCAGTTACTCACAAAACTGGTTTTGTATGTCGGAACGTAAATAACAGACTGGCATAACACTTTCTGCTGATATTCCCGACTTAACATTAACTAGTGTAGTTAATAAAATAAAACCTTTGACATTTGAGCCCTAGAGAACCCAATAATCAGTACCACAAATCACTTTAACCTTCTAAATTATAGTTGCGTAAACTTTTATCGATCAAGTTCCGACGCAAGAAATATATATGACCGCCCTACTACGTGATTTTACGTAATAAAGATTAGATTGTGGTCACTTCCCGTCGACCCTGTTTTTTGCTTCCAGACTGAACTTATAGTCAAACTACCCGAGATCTAGGTCACAAAATAAAAATATACAGAAGGGCGGCGGCCATGTACCCGTAGGAACATTGGTCAAAAATCGTCGCATGTTAACTATACGTGCTTAAAAGATCCGGCTACTAATTACTTGACTTGGAAAAATATATTTATAAAATAACAGTTATAACTATGCAGTTTATACATAACAATATTTTGAAGCTTAAATATTTGATGTATATATAGATTATTTACAAACATTCCGTAATTTCTTTATGATTCGATAATTTTATGAGTCCGTCTGAGGCCACACATGAAGACAGAGACGGACACATAAAATGCCCAAATGAAATTCAAGGTACACGTTATTTGTACCCTGAATTTAACGTTCTCAACACGTGCCGGGGACCTGAGGCCTTACTATAAGCTCTTATTGCCATCATAGTTCCACTGTGTGACAGTGACAGACTTATACACGTCGTATACATCTGTCTCATAATAAAAGTTAAACTATCGTGACAAAGAGGTCATGTTAGTGCCTCTGTATGGCTCGAGTCGGGCTTGTGTTTGTGCTAACCGCCTGTTACCGCAAATGTGTGGGAGCTGGTCTGTTGTTTATTTTAATTTTGTGTCTGGGTCGAACTATCGTGTTTTCCATTATTCATGTCCAATTGTTTCGTTGACGGAAAATCGTTAGTACGCTGACTCATTAAAGAAATTCGACTGGTTTAAACTGACCATTGATTGTGTGATAAGACATTAAATTGAAATGCCTACAATAAATACTGTATTGGATTATGTTCCGAACAATATCGTGTTAAGGCAAGGCGCCTGGTAGTTGCGGCAGTATTTTTAGATACCCGATTTATGTTCATTAGGAAGGTAACAGAGTGATAATTATCGTAAATCTGAAAGTAGTTCAACATTGGCTGTGGGTTGTGCCAATGTTTCACTCAACTTTAATAAATTTAATGAGAAATATTATGACCATAGCTTAGCAAGTAGACATTGGAAATTATTGGGTTTCGCTATATTTTATCCCACGTACTTATATAATGTTTATATAGGTATCCAGTTTCTCACTTGCTGAAGACATTTACATCCAAGTTCTATATAAGAGAATCAAAATTGAATAAAAACAAATAAGGAACCCCTTACGCATAAAATACATTTCGTTTAAGAAGACCGTTTAAAGGTAAAGAAAATCTGGTTGCGCCATCAAGTAGAAGTTATCAATTAATTATCATTTAACGATTAAACCTGCACTGAAGCACTCAATCGAGTAATCATACGCCGAAAATGTCTTACATAATTTTGAAAAAGCGCTGCCGCGTTGAATTTAGGAAATTGATACATAATACATAGAGGATAAAGTTCAATTACGTTTCTTTAAAACTGACAATTTACGACGAGTGCAACGCCGAGAAAGCTTAGTGAATAACGCGGATGATTCTCCTACGCTTCTCGACCGATAGTAATCAAACATAGTTAAGGTCTGCTACTGCAAAGCCGGCTTTCAAATAAAAAAACCGCATCGAAATCGGACCGTCCGTTTGAGAGCTACAATGCCATAGACAGACATCGACATCAAACTTAGAACCCTCTTTTTGCGTCAGGGGTTAAAAAAATCAAGTACCTAGTCCATTCATTGATGTTAAATACAATATGGCGACTGTCCTTGACACTGACATGTTTTAAAATAAATATGTTTTTGTTACATACATTCATTGACACGACCGCGATCGATAACTGAAATGACCAACAAAGACCACATTATAACGAATATTTGTAAAGTGTCGATGTGTGAGTGTAGAATTACAACACAGTATAAAATATAAGCTTTACAAACAGTAAGGAATATAAGGCTAAATTTTGAAATAAGAACGTTTGCTCATAGTAAGCGTAGTCAATTTTAAAGATGTTTTATTTTTTTTAAATTGTCTTGATAAAAATGTTGTCAAAATTACGTAGATTCATCGTTTTGTTTTTTTTTTGTTGAAAAACTCGGTTTTACACCTAAATCCGCCACGATGTGACACCCCTAAAGATGTTACTGCTATTCTGCTGATCTCGTACATGTGTTTGTGTGAGTGTACCATTTTTGTGTAATTCCACAGTTTAGAATTACACAGTTATTTGTCACGTCATGAACTTTGCGGTAATTACGCAAGATACCAGTCTGGGACTTCCAACGTTAGCACCTAATTTAAATTTAGATCTATCTAAGTAAATAAAGCGATTTATATTTTTATTTCCGTCTATCTGTCAGAACCGATTTTAACGAGACTTTCAATAACAGATAGCTTATGTTTAAAGGAAGAAAAAAAGTGTTCGGTGAAATTACGAATGACATTAATTCGACGCCGGTGAAACCGAGGCGCAGCTAGTTATTAATTTGTATGTGCAATTGAATATGTTTTACAACTGTATTGCATAAAACAATACATAATAATACCAGCCATTTTATCTTAGTATCACCCAATGGTTGTCTGGTCTCTGGCATAAGTACGCCTGTGTATTAATAATGCAGGGAGATTAAATAAATAAAAATATTATGTTTGGTGAGAGAAAGAAGGCTTTTAAATCATCTGCTTACCCAAAGTCAAAGACCCATTTGAAATTCTCAAGATATATAAAACTATAATACTATTCGTTGATTAGATTAGCCACATATTCAATAAATAATTCCCATAAAACCGAATTTGTTGGTCGATTTCAAAGAACCTCATAATGAAATCAAACTCCGTGTTCTAGGAAGAACGCTTTGTTTCATATAATGTTATACTTATATTATTCCACTGACCACTATTCTAAGAACGGGAACATACCAACAAAAGAACCGACACAGTTCAAAGAAGTTGTCTCGAACTGAGTTCAATACGAATTAATTTCATAGCAACATTATTTTAAGGTTTTGAATTCAAAAAGGAACCGAACATCATGGAGGGCTACTATCATCGGTTTAAGCAGAGCGTATTAACAACTTCTGAACATTGACGTTTCATTTGGGTACAGGGAAATTAAACGTCAAAGCTATAAAGGTTTTAATATGGGCTGCTTAAACGACCATGGTTCTCCCTGTTTTCTTAAAAAGCAATGTAAAACTTATCTTTACTTTACCCTTACACCGGGGCTTGTATCAATGAGGTTTTCTAAAAAAAACTTATGTGCAGTTATTTCACACCATGTGCTTTACGGTAAAGGAAAACATCGTGAGGAAACCTGCATATGTCTGAGAAGTAATTCAAAGACTTATATATAGTGCCTGAGAATTCGATGGACTTACCCTCTTTCGTCGTTTGAGCCGATTATTAATAAATATATACCAGAATTTCTCGTTTAGGTTGCGCCCCGCGGTATCACCCGCGTTAGCATACCCTAAGTTTTTTTATTAAAAGTAGCCTAAGCTTTCATCCCTTATTTTATCCGCTTAGGGGTAGAATTAATCAAAATCCTTTCTTTGTGGATGCCTACGTCATAACATCTACCCACATGTCAAATTTCAGCCCAATCCGTCCAGTGGTTTGGGCTGTGCGTTGATAGATCACTATGTCAGTGAGTCAGTCACCTTTGAGTTATATATATTTAGATTGATAGAGGTATCTCACATACTTCCATTGTGCCAAAGTAAAATCAAGGTTATGCACAAGTGTTACGATTTCAATTTCCAAATGTTATTTGTCGCGGCGCCGGTGATAGCGTCGGAATGATTTCGTAACCTTCGCTCGCTTGCCACTGAGTGGTCTACGTCACGCAAGCGGTTAAAGGTAGTCATACACTGAAGAAAATCATTATAGACATCCTTAGTACAAAACATGGTTCAAATGAAAAATAGACTAAACTCGGACCAAAACTATGTCCATCCTTTTTGTATTTTTTTTTGTAAATGTGTATCACAGACTATGACCTGATTTCAAACCAAAGACTCCAGACCCAGACTCCAGACCAGGAGAAAATAAGGAGCATGAACACTAATTAATAGGTCCATAGTTTAACTTCCCCTTCACCAAAATTTCTAACAGATGTATATTTTCCGTCCTAAATTGTTTAATATTTAATAATAATGACGCATTGGAATATGTTCGTGTCATTTAACTTTGAATTAATAGTACAATTTCCTCAATAAGAATATCATTTTAATATACCCACAGGGAAAAACACATATTTTTAATCATCCGTAAGTATGGCATCACCTTTAACAAAGTTAGCAATACGATGTAAGCCGCCCTTAATGGAGCACGAGCTGTATGTCACAACAGCGTTATCACGCCGCGCTGATAGACTTCTCACAAAGTATAACTGCCTACAAGCCAACTTAAGAAGAGGTAGGGCTTAACAACACCAACTAGTTCTAACAAAATATTTTTAAACTAGAAAGTTACCATACCTTATCGGACTTACAAACCAAACGAAAGAAATGTTCCGTAAGCAGTTTTTCACTTGTCAAATAAGTAGTATTAAAACTGAGAGCAACTGAGCAAAGAGTAATAACGTACATATCTTCCTCCTAAAAAAAAGGTCTTGTATAATTATTTGAAGTGAGTAAAGCTGTTTGCGACTCTACTAACTAACAAAATAAAAAACTAGCCTCATCAAGCCCTAGCGAGGAAGAGATAGAGACTCTATCTTTCTCTGAGGGAAATGAGGCCTTTGTCCCGCAATGGGACACCTCGGGCTTATATTAATGATAATATTAACATTTATGTCAACTGAGGGCCAACTATAATCGTTTACGGAATCGCGTATTACGAATATTAAGGTACCAATAAATTAAACTTCAAAGCTTACGTTGCGCGCTGCTTAAAACCTTCCTTAAAACGGACGTATTTGGACCCTGTTGATTTTGCACCAAACATATAGTGCGTTAGCTCTGTGTATGAATTATATACGCATGTCTGCATTCACCAGAGAGGTTGGCTGATGTGTACTTAATAGTACATCTATACTTCGCCAGTTATGTTGAGGTCTCTTGTAATAGGCAAGCCTATTGCCATCAACCGGACAGTAATCCGGACTGCGTTTTGGAAAAATAACAAGAAAAACCCAATAACATCTTTCCCGACCCTAGGATCGAACTCAGGATCTTGTGTTTCGCAGTAGCATTTGAAGAATTCTGAATCATATTAATAGTTAAGCTTCTTAAGTAATCTAGACCTTATTAAATACCTGACTAATAACAGTAATATTTATGTCATTACTAACTGGATTACCTTTAAGTTTCCTACAGCGACACATTATGTCATTACTTCGCAAGGATTTTCTCACGACATTTTTAAAGTTAGATTGTACCAATAACTGAGACATTCTGATTACTTTGCCAAGTCAAATTGTAGTCATATTATTCTTCATATGGTTTTGATAAGGTAGGTCGTTTGTTAGTTTATTTAAACACCGCTTTAGAAACTTCGGATTAACTTTCAAATATATTATTATGAAATCAAAATGCTGATACACTCAAGTTTTGTAACACCAAAAATTATTAAATCACAAATGACATAATTGCATTGGAATATAATTGAATGATTGCAAGAATTGTGGCAACCCTATTCAGACGACATAAGCTATTTACGTTGTGTCATTATAAAAACCATTAATCTTTATTAGACACAAGTAACGCAACCAAATTATTTTTGCCTCTTGTAATTCTGCAGATCTAGTCTTAATAACCTGATCAGGGACTTAAAAAAGATACTTATGTTAGTTCCACTTCAATACATTTTAAACTGCATCATTAGTCTTAAGGTCGCAAACGATACAGAGAAATGCTCACACCATCCCAGAAGGTTTCCCGAAGGGGTAAGCACAGATGTTGTAATAACAACACCCACATTTTACTGAAGATGATTATGTGCCAACGTTATAGCGGTTGAGTCTATCGCTGTCTCAGGCACTATAAATAAAATGTCTGAACCGCGAAACGCGCTTCGCGTTTCGCGGTAACGTTGTTAGAAAAACTCATTGGTTCAGGCCCCTGGGGTTAGAACTAGCGTCGCTTGCGCAGCAGGCGACCGCACCAACCCCACGGCTACCACGGCTCTAAAGGAACGCCTCGTTTAGAATTTATATACTTTATTTATAAAATTTGGAATCTTTAATTTGCAAGCTGAAATCTAGATGTTACCATACTACAAATGATTTTTAAAGTCGATAAAAAGTGTGACAAATTATCTACTTCCTGTAACGTTTCTTTTACTAAGGTACAAAAATGACTACGTATAAAACCTTAATCAATGTCAAGTGTTGCGTGTAAGATTTGAAGTAAGCAGTTTGTGGAAATGCCCTACGGCCTGGGGTCATTAATAGCTGAATCACGGCGCCATTCCATTATTCATGGTTTTTCGTCATTCATGAATAATAGAAATGACCTTTATGTATTCAGTGAAAATGTTTTGGAATGGCGCAACATTCATATTACCACCTACGTCGATATTTGAATGGCAAATTTGTATCGCTATTTTACATTTAATTGGGTTATGTTTAATATGCCTTTGAGTAAATATTTCCGCGGTTATGTAAGAAATGAAGATATCTAAAAGATGGTTGGAACAGATCTATAAGATAATTTCAATGCAGAACGAGGTTTAAACCCACATTGGTATGTTATGAACCTCACAGTTGGTAACACCATAGCTATTACTAGTAACTTCTCAAGTTACGTAATATTCATCAGATATATTGGGATGTATTCAAAATGTATAATTTTACGGTAACTTGAAGGTTTGAATTTCCCAACGTTAAAGCTATTTACACCAAATAGGTTTTATTTTTAATCTCAATTCTAATCTACTATTGAATAAATATACATCAAAGCTCATCATTAAAGGTTAATAATGTGTCGATAGGCACTGTGTTATCATTATATTTATGGAAATTCGGCTTCTAATTGCATGTTATTGATTTATAAATACGCAATCAACATTACCGCTGATAAAATTACTCGTGAATTTGAATACTTATAACATAAATGCTAATAAAAGTCCAATAAGTTATTCTAAATGGCTGACACCTATTCCATTTTTATTTGACTGTGGCGAAGCAAACATGAGGGTTATGACTTTGCGTATGCGTGTATGTTCATCTGTTCTCTCAGAATTCCAAAACCCTATATCTATAATTTGACAAATGAGGTATCGTTAGATGTGTCTTCATTGTTCGCTGGTTATAGGTTATATCAGATCATATGTCACTACACTGTTATAATGTATTGTTTTTAACTAACTTCAAAATAGCAGGCGACTAAATTCGTTTATGAACCGATTTACATAATTTTTTTTTGAAAGAGGTATTCTGAATGTGGCACCATGATACGGAAACCAGGATCTGATGATGGCATCCCAGAGAAATCTAGTAGAACTTTCGTAAATCGATCAACGGCTAGTGCAATTGTTAACTTTTTTGAGTATATGTCCACGGCATCATCTGATCATCACTTTTGTTTCATACTTCCAAGAGCATGTTTTTTTAGAAGTCGGGTAAACTTCCTTTTTTTAAAGCATTTTTTTCCGTCTGTACCTGTCGCACAATCATAGCATACACAAAAATTTAAGTTTTTAAAAACTGAGCACGTTTTCTTCATGGATTTATAGCGTGTCATCGCAAAGGCCATCTTTGTGCTGTGACCGCGTAGGAATGAAAAAAGCTAGGTCTGTGGTGCACTTTTGTCAACTCCTCATCCAAATCTAGATTCGTCCAAAAACATTTGTGTTTTACTGCGAAGATTAAATCTAGAATATTTTAGTATAGTAGGTACTAGTTCATGTAATTTTATTACCCATGGCGAAGAAGATTACGAGTAACTTCAGGTGACGACACGAGCTATGAGCGCTGACCTTGTGCAGAAGTAATTTTATAAGTGTCTCTGTCTGTATATATGGTCGACGCGAATAAAATACATGCTTAGTTACGGTTTATTAAACGTTTTACATAAATTTAAAATATTAAATATAAAAGAGTAATTGTTGAGTTTCTTGCCGGGCAATATTCAAGAAATGTTTCACCATTGTAGTCTCTAACTAAGAAGGCGTACCATCATCGGTTTGAACGTATTAAGAACATCTGAGCTTCGACTTTGATTTTACCGTACCGTACCGAAAAACCTAAAGGTCAAAGCTGATAAGTTCTCATTACGCTGCTTAAACGATTATAGTTGACCCGCAGTTCTGAAAATATAAGGGGCTACGTTTCAATTACTGTGAACTGACACATTACAAATGTGGGTATCACCGATAGCTCGCATTCTTCAAATCCGATGCAATATTGATGACATTCTACGAGTGCCATTGAATGCGCCGGCGCAGCGGCGGCTTCCGTATTGATATTAATTATCGATATATCAGTAAGATAAGCCATTATGTTACGAATTAGTTAAACGAATTACATTCTTAGTTTGCCGCTGTTTGTAATAGAGAAACGACCTACAGAATTGTATTCATTAACTAGCTTCTGAAAGCGACATCGTACGCGTACACTTTGAGAGTCGCTAAGACCAATCACGGGTTATAGTTAGCGTTAAATAAACCGCGATTGTTGTTAGCGTGATGATATACTTTCCTCGATAAAAGGGCTATCTAATACCAAAATATTTTTTCATACCGGACATTTCATACGGAGTAGTTCCTGAAATTAGCTCGTTCAAGCAAAGAAACAAATAAACTCTTTAGCTATATATATCAAGTATAGTATAAGTGGATGTATGTTCAGCTCTATTTTCGTTGATGTCGTTGAATCAAAAGTACCCAGGACCACAGTAGCGTTTGCGACCACCAGACCAAGGAAAGGAGGCAGTCGAAATATAATAAGAAATTAAAAGACTTTTTTGGAAATGCTTTCCAGACAAATCTATACATATATCATAATATATATATCATCTTGAACAACCAAATATGGAACAGCAATAAAAATGTTATCTAAGCCTGCAAATACCAGGCGAGCATAAAGCATTGCAGGCAGTTATTAGAATTTGTAAATGACTGGAGCACTGATCTCACGTGTATTACGATGCCGCGTCTATAACTCATTCACCTGACCATAAATGGATGAACGGAGATTGCTAACTAACCGTTGATATAAACGGCTCGGGAAAGCCAGCCTTCATATTTTTGTCTTTGGCAAAAAGTGATCGGTTTATAACACATTGCGCAATGTCTGGTCTCCTGGTACGTGATGTGGAAAATAAATAAGCTTTCAGGTAGTTTGGACTTACACCATTACAAGGCAGTGTTATCTCACCAACGTTAAGAAGGGGTGTTACAACACCCACTTCTTATTTTTCTGCTAACAACCTTTACTCAGATACATGCAAAAAATTAAAAATCTATCAAAAATTTAGTTTTAGTTAATTTCACACATTGAAACAAGATATAAGACATCAACAACATAGAAGAGAAAGATGCATTATATTCGTCTTACTTCTGAGCACAAATTTAATTTGAACTTCATACTTAACACTGAATTTGAACTTCATGCTAAAGGTACCTACTATGTACCTTTAGCTATATTTATCTCCATCAAAAACGCATCTTAAGCCTTTTAATACCATTAGATCACACCTAATGGAACAATCTAATATAAAATCTACCACAGTTTCGTGACTTTCATGACGTGGATGTACTAAGACGCAGTTTTAAGTACGTAATCATAAGGTAGTGCTCGATATATGCCGTAACATAATCGACTAAGTAATACTGAGCTGTCAATTTTCCTGCGATTTACTTCAGTTTCGCGATCACGTTGCGCCGAGCGCTTGTCAGTTCAACCTAAGAGCCATATTAGGCTTCGCATACATGGCCGATGTTCCGCTGCAATAGCCGATTATATTTTTTATTCGAATCGATGCCTGTCACATTTGACATTTGCTGCGTACCGCGGCCGAGTCGAATCAAATTAGCCAATCACGGTAAATTAAATTATTTTGATACGGCAATTTATCAAAGCATACAACTAAGGGATTTTATTGACATTTTAATATATTATATAATAGGACCTAAATACAAATTTACACAGATAAATAAAATTGAGGTGTCTGTTTTTAATTCCAAATTAACAGCTTTTCACTAAATGCATTTGGAAGTAAGTATGTAAGTTTATTCGAAAAATGTCCGTCTTTCTGTCTGTTTGTTCCGGGTAATCTCCGAAACGGCTGGACCGATACTAACAGAACTTTCTCAGTCAGAAATCTAACAGAAATTGAACATTAGGGATCCGCGGGCAATCCACGAAATTAAGTCTAGGCGGGTGAAACTACAGGGCACAACTAGTGTATAAGAATATTTAAATTATTGAATACGATACATAAATCTAGCTACGTAGGAAGATCGACTTTAGCAGTAAATTCAAGTGAATCAATCTCAGATCGCGACGTATACAGTTACAGTACAAAATGGAACAGCTCATTGTGAGGTATCCAAAGGGTGTCGAGACACCCGACACCAGATCTTGTTAACAGCCGCCTTTGTGTCCAGTCGTGACCTCGCTAGAGCTGTAGTCATAATAGAACATCCAATTCAATATGTCACAGGAACAGTATCGATACTACAGGATCGAGTTGCTAGGATTTTATTCGAGTGTTCGATTTATGACTCAATGACGTTTATTCTTAAGAGTCTAAATATTGGACGCTAGCGGGAATGTACATATTCGGTATCTGTAAGAGTGGATTTTATGGAATAATATTTAGCTTGATGTAAATAAAAATAGGCAAAGATAGAGCATTTCGCATGCTTTACTGCTCTTATATAATATCTCGCCCTTCATGAGGTAGGTATCTACTTATTAATTATATGACTATATCTTCACCAGCATGCAAGTTCTTAACAATCTTATCACATAAATATACCGCCTTTGTGGGTACTTAACATTCGCTTACGTTCTCACTTTAAACACTTCAAAGTCTTAAACCTTTTAATTGGTACTACCTCCTTGTTAGTGGCATCTAAAAACGAACTTGATTAACTTAAGGTTCTACTTATTAGACGCAACTGCCTAATGTAGTACTTCAAAGTAGGACGGTTAGTTAAAAGTTACAAGTAAGGGAAAAATAATTAGTATACATTATAATCTAAATTTATTTAACTTTGAAAAGACTTGATAATAAGGAAAAACAATTAAAAAACGTGTTAATTCGTAATAGAAACGATTTATAATTCCAATGAGTATGTGACCATTAATTTATACTCTGGTACACATGACGTTATGAAGTTTCGACGTTTTCCTCGATAAAGGGGTTGCGAAGGTCAGATGGCAGTCGCTTAGTATAAAAATCTGGTGATCAACCACATCGGATTGAATCAAGTGCCAACCCCAACAATGTATGGGATAAGGCCAGGGAGATGATGATGATGACGATGAAACATGACGTTATAAGTACACATAAATAAAATTGAAATGTCTGTTTGTAATTCCAAATGAGCAACTTTTGTACTAAATACATGTAGTAAATACGTTTTTATTATTATGTATATGTACATAAATATATAGATTTTTTTATTTTCTCTGTTGCCTTTTGCCTGTCTATTTTCCGGCTAATCACGGAAACGGCTGGAATAATTATTTCAGGATTCACTGGCAGAAGGCTGATGTTTCAATGAGTATCTGAGGGTATGAATTTAGTTTGAAAATAATTAGGGAAACGGCTACTTTCAATTAAAAAAGAATTAGAAAGAAATCTAGCTCAACAAAAGTCAGATGACTTTCAAATATGCTTTTAACTGCCGATGTCAAATTATTGCCTGTAATCTAATGCACCAATGTTGATACAAAAAAATCTAGTTGTAGTAGTAATATATGCAAAAACACGCGTGTCGTTATATAATTATTCTATTGCTTAACCTTTAACAATATTATTCATGTAAATTCCAATATGTCATTAATGTAAGACTTTTTGTATTTGACAAGGTCGTCCACTTCGTAAGTCTTGGTCATTCTTATAATAGCTTATTTATTACCTTAGCAATATTATAATAATAGATGTTATGTTTCAATTATGTGCGTAAAATGTATTTTTAGTATCTATATACTTTTAGCGATTTCCACAGTATGCTTTATATTTTTTCAGAAAGGTCAAATTTGAATCTCTCGTAACCGAATCGTATGCAGCAGCATGTGGCGACGGTGGTCTCTGCCTACCGCCATGAGATACAGACGTGAGCATATGTATGTTAAAGTACTTATTACAATCTAAGGTGATCCATAGACTAAAAGTAGTTCCATCTCTTTTTTCTCTCATCTCCCAAAGGGGATGGACATAGTTCTAGTCCGAGTTTGTTCTATTTTGGGGTAATAGAATGTACTTTAAAATATATTTATTTAATACTAGCTGTGCCCGGCAAACGTTGTATTGCCATTTTTTTTTTGGGGTGGACTACCCCTCACATTTAGGGGGATGAAAAATAGATGTTGGCCGATTCTCATAGATACCGGATAAGCACAAAAAATTTCATCAAAATCGGTCAAGCCGCTTCGGAGGAGTATGGCAACGAAAACTGTGACACGAGAATTTTATTTATTTAATATAATTCCTACTCATTCCATGGGAAAGTTTCGAGCCATTTATTGGAAAATGCTACGAACCTATACTATTAAAATTCACCCACATCCATTAATCTCTTCAAAACCAAACTCAACAAATGAATACAACCTCCTATCGAGAAATCAGTCAATATTCCGACAAAACAAAGAGCTAGAAATATAATAGGAGTGGAAACCTGAAGGGATTAATTTGCATTTTGTGCAAGGTCCTTACTTATTGGTCGTGTGTGGTCCGTAGTTGCCATGGTAACGATGGCTGTAACTAAGGCTTGACCATTAAAGTGACTAGCAGACGAGACAAGGAAATCAATGTGAATATTTTTATTATTTAACGACACCAACGATTTTATCGAAGACTCCATTTTATTGAATTGTATTTAATATTTAAATAAGTATTACTGGATTAAACGCTTTTAATTAGCAGTAATAATTAAACTTATAACTTTATATGATATGTATGTCGAGCTCATGTGTACATTTAAGTAAATTTACAGTTTTTTTTTTTAATTTGATGGAGTTGTGATCTTACCTAAAAACCACCCTTATTACTTTGGTTTTCGGTTCGAATCATGTTTTTTAATATTCTTGTTTCGAAAACAAAAAACACTCACTGATCTCAATATTTTTATCGCTAACAGTGCTCTATACTAATATTTTTATTTTTATTATTTTATTATTTATTTATTTTATTATTTTATTAATATTATTAATAAATATTAATAAATAATTTTATACATATTAGGTACTTGTTGATAAATATATTAATAGCTGTAGTAGTGCCTCTCACGTTGCTGTGCCCTAACAGGGTTTATGTTAGATTTACTTGGGTTACTATTATAATTAAGATTGGTATGTATCGTACATGTAACTAACATAAATGCAATAAATAAATAAATTATTAAAATAAATTATTAAAATTATAAAGAGGAAAGATTTGTATGAATCTTTCAGCAATGAATAGTTACGTTATCAGCGAGTAACAAAGGCTATATTTTATCCCTGTATTGCCACGAAAATGTGAACTACGCGGGGGAACCGCGTGATGTCCGCTAATTCTTATATAAACTAATACACACATTACATTTCCACCAGGCAATTAACCCTAATTGCCCCAATGGAGGGACACGGACATCCCTCAATACAAGGCCGTTACATGTCAGAGGTCAAATACTCGGTTCAAAGCATTGGTGAAACATATAGATTTTATGATTTATATCTTATGTTTGATTCTTCTGTAATAGTTATAGATAGTGATCACCTACGGATTTTATTTTAACATGAGTTAGACGATGTCCGGTAGATTATATCCAGGGTGATTATTAAAAAGAAGCCGTGGTGGCCTTGAGGTTTGAGCAGTTGCCTGCTACGCAAGCGACGCAAATTCGAATCCTAGCGGAGCCTGTACCAATGAGTTTTTCTAAAAAACTTATATACAGTGATTTCACACTACGTGTTTTACGGTAAAGGAAAACATCGTGAGGAAACCTGCATATTTCTTAGAAGTAATTCAATGACGTTGACCATCTGTTACGTTGGCACTTAATCATCTTCGGTGAAAAGTGGGTGTTATGATTACAACACCTCTGCCTACCCCTTCGGGGAATACAGGCGTGGGCATATGTATGTATGATTATTAATTTAAATCTATCGCCATCTGTAAGGTATGGTATCGAATTCGTCACTAACATAATTTAGATTTTTCTACAACTTTTTCACACAGTGTGAAACGTTTAGAGTCACGGTCACACCAAAATGTACAAGCGCCTACTTAAACTATCTAAAATATTTCAGTACCTATATATCTACTAATTAATTCACGTCCCTAACCGAGGCCGTATCTTCTAGACCCGCTCGTCACAGGTTTGATGCACGACCCGCTTAACTGATGGCTACGGCTAATTGTAAGACCACTGAGGCCCAAACAAAAAAAAATATACAGAAGATCAGCTTCCATACATTCACGGTAGCAGGCATACGTACAGAGATGCATTCTCACTAATACATATTTTGTAAATTTAAAAAATATTTTTTTGTTTTACTTCCTATTATACGCTACTTGATGCCTGTTAATGGTTGAACAAATTAGGTACAAAAATAGAAAATAGTATTAATTGCTAATAAAATATAAAATTGGAATGTAGCTAAATTAATCACAATTTTGATTGACGTCCCCTAAGGTATTCTATACCATTCTATACCATAATACGCGTGGGTTGTCGACTCTATCAAAATCTTTCACACTTCTTCTGAGAACAGGATATTCTTGCTTAGGAAAACTACACCGAGTAATTCCACAGATTGTCTTTGTAACTTAAAATTTACTATGCCCACGTGTAACTGTGCAACGTTTGTCGATCAATGTAGGAAGCTGTCTTTCTGTAACCTTTTAATTTTGTGCCAGAGGCGACAGTGACACCACACGCTTTTAAATGTCACTAAACGACCGTTAGTCTGTCTTATCAGATTTGTTTCCAATTAAAAGTGGCTAAGTAATACTTGGAATAACACTAATGATTGTAATTTATTCGGAACATGGACATCGGTATTCGGGAGATGGAGTAATAAGGCCGTTTCTACTATGTGAGCTTTTATGGCGGCATGTTTGATATTATCTTAAATTTAAACTAACTACACACCTTTTTGTTCCTTTAAGTAATAACATCCCGCGGAGTAGAAAATGCTAATGTTTTAAGTCGGGTAAAATAATTCCCATATTTATTAGAAAACTTAGACGAAGATAAAAATCCTTTGTTTAAAAGTAACTCCATCTCTTTCTGTGATACGGACTTAAAAAGGGATGGGCTTAGTTTAAGTCCAAGCTTAGTCTAGTCTTCGTTTAAACCATGTTTCGTAATAATGGGGTTTAGACGTTTGTAACCACCTTAGATATCCCTGTGACACTGCGCTCCTAGTATATGGCATATTAGATGTAGTATTAATCTTAAATTCAGCTACAAAAACGACTTTATAATATTATTAAATGTGTAGCACTGACTTCTTCGGGCCTAAAGCGGTCATTCTTGGTACTCCTGGGGCCAACTATGATCGTTTAAGCAACGCGCATTTTATGATACTAAAATGAAACGTCAAATCTAAGAACCTTATTTGACTTGCTGTTCTTAAAGGATCATAGTTGGCACCCTGCTCTACGAAATGTGAAAGTGAATTTGATAAACGTCCAACCTGTAACAGCTACTCGATGATTTAAGTGACTGTATATCCTAATATATAACATCCTCATATCCCAGTGTTTGTTACCAAACTCCCAGAGGATCAGCCAGCATCTATTTTTTTATACTCCTTAGTAATAAGGATGATCCGCCTCAAAAATATATGTATATAGTAATTTTATAAATTTTCATATGTGCGTGTAACGATGATAATTTTATGTAAGCAAGATCTTAGATATAAACGTAAGTATTACAGCTAGAACAAAACGCCACCTCAACTATAATTCGACGGAAACGTCGAGTATTTAGGGCATCCGTTCTTGAAAAGTTAAGTTAATTTCAGTAGCTCAGTCTGACCCTAAAGTAAAACATAATATACCGTGCAACAAATCACGCGAGGGTTGACTTACACTGTTTACTATGTAGGCCACGGGGGCTAATTAAAACTTGTAGTTTTCACGCAGAATTAATCTACGTCACAAACCAGCGACACAGAAGGGTGGCTCCTTATTTATTTATTCAATAATTAAAACGGCATGCAACGCCAATCACACTTAATACAATATGTATTGTATTACTTGAGTCTCATAAGAGTAAAATATAAAAAAATACTCCTCTCGCAGAACACCATGCACTCTAACAATAGCTTGTATTAATTAAGATTCGTAAATGCATTTCATCAAGCAATCCACCTACGGCATAGGTACTACCTAGTGCCTATCATCATCAGGACTGCTTAAATGATGATAGTAGGACCGCTGTTAGGTTAAGTGAATTTTCTTATAGCAGCTTTTTCCGCATCCATATTAACATAAGAGTCTCCTCTACTTACCCCTTCAGGGACCCTTCTGGGGTGAGCATATTTTTCATATGAAAGCCAAGCCCACTCCCTTGCTCGTAAGTTTCAGAATGAATTAAATTTCTTCCTTTTATTTATTTAATGGCGACGAACTTGAGTACAGCTATCTCGTAATCAGAAGTGGTTGCAGAGGAGAAAAAAATAATTAGTGAAGCAAAGTCGAAGTTCAAACATTCCTTATAATAACATGTAAGTGTGTTAGTCACTCTACTTCGTAGTAGTTAACACAATCATTTTAGTTTAAATTACTGTTTGAGTAAAAAGTTCATGTCACAGATAATATCTATGGCTATTTAGATGAAACTGTATAAAACAGATATGACACATCAAGGTCTTATTTTACACTGTCTATTTCAATTAACAACTCTATTAGCCTGGATTTAGTGTATAAAGTTCCATCACGGCTGAGGTGTTACCGTGAAATAACGTTAGTATTTTATTCAAACATAATAAACCAGCAAAAAGTATTCGTATCGACTTACCATAAGGTGTAAAAACAAGTTGTTCAAATTATTGTTACGTCAAATAACAATAACAACCTGTATATAAAAGGATACGCGAAGCTTTATTTCAATGGCAATTCCATATGGTTTTTTTAAAGATGTTTAAAAAACGAATATTGAGAAAAAATAATATTTTTCTAGTTTACAAGCATAGATGTTTTTCGAAATCAGGAGCCCTAACATCATCCGTTTTAATACGGTCTGCTTATTAAGAACTTCCGAGAATTGACGTTTCATTTTGGAACGGTAAAATTACACGTTAAAGCTAAAAAGTTCTTAATATGCGTTGCTTATACGATCATAGTTGGCCCCCCGAACACCCTGACGTATAAAATTACAGATATTGATCGGTTAGAAATATGTTTGTTTTGTACACAATAGCAGGAAATGTCACGCGTGTAAAAGAGCTAAAAATCTTTATTTTATAGAGCATCCTTTTTCTTCAGACCAAGGTATTATTTACCTAGTACCTAGTCTGCCTTATTGACAGAGCAATTTTCCGATGTTTTGACCTCTTTAACTCTTAGACTTCCTACTACGAATGCAGTTTATAGCCTGATCTCGCTTCTCATCCTATCAACCTTACCATAATCTCAATAAAGTCTATAATGCTTTTATGATTCATCGGTCGTAGGCGTTTACACCACAGCCCCAGCAATCACACTTGCGGTCGCAACTCAATTGCCGACAAATAATTGTCCATTTTGTCAATAATAATTGTTGTATTAAAGCTGTTGTACCGTGCTATTGCTTATCCTGATTTATGTACTAGAAACATTTTCCTATATGAAGTTGTATTTACTTGTGAGCATTAAAATAGCATTTATTACATTATATATATAGAAAGCGTGCAATACGCTTAACTTTGAGAGTTAGAAAATTTTATTTGAGGTCGGCGCATGTGTTTTTCTCTTTGTCAGCCCTCATATTTGCATTCACTTCCATTCTAACCATATCATCTTCCACATAATCCATCTATAGTTTCTTAGAAATCCCACATTCTGAAACAACTGAATACATAGCATGTAATTTACTTAAAATTCTCTCAATTTGCCTCGAAATATAATAAGTACATATATTCAACTCTATCATACATTACGTTTGTTTATCTATTGTTGTTCAGAGAACAGATCCAAGTGTTGTAATACTGACTAATGTTATATAGAGCCTACTTTTATTGGACAAATAGACGCGTCGTATTACAACGTGAATGAATTCGCGGGATGTATGTAACCAAATCTCACACACATACCTGAATGTATCATACATGGTGTAATGTAATCTTAAAATCTACATCTATAATCTTATCTTAAAAAATCTTGAACTTATATTGCTCTGAGGTAAGCAGGATATATTCCATTAGTAAAATCGTAAAAAGTTCGAGTAATCAATATAATAGGTGAATTCGAAATATATGAACAAAACAGCTCTTTTAATTAACACGCTATGTTAAACATGTAAATGTAATCTCTTATGGTATCGGTTGAAACAAATTTGCATACTTTAACAATTGCTACATTCTTTGGGCTCGCATTTTGATTGGGTCTATCATTAGGAGAACAACTTGGGTAGACGTTTTATAAACAATTACTTTGCTCTTGCCAAGGAACAAAATTTATATACATTTTTTTTAGTCAGTCAATAGGTAGTTAATGCTAATTTTGACGCCATAAAATAGTCTAATATATTAGGCAATTTTGAGTTTAGCCCAAATTATAAATTTACCTCAGGAGATCGAGAAGGTCAAATAGCCTTAAGTAAAAATCTGGTGATCAGCCACATCGGGTTGAATGAAATGCAGACCCCGACAATGCATTGGAAACTGCATCACTTGCATAGCGGTTACCTAATAAAACTTCTCAAATTAACAATATTAAGTAAAGCGATAACTCAACTATGAGTACTAGAGTATTGCAGTTCAAATTGCTATATAATTAATTGTAAAACTTGGTGTAAAGTTGTAACAGTAAGCCCAAGGCCGCCTTTGGTGCGATTGAGTGAGTGGTCTTGCACCCTTTATGTTGCATTGTTCTTGGTTACCAGCCATTGCCTATTGCAATACGGCTTGCACTCACTAGGCCGGAATTTTCGTCGGATTTAAAATGGAGCTCCATAAATTATTATCATACTTAAATTATCTACTACGAATGATATGAAAAGTTAAGAACCTTTATGCGACCACAAAACGTCAAAGAAGTAGTATAGCTTGAGAGCAATTGTGGACAGAGACTAAACTTGTGACAGCTGTAAAGGCTTAATATAAAAAGTCTGATATCATTGCCTATTACTAGTACTAATATAAACATATCATTTATCTATGACCACGCCGCGTACCCTATGCCCATCCTTGAGGGTCATAACCAGACATCGATCAATCTAATCATTATCCTAAATAATAGCAACTGCCCAACTAATGAATAGAGATATGAAGCTATGAAGTTCTCAATACATACATATATGCTCACACCTATACAGGTGAATACACCCCGAAGGGCAGTAGGCATGCAGTTTTACTCATAGAACAGGTTCATTTCGCCAATTAGGTTTAAGTCCCATGTACGTAATAGGGGCGATATATAGTCATTAATGGGGCACTGATCCACAGTTCGGGCTGCTACTAGGAAATTACTGATGGAAAAACCCAATAACACTTTGTCCGATCTGGGGATGGAACTCAAGATCTCGGTACCACAGTAGCGAATTCGACCTTAAACGATTTTAGTTGACTTGGCTCCTAAGTCATACAGAAATACATTTACATGACATTATTCTAAGCACTCGCATCAGACGAAGCTGATGCTTTTATCAAGAAAAATTCAACTTATCGTATTAATTTCTAAATATTATATGTAGTTGCTTACACGTGGCCATGAAATACTGGAGATGTCGTCGTAAAGTTGAGCTAGTGTCGCGGTAGGAGGCACTGTGCGTCACAGGGTTTTATGGCCCCATTACACCTTGACAGTAAACGACACCCTCGTCGAAGAGTCGTGACATCGGCATTTGATTATGCACTCTATCACTTTAATCTAAAACACACTTTACGTCATCACGCATTTATAGATGAAGCTATATTTTTGTTTTACAAAAACTCTAATCACACGTATGATAGGATAATTTTAGACTGTAGCACGAGTTTTTCACATAGAATTGTGTACCTTTGTATATTGCATCTAATATGTAGGTAATTTGTGATGTAACTTGATATTCAGTTGTCATACATCGTAACTTGTAACTTTGTCTTTTATTCAACATCAAATTATGTGAATACGACATGAATGTTTCCGTGTAGACATAAAACTCCAATACAATATGAACCTGTGAGAATAGTTACATACCAATAACCTATGGAACTGTGTATTTACTATTATTATAAAGTATATTTTGACGTATGTATTGTATTGGAAAAGTTACGATGTATATACACGTTGGTATAGTGAAGACCACCCGTCGCGTCATTGGTACGAGTATCACTTTCAAACAACCGTTTTGGGCAACAAACGAGCAAAAAGAACTTACAACATTCAACAAACGAAATAAAAATAGACTTTATTTTATGTTTTACTTACTTGGTTTTGCGTAACTTAATTTGTTACTGCGTGCTTTACGCACGAACTGTTCATAACTTTGTCAATGTGACCGCAAACATTTTTACCGCGAATCGAATTATATGATAAGCGTATACAAACGCAGCAGGTATCGGCATATCTAAAAGGAAAGTTGAATTTGTTCCATTGTATTGTACTCCGAATGGATTTCATATCACTTGTTTTCCCTTCAATGGATATCAATTGGAATCGCTAAAAAAGGTTTTAAACTCTTGCACCGTGCTCGTGGTATTGAGCAAAGCACGCGCGTATTACGTATGTAAATGACCGGCGTAGGCGGTCTTGTACTTTACATTGAGGAATAGTCTCGGCCGCTCCCGAGCTAGATTTATTTAGAACAGAGGTTGTAACTCAGGCGGATACGTGACCGCTCCTCACGCCTACTCTACAGTAATTATCCATGTTATCACTTGTTATGGTATATTTCAAATGGTAGCAGATTTCCACTACCGGGGTCGTATCAAACCGATATAGGCTATAGGTCGCAGAAAGGTTAGTTCCTGTCGCCTTAAGCCTGCTTTCTACTCGAAACTAGTGCAACACGGTGCAACAAAAGGTCGCTCTTTCAAAAATATAATGCCGCTTTCATCGTTACGTAAGCATGCCTTATGCATTATCTCTGCTTAGCATAAGCACTAAGATACTTTGTATTGTTACTTAATAGTTATATACGACTAAATTATAGAGAAACTAGGCTCATATTTTGTGCTCCACCCTGCTAAATGGAGTGGTTGTTAGCGCACGTTTTTAAGGGCAAGTTATTTCTCAATTCATATAGTTGAACTATCTGGGCTACTTTATTGTCTGACTGCCGTGCATATAAATGTGCAAAATGTTTAATTCGAGTGGTATTTTATTCAAATATAGGTTGTTAATAAAATTTAACATACCCGGTTTAAAATATTTGGTGTGTTATGAAAATTATTTATATAACGGACTATAAATAGTACGGAGTAAATAAATATGCAAGCTCAGTTACTACTTAAATATTATTTATTGATATCTTGTTCGGTTATCTACCACTGTCACCGGCAATATTAAACACCTTGGAGTAACGAAATTATGATAAATTATTGAGCATATTGATAATTTCCTTGTACAATCGAATGTCTATTGTAAAACATTGAAATGTACACAGACAAGAGATAAGTATGAAATGAATTTAAAGCGAGAGGATAGTCGAAATATTTTTGGTATATTTCGTTGAGATTGATACACAAAATTTTCACTTCAATCACTTCGCATGTAAGTAACGCATGTACACATATTTCTTAAGCCGCTTATATATGGTTGTACAACGTATGCTTCGCTATAATGGGCATCTTTTATTTTCCTCTTTGTAGGCTTGACACTTAACGTCGTGTAATTAATATTTCGATTACAATTCGGAACGCATCAACAATCGTATTGCAATTATCCATTTCTCAAATGGAATTATTGTATATATATATATGATAATTAATAAAAAAGACAGTTGTTGAATCAAAACAATTTAAGGAAACATACTCAATTAGTAGCAGTAAAAAATATTAAAAAATAAAAATATAATGAAAAACTGATCCCAAATTACTTGCAGAATGGTAGCAATAAGGCAGGCAGTAACCTCATTAAAATTATCGATTAAATTCTTAGACATCACAAAGCAAAGACTAGATCGGATGCGCTTTGAGTGTGACGAATTTACATACTCTATAATACTACTACTCTATAATTTCGTTGCTACTTCATTGAATATAAAAAGTAGCTTATCGAAAGGAGGTAAGGCGCAACGAGATCTCCTGTCTGAAATATATATCGCCTGCTTATTTTTTCCCCGTTAAAGGGGTTGCGGAGGTCAGATGGCATAAACAAATCAGGTGATCAGTCACATCTGGTTGAATCAAGTGCTGGCCCAACAGTGTATGAGATAAGGTCAGGGAGATGATGATGATATCGCCGGCGTATTTTCCTAATTTTGTATGGGAACGTTAAAGAGCGCCCCAAGCGGCGAGTGTAGGTAGTTTTACGCCACCATACAAGAAAAGCACAAAACGTCGAGTTCGAAATTCGAACGTCAAACAATGACGTTCGAGCTTGTCAAATTCGGTTGGAGCACGGAGCTTTTCGGAATTCATTATTTTAACTTGATTAAATTTTTAATAGTATCGCAGCGAGCGAGTTTGAACCTTTGAAGCTGCATGCGTGCAGTAGCAACGTTACGTGTAAAACAATTATTAGACTTAGGATTAATGATCTAAACGCAATTTTCTCTCAATACGGAATCCTTGCCCCAGGCACACCCATTACGGTCGCACCTATTTAAGAAAAGCACTTAGCACAGTGGTTTAATTACAATTTGACTTAACTCTTGATAGACAAATAGGAACCAGCAACGATGAATCAAAAGTCGATTAATTACATTGTTACGGCTGTGTTGCAATGTCTTCTAGAAATGCTAATGGTTCACTTGTTTCAGTGCAAGCAGTGTAACTACACTTGGGTGCAATAAATTCGGGTCACTTACATACTTTTAATAAATGACTTCGTAATTATTTCACTGCTGTACTGGGATTCCAGAAAGGTGAAATTTGTAGCGCTCTTGGCTGAAGGAAGTAGGAATTAGCCGCTTTATTGTAGACGTCGCGAAATAAATTTGTGGTCTCTACTCTACTTGCACCAGAAAGATATAGGTGCAGTACTGAGTCTTGTATATAATATGAATATTAATTTATTTTAATAGCATTCAATAAAGTAATTAAAGTCAATATTAGTAAATATATTGTCTTTATTCTAACAGTAGATAGAAAAATCTCAATCGCAACCTCAAGTATCTCAATTCATAATCTAGACTTAGCCCTAGAGTAATTATAAATAAAACATCAATAGGACGGTTGTAAAGATTTGCCAAATTCGTTGCTCTTGAGTGTAGTATTGTTGGGCGGTGGTTAACGCGCGATTGATTTTGTAATAACGACTAGTTTTTGCTCCTATTGAAGTGTGAATGACTGTTTCGCAAAGATGAAGTGACGAGAAGTTGAAGGTTTAGAACGGAAATACGATTTAAATAAATAGTTTTATGGGAATCGATGACCAAAACTGAAGTCCAGAAAAATTCAGTTAAAACGAAGCATGAGTTTCTAAATCATAGTCGCAGAAAAGTCGCAAAAACGCAACACTACTATAACATTTACAATTTAAGAAGCATTATTTGCGATCTTCTATGAAGTGGAGCTACACATCCGAGTCGGGTATTATTTATAGAGGACTTATTTATGTCATTGTCACAAAACGACTGTTATTATATTGTTATTTGGCTGTTACTATGTTTTAGTACCTATTTGTGTTAGTTCTTTAAGTTACAAAGCATTTCATTATTATTTACCAAGCATTCGTTGTTGCCTTTTCGCCTTCGCATCAGTGTAACTCGGTATGATCAATTACCTATAATACAGGCTAAGCCTAGTTTGCGACAATAAATATTTACTTTACTTTATTTCATTTTTATTTCTTAATTTTTTATTCATTCCATTCTATGCTTTTTCGCTACACCACGAATATATTGATATCTATGCTCATGCCTGTATTCCCCGAAGGGGTTGGCAGAGGTGTTGTACTCACAACACCCACTTTTCACACAAGATGATTAAGCACTATGCATACGTTTTTGAATTACTTCTCAGAAACACTCAGAAATATGCAGGTTGCCTCACGATGTTTCCCTTCACCGTAAAGCACATGGTGTGAAATCACTGTACATAATTTTTTTACAAAACTTATTGGTACAGACCCCGCTGGGATTCGAACTTGCGTCGCTTGCGTAGCAGGCGACTGCTCAACCACCACGGCTCTTTAGATGTTCATTTGTTTTGCTTCTAGTGTGTAGTGTAAGTGAATCGTTGTTTATAAAGTCATTGAGTGCTTATTTCTCAATGTTTCTTAATTAAAACATTATCTCCCCATCAGCCTCACCGCTTCTATCCTTAGATTAGGCTCAGGCAGCTATTGCTCAATTAATTATTTCGAAGTAACAACGCGAAAGCTTGTTTCATACCGTATTGAAGTTACTACACGCAATTACAATCTATTTTAGACAGGAAATTTAATTAAAGATCTTAGCTATTCCAATAATGCTATTTGTGCTTTATTTTATTGTCTTGTCTGTCTGTATAGATATTGTTTGCGCTTTCGAATCGTACTCAATTTTCAGCTCAGCATGTGTATTCTCTCTTCTTATTAACGTTTAACATTATGTTTGTATAAGATTACGCAGCTTTGCCCGCGTGCTTCTAGCTATATAGCCTATGTTCACCCTGAAAGTAAGGTTTAATATAAGAGAAAAAATTATAGGGAGCCGTGGTGGCCTCGGGGTTTGAGCAATCGCCTGCTACGCAAGACGCGCAAGTTCGAATCCCAGCGTGGTCTGTACCAATGAGTTTTTATAAAAAACATCTACAGTGATTTTACACGTGCTTTACGGTGAAGGAAAACATCGTGAGGGAACCTGAATATTTCTGAGAAGTAATTCAAAAGACGTATGTATATTGTCTGAGACGGCGATAGACTCACCATCTGTCACGTTGGCACTTAATCATCTTGTGTGAAAAGTGGGTGTTGTGATTACAACACCTCTGCCAACCCCTTCGGGGTATACAGGCGTGAGCATATGTATGTATGAAAAATTTATTGAAACCGGATAAGTAGATACAAAGATTATCTTTAGATATGTTTATGGTATTAACTTGGAAACCATAAGGTGGCATTTTAAAACCAGCATGCACTATTATGAAAATCGTAAATATTAAAAGAAAAACATCATTTTAGCGCTCTTTACTAGTAGGTAGTACTTTTCTAGTAAAAACTAATCTCTTAGGTTTTCATAAAAAAAATCGCTTCGAGGTTTTGATATCTTCCAACTGCAAAATGTATCCAATAAGGCCCGATGTTAAGCGCCCATGGGCTTGAGTAACCGCTTATTATCTAGATATTTGCTTAAAACAGCGTGGCATCAAACCGGTATGCCCATAGCATGATAACAATCAGAATGTCCATGTGTGTAATAAAAACTCGTATGTACCGGAATTCGATGATCTCGGATATGCTCCGGCCTTGGTGATCGCAAAAAGAAAACCAGCGAAATATTTCACATTGGCTGCGGGCCGGTATTAACTGGCCAGTGAAGGTAAGCTGCTTTCCGTCGCAATAAGCCGGTGTTACGAGTACACACAGGGTTATCACCCATGAGCTTTATGATTGTGCGATCACTGTCAAATAAATTATCGCAAGCCGCTTTGCTAAAAGGCAGCCGCGAGATCTCAGGTTTTATCCAAACAAATTGAATATCATAGTGTTTGCACTTTTAAAATTTATATCCATGTAATTAATTTATTTTTAATGCCGAATCAATTCGTTTCATTCGAACAGGTTTGAATTAAAATAAATCTACGAACCTGGTGTCCATGCATTATTCGTTCTATAATGCAGTCTATACAGCATAGTAGTAGACAATTCCTCGAAATTTTAATTAGCATTTCACATACTATTTTTATTAGTATATTTAATATTAGAATTGCTACCACAGTGAGTCCTCTTCATCTTTGTATACCACTGGAGACTGTTCATCACAGTACAACACCACAAGGTTTTATTTCTCAGCAATTTTCCGTTAGGTGGATGTAGAGTTCTAAGTCGGGAAGCTTCGAATTTCGAACGAGGGAACCTGCTGCACCCTCTCTTTATGTTCTTTCTTTATAAATCTTCTTTTATATATCTATCTTTATAAATAAATTTAAAACTCGAGAATGGCTGGACCGAATCAGGTAATTTTAATCTATTTGTATAAATTCAAAGAAGGCTTCAATAGTGAGAATAAATATAAATGAAAATGTTTTATTCAGTTTAGGCCTTGGTGAAGTCACATATGTATATCGAAGAACTGACCACCGGTTCGGAAATTAGCCTCCTGAGTAGAATCGGAAAAGAAACCCAGCTGGCATGTAAATTTCATCACGTAGTAAATTAGTTAAGGATGTGATTCGTAGTTTACCGGGTGATCTAGTATTATTATAAATGTTTTTGTTTCTTTTTATTATATTCAACCCTAACTCGGACTGACAATCACCTTTATAAGAGTAAGTGGGCGCGATGCATGGAGCGATCCTACTTTCATTGCGTTACTTCATCCGCGTTGAATGCTGATACTTCGCATTCGTAAACAATGGCTATTGCATGTTGTCTTTAGCATTTGGTCAATGGTTTTGTAACACAATATTATTGTTCCAACAGCTGTTTGTAATTGATGGATTTCAACGAAATGATTTTGTATTTAATCTAGAGACCAGCGTTGAATATTAACTTCATAATATGTTTGTTATGAACTATTAAATGTAGGTACTTCCTCGATCTACAGACATTTATACAGATAAATAAAATTGACGTGTCTGTTTGTAATTCCAAAATAAAAGCTTTTCATTGAATTCATATGAAAGAATATACGGTATTGACTTGAAAAAACAATTTAAAAAAAAATCCAGTCTGTTTGTTTGTTACGGGTACTATCTAAAACGGCTAGACCGATTTTATAGGGACTTTCACTGGCAGGTAGCTAATGTTACAAGGAGTAAATCGCCCTTAGCGGCGAGTTAGGAAGTTTACATTCCTATATAAAATTAGGAAAATACGCAATCGATATGGGAAGGAACAATTTTACTCTTAAATAAAACTTCTTCGAAATCGCTTATGAAATTACTAACAATTCACTAAAAAAAGTCACGTAACGTAACCTATTAAGTATTACCTAGCCTCCTTGCAATCAGTCATCTGATCTGATGGAAATATTATTATGGTAGGTACTAGCATTTGTTTCTAAACTGATGGCATCTAAATGACCTAATCTACCGCCGTGAACACAGTAAATTGATTACGACAATACATAACGCTTTAATGTAATCGCTCTATATAGCTATCTATTCGATCATTAGAAGTGTCGGTAGAGGGCGTCCAAGGAAGAACTACTATGACCAAATTAATAGTATTTTTCAGAAAGGTCAAATTCGGAGCGTAAACGAAGAAAGTATATGAAAAGATGCTTGAATGTGGATGAAGCGAAAGAAGTATGTAAGGATCGTAGCATGTGGCAGACGGTGGTCTCTGCCTACCCCCATGGGATACAGGGGTGAGCGTATGTATGTATGTATTCGATCATTATTAATTACTTTATTATAATGTTTATAATAATGGAGTTTCAATACCCATTCGTTATGAGAAATCTAGAACGATTTTAGTGTTAACTAACTCATTATTTGTTTTTCTTAATAAAATTAGCTTAATTTACTTCTTGTAACATCAGTTATAAGCAAGTGAAAGTTTCATTCAAATAAGTACAGCCGATTCAGAGATTAGCCGGAAGAAACAGTCAGCCAGAGAAAATTATAATGTTTTTTTTTGTATGTTGCGTATTCTTTCATTTATATGAATTTAGGAGCTGTTAATTTAGAATTTGAAATAGACACATTAATTTTATTTATCTGTAGATATATGTAAATATATGCAGTAACTACAGCTTTATCTACGAGCATGCTACGTAGCTTTGCAGCTGTTTTTGCTATGAGGTTATTGTTTAGATTCAAATTAATATAGACCATCAAGACAAGACAATAGCAATAAAGTTATGAAACGCAACCACACCTTATTGTAATCTACACGTGCCAGAAAAAGTTTACAATCTCGCGCACGTTTCGCTAAGTAACTATTTAGTTCCAACCAAAGATAAGCAGAGCTTTGTTGCCCATACCGTTGTGTTTACCCATTTGCTTACGAATACAGTCTTAAGACACTAATAGACATATGCTTAGCGACTACCATGCTATTAGCTAAAACAAGTGTAGATATATTAAAAAAAAAAATAGTTTCATATATGACTTGTTAGTCTAGTGGACGCTAGTACACGAGGTCTGAAATCCCTCTTGTTACAAAACATGGCTTAAACGACGAAACCGCCGTTTGGCAGATGAAAAGGAACACACACAGACAGACAGACAGAAAAAATTTATTAAAATTGATTTTTTGTGAGTGCCGTATATACTTTCAAATGCATTTATTTCAAAGCTGTGAAGTTGGAATTACGAACAGACACTTCAAATTGATTTATGTGTATAGATATAGATATCAATGTGCGATATCTATTATCTACTTATTTCTGAAAAGCTCTTTGAAATCACCCTGGGTAAGGATCACTTAAACGGACAAAGAGAAATAAGATTATGAACCCACATACGCTATACGATACAATCGAATGATAGAAATGTCAGTCATTCGATAATCGATACTTGATACCACATCGTGGGAGTAAGTGTAAATACATACGTCTTTTACGTCGTTTAAGGAAGATGAAGACACATTGTTCCCGAATTAAGATGCTAGATTGTGGATCGATTTTATACGTTCTTCATCTTCTTAAAGTACCTCTCCAATCATTGAAGGTTGGCAATCAGTTCCGAACATTTCTCCCTGTCTTCTCTCTGTTCTTAGTACGGCAAAACAGGTCGGCGGCAATCGCAATCCCGGTACACTCTCTGATGTTTCGTAGCCACGTCTTCTTCCGACGACCAGACTTCCTTTTGCCAGCTACTTTTTCCATCATGATAAGTTGTAGCATATTATATCGGTCATGTCGTAACACATGACCTAAATATGCCACTTTTCTCCTTTTGACGGTCTTCAAAAGCGCTCGTTTTTGTCCAATAAGTCGCAGAACTTTTTCGTTGGTCACTTTTTGAGTCCATGATGTAGCCATCATGCGCCCTTAGGCCCACATCTCGAATGCTTCTATACGTATCCTTCTCTATACTCTTATATGCGTTGGTTTAACCTAAATAATTTAAATAAGTGAATAATTAAAATAAAAAGTTCGCACATTATCATACAGTCTATGCTAAACTTGTACTTTGGACTATGAAAATAAACATCTTGACTCAATGCAATGAATTATCCATATTCATCACCTGAATGTTTGCCCTGACGCAAGTAAACCCGCGACACAATGTATAACCACTTGACAGGTTCCTACAATTATTTCTACAAATGTTATCTTCTCCAAAACGAAAAAAATTGGTTCAGCCCCGAATTTCGAACAAGCAATTCCGTTAAGTCCTACCTCTCGTTTTGTTAAGATTAAGTAAGTAATTAACAGTTCCAATGCCCATTCATTTATTTCACTTCCTATGACCAGGTGCACATAACCATTAGGTAGTACAACCATTTGCGGTTACTTGCTACGGCAATTAATGCCACAATATTTAATGCCCATTCCCACCGTGTTATTGTTCATTGCAATATCCACAAGGCGAGGTGGCACGTGTGGTTCTTAACACTAGTGTTGAATTCAAGCCAGGGTCTTTATTCATGGGTATCACTGAAGCAATACGAAGGAAGGAGCATATCATGAGGAAACCTTCATACTTTTGAGAAGAAATTCACACTAAAGGCAGTACAGGGTTGTACATGTCTATTCGTTGGCGACATTCGATCGCGATTTGGTGTAATTGGTGTGACTCGATATGTTTAGATATTTGGAATTAAACCACAACCCGCCTCCGGAATAGTATCAACACATTTAGGGCTAACGATATGGTCATTTTAAAACCAAAACTTAGGGTATTTATCATTTAAATAATCGATTAACATGCATTTTTCTAAGATACATAGCGAATATCACCGCAAAATACAATTTAAAGGAATTTTAAAGAATAGGTTAGGGGCTTTAATTTAGAAACGGTAGAAAATTACCTTAAAAAAATTACCTAGTGGTCCTAGTGTTCCTAATAATCTATAATTTATTTTTCGAATTTTGAACTTTGAGTAGATTTGAGTAGTATTGTAGGTAAAGCAAATGTAAATGACAGACGTTGCGTTAGTTTCTGATTAAACGCGTACGTAAGGTAAGTTCTATGTTCTGTCGTACCGTACCATAATACGTTATTTGAACCGTACTTTAAACACGTGCGGCTTGCTTACTAAGTACTTACAAATGCACAGAATATGCTAAGTAGTCTGATTTACCTTATTTATAGCCGGGTTCATGTATAATTTGGTGATAAGTTTAGTTCGCGGATACTGTCTCTAACAATTTAGTATTCATTAAGCCTTGTAGTATTGACGAGAATACTTTGATGTCGAAAATTTTACGAGTCATTATGTTGACTATTACAGAATTGTACAATGATACAATCAATAAATTACTTAATTGTTAATCCTATAAGAAAGATAATATGTTTTATCTACTATCTGAGCGAAAACCATTTTCTTTTTAAAATAAAACAAGGCTAAGTTACTCCTTGTATCGTTGTATCTATTTAAATTTTTTAATTTCTTAACAAACAAACAATTTTATTTATCAGTGGGGATATTGTGTAAACATATATCAAACGAATTACGCACCTATTGAAATTGAATTCATTAAATATATTTTTAAATTATTAGAAAAATTACCGAGTAATAGGAAATTATTCTTTCAGATAGGCAGTCAACACCTAAGTTCTCATTTAAAAAAACGAAATATATTTTCTGATAACTAAAAAATGTTCATAATTAATCCTTACACACTTAATTTTATAGACATAAATACTCAACACATACTCTGGCTGACTCAACACGACATAACATCTGAAATCTTTGCATATGGCTCGAGCTTTCGCCGCATTATCTAGGCATCTGGGCGAAGACAATGGCCGGCGCATGCGTAATGCGTTATCTTACATCTCTTGCAACACTCTGCTCTCCTAATGAGGAGCTCCGTTCCAATTCCAAGCGTGGTTCTAATTGAAAGTTTGGTGAAATTTTTCAAACGATAATTGCATTTAATTGATTCAAGAATTGGGCGCCTACCATCAGCAAGGCGTATTAAGAACTTCTGAGCTTTGACGTTTCATTTTGGTACCTTAAAATTAAACGTCAAAGATAAGAAATCCTTAATACGCATTGCTTAACCAATCATAGTTGGCACCCTGAAAGCGGTCGTGGCAATGAGTTTTACTAAATTTCAACTAGCAGCGATTTTGTTTACGATGAAGTTAAAATGCGAGATTGAAAAAGGGCGATAGTCTATCTGTCTCTTTGCACTAATTAACTTGCATCAAAATATAACACCATAATACATTTACTAAACATGTAATAACATACAATGAATGTTTTGTTGCAGGTATAACGGACTGTTTTCGCAAATGATGAGGGAGCGAACACGCTGGGAGCGGTTTGGTCCAGGCAAGCTGAAGTCTACAGGTAAGCTTATGTTAAGCTTACACTAATTAAGCTTGAAAATTAAAATGAAAATGAATGTAATGGTGATAAAATGAAATGAACACTTGCTTAAGTAGATAAAATAGTACAGCAGAGAGATTGAATCTGATGTATTTTATGATTTGTCAAATGTAATTTCGAACGTCTCTTTAACCTCGTCACACAGTGCCATTCAAAATGTAGCTATGTAGCTATAACTGTAATAATATTGTAAAATATTTGGATCTGAATGAATCTGAAACTTTTGAGTGTAAACGTAATGCCAAAGTAGTTTCCAGATCATGGCATAACACCCATATGTAGTACGATATCGGCACGGCAATCCGATAGTGGATGGATACTGTACATAACGATCAGAATAGTACCGTAGTACCTGCCTAATCGATATACCAAACCATTATTTAAAAGGTAATAATCGAATAGTTTTACAAACTTCAAATCACCGACCAACGCCTCTGTCAATTTGAATTGTAAACCAACGCCTCATAAAAGTAAATTTAAACATCATGAGAACATAAAACCAGATGCGGCTCTAAGCTGTTAACAATCTGCATTATCCGAACAACATGGTATGTACCAATGAGAGCCATTATACATATAGCGGATATGCCATAAGAGGCGCAAGGGGCTTATGACACCAGCTATAAATACCCTTTGTTAGCCCACAAATGCACATTTGCACATTGTCGTATTATCACACCCACGTGGAACCTCGTATAATTCCGCGATTCAAACGTACCTTTGGAATACATGGCGATAAATAACAGACAAATTACAGTAGGTCCTTACGTTTCTGACATTTGCATGCTTGAGATATGTCGCCAGTGTGAGGATATACGAGTCAGAGCGGCGTTTTAATCAAAAGCAAGGAACGGAGTGGATCGCTCGAATGTCGCGTCAAATTCGCAGATACGTACCACGCTTTATCAAGATTGGAGTTGTGATCTAGGACCTTTTAATGTATTTTCAATCCTTGTTATGGATGTTGTTTAAGTTCTATGTTTCTTAAATATCGTTTATATGTAATTTTGAAATTGGTATTAAATAAATAATAATGTTCGGACATTATCACACAGCGCCATCTAGTCCCAAAGTAAGCAAAGCTTTCAATAAGGTTACCAGAAAACGAATACTTTTATACATACCAAACATCCAGACTCAAGACAAACACAAAATGTTCATCACATACAATCACAAAACAGCCCTACCGAGGGAATCGTACACGCGGTATCTAGCGCAGCAGTCAGGTACACTAACCACTAAACCAAAGGTGTCATCTTGTACGTGTCAATTAACAGTAAATTGAGCTTTAATAAAATGGGATATAAGTAAAACCTATACAATATAGGTAATATTTTCCTCATACTATGAGAAATCATATCTCACATGTCTACAATATCAATAAAACAGAAAACAAATTGGTTTCTGTTCTGTGAAAATATTTATAGCTATGACTCTTCGCAGTATACTTTCTCGTTATAACAAATACTCGTTACGAATGACGAACATATATATTTCGAGTGTATATATTTTAGTGCAGACCCGAGTGTTCTGCGAATTGGAATGCATTTCATTTCCTTTGACATGTCCATGTACTACGAATATAACTTATAATGCAATAAAATTCCAATACCCTCGATTGCTTTAAAACACACGTATGAATTTTAGTTACAGATATGTAAAATGTTTGCAATGTATAAGAATTAGGTACGTTACCAATTACTACTCATGGAATTAATTATATAAAGAGGTAGATGTTGAACTTATGCAATAAAATCCCTAAATTTCTTTTGTGTTTTCATAAGTTTCAGTTTATTGCTACTGTCTGTATTTCATATATTTTATGTCTTCATATTTTTAAATGGGTGTGACATTTATAATTTTCTTTAATACTATACATATTATTATTTTTTTGAATATGTGTTATTTTTTTGTTACGTAACACGAGTGGAAAAAACCGACTGATAAAACGAATTTGACATTTCTTTTATACAGTCGATCGCTACATAATATTGAACTTACAAAGTATTATCAAAGAATACAAAATAATTTAGCAACATAAATGAAAATTTGCCTTCAATGGCGTAATATACTGCCAACCATTATTAAGCGATAAAATCTGGTCGCCACGATCATCAATTGAGATTACTTCGCCAATATGTGATTCTATTTTTATTGCTTTATTCGAGACTTGACGACTTTGATGTTAAAGACGTCCTATTCTAAGAAAGGTGAATAAATAAATCGCAGCACTTAATGCTGAGTAATTTGCGAGTTATGGCCTATTCAGTTGAAGCACCTTTATTGACTAAGGGATGTTTATGTGTGGGAGTTTATTTACATCGACGTGCGTCGAGTACCTTTTCAGTGTTTTTGAGGAAACAAAGAAATAGAGAATGAAGCATCTCAGAAAGTATTTTTCATTTCCGCTAAAGAAATTAATATAACTCGTGAGGATTTTTTTGTGAGATTTATTCAAACAAACAGTTTGTGACGCTAAATATTTTTATAGTTATGCTTAAACCAAAGCTTTTTGAAAAATCCAAACCTGGAAAAATACCTTGACAGATATTCCTGTATTTCGCTGAAGACATTTTAAAAATAGTTTGAATATCCAAATTATCTTCAGCTACAGGTGCGTCAGGAGCTTTGAGCGCCCAGTGAAATAACTACGTACGTAGCTGTTCGCGCTCGAGCCATACAAGACTAGCGCTCAAAACTGGTGACGGAACCTGTAAAGGTGCTATTCAGGATCCGTTTACTCAGTCATATTTCGAAATCAATTAGCTTTCCTTCAAAACTAGGTTAAGCGAACGGAGCGTAAACAAAATAATATACATGAGTGTTGTTATAATGCAGTTAAAATAATGTCATCTTCATAAATAGCATTACAGTAAATCTTTTAGAGTCATTAGCCGTAAAATTTTGTCGGTGACAATAACGAATTCATGGCATTTAATATTCCATTAGCATGTAATGACGAGATGAGAAAGTGCTCTTATAACAATTTACCGTTTATAGAGCGGTTGAATGTTAATGTTGAATAATTATTGTTTAATGGGTTAAACCTATAATATGTATCTATAGCGTATTATGCTAAATGTTCTATGTGCTTCATTGGACTAGTGTATGTAACACGAGGTATTTTGTTTGATCCCTGAGTCGGGTAAAGAGTTATTATGTTTTTCCCAATTTCCCCAGCAGCAGCCTGAAGTGTGGTTTAGAGGCCGGTTAAGAAAAAAATGCTGTGCAAACAATGTCGGGATGAAATATTGTGCTTAGTGATTCGTACTTTGGGTAGAGTTCCTTAAAGATGCGCTGAGATAAGTTAGTAGTTAGGTATTTCTTATGCTACTGGCTGTAAGCGGTGCATAGCTTACTACCTAAAACTTAAAAATGATTGCTAATAAATGTGCCCATGGTTAATAAAATTATAGTGGTATATACTATAATTTTATTAACCACGGGCACATAAATCCTGTTGCTATCATTAAATACCGGGCGATAAATTAAAATTTCTGCAACCTGATATTATCAAAAGATAGAAATAAAAAGTCAATCCTCGACGAAGCAATTAACTACCTGCAGAATTAACCAATAAATTGAGTTGAGTGGTCGCGCAGCTATCACGCGTCTGTCGCGCGACCACAGCTGTATGTAATGACAGCGGTAATCACAGACATCCTTCCACGGTTTAAAAAGTAATTCATTGTGATGTTGGAATTAGAGGGTAATGCAAACCAACCCTAGAGTATTATTAATTTACCTACTTATTACGGAGCCTCAGATTCAAAAAATACTTTTTTTGACCTTTCTGTATTTTATGGCTAAACAATTTTTTATGGAAAAATACGACAGAGAATAGCAAAAAAAACGCAGAGGAAAAATTAAGTCGTTACGTCTTAAAACAAGAAGTTTGCCACGCAACAGCTAGGTCTATTGTAAGTGAATATCTTCTACTATACCAGGCAACCAGTATGCAGCATTGATTTGATTAATTTTGAAAACAATTTCCGCGTTGTCTGCGCCGGCGCAGTAAACACTTGTAACATTGTGTTTGTGATAGTGTTAAATGGCACGGAGATATCTGATCAATGATGCTTTGTGCCCGTCGGTCAACGATTGTGAATTAGGTTTGTTCACTTGCTTTATGATTGAAATGTGAGAATGAATGAGGAAATATATTTGTACGTAACTAAACATTTTAGTCCTCAGGACACACATGATTTAGTTGGTCTGTGGGTAAAGGTAATTCGTCTGGTATGCTCAAACTCAAGCAGGCTCAAATTACACACAAATCACAAATAATGCCTGACAGATAATTGCTAAGTCTTTTTGATATTGGATGATCATCATAGAGGATTTTGTAGTGTCAAAATATTTAAAATTTTTCATAATATTTACATGGCTTCAAAATAATCCTAATATAATCATAAGAATTCTTTATTGCAAGATATTATAAGGAAACCGAATACATAAAACTCACCTAAAGTTCCGAGTGTACTTGAGTAAATAGATATTTAAATATACACACATAATATTTCAATAAATTCGCCCGGTATTTTATGGCCAGAGAGATCAGCATCTTTCCCCACGATAACTCTAGGAATTTCTTCAAAGTCATCGGTAATTCTTCAACAGTCGCATATTTTTCCTGATGTGTGACGGCACAGTGGATGTGCCGTCAGAATCCTCACGAGACTAATTGACCAAAGCACTGATGTGGAACGCAGACTGTCACATCGATTTGCGCATAGACCTTGCTATTGCCTAAAATGTCCTTCCGCGTAAACTGGTTGCAGGAGCCGCTATATTATAGGGTTGTCTATCATTGGGTACATAATATTCACATGTGTTTGTTAAGATGTTTTGATGAGACTTTTTCAAATAGTCAAAATAGCATGTATCGAAAGATTGTTTTTACTGAGAATAATCCTGAAGCTCAGCACATACGCTATTTTTTAAAACATATTCACATATTTCATCACGTTGAGACCATTACCGAAATGGTTACAGTTTACTTAGTTTAGACAATTTTCCATAAAACAGAACTATGATAAATTGAGAACGCACATCATTTATTTTTGTAAATGTTGGTAAGATCATACCCTAGACTTTTCTTTTTTCTTACTACAGCAATCTAAATACAGAACTATAAATAGGAAACTCAATACACCTTTCCAGACTCCGTCTAGTTTTTCAAAATAACGATTGTTCTTATCACTTGCAACACGCTACCAATCTTAGATCTAATTCTGGATTTCTTGGAATAGACCTAGATTCGTTTTACAGAGCAAATTATTAAGTTTTATAGAGGAATGCACTTCGCAGTAACCATTAATCTTTGCTTTTATATGAAATTAACGAGCTATTAAATAGTTCAATTTTATTGTTCTCTTTATAGCATGTCGTTGAAACAACTGTTTTATTTGTTTTGTGAAAAAAATTACAATTGTTAATTAAGTTTATGTTTGCGAATGATGGCGGTGGATTGATAAAATTATTAATTATTTAAATCCTTATTTTTTGTATTTTTTCCACACTAATATTTTTGTGGATACATATTTCGCTAAAACAATTAAATGCTTGTGTAACATATAGGAAAATTATTTGATACACACTATAAATAAATCCGAGCTCGCGCAGTCTCAACAAGTTTATAGGAAAATAAGTAAATGTCATATAAGTCTATCCCTTTTGCTCACTTTGGAAGTATAATGGCAAGAGATAAATGGCTTACGAATAAATACTGTACCTGATAGCCGCTATATTGCCTTTGCATATTATAAGTACTTATACGGCTTTTATTACATATATATATGCTCACGCCATCCCAGAAGGGTCCCCGAAGGGGTAAGCAGAGATGTTGTAACAACACCCACATTTCACCGAATATTATCAAGTGCCAACGTGACAGAGGGTGAGTCCATCGCCGTCTCAGGCACTATACATACGTCTTTGAATTACTTCTCAGACCTATGCAGGTTTCCTCACGATGTTTTCCTTCACCGTAAAGCACGTGGTGTGAAATCACTGTATAGTATAATAAGTTTTTTACAAAAACTCATTGGTACAGGCCCCGCTGGGCCGCTGGGCTGAACTTGCGTCGCTTGCGTAGCAGGCGACTGCTCTAACCGCAAGGCCACCACGGCTTCCCCTTTTCACGGCTTTTATTGTGGTTTCGTTTAATACTTATTTTCAAATGCTCCTGACTGACGCTTGGGAAAGAATCTAACCAACCGAAAACATAAAGGTACTTGGGGATGTTGAAATGGAATTGGACAACCCTGCACCACACACGGTGCCGCTCGCGCACCATTCCACTCCACCAATAATTACTAAGTGGACGTTACGTACTTGTTACACAACATTGCTCAGTGTTGCAAAGGAAAAATCATCGATTAAATCCCATATACGTTGTGGTTTTTAAGCAATGCTTTTTATCTAAACTAATATTATAAAGCTGAAGAGTTTGTTTGCTTTGACGCGCTTATCTCAGGAACTACTGGTTTGAATCGAAAAATAATTTGTGTTGGATAGTTCATTCATCTTGGATGGCTTTAGGCGTCGAACGTCAATGGAAAATGTCACATAAACGGAAAAAAATATCACTAAGTAACTAAGTTTATATCGTTAATAAACCACGAGGTAGAGTTTTCTGAATAATACATATGATATTTCAGTTCATCATATTTAATTAATCATAGAGACTCTAGTTTTATCTTGGTCTTTGACTATGTAGAGTTGTCTATTGGCAGTCCTAAGAAAAACTAGATGTACCACTCTAGTTCATACCATTTACTATCTTAGTACGAAATAAATAACGCATTGATTTCTATTTTGCCCGAAGGAAGATCTTCTTACCTAGTCAACAACGCTCGCGTCATAGCCCTTGTTAAGCCGTTGCTATCTTGCTTAATAATTTTTACCCACTAGCACAAATGTAATTACAAATACAGATACGCCGCAACACTACTTATGACTTTTATGTTAATGAGAAAGAGCGGAAACTTTAAGGTCTCTGGTGAAGTATAAAAACTGAAGTCATGCTAAAAGATAAGGGCCGTTTACATGAAAATATGCACTAAACATCTGAATGCAAAATTTGTTAGAGCTACCGTTACTTGAGCACATTGCCTTGTCTGCACATGACTTGCAAGCGTGCATAAAGACACGTCTTCACTGACTAGTATTAGCCATTAGGTGACAGCTGCTGCGAATATTAAGGTGGAACTATATTATCTACCTGTAATTTCAAGTCATATGGTAGCCAATGGATTATGCTTGACACACAATTTAGTGATAAGCTAAAGATTTAGAACTCACTTTTCTAACAAGGAAGCACCTGGGAATAATATTGTTTTGGTCATCATGTTATCATTTTCATGATCATGTTATGTTACGAAACGGAAATTAAATCTGTGCTTAGCTAATTTCTCATTTCAAATACTAAAATATAATCAAAAATCTATTCAAAGGTGCAATACTGCCAGCCTTCGCCTCTTGGTATGATTTCGTACTTGTAATTAGTTTTAAGTACTGTTGCTTGTATATGCAATTTAGTTTCAATAAATGTATAAAAAATATTGAAGTCTCCAAGCTTCAGTAAAATCCAAACTACTATATAGGTACTTGTTTTATTCGTTACAAATAAGAACCATCCTGATATTTTGGATTTCCTCTTGCTCGTGGTATTGTAAATGTATGCATCTTAATCAAACACGCCAGACAACATCCTGTAGATAGCTTGCATTCATATCGCATATTAATAGCTAACCAGTGACTCGTGGCAGCGACGATTGAAACTGATTTAATCGATTGAGATTTGACTTCGGAATTATCATTGAATACATTGATTGATACTGTTATATTTTAATTTTAGGTCGTAGTTGTTGTAGTTAGATAGAAATCAGGATAGGGATTGAGGTTTTGAACAAATAACCTATTATTCCTTATTTTAACCTCTCTCAAACTAAACACTCTTTTTGGTAGCAATATTATGCAAAATTCCACTTCAAGAGTAACTACTAGTACCTACGCTAAAAGCAGAAAATTATAGTACCTTATTTTCTATGGAAGCGCTTTTGACATTATTAGCTCGAACCAAACAAACATACGACTAGCTCTGAAGTCGTTTAATAAAGCTAACTTATTAACTCTGCAGAAGTGCAAACAGTGCAGAAGTATTATATCTATAAAAGCAAATATTTGCTGGAATTTTTTTATCCATTGAAATAAAAAAAATTATATGCTTCTCGAAGGGGTAAGGAGAAGTAAAAATCTCTTCACACCCTTCACCTCTTGAATAACCCCGTACTTGGGCAAGACACATTGGAGAGCTCTATACAATACGGATATTAACGAAAAAAAAACTAATCGAATTTTTGAGGCAAAAGAATTACAATTAAAAAACTTAAATATCAGTCGCGCACTAGTCTCTGCTCGTAGATTATATATTAACCGTAACTTCAGAGATGACATAAAGTAAGTATTATGAGCCTTATTGCAGACAGAGCACACGTACAGACAGCTTGATTACAGCTCCATTGATACGTTTCTGCGAAATCACACCGGATAATGCCCGTTGCTGACCGAGCTTCTATTTAGTAGACTTATTTGATGCGGTGTTTTTAGCTATTATTACAACACAACACTAGCTTCAGTCCGCGACATCTTTCGCGTGGAATTACTTTGGTGATTGATCCTAGCGTGACGATAAAGAGGCTATCTAACACTGAAGGACTTTCCAAACAAACAAACTCTTTAGCTTTATATATTAATATAGTATAGATGGCAGCATTTTGGCAGATGGAAAATGTTTTCTGTGTGCCCGAGAGAAATGTTTTGTGGAAAAAGGTAGTCTATGCCCTTTCACGGTGCAAAATATTTCTGTTTTAAATTACCTACTGCATTTTTTTTTGTGAAAAACGATCTGGACTATTTGACAGTGTACCATGCAATATATTTTTTAAAATACATGGACTAAATTCACTTACATAAATTTTGGAAAAAAATAATTCTTTAGGCATTTTTAATTAAATAATAATTTATGTTATAGCATCATTTTGTTTCAAAATAAGTTTTTCAAATTTTTGCAAGCAAAAGTTGAGAAGGAGTTCATAAAAAATTTAAAAACAAAATAATTATATAAAAAAAAATGTTATCGTCTTTCATTTCTACGATAACTCATATATGATTCGGAATTCCTTAAACAACCATCGATGTAACAAATGACAAAGTCATCATCATACGAAAGGCAAGCAATCACACAAATCTCAAGTCGGAACTCAAAACAAACATGGCTTGTAGACACGAGTCGAGTGTTGACGATCACTCATCTAGGCGCCATGGCGTTGCTTAACCTTTGTGATTTATAGAATTGTGAAATACCCTGGCTCCCACTATACATGAATAACGCCTAGATTTGAATATTATATTTCGAGATAGAATGGAAATTATTATTAACTAGCTTCTGCCCGCGACTTCGTCTGCGTGGAATAGTTACTTTTGGCTAATGCTAACTTTCACCCGCGATTTGTCTAAGCGTGATGACATACAGCAAACAAAAAAACGGACAAACTCTCAGCTCTCAAAAAATTCAGCTTTTTTATATTAGTATAGATTTTGTTCGTAGGAAAATAGGTAGTTGAAGCATAAACTAGAAGGATAACGTATTCATACTTTCAAACTTCGAAATAATAAAATAAACGTAACAAATAACAATGGCTTGTAGACAGAGTAATATAATCCTCACGGTTCGCTAATAGAAACGATACAAAGCAAGCGCGAGAGAATAGTACTTTGTGTAGGCCTACAAATCTTACTTACAGTTATAATTAAAATAAGTTATAATTTTTCATTATTTAATAAAAATAATAACATCAATAATTTATAATAACATTCCTAATAAAAGACATAAATTTAAAAAATATTTTTAACATAATGTAAGCTTCGAATTCTGTAACAACTAAACGTCATTAAATGAACTTAAATAATAATCTGTTCGCATTAAATCAGCTACCGATACCTAGATCAAACTTTTTAATTTGTGAAGTATGCGTTAATTAGATTCCCAGCGATCCACGAAACGAGACCACACAAAGTGTAAAATAAATTCTCCCATTTCCCAACACTATGAGTCACGACGCACGAGATATTTAATAGAATTCACCACGACCCATTCGATTCACATTCCGCCGTGCTAATTTGGTACCTATCGGAATGATAAAAACATCGATTAATTTTAGCTGTTTGTTTATGGATGAAAACAAATCTCACGCTTAATAAGTCGAAATGGAATTTGTTATTTTTATTGTTATTTTATCTAACCTTTAAACGAGAAATTCTACATATATATATTACTTGTCCCGCTGTTTCACTAGCGCAGACTTAATTTCATAGCTGGTTTTTTTCGCTGAACTCTAATATTTTTTTCAAATAAAAGTTGACTACTTTACTCCTTAGCTGAATAATTCACGCGTGATGGCGTGACCAAAGGAAATAGGGATTCATTTTTATATGTAAACATTAAAACCTACAACATTTCACGAAGTTACAAAATTCAATTCCAAATAGAATAACATACAACAGAGATGTGATAACAAAAGTACTTCATGATTTACGTTTATTATACACTGTATCTCGTCCCGAGATTGGAAATACGGATACCAAATTGATTTAAAGCGCATTGACTGTCAGAATGTAGGTGAGAGAGAATGGAAACTAATGCACGAGGAATTATAGTATGCATGTACGTATATTTTAGAAGCTTAAAAACCTACTAGCTATGCCCGGTTTCACCCGCGTGAACTTTTTTTATTTTGCTGAGCCCAATTTATTAGAAACATAAGCTTTATATAGTACCAGCTGTTTTAGAGATACCAACAGACAGACAGATAGGCAGACTGAAAAATAATAATAATTAAAACAGTTTTTTAGGACCTACCATCAGCTACTTTGCATTTAGTGAAAATCTGTTAATTTGGTATTTCAAACAGACACATCAATTTTATTTATCTGTAGGTAATAAATACATCTGTATAGATAGTCATGGTGATATAGCTCAGTATTTGATAGTGACCTGACGGGAAATTTACACCAACCAAGACACATTCTGTATGATAATAGTATGATGCAATTGTTATAATCATAAATTCGTCGTAAGCTTTAATTCCCCATTACGTATGACTTAACATGAATTAATAGATCATTTCCATCGCATCTGTCATTCGGTTCAATGTTATGTCACACAATGGGATTGCGCAACAAAGTTTAAAGAGTTGAACATTTTATTATGTAAGCCTTAATCCGAAACCGTCATTGTCTTTAGTCGTGTTATTCCGAACATATTTCCATGCTAATAACAAAAGGGAGATAAGAAATAATTTACGAATAATGATTGTTGAATAAATCAAATGCAATTGTATAGTTTAATCAATCGTTTAGTTGTTATGCAAGAGTTGAAATCAATCACACGTCTACACTTTATATCAACTAAGTCTAAGACTAATCGATGTCACAGTATAAATATAAGCTTTACATGCAGTAAGGAATCTAAGCCTATTAAACATTAATTAGAGGGTTGTTAATCTTAAAGAATATACTATTCCCTCTTTTGTTTACTGTCAAAATAATGTAGATTTATCGTTTTGAAGTTTTGAAAAATGTCGGCAATACACGTAATGGCGTATAGGTACGCGATCGGCCAAGACATGACACCATTGACTGTCGTTACGCCTATTCTGCTTATAATCTCGTAGATGGGTGTGTGTGTCATTTCGAACGATGTGTTCCGAGTTTCCTAACTGCTTGTAAAACTTATGTTTAAAACGAGTCAATTTTGTACTTACATAGTCCCGTGACAAATAATGACAGGATTAAACGAACTTATCTGTAGTGAAGTTATATTCTGATTGTATGAAGATGGTTCAAGATATATGCATTCGAGCCACTACTGGAATGTTTAAAGTACCAATATAAAATACGCACTAGATACAAGCTTTTATAAGCTTTCGCGTTGTGCATTTTAAGTTTTAAAGCTATCACTACGAAATTTCGTCAAAATCGGTTCATCTGGAACAGGTAAAACACATACAGACGGACAACCTATTTAGTAATAAACTACAATCTTTGCATCATCAGTAGTGAGAGGTTATTTACCACATTCATTTACACTCATTTACTACTTACGATAAGACGGGCTGAAAGCTTGCAATAAAAAAAAAATACTTATTAAACACGTCATCATCAATAAGTCCTCGAATAGATGGATAGATATAATCGGTTTAAGCAGAACGTATTACTAACTTCAGAGCTTTGACGTTGCATTTTTGTACCGTAAATTCAAATTTTGAGGCTGAGAAGTTCCTTAATACGTGCTGCTTAAACGATGATAGTTGGCCCCCTCTATTGTTGTCGGTCTCTTTCATTATTCAATGTACTTGTGATAGAACGGTGACAGATTCAATTGGTTTATTTACATAGACTTTTACAGCAAAATATGAACTACTGGAAGCTCGAACCCCATACATTAGTGGAAACAGTTACGCACACACATAGCAGCTTACGACTCGTTAGTATGAATATAAGCGTGTCTCGTAAGTAACTAGCTAGTTTACGACTGTACCTTTATTTAAGTTTTTCATAGTTTGCGGAAACTATGCTAAATATTGCCACTGTAAATGTAATTATAAGTACAATTAATAACGTAATATTTGTATTGCAAAGTCAGCAGCGCCCGTAGTAGGCACTCGAATAAGTTATTTACGGCAAAGCTTATTTACTGTGTAGGTTTTTGTAATTAGTAAGGTATAACGAACATAAAAAATTGAATTAATAATCTTCTAAAGGTGACTGACTGACAAAGTGATCTATCAACGAACAGCCCAAACCACTGTACCGATCGAGCTGAAATTTAAATTTTGATTACTTCTACCCCCAAGGGGATGAAATAGGGATGAAAGTTTGTTTGAAACTTTGTCAATTTTAAACCGATATATTATATAAAACTAAACCTACGCGGGTGAGACCGCGGGGCACAGTTAGTTTTTATTAATACTAAATTACACACACATATGTTTACGCCTTTATTCCCCGAAGGGGTGTTCTAATAACAATGCCCTCGTTTAACTGAAGATGATTATGTGCCAACGTGACAGATTGTGAGTCTATCGCCGGCTCAGGCACTATACATTCGTCTTTGAATTATTTCTCATAAATAGTCAATTTGTCTGATTTTATTCGATACTAGCTGTGCCACGCGGTTTCACCCGCGTAGACCTAATTTCATGTGTGTCCCGCGGAACCCTAATGTTATTTTTTTGATTTAAAATAAATAAAATCCTATGTTACTCCTTATAACATTAGCTACCTACCAGTGAAAGCCCCGTTAAAATCGGTCCTGCCGTTGCGGAGATTACCCGGAACAAACAGAGAAAAAACAAAATTTTATTTTTCATTTCAGTAGTTTAATTATATACTTTCATAAACATTTTGTGAAAAGCTCTTATTTTGGAATTACAAATACACACTTAAATTTTATTTATCTGTATAGTTTTTGGCCGCGTGCGTCTATGAGAGTGCGGCGGCGTTTCACAAGTTATTTAGAGAGTCACCCTTCTACTACCTTTCTATTTTGTGGTTCTGGTGACAGAACTGCGACAGATTAAATTGGTTTATTTACAAATACTGTTATAGCAAGTGTCGCCATAATTTAGCAGCAAATTAATTTTGTACAGTTCCCTTGTAAGAATATTTATGGGGTAAGTAGTTTGAAGATGGAACTCTGTAGAAATTAATTGCTTCAGTTCACAAATCGGTTGATTATATGCTGTGTTTTATTTCAGGGGGTCTACTCTCTTTCTTCCAAAACCAAACGTCGTAAGCGAGCGAAAATCAAAAGTAGTTTCATTATCACTTTACTTTTATTAAACTCAAGTTTTCGTTCGTTTAGTTTAACTAAAGTAGGTTTGGAATATATAAACGTCAAAGAACTTTCTAGGAGACCAAGTTAGGACGTGATTTCAGGATAAGAACCGTGGTAGGAACTTTGCGAAGTACGGCTTACGCTTCGTTTTTCGGAGAGTCAAATAGACCCCTAATATTTTTTCATCACCCCCCTTACCGTCTGAAAAGGCGTGAGCTTTCTTTACCAATTATATTCATTCTATATATATACAAGTACGAGTACTTTAAAGTAATTGCAAGTAGAAAACTTGGCCCAAATCGGTGTCACTCGGGTTCATACCACGAAGGCTGGCAGTTTTGCCACGTTGAAAAATGCTGATTCCCTGAGCGGGCAAAGCCCCAGCCCGTTTTTCACGAGAGGCTTCTACCAGACGTACAACCGAGTTTCAACCGCAAACGCAGAAAATATAAATTATCTCATTGTGTAGTTTTAAAATGATTATTTAATAACTATATTTTAAGCTTAATATGGATATTAGACCATGCATAATGTAAGCTACCACAAACAGCCTACTGACAAGTAATATACAAACCATAAAAACGAATTTGCTGTAGGCTGTATATTTTACAGCCTACAGCAAATTGTTATACTTTAATCTCATAAAAATGTATAGCAAAGCAGTTATACCTATAAATCACAATCCTTTACAGCGACCATTAAGTATTACAATATAAATGGAAGATGTATCCGTTTGTTTCACATAAATGGTCATGTATCACATTACATTGCGATTTCTCTTGTCTCGGGTGGGCTTATGAAAAGCGCGTGTTTTATCATAAAAGGAGCATTGTTCTTATGACATCTGGCTGGAATTGTATAAGTTTAATGCTGTGACATTTACTTATTGTTACCGTCTGAAGAGTTTGTTGGTGAGGTTCATAGCTCTAACGTTAGGAACTGGGGGGCCTATCACCGTTATAGCAGTGACGTCTCACTAAATTCTTAGCTTTGATGTTTAATTTTTGTATCAAAAAATTTTACGTTAAAGCTTAGGAGTTCTTAATACGCTTTGCTTAAACCGATGATGGCCCCTTGGTTATAACTGAAAAAGTATTTTTGAATTGGATAGGTTCTTCATTGAGGAAGGCTTTATAACAGGTGCGACCAATGGGTGTGAAGCTTCAGTTGAATGTACGTGACGTATTGTCATAAGATTATTTCTACTACCTCGTTGGTCTGGTGGGCGCAAGCGCTACTTCTGGACACGAGTTCCTGGGTTCAGTCCCCGGGTCACGCATAATCGCGTTTCCATCTCCAATTTCCCAGTAGCAGCTCGGGATCTGGATTAGTACCCAGTTAATGGAAATAGACTCGCCCTCTCTATGGGACTTAAGCGTTGATGGTCAGATGTGGGTCTACGATAAGTATACCTCTGAATACAGGCGTGAGCGTAGGTATATCTAACGTTTTTTTTTAAATTAAAGTTACTCCTTGTAACATAAGCTATCTGCCAGTGAAAGTCCTGTTAAAATCTGTGCACCCAATTCGGAGATTAGCCGGAACAAACAGACAGAAAGAGATTTTTATTGTTTTTTTTATACCGTATATACTTTAAATTTTTTTTTGGAATTATAAAAAGACACTTAAATTTTATTTATCTGTGAGAATATAGATATACAGATATATAGATTACTTCGATAATGAGAAATTATCTAGTTGACATAGCAAAAAATTACTTTGCTTTTATCTTCGGTTAAAATACGCCATCGCATTTACATAAATAAATTATAATGTCATTTTTAAACCGTGGTGTTACAAGAGATATTTTAGCCGTCCATACAAAGTCCATACAAAGTGCATAAATTACAGATCTTTGCGGAAACCACACGTCACGATCGCCTCAGGATGCAAACATACGCATTTTGAACTCAAATTAGGTGCAAATATTTCATATTGCATGCAACATTCACCTCGAGAAATTGACGGGTATTGTGGGACACGAATACAGCTACAATGTAACTGAAGGAAAAAACATGAATTTAATTCCAAAAAAAAATAAGTTAATGGTACTTTCAAACTGCCAATATTTGAGAAGAAACAATCGCTTCATATTTATATTATATTGTTATGGTCGCCTATTTCTTTAAAATACTTACCAAACTCCTTCTAAACGACTAGACCGATTTATATAAAAATTTGTGAGCATATCGGAAGAATGAGCCAACATTTATCTTTAACTGCCCTGATAGATGATAAGGTTAATCCACCCCAAAAAAATGTGTCAATACAACGTTTACAATTCAGCTAGTTTTAGTATGAACTTCGAAAGTCATGGCACCATCTGGTAACTTCCCATAGAAGAAAGAGATTATATACTTTAATCAGAATAAAATAATATAAAGTTTCTACAAACAGTCATACGCTTAACACCGCCGCTTTTAATTCGCTTTCAGCTTCCTTATAAAGTGGTTTTTAGATATAACACCGCCTTTAATCTCGTAACTGTATTATAAATTGCATTTTACGCAGTCATCGCCGGCCTAGACCACGCAAACATTCTACCTACAACTTTACCGATAAATACGGTATAATTGAAGGTTTCATATTTACTAATAGTCAAATAGACTTGTTATTCAACGCACGCAGCTAACAAAGCGCAAGAGCAGAGATAACCGAGCGATATATGTTCAGAGCACCGGTTACGCATGCACAATGTTATAATAACTGTAGTTGGCCATACACGGACCACTGATAGGTCTACCTACGTGGGTGGACTTGGACAGATCGACTGAAGTGTGTACAAATGAGACCTTAGCCGTATCCTAGCCTGCGCTTGCGATTGAAGGAAACTGAAGATGTTCTTCACATATCTATCCATGTAACATTCAAAGTCCTGAAAGGCTGACTTTTATTTCAACGCACAGCCTTAACTGCTGGTCCTAGAGACATGTAATTTGGAAGGTATATGTGATGAGTTTGCATTGGATATTTGGTATTATAAATTGCTTAATTTAGTACTAGATGGCGCTGTGCGAATATTATTTATCATTTAAGAGATGAAGCCAAGCACGGATAAAGAGTTTTCAAGAATTCGTCTCCTATTGTGTGTGAAATATTACAGCCGTTATTTTAAGTTGTGGATGGATTCGATTCTGATCATCAGTTTGTCTCATATGGTGAATTATCAAATAAATCGAATGATGCCCTGTATACCTAACATCACTTACACGATTTTTTATTTAGCGAACGTCTCATATATCATCATCTCTCTCACTTTTTACGACCGACATGTATATGTACCTATTTATTGCATCGTTTTGGTTGGAATGTTGTACGCTAGAGACGTCGTTAAAGCATTTTGCACACAAAATTTCCAAGCATGCTTTATCAATTTCCCACAAATCGGCGGTCACGAATCCACATGAACGGTTGAATCGTAGTCTTTGTAACTCTTTGAAAGAAATAATCTGAAAATTAATGTCGTGCTCACAGAATCTTATCACATTGAGATTTTTGTGAACATGCCGCTGCAAGTAGTAAATCTCTCGCTGTTTATTGTTGTGAATAGATATGGGGATAGGCTCTATGAAGGCAATGATGACTTTTTCCTTGGTTTCGTTACGAGTTATTATTTTATGAGTCTTGTCTCTATGGCGTGATGCGAATGAAATACATGCGTAACTACTCACACTAATTTCATGCACTCATAGCTTGTGACGGCACGTAAACGTAAAAGTGCACGTAAACATGAGTTTGAATACACAGGTGCGTGAAACGAGTAGGTACAATTTCCCGTTAAAAAATTGTAGTGTTATGTTCCTGCGGTGAGTAAGGTCGCCAGTGCTCCGTGGAGGGGATGAGTAGGGGTGGAGTCGCTATGCTAGGAATATCTGTCATAATCACAGCTAGCACAGGATTTCATTACAGGTAGGCAACGAGCGAGTGACACTTGGTGTTACAAGCATTAATAGGCTGCAGTAGCCGCTTGCGATCAGGATCAGGCGATCAGGCGCTTGTTTGTCACCTTAGTACTTTAGTAAAAAATGTTCAGGGTCTTGGGTCTTAAGTCTTAGTTTTGTTCCTAATGTTATAGTATTTTAGAATAGCCTCTATACTTATTGTTCTATCACACAACCGGGGGACTACCATTATCGGTTTAAGCAGAGCGTATTACTTCTGAGCTCAGACGTTTCATTTTGGTACCGTAAAATCGAACGTAAAAGCTAAGATATTCTTAATACATGCTGCTTAAACTATCATAGTTGGCCCCTTGGTAAAGGTTTCATTATTTTAAAATCAGTACATCCATAACGTGCTGTCCAACCTTTTGTCATTTTAGTCCAGTTCGTCTCGCTATCTCTTTTTTATCACCTCACCAAGAATGAGATGACAATGAAGGCTTAAGTAAAAATTGTAACACCGTAGCGAACTGAAGTGTTGGGTCGGATTCATTTACGTCACTCTCATAGGAACCACCAATGTCATTACTCAGATATTTATTGCGTTGGCTTGTACCACAACTCGCAGTGAAATGTCGTAGTCGCGTCGTTTATGTTAATTTATTCGCATTTCGATGAAAATAGCATTATGCATTATCATGTCCTATTTTTGTATTTATGCGTTTCTGGAATAGCTTTTATCGCTTGCGTTACCGTTGGTAATGGGTGCTATAAATAAGGTTGTATTATAGCATGTGTGAGTTCTAATTTATCATCACACAGTGTTATTAGAAACGGAAATTGAAAACATTAAGACATGTCGTAAGATGTGACGCGGGCTCATAATAAACGTTGCGTCTTTCTATGCTGTGAAGTTACTTAAGGCTTAATGCGTGTATCAAGTCTTCTGGGTTATGAAGTTAACAATAGTATTGCTGTATATATCATCGGCTTAAGTCAGCAGGCAGTAATATAACATTCGTTATTAAATACTTAAGTGTATCGCTTTCTGATCAATTTTATTTGTAAGCGACTGCTTTCTAAGCGTCATCGTCTTAAGCGTCGATCTTTGTCGCAACTCAAAAACTTTGTTGTATCAAAACTACCTGGGGGCCAATTGTGATTGTTTAAACAGCACGTTTTAAGAACTTCTTAGCTTTGATGTACAATTTAAGTATCACAAAAGTTCTTAATACGCTCTACTTATACAAATGTTGGCCTCTTGTAGTAGCAAAATACTTCACTTACACACTGATAGTTACCTACTTCATACTAGTAACGATGTGCTCTTTTACCTTGGTTATCGTAAGGTCAGTCGGAGGCCTAAGTGAGTCTGACAACTCAGCTTCGGCTTGATTTTGGCTTAGCTCAGATTATTGATTTTACTCGTATAAGAGGTTACGGAGATCAGATGGCAGATGGCTTCGTATAAAAATCAAGTGATGCCGAACCCAACAAGTTGTGGGAGATTATGATGACTTAATTGTAAAAACATTCAATTCTAGACACAGTTAATAAGTACATTATTATTTATTACTTTACTGGCTGAACCCCTCAAGACTGTTAGTTCCCGTTATATGCAGCCTATTAAAGGTTTAAGGTCCCACTCACAAGCTTCATAAGATACGTAATTGACACTAAAGTTTCGCCACGATACTTGTCTTTATTCGACGCGTGCCCAAAATTAATATAAAGTCGTTCACGAACAATCCGTGGAACTGAATACAAATTGTTGTTTTATTTTGTTATCGTCGAAAGCATCAGCTCTTCATAAATGTTTGTGAGACCTAAATATCGCGTGGATTGACACCAACACAAACAATTTACATATTATATGGAAGACCTAGCTTTACTTATGTGTTATTATGCTTCATTTTGTTCATTTAACATTCACTCCAAAATCACATAATAATTGCGCCGCACGTAGGTATCTAATACGACGCGGATGAAGTCACGGGTAGAAGCTATAACCAATAACCAAGACTCCTTCGGTATTGAAACGCATTTCTTAACATTGGAGAAAAGAAAATAAGCCATAAATGTAAGGAAATAGAAAACACTTTACAGCACTCCACGACGAAGTACCATCAAGTTCATTAAGCTGAGCCTTTCCGATAATTGAGCGTAAAGCTGCAATTACGCCATTAGCTGACCTAGCACACATGTGGTCACTAGATCCCATACACTTGGATTCCCACGGCCTTACGTAAATATCAGTACATATATGTACACATTGCGTCAGTACCGTACGTTTTAAAGGCTTTTTTGGAAGCATTAACATGTAATTGCTACATTGTTCAAAGTGGTAAAATAATAACTCTTCAAAGCCTAAAATTTTTATGCAAAAATTTATGCAAATAATCTTGGGTTATGTCATTCCGAGTACATCATCATTCATCATCCTAACCTTATACTTAGTCAGTTTTTAAAGCAACTCGATACGGATCCTGATTTGAACCTAAGATCTCTGATTACCTTCCAACCAGTAGTCAAACCTTGTGAGGTCTCTGAAAGACCAATAGAGATTGCAAAAGATATTCACTTGGCAACTGAGATCTCTAAGGCCCGGAACGAGATTGCTTAAGTACGTTAATCGATTTATTGTTTAAAAACTTACCTAAGTAGAAAATATAAACACGTATTGGTTTCATAGTGTAGGAGGCTAGATATAAAGGTCCTTTGAAAAGTCATGGTAATTGTAAAGTTCATAGATTTTTGGGTCATAAATCCTTCCACACTACCTACTAGTAAAGGCTTTGATCCTGTTCAATCGATGTGATGTGTTGTCCAGAACTACTTCAGGAGCATGAACCTATGAATAGTCTTGTACGAAAATACCGAGAGCCCAGAAGGAACACGTATTAAGCTGGTTTCAACTCTATTCCTCTGTAGAATAATCATCTTTTAAAATTGCATCTCAGCTTCATAGTGTCGGTATCTGTTCAAAACCATGTACTGGAACGTGTAAGGGCTGATTACGATGTGTGCAGAATTTTAACGGTTTGAATGCATGTAGAGGCGGTTTAAATTCCGGTTTACAGGTAAGCGTTTTGCTTAAAAAATAAAAGAGCATAAGCCTTATTATGATCTTTTTAATGGTACGCTAGACATGTCTAAAGTTGTGGTGATGCTCAGGTAAAAATCCGTTGAGCAAAAAATGCTGAGTTCCCTAATGAGCTGTGTACCAAAATGACGGTTTTGTTCTTATTAATTATATTAATTCAAACGATAGATTCTAATATCGATATATTATTATTATGTGAAAATAAAAATGAAAAATATTATTCAGTTTGGTCAGTGGCAAGGCACTTACGAATGTCGAAAATATACCACCTTTAATTAAATTTAAAATTTACTTCCTCAATAGTGATACTAGTGATTTCTGGTCCCGTTTGTTGGGTAACAGGTATTTGAATGTCCTTGGGACAATAAGTAACAAGCCTGACAGGCAGTCATGCTAACTATGATCAATATTCAGATACACCCAATACTTCAATTCAATATCTAAGTTAATGATGTATGAGCGTCCAATAAAGCATAATTAATAACTGGAAAGTTTGGAGTTCAAAACGGTTACGATAGTGTTACGTAAAGTCCCATGGTTCACAGGCGAACAATACTGCCCACCATTAACCATTGCCCGTTGTAAATGATTAGCTCCTGACGTAAATCGGTCACAGCGAGAAATGGACGGCTTGTTAGTGCGAACAATGGGCACAGGTACTGCAGATGATCTCTCTGAAGATTAGGTAACCAAATAACAAGCACCTTGAAGAAACACTCAACCAAAACGCGTCACGATTGCTCCAAATTAAAAATTAATGCCTTATCGATACGACCCACATTCTCCACGGCGGACGGTTCTGGTTCTCTAACTTTGAAACACTTTGTTGTATAATGAATTCATTGTTTGTAAGCAAAACAAAGATCCATAATATTCGATTGTGGAGAGCAAATATTCGCAAATGTTTGACCATTTCCAGTGGTGTGAGGATAATGTCAAGCTTAAATATGAAGATCTAGTTTCCAACGAATTTTACAGTTAATGTTGTATCACGCCGTTGAGTTGAAATTTTAAGGTAGAGCTATAAGTACTGGAATAGGGTCAATTTCTGTTGTTATGTTTACATTTATGAATAGATATTTGGTTTAGTCTGCGAGACCATAATTGTCTGCGGGTATTTTTTTTTTCATATCAGAAAAATCAAGGCGAAAATTAAAGTGTTTTATAACATTTAATATGTTATAAAACACTTTAATTTTCGCCTTAATAACTAATTATATTATTATATAATTTAAATAACTGCAAAATGTATGTTTGGGGCACTGTACTGATACATATACTAAGGAGGTTTTGAACAGAAATAAATAGTCTACGTGAAATGTCCTGCGATTCACAAAGAATTCTGTGAAGACTCGTAATTGGATTGAAGTCAACAGAGGTAGGTTAGTATGGAAATAAGTGGGGGCAAAGTAATCTGATTTGACCGTTTAGCGGAGGTCGTAGTGGTAGGCTAAGCTCCTTAACTTCTCACTTGACCGCAATCGTGTGACTTATGTGGCACTGTAATAAATGACTTAATTATGTACGAAGGAAAAATAACGGTCAATTAATTTAATGACTAGCCATTAAGTTTAGATGATAGTTTAAACGAGGTTTTCGTCAGAGGAAGCAAACATACCAAAAACACGGAAGATTTAGTGGGAAAGCAAGTGCTTTGCATTATTTTCCAGAATATATTTAAGATCTTCTCATTTTCAAATGACTTTTTAATTTTTATTTTTGATAGCTGTGCCCTATAAGTTCCGGTGTACTTCTTAGTGCATATTGAAATAAAAACTACTACTCGAATATCCCTAATATGGAAATTTTGCAGACCACGTGAAAACAGTTGAAATAGAAGCATTTTCAAGTAACACACAAAGCCCTGCAGATAGCAACCTAGGCATCCGTCCTCTAAGCTGATTTACTCTCTCAACAAAGCCTTCACAATAAAAGACCTCCAAAGGATATATTCAGACTCAAAAAGAAAGGTAACAGAAAGGCAGCTTCCTTTATTGGTAGAGAATCTTCACGCAATAAAAACACGCTTGGAGATTAATGAATATTCGGTAGTGATGGATCCATAGTTCCTGAAACTCGTTGCTTTAATCTACCTATGGAACAGTTTTCAACCATTTAGTGAAGGAACGTCTGTCTGTTATTTATTTTGGAGTAACTAAAGTACTACGTTCTTTATTTATTTTAAGTCTCATGTGCAGTACTCATCATTATTTAATTCAACTGTTCACATACTTCAGAGAATAAATATACCAAGTGGAGCCAATTCCACCAGTCACTTTGTTGCTGTCCATTCTACCAGTTGCATCACTGTGTGCGCCTTTTACCAGCTAGAGAATGAGAGCTGACTTTCCGTATGTTTTTATTTTGTCTCGCAAACGTGCTTTCTCGTTGCAAGAGTGATTAAATATAACCCCTTGAAAATTTATAAGTGCTTATTTCTGGCATAGAACTGCAATGAAGCATTGCCATGGCTTTGTCCGGTCTTAATAAATGTTGTTTGTCGTAACAGAACGTATAGTGCCTACATGAGACGAGAATATCTCGCATGAAAAATTTATAGCATTGTTCGTCTGATACCAATATCGCTACAAATGGCTACACAGATGAAACATGTTTAGTTTGCTTATGATAAAATGTAGAGTGAAGATAAAATGGGATTTTGATTCTTAGGGTATTCGCATTATAATTAAATTTTATTTTAGAAACTAGTTTCGCCCCGTGGTTTCACCCGCGTAGATCATTTTATTTAAATAGCCTATGTTACTCCTTGAAATATCAGATATCTGCCAGTGAATGTCTCGTTGAAACCGTTTCCGAGACTAGCCGGAACAATTAGACAGACAGACAGAGAACAGTTTAATATGATCGTTTTTTTAATTTTAGTTCCGCATTCAGTAAAAAGCTCTTAATTTGGAACTATAAACAAACACTTAAATTATATATATCTGTATAGATATATCAATTTATTTAAGTAAACTTAATTATCACCTTAGAATATAATTTAAACAGGTGTGTACAGTACATTTACCCAATATTCTAAATTACCAAACTCGTTTAGTTACTAGATAAGTTATTGCATATTCAAGGGCTGAACGCTATTTAAACTATGTACCTGGAAACAAAGCTCGGATATAAGTAAAAGGTAGCCGCATAATTTGTCAGTGATTACAAAGAGTTCAGTGTACGTAGGGTTGGGTACAATAAATCATAGGCGCAGTTGTACGCGGTCGTGTTGCCGCGGACATACGACAGATATTGCGAAACAAGCGGGTTACAAAGCGCAACAGCGCTGCGCCCGCTGAATGGCAGACCCTAATTAACTGTCAAATAATTCGACATTATTGCCATACGATCAATATTCAGCCTCTAATCGGGATAGTGTGTCAACTGGCTTACGATTTAACCGATATCGATATGTGGAACTGCTTTTTCAACTACGCTTAGCAGAGGTTATGAACTGTGCAAATATTAATCTAGATTATCTTTATGTACTTTGGACGTGTTTTATAGTCGTGGATGTTCTTTTAAAGTGCCGTTCCTAGACCGGAACTCTTTCATATGTTGTGCAAGATAACAGCATGCAGATGGTTGCTGATGCCATCAAATAACTTTGTCGAAAGGCGCAATCTTTTGCTCAGGTCTGTTTCAGATTTAATGTGTTGGCGTGTGAGAATGTTTGATTGTATCATTGAATCGAATACATTGCTCTTATTCTCAGTACATAACGCGGCGTGTTAATCCGTGACCTTGAGTCGGCTGCTTCGATTTGCATCTTACACGCATAATCCGCATAGAATTGCGTCATGGCCATTAGTGCATCGGCACTCGGTGGATAGTGCTTCCAGCGGCACATTACTTGGAGATGAAGCTGGAGGAGAGACGCGACGATCGGATCGCGTTCGCACGCATATTACCGCCGCGGGCCGCGGGCGATGCAGCGACCTAACAGTACAACGGGCCGCGTGATTAGACGCCACACGATAGCGCCCATTGTCGGTACACGATCGCTGCACTACGTCTTGAAATTGCGGAAATGGACACGGCTCGCACCCACTCCGCTAGCGGGACATTTCAATTGCAGTCCCCCGTGGGCAAATAATACTACAGAATTGTCCTTACGTTAGATCCTTTGAATACATAAACAGGCTGACTGTAATTTATACCCCGGTTTGATAAAACTCCAATATCGTTCCTGGTAATCAATGTCGCACTCATGCACGAATCTAAAAGAGTTACTTTTAACAAAACCATCAAAACCATAGTCAGACCATCCCACATTTTAAAAAGGTTGTCGTAAAACTGTAACGAGAAGACATTAGTAAGCGTTGAAATGTCCTTGTTTACGAGCTGCCTAATGAGAAAAGCCAATGTGCGTTGAACCTTCAAAAACCTCATTCTCAAAATGGTCTTGGAACAGGTATATTATAAAACACACGACGAAATTGAAGCCATTTCGATTAAAGACCCATTGGCTATCCCCGGACTATGTCCGACTCAATCTGCGATCAAAATATTTATAGCGTTATCTACTCGTAGATAGTTCCTGAAACTAGACGCTGTAATCTAGCTAGGGAACCCCGAGGTGGTATCGATTTCTCAATCACATCGCCGAGGAGCTACAGTTGTTAAGTTCTGTCGGCATTTTACTTAAGCACTGCATTCTTCCTTGTTCTTAAGTAAGCTTGAAGGCGTGAAGTGGAGTCATCTACACTGCATTTAAGCTCATTATTCTATTTAACTGTTCGCATAATTAAGTGGAAGAATAATCGTAGGCAACAAATTATATGATTCAGATAATTTACTATAAGTAACGTGATTAATGATTCGAAGTCAAACGCGATACCTCAAAGCGTAAGGTAATTTAATAAATATATAAATAATGAATGAGTTACCAACTTCCAAAAATAAGAATAAATTTATCTTTGAATTTCTCGCCCAAGGCGCTAAATTGACTAAATAAATAAAAACGTTATCTCAACCCTAACACTCAAATACTTTTCTTGAGGTTTAAAATAAAACTAAAATATTTACACTCAAACGCAATCAACAAAAACTCTCCCAGCGTAAGGAACAATCAATCTTGGGGGCACTGAAAGGAGCTCCAATCAAAACAGAATACGAAGAAGGGACTAGATAAAGGGCCTTATAAATCATAAAATCAAGCGTCCATTCAACGCGGTATGTTTGGGCACAAATTGAAAACATTCAAAAGGGCAGCCTTCTTCTCTGGTCGAGACGCGAAGCACACAAAAATTTTGGTGCGCGCCTACGGGGATCTTCAATCCTAATTTCAGTACCCCAAGGCTTAATATATTTTGACGTTTACGATATCGATGGGATTGCGTCATTTTGTATGGATAGTTGGATACGTAAAAGCGCCCCTAACGATGAGTTTAGGAAGGAACAGACGCGAGTATAGATTATTCTCATTACTTATCTTAAAAACTTCGAAAGCTAATTATCAATGGTATTGTGTCAACTGCGAATTTAAAACTTTGATTATGAAGTCTTTGTGGGAATAGGTTCATATTTTGACAGGTGGTAATAGTTTTCAAGATATTACTTGACAACATAATATGCACGCGCGCTTCACGCACGTGATCAAAGTGAAATTCGTGCACTCGAATTACGCCATTATCGAGTTTTGAGTTTAATGAGTCAAAACCTATATTTCGGGTACAGATATAATATATGAGGATGCGTATCAAGAGATGTGTTTGTTAAAAAGCAATACAATAGCTTCTCTCGTTCATAGCGGCAGTGATGCAGTTCCACCAAAGAAAACATTCGCTAACATTTAAACTAGTCTTAATTTATGCTTCGGGCACACTGGTTACTGTGAAACTGGGTAGCTTTAGAGCTAGGGGCTAGTAACTATGTATCTGATACCACAATTATATGTGAGCTGGCCTTCTGTAAGTTTATATTTTGTTATTTGGTGAGATTGGATGAGAAAAAAACGTTTGACCCTTCATCCCACTGTAGCCCAAGGATACATCTCCAATTTGTCCAGCAAAGAATCGACACTCCCAAGTTATTTATAGCGTCATTAAAATTTTCGATCATCACCTTTTATTCTCCATCCTAAAATAATAGATCGGAGATATTCCCAGTTTTATAACGTGCGTAGGATGATTTTAATTGGATATCATTTTTATTGAGTAAGTAATGATACATTAACATTTGGTCCAGTGTACATCCCAAATTGTTACAAATGTAATGGCCATTAAAATTGTTAGGAATGTTTTTATGTTTATTTTATTCATTTATCGTGTTAATGTTTATAAAGTGGCGAGATAATCTCAGTAAAGTGAGAACTAAATAGATTTTACGGGCTCTTTTATCTTCCCACAGATCAGTTTTCGGAGTTTGATTATGTTTTTTCATAATTATACAAAATACGGATCGTCTGATACACATTGCTTGTTGGTATAAAATGCACCGTGTGCCCTTAGAATAAGATTCTTTTTGATTCGCTTACGACATAATTTTTTTAAAGTTTTTATTATCCACCCACTTGTAAGTAAATCAGAAACATTATCTATTTCTGAATATAATAGGTAAGTCACGGGCAAAAACTAGCTATTAATAAATACAAAAGACAAGGGCAAGTCGGATTATTTTATAGCACTGTCTCGTTATCAGTAGAGCGGCTCGAGAGCTGCGCGGGCGCTTCCGTGTCCTTGGGATGAGCTTTCATTAGAAGAATATAAAATAAATATAAATTAATTAATCAATAATATGTTACAAAAATATACCCAAAGGCAACTTATTTGTTGAAACGTTTCTATTTTTTTATATAAGTTCAGAGTTCGGGGAAATACTCTCACTAATATTTATATTTTCGCACGAGTATTACGGTGTATATTAAATATAGTTACATTCGTATATTCGGTTTTGAATTCCCAAAGGGAATAAGATTGATTTATTACCAACTTTAAGAGTTATATTTTATTTAGTTGATAGAATTTCAAGAATCTATTTAAATAAATAAATTTTTCGTAAAAAGTTGTTTGAGACAAGATATTTATTATTGGATAAATACAAATACATTTTGTATATTTCTGTGACAACACGGTATATTTTATTTAATCTATGCCGGAATGCACTTTTCTTGTTACAATATACACAATACGGGTATGTACTTTTGAAGCGAGTGAGTTTACGCAACAAAATGTTTCCGTTTTAAACTTTAACAGTTAAAAAATTAAAACTCATCAGTTCGTTTGTATGTGTCAACAATGTTGTCGCCTTGCACGTGTTTGCTTAAAAAGGTTAATATTTCGAAACGAGCTTCTAAAAAAAGCAAACTATTTAATGCATGGGAACTGCACAAATTACACAAAAAGTTTCGGTTTAACGTATATACATATACATGATCACGCCTGTATCCCCCGGTTTAACGTAATTAATTAAATGTCAAAATTATATAAATACTTATATTTCAAGTACTCTTTGTCAATAGTTGACAATGCTTGTTTAAACTATCAGCTTTTACCCGCGACCAGGGGCCTTACTATAACCTCTTATTGCCATGATAGTTTACTCTTATTATGAAACAGATGTATATGACGTGTATACATCTGTCACTGTCACACAATTGAACTAATATTGCAATAAGAGCTCATAGTCGGGCCTCTGGTCTACGTTTTTGAAATACCTACCTTAAGTTCGTCCTTGGCTATTATATAGGGCATTTTAAAAAAATACTTTCAATAACAACCACTAGGATAAATTAACAGTATTCGAGCATATTTCAAGACGTACTTAGTAAATATTATTAAATACGTATTTTTTTAAGTTTTTTTAAACCATCAATACAGAATCCTTGATCTTGAATTCATCAATTAAACTTAATAATAGCTGCGAAAAAGAATTAAACCTTTCCACAACGGCATTAAATCATATTTTGCTTGACCTATTCGATCGCTGTTTCCCTAACAACGTGACCGCAGCCCGCCGACTATGCGATTAACCTACGCTCCTGCGCAGATCGCAGGAATGTCTGACCCTACTCAATTACGTTACACTGGACAGGTAAGCTTGATTGATCTACATGGGGGCAAAAGAATTTCTGATGTGTTATAATACTTTTTTAAGGTACCATTGTTATTCATTTCCATAATAGAATAGAGTGCGTTACTCACAATAAGTTTTATGTAGGAAGTATAATTATGAATAAAATAAAAACAATTGCTAATTGAGCGCGCCTATCTGCTTTGAATAATTTGCCCCTATTTTTCTTTGTCTGGTTATTTTCAGGACTATGGAACGGGGTTAGAGCCATTTATGCACTAAAGAAAGTGACTGAAACAATTTACAGGAAATAAATAAATATTTACGTTCTGCTTATTCGGGGAACCCTTATAAATACAAAGGTTGAAACTACCTATATATCGTTGAGTACAAAAAAGAATGCGGAGAATACGAATAAAGAAGCATAACTATCACGGTTTCCACTATTTATTTTTGCGAGTTTTGAATTCTTTATGGCTCTTTATATCTAGACTTAGAACAGAATTAAAATTAAAGAAGAGTAGAGCCAGCTTCTACATCTAAATGACAAGAACAAGCACTTATATCCAGAATACGTAAATACATAAAACACCGCATTATTCCGTCACGTCTGTCATGTAATTTGTAGGTCGTTGCATATTTGCTACATCTCACCATATTTCCATCTCCAGCCGAGGTTAGAGTGCAAACCTGCATCATTCTTAACAACAGTTGACCGTTATATCGTGCGCTCCATATTGGGACTTACTCTATAGTGATTTGATACCATTTACTTGAACACTTAGCTGCGAAGTGTCGGTCCGCGGTACAAATCAGATGAATGGTTTATGGGTTTTATCACCATAAAATATTGTATACAATGTACGGTGGAATTATATTCAATGTCATGCTGGGACTCAGCTCAAGAGGCCGCCTGCTAGCTTTAGAATAGATCACCATTTAAATCTAGACATCTTCAGAGACCACATTCATTAACCTTTTCAAACTCACTAGTTTCGAGTACTCTTCACCTCTCCATCCTTTATGCTTATCCCGTAAGGAATCCCAGCGTTCCTAATGATATGTACGTATGTAAGATAAAAACAGCAGCATTCATGCTCATGTCTTTATGGATAATGAGCAGACATTCTCAACGTTTCCACATCAATAATCTACAAAAGCATTATTATGTATTAAATGCAAAATTTCATATCAATATTGTGTTTATGCACCGGCCACATGGAATCACGAATAAAAACAGCGAACAGGGAATAACAATGAAGTGTTTGCATGCCTTTCCAGGTAACGACGTATCCGTCGAACACTCCAATATTTGCGTTGCATAAATGCAAGGATCGACCCTGTGTCCCTGACCCCAGGTCGTCGACCCTGCTCGTGACACTTCGATTCTCTATCGATCACGACCGAAGATCTCGCTATCGAACTATCGACTCGATATTTTTCTCGTATCTGATCGAGTCCTGATCGAGTTGGGCGAGTAAGCGTGACTCTTAGTTTTCCCGCAGTCACTTGCCGAATAGAATCACAATACGTAACAGTTAGCTTTTTGTATCGTTGTTTAGTACCGTTTTCATCTCATTGGCAGGTGTTGTGATGTTATCGCGTTCCATGTAACCTCTTCTACTTTATCTTGATATTTTTTTTGTATTTGACCATTAAATTAACGTACTTATCGCTTTAGAGAGGATTTGCATTTTCAGCGGACTACTAATTTACTTTTATAGACGCGAGTAAAACTAGTTTCATTTGCAAAACCTTAGAGATCATATTTTTTGTTGGATAACATCTAATTGCTAGGCTACATAAATAATTCAATATATACCTTAAACATCCCATAAGTGTACCATCGTGACTGACCTCTGTCTGTCAGATAAAATGATCCGTAAGTAAAAAAGACCCAATCCAATACATCATCTGTCCGACTACAATGGATTGCAATAACAAGTAGTGTCAAAAGGTCGAAAATATCTGTATCCATTCCAAATAAAACAACCAAAAAAGGTTAGTTACACCAAACACGGAAAACTGAGACTGTTACTTAAAAATGATATATTACTTTGATTTCCGCATTTGATTATTAACAATGTTATTGTTATCTGTATTTATTTCATTGCAGGATTAGATCCGCTGTATATTTTAAAGTTCACATAATTTAAGATGCACAAACGAAAAATTCGAGAATTTATTCGAGGTTTGTATACTAATTTTACAACCGATTAATCGTCTTACCAAAAGAAACCCAAACTTTTTCAGATCATAATAAGAGACAATCTGGTTTCCTTACTTACGTACGTACTCCTCCTAACAATACATATCTATTAATCAAATACAAACCATAGGATATCCACTACAAAGTTCACTCTAGATTGCAGTTAACAGTACTCCAACACAACACATGGTTATCTAAGAATGGTAATTTGCCAATGATTATAGGTTCGAGTCGTGTTACTCGATTGTTTGAAATCGAGTAACGTTCGACAACAACTCACACCGACCGGTAGAACAATGTGCGTTCAATGAAATTCACACCGATATGAAGCTAACAATCCACATAGTTCTGACATCGATGCTCCATAACTAGTCTCGCCCACACCATCTTTCGACACCAAATAAGCCATAAATTATAATTTTAAACCACTATGGAGCAACACGCATGCGTGTCTAACTAACGAGTTCAATGCAACTCCATAAATATTTCAAATCGATTTAAATAATAGCTAGCGAATCTGTTATCGATACAATTTTATTATTAGTCGTATGTCTATCAATCTTCAGTATGTCAAGCATAGAATCTAGTTTATTCGTTTTGTTTATTAATCGTAGTTGACTCGTACGACGTATAAGATAGTTTGAGTTGAAAGCAAATAGGTATGAGCTGGGAACTGCGCCGGCGGCGGGTGACCGGTCGGCTCGCCCCCAGCATTGATTGTACCTTACGATGACAAGCTCACGCTATCGCAAATAAGTATTTATTGCCGCCACACAACTTCACTACCTTCAAAATTATGATACGTACCATTGTTTGCGGCCCTTCTAACGACGTCACGTAACAATGCTTCGAAACTCGTTTCGATAGATCGAGACTTGTTGCATTGCGGCGGAAGTTATGTGCGATACAAGGAAATTGACTGCTTTGTCGTCAAACTAACAACTAACCGTAAATATATCCTTCTGTCCATATAAAGGTAGGGATTAAAGAGCTCTTAGTTGTTCTTCATGACACTTTTTATTTCTCAAAGACACATTGTAGAGGCTAGCCGTACACGCGCAATACAATAATATTTTTGTGTGGGGCTAGCCTTAAGTTAAATTTGTATCGATCAATTAGTTTTTTCATGTTATTTAAATTGTGTTCTTATTGACACCGTGTACTTGAATATATAAGTAAAAATGCCTTATCATCGACAACAAGCGGCGATTCAGTAAAGATCACCACGATAAGGAACAAACAACAAATAATATTCAGCTAACCAAATGCGATGGGCGTTCGACACGATTATTAGCAGACCATAGGTCACAAGATTTTTCGATAACCACTCCGATGTCACAATCTCAGTACCAAGTTAATACTTTTATGATTTTATACAAAAGATGAATAAATGAATCGGTATTCGATGGTCACAGAGAGGGAATGGTTGTATATTTTGTAATTGCTTTGATATTGATTTTCTTGCATATTTCAACATAGACTTTGTTTTTATTTCATGGATTTTTCATATTTCACAAAACCCTTTTTTGTTTTCTCATCCGTACCCCTATCACGGGTTTGCCACCGTTTTCGAAATCTATACTCGCTAGCGTCTCTCGCAATATTTATATGAGATATTTTAGTTCTTCACGTCACCGCTGGGAGTCGCTGCACAATTTTTCATAGTAATATTCGGCGGAGACGTTAGCGAGTGTAGATTACAAAACGGTTGCAAACCCGTGAAAGGGGCACAGCGCTCTGCCAATGAAACGCCTGTTAAAATTGGTCAAGTTGTTTCAGAGATTAGTCGGAACAAACAGACAGACATGCAGAGACAAAACATTCCGGACATTTAAATTTTATTTTACTGCACAGATGTTTGGAAATCTATAAAAGTTTACAATAATGTTTTAGCAATTTCGTAAAAGAGGTATAAAGAATTGAAAACATTCAACAGTACATTTTGCTATTCTGATGATATAAGCTAAAAGTTTACCTACTATATGACCTTGGGGCCAAGGCCGACTATGATCTTTTAAGCAGAGCACATTAAGAGCTTCTAAGCTTTGACGTTTATTTTTACGTTACCAAAATGAAAGCTCAGAAGTTCTTAACACGCTACCACCTTGGTAGACCCCTTTATAGCTCTTAAATTAACCTTTAAAACACAATATCAATAACTTTGCAAATCAGTTAACAAGCTTAGTACAAATGTATCGCTTGCAATGAGATGAGAATTGCCGCCCTAGGGTCAACACAGCTTGAAGTACTCTACGTAGAGCTGTGCTACCGGTACACTTCTGTCGGTGACCTTAGTTCAGGCGTACATTCCTTCTTAGGTATAATAATACACATGCTGGCCAATGATCTGCTTCACCCGCTCATTATAATCCCTCGGATACGAGCACCGTATGCGTTATGCGCTCCTGGTATCTGTGATGCGGTGGTCTTTGTTTATCCGTGAAAGCTAAATAATGTTTAATGCTAATTGAAAATTTTATGGTTAATATATGCAATCAACAGTAATTTGTCGGCAAAGATAAATATGGGGACAAAGATTTCTCGATATAAGGTTTTAAGGAGTGGTAGAATTTACTAGAACATGTTTAGCCAGTAATTAATGGCCACGTATCTAACTAAATTGCCTTGGGTTCAACATCTAAACAAGTAATCTATCAAAGTCAATAAAAGCCACTTAGAGCGCATAAACCACCGAATTCCGGGCTCTTAGCATCTCATAATATGGTAATACAGTGAGTCCCAACATCCGGTGCGCCGCCCCGTGCATTGTGATGGCGACGACAACTCGACGACTCGAATACAAAATAAAAACTCACTTTGAAGGTGACTCCCATGCATTAATAGCCAGGTGCACACACTTACGGGTGACTTGCTCTAAAGTTGCTAATAGATTCGTATAACGTGAACATCTATCAACGTGTGTGTTTGCAATGATTCTCGAACAATGTAGGAAGTCGCCCTTCAATTACCTTTATATTTTCTGACAGGAGTATTATTAAAATAATTTATAATTCTATTAGAATCCCGCCGGAAATCTTTATAATACAGCTTAGTTTGACCGGCGTGGGTGAAGGACTCCTATAGAAATGATCTAGGAATGTAATCTATATTGCTTTATCGGATTCATTGACTATTTCTTTGATAAGCCTTGTTTAGTCTTCATACTCCAGTATTGTTTAGGCTTTTAAGGCCTTAACATCCCATTGTTTCCCCTTACTTAGCGTTTAATTCACTTTAACGAGTCCGATAGAAATTGTACGCCTGTAGCAATCATAAATGGTCCAACATTATAGACTTCATAAATTGATTGCAAATATAGGCTTGTATTCTCCCTGGGATGTAATTCCCCGAAATACGGGAAAAGAAATGTCATTTATAACCTTATCAAATAATAAAAGAAAGAGGATAGAAATATAATTCCCTGAAGAGATACACATAGGAAAGTAAGTCCAAATAAGTATCAACTAAGAAGCAGTCTGGTAAACGCAACAAAATATTAACAAGAACATAGTGATTTAGTAAACGGCGGAGTAGAAAATAATCTCCCTATTTACTCAGTTCGGAATTCCAAGACAATAGATTTCTTAGAAAGCCCTATAGCTTGTTATTGAGAGCTATTTTGCTCAATTAGATGATTTAGAAGGGAAACTATGATGTTCGACTGACAAGGAATGGTATAGAGTAATTTTAAGGTCACAGATAGATTTATGAACGTTAGTAAGCTCAAAAACTCTTGTCAGTGTACTTATCTGATGCAATTCTCTCTATTGCCTTCGTTTACTTTTACGTAAAAACATACTACATACAAGCACATAGATGACGAAATTCCACAAACTTCTGACGGATCTCTGTTTTAATCTAAAAAGGTTCACGTTTGTGCTACTCTTCAAAGCGATGTTTAATTAAATCCCAAAAACATAGAGTAATAATTGAATTAAACATGACATAGACAATCGCTGTACTTTCAGGTTCATGTGATCAATGGCTCTAATAACTGTCCAAAATGAAGAATTTCACTTAGGGTTCCCACACAAATTGGTTAGTGTTAAATGCCTTCATTACTCGCGGCGTTCCTCGATGATAAATTTTAATTGGTACCTTTGATTTATTGGACACGAACAGAACCATTAAAATTTTCATTCGAATAGTTTTTAATAAAGAGTTATGACCGAGGAATAGTAACTAGAACCACATGCATCTGAATATTCTAGAAAAACATATTTTGTTAGTAACTATACGTTTATACCTTGGTTCAACGAATGGCGTACCGATTCGATTACGAAGTGAATATCGATTCAACTCTAGTACAAATTGGTATTCGATTTCGATTTGTATATCTTTTAGATTTGAAAGTCCTTCACTTGTATTTAGTTGTCACAAATGCCAAAGCTAGTTAAGAGAAGTAATCAGCTCTTAAAAAAGATTCAAAGAAATAAAAAAATCCCGTTTTTCTATGGAACCTTAAACACCTTTAACAGCCTACACCAAAGTATTCAACTAAACAGTCCAAACGAAAACACCCGCAATGACATTGACATAATTTAAGGTTTTTTACAAAGTTCGTGATCGAAACCGTAACGGTGTCAGTTGATTGGTGCTCCAAGTGGATGTGATCAGTACACCAAACAGCTCCACTTTCAATCGATAAAAGTCTTTGTTATAAAGAAGGTAAAGTCAATATTGCATTGAAGTGTGTACAAAGTCTCCTCGTTAGACCCAGGTAATTGGACAAATGAAAGATGTACCGCGTGTTACAGTAAAATGATAATAGGCACGTAACTGTATACCAAAGTGCTTTCGGCATTGTATTGTGTATTTATTGTAAGGTTTGCTATTAGTTTTTCCTTATGAGGACTTCGCTGTGAAGCTGGTTCATACAAACGAAGTCCGAGCTATAAAAAGTTCTGGTATAATACGAACCTTCTTGTACCACAACAACGTTTAACTTTTGATGTGGGTCCACGCTTATTCATGTATTCATGCATTTTCATTGGATCCACAAAACATTATTATGTACAAGCTATGCCCCGCAAACAATGTTACATACAGATATTTTTTTCAAACAATAAATTAATCTATACATTCAGATAAATACAATTTAAATATATGTTTGAAATTTCGAAATAATAGCTTTTCACTAAATGTATATGAAAGTATACACGGTGCTGATGTAGAAAAACTTTTATTTTTTATTTTTCTGTCTGTCTGATTCTTCCGGGTAATCTCCGAAACGGTTGGACCGATTTTAACAGAACTATCACTGTCAGATAACTGGTTAGGCTACAATTATTTTAAAAAAACATTAGGGTTCCCATGGGCCACCCATGAAATTTTATCTACGCGGGTGAAACCGCGGGGCAGTAGTGTAAATTAAAAAAAACTTTTTTTTTGTTCCTTTTCTCTCGTTTTCTAGCTAATCTCTGTATAGTCTGGACCGATTTTAATATTATATTACAAGGAGTAAAAAGATCATTCCATCAATTACATCGAAACATTAGGGCAAAAACTGTCGGGCGTAACCTTTTTTTAATATTAAGTATGGATTAAGGTCGAACTAAATGTGTATGAAGCAAGCCTAATCCCACCAGGAAGCTGGAATTTCATTCAGACGTGACGTATATTGGTCCTATTTGGAATGAGTAAGCTTGAAACTTGTTTTTGGACTGCCTTTACCACAGATTAAGTTCACTCTATTATTATATTATATAACGAAGCTTTCTTGCCGGTCTATTTTATCAGCTCAGACGCATTATATCACTTAATAATACGACCATGGCTTTATGAAAGTATTTTAAACGTGCATTGAACGAATATCTCTCCTTATTATTTTATTTGACTTTTACGAGGCTATTGTTTGTTTTGCAGATTATTCTGATAATTTTGATAGGTTTACTGTAAGGGTTACGAATGCATAGATAACCTAAGTTTAATGTAACATTAACCTATAGGTACCTAGGCAAACAGATTGAAAGCCGTGGTAGTAGTGGGGTTAAAGATGTCGCCTGCAAGCGATTCAAGCTCGAATACCAGCGGCATTTACCCACTAAAAACTTAAGTACAGTGATTTCACACCACGTGCGTACGGTGAAGGAAAACATCATGAAGGAACCTTCATATGTCTAAAAATTCAAAGATATATGTAACTGCGATATACTCACCATCTGTCACGTTGGTACTTAATCATCTTCGGTGAATAGTGGGTGTTGTTATTACAACACCTCTGTCTACCCCTTCGGGGAATACAGGCCTGAGCAAAACATATGTAAGTATGTGTATGTATTAGGGATGAACAATTTCATCATCAAGAGGATTTTTAATCATAAAATAATTCCAGTATGTTTTGGTTGCGTATATGTTTATAGCAAAGCTTTTAAGGTGAGCACACGTTGTGCTGGAGAATACAAGGCAGTGTTCTGATGAGTACATTACGAGTTAATACAAAACCACGTCCAGTCTGAACAACGGTATGCAACACGAATAAAAGGAAACCACTCCAAGAAATCGAATACACATAATTATTTACAGCCCCGCTAACACCCACAGCACATACGTAAAATAAGTACACATCGAAGCGAATAACTCGTTAAGTAGAAAAACAAATACGGAGCGAAGTTTCGTATAGAACGCTCATTGTTTCCCATCATCGTGTATCCAATCAAAATAAATACATACAGGAGGTCATCTTACGTACGGTAACTACTAGCACACTACACTACTGTGTTACTAGTTCGAAGAGTTGCTTATTTTAGCATTTTAAAAATCGTCAGATATATTCTGTATAGACCTTTCCGAATTTTGAAGTAAATTAGTTGAGGAACATAATTATTGTTCTATTCTCTTCTCCTGTCCATTGCATTGCCACTCATTACATCTTTTAAGCTATGCCGTGATGGAAAACCTTCTCTATGTTCGGTTATTTGTACGCAGGCTTGAAATTTATTAGGGCCCCATATCTACTTAATCGCTCTCAAGTATCTCCTGGCTTAAGCTCGATTTGTTTAAATGAAACTTTACTCGAATATATAGTAGGAAACCAGCGCTCTGTGTATATTTATTTTCTTTGTAGTACCGAGCACGTAGAGTGGGCAGTGCTGAGCAAAAATGCTCATATTGTGCAACCGATGGTCTCGAGCCTGCCGATTGAGTAACCAAAGGGAAACCAGATTACCGAGACACGTTCGAACACTCCCGAACTTTCACCACTCCTTTGCTTTGTCGATCTTTATTTACTGGATATTGTTCAAAGAACTGGATTATTTAAATTTTAATCGAAGCTTTGGAAACACTCGCTATGCCATAATTAGAACATTGTTCGGCCTCGGCTTTATGCACAGAAGTTTAATTAACTTGGAATAAGTCCGGTGTAATAAGCTAAGCATGTGTTTTTTGTATTAATTTTCAATGGAAATAGCTACTCTCTCACTGCTATTAGAAGTACTAAATTACATTATAATGACGTTAATTTGTCACCAACAATAAATTCGCTAGACATTTTAACGGTAACTATAAAATTTCATGTTGCATTTCTAGCTCATAGCGAATAATGGCTTTGCCTGAAACATATTTAACTGAACTTTCACTGTACGGGATTTTAAATATCTCGCGACGATCTGTGGCAAACATGTTTAGTTCATAAAATGTGATTAAGAGAGTCAACACAAGCGCAATTAATCACGAAGCATACAAAGTGATAATCTATCTCTATATCTACTAATAGTATAAAGAGGAAAGATTTTGACTTAAGTATGTTTATAAGGAATTGGCTCAAAAAATACTTGACCGATTTAAAAAAATATTTCACCATTGAATGCTGCATTATCACTGATTAATATAGGCTATATTTTATCCCCGCACTCCCACGGGAACGATAACTGCGGGTGAAACCGCGTGCCGTTGGCAAGTATTATTATATTCTTAATTATAAAGATTTTTTTTGAAATTGTACTGGTTGTCTATGCTCAGTGTTAATATAGTTTGATATGATGGCAATAAGATTTCACATCCAAACTTTGATCCCCAATTTAATCCCTTTGGGGGTAAAAGTAAAAACCCCTTCTTAGTGAACACCTACACCTCACCAAGAACATATCCTCAAAATGTCACGTCCGAGTCACTCAATCAGTCAGAACTTGAATTTTATATTTATACATTGTTTATATTTACGAATTAATAACAATGTCCCTTCTCTTCTCAGATTTATATACCGTCTGTAATTCCACCGCTTCGAATGCAACGCTCTACATCAAATGTCATAGAGAAAGAAGGGGTAATTTGTAGTATGTTATAGTTTACGCAAACTTTGCTACCGAGCAATACACTTCAAGCTATAGGGTATCAGTATGAACATAACGCAGTACCCCAAGGTTTGACACGTTTCAACAATGACGGATTTCGTTGTGTATTGGAAATGTTTAAAATATGTTGATCTGCTTTCTTTAGAATTAAATTACAACCGTTGTTAATGTGTGTGTTCCCCGATTAGGTAGGCAGAGGTGTTGTAATAACAACACCAACTTTTCATCGAATATGATAAAGTGCCAATATGACTGACGGTGAGTCTATCGAGGATTCACTCACTATACATTATGTCTATGAATTACTTCACAGACATTTTTTTAGAATAACTTATTGATAAGTACAGGCTGCTGAGATTTGGACATGCGTCCTTTGCCTAGCAGGCGGTTATTCAAAGGCCACAGCCATCACGACTCTTTAACAAAATTCGTTTTTTGGTCTAAACATGTCAAAACCTACATCTACTTAGGGTACCGTGTACTGATATTCTATGTATTGCTTAATCAGTTTATCATGTACACGTATAGTTTTCTATGTGGTTGCATTAACGTGGCCAGGGAAAGTGGTAGCAGTCTGGAATTCTATTCGAGTTGTGGTATGTCGGATTGATGCTGGGGTTCAGAATTACGTAACTGCCATCGCCCTGCATTCTGACATATTGTTTGCAGTTCAGTTTCAAGCGTTTTGATTTCTAAATCAGTGAGAAATTCTTTGAATGATCACAAATATTTTTCAGACAATACTGTGTAAATTCTACATCCCTGAATACATTCATACACCTATACATCCAAAGTGGTAGACCACTTCGGAGAGTTCGAGCAAATTCTTGAATTAACGTATCCAACGTGAAATCCAACATTGCTGGCATACCACTTACACATATATGAAGCACAGACAGTGCTTGTTGTGCGTAGTACCATCCGTGGGCCGGCAGATGTCGCTGTTCTGATCCCATATAAATCAGCGTTTACGTCAACGCAGTGACTTATGACGGCGGCAGTGCAAAACTCGCACTAGGCCCTCTGGTGAACCATAGTGTAATAAATAATCAAGTATGTAACTTGTCTAGCTAACTACAGTCTTATACAATATCCCAAACAGGTTAATTTAAATCAATTCAACCGTCTTCAGTGGTTGCTTAGCTCAAGATGTTATCTGCACATCGTGACAGACATAACGACCAAATTGGATCCGCCATTAATCAATGTTAATTTTTATTTAGGGCATTTTTATTGCGCTCTCGTTAACTACGCCGCCTTAATATTGAGAAATAGTTTGTTTTTAATCTGATAAAATATAATATTAAACTTTGAATCCAGTCGTAGATTAAATAATAATGCCTTGAGTGGTTTCGAACAAAGGAATTCAAATTGAATCTTATGCGGGTTGGAAATATAATATTTAGCCAGTTTATTTTTTAATTCGGCGAAGTTTTTTATACATATTTCATGATATGACAGTTACAATGAACTTAATCGTCATATAAATACGAATATCTTCTGAAAGGTGTAAAATAAAGTAAAGGTCAAGTGAGGAATAAAATATTACTATTCAGTATTAATCATGTGTCTCAACTTTTATTTGCCCACATAGATAGTGCATTAATCAGGACGCAAGTTAAACTTCCATAAATTATAACTTGCGTGTCATGTACACGTGTCATTATAATTATGACAATGTCAACGCTTACAATGCGTAGCTGCGTAGGCTGTCGTAAATGGTCTAGTCATATGGAATTTCAAATGGCACTCAGTTATAACAATGACATGAAATTATAATGAGTAACAAATAACATAAAGGAAATTAATGATCACACAGGGCTCGGAGAAAAGCAAATCTACACAAAGGCTAGTTGTACTTTGCCCTCTAATAGATCACAGCTCATTGCAGAGTCGAGTGACAGAGGCATAAATATCCGCACGGACAAGGAATATTTTACAGAATTTAGAATACCCCTTTCCATTATTGTCGAAGTCTGTAATTAGTGACGCGTAGGAAACATTATTCGAAAAAACAAAAGTGTCACAAAAATACACTTGTTAAGGTCAAGGAACATTTTTCATTGCTTTTTCCGACCACAGAATTCTTGCTTACAATGACCATAATATACATTTTTAATTCACCTTATATAGAGGATTAGGTTTATTGAATTAACTTGGTTAACAAATGAAAACTAAACCTCATTAAATTTCCCACGCTAAAAACAGAATAGCTTAGTAAGTATAATTACTAAGTTCAGAGGATTCAATTTTATTCATCCGATTACTGGCTTAAAACAGGGTATGTTTAATTAAAACTATACGTAGAAGTTCATAGAGAGTCAGTATGTGTATGTGAACTAACAAGGCATTCAGTGGCCGGCGTACAAGCGGGGTCACAGGCTTAATGGGGTCAAATGGGTCACTTCGCGTGATTCGCGCTATAAACAGTGCCTTTTTATCCAGATTTGCCGAGATACCCTTATATTATAGGGTCACGATACCAAACCATATTAATAGGGTTGACTCCTGATCGAAGCGATTCGAACTATTCTATATTTGGACAATTTATCTGCTCTCATACTTAGAAACGCAATGCTAGTTAATACTTCGTATTATTCTATGCTTGTTCCATTTACTTGATTAGTATTTGAACCAGTAACTACTTACATAACAAGGATAGGTTTACTGAATACGGAATGTTTTATAATAGAACATCCATGATTAAAGTGGTTGGGAAAATCAATAGTAAGTATTGACCGTCGGTCGCGCCATGCCGTCTAAGTTCAAAGCTTTTTCACAATATATTACAATTCAAAAGGATAGTAACCAAACAAAACTGTGTGGCAGTTTTACTATCGCATTATGCTAAGTAGGGCTTTAATCATCTACCCAATATGGGATTAAATAGTTAATCCTATTGCAAGAACTTAACTGACTTCCTACGATTTCGGGTTTGTACAGCGATTCCTTTACCGTATTATTTACTACTTAATGCTATTACAAAACGTCCATTTAAATATGTACACGTAAGTCCTTTGTTGCCTAATACGCGCTGATACAAATCATTACTTGCAACTTCTAGTACATAGTTTTCACCAAAAAGTTTTTACGCAATTATTGAAAGCGCTTGGAAATTGCATTAAAAATATACGTAACTCTTTAAAATTATACGCTTCTTAATCAAGTCAATTTATTCGTTGCATCTGACGTGTATTACAAGAAATTTCGTAAATGGGTAAAATTTGGTAAATTATTAATACTAATTCAATTTGCGAGTTTTTACAGCGTCGGGCGAAGTGTTTGACCCTGATTTCACCGTTTTGAATAAGCGTTTAGGCTCTTCAGTGTTATAGGTTTGAAAATGTATAATTAACCGCAAAAAGCTATCAGCATGGCAAGGGATCACGTCCGCTCCTCACATACTTAGTTTAGTGTTATGATAATGGGAACCATGACCAAACGGGAACATTGCCTTATTATGTTGAGGCTGGGGTCAAGCGACATCGTGCGCCGGCCATTTTTGCCTCGTATCTCCCGCTGTTCTAAACCCAAGCACCGTACACTCGAAACCACAGAAAAGTTCATAAATAACAATGACAAATGATATTCCCCAGCGATCGCTCCGTAACCATTACTAGTGTACTTGCCTATCCATAACTTTTTATGGGAAGGAGGTATCTAAACTTTTGGACTCGATTAACGTTTACAACATTCACGATTCAGGTGTCCAAGTCTTTACCTGGGAACAGGTTGTGTCTATTACCGCACCACAAAGCGCTTGAAACTCGAGGGATAAACGAACACTGTTCAATGATTTAAGGCATGGTGAGCTCGGTCCTCGGGATAATAATCCCTTAATTACGATTCTGCTTTCCCGAATGATAGAATGACAGTAATTGCTTTGTTTACCAAAACGGGCTTAATTGGCACTCGGGATGTGGATGCGGCGCGATGTTTCATCCAATTGACTGGTGATTGAATATCATTATGACAATTGCAAAAAAATTTACAATCAAATACTTTAATTTTAATTTTAATGGACTTTCATGTGAGATGAAGGTAATTCAATTAAAACTTTAACAATAAATTGAAGGTGAAACACAGCATGCCAAATTTATAGGATTCTGAAGACAAAATTGTTGGTGGTTTATTTATATAGTTCAGTGTCAATAACCAATCCTGGGTACCTCTATTTCATAGTGTGTGCACGCCACGTGCACGCGACAAGATTTAGAACAAGCCAGTATGCTCGTCTAGAAATTTATCAGCCACCTAGGTTTAATGGCGTCATGTTCCAAGCCATATATTTCTGTTAAAAAATCTAGGGTACTTTTTTATATCCACTATTACACTCCTTAAACCATGATTTGTTACAATGCTTCTAATTTAATTTCGTTTTATTCAAAATTATTTTATTTTATTTTAAAATTTGTCATGTCCTGATTTTACACTTTCTTATGCTATATTAAGATACTAACTATAAACAGTTAATTAAAAATATTATGTCAATGATTTGTTTCACACAAATGCATAAGAAATGTTGCGGTAATGTACATCAAAAATTGCGCTCGAAATATTACATTACCGTTAGAACTCCGCACAAACATAATACATGTGTAATAAAATTTTTGGCAATATTGAAAATTAAGCTAGACATGTTCCATGTAACTTGCCAGTGAACTTGTTCGTTGTCGGTGTTACTTACACGACTGCATCGAGGCAGATAAGGCTTCGAGTACGACTTGGAGAGAACGGATCTACTCTACTAATTCTACATTCGAGTTTTATTGCACGATATAAATTCAATTGCGTGTAGTAATCTATTAAATTTTCCGTCTATTATCGTAAATAATGTGTCTAGCAGAAACAGAGCTAGACTTGCTTACCCTAACAGTTATTGCTTTGTTAGAAAATAATTATGTTTACGATGAGGAGAAAGATTATGAATCTGTGACTCCTCCATTGCGTGTGCTAAAGTAAAGTACGTTTATTTTAGAAATGAAAGACCTCGAAAGATGATTTAAATGGGTCTCTAAGCGAGTTATTACCAGACAGGCCATAGATGCAGCTTCCTGCTCGGACCGAGGTAGTGGTATAATTTCATAACACAATTTTCCCTTTCGCAACTTGAGTTACGCTGCGGTTGAAACACTGACCTGTGATGAGCTCAGAAAGCACAATCTTCGGAGCTTTAATGATACTTTGAAAATAAAACCATATTACTGCCTCAATAACGACCAAAGTAGTGTGCAGCATATGCTTATATGTTGTTCCAATGAGATCGAGATTAACAAATTTCTGGACGACTATAGACATTTCTGTCTAGATGCGAATGATTGAAACGAAACAATCAGTTTCAAACTGGTCTCTAATTTTGTTACGTCAATGTGGACCTCCTTTGTCCGCCTTAGTGAAATTGATTTTGTACGCAAAGAACAGAAAACTTAATTACGACGCAATTGGTTGATACTAAACGTCTCAGATGTAATAAGAGAATACGCTTAGAAATGCGATGAATAAAATTTACATAAATATCATCCGCAGGTATATTACTGAGCATTCCTTTCGAACTGTTAACATTTTGTGGAGGCTCGGATTATTGAATTTGAATGAGTAAACAATTTGTACTCAAGTACTTATCTCTTCCCTGTTTATGTTATAATCGTAATACACAGCCCTTTTTGTTCCGAAGGTAACCTATTAAGAGGTTGAAATAAGGTTTACTTATGAAGTTGTTTTGAGCAATGGGCTTAAAGCAAATCGAATTTGCTTCATTCCGGGGTGCCTACACGTGCAAGGTTTGTTAATAAAAATTGCGTACAAGTCAAGTTCAAATTGTCTGTAATTTCCACTGCGGTTAGAATAGGCTCTAGGTAATAAATCACTGGATCTCACATCCCATGAGCTTTAGTTAACGGTAAACATGGGATTGCAATTTGTATGCATCTAAGAATAAATTCAACGACGTATGTGAAGTCCTGTTTCTGATAACTGACAGTACCATAAGGCATAACTTTACTAAGAACTCTTTGAAACGCGGGTAAGTGTTGACTCTTTTCCCGTGTGTAGCCTGAAGAGAGAAGCTAAGAAAAGAGTGCCAGAAAGCGGTTTTTGTATAGCCTGTGAATGTGTTTATTATTATTATTATGAGTGTGTGCAGTATCATAATTTTTTCATAAAACAAGCATGCCTATATCTCGCCTGTTAGTAACCGCCAAATGTAGCTTCCGAGCGCTTGCAAAATCAAGGTTGTCGACCCGTGTTATCAACCTTATAAAGAATAGCTTCGCTGTGCCAAGACAGTGGTCACAAACATGCGATTGTTAGTGAGTACTACAGTACCGCTGCTACAGTAGCAATCATGATGATCAAAAATCATCATCGATAAAAACATGTATATATAATGATTTTGTCTCTTTCAGGATGACGTTCACTTTGGTGTTGGTGGTGATGTGCGCGGCGTGGGTCGTCCAAGCAGGCGAACCGGTGTTCGACCCGAGCACGCTGATGCGGCTGGTGCTCGTCCCAGCGGACGCGTCCGTCGATTCCGTCATCTACCGCGTCCGCGCCTCCGACCCTGACTTCGACTACCCGCTGCACTTTGAGCTCATTGGTGAGGCCTTTTTATACCTAGCTCTATAACATGAAAGAAACCTAACCTAACCTAGATGACTGAATAAAAATCGTCTGAATAAACACAGATCAGTGCGACCGGAGTCTAAAATCTGTGCTATGCTTCAGTCGTATTTTAATTTTCTGTTAGTTTGAACCAACTGCTTATCAACTTCGACAGAATTCCCACTGATTCAAGTTTAACCTTTGAAGAGTAGACAGATGGGTAACAAAACCTCTTTTCTCAGAAATCTGTGGGCCATGAAAGTTTTGCTAACTACCGTTCCGTTTTCACCATAACGCATTAACTAATGCTACTATATCATTATAATTACTTGTTTGTTCGACATAAGACATAAATCCAAAATTTCCTTCACCAGGACAAATGGGCCGTCTCGACATCCGCATAGAGACACTCCCGTGCACGCGTTACAACTCGGTGTGCCAAGCCAACGTCATCTTGCTTCGGAGACTTGAGCCAGGCCGCTATGTGGACTTCAGGCTCTCAGTCCGTAATACGAGGGGCAGAAGTTCTAGAATTGCTTGCTCTATCACCGGGACTAATACAACCACGCCCAGAGACACGATCTTTCCACATCAGCCGAGCCTCATTCTGGTACCTGAGGTGAGTTTTCTGTTTATGTCTAAATTTTAAGAGAGCAGAATGTAGGTTTCCAGTTTACAAAAGATCGCAGCCAAATAACACTCGTTGATTTAGAGTAGTCCTGCAATGAGTAAGGTCGCCAGTGCTCCATGAAGGGGGGAAGAAAGAGTTGGGTGGTTAGCAATAATTAATGCTAGCGCAGCGATTCCATTTGTTAACGCTTGTGACACACGTGTTGTTACAAGTGCTCATAGCACAGCCTATTAGCATGCTAATTATTAGCATTAACACCTAGTCTGGTGGGAAAATATACAAGACTTACAAAAATAACACTAAATTATGCGCATATTATAGTAAATCTCATGACAGATGGGAAATCATTTGAGAATCGAGAATGTTTTATTCTTTGATCAGCAATAAATTCTTGGTAAATAGCCGTAAAAAGCACCTGTCCTTCACATGTGTACTAGGACAACAAATGAGATGCCAACCGAGGTAGACGCCGTGTGATGCTATGTGATTGATGATGATGACGAATACACAAGCTCTACCATTTATAAGCATATACATTTGATTCCGAAACCTATCGCCAGCGAATAAGGTTGAATATAAAATGGTTCTGCTCCACGACGCGAAAGTTGGCTTGCTCTCGGTTCCCTAGAGCGGATATGAAATATCGAAATTAACTCGCACTCAATTAAGCGATACAAATCTACGAACTTCCACAAGATTGGCACTCTTTTGTTTTTGCTAAACAATAAATCGACGCAAGTAAACATTTTTCTAAAGTTAATTTGTTTTTCCAGGACGCGAAGCGGGGATCCGACCTCGAGATTGTAATTGCGCGAAAAAATCCCTTGTCGCCAAAACCTTTGGAACTGGAACTTTGGGTAAGCTATTAATTTGCATTTTAAAGGGAATAGGCGATGATTAGGGTTGTCTAATGACATTTTCAGAAACCACCGCGCTTTACACGCATTTTGGTGTAACCACATAATGAGGTTTCGCTCGAATGCCAAAAGGGGTCGTTTAGACCACGATATACCCGCAGATACAATTTTCATACATTCAAAAGCCATTGACGTCTATTTTATCGTCATAAAGGGTGAACACCGTATTAAAACGTAATCAGATTTCATTATTGCAGTTTTTGTAGTGTAGCAGAAACTTTCCAAATTATCCGTAATAAGTACAAATTTGTTTCGCAATACGTTCTAAAGCAACCGAAGTTTATCGCGGGCAAAAGATCTGACCTTACGAACCTGTACATAAAGCTATAATTTGAAATACATTCAGATCTTGAACGTGTGAAACTCTATTGGAAGCACTCTAATTTACATGAAAACTTGCGAATTGGTTGTTTCGACACATAAAACTTTTATGTACAATGAGATAAGAAAGGCTTATAAGGTTTTAGTTTATAAGAATGGTTAGTAAAGTATTTAAAATGTAAACACTCGGGTCAACTTTTTTTCTTCGAAAACGCAACGACACGAAACGATGTTTCAGCATCGTAATAACTGAAAGAAACTTATATTTTTCGTTAGTTAAAAAAATATTAAATTAGGTTTAGAACATACAAACGTCATTGCGAACTTTTGACTGAATCTTCGTATTTCGTTGAATAAGTGTAGGGGCCTACACTTATTTTCTGGTGGCATTTTCAAAAAAATACTTTTAGAACACAACGTGTCCTTGATACAACGATTTATATTGATAGCGATAGATAGCATATGTGGATACTGGGCTTACAAAATATCGAATGTCTCTGAAACTACAAACCTACAAATTTAAATAATAGCATATTTTTCACGTTCAAAACTCACAGTCAGTTTCATGGGTTCACGGGAATTTATGACAAGATTTTAGAGTCTAAAAATGGTAAAATATAAATAATGTATATGTTATAAATAAAAATGTATTGTCTTCTAGTACAAAAGCTTCTATATAAGACTAGCTGTGCCCTGCGATTTGAACCGGATAGACTTAGTTTCATGCTTTATTTCGTTTTAAATTTTGTATGGTAGGTAGCATGGAATATACTTTCATATGCTTGTGGTGAAAAGCTGCTAGTTTGGAATTACAAACAGACACGTAAATTTTATTCATCCGTATGTATGTATATGTATGGATTGGATTTGAAATGCCAAGGTCCGTTCATATGCACTTTAAAAATAGCATTACTAATCATCTTAATTGGCAAAAATCACAGGAAACTGCCAACTTGTTATTCTATTTCACCTTCATTACATACGTATTATCTGCATATTTGCAAATCATTTGGAACACGTTTTTTATTGTATACAAATTCGATAGAAGAAAGAAAGAAACACATTTATTTCCTCACATAAACGATTAAAAGTTTAAAACATGAAAGTAAGAAACACAGAAATAAAATTAGACAAGGAGCGGAGAGCGGAGAAGGTATTTTTTTATTTTTGATATTGAACTTTAATTATCATTGACAGGGATCACCGCTGTTTGCAATCCGGCAGCGTCGCGTGTCTACAGAAAACACTGAGGGCACTATATTCCTTGTTGGACCTTTGGACTTTGAGGCTCGGGCAATGTACCACTTGACACTCTTAGCTGTGGTAAGTAATATGGAGTATTTTTACCAAAATTATAAAGAGGAAATATCCTAGGCTCCAAAACTTCTGGGCTGATTTAAAAAAATCTTTCACTAATCGAATGCTACATTATGTGACTGATCACCTGATTTTTATACTAAACCACTGCCACCAACCTTATCAACCCCTATATCGAAGAAAATCGGTAGTCTGGGTTACACCAGTGGTCAGACTTTTTACGCCTCCGACTAGTCAGTCCAATTAACGTGCTCTCCGAGGGTCGGAGGGTACTCGGGCGTCAGCCATCCTACTGGCTTGGATACAGTTAGTTACGCTGATCGAAAGATATGCACAATAGCAATGTGCCATGAGTAGTACTCAAGTTCATTTTATGCAATAATTATTACAATTTTGGATGGAATTCTTTACAATCGCAAGAAATCATGTGTATCTCAAAATGCATTTAAATATTCATTGATAAAATACCATTGAGAAGGCTAATATCGAGATTACCTCGCTCCGAAGGCATGCATTCTCTCTGGACCCCAACGGTATTTATTTAAATAAGTGTACTTATTTGCCTAATTACCACTAATTATGCTAAGTAACTTGATCGGGTCCAGTGCCTAAATCAAAGCAATCTTGAACTACTAATGAGATTAATACCCTATGTTAAGCCAAGAAAGAGTAAATAGTTTTAACATAAATTAACGTACACATGTTTGTGATTATGCATTATGTTAACGGCACGATAAAAACCAGTAAACACACCATTTGTTTTGTAAAGAAAATAAATAATCCGGATTGTTCAACGTCTTAATTGAACACAAGAAAAACTGAAAAATATGTACTTTATCAAACTAATATCATACTATTATTTATTCTGTGCAATTATCATGTATGAGAAAGTGTATCTGTTTGTCTTGATCAATATTCTCCAGTCGACTCACTAGTCAGTTTTGTGAGAAAGTGAAAACGAGAGCAATTTCGAAGGAATAAGACAGATATTTCTTTGACGAGGTGGAAACAAGTAGAATAAAGCGGATGGCATGCGATACACCAACCGAGACTGATGATTACCAAAATTATCTGGGATCTTTTTATGGTCTGTGTCACCTTATTTAATCACGTTAAAAACCCCGAAATTTAATTTTCGAAGTCATTGCTTATCTTCTACAAAAACCGAACGTCGAACGTTTTTGATAATCCTATTCGGCAATACGGTATTTAATGAGCTCACTTGATGGAATGTTAAGACAGCCTTAACAGCATAATCCCTAACTTCTCTTTCCAGGACCCTTACGTAGAGCTCGGCAAGGATACACGCAACATAGCTGGCCTCGAAGTGGTGGTAGTAGTCCAAGATGTTCAAGACATGCCTCCAGTGTTCACGTCAGCTCCCCCGATCACACACCTGCCTCGTCAAGTGGCACCTGGTGACGTCATCGTGAAGGTGCGAGCTGAAGACGGAGACAAAGGCGCGCCCAGACCCATAAGATACGGATTGGTCTCCGAAGGAAACCCGTTCACGCCTTTCTTCAATATCAATGAAACATCAGGTATGTTTATGCATTTTTGCTAGTAGTGTAGGAATTTGATCTGTGCCCAAAGTATAGGTACACGTTCGAACGTCGACGCGTGTTCATCCACTATTTTATTATGGAGACTTAAAACTTCCGATACTCGCCGCTTGGGGCGCTTTTAACGCTCCCATACAAAATGAAGCTATCCGTAGACAAAATCTTCAACGTAGAAACTGGTTAGGTTGATAGTCAAATAATTAAGAATATATTCTTTCTTCTATGCCTATATTTGTGTTATGTAGCTTAGTGCCTAAGAAGCAGGGAATCCTGATTTAAAAATTAATTAATTCCATTACCTATTCAACATTTATTTAAGTAACGAATATTTATTATAATCCTCAAATTAAGAGCAACTTCTCACATTAATTATAAGCCAGGAAAAACCATTTTGTAAAGTACGGCTGGACGGTGATTAAATTATGAAAAATATTTTAATACCAAAATTTTGTTCTATAGCTGTAATAGCCTGATATTGAATTTAATAAAATATATCGCAATTAAGGTGCCCCTCTACAGTCAGAAATACTTCAATCTAATAATAAGCTACAATTTAAAACAGGCGTATTAAAATCGATTTCGAGAAGTTTCGATATGATACAGTGTTGTTCTGTTTGTGCGATCATCATCTTCCTGGCCTTATCCCATTGTCGGGGTCGGCACTTGGTTCAATCCGATGCGCCTGATTACCTGATTTTTATTCGAAGCGACTGCCATCTGACCTTCGCAACCCTTTTGACGAGAAAAATCTGTCATTTGGGTTAAGCCAGAACCAGTTCTGGGCGTGCGATTTAGCAGTATAAAGAATAAAATCACCATAGAAAAGCGCCTCGCAGAGGAGCATAAGAAAATTATTTGACAGTATATGTGGCCAACTATGATTGATTAAGCAGTACGTTTTAAGAACTACATAGCTTCGAAGTTTAATTTTACGACACAAAAATTAAACTTCAAAGCTCAAAAATTCTTAGTAAGTTTTCTCATCGCTCGCCCAACGCACTGGTCATCGAACTTAATTCTAATGTTTTCACTAAACACCCACCTCAACCCAAATGAGGGTAACGCCGGGTAACGAAGGTGCATTTTCACAAGAATAGTGAGTAAAATTTCCCGTAGTTTTATTTACGTGTAGACTAAAGGTCAGTGACTTAATAACGACTGATTAATGGTTTCAAATGGAACTCGATTGCAATTATATAGTGCGGATTATAATGGTGATTTACAAAGGTTTTTCTTATTCACCATCGGTTGACTTAACCTTACTTAATAGCTAACTTAATTACCCTATAACCAATAATCGTATGCTCCCCGGGACCAACGCCATCATGGATTTAATAATTATTTTTCAGGAGGTAATCGAGACCGTGAGCGTTCCATTTTACCATTAAAAATAATTATGAATAGCAAATGGGCATTGGGTACCATGCTCGCGGTACCGATTTCTCCCTCAAAAATAATGAGGAACGCGGTCTTGATCCGAAAACCATACTGACTGTTTCTAGGGAGAAATCTCTTCTCTTTTGAGAGCACTTGTTTTATAAATTTACTTTAAGAATTATCGAATTGAGCAAGGGTCATTTAGACTTCGATTTAATGATAGCATGTTTAAGACTTTGGAACTTCGATGCGGTGACCACAGACCACTAAATTTAAGCCCAGTTTAAGGATCTAGCTGTTGGTTTCACAACCCCAAAATGGAGTAAGTAATTACTATTTGAGTATCACTGACATAATCTATAATGAATAATTTACTAAAATGGCGCTACTTATTTTTTTCAACATTAGAGCATTCATTTGTTACTGTCAGAAATGATTACTTACAGCAATTATGGCTAAAAGAATGGCGGTATATACTAACCCCATTCGTGATTAAGAAATAGGTAGTAATGACCAGTCGTATACGATGTGGAGACCATTGGTGTATACTTATTTTGATAGAGACAAGACGGAGAAGTAAAATCACTTAAAAATCACTTAGTAATGCCATTCTAATTCCTGATTCAAAACTTGGTTTATAAGTAGACGCTACTGTTTTAATAAAGGTATGGCTTCAGTTTTAGGTGATTCTTATCCTTTTCGGGAGGACATTCCGTTTTGCATATTAATAAGTACTGCCCATTAATGTTTGAGGTATACATAAAATATTGTAACCGGGAATTTTGTGATCCGATTATAGACAAGTAGGACTATTTATTTACAATTTATTAAGATTTAGATGACTTTATGCTAATTATGTAAAAAATGTCTTGCAATTAGAGTAAAATTGTTTTTGTTGGAGGCATATTGGAGTGTTAATAACTATTGGACAGTTCTGAAACAAAGAAAATATAATGCTGTATGGTTTTTAAATATAATTTTAATATGAATAGGGACTTCAGTTTCAATACAAATTACCTAATTGGCATTTTCCTGAAATTATCATAAGATTGTTTGATATAATTAATATTACTTACAACATTGATAAAATTCCTGATGCACTTGTGAAACTGAACGAATTCACAATCTTTCAAAGGGAAGTAGTGGTTGTAATTTTGCTTGCAGGACATTTTTGCATTCAGCATAACATCGGTGAATAGTGGGTTCAATTCCACCCACTTGTCAAGGTGTGCTAAGTATTTTACATCATTCACATAATCCTCATCGTCCAGCATATGATACTTCCTTAGTACACAACGAAAAAATATGCACTGCGAACAAACATACTATTGCCAACTTCACAACAGTCCTTCTCAAAGAACTAATTCTGTTAGAAATGGTAGGCAGAGATAGTTCAACAACCACTTTCCACCAACGCTGATTAAGTATCAAAGTGACAAATGGTAAGTCCATAGCCTTATCGAACACTAAACGTACCTTTAGTGTATAAGGCGATGGACTTAAATTATTCCCAGAAATATTCCCGTTTCCTCGCGTTTCCTTTCACCGTTAATAGAGTTCTATGAAATGTACTCAAAATAGTTAAGGAAAAAAGAGTACTGTGGAGATCAATCCAAAATCGATGGGGAAGATGATTGACCATCTGACATTCTTTTAATACATAAAAGAATGAAATGGAGTAGAGAAGAGAGGAAGAGAAGACCAAGGTTAACACACATGAGCCAAGTTAAAGAAAGGTCATCTGTCATGACGTATAAGGAGGTCAAAAAAATTACACTGGATAAATTGAAAGAGTTGCATCGGTTACATCGATAAGAGTAGTTAGGTACGAGTACTATCATTCATGTGTGACATGCCCTGAATTTTGTGTACGTAAAAAATGGCAGGAGCATAGTGCAATAATCTAGCTAGACTTCAACAAACATACTTTTATTTGAATTATATATTACATGTGTTCTGAAATCCAATAAAAAGCCTAGGTGAAACAATACTTACGTGATCTTCGTAACCTCTTCGCATAACGATGACGGGAATTTTAGAATCTACACTTTTCTGGTCAAGTTTCTTTACTTCGAATATAGCTCCGCAATCTTTGGCCACCGTGCGGATGAAGAACGGTGGGAACACACAACAGGGCTCATACTAAAATAGGTATAATAAGCCCACGTTGAAAAATGGAAAATAATAAAAAATAAGTATTTCGAAACATAGACTAAGATAGTCCTAGGGGCCTACCATCAACGGTTTAAATGGAGCGTATCAAGAACTTCTGCTTCTTGCTCTTAATTAAGTACGCGTTGCTTAAACGACCATAGTTAACCCCCATGGTTTAAAAGTAACTCCAGCTAATTCGGTGAGACGGATTTAAAAAGAGATAGACATAGTTTTAGTGTAGTATTGGAACCATGTACCTTACGAAGAATGACAATGCCTTGCTGTAGTGTAGTATTCCTATACAGAGTGGAGTCGAGAAGATTGTCTACGGAACCTTTAAACTAAGATAAGAAATAATAAAGGAATCTGAAGATACTTACAATGACTTCAGTATTAATGTGGCATTTTTCTGGTCTTCGAGGCAAGGGTTCATACACTTGACACTTGATCTACAATAATCAAACAATAATCATTATCTTAATTCTAATTCTCAGCTGACAACTAATAAAAAAGGTACTTACTTTAGTGAACGATAATATAAATATTAAAACAAATAAATTTTCCATTCTTCTAACTGAGTTCAATATAGCAATGTATGTTCAATAAAGTAACGTTTGTAATGAATGCAAATTGATAATGGTGACACTGAACAAGTGTATGAATTGTTTACTTTCACTGTTTTAGAAACATTGAATAGGAAACGCCGTTTTGTTCATATACTTTATAACGATAACACGTATCAACGGTTACCGACTACTCATGTAAATGCGTAAATGGATTAATGATATTTATCATGCGCCATTTGGACTTTTAATACATACATACATATACTCACGCCTGTATTCCCCGAAGGGGTAGGCAGAGGTGTTGTTATTACAGCACCCACTTTTCACCGAATTTGATTAAGTGCCAACGTGACAGATGGTGAGTATCGCCGTCTCAGGCACTATACATACGTCTTTGAATTACTTCTCAGAAATATGCAGGTTTCATAAGTAATATAAATCACTGTAATACATAAATCACTGTACATAAGTTTTTTAGAAAAACTCATTGGTACAGGCCCCGCTGGGATTCAAACTTGCGTCGCTTGCGTAGCAGACGACTGCTACTAACCCCGAGGCCACCACGGCTCTTTTAGTGTATGAACGTTTATTTTTCAAAATGTATGGACTGTGGATATCTCGGCCGCCATTTGGCGGATCTCTCTTGATCCTTATTTTAGTTGAATTGTTTGTGTAAAGACAACATAACTATTAATTTCTTTGAATTGAATAAACAACCTAATATATAATTGGTTTTTCCTCCAAACTGTTTAGTTGTTGTAACATCGCACCCTAAACATCGTATTTGGTTTAATATATTAACGATGTATCAACATCATCATTTTGAGGATTTAATACCCTCTTTAGCTTTATAATAATTATGATATTTTAAGACATATCTGCTTATACCAGACTAGTGAAATAATAGTAAAATCGAAGTTACTTATTAGTTTACTAAAATTTTCACAATAAATACTATTCATATCCAAGTAATTGTATTATAACATGGGCATTTACAAACAAAGATGGGATATACCAAGATATATATTATATTTAAAAAAAAAGCTCTAATTCTACCAGTGCTTGATAGTTCCATGACGGTTTTTATACTAAATTTTTTATGGAGATGGGAAATATTGCTTGCACTCATCCACGTGGCTCTTTATTTTCTGACAGCCCTCGTCCTCCTCCCATGTCGGGCATTCCTGAAGCAAAAGAAGACCAATTGTAAGATACCAATATTTTCTAACATGCATATTACCCATCCCCAAATAACATGAGTTAAGGGGCGATGAGATGAACAATATACTTTATAAGATAAATCTGAATCAGAATGATTTCATTAGACTCGCATCATTATAAATTTAAACATGAGCAAAACCAGATAAGGAACTCTATGCAAGCAATTACTCAATGAAAAAAATTAAGTCTTAAGTAATTTTATGTGTAGGATGTTTTCCTTCACCGTAAAGCACGTGGTGTGAAATCAGTGCAAATATTTTTTTAGAAAAACTTATCGGTACAGGCGCCGCTGGGATTCGAACTTGCATCGACGTAGCTTGCGTAGCAGGCGACTGCTCAAACCCTAAGGCCACCACGGCCCTTACAAATGTACAAAAAAATATTGTACTTACTGCAAATACAGTAGAGGTGACGCAGAAGACCAATATATTTGGCTGACACATGTTTGGAGGGCCTGGCAACTCCTTTCCTATGCATCTCTCTTTGGCTTGGTCAAGTGCAGGCTTGAACGCAGGGTTGATCTCAGCCCAATTGTCCATAAACTGCCCTACGGCCTCATGCTTTATTTTCTCATCTTCGTCGACGAGGTCATATTTCTTCAGCATACAAATTTGCTTTGAGCACTGAAATGATAGAACAGTTGTTATAGTAACTTTATACAGGAGATTTTCAGTTAGAAGATAAGTATATGGTACCCTAATACAAAAGTTTTTGCCCTTAAGTGCTTCTGTATTTGTATAAGATACGAGCGTAAGCATTGCCTGAAAAGAAAATTCCGTGCAGAATCAATTCAAATTCCTTTGAGGGAGTTTATTGAAATGTATTTCTAATAGTCACATGTATTATTATTTCGAGATAATTTATATTACCCGAAATTATCCGGGTATTGAACTATTTAAAACCTGTAAAGCCATTTTAAATTACAAGACGTACTTACATCTGGTGGTCCGTGCTTCATCTGGGCTTCGAAATCCTTCTTGAAACCACATTCTTCAAAGTCCTTCTCTGCAAAGAACGGTGGTATTTTGCAACATTCGTGTGGCTTCTTGTCCTGGAAGAAGATGAGATATTGATACATATCCTACGTAAGCTCATGGTTCTCTCCGATGGGGTACTTATAGTACACCTACATTTCGCCATTATGTTTAAGTGTCATGTAATAGGGGGCGAATCTATTGCCATTGACCCAGGCACTTATCCAGGCTTCTACACAGAAATTACAGATGGAAAATCCCAATAATTATTTACCCGGGGATCAAACCCAGGACTACTGTTCCGAAGTGGAATTTGCGACCACTAGACCAACGAGGGAGTATACAATGACTTAAGTAATTTATGTGTCGAATTGAGAAGTAATGAGTATATTAAATCATTTAAATCACAAAGGCATGATTATATTATGTAGATATATCGCACTCTCAGAACGGTAGGGGCTCAACTCAAAAAATGACGAAAATAATTATGCTACGAAAACATGTCAAAATATGAAATACAATGTTTTCAAAACTGGTAAAATTATTTTTGCCTACGTTATAAATTCATACTTGCCGATCTTTGATTATGATGTCCAATAATATTTTTTTTCTGAATTGAGCCCTTATCTGTGTGAGGGTGGGATATGTCTAAATAGGTAAGAGAGAACTTTTGTTATCTTACAATATCGCGTGGTGGTCCTCTGCATTGTTCTGGTATGTTTGGAAAGTTTGGCGGTGGTGGCAGTGGAGGTCCTTGCGCATATATAACCTGTTGAAGTTTATTGACATTGTGATTTATATCTATTTTAAAATATGTTCTACAATATAGATTGCGTGGTCGACGCATACTAAAAGTCAAGCAGATTCTGACTTCATACGCACTAGAAGGAAATGAAAATTATTAGATCTTATGTACGTTAAAGCTCCTGAGGCGAATTGGCAAGAAACAGAGCTGACACATCTTACATTATCATCAAGTATATATTCACAACATTAGCAATAGATCACTCAAAAATAAACTTTAGTTTTACGACGCCCTAACATTTGACGTTTGAAGAGAGTAGGCTTCACCAGAGGATATAAAGATAATAAAATAATATTATATAAATATTAATATTATTCAATTACTCTCCTTACACGATGCCAGAGAAATTAAATAATCAAACACTTATAATTTAAATAATAAATAATAATTTTCCATACCAGGGGACTGGGGACTTACTATAATTATTTTTAGCAGTTTGTGTACAAAGAAGTCACAGCACTGAACTTGCTTAAAACCCAACTTATATTTAACTCACTGTTGGATGGTTAAAAAACACTTCTAAACTACAAAGTCGAGGGGATCTTAGTGCAGGGCTAGGTTTTGGTAGCTTCTTCCGAAAGATTCATGTGTAATAATGGAAAATACACAATTTAAAAATTAACAAATCCATACCTGAACCACAACAGCTGAAACGAGAAGGTGGGTGTACCTGATCATGATGGTACTTAGGGTTGAGTGACGATGTTACTAAGCCTCCAGCGGTTTTATAGCCAGCAGTCGCCGGCCGTGACCATTATACGGGAAACAATCAATGTTTCCCGTGGCACAATGGTCACGGTGTTGGTGACATAGATTAGGTATAGTACAGAGTGGAATGGGTAAATTATTAAAGTTATTCGAGGTAATAAAAGTACGTGTTTAATTGTTCAACGTTTTAATAATGAACTTGCTAGATTTTGTAGCATTAATAAAATAAAGTAAAAGAAGATGTGCAAGAATGTGGACGAAGAGAAATTAGTAAATATAAGAAAGATAACATGTGGCTATAGTGATGCTAAAACTACTAGAGTAAATATTAAGTTAAATACTAACTTACCAAAAAAAAAAATATGTTTAAAATAATTATAACTGTACTGTATTGTATCGGGCTAGGTTATTACAGGCTACATATTGTTTCGATTTATTCAGTCATTAGGAGCAATTATATTAACCGATGATATTTCTGATAGTGCACGAATGTGAGTCAAAAAATTTTAGTAATACATGAATCTAAAAAAAAAATTATTCTCATTAATTCGGGATCGGTTCAATGTGTTCTCTATGTCAAAAAAAGAATTCCGTTTTTTCATATGCATTTGGTGAAAAGATGTTATTTTGGAATTACAAACAGACAATTCAATTGTATTATCTGTATAGAAGTATAGAGTCTAGAGTGTAGATGTATAGATTAAATTCCTTTTGGAGTTCATGCAAACATAGGCATGATGTGATTTTCGTATTGCAACTCTTTTTAAACATTTTAATCTATGACTAAATTCATATTAATGAGAGGACAGATTTGACAGTTTGATTTAGGTAAACACATTACCGTCTTAAAAATAAGAATAACAAGTAATTTTACAGCAAACGTTTTTAGTAATAGCCCTATCTTATATTTATATTGTTTGAGTCACACGTTACATGTTGACATGCGATTGACACGGTTTTTCCATGTAAAGGATTCATAATTATTTACATGACAATTACAGAATAAAAAGCAGCATAATTTTAATACATGATATATTTTTTCTTATTTGAAAAAAGCAGATATCTAGGTCATTATGATATTCGATAAAACGAACTCTATTGTATGGATAGCCTAAGCTATCAAAAGACCTGGGTCCTTACTATAAGCCCTTATTGCCATCATAGTTCCACTGTGTAACGGTGACAGACTTATACACGTCACATATCTCTCATAATAAGAGTTAAACTATAGTGGCAATAAGGCGTCATGGTAAGGCTCCTGGCACTAGCATACATCATTACAGCTTCACCAATCATAGAAGATCAATAAAAATCATAAATAAGGCCCATTTTTGAAAGTATACTTAATCTATACATCTATACAGACAAAAATATTGAAGTGTCTGTTTGGAAATCCAAATTAACAGCTTTTCATATCGTATGAAAGTATTCATGGTACTGACATTGAAAAAGCAATTTTTAACAATTTTCTCTGTCTGTCTGTTTGTTCCGGCTGATCACCGAAACGGCTGGACCGATTTTAGCGGGACTTTCACTGGCAAATAGCTAATGTTACAAGGAGTAACTTAGGCTACATTTATTAAAAAAAACGTTAAGGGTCTGCGGGTCACCCATGAAATATACTTTACGCGGGTACAGCTAGTTTCAAATGTTTTCATGAACATGTATAGGGCCTTTGAGTATGTAAGGGCTTTGTATATTTAAGTTACAGGAATTAGAATATACCTTCTGAATGATTTGATTCGAATTAATGTATACGTCACATCCTTGTTTTCTTCATTTGTGACTCACTATTTAGTCTGGACTTTACCCAAGAGTTCAAGGCGTATTAGTTGCGGATTAATTATGTCGATTTAGACGACAATAGAACAAAGGTGGCGTTTTTGTCGCTTGTCAAATTTTGCAGGAAGCTTAACTCATTACCTTCATAGGCTTTCCTGCTATCTTTCAAGTAGTTACCTACTTACTATGAATCGCGATAATTACTTTCAAAAGAGTTATTTTACTGTAGTGGCTGAGTGGTTTGAATAGTTGAATGCTACACTACAGCCCAAGTACATCCCAGTATCCCAGCGGCGTTAGCATCTTCCTCCTTATTACAAAACATGATTTCAATAAAGGCTAGAACTATACCCAACCCTTTTGCAATCCATATCACAAAAAGAGACGAACTATTTTTAAACCATGGACTATCTTATACCAAGTGAGGGAATCTGTCTGGTGCTTGAAACGGGATGGACTCACCTTCTGGCAAGTTAGCACTAAATCATCTTCGGTCTTAATCTCTTCTGCTAAAAGTAGGGGTTTCAGAAACTCACATTAGTTACATACTACTTTTTTCTGTTGCCCTGCTCGTTCGGTCAATACTTAATTTTTTCCAACCGATAACATCGGTCCTGGCTTCCGTAGGATATCCTAGTTCCTTATCGTCCCGACCTCGCGTGACCACGATTCAATAAACAACATCAGAGTAGTCGGCATTCATTTTCGTCTTTTGCCAACTTTACCACCACAACTTTCGTCATTTACTCCAGTAATTATAACTAAAACCAAACTACTTATTTACAAATGGCTACACATTATGCGGAAACTTGTGATGTAGGTTATTAAAATGAGAAGCTTATTTCGCTCAGAATGTTAACTAAAATTATTAAAGCGCTTTGCCCAAGTTTAGGATTGCGTCATGTGGCGTTTATTGGTGCGTATTGTTGAGGTTTTAATATAATCGCTTTAAGGTAACAGTGAGGTACCTACTTATTGGCACTACATATAAACTTTCAGAAGGTTATCTCCCATTCATAGGCGATAATAGTCCTAGAGCACGAGGTCCAGGTTTCCAGTCCCTATTAGGTTTTTCCATCAGGACTAGTGCCCGATTGATGGTAAAATGCTCTTCCCTTATTACATGGGACTTAAACATAACTAGCGAAATGGGTGTAGGTTCTATAAATACACCTATGTCTAGCTCAATACAAGCGTGAGCAAATGTATTAATCTAAAGTTACCTACTTCTGGAATTAGTCCATTTTGATCCGAAAACCTCATTCGCGTTACTTAGTTTACTAAATATAAACAAATCTATAATGTTGTCCTTATTCATACTAATCACCTATCACTAGTTTTAACATTATTATGAAACTGAATTGATACAAATCCGTCAGATAACTGGGGATAGCAATCCATCTGTAAACTACATACATACATATGCTCACGCCTGTGTTCCCCGAAGGGGTCGGCAGAGATGTTGTAATCACAACACCCACTTTTAACCGAAGATGATTAAGTGTCAACGTGGCAGAGGGTGAGTCCATCGCCGTCTCAGATACTTTACATACGTCATTGAATTACTTCTCAGAAATATGCAGGTTTCCTCACGATGTTTTCCTTCACCGTAAAGCACGTGGTGTGAAATCACTTTACATAAGTTTTTTAGAAAAACTCATTGATACAGGCCCCGCTGGGATTCGAGCTTGAGTCGCTTGCGTAGCAGGCGACTGCTGAAACCTCAAGGCCACCACGGCTCTGTCAACTTTGACAGGTTATTGAAATCGGCCGTTGAGCACGTGAATTCTTAGCCAATTTAGTAAGCCGCCCACGCCCGTTCCCTACATTTCTGTTACGTATTATCGCTAAAAGGCAACTGAGAGATATTGGTTACAACTGCGCTAACAATGAGTATTTGTTCGCTAACAGAACTACAAACACGTTGAACGCGCCTTGCATTCAGTACCCCTATCACGGGTTTGCCACCGTTCTCGTTATCTATACTCGCTTGCGTCTGCGTCGAATATTTGTATGAGAAATTGTGCAGCGACACCTGTCGGTGACGTGAAGAACTAAAAGATCTACAAATACTGCGAGTGACGCTAGCGAGAATAGTTTACGAAAAGCGAGTATAGTTAACATTTATAATCATGTATAATGTATTTTGTGTCCTTCCGACGATTTGCAAGTACTTTGTAAGAAGTCTAATCAAATAAAGATATTTTCAAATTTGAAAACGGTGGCAAACTCGTGATAGGGGTTCTGTTGAACGGGGCATAATGTCTCATTAGGCGTCGCCGAACAACTCAACAGCCATTGTTTGCGGAACCCTGCCTTCATAATATAGGCACTACCTGTGAATAGGGTCTTAAGAAGACAGTATCAGGGCACTAACTATTCCCGCCTACGCGTAACGGTTAAACTTACGCCAATATTGGAGAAGCTGCCATACTTATCGCATTAATCAGCGCTACACCTTATACGCCATGAATGGAAATCGAGATTCAATTTAGCGAAGCAATTTCCAACTTAGTATTCAGTCGTGCAGGAAGCATACCAGGATATAATACGTATAAGGCAGTTAACACGTACTATAGTTAACCGGGAACTTGTATAATTTCTCTATGTAATTAGTTTAGTTCAGATTACAGCAGATACTGTTTTTAATTAATTGAATTCTGAGATAGATAATACCAAAATTACTTTATTTTATTTATTCCAAAGCTTTACTTACTTCAATGTGTAGATATTACGTACTAATTAATAATTTGTAATTGTAATCTACTGTATCATGAAACTGAAAAAGAATTAAACACAGATATTGAATCAAAGAATTTTGGATTTTTGATTATACGTTTTTTAGAGATACTATATTTCTACGGGTGCCACGAATTATGAGCTCTCTTTGAAAATAGTGGAGGTACAGATCCCTTCACAATTTTTAAGTGGGTACCTTAAGGTGAAAATTACCGCTGTGCATTCTAGGTCAGCGCTCATATCTCGTGACGGCACCTATATATTGTTTCAACGATGACTGCCTATATGACACAAGGTAGTCTGATGATAGGTTACAGTACTTATCAAACAGGCGTCAGAGCACGCAAGTAGCTGATCGTGTTGCGCAACGTACCTGATCATAGGGTACGGCAACCTTGCTCCAACAGTCATACACAAACACGTCACACAGTATTCCACGAAAACGAAGTTGTGAGAAAAGCCTTTTTTCCTCTGATATTGCAAAGTAAGGTTTAAACGAAGAGTAGACCCCACTCTGATTAAATCTATCTCTATCCTTTTTTAAATCTATACCACGGAAAGAGATGGAACTATTAAACTAAGGGTTATCGTTTGGAATAAGGTGGTTGGTGTCCTGAGGTTATCATTATGCAACAACAAAAAAAAATTTTCGTGTTCTTTTTTCAAAAAAAAGAAGAAATTAAAAAATAAAAACAAATGAACTAGCATTTTTTATTGATGGGTATTATACTATTCCTTACTTAAAATTCACGTAAACGTTAATCATTGAGTAGACTGCGTCGTTGGTCTAGTGGCCCCAAATGCTACTAAGGAACAAGAGATCCTGGGTTCGATCCCCGGATCGGGTATGGGGCTTTCCGTCTGGCATTTCCCAGTAGCAGCCCGGAGTCTATATTAAATCCCGGCTACTGGCAATAGGCTCGCCGCCTTTGGATTTAATCATAACTGACGAAATGTGGGTGCTCTATAAGAGCACTTCTGACTCCTCTTTGGAATACAAGCGTGAGCATTAGATGAGCGTGTGTTCGTATATGTACACGTCGAGTACAAAACGATAGCAATATTCAACCTATGGATAAACTTACGTACAGAACAGCTAAGCTAGTAATTATGATATTTGAATATAGAACAATCGTACTTATGTAAAAAAATGGTCTTTATGCGTCGTCACCATTGTCAAAAGAGGTCGTGTCGTGAAGTGTAGCACCACTTTTGTATGCTAATTAGAAGTCACGACTTTTCTCTCCGGCACCTCGTACTTGGAATAATGAAAGTGACGTGAGAGATGCTCGCGACTCGTTTTCAAATAGCTTTGAGTACCATATTATGCATACTTAGAGGGTGGAGATGTTCTTAAGAATCGAAACTTATTTCACAGTAGGGTTATTTATAAAGTTTGGCAATATTTTTAGTTTTTGTTCTTAATTCTTCTCGCTCCTAACTTAACACCAGAAAACACACCTTAGAAATAAAATTGTTCTACGTACTTATACAATCTAATCTATACTTTTTAATATATAAATCTGATCACGTGCTTTACGGTGAAGGAAAACATCGTGAGGAAACCTGCATATTTCCGAAAAGTAATTCAAAGACGTATGTACAGTGCATGAGACGGCAATAGACCCACCATCTGTCACGTTGGCACTTAATCAAATTCGGTGAAAAGTGGGTGTTGTGATAACAACACCTCTGCCTACCCCTTCGGGGAATACAGGCGTGAGCATATGTCATGTCATGTCATATAAATCTGAAGAGTTTGTTTGTTTGTTTGCGCTAATCTCAAGAACTACTGATCCGGTTTGAAAAATTCATTCAGAGTTACATAGTCCATTCATTGAATTATTAACGAATGTTATAGGCTTTATATCATCACACTAGGGCTAAAGTTTAAAGTTTGCGTTAGCTCAGAGTAATTTAATACTTATATTTATTCTAAGTATGGAAGCGAATATTCTTTGATGCATCAGCATTTAAAAAAGAGATTCAAACACAAATCAATACCTTTTAATCAATCACAAAATAATTGGGATGAGAGTATTTATGAATAATCACCATACAACAACATTAAGGCGGTGGCACGGTTGCTCAGTGAAGCAGTTAATTAAGCAATTTTAGCAAAATACTTTATTAAGAAAATCATGTCACTAAATTGTGCTGTCAGATACTACCTGCCTCGCCTTCAATTAGTGCAATTAGTGTTGGTAGAAGCGACCAGGCTCTCCTTAATGATTAATTAAACATTTTGAGTATGCTTGACTCAGCAACTAATGATTAACATCTTAATTTTACCGTTTTATCTTTCCTGGCGCGATTATATTAATAATTAAAAGTATGGACACGTTATGCGCTCATAAAACGAACGAAACATCTTGTCAAATAAGTAGTACATTTGAGAATAACTAAGGATAGAGATTAGAGTTCCGACAACTTTTATGCCACAATATTGAATCTTGCGTCATATTCGCTTTTAAAAAAAAAATTATGTAAATGCGTGCACGCGGGTTTTACCAGCGTAAACTTAATTTCATGTGTGACCCGCGGAACCCTAATGTTTTTTTACATAATCAAAGTAGCCTAACTTACTCTTTGTAAAGTTAGCTATCTGTGAGTGAAAGTCCCGTTGAAATCAGTCCAGTCGTTTCGTAGATCAGCCGGAACAACATTTAAGACAAACATTTTCAAGCCGAGCCTACTTTTATATGCATTTAGTGAAAAGCTGTTATTTTGGAATTAAACACAGACACTTCAATTGTATTTATCTGTATAGATATAGATTTCTCGTTGAAAAAGTATAATATTGATTGTATTGTCTAGGTGAGGTTACCTTGGAGCGGCCAATCGAGGAGATATCAGCGATATCTCACGCAGGTGCACCGATACTGCTGACGGTGGTCGCTGAAGAAGTCCGGCTGTCACGTGAAGAGCCCGAAGCCATGTCATCCACAGTCCAACTAGCGTTCATACTGCCCGAGCGGGAGAACTCACCGCCGTATTTTGAGAATCAGTTGTGAGTATATTCTGTCTGTATACACCTCTAGCATTGCTGGTTACCACCAGGTGGATAGGTTTCCTTCTCAACTTGACTGCCATTTTTAAACCGACTCCAAAAAAAGATTATTTTTGTTTAACTGTTTTTAGCGTTAGACGTATACTTGAATTGTTTCGTGTAAAGGTCCAAAATACCACTTTTCAATAAGTTATTTTCATGATACCACGTTGTCAGCAAAGCGCCTTCTGTAGGGATTCCTGGAAATTTACTCATGTTTTACATCTCACTAAATGGGAAACCAGCTAGTTGACCTTAATTCCGGTAGATGGCGCCGTTGTATTTTACCGATTCTATATAGGGTTTACATTTATAGGCGCATATGTTTGGCTCAAGAGAGATAATCAGCTGGTGGTAAAGATCAATATAAAAATAAAATAAAGGTATACACTTTGTACACAAATAATAAATTTACAAAGGTGATACAACTTGAACAACTTATGTTATGTTAAACTTGCGCGATTTTAAGTCGTAGCTATAGTTCCTGGGACATATCGCGATTATATTACGAGATATAACGAACTTCGACGTTTCGATTAGGTTTCATCAATTGTGGTCGCGAGCTGACTCACGAATCACAGCATTACTGCCATCTTGAATTAAAGTTGGTCCACAAGTTATAAGCGTTCGGCGAAAATAGCGTGCTTTCAACGTCAGCACTCGTGACGGCAATTTTCCGAAATCTATTAGGTAGTCCTAACTTCTTGACTAAGCCGTACCTAATACCTATCGTAATCAAACTGGCGTGCTACAATAATCACCAAACCTGTCTGTAATTTCAGCTACATAACATACCTAGACGAGAACGCCCCTCAAGGCACGGCGCTGACCTTCAACGACCCATATATCCCTCAAGTGAATGACAACGATGCTGGGAAGAATGGTGTCTTCTCCCTGACCCTCGTGGGGAACAACGGAACTTTTGAGATATCCCCCACGGTCACCGAGCGCCACGCTCAGTTCATTATCAAAGTGCGGGACAATACTATGCTCGATTATGAGGCTAGGAAGTCTGTTGTGTTTCAGGTAAGATCATTTTGTTTCACTAAAAAAATATACGTGGGATCAAGAACTTTCCTTATATGAATTCGGTACAATTATTGACTGTAGCAGCATTCATCATACATACATACATATGCTCACGGCTCTACTCCCCGAAGGAGTAGGCAGAGGTGTTGTAATAACAACACGTACTTTTCACCGAATATGATTAAGTGCCAACGTGACAGTTGGTGAGTCTATCGTCGTCTCAGGCACTATACATACATCTTTGATATATTTCTCAGACATATGCAGGTTTCTTCATGATGTTTTCCTTCACCGTAAAGCACGTGCTGTGAAATCACTGTACGTAAGTTTTAAAAAAAACTCATTTGGCGCATTCCAATCCCTTGCGTAGCAGGTGACTGCTTAAACCCCAAGACCACCACGGCATTCATAAATTGACAAAATAATAATGACAGGTGTCTTTGGTTAATACTATCATAAAGATGGTATTTATGCTGGTTCATTGGTACATTCAAAGATAGTGTTATAAAATTTGATATAATTATTTTTTATAAATGTTATAATTAAATCAAAAAGGCGCCCACCAATTAGCATTCGTTGAGAAATTAATAAAAGTACTTTAATTTTCAGATTCTAGCTCAAGAGCTCGGTCCCGCTACAAATTTGTCAGCAACAGCTAACGTAACCGTCTACTTAAACGACGTAAACGACAATGCCCCAGTGTTTTTAGCGCAGTCTTATGACGTGGAACTCCCTGAGAATGTTACAGCCGGCACCGGAGTCGAACAAGTAGCAGCTGATGACGTTGATACCGGTGCATTCGGGAAAATCCAATTCACTGCCATATTAGGATATCTAAACACGTCTTTACACTTAGATCCAATATCAGGGGTGATTACTGTTGCGACGAACAACCACGGTTTCGATCGCGAAGCAATGCCAGACTTGCATTTTTTAGTAGAGGCTAGAGATAATGATGGAGTAGGTTTAAGAGTAACAGTGCCATTAATTATTAAGTTATTAGATGTAAATGATAACCCACCAGAGTTTGAGAGGTCGTTGTACGAGTTCGTGTTATCACCGAGCTTGAATAATTTTACTTCAGCAGCGTTTGTTAAGGCAGTTGACAAAGATGCTGAGCCACCAAATAATATAGTCAGATATGAAATAATTGACGGTAGCCCTGACGGAAAGTTTGCTATTAATGACGAAACAGGTAAACCCATTCAGTTAAATCATAAAGTAAACTAAGTTTAGAAAAAGCATTTACAGCAACGCTAAGATATATTATCTTCTCTTTCAGGTGAACTATTTCTTTTAGAAGCGTTAAAAAGAACAAAAAAGCAAAATGTTCACAGACAGAAGCGTCAGTTTGACTCTCAAGAGCAGGAGAGCGAAGTTTTTGTACTTACAATACGAGCCTACGATATGGGAGTTCCAAGATTGTCATCATCGACAACAGTCAAAGTTTATCCTCCAGAGAGTAAAACGAGGACAATGTCTTTCATCGTTCCTGGTGCTAATCCGGATAGGAAGAAATTAGAAGAAGTACTTAGTACACTATCAGGAGGAAAAGTGACCATAATAGAAATTAAACCTTATAATGGTAATGACAATAGTGCTACAGATTTAAGTGGACAGGAGTCTAGTCAACAAAAGTAAGTAGTTTAAATTAAGGGTTTATTAAGGGGTTATATAAAAAGCATAGGGAATGACATTACAAAAATGTGTTTATTTCCAGAAGTGAAGTTATCGCTATAGTTAGAATGTCAGGAAACACAGCCATCAACGTAGCAAAGCTCCAAGAACAACTGGCAAAGAATATGTCCATCTACAACACAGGCGCCATTCCGAATGGTGGAAATGCAATAAATACTGGAACGGGATCAGGACAGAAGGATCAAACCTCTACAGCAGATAATAGTGACTCTGTAAGAAATAAATATTTATTAAAATAATACTACCCTCCAAAACAAACAAACTTGTAATGTGAAGTTGATTGGAAGCAAGTTTTTTCATTGAATAATTTCCTTTGTCTTTTACAGGGTCTCTACAGAGCAGAGAGTCGCTTATTATTTTGGCTGTTGATACTATTAGCAATATTAGTAGCAATTGTGCTACTTCTGCTAATATGTTGTTGCATTTGCGAAGGATGCCCTCTTTACATGCCACCAAGGTAATTATAAATTTGTTATTTAGACATTAATACTTATTTATTGCTTATTTACAATTTTCTTGCTACCTCTAATATAATATCACTATAATTATTTCTCATTTCTTTTATTAACAGCCTAAAATGCACCAACTAATTCCAGTTTTCACACCAGCTTACAAAGTTTAGGTAATGTTTTAATTAATTGCTCACCTACTTAACACAGTGATAATTTTGCATGATGGGTTGTAATTTTCTTAACACATTGTTTCACCTCATGGATTAATGTTAAATAATTAAGTAACAGATCAGCTAGGTACATAGATATCCATTAATAAATTCTAGGAAAAGAGTGATACGTGTCAACTCCACAGAGGACGACGTGCATTTAGTGGTGCGGGACAAGGGACTTGGGAGGGAAAACAAGTCCAGGCACAATATAGAAAATAAGTCAATGCAAGGCTCAGAGTGGAGGAGGAGGGAGGCTTGGAGTGCCGAACAGGCAGACTTGAGGACGAAACCTACTCAGTGGAAGTTCAATAAGAGGAATAATAGATCCAAGGAACCATCTAAACCTGCCTCAACACCTGGTGATATGCGCCAGGAATTTGTTCAAGCTGCCACCGATAATGATTACAAGGACACTAGACAATCTTTTCGCGTGAGGTAAATATGTATATTCTATCCGTCGAATACGAATCTATTACGAAACTATAACATATTTAAAAACTAACTTGTGCTTTTTCTATTTCAGAGATGGTCCCAATATAATCTACACCAAGGAAATGCAGATACAAGAAAGCTTCCGAAATAAAGACAGCAAAGAATATATAGATGACCTTGAAAATGGTTACGACAGAATAGCAACTTTACATTACCAGAGAAGAGAACAAGACAATGATTCCATTCGACGACATGAAATAGATCGTGGCTCTGATGTCGGAGTCTTCCTCAAGTCTGATGTGGATAAGAAGGGTGACAATATAATGAAGCGAGAAATACAAGAGAAAAATCGAGGTCTGTCTTCTCTAGAAAGAGATCAATATTTTATCAAAGAGGGCAATACGGAAATTTTGAGGCTTGTAACACGAGGCAAGAATGAAGAAGATCGATACGTAAATCTTCCTGTAAATCAACAAAGGCCCGTTACATTAATTCCGCACACACAATACGTGGTTGTCGATAGTGGTAAAGATTTACTCATGGAAAGATTCATTAGAGAGCAAGGGGAAGAAGCTAAAAATATCAGAGAGAGGATGGGAAAAGTGCAAACAACGGATTTAGACAACATTTCCACCGGCAAAGATGGAAAAAGCTATGGGCAGAGGTCACATGTAGGAAGTGATGCTCCAAACCAATTTCATGATTACTCCAATGCTGCGCCTGACGTACCAGGGTCAGTTCCATTGAAAACTGAATATTTGCAATCTGCTCTATTAGAAATGCAAAACAAATCAACAATTCACCAAGAATTGCTTGAATCATCACTTAGGAAGCAGAACGAATTACTCCACCAAATACTAATAGAACGTGAGCGAATGCTACATAATCAAGAAACTTCTTCCCAGGTAGAGAATAAATTAGAAACTCAAAGTTTACCTGGTCATTCAGTGATTGCAACTCAAACTGAATGTCACATAGGCACCCAAACCGAGCCTCAATTACTTAAGCCTACACGAAGAAAAGCACGAAGTGACAACGATTCCTACAGTGAAGATGAATCAAACATTACGGTTGAGGATGAAATAAAGAAAGCTCCATGGACTAAAAGGAAAAAGCATAAGAAAAAGGTAAAGTACAAAGATCCTAGACGAAGCGTGAGAGTGTATGAGGTTAAAAGAAAAATAAAAACCCCAATTCTTGAAGAAAGTGAAGCTTCACCGTCCATAGAAAGTGAAAAACATATAAGAATAAGTAAGACGAATGAACGAGAAGAACACATCAAAAAGTATGGGGATATGACCAAAAGTACAGTCACAACATCCAAAAACGAAACTATGTGTTCAACACAAATTCAAATTTCCGATAGTGATAGAAAGTCTGGGCTAAGAAAAGATGTTTTAATGGAAATATCAGATTCACTTGATGAAAAAGTAGACGAAAGAAGATTGAGACTTCAAAGGCAGTCACCTATAGCTACAGAAGAATCGACACCAACGAAACGAACTCCTGCTTTGGAGCCTGAAAACGGCAAAGAAAGCAGAAGTAGTTCAGCATCTAAAGATAACCGAAACTTAGTGTTTTCAAGACAAGGTTCATCGACCGAAGCTCGTGAGATCGCCGAGCAATCAACGGCAAATTTAAAATCACCAGATGAAGATAATATTCAGTCTTTTAAAGAAAGTTCAAGTAACGGTGAATCGAGTAAAAAATCTAATGCAGGAAATGAATCAACGAAATCCTCAGAAATTACGAAACCAACGCAAAAAAGCTTACCTCGATACATGCAATGGTATGGTAAGAAACCAGTTGTAACATTAAAACCTCCTGAGAAAATCGTTCCCAGTAAACCAAAACGAGTAACGAAATCAAAAAACGAGCTTGACAAAGATGATAAGGAAAAACCAGGAAGATACGGCAAAATAATGAACAAAGATAACCAAAATGACAAAACGGAGGTAAAAAAAAACTTCAAAGAAAAGGATAATGAATTTATCCACCCACGCTTACTGAAAGAGGAAAAGGTGACTCCGGTTCCAGAAGGACCTTTGCCAGATGTGCATCCACGGCTCCAACACTCTGAACATAGGTATGAACATCAGTATGAAAATCAAAACCCGCTTTGTTACATCCAACCTACACACATCCCTAAATATCTAGGTAGCCAGTCCAATATACCAGTTCTTCCACGAAGACAATCGATTGAACAGCAACCGATTTACGTAAACCAAGATGATGTAAAGAGTAAAGAATCTAAACAGGACTTATCTGAGAGTGCCTTAACTCATAGCATATCAATATCGACCAGTTATGAAGAGGAGAACAAGAATGCCCCAGAAGTACATGTCTCTAAAATTAATATAGGTGGTGATACGGCGCCAGAGGTCGGTCTCAGGAATATCATCACAAAACTAGATGATAATGATTCTGGTATAGCTATGAATACTCTGGTTCAACAAACAGGCAATATTAAAAGATTGCCCATTACTGAGAAGAAAAGTGTTTTTACAATCGCCTATGATGATGTACAAACGAAACAATTGCGTCCGGACAGTAGTTCCACGTCTTATTAACTCGTTTTAATAGGCCTTACCAGGAAATATAAACCCTTTTTAAAATCGAATGTGGCTCCATCTAATAGGGCTTACATTTATCTGGCAAGGTCTTACCTATGAGTGCCTTAATTATTGTGTACTTATTTGTTTAAGATACTCACCATTTTGAATTTTGTGCTATCCGTCCAGTAGGTACTTTATACAAATTATTTTTAAATCATTATTTAAAAATGTAAATAATAATGTAAGTATTATTATTAATGTTAAACTGCCTTTATTTGATGACTGGTTATTTACAATGATTTTAGAATATTTTCCTGTAATGTAAATATGACATGAATATTGAAAGTATTAGATAGTGTAAGGATATTATTATTTAAATTAATAAAATTCTAGCTTTAATATCATTCCAATGTAAATAGTATTTTCTTGAACCCCATTTTGTGCATACTGATGCGGTGTGTAGTTCTATATTTGTTATAAAATATAAAATTATTATATAATAATTATTAAGTCAGTTGTTTTATTTAATTGTTTAATCGTAATGTTTCATACAGAGCAGTGTTGAAACCTACTTAAATTCTTTTTAAGATCTACCCTACTATTCAGTCAAAGCAAACATTTAGATCTAAGATATTAGGAAAACATAAAGCTTTTGAAAGTTAATCAACCGATAGACAGTTAAAGTATGTATACGATTGCAGCAGAGATTAACAGTCGATTTAAATCCCCTCACAGTACTAGTAAGGGTTGTGTGTGGTGTACTTGTTATGTCTTGCGTGCCAGACAGCGCCACAAGTTTTTAACCCCGGCGCGTCGCGGCTCGCCGCCGACGTAGCAGTAATTCTTTCAAAAGTACTAGGGTGCCAGAAGTATAGGGAAGGTCTCTACGTAATTTTCCCTCAAAAACCCCCGATCCCAACACTCGCCGCGCTAAAGTTCACGTTTCTTAGATTTGAAAAATACCAGGATAGCAGATAATACGAGGAGGTATCATCTGTCACGTATTAGCTCTAGGTGTTTACTCGACACTAGATGGCGCTATAAAGTGGTTATTAGCAAGTTTAGGTAAATTTAATAGATGTTTCTTTGTTACGCAAGACGTTTATCCTTTCTATATATCCTCGTAAATAGAAAAAAAATATGATCAGCATTATTATAATAACTATCAGTTACTTTTCTTATTGATTCTAAGAAATTAAAAATTAATAATGGGATTTTTATGTATAACTATTCGACAATAGATGTCAGTATTCCGATTCAAGTATTTTCTAGTTCATTCTATTCGCCACTAGATGGCCGCTTAAATTAGTGCTTCTTTGAGTCGAATTAGGTATTAAATTCGTCGCTAGATGTCAGTGTAATTGTTAACACATTAAATCTAGATTATGAAAAAGAATTTCACAAATTAACTCTGACATACTGACACACTCAAAAACATTGTATTATCTTATCATTAACAAATACAATTTATTATAATTAAGGTAACCTTAACCTTAAATAGGTACATACATACATTATTATAACAGGGAAATGCCAGAAACATCTTAAACTTTGTGTTATTTTTTTTTAAATATTTAAAAACTTTATAACTCTACCATTATAATCTTATTTTTAGTTTTGCAACTAATATTTTGTATTAAAATTAGGTTTTGCGATCATAAATATTTATAAAACCCAAAAATGCTATCTACACGCTGATTATAAAAAAAATCAACTTTGACTCTCGGGTTGGTTGGAAAGTTATTTGTACACGTCATGCCTGTCTGGTCCACCAACGGATTCGCTCGCCGCGCAAGATCACGTTCCTTGGATTTAAAAAGTACCAGGATACCAGAAGTGAGTAGGAGGTAGTCGTCAATTACATTATAAGTCCACGTCATGTCTACTTTAGTCACTACTTTAGTTTGTTTATTCGATATAAGATGTCACTATAGTCGATAAATTCAACACTAGATGTCAGTAATCTTCGTTTATAGTTCATAATTACACAATTTTGTATTCGCCACTAGATGTCGCAATAACTATTGTATTGGTACCAGGGTATCACGAAGAAAAGATCAAGACACGCAATATGAGTCTTTTCGACACTAGATGGCGCGACTAGGAACGAAAACTGATGTATGCAATATGTAAATTCCTATTTCCTAACAACTCACAGACTTAAGAACGACTTGTACAGGTGCCGTCGTACACGAGTTTTTACCCCTCTATTGTCGCTGAGCGCTCAATACAAAAGACACACATACATACAAATCATATAAAAAAAGACATCGTTTCATACGTGACCGAACAAACATAAATACGTAAACTATTATTGACTATTTATTTTTAAAATATTAAAAAATAATATTATGATACTTAAACATGATGTCTAAATTAAATAATTAAGTTTTCTAATTAAATTAACAAATCAATGTAAGATACGTATTTCCATCTGCTTATATTGAGTAAACATCTAGAGAGAGGTTCTAACGATATAAACTTGGATATTGTTTCGGAGCGCTCAATCACTCGCCTGAGTCGTTTCATTCAGCTCATTTGCACAGACGAGTCGCGCGGAAAATTATTTCTTTCATATTCCCATTTTTCACGTCTTACTTAAACTTTTTTTCCCAGTCACCGGGAGTTTACAATTCCAGTGTTTATTTTTCTTTTTCTCCGGGGAACGGTACACGGGCTAATTTTTATTATTCTACTCCGAGTTGTGTTTACTTAACTGCTAGCTAATTTGAGCAAGTCCGAAAAAGAAGAAATACATTTGCATTGAAAAAGTAAAGTGTGGGAATTTAAAATACACAAACTAGCTGTGCCCCGCGGTTTCACCCGCGTAGACTTAATTTTATGGGTAGATATTTTCACGGAACCCCAACATAAAAAAAGTATCTTAACTTGTTCCTTGTAACATCAACTACTTGTTAGTGAAAGTCTCGTAGAAATCGGTCCAGACGTTTCAGTGTTTACCCGGAACAAACAGACAGGTAGGGAAAATCTTAAAAAAAATTTTTTTTTGTAAGTGGTTTTATTTATGCATTAAATGAAAAGCTGTTAATTTGTAATTACAAACGGACACTTAAGGTTTAATTATTTGTATATGTATATTTTTCGGGATATGGTATCCTATGTCCTTCTCCTGGTTCTAAGCTACCTCCCCACCAATCTCCAGCCAAATTGGTTCATCCGTTTTAGAGTTATAAATAGTGTGACTAACACGACTTTCTTTTATATATATATATATATATATATATAAGATATAAGATAAGACATATGCTGACGACTGTATTTCCCGAAGGGGTAGGCAGAGGTGTTGTAATCACAACACTCACAAGCACTATACATACGTCTTCGAATTACTTCTTAGAAATATGCAGGTTTCCTCACGATTTTTCCTTCACCGTAAAGCACGTGGTGTGAAATCACTTTTCGTACGCTATTTTACAAAACTCAGGCCCCGTGGGGATTCGAGCTGCGATGATTGCGTAGCAGGCGACTGCTCAAACCTCAAGGCCACCACGGCTCGGCACAAACAATGTTTTCTTCAAAAACTCAATGCTTTGAATTAAAAACATAGACTAAGATAGTCCTTGGCTTAAAAATAAATCCAACATCTCTTTCTGTGATTTGAATTTAGAAAGAGATTAACATCGTTTAACCATGTTTTTATATAAAGTGATTACTCTTAACATATCGTAGAAAATACAAGAATTATCGTCAGATTGTAGTTTAAATTCCATACACATATAGAGTATCAACATACTATGTTTTTTAACCGACGATAAAAAACGAGGTTCTCAGGTAAGATATGTAATTATTTTTTTACACCATAGTTCTGTGTCTAGATGTACCTAAGAATGTAGATATAGTACATTTAAATAACAGAATAACTCATTACAGAAGATAATAAAAAACAGAGCAGACCGCAACTTTTATTAAGAAAGTACCAGGGTGACAGAAACAGACATGAGGTATGGAAATTACGTTTCCCCGGGCGACTTGCTTTCACGGTCCACTGGGCTGATCATAATAAAAACTCGCGCCGTCGCCTTGCAAGTTTGACCATAAATTCTTTGGTCTCAGTAATCGCCGCGTTCGCCGACGGCGGTACTCCCGACCCTAAGATCTCCTTTTAATATAATAATAAATATCAGTACACACTACTTTTTCTGCGAACTTTTTTCTTTGTTTTCCCGAGGGTGAGCCAAGACCATTAAAAAGGTTAGGGCGCGCGGTATTTTATGCGATTTTAAGTGTGTAACGGTTCTAATGTCCGTTTTATTGTTACGTGAATTATGACGGGACCACTCGCATATTTTTCGGAATCCACAGAAAAATGTTTAGGTACCTAAACGTATTTAAATATATCAGAATCAAATAATTTTATTCAAGAAAAAGGACACTTGGAACACTGAATGATTTTTTTTATTCTACACTACTTATATTATGTGTTAGTCAGTGTAGTTAAAATAGCCTTTAGTGACCTTATAATTGGGTCCTAAATGGAAAACCAGAATATTTATCACATTTCTTTACGCCAAAGTCAGCCAGCACAAGTGGCGCCCGATACCTCTCATTATACGACGGCAAGGAGAGGGTTAACTTTGAAGTATCATTCCCATTTATTAATGGTCAAGTTCTGCTCAACCCTACAGATGCCGTGGGACCCCGAATTAGAAATGATTGTGGCGAGTGAATTATTAAATGGGCGTCATTTGTTTCCAAATATTTTAATATCTTAAATTAATTGCGGTTGAAAATGTTTAATTGAATCGTTCTATCATTAGTTAGCTTTTTCTAAGTTACAAATGAATGTCGAATAAGTTTATCTTTGTAGAAAATACCTTTTATGATAAAAGGAATTCCTCTATGCACAATAAATATAATCTTTGATAACAGAGAACAAAGAGCCGTGGTGGCTGTGGGGTTTGAGCAGTCGCCTGACACACAAGCGACGCAAGATCGAATCCCAGCGGGGTCGGTACCAATGAGTTTCTCTAAAATCTTATGTGCTGTTATTTCACACCACTTGCTTTACGGTGAAGGAAATTATCGTGAGGAGAAAAACCTGCATATGTCTGAGAAGTAATTCAAAGACGTATGTATAGTGTCTGAGACGGCGGTGGACTCACCCTCTGTCACGTTGGCTCTTAATGATATTCGGTGAAATGTGGGTGCTGTTTCACAACACCTCTGCTTACCCTTTTGTGGACACTTACCACATCTACATAAAGAACGTAAGTGGGTCTAGTATGAAATTAATCATAACGCAAAAATGTAAATGCAAAGAATAATGAAAATATCGTGATTAAGTTTTCCAATGAATTGTGAACACCTAAAATTGACACTGATTGCTTTTATCCAAGGAAACCAATTAATCACGTTCCCAATAAATCCCCTTACGGACTTTAATTATTTTCTTATGATTTTAATTTTTACTCCCCACGTTCCCCCAAATCACAGAATCCGGCACAACTGTCTCCACTCACATTTTTTCGCTAACTTTGAGACTTTTATTAATAAAGGCAGATAATTAATACTACTTAAATTTTGTTTAAGCGCTGTCGGGATTAATTAAAGATTTTTTTTTGTTTCTTTTGTAACACACACATTTGAATATCGAAATCAAGTTTAGAAACCGGCTCGGTATTGAAAAAATACTTATTTAAATTTTTTATTCCATGGTTCTATGGATTTTTTTGAGTAAAAATACCAAATGCTGTATTTAAAATTCTTTTTGAAACAACGACAAATTAGACTCATTCACAGACATTGTCAATAAAATTGCTTTGCAAGGCGAGGTGGCTAGCGATTATTTTTCTTATTGGGCCCAAAACCCCGCAATTAATGCGCCTTTTCTCCACAACAAAAGAACTGTCTTTTTACCCCTCCATTCTTCCGAAATTAGTGATGACTTCAATAAAATAATTCTTGTCTTTTAGTCAAATTGCGCCGCGAAAAGTCCGAAAAAGCCTGAGAAAGCCTTTAATTAAGGCTCCCTCGCCACCCCGTAAACAGCGACCGTCACCTTTTATTTTCGTTAATTCTTGGGTCCTCCGCATAAGTTACTTCACCCCTTCTTCCGTGATTCTTTACGCCTTTTTGTCACCGTTTGAATTCTTTTAAAAGAAACCCCTTTATACCCATCTGCTACGCCCGTCAATATTAACTCCGGCACGAGTTAAACTTTTTAATATCCGTTAAATGTTGTTACGTTGAGCGTAATACCCTTAAGCGTATTTTGGGGTACAATATTTCAGGTGTTTTTTTTCTTTTTAAGCTTTCAAATTCAGAACAAAACATAGATATATAAAAATAATGATAATATTATCACATTTGGTAGGTACATCTTGTCCTTTTTAGTTATGGTAAGTATGATAGATAAGAACACGAAAAAAAAACGAAACAAAAAAACTACCCTCCAAGACGATACCGCGGCGATATTTCTTAAGATTCATTAAATTATTCACAAGGGAAAAAATAATGTAAATGAGATTGGAATGTTTTGAAAAAACTTGTTTGGAAACACGAGAAAGCTTGTAGGGACGAGGAATTTTTAATCCATTTCCCTCAGTCGATTAATATTCAAGGCCGGTCTGGTTCATCTCCTCTTATATTGCCTGGTCGTCTGCACCTTAGGACTACTTCGCTTTGATTTCGCCAACTAATTACCTTCCTTTTGTGGTTAATTGTGTTTGTGACTCGCTCACGAACGACGTCTGACCAGAATTGCAAGTGATTGGAATTTGAACTGTGTTGTAGAGATACGTAAGTATATAATGCATATTGAATATGCTAGGAAAGGTTCTATTGTTAATGATAGCAAATTCGCAATTTTTATTATATGTAGGTAGGTTAAAGGTATTACGTTCTTCTAGTACTTATTCCTCCATCATAACCCTAATATAATAATTTGAATTCCTATGTTACTAAAAAAATTACTTACGTAGTAAAATTTTATTAACAGACAATCTATATTTACAAAAAGTACATCTTCTTTGCGCGGAAGCGATATTCAAGAATCCCAACAGTTTACTATTCAGACAGCGCCATCTGTTGGTAGAGTCACAAACTAAAGTGATACAAATTTGATGAAAAATTTATATTATTATTATACAGAAAAGTTATCTTATTTTAGAATTACATGGCTTGTATTTGTCGTTCATTTGTTCAAGTATAGAATGTTTAAATTATATGATAAGGACAAACTGGGTAAGATATTATCGGTATAAACGGAGATAATCTGTCGCTCGTGAGACGTGTTACGCATATATTTCCGTATGCTTTTGTATATATTGACAAAAAAATTTTCAGCACACAACACTAAGTAAGTTGAACATTATAAGAGGCTCTCGTATATTCTTGGAGGCCCCAAATCCAAATAAATACAACGTACTCTATTAACTAATACATGCCATCAAATTACCATAACCATAACTTGGGTGATCCTTGGGGCCAAGCAATTACACAAACACCCGGCTTTGCATGCAGACGTGGCAATATTGCCTTAATATATTCAATATCCGGGAATGATAATTCACCGCTCACAGAATCCATTACTGATGTTTACTTGACCTTAGTGCTTACTAAGACAACAGGGGTGACCCGGAGGGACCGTCTTCAGTGTCCTTTGAGGTCCTTTTAAGATGTTCACTGCCTACAGATGCCTTCACTAGTTTTGAATGCGTAGTAGTTCTGTTTGAGTCTTGTGGGAACCCTATTTTCTCTAAGCTCGGCAACTATATATTATAGTAGCACTTACTAGCGGACGTCACGCGGTTTCAACCGCGAAGTTCCCGTTCCCTCAGGAACATGAGAATAAAACAAACCATATATTATTCAGTGATAATGTAGCTTTCACATGGTGAAAGAATTTTTTAAATCGATCCAGTAGTTTTGGAGCCAATTTGTTACAAACATAAAAATCTTTACTTTTTATAATATTAGTGTAGATATAGATTTATTCTTACTTATGAAAAAAATTATAAAGTTATTTTAATAAATGACAAAACGTAAAAATAGGCATATTGGAGATATATCAATATGATTCACTAGTATTTATTACCCACCATTATTTAAATAAAATAAATTCAGTCACTGCACTACACTGCTTTTTATTGTAGCGCAAGTGCATAAAAAAAAGAAATATATTTTTAAAACAATAATAAATCATAGCCAAATTAGCCAACATAAATATCTTAGCCGTGAAAGACCAGGTGATTTCCTACGAATAATATCAACCGTCAATCGTTTAAAAGGGAACAAAATAAAATGGGTTTCCGTTAGGAAAGAATGTAATTAAGACTCAGTGTAACCCGGTCATTGCTATTTTCTCAAGTATAATATGCGCGACTGCCGAAGCATTTAAGCGCACTTCAAAAATACCAATAAGTTTTTCTAAAAAGTGATATTTCACACAACTATGATTTGGTCGGTCGGCCTATATAACGTAACAAAATGCCACCCGTTATAGCGCGATGTAAAATTGTACAGCGACATCTATCGGTACAATATGAAAACTGACTTTACATTTCGTGAGTATTTATTTGTATAGGATTGCGTATGTGTATTGTATATATTAACGGTATATATTTTACAATGTTATTGAAATATTTTCAAATAGGCTATTATTAGGATGTATGTAAAATATTTACATATTCCTTCGAGTATGGCTTAATTTAAAATCGGTTGTAATAAAATTGGAACTAGAAAAAGAGGAGGTTCATTGGATTATTTTTTATCTAATCTATATTGAGGCACCTGAATTTGTAAGAAGGCTCTGTAAGTAAGATAATATAACCATTTGGCTGATTTTCATGCCACTGGCGGCTCTTAATAATGTTGATTTCTTTTACTCATAAAGAAACAAGATGTGATTTAAATATTGAGGTTACCGTTTTTTTTAGATTACGTACTATTTCAAATAGGTACCAAAAAAATTATAATCATATCGATTTTTACGAACTAAAATATTTTATATTTTAGAATAGGTGACGGTGAAATGAAGACAACGTTTTGAACGAATTTTATCTTTAGTTTTTCAAGTGTTTATGATATTATTATCTTAAAACAAATTGGATTATAAGTATCTACTCTACCGCTTGTGGCAATACAAAAAAAATAGGTTGCAGCAAAGATAATGTAGATTCATTAGGGCAGAGGTAATTTCCAAGATTAATTAAAACCAATTTTTTTATTTCTCTAATTATTATTTTTTTATCTCTGTCCGTCAGCCAGCCAGTTTGTTCTGGCTAATCTTTGAAAAGGCTGGAACGAATTTAACGGGCTAATGTTACAAGGAGCCTTGACGTTTGAGCAGTCGCCTGCTACGCAAGCGACGCAAGTTCGAATCCCAGCGGGGCCTGTACCTATGAGTTTTTCTAAAAAAAAAACTTATGTACAGTGATTTCACACCACGTGCTTTACGGTGTAGGAAAACATCGTGAGGAAACCTGCATATTTCTTAGAAGTAATTCAATGACGTATGTATAGTGTCTGAGACTGCGATGGACTCACCATCTATCACGATGGCACTTAATAATCTTCGGTGAAAAGTAGGTGTTGTAATTACAACACCTCTGCCTACCCCTTCGGGGAATACAGGCGTGAGCATATGTAATGTTACAAGGAGTAACGTAGGCTACTTATATTTTAAAAAGAAAAGCATTAGCTCTTAAATTAAATCTACAATGGTACAATGTAGCAACAATAACAGAAAATACCGGAACGAAAATTCGTGGAACAAACGAATTCGTAACATTTTGCCGAAAAACAACCTTCGAGAATTTAGAAGTCTCATATGCATACACAAACACTTCACCCGGCTGCTGTCGATAACAAAATAAAAAACGAAGACAAACAATATGAAGAAAAACAGAGAGGTGAACCGAAATAACCACGACTTTGAATTTGGAATTCAAATTTCGCACGTTGAGTTTGCGTTCGGAAATCACGCCCACCGTTACAATTGGAAAAACACATTGATTCTGCAACCATAGATTTAATATAATTCCTCATTTCATTCTGCAAGGGATATTAATAAATATCTAGAAAACTCGACTTCGTTGCAATATTCATACAACTATGGCATCATCTCTTAGAAAAATATGTTTATGGCCTTACATGGAATATTTCAAGAGGAAAATCCGGGATAATCTATAAATATCGCCCTCGACACTTTGCGAGCGCACCAAATTCTAAAGTGACAATATTCCTTATTGTACCGCGGTGTGAAAAATGTATGCACACCCCTACTGTAATATACGGCGTGTATGGGGAGTTATTAAAATTATAAACAAATAAAATTATTCAAGACGCACCCTCGCGGATATATTCGTGGTTTGAATTCTTCATGTGTGAAGGTGGAGAAGGTACCTTAACAATGACAATCAGTAAACCTAACATTTTCATATATTTGTATGATAATGTATATGTTGCAGTGGCCGTGGGTTTGAGCAGTGGCTCAAAGAAGTTCGAACGCACCATGAGTTCATTTAATAATAACTTAAGTGCAATAATTTCACCACACGTGCTTTACGGTGAAAGATAACATCATTAAGAAACCTGCATATGTCTGGGAAGTAATTCAATGAGGTATATATAGTGCCTAAGACAGCGATGGACTCACCATCTGTCACGTTGGGACGTAATCATATTCCGTGACATGTGGCTGTTGTTGTTACACCACCTCTGTTTACTCCTTCTGTACATAAGTTTTTTAGAAAAACTCATTGGTACAGGCCCCGCTGGGGTTCGAACTTGCGTCGTTTGCGTAGCAGGCGACTGCTCAAACCCCGAGGCCACCACGGCTCTTTCTAGCGGGCGTATTTGAATTGCAGGCTCCGGATTTAAAAGACATTTACGACGAGTTGCAGCTGTGAGAACTTGCATTTCATATTTTTATGGAGATTTTCATATAAGCATACAAAATCACGACTTCCCGACTTTTTTCATACGTCCTCTTATTATTAATTACTAATACGAAAAAAATATTTGAGTATTTATATGTCGTCCGTCAACACCTTCACTTCCATGCAAAGTAAAAGGGACGCGACAAAGCAGAGTACAATTTCCCGCCCGCGATCGTACGTCGCCGCGTTGTGACGTTTTTCATCTATCGATATGGGCCCGTTGCCTTTATTTTATATTAAAGCGATAAACATGTCGATCCGAGAGTCACGCGTGGCCGCGCCCCCTCTCGCATCTGTAGCGATCTGTCGCATAGAATTAGGGAATTGCTGGAAGGTGCTCACGTAAAATTGGTACACCTGGTCTAACTGTAGGTGTGAAATAATGATAATAATAATGATCTCCTACTGAATGTCTGTTTCGTCGGTTAATCTAAAAATAAATAGTGCACAAGTGTGTGCGCAAACACATGTGCACTCTTTATTCCCTCACTCTCATAGTCGCAATCCGACACGACCGGAGAAAGATCAGGCGTAGGAGCAACGGCTTCACGTGCTTTCCGAGGCACGGGGGTGGAAACACCACGAACTTCTAAACTCCGGGCGTTTTATCGTGAAGTTCTTGACAGTAAAACCCATTATCTATTTTTGACTCGAACCGAGAATTGAACCCGGGACCTCGTGATTGGCTCGACCGTACTAATCACTAGATCAACGAGGCAAAGGTTAAATAAGAAATATATATAACTATTTGCAAACTACGATTGCAAAGTCAAAATGTATTATTTTACTAGAACCCCGGTAGGTTTTTCTTTATGTAATGTCTTTTATACCTCTTCATCTTTATATAAATATTAGTCTCGTGTTTTAAATATTCTATTGTCTAATTAGCGTTCTGCTGATTTATGAATAAATTTAATAAATAATCAGAACAGAGTCAATATGATCGTTACAATTGCCATTATTTTAGCGCAGTTAATTATATTTTACATTATGACTACTAAAACTCACGTAGGTACGCCACTAGACAAGTTTTTTTTAATACAAACAATTTGATAAATACATAAGAGTTTAGATGCCATATCCATTCCTGTATCATCAACGTTTCCCATCCGTATATTCAAATATGCAAGTCATGGGAAAACGCTTATCACGGGTCTTAGATAGCACTTCGGGAGATAGATGAATTATGGTACGTGTAACATATTGCTATTTGATCAGTCACTGTGTAATTTGTAAAAGATTATATTGCCTTAAAAGTTAGCTAATAGTCGAGTTCCTCACATTAAATGTGACTAGGGAATCGAGTTCAACATACATACATATGCTCACGCCTGTATTCCCCGAAGGGGTAGGCAGAGGTGTTGTAATCACAAGACCCACTTTTCAATGAATATGATTATACATTTACTCTTCAATTCATGATGATGAACAAGTGAACTCAAAAACACTTATCCTATTTAATTATGGTTCGCATCTTACAGCAATTTCTAAAAGTGGCATATCGTGCCCTTAAATTTCAACAGTATCAACAATAAATTGAGTAGCTGACCACTTAAATCCCAAGGGTTGAGTACCCTATCGAAGGATATCTACCAGGACGGACACCTCAACAAAGACGTTAAAAATGAGTGTTGCCAACTGTCGGCACTGATGAATCGCTTCACTGCACCTTCCAATCGAGAGTCGGGGTTATTTGCACATTTCAGATTTCAATCTATCACCGGATTAGGGGGATATTGTGTTTGAGTTTTATCGGGTTCCTACCTTAAGTGGGGTTGGGTATATTTAAAGACAAGGACATTATTTATATTAATCATTCGCACTGTTGCCTCATTGGTCTAGTGTCTTGGGTTTCATCTTCAGGTAGGATAAAGTATAAATGGGTTTTTCCAAGTGTAATTCCCTAGTCGCAGCCAGGAGTCTGAATTTGTACCCGGTTAGTGACAATAGGTCTGCTTCTAGGACTTCAAACATAATTGGTGAAATATAGGTGTATCCTGCCTACTCCTTCAGGGAATATAGGCGGTACCATTTGTGTGTATACAATATATCGGTCCCATAGTGGGAATGATCTACACTTTGCTTCTCCCTTTAGACATATTCCTCGAATATTCAAATTTAAATTGTCGTGGGAATTGCTGGATGAAAGTTTATTTTTAAAATTTAGTTTAGTTTGGAATACTAAAACATGGATTCATGGATTTGGACACCAGATCCACTCACACACACGCCATTATTAGCATCACTTAAGTGTGTTTAACTAAAAGTAAAACAGAAGAAATCCCTACCCTGCTAGGTTAGACATTAATAACTCAAACAATGCTCCGTACGAAAGGGTTTTACGACACAGTTATTAGCAATAACATAACATTGCGCTCCTCGCGGTATTTCTTCAATAGCTGTAGGCCTATAAAGCCGTCGTTGAACAAGCGATTGTGTGAACAACCGCCAAGGGACGCCCAACTTCCAAAATTCCCCATAGACTTGTCGCGAACAGAGTTTTACGGCCAAATTAATATGGCAAATTAATGCGTACCCGCTACCGTATAATTTGTAGAAAGGGTACTTCTTCACATATTGCGGGGGTACAGGGAATCGTAACGTATCATTTTTCCATATGGAAATGTAACGAACAGAGCGTACAAGACAACAGTGATATGCTAATTAAAGGAAAATACGAGATACGTGCTCTGTGTTTGTTCTGGGCGACGAGACGGAGGATATGCCGTTTGTTTTTAATTGCAGCTCGATTAAAAGGTTGGTCGTTCAATATAAAGGTTTGGTTGCCATTTGTGCCTTAGAATTAGGATACACGAATACGGAAACATTGGTAATGGAACAAAAACTATTTCGGTTGCGAAAGTTCTAAGCTAACATTTACCATATTTTGTCTGATAAATCGCAGTCTCGTTATCGTAATCTTTGGAATAACATTTGTTACTTATGTAAGTCCTGATTCCTTCTGAAGACAATTTAGGACATAGTGTTCACAAACTCGAACAAAGTACAGTATTTACATTTAATGACACGAAAAGTTGTAAGGAGAAGCCGTGAGTTTATAATAAGGTAGAGTATGTGAGTTTATGAGTACGATTAGTCACGACAATTGAGCACGTAGGGAGATCTCCGGTCTAATGAGAGCCTCTTTCATTAAACAACTCGAATCATGGAATAAAACACCACCCACTTAAGAATTCCGTTTAAGTGAAGCGTTGGATGTAGATTGGGAATTTGAGAACAATTGGGTGAGAAATATATTAAACATTCTCTTAATAGAGGTTACATTCTAAATAGAAATAAAATTAAAACCTTGTTAAGATGCATAGTGGAACAAATCCATGGAAAGATTAGACTAGCGTAAGGAATATTTTTTTTTATATCAGCACCTTTTTAAACCATCAAACGTGTAAGGTGATATTAACGCTAGCGTACTAATACATTCTCAGTAGCTATAATATTAACAATAGTTACTAAGTAATCAAATCCAGGTCAAATTTATTCAACTGTATGGATGTATGGATGTATGGTATGGTAGTAAACCTATTTGAAATTTGACTCAGGGGCATCAAATTGTATATGACAATTTTGTGAATCGTGAAAATTGAACCTGAAACAAATGAATCAGCTACAAATATAACTCACAAACAAATAAGGGAAGCTAAATATAGCATATTGTGCATACATGGACGTCGACAATATCGAGAGCAAACAATTAGAGTCAAGTTAGGGAGAAGGGGTGCCGATTAAGTTATACACATGCGGGCTAGAGGGTAACCTGAGTCAGGAAGATTAAGATTCATCGAAAGGCCCTTACACGGAAGCAAACATTGTATTACGAACCATGTCTTGCCGATGTTTGTCGAAGGTAGAGGTACATGTTAATTTTGTATTCACCCTTGTAAGACGCAATATTAATATTTTGGTTACGAGAGCATTGCCTTGCTTTATTGAAGGACGCTACTACTAATTACGTACCTAAGCTGAGAAAAAAAGATGGCTAGTATTGAAATCTTGCTGAAACACTTTGGACAACAGTCTTAAGAAACGCGAAAGAAGTTTGTGATATTGTGGGTACCATAATTCCACGATAAGGCATCAACAATTTTTCCAGTTATAAGCGTCACCGTAGAACAGCGTGTCTTAAAAATTATATTCCAAACAATAGGTTCATTGATACAATAAAAATGTTTCAAAATAGAAATGACAAGGTACTTGCGAAAGGCACTGCTTCTGAGAAGAACCAACGAATCGGGAATCTTATTTTATAGATTACATCGAAAACGTAAACGTAAAGAAATCTACAGTGTCACGTGAACCCTTAATCATGATTACAAAAGGCGACGATGATCTTACATTCACAGATTAAGTTTTCTTAGCGTGTCATGAACTAATTTGTGGTAACAAATAAAGGGAGGATCAGTAAAGCAGTTAATGTCCCCGGAACGCCTTCGGGCTGTCCACGGCTTGACCGCCGTCAGGGGAGCGTTTGCACTATTAAAGTGCTAAGAGGGGCATTACTGTACCCTCGGGCTCTCTCACCCAAATAATTTTACGTCTTAATTGTCTAAAGTTTTTGTGGTAATGTAATGATGACTGTATTTGACATATCAATAGAACTCAATCGATTTATGCTATATCTTTCATTGAAGACTTATTAATAAATCAAATAGTAAAAAACACTTTCTTCAGTCTTAGTCAATGTGATTCGAAAGAGTTCTTTAAATATAAACCAGCATATGTATGAAGGGGTTGACGAAAGCAAAATTGGAAGGTAGGTTTTGCTGTCTAGAGAGGAGTGGGCCATTTCTCCGTCTACAAACACAGTCGCTTAGACCAGTACAATATACAGGTCATATAGAGCATATTATACCAGAGAATAGAAGCAAGGCTTATGAAACAATTTGTAACAATGAACCGTAACACTCAAAAATGTAATAACTCAAAGGTCTGGGTCCATGATAAGCAAGTTAATCCACAAGATAAATAGCGGGCATCATGGCCGGTCGAATAGTGGGGTGGTGAGTGATGCGATTCTTTTGTCTCGCTTTGTCCAGCCCTCTCTGGACCGAGACAATGTAAGGACACAGACGCGTCAGCAATCGAAGGCGATTGAGGAATATTTGAAATGTTGAGCTAAGAAGATATTAGACAGATGCAAATTAACAATCTCAGGAAAAGGATAATGCAAATGGAGTTGATACTGATCGGGCAAATAAATGGATTAGTGGAAATAGTGGATTTTTTTCATGCAATAGATAAATGTTATTCAAATTCTCAAATAGCATGGTGGATTCAAAATAGGTACTGATTTAAAAACAATTATTCTCTTCTAATCTGATGACCAAGAACCGCGATTTGCGATGTTTAGCAGTGGACAAAACAAGGGTAACTGAGGGCAATTATGAAAATACAAGACTTTCTTGTAAAAAAATTTCATGTTGTTCTATTCCATATCTATACCACACCTGCACAAAAAAGCTAGCACATGATAACACGTGAAATTTCCATTCAGAAAATAAAGTTCAAATTAAATATTTCTGGAGCCTACTATTGCTTTCTTACTCTACAGTTGAAACGTTCGGAGAAACGTCTAAATTCTGTTCGTCCAGCACATTAACTGCGGACCGCAAGGCGCTAGGGTCAGTTTGTCAAACGAGGGTGGCTTTATTTAAAATCACCACCTATTGTGTTTAAGAAACTATCTCCTCCCCCTCACTACCAAACAGGTGCCGGGCTAATGGGGGATTTCTGAACAGAGAGTACCGTAAAATTCGTACAATTATAATTGTAATTAAGTTAGATGTCTGATGATGATATTTAAAAAGTGCTAATGTATACTTAACCACAGTTACGGATAGAGTAAAATTATTTGGTAATTGACACATAACAGATACTTTTAATCTCGCAAAATTATAAGGTTCCTGTGCGACGAACACTACATACATGCTGGCGAAGCTGCGTAGTAAAGCTTTTCTAGTAATAAATAATTTGGATCAGTTTCTGTAAATATTTAGGCAAGACTATTTATAGTTCATGGGGAGTAGGAGTACTTGAAGATAGTATCCGTAATAGCCGTCTTTATAAAACTTGTTACTAAACGCCGTACAAATCCCCTGTTTTATTTTCTTGGGCAGTTTCCAGTATTATCGGCAAATCTACCAGGCAAACATGAAACGGAGGATTCGGAGGATATGCTGAGATTTGCGAACAACGCATCGAGCCATCGGATAAATTGACCGGTAATAATAAAATGTAAGGGGTAAGAATGGAGATGGCTATTTAGATAATTGTTAGCTGTGTTCGCAGTAGCCAGTGGGCACTGTATCGGAAAACTCAGCCGATAGTGGCTGGTTTTATTGCCACCCCGAGGTGGTCATTTATGAGAAAACTATCAACGGTCAGGGATTGATGACGCGGCATTTCGTTTCTGTTTTGAAGCGAGATATGGGCGTTGGGTGTGACAGTTGATGTATTTTAGTGGAATTGTTAGTAGTCTTCGTTTGAGAAGCTATTATGTTCTCAATAATGGTGACAAAAATACAAAAAAATTATAGATAAAGAGTGTTGATCAAAATGTTGTATTGTAAGTACCGAAACTATTCTTATATCTACACAAAGACCCAAAAAAAGGTCAACCCATAAAAAAACAATAAGATCTTCCGTAATGCTAACACATGTATCCCCTAAGTTCAAGTCGTTCGATAAAACGTTTCTGCATACGCCCCCCGTGTTAAGCCGAATATTATGAGACGATAGTCGACGCAGGTGCCGCTAAACATCCAAGTTGCACACACAGTCATGGCGGTCACGTCTTGCGAACACGACAAACTTTAGGATATTAGAGTTTTTGTATTGCTTGAAATTCTTGACTTGCGTCTTAAATGCAAAATAAAATATTAGAAGTCCTCAAAGCAAAGTCTTAGAACTCAGAGTATGCAAAAGGGTGAAGGGGGTAAGCCATTCTTAACGATGGCCCGTTGATGAGGAAGATAAAGTAGTAAGTCTGGAGAGTTTTCTGAATCCGGACTGAGTGTGGTAATATCTATGTATGTATTTATATATGCTCACGCCGTCCCAGAAGAGTCCCCGAAGGGGTAAGCGGAGCACCCACATTTCACCGATTATGATTAAGTGCTAACGTGACAGATGGTGTGTCCCTTTCTGTCTCAGGCACTATACATACGGCTTTGAATTACTTCTCAGACATTTCTTCTCGATGTTTTTCTTCACCGTAAAGCATCATGATGCAATAAAGGCCCTTAAATTTGAAGATAAATATAACAAAGATTATTTTAATCTTTGATACTGACAAAATTAGAATCAAAGGAAATTCAAAGACAACCCGTACGGAGGACGATAGCCAAAATCAAAGAGCTAAGTACAATACCGATTCATATCTTAGGGCGTGTTTGTTTATCTGATTACGGGACGTCTCCTCGGTGGGTGGTCAGTTGACCGTTATAATTCGTCCGTGTTGGGTCCGATGCGTTCACTGGCGCATAAAATATTTGGGAAGCACAAACAGTCGGAAAAGCGCAAACGAACGAAATCTCATGCCATTACACCTCTCACCTGTCGCGGACTTTAGGGAAATGAAAAGTGTAATTCTGTTGGCGAAGTATATAATTTTTTGGATTTTTCGTTGCTGTTTCTAAGGATATTTTGCATTGTATTTGGTATTGAGATTGTTATGATTATGATGTTTCAATGTTTCCTTTAATTGCTTAGAAAAACAGAAAGAGTTTATCTCTTCTGGATTCGTAACTTTTATCCCATCATTTAATTTTTTCTTCCTCATTGACATATTCCCACATTGTTATAAATGCTTGTTGTACGTAAGTGTTGTTGTAAGCCCGTCATACAAACATAGGCGCAAGAGTTCGTCAAATACCCTTATTTCGCGTAATTTTAACTTCAAGTTGAGATAGCAAGCAAATGAACCTTGGTTCACATAGACTGAGTGTTTAAATCAACATCATATTGAGTTATTTAATTACGCGTAACTTAATAAACGGTGAAGACAAACGTACAGCGATAATAATAACAAACTTAACAGAGAAATAAAACATCGGCGAAGCACGGGGACGGGCACGCGTGATGCATGGGGCCGTTGAAATAATATTATCGTTACCGAGTAGGTACTTACTCCAAGGAAAATCAACATAAAGTGAATAAAAGAAAATTATGATTCGCACGGAAATAAATTACCCAGTGTTGGCGGCAAAATAACATCACATTTGAATGCCTTTTATGCTTTATGGTCCCGTAACTATATGAAATAAGTCGCGTTCCCGTTTTATGGGGTACGGGGGCACGTACGAGGCATAATTTTTGAATTGTTTGTTGCGAATGCATAAGAGTTAGGTAAGTACTTTAGTGTTTTGATCATTCTCGAATAAATTTTGATCCCGTTTTAATTTCATTGGTCAATGTGCTGTGAAATTAATTTGTGCCGTATGATTTAATAATGAGCAAATGCAGGCAAGTAATACATTTTTATATTCCTTTTGCAAAACTATTATCATTGCTTTATATTTGAAAGACTATCTGCTAATACACCCACAATAGTATAAATATTCTAATTGAAGTGTCCGATTGTTCTTTAAATTAAATATATACTGTTTATGTTATATAATACAGGTGTGAGTTGACACATTACAAAAACCGCGTTCCACTTAAAAAGGTGCAGAATAAATTTCCAATAATTACATTATCGAAAAATTGTAAGCGCCAGCTCGCCGCCTACAAATTTTTCTCCATCCTACCTCGGAAGCCCATAATTCCTAATGACATGCAATAACCGTAGCCCCAATTTTCAACATAAACCCGCCATAACAATATCGACATCAGCGAAATTTTTCCTCCGGCATTTTTTATTTGAGAATAAGTAACACTTTTCGGTGTAATCAAAATTTTGCGGGACCCGGGGTGTTTATCGGCCACTCAATTTGATTTTTACCACCGCACTGATTCCTATGGAATGCTAAAACGCTCGTGAGGAATGCCAATGGGATATCTGATTTATTGTGAATACGCCTCTTGCAATATTAATTTTGGGGAGTTAGCTTCGATAAATTTTATTATTTGCTTAATTTTTTTTTTAATATTATTTGTTTCATCGTTCAAAAATATAGTGGTTAGGTAAGTATTCAAAAATGTACAAAACTCCCAAACAAATTTAAGTCTAGAAAATACTAAGGAAAGAGCTCCATTTCACTAAACAAGATTCTAATACTGAGCCTCCTGTCTCGACTTACGTAGTATGTACCATTTTTGCTCCATATCAAGAAATAGATTGCATAAGTCGGTCTGATTCAAAGTCTAGTTCAAAACCAACAGATTTTTTATTATATTCATCTTATTAAATTGCAAAAATCCACAATATCGATACAATTTGCTACCTTCACAGTAAGAAATAGATGACCATCATAACAACCCTTCGTGTCCACTGACGTGGAAACATCATATATTTAAATTGCGGTCCGATGCTTGAAGTTTCAATTGACAGATCCCTCGCCTTCCTAATCCTGTTATTGGAACAGGGTGCCAAGTTTTTATTTTTATTTCTGGCTGTATTCGTTTTGAGCCATCTACACGTCCATATTAAATACGAGTTTGGATATCCTGGGTGAAATCTTTTAATTAGATTTTTCTGTACCTAGTTCTAAGGTAAATTTCTAAAGGGATTTCGATCAAAGTCTTCACAACTCTTAAATATTTTTTGCTTCAGGACACTTTTCGGGAGTGTTTGAAGCTTGTCTTCTTCTATGTTGAAGAATTCTACGTAAATCGTGACGAATATTCCCGTTTGTTTCACTGGATAGACTAGTTATAAGGATTGAGTTTTGTGATAGTATTCAATCTAATTGAGTCTTCGAGCAATTCTCCTCTTGATTAGTATCTTTCTAAGGCAATGTTTTTTAACCTTATCTTTTCCTCTTCGTTCTACTAAAAATTCAAAACAAAGAATGTGACAGCACGCGCGTCGTTCCAACTAAGTGCACATGTCCGTTGATAAGCATACTCGGTGTTCAGATCACGTCTCGGAGGAGGCTCGCGTTTATGACTAATGACGGGCTCACACGCCTTCTCTCACACCTCATGAACGTGTGCACCCGCTTTATATTCAAATCATACTGCTTCCTGACCCTGATTAATGCTATTTTCTTTACAAACATTTGTTAACGTCTTTAAATTTGAAGACGCGTGGCGAGTGTCTCCGTCTTCGTTTGATTTATGATTCTTATAAATGAATTTGTATTAGGTACTCCAAGAAGTACGTATGTTTTTGTCACTTCCAATTGAGCGATATTCAGTCTTGAGTTAAGAAATTTACGGGCTTCACCCGCGTAGATTCAATTTCATTCCCGCGGCATCCTAAATGTTTTTTAAACAAAACTGGATTATGTTACTCCTTGTAATATTAGCTCTCAGTGAAAGTCCCGTTCAAATTCGTCCAGCCGTTTCGGAGATTAGCCGAAACAAACAGACAGACAGACAGACAGAGAAAATAAAAATAAAATGTTTTCAATATCAGTATGGTGTACACTTTCATATGCATTTCGTGAAAAGCTGTTATTTTGAAATTACAAACAGACACATTAATTTTATTTATCTGTATAGATTATATTATGCCGTTCGTAGAACCGTTGATGCAGTTTTAATAACAGCCAATAATCAAAAATTTTACTATTATAGGTAAGTAAACTTGTTCCCTCTTATAACATAGTATAAAGAGTAGGCTAACGTCGGACTAAACTATGTCCATCCCCTTTTTGTTCTGTATAACAGAAAGAGTTGGAGCTTATTTTAAACCAAGGACTATCTCTATGTTTTGTATAGTTAAGTTTTATTTCCAATAAAATTTATACATTCTTAGTCCATGGCCACAAAAGATATTTTGTGGTTCTTATATTGTACTATGACTAAATTAATAGTATTTTTCAGAAAGGTCAAATTCGGAGCACTCGTAACCGAAGAAAGTGTATGAAGAGATGCATGAATGTGGATGAAGCGAAAGAAGTATGTAAGGATCGTAGCATGTGGCAAACAGTGGTCTCTGCCTATCCCCATGGGATACAGGCGTGAGCATATGTATGTAAATTGTACAGATGGAAATAATCTCACGAACTAAAAAATACAATCTCTCTATTCTCCAAGAATAATATCAGTTCTGCAAAGTTATATCTATGAAGTTGCAAGAAGTTCCATTACACTAAGTAAATCTGTCTGTTCGCTCCTCAAACATTTGCGTTACTCTCGTTCTAAGACTTGCCTTAGTCAAATTAATAATAAGATAAAGAAACTCCGCGGGTCTTAATTCATTAATTAACCTAATTGTATTTGCCACCGCAACCATTATTATTGTTTGTGCGAATTACACAGAGTAACAATATACAGTGGTACCATTACCTGCTTGATCCAAAATTTAGACATCATTAAGACCATAATATTATTAGCTTCAGAAAACATAGGAACACAAAAAATTATAGGTGCATGAAATCTATTTTAGACAAAAAATTCAGTTCTGCAAATTGATTTAATTTAATATTAGTATATTTAAAAAAATGTGTGATAAGTTTAAGCTTCTGTAAATTTTACTCTGTGGCTCTGTGCGCGGGCGTTATAAGAATTGCTTGATTGCCAATGAAAGGGGTGGAATCACAAAGTTTCGAAGGAAAAAATCACCAATTTAAAGAAAGGGAATAAACGACGGATACGGCCTCCGCTGGAAAGTTTTGAAAGATTTTTCACTTTCAACGTTAATTGCTACAGAAAGTAAAATAAATCTTAGCTACTTTGCTTTTCTTGAGGTTTGTTCGAACCTGAGCCCCGAGCAAATCAATTAATTAAAGAGTTTGTATAAACGTAGAAGTTGTAAAAATATTTTCAACTTTTTGTTTTCTTCACCTCCGGACTGTTTCGTTTTTGTTTTTATTTAAAACGTTAGCACTAATTCGTTCAGTTTAATCTCCAATAAATAATCATTATCCGTATTAATCGGGATGGAATTTTAAGACAATTTTGTCCGTTATCATAAGGGTTTTCTTCTGCCCGCTCGTAAAAATATTTTTCTCGTACTAGCTGTATCATAATATCTATAGCCCATTCAAAAAAAAACACGTGATATAGTTTCACCTGTTTTGATAAAACCTTTATTTCCAAGTCACAAGGAGACACGCACATTTTATTTATTCGTATTGAGTATAGATAGTAACACTGAAGCCAAGTTTGTAAATAAAATAGATACAAAATATATTACGCTCCCCGCGCGATCGGTTCTCGCAATCATAACATTTTATCATAGGTGTAATGGAAATATCAGGCGATAGTAAAAAAGTTGGTACTGTTATTTGCGAAGTTCCACGTAACGTTTATTGTTTGTTATTGATCGATACCCTGAATGTTTCTGTTTGGTTCATAAAAACTACGTTTGAGTTACGTCATCGGATAGGGTTACATTATGTACCAATACTTCCAGATTTAAAAAGAGTTTCCTTTACCTCGCAGTCATACGATATGTAGGTAAGGTAAACAGCGTCATTCGAGCGCAATTCCACTTAATATATACACATTTCAAAATCGATAAAAGAGAATTGCAATCAACAAATACTCACAGATTTATATAATGAGTCGTCTTTTAGTCGCGAAAGACTACTAAACTAACTAATTCGTGCGTTATGTTATTTGAAATGGTTTATCATAAAACTGCGGATAACCAAAAACACCGACTGTCTATAAACTTAATAAACAAGCCATATTACACATTAACTTTCAATTTATCACTCTTAGTTTTTCTAAAACGTAGTAATTATTATCCAAAACATTTGATTTTAGAATGTTCCAAACCGACTTCTACTCAGGTAAATGGTGACCCCGCCGTTTAAAGTTTTGCACGAGAAAACTAGAAAAGAAAATATTAACTTGGGACGTCAGGTAGCGTCCCCTTAAGTAGAGATGTTGGAAAAGATCAACATGTTGCCAACACTTCACGGACACTCAATTTAAAAAGTTTCTCGCTCTTTGTTTTGTCCTGAACAAACTCAATTAAGTGCCCTTTGCCTTTGAAATATTTAATTTTATGTACACGTTTGAGAGGTGGGTCACTCGTTAATGGTTCTTTTGAGTTTTGCATAACTTAAGAGAGATCTGAAGACAAAAAAATAGGGGACCTAATACTCTCTTATGTCTAAATATTTCTCGTTTTTCGATATCTGTAACTATTAGTACTAGAGTGTATTCCTACAATTAATTTAATTGGGAAGGAACATGCTTGATATGAGATGAGGTGGGATGCGACTCATTTGGTTGTACCAAAAATAACATATCTTGGCTAGAATTTAATGTGAAGTACTTCAATGAATTAGACTCCGGGTGAGGGATGATATCGCAAAATTAGAATATGTGTGATAATACGACAGATTTTGACATAACTTTTCGAGCATTATATAATGCTTTTAGCCAATAAACTACACTGATAACTAAATACATTTTAATCAATGACAACAAGTACCAGGCAATCAGGACGAAGTACGAGTGGGTGTTCCGGAATTAGAATTGAATGTAAATGTGCGGGCTTTATCGGGGATTATAGTGTTCGTGTCTGCAAGTGGGAGATAGTTGAGGCCCGTGGTCCGTCCGCACCTTCGTATTAATACTCATTCCTAGTCCAGTGTTGAGAGATCTCCCTTGCCTCTCTCTTGCCTTAGTAATGCAACCCAAAAATGGGTAGATTCTAGCTATATTGCAGGTCGAAATAGATTGGTCGGTCTACGCCGTAAGGCAACCCGTATACGCAAGTCCTCTTTAACAAATTTTACTGCACTAATCCGCCCTTTTCCCCACAGGCGGCCCTACATGTCTTGTTCTCTACTGAAACCAGTTATGAGGTTATTATCCGAAAATAAATGTAGGTTATGCGGGACGGATTAGTAAGGCTTCCAAAATAATTAATTTAGAGATTTGGTTATTTATGTGTCTGCGACTTTATAGGTAGATTTGCGGTAGTTACAATATCTGTCCAGTCAACATTTTGAAGTCTTTCTGTAACTATCTCATCTCAATATAATAAATATGTTACATAAAAGCCGTGGTTTGAGCCGTGGCCTTGAGGTTTGAGCAGTCGCCTGCTACGCTAGCTCGAATCCCAGCGGGGTCTTGAGTTTTTCTAAATAAACTTATGTACAGTGATTTCACACCACGTGCTTTACGGTGAAGGAAAACATCGTGAGGAAACCTGCATATTTCTGAGAAGTAATTCAATGACGTATTTAAAGTGTTTGAGACGGCGATGGACTCACCATCTGTCACGTTGGCACTCAATCATCTTCGGTGACAAGTGGGTGTTGTGATTACAACACCTCTGCCTACCCCTTCTGGGAATATAGTCGTGAGCATATGTTATGTTATATAAAAATATGTAGTACCTCCAAAAAACAACACTCTATGATTTAACGAGATTTTCTTGCACACAAATTCCCAGGAATACATCAATTTAATTTAAATTGTAACGGATTAGGATAGTTGAATCACATATTGAGGGACGCAATTCAAATTGTCATTGAGTTTGGTTTAGTTTGCAAAGTGAAACGCTAAGTTGCATTGTCAGTGTCAGCGACTAGCGATTGTTGTATACAAAGTACTAACCACGTTACTCCGCTAAGGAATTATCCTGACCTGAGTGCTTAGTACGAGTTTTTCACTGCCGCCGTTTTCACCGTCGCAGATTGGTATTGGATCGAAGCGCCATCTGTCAGACCTTAGAGGGCACCATTTTGATCCCATACAAATTGAGGTTACTAGTGATGGCGATTTTAAGAAGACTCGCAGGCACTGTTCCATTGTTTTTGTTTTACATCAAATGATAAATGAAATAAAATAATGCATTCTTCAAATTGACTAATACAATGTTGCAAATTCTTCTAGATACTCGTTACTAGGAGAGCCGGGTATGCCCAATACCAGTTACTTTAGCGTTATGGGGACCTAATGGATTGCGCATATTAGGTGTACTTACATATTTTTGGGGTTACTCATATTTTACTTCTTGAGCTTGCAAGAGCTTGGGGATTCCTTGCTATGAGTATTTTGAGTCGGCCGACAAAACAATATTGTATATTTTATAATTGAAGTTAAAGCAGAAAATCCTGATACCTTCTTAATTTTGTATCCTAAAACTATAAGCAGTAGCGATCTCTCCCCGCTAACTCTCCCGCGCAGCCTTATCTGTCAATCCTACCAAACCGCGCATTACGCTAAATGGCTCGGGTAACGGAACGGAATCCAAGGGAGGAAATAGTACCAGTTATTCACATGAGAGGATCTACTTATGGACAATAAAGCAATGTTAACGGACAGGGAAATGAGCCTTACTATTTGATCATTACCTGTTTTGTTATACCGGATTACATGGTTATTTGATTAGTTGGGACACTACTCACAGCTAAAGTTAGCTACTTTAAAGTTATGTTCATTCTAAATATTTATTAGATTATCGATAATTACATCAATGAACAGACAGTATATCTATAAAAGATGGTCATCAAAATATTTTTTCATTGAGTATGAGTAAGTACTTGGTAATACTTCATACTAAATACTAATTCTTAGCCCTGATAAATTATTCATATCAACTGATAAAACAAACCATCAAAGTACGTACTTATCTCAATAGGCATACAGTTCAGATTTACGGCATAAATATTCAAGTTAGGTATCCAATATCTTACATGCAAAGCAAATAAACCTTCCTCGAATCGCATTTGGCAAAATATTCATCCTCCATTCGCATTATCGCCGTTTGACTTCACATTAAATCTTAGAGGCGGTCCATAAATAACACAAACTTTTATCCCACCCGAAATAAGCACTCAAAAATGCAAAGAGCAGAACGCCATAGAGCACGTTCAGTAAATTTATTTTGTTTCCTACAATTCAAATAACCATAACTCACCGCCAACGGAACCGACTAAGCCTATCTAACGATATAATGAAACGCCATTAAGTTTCCAAGTAAAGCTTAAGTTTCGGGAAACGAGTATTTACTTACCTTGCGATAAAGAGGCTACTTTTCGATTTATTGATCTGAAATTGTTTGAGATAATGGTGCAACTTTAAATCTGCCATTTTCGTCTGTTTGTCGGGGGAAATTACTTTCAAGTCTCCTGCATTGCGAATACGAGGAGTAGGTATTCACCAAGAATATCTCAAATAAGTTTCTTAGGTATGCGTATAAATATGAATAATCTGTCTTACCAACATTAGTACTTACTAAAATGTTATATTATTTTAAAGATTGTGCGGAGGTCGATATTCAATCACACAATTCGCTCAAACTTTTCCATAAATCCAACACTTATGAAATGCCAACCATCCGTGGAAAATTGAGGAGCGGCTATAGCTTCCGCAGTTTCTTGAAAATGGAATGCTCCGCCATCTTGAGATTGTATAATTAGGTTGTTAGCATTCAAGCCGCGGCCCCCGTATGAATTCTACCTATTGTCTGACATTGGACCTTCGGAGCTATATCATTCCGCACCTATCCCTTCGCCTTCCATTAAAGGGACGCGAAAAATAAACGCGTTATGAAATTTAAAAAGGGGTGCCTAGAAATTGTTTACGTTCATTTCCTTGTAAAACAACGTAGGAAATCGTGAGGTTTCCAAATGGTAAGGCGAATGTAAATAAATATACCGCTAACTAACTCATCCGCCACCCTTGTTTGGCAAGTCTGTATCCATTTGTTTTCAGACCCTTGTATAAAAATATTAATCTCCCGTCTAATAGATATTTATGCATCGTTGGAAGCAATCAGAAAGGCTTGTTATCTACGTATCCTTACATTAGAGGCATCGATTTTTAATGAGGCACAACAAAATAGCATTTTACGCTCCAAGTATTGGAGAGGTTTATAAGATTCTGTACTTTCAGTATTACAACATGATCGTAAGTACTTAATAGGTGAGGTGATGATGACAGACACAATATATCATCACGACCATAGAGACACGGAAAAAGTGTCAATAGCCTATCCAATCAATTCACCATCTAAAGAGAATCTCTATAGATATTTCGAGTTCAATTTAACAAATCAAATCATATTAAAAAAGGCCAATCATCATTATAAGGTGAGCTATAGGTTATTAATAATGTAAAGTTGGCATTAGACAGTCTGGCGGAGTATGGTGTCTAGACGCGAAAGCGTGAACCTCTGTCGCAGACCGAGCGAATATTTGATTATGCAAAGAACACGAGCATAATACCTTCGACTTTCCTTCCACATACTTTGATTTTCATGAATATTGGCAAAGGTTGAAAAATCTATCTTTTTGCCTGTATATTCTTGCTCTCTACGGATTTGTTATTTATTTAATTAGATCCTGTCATTGTTGTTTGAGCTGGAAGTTACTTATGCGGCATATTGGAATTTGGCACTTCGCCATCAAATTTTAATAAGCTCTTTAAATCTTAGAACAAATACTATGTAACCTTTTCCGTCTACACACTAAATCAGATACGTAACGGATATTACTGTGAAAACCATGGAAAGTAACACAATTTGGACTGTAAAAGGCGGATTAGCCATAAAGAATCCCGACTGGTAAAATAGCAGCCAATTAATTGCCCTGTACTGAGTACACAGCAAATAAAACAAAAGTACAACAACGTAAATTAAAACGCGTGAAAAAGGAGCATTATCACAAGAGGCCGGGACACGACACGACAGGTTATGACAAATATGTGAGCCGATGGCGTTAATGAAAATGAACCTTTTGGAAAAAAATGTCACGAATTCGAGAAGCTTGGTAATGTTTTCAGAGCGCAAACGAAGGATTTTGATACTCAGGTTCGTATTATACTTGAGCATTACCCATAGTAATATGTGTGTGTGAGGAAAGTGAGAATGAATGTAGTAATGACCGAACATTGTAACAATACATTGAAAGTAATAATTGCGTAATGTGCTTAAATGAAAAGGTCCAACAAAATTCTAGTCTAGCCATAATAAAACTCCTTGCTGCCGTCCAATTTGTGAATCCTTTAAATTTTTCCACGACCGGAATTTGGGCAATAATTTGTACATGAGCATTGGAACTTAGCAGACAAATGGTTTAATTATCCTGATGGTGCGGTGACTGATCGCGTTGGATTTGCAAATTTCAACGCAATTAGGAACACTTGCAAATCTCGTACCAATTAGGCAAACACCCAAAATTGCGCCCTCGTAATTGTTTTTGAATGCGTAACTCTAGTTTGTGTTTGAGATTTATTGCAGTTTTAGTTAGTGCGTGTTTGCGTATGTTATATCTATATGAGTTTTTGAAATATTTAATATTAATCAATTTCTCGTCTGTTCGGGATTATATCTAGAGAATTTGCTTTCCTAGTCTTTGTGGCAATATTTCCACTTCTGCCACCAATATTAACATGACCCCGAAAAATTTGGGTTCTTGTATTTATAACTAAGATTTGTCAATAATTTGTCTTCTCAGAAGTAGATTCAATTCATATTTGAGCATATTTAAATAAACAGAACAATAAAGGCGGAAGAGTACGAAATCTGTATGCATTCTTTATAGAACGTTGCACAAAACGAAAGAAATCACAGGAGAGATCCTTTTGAATTATTCGCGTTTCTGGGAAAGACAAACCGACGCATGTCTGCAGTCATGACAGCTAATTAGAGCCTTATTGTTAACCGAATCTTACCGCCTTCAAAATTCAAGTTTAAAGTAAACTCTAAGCTTTAGGACCCTAAGTCCAAAATATATCGTCAGAATCTCCAAGATTCATTAATACATTTCTTAAATATTTGGAGTGGTGGAAAAATAGAATAATCCGTTGTGAATGACTGCTATTGTATGGAGCCAGTGTCCAGGAAGGTTGTTTTGTTGGGGTGTTCTTTTATTGCCGAATTTGCGTTTTATGGGCTGTCACAGAGGGAGCGTTGAGGGAATGTGACAATTCTACACCCTTGTTGCGTCTGTTTTTTTAATGCCCAATCTACGATTAGCTCGGAGGGAATGCCGTATAGGTGTTAAAGAAGTTTGACTTATCAAATTATCGACAGACTCATTCGTTACTTTACAATCTATTCCCTCACGACAGTAATTATATTATTATATTCAGAATGTTTTCCGAATTTATCTACGTGTTTTAGTTGATAATACAAAGTAGGTAGGTACGAAAGAAAAGGTAACAAAATGTCCTGGAAGGTATCGTGACAGACCATTGACAATTAGTTTCAAGCCCCCTGTCTCGGTAGCCCATGTCCAGATGCAAACGACTTTGAAATATGAATGATATTTATAACTTCCTACGTATTAGGGACAGTATATTTTACTCGTGAATTACTAACGTGTCCATTATTGCAATACTGTACATAACTTCGAGGAGATCTTAGTCTTTTTAATGTAGGATTATTGTATAGTTTCTTAATTTTAAGCAACTTGAAATGATTTCTGGTACCTACAATAATTCATTATCCTCAAACATCTTCGCTTCAACTGTCGTTGAAAATAAACAAGAAGAAATAACGATTACGTAAAGTCATCCGAGCAGTGACTCGTTTTGACTTCACTTTCGATCACACCAAAAGTTACTAGGCGCGCAGAAACCGCAAGAGTCAATAAAATCGCGGTGAGTGCAGAACGAGGGCACGCACCGCTGTCGCGTCGGCCGTGGTCGGACGTGACGCAGCAGTGACGAAGGTCACTTTATTGCTGACCTCTGTCTGCCGCTGCGCTCCTAATCACCATGTCGATTCTTTACATTGATTTAATTCTTTTTTTATATTATTTATTCAACCACGCCTTTATAACGACGGTCTCTTGTTTCGACAGCCTTCACTTCGTGCATATTTGTTTAGAGATAGTAAAGTCTTAGCGCATAATTTCTGAACAAAGCAATTTTTTTTATTATTGATCGATCGCGGACTTCAGTGCCAGTATTACTAAATTTCGAGAACCTATGTTATTTATATCCAATGAATAGGTTGCTATGAAATACTTTCCTTTGTAATTAAGGGTTCGTATGCAGGAAACATCGGTCCATTAGACGGAAGACAAACAGCCCGTCTAACGGGTAGTTATAATAATCTCTTGTCAAATTTGCTTGACCCTAACATCTGGCGGGAGCGTTCACAATTAAAGCCAGTAACTCATTTGTGTCAACATTTAGCTATAGTATTTGCAAACATTCGGTTTTTTGATGGAACAAGCGATTTACGTATGTTGTAATACGTCTGGCCATTTAAACTTTTCAAACAGGCAAGCTCCGGAGCTCGTTACGGAAGGATTATTAAATATTGAAACAACGAGATGAAAGCAGCCTCGTAGACCAGTGTGTAAACCCTACACGGGAACAAAGACTACTTATCCGAACAAGGATTTGTTATAACAAGTTTATACATTTCAATCAACGGTTTTAGCCGAGTAAATAATGTAATCCGAAACTGGAGAGATTTGGATATTTTTGAACAACAATAAACGATGCATCGTCACGTCTGTCCATCTGATGCATTAGACACTGATCCGGATGTAAACGTTTGTCTATCAACGGTGGGATTAGGAGTGGACGACGATGAAGAATTGCAATATGGCAATCTTAAAAGAGATACTTACTTTGTATGTTATACTGAGTAATTTTCGATTCTATTGAAATCGTTTATGTTATGAAACAAAATAATGCATCAATAATATATCAAGTACAAAGTATTGGATTTGTCAGATCTTACCAGATACCACATACAACATAAACGCTGCAAAAGCGAAAGTATTAATTTGTTCCGGGTGATAAAATTATAAAACCATGTCACCTTTTGGAAACACGGCAACATTAAGAGCACATTATGTTTAGAGGTGGTGCAATACCCGAATATTATCCTCCAAAGTCATAACTATAATATTTCGGGATTCATAGTAAATCATCGGTAAGCCAAACCAAGTTTATCAGCGTTCACCAGGGGGTGGTTAATTGTGAAAAGAAATTTTTGCTCTTTGTCAGCCGAGGGGACTATTGATTTCTTTTGTTTTATGCTGATTGAGACACCTTCCAATCCGCGCCACCCTCTCTGAACGCCTGACAAAACACTTTATACTAAAACGAATGGGAAAAAATGCGCGAGTTGAACGTTATTAACGTTTATGGTCGCGCTTGTTTGCATATTTGGGTATTCAGAACAGATATATACTTGATTGAAACCTTTCCGAAAATCTTCTTTAAGATATACCTACTAATTGTTCAGTAGACTGCTGGACTCCACTTTCAATTATCGAATAATAAAATTTAATATTTCTTCTTTCTGTCATTAATTGGAATAATTAGATGCCTAAGTGATACGCTTGAATTTGTATCACATTTAGTTTCCTCTCAAAATAGATCCTACATATAAAAAGTATGCCTATAATGAAATGGTCGATAACTCATACATTTAAAACTTTTAGACCGTAGTAACCGTCAGGATCGAATACAGTGGAAAACAATGTTGCATTTTAGGATATCACAAGTAAACCAACACATAAATCTTTGTCAGAGATACACATCCGAATAGTGACAAGCGTCGATCAAGGCGTTAAACCGTTGAAAACCACTAGCAATTCTGTATTATAATATCAACTGTAATCAAAGGGCGATAAAGTTTATATTTATAAAACAGAAGGAACCCGCGTGTGGTAAGCCAATCAACATTAGTCCCTTTGATGATCGCTTCTAGGCTCATTTCTCTCGTGATTGACTGCGACTTAAGAAAAAATTAGATTGCCACCTCAATGCTAGCGATAGAATCGAGTTTTTTTGAGGACTTTGCTAATGGGGGTCTGTTTTATCTCGAGCCCCTTAATGTCTTTATGCGGGTGACAATAACAAGATTTTGACACTTTTATAAAATACATTATTTGGTCATAGAGACGATACCAAACGATATTCGTGAAATTTAAAACATATTGAGTTTAACCTTTCCATATCTTGAGTTTTATATTAAGCGACCCACTGGTATTATCAAATTCAAAGTCATGAATGACTGACTTATATATCAACGCACAGCCGAAACCGTTGGAATAAAGTTTTTGTTTGCAATCGTACTACCATGCAGGCGTAGCTAGTATCTACTATATCTGCGTAACTATAATAAATGTAATTTTTTTATCACATATCACGGACTTTATTGAAATCAATGTTGCTATCTATAGCGTAACACTAAATGATAATGATCATGTAGATTATATGGTAATAAAATTGATGAAAGGAATAATTTAATATTTCATAATCGCTTAAGTCCTCCAAGATTCTCAATCGAACAATTTTTCAATTTGATCTCAAGACGTCCTAGTTCAAAGAGGCTTGAGGATCCTCCCGAGCGGGGGTGACGTCAGCGGCGACTTAATTGCGCACCACTTCGTTAACAGACTTGATGGCATTTTTAATGAACACCCGAATTAATGTAGTGGGCGAAATCGAAAATCGAAGTGTGGACCGGAGAGAGCAATTCAAAATTCTGTTTACTTAGGATTCCACTGTTATGTATTCGTTTGCGGGGGACGCGTCGGTGAAACCGTTGTTTTAAGACAGTGTGTACCTACTTCAGTATTATTTTATGTGGGCCTTTGTTACTTATGTAGATTTGTTCATTACAGTCCAACTGTTTTATCTTTGTACGTGAGTACAAAAGCTCACGCACTCTCAGAACGTTTCTCGAAGGGGTAGAACCGCCCTGCACCGAAGATTAGGTGCCATCTTGACAAATGTTGTCCAGAACAATGTTTTCCCACGATTTCTACTTTTAGCGCAAAGTCAAATTTCAATGTAAAGCACGTAATTAAAGTTTTTTACGAAACAAAATATTTTTCGTCATTATAATGGCTATTAGGCTAATACACCAATAATGGTGTGGCGTGTGGTAATAATGGTTAATGTTTTAATTTTTACCAATCCTAACAAATCAGAATTTGCAAGTATTGATTTAATATCTGATCAAATAAAATACAAAGATCCGATACACAATGAAGTTAATAAAAAGTTTAATGAAAACTAATAAAGTCCCTCTTGGGAATTCGCTCAAAAAACTCTCCAGATACTGGAGCCCAATACCAAACATTTCAAATCAAGTGGCAGAGATTTGGAAATAAAAAAAATTGTGTCGCGAAGATTGACAGGTGCGTCTTAATAAGTTCGCAGCAGCTGCTTGCAAACGAAATGAGAAAAGGTGAATTGCTGACATTATGAAATTTCTGAATTATTAAATGGACTTTGCTTTTGTTCTGCTCTGAAGAATTCAAGTAGGACATTTATCTTATAACATGTTTACTAGAAGATTTTGCAAAGTAGCGAAATTACAGCCTGGTGGTCAACGGATACTGCAAAACTATGAACGTTAGAAGCGTGAGGTAATCATTCACGACTACCTGCTTTATAAAGAAGCTGTGAACACCAATTCATAAGTGCCTTACCAGGGTCTAAACGGAATAAATCATTTTCATTTTCACTGCGCTGCCAAGGGACAATACTCTTCAATTAGAGCTTTCTATGCGTCCTTCATATCACACAACGTGGGAAGCCACCTTAAGGCAGCTTTATTTTTCCAGGAAATCTGTCCTACTTAGGTAACTCAAAAATTGCAAGAAGTACCAAAATTACTAGTTACCCAAAGGAACTGCTCAATCAAATTCAAAACTAGACTCTTCCACACTGTCTGCGGTCTTCTCGGATTAAATTGACTTCAGTTTCATCTCACTCACACAACGAAGATACGTGTCTTTTATCTGCATATGAGCAGACAATGGATACCCCGGTCTCGCCTATTCGCTGGCCTAAGCAAATTATCCACCGGCTCTGTTGGTTTTTGCCGGATTCCTATTTCTTCACTTCTGATTATATTATTCCATACTTTGTGTAAACAATGGTCGGCTAGCCATCCCCAACCCTTCCGCACTATTGCCGTTCTCTTCGTGTTACGTTTGGATGTGTGGAAATGGAATGTTTCTATTTTCCACTGAATGTCTTTTTAAGCTAGCTGTGTCTGCGTGGTTTCACCTGCGTAGAGTAAATTTAATAGGTATATTTTTTTTATTTCAATTTAACGTCGCCCAAGATTTTGTCTTAACATCAGCTCATAAACCATAAGAAAAACCGAAATAAAAATTGATCGCGCTATAGTTTTGAATTCACATTTTTATGATTAAAATCTCGCTATTTTGACATTACAAACTGACGGGTTTTCTTCAAATAAAGTGTTCTCCTTACTTAACGATCGTCTTATAAATATTTTTCCACTTCTCTAACCGCTGTAAAAGCTTTTTGTATACGTTGCTTTTTGGCTCCTTTTGGCAGCTAATCCAATATTGACCAGCCTGGCAGGCTATTGACTTATGTTTGAGTTATAAATGTTATAATAATTCGGGTACTTTCACAAGCCATTTTATTATTCCAAACATAAATTTGCCCAGCTCGCCTTCTTTCGGGTGGAACGGTCCATTTGTTTTATTATGTTTACGTAAGCGCTAAATAATTAGATGATTGTACATTTTTGATGAGGTTTGTAATTTAAATTAAAATCTTTTTTTAGAGGTCAAAATACATAGCTTCGACAACCTGTATAGCACATTTTTCTGTGGAAATTTTGATAAAGGCTAAATCTAAGCCTTTTACCTTTTTGATCTAAAAGGATAGCAGAAGAATAACAGCCTTCACAACCTTCTTTCAGAGCCAAAATTAAAATGACTCAAATTATCTTAGGAGCATCCAAAGATCCTGACCATATTCAGATGTAAATAAACAAAATACCTATATTATACACACATATTTTAAACCATCCCTTAATCTTTTAATTTAATAAAACACGAGGGAAAGAACCGCATCCGTCCCTAACAAAGACCCAGTTGCGGTATCTATAATGTTAATCTTTGGTCAGTCACGCAAAAATTATGTTTTTCGGACTCGGACCAACAACTTACTGGGTTGGAAACGAATCCATACAAAACCCATTTAGGCCATCCCTACAAAATATTAACTACCGCTATATTTCATTACACCTTAACGCTTTCAAATAATGTGTATGTAGAAAATATAGACGAATAAAATGTTGAATGATCTTGAAAAATCTTATTGCCCTAAACTTAATGCAGAAAACGCTTGAAAAGGCTTCATTTTATTTCGCGTCAATTTCTACAAAGCGAAATGACTTCAATTTGAATATGTAATGGCGGCTTAAGATAATCGGCCCTGGCTTACGCTAATAAAGGCGGCCGACTTTAAAACGGGATTCGTATCAAAAGAATCGAACAGTCGTTCGATCGGGGGTGGTATAATTTATTCGAGTGCGGACTACCATTTGCGGCGGGCGTTCGCTATCGCAGGAAGACTCTTTAAGACATTGATGCTGATTCTTTTTTATTATGCTCCCCTGGTATCCTTAAAGACGCTAATATAAAGCGGCCATATATAAATAAGCCGCCTTTGTAAAGATTCCTCGATTCAGACAGGAAACGATGCTCCCCTCTCCGACAGAAAACAATCTAAATTACATTTTCACGCAACTTCAAATGTCTTATTAATTACGTACGACTTTTCAATGCAATAAATTTTCTTTTAACGCTTCCTGAATTAAATCGGCTTAATACACAACGCTGACTTTGCATACTGATCACTCAATTGTATTGTGAGATAACTTGTTAAGTTTTTCTTTGAAGTTGCTGAAGGGAAAAATTAAGGTCTTAAGAAATAAGTCTCATTTACACACTTATTAATATTCATGAGACATTTTAACGACAAGGTAGAGTGTGGGATTTTGACCAACGGTTTGTTATCATTCGAACATATAATTTTGAAATAGCTTAAAAGAAAAAAAAATCCGTTCTAAATTTATATTTTCTAACCCTATAAATAAAGAACTATAAATAAAGCAAATCCCGCGAATCTATTGTAAAACCAAATCCCGGTTCGATTGAAAATACCTGTCATGATATAGGCGTCATCACCTCTGGAATGACCCCACATCCCTCAAGCTTGATAATATACGGGATACGGGGGATAGTGTCGCTTATTCCCGCGGGATTTGTCAAACAAATGCCTCGCGTTGTATCGGAAAAAATGGCCGGCTCACTAGTGGCCATTACGGCTATTTATGGGCGATTTGGCGAAGCTTTTTTTATTAATAAAACGTATATTATGCGCGCAAGTGCGTTTTATTTCACGTCCTTTCCATTCTTCGCGGATATTATCGTCCGTCTTCGGACATCTAATAATATTGATTCACAGCCTCGCTCCACTTGGAGATATTGCATTTTATCTACGTTTATAGCAACATAATACATAATAATATAATCACTAGTTAGAATTAGTTATAAATTCCTTCCTAGTCCATAACACAATTCAATACAGCAATTATACACACTCATGACTAAAAAACATATCTCAATAGGTACACTCCCTGTCAAACATTGGCGAACAATTACCTAACCTAGGACAAGTCATATTCATAGCAGCCTTTATTATTTTACTTACTCTGTATAAGCATATATATTATAAGTTTTATTGTGTGAACATTACCTTAAGTATCAGAAGGTTTGATTGACGTAGTTTTTGTGATTGAATTTAAGGTTGCGTTAGTCTTACCAAAGAAAAAACATACGTTAAAGAAATTCAAACGCATCACAGTTCTGCAACGCCGTTCAAATGTATGGATGTATTGAACAAAATATATTATTTATCAAATGCACAGAGACAGGTATCGAAAATTCGGAACGACATTGTTTACCCCCTGTAAGTAGTTATGCAAACAAGAGGTATTGATATGGAACTTTGTGACAGACAAGAAAAACAAAAGTCACATTTATATAAATACGTGGGATGCGATATTTTGGTATGGGAGACAAAGCATTTGGGTAAATATGGAATGATTCAGATGGTATATACATTGTAGAGCGTGTATGTGCAAATCTATGAATAGAACAGGTAACTATGATCGTTTAAGCAAAGCGTATCTTCTTAGCTTTTACGTTTAATTTTACGGTACCAAAATGAAACGTCAAAGCTCAGAAGTTCTTATGACGCTCTACTTAAACCGATGATGGTAGGGCCTCAAGTAACACATGCTTGAATAATATTAGAAGTCTCCATTTTTAATATCTTGTATTTATTGACAACTATTCACCGAGAAGGTACATAGGTCCTAAAATTTTATTAAAACATTTCAAAAATTCAGTATCTATTCTACGGTAAGTCATACTCAATAAAATCTCTAACTTAGTGATTACTGTTCAAATATTATACAATTTAGATTGTTGTATTTATCGAATGGCATATCATGTCCATTGTACAAAGTTCCAAAGAACAAATGACGATATCCAATACCAATTCAAAATCAAGAAAAGCGTCTTAAACTTTTGATGAAAATAAAATAAATCTTACCCCCAAATAAAACTTTACCATGGCAAAACAATTTTGATTAAAAGTAAACTTAGCATTGAATTCGGAATGGCGCAATCGCGGCTAATTGTCGGGAGTAAAATCATTAATTCCATCGAATAAGGCATTAAAAGTAACAGCTTGTGCGCGGCTTGTCGGCTCCCGAAGGGGTTCAGATATTACACCGCAATACAATAGCTATAAACTATGTTTAAGAGCCATCTCTGTTACACATAGCAAGTGATTTTCGTGGTAAATTAGAGATGTTTTTGAAAACAAAAGATTTGTATTCAATATAAAATGATATAATTACAGTATTTTTACGACATTGATAGTAACATTTTACGTATAATATTAGAAATAAATGATATAAATTCATAGTACCCAAACTTTGATTAGAATAAATAAATAAATAGTACCTGGTTGAACTTTGCTCGGTTTTTTTTTCTCACAAAAAACTAAAATTTTCCCCATCAAAGAAAAATCTTGACGTTTTTTCATAAAATGGCAAGTTAAATAAAAACAGAAAAACAAGAAAAAATATCATACCGGTGACATTTGGAGTCGAACCGAGCTATAGTCTAATTTCTTTATCACCCGTTAGGTTGGATGCCTCCCGACTTAGCTATTGTAACTTGACCAATGGCGGCGAAATTTATCTTCGTATTTTAATAATATATTAGCAATTTTTCTTCGCCTGAAAACATGGTTAAAATGGTGTTTTCTGAAGATGAAACTTAGCTAGATCAATTTTTTCCCCCAAAACCCCTTACACACAAAATTTCACGAAAATCTTTGGGGCCGTTTCCGAGATTCAGATTGCTCGTTTAAAGGTATAAGATTATGTAAATCGCAGTGAGATACTTGTGGTCAAACTTAGCCAAAAATCAATATTAAGCAATTGAAAAGCATCACTCTTCAGTTGTTAACAATTGAATTGAGTGAAAAATTTAAATGACATAGATTTATTGAGCTTGGGCCCTAGTAAGGCACTTACGTACTTCGAAGTACTGACCACCCTGAGTGGAACCCGTTGAGTCATTGTTACGTTGTTGATACAACGTAACAATGACTCAACGAGTTCCTAAGACTCTCAGCACCGAAATATTAAATGCACAATTTGCAACTGGAACTGTCATATATTCCATCAAGGCATCCATTTTATTAGGCCTAAATATTATCTATACATCAAAGAACACGTAACATATACCACGAAACTTGTCCAAGCCACGTCCAATTAAACCAAAACAGAAGGCAACATCTTAATAACAATATAAAGGCTTACGCCCCTTCCTAAAACAGCGATACTAATTCTGCAGGCACACCTCGTGCCCATATTCTTATAAATTAATTACTTGTAATCTACTCATGAAACGGGTGTTACCGGAATGAACTTACAACGTGGCGTAAAGCCCGGCTCAAGGGTTCCATTGCAAGTTAATGTCGCGACGCAACGAACCTGAATTAGAAATGAAGGTTCTACCGTAACTGGTTAATAAGGGGCACATGTCGTGTTAAGTTTACCTTACTCTATTTGACGTTTATACATTTGTTTATAAATTGTTTTGAAGAAACAAGTGCTGTTAATTATGCTACTTAAAAGTTATTTACAAAAAAACTGAGTTGTGATTAAATATATAGGTAGTATTCAATAGTGGGACAGCAACCAACTCCTATTTTATTTAAATCAAGATGAAAGAATTATAAAATGGGAAACAAAATAAGAAGACTATAGGAAAAAACTAAAACCATTTTTCAGAAAATCTTCAAAAAATTTACTAACCTTAATTGACAAGGAAAAAGTTCCAGTTCAACATATTAAAACTATTGGAATTCAGAAACTGTATAACATAGTCATTAGCCCGGATGAACACACAAACGGCATTGTGGAAGCGTTTTTAATTTTTCGCTGCCGTCATGGCTCATCTGAATACCCTAGGGGAGGTGTCCCCCGATCGCGTCTTATCCTCTACGCAAACATTCTTCACAACGCTCTATTCACTTCTAAGGTTATCTTTTATTATTTGCCCCGACATCCTCTTTTTATTGCCACTCATATTGACTTTTTTACAGCTCGCGAATAAATACATTTTGATTTTCACCCACGCAGACTCTTTTATACACTTCGTCGGTCGAATTAGCACGGTTGAGGTGACGTAAAGTAATTCCTTTCATACGTTACCACAAATACTCGAATGGAATACGTTCGTGTAAGCAGTTAAGTAAACACAGCTAAGGGAATTGAAAAGTTCGTAGAGGGCAAATAAAAACAAATAAATCCGACTTAGGACTGTGGGTGGCGCACATTTGGAAATCTTGCCAAAGTTTCTTGATTTTAGCTAATTTCGTGCGAGGAAATTGTTCAGAAACATCGCTTTAAGTTATATCTACCAACAATAATATGAATAAAAATGAGCTAGACTTTACGTATTCAAACATCTATTCACATAAATAACATTGAAATGTCTATTTGTAATTCCAAATAAAGGGCTTGTCACAGTTTTCAATAAGGGCATAAATATGAAATTTGTACGGTGCTCACACACATATTTTTTTTGAATTCTGTCTAATTATACACTACTGCAGATTACATCACCTGTTAAAAAAAATTAACGTCCTATGAATTCAGGCTACTCATGAAATGTATTCTTCGCAGGTTAAACTGCGGGGCAAAGCTAATATTATAATAAAATCCGAGTCATTTTAGAATTATTTCTTTCGGAGTCAATTCATATTTCTTTGAGCACTAATATTCAAATAGTTGATGGAGTTCTAAGTCTTCCTTTTTGCATCAGTTGCAAATAGTTGCTAGTAGTATAAACAGTACACAGTACTTATTGACATACTATAGGGACAAAATAAATGGAAATCAAAATATTTTTTAAAACGCATAATTTAAGCATTAACCACCTAGCGATGCTATTCCAGGTGACTTTGTCAATTGCTCGAATGCCCTTCGCTTCCCAATTCCCAATTTCAACTCTCACGGCGTCCCTGTGCCCTGAGGGAGCGATTAAACATGTAAAAGTAACAGGATGAAATGTCTGGGAGTTTGGAAAAAGCTAAGGCCATTTAGCACGTACCAAGAACAGTCGTAACACGTTTGCGAAAAGTTAACGAGCCACTGTTGTAAATGTCGTCTCAAGTTTCTTAAGGATGATGACTTCTTTACATTGTTGGTAGATTAACTATATCTGAACCAACTCTACTCGCAATTATAATATTAACTGTAGTAATATAAGGAACTAGCGGACGTCACACGGTTTCACCCGCCTAGGCCCCGTTCTCGTGGAAGTACGGGCATAAAATAAAGCCTATGCTACTTGCTGATGATAAGCTTTCCAATGGTGAAATAATTTTAGAAATTGGCAATGGTGTTTTTGAGTTTATTCATTACAAACATACACACAAAAATACAAACCTTTCCTCTTTATAATAGTAGTGTATATAAATAATAAATGTTCGCAAAAAGAGGCGTGGTGGCGGTGAGGTTTCAGCAGTCGTCTGCTACGTAAGCAACACAAGTTTGAATCCCAGCCGCTTGAGCAGAATTCCAGCACCAATGAGTTTTTCTTAAAAAATATATGCAGTTATGTCACCCCACATTTACGGTGAAAGAAGACATTGTGAGGAAGCCTACATATGTCTGAGAAGTCATTCAAACTCGTATGCATAGTGTCTGCGACGCCGATAGACTCACCCTCTGTCACGTTGGCACTTAATCATACTCAGTGATATGTGGGCATTGTTACAACGCTTCTGCTTACCCCTTCGGGGACCCTATTATTTAAATCTCAATATATGGAAGGCAAACGAATGTTCACCACATAAATTTTTTTGACCCTGATTCGGGAATCCTAAATCCTAATAATTAGTTCTAACTACTAGACCAACGGTGCTGGCTCTGGAGAAACCTGATATTTTTGCGTTCAATTGTACTATTAATATTATATTTTAAGAGTTCTATAGTATTTCAGTGTCGTAAATTTCAAACGCGAAAAAATTGCTGTATCAAAAAAGAGTAATGCCCAAGTTAAAACAATAATTACTTATTTTTAATGAATTAACGACCTTTGTTGCGGAACTGTGATTAAGATAATTAAAAGTGACATTATAAGAGCCATCAATTCGCTCTCAAAGGGGACATTAGTGTTTTACTGGTTGCTCCGGTAATATAAACGACTATTTTACTATTCCAAACACTTCCAAACAATTTTTATTTATTTGTGGTGAAATTACGTTTCACTAGTACACACCAATAAAATAATTAAAATAAATATTTTATTTCCATTTTATTTTCTATGTTCGGTTTAAACTCAAATATTTTCCTTACATTTTCATTTAAAATAAACATTCTAACAGCAATGTTACAGTTATTTATACACCACTAAAGAAGCAAGTATCTGGCAACTTGGTAAAGATCCGAGAACAAAATTGTTCTTACGCGTTCTTATTACAACAATAATTGTCAAATGCGACGCCTTTAGCCGACTTTTAATTGATCCTCGAGGGCGAGTGGAGATAAAACTCGGGTATCTAAACTTTCTCTATTACAGCTTAAGAAAACCGCGACGCCATTTTGTTTGGCCGATAACAAAATTCTTATTGCATTGCTCGAACGCGTAGGGACGTGAAATTGCCAAGTCTGAATTTTGGCAGAAACACTAACAAAAAAAAAGATTTAAAAAAATATATTTTATAAAAAACTTGCCGTGTTGTGTTTGGTACCTGTAAATATTTTAATTTGGTACTTGAGTTACTCACTTCATACCTCAGAAATACTTACGCCGTAATAAGCGTAAATATATATTATACGTACACATTTTCCATACATTACTTAGAATGAGAATTGTAATGTCAATAGAGAATGTATATTTTAATAATGTATGAATATGACATATCAATAATATGAATGAAAACGTATTACGTCTTTTATTCGCTAGGATCGTTGTCTGAAACGTGTATATATACGGATTTAAGCCTCGGTAACTATGGTCCTACTTCAAATGGTATTCTTTTTAGCCCCCTCTCGCCCCTAAATTTAGTAACGGAAACTTATCTCATCTTAAAACAATAACCGTCGTCATGTTTACAATAAAACGTTTAGTGCAACAAACTTCCATATTTTATTATGATCGTTATGGTAAAGCGGGGAAATTCTTCGCTTAAAAGTTACACAGTATCACCCCTTGCCACCCGTTTATTTCGTTAGGAATGTAACTTTTTATTAGTTATGCTAACTTAAGGTAATTTAATTATTCATAATGGTATTGTTTGTTATTGTCACGAATTAAAGAATATACTTATGTGTATGTTTGCAAATGTCAAAAATAATTGCTTGTTTTCCAAATGCATAACAAAATTATATTATGCGGAACTAAGAGTTAACAACATATTTTTAAAAATATTTAGTCTTTTTAATATCTGTTCCGATTTTGACGGGATAAATAGATAATTTTACAAGGAGGATAACTCGAAAAAAATTAAGTAAAATACGAAATATTCTTTTATTCACATGGGTTTTTTTGCCTGCGCAGCTGAGTCCTCTTGACATAGTTAGCGGTTCAAAATAAGTTAAGTGACATTTAAAAAAGCTAACTTACACCTCGCTTACATGTAAAGGAAAGATAGTCGTTAGCGATCACAAACACCTCCTGCCCCTCACAAATGTTTCGTGTAAACACATAAATTGGACCAGAACTCCTTTTAATTGTCTCACTCGCTTCCAATACTTTACCTAACAATTAGTTCGTTTATTTATTTGTTTTCCTTACCGGTAGCAATTTATTAGACCGGGAAAAGTAGGTTGCTGAATTTGTCACTAATGTTGTGATCTGATTAGTTTTTAGACGCCTTGCAGAAAGAAGAGGTTGGTAACGATTAATTAGTATTTATAATGGTATATTTTGGATGAATTGCATTTAAAAAACAATACCCAAATTAAATAGCGAAAGCATGAATAAAAAGCATCGTAACTACTAATTCTGTTCTTTCTCAAAAAAATAAGATATACCCAAATCAAAGCTTGGCATTGTGATCTTCATATTAGGTATGTAATAATTACGTTATAAATTTATAATTTTACAATTAGTATAAGAGTTAAGCTTCGTATGGAATATTTTCATTGGCAGGCAATGCATGAAAAAGTTAAGGCTTGCCTTGATTGAATTGGAAACCAATTAAGGGATACCATGGAATTGCTGCAGGGTAGGTACGACGGGAATCGTTGCTATTGTTCTTGGTACCACTATCTGCGAGCCTTTTGTCACAGACTCCACCGACCGGCACTAAAAACTGGACAGATTAATAATACAGAGGAAAGGCAAACAGAAGCCGACCTACGCGTACCAATCATTGAACTGACTGCCAAATTACGCGGCTTGAAATTTGCACTTAAAAAGGGTTCTGAAGTTCATTTTCCGAACCTTCGCCTTCCGTAGATAGTGGAACTACAAAACGCAAACGCTGACCGTTCGGCGAACGTGACAATGACGGCTAAGCCGGCCGGCAAGGAATGTTTTACTCCATTTGTATCCACCGTATCGGCATACACTGCCGCTTTCTGACGACGTTATTTTTTAATCAAATATATCCGTGGAGCGGGTGACGGACGATAGGGTCACAGCGACAATGAAAAACTAAAAGGAAAAAGTAGCGCTCTTTTAAGCAAATAGAGACGAGGCGAGAGCAAGTTGATTGGTTTTGTTAGCGAGACTGTTGATTGGCGCGGGCGTAAACAATACGCTTTCCATTCAGTGTTTAAGTTTGGAACGACAATTGAGACTTCTTTTAAGCAAATAGTGGCGAGACATGTTGATTGCTTTTGAACCGGCCGATTGACACGAAAGTATCGTGTTTGAGTTAACTCGATACGTTCAGTCGATGATGCTTTCAATGTGCAGTGTTTGTGAAGCCATGTTCAGCTGACATTGTTCTGTTCCATACGAATAAAAAATATTTTTTAACTTTTCAATTTTCTGTATTTGTATATGTGATGTATTTTTAGGGAATATTTCTCTTATATGTCACAAAAAATCATCATTTCAGTCTATACAAGAAGATACTATCGAATTGTAGGTAAGCAACTGTCTTAAAAATACAAACGAATGATTACAATAGAACCTGTGCATTCCCAAGGTCTATAAAACCCCGGTTATATTATTCAGGTCGAGTGAGCAGGAGGCATAAATCAGACCTCCTTAACCGCTATCGGCCCGGCGTCCATTAGCGACTCGCTTGGAATGAAAAACTCTATGTCGTAAGTAAATAAGATTCATCACTTTACTTACACATTAGCATTACGCAGAATTCTACACGAGCTAAGTACAGAGCTACTGCAATCTAGACTTTAATGAGAGATTTTTTTGAACATTTTTGATCAGAGCCACATTGTTACATGTGCAATAAAAAAAGGCCACATTGGGAGAATCATAATGTGATCCGAATATGGTTATCATCGAAATGATAATATGGTCACTTAGGTGCAATTCATATTATGATTCTCGAATGATTACAATAATGGTAGATGTTAGTCCCTAACTAACTTTTTTAGATGCTATTTGTCACAGAAGAAATTCATATTTTGTAGACCATTTTAGGAATCTTCATAGGAAAGTGTATAACAGGTGAAATGCGTAATATAAATCATTGGTGAATCATAATATGAATTGCACCTAAGTGAAAATTCATATTCGAATCACATTACGATTCTCCCAAAGTGGCCTTTTAGACCTAATGTTCTTGGTTTCTTTTTCCTTCTATATACAAGAATTGCTCTTTTAAAGATATCCGATTACTAGTACTTCTAATAATTACTTCTGTTACATTGACCATACATCCGTACTTCAGAGCCCTAAGGAAATTGGAACAAGAAAAACGGTTTATTTCCTGGGTGAAGTGCATCCTTACACGCAAAAAGAGACATCGAAGCGTCCAACCTCCTGTTATACTTGTTACGAAAAATAGACAAAGATATTCCTTTTAAAAATAGGTCCTTCTCTTTCTGTGATACGGATTTAAAAAGGGATGGACGTAGTTTTAGCCCGAGTTGTGTCTAGTCTTCTGTGATTTGTAATAAGGGGGACTAATAAGTGACGGAATCTTTGTGTCAACATGTGAAATTTGCACTGAATCTAGTATAGCGAATGCACTCTTCTTAAACCACTTGGCCACCAACGTTCCTTTACTGGTAAGTAAAGTAAAAAAAATGCTCACCTCATCCCAGAAGGGTCCCAAAGGGGTAACAACAGGCGTTGTAACAACAACCCAGATCTCACCGAATATGATTAAGTGCCAAGTGACAGAAGGTAAGTCCATAGCCGTCTGAGGCACTACACATAATACGTCTTTGAATTACTTCTGAGATATATGCTGGTGTCCTCACGATCTTTACTTTCACCTTAAAGCATGTTGTGTGAAATCACAACACTTAGGTTTTTTGAAAAACTCATAGGTATAGGCGCCGCCGGAATTCAAACTTGCGTAGCTTGCTTAGCAGGCGACTGCTCAGATCCCGAGGCCACCATGGCTTTTGTAAGACTGTCACGTTTCCCATCTATAAAGCTTGTCGCGCGTTAACACAAACCTAGTGTTTGGCAGTAAGTGATAAGAACAAATCTAATGTTGCCCTGTCCGAAACAAAACCCACTTTACAATTTATAGGGGTTTCAAATTCAAAACCGTAGATTATAATATAATTTTTACGCACTCGAGTGAGCGGTAGACTTGAATAAATTTCCCAAAACCTTCCCGAGAATTTGGGGACACTCATTACCGCGTATTTATCCGACGAGATAAAAATACTAGGGGCACTTTTAATCGGAAACGGATGAACAAGGGGATGGCCAATGTATGTTTTAAATAAACAAACTCAATTATTTTCGGGTACATGTAACTTTGTAACATTTTGTACTGACAGGATTATATTTGACGTTTGATCCAATAAAACGTGCTGCTTGACTAGACTCTAAGCCCACGTTACATATTAAAAAACTAGCTGTGCCCCGTGGTTTCACCCGCGTAGACTTGTCTCAGCCCGATCGGCTTAAAATTGACAAGGCTTCATACAAACTTTCATCCCCTATTTTATCCCCTTGGGGGTAGAATCAATCAAAATTCTTTCATACACGTCATAACATCTATCTGCATGCCAAATTTCAGCCCGATCCGTGTTTGGGCTGTGCGTTGATAGATCACTATGTCAGTCAGTCAGTCGCCTTTGAGTTATATATATTTAGATTGGTACTATCCCATGAAATATTATTAAAATTTTGACAATATTAGTAAACGTGCCAGTGACAAATTAATTCATTGCTGTTCTTTTGAAATTTTAAAAGAGGAATTCAAAATCGCGTTTATCATAAACACAAAGTGTGTCTGGTGCCAAGGACAGTTTTAACTTGCTAAATTAATTTCATCTGATTTCCTTTAAGAAGTTGTACCTCGCCAAGTGGGGATAATGCGATGATATATAAAAAAAGGCCCCAGAGAGCCGCAGTCCCTAATAAATTATGGGCCCGATAACAATGGGATTTTTTCGGCCCTTTGTTGCAACTTTTGATATCACCTGAACGTGAGTTTGGGAGTTGAAAAGTATGTAGGTATGGCGTAAAAATAATTTCTTTTTTTAAACTGTATTTTATGAGCTATACATATTTAAAAAAATCACACCGCGTGCTTTACGGTGACGGAAAACATCGCAAGGATACCTGCATATTTCTGAGATGGCGATGGACGCACCATCTGTTACGTTGGCACTTAATCATCTTCGGTGAAGTGTGGGTGTTGTGATTACAATACCTCTGCCTACCCCTTCGGGGAGTACAGTCGTGAGCATATGTACAAAGTAGAAAAAAAGCATTTTTGCTTGATATATTGTCAATATTAAATACCACAAGCATTGTAGTTCACTCCTCCCCTACATAAAGTCCGTGGCGACTTTACCCTCCGCAAGAACGCTACATTACTCTATGGTTACTAACGTTATTAAGTACTAGCTTTGCTCTGCGGTTTCACCCGTGTAGTTTTAATTTAATTCACGCGGAACCCTAAATGTTTTTAATAAATAAATAGCCTAAATTACTCCTTGTAACATTAGCTATCTGCCAGTGAAAGTCTCGTTAAAATCGGTCCTGCCGTTTCAGAGAAACTGACAGGCACATAGACATTTTAATGTTTTTTTTTAAGTCAGTACCAGTATACTACGTCAGTACAGTATACTCGTACTTTCATATGCATTTTGTGAAAAGCGGTTATTTAGGAATTAGAAATAGATACTTAAATTTCATTTAACTATAAGATTATATTTACGATAAAGATAAATACTTACTTATAAAAAAGTATTTACAGCTCGGATAAAATAATACTTTTTGCGTTTATGATTCCGCACGACTGTGGACAATTTATAAAGCAATAATCCACAGCCTACGAGAACTTACGAAGTGGTGGCGATAATATCGGTGGTAAGCGATAGTTTGACGACAAAAAACTACCTCTCATTTATCCACTCGGCACTTTGTGACACCCCTCTTAATGCGTTCTACTTCGAGTAGAGTATTCGGTAAAATACTTTGAGCCAATTTAATTCTTTTTATTTCTTTTATTGTCAAATGGCATCTTTTAAAAATAGCCACTCACTTTTTTATTGCGGCATAATCCTGGTATTATTCTAAAATGTTAGAAATTTTTGCTGATTCCACGTGTAGATACTTCTATCTCGATAACGATTTAAATTCAAAATGTAACGACAGACGGTAAAATTGTTTAATAATTTCAGTAAAGAGTTAGTAAACATCATATATATTTTCCTTCTACGATGACGATAGCAGGCCCGAGTTGGTAAACAATATATTCGATGCATTTGTTTCGTAAATCAATCGTAAACATATCAACGGTTGCATTGTGATGTAATTGAAAAATCGTCGTGCCCCGAATCAATCCATTATTCAAGGAACAATCATCCGTATTCCGAAAAACGAAGTGAAAATCGTTTCACTGCATTTTCACTGTTGTTACACGACGACTGGTCGGATGAAAAATTCAGCGACTTAATCGCAACAGTGGCCAAACAAACCAAACCAATTGTCCAAGTAAAACGCTTTACAAATAGTTGGTAATTTGCAAAAATTGGTAACTAATCCAAATAAAATTGCCTTGGGGTAATTACTGTTTCGTTAAAAGTATACGATCTAAATATATATAACTCTGTAGGTGATCCACATTACGTGTATTATTTATCTATGCAAGAAGTATTTTGTAAAGAGTTTACATGCTTTTGCTTACTTTTCTCTTTTAGCGTATCTGTGTTGTTGGTTGCTAGGCGACGTATTATTAATATGAAGTAAAGATTTCTCAGTAAAATAATTTTATCACTTATTCGCTGCTACATTCTGATGACCCCGACAACTCAAAGGTTACTGACTGACTGACTAACATAGGGATCTATCAACGCATAGCCACTGGACGGGTCGGGATGAAATTTGGCATGCAGGTAGATGTTATGACGTAGGCATCCGCTAAGATAGGATATTGATTAATTTTATTCTACCCCCAAGGGGATAAAATAGGGGATGAAAATTTGTATGAAACTTTGTAAATTTTAAACCGATATATTATATAAAACTAAATCTACGCGTGTGAAACTGCGGGGCACAGCTAGTATATGTATAAAAGTAGACAATGCAATTGATGGGATTTTTATATTAAAACTAGCCGTGCCCGGCAAACGTTATTTCCAGGTTCCCGAGCCAGAACTATCTCTTAAAAGTGTCAGGAACTCTAGAACTCTTCTGCATGCTAATAGAACTCACTTTTTTTTTGATCTGCTGGGATTTGTTCTGCTAAGTGCAACACTTACCATGCTGGTGAACTTAGCAGAATTGCCTAATATTTTTTTGTGGTGGATCAACATAAGGGTTCTCCACACTCACACACACATCTCATAACGGCAACAAAAACAACTTCTTTGAAACTGTTTCGTCACAGTACAAGCAGACAGGAATCCAGACACGTCGGTCAATCAAGTTGACACTCCTGAAATCTAATTTAACTTTATCCAACAACAGCTGTCTTTATGCAAACCCATTGTCCAAATGTCTGAATTACATTGTACATTTTCCCTTAGAGTTTGTTTTTCATATTTTTCCTTCTCCTTCGCAGCATATGCGGGTGCAATGCAGCTCCCTTCATCTAATACCAAAGGGGAAAATCAGCTGACTCATCAAAACAATAAACAAAGTATCGAGGAGCATTTTATTATGTTATTATGCACGCGCCCTTTGATTTACGCTGCATAAATCTATGCACTAGCAGGAAATATTGTTGAATGAATCGGAAAAATCATCTTGATTGAATGAAAGGCGATAACAGATCGTATTTCATAACTAGCGCTCCACGGTTTCACCCGCGTAGACTAAATTTCATGGGTTGCCCTTCGAACTCCAAAGTTTTTATTAAACAAAAGCGTAAGTTATTCCTTGCAACATTAGCTATTTGCCAACGAAAGTCGCGTTGAAATCGGTTCAGCCTTTTCCTAGATTAGGCGGAACAAACAGTCAGGCATACAGACAGACAAAGAAAAAAAAAGTTTAATGTGAGTACCGTATTTACTTTCATGTAGTAAAAAGATGTTAATTTGGAATTACATACACTTAATTTTTATTTATCTTCATATCTATAGATAAATAAAGAATTTTCTTTCAATACGCTTTTGCATAGGCGTACTTAATGCCATGAGCATTCTTGACCAAACCCTATCAGGCTAATGTATGGTCAAATGACTAGTTATTTACCAAAAACTTATTGGTACAATCGTTGGGATTCGAACTTGCGTAGCAGGCGACTTTTCGACGGCCTCACGGACACCACTGCAGGCTCCTGTTGTAATTATGATGAGAAGATTTGGTAATATCGAAAAGATGATTTCACTATGGTACGGTATTATATATCACACATTATTATTTAGATTTAAATAGTACAATCGCAAATAGCACAGAGAAGTGTTTTCCCAAACAGTTGTGGTGTTATCAATCAAGAAAAAATTCCCGGTACAAATTTATCACGAGGCTCTCATTGTGGCGCCGGATAACACAATATCCAACGGATATCCGGAGGGGAGCTCAACATCATATTTTTATCATCATTATGTCAAGAAAATGTTGGGAAATCTTAACGTGGATATTACCACCATATTACAAAAGAAAAAATTACGTTTCTATTCTTTGCCCACATTAAACTTTTGTTTTTTGGTGACAAACCGTATCCATCTATTTTTTTCTATAACATTTTACGTTTGTAAAGACGGAATCGTAATTTTTGACTACTCACGAGAGTTAAATGAAGATTTACTCACTTCATTATTCATACAAAACATAGCTTTTTACCCAATACAGGTGTCGTCATAAGATATGACCACAGACCTTGAATACGAAATTGTATGACGCGATGAATTAATTCGCAGTTTCACCCACTTTTATCTTTGAGAACTCATAACTCGTGCCAGCACCTGTAGCCAACTATTAGAGAAGAGTTTGAGACATTAATATGTGGATTATACTATAATATCTTATATAAGAACCGTCACTGTCCTGTCCTCATCCATACATTGTCGATCGATCGGGGGATCGAACCTGATGTGAGATCGAAATTTTTTTTAAAGCGGCTTACATCCGTCCAGACTTTCTAGGCTTCAATCCAATCGTTACAGTTTAGTCACCTGTAACGATTGGCATGTTCAATTTAGCAACCGGGGCCGACGGTTTCCTGTGCAATCCGAGATACAAAAAAGATTAAAGAATATCCAGTCCATCCACACTTACATTTCGTCATATCTTTGAACTTGTTTTTAACGGGAACTCGTATTATTGGCTGATTAATGGTTTTATAGTCACGTAGCCTAAATTTTGAGAAAAACAAATTATGGCACTGTTGTATGCACGCAATATAACTGTTATCGCAATATAAATTCTCAAATAAGTACATATGCTCACGCTCGTATTCCCTGAAGGGGTAGGCAGAGGTGCATTTATCTCATATTTAAGCACTTATATTTTAGTGCCATTAAATAAGGTCTGGCCTATTCCCATTTACCGAGCAATAATCCTTGTTACTGGGAAGTTACAAATACCAAAAAGCACTTTGCTTCCTCGTGTGCCGCAGTATTGCTTGACCACTAGACACCGGCGCTGTCCAGCCATATTCATAACTAGCTGTGCCCAGCGGTTTCACCCGCATTTCATTTAATTCCCGCGAAACCCAATTTATTTTTCTAAATAAAGTAAGGTAAGTTAAATTGCTTCTTGTAACATTAGCTATCTGCTAGTGAAAGTCCCGTTGAAATCGGTCCTGCCGTTTCAGACTACCCGGAACAAAGACAGACAAACAGACAGAGAGACGGACAGACAGGCGGAGAATTTTTTCAGTCATACCATATATACTTTCATGTACTTTTAGTGAAAAGCTGTTATTTTGGAATTACAAATAGAAAATTCAATTTTATTTATCTGTATAGATAAAGATATAGAAATATAGATTATTATTTCATGTTCCATTATCTATTTTCAGGATTTTTTGGGGTGTCACTTACTTAGGAGCCGTGGTGGCCTCGGGGTTAGAGCAGTCGCCTGCTACGCTAGCGACGCAAGTTCGAATCCCAGCGGGGCCTGTACAAATGAGTTTTTCTAAACTTATGTACAGTGATTTCACACCACGTGCTTTACGGTGAAGGAAAACATCGTGAGGAAACCTGCATATTTCTGAGAAGTAATTCAAAGACGTATGTATAGTGCATATCACGTTGGCACTTAATCAAATTCGGTGAAAAGTGGGTGTTGTGATAACAACACCTCTGCCTACCCCTTCGGGGAATACAGGCGTGAGCATATGTATGTCACTTACTTTTCACTGACGTTTTCTAGGATGTCAATATGACAGATGTTGATCTTTGATGTTGTACATGCCAGGAATTAGAAATGATATAAATTGGGCTGGTATGAGATAAATTATAGCAGCATTTTTTATATTTAAATAAAACAATACAAACGGTTTCTATGTATGTACATTAAAAACTCTAATCTAACTACTATTAGCTGTAACAGATTTTCATGTATTTCTCAATTTTGTAATTAATACCTACCTACTCGTAATTGCAACCTATCAAAACCGGGATGCGAGCCAAAAGAAATATCAATTTACAATTACTGCAATAAGACTCATATTCCTACGACGCTAATACAAAAATATATGAAATCGTCTTAGTTTTACGAATTCAATCTGCACTTAGCACTCAATCAATCGTCTAGAAAGTTGGCCGATCAATATTCCGATCGCCATAACGTACAATCCAGCTAAACGTAAAGATGAATATTTCTGGATTTCCTCTGTGCCTTTGATGGTATTTTCAAATGAGCTGGGTTATAAAGGATATTGTCTGTAAGAGTACGTTGGAGAAAGTTATGTAGGAGGTATTGTAGGCGTGTTGGAGTGTGTCCACGCCCAATTGTAGGCGTGTCCGAAAGGAAATTAATTTTATATTATGCAATGCTCACAATTCTTGTGGAAATTGTCCTTTGATATACTTAACTAGCATGGTCCCTAGGATTTTTCGCATTGAATGTGAGTAGTAAGTCCCGAATACGCACTATTTTTTTCATATCCTTCTTTGCCGATGGAACCTTACACAAATTGTCATACAGTTTTTGTAAAACAAAAATGTGTCTATGTAATTCCAAATGAAGAGCTTTTCATTATGTGCATATTAATATTAATATTCATATATTGCAATTAGTTATAATTAGTTAATGATACAACATAAACATAATTATAATTGTTACATTTATGTGTAACCATAAACCCTGTTGTGAGAGGCACTACTTTACATTATATTATAATATATTTTCTAGTATTTATTTGTAGCATCTATATATATCATACTATATACCTATCAATAAGACATATTAATAAATTGCTTTCTTAATATTATAAATGTAACACAGCTTATTGAGATCATAACCATCTAGAAAATATAAAATAATAAGAATATATATAAACGGAAACTATATAAAAAAAAATTACTTTTTCTCAGTCCATCTGACTATTTGTTCCGACTTATCATTGAAACGGCTGGACCGATTTTAACGGGACTTTTATTGGCAGATAGTTTATGCTACAGTGAGTAGCAGCATAGGCAAGTTTTAGAGTTCCGCGCCTTAAAGCTACTCAAATTAAGTCTATGCGGGTAACACCGTTGGGGACGGCTAGTGATATTGAAATGGGAATATTCCTCTCACGTGCTGGTGTCTGTTACTTGTGAAAAAGTAACCGCTTAAGTAAAGGCTAAAAGGCTAACTTTGGAGGAAATTCGTTTTCCTTTTACCTACCTAATACGTTCAAACTTATCATTAGTATATTTAAAAATATATACAATTTTAATCGATGTAATGAGCAAAATAACATTTATTAAGTTTTATTTACAATTGTCACTAACATACAAAAGTTACAACGCTGTATAGAGATATGAATTCATAAGTCATTTGATTCTAACCAAGTTCTATGGGTGTTTTCGATAAACTATGTGAATTTATTGATGTAGTCCGTCCTATACAATTATCTATTTAGATTATAATAATTACAAGGGGATTTGAATATATTCAGAACCAGTGCGCGCAGCTACTACTATGTATCACATATTTATAATAATAGGTGATGAAAATATAAATAATATTATTGCTAAATAACTGGAAGTCCGATTTATAAATATACAAAAAAATACGAAAAAAATATTAGCATCTTTCATTCAGTATGGCGTAAAATTACCCTGGTAGACAATTTTAATAACGATTCTTGGCTGCAGAAAAATAATTGGCTCATTTAAATAATTACAATAATTATATCTTTACATACACAGATAAATAAAATCAAAGTGTCTGTTTGTAATTGAAAATTAACAAGCTTTCACTATAAGCATACATATACGGCACTCTGTAAAAAAAGATATTAAAAACTTTTCTTTATCCATCTTGATCTTCTTATGATATAATATACTTACATCCACTTTGATAACCATAGTGTCAAACCAGTCTTCTGTCACTCCTGTTCTAATACTACGCTAATGCTACGGAATGCTCGGAATGGCTACGGCGTAGCACAAAATCCTTAAGGCGGAGTTTTCGCTACGACGTAGCGCGAATATCCCCGAACCGAGTACGACAAGGGATCGAGTGAAAACCAGTTACATACGACCTCTAGTAGTAATTACATTACTGTATTTTCTCCTACGAGCATAGCGGTAGAGAGGGGCGGGGGAGCTCATGGAGTTTTGGATGCTTTTATGGGAATTGAGACAGATTCCAGGATACTGTTACATAACAGCAGTACAGTGACGGCTGCGGAGGTGGAAGCACGTCCTTTTTGATTAAATCGGGAAAAGATAAACAACAACAACGTGTTTATTCTCGTAAACAAGTTGCAGTGTCGGTGTGGGACTTACTTTGGATAAAGTTTGGGGTAAGTGGAATTTTTTAAAGTTATTTGAAATTGGTTGCAGTTACGGGGTGTATGTAATGTGTTTATAAATTAATTTAATTATTATTTTGTTTATTTTTTATCTGATTTCTCACGGAACAATTAGTGGAAAAAAGTGCCATAAATTTTCGTTACTGCTGAACTAAGCATTTAAAAAAAGCTAATTGTTTTTTTAATATGTTCACATAATTTTTATGCTGATTTATTTACGAATTTTACCTACAATTATACTGATACTGCTAGATAAATATTTTTCAAAGGCAGCTAAGGTAGAAGTAATTACATCATCCCCCTGGCCTTATCCCATACATTGTTGGGGCACTTGATTCAACCCGATGTGGCTGATCACCTGATTTTTATATGAAGCCATCTGACCTTCGCAACCCCGTTTACGAGGAAAATGATCTAAGTTAAATCAGTTGTCAGACTATTTTAGGCCACCAACTGACCTGTAACTGTTGCCAAAGATGATACATTGGCAACCGGGACCGACGGCTTAACGTGCTCTTCGAGGCACGGAGGGAACTCGGGCGGTCACCCATCCAATTACTGGCTAGGGTTAGGGTTGCTTAGCTTCGCTGATCGAATGATATGCGCAATAGCAACTGTGCCACGAGCTCCTCTTTTTGTAGAAAAAAAAAAGTTATTATTAGTTACATATAACACTAATGATAATACATAACTACATTACAATAATACAAGAAACAGTAGTTACATTTTGAATTTCGAATAATTTATAAAAATTACAAAATTAGAAATGTGCTGTTTTCAAAAAATAATAATTGCCTCAATCATTACATAGCGCAATAAGTTCTGTTTTAATTTTAGAATGTATGTTAATTATTTCTTCGTGGATACTGACCTACCCTCATAATGACGGTGCATAAACATGAAATCAGTTTCGATTGGGGCCACTACACCCCTGTTTACATACTGTCCCCGGTTATCGTACCCTCTTGTTTCGGTGATTCTCTTCCGAACTCCACGATTATTAAAAAAATATTTTCAAATAAAACATAACTTTTATTTATAACTAATAAACGCACCTGCTACGCATTGCGTAGTACGCTAGCGAGGCAAGTTCGAATCCCAGCGGGGCCTGTAACAATGAGTTTTTCTAAAAACAATCACCAAACTTATGTACGTTGATTTCACACCACGTACTTTACGAAGGAAAACATCGCGAGGAAACCTGCATATGTTTGAGAAGTAATTCAAAGACGTATGTATAGTGTCTGAGACGGCGATGGACTCACTACATATTGTCAATAGTTTTTGCAGCGCACGCATAAATAGGTGCTTGATTTTACAATTTAAAATCGCGATTTTATTACTAATCCCAATTTTTTTTGTAAATTAAATTTACCCTACAACTTCCTCGATAAAGGGACTATTCAACACTGAAAGATTTTTTGACATCGGAACAGAAGTTCCTGATATAAGTGCATTCAAACAAACAAACAAACCAACTCTGCAGCTTTCTAATATTAGTATAGATAAAATATAAGCTTGATTAATTAATTAATTACTATGGAATATAGACCACTTTTTGAAAGTAAAAATAACGTTACCTCCATCGAGCGTGACTGTTGTCACTGAATAAACCCAAAGTTTATCCATAACAATAATTTTTCTTTGTATTGATTGTGTAGGCAGATGATAATAAAAACCATGTCAATGTTTTACAAAACGATAATATTCAGATAAATACAATAACAACAATGTTTCAAGAACAATATATCAGTTCAATAACAAGAGCAATAATATGTAAAAAGAAGAAAAAAAAAACAAAAGAAGATTATTTGAAATATAAAAAAATATTTTTAATTATAGAAGGCCAGTATTAAAATACATCCTGGCCTTCTTGCAGACTACTATAAATTAAACAGTCACTTATAATTTCTTTCTTTCTTTTATTTATTTAATGGCGATGAGCTTAAGTTAAACTATGCCGCCAATGTCAAGTGATTGTCGAAAAAGAATCTTTTAAATTGTTAAAAATATGTGGAGGAACCCATTGGATTCCTCGCTGTCACTCGTGGTAGTGATTAAAATTCTACCACTATTAATTTAGTAGCTAGTTTATTTACTGACAAGTAATGTCAATTTGATGTTTACAAAAATGTCAGTAAAATACGTAAACGACGTATAGGTACGCTCACAGCCACGACGTGACAGTGACACCCGCTACTGACATGCCTGGGCCGCTTAGCATCTCGCAAATGCGCACATATATGTGAGTATGTCATTTCGAACGATTTGTTCCTAGAAGTTTATATTTATTCCATGTCACACTTAAGTTTTAAAAAAAACTCAATGTCACAGACCGGTGAGATTGGAACGTGCCCCCTGCTCGCTAACTACTCAGTAACTACAGCTATTATTTTTATTTTCGTTTTTATCTATAGTCGCTTTGTTTTCTGTTACTTGTGTTAGAAAAGTACCTGCCTTCAAAAGATAAAATTGTAGTATCTTTTTAATTAATGCATATGAAAATAAAATTGTTTTAAATTTCTCTGTCTGTCTGTTTGTTCCTGTTAACCTCAAAGACGGCTGCACCGATTTTAACAGGACATTCACTAACAAATATCTGATGTTACAAGATGCAACTTATGCAATACTAGCTGTGCCCCGCGGTTTCACCCGCGTAGATTTAGTTTTATATACCTAATACTTATCTTCGCAATAATATCTCCTTTCTCAGGGTCTAAAGATTGTGCCAAATTTCATCAAAATCGGTTACTAAGCGGGAAAGCTTAAAAGACAGACAGAGTTACTTTCGCATCTATAATATTAGTAGGGATTCACTTTTTTTAATTCTCCGCGAATAGTCCATGAAATAAAAATATTAACTATGCGGGTGAAACCGCGGGACACAGCTTGTTGAATAATAAAATACAATAAACTTTCATTAAAACCCGCAGTGGTTACCTTAATTAAATAAATTCAATCTTAACTAAGTATGTAATTCGAGAACCAATCAAAGAATACCGCATTTGAATTGTTAATTGTTACAAAGGGTAATAAGCTAAGGATTAATAATTCACAGGTTCAACAATTGAAACCAACGATACCTGTTATTAAATATGCAAATTAGTTATTTATTCAACTCTCTTCATACAAAGGGGAACTGTTTAAGTTAACTTTCCGCGATATTCGCAGAATTATGACAGTCTGATTAATTTTAATGAACATAGTGTAAGACGCGACAAGCAATTTTATGTCAAAATGTGGTTTTGACAAAGTTTTGACGTCACGTTTTGCAAATTACTTTCATAATACAAACTTGGGACAGCCCTGGAGATGAATGAAATTTTACGTTGAGGAATAAATTATTTTAAATCTCAATTAAATTATTAGCTTTGATTCATTTACTTAATTATGCCTGAAATTTTTGTAATTTTTTTGTGAAATTATCTCTTCTTAACACCCGACTCAAAAAAGGAGTGTGACTGAAAAAAGTCTGATGTGTATATATATATTTATTTATACCAATGTAATATTTGTAATAATTATGAATATGCAATTGAAATTCAAGAACTACAAAGCTAAAACCTTATAAATATAGTCTAATAACTAAACGATATAATAATAATAACGAATATATATTTATGTGTCTGTTTGTAACAACTTATCTCCCAAAGAAAAAGGCCGGTTTCGATTTTTTATTAACTTTAATTGGTAAAAATAAAATAAATGGTGTATTACTCTTCCTTCTGCATTTTTTCTTTATCTTATATCTTTAAACGAGCAATTCTTGTATGTATAGAATCTGAATCTCGTAAACTTAAAAATAGATCTACCTAGGTTTCATTTATGGGAAACATCGTCTTGAACATGTTTTCATTCACTGAAAATCTCATAAAATATCATTACAATACGACAGCAAATTGCGCCGACATCTGTCATGTTATGGTAGCTCAAAGGTGAGCCTTCCGAGCTTACGGGGCGATAACGAAACTAGAGTACCAGAGGTTGACTGACGTTCACCGGAATTATTATTTTCTTCTTTTTTTCCTTTATTTGTGTGAATAAGAAACCGAGCATAGCTTGTTCAACCAGATATTATATAAGATATGAAAAATCGGATTAATTAAATATATACATAATTCACTTTTTAATAAGGCGTCGGCAGGACGATTGCAACAGAAAATTTTAAATTAAAATTTAAAAACATCTTTTCTTAAACAAATCCGACGCTAATCAAAATTATTAATTGTTGAATATTAAACAATAACAAGACGGGGTCCCTTGTGAATCGTTTAATTTATATTTATTGTCAGAGTGGCCGCGACTCGGCGATACAGCCTAATTTACAAAATAAATATTTGCTCAACCAAACCCTCTACGGTCTTAACAATATTCTGTTTCTTGTCTCTTAGCTATTGTTATTGTTTGTGTATTAGAAAATGAAATTAAATAACGTTATTTTAAGGTTGGTAACACCTCGTTGGAGCCCCTTGGCCAAAGTGTACTTGAGTTTTTCCATCTATAATATCCCAGTAATAGCCCGGAGTCTGGATTAGTGCCCGGTCAATGACAATAGGGTCGCCCCTATTACTTACTAATTCTGCGCAGACGGCGTAGGAACTACTGTTCCAATTTGAAAAAATATTTAAATAAAATAAAATAAATATGCTCATGCCATCCCAGAAGAGTACCCGAAGAAGTAAGCAGAGGTGTTGTAAAAACAACACCCACTTTTCACAGAATATCATTAAGTGCCAACCCGACAGCGGGCGAGTTCATCGCCGTCTCAGGCACTATACATATATGTCTTTGAATTACTTCATATTCAGGCATATGCAGATTTCCTCACGATGTTTACCTTGAAGAACGTGGTGTGAAATTACTGCACATACGTTTCTAGAAAAAATCATTAAGAAATTAAATTTCCTTGTTAGGTATCCTATTTATCGAGGAAGGCTACAGGCTATAGCTATCATCACGCTAATACCAATCGTGGTTTAAAGTTAGCGTAAGTCCAAAGTAACTATTCCACGATGAAGTCGCGGGCATAAGATAGTGCTAATTAACACTGACGATTGGTCGTGATGTCCAACGCAATCAAACATCAAATTACTATAGTATTTACCTAATCAGTCGGAAGACGGTCTCTCCCGATCGTAGGAGCATTGTTTTGGATAAATTATCCGACGACGGCGAACAAACACCCGCCGGCCTCCGTCAACACAATTATTATACTCGGCCACCCCCCGGATAAACATCCTCTAAATAAATTAACTGGACTCTATAAGCCTTTATTGTGAGTATTGAGGAATAGTTTTGTGAATTGAGACATAAACTTAGGTAGTATAATAGATATTTTGATCAAGTAATCATTCCAGAATTATCAGAATTAATATTTTTAACTAATAATAGTCTCTAAACACCTTATTTCATTCGAATTATATATCAATAATGGTTGACTAACCTAAATCTTTATTTTTTTACAGGTAACAAGATGACATCACAAGCTGCAACAGTGACGCGAACGAAAAAGCAAAACCACGCCAACATTCCATGTCCCATAGAGAACTGTGCACGATTCACTTACGGGAAACTACCAGACCATCTCACCAAAATACACGGCCTAACCGGCGCGGAGAGAGATGCCTTAAACGAACAGCAAAGGAAACGATTCTTCAACGGAGAACTCTGCCAAGTACGATACCTCAAAGAATCAGCGATCAGAGACCTTTGGGGCACTGACTATGAGGATCCAAGAATTAGAGCGAAGATTCACCAAAGCTTTGCCCTTGTCAAAATAAGGATCATACCTCTAGCAGCCACACAACGCGCTCGACCCTTGACAGAGCAAGACGCAAATGTACTGACCGCGTATAACGCCAGAACTGCCCCACGCCCAGCCAGGGTTCAGAGACCTCGTACCCGACCTCGACCCTACCCAGCTCCTGAGACTAGCCAAACAGAACGAGCCTCAAGCGAATCGAGTGAAGAAGAAAATACTATTAACCCATTACCTCCCTCACCCCCTCCATCATCGCCATCTCTACCCCCGTCTCCGGCGCCTTATGAGCTCCAGCCAGTTGAGACCCGATTACGAGATATATTCGATTCTAAAATCGATGCCGGATACAAAGCAGTAATCGATGACATGAAGAAATCGATGACAATGGGTAGGACACTGGGCCCGAGGAAGCGTAAAGCGTATAGAACGTACAGACGATACGCGAAGAGGCTAATCGCTTACCTCCACAGACAGCATTCCCCCTTGGCTTACGATGTGGACGTCCTACTTTGTGGTGAGAGACAAGTTTGTGACTTTCTGGAGCGCATCAGCATCGAACATAAGACGAAAACGTTACGAAATTATATTGTAGCGGCAATCAAGTTGCTGGACTCACGACTGTTCGCGATTGAAACGGACCCGACCTGCAAAGAGAAGGTGGCGTCCATGACGCGAGTGTATGAAGGACTGCACGGTCGGCTGAATGCATGCGATAGAGTTCTAGCTCAAAAAGATTCCGATGACACCAAGAAAGTTGCTTCTTTCGACAGTGATGCCATGGAACAGAATTTTAGCGACAGTTTCAATGATTTAGACTAGGAAGAGAAATAAGCTGGGTTGAACGATAATAAATGTTTTAGCTAAAGCGAACGGTACAGTTGACGATGACATTAGCTTTGACGGCGAAATTTTTTGCATTGTTGCAAAAAGTACGCTGTCATTTGGAATATTTTGCTGTCGGAGTAAAATAAAACGGATCCACCGGGGGATAATAAAAAAATTGGATATATTATATCAAAGTCAGTGGATGTAACCTAGGCGAAGTAGAAATAATATAGTTTTCATAGATTCGTGTAATATATACTTATAATGTACAGTAATATTAAGTTTCAATGGTTATCATTATGATCTCACATTAACCTGATAGTGATGTAGACAACTTATTTATTTCTGAAATAAGATATATAAATGATCAAATACGTGTTTCAAGCAATAAGCATATTATTATATAAGATTAGATTGAATCTTAGAACGCTGAAAGTGACACTTTCATTTTTGTGCAATACATTATCTAGTCTTTAAACATTGTAAGTACTTAGTATGTAAACCATTAAATTTATTTAATGCTTATATTCTTAGAGTATTGTGCTGAAGTCATTATTATTTAATATGTCATACTAATAGTTAAATTATACCACATATTATATTGTTTCATTTCCTCAATTCCAGTAAAAATATGTTTAAAACACCATCAACCAACGCCATCTAGTGTCTAGTCCTATAAGCTTTTTTTTTTAATTTAATAAAAATGGTACGCAAACGCTGACGTTTATTTACCAAAGATTTAGATAAATATTTCAAATATTATTCAGTAATATATTTCGGCAAGTTTATTATTATTTCGTCTGAGACTGGTAGTCGACTTATATCTTAAATGAGACGCTATAATAATAGTACCTATCATTGTACGTCCACTTCAAAAATAATTATATCTAGTTGACACAGCGACATCTAGTGGTACATAATCAAAATTAAAAATATTTATTGTTAGTACATCTATTCGCCGCTAGATGGCAGCTTACACTATTCAACTTGCATAACCAACAGCGACATCTGCCTCAAACGGTACAAATAAAACTCAGCCAGCTATTACGTTGGTATGTCATAGCTACCATCGGTTCATGTTACCCTAGTACTTGGCGATCGCAACTGCCTGCTCCAGATTCTCCAACAGCCGGCCTTAGCGTTCCAAACGTTCCATTCTCAGACAAGCCAACTTCTTTGCGACGATAACTTTTTAACATTACAATAGTTTTTTGTTTCTTGTGAGTTTTACGAACCGAGATCTTGTAACACGATGTTTTAACTGGCTTTTAACCGGAAAATAATGGCGTGAAATTGATTTGTTTTGAAAATCATTCACATTGTTAGTGATACCAGTTAGTTATACTATTATTTTTTTACCAAATATCTAAAATTTAACAGTTTTTGAACACTTCCTCCTAAAAATAGGCACATTACCATGTGTAATGTTATTTATTATGTGGGATTTTTTTTATTAGAGAAACATCTACGAAACACACTTTTGGCACATTATGTGTTTTTAGGTTGGTATTTTGTTGTGCAAATCGTTCTAAATTTGAATGTTATTTTTATTACCTTGCCCCTATTAAACAAATGTTTTTTGTACCCTCATTCATTTAGAATACTTGGCAACCAATTTGCTTTGTTTGTTATATCCGAAATAACTACTAAACATGGTGACCCAATAAATTAGGCAGTATTTTATGGAAAAGGGATTACTTAATTCATGGTCTAAAAATTAGGTTAGTGCCCGATTGGTGGTAGTCAACTGTATCCATAAAGAGGAATATTTTAATATTTGTTTGATTGAATAAGTTCTGAAACTTATGGACCGATCCTTAATATATAAATTCTTTGATATTCATAAGTGCCTTACCAGGTCCTAAACTGAATGAATCATTTTCTTTTTAATTTTCATAGGCCAGGGGATACAATTCTCCAAACTCCCACGGGAATAAGAACTATGCAAGTGAAACCGCGTGACGTCCGTTAGTCAGAAAATAAGTTACAAGACTACCTTTAAAAAAATATTTTTGAATTTTTTCGCTTGACGATAATAACCTATGTAACTTGAGCCAACAACAGCGCCGCAAAAATGGCTAATTATAGCTAAGTTTCGTTTCGTTCGCCGTTGCTCTAAAAATCTGCGTCGTTACACGCCGCGTTACATTCTACGAGTAGGTTGTTCGTTACGAAGCGACATCTCCAGGCTATTTCTAACCGACCAGTCATTGGTTTATTATTGGAACTTCGCGTTGCCTTGAACCGATGTATTTCAGGTTACTGACTAAACATTTTCAGTTGCAAAGATTAATATTTATCCGAGGGCGGGCGGTAGATATGTCGATGTTTGCCATGTTCCGAAATATACAGAAAACGTGGCCATCCTACATACTCTAGTTCCTTTGTTTACCTAAAAATAGAATGTATGTGTTATATTTTTTGCTAATGAGTCAATTCAGCAAACAAAAGATTGAAGACATTTTTGTTTTTTAATTCTTAGGATGATTAGGAAAAAGACGTGTTCGTATTTTTAACCGATTTCAAAAAAGGAATCTTTGACTTCGAAAAAATAAAGGTTATCAATTCACTGTATATTTTTTTCTTTAACTGTTTTAAGATGTGTCATGCATAAAAATCTGATATTATTTTTGTTTTTGGTTTCAAAGTTGATTGGTGCAAGTCATTTTAGTTTGATACATAATAAATCACTTTTTACCGAAGTCTTTTCCAATTATTCAAATACGTATAAAGTAACGCCTCGGAATAAGAGAGCTCTTTAGAATTGTATAGCAATTAATCACCTGACACCTCTAATACAATCGAATTTGTTCACTAATTATCGAAGAATAGCACAATCGAACGAGTTAATACCCACACTACGCTACAGCGAATATACATACAATGCAGACCAGCAAAGTGCAGTGGTAAACAATGCAGCGTGAACTGGGTGACGTCACGCGCATTCGGTGCAAAGTGCATGTATGCAGCTCAACCTCCTCGCATTCATGCGATCCTGGTGTTCGTTCCTTTTGCGTTCGACACCAAAGGGGCCCTATCCCCTTCAAGCACCCTTCTCTGGGTCATCGCATGTCTCTCGGTCATTCACCGACCTTCATCTGCCTATCTGTTCACTATATTTACATGCGTTGGCCAAGTAAATCGGAACAAATCATATTTTAGAATGTAAACGATTACAGTAATATGTACATTTCACATAATTTAACTCTTGGAAATGGAAAATAAAAGAACAATATATAACATTTTTTTTTATTATCAAAATTGTAACAATAATAATATAATAATATAAAAACAATATATTTACTCATAAATGAGATATATTTCACCAATTATAAAGACGCAAATTGACTAGTTACTGTAATATATTTATATAATCTTATACAATTTTATAGAAAAAAAAAACCAACCGTCATTAAGTACGTAAGTTACAATGTCTTACCAGGATCTCGATGTACGAGGATAACATGACATTTGAATGGTGCACTTTACTGCATACAAAATGATACTGCAGTTCTGCCTTGTCGATGGATATTTCTGGTTCAATTAAAGTTAGGATACTGTATTTAGTGGCGGGATTTCTAGTAATCATTCAGTGATCTGAAATAAAGTCGTGAAAAAAAAAACTAATTTATCGCACGATTTTCACACGCTAAATATAAAATACATATTAAAAGAAAAAAAAAAGGGGTAAAATGCTTATTTATTCATTGTTTTCATTTGATTATCACATTAATCCTCGTTAGAAACAAAACAATTGTAATTAACGACTCTGTGTTAAATAATATGCAAAAAAAATCCCCGTTGCATCATAAACTTTAAAAGCAAGTGTTTATTCCCCAACCTCGTTCCAGTTTTACTGAGAATCTGGAACTGTTCTATAAATAAACAGTCAAAACTCTGGGCAACCTCACAGACAGCGTCTTTTAAAACATTTAAACCAATGCAAACTTCACATAATAATATATTATGTTAGAAGAAATGTATGCTTTATTTAAGATAGTGGGAAAACGTGCTCAAGACATAATCTAAGAGCAAAAAATCAGGGGCGTCCGTCTGGTAGCAGTATCAGGCTTTCAAATTTGAATAAAAAATCTTGATTGAAAAAAAAGATTTCGAACGATTATAATGAAGACTAGTGAGGGTTTTTTTCCTTTATATAGAAAACATTATTAAAATGTTGAATATCAAGATGGATGGCATCGGACACAATAGGTATGTCTGAATTCGGGCCTCAGTGCTGCCATAAACTGTACTTTCCGAAGGAAAACAAAAGTATAGAAAATCATTACATGGCTAGGCTGATGGTATCTCATTTCCCAATATCCTGTTTTCAGCAAGCTACACTGGATTCCGAAGCTATTCAACATTTAGATGTGTTTTTTTAACATTTAAACGGGATCATTTTTTTTGAAAAATAATATTTTTCATTTTTATTTTGAAATTCTGATTTTCCTTTGGGCATCCTTTAGTTAGTATATTTAATTGAGAGCTTCAGTAAATCGTGTGATTCACTAAGCAGACTGCACTGGATTTTTTTTTGCACTGCATCATTGCCTGAACTGAATCTACATTCAGAACTCATGCTTTTAAAAGACCAGTATTGATTACAATGTTTTCAACATATCATTACGTATTTTTAGCTTATTCCTAAATTTAAGAAGCTTTATCTGGATTACTATATCCAGTAAGTATCTTAGTAAACTACCCTATAAATCAGAAGTCCAGATCTTAATCTGAAATCATAAAATCGCTAAAGATGTTATCTTTTAAGTTCTTTGGCTCAAAAAGATCTTCGTTTTAGCCAGATTAATCAGGTAGGTGAGTAGCTTAACCACACCCACTTGTTTGGCAATTAATCGTGTTACTCATAATCTTTTTGGAAACTCATTGGTATTTACTTCGTATTTTGATCATAAATTATACTTTTATTATAATTTTTAGTATTTTTCAAAACAGTTCTATCCAACTTTTTAATCTCATGAGACAGAGAAAACGTATGCAAATTGGAATAGAAGCATATTAAACAATTACCCAACCAATAAGGTAAAAAGTTTGAACCTACTGAATATTGTTTAATTTACAAACGTTTATTCAAAACGTAAACTCCTATCGCTTTTATAAGGGATCCGAAACATAATTATCTTTTTTGCGAAGCATCGTCGATTCTACCTCGTCTATTTTTAATATTTGTTTCCTCTGTCAATGAACTAAAAGTTTTCCAATTACTCATCCTCCACGTCAAGCGGTTTCTAAGAAATGAACTATAAATACTATACTATTATTAGAAAGTACATAGGTATTCGAAATGCTTTATTGGATTAAAAGTAATCAGCAATATTTACTAAAGTTTATTTTACGGGAAAGTAATGTGCAGATCAAGATTTATTTGTTTTATGTAAATACAATCGAATTATGGCAAAGCAACCGTGAAAATATAATCTAAATGTTTATTTCAATAGTGAAAATTCCTCAACAATCGCTTCTGACCACGTAAAGGGATATTTCTGTCGATCGTTTGCACGTTTCTGCGTCTTGTTCGTTCGCACTAATATTTACACCTATAGAGCTTTGCCGCCATATAAAACACGTCAGATGGGAGAGGATCGGTTATTTCTTTCCGAACATTGGTGAGAGAGCCATCTAGTGGCAAGCGCGCGAAACACTTACGTGTGTGAGATTGTGTATTTTTGTGATTTTTTGGAAATCCTATTATTTCAAAATGCCTGGACGTCCTATTTGGCAGGTAAGGATATTTCAATTTATTCGACAATTTGCAAATGTTGTATCTTAATACTGTAGGAAATGATTATGTGTGTGTCAAGATGCACACAGTAATGTTAATGTACACAGCATGTTATTCACATATTTGAGATACTTATATTTAACACAAAATACATTTATAAAAGGAATTGAGGTCAAGAAAAAACTATGTTCTAAATTAATCTGATACGGAATACAAATTATTGTATTTAGGTTCGTCAGCGTATAATCTCATCTGTTTAAAGTAAATAAAATAGCCTATAATAGTGTAATCATGAATTAAACATTATTAGCCTTTTTTACTTTAGAAATAAGTACTTTTTAAGACGATTGTTTGGTTGAGAATTACCTAGTAGTGCCAAAAGTAGAATGCTCCCTATGTGTCCTGAACCTCATAGTTAATTTCCATAGGCATAACATCCTACAATGAATTCAAAGAAAGGAATTGTAGGGTCTCAGACTTGTAATAGGCCTTAGCCTTATAATTTAATGACCACTTTTTGCAATGAAGTGGAAAAGCAAGTTGGTCTCGAGACCAAAATTTAAAAAACCCAGACGAAAAAACAATATGAGGACAGAGTGCATGTGAAAAAGTGGAATAAAAGTGAAAATAACAATATTTTTTTAATATGAGTATTTAGAAACATTCCATATCGATCTCGATAGTAGCCTACGATCCGAGTTAGGTTCGACCGCTGCATTATGTATCTATAACGCAACGTCGAAAAAAAAACGAAAATCAATCGGATGACTAATCGCCCAACCTTAGCATACCTGAAAATAACAGGTGGGGTAAACAACGTGTAGCCTCGTAAATTTTCATGTTTTGGCATTATTCCAAGTTGCTTTAGCGAAATTCTCTAAGCTATATTTTTATTTATTTTGCGATTATACTGAAAAACTAACAAAGGAAAAGACGATGTTGACTACCATCAAAGGAAAATAAAACAAGCTTATAAGTGTTTAGTTATTTCTTAAAGATAATATTTACATCATTATTTCAAAATTCAGTCATTTTGAAATCAAATTAAGTTTGACATTATAACATACATAGGCAGATCAATAAATCAGTTCCGAATGTAAAGTTTTACGAACTAATCACTTTAATGAACTTAATTATTTACAGTAAAATAACTTTTTAAATTATAATTTGTGTGGTAACTATACTTTTTTATCCGTTTTTTTACTCGAGCCGTGGTTTTTCAAATCCCCAATCATAAAGTTCCCAGGCAAATTGTGGAATAGTCTCTGCATAAAACCGAGTAAGATATCTTCAATAGTTTTTGACAGAATAGGTCTGAGTGACTCTGATACAGGGCGCCAGTTTGCGTTCAAGTAGGCATTAGTACTGTCCTCTGGAAAAAAAAGTAAAATTTTAGAAAAATATATAAGTAATATTTTTAGCATTTTAATGTAAGTAATTTTTTTAGTGACGTGTAGCGACATCTATTGGCGACGATGCGACTATTTCATAACAAAAGACAAAAAACATATTACTACTAGGATTTGTGACAATTAACGAATAAGAAATTTTTCTACACATATTTTTACGAAATGTTTATTAATTTGGGGAATATAATTATTATGTTGCTAGTTATAATTTTTATGTTTATACTTGAAATAGAAATGACGAAATCCTTGTATAAAAATGGAGTCGTTTTTTTAAATAGAAGATCACCCTGACGATTACATTTACGTACGCGATTATTGTCACGATCTTAGGTTACGATAACTACGTAGAATAGTCAGTCGTCATCAATCTGTATACGTAGATAATTTGCGAAAATATTGGCAACCGTGTACGAGTTGAGTGGTTGTCAAACATCCTGTGACGACGACGTCTCAACGTTGCAATTTGTAACACGTTAGTACCAGGGTCGCATGAACTGTATGAAGCTCAACAGCAGTGGAACATTTAATCTAACTACGCCATCTAGCGAATATTTTTCAAACTAGCATTCGCATATAGCAATTTAAAAACCTCAGTAATTTGTTAGTAGTGTAGTGTTAGTTGTAGCTTAGCATGTAGATGGCGCTACATGTAGTGAATTTTATACTTAAAATATGGATGGCATTTATCAGTCACTTACCCAATGAATCAATTCCATCAAACAAGTTGTTCATTCTTAGAGATAGACCACCAATGGAGTATTTTACGTGTGCGCCAGTTACGTTGAAGAAAGTCAATTCATCTTTCTCATAAAGTTTCACATCGCTCAGTATATCGATGGTCATGTTAGCTGAAAAAATAACCTGGTTTAAGTGATGTTCATCTTACAATACAAAATATTATAAAACATCTATGCTATTTAAAAGAGGTAATCATCTGTATTTAACCACTTACTTGGTTCGAACCAACAAACTCCTCGTCCAACGAGGGGTATCAGCAAAATTTTGCCTTTTAGGTCATACGTGCCTTCGATCCTTATTTTTGGAACACGTACTTTAGTGTAAAAGTCATAGGTTTTGCTATCCACTCTGCAAATAGGAAAAAATACATTATAGTAATGTGTTTCGATATTTATTTTGATTAAATCCGAAATATATATTTTTAGTATTATAATTTAGGAAGACCTATCGGAGTCAAAATCATATGGTTGTGCTGTGAGCAAAATATATTGGAACAGATCGAATTACTCGATGGACGCCGATTGATCAGAGTCTTAACTCGTCGATCGAACAGTTGTCCGCGGTACCAGGGCAGCATAGCATTATGATAGTTACAACTTACTGGCTCAAGAGCACTTCGGTCTTGCCAAAGCCCGTCACCGTGACGTCATCTAGAGCCGCATTGACGTTCACGGGGCCATCGCCTTGTAAGATTCTGATTTTGGGAATGTTCAACGGATCTAAAGGCGGCATGTCTATTTCAGGAAGTCCTGTAATACAGAAAACAGTCTTTCGGTAAATGCTAAAAATAATCGTGTCTTACATATGATTAAATCAAGCTTCATGAAGCGTAGGTTGGTATTGTGTTTGATTAGAGTATTATTATATGAAGTAGGTAAATAAATAGTAATATTAAATCACATTGGACGGATGGATAGCCAAGCGGTCGCATGAGTATGGTGAAGAAATAGCGCTTTCGCTTTCCGCAAGTTATGTACAAATGTTTCGCAATTGAGGCTATGTGACTAGCCCGGTGGCTCGGCCACCTACCAACCCACTATCATTTAGTTAACTATGTAAACAACACTTTAATTAAAATCAAAGTGTGCTCATGAAGTTTGGTGGTATACGAAAATGATTGTCTGCACCACTCTGCAATGCTCGAAATAATTTCATAAGAGTTATTTACATTTTTACAACATACCGGCTTGTAAAATTTTAAGTGTAGAGCAATAAAGACATGATTATTATATGAATAAATCTCAAAATTCCAAGTTAGCAGGTAAAGCTAAGAACGTATAATATGTATGTTGTATTAGGAGTGCATAAATGCTTAGAACTGTATAGCTATGTGTTTCTACGTAGTCTCAAGTGGATCGCGAACAGCTGTAGTTGTGCAATGTAATACCAGGCAATCAGAAGCTGCTTGTACCAACGCAACAAGTTTACCGGTAGCCAGATGATGTTGCGATGTTGATGTAAAAATAAAACCGAGATAACAAGCGTGCAATGCGATTACACTCTAAGAAAGAGAAGACAAGATACTTTGTGTTTGGGTTCATATTAAATATTGAATACCCAATGAAAACCAGTTTAGTCAATTACTTTCAAAGTTGTATTAGGATATCATACAATACATGTTGATAATTCATATATTATATATTGTATTTGGAAATATAGTAGATACTTTACCTGGTCCCAATGCATTGAACAGTTGCTGCACGGCATGCCGCGAACAATCGTCAAATTCTGGGTCACTCTTCAAACATGTCTTTACGAAACTTGCTGAAAAGAGACGAAAACATTTGTCAATACCGCCCTCAATACGCAATTTAACGATTAAGAATTGTGTGGAAATCTTCATAAGTTATTACCAATGCAATTTAAATTTGCTTCTACATTCCTCTCCTTGTACCTAAAGTCTTTTACTTGTACTTAGAGTTGTAATGAGTTTGCTGCTAAAATTTGTGTAACTATAGAATATAAAATCTTTTCCATCGTAAGAGAAAATAAAACATAGCAAAAAATTGAGCGCTAGCGTTTTTTTAACTAGAGTATGTTAAACACGAGCCTAAACAATTTAGGTTTTATTATTTGTTATTATAGATGACAGTCTTGACTAAATTAATTTAAGAAGTGTATCCAATGTCTCCAATAATAATATGTATTAATCAGAAAACCTGCAGGTCCAATAACAGCAAAAGTTTTAAAACCTCCAAGTACCTACCCACAAGGAGTCTTTTCGTTAGTCCATAGGCATTGGTAAATTTGAAATAAACATGCTTGATTGTGTAAACCACAACCAAATTAATTAGGTCACTTGGTTGCTCAATCTTAAATTTATCGTATGTATTTGCAGATGGACACAATATTTATTGAATCCTAACTACACGCCTATTTTAAATTTTGATAGCTAATATAGTCTAAATAGGTCATTTAACACAATAAGAAGTTGACAAACAAGGCACGCGTGGAACCTGGGAAACGGTAATGATCTATGATATAACGCTATTATAGTAATTTTATGCAACGTCGATAATATTACGAAACGGCATACTCTAAGTCTAAACGCTGTGACTCGTAACGCTGTTTATCTCACTCGAATACAGTCCACCAAATCAGCACAGCTTAAAAAATGGTATCCAGATATACTCACGTTTCGACTTATAATATTCTGCGGCCGTATAGTGGAGCACAGATATCACTACAAATAATTTGAACTGCATGTTTCGGGTCCAAGGCGTGAGGTTCGATAAGGTATTCAGGTTCGCCCCGAGCGACCTGCTCGTAGAGGCGGTATGACACTAAGTCCCCGGCCTGCCAGTCTCCACAACAGCCACAAGAAAGCCGTGAGGAGGGGAGCTCTACGCAATTGTTCACTATGTAAATAAAACTTAAACTTTGCGTTGCTTAAGTTAACATTGCTAATAATGTGTAAACAATATTATTATTTGATGTCTACGAAATTTTTGACTCATGTAAAAGTTTACATAATAATCTTCTTTTCGGTAACGTGATAATTAATGATGAAGCTATTGTATTGTAAACAGCTTGGGAACTTGTTATGGTGAATTGGAAAAGGGAATGAGCTCTATGTATTGGCTCTATATAAAGGCTTCCCTATTGAGTCAGGAAGGGTTTGATTAGTAGATCTTTACCTTAAAGGCATATTCTGAACTGGTTAAGTAGATTACCCGAGGTGCAATTAAGACCTTACGTGTAATAAGTGTTACATTCGTTCCATTACATCAATTTCCTATTTCTTTGACGCATGTTGTAACTGCATTGTATGGAACAATAGTTTGTTTTACAGAATTAGTAAATGTGGTTTCATTTGCAACATCTTGAGGGTTGTTATAGGATTAAATATTATTTCTCTTAAGAATATAAACAGTTAACTTAGAATAAAAGTCAAACATTTACTTAGTATTTATATGAAGCCTTCACGGGTTCTTCTGGCTTCTTTCTGATTAGTGTCCTGAAGTTTTTCTGTAGTGAGGGATACTACATATCCTAAATAAATTTTTTGTAGATATTTTGAGTGTACATGATTTGAATTCATTCGGTAGATTGTGCAGTTTGTGTTCCCTTAAACAATATACTTATTTAATCGTAACTTATTGTGCGTGCTTTAAATATGTGTAATCTGTTTCTATTCTTAAGGTATTTAAGAAGTTTCTTTGTAAATGTTATATTTTGTATATAAATGTTATGATTCCAATTAGGACGATGCCGTTTCTACCTCTTTCTCCTTATCTCTCATTATGGGGTCAAGGAAGTCCGTTGAATGTAAAGCTTTAGCGTGTAAAGTACCAGGCGGTGTTTTGTCACTCGCCTCGAAGCTTGCATGTTCAAGTTTTGCACAACCTAACGTAACTCCGCCGGCACGATCCTTGGGATCAATGTGATCTTAGTCACTGGGGTCACGTTCATGCAACTCTTTGATTTTTGTCTTGCTCAATGATTCGCATAATATCGTATGTTATATAACACTATGAAGTATAAGTAGATTAGTAAATAAAAAATTCCATTCAATTACAAAGTACATCTTGTACACCTATAATAATCTTGTTCATTTCTGTCTATACATCAGGTAAGGTTTTCGCTTCTCCTTTAATGTCAGCTCAATTCAATGTCTTTTTATCTATCGTGTTCATTCTCATGGCTTATTGCTTTCGTTATGTAGTCGGTAATGTAATCCAGTTATTCCGATTTCATTACTAAATGCTGTGAATTAATAACATGAATGATTATAAATATCTTGAGTCTTGTCCAGATCACGCTCTTTACGACTTGTTCGTTCATCACTAATTATATCACCATGTTCTGTGCTCGTAACTCCTCTGTGAGGTTATTCAATGTCATACTCATAACCTTGAAAAAGCGAAAGTTCTGTGTGATGCGGCCTCGAAAATTATACTTTGGGTTAAGTAATATGTATGCAAGTGACACCTTATGAAATAACGTTTAATGCTTATAATATGCAGATGTTTGTTCTCATTTAAATTTTCAGTTTAAACTTTTGGTCGAGAAGGCAAACACTTAAGCACCAATATTACTTTGAAAAGTGTGTACAAGTGTAACAATGGGCCATCGGAATGGACACAAGGACGAAGTACTTATTCCAACCACAGGCATTTACAACAAACATGGAGTGATAATCTGTCCTACGCACGTTTGAATATAAAATTATCTTGATGCAGTAGCAACATGGTTTTAAGTTGTCGACTAAACTGAACGGCTTTGACCCGTTGCAATCGTCTTAGTTTATCGACTGCACGTGTTGTAATATGTAGGCGATACTGCAATAGCTTCGTTATTAATTGAGTTTTTATTTTAAAAGGAATTAGAACGATCCGTAAAATATTATGGCCGTTCTTCATGGTCTTTGGGACTCAATCCTTGTTATTATAAAACATCGCCTAAGACAACCCTTGACTAAAATAGTTCCATCTCTTTTTGTGCTACGGATTTCAACAGGGATGGACATAGTTTATGTCCGAGTTTGGGCTAGTCTTGGCTTAAATTTTGACTTTAACCACAAGGATTGCTTGAGGCAGGTTATTAAGTGTTTCTTAAATGATCCAATAAATAGACACTTCACGTCATCTCTCAAAACTTCACTAAAGCTTAACTCCGTGCCAAGATTTTTGAGACTCATTGTTGAGTAACTTACTAAAATAAAAGCTGAACTAGTTACTTGACCTTGATGGTCATCTCATAATTATAACAAATTAGCTTTTACGCTGCTTACGTGACATCTTATGTTTGTTGAATGATAGCTTCATGAAACCTGGAGGATATGTATATATTGTATTTATTACATTAGTTTTCACCTCTTTGTACAGATAATGTTACTCAGAATTTCTGGTTAAAAAATTGCTTTCAGTGATACCATTTTTATAATAAAGTAAACAAAATATGCCCACGCCATCCCAGAAGCGTGAACGGGTACTAAGGGATGTTGATACCATAGCACCCTATTTCCATGATCAAGTGCCAATGTGACAGAGGGTGAGTCCATCGCCTTCTCAGATACTATAATATATAACTAGGTTTCCTCACTATATTTTCCTTCACCGGAAAGGTCGTGAAACCACTGCACTTAGTGTACCAATGTGTTTTAGAAAAAAATGTTAGGGACACGAACTTGCGCACTTGCTTGGCAGGCGACTACTCAAACCCCACGACCACCACGGACCTTATAATAAAGTATATTTGAAATCGAGTTTAGGAGTATATTTGGTAATGTCAAGGTGTAAGGATGACTGGTCTTGGCTGGTGGTCAAAACAAACATCCCAAAGTAGGCCCACGCGCAATGATGGAAGAGCTCTTTCTGGAACACTGCGTAAATAATGTTAATGTAAGAAACGACTCGGTTACTCTAATTCTATTTGAGACTCGGGATGAATAAACACATCAGAGACATAACCATCTAATCTGTTTTTAATTCAGGATTTGGCAATTCCAAGGAATTTACAGCACTTACCCCACTTGGCTGAATGTTTGAATTCCGATCCAAATATTTAAACGGGTAATTTGGTAAGCATGAAATCAAGCCTTCCGAGACGGGTCTCCGAATGGGTAGTCACAGATGTTCAAACACCTACTTTCCACCAAATATGATTAGGCTTAAAACGTGATAGGTGTTGAGTGAGTTCATCCGTCCAGTCCGTCTTTCACAGCTGTTTTTAGATAACCTTTATATTACAAAACACGGTTTAAATAAAGACTAGACTAAACTCTGACTAAAACTATGTCCATCCCTTTTTATGCTAGTTTCATAGAGAAAGATCAGGCTACTTTAAAACCATGGACTATATTAATCCATGTTTGGTAATAATGGGGATAATATATATTAATATGTGCATATTTCGTCACTATGCTTTTCCTTCACTCAATTATATTGTATTATTATTTTACATACATACATATGTTCACGCCTATATTCCCGAAGGGGTAGGCAGAGGTGTTGTAATCACAACACTCACTTTTCACCGAAGATGATTAAGTGCCAACGTGACAGATGGTGAGTACATCGCTGTCTCAGACACTTTACATACGTCTTTGAATTACTTCTCAGAAATATGCAGGTTTCCTCACGATGTTTTCCTTCACCGTAAAGCACGTAATGTGCAGTCACTGTGCATAAGTTTTTTTTTAGAAAAACTCATTGGTGTTATTATTTTAATTTATAAATTGTGAGGTAGGTATGAATTCCTAAGGGCATTAAATCAAAGTATTTTGAAAGATGGCTCGATGCTGTTTGTTAACTGAATACTTTAATGACACAATAATATGCCCCAAAAGGGAATTTAAATTGAACAGGTTTTGACGAAATATTAAGTGGAAACTAAACCACGGCCAGTTAGTTACTGGCGCTGGCCGGTTCAAATACTAGTTCAATAATGCGTCTAATGATTGTAAAATACATAAAGATACTAGATACGTGTATTTATAAACGTCAAATGAAATGCAAGTGATTAGACAAATAATATTACTGTTATTATTTCTAACAAACATAGGGTACCAGCCAAATCATTACGCGAGCGAAGTCGAGAAGAAAGTAGTTTATTTTATAAATAAATAAATTCAGAAGCATTTATTTTTTATGAAACAGTTTATGTAATATGAAACTTATTTTGACTTGATATTCTTAAGAAAGAACAGGCGGCTAGATATGATCGCTTAAGCGGCGCGTATTAAAAACTTCTTAGCTTTGTCGTTTAATTTCACGGTACAAATATGAAACGTCAAACCTGAGAAGTTCTTAATACGCTCTGCTTAAACCGACGATGGTGGGCCCCTTGCTAAATACTATTTACATGGTAAATACGTACATATAATATGCTCACGTCTGTATTTCTCGAAGAGGTAGGCAAAGGTATATTAACATTTTGCCAGTTATATTTAAGTCCCATGTAAGGGGGGGTGATCCCTTAACCAGACACGAATCCGGAAGGTTGCTACTAAGATGTCTCAGTTACGTAAAATATTAGGTTTAAATACTCTGTAGCATCTTGTGACTTAGAAGCGTGGAACTGCTGTTTTATTTTTAACCCAAATTCATATTAATATTTCACTCAGTTGATATCTATAAGTCATTCGAATCCCTTACAGTCCCAAAATAATTTATTATGACGCAACCCTGTATATTTAAATAGTCCGGCTGTTAATTAATGAATTAACCACTGTCACTTCATTAATTAGAACCATGTATAGTTGCCAAATAGAAGAAGAAAAGTCACCTGTTCTTACGAGATTATGTTCTCGTGTGGTTGTGAGATTCGAGATATGATTCGAACCTGGCAATTGTTTTTAACTTGCTTCATTAGGCTAATTATATATATAGTTATAATATATAAATTAGTCTCAATTATTGACTATGCGCAGATAAAATGTCAATTTCTAGGACAAACCATAATGAAATATCTAAATCAAAATGGGTAGTGTCAAAAATATTAACTGTGTATTTGAAATGTCTATAATTTTTTTTCATTCTTTTTTATTTCAAGAAAGAAGAAGGTTTAATATAAAAGCCTAAGAGGCGATATTACAGATTCGAAGACCGTCATCATCTTAGGTATTTGGGATGTAGACAAGTGTAGTTTACTGTAGTCCAGAATAAGGTAGAAAGGACGTGGGATGGCGGTAGGAAGGATGTAGAAAGGAGGCAGGAAGATATGAGGCATAACGTTTGTACAATTTACATGACGACATCTACGATTATCCCATATATTAAAAACCGCTACGGCTGCGAATGAAAATCAAATTAGAATGTGAGTGTAATATTTTCTTGTGGGTCCTCTTAAATTAAACCTTAAATTAATTAAAATTAAAAGATTTGATAATTCAAACAAATATCGTACTTATAAATAAAGTTTATTAAAATATTTACACATTAAATTATAAATAGACAGTGGTAAAAATAGTCTTAGTAAAAATAGCGTTGGTTAGATTTAAGTATACTAAGTTTAAACATACAGAAGCTATCACACCATTTTCGACTTAGTTAAAGCAGCAAAAGAAGAATATACACTCAATCTTGAACGGATTATTCCCAGATATTCAAGCGTTCTATGTTTGTAATTAATTTTACATATCACCCCTAAGTTCTAGCAGTTTTGAAAGTGTAGAAGTCATAGAAGAACATTTCTCCCTTTGAGGTTCCAGTTTTATAGTATCGCTTAGTTGAAATTAACCATACTTTGTGTTTCTTAGATGTCGTAATACGCTATAGCAATATTGAAAGTAGGTACTTTGTTAAATGTGAGTAAATAAATAATATATATTTTTGAATTTGAATTTGTATAAAATAATTGATCACTGGGAATAAACCTCTTGAACGTATGAATGGAATAAAAAATTATTGTTATAAAAAATACTGATTCTCAAATCTTGGTGTCTGAACACCATCCTCAACAAAATTGATTTTCACGTGATTTACATGTGACGGGTGTTGCCAAATCCACCGTGGCCTGATTGTGAAGCGCCCTTATTGAATCCCATTTGAAGGTTGAGCTCAGCGTTGTGGGCACGAAGTTGTTCCTCGGTGAAAGTACGCTCGTTCTTATCCGCCATCTTGGGGCCGAGTTGGGGACCGGTCCACTCTGGGTGTTTTTGAGTCTGGAACAATTCAATCATGTTATCGAGGAAGTTCTATCTAGAAGCAAAACTGATGATCGTGATACTTACAATTCTTCCAAGAGAGTACAGGCATAGAGTGACTTGAGGAATGTTACGCCTTTCAAACAAATCGGCGGTTTGGAAGATTTCTTCTTCTGGTACGCCGTATTTCTTAATAGCGGCTTGGAACCTGAAATATTAACAAAATATACCTAATCTTTCTAAGTTTAGCTAAGTGCGTACCTAATATTTTATCGTCAAAATCATTATTTGAATCAAAACTTGTACTTCTTGTTAGGTTTGCTGATGTGTTCATTCTGGTGCTTATATTTAATCTATATTAAGTTACAGAGATATAGTATACAAGTGTTCTAATTTAAAAGATAATACTACTAATACTGCATTTTAGTGGACTCTTGAAATTAAATATAATGAATTATATTCTCAATTTGAAATTCACCTCTGAATATTCTCCATCAGTTGGAAGTTAGTTCCCCTTTCCTGGATCTTCTTGACGGATCCAGGGGAGAGTTTGTTGATAAGTTTACAGAGGACTATGCCATCCTTGAGGACGTCTTCATAGGGGGCATTGGGCAGGGTCTCGCCTGTGACCTGTGTGATCCAGTTCAGGACCTCTTGCTCTTGTTCCTTGTTTCTGGGCTGAAATAATTATCAACACTGTTAAACGTGATGTCATACAAACCAAGCTTGGTAATATAAAATCTATATTCAATAGCAATTAGTCTAGTATGTGTTTTGCCATTGTATTTGTAAAGTAATCATCGCTATCATTTTAACCCCTTGAAAACTTCAGTAAAGCAAAAGTATGTACTATTTTCAGTGATGAAAGCAAATGTTTGTTTTGACTTCATAGCTTGCTTTCATTTCTAGATTCATAACGTCACAGATATAAATATCACGGTTGTTTGAATGTTGTTTATATTTAGTATCGCGTCTAATTCAATTTAGTAGGTAAAGCCGGCTAAAGTACTGTGTTAATAATGTGTGGATTTAGTGGGAATCTTTAAAAATGTTGTAACATATGCAAGTTTTGAACGCGGGCCATAAAACATACGCTCCAGTGCCAAGACTAGGGACTCGTTTGATGGCGTTCGGGCGGATTCCAGAATCACGTCCCGAAATAACCGTTCGGTAACGAAAACAGATGACCGTTACACCATACTTGTTAGACACGCCTGGAGAGGGGTATAACATTACATGTTACTAGTTAAAAGAGGTTAAAAGGTATGCCCATGCGCCGCGTCGCTCCCTAAACAGCTTTCGATTGACGTCAGAGTTCGAAACGTTTGTTATTCTGTCAGGCGTCTAACGCGAACTAACGTATATGTCTAAACTATTTATATCAAGAAAGGTAAAGTAAGCAAGTGAAGCTATAAATCGCAGAGCCCACGGTCGTTACTGTCACTTACAACAGAAATTATTACACCAATCTGATCTAACGCTTCTTTAGACGATAACAGTAATGTAAAGTAATTTCTCACTCATAACACATGATTAAAACAAACGAGGAAGAATTATTATGTTAGCTATAAGAATAACAAATATTGTTGCCGCTTAAAAAATCTATGAACTCATAGGAAAATAAACAAAAGTATACGTACAGCCATTTTAGATCACGGATTAGTTCACTTCGCGACTTCTCGGCTCGGTATCAACAAACTGACTGTTACTGATGCCGCCCGCCCTGCCTCGCTGACTCCGCGGGGGCGGGCGGGACATGAACACTCCAGTACTCTAGTATGGATCATACATACCGTCATTGTTATTTACATCATCTTGTAACGTCATATTATTTAATTTTGATTAGTTGACGTCATTAGAGAGGGCTTTTTGTGGGAAACGACTGTATCCGCAACACACAAGGGTCCAAACTTTGGACTCAATCAATGTGATTTACCAAAATGTCATATTAGCAATTTTAGCTTTACAGTGGAACTAAACGTACATCTTGAGAAAATCTGCATACTTCTAAGATAAATAGGTACGCTTCGTTTGTTTCGGCGTTCTTGGCCTTGCATTGATTACAATTACTGTGCCAGCATTAGCTGCAATTAATTAGGTGTTTAGGTTTGTTAATTGACAAATTGTTGATTTCATGAATATTCCCGACAACTTAATTCTTAATCTATAGCTAAGAACCTAGTAGTAGGTAACGGGTTGGAATTTTAAAATGTCACTGTGTCCTGTGTGTGTATTAAAATGGCCATTCGAGATTATTTCGAGAGATACTTGAAATGGATATCACGTAAAGGAAATACCATTTAATTGCTTAGGTTCACAGAAGTACAATATGTTATGGTATCACCATCTGTTACGTCGATCTGAGTACTTAGTTTGTTGCAAAAATATCTTTAGTGAACCCTTCCCAAGCCCATGTAAAGGCAAGAAGGCGAGAGCAAACAAACATTAACTTGAACACAGATATTCTATTTATCCAAAGTGACTATCTTTTTTAGAGTATGAATAGTACTTTAAAGAAAATTTCGTTGAAATGTATCTGTACGACTAGTAAAACGGAAATGACATAATCTTTTGAGATTGTGCTGATTTTATTCCAGACAAAATTAGCTGACCCCGTCGTCATAGCAATCAGCGTAATCGTTGATCGTAGCAACGTTTTTCATCGGATTAATTTCAAATGGTCTATTTATTAAAATTTATTAGAACTTAGAACAATGTTTGTTAAAGAGATTGCTAGCAATTTGTCACATTCAATACGCTAACGAAAATAGACCTCGCAAAATATTGAATTAGTGGCTAAAGAAAACGCACATGATTAATAAAAACTTTTTATTATGACACAAAACGACTGATTCCATACCAAAAATGGTTTATAATATTAGGAATGAGGAGGATGCATCTTAGGATATAATAGTAAATACATATGTAATAAGGGTTACAAGGGGAAAGGAAGACTCCAGAAACGATGGATGGATTGTGTGAAAGATGATATGGCTAAAATAGGAGTGAATACAGATATGACGGCTGAATACAGATATAGAGAGAAATGGAAGAGAAGAACACATTGCGCCGACCCCAAGTAACATGGGAAAAGGGCAGGAGGATGATGATATGTAATCATTTAATGTTTACGTTTAGACGCAACAACAACTTCCAATATAAACGAGATTCCAGCCAGAGCATATCCCACAGCTAATATAGACCACGGCACGGTGTACCGCGATTTGTGCGATCTGTGTTTGTAGAAAACATTTATGTTCATAGAAAAAAATAGATCACGAAATTTTTTATCCATTAAGCCGTTCTCTCTCAAAGAAAGAGCTCGCATGTTCAATTGCTGATACATAGGAAAACCTTTATACATATAAATTACATATATCACTTTCATGTACGGTGCTTCAAAAGCATAAATTGTAGGCTCACCTTCATTATCTAAAGTTATTTGTCTGTTGTATAGAATAATAGACTGCATTACAATCGTGTACAAATCATCTGATTTAGTAATTTCTCTTATACCATCCTTATAATTTGGACAGGCATCTACGTTGTTAGGAATCGTTTCATTTCTAGTGGTGTAAATAAATTGTAGTACACCTTGGCCTAGGCACGGCTTAACATTATTTTTAATTAAATCTTCATCATTCCGTATTTGATATTCGTGACTCGGATTCGTAATGATACTCACCAGATTTGATTGGTAGAAAGAATTTATAAGATAGGAAAACCAAATCCATATCATGAAGAGACATTCCACCTTAAACGAGCAACGGATGATAAAACCATGAAGTAGCAAATTGTCCAGCAACTGGAACATTATGTAACTTATATCACGTTTTTGCAAGAATATATGAATTATTACAGAGTAAAGGAGAAAGGTTCCGAAGAGTAAGAGCCAAACCTCGGGCTGGAACTCTCTGTAGATATTCTTCCAAGCTGGGATTAAGGTGGCCCTTTTGACAACGATTTTAAGAGCGTCAGTGATGGGAAGTTGACTATAAATGTACGTGAATGCTGACGCACGAGCCCTTTCAAGTAATAAACCACCAATATATATATCAGATTCATTATTTTGTAGTTTAGAATAGGCGCCTGTTGCTTTCATATCATCGCTAATTGTATAAAACTGTTCTTTGGGAGAATGATATGACATGTTTAGTTGAAAGCCTTCAACTTCACTGATTATTCCATAAGCATACTGATCAATTCCCAAAGTTTTCTTCTCTTCTTCCGCAGGGTTCATACCATATGGCGGCCAGTCATTTACCAATACATTAAATGTACAATTCCGTAGACCGGTCACAAGTTTATCTGGATACAGATTAGAAGGTGCTTGAAAACATTTTCCGTAACTTATAACATTATCGTAACGTTTTCCACATCCGTAGTTATCAAAAGGATTGTAAGTATACAATTCAGTGCCTGTACGGTTTAAAACGACTACATTATCAACATGATGCTTTAGTAATTCATCGAACACTTTACGCAGATTTTCTTCGAATGTACCAAAGACTACAATAAATTTTGCATATGGATTCCAAGTGCGCTCCGTTAACAAAATCTTGAAGTTTTCTAAAAAATCGAACACATTATTGACAGATACAACGTATGCCATGTTTGTTACCCTCATGTTTGATAGTCGAAATGTTGCATCTCTATTGAATACCGAGAAACGTGTTAGAGAATAAATTATCTTCAGAACTTCAGTATCTTCACAATCAAAATCAACGTATGTGACGTCAATGCCCTTTGGGAAATTGTTGTTTAGAATGTTTACAATGCAAGATTCAAAATCATTTTTTTCTTCACACTGACAATGATTTAGAAAAAATAATAATATTGTGTACACAAGCAACATCTTGCAAAACAATGCTGCTTATGACGGCTAATATTATTCACAAGAGATTGTAATTGACTGACAATATATCACCAGACTGTCAAAAAAACACTAGCATCATTTGTCTCGAAAGTTGTAGTTATATATGCCTTTGTTATTCACTAATTATGAAAACCATCATTATTTTTCGATAATGACATACCTAGGTTGATATAGATCCGAATAATTACATGTGATTGTAATTTGGAATTACTGAAATATTTCTACAGTTTTACGAATCTAAAACAATCTTCAATAAAAACATCTGAAGTAGAAAGTGATGATTTTCATTCCCCATTTGTCGTTTTCACTACATTGTTAAGTGGCTGAAATGCAAGAGGTTCTTATATTTATTGTGGAATGGATATTATTTCAATGCAAAAACGAGAGGGACCTAAATTTTCATTATTTTCGTCGGAAATTTATTTCAGTGTCTCATATCTGCTGTTCCATGAATTAAATTGTCTTAGAAGTTAATGGAAATGTATTCAGTCTATTATAAAATTGCTATCTTTTTCAGAACTCAGAGTGATTATAAATTAAATTGTAGTTAAATCTAATTTTTTAATCTCTACTTCAAGAAGAGGCGGAGGGTTTTTAAAGTAAAGATAATAAGTAGGTAGGTACTTACTTATAATATTAAATCTGATAGACGTTGTTAGTACTCAGAATATCCACATAATAATTATGTATTATTCCCATGATTCGATGTAAGTGGTCACCAAAGTTTTAAAAATGCATAACTATTTCCTCAAATAAATCTTATAATTATATCATATCACAACACAACTGCATATGCCCGGTAAATTTCCTATTATAGCAAGTTCAAATAATTGTAAGCTTAATTACGAATGCGTAACCAATAGGTAATTAATAAATTCGAGTCACGTTATTAGCCACACACAGTACAATAACATAATACAACAGATCCTTTTTTCCTCTACGTATTGTTCGGATGCATTACAAACATTATTTAGCATTCGCAACATGCAACATACACAAACTAGGGACAATACATATACATTACCATCAGGTAAGGAACGACAATTATCGACCTCTGATACGCTATCAGCAAAAATATCGGTGCAATAGTAATAGTAGCAATTATTATACAGATTGTAGCAGGCAGGTCAGATACGTATGTATGGTATTACATTTGATATGATTTAAATGTTTATTAAGTTTATGAATTCGGTTAAATTCGAACTCAGAAACAGATGCCGTGATAGGATTCTTTTCACATAAGATTTTACACCCACTTCCAAGTTTGCAATATCAGTATACATCGCAAGATACTGTTTGATAGAATTAGAAGTTTAAAAATACTTCTGAGTAATTCTACACTAGTGATGAGTGATGGGCAATGTATGGTTGGTACACGGGCCATCTTCGATCCGCCGACTATCCTTCGTCATGAATAGTAAGCATATGGCCCGCGATAATTATATTTTGACAGTCCAGAAGTATAATATAAAGTAGATTCTACTTAGTACAGCACCCTCTATCTCTCGTCATAATAAATAGTTTTTCCTTAAACGCCCTCTACCGAAACTTCCGCTCATATTTGCTCTATAAATTTGTTCCGTTAATCGCATTTCACTCATCCTTTCGATCGGTATTCGTACATAAATATATTCTGTTAGTAATTTTGGCCCAAATATGAAATTTCTGATATACTTACATTAACGACGTAGTATAGCGTGATTTGTATTCTGATGAACACTTTGTCCATCGTAAATACAGTAATTTAGGTCTTGACATATGAATGGCTAAGTGCAAGGTTAGAAGGAATTCTATAGGTGTTAATAAAAATCATAATGAGGATAGGAATGTTGACGATACCTTTACCGTTCTCGAATTCCTTATGAAAAGATAGTTTTCATAAAAATTACCATGTCGCATATCACCTACTTTTAAAAAATATATCGCGTGACGCAAAATAATATACTGGAAGTCATATTGTCATCAAGCATTGCCATTAATTGCCATAATTATGATATCAGAAAATAATTTAAACCCACATGACATGGCGCCAATTCCTTATGAGTAGTTAAACATACTTTCACACATATGCTGACGCCTGTATTCCCCGAAGGGGTGTTCTGTAACTTATAGTTATATATTTCGCACATTATATTATAAGCCCTAGTAATAGTAACCCAATACCACTGCCCAAGGATCGAATCTAGCATCGGGATCTAGTTCAATTTGGCTTCTTTGAAACCGACACTCGCTTACAGATGAATGCGGCAGGACCTGGTATTCAGCAGTAGCGTTTGAGACTCAACCATCAATGCAATCAGTAATACTAGTACTCAAATTTACTCGTGTACCTACTGTATTGAAAAAAATAATCATAACAACGGTTTAATCTAGCAAGAAAGTATCAAAATGTAACGTATCTATGCACACGAAGAAAGGCATTATCAGTTGTTACTCGTATTTTATTGCTAGCTTTTACGTGGTTGTAAAGTTATTTTTTATGGTGTTCTAGGAGTACATAAACTGGAAATATGTCTGCTTATAGTATACCAAGTACCTTCCCAAGGTACCTACTTGCAATATTGTTATCATAGAACCAATACTTATAAAGTATTAGCCTTGAGAATTTCCGGCATGGTATGGATTTTGGCAAATGAATCTTCAGAACTACAATGGTATATTTGTCACTAACTAGTAAAATGATGTGTGTTCATGTCATACAATTTTCAAAATGTATTTCTAAGAATTATTAAAATGCTCTCTCTCCTCTATTTTAATGGTTTAATATCACATAAATATGATGTTTATATATGTTTGACAAAAAAGACTGGAACATGTATAATAAACGCTCTAGTGATATTTACAGAAATTGATATATTCATTGAATAGGCCAAAAATAAATACTCAAATAAAAAAAAATTAAAAAAATACCTCCATCATTTTATGATTGATTTATATTCAACGTAGAAACTTGTTCGTCTGGTAAAAGCCTCTCGTGACAAGCGGGCTGGGGCTTTTCTCGCTTAGAGAATCAGCATTGCTATTCAACTTGGCAATGCTGCCAGCCTTCTTGGCACGATCCCGAGAGACGCCGATTTGGGCCAAGTTTTCTCCTTCGTATTAATTTTAAGTACGTTTCCTTGTATATATAATTATGTGTTCTTTAATATTCATCGAACCTCATACATTTGGCACAAATGCAAAACCACAGCATGTAGTTTTGCATGTAGCACAGTATGTAGACATTTTATAGAAAATTATGGTGGCAAGGATCAATGAATGCCAAATGTAAATGTATCAAAGCAAAAGTTGTAATAGCAGCTTAACTCTGATTGAGTATAAGGAAAACAGCTATGAGAAATATTATAATCCTTGGTTAAGGCCACCACTTATTTTATGCTTTACCTAGGTATAGTAATTTCTTCAAAAACTTAATCTTTCGTTTTTCGTGTCTGCTCTTTTGTATTGCTTTCAAAGATAGCAAACAAGAGTACAGTCCACCCGATGATAGACGGATATTGTATGTCTATGAACGCTTGCAACACGAAAGACGCTTTGAACATATAACTGATTTCTGAATGATTTCTAATTTAATATATCTTTATTGGGCCAGAAAAAATAGGCATTTTGCTGCGCAAAATAAAAACAAATCTTTAGTTTTGTTTGTATTTTTATATTTGCCTAGACATTATATATTTATATTTCAGATTGAAATCATTAATATAACGAATAATCATCTTATTGAGTGAGACGTACCTAGATTATAATATAATACATTATATTAATTAAGTAAATGCACTCGATTCTGTGATCAGTTGAAGTCAAAATTACAGATAATTAACCATTGCTGATAATTTATACATTTTAAAGACATTAATAAATATAAAAAAATAAATGATTTATTTTTTTCATTTACGAGCATGTATTAGATGTAATAATATAACATTATAATACCTACAGATTAGCCAGACCATAGACCAAATAAACAAGTGTACCTCATCGCCCTGGCCTTATCCCCTGATTTTTATACGAAGCGACTGCCATCTGATCTTCGCAACCCCTTTAACGAGGAAAATCTGTGATCTGGGTTAAACCGAATAAAGAAGTGTACCTAAACAACCAAAATATATTTCACGATATATAAATATTCTAATTATAAAACGACGGCGACGACGACGTGAAAAAAACAAATTGAACAATATTTTTTTATTTAATACACTCAAAAAGTATTAATGTTTTTAACTTATCACCCTCATAATAATATTTAAAAATGAAGAGAACCATTAATTTACTCAAATCTAACTTCAGTCTTTTAGGTTACAATTACCTATCATATAAGTAAGTTAAATATAACATCTTATATTACTTTTATACATCGCAAAATTGTTGAAGTTATTGTGCGGATGGATGGCGCAAAATATATCTTTTACACAACGAAATATGTGATAAAATACATTACTAATGATTAAGAATAATGTGTATAAAACTAGGAATGGGAGAATTAACGGGATTGCGAGACACATTTTTTTCGGTTAGACACTCTTGTTAGTTTTTATTATTGTTCTAATCCTTCTCACAGCTCCCTTTGCTGCTTTTTTTCGCTAGAAAAAACAAGTCTGCTTTAGAACACACAATACATACTATTTATACCATGATTAGCTTCTGACTGCCACTTTATCTGAGTGGAATGAACTAGTAATGTTTTGATGACTGAATTACTTATCTAGTTTTATCCAAAAAAAGAGCAAACTATTTTATTTTTCGCTTTTTCATCTCCTGAGCGGTAGCATTGTTTTTCAATCTACCATATTGTAAGGCAGATGCCTATTAAGTTTGTACACTGACAAGTACTATAGCACAATATCAAATCAAGAAAATATGAGAACGGACCTGAAAATGTACTGCAGTACCTACCTATTTAAACATGCCTCTGTGTATGCCCTTAATTCAATATAATATGTATATAATTCTTATGCCGCGGTTTTCGTTACTCTTCCGAAACGGCTTGACTGAATTGTATGAAATGTGCATATCAGGTAGGTCTGAGAATCGCCAACTACCCTTAAATGAAAAGGGTGATCCTACCCAAAAAAAGGCAAGTTTGCAGGGCACAGCTAGTAATAAATATAATAGTTTATAATAAATGCTAGGAATTACCTTTAATACATTTAAAATCCAATCACCATCCGAGAGAACAATACTTGGGTATGTAGAAGAAGAGAAACAACGCAATAAACGGATGCGCCTGCACTGCAGAAGACCAAAGAATCGTACACAATAACACTGTTATTATCATTGTTCACTGATACGAAGGCAGAGCCTTAAAAACGTACGTCGCCAGAGCGCTCTGGCACTACACAACTCATATATAAACAACTCCACTCAATAATAAACGCGCAGGGTGTATTGTACTTTAAGAATAAGTTGATAATGATGACCTTGGATTAAATGCAAAACAACTGTATTTTCAGACTAGCTTTCTGCCTCTCGACTTCGTTTATATTATGCTCCCTAGGGACAATGGTCTATAACTAGATCATACTTATGGAATATTACGTCCAAGTCAATAAACTTGGTGGTCCACGTCAGAACGGAATTTTTTTCGAATACTTAGTCCTCCAGAACTAAGAGTCCAGGACTAAGTTCTTGCTTGAAGGATTAGCGTTACTTCTAACCTAATGAGACAGATTATTATCGACGTTCAATGACCTGACTCCGACAGTCGTTAGATATTGCGATATCTTTATCTGTCTTCATTCGATAAGATTCTTAAGTTGGTCATTCAAGAAATCAGCCTAAATTGTTCACTGTTTTTACGAACAAAAATATTTGGTGTACTAATTCCTGAATACACATTTTTGGCTTGTATTATTATTCAATTATTGTAGTTTACAATAAAGATCGTTTCGTACGCACCTTCGCCTGCGTGGCAGTTAGATTTCACATTAAAACTTACAATCACAATTTTGTATCTCCAATCAAAACTCTGGTATCAAAATTCCAATCAAATTTGGATTGAAATACTGGAAAAAAATTATGGGATATCTATTACCTCACCAAGAACACTCCCACCAAATATTATTTCTCTAGGACCAGGGGCTTAGGCTGTGGATGTGCGTTGATTTGTATGTCAGCCAGTCAACACTGAATTTTATATGTATAGATTATGCATAATAATTTACTCATCTTTATGTTTAAAGCGTCCATCAATAATGATGAACAGAACATACCTACACGTACTTAATTTTTTGCCGATGGTCGCTTATTACTTTTCATTAATACTTTTTACTTAATATTTATAGGTCATAAACATGACGAAGGAATGGTAATAAGGATATCGCATTACATTGAGTTACTATGGATAACCTTTCCACAAAATATGTATACTGGAATTTTTACTGGATTCAATAATTGCATCTTCAATATTTATGTTTATCGTTTATTGTTATGACTATCTGCAGTTATGCATAAGGAAAACAGAAAAAAATCAATGAGAAAACTGGTAAATCTTTAATCCCTAGTTTTTGAAGGTGCAAAGTTTGGTAACTTTGGGGATTCACTTATTACTAATTTAATAAAGTTGAAAAGATTGTTTGCTTGAACGCACTAATTTCAGAAAAAAACATTTGAAGACGATTTGAAAAAAAAAACACTCTGATATCACATAGTACAATTCAGGTATTCATTCAAACTAAATAATATCACATGAAATTTCAGCCCATTTTATTTCAAACGTCATAAAGTACGAATAGGTGGCAACTGGCGATGACACAGCCAAAAAAAAATGCATGTAGGTTTTTATTTATTATATTAAGGAAGGTTAGTGCTAAAGATTGCAACATTAGTCTGCGTTTTTATAATAAAACTATAGTAAATATCATCTATCATTGTGCCAGTTTTATCACAGATAATATTATATATATCAGTAAGCCGATTGCATTAGTTATTGCATTCAATTCCTGTTTACACATAAGTATCTACTCATACAAAATCGGGCCAATGACATTGAAAAGCAGATAAAGAAAAATATTGTTTATTATTTTGTTATGATGATGACCTCGATTGAAGAGACGTCATTCGGTTATTTTTTTACATAATAAGCAGGATGTTAGCCTATTTTTTTCGTAGAAACGTAATTTATTTATTTGATAACACTACATACATACCTATGCTCACGCCTTTATTCCTCGGGATAAGGGTAGGCAGAGGTGTTGGACCTAATAACAGCACCCACTTTTCACCGAAGATGATTAAGTGCCAACGTCACAGAGGGTGAGTCCATCGCTATACGTCTTTAAATTACTTCTCAGACATATACAGGTTTCATCACGATGTTTTCCTTCACCGTAAAGCACGTGGTGTTTTATAAAAACTCATTGGTACAGGCCCTTCTGGGATTCGAACTTGCGTCGCTTTCGTAGCAGGCGACTTCCCCAACCCAAGGCCATGGCTGTACAATTAAAGTCTACCTATATTCATTGGTAGAATTATATAAAGAGGTCCAACCTTTGAAATCCTGTCTTAATACTGTGCAAATAAGGTTATTTTCTGTTCTTTATAGTGTGCTGGCAAGCGCGAACCGGAGAAGGAAGCTGAAGCCCAGGCATGGATCGAGGCTGTGATCGGAGAGAAGTTCCCGGACACTCCTTACCAGTACGCCTTGCGCGACGGCATCATCCTCTGCAAGCTTATGAACAAGCTACAGCCGGGAATCATCTCTAAAGTCAACGTCAGCGGCGGAGACTACAAGTTCATGGACAACATTAGCCAGTACGTTTTCATATCAGTAGATTCATTTTATAAGTGATATTGCAAAGGTCTCCTGTTAAATACTATTGCGCCAAACGAGACCAACACAATGTCACTCATGCGTTACTCACCTTATGAAGAATCGAATCAATGGCGAAAGATTTTCACTATAGTAGCATAGCTAAGAACATCGAGCTCTGGCGATATACATAATAAAATTGGGGTAAAGCACTAATTTCATATCGTCTTCACATATTTGATTTCTCTTCCTCCACACATACTTGCATCAAATTGTATAGGTATTTAAAACTTTTCCTTTTTTCCAGGTTCCAGGCAGCTTGCATCAAGTATGGTGTACCAGACGTAGACCTGTTCCAGTCAACTGATCTGTGGGACCAGAAGAATATCTCCCTCGTCACACAAACCATTTTCGCTCTTGGCAGGACGGTACGTTAATTTACGCCTTATATCTGCATTGCATGGTTTGACTTAGTTTACCTACTGAAGATAAGCTCGTCTGTGATTATGATTATTCCCTGGGTTCGCAAAGAAACGATCACAAAAGTAATCAATATTTTGGATATAGAGGGTTAGGAAGAGGATGAAAATTACCCATTTTATTTATAACCACCAGAAAGATTTGTCAGTAGTTATACTATACTAATATATAAATTATCCTGCTTACGCCTGTATTCCCCGAGGGCGATGTACTTACTTATGCCAATAATCTAGACTCTGGGCTTATACTGGATAGTTACCGATAGAAAACCCATTAATACTTTATCCAACCCGGGGACCGAACCCAGGAAAATGTTTTCCAAAATAACGCTTGCGACCACTAGACCAACGACCCAGTCTCATATCATATTTATAAGTACATTTTCGTGAAAATGGCTATTAAAATGAATGAAAAATTGTTTTTTTTATTCCAGGCCTACAAGCACCCCGAATGGCGCGGCCCCTGGCTAGGACCCAAGCCTGCAGAAGAGAACCGCCGAGAGTTCAGCGAGGATGTTCTCCGCGCTGGTCAGTCCGTCATTGGCCTCCAAGCTGGCACCAACAAGTTGGCCACACAATCTGGCCAAAACATGGGCGCTTCCCGCAAGATTATTCTTGGAAAGTGAAACCAGCTCGCAGGAGACCAGAGCAGTTTTATGTCTGTATATATAAATAAAGCAATACGTATAACTGACGTGTAGTTGTTGTGTTTGCAAAGGCGTTTAGTTAGATTTTATGAGCTGAAGTTATGATTTTAAGAACGATGTAACTTATTTCTTATAGCTTAGAATAGTTAGCATTTCGTATTATGAAAATGTGACTAAGTAACACCATTTTTAACCTAAATGTTTGTTTATCTTCTCATACCTGGAAACCTTAAATGTTCTTGTAATAAACTCACACCTTCTTATAAGTTATGTGGTATAAGATTAAGCTATGAATGATCCTAGTAGTATATATAAGTAGTATCATAAACCGACATAATGTTTGTCCAGTAGTACCCATACCTAGCGTAGAAAGGGTAATACAATTACAGTTTTTTTAATTTAAATATAGTCACCACAAACATAAACATTTTTTTGACTTAAAAATATATATATTGTAAATTTGTTGACTATCGCCTTTGTTCGTTCTTAAATTTGTGTAATATTTATATATATTTTTTAATATTACCAATGTTGTGTTACCAAACTATATGTGATAGCTGTAGAGAGGAGTATTTACATACCATTGTAATATTTGTAATACTTTTATTTAAGACTTCGTATGATTAGTAAAATTAGGAGGTCTGAGGTCCAAGTTTTACCAATCGAAGTAACGTATATCTAAGTAGTCTACGAAGTAAGAATCACTTTCACTGCTTCTAAAACTATACGTAACAACAACTACGATGCCTAGGTTAATTTATAACGCTATACATTTTATAATGAATAAATAAACTTATTAAAAAAAAATACTTGTCATTTCGATGAATCTGAATACCTCCCCCATTACAAAGTCTGTTTACAAAGATTTCACACCACGTGCTAAAGCACCGTAAACGGTGAAGGAAAACATCGTGAGGAAACCTGCATATTTCTGAGAAGTAATTCAAAGACGTATGTATAGTACCTGAGACGGCGATAGACTCACCATCTGTCACGTTGGCACATAATCAGATTCGGTGAAAAGTGTGTGTTGTGATAACAACACCTCTGCCTACCCCTTCGGGGAATACAGGCGTGAGCATAATATGTTGTTTACAAAGAGTCCTCAAATTCATCGGGCACACAGAAATACGCGACAATCCAGACAGTCTAAAAAGGCTCAGATCACGGGACGGGTCGACGGCAAAAGGAGCAGGGGTCGTTCGCCAATACGATGGACGAACGCGACCCAGGCTGCAACGAGGACTACACTTCAAGCTTCCATCCAGATGGCAATAAATAGAGAGACTTGGGGAACAATGTTGGTGCAAACTTCGCGCCATGATCACATCCCTCAATCATGAGGTTGCGACTAAGAAGAACATTACAAAGTATGACAAAATTGATCGAAAATCAATAGTTGTGGTATACTGGTAGAAACAAGTAATTATAAGGCACTATCCTTTGTTCCCCTATACCAGACTCCCAAAATCCCAAATCCCAGATGATCGAAATACCAGATCCTCATAATATCAGAAGTACAAACAAAAGAAATTAATTAAAACATTGAAATATCGAAGATTTATTTTGGACGGTCTATCTAAGGTTTTTTTGCTGTTTCACCGCGAGCTTTATAGTGAAGGAAAACATCGTTAGGAAACCTGTAGATGTCAGAAAAGTTATTCAGAATGTATGTATGAATAGTGCTATTTAAGCTGCGATACAGACGCACTATCAGTCGAGTTGGAACCATAGGCGCTATTCATATTTATTTATTGCATTAAGTCCGTAGTAAGTAAGCTACTTGGCTCTATAGGCAATGTTTGGTAATGACTATCTGAAATAACATTACCTACAATACAATAAATAAACATTACACATAATTTGTGTAAATCATTTAATGATCTAATCGATGGACTGCCTACTATCTAGAGCGTTCGAAATTCATGAACGATGAACGCCTTTCGTGGCCTATTCGAATCTCCCCAACTTGGCACTGCTGTCTATGGCGAGCATTTAGCGTTACTTTTCGGGAATAAATAAGTCACATAAGCCATGAGCGCTGACGTTGAATGCGCAGTAGGTAGTTATCTGTCTGTCTGTAAAGCGCAACGCGAATAAATTCACCAGGTTACTCCCGCTATTTTCGCTGAGCGCTCATAACTCGTGATGGCACCTGTGATGATAAAGAGAGGTTGATAAAAGAACTGTGCAGCATGGCATGAGCATAGCCCTTAGTATAGTCAGTTTATGTATGTAGTGCCATCTAGCGAGATTTGTAGATACTCACCAGGCATTACATAGTTTCACATATTTTCACAAAGATGGCATTAGCATCACCACGGTGCGTAGAAGTACATCTTTTTTTGACAGATCATAAAAGTGATGGCCATTTGCTAAATTCCACGCGCTGCATCGAGTCGATTATTTAAAATATTATCGATTAAATTATTTAAACTCATAATTTTTTTTGTATCCCTATATTAAATACATCAGGCCTAACTCCATAGTTACTACTTTTATTGTAAAACAATTTCATTTGGGAATAATCACGTTTCTGTCTTCTTAACTCTGTGCGAATTAAATATAAAAACTACCTAAAAGATATTTTATTTTGTTTATGTCTCGATACTTTATAAACATAAATATAATATTGTTATAGTTTGAACTTGGTACGCAACATAAATAAAGAAGGAAAAGTGCATAGAATCCAAAGTTCATTTTTAATCTTCTTATTAAGGTACCTACTAGATGCAAATAGCAAAAATAGTAAACTTTATTAAAATACCTGTATCAATATAAGTCTAACATCCGGCCTGCATAGGGAGCCCAAAGAATTACGGTGGCGGGAAAATATAATGAGGAAACCTGCAATGTCTGAGAAGAAATTCAATTCAAAGATCATTGTAGTATACAATATGTATGTATAGTATATACATACATACTATCCGTTACGTCAGCATTTAATAATGTTGGGAAAAGTTAGTTCTTTTGTGAGAAAAGTCGATACTCATATCGTTTCGATTACAATTTGTCACAACACTAACGAATGTTAAATAACACAGTCAAGTCAAGTCAAGTTCGCAGCACAGCTACCTACTTGTTGTGGAATTTGTTTTTCCTTTGAACTGCGTAAATTATTAGTGAATTGTGAGTGTAAACTGTCCCAATGTTAACAAAAACGTGACAAAATGATAACATTCGGCGCTGCAAGCCCTTCTACGGCGTTGGAGGATACAGGTGTGATAACGTGAACTTTGTTTTCATCACGAGTTTATGAATTTTTGTGTTCATTTTTAAATGTTTTTAGGAGAAGTGAGAAGCATATGCGAGAGTGTGTGCAGTGATGGTTCCAGCGCTACGGTGCAGCCTGGGGGCTCGAACCAGAGACCTCGTATGGACATTGCTTGTGTCTTGGACGTAACCCAAACAACCAATCTTGCTCACAGAAAAAGAGCATTGGAAGAAGTTCGCTTTGCTGCCGATCTCGTCAATGCTAATTTGCATCACATTCATGTAAGAATTTACCAAAAATATGTACTTTTAGTGGCTCTGATAACACTTCTGAATGATTTTCGATGTCTTTGAGAAACCATCTCATTTTTCATTGAGCACATTTTATAAAAAATTTGAAAAGCCTGAGTGGCCTGACTGAGTTTGTAAGCCGTTGGTTGTTTTGCAACATTCATAATTAGGTACCATATCAGGGAATGAATTAAATAAATCAGTTTTATAATTAGTAAATACTAGCACATGCCAGTAATGTAGACATAGGACCTGTTGAAATTGATTATATAAACTTACTTTTTGGCCATCAAAATGTGCTTTATCTTTCGTTAACTTGTTCACTGCTAATGACACATCTGTGCATCCAGGAGTAAGTGAATTTATGACGAAGATGCAAAGTTAGCAGTGAATGTGTTAATGTGTTTTTGCTCTAATTGTATTAATTAAAATAAGATTTTTGGTATTTCTTAACATTCTTATTTGGAAAAGAACATTTCAAGTTAGACCAGCAGAATATTTTTTCACTTTGATGGAAAAAGTTTAAAATCCTTTCAAGGCTAATTATACACACATATACAAATACATGTATCACCTTTTTGTCCAGTGTAAGTGACCCCAAGTTAGTTACTTGCTTGACAACTTCTTTAATTTCAGTTTGAAAAGCTAGACTTTGGTGAGACCAGTGTGTTGGATACATTCTACAATGCAGACGTTGCACTGGTGGACCTCAGCATACAAGTGCAGCAGAGCTCGTTGCTGTACCATCTTGGAGTACGGGAGAGTTTTGACATGAAGGAGAATGTATTGCTCTACAACGATGTTGACCCTGACTCCACACTTCGGCTCAAGGTAAAAATGAAGCAAAAAATTTTTACCTACTTCATAAACATTATGAAATTAATGATCTTAGGATAATACATTTTTTTTCAAGTTTATGCACATATTTCAACTCACATGCTTTAGAACAAACCTGTAAATTTCCGAGTTGTACTTCAAAGTCATATATATAGTGTCAGAGGTGGCGATAGATTCACTATTACATTCATACATGTCACATTGGCACATAATCATATTCAATGAATTTTTGGGCATTGTTGTTACAACATCTCTACTTACTCTTATGAGAGACCATGAGCATATTTATTTAATTTATCTAGGAATCAGCCATTTGAAACTACTATTAAAAAAACCAATGACACCATTAATTGAACAAAAATTTCATAAATACATTCTATTAAAATTTTTGATATTTCCTTATAATTAGTAATATTCGGTAGTCAAATATATTTATTTCGAGTTTTACTTATTTGGGTATCTATATATATTGATAACATGTTGTTTTGACAACATTTGTATGTGGTATGACCATAACCATAATTTCTTATTATAGGGTATTTATTATCCTATACTATTATTATCAGGCGTGAACATATGTATGTATGTATGCATTATCATATACATGTGACATATTCATTGAAAATACCACCAATGTGATGTCCCAAATGTCACAGAAACAACAAAGGTTCGGAAAGAAAGGAGATTTCAAGGAAAGCATTGATTTCACCGCAATATATCGCACTTTAATTATATAGGTACAGGTGCCGTCACGACTTACTAGCGCTCAGTGAAAATAGTGGGGGTAACTGTGCATGACAGACAGAGACAGGCTAATAACGATACCATCATAACTGTACCAAGGTAAAGGGGCCCAGCCATGAGATCTTAATGCATCATTATAGTTGTGTGACAGTGACAGATGTATACACGTCATATGCATCTGTCGCAAAATGTGAGTGAAACTATCATGGCAATAAGAGCTCATGGTAAGGCCTACTTAAAGTCGATAAATAAATTTGCCTCACTATATACGAAAGTGTGGGTAGCAAGAGGATTATAAGATTTTAACAACTATGCAATGATATTTTATACAACTAAAGAGATATATCAGTAGCGCGTGAAGTGTAGACACGAAAATCTCTTATGGCGCCGTTCTGTAATATACGTGAACGTAACATATACTGTGTTACAATATCATTGGAACTATGCAAATCATCCTATAATTTAAATATTATGTTTGTATTTAAGTGGTGGCACATTTTGTTTTGTGTCAGTCTAGTTTTTTGTGATTTGAATATATTACGGTCGTTTTGTGACTAACTATGCCTTTAGTGTGGGAATTGCTTGATAATGGATGAAAAAATAATAGTTGAGACCATTTGAGACTGGTCCTTCGAGCCTCGTAATTAGACTCGTAATATCACTGAAGCTTTTAGACTAGATCAGTGATGACGGTGTTATGCTCCTCACGAAGTTTTCCTTCACAAAGTACGTGGTGTGAAATCACTGCCCATAAGTTTTTTAGAAAAACTTATTGGTACCGGCTCCGCTGAGTATCGAACTTGCGTCGTTTGCCTAGCAGACGACTGCTCAAGCCCCACGGCCACCACGGCTCTATCTAAGCTAAAATTCTAGGAATGTATTATTTGTGAGTGCAGTCTTCTTCTACTAGTGTTATAAACCTGAATATGGAAGCTCGTAAGTATCGATTTTTGTTACTTTTTCACGCAAAAACTACCGAATGGAATTGAGTGACTTAACTATATAGTTTAATAATATAGCTCGAGGAGCTCGTGGCACAGTTGCTATTACGCATATCATTCGATCAGCTATGTCAAGCAACCCTAACTCTAGCCAGTAATTGCATGGATGACCGCCTGAGTCCCCTCCGTGCCTCGGAGAGCACGTTAAGCCGTCGGTCCCGGTTACCAATTTATCATCTTCGGCAAGTCTGACAACTGGTTTAATCCAGATCACAGAATTTCCTCGTAAAGTGGTTGCGAAGGTCAGATGGCAGTCGCTTCGTATAAAAATCAGGTGATCAGCCGCATCGGGTTGAATCAAGTGCCGACCCTTAACAATGTATGAGATAAGGCCAAGGAGATGATGAATGTAATAATATAGCTTAAACATCAGAATAACGAATAGATTTTGTGTGAATTGTCCAAAATGTACACCACCAGTAGCAACATATTTATGCAAGTTTCGTCAAGCTATTTTTCTTTGTCGTGAATCTCGTATTGGTATTTTTTTTTCAGCTTATTTAACTCAGTAAAGCTAGTAACTGCCAATCAGATCTTATCTCAGAGTTAAACTTGGCTAAAGCTGCTTAGCTAAAATCAATACATATAATCGCAGCTTAAATGTCAGGGTCAGTTTCTAACTTCATGGTCTTAACACTACTTATTCAAATTAGTTAATCGTTTTATTATTTGTTGCTGTCACGGTGTGGATGTACTCCTTCCGTGTCTTTTAAATTGTCACCTGCACATATATTTATATTTATATCTATACAAATACATTCTCATACATATATAAACATTGAAGAAAACTAAATTGCTGTGTCTGTTTGTAATGCCTGATTAACAACTCGAATGTATATGAAAGTATACATCGCACCCTCAGAACGATAGGGGCTCAACTCAAAAATTTATGAAAATAATTATGTTCAGATAGGCAGACCTTAAAAATGAATTTACACTCGTAGTTTAAAAAAAATATAATACAATTTTTTAACGCTTATCGTATACACGACCTAAATTAGGTACACTTTAAAATATAAAATACATTGTATTCAGAACTGGTACTTAATTACTGACTAAATAAAATTAAAATTTCAAAAATTAATTTTTTTTTGCTTTGAGCCCCTATCGTTCTGAGGGTGCAAGTGTCGGTACTTAGGTAATAAAAATCTATTTTTAAAATTTTATTCTTTCTGTATGTGTCTGATTGTTTCGGCTAATCTCTGAAACGGCTGGAGCGATTTAACGGAACTTTTACTGGCAGTTCCGCGGGTTCCGCGAAATAAACCCTGACAAGAAATTAGGTCTACGAGGGTGAAACCGCGGGGCACAGCTAGTTTCAATCAAAACAACACAGATTTCATAAGCATGTCTTCGTCTAGTTCCCTCAATAACCATTACTATCAATTTGTCAAATGGTTCGTCCGTGCGCTCAATCACACTCGGATGACACGTCAAATACCTCTGAATACTTAATTGAATCATAGAGCAATTGTATGTTATCTAGTCATTCTTTTGTGATTGCAACTCACGTGAATACTTCTACATGATTTAAGGATCATTATATATGAGAGATGAAATCATTTTGGGGTCAGATTTTGAGACAACTATTAAAATGTTAAATGGTGTACAATCGAGCATCATAATTGTAAGATACAAATATATTTTTGACGTACGCATTTTTTTAATGTCCCACAAAGGTAACACAATTCATTTGATAGTAATCGCCTACCATTGACTTCACTCGCGTGTTACCTGCTGGAAGAAGATTGGAATTCCTGTGCCATCAAAAATATCAAAAGATTCTACCATAGCTAGCACAGCGTCTGCGATTTAACCCACGTAGACTTAATTTCATGTGTGGTTTCGCGGACTCCTATTTTTATATACAATAAAGGTATTGTTAGTTAGTCTATGTAACCTCAGATATCTGCTAGTGAAAGAATAACATACGTACCGACAGACAGATATTTTTTTAATAAGTAAGTACAATATATATTACATGTTTCTCCCATACGCATATGTTTAGTCTAAAGCTATAAATTTGGCAGTCGAGTATACAAACAGACACTAACATTTTATTTATCTATATGGATTAGCATTTCGATATTTTTTTTTAAATAATGACGAGTCTGAAAGCACGTCGACCCTGGGGATATTGGCTTTTATGGTCCACTTATCTGACTCCTAAAACTCTCGCTGAAAAAGCCGGCAGATCTTGTCTATTAGATATAGCAATTGGCTACGCCTCATTTAGCAGGTCTTTTCTGATGGTTACAGATATCTCTGCCGAATTTTCTTTTCGTCTCATACAAGCTGTCTGATGCTGGGACCTGCGTGACCACCAACCCCGCTGCGACCAAGTTCAAGGGCGATGACGCTGCGGACCCCAAACAACATTTGACAGTAAGATTGAAAAATATACTGCAAGATGTCGAAGTTCAGACCAAGTGAGTAAATTAATTCAACCTCATATTGTGAACACTAAGTTCTTTCGACCCTAACCCCCCTCATAACAAAACACGGCTTAAGCGACGCCCAAAACTATGTCCAACTCTTTTTGACAGATAGAGTTACTATTAAGCCAAGCACTACCTTAGTTTACAAGTTTAAAGGTTTATCATAATAGTGTGCAATAGTGTTATGTACTGTGGCTTTTAATATTGTCCGATACAAAAAGGCCCGTCTAATCTTTTTGTACGTACTGTAAGGCTGAGGCCTAAAACCTTTTTCTTTTAAAGTTTAATTTTTATGAAAGATATTTTAAATCCGAAAAGGATTCGAAATAGGAATAAAGAAAATAGTAGTTATCAGAGTAATTTTTATATAGATCAAAGATGGAAGAGTAAAATAATAAAAGTGAAAAACATTCGATTCATTTAATAATACTCTCAAACTCAAAATATCTTTATTTGATTAGACTTCTTACAAAGTACTTTCAAATCGTCAGAAGGACACAAAATACATTATACATGATTATAAATGTTACCACCGGGTTCGGAAGGTAGCTTTTGTTGAGAAGAACCCGGCAAGAAACTCAACAATTACTCTTTTAAAAAAATATATATTATACAATGTTTTTGGTTACAGTATTTATATCTCATGAATATAAGCCCATGGGACACAGCACAAATGCTCAATTGTCAAATATAATAACTAAAATATTACAAATATTTGTGAGCATGGCAAATTCCAGCCAGTCAAAGCAAAGATCAAACTAAGATTAATTAATTGTAGCAAAAGTACAGTGCCAATGGGATTATTTACAATAATTTTTCGACAAAGATACATCCCAGGGTTCCTTATCACAAATATAATCACTTACAGTATAATATCCTTTTTTGAGCAAAACTCCTTTGATGGTCTCTTTAAATTTATTGAAGGGCAAGTTTACAATTTCTGTTGGTAATTTATTATAGAAGCGTGTGCACTGTCCTAAAAATGAGCCATGTACTTTCTGTAAGCGATGCGCAGGCACTACAATTTTGTTTTTGTGCCTTGTGTTTATGTTATGCACATCACATTTTTTTTGAAACGATCCAATGTTTTGATGCACAAATAATAAGTTAGCTAAAATATACTGTGAGGCCACTGTCAAAATTCCAATTGATTTAAATTTTTCCCTTAACGAATCTCGGGGTCCCAAATTATAAATTGATCGTATAGCCCTTTTCTGTAATGTGAATATATTCTCTATATCAGCAGCTTTGCCCCAAATTAAAATAGCATAGGACATAACACTATGAAAATAACAAAAATATACGAGTCGAGCTGTTTCTATGTCTGTATACTGTCTAACTTTACGAATTGCATAAGCCGCGGAGCTGAGTTTTCCTGATAGCTTGGATATATGTGGGCTCCACTGAAGTTTGTTATCAAGGGTTATACCTAGAAATACTACTGACTCTACGATATCCAAAGTTTCACCATTTACCATGACCTTTGTATCAACAGGTTTGACGTTTGGTAAAGTGAATTTAATACATTTAGTTTTTTGTGCATTTAAGACTAAGTTATTTACATTAAACCATTTCAATACCTGATCAAGTGCACTGTTTACATCTGCATAATTCGTTTTGGCTCTGTCGACTTCAAACAAAAGAGATGTGTCATCAGCGAACAGTACAATGTCACACGTATTCTTGACTAAATTTGGTAAATCATTAATATACACTAAGAACAAAAATGGTCCTAGCATTGAACCCTGTGGGACGCCCATTAGTACTGGAGAACCGGAAGATTTGACGCCATTTACTTCGACCGTTTGAATCCGCTGACAAAGATACGATTTGATTAGGTCGAGTGCCCTACCTTTGACACCGTAATAATTTAATTTAACTAATAAGGTTTCGTGTTGGACACAATCGAAAGCCTTGGATAGGTCGCAGAATACACCTATGATGTCATGAGCGTTCTCCCACGCTCTATAAATATGTCTAAGAAGTGCAACACCAGCATCAGTAGTTGAACGACCTTTTGTGAAGCCATATTGCTCGCCATGTAGAATATTATTAAGATTAAAGAAGGCGACTATTTGATTCAAAATAATTTTTTCAAAAATTTTGCTGAGGGCTGGCAGGATAGAGATCGGTCTGAAGTTGGTAGGATCACTATTATCACCACCTTTAAATAATGGAATAACTTTACTATATTTCATGAGGTCCGGGAATACACCGCTCATAATACAACTGTTAAAAATTTCAGCTAAACAGGGGGCAATTATGTCAATAATATCGTGAAGTACTTTCACTGATATATCCCACAAATCACCAGTCTTTTTGGAATTCAAACTTTTAAATGTCTTTATTATTTCAAAAGGCGTGATAGTACAAAAACTAAAGCTAGTGCCACACTCAGAAACATTTGATTTCAATAATAATTCTGCGTCTGTGGGAGATGAATTTAGGGAACTAGTAGTTACTAAAGGAATATTTACAAAGAAGTTGTTGAAAGTTTCAGCTATTTTGTTATCATCTTCGATTACTTTGTTATCAATATTTAAAGTAATACGACAGTCGCGACTCTTTGCCTTTCCCGTCTCGGCATTAATAACGTTCCAGGTAGTCTTTATCTTATTATCAGAGTATTTGATTTTCTGGGCAAGATGCAAGGCTTTAGCTTTTATACAAACTTTCTTAAAACATTTAGAGTATCTAGTTACGAATGCTGAGAACTCAGGACTATGATCATATCGTTTCATACCATAAAGATCATACAACTTCTTTCTACTTATATGTATACCTACAGTTGCCCATTCATTGAATTTTACTTTACTTTGCTTCTGAACAGTTTTTAATTTAAAAGTACTATTGAATTCCGTTTGTATAACGTTAAAAAGGCTATTGTAAAGAGCATCAGGATCTTCTTGTGGCCCTTGTAGGTTGGTTATTTTGCTTGCCAAGTTAGACCTGAAATTTGCTACAAGTTTCTTAGTAATAGGTCTATAAGTGGTTTTTTTTACTACATTATTTGTTTTATTTAATATTGTGATTTTTTGACCACAATGGTCTGACGTAAGATCACTGATAATAGATTTTTCCAGGGCCTCACAGTCGCAGAACACATTATCTAGACATGTGGCAGAAGTGGCAGTTATTCTAGTGGGTTCTAGGAATAAGTGCTTTAAATTAAAAGAATTAAACAGACTAATTAAACGCACCGAAAGGGAATTATTTTCTAGCAAGTTAACATTAAAATCGCCACACACTACAATGCTTTTATTATGGCCCGCAACACGTCTAATGGCATCTTCAAGGATAGATTCAAATGAACAGAAATTGCCAGATGGGGGGCGATATACGCATATTATTACATGTCTTTCTAGTTCAATACACGATAGTTCGGCAGTACGCTCGATAGACAGGTTTACTATATCACTACGCTCTTTACATTTAACATTATTAGATACCAAGATTAAAGAGCCACCATGAATTGCTGATTTTCTGACGAATGCACTACAAAGTCTATAATTATTATTGTTGAGCAATAGCTCATGATTTTTAAGCCAATGTTCAGTTAAACAAAGCACATGAACATTATGGCTTTCTAAAAATAAATCAATTTCTAATTGTTTGCCAGCCAAGCCTTGTATATTTTGGTGCACTACGTTAAGACGACAGAGCCGGTTGACGAGGGACTCGGCCGTTGTCTTAGTTACTAGTTTAAAGAACTAGAACTAGAACTAATTACTGTGTTATTAGAACTACATAACACCGTTTCATTACTTAGACTAAGTTTCGTTATAGTTGCTATAACACCGTTAATATTATATGCTACCAATGTAGCTATCATATTCATGCATTTTTTGGGGATGTAAAACAAGTCCCCAGTTATAATAAATCGACTAATAAATTTATTAGTATCAAAAAAAATAAAATTGTCGCTATGACAACCTGTCCTACACATAAGATTATTTAACCTACCTATATAATCATTTTGCCTGTCTGTGTAGCTTTTACTATATGGGAAAGCAGTTATCATAATTTTGTGGGCATTTAAATGTGACAGATATTCTAAGCCACTTATTAACTCATTTTTGTGCACACTAAGTCCCTCACCTATCAAAATAATCACAATAGATTGAGGATCTATTTTCATACACTTAATTTTATTAATTAATAAATTAATAAATAGTACCAATGGATCAATGAATGAAATATCATGTATTCATTAATGAAATCACATTATTTCCATTGATGACTTTGAATAATTTTCCATAGGAGTCGTGACTCACTGGTGTTTTCCTTGTACCACGTTGTTTGTCACTCAATTCTAAGCTTTAATTTATTTGAACTCGTGAGGATAACTTTACATACTTTTAATGAACAAACAATTGCAATACGTGACACAATTATTGTCTATGGTGTCAGTAACCATTTCCTGATATAAAATGTTAAACGCAAGCTCACGTCCTCCTTAAGTGAAAATATAACAGCTTGTTAGTCTGTCGCCTTTTACGCCTACTCACATATGACTTCCAATTTCCTATCACATATATGCAGGTTTCCTCACGGTTTCTTTAAGCTTTTTTGTGGCAGATTTTTTTATGAAATTGGAACTGTGTGTTTCATACACTGATCAGGGGATCTACCATCGTCAATTTAAGAAGAGTGTATTATGAGTGTAAGTAACTTCTGAGCTTTGACAATTAATTTTGGTAACGTAAAATTGAACGTCAAAGCCAAAGCGTTCTTAAAACGCATTGTCTAAACGATCATAGTTGGCCCCCAGTATTATAACTAGATTCTGACTAGTTCATAGTTCCAACTATAGTCACACTCTATAGTGGTTGACACGAAATTTTCGCGCTGATAGCGAGCGTGAAGCGAGAAGTCTTGAAACGAGTGAAATGAATGAATACTGAAATTTTTAAAACTTTGGTGTAATTTTGAATGGAAAAGCCTGGCCATTATAACGCTAGACTGCCTAAAGAACACCTCAAATATTCATGTGAATAGTTTTTTGTCTATATTTTCCTTCTTGGAACGTCCCAATAAAACGAAGTAAAAAATATGTTTTAAATTCCAGGGCCCATCTCCAAGAGAAGTTCCTCTCGGACTTACGCAAAGCGCGTGAGACGTACAGCGGTCTGGAACTGGCTAACGTACTGCATGCGATGCGTAGACGCCTGGACGACCCGGCCGTACTATCGGGAGACACCATACTGAACATGCTCATATCATACAGGGAGATACAGGACTACGATGCGATAGTACAAGTTGTCACCGACCTGAAGACTATTATGAATAGGAAGAACTACGTCAATATGCCTATTATCACGTTCATGTTCGCTTTTGCTATGAATAGGTGGGATTTTCGTTATTTACCGTATGCATTTAAACCGAATTTTGCTCGTTTTTTTGACGTTTTCTAAAGTGAAACCTAGCTGGATCAATTTATCCCCCCTGAACAAAACTCAGTATATGGCTATGGCCTTCGAGTAGGTACTTGGGATCGTAATGAAAGAACGATGTACCACAGAGGAAAGTTTTTTTATTCATAAACTGACGTTTTATATGTAAGCCCCGTTTAGACTCTCGATAGCGAGGTTTAAATACTAATGTCAACAGTGACAGCTCCATCTATCGATATAACATAGAACTATCATATTATTCTTGGTATATTTGGCTTATACACCCCCAACACAATATTTCATGCAGACCGTTGCCACTTTTTCGATGATATTTCTCGTTTAAAGGTATTATACATTCAGTTAAATGTTCAGCCGAAATCGCAACGTAGATTCAACAACTCTTCATTATTCAACTGCATGGCATAGATGTTGGACAATTATTACTTACTATTTTAAATTTCACACTGTTTCTTTAAAAGTCGATTTATTACTATATATATGCTCACGTATGTATGTATGTATTTCACACATTTCAACATTTATTTTAAAGTAATAGGGGCGAGCTATGCCGTAACTCTGAAATTACAGATTCCATTACAATAATCTGTAATACTCAATATGTCAGTTATATTGAAGTGTTATTGCTTAATGAAAGTATGCCTTGTTTGGTTTGCTTATGATTATTAATGAAATATTTCAGACGTAACAAAGAAGGAGACAGAGAGAACGCTCTAGAAGTATGCGTGAAAGCCTTGGAGAAGAAAGAGAACAGGTTTCCGGACATGTTGTGTCTCTGCGGTCGTATTTACAAGGACAAATTCGTTGAATCTCAGCACACAGATAAAGCAAGTTTGAATAGTGCAATACATTGGTAAGACAGTTTTGATATATTAGAAGTAATTTTTTGTGGTATCTTGATACAGCGAATGTCGTTTCGAAGCGTCATATAAAGTTTGTAATAAAGCTTAAATTACAATTTATCTTTTAAATAAGTTTAGACTGATGATTATAATTTTGAAATCAGAATGAATTTATTATGAAGGTTAAATATTTTTTTGTTGGTTGTTAGAATATACCTTATTTTATAGTTTGTTTTTTTCCGAGATAAATTCACCACCATTTTAAGTTTTCACATTATGAAGCTTGGTTGATGGTTCACATCACCAAATATAGTGTAGTATCTTCTTAGTATATGACTCTGTTGGAAAAAAAGCATACGATCGACCTAATGCTAAGTAGTCACTTTTGCTAATGGACACCAGGGGCATAACTGTAGAAAATCACGTTACGAAACTCCGTCCGGAACCCCAATAGTTTATGTAATCTCTTTTCTTTATTCGCAGGTATAGACAGGGTTTTGAAGTGCAGCCAAATGAGTACGCCGGCATCAATTTGGCGACGCTTTTAGTTATAGCTGGGAACGATTTCAAGAATTCACAGGAGTTACAGCACATAGGTCAGTCCTATGACATAGCATAATATGCAAGAGGGGTCATAATACCCTTAAACATAATATGTTAAAGGCTGACCCCTCTTTTTATACATATGATATATCATATCAACAAAAAAAAACCAATTCAATCAAATTCAATTCAAATTCAAAATATCTTTATTTAATTAGACTTTTAACAAAGTACTTTGAAATCGGCAGAACGAAAAGATTATACTACCGCCAGGTTCGGAAGGTTGGTTTAACTGAGAAGAACCTGGCAAGAAACTCAGTAATTACTCTTTTAAAAAAATAATTTTACAGCTTTGAGTAATACAATATAAATCATAAAAAAAATATGTCCATGGACACAATTCCAGTGCACAAAAGTCAATAAAAAAGATATAAAAACTAAAAGTAAACTATGCATAAGTAATTGTGTAACTTGAGATGACCAGCCCCCACAAGCAGCACCTGTTCACAAGTATGACGAGAATGCCAGCCATTGTATAGTATTATTACTATATTATAATGATATCATTATAATCATATTATGTTCCAATCGACGCTTATGTCAGGCGTCAATATTAAGAGAGTAGATTTTTTTTTCGAGAATTAATTATGTCTTAATAAAAATCGTATTGATAACAAATAGAAAAAAAATGTAAATTATTTTAGTGTAAAATGGACGTTTTTAATTTTTTTTGTGACCCATAGCGATCTATTTTGGTACTCCATATTTTACAGGAATGGTGTTAAACCACTTGATAGGCAAGAAAGGAAGCTTATCCTCCCTGAAAGACTATTGGGACGTGGCGACTTTCTTCGAGATTTCAGTGCTAGCCCAGGATTATGTGAAGGCGATACAGGCGGCCGAATGCATGTTCAGGTTAAAGCCACCGAACTGGTATTTGAAGAGTACCATTGGCAATATTGAATTGATTAACAGGTCAGTTTATACTTACACCTTATGATAAATATAAAGAGGAAATATTTGTTTGGTTGTTTATAAAGATTTGAACCGAAACTAATGGATCGATTTAAAAAAAAACTTTCAATTATATTATGTATGTATAGTGCCTGAGATGGCGATAGACTCACCATCTGTCACGTTGGCACTTAATCAAATTCGGTGAAAAGTGGGTGTTGTGATAACAACACCTCTGCCTACCCCTTCGGGGAATACAGGCGTGAGCATATGTAGGTATGTAGGTACTTATATTATGCTACTTTATCGCTGCGTTATATTGTTCATTGCGGAGACAGGGCGTATTAACACGCAAGCGAAGCCGCGAATGGATGCTAGTTATACATAAACTAGCTGTCCCGCCGGGGAGCCCTATTAGAAGTTATGCTATATCATCAGCTACCTGTCCGTTAGAGTCTCGAAATAGTTATACTGGAAGTTATGTGAACTTAGCACCCGACTTGAAAAAAAACAAATTATCTTTTGCCATCTGGAAGGCGTTCCTAAGTAGTTGAAAAAAAAAGAATTAAAAAAAAATTGCATAAGGAATTTATGACAAATATTGTCAGCACCCGACTGGTGTTGATAGTATCCTAACAGAACTCTTAAGTATATTACTTTGATATGTATTATGTAAAACCATATTATATTGAGCAAGGTCACACATCAGCACATGATTCTATTGGTGTGTGTGAACTCTGTAGGTATAACCAAAACGTACAATCGATTGTTATATTTTTGCAGATTTAGAAAAAACGAAGACTCATCGGCTGAACAGCAAGTGTTCTCATTTTGGATGGAATACTTTGTAGAAGCCACTAAGAGTACCTCCGATAATATCATCAGGTTTCCAGTAAGTCACCTTTCATTAAACATGGCTTTCTATTTTTTAGTGAGAGACACAATTATGTACACAAACTAGCTGTAGCCCGTGGTCTCACACGCGAGGTTTAGTTTTATGGGCGAAAACAACCTATTTTTTTAATAAAAGTATTCTTCATTATTTCTTGTAACATTAGCTATCCGTCAGCGAAATAAAACATTAGAAAATTGATTTTTTTTGTGTAAATTTCATAAATACTTTCTTATGCATTTAATTAAAAGCTATTCATTTATCAGCATAGATAGATAAAAAAAAACAATCTAAATTACACCATTATTATCCACACACAAGGTAAAATTTACATAAGTAATGTATTCCAGGTTCTAATTTTGGAGACAACAAAAGTATACATGCCATCTTACGTGAACGTGAACTTGGGCGCGGAGCAGAAGTCAGTAGAGATTCTCAATCTTTGTTTGGACTCCATGCGGGGACAATGTCGTCAGGTTCACCGTTGGCTGTTCACCTCTGACATGATCAGGAGTTACAGGTTTCTACTTAATATTTTTGTTTATATGTTTATTAACATAATGCTCACGCCTGTATTCCCCGAACACACTATAGTCACAGTATAAATATCGGTTACCAAGCAGTATGGAAACTCGACCAAATTATTGAAATTTAAATGTATGTTTCATAACGTGTGAAGGCTGCCAGATTTTTTTTTTAATTTGTTCCTTGTTCCTTGATGAAGATCCGTTGTGTTCTGACCGTTTGGGGTATTCGCCTGCTAGGCAAGCGACGCCAGTTCGAAACCTAGGAGCCTACACCAAAGACTTCTAAAAGTTTATGTGCACTGATTTCACACCACGTTCTTAACGGTGAAGGCAAAAATCGTGAGGAAACCTGCATTTGTCTGAGATGTAATTCAAAAACATATGTCATAGAAGTAAACACAATCATGTTCGGTGATACGTGGGTGTTGTTGTTACAACACCTCTGCTTACACACCTTCTGGAGGGCGTGAGCATATTTATTTTATTTATTTCAGTTAGTCCCTGTACCAATGAGTTTATCTAAAAACATATGTACAGTGTTTTCACACCACGTCCTTTACGGTGAAGGAAAACATCGTGAGGAAACCTGCATATTTCTGAGAAGTAATTTAATGACGTATGTAAAGTGTCTGAGACGGCGATGGGCTCACCATCTGTTACAATACAGGCGTGAGCATATGTCTGTATGTATGTATTTCAGTTAGTGACGTATACTCTCACGGCCACGACGTGTCACCTGTCAGTGATAATCTGCATTTACTCCCTTTCTAAAAATTTTTTTAGGTTTTTCTAAACACCTGATCGTTTTGATTGTAGTTTGTACAAGAGAGATGAGCGCTGTCTGTTCCTGTACGTAAGTGAGAATTCGGACGACTTCCAAATATTTCTCCCGTCGGAGGCGTGTCGGCAACGCTTGCACGACTTTCTCGGTGAGCTGACTGCAGACCACGAGAAGGTTACTGAACTCGATACTAGCGTTATGCAGGATCAACTGAAGGTAATTTTTATTCACCTCCCTATATATCTATGCAAAGGAAAAAAAATTGAATCGGTGAACGTCAGACTCGAACTGGGGTACTCTAGATTCGTTATCGCCCCGCAAGCTGGAATCCTCACGTCTAAGCTATCGTAGCTTGACAGATGTCGGCGAAATTTACTGTCGTATTATAATGATATTTTATGACTTTTTCAATGCCTGTAAACATGGTCAAAACAAAATTTTGTGAAGATGTAAGCTAGCTAGATAGTTTTATTGCCCCTGAAACCCCCTACACTAAAAATTTCATGACAATCGATGGAGCCGTATCTGAGATACATTCATCCGATTAGATTTTTTACCTTTAAACCTTTAAACGAGTAATTAGGTATAATATTATATAAATTAGGTATCAGATCTAATTCTGAGCTAAGTTCTCAATACATTATTCCGTTAGTTAAACATTTCGGGATGTAAATTCTGCCAATTATTGCTTTGTTGGTGGATATCTATAACTGGAACATAAACGAGCGATAAATAAGTTGTAATTAAATGGCCGTTGCGTCGGTCTTCTCAACCAGATAGGATCGAAAATCGCTTAAATCGATCATTACTTCGAATACTTGAATTAATTAAATAAGTTTATTATGTAGTATTTATTTACTATAATTTTATGTATGTTAGTATTTTAAGGTATTGATTATATTTTTATAACATCCGGTGTCTGGTATCCATACAAGCTCTGCTTAGTTTGGGACTAGACAGAGCTAATAACTTATTTGTATTTATGAATAAACTAGCTGTGCCCCGCGGTTTCACCCGTGTAGATTTAGTTTTATATAATATATCGGTTTAAAATTGACAAAGTTTCATACAAACGTTCATCCCCTATTTTATCCCCTTGGGGGGAGAATTAATCAAAATCCCTTCTTAGCGGATTCCTACGTCATAACATCTACCAGCTTGCCAAATTTCAGCCCGTTCCGTCCAGTGGTTTGGGCTGTGCGTTGATAGATCACTATGTCAGTCAGTCACCTTTATATACATTTAGATTATTTTTAAATTACACATTCGCTTGTGCAACTTATTTGACAGGTAATTTTAAGGAGATACTTAAAAATATCTAGTTTCCTTAAAATATTGAGACACTTTCGTATACATTATATAAGTATGGTTTAGTATATATAGTTACCGACCAAATTATTAAGAGAAACAAGAAATCAAATTAATCAAGGGATTTTGATCTCTATTCAGTTTGAATACGAGCTAGACGACTGCAACAAACGCGTGGTTTTGGGCAAAGGCACTTATGGCATCGTATATGCGGCGAGGGATCTAAATACTCAAGTGCGAATCGCCGTCAAAGAGATACCTGAAAAGAACCTTGGTGATGTCCAGCCTTTACACGAAGAGATCTTACTGCATTCACAGCTGCGCCATAGGAATATTGTTCAGGTATGGAATATTCTAATCATCGATTGTCGTCAGTCAAAATCGGAAATAACGACATTGAAGGCACCATATAACTTTGGGTGTTATATTAGATTTTTATAAGCAACTAGCTGTGCCCTGCGGTTTCACTCGCGTAGACTTAATTTCATAGGTGTCCCGTGGAACCCTAATGTTTTAAAAAAAAATAAAAGTAGCCTTTGTTAATCCTTGTAAGATAATCTATCTGCCAGTGAATGTCCCGTTAAAATCTGTCCAGCCATTTCGGAGATTGGTTTTTCGGATACTGTACCGTGTAGTGTAAATGAAAGTATCATATGGATTTAGTGTAAAACTGTAATTTTGAAATTACAAACAGACACTTTAATTTTAATTTTTTGTATTTATAGATGTATAGATATACACAGATGGTGAGTCCATCGCACTTAACCATCTTTGGTGAAAAGTGGGTGTTGTAATTACAACACCTCTGCCTACCCCTTCGGGGAATACAGGCGTGAGCATATGTATGTAGATATACACAAGTACTCATATTAGTAGTCATATGCAATATAATAACATCCAATATAAAATGCAATATATGCTATACGGATTTCAAAAGGAATGGATATATCCAAATTTAAAGTTAAAATACATGAATTTATAAGTTCTACTCTAGTTGGTGTATCTAATACAATCTTCTCCATTTGCCTCTATCCAGTTCAATCTCTTTGACCTTATACGTCATGACCTTTACTCTAACTTGATTCAAGTACTACCTTGGTTCTCCTATTGCCCTTCCACTTACCTTCTAGTATGTAATTTAAAATTGAGTAACTCATCTTCCAGTACCTAGGCTCAATATCCGAGGACAATTACTTCAAGATATTCATGGAACAAGTGCCCGGAGGCTCTTTGTCAGCGCTACTCAGGTCCAAATGGGGACCGTTGAAAGAAAATGAAGCGACCATTGCTTATTATACAAAGCAGATTCTAGAAGGTAAAAAACCTATCCTTATTAGAAGTTTGTTCGTATAATATATTCCCGTATAATGCATGTTTTTATGAGGAGCTCGTGGCACAGTTGCTATTGCGTATATCTAGCCAGTAATTGGATGGGTGACCGCCCGAGTTCCCTCCATGCCTCGGAGAGCACGTTAAGCTGTCGGTCCCGGTTGCCGATTTATCATACTTTGGCAATCGTTACAGGTCAGTCGGAGGCCTAAAATAGTCTGACAACTGGTTTAACCCATATCACAGATTTTCCTCGTTAAAGGGGTTGCGAAGGTCAGATGGCAGTCGCTTCGTATAAAAAGTGATCAGCCACATCGGGTTGAATCAAGTGCCGACCCCAACAATGTATGGGATAAGGCCAGGGCGATGATAATGCATGTTTTATTCGGAATGTTTTTGTTCGCTTCAGGGGACAAAAGAAGGGAAGACAGGATTTCCCATTTGAACTCGGAAGGGAACTGCATTTGGCTAAATGCTTATTTGCTTTTGCAGTATTGAAAAAAACCGAGTGTTTATCGTTTCTTTATCATCATCACCATACTTATCTCATACATTGTTAGTGTCGACTGTAGCTGATATGGTTTTTGATTTTTATACAAAGCGACGGCCATCAAAAACTCGCACCCCCTTTTTTTAAGAGCAATATCGGTGACTGGTCAACCAGTTGCGCCACAAGTTACCTCAGGTTTCTTTATACTAAACTAGCGTATCCTCGGGTTAGGATTTTTTAAGACGATTAGAAAAGGGTGAATTTTCCCTGGTATCTATAAATATAACACTGTTTATTTAAGCTATAAGCTCATCGGAGTTCAACTCCTACATTAACATGTAGGACATTTCTCTAACGAGAAAACCGCATCGGAGTTCAACTCCGTATCGACATAGGTAGTTTGGCAGAACGATGCTTTCAAGCAGACAAAGTAATTTTGTATTGAAAAAGCGACTTAATGTATACTGTTTAAGGATGAAAATAAGTTCATAATTACCAAAAAAAAATTATCTCACTCAGGTCTAAAATACCTTCATGATCAGAAGATAGTCCACCGCGATATAAAGGGTGACAACGTCCTAGTGAACACGTATAGCGGAGTTGTGAAGATATCTGACTTCGGTACGTCGAAGCGACTCGCCGGCTTGTGTCCTTCGACTGAGACCTTCGCGGGAACCTTGCAATATATGGCTCCTGAGGTCATAGACAAGGGACAGAGGGGGTATGGAGCTCCTGTAAGTATAACCATACATACATATATGTTCACGCCTTCCAATGGTCTCCAAAGAGAGGTGTTACGACACCCCCAAGATGATTAGGGGCAATGTGACCGATTGTGATTCGATTGCCGTCTGAGGCACTACACATATACACCATTGAACAGAACCCGCCTCCTCGAATCGTTGTATCAACTTACAGGACCTCTGAGATGACACGACAAATATCTTTAGTCCCCTTTCTTTTCCATTCTCCCCTTTCTGGGGCTGGGCGAAAACAAGAAAGTACTTCGGTGCCGAAAACCTGAGAGTCTGAAAGATACACCTTTGAATAGAGTGCTTTGTGCGAGTTTTCTTAGAATTGCTGTCACAAGTCATCGCGTTGACGTTAACGCAGATTTGTATGGGATCGAAACAGCGCCATCTGTCGGCCCACAGATGGCGCAGTAAAAATTAGCACTAGGCTTTGATATGCAAATCTCCTCACTATGTTTTCCGTAACCGTAATGCTCGTGGTGTGAAATCACTGCAGTTCTGAGGAAAAGTCATTGGTAGATTGTTACTCACTGAACTCTGGTATAATTAATTACATTAATATTTATTATCAATGTATGTTTTCTTAATTAATAGTACCGATCGATACGTTATATATCCTACGTAAAAAGCACGTACATTAGTTGGTTGCTTCATTCCTATGTCAAAGAAAAGGGGTTTAACAAACACTTAGATTTCGATATGGTTATTGATAATTATTTGGTTACTTATATACTTTCAGGCTGACATTTGGTCTCTGGGCTGCACCGTCGTGGAGATGGCTACCGGTAATCCCCCTTTTATTGAATTGGGCTCTCCGCAGGCAGCTGTGTTTAAGGTATGCATTTTTTAGTTTAATGTAACCGTTATGTTAAGTAGCTTATGAGAGCAACGGCCGAGTATATGTTGACATTTTCATTAGTGAATAAGTAGAATATGTATCTTTTAACATTTTTACTGCGATACACATATACCGTCGCGGAACGAACGTACGAGATTAACGGATTGCACTATACAATATTGATGACTATACCTCTGCTTAAAATTCAATCAAACGTTAATGTCTCTCTAGATTCTGGAGATTCATCACCACCAAAAGAAAACCGTGTCAGCACAATTATTAAACGAACAAACGTAAAAAGGTTCTCTCTCATTCAGATAGTTCATACACATGTGCATGGCACACGCTTTGTTAAATTTGGAATTATATAATGTGTCGTGTAAATTATGTGTCAATTATTAAATTTTGTAAATATTTTTTAACCCAGGTGGGTTACTACAAGATGCACCCGGAGATTCCGAGTGAGTTGTCGACGAGAGCCAAAAGCTTCATATTGCGATGCTTCATCCCCGAACCCGAGTCTCGAGCCACCGCGGCCGAACTACTTGAAGATCCTTTCTTATGCGAGTGAGTATATTTCAATAATCTTCTGACCTTATCCACATTACGTTAACTAAACGCGATCCCTAAGGGTGCGTTTCCATCAAAGATGAGCGAGGGATGTATAGTATGATTGTGCCAACGTGACAGATGGTGAGTTCATCGCCGTCATCGTGGAATGGAAGGGGTTACAAAACATGGAACTCTTAAATGGAGACTGCTGTCTCCATTACTTACTGTTAACTTGTTAGATAGATTTTAAGGCTGAAACAAACTGGATATAAGGCTGAAAGACTTTATATTACTTTGATGGTTTAAAATGAACAAAAGAACAACAGGTACACGTGTTTTATTTGGAACATTCACTGAACATCCTATCTGAATTATAAAACCATTTAAAAAAAAATATTTAAAAAATTCTAAACTGATATGTATGAATAATTACATCGCTTATTACTTTCAGAAAAAAAAAACCAAGTAGTCGACTGGGCAGTAATATGGATTACAGCAGAAGCATATCTGTGCCCGCAGACAAGGCTCGACCAATCACAGCTCAGAAAAAGATTTCCGAGCCAAGTCTGCCAGGGAATTTGCCAAGCTCGCCAGAAATTGAGTAAGACCTAATCTGCTTTATATGTAGCACTTTTAGAGTTCCAATTTGTTTGTCGCATGGTATTCGATTACCTACCCTATTTTTCGAGTAATGAAAAATCTTACAATAGTGCATGGCTTATCCAATTCTATTGACTTTTGGTCTTGGACACACGAACATTAGTAAAATTCTAATTTCATTAATTAATCATACATAAGTAATTTATAAAATGTATTTCCTTTTTCGTAATTGTATAATAACTGTCAAATAAAAATGCTCATTGTTAAAAAAACAAACTATAGGATTTGAGTAACATACCTAATATATTTTTAAATTGCCAAAATAGTGTCTTATAAATTAGTTTGAGCAAAATATTCGTAGGTTACTGTTTGGTTAGTAGTGTGTTCTAGGCCTAACTCGTGCGTTGTGTGATGTTTGATCATGTCATTACCTATGGTGAAAGGGAGCTTATGTATCAGGCATTAAAAAGTCAGCCTTTATGCATAATATATCTTCCTGGTTATCTCTCACATATAGAATTGGAATTTGGACTTTATGTACTTACACATAGAGTGCATGTATAATCGACGAAAAGGTATATGTGATTTTTATTGTGACTCTTAAAATCAGCTTTATTTTGAGAAGGTTAAAGTTCAACTTTTAGCTCTATATTTGGGTTTATATTAAGGTTGATATATTTGCGGTTTAATAAAATATTGAGTTTTACATGAAATCAATTGGCTTACATACACGTCCCTTCAACCATTGTCGATACATTACCCGCATCGACGCAGGTGCAATTTATGATTCGATCTTATGTCTGTTTGATTGTAGTTCAATATTGTTTTATGAAAGTGTTAACACGTTGTGATAATGTGAATATAACTATTACGAGACGTCAATTAGTCGTATTCTTCCTTAAAATTGTACTGGTTCGTTATGAGATAAATTATTTATCTAAATTAAAAAAAAAGTCTTGTATAAACTAGTTTCTGCTACATTAGTTACTACGTTAAAATTAATATAACTTGGAAAATAATAACCTTACGCAATTCAGCCTTGCATAATGTCACTGCTGCAAAGGCTGAATTGCCCATACAAACGTCATACCAAAATCATTTGTAATTCGATTCTATTTCTGACACGTTTGATATCAATCAGATTCGAATAGTCTAGAATTACCTAGATGTCACCATATTTATTCGATACATTTTCATCTCATTTGATATGAATCGAAGGAGTGCTCCAGGAACGTAGACAACTAAATATTTAATCGTATTCATTCGTGTCATAACGCTACGAGGGAATTATGCTTGAATTATAAACGATTTAAATATAACGTTCGTATACTGAAGCATGCTTCCGACAGCCTCTCAAGATTCACTCATATTTACAATTTTGTACAACCGCTAACACTTTCACAAAACTGCGTCACACACAAGTAGAACGCGTCACAAAACGTAACGTATCTAATCGATTGCTTATCACCTAAGCTTATGTTATTTTCCCACGAAGGGTGAAAACGATCCGGTCTAATCCGACCATCACTAGGACCGCCTCGTCGATGCTATCACCGATACTGATATACCCACCGGACTTGTCGAATAGCAGGTAATCATTATGGGCACATTGGTGACACGCAATTATCACCCTTATCTATGTGTTATAGAGTTTAAAATACCTGCAGTTTTGTAGCAGGTCTCAATGAAGAATAATACATATATACTTAAACGTTATGGACAAATTTTATGTAGAACATATTTTTAATATTTACGAGATTCGGGTAAAGTTAAGCCGCTTGAGTTATGAATTTCATAATAATTATGTTTGAGTTATTGAATATAATGATCTCATACTTAAATATATTACATATCCTCGCAGATTGAAACTAAATGAAGTTACCTTATTTGTACAGGCCTATGAAATTGCAGATACTGTCTGACAAAGTATATATTATATTATTCTTATTAACTTTGCGTGTTACCGATGTAGTACCCAAATACTTTGCTTTACACCAATCGCGAGTGTACGAACGACCAGGGGTGAATTCCAATGACTGGATTTGTCCTTGAATCAGGTCGTGATTTGTACTAGATTAAATTATACAGCACAAATATAGCACCACAAACTTTTGTAAGGAGTTACATAGAATACTATATTATGCGTGATGTAGTCATTATTGCTATAGCAGTAGAGTTTAAAATCGAAGTGCCGGTTATGGTCCTATCACTACGTACAATTATAAGCTTTTTAAAGTATTGAAATGAGCACGATCCAATATGATAAATGTACTTAACTGAGCTCGATAAGTCAGTACCGATATTTTTTGTACAGATCATAAAATCATTAATAGAAAATATCGCATTCTATGGAAACATCGAATTTATGTCACACTTCACATCACTAGCACATTTGTTAGCATGTCCCGCACAATTTACGCTTTTAATTTACTATTTCATTCAACCTGGTATTTATAAACGTTGTTGGTATCAATTTACCTATTAAGCTGTCCTAATAAGCAGAAGGATACATGCAATTGACTTTAATTTAAAAAAACAATTATGATTTGATCTTCGATAAAATTACCACTGGATTGGAAACTAGCCTAAATAGCCTGAATAGGAATCTTCTCGTCACAGCTCTGATATCTTGTATATTTTTCGAATTGGTAATGTAAGCAAAAGTTCATAGGCGGCCGTTTTCGCTTACCCTCACGTGTGTTTTTCGACAACTTGGTACAGGTCACGATTTCTGAGCGCTGACGTTGAATGCGCAGTGTTAATTTTATGAGTTTGCCTCTGTTTGTCTGTGCGACGCGACACGCCCTGTTTTCTCCATTATTTTCGCTAAGCGCTCATAACTCGTGAAACCACCTCTGTAGAAGAATGCATTTTCGAAAAAAAATCCTCAGTTCTATCGTACTTCTTTCCGCTCTCATTATTATCTATTCATTTTTAATTGCATATTTGTTTCATGTAATACATTTTTTGATTACTGATTTTCGTAACTAATTGTTTTTAGTACTTAACATACTTGAGCATATTTATAGTATCTGTAATCCAAATTTACTGTAATAAGCCCCTGTTCAATTTAATTCCATGCAATCTGTGGTAAGATTAAGTTGTATGGAAAATTTAAACAGTGTGGATTTGAATTGTAATTTTTATTTAATGAAACTTAATAAATGCCATAAGTATCATAAAGACAAGATAGATTAGTATTGTGCACAATTACATGACAAGGGAAAACGCACTTAATTAAAAATATGTTTATTTGATTAGATTATTTACAAAGTACATCCAAATTGAAAAAAAAAGTTAGGTTCGGAAGGTTGTTTTTACTAAGAAGAACCCGGCAAGTAATTACTCTTTGTTATATTGTGACTGCTGTATTGGAGTCTAGATATAGAACTACTGTAAGATACAGATCCATAGAGCAACGTTTATAAAGGACCATAATGTCATTGAAAATCACAAATTCATTTGAATTAATATTTCGTGTAAACACTCAATAAAACAGCTTAAGTGGCACCGCTAAATTAACATATAAGTGGCTTTGTATGTAATGTTTAAAGTAAAGTTACAGATGTGATTCCATTCACTATTTGCATTTTTTAGTACGATGCCCAACACTCCATCAACGGATGATATGGACGGTACAGACACTTTACTGAATAGGCGCAGCTCGTCCGGCGGCTTGCTTTCCCCTGAGGTAAATATTTAAATATGTTCTATATGGTTGTGTCGTTGGTCGAGTGGTCGCAAGCGCTACTGCGGAACACGAGTTTCGATCCCCAGGTTGGTCTAAGTGTTATTGGTTTTTTCCATTTGTTGTGTAGTGTGGTTGGGGCTCGAAGTAAAATGCTGCGTACTTTCTTTATTACGTTTATTCCGACGATAAGTATAAAAAAAAAGAATAATGAAGAGCTAGCAAATTGCAGTTGGGCGAAAGCGTCTCGAACGTACGTATATTAATAGTTGTAGCGGGTAAGTAGAAAATCCCACGCCAATGGTCGGGGGCTCACAATGCATAGATAATTACGAAGTTCACTGCGCGTCGCGCGCGCCCCCTGGCGTTGAATAGACGAACTAATGCTTCAAGACCAATTTTCGCAGTTTTTGTAATTCTGTTTCATATAAAATGACAGGACTAATTCCAAACCGGACCTTGTCAATTAACATGGGCTAAATTTTATGCTAAGAACGAAATAATCTAAAAATAAGATATGCTGTATGTACTTCAGGTTGATATGACAAATGTCCCGCGATCGTCAATCGACGTGGAACACGACGGATTCTACCTCCTAAAGAAGGACTCCCAGCGCCGTCTCACTCTGTCCCGTGTATTGGAGCAAGATAGCGAGAAGATTTGTTCCAAATGGATGCTCAGTGTGCAACAGGACTTTGGCAACACTGTTCTTACTATGGTAAGGAACTATATTCTATAGCAATTGGCGTCAATGTCACCGTGGTTTGGTGGTTGGTATACCCTTATTACGAGTTTTGCAACGTTGTCACACTAGCCAGCATTATCCACAAATACATATTTTAGTTCTTCGCGACCGCTAGATGGTGCTGTAAAAATTCTCATACAAATATTCAGCGGCGACGCGAGTATAGATTAAGAGAACGGTGGCAAGCTCGTGATAGGGGTACTTAGCTATCACATTATAACATATTCCAAGCTCACTAGTAATTAGTAAAATGTATACTAGCTGGCAATGTTAGCATCTTGCACAAGCTTTAGATTGTCAATCTAATTTGTGTCATAAGGTCACCTGTATAAGGTCTATTCCGATTCTTTAATTACAGAACCATCTAGAAACCCTCCGCTGTGCTCTCAAAGACTATATAATGGATCAGAATCGCAATGTGATAGAGCAAGCTATGACGTCATTGAAGGAAGAGTTGGACTTCGATTCGAATGCAATAAACGAGCTCCATTCGGCCATTTACATGTTCCAAGAAGCCGTGAACGTTGTGTTACGCATGCACAGTATAAAGCCACATTGGATGTTCGCTTTGGATAACTTGGTCAGGAATGCAGTGCAAGCAGCTATCACTGTGCTATCTCCAGGTGACGATATCATATCCATATATTACCATATCATCTTTAATTAAAGTATTCATTGAAAAATAAAGGCAGCCCTGATCGCCGAGGCGATAGGGTTATGTTACCCAAGCGGCGCAAATTCGAATCCCAGTGGCCTGTAAGAATGAGTTTATCTAAAAACGTTAAGTGTCACTATACGTGTTTTACGCTGAAGGAAATCTGCATAAAAATTCAAAGACTGGTATAGTGTCTGAGACGCCGATGGCCCACCCTCTGTCACATTGGCACTTAATCATCTTCAGCAAAAAGCTGGTAGTGTTATCACAACACTCCTGAAACAGGACCCTATTACTAAGACTCCGCTGTCCGTCTGTCTGTCTGTCTGTCACCAGGCTGGATCTCATGAACCGAGACAGTATACATACATATGTATATGTATTTCTGTTGTCGCAAGAAGAACAAATACTAAAAATATTTATTTAATATGTAATATATAAAAATAAAAGTGATTATTTTGCCGTTTTTATATATCATTGCGCGGAACAATTCGTGCGCGAGTCTGACTCATACGGAGCCAGTTTTTTATTCACAAATTTTCCGCACAAAAAATCTCCCATCAAATGAAGATTAAAAAAAATAAAAAATAAGAATAATTAAGCCCATGGCTACTGTTCCACAAGTGTTTAATATCCCTGATATTGGTATCCAGAACTCGGTGCAAACTTGGCTGGTCAGGAAGGCAGGGGTCGAGTGCTGGGCGGCGAGGTCAGCACGCCGTCAGCGTTGTCCACCGCCACCTCCACACGGGACCACCCCTTGCATATACTGAGGCAGGAGAATCATAAGTAAGTTTATAACATTTTTGTAGGCTTTCCGTGTCGTCCCCTGAACGTAGTACTCATGGATTTTGTTTATCATGGTATTCAGTTTACATTGTGAGTGTCTGTTTGTGATTTCAAAATAAAAGCTTCACTGATCACACAAATGCATTATGAAATAATGCATATGTATATACGGTACTTGCATAAAAAAATACAATTTAAAATTTTTTTCTCTGTCTGTCTGTCCGTCTATTTGTCTGTTTGGGACTTTCACTGGCAGATATCTAATGTAACTTAGGCTACAAGGCGTAACTTAGGCAACTCTTATTTTAAATAAACTGATTGATTTCCGAGGACCACCTATGAACTTAAGTCTACACGGGTGAAACCGCGGGGCAGAGCTAGTAAATATCTTGTCTTATCTTGTTTGTGGCATTATTGGGTCCGGTTGCTCGGAAGCACGTCGACCCTTGGGATCTTTTGTGCCGAACTTGCCCTATTGCTCTACGTACCTGACTCCTCAAATACTCCCTGAACAAGCCGGCAGATCTTGCCCATGGGGAAGAGCTTGTAGTCCTCTGGTTTCGGATACGCCTTACCCAGTAGGTCCATTCGCCATCTGGCCAGTGCGTCGCAATTGCATATTAGGTGACTCATGATTTCGGCTTCTGATTGACAGTACCTACACACCACATCGTTAGATAAGTTTTTATGAAGATGTTCTTTTGTCTCATAATGATCTGTTAGTGCTCCCGTTAGTTGCCTAAGCTGACATCTATTCAACTGTAATAGCAAATAAATAAATATTATTTCTATATCTATTTCAACACTTTGGTCCTTCTGAATCAATGTTTGGCCTCAGACATATTGGTTGGCCACATTAATAAATATTTTTTAATGTATCAGATTACATCAGGAGTTGGTGGAGAGCTACCAGCAGTACCAGTCATTGCTGCGGCTCATGTTGGAAGAACAGAAAGCAAATACCCAAATTGTACGAGAGCTCGTTGAAAAGAAGGCTCGGTGAGTTATCCTGCTCAATTTTACAGGCTTTGTATTACCATGCAATGTATGTATGTTGGTTGGGGTGGAATCTTGCAACTGAACCTTAGATTTAGGCCAATAAACACACATATGCTCACGCCTGTATTCCCCGAAGGGGTAGACTGAGGTGTTTTAATAACAACACCCACCTTTTGCCGAGATCTGTTTACAATGTAACATTATCCTCACGCTTCGCTTATATAAACTATACAAAATGTATTGAAATTACACATGTCACGTGCCTGATGTATGTGATTTCCATACATTGCGCGAGAGAATGTTGTCTAGTCCTACAGTTATCTTTAACCGATTGAGCTGAAATTTTGTTATACACTCTTATTTTGGATTATCATCCAAGATAATTGCATTATCATGCATGCTTAGCTATGTGACGTCATTCCTATATCAATATGGCGGATCATCCAAGATGGCGGATCATCCAAGATGGCGGACTAGTTATTTTGTCATTCAATTACTGGTGCCGTCGCGAGCTTTGAGTACTTTGACTTTAGTTTTTCATTTGTTTTTGTATTCAGCCCCAACACCCCCGATGCAGAATCCGACTCCGAAGCCTCCGTAGACCCGGAGCAGTTGTCCAGTATTCGCGAGTGGACCTCAGCGCGTGGGTTACCAGAGACGGTTGCGAACACTCTAGCTCGTCAACAATACACTTTGACCGACTTGTTGCAATACGCGCAGAGAGAAGACATCGCTAAACTGAAGCTTAAGTGAGTTTGTTTTATATTTAAAAAAACTGTTACTTCTTAAAAATGTTCAGGAAATCTGTAACTAACTAAAATATATCTTAAGACTTATCAGTTGAGTTTGGATACACCAACCAACAGATGGCGCAAGGTGGTCCCTAAAACAGCAAATCTAGGGAAGGTCAGAATAATTTTAAGCCTCCGACTGACCTGTAACGATTGCCAAAGATGATAAATTGGCAACCGGGACCGACGGCTTAACGTGTTCTCCGAGGCACGGAGGGAACACGGGCGGTCACCCATCCAATTACTGGCTAGGGTTACGGTTATTAACTTCGCTGATCGAATGATATGCGCAATAGCAACTGTGCCACGAGCTCCTTTCGATAATGAGCGAAATCAAACATGTGTGTATGTATTTATTTTTTGTATTAAATTCTCAGAGGCGGGATAGAGTTGCGTCTATGGCGCGCCATCGTAGACCATCGTCTGCAAGCCAGCCCCCACCTCCGAAGAACGAGCAGCACCGAAACAGACATGGACACTAACTCCATAGTAGTCGTCGAGTGCCAGAGATGTAAGACACGCACTATATCTAACTCCACAACTCCCATAATAGCTGACGACCCGTGTTCCAACAACCCTACTATAGTCATAAGAGAGAGAGTCAACGGCGGTGACGTCACGGAGTACTACGCAGACAATCTTGTCGCTCCCTGACTATTCCGCGGGTGGTGCACTCTTCAATAAAGGCCTAGTGTTTGATTTTGAGTCTTATTCCCTGGTTAATATGGATTAATTTTCATTGTGAAATTCGGTTGTGTTTTTCTTGGAATGTTTTTGTTTTTTTGCAAATAACATATTAATGTATTTTTTAAATACATTTTAATAAACATGACGTTCTTGACTAAAATATCGATATCTATATTTTCCAGTAGACTCAAAACAAAATTGTGGTTAAATATAAGCAATAAAAAAGCAAAATGGCAGTTCATATTTAGCTATAATTAATACCATAGTGTGTTTACATTTACGTAAAAAATAGATCATCATCATTATTTTTACCGAATTATAGGAAGTTAAGCAAAATCTCTAGTTAAATTATAACTTTGCCTTCTGTGAAATGAAACTTACATAAAAGCTTTTGTATAGAGCAAACTGAGATAAGGCAATGGTTGGTATTTTAAATTATTGCAAAAATACATTTTCTGACTGAATAATTAATGGAGCTGTATTTAAAAACCGTTTACTTTCAGTACGTATAGTTTCTACCCAAATGTCTTCCATTATTTTTTGTTTATCATATTCATGTTTTTTGTTTTGGGCCCAAAAACAGATAATGTAGACATCGAGCAACTGACCAACAAATTGCTCGTCTATCTATACTATTACAAAGAAGAAGGTTTGTATGTAAGTATGTTTGTAGCGAATTGGCTCAAAAACTACTGGACCGATTTGAAAAATTCTTTCAGCAATTGTTAGCTACATTATCTGTGAGAAATATAGGCTATATTTTATTCCCATAATCCCACGGGAATGGGAACTTCGCAGGTGAAAGTGCGAGGCGTCCGCTAGTGATTAAATAAATTGACTATAATTCGGTAGGTGCACCATTAATTTCACTCATTAAAAGACGTGTGTGTGAAAAATTATATAATATTGCTTTAACCGCTTTTGCCTTGAGTGTATCACCCGACTAATGTAAGTGAGTAGAATAGAATAGCAGAACAATTCGGCACATTTGATAAGTTAGTTATATTTGGTATATAATTATAATTATTTATATAGGCGCGCAGGTCGTGTAAAAGTTATGCTCTTTTAAAATTACTAAGAATTCAGTAACATAACTCGGAGTTTTCCATCGCGGTATAAGATTATCTTCTAACAAATTAATATTAAATATTACAAAACTTACATCACTTAATACATTTTGTTTGAAAACCAAAGTAATTTATATACATTTTTCGATCTCCGTAGTCCCCAAAATGTTTATTGTCTTGCCCAGTTAACCTGTTTAGATTTATGTTTGAAATGATTTTGTTATTACATAACAATTATTAATTGGTAATAGTCGAAAGTTTTGGTAAAGGTCGGCCTTTCTACTCACATGTAAATATAATTACGGAGATTTGTATTCATTGCAATAATAATAAATTTGTAATTATTGCAATAATAATGTTAGTAAAAAATAAATATAAATAATATAGTCTTGTAAATAAAAATATTTTTGTAAACATAATAAACCTTATTTAGATGAAGCAATATGAAAAATAGAAGGTTGTTATTTTCTGACAAAGAGCCCTAATGGTGCTAAAGGATTGTGATAGCTTAAGCAAAGTGCCTTGGAAACGCTTGTTGCTACCGAATACAGTACGAGAAATTATTATATAAAGATTATATTATATAGTTGTTGCAACCTTACATTTATAAAGAAAACTTTATTGTTATATACCTACGCGTACTTGTATAGTATGCGACAATGCTGGAAATAATTAATTATTTATTTGCTTTTCGTCCCCAAATAGATATCGAGGAGAATTATTGGCCCATTTTATACGTAAATTGAAACGAGATTTTGACAAATATGTTTGTATAGATCATGAAGGTTACAAGAAATCGAAGATAATATTATGATATTCTTCAAATAAAAATAAGATCTGAGTTTTGTTTCATACTATACAATTGCATATAACTACACTACACTACAATTTATATATTCTTGGAAGAAATTACAAAGAGGTATATATACAATACATATTTATCACATTATATCTAAGATATAAGTATATCTAAAATATTAATTTTATAATCTTGTTACAAGTGCCATATACATACACATTATAATTATTTAATATTTATGAGTGTAACGATAAATATCGTTGAACCGGAATGTTAGAGTGATCTAATAATATGCCATTCAATAATCACTTTATAGTATAGAAATAAAATTGAATTTAGAAAAAAAAAATTAAACCAATTCATACGTCAATTTCGAAAATAAAATTGATTTGAACAAAATTATCATATTGAGATGAACTTATCCAATAAGTTTCTCTTCAAAAAATCTTTGTAAAAATTAAACTTATTTTGTAATTCCTTTATCCCAGTAAAATTGTTTTGAATCGGCTTAAACTAATGTTATATTAAATCTAGATTTTTTTAGAGTTTAATAATATTTTTTTAGTCTTCTTAATTTGTTTGCTGCTACTTAACGTAACGTAAATTACATATTATGACATGTTTATCAATACTAATATTATAAAAAGGAAATATTTGTTTTTGTATTGAATAGGTTCCGTCACTACTAGACCGATTTTGAAAATTCTTTCATCAATGGATAGCTACGTCATCAGCGAGTACCATAGGCTATATTTGAAATAGGTGAAACTGCGTGACGTCCGCTAGTTGAAACTAATTCTGCGGAAGTGGTCTTTGGAATATCATTCTTTCGAATAAGATAAATTCTAAGAGTGGGTTGCACAATAATAGTTGTTAAAGCTAAAGCCAATTCCAATTTGACGATAACATTAACTTTGACTGCAGAATGCGTCGTACCGAATAATGCTGTCAGTGTTATATTTTGTACTAGCTTTGCCCCGCGGTTTCACCCGCGAGGCTTCATTTCATGGGTTTCCGCAGAACCCTGATGTTTTTTTTAAATTAAAAGTAGATGAAGTTACTCCTTGTAATATAAGCAAAAGTATAATGTTGTAATGGCTTAAGTTTTTTGGTGCAATCCACCCTTGGAAAAATAATAAAATAAAAAATACGTACTATCAAACAATACTCAATACTTTGTGAAGTACAAATAAATTTAACGTAGAAGTAGTTTTAATAGTTAAGCCTTAACTGCGTTGGTTTTTATTTAGTGTTACTTATAGACTTAAGAATAATGATGTTTGTTAAAAAAAAAACATAATCTTTCTTAATTTCATTTGTATTTTTTCCTTTAAGTCTGCACATGTTATGTTATTTTCACTAAATCGTTATTTAAAGGTTAAAACCAATGTTACGTATCACAGTAATAACTGTTTATAGTAGAATTGATAATGTCCGGTTTTGTTGGTCGAAAAGTAAAAGTAGGTATGTATCAAATACTTTATTTATCCAAATTTGTGTTCCAAATACTGGGGGCCTACCATCGGTTTAAGCAGACTTTTGTTTCATTCTTGTACCGTAAATTAAACGCCACGGCTAAGAAGTTATTAATACGCGCTGATTAAACGATCTTAGTTAGCCCCCAGGAGCCTATAATGCCATAGTGATTCCAGTGAGCAAAATAGATATGTTTTTTTTTCATTGTTCCCACTTACTTATATTTTTGAAGTTTTGGTATAATATTGAGTTTATTGAATAAACCCTGAATGTTACAATCTGCAACTAAGATGAGTAGCTAATTAATAAATTAATAATTAATTAATTGTTGTTTTTTATACCTCACACATTACATCTTCTCAACAAAAGCAACCTTCCGAACCCGGTGGTAACATTTATAATCATGTATAATGTATTTTGTGTCCTTACGATTTGAAAGTACTTTGTAAGAAGTCTAATCAAATAAAGATATTTAGAATTTTGAATTATAACAATATTCATTATCCATGCAATTATATACGAACCCCAAGTCTCGAACACGTGGGGAAGAGAAAAACAAATTAATAAAGAAATATTTTAGGGCTGGAGGGCGGTGGTCGGGGTGAGATCCTTGACTACCGAGCCGCTGGCCCGAAAAAGTGGCAACGCGATTGCCTTGCATAGCGAGGTCTCCAGGGGCGGCGACACAGCTGCCTAGGAAAAGTGTGGGAGGACACCGGTGCGATCGATCCTGACTACCTACCCCGACCTGCCTCTCCCAGGTCGTCTCCCTTTTGAAGGTTTCCCCCTCCAAAAAAAGAAAAAGTGAAATCTGAACTCACGTGGCACGGCACATAACCAAGGGCAGGATTCGGTGAGCATAGGACTGATCCTTTGGAGCGACAATCAATAGCGATAAGACGTGTTTGAAAAAGATGTGGTTGCAATTACTAGGTACTGCAGTACGTACACGAGGTTCGATCACCGTGTCGGGTTGGTAGTGAAATTGGTTTTCAATATGTAATCTCCCAATAGCAGCCCGGAGTCTGGATTAGTATACGGTAGATGGCAATAGGCTTATGGGACTTAAACTGGAGATGTGTGTGTACTATGTGAACAATAAAGTGTGAGTATTATGTATATATGTTTCATTACAAACCAGTGATATAGTCTCTTTTGTTGTATAAAATACTAGCTGTGGGTCGCGGTTTCATACACGTAGACTTCATTCCATTCGTTGCCCGCGGATACCCCTATGTTTTTTTTTTACAATAGTAGCCTTTTAGTAATATACTAGTGAAAAATATATATAAAATATATGCTCACGCCATCCCAAAAGGTTCCCCGAAGGGGTAAGCAGAGGTGTTGTATCAACAACACCCACATTGTACCGAATATGATCAAGTGCCAACGTGACAGAGGGTGAGTCAATCGCCGTCTCAGGCACTATACTTAAGTCTTTGAATTACTTCTCAGACATATGCAGGTTTCCTCACGATGTTCCGCATGTGGTATTAAATAACTGCACATAAGTTTTTAGAAAAACTCATTGGTACAGGCCCCGCTGGGATCGAACTTGCGTCGCTTGCGTAGCAGGCGACTGCTCTAACCCTAAGGCCACCACGACTCTTCAAGTCTTCTGAAAGTCCCGTTAAAATCAGTCCTGCCGTTTCGGAGATTATTCGGAACAAACAGCCAGACAGAGTTTTTTTTTTAATTGGTTTTTCTATGTCTGTACCATCTATACATCCATGTGCATTTAGTCAAAAGGTGTAATTTTGGAATTACAAACAGACACTTATTATCTGTATAGATAACTGAGTAGCTGCGTTATTGTAACCTATATCAGCGACGAACACGACGTAGTGTTTTCATATGTTTGGAGCCTCACACAGCAATAACGCAGCAGATCTAAGTCGCACGCAGGAGAAGGTATCAAACCTGAGGTAAATGATAATCTGAGTTCACTTAAGCATGTGCTACGTATGTCTTAAGCCCCTTATTACAAACCGTCTACAGACTAGACCAAACTCGAACTAAAACGAATTATTCCCTTGTAGTCGATTCCCTCCAAGCCGAATCGCTTTACGCCGAGTCGCGTTACGTCGAGTCTCGCTATGACAAGCCAAAAACAATTGCCGGCTACTTCATGTCGGGTGTGTTAGGAACATAACTGCTACGCAGTATTATACTATTTTTTCCTCTCAAATTATAGGGGGCATTTTTATGGGAGTACCTCCCTTTTGATACCCGTATCACAGAAAGAGGTGGAACTACTTTTAATCCAAGGATTATCTTAGGTTATGTTTTGTAATAAGAGGGGAAAGAGTTTTAAAGGCATATGCGCGGTGCGTTAAGGCAATTTGGCCGATGGATAGAACATCGTTGCCAAATGACGCTATGCAGGCTTATTATTGTTATATGTCGCATAGTTAGAACCTGAACCTGTAATTCTTATAGTAATTTACTATAAGTGAAAGTATTTCTTAGATTATATAAAAATTATCATCTCAAGCTACACAATTATTCGTAGTACTTATTTTTAGTTTAAATTTTTTTTATATCGACTTTTGTGCACTGGAACTGTGTCCATGGACTTCTATATTTTTTTTATGATTTATATTGTATTACTCAAAGCTGTAAAAATTTTTTTTAAAAGAGTAATTACTGAGTTTCTTGCCAGGTTCTTCTCAGTAAAAGCAACCTTCCGAACCTGGCGGTAGCATGTATAATCCTATGTAATCGTGTCTTTCTGACGATTTGAAAGTACTTTGTAAAAAGTCTAATCGTATTAAGCTATTTTGAATTTTGAAACAACGAAAATGTAATATAATTTCCCGTGACAAAATTTAAAAATGTGTTTGGATCCAGAAATTCCTCAAAGCTTGTTGGAGCGTCGAGTGTGGGCGGAGTAAGCCTTAATATACCCGGCGGCGGCAAATATTGTTATACAAGTTTTATTGAAATACTAAGAAGTTACTGGCCACCTTTTGCGTCCCCAAGTTTTCTTAGTTGATATACAAAATAAGGTAACAACTAGCGATTCATTCTATATAAGTTAGTGTAGGATTAAGCTGAGATAGATTCCCCAGTGGCATATTTAGGCAGGTGTGATATATACCTAAGTTGTAGGTAGGGTAGGTATTTTTTAAATGTGTACCATTTCATATAACCCCATATTATTTATGTGTGTGTGGATTGTGACCGATGACACTTTCAGGTTTAGGTTTACCTACGACACATTGACTCTTGCGATCATCATCACCTACAATCATTTATCATATCAGTACAATTTGTCATAGCTGAAGTTAGTTGGTGTGACCTATCCGGGTTGTGTGAACTACCACCATCGGTTTAAGCAGAGCGTATAAAATTCTTCTGAGTTTTGACGTTTCATTTTGGTACCGTAAAATTAAACGTCAAAGCTAAAACGTTTTTATTACGCGCTTACACGATCATAGTAGCTCCCTGGTATACCAGAAAAATAATTACTGGTACTACTTGTATAACAACCAGACAGTTACAGTTTTAATTCGTTAGAATTTTTCCTATGCATTTTATTCTCAAAGTTTCGTTAAAACAGTGGGGTGAGTGTCTACTCAATTACCGAACCGCCTTAATTATATTAGATATGCTTGAGACTTCGGATTTGAATTTCAATTTTGGAGCGCTGTCTGTAAAGAACTGTTAATTTTATTAGGATCCACAGAAGGCTTTTTAATGTTAATCGGATGCTGATCTCATTACTTTTTATAACTCCCATTGTCTGATGGCGAATAAGTTTCATGTAATCGTGGAGTACAATCGTTTCTTTTTTAAATAAATAACCGAAAGGTTAGTCGACATCACAGGAGACCGGAGAGCTGGCAGCTACCTCGGTCAAAGAATTAGTCTTGCCATCCAAAGGGGGAATGCTGCCAGTATCTTCGGTACCTTGCCTACAGGGATTTCTTTTAATAATATATTTTAGTTATAAGATTATATATTTTTAAGGTTTTTAGTTATTAAATTATATTTATAAGGTTTTTAGCTATGTAGTTCTTGAATTTAATAATATTATGTTAGCCTTTAATATTCATGTAGAACATTAAATCGTGGAGTTTTGTAATATGTGCTGAATACAGGTACAATAATACTGACTACTTTCTACTATAGGTAGGTACAGTAAGCCAAGACAAAGTTATATTCTCTAGGCTCGCGCCAATAGAAACAATACAAAATGTATGGAAATGACATAGTGAGGATAACGTTACTTTTACTGACTGTAAATTCAAACTTTTCCTTTCCTTTTACCTTTTCAAATCTTTCATGAAAAACGCAATATTGTCAGGAAGAATGAATCGCAACTTGTTCCTAGAAAATTTCATTCTAAGTTTTACATTTCTAATGATAATGAAGATGAAGCCAAGTTGTGACGAAATGGATATGTAACACGTCTGTGCGCCCTAAGGCGTCTGTTGGCAGTGAACCAAAACGGTGTAACATGCATAATGTGGATTTATATCAAGCGCGAGAGATCGCTAAAGCGGAACCTTCCCGTCTGAGCCCTAAGCAATTTGCACTAAAGTGATGTGAGCTTAAACGCCCCTTCTAGTGGTAGGTGTGTTATCTTAATCTGCCATATATCTTATCTAGCTAGATGTGCTCGGATTCTTTGTTTACTGCTGATATTAACTTTGGTAATTATTGCATACTAGTTGTTCCCCGTACCCGTCACCCGCGTACACTTGATGGGTTCAATTGTGGGTTTTTTCTGCGTAATTTCAACCTTGTGGTTACATACATATGCTCACACCTCTATTCCCTGAAGAGGTTAGGTTGAGATGTTGTAATAACGACAACCATATTTCACCGAAGATGATTAAGTGCCAACGTGGTACCTAGATAGTATCTTCTTAGACATATGGCGGTTTACTCACGATATTTTGGCGGTGTGAAATCACTGCACACCTATGTGCACTTTTGAAATACTCATCGGTCCAGGCCCCGCTGGCATACAAACTTGCGTCGCTTGCGTAAAGGCGACTGCTCAAATCTCACGGTCACCACTCTTGCTGCTTATTTTATATTCACCACGACTATACGTAAGTTTACAAACATAAAAACCACCTGAATTTCAGTGTTTTATCCAAATTTTTTTTTTAATTATTATAATTACTACCCAAATATTAATAACTGCTCGTACACAGTAATGGCCAATATATATATTAACCTTACCGCCAAAGTTGATTAAGTAAGATGAAACACGTGTGAAAAGTATAAAGAACACCTCTTTACCATACAAATAACAGATAAAATATATTCAACGACGTTAGACGTGAGGGACTGGTGATACTCTATTATTTTTGTACCTACATTATTATACTATGTAACAAGGTACATAGGTTATTTTAAAATTCCATCATAACGGGCGAAGAGGAATACCAAGATAATTTTATTCACTTTGGTGTCAAAGGAACTGCATTTTAATATAACCTGTCTAGTTGTCGACTCGCGATGCATCGATAACACCTTTCTACAAAGTTATTTAAAGGATCTCTTTGCGGTACGAGCACTTTCACACAAACAAAAAATTCAGGGAAGGCCAGCTCTCTTAATAATAAAATAATTGCCATATAACTACCTACATACATACGCGCACTACGCTGTTAGACATCTAGGGGTAAGTAAAACAAGTAATATTGCGAGAAGACGATCGTAAAAAGCGTTTATGTGCAAAGGCGGATCTTTCCTCTTCTCACTTTCCATTCCGGGGGTCATAGTCGAGGGCAGGGTACAATTATACATATAAATATATTAATACTACTACTTGTAGTAGCTGTGCCCCACGATTTCACCCGTGTAGATTTAATTTCGTGTTTGGCTTTATGTCGCGGACCCCTAGCTTTTAACCAACAGTTTTTGCCAACAGGCAAACACTTTTTTTTTATATGTAAGTACCGTATACGTTTCATATATGTACATTCAGTGAAAAGTTGTGAATTAGGAATCACATACAGACACATCAATTTGATTTGTTTCTATAGTCATATTAAATGTCTGTCGCGTGTGTTTACAGGATGTTTGTCATCATACAGAGTAGGTTACAATTTTTTTTTCTTCAGCAGCGATATTAGTATGTTAGTAACACATTACCAGGACCATCGCCCTTGTCAATGCGTGCGTGCGTGTATAGCAATATATGGGAGCCGAACTTCTGTACGTGTAAATTTCGTGGCTTTAGCCTTTACCCATGAGAGGCGAGTATTGAAATCGATAGATCGGTACGACAGACGTTCTCACCACGTGTTGAAAGGTCTTAGATAATATAATATAAAAGCTTTCAAGAGAATAGCGCTTCACAGCGTGTCTGAAGTATCAATTCTGCTTGTAAGATGACTACCTTTCGGATGCTCCAGCCCTCTGATGGCTGTATTGGAAAATTGCTTCGGCTCCGACGAGGGAAATCTTCAGAGTTGATTTTTATTAAAACTTTGTAAAAGATACTTGATGTACGAAGCGGTCGTACTACGTGTTATCACTGTTTGTGTTACAGAACTTGTTTCTATTATATCTATCCGTTTTAAAATGAAATCCTTTTCACATTTAAGAGATTTTAAGCTAAGTTATCATTTTAGACCAATGTACTTTACATTACAAGATTTGAAAATATTATTTTGTATCTTATTTGTATGGATTTATGGATCAAATTCTTTTAAAGCTTTTCTTGATTTCTGCAATGATCCCCTGCTGATGGAAACTATTGTCCTACTCCGTTTGATATTTTAACTAAATAAAACTACTTCAGTTATTTTCTAAAGCAAAGGGAATGTACGTTGAACTATGGAGGGTTGTAATATAGTTGCTAGAAGGATCGCAGTTAGAATTGTTTTTCGATAAGAATATTATAATTATATGCAAATTTACTCTACACAAGAGTACCGTGACCGCGAAGGGAAGGGCCTTCACGGTCTTGAAAATTATAACGAGTATATTTTTGTTTTTGCTTTAAAGCTAGTAATTTGGTACCTACTTATAAATGCTTGGTTGCACCAATGTCAAATTTGACGATAGCATTATTTATAAGCTTAGCTTAAATTGTGTTGCATCAAATAGCGCTGTAAATTTACAAAGCTAACAACGTCTGTAATTGTAATCTACACTTCTACACTATCTACACTGCTATTATAATGAGGAAAGATTTGTATTTTTGCTTTGTGTGTATGTTTGTAATGAATAAACTCAAAAACCATTAAACATACATTCACCCTGAGTAAAATAGGCTATATTTTATCCCCGTATTCCCACGGGAACTACGCTGATGAAACCGCGTGACGTCCGCTAGTGCTATGTAACCTTGCCCAGATATGCAACGAAGGTTATCAATTAAATTATGACGTCATCTGAAAATGTTCACAATTTGGCAAACAAGTTTTTGCCTATAACTTTAACCTGTTTTTATAGCTAGAGTTGTTGCAACCCACCCTAGGAGTAGGTTTGGATATCGTTAAACACAAAAGATGTTTCCAGCTCGGTGAATCGAGCTCTCTGGCTGCAGGATCGAAAGAATGTGCGGACTGCCTTGTGATATTTTATCACAAATAGAAAGGAACTTACGGATTTCGTTTGTTTGAACAAACAAATAGGTACGCGGAAATACAGACTCGCTCTTATTTTACGAATCCAAGATATTCAAAGGGATTTCCCCACCCTTTGAGCCAGAAAAGGTACGTAATAGTTGCAATTACGTAGCAGGTTGGATACGCCACATTCTTTGAATTTACCTAAAAGAACATTTAAACGTTCCTTCTGTAGACTTGAAATCTTATTCATCGCGAAAACAACAATACTTCAAAATGGTTATGTTATTTAATAGGGCTCTTAGTCAGGGGCACTCCACATCAGCATATAAGTAGTGCTTACTATTTGTGATGACTATATACACTCTTTTCGTGTGTGTGTGTGTGTGTCTATACCAAAACGTGTGTACCTACGCACCCTATTTGTGGTTAATTTAATTTAAATAAAAGTAGCCTAAGTTACTCCTTGTAAAATTAGCTACCTGTCAGTGAAAGTCCCGGTAAAATAGATATAAATAATGATTTTTTTTTCATGCAAGTACTGTATATATAAGTACTTTCATATGCATTTAGTGAGAAGCTGTTAATTTGGAATTACAAACAGACACTTCAATTTTATTAATCCGTATAGATGTATAGATGTAAAGATATAGAGTTACCTCAAATATTATGTTCGAGACAAAATTAGGAACACGATTTGCATATTGGGGCCGCAAGCTGTCTTAATTTGGTGTAATGTAAGAACCCGTCTGGTTGCAATCCAATTGCGATCCAAGGGAGTGCCTCCATATGGTTCCATTGCAACGCAATTTATTGTTTCAATCTGTGTACACACTCCAATTAGAATGACATGAATATGCCACGCGTTCGTAAATAATGCAAATTATGTGTAGATTATTTTGTAGCAAAGCTATTACAGAAGGGAAATTTGAACTTTATACATTAAGAGAGGTAAAGAAAGTTTAATCTATAAGTACCTTAATTACTAATAGATTTTAGTATGTTTTAATCTTGACGATATTGTTTGCGTGTTGGAGTGACTTGAAATGTGTACTTTTTCAAGGCGGGTTGTGGTTGAATTTTAAAGATCACGGATCAACACATTTCGAGACGCGCTCTCTTTCTACTACTTACTTTCATATGCATTTTGTGATAAGCTGTTAATTTGGAATTACAAACGGACAGTTAAATTTTATCTATCTGTATAGATGTATAGACGATTAATATAATACCTTAAGTTTTTAGAAGCCGTGGTGGCCGTTGGGTTAGAGCAGACGGCTGCTACGCCACCCAATAGCCAGGGTCTAAGAATATGGCTATGGTATCCCCTGCCTGTCGTAAGAGGCGACTAAAAGGGGGCCAGAGGGCCTGCTGGCGGTGGTCGGGGTGGGAGCTTTGACCACCGGCGCGGGCCCGGGAAGGTGGCAGCGCGATGTGGCTCGCGCTGCCTTGCACAGCGAGGTCTCTAGGGGCGGCCCTAAAGCTGCCCCGGGGATGTGCCCCGGCAAAGTGTGGGGGGACACCGGTGCGTTCTATTAGAGTACCCGGAGTCCCCCCTGAGCACTAAGGACGGCCACCGGGGGGGGGTTTTAGTGCGGTAAGAATCCCACATACCCCGATCTGCCTCTCCCAGGGCGGTCGGGGACCTTTTGAAGGTTTCCCCCTCGTCAACAAAAAAAAAAAAAAAAAAAAGACGGCTGCTACGCAAGCGACGCAAGTTCGAATCCCAGCGGGGCCTGTACCAATGGGTTTTTCTAAAAACTTATGCACAGTTATTTCACACACGTGCTTTACGGTGAAGGAAAAAATCGTGAGGAAACCTGTAATGTCTGAGAACTAATTCAAAGACGTAGGTATCGTGCCTGAGACGGCGATGGACTAACCCTACTGTCACGTTGGCATTTGATCATATTCGGTGAAATGTGGGTGTTGTTACAACATCTCTGCTTACACCTTCGGAGAGCCTTCTGGGATGGCGTGAGCATATTTTTTTTTACCTAAAGATTTTGAAATAATAATAATGATTTAAATATAAATATCTTTGATATTACTACAAAAAAGTAAAGCAATAAGATGAAAGCTGTGCTTAAAAAAGATCCATTTTAAATTAAGTTGTGTTTTTCTATTCTATGTCCTACCAGTTTAGTTAGTAAATATTAGCTACTACATTCAGCAAACTTTGCCAATATCTTGCACGCCGTATCTCTTAAGTAAACGTAAACAAAACTACAGGGATGACAAAAGCCATTAAGAATGTAAATTCTAGTCTAGCCTGTATCTGATACAAGTGCTGTTCGCGGCATTTTAAAGTATGTACTTTTTCGTGAGCATCAAAATAGTCTTCGTGAATTTTATTTTTACATTATGTGATAATTTGAAGTAAGGTTGCAAGTAATATGGATAATATGATTATTTTTATAAATTTTATACTGTATGCTCAGCCTTCTTGCAAACCCTCTCTTGAAGTATATGTTTGTAAATATATGTAATGCTAAAATATCACTGACTAGGGATCTACATATGCTCACGCCTGTATTCTCCGAAGGGGTAGGAATAGGTGATGTAGTAACAATACCCACCTTTTACTCCAGGTAATCTTTTATATCCAGGTATCGATGTTTTTCTTTACCGTAAGCACATGATGTGAAATCACTGCACATACGTTTTTAGAAAAGCTTATTGGTACGGGCCCCGCTGGGATTCGAACTTGCGTCGCTTGCCAAGCAGGCGACTGCTCAAACCCCAAGGCCACCATGGCTCGCGGATGAAACCTACGTTTTCAATTACTTTCTCACTACCGCAGCAAATGGAAATTAATAATTTAGAAATAGTAGGGTAGATGGAAAATATTCATAATTTAAATATAGTGGAAACCTCAAAAAATTAAAAGGATGATGGCACGAGTGCGATGAGGGAACGAGTGCGTCCTGACCCGATCAAGCTGGCGACCCCCAGCGTACTTCTTCGTGCATCCTATTTGTTTAGTATTAATAGTGATGTCAAGCTAGACTACTAAAGCGGCATTTTACACACACATACACATCACATTATAATTTAGTTGATTATTTATGGTATCTATATATTTTCCCCTCCCTACCATTCTTTTTGGGATTGGTGTTGCTAAGTTGGCAACACAAGTACTTTTGGCGGGAACGAAAAAAAACGCGCGGTCGGCCGACAACAAGCTCGTAATAATAAATTCATGAAAGTGGTTCCTGATGCGGCAAAGGGGTGAGTTTAGGGTATAGTTTTTCCCTGTATTTGTCTATTTATATAATTACACTCAATATCGGCGAATGACGAAATAATTAACATAAAATACAGTCCACTACTTAAGCGGAGTAGAAGGGAAACTCCGATGTTTTTAAACTAGGATTCCCCTACATATTTTGGTCCATTCGATCCAGGATAGGCCAGATCTAATTTAGTTCTTGCTTATTTTGCCTTTTCAAATCTTATTTGTAACATAAATCGTCTTATTTCGTCATTCAAAGATGTTGCACAAATTTACCTCCATGTTTGGATAAAAGTAAAGTAGTGCGGTTTGCTTTACTTTTACATTTAATTACATTGCACACTCAACCCCTTATCATTATAAACACAGTATTTATGTATTACGCTATCCTAAATCCCATATGTTTAGTGTTTTAGTTAATTTATGTAAAATTTCACACAAAATACATTTCAATTACGCATATAGCGCCATCTTTGGTAATTGACAGTAACTAACTTGACATCTCCTATATAAATTGATTTAGGATTAAACTTTAATTCGGGGCAATTTTATTGGGTTACAGAGTAGCGACATCTAGCGGAATTTTATGGAATAACTTATTTACATTAGTAATTTAATTATTATAGGAGCTGCTTCAATAATATGCGGTGCGGTTATAATTATTAGCGATTTATATTTGTTTGTTGTCGGTCACAACTTATTCACTTATTATAGCGGGTTCGAAATTGTTACATGAGCGGTTATTTGTACTTTATAATAGATCTTTTAACTTATTTGATTATTAATAATCAGTTTGTAACCTGAGCGGTTTGGTGCAAACTAGATTAAATGCGGACAGATCTTTGGAACACAGGTGAATGAGTTGTTGTTTTCTTTAATTTTAATTACACGGTAATAGCGGCAACCGTTTGCGGATTTAATACAAAATGGCTCGTTCAACTAAAGGTAGTAAAGAAGCTATTATGAATAAATTGCGGTATGACATGTGCATGAATAATATGGTAACAGTGTATGGGCTTTCTCAGGCGGTATTCGATAATCATGAACAAAAACAAATGTTCAAATTGCGGTGCGTTGAATTAGACGCTAATTACAGTCAATTCATGGAGTTACATCTTTTGTTGGAAGCTGAGGCAACTGAGGACTTCGATTTTACTGCACATAATGTAAAGTTTACACGTTTCAACGACATGTACTTTGCGGTAAAATTAAAATTTTCCTTATTATTTCCAACTCATGATAGTCATGTTTGTAAGGAGGAACGCCCAGGGATGTCTACCAATGTCAACCCTCACATATTGCTGCCAAAGGTGCAGCTTCCTACATTCACTGGAAGAATAGAGGAATACGCACATTTCATTGATTTGTTCGAGTCTATTGTAGGTAGTCATACGAACCTATCTGATACACAGAAAATGTATTATTTATATGGTTCATTAGGCGGGGAAGCAAAGTCTTTGGGACAACACTTGTCCATTACTGGGGATAATTATGCGGTTCTTCTGGACATCCTCAAGTCTAGATATGGTAACAAAAGACTACACGCGGACCGATTATTAAATACTTTGTTAGCGGTTTCCAATGTTAAAACACTTAGTTCTTTGAAAGGCTTTCTAAATACTTTGCTCGAGACAACTAAAGGCTTGGAAAAGTTGGGATTTCCAGTACAACACTGGTCCTACATATTATTACATATAAATTTAAATAAATTGGATGGTTCCTTAAGGCGGAATTTTGAAGAAAAATATTATGGCGGTGAGGACCTTCCTACCTTTGATAATTTTATTGAGTTTTTAACACGTCATGTTCAAGTTTTAGAGGCTGCAAACGTTAACAAGCCTATTTCACATGCGGTAGTCACTCCCAGGACACAGTCTCATGTGGCCATGACAAACCAGGGTGACCATAAATTAGGTTGGAATTGTTTTTATTGTAAAGTTTCTCAGCATCATTTAAGTAAATGTGATAAATTTCTGCGGTTGAACCCTTTCAATAGGAAACAAGTAGTTGCAAGCAATCGTCTTTGTTTTCGGTGTTTGAATAAACACAATATTAATGAATGTCGGAGTAATTTCAATTGCTACAAATGTCAGTCTGATAAACATCATTTCCTTTTACATTTTGAATCCAATCAAGTTAAGACTTCTCATCATACAGTTACATCGGCCTTAGTGCCAGCGGTTGCGGGTCCAATGGGACAAACTAATTTCGTTGCGGGTCCAACGGGACAAACTCAATTTACTGCGGGTCCAACTGGACATACAAATTTTATTGCGGGTCTATCGAGACAAAATAATTTGAATGCGGGTCCATCAGGACAAAATAATAGTGCAAGCGGTTCTAGCACTCAGGTGTCTAGTGTGTTGCATGCGGTATCGGCAACCACACCTAAACGAGCGGTTTTATTGTCTACAGCGGTTTTGCGTATTCTTGATAATAGCGGGAAATATCAAGAGGCGCGTGCTTTGATTGATGGCGGCAGTCAGAGTACTTTTATTACTGAAGAATGCGTAATCAGATTAGGGTTACGTCCAAAGCGGTTAAATAATACGTTCAATGTTAGCGGTATTGGCGGACATTTGCAAAACTGCAAGGGCAGTATTTGTTTGAGTATTAGCCCTCGTCATGCTGACCAACCAGTGGTAGTCGCAGACGGCTTAGTGTTGAATAAAATTTCGAGTAATTTACCTAGCGAAACCTTACCACACAATTTAAGTGAATTTTATAGCGGACTTCATTTAGCGGATGATCAATTTTATAAAAGTAGCAAAATTGATATTTTATTAGGTGCGGATATTTTAAATGAAATTTTAATTGGCGGTGACATTGTGCGGGTTGAAGGTTTGCCATCGGCTATGAACACAATTTTCGGTTATATCCTTATGGGACCAATTTCATATTTTAGTAAAGCGGACACTGCAATTTGTCAATCGTTTCATGTCAATACGGACACACTTTTAGAAAGGTTTTGGGAGATAGAAGAAGTCCCAGTAAAAATTGTAGATCCGAAGGATGAAGAGTGCGAAACATACTTTAAGAACACTTGTAAACGGGATGACACTGGTAGGTATGTTGTGCGGTTACCGTTTTTATCAGATGCCCCTGAACTGGGTGATTCTCAGCAACAAGCGTTAAAGCGGTTTTATGCTTTGGAGAAGCGGCTGCAAACTAATATAGTTTTGTGGGAGAAGTATGTTCAATTTATGCGGGACTATGAAAATATGGGACACATGTCCCCATGTAGTGAAGTTTCTGAGGGTTCAAGGTATATTATTCCACATCATGGAATATTTAAATCAGATTCAGATAAAATTAGATGTGTATTTGATGGAAGTTCCCGTACTACATCAGGGGTTTCATTGAATGATTGTCTTCATGCGGGTCCGAAGCTTCAGCAGGACATAGTGAAAGTTATTTGTTTGTTTAGATTGTCTAAAGTGGTCTTCACTAGTGACATTCGGATGATGTTTAGAATGATCACTGTAGATGAAGCTGATAGACAATTTCAACTTATATATTGGCGGGAATCCCCTGACCTTCCTTTGCGGTTGTACAAATTAAATACAGTAACGTATGGGTTGAAGTCGAGCCCATACTTGGCCATACGTACCTTACGCCAACTAGCGGATGACTGTGAGGCGGAGTATCCTGAAGCGGCACAGGTTCTTCGAACTTCAGTTTATACTGATGACATCTTAGCCGGAGCACACAATTTAGAAGAAGCTCAGCGGTTGAAGCGGGATTTGGTGGACGTACTTGATTCAGGCGGTTTTGAATTGCGGAAATGGGTATCCAACGATAAGCGGTTGTTGGAGGATATACCAGTAGATTGTCAAGAGAAACCTCATATTTTTGATTCGGATGCTTTAGATTTTGTAAAAATTTTAGGTGTTCAGTGGAACCCAATCACGGACTCCTTTTCTTACCATACAGGTTTAGAGGATGAGAGACCGTGTACTAAGAGGACTATTTTATCGACACTTGCGAGGATGTTCGATCCCATGGGCTGGATTAGTCCCGTTATATTACAGGGAAAGGCTCTCATGCAGCAGCTGTGGGTCTTGAAACTTTCCTGGGATGAGCAACCACCACCGGAAATCATCACTGAGTGGAATTCGATTTGCGCAAGTCTACCTGAGTTGAGAAAATTGTCACTGGAGCGGTTCGTCCTAGTGGATAATATGACGAGTTGTTCTCTCCATGGTTTTTCAGATGCGTCGGAGTTGGGATACGGCGCAGCTATTTATATTCGATCTGTCGATGATGCGGGTGTTGTGAAGGTTTCTTTATTGATAGCAAAAACGCGTGTTGCGCCTATTAAATCTAAATTGACAATTCCAAAATTGGAACTGAGCGGGGCCGCACTGTTGGTCAAATTATTAAATTACATTAATTTTTGTTTAAAAGAGCGCATTAATATTGAGAAAATAGTATGCTGGTCGGATAGTACTATTACCCTTTCATGGTTGAGAATACCACCTCATCGTTTGCAGACATTTGAGGGGAATCGAGTGTCGCAAATTGTCAATTGCGGTTTGGATATAGAGTGGCGTCATCTGCCCACGGAATTTAATCCAGCAGATGTTGCAAGTCGCGGATGTAGGGCGCATGAGTTAGTGTCACATACTCTGTGGTGGGCACCACAATGGTTACTGGAAGGTGCGGAGTTTTGGCCAGTAAATATTGTTAGTGAAGCGGTTGACTTGCCGGGTATGCGCAAGCAAAATGTTGCAGTACATGCGGTCGTATTATCGACAGTGACGGAATCGTCTTTGATAAAGCGTTATAGTTCCCTTTCTAAATTAATTGCGGTAGTCGGATATTGTATGCGGTTTGCAGATAATGCAAGATATCCAACAAATAGAAGGTCAGGAGTCCTGTCAGTTGCGGAGCGTCAGGATGCCTTGAACAAACTTATAAAAATAGCTCAAGCGGAAGAGTTCTCGCAGGAGATAGAACTATTACGGACTGATAAACAATGTTCAACACGATTCCGGAGGCTTATGCCATTCATTGATGCGGACGGATTGATTCGAGTTGGCGGTCGTCTCGAACAATCTAATTTATCTTATGCGGCGAGGCACCCGTTGCTTTTACCCAAATTTCATCCATTGACGTCGTTAATTATAGACTATCATCATAAAATGTATTGCCATGTTGGTGCAACAGCTCTTCAAGCAATTCTTCAACGTCAATTTTGGATAATTTCAGCCCGTCAGACTATTAGGAGTCATATTTATAAATGTGTGTTTTGTTTTCGAACTAGGGCTCGAGCGGAAAATCCTGTAATGGCAGATTTGCCAGCGGACAGAGTAAACGCTACCGGAGTGTTTCATACAGTCCAAACGGATTTTGCAGGGCCTTTCTTCATACGTGCATCGCGCTTACGTAATGCTAAGGTGTTGAAAGCTTATCTTTGCGTATTTGTTTGTTCGGCTACTAAAGCGGTTCATTTGGAGGTAGTCGGAGACCTATCAACGGAAGGTTTCCTGGCTGCATTCTCGCGGTTTACCTGTAGACGGGGTTTGCCCAGTCAGGTTAGATCAGACTGTGGTACTAACTACCTGGGTAGTAGTAGATACTTGTCGGACGTTCAGAAGTTCTTAGCTTCGACTGAGATGCAAGTTATAGTAAGCGGTAAAGTGGCTGAACAAGGTGTTACATGGTTGTTCAACCCACCATCTGCCTCTCACTTTGGCGGTTTATTCGAAGCGGCAGTGAAGTCAGCAAAGACTTTGCTGAAACGCATTATTGGGGAGCAAATTTTAACTTTTGAAGAGCTTACTACAGTCTTTACTCGTATCGAAGCGGTTTTAAATTCAAGGCCTCTGTGCCCACTTTCACATGATCCACAAGAATTTGAGTTGTTAACTCCGGGTCATTTTCTGATTGGTAGACCTCTCTTAGCGGTACCTGAGAGGACTTGGGATAATATTTCCAGTTCAAGGTTGTCACGCTTCCAATTATTGCATGCAATGACTCAACAATTTTGGCGGAAGTGGAGTGATCAGTATCTCCATTCTCTTCAAATGCGGAACAAGTGGACGTCACCGACTGATCCACCTAAGATCGGAGACTTAGTTCTCATAAAAGAGGACCATTTGGCTCCATTAAAATGGATGCGTGCTAGGATAGCGGATTTACTACCTGGCAAGGATGGTGTAGTCAGAGTGGTTAAGTTAATGACACCAACGGGTTCACTTGTGCGGCCAGTAGTTAAAATTTGTCGGTTTCCTATACACTGACTCTACTCGTTTCGAGCCCGCTCTGATATACCTAGTGATAGTTAAGTTAGTTTTTTAGCGGTTATTATAATTTAAGAAGTTAGCCTATTGTAAGTAGCTTTTATAATTTTGCGGTTATTTTTATTTTTAACAGTTAGCCGAAGTTGGCTTTTTATTATTTTTTATTGTAAACGGTTATTTTATAATTTTGCGGTTGATAAAGGCTTTGGCCTTTCTCGGGCGGGGGGATGTTTAGTATTAATAGTGATGTCAAGCTAGACTACTAAAGCGGCATTTTACACACACATACACATCACATTATAATTTAGTTGATTATTTATGGTATCTATATATTTTCCCCTCCCTACCATTCTTTTTGGGATTGGTGTTGCTAAGTTGGCAACACAAGTACTTTTGGCGGGAACGAAAAAAAACGCGCGGTCGGCCGACAACAAGCTCGTAATAATAAATTCATGAAAGTGGTTCCTGATGCGGCAAAGGGGTGAGTTTAGGGTATAGTTTTTCCCTGTATTTGTCTATTTATATAATTACACTCAATATCGGCGAATGACGAAATAATTAACATAAAATACAGTCCACTACTTAAGCGGAGTAGAAGGGAAACTCCGATGTTTTTAAACTAGGATTCCCCTACACTATTATTGATAATTAATATCCATCAGCTCTGAGTGCTTATTGCCGTGTCCTGTGGGCTGGGGCAACTGAGTTATTAAATATTCTACTACTACTAGATACCTGGTATACTAAGATACGGTACAGTAATCACTAGAACACCAGTGTCGTCAAAGTAACAACACGAAATGATATTGTTCTTGGCGTGATTTCATATAAACTAACCTTTCTCGATAAATGAGCCATCTAACAGTGAAAACATTTGTCAAATTGGACCAGGGGCCCAACCATGAGCTCTTATGGCAATGTTATTTCAGCTGTGCGACAATGATAGACTTATAGACGACATATACATCTGTCTCATAATAAGAGTAAAACTCATGGCAATAGGAGATCACGGTAGGGCCCCAGTAGTTCGTTACACTATCGCGTTCAAACTAACAAACAAACGCTTCATATTGTATAAAAAAAATGCGCTATTTAAATGGACGATCAAAACACGGCTCAGAAGCAATAAAAATACCGTCCCGGGGTCAATCAGGTTGAGTGGTCCGGTGTCTTGCTCCCAAATAATATATTTTATAAGAGATTTATACACATGAGGTGGAATATAGAGAAATAGCTGAGCTATGTGAACTTAGCACCCGACTTGAAAAAAACCAAATTTTTTTTTTGCTATCTGGAAGGCTTTCGTATGTAGTTGTTTGTAGTGAAAATTATTTCGTTTGTAGTTGAAAAAAAAAAAAGTTATGCCTCATGAAAAAATGGTCAGCACCCGACATTCAAAATTTAAAATTTTAAAACGGCACGTTTGTAGAGAATCGTTTGTAGTTGTTTGTAGTACAATTATTTTTGATTGTAGTAAAAAGACAAAAAAGTTATGGGAGAAAAACAAAAAAAAAAAAAAATATTTTTTATTTTTCATGATTATGCTAAAAAGTACCTTAAAATCGTTTGTAGTAAGCTAAAATTGGTAGTAAAGTGTCGACGAACATTCCTAGACGTTTGTAGTAACTTTCATTCGTTTGTAGTAGCTTCCAATCGTTTGTAGTAAGCCACGAATGGTTGTAAAGTGTCGACGAACATTCCGAGATGTTTGTAGTAACTTTCATTCGTTTGTAGTAGCTTCCAATCGTTTGTAGTAAACCACGAATGGTTCCAAAATGTCGACGAACATTCCGAGATGTTTGTAGTAACTTTCATTCGTTTGTAGTAGTTTCCAATCGTTTGTAGTAAACCACGAATGGTTCCAAAATGTCGACGAACATTCCTAGATGATTGTAGTAACTTTCATTCGTTTGTAGTAGCTTCCAATCGTTTGTAGTAAACCACGAATGGTTCTAAAATGTCGACGAACATTCCGAGATGTTTGTAGTAACTTTCATTCGTTTGTAGTAGCTTCCAATCGTTTGTAGTAAACCACGAATGGTTCCAAAATGTCGACGAACATTCCTAGATGATTGTAGTAACTTTCATTCGTTTGTAGTAGCTTCCAATCGTTTGTAGTAAACCACGAATGGTTCTAAAATGTCGACGAATATTCCGAGATGTTTGTAGTAACTTTCATTCGTTTGTAGTAGCTTCCAATCGTTTGTAGTAAACCACGAATGGTTCCAAAATGTCGACGAACATTCCTAGATGATTGTAGTAACTTTCATTCGTTTGTAGTAGCTTCCAATCGTTTGTAGTAAACCACGAATGGTTCCAAAATGTCGACGAACATTCCTAGATGATTGTAGTAACTTTCATTCGTTTGTAGTAGCTTCCAATCGTTTGGAGTAAACCACGAATGGTTCTAAAATGTCGACGAACATTCCGAGATGTTTGTAGTAACTTTCATTCGTTTGTAGTAGCTTCCAATCGTTTGTAGTAAGCCACGAATGGTTGTAAAGTGTCGACGAACATTCCTAGATGATTGTAGTAACTTTCATTCGTTTGTAGTAGCTTCCAATCGTTTGTAGTAAACCACGAATGGTTCCAAAATGTCGACGAACATTCCTAGATGATTGTAGTAACTTTCATTCCTTTGTAGTAGCTTCCAACCGTTTGTAGTAAACCACGAATGGTTCCAAAATGTCGACGAACATTCCTAGATGATTGTAGTAACTTTCATTCGTTTGTAGTAGCTTCCAATCGTTTGTAGTAAACCACGAATGGTTCCAAAATGTCGACGAACATTCCTAGATGATTGTAGTAACTTTCATTCGTTTGTAGTAGCTTCCAATCGTTTGTAGTAAACCACGAATGGTTCTAAAATGTCGACGAACATTCCGAGATGTTTGTAGTAACTTTCATTCGTTTGTAGTAGCTTCCAATCGTTTGTAGTAAACCACGAATGGTTCCAAAATGTCGACGAACATTCTTAGACGTTTGTAGTAGCTTCCAATCGTTTGTAGTAAACCACGAATGGTTCTAAAATGTCGACGAACATTCCGAGATGTTTGTAGTAACTTTCATTCGTTTGTAGTAGCTTCCAATCGTTTGTAGTAAGCCACGAATGGTTCTAAAATGTCGACGAACATTCCGAGATGTTTGTAGTAACTTTCATTCGTTTGTAGTAGCTTCCAATCGTTTGTAGTAAACCACGAATGGTTCCAAAATGTCGACGAACATTCCTAGATGATTGTAGTAACTTTCATTCGTTTCTAGTAGCTTCCAATCGTTTGTAGTAAGCCACGAATGGTTGTAAAGTGTCGACGAACATTCCTAGACGTTTGTAGTAACTTTCATTCGTTTGTAGTAGCTTCCAATCGTTTGTAGTAAGCCACGAATGGTTGTAAAGTGTCGACGAACATTCCTAGATGATTGTAGTAACTTTCATTCGTTTGTAGTAGCTTCCAATCGTTTGTAGTAAACCACGAATGGTTCCAAAATGTCGACGAACATTCCTAGATGATTGTAGTAACTTTCATTCCTTTGTAGTAGCTTCCAACCGTTTGTAGTAAACCACGAATGGTTCCAAAATGTCGACGAACATTCCTAGATGATTGTAGTAACTTTCATTCGTTTGTAGTAGCTTCCAAACGTTTGTAGTAAACCACGAATGGTTCCAAAATGTCGACGAACATTCCTAGATGATTGTAGTAACTTTCATTCGTTTGTAGTAGCTTCCAATCGTTTGTAGTAAACCACGAATGGTTCTAAAATGTCGACGAATATTCCGAGATGTTTGTAGTAACTTTCATTCGTTTGTAGTAGCTTCCAATCGTTTGTAGTAAACCACGAATGGTTCCAAAATGTCGACGAACATTCCTAGATGATTGTAGTAACTTTCATTCGTTTGTAGTAGCTTCCAATCGTTTGTAGTAAACCACGAATGGTTCCAAAATGTCGACGAACATTCCTAGATGATTGTAGTAACTTTCATTCGTTTGTAGTAGCTTCCAATCGTTTGTAGTAAACCACGAATGGTTCTAAAATGTCGACGAACATTCCGAGATGTTTGTAGTAACTTTCATTCGTTTGTAGTAGCTTCCAATCGTTTGTAGTAAACCACGAATGGTTGTAAAGTGTCGACGAACATTCCGAGATGTTTGTAGTAACTTTCATTCGTTTGTAGTAGCTTCCAATCGTTTGTAGTAAACCACGAATGGTTCTAAAATGTCGACGAACATTCCTAGATGATTGTAGTAACTTTCATTCGTTTGTAGTAGCTTCCAATCGTTTGTAGTAAACCACGAATGGTTCTAAAATGTCGACGAACATTCCGAGATGTTTGTAGTAACTTTCATTCGTTTGTAGTAGCTTCCAATCGTTTGTAGTAAACCACGAATGGTTCCAAAATGTCGACGAACATTCTTAGACGTTTGTAGTAACTTTCATTCGTTTGTAGTAGCTTCCAATCGTTTGTAGTAAACCACGAATGGTTGTAAAGTGTCGACGAACATTCCGAGATGTTTGTAGTAACTTTCATTCGTTTGTAGTAGCTTCCAATCGTTTGTAGTAAACCACAAATGGTTCTAAAATGTCGACGAACATTCCTAGATGATTGTAGTAACTTTCATTCGTTTGTAGTAGCTTCCAATCGTTTGTAGTAAACCACGAATGGTTCTAAAATGTCGACGAACATTCCGAGATGTTTGTAGTAACTTTCATTCGTTTGTAGTAGCTTCCAATCGTTTGTAGTAAACCACGAATGGTTCTAAAATGTCGACGAACATTCCTAGATGATTGTAGTAACTTTCATTCGTTTGTAGTAGCTTCCAATCGTTTGTAGTAAACCACGAATGGTTCTAAAATGTCGACGAACATTCCGAGATGTTTGTAGTAACTTTCATTCGTTTGTAGTAGCTTCCAATCGTTTGTAGTAAACCACGAATGGTTCCAAAATGTCGACGAACATTCTTAGACGTTTGTAGTAACTTTCATTCGTTTGTAGTAGCTTCCAATCGTTTGTAGTAAACCACGAATGGTTGTAAAGTGTCGACGAACATTCCGAGATGTTTGTAGTAACTTTCATTCGTTTGTAGTAGCTTCCAATCGTTTGTAGTAAACCACGAATGGTTCCAAAATGTCGACGAACATTCCGAGATGTTTGTAGTAACTTTCATTCGTTTGTAGTAGCTTCCAATCGTTTGTAGTAAACCACGAATGGTTCCAAAATGTTGACGAACATTCCTAGATGATTGTAGTAACTTTCATTCGTTTGTAGTAGCTTCCAATCGTTTGTAGTAAACCACGAATGGTTCCAAAATGTCGACGAACATTCCTAGATGATTGTAGTAACTTTCATTCGTTTGTAGTAGCTTCCAATCGTTTGTAGTAAACCACGAATGGTTCTAAAATGTCGACGAACATTCCGAGATGTTTGTAGTAACTTTCATTCGTTTGTAGTAGCTTCCAATCGTTTGTAGTAAACCACGAATGGTTGTAAAGTGTCGACGAACATTCCGAGATGTTTGTAGTAACTTTCATTCGTTTGTAGTAGCTTCCAATCGTTTGTAGTAAACCACGAATGGTTCTAAAATGTCGACGAATATTCCGAGATGTTTGTAGTAACTTTCATTCGTTTGTAGTAGCTTCCAATCGTTTGTAGTAAACCACGAATGGTTCCAAAATGTCGACGAACATTCCTAGATGATTGTAGTAACTTTCATTCGTTTCTAGTAGCTTCCAATCGTTTGTAGTAAGCCACGAATGGTTGTAAAGTGTCGACGAACATTCCTAGACGTTTGTAGTAACTTTCATTCGTTTGTAGTAGCTTCCAATCGTTTGTAGTAAGCCACGAATGGTTGTAAAGTGTCGACGAACATTCCTAGATGATTGTAGTAACTTTCATTCGTTTGTAGTAGCTTCCAATCGTTTGTAGTAAACCACGAATGGTTCCAAAATGTCGACGAACATTCCTAGATGATTGTAGTAACTTTCATTCGTTTGTAGTAGCTTCCAATCGTTTGTAGTAAACCACGAATGGTTCCAAAATGTCGACGAACATTCCTAGATGATTGTAGTAACTTTCATTCCTTTGTAGTAGCTTCCAATCGTTTGTAGTAAACCACGAATGGTTCTAAAATGTCGACGAACATTCCTAGATGATTGTAGTAACTTTCATTCGTTTGTAGTAGCTTCCAATCGTTTGTAGTAAACCACGAATGGTTCTAAAATGTCGACGAACATTCCGAGATGTTTGTAGTAACTTTCATTCGTTTGTAGTAGCTTCCAATCGTTTGTAGTAAACCACGAATGGTTCCAAAATGTCGACGAACATTCTTAGACGTTTGTAGTAGCTTCCAATCGTTTGTAGTAAACCACGAATGGTTCTAAAATGTCGACGAACATTCCGAGATGTTTGTAGTAACTTTCATTCGTTTGTAGTAGCTTCCAATCGTTTGTAGTAAGCCACGAATGGTTCTAAAATGTCGACGAATATTCCGAGATGTTTGTAGTAACTTTCATTCGTTTGTAGTAGCTTCCAATCGTTTGTAGTAAACCACAAATGGTTCTAAAATGTCGACGAACATTCCTAGATGATTGTAGTAACTTTCATTCGTTTGTAGTAGCTTCCAATCGTTTGTAGTAAACCACGAATGGTTCTAAAATGTCGACGAACATTCCGAGATGTTTGTAGTAACTTTCATTCGTTTGTAGTAGCTTCCAATCGTTTGTAGTAAACCACGAATGGTTCTAAAATGTCGACGAACATTCCTAGATGATTGTAGTAACTTTCATTCGTTTGTAGTAGCTTCCAATCGTTTGTAGTAAACCACGAATGGTTCTAAAATGTCGACGAACATTCCGAGATGTTTGTAGTAACTTTCATTCGTTTGTAGTAGCTTCCAATCGTTTGTAGTAAACCACGAATGGTTCCAAAATGTCGACGAACATTCTTAGACGTTTGTAGTAACTTTCATTCGTTTGTAGTAGCTTCCAATCGTTTGTAGTAAACCACGAATGGTTGTAAAGTGTCGACGAACATTCCGAGATGTTTGTAGTAACTTTCATTCGTTTGTAGTAGCTTCCAATCGTTTGTAGTAAACCACGAATGGTTCCAAAATGTCGACGAACATTCCGAGATGTTTGTAGTAACTTTCATTCGTTTGTAGTAGCTTCCAATCGTTTGTAGTAAACCACGAATGGTTCCAAAATGTTGACGAACATTCCTAGATGATTGTAGTAACTTTCATTCGTTTGTAGTAGCTTCCAATCGTTTGTAGTAAACCACGAATGGTTCCAAAATGTCGACGAACATTCCGAGATGATTGTAGTAACTTTCATTCGTTTGTAGTAGCTTCCAATCGTTTGTAGTAAACCACGAATGGTTCTAAAATGTCGACGAACATTCCGAGATGTTTGTAGTAACTTTCATTCGTTTGTAGTAGCTTCCAATCGTTTGTAGTAAACCACGAATGGTTCCAAAATGTCGACGAACATTCTTAGACGTTTGTAGTAACTTTCATTCGTTTGTAGTAGCTTCCAATCGTTTGTAGTAAACCACGAATGGTTGTAAAGTGTCGACGAACATTCCGAGATGTTTGTAGTAACTTTCATTCGTTTGTAGTAGCTTCCAATCGTTTGTAGTAAACCACGAATGGTTCCAAAATGTCGACGAACATTCTTAGACGTTTGTAGTAACTTTCATTCGTTTGTAGTAGCTTCCAATCGTTTGTAGTAAACCACGAATGGTTGTAAAGTGTCGACGAACATTCCGAGATGTTTGTAGTAACTTTCATTCGTTTGTAGTAGCTTCCAATCGTTTGTAGTAAACCACGAATGGTTCTAAAATGTCGACGAACATTCCGAGATGTTTGTAGTAACTTTCATTCGTTTGTAGTAGCTTCCAATCGTTTGTAGTAAGCCACGAATGGTTGTAAGGTGTCGACGAACATTCCTAGACTATAATAAGCTGCTTTATTTTTACTGTGTCTCTACTTTATGTATGATTACAGCCTTCTAACCCTAATTTAGAGTGGTATTGGAGTGTATAGAAATTTGCCGTTGTAGACAATTATTTATATTTTATTGCTAAGACTAAGATAGAGCGAATGTGAGCGAAAGTGTACAAGGTAGAGCTACCATGACTAGAGTAAATATATTTTTCAGAAAGTCGAATTCGGAGCTCTCGTAACTGAAGGAAATGTATGAAGTGATGCATGGATGTGGATGAAGCGAAGGTTGTAAGGTGTCGACGAACATTCCTAGACTATAATAAGCTGCTTTATTTTTACTGTGTCTCCACTTTATGTATGATTACAGCCTTCTAACCCTAATTTAGAGTGGTATTGGAGTGTATAGAAATTTGCCGTTGTAGACAATTATTTATATTTTATTGCTAAGACTAAGATAGAGCGAATGTGAGCGAAAGTGTACAAGGTAGAGCTACCATGACTAGAGTAAATATATTTTTCAGAAAGTCGAATTCGGAGCTCTCGTAACTGAAGGAAATGTATGAAGTGATGCATGGATGTGGATGAAGCGAAGGTTGTAAGGTGTCGACGAACATTCCTAGACTATAATAAGCTGCTTTATTTTTACTGTGTCTCCACTTTATGTATGATTACAGCCTTCTAACCCTAATTTAGAGTGGTATTGGAGTGTATAGAAATTTGCCGTTGTAGACAATTATTTATATTTTATTGCTAAGACTAAGATAGAGCGAATGTGAGCGAAAGTGTACAAGGTAGAGCTACCATGACTAGAGTAAATATATTTTTCAGAAAGTCGAATTCGGAGCTCTCGTAACTGAAGGAAATGTATGAAGTGATGCATGGATGTGGATGAAGCGAAGGTTGTAAGGTGTCGACGAACATTCCTAGACTATAATAAGCTGCTTTATTTTTACTGTGTCTCCACTTTATGTATGATTACAGCCTTCTAACCCTAATTTAGAGTGGTATTGGAGTGTATAGAAGTTTGCCGTTGTAGACAATTATTTATATTTTATTGCTAAGACTAAGATAGAGCGAATGTGAGCGAAAGTGTACAAGGTAGAGCTACCATGACTAGAGTAAATATATTTTTCAGAAAGTCGAATTCGGAGCTCTCGTAACTGAAGGAAATGTATGAAGTGATGCATGGATGTGGATGAAGCGAAGGTTGTAAGGTGTCGACGAACATTCCTAGACTATAATAAGCTGCTTTATTTTTACTGTGTCTCCACTTTATGTATGATTACAGCCTTCTGACCCTAATTTAGAGTGGTATTGGAGTGTATAGAAATTTGCCGTTGTAGACAATTATTTATATTTTATTGCTAAGACTAAGATAGAGCGAATGTGAGCGAAAGTGTACAAGGTAGAGCTACCATGACTAGAGTAAATATATTTTTCAGAAAGTCGAATTCGGAGCTCTCGTAACTGAAGGAAATGTATGAAGTGATGCATGGATGTGGATGAAGCGAAGGTTGTAAGGTGTCGACGAACATTCCTAGACTATAATAAGCTGCTTTATTTTTACTGTGTCTCTACTTTATGTATGATTACAGCCTTCTGACCCTAATTTAGAGTCAGAAGGCTAGTATTGGAGTGTATAGAAATTTGCCGTTATAGACAATTATTTATATTTTATTGCTAAGACTAAGATAGAGCGAATGTGAGCGAAAGTGTACAAGGTAGAGCTACCATGACTAAAGTACATATATTTTTTAGAATAGTCGAATTGAAGGAATTGCATGAATGTGGATGAAGCGAAAGAAGTATTTAAGGATCGTAGCATGTGGCAAACGATGGTATCTGCCTACATCTATTGTATACTGGCGTGAGCATATGTATTTATGTATGCTTATACTTGTACATAAAACAGGATGTGGATTCTGCGAGTCTGCAATAGAGCTCGATCAGTTATTGCTGCTACTTTTAGTTTTAAGTCGTTGTGTTCCTCCCACCTGCCAGTTACCCGTTTTACAAAAGTAATGTAGTGGCCATCGGAATAGACCACAGCAGACACTAATTTTATAATCTTGTTGCAACATAGCAATTTGTCCGGAATTTCTTTGAGTGAAAACTGGCATTTGGAATTTGGGTAGCCGTGCCTAGCTGATAATAAATCATTCCCGGCGTCTTCGACATCCAAAATTATGTGTTGGCCGGCAGATACATTTTTCTCAAGACGTGCACTTCCACAACTGAAGCAGATTTCTGTGGTTCTAGGCTTACAAATTTCGTCCAAAGAAACTTGCAGACCCGACATACCATACCGATTGATTGGGAGTGGATTTAAATGCAGAACCGGTATAGTTTTTGTCACTCGGTGAAGGCATTCGCTGCAATCAATATACTTATCAAGGGACGATATGTCACTGAGCAGAAACTTTTCTTGAAGATATGCAATATTTATTGCACAGTCTAAAATCCCACCCTTCATTTCTTTTGAGGGACTCAAAATGCACCCTCGTTCCTTGTACAGCTTTGCTGTTGCTCCTGTTCTGGCCAGCGATACGACAAAGTCTGAGATAATAAAACGACCCTCGCTAAGGAATTGCCTGTACTGCTCGTAATCGTGAAAAGCGGCAAGCATACTCTGTGCAGTAGTATCGAAAGCACAGGTGTTACGCACGCTAATTGATTGCTTACCAATCCTTACTGGCCCCAGGCGATTTCCGTTAGCTAACAGAGGCAAAACAGTGGAAAATTTTGTCTGCTTATGGATTATTTCCAAATCGGGACATGCAGTAACATATTTCCCACGCTTCTTCGGCTGGTCGGGTCTCTTACGTTTGTGAGAAATATTGTTTTGTCCCCTCCAATTTTCAGTTTCATTCAAAACTGACGAATATTCAACAGCAGACGTATCGAATGGGGACACACATATCTGTCCGCTCAGGGAAACTTGCGTCTGATTTTGACTGCATAAGGGTGTGATAGATGCGCTCTGTAGCAGTGATTCACACGGCTGCGCGACATTGTGGTTAACCGAGTTATTCTCAGAAGGAGCACTTTCACACAGTACCATCAAGCTTTCTTCTGAATTAACCTTTTTGGCATTCAATAGCTTATTCGTCCCTTCCAACGACCTTAAATGGATGACGAGGTATTTATCAACTCTGATTGCCTTCCCTTTTTTAAACACCAAGTTCTTAATTTCTCGGAAATACTCCTCGCTCCGTGCCGAACTAGCAACAAGCCTTTCGCTTGCCGTACCTTCCGTCATAACTGCCGTCCAAAGCACAAAATGCTTCGCTAGTTTTAGCAGTCGCTTGCCGAAGTCAGCACAATGGTATGGATTTAAGCGTCCATATTTCAGTGCACCATCAATGCTGTCCGTCTCAATTCTATTTAAAATTTTATCGACGGCACTGCTCATTTCCGGATGTTCCTCCCACTCCAAGCTTGGTGAACACCTGTGATTCACTTCAGGCTCGCTGCTTTCTGGTTCTTCTAATGGAAGGCTATAGTTTTTTAAATAATTCATAAGCCTTTTTTGAGCAGCAAAGCAGTGGCTATCTTTGTCGTCGATGTTCTCATGGGTTGCCAAAGCCACGGTTATGACATCCGTGCACATTCGCACAAACGTCTCGATTTTCGAGCACATTGAAAGTATTCCAACACATCGTAAGAAAAAGTCCTTTTTTTCCGGTGACTCCCGATCGAAGCACTTCCAGCGAGCAACTGATTTAATTAAATGCGCGATATCAATGCGAACGCAACATTGGGGACAGTCAACACGCATCGATGATGATTTCTCATCGAAAATGATACAATTATTAATGTATCCTTGAAGGTCACAGTTGTTAAACGCCATGCAGACCGCATTAAGCAATGCTAGCGAATGGTCTGTGATAACCTGACCTGGACGTGATCCTCCAGAGCGCAACCACTCCCGCATCCAATATGCCAAAGTATTAGTGTCATGCTTTTCGGATATCAATTGAAAAAGGGGTAAAATCTTGTTCCGGAAACCACAAACAGCCTGATATAGATAAACTACCCGCTTTGAACCATCCGGGTTGATTATCTGTTTTATTAGACTGCCGGTAGCATCAATACTTATGGATCCAATGTCGTCCTCCCTTTTAAACAAATTGTACATATGAAGTTGCGTGGGACTCCAATACATGACATAAAACTTATCTAGGCCTATTTCATGTATACACCCACCAAATTCTACGCTATATTTCATGTCCCACACTGAAGCTAGAGCTGATTGGACTTTAAATAATCCCAACTCTTTGTCTTGGGTCTCTTGTTTAGCTTTGCGCAAAACATACTCAGAAGGTAGATTGGCCGGTGCAATGTCCCCAAAATCCATTGTTCGGTGTGCTTCCTCACGCCGCCATGTATACGTTGACTTCCCCTGTAATTCTTTTCCGATACGGAGTCGTCTATCCCCGCGAACTTGCCGCTTTTTTTGATGAACTATCCCACGAGAATCAAAAGTAGAAATGCTCAAGATCGGACCACCTTCAGCTGGTTCAGTCACGCAGTAAATGTGAATTTTCGATCCACATTCCGAACAATCGCCTATGATCGATAAAAACATTTCACCAGGATTACGATTAATCTTAGCATTTTTAAATGCGTATGGGCATGGTAGCCTCATGTGACTCCACAAAATGTCATAGATCGCGTCAGTCCAACCAACAACGAGAACCTCGTATTTGCGGTATCCATATTGTACAATCTGACTTTTTAAGGTGTCCCATTCAGTTTTTGATATCTGTATCGCTTGGCGAAGAGGGGGCAGCGTGCAATTATTTTTCTCCATAGACCAATCTGGATCATCACGTGAACGGTTCCCTGTTATATCGTGGATACTGTCATTAACAGAGTCTACTGTTTCAATACCGTGGATTTGGTTAAAAACATTATTTCTATTTTGTGATAAATAGAGATATATATATTCCTTTGACATCGTTCCTCCCAATCGCTCGACTGCCACTTGCCAAACATCATCACACCATGCCATTAGATTGCCTTCATCATCAATGAATCGCAGTTGTTTTAATGCATCATACATTGCACTCGGTGATACTGCCGGTTTTCGAGGCATTTTGAAATCAAGCAAATATTTAGTTTAAGAAAATACTATTAGAATTATATTGCAAACAATTTATAGTACAATATTTCTCAGAAATCAAATTATTATTATTATAATTAGTATAAAAACTGCAAATACTACGAATAAAATATAAAAATTAGAAATCAATTAAGAAAAAAATATTAAAAGAAGTATTAACTTTACACATAACCTACCTAGACTTATAATTACGTAAGATATAAACGCTGAATATTTATGAACAAAATAATGATGTTAATGAAAATTACGAATGAGTTTATGATTAATGAAAAACTTAAAAATATTAAAAGAAGTACTTATTTTACACATAACCAACCTAGACTTATAAGTATGTAAGATATAAACGCTGAATACTTATGAACAAAATAATGATGTTAATGAAAATTACGAATGAGTTTATGATTAAAGAAAAGCCTAAATAAGTATACTGAAATGATTACGAAAGTGATACAAAATTTTCCTTGATAATTTTAGTAGGACTAATATCAAATTGATGATATTGAATTTAAAATCATAAAAAAGAAACTTAAAAAATTACGAAAATCACAATGCAAAATGAAATTTTATTTATACATACGTTTTACTAATTTAATATTAAGAAAATTTGAGCGTAAACTAAGACAGTTAAGGAGTTAGTAGTTTTCAGATTAGCATTGGTGGTAATTCAACAAGTTAATCAAAGTGAAGCTACTTTTTTTGACCTTTGAGATTTAAATTATTTACGTTTTGAAAGGAGACTCTCAATAGCGTGATTTACATAAGGACACCGCCATCTATTGCTGAAATTACAAACAACAATTTTTAAATTAGACGTTACGGCTAATAGACAATAGATGGCCCCGAATAAAACTTTTCCGCTATTAGACAAAAGATGGCGTTTAAGTAAATTTAATCAATATTTATCTTTACCCGATTAAGATGAAAATAAACGAGGGTTTTGATTTTGGTTAGTCTCTGAGCACCCCAATTTCCGAAACTGTAATTTAAACTGACCTAATAGAAAATACTCAATTAAAAGCCAACTTAGTTTAAAGGTACCGCTAACAGGTGATACGTGATAATATATCCTCTGATTTTGACCGGAATATATTACATAAATATAAAGTTAGGTAAGTACATATGTATAATACGTATGAATGTATGTTCACCTCACCTCTCTTTCTATCAAAACTAGGTACCTACCTAGATGCGTTGAGGGTCCTCCCGTCAAACGAATATGCCGCCTTCTTGAGGAGGTAAAGTATGGGGTACTAAATTAGAGGGCATAATGAGAACATTAGAAAAATAAAAATTATTAATTTTATATAATGAGAGCCGTGGTGGCCTTGAGGTTTGAGCAGTCGCCTGCTACGCAAGCGACGCAAGTTCGAATCCCAGCGGGGCCTGTGCCAATGAGTTTTTTTTTTAATTTATGTACAGTGATTTCACACCACGTGCATTACGGTGAATTAAAACATCGTGAGCAAACCTGCATATTTCTGAGAAGTAATTCAATGACGTATGTTAAGTATCTGAGACGGCGATGGACTCACCATCTGTCACGTTGGCACTTAATAATGTTCGGTGAAATGTGTGTGTTGTGATTACAACACCTCTGCCTTCGGGGAATACAGGCTCACGCCTGTATTCCATATGTATGTATATAATGCACGTGACTTTACTTGCACCCGGTAATCTTAACAAATAAAAATTTTGAGCAGTTGTTGACCAAAATAATATTGGACTAATAGGATAGTAGACTGTATGTTTTATTGGTTTTATTATCATAATTTGGATTGCGTAAACTGATTTCGATTATTATTTTTTTATTCGAAAGGTGATGCTTCCCAAGTGGTCCCATTTTAATTTGGTTTCGTTTTGATGGTGGTCTCCATGTGAAATCGAAAAAAAATAAACTTCAAAAATATAAGTGGCGCCTAGTGCATTTGTTAATTATTTTCATTAAGTATTTGAAGCTATTTAATGAAGGTGTGGAGTCAATCTGATGACAGAGCCGAAAGACAGTGGATGGAACTCTTCATCGACTTACTACACGTACCTAGTGTTAAGATTGGTTAATTTGTATTGATGAGAACTTTACACCTAGAAGGGTTGTGACATATCGTCCTTTGATAAGAATATTGAATGCAACGAATGCCTTTACCGAGTGACAAAAACTATACCGGTTCTGCATTTAAATCCACTCCCAATCAATCGGTATGGTATGTCGGGTCTGCAAGTTTCTTTGGACGAAATTTGTAAGCCTAGAACCACAGAAATCTGCTTCAGTTGTGGAAGTGCACGTCTTGAGAAAAATGTATCTGCCGGCCAACACATAATTTTGGATGTCGAAGACGCCGGGAATGATTTATTATCAGCTAGGCACGGCTACCCAAATTCCAAATGCCAGTTTTCACTCAAAGAAATTCCGGACAAATTGCTATGTTGCAACAAGATTATAAAATTAGTGTCTGCTGTGGTCTATTCCGATGGCCACTACATTACTTTTGTAAAACGGGTAACTGGCAGGTGGGAGGAACACAACGACTTAAAACTAAAAGTAGCAGCAATAACTGATCGAGCTCTATTGCAGACTCGCAGAATCCACATCCTGTTTTATGTACAAGTATAAGCATACATAAATACATATGCTCACGCCAGTATACAATAGATGTAGGCAGATACCATCGTTTGCCACATGCTACGATCCTTAAATACTTCTTTCGCTTCATCCACATTCATGCAATTCCTTCAATTCGACTATTCTAAAAAATATATGTACTTTAGTCATGGTAGCTCTACCTTGTACACTTTCGCTCACATTCGCTCTATCTTAGTCTTAGCAATAAAATATAAATAATTGTCTACAACGGCAAATTTCTATACACTCCAATACCACTCTAAATTAGGGTTAGAAGGCTGTAATCATACATAAAGTGGAGACACAGTAAAAATAAAGCAGCTTATTATAGTCTAGGAATGTTCGTCGACACCTTACAACCTTCGCTTCATCCACATCCATGCATCACTTCATACATTTCCTTCAGTTACGAGAGCTCCGAATTCGACTTTCTGAAAAATATATTTACTCTAGTCATGGTAGCTCTACCTTGTACACTTTCGCTCACATTCGCTCTATCTTAGTCTTAGCAATAAAATATAAATAATTGTCTACAACGGCAAATTTCAATACACTCCAATACCACTCTAAATTAGGGTTAGAAGGCTGTAATCATACATAAAGTAGAGACACAGTAAAAATAAAGCAGCTTATTATAGTCTAGGAATGTTCGTCGACACCTTACAACCATTCGTGGCTTACTACAAACGATTGGAAGCTACTACAAACGAATGAAAGTTACTACAAACATCTCGGAATGTTCGTCGACATTTTAGAACCATTCGTGGTTTACTACAAACGATTGGAAGCTACTACAAACGAATGAAAGTTACTACAAACATCTAGGAATGTTCGTCGACACTTTACAACCATTCGTGGTTTACTACAAACGATTGGAAGCTACTACAAACGAATGAAAGTTACTACAATCATCTAGGAATGTTCGTCGACATTTTAGAACCATTCGTGGTTTACTACAAACGATTGGAAGCTACTACAAAGGAATGAAAGTTACTACAATCATCTAGGAATGTTCGTCGACATTTTGGAACCATTCGTGGTTTACTACAAACGATTGGAAGCTACTACAAACGAATGAAAGTTACTACAATCATCTAGGAATGTTCGTCGACATTTTGGAACCATTCGTGGTTTACTACAAACGATTGGAAGCTACTACAAACGAATGAAAGTTACTACAAACATCTCGGAATATTCGTCGACATTTTAGAACCATTCGTGGTTTACTACAAACGATTGGAAGCTACTACAAACGAATGAAAGTTACTACAATCATCTAGGAATGTTCGTCGACATTTTGGAACCATTCGTGGTTTACTACAAACGATTGGAAGCTACTACAAACGAATGAAAGTTACTACAATCATCTAGGAATGTTCGTCGACATTTTGGAACCATTCGTGGTTTACTACAAACGGTTGGAAGCTACTACAAAGGAATGAAAGTTACTACAATCATCTAGGAATGTTCGTCGACATTTTGGAACCATTCGTGGTTTACTACAAACGATTGGAAGCTACTACAAACGAATGAAAGTTACTACAATCATCTAGGAATGTTCGTCGACATTTTGGAACCATTCGTGGTTTACTACAAACGATTGGAAGCTACTACAAACGAATGAAAGTTACTACAAACATCTCGGAATATTCGTCGACATTTTAGAACCATTCGTGGTTTACTACAAACGATTGGAAGCTACTACAAACGAATGAAAGTTACTACAATCATCTAGGAATGTTCGTCGACATTTTGGAACCATTCGTGGTTTACTACAAACGATTGGAAGCTACTACAAACGAATGAAAGTTACTACAAACATCTCGGAATGTTCGTCGACATTTTAGAACCATTCGTGGTTTACTACAAACGATTGGAAGCTACTACAAACGAATGAAAGTTACTACAATCATCTAGGAATGTTCGTCGACATTTTGGAACCATTCGTGGTTTACTACAAACGATTGGAAGCTACTACAAACGAATGAAAGTTACTACAATCATCTAGGAATGTTCGTCGACATTTTGGAACCATTCGTGGTTTACTACAAACGATTGGAAGCTACTACAAACGAATGAAAGTTACTACAAACATCTCGGAATGTTCGTCGACACTTTACAACCATTCGTGGTTTACTACAAACGATTGGAAGCTACTACAAACGAATGAAAGTTACTACAAACATCTCGGAATGTTCGTCGACATTTTAGAACCATTCGTGGTTTACTACAAACGATTGGAAGCTACTACAAACGAATGAAAGTTACTACAATCATCTAGGAATGTTCGTCGACATTTTAGAACCATTCGTGGTTTACTACAAACGATTGGAAGCTACTACAAAGGAATGAAAGTTACTACAATCATCTAGGAATGTTCGTCGACATTTTGGAACCATTCGTGGTTTACTACAAACGATTGGAAGCTACTACAAACGAATGAAAGTTACTACAATCATCTAGGAATGTTCGTCGACATTTTGGAACCATTCGTGGTTTACTACAAACGATTGGAAGCTACTACAAACGAATGAAAGTTACTACAATCATCTAGGAATGTTCGTCGACACTTTACAACCATTCGTGGCTTACTACAAACGATTGGAAGCTACTACAAACGAATGAAAGTTACTACAAACGTCTAGGAATGTTCGTCGACACTTTACAACCATTCGTGGCTTACTACAAACGATTGGAAGCTACTAGAAACGAATGAAAGTTACTACAATCATCTAGGAATGTTCGTCGACATTTTGGAACCATTCGTGGTTTACTACAAACGATTGGAAGCTACTACAAACGAATGAAAGTTACTACAAACATCTCGGAATATTCGTCGACATTTTAGAACCATTCGTGGTTTACTACAAACGATTGGAAGCTACTACAAACGAATGAAAGTTACTACAATCATCTAGGAATGTTCGTCGACATTTTGGAACCATTCGTGGTTTACTACAAACGATTGGAAGCTACTACAAACGAATGAAAGTTACTACAAACATCTCGGAATGTTCGTCGACATTTTAGAACCATTCGTGGTTTACTACAAACGATTGGAAGCTACTACAAACGAATGAAAATTACTACAATCATCTAGGAATGTTCGTCGACATTTTGGAACCATTCGTGGTTTACTACAAACGATTGGAAGCTACTACAAACGAATGAAAGTTACTACAATCATCTAGGAATGTTCGTCGACATTTTGGAACCATTCGTGGTTTACTACAAACGATTGGAAGCTACTACAAACGAATGAAAGTTACTACAAACATCTCGGAATGTTCGTCGACACTTTACAACCATTCGTGGTTTACTACAAACGATTGGAAGCTACTACAAACGAATGAAAGTTACTACAAACATCTCGGAATGTTCGTCGACATTTTAGAACCATTCGTGGTTTACTACAAACGATTGGAAGCTACTACAAACGAATGAAAGTTACTACAATCATCTAGGAATGTTCGTCGACATTTTGGAACCATTCGTGGTTTACTACAAACGATTGGAAGCTACTACAAACGAATGAAAGTTACTACAAACATCTCGGAATATTCGTCGACATTTTAGAACCATTCGTGGTTTACTACAAACGATTGGAAGCTACTACAAACAAATGAAAGTTACTACAATCATCTAGGAATGTTCGTCGACATTTTGGAACCATTCGTGGTTTACTACAAACGATTGGAAGCTACTACAAACGAATGAAAGTTACTACAATCATCTAGGAATGTTCGTCGACATTTTGGAACCATTCGTGGTTTACTACAAACGGTTGGAAGCTACTACAAAGGAATGAAAGTTACTACAATCATCTAGGAATGTTCGTCGACATTTTGGAACCATTCGTGGTTTACTACAAACGATTGGAAGCTACTACAAACGAATGAAAGTTACTACAATCATCTAGGAATGTTCGTCGACACTTTACAACCATTCGTGGCTTACTACAAACGATTGGAAGCTACTACAAACGAATGAAAGTTACTACAAACGTCTAGGAATGTTCGTCGACACTTTACAACCATTCGTGGCTTACTACAAACGATTGGAAGCTACTAGAAACGAATGAAAGTTACTACAATCATCTAGGAATGTTCGTCGACATTTTGGAACCATTCGTGGTTTACTACAAACGATTGGAAGCTACTACAAACGAATGAAAGTTACTACAAACATCTCGGAATATTCGTCGACATTTTAGAACCATTCGTGGTTTACTACAAACGATTGGAAGCTACTACAAACGAATGAAAGTTACTACAATCATCTAGGAATGTTCGTCGACATTTTGGAACCATTCGTGGTTTACTACAAACGATTGGAAGCTACTACAAACGAATGAAAGTTACTACAAACATCTCGGAATGTTCGTCGACATTTTAGAACCATTCGTGGTTTACTCCAAACGATTGGAAGCTACTACAAACGAATGAAAGTTACTACAATCATCTAGGAATGTTCGTCGACATTTTGGAACCATTCGTGGTTTACTACAAACGATTGGAAGCTACTACAAACGAATGAAAGTTACTACAATCATCTAGGAATGTTCGTCGACATTTTGGAACCATTCGTGGTTTACTACAAACGATTGGAAGCTACTACAAACGAATGAAAGTTACTACAAACATCTCGGAATATTCGTCGACATTTTAGAACCATTCGTGGTTTACTACAAACGATTGGAAGCTACTACAAACGAATGAAAGTTACTACAATCATCTAGGAATGTTCGTCGACATTTTGGAACCATTCGTGGTTTACTACAAACGATTGGAAGCTACTACAAACGAATGAAAGTTACTACAAACATCTCGGAATGTTCGTCGACATTTTAGAACCATTCGTGGTTTACTACAAACGATTGGAAGCTACTACAAACGAATGAAAGTTACTACAAACATCTCGGAATGTTCGTCGACACTTTACAACCATTCGTGGTTTACTACAAACGATTGGAAACTACTACAAACGAATGAAAGTTACTACAAACATCTCGGAATGTTCGTCGACATTTTGGAACCATTCGTGGTTTACTACAAACGATTGGAAGCTACTACAAACGAATGAAAGTTACTACAAACATCTCGGAATGTTCGTCGACACTTTACAACCATTCGTGGCTTACTACAAACGATTGGAAGCTACTACAAACGAATGAAAGTTACTACAAACGTCTAGGAATGTTCGTCGATACTTTACTACCAATTTTAGCTTACTACAAACGATTTTAAGGTACTTTTTAGCATAATCATGAAAAATAAAAAATATTTTTTTTTTTTTTTGTTTTTCTCCCATAACTTTTTTGTCTTTTTACTACAATCAAAAATAATTGTACTACAAACAACTACAAACGATTCTCTACAAACGTGCCGTTTTAAAATTTTAAATTTTGAATGTCGGGTGCTGACCATTTTTTCATGAGGCATAACTTTTTTTTTTTTTTCAACTACAAACGAAATAATTTTCACTACAAACAACTACATACGAAAGCCTTCCAGATAGCAAAAAAAAAATTTGGTTTTTTTCAAGTCGGGTGCTAAGTTCACATAGCTAAATAGCTGGAATAAATCCGACGTGCTTCGGAGCTCGAAGATGCGTGACTCGGGCTGTCTAAAGAATGCGTGCACACATTTTTGGAAACGAAGCTATTTCTATTGTTTGTTTCTAAAGAACGCTATTTGGATGATATATCTATACATATTTACAACTAGCTGTGGCTCGCGGTTTCAAAAGCGTAGCTTAATTTTAATTTTTTAATGAAAAGTAACCTTAGTTACTCCATGTAACATTAGCTATCAGCCAGTGATGTCCCGTTAAGATTGGACCAGCCGTTTCGGAGATTTGCTGGAACAAACAGACAGATAGACAAATTAAATCTACGTGGGTGGTACTCAAGGCACAGCTAGTAGTAAATAAAATTATTTAAAACAATCGCATTCATCGGTTATTGGAAGATATTTAAGGCCTCACGCCATAAGTCCATGTTTAATAAGTAAATTAGCAGATAGTTAAATATTTGCTAAACATTTTGCTAACCTAGGTTTAGCGATGATCAAGTAACTAAAACATAAAAGTTAGCTGAGCTTAAGTCAAGACGCAACAGGTGATATATACAGCCTCGTAGAAATACCGTGTTTTATATGTGATGATGTAGAATACATCTATTCTAATAGTATAAAATGGAAAGATTTGTATGTAAGTTTGTTTACATTGAATAGGCTCCAAAACTACTCGATCTATTAGAACAATTATTTCAGCAATGGATAGCTACATTATCAGCTAGTAGCACAGGCTATATTTTATCCCCGTACTCCCACGGGAACGAGAACTACGCGGGTGAAATCGCGTGACGTCCGCTAGTATAATATATTACACTTGATTGACCTCTTGTGACAAGTGGTAGTATGACCACCCAATAGCCAGGGTCTAAGAATATGGCTATGGTATCCCCTGCCTGTCGTAAGAGGCGACTAAAAGGGGGCCGGAGGGCCTGCTGGCGGTGGTCGGGGTGGGAGCTTTGACCACCGGCGCGGGCCCGGGAAGGTGGCAGCGCGATGTGGCTCGCGCTGCCTTGCACAGCGAGGTCTCTAGGGGCGGCCCCACAGCTGCCCCGGGGATGTGCCCCGGCAAAGTGTGGGGGGACACCGGTGCGTTCTATTAGAGTACCCGGAGTCCCCCCTGAGCACTGAGGACGGCCACCGGGGGGGTTTACCCCGATCTGCCTCTCCCAGGGCGGTCGGGGACCTTTTGAAGGTTTCCCCCTCGTCAACAAAAAAAAAAAAAAGTGGTAGTATGAAGCTCCATTTTTGTATTTGATGGTATCATTTGTATAGTTATATTTTTTTAAGGTCATGCTTTTCCAAAATGGTCAACACAACACCTACTTTTTACCAAAAATTCAAAATACATCACTTGATTAGAATTCTTACAAAGTAGTTTAAAATCGTCAGAAGGACACGACAAATTTAATAAACAGGATTATAAATGCTACCACGGGTTTCTGAAGGTTGCTTTCGCTGAGAAAACCTGACAAGAAAATCAACAATTCCTCTTATCAAAAATGTTTACTTACTTACTTAATCCGCTGGCTCAGCGTCGCGTAGTGGCTCTTGGCCTCCAACACGAGGTAGCTATTTTCAAAAATGGTTCTTCTTTTGTTTAAGAGTTTTGCTTTTGTCGGTGGAGTAATCGCCACTCTTGCCTCTCTTGTGCACAATCCTTGACCTCTTGATACGACACTACACCCGCTATCTCTTTAAGTTGATCCATGTAGCTTCTCCTCGGTCTTCCTCTTCGCCCTACGATTTTTCCTTCCAGTGCTTGTCTGCTTGTCGTGTCGTATTAAGTGCCCAACCCAAAAATGGTTACCTTACCGAAAATGTTTACATGTTTACGGGCACTAACATGCCATAAATGGGTCTTTAATTTGAACTTGCCTCGCTTGCTAAGGTCACCACGGTTAAGACTTTATCACTTGAATACTTAATTTTCATGTTTAATTTATTTTCCATTAATTTATTTTCAAAGTAAATAGTGCTAAGAGTTTGCTAGTGTTTCCTAGTACCGCGTAGACTGTAGACTAACAGTATTACTTTCAACCAATCCCATCTGAGTGTCTGGTTAAAAGGATCGAAATGTTTTTATGTATCAACTATCTAGCGTGCACAGTTAACTAACACATACGAATTATGTCCATTGCAATCCCACATGATGAAGTTAACCTAATTTATAGTTGCATAACCTAACAAAGGCTTTACATTGACTTGCAACATTTAATATTATTTAAAATGAGCTGTGCCCCGTGGTTTTACCCGCGTAGATTTAAATTAATTCTCTCGTAATTTATTACGTCTTGTAACATTAGCTATCCGCCAGTGAAAGTCCCGTTAAAATCGGTCCAACCGTTTCAGAGATTACCCAAAACAAACAGACACAAAGACAGACAAACAGAAAAAAATCGAATATTCGTTTTTTTAAGTCAGTACCGTATATTCTTTCATATGCATTTAGTGAATGGCTGATATATTGGAATTACAAAGAGACGCTTCATTTTTATTTATCTGTATAGAGTATAGATGAAAAGGATTTATTCAGTTTAAGGTAAGGTAAGGCATTTATGAACGTCGAATAACTATATAACCCTCGGTGAACCGAGTTTCTGAAGAAACTAGCCTTCTAAAAAGACCCGGTAAGAAACTCAGGCAGGCATCATGTACATTTCATCTACACAACAAAAATATATTTATTTATTTTGCAACGCAAACTAGCTAAATAACAATAGTAACAACGTTCGGACATGCTTTCATGCTATAGTTGAACCTGCGACCCCCAGCGTAGCCGTCAGGTACAACCACTGGACCAACGATGCCGTCAAATGTACAGTAACAGTATCACGGATTTGCCACCGTTTTCGTAATCTATACTCGCTAGTCACTAGCGTCTCGGCCGAATTAGTATAAGAAATTGTGCAGCGACTCCCAGCGGTGACGTGCAGAACTAAAATATCTCATACAAATATTGCGAGTGACGCTAGCGAGTGTAGATTACGAAACCGTTGGCAATTCCGTGATAGGGGTACAGTAGGTTCATATCTATCGCAGATCCTAGGGGAGTCTAGCAATCAGCAGACGTAGCATCGTTCCAAACCATTCTAAGCCCATTACAACCAAATTAGAGTCGATCGCAATCACATGCAAATCCGAGTTATAAGTACATCTCTAACTTGAATCCCATTGAGAAAATTTAAGTAAAGTACGCGTAATTATGTTATTCGCAGACAAAGGTCGGATTATCTCTGGGGATCAGGTAAGTTGACTTTCCAAATGTTCGCAGATTTTCGTTCAAATAACATAGTTGTTATTTTTACCAATCCACGAGTCTCAACTTAGTGATGTTGTAAGTGAATTGACAGGTAAATGGTACGATAATATGAATAAAAATAGAGAAGCATTTGCAGTGCGTAGACTTATTACTATGTTTAATCTGATGAACCCTAATTTTAATAAAATTAACTAATAAAATTAAGCCAGTTAAAGTCCCTATAAAATCAGTCCAACCGTTTCCGAGATTAGTCGGAGCAAACAGGTCGGCTGAGAAAAGGAGAAAAATAATGAATTGATTTCTTTTATGTATAATAATAAAAAAAATTGGAATGAAAAAAAATGACTTTCAAACAGACACTTTAATTTTGACTATCTAAATATCGATTAGAAATGGAATCTCCATTATAGTGACCTCGACGCAACAAAAATACCACTTAACTTATATTAATGACTGTAGACTGTAAAAGAAAATTAATTGAAAATCTGACTATATTTTATCTTTACAATATCAGTAGCCAAAGATTTAGATAGCTCCATTATCAAAAGCATTGGTCAAGCCAAGTATGTAGGTTTGAGTGTTAGTATATTACAATGCCGATAGATGGGGTTAATAATTATGTTGTGAATCACGCTATAGAGATTCTCTGCGGTAGACGTATATACTAAGACTCACTGCATGATATAAAAACTCTTTTGTATTCAGTCATTTTATTTGATCCCAACTCGAAGGCCAGAGCACTGATTTGTTCAGCATTAATTGAAGTATGTGGGATTTATGCAATCAAATCTGACTTCAGACGTGCTATCACAGAATCTAGAGATCATCATCCTCCTGCCCTTATCCCATGTTATTTGGGGTCGGCGCAATGTGTTCTTCTCTTCCATTTCTCTCTATCAGCCGTCGTATTCACTCCCATTTTAGCCATATCATCTTTCACGTTTCTTAGGTCTTCTTTTCCCCTTGCAACCATCCCCATTCGTAAACAAAACTTTTTTGGCAACATATACATTTAGAGATAAGTACATTATTTAAATCTGCTACGAGTTATCGTCCCCGTAGCTCGCTACACAACTTTAGCTACGAAAAAAGTCGTATCTTTCTAAACCCTTAATTTAATATCGAAGATTAATGGTGACCCTTTACATCCTTTTGTGAAAAATGTCGCACCCGTGTCGTGTCGCATGGATCTGTCGTTAGCGTCATCAGTCATGCGTGCACTAAATCTGTTTTGAATCGAGCCTGTATCAGCTTAATTTCGATAACGCTTATTGTTCGCTAGGGTTGCTTTTGAGGAGATCAATCTTTCTCTTTGCGCAGTTATGCAAGTGTTTTCAACACTTTAGAGGTATTGAAATCGTTACTTAGAGAGAATTCGTTACTTTAAGTCAGTACCGTGCATACTTTCATATGCAATTAGTGAAAAGCTGTTATTCTGGAGTTACAAACATACACAGGTATACAAAGCTGAAGATTTTGTTTGGATGCATGAACGCGCTAATCGTGGAACTACTAGACAGATTCAATAATTGCTTATCGTGTTAGATAGCCCATTTATCGAGGCTATAGGCTATTTAGCTATTTGCATGCAGATAAAACTTTCACAATTGTGAATAATTATTGATGATTTTTTTTTTGTAACCATCATTGTTTACTAAGTAATGAAATGTACATGATGCCAGCTGAGTTTCTTGCCGGTTCTTCTCAGAAGGTTAGTTTCCGAACCGGTGGTAAATTCCTCGACAGTCATAAGTGCCTTACCAGGGCCTAAACTGAGTAAATCATTTTCATTTTCATATCATCACGCTAAGACCAATCTTGGGTTAAAGTTAGCGTTAGCAAAATGTAACTGTTACACGTGGAAGAAGTGGGTTGTACAAGCCGAGTATGTAGGTTTGAGTAGTATAACAATGCCGATAGATGGGGCTAATTATATTGTGAATCACGCTATAGAGATTATGTACGGTATACGTATATACTAAGACTCGCTGTATAATACAAAAACTATCATCTCTTTGGTACATAGTATTTTATTTGATCCCAAGTACCTACTCGAAGGCCAGAGCACTGAGTTTTGTCCATGGGTAGAAGCTAGTACTTATTATTATAAACCTTGAAAGTTAATTAATAAGTGTTTCATAGTATTTTATTTGAGACTAGATTCTGTCCGCGGCTTTGTCCGCGTTTTATTACGAATCCCTAGTTAACCTTAATTAACAATACATGTTAATTATATTTTTAAACCAGTCCAGTTGTTTCGGAGCTTATTCGTCACAAACAAACAAAAATATTTCCTTTTTGTTATATCAGTAGAGATATAGATAAAAATAAAAACATTCTCTTGGTTACCTCTAGTCAGCCCCTTGCTTGATTGAGTACGTTAATTTTGAACACAAGTACAGAAAAGAGAGAGAATATTAATTTTAATCACCACCGGTCAAAATACGAGTAATTAATACTAAAACTCCAATTAGTCTCGTAGATTCATTTTGCCGGGCCGGAGAACAATACGGTTACTATGTAACTTAGCAATCAGTTGTTGGTTGCGTTGTGTTGCTACGTACGCAGCAGATATTACTATTGTGTCGTAGAGGGCAAATCGAATCTATTGATATAACCTCATACCTTGCTTGGGTATGTCGTTTGTGCAACGAAAGCAACTAAGTATAAGTATAAATCTCAATAAATGTACGAAACAATATTAATAAGTCTGTCAACAACTCCTAGTTTTCTTTAATTACATATATAAAAACGAATCCCTATTTCCCTTGGTGACACCATCATGCGTGTATGGCTGAACCAATTTTAACGCGACTTTCACTGGCAGTTAGCTGATATTTCGAAGAGTAACATAGGCTAATTCGATTTAACAAAATTTTAGGGTTCCAAGAAATAAAAGATGAATTTAAATCTATGCATGTGAAACTGCGGGCATGTCTAGTTAAAAATATTTGGACAGTACGCCGTCATTGTTACGTCCTTTAGACGCATGCTTTCGTCTTTAAAACTCTCCAAATTTATTTTACCACATATTTTATCGCTCGAGAAGTAATTCAAAGACATAATAGTAGTGTCTAAGATGGCGATGGCCTCTCCCTTTGTCACGTACTTAAACATCTTTGGTGAAAAGTGGGCGTAGTTTTTGCTACACCTCTGCTTATACCTTCGGAGACACTTCTTGGAAGACGTGAGCATATTAATGTTTATTTGCTACGATTTTAAATTGCTTATATTTAGTTGTTGTACAATAAGCAGTGTAAGATCGCAGCCGCAATCAATCAAGTGACCGCAGGGTCTGGCGCGCTAGCCAATCGCTCCGGGACTGCTCGCCGTTCATAACTCTCCTCTCCAGGGAATGTTCCGTTCACTTTCACACTGTAATCTGTTTACATGTAGACGCTTCAAGTAGTTTTTTGTTGTTCAAATGTTAATGGCTTCTAAATATCACCCGACTAGCGTTAATTTCATGTTTTTTTTTTTACTTATTTCTGCTACCTACCAGTGTAAGTTTCGGCAAAATAGGTTCTAGCTGGTAGCAAAATATGTAGCTGTTTCGGATATTAGTTGAAAATAACAGGGCAGACAGAAAGATACTCATATTTACGAAGTATATTTAGCGTAAAGCTGTTTTCCAACATTACAATCCGATTTTTTTTGTATAGAATTTTTTTGTAATAGTTCATAATAGATTCAAAAAGGCTCGGATGATTAAGTACGAGTACATAGTTTTACTGATACATTTGAAGAAACAGATTTTAATATGATTTTTATTTTCGAAACATTTTATATGCCACTGTATATACTGTCACGTGCCAAACCTTTGATATTATAACTATGAAACCTTTCAATACCATAAAATCTCTTTCATAACTTTCATCAGCGTTATTAAGGAAATCCAAAACAGACATTTCAAAAAACTAAGCTCCGTACCCCTAATTAAAGCTTAGCTAACAATTTAATAACGTAACAGAATTATCACGGATGAGTGCATTACAATTCGGCGTACGGCGCTGTTGCGTCGAGATACGAAGCTCATAATAAAACAATATTAATTATCAATCGACGCTCCACTGAGCCACAAAATAAAAACTCACCAGAAGGGTAGTTTCTTTCGTTTACACATATGCTCACAACTGGATTCCCAGAAGGTTAGGCAGAGGTGTTGTAGTAAAAACCTCACTTTTCATCGAAGAGTAATAAGTGCCAACGTGACAGATGGTGAGTGTATCGCCGTCTCAGTAGCAATCTCAATACCGCCTCACGATGTTTTCCTTCACCGTAAAGCACGTGGTGACACAGTATTATCTAATATAAAGTAGAAAGACATTATTTTCCGTCATGCTTTTCCTCAAAAAGAGGCTTGATTTAAACTTAATGAAAATCCTTGTTAATCTCTAAGTACGCCGATCTCCGAGGCCCCCGTCAAAATTCGTAATAGTCAGACTGGTGTTTTGTATATTTTTATTTTGTGACTGAGCCTTTTGTACCGGCATCCCGGTTCTAAAACGATTTAATAACAAAGGTATGCGTGCATTAGACCTCCGGCATTTCACAGCACTTTGTTTAAATAACAAATTGAATTTCAATAAACGGTGCGCCTTCAAAGAATTCCGCTTATTAAATATTCTTCTGTGCATCGTTCGAGCGAATGGTTTTCATATTATATGTTTGAATATGATAGATAAATCTATTTTATAGATTTGTTACTAGAAAACTTTTTATTTTGTATTTAAAAATACAATATATTGTTCAAATAATACAGTTATGTTATGGTTCTGGCACCTTGGTATAAAAAAAAAATTTAAATCTATGCGCAATTTTATGTCTATTCAAATAAATATTCAATGAGCGTCCAATTACAGCGAAATTATGAACACGTTATAAAGAATGCACTGTAAATGTAATTTATATAAAAATCAATTTGCTTCCCCTGTAGCTAGACGCAGGAGGCGGAGTTGAATCAGTTTGTTAATAAATTCAAATTTATTCGTTGATCGCGCGCGTCTCTCTTCTAACGTATTTAAAAAGTGATTAGAAGTTAGATTGACACAATATGAACTTTTTGTTCCCGCAACGAACCGTAATAAGAAACAAGATTATTGAATTTTCATTCAAATATGTAAAGTGATTGCAAATTGATTGTACCGACGTCGTTATCTTCTAATACTTACATTAGAAGACGGATCGAATAGAATAATTAATTGCTCGTGATTTTGGATAAGAAGTTTGTGATGACTCAATAAAGCTACAAAGTTTTGTTCCCAATTACATTTGGTCAAGAGTGAGTTTAATAACACCCCCGTCAACCTCCTTAGGGAAGTGAGAATACGTAAATGCTTATTATAATATTTTAAAATGTTATACATAATTCAAATATTTCATGAGGCCTCATTATTGGAACGTTTGATCTCGCATGATATAATTTATAAAAGAAAAAATATCTTCACTTCGATGAAGGAAGAACAATATAAATAATAAAAGCTGAAACAAATGCATTTTAAACACATAGTAGTGGTATATTTTATATTAATTATACCATCTTAGTCTCACAGAAAATAGAAGTAACGAATATTTAAGACCACCTCGCCGTTGTTGAGAATGTGAAACGCGCTTTATTTACAATGAGAATTGAGATTAAATTTACATTGTTGCTTTTACTGTGCACTTGAAGCACCGTCTGTTATGGTAAGGTATTCATGAAAGCAAATGTTTAGTCCCCAGAGGCAGAGTACTGAGAACACTTGGCAGAACGCGGAATCGCTCGTGTGCTCTAACTTATGATAATTACATTTGCTATAATCCGCCCCAAGGAAAATGCTACGTTGGCTCAAGCCTCGCGAAACAGTGTAAATATCTCATGGAATTTTAATAAAGTAATTAGCATACCTAATAATACATTACACTTTCTTAAGATAGGCTATGTTGTCTTAAGTTAACACGAATGCTTCTTCCTTGAGGGTTCAAAGCTCGCATACAGCGCTTTTCGTAGTAAATTACATTCCCGTAATGACCTTTGCGCTTTGAATGCCCTGAGTAGCATTTTATTATCTTCAGTGTAGAATTCTTTCTCAGATACTTTGACTACTGCCTGATTCAAATTATTTAGTCCCGAGGTCAGTTCTAAGTATTTGTTTTCTATTTGGAGCATCAACGTTGACGCACTGTCCTTGGGATCTTCCACACCACCTAATATGTGCACATTAGTATATTGAACACAAGTCAATAGTTTTGTAACTTGATGGGAAGCAAATAGTTCTTGAAAATCTTTCATTAATAATACTTCAAACAATTCCTTTAGTTCAAGCCCCTTTTTCTCTAGGTAAGTTATGTTAACGTCATAAACTTCAATATGCTCCTGCATTGATTTAATATCATCAACCAACTTCATCTTCAAATAGTTACGACTTTTCAACACTGATTTCAATATATTTGATGAGAAAACATCACATTCAATATAGTTCAAGCATTGTGTTCTTGTAAATTCAAACACTTGTAATAATTCGTCAGGTTGCTTGAAATACAGTTCTGGTTTGGCTCCCCTGAGTTCAAGCAAAACATTTTTTTGAATGCTGAAATTATCAATCTCGGACGATGGTGTGGAAATGTCACCTATAAACGCTGCGTAAAGTAATTCAGTACTTATTAATAGATAATTATTGTTGTATATCTCTTGCCACTTTATAGGGCTCAGTAAGTTTAAAAACCTTCTATATCTGGTAAGAATATCAAACGTGGAGATTAGGACCGATATTTCATTTCTTAGCTTAACGTATCTAAAACTGTAGCAATCTAATTGTTCAGTCATCACAGCCAGTTCCAACGATTTATTTGAGGCAGCCTTGTCTACATCCACGGCTAACTTATACTGCTCTCTTAAAAAAGCACTAAAATTATCTTTGGTTTTAACGAAAAGTTTAAATATCTTACTGTATTCGTTTATCTCGTAGGTGTGGGCATTATCTATTTGAATCATTTTATCGTTTAAATAGGCAGCATTTGCTCTGAGGAGCGTTATGTCCCTTAAATTCTTGATGTATGACTTGACATCTTCGGGCGGTTTGAACAGCCTCCCTTCAACAGCTTTATAGAAAGTACTATCAATATTGCACACTGTACGAATGTCGTCAGTAATAAGAGGTTCGGGCTTAACCTTTCTTTTGTTCAACCTACGAGTGAAAAATCTCATTCGGTTCGGCATACAATATGGATTACGTAGGCTTTCCTCTGTCACATTTCTCTCGTGTATTATTTCAGTTTTCTTCGGTTTTAGACTTGGGAGAAATTGCGGGTTTAAATTTTCTTTACACATATCACGTTCGGCTTGAGGTACTTTTATCAGATTTCTGTGTAATCGCTTCCTTGTCAATTCCTTAGGAAGGGGCGACGTTCTGGAATCAAGGGGTTAATGAATATTTATTTTGAATAATTTTTGTATCAGAATATAGGGCCAAAAGGCAAATTTATATATCGTAAATTAAATGTTTGTTTACCTTTTGGATGACCACATTTTGCTTTATATTTATCAACTTTAATGTTTATTCTTAATTTTTTGGTTAATTCGTAGATATGTTTGGCATGTTCTTTGATTCAGCTATCATGTGAATATTTAATGCAGAACCAAAAATAATAAGTACATTCTTAAATCGTGAGTATGGAAACTTCACGGTGTAAAGTGATATATGCGATTACTTAAATAAAATACATCTACAACTTCATAGAAGGCAGTTTGTATCTGAACACAAAGTAATTTCAAAACGTAATCTCAAGGGATGGACAGCATCTAAGGGGCCCTCCGGACAAACCACTTGTACGGCTGCCAGTCAATTTAACATACCGTCTCAGGGTGACCGCGGCAACCCTTGCCCTTAGGGCGAATACTTCCTCGATGACCACAGAAGGAAGTGTTGCCTCTGACACGTCTTCGGACACCGGCACAAGTCACAAGTTAATGAGGGATTATTTTTAATTAATAAGAGTTCTTAATTAAATTAAATAACATTTAGAGAAGTTTCGATTTCGGGCACTATGAAGTTTCCAAAATGATTCTAATATTCAAATGGAAATTCATCAGTGTGGTTCGTTATGTATAAATTATATTTATCTTTAACACAAAACATTTCAAATTGTTTACAGTAAGCGACAAAATAAGAACATCGACATTTGTTTTACTTACAAACAGCAAAATAAACCCCGTTAGTATCATCATCATCATCATTATATAACGTTGGAAGTGCTTGTTGTTGCGGCAACATATCTCAATTATGAATCCCTTAAATTTTATATTCACCTTCATATTAGTCATTCGTTTCTTTATTAGTTTCGGTGTAGAGGTATTAAAGTTTCGTAATATTATTTTCTCCAAAATACTTTATTAAATTTTATTGAGTCGCTAACTTGAACCAACCAAATAATCCTTATCTGGCAGCCCTTATCCGAATCTTGTGCAAACAGTATTGGTGAGAGAGCGACATTGAAGGTGTTAATTAAATGACCTCTATTGCTTACGTAACTATGGTATGATTAATAGGTAGGACTCAAGTGGATAGCATACCTAATTGAATTTACTTACAAACAAGTGGAACTGCCCAGCTACAATCTGTTGTAAGTAATTCAGATTTAAAAAACCGCCTTCAAAAAGAGAAAAATAAAATTATATGTGAAATAAATTACTTAATTTTAAAGTTGGTGTTTGACACCGAGTTTGGTGCTATATTTTCCACCAACTTTTTGCCACAATTTTTTTTCCGTTTTTGGTGGCTTCGTCAGATGTTTTAAAAAAAGAAAATCAAATCGGGCGGTCTTTTTTAATTTTAGCGGCACAATATTTCAAGACTTATTCTGTCTCCACAAACACCATTATCCTTCGGATCAAATATGAGTAAGTATACTTCAAATATTCATAGCTTCTGACCCTTTAAGATTTGATAGAGAATGTAATAATGCCTTTCTCTCAGATAGTCCTTAGTAGATTAATTAAATGGTTCACGCATCGGTTGGTCAAGAAGAACGTTGGTCCGACCCTTTAGTTTGAAATAATTGCATCGTCTACGAGTTCTACGAGCAATGTCTGCGGTCGGACCACGAGCAGATACTAATTAGCTAACTTTGCATTGAAAATAACACAACACTCAAGTTATTTATGCGATTCTAACTTGTGTATGCCCATATGTACAGTCACGATCACATACATATCAGCCCTGTAAAGTACTGAGTTAGTTATTTCATATTCTCGAAATAGCTAGCTCGGACAGTATTTATTCACTGACGTTAGGTGTCATATTTTTTGTATGACATATAAAACCCGTTTAATGAAATTACATCTCTGCCTACTTATAACCACATTGGTCACACACTTAGAATTTAAATTTAGAAGATTTTTACTTCGCTTATGAACACTTATGGATTAATACTTAGGTACAATGGGTAGGAATATAGTATGCCTAATAATATTTAGTTCTGCGTATTGAAACTCCACAGCTTTGTATGTACATCTTCTATAAGTCAAATGCCAAGATGTTGTAACAAGTGTTAGTGTTTGAACAATAAATAACGTCGTTTTCCACCTGCTAGGCGACACTAAGCCCAATTTGAATGGGGTAAATCCGTTCATTTGCACGCACATTTGCATAATCGCCGGGGGCTGATTAAATTTGTACCGACAGACGAATGAGTTGTTGTGTTAATTAATTATATTATTATTTCGTTAAATGTAAGTTCAAATCAAAACTTGAAGGATTAATAATATTTGTTATTACTCAAAAATAAATAAAATATTTTGCTATAGCAGTCGCCTGCTACGCAAGCTGCACAAGTTCGAAGCCCAGCGGAAACGTGCATATTATGTGTTGTGTCAATAACGAGTGCTGGCCACATGTATGGCCAGTGTCAAACAAAGAAAATGTATGAAAGAAAAAAGTGTCATTATGTCATTCAGATAAAATACAATATACAACCACAAGCTTTCTATCACTACAAACCCGAATATATACCCAACATTATGTCTGAAGAGTACTTCAAAGACGTTGGTATACTGCCTGAGACGGCGATGGACTCACCCACTGTCACATGGCACTTATTCATACTCAATGAAATGTGTATGTTGATGAACACCTACTACACCCAGATGGGTCTCAGAACGGGTAAGGTACGTCAGCATACTTTGTTTTTTATAAATACAGTGTTTTGTTTGGGTTTTCTAGTTTTTTTTCAAATATAATGGAAATAAGACATACCTCCTACCTGATAGTAAGTGGCTACTCTAACTAAAGGAAGTCTGCAACAGCATTCACTTTCTTAGATTTCCAACCTTGTATAATTCCAAAATATTTCAAATTCAACTTTATTTGTTCAACTCTTTCTTCTTTCTTGCAGAGAATTCGAGGATTCTACAGTACTTATTCTACAGTCAATTTCAAACAAAAGGTTGATGTTAAGATAAATAACGTCTCACTGAAATCTATACTATAAGATTTGTATGTAAAAATGTTTGTAACAAATTTACTCAAAAAGTACTGGACCAATTTGAAAACATCTTTCAGCAATGGATAGCGAGATATATAGGCTATATTTTATTCCCATACCCACGGGAACGGGAACTACTCGGGTGAAACCGCGTGACGTCCACTAGTTTAGAATAAAGCATTGATTATCAACTCTTAAACACATTGAGCTGATATCATTCACACTGTAAGTATCGTTGAGAACGTGATGACAGACGAAAGTTAAACGAAACTCGCAATTGACTCAAAATTGTTTTAATCACTAACTTAATAATAACACGTGCACTTTTAATAGTTTAAACAAAGGCTTGCCCCTTAATAAATTCCACGTACATCGACTTGATACTTACAACATAAAACACAAACATCTTTGTGTTACACACACATAAACATAGAAATATCAAGTTCGAACTGTCACCTTATACTTCCGCATTATTTATTTAAGTAACAGTTTCTAGATAGTTACTAGCTTCCTTATGCATCGACCTTATAGGTTCATGGGATTTTGGAAAACATTTACTTAGTGGATACATTTATTAGCGGTTTAGGATGTGCGTTGATATAAGCCAGTTAATCAGTCAATCAGGAGGTCTACTCCTTTCTTTGAAAACGAGTGAAAATAAACGTAGTTTCATTTTCGCCTTGTTTCTATCTAATTCAATTATTTGTTCGTTTAACAATTTGAGTAAAGTTCCCCATCCAATTACTGGCTAGGGTTAAGGTTGCTTAACTTCGCTGATCGAATGATATGCGCAATAGCAACTGAGCCACGATCTCTTCAACTCAATTTTGATTACTGAAAGTCGCAATTAAATAGGAAGTGTTAATTGTAGTGTTGGTGTATTGCGGCGGTACTAAGGTCTAGTGCTCCGTGATTAGGAGACAGAGCGGAGGAGCTGTTATGACTGTGGACAGTATAATGGACACAGTATATTCATTCTTTATAAGACTGATGTTACTCGTGGTGTTAAACACGTTTCTCACCACCTTTATACCATGTTTTTATCGAATAAATTTATTATTATTATTTTATTTTTTCTATTATCATTCTCGGCTTCTAACCGGATTTCTGATGGCACGAGCCTAGGCCAAGTGTTCATCAGGAGGTATGTCTAAACAAGTTGTGTATATGGTGGCTTATTACGCGGTTGGGTGTACAGGTTGGTTCTGGTCAGTCTGTAAAAAAACTCTCACTAGTCTGCAAGTATTTAGGATGGCTGCTTTTTGTAGAAGGTGGTAGGTGTTTTGGCGCAGGTTCAGGGTGGTGAGGGACTGATGTAGTTGTGTGGGTATGACCCCAGTAGTAGAGATCACTATTGGTACTATTATAACTTTTTGGAAGTGCCAGAGGCGGGCTACTTCTTCTTTTAGCTCAATGTACTTAGTTAATTTTTCTACTATTGTGTTCTGCAAATTGTGTGTATTTGGTACTGCAATGTCTATCAGATATCCTGTCTTACTTGTTTTGTTTATTAATGTAATGTCTGGTCTATTATAATGTATGGTTCGATCTGTAAGGATAGCTCGGTCATAATACAGTTTGGTTGTTGTGTTTTCTAAAACACTGTTAGGTGTATATTATTATTATCTGTTACGTTAGAAGTAATATTTAATTAATCGTGAAGTGACTACAGTTCCTAGCATTTAAATCTGAAGGAAAATGTTAAAATTTTTGCCAATGTTTTAAAAGCATGATTTACTACCGATATTCGATGTTTCCTAAGTGGAGCATCTGGGGCCTCAGAAAAATGTATTAATGGTTCTCAAAGGAAACAAGTGGAACTATTATGTTGACGCGAATTAAAAAACATATAAGTCATATAGCATATAGCAATCGAAATTGACTTTCTTAACCTGTCGCCAAAAACAGAAAACTTTAAGATGAAAAGGAAAAATATTACATTATCATACTTTATACTTTATATATTATAAATCTATGTGATATAGGTAACTAACTAGATGATGACTAAAGTTTTTTTCATGTTATATTTAGTTACCTATATAATCAATATAATATTAAAAAATATAATATGGTTGAGAAATGGACAATCGCCAATTTCAAAAGGTTGCTTTACGTGAGTAATATGTTACGCTGCACGTGTTCTCTGCTGGGCCCTTCCTCGTGTATTTCTTATATTGCGACAATTTCCGCCGATTGCCTGGCATTTTTCACAAAGGTCTTTAAGGTGTGGTTTCTTCACGTCAATCTTGTCCAAACCACTCGGTTTTTTTAGCCGAGCCTGGGAAAAAAACGTTCTTAGTTGTTTAATATGTTCACGCCATCTCAGAATGGTCCCCAAAGTAGTAAGCAGAGGTGTAACAACAACACCCACATTTTGTCGAATATGATTAAGAGCCAACGTGACAGAGCGTGAGTCCATTGCCGTCTTAGGCACTATACATACGTCTTTGAATTACTTCTCAGACAAATGCAGGTTTCCTCACGATGTTATCCTTCACCGTAAAGCACGTGAGGTGAATTTCAGCACTTAAATATTCACAAAAAGTCATTGGTGCAGGCAGCTGGGATCCGCGTACTGCTTAAACTCCGCGGACAGCACCCGTGGAGTTTACGACTCTTCATTTATGACAAGAAGAGCCGTGGTGGCCTTGAGGTTTGAGCAGTCGCCTGCTACGCAAGCGGCGCAAGTTCGAATCCCAGCGGGGCCTGTACCAATAAGTTTTTCTAAAAAACTTATGTACTTTACGGTGAAGGAAAACATCGTGAGGAAACCTGCATATTTCTGAGAAGTAATTCAATGACGTATGTAAAGTGTCTGAGACGGCGATGGACTCACCATCTGTCACGTTGGCACTTAATCATCTTCGGTGAAAAGTGGGTGTAGTTATTACAACACCTCTGCCTACCCCTTCGGGGAATACAGGCGTGAGCATATGTCAATTTATGACATGATCTGGATAAAGTTCTCAATTTGAATAAATAAAATATACGTGTAGCTTGCGTATTAAAAAGTGGTTGTAGTCAGGGCCGTGCATTCCATATAAGCAAATAAGCAGTGCTTACCATTTGTGCTGCCTGAATACACTCGTGTAGTGTGAGTGTCTATACCAAAAAGTACGTACTTACGCCGTGCCACAATGGTCGTGCTTAAGTAGGAACCTATTCATTGCTTATGTTTACCCCTCGGAAAATCCAATTCACGCCCTGGGTTGTAGTATAATTTGACACTTATGCTACCACGGTGCCACAGGGAATCGCTGTTCCAATGTTATAAAAGCCTCACCTACATTCCGCTTCATGTATGCAGCACTGGCCACCTTACTCACCTCAGGAACTCAACACTAAATTATGTAATTTACAATTTAATTCTGTGAGGTGGTCAATCCCCAGTCGAGCAACTCTTTAATGCAAGGAGATTTCGTTATGCCCTATCTTCAGACAGCTCAGAGTGTCGTCAATCCAAGTTACTTTTAGAAGTAGATATCACCACGCGTACAGGTCCCTAGGCACAAACCAATTGATTGAAAATTCATGTCGAAACTAGTTTCACTAACCTGCCTATGTGGATACACATTGATGTTACAGACGTTGCATTTCTGACCGTAGTTGGCCCACGAGTTAGCGCTCATCCACCTTCGGTTACATTCCGGGCACCGGAACTCCCCGAAACACCGTCTCCGGCCCTGGTATGGAGTTTTGGCCTGCAAAAACCACAGAAGCTTTGGTAGAAAGTAGTAAAACCATTATTTCTTAACTTTCTCAGATACAAATTGTAATATACTAAAACCAGAAGGATCCGATTACAAAACCTATTTTCCCAAAATTATTATATCCTATGTGATATTGTGTCCATCACCGTCTCAGGCACGCCACATCCAACATACAGGATTAAACAGCGTTTATCGTCCATAACATACCTATGTCTTTATATTTCATCATGGACATGCAGGTTCATTCACGATGCAATACCATAACCTCTTATTGCCATGATAGTTTTACTCTTATTATGAGACAGATGTATATGACGTGTATAAGTCTGTCACTATCGCACAGCTGAACTAACATAGCAATAAGAGCTCATGGTTGGGCCCCAGCACTTACGTTTCTAGGGAAACTAACTTATGTCGCTTGTGTAGCAGGCGACTAATCAAATACATTAATAGCTTTAAGTGATTTATGAAAAATTAAGCAAAGGAGAGGTTTTTGTAAGTTTACTTACCGGCATCCTATCGTTATAACTTCACGATGGACTTATAGAACTGTTCGAGACAAACAGCGTTATCTCAATGTTTAGAACTGTTTAGCTTGCTATTTCGATGTCCGTCATACCGTTGTAGAGATGGGTGATAGGTATCGATATTTTCGCGTATCGATACAACGCAATGTAATACAATTATATTTTGAAATTTCGTTATTTTTACGTTGTTATTAAAAATCTTATGATTCCTTCTTACAAAATATATATTCAAGCTGTTTATATACATAGATATTGAAACTGTAACGATACAACACGATTTCTATTCAATTCGATTGTTTTTTGCCCATCTCGGTGGGTAGAGCTCTTGCACACTACATGTAAAGCCGTCTCAACTACAAGCAAAATACGTCCGACATTTTTATAAGTAGTGGTTTATACACGAAAGCAATTAACTAATTTATAATGACGTATCAAGCTAAATGTTATCATTGCAATAACTAATCGATCTAGCCAAATTACAATTAATTAGTTATTTTAATCTGACTTGAGCTACGGTAGAAATATGGCCTTAGCGTATTATTTACCGAGCACAAAATATACCTAATCTCATCACTAGCAATGATTATGAAAAAAAAATACACATTTGTTCATTAACGAGAATCTCCCAAGCTTTTTGTCTTTAGGTGAATTTCAATTTGAAATTGGAAGTCGGACCAAGAAGGGACTCCATTATAATTCTGGTAGTTCCAACCTCCTTAGTGTTGTTGCCAACAAAGCTTCTTCCATAGTCGACTATTAACTAGGGAAATCTTCGAATGAAATCTACACAGCGAATACAGCGAAGTAGTTTCTGAACCATAGACAAAATATGGCTATATCATAGTTTTTCATTTCATGTTTCCCATAGACAGCATATTGATATGATAGATAATTGCACATCCAGTCAAATGCAAAACGATCTCGTTACAAACACGATTAATATTTTGTAGTTCTTGTTAATTCACATACATACATATGCTCGCGCCTGTATTCCCCGAAGGGGTAGGCAGAGGTGTTGTTATGACAACACCCATTTTTCACCGAATTTTTGATTAAGTGCCAACGTGACAGACGGTGAGTCTATCGCCGTCTCAGGCACTATACATACGTCTTTGAATTACTTCTCAGAAATATGCAGGTTTCCTCACGATGTTTTCCTTCACCGCAAAGCACGTGGTGTGAAATCACTGTACATAAGTTTTTTTAGAAAAACTCATTGGTACAGGCCCCGCTGGGATTCGAACTTGCGTCGCTTGTGTAGCAGGCGACTGCTCAAACCCCGAGGCCACCACGGCTCTAGTTACTTGTTAATTCAGTTTTATTTTAAGTTTAATTTATCTCAAATCTTTTGGCTCCCTATCTTCTACCAGTAGTGAAATAGTATTTAATTCTTCATCTATTCATAATGATTCTTACGAAAATACTTACTTTAGATTTTTTTACGCCCATATACGACACTTGTTACAGAGTAGTTTATAACTTGAATTGCAACGTTCTATAGTCACAACCACGTGCATTTTAGTGTATCCGTTGACTTTAGTCTATGTTCCTTCAATAATAAAATTTAAGGCTGCCACAGACGACTTCACAAATAAAGATGAGTTACTTTTTCTTCAATCTTAGATTTTAATGACTGTGTTTTAAACCAAGTATAAACCAAACTCGGACTAAAAATAATGTCCATCCCTATCACATAAACAAATGTTTTGTAAGGGGTCTGTTTTTATAAGAAACTAGCTATGAATTTCATGAGTCACCCGCGGAACCCAATTTTTTTTAAATCAACTTAGTTGAATTACTCCCTGTAATATTATCTATCTACGATAGAAAATCCCGTTAAAATCGGTCCAGGCGTTTCGGAGAATAGCCGCAACAAACAGATAGACAGACAGATAGAAAAAATAAAAATAGATTTTTTCATTTCAGTACCTCATATACTTTCATATACATTTAGTGTAAAGTTGTTATTTTGGAATTACAAACAGAGGCTTCAATATTATTTTTGTGAATAGATATAAATTATCAATTTATGATCATTATGACTTGATTATTAGGTCGGATTTCAAAAAAATCTGATGAATTATATTTGATTTTAGTTTGTGTTAGAATTCATTCTTCTTATATTCTCTACATGGTTTTTTTAAAGAGTACAGCCGCGTTATCGACTAAGGTTTCGCGTCGCACTCCTTGTCGAGTGTCGGTTTTAAAGAAATGAAATTGATCCTTATGTCTCTATGTATTATGTATCAATTTCCTATGATTAAAGCCATCGCTCGTCATAGATTTCGACGCTGAGAAACCTTAATGAATAACGTGACATTATTTATTTCGTCTGCAAAGCGTATAACGGCTGTAATACAGCCATTATACGCCACCTAAGTGGTATAAACAAGAGTCTGGTTTATGCACCAACCAATATGATTAATTCCACGTACTGAACTATAGTGGAGAGACTGGACTACTCTTCGTCATAGGTACAGCTTTAATAGACTAAAATTGAAATTGATCGTTTAAATTAATATTAGGTACATATTTGTCTGAGTATCCAGACAAAAATCTACTTGGAATAATGATTAATTTTAATGACACCCTTAAAGATATTTTATTTTTTGAAATTTATCAGTAAGTACATTACGTATTTATATCACTCTAGATAACTGATGTGAGTTTTTTTTGTTACGTTTTAACTCTCATGAAATTTTGCACCCACATTTTCAGAGATACCTATATTTTTTTATTTATTTTACAGTCCATTCCTACTGCTATTTACAGATTCCTTCTTTACTATATAATAACAGAATAAGAACAACTATGTACAATATGCTTATACGACAAAATATACGTTGTAATCAGATTTAACTGAACTTTTAACCTTTAACTAAGCTATAATACTACTATAAATACAGCATACCTTCCTTCTAATCACAGTTTACATGCTCGAAGTAGCTTACCTTCCATCATCCTGCAAATGGAGCCGCTAGCGAATGCTAGTAGATTATAAAGGTTTGTTTATTTATTAGTTTGTCTTCGAGCACGGCTGGACGGATGTGGAATAACTTAGGGAGGTATGTGGATAATTTAACTTATATCGTCTTTTATTTAATACTAGCGGACGTCACGCGATTTCATCCGTAATTCTCGTTCCCGTGGGAGAAGAGGGATAAAATATAGCTTATATGACTCGCTGATAATGTAGCTATCCATTGCTGAAATATTTTTTCTAATCGGTCTAGTAGTTTCGGAGCCTATTCAATACATACTTACATACAAATCTTTCCTCTTTATAATATAAGTGTGGTATTTGCCACAAGTAGCGATATGTCCACACAAAAATATAAATATAATAAAAATATATTTATTTAATATAATATTCTTTAATGACCTCGGAACATACAATCATTTAATAACACGTTTAACTTTAACTAAATGCTTTTGATACATAATCTAATAATAAATACTCATAGCTCCTATTGCAAAGGTTTATTGGCTAAATGACAGTGACAGATGTATGAGCTTCAGATGTCAGAGATGTCAGATACTTCTGTCCCTTTCAAAAAGTCGAACTAAAACTATAAGACAAGGCACAACAGCGAGCATCGAAAAATGGATTAGACTTCAAAGTACTTTGAAATCCCGGAAGAAACCGTGAAAGAAACTCAATAATTATACTTTTTTGGTAAAAATCCACAAATAGTAGTTGGCCGTTTTATTCTATATCTTTCATGCCCTGAATAAATTAATTAGCAGTATTTTGTTAAATTCGGATTCCAGTAATCCAGTAACCTTAACATTGCCTTAGATAATCCTTATCTTAAAAGTATTTCCATCTCTTTTTGCTATATGAATTTCAAAAGGAATGGATATAGTTTTAGTCCCAGTTTCATCTAGTATTGGTTTAAACCATGTTTTGTAATAAGGACGTAAGAGATGTTTCTATTTTCAAATCACGTCAATAACGTTTGCCACAATAACGGCCGATTGCCTTACACTTCTGGCAAAGCGCTTGTGGGTGGGGCTTGTTCAAGTCGCTCTTGTCCAAGCCATCTGGCTTCTCCAGTGGTGTCTGAAACAAACGTAGATTCTTCAATATTCAATCCTAGAACTGACCAGCTACGTACAATTAAGGTTTTTTTCCGATGTTTTCGCAATTGTCTCTGTGCAAAAATGTTTAATTTATTGTTTTGCTTATAAGTCAGTCGATTTAATTATGACTTTCATGTGGAAAGTAAACCTTCAACTACAAAAAATCACTAAAAGTTATACATAACTGGGTAACCAAATATAAATATATCCTCATACATTATATAAGCCCATGGCTGTATTTTCTGAAGCGGTAGGCAGAGGTGTGCTTATAGCATACTTACATTTTGCCGGTTATGTAAAGTAAAATGTAATAGAGGGCGAGCCTCTAACGAAATTACAGTTGGAAAAACCCAATAACACTATGCCCGAACTGGGAATCGAACCCAGGCCTTCGAACCACTATACCAACGAGGCAGTCTCAACAGCAGCAACGAGAGCAGTTAATATAAATTTAGCGATATTACATCACCATGAGCTTTTTCGACATGCAATTCAGGTGGCTCCTAGTTAATGCAATTCACGGGGCCCTTTTCGTTATTTAATTTGTAAAATGTCTTCTTTAAATAAAAAAGCCGTGGTGGCCTCGAGGTTTGAGCAGTCGTCTGCTACGCAAGCGACGCAAGTTCAAATCCCCGTACCAATGAGTTTTTCTAAAAAAACATATGTACAGTGATTTCACACCACGTGCTTTACGGTGAAGGAAAACATCGTGAGGAAACCTGCATATTTCTGAGAAGTAATTCAATGACGTATGTAAAGTGTCTGAGACGGCGATGGACTCACCATCTGTCACGTTGGCACTTAATCATCTTCGGTGAAAAGTGGGTGTTGTGATTACAACACCTCTGCCTACCCCTTCGGGGAATACAGGCGTGAGAATTTGTATGTATGTATGACTTCTTTATTATCGGGCTCCTATCCGGTGCCCTTAATCCATGTGTCGACGTATGATCCAAATAATATCTTTATAGTAATCCACCAACCTGCTTATGTGGGTACACATTGATCCTGCACGAGGTACATTCTTGACCAAAGTTGGCCCACGAATTCCCGCTCATCCACTTTCGATTACACTGTGGGCACTGGAACTCGCCGAAACACCGCCTCTTCCCCTGGTATGGTGTTTTGCCCTGCGAAAAAATTGAAATCATGTTGAGTTTCTTTCTGGGGGCCTACCATCATCGGTTTAAAAAATTCTTAGCAGAGCGTATTAAGAAATTCTTAGCTTTGAACTTTTATTTCGTGATGCAAAAATTAAACGTCAAAGTTAAGAATTTAGCGATACGTCACTGCTATAACATTGATAGTTGGCCCCCTTTCAAAGTAGAGTAATTTTTGCTGACGTAACATTAACTTAACGTTGGAAGCATACAAGATATTGCAAGTGTTCAGAAGTTGCTTACCAGCAGGCGCACTGTAGACATATTTGCCACGTTCTTAAATTTACGATACTATGTGTATATTCTACACCAAAAAATTACATGCACACATAATGATCATGCCTTCCCCATGAGTATAATGCGTACTAGGACTAGGAAACAGTATATTAGTCTGTTTCCTACCACGCAACGATCCTTACATATTCACTTCACCCACATCAAGCACTTCTCTCTGTGTTTGACCTTTTTGAAAATATTCGCTCAAATTCTTATAATGGTTTGGAACAATATGATGACGGGATTCCCCGCGATCTCCCACAAACCGTCGAGATCTCACTTCATGTGTAGAATTTTACTTTAGCAAAAGGATGTTGGCTGGTTTAACGCCTCTTGTTAATATTTCTTGCTAATCTTTTAAAAAATTATGAATACTTCTTTTGGGTCATTTATGTTTATAATCCAAAGTGCTTACCGACATTTTCATCCGACCCACACCAGTATATTCTCGTATATTACTTCACACTTGAAATAACACTCTTATCAACCCAATAGTTTTGACTAATTCCCCTGCCGTCACAATTGTAACTGCTGATATTCTCACTATTCGTTCTTTATTTAGAGAACGAATGCAATGAACCAACTAGTGAAGTACGTCCGATATGTCTAATATATATAACTATAATGCCGTTTCATTGATAGTGTTGTACTTACTGTGACTAATGTTATTTATTCTTTATTAAATTACACACAGGAATGACAAATACTCGTGAATAGAAGATAACAGTAGCCACATATACCTAATATGAATTGGTTAGTTATATTGCGTGGGATTTCGTGAAGTATCTAACTCGGGATATTTTGCTAAGAGATTTTACGTAGTTGTTCGCACCCATTCTGATGTGCACAAACTAATTAAAATTGTATCTAAACTTTTTGGAAATTTAAACATGTAGGTTATACACATTTAAACCCGGGCGACCGAAATATAAAGTCGGAAAACAGAAGAAACAATATGACTTTAGTATTATAGGCCTTAAAACTTTATTTCAAAACTCTTTCATTGAAATTGCTGGGGCTTTTAATTTTTCGTGTTTTCAGGTTCATTTCAAAACCCTCCCATAGATAGGCCACGATTCGCCTTATTAGTTAAAGCGTCTACGAATTTGCATCTCGAATTAAGGGGTATCTACTGAAATACTATTGCGGTTGAAACTCTGGGGCCTTGGGGTCCGGATGGTCATCAACTTTTTCAAGAGGTCGTCGTCTAGTAGAAGCCTTTCGTGACAAGCGGGTAGAGTCTTTTTTCGCTCAGAGTATCAGCATTGTATGCAACGTGGCAATGCTGCCAGCCTTCTTCTCACGATCCCGAGAGACATCTATTTGGGCCAAGTTTTCTGCTTCTAACTAGTTTTGAGAACTGTTCCTTGTATATTAATTAATATAATAATATTATTTATAAAATTATTTTTTAACTGAAATCGATATGTAATAATTAAATGTATTATTATTTTAAATAAAAACACAAGTGTCACATCACTATTAACGACAGTGGCGCATGCGCATGTTTGTATGTGTTCGAGGTGTGTCGGGGAATTCCCGACTCAAGGTCCGATGCTAACGCATACCACAGTACAGACAAAATATGTTTAATGCAAAGACAGCGCTGTTTATTCCGCCTAATCTCTGAAGCTGTTGGCCCGATTTTAACGGGACTTTCACCATCAGATAGCTGATGTTACAGGGCTTATCGGAAGCGTAAACGTACCTAATTTTATTTAAAAAGAAAAGTAATAGTATAATACAATGTATCAGTAAGTAAACAGTGTTCATGCTGGTTAAACCCGATCCAACCCTTGTCTATGAGATGTCACACAGCATTTTGTGAAAAAGTCACATTCAACTGAAAGTAATTAGTCTAGAATTAGATTTTACATTCTGTGTGTGCGTATGTAGGTATAACTATAATTACAGACATTATATAACTGACGTTTATATATCTGTCACTGTCGTAATAGAGTCGAATAGAAATCGCAATAATACCTCTGTAGGCCTAGACAAAGTAACGGTGCAAAAATGTATGGAAATGATATAAATCAGTCACGTGGCATATGCCACAGCCTTACATTTTGCATCATTTCTACAAACGAAGCGCGAGGTTAATGTCACTTTGTATACACAGGCGCTGTTTAAAAATATAACCATACTGTTCAAATCTTAATTCTTCCGGTTCTTCTCAGAAGGCTAGATTCTGAACCGGTGGCAATTATTGCCTCGCCATTATTTATACAGAAAAAAAACATTTTCATTCATGTTAACCCATATCAATATCTAAAGCAATAGCCAAATACCTAGATCCAATGATATTCACCTGACTGGACCATTTGATCCCGAAGGACCGTGTTGGCCAGTTTAAATATTCCATGCCCACTCAACCATAAAATCTACAAAGAAAATGTATTACCAATTTTTTATTACATTTCTCCCTTTGCGACATTTTTATGGTATTTATATCAATATGAAAGATAGTCACGTACATATTGCATTAAATGGAATGCATTTTAGAATGTACGTGGTAGAGTCTTTGGGGTTTAATATTTAATTCGAGCTAAGTTTATGCTTTACATAGTTATTTTATTAAAACGAAATTTCTTTTATTCTCAACTGAGACGTGGTGGCAGTGGGGCTTGAGGCATGTTCAAATCCCAGGGAGGTCTGCACCAATGAGTTTTTCCAAAAACTTATGTGCAGTGATTTAACACCACGTGAAAACCTGCATATGTCTAAACATTTATTTTAAGACGTATGTATAATCCCTGAGACGACGATAGATCAATTTGGTACTTAATCATCTACGGTGAAAAGTGGGTGTTGTTATGGCAGTGTTTTGTTACCTCTACCTACATATATACTATGTAGAGATAACAATGTGCTCGCGCTGCACTCTGTCCATTTTTGGAATAAAATGTTTACATACATTACACTTACGCCTGTATTCCTCGAAAGGGTAGGCAGCTATGTGCTTAGTGAAGTAAGATTATTTTTAATATATTATAATATTACTCATTAAAAGCTTTTGTCCACACAAAAAAAATATTCGTAAGTGTTGTTATAACGATCTCAATTAATTATGTCTATATTCTTAATTCTTCGGATTTTGTCGACATGTTCTTTAAATTTAAACAAAGTTTTATTTAATTTTCAATAATATTGAGTATTTAATATCCTAATACCTGAACATTTTCTCTCTCGATCACGCAGTATTTCATGAAAAATTCAAAGGATTCCAACATCTTAAACCTTCTCATAAATAAATAGTCAATTAGGCTCTCGCTTACGGTGTTAATTAGAGCCGGCTTAAAATGGCTAAGTACGGGTTTGAGTGGCACTCAATCAGGCTGCGTTTCCTTTAAGAAACAACCCTTTTTCTCCGATGTCACAGGCATCTTTTTGTGTCAATTGCACACTCCTAAAGGGGCTTGTTAATTGACGCTCAAAGAATTTTGTTTGCGACGATCCCTGTCGCTCGCAATTAGAAAGGCAAATCTTTCAGGTTTTATGTAATTTACTCATTGTTTGACGAATCTGCTTTGAGCACCCTACAGTCGTTAAAGGAATTAATAAATTTGTTAATACCAGTTAATGAAGTGATTTGTCAGTGAAAACATCGTTAATTTTTATTTTAATTATCTTACATCGTTACTTAATTATGCGCTTTGTCATATTTTGTAAATATACTTGGTTAATCAGTGAGTATTTAAGTACTGTACCGATAATTGATAGCAATTTTTGGGAAAGAAAATGTTATACTACTGTGTATTAAGTTTCTTCAACTTGAAGTTTCAAAATTTCAATATCGTGGGATCTTATTATAATAATATTATGTGGTGAATTATATCGACATACAATAGGAATATTATATTAAACATCACTAAAAACTAATTGCGGGATGCAAAACCCTTTTGAGATAAACGATATGAAAAACAGACATGGAACACACAGAAGAAAATTACTACCCATTCTTCCAATAGCGTATTGAATAGATATACCTACTAAACATATTCATTTATCCCCAATGGAATTCAACACAGCAAAATTCTATTTAGCTCTATCCTTGCAATCGAACACCGCTAATGGGGTAGTACAATTGAAACTGCGCGGCGGAAAATCGAGCTATAAGTATGCATCACGTAGTCGGCAGTGGTACTTGCAGGGTGTAGACTCTAGACTCAATACCATTAGGTAGCGGGGGAGACTGACGCGTAATGCCAGGCATTCGAGCTCGCTGTTCGCTTCGTCATTCGACGAAAGCTTCGTGAGCGATTCAAGTTGCGACGGTATTACTCGTGTGATGCTTAAAACGAATCTTACTGCCAAACATGGTGGACATGTATGGAATAGGTACTGTTTTGGACGCCACGTCTTATGAGTTTACATAATTATTTAGGTTACTTTCACAACTACATTACACAGATATACTGATTGATTTCATCATTACAGTAATTTTTTTAGATTTGTTGTTTTTTTTCTTAGTTTTTGAAAAGTGTTTTAGTTTTAACATCTGATATATCATTCAAAGAGTTCATTAATGTTCGGATAGTCTAATATTTTTATAAAATAAAAATATACATAACATACGCACTGTTGGGTCGACAGATAGCATTCAATTTCAGAGAATGTATTTAAGCAGTTTCATTACACCATAATAGGTGACGTACAGATTTTAAACATGACACAATGTTGCATTACGAGTCGGTGTAAACGTAGCCGTTCTTAAGTCCTAATGCCAGTCTGTTCCCAACGCACGCACACGTCGAACAATATCAATACAAGTAAATAGACATTGTATGGTACGTGATACGATTGTATGCACTTTAGAATGCAGACGAATTATTGTAATCGGCTGGTTTTAGAGCTAAAAATGTAATCGAAAACTCTTTTGAGACTATCTTAGAGTTACCGGTGAGGTGACAGCTAGGAAGGAATCTATTTTGCCAGAGAAGTAATTTGGTATTTTACACGCAACATATACTGTCAATTCTTCGCATGTCTTACTTTTATAACGTTCATGCTGTATTTAATTGTATGCCACACACATTTATGTCCATAACAATTAAATTAAAAGTAATCTGCTGAATAACTAGATATTTTGGAAGCCCAATTATTATTTTATTTAAGTTATACAGAGTGATATTTCTGAAACCGAAATATTTCATAAAAAGCACTACTGTAGTTTGTTAAAGTGAATATTTCGGTGGTTTAGTAAAATAAAAAAATAAGGGGTTCAATTTTAGCTTTGGAATTATACCAAGCCCTCACACCTACATACATCGAATGAGAGAAAACTGTTTATTAAAGCATCATATGTAGCTAACTAAAATGTATTGACGCTAGTATACTATAACACAAACAAATATAACTACGAAACATAAGTAAAGTTTTCCATAACAAAGAATATTAATAAAAATATGACACGCACATAAACAATATTAAGAGCTCTTAGCTCGCAAAACCACGGTCTTACAAAAGGAAAACGGGAGACAACGTGCATTCAGTGGACATAAGTATCCCAGTAAGGTTCACAAGTGCCGGGAATGACCGTCGGGGACATATAAGGGTTATTTGAGTGGGCACAAGCGTTAACGTCCTAATTTATAACGTTAATACAAAGAGTATGAATGTGTGCTAGACCTTATATTGTTCTGCTATTTATACATGTATGTATGTATAAAATGAAAGTGTCTGTTTGTAGTTACAGATTAGCTGCTGTTCACTAAATGCATATGAAAGTATATAAGCGAATTTGTTCAATCATAAAGGAGGATTTTTTTTAAATATCTCTCTCTTTATGTCCGTCTGTCTGATTGTTCGGGCTAAGTGCTGAACCGATTATAACAGCAGATAGCTGATGCTACTAGGAGTTACACTATCACATTACATACATGGAACTTTGAGATGATGTGGTGACCAGAATTAAAAATATCGAAAGGATGAGTTTGAGGTGATTAACGAAACAAATTATAGAGCGAATGTGAGCGGAAGTCTCGGTAGAGGGCGTCCAAGGAAGAACTACTATGACCAAATTAATAGTATTGTTCAGAAACGTCAAATTCCAAGCACTCGTAACCAAAAATATATAAAGAGATGCATGAATGTGGGTGAAGCGAAAGAAGTATGTGAGGATCGTATCATGTTGCGAACGGTGGTCTCTGCCTACCCCCATGGGATACGGGCGCGAGCATACGTATGTATTTATGTTTGAATATAACTATCAAAATGTACTATAAGAGCACCTCAGCCTACCCCTTCGCGGAATACAGTACGTGAGTATGTGTGTGTACTTTTACCTATTGGTTTTACTTGACGTCACATAAGCTCTAGGGTGAAAGGGAAACATCGTTAGGAACCTGCATACGTCTGATAAATTAAACTCTAAAAAGTGAAGAAAAATGGTAGCAAATACGGCAAATACAATGCTTAACCCGACAAGAAACACTCTCATATATATTTGTGTTCTTTAGAATGTAGCAATACCTACTCTGGGTTTTATACTCTGCACAATAGTTCACAATTACTTCGCTCGTATATTTTTTGCTCTTATTTTATTCCTTTGAAAGTAACACAGACAGTATTTTTGTATTCTCGAAGATCTTGTTTACAGGATACAAACACTTCAAGCACAATAAGAGGAAGCTTACAAAAACGACTGTTAGAAGTCTTTGAAGGAAATTTACTTAAGTCTAAATACTGTAACTATAAATATAGAAGCTTGCAGTGATGTATATTAGAATAGTTTGGACTAACGATAACGTTAACCCGCTATTGGTCTTAAGCGTGATGTTACATAGCCTATCCTAGGTCGATAAATTTGCTATCTAACAATGAAATATTTTTTAAAATCGGACGAGTAATTCCTCCCATTAGCGTGTTCAAGTAAACAAGCTCTTCAGGTTTATTGTATTAAGTAGAGATGTGTATAATATATAGTGCGTTTTATAGAAACAAAGAAATCATAAACAATCCTGATAATACGAAAATACCGCTGGTGGCACAGTTGGTATTGGGCATATCATTCGATCAACGAAGCTAAGCAACCCTAACTGAAGCTAGTTAGTTGAATGGGTGACCACCCGAGTTTCCTCCGTGCTTCGGAGAGCACGTTAAGCCGTCGGTCCAGGTTGTCAATTTAATATCTGTGGCAATCGCATCAAGTCAGTCGGAGGCCTAAGAAAATCTGACAACTGGTGTAACCCAGATTACCGATTTTCCTCGTAAAAGAGGTTTCAAAGGTCAGATTTCGCTTCGTATGTGATCAGCCACTCAAGTGCTGAACCCAACAATGTATGGGATAAGGACAGGGAGATGATGTTACATTTTGTTTCGGTATGTTGGTATCTATTAGGTTATTTCGATGCTCATGTAAAATTCTTTCTGAATTGATTTCCATAGCTTTATACAAAAATCACTTGTAATGCAGCGTAAAAAATCCCCATGGGCTCAGCCAGACTGATAAAAATCGTTTACAATAAAACAGTGAGTTGAAAAGCGTGGGGACGAATTAAAATTTTGCAATCAAGGGCCCGGGGGACACGGCACGCGACTAAATCCACCAGTTATTTGATTGTTGGCAACGAACCTGACCACTACCCTACACTGTTCGACTTACGAGTCTAGATAGGGCTGCCTTCTGCACATATTTTCTCATAGTCTTTTTTTCAAACTGACTGTGGCGGTGTGGTCTTGTGATAAGCGGTTACCGCATTTTTGAATGCTTGCATTACCAAGCGCGTTTCCAAACCTGTAAAAATCTCGTCTCTTGCGAGAATAGAACAAATTCAAAGAGTTTTAATCACGGCACTGATTTAAATGATCGCACTTTACCTAAGCATTATTCAAACACTGTACCCCTACATAACATGTTTTTAAAGAGCACTAGACCAAATTCGGACTAAAACTATGTCCATCCCTTTTTAAATCCGTATCACCGAAAGAGATGCAGTTACTTATAAATCAAGGACAATCTTAGTTTATGTATTGCAATAAGGCGCTGTATGAAGATAGGTCTTATTTATATGACAACATTGATCCAATCATTGAAATTTTTTTTATCGTTACAAATTTAATGGAATGAATATGCGTTTGGTTACAATCGACCGTAATACAGGAATTTTAATGGATGGTGTAAATTTTTGCATTATGTTATGTAGTAATTCAAAGACGTATATATAGTGCCTGAGACAGCGATGGACTCACCTTCTGTCATGTTGACACATCATATTCGGTGAAATGTGGATGTTGTTTTTACACCTCTGCTTACTGTATCGGGGACCCTTCTGAGATGACGTGAGCTTTTTTATTTTTATGTTATGTAACAGTCGCACATTACAGTTTCAGGTAAACAGAATTATTAAGTCCAGTCTACTTTTTGTCGTCTGATTCAGCGGATGAATCACGCGCACGATTCGAGGTCAATTCTTACAGCGCTTGAGTCACCAGTCCATAACGAAAATAAACTCATGCAATTTGCTCTGATAGTTTTATTAATGTCTGAATTGGTATAGTTAATAGCCACTTAGTTTGTGATCTTCGACTTATAAATAACTAAATATAATGGTGAAGACGTGTGCATATTATGTCATAGACGAATCTACGGCATTCTGAATGTACGTGAATAATTCTGTGCCGTCCGCGAAATGAATTTTGAATATCCTTTGTCCATCCCTGGCGTAGTACATATACCAAATTTCAGTTTAAGTGGTTCAGCTTTTCAGTCGTGTAATGCATACAAAAATGAAATACGCACAAGATGGCGCCAGACGTTTACAGATCGCACAATAATTAAGTTTTCTTGAATCTGCAAATTATCTCTTCATCAGACTGTTTACAGGATATACTTTCTATTTATATATAGATCAATTAAGTATGCTCACCGAAGAAGTGTACTTATAGTAAACCCATATTTCGCGATTTACATTTAAGTCCCACTAACCGGGCACTAATTTAAACTCTGGGAGAGAATAACGATATCGAATAATTAATTATCGAACTAACGATTATTTATTGTTAATTAAATACAATTTTAGTCCTTACCTTCGTGGCAAGTCAAGAACAATGATGATTTGAGCTGTTGTGAATGGGCCAAAGTAAATAAATATGCAATTAATTGATGTATATTGCATTTATCAATAAAATTACTGATTGACCGCCAACCCTAGAATCAGTTTCCATGGACATACAAACGGGTAAATGCTCGGAATAACTTAAACAATGCGTCTGAAATCTTGTCTAACTATCTGACATACCAAATGTTCAATTCCCAACCGAAACGATTCCTCTCCCCGAACGTACTTCTAGTAAGACATTTTAGGTGGAATATTAAATGAGTTGAATGAACACCTTGGTGTACAATTAAAGCTTTTTAAGGTGGTAAATGAGCTTAGACACCAGACAATTATTTTCTAAGAAAAAGTCATCTATTAAGAAGCAATTTTTTTTATGTAAGTACTAGACTCGGCTCGCAACTTTGCCTGTGTAGCAGTAATCTTACTGCTGATTAGAAGATAAGAGGTGTTCTTATCAACTTCTAATATATAAAATTCTCGTGTCGCGGTGTTTGTTACTACTCCGAAACTCCTGGACCGATTTCTATGAGATACTGTTAGCCGTGGTAAGTGGTCTCAGTAATCGTGTGAATACGAACGACCTAAACAAATGAGTTTTCTGAAACTTACGTAAGTTAAGTTATTTCTTCCTAAACCTAGAGGAAACCTACATATCTTAATTTATTGTTTTAATTCATTCATGTTTGCTTTTCCCACAGTCAGTAAAATATTGTTACATTACAAAGTATAAAAAATGATAATGTATTTTGAGGAGTTCAGATGTCTATATTACAGGCTCTCCTAGTTTAGCCAGCTGAGGCAATAGGTACCACATTATTCAATATTATTGTAATAATTACCCATTGTAACATTTACTTATCTATGACTATGAGTGTTAACTGTACTTACTTACATTAAATATATTATTATTATTATTATATCTAAGAGGAAATTGCAAGAAGTGCCTTTATACTCGTATAGTGACCCCTATAGTCTCACCATCTGTTCCTTCAGGGACCTTCTGAGATGGCGTGAGCATATTTATATATTCAGAAGTTACTCTCTAAACATACATACATACACTCACGCCTGTATTCCCCGAAGGGGTTGGCAGAGGTGTTATAATAACAATAATCACTTTTCCCCTAAGATGATTAAGTGCCAACGTGACAGATGGTGAGTCCATCGCCGTCTCAGACACATTACATATTTCATTGAAGTACTTCTCAGAAATATGCAGGTTTACTCACAATGTTTTCCTTCACCGTAAAGCACGTGGTGTGAAATCACTGTACATAAGTTTTCTAGAAATACTCATTGGTACAGGCACCGCTGGGATTCGAACTTGCGTCGCTTGCGTAGCAGGTGACTGCTGAAACCTCAAGGCCACCACGACCCTTCACGACTCTCTAAACATAATAATATTGCGCATCGGTGGACGTCGTGTTGTGTCTATGAATTGCTCTCTGTTATGTGAGGAATGTATGACCGAGTAATTTTATAAGTAACAATCGGCGTACTGAATACCCTGAGTCATGGCATAATCACATGTGACCACGATCGATCTAATCGAACTTTTAATACTTAAGTACCAATTGAAATTAAATGCCACTGTAGGCCGAACGTTACGCTTTATTTTTTACTCGCTTTTACATACGCCTTCACTCGCATAATGTTTTTTTAAGTACATACTATACGTCTATCTTTGGGATTAATTACAGTATTATTATATATATGCCTACGAACCATCTGTTTTGGTTACATGCTTTGATGATAAGATTGCGTTTTCGTCTGCAAATTGTCAAATTAGAATATTGGATGAAAATTACCTGAATGTTTACTCGCCCTGGCTATGCATGCATGCGTGTAGCAGTAAAATATAAAAAAGTTTTCATCAAGAGAACACAACTAATAGGATTATATTTAATGCTCTTACCTAAATGGTTCCATTAAGTTTACTTCGTTGGTTGTTTATCTCATTCTCCAGCTAATTTTCTTTGTTCCATTAAGTATTTGTTCGAAATGAGTAAGTATTACTACACTAAACATTCGCTTACACAATTTTCTCAGAACGAACGTATTCTTGAAAATCTTATATACATTTTCAGTGGCGTGTATGTATTAAATTATTCAATAAATTTTGGCTTGAACTTTTGCCCGCGACTTCGTTCGTGTAATAATTCAAATATTCTACGTCCGTCTTTGATGTTAAATCAACCGAAAAGCTAGTTTACATGCAGGTAGACAACTTATTTATTCAAGAATTGGCGTCACATGTCTGTCAGATCGCACACTCGCCTACCAACAGATATACTTCTCTGTTTTATGATATTAATAAGAATCTCTTTATTTATCAATATATACTCTATACCTGCCCATTTATCGAGGAAGACTATTGGCTATATAATATCATTAAGCTAAGCCCAATCGCGGATTTAAGATAGTGGAAGCCCAAAGTATTACCAAATGTATGTATATAATGCATATGGAAGTATATACGGTACTTACATAACATTTTTTTTTATATTTTTTCTCTCTTTCTGCCTGTCTGTTTGTTCTGGCCAATCTCTGAAACGAAATGGGACTTTGAGATCAAAAGAGGATTGGGCAAATAAAAAAAATCCATGAATGAAATTAATAGCCTTAATTTAAAAAGCCCAAACTCTGCTTTAGTGCAAATCGAAACTTCTGATACGCTAGATATGATATTGAAGTCATTGCCTCTCCATTTTTTATCATATTTAGTAAATATAAATTCAGTTATTTATCAAAGGACAAAGAAGTTGAGTAAAATATTTTCATGAAATGAAAATAGTCTCTTTGTTCGCTCGAAAATAGTAACCGGTCTGTTTGTAGCGGTCGTTCTTAACAATTCTCTAAATGTAAGCTCCCAAGAAAAATGGCATCTCTGAAAAATATCCCCCTTTGTAGAACGTATGTTCGTGCAATTCGTTATTGTTTTTATTTTAAAAGATACGTTCGAGAAACAGCAATAACGTGTATAACAATATGTTTACAGATGATACATAAATACATACATCTTCATTCAGAGGCAGAGGTGTTGAATAACAACACTCACTTTTCACCAAATATGATGAAGTGGCAACGTGACAGTAGTGAGTCCATCCATCTCATATATACAGGTTCTTCTGGGATTCAAATTTGCGTCGCTTGCTAGGCAGGCGACCGCTCAAACCCCAACATCACCAATGCTCATATAAATGATATGATATATATTTTCCATGTTGACATACTTACCCTGGGCATCAAGTGCATTTAGCTAATAGAATATTTTAATGTGCTGTTAAGGCAAAAAACTGCTTTTCCATTTTAAAATTGTCACATGTCATAATTACTTTAACTATTATCTTAACTAAACACTCTAGTTTTTTCTGGTTAAAGCTAAGTATTGCTATTGCTAAAGCTATTACATAAAAATTTACACTGACAACAAAATTTGACAATTGACAGCGTAATTTGGTGCGACGCTTTTCACCGTCAAATTTGCTTCGTGCAACCTACCCTTACTTTTTGTTGTTATTCGACACGCAAAGTGTGTGTGCGTTCTACTTTTTCCTTCTTCTCGCCAACATTGTTGAGCAAAAATGAATAAAATGCTGCAATTCGGAATAATTTTGACTTTTGCCGTTTGGATTCTAACCAATTGTGGTGTGAGCAACTGCCAACCTTACATTAAGTGTAGTCGCATAAGACTTCTAGCAGAGCGCATTTCGTGAAATATCTGTAATAACCGAAGCAGGCGCCACGCTCCGAACTTCTATAAAAATAGAGTTATGCCTGTGACCAAAAATGTCCATTGGTACCAACGAGTTTTTTAAACATAGCTGGCTAGATTTTAAGTTCCTCCTCCGCATTATGTATGTAAAATTAATCCCAAATATAGAAAGACCGGTACCCAACGGAGCTTATGCAACAAGTGTGTGTTATTTCAGTTAAAAACATTCAGAGATGTAGCAGCAGTGAGTAAATATTACACGGAGAGGTGTAATGTTTGAATAAGTGTAAAGAAAAAACGCTACTTTGAGTCGGTTCAGTATGAATTAATGTAAGTACACTTTCATATCATCTTTTACACAGCTGTTCTGAATACTCTTAAGGGAGCTTTCTTATCCAAGGCATTATGGCAACTTGCGTCGTTTTTGTGGATGATATCTTTTATAAAAGAAATCCGGAATCAACAGTATTCAAGTTGCATTTCAGCTTTTCATTTCTTCGACTGTTAGAAGACACTGGCGAGTAATTATGCTGATCCCCAGCATACGGAAGATCTTCCAGCCAGGCGACTGTCATGTCTGGGGAACCACGGCTCCAATTGTTCCTGTTAGATACTTTTGTAAAAGATATTAGATACTGCAATGCGCTTGAAAACACTCATATCGCAAGTTAGGCTGTCGTATATTTGTTCACGAACTTGTAATTGTTAGCCAGTAACGCCATCTATGTAGTGAGTGGAGAAGCGCTGCTACAACTCTACTGCGTTTTACTTCTGAAAACGAAATGAAGAAAAGACTGGCTAGGGTCACGTGGTTTCCCTAGCATACACGCTTGCGCAGCGAGTATGAAACACGGGGTTCATTTAGAGGGATGTGAAGAGTTCCTTACAGAGATTTATATATGCAAGCTCTCGTTTAAATTACTAAAAAGTTAGCTCGAATCGGGTTAAAGCACTTGTTAGTTGTAGTTACTTGTTTTAAAAATATTCTCATGTCGCAGAAGACCGAAGAATACCAATCTATGTTACAAATAATTTTATCACGGCAAACTTAACCTAATTCGTGTACTTACGTACGAAACAAAGAAAGAAAAAGTCTGATTAGTGGTGTGGTAATTAGCGATAAGCCTACTTAGTCACTGCCATTTGCGTTCTCGTCACGTGCTCGTCAGCCGCGTCGCTCCGAGAGGCATTACTCCCAAATTGAGCACCCCATTTACACTCTTGGAGTAAAGGTTCGTTTATATACTAGTACGGACAAAATGTTTGCTAATGTATGGCTATATACCTTTTTAAAACCTCTTATTGTCTATTTCTAACTTATTTTATATTCGAGCCGTGGTGGCCTTGAGGTTTGAGCAGTCGCCTGCTACACATACGACGCAAGTTCGAATCCCAGCGGGGTCTGTACCAATGAGTTTTTCTAAAAAAACTTATGTACAGAGTGAACACCTCTGCCTATCCCTTCGGGGAATACAGGCGTGAGCATATGTATGTCTTATTTTCTATAATAACAATCATAAGATGTTTACCTATATACAGCCAAGAGACTTCCCAAACGCTCTAACTGCTATAATACTTTACTTGTGTGCCAGTCATGTACATGCTCGAGCCAAAGATCTCGTAATTACTGGCAATCTATGATGTAGATAAGAGGTCATGATAGGGCCCCAGGACTGTTATATAAAACGTAAAAAGAATAAAAATATTTTTTAAATCGAATAAAGCGACCTCTAAATACTATAATAAAATTAATTATGCATTTTGGAAAACAATTCTTTGTCTGTGGCCTTTGCTACGTAAGCCCGGAAACCATATCTTCACCATACATTTTCAAACAAAACGCCATAGTATCACCAGGTTACCTACCTTGCAAATTCACCTCAATATTTGACTAACCAGTGGTGTGAAACCTGCTTAATATTTCACCATTTCTATTCTGGTGTAACGAGGGTTATACTCATAAAGAGAGTACTGAAACCTGAAACTCAACGGTCCCTGCGTCATCGTCTACAACGTCATAATTGGGTGATGAACACTTGAGATTAATGACCATGCTACATCTATTTAGCATTTAAAGAGATTTGAAGGGAAAGGAAAATGTTTTTATTTTCTATGCTTTATATTTGCTTCACTTGCCATTAACTAACTAAGAATGTTTGTGAATGAATGTTGTAATTTTTTAATGGCAATTCAGTACTGCTGTTTTAACTGTAAGTCAATGCTATGTCACAAGTATAGGAAAAAAATATATGCTTACGCCAGAAGGGTCTCCGAAAGGGTAAGCAGAGGTGTTGTTAAAATAACACCCACATTTCACCGAATATGATTATGTGCCAACGTGACAGAGGCTGAATCACTTTGAATTACTTCTCAGTTATATTCAGTTTTCCTCACGATGTTTTCCTTCATCGTAAAGCACGTGGTGTGACATCACTGCACATACGTTTTTAGACACTCATTGGTGGGATTCGAACTTGCGTCACTTGCATAGCAAGCTACTGCTCAAACTCCAAGACCACCACGGCTCTCCAAGTATAGATATTTACCATGATATTACGTTGACGATAACGCCTGTGTATTTACCTCATTTTGTATGGGGACGTTAAAAATTCTACAGAAGTTCCATGAAATCGTTAAAATTGTAAGAATTAGATTATAATCTTACATTACCAATAAATTAACAAGCAAGATTACATTGAACATTTCTGTAATGTTTGAAAACTTTAATCATATCAGAAATTATAGTAAATTACTTTAAGTAATTCAGGTTATCTCGCCACTTGGGCATGTAACGACCTTAAAAGAAACGTTTTTCCATGAACGTCTGGTTGAGGTGGAACAAATTATAAATAAAATGTGCTTTAATTATATTTAATATTTTTATTATTTACACCAACCAGTCACGAAAGTGCATCAAGGGAAATTAACGGTAAGGTTATAAAAAAATGTACGATTTTTTTATTATATCTTTAACATAGATTTCTTTTGTAAGTTTTAAAATCGAATGAGTATGTTTTTTATTAGTTACCAATGAGTGGCTAGTAAAAACTCCAGAAAAAAGTAACAATTTCAAATAGCCTAGAACTGTCATCTTTATTATCTAGTGCTTACTTCCATCAAATAAAAATAATTACAAAAGCGTAACTTTACTTACATCTAGGATAATAAGAAGAAAAGTTATAGATAAAAAAAAATAGAATTTAAATTTGTCTCTGCAGGAATGGTGCCCAGCAAGCTGGCTGCGTCACCTCGCTAGATCACTAAACTGATCTTCTGACTGAAGTTAGAACCAGCTTGACGACATAGATTCAGCTGCTCATAATTTGTACACACCATAAAAGTTGATTTTCTAGTTCATTTCATATTGCCTTTGTTCTAAATGATTACAATTTGGCATACAATTTCTATCAAATAAGCTGAAAATTGTAAATAGAATATACCTTTTCTCAGAATACGAGCAAAAGTTAAAGCTTTGAAAACTTTTTAAAAAGGTAATTATATGCAAAGGCTAAGGTAGGTCTTATATAATTACTGAGAAGACAAAGAGAACAGAGTACCTTTTATTTTTATGAATGCGTATGACATAAGAGCTAGGTTTGTAGTCTTACAAATCTTATCACACAGCTCCTGCCTAGGGGCCTAAGTATAAGCTCTCTTTGCCATCATAGGTTCACTGCGTGACAGTGACATACCTACTTATACACGTCATATACACCTGTGTCATAATATGATTGGAACTATCATAACAATATGAAGTCATGGTAGGGCCTCAGAACCGGTAGTGCAAAAAATTTACATAAATTGCCCTAGTTTCAAGAAAAACTACAGTGATTTTCGTATTTGGAAATCTAAAAATATTTCCGAAGCAACTTATAAGTATGAATTCACTTATTGAATTCAAATGTTAAGCTTTTTTCAACTCGCTTCAAAGATGGAGCTACTCGCTAACAATGGCAAAGTTCAAATACACGAGAACCTAAATCGCATAATAAGAGTTTTGATGTGAATTGCAGTATATATACAAGTTTTCAAGGTAATATATAAGGTTCCCTAAGCAGAAATCCGCCTGGCTGGAAGATATTCCCTATTCTGGGGATGAGCATGATTACTCGCTCTCCGACCTCGATGTGATTGGTCATCTGAAGACATCAGACCTTCAACAACTCACGGATGGTCTCCCCACATTAAGTATATCTAATTAGAAAAATAACACTGTCTGAGAATCTCCTCTGGGACCCTCACCAGGGTAGGCGTTTGACCCCTTCACCAACCAGATCTTTTAAACAAATTTATAAAGCATTTTTACGACCAAATGTAATAATATTCCAAAGGTAATTTGAAAAGTGACGATGTTTTCCTAGGAATCCATACTTAAAGGGGGGTAGAGGAGCTCTGAATGTAATGGCGGTGCAATGGGGGGGGGGGGGGGTGTTTGTAGCTGTGTAACTTTACCCCTTCGCAGGCTAATAGCCCCGACACCTTCCCAAACAGTTTGGCTTTGCTACTTTAAAATGTCAACTAGCTTTTTGTGTCTGATTTCAACTTGACTACAAAGAGTTTCCGTTGTACCTTTGAAATCATATTCGTTAAACGGTTGCTCCAGCATTTTCACAATAGCCGTCTAAGTAACTTCATACAAAGGAATGTCTCCATAACTTGCTAACTAACAGAATCTTTCATCGAATAAATCTATCATAGAAAAGTTTGAACATTAAATGAGTTGAGTACTTACTTGGAAGCTATGATTTATTCTACGAATCATTTTGATCACCTGACTTCAATAAAGGTAAATTCGACAGCCCTAACTTTTACTTTCTAAAAATGAAAATAAAACTCGTTAGAACCATGTTGTAGTACGTCGCTCGACAGCCTGTTGATAAAAAAAATGAGTTTGCAAATATATTTTTAAATACATTGAGCGTGTAATTAAGTCCACCCTCTGCAAGTGAATGTGAATGGCTTGCATTCGACAGCACAATCCTATATCGAAAAAAATCCGCATAGAACGAACATAGGGCGAGTCTGACGCCGAACGTACTTGCATAAATGTTTATGTGAAACGAGCAAAAAGTGAGTGGAGCTCTGTACGGAAATTAGCCGCACGAAATATTCAGGTGGAAAAAAGAGCGAAAGTGGAAAGTGTCACGAACGGCATTTGGCATTCAGCCAGCAGTATTGATGCGGCAGACGGGTACTGCTTACTTATTCATAAGTTCAAAAACTTGTCAGTGCATCCCGAGGCGAGCATGCATTCGCTTGCATATTAGGACATTTGCACTCAAACACACATACCTGACGTATAATGTGGATTGACGTGCCTTTCTGCCTCTTAACGCGTCAAATATTTAGGATATTATATACATTTTGCTGTTAGTTTACGCTTTTCCAAAAGGGCCCATCATGTCATAGACAGAGGTGTTGTAACACTAACTTTTCACTGATAATGATTAAATGTCAAAATTACAGATATTGAGTCGCCGTTTTAATGCTTCTTAAATATAAACAAATTTTGCCAAAAAAAATCTAAGTACAAAGATTCCGAATAATAAGTACTAAGCCTTAAATTTTGTTGGAAAGTAATTAACTAGTTTTTTTCAGTACGAGAAATAGTTTAACTACGTTGCAAGTCAGAATATCTGACATGTAATATCAGAGGAATGAACTAGACTAGCCGTAAGTAAACACTGACGTCATGTTTAGATCATATACCATCATCATAAATACCTTAGAGACGTTGATGAATCCATCCTGTTCTCGTAATACTAAAGTAATCTTAAGACTGATGGATGTCACCAAAGTTTGGCAATGCCTTAGAACAATTGGTACTATGTGTTATATGTTTATACTAGCAGGTGCTCGCGACTACGTCTACGCAGGTATTAGTAGTAAGAGTAGCTTATTTTCTTCTCCAAAGTCCTATCTTTCTGTAAGTACTCTACGATAGTACGATTTTTTCGGCGCACTCCAAAATAGCACAAAAACGGCAGAATTTTTCCTACTTATTTGAACTCATGTTATATTTTGGACAATATATCTGTAAGTTATATATAACCTATGTGTTATTCTGATATCTTATAAGCTTTAGTATTGAAAAGTTTTTTTAAATTTAATTCAGTTGTTTTTTCGTGAAGGAATAACAAACATTCAAACCTCCAAATTCACAAACTTTCGCATTTATAATATTAGTAGGATTTGTCTAGGAATTTTTCATTCTTATCATCATCCTCCTGTCACTATCCCATGGTATTTGTTGTCGGGACAGTGTTTTGCTCTATCATTTCTATCTATCAGCAGTCACATACCTTTCTAGTCATATCATCTTGAGCACTAGCAATCTATATCTGTCTTTAGCGCAATCTATCCGTAGTTCCTTAGATTTTATCACCTTTTCAAATTTTCTACATCCTTAATTATTACATCTAAGAAGCAACCAAAGATTCAATTAGCCCTTTTTTCATTTAATCCACCCTAAAACGTAAAATTTTGTTAATTGTCTCTTCCGAGCGCAATTAACGTTGAAATCCACTCAGTTAAAATAGGAAATTGCTTTTAGGTGTGAAAATAACATTGAAACAATGAATTCGTTTATCTTACTGCCGAGTGTGCAGTCTACGATGTTGTTCCTGTTGCACAGACAGGAATATTATTCGGAGGTTAAAATAAATAGTTCCGCGCGCTCTTTACACACCGCCTGCGGCGAATTATTTAGTAGGAATAGTAGGTAGGTGGAGTGCTCTATAAACGGTCTCAATGTAGTCAAAATACCAACCTTGCGGTGAGTTTAGCATTTTTGGGTAAAGTGCAATAGCTTGTTTTGTTTTGGAACCGACTTCAAATATGGAGGAGGTTCTCTAAATTTGGAACGTAGCTGTTCTGTGATAGTGTAGAGGGGAGCGTCTATCACGAGTTTGCCACTGTTTTTGTAAACTATACTCGCTAGCGTCACTCGCAATATTTGTATGACATATTTTAGTTCTTCACGTTACCGCTGGGAGTCGCGGTACAATTTCTCATTCGGCGGAGACGCTAGCGAGTGTAGATTACGAAAACGGTTTCAAACCCGTTTAAATTAATACTAGTCTCAGTTACTACTTGTAAAATTTGCTATCCACCGGAGAAAACCTGTTCAAATCAGTCCAGTCGTTTCAGAGATTAGGCGGCACAAACAGACCGAACGACACCCAGAGAAAAATGTTAATATTGGTTTTTCTATGTCAGTAGGTACCGGGAATTTCATATGTATTAAGCCAAAAGATGTAATTTTGTAGTTACAAACTACAATTTTATTTATCTGTATAGATAACGTTTGAGATGGCAATGGGCAATAAACTTGGCACCTCATAAAAATAATTCGCTTAGATTATAAATAAAAAAAAAAACAAGTTTTGCCACTATTGGTATTGGGAGAAAAACCGAATTGTGTAAACGACAATTTGGTAAATGTATTTATTTTAATATTAAAGAAAACTGTCTCATTGATCTAGTGGTTAATGCGCTGCTGTGGAACATGTGGAGGTTACCCGAGTTAGTCAAATAGTTACTGGGTTTCTGTACTTTCTCAGTAGTAGCCCGGAGTCGGGATTAGTGCTGGTTAATGGCACTAGGCGCGCAACTTACTTGACACTTATACACACCTGGCAATTACGTATGTATGTATAAAAATCACATGTCTTAAATAAGAAATGTAAATGTACAAAAGGCATAGGTAATAATTTTCTTGCAAAGTTTTGCTATTTATCATCGCATTTCATGAAATTGTAATCAGGGTTCCTTCTGTACCAATTTAAAAGAACAGAATTGCTTTTCAAAGGAAATCTCGCGAGAACCGTCGAGTTTGTCGTATAACAGCTATTCTAGAGCTTGTCTGGATCTTATAGCTCCGTAATTAATTTATCAGGCCCTTTGCAAGTTCATTAATAACAAAGTTGCATAACTTGATAGAACTTTATATCAGAGCAAAATGAGAAATGAGTTTCCTAATTAAACACCGGTACATTTCTGAAATGGGCTCTCATTGTAGGGGTTGAATAAAAAAATAAATATGATCACGCTATCCCAGAAGTGTTCCCGAAGGGGTAAGCAGAGGTGTTGCAACACTGCTTTTCACAGACGAACATTTAAAGTGTCAACGTGACAAAGAGCGACTCCATCGCCGTCTTAGGCACTATACATATGTGTTTGAATTACTTCTCAGACATATGTTGGTTTCCAGACAATGTTTTCCTTCATCGTTAAGCAAGTCGGGTGAAATAAGTAAGATTTTAGAAAAACTCATTGCTTACAGGCTACTGGGATTGGATCATGCGCGAGGTTAAATAATTCTTTGAAATGACCACATTCGTGGTTAAGATCCAGTCCGCTTGTATTTTTTATTATTAAACACAGTGGGAGGTGATCCCCTCATCAATATATATATATATACTAAAATGTATATATAAATTATAAAATTCAATGTTTTGATTGACAGATATGTTAACACACAGCCTGAACCGCTGGTACTAGACATTAATTTAAATAAAAAAAAAATATATTTGCGGTTGTGTTCTTGATCAGGTGTTGGGAAGAAAGTGTTATCCAAAATTCGACCCCAGATGTGAAATCTTCTGCCACGCAGGTCAAGCAAGCTGTAGGCGCGACCTAATCTGCTATAATATTTTATTGATGTTTAGGTAAATGATCCAAACACAGTAGGTAAGCATAGATACCTTGTCTTATATGCTATATAGTGTATAGGTATGGCTAAAGAATTAATTACCCTTTCGTGACTTGACTCACTTTTCGCGGCCAGGGAAAGTTTTATGGCCTCGCAGTCTCGTATCCTCGCCATTGCGGCTAATCTGGTCAGGCTTTTACTTTGATATCTTGTTGGCTGATTGGCACTAATGGATTACAGGCTATTAATAAGACTATTCATAAACTTATAAAACTAACCCCTAACGGAAACATTAAATATGGTGTAGGTACTGCAACGCCCGCACCCCTACTCGGGTTAAATTAAAGATTATTTTAATATAATTAATATTTTTTTTCTTTTATTATTCCTTTGACTGAAGTACAATGACAATCTGCCAGTTTCTTAATTAGTAGGTTCTAACTCTAAGGATGCTAGCCGTTACAGGGGGCCAACTATGATCGTTTAAGTAGTGCTTATTAAGAATTTCTTTGCGCTGACGTTTAATTTTACGGAACTAAAATGAAAAGTCAAAGTTAAAATTGTCGTGTTAACAAAATTTCCACGCATGGTTTCATCTGCATCGGCTGTAATACTGAAATGCTCTGAAGCTAATAATAATTCAAACATCTTCTGAAGTTTATCAACTGAACACAAAATAAAATAAATCTAGATCCAATGGATAAGCCAAAACTTCGCCACTTACCCTTATAAACTTCGCATAAGCCCTCGGAGCTGTAAATTGATTCCTTTTCAATATAACGACGCAATGAAAATGCAATATAGCCGTATAAAAGTTTTAAAATCACAGTCAACAACTCATCAAAATCTAATAACATGGGCTTACGGCGCCGGTCCTCCTCGCGTCTAGACAAAACGCTCCGAATCGTGACTTTTCTCGATCCCACGACAATCGAGAACTCTGCCTGCGGAGCCCGATTCACGTAAAATATAATAAACATTCATGACGACTAAGATATTATAAAGCTGAAGAGTTTGCATGGTTTCAGGAACCGACCTGAATTGAAAAAATCGTTGGTTTTAAGCTTTATAACATCACGCTGCGACCAATAAGAGCGATGCAAATAGTACAAAATAATCACCAACATACTTGTTCCGGTGATACCGCGAGACACAGGTATTTGATAATATATTGAATGCAACAACGCTACAAACGATTATGTCACTACTATATCGTTTCGATTTTCATTACGAGAATCGGTCTGTAGAACAAAATATTAAATGCTATTCTCAGACGCACCAATCCAGGGTGACGCTGCTGGGTCGCTGGTATTACATTTTCTATACAAGTACGAAATTAAAAATGTACCGTTCGGTTTGCGCTTCAATAAATAATGCTGATACCTATTTTCTTTTTCTTCAAGAATCATTTTGTGACATTCAATAGGTGTACATGTGAAATATTGAGTACTAAATGTTGTACGCGACTGAGTTTGTATGCATTAACTTATATATTTTCCCCCGGGGATTGGAATATATTTTGGCAATTGATTTTAAGTTAATTTAATATCTATAGATTTTTAATAATATGTAACAGCATTTCTCCGCCCGCTACATAGATGGCGCTACTCGCTAACAATTGCAAAGTTTGAGTACAAATACACGACTACCTAAATCGCGCAATAAGAGTTTTCGAACGCATTGCAGTATATTATAAAAGTTTCCAACTAGATCAGTTGGAGCCGTGCTTCCCCAGGCATGACACCGGCTGGGTGTGAAGATCTAAACTTATGCATAACTTTTTATTAAAGATCAACACAATATTTACACAACCACGGATCTCTCTGCGTAAACTAAACAAAATAGGTTTTAATAATAAATTGTAAGCGCTTTAAACATAATAGTCCAGGTGGGTATTGTGTGTTGACAGACAATAAAAGGCTTAGAATATTATTATACGCAGAATATTCCTAACATGTGTTTATAATTCCTACCTACATATACTACCTTAGTATGTCGTAGATACGCTGTGGTAAACGCTTTCAGTTACGAGAATAATTCCAACACGGGTCAAATTAATCCCCTACTTATTTAAGTACTTATAGGAATTATTTTATTCCATGTTTTATCAATTTGAAAACATTTATAAATCACGACTACAGAAACGGGTAACAAAAGAGACCTATTTGTTAATGTTGTAGCTACGATGTTACATGTAAATATTTTTCACTTCATATTTTCATTTTTCTATTTACCAAAAATCTATAATTAACAATTACCGACGGCTTGGAAGGTCCAGAGGTAAGCTCGCACTTTTAAACTAACAAATAAACAATAATCTCTTTAGCCGCAAATATAATGTTTTTTAATTATGTATATATCGTAATACTTAAGTGCTCAGAACTTAGGGCGAAAATATATGTGATATAAGTGATAGTAGATAGTAGGTACCCCCGAGGTACTCGGACAATAGCTGCACGCAGCACCGTCGGACACCAAACATAATATCCGCCGTGTGTGCAGATTATACCCGGGTACCCGTGTACACGTATGTAATACTGTGAAATTGCCTTACGAATGAATAGCGAGGGTATTTCACAACGTTGTGTGCAAACAAATTGTATACAATATTTGAGGCAGTCTTAAAGTAGTGGAACAGCGCTGAGAACATGTCATATACTTATGTTTTTTTTCTATTAATAGGCATCTGACTCAAAGACAGATATTAATTCTTATATATTACTATATTATCGCAGTTTATAGGGCTGGGGTGAAACTACGCGAGCTAACTCTGGTCTTCAGAGGGCCTGGCCACTTTTCACTGCAGATTTTTAAGTGTCACACAATGTTGAGTCAATCGCCGTCACTAACATTATACATTTAGATAAAATATAGAATTACTTCTCACACACATTTCTGAGGACAGAAGGAGAAGAGGTGAGAAGATTTTCTCATTATTTTCTTAACTGCTCACAATTTTTCTTCATCGAAAACCTCGTTGTGTGAAATTTGTTTGTCTGCAAACCAATCGGCAATCACGGCTCTATATCTCAGTATATGTCATTTAATTAAAACCAATGGGCTCCAACAAGCGTGCTAGTATCAGATGTGGCTGACGTGTGTTTCCGCAGTTCCGTCGGCCGAGCGCGGTGAACGTATCAACTGGCTGTCATATCAGCGCCGGCGCGCCGGGGTCTCTGCCACAAAATATCCCTTCATCGCTCCTGCCTATTAAATTCTGCAAACTTATAGAATACTAGCGGACGTCACGCGGTTTCACTCGCGTAGGTACTTCTCGTTCCCGTGGGAGTACGGGGATAAAATTTAGCCTATGTTACTCGCTGATGATATAGGTAGTTATCCATTACTAATATTTTTTTCTAATCGTTCCAGTAGTTTCGAAGCCCATTCAATACAAACACACTCACATACAAATATTTCCTCTTTATAATATTAGTATAGACTAGCGGACGTCACGCGGTTTCACCCGCGTAGTTCCCGTTACCTTGAGAGTACGGAGATAAAATGTAGCCCATATTACTCGCTGATGATGTAGCTATCCATTGCTGAAAGAATTTTCAAGAAGAAGTATCCAAGATTTTATCCTACACTACTACTCTAATTGCAAACTGCAAAATAAATAATTGTTATCGTGACGTCATCACTGAATAAAAAACCGGAAGGCAATGGCTCCATCCTAATGAGTTTTTAAAGAGAGTAACGCTCTCTCGGTTTCCTCTGCAACTCTCTACTTTTACGTTAGAGGGTGTTTAAACCTTATATTCTAATAAAATGATACTCAATTAAACTGACGACATTAATGCCTTTAACACTATCGCACAATAAATAAGCCCGACCATATTAATAACAGCAACATTGTATGTACAACAACATGCACTATCAAGCTTCTGTAAGATAAGCGGCCATAACTCAGCGTTGCTAAGTGGTAAATTTAAATAAATTCCTTATCGCGAGGAATTTCAAGTACTTTATCGTTTTGATTTAGCATTCCCTGTATGTCCTTTGGCCTGTTGTTTGAAAATAGAGAGAAAACAAAGCACTCTCGAGGGGTTAGCGCAAATAGTTTTGTTTTAGAGCAGACATCGCTGGGAAAAGGGTTTTTATCGAAGAAATGACTTGCTTGTCACGGAATCATTGTTAAACAAACAATGGGAAATAGAGAGAGAAGTATGATAAAAGTATTTTCTCTTTTTTGGACTGCTATGATGGCTCTATGACGCACTTCTCCATGCCGAAGATCTAGGGAACGGTATACACATGAGCTTACTACAAGCAGTGAGGAATCTAGGAACAAAAATCGTTCAAAGTAACACACAGACGCTACTTCTACGAGAATAAAGCGACCCCGACGTAATGTCAATACGAGGTGTCACGTCGTGGCCGATCGTGTATACGTCATTTACATGTTTTACAGACCTTTTTCTATACTTCAAATCGAGATATCGACATTGCTTTGACAGCAAATTTAAAAGCAAATTTTAATAACTTTAAGAGTGACCATTCACCCGCTCGATTAATTAGAGCCTAGTGCGAGTATTTCACTGCCGCCGTCACAAGTAAACGCAGATTTATATAGGATCAAAACAGCGCCGTTTGTCGGCCTTAAGATGACACTATTCTGAGCCCATACATATCAACGTTTGAGTGTGACGTGAGTCGACGCGATGACTTTAGACGGCGATTTTAAGATAACTCGCATTTGACACTCAACTTAGTAAGCTTACATATAATATACTGCGAAGAGAGAAACTATTGAGAGAGTACTGGTACCTTAGCTCTTATTGCCATCATAGTTCCATTGTGTGACAGTGACAGACACGTCATACACGTCTGTCTTATAATACGAGTTAAACTATCATGGCAAGAAGAGGTCCCTTGTAGGGCCCCTGGACTATTGAGACAGCTTTTGCTATGCGTTTTCCTTAGCATTGAGCAGCCGACGGAGAATTAACAATGTAATTGTGAGAGATAAGCATAAACCTTTGTTTACCGACACGCTCCAACATGCTAACCCTACAGTGCTAACTTTAGAAATATAATTAATAATACATTCAGAGTCTGGACAGCTGACAGTATCACCTGCGGCTGCGGAGAAGGGAACGTGAAAAATGTGCGAAGAGATTTTTAACACTTTTTAAGCAACATCTAAATCCTAAATGATGTAAACTCATTTGTCGAGGCAATCGAGTTAGAAGCTTTTTTCGATGCGTTTAAAGGTGTGATTCCTTTGACAGTAGAGTCATGTTATTACCTTCTTCAAATCATTGGATGTCTCTAAATTATAATAAAGACTTAAATTACATTTCGTGAGGACAATTTTTTATCTTATAATAATACTATAGTGGAATCTTAATTTGAATCTGATGAAAAGTTGTTTGTGATTATTTTATTTTATTTCAGAATTGTTGACAGAAATCAATAAATTACATTTATTAATAAAATTTGATAAGGGACGATATAACTTCAACCACTAGCAGACAACATACACTGTTATCTTAATAATAGCTGTTATGAGGTGATCTTTTTTTTTTTATAAAAACTAAATAAGTAAAACTTTTTTTTAATTACTATATAAAAAATAAGTTAGTATCAATAGCTGTTTTGCAATTTTAGAACAAGAAATTACGCAAATTACATATTGACTTGACATAAACTAACCTAGCCATCTTCAGTAAAGAGTGATGTTATGTCTCTGCCTACCCCTTCAGAGACCTTTGAGCTGATAATAATAATAAATTTAATTTTAGTAATAACGCTCTATCTCTGTTATTTGCATCAAAATATAAACCAAGCAACAACACGTTTCGATCTCATTCAATATGGACGTCGTTGCTTTTGACACAATACGAGTACTTTGTGACATGATTTTAACGATCATTTCCTTTGAATGATTCTGTTCACAAAATAAGGGATTATTTGTATTCCATTGTTGTTGTTGCTTACGATGCGTAGGTAATCTTTATATTGATATTTAATAACTTTGTTAAAGGAAAATGTATAACAAGCAACTAAAGGCCTAGTTTAAATATTAGCTCTACAAGTAGTTAGGAAATCTAAGAACAAATCGTTCGAAATGATACTCTCACACTACGAGCAAATAAGCGAAATCGGCCTATTATATTGGTATGAGGTGTCATGTCGTGGCCGATATACGTCATTTACGTGTTCTATTGACTTTAAAAAAATATCAAAACCACAAATCTACATTATTTCAACAGTAAATAAAAGAGTAAAAAAATTTTTAGATTGGCAACCCTCACGCTTAATGAAGCAAACTTCATAATTACAAAAAATAATCCTAAGTATATTCCTTACTGCGTGTAAAGCTTACAATATACTAATATTATAAAGAGGAAAGATTTGTATGTAAGTATGTTTGTATCGAATTGGCTGAAAAGGTCCTGGACCGATTTTTAAAATGCTATCACTATTTGAATGCTACATTTTCACTGATTAATATAGGCTATATTTTATCCCCATACTCCCAAGGGAACGGGTACTACGCGGGTGAAAACATATAACGTTCGAGCAGCAAAAAAAAGCGAGTTTGATATTTACCAATATACATAAGCCTACAAAAAATTTTTGCAATTATATAATTTCTTTCCAATATCATTTAGTAAAGGCACAATCCACACACGACTTAACCCCTGCCTAATACAAAATATTTTACATTCCTGAAAACCACACCTGGAATTGAGACTTTACAGTTTTCCAAGAAAGCTGATAACAATTTAAGGATAAAATCAGCGCACGAACGGGTTGGTTATAATAATGATATCACGTGAATTCATTATGTTATTACGACGAGTATGGAGATTGTTCAACATTTTCCCTTTTCGGAATATCGGTAGGAAATTTTCGAACACGTAATAATGAGGGTTGCAAAGTGAGCACCGTTACTTCAAGCTAAAAGCATTTTAGTAGTATGTATGTTGTTTTGTGACTACAATTTGCGATAGCTCCTTTGCTATCCGATAGAGGAAATTACAATATTTCTATGCTTATTATTTTAAATTCATTTTCATTTTAAATTGCTTTATTTGTTATACCCGCAGTGCAAAGAAAACATTCAGGATGCCACCTCTAATACGATTGAGAGACGGCTATACAGCAGTTGGTATTACTCAATGTTCAGTGAGAAGTTGGATATTGAAGCATACATACTTATGCTCCCGCCCGTTTTCCCGAAAGGGTAGGCAGAGGTATACTTTTAGTACAACCACATTTTGCCAGCTACGTTTAAGTCCCAAAAACAAGGGTATCATGGGGCAAGCCTAGCAGTTAGTCGGGCACTAATCCAGTCTCCAGGCTTTAATAGATTGGGGACTGGGGATTAATAGATGGAAAACCCAATATCATTTTGCCCAACCCAATGCTCTTACCTAGGAACTCGTGATCTGCAATAGTATTTGCGATCAACGAGTCAGTCCTCCACCTACCTTTATCGACAATTTTGTTGCGAAAGCATGACGATGTGTAATCAAATCTTGATTTCCTGTATATGAGTACTGAGTACTTATTAACACGCTAACTACGCATTAGAGGGTAGATAGAAAGGGAATCATTTAGAGTGCCTCTCCTCTGTTCAAGCGAGCTCTCTTTGCCTTTAACTATGCCCACAGATTATTAAATACTCCACAATGTAATAAAAAAACATAATTAGCTATTCAAATTCCGCAATTATTCGCCAATACATTTTTTGCGTTGTTCAATATACAAAACATCCCCAAGAAACCCGAGATAAAAGTATCAAATTAATTTTTAACAAAGCAGTCCAAATACAGTTTCGAATTTTTCTTTTGTGGCGCATTACAATGAAAATTCGTTTTGAAATTCGACTATAGAGTGCGCTGTAAGCCACTATACGGGGGAAACATAATGATTTATTTATGTCAATGGGCCGTATTCAGGAGCGGTGTTTTCCTCCGCAAATTGGTTATTGTTCGCTGTATAAACTTCCTTTATTACTCGGTTGTTAGTAAAACGAGAGCAGGTAGGTATTTTTCAATTACTTCCCCCGTCTTAGATAATAAAGGCTGAATTTATAAGCTTATCCTCTTGCCAAAAACAATTCGCTGCTTTGGGTCGATATTTTTTATTCCTTTTCTCTTTACGGTTTTCTTTTAGGAGGTAAGCTTGGTGATTTTCTTAATACAAAGACATTGGTCGCGTCTAGACTTGGTCATGTGTGAAATAACCTGGCGAATTGTGCTCCCACTAATAAACGTTAAACGTACGTCGTAAAACTAATAGCGTACGTCACTGTGTCGTAAACTCTGTTATTAACGAAGAAGAGCCTCGTGTTTGTTTCCATTGCATCACGAACTATATTCCGAACTCCAACACGTTTTCCTAACACTTTTTATACTTTGAATTGAGTTGCCTTCGGAGTGGAACTTATAAAGGCTGAGTAGACCTTGATCTCTTTACATTATTCAGCCGCGTTTTGGATATTGGACATAGGATATTGTTATAATACATACATGATAAAGTTCAATTTCGTGTTTGAAAAATTTACACTCAACGTCGAGTGCGTCGCCAACAAACTTGCAGACGCGGCAGGTGAACTAGTTAGCTAAATAAACTTTATTCTGAATTAGTTTCGAATTTGCAACTTGTAATAATTACTGCATGTAATATAGTGTAGAAAATATTAGTTGTTGTTTAGTAATAAATAATTTTATACATATTAGGTACTTATTGATAAATATATTAATATCTCTTGTAGTGCCTCTCACGTTGCTGTGCCCTAACAGGGTTTATGTTAGCTTTGCTTGGGATACTATTATAATTAAGGTTATTTTGTATCGTACATGTAAGTAACAGAAATGCAATAAATAAATAAATCCATTTTGAATATTCTGACACTGATAAAAAGCTGCTTTTTGTCAGATTGTAGTTTTGCTTTAATTTGACTGCATATTTAAGTTTCAATCTGCACCTATACCAGGCAAGCTTCGAGCTGGAAATCATTCTTAGATATAAGGACAGTGGAAACAGACACGATGTGGTGCTTTCACAACGAATTGCCAACTTCTTTGATGCATTTCGTTCGTGTTTAATTTTACGTATTCAACGAACATTTGGTAGTTCACCAACCATTCGTGCTTTTTGACCATCTTCTCGCTCTAAGAGAACCTTAAAACAATGGGCTAAGGAGAAGGGTAGTACCGAATTTAGCTCCTGCAGAAGATCGCTGCTAAATAGATACAGCACTATCGTTGTATGAATATAGTGTTACTGTGGCTAAGTGTCTAGCTCCTCCTGGCGTTGATCGTGCCGTGTGAGACATCCTTGATTTATCAAACATAGATGCCTACAATGATATTATTATTAAGAATAGAATGAGTTTTTTTAATGCAGGGTTAACACACCACGAGCTCTATGGTGAAGTAACGTCGTGAAGGAAACCGCACGCACATGTCAGAGAAGAAACTCAAAGATTTATACGGTGTCGTACAAACGTTTATGATGACTGGCTGAGTTTCTTGCCAGTTCTTCTCAAAAGGCTAATTTTCGAACCGGTGGTAAATTTTCGACATAAGTGCCAAACTGAATAAATATTTTTCATTTTCATTTTCTTTCACGTTGCTGGCGTCTAATTATCTTCGATGGACATTGAGTGAGCATTATATCACCTCTGCCTACCTTGTAAGGATCAGACCCTAAGCTCGGTGTCCTGGTAAGTCCTAAAACGCGAACAAAATCGTTAAAGAACAAACAATTTTGGTAAAATTATTAAGCATTCAAGAATCACAGTGCAAATAGCGAATTTAATAGTAGAAACCGTCGCTCGCTAAACCGAAACATTCCTGATAATTGTACTTAAGGGAACGCGGACGGATAAGCGGGTGATCCCGTCTCGCAATAAGGCTTTGCCAGCTTTAGTTCAGTAAACGGTCACCTTAGTCGTATTAATGATAGAGCCGTGACTGGGGGCTAATGGCTGATCAAAGAGGAACAACAAGGATGTGAGGCGTTTTATTTATTAAACTTTACAACTTAACTAACTATATCAATAACAATCATATCAAATAACCAGTTAGGTAAAGAGTTAGTTGAAAATTGTTAGAAGACATCATTACTGGTCAGGACCCACTCTTCCCCTGAATGCGGGTTTCAGCTGTTTTTTTAAATTTGAATTTGACTTTTAAATAGAACATTTTTTGTTCAATTTAAAATCTGTGATGCATTGAGTCTGCATTTATCGTTGCTTGTAACACCAGGGCCTGTAGACAAAGTAACATTATCCTAACGCTTCGCTAATAGAAACGATACAAAATGTATGTAAATGACATATGTCACGTGACTGATTTATGTCATTTCCATACATTTTGTATCGTGTATATTAGCGCAAAGCCAGAGAGAGTGTTACTTTGTCTAGACTACACTGTGGACAAGTGGTGTCAGATTTATTTGCGAAATATAAGTATGAACAAAATTAAGTCGATAAGCATTATTTACTTACATACTTCATGTTATATGCTTAGAGCTTAGCTTCAGATCCTCCTTATTTGAATGGCGATTTAATCATTAGATTCAAGTCAGGGGCACAAACATCAAATTCTTCAATATCTTGAGATAACCTTTTTTTTGTTTTTTTTTATTGTCGTGGGGGAACCCTTCAAAAGGTCCCCGACCGCCCTGGGAGAGGCAGATAGGGGTATGTGGGATTTTTACCGCACTAAAACCCCCCCGGTGGCCATACTCTGTGCTCGGGGGGACTCCGGGAACTATCTTGAGATAACCTTAAACCAACCTTATCGCCGTCTTCCGGGCACATTCATCTATGAGACATGAACATTTTATTTTTATTTTCATACTTCCCATATCAAGTATTTGAATGTCGAATAAAAGTCAATTAAATTTGTTGGATACATCTACACTACTATTATAAAGAGGAAAGATTTGTATTTTTGTGTGTATGTTTGTAACGAATTGGTTCAAAAAGTACTAGACCGATCTTGAAAATTATTTCAGCAATGGATAGCTACATAATCAGTAAATAACATAGGCTATATTTTATCTCCGCACTCCCACGGGAACGGGAACCACGCGGGTGAATCCACGTGACGTCCGCTAGTTAGAAATATTTTTAGAATATTAACATCACGGTGATGTGCTTTGATTGTCTGTGTATGTACTTCCAATTATTGTCATTGTATAAGTACTTACTTACGTAATAGCATACTTAAGTAACTGTAATTATTTTGTTGGTTACTTTAAAGTGATTGCATCAATGATATAAAAACAATTTGAATTGCAACGTGATGCTGATTGATACTATTATATAATTATGTAATTCTAGAATGCGTCATCACTTTACAATACATTACATATATAGCTTGTTGACTTTGGTTCATTGTGTTAGTTATATGTGTAATGACTATATACAGATCTTAACTTATGCTTATGACAAAACATCGCCTAAAATAATGCTTTGGTTTAAATGTAATTCCATCACTTTTTTTGACACGGATTTCAAAACAATTTGCATCCCAGTGTTCGTTCGAGTTTGGTCCGAGCTTGTATATGAACATATGTATTAAGGATCAGGGGGCCACGTTATGATCGTTTAGATAGCGAACATTAAGGACATCTACACTTTGAAGTTTAATTTTACGGTACAAAAATGAAACGTCAAAGCTCAGAAGTTCTTAATATGCTCTGCTTAAGTTTGCATGCTTAGTAAGTTAGAAGGCCGCAAAATCTAAAAAAAAAAATTTATATATACACGTACCAAACTTACATACCTACTTCAATTACAACGCTTGGGTGTACGTCGTATTGAAACATAGTAAATTATCAAATGTTTTCTTGGAGTCTATATATTTTGTTACTGTTAATCACAACAGTAGAAATAAATATATATCTCTCCAAGCAAATTTGATAAAAGACCAAAGGAGCGGTAGATTTTTAAATTAATTGGTGACTTAGCTGTGCTTTTTTAGCTGATTTTTTGTAACATTTTTCCGGCGGCGTGATTTTATGAAGCCTAAATCCTTTTTTGATTAATTAACTAGTCAACACTCAACTAGTCAAAGATTAGCGTGTTCAATCAAACGAACAAACACTTCAGCTTTGTAATATTAGTACTCACAGATAAATCCAGTGAAAACATCTCAATATGGTGATTACTTTCTGATTGATTCATTCATGTAATTTTATAAATGCATTCTATCAAGGTAGGTATGTGCTATTTGTATTGATTATGAATATCCAATGATATCATCAAATATCTAACAATATCCGTCACATAAAATAAACAGTAGATATGTAATTAGTTTGTTATGCTACGATATCGATAGAATTTCCACAACAAGCTTTACCATTTTAAGTCACATAATAACCGATAAATAAATCGTATGTTAATAAAAAACAATTTTGAAAAAATCTGTTTATTTCGAGTAATCCCTAAAACAGTTGGACCGATTTTAACGGTACTTTCACTGGCAGATAGCTGATGTTTCAAGGAGTGGCCTGGGCTACTTTTATTTAAAAAATAATAATAGATTTACGCGAACTAAAGTCACCCATGAAATGATACTATAAGACGCATAAGTAAAATGTCGTTACTATTTATGCTAATATATTAGAGACAAAAGATTTGTTTCATTCAACTCCAAATTTTTTTTTCACCGTAGAAAAATCTCCAACGAGTAACATATAGGCTATATTTTTAATCGAGTTTAATAAGGGATCTGTAATAGAATATATAGTTTAAATATTGTATAGGCAGTAAGCCAGCAGGCTATCCACTGCACTACAATTTTATTATGAACAAATAAACTGAAAGAATAACTAGCTACAAAAACTCAACGTGGAAAAATACCGCGTTGTCCCTACCCACTGCAAAATTTTCGGCGTCGATGCCAACCTGGTGTGTTTCATCACAACTGAAGATGTTTTCCATAGCGAAGTGCCAAAACATTCCAACTGTATTCACTAATAACCACAAAAGTCTTTAAAGATACAAACTTCAGGGGTAATACTTACATAATTATATAGCGGCACATTATTTCCCCCAAATGCACAGTACGTTAGTGCATTACGTGCTCGAGCAGATGGCGCTGCCTTCGACTCTAATGAAGCCGACGGCGACACTAAATTATTTTTACGACTACCCGCAAGACGCTGCAACGTGCTGAGATTGCGACTTGGCTACTATCACGTCATTGTATTGTGTATTTGGGTATGTTTTTATAAGTAAAGTTAATGAAGCATGATTTGTTGAATGGTGAAAGTTCAATTATAAAAATATGACTCATCAACAAACCGCCTGTAATGTAATCACGCCAATACATGTAGAATAGTTGGAATCCTTATTTTTTTAACAATTCAATCAATATTTCAAATGTGCTAAATGTGCCCTGAGGTTTCACCCGCGTAATTTTAATTTCATTCACATGGAACGCTATATGTATTTTTAGCTTAGTTACTCTTTGTAACATTAGCTATCTGCCAGTGAAAATCCTATTAAAATCGGCCCAACCATTTCAGATATTACAAACAGACAGGGAAAAATTTAAAATTGGTTTTTCATCAGTACGGTATATGCATTTAGTGAAAAGCTGTTATTTTGGAATTACAAACAGACACTTCAATTATCTTTATCTGTAGAGATTAGTTATTTATCCAACCCGTACATTTACTAAGGTATAAGGTGAAGTGGTTTACTCATCCATCTATATCGTTCTGCAACTCCTTATTTGCCGAAAAGATGGCGCCACGCGTCTTTTTAATCGCAATTACCTTCTAATAATATTTATATGGTCACCAGTCAAATGAGCACAAAACTACAATATCTTTACATATATTCAACAAAAAATATCAAACGTTTACATCTAATGTTGGAAATGCAATAAAAGCGCAATTAACAAAATAATGGGTACCCATCCCATGAGACTAAACCTAAGATAGTCGAGACTGCAGTGCAATAAGACGACTATAATTGCGGTCGTACAAGAGATAATCGCGCTATAACAACCACTCTACTACAATCAAATTACACCGTTTTCAAATTTCGATTCAAGTTATTAGCACAAAATGTGGCTTTTTATTTATTAAAATTAAAATACTTGGTTTTGTTAAAGGAGCCGCACACACAATTATATTGTCAAATAGCTGTGCATACATATGCTCACGCCTGTATTCCCCGAAGGGGTAGGCAGAGGTGTTGTAATCACAACACCCACTTTTCACCGAAGATGATTAAGTGCCAACGTGACAGATGGTGAGACTATCGCCGTCTCAGGCACTATACATACGTCTTTGAATTACTTCTTAGAAATATGCAGGTTTCCTCACGATGTTTTCCTTCACCGTAAAGCACGTGGTGTGAAATCACTGTACATAAGTTGTTTTAGAAAAACTCATTGGTACAGGCCCCTGCTTGCTGGGATTCCAACTTGCGTCGCTTGCATAGCAGGCGACTGCTCAAACCTCAAGGCCACCACGGCTCATAATGAATAAATAAAATAGCTGTGCCCCGCGGTATTATCCGCGTAGAGAAACTTAATGTTTTTTTTTTTAATAAATTTAGCTTAAGTTACTACTTGTAACATTAGCTATCCGCCAGTGAAAGTCCCGTTAAAATCGGTCTAACCGTTTCGAAGATTAGAACAAACAGACAGACAGAGAAAAATTTAAAAAGTTTGTTTTTTCTATTTCAGAACCGTGTATACTTTCATATACATTCAGTGAAATTTTGGAATTACAAACAGACAGTTCAATTTTATTTATAGAGTATTGTTATAGTGTTTATAGTCTAATATTCACAGTATATAAGTGCTGACCTGGAATACAGAGTGAGTCTATGTATGTGTGTATGGCGCGACGCGAATAAAATACTATTAGGTACCCTATTTTCGCGCTCATAGCTTGTGTCTGCATCAGACTGTTGTGTAAAAAATGCTATGGACAGCACCCGTTTCCAAGTAAAAAAAATTAGAACCAGTCAAGGGCTGCACTGGGTGTACAAGTAATGCAAATAATATATACAAAATTGTAATCAATAATTGTATGCATATAAGGGAGTAGTAAATTTATAATGATGTTCACGCTTCCATCCCTAGTGGCAGGGGTGTTAGAATCTCCAAGTTTCCACCCCCAAGACTAGTACGTGATAGCTAATAACCTGTGGTGGTCAAAGTTAGCAATAGTTAAACTACTCGCTTTAAACTTAACATCGTCATTAACTTAGCTTGGATGCTGATAAACTTATTTTACTTATTATACATATGCTCACGCCTGTGTTCCTCGAATGAGTAGGCAGAGGTGCTTCAATAACAACACCCACTTTTCACACAAGTTAAGTGCCAACGTGGCAGATGGTGAGACTAACGCCGTCTCAGGCTTTACATACGTCTTTGAATTACTTCTCTGCCATATGCAAGTTTCCGCGCAATGTTTGCCTTCACCGTAAAGCACGTGGTGTGAAATCACTGCACATAAGTATTCAGAAAAGCTCATTGGCACAGGGACTCGAACTGATCAAACCCCAAAGCCACCACGGCTCCCATATAAAAGTATAAAAGATATGTAAGTTTATATATTAACTTGTACATACACGCTCACGTCTGTATTCCCAGAAGGGGTGGACAGAGGTGTTGTAATGACAACATACATTTCATCTATGCAGTAGTAGCCCGTTAATCGTAGAGTGAAATGTTCTTAAAGAAAACGGGCCCTATCTTCTATTTCTTGTTCGTAAAGAACGCACTATTAGTAAATGTATTCAAGGCTTTTTAAAAAAATAACAAGAAGGTTAGTCGACATCACAGGAGACCGAAGAGCTGGCAGCTAACTCGGACAAAGAATTAGTCTTGTCATCCAAACGGGGAACGCTGCCAGTATCTTCGGAACCGTGCCTACAGGGACTCCTTTTAATAATATATTTTAGTTATTGGATTATATTTTTTAAGGTTCTTAGTTATTAGATTACATTTTTAGAGTCATTATTCAATTGTATGTCTGACATTTGAATCATATACCCTTGAACTCTTGACGTCTGAACAATATCAAACTGTGTATATAGCCTATCATTAACTTATTTAACCAGGCCATGTCACTAATAATTATATATTTCTTATACCGACTCTAAACGAAGGTCAATTCTGTTGTAGAAAAACCCAACGATGTCATTTATTTTTATGGATAAAATTTGTATGGTATGTACTGTATGGTATGTTAATAATATTATTAGGTAAGATCTTCATTTAAAAAAAGAAATCTAGATTGATCCTCAGACCAATATGAACACTCAAACACAAAGTAATTGACCCTTAAGTACTTTTCATATACTGAGTTCTAATTTCCAAAAGTACTGCGTTTATTAAAGCGTACACTTTCACGCATACAAACTCGTTACCTTTAAAACTTAAATTAATCTGTTACTATAAAAATGTGCGTTATCCTATATAAAATTTATGAAGTACATTGGTTCGGTCAATTAAATAAATATTTCCCATCGTAAAAATACAACCAACTTTAAAACGTAATTACGTAATAAAAGAACAAAAACTCAAAATTAATTTAAATACATTATTTTAGTTCTCAAGAGCAAATCAGTTCACAGAGGCTAGATTTAGTGCCTAGTTATGGACGAGAAAATTACTATAATTAAAACTATCGCAATTAAGCTGCTAAGTGTATTAGAAAATGGTTTTTGCTACGGAATCCGAGGGCAAAAACTTTTTTACAATTTGAACATGTGTCAAAACGTACGTGCTAAAGAATCATTGAGCGAACAAAGTATCGTGTAGCCGTAAATTATTTCCATTTAATGAGTACCTCGGAGCGTCTACGAAGTTTTTATCGGTTCATCCATACGTGAGAATAGAACGTTATGATTAAAACTGCCTGATATCGGTGTAGCATCTACGCGTAACTTACAAACGCTATTAGGCATTAGGGAAACCAGATTCACTTTTATATTATTTTTGGTATGTTATTTACTGTGCAAAAACTACAGTGTGTCGCTTACACAGTTAAAATATAAGCAGAAAAGAATCTAGTCCTTTCTTTAACTGACTTCAAAAAAGGAGGAGGTTCTAATTTCCACTTTTTATTTATCAAGAAGAAACCTTTGCTCTATTGAGAGTGAGGTTTGAAAATCTTAAAGATTTTATAGTTAACTCTCGTTTGTTCGAAAAAGATAGCAAAACGTTAAGCCGTCGGTTCCGGTTGCCAATTTAAAATCTTCGGCAATCGTTACAGCACAGTTGGAAGCCTAAAAAAGTCTGACAACTGGTTTAATCTAGATTACCAATTTTCCTCGTCAAAGGGGTTCGAAGGTCAGATGGCAGTCGGTTCATAAAAATCAGGTGATCAGCCACATCGGGTTGAATCTAGTGTCGACCCCAACAATGTATGGGATAAGGACAGGGAGATGAGTAAATCACGTAAATGATGTTTACGCAATTGGGTCGTGACACCCCTATTGACGCCACTGCTATTTCGCTTATAATTTCATATTTGTGCGTTTTCTGTGCGTCTTTTTGAACGACATGCTCCTACATTCCTCACTACTTGTAAAGCTTATACTGTGTCTGTAGGTACTGTGGTGGCGTAGCTCTCGATGGTGACCCAATTTATTAAAAATAAACTATTTATTGGGCATTTTTTAAATCTTGTTTTTTTTTTTTTAATTTTTATTATATTTTTTGCATCGAATCACAAACATAACGTCGATTTGAATTCCTTCTTTTCTGCATTTATTCCGTTATTTTAAACTATCAATTATGAAGGTTGGATTGCAACTCCTGACAGTACTTACAAATATTTCTATGCTGACGTGACCTACGTACCAAAACTTTATGACGAGTAAGATGCCACTTATTGATTAATGACATAGTAAAAGCTGGCTAGCTTTTCAATCCCTCACTCAACTAAGTAATAGGGAACCGTCTGGCGCAAGTCTGGACATTTTCATTCCAAGAGGTTTGAAATAACTAATTCGGTAACTTGATCTGTCATAAGTGCTGCCATTTTAGTATTAAAAGTCGCCAGAAATCACCTTAACTAGCTCACGAGAATTGAGACATTGATGGATAGGTAAAAAGTCTTTTGTTTGCAACATTGACTACAGTGTGTTGGTGGAGGGAGATTGTTGGAATTAATCTGTTTGTAGACAATATTCATCACAAAGTGTAATCAAAAATCGACGTTTGGAAAAGTAAATAAAAAAATAAGCTCACACCATCCCAAAAGGGCCTACGAAGAGATGTTGTTACAATAACACTTACATTTTACCTGATTAAGTGGCAAAGTGATAGAAGTGAGTTTATCGCCGCCTCAGGCTCTATACACATGTCTTAATTCTCAGACATATGTAGCTTTCCTTCACCGCATAGCAGTTTTTATAAAAACTTATCGGTAGATACAGGCTGTTGATATTGGAACTTGCGTCGCTTGCGTAGCAAGCGACTGTTCAAACCGCGAGGCCACCACGACTCTTGTGCACGTCCACAAAATTATATTAAATTTAACACCATTGAGAAATATGCAAAAAATAATTTAATAAAATATGATTAAATTCTCAATTTCAATATACAAGAGGTCTAATTGTGGATTATTGAAACGCTATACACATCTCTAAAATATAATTCTTTACACATATAATGAAGCCTTGGTGGCCTTGGGATTAGAGTAGTCGCCTGCTACGCAAGCGACGCAAGTTCGAATCCCAGCGAGGCCTGTACCAATGAGTTTTTCTAAAAAACTTATGTGCGGTTATTTCACACCACGTGCTTTACGGTGAAGGAAAGCATCGTGAGGAAACCTGCATATGTCTGAGAAGTAATTCAAAGACGTAAGTAAAGTGCCTGAGACGCGATGGACTCACCCTCTGTCACGTTGGCACTTGATCATATTCGGTGAAATGTGGGTGTTGTGATAACAACACCTCTGCCTACCCCTTCGGGGAATACAGGCGTGAGCATATGTATGTGTATGTATGATTTAATTCTCAATTTCAATATACAAGAGGTCTAATTGAGGGTTATTAATAACCCTCAATTAGACCTACACATCTCTAAAATATAATTCTTTACACATAAAATATCCTGAAACTCGGGAGTAGTTTGCTAAATTGGCAACACTGGCACAAGCCATTAGAATGATTGCGGGCCCATCGCTCCGTAGTTATGTTGATTCTAACTGAAGTCCAGCAAACTCTTAACGGATTGAATTTTATACGAGTACCTACTAGACAAAATGGATGGCTACAGCTTTTTAAATTTAGTTTTGTGTAGTAGTTCAATTATAATGTAGACTTCTTTTCATGTGTGGTGGAACGCTAATGTTTTAAATAAAAGTGGCCTAAGTTGCTCCTTGTTACAGTAGCTATTTGCAGTGAAAAAAAATCGGTCCAGCCTGTAAACCTGTAACTGTCATACAGACCGACGAACAGAGATCTTTTCGTTTTATAATTTTTTTCCATACGCATTTAGTGAAAAGCTGGTAATTTTAAATTATAAACACTGGTTATAACGAAATGGTCCAGCGAGACTTTAATGTATTCGATTGAAGTACGAGTAAAAATGTCATGTAAAGAAGTCCAATTCTATACAGTACGACTTAAATTTCCACAGCGTGGAGTCCACAATATTTGGTCCCCAAACACCCTGCAAATAAGGTGTTACACATGCATTTTATACCGTTCTCCCTTATCAAGTCGCAACATTTGCGTTTCAGGCGTCGTCAACCTTCTGGAAAATATTTACTTCAGGCCGCGTCGTTCTCACTTTACGCGACTGTTAACTGCAGGTGAAAATTGAAAAACTTTACGTTACGACCTTTTTTAGAATCTCTAAACTGAATGTTGAGTCTAATTGACGTTTGTGCAGACAGGAGAGCGAGCTGTTAAAAGCTAACGCCGATCCGTATTACAGTTTATGTATGAAAGGTTTTTTTGATATTTCAAATTGTATTATATTAAATATGGTCATAAAAAATGGAAGTCTGACTCATAATGGTAAAAGTCTTATTATGTTACTAGCTGTGCCCTGCGGTTTCAACCGCGTTAGCATACCCTAAGTTTTTTATTATAAGTAGCCTAAATTTTGATGCCTACGTCATAAAATCTACCTGCATGCCAAACTTCAGACCGATCCGTCCAGTGGTTTGGGCTGTGCGTTGATAGATTACTATGTCAGTCAGTCAGTCACCTTTCAGATATATATATTTAGATTAAGGTATAACAACATTGCAAAAGTTTATTCGGCGTGTCTGTAATAAGTAACAGGGTAGATTTAATATCACCATTTTAGACAATTTGAAAGAATAAGTTCTTTACATTAATAGATAGATAATTCCTCTTAGAGCAAAAATAAGGAGGTGTAAAAAACTGTATATCAAAAACTCATCAATCCAGTACTGGTATGATCTTGTGTCTATATAAATTATTGCCATATAAAATTAAGAGCCGTGGTTCGAACACCACTATCTAGTAGGCCTGTAGGCTTAGATAAAGAAACATTAAAGAAACAATAAAGAATCCCAGACGCGTTCCGAAGGGGTAAGCAGAGGTGTTGTAACAACAACACCCACATTACACCGAATATGATTAAGTGCCAACGTGACAGAGAGTGAGTCCATCGCCATCTTTGAATTACACCTCAGACATATGCAGGTTTCCTCACGATATTTTTCTTCATCGTAAAGCACGTGGTTTGAAATCACTGCACATAATTTTTTAGAAAACCTCATTGGTACAGGCCCCGCTGGGATTCGAACATGCGTCGCTTGCGTAGCAGGCTACTGCTCAAACCCCGAGGCCACCACGGCTCTGCAGGTAGATATTGTATCTATGGTTATTCTTTTCGGGATCTTTGTGAAGATTAACTTTAAGGTTTAAACGAAATAGTGTAAATATGAACACAGCGAGTGCATATGAACTATTACGGCGGTATGTCGCGATGGTGAGAGATAATGCTGCCATTACAACGATTTCCGAGGCGGGTCCGAAGCGCCCAGACTGCTCGTAAAACTGAAATATTATTACTGCGTTCACTGAATTTAAAAAACGTCTTGGCTTCAATCTGCGGAATATGGACTTTAAATCATATTGGAAATGGTTTATTCCATTTAAATTGTACTGATGGCTGTGAATATTTAATTTTTATTTATAACTGATTGTGTCTGAGAAGCGTTGTTTAACTTTTACATGTGATTTTTGGGGTTGACCACTCCTATCACTATTCATATCACAAATACTTTGCGTTCTATTCTCAGACCTACAAAATATACAAAAATAATTTCAACATGTGAGTACTAAATAACTTTAGACGAACCAAATCTATTTAAATAAAAAAATTCTATCTAATTTTAAATACACTTTTTATATTTTACACATTTTGAATATAGACGTGAACACGTCGTGTAACGTATGTAACATATCCTCATGCCTGTATTCCCGGAGGAGATAGGCAGATGTGTTGTAATAACAACATCCACTTCTCGCCGAAGATTTTCCAGTGTCGCCGAATATTAGTATGAGAAATTGTGCAGCGACTCCCAGCTGTGACGCGAAGAACTAAAATATCTCATACAAATATTGTGAGTGACGCTAGCGAGTATAGATTACGAAAACGATGGCAAACTCGTGATAGAGGTACTGATTAGTTTGTTGGAATTAGTGTCGCCTCGTCTACTAGATGACAGTAATGTTTGTAAATAATTTCCAAGTATTGCAAGTACTGTGTTTTTTGTAGTATAACTAGCTGTACGCCTGTCTCACCCGCGTATTCCAAAATTTACCGAACCTAATATTTCTTAAATTAATCTTAGCCACAGTTACTCATTGTAATATTAGATATCCGCCAATGAAAGTCCCGTTAAAATCGGACCAGCCGTTTCAGAGATAAGTTGGAACAAGCAGATAGACAGTCAGACAGACGGACATACAGACAGATTTTCTTTTATTGTTTTTTCTGTCAATATCGTGTATACTTTCATATTGATATAGTGAAAAGTAGTAATTTTAGAATTACAGACAGACACATCAATTTTATTTATCTGTATTTATTTATTTTTATTTGTATAGATATAGATAATTCTTAGTAAAACTTTAAAATTATCTCTGTTTGGATGCTAAAATTTTATTTGATTAAAAAAAAAGTCATTGGCATTATAAGACGGATAGGCGTCGAGTCATTCGAGGGGAAGGTTTGGATAATAGATCGTCGCTCCAATGAACCTGCATGAAACTGGTCTGAAAGTAGTTTTATAGAGAGTAGTGAACACTTTATAAAACGGGTCTGGAAATTATAATCTGTGGTAGAGTGTAGACAATTTATTAGGTATGTTAGAAATGTAATACGAGTTTCGCACTCTAGGTACTTGGGTATTTGAAATCGAACGGCATACTGAGTTACTTCAATCAGGCTTATAAAACGTAGGTGTCTATTAAACAAAAACTTAATCATAATTAACCAAGAACGGGGAACCAGTACCCAATATCTTCCACTAATCTATATTATTGTATATACTAGATAAAAATGGAAGTGCCTGTATGCAATTCCAACTAAAGTTTCACAGGTGATGTTATAAGCTGGAGTAACTTAGGCTTCTTTATATTGTAGAATAAAAATCACCGAGTAACATAGTTTTAAAGTTTTGCATTGAGTAAATAATACGCGAATAAAACCGTGGGGCACAGCTAGTTGTAGTTATTAGTATAGAGTAAAATTTATAACTTAATTATATCAAGAACTCTCACAAAATCCCTGCCATCACTCGAGACTAAACATTATTTCTTTTGTAAATTAATTAACGCGGAACTGCTTGACGACTAATATAAACGTAATTAAAACTTTCCGAATTATCCTGCGCCTGATTTCTTTTTTAATTTGCCCCTGACTTGGCTAATTTCAACGCAACGGGGGTCTGACACACCCCCTGTATTTTAAATGTGACCCTTTGTGATGAAAAAAGATTTGTCGAAGATTTGAAAAGGGTCTTTAGAAACTGGTTGATTGGTTCCCGTTACTAATTTACTTGATAAGGCCTTAGGAGAATTAACTTTGCGGAACTTTCTAAGAATAATTAGGTGCTTATCTACCTTATATTGCATGTGGGTCAATGATATACCTATATAGTTAGATACTTAATAGTTTATTTGAAGTGCCGTGGTGGCCGTGGGGTTTGAGCACTCTGCTACACAAGCGATGCAAGTTCAAATTCTAGCGAGGTTTGTACCAAAGAGTTTTATAAAAACTTATGTGCAGTGATTTGGTACCATCTGTTTTACAGTGAAGGAAAACACCGTGAGGAAACCGGCATATGCCTGAGAATTCTAAGACGTATGCATAGTGCCTGAGACGGCGATAGAGTCACCCTCTGCCACGTTGGCACTCCATCATCTTCAGTGACAAGTGAGTATAGTGTAATAACAATAACACCTATGCCTACCCCTTCTATCCCCATATGTATGTATGTATTCATTTACTTGATAAGGCCTTAGGAGAATTAACTTTGTAAGAATGATTCGTTGTTTAACTACCTTATATTGTATGTAGGTACATGATGAACCTGTCGACTAAGCAGTCCGTTTACCATCAAATCACTCTCGTACTTAGAATTCGGTTCGACGATGAAATTTAATATATCCTGCATGGTATTTTATATATTGTCCACATTCTTCCTGCGTCGGTGGTCTAGTGGCCGCAAACGCTACTACGGAATACGAGGTTCGATCCCCGGGTCGCGGAAAGTGTCATTGGGTCTTTCCATCTGTAATTTCCCAGTATCAACCCGAAGTCTGGATTAGTGCCCATGTGACTTAAACATAGCTGACTAAGTGTAGGTGTACTACAAATTCACCCCCGTTTACCCCATCGGGGAATTCAGGCAAATATATGTATATTGTTAACAAAACTGCTATCGATGTTAAATATAATTAAGAGCTCTTGTAAATTAATTTTAACTGAGAACTTTATCGTGACGTGCAAAGTGCTGTCAAATTGAGTACACGAGGACACGAGCACTATAATTCGAGAGAATATTGAATCGAGTAAACTGTTGAATTCGATTTGCGGCTTACGAAAGACGCACCCTCGACGCACCTAATTCGTATTTAACGACGTACCTTTAACTAACAAGATTGCATCGACAGAGCTATCTACTTACATCTTCAACAAAACACGAACAAGACGTTACGCTTTATATGACAGAGTTCCTTACCTGTCTATTCTACACAGCTCAGTGGCTTTACGAGTCATTACTTTCGCTGACCGTACGTGCCGATCAAACTATATGTGTGCTACATAAAAATTTTATAGACAAAATAAAGTTTTTGGATGTTCATCAAGACGGTAGGCGTTGGGAGATCGCAAAACGATGGGACCCCATCAGGCCCCATTTTTATTGCATGTTACGCATCATAAACGTGGACCCGGTTGCTCTTCACTGATAATGGCGGTTGAATTTATTTTTTCTTGACGTGTCCCATAAAACACGGTTAATAGGCGAGTTTAGGGGCCTCTTGGCGCTATACGTTTGGCCGTTCCTTTCGATTCCTATCCTGCAACGTCTTATTCCGATTGTTTATTTAATATCATTAACATAATGTCTTGTTTAAAAGTCAAATGGACCGTTCTCCACAACCGCATAACCAGTTTATAAAGTTCCAGCATTACGCTAAACCCCAACATACAGTTCCAACTTTGAATGTTGGATAATCTACTTAAGAGTTAAGAAAACCTTTAAAAGATTCCCATCCTATTTAGCTCCACGCACGAGTGCGCTCTGTGAGCTATTCTATTTATATAGTACATGAAACAATGGCGGGCGAATTATGTGATTGCTCAATACTATAACTAAGTACTAAGTAAATAAAAAAGGCACGAATCCAATCACGTTAGTAAACAGAGGGAGAGTGGACAACTGCACTAAAACCTATTTCATATATACACCGGGCGGTAGGTATGCTGTAAAAAACTTCATGCGTTTTATGCCAAACTAACTTTTGGGCGAGACTTCGTACGCGTGGAATTCAGTTTACATACTAAGCGTCAAATACATATTATTAAGGAGTCGGTTTATATGTCAATGCATCAAATTAACTATACTGTTAATAAGATGTAAAAGAATAATGGGTGCGATCCTTTACTTTGAGGTGTAAAATATTTTTTGATCACACTTAAATTTTTCCTTTACCTACTGACAAACCCCGTGTTAGGAAAAAAAGAAGATAAAAGACTTATTACTTGGATAGGCATTACTTAGTAGCTTGAGACGACGATGGATTAACAAATAACACCTATATAGTATATAAGTGTTATTTGTTATAACACTTATAAAGTACAGTCTATAATACTTATACAATATGTCGGGGAAAATAGTACAGCTGTTAAAATATGTGATAGGGTATAATTTTAGGAAGCAAATAAAATTATTATGACAAAAATATCTTCTTTCGTTTTCGAGTAATTGACGTTCAAAGTTGACCATATCAAGACCTTATTTTCCCATAAAAATCAGCGGTAACGTAAGAATTATTCACGTGAAATCTAACTACGTTTTTATTTTTTTCCACCACTAATAGTTCCTGAAATAATCCTAAATAACCATTATTCGAAACCATTAACATTCTGCTTAATTGAACAATTTTAATTTTCATGCACCTAATGTAGGTAAACGCTGCCGCGCGTTCATTCAATCATAGCTCTGCCTATAACTACGTTATCACTGGAGCTTTTACGACTTCAACATAGTGATATATTCATAAAACCCTACAACTTCTAGAAGACAACTGTTCCTTTTTCGCCGCCATCCTGTATAATATATAAGTACCTATTAAATATAGTTCAAAACAACCACTTTTTTCTTATTTTAATTTTATGGTCACTAACTAATCGCTGCTGAGCTTACTTTTTTTTACTAATACCTACTATAACCCCGATGTTAACCCATTCACTAGTAAATACATACACAAACAGACGCTACTAGGTTCTAGGCTGCTTTTCTCTATGTAGAGATGTTAGTTTGTAAAAACACTGGAGCTGACGCGTACTGTGGTCAGTTTATTACCGTTTTTTACGATTCTGAAATTTGTCTAAATTCATATTTATTATACGACGTGTTGGGTAATCTCTAAGGGATAGCTACATAGTATGACAGGTATCAAGTAGCTCCATTCCTAATCGAGTTATTGGTCAATTTGATATCAACATCAAATCATTCAATTACTTACAGGCAAAATAAAATAATGCTCCGTTTATTAAAATCCCATTTTCAATTTTTTGTGGACTAAGTAGAAATTAGGTATTTTGAAATATAAGATTGAGATGCTGAATAAATAACGTAGTATACAATGCGGTATGCATTCCTAAATTTTAGGTATTTAAATATTATAAGAATGTCAAAAAGTTATGATCTAGCATCACATCTCATGTATCTCCTATGAACGCCTGTTTAATGCAGTTTATTATATAGTTTAGTAAGTATTTAGTTTCGTTTTTGTTCGGAAGATTCCACTGTACTCTTCTAAATCACGCTATTGGGAATCTCCGTCACCATTTTATATACTGCATATTTTAGGTCAATAGTGTTATAGTAAATATCAGGGTTGTCATACCAATACATTCAACCACAACTGCAGAACTTGAGGTTTATTGCTCCGCTCCGATGGATCCTGGCTTAATTTTGCCTGGGAGGCACACAGCCTGTTATGTGGAGTCCACTTCTCAGGCACTGTTAATGTCTCCGAATTTCTTCTCAAACAAAATGCAGGTTTAACTTACAAAGTTTTCTTCACTTTTACTTTAAGTTTTTTTTTAAAGTAATTTGTCATACAGCTGAGAGAATAAAACTTGCATAGCAGCCGACTAGTCAAACCAGTCGGCCACCGCGGCTTCTAACTTTAAGACATTAATAACAATCGTATCTTTATTTATCGCTAAACTTTAGCTCCCGGATTAGACGGTGAATTTAATTTAGATACGCGACGCAATTCGGAAGGCTTTCAGTAATCCTTTAAGGGTGTAAACACACGAGAATGGTGTTGCCGAGCCGTTACTTGCTCCTAATATTTATGAACCGACCGGCCTTAAGCCAAATCAGTTAAGATGTTGTTACTGATAATGTAGAGCTCTAAAGGGTTTTCCATCTGAAGATAGTCTACATAAATTAGCTGTATTTACCCAAGGTTTAACTTCAATGTTTCATTGTCGACAGGTAGGTACTTAGGGACCAACGGAAGATCGGAATCTGTTTAACTAAAAACTTAAAAAACAAGATTACGGTCCATCTCTTTTTTGTACCTAAGTCCATGGTGGCGGCACCGAATATGATTCAGGGTGGGTGTTGTTGTTACAACACCTCTGCTTACCCCTTCGGGGACCCTTCTGGGATGATGTGAGAATATTTTTTTCATATGGTGGCGGCAAAATAATGTACTTATCTATGCTTGCAATAGGCACCAAAAGCAACACGACAGTCTTAATACTTACCCCGTAATCTCTTTACACCTTTTTTGAACAACTCCAATTTGGCAACAGCTCACCCCATGGTCTGAGCTAGCGTTAAGAGCAGAGGTTGTCAAACGCCAACTTTGAAATTCATTTTTCATTTCAACTAATTGATAAAAAAAAAATTGAGCCCAGGTGGACTTGGGGATTTGAGCAGTCGCCTGCTACGCAAGCGACGCGAAACTTCGAATCCTAGCGGGGCATATACCAATGAGTTATTCAGTGAGAAATTCAAAAGCGTATAGTGCCTGAGACGGCGTTAGACTAACCATCTGTCACGTTGGCACTTAATCATCTTAGGTGAAAAGTGGGTGTTGTGATTACAGTACCTCCGCCTACCTGTGCATGTATGTAATTCATATACGGATGTTGCGTGACAGAACGATATTAATGTCAGTGAATTAATATACGAATTAAAATATGAAGTCCAACAAAATCACCCCACTAGGAAGTGGAAACTAGGAAAAAAAGGATCGGTCCCACTAGGAAAGAGGGCTTATTAGAAATAGGTTACTTATCAACTAGTATCTACTTATATGTTTACTGAAGTTAAGGTTTGGATAGGTTTCATGGTTTTAATGAAGAGTCTGAGCAGTTCATAATTCAATCGTAATTTTAATAGCTTCAAATAGGATTGCAGTTTCATTTTTGTTACCTAATTTTACTTTTGGCCACAAAAATATAGTTTTCTCGGACCCTGCGAATGGACATGCGTATAAATAGTGTTAAACAGAAATAAGGGTAAGAACACAAATGTCCAAAATAAAACTCTCGATTATTTTGATAATTTTTATTTTTATAAAGGTTTCATTGTATTCACGTATGTGTAGTGTCATTATAAATATGTTTTACTGCTTAAATTAGCATCCCAATTGAATAATGTGTAGCAGGCGATTATCTACGTACAACTTAAACAAAAACAATGGTAAGTAGAATACAACTATGCTAACAATTTTATTATAACTAAATTTGATCCATAATGAATGTAGGTAAGTAATGTTACGGTAGAAATGTATGAATAATAGAAAAGTTATTCATTTACTGGATTAATTTTGCATTAGGTAACTAAAATATGAAAAAAAAAAACAAAACTAACTGTTAAACTAAAGTTAAAAGCTGCTAGACATAATTGTAATAATGTACCCAAGAGGCACGTTAAAAAACATTATTACTTAAACGGTTTGCTTTACCTATAACTATACGTAAACTACAACATCGTACAACATTTGCCGGCTGCAGTATATGACAAATATGATACAGTTACGTACTCATAGTATCGACCACGACTCAATAAATTCCCAGACTGCCATGATGCCGCCCGCCCTTCGAAGCGGCGGGGAAGCACTCTCTAAAATAATTTCCATTCAATAACAGTCAAACAAAATTGGACTAAACAACAAGGAATTTGTACTTTGGGAGATGTGATATATAGAGAAACGACTAGGTCCTCATCGAAATGAATATTAAATAGTTAATAAACATTGTATCCATAATATATAATATAAGCAATATAAAACGTAACATAATCGGAATTACTCGACAGTAATATAATTCTGCTAAATAACCGAAATAGTTCAGGTCGTTCGCCGGGTTTGTCATGGATCAATTAAGCCCGAATTATCTCCGAGAATGAACAAACTAGACACAATCTTAAAGTAATCGAGTACAGTTCAAAATTGACCAACACAAAGCCGGAGAAACAGAATTGCCTAACAATATCATTATAAATCGAATAGAATAAAACACTTCCCTAGGATTTTGTACCGAAAATGTATCTAGCGTCGTAGTAATGATATGATTGCGAACAGCAACGCTTTGGTTAAGATCACAACTGGAGTAGTGCCCACTGTCGTTACTAAAACGAAATCAACAAAACCGTCCCCCCACTACACATTCTGCTATTGATCCAAGTTGGCCGCTTGTTCGGTTCCGTTATTCATATAATATTTAATTATAAATGTCACAACATCAAGCCGGTATAAAAAACACTAAGCCTACTAAAACTACTACCTGCGAAAACCCTTTTAAAGAGTTACCTTACAGCTACTGTCCTAAAATAACACGAAATCCCGCCACTGGCAGGTACAATATCAAGATTCGTATAAAATATAACATGTTTTTTTTTCGCTTTCCAAGTTTTATTACATTTTTCTGAAACAACCTTACAACTAGTCTCGCTCGACCAACTTTACAATAAACACGATACAACGCTCACAATCTTTACAAAATTAATAGTTTTCCAATATTTTAATCGTTACAAAATGGAACTTTATTTCAGTTTTAATATCTTATATTTTACTTGTGCCAATTCCTTACGCATCGACGTTTCAAAGTACAAAAATACACGCAGTCACGTATCGAAGATTTAAAAAATAATGTCAGTATCTCAATAGTATAGAAATATATCTTAAACGATCCTTACAGTAATTCAAGCACTTATGTTAATTACTTACAATTAATCAATTGGCGTTTTCCCTCTGAGCATCTTGTCTCTCCACAACGTATTACACCGAACCATATTCCAGAAAAATTGTAACAAAACAGAGATCATTATCAAACAGAAACACATGCGAAACGTCTGCTCTCAATTTAAAGTGCAGACGACAATCGCTTCTATGTTTGTAGGAATTTCAAAAAATACCATTTATTCAAACATACTTAAGTTAAATTAATGTAAAAAATGCTTGTATTGAGATGCTTTCAAAGTAAATTTTCCATAAATTTGCCATTAATTAATATTAAACGACTTCCGTAATATTTTTACGTGTTAAAAAAGTAGTTTAGTAAGCTATAGATTCATCTATTATTGCTGTTGAGGTATCCTTCGTGAACGTTACAACGTCAGAGAGCATTATAGAACCGAAGACACCCGAGCTCTTCCGAAGCAAGACAATTGGCGACCCGTCTGAATTCGCCGTCTTATCTCAGGTGCTTATAGCAAATTTAAATGACTGTTGTTTTAATTTAACTTGTTATGAAGAGTTACTTTTAAAAAGCATCTGATCAATTATAAAATGCATTGATAATTAGAGACACACTAGCCTAGTTATACGACGGCCACGTTTTTGTGGGTCTAAGTTATTAGGAGAATCCCTAAAGAAGTTGGAGATCTCTCCCCACATTAGCCGAACAAAGGGCCTTAATAATACCGTAATTGCTGTGATACACGTATCGAGATTCACTCGATTATCTTATAAAAATACTACAACTACATATTTCCAGTAAAAAAACGTATTATTATTTGATTTTAAATCTACGCATTACACATACAAATAGAAAAAATGTTATTACTAAAATTATTTGTTAACGTTACGCAAGTACAAAAGTTTTTTTTTTGTTTTTTTTTTTGTTATTACAAATGACACACATACCCTGATGCACCCCGCGCATTACGTAGTAAAAACGTTATTCTAATTGCCTCGCAATTTAATATATTTATCATAAACCAATTCGAAATGTTATCACCAATTTTAATATCCTTACAAGGATGTTTTACTTGGAGTTGCAAGCTTATACAAAATATCAGATTTTACGACTGTAACTGTTACCAGTTGGTGCAAAAATAGTATTTATCTGACCGCGTTTACGATGGTAAATCGACTGACACTAACAAAATTGCAGTACGTCGCGAGGGTCCTGTCGAGAGTACATAATACGATCGAGTGTTAAAGTTAAACCCTATCTACACAGTACAAAAGATTTTTACACGAGCTTACTACGTTAATGTACAAAACATCGAGTATCAAAAAATAATTAACATGTTTCGTTTTGCTTTTCACTAACCAACAACAGGCGTATACTAGAATCAGCCAATGCATTTGAAATTTTGAGCTTATTTCGATGCCGCCGGGTGGCATGGATATCGGGTGTCAAAGACTTGAAACTTGGTCCTTCGAGCTAATATCGCGCTATGTATCGATGTGATGTTTTTTTTCATGAAAGAATTTGCACGAATTGTACGATATACTAAGTATCATTATAACCAAGCTCTAGACGAAAAGTTTTAATTCAATGATCGTTCCACGAGGAATAGTTCAATGAAAGTGTTTTACATATTAAATGACAGAGAATGAGACCGATGCTATCCCTGTCTACCGCGAATCGTTAATAGTAAGCCTGCAGTGATTGACTGCGCATTTATAAACTACAGTATCATATCACGGGAAGATAAAGAGTTAATTTTACTTACTAACAGTGACCCAAGAGTGCACCGCCTATGACCAGAATGCACACGAATAACCATGCTCGATAGGCACTAGGTTATCCAATAATTACAATGAAACAAAACTAATGTGAATGACTTAAGTGAAAACACACACATTCGTCCCACACACACACACTTATGATATATTCAAAAGAACACCTACAATCTAAATAAGAACTATGGAAATAAGATTTGATTAACCTAAAAGCGATATTACGTAACATCTATCTGAACAACGTATATTATGCCAATGATCCAAACTACAGTGCTCTAAGGATACCATGTAATATTAGTAGCATTCCATAGAATAGTTATAGAAATGTAGAAGAATACAGAAGAATTCATAGCTTCTTCCCAATAATTAACAATTTCCATTCCTTTGTAAATCGATGAAAACAAAGACTAAATGAATAGGGAACTATTAATTCTGTCACAAACAATTGCGGTTTAATATTAGGATTTACAGCAATCATTTTCGTAAAGATTAACTAGATCTGTGTTATTTTTAATATGTATTTTGATTTATTTTATAAAATTTGCAAAAGTAACAAATTGTTTCTTTGTACTTTTAAGCAATTCACTAAATTACACCACATTAAAATTCAACACGAAGAAATACGAATGTAAGTGTCTAAATAAAATTGTTATTAATCAATTACAAAATTTAACAAATAAACTAAGAAAGTTTACAACGTTTGTGAAAAATTACATTTATTATAACTGAACGAATAACTAAGTGACTAAAATATGAATAATCAAACACATATGCAGATATTTAAGATAGAAGAGTAAACCGAATGGTCGAGTAACTGTTTCTTAGTATCTATACAACCTCTAAAGCATTCATATTGCCTCTGAAACCAGGAATACTATTGAATTACTTGGATTTCATACAGCTGACGAAATAACTAGTGAATATCTAACGAATCAAACGACAGGATAAATAATTGAGCCAGAAGACTATAAATATTTTATATGTATTTAGGTATTATAATCTCTGCAGGTTTGAATTGTACAATATTTCCTTTACCGTGTCTAATATTGTACTTTGCAACACAAATTTTATAAAAATTGTGTAAAAAACTGATAATTTCGAAGCCATATATTTTAACTATACTTTTTTACTGTATCTAAAGAGGTAATCAATCAATGTTCTATATTGAAACATCTATAAAATATGAAATAAACCGCCTTATATTTAGGTAGATGTATCGGAGGACTTCAATATATTTATCTATTGGATTGTACGTTTCCAAAATAGCGTTTAAAATTTTATTTTGTACCGGATAGAGGGGGCTGACGACCGTACCTTTGAAGTCAAGTCGTCATATACAAGTACTATGATAAAATATCTACGTAGATGGCTCTATTTGACTATTAAACAATATGATCTTTATAATTTGTGACGCCTTCGCTAAGCGTGCTCGGAGTTCAATGACCATTCACTACCTCATTTGTACATGGATACCATCAGATGATCTGGTTCATTTTAATATTTTCCTAAATATACCAACAACAGCTCGTCTCGTTTTACTACATTTTCTCAAATATTTTATTGGATACATTTAATTAAATGTATATTAAACTTTTAAATATAATTATATATCCGAACGAGCAAACTTCGATAAAATTAAAATTGAATAACATATGAAGTGTCATTGCGCTCCGGCAGTACGACTAAAATAATTAGGGATCTTTGATATTGTTGAAACAATGTACTATCGTTATATGGCTAAACTAGTTATATGCAATAATATCTCATTAAATACTCTTTCCATAAGCTTCTGCGTGCAGTAGAATAACGGCATATTTACAATTATTATTACGTCAAGCTAAGAGAGGTATGGTTTAGAGTTAATATTTTAAATCTTAGACTAAGTACTAAAGTAGGATAATTAATATACTTTTATATTTAAGAGGTATTACAACCACACATGGCGACTGGCAACATGTCGATACACGCATTTAGTAGTATGAAAAAATTACACCCAAATGAACCGCTAAGTACAGAATTTCACGAATAAATAACTCTGCATTAAAATCTTGTCAGTCAGTAGCTGAAGAGTAGCCTATAGTGTTGTTAAACTCGATACAATATCGTGCGGAAGTGGACGTGTGAACTTACACGCACATTTATATATCTCGATAATATGTAGAGTACATATTATCGAGACAAAATGACGCTTATCATTTATCGAGAGGATTTTTGTTTCGAGTATGGAATCGAAGTTCCCTTGGATCCATAGTTTGAATTAAGTACACATATTGCCAGTTCACCGTCCTCTCAAACCGTGCTTGATGATAATGATAAATGAGGTGCAGTGATGCGGATGATAGCGTGATGAAGTGCTGATGACCCTACAACTATGCAACAGGTACGAGACACCTCGTACTCAGTCCATCGTAATTATGAACAGGGGTGTCAATATGGAGATTTGCATTTAACTAGATATTCATCACGAACAATAACTATCACGAGACACCTTGATCTGAGATCAAACCTTCTTGAGACAGTTTTGACAGTGACAGAAGTTTTTGTGCCATGCAAAACGGCAAGTGGAACTAATGTTATAATAATACTTGATAATAAACTACAGGACGGAACATTGTGAAAATATATTGGATTCTCAGTTGATTAAGACAATATTAATTTCAGAATGAATGATTAATCTGCCGCTATCAATCAAAACCGTTGTATTTAATAACATGCTAAAACCGCGGTGAAAAATTTAAACCGATGTGACTTTTCAATGACAACACATGTTTGAGACTTGGAGGTAAATACACGGATTAATTCCAAAATTCGCAAACTCGGATCGATAGATTTTTGTCTCATTATAATAGCATTAAAAGTTAAAAATCGAACAGATGTCGGTTAACGCCATTTTAGTTATGCCACGGCAGTAATGTGTTATGCGTTTCTCTGACTAAGTTCCATTCATATTTTTCTTCTTTTTGTAAGTATGGATAAGTTTATCGAATAAATGATGGATGCTCTTTTGATCGATGTCGAACTGATATTATCTGAATAGTTTATAACTAAACGACTGAAGAGAAAATGAAATAGACTTAGTTTTAATTAGGTAGTATAAGAGCTGTCTCATGGGTTGTTAATTCTAAATTTAAAAAAAAAATACTTTATTCAGTACTCGTGCTTTTACAGCATTTACCAAAATTAGAGCAGGGTTTTGTGTTCATTCATATCTTCTCCTTCCTATAAGTCCTTGAAGGAGTAGGCAAGAGGTCCCTGCCTACGTAACAGATGGTTGATCCACATATGCTTGATTTATTTAGGTACTAATCTGAATGTCTCGATCATGTTATATATTGACGTATCAAGTAGTCAAACGCAATATCAACCATATTGAGCCCTGAAAATTAGTATAATGTAAATGGCAGTATCGATAAAGGGATAGTGAAAAATTTTTACCTATAAAAAGTGTCAAGTCTTTGATAGAAATTATTGCCTAATTTATCAATGCTAACTCCAACTCCAGCTTCCACTAAATCCGCACCACTTGAATATTACGTCACTAAGCACGCATACCACGTCATACCATGCTATACATATATATCTAGCATAAACTGACCTCACTCAGTATAGTCTCTCCGTGCAATTAAAGGTCAGTTGACGCTGGACGAGAATAGCCTGATACGTCGTCGCGTACTATTACTAACTTTATCACTTTGAATCACTTTGCGAGTAAGTATCAAATGTATAAAAACTTACTTACCTAAAAGTTATTTGAGTAAATGTGCACATCTCTTATACGCTTCGTAAATATAAAAGCTTATAAATATACGTTCATGACTATCATAAGAAAACCCTTAAACTATAAAGCTAAAATGTTGATTCAACGAAACAAGATATTATAGTATTTCAATGATAGAAAGAAATTTGTTCCCAGCGATTAGAGGCAAGCTTCTAACTCCTGTTCTACTCGATTTTTTTTTTCATTTGATTGATATGGCACAATTTTGAAATATTTTGGTATCCATAATCAATCGTCCGCTAATCACTGAGAAACATATTATAGAAACGAAATAAAATTTAACAATACCACAGTAACCTTACATAATTATTAGATGATAGATATATAAATACAAGTTAATCATAATATGGTGATAAATATGTAGTTATAGACAAGCTAATCATATTATTGGTGACACAGCAAATACTTATAGTTAAAATCCTGTACCATAATAATTATAGTACAAAAATACAATAAGTGATAGAAAAAAATTATATTAAACACGATAACTAAACATGGCATCCTTAAGTAGGTCCCTTACACGTTAAAGTGCCTTTTTGGTGGGAGTAAATAAAAGTACACAATAAATCTACCAAAATATTGTATAACACTTAAGTTAGGTTAAAAATTTTGCTAAAATAAAACATATCTAATAAACTAAATTGAACTAAACAACACACCACTCGAGCGCCCCCATCAAATAGGGCGCTGTATCACTGAAATTCAGGGTAATCAATAATAATTTATAAACTCACCACCTCCTTCAAAAGGAAATACTCAGATTCAGAATTCAATCGATAGATAGAAAAACAAACAAAAAATGCAATTTCTGGCATCACTAAATCACTAATTATTATTTTCGTTAAAAATCAACATTTAAACAACAAAGTGCAGAATAAAATTAAAATAAAATCAATAGGACGATCTAAAACCGACTCATAAAATTATTCTCAATAAAACCAACTTAATTTAACAGAAACTATTCCTAGCGTCATCGACGCGGTAAAAGTTTAAAAGCTAACATCTAAAACACAGTAGTCCTTCATCGTCAAACACACGGCAACACTTAAGCGATCTGGTTCAGGTAGTTGATGAAGTCATTGGAGAGGAGCTGGAGCGAGGGCTCAGCGTGAGGGGCGCGGCGAGGAGCACCGCACCCACCTAGCGTGGGCCTCTCCACCGGCTTCGGGCGCAAAGCTGCGAGGTAGCGTTCGGCTAGAGACTCACCTACGCTCATAGCCAGCGTCTCTGGGCTCAAGCCGAGCAGAGATAGAGACTCGGTGATGCTTGCAAGCGTAGTCGGTTGGTACTTGGGCTCTTCAACTTCCTGAGATCGTGATGCCATGCTGGTGTTGACGACGGGGCGGAGCGCGGGAGGCGAAGCACGGCGCGGGGGCGACGGCGTCAGCGTCCACGGGTCCGAGGCAGGGGGGGTGCCGGGGGAGGTCCCCGGCACCGCCGTCTGTTATGGCCACTGCTGGAACAGCGGGTAGGCCCGTTTTGTGAAGCAGTAGTTCAGCGGCTTGACGAAGTGGGTGTCCATCACGCGGCAGTGCGGGCAAGACATCGGGTGCGAGTAGTCAGAATAGTTCATCCGCTGTTGAGGGTGCAGCAGCGGCTTGTAGCAGTTGTTGCACTGTTCACAACAATAATACAAAGTAAATACCAAATAAGTTTGCGAGATACCCCTACATCTTTTAGCCGAATAAATAGTCTTAACCACCATACCTATCTAGTAACGTGGACAAGAAACTTGCGAACAGCTTTTACTTAAGTAATTAGTGTGATATCCGTGAACTAGAGTCATCAGTTATAAGTGTATTTTGTTCAACTACATTACCAAACAAAATGTTGATTGTAAAATCTACTGAACTTGATAACTTATAAAACTTTGAGGTGTCCATACCTTCATCCTTTCACCGCAGCAGGGAGTGGCCATGAAGATGTCGTAAGAGTACATGGTGCCCAATACGAGGGAGGACCCGTCCCACTTTTGTCCGCAGAACCGGCAGCGGATAGTACGCTCAGGTTCGCACCTCTCCAAGCACCCCATGCACACGCACGTCAGGAATTGCGTACGACCTTCCACTTTCACCTGAAAGAATACAGGATTACAGCCCTATTGTCATGCCCTTGATCTTAAGGAATACACGATTGTTACCCTATTGTCATGCCAATAAACTTGAATTTCAAAAGGATAATTTGGTTCAATCATCGCTTCATTCGTTTCCCTCAGAACTCCCGTTCCAATTGTGTCCAACCATGAGAGAAAATCAAAGAGAATTCATATACATGAACTGAACATATTGAAATTTTTATATGAAATGAAATCAGTACCAGGTTATATAAAAATGATGTTTTGAGAAGGCTTGTTAAATATAGGACGCTAACAGCTGCAATGCAATCTCAAAATACATTTTTGGAAGAGGCAACAAACAAGTGTTCAAGAGAAATGTAACGTCAAGTCAAGAAAGTGTTAATTGCGCGGTAGATGGTTAAAAACGGGATAAAATATTTAAAAAGTTACACGTCCTTCTGGATAGGGGAGTGCATGTTAATTCTGTGTTCAAATAACATCCGACAGTATGCAACCCGTCTCCTAATTCGCTGAGCAAACAACAGCCGAAAAGCTCATCGTATGAGCCAACGGAAGGGCGTTTAATGTCATCTTGTAAATTTAAATAAACTTTGCTATCACACAAGCAATATTTATTTTGAAGTTAGCAATTAAGTACTCGAGAAATGGAGATGTATTTTTCCGAATCCGATTTAAAAGTTTTAGTTTTAAACCTATTGCATAGATATTTCTTGAATAGCAATGCAATTCCTACTTTCACTTCAACGACCAAATATAAGAAGGGTATCCTATCCAGTCAACCCATCAAAAATCGCCAAACCGTTTTAAGTCACAAACAAACAGTCGGAATATTGCTAAACGATGAATCTTTTGATCGAAGTTCAAGTATGTATTCACGAGTTTCAGAACCGTAGTTCGATATATATTCGTAGTATGTGTCTCAAACTCAATAGGACCGAAACAACGGTTTCTCGACGACTATGAGGTTAATATTTTTTTAAATACGAAAACGCTGTCAATGACTAAGATATCCATCGGACTACATGTAATAACCACGCAACGTTTGTTAATATAGTGTGGTCCTTTGCATACCTCGACCGCACTGCTGGTGTGCTGACGCGGGCTGAGGAAGAAGGTTCCATCGACCAATGGATAGCGGTCAAACACATGCAAGGTCTCCTCGCACAGAGCACACGACACCCTCGGCTTGTGCTGCCCAGCCAACGTTGATAGTATGAACAGCCTCGTATCATCGTTCCCGTGGTTGCCTTCATCTTCAATCTAGAACAATAGAACACATTGAAAAATTACATATATTTATTAAACTTTCACAAGATCATTGACATCAGAAATTTGATATGAGCCCAAAAGACATTGGATTAAACAATGCCGAATTTGGCCGCTAGCAATATAGACATTAAAACAATGGCCCATTTCAATATTTCATATCCCCACATTTACATATTACGATTAATGCATCCACCCACGACATACACCGCAACTCTCCCTTAGTAATAACCCAAGTAAATGACTGCATAAAGTTGAATAATGAAAGGCTGAAAGGCAATTACGCTGAATTCGGAGTCGAAGTCAAACAAAGGCTCGCGAACACCACAGAGATCGATTGTAAAGCACAATTCGTTCACGTACGAGCAATTTGTGAGAGCGTATAATAATGAAAGTTTAACGAGTCGCTGTTGCAGCGTAGGCACTGCTGCCGCCGAACGCCTTAATTAAACATAATATAACCAACTGTCAAAGCGCAATTCGCTCATTTCCATTTTCTTAGCTGTAATGGTTTATACACCATTGTGCTGTGTTTGGAACAACTCTATCTGGCAGGCTCTGGCATCACTAAGTGGGGTCATTTAATTATGATGTAAAAGTATTGTGCTCGTGCTGCACATTGAATAGAATGTGAGACGCATAAGTAAGGAACTTGCATACCAGCGTGCATTTATTGATGCTAAACATTCCTATCTATTATTAGAGTGACGTCGTGACACCAGGAACACATAAAACGTACCCGGCGAGAGCGTTGACCTACGCAAACAAACTCGGTATGATTTGCAGTATAGTTCAGTGCAGTTTGCCAAGTGGGCGGAGGCGGGTCATCCGGAATAGCGAACACTACTAAAATCTTGATACTATACCCAACTGTCATCTATTCCAGTCATGTCAAACATTCCGATATGTAACAACAGTCATAACATAACATTCGACGCGCTGATGCGCCTACTATTTGTAAATTGCAATCATCGTACTCCTGTCGACGGTCACGAATGATAAATATCTGGCTTCACGGACCGTCTGCCTGAGAGTCGTATGATTGATTCAACTAAACCAGCTGCTCACTCGACACGTGTATAACATGTACAGTCCACAGTCGTCTGCAATGATTGATAACACCCGGATCGTAGCAGCATTGTTTGAACGCCATGGGGAACGCGTGCACGCCCGCGGCTAATGAAATGTCTATGAGTTACTGAGTTAATTAAAACGGCGCTAGAGTTGTCGCCTTAGGACTAATGAGTGACAATTAAATTGTTAAGTGTCGCACTCACGACAGTTTAGTGAGGTTACAGGTCGCGGGCGACGAACCCTGCAAGCGTTGCAAACTTGTACATTTTACTTTGCACGGCAAGATTGATGAGCACTCTCACACAGACTATTTATTTACTCAATCCGATCACGCTTTGTCTAGCAATCGTTGCCTTTTACAGTTGTCTGCTAGTGCTAGGCAGTAAACTAACACATAAAGCACTGACGACTGTAGGTAAATACGAGTATTTCGAGTAGGAAGCCGCCGCGTCCGCACTTATAGGAGGAATATTGCTATTGCAAGTCTGTCTGGCCCGGAGTCAGTTAACGCTTGTACTGGGCTATTTGACTGTGTGGCCTCTAATTACATAGACAGAATTTACATACAACGGAGAACTTGGCAGTCAGTAAACGTTGTGGTGTAGCCTAAACTATGTCGAAATGTTGGCGTCGTATCGTCGTTGAATTCACTTCCTTAAAGATTCCTGCAAGATGTATCAAGAGCAAATGAAATCTGTTCAAATAACACAAGGGCGATGCGTAAAGATATATTGTACAAATTTAGTCGAGGTTCAGTTCGTTTGTTTCGATGTTCAAACACGGCTAGAAGTGCCTTTCCGAACGAGGTACTAGAGGTGTGGAGAGCGCTCGAAGCCTCGTCGTTATACTCGATGTTCCGCAAAACGAATGTACACACATTAAAACTTTCCCAATCGGTGGTGACGTAATAATTACAGCGTTGTATAGGGTTGCTTGCACCCTACGTTGAGAACATTTTCCCAAATCTGACTGAGATACATCAAACAATGTTCACACTGTTTTCATTAAATACGTGTGTATAATTAAAAGTAGGTACACAAATATTAAAGCGTCAGAGAAATCAAAGAGATTTGTCTCGACAGTTTCACTTGTTTTCTCTTAATAAATAGCAATGTTATTCACATTATATTGTCAACATAATTTCCTATTGTTCTTAGTATCTCGGCACACAGTTCAGTTAAATGTTCGCAAACGAGCTTTTATAATTACGAAGCGGCAGACATCGCCGACCTGAAGGTTGAATTACGACAATAAATCTGTATTGTTCCCAACGGTGGCTTATTTTTAATTAGCCAGATGAAACTTTTCCTATTATATTTTTCCATCGTCGGCACCCCGGATAGTCTGTACTTAGCACAGATAAAAATAAATACAAAGAGCAAAATGCTGAGCCCAAGGGGAGTGCGATGAAAGGCCGAAGAAAAATGTGAAACGAAACCTCGAATCCAATCCAATTAGTCGCAACAAGATAGCCAATACGGGATCTGATACCGATAGATTAATTTAATTGAATTTATAAACAGCTTCATCCCCCGGTTGAGACGTAAAACAATTTGAAATTGGTGTTCTAAAAGGTATTTGACGTTGAAATATTCTACGGTTGATGAGACGGTAGCAATTTTTCAACAGTGCCATCTCAAACAATAAGTCTGGGAGTCGGGAGTGGATGGTATTTGCGGTGCTCGATACATTTATCCTGACGGCTGCGTTACGTTCCGCTTCGTGTTTGCCATTGTCTGAGAGCTTCACGTTAATACTTTGCTCTTTGTATCACAAAATGCATTGTACTGTAATGCAGTTGTAATAATAATACTATATAGTTTTTAAGACAGTATCTAAGTAAAATTTTATAAGCTTCCTCTCTCATACATCTTAGTATCATGTTTGCGAAAAAATTGTAATGTATTGTGTCTACTTTTACAGCTTCCAGTATTTACAGTCGTGCACTAGATTAAACAAATCTTTGTAATTAAGAAATACAATAGTATGGCGCCACCGAGGTTATTATCAATCTTAACTTGTCTACTCATCAGTATTCGGCTTTCAAAGGGCTCCGCGGTTTATGCAAATTCCAGATCATTTATAACGCCAGCAACTCTGTAAACGCTGTTGCTCGAACGACCCCGGAGAATTTACGCGGACAATTCGTTAATCTACGCTCAGAGGAATATCTCGAACAGGAATGTAATTCGCTGGTATTTTGCGTGCTGATATCCAGAATATTTTATTTCCCGATACACCTGTATGAATATTTCACAAAATTCATTGTATCTCTCGCATGAGATATTTTCCTCGCGTGAATTAGTCGCGCATCCCCGCATTCCATATCACGCGACAACGCTCGCTCCACGAGAATTCCGCCACATAGTAAAAATTTATAAAAGCCTTTACAATTTAATTCTGATGGCGCTGTGTCAAGAATTCTCTTATGTATGCAAAATTGTCATCTTCATCTTAGTACGTACCTATTCGAGGTGAAGTAAGCAACAAAGTCGAGTCGTTATTATTTTATTGCGAGAGGATATGAAGTGTCGAAGGAGCCATCGCATCTCGTCAAGAAAGCGAAGTAAAATTTAGATTCAAATGGATGTTAAAATGCTTGGATGCAAACCAAGTGGTTGTGCGAGGGATTTGATGCGATTTTGATGAGGTTCTCGACAAGCGGTGGACGGAGTATGAACGGTGACATTTTTATTAAAATGTTTTGTCGACAAAAGGCGTCTCGAATGCCGATATAAATTTGTCGAATGTAATTGATTGCTGTCTGACCAACTGCAATTGAAATGGAAAAAAATATTTGCTAAAAGGAATTCAACACTTAACTGCGTGGCTGTTTGAGTTGTGCTTTGCCAGACGCGACGCTAAGCTCGGTACATGGAAAACTACTTTATCCTAACTTCGTTTTATCGTTAGCTGTATTGTTATGTCAGTTACGAACCATTCTGCTAACGCGTCATTAGTGGCGCGTAGATAATGCGCCACTACATGTTTTATGGTCAGTCATTTTCTAAGAAAACACCAGCATTTTAATTATGTACGCCACGGTTCGTTAGCAACGTAAAAATATTATGATTCTGAAACATTTTATGGCGTTCTCTTTATACATTTAGGGTGGTTTCTCAACCAACGAAAACCCTAACATCGAACCGATACAAAAAAAATGCTTTGTCCAATAAGTATGAATTTGCTTCCTTATGAAAGTAACTTAGTACACAAGTCTCGTTAGGTACATTTTGCAGTTGATAGGAGAAGCTTGCTATAGACGTTACGTACTAAGAGTAAATATATGTCTGTGTTACTAAAATTGGTTACAATTGTGTTTCCATAAATTACATTGAATCGAATATCAAATAAAGGCTTAATATTTGGAGCAATGCATAAAATTTCCATTATAAATGGTTCTAGCATGAACATATGCGAAATGGAATATTGCATTAAACTCACTATTAACGTAATTAGCGATGTGCGAGTGTAATTAATATCTTTTAACCATAGTTAACATCTTAGTTGCAATAATAAAAAATACATAAATTTTGATCGCGTGCAGTTTATCATTTCAATTTAATTAACTCATCGTATTTCCGATCAAAACTGGTCTATGAATAAAGATATTCATAGACCAGTTCAGAATATTATGTCATAATAAATAAGAATTTATTATGACATAATATTATTCATAATTGTAATTTATTGATTGAAGGAATATTACAAATGTAAAAATGCATTTAATACGTCACAGACAAAAACAAGTTGCAATATATTAACACATTTCGCATATTTATACCTATTCGGCATACAACAGAATTCCAAAACTCACTCACCAACGCAAATAACAGTTGCGAACATTTACTTCATTCATGTTCAAACATTTGATCAGCAAATCGCTCAAAATATACTTTTGCGCATTGTACTCACAATTATGTATTCCAGTCTTCTTGTTTGTCCAGCGTTAACTTAAGATAGGAAATGAAAATGATTCACTCAAGTTTATTCCCTGGTAAGGCACTTATGCACGTCGAAGAAATGACCACTAATAAATCTGATAGACTAATAGAGCTGAAATCATAGTTTGAGTTTTTTTTTATAAAAAATATAAGTGCTAATCAACAAAGCGTTTAGCTTCAGACTATGTTATACAATATTGCTCTTTATATTGGTCCCATTTTCAACGACGTTTTCTCATATGTGAAAAACAAAGGAAACAAAAAAATTTGGTCCGTCAGCTTCGAACTGGGGTAGGTAGGTACTTTAGTATCCGAGATTCAGATTCTAAATATATATACAAGAATTGCTCGTTTAAAGGTATAAGATATACCTAACTAAATCCTACCTACTAATACCTACCTAAAAAAAGTAGCACTGTTTTTTTCGAACACCATTATTACACCATTGAAATGAATTCAGTTACATGGAATTACAACTCGTACAAAAGAAGGAGAATAGAAATCAATTAGAGGTTTCGTATCACATTCCGAGACGAGTCATCACAACATTCTTCAGTACATTACTTGTTCACACTCGGGGCTAATTAGCAAATTCTTGGAAATCCTGGAATAAGTGCACGTGAACTAAAAACTGTGAATTACAGCTTCACTGTGTGTTTCTATGGTTAAGTAAAGTAAATAAAAAAATGTGATTAAGTGCCAACGTGACACAGGGTGAGTCCATTGCCGTCTCAGGCACTATACATACTTCTGAAGGCTTCAGGGAGTACAAGCGGGAGCATATGTGTAGGTAGTTATATTTAAAAATAAAGTCTGAATAAACCATTCTTCTTGAGAAACCTACTCGAGCGAGTCTATCCAGTAATCATTTAAAAAAATATAAACTTTCTACCAACATTCACCTTATCTATGTAAATATTTTGTCTGTTCACTGATAACGGTAATCGAAGCCCCCACAAACTCTTCACTACATCCCAAGTATTTATGATAATGAAATTTGATAAGAGAATACAATACAAACTTGGAGCATTTAATCAGTTGTATTTATATACCTAAAAAACAATATATCGCGTTTGCTGCTCAAAGTAGATTGTACGAAAAATAGGAGGAGCTCGTGGCACAGTTGCTATTGCGCATATCATTCGATCAGCGAAGCTAAGCAACCCTAAGCCTAGCCAGTAATTGGATGGGTGACCGTCCGAGTTCCCTCCGTGCCTCGGAGAGCACGTTAAGCCGTCGGTCCCGGTTGCCAATTTATCATCTTTGGCAATCGTTACAGGTCAGTCGGAGGCCTAAAATAGTCTGACAACTGGTTGAACCCAGATCACAGATTTTCCTCGTTAAAGGGGTTGCGAAGGTCAGATGGCAGTCGCTTCGTATAAAAATCAAGTGATCAGCCACATCGGGTTGAATCAAGTGCCGACCCCAACAATGTATGGGATAAGGCCAGGGCGATGATGAGTAGATTGTACGAATTATAAAATGTGAGTAAATATACATATGTGCTCACGCCATCCCAGAAGGGTCCTCGAAGGGTTTAGAAGAGGCACGAAGGAAACTCGGGCGGTCACCCATCCAATTAATGGCTAGGTTTAGGGTTACTTAACTTCGCTGATCGAATGATATGCGAAATAGCAACTGTGCCACGAGCTCACAAATTACACAAAATATAAACTGAATAATTATGGTAGTTATAACGTATAACTAACAACCCTGTAAGGACCACAAGTGGAAAGGTCAATAAGGTATCTAAGTCAATTTAAAGAGTATTTTCTATACACATCAAATTCAAAGTCCTCACCGACTGATATATCAACGCATTACGCACAGCCTAAACCGCTGATCCTAGAGACATGAAATTTGGAGATTTATTTTCTGTGAGGTGTAAGATTATACATTTGGATTTTCCGAAATTCCACCCATTAGGGGATTAAATGGGGGTTTAATGTTTTTATGTGAAATCTTACCCCCACTCAGGTGAAGCGGGCCCCAATCTAGCTAGTGTAAAAACAGTTTTTGTTTTTTAATGTAATTTGCCCATATTTTCCACTTAGCTTCCTCGATCAGTAAAATAGCTCAACATCTTATAAGTGTATGCCAGCCTAGTACTTCACTACATATTTGGATCTTTTGCAAAGTTCACTTTCATATCATGACCTCCGTGAGACCCTATTACCCAGCCGATTGGTCTGGGGGGTCAATCGATTTGTCGGCTACGCGTCTTTAAGAGGATATAGGGTATTTATTACCCCAAGGCTGTGAGCGAAGTATAAAAAATTGGTAATCTTTTTTACAAGTAATGTACCTTTACAACGAACAATTCTACCACTAACGAACTTTGTATATCCACTCATAACCTAACCAAAACAAAATTATACAAATCATTCTCTCAGACTACATGGCGGGACATACTTCCATGTAATCGATGGTGAAATAGCTTATAATTATAAAGAAAACTGTTCACAGTTTAGTGATGTGACTATCGTTATGTCTGAACACGTGCAGAGCACAGCTGAGTTAACAACGACTTATGTCATGTAGAAAAATATTGGAAAAAGTACTCTTTCTTCAAAATACACTCGAGCTATAAAGGCATCAGTGTGCGCGCACAGCTGTATTCCTAATCTATTTACTATATTTTATAATGGTATCAGTAATATTATGAATAAGCTAGCTGTGCCCCGCGGTTTCAATCGCGTTGTCCTTATTTCGGGAACCCATTTTTTTTTTTCACCAAAGGTACTCTAAGTTACTCCTTGTAACGTCAGCAATCTGTCAGTGAAAGTCCCGTTAAAATCGTTTCAGAGATTACCCGGAACAAACAAATAGACAGATAGATTTTTTGTCAAATCGTGTATACCTATACCTACTTTCATATGTATTAAGTGGAAAGTTGTTTATTTGGAATAACAAACAGAAACATCCATGTTATTTATCTGTATGTATGTATATGTATAGATTATAACAACCACGCGTCCAATTTTAATTTGTTAATTATCATACAATGCAGTATTGAGTTATAATTAACAACATTGACCAAACTGATAACCGGATAGGTTACAATACGTGTGTATGAAAACAATACAGCGATTAGACTATCAGTGGGCAGATACGGGTTAAAACCAACCATACTATCACAGTAGCATATATATAAGCTTATATAGTGTAATAATAAGTGATACCAGCAGTATATAATCTAAGAAGAAACGTTCAAAATGACACACAACATAAAACACCCGCGTAGACTTAAATTCATGGGTGACCCTCGATCCCTAATACAGTTTCATTGCAGTACTTCAAATTCCATATGCATTTAGTAAAAAGCTGTTATTTTTGGGCTTACAAACAGAAAATTGTATGTAGCTGTAATATATATAAGAGGTGTCACTTTGTGTCCGAACTCGTATACGTCATTTACGTGTTTTACCAACTTTTTCAAAACGACTACTCTACATTACTTTGACAGTAAATAAAAAAAAAACATTTTAAAATATTTAAGATCTAGATTCCTTACTGATTGTAAAGCTTATATTTATACTATGATAGTAGTAAGCTCATGTGTATTCTGTGATACTGCGATAACCCTGCACTTAGACTTGATGTCACCTTACAGCCCTCTTTATCTGTTCTGCAAAGTTGCCAGCCTTGTAAATATTATCACTGGCGGTAATAAGAGTGACAATTGTGTTGATAAAGTGAAAATATACTTACGTGTATCGTAAATGCGTTAAGCAACATAACCTATACAATATATGTTTTATGAGCACTTAGGAATCGGTATACAAACCTATAATAATATACATTAAATATATTTTAGTACTCTAGCGAGCAGGACGTAAAATGTGTGTCTAATAGCAGTCGTTACTCTGCAACTGTATCATTATCTAGCTTCTGCCATCGCTTTGTCTGTGTCGAAGGTTCGAACCAGCATAATATGTTCTCCTTGAAAGTCTTTCTACTTAAATAGTTAAGAATTTTTCTTTAAAACGGATGAGTAGTTTCGAAGATTATTCACAAACAAAGTAAAAAATGCTCGTATACAAACGTAAAATGTTAGCGTTTTATCTATACTTCCATATCTAAGAATAGGGTACGAAACAACTCAACCGATGTGATTCTTTCAGTAACATAGGCTATATTTTATCCCCGTACTCTCACGGAAACAAGAACTATGCGGGTGAAACCGCGTGACGTCCGCTAGTAATATAACTTTACTTTATTACGAAATTTCTAATGACAAGTTTAATTGCAAATCCTAAAATGCATGTTTTTGGTAATATTCATTATTTATTCTGTTAAGAAACCAACATTCGTAAATTCACAGTAATCGTTATATGTACTAGGAAAGACAGAACGTAAAAAAGTTATAGATAAGTCACATTAAGAATCAGCCTGTGTAGTCATGACCTTAGCGATGAGAATGCTGAGTTATATGGGGCTGACTTACCATGAGCTCTTATTGCCATGATAGTTATACTCTTATTATGAGACAGATGTATTTAACGTGTATATATCTGTCACTCTCACACAGCTGAACTATCATTGCAATAAGAGCTCATGGTCAGGCCCCTGTGCACACGTCACGCATGAAATGTCGTACCTATGCATCCCTTACCATTGCAATTTATATCGCTGTGGGACGGCTACAGTTTTTCTATTAGGTACCAGATAATAATTTGTAAAACACGTAGTAAACGCATTTCATAAACTAGTCGGAAAATAGTTAATCTACCGTCAATTAATCACACAACTTTAACGACGACAAATTATTTACAGCTGAGTTCGATGCTGATATAATTTATCACAGAAATTCTCTATGCCTATGTATAAAGTGGAAGTAATTAATCTGGCTTTAATGTCGATAAAATTGTGATTTTAACTAGTGCGTATAGATATTTTATCAATTGACAGCTGCGCATAACCACAAATGAAACGTTAAGGTCTTCCAAGGAAATACTTTAAAATTCCGACCAAATAAATAGAATGACTCAAGCATTTGAAATAGGTAGGCTGTTTATCGTGGTTATGGAGTGCACACAAATGCTGTTAAGTAAACAAGGGTAAGGTTGCGTGCTGAGTGACAGCAACAGGCGACAGCTGATGGGCTGATAACGTCGAGACGGGCGCTTCTTAAGCGGTAGCGATATCGAGACACGATTTTATAAATACGATGAAGATTGAATTTCGTTTTCTGAATACTTTTACCTTCAGTATCTTTCTGGAAGGATTAATGAAGGTCCGTAAAAAATGTATTAATAGTCACTGCTACACTATCACGAAGGATCACTTTCCTACTTTCATACTACAAAGGTGTCATACAAGCGTATAGTCCACCTAATGGTAAGTGACTATTGCACCCAATGAACGATAGCATCATAAAGTCTAGTAGGTACTTGTACGTCGTTATTCCTAACTTAATAGCAAAGAAAATATACTATGCTCACTTCTGTATTCTCAAAGGAGAGAGAGCATAGGTGACGCACATTTAGCCCGTTATGTTTAGTCCCATATAATAGGTCGAGTCTATAGTCATTAACCTAGCACTAATCCAGACACCGGGCTACTACTAGACATTTAGGAAATCATAAATACAAAACTCAATAATACTTCTCCCTCGTACTTCAGGACCTCTGAATTTACTATGATATTATTACTACTATTCTCAAGAAATTATGAGCGATATCCGACCGCCTTATCAAATTTTGCGTGTTTATTTCGACATCTCATAAAATGAAGCCAAATGCAACTCGATAACATAATCCATATAAAGTTAGTTATTGCTTCGGGTTACGAGCTCAAAGTCTTACAAGTAGACGTATTAAACCAACCTGTACCTGCGTTATATTTTATTTTTATAGGACCGCTTTGCTTGCGATACCATTAAACACTTTAATTTTTTGTTTGATTTGATCCGGTACGTTACACTATGAGCATAATATTTCATATGTTATTTTATGTGTAATACAATTATGGCTTTCTATGTATTAATTAAACTACTTAAGATAGATAGATGCAAAATCAAATTAATTTAAAATTGCATTGTGATTTTTTTGTTATGCTATTATTTTCCAATATCATACTGAATTCTCGACTCTTAGGACTTCTAGTACCTTTCGATACCCTTATACCTTATACCATACATGCAACGACTTTTTTTGTCGCTACAACCCGCTTGCCAATACGCCTGACTTCTGCTACGCTCCGCTTTCCGCTACTCCCAGCTTGCTGCTACGTACGCTAGCAACCGTGCTCTTTGATTCATCCCACTTTCCGCCTCGCTTACCGCTACGCCTCATCAAAACGCCCTACGCCTGTCGCCTAACCCCATGTTGCGTACGGGCGATAAGTAACAGCCGAGTATCGCGGTCACAGAGGATAACGCCCGCTTCCAAGGCAAAATGCAATGTATGTACGCACAATCCTTACATAATAAGTTAAATATTACTCTAGCCACGATTGCTTATACCTACACTTGTTGATCGAACTCGTATTATGATAGGTTTGTGTTAGCGTGGGGGTTAATTTACATTAACATGACAATACCAATACCAAATGAATAGGAATAATAAAACTCAGACTGTGCTATTTTTAATGCACATGTGTTATACGTACATGTAAGTATCTATATTTCTTATGCCAAGTATAGTTTCAAAACGGCAAAGAACTTGTAGATCTAAACGAATTTGTAATCAAATAAGGATCAGCCAAAACCCGGTAAATATTTATAAAATCAAAACAATTCTCTTATTTTCACTGTATTTATTGCCTGAGACCGCGATGAACTCACCCTCTGTTACGTTGGCACTTAATAATATTCGCTGGGTGCTGCTATAACACCTCTGCTTACCCCTACGGGAACCGTTCTGGGATGGCGTGAGCATATTTTCATAAATTTTTATTTTCACTATAAAAAAAAGTACATACTATAAGTATGCTACTAAGGGTTTATGATAATAATATTATCTAGCTTCCTATCAATTAAGTTAGTGTCAAATTAGTTAGTATATTTAAGTGCAATCTGAGAAACCACTTAATAATCACAGCTTTTTATACAAATTATGCAATATGAACCAGAGAACGGACTAAGCATTTATCGTATAGTAAATAGCTGTAACATATAGGCGCGTGTAATTAAGTATACTTGTTTTATCCAAAGCGAGTGCAGGACCATTTCAAGACCCACACTTCAATCCAGTCATACCAATGTGGTCCACTTACTTCACACATCCGGCGGCCTCTAAAGTAAACATATAGGAATAAAATGCAAATAATTGAAATTATCGAGCAATTTGACAGCCCTATTTGCGAACACTTACTAAGTCTATCGGTCATTGTACTATAATAAAACATTATGTAAGTTGTAGATAACAAGAGCATTTATTACTATTATTTTAGATAAGTGTGTAGGTATTAGAGCATTCATAGAACGATATGACGTGTGTTGTTCAGTTACATTGGTAGCAGGCGTTGCAATTTTCCATCTAAAGTGGGATTGTAATTGCGCACAGACAGACCACATTACCAACCAAATTAAATCTACAATACTATACAGATAAATAAAATTGAAGTGACTGTTAGTAGTTCCAAATTAACAGATTTTTATACATGCATATGAAAGTATATAAGTGCGAAGTTATTTATCTTGAGCAAATTAAATAGTTAAATAATGTTCCCATCATAATTAATCCCGGAATCAGTGATCTGAAGATCAGAAATCTGATTATTTGAAGAAATTTGCGATGAATCTTCTAAATATAACGAAGAGAAAATTAATTTTCATTACTTACAAATTGATAGACGTATATATACTTTATATTTATCTGGTATGAATATTTATAAACAAGTAGGACTTGTTGCTAAAAAGCTTGCAACAATATAGTGCAAAATGTATTCATGATCGAGTAAAAGTTACAGTGTCAGATTATAACTCAATAAACGATTTATTAGTACTTGCTTTACGATGAAGCTACGGTAATTTTCCAGAATCGGACGTAGCTCTAAAAGTATCCAACGCTGAGACTTTGTAACGAAGACCATATTATTTAAACATGACTAGAAATTGCTAAATAATACATATCTTGAAAAACTCACAGCGTTAACCCGAAAATATACGTGATATCTCTAGTGATAATACTGTTAGAACACATCTGCCTGCCCGCAACGGAGAATAGCCAGCGATTTTAAATATTCTCTGTCCTATTCCATCAATAAATTTTCGACCCTTATTTCACAAGCTATGTTTAACTTACTGCCAAGTTGGTCTAGTAATAATGGGTTCGATCCCCGGGTCGGGCAATGTGGTATTGGTTTTTTCATCTGTAATTTCTCAATAGCAGCGAGTCTGAATTGGTGCCTAGTTATTGAAAATAAGCTCACGCTCTTTTCATGGGACTATAAACAAAACTGACGAAACGTATATATGGGTATATATGAGTACACCTCTGCCTACCACTTCGGGGAATATAGGGGTGAGAATATGTACGTATGTATTTATGTAAATATGTGTAATTATTGTAAAAGGTACCTTATACATGACCGAACCGATTTGGCTGAAAATTGGTTGCTTAGAAGGTTGCTAAAGGTAGCTTAGAACTAGAAGAAGGACATATGATATTCCGTTCCCGTGAAACGTGACATAAAACTATATAGTCGACGGGGGTGAAACCGCAATGCACAGCTAGTGTAGTATATATGATAATTTGAGCACATTGAACTAGATTACATTCATCCAAGTAAAGTTACGTTCAAGAGCAGTTAGCCTTCGTATTAGAGAGAATATTTGCATTCCGATCCCATAGTAATGAATCCATTATTGCATTGATATGCTAATGAATGCAACAAATTGTGTTCCAAGGGATTTAGAATCCTGTTCCACGGCAATATAGCTTTCTATCTATATATAAAACGATTAGTATGCGTAGATAAAGTGCACGTCCAATAAATTAAATAGGTACATACATAGTAGATACGCAATCTTGATGTTAGCTAATTTAATATCGATAACGTAAACTCACTTTGGCATGTTATTCTTGAACCACTTCCAATAAAGAAAGCAACACTCGCTCGAAAAAATATCGAATTTTTTTATTGGTACTGTATATAGTTATTATCATAATCGGTTAAACAACTTAACGAATTATTTACGATGATGATAAAAAAATATTGGTGAATGGCGAACCCGTTATTGTAACCAAAACAATATGTTACTGATATAGAAGTAAAATAAAACTGTTCAAATACATGAGTTATACAAGTTTTGTGAATTGGAAATTCACGTAGACTGTATGTGATTCATTGGTTAAACATGTACCGATAGAGTAAAGATCGGATAATTTTAAAAATTATAGTAGCTAGAGATATTCCCGCATAGATAAATAATGCAATCAATGAATGGACTCAGACTCAGGGCATGGTAAGGCGAGTCGCGAGGTGGGATGATGTATACCTTCGTTTACGACGATGCTGCACGCTCTTAATCCTAAGTATTAACCGGAGGCACCGACCCGACACGATTTATGGTCCCAAGGCACGGCTAGGCGGGGCCAAATAACAACTTACATTGTTGTTCCAATATTTTACGACCTACAACATTTTTATACAATTTATACGCATTAGTTCAATACTTATATCTCCAAAAAAAGTATGATGGTAAATCTCCAGTGACAGGATCTATTGTTTGACAAAATGACAGACAGCGTAAACAATGTAGTGTGGCTTCTATGTTAGTAAGTGTAAATGTTAGCGCAACAAAGTTGGGCTCATTGAAAAGGTGTTGGCACAGTGTTCGTGGAGAGCACTCGTAGCGTTTTAAGCAGTCAGTTCCCGTTTTATCCGCGGCCGCCGACTCCTCAGGGATGTTGAGGGATTTGGCGCATTTACAGACCAAAAAAAGGACACTAAATGTACCAAGGATCCCGTTTGTAGCTCTTTAAAAGAAAAGCTAAGATTTCCGCCGACTATTTCTTAAGGGATAGCGGCGTCTAATACACTATTTATTTTGTCTTACAAGCTCTTGAGCGAAATAAGAACTGAACACAAAGCATTTGAACGAGTCCACTTATGGACTGAGTTTCTGCATTTTATCAAGCTTAGCAGTGATTGGAGCGCTGTGTTCTGGGCAGAATTAAATAATGAATAAGGTCTATGACCTATAAGTAATTCATAGAATGAGCGAGTGAACGTGAGGTGCGGTACGCGGCCCGATATGGCAGGTGCGTTATGTAAGCAGTCAACACCGCAGGCGCACGTTTCTGATACCAAATGCCAAGCTATTCCTATGCTGGCCAACGAGCTTGTGCCAAGGCCCTGTAACAATTGAAACTTGATGTCCAAATGTCCAATAACCTTTCCAACGGTGGAATAATAGAAACAAAATAATCAATTGAAAACAAATCTGATGAAGAAGGTCGTTCGTGTCTAGTCTATTGTTGATGTGGCGAGTTTGCGCCACATCCAGGTGCCCATCTAATTTTAAAGTCATAATGTTTGAGCCAGACAAATTTATAATGATATGCCCATTACCTCCCCCACGTTATCATAACGATAACCATAGATATAGTCGTTACCGTCCCGAGTCCGGGGACTTTAAAAGCGGACGATTTAAAACATAAATTAGATAGTGCAGTGTCTAAATACGGGAGGAAACCGGGAGGCAGCCGACTACCGGGTGGTTAGGGACGATGAATAACGAACCGACAAGGAAGGTGCATCGGCAATGGTGCAACTGCGAGCGAGACAGATGATCGGCCACGGGTGCAGCAGCCAGAAAGCAGTGTGCACACAGACATCGATCGATTAGCGGCCTCGCCCGCCGCCGCTGCGCCACAACCAATCTATCGACCTTTACGTTCCTGGTTTAATATAACTGCCCAATTGTTTCAATCATAATTGGTTATCAAGAGCATTAATAATGCTCATGTCATTCGTGTTTGCAGTTCGTTAAATATGCATTGTCTGAGTGCAAGCCCGCACTAAAATTCAAAGTAAAATCTTCATTCATTTTTGCAAGAATAAATATACAATAAATAGAAATCTCAGGTGGCGAATGATCGTAGTTTCAGCTCACGTCGTCTGCGACCGGTGATCACTTATTTAACTTCGAGGTGTCGTGATTCCATAGAATCTCGACGGAGCAGACACCGCTCGCATTTTTTATTTATGAAATATCCTATCGGTACCAGCTGGAGTAATGGAATAATTTCGAGAGAACTGATCAGTATTCAGCAAAAACATCTTGCGTGTATTCAGCTTCCCTTGCCTTGATCGGCTTTGCTACTCGTCCTTAATATTAGTCTTACTTTATTCTGATATATGTTCTTTATCTCATAGACCAAACATGATAAATTGCATAAATATTTTATTCTATATTCAACCAAAATTCAAAACAGTTCGGAGGGGATCACCCACTGCACTTATTAAGATAACTAACTATTCTATTGGCAAGCAAGTACTCGTACCATTGTACTATCGATACGCGTTCTCAGAAACATAAAACACAGTATGGAAGAAAGAAAGTTTATCAGTGCAACTAATGGGTAATATGCTGGTAATTATAGAGCTACTACAGGAAACAGAGGTACCTAGAGAAATGGTTGGGCTTGTTGTCGGGAAATGCGTGAACATATTATGTGATGATAAGGAAATACATTTCCAAGTTAAGACAGCTACACGTTACAATGCAAGAGTGACTGCCTCGTTAAATAGTAGTGTAGATAACACTAACGCAGTTGTTTTAAAGAATGGAAGCCGTAGGAATACAATGAAAGACTGTAGCTGATAATTAAGGAGTTTTAGGACCTGATACTCTTGCCCAATATACACTTATTGCAATAATAAATTCACCTAAGTACTTGGGTTGTTTTTACGAATATTCTTAAAGTCTATCTTCTACGTATATTTTTACATCATCCCTGGGTAAATTTTACTACTGTCTTTTTTTATTAGAGCCTATAGTATTAAGTCTGCCTAGATAATATTTAATTCAGATTGTATTAGAACTAATTAAAATATTCTATACGTGATACAAATTAAACCAGTAAAACTATTATGCTACATTGAATTGAATACAACAGCTACATAGTTGATAAATTAGTAACGGAAAACAATGTGGTTGATAATATAAAACGCTGCCCCAATGATAAGACTGTTTAACGGGAAGTTTTTAATCTTATCCAAGTAATTGTAAAAGTTGTGCAACAAACAACTAAAGTCGTTTTGTTATGCACATGTTTCCTTCGTAAAATAAACACAGACATTCCACCAAGAATTATTTGCTCAACAGAAATTTACAATTGTGCAAACTTTACCGTCTCGCGTTCTAACTTCAAGAATTCATTTTGCGTGTGAATATGGGATCCCGGAGCCGTCACCGCGAGAGAACAAAGCTTTGGCTAACTCAACAATGTGTATAGTTTCAAGATTAGAGCAATCCCGCCCGACACCTAAACACGGATTTTAGATAAGATTCAAACTCCGACCGCACTGAATATAAATGAGATTTTAGAAGCCGCCTAAGAGCTCTGGTGCATAATTACTACACGTTACAAACGTTCAACCAAATTTGAGCGTTGATAACTAACTTTAATTATTATTAAATACGAATGTTGCATTTCTTCAATCTTCTGTGTTTTATTTGTTATGTTTCCCAATGCTTCTTTTAATACAGAAATTAAAGTTACCAGTGGGGTTCTTCGTATCAGAAAAATCGTTATCCTCAGTTAGTCTACGGAGGAGAGGGGCAATCGGGATTGCGTGAGGAGGGCCGGCACGCGCCCTTACTTTCCAGCTGTTTGCGTCTATTACGATTTCAATGTCAAGTCCGATCAATACCGGCCGGGGATGGAAAATGTCGGCTGCTTTCGGCGCGTTCCGGGAGCTACGAACGCGGGAGCCACGGGCATACTAACCTACCGTAATACGGCGGGGTGCGTGCTCCCAGACGATCAATAGGCGCCAAGTAAGGCTTGGCTCGCTTTATAAATAGTCTTGAACTTCACCTCGGCCCGTTGCCGCCGCCTCAGAAATTCGTGGGCGAAAGTGAGGATATATCTACAAGTACATTAGGTTGCGTCACGTTCGTTCGATGTGAATATCATACCACTACTGGCATAACAAAGAGCATTTCCTTTGTCTGAACGAAATGAATAATCTCAATACGAGCGTTGATAAGCCGTTGGAGTCGAACAATGCAAGGCATCTCATTATTCAAATTAGATGCACAAACCCCGACGGAGAGAAAGTTTGAATATCTCAATATAACGTGACAATCGGCAGCTGATGTGAATATTTCACTAAGTTTCCATGTAAATTGCCCTTGAAGCGGGCACGGTGGCGAAGAAAACCACTCGAAAATGTCAGCGAGATGTTCAAATTGGAAAAACAAGTGCTGTGAATATATCTACCTAGACAGCAAAGGCACTTGACGGTGGATATCCACCGCTTATGCCTCATCAGAATGCATACAGACAGACCGTCCAAATTGAAACACGGAATATTAAGATTTTAAATTGAAATCTCAGAGCTAAAAACGGAGCGCTCACAAAAATAAAGGAATTAATTAGTGAAGAACCGATGAGATGGGAGTGAAATCAAGCCCCAGCTCCATTACATTGAGTAAAGGGAATAGAAGCGGTAATATTAAAGGACGAAAACGAGCGGTTCATTACTTGAAATGCTGGCAATAACAATACGGATAATGGTTCTACTGTGATCGTCAAAATCCTCGCTTCAAATATTCCCTCTACCAACAAATCCCACGTGATTTCTTGTTTCTATTCTACTGTAATAAAACGTAGTAACTCTTGCGTTGCATAGTATCAATATAGGAATTAATCACCGTTACTATTTTTAACAGCAATAAATACATTTGCATCCATTAAGTGGCATTGTTGAGTAATCTGTTATAACTAGTTTATCGGTAGCTCTGTAAGTATGTTAATTATCGTAATACCAACAATTACGTACGGTAAAACAATGTTTATTAATCAGCATAACTACAGAGTTATTTACTAGAAACTTGGTGTGACTTGTTCGTGAGTGCGGGTGGCTCGGATCACGTACACAATGATATTTCATATATATCTCAATAAATTAATATCAATCATGACGTTGTGCTACTGGAAAAAATACAAAGTTTATCCTCAATTGTATCTGTTCTGTTTGCCGATTCATATATAATTTCTGTTTTACTCGGTCTTCAAAACAACCGATGTTGATTTGGCGTGGGTTATTCCGCTTCACCTTTACCATTCAGGAATAAGTTAGTAACAGTGAGTCACAGGAATTCCTTGTTTCTTGGTATATGTACAACTTATTGCGCACTAAGGTGCACTGTTTTGTAATTGATGATTGACATGCCCCTGAATTCGCAGAAGTTACAATCCTCTATAAATTTACGTACGAACGTTTTTTAAGGTCTTTTGAAAATAGTTAGAGCATAAACCTGTTTGGAGCTGCTCGACTCTACTTATTCAGTAGATTGCAACGCTATCGAAATAGGTATGCGTCAAAAACAGTAAGAATATGAATGCTTGACAGCTTCAGACTTGCAACGGAACCTGTAGTCTGACTGCACTCTGCCTGATTTCTGCTACGCTTAGGTTTGTTGATTATATTCTAATGAAAAAAGTAGTCACTAGTGTGGAAAATTTTACCCTTTTACAAAAAACGGTTTGAATCAAGACCAGACTAAATTTGGACTTCAACTACATGAAGACGATTCAATAAGAGATGTTTTGATATAGGGAGATGATGATTGAAAACATCTGTAAATATTTCGGTCATATTATTATAGCTCAATTAAATAATATTTAATAAAAGTGCACAGCTGAACTCGCAAGTTTTATTACACGCGCAATTATTTCAATTATCAGCGGCTTGTCCGCATAATTTATTCCATTTAAAAAAATATCAAACGACCCACTTTTTATGCAATTATTTTCTGTTCATGGCTATTTGATTTACTTACATAATCGATTTATTCACGCACACGCCTGTAAATATAAATATTACACAATTTATAAATAGGCACTGAACGTAGGCTAACATCCTTGGAAATACAGATGATCAACTGTTACGTATATTTAATTTACCCAATTGTTATAATTTAATCCTTATTTTTTAGAATATCTAAAAGAAGGTAAGTTTCTCTCTTTTCATCTCTTTTAATGATATAGAATTTTGAACGAATGCACACAATTTAGCTATGAAACATCCCACGCATAAAAGTATTCCATGACTTCTTGGAATACGGAATTAAAAACAGATGGACGTAATTTTTGCCTTATAGTTGCTTAGATTAATAATCTAAGTCTATTTTTAAATAAAGCTTTTAGGCACTTACTAGTCTAACAGTTACCCGTGTTCATTTTCAATACATGTTCACCATACACGATGAAACGTCTATCTATCTATATTAGGAAAGCATCTCGACGTATTTCTGTAGGCGTCGGACGCTCCGAGCAAATAACACTGCAATTAAATCAAGCGCCTCTCAATTTATTTACAACTATAATCATACGTATAAACGTGGTACTAGCAACAACACCAACATAGCTAAATTATGAACAGTAATTCAATATTAATTATACCTTTTATAACCTACACACAAAACTTGTAAGTGCATACACCTCTGTCCTTCCTGTGGATATTTGACTCCATTTCATTTATCCTATCGTAATGAGATACTAAATAGTGATTATTATCATCTTATAAACACCTGATTAATTGTAATATTTGAAATAATCCCGAGTGAGACTACATGTATTAGAGTATTCTAATACATGTAGTCTCACTTAGGTTTATTAGATAATTCGAAGTAGCATAAGGTTGCGCTTAGAGCTAAATGAAGTATTTCTCGATAATATTGCTGTTATGCTACTGTTTAAAAGCACTCTGTGACAATTTAACGAGTTCGTGCGTGACTATTTAAGTCGGCGGAATCATGCAACTTATCTCGACTAGCTATAATAATTTGTTAAAGCAATAAAGTATTGAGACTGCACCTAGCAATTAGGTGTGGAATATTTTAATACTTTGTGAACATTTAACTTTTTTGATGATATTGAAATAGCACTTAGGTTCCGTAATTTGCAAGGAACCTAATTTAAGCAAAAATAGCCTTATCTTACTTAAAAAAGTACCTAAGTTTTAAACTAATCAAAAGTAAAATGTATCTACTTTAAGGGACTTTCGGTAATTTCAATATTTCTGTATGACTGTGACAGATTTATTCACGTTATATAAATCTGTCTGATATGAGGCCCGAAAAATAAGAATAAAATCATGCCTCGTGGTAAGGGCCCTAGGTTCTCCATTCAAAAAAATTCGAGCTACATTTCAAAGAAGGTCCAATACATAGGCTTAGAATAATCTATATTTAATGTAATCTGTAGTACGGTTAGGATTTGCAAGCTGCAGCGACGGTAGTAAGTGGGTCGTGTGCGTGCGTTGACCCTTCGTCCGACTTCAGGGTTAACAATAAGTGTTGTTAGGGCTGTCATGATGTTAACACTAGGGGGATAACTTTAAGGATAATGAGCAATCGATATAAAAAAGAGAATCTGACTCAAGCCGGGTATTCAAAAGACTGGATAGTGGGTACCAATTTATACTCGGCAAGAATTTGGTCATATTCTTGCTTGTCAGTTGCTTGGTATGTCTGCCAATAAACTGAAAGGATCTAGCAAATAATTTAATAATTTGGTAAATCTGGCAATTATTTAAGAATATCTGGACATTCCCAAATAATTGCCAGATAGAAACTGCCAGCATTTTTTTGGGAATATCTGGCAATCACTTGGTAATAGTTAGATTATAATTATTTGTGAACATCGAGCTGTTATTAGAAAACATCTGGCTCTTTATTGCGTATTTCTTGCAGATGATATTCAGGTTATCTGGCATTTTTAGTCCGGCCTTATGATAGCTGGTTATAATTTCTGGATGTTTATTTAAAAGTATAAGGATGTTTATTATATGACACTACAAATAAAATATTTTTGTTCAGTAACGTTCAAATCGTGAATACCAAATTTTTTAATTTCTTTGTTATTGTATGGATGTCTTATAAAACTGCAAGCAACACGTAACTGTTACGTAAAACTAAATGAGAGGTAATTGTTGATATTTGAATATTAATCCGACAATAACTCGGTAATTTTGGCCTGGAATCAAACTTGTGTTTACCAAACACGATTAGCTAGTTATCGAGATAATAATAGCTAAGTAAACATAAAGAGCAATGACCGCTCTAGTTCTATACAACATTATGTTTCCAGCTTCATTCTTAGCGATTTAGTTTTACATATTGTAGTAGCGTTCCCATGTGTCAGCCTTGCACGTATTTTTAGAGTACATTTATAAAAGAAAATTAATGAAATAAGTTGTTGTATTGATCAAATGGTATGTCTATGACCACTGAGTCCCCCACTACTGCACACTTGACGGCCGACCATTTTTGTTTCTAATTTATCATTGTGCGTTTACGTGTCGAAGCCTTCGCACGCTTCTATCCGACCACTGCACCTTAGAAGACTTTCAACATGGGGAAAAAACGGAAGAGTGAAAAAACTGAGGAGGAAATACGAAGAAAGATTAAAAAGTTAGAAGGAAAATTGCGAAGAAGATCTAACGTTATCTACTCATCAGAAGATGAAGCTGTCGGTACGTTTTTGCTATACTCAATACGGATGTGACCAATTTTACTGGATTACCTCCTTCATATAACGGTCCAAAATGCGTAACTGCCAAACTGGGCTTTTACCGTTTATATTAAAAAAAAAAAAAAAACGATGCGAGCTTACCATACTGGGTATTCTCTGTCGTAATATTTAGTAAAGGAATATTTCCTTTTCTCCAGATCCTGGAACAGATGACAACATCGTGGACCCTCTTTATCCGCCACCTCGTGAACGGTATTATGATGAATTCGCGACTCCACCGCCCGAGGCCCTGGATGATCAAGATGTTATTCTAATGAGCCAGCCTGATGGCCCAGAAGTTCCAGCCAGCTCAATACTGCAACCAGGACCATCAGCTGAAGCATCAACCGCTACTGCGGAAGCATCGTCGCCTTCGGGGGAGATTGCTGACAAAGCTCTAGATGAGAGCTTATTGAATATTCTTGGGGATGCTCCTAAGGCCGATACAGTTCTCGGGAAAAATATTCACAAGGACATTGCCACGAGGTGGCAGGAAATCCTGAGCAAAGGCCTTTCTAAAGAGACTAAGGAAAAACTGCTAAAGGAATATTTAATTCCTGCCAACTGTGACCTGCTGGTACCTCCAATCTTAAATCCAGAGGCCAAAGCTGCGCTCCCTGATGTCCTCGTTAAGAGAGACTATTCACTTTCTGCTAAGCAGAAGCAAATCGGTGTTGCACTAGCGGCTTTGGGACAGGCCACCGATCTGATAATTTCCAATGAGATCTCAGTAGAGAAATTATTGAAACCAATAAGCGATGCATGTCGCCTGTTGTGCGATAGTCACAATATAGAAACAGTTACTAGGAGGAGCTTCGTTACAAATTCCATAAACACAACCTTAAAGGATACCCTCATTGATGCACCAAGAGACAAGTATCTCTTCGGCGAGAACATAACTGAAAAATTAAAAGCTGCCAAAACTATTCAAAGATCAGGGGATTCATTACGCAGTCAACAAAAAACACAATTTAATAAAAGTAATTTTAATAACCAAAACAGGTACAAGAATACGGGAAACTTCAGAGCCCTGCATCCGAAAGCTGCCGGCAGGTACGATGTGGGGCCAGCCCGTCCAGGCATTCGATCAGCCGTGAGCCAGCCGCCAGCACGGCGCCCGCGCGCGCCGCCTCCACCACGACCACCGCCGCCACCGCCACCGCCTCGCCGCTCGTACAACAACACACGCCGCTAGAAGTCATTGACCATCGAAAGGTACCATTTGCTGGTCGCTTAAAATATTTCGCATCAAAATGGCATGCTATCACCAAAGACCCTACAGTCCTGGAATGGATTAAAGGTTACACTATACATTTTAAATCAACCCCATCACAAGTAAGGAGTCCTTCTGTTTATCCCAAGTCACTTCAGGAATCGGTTGATTATGAACGAGCAATTCAAAAATTATTAGCATGTAATGCCATCTCTAAATGTGAGGAACTGCCAGATCAATTTGTTTCTAGTATATTTTTAGTACCTAAACCTAACGGGCAGAAACGTTTCATACTAAATTTAAAAAATTTAAATAAATTTATCTATACTAGTCATTTTAAAATGGAAGATTATCGCACTGCCTTAAAACTTATCACTAATAACTGTTTTATGGCTTCTATAGATATTAAAGATGCTTATTTTCTTATAAGTATTACTAAATCCCAACGGAAGTACTTAAGATTTAATTATAACGGCCAATTGTACGAATTTAATTGTTTACCGTTTGGCCTTTGTACTGCCCCATATATTTTTACTAAAACTATGAAACCAGTAATGGAATATTTAAGATCACAAAATCTATTATCTGTTATTTATTTAGATGACATACTTTGTATAGGACGTTCATACGTGGAATGCCAGAAAAACATTGAAAAAACTATTTCACTTTTAAATTCACTCGGATTTATAATCAACTATGAAAAAAGCAGCTTAGTACCACACACAAAATGCACATTTCTTGGCTTTATATTTAATTCTACAAATATGTGTTTGCAACTCCCCGCCATTAAAAGAGAAAAAATTTCCAATATGTTACACCGTTTTTTAAAACTAAGCCGTTGTCAATTGCGAGAGTTTGCACGACTGATCGGCTTGTTAATATCGGCGTGTCCAGCACTAGATTATTCTTGGATGTACACCAAAGAATTTGAACGCCACAAATACTTATATTTATTAGAGAATGACAGCTATAACCAAATAATACGAATTCCGGATTCACTTAAAAACGATTTAAAATGGTGGGTAGCTAGCATAAAATCTGACGTATCTATGTTACGTTTTAACAGGTACCAACTTGAGATTTATTCTGATGCATCTGCCACCGGATGGGGAGCGTTTTGTAATAATGTAGAATCATACGGATACTGGAAAGATGAAGAAAGTTCTTTACATATTAATGAATTAGAAATTAAAGCTGCTTTTTTCGGTCTCAAAATTTTTGCGAGGGATCTATCCAACTGTGAAATTTTGCTGCGCATAGATAACATTACTGCCATTTCATGTCTGAATAGAATGGGTAGTGTTCAATACCCTCACTTGAACAATATTTCTAAACAAGTTTGGCAATGGTGCGAAAGGCGTAAAATATTTATTTTTGCATCTTATGTCAACACTAAAGATAATTTTGAAGCTGATCGTTTATCTAGAATAAAATTTACTGATACTGAATGGGAATTAGCAGACTACGCATTCCAAAAAATACTAAGTGAATTGGGTTGTCCAAATATTGATTTATTTGCGTCACGGCGCAATGCTAAATGTCACTATTATATCACATGGAAAAATGATCCTGATGCTTGGGCAATAGATGCCTTCACAATATCTTGGAAAGAATGGTTATTCTATGCCTTTCCACCATTTTCCTTAATATTAAAGATGTTGCAAAAAATTATTAATGATAAGGCTGAAGGCATTGTCGTGGTACCGTATTGGCCTACACAGCCATGGTTTCCGCTTTTTCAAAAGTTATTAATTTCTGATGTAATCAACTTTGAACCAGATTCTAACCTTTTAAAATCCCCTTTCAGAGAAACTCACAATCTACATCGCAGCCTGCGCTTGGTTGCCGCGAAGTTATCAGGCAAGCTTTATTAAATCGATCCTTGTCACCCAGATCTGTCGAAATTATGCTTCAATCCTTATCCGCAAATACATACAAGCAATATGATTGCGCTATTAAAACATGGGTAAAATATTGTCAAACCCATAGCTACGATATTACATCAGCTTCTGTCCCTATAGTTCTTCATTTCCTCACTGAAGTTTTTGATTCAGGTGCTAGATACGGCACTATCAATTCATATAAATCTGCCTTATCATTACTAATTGGTAGTTCGATGAAAGATGATGACAGAATAAAACGTTTTATGAAAGGCGTTTTTAAACTAAGGCCCTCGAATCCTAAATATGATATAACCTGGGATCCAAGTTGTGTCTTAAACTATTTAAGTCAAAAATGGCCTAACGAGAGTCTTAGTTTGGAAACGTTGTCAAAAAAGACTCTTACTTTGTTGGCTTTGGTTACTGCTCATAGGATGCAAACATTTTCATTGATTAAAATAGAAAATATAGTAATCAACCATAATGAAATATCTATAAAAATACCAGATTTAGTCAAAACATCTAGGCCAAACTCTATGCAACCAATTCTGAAGCTTCCCTTTTTTAATGAAAGGCCTGAAATATGCCCTGCTAGAAGTCTCCAGGAGTATTTGAATAAAACAAGTAGTCTACGCAATAACTGTAATTTCTTATTTATTAGTCATAGAAAACCTCACAAAAAGATTTCTACTCAAACTATGAGTCATTGGATCAAGGACTCTTTACTCCAGAGTGGTATTGATACATCAATGTTGTGAACATCCGAACAGCGCACAGTACCCGCCATGCATCCACCTCAGCAGCCCACAGGCTTGGAGTCTGCATTGACATCATTAGAAAGACTGCTGGCTGGAGTAATTCTTCCCTTACTTTTGCCAGATACTACAATAAAGATGTTAGAAGTACATGTGATGATTTTGCAAGAACAATATTAAGAACTTAACTAATAAGGATTTATAAGGAGACGATTATAATAATGTCAAATCCACTTGATTGTATAAAATTAAAATGTTTTCATTTTTTGTTGAATACCTATCTATTTATTTTCCTTTTCAATGCCTGCTCACATTTTATTACACTCTAAACATCCTACAATATGTAAAACTAAATCGCTAAGAATGAAGCTGGAAACATAATTGACAATCAAACGAACTTACCAAGTGAAGTTCGATTCCAATTATGTGACAGCTTCATTCGACGCGATTTACACACACCCACCCCGAACTCTTGGGAGTACCCAACAACATTACCCTACCCTAGGAATTAATAAAATGTGATGCGTATTTGGTACGTAAATTATTATTGTAATACGTATAATAATTTGGGTACCCAATTTTGACTTTAAACAAATGATAAATTAGAAACAAAAATGGTCGGCCGTCAAGTGTGCAGTAGTGGGGGACTCAGTGGTCATAGACATACCATTTGATCAATACAACAACTTATTTCATTAATTTTCTTTTATAAATGTACTCTAAAAATACGTGCAAGGCTGACACATGGGAACGCTACTACAATATGTAAAACTAAATCGCGTCGAATGAAGCTGTCACATAATTGGAATCGAACTTCACTTGGTAAGTTCGTTTGATTGTCAATTATATCTAACACTATTCCCCAGACTTCAATCTAGCTAGTTACAACATTGTTGTTACTCGACTATAAATTATTTTCTTGTATTTTAATTAAGTTATGAAAGACACTTGCTTATAAATTACCTACTTATTTAGATAAATAGGCGTTGGTTTTGTATGCTAAAGTGACTGTAGTTTTGTTTTTAATTCTTCTATTCCCAATAATTGGTATGGAAGCGAATAATTTCTTGAATCATGCCTATTATGTTTTCCTCTATTAACTTTTACCATCAACGATAACGATTTTTCAGTTACGAGGTAAAGATATCTCTAAATTTATTTTATTTATTCACATATTTAAGACATTTACAGTTTTGTTATAATGTTACTGGCACTTCATTTATTTAAAATGGTTGTCAAAATTACCTGAGTATTAGAGTGAACGCAAAATGTATCTGAGTTCATTTCCTAAGTATCTGGATGACCAAATCAGCTCGAAGCTACCTCGGTAGTTGAAGATTAATATAAATAAAGTCATAGAACAACAGACAAACAATGCAATTTGCTGGTAAGTGACACTCGAGCCCATCTCAGAATACAGAAGCAGTGTTCCTACAGAATACATAATGATTTACGAGTGCTATAAGGACTAGGACGGGACTAGGAAATATATCTAATGGTATTGCTATTTATTTATTCTATAGCAGTGCTTGAATTGCTGCAAGATAAGAACGTGTGAATTATAATATTAACGAATGGGACATCAAATATCATTGAAAAATACAATTGTTCATACTTGCAGTACACAGAGAAGGTATTTTGAGAGGTATTTAATAGTTGTTCAATATTTTCTAAAATATACTATAGGTACGATGATTTCCGACACTATATAGCTCAAAATCTACCCGTACTTATCCTAGTCATTAATACAAGAGACAGCGAGAAGAGGAGAACATTTCATTGATAATGAGCGTATACACATATAACATCATCTATCATTATTATGTATCGTGCAGTAAAACAACGTGGGCGCAACCACGCGGCGCAAGCGCACGTCGCGTGGGCATAATCAGTCTGTGTAATGCAGACACATACATTATGTAGTAGGGACTCTAAACCAACTAAAAAAAAAGATTACCAACAAGCTTTGAAAATATGTACCGATACCTACTGCTCTTTAATGCACGCAAATAAGGCAAATGTTTAACGAGATTGAATTCACCAGCTCTACACAAAAACCGGCTTTAAAGTGTCGCCATTTAAGGCAATAGTGTCCTGCAAGCAGGTAGGTATCTGAGATAGCTTTATAAAAACTTGATCAGAACTGTTCGAAACAGTCTCGCAAGCAATGGCGCAGGTTGTTGGATAAAGTTCGCACGGCGGTTTGGCCATTTATAGGACTTGTAGCGTACCGAGCAATGTCGAAAGTTGGACATAACGCGAAGAGAATACGCAAGACAAAATATCTTGCACCACGCAGAAGGAGCGTTTATCGCAAATTCCACGAGATATAAAGGGCTCCGTTATACTTATATAGATTATCTATGTATACCTAATGGAGTAATTATCGCTCATCAGGTTCTTACGAAACGCTTCATACCTGAACTAGTAAGAACTTATAGCACGTCGTGCTATCATTCTACAAGTTTTTACATAGAAGGAAAGTTGCAACACGGGACCTAGCCTGCCCTATTGTATCTATTAACTGGCAACTTTCTCATTTCATACCATTTACGGTACTTTGAGAAAATCGAGATGCATTTTGTAGCATATCAACGTATGATGAAGACACTAAATATGCGAATATGAGCATGGATATGGGGAAATGGTTTCATAACATAACAGCTTTCGAAAAATTTTAAGAAGCTAATAATGTTGTTAATGTGCACGGTTATTCTAAAGAAAAACACGTCGGTAATCCACATGAGAAGCCTTGAACGAAGTATCGGGTTACGAGCGCCGAGCTCCGTCGGATTTAGTTTCATGGACGACCGCGCGTCGGCCACATCCCTACCAGCTCTGGATGACGTTCTTTATCTGATTACAAATATATTATGCGGGCAATATTTCCACCGCTTCCATATTTTTAATACTCAGCAGTGGACGCATTAGAAGCAAGCAAATTGAGCTCATTGAAGAATTTTATTAAGTCGTTGAGCTCGTTAGGCAAAAGTTTGATCGTTCAGACACGGAGATTACATACACATGTATGGATGTGAAATTACCGCGACGATAAATTCATAAGCACTGGTTCCAGTCTCGAGCACCAAGACCGGTCTCGCAATCAATATGCTGGCAGACAGCGGGCCACCATAAATAGAAGAACTGGCCGCGGATTTAATGATGCCGCGCTGCGAAACGTGCCTCGGTTGTCGCTGTTATCAATCATGCTTACAGCTCAGTACCTACCTGGATATCGTTTCACTCGGTTATTACAATCCAGTTGGAGTAACTAAAAAGACAGGCTATTTATTTTATGTCCCATGTATTTCAAACAACTTCGGTTTAATTTTATTTATACACAATCATAAATTATTTTCTAGAAATGTAAAGACTTGTTTACAATGTCTTAAGAAAGCAAGAGTTCTTACAAGGAGTTGCTGTAGAACATATTGGGGTAATAAATGCATAAAAAAGAATGATGACGTTTTCCCTTGGTGAGCAAACGGGGTAGAGTCACGCGACGTCGAGCGAAACCTGCCGTCGGCTTCGAGACAATACCGGTCGCGTTATTTACGCGATAGATAACTGAAGAAAATGTCTTAAATTATCTTGCGTGCACGATTAGTTGCACGAGCGGACGTTGAAGCTACAATAGTAGCACTTCGCGCGTCACATTTGCACGAAATGCCATTTAAATTACTACGCTAGATAATCTTTGTTCAAACACCCTTTTGACTGACGCTAAATATCCTTTCCAACGATAAGTTGGGTTCAAGACCAGCAAACATCAAAAGGTCGTTTAAGTTTATATAGATTTGAATAAAGAAGCTATTTTGTGACACAGTCATACAACAGCTAAAATTTAATTGAGCTCCGTTGGGATATGCTTGTGATAAAGTAAATCAATATAATTATCATGATTTGTTAGAATTCAGAACATCAGCTCACCATCAAGAAGCATACGTTATTAGTATCAATAAAAATGTGAGCCAACCAGGTACTAACGTCATATTTAGATCAAACATCAAACCAGTGTTTATGATACGGCTGATTCACAATTCATGTGTAGATTCTGTCGATCTTACTAATTCGAGCACAGCATAAATAAACATATTACCAAGTTGATCATAGCAACTGAAGTTAATCTCTTAACTGCCCAAGTTAGGATGATCTGTACCCCTATCACGGGTTTGCCACTGTTTAAGTAATCTATACTCGCTAGCGTCACTCGCAATATTTGTAGGGATACCTTTATATAGATATTTTAGTTCTTCGCGTCACCGCTGGGCTGGGAGTCGCTGTACAATTTCTCATACAAATATTCGGCGGAGACACCTGCGAGTGTAGATTACGAAAACGGTGGCAAACCCGTGATAGGGGTACTGATATGGTAAGCTGGCAACAATTATTCAATCGACGCGACAGTTAAATTAAATACATACCGCAACAGGCGTATGCACTGTAATAAATAACAAACAAACGTCGATTAAAAATAGACGCGGGCGGGCACGGCGGCCAGGCGAATGACCCTTGGTTGACACACAAAGTGGCTCAAGGCCTGCGGAGATTAGATACCAACGCTGCATAACAAATACACATAACTGACAATTGCAAAATTATCCGTGTCGAGAACAATCCGAGAAATAAAATAAAATTATACATTGTTGCCGTCGAAGAAAATAAAAGTGTACTCTTGAGCGAAGCTACGGAGCTGAGTGTGAAAGATATGTAACTAATGCACATGTGTTAGTCAATTAGAGTTCAAATGATTCCCACGGACAATACGAACGTTTTATAATGTAGTTAATCAGTTAATTGCTCACATAAATTGAATAGTACCCTTAACCTGTTGTTAATAATAATAACTGAGTACAGTAATATACTTTATTTAATATTAATTTTCACATTTAATGCGAAAGATACATAAGCAGTTATTTGAGACAGACAGAGCACCGTTGTCGTACCAAGACAGTTTAAAGCATGTGTCAAGTCGTATTTTGGTGTTCTGAATTTTCAACATGGTAAGTTGTTCTTGTTAGCAGGAGTTCAAAATGTGGTCCTTGGTAGAAATTGCATGTCTAAGCATCAAGCGGGATGGATTTATTCCAAAACAGCTGAAAGTAGACGGGTATGCGATATTTTCAACAGACGTAAATCCTTTGAGCTGGGTAGGAGAGTGTACTTATAATGTTGCAGGAAAAATATCCAAAAGATTTCGTGATCCATCGCTTGGATTGATACATCGTCTCGCTTCGGGCACCGAGAGTGCTTCGAAATTAGTGTAATCAAACCATGTCAATTTTTTTTTAAAAGTCTCAAATCCGATGTAGATGTATGTTTTTTAGAGTCATCCTCTTTTTAATTACATTGAATACTTCTGGAAGCTCCGTTTTTTCCTTGTTTACAAAAGTTAGAGGTTTGCAATACCTTGGCAAAAGATGACGTGGAAGCAGACCTTCACAGACTTATGCAATACATTAGCAAATTGGCAAACATCAATGTTTGACCAGTGATTTTATATACTCTACAAATTTCACGTAAGTGTATGAAAAATACAGAGTAAATACTAGCATAAAAATAAATATGCTCACGCAATCCCAGAAGGGTCCCCGAAAGGGTAGGCAGAGGTGTTGTAGCAACAACACCCACATTTAACCGAATATGATTAAGTGTCAAAGTGACAGAGGGTGAGTCCAATTGCGTCTCAGGCACTATATGTCTTTGAATTACTTCTCAGACATATGCTTTCCTTCACAGTAAAGCACGTGGTGTGAAATCACTACACATAAGTTTTTAGTGAAAATCATTGGTACAGACCCCGCTGGGATTCGATCTTGCGTCGCTTACGTAGCAGGCGACTGCTCTAACCCCGAGGCCACCACAGCTCTTATAACATACTAACATACGCGTGATCAATTCAAATGTAAATGAAATTAGAGTGAAGTTCCCAGAATCATTATACGAATCCTGTTCGTAATAACATTATGCTAAGCTTGGTAAGATATTTCCGGCATTCCTTGAATCAACAGTGCTAATAAAATATACTTATGTTAATAAACCATTGTAGTCTGTAACTTGATACAACAGTCACTATATACAAACAATGTAATTTACAAAGAACGTGTTGTTCGGGGTAAAAAAATACTTATCTCATTAAATCACGTTATATTTGGACTTTGGACTAAAATTCGAACACTTCAGTAGTAGATTAAGTATTATAGTATAGTATCTTTATATCTTTACCAATGTGCAATATATCCCTTTTATACAGAACGTGTTTACTTTCAAAGAGTTTGAGCTTCAACGGTGTAAATAGCAGTTTTTGAGTGATATTGGTCAAAGTCGTGTCTCGTATACAACTGTACCCCTATCACGGGTTTGCCACCGTTTTCGTTGTCTATACTCGCTAGCGTCTTGGCCGAACATTTGTATGAGAAATTGTGCAGCGACACCTAGCGGTGACGTGAACAACTAAAATATCTCATTCAAATATTGCGAGTGACGCTAGCGACTTTACGAAAACGGTGGTAAACTCGTGATAGGGGTAATGTCCATCCAGAGGTGCGATTAAATTACAGAGAAGTTACCTTTATTCGGAAAAAGGCTACCCGACGCGGCGTCTGTGACAGCATTTTATCGCGAAAAGTGTCAGACCGTGTTTTTATGGCGGTGACAACAAAAGCAAACTTTCACCTCCACAAACCTTTTCAGCAATAAAAATATTTTATTGCACCTTCTCTGCCATGCCCAGTCCAGTCTGAGATACAGCGTCCCTAGTGCGTCACGTACAGACGCGAAAAAAGTTCGTTTCAGGTACAATGTTTCACTTTGCATATTGTGGTATACGAAACCACTTTTTAGTCCGTTGCATTCTATTTGGCATAAATAATTAATATTTAGGTATTTATATCTTACTTGGCCTTATACCTACAAACTAGAGGTATTCATGGCTTGCTATTGCGCAGTTCTATCGAATCACAACTTCTAATATAAAAAAGGTATATGTGCGTCACGAGGTATGAGCGCAAACCTTGAAAGCGCAGTAGTCATTTTATGAGTTTGTCTCTGTCTGTCTGTATGACCGCGTTATAAATAAAATACATACAGTTATCTCTACTAGTATCACTGAGCGCTCATAGCTCGTGACGGCACCTGTATTTTGACAGTACGGAAAGTCACCCCTATACCATCGTTACATCTTTATAGCAATCGTTGCGAAAACGGCCTTCGAAATAAAAGGGGACTCCAAGGTCAAGGGTTATAAAAGTTCCTTAATGCGCCTTAACAATGTTTAAGAAACGCTTGTGTTGAATGGGAATTTAAACTCCATTATAAACCTGTATAATATATAGATACCATTCCTAAAATTATTATATTTCAACAAATGACTGCTGTAATGAATGATATGATAAACCCACCAGGTAACTTTTTTTTACAAATCGGGATCCTTGAATAATTAAAAAACCAACAACAACAACAACCAAAACAACAGAGTAAAAAATATCTACATACCTTTATCTGATATGAGTTCACTTTGTGCTTGGGCAGAAGGTTGAAAGTCGAGAAATCCTGCCTTCTCGAAAATATTCCATTGGCGCCAGCACCAGCTCTGTAAGAAGAAAACAAAATCAATACAAAAAATAATAGAATAAGCCTAATACCCTTATAGACGAAAGCTGCTTGCAAATCAATACGTGAAATTTCTTATCCTCAAGTAAAATAAAGAAGTTTCAAGCGCTTTGTTTTTGAACAACCTAGGTACTTCAACACATACATGCAAACTCGAATCCAAAAATATCCTATTTGATGTTTCTTTTTTCATACAAAAAAAATCTTGATTAGCCTATATAACTTGTTGGAATAGGCCGGTTATATTGGTATGTATGATATATGTATGTATATAATTTAATTAGTTTACAGATATTGTCACATGACTCGGAACATGACATTAAATTTGTCCCATATTAAAACAAAACCAAACAGATTATCAACAGAATTATACATTTATTTGAAGGTGACCCTGACATAATCTTGTATTTAAATTTGCAATGCCATGCAAGTGTTGACGCCAAGTCTAATTTTAAAATAGCAAATAAAAGATACAGTATGATTCCACAGAAGTATTTGAAATTAAGAAAATGTTCCAATATTCATGAATATGCTAAAACAACAATCGAAGATACATTTTTTACTACTCATAAAGAACATGGTTCAATTGTAATGAGGTCATATCGGATTCAATAAACATGATTATGGAGTTACATTATTGTTTGAGCTTTATTTAAACTAGAAATTCGATCACGTTTTTTATTCACAGAGTTATTAAATATGTGTGCTCCTCCAAATTTTACATGATATAAGGACCGTAAGTACCATAAACTCCAGCAAAATCTAAAGCTACAAATGCTTAAGAAGCCTTAAAACTGCAATGAATCAGACAGCCTGTGGCGCCGCGCAAAAAGCAAAATAAAGTTCCAAGGTGACGCAAAAACTTGTTTTTCATTGTCAAGGCCACATATTAAGATACCGACCGGCTTCGCATGCCGACCGTGTCAACATAGAATTGTTTACATGCACGTGGTGATAAAAAATAGCTGGCGATAATACGACGCGGATGCTTTATTTTCGCTGCGTATGGGAATATTTGTCTACCTGTAATGTATGTCGATGTTATGACACAAGTCGAGGAGAGCATTTATGCGGATGAATTGAAAATGCTATATTCTTTCTGATTACCCCGCGCCTGCCTGCATGTTGTACGTATGTGAGTATTGTTATGATGATGTATGTAGTTATTTTGGATTTTAGCTTATTCCTAGAAAATCTCTTTTACGTTGCAGTTTGGACTCCAAGCATTTATTCATTATGCCGTTCATTTATATCTTAATGAGTACTCGTGTTTAAATCTGTACTTAGCAATTTTCAAACCAGAAATACAGTAAGTATTGTATAAATTAATCACTCATTAAAGTTGATCTCATGTAAATCGTACATTAAATACGTGGTATCTTACCTAGTAGGTATCAAATAAATCTTTATTGATTAAGACAAGCCTTATCTACCTACTAACTTTAATGTATACAGTATAAAGTACCCACGAGTATTCTTCATATTTAGTGAATGCGTAACGTAAACACGGTAGAGACTTGAGAACGGAAGTGCGCTCGACTTAATATGGGTAACCTTGGACACACAATAGTTTTAGTTTAATTCCATCAACAAAAAGCGCCGACACTAACCCACTTTACCCACTTACGTAACACGATCGTTTTATTCTAATGTTACGAATAAAGATAAAGCTAGTGATAAAAACCTAATTTTAAAGTGTACTTTAACAAATTGAACACTCGCTTCAATTGCTCTCAGTGTCCCAATATAAGGTTCTAACATGTAACGTTAACGTATTTTCCTTATTTTGTATGGGAATCTTAAAAAGTGCACCAAAGAGCAAACGAGTTGCTCCTTCATTAACCCGTATCTTCCTTTATTTACTGTAGTATAGTCAAGACACAGTCGAAAATTGGTAGACCTTCTATTCAGTACCTATCTACAAAGACCAAATTTCACCGTAGTAGTATCCCTTTGCCAGAAATACTCTTCTACGTTAGAGGTTCTGGTCACCGCATACTAGATATCTCGTGAAGAATTTATTTCCCATTCTGACGTGTTTCACCTTAAGATTGGTCACATTATAACTGACATTAGAAGATTGTTGTCACAGTTCTGTGATTGTTTTTAGCTCATGAAATTTCCTAACATTTGGGCCTAAAAATCTTTTAATCAAATTCGTCTCCTGAACCTACATCAGTAACGTCATGAATTATGAGCTCTGACCTTAAATGCCTGGTAGTCATTTATTTGGGTCTTATATGGCGAACAGCAGTTATCCTCTCAAATTACTTTGAGCGCTTTTAATTCATGACGGCACCTCTGAGAATCTTTCAAATTATATCCCATATGAAATCTCAGAATTCCAAAACCCCGTATTTCAACACATACACAAAGATAATCCTTGGTTTAAGAGTAACTCCATCTCTTCTTGTGAAACGGATTTCAAATGGAATGGACATAATATTAGTCCCAGTTTGCCTTAGTTTAGTCTATGTTTTGTAAAAAGGGGGAAATAGTCCTCTATATTATTATGTACAAGCGAATAAAATCAAAATGTATTTCGAAGTGCGTAAGTAGAAAGCTCTTCATTGAATGGTTGGTTGATAAAGGGTTCGGCAAGGAGCAAGGTCGACGTGTAAAAACAACTCCTTCTAGAAACGAATGCTATTTATAGAACAATATCATAAATTGTAATGCATTTCAAGTAAACATGCGTAGCTCTTAATCAAGTCACGTTTTAAAAATAAATCATGTAAACATCATGCTAAATTGATAGCAGAAATGGTATCTTCGAGAATATTTAATTAAGTAAGAACATGGAAAATTACAACTCATAACAAGTTGAGAGTATAAGTTTGAATTGCACGAACTTAACTCATCATTTTGGACATAATGTTGTATAAAACTGTAAACTCCATAATATAAAACACAATCCAAAAATGAAAATGATTTATTCAGTTTAGAACCTGGTAAGGCACTTATGAATGTCGAAGAATTTAGAAAAAAAGCAATGCAAAGAATCATCTCACAAAATAAACCTTTGCGATCATAGTTGACTCCCAGTGATGATTTACGTTACGTTGATCACTACAATGATATTAGAATTTTATGAAAGAGGTACATATTATTAGGTGAGCGAGTTGTCAATAGTGTGCCGAAATTGATGCACTATAGTCGTCAGTTACTCTCTACTTATTTGACAAGTGATAAACTATGTACGGATCATTATTTTGTTCGGTTTGTGAGAGCATAACATATATCTATTAATATCATTGGATCACTACAGATTGTTTGGCATCAATTGCAATAACGGGGGAGAACGATACATCACAATGAAAGCGAATTAAAGTCTGGACATAAATGTGTTGTTTTCGAATCATTACAAAAGACCTTGTTTACATGACCAACGCTGTCTGGTATAGCGAATGCAAAATGGCGGTCTTGGCCTTGGCAGGTTAAATAACAATAATGTTTTTGTGCCGTTGAATTTATATCAGGGAGTGCGGATGGCGGACGTGCGCCGGCGCACAAACATGTGCGCATAATATAGGTAGGTACTATGTTGCAGCATTCTCCTGCCATTTTGTCCTTGAACAAAAATTATAGTCACAATTTCGATCCTTTTTTTTAAATTCATGTAAAGGGTATGCAAATTAGGGTATTTTAATCCTGAAACATACGTATTTCATCGGAGCCTTAGGTGAATAAATAATTTTCATTTTCATTTATTGATTCACAACTACGACCAAGGTACAAAATATTTTAAGAGCTTCAGGTACCCACAGGGCTTGAAAGATAAATAACGTTTATATGACGATTTAACACGAGGAACAGTTTACAGTAATGCAGCAGTCACAATAATGCAACAATGTTAGAAGAAATCCTTTGAGTATTCTAACAAAATGTAATCAAGGTATACGTCGTTAATTATTGATTAGTTAACAGACTAATAACCGACGATGTTTTGAGCGCTGACTATGAATATGCAGGTAATTTTATGAGTATTTTCTACGTCTGTCTGAATGACGTGACGTGACTTAATTTCGTGCGCATTTACCCACACTTCGCTAACCGCTCATAACTCGTGACGACACTTGTACCGGGCGTTATAATATTGCACATCAACCTCTGCAAGGAGACTTACGGATAATTTCGGCTTCCTAGAGCTTATCTCTATCGCACACTACTTCATGTAACTGTATTGTGGGTACTGTACAAAGGTGTGTGTATTGTAATTTGTAACAACAAGCGACTATTTACATAGGATTAAGATCCACGGCCGCCTGAAAGGTGTGGCGACACGTCACTCCCGACTATTACCTGTGCTATTACCAAAGTGCTAAAAGCAATTGCACTTGTCCGACAAGACCGCTCTTTAAAATGTGTTTTGTGCAAAGACACCTTACATTCAACATTTGTGTTAAACAAACACATTGCTCGCAAGGCTAACTGGTCAATAAAGATTCGGTTTTATCATTACTGAACTTATATGTGGATGATATTGCGAAATATTATTAATAGACGAATAGACGGGAGTTTTTGGACACCCTAGATTCAGCTCTGGGTGAATAAACAAGATATTGTTTGCCCCCAATGATATGAAACATATTAGAAGTATAGATACGTTGCGCTCAAAAACGAACGCTCAAAAAACATGTTCCTTACGCAGTTTATCACTTGTCAAATAAGTGAGTTTAAAAATTTTAAAGCAGCTGAGGACAAGGACTGGGACAGGGACCATCATCGGTTTAAGCAGAGAGTATTAAGAACTTCTGAGCTTTGACGTTCCATTTTGTTACCGCAAAATTAAAAGTTAAAGCTATGAAGTTCTTAATACGCACTGCTTAAACGATCATAGTTTGTTCTGACAACTTTGACGCCGCAATTTCAGCGTGTTAGTGGCATATCTATCTGCTTTTTCATCTCTAAGTTGAATATCATCTATTTGTAGACGAAAAACAAATACTGAAAATGACAAATTAAAATATCCTTACGCTTAAAATCCCTACAGCATTTTTGCTAAAACGAGCTGTCGGGAGTTGCCTAAACCGTATAGCTGTTACCAAACTTTGACACGAAATGAGTCATACCATAGATCGTCAATCCTTAGAAAATGTCACATCATAGGTACTGTTTTTTTAAGGTTAATGTTTCGGTCGCTATTCATTCAATTCAATTGTGATAACTACTGGGAATCAGAAGCTTTTAATTAAGCTTGAATTAAGGGGGTTCAAAGATATGCAGATTTGAAATCTAGCCAGCATCATTGTTTTAATTTACCTTTACGTTCATCTAAAAGTAAATCGTTGTACTAATTACAAATTTAATTGTTCGTATCTTCTATATTGTTAAGTGTCGAATACATTTTCTTCGTAATTAGAACAATGCAAATTAAGTATTGTATATGGTAGAGTATCTATTTGCTCACTGTACTATACACTGAGATAAGCAGAATGTCTATTGTGATTTGAAAGTAGACCTCTATGGGAGCAGTCTGGGAACCGGTTCGGACTTTCTCATTCATACCCACGTAGTAACCGGCTTAGTAACCAGCCTACACCCAAATGTAATGAAACAATTTCTAATGTATACCCAGAGCGGCTAATTACTAGATTAATAGGAACTACGCTAACATTGTAGTAGAGATAAAAGAGATATATTATTTTTCCATATATTCTTCGGATATTAAGACTTTTAAATTGTGACGGTTGTTACACGTAAAAGCTACATGACTTTAAACATCAATCCTGAAACAGTAAAGCCTGTAGGTAAGTATTTCAACAATTTATTATAATATCCTACTAAACATATTTTTCTCAACTTATTTGGCAGGACAAACTCAACGCCTACTTGTAAAACTGGCCTGAGCAATCCCTAGATCGCAAAGGATGTAAAGTGAGAAAGGAGGCCTTTGCCCAGCAGTGGGACACATCAGGCTCCCGATGATAATAATAAATAACTAATTTACATTAGAAAACGTGTGACAAATTAGGTTTGTAACTAGGACCGATTTAAAATATTTGTAGCTTTTTAAATATACATTATGAAACGTCTGATTATATGCATGACCTAAGAATAACAATTTAAAAGTCCGTAAAACGTAAATTAAGTTAATTTGTGTTAAGTATTAACTTTGTTAATCTGAACTCTGCTGACTTTTCTTTTAGCAGAATAATACAAGTGAAGAGTTCAAGAGAAATGTATTTTCATTTGGGTTATATTTAAATTAATAATATAAACATTGAGGACGGGGTCAAGTTCGTACTTAATTGGCAAGATTGATTGCAACAATTGATTCTTTAAAAAGAAAGTTACAATGACCAACTTACGACAACATAAAATGTATACCTACTTAGTTAAGTAATTTTTTTTCAGGTACGCACGTGTCCTCAGCAGCCTAGTAAAGGCAAGTTGACACTAATATTTACTTAATCTAAGAAAAGATGAAAATCTATGTCTATACTGATAAATAAATTCAAGTGTATGTTTGTAATTCCAAAAAAAACAGCTAAAGTACCTACTAAAAGAAATAAACATTTTTTTTGTGTGTTTGTTTCGGGTAATCTGCGAAACGGATAGAACCGCGAGGCACAGCTAGTATGAAAATAAATATTACGACTTGACTCCTTTTATTAATATAAAACAAATTATTTTTCATCATAACTTTCTACTACAATCTGATTGAAATTTTATAACCCTGCCGATTCAATTTAAAATGTATTGCATTGTAAAACAAGTAAGTAAGTACAAAAGTGATAGCATTTATTACTTAACTAAGTACCTATATTCCATGTTTAACATGCTAAATGCACCCCATGTATTGACCCAAGTATTGATTTATCGACGCCGTGTTTGTGCGGGCTAGTCGCCAATACTTCGCCGTTTAGCATACAGAACAATGTAGCGACAGCTCATAAACACAGACAATTATACAGTTATTAGTTGTTTTCCAAACAATGTACTGTCGACGCGAAAAAGCATATTTAAGTCGTAGCATAAACCTTAAAATACAACATACAATCCTGCTGTAATTGGCTGGCGAATAACAATCTAAGCTCAAGTTTTATAGCTGCTAAATATAGTTTTAACTATAATTATAGAATTAATAAATATCGCTCCAGTGTAAATTTTATTTGTTAAATTATACACGAATGTAAATGTCCAAATAGCTTTTCTTAAGCTTACTTTGACGATGTATTATTTTATAGGTTGCATGATTCGAAGTCTTACAAAATGTATTTAATCTTTGACACACCCACATACATACATATGCATATGCCTGTATCCCATGGGGGTCAGCAGAGACCACCATTTGCCACATGCTACGATCCTTACATACTTCTATCGCTTCGTCGACATTCATGCATCTCTTCGTACACTTCCATCGGTTACGAGCTCGTGCTCGAGCACAGTTGCTATTGCTCATATCATTCGATCGGCGAAGTAAAGCAACCCTTACCCAAGCCAGTAGTTGGGCGGGTGACCGCCCGAGCTCCCTCCGCGCCTCGGAGAGCACGTTAAGCCTTCGGTCCCGGTTGCCAATTTAACATATTTGGCAATCGTTACAGGTCAATCGGATGCCTAAGAAAATCTAATTACTGGTTTAACTCAGACGACCGATTTTCCTTGTAGAAGACGTGAAATGGCAGACACTTCGTATAAAAATCAGATGATCAGCCACATCGGTTTGAATGAAGTGCCGACCCCAACAATGTATGGGATGAGGCCAGGGAGATGATGACTTCCATCGGTTATGAGTGCCGAATTTGACCTTTTTTTTTAAAAAATATATACTAGTCATGGTAGTTCTTCTTTGGACGCCTTCTACCGACACTTCCGCTCACATTTGCTTCTAAAATTTATCTCAACATACTTCTCTCAAATCTGGTCACCATATCATTCTCCAACTTGCCACTGTTTCCTATCACACTATTTTTAATTCGAACGACTATTGTGATCACACACATACTTCGTAAAGAACGCATTTCCACTGCATTAACTCTACTTCATTCAATAATCGATTGCTACTAAAATAACCGAAGGTTTTGAAGTCACAATAACAAATAGACACTAAATCGCACAACAACCAAGAATGGATTTATTGTGCATGTAGGCGTTTTGTAGCTAAAGGTTTTAATTGAATTAACAAAATGCTAATTTGAAATTATGGTGTTGAACATTCATTAGCATGTCGCTGGAATAATAAAAATGCACCGAAATGTAATTCGGTGTAAATATACGATCGCAATCAAGTTGTTATAGCAACGTAATGTGTTCTACGGTCGTTTGAAACAATTGTTATTACAATATACGTAACCAAGGGCAATAGCTACATCAAAAGTATATCTACATACATAATTTAAATAAAAGTCCTTCATTTATTTTATGGTAACGGTTTGTAATTCCCATCATAATTTATCTCTACCACAGTTTAATATAAGCATTAAAAGCAGGTAGGAATGTAGTAACAAATCGTTCGACACACACAGGCGCGCGCATCTACGAGAAAATAAGTGAAAGAGGCGTAATTACATAAAGAGGTATCACGTCTCTTTCTTTCTTTCCTTTGTTTACTTAATGACAAGCTTAAATAGATACAGCTATTCCGCCATTGTCAAGTTATTTCTAAAAAAAAAATATTTGTAAATTGTTAAAAATATGTGGAGGAAACGTTCTCCACGTGTCACGTCTCGTTGCCGATCGCTTATAAATCATTCAATTGATTTTTCAAAATTTCATACCAATTAAATCTACAGTAATTTTTAAAATATTTAATAATGACAACCCTCACGCTCCATGGGGCAAACGTTCTTATTTAAAAAAATAGGCCTTGAGTCCTTGCTGCTTGTAAAGCTAGGCATATAAATGTATCAGCCCTATTGATATTTGTATGTCTGCATTTTAAACATTGTCTGCGCGTACTTATGTGAATATTAATACGATTAAATTGTTTGAAGGAATTTAAACATTCTGGTTAAGTTTCTCACCCATTTAGAAAAAAACTAAGTACCTCGACGTGGGTTAGCTCGTGACCACGACACGTCCAGGTAAATTAAATATATTATGTAATCAAAGCGTTTAAGAGCCGAATTATAATTATTTAAAATATAGTGTTTCTTATTACCCATTATTCTCGTAAGGGTAGTTTCAAAACAAGTGGTAATATTTCATGTGCTTCTACCTTAACTTTACTTAGCACCTTAAAACTTCAAAAGTCTATACTGAATACATAAATCATTTTAATTACGTTCATGGGAATATTTAAGATAACGAATCTAATAGGTCAATTTTAACAAGTCCTTAATCAGTCCATTTAATTTGTGAGAAAAACAAACCACCATTTTGTATAATGTATAATAATGTGATCAATTATCCGTTAGACATTTTCCTGTTATTGCCATAAAAAAGCTTGTGTATTTGGCGGCCTCAATAATGCATCATCGCCGCGATGTAAACACGAGAGACCTTGGCGCTTCGAACAATAGGCCCCGATGGACCGACCAAATTCGATTACCTAACCAAACAGTGGTTCACGTTTTTTGCCATGTTGTAGCCGCCTACACCGAAAACGTTACTCAAGTCACTACACGTTTTCGTGAGAGGCGTATGAAAGCGTTAGTTTCCAGGACAAGCTTTTTTTTAAGGTGCTTCTTAAGAAAATATAATATATTTTTATTAGGAATATAATTTTTTTTTGTCAAATACATCCTCCTCATTGCGTGGTTATCTAGAACGTTTCCCCTCCATCTTCCCAGTGAAAATAAGCTTTTCTAGGTTGTCACTGCTCCTTCCAATGTGACCAAATAGTGTATACATTCAAAATCAAATACATACATACTTGCACAGTCAACATTGATGCTTATGAACACTTGCAACACCAAGGGTGCTAATCGCGTACTGCTGATGTTTCGATCATTCGAATTGCTGTGTCAGCAGTAGGTATAGCGGACCACCCAAATCTTACCTTGAACAGAAGTTGTAGGTGTTCCTTTTTGTGATAGCTTTATTTTATTCTCCAATGCTACGCAGTTTGCTTACAAATGTTTTTGCCAAATATAAAGTGCAATCAGATAGTGGGACAAAAAAATGGCCGTGATACTTTGTGTTATCTAGATTGACGTTGATACCCAATTTTATATTCGATGCTAATATTTTGCTGTCATATAATTTTATTATTAATTCCATATAGACGTAACCTAAATGACTAAATAACACAAGGTAAGTATCGATATTTGCAGATTCAAAACAAATAAGCCAAGCACACAAAATGTTGGTAGGTAAATTTTATCGAGACTAACTCAAGTTTCAAGCTATAAATATTATCTCATCAAGATTCCGCGGCATTCATAACAAAGGAGGCCAAATCTAGTTTTGTTTTTAAAGGACTGGAGCTCTACCATGACTTCTTATTGCCAAGATAGTTTAACTCATATTATGAGACACACATATATGACGTGTATAAGTCTGTCACTGTCACACAGTGGACCTACGATGGCAATAAGAGCTTGTGGTAAGGCCTCTGTTGCTTGGATTAGAGCGTTCGAAATAGATTCAAATTTGGGCCCATATAATTCGATTAGACGTTTTTTAATGGCTTTTAAAAAACGAAGAGGATTAATGTTCTCATTTCAAATTTAAATTGTCGTTGAGTTACATAAGTAGTATCTTTAAAAACAAAACAAGTATATTGTAGATGATAGCTTAAGTGAAATGTATATATAAAAAAAGCAGCTGACAGTATACGTATATTTAACAACTAATTTTGAAAAGGAATTAAAAAAGAAACGACAATAAAAACCATAAATTTATTAATATCAAATAGTTTCAATAACAAATATAATAATATTTCTTTTATTGCTTAAACTGTTGACAAAAAATAATATAAATGGAATTTCTCTTATCCGTTGAAGTTTAATTGGAAAATTGGCCAAGAGATGAACGGACCCAAACAAACGGGTAATAAAAATAATTAGGCAATTAGTTCAATTGCGCGCGGGGGCGTGGCAATCGATCCCAGACTATCTTCATTATAAACGCAGGGCTGCCACTAATGTTATTCATGATTATTTTATATAGTATTAAAATTGAACCTTTTGTTCAATTGCAATCAAAAAAGTGCAATATAATTTACAGCCTCCGGTATCATTAACTCCATAGATAGATTTGTTCAGAAATTAAAAATGACACTAAGCTTCTATCACCCCAAAAACAGTGTTTTTTTAACATCCAATTTCAAAACTAAAGCTTGACAGTTGCTTTGAGAGACAGCCAACACTTTAGTAGGTAGTATTTGAATTTCAAACTATATCTATAGGTACATCTATATCTATACAGATAAAAAACATATAGAGTTCCGCGGGAATGGAATTAAATCTAGTAGGGCACAGCTAGTATTGAATAAAAAGTGAACTATAATACATAATACAAGGTACCTTCTAAATAAATAAAAACAAGAAGAATCTCACGCCAAATGTCACTGTTTATATACAATGAGTACTGCTCGCAGTCTATATATAAATTCAAAACTTTTACATTCCAATTCAATCCGCAACAGTCGTCAGTGGAAGCCATCCTTCGAATACTAACCAACAAATCCCGGGGAACTCTAGACATTGCTGTAGTATTCAACCCTGATTGTATGTAAACGATAAGCTGACTCATCTAATCGACTGTAACGTCGAACAACGCTGCTATTACTGGCGAACAAATTTAATGAACTGTCTAAATCGTTGTAAACATTGCAACATTTCACAGTAAAAATGCATAGCAATGCTCGTGGATGTACTAAAAATTTATTCGTAGAAACTACGCTACATTAGTCTAGTTTTAGATTATAAGATACTAGTTTTAGTAGGTTCTAGTATTTTATAGCACTGCTCATGAGTGTTGCAGACGTATATAAACAAGACATATTCATTTAATTTAACCTTTGTCAGGACAATTTAATATAGCCGTATTTAGCTGACCTCAATTCTCAACAGCTTTATCAATTGTAAGAACTACAAGTTACTCATATACATGTGTGAAAGATTTTTTTATGTAGAGCACACATGCTAACCAACGATCAAAGGTTTCAATACAATAGAAAATTATTCAACTATGGTAACAATACATTTATTGACCAGCTTTGATTTCCAAACACGTCATTTATTCAAACAAACAAAGAATACAAATTTCTTTATCTATATTTTTACATTTTTATATTCATACATGCATATTGAAAACATTAAATAACAACATAACCGGTTTCCATTTGAAAAACAGCAATATTGTTATCTTGATGTTGTTACGAGAATAATGGTCGTAAATTAATAAAATAATCGAGATATCTTTTAGAGGAAGAGTGACTAATCTTAGACGTAACGAACCCGATTGAGCCCCCATAACAATTTAATAAGACGACTTAAGACGTCTCGTATCGTATGTCACGATAGAATGTTAACGACTTGACAGTTGAATTATTTAGAAATCGGTTCGGGTTTGAACTGACCTGCATTAACGGGAAAAGTAATTACTTGCATCCCTTTCGTTTCGTTTTTTTGGAATAAATTTTAATGTTATCAAAAAGATTCATTACGGAATTGAAATCGGAATACTTTTTAAATTTGAATGTAGCGTTTACGAAACGGAATGCGCAACAAAAATTTCTAGAGATTTTACAAAATGTATCTTACTTTTTAAATAAACAATGTTTATATCTTTGTTACACAAATAAAATCAATAATTTATAGTAATGAAGCGTCTTAATTCCGATGCTTGGCAGTAAATTCACTTTATTTATTTTGTTTCGGACCGTGGGAACCATTACGCAATTTACAATTGCATCATAGAATAAGTCTATTAAATTGTAGAGTGCTCAATAAGTTTAATGCGTTTATCTTCTTGAAAATTGAGCTTACTCAAATCATTAGAATTTAAGTGTTCTGTATTTACAAAATTTATACTTGGCGTAATACATATATATGGCGTCATATGTAACTACTTTTAAGCCAAGGATTATGTTAGGCGTTAAAGTAACCAATCATTTATGATGCCTATGAACTTTAGTCAATTATGCAAAGCTCCCACATCGATAGGCAAAATAGTTCTCGTAAGTCAAGCTTGATACTGTCATTGCTGAATGTCCTTTCAATAAATTATAGTTATTTATGGTGTTAGGTTGGATAAAGAGTACCTTTATCTTAATATAACCGTGCGACTTGAGTGTCTGCTCTGACCTTAAAGATAAATGAATGAATAATACATACTATATTTTTAGCGTATATCTACTTAAAAGAAAAAAAATGTATATACCAATATAAGCTTCATATAAAGTAAGTCAAATAGTAGATACTCGAAATCTACCCACAAGCAAAACAGGGGTAATTATCCGGAAATAAACATTGAATATTTGAATTTCTCGCTATTCTATAATCTATACAGATAAACAAAATTGAAGTGTCTCTTTGTAATTCCAAAACTATAGCTTTTCACTAAATACATGTGAAATTATACACAGTATGGACGGAGAAAAACTAATTTTTTTTATATTTCTCTGTCTGTCTGTTTGCTCCGGCTAATCTCCGAAACGACTGGGCCAATTTTACCGGTATTTTCACTAGCAGGTAGCTAATTTGACTAAGAATAACTTAGGTTACTGTCAATTAAAAAATATATTGGGGTCCGGCGGGCCAATTATGAAATTAAGTCAGGCCCAGGCCCCGCTGGGATTCGAACTTGCGTCGCTTACGTCGCAGGCGACTGCTCTAACCCCAAGGCCACCACGGCCACAGTGGAAGTGTAAGATACACATCTATTAATAATCCTTGCGTTTCTCAAGTTAGGTATAATCAAAGTAAACGATTTCGCGTCGAGCTGGTACTAGTCTATTTTAATGCAGACCACTTTAATTGCAAAACATAAAAATAAAATATAGTGACAGATTTATCTGTTGCCCACTTAATTCCGTCTATAAGTGAACATACTTGTATATTCACTTCTTTACTATACGTTATACTCTGTGATTTGAGAGACCCAATGAAACGTAATGTAGTACCGCTTACAATCAGCCGGGCCGTACGCTTGTTTGCCAGCTACAAAGATGTTATACAAAAAAAAAACAATCGCTAAAAGATTCATTTGTTTTAATGATGTCCTGTTTTATTATAATTAATTGAAGAATACAAGTAAGCACGCAACTACCATTGTTATTGCATACCTTTTTTTTTTTTTTTTTTTTTTTTTTTGTTGACGAGGGGGAAACCTTCAAAAGGTCCCCGACCGCCCTGGGAGAGGCAGATCGGGGTATGTGGGATTCTTACCGCACTAAAACCCCCCCGGTGGCCGTCCTCAGTGCTCAGGGGGGACTCCGGGTACTCTAATAGAACGCACCGGTGTCCCCCCACACTTTGCCGGGGCACATCCCCGGGGCAGCTGTAGGGCCGCCCCTGGAGACCTCGCTGTGCAAGGCAGCGCGAGCCACATCGCGCTGCCACCTTCCCGGGCCCGCGCCGGTGGTCAAAGCTCCCACCCCGACCACCGCCAGCAGGCCCTCCGGCCCCCTTTTAGTCGCCTCTTACGACAGGCAGGGGATACCATAGCCATATTCTTAGACCCTGGCTATTGGGTGTGTTATTGCATACCTACCGCATGCAAACATCGCGTTAGTTTAGATTAACAGTACCTACTTATACAATTCCTTTGAACCTCATTTGAAACATCTTCCTTAGAAAATGTTTTATATATGTATGTTTTTTTTTACTATTTTACGATATTATTTTAAACGTCAAATTAGTGAAGGTATTTAAAAAAACATTTAAAAAACACCCTTACGATTTTTTACCAAAACTTAAAATAGTGTTTTTACTACAAAACACTGTAATTGTCATTCCTATCATACTATGGACTCTCCATCTGCCACGTAGGCATCAAATCATGTGATTATCTACCCTTTAGGGAAGCCGTGACCTGACGTTTCACATCAAATCCATGAATGCAAGTTCACTCAATGTTTATCTAATCCCATTAAATTAACAGTTTTCGCAACTGGCGAAACCTTTTCGAACTTTGTTCGATATAAATGATACCAATTAAGGCCCATAAAATTACTCGAAACCAAGTTTAAATCACTACTTTTTTACGATTGCATTGTACATGGAGGCCAAGTTTTATGTCCGATAAAGGTTGTTAGAGTTAATTTGTAGCAGCCCTATGAACTTCGGCGGATAGAGTAAAACAAATAGACATTTCTAACATAGCTACATAATCTATGACAATTTTTTTTATCTAGATTCCGTCATAGGCTGTTTTTATAGACAAACAAAAATCATAATAATATCGCTTCGTTTTCATTTTTAATTTACATCTTCTAAATTGGCATAAACGAATTGTCACACTATAAAATATATTTTTTACAACCTAGTGTGAATTTTAGAAGTTTGCAAATCCGGCAGTTGGTTAGGCACTGGATGAATAAATTTATCTAAGCCGAGTAGAATAGCATAGAACTAATGTGTGTAATTGGTAAGTATAAAGTTAGAGGCGACCCTATTAATTAACACTGTGAAGAGAATTCAACCTAGAATCAAAGCAAAAGATACAATTACTTATTTGAAAACTTATTGGATAGTTAACCTTATTGGACCGGACAGACCGTGGCCTTAAATTAACATCTCTTATTGCGATGATTATTCGACTGAGTGACAGTGACAGATGAATACAGTCATATATCCACCTACATCTGCCCTTACAGGGAGTCTCCTCTGCTCCAACTACTACCTACTCCTAATAGACCAAAAAACGGACGTGTTACCACAGTATATATGTAAGCTTTACAAGCAGTAAGGAATCTAGGCTTATTCTTTGAAATAAGAACGTTTGCTCCATTGAGCGTGAGTTGTTAATATTAAAGATTTTAAAGTTTCTCTTTGAGTAACATACATATGCTCACGCCTGTATTCCCCGAAGGGGTAGGCAGAGTTGTTGTTATAACAATACCCACTTTTTACCGAACATTAAGCGCAAACTTGACAGATGGTGAGTCTGTGGCCGTCTCGGGCAATATTATACATGCGTCTATGACTTGCTTCTCAAACATATGCAGGTTTCCTTCACCGTAAAGCACTTGGTGTGACATCACTGCAAGCAAGTTTTTAGATAAACTCATCGGTACGGGCCCCGCTAAGATACGAACGGCCACCATGGCTCTTTGATTAAGTGTGTCAAAATAATGTAGATTTTTCGTTTTATATTTTGACAAGTCTGTGAAACACGTAAATGACGTATGCGCAATCGGAAACGAACGTGAAATATTGACGCTACTGCTGCTTCTACTCCTTATAATCACTTAGATGTGTCTGTGTGAGTGTCGTTTTGAAAGATTTGAACCTTGACTCGTTACTGCTTGTAAAGCTTATATTTAAACTGTGGTGTTATCATGAGATGACGAGCACATGCGTGACGATTACCATCATACTCACGATTTCCTATGCCGTTGAAAAAACCAAGGTCTCAATTCGATGCATGTTTTTATACTATCTATGAAAACTCGTAAACGAATGATCTCATTTATAAAATCGAGTCGTGACACGTTACATGATTTTTGATGATAGATAGCGGCCACTGTATTTAAAATTTAAATTGAGGCGCTTATATCGCTCACGCACGATTTACGGTCGTAACTAGGTATAACATGTAGCATTTTAGTTCGGGCTTCATTCATCGCGATCTACGCTGGTATTTATCGAAAAAAGCCGTGGTGGCGTTGGGGTTTGAGCAGTCGCCTGCTACGCAACCGACGCAAGTTCGAATCCCAGCGGGGCCTGCACCAATGAGATTTACCAAAAAACTTATGTGCAGTGATTTCACATCATGTGCTTTACGGTGAAGGAAAACATCGTGAGGCAACCTGCATATGTATGAAAAGTAATTCAAAACCGTATGTACAGTGCCTGAGACGGCGATAGACTCACCTTCTATCACGTTGGCACTTAATCATGTTCGGTGAAATGTATGTGTTGTTATTACAACACCTCTGCCTACCTTTTCGGGGAATACAGGCATATGTAAGTTATCCAAAATTAAAAAACCGTAAAAATATGTTCTCGAAAAACTGCAATCACTGGCGAAAGCCCGCATCGTCCTAATACCTGAATCTCGAAAGAAACTTATTTTAAAACTGCACAGCGCGAAATCACTTTGGTTCTAAAGTGTGAGAATGAACCCTCTGAAAAGGTGTCACGGAGAGAAAGATGCACCTATAACACGCGTACTTAGCAATATACATTTAAGTACATTGCAAGTAACTGTCACTGCAAATTGTTAAAGATACCTAAGGTAGGTAGACAGTCATGACACGCATGGAAAAATGTCACGGAGAGAAAAGGTGTCACGGAGAGAAAGATGCACCTATAACACGCGTACTTAGCAATATACATTTAAGTACATTGCAAGTAACTGTCACCGCAAATTGTTAAAGATACCTAAGGTAGGTAGACAGTCATGACACGCATGGAAAAATGCAATGTAATGAAATTAAATCCGTTATACCTAGACACAACAATAATTAGTCACATTTCTAATACGCGTATGTTTGAATACCTATATGAGTCATTATGTGTGTGTGTGTAATTTATAGGGTGAACACACGTAACACAATGTTGCATGAATGCCAACGTGACACATAACAAAGTGCTCGTTGAGGATGGTAAGTGACAGAAGTAATAACTAAATACATATAAAAGCATGCCTCAGTATAATTTTATCGCTTCGTCCACGCGTTATTCAATCGGGTGATTTTCCAGAGTGTAAATGTATAATATGCACGTGGCATGTACTCGAGCTTATCCAAGGTCAATAGGGTTGGCAAATAAAGGAACCGAGCTACTCGAATCGTCGGAAAGTTTGTGTTATGGTTAGGGTTGTTCTTACTTGTTATAGGCTTGAAAATAATGGTGGTAATAGAGTGATGTTATGTGACGTGACGTGACTTGATGCGTCTTATAAACAGCGTAGTAGTCAGTAGAAATTGACTGAAAATAATGATAAAATATTTTCAAATGTACTTTGTGTTTCTCGATTTTTCCAGAAAAACAAAAAAAAACTACCATCATATTAAAAGTACGCTTAAAAGGCCATTGCTTGTCAGCAATTTCATTAGACGTGAACAGATCCGATACTATTGTTAAGGTTTTGATATAAGTCAACCTAACAATAAATCTGTTACGGACGTCATTCTCAGCCACTGCAGCCTGCAATTTGCAGCTAATATATTGCCCACACTCCGAAGTACGACCATCTACGCCGTACCGGGAACACTGAAATTACGACAAACCTACATATTTATCACCAAACAAGCTTTGAGATAATAATCTGACATAAACCGTAACATTACTAGCAAATATATCACCGCTCATGATTTAACGCAACTTTCCCCGGCCAGAATGTGGGTTGCAATTAATTGTATCCCCGGTTATTGTAAAACTTCATTCCAAGTCAAAAGTCTGACAGAGATCGTAAAGCGAACCCCTGTGAATGAAATATTGCCCAATATACTAGCCTCTGGAGACTGCCACCAGAACAATGAGAAATATTTGAGTGCCAGTTACTAACTAAATCCAGGATAATTGAATCTGAGTTCTACGATTACAAATGCTAGAAAGTTTTAAATACTGTTTGGATTCAAGAACTTAATTTTGGTTCAGATGAATAAGCTATTTAAAATGTTATGCGCTGCAAGTGGTTATTTATTTTAATGCATAAAATGTGTTTCAATTCAATAGTAGTAATAACCAGTAGAGATCTGACCTTTTTGAAGGTACAATGAACGGTTTAGAAGCACGAGCTCATTGCACTACTGAACTTTGCCTATGGATTGCCAAACCACGTTCACATTCCCGCTTAACGACATTGATACAGAACAATATCAACATTTACATTTTATTAGATATATTTACTCTTTTCATCGTTATAACAAATACATTATTTCGATAAGTACATTTAGATTACATCACATTCGTTTCTTAGAACATTATTATTTTGTGATTAAGCCACATGCAACATCTTCTCAACTAGGCGAAAAATGCTTGTTTCAATATTTTTCCAGACTTGTAGAAATATATGCATGATTAATTGTCTATTGCAGTACTAAGACATGACACGTAAACATACCATCAAGATGCAATGACAATCGAAGCTCAGATAAGTAAAACACAAAAGACTTCAATGCACACAAAATACTTAATGCAGCCCAACTAGTTCCCTTTGGGAGAAATGATTCCAGTTTCGATGGTCAACCATTGGTACACAAGGCTAACAACTTTCAATTAAGCCTGCTACTCAACGAGATGCTGAACAAGATGCATTTTGATTCAAAACATTTGAGCGATGATAGTATCCCAAAAGATGAACAAAACTAATGGCGATTCCAGCATGGTAACGAAATACTATCTATATTTAGCACGGGAACATAAAGCTTCGCATACACATTTAATTGCATCGACGATCGTCCGCCGCAAGACGCAAATAGCCACAACTCGTCCCTGAACCTAACCGAACTTTCTCTGCGCGATGCACTGCGCACGCTAACATAATATTTTGTTAGTTTGTTTTTAAGCTCACTTCAGACTGAATCGTCGTACATTAAGTTTCAACAATGCTCTAACAGAAGGGGAGCGATATATTTAACTGTCATTCCGATGTTTCACAATGATGCTTTACCTTTAGTAAACATGAAGACTGATGTTTCATCCAGTATCGCATTAGAATCACAAATTGTACATGAGGTTCAATTTCAAAGCTGCATTTAAATTGTCGTGTTCATATTACATCTATGGTCAGCCGTCTGGCGCGCGCAGAACTTCCAAGAGTCATTTTGAGAATTAATGGGTAAATTATGCATAGTCCGCCCTGAATTGTCGCTGCTGCATCGTTCGACTGCGAAATGAAGTGACCGTTGAGTGTTGACCATGTATGTGGAGTGATGATAAAATACCACATTTCGTAAATATCTTTATTCGAAATTGCAGTTTTCACTGGTGTTAATTAACCGAATTTACTGGAAAGTAAACTTTACGCAGAGCTAACACTTTTGCAAGTTAAAAATATTATGGTGCTGCAAAGTGCATCGTTTTGAATATCGTTTGTCGCTGTGTGAAATTAAACGAGGGGAGCGTATGGTTGTATATTGTACTTGTGTGTTACTGTCGACAAAGAGTGGGGCACATCGGTGCGTGCCCACACGCGTACCAAATACACAATGCATACAATGCACACGTAAATATATCTTCGCCCGACTCCACTCTGCATAATCACGTGAATTTGCAAGTAAAATGACGAGTCACTGCATTTTTTAAGCTTTGCAAATGTAAAAACACAGCATTGTATCGACTATCCAGGTTTGGTTTAAGGTGCGTCTTATTGTTGTCCAAAAAATATGATACAAGGTCGACCCAATATATGAGTAACGTGAGTGAGTGTTGTCGAGATGGGTATAGAAGGGGTTTGTATTTGGGTGCAATTTATGCAGGCATGCGCCGTTGCGTCGATCACGCCCTGAAAACGGCGCTAACGAGCCGTGCCGGCTACTGGCGCGCCAGCATGGGAACGGAAATCACCGCCTCTCACTGATGACGGGAAATAAAGACTGTGCCGAGACAATTGTGACCACATTGACTAAGTAAAGTTAAGGCGAGGACATGAAAGAAACAGCATCTCGGGATCATTCGTTCAAAATTAGAGTTCATTTTATGAGCAGAAGAACAATGAAGATGGATGATTATGTTTCCAGAGTGCCTGTGGAGGCAGTTACACTCAACACTTGTGAGGTTCAATTCAATCGTAATTAAACTTCAACCTTCGAGTTTTTGAGGGTAAAACATCGAGGATTAAAATGTTCAGGATAGGTACAGTCATCGACAACGTTCCGTGATACTTCTTACGCATTACAAAAAACCGCAAGTGTGTCGAGAATGCATTGAGTTGGTTGAGTCATTTAAGTCGTAGGTATAAACACAGTTTAAAAATACTACATAATTATATCATTCAGCATCGAGGTCACAGTTAAGGGGCTTATGTCAATATATTCTTTAATTAAAAAAAAAATTGGTTTTCAAAACAATATTATTTCCGTAGTTAATGCGTCTATGAACTAAATTTTTTAAGATGTTCATGTAGAAATTAAGTGAATAATTGTGATTTAGGCAAATTAGGCACCTATATTTTTAAATGTTGACGATGTTATGTCAAAGTTCTTAATTAGAAGCTGCATATTTATAAACACGAAGCCCAGGGGCCATACTTAAGAAAAAAAGAGCGAATTGCCGATACCCTTCGCGGCCCCTCCGAATGCTTCACGCGCCACCGGCTGTGTGAGTCACGTCACTGTAGTCGCGAATCGCGATTCAGACAGGCTGCTTAAGGGTTAGACAGATGACGTGTTAAAGACAGACCTACACTCAACACACATCCATAGCAAACTGGTGTTTTTAATATCTCTCTGCTGTTTTAACTGTTGATATATCGTCACATAGAAGGGAACGAGTAAAGTAATAGTGATGTCAGAGACAGATAATTTTTTTTATGTGGTAAACACAGTTATTTATCAGCGTAGGTATAAATAAGTAATATTTAACATTGATGATCACTTCAAATAAGGATTTTTATTTTGTTAGTCTAGATCCAGGCTAATGCTTCTATCAGATAAAAATACAAAAACTGCTCGTCTACCGCATCCATTCAGATCAGCACAAGTGTATATGCAACATTATCTTGACCTTACCACGTTATATTTTATGTTATTTATCGCATGAGTCGATTGGAGCTATCAACAATTATATAAGTATCTGCATTGCGTGTGCACAGTGTATTTATAACGTTATAGCCGGTCTCGGCATGTTAATTTAATACTATAGCACCATATAGCGTAGACTTGTTTTTTACGTGTGTATGCTCAAGGACAGTCAGTCTTGTATTGTTATGGACCATATTATTCCGTATAAGGAACCTATAAGAGAAGAATAATTAATTAGAAAGACCCGTTAGGTTTTAATTTTACAACTTGAATAGTAGTACTCGAAGCCTTAAAAAAAGAAAGGCATCACAAGATTATCAGGAATTTGAATGATTCTAAACAACATTTTTTTATGTCGTTACTACTTTATGTAAGAGCTCTGCAGATCTGGAGAAGATTAAAACCGGCATCCATTATTGGTGTTTCCAAATTAGGTGCGGTGCGGATATGTTTATGGCTATTGGTAAGTTTATGGCTCATGTTCTTCAGGAAGGAATCATTAGGAATTTAAAATCCTCCCATAGCTTTTTTTTCATTTAATACGAATTGTCATATCTGGCTTATTTTGAGCTGATCGCGTTTATATCATGTCCGATTTCCGTTTTTTTAGTTATGATATTTTCAGTCGTTCTCCTCAACAGTTTTCCTTTTTTTTTTAATTAACATTCGAATTCTACTTTGATTTAAGTAGCTGGAAAAGCCCACTTCTTGTTTTGTACATTTGTGAGTTCGATTCAAGGTCACTGTATGAGACTATATTTTTTCACAATCACAAAAACAAGATCGCAATTCAAATCACAATAACTTCCCGTAGCATTAATCATTAACAAATACGACGTCAGACAAAAAAATAACAATAATATTGTAACGTGTTTAAGTTTTTAATGCGACACGCCCACAGAATGAAAACCTGTTTGAATACCGACCAAGTCATTAACGAAAAAAGTTTCAAAGAGAGAATTGAGCGAGCACCAAGTGTAAGTTCGTTTGTGATTTTTTTTTTGCTTTAATGGGCATTTTTTTGTTTTAATTACTACAACAATTTTTTTTTAAGGTACTAGGTATTTTGATGTAAGAATTATTTTGAACAAAGTCGTAAAATCGTAGCCTAATAATATTATCATAATCAGAAGTTATAGCTCACGTTATATACAAATGCAGCGCCCGCGCATACTAACAGCGTTATTATGCTACGTATGGATCGGTTTCAAATGTCGTCTGTCAATAGTCTATGCTTCTCATGATCTCTAGCTTTATAATGACGCCTACTTACTTACGTGATTGATTTTTTAAGAACGTTTTTTTTTGTTATTTTATCAAGGATTCCGACTAAGTACCTGCCGGTATGATAATGATATCTCATTCATATGTTTTTTGTTTAGCAGATACAGTTCTTTTGTAAATACCCGGTAGTTTTTATATTAATATGATATTTAAATAAAACCGTTTTAGAGTTATTCAATAAAAAAAATTGATTTCTGCAAAAATAACTTACTAAAACTGATGAACATCTAATCAACATAAAAAAATACGGACAGCGCACGCACCGCCAATGAAGCTTTAAATTTCTCTAATAACAACTACATTTCAATAGACATAAGGTGTAATTTTGCTTAAAAGATCAGACTGATCTTAAATGCAATAAAAGTCAGACGTCACGCAGTCCTCGCCCACGGCTTAATCAAATAATATTGTTCTATACATCTATACCTATGGCCTGCATCTATCAGATCTATCACCTACACGGATTACTCGGTTTGAGACGTAGCGTCTCAAATAACACGGAACAAATAACAATGCAGCAGTGCTCGGTCAGATTTAATTCCATTTACATTTAACTCTATGGCAATAAGGATGCCAGAAAGAACACAACCTGTTATATGTGCGTAGAGTAATTTTTTTTTGCTCTTAGAACTTGCTTTATTTTTATAAAAAAAAATCGTTCTTAATATTTTTTAAATGAAAAATAATTCTACAAATCCAATTTACCTATTTTGTGCCAAACGTTTTATTAAATTAACTAAAAAAGGCAAAATGACCACATGTTTTTGTAGGATATGTAGTAAACGTCGTAATCAAATATGCTTGCTAATAAAACCATCAAGATTATTATGTAATATAACCTACCTATCGGATAAGTTGTTTACTTTTTGGCAAAAACCACCACGCTTCATGCAATATTTGAGTCACGGATTGATCGTGATATCAAATCGAAGGTCACAATTGTTTGTGTTTAAATTTTATGTATTATTTTATTGTATTTTTGTTTCGTTACAATGTAATACGGACGGACGGAATATTTTCCAAAATATAGGTTTCTTTGAATTAAACACATTTACATGAAGTGGAAGCTTCTTGAACTTTTACTGTGTTAACTGAAGGAAAAGCAAGGGCTCGGACTACAAAACTGCCAAGTTCAATTCTTAAGCTTATTTTTGCGTCTTAATAATTAGTTTAAAGTTCTCATCCTTTTCGATAAGCTTTTTTATTACACAATATAATTTTGGCAAGGAAACCGCAGTAATTTAACCGTGGGACAGCTGCCCCGTAATTTCGGGGAAAACGCACTTTTGGTCAGGAAACGGAAACCAGCTGCGCAACGAAGCGCAGTAATGTATTGGGCCGGCGAAATTGCATTTTTAGGGTACCACCAATTTTAGTGTGCACCCGGCCTTGTGCGAATTTAAAACCTTACAATTGTGTTAAATTACAGGTTATTTTTTGAATTCATCATAAGCACGGTCCATAAAGTCCATATGCATGATTTAATCTCCCCTTTATAATCCCCTTATAATATTTTTTTCTGAAAAAATTTATGCATTTGCAATTCGTTTCTAGCAAAAACGTTTTAGTTAAATGTCTTATAATATGATAATATATTTTTTTCTTTTAATAATCATAGATGAAAATGTTAAAAAAAAAATACAATGAGTAATAATTTTTATAGTTAACTAGCTGTACCCTGCAACGCTTCGCTGTGGCACATTGTGATTGAAAATACATTTTGAAGCGTACACGAACCAATATAACATTCTTATATATATATATATAGATGCCGTGGTGGCCTCGGGGTTTGAGCAGTTCAAAACAGCAAGTTCGAATCCCAGCGGGGCCTGTACCAATGAGTTTTTCTAAAAAAAACTTATGACAGTGATTTCACACCACGTGCTTTACGGTGAAGGAAAACATCGTGAGGAAACCTGCATATTTCTGAGAAGTAATTCAAAGACATATGTATAGTGCCTGAGACGGCGATAGACGCACCATCTGTCACGTTGGCACTTAATCAAATTCGGTGAAAAGTGGGTATTGTGATAACAACACCTCTGCCTACCCCTTCGGGGAATACAGCCGTGAGCATATGTATAAATGAAAAACATTTATAAAAACAATCCTTATTATTTATCATGCTTCAGCTCGATCGTTGCTGAACTTTTTGAAGCGTACACAAACCAACATATTTTTTTTATATATGTAAATTATTATTCGCTGCAAAATGTTTTTTAACTAAGTTTCTGTTTATGTAACCTGGTAAGTACCTTAAAGTAAAATAAAAATCTCACACAAATGAAGTACTTACTACTTACCTTAATTTTATACGAATAAAACTAGATTTATATTTTTTTGTAGACTATTATTTATTAGTTGCGTGGGCACATGACGGGAGCCCATAAATATTTATATTTCTTGCTGTTCTCAAAAAACTCCATCAAAAAGTTCGTTCATATTATACCAATTTTCTAACCTAAGTGTTTAAGGACATACCAAATTTTATAATTGAGAGTTTTTTTTTTAATTTGACAATTTATCCGCATTAAATGGTTTGTTTGTTGCAAAGGAATATTAAAAAAAAACTAAGAAAGGAACACAATAATACTGTCGATACACAAAATGTTATACCTTTAGATAAGTTAGTACCTAGTAAACATATCAAAGCTATAATGATCCTAAATAGGTAAGAAGGTAGGTAGTATACCTAGATACCTAGGGTAATCTTTAACATGGCAACATTCAAGCGAAATAAAACTTTAGCACCAATTAAGAAAATCCACTTCTGCAACTTATGCAAATTTTGAAGCTAGTCAGGTAGGTTCAAAGCTACCTTAATAAAGTTGACTTGCAACATTTTTACCTGCGTGCAGTAATCATCTCGAAGAATGACTTAAAATTGTAAGCACAAGGACAGTTCCAAATATTTTTAGGACCTAGTAGTTAATTGAGAAGGAAGGTTATGTGCCTACTTTTCCGCATCACTGTACACCAAGGTATAGAGCTAAGTCCCTTCCTAGGTACCTACTTGGCAGTAACAAAGTCATAAGCATTATTGTAGGTACATTCAAGTGCACTAACGGATTAGGGTCTAGCAACAGGCACCTTCGTCCATTCATTACGTTGTTCGGCTTAATCAGCCCGCAACGTAGACATTTTGAACCGATTATTATAGTGTAGGTAAATAATGTACACACATAGAAATAAGTACTAAAGTAGTAACATATGTGAGTCTTGTCAGAACATGTTTGGTTACACAACCAAGTCTGTGCTGAATTGCGAAATTGAACAGTTTAACTTTTTATACAGGAGGCGTTCACTTCTAACTTGTCGCCTATCGATATGTCGCTAAGAATGTTCGATGGAGTGACATGACACGATTTGTTGACAGAAATTGTCCGTAGGTAGGTAGGTACTTGATGCATAGGAATTAGACTCATGTGGTAAGTACCTATTATCATTCTGTACTTACTCAGATTTCTTTCAGAGCAAGGTAACTTACCTGCCTACTATAATACCACCAAAAAAAGCGTAGCCGAAAACTCCATAACATAATATTGTTTTTGATACCGATGGCAGCGATAGCTCATAATTTAATTATTTTTAATAATAAATAATGTTATTACAGCAATAAGACTCTAATGAGAAAAAAAATTCTTACTTGATTCTGTCCGACACGATTTCGGGTTTGGAGTTCCTCTTGGCTGGCGTCGGAGCGAGGTTCGGAGCGTGTATGGGGCTGGTGGAAGGCTCAGAGGGAGCGGAAGGCGGCGAACAGGACCCTGAGCTCGACAGGCTGAATGTTCTGGGGCGCCCGTCCACCACAGCCGGTGTCCTGCCTGATCTTGCTCGCCTGCGCCTCTTCTTCTCATCTTCAGCTCTTATTGCCGCACCAGGCGGTGCCCAATCTAAGTCTTTCTTCAAGTGCCCGCGTCCACACCGGCACCCACAAGCCTTGAACGCCAGATCATACCCTTTCTTCGTCCAAAGATTCTGGTGCCTCTGCCGCTCAGACCAAGAACGTGCCCGGCCGCACGACTTGAGATACGCGAGCACGCCGCCTTCCCATTGCTCGAAGCACTCTTTGTGCATGTACCGGCCGGCGGTGCATGTGTCGTTGTTGCAAAGCACGCGAATAGCATCCTCTATGCGGACCAGCTCCCGAGGGCGCAGGCACTCACCGGGCACGCAGCACCCGTGAGTGTCCTCGGCCTCGCGCTCGCCGGTCGCGCCTTGCCTCCGCGGAGCCATCAACTTGCGAATGAAATCGAATGTGCCGCGCGGAAATAGTGAAGCACGTCACCCGAGACACATGCTTGCCGGAGCGCGATCGGCCGACTAATAACCGCGAGTGAACGAAAGCGAAATTTCAAGAGCGCAGCGCGTCGCCGCCGCCGCGCCACCGCCTGCAGGGGCTGACCTTGCGGCGCGCGGGGTGCACCGGCTCCGGGGGCGGGCCGATGCGGCCGACACGCCGCCGGGTGGGGAGAAAGTGCCTAGCACATTTTCACTTTCGCGCGGAAGCGGGAGCGGGAGCGACAATGTAGCAAGAGCAACCAACACTAGTGGCTGAAGGGTGCTGGTGGCTCCCGTCCAAAATTCTGATACACCCACCCTCCCACTCGCAGACCACGCAGTAGCATGTTTGTTGAACGGCTCCATTATCTATTATTTCAACCCCAGCAATGAATGGTTAGCTTCTTCTTCTTTACTTAGCCGTAAACCCTGAGATGTACATAAACAATACTTAGGTACATACATAGCTTTGTTAGGCTCAGTATACATTTTGAAAATTGTGTGCCCGAGTCACGCCCAAGAAGAATCTATTTTGTGTAGGTTCCTACCTTAATGATATTGATAAAATTGTATACCTACATACTTACTTACCTAATAGTACTACACAGGTAAGTATTACTTTTCGATCAAACCCAAATATTGTTCATGAAATTATTCTTCTTAGTCATACAATTTGTAATTAACCAAGGAAATGGCAAACACTCAATAATAATGGATTATTTGAAGTTAAACGAAAAGATATTAAACAATTTTTTTAAAAATTGTATCTATTATAAAAAAATACTATAGTTATGGCTTCATGAAAACAAATGACAGTCATATATAATTGTTAATTCGAATGACTCTTTTAAATTATTGGTGGCCCGTGTAGTGCGGTGGTGCTGGCCTTCTTGGTTATAATAATAAATTGAACAGGTACCTAGGTACTGTAGCACCGCGACCCCATCTTGGGCCGCTGGCTACCCGGGATCTATTTATTAATTCGACTCAATTAAATGTTTTTCACGTTTATTCCATTCTACTTCCATCAATCAGTATTCCATATCAAAAAATGACTCTCCCGTTTTAAGCCGCTTGTAAGGCTGAGGCCTTACAGTACTTAATAAGGATATCATGTAAGTATAGCAACACAGAATTTTTTTTTAAATATCTTGTAATCTTCATGATTGTTTGCTTGCACTAAAATCTTTAGACCTGTAGGTCTAAAAAGGCCACTTTGGGAGAATCATAATGTGATCCCAATGTGATTCATCATCGAAATGACAAAATGGTCACTTAGGTGCAATTCATATTATGTTTCACTTATTATTAATATTTCTCAATTCACCTGTTTCACACTTTCCTATGAAGATTCCTAAAATGGTTGTGGAATATGAATTGCGTTTGTGACAAATACCATCATAATAAGTTAGTCAGGGACTAACATTGTAATCATACGTGAATCATAATATGAATTGCACCCAAGTGACAATTTTGTCATTTAAATGATGAATCATATTCAGATCACATTATGATTCTTCCAAAGTGGCCTTTTAAGACCTACTGAGCTTCTGGTTGCTGAATGAAAACAATAGAGATACAGGATAGGAAGTAGGAACCAGTGATCGGGCTTAAGTACCACACACAACATATCATTTGATCCTCGCTAAGTACGGGGTCGTATTAAGATTAACACTGAAGCTGCTAAGTACCTACTTAGAATTTCTATGAAGATACCTATCATCATAGAAAAGTGCCGACAAAAAAGGTCACAGATGAAATATTATAATTAAATAATTTAATTTAATATAATTATAGGATTGATAAATTATTGAAATGGCAGGCTTGATGGTGATGAATGTGTGAAATATGATGATTGTTCTTCATGAATAGGTTTGGGATGTATTCAATTAACACAACCCACGGAAAAAATACTTGGAACCAGTAATTAACATATGTTTTAGTTATGTATTGACGTATTTATAGCAGCCACTTTCTAACACCGATATTTATTAGGTATAGCAAGAGTGATATATCTATACGATCCTATGAGAATCAAATCAAATACCGGAAAATATATTTGAGAAACATCGGATGCGGGAAATGACTGACATTAATCAAAAAAATAAGCAAAACATCCAGAACATAAATATACTGGGGTCACTATAGCTATTTAAATTCAATTCATAATTATCAACTCAATTTTAGAACTATGTGACGTACTTTTCGGATAAAAGGGTTCGAACAAAAAGTGCTCTGAATCGGATCTCGTTTGAATGCTTCAAGTGAATCCAATGGTCTTAACGCACGTGTTTGATAGAGGGGATGAATGAATAGCCAAAACAAATTCGCCTTGTTCCTAAACCGGTCCGACTAACGTAACGTGTGACCCAATTTAAGTACCCAAGTGTACTATGGCCAGGTGTCGGTGCATTTGTTTATTCGAGGGGAATGTATTGCGTAGTTCACCACTCCTTCGATTATAAACCTCCAAAAGTCGAACTTTGAAGAAAAATAACCCCTATATCTAATGAGGAAGAGACGGGTGAAATTTTCGTGGAAGCAAAAATGTTTTTGCCATGGAATTGCGCCTCAAATAAACAAGTTCCTGTTATACTGGAGCTTTTGTTTGAAGCGAGGACGCCATCTGTGTGACCTTTCAATAGCCATTGAATTTAACTTATAAGTAAAATTACATGTATGCATAAGGATGGTGAATTCAATTTGAGTTCAAAAGTTTTAGGTTAATAGGTATAAAACAAGAATATTTCCTATGCCTACTTGAAAAATTTAACAATTTTTTTCGATTCGATAATCATACATACAATGTTCACATATGTATCGCCGAATGGGTAGGCAGAGTGCCTAGTAGGAGTATTCTTAAAATCGCCGTCACAAGTCATCGCATCGACGTAAGCGATTTGTATGGGCTCACAAGCTAGTGTCATCTTTAGGCCGACAGGCGGCGCTGTTTCGATCCTATACAAATCGGCGTTTACGTCGACGCAATGACTTGTGACGGCGGCAGTGAAAAACTCGCACTTGGCCCTCAGATGTGTACTTATTGAACACCTACATTTCGTGTGTTTTGTTTTAAGTCCCATTTAGTAGAGGCCTAGCCTTATGTCATGTTAACCGGGCTTTTACTGGGAAATGAAGGATGGAAAAACCTGATTCAGGATCCACAGTACCTACTCCGAAAGCAGATGTCTAAAATATTATATTATTATTATTTTATTTTAATTATTACGATAATATCAAATTGTTATTATAGTTTAAGTCAACGATACGATTTTATAGGTGAATGACTGCAGGTGGATAATTAGAAAGTGCTCAATTAGCAGGTGTTTTGAATACTTTTATTCAACAACACAAGTTACGATAAAACTTTACCAAAAAGTCTTTGTGGTCCCTTTAAATTATGTTCATAATTATTAATTATTGCAATTGTAATCCTTCCCCTCCTAATAGTTGGTATCTATTATTGATATTATACAAATGTTTTTATGTTCGGATGCGTGTTTGATGTAATTTAATTGGCAATATCAAGATATCAAGAAAAATTAAGTATTTTCCTAGCTTTCATTTCATAAAACGAATATTCCGTAAATAAATAATGATTGAATAATTACTTACGTCATATAGTATTCATATAAATATTCAGACGTAAAATATCCCTGATGCATAGTAGGTACCTAGTACTTACCTACTTGCTTGCGAAATTTTATTATTAACACGAGTTCAAAACCAAAGTATAACTTCTAGTATACGGGTATCGTAGATTAACTCTATAGTATCTATCTTCAAGTTTTGATACTATGTTGATAAATAATTATTTATGGAAATTTCCTGAGACAATAACATTACATATTAATGAGACTATTACATGTTTTTCGCGACTTGTCATACGGGTGAAGACGCGGGAAAAACAAGTGCATAATAATACGCAATAGGTGTAAAAACAAGCAGCAGTTTTTAATTTTTACATAAAATAGCAATTTCCCCTTCTCGGTCAGTCAAGCGGACATGTAGAGTAGCAAGAATAAAAAGATACGGGTGTTTGGCAGCTAAATTACCTGCCAACTATATTAGTATTAAGGTTCCGTATTTCAATTCAAAAGATCTCTTAAAGTAAATGTGCTACGCGGGTAAATAAATGTGCTAGGACGGGTATCCTATTACATTTTTGTTATTACCGTAGCTTATTCTAAATTAATCAAGAGAGAAAAATTAACAGTGTTTGTCAAAGAAATTCTAGTCTTCCTCTCTTAATAAGTTTAAGCTTCGAAAGAAATATAAACATATTTTTTCTGACTTAATGGTGAAGGTGCAAAGTTCCACATCATTAAACTAAGTATTTCTGCACTCTCTCAAAGTAATCCACAAAGTCAAAAGACGGTATTTTGTCTGAGAAGGTGATGGATTCATCCTCGGCGTTTGGGCCAAATCATCTTCGGTAGTAGAAGTAGTAGATTTTGTAAGATAACTATATAGCCTACCCCTTTGGGAAGCTCCTGGCAAAAGCGAGAAGAATTAGGAAGACCTCAAAAGGAAAAAGCGATCTATTGAAGACAAAATATAGATTTTAAGTTACGTTTCCTATATTTTCCCGGAGTCAAAAGTAATTCAACCCTTAAGTAGTAGGTACTACTTACTACAAAGGTGCGATAATTAGGGTTTGGAAGGGTCCCCAATAAGATTCTATTCCCAAACGGTTCCTCCTACTCCATCAGCTGTAATTTGGATGTGGTTAGTTTGGAAGCACGACCATTAATCTAAATGAACTAGATTAATGAAAGGAGATACTCCCTTTCTTCTTCAAGTATCACAATTATAAATCTTCGTTGATGTTTCTGGAATTGTTATTGTCTTAGCTTTATTGTGTTAATGGGTATTTGTAAGTTCAGAAATCTATTTTGATACTTTTGCCTCGTTTTCAAGCTCTAATAATTCAAATCTTGGTAGAAGACAGGATAAAAATATACTTATAGTTGGTAGTTGAGTATTTAGATGGTCTAAACTACTAGGTCTAGACTAATAGCCAACATGATTCAGAACATAATCATGCATACATAGGAATGTATTCAGGAAGGATCCTTTCCGTCAGGTCTACCAACTGCCCATTTGCCCCCTTTCTCAACAAACAAAACATGTCTAAGAAGAAATTCAACAAGTTTTCAATGAAATGGTGTCTGAGTAAGAAAGGATGATCATATGACCAAAGTATTTGATACGAGCAATACGGAAAACTGCACTTAAAAACGTGCTCGATGGTGACTTGGTGACATACACAATCGGTTAGACTACCTAAATATATAATCGGTGCTGTTTCACCTTAGACTTGATCCATTGGAGTTCATCACGAAATGAAGACTCTTATGTGCACTCTTCCGATATCGCGTAAAGTATTTCTTCTTCATCAATGAAGAGTTACACTCTTGTCAGTGCAGCTGTTGAATAACCTTGATCCCCTGTCCAGTGATGCTTCATTGACTTCATACGAAGCGACGATTATGTACTCCTTCATTAGTTTGATGTAACTTATCAAGACTTATTAACTTAACAAGATTATTGAAACTACACGTTGTGATGTAGCATCCTTTATTAGCTTGGTGTAACCTCTCCAATGTCATTCTCACTACCCGTTGTGATGTAGCATCCATTATTAGTTTGATGTAATTGATCCTTGATCGTCTTCACACTTTCCTACAAAGTCATTCTATCTACCCATTGTGATGTAACACAAAAGTTATTTATTTAAACGGAACCCTAATAGTCCCCTTTTATTTGACCCACATCTAAGGGTTAATTATCGGGGAATATGTTATTTAATTATTACTTTTATAGGTCAGTGCATAATGGCTGCAGGTGCATCCAAGTGTGCACCTGCGAGGGTTGTTCAAGGACAAATGGCGTCTTACTACGCAGTACGAACATCCGACAACATTTACACATTCTTTAGTTTTAAGTACATTACATACAAAATACAAGCTTACTCACTATGTAGGTAACATGACGTACCTATTTATAACATTTTAATATAGGGGCCAACTATGGTCGTTTTAAGCAGTGTGCATTAAGAACTAGTTAGCGATTTTTTTTAATGTAAGAGTAGGAGGTAATGGATGCGACTAGTCATTCTGAAATTTCTTTCATATCAATAAATACACGACTGTTTTTCTCAAAGAAAAGGTTACGATTATAAACGTTATATCTATAGCATTGCTAGCAACAAGGTCTAGGCGCCGCCTGGCAGTCTATGTAAGCATCATATTTATAATCAAATGTTCATTTCTATATGCGCACGCTCCAAAAGGGTGACAAACGGCCAATGGTTACAATAATTATAAAAAAATATTCAGACGAAAAATGGTACTTATGATTTTCCCTTATGGGTAGCTAATTAACGATAGGTAAGTGTTAAGAAAATTTTAATATTTATAAATGCATACCGACCTATGTAAAATAAGTTAATCTCTTATGAAATGAAAAGTCAAGTGATAAGTACCGTGATCTAAGCAAATAAACATTGTTATCAAACATAAAGTTCTACAATTCTTGTTTACTCACCGTTATTAGCATTGATAAATGCAGTGCCAGTTATGGTACGACTCAAACTGGCAATAAAATGAGTAATATTTATTTTTAAACTCAAGGCTCTTGCGAGGTTCAAGGTTGATAAGGAGAATCTTGAGAAATGCGTTGCAGTCTGCAGAACGATTTGGTATGCAATACAAATTTACGGTTGGATGGAGTTGAATACTGAATTGACAGACAAAGACGTATTCCTGAAGATTGATAGGCTGATCACATAAACGATTATAGCGTGCATGTCAAATTAAACAACAGACGGATTCAAAGTAGATTTGAAGTACCTATGCAACTATTTTGAAGGTCTGTGCCCAAAGTAATACGTTGCAAGTAATAGCATGTTCAAGACTTGGCTAATGACATCGCGTTTTAGCGTGGCCCAAAATTTGTTGATACTTTTTGGAGGCGAAATGTAATGGAATTCAGAACATGTCGGATCAACACATTTAAAGCACCTTATACTAAATACGCGATCGAATTTCGACAACGCTTTAAGGGTATTAAGCGAGTATGATGTACCTAGTATACAATACAAGTAATTTGTTAGATGTTGTTCTATTCGATTTAATAAATTCGCAAGTGTAGCGTATTACACATGGCCATCTGTCTTCGGAGTCAAAACTATCTCTATTACAAATTTCAACCTAATCGGTTCAGAAGGTTATCTATGAGAAAGTAACAGGATGACAAAAAGACACACTTTATAAAATTTGTATTAGGTATTAAAGTATCGAATAACAAAAATAATAATTCAGGAAATACATATAAAATGTGTCTACAGACAATGTGGCTTGTACTATTCATTTATCTAGTAAGGACAACAAACATAGCAATATTATGGACATTACTACTTAATCAACAACGCAGATACGACAACATAAAGATTTTAATATAATTGTGACCAGCAATCTGAATCTATACGCATCTTGTAATGTAATTTCCTTACAACGCAACCCACGCGCGAAAGTCCACACACAAATGTATGATGAATACAGGCATCCCACAAAACCGGTGGACCTTGATCGCGCAAAGGGACCCTTGCAGATCGCCGGCGAACTAACCTTGGGTTATTTTTAAACCAAGCTGACTGCATTCAAGTCCCGTCGAACCACTCCTTCCGAGTATTACATAATACGAAATTATAGTTTTCTTTTTTTATTTCCCCGTCTCCTTGAAAGCGTGGGGCCCTGTCATTTTAGTTTTATATCCTTTGTTTCGGCTCATACACATATTTTATTTCTTTTCTTTGAATCGTAAAAGGAAGAGGCAATGAAGGGTTAGAGTTTTTACGTAGTGGATTATTTATGGCGCGGAATAATGGTCCTTCAAGCTCACCGCGAAATATTGGGTACAGCTGTGAAAATTCCAAAATTTGATGGGCTGCGGTTTCATAAACGAACAGATAAAAGTGTTTGTTGACACCTAAAATAACTACAAGTTTAAAGGTGTTCACAGAATTGAGACGTGTTATATCGTTGTTTGTTCAGAGTTTAACTCGATGTTATTATCACGGTAGCCTGCATATACCCCTATTTATATTGTTGTTTGTTCACCGAAAGAAATTGGATCCCGTATATAAAAGTTACTTCGATAATACCCGAGACCTGTATAACTTGTTTCTCTTAATACATTCGTTGGTCATTCTGCAATGAAACTCAACACAAGCACTTATTGTTCTATTACATTCTTATTTGATAGTTGTATGTGGTCTATGGTACAATGTTTATGTTTGTTCTTAAATAACAACAAAGTTGTAAGGTAATTTAAAACAACTTACTGTTTATTTTACCACGTATCTTCGAAATGTATTGAGACATTTCCAATATTCTACTCGTGTTATGCTCAGAAATCTGAAACTAATGATCTGGTATCCTCTTTCAACCAACTTTATTCTATTTAGAAGGACCTTTATGCTCAACTCTTGAATACATTTAACTATATTCACGTAGCGTCAGTTAGAAGCCAATGAACTCCAACTTAGAGAATGTGAAGACTTCCAATATTATTCCCAACAACCAAAGGCGAAATTAATATCGCCTTTAATCAATCTTAACTATTAAAAGGTATGCTCTGAATCTCGGGTATGTTCCCGTATCGAATTCGAATCGATGAAACCTCAAATGTTTTTCTATGAAGCACGTTTCTTAGAACGTTCGGTGGCAATGCCTAAGATCCAACGGTCTGTTTCGTTATGCAACGAAGTCAAACATTGTTTCCGTTTATTGACTTGACTGCCCTATTATGTGAACAAATTAAAAACGTCGACTTTATTATTGATGTGTATACAACCATATACGTAGTTTATTAGATATCTTTATGTAATGTGTAGCTTTATATCCAAGACAAACTACAACTTTCAATGTGTGACCAATTAGGAATCATCTGTCATCCAAGGTGGAATGTAATATAGAATATTCTTCAAGTGGCTCTTTTAACAGGTGCATTGGGTTAAATGTCTGCAAAACACTTGGCATGTGAAAAGGAAAAAATAATGTTAAATGCGAAATAATAAAGTCGATTTCATTGTGTCATATTTAGATTAGTTCGTGTTTACGATCTGAATATTAATGTTTGTAACTTAGTTTATTGGTGGCTATTAAGTTGAGATTACTTAATACAACTAACTTACGTCTTGACAGTTATTTCTTCTTAAAGAACAATTTAACATTTAGATTAATTATATTATGAGTGAATTGGTTCTATCATGCGAGGCCCTTTATCCCCTTTCTATGGCAATTCGAACAATCCATACGTTTATAAATAAAATTATTTGTGAATACAGATTCTTTGTGTATTTTCCTCGGACGGATTCGGTTAATGTTCTCACGATGCCGTGCCATATGTTTTTCGTTGCGTATTTTTATTCCTATTGGGTGTTTGTGTCATCTTAGTCGTGCGACTATAAATTAAATTGGAGCAATTTTTTGTATCAACTCGTGTTGGTCATAAAGTTGGATTTGTTTATTTTGTCCCTAATGTCATTAGTTACATGTGGCGTAGCACGCAACAGCTCTATGATGAAAACCTTCTTAATTAGTTTATCTATGACTATTATAATCCAAACATGAGTTTAACTGGGTAATGTGTTTGTATAATTTGTAAGTAAAATAATGTTAATATTATCATCGCCGGTTCTCGTATGCCAAATGAGACCATTGCCAAAATAAGATTTTGTTTAGCTTAGATTTAAACAATTATCAAATCAGTTTTAAATGATCGTAAAGTGGTTAAATTGTTATTAAGAAATCTTAAACATATTTCGATTATTGTAAAAATCTAATCGTAATGACGAGCTTAAATCTATATTACGAACATTTTCAAATTGAAATTCGCTATGCCGAAAAGCTTGTTACCTAATCTATACAGATAAAGAAAATTTAAGTGTATGTTTGTAATTCTAAATTAACAGTTTTCCTTTAACTTAATAAGAAAATATATAGGATAGGTGGGTACCTACTGTCTTAAAATAAACAATTTTACACATTTTATCTGTCTATCTGTCCGTTTGTTTGTTTCGCCTAATCTCTGATAAGGCTGCACCGATTTCAACGGAACTTTCAGTGGCAAATATCAGATTTTTCAAGAAGTGGCTTAGACTACCTTTATTTAGAAAACATATGAGGGTTCCACGATATAAAGCAAGAAACTAAATCTACATAGCTAATTTTGAATATCATCTTAACATAGATAATATTGAGCGAAATTGAGGCTTCTCTGCTTCATCAGGCTACACCTTGCTATCTAATCGACGGTCGTTAAAGTACCTATAGCTTAAAGCTTTATTTAGAAAGTCAGGCTACTTTCTAGAGAAGTAAGTCAAAGATAGTTTTGGATTAAACAAAATTTAGTTGAGTGTCATGACCCACTTTACAGCTAATCTCAAAAAATATGAACTATGTTAGTAAAAAGTTTCCTAAGCAGTGACGTAGAAAAAAAAGCTAAGCACTAAATTTGCAAACCGTAATAATTATAGTCTACTAGCTGTGCCCGGCAAACGTTGTATTGCCATATTTTTTTTTGGGGTGGTCACCCTTATCACTTAGGGGGATGAAAAATTTTCATCAAAATCGGTCAAGGCGTTTCGGAGGAGTATGGCAACGAAAACTGTGACACGAGAATTTTATATATTAGATAGACACATACTGTAAAACTATAAAGTCAATTCAAAATAGGCTATTGAAACATATATATTTGACATTTTTATAGAGCTACCCTGCATAATTGAAATAATGTGCAAGTGAAAAGGGAAGTGATTAAAAACAAATAACAATTTTTTATTAAAAAGCCCTTTGATCCACCGTCCATAATCACCGCGGCAGGAAAAAATATGACGCCAGTAAAATTATAATAGCTGCCTCGTAAAACATTTGAATAGAAAAGTTACATATCAAAAATTTTCAGTGATCCGTAGTTTACGAGTTTGTCGTTAAATGTGTACTTAACGTGAAGAATAAAAGGGGCCACATCCATAGTTTCATCACAAGTTGGAGTGGTCATAGAAGGACGGCTTCCTACTTTCCTTGAGAGTCAACTAACCATGGGGCATATACGAAGACCTCTTAGCAAGTCAGGCCCTCATCATGACAGCTCTTATCGACGTGAAAGTTTGACTAATTTTATGGAACAAATTCAAGTATTCGATGTGTATAAATATGACAATAAGAGCGAATGGTTCAGCTTCAGAACACAAATCAAGTTAATTTGGAAGATATTACCAAAGCAAAGCACATATGACATATTTATACTCGTCATGTCATGTCATGGCCATGATCATATATGCTAGTAGCAGTTCATTGTAAGCCCCTGTGAGAAGCTGCTTTAGAGCAGTTTATAGTCTATATAGTGTTTGCGTTTGTCTCCGTCTAAATATTGGAGGCTGGCCTTTTTTGTGTATTTATTTGAGGTTTCAATGTGTGTGAGGGGAGGTGTAATCAGTTCGCGAGCAGCTACCGTTTATGGCACATTCGGATTTCAATGCGACGAAGTGCAATGCTTGGGCATTCTGTTATTGAAAGGGGCACATTCTTTATTCTATTTAGGCAAACGAGTACCTATGGCCAGGGTGAGCAATACGGAGTAATAATGTATATTAGATTACCGCTATTACATACGGTAGCATTATAAATCAGTCATCAGTTAGCAATCTTTAGTTGGCTTTTTTTTTTTGCAAAAGTCCTTCTTGGTGATCCAATCGTCCATAGCCCGCAGTAGTCGGTTACTATCAGGTGGACTAAACGCTGGTTTTTCATCTTTGCATTATCGTCTACTGTGTTTGAGGAACAATACCCACTCTATTATACATATGCTCACGCCTGTATTCCCCGAAGGAGTAGGCAGAGGTGTTGTAATCACAACACCCACTTTTCACCGAAGATGATTAAGTGCCAACGTGACAGATGGTGAGTCAATCGCCGTCTCAGGCACTATACATACGTCTTTGAATTACTTCTCAGACATATGCAGGTTTCCTCACGATCTTCCTTCACCGAAAAGCACGTGGTGTGAAATAACTTCACATAAGTTTTTTTTTTTTTAGAAAAACTCATTGGTACAGGCCCCGCTGGGATTCGAACTTGCGTAGCAGGCGACTGCTTTAGCCCCAAGGCCACCACTCTATTATAAAAATGTAAATCTTGCCATATTGAACATAATGTTCAATAGTCTAATAGTCGATAGCACTTGGTCGATAACTTGAGAACATCAATTACATTGAAACGATTTGGGCACAGCTTACACATATGCTTATATACATATTCTGTAATTTGACGGTTTCTTAGTAATCAATTTGTTGAGCTAGAGTAAGTAATCAAATATAAATTATATTACTTCTATTAACATGTAATTAGTGCTGAGATTCAAAATTAAACGCCGAGACATTATTACTGTAAGGTTCGTCATAAATGAAGTATTAAAACTTTATTAATTGTAAGGTTCATAATAAATAAAGTATTTATTACGAACAGGAAGTTCAAAAATAAATGCACCGATCAATCTGGTAACGTAAGAATAAAAAGACCAGCAATAAATATAAAACAAGAAAAAACGTGGTGAGCCGGCATTCTAGATTGGACAGTGTAACTGAACGGACGTGGTTTGAATTATAAGTTTTGCTGGTTAATTTAGTCTAAGAATTAAGAGTGTAAAATATGTGTTTGAATTAAGAGCAAATATAGAAGTCTTAAAAAGGTAACAACGTGCAGTTATTTCCCTGGGTTCTACATCACCAAGTTGATTTGCAACTAAGCTTTACTAAGACATAACTTTTTAAACAAGGAGACGATAATTATGTTTTGAGGTAACGGTGAAGCTCTTAATATACATAAGTTTGCCTTTATATAACAAAAGAAAGATGTAAGTACAGGTATTGTTAAACAACGCCAAAAGCACACCGAACATCAAATCTTTGGGCATTCTCGTAAAACTTCAGATGAACTTACGTTAAACTTGAGCGCAAAAAGTATTTCGCTTTAAATTCGTGGTTTACTACATCCAGTTATCACCATCTGCAAATTAAGGAAGAGATTAATATTTATACACGTGTGCGATAAAAAAGAAAGCGCTTGCCAAACTTGAACGTAAAGTTGGAGCAGAAAAGGTTTCATTAAAACCCATTCCAGTTTAAAAATCATAAATACATAATGCGCTGCGACCCTCAAGTAACCAGATGCCTATTCAGCAATATAATAAGATTTCAGTTGAACTTACCTTAAGGAAGTATGTACCTACAGGTGGTCTAACAATAGAACGTCCTTAGGGAGCCCTCTTTGACTATTTTAATAAGAAAAAATCCCTCTCAGTTCAACGAATTACTTTGAAACGAATAAATAAATGAACTGGAGGATCACAGGATTGAATTAGAGAGAGATTTTTTGTAATAAAGAAATCTGTCCATTCATAAAACGTGTAAGGGTGTGCACAATAAAGAAGTCGATGGCTTGAGCTGCTATGACAATGACAACAGGTATCAAACCGGAAAAAGGATCAGTTTTCCTTTTGATGTCACATCAAAAAGGCCCTCAAAAGGAGCCAATACCGGGCTTGTAGTAAAGTTGCCTTAACTTAGAAATTGGGTTAGTATAAGGGATCAAGGAAACGAGTCAAAGAGATTTTTGTACTTGTATTTTATTTCATTCGGCTCCCAGGTTTTCTATTAGTCGGAATATCGTTAGAAGGAAATAAACATTTGTGGTTTTCCTACTTATATCCAAGTCCATAAACTTTAAACCAAGAACGAGCGGTATTTTTCCATGCAGACATAATTTTGAGGAACTTAGCCGCAAGAATCATATTTTCGCCTGAGCACTCTCCCTTGTTTTACGATTTTTTCATTGCACCCACTTTACGAGCATCGGTGATGGGTGGCACTCTTGTTTTATAACAGAGTAACTGCATTCGCAGACCCGAAGATCGCGTGTTTGGTGCTAATTAAACGTGTTCAGGGCGAGGTGGCAGGATACGTGATTCGTCTGGCGCTGAATAATGGACTTCTACTTTTTATGGAGACTAGTAGCACTCGCTCTTATCTGCACATTCTAGGAGATTTTCTTTAGTAACTGACAGGCCGTGATAAGCAAATAATCTAATTAGCTCCTATTAACTGCATGCAAAGACAGCATTTAGATTTAGGTCATCTGACCTGTATTAGTTAGTCAGTCAAGTAGTTGCAATTTTGAGCAAAGGATTTCATAATTTCGCCTGCGCAATTTACAGTTATCAACTACTTAAGCAGCTAAAAATCATATCACTTTGACGTTCTTTATTCATCCAGAAAGTAATCAGGATCGATTCAAAAATATTATTTTAACAAAAATATGGGCTCCAATTTAGCTCCTTATGTCATCGGTGTCATGTTTAAATTAACACAGATTGTGACTGTTGTAGCGCGTTACAGTTGTCATCGTAAATTGGAAACACCTCGTCTGTAAGCTCAGTCGGGGGCTTCTATTCCTGTTTCTGACACTGTTCTGGGCGCGACGCGTCTTTGTTACATCGCAGCCTCTTGTAATTACTTCCACTTATACTTTAACGTCATCGTCGCTATTATTTGTATCTGCACCCCATCTTATGCGTGTTCCCGAAATAAAGCTTACATTTTGTCTATTAGGAGACAATTTGGGTCTTGTTTCTTGCCACATTTCGTTTGCTTCGTTGATTGATTATTTTAGATTTATGGGTTCTTTAATATCTTATAGTTTACTTAGCTTAAATTTTCTGATAAAGCTCCTGGGAATTATTTAAATCCGATACGCATGTATGCATTGTTCAGTCTAGATAACAGAAAAGTTCCATGTGTATCTAAATGCTGGCTTGAAAGGAATCATAATCCATCAAAATAGTATTTTCTTAATGGTATATTCTAGGTATAATAAAGTTGAGTATAATACATACTGATGTACTCTTATTCTATTCACTCAATTCAATCAAATTACTTTGCACTTTTAGAAACATGATGTATCGTTGACTACGATACTTACAATATGTATGATGATTTTTTGAATTGTATATCTTTGTACATCACGCCGGCATTGATGAACGGCCGGATTTCAATAGCTGTTTATTTCATTAAAGTATTTATCAACATTTAATTCTCTTTTTGCCTCTTGAGCTCTCACGAGTGGAATATTTATCATGGGTCTGTACAAACAAATGCAGCCGTGAAACCATTTCGTCATTCGGCACATATCGTCGGCAGCATACGACTTGGTCAGTGACGCAACGTACTCCAAACATAACGAACAAAGAATATTGTAAGAATATTTATTTCCCTCACCAACCGCGGCTGTCAGTAAAAGAGATTTACACCGTATCTGGAGACAAAGACACGTTGTCGAAAATCGCGGAGATGATGTCATGCGTTCCAAAGTTTCGTAGCTCCTAATTAATAGACTTTACGGTCGGCTAGGGTCATATCGTTTTCGGATCAGTTTCAAAGAAAAATAACAAATATCCGTGTCAGGAGATGTCTTGTTTATTGTGAAGGTTTGTGACCAAAGTGGGTCTGAGAAGCGGTTCTTTGTTCCCAATTGGATTTATTACTAGTAGGTAAAGTTTGTGAAATCAGTTCAGAGGCGTAACTCGTTAGCTGGATTCCTATTACCTACCTTTCATTTCGTGTTCTTTGTGCCTGGTTTCTAGGAATATCAAAATCGTTTCTCTTCCAACATGGAATGTTAATAGTGCTCAGCATTAATATTGAAAGTTGGGCTTTACTAGTCAACTTTAGTATGAAATATACCTATGTGTAGGCTCTGTACGTAGTACATGTAATAATAGTACGTTCTGCGTTCATGAATGGGAGAAATGCTTTCTCAATTGTCAAAATTCAAAAAACTTAATTTTTCTTCTTCAACTTTCAAGGCGTTAGATGGACAGCGTGACATGATTATGTAAGCTACGATTACGTATCATCGCACGTTGAGAGCATTTACAGATTTATAAAACGGAAATGTTGCAGGATCGTATTGGCGGTAAAATAAGTTGAAGAACAGAAACTAAGGCAGTTTCAAAATTATGAAGCAGAAATCACGGAAAAAGCTAATACCTACCTATATTTTTATAGAATGATATTTCCTGAGCTCTTAGACCTAGTGTCATTGCCTAAGAACTACCTAAATGCACCTAAGTCCAACGATTATAAAATTCTCTAAGTATCTACAAAATAAATTCATGTCCGTATGGTATTACACGTATTACGGTAGGTATCCAGTATTCAATATCTCTTTGACAAAACGGTAGAGCATGCACTGTTGCTACCAATTCCAAAGCTTATCTCCGATCTGTAAGCCGAGATCGTGCAGGAAAATCTGTGGACACTCCGCTGTACACTCGGCGTGGATTATTTATTATATTCGAGTTGAATTTATGATACAGTGTTCAGACTGCTATACTTTTTTATTTATTGATAAATTTGGTGATTTTTTTTATAAATATTCAGATCAATTTTGTTATTTGCGATTTACTAAAATTATAGATACTTAACTATGTCAAACGGCATAGAGTTACATTAAAAAAGTTTATATTGCATTGTTAACATTTCTAATATAATTCTTAAGGTATACGGTACAGTATTTAAATGTTAAAAATAATTTATTAAAATTACCTTAATACTTCAAAGTACTTAATAAAATTTGGTATATATGGGCTTAATAAAATTTGGTATCAATCACAGTTCTACGATCACTGGCTAATCCGGTACTGCATTTAACTTTAGCAAAGTGGTGACGATCAGTTTCTGAGTTGATAATAATAACTACCCTAATGCGTGTCCTAACCGTGTCGGGACAAGTCTTCCCAATTTCCATCCAAATTACCAATTGTTTTTAATTAAACATTTCTTCTACGTTTGAAGCCGCAGAAGATCGTCCCGATTTTTGATGATAGATGTGATATGATATATAAGGTGATATTATGGCATATACAATAGTTGTAAAATGGGGATTGTGATGATGTCATGAAGATCAGGGTTCCTTGGTATAATTCAGCTAATGATATAGTGGTTTAATAAATTGATAATGTGGTGGGTGGGGTGATTATAATAAGAGGATACTTGTTAAACCCGGTACAATTTATGTTCTAGTTGATGATAACGAATTATATCATCTACTATACATGGATGAACAAAATAATGTACTAGATATATACATTAGATGACAAGCATATTCAAATGACGGTGTGACTTTTTGGTGTCATGATAAAATATACAATAATGATATTGGTATGAGGATGATGAGTATGAAGATATGATGATTATCTCTGATAAACATAATACATATTTACAAACACAACAGTGAATACATGACTTGATAAATATAGGGAAGATAAGCTGATTCAATCTAACAGATAACATATATGTAGGTATAAATATTAGGTGAGTATCTGAATGGCCCTATAAGTATACGAGTCGCAAATTGCTAAAACATTTTTAAATATACATATTTTGCGTCTCGATTACACGAGGATAAGCATCTGTGTTACAATAAATCATAAGTTTTTCCACATGATAACACCCAAAGTCAAACGGTCACGATATCCTATAACAACAGAACACATGTTTTATTAAATACGACAACGGAATAAAAATGGAACCTCATTATTTTGATTTATCTCGCCGACTGTACACCGAATATCAAGATTGTGTTCTGACAAAATCGTGCCTCGGGTATTATAAATGACTATAGTCAGGCGAGCTGTACTGACTTTTTGGAATTAAAAATTGGGTACAAGGGATTGGTGACGAAAATCTGACGTTTTCATATTTCATTGTCCTAATAAACTTAATGTAGGTACCTTATACCTAATAAACATAGCGAAAAGGCATCGAAATACAAGCGAATTATTTTATAAACTGTTAATAAATTTTATTTTATTCACAAGTAATCGTGCTACAAATTAACAATTTCATAAAGTATATTTTTATAGTCAGTAAACATAACCATTTTTACAAAGAATATAAACAATGCTATATACATAAGTACTACCTCTTAAATAGGTGTTGCAGTCATAAGCTAGTCAATAAAACAGCGCACCAAAGACAATTTTAGGGAGAAGAAAACATAAAATATCTCGCTTTAAAGTCAACAAGTTCATTTAGCATTTTCTATGAAGGAACTAAAATCTTATTTACTGAAGAAAATAAATCAGAGACGGGGCGGGTCGTTCGACGAACTCAGGAGTTGAAAACAATTGGTACGGAGATGTAAATTAAATCGAGTGGCTGTCTAGGGTCGGCGCCGGTGTCGTACCCTGACCAGGCGGCAGGCCCGGATCTAGGGCTTGCCCTGGGCGCTAGATTCATGATTTTTTTATCTTCTGTGCTTAGCGTCAATACCGCTTTAAAATATTTACGATCTTTTTAGTTGTTTTGGGAAAATATATTGAATAGTTACTGCTAAGAATAAAAATGTGTTCTTTTTCAAACTTTATTTACCTTATAATCTATGTTCGTCGATAGTGCATGCTTCGCTATATGACGCCATTAATTAATATGTGGCTTGTTATCCAAGAATGGCGGAGTATTTTTTCTGTACTACCACAGTATGAGTATCAAAGCAAAGGCTTTCTGAGAAGAACACGAAAACTTGACTTTAAAAATGTTTTTACCACTAATTTATTAATACTTTGTTGGGGGTGAGACCAATGTTAAATTTTATTTCCGACTCGGAATAACCCTCAATACGGGACTGTTTGGGCGACTTGGACGAGTCGGGAGCACTCCTAACATCTTCACAACGAGTTCTTTTTACTTTCCTAACAAGTTTTCGCATCTCAAACGTTTGTCAGTTGAAGTGGGCGTGGAAATCTCTAGTTACAAACTTTGAGATACGTGTTCAATGTTCATATTGAGTGAAATTTCTTTTCTTACCATTTTATCCTTTTTGTTTTGTCATTTACTAAATTGTATCGCTAAAAACGTATTCTTATCTACTATATGAGAAGTAAACTTGCTCTTTCTACTAGTCCAGCGATTACCTTCTTTATAAGGTTGGCTAAATCAGAGTTGAAAGGACTAAAATTTTTAAATGTAACCAAAATTATTTGACGGTTTTTCCTTTCCTGTAACTCTTCTGAATAATACAAAAAAATATTTTAACTACAAATAAAGTGAAGGTATATAGTGAAGAAATAGGGTCTTATAAGGCTAGGCAGCCTTATAAGACCCGTTGGGTCTATGTAATAGGGGCCGAAAATATTGGCCAGTAATCCAGACTTCGGGCTGCTACTGTGAAATTATAGACGAAAAACCTAATAACAATTGAACCTAAAACCTGCTGCGTTATACACTAAGGTTTCTCAGCGTCGTATTCGTCGACGAATGTCGGTTTTTAAAGAGACCAAATTCAACCTTATCCTTTTTGTATTATGTATCAATTTCAATGTAGCGTATGCGACCACTGCCACAACGTGGCAGCCAAAGGGTAACTTATTCGTTGGGTTATTTTATATATATGTTATATCCTTACATGTCTTTAGATAAGCATGACGTGATGTGATCATAACCAATATTTGGTTGTTGAGAACTGGGTGATGTCAAAATATCCTCTTACGAAATGTAGAGACGTTTACACGTTACATATTTTCTCTCCAAAAATACGAGTTGTTCGTAGAGGGCTTGTTTCGTTTGGTGAATAATTTGTTTCTGTAACAAAATACATACAATTAAGATTACTCATATCATGTAAGAAATATTACTGAATGTTAATAAGCTACATGTATCAATGCCGAAGTACATATTTCTACTTACAATTTTATTAGCATATACATAGGTCTACGATCTTAGCTAAGACATTACATGCAGAAATAATAGGCTAAATATGAAGTACAAGTAACGCAGATAGTTTAACTACAATTTTTACAAACATAATATTAAGTAGTTAATGGTCAGCTGCCATCTATCTGGCAATACTTATGCCAATAAAATTTGTGTTTTCTTTTTCAATTCGTTAAAAACATATTTTCAGGTTCAACTGCAGAGTTATGAACTAGTTTATTAAATTATATCTTTACACATAAATAAAAGTATCTGGTTGACCGAGCTGTGCTCGGTTTCTTCTACACACAAAAAAAGGAAAAAAATTGAAAGGTGAACCTTCAGTCTCGAACCGGGGTACTCTAGTTTCGTTATCGCCCCGTAAGCTGGAAGCCTCACCTTTGAGCTACTATAACTTGACAGATGTCGGCGAAATTTGCTGTCATATTGTAATGATTGTTTCTGAGATTTTCAGTGCCTGAAAACATGGTCAAAACGATGTTTTCCATAAATGAAACCGTTTTTGCCCCTTAAACCCCCTACAAGCAAAATTTCATGAAAATCGTTGGATCGTTTCCGAGACTCTGATTATATATATACAAGAATTGCTTGTTTAAAGATGTAGAATCTATTTGCAATTCTAAATAAACAGCTTTTATAGTTCCTTCTACGCGGGTATAAGCGCAAGGCACAACTGTCAGTAATCGAAATTAAATCAATATATTTCTGGATGTTAGATTATATTACGACGAAATGAAAATGTACCCAACTGGTAGCTACCCTAATGCAGATGCAAGATGTTAGCCGCACGAGGCAGGGATGCCTACATATGGTTGGGAAGTACCTCTCCAACGGGAGAAGCCATTTGCGAAAATTGGCTGCCAACTACGATTGCATTACTTGGAGAAATAGACCAGCGGAACTCTAGTATTAGATGTGTAGACATGTTTAAGGAATGTAAGTTGTAATATTTTAAAGTGTATTTGGATAAGTACCTACGTAGCATATAATAACAGTAGGTAAAAATAATGATCTCCTACCGAATTTCGGTTACGGCGGCTAATCTCAACGAGGATAAGCCATGTGCGTAGGAGATATTATAGTGCACAAGTGTGTGCGCAAACACAGGTGCACTCTTTATTGCCTCACTCTCATAGTCCGATGGGACGACAATCCGACACGACCGGAGAGAGATCAGGCGTAGGACCAACGGCTTAACGTGCTTTCCGAGGCACGGGGGTGTAAACACCGCCAACAAACTCCGGGCATTCTATTGCGAATTTCTTTACGGAAAAACTCACGGACCTCGTGATCGGCAGGCGAACGTACTAACTACTAGACTAACGAGGCAGTTAGTAGATAATAGAAAGTAATATAGATACCATGCAGTGATTAGTTTGTTACATCTACAGGTAAATGGTACCTGAATGCTTCGCTAGGGGCCAATATTGAACGTTTATTTTTCCGAATTAAAAAGAAATGTATCCCTGTATAAGTGTCCCTAAGTATTGAGTATAATTAAGTGTAGGCTAACATCTGATTGAATTACTAAGATCCGAAGATTTAAGTTAGGTATCTAGTATTATATCTAGTATTTTGAGCCGTGGTGGCCTTGAGGTTTGAGCAGCCTGCTACGCAAGCGACGCAAGTTCGAATCCCAGCGGGGCCTGTACCAATGAGTTTTTCTAAAAAAATGTATGTACAGTGATTTGTGTACAGTGCTTTACGGTGAAGGAAAACATCGTGAGGAAACCTGCATATTTCTGAGAAGTAATTCAATGATGTACGTAGAGTGTCTGAGACGGCGATGGACTCACCATCTGTCACGTTGGCACTTAATCATCTTCGGTGAAAAGTGGGTGCTGTGATTACAATTACTCTGCCTACCCCTGCGGGGAATACAGGCGTGAGCATATGTATGTATGTATTTTATAATATTATTAGGATGTAGGATTAAACGCCGTGGTAGCCTTGGGGTTTGAGCAGTCAACTGCTACGCTAATTCAAATCCCAGTGGGGCCTGTACCATTGAGTTTAAGAGAAAACTTATATGCAGTGATTTCAAACCACGTGCATTACGGTGAAGGAAAATATCGTGAGGAAACTTGCATATGTCAGAGAAGTAATTCAAAGACGTACCTATGTATATTGCCTGAAACGGCAATGGACTCGGCCTCTGTCACGTTGGTACTTAACCACATTCGGTGAAATGTGGTTGTGTTACAACACCTCTGCTTACCCCATCTGGGGCCCTTCTGGGATGGCGTGAGCATGTATATATAGTAGGTATCTAATAGTAACTATATCTGCAAATAATCGGAATTTCATCCTTAGATTTACGGTCTTACGCACTTTTATCCCTGTACCTTCAAAATTAACATTTTGGCTAAAGTAAACTACATGTTCAACCCTATTACTTATGTAGGTACCTGAGCATTGAAATTGTTTTTATTAACAAGATTTAGACTGGGCACGTTCTCCAGAGAGTTTTAAAATATCATAAAATAGCATGAATTTAAAACATAAAATGAAAGTCGATTCCCATGCGACTCTTTTTATCCATTAAAACACGATACAATCTATGAGGCTGCCTATTCACAGTGAATGGAGTTGCTTTTAGATTTGTCTATCTATGTTTGTGATAGTCTATCAGACTCAAAGGACCTTTGATCTCACCTAAGTAATTGCACTCTGCAAGTTATAGGTTCTGCGAATGTCACGGTGGTCAAACGCCTAGACTTTTAGAGAGAGCAAAATGTATTAGCTAAGCTTTCACGTATATATTTCTACAGGTACCTAATCGAATTGGTAGGAAATTATTTTTTTATTTATAAAATTTTGACTCTAGCAAGATCTTCTTAGAGGATACTCTAAACAATCCTGTGGCGGCCGGTGCTGCTGCTGTTCAGCAGGAGTGCCTCAAGCGCCGGAAATATGCTTGCATAGGTCAATGATACAGATTTTCTGCGTTTGCTGTTGAAACTCTGGGGCCTTAGGGTCCAGATGCTCATCAACTTTTCAAAGTGGTTGCACGTTTTCTGGTAGAAGCTTCTCCTGACAAGCGGGCTGGGGCTTTTCTCGCTCAGAGAATCAGCATTGCTATTCAACGTGGCAATGCTGCCAGCCTTCTTGGCACGATCCCGAGAGACCCGATTTGGGCCAAATTTTTCTACTTGTAATTAGTTTTTAGTACCATTTATTGATTATAAAAAAAAACTATCCTTCTGAGAACAAATAAACAACAAAAAAATATTTAATGTGTTAACACATATCGTATGCAATTGAGTCTATGCGGGTGAAACCCCGGGGCACACTGCAGTCATATTTCTTAGAATTTTTAATAGCAAATTTAATCAAATCCATAATATATATTGGGGAATAAAATAATTTAAATTCTTCCAAAAAACTTAGTAGGTACCTACTAAAATATACAACGCCTGATGGTATGCGGTCACCGTAGCTTGTGGACGAACAAATCGCCGCCGTCGTGTCTAAGCGTTGACTAGAGTCTGGGAGGGGAGGTGGACGCACGTGCATACATTATTTGCTAAATCACACAAACGCACACATCAAGGAATCGGCATTTATTTACCAAAACAAAGACAAAGGTGTTAGGTACCTACTTCACAAAAATCAATACAAAGGTATCAATTTACAACTAGTAAGGACGTGTAACTTAGTACCTAATAGATTAGATAGTTTAACCTACCTACAGTATTCGTCTTCGAAACTATCTACATCATCATCTCCCTGGCCTTATCCCATACATTGTTGGGGTCGGCACTTGATTCAATCCGATGCGGCTGATCACCTAATTTTCATACGAAGTGACTGCCATCTGACCTTCGCAACCCCTTCAACGAGGAAAATCTGTGATCTGGGTTAAACCAGTTGTCAGAAAATTTTTGGGCCCCGACCGACCTGTAACGATTGCCAAAGATGATAAATTGGCAACCGGGACCAACGGCTTAACGTGCTCTCCGAGGCACGGAGAGAACTCGGGCGGTCACCCATCTAATTACTGGCTAAGCTTAGGGTTGCTTGACTTCGCTGATCGAATGATATGCGCAATAGCGACTGTGCCACGAGCTCCTCGTATGTATCTTCATGTACAAATATAATTACTGCGATCTGCATAAAAATACTCACTCCTTACTACAAAACATAAACTACGATAGTCTTTGGCACTATCTTTTTCTGTGATACGGATTTAAAAAGGGATGGACATAGCTTTGGTCCGATTTCTATCTAGTCTTCCTTTAAACAATATTTTGTAATAAGGGGATATAATATAGCTTTTTCATTTTACTTTAGATAATACATTCAAAGTGAGTATGACCCAGTGACTCACTGTAGAGGGTGAATAGTGACGTCATCTCACAACCCCTACAAGAGATGACATCATCTTAGGACGGTATTTGCTACACAGATACTTTAGGCGTTATGTAACAAAGAGAATTAGGTAATTTGTACCAGCAAGTTTTAAACTAACTACATACCTTGTGTATTATCGTATATGTAATTAAGCTGTCATATTTTAGCTTTGCAAATTATTAGGTTTCTGGCCATCCAGTCTGTACTTACATGTAGATAATTTTTAAACAAAATGTTTCAACGTTCCAAATTACATAGCAACGGCTACTAGGTATGAAGGTAATGAACATTATTGGAATTAATTTAAAATTACATTGAAATGAAAACGTACAAAATGGAAACGAATTTTATTAAAATGAAGCCAGAATAATATATGAAGCACAAAGGTAAATCATTAGATTATAATTTGTATTCTCGTTTTACGTGATTTTTTCTGTAAAATTATTTTAGCCTCGTGAGTTAAATAAAACTTAAACCTATTCATATCTACTCAAATAATTACCGCTACAGCTGTATCCTAAGGGGGTAGGCAGAGTTAAGTAGTAGTCAAGCATAGATTTTTAAATGTTCGCTCAAAACGAGTTGATCCGCCATCTTCGGCATTCAACCACAATCAACCTCCGAAAAAATGTCAACACATTTCGAGTCACGCTAAACGAAAAGTCAAGCGTTTGAACGTGTCGGAACCTATACTTGGGGTTCTGTCAGCCTCATATCATCTTTACATACTTCTTTCGCTTCATCTACAATCATGCATTCTCTATAATCTTCATACAAATTCACTTAGGTTACGTATTGAAAAAAATATTAGTCATATACTCACGCCTGTATTCCCCGAAGGGATAGGCAGAGGTGTTGTAATCGCAACACTTACTTTTCAACGAAGATGATTAAGTGCCATCGTGACAGATGGCGAGTCTATCGCCGTCTCAGGCATTATACATACTACTTTGAATTAATTCTCAGACATATGCAGGTTTCCTCACGATGTTTTCCTTCACCGTAAGGCACATGGTGTGAAAATCACTGTGCATGAGTTTTTAGAAAAACTAGCTGCTGCAGGCCCAGCTGGCTGTCGAACTAGCGTCGCTTGCGTAGCTGGCGACTTTTCAAATCCCAAAGCCACCACGGCTCTCATAAAAAATATTTGAAAATGATAAATATTTATACAGTCTGGGCCCTGGCAACTAGGCTTCTGACGGGACTAGCCTATGTATTGATATATTTATATATATTAATCTGGATTTAAACTAAACTTACATCCTTTATGTCTACAAAATGAAATTGCCAAGAGAATACGGTATAAACTAACAAGTATTTAATTCAAATTGTAACTAGTGATTCCAAGCTCAATCGTTCCGATTTAAAATCAAATAACAGTAAAAGAGTACATTATGTAAATTACTAAAGTAAACAGAGCAACATTAATTTCTTGTTTTGATCCCAACTCAATCCCCAAGCAGAATTAAATGATTATTGCTATTGTAAATGGTTATACGACCTGCGATTAAAACTAACCACATAGCAGTACAGTACCAGTCATAACATGCTTAATAGCTAATGTAAGGCATAGTAAAGATGATATTAGAATACACCCTATATGTTATGGTGACTTAGATTTTAAAGTGCGATAAAACCCGGAATAAACACCCCTTGAACGATCAAATTCTCCCAGGATCTAGGCTGAGGTATAAAATGTGTACTTTTCAAATGGATTTTTGAGTGCCCGAAACTTTGATGGGCAAATCGAAGTATCTTGGATAAAGGGTGCTTTTTCTTTTTATAGTTAGTGCCAATAAAATGGCACATTTGAATTTCCGCAGAAAGGTCGTTATCGTAAATGCCCGTTGCATCTACGAGAAAGATAAAGCTAAGCCGATTTTTTGCTATAACTTTCGTTTGTTAGGTATTTTGTATAGAATATAAGGTTATAATAAATAACATTATATTATAAATTAGATTATGCTATTGATATTTCCAATGTCCAAGAATGTAATTTTATGAACTTTCGTAATTGTTGGTATATATTATGAAAATTGTCTTTGGTACAAAGTTTTCTAATATTATAAATGCGAGAATAAGGTGTTTGAATTTGTTCAGCACTCAATTCTCTCTCCATCTCGGATGAATTTAAGGTTCCTGTGGGATTATCAAAAACTACTTTGGTAATTTAAATGACGAGAGCGAAGTTGCGGTCGGACGATAAAGATCTTTAGAATCATGTCTTTTAATTGGATACATGGTAATAACATCATATTTGATATACAGTTTTTGGAAATTTTATTAAACGTATCACATAAGAGACATTATTATCACCAGTAAGTTAATTTAATAGTGTTTAAATAATTTGTCTGACACAATAAATATAAAGTGACTAAAAGAGATCACTAATAAAATTCAAACCGAAGGACGGACCATATTTATTCAATCGATAACTTTCAATATCGTCGCATTTATCTTGTCGGCTTTATTCCAGCTGTAGCTCCAATATCTCCCGTTCTTCGGAATGGTCTTATTAATTCCCCTTTATGTTTGCGAGAGCACATACGCCCGTATAAGCGATTTACGTCGCAGTTTACAACTTTAGCTTTCTTTATGTTACTATAAAGTAAGGCTGGTTTTGAAAGACCCTAGGGAGTGAACTGGCTTTTAATTGCTTGCTAACACCTGAGGTCCCTTGTAATTGGATGTTGGATTGTTCCTTTGTTTAGATCTGCAATAGATAAAAGTGAAAATCGCAACGATTTGCATCCGTCAAAAAAATGTGTGTTGTAATAGTTGAACTAAATAAGCAATTTGTGTCTAAAACAGTTTTAATAAATCTTGGCTCAGATAATATTTAAACAGATTTAAATTATAGAGATTTTTTGAGAAAGAATTGATAATAATCTTGTCCGTCTATCTGTCTGTTAACTTTTTGCCAAGGATCCGCTGAACCGATTTTGGAATAGAAATGAAAGGCACCAAAACGGACGGATTCAGGATACCTACTAGGAAATTATGCAAAAAATGCAAAGATTTTAATATTTTTGATACTCAATTGTAGAGAAGAATAGTAGATTGACGTTAAAATCTAAAATAAATTCAAGCAAAAGAAAGTAGAAAATGAATCATTATCCATTTTAAACTTAGTTGAACTTATTGTGTCAACGTTAACAAGACGTGCAAAATCATACGAAAAGTTTGAAATTATTGTCGAACACTTTTACATGAAGCCTAATAGAGACAAACACAACTTTACAAAAACTTATTTTGGAACTTCTTAAAAATACAAACTCAATTGAAGCATCAAATTTAACAAAATAAAATCACGAAAGTTTACTTCAAAAGAATCCCAATTAAGTATGTTAACTTTAAATCTTTCGAGTTTGAATATAAACAAAATACAAAGTCAAATCATTGAGCTTCTACAACACATGTTTAAAGAGAGACACGACCACAGTTTAAATATAAGCTTTACAAGTACTTAGGAATCTAAGAAATAAACGTTCGAAATGACACACACACAGACGCACGCATCTAATACGCGATCTAATCATCTAATAGGCGTAATGACAGTAAGGGGTCTCAGATCGGGGCCGAAGTCATACACGTGTTTTCCGACATTTTCCAAAACAAGATTGACAAGACAACCCTCACGCTCAAACGTTCTTATTTAAAAAAAATGGGCCTAGATGTGCAGAGCATTGAGCTAATTAATATTTTAAGAGAAGGCCTTACTGGATCTCACGTTCAATATTTAGAGCTGCCCGACTGGGGACTGGGAATTTACCTTATAGAAGATCACAGCCAAATTCTTCCTTGGATTAGTGTTGTGTTCATGAGTTGAGTAAGGACACCAGTGCTACATGCAGTGCAGGGGAGAAGTAGTAGTCACTGTGCTAGCAACAGTAGTCAATGTGTTAGCACAAGTATTTTATTCTTCATAAGGTAGGCAGTGCTTAGTAAAACTTAAAAGTGGTCATCATCTGCCTGGCCTTATCCCATACATTGTTGGGGTCGGCACTTGATTCAACCCGATGCGGCTGATCACCTGATTTTTATACGAAACGACTGCCATCTGATCTTCGCAACCTCTTTTACAAGGAAAATCTGTGATCTGGGTTAAACCAGTTGTCAGACTATTTTAGGTCTCCGACTGACCCGTAACAAATGCCAAAGATGATAAATTGACAACCGGGACCGACGGCTTAACGTGCTCTCCGAGGCACGGAGGCAACTCGGGCGGTCACCCATCCAATTACTGGTTAGGGCTAGGGTTGCTTAACTTCGCTGATCGAATGCCACGAGCTCCTCCACTTAAAAGTGGTGTTACATTCATAGCACGCTGCGCGCTTGTTTGTCGTCTTAGTAGAAAATGATAAAAAAATATGATCTCTGTCGCTGGATATGTTAGGTACGAATTATGTTCCAATCCCACTGTCAGTGGATAGGCATAACGACTATATAAGTTTCATCAAAGTAAGGAATACGAAGTAATTACTGATATAACAACTTTAATTTGTTTGCCGTTCGTTCGTAGTGTCATCTCTATAAGTAGTAATATCAGCTCAATGATTGATTTGACCATCAATTTAGTTGTTACCTAGCGTTACTTTGCGCGGTTGCAATCTTAGGGTGGCATTACCGGTCCATTTGCAAGACTCGATTTAGTTAACATTGACGTTAAATAATGATTCCCATTTCCTCGGGTTCCGTCACATCGCTCTGAGAACACGAATCTAAAGATTTTGTTATGGAGATTAGTCGATAGAAATAATTTTCAGTAAATACTGAAATGTTCAGTAATACGTAGAATGGGGTATGTATGGGAAGTATGGGAATGCGTTTCTATCTATTATATTTAATGAAATATAAAAGGAGATCTATAGTTACGGTCCAAATATAATTATCAAACAATGGAATATTTATTTCATATATACTTACATACGCTCACGCCTGTATTCCCCGAAGTGGTAGGCAGAGGTGTTGTAATCACAACACCCACTTTTCACCGAAGATCATTAAGTGCCAACGTGACGATGATGATGGTGAGTCCATCGCCGTCTCAGACACTATACATACGTCATTGAATTACTTCTCAGAAATATGCAGGTTTCCTCACGATGTTTTCCTTCACCGTAAAGCACGTGGTGTGAAATCACTGTACATAAGTTTTTTAGAAAAACTCATTGGTACAGGCCCCGCTGGGATTCGAACTTGCGTCGCTTGCGTAGCAGGCTACTGATCAAACCTCAAGGCCACCACGGCTCTCATATTTTTTTCATATCCTGTAATTTAATGGCAATCCATTAACCGGGCACTAATCCAGACTTCAGCCTGCTACTGGGAAATTACAGTTGTAAAAACCCAATTCAATAATTAATGAATTAGATCCCAGTTTGGTTCATGCTCAGCAACATCCTATGTACTGGTGCAAACACTTTGTACCAGTAAAAATATTGTTAATATTTCTTTAAAATTCTTTATAAATATATAAATTATTATTACATTATTCTTAACACTTTGCTCTTCTTAACACTTTGCCAAAGTGACAGAGGGTGAGACCATCGCCGTCTTAGGCACTATACATAATATGTACCTATGTATAGCGCCTTATTATTATTATGCCTTTGAATTACTTCTGAAGTATATTACAGGTTTCCTTGCGATGTTTTCCTACTACTACTACACCGTAATAGCTGTACTTAAAAGTTACTGGAAAAGCAAGCTATCTTTACAGGCAGCTGGGATTCAAACTTCAAACACATAGGCATCATGGCTCCTTGAAGGGCAAAATCTTAATATAACATGATAATGTTATGTTAGGAAAACCTATTTCTCCTACACTGCACTAATGTCGATTAGTAATAAATAGGAAAATAGAAAAGAGTAATTTAATGGTGATAATGATGATGACTGAATATAAATTTCCACAATAAATACTTTATTAATTAATCATACTGGTAATAATGTATTATTAAGGATTAACTAGAATATTAATGAACTAACCCGTTTAAAAGCCTTGAAAATCTTCACGGAATCTGTCAATATTGTAACAAAAGGACTGTTTTATTAGCAGGACATCTCGTGCGTTATATTCAGAAGGAAAACGTGTTTAATGGACAATTTCATTTATTCATGGATATATAGCGAATGATTTAGAATAATTAGCGATGTATAATATTTAATACATTAAAGATAATCATAGTACGTACCTAACTACCTTCCTACATTAATATCAAATTGCTCCTAGTCTTCAAACATGGTACCTAGTTGCCGTTATATTCGCGCAGCTATTTATCTATACAAATCTATACTAATATTATAATGAGGAAAGATTTGTATGTAAGCATGTTGTATTGAATAGGCTACGAAACTACTGGACCTATTAGAAAAAATCTTTCAGAAATGGATAGCTGAATTATCAGCGAGTAACATAGGCTATATTTTATCCGCGTACACCCACGGGAACGAGACCTACGCGGGGGAACGCACGAGTGCGGCTTACCATCAGGCGGGTTGGGGGTCAAATATGATCGTTTAAGCGGCGCGTATTAAGAACTTATTAGCTTTAATGTTTTATTTTCGGCACCAAAACGAAACAACAAAGCTCAGAAGTTCTTAAACCGTTGATGGTAGTTTGTTACATTAGAAATATAAAAACAATTAAGATCATTACCAAAATGAATGCTTTTACAATAGTCTTGTCATTGTTAAAGCAGCCTTATCGACAAACGAATACGTTTCCCTGTGAGTGATTAATGTAGTCCTGTAAAAGTCCTGTATAAGTAATTCGTATCAATACAGTCACAAGAATGCTTTTATCGGAAATAGTAGGCGGCGCAAATTAATGTGCTTAGTCGAACTTCTAATGATTCTTGTTTCTTTACATGAAAACTTTATTTGGAAGGCAAACGTGATGTTTTTTGTATAAAAAGAAGGATCAGGGTAATCAAGACAGATTGGCAAAACTTTTAGACCCGTATAATGAATAGTACATACATATGCTTACGCCTGTATTCACACACTTTTCACCGAAGATGATTAAGTGCCAACGTGAAGGATGGTGTGTCTGTCACCATCTCTACTACATACGACTTTGAATTATTTCTGACATATATAGGTTTACTCAGGATGTTTTCCTTTACCGTAAAGCACGTGGTGTGAAATCACTGCACATAAGATTTTAGAAAAAGTCATTGCTACAGGCCCCGCTACGATTCGAACTTGCGTCGCTTGCGTAGCAGGCTACTGATCAAACCTCAAGGCCACCACGGCTCTCATATTTTTTTCATATCCTGTAATTTAATGGCAATCCATTAACCGGGCACTAATCCAGACTTCAGCCTGCTACTGGGAAATTACAGTTGTAAAAACCCAATTCAATAATTAATGAATTAGATCCCAGTTTGGTTCATGCTCAGCAACATCCTATGTACTGGTGCAAACACTTTGTACCAGTAAAAATATTGTTAATATTTCTTTAAAATTCTTTATAAATATATAAATTATTATTACATTATTCTTAACACTTTGCTCTTCTTAACACTTTGCCAAAGTGACAGAGGGTGAGACCATCGCCGTCTTAGGCACTATACATAATATGTACCTATGTATAGCGCCTTATTATTATTATGCCTTTGAATTACTTCTGAAGTATATTACAGGTTTCCTTGCGATGTTTTCCTACTACTACTACACCGTAATAGCTGTACTTAAAAGTTACTGGAAAAGCAAGCTATCTTTACAGGCAGCTGGGATTCAAACTTCAAACACATAGGCATCATGGCTCCTTGAAGGGCAAAATCTTAATATAACATGATAATGTTATGTTAGGAAAACCTATTTCTCCTACACTGCACTAATGTCGATTAGTAATAAATAGGAAAATAGAAAAGAGTAATTTAATGGTGATAATGATGATGACTGAATATAAATTTCCACAATAAATACTTTATTAATTAATCATACTGGTAATAATGTATTATTAAGGATTAACTAGAATATTAATGAACTAACCCGTTTAAAAGCCTTGAAAATCTTCACGGAATCTGTCAATATTGTAACAAAAGGACTGTTTTATTAGCAGGACATCTCGTGCGTTATATTCAGAAGGAAAACGTGTTTAATGGACAATTTCATTTATTCATGGATATATAGCGAATGATTTAGAATAATTAGCGATGTATAATATTTAATACATTAAAGATAATCATAGTACGTACCTAACTACCTTCCTACATTAATATCAAATTGCTCCTAGTCTTCAAACATGGTACCTAGTTGCCGTTATATTCGCGCAGCTATTTATCTATACAAATCTATACTAATATTATAATGAGGAAAGATTTGTATGTAAGCATGTTGTATTGAATAGGCTACGAAACTACTGGACCTATTAGAAAAAATCTTTCAGAAATGGATAGCTGAATTATCAGCGAGTAACATAGGCTATATTTTATCCGCGTACACCCACGGGAACGAGACCTACGCGGGGGAACGCACGAGTGCGGCTTACCATCAGGCGGGTTGGGGGTCAAATATGATCGTTTAAGCGGCGCGTATTAAGAACTTATTAGCTTTAATGTTTTATTTTCGGCACCAAAACGAAACAACAAAGCTCAGAAGTTCTTAAACCGTTGATGGTAGTTTGTTACATTAGAAATATAAAAACAATTAAGATCATTACCAAAATGAATGCTTTTACAATAGTCTTGTCATTGTTAAAGCAGCCTTATCGACAAACGAATACGTTTCCCTGTGAGTGATTAATGTAGTCCTGTAAAAGTCCTGTATAAGTAATTCGTATCAATACAGTCACAAGAATGCTTTTATCGGAAATAGTAGGCGGCGCAAATTAATGTGCTTAGTCGAACTTCTAATGATTCTTGTTTCTTTACATGAAAACTTTATTTGGAAGGCAAACGTGATGTTTTTTGTATAAAAAGAAGGATCAGGGTAATCAAGACAGATTGGCAAAACTTTTAGACCCGTATAATGAATAGTACATACATATGCTTACGCCTGTATTCACACACTTTTCACCGAAGATGATTAAGTGCCAACGTGAAGGATGGTGTGTCTGTCACCATCTCTACTACATACGACTTTGAATTATTTCTGACATATATAGGTTTACTCAGGATGTTTTCCTTTACCGTAAAGCACGTGGTGTGAAATCACTGCACATAAGATTTTAGAAAAAGTCATTGCTACAGGCCCCGCTACGATTCGAACTTGCGTCGCTTGCATAGCAGGTGATTGCTCAAACCCCACAGCCACCGCGGCTCTTCAACGCACAGCCGATGTGTATAGATATATGTATCTTATTCGAAATTAATAGATACCTTCCGAGATAGTAAATCACATTCTATTTTCTAAGATTTCTTGATTTCCACGCATAAATTTTTTACAGTTGTTCAAAATTACGAAAGACGAATTTTTCGTAGAACTTGCGTTTTAGCGAATTCTTTTATCTTCAAAAAGGTATAAGAAGCCATAAATCAGCGTAATACTGGTGTTTGAGCAAATAAAGTGTCGGGATTCGAATACTGCCCACCTTGGTGCACCGTAAATAATATTTAGAGACAATCGATTACCAAGCTGACGTGCTAAGCTGTGAATCAAAGCGTGTTCCCTACGTATTTCAATAGTTTTACCAAAATATTGATGCATCAGCTTAAAATACATCTAATATTATAAGGAATGATTTTTATTGTTGTATGTAACGAATAAATTTAAACTACTGGACTGATTTGTAAAAAAAAATTCAGCAATGGAGATTTACGTTATCAGCGATTAACACAAGCTATATTTTATTCTTTTAGTCCCATGTGGATTACGCGGGTGAAACCGCGTGACGTCCGCAAGTGCATAATATTTTTGAAGTTGTAGATATAACTTGGTACTAGATGACGTCAAAAGGTTTCATCAAAATGTGATATTTTATAAACTACTGTAGAATGGACACCCCCCCACGAAAAGTTAATAATTTAACTTTTCTACGAATTTTCTCGAGGCGTTAGTAGGTACTGCTAAGAACGAAAGTGGTAGCCGATTTACCTTTGGCGAAACAAAGGGATTATTAGGTAAATAATAAAATCTTAGTTCTAAAAGATCTTAAATATGTATAAATAAAACATAATATTCATGAATCAAACGTCAAAAGTTCAAATGTAAACAAGCAGAATGTGAACTGTAGTAATGAGGTACTTAGTTTATTGTTACAGCTTGTTAGGTTCCCCTAGACGTGGGTAGAATTGAGTTTCTTAAGAATTATTTACGTAAGCTTTCGAGACAGTTTGAGAGGCCACAGACTCGGCTCCGATCGTCGATTTATCACGGATGGCATCTTTGGACTGCACCAGAGTGACTATTCTGAAAATGCTGGTAATATGTTAGAGATAATAACGCAGTTTTATATAGCGGCTAGAAATGTTGTGTCTAACCTGCATTGGGTTAGATTGTTAGATTGATATTAGGTAGAAACATTCTTCCTTTTGTGTATAATTGATTAGTAAGACCTTCTGCCACCTGTTCAGAGCTTTTAATGATATCCACAAATTCGAGGATACAGGCTACTGGGACCACTAGCTAACTAGGACCGCGTTCCCAGTTGCCTGATTCATTTTTATTATCAGGCAAGTAGGACCACTCGTAATTCCAACCAGATATCCATTGGCGTACAATACTGATGTCATCTGGCCTTTGGCATCATTAGGGTCGACACTTGATTCAACCCGATATGGCCTTTTATACGAAGCGACTGGCATCTAACCTTCGTAACTAACGAGGATTATTGGTAATCTGGGTTGAACCAGCTGTCTGACACTTTTGGCCTCGTACAATACTGATTTCTAGACGGGTATTAAAATATCACTGTCTGACAGCTCAACTACATGACAGGAAAATATGGTTGCCAAACAGCTGCCAAGCTGTAACTGAAAGTGAAAAGTGATAAGATTGTGTAGCGTTTCAGGGTCAAGATATACGGCCGACGAACAAATACCTATTCTATTAGATACGCCTGATACTGTGGGATATTTTTCCCTACAAAACAAGGTAATATTGCGTGTATTTAGAATAAGCCCCCGTCCAGTCTGTATCCGTCCGAGCGTTCGATTGAATACGTGCTTCTCTTACAGTGCTACGATTTGTTTAGATATAACTTTATTCTAGCTGTGTGCCTCTAATACTTTGAAGGGAAAACAATTTATGAATTCTAAATGTATCTGTGATTAACATTTAGGTACTTAAGTACATGTTTCCATTGCTTATACACACAGAGCACTCTACAGTCGGAATAACTTTTTCTAAAAACCCTTCACGATATTTACACATGTATTTCAATGATTTGATATTGCAATACATGTACAATGCGCTGGTCAAATAAAATTGCACCGCACCGAAGACCATAACGCCAAATCATGCAATGAAAGTAGACCCAGATGGCAAGATAAGAGAAATTAACCTAAGGAGGGAGTCACGATCCTAAGGCATTAGGAAATCGACCCAAGGTACTGCCGTATAGAAACCGTCAGTACTCGAGTCATAACATACGTAACATTAGACGAGGTAGAAGTCACAATATCAAACCGGTAGTGTATTGATATACTAACATAATCTCGAACTTATTGTGATAGTTCATTCATTCAACAGTTACCTGTAGAAAGATAAAACATATGATTTACTTCAACTGCGGTGCAGTATTTTAAGGGTTCCAGTGCAAGTACTTAATATGTACAAACTTGTGGTGGCCCCAAATAACAGGAGGGTGACACTGAATAATTATTGTTCATGACTAAAAAAGAGCCGAGGTGGCTGTGATTTTGAGCAGTCGCCTGCTTCTCTAAAAACTTATAGATAGTGATTTCATACCATGTGCTTTATAGTGAAAGAAAACATCGCGAGGAAGCCTGCATGTATATCTGCGAAGAAATTCAACGTATGAATAGTGCTATAGTGGCGATAGGCTCACAATCTGTTACGTTGGCACTTAACCATCTTCGGTGAAAAGTAGGTGTTGTTAACTATAATACCTCTACCCTACCCCTTCGGGGAATACAGGTGTAAAAATTCAATTAAAATAGACTTTTTCAAATATTAAAAATCAAAAAAATGTTTTTAATATTTTAAATCTTAACGATTTGGAACGAATGATCTTGCGTTAAAAGTTACAGCTGTTAATTATATAAACGTTCCATTATAAACTATTTTGTGCAGTAACGAGCATATAATGAAACCGTGGGCCCGAAATTGGGGAGCCAACACAATTAGTTGACGAGACGTGAAAGTTAATGTTGTTAATCGTTAAACGAATTGCTAAGGAAATTGCTCTCCTTGGGAACGAATTTGCTTGATTGGGCACTGAGTTGGACGGAAAATAACATTGCTATGTCATTTGCAACTAAACAATTCCTAGGAAATGCCAATGCTACTGCGGAAGACAAGATACTGGCTTCGATATCAGCAGACTTAAAAGGCTTTTCCATATGTTGTGGGAATTGTAGATACCTGATAGTTGACGCCTAAATACATAAGAAGTAGGTATCTATAAAAATGTACAAGGTTAAAAATAGAGAAAACCCACGGAGACCATAATTTTAACAATATCTGACAAAAATCCCTGAGTCAAATTTTGAGGAAAGTTTCCTAAGATGTTTGAGAATGATCAATCAGGCCCGCAATCGATTGAATTATTATTTAACTAGCTTGCGCCCGCAGTGTGACCTGTGTGGCAATAAGATTTTAGAAATAAACTTTCAACGCCTTTACGGGTGGAATTTTTGAAAATCATTTACTGTATACCTAAACGCCCTTCAAAGTACATATATCTAGAATACGTTTAGACTGTGTGTAGATATTTAAGCTAGGATTGATATGTATAGTTCTAGCTGTGCGCCGCGGTTTCACCCGCGTGTTTCGCATACATATGCTCACGCCTGTATTCCCCGAAGGGGTAGGCAGAGGTGTTGTAATCACAGCATCCACTTTTCACCGAAGATGATTAAGTGCCAACTTGACAGATGGTGAGTCCATCGCCGTCTCAGACACTTTACATACATCATTGAATTACTTCTTAGAAATATGTAGGTTTCCTCACGATGTTTTCCTTCACCGTAAAGCACATGGTGTGAAATCACTGTACATATTTTTTTTTAAAAAAGCTCATTGGTACAGGCCCCGCTGGGATTCGAACTTTCGTCGCTTGCGTAGCAGGCTGCTCAAACCCCGAGTCCACTACGGCTCCCGCGTGTTTCACAGTACCTTAATTACCTTTTAAAAATAAAAGTAAGTCGTTACTCGTTGTAACGTCAGCTATCAGTGAAAGTCCCGTTTAAATCGATCCAGCCCTTTCAGAGAGCCGGACCAACAGACAGACAGAGATGAATCGTAAGAATATTTTTTATGCAGTACCTACATTATATACTTTCATATGCATTTAGGGAAAACTGTTAATTTGGAATTACAAACAGACACTTCAATTGTATCTATCCGTATATTTATACAAGTATAGATAAACTAAAAGGAAGGAAATTCCATCTTAAAGCTATTTTATTAAGGTTCGTTGACTTTTACTTCTGAGAATTTCATAATGTTTCTCAACATTGAGATTTACCTCGGATAACTAAAATTACGGACTTAAATGTGAAATATAATAAATCCCTTGATGTTTATAAGGATGTTCACTTCGATTATTTGTGTAAATAAATATGTATTTTATATTATGTTACTATACAGTCTATGTACCTACATAAAATCGAAGTGTCTGTAATTTCAAATGATATGAAAATATGCATTTAGTGAAAAGGTTTAAATTTTTTAATGTTATTACTAGCTGTGCCCCGCGATTTTACCCGCGTTGATTTAACTTCATACCCATAGAACCTTAATGTTTTTTGAATATAAGTAACTTTACTCATTGTAACATTAGCTATCTGCCATTGAAAGTTCCGTTAAGATTGGTCCAGCCGTATCAGAAATTACCCGGAACAAACAGATAGACAGCGAAAATTTGTATCGTATAGACTTTCATATGCATTTAATGAAATGCTGTTATTTAAAATTACCATTTCAATTTTATTTATCTGTATAGTTGTAGATTGATAATAATTGTAAATTTATAAAATAATTATTTATATATTTATATTTAATTAGAGCCGTGGTGGCCTCGGGGTTTGAGCAATCGCCTGCTACGTAAGCGACGCAAGTTCGAATCCCAGCGGGGCCTGTACCAATGAGTTTTTCTAAAAAACTTATGTACAGTGATTTCACACTACGTGCTTTACGGTGAAGGAAAACATCGTGAAGAAACCTGCATATTTCTGAGAAGTTATTCAAAGACGTATGTATAGTGCCTGAGACGGCGATAGACTCACCATCTGTCACGTTGGCACTTAATCAAATTCGGTGAAAAGTGGGTGTTGTGACAACAACACCTCTGCCTACCCCTTCGGGGAAGAAAGGCGTGAGCATATGTATGTGTAAAATAATTATGGATTATTACATTGGTGTTAAATATACACATATTTTCTGTATAATTATAACTTTTCTCATTACGAATTGGAGGTATAAGCAACCATTTACTATCGAATGGGTTGTAGGTTAAGTACGGTATTAACTTTGTTATTTGTTGCATTAAAAACAAACGTACTGATTATTCTCAATATTCTCGATTTTCCTTCAGGGTATTTGAACGAAAAATAAGGTATTTATAAGAGATCAATGAAACGCGGAGAGTGGCAAAGACATACTGTTGATCATCACGTGTTTGATGTACTGATAAAGTAAAAAAAAAAGTAGAAGTGTTACCCGTGAGGTGTTATCACAATACCCACATTTCACTGAAAATTATTAAATGTCATCGTGACATATAGTGAGTCCATTGTCGTGTGCTATACTTCAGTCTTCTGAATTACTTCTCAGACATATGCCCGTTTTCTCGCGATGTGTCCCTTCACCGAAAAGCACGTGGCGTGAAATCACTGCACTTAAGTTTTTTAGAAAAACTCATTAGTAAAGGCAGTTGGGATTCGAACTTGGGTAGCAGGATATTCGTCACGAGAAATACGAGTTGCTCCAATTTATCATGATGGGCAAAAAAGCCGATAGACGAGGAGTTGGCTGCAGTGAGGAGTCCTGGTTGAGGAACATTCGTGAATGGATCGGAATCAAAAGCGCTGCGGAGTTGATCCACCTCGCAAGGGATGTCAGAAAAATTTCAGAGCTGGTAGCCAACCTTCATTAAATGGAGAGGCACTTGAAGAAGAAATATTAGTCAAAACCCACGACCACCACGGCTCAATGTCCAAAAAACGTATGGATGCAAATCCAGATAAAACTATTTCAATGTCGATTCATCACATTTCTACATAAAACAGATCTGAAAGGAATATAATAGGCAATATTTAATATCAAACATTTTATATTCGCATCTCAGTTAGGTGAATACGTGAATCATCGTAAAATGTCCGAGTATCATTTGTCATTTAGATACTTGGGAACATTGGTATTATATATGTGCTAGTGTAGAGATAGAAAAAAAAGTGACGCTGAGTGACATTTGCCGTCACAATCCCAACCATCAAATATAAAATGATATGTATAAAGATAACGTGTAAGACGTTCAAATTCATATTCCTTCTATTCAAAAAGAGCACTTGAGTAGAGTTAGGCTTATGTCAATCCACGCCCTGGCTTTGAATTTGTTAACAAAAAGTAACTATAATATGTCATCAGCCTCCTGCCCTTATACCATATTAATTTGGGATCGACACAATGTGTTCTACATCCATTTCTCTCTATCAGCCGTTACATCTGTAATCACTCCCACTCTAGTCATATCATCTTTCACAGAATCCATAGTTTCTTAAAGTCTTCCTTCCCCCTTGTAACCATCCACAAAACCTTTTTAAAGAACTATCTAAAACAGTAGAGCAAATAAAATGTATGATTTAATAAACCAAACATTGTTGTCGTCTTAAATGTTTCTGCTACCACTACATTTACAAAGCACATCGTATTCGTTAGTATTTAACGTACTGGACTTGACCTCGAAGATCCAGTATAGCGAAGAGAACGAACAACACCTCGCTACTTTACGACACATATATTTATTTATATCGACATATTTACAACAAAATATTTATACAATATAATAATTGAATAGTTACTAGTGTTTTGTGATAATCATTTAAGAACAGCATGTCGTTAATACACAAAATATGGAGTGCATATTTAGTGGTTTTTGTTTCAACGTTTTTTTGGAGAGACACGCGTAAGTACCAGTTTTGTTGCATGTAACTTTATTGTAATTATGCCTTTTGGTATTTCCAAAATGGTGTCGTTTGGTTAATTTTCGAGTATATTACCTGACGTCATCTCTAACGTATTAACTTTGAGAATATTAATGATCTATAAAACGTCATATCATAATTCTAAGCCCCTGTTTTATTCCATCGCTCAAAGCGTATGCGCGGAAACTTTATTTCTGAATATATTTAACTAGCAGATGATTACTTTAACGGTCCACGTATTATTATCTCAAGTCCTCAACAATAAATAGCAAATATTGTAAGATGCACTAGCTTAGATACTTAAATTGAGCAATTTCGTATAATTTTGGGTGAAGCTAATTTGTGTCACGTACCTATATTAAATGAAGTGTACATTAAATACGATATATTGTTCATTTTATTTAAGGTAAGTAAATTTATTAGGAACAAGCTGTGCCCTGCGGTTTCATCCGCGTAGATTTAATTTAATTCCCGCGGAACTAAACCTTTTTTTAAATAAAAGTCTATGTTTTTCCTTGTAACATTGGTTATCTGCCAGTGAAAGTCCCGTTAAAATCGGTCCAGCTGTTTAGGAGATCAGCGGAGGAACAAACAGAACAAGGACAGACAGAAAAAAATTCGTTATGAAATTAAAACGCATGTTGAATATATTCTAGTTTTGGAAATGTATAATTATAATATTAATTTTTTTACTTATGATGTAGGTCATGCATTCGTTTAAAATACATGCGATAGTTAACACAAAGGGGTCTAAGGTTATTAGATAATGATAAAACATATACAATATGTCGTTTCTTCCGCGTCTGTTTGTTTATTTGGTTAACATTGACCGCATGGCGGTGTCGCCAAGGCAAAGTTATTGAGGAAAAAGATGACCTATTTTGTGTATACCTATGGACAATTTGATTTTCAATTAAAATAGTTAGGTTAATTCCTTGATGATTGTCTAAATCTATAAAGCTGAAGAATTTGTTTGAACGCGCTAATCTAAGGAACGGCTGGTCTGCTTTGAAAAAATGTATTAGCTTTAGATAGCCTATTTATCGATGAAAGCTATACGCTATATATAATTACGTTAAGAATAATCGCGGGTTATGTTAGCGTTAGCCCAAATGAACTATTCCACGCTATTCGAAGCTAGCTTCTTTAGCTTCAAAAATTTTAATTAAACACACAATCTTTATTCATTTAATGTCAATGACTTCCTGGTTAAATAGTCGTAGCAAAATTATTTTGTAAACAAACAAACAGACGCTGCCGCATTTGGAGTACTATTCTACAGATTTTTTTTTAAATAACGTGTTCTGAAAGAAATATTCATCATTATATTATATTAACATAAAAAATGCTCACGCCTGTATTTCCCGATGGGGTATGCAGAGGTGAGATAACAACACCCACTTTTTACCGAAGATGATTAAGTGCCAACGTGACAGATGGTGAGTCTATCGCCATCTCAGGCACTATACCTACGTCTTTGAATAACTTCTTAGACGTATGCAGGTTTCTTCACGATGCTTTCCTTCACCGTAAAGCACGTGGTGTGAAATCACCGGACATAAGTTTTGTAGAAAAACTCATTGGTACAGGCCCCGCTGGGATACAAACTTGCGTCGGTTGCGTAGCAGGCAACTGCTCAAACCCCAAGGCCACCGCGCCTCTATATTACGTGTGTTCACGAATAGCTCAGTAGGCAGAATAACTGCAGAATGTAAATATGTGTGTCATGCAAATCCAACATTTTTAATCATGCTATCACAATTTAAACAGTTTCAGCATGCGTGACCCCACTCGGCCAGAACAGCCAATGCGTTTCTTTGTACGACTGCCAATCTTTACTAGCAGCCTTTGAACAACGGCCTCTGCAGAGTCAAGTGGTCAGTTTTCTAAGACAGTCACAGTGTGGCTTCGAGGGCTACGTGCCGAGGGTATGTTGTGGTCCTTTGCCTTCGTATACCACGGCATCTCCACCTACAACGGTAAGAATCATAAACTTTCTTCTCTATAGTTAGTAATATACAGGAAATTCTGAACCATCATCCTCCTACCCTCATTCCATGTTATTTGGGATCTGCGCGATGTGATCTTCTCTTCCATTTCCCTCTATCAGCCGTCAAATCTGTATTCACTCCCATTAGTCCCATTCTAGCCATATCATCTTTCACACAATTTTTCACTTGCATCCATCGTTTCTTAGGTCTTCATTTCCCTCCATCCACACACATCCACAGGACATTTGGAATGCCACCTTTACCTAAATCTACTAATTGAAAGCGATTACTACAGCCTATGCACGTGACTAACACCTGAGTGTCACTCGCACTTTGCCTGCCTTATGAATAATGAAATCACTAGTATGAGGCGAAAGGGCTCACTATGGCTACCACAGTGTCTCTATGCCTTTATTGACAGCAGGAACTAATTAAGGGTAGCATTATTTGCCTACGATTTACTGTAAGGAAGCGGTACAGACTCCAGTCCAGCAACTCTGAATTTCGAAATGCCCAGCCTTCATCAAGAATATCAGAAGTCGTTGTTTTCGTTTTATTATACGAGCGCGCTTTTCATGCCAAAATCGACTGCCACCTACTGCCTGATAATCTGCAATAAAGCGTTTTGCAAGCAAACAATAGTTTCCGGACGATCCTGTTTGTAAAATGCCGGAATATACAATCTGACAACGACATTTATACATGGTGCTAAGGGTAACAATGTCCGTGTATGAGATGGCCTTCATTACATTGCCCATAAAAGAACTTGATTAAATCTAATGGCCAGCCAGTATTGATAAGCGGAAATGTATGCTATTAATGCTGCATGAAAAATGTATATCTAGGTTCAATCTCATATAAACCAATAACTTTTATTACATTGAACAATCATGTCACATCACAAGCTTAACGGGGAAGGAACTGCGTGAACAAACCTATAAACGTAAAACGTAAATCAATGACGTATGTGAAGTCATGACTAGAAGACGGAGACAGACTTATTATGCTGTTTTATTTGGTGCATTTCTCTCGCAGTTTGAGTTCCGGAAACTGTTGCTAAGACATTGAAAAGCACATTTTTGCCATTCGGAAACTTGGAGATACTTAATAAGCATTAATTTATTTATTGCAGCCATCAACCTCAAGGCCAACTCGGCCATCCTACGGTGGCCAAGTAGACCCTATATCAGAATCAGATTCAGTCCCCGAATCTCGTGACAAATGTGGTATAGACACGAATGGTGACAGAATATACGGAGGCCAGTTCACTGACCTCGACGAGTTTCCCTGGGTTGCCTTGTTGGGATACCGTACGCGTAAGTTGATTTATTGTCCTTATCTTTTATAGGGTGTAAAAAAAGACACCACCTACTTTGTGGAAGATCATTTCTTCTTTTTTATTTGGTACCTGCATACTTATAGAATATCTGATGAAAACAAATCAATCAGTCGAGCTATACCTAATCTATGCTAAGCCTTGGCTGAAGACTCTTATATGGATATCTTAGCTATTCAGTAATTTAAAATTCCAGAAAAAAGTGAAACTGTGAGAAAATGTTTTTTAACACAGTAGAGACTTCTCGAGCGTACGTTTACTTACATAAATACATACAACCTGTCTCCCATGATAATATACCTTGGATGTTGGTTCTTAATATTTTCGACGATTTGTGCAGATGCGTTATTTTGTGAGATCTCAGTGACGCACTCGACGTCGAATGACAGTTTAAAAAATACAAATGTGAACTTGATCGTGTATCAATTTCCTATGATTGAATACGATACTCGACGTCAAGTTCTTCGCTAAGATACCTTACAAAATAACACAGCAGTAGCTGTACTGCTGCGTTATTTTGTAAGAAAGCTGTTTCTGGTAACTGTTCCATTTTCTCTTATTTCTTTAAGGTGCCAACGTAGTAAAGTATCAATGTGGTGGTGCTTTGATCAACAAACGCTACGTATTGACTGCTGCTCATTGTGTCGTTGGAGCTATTGAACGCGAAGTAGGGACACTGTAAGTATTCACAAATAATATAATTAAATTCACCAAAGGGGAATTTGAAAACTCTATTTTGTTAAAATTGGCAAAGAGGCAAACCGAACTATTTATTTTTATTTACTTATTTATTTGAAATATACATTTTGAACGGCCAGTAACCAATTACACAAAACGTAGCAATATTACACAATATATATACAGTACACAACACATTTAATTATATACACAGCATATTATAACAATACAAACACAATCAAACATTCGCCTCACAATACTCCAGACATGCCGACATGATCGTCTGCCATTCATCCGCAAACAAATCACACTCAGAGTTGGACTCCAAGAGAGCGTTGAGCGCAGAGAGAGTGCGAGGGACAGGAGAGTACTATACAACGCTTCCTTTTCTTTAACTGGGAACAATTACTCTCTTCATTTCCATACTTGGCTATCATTAATAAAATCAGTTTCAATACCGTGGGGTTGAATTCCACCGTATGTTTGTAGTAATTGTAATAATTTAGAACCGAAGCATGCATACATGTTCTTAAATCTATTGATTTAAAACCACTTTCACAACATCCTCTTCGTGATAAACATGACGTCATTATTTAGTCCTTAATACATGACGTCAACACTATCACAAATATTGTTTGTCTTGTTCAAACCGCAATAAAACATCTCACAGCTTTTTTCTATGCTTAGAACTTCTCATTTACAATAGCTTGTTATTATTTACACCACGTTCTCAATCGCCATCGTAAGGAAAACCACATGATCACATTACTTACGTACCAAGACGGTAATTATGTCTAATGACGAAACACGGTAGTGTCAGCATCAAAAGCAGTTTTTTAGTGAGAAAAACAGGTTTATCGAACATGTATAATTCATTATTTTAATTGTATAGTTCCATCGAGTATTTATTTATTTTGTCATAGCACTTTTATGCTGACTATACCTATTACCGACTTGATTAATGGAACTGGTTTGAATGTATTGTCCCTATATCTAGTTTGCTTGTCTAATCATTGTGCTAATTAAGTTCTAGATGTAACTAGATTTATATGTTAGACCATTTTGTTCATAGCCAATTCGTTTGCCTCAAGTTTACGAGATTTTCAATCACATCACTTTACGGTGAAGTGAAACATTGCAAGAAGACGTCATTCAGAATCGTATGCGTAGGATGGTGTTTGAGACGTTTGCTCATGATTTTATTTGTTGAAGGATTTGAAGGATTATACCACCAACAGATGTTCTTACAAGTAATGTTTGAATAGCCCTTACACCAAATTATTTTTTATGAATTTTATCTTAATGTTTAATTACAGAACATCAGTACGTCTGGGAGAATACGATATTCAGAACGATGTGGATTGTCTTAACGGCTCCTGCGCAGATCCACCGCAAGAGATATCAGTGCAGTCTGGACACGCGCACCCTGGATACTCAGATAATAACAAGAACAGGAAGGATGACATTGCCCTTGTAAAATTGGCAACGAGAGCTACTTATACTTGTGAGTATTTTTTCCTCATTACAGGACAAATATGCTCGCCGTTGATGTAACGACAACACTCACTTTTCACCGGAGATGATTTAGTGCTAACGTAACAAATAAGGTGCCCATCGTCGTTTCAGGCACATAACACTATGCATAGTGTCTTCGAATTACTACTAAGATATATAGGTTTCCTCACGATGTTTTCTTTCACCGTAAAGCTCGTGGTGTGAATATTATTTTTGCAATTTGCGCGAGTTTACTTTTATGCTACTATATACTTGATGTGATGAGAAATGATGCTATTGGCAATAGTCGTTTGATTACGTCCACCCTATATAAGTTTCTATGGCCTTATGTAAATTTCACATGGCTTGTGGTTAATCTGAATAATTTCTCATTTACCTAAATATTAGCACAATATAAAGCCAATCAGTACATTCGACGGAGGAGTTAAGATAGAGCATTTGAGCCAAGGGTAGGCGGGGGAGCTAGAACAACCTTCATCGTGTGTCTAACGTTCGGGAGGATTAGTCTCAAACACCGGACTGAGTCACTGGGAACCTTCATTGTAATAAATAATAGTTATTTAATGGAGTAAATTTAATGACGACTCAAGATTACTGATGATAGGTGCAATTAGTTACATTTATAGCTACGATTGAAATGTTCAATCTCACGAAATTGTAAATTAATCAAAACTGTTATTGAGAAGTTCAAAGGTCAATTCTACTGATGAGGTCAATCAAGTCTATAAAGTTTTGGACGGCTCATTTCGCATCGATAGTAAATTACTTAGAAAAAATTAAGTTAACAACCTACAAGTACAGGTTTTAAAATTTGTAGCCGTTGGTTTTTTCACGGTTATACCAAAATATATGATAATAATACATTATATGTTAATTACCGTTTGTGTTGATTTGGTAACTGTTATTCATCTGTGAATTGAATTTAGAATTTGTTCATAAATATTCAATTTGAATATTGCTACTGCGAGTATCCTATTTTTGTAATAAATGTTCCATCGTTCAATTGTGCCCGATAAAGTCCTGGCAATTATGAAAAAGGTTACGCATAGTATTTAAAACTATCTTAAGCTATATATGTTTCCTAAAAGTAACACCAAATTGTATTCAATTACAGATTTCGTGCAACCTATCTGTTTGGTGAGCAGCAATGACCGCTTGGAAGTTGGCAATGACGTGTATGTGGCCGGTTGGGGGAAAACCTTAAGTGGTGGGTATGATTGCTATTGATTTTACGCCTTCACCATTCTAGTTTCCAAGTACTGCTATCTTTGGGATTTACGTGGTAATACGATAATGCGTCTAGAAATATCCTTCTCTTTTGTCGCTACAATTGATCTGAAACACCGTAATAAAATAATAAACAACGTAATAGAAATGGGCTTTGCCTTGACATTGTCGATAGATCCACCTAGTCCTCATCAACGCCTCTTCTTATTTAACTTCTAGTTTAATTCGGTTCGAAGGACCATTCTCATAACGATCTATTAGGGCTTAAAGAAAACATAGTGAGTGTAGGTATTTCATTTGCGTCTGCATCAGTAGCAAATAAGAAGTTTCGTTAGTAGAGGTTCGGTAGGCTAACCGACGATGTTGATGCGGGTTTGGGGGCTAAGCCACTTGCTTATTTCATTTTTATGTCAAGGGAAAAAAACATTTGAATATCATAAATATATCTATACCTATCAATGCAAGGAATGCAAACATACCTATCGATGTTTTTTAATGGTTCCTCAAATCAATTCAACAGAATCGCTCGACTCAGAGAAAACAGTCATCGTTAATTTACATACCTTAAAATTAAACGTCCGATTTGTTTACGTTTCAGGCAAGAACAGCCCTATAAAACTGAAGCTGGGTCTTCCAATTTTCAGCAAGAACGAATGTATAACCAAATACAGGACGTTAGGTGCTGAATTAACGGAGATGCAACTTTGCGCTGGAGGCGTGTTCGCTGAGGATGCGTGTCGTGGTGATTCGGGTGGACCTCTGATGAGGCGAAGACCAGAAGGAATTTGGGAGTGTGTAGCGGTTGTGTCCTTCGGCTATGGTTGTGGCAGAGACGGGTGGCCAGGTGTATACAGTTCTGTGGCTAGTTACTCCGGATGGATTAGAGACACTCTACGGTCTACTAATGCGTAATATTGGCTGGCTCGTGTTCAAACGACTTTGTATTAAAATCTTGACAACGGTTTTCATAAAAAAAGTATTTGCTCAAATACACAGTCACGTTTTTTTTGTCTCTTCCATAATTTATGTAAAGTGTCGAAATATCAAAATTTATTATAGTCCATATTTTATTGTGAGCTTCTTATATGCTAACTCGTTAAACGGCGATAGACTCACTCTGTGTCACGTTCGCACTTATTCATCTTAGGTGAAAATTGGGTGTTGTTATTGCAACACCTCTGCCCACCCTTTGGGGAATACAGGCGTGAGTATATATGTATTAAACTAAAGTGATGTTGACTGTATTCAGTGTGGTTGTGACGCGTGGATGTTGGTAACGACTAATAGATATTATATATGATCCGCGTGGAACAGGTTTAGTACTTAAAGGTTAATAAATTGATATGACCTCATAATATAAATATACTTGTTCATTACACGTTTTACGATAAACCTAAACACGGCAATTACATTGGAACATTATTGAAGATAGATACCTTAAATTATGTTAATTTATGTACGTTGCAAGTAGATTAAATTACTGTAGATTTGACTTCATATGCCATAATTTATGCCATATAAAAATACACAAATGTATAAGAAAAGTTGTGAGTGTTTATTTAATTAAATAAGTTATCACTTTCAAGTTTTGTAGGCAGATTCAATGCAATAAGTACGAAAACTTATTACAGTGTTTTTTTAAATAGTTGTTCTACAGTACAAAGCTCTGGATGTGAACGATGGTAAATTTTTTTTAGATATTTTTATATATTTGCAAGCAGCAGTGGTGTGTGCATATCAGAATATTATATTTATAATAATGTCATTGTAAATATATAATGTCAACCATATTATCGAGAATGAATATATTTATACGGAAAATTTATATTAAAATATATACACGTAATGTTGTTGGTAACTACCTAGTTGGTTATTATAATAATGATGCATTGCAGCACGCAATCGCGATATATAGATATATGTATATATTCTGCTCCACATTATAATTAACACATTCTTAATAACTAACATATATAGAAAACTAATTTATACAAGATGCAACACGAATCCTATCGGGACCTGAATGAATCCTGAACTTATAGATGATATATAAAATATATCTAAATATATAAAAATATAAATAAAATTGAACTGCCTGTATGTAATTTCAAAATCACAGCTTTTCACTGATTGCATATGAAAGTGTATACGGTACTAATATCTGTCTGTCTATTACTATTTTAACGGGACTTTCACTGGCAGATAGCTAAGTTCCAGAGAGTAACGAAGGCTACTTTTATTTAAAAAAAAAAATAGGGTTGCGCAGGAATCAAATTAAATCTACGCGGGTGAAACCGCAGGGCACAGCTAGTGATAAATAAAAGGATAGGATTTTTTTAAACATTTAGTATTTTTGAACCAATATGTAACTTCTACCTTTTTGAACACACTTGTTTGTTGCTCTTGTTTTTAAAATAATTTACTCGTGTAATTTTAAATAAAAATGCAATAATAAATCCAGATGAAAACTGGAAAATTATTACTAAATTAAAACAAACTTACGAACATACACCACTTCTCCGAAGATAATTAAAATATTTTTTAATGATGTGACGTATTTTTTTAACCCCCTAATTAATAACAATAACTCCCATCCCTTACTTGTTCCAATTTAAAAAAAATTGTTACGCACATGATTTTCATTATATTCTTTAGGTGATATGCCACATTTATAAATAAGGCGTTAAGTAACAAGGTTTAAGTAAAAGTAAAGTAGAGCCGTGGTGGCCATGGGGTTTGAGTGGGCGCCTGCTACGCAAGCGACGCAAGTTCGTCCCCAGCGGAGACTGTACCAATGACTGTACAAGTGAAGAAAAACATCGTGAAGGAACCTGCATATGACTGAGGCGTATTTCAAAGACGTATATATAGTGCTTGAGACGGCGATAGGCTCACCATCTGTCACATTGGTACTTCATCTTCATCATCATCGGTGAAAAATGTGTGTTATGGTTACAACACCCCTGCCTATCCCTATAAGGAATACAGGCGTGAGCATATGTATGTATGTGATTAAGGAACCATTAGCTTTTATTTAAGTGTGCATATTAGATGAAGGTTTTATGTAAATGAGCACCAAAATTATACGTAAGCATAAAATTAACTTTGATGGGTTCCATCGCGTCTCTAGTGAGGCCCAGGACTCGGGAGTCATCAACCAACCCTCCGATACACGAGTATTCAATTATGAAAACGCAACATCTGCATACGTGTCAACGGCAATCATATTAAGTGGCACACAGACACCTTGCATAATCAAATCGTCTTCCCATTCATCCTTATTATATTACTAGCTGCGCCCTGCGGTTTTACCCACGTAGACTTAATTTCATTTGAACTTTATTTAGCGAAACTCAGTTTATTTTTAAAATAAATAAAGCCTATGTTAAAATCCTACTAAAATCGGTCTAGCCGCTGTAGAGATTCAACTGGACAGACAGCCCAACAGATTTTTTTATAATGTAATAACAAAATGTTTCTTTTTCTGTCTGTTTGTCTGTTTGTTCTGGGTAATCTCTGGAACGGTTGGACCAATTTTAACGGGACTTTTACTGGCAGATAGCTACGTTACAGGGAGTAACTAAGGCTACTTTTATTTAAAAATATATTTAGTTTTCCACGGGAATCAAATTTTATGTAATTAACTTATGAACTTTCATATACATTTAGTGAAGTTGTGAGTGTTAAATAACCGATTTTATAACAAATCCGTATTTTATAAGAGAAATGAACTTCATCTCTTTAAATATAGGTTCAATCCTAATATCAAACAGCACCATGGGAAAAAAGCTGAATAAGTGCTGTATAAATAAAAATATGTACGTTTTCACGCATGTCTGTGCTCGCGACCCGCTGAGAATAGCGGATTTCGGGCTTGAAAGATACATTCCTTCTTGTCAAATACATATATAGGGGATATTTCTCTCACTCACGAAGAGTCTTAAGCCTTTTTCATATGAGTATCTCTAACACAGGTTTGCAACCATTCCTAATCTATACTATATTTGTATGAAAAATTGTACCGCGTCTCCTAGCGGTGACGTGAAGAACTAAAATATCTCGTACAAATATTGCGAGCATAGATTACTAAAACGTTGCAAAACTTGTAATATGGGTACAGGTTAGACAAATATTTAAATAACTCTGCTATCATTCAATATTATATTATTTAACCTTATATTTGGTTACATAAGTTATTAAATAGGTACGTTTACTTTATTATTTTAAGAATACACTAAATATTACAACACGGGCCTTTTCGGTCGTATTACTGAAATTTCTGTCTTGTTTAAAGTCTCTTTATGAATATACTAAAATAGAACAAATGTATTTTTATATTGAGCCCAATATTTGAGTCATTTACCTATTTTATATACCTACTATGGCATACTATCAAACTTTGATAGAAAGTGGGGAACTCGTAAAAAAACACTCAGTAAATCATATCGAGCACATTCATTTGTTTCCTGATAACAAATATACGGAGGGGAAACTCCAATCGGAATGTAAAAATTACGACACTTTAAAAGTAGGCGCTCGCGCCATTTACATAAAACTACTATATCGGAAATGATATACTCTCAATACGCGCACCGTTTGTTTTGTTCATATGCGAATGATTTACGGTGTGTTTTGAACCCAAAGTATAAGTAGGTTTAGTACAAAGTATTGTCAGATCTATTGAACCGAATACAAGAGGGAGGCCTTTTGTATTCGTATTTTTTATGAAGAGCTAATAATTTAAGCAGATTTGCATTGAATGTATGCTATAGTGCGGCATCGTTTTGAAAATTACCACGAAATAAATAAAACAAATTGTAAGGATATTTTTTTAACTATATTAAATAATTAATAGTATTCGGGTTTATACTTTGGGAGAATTCAATTTGAAAATTAAAAAGAAATATAATTCTTATTAAATTTAGGCCCTGGTAAGACACTTATGAACATCAAAAACTGACCACAGTGACCGCCTTTGGTCATATTATTTATGAAGATTTTGATCACATTACTTGACCTCAAAAAAACACTCTAACTATAATGGGATAAAGTCAGGAGGATGATGACCATAGGCAGCTCCCAATTTCGATCGGGAGATCCTGCTATGTGTCATCTCGAATAATTTCTCCTCGGCTATGCTGGGTTCCTCACAATTACATGTGAAGTTTCTGGTGTGACGAATATATTACAGATCGATGGGATGGTATCGGACAGAATATGAACTACGATTTTTAAGTTTTAAAGCAACCATCAAACTTAAACTTTGTGAAAAAGGATAGTATAGTATAACTGAGTATATTAATGATAGCCAAGAATGGCAATGAGTTGCTCACTCTTCCATTAAATTATACTAAAACAACCCTATGTATAAAGAAGGGACACATGTATAAAAAATCCGGGGAGTTTATTTCGTCGTTTCTATTCCTGACAGGCTTATTTATTTGGAAACGGTAGTAAAACAACCTAAGTTAAATTAGCTTAAGTTTAAATTAGCGTAAAAGAAATGACGTTCAATAAGTGTTCCAAGTGTCTCTTATGTAGAATAAAACTTTTTGATTTGATTTGATTCATGCATCATCATTCATACGTTCCAGGCAAGTACTCCACGGATACCACGGCTCTCAACCGTTTTCTTAGTATAAAATTGAGAATTGTTTATATTTTGATCACAACCAGCAGATACCATCTTTGTTTAGGCCTTGTTATAGATAATATCTCATATATGTACCATATTCACAATGGAGATAATTATCCGCCGCTGTATATAATATAAAGGCGCACGATAGCGCAGTGCCTATAAATTGAAACTATAACTTCGATACACGCGCAGTCGGGTAAAAATGTTTGTTTCATTGAGGACAATATGTTTGATTTTGTGTTTTGATTGTATTTATTCGGTTACAGAAAACGACGATGGAGTAAGTAGATCCCTATCATGAGTTTTGCACAGTTTTTGTATTCTATACTCGCTAGCGTCACCCACATCGTGGTGGCCTTGAGGTTTGAGCAGTCGCCTGCTACGCAAGCGACGCAAGTTCGAATCCCAGCGGGGCCTGTACCAATGAGTTTTTCTAAAAAACTTATGTACAGTGATTTCACACCACGTGCTTTACGGTGAAGGAAAACATCGTGAGGAAACCTGCATATTTCTGAGAAGTAATTCAATGACTGAGTGTCTGAGACGGCGATGGACTCACCATCTGTAACGTTGGCACTTAATCATCTTCGGTGAAAAGTGGGTGTTGTGATTACAACACCTCTGCCTACCCCTTCGAGGAATACAGGCGTGAGCATATGTATGTTCTTTCAAATGAAATTTTAATATTTAACATATTTTGTTTCATTTTTCATAGTATTCTTACTCAGCATCATTTACGGACATGATAAAAAGCTGCGAAGGTTTTGATAATACAAACTTCATAAGTGATGGTTTAGAGGTGACTCATCCAAAGAACGATACTGCCTTCATCATGGTACTGCAAGGGGAATTAGTCCTCAAAACTGATATTGAGCAAGGAGCTAAGGTATATTATTAAATTTTACAATTCTACCGTATAATCTAGTCCGTCTAATTCTTAGTTTAACCGTCTGGTAGTATAGCGAAGTATACATATAAGCTTACTAAAAGCAGTTTATGAATCGAAGAACAAAACGTACTAAAATATATACTCACACAGACGCGCACTTCTATGAGAATTAAGAGACCCAGGCGTAATATCAATAAAGGGTATCACATCGTGGCCGATTATGTATACGTCGTTTACGTGTTTTACAGACATTATTCTAAACTTCAAATCAACATCGACATTAAATTAAGGAGAAAATAAAAAAAAAACAAAATTGGCATCCCTCACGCTCCATGGAACGTTCTTATTTTAAAAAATAGGTTTAGTTCCATGCTGCTCAGTAAGGTTATATATACCTACTGTGGGCATACACATCAGAATCATTGTCTATCTACTCGTATGATAGCAATAAGAAGGCAGGAGTGTTTTTCTGTGATTTTTAGTTTATTCCAAACAGTTATTAAGTATCACACATTCTATAAAAATCTTTGACGCATAATACACTCTTTTTTTTTCCGAGTAAAGAAATATTCACAGGGTCGGCAACAATAACCGGACCACACGCCAAGTTTTCTTGCACTCTTAATGGTATTCATAAAGTACATTTTAAATTCCAGCTAGAAGTGGATTTTTATAAATGGACCGATACTGAGCTTGTCTACTGGCTACACGGAACTGCCGATATTTGCAGCAACTTGCAAGATGAGGAGTTGCCTATATATCCCCTCATCCAGCAAATGAACGTTAAATCCTGTCCTATCGCAGCGGTAAAACAGCACTAGCTTCTAGTATCATGTCTCATCTTCCAGTCTTTATCCCATATATTGTTGAAATCAGTACTCGATTCAACCCGTAGGGCTGGTCACCTGATTTTTATACAAAGCGACTACCACCTGACTTTCACAACCCAGTTCGATGACCCGAACTATACTAGTTGTCAGACTTTCTTAAGCTTTAAAATAACCCAAAACGATTTTTAAAGACAACTGGCAACCAGGTTCGGTGGCTTAACGTGTTTTCCGGGGTACGGATGGAACTTGAACTATCAACAATCCAAATACTCCATAAAACGGCTTCCCCGTCACAAACACATGAGAACAGTGAATACAATTTATAGCACGACCGAAAAGAGGATGCTAACCGCTATATATGGTTCCCAAACTATCCGTCCGTACCTCTACGGGCGGAAATATCTGATATGCGCAGGAGCAACTGTGTGTATCCTACCCTAAACCTATATCCAGTATGATCGTAACCTGCATATTTATGAGAAGTAATTCAATGACGTATGTAAAGTGTCTGAGATGGCGATGGACTCACCGTCTGTCACGTTGGCACTTAATCATCTTCGGTGAAAAGTGGGTGTTGTGATTACAACACCTCTGCCTACCCTTCGGGGAATACAGGCGTGAGCATATGTATGTATGTAGTATGATCGTTTTGTGTTGGTGAGTCCATCGCCGTCTCTCGCATATGTCGGTTTCCTCACGATGTTTTCCTTCACCGTAATGCACGTGGTGTGAGATCACTGCACATAACGTTGCATGTTTTTCAAAAAATACATTGGGTATGTGTAGCACCCGACTGCTTAAACCTGTAGAAACAGACTGCTGACTCCTGTTAAGCATTGCTTCCATTGGTGTCAATTGCTTTCTCGAAGATTTGCACTTAAGATATGAATATTTTTTCAGGGCACTTACCATATAGAGGAAATGGAGTTGTCGTTGCAATTCGCACATGAAAACTTGGACTTTCAATTCACTGGAGATTATGTAATAGAAATGTCTATTGCGACAGCGGATGAAACGATATTATCCTGTCACGTAGTTGATGTTGAGGTTCGAGAGCTATAAATAAATATAAAAAAATACAATTCTTCCCATGTTTGACAAAAAATACTAAATATTATTTTAAAATTGGTGCATTATTTCATATTATATTTAGAAATATTATGTTTTGTATTTATTTTTTCAACATAAATGTGAGTTAATAACTTAAATTATCATCATTGATTAGACTTCAATAAAAAGGATACCATATTTCAACTCTATAACATTAAATGATTATAAAGGATTATACGCCGAGTTTGCAAGTTTTTTGTGAGTAATAGAGTCACAGACTCAGGGCCAGTATATTGAAGGAATATGGTATGTAACGCATATTATTTCATTTCAATCCATACACTTATTGCATGACTGCATAGACAGCCAGGCTATTTTTACCAACACTGTCATCCAAATTACAGACACCATCTCATTACAGTTATGTTAAAACGGAGAGATAGGTAGAAACATTTTCCAGCTATAAATTTTCCTCTAACGTTCATAAAGTTCGAAAAACATACGTAAAAACTGCTTTATGACTAACTTGGCGGGTTACTTTGTAGTATGCAAATTCTATACTCACCACAGTCGACGCTCTAGCGATCCCAAATTGTAATATTATTCAAATAACACATTTATACGTCATGCGGATTTATGTACATGCTGTATTAAGAATTTAATTATGAACGACGTTGAAGTAAACGCGAAAACTTTTGTTTAATCATTGCGAACCGTGGACTTACTCCACGGTTGCTCTGAAGGTTGCCCGAAAGTCTTACACCCTATTTAGTAAACAGATTTTTTTTTCACAGTGAAGCTCTTGGTGTGAAATCTATCTACTTAAAGTTTTCAGCTAGAGGTCAACTATAATCGTTTAAGCAGCGCGTAAGACTTTCTTAGCTTCGACGTATAATTGTACGATATAAAAATTGACCCTCAAAGATAAGAAGTTGTTATTACGCTCTGCTTAAACCGATAATGGTAGGCCTCTTTATATCGCTTCCGTAGCTAACAGGCGAGTTCTTAAACCACTCGACCAACATATCTCATTGCAAATATTTTTTTTATGTTTAACTAGACACCTTGTGGGTAGCATAACAAATTATTGTCTCTCTTGTCTCGTTCATACTTTACTGTTTACGGTAGCCGGAAAGCTTGTAACACCCATAATATCCCTGATTACGTGTAAAGCAATTATATTGAGATCCCTTATCCCCTGCGATGTTCCTGAGATCCTTACCTGGGCCTAATCTAAATAAATAATATTCATTAACAAAATCCAAAACAACAGGTTTTCACAAAATTATTAAGAAATTAAATAAATAAAAAATCGCTGTCTGTTTGTTCCGGCTAATATGTAACGGCTGGACCTGTTTAAAGGGACTTTTACTGGCAGATAGGTGATATTAGGTACACATATTTTTTTTTAATAGTGTTGTGCGAAATAAGGCTTCCATGAAACGAAGACTACAACGTGTGCGACCGAGGGCTTAAAAAAACATAATCTCACTTGTCTGCTAAGTGAGAAAACTCACTTAAGGTTAAGTTTCAAAATAAATTGAACAAATAAAAGAGTCTAGTGCACTTAACAGCTGACAAAGAGGATGTATTAGCAAACTATTTGGCAAATTGAGTATGTGTGTAGTTGGACACTCCGGGTGACGATGAGGAAAATCAAAGGGACCACTTCGTCTTGGCGTGAGTGAACTTTCTTGAGGAAGTTTAAGTATGTCGTTTGAAAATGTGCACCTTTTCAAGATGATAAATGTACGGCTGTCAGTAAGAAAGGTATTTAAGGATGGCATTATATTATTTTGGTCTGAGGTCGGAGCTGAGTTACTACAATGCTATACTAAAAGAGGTTCCATATAATCTTACACAGTGTTACATGAAACCAATATTTATAGAACTTGAAGATTAATGAATGATGTGTCAGGATTTTTTTGGCATTACTAGAAGGAAAACGCTTCATCCTCTTTGTTATATTACTTGCAATTTTTTTTTACAATTCCTATTAAATACAAGGCATAAAAAACGGCAAGAAAAATGTAAGAACGAGAAGGGCCTGTTTCACAACTGCTAAAATTAAGTGCTATCCATAATATATATATCTGATTTCGAAAGCGTTCCTCTTAGGATAAAAATATAGATAAAAAATACCTAAAGAAAAAAAGACATATTTTTTTACAATATGGAACAAGCCCTAAGACCCGTGAAACTTCAACAAAATGGCTCAAAGAAGATAGCATCAAACTGCAAACGCAAAAGGAACGAGTGAAGTGGTCGAAAAGCCGCATGCACATCAAAAAATGTGATAACTAGCAAAAGGGAGGTGTAAAGAGCACTCGAGGTCTTTCAATAATACGCCGCGGAGTTTGCAATAAAATTGTCAAGACGGGATCTGCTAACGACGCACTTTCGGATATCCGACCTTTGAGTGTTCCGGATTAGAGTAAACACGCCGAAATGAAAGAAAGGGGCTATCGACGTGCTTAGTTCATATGAAATGAGGACTGGTGTCAACCAGTAAAACGTTTATTGAAGCACAATATTATAGTGCACAATTACTTTGAACACGTATGTTGGAGTTGCAGAAGGTATTGCACGCACAGTCGTAACGGTGGCGGCCATAGAGACGTTTGAAATCCTTTTTAATTAAGATATAAATGTAGACAATATTATTAAGAAGTAGAGTGTTGCCACAGGCACTACTATATCGATATATTGACATTGATCCATAGAGTTCCAAGCATATCCATAGATAAACATAAACACTAATCGTTCTATTTTGTATACCCTACACAGCAGTTCAAAAGCCGCCAGTCCAGATTCTCAGAAGATTAAAACCTGCATACAGCAGACTGTTTTTACCAACATCAATAGCGCAATAATCTATATCTCTGTAGAATAGATAAATAAAATTTCACTAAATGCCTATTAATGTGTATACGGGACATACATCAAGAAAACATTTAAAATTTTTTTCTCTGTCCGTTTGTCAGGCTATCGTCTGTCTGACCGTTTATTCCGGTTAATCTCTAAAACGACTATCTGGCTAACAGGACTTTCACTAGCAGATATTAGTTATTATCTATTACCAATCTTAGCAAAACTGGTACCTACTATGGATATTAGACAAATTAATGCATACAATATTTCCATTACAGTTATAGAAAAGGGAACAGGGGTCCTGGGCCTGCAGAGACAAAATATTTATTTTTCCTGTTTTCATATTAAATCTGAATAAAAATATACATACGCATACAAGTGTATAAAAGAGCCGTGGTGGCCTTGAGGTTTGAGCAGTCGCCTGCTACGCAAGCAGCGCAAGTTCAAATCCCAGCGGGGCCTGTACCAATGAGTTTTTCTAAAAAACTTATGTACAGTGATTTCACACCACGTGATTTACGGTGAAGGAAAACATCGTGAAGAAACCTGCATATGTCTGAGAAGTAATTCAATGACGTATGTATAGTGTCTGAGACGGCGATGGACTCACCATCTGTCACGTTGGCACTTAATCATCTTCGGTGAAAAGTGGGTGTTGTTATTACACCTCTGCCTACCCCTTCGGGGAATACAGGCGTGAGCATATGCATGTATGTATAAATATATGTATAAAAAAGAAAAGGTAGACTCGAAAGTTACAGAGGAGACTCCAATTTAATTTATTCCAAACTAATTTAAATGTGGTCAATAAAACGTTCCATTTCGTTTTACGGTATGCGGAACCCTACACGACACAGACATTTAGGAAAAAAGTTAATGGTGCTTAAAGCTTGGACTCTGTCCTGTAATTACAAATTAAAAACTTCGTCCGCCGGACCCCAATTTTTTCTCATTTATTTGGATGCGAAGAAGATAATGTTGCACCCCAAATCTACTACAGTAACTAGCGAATTGTAATCCTATTACAAGAGCAGTAAAGTTTAAACTTCATTACAATGTCAACAGACTCAATTATTTTGAAAGTCATCTTCTCATATAGGACATATCTATATATGTTTCTATTTACAACGGACACAAAATTAACTTTTACGAGATCTCAACGAAATATTTGCCTTTAAAAACGAAATGCATTGGTTGGATTTCAATTCTCATTTAAGCAAATTCCACAAAGAGATAAGGGGATTAGGAATATATGGCTGTGCTTCTGTTTAGTAAAAAATATTATATAGGTGGGGTCGGATAAGTTTTCCTTTTAAGTTCACACGCACAACTCTACAAACAAATCTTCTGAAGGTGTTACGTTTATTTAATGTAACACCTTCGAATTCTTGTAGGATAAAATATCCAATGCTTCGATGCAGAAGATTTTTAGCTCTTGATGATGATGAGATATACTATAAGATTAAAATCGAGCATCCGAAAATGTTAATTAATTTAGCTAAGCAAATAATTTTATTTACGATACAGTTTGAATATAATCTTTGGAAGCAGTTCACAAACAAGGAACCAATCGTTTGAAATGACATACCAGCACAAATGTTCACATATGCGTGAAAATAAACGGTGTAATGACACTAAGAAGTGACACGTCGTGGCCTATACGCCATTCACGTATTTTACATACATTGTTCATAATTTCAAAGCGAAAAATGTACTAAGTATATTTTGGAATCAAATGGAGCAAACGTTCTTATTTCAAAACATAGGCCTATTTTTTACTGTGTAAAGCTTATACCTATTTGTTCTGTGGTAGTGATGTGATCCAGAGGTAAGTTAGGTCACCAGTGCTCTATGAGAAGAGTAGTGGGGCCTTGGGCATAGTGGAATAGTCCATTTATCATCCATTTTTAAGGTTGGTATTGTACAAGTAGACCAAGGTGTTGCAAGCGCTCTTAGGCTACCATATCCACTTACCTACCGCGTTATTCAGAAAGCGTCGAACTCGACGTCGAGCGTTGGTCATCAATCTTAGGAGATTTATACTTAATACATAGATGATAAGGTTAGATCTCGTATCTTTGAAACAAAACTTGACGTCGAGTGCGACGCTGAGAAACGTTACAAAATAACGCGGCTGGTGGGTTTTACGCTTGCTTGCCACCTTTGCAGTTTAGAAAAACACTTTTATTATTTCATTTAGCAATAAAACAACCGCATATGGCTTATAAAAAATGAATTACAGTGCGTAATAAAATCGCGTCGTATTATGTGAATCCGTCTCTGAGATTAGAGGGTGCAGAGATTATTGTTACAATATTATTTTGTTGTTTTATGACAAGAAAATAATAAGCGCTCTGACATTTATGACGGCGCAATAAAATTGTTAGATGGAAGGAATCCAATTGTCGTGGGCTCCTGGTATGTTTCTGGAGCGGATGAAAGGAATATTATCACTTTTATGATTTAATTGTGCAATAAAAATATGTAGTTGTATTCAATGAGCGATATTAAATAATTATACCTGATACAAACATGCTTAGGAAATTTATGTGTGAATCATTGTAAAGCTGTCGTAGTTCGTTTAGTTATTCCCGTATTGTGCACTATTTATTGAAAGTATTTTTTTAAATTATAAATAAAATAAATGAATATATTATAATCACGCCAGAAGGGTCTCCGAAAGGGTACACCGAAGTGTTGTTACAACAACAGCGACATTTTACCGTATATGATTAAGTGGCAGAGGGTGAGTCCTTCGCCGTCTCAGGCACCATACATACATATTCTCACGCAGTCCAAACCATCTCAACATACTTTTTTCAATTCTGGTCACCACATCATTCTTCAACTTGCAACTGTCTCTTATCACACTATTTTTCATACGATCTACAATGGTGACCCCACACATACTTCGTAACGAACGCATTTCCACTGCATTCACTCTACTTTCATGTTTCTTCTGCCAAACCCAACATTCACTTCCATACATCAGAGTAGGTACTAGCAGCCCGATATGAATGGCCAGGCGCGCTTTTTTTGTTATTGACTGGCCACTCATCACGGCGTGCAGGGCACCATTTACCCTGTTTCCCGCAGACACTCTCCTTTCAATATCACTATCGCATTTACCATCTCAGGCACCATACATTCGTCTGAATTACTTCTCAGACATATGCAGGATGCCTCGCGATGTTTTACTTCACCATAAAGCAAGTATAAAAGTCATTGGTAAAGGCCTCGCTGGGATCCGAACTTGCGTCGCTTGCGTAGCAGGCGACTGCTCAAACCCCGAGGCTACCACGGCTCGCTTTTTTCAATACTTCATTAATTTACTAACAGAATATGTTAATGATTCGATCTGTTTGAGCCCCATTAATGTTATGAACGTCGTAAAAGCTCTATCTCTTTGGACACTAATAAGAGACATCCAAGTTCTTGCACATTTTTAAAAAACAAACACATAACAAAATCGCATTTCCTAACTTACCTTAGTCAGTGGACCACGTAACATTATCCCCACGCTTCTATTGAAACGATACAAAATGTACGGGAATGACATATGTCACGTAACTGATTTATGTCATTGCCATAATTTTTTATCGTTTCTTTTAGCGCAAGCGCGAGGGAATGTTACTTTGTCTAAGCCTACTTATTTCATATATAATATACATTAGTAATATACTTATATTTTTATATTGGCTAATTATAAATGTATGGGATGTAAAACAGTAGAATTTCCAGGCTTATAATTTTATAAAACAAAAGGCTGTATTCATTCAGAATTGGGTAGATCAACGTGTAGCTGCGGGCTGAGGAACGGCTTATGATATTTACAGCTTACTGCGCTGTAAATCCACAGATATCGTGCCGCCTGCAGCTAGTGTGAGCCCGCCGATTATTCTGTACTTAACCCAATGAACATCGCATCATTACATCCCATTGATAATTTGCCTTTATTTAAAACTAGCTGTGCCCCGTGGTTTCACCCGCGTAGGCTTAATTTTATGGGTGGATTTTTTCACGGAGCCCTAACTAAATAAAGTATCCTAAGTTACTCCTTGTATCAGAGTTTACCAGGAACAAACAAATAGACGGACCGCGAAAATGTTAAGAATTTGTTTATTTATGTACTTACATTATATACTGTCATATTAAGTGAAAGGCTGTTAATTTGAAATTACAAACAGACACTTCATGTTTATTTGTCTGTATGTATAGTTCGGGATATAGTATCATTCCTATCCTATCAGTCCTTCTCCTGGTTCTAAGCTACCTCCCCACCAATTTTCAGCCAAATCGGTTCAGCCGTTGTTGAGTTATAAATAGTGTAACTAACACGACTTTCTTTTATATCATCTCAATCGTTACACTCTTGGCAGAGCGGTCGTGGTCGTAATGCCAGAATTGGTGGCTTGCTGAACAAAACGGCGCCATTCATTTCGGACTGCTGCTTTACGGGAGAATTCGTTAATAGTAGGAACACCCATCACAGCCTTAATCTGGTCCGTCCATCTCATTGGTGATCTGCCACGCGCCCTAGTACCCTCGAATTTACCCTGCACCACCAGACGCTCTATGGATGCGTCTCCACGTCGCGACACGTGTCCAAAGAAGTTGAGGATGCGAGATTGAACTGTGGATGACAGACGCTGTTTGATCCCGAGTTCCTGTAGTATGGAATCGTTGGTGCGGAACTGTGTCCACTTTATGCCAAGCATCTTTCTCCAGCACCACATTTCAAGAGCATCTATCTTCTTCTTCTCACTTTCTCTCAAAGTCCACGTCTCGGCAGCGTAGATGAATATGGGGAAGATAAGGGCTTTTACAAGCCTGATTTTTGTGGCTTTGGTTATGTTGCGGTGCTTCCAGATCTTACCCAGCCTCTCCGTAGCAGACCTGGAGATTGTCATGCGTCGCTTTATTTCATCCACGCATCCGCCGGTGTTTTCAATGAGCGCTCCCAAATAAATATAACTTTTGACTACGTCACAGTTCGCAATTTGTGTAACCTCTGGCGAGTTTGACTTAATACGGTGTATAATCATCATCTTTGTTTTCTTGCGGTTGATTTTCAGTCCGAATCTGGAACTAACGCTTTCGATCTTGTAGAAGAGTTCTTCCATATTGGGTATACTTGTAGCAAATAAGGTGGTGTCATCTGCATAGCGCAAGTTTGAGATTTTCCGGCCTCCAAAAGCAAAACCATCAGTCCAGGTCTCGAGCGCGATTCTCATTATCAATTCAGTGTAGATGTTGAATAAAAGGGGGGAGATGATACAACCCTGACGAACTCCAGCGCTAGGATGAAAATTACTGGAGAAAACGTCATCCGTTCTAACAGAAGCTGTACCATCCTCATATAGCCGCCTGAGTAAGTGTAAAAGGTGCCTTGGAGTACCCATTTTAAGTAACGTATTCCACAGTATAGGCCATCTGACGGAGTCGAACGACTTTGTGAAGTCAACAAAGCATATATAAGCGGGCTTGTTGTATTCTCGGGCTTTCTCTATAATCTGGCGCACTACAAGTATCTGCTCACGGGTACCCTTTCCCTTTACAAAGCCAGCTTGTTCGGGAGCAATTTCTCTGGTCAAGTAAGATTTAAGTCGCTCGTTTAGAATATGGAGCAAAATCTTACATGCATGGGGTATTAGGGTAATAAGGCGGTAGTTATTGCATTTACTCGTGGCACCCTTTTTGTGGATTGGGATAAAGACAGTATGAGCCCATTCTTGCGGCCATTTGCCCGTCTGCCAAATTTTGTTACACAGGGTGTGAAATATCTCAACCCCATATTCTCCAGAAGCTTTTATGGTTTCGATCGGGATGTAGTCCCTCCCAGTAGCCTTGCCATTTTTAAGATGCTTAATGGCCGCTCTCACTTCATCCTTGAGAATGTTTGGCTCTTGTTCTTCAACCGTAGTTTCAGTAGAAGCAAAGCATTGGGATTGCGGATCTTCAAGTAGTGCTTGACAGTAATCCTTCCACGTATTGGAGATTGCGGCAATGTCTGTCACTGATTATTTTATATATATAGATTTAAAACTAGCTGTACCGCGTGGTTTTTCCCATATAGACTACATTTGATGTGTACCGCTTTTTTTTTTAAATTAACTATGTTACTGCTTGTAACATTAGATATATATAGCAGTGAAAGCCCCGTTAAAATCGGTCAAGGCGATTCGGAGATTAGCCGAAACAAACAGACAGACAGACGGACAGACAGAGAAAAATTGGTTTTTCTATTCCAGTATTGTGCATACTTTCATAAGTATTTAGTGAAAAGCTGTTTATATTACAAACAGACACTTAAATTTCATTTACCAGTATAGGTATAGATGTATAGATTACAAAAATATTTCAACCCCCTCTAAATGGTAGATACCCTCACTTTTCACAAATATTATTATGATTAACATCATTTTACAAATAAACGCGGTGACCAGTTAATAATGGTTTAACACTAAATAAACCTCGGTGTAAATCTATACAGATAAATAATATTGAAGTGTCTTTTTGTAATCATAGGCCTACTGGGTGACAGTGACCGACTTATACACGTCATGAACCTCTGTCTTATAAGAAGAGTTAAGCTTTCAAGAGCCCATGGCTACTAGGCTACGAAACAGCAGCAATGACGGCCTACGACGTAGCAAGTGCGTAGTCCAGTTCATATAGCTGACGAGTTTCAAAATATATGTTATTTATTTAATATTTATTACCTTTTTGAAAATATTGAATATATTTGCATTCTAATGCGGTATTGTTAAAATTCATTATATTTTAAAATCACTTAAAAATAATTTATTAATTTATTTAGCTTTTTATTTTGTTTGTAGGTTTGTATGTAGTAAATGAATATGATTTTTCGGTTTAGGCCCTGATAAGGCACTTTTAAATATCAAAGAATTTATCACCGGTTCGGAAGGCTAGCCTTCTGAGAAGAACCGGCACGAAACTCAGCTGGTATCATGTACATTTCATTACATAGTAAACAATGATGATTACAAAAAATACATAAAATTATTCACAATAGTGTATCTACTAAAATATACCTACATATAAAAGTTACACGCTTGTAATATTGAAAACTTTGATAAATTTCATCTGGAAGTAAAGCTTTTAAGTCACTTAAAGCAAACTGACGTAAATGCCATAGTTTATATATGATGATCATAGATTTATTCTCGGAGGAGGAGCTTGTGGCACATTTGCTATTGCGCATATCATTCGATCAGCGAAGTTAAGAAACCGTAAGCCTAGACAGTAATTGAATGGGTGACCGCCCGACTTTTCTCCGTGCTTCGGAGAGCACGTTAAGCCGTCGGCGTTGGTCCCGGTAGCTAATTTATCATCCTTGGCAATCGTTACAGGTCGGTCGGAGGCCTAAAATAGATTTTCCTCTTTAAAGGGGTTGCGAAGGTCAGACGGTAGTCGCTTCGTATAAAAACCAGGTGAGCAGCCGCATCGGGTTGAATCAAGTGCCGACCCCAACAATATATGGGATAAGGCCAGGGAGATGATGATCATAGATTTATTTATTCAGTCTCTACAGCGCAAAGCGTAATCAGTCTCAGAATCCAAGTACAAGACGAGAAACAAAGCGGAGGTTACACAAAATACTTTTGTTCAATAAAGCACCGATGCGCTTGTTCAGATTGTAGCTATGTCTCACTAATTGTGAGTGAGCAGCGTTCCCCTTTGTTAACTAAATTAAATTAATTGCGAGGAAATATTTAAATAGAAGAAGTCCTGGGAAGCTTCTTGCTCGCAATTGGCAGCAAACGCTTTGTCTAGACTTTAAAACAGACGAGACGATGGTACCGAATGTAGTTTTAAGTTTTCTCTGCATAATTAGACGATATTTTGTACTGCTTAATAAGAATATTATTTTGTAGTGGTATGCAACAATCGCGCTGTTCCTTATATATTTTTTTATTAATTTTTTTAGAAAAAAATTCTCAAAAAAAAAGGGTTATGGGAATTGATGCCAACTTTACAGAATTAAGTGAAACGTTACATTAAATTTAATTCGATAAATGTTCGACGTAAAATACTAGTCGTTGATAAAAATCTTGTTAGTGTTTGATCCAAAGTAATTTTAAACCCAATTAGTCTGAACGCTAAATTGATATCAGAATGAATTAAGTCGGATTGGAACCACCGTATTATTGGATTAAGCAGGCTTTAGGCAGACGCAGTCTTACTTTGTTACCCATACTCACTCAATTTTAAAATTGATCCTTGAAATGAATAATCTGTCGATAGCAAAATTCTCTGAGTGCCTGTTAAGTTATAAGATGGAATTAATTTTAATGTAGACTCATTTCATCGATCATATTTATTTTTCTTGGAAAAATTTAGATATGTTAGTACTTAAGTAAGGGTAAGCAGCCTGGAGTCTGAATTAGTTAGCCGCTAGTTGCAATAGGCTTATTTCATGGGACTTAAACATAAGCGGGGATATATGGGAGAATTCTGAAAGGTAGGCACTTCTGAAGTATCCTAAGTTATTTCTCCTTTTTTTTACAATAAGTTTCTATCATAAATGTTGACTAATATTAGAAACTTAATGTGTATATGCATTTAGTTATAAGCTGAGGTAGAGCGTTCATTTTATTTGCAGTAGTGTAAGTATTAGTTCATTGCCTACTTAATAGAGTCTTGAACCTGTGTAATTATTTTTAAGAACATTTTTTTACTGGCAATATAAATTTAATAGTAAACATAATAAAACTCAATAAAATTCTAGCCAAATTGAACTGAAAACTAAGCACAAGGGATGCCACGAACAAAGAAAGTCTGTGATTAGGTATTGTTGACTGTCTGCTTATCTGATTGTACCTGTTCGGATTAAGGGACGTGAATAGGGTTGCTCAAGGGATTTGGACTCTACTTAGTTTTGTTTCCAGAATAATCGTAGTCTTTGGTTTTCGTTTGATACATTTCTTAGAATTTTATAATTATTAGCTGGCGTAGTTTCGCTTAGGCTGTAATATTGAAAATTAATTTCTGAAATTTCTTATTCAATTCTTAGTGCATACTTACACCTCATCAAGAACATGCTCTTTAAATTTAATGCCTCTGTAATCAGCGGATTAGGTTTTGAATTTTATATGTATAGGAGATTATTAATATATGTTTGACCAATAACCTCAATAAAGGTGTATTTTACATGTACTTAAAAGACGGTAACCATACATTGCTAAGCATCAAGTAGTATTACAAGGTCCTTAAGTCAAAAGAGAAAAAAAGATCAAGTTTATTCTATACTTTTTCTATCTCTATGAAATAGTATGCCGACGTCACGAACGCAGTAGCATAATAAATGTTATTGTTGTGACAAAACATGTATTTGAATTTCATAATTAAATTGACTTTAAGAACAAAATATTACGGCTTACACAAATTACGAAAACACTATATCTTTCAAAAAAAATATTTTTTTTAATGCAATCTAAAATATTAGTGCTAGAAAGGTTTTGTGGTGTGGAAATTCGTACCTTAGATTAAATTGTTTTTGTAGCTTCAATATCCCGGCAATGGCATGCATGTGTTTGAAGTTTGCTTATTTCACACACATCTTAGGTTTCATTAAGCTGACGACGAAGGCAATGTACAATGCATACCCAACATGTCTCCCTAGGGACAAGGCTATGTCACCCTAATACACCTGGACAAATTCAGACGTACCAATCTGCTGCATCTAGCTTTTACAACCGCTGTGAGTGGAATACAAATTGTTTCACTGCAATCGTAAAATGCAAACACAACACACATTTGTACACCGTAAATAAATATTAGTTTAGTGTTTTGTTTGTCCCGTAAAATTGTGGTTCAAATAAATTATATTAAACGTTCCACTGTTTTGTTGGATGATGCATTAGAGACTTGTGAAGGGTTGTCTGGAAATTCATGAAATATTTTGCAAAGATTAAATAAAATATGTTTGCCATTTTACAAGGTAGCGAAAGTTAACGACTTCCAAAGTAGGCGGCACCAAAGTTACCTACTTTGCTGTAAATATAATTCCTTTTGGTTACATGTATTCATGAAAATACATGGAAAAATCTTTACTCTAGGCAAGTACTTTAGATAATGAATATTCACCTTTGAGATTTTAATATCAATTATATCTCGTACAAATTCAAAAGTTCAAGTTGAAAACATGTTTCTGAAGTCTAATTAAGATTCAAATTGGATAATTGAGTAATTGAATGTGTTTTGAAATTGGAAATTGCAGACTATTATTTACATTACATTGATACTGAATAACAGTAATTTATAATAATTGCCATATCGGAATGAATGAATCCGTGATTGGATAATAATGATGTGTGTTATATTGTAAATTTTGATAATACTATATTTTCAAAAATTTTATTTTTATTTACTTTAGAAATTTGATTCATTTAAGAAGCCGACTTCTATATTATAAACACGAGAGTTTGTGAGTATGGATGGATGTATCGATGTTTGTTACTCTTTCACACAAAAATAACTGAATAGATTTTAATGAAATTTGCTTTAGTTTGTACATAAGATTAACATATAGGTTATAATTTTATATAAAAACTAGAAGCGGTGAATTCACACCAATGAATTTAATGCGATGGAAAAATTCGTTAAAAAACCCGGCCATGTGCGAGTCGGTCTCGCGCTTGCATATGAAAGTAGGCATATACAGTACTTAAGCTACATCAGTAAAAAACAATTTTTAAAATGTTTCATGTCTATCAGTCTGTTTATTGTTTGTTTATTTGTTTGTATGTCTGTCTCTTTGATCGTATCATTAAAAAATTGGGTTCTGCCAAATATAGCCACCCACTAAATTAAGTATACGGTGGAACCGCGAACACGGATATTTTTTAATGTATAATTTATGAACTTAATTTTGTACCTAACTGTTCAAGATCATCCAAGTCATCTTCAATTTCATCCTCCTTAACTTGTTCAAATGTTTCTGATAGGCAAGTGATCTTATCCTCATGTGTGAACTTAATCTAAGTGAATCTCCGGAAAAATCCTTCTCCTGTATATCTTTTGAAAGCGTTCCGGTGTATTTTCGTTGAGCTGAAAACTTTCGCAATACCAGACCGGCTGAAGTTTAAACTCTCTCCGAAAGAGGGATTCGACGATTCCGCTCAGACTAATAAAAGGCCGGGCGTTTCTGAAATATGTTGTCACTGCATAAACTTTATGAGTTTAGTTTCGTTCAAGCTTGATGCGAGAACTTTCTCAGAATGATGGAGCCGTTCTAGAGAACTCTTTTTGTCATATGTCAACAGCAGTCTAATAAAAAGTAATAAATGGTGCGCCTCCAGCGAGTAAAGCGTTATTTGCTCTCGGAAAAAATACTGAGATAAAAAATATATACTAACAGTAAAAGTTAACAAAACGTCACATTTGGCTCGCAATTTATTTCCAATTGGACGATGTTACGCAAATTTTATCGATGGCAATTTCGATAGTGCACCGTTGTTACTTAAGCGAAATAAAATGAGAACAAAGGCTATAATTTTTGTTCTCTTGAGCAGTTATTTACATAATTCAGCTTATATTTGGCTCGCTATATTTCATTGGCAAGCTCCCACCCCACACTGATGTATTATTTCAAGTTATTTAACAGTCTGCGATTTATTTGCGTACGTATTCGTGAGTTTGATTCAACGTTTATTCATGTGAGGTTTAGTATGTAGTTAGGTTAACTTTAAGTAAAGTAATTTTTGAAACTTAATGAGGTTTTTAATTTTGCGGTGGATTTTATTTAATGGCTATTGTATAAATAAAAACATATTGTACAAATAAATGGCTTACTTTTTCTGTTAAGTATTTATTTACGTAAAAACTATTTAAACGAGGTGATACCAGACTTGAAAGTAAATTTTACAATTTCGATAGGAAAAACTTATAATGTATAAAACATAAACTAGAAATAGTTCTAGTTTACGTTAATTTTCACGTCAATATGAAGCCGCTCTCTGTCATATTTAACGAAAGTTGTTGGACAGTTTGACAGCGTCTAGGTGAATACAAATATTTTAAACTTATTCAAATAAAATGAAGCAACACAGGCAAACCCAGTAACTGATAAATGTATCAATCAATTTAATCAAAATATAATACATCGCAGTGGTGCCAACCCCAACAAACATAATTCAACTTCTCAATTCAAATTTCCAATTCCGCATCAATGGATGTGATTTAAGTATTTCCCGTATCATTTGTTTCTTGGCAAATTCCGATATAGAATTTTTTATTTAGTTAAATTGCTTTCCTTTGTACGAACCCCCTTATGAACATGTGTGTGCGTCGGTGATCCTAACACAGATTTGTTTTTAAGCATCGAGTTTTATTTGCCTTGGGCTCACAGCGGAACAGCAATATTGTATTGGAATGAACTTTATATCTTTTGCTATCTATCTAAGGATGGAATATTTAACAAGCTTACTTGCCAGCACTGTATCATAAAACAATATGCTCATGCCGTCCCAGAAGGGTCGCCGAAGGGGTAAGTAGAGGTGTTGTAACAACAACACCTACATTTCACCGAATATGATTATGTGCCAAGGTGACAGAGGGTGAGTCCATCGCCGTCTTTGATTTACTTCTCAGACATATTCAGGTTTCTTCACGATGTTTTCCTTCACCGTAAAGCATAAGTTTTTATAAAAACTCATTGGTACAGGCCCCGCCGTTATTCGAACTTGCGTCGCTTGCGTAGGAGGCAACTGCTCAAACCCCGAGACCACCAAGGCTCACCACTATATCAATATTGTCATATCTGCGATAAGCCTGCAGTACGTAGCGCTTAGCTCTACTTACTATTGCTAGTTAAACGAATAAACTAGTTGTAGATTTTGGTAATGGAATATATTAAGAGATAGTATGTAGAGTGTTGGGAAATTATTTTATATTTTCGATTTTTTATTTTAGGGTGAGAAACAGGATCTCTCTCAGGACTCTGACAGCGAATTATTATTACATTTTCTTTTGTTAGTTCATTAACTATGATATGAGTTCAATCAGTTCAGTTCAATAACAATATTAATATTTTTACCGTCATATAAACGGGACTTAAATTAATTTTAAACAACATGTAGTATTACAACCCCGATATAAATTTATGAAGCGTACATATGATTAATAAATCATACGAAGAACCACAAACAACGTCGAATCCACAAGAGACCTCTTAATGTAAATTCATTTTTGATTGCTCGCTCACATGAAAGTGATGTCAAATCCCGTGCCTTTTTAACGTGAACACTTGCGTCAGCATTCATGCAAAACATCATTCATTACTCGCCCGCTGACAATAAATAGATTATGTGAAGTAACAAAAAGTGCAGAGAACACCATTTTCCTGCCCTCGTTTCAGTAATACAATAATCAAAGGAATATGAGGGGCTGAACGGAATCAAATGTCTACATATGCGAGAAGCGATAAAAGAAAGATTGCGATCGGGGTCAGATTGGGGGTGTGTCTTAAGTAAGTTGGAAATTATTTATTTTTCCAGTAGAATTATATTGAGGTATTCTTTAACTTTATCAAACTACTAAATAGTTATGTGACCAGCCTTCATGGCACAATCCCAAGGAATAGCGATTTGGGTCATTTTTTCATCTGTTCAAAAGTTATATCTACAAACTATATATCTTCACGATACTAAAACCATAAGTTTCTGAATTTTATTTGATTTTTAAAGTAGAAATTTAATTTGTTTGGGAATAAAAATAAGCTGTTTGTTTACTTTGTTTGATTGGTATCAAATCGTAAGTACCAGGACCGCAAAGACGGTAACAGCTGTCACGCATGAGATAATCCGGCGTAGAGCGGAAAGCGCGCCCTCAGCGAATCGTGACTATGGCAGCAATCTCCCTTTCCCCCTCCTACCAGGCACACATGATAATGTGAAAAGTAATTTTTATATTAAACCTCTGCCAAAACATAAAAGAGAGATTTCCTCCAACATCTTACTCCTCGACGAATGCGCCGCATAAATTAGTTTTGCCGGAGATTGTTTGTTCAGCCGATGCTTTTTTATTTATTTTACGTTAACATTTATGAGTTTTTCATCGTGGCGGTCGTTGTACAAACATTGGCCCGACTACGTTCATAACAATGGTACCGACGTCGACACCGGCCAAGAGCGGCGTCGTGTTGCTTAATTGCATACATCGTAGGTGTCTTATTTTGAGCGCGTGTAATATGCAAATTGAATAAAAAGATGGAAAATTTTGCTGTTGGAAAACTTCCCTGTATGTGGGCGGTAATTAATTAAAAGCTTATGTGGTGCCATTATGGGCTTTATGCTAATAGGCGGCGGGTAATATGCAAGTATGGGAGCAGTCAAAGGCTCTTGTGGCGAAATATTAAGCTGATTTTATCGTGAGCACCACCGCCGGGCGAGTTCGCTACATCGGAATTTATTATACAAGCTATCCTGAATGACAGTCTTTAGTAAAAAAGCTATGCATATCTAACATATCTATACAGGTAAAAGTTGTTATTTATGACTATATCAATCAATACTACACATACTTATTCTACATCGGGATATAGAAAACATTGACAAAGTATTTAGTAAGAATCAGAAAATCTTTTTGTAAAAAATCTAATTCACAAACACGAATCAATTTATTTTTAATTACATATAAAAAAATTCATATTTTTTTTTCTGGAATTTGAAATGCGTTCGAAAAACATAGACAAAATCGCGAAGTAAAATTCTTATATATTCTTAGAATATCAATCATTATTATAATACGTGACATATATATACCCCTTAAGTTTCGGCCGAGCATGTAACACGAAGTAGCGCTGGTGCGTTTGTAGATTAGATTAAAGCCGAGTGTTGTTTTAGAAAATTGTGTAAAACAGCATTAAAACATTGTTCACGTCAACTTGCGTGAAACGACGAAATTTATATTTATTAGCGAAGTTTTGATGTTATGAGCATAAAATTCAAAATCTACTTAACGCACTCATAACCGAAGGAAGTGTATGAAGAGATGTATGAATGTAGAGGAAGTGATAAAAGTATCCAAATATCTTAGTATATGGCGCACAGTAGTCTCTTGCGATGCAGATGTGAACATAATGTACGTATGTTTTACACAAGTACTCGAACGAAGCAGAACTCAACCGCGCCGGTCTGCACCAATAAGTATTACTAAAAACCGCAGAAATAGAGGAAGACACTCAATCAGAAGAAGCGGCGATGCATTTACTCACCGTAATATATCATTGGTGACGTTAGCAGTTATCATCTTCGGTAAAACGTGTCTTGGTTGTGAAGGATCGAAGACAATCTAATATATGCGATAGTTATGAAATGTTACTTCATGAGTTAATTTAGCCTTTAAATGAAAGGCTCATTTGCCTCACATATTTTATTTATCAAACAGTATAATTGGAAAGTGTGTTCAAAGTCATAGTATAATGAAGTGGCACATCTAGCCAGCCAGCTCGGTGCACACAATATGGCGGGCGGGCCGCAGTTAAATTGAGCGCCGCTACGCCAGACTCTCATTTCCTCACTCCACCATTGTACTCACAATACAAAACATTTTTTTACGAATTTCGACAAAAGTGCTTTGAATTTTTTCCAATCTTCGCCTCTATTCAGCTCGTAAAACCTTATTGTCTCCCGCGAAAAGTGTGGGCGGGACTTAGACCCCGATTCGAATTAAACAAAACTTTACAATTCCAAAGTATAATTTAGTATTGTGACATTAAAACTCGCAACTCTCTTAATTTTATTGCGACGATAATTATGAGGATGATAACTCGTTACTCATTTAGCTTACTTGCTCTGAGATTTGTGTTTCAAATTGCCGTATTATACTAATTAATTGGCATAAGGGGCTCTTAACTGTCGTAATAATTCTGGTCATTTGTCAGATCTTTGTCAGGTATTTGTTTAAGGCTACTTATTTCGTAGCATCAAAGCTTAGAGATAAGTGGACTGTAAAGAACAACCCTTCAGCCGAGCGAGGTTATTAATTACCTATTTTTAGAAGACCCTAGGTTATATGATTTTATAGTTCATTGACATCGAGTGTAGGCGTCATTGACCTTTGTAACTAAAATAAATATTTTGTTTTCCAGGTAAGGAAAATACAAAGAGAAATGTAAGTAGAGAGAAAAACAGGGATAAACATTTGAAGAAAAGAAAATGCGGGGGAAACCCACCTTTTCAGATCAGGACCATCGATCTTGAATGGAGAGAGGTGTGTATGATGAGATTGCTGAATATGATGGAATGAAAACATAGAGGTCTGTAAATATAAATCTTCTTAAAGCGTTAAATCTAAATACAAATGTGATTCGAGACGATAATCGGCGGAAACTGAGCATTTGCTCTGCCAATGTGAGTTACTAGTTCCCTTATTCAAACGATTTTTCCATAAAGATTTTTAGCATTGAGAAAATGGTGAACAACATTTTACTTTAAAAATATGCATACCCAAGTAGGCACGCCCTCTTCAGAGTTAATTGTCACCCCATTCAAAGTTCGTTCACCAATAAATCCATCTGCGAGTGAAATAAACACGAATATATTGTCTTTAGGTAAATAGTTGTATAATGTTAAACGAGTTTATACCCAGGGGAAAGTGTGCGCTGAATAAATCGCATGTGTGTTCAAGTATAACTTTGATAGAAAGAAGCTTCTCCGAGCGTATAGAAATGCAGTCGGGAATAGCAATACCTTAGTCGAGTGTAATAAATCAGAGGTTTCCAATAGGTCGTTGACACGCTAAGTATATATTCTAAAGGTAAATTGGGAGCTTAGTGTGTACGCGATTTGCAATTTGTGTAGTTAGTCTGTGAATGGAATCCATGATTGTATGTACGTCGATTTCCCTTCATATTAATATGACCAATCATAGGTTCCATTCAAAGATATACACTTTTATTAATATTTTTTTACTAGCTTGATACAGTATCATTTTGATCTGAAATCAGTGAATAAAGTGTATCTGTGTGAATTATTCGCATCAATGGTAACTTTTTTAGGGTTGTTTTTTCTTGTTCAATTTATCGTTCTTCGTTTATGATAACGGTCGTAAACTTTTTCTAGCAACAAATAAATACGTTTTATTCATAGTTAGATATAATCAGTATAAATATATTTATGAGCCGTGGTGGCCTCGGGGTTTTAGCAGGCGCCTGCTACGCAAGCGACGCAAGTTCGAATCCCAGCGGGGCCTGTACCAATATGAGTTTTTCTAAAAAAAAACTTATGTACAGTGATTTCACACCACGTGCTTTACGGTGAAGGAAAAACATCGTGAGAAAACCTGCATATTTCTGAGAAGTAATTCAAAGACGTATGTATAGTGCCTGAGACGGCGATAGACTCACCATCTGTCAGGTTGGCACTTAATCAAATTCGGTGAAAAGTGGGTGTTGTGATAACGACACCTCTGCCTACCCCTTCGGGGAATACAGGCGTGAGCATATGTATGTATATATTTATGATTAATTGCCGTAGGTATCGATAAAAAATATTTTTATATTAAAAGTCGTACGGGACTCGGGACCGGGACTAGGAAAACGCATGTATGAATTGTATAATTTTTGCATTAGTTGTACTTATGTACTATAACGTCTTTAAATAGTTGACGTCATCATTTCCATTTAAAATTATTTGGTCTGTTTGAACGAATCGTCATTTTCAACTACGTTACGGATTCGTTTTACATTTATAGATAGTGAAATGTTAGCCAATTATTAAAAAATGGCATTGGTAAGAGAAGCGAGGGCTAGCTAATAAAACAACAATGATGAATGTTATTAACGGTAAAATCCTCGTAAAATATTAGGTTCCATAATATAATTCTAAATAAAATATTGTATAGGTTTCCAGAATACAATAAATAAATAACAAAACTTAAAAGCAACTCGTATCTCAGTAAGTTTTATAACTTTAAAAGTACCCATAAAAAGTAGCATTTCTAGCTGTGTGAAATTTAATAAACGTAAGTGGTAGATGCATCTCTTTTTAACTTTTTGGTCACGTTGTCTGACTGTCATTCAAATGTTAGTGCCACAACGCGATGGTTTACGACGAGTTTGGGACCAAACTCATATTTTATTGGTGATTTCAAGGAATTTGTGAAGTCGTTGTAAATCCAAATGTACTCTACACTTGGATTAACATAATGCCAAGTGTTAAAAATAACGTAGTATTAAACGTTATTTTGAAATGAAGCAATGTACCGAGGCGAAGTATTGAAGTTATTGATAAATCCGGTCATACCTTATGGGTTCCCGAATGGGTAGGCCGTTATTACAAAATCCATCTTTTCCAACTAAAATCATCGCGTTCTCAGACGCTAATGTGTACTTCTTCGAATTTCGTGTCAGACGTATGCAGGTGTCCGCTCGATGTGATATAAAAAAATCTTATATAAATATCGCTAGGATTTGAACTTACGTCGCAGCTACTTGTGCAGCAGGCTACTCGAATATTAATTGATTGAAAAATAGTACTTATATATTGAGAATTAAATTTTTCAATTCGAGATACATGCCTTCTTACGAAATCATAATGCCTTTAGCTATCTTTAAAGGAAACATAGTAATGTTGATCCTAGGAAAAGGGGCTATTTTTATAGTGGTTGGACTGAACTTTCAGGCTCAGATTGTTTGTCAGCATTCAAAGCAGTGAAGTGCATTTAAAACTGCCTCTAAAATCTAATTCAATACAATAACGTCATTGGTCGACAGGGTTCACTAACAAATTGCTTGATTTTTTTATTTAACGCGACACTTTCTCCTTCACAGTATACGGTCAAAACAATACCCAAATCTATACATCTATACAAATAAATAAAATTGAGGTGTCCATTTGTAATTCCAAAATTAGACCTTTTGACTAAATACATATGAAAGAATACACGGTACTGACATAGAAAAACCAAATTTCAAAAATTTTCTCTCTGTCCGCAAGTCTGTCTGTCTGTCTGTTTGTTCCACGGTTGGACCTATTTTAACGGGACTTTCACTGACTGATAGCTAATGTTACAAGGAGTAACTTAGACTACTATTAATTAAAAATAAGTCTACGCGGGTGAAACTGCGGGGCACAGCTAGTGTTCCATAAAGTATCTATACTAACATAAAAAATCCAAGATAAATGCCTAATAAACGTAGCAATTCCGAAGATTAACGACTCGTTTAGCACTCAATAAATTTGACGAAAGGAAAAAAAATATATCTAAAACGTAATTAAAGGGCGGGTTATCTCATGAAAAGCAATTTCAGTAATTACAGACGTTAGGCTGTTTCAACTCTTTACGACCGCTCCTATTGCCGCGATAGCGTCACTAATTGTCGAATAAAAAAGGATTATAGCTAATCCTAGTTTAATAAAAATGTTAATCATGAGATTTCCCGGGCGGCATATGCAAATGTTAGCACCCACCCGTTCGCGATTGACGGTAATAAGGCAACGTATACTCTATTTACATATGTATTTGAAGGTTAGATTGGCTTGAATTTAAATATACTTTATTTAGGATAAAGAAAGAAAAGTTACCTAATGACGTCAACGTTCATTAGGTTTGAGCACTATATTACTGAACTGATATACATTATCTATATGCTATACATTTGCATCTGCTATATATAAAGCTGAGGATTTTGTTTGTCCTTCAGTATTACATAGCCCATTTATTGACGAAGGCTTCATCACGCTAAGGCCAATCGCAGGTTAAAGTTAGCGTTAGCCCAAAGTAACTTTTCCATGTGCACGAAGTCACGGGCAAAACCTAGTTATCAAATATGCAGCTTTTAATAATTAGCAACTATCACAAAACGTTATTGTGCTATCAGGATCACAACGCTGATAACAGAGGTGTGGTTGAGTATGCAATTGTTGAGTTTCTTGCCAGGATCGTCTCAAAGAAAGTAACCTTCCGAAGCCGGTGGTAACATTTATAATGTTGTATAAATCTAATCAAATAAATATATTTTGAATTTTGTTAGCGAATAAAGGAAAACTTCCCGGGAAACCTAGTAAGAGGTATGCATAGTGCCTTAAACGGTGATGGATCATACATCGCGCTTGGTAATTAAACACGTGTGTGATTAAAGAATTAATAAAATGTCAACAGGTACTTTCATCTTTTGTCATGCCTCAAGTCACCGCAGTCAGTACCTACCAGATTTCAGCAAATCGCTTTCTTGCATTTACCTATAATGAGTGTTAGAGTATAAATAGTATAAATATGTTTATAGATAATAAATAAACGAGCTGTCTGAACCGTCCCATGATTTTATTCCAGGATCTTTATCCCCAGTTTACTTAATCCTAAATAAGTATTTCTGGCCGTTAATTACAGGAGTTGTGAACGCAGAGATAAGGCAAATAATACGGACCACCGTAATAGAGAATATTCTTAGGGATTATAAAAAGGTTTGCGAGCTCTGAGCACGTACTAATTTAAAAACACGGTTTTACAATCTGCATACGTAGGTGAGTAGTGTTGTTTTTGCTTAGATAAGAAAATATCGATAAAAAAACTTACGTTGTGAGTTATATTTTCACTTAAGCTCAAAATTGCAGTATATCTCGCGTTAGCACTCACAAATTCGGCCATTTTTTTCGGGATCACAATTATTTTATGCAAAAATTATATCAACGAGTTACCCGATGTTGAATCCAGAAAAGCAGTATTCGCTTTTGCTTACAATTGGGTATTGTTTTTTATTAGTAGGCTACGAATGCAATAAAATATGAAGTTGTTTTGAACTCAGTTTCAACTCTCAACAATTTTTTTTATATATATTCTAATAAATTAATTTCAATCCCAAGTCAAACAGAAATAAGTACTGAATATAAATTATTTCTTACTTAATTAAATCTTAATAGTTGCAATTCAAATGTAAAATCAAAAAGAAAAGTATTCTATATCGATATACATTTATCGATAAGTAAACGCGAGCGCTAATCACCTACACGTCTGGAGAGGTAAATTATTCTCACAATTCATACGCTCTCCCACAAGTCGGATTATTGTAAATAAGTATTACGTCCAACGCCCAAATTAATCCCCGCTGCTTTTTAACGAAATGCGAAAAAGTTTTGTTAACAAACTTTCCTTACGAAGCCCCAGTGAAATATCGTTTACCCTCGCGAAATTATTTGTATCAATAGAATGTTTGTACGGAATTTGCCTGTTCAAATACAGGCAAGGCAAGTTTGCGGTAGAAATATGCAGGGAGTTTAAAAAGGTGTATTTGACTTCACTAATAAGCATGCGGGCTCTAACACAAATCATAAGTTACGTAAATTTTATAGAAATGTAAAATAGGATTGATAAGTCTTCGTTCATGTGTAAACCATAATTTGAAGTTTTATTTATGTTAAGGAATAAATTCACTGTAATTTGCTTTTGCAAAATTACAAGGTGAAGGATTTTTTTTTTAATGTTTGCATTATTTGTATGAGAAAAAAATTAACAACGTCAAGCCTGAAAGAATAAGAGAAAAATAATTACGATACGCGCCTTGCTACTTGAAGTGTATTTATAGTGCACCCACATTTCTTTATCTGTAAGACCCATGTTATAGGGGGCGAGCCTATTTCCATTAACTGGGCGTTAATTCAAACTCTGGGCTGCTACTGGGAAATTATAGTTGGAAAAACCTGATAACATTTTGCCCGACCCGGGGATCGAATCCAGGACCTCGTGTTCCACAGTAGCGCTGGCCACCACTGTACCAACAAGGTAGTTGAAATTCAACACCTGTCAAGTTAATGTTACATCTAGCTGAAAAGTAGGTTCTGACTCTGGCGAAACCTTTGGGGCCTTTCTGGGAAGGGTTGAAGAATTATAACAATAAACTCGGTTCGTTTGTTGCGAGTCAGTGAACACGACCTACATACCTACCCAAACGCTATCTCGTTAATTGACTGTTGGAATAATTTGAATATATTGCGGCCAACGGCTATATTTCAGCAGGATATTATAAATCAAAGGATTAAGAGCGAACTGGGGAAATGGATACTGGCAATGTAGATAATGCATGTTTTATCCCGCATACGTTAAGGGCGATAACGACAATATAATCGCGTTGGGAGCTAGCGCGGCGGGGGGCGCCGGACAAAAAGTACTAAGTGCGAGTTTAAATACCCTTTGTGTCACTGCACTCGCCATTCATCGGCCGAATCGAGGGCCCTCTCATTATTCAGTCCAAATTCGATTATTTTCCCATTTCGCAAAATATCCATATCGTCCCCGGCTTTTACTGTAATTGAAAACGGAGCTGTATTTTGGTCGTCACAGCAATGATCGCTTAATTTATTTACGCTTGAATTTCGGCTTATTTCTATTCACAATTTGAATGAACACAACAACTTCATTGTAAACCTATACTTTTAATTTAAACAAACCTTAAGCGTATATTCATGAACGAGATATGCCCATATTACCCTCGTGTTCAAAAAGTATTCAACCTGTTTATCCATAAGTACATAGAGATAAATGGGGAGATTTTCATTAGCAACAGAAAGGCTGAATCCTTTTAATAAGGCCGCCGACGCAAGAGCAGACGGAAGTAAATGTCCTGTCCGAAAATGATTACGCTGCACGCGCAGTTTCCGACGGCACGACCGGCTTATGCCCCATTCCGGGAGTATTAGTCTGGAGGGCAACAATTTCTGTAATTTATTAACAGTTTCGCTTATATTTTCACCGTTTGCTGGCTTCGATATTGTACACGGAAAGAAAAACGGACGTGTGATCAAAAGACCTTTCCGTGTACTCGTGATCCCTAATATTTCACTCATAATTGGTTTATTCTAAGCTCGCAGCGTTTCCGTGTGTGGGTTCTTTGATCCGTCCACTGTATTAAGTTGTAGCCAGAGATGTATGGCGTACATTATTCGTTCAGATCTAAGGCTTTGCCCAATGACGTCATTTGCCATTTGGAGGCAAACATATTGAGGACGCAAAGGGCGCTTAAAGGATATCTTATAACCGTCCCTTTATTATTTTGTGACATGGAAATATTGGCGTCATTAAATTTATCTACAGATTTTTCTCCTTTTAAAGGCTTTTTCTTTTCAACCTTTATTCAGTTTGAGTTAAAATACATTTCTTATGTTTATGAATTATCTGAATGTTTTATGACATAACAGTGTACCTACCAGTGTATCTTTTAGGTTATCTAATCTAATTATAAAAAGGTAACATTTGTAAATTTTTATGAAGTAATCTACTAAAATTACTCAACCGGTTTTACAAAATAATCCACTAAATAAATAAACTTAAAATGGAAATTAAGATTATCAAGGCTATATATTATTACAAGATAGTTTAAACAAAGACTGGACTAAACTCGGACTAAAACCATCCCTTTTTAAATCCGTGTCATAGAAAGACATGGAGCTACTTTTGAAACAAGTACTATGATTTATTGTTATAAGAGGAATAGTTTTCGCTGCGTGGAAGAAGCTATGTAGTTATTTTACAAAATAATGATATTTAAAGCCTCAGAAATTATTATTATCTTAATCTAGCAAATAACTGATAAATGTATGTATAAAACCAAATTACTAAGTGAGGGCAGCAGTAACATATTTTATCAACGACACGATAATTGCTAACTCATTTCTCCATTACTATGATTTACGCAAAATAATTTCCTTTCAATATTGGCCGTTTGGTTGTTTTTGCTTAGCTGTCATCTGCCCTCCGGACCGGAAGCTGTCTGCCCTTGTCCCTTCCATTTCCGGCCACAAAGACCGTCAAAGCTTCACTTACGGTGAAACTTTTACGTTGTTGGTGTCGTAAAATAATAAAATGGCTTTTGTTGAATATTTGTTGTGGCTTTTGAATTTCGTGGTGCCAATTTTTTTTGGGTAGCACTTTTATTGCTAACTGTGCCTCGCGGTTTCACCCACATAGAGAATTTCATGCGCAACTTAAAAAAAAAGTCTTAATTATTCCTTGTAGCATCAGCTGTCAGTATAAGTCTAGTTAAAATTGGTCCAGCCGCTTCAGAGATTACCCGGAACAATCAGACATACAGGCAGACAGAGAAAATTGCAATTTTTTTTTATATATATAAATGTACCTTATATACTTACCTACCTACATATTCATATAATGTAGTGAGTTCCGTGCCGGTTCTTCTCAGAAGGCTAGTTTCTGAACCGGTGGTAAATTTTTCGACATTAGTAAGCGCCTTACCGGGGCCTAAACTGAATAAATCATTTTCATTTGCATATTCATTTTCATACATATGCTCACGCCTGTATTCCCCGAAGGGGTAGGCAGGGGTGACAACACCCACTTTTCACCGAATTTGATTAAGTGCCAACGTGACAGATGGTGAGTCTATCGCCGTCTCAGGCACTATACATACGTCTTTGAATTACTTCTCAGAAATATGCAGGTTTCCTCACGATGTTTTCTTTCACCGTAAAGCACGTGGTGTGAAATCACTATACTTAAGTTTTTTAGAAAAACTCATTGGTACAGGCCCCGCTGGGATTCGAACTTGCATCGCTTGCGTAGCAGGCGACTGCTCAAACCCCGAGACCACGACGGCTCTTTTGACGGCGACTTAATTTTAATTTATTTATTTTACTTTTATTTAAAAATAAGGATGAAATAATGTCTACGCTGGTGCAATCACGGGACACAGCTAGTCCCAAATAAATTAATAAAATACCATAATGGCATCTGAAACGGTCCTGACGATAATAGCTTGATAACGGACCGATAGTTTTCATTCATCTCGTATCTTTCGCATTTTATCCAGCGCTATTGTAGAAGCTATGAAAGGGAACCGTTGATTGGTACCGTTGTGAAAAGCACCCGTTTTTCCGTACAGTATGAAATCGAACCTTATTTCTGTGAATTAAAGCTTGGGATTCACGAGGCAATATTTCATTAATGTTTCTAGTTCTTAGTTCTTTTTGGTGTCAAATACTGTATTTTGATCGAACAAACAAAAGAACTACTTATATACTACGAATATATTAAAAAATAAGAATTCATTATTTCAAATATGGCCGTGGTGGCCTTGAGATTTGAAAAGTTTGAACGCAAGTTCAAATCCCAGCGGGGCCTTTACCAATAAGTTTTTCTGAAAAAAAAAACTCATGAGCAGTAATGTCACACCACATTGAAGAAAAACATCGTGAGGAAACCTGCATACGTCTGAGAAGTAATTCAAAGACGTATGTTTAGTGCCTGAGACGGCGATGGACTCACCCTCTGTCACGTTGGCACTTAATCATATTCGGTGAAAAGTGGGTGATACAACACCTCTGCTTACACCTTCGGGGACCCTTCTGGGATGGCGTGAGCATATATATATAGTACATTTATAATAAGTCCATTTATCTACATTTATAGTGCACTTAGAGCAGTCTTAAGTAAGACTTATTCACTTATGGGACTACGAATATTGAATGAATCTGGATTGTATTCTTTGAGTAGGAATTGTTAAAATTTATAAGTATATTTGTTAAACCTTGTCCCATTTTATGTGCAGTATGCGCAATTTTTTCTTCACTTCTCTTCCATATCTCTTTATCAGCCGTCATACCTGTATTCACTCCTATTCTAGCCATATCATCTTTCTCACAATTCATTCATCGTTTTTTAGGTCTTCAACTCCCTTATAACCATCCACATTCAATGATAAAACTTTTTTGGCAACATTATCCTCATCCCTCCGTATAACATGTCCATTTCACGACAAATGTATAAAATAAAAGTGTATATACTTTATAAGATAAGTATATTTGTTAATGTATAAAGTAAAAAAATCAAAGCCATTAAGCTCTGCAGTAAAGTAGTTGCAAAAAGTTTTTTTTATGTCTAGAAAGTTCGTTCGAAGGATTGATAGTAATTGAGAGTGTACCCTTGTAAATCGCAAAACCACTTTTAAACTAAAATTGGATTATAATTCTCACTACAAGATGCCATCTTTTAAAAGGGTAGCAATGCGCTCCTTATTGTACTCAATAAGGAGCGCATTGCTACCCTTTTTACATTATTTTTTTAAAGATTGCACAATTTCCTATACATTTCGTTTTATTCTGGGTTAGATAAAATATTAATAATTATAATATAACTATTATATCTAACGCAGAAGGTTGCCTAGCCAGGCAGAGGTGACACAACACTTACTTTGCACCGAATATGATTCGAGTCCATGGAGCTATTAGGCACTACACATACGTCTTTGAATTACTTCTCAGACACATGCAGGTTTCACCATGTTTTTGGAAAAAAAAATGCACTGGTGCACAGCCTTGTGGGATCGGAACTTGGACCGCTTCCATAGTAGGTGACAACCTAAACTTTTGAGCTCTACTTTGATACTAGTATTACCTCTGTATTCAAAACAGAACTACGACATTTCAATTTCTATCAAAGATTTCCTTTAAATCGTACCCCTAAATTAGTCACTCGTAACTGCTTATTACGTCACAACTAGTGGAAATAATTACGCATCCCGAGTAATTGGGGTAAAAACCCTTGTTTAAAATGGACCCAAGATCTGCAGGGGACAGTATTGTTAGCCGAATAGTGGCCTAACTGACCGAGAGAATTCAAAATTGCACGCTGTATACAGCTAGTTGATTTGGCCTATTGTAGCTTATACTTCAGATTAGCAGGGGATGTACTAAATTATTGTGTTGAAAATGAGATTGGGTTGGTACATTATGTTGTTGTTTTGCTAGGGTAACAGGGTGATGCATTATGGGAACTGATATTTAATAAAAATCCATTTTGTTTACTTCGAATCTACTTAACATCTACATAACATATCAAGAGTTAATGTATATCTGTGACGTATTAATGTACTTAAATTCAAGATTTATTTAATGGCGTGTCGCATTTTTGTGTTCTGAAAAATACATTTTCTTTCTTTCTTTCTTTTTTGTAAAGGCAAATCCTAGAAAATATATTAAAGTATCTGTAGTAGGTATCTAATAAAGTACAATACGTAGGTCCTGAAAGTTTGAATGTACATACTTTATATAAATTAACGTTAAATACGTCACGTGATTCATCTAAGAACTTAATAATTTATATATCTTACTCAATAAAAATTCACTTATTCGATTAAAATTTAAATATACTTAGCCTAGCAGAAAAATACTTATTCCGTATATTGCTGTAATAGTGTGCATTGTGTAATATTAAGATCTTGGATGTAGTAAATAATTGGAATACGGTAAGTATAATTCGGGAATCCTGACCGAAACAAAATTTAATTTAAATTATGTGCTTCACCTTTCAAATTCGCGGTGACTGAGGGCGGCATGGCATCCATACTCGGGTTGCTAATTCAGTTAATTTGGGCTTTAAATCTCATATAGCTAAAATGGACGCGGGTAATAATTGCGTTTGGCAAACATAATACGAGAATGAGATGTAATGTAGAAGCGATTGGTTGAGTAATCTTAGAAAATCCTTTCTGTATGACGTCTTAAAGCTTGACAAAGCGCGTTAAAAATAGCGCTCCGCTCCGATAGGGCTTTTTGCAGTAGATTAAAATTCAATACTTTCTTGAATAAATATACTTGTAGAACATCATCTGTCCTTAACTTATCCCATACATTATTCAGGTCGGCCCTTGATTCAATCCAATGTGGCTGATCACCTGATTTTTATACGAAGCGACTGCCATCTGACATTCCCAACCCCTTTAAGGAGCAAAAGCTATGATCTGGGTAAAACCAGTGGTCAGACTATTTTAGGCCTCCGATCGACCTGTAACGATTGCCAAAGATGATAAATTGACAGCCGGGCCGACGGCTTAGCGTGCTCTCCGAGGCACGGAGGGAACTCGGGCGCTCACCCATCCAATTACCGGCTAGGGTTAGGGTTGCTTAACATTGTTGATCGAATAATATGCGCAATGGCACCTTCATGACAGTTTCACGAGCTCCACTTGAGATTTAAAATAAAAATATATTTTGTTATTTCTGAAATTAAATATCTGAAGAGAATGCGTCATACGTTAATATCCACCATAATATAGTTATTTTTTTCTCAAATTTCCTACCAGCTTATATAATCACTTTATTTTAGACCACCCATTGTAATAGGTGCGCAGAAGCAAAGTTCCGTAATAACAGCTAACACGGTACACGGGACATCCATTAGGGTCTCGTAGCAGACCAGCTGGCATATTGGCGTAATTATATTGCCATCGAGAGAACAAAGGTGACTTTGTACACAATTAATACGGTCCGATGTGAACGATAAATACATTAGTATGGCGATACGCCGCTTTGTATACCTTTTCATTATGAACGTTTGTAAGGGAAGCAGATAGGCCTATTCAGATTTATAAACAAAAAAATATCACTGTTATTAAATTTCAACTTGGGATATGTGCATTCGTATTATTTATTTATTTATTTATCAATTATAAACCATCATTACAGATATTTATTAACCTAAAGCGATGGAATACAAAATAATATTATAATATTGCTTAAATCTAATACAATCTTAATCTACACCTAAATATAATATTGTGGCCCATGTGTATTATTTGTGTTTTTCGTAGATGAAAGTTATGATTTTTCGTAGAATCTACAATTTCAAATTTATTTTATTGTGTTTTTTACGTAAATACTGAGTATCAATAAAATATATTATGTAATTGTCACATTATAATAACCCCATATACAAGAAAACAAAAAATATATATGTACCTAAAACTTTTGTAGCAAACAATTTTCTACACAAAGACCCAACTCCAGATACATGAATTCTGACGCAATGACTTGTCCGCTCGATTGCCCACATGTTGCAGACATGAGTGGGAAATTATATTATTTTCCTCATGACTGTCCCTCGACATGTTATTGTGCACCCGGTTGTACTTAATGTTTTCTGGGCATTGACCACTGCGCAATAACCGCTTAACAGAGACTTACCATGTGAATAAAATATTATTGTTATTATAATAGTGTTTTAAAAATTATTCTTACATGCATTGTTAATAGACTCTGTTTCCGTTGTTTAAGGTTCGTTCTTATGTATTTATCTTTTGTAAAAAAACTAAAATTATCCAAATATCCAAAAAAAATACGGCAAAAACCAAATTTCTTCAAACCATACTATACAAATCGGGCAAAAACAAATATCATTATATCTATATATATAAAATCGTTAGTCTCGCTAAAACTTGAGAATGGTTTTACCGATTTGGGTAATTTTGGTCTTGATATATTGGTGAAAGTTCAAGGAAGGTTTAAATGGTGAAAACCATAAATATTAAGGAAATTATAATTAGTAATTTATAAAAATATTGTGTGAATTATCCGAAATATAAAGATAAGTCAAATCCTGCGCAGACGGAGTCGCGGGCACCAGCTAGTAAAGTTATAAGGACTTAACAACTTGTAGTCAATACTATAATACTCTATGTAAGGTTGTGTAGTAGGGAGTCTGGTTGGCATCTGTCGTACGTCAAGTCACACTGCTATATAGGATGTAGTTACTAAGCTTCGGTAAATAAAACAAAGTTATGACCAAATGATAAGTATCTGCATTCAATTTAGTGATGTATGAAATAATACAAAGCGTCAAATCACCTAAATGACTGTTCATTTCTCAATAAGACCTCACATTTCTGTAAATGTGAGGTCTCATTGCTTATTGACGTCTGAGATATTTATCTTTATACTATCTCTGTTATGGACTTGTAACGGTGTATAGTAAATACGTAATAATCTAACACACATAAAAAAATAAGATTTACATTTTTAGAAATCTTTTCGACGTATGTTATTTTTTTGATGTTTTATAGACAACAGTGAAATGTTTTTAAAGAAAAGGAAACTGAAATTATGAATATTATGAAAAATCTGAAAAGAAAACATCTTGTACAAGTATCAATGACAGTCATATCGGGGAATTCTGCTCCGTATCACATGTCACATTCGGCTGAGATTAAACAGACCACTGATTTCCTAACCAGAGTGATATAGGTATGAAAGTATGAAAGAAATAAAAGGGAGGAGTCATATAGTACGTACGTAAATTACAGTCGTTTCACGATAGAACAGAGTAACTTTCGCGTGAAAATTCAGGTACCTAGTTTTACAAAAGATCATGTACAAACCTAATAATTAAAATTAAAGCATGGCCATATTTACTCTTAGTTTAGTCATCCAAGAAAGGTGTGCAAAGGGGTAAGCAGAGATGTTGGAATAACAACATCCACATTTCACCGAAGAAGATTAAGTGCCAACGTGATAGTGGGTGAGTCCATCGCCGTCTCTACACATATATGTATTTAGGTTCCCACACGATTTTTTCCCTTGTTCTTCGTACGTAAGGAATACATTTTCATTCTTTGTCCATTACTGGTCCTGTTGGCAGTTATGTACAAAGAATTAAATATTCTTCCTGCATAGCCCCGTTTCGTACGTAGAATATTGTTTCTTTGTACATTACTAGTAATGTAACTTGGTTACATACGAAGAACAAGGGAATTTTTTTCGGTGTGAAATTACTGCATTTAAGTTATTAGAAAAATTCAATGTTGCAGGCCGCTGGAATGATGATTCGAACTTGCGTCACTTGCGTAGCAGGCGACTACTCAAACCCCAGGGCCACCACGGCTCTTTATTCAAAATAGTTATACAAATTCGTCTAAAATTGTTCAAGTACAAAGCAACCTTTAACATGTTCCTTTATTTCTATATGTGACTGATCTTTCAACAGCCCTCATGTCACTTTTAAATCCCAAACAAATCCAAAACAAAATGTGAAGAGCCCTCGAACTGATCAAACTAAGCTTGTCGACTGTGTCTATTTACTGAAAAATCTATAAACATCCAAAGAATACAGTTGAGAGGCTGCACTTACCCTGGCGTTGACTCTTAACAATGCCAATCAATGAAACATAAAATCTTTCTAAGCAGATGCAATGATTCTTTGCCAAATGTCCAAAAACCATTCCCTCTAACATTATTGAGAAAGAAACCTTAACCCTCGACATTAGAGTGTATTTTTCTTTGTGATTTTGAGAGTTTGTTATCTTTTTCTGTCTGTAAAGGCTATTGTTAGGCAAACCCGGCCAATCAGTTCCATCACCACTTGAGATGCCAATGAAGCGTGGATAATGCCTCACTCCACGAGGGTTAAGTCTTAGGGCTGGCTCTGTCAGTTTATCAATTCACTCTATCAGTTGCTTTTGAGGTATTCGTTTCCAAATGTTTGGGTTTTGGGACACGTGTCTAACTTTAGCTCCATTTGAAAATCATTTGAACTTAACCTAGGTATATTGGATATACATACAAGATGATATTAGTTTAAGTTAATTCGAGGCAGTTTCTTAATTAAATTAAGAATATATTCTAAGCTTTCTTCTGCGTAATTAATTTTAAATCAGAATGAGTGTGTTTATGATATAATTTTGTTTTCGAATTAACAAAATTTGACGTCTACTTTTGACATTTGACATTGATAAGATTACCATTTTCCTCATGATGATGATAATTGTCTTCTCAACAATCACTTTACATTGGCCGAATAGTTTTTAAGGTCATCGCCATTAAATAAATACAAGGGAGATGATAATTTTACTGACCCAAGCAAGACTAAATTATATCACCGACGTAGAACATGATAATGTGGCAGGTGGCATAAACTAAGTCATCATCAATAACATTATTCACAATATGGGCCTTTCTTCTTATTCATCCGAAGTTCAGTCTCAATGGAGTAAAACAGTGCTTGACATATTTAAGCTATTTAATTTTATTTAAAAATAAATTGGCTTATTTTATGAACAGTTGTCTCATTTTCAAAAGTCATATGCTAATTTGTAGTGTTAACATAATGTTACAAGCAATATTTATTTTAATATTGTGAGACGTTGTGTCTCGCATCTAAACTTGATACTAATCTTGTGTAAAATAACGGTCCCTTGGTGAGTGTACACTTTCATCATAATGGATACTGTATTCTGATAACATTATCCTTCTAGCATACACATAATTTGTTATTAAAAAAAATTGTGTGTCGGTGCGATCATGGAAAAATTTTCTTTGACTGTTTTTGTCTCTTTCGTTTAATGGCTACAAAGACTACTACGGAATACCAAGTCCTGGGTTCGGTACCCGGGTCGGGCAAAATGTTATTGGGGTTTTCCATCTGTCATTTCCAAGTACCAATCAGCGATTGGCTCGCTCCCTACTAGATGGGACTTAAACATACCTGGCGGAATATGCGAAGTGTATGAAGAGATACATGAATGTGGATGAAGCGAAAGAAGTATGTAGGGATCGTTGCATGTGGCCAACGGCGGTCTCTGCCTGTCCCCATGGAATACAGGCGTGAGCATATGCATGTATTTATGTACTGTAAATAACGCATAACCATTCTGTAGAACCAGCTGATACCAGCGATGTTTTTAAACCATTAAAACCTTCAAGAAGAGAGCATTCCTTCTTGAAAGTTCGGCAATTAATTTGCAAGCCCTTCGGTGTTTCATATGTTCATCAGAAGAGCCTCCCTCTCCTCCTGTAAGTTTACCTTATATTTTCAATAAAAACAAATGTATTGGCATACTTTTTTCTTCACGCACTCATACTTCTTGGTCAGCAGCTACTGGAGCCTATGAACGCTTGCAACACATACATACATACATATGCTCACGCCTGTATTCCCCGAAGGGGTAGGCAGAGGTTTTGTAATCACAACACCCACTTTTCACCGAAGATGATTAAGTGCCAACGTGACAGATGGTGAGTCCATCGCTCAGACACTTTACATACGTCATTGAATTACTTCTAAGAAATATGCAGGTTTTCTCACGATGTTTTCCTTCACCGTAAAGCACGTGGTGTGAAATCACTGTAAATAAGTTTTTTAGAAAAACTCATTGGTACAGACCCCGCTGAGACTCGAACTTGAGTCGCTTGCGTAGCAGGCGACTCCTCAAACCACAAGGACACCACGGCTCTTAACACGAACAACTTATTTATTAATATATTTGGCAAACAAACGGGTAGTTTTGAGTGCTGTGCAATTACAGATATTGTAGATTAACATTCTGCAAAACACCATTATTTAAATTCTTAAAAATGGCCAGGAAAAATACGGACACGAACCCACAACCTCTGTAAACCGAGCAGTTACTCTCCCGACTGAGCTCCTCATGAACCTACGTCATGTATCCAATTGTTTAAATCCTTATTTAAAATGAAGATGAGAACTATCACCAACCTAACAATATAAATGATAAGCGGAGGTTTATTGCAGCACCTAATATTCACCGAGGATACGCAGGTAAGTACTAGAGGAGTTAGTTCGTCATTTTAGGCCAACTATAGTCTTCAAGAAAAACTCATTGAAACAATCTGATGAGATTGGAATCTACATTGCATGAATTCAAACAAAGATTTATTTAGTAAAAGAAAAATAATTTTAATTATAATTTCAATATTACGTACAATAAAGAAAACCCTTAAGACACAATTGAAAGAAATAAACTACACGCTCCAAAGACTTTAAACAGTTCACAACTTCACACAAATTGTGTGTAATCGATTAGTTTCACAGCGAATAGGCATATTATTATAATCGAGTTAGGTTCGTTCATTGAGAATATTGGAAATACGAGAGCTCTGTAAGGCGATGCCATTCGACTCGGTCCAATGACATCTCGAAAGTGTTTTGACCTGCGACCTTTATATTTTGCATAGCTGAAATTATTTTAGGGCTTTGTAGTTATTTGCGCAAATAAATGGATTTTATTGAGTTTATATGTGAAATGTTACGTGGTTTTAGTATTTGAGTTCTTGACGTCAGAGGGATGACGAACGACTTATGGAGTGATATATTGACGTCAATCAATCTTAAAGCAGTAAATAGTGAGCAGAATCTATTCTATCATAAGTTTGCGAAAATTACTTTTGCGTCACACTCGTCCCAAGTTTAAAAAAATTTAATGTGGTTTATATTTTATTGTACCTACTATATATTTCAAGCCCACCTGATGGTAAGCGGCTGTAACTTTTCGCTTGCTTGGTACTTTTTAAGTCATTCGCAGTCCTTTAAGATAGAATACTCCTGGAGCAACGACTCCCTAATAAGCTCTAATACTGTTTAATGTAAAAGGTTTGGTATTAGTTGGTTGTTGCGTAGTGACGCTATTAAGGATACGCTGTGTTGTGTCAATAACGAGTGCATTCATATACAACCTTAAAACTAAAACTACAAGCTTTCTCTCAATGTAAAATCCCAAATATATACCCAACACACTGTTTAATTTTATTGAACTCCTTAAATTGTAGATTTTGAGTTGAAGACGGAGTATTCGATTTTTCTGGCAAAAGGCTGTGAAATGTTTTAAATAAGAAAGTCTGCCGCCGCCAAGAACTCACCGTAAGAACACAGTACTACAATTTATGGTTCCACAGGTCTAAGTATCGTACGTATGGTACATACATATGCTCACGCCTGTATTCCCCGAAGAGGTAGGCAGAGGTTTTGTAATAACAACACCCACTTTTCACCGAAGATGATTAAGTGCCAACGTGACAGATGGTGAGTCCATCGCCGTCTCAGACACTTTACATACTTCATTGAATTACTTCTCAGAAATATGCAGGTTTCCTCGCGATGTTTTCCTTCACCGTAAAGCACGTGGTGTGAAATTATAGTAATTAAGTTTTTTAGAAAAACTCATTGGTACAGGCCCCGCTGGGATTCGAACTTGCGTCGCTTGCGTAGCAGGCGACTACTCAAACTCCGAGGCCACCACGGCTCATATCGGCTCATTTCAAAAATACCTTTATTTTATTTGAATTCATAGATAACTTTTATTTAATTTGAGTTAACTTCTCTTAAATGACTCTAATGTAATTGCTATCGCAAATACTTACATGCAATCAAGGATATGTTTTGTTGTGCCTATATGATATATTGCGTATTTCGTAGATGCGTATGTCTGAAACGAGGGCAATTAAGTAAGGTGGGATTACTTTAGTGGTTTGTTGCCTAGTGACGAGTCACCGCTTCGAGCGAGTAATCCGATTAATATAATTGCTGTAAATCTTATGGAGATGGAGAATTAGGGTCTTCGTGTAATGATAAGTAACTATACTGGTGTTTCAACGTACGCTTTGTGTGGAGGAAATGTTATGGGTCAATAAACAATTCTGTACTTTGAACATCTAATTTGTATATGGTGCGTTAAAACTGCTATTTATTTTCCATTCATTTCAACTGTTTTTACAATCACTTCTTACGTCTTAATACTTTCACGCCTTCTTGGAAGTACCCTGAACGGGTAAGTAGAGGAACATTTGTTGCTGAAATTTAAGTATTAAGGTCTGAGAAGAAATTCCGTGACGTATGTGAAAAGATGGCGCAGACTTTTATAATAGGGGAATAATTTTAAATAGGGGAATCTTTATAGCGCGGCTTTATAGAATGTATGTACAAAGCTTTAGCTTACCTGAGCATAAAATATTACTCTCATGATAATGAAAAACATTTTGCATAAAAAAATGTGTTTATAAATCAAGAAGTTCATTAATCTAAAATACTCGAGCGAAATACTTGAAATAAACTTGAGCGCTGTTTTCAAAATAAACTTTTTCCAAACACGAATGGGTATTTTTAATCTCGGCAGACTTCGTTTAATCCTCGATAGATTGAATTCTTTGTACTGTGGAAAGGAATGGTAAAAAACCTATCTTGCCTTCTGAGAAATTCTGTTTAGTAAACGCTGATGGAGTACTTTGGACCAGACAAGCCGGGTTGCAATCCAAGCACCTGGGTTGCGTTTCTTAATTGGCAATCAGACGCTCGGCTTCTTTCCAACTCCTTTCAAACTATCGATGCCATCTATAAATACTGTTTAGTGTAAGTCGTTTGCTTAGATTATAGGACGGACTAGCTGTGCTCTGCGGTTTCATCGGCGTAGACTTATTTAAAGTAGCGTAAGTTACTCTTTGAATATTATGCCAGTGAGATTAGCCAAAACAAACAAAGAAACAGACAGACATATTGACGGACAGATAATATAAATCCCGTATATACTTTCAATTGCATTTAGTGTAAAGCTGATAATCTGTAATTACAAGTTGAAATGGATGCATTTCAATTTTATTTACCTGTATATATTCATAGATTATCAGCCGCCGTCCAGTATGGTAATATACTGATTTGCTATGCAAAGTATCGCTGGATTTGATATTTGCGATAAGGATAATACGACGGTAAATTGTCAACCTTTTGATATAACCGATAGGTAAACTAGGGATCAAAAATGTTTGAAGAATTCATTAAATGTAACACATAGTCATGGGTTTTTCACACCTCTGCCAACTGCTTCGTGGAATACTATTATACAGGCGTGAGCATGTGTGAAAAGTGAGCGTAACATCATCATCATCATCATACATTTAAGAGCCTAACTCTTGTCGATGTAACCGATGCAATTTCTTCCATTCGTCTGTGTTCAGTGTCATCTCTTTGACCTCCCTATACGTCATGACATTTGGCATTTTCTTCCTCTCTTTTCTTCTACTTTTCCTTCTAATATGTTTATAAAGAAACTGTCATGTCGTAGATGTTGGCCAATCATCTTTCCTCTTCGATGCTGGATTGTATTCCATAGTACTCTTTTTTGGTTAACTCTTTGGAGTACATCTTCATTTGTCACTCTTGCCGTCAATTAGATTTTCTCCATCCTTCTCCACCGTAGTAAAATAATACATCAAAAACATTGAACATATATCATAAGCAAAAAACAATTTGAAATACTTCATTGCAATAGAAATAGATGAAACATAATCCTAATTCGCTTTCAATTACAGTATTAAAGGTTTAACTACAAGTGAACTGAGCCGGTTTCACAGAATCCAATTCAAAGTCTTAGCTTAGCTGATTACCATTAGCAGTTTAGTGAATTAAGCTGAAATTACTATACAAATAAATCGATTGTCTAAATAAATGAACGCTACTCGTCTCGTGTTTGAACTTAATTAGCGCACACGTTTGCAAAATGAACGTTGACACATCAAAGAGCCCGCCGTCGTTGCTAATATTTACTTGGCAGAAGAAGTCATTGGCATTTGGTTGCGTTATACTTATGTCCTAAGGAACGTTGACTTAGGCTCAAAGTAGCGAGAGTATCTACAGGTAGAGATTTTCATTGCTGAAATTGTATACAGGGGGCAAATTGTGTTCGTTTAAGTAGTGTAGTTTTTAATTCATAGTTGGCTCACTGTTCCTTACACCAGCTGATACGTGATAAAGTACGGGAATGTGGAAGAATGTGGGAATCTAGTTGGATACAAAAAAGATATACGTGGTCTGTCTACCGACCACGTATAATTATGATAGAACTTCACTTACAGGCAAGTTCTGAATGAATTCACTTCACGAGTTATTCATAAACCATAATAAGGTGCGTGTACTGTAGGTAGGATAGGGTTATCAGGATTGGTAGGATTGTCAGACAGACAGCCATACCCAACATCGTTTCTCTGTCCATGCATCAAAAATATATACGTAAGTGGCTGAAGACGACAAGGATTTTTCGTTGTACTGCTTAAAAATCTCCAGATAATTCAAATTCAGAAAAGTTGTAACCGAATACACTAATGTCTACTTATACTATCCCTGTGGGTTAATGCAGTCCGCAAATTTATGTATGTATGTAGTATTATGTTTTATTGTTAGTCATTGTCAACAAAATAACGACATAGGTGTTTACAAGATAAGATTAAATGTGCGACCGACGAAATTACTTCCGGCATTGTATGAGTACATACTACTGAGGGTGGTCGAATTCATTCTTCATTTTCTAGTTCAAAATGACATGAATTTTTAAATATTAACTTTAATACCCTCTTTGTTTTTTTATAAATAAACAGAAATAGAGCTAAAGAACTGAAACAATAATATGCGGTGAGTACAGTTTTAATCAAAAACGTTCGAGGATATAATTAATTAAAATCTTTGTACCTAATTGATTTCTATTAACGACATTTAAAATGGATCTTATCAAATCGAAGACATCGAAGAAATTAACAAGACTATAGCACTTTCTCCCGATGAATAGTTCGAGAACAATGCCAATAGTAGTGGCTTATTACAAGTTAAGGTTGAAAATCTCTCAATAAGGCTGAGACGGTCCCATACAGCCGGCGGGCGCAAGTTTCCAATAAGTAATTAAAATCCGGAGACTCGGGATTACTAGCGCGTCTCAAAAGGCTGTTTGCCTTCGCGCTTGAGAACTCTGAACCACTTATGGCTTCCTGGTACTCTGAAATTGGATATAGACTTGGTGGCAGTATTTGTTATCTTACAATACGTCACATTGAAAAAGATGAAGATTTTGAGAGAGAGATAAACTTACTTACTGTGAAAGGTTTTTGTGTATGAAAATTTCGGGTTGACGAGAAAAATCTGTTTTGACCCCGGACGGTAAGGAACTTGAGTAAATTAGAAAACTAGCTGATAGACTAATGCACGTTAATTTATAGGTACATACATACATACATATGCTCACACCTTTATTCCCCGAAGGGGTAGGCAGAGGTGTTGTTATCACAACACCCACTTTTCACCGAATTTGATTAAGTGCCAACGTGATAGATGGTGAGTTTATCGCCGTCGCAGGCTCTATACATACGTCTTTGAATTACTTCTCAGAAATATGCAGGTTTCCTCAGGATGTTTTCCTTCACCGTAAAGCACGTGGTGTGAAATCACTGTACATAAGTTTTTTAGAATAACTCATTGGTACAGGCCCCGCTGGGATTCGAACTTGCGTCGCTTGCGTAGCAGGCGACTGCTCAAACCCCGAGGCCACCACGGCTCGGCACTAATTTATAGGTATTATTTATTACATTACCTACCAATATTTTAAATGGCTTCGTAAGTGTGTAGAAAAAATACCAAATTTATTTCCAGACCCTATTTTGCTGGAGTACATTTCATCTTTAACAAACAAGTTGCAGTAGTTTTAGTAAAGTACGCCAGCATATTTATTTTTAATATATATTATAATGCCAAAATTGACCGTGAATAATGATGTTCATTTGCTCATAGCCATGTATTCTTCTCATAGGTAATATAATTGAACAAAAATCATTTTAATAACGAAACCGCCAAACAGTCGTAAATCAGACCAAATTACACAAAACAATACAACAATTTCGAAGTCGTAAAACAAACTGCTGAAAAAGGATTACGCTTCGATAGCATCTGAAAATAAGCGAAATGTTATTAAAGGCTTGCCCTTGTTTATTCGGCACTGTTCGGATTTTTATGAAGAACACGGCAAATAGTCGAGCACAAACATTAATCTGCTTTGAACAACACAGTAGATGTAAAGGGACTGCTCAGTCAATATTTTCTTAAGGGGACAGGAGCCTCTCTTGGTGCCAATTAGGGCGTGATATGATTTTTTGAATAAACTTAATTTACTTGAGTCGTATTTAATTAATGTACATTTCGTTTTTAATTACTTTAATTATTGTGTATATCTTTGCAATGGGTGCTTGATTGCAAGAGTTTTGAACATTGTGTTCCAAAAACTTACTCTTACTGCTTTATACTCTTGTGCTATCCGCTCTTAAACCACATATTTATGTGTTAAATAATGATGAAATCATTAAAAACACTTAAATCACTGAAGCTAAGATAATTCTGAAGATGAAAACCTATGACTTTCAGTGCAGTAATTAAATCAGTCAGCAACTATACTAACAGAGCACAATTTCTAGAAGTATCAAAACAATGCGACAAAATCTTTACTCCCTCAAAACAGATCGAAGACAAACCCATACAAATCACGAAGTAAATCGTTCAACCCTTTAATATATTCCCAGTAATTAAATCAGGGAGGCATTAAGGAATTGATGCGTACGTTCATTATTAAATTCTGTTTTAGTTTAAAATGTGGTACGCTCAACTATAATTTATACCAACCGCCGACCGACTGATTTATTGGTGTTCAGGGGCGCGCATCATGGTGACTTGGCTCTTTGGGATTGCTTCACTCCTTTCTTTGTTGTGTATACAGAGTGTATAAAATAAAAAAAAAACACATGCACAATATTTGTGATCACTAGTCATTACAAGCTAAATTCACTACAAGCGTCGCTTGAGTAAGTGAAGGGGTAAAGAATTTCGATTTTTTTCCATATTACATTTTGAACAAAAAAGTCTGACAAATTTATATACAATAAGAAATAATTTATCATTTTTATAATAACATATTTTGATCCTTAATTTTAGTATCTATATAATAAATAGAGCTTCTGTATATAATACAAAATACATTGTTGCATAAATCCGTTTATGGTTAGTAGTATATGTATGGACATGATAAGTTTCTAGCCGGTTCTTATCAGAAGGAAGAAATTTCCTAACTGGTAGTCAGTTCTTCGACATTAATGATTGATTGCCAATGAGGGCTTAAACTGAATAAATATATATTTTTTTAATTTTAATTATTTTATCGCATTTTATAAACAATCAATATAACGAGCACCGTCTTCAATTAAAAGTTTAGTCTAATATAGATTTAAATGACGTTTTTTTTTGTATTTCTACGAAAATATAATAAGCTGAATCAGATTACATTAGATATAAGTTTTTAATTTTATTTAGTTCTATCAGCCTGTATCTCGCGCTACATCTGAAATCGAAGGAGATCGCAAAGTTTAGACTTTAAATTAATTTATCGGATTATTAATTTTGAATAATGAACTCTGCTTTACCATCAAAGTTGCGATGAATTTAAAGATAGAAGTAAACGACCTGTAACAATTAAATTCATATATTAATTTACTATAACTATAAAGTTTATAGAGCAATTTGAGATTGCTAAATTGAAATTGGTATTCAAAATTGATTCCAATTGTCTAGTTATTGTAGGTTTAAATTAGAACCTGATTAATTTATGTAACTATACCTACATAGTTATATTGGTGATAGTCAAAGTCAAAGTCAAAAATCATCAGAATGACATACGTAACTGATAGTGTCAGGTTTGCAAGGTTGCTTTTACTGAGAATAACCTGACAAGAAACTCAGTAATTACTGTTTTAAAAAATATTATATAATTTTAAAATACAATATAAATCACTTAAGATAGAAATATAAAACCAATCATATTTAAATTACTTTATTAATTTAAGCAAAATCATAATGTTTGAAATCAACCTACACTTACATTTTAGTTTTCAAAACTCTTTCAATCGTTTGATTTCTAGTAATTTTCGGTACATATTAACCATCTTGATACCTACCACCTCCGTAATATATATCAAAATTAATATAATTATAATATTATAATAAGAAAAGTTTTGAAAATCTTTCACTGTTTGAAAGCTACATTATTATCACTAAATAAAGCACAATATTGTTGATTGAATTAAATAGGTGATCCCTGATAGAATGTGAGTGAAACTAGAAGCTAAAGATATATAATATATCAAAACAGAAAAGCCACTTTTAAACAAAACACCCATTTGCTTATTCAAATTACAAACGGCTCATTTGCGCCGAGATTACCAGGACTTTGGCAACACAGGCTAATTGCACTTGCAGAGTTAGCGAGGCTGGCTGTTAGATCCCGAATGAGTGTTAAAAGATTTATATCAGAGGATGAGAGCGATTCCCGTGCCTTAATCCGGCACTTCTCAGGAAATTAAGACATTTTACGAAATCTTTGCGCTTCTCTGTAGCGTAGAGTTGGAATAAGAAAATTGCATTACAACTCTTGAACGGTTTATTGAAGATTAAATTTCAATTACTCCACTGTAATGGGTTTAAAGGTTACATTACAGGTTTTAATTTAATGTTATATTTAAGACTAGATTTCTCCCGAATTTCTTGGGTTATACACATTTCGCAGAATCCTATTTTTTTTAAGTATAAATAGCCTTGTAACAACAGCTTTCTGGCAGCGAATGTCTCAGAGATTAGCTGGAACAAACAGACAGACAGTGAATTTTCTTATAGTACCGTATAAGTACTTTAATATAAATGCTGTGCAAAGTTGTTATTTTGGATTTACACATACACTACAAATTTTATCCATATACATAAAATTTATAATTGCTATTTTTGATTGAATTAAAAAAAGTGAAGCCGTGGTGGCCTTGGAGTTAGAGCAGTCGCCTGCTACGTAAGCGACACAAGTTCGAATCCCAGCGGGGTCTGTACCAATGAGTTTTTGTAAAAAAACTTATGTGCAGTTATTTCACACCACTGCTTTACGGTATAGGAAAACATCGTGAGGAAACCTGCATATGTCTGAGAAGTAATTCCAAAACGTATGTATAGTGCCTGAGACGGCAATGGACTCACCCTCTGTCACGTCGGCACCTGATCATAATCGATGAAATGTGGGTGTTGTTACAACACCTCTGCTTACCCCTTCGGGGACCCTTCTGGGATGGCGTGAGCATATTTATTTATTTATTTTTATTAAAAAAAAGTTTTGTTCGTTTTAATATTGGGGTGCTGTACGTCATTATTATACATATTATATTTAACAATATCTTACTCTCTTAAGGCTGGTAAGAAAGAACTTGAGGGTAGTATTTTTAACATTTCCAAAATCTTGAATCTTACATTATTGACCTCAGCCTAATACAACGCTTGGCCAAATATTTCATTGGAATAGCAATCCCAGATTTTGCGAAGGTTTGTGAAATCACCAGACTGTTGATAACGTAATATTTTCATTATCTTTCATGTGCGAAGCAATGTGGATTGTTTGATAGAAATATTATGCACTGCTTTTGAATGAAATATATATATATTTAACTGTCCTGCACATCACGCAAATATTTAATTTGGTATTTTGTTAGTTTAATGCCAACATCTAGACTTTTCTTCACAGGTAGAATAACCGTCCATGAAACATGATCATCCTGAATTTACGAGTTGAATTTTTTTCAGTGTACCTGATGCAATGAATTAAAACATAATAAGTAAGTTAGCCAATTGTTTTGTCAGTTGTAAGTCAGTCGGCTAGAATCGGTTTGAAATAATGTAGGTTTAAATTGTTTTTTTTTAATGTAAAGTAAGTACGAAATTGCTTTTGTTACACCGACATGAGTCAGATTCTTCAATTTATGATGATGACGTACGTTAAAAACTAATACCTATTTTTATCTATACGCTGTATATCGGGGGGCAAGGCAGTACCCCCGCCAAGTAAAAATATATACATATCTAGATGGAATTATTTGAGCTAAAAGCCGATCGGAATTCAACTCTTTCAAGAAACCTCAACGATAAGTAATATTTAAAATAACCTTACCCGGAGTGAAGCGAGGTTGGGTTGCTACTATATATAGATGTAATATGGGGTATATATTACATATAGGTAATAGTATACCTGTGATCTCCGTTCGTTAGTTTCAGAGTGAAACCGCTAAAGCGCAACTCAAATTCAATTTCAGCTAGACGCTGTATCGCGGTAATCTCTCTCAGTGATGTATCTCGACTAATTAGATTTGGCGACACGTGGCCACCACCAAAACTATCAATTAATTACATTGGTTTATTAAATAGATATTATAATACAGATTCAGGTATGATAATGCACTTTCTATTTAGATTTCAATACTTTTGTTCAGGTTGACCACTTCCCCTATAGTGGTTGAGGAGGTCAATGGCTTGCATTCGCTTCATACTGAATAGGAGCTGCTTGTGGGGCCTGGTCATCTCAAGCTATGCTAGGCATATCTGTGCATTGAAACTGTGACCAATGGCTTCTATTTTTCATATGATTTATTTTGTGTTGATAGAATTGTTTAATATTTTTAAAAGAGTAATTTACTGACAAATAGCAAATTACAGAAAGGACTTTGTTTAAAGTTCTTTCAAATAAATATATTTTTGAGTTTAAGTTAGACTTTGAATATTAAGAAAAATATTATCATCAAATTTTTTTCTGTACGACAGTTTTTGTAAAAATGATTTGTCTTGTATATTGGCATCTAATCAAGGACAATTACAAAATCTTGTTTACACCATAGAATTCCGCTTCCGTTTCATCTATAAATTATGTTTTGTACATTTAACTGTCAAATGATTGAATTAGCGGTTCACTGCAGGGAAAATTAAATCTTAAGCAGCAACAAATCAACGCCATTCTAGCGCAAATTCATTAAATATTAATAAACTTTCTTAAACACGTGTTCTTGACTCACACGGAATCATTTCACGTAACGTACTTACTTGTATGTTAAGGTTGGGTGCTACTGTTAGCTGTGAAATAATTAGCAATTATTATACATAAATACATACATATGCTCACGCCTATATTCCTCGAAGGGGTAGGCATATGTGTTGCTATCGCAATACCCACTTTTCACCGAATTTGATTAAGTGCCAACGTGACAGATGGTGAGTCTATCGCCGTCTTAGGCACTATACATACGTCTTTGAATTACTTCTCAGAAATATGCAGGTTTCCTCACAATGTTTTCCTTCACCGTAAAGCACGTGGTGTGAAATCACTGTACATAAGTTTCTTAGAAATACTTTTTGGTACAGGCCCCGCTGGGATTCGAACTTGCGTCGCTTGCGTAGCAGGCGACTGCTCAAACCCCGAAGCCACCACGGCTCTTATTATCTTAAAGTATTTACTCTTTATTTAAAAATATTATTTATAAATATTTATGTATATCATCGAATCACTTAGGCAGTAAGAGAGTACGAATGCAATTAATATTAGCTTCGCCTGCGTGGAATATATAGGCATACATAGAAAGAAATGTCTCTGTCTGTTTGTTATATTTACACGGTTACATCGCTGAACCAATCTGGCGGAGGTATAGACGATATAGTAGATTTAAAAAGGCGGCCGAACATATATATACCCAGACAATATTATTATATACGTAAACCATTCAGTTGATAGCTTCCCGCTCCCCGCTACCATTGAGCACACTTCCCAAATATTAGCAGAGCTGTTACCCCTCTGCCATGTTCCTAATTACTAATCGTGATTACATACGCGTCTCGTTACCCTGTTTACGAAGACTATAATTAAAGTAAGTTAATCTAAAGCTCCGTAGCTCATACAAAATGCAACCGCCGTCGTGTGAGTGCAAACGAGTCTGCAGACTGCCTTGAAAGGCTCCTTGCCGACTTTATTAGTTGCATATTCTCGCTATGCTTATATATGTATGAAAAGATTGATGCGAGGTCTGGAAGTCTAATGTGCAAAGATGATTATATTTCTCTACCTACTTCTTCAAGGGCATCTTATCTTACAGTCATAATAGATTGATAATGATTAAAAGACGGAGAACTATGGTAGGTTTTAAAAAAATAATAAAACGCTAGATCGAATCTCAGCGGCCTCAACGAGTCCTAAAAAATATGACAGAATAAATAAATAAAAATAAAAAATTCTCACGCCATCCCAGAAGAGTCCCCAAAAGAGATTAGAACTTGCGTCGCTTCCGTAACAAGTGACAGTTCAAACCCCTAAACTCTTTGATTTATATATTTTTTTCTATTCCTGTAATTAGCGCGTTCCAGCAACAAACAACAAACTCTTTTTTATGTGTATGTGGACATTATGGTTTCTGTAATGATTGCATGTTTGGTCATTATAAGAATGATAATTTTTTTTCTTTAAACTCTAAGTTTGTTCTCTTGGTTTGTAATAACTTTTAAGTTCTAAGAAAATCCTTATCTTCTACTTTCTTTTTGTCTTTTATGTCTTGCACATAAATTGTGAAAAAGTTTCCAGTTGCTCCCTGGATGAGACAAGTTTAGGAGTAAATTATTTGCCTTGGAGCTTGCAAAATTACCCCTTAGCAGCAAGTTACTATAATTATGTTTATGCTACTAGCTTTAACCGGTCACTACTTAGAGGTGTTACAAGACCCACTTTTCACCATACTAGTAACGGTGAGCCATGAATTATTGCATGTTTCATCAAAATGCACAAGGATTGCAACAAAATACTATTAAAAATAACAAAAAATTCGCACAGTGCAGCCAAAACGGTCTCAGATGTTTCATTCCGCACACGCTTATAATATACTAGCTTGCCTCCGCTGCTATGCTCGTTGTTATAACGGATCCCTAATAAACCTCAATATAAATTAGCTAATTCAAAATTAAAAAAAAAAAAAATTAACATAAGAGACACTTGTAATACTCATTTAACGTTATTTTTTACGCTAACTAAGGGTAATTTACCACCATACATAATCTTCATCACTTGCTGATGTAGCCTTCTAACGGTGGAATAATACTGCTCTAAAATTTCTTATACAAATATTTGGGGGAGACGCTAACGAGTATAGATTTGGAAGACAGTGGCAAATTCGGGAAAAAAAGGGATACAGGTTCGGCAACGCCAGGTGGTGTTGCAGATGATGTTGCAAATGATAATAGGCTGCGATGACTCCGTACAAGGCAGACCGTACGTTTTGTGGTATAAAATAAGCGCGAGATAGAGGGAGCGAATCGGCTAATTACGTGTCTTGTATATGTTTTTTAAATGCGTATAACAACTGCTTCCTACCAATATTTAAATGTACCAATTACTACAACTAATGCCATTATTCTCTTCCAAAGCGATTGGAAGTTTCAAACAAGGAAATGCAATTTTCATTCGGTTTTGATTAAGTCTGTCTGGAGTTTCAAGATAATATGGTTTTGCAATTGAAGTTAACATTGGATGTAGATAGTCTGAAGGTACCGAACTACCGTCGGTTTCAGAATACCTATAGAAATATCTTTGAAATATCGATAACGCTCTCTTCGGAGTACCTATTATAGTTTGTTTTATTAATACGTTGTATCGATATTTGCAAAAGTATATGTACAAACACTACCAAATCATTTGTTTTTACGAACAGTTATAGTTTAAATAGAGCTTCGATTTCACGGTTCATTTTGGTACCGTAAAAATAAACGTCAGAGCTAGGAAGTTCTGAATACGCTTAAACGATCATAGTTGGCCCCCAGTTACCTGTTTTTTCGTCCATTATTTTTTTTGTTTAAAAAAACACATATTAAACAATAAACTATTTTTGTTACATTTTTTACATATTTTTTTGCGATAAATCCTTCTTGACCATAAAACGCCTAGAATGTCTTAAATACACATTATTTTCGTCCAAGTATACTTTGCAACAAGTGCGTATTTATACGTCGTGACTTTTGGAATATTGAAGATTCAATATGTGGGTACAGTCAGCAACAAAAATAAATTTTAAAGCGATACAAAGTCGTAAATGAGAAATTTATTCACAACAAAATAGAAGTCTTCAAAGTGAATGACAAGCTGAAAATTACTCACAGGTCTTTGCCTTGCACCTCTTTATAAACATTTTGACTACGTACTTAATACATGAACATTTTTTATTTATTTATATTTCAAACAGATGCGTAAAGCATTAATGTGTGAATAGCACATAAGGATTTATTCGAGTGAATAACTCTTTTGTCTGAGTGCTGATATAAAGATACTTATCTGCAGTCCCAATGTTTTTCAAATATTGGAACAAAGGGATTTTTTTAAATTCACCTCATGGATAAGTACATTCGAGAAGGATTTACATACATACAAATGCTCACGCCTGTATTCCCCAGAGGTGTTGTAATAACAGCACACACTTTCACACTTTTCACCGAAGATGATTGAAGATCCCCTTTACCATCTCCTTTCCTCTTTAATGGTGCAGCATCCTTAATTATAACAAATACAAAAGTACTAATTAGAACTTCAATGTCATATTTACTATCAACACGTCGTGTAATAAATCTACATAAATGAAGTACCAATGAAGGGTTGCATCGCAAAAGGACCAAAACTGGAGGGTGAGGGATTTCAAGGTCAATTTAAAAGTCTGGGCCGATGCATTTCAGACCTTAACGCAGTGCATTTAAAATTCAATATGATATGGTTATCATAGTTGTCCCCCTAACACAGACAAAATCAATAGCGGCGGCGGAGAGTATATGCAAAATAACGCGATACGACGGCGCAATGCGGAAACCTTTGCACATACAGACGTATATGCATCTATTTATTATTACAATATGTAGCGTCTGGTATTTAAAGTTTAATTTTTGAGTCATGGAGACCAAGCGGTTTGTGTAGGCGTTTTACACAAGTCGTCAGGGGTTCGCAGCACGAGCATTACGTTGAAGGAACATTTATCTTGAAGAAATCTGCATATTTGGTAAATTCCCAAGTAAGATAAAAATGTTTGGTTATAAACCGCGTTAAATATATTTTTCGGAGAACGTCATTAGACAGTTAATGACACAAGTGTATTTGGTAAAAAAAACCAATTAAACAATTTAATTCGGATTGGTTGTGTGCGCAAACAGGTGATTTAAATCTTGGTAGTGAGTTAAAAAAAAAACAAATTAACGTAATTTAAACTAAACTGAACAACCATCAGCCAAACGCGCAATAATGTGGCAAGGTAAAGAATAAAATTAGTTCTTCGAACACTATTTTGTCTTTACCTTGCTCTGAAATTAGTTCGGCTATGTTTTTTTTTGCAAAAATATTATTTGAATGTAGAATCTACAATTTGATCGTGTCTAAGTGTCATCCATACACCTGTATACGATAGTACAGTATATGCAGTGATTGCGTCGTATATTATGCGCTGCGACACGCCGTGACCGTGGGGCGGGTGGTGGTACTGTGCACGTTAAAAGTACATTCAATACTAGCGGACGTCACGCAGTTTCTTCCGCGTAGTTCCCGTTCCCGTGGGAGCAGGTGGATACAATATAGCTTATATTATCAGTAGTAATGTAGCATTCAAATGGTAAAAGAATTGCTTAAATCGGTCCAGTACTTTTTGAGCCAGTTTTGATACATACCTTTCCTCTTTATAATATTAGTATAGAAAAACACGCCTACAGCCATTAAATATTGTTCGAACGTGGAAAAAAAGTTATAAAACGAATAATTGAAAACTTAGCTGTACATATGCAGCTAAGAAGGACATAAGTGTCAACAACTTTTGCCGCCATGAATACTTATGGGTTGTATAAGAAGATTTTTGCCCAGACGTATGCAGGTTCTGTAACGATGTTTTAAGCGTGTTACGTCAACTCAGTGTAACTTGAGGAACTCGTTTGCATTGCATTCAATCACTACTTGAGCATAATTTATACCTGTTAATTATCTGATTCAACTCAAAACTGTGACTCAGTGTCCCAAAGACTACGACGGTAACCGCTTACCATCCGGCGAGCTATATGTATTGCTGTTGATATATAGCTAAGAATATATCTTTAATCTGCGCTGTGAAATAAATTCCAATCTGCAAGTGCACACTTTGAAATATTACCTTTTATTATTCAACTTTTGTATGACGTGGCGTAGAGTTTTTAGAAAGGAGTTGCCACCAGCGATTTAATTTATCAGCTTTTGTCGTCGAGTGTACCTACGTACGGAGGGGAGTTTTTAAAAGTTTTAAAACATTGTTATATTTAACAAGGTTTACTGAAATTTCGTATAATTGTGGTATATGGACTAGACGGTATCCCATTATGAATTTTGGTTAGATTTTTAATATTATACTTTATTACTCTGGTAGAACAAACAGGTCAACTTATTATTCTAGCACACAAAGTGAATCATGGATTTCATGGATTGTCAGTAGCAGGATAGATTTAATTCTTAATATAACAAAGAAAATAAATATGCGTACGCCATGCCTGAAGGGTCACAGTGGGTAAGTCCATCGCCGCATTAAGCACTATAAATACATACAAATACTCACGCATTTTCACCTAGAAGAGATAGGCAGAGGTGTTGTAACAATATCACCCACTTTTCAGCGAATATGGCACTTAATCCCAACAGATGGTGAGTATATCGCCGTCTCAGGCACTATAAATATGTCATGGAATTAATTCTCAAACATATGAAGGCTTTCACACAATGCTTCCTTTTTTTGATTAAAGTATATTTTTATAAAAAAATATTAATATACACCGCTGGGATTCGAACTTGCGTCGCTTGCGTAGTAGGCGACTGTTTAAACTCCACGGCTCCAATGCTTTGCACAAGGCTACAATGATTTTGTTATAATAAAGCTTCATGAACAAATGTATATTAAAAGAACAAAGACATTCTAATTAACATCATCATAATTTTAATTTGTCTGCAATATTGGCCTTTCACAAAAACATCCCAAGGCTCAGTTAAGTCTTAAGAAATCTCTCTCTTGAGAGTAAGTTCTTTGTAATTCCAACATAGTTTATAATTTATTTTAAATGTTAATTTAAATAAAACTTCGGAGTTCTATTCGCAAAGTTTTATGAAAGAACTGAAGAGCTAGAAAGGCCGAGAACGGGCACCCAGCCTGCAATGTTACCAACCTTGAAATCAGATAATATGATGACTGATATAACTTACATTGGAACCTCTGCGTGTAAATGGTCTACATATAGTCCTTGAGTTTTAATCTTGAGTTCTACCACAGAATTTAGAAACAAATCGTTTGAATATTAGTTTTTTTATTCATGACATACCTGTTTCAATTCTAAATTCTTAAAGAGTAAGTAAAGAAATATACGAACACGAGGCGGGACTCGAACCCACGTCCTCTGCAAACCGTTGCTCTTGCTCTTCCAACCGAGCTACTCGTGATCCTACCTCATGCTTCGAATTTTTCCTTTCCTTGTCTTTGCGGTATAGGGGGCCGCCTTGCGCCATCTATTGGTTGATGTATCCAAATTCAACGGGATACGTCTAAAGTTACATTTAGCCACATATCAAATCGATGAGGCAACCCCGATCTAAATATTAGAGTTTTTTATTCATGACATACATGTGTAAATTCTTAATTCTTCTAAAGCTTCTCGTGACAAGCGGGTTGGGGCTTTTCTCACTCTGAGAATCAGCATTGCTATTCAACGTGGCAATGCTGCCAGCCTTCTTGGCACGATCCCGAGAGACATCGATTTGGGCCAAGTTTTCTACTTGTAATTAGTTTTTAGTACTGTTCCTTGTATGCCTAGATAATAAAAATTCTTAAAAAAGGGTAAAGAAAAATACGAATACGATACGAAAAATAGGAAAAATTCGAAGCTTGAGGTAGGATCACGAGTAGCTCAGTTGGAAGGGCACGATTTGCAGAGGCCGTGGGTTCGAGTCCCGCCTCGTGTTCGTATTTTTCTTTACTCCTTTTAAGAATTTAGAAATCGTTTGGAATTATGCATTCACACTGATACGCGCATCTTCGTAATTATAAGCGACCCCGTCGTAATGTCAGCTTACTGCCATTTTTGACTTGACCACCCTTAGGTTAATACCAACATTTTTCGATAATTAAAAATGACAAATCTTAATTTCTTTTACAGAAAATTATAAAATCTTTACGAGTGACAAGCCTCACACGCCAAGGGAGTAAACGTTCTAATCAAATAAAAATCGGTCTGAATTCCATACTGCTTAGAAGTTTATTTATATACTGTGGCTCTACCCTACTCTAATATACTATTTCGTAGGCGTGGGAAACGCGTGAAGAAAACCAATCCAACAGCATAAATACTCGTACATACATATGAATGAACTTATACTCTTTGAAACAATTACACGTGGATATTTTAATGCAATTCATAAGTGATACATGTAGTTTCACGTCTCATTTCAAAGTAATTTGTAAGTAAATGCATTTCATAGCGTGGCAAATGAACATTTTAGTGTGAAAATAAAAATAGAAAACAATTTAGTTTACCTAATGTCGGTGCAATTTAAAATTCCAGCTTAACTTAAGCAAATTATATAGCTCTAGGCAAATACGTGGCGGCACCTTAACTCGCCTCGCGCATGCAATTTAAAATCTTAACTTTAATGCTGAATACAAAATTGTAGCAATTTATACGTGAATGAGAAAGGTGTTTGGAGTTTCTACGTGAGATCAGAAAACAATTAATTGTTTGCATAAATCAAACGAATAATTATCATTTGTAAGAAAAACTAATAATCTATATCTATACATACAGATAAATAATATTGAAGTGTCTGTTTGTCACTCTAAAGATACACCTTTTGACTAAATGTATATGACATTATACACGGTACTGACATAGAAAAACCAATTTTTAAAACATTTCTCTGTCGGTCTGTTTGTTCCGGGTAATCTCTGAAACAGATGGGCCGTTTTTAACTGGCAGATAGCTAATATTACAAGGAGTAACTTAGACTTTTATTTAATGGGTTCGCGAGAATGAAATTAAATCTACGCGGGTGAAACCGCAGAGCACAGCTAGTAATAAATATAATCATTACGAACTTTCTTCATAATCCATTTTGAAGATTTTGCGTGAAATAGTAAAAGGCATCTAAACATTTTCATATTCGAACAAATTACAGCAAAGTTTAATTAAGCAAGGTTTAAATCTAGACCAAACTCCGGCTAATACTATGTCCATTCCTTTTGAAATCCGTATCACAAAAAGAGATATTATTTTTAAACTAAGGAATATATTTGAAGATTTTTTATAATAGGAAGGAATGGGTGAAATAATTACGAGTAAAATAGCACAATTTGTGAATATAACTGCTTAGCTATGAGATATCCACAACACAATTTGTTCGAAAGGTAATGTTATTCGGTTATCGGTAGCCACCCTTCAATTGCCACGTGTAAGGGGTCTTGAGGTCGAATATGTAGGTCATTTTGTTACGCATTTCGATTTTGGGAATACGTAGTTGATGAAATCTTAAGTTAGTTGAAGAAAAAATAAAAATTATCTTGTACGTATTAAGTTTAGTCTTATATAATGTTTCAGTGCAAATGCTACTGAATAGACAACTTAGTTTTATAAAACTTAATTATATACATACATATGCTCACGCCTGTATTCCCCGAAGGGGTAGGCAGAGGTGTTGTCATCACAACACCCACTTTTCACCGAAGATGATTAAGTGCCAACGTGACAGATGGTGAGTCCATCGCCGTCAGAAATATGCAGGTTTCCTCACGATGTTTTCCTTCACCGTAAAGCACGTGGTGTGAAATCATTGTACATAAGTTTTTTAGAAAAACTCATTGGTACAGGCCCCGCTGGGATTCGAACTTGCGTCGCTTGCGTAGCAGGCGACTGCTCAAACCCCGAGGCCACCACAGCTCTCACCACGGCACTTAATTATATATTTACAACTAGTTGACCCGGTGAACCTTCTTATCACCTTTTCCTTTACTTATGTTTTTACTTTATGTTTTTAAATGTTTAAACCTTCCCTGAATCGTCATAAATATATCAAGACCAAAATTACCGGAATCGGTCTAGCCATTCTCAAGTTTTAGCGAGACTAACGAACAAAACTTTTTATATATAAAGAGTGGTAATGCAAAACGGGTTTCTCGTTAGAAAGTCACAGCTGCCTAACTGGGGATACAACACTTCTGCTTACCCATTTGGGTACCCTTCTGAGACGGCGTGAACATATTTATAATATATTTTTAGTAAATCATTTATCTAGGTTTTTTTTAACCCTACTTGACGATAAGCGGTTACAGCTCGTTAAGCAAACGATGCAACTTCCAGTTCTAATTTATATCGTAACAAATAGCCGATTCCACTAATAATACTCGTATTGTACCTACACCAGATTTATACACCCTTTTAATAATCTTTTCCAATCGACAATAAAGATAGATCCATTATGCGAAATTGGCGGCGATGCGTGGCCATAACGCATTGCTCGCGTTACGCTATAAGACAGGTAAGCCATTAGGGAACAATAAAATACCCTTATCGGGCCATTAGACGCTCATAAAATAACAGTTAGTCATAATATAATAATGTGATGGACGTTAATACCTCTGTTTTTCCGAGATGGGTCCGTGAGACTTCGTAGCAATGGTTGCGTAGCGCTGCTACGAAATTACTGATTGGAATGGATTAGGTAATGGGATCCGGTTAGGTGGAATGCAAAAGAGTAGGCAATAACAATTAAAGCAATAACCCGACTAAATACTGAAAAATCATGCTTTTGCATCGGTCAAAATCATAGCCTTATTTTTGCATTGCCATAGTCGGGTAAAACTTTGAATAATAAAAAAATCACATTCATACTCATATAAAATAGCCATATACTATTTTATGGGGGCTTGTTATGTTCGTTTAAGCAGTACGTATTGAGTACTTCTTAGCTTTGTCGTTTAATTTTACGGTACCAAAATGCTTAAACTCCCTGGAAATCTTAGAGAGTTACTGCAGAAATATAACGCCACGTTAGACTACCAGTGTGACACCTCCATCGGTAGAACCATGAGTTACCATTAATTTTGTACATTTTGTCTCATACATCGTATACATTATACTCACACAATGACTGTAACAATAATGGCTAAAAGTGCTTATGGTTACACCCTAAGAGGATTAGATGTACATGCAAACTTCGTAGCGAAAAATTGTATTTATGCATAAGCTCTTTTTTATCTCAGATAAAAAGTATATCAGATAAATTTATGCTTATAACGTTGATTGATGACAATGTGACAAGCAATTTAACATAACGTCGACGACGCTCTTACTTATTTAAATCGCAAATTCGACGTGAACGAAATAGCAAGGCACATCAATCACGGTGTCACCTGTATCCAAATAGTTTACTCCCCCTGGCTCGCGTCAAATTTCGGTTCCAATCGCTCCCGTGATGTCAGAAAAATATACATCATGAGCACAATGCCAACGTAATAGACTAGCTTTAGTATGGAAATTCAGCCATACACTTGACTTCCCGACTGTAACAACATTTTGGGATAAGAGTAAATTATTTACTTTCCTATTGGATGTAACCGTTACCGTTTGGATGTAGGGTGTTATGACTGTGTGAGATGGTGATACTATTTATGCATATTATATATATGTAGGTTCTTACATATGAAATTGGCGTTTTGTAAAAGAGTAACCTAAAGTAGATTTTTTCAAAATGATATATTTATATTTATATTGATAAATAATATATTTAAAAATAAAACATGCTCACGCCATCCCAGAAAGGTTCCCAGGGGTAAGCAGAGAATTACTTCTCAGACATATGCAGGTTTCCTCACGATGTTACGACGATTACAGGCGTGAGCATATGTATGTACTCGTATGTTATATACGTATATTATATAAATTATATGGGCATGTATCACAACTTAGTTATTGTAACTTTACTTTAACTTGTGTAAACATAGGTTTTTATAGATACCCATATAGATATTAAGTTTAAATGATTTTTAGTTTTCCTTATTTTAAGTAGATTTAAGTTCATTTGCTTTTTATTTAGCATCACATTAGTTTTGATGTAAGTATGGATTTTGATAAATAAATTACTATACAGCAGCTATAACGACTAAAGATAACAAAAACCAAAGGCGCATTGAAAATGCTAAGTCCAGCTTAGGTCCAGGTACGACATTTGCTAGAAAATGTCTAAAAATACAAATATTCATACTATACAGTTTTCATATGATACAGTGCTGTGTGATTGTGCACGTGAGAAGAAAATAAATTGAATTACTTGATTCTATTGCAATCAATTTTCGAATCAATGGAGCATTCATAAATCATACACAAACAATTTGACTAATGCTGGAGCGCACTGAGTTCAATATCTGAGCAATTCCAATATAAAACCGAATTCAATTACTCGACATTCCCTTTCATTCATAAATATTATTGATAACCACTTACAAAATGTATAAGGGGATTTACTAAAAAATAGTATCATTGAAATGTAACAGTGATAAAAATCTATGACGCGCGAGGTATCTTTTCATTCGGTATATTTTCATCTTCAAGCCTTCTCGCATAGATCTTCAAAAGGTTTGAAACACTCGTAAAGACACCTCAATTTCACTTAATAATATTATTTTTTTTGTCGTGAAATATTGTTACCATATTATTTTATATAGAATTTCTAGTCTTGACACCTAAATAAATATTTATTCAATTTTAAATAGTAGTGTTATTTTGTAAGATCTATTCAATTCAAGAATATGTAAGCTCTAATGTCCATGTGGTTTAATATAAAGACCAGTTTTTGAACTGTTGAGTTTTTTATAATTAGTTGTCTACATGAAGGGAAATATCATATCGCAAAAAAATATAGATACGAAGAACATACGTTACGTTTACGCCTTTATTCCCGTATTTCGACTGTTATGTCTAAGTCCCACGTAATAGCCTTACTTTTTGCCAAATAGTCCAGTATTTATCTATTGCTAATCTACTAATCTACTGCTACTGGGAAATTACAGTTTGAAAAACCCGAACCACTTTGTCTGATCCGGGGATACAGCCCAGAACCTCATGTTCCAAAATAGCGCTTGCGACCATTAAACCAACGAGGCCGGTATCCTATACCTGAAGTAACTGAATAGTTATTTCACTATGAGTGTGTACTCTTCGCCGTTCACGATTCATATATTCATCCGTCGAGCGAAGTCAGGATAGTCGTTCTCAGCTAATATAAATCATATCAGATTATCCTAAGAGATGGCGCGTATGACTGATGTATGAATAAATTACGATATTCTTGAATGACGAAATAGTTTATTCAGTACGTTACTTTTGTGGTTGTTGGAGATAGCATTACACTTTGATTTCCATTATATTTTCATGCAAAAGAAAATAACTTGGGAGCTTTCTTCGAAAACGAAATTTTCCGAACTAACGAAAATCATACGATGTTTCAAAATCGTTTATTTTTTGTAAAACACAAATTTTCGTTCGTTAAATAATTTAATTAAAATTGCTTAAGAATTTATAAGCGTAGAAGAATTTTAAAGTTGACCACGTTCGGGCGAAATTTTAGAACCATGGTTCTTGACTTTGCGAACTCTCCACCAAAACTTACTTCGTATTTCATTGAATAAGGGTAGGGGTTCAGACTTTGTTTTGGAAACTACTGCAAAATTACAATTTCAAAACCTAAGACGTTGTGTTCTACAGCCACAATATGCGACCATCAGCCATCGAGGCAATCAGTTTCGTCTTTTAATAATTTCTAAACAAACTCAATCAGCAAAGATCCTAATACGTAAGTTGTATAATATAATATAGAAAGCTGTCCTCAAAAATTATATTACACAATTATGTATCTATGACAAAAAATATCCAAATCTGTACTGATTAGCGACTGAATTATTAACTGTCGTACTATCAATTTTTGACATCAATAATATTAACTTAACTAGAATTTGGTCGCTGACTTCATCCGCAAGTTTCCAATGCCATTAAACGTTTCTTTTGCTCAAGAAGTATTCTTTACCAAAACTTCCAAAACTTCTAAGTGCAAATCCATTAAAAGTAATAAACCTTATAAAAGTATTGGAAAAAATCGCTCATAGACAGAAATACGCAAGGAATATACAAGCAATGATATTGATATTAGACTTTAAACACAAAAAGATAAATCTATACTGAATATATAAAGCTCAAGAATTTATTCATTTGTTTGCATGAACGCGCTAATCGCAGGAACTAATGGTCCGAAACGTTTATTATTATTATTAAACTTAGCGTTAGCCCAAAGTAAATACGCAGACAAAGTCGCGGGCTAAACGAACGCAGGACGAAGAAGCTAGTATATAGATATGTCACAAGCGTACCAAAATGGATTCTTTAAAGTTGTCATAACTCTAGCTTCGGTCCTCAGTTACTCTTTAAACTTGACAAGTGCAAATGAAAATATTTTCTTCGTCAGTTTTTTGATCGCATAACGTATCTATTTTACAAGTAACATTTTGCGTAACCATCATCGCTCTTTCACGAAAGCCTTGCATAATGGAGTGATAACATCAAGCAAGGTTTTGAAAGAGTATAACAGCCCTGTTTGTATTCAAGTGGAGTACCTGCCCTCCATTGATGCCATTGAGTCATTCATAATGGATATTGGACTCGCCGCGGAAGGGCGATATGTATTTTTTTAAATTGAACCCCAGGCGTGTGGTTTATGGGCTATGTTTCATTTTAAATCAACGGTTTGATAGATCAGGTTAATGGTTATTGAAAGCACTGAGTTTTGGTTTGAATTTAAATGTTATATTTTTATTGATTTTGCTGAGATAAAATATAAACTATATTAATCAGTGATAATGTAGCAGTCAAATGGTGACAAATTTTTCTAAATCGGTCCAGTACTTTTTGAGCCAATTCGTTACAAACATATAAATCTTTCCTCTTTACAATATTAGTTTAGATTGATGAAGGCGCCTGTTACCGTGTATTATTTATATATTATTACTTTAAGTAGGTCCTTAAAGGGGGTCTACTATGATTGTTTTAAGCAGCGCTTATTAGGAACTTCTTAACTTTGGCGTTTGATTTTACGGTAACAAAATGAAACGTCAAAGCTCAGAAGTTCTTAATACGCTTTACTTAAACTGATGATGGTAAGCCAGGGGGCTCCTATTTAAAGTGAGCGAAAAATTGTGAAAAATAAAGTTCCTACCTAAGTCCGTATATGAAATTGACAGTGGTATATTTTAGTTGTATAAAACCAATATGCCATTACGTTCACATACATAAAGTAACGAGGTTATGATTTTAAATCTGTATTGGGATCGGATATATTTTGTTTATTTTATAGGATTTTATTGGTCTCGATGAGGATAAAGCTGGGATAAAATTTCAATTGCCAGTACTGCAGACAGGAGTGGCGTGTCTCTGCAGTTTATTTATTGTGTTCGGTCCGAAGTACTGGGGTTTGGGGCTGTTACATTACTGGAAGGGATTGAGTACCACAAATATAGGTTTTGACATGATTTAACATGGACCAATTATGTTGAGAATTTGCTTGGAATGTTGATACATTTTCGGAGGCGGATATTGAATTCCTTAGATGGCGGACCACCTTTTTCAGCCAGAAATATTACAATCAACGAATATGGGATCCATTATTGAATTGTTATATGCTATTTTATTTTAAAAAACAGCGTTTTATATAGGTAAAAAGAGTAAGTTAGTTTATTTGATTAGAATTAAAACCATATCGAAGATCTAATTGTCAAGCTAAACCACAGATTTAGGCAACTGACAGCCCAAATCTTCATACTTACATATATTAATTATTAAGTAGCTTCTTATAAAGACTTCCCATGACGCATGCAGTATATCTAGATTCATGTTCCAGAGTAAAGCCTGTCGCTTCCACTCGAAAAATTTCAATCGTCCCGACCGCAGACAGCTAGAGGCCGCAATGAAAATCCCTAGAAATAGTGAAAAGCTCGGCAGTTCATATGCCCGAATAAAATGTATTTGATCTATAATTAATTGCCATCGCATTGAAATAATTCTGCGCAATTTTAAGAGTTATTCTCAATATGGTTTCTCAGTTAGAGACGTTACGACGTTTATTAACGCAGAGCATTAATTTATTACAAATTGTGTAAGAAAAATACTTTCAAGCAATCCCTGCAAAACGAACAATTTTCGAAGATTCGAATATATTTTTTGCTAAAGCTATATAAATCTGATCAGTTGTTTAGTGAAAACATGTAGGTATCTTGAAAGCATTTATAAATGTGAATTTAGCTTCTCTCATAAATGCTCCACAAAAATCTATACAAATAAAATTGTGTGAGTCCAAATTAATAACTTTTTACTAAATGCATACGAAATTATATACGTTACTAACATAAAAAACACACTGTCTGTTTGTTCTGGTTAGTCTCTGAAACGGAACTGATTTAAAGGGACTTTAACTGACAGTTACAAGGAGTAACTTAGGCTATATTAATTTTCAAAAAGGAAGGCCCAACATAGCTACCCATTAAATAAAAATAAGTCTAGACGAGTGAAATCGCAGGACCCAACTAGTTATCTAATAAAAACCGGAGTCATGATCAATGGCGTACAAATATCTGACAAAAACGCAATAATAAACAAGATAATATACATCCAATGTAGCGATAAATATACAGGGGCGTTACAATTTTTATCGGATGGTGTCCATAAATTGTGGCTTACAAGCTGAAATCGCTTGCGAGCAAGCGGCCGACTCGTTGGCGAGATAAATCTGGGATCTCGTATTTCACGTTGTTTATTAAAAAAAGTCGACAATTACTCGGATTTTTTGTGCTTGACATCTAGCAGATACTTAATTTTATTTTAAAGATACGAATTTATACACATTGGAACTTTTCGAAACAGAACATAATATGAATAAATACTAGCAACTTTGTTACTTCCCAGACTTCCATGATTTGATTACCACTTTAGTTTTATTTAGATACAAAGTATGTCCAAATTAATTCCCAGGATATCAAAAAAATATAGAACAGTCAGTATGAACAACGTTTTTATGATTGAGAAACCCCTTTTGGAAAATTAATTTAATAAATATGTCTTTTATAATGGAGACCCGTGGAGGCCTCGGGGTTTGAGCAGTCGCCTGCTACGCAAGCGACGCAAGTTCGAATCCCAGTGCGGCCTGTACTAATGAGTTTTTCCAAAAAAACTCATGTACAGTGATTTCACACCAAGTGCTTTACGCTAAAGGAAAACATCGTGTACGTCTGCGTACGTCTGAAAAATAATTCAATGACGTGTATGTATATTATAGTGCCTGAGACGGTGATGGACTCACCCTCGGTCACGTTGGCACTTAATCATATTCGGTGAAATGTAGGTGTTGTTGTTACTACAACTCTACTTACCCCTTCTGGGATGGTGTGACCTTTTATATAATATAATATGTCCAATATATATAAAATAGGATAGTTATTCAGCATTTTGAGCAACAAATATATATAATCCGGAGCGATAAGGTATCGCCTGGTGAATTATTCATGCAGACCTAAACATGCAGCGGAGACGCAGCCAGATAATCTCAAATGATTTACGATGGGAACCCGAGCTTTACACTGCACTTCAATTTATATAACGTGCGCAATTCTACGTGTTTTAGCTTAAGTTAGTCTGTACTAAAGGTACTGAGGTAAATATCTAGAATTAATTTATGAGAACATTAACAATGCGCGTGCAACGTTTATTCATATATACCAGAACATGTGCATAATCTGTATTCATAAACAAACTTTTTTTTTCCACAAAATATAAATTACAAATTATTATAATATTGGCGAATATTGGTTTTTTTATTAAAATTATAATTCCAAACATTGTTTTTTATGATGGTTCAGAAGATTAAACTTCAATGGAGTGGGTGCAAACTTCAACTTTTCATCCATCAAAGTCCTTGACTAAACAAATGTTCAGAGGCTAAAATAAGAATAATTATTATAAATTAGTGTTTTGTATTCCAATACACAAGGAGGGAGATGAAATTTACTTTCTTCTGAAGACTATGAAAAAGCCTCACTGAGTCAGAATTAGTTTTTTGCGTAAGTCTATATTAGGGTCCCAAAAGCTATATTCAAGTTAGAAAGTCGGATCAGTGGCAAAAATAAAATGAATGTACGGACGGATAGAAATATTCACTTTTATAATAGCAAGCATTATGATTCTACTATAAATAAAGTATGATCGAAATCGATGATGAAAATCCGCGACGTGCCATATTCATATCCGCCACGCGTATTCCCAAAATGGAATATAAACATTATTACATGATAAGCTCGTGAAGGGTCTCAGGCAATATTACGCGCCAAATTTCCACATTCTCGTCATAATAATGTATGTGTACAGTATAACACAAAAGATCCGAATCCCTTTGAAAATCTCACTACGGCGGACGTGAGAATTCTTATAAAGGTACCTATTCTAATCCCTTGCACTTTCTATTGGATTTAGAAATGTATTTACGTGGAAAAGAAATGTCTGCGAGATTGTGTGACGGCAACCAGAAGATCCGATAAGAAAAACTACTTTTTAAGACGAACGGTCCTTGCTAGTGTGTATTTCGAAATATACATGCACATTTTATATAGTAGTAGGTAGCTGTAAAGAAAAATATGAGCGTATTGTCTGCTGTAAAGGTAAGGAGTTTTAAAATATAATAATTTTCGGACATTATTTCACAGCATCATCTAGTTCCAGACTAAGTAAAATTAATGTGAATTAATCACGAAGCATTTTTGTAAAACCGTCCGGAATGTGGATTTCAAAAATGAACCTGAAGAATTAATGATTTAATTTATTGGTCGCGATTGTCGTGCTTAGTTTCCTACAGACGAGTTTCTTGCGCAAACTTTCTAAATCTACCCTCCGTTCAATGCATTATATAACATCTCTTGTATCTAAGCCAATTGTACAATTTTCTTCTGGAACATTGCCTGAAATGTCTTCATAATTCCTGAGAATGATTATTATCGCCGAAGGATCTATAATGGATTGCTACCTTACCTGTATTGATTTGCTCTTACAATGCTCTTGCATATAAAATATCACCATTTCCATTGCGCATGCCCAGTTACGCCTCTGCTCTCTGACGCACTTTGGATCATGCCCGTAACTTCAAATACTCATAATATTCTCTTTTCATTAGCACTTGCACTAGTTATGTATATTGGAACATTGATTTTAACACCCACGGTAATTACTCTATTCATCTTATTGAGGTACTCATTTTCTCTAATCGATTTTTACATCATTGTTGTGGGATCCACTATTCCCAAAAAGTTTTGATTATCATTTAATTTTAACAACAATGTTGGATTCCTCAGCTTTGTGTTTTAATGAGTGACACCATGCCTTTTGCACTAAATAACTATTAGATAGATGTTGATTGATTATGGATAATCTAATAAAATTCTGATTTTAAAGGGTTTAACACTCATGACCACTTGAACCTTAAATATTGGACAATTAAGGTTGATACTGGAAAAATCTACATTTTTAAGTAGAATGACCTAGTGCTACGAAGTGAACAGCAACAAGCGACACGGCGAACTGTGCGGTAGTTGTGCCAGTGGCCTAGTGCAGCCGCGCGCATCTGACCTAGAATGCAACCGAGAGTGAATCAATACCACACCACGCCTTGTCGAACCTCCTCAATTGCTTATTACCCTGGTACTTAGTGATGAGCAAGATGGTAAAAAAAAAATTAAAACGGAGAGCTTGGAGTGAAGTTTTTTGTCAAACCAAAGCAAATTTTCATAAAATAATAGGACTACATTTTGGATGACGTTAACGTACATATTTATGTGAAATTTTTGTGAGTCCGTTATTGCCAATAACTTTTAATTTAAATGCCCATGCTTAGTCATTGACAAGTTCATAATGACTATAGTGTCTAGGTTTCACGCAAGAAATTTACTGTTTGAGAAAAGAAAACAAAATATACTAATTGTTGCCGACGCGCAACCCTTAACATAATTAAAAAAAAAAAAAACACCGTGAGTAGCCAAGGCCACAGGAGGATAGCTATCTTTATTTGTTCTTTTTTTAGATTTATATTATTTACTCTATGGATATTTTAGTTTTTACTTTACTTTGTTTTTGGTTTAAGTTCAATAAGAAAAAGGAGAGGATTTTTAGTTGTGTTAATTTTTTCTAGATTATTCAAAAAATGTAACGTGTACAATGTGCCTTCAATAAATTTATAAATGAATGTGAAGCTTTTTATTGACTGTTGAAGAGGCCGCGCCGCGTACAAGTTGGCCTTCAGCCGGATCATCATAATAAAAAGCCAGATTGGTTTGTTGTAAAACTAAACAGCTTCGATACGCCACGCCATGTTTTCGACGCCACCAAAGCCTCGCAAAATCATGACCCGCAGCGTAACAAGAGAGCAACAATTAGTTAAACCGGGCGATCACCTCCTTGAACAGACCGATGAGACGGGAAGCGTTCACATAACGTCGGAAATATTACCACATGCACATCAAAGTTCATCGCGACTACAAACCGCTGCTAGTTTGAAACACCAAGATTTAACGGTTTTTCCTAGCAAGGAATCGCACAAATCTTCGCGAAAATCATCATATCAAGCACAACGAAAACGAATTGAATTCGAAGCAGCGGAAGCTAAAGCCAAAATTGAAAAAGAACTGATTGAGAAAAAGTTAGCCGCGGACCTCGCGATGCTCGAGGAAGAAAATTCAAGAAGCCAGGGTACGGGTTCCCAAGTCAGCGCAGCAGACAAGGTGGAGGAATGGCTAGAGCGTAGCCAACTGGATGCACAGAATCTTCACGCGGTAAATACTGCCGCACCGTCCCACATCCAGCAGCTAGCAGACGCACTGAAGGACGCCGTAACTCTTGCCGCCGGTCAAGCCCAGACTCAAACCCATCCAGAGATACTGACTAGAATGGTCACCTCCAGAGATCTACCACAGTTTTCGGGCGATCCACTAGAATGGCTACAATTTAACGAGATGTTCAGAGAATCCTCGGCTCTGTGTAAGTACAGTGACAGTGAGAATGTATTGAGGCTGCGTCGTTGCCTACATGGAGAAGCAAAAGAAACGGTGAGTTCCCTTTTATTCTGTAACACTACACCAGACGCTATATTGCAAGCATTGGAGCTCCGTTATGGAAGGCCAGACACTATCATCGCTAGGATAGTGTCACAACTGAGAAAGATACCACCATTGTCTACTACTTATCACAATGATATAGTAAATATTGCATTGAAAATTAAGAATTTTGTTGCAACAGCTAGTGCAATTAAACAGGATGATTATTTAAGGAGCCCTGAGTTGATAACAACTGTTGTGTCAAAATGTCCGGGCACATTGATCAATAAGTGGGTTGATTATTATCATACTTCAGACTCAAATAAACCAAAGTTGGTTCTATTTGCTGAGTTTTTACACAATGAAGCTGTAAAGGTCTCCATAGCTGGGGTGAGTCATATATATAGCCATTCAGACCAGAGGAAGCGTTCAGACGAACGGCCTACACGACCACAGCCTGTTCTATTACAAACAAATAGTGTTGAAACCTTTAAGTGCAGTTTTTGCCACTTGAATAATCACCCGCTACCAAATTGCATTAGATTCAAACGGGCCATGCGAAGAGACCGATGGAGATTTGTTAAAGCAAACAAAATATGTTTTAAATGTTTACTAGACACACATGATAGCACCGGTTGTCCTGCAGCTGACTGTGACATTGATGACTGTGGATTACCACACCACCGCTTACTGCACTGGCCAGTATCAAACCGACAACACCTCGGTGGTAGCTCTGCACAACTCTCCCAGGAGGTTTCACCTGCGGCAGTTGCGATGATGAGCGACAACACAAGCAATATTAACTGCCAGGAGGTACTGGAATCATGTGAAACGGTAACAAATATTAATATACCTAAGAACAAAGTTTACCTTAAAGTAGTGCCAGTGAATATACATGGACCAAATGGTGTAGTTTCTTGTCATGCATTATTGGACGATGGTGCCACTGTCTCTTTAGTGTCGCGTAGCTTAGCTGACCTCGTAGGGTTACATGGTCAGACTGAGACAATTTGTGTCCGTGGTGCTTGGGATGGTAATAAGCTATCCAGCCAAAGTGAAATAGTGCAACTTAGCATAAGTTCACCACTCAATAATAGTGAAACCTACCGTATTTATGCTCGTAAATTGAATGAATTGTGTTTACCTGAGCAGAAGTTATGTAAAATAGACATAAGTAAATATGATCACTTGATTCCTGTTCAACAATATGTGTCAGATGTTATTGTTAAGCCTCAGATTTTGATAGGTCACGACAACTACCATTTACTTGTACCACTGAAAACTGTACTAGGTAAATCAAATGAGCCCTGCGCTACTTTGACTCCCTTGGGTTGGTGTATTCACGGTGTTTTATCATCATCATCGCGCCCCTACGAACTGTGTACCACGGAGGAGCGCGCCTTGTTGACCATGATGCAGGCGCCGGCGCCCACTGCCCACGCGGCGCACCCCGCGCCTTCACCGCCCCCATGCGCAGGTACGTCCTCATGTCCACTTACTGCTTTCAATAACAATATTATAACACCACTTGAAATGGACACTCAATGTAGCACAGACATGAATAGGTCAGGTGTGAACCTGGAGCAGCTGATTCGACAACATTTTGCTCTTGATTCAATTGGCATTAAGTATAATCCAAGGCAAAATGCTCACGATCTGAAGGCTGTGGAGGTTTTAGATGCAACTGCAAAAATAGTAGATGGTCAGTGGCAAGTCGGACTACCCTGGAAGGGGGATACTTACATCGAAACTCATATCGAAACGCCTATAAACGCTTAAAGACACTGGAACAAAAAACTCAAACAAATCCCGAATATAAAATAAAATATGAAGAAAGAATTGAACACCTGTTTCAGAATAAGTATGCTGTGCCATTGAAGGAAGAGAATGCAGTGCCACGAGTATGGTACCTGCCACACTTTGGCGTGTATAACCCCAACAAGGGCAAGCTGCGACTGGTGTTCGACGCCGCCGCAACCACCGCCGGTCGCTGCCTCAATGATCACCTGCTGCAAGGTCCCGACCTGCTCGAGTCTCTCCTGGGCGTAATGCTTCGCTTCCGTGAGAATATTATCGGAGTGTCAGGTGATATCAAAGACATGTTCCTAAGAATTAAAATTAGACCAGAAGATCGACATGCTTTGCGTTTTCTTTGGCGAAATAAACCACAAGAGCCGATTCAGATATACTTGATGACTTCATTAATTTTTGGCGCCAATTGTTCGCCGTTTGTCGCGCAGTACATAAAAAATAAGAATGCGGTGCGATTTCAAGATGAGAAACCTATAGCAGTTAATGCAATAATAAAGAATCATTATATGGATGATTACCTAGATTCCTATGAAAACAAAGAGAGCGCGAAGCAAGTGATCGAGGATGTATCGTGGATACACGAGCAGGGAGGTTTTCAAATGCGTAATTGGACCACCAATGATCCTGAAATATTTCGCGATATACCCAAGGAAATGTTAAGTGACTCCGCCATTAAGTTAGATTTACCTGGGGATGACTTTGAGAGAGCCTTAGGACTGTTGTGGTATCCGACAACCGACACTTTAGGTTTTAATATATCGCTCCATCGAATACCTGATCGGATATTGAAATGTGAACAGAAGCCAACCAAACGAGAAATCTTGCGAATAGTTATGTCGATTTTCGATGTGTATGGATTTCTTACGCCATTTACGATGCAAGCAAAAATAATCATTCAAAATACGTGGAGATTTAAAATCGACTGGGATCAGCCGATCACGGACAACTTGTTTGAATCGTTTCGCGAATGGATCAAACATTTGGACGTTATTAGGAGTATCCGCGTACCTAGATGGTATTTCAAATCACTTGAAATAGAATCACTAGAGAGCTCGCACATTTTGGAGCTTCATGTATTCTGTGATGCATCTCCAGTTGCCTACGCAGCGGTCGCTTACTGGCGTATATGCTATAATGATAACGTGTGTGTATCGTTGATCGCTAGTAAGGCACGGGTAGCTGGTATTAAACCTACGACGTCTGTGCCGAGGTTAGAACTACAAGCGGCGCTTCTTGGTTGTCGTCTCGCTGAAACTATACTTGAAGAGCATAGGTTAAAGGTCGATAAACGGTTCTACTGGACAGACTCGACTACTGTATTGTACTGGATACGAGACAATACAAGGAGCTATAAGACCTTCATTGCTAACCGACTAAGGGAGATAGACAATCTGAGCGAAATATCACAATGGCATTATGTGCCGACAGAACACAACGTAGCTGACATTGCTACCAAACCGAGCAAGTTGAAATTGTCTGCAGAGAGCACATGGTTTCAAGGCCCTCAATTTTTGAATCGAAATGAAGACTGGCCAACAGATGTAACAGAACCGAAAGACACGATTTGTGAGAGCGTTCTGGAAAGATTACACATAGTGAACCATATAAATAACATGCAGAATTACTTACCCATTCCAGAGCCGACCAGATTTTCATCATGGAAGCGATTACAACGCAGCACCGCTGCGGTGCTACTGTTCATTCAAAAGTGCAAGAGAAGGGAAGCAGAACTAAATGCGGATCTGATGGTCCAAGCCGAAGAACTGTTACTGCGCTTTTCCCAACTATCGTCATTTGGAGCTGAGCTGAACCTGCTAAAAGAAGGTAAACAAGTGATGAAAGACAGCCGCTTACGTACTCTCACACCCATCATTGACGAACGCGGCTTACTGCGTGCAGACGGACGCATCGGAGCCGTTCGACAGACGGATGCCAACTCCAACCATCCTATTATACTCGACGGCGGGGACCACATTACTAGGCTGATCATCAAATATCATCACGAACGAGTTGCTCATGCTAACAACGAAACTGTGATCAACGATTTGCGCCAGAAGTATTGGGTGGTAAATATACGACCCACAGTTCGATCCGTGGTGGCTCGCTGCATGTTCTGTAGGATTAGAAAGGCAAACCCTACTCCAGTACGTATGGGCGATTTACCCGAAGCACGCCTGTCACATCACCAAAGACCATTCACCAACTGCGGGATTGATCTGTTCGGTCCAATGGACGTTACAGTCGGAAGACAGAGAGTCAAGAGGTATGGGGTTCTTTTCACGTGCATGACCATCCGAGCAGTACACCTTGAACTTGTCTCGTCACTGACTACTGAATCGCTTATAATGGCTCTGCGGCGCATGGCCGCACGTCGCGGATGGCCGAGTAAAATATTTTCTGACAACGGAACTAACTTAAGAGGAGCTAACACTGAATTACGCAAAGCACTCCAAGAGCTAGATGAAGATAAACTTAAGCATTATGCTACCAACTTTGGCGTTGATTGGCATTTTATTCCACCAGGGAGCCCACACATGGGGGGGGCCTGGGAGCGACTTATACGTAGCGTCAAAACGGCGCTTAGAGTTATACTCAAGGAGAGATCGCCGCGTGAGGAGGTTCTGGCTACACTGCTATCCGAAGTAGAGAATATCGTGAACAGCCGACCACTTACCTATGTTTCGGTAGATCATCGTGACATGGAAGCGTTGACTCCTAACCATTTTCTAATCGGGTCTTTTTCCAATCTGCCTCCACCAGGAGCGTTTTGTGATATCGATTTGAGTCTAAGACGCCAATGGCGAGTTGTGCAACGTCTCAGCGATATGTTTTGGCAGAGATGGATTAAGGAAGTGCTACCCACTTTAATTCCTAGGAAAAGATGGGACCGGGATCAAGGGCAGGTGAAGATAGGAGACATTGTGTACATAGTGGACCCAAATTCACCTAGAAACACTTGGCCCATTGGTGCAGTGGAACAAGTACATCCAGGGAGAGACGGCAGGACTAGGGTCGTGGACGTGAGGACGCGCAGAGGGACGATGAGGCGTCCGGTAACCCGAGTTGCGCTTCTTCCAATTCATAATGAGTGTCGCTAGGGCGACACGGGGGGGAGAATTGTTGCCGACGCGCAACCCTTAACATAATTAAAAAAAAAAAAACACCGTGAGTAGCCAAGGCCACAGGAGGATAGCTATCTTTATTTGTTCTTTTTTTAGATTTATATTATTTACTCTATGGATATTTTAGTTTTTACTTTACTTTGTTTTTGGTTTAAGTTCAATAAGAAAAAGGAGAGGATTTTTAGTTGTGTTAATTTTTTCTAGATTATTCAAAAAATGTAACGTGTACAATGTGCCTTCAATAAATTTATAAATGAATGTGAAGCTTTTTATTGACTGTTGAAGAGGCCGCGCCGCGTACAACTAATGCTATCCTCGAAGGGTATTCGAACGAGTACTAAGACAGATGTGAGACAATTTGCGATGCTATTGTCTGTGCGGTAGAGATACAATCGGACAGCTCCAAATTTCAAACGAAAGAAATATTAAAAAAATTAAGTATCAGTAACTTAATAATTTTTGAAAATTCAGATCACGATTATTCTGATCCTTCACCACAAAGCGCCATAATCTTCTTTTCATCAAAATGTTCAATTATGCACTGTGAGTAAATTTCGTTATCACTTTCAGCAGATTTGTAATTAACAACAATGCGATATAATAATGGGACTCAGAATGGATCTATTGGTAGTGAACTGGAAAGGATTATGAGGGGAAGAAGCGGTTCAGTGCCCAGCTTTGTGAAATCCACCGTTCATTGATCGTCAGTCGAACTTTTGTTGAAGATTTATTTATTGAAAATCATAGTGCATGAACTAAGGCATGTAGTCTTCTTTGACACAGATTTAGTCCACTACGTTTAACGTATTTGAATTATTGTTAAATCGAGCCCTAATATTTGTGCTTCGATCCTATAGTCACAAATTAGTTAAGTACTTACTATTTTACACGTTTTAAAAAAAATCTTAATAGTTTAATAATATCAAGTTAAAATTTTAATCGTCTCTGGTGACCATGAAGCTGGTTCTTACCTCTACCAGAGGATCAGATTAGCGATCCAGCGAGGTTACGTCGCTGCGTTACCTCGCTTGATGGGCACCAACTCCGCAGACACAAAATTAAAGTCTGTGTTTTATTTATATTTTTACTAGATTATGCTTTATTATTATTCCTGTTGTTAATTTTTTTTTCTTCTGCTTGTATTTAAAAAAAAACATTCGCTCATTCTTTTATACTAAAAATATTTATTTTCGCTTTGGCGTGATTGAGATCGAAGGGACTAATCTAACAAGTTATTTTAAGGGGATTGCAACACACATAGATGTAAACATAATCTAGTTATGTAATATTTAATAGTGCAATAGTAATAAAATTGAGTTAAAGTTTGTCAAACTAACTCAAAATAAAGTTGATAAGATCTTTCCAACAAACTACAGTCACTTAACGATCTCTAATCGTTAAGTTTAAGTTTGTGTTGTTGCTTTCAATATTATTACACACACCGCCTACACAAGTGTGATAGCATTTGATGCTTCAAGCAATTAAAGCCTTTATAGTATATGTGCAAAGTCTGGAATGGCGTAAACAAGATGCCATGCAAACTCTGGTCCGAATCGCCTGGTAGATCGAATTTGTCTGCAAAGTTTGAATGTTTCAGTACATAGGGTGGAGTTTAAAACGGTTGTATATAACTGCGATGGAGGGACGAAATATGAACGCAGCCTTGCAAATACGAGATGTCATTCAAATTACAGGGAATTCGTGTACATGAGTCCCTTCACCCTTGTTATCGAATAATCAGTCATCCATGTAAACTAATATATTGGTTGTTAAGAAATTGCGTTCTTACGGGGTTCTCTTCGTGGGTGTTTCAACACCTACTTTATACCGATGATATTTTGGTGTCAACATAAGTCCATTATCGGCTTAGGCACTAATATCTACTCTTTGAATTTCTTCTCAGGTTGCCTTGCAATGTTTTCCTTCACCGTAAAGCTCATGATGTAAATTTTTTTTTAACGTTCTGTTACCAATAGGTCAAAAGGGAACCCTATTACTAAGAATTAGCTATCTGTCTGTCTGTTCGTCTATCATCAGGCTGCATCTCATGAATTTGATAGTTGATATTTTCACAAGTGATGTATTTCTGTTACCGCTTAACAACAAATACTAAAAAATAGAATAGAATAAATATTTAAGGGGGTTTCCATATAACAAGTGTGATTTTTGCTAGTTTTTATAGATAATGGTACGAAACCCTGCGTGCGCGAGTCCGAATCGCACTTGGCCTCTTTTTAATTATACTTATCTCATTGGCACCGTCCGTTGAGCTTTGAATGTCACTTGTGTAACAAGTGAGCAATTGAACCACCGTGACAAAGGCGTTCTTTTTAATAACTTAATATTTGATATCGAAAAAATTTGTTTTCATCAATAAATTCGTTGTTCTTATTAAATGGTACTCACGAGAATTATTAAGATTGTAATTATTTTCGGCAGTTAATATTGGTGTTAAGTTCTTAACGGGTACTTAGTTAACATAATCTTAATTAACACTCTTAAAATTGATACAAATTAGCAATTAATAATGGACAAATTCGAAGCCTGTAATTGGATCAAGATCTCGGAGATTGCTTGCGGCAAATCGCTCGAATTACGCTATTTTGATCGCCTTAGGCTTACTTACTTTACTTAATTAAATAAAGTTGTTAGTTTATGTTTTATTTTGGGAACATCCGATCTATCATTACCTTATTCGAGGAGCGAGTTGCCCCAAACATCTTAGGTATAAACTGTAGGTATTATACAATTTATATATTATTGTTATTATTTCTTGATCAGTTGGAAATTATGACTCTTTATTTAATGTTTCAATATATTGAAAAAAAAAGTGCTCTCATTCGCAGAGGTGTATTTATATATTACACATTTCGCCATTTTTGATTCAAGAAAAAAATTATTACCTAAATTTTTTTTGATCGAACCTTCATGTTCCGCAGCAGCGCTTTCAATACTGGAGAGACCACGAGAACGAGGCCTCTGCTTCGTAAATCCAGAAGTGGTTGCCTCACAGAAGACAACCCTGAAGGTGTATATTAAGAGAAACACCCACTTTTCAACGAAAATAAAACGGCTAATACGACTAATGGTGAATCCATCACCTCCTCAGACTGCTATTTTTCATTAACCATAAACCTCGTGGTGAGTCATTAATGCAGTTAAGTTTTTAGATCAACTCTAGTACAGACCAATTAGATTGTAAGTTGCTTCACCTGCGTGGCAAGGGACTACCAAACCGCTTGTCCCTTTTAAGCTCATTACTTTATATTTCCAAAGGAATATGATAATTTCAGATAAAAAATGCATCCAACCCGCTAACAGTACCAGAGGTTGTTGGAAACACACCAAAAATACAACCTTTCAAACATTAATAATACCTGAAATTTCTTGACACATTACTGTAACAGGGCTGTCATACGAACATATTTCGCATCTTCGTGACTCTACCCAGCGTATCAAGAGCTGCGCTCAGAGTTACAACTCCCTTTATTACACCTACTAAGAGGGTCGGCTTAAGTTGGCGTCGTGGTGCCGTCAGTCGCAGGTGATAACTGGATCGAGTAATTAGAAAATGACGTGGTAGTTAATAACTGAGCTAAGTTTGACAGCTCACGCGGCGCAGACGCCTCAAGTAACTGTCAGTTACTGAGACTGTATTTAAGAGGGTTTATGAGTCAATAGTTAGGGTGAACAAGACATCTGGCCTCAACTTGAGTGAAAGCGTAAAATTGCTATGAGATTAGATGAAGTTATTATTTTTATACAATGCTTTCGTATCCGAAACCTTACGTCTCCCATCAAGAACTTGCTGTCCTGAGAGTTCATTTTCACTCTAAACCCATTATTGTTTGCGAAGTATTCCATGTTTTACTTACCTATAGGTGCCGTTACGAGTTATGAGCGCTGACATTTTTTTTTTCACAATCAAGCACAGTAATCATTTTATGAGTCTGTATGGAGCCGTGGGGGTTTGAGCAATCGCCTGCTACGCAAGCGATGCAAGTTCGATTTCCAGGAGAGCCTGTAGGTAACAATGAGTTTATCCAAAAACTTGCGTGCAATGATTTCACACCACGTGCTTTACGCTGAAGGAAAATATCGTGAGGAAACCTCTGAGAAGTAATTCGAAGACGTATGTATATTTCCTGAGACAGCGATGGACTCACCCTCTGTCACATTGGTACTTAATCATATTCGGTGAAATGTGGGTATTGTGATTACAACACCTCTGCCTACCCCTTCGGGGAATACAGGCGTGAGCATATGTATTACGACTCTGGATTTGTCAAAACTATCAAACACAACTTATTCAGTGTTACCGTTCTCGATTAAAAATGCATGAAGTCATAAAACTAGCTTGCTTCGAAGACATAAAACTGAAAGCAGTTTGTATCTTCCATCAGACAGACATTAATTCGCATACGTTCGAGTAACTTTGGTCGTTGGAGTGAAGTCCACCAAAATCATTTATATCAATTCTCGGCTTAGGGCGCTGGACCGTTGGAAATTATTAAAACCGCAGGCGACCGCTCTGAGTAAAGGCTTCTAATTAACTTCGGTACACGTAAGCCAGCAGATGTTGCTAACTAATGCCTTCTCCATTATGGAACCCTGGTAGTTTCACATATGGAAACGTATGAGAGAAATATATAAATATAAAATATAAGCAATCTGTCCGTCTTAGACGACCGCGGGTGTAAAGAAGAATAAAGAGAAATTTAATATGCGAAGTTACAGATGAATAAAATTTAAGTGTCTGTTTGTAATTCCAAAATAACAGCTTTTAACTAAATGTGTATCATGAAAGTACATACGGTACTGATGAAAAACAATGTTTAAAATGTTTCTCTGTATGTCTGTTCGTCTGTCGGTTTGTTCCGCCTAATCTCTAAAACTGCTGTACCGATTTAGCAGGGGCTTTCACTGGCAGATAGCTGATGTTAAAAATAGTAACTTAAACTATTTTAATTTAAAATAATTGCTGTAATGCAAATATAAAAAAAATCTGTTATTAATAAATCATAAAATTCCACCAAACATTAGCAAACCACCTCTATTACCATTTAAATGAATATACAAATTTAAAAAAGTTTTTAATTCACGCCATTCGATCTTCCTTTGTTTCGGCTAGCAATTAAAAAAGAATAAAAGCGTCGGAATTTTAAAAGCAATTTGAAAGTTTTGAAATGATTTGCAGTTTCACCGACACCTTTTTACATTGTTATTTGTGTGTTCATAAATGTATGGTGACGTGTCAGCGGGTAATAACTGTAATACAATACGATTTAATGGCTTTGAAACCCTTTAAGCGACATACACTGTTTCGCATGTTCATTATAAGTAGTTAAAAAGGCTGTTTCTTCTGTGTTTGAGGTAATTCATGTCGACACTTTCAAGAAGTTCCTGTGAATGCTACCAAATGCCTTTAAAAGGACAAATCTCATCGGTACAGGGGGCCTATTCGCATTCTCCGAAAAATTAAGCTTCGGCCGATAGTTCCTACCACGGTTCTTATCCGGTCTAAAATATAAAAAAATCTTTGACATTTTAAATCAACTTAAATTTAAGTATTAAAGGAACGAAAACTTTTTTACTTTTTAAGTTTGATTAAAACAAAGCGATACCAATTTTCGTTCGTTTACGATGCTCCGTTTTCGAAGAAAGAGAATAGAACCCCAGATCGGTGAGCTTTTCTCGTAAAAAATACGCCACCACTCTTTTGAAATATACATAAATGTTATAAATATAAAGGTCTGGCTTGATTTGCATCATTTTAATACAGTGGAACACAAATAATCCCGAAACCTTTACAAAGATAAAAAGGTTGTAGTAGTGCTTTAGGGGGCTACAAACGAGCTCTTGAAATTCACAGCGCGCCCGGTCAACTACGACATTAAATTGAAAGGAAACAGAAGGGCAGCTTCCTACTTTATCTAAGAGTAAGTAAGAAAAAATATCTACCCACTGGTCCACAAGCTGTGTCGCAGTTTCACCTGTGTTGTAATTTTTTGCGTATTTCGTATTTCAATTGACCTTTGACCGATCAAAGCTAATCAAATCAAAAATAACTAGCAGCATGGCAAAAACAAAAAATAACATATAAATGAAACTCTCGTCCGTATGTTTTTGTGAGGCGGCAATTGAACTGGCTTCATGTATGTTTTATTTTGCCGGCCTGTCGAAACAAAATTATACGGCCCGAGCAAATTGTCTACTGGCCTATCTAGTGATTTCGAGATCTCTCCCTGTACCGTCAGCAAACGAAATCGGAGAAACTAAAATATTTAAGGGTACAGCTATATTTTTCTTGTTACGTACAATGTTATTGGGTAATGTTAATTAAAATATTTGAAGCTCACAAGTTTCAAGATCATTTTACATGAATTGAGGAAAATAGCTCTCTTATCTCTTTTACTAAGATAAAGATATCAAATTATTTCGAACGGCAGGATAATGACATTAATACCTATATTAAGTTTTGGTAAACCTTTATAACTGACTTTTGTAAAAATTAATATTTCCTATTTTTATGATTTGTTAAGCTTATATTTAATTGAATTACGAAGTATCAATGGATTATTTTCAAATCAGCTTGGAGTTCAGAAATTTCTATGTTTCTTGAAATGTCAACACTTTGTTACAGACTAATAATATTTGTAACCTATAATTATATTTCAAAACATGTTTGTAATTTTTCATCACAAATAACGAAGTATGTACTTAAGATGTAGGTAAAGAACAGAAGCCAGACCACAAGATTTGACGTTTATAAAGACTAGCTTGTTAGACGTTCGCGTCCTCTCGAGATTTCCTGTCGGGCTCCGCTCCCGACGGTACACGAGTGCTCTCCAAAAGTTAATAATTCGAACCCGTTCCTACTTGTCTGATTTCCCATTCATATTCATATTTATTTCGTTTCACCTATTCGCCCCACGACGTTTCGCAAAATTCAAATTTAAATCCTTAATTTTAACAAGATACGCGGCGTAACTTGCTCGTAGTCGCCATTCAGATAAATTGCTCGGCGGCGCGGAAGAAAATCCTTATTGTGTTAACGTGATTTCGAATGAATTTAATGTATTATTCGAGAATCATATTCATGTAAATTAGAATGGTAATGACTGTGCTTGTTTTGGTTCTTTGTTTGCTGTCTTATGAGGTATGTTTGAGTCAAATTATGTTTTCACTCCACTGCCATTAATAATGATAATACATGTGCGTATGATTTCTGTAGAGCTTAATTAAATTGAACATTTCATTATAAATATGAAGATTTGTATTATTTTATGAATGTGATCTCAATTCCTAAGCAATGGTAAACAACTTTTATATATTTATTTATAAATTTATTTATCGGAACCCTAAATTATTTTTTAAATACTTTTATTCAAGCCTAAGGTAATATTGGCCTTGTGATATCAGCTATCTAGGAATTAAATTATTGAAAATTGGTCTTTTAAGTCCAGCGTCGCACTCGTCGTCGTGTGTCGGTTTTTTAGAAACGAAATTGACCCTTATCGCTTGTGCTTTATGTAACAATTTTCTATGATTGAAAACCAATGCTCGTCGTTGAGTTCGACGCTGAGAAAACTTAGTGAATGACGCGAATAAAACACATGCGTTACCCGTCGCTGAGCCCTCATATCTCGTGGAGTCAGCTGTATGACTGTTATTAACGACGTATCAGAAAATCTTTTCAACAGTAGTCCGGTGTTTGGAATCAGTTACATGTGAAATGCAGATGTTTTCCTTCACCGTAAAGTTGGGGGTAGGACAAACTACTGTACCCTAAGAAAAAACATTAACACCAATCGAGGGTTGAACCTACCCTTCTGAATCCCACGCTGGTGTTATTCACATAGTTATACGAATAATTTATGAAGTCAAATAACTAAGACAACCGCAAGGCCAGGAATGCAATCGCCATTCGGTTAATTAATAATTCTAGACCGGTCTGAGGACATAAAGTCTGCGGTCTGGGGGTCCCACCCGCCATTATTAGTACTCCGTTTTAATACTATCCACAATTTAGCTAGCGCCACTCCCTACATATTAATTATTTTACGAGACCTCCCTTAAACGGGTGATTGCTTGCTTTCAAATTTTATATTCCGCTTTTAGCGTTTTGGCTCTTTACTTTATATATGTTTATGTGTATTTACTGCATCAGATCATTAGCACTTTGAAATGGTAATAGCACGTGATAATAATTCAAGTGTACTGCATCAGCTAAGTATATTCAAATTTAGAATTATACAAACTTAAGTACCTTGAGTTAAGTTCGATTTTAATTATTCAGAAGTTCAACCGAAGGTTTATTATTACAATCAATGATTCCTCGCCTTAGTGCTATATGCCACTGAGACACTATAGACCACTTAGTTTGTATACCCACAATAATTATAGGCCCTACGGATTCAACAAGATAAGTATTTTTTTTTCGAATATACTTTATTATTTTGAATATCTTATTCGTAGGCACTGAATGCTTACATAGTGCAACTTTTATCACAACCGCCGTTGCATGCCACGTCGTCGCCACAGTATATATTATAAATGTATTAAAAAAAACTTCATTTGATTAGATTTTTAACAAAGTACTTCTAAATCGTCAGAATGACATGATTACACAAGATTATACTTGCTACCGCCAGATTCAGAAGGTAAGCAACCTTTCTTCTTTACTGGAAGAACCTGATAAGAAAACCAGTAATTACCCTTTTCAAATACATTATACAATTTTAAAAACTAGATGCGTTACGATAGCGACACCCGTCAGCCCATATATGGCACTGTTTCGATCCCATACAAATCTGGGTTCCCATACGTCAAGGCAGCTGCGCGTGCGACAGCGGTAGTGAGAAAACTCGCACTAGGCACTCTGATGCTATTCCCTCCATTTTCCTCAGCACAGTGCAATTCTTTTAATTTCTAAACTTCGTTAATTTGGATGGTGCTTGTTAGCGCTGGTCTTCCTCTTCCTCTTTCTTCTTCTACGTTTCCTTATAGTATGTTCTTAAAGAAATATGTCCAATTATTATTATTTTGCGAGTCTGAAATGTTGCTGGTTTATGAGCTATTGTGGCCGTGGGATTGGAGTAGTACGGAAATTCGAACGAGTGCTTGCCTGCGGCCTGTTCCATTGAGTTTTTCTTAAAAACTAATGTGCCGTGATTTAACACCACGTGCTTTACGGTGAAGGACAACACTAAAAGAATAAGTACATGCGATTTTTCAAAGCTCATCTTATAGATGTAAGTACAAATTGTAATATCTAATATTAATGCCTCGCCGGTAACATTATAATATCATAAAAGTAAATTGCAATTTATGTATTAGTAATAAGTAATTCATGAAGCAATTTTCAAGTACTTATACTCAGAGAAAAGCTTTCTTAATTAATGCTTTAGAAGTCTTTGAAGATACTTTGTATGAAAATATTAAACACGTATTTTTAATAAATTGAGCATTTGACATTTAAAACTAATTTCTTCATAAATTATCTTTCAAGCTATATGAACATTATAATGTGTTTCTTGAAAATATTAATATACCAATATCACTTGAACTTTTAAGTCTACTTTTGTACATGTGCCGCGCCGTCACCAGTTATGAATGCTCAAAAGATAGTGGGGATAGCTGCGCATGTATTAGTACTTTGCTAAATATTTCATTCCATAGAGCGCTCTATATATTTTCCCTAACCGCTGACTTTATCAGCATTTGGAAGCTATATATTTTTAAATAACAAAAAATAAAGGAATTTAAAATATTTTGGGACTGTCAAAATTTCATTTTCGAATATAATATTTTTTTTTATTCCTCAAGTCTTTGTAACTTATTTATTAGATAACATCGAATCATAGAATAACTAACACAACTAAAAACCTTAAAAAATATAATCTTATAACTATAATATATTATTAAAAGGATTATAATATTATATAATAGTTATATATTATTCTTATTTTTAATTACATTGTAAAAAAAATGTAAGTGAAAACTTAAAAGGCATAATGCTCATAGACCTTCTGAAACGTGCCTTTTATCTTTTACATTAATATAGATAAAATATATGAAAATAAAAAGCAATAAACAGTAAAAAAAAAATATCTGCTAACACGACAACGGATATACATTTATAATATTACAGACGTGCGAACGGATGCAGTCTAGCCAGACACTTTCTAAGGCACTAATGAAACCCAACGTATTCCGGTAGGTACACCTAAGCGTACACAGGGAAATTTTATAAGAGTATTTTTTATGGCGCTGATCTTATACCGGGTGAATGTATTAATATGTATGTGACTACTCACATACATATTAATACATTCACATACAATTGGTGGAGTAATGTATATTTTTGAGTCAACTCTTTACTCTATAGCTTGCGATCAATGGTTAAGAGTAAGTTATATAATTATCATCTTAATGATGTGGGGTCCGTAACAGGTGTCACAACAGTACTTACGCATTTAACGACCCACAAATTCTTAGTCAGACGTGCAATAATATAAATTATCAAATGGCGTAATCGTAAAACAGAATTTTTTAAACGAAAATATCCCCCTTGAAATGTCTAATGTCAGTTGAAGCCGCGGGTAGACTAGGCCTAAATACTCAAAGTCATTTAGAACATAATATACAATGAAATCGTTTATATCTTCAAATGAAAGTCACACAAATGTCTTATACCTTAATTCTAAGTTTAAAGTGAATATTAAAATGTTAACTCACATCAATTCATTTTACGACGCGCAATATTAAGCATCGCCTTAAGAGTAATAAATCGCCGCTGGGGACGGCAGGACATTATTAAAATACCACATCACTACTGTTCTGACACGTCCCTAATTAAATTTCACACTAGAGACTGCTTTCGCTCGTAAAATTTTACAACCCTTCGAGTTTTCATCAGTCGTGTTATAGTCGTTTTATTGTCGGGAGCTTTGTGATCGATACCAATCGGATTTGAGTTAGGAGGTTATAATACTCGGTGTGGCTACATAGTCGTTATACATCGTACATAGTTCGATCATCGTTTGCTCGTATTACGAGTGTTATAGGTTTTTGAAGTATTGTTTCACAATACGTCCGAAGTAAAATATTGGGGACTGTAACATGGTGGGGACATTGAACATGTAATATTTATAGTGTAATTCTGTCTTTTGTCAATTGTGCGAAGCATTATCATCATTATACATATCATATTTCATACTTCAGTCTCACTTATTTACGAGATAATTGGGCACAAACCAAAACTTTCTTCTAGGAAATGCGTTGCTAAGCGACTTCTATATTTTTCACCTACATAGAAACTATGGGGTTAGGAATGATTTGTTAGAGCATGTCTGTAAACACAAAGGTAGCGTCCATGCAATACAAGACTTACCTATAAGTCTTCGGATTACGAGTTAAGTGAGTGTAAAAATACATTATTTTGAGTACAAGTAGACTGAAACAAATCCATCTGTACAAGTAACAATATACACTCCATTCTCCATTGAAACATTGCACGAGCGCTCAGCACATAAAGGCGAGTAATGAATACTCCGGAGAATAATAAGCTAACAAAAGAATATCCTTGTTTTCCCCATTCCCCCCTTGTCAACGGATCACGTTATTCGAATCGCTTTCTTTTTTCTCTACCGTGTAGAAGGTAATTAAAGATAAATATAATATAAAACGCTTCGCTTCACGTGGAATGTAAGCTTTTGTCTCCTTAAATGGAGTCGTGTTTATAGATTGTCGTCCATTGTTTTCCTAATCCGTCCCCGTAGGATATTACAAATGATTTATAAGTCGCTCCGCATCGAACAATGAAATGACGACGCGGAAATAAAAATATCAGGCCTTCAAAATTATCCTGTTTTCCAATTAAAATTTTAATTGCGCCTTTCGTAAAAAATGTCAAAGTACTTGTACCAAAAAATTATTCGTTACATTCCATTATTCTTTACTAATTATTAACTAAGTTAATTCCTTATGAATGTTTTTACCCTAAGAGCCTCTAAGAAGTGGTGTTTGAGAACAAGAATAGAGCCAGATTTCAATGCTTTACAGGTTTATTAGTTAGAAAAAATGTTTTTACAAATAAAACATTGCCTCTTCCAGCGATATTTCTGTAAGATTCAATCTAAAGATAAAATACGGATACACGCCAGTTGTGTTGACTCTGTAAATACCAGTTCTGAAACAATAAAAAAATTTTTGTATATTCACTATGATACTGGTCTGTGTCCGACAAACGTTATTTTGCCACATGCGTTTTTACGGTGTGGAGTACCCTAAAAAAGATCACTAATTTATCATTCATTTTATAATTAATCATAGAAATAGTTTTGGTCCATTTCTAAAACCTACCTATATACAAAAAAAATCATTAAAATCGTTTCAGAAGTTTTTTTTTACAAACACGATCACTAAAAATATTATTTCAATATAACAATTTTACCTTCAGATTCAACTTTTAATTAATATTTCATAAACTTGGTAATTCTATGGTTAAAAAATCGATTCCTGATAAGCTGACGATTCAAATATCAAACATAATATCGCCGTCTTACATTGAAACTGGCCTTAAAGTTGACTTAAACTTTTTCCATTTATTTTGAACTAAAATAATTATTAATGGCTTTATAGGCATACACTCTTCAGTTATTTCTATTTTTATGAAAGACTACCTTTAGCCCGCGGCTTCACCAGCGTGGCACATAATAAACCATGACCAATCTGAGAATTCCATTTTAATATAAGAAGTAATTTGTGCTCAGATAGATATCGGATCTAATATATTTTCTAATTACAATAGCATTATGTAAAATTTTTAAATAAGTACATTGTCATCATATGACAAAAGTCAGATGTAATAATAATATTATTATTACTAACTGGGCCCCGCTGTTTCACCGATGTAGACTTAATTTCATGGGTGTTTTTTAATAAAAGCATTACTCCTTGTAACATTAGCTATCTGCCAGTAAAAATCCCGTTAAAATCGTTCCAGCCATATCTGAGATTAACCGAAACAAACAGACAATTTTTTTTTATATACTTTCATATGTATTTAGTTAAAAGCTGTTATTTTCGAATTACAAATAGACACTTCAGTTTTATTTATCTGTATAGATGTAAAGATTATAATTATATCTTAACTTTTGTATGTGTGTCTTACCTGTTCTTAGTCAAATCACTCGTCCCCATATGAAGCGTATCTCCGTAACATTTATCAAACAGGGCGTCCGTGACCGACTCGCATTGAGTGCCAATAAACTGATTAGGATACTTCACACTAACATACAAGTATGCTATCGACATTAAATGTGAACATACACTGCTGAATAGACAGTTTGGCATATATACTCCTCCATTAGGGTAGAAGTCTGCGTGGCCACAAGGATCACGGTAACCGAATAAGAATGCGTTAGTGTGAATGACTTCAACGTATTGTGCGTCGGATTGTTTCAAACGACTCTCATCCAAGTGCCAAAAAGGACCTGCTGGATCTAAAGCTGAAAAAATAAGGATGTCTTTTTATCAACTATTGTCTTGACCCTGACTGCCTCGTTGGTCCTGGGTTCCCTAGTCGACCAAATTCGTATTGATTTTTTCCATCTGTAATTTTGCATGCTTCAAGTTCATTGTAACTTGCAAAATGTGGCAATAAAAGCATAGGCATTATCTTGTAGTCAACTACTTAACTTGTACACGTGAATTCTTAAGCTCTTAGGATTAAAATTAAATCTGTTTAAAATTTCAACTAAATCAATTTAGCAGTTCAACCGTGAATTGGTAATAGACGATTATTTGCCCACCAGATGGCGCCACACATCAGCTAGATTGATATGATTGTGTGTGCTAAAATCTGGAAGTATTCATGTGATTACTGTAAAGAAACTTATTTTATTTACAACACTTATATTGGTTGTCACTCAAGCTTCTCTTCGGCGTAAGTTCTGCTGGTTTGTCCAATATAAAAGAAAGTTACTATCGACAGTAAGTACCTCAAAAGTAAATAGATACACTTTAAGTGATTACCTCCATACTTAAATAATATCCTTTTTTATATATATTCTTACCTGTTATCTTTCTCACCCTAGAATTGGTTTTCCTACCAGCGTTACCGATCAGATGACCTCCAAGACTGAAGCCTAAGAGATGGACTTTATCCAAAGAAAATCCCAAAGACTCCAACCATAAGAGAAATTCGCCCAATTCCGTACCCACGTCTGGCACAGCTGCTTTTGCCGTGAAATAATTCATATTTGCCACGATACTCCAGTCATGAGAAATAACGTTGACGTCATTATCTTCTAGTAATGCTACAAATATACATAAAAAATAACTTTAAATTGCTAAAATAAGCCGCGTTTTTAAAGAAAGTTCAGTGATGTCACGCGAGTTTTTCGGCGAAGGGAAACATCGTGATGAAACTCGCATAAATGTCTGAGAAGAACTTCAAAGACGTACCCATGTATTATAAATAGATCAAGGGACGAGTGGGCACAGGGTGCGAATTGCAGGGGACGAGTGAGACCTGGGGGCCAACTATGATCGTTTGAGCAGAGCATGTCTAGAACTTCTTTGTTTTGATCAGTCAGATTTGAGCGTCAAAGCTCAGAAGTTCTTAATACACTCTGCTTAAACTGATGATGAACCAATACCTATAGCAATGCCTATAGCAATGTCTCATTAATAGATTTCTAAGATTCCTACCGTGACACAATTCCACAATGATTTTGCCCAATCCAGACATTATCCATCCGTGGGAAATGATGATGGTTTCTTTTTCGAAATCAAAATTGGAATTAAATAAGCTCCTGAAATCGTGGATACGGATATTTTGTGGATTATCTGGTGTTTGTCTGTAATATAATAAAATAAATGTTAAAATATTTTTATTCACGCAAAATGTGTTGGACTTGAATTCTTAAAAGCTATATATTTTCTGAATATCCCAGATACGCGCATTAATCCCGATTGAAAACCTGGTTGATTGGAGGTGAAATGACGGATGAAACTCTTAATAGACATTAAGAGTTTCATTGAGTGTTGTCTTGGCCATCACGTGTATTTTGTAGACGCTCACAACATACTCGCTATAGACTATTAGCTCACTAGTTCAACGGGTATAGGGTCGGCTTTCCAATTGCAGTTACAGTTAGTCAAGAAGAGCCGTGGTGGCCTTGAGGTTTGAGCAGTCGCCTGCTACGCAAGCGACGCAAGTTCGAATCCCAGCGGGGCCTGTACCAATGAGAAATTTACTAAAAAACTTATGTACAGTGATTTCATACCACGTGCTTTACGGTGAAGGAAAACATCGTGAGGAAACCTGCATATTTCTGAGAAGTAATTCAATGACGTGTGTAAAGTGTCTGAGACGGCGATGGACTCACCATCTGTCACGTTGGCAGTTAATCATCTTCGGTGAAAAGTGGGTGTTGGTGTGGGTGGGTAAATGTGAAGCTTTTCGTGCAGCCGTATTCACCTGATCATGATGAGAGTATCGTCGTCTCTATGGCTTTATCCCATATATTGATGAGGTATGCACTTAATACAACCCGACGTGGCTGATATTAGGTGACCGGCCAAATCACTTTTACCCAAACCGACTTTATTTCATTACTATTAGTCATTATTGTCAGATTTTCTCAGGCCTCTGACTGACCTGTAACGAGTGCCAAAAATGTTAAATTAAAAAACTCTCCGGTTAAAAAATCGATTCCGTCACTGAGGGAGTGACAATGAAAATGGTATGGCATGTATGAGTTTACCCATCCAAATGGGTTGGGTGGTACATGTATTTTGACAAACACTCACCGAGTAAACAGCCAAAATTGGCTGCTAGAAATACCATATCTGGCAATAAAATCATTATTGATTGCTTCATAAGTATCGACTAGTCGCAACACGCCGTCTCCCCCGGGAAAGTAGAAGTATCTATCTCCTAATTCATATGGTTTTTCCTCGGTTACTATTTCAGCGGAGCATACTGTAATGATTAGAACAATCAGATTTTAGTTGGTATAAATGGAAAAGAGGTTTGACGTAAAAAATATTGATTTATAAGATATAGAAGACCGTCTGCTTCTAAGACGCTATATTATCCTGTGAAAGCATTCAGCACCACTCAATGGTGGCATGCACGGGTTGTATTCCATAAGTAAGTATTCACTTTATTCTTATATATTTATATTCTTATATTATATTATCACTCTCGATACTCGGCTGCGATCCTCTGTTTGGTAGAGTATCCTAACGAATTTCGACTTGAGAAACGGTATACTTGATCTCCGTACGCCCAACCTCTTGTAAGTCTTCCTAATAATACATTATTATAAATCAATGTGGTATGATAAGCCGTGGTGGCTGTGTGGTGAGCAGTTGCTACGTAAGCGACGCATGTTCGAATCCCAGCGGGGCCTGTGCCCAGGGTTTTTTTAAAAACCTATGTGCAGTGATTTCACACGGTGAAGGAAAACATCGTGAGAAAACCAGCCTATATATGGACTCATGTATAGTGCCTGAGACGGCGAGGGACTCACGTTGGCACCTAATCATCTTCGGTGAAAAGTGGGTTTTGTTATTTACACCTCAAGCCTACCCCTTCCGGGTATACAAGCGTGAGCATATCAAATCAAATCAAAAAAAACTTAATATTTTACACAAATGCCATACGCAATTACACACATTTTAAGTTTTGAGATCTATACTAGCATGATGATTAATGGTCAAATAAAACTCACCTCCTATTATCGATAAAAACAACACACACTTCATATTTTGTTTCACTTCAATAAATCACGGAACTGAATAGTTTCTATACTCCATACACTAGCATTAATAAAAAAAACTTAAAATATACTACGCATCCATAGGAACTGTGTACAACTGTTGTTATAAAATTTATACAACTCAACGAAGAGTCGGAGTCCGAGTCAGAGTCAAAATTGTGCATCGAGAGTTCCGTACGATTTAACTTGGTATAATTTTTTTCTGCTAAGAACCATTGTCTTCCATTCAGGTCGGTCGGTGCTTAGCACTTACAGTACATATTCTTTATAATAAGCCCGTTTTTATTATTTGTTTTAACGCGTACTTTCAATTAAATGCTTCTTTGTGTAACTATTATAATAAAAAAAGACAGACACCGATTTGGGCCAAGCTTTGTACTTTTAAATAGTTTACTTGTATATATAATTAAGTTCTTATTCAGTGAATACTTATTAATAAATTCTTAAGTAAAAATGTCATTCTTCATGTTTTTTTGTCAGTCCCATTATGGTAACCACTTATTATAAAAAACCTATTAGTAACCATTAAAAAAAGTAAGCTGCTTATAAGAGCCCTTATGGCACATTTTCGGTACGGAACCCTAAAAACAATGTATGTAGTCATTAATAAATACTCTATCATTAACTTCACCGCTATATACAAATTATAATTCTAATCATTTCAAACAGGTAAAAACCGGTCAAATTGGTGTCAAAAGCCGTATATGTCAAATAAATAGAATATGCGACGCGGTCATCAACCGAGGAACCCGTCTTTGCTACTCTTCCTTGCAAAATTAATAAAAGACAAGACACTGGTGTGCTCGGCGATTTCACCTGCGCGTAATATTTCTTTGGGTTTATCATCAACGGGACATTAGATATTGAACCCACGGGCTTCCAGTTGGTTAAACTTAAAATTAATATGACTGTTACTACATCATAAAATGTAAACTTCGTTCATTGATCTCTCGATTTCATAAAAACACTGCCTTACTTTATGCATATATTTTTCTAAATACCGCATCTAAAAATCTATACAGTCAATAAATTGACGTGACCGCTAGTAATTCCAAACGAACAGTGTTTCACTAAATGCATTATTATGAAAGTATATACATACGGTACTGACATAAAAACAATTTTAATCTTTTTCTCTATCTGTATTTCTGTCTGTCTTTTTGTTAGGTCTAATCTCCGAAACGGCTGAACCGATTTTACTTAATATAACAAGGAGTAATTTAGGCTTCCTTTGTTTAAAAAAAAATCATTAGGATGCCGTAGGTCACCCATGAAATTAATTCTTCGCGGGTAACGCGGGGCACCGCTAGGATGTAACATGTTCGCTTTGAATGGGCCAAAGGTTATCCAATGTCGAGTGGGTGAAAAACCTAAATTGTCGTGGGTTTTCTGAATCAAATTTAAAATAACCTAAGTTATTCCTCAAACAGCGTCAGCTTATCGACTTAATAGGTTGAGGAATAAAGAAACATATCTTTGAAAGGTTGCTTATTTCATTACCTACTTACAATAAGCGTGAAACTCAACAAAAAAGTAATAGCTACTTTAAAACTTATACATTTTCTTCGTCAGAAAGTTGGGTACGACTGAACTTTAGAAGGTAAACAGACTCCGTGTGTTGTTTCCCACGATTCTAAGATCGGTTCGACAAATAAGCTTAACTTAGCAATATCACCTTTTGTTCATCTACCCGTAAACTTAAGCTTACGATGGCGAATCTCTTATTCGATTTGAAAAAGATACAATCTTTAAATAATTCTTAGTTTAAACTTTCCTTGAAAGCTTTACATCTAAACTTATACACGTAATTAAAATTGAGGTGTTTGTTTGTAATTCTAAATATAAAAAAGTATACAGCTACCTGCCAGCGATAGTCCCGCTAAAATTAGCAGACGGACAGACAGACAAACATTTTAAAACTAATAAAAAGATAACGTATAAATACTTATATGAAATCATTATCAATTGAATAAAAAGCTGTCAATATGTTCTAAATATATATTTGGTAAAATGAATACCTTCTGTAAATCATAATACAAAATAGCTAGTCATAAACTGAGAAATACCTTCGTCTGTCACTTTCCAGATTGTCATAAAATTGTTTATTTTCCAACGTGTATAATAAGGCGTCGTCACATTGACGTAAAATAAGCAATTTCCTTTTGTATCAACTAAGGTGTTCGCTATGTTTACGGCGCCAGCTTTACGATTTGTTTGTGCATTCGCCTTGACAGTTTTAAAATCGATTTTTAAAGTGCTTCCAATAAATGTGAGCTAGGTAACGTCTGACGCATTTTAGTAAAAGTGAACCGTTTTTGTTACTGTTGAGTTACGTGAAAAGTTACATAAAACCGTCTGGGAGGAAAGTGTTTTCTTTGAAACTTTCCTTTGGTAATTAGTTACAATTTCTGCTAATTTATATATCCAATAAGCAGGTTTTTGTTTGCGTGTCCATCATTTGTTCGCTAATGAACTATATAATAATTCTAAGGACTCCATTATAAAATTGCTTAAAGTAAAAATTGCCTTTTAAAAATATAAAAATGTGATGAAAAGGCTGGAATCAATTAATTATCCAGAAAACTTTCATAATGTTTGGGATCAATATCAACCAACTTCAAAAGAAGTAAGAGGTTCTCAATTTTATTGAACTATATGTTTTAGTTTTGACTTTTGATATCGGAATAAAATACTTATGGCGTATGCCTTGTATTCCCACCCCTTTTTTATTTCCTGCCGTGGGGATTCTAACTCAAGCCTATATTGAGGCAAACGAGATACTGAAGATACATACATACAAATGCTCACGCCTGTATTCCCCGAAGTGGTAGGCAGAGGTGTTGTAATCACAACACCCATTTTTCACCGAAGATGATTAAGAGCTGACGTGACAGATGGTGAGTCCATCGCCGTCTCATACACTTAACATACGTCATTGAATACTTCTCAGAAATATGCAGGTTTCCTCACAATGTTTTCCTTCACCGTAAAGCACGTGGTGTGAAATCACTGTACATAAGTTTTTTTTGAAAAACTCATTGGTACAGGCCCCGCTGGGATTCGACTTGCGTCGCTTGCGTAGCAGGCGACTGCTCAAACCTCAAGGCCACCACGGCTCTCTCCATCTATAAGATCCATATATAAATAATATGTTAATGAAAGGGATGGAAACATTCATAATAGAAAAGGCGAATCAAAATAGCGGAAATGTCAACGAAAACAGTGCAATTTAAGTCAGAGCACATTCGGTTCCCGTTAAAAAAGGTAATGTACGTGAGAAGAATGTTGGTTCCCAGGGTGCGGGACTGGACGTAGCCATCGCCAAGGAATACATTAAGACTAGAAATACTGTGGAAAATAAATATTGTTGGAACTTGTCGGAATAATAAAAAGATAACGTTCAATTCTTCACATCGTTTTCGTTTCGTGGTTTTTGTTCATGGCTTCGAAGACGTAAATGGAGGGGTCTAAATAGTTAATACATTTCGACCATAGGTTTGATTTAATATTAAAGTAACTTATTTGATTACGTTCAATAAAAATACAAGTCGCAAGTTTACACTAAAATAAATGCATATGAATAAAAAAAATTGAACTGTCATAAAATATATTTGATATTTTTGTTGATTTTCATTAATAAATGTTATAATGATAAAAACCAGCAACTTCATTCCAACTTGATTTATAATTAAACCTACCTTTTGACAATTAAATCGGTATACCTAAACAAATGCAACAGATAAAACATCTCATCGTTATTTATAAAAGCAATACCATATACTTTTGAAATATATCAGTTCGGATGCAGTCGTGCGACACAATGGGTGTCGAATATCTTTTAAGATACTGACTGTAGTATTCACGGCACATTTGCCGCGTAAAATAAGATTTCGATTAACTTCCTTCCTGCTTAAATACGCCACGTGACTACTAAACTATTCGGGGGTAGATTCGAATATGAAATCTTTTGGACCCTTTGGTTTATAGAACGACTGCATTCGAAGCAATCGAAGTCGCAGTAGATTAATAATTTTATATGAATTTTAATATAATTAATAATTATTTATTAACTATATTATGAAAAAAAAAGCCGTGGTGGCCTTGAGGTTTATGCAGTCGCCGACGCAAGTTCGAATCCCAGCGGGGCTGTACCAATGATTATTTCTAAAAAACGTATATACAGTGATTTCACACCACGTGCATTACGGTGAAGGAAAACATCGTGAGGAAACCTGCATATTTCTGAGAAGTAATTCAATGAAGTATGTACTGAGATGGCGATGGACTCACCATCTGTCACGTTGGCACTTAATCATCTTCGGTGAAAAGTGGGTGTTGTGATTACAACACCTCTAACTACCCCTTCGGGGAATACAGGCGTGAGCATATGTATGCATGTATGTATATTATGAAATGATGCTGAGTTTCTTGTGTGAGAACCGGTCAATTCTTCGACGTTTATAAGTAGATTAGAGAAGAAAAAATATATTCTATTTTTATCCGTCTCTTTGTTAAAGAACAAATCTCTACAGACAAAATATTTTAGAGGCAGCTACGTAGACTACACCTTACAGTTTAATTCAAATCACAGAACGCATTTGATTTTCAATTATTACAGTCGATAGAACACGAAACACGTGGAAAATTCAATTTATACAATTCAACTGTGTAATATAAAATAACCTAAAAATAAAAGGCCAATAATCAATAGAGTGCTTAGTATTCATGGGATGAAATAACCCTTTGGGGCATTTTCGTAGCAGATGTGTGAGGCGGGTTGAAATGGCCCAACGCAGTTATTAATACTTAACCGGCTAATGGCATTATCTCATGTTTGGAAAGGCTATTATCACATATTCCAAGTTCTTTTTAGTATCTGCAACGTGTTAAGAATGGTGAACATTTCGAAATGAAAGAATAATATTTAGATATATTATAAAGAAAATGGTCTAAATTGTCGGGAATATATTCTGTACATAAATACTCACATAGCTCTCGTCTGTATTTCTTTAAGGGGTAGGTTTAGTACACCCACATTACGCCAGTTATTCGAATAAATAAAATAAAAATAAATATTAAGTCCCATGTATATATAATTCAATAGGCACCAAGTCTATTGCCGTAAGGCACTAAATCCGTGTTGCTACTGTGAAATAACAGATGGAATACTCAATGTTAATTTTTCCAACCAGGGGATAGTAAGATTTTTCGCTTAGTCTATTGTACTAGATTTAAGTTAAATATACAACAAACTTATAATTTTCCATTTACGTTATAAACCAGGAGATCGAATCGAGGAATCTCAGACCATAGACCAACGAGGCAGTTCATGATATTTTTTCTTATTCTTCGTTATTTGTACTACTGCTCGATAATGTGTTTCGAATATATTCTATTTTACACGCAATGTAAATGTAGGAAACATAGTTACTACCTACCATATGGACTGTGTAAAAGCATTTAGTACTTTTGTGTAGTATGAAATTTTTTTACGTTTTTGTTCTCTCATACAACCTGCATTTATTTAAACATTAGGTCGTCTGGTGTCTAAAGCACACACCTATTACCGGCTATGGGCTGCACGAGACAGGCAACATCGACTGCAATTTGTTCGAACCCAAACGGCATTTTTCTTTCCGCTGCTTGTCACCGGAATATTTACGAGGGTACGCCTGTGTTAATACCTTTTCATTAACAATTTTAAGGTTCACTTTATTGAAGTCGTAAATTACCGGTACAATTGCGCGACAGTGCTGTCACGGGAGCTTAATTTGTAAAAAAAGAAAAGTCCTTGTTCGTAAAATTACGTCGGCATAGATTGCTTTGAACAACATAAATTTCCGCAGAGTTTAAACATTTAACACATACTCGTATATTTGAGGTGACCTAATTACGAAATCGAAAGAAGTAAAAATATTTTATTCTTTTAAAAAAATACTTGGTTTTCTCGCGATGGCCGGGTACTTGCCGTGATACATTTTTCCCATGAAATATTATTATGAGACCACTCAATAACCGTAACCAATTATTTTTACGTCGCCTTCATACTTGAGAAACTATATTACGCCATATTTAAGTACCAAACACTAGCGACGCTATACATAAAACGCACACAAAATAAATAAAAAAAATACCAAAACCCCAGACAGCACTGTATACAAAATGAAATATGGATAGAATTCGATAGTAGCCATAATTGAAAAAAAATCCTCGCTGGAAACTACCGGGTTCCGATCGTTCGAAATTTCAAAATTAATATTGTCACCTCGATTCCATTACCCGATATCAATGCATCGCAACCTTAAATTATTAATTAACCCGTCGCCGCACTGGGATTTATTGAACCGAGGGTAGGAGATGAAAAAAAATCACATAATGAAATCACCGGCGCAGTAGAATACAAACTGTTGCGATTCAGGGTGAGACAGACGAAGCGTGAAATCTCCATTAAAATCGCAATCGCACAGGTATTCTAGGTACCTATATTTGAAGATATAGAAGATGAAGGTACACGAAGTATTACATGTACTTTTTTAATATTTATTATGGTACGGTGGTAATTTAATATGAATTATACTGTGCATTGGATTTTCTGAAGGGTAAGTATAAACGATAAGTAGGTAGGTAGGTACGTTAAGTACATACCAATGTGGCGTGATGTAGGTACATACTTTTTGGTATAGAGACACACACAAACATAAACACACACGACGCGAGTGTATTCAGTCATCACAAATGGTAAGCACTGCTTATATGGAATGCACGCTCCTGTATTCACGTAGATATATACTGTAGTAGATGTTGGAGCAATCGTGCATTATGTACCATTCGCAGACACATATTTGTAATGTGTATGTATGTTTCGTTTGTTATTTGTAATGGTCAAGAAAAAGAATTATAATACAGGTACTGTAGCTGTGTAAAAAAAACCGAAACTGCGGGTTCTATAAAGTTTAATTATATTAGTGGCTTTATTTCGTGGAACCTTAATTTTAATATGTAGGCCTATGTTACATCAGCAATGTGCTTGTCTCGTTAAAATCGGTCCAGCCGTTTCAAAGATTAGTCGGAACAAACAACAAACTCACAGACGGACGGAGATTTAAGCATCTTATAAACTTTCATAATGCATTAAATGAGAAGCTGTTAATTAGAATCACAAACAGACACCTCAATAATATATAGATATCTGTATAGATATGGATTAATTAGGAAAAGCATAGATATAGACTTCCAAAGCAACGAGCGATTCTACTCCATAAATACTAAACCCAATCACAAATGAAAAACACATTAATATAAACGTACATGTTACAACAGATCGATCATTGGGGCTGTTCCCCCTTGCAATAACTTTATAGCCACCTATAGGTGCTTATAAAACATATGACCTTGGTGCCTGGTAACCTAGCAACGCAGTATTGTACTCACATCCCCTGCCTCCGACCTAATCTGAGATAATCATACCTATAGGGCATCTACAGTATTATAACGTCAAGTTAGAAATATTGGAGGTGCCGGGATTTTGATTACAGTCACTGCTGTAACTGAGGAAGCCGTTCTATAAGATTAATTAATTATATCTACGATTGAATCAGATAGTAATGGCGGAAGATATTCCTCTAGAGAATTTCATAAAAGATAAGATTTATGAATTTATTTTCAGACCGTATGCCTGCTTATCCACTGGAGTATATATAGCAAGGTGGCAGAACGGTGAGCGAGAAAAGTCAACAAAAGATTTGCACAAAATCTCCGTTTGCAACTTGGTAGAGAGCGGTGGGACCGTAACTTGCATCTCTTGGAAATTCCTCAAACGCTTCGTGTTTCATTACTTAAATGTGTATGAGCTTAAACCAACATAGCATACATATGCTCAGGCCTAAATTCCCCGAAGGGGTAGGCGGAGGTGTTGTAATAACGATACCCACTTTTCACGGTGCCAACGTGACAGATGGTTAGTCTATCGCCGTCTCAGGCACTATACATACGTCTTTGAATTACTTCTCTGTCATATGCAGGTTTCCTCGCGATGTTTTCCTTCTCTGTAAAGCACGTGGTGTCAAATCACATACGTTTTTCAGGTAAACTCCCGCTGGTATTCGATTTTGCGTCGTTTACAAAACAGGCAACTATTCAAACGCCAAGGCCACCAAGGCTCTTTACTCCAACATAGAATTTGGTTATACTTCAAATAACGGCACATCCAAACATGATTACTTTTGTAGGTATTTCCTAGGCATGGTGCGCCAGCCCCGCCTCGCAACAGTCACCCTTTTGCGACCCCACAATCGTACTGATGAATACTTTGAATACTACATATAGCCTGTCTGGATTTTAAGTCCACGTTCATTAATTTTGAAGGATATTTTGTTGTTCGTAAATATATGTAGACTTGCGCAAAGGTGCGAACTTTTTGTGACTGGGTATAATGTTTTGGTTATTGAAATACGACAGAAGTGTGTTCAAGTTTTATTTCGTTTTTCTTTTATGTTTTAGATAACTTACTTATATACTATTGTAACTTTATATGTATTGAATTGCCTTAAAGGAACGACTCAAGTCATTCTCGAGCAAGTTCTTTCTGTCGGGCTGTTGCGTTCGCTGTCTTCGTGCGTCTGCATATCGTAGGTACGATTGCAATGAATCATTTACCTGCGCAGACGTAGTCTGGGATAAAAGCTAACCTAACATCACCAGAAATCACCTAATACCTATCCCCTCCATAATTTGATATAAATTATGTACGAAATTCCGTTATAGTATAATTCTACGACCCCGAATGCAATATCAAAATTATCTCAAAAAGGAAACGCCAATAAACATAACTACTTATATGTCTTCAAAACATCAACACTGACACAGTGAACTGATGCATGCGACACACTTACCTCCTGTGCAACCCTCGCATTTTTGTCCTTACAACACTCCCTGACACACTTGATATCTCCCCCTGCAATTACGACCCCATACACTCCCTCCCCAAATCTAGATCTAAATCTAGGTATACATCTAGCGCAGGCTTTTGCGAGGGGAATGCTAAAAGGGCTCCCTCTGATATAAATACGCATCAAACTATAGATGCGTTTGTTGGGATTGGGAAGGGACGCCATTATACATTATGTCGTATTTTATACTTGGTTCTTCTTAGAAGGCTAGTTTCCGAACCGGTGGTCAATTCTTCGACATTCATAAATGCCTTACCAGGGCCTAAACTGAATAAGTAATTTTCATTTTCATTTTCAAAAACAACTTCGATTAAAATACGATAAAATTAATTTCTAATGTTAAAGTTATCACGATGCCTACAAATCAAATCAAAGCACTTTCACACAAAAAGATGTTTCTTTAGTCCTCAATTTTAATGAATAATCCAGTCAACCGAATAAATTGGAAGTCACCTAAAGAGTGTCCATTAAAAGGAAACCAACATCCAGCCTCAAATTAACTCCGGCAAAAGTTTACCCTCAAAATAATTAAGGATTCGCCGCAATTATCGCCGCAAAATCAAACTTCTCTTTGATCGTTACTTAGAAAAAATATTTGGTTAATATTGACTGTATTGACATGGGCCGAGGGTTGAAATTCGTACAGAGCTGTGTTGTTCGGTGGAAATTTTAATAACCATGACGGGAACTCGAAAGTTCTCTACTTTTGGCCTTTTTGTGAAATCACCAAAGGGAGCCACAGTGATAATTATAATTATTTACCAATTGTGAGTAAAGTTTTGTGAGCGGTCCCAGTAATTGCGCTTCGGTTAAAGTATCATTTAATGAATAATGTCTCGTTCTCAATAGGGGATTCAGCGTTCCTTGAAAGTGGACAAAATTATCGAAGTGAAACGGTTTTTTTTGGAATTAGTCTCGTTTTATTTAAAGTTAAATTACTTCGCATGAAGAAATTCTTTAGGGCTTTACAATTCGCAAATGAATATTTGATTCGTTCTAATGCGATGTTATGAATCCAATTTGCTAATACTCTTTAGTCTCTGGTTCTATTGATTGTTTAGCAAGAAATGCCATGTACATATAATTAGTTGGGCTTCTTTATTTTTAATGTCAAGATGTACCCCGCGGTGTCACCCGTGTGGGCTTAATTTCATGGGTGACATTATGTCGCAGTACCCTATGTTTTTTTAAATAAAAGTGACTTTGCTATCTGAAATCCCAGTCGCTTCAGAGATTTGCCGGAATAAATTGACAGACGGATAAAATGAGAAAAAAAATTGTTTCTTTTTATGTATGCACCGAACAAACCTTCATATCCATTTAGTGAAAAGCTGTTCATTTAGAATTACAAACAGACGGTTTAATGTCATATATCTCTATGTATGCATGTTTGTACGTATGTATCTACATACATACATATGCTCACCCCTGTCTTCCCCGAAGGGGTAGGCAGAGGAGTTGTTATCACAATACCCACTTTTCACCGAATTTGATTAAGTGACAGATGGTGAGTCTATCGCCGTCTCAGGCACTATACATACGTCTTTGAATTACTTCTCAGAAATATGCAGGTTTCCTCACGATGTTTTCCTTCACCGTAAAGCACGTGGTGTGAAATCACTGTACATAAGTTTTTAGAAAAACTCATTGGTGCTGGCCCCGCTGGGATTCGAACTTGCGACGCTTGCGTAGCAGGCGACTGCTCAAACCCCGAGGCCACCACGGCTCTCACGTATGTATCTACGCAGTTATATAAGATGATATAGATGAGTAAATAAGGAACTTTTAACTATCTCATATCGTTGACGTAGGGGAAGAACTACATAACATTTTTTTTCTAGTTTTCAGATAATCCGATTTTCTTTTGTTATCAGGCCAGTATCTGGAATAATGTCTCGTGGTAACTGAAGAAATTCAAAATATAACCTTCATTCAAAGTTATCCTTTTCTTGTACCCCAAAAGTGGTTTACGGCATGCAATCCATCATGCTACAATTTAATACATGCTTATCATGCATGGCTTTATCAGGATGCCATGAAATGAAGCCATCGCGGTGAAGGGTCTATCAATCAAAGGTCGACATCTTCTTGCTTGTCAAATCTCATCTCCCCACTGGTCCAGTGGAGCGTGTAATAGCTATTTACCTGCCGACCCGTGTTCGACAGATTATCTCCTCTCTTTCGATTCTGATTCTTTTTAGATATGGAAGGTAGATTAGCGGTGGCTTTTGTCGCAATTTGACATCCGAAAATTGGGAAGCTTTTAAGTAATTACCTTATGAGATTTTTACTTTGGGACGTAGGTAATAATATTACTTCATACAAATGCAATGAACATTTGGTTCAGAAAAGGAACGACGAATGATTATTTAGTCCATAAAAGAGTATATTTGAGAATGCTACAGCACGCTGATCAATCAATATATAAGCCGGTTTCATGTTTTTTATTGTTTATTTAACTTTTACATTTGCTCTGTGAATTTAAGAAGCTTCAATCCTATTTCTGTTTCATGAATCTGTATTCAGAATATCACATCTATACATCGATACCGATAAATGCAATTGAAGTATTTGTACGTCCAAAACAACAGCTTTTCACTAAATTCATAATATGAAAGTATATCGGTACTGACATTAAAATAAAAAAATTAAAATTTTGTTTCTATGTTTGTCTGTCTATATGCTCCGAAATGGCTTGACCGATTTCAACGGAACTTTCACTGCCTGATAGCTAATGTTACAAGGAGTAACTTAGGCAACTTTCATTTAAAAACATTAGGATTCCGCGGGCCTCCCATGAAATTAAGCCTACGAATGTAAAACCGCAGGGATCAGCTAGTATACATACCTATAAAAAATATAAAAATACCCTGAATGACGGACTGACTGACGGATCAACGCACAGCCTAAACCACTGATCTGATCGTAAAAATCTAAAACTTGGAGTGTTTGATCTTTGTTCGACGTACGCCTCCGATAAGAGAGGATTTTTCGAAATTTCACTCATAGCGGGGTTGATAACTTATATGTGAAATCTAACTACTATTTTAAAATGCAAGTTACCTCCAATATACCTAAGGGTATAATTACATAACTTCACACACGAGCTAATTGTCAGCATTAAATATGCCGCCAACATATCGCATTCATCACGGAAACCATTATCCCATACCCGGCAAGATTAACACTAATACTGGGCCCGTGTAAAATACAACGCTGTAAACTTATCAAGAAGACTTTGGGCTCACAAATAAGCGGAGCTCTAATGGGGCCCAAGGGACCTTCTTTAATGGTCACTCGTAAATTGAACGAAAATAATTAAAATCGTGCGTCCACGCAAACGTAGACCAAAACACGGCCATTAGGAGTGAGTGGATTCGGATGGCACAAAAGGGTTTTCCATCCGATAAATAAACTAGAGATCGTTTAGACACGACCCTGTTCGTATAATAGAACACAGGTTTATCTCGCGCCTTTTATACTGTATTTAAAATTAGTGCTTGGTATTTATTTAACAAAGTCCATATTTTTTACTGGTATGAACCAGAAAATATTTGGACTTGTGTGTGTCAACATATTTTAAGTTTGAATTATTTTTAATCGCTACTGATCAATTTATCACTGTTTGAAACAAGAATAACTATACTTTTCGTATGTACCATAAACACTGATTTATTAAACATAACTCATGATGCGATTGTTGATGTTATGAGGATAGTTGTAGCCATGAGAGAACAGATAAATAAACAAATATTACTCTCATTTTTCTTCACTATAGCCAGAGATATATACATTTTTATTAATGTGGAAAACGCATACTTAAACCTTCAAAAGCCACAAAACTGCTCTAAAACTTTCAATTATTTCACCACCTTTTCGAGTGTTCGAGGGATGCACCCCCAACACACGAGTACTTCGGAAGAGTGAGCTGTTTGGGCGTTCGGTAAGCTTAATAAATACTGGTGGTGGGCAGATCCCGGCTATCCGACGTTCGTAAAATATCGTCAATCACTGCTCTACTCAGTGAGATTAAATTTGAATGTGGATATAAAAAATATACCTTACTTTATTCTATGGGAAGCCTGGACTTTTATTCGTTGTGACCATTGAGGTTTCGTGATACGTTATGATATCATAATGTTTGGATATGCCGCAAAGGCCGTTGCTTGTCTGTTAAAAACTGACACAGTAACTTTTCTTCTATAATCAAAAGTTTAATTAAACAGTTAGTATAAGAGAGTATAAGTTACTGCTTGTGACATTGTTGACATTAGATATCGGCCAGTGAAAGTCACGTTTTAATCGGTTCAGCCGTTTTGGAGCCGGAACAAACAGACAGACGGACAGAGAAAAATATTTAAACTTGTTTTTTTATTTAAGTACCGTATATATTTATTATTTTATACTTTCATATTATGCATTTTGTGAAAAGCTATGAATTTATAATTAAAATAAAAGACTTCAATTTAATGTATCTGTATAGATGTCCAGACTTCGACCAGCTACCTTATAATTGATGATGTAACATGAACCGGAAACCATATGATAAATGTGTACTTACTCAGTATAACAAAAGAATCCCCAAAAAGTCGAAAACAAGCCTTTTTTCTACGAAATTCACGCCCTCTTGACATTGGCTTAGAAATAATTTGAATTAACTTGCTTCTAAGAAATTCGCAAATAGATTATCGAACAAACATTCGCGACCCTCTATAAAGCATTAGTTAGTTAGTTTTTTCATTTTAGCGTTACGCGATAATTCAATAGAGGTCATAAATTTTGCGTACAGCACTTTTGGACTGCTCTTGCAATAGAAAGGGAAATTAATTTGTTTTTCTCACAATGGGTCGTCTAGACAAACGCATATAATTCAAGTTTCACTTAGTCCTGTGCAGACACTAATGGCCGAAAGCCGAGGCGTATATTAAGACAACAACACTTGTATATCATTTAAGAGGTGCCCGGTGAGATTAAAAGCTGGAACTGCTAACGACTTGCTTATTTCATAATTTGAATCAAAATAATTAGGCTCTCCGCCTAAAATCCAAGAATGCAAAGTCATATCAAATCAAAATCTAGGGTTTTGTAAGTTATCACGTGTTTCAGAATGTAGTTTCCAATAGGGTCAGCAAACAAATAGCAAATAGCAAATAGCGAAAAACGCTAGTAGTGTGTCTTTTGCAGTTACTGCAATGCGTCTATGGTCATGGAATTACCTCCCATCCAACATCAGAAAGGCTTCTTTTAAATGACTATTCTTCATCTTCAGGTGACTATTTTGTAGCGCCTATTATTAGCGATTACGACTATGATAACTATATAACGACTATTATACTGTATGTATGTATATTTATCCATATATGTGTATTGTTTATATGTATGTGTAGGTACATTATATAATATAATGTATTGTTTACATATAATGTCTTAATATTTTGTTTGTGTGTTCATATGGTTGACTGGTAGAAATTATAGAAAATACTATGTGCCAGCCTGTGTACATCATTAACTGTAAAAATTAATTATTGCATCAAGTTTAAATAAATACTCAATCCTAACTAATTTATCCTCGGATGCTAATCACAATCGGATTAAAATAATAGCATTTTACTTAATCCATGAAGGTAGAATATTATATGTTAGAAGGTACGATAATATAGAAATAAGAACAAAGAACCAATTTTCTTTTCTTCACCTGTCTGATTGCTCCTAATCCAATATAAAATCTAATCTTTGAAACAACTTAACATAATATTAGATATTTCTCTACGCCGACGCAACCGCAGTCATAGCTAACCTAACCAAATAAAATTCATAATCCTGACTGACTGACTTATATATCAACGAACAGCCTAAACCGCTGGTCCTAGAAACTTGTAATTTGTGACACTGTGTGCTTTGCATGATGTCCGTATCCACTAAGAAGGGAAACAAATTGCAATTGCAACAGCATTGTATCAAAACATCAATCATTAAACCACGCAGCACTAAACACCTTATCTAATTTCCAAAATGTCTCCAAAGGTACTCTTATCTTCAGGTTCTCACTTTATGAACTTTACTGAGAAGCCATTGTGTTTCTCATTTAAATGTACATTATTTTCCACCGTTCAATGTGTTTGGTATCGCGCCGCGGCCATATCTTACACTTAACTGTCGCCGCTTGGTTGGTCTTACACGTTTTACTGTCTAAGTTTGCGGGACCTTTGTCATTCTTGGGGTGATAAAGAAGCCGCATTTTATAGTTTCTTTATCTGTTTCAAAAAGAATTGGTATTCTTCACATTTGTTGAGTAGTTGCAATTACGCTTGAATTTTAATGTATGGATAAATTTTCCTGGTTTCAAACAAACGACTTTGTATATATGTGCTTGATACGGCGCGGCGTGGGACATCTCACCTATTTGGTGAAATTTATGCTAAATGTCAGCTTAAGTCATAATTAAGTCTAAGTAAGCTAGTTGTGAATGATTTCTACAGCGTTGTAGAAAGCGCTGTGCTAGCAGTTTTTTTAAAGAATTATTATGCTCACTCCATCCCAGAAGGGTCCCCGATGGGTAAGCAGAGGTGTTGGAACAACAACACCCACATTTCACCGAATAACATTAAGTCACAACGTGACAGAGGGTGAGTCCATGGCTGCCCCAGGCGCTATACATACGTACGTCTTTGTACGTTTTACTTCTCAGACATATGAAGGTTTCCTCACGATATTTTCCTTCACCGCAGAACACGTGGTGTGAAATCACTGCACATAAGCTTTAAGAAAAACTCATTTGTTCAGGCCCAACTGGGATTCGTCTCTTGCGTAACAGACGACTGCTCAAATCCCAAGGTATCAAGTATCAAGATGCGTATTCATTAGGATGGTTCAACTAAGTATACTTAAAAAAATTATCAAAATGTTAAAAAATATCTTGAGACACATGCAGAACATTTCAAAGCCCTAAACATTTTTACTACTCAACTCGAACTGTAATTTTGAACATTGAATTAAATTCTATGTCAGTTCTGTAAGCTCTAGGCAAACCATACTTTTTAGGAGGTAGCTGTGACTATTATTAACACTCATCAAAACAGAAAAATAATTAAAACTAATGTTATGTGAAAATTCCAAGAACACACCTAAAAAAAATCTAACTCCTAAACTATAAACAATCACTGTACATAGTGTATGGGGGTATATATATTAATCTATATTTTATAATTATGAATTAAGTTTAAACATATGCAACGTTCATAAATTTTTCATACTACTTTAATTTTTTTACTTGTGTAATAAAATTATATAAAACACAAAAAAATATGTTGCGGTATTAGAACATTTATTATTTACGTCGATAAAGTCCAAAAACTTAATAGCAGTTTTATGTCTTACTAAAGGGTTGTTAAATTTTATGTCCCGTTGGAACTAGCGTCCCATTGTTTAATTAAAAACGCCTTGTGAATAATCAAGTTTTAATATGTTTACTACGCGACGTTAATATTAAGGTTATTTCAGATGTTTATGGGGTGATACAGTTATTTAATTATTATAGAAGACATTTTGTTTATCGAATTTATATTGAGCGCTACAGTTTAATTAACTAGGTAACATAAATAAACACAAAGTATAGGTCCCGGCACGCTGCCGACTAAGGGCCGACAGATGGCGCTGTTTCGATCCTATACAAATCTGCGCTTACGTCAACGCGGTGACTTGTGGCGGCGGCAGAGAAATACTCGCACTAGGCACATTGTATAGATTTCTCTTAAGACACGCTATCACAAATACATACGAGTACCATCGCGCAAACGCTTATGCTCAAGTGTTCCTAGAAGGGTCTATGAAGGAGTAAGCAGAGGTGTTACAACACGTAGGTGCCAACGTGACAGATAATGAGTCCATCGTTTCAGGCACTATAAATACGTCATTGAATTTCTTCTTCGACTTGTCCAGATTTCATCAATCTTTCTTTTTACTATTAGCTAGCTGTGCACCGTGGCTTTATTCTCGTAAATTCAATGAGCCACAGAATCCATATGATTGTTTAATAAAGGTAGCCTATGTTACTCCTCGTAAAATCAGCTATCTGCCAGTGAAAATCCCGTTAAAATCGTCCAGTCGTTTCAGACAGACAGACAGACGGACGGCAAGGCATAAAAAAAAAATTGATTTTTCTAGGACAGTATTGTACATCACTCCATATGTATATAGTGAAAAGCTGTTTATTTAGAATTACAAACAGACACTTCAATTTTATTTATCTGTATAGATTTAGGTATATGTATGTGTAGATTAGTAAAAATAAATCACAAATAATATAAGCTTGTAAAACTTGCATCGAGTGTTTTACATAAACGCTCACGAACACTGAATAAAGAAACGGTAGTTCTTTTTAAAGGTTGTTAATTAAGAAATCAGTGTGTTCTTTAGAGTTTAAACAACAAAGGGTTCAAATAAACGTTAAGTTTAGTTAAGTTAAGGTTGTTCATTAGCACAAACACTTGCTGGCAACTTGAACACGTACCAAATAGATGTGCTATGCAGCTGTGGACGGCGAAATTACTACGAGGGATATTTTTCATACTTTTTTGTTTCGAATTTAATAATATCTCTAAATCTTTAGACTTCAGACATCCTACTTATTTTATGATTGAATTAACTACTCTAAAAAGGCTTACGACTTTCTAAAAAGAGAAAAGTGGAAAGAAAAGTCAGTATTAAATTATTATATACAAACTAGCTGTGCCCCGCGGTTTCACCCGCGTTAGCATACCCTAAGTTTTTTATAAAAAGTAGCCTAAACTTTCATGCCTTTGGGGGTGGAATTAATCAAAATCCTTAGCGGAAGCCTACGTCATAACATTTCATGCCAAATGTTCAGCCCGATCCGTCCAGTGGTTTGGGCTGTGCGTTGATGGATCACTATGTCTGTCAGTCAGTCACCTTTGAGTTATATATATTTAGATTGCCTTAACTATTACCTATATGATACCTACGACAAAAAACATAGGCATAATTTGAAAAATATATTCATACAAATAAATAAATTTGAGGTATTTGTAATACCAAATTAACAGATAAGTAAGTAAATATATAAATACATAAAAACGAATTTGAAAGAAAATTCTCAGTCTGTCTGTCTGTCCGTGTGTTCCTGCTAGTCTCTGAAACAGCTGGATCGGTTTTAACGGGAATTTCTCTGGCTAGCTGATGTTACAAGGAGGCACGTAGGTTTCCGTGAAATAAGGTTTTATTGATCCCCACGAAATTAAGGCTGCGCTGGTGAAACTATTTATATAAGTAACAAAATGGAGGAATTATGAACAAAAATATGTATGTTCATCTTGTATCCTGTTTGAACAGGGCTTAAACCCGTGACCTCTAGTTTTGCAATCAGGGGATCTACCATGTTCGGTTTAATCAGAGCGTATTAAGAACTTCTGAGCTTTGACGTTTAATATGGCTACCGTAAAACGTCAATGCTATGAAGATCTCAATACGCGCTCATAGCTGACCCCAGGTCTTCCCTTTGGATACATTGAAAGGAAAAGTCTTGATTTGCGAATGCGAGTGCAATGCGAATGAAAAACGCAAATTCTGCCACATCCACCCTTCAGAATATAATAATATTTTACCCCGTGTGGAATCTTGAATACTCAGCCCGCCTTAACAAGGTACCACCTGCGAAATTAAAGCGTAAGACATTGCTGAAATGGTCTTAGTTACGACTGTGCTCTACAAGCGGATGCCATCGTACAAAGTATCGTTTGATGGTCGTAAAAACATCCCTTAACGATCGTCCGATCTCTCTAACCCCGCCTCTCTACTACTGCTTTTATACTTCGCCTTAACCCCAATAATAAAATGCGGGTTGTAAATAGATAATAAGAGCGAAATACGCGGCAGACCCCATTAAAGGCGCCATCACCGCTTCTGTAGCCATCTAAGCGCACTAATCGACGTACTGCTATATTTTAATAACGTTTTTATTAGTCTGCATCGTTCAATGATTTCCATGTTATCCTGTGGGGTACGAATGATACAAAAATAATATTTATTGCGGTCCTTCCAATATAAAAATATTACCTGTCTCTTAATAAAAATATACATTTGGATATTAGATTGTGAGTATATAATCAAAATAAATGTGGTGCAAATTTGCACAGAACTGTGATTTTCACTTGGGCTAAGGGGAAAGTCCGCCGTCGGTCGATGTTTTAATTATTTGTGCAAAAGTATCTCGGTACTTATAACAATATCCTTTCCTACCTACATTGAGATTTATGGTGAATTGAAGCTCTTTGACGAAACCTGCTTAAAATGTCTGTTACTAGACTAGACTTCTCAACAACTAGTGTATTATGTGAGAAGATATAGATCGTATCTGATTCACTACTAGGGTGTACCAATTTTAGTGAAATATCTAACTTTGTGGCGTTGATTTCAAGAAATGTCGTAGGTAAACTAAAAGTGAGGTCTCTTCACGTCGAGGGTTTTAATCCAGGTTGGAGCACCTGGATGGAGTAAGGTAAAGGATCTTCCTCGATAAATGGACTATCTAACTCTGAAAGATTTTTCAAATCGGACCAGCTGTTCCTGAGATTAGCACGTTCAAACAAACTCTTCAACTTTATATATTAGGAAGTATAGATATCTCTTTGAAACCTTATGAATATTATTATTAATTAAGCAGGTATGTAATTAAAACTATCATACTACTATTAAATAACCCTAAAACTAAAGCCCCAAACCATTTCCCACTAATCAACTTACGTCCCTTTAGCCATGTAAAGGTAGCGTAATAACGTGTATAAAATAGTGTCTGGCTATTACAATGCGCGACTCGTAGAAGGTAATCGAGTTAGTATGGTCCGTGGACGATCATTACAGCAACGCGTACACGTAGGTGGCCAGAGATGTAGAGATATTTTGGAAATAATAACGGTCAAATGAAAATGTTTTGCAGAAGTTTAGGAGAATCTTTATTGTTTAAAATGTGATCACGATTTTTAAGTTTAATGTTAATAATATCATTAATAGTAGGAAAACTAAATAAATGAATTGTAGGTACTAGAGCTGAGTGCACATATTTTTACACTCAATTGTTTGAAAATATCATACTGATATTATAGTAATAGTAAATTTTTATTACCATGTGATATTATCATTCATATAAATTTAAAGCCATAAAAATAATCGACGCTAACGCCATCAAGTCCAAAGCTCTGGAACTATTTAATGCTCCTTTACGGGTGTTCAAAATTATTGCGACGCGTCGGCGTTACCACGGTTGCTAGTTGGAATAAGTTAATTATAATATGCGAATTGTACGTATTGTACTTTAATATAAGCAGAAGTATATAATTTATTTTTAAGCTCACATCTTCGCAGAAGGCCGTGTTTATGGGTGTTGTGTGAAAAGACACACCCGTAGGAACTAGAAAGAAATATCTAAATTGGTAGAGTGTATGGAAATATAAACGATTTAATAATTGATACGGGACAAGTGGGCACAGGGTGCAAATTTCAGGGGACGAGTGGGTCCTGACCCGATATAGTCTACGTCACTCGGTGACATAGCATTATACATGTAAGTAAAATATAATTATAACCCGTTCAGTACTTGATGATTAACAAAACTACAACTCAATTTAGAGTACCTGTAGAAAAACCAAGGAGAACTAATTCTACAAGCTCTGCTTTGTCTCTTCCAGAATGCGTTATACTTGCACGTTGGGTTCTTACTTCGGTGCGTCAGCAGTTTTCACCAATGCGAGATAATTCCGATCGCCTTCGGAATAATTCGCCCGTGTAAAGCTAGCCACGACGCTGGAGATTCTTTCATTTCATTTTCTACAATTGAATGAAGATATTATGTCTTGTCCTATGTCTACGTAGCACTTGGTGAAACCTCTTCTCTTATTAGATTTGAAAAGGCAGAAGTGAGACAGCCATTTTGTTTGAAACGCCGAATTTTGTTTACTCAATTCAATCTAACATTTAATGTGCCACTTAATGTGAGCCTTTGCCTACCTCTTCAGGGAATCTTCTTCACATTTTAACATAGTAAAATTCGTTATCTTGTAACCCTCGATAGTTATTATAATCGAATACAGGAATAAAAAATTGTATAGATGTTCATGAACATGTTGAGTACACAAAGACTCCTCCTGCTATTTTACAACAATTTTTTTTACACAAAAAAAATTGTGTCAGGTGTATAATATTATGACTCACCTCCTTCAGAAATGTCTGGAATTGTTAGTGTGTTTAAAGTTCGAAACTTATGTTAGATCGAACTGTCAACATGTAACGTATTATCGTTCCCGGTCGCCACAGAAGTGCTTATTGCGGGAAAAACATGTGACGTCACCCTGATATATTCCGTCGCCTTGATATTAATATATGACAACAAAGATAAATTAGTTATGTATTACTGACGAAATGTATTTCCATTATAATAGCATTTCCTGGTTCTGTCGGTAGCAAATAAATCTCGCGATAGCACTGAATGTCAGTGGGATAAATGTAACGTCAATCCGCGACCATTTGTCGTCCTCCTCGTTAAAATAACGCTGGACACACTGTCATTAAGTTTGGCGAATATTTAATGGTCATTGAGTATTACATCCTAGAAAATAACATTTGAAGGTATGTATTAAGTTTATTAATTTTGGTAGTACCATCAAATGGAACGTTGAAGTTGCATAGTCAAATTCAAAATATCTTTTAACGGTGAATGAAAACATCGCGAGGAAACCTGCATATGTCTGAGAAGTAATTCAAAGACGTATGTATAGTGCATGAGACGGCGATGGACTTACCATATGTCACGTTGGCATTTAATCATATTCGGTGAAATGTGGGTGTTATGGTTACAACACCTCTGCTTACCCCTCGGGGACCCTTCTGGGATGGCGTGAGCATATTTATTTTATAAAATATCTTTCAAATAGTCAGAAGGGTACAGAAAAAATATAGTGTAAAGCTGTAATGTTACCACCGGGTTCGGAATGTTGCTTTTAATGAGAGGAACCCTGCAACTCAGAAATCACTCTTTTCAAAATTGTGCTTAGAATTGTACAAAACAGGTATCATATACATAATGTCTTCGTCAACACAATTTGCACGAAAGACTAGCACCAAGTATCCCTGGCCTTCAGAGACTTAATTAGTGTGTAGGTCGAAATAGTTCCGACTTCTTTAATATACATAAATTCTCGTCGTACTGGCAATCCTCACAGCCCGTATTTCCCGCACCATAAGCCGCAGTCTAAGTGTAAGAACGGGGGAGACAAAAACTTAATGACAAGTGGACAATGACGTCGATTTGAAACGCTTGTCGGCTATTGTAGACGATTGTCAGGAAGTGTCGGGGGAAGTTTCTGTAATCCTTAATAGAAAATATACGGGTTTGTTATGACAGTGCGAGGAAAATTCAGAACGAAATAATAACTAACTAAAAATTATATGCCTTATACACAACTAGTTATCTTGAGTAATTTGTGTTAAAACACCGTAGTCTACCCTATGAAGGGAAGGTGTGAAGATACCATACATATAATAAGCAGTAATAACAGCGTTATGGTGGGAGGAAACCTGTTTTTTTCTCTTTCTTTAGCAGTTTGCTCTATTAACTTCAGAGAAAAATTATCAAGAAGCCGTGGCGGCCTTGAGGTTTGAGCAGTCGCCTGCTACGCAAGCGATGCAAGTTCGAATCCCAGCGGGGCCTGTACCAATGAGTTTTTCTAAAAAACTTATGTACAGTGATTTCACACTACGTGTATTTACGCTGAAGAAAAACATCGTGAGGAAACCTGCATATTTCTGAGAAGTAATTCAATGACGTATGTAGTGTCTGAGACGGCGATGGACTCATCATCTGTCACGTTGGCACTTAATCATCTTCGGTGAAAAGTGGGTGTTGTGATTACAACACCTCTGCCTACCCCTTCGGGGAAACAGGCGTGAGCATATGTATGTATGTATGTAAAAATAAATCAAAGAAGATTTTCAATAGCAATACCTGTAAGTATTGGTCAATGCTTTCAGTTTTAAGCTCTTGAACTCGCAATGTAAGATGTAGGTTTAAATTGTGGATGAATTGATTTTTATTAATTTCAATTTATTTGCTAGCTGTGCCCTGCGGTTTTAGGGATATTTATTTGTTCTGAATTAAAAGTTACTCCTTACACCAGCTTCTGCCAGTAAATGGAGCTATTCGTAAGATAGGATCAGGTCGTTTCAAAGATTAGCTGGAACACGGACAGACGGACAGAGAATATTTTTTGATAAATTGATTATTTTATGTAGGTACAAACAGACACTTAAAATTTACTTATATGTAAAGACAAGCTCCGAAAAGAAAATACGTATGCTTCCGCCTGTATTCCTCGAAGGGGTAGACAAACAATATTAGCTGCATTTCGCCAGCTATGTTTAAGTCCCATAGAATAGGAGGCGAGCCTATTGCCGTTTATATCGATCGAACTTAGGACTTTGTGTTCCGCAGTAGCCACCAAACAAGAAAAGACACACCAGAAAAGTCTTATAAACAAACACTGCTCGAAAAACCTTCTTAACTTTGACCACATCAGCTTACGCCGATTACATGAGACAGTATTTGCTAGCCTAAGAAACCCTCAAGAAAATCAAATCAGACAATCAAGTGGAAAAATCCATGTCCGTCGGCAAACAATCAACTCGAGTTACAGAACCCCCTGTGACGAGGGCCTCTCACCTTATTTGAGAGCGCTCTCAACTCTCCAGAGGCCAACCTATTTGTTTTAAAGCTTTATTACTAAGTAATGTGTACATAGGTCAACCCTCTAAAAATCGTTTGTTGACCAATATCTTAATGTAGGCCGTATACTACTTTGGGTATCAAAATGTGCGCTGTTTTTGTTGAGGTCTTTTCGTGCATTCGTATTTGCGTTTATGGTTATTTTCGGTATATTTTTCCAAAATGCAGAAAAGAATATTGAATAAAATTTTTGTCACAACGTAGCATACATTTTCACCAAAATAAATATCAAATTACATCAACATTTACAGAAATAGCTGTGCCCCGCGGTTACACCCGCTTAGACCCAATTCTATGGTTAGCTTTATTTCGTGGAACTCTATATCTTTCAAATAAAAAATCGGTAACCGTTTCCGAGATTATTCGGAACGAACAGACTGACGGATAGATATATTTTGTTTAGTTTATTTTTATTTTAGTGCGGTACATAATATTTTTCAAGAATTCCATTTATTGAATAGACTGTAATTTAAAATTACAAATATTTAATGTTATTTATCTAGTACCTGTGCCCTGCGGTTTCCCGCGGGACCCTTAATGTTTTTTTTAAAGTTGAAAAAAAATTTTAAGTACCGTATATGCTTTCATATGCATTTAGTGAAAAGTTGTTATTTTGGAATACAAACAGACACTTAAATTTTATTCATCTGTTTGTATGTATGTAAAGATATAGATATAGATGACTTTTTTAGTGTAGAAAGACAAAGCAGTGTAATATTTTCACAAAAGATCTATCGATGCAGGCTATCAGGCGGAGACGGCGACGACGTAGAAAAACTTTACGATTTCCGATGCTAAAAGTAGCGGACAGTTAGCGTGAAATCTATTATTTATAGCAGTTGTTACTTGTTTTTATTTCTGTCAAATAACAATACGAAATATGCTGTGACACCGTGTCCGGTGAATCGTACTCTTATTTCTATTTTGCTAAAGAAAATCATATTTACTTCATAGGATTTTAGACGTGAAAATAAAATGTAGCATTTGGGACTAACAGCATGTTGTCGATCGGTATCTTTACGATAAATTTCCTTGTTTACCTTAACTTGTTAGACCTTACAGGGGTCCTACCATCATCGGTTTAAGCAGTGCGTATTAAGAACGAACTAAAATTAAATGACAAAGCCAAGAAGTTAGGAAGTCGTTACTGATATAATGATGATAGTAGGCCGCAAGAAGTCGCTTGACCATGTAGGTAACGTTTATGTTTTTACTACTGTTACAAAATTCTAATTTTACCACAATGAGTTTTTCTAAAAAACTTATGTACAGTGATTTCACGTGCTTTATGGTGAAGGAAAACATCGTGAGGAAACCTGCATATTTCTGAGAAGTAATTCAAAGACGTATGTATAGTGCCTGAGACGGCGATAGACTCACCATCTGTCACGTTGGCACTTAATCAAATTCGGTGAAAAGTGGGTGTTGTGATAACAACACCTCTGCCTACCCCTTCGGGGAATACAGGCGTGACCATATGTATGTCTAATTTCACCGAAGATGTCGTGCCAACCGTAGGCACACGTGACAGATGGTAAGTCTATCGTCGACTCAGACACTACCGAGGCCTACCATCATCGCTTTAGCAGTGACGTCTTACAAACTTTGACGTTTAAGTTAAGTATTGCAAAATGAAAAGCCAAAGCTGAGAAGTTCTTAATACAATATGCTTAAACCGATGATGGTAGGCTCCCAGGCCTTTGATTTTCTTCCACGAAAATATGCAGGTTTCATCAACATAATATTTATATACCAACAAGAAACGTGTCTTTCATACCAATGGCTTACAAAGCATATCGTGCCAAAACTTTATTGGAGCAATATAAAAAAAGCAGCCTATCATCATGTAAACACTGGCACGGGACAAATTATCCCCACGACCCGTTCGGGTGACAGGATACGTGTTACTTGGGGCAAATCCATATGAAATGACACAGGCTGACAGCATCCCAAATGTCGAACATTATCGCAAAATACCCTTAACTCGATTCGTTCATATAATATTCATGGCGCGGTGCAATCTTTCAAAATTGACACCTTTCACCGGGGTTAAAGGAGGGTTCCAACAAGTTTTTTGTATTTGTCCTGGTGAATAAATTACGTTGGACACAATGGACTCTTTACGAGTATCTGTAATTTATAGCGTGAACAGGCGATAAATGCATTTTGGAACGTTTTATTAATATTTCTTAGTGTTGCCAGGTTTTATGACTTTCACTGATATGCAATTGATGTTAGTTTTATTCTTGCTTCTGTTATTTTTAACCAAAAATACGTACATTTAGATATTAAGCCGATCGAGAAGAAAATATTTCGGGATTAAGAAAAACTTGCAGTTTAGTATTAATGATATGGAGGAGTAGGTATATATATGAATGAGATAAGAAACAACAACATAATATTTATTAACATTAGTATTTTCGTATGCATTCTATTGCCAAGTTATGTTAATATTATATTCGAAAGCTTTTATTAAGTCCACATAGAACGTTATGAAAAAATCGTAACGCAATTAAATATGACCTAGAGGCAATAGCTCTTTTAACCTTGGTGTAAACAGAACACATTTATACGAAAGTCATTCAGCAGTATTATGAAAGCCATTAAGATGAGCAATTACACGATAAATTCTCTAGAAGACATGTGAATCTAGAATATTAATCTTTACTTGATACCTATATTACAAGTACCTAACTATTATACCAAACGAAAATAATAAATGACACTAAAATTACTTCTTACGCTTCAATTTTCTTCAATTATAATTTGGAGAAATTCCTACAAAGAATCTGTAAAACTTTTTAACTCAGTATTAATTTCAAATGAAATAAATTAAGTTTTGATGAAAAAATTATTGCGATGAAAATAAAACGAGCTCACATTAAACATCTTAATTTTATGCGAAATTTTCTGCTTTCTTGTAATAATATTCTCAACAACTTTTCCATCCTGAGGGTTCATTTACGTACAATCACATGCACTGATGTTAAGTTGGAAGTCAATTTCAAGTTGGCATTAAGCTGTATATTTCGAAGAAATAATTTTCGTGTCAAACACATCGTAGATGGCAACAATGACGGGTGAATGAAACGTCAAAATCCAACTTGGAAACTCCATTGCGCTACGTTTGACATCGCAAAAAATATTGAAAAAATATCAAACTGAAATGAAAATGTTTTGTTGTATGTCAAGTAGCTGTTAGGAGGAAAAATCAACAATTTTTATTGAAGCTCTGATAGTAAAAAAAATTAAATGTTTATAGCTAATTTTATAAAAAGAATTGGTTCTTTAAAAAAAACTCGCAATTAATAACTAATTGTGTTTAATTATAATGTGATCACGTTCATCTTTTACTACTAACGCAAACAGCTTGTCACCAGTGACTCTGATTTACGGTCGCCTGAATCGAAATGCAGAACTTACACCTTCTTCCCTTGGTTGATCCATTCATCAGGTCAGCGATCTCCCACGTTCTCGCTTACCCTCAATCTTACCGACAGTAACGTTTTGACACTCGTACGAGTATCTACGTCATTGCATCATGTGGACATTAGAAGAGGACTTAGCTATTAATATCTTGAGATATTTGAATTAAGGATTCTATATAATATTTTTTAAATTCACTGAAGATTTATATCCAATAATTTCTAAGCTTGTAGGTAACACAGGCAATCCTATTACAAATTCCCTATCTTTACAATAATATAATCTAACAGGAAACATTATTCCTTTCCATGCGGTCCCACTTTAAATTCATTAAACCTGTCCTTAGATAAATGTAATAATTTATTTAGGCAACAAAAATCCCCAAAAGTAATATCCATTGAAGCGTATTTAACGTTCAAACGGAGATGTGCAGTAGGGATGTGCTACACATTCAACGTATTATATCTAAATATACAACAAGAAGTAAGGTTGAGGTAGAAAGGACTTTATATTTTATGTTATTACCTATTATTATTATTTATGTCTGGGAATTAAATATCCTGCAACATCGTGAAGAAGTGAGAGAAATCATTGTCTGTCTATGACTTAATTTCAGTTATTACTAAGTATCATCGACATGATACTTATTATACAAAATAATATTGTATTTATACTAATGTTTTATAAATGGCAAAGAATCTCTGTCTGTTATATTTCCATCGCTTATAAGGAAATGGTACATCGGTATATAGCAGACAGGTATATGGTACTTAAAAAAATGTAATATAATTGAACTTATGATATTATCGAACAATCCACAGTAATTAATGACTTGTGCACATCACTACCCTCCAAGTAAAAGCGCTCAAGTAGCGTATTACCGTATAAATAATTCAGCATATCTTTCCCCGCATTATGTCATTTACGGTGTTACCTTTTAGACGAGTATTTACACAAAAGAAGAGAGAATCAAAAATGATAATTACATGCAAATCTTGGGATCGTTTGAGAGCCACTCTAGGTGGCTTTGTTTGATGAGATAGGACGAAGCTGATATTTTTTCATGAATTAATAACGTGAAATAAAGCAACCTTTCTACCTAATATATTTTTAATACTTATCCGTAAGTATCTTTCATTTATTTTTATATTATTGTAATTGATAATACATATGACTGTATTCCCCGAAGGGGTAGGCAAAGATGTTGTATTAAATACACTTACTTTACACCGAAAACGATTAAGTTTTTTTTTTTTTTTTTTTTTTTTTTTTCCGACATGGTCTCTCGCAGTTGGTAGGGGGGAGTTACCTCCACTGCTTAACCGGACTAAGGGGCGAGACCCAAGGGCCTCCAGCCGAGCTTAAACTTAAAAACTAAGCAACACAGCTAAGGGCACCCCGGTGCGGGGTTCGGACCTCGGCTTAGGGCGTTGCTGGGGGATGAGCTAGGGAGCTGGATCTGAGTGGTATTATTTAGGGACATGTTTAAGGCTAGTGGCTCGGCGCGCGCCGGCCCTAGCAGAGGACGGGGGGGACGATGACGTAGAGTTCGCGACGAGCCTCGCCGGCGAGGACGGAACAATGGTCGGTTTGGTGTGTGCTTTTGAGACATTGCTTGCTGAAGCAATGTGATATCGTCGTCAGGGTCAATAAGGACATGCCTCGGACGGCGTCGGGTGGAGATTTGGGAGGGGGTATATCGGGCGGCCGATACGATTAGTGGGTTGGGATGTTTTTCAGCAGATTCGAAAAAGCGCTTAGAGGCGCTTTTCATAAACTGTTTTATGGTGGGAATTTTGAAGTCTACATGGAGTTGACTATTGCGAACGTACCACGGGACTCCCGCAGCCTTTCGCAAGAATTTGTTTTGGAGGACCTGCATTTTATGGATGTTAGAGCTGCCCGTGTGTGCGAAAACAACACTGGCGTATGTCATAATGGGACGGATGCAAGAGAGATAAATTCTCAACTTAGATTTAAGTGACAATTTACTCCGTGCATTTAGTAGGTAGTGGAGTCGACCAAGGGCAAAGGAAGCACGTGACCGTACTTTCTTTGTGTGGGATGCAAAGGACAACCTTTGGTCGAGGATGACGCCTAGGTATTTGGCCGTGGATTCCCAAGGAATCGGTTGGCCGAACATGGTTACAGATGGAGGAGGATCGTGATATCGGTCGCCAGAGCGGCAGAAGAGGACAGCTGCGCTCTTATCTGGGTTGACTTCAAATCTCCATTTCCGGAACCATTTGCCAAGGGCATTGGCTGCGGTTTGGAGATGTTTGGCGATCGTATGACGGTCTCTGCCTCTATAGTAGATAGCCGTGTCGTCGGCGAAGAGAGCTAGATCGGCACTGGGACTCTTGGGGATATCGCTGGTGTACAGCGTGAAAAGGAGTGGGGAAAGCACGGAGCCTTGGGGGACTCCAGCACGAATGCGGCGAGGAGAAGATAATGAGCCCTCGATGCGATATCGGAAGGTGCGATTCGATAAGAAGTCTCGTATGATGAGCACGAGTCTGTCAGGCACACCGATTTGGTAAAGCTTATATAATAAGCCATTGTGCCAGACTTTATCGAATGCTTTCGCTATATCGAAGAATAGGACACCCGTTTGCTGTTTGACTTGGAATCCCTCACTTATGTGTTCAACGATGCGATGCACCTGTTGAACACACGAGTGCTTAGTTCGGAAGCCAAACTGCTCGTTTGGGATGAGATTGTGGGATTCAGCAAAGTGCTTAAGTCTTTTGAAGATCAACCTTTCGTAGATCTTCGCGAGAGTTTTGAGGAGACTGATGGGGCGGTAACTAGAGGATTCGGATTTGGGCTTACCAGGTTTTGGTATCCCTATGACAACTGCTTCTTTCCACGATTGTGGGAAGATGTTGTTAGAAAGGGCAGCGTTAAAAATGGCTGTCAAGAAGACAATGATGTGGAGGGGAAAGAGTTTGACTACTTTATTTGTTATCCCGTCGGAGCCAGGAGACTTCCTAGGGTTGAGATCCTTGATGAGAGATTGAACCTCATCGACTGTAACTACTGGGACTGGATTGTTTGGGTCCTCTATTGGGGGCTGAGCTACCCTTCGTTCGACCTCGGCGTCCACCTTTGTGAGATGGGCCATGTCTACTTGTTGGGAGCTGGGAGAACATTGGGATTCTAGATTGTCGGCTAGGCATTCGGTCTTTTCGTCATCGTCGAAGGCGGGACTACGGCCAGGACGATTAAGAGGAGGGATGCTGCAGGCTTCTTTGACTCTGAGCTTGCGTTGCAAGTGCCAGAAAGCCTGGTGATTAGGGGTAAGGTTAGCCAAGAAGTTATCCCAGCGGGCTTCCCTCATTTCATTCATGCGCCTTCTTACTTTGGCTTGTAAGTGGTTCATAAATGATCGGTTGGCTGCTGTGGGGTAGGTCCTGTAAGCTCGGATAGCCGCGTTTTTCTCCGTCACCAGTTCACGCACATCGTCCGGCAGCCTCCAGCGATGGTCATCCATTGCTGGGACCTGCCGGGAGCAGCTGTTAACTGCTGTTTGTACGTGACTGGTGAGGGAGTCAATTGCGTTTACCGTGTCTACAATGGAGGTTGGGGTCGGTTCGGGGAAGGGCAAGGGAGTAGACTTGAGGTTTTCCTCTAGTTTCCTCCAGTTAGTTGCCGTTTTCATGGGGGTAGGTTGACTAGAGTCAGGGGGACCTGTACGGGGGGTAAGACTCAGTACAACAGGACGGTGATCGGAATCAAGCTCGTCTATTGATTCCATAGAATTTAAACGAAGGTTTATATTCTTTAGAATCGCCAAGTCGAGAACGTCCGGACGGTGATCTATGATGGCTGGGTAATGCGTGGGGTGCATGGGAGCTATAACGTCGAAGTTATGAATGATACTGAGGTAATTGAGTTGATTACCTCTGGAATTTCGAGTGCGGCTATTCCACGACTCATGTTTGGCGTTTAGGTCTCCTGCCACGATGACAGAGTTGCCTAAGCTAAGAAGTTTTACGATATCGGGAGCGATATCGCCTTGTTTGTTGGGTGCGATGTAAGCCGAAACTATTATGATTGGTTCATGTCCAGTCATGCCTAGCCGACATATTGATGTTTCGATTTGAGAGAGGTTGGGGGGATCCATAGGAATGCAGTAAAGAGATCTTTTATAATAGATGAGGGTGCCTCCTTTGGCGGAATGGGTTCTATCGTTGCGAACTATTTCATAGTTCGCAATTTTGGGATCGCGGTTGGAGGGTTTGAGGAAGGTCTCTTGGAGGAGAAAAATGTCTAATTGATGTTCTCGGAGGAAAGTAGCGATCTCGTCGCGTTGGGTGTTAATGCCATTGGCATTAAAGAACCCTACCTTGAGGGACCTGGGTTTGATTTTTCCTCCTAGGTTGTGTCTCTCCATTATTGGACCGTATCAAAGAAAGAGGTGAGGGCTGTGGTAACGTGAGCGAACTTGCTCATCGTAGCCATGACGGAGGCAATGTTACCGCGAGAAGCGCGGAGTTGCTCGGCCATCTGGTTCAAGCTACGGATGTCAACCGCATGGAATAAATGGCTCAGAAAAGCCATGTTATCGCCAGTCACGTTGGCTTCCGGGGCTTGAGGAGGGGGACCCATAGGGGTCGGTGCCGGAGGGGCTGCAGGCGAGCGTGGAGCTGCCGTGGGAGGTGTGCCTTTTGGCTTAGGGGGTTTCATAGTGGGGATGGCCATTAAGGGAGGGATGGCCGTAGATTGGGGGGCTCTCGGAGGAGCGAGTTTGGGGAATGCGCGCTGATGGTTCAGTGCGTTCCAGGGGGAGGGTCTTTGAGGGCTAAGGCGCTCAGGGAGAGCAGAGGAAGGGAGGTTTTCCCTGGTGTTGCGAGCTTGAACTCGCTTTACCATTTTGGGGTGGGGACGAGGGGCTTTTGGGCAGCCGCGATAGTTCGCAGGGTGGCCCGATTGACCGCACAGAACGCAACTAGGCGGCTCTGTGCAGAGTGAGATGTCCTTGGGACGGGGGCAATCGCTTGTGCCGTGGTTACCTAGGCACTTAACGCACCTGGGTACGGCAAAGCAATTGCGGGAAGAGTGGCCATATAACTGGCACTTGTGACATTGGCCGATTTGGCCGCGTTTGTTGGGGGCTTCGACCTTTAAGCCAGATAATTGGCATACGGTCTTGATATTGTAGATGCTTTTTGCGGCGGGAGAGTGCTTACATACGACAAAGACCATGTCGTATATGGCACTGTTGCGGGCGCCGTGCATGCGATGCACCTCGAGGGCGGGGATGTCTTGCGATTGAAGATCGCACAAGATAGACTTTTCGTCTATCTCTTTGGGGATGCCGCGAATTACTACGCGGAGGAGACGATCCTCGGGGAGGTCGTAAGAGTGAAAGGCTACTTTCCTAGCCTGTAACATTTTGGTCAGAGACCTGAAGTCGGTGGAGGTAGGCACCGAGACTTTTATGCCATTTGCGGTGGTGCGGGCGTTAGTATAAGCAATGCGATTCGCATTGCACCACGCCGAGACATCGGTCCACTTCGCCTTATCTTGGATGAAGATAGGCGGTGGGATGGGCTCCTTCCTCGAGGATGAGGCTACGGGCTGAGAGGGTGGGGTGGCGTCAGAGCGGTTTTCCTCTGAGGGAGGGACCGCCTGAGCAGATTGGGAGGCTAACGGTTTGGCGGAAGTCTTGAGAGACTTCGCCGGGGTTTGACCAACAGAAGTTTTGGTCTTGAGAGATCGCTTCTTCTTGCGCCCTACAACGACATTGAAGTCGTCGTCGACGGAAGTGTTCGAGTCCGAGTTTGACTCGGAGGCCATGTCCGCGTCGATAATGACGGGACGGCTGGGAGGGCAGTCGGGGCTTGCCGGGGACTCATCAAACCTAATTAGGTTTGGTTTTGCTGGGACGGAGGGCGCCGCAGGGGCGTGAGTGGGGGGCTCGATGGCCGGGGAGGGGCTTGATTCGCCACAGAGGTTGGCGAAATCTTCTGGGGAGAGGACGGAGCTGGCAACAGCTTGGTTGGCCGGGACTTTGAGGAGGGCCCGAAGAAGGGCGCGGAGAGTGGAGTCGGCCATTTTATAAATGGCAATATTGGGGGAGCAAAAATACCACGCGGTATTTATTTTATTTAATTTCGCGCCTAATCCCCAGGTTGGACTGGCCTGGGGTTGTGTGCGTGTGTGTTAGTCCCTCACTGCCGGGGGGTAGGCAGCTAGGGTTGAGTAGGGTGTGCCCTAAGCTTGTAATCCCGCTGCCAATCTTAATGTGCAGACGGGTTCCTAACAGCCTTAGTGCAGAGGAGTACTTTTAGCCGAAGCTTAAAGCAACCAAACAACACTAAGGAATGGGATGGTAGGGAAAGGGCAGGGTGGGAGGGAGGAGATGGCTAGCGTCGGCGAGGGAAGCCCCCAAGGCCGGTGGTTCTAGCCCCGTCCGATTTGTGTTTTTGCCCTGAGGGGGCAAAAACGGGTGTATCGGGTCAACACCCCACTCGGCTTCGTTGGCACCGCTAGGTATCCACCGAGGACCACCAAAAAAGTGGTTTTTGCCTGAAGGGTCACAACTAGCGAGACTTGTCTCACACAGAAACAGAGAAGGCCGAAACTCGCCTTGAAAAAGGCAAGTTCGGCGAAGGGTTCGATGCGCAGGTAGCAGCGCGCAGGTAGCAGCGGGCGGCGACAGGACAGGGGGCAGCGGCGGAGCGCGGCAGGAGAGCGCTTCGAGACGTCCGTACGGGGCGGAGGTCGGAGCGCGAGTGAAACGATTAAGTGCCAACGTGACAGGTAGTGATTCTATCGTCGTCTGAGGCCACTATACGACGACTTTAAATTCCTTTTCGGACTTATGCAGGTTTGCTGTCGATGTTAGTGAAGCACATGGTGTAAAATCACTACACATACGTTTTTAGAAAAACTCATTGGTACAGGCACCACAACACACAGGCAGTGAATCTAATTTATGAAACAGGGAAGTTACCAAAAGACTGGTTAGTGTCAGCTTTCGTTACCCTGCCGAAAAAGAAAAATGCAAAAAAATGCGAAGAATTTAGAACTATAAGCCTAATGAGCCAAGTACTAAAACTATTTCTGAGCATTATACATATCGGCGCAAAACAACATGCGATGAGCCACGTCATCGCTGCACGTGTTTCGAACTGCGTAAACAAGTGAATCACAACGACCGGTCGCCCCACTGCGATCGCCCCACTACAGTGCGGATAAAAAGGGCGCCCGTTCCAGCGGACAAGGCATTCGATTGTCTGCGCTCAGACAGCGAACATCTAATTAATTGTGACTATTTAAGTAAACTTTGTAATTAATTCTAATTAATTACAAAGTTGAAAGTTAAATATCTTCGAACTTCTTTTATTCACCCAGCACTTCCCAGTATACGCCCACGCTATCACCGAAATGTCTGATAGCAATCAAGCTACGCCGTCATCAGAAGTGGGATTACCTGCCACTTCCGCTCAACAACCTGATGATGTAAGGGAATCACAACCTGGAGGACATATCCCAAACAATAATGGTAATCCAATGCAACAAGAATCCACATGGTACCTTGGCTGCACTGAAGTGTGCAGTACACCTATTTGGCACTCCAATCCAGATCATCGTCGACGGTGGAAGAGAGTTTCTGGGCGAATTTAAAATCTATTGCGATCGTTCAGGCATAGAGATTCATGCTATAGCACCAGGGGTAAGCCGAGCAAATGGACAGGTAGAACGCGTGGTTGCTACGGTAAAGAATGCTCTGACTATGATAAAAAACTACGAAACAGAAGAATGGCACACGACGCTTGAAGAACTCCAGTTGGCATTAAACTGTACCCCTCATCGGGTGACGGGGGTAGCTCCACTCACTCTGCTTACTCAACGGAAACATTGTGTGCCCCCTGAGCTACTGACGCTTGTGAATATAGATGTCCCAGACTGCAGACAAAGACCGTCAACGGTTCAATCTCCACAAAGCTCAAATCAAGCCGTTCCAACGAGAATTCTTGAAAACGACCGCTATCTAGTAAAGAGGGTCGTTGGCAGAGGTCGACCACGTAAAGTCGCCCATGATCAGCTTCGCCGTGCCCCGCATCCAGGCGAACAGATGACCGTATCGGCGGAACAAGACTATAATCCGGCTGAAAATGCAGACCCCGTACCAAGTACCTCACGAGATGCACTTCTTGAAGCACCAATACAAATTTCCGGTGATGAAGATCCATCTCCATAATGGGGTGAGCACAGGGGTGAGAGAGCGCAAAACCTAAATTCTCATTTTTTTAACAGTTTTCTACGCTTTGTTAATTGTACACACAATCGGTCACACAGCTGACTGCAACACATAATCAGTCACACAGCTGACTGCAACACAGAAACGGTCACACAGATGACTGCAACACACAAACAGTCACACAGCTGACTGCAACACACAAACAGTCACACAGTTGACTGCAACACATAAACAGTCACACAGATGACTACAACACACAAAAAGTCACACAGATGACTGCAACACACACATAGTCACACAGATGACTGCAACACACACATAGTCACACAGATGACTGCAACACACAAACAGTCACACAGCTGACTGCAACACACACATAGTCACACAGATGACTGCAACACACACATAGTCACACAGATGACTGCAACACACAAACAGTCACACAGCTGACTGCAACAAACAAACATTCACACAGCTGACTCGCAATCGGCTGAATCAACTTGACACCATGAAAGCACCCATAACTTCACATACACACGATTCCACGAAATGGATAAAACATGGCATCGAGACATAAGTCGTATAGTGATTGAAGCAACAAAGTTGCTTACAGCTACCAAACTCAGAAAAGGTGCTTATTGTTATAGGTAATGGTTCCGCTTCATGAGGCTGGTGCAGAGCACGCACCGCCTGTCAGAATGGCCGTATCGGCGCAAAACAACATGCGATGAGCCACGTCATCGCTGCACGTGTTTCGAACTGCGTAAACAAGTGAATCACAACGACCGGTCGCCCCACTGCGATCGCCCCACTACAGTGCGGATAAAAAGGGCGCCCGTTCCAGCGGACAAGGCATTCGATTGTCTGCGCTCAGACAGCGAACATCTAATTAATTGTGACTATTTAAGTAAACTTTGTAATTAATTCTAATTAATTACAAAGTTGAAAGTTAAATATCTTCGAACTTCTTTTATTCACCCAGCACTTCCCAGTATACGCCCACGCTATCACCGAAATGTCTGATAGCAATCAAGCTACGCCGTCATACATGAACGTATTAAAATAAAATGCGATGAGCAGCTTTCCGACAGCCAATTTGGATTCAGATCTGGAGTCGGCACAAGAGAGGCCCTTTTTGCTTTGCAAGTCTTAGTTCAAAAATGTAAAGACATGCAACAAGATGTCTATCTGTGCTTCGTTGATTACGAGAAGGCGTTTGACAGAGTACTACACGATCGACTCATCAAACAATTAGTAGACATCGGTTTGGACGACAGGGACATCAAAATTATTCAGACCTTGTATTGGAATCAACGTGCTACTATCCGTGTAGATGGTGAGGAATCTGAAGAGGTTGAAATCGAAAGGGGAGTACGTCAAGGTTGCATACTATCACCTACACTCTTCAATGTCTACTCAGAGGGTATCATGGCTGAAGCATTGGAAAATCTAGACAGTGGTGTCAAATTGAATGGGAGAATTATCAATAATCTCAGATACGCAGATGACACAGTGCTCATAGCATCCACAGAGCAAGAGCTTCAAACAATAGTCGCCAAAATGAACATGTGTAGCGAGAAAGGAGGTCTTAGATTGAATAAGGCTAAAACGAAAATTATGGTCGTTTCAACCAGGCAGCATGGCGGCGCGTGTATATCTGTTGAGGGACACACACTTGAGCAGGTAAAGAAGTACAAATACCTCGGTACGTGGTTAAATGAATCTTGGGAAAGTGATCAGGAAATAAGAACCCGTATCGAAATAGCTCGCAGCTCCTTTACTAAGATGAAGCGTGTTCTCTGTAACCGTAGCCTCGGACTGTGTTTGCGCATTAGAATGCTCCGTTGTTACATCTGGCCCATAGTTCTATACGGATGTGAGGCTTGGACGATCAAAGAAGACCTCAGAAAACGTGTAGAGGCGTTTGAAATGTGGGCTTACAGGCGGATGCTTGCTATTAGCTGGACTCAAAAAGTAACCAATATTGAAATTCTTCGACGAGTAAAGCAGAAACGTGAACTTTTACAGACCGTCAAACAAAGAAAAGTTGCCTACCTAGGACATGTATTGAGACATGATAGGTACGAGTTACTACAACTAATTATGATGGGAAAAATCGCGGGCAAAAGACGTGTTGGTCGGAGGAAAAAATCTTGGTTGCGTAACATCCGGGAGTGGACGGGGATAGCGAGTGCAGCCGAACTCTTTCGTCTCGCTAGAAATAGAGAGGAATACTCCAAATTGACTGCCAGCCTTCGTTAATCGGAGAGGCACCTTAAGAAGAAGACAGGCACCACAGGGATTCGAACTTGCGTCGCCTGCTACGGCTCTATTAATCTATACATCTATATCTATATATATACATATACAGATAAATACAATTTAAGTGTTTGTTTGTAATTCCAAAATAACAGCTTTTCATTAAACGCTTATGAAAATATATATGGCACTGAGATGAATAATCAAAAAAAAAAAATCTCTGTCTGTTTGTTTCATCTAATCTCCGAAACGGCTGGACCGATTTTAAGTGGACTTTCATTGGCAAATACTTAATGTTACAAGGAATAACTTAAACCGCTTTTATTTAAAAAAAAACGGGGGAAACCGCGGAGCACAGCTAGAATTATATAATTTCGAAAGTATCATGCAAAGTGTATCTATTGTAGTGTATTTATTTGAAAAACAGATAATGTTGGTAGTCTTATTGCATTCAGACTTTGTCACAAAAAAAATACTGTATTCATGTCCGTTGAAACAATTTTACTTAAAAAAAATCTATCTCGAGTCGAATCAGGTTCGAAAGACTATAAAAATAGAGTTGACAACATCAAGTATTCGCTCGGCGAACGGTCTTCGTTAAGGCCGGCCCTGCGCCGCATATGTTAACCCAAACCTGCGATGCACTACAAAGTTTTTCTACAAACTAAATTCCCATTCGCTTTGTTTATTTGTTACAGGTTGACGTACGAACCCGTATAAATCGAATTTCCTTTGATTCAGACGAGATACGAGTAGAAAAGAAAACAAAGAATTTACGTGAACAAATAACACAAGAGATTATTCTAGAAAGGTAATGTAGATTTTAGATTGGGCTTTCTATTTCTAAGGGATTGTTAGTCTATGTAAATCTTCGAGGGAATAATTTGAAACATAGAACGTGGATATCTACTGGGGCCCAACCATGAGCTCTTATTGCAATGTTAGTTCAGCTGTGTGACAGTGATAGACTTATACACGTCATATACATCTGTCTCAAAATAAGACTAAAACTATCATGGCAATTAGAGGTCATGGTAAGGCCCCTGTACTGCACATGAGATGAGTCGTGACAGATTAGTGGAAAAATAATAAACAAGTTGAGAATAGCCTGTGTGTTGAATAAATAAAAATTCTTCATAATTCCAAATGTAATCCAAATCAGACTTGCCGTTTGAGCGTTATGAAGTTAGAACTGAACATTTAGAGATGTGTAATATTTGTTTAGTTAATTAATATTAGTTTATATTAAAAAAATATTGCTTTTCTCAACTTAGTCCTTAAAAGTATGGCTTTGATAAATTCGCCATTGCATTTTATATCAACTTCCTCTTTAATGATATGTTCGTTGGATCTCTGATTTATATGAAAACTTCTCTAAATCACGCGTCCCCAACATTAATACTTCAAGTAAGACAAAGGACTTATAAACCAACCCCTTAGGTCATCAGGAGTAATATACATTATAATAATTACGTCGGCCATCTTAGAGCACCGAGAAAATTAATAGCATTGGGACATCCATTCATTAACGTGACTTATTAAGCACTATACGTTATAAATGATTCTTGCATTCAATTAGCGTGTACTTAAGATGAAAATTTTAATGAACTTGGAATCGAATTCTCGTGAATTATTTAATGCCGACGGGATTGTTGGTTCGTTGACTACATTAATAATTAAATAGGTTTTAGTATCTCAATAATCGCATTGATGTTTCGAGTAGGTGCCTAATTTATAATATCGTATTCAAAGTAAGGAGCCGTGGTAGTCGAGTGGTTTGAGAATTCGCCTGCTAGACCAGCGACCCAAATTCCAGTCTCATTAATCTGATGCCGTGGTGGTCTCGGGGTTAGAACAGTCGCCTGGTACGCAAGCGACGCAAGTTCGAATCCCAGCGGGGCCTGTACCAATAAGTTTTTCTAAAAAACTTATGTACAGTGATTTCACACCACGTGCTTTACGGTGAAGGAAAACATCGTGAGGAAACCTGCATATTTCTGAGAAGTAATTCAAAGACGTATGTATAGTGCCTGAGACGGCGATAGACTCACCATCTGTCACGTTGGCACTTAATCATCTTCGGTGAAAAGTGGGTGTTGTGATAACAACACCTCTGCCTACCCCTTCGGGGAATACAGGCGTGAGCATATGTATGTAGAAATTTATTATGCAGGGGTTTCGGGGCGACAAATCGAACTAGCTAGGTTTCATTATTAGATAACTTCAAACAAAATATCATGATAAATTAATAGAAATTTGTTCCAGAGCAAGGTCCAGATCCAAGGAACTGATAAAAACTCATATGAAACGCACGAAGTCGCAGTTCAAAGTGAGTTTCTTTATACACCTAAGGTGAACAATGAAGTAGAGTACAGAACAAAGATAACTACCATATATCCAATTTTTTTGCACCCACTTTGAATCAAGTTAACTTTGCCAACTCCACTAACTAACTTTTGAGACTAACCTAAACCATAAGGCTTTTAGTTCATGATTTACTTCCTTAAACCATGTCCACTATAGAGCCTGCTGACCCAACCATGTTCCAACTAATGTCATTAAAATAATAAGGATACATAAAGTATCTTAACTACGCCATTTGTTATGAAGTAGGCTGCTAAAGCTTACGTACTATATTTATACGTCAATTAGCCAGGATTATTAAGCTTTTTGGCTGAATAGCCGTTCGTCAAAGCTATTATAGTGTTTTAGATTTATATAATAGTAGCGGATGTCACGTGGTTTCACCCGCGTAGTTCCCGTGGGAGTACGGGAATAAAATATAGACCATATTAATGCGTATATTACATTCTGGGCTGCTAAAATCAGTCCCGAATTCTTGGTGTTACGTTACGTTACGACTATATGATATGTTTTGTAAAGAAAATATAAAAGGAATGCTTGACTTATCGAGAAGAAAGTGATGTTAATAAATTTAGAAGACTTGATATAAACAAACTCAATAAAACTTCAGTCAGCTCAAATGTCAATTTCGTCCGATAGGTAAAACAAATAAAATAAGAGCTCGGAATAAATATTTACTGGGATCGGATAAACAAGGCAAAACGCATCTTCGATCGAAGCATTATCAAATACTATGAAAATAAATTTTTAATAACCTCGTCTAGACCGAACTCCGTAGAGCGATTTTTCTACCAACCCCAAGTTTTCCACTTAAGAAGTCAGCATTCATTGGTGAACCGTTTATCGGTGGTTTATTCGACTCTCTCAGCGAAATTCATTCCTCTTGTTTAGACTCAATCACATTCGATGCAATAAAATGGAAAATAAAAACTATAATGAGCCAACTTCATCTTGCAAATATTTGCGAGTCTGGAAACAGAAAGGCGAAATAATGATTCCAAGTTGCGCCAACTACGCGAAACTTTCCTCTACTCCGAGTTACGGTTTACACAAACTGCTAATTTACTGTTCGTATTTTATTAATATTTACAATTTTACAAGTTCACTGGCGAAATATTTGCTAACTATAAACATTGTGAAATTATATTCTGACAAGCGGTAAACGTCTGAAGTTTGAGTAATATTTTAGAGCTAAAATGAAACCAATTAGATGTAAATAGAGAAATATTATATTATTCTCCAAAAGATCAAATAAAACCTCTTATAACTCAATATTTTCCGTAATAGTCTTCTTATTGCGTTGTTTGCTCAATGCTGTAGATCTTATATACATAAATAATATTTACATACATAAATGAGCCGTGGTGTCCTCGAGGTTTGAGCAGTCGTCTGCTACGCAAGCGACGCAAGTTCGAATCCCAGCGGGGCCGGTACCAATGAGTTTTTCTAAAAAACTTATGTACGGTGATTTCACACCACATGCTTTACGGTGAAGGAAAACATCGTGAGGAAACCTGCATATTACTGAGAAGTAATTCAATGACGTATGTAAAGTGTCTGAGACGGCGATGGACTCACCATCTGTCATGTTAATCATCTTCGGTGAAAAGTGGGTGTTGCGATTACAACACCTCTGCCTACCCCTTCGGGGAATACAGGCGTGAGCATATGTATGTATGTATGAACATACATAAATAAATGCTCACGCATGTATTCCCCGAAGAGGTGGGCAGAGGTGTAATTATAGTACACCCACATTCCCAAAGTTTTGTTTAGGTGTCATGTTATAGGGAGTGAGTCTATTGCCATTAATCGGACATAATTCCAGACTCCGGGTTACTACTGGGTAATTACAGATGGAAAACCCTTAATAACACTTTGCGGGACTCCAGGACCTCTGGTTTCACAGTGTCAATTAGACCACGAGACCAAAGAGACTTAATTCCATGGGTGCCTTTATTTTTTTAGAAATAGTTTTTTTTGTGTTAAGTATCGTATATACTTTCATATGCATTTTGTGAAAAGATTTTGATTATGAATTACAAACAGTCACTTTAAATTTAATTATATGAAAATATATAGATGTAGAACATTTAGCCAAAAATGATAACGCTGTAAAGGAACCAGAAGAGATATTACAAAGCATCACAAATCCATTAACGGTAACGGGCTAACATCAACCGAAGCGTATATGCAAACTCATAAGACGCAATATTGACTTACTTAAGCAAGGCTTGTTGCCATCAATCTCCACAAATGGGCATTGCAGAGTTACCCCTCGGAGCCCCGAGAGGTCACTTCCTCAGTTAATTATAATAATTGGCAAAAGGGAGCCATCACGTGCGCTGCCCACTTTGTTACTACACCCTTCCCTATACGGTTATTGTTTGACGAGTTATACTTTTCCCCGCTGAATATAAACATTCTTAAAGAATGCGATTCGCTTAACTAAAATGGTTATAATTTAATGATTATGTACTTAGTTAGATTTTCGTCGTAAATGGGGTTACGAAGGTCAGATAAATCAAGGCAGTCGCTGCGTATAAAAATCATGTGATCAACCACATATGGTTGAAAGTGTCGACCCCAACAATGTATGGGATACAGACAGGGAGATGATGATGGACAGGATAATATTATTGTTGAACGATTTTAATCATAGTCAAAACCTCAGTCTGTGGTAAACAGAAATGAGAACCCGATGTAAGAAAACTTACCACGGATGCGTCTACTTAATGTATTCTATCACATTATCAGGAATTCAGGAACAAGCAGCGTCTGTCTTCTACAGTATAATCTCGAATCCTATCTTATTTGGGCATGTGTCATAACGTGGAGACTCATCCATAGCGCTTGCTGCCCTGTCCTGTACCACACAGGGTAAATTTGAGGGTATTACGGTACTCGGCAGATCACCGAAGAGTTGAACAGAACAGATTAAAGCTCTCATGAGTGGTCTTACTATCAACTAATGCTATCGCAATGTGTGAGCCCGATGTGGATTGCCCCGTATTGTTCGACAATCCACCAACACTAACACGACCACGACTGCTCTGCGAATAGTGTAACGATTAAGAAAAATAATATGATTACATCTACTTACCATTGGGTTGCTTCAATGAAGGTATCAGTTATGACTACCTTATTACTAGCAGATGTATTGTTTCAAAGGTTGCCATACTACATATTATATTTTGTGAACAAAATAAACCTACTATTAATTTTCTATCAACAAAGAGTAACTCAATTGATGCATAAACTAATTACCTGTTCGAGATAGCAGGCGACCCTTCATTTATGCCGCGTAACTTAATTACTTACCCTGACAGACAAGCACACGGTACTGCGAAACGACCAATTTAACTTGACTCTTCAACGCATATAAACATCAACGCATTACAAAACGCTGGTATCAACTTCAGAGTTCAACGCAAATTGGTAGGTTTACAGTTGCGTATGACTATTATACCGTATTTGATGTATAGAATGTAGATTAGCTATTGCCTCTTATAATACAACAGAGAGGAGACTCCAAAGTCAATTACTTCGAAATAGTTCAAATAAGCATACGTTACGCTGGAGAGTGCTTGAGGCACGCAGATATCCACCAAATTGCCAATACTTGCTATCGTAAATGTAATTTTCATGAGATTCCAATTTAACAATTCGCAAGGTATTCACCTCCATCAATTCAAACGTACCCTTAAAATCTAAGTTCAAACTTTACGCAGATTTGCTTAGAATGCGAGTCTTTTCATTGAAATGTCTCTGTGAAACTTTGAAATGCAAACATTCTGACCGCAAATAACAATTATCTTTTATTAACCTTTTGGTTATTCTGATTAAATATTTTGCATTCATTGAGAAAACCATTTTGAAGTAATTAAGGATAGAGATGAAATATGTATCGCTGGAAAAGTGGTATTATGGCGTAATTATATTGGGATCAACTTAGCTGAGCGGAGATAGCGACATGGCAACTCACTCCATAAAAATGTTCACAACATTTGCCTTTAATGGAAGCTTCGAAGATATTCACAGGCTTCTACAGGTTTTGTGTTTTATATACTATACACTTAGAATACTGAAATTTCAACAAAATTCTTTGAGCAGTTTGGTCATATATAGGCAGTAGTAAAAAAAAAATCACTTTCATATTATTATGTACTTATGTATCTTTATTATCTTGAAATATTATAAATTGAAGTCGCCCGCAATTTCCACACAAAATGATTTCTCTTTCTATCTGTTTCAACGCATCGTTTTTCTAAACTTCGTTACGGATCTTGATGTGGTTTTTATTAACATGTAGGGGTAGAAGAGAGCCGTGGTGTCTTCGGGGTTTGAGCATCCGCCTGCTAAGCAAACGACGCAAGTTCGAATACCAGCGAAGCCTGTACCAATGAGTTTTCATAAAACGTATGTGCAGTGATTTCACACCACATGCTTTACGGTGAAGGAAAAAATCGTGAAGAAACCTGCATATACCTGAGAAGCATTTCCTGAGACGGCGATAGACTTAGAAGGCTATATGCTATATTATATCATCACGCTAAGACGAATCTCAGCTTAAAGAAAGGTTAGCGCAAAGTAAATATTCTAGCTTCTAGACGATAGTAAGATTCTAAAATTTAAGATCATATGCACTTCAAAACACTAACGTCCGTATCCCAGTGTGAAGTCTCAACAACATTTTTCCTAGAAAGCCATGTGGTATGTTGATATTTTGCCGGAGAACTTTTAATGTATGCCCGTTTCACTACTGGGAGTAGGGGGCACTTAGGGGGTATGTTACGTAGGGAGTGGGTTTGTTAGGGGGAGAACTTGCTCCGTCGAATCCAGAACCTCGAAGAACTAATTTAACTGCGTCTCCAACTACCACTCCAATAAATCCTAATGCTTTATACTCGTATTTTATAGTTTTAAATTTATAAAATATATTTAATTTAATTTTAAAATATATCGTGCCATCGTTAAACACCTTACAATAGGTAAAATATGTACTTGTTTGGCATATTTCTCGTCTATCTATTACTATGGCTTCTACTTGTCTGATGATTGGCAGAGATAATTAAATAATAAAGATATCTCTTTGAAAAATTAGGCTAATTATTTTTCTTTTAGTATCTCATATCATAACTGGAATACACAAGTAAATAAAATTGAATTGTCTGATTGTAATTCTGAAGTAACAACTTTACACTTAATGCATATGAAAGTATATACGGCGCTAAGTAAAAAAAACTAATTTAAAATTTCTTTCTCTGTCTGTCTGTTTGTTTGTTCCGGCTAATCATTGAAACTGCTGGACCGATTTTAACGAGACTTTTCCTGGCAGATAGCTAATATTACAAGAAAAAACTTAGGCTACTTTTATTTTTTAAAACGTTTAGGGTTCCGCTGGTATGAAACTACATCTACGCGGGTGAAACCGCTGGGCACAACTAGTCTATTATAATATAGAAGATTAAGACAACAAGTTATATTGTGCACTGAAATAAATCAGTTATGTGTTCTGGAAAAGCCCACAATGGAGTTTAGCTGTTATTTTGTTCATTCATCTCTCCAAAATATGCAAGTATAAGCTCTTTACACCCTTTTAACCAGTCTAACTATTACTGCAAATTAAGCCTGGGGTATTAAACCCTAAAAGTAATAATAATAGTGTGACATCAAATTTTCATATCCATTTGGCGGAATGATCTGCAGACGGTGTCAAGGTAGGTCTAATTAGACGGCCGAGTACGCGCAATGCATGTTAACGAGTGACATTTGCATTCTCCTCCCTAAACCATCAATGTAAGGGTGACTTTTCACTGCTAACTGGAGATGTGATTTAAGAAAAATAGTTCTATTTCTTTAGCAATTTTTATTTAACAGTTACAACAAGTTTTATTTTCGCAAAGTTAAATAATCCGTAATTGCTTTGTTTTTAATATGTAAACGTGTCCTTTAGTGACCTGAAAATTAATATACTTATTTTATGAATACTGGTTGTGGAACAGGAAAAATCTAACGCGGGGGAGCGTTTGCGACCAAAATCATCGCTGTATTCAAATTGTAACTCTCATGTAAACACTCCTTATGTAAGCCAAAGTCTGCAACTGTCAAAATCACGTGATCATTACACCGGGGAATGAGTCGGAAAATAGCTGCTCACGGATAATTGGCGACCCGGAATGAATTTGTGATTCGGTAATGTGATATTTTGATGAGGTGCTGATGACTGCGCTGTTTGCTCCGACATTGTTTGGGACAAACAATATGTTTTAGGAAATTGGTTTGTGATATAATTCGTACGTATGGATAACGTTGATGATGAAAATAATTTCCATAATCTACTCAGTAAAAGCGAACATCCGAAGCCAGTGGTAACATTTAAAATCCCGTATACTTAATGTAAATTTTCTGTTTAAAACAATTTTTGTAAGAATTCTAATCTAATAAAGATATTTTAAGTTTTATTGTTATAATACAAAAAGGATTGATAACATATTTTAGATTAAAAGAGCATTTACACATTTCCATTTACAAAAACCATCATCATTATGCGATCTATCAGATGTGTCTCACCATTAGTGTTATAAAATAACTACTTACAGAAGGATTCCAGCCCAAGTAATCCAACTAGTGTTATAAACATTCTTCATCATTATTTCTGAGGTGCTGTGATGCCGTCACGTTACGTCACTTGAGTAGTCGCCTGCTACTCACCGATAAGTTTTTCTAAAAACTTATGTACAGTGATTTCACACCACGTGCATTACGGTGAAAGAACACATCGTGAGTTAACGTGCATAATATGTCTGAAAGTAACTCAAAGACATATCGCACCCTCAGAACGATAGGGGCTCAACTGAAAAATTTCGAAAATAATTATGTTAAGATAGACAGACCTCACAATGTATTTCTACACTAATGTAATGTAGTTCTACACGTAGTTTTTAAACAATTATAAAAAATGTTTTTTTTAATACTTATCGATAATGCACAACCTAAACTTTGCTTCAATAATATAAAATACATTGTATTAAAAACTGGTAAAATAATTATTGCTTAATTTATAAATTCAAACTAGCCGATCTTTGATTACGTTTTCTAAAAAAAAATATTTTTGAGTTGAGTCCCTATCACGGCGATGGACTCAACATCTGTCACGTTGGCACTTAATGATATTTTGTGAAAAATGGGCATTGTTATTGCAATATCTCTGCCTACCCCTTCGGGGAATACGGGCGAGAGCATAAGTATGTATGTATTTGTAAGGTAAACGAAAACTCACATCATCATCTCCCTGGCCTTATCCCATACATTGTTGGGGTCGGCACTTGATTCCACCCGATGTGGCTGATCACCTGATTTTTATACGAAGCGACTGCCATCTGACCTTCGCATCCCCTTTAACGAGGAAAATCTGTGATCTGGGTGAAACCAGTTTTCAGACTATTTTAGGCCTCCGACCGACCTATAACGACTGCCCAAGATGATAAATTGGCAACCGGGACCGACGGCTTAACGTGCTCACCGAGGCACGGAGGGAATTCGGGCGGTCACCCATCCAATTACTGACTAGGCTTAGGGTTGCTTAACTTCGCTGATCGAATGATATGCGCAATAGCAACTGTGCCACGAGCTCCTCCTTACTTACATATTAAACGAAAACACACATATGTACGGCTTAATATGTAAGTGATCACACGAACAGACTTTGTTAATATCTGCAGTAACTTAATTAGGAAGACTGAAACATGCACGTGAGCATAGTTACATAACATCCCGTAGGTATAGACTTGTTCTTAATATCGTCGTTAGTAAAGTTTCTATTAAAACAAGAAGCAATATCCACTAAAGGAACATCTTGCAAGGCATACATTCAAGCCATTGCAAACTAACTCTTAGCGTTAAATTGTTACGACCCTATTTACAGTAAAGTATTATAAGAGGTGTCTGGAGTTTGAACGGTACTTTATTATTATTGCATGTTTATAATATTTTTGTTTGCTCGCGTCTGATACTCCTGAAATTGCAGTTCATTCCTGTGGGATATTAAACCACCCGCCGCGTTCTATTCCATGTAAAGTGACTCTCTTCCTGTTTGTCGGAAGTTCTCTACGATGTTTATATTATAGGGATTATGTGACTTTGTCCCCGAGGAGCTGGTATATTAACTATCCAAAAATATACTTTACCTCAATATTTGTCGGAAGAAGTCTAAACTACCCTCAAAGTTAGAGTCTACCTCTAGAGACGCCAAATAATGATAATTTAAATTTCGAAGAGATTTAACAAACTGCTTATCAATTATGCGTGGACCAAAAGAGGTGGGTACTTAGTAGTTAATATAACGTGCTTTTATATACTGTCAAAGTATTGACAGTTTGTCGATTCGAAGTTGAGGAAAAAATCTGTAAAATACTTAATAGATTTCGGCGAGGACTTGAGACCCCTTACTGACATTATATCTAAATACTAATATTATAAAGATTTTTACGTAAATATGTTTGTAACGGATTGGTATTGGCTATATTTTATTCTCAAATTCGGGAACGGGAACTACTCGGGTGAAACTGCGTGACGTCCGCTAGTTATATATAATATTTCTGAACCGTTTATATTCTTGTAGATGAGCGCGTCAATGTGTGTCATTTCGAATGTTTTTTTCCTAGATCCCTTATTGTTGAAGTAAGCATATATTTATTCTGTGGTATTGTGCGGATAACTCGCAAAAATATTCCATAAATAACATACATACATACATATGCTCACGCCTGTATCCCATGGGGTTAGGCGAGACCACCGTTTGCCACATGCTACGATCCTTACATACTTCTTTCGCTTCATCCACATTCATGCATCTCTTCATACACTTTCTTCGGTTACGTGTGCTCCGAATTTGACCTTTCTGAAAAATACTATTAATTTGGTCATATTAGTTCTTCCTTGGACGCCCTCTACCGACACTTCCGGTCACATTCGCTCTATAAATTTATTTCGTAAATCGCCTTTCACTCACCCTTTCAACATACTTTTTTCAATTCTGGTCACCACATCATTCTTCAACTTGCAACTGTCTCTTATAACACTATTTTTGATTCGATCTAATATAATAATTACTACTCAGATTGTATGTATTACATCTTTCTCGTAGAAAATTTTCCTCAAAGTCTCAAAGAAAGTTAGTTAAGTAGGTAGCTATTCCACGAAAACCGTTTCCTACATACCGTACATCTTAAGAACGAATTGCGAGAAATGTTATTATTCGCCTCCTCTTGAAACTTCAATATTTACCGTTTGATGTTTATTTATAAATAATAAGTGTAATCGGCTACACAATATGAGAAATTTGCGAAAACAATTCATAATATATATACAATCATTAATACATACATACATATGCTCCTGAATGTATTTCTCGAAGGAGTGGGCAGAGGTGTATAGTACACCCATATTTTAATGTCCCATCTAATAGGGGACGAGTCTGGCTACTACTGGGAAATTGCAGATCGAAAATGCGACCTCTAGGGCCAACAAGCAGGCAGCAGCAGAAATACACAAATATTTCTTTACCTACCTAATGGTAAAAGCTGCATTAAAATCCAGAGAAAATTACGACTTGTAACTAGTATAGTAAATATTTTTCTGAGTTTGGCTGACTTACTATTATTTTCACTCTCCATCAAAATCGGTTTAAAAAGCAGGGTTATGATTTCTACCTCTGCATATTTATCATTCTGCCCAATATCTCTTGGATATTATTCATAAAGCCTCAGCATCTATAATTATTTCAGCTGTTCTTCTCATATTGGGCTAAATGTCATTCCTTCCATGACACTCAAGCAGCATAAATACATTCAGTAGCAGCGTACAACGTAATTACCCCAGACCTATTTGCATTTATTAAGAACAGCGGGGAGTGAGTACGAACGGCATATGCCTGCCAAAAGTATTTGTAAAAAGCCTTTTGTAGAACCCTTTCAGTGCGAACGTACTGCGTTGAAATGTTCTTTTATTCGTCAAGAGAACGTATAATGCCGTCGAAAACACGGGTCTTTACAAAAACAGATACTCCTTTAAACAATGCTCGTTTTGATAATATAACGGCTTCGTGATGAGGGTTCCTAGCTTTTTGTACGACTCGAGTAAAGCGCATGGAGTATTTTCATTGCGGGTTTTTTTTTGAGTACACATTGGAGGGTTGGTTGGTTTGATACAGTGAAGTCGAAAAGTTGGTGAAATCTTGTAAGTATGTTATATAAAACAATTAACACCGTGAATGTACCTTAGGAATTTAAACTCTTCATTTTCTTTAAAAGTTTATAGCATATTTTTTAATTATAATACTTATGGCTTCTATGGTATATTATTTATTGAAGAATACCATTTTTTTAATGTACATGTAACTTATTTATTATTTCATAATTGTTGGTGGAATTTGGGTGAACATACCCAGAAATGACTGATCTTGTTAAATAATTAAAATATTAATAATAAAAAAAAAGAAAATCAGGTAATTTCGGTCATGAAAGTGATTTTTCTGCTAATTGTAAAGTATGTAATAAGTGTGTGTAAATGCATACGACTTCATTTTAGTATGTAGGTATAGTTTCCCGCAAACCATATTCATATTTAAATTTCCAATGATGCATAACAAATATACAACATTACTTTGGTCGTAGAATAATCATTATATACTCTTTGATACACGTAAATCCCATATAAAAGATACACTATGTATAGATAAGTACACTGCAGGAAGGTAAGTCTTTGCCAACTAACATCCCAAAACTTCTATCATATCCAATCAAAGAGGTTTATGATATTACGGGAGAAATTTACATCGTAAACACTAACTATGGGTCTATCAAAATTTCCAAATAGATGGCCTTAAAGGATTACCTTTTGTAAACTAAAATGGGACGCAATCATCGTCTTACGGACCAGGATAACATGGGGTAGGATCACAGGATATGATTATGGCTAAGTTGATATCAGGGACTGGAAAGGGTCGAGTTAAAATGTATCGATAGAAAGGTAGTGAAGAAAATAATAACTGGAAATTGCATCGCTTTATCGACTGTTGGTTATTCAACCATCAATTTGAATTAAGAAGTTCAAAACTAACTACAAGAGTTAATGTGGCAAGAAACAATTAATGTAGGTACCTAATACATTACAATTTACCTACTTGGTCAAGTGGTCGCAAGGGCTAATGTAACACGAGGTCCTTAGTTCTATCCCTGGGTGAGGCAAAATGTCAGCCCGGAGTCTCGGCCGGTAAATTCCAATAGGCTCGCCCCATGGAACATAAACAGGTGTATTTTGGGTTTACTATAAGTATACCTCACCCTACGTGAGTATATATACATATATATATATATGTGTATGTGCATTATTATATGGTATAAACATTTTTATTAAAGTCACCCAAAAACTTACGCTTATGTTCAATATTTTGTTAATTTGTAAAAGCAATCAGCTATTAACATCAGTATAGAGAATAACGGATGCCCCAAATTACTCTCTGATCATCGATAACACCGCACACCCAACCCTATATAACTATTTCTTACTTATGCAATAGCCTCATTGCCCCGGGCGAAGAGGATAGACGACCCTAGTCCTCAACAAATATTCCATATAATCATTCGGTTTTAATTATTATTGCAGTGGCTAAGTTCTGTTTGATGTATTGATTAAAAGCGTGTTTGCACGAGTGCCATCAATGCTGCGGTCGAGTGTAAATAGATACTGTAATCTCTTGGGACGAGCTTTGTGTAAAGGTTAGCCTGAGTGAGAGTGGTAGAATCGAGCGTTATTTTATTAAATTGTAATTGAATTATTTCGTTGAGATAAAAAAAGGTTCTCGTTACTTGATCATGTTGTTGGGAATGTTGATTAATTGGACCGAAACCAATTAACTATAGTTTCAACAATGCAAATTGTACATAGCAGTATGTTAAATGATAGGTGTAATGTTAGTATAATAAGGTGTATAATTATTGTTAAAACAGGCAATATGCTTAATTGATTCAATTTGAAAGCGTCCCTATTTGACTAAACGCATTAAAAACTATGTTATAGCTATGTTTAAAAGGTTGCATTAACTATGTAAAAATCGGCAAGATACTTGTAACTCTTTTCAAAATATTTTACGATTTTTATCGTTCCAATATTAAATCACAAAGAAAATATCAAACCATGAATATGGTTTCAATACACAAAAGTCTTAAAAAAAGTATGTTTTAATAACATACTTTTTTGTCAATTATTAGCCACTATTAGAACTCCTTCTAATAATTAAAAATATTTTGATTATTTGATGTTTTTTTTTAAGATTTTCGGTCAATAGATTTTTTTTTAAAAGGTTTGTTATATATGTTATCGGGAATTGTATGATAAATAGAAGTTTTCATTTAATTTATGTATCGATTAAACCCATAATTGAAAATTATTACAATAATGTAGTTGACATTCTATTGAACTAGTTTTGATTTTACTGCGAGCTGCTTATTCAACAGAGCACGCTCTCAGTACTAACTTACTGCTGCATACATACATACGTATACATGACATTAAAGGATTATATACACAGGAGCATGCCCCGGCTATAAATACCGTCGTTACATTGAAAATTTCATATAACGGTCTGTAAACACATAGGGGTAACATTGTCGCACAACTAAACTTTACGAGCAAATAAACATAAAAAACTCATCGCGTCCACCAGAGAAAAATATGAAAACGCTCCTAATATCGTACGTATATGTGTGGGAATGAAAGTTTTTCCATTTAGTGGTGTATTGTGAGTATTTCCCTATAGAAGTCATAAACATGACGGTAGTCAGACTACCCTCCCCGTTCCACCCTTTGCTTTAACGGAGAAAGTTCAATTTTATTTTAGTCTCCAACGGTCTACGCCAGAGAAAAATGCTTATCCATTAACCAGTTTAAAATAGACTTTAAATTTTTAAAGCTCTACCTTTGAGGATTCTACGCTTTGGTAAAAACTGTAGGGCCGATGGGAAAGGAAAAGTGCACTTAAAGGTAAAGATTTAAAAGTAGAAAATCTCATTAAAAATTGTCTAACATTTTTTCCGTAGCCACTCCCGTCGTTTTTTCTCGAACGAATCTAAATTGTATTCATAAATCTTCGACCGCACCTGATTTTTTTAAAAACATTTTACGTTGAATAAAAGCAATTTTTAATAATTATGTTACTTGCCCCCGAATATTGTAAACATTGTCTATCATGGAGCGTGCTATTAAAGGAGCTGAGAGGCTTCATGTAAAGCCACGCGAGCAAATAAAGTCCGCTCGAAACGCCCTGTAATGAGAGTTCATTGGATTACACGGAGCTCACTTAAGCCCCAATAATAATAACCAAAAATGCACGTGGACTATATTAAATAACTCACTCAATAATGTCTAATTTGGGCGACTAAATAGATCCGGGCATTCCGACCCGGGTGTGTTTAGCGGTCGGACCTCCGGCTATGTTTACGGTTATCCTCATTACATTAAATGTTACGAGTTCACAGTATTTATTTTAAAACATAATTTTCTTGGGCTTCGCGTTATAGAACATTTAGGTGGATATTTTTTATTGTAAATTGTAAATAAGCGCAACATTAAGTAAAGCGTTTGTTAATAACTCAGTGCTGACTTAAATTATTTTATGTCTTTTGAAGCGATATTATTCAGGTCTTGTCGTGGTATTTCATTCTTGATATCAGAATATCTATACATAATACATACATGTAACTCCAACATAACATATTTTCAAAATTTTTCTCCGTTCTGCCTGTCTTTTTGTCTAGGTAATCTCTGAAACGGTTGGACCAATTTCAACGGGACTTTCACTGGCAGAAAGCTAATGCTGCAAGGAGTAACATACTCTACTTTTATTTGAAAAACAATACAAGGGTGCCGTGAGAATGGTATTAAATCTAAGCGGGTGAAACCGCAGGACGCAGCTTGTCAGATATATGTTATATATATGGACTTCCGCAAAGTTATGCGTGATTCTACTCAATATGTGTTATTGTATTACTTCTCAAACGTATATAAAATTATTATAGTTCTGTTTTCAAGTAATTCATTTAAATGGTAGGAATATCCTCGCAATATAGGTGACACAATGCAGAGTATACTAAAATTTATTAAAACGATGCTATTATAGTGCAAAATCACATTAAGTGAACATAATTCGATAATATACAATCAACGTTTACTTGTCCACGAACCTAAGAATTTTACGTGTAAGTATGCTATAGGTATAATACCATTTGTGTATAAATCTAGCCAGCTGTCTAGCTCAGGTGTCGTATCGGGACAATTTCGAGTCATTTGTCCCGTGTCGCCGTAATGTTCCTCGCTCCATTTACACATAGTGCAATTTGTTTTAAATTCTCGTGTATTTCTCGCAGCGAAGTGCTTTTAGGGTTTGAAAGATTTTTTTGTATTGCTTTTTTTATTGTAGAAACTGTGGTTTTGAACTTATTATTGGTGTGAAGTTAAATGCATTCTTCACGCATAAATTCGTCTATTACATACCGACACAGGTGACTATTTACAAAATCCAAAATAACAATGCAGGCGAATACCAATTTAGATAAGATTTTTCGACACGCATTAAGCATATTAGATTATTAAGATGTTAGACCTAGATGATGTTCTGCGTCCCTGCAAAGCTGAAACTTGAAATAATGACCACAAAACTCAGTGGAAAGCGAAAGTTCCCCAATTTCGTTTCCACTAAAACGTAAACAAACCTCTGTTGTAAATAACAGTCTCTCCGCAACATTAATATAGATACAGCGATACTGTTCCACGTCGCAGCTTTATATCTTTTGTTTCCGTTTTGTAAAATTTCGCCCCATAACATTATGTTGATGGCGGCAATATAGCTTGAAATATTTACGAATATCCTAACAAACGAGCCGCGTAGTGATAAATAGACGGTTCTCGACGGATTGACCGTGGAATAAAGATTAGCCCGCGGCTACGATCTGTTGAACATTTGTCAGTGACGATTTGTTCTATTTCTGTTGTGGTTTATATTACAGAATTACCTTTAAGGTTTCTTCTAGCTTCAAGTACAAACAATTTAAATTGGGACTTCGATGGCATGAACACATATGCTCACGCCTGTATTCCCCGAAGGGGTTGGCAGAGGTGGCATGAATGTTTGTTAGAAAATATTTCTATCTATAATGGCTTCTGAGATCAAGTAGGTATATGTAAGTAACTCCGTTAAAACAGTGCTCACATTTTTTTTAACCGACTTCAAAAAAAAAACCGAAGGAGGTTTCTCGTCTTTTATGAACCGTGGCTTATGAACGGATTTTGAATATTATTTTTTTTGAAAGAAATATGCCAAGAGTGGTACAATGACAAGGAAACCAGGATCTGATGATGGGATCCCAGTGAAATCTACTAGGTTACTAATTACTAAATACTAAAACTACATAAATCTTCTAGTTTAATAGCTACTAGTGCGTTTGTTAAATATATTAAAGTATAATTGCTATGAGAATTTTAAAAGGCTGGTGTTTGGTCTTAATTCATTTGCATTGATAAGTATTTTGTTTTATATTTTTGACATTAATGATTAACACCGAGTTTGGTGCTACATTTAGCAGCAACTCGAAAAGTAAGTGCGTAGTTTATTTCATAGAATATAATTTTTCTCTATTTTAAGGGTGTTTTATTTTGCTAAAATTTTTTTAAGAACGCTACTGGATAGGGAGTTTGGAAGGAGCTTCATCAGCTGCAATAGTGTTACTCTTAAATAAAGAAAGAGACAAATGGAAAGCACGACAGAAAATATGTTTGACGTGTTTTAAAACTTCGAGGTATTTGAGAAGCTTACTAGTTCTTTATCCAACTCACTTTGAGTCCGATATCTTTGATACAGTCTATTTAGTATCAGATATATCTACAGAGTATTTAGTACTTAATACCCATAGTTAACAAGTAATAACTCGAAAGTAATAATATCTAATAACACGTGCTGCAATTTTTATTCCACCTCAATGAGCAATATCGGTGAGTACCCTCGTTCATTAACAATGGATCGTCGGGTGACGCGCGCCCACTCATCTCGGATTATATCAGATCCAAATCCCAGGCGTAACAATGCAGGGTACTGTTACCCCACCTTGTGTGATGCTCGCTTTGCTATCGGCTAGTTGTGCTACAGCGACATTTAGTTTGGAGAATACTTGAACAATTGACCAGGGAGGGACTTTACTATAAGGCCTTATTTCCATAGATTTGCTGTTTAACGGTGACAGACTTTATACTCGTCACACTAATCTATCGAGATTGACAATGATTATATGTGATATGATCTGACTAAAGAATAGTGTGACGAGTATAAAGTCTGTCACAGAGGAGAACATATGGCTAGAAAAGGATATGGTGGCTGATGGAGAATATGGGAAGATAAAATCTCACCCCGACTCCAAATATATCAATGCCCTGGGTCGAATTCCACGCGGGCGAAGCCGCGGGCGGAAGCTAATAGGTTCATAGACGCCGTGATATCGTGACTTACATAAAGTGATCTACAATAAGTGCTTTATGGAAAAACCGATTATCATTTGGAAACCTGCACATTGTTTTTATAAAAATGTTTTTGTGAAGCTCCAGTAAAACTATGTAAATAATTCGCTGTTCTAAATAGCCGTGTGTATTAAATATACCCACTGGTCAGTTACAATGCGGACCAACATATAGACCCCTAATTAGTAGGTATATGCTGGACCCTCGCAACACGTCCCAATTAAAACAAATTTCGAATAGTTACGCTAATAAATGGAGAAAATTTGCTCATTTGATATTTGATGCGTGCTGTGAGTGAAGGAAAGATAAATATAATTGGGATACCTACTAATTGATAATGGTTCCGCTGCTTTGTAATATATTACACATACCATTTGTAGAGATAAATATGTCACATAAGGTTCAAAATATAATAATTGGTTCCTACATGATATTAACTAAAGTCCAATAATTCGATGCAAAGTAATATTATAGTATATTTCTATGATTTCACTGACACATAAATAAGTCTCTAACCTTATCCCATGAATGGCTGGGGTCGACCCCCAATGTAATTTTTACGCCAAATAACCTGACGCTCGCTAAAGGATTTCCTTTTCAGGAAGAATAACCTGATTGTTAGACTTTCTTGGGCTTCTTACTGAACTGTATCAATTGCTGGAGATGGACACTGAATGAAAATTACATCGGAAGAAGAATTCAGTAAGAAAAGTTTGCGGCGTTGCTAAAATGCGGGCGTATAATGGCCAAAAATATTTCGTCATTTTAATGATCATGATAAAGTAGCGGATAAAGACGCGACTTCGTACTCGTAGAATACTTTGGGCTCACGCTAACTTTAATCCGCGATTGGTCTTAGCCTGACGAAATTTAGTCTACAGCCTTCCTCGATAAATAAGATTTCAAGCAAGTAAACAAACAATTTCCTGAGCTTTAAATATTAAAGTATAATTATTATACCTCAAAGCATCATCATGTAATCTAATCACAATCGATCCTTTCTGATAATCAAGCGTCAGAACTCAATATGAGTCAAGTAAATCAAGTCATAACTTACGTAATACATGCGAAGTCACGCCGTCAATTCGACCCGATACGATTTCCCCAAGGGCCGCTACTCTACTCAGATATCTAATTACAAATACGATGCGTCCAATAAATATTCCAATGAATTAAACATTTACATAATACCCCTATTTGCTCTATGGCAGAAAGAGAAATGCTAAATTGCTTTGTGATGGATAATCTAGGAAAAGTAAATACCCTAAATGTAATGTAGATAGAAAGATATGAATTGAATATGAATAATTCAGTCGAGACTTATAAGTTACAGAAAGAGCATAAGCCATTTTTGTGTTCCTCTTCATTATTGAGAAAAAAGATACATTGAGCTATAATATAGTGAACCTTATTAATGTTTCGAAAGTAAATAGAGAGAAATCTGTTAAAATGATTAATGATACCTTAGAATAGAACCTGGTGTTAATTTCACATGGGTAAAGACACAGATTGTACAGAAATGACAACTGTATTTTTAACTGAAGATAACAAACATTCCATTTAATATGGATAAAACCTGGTTTTGGCAGAATACATTTATGAATGTGATATGTTCATTGTAGTTTCAAAAAGTTTACTTATCGAATCCCAAACAGATGCGTCAAACGAAGCATACATCGAATCAAATATGACAATGTAGGGAACATCAAAGAGTACAAAGCATAGACTCAATTACAACTCCGAATTGATAGTTTGAAGAAAGCCCTTATTACGTAGACCACGAAATAAGGCAATCTAGTGGACAAAAGGATGCCCCTTGTCGGGTGGACGCTGACGGCGTTTCAAAAGTTTCCAGATGACGTACCCCTCGGCGACCAAATTTATTGAATTTCTGACCACATTATTGTTCTGCTCGCGATTGGGGTGAATGTAGTTACAGGTAGAGTATGTATGATTTAATGAAGGGGGAAGATTCGGACACGCATATTTCGTGTAATTGAAACATTGACGGCCGGTGTGCATATTGCGTGAACAAATTTTGAGGGTTGGGTATGATAAGCTAATGAACTATCTGAATATGAGAAGATGGTACGTAACTTATTGATGGATATATTGAAGATGCTGAGAAAGAACATGTAACAACTACTGGGATCAAATCGATCGAACTTTAAATGGAAGGTATGGGAAAGACCTAAGACCAGTTTGGTGTCAGTGGTCATAAACGTAATTGTAGATTCCAAATATATCACATTTTTTACTTTAATGAAAGCTAGGATTAATATTATCCTGGTCAAACTTTAAGCTTCTCCAGGAGTCCAAATGACTTGCCGAATCATAATCCTTGCAATAAAGTTGAAAATGGTCCGGCAAATTTTCGCTAGAAAGTAAACAATCTCATAGGTTAAGCCACATCACCGCTGGCAACGGAACAATTTGTCCTAAGACCGAGAGAAGCTTTTCAATAATAATTCCACGATAAATTCTGTCGCTGACCGCGTCTCGTCGGATAGTGGAGACTAGGGAGGTTGGGGCAATTAATTATTATATTGCCTTTTTGACTGCATTCTGAGCATAGTTCGCTTATTGAGATGTTAGCGCAGGTTTATTTATGTTTTAGGTGGGAACAATGTAAGGTCTTTGTTCATAGTGGACGTGTCATGAACTCTGTAATATACCTATCTTATATGGATTAAAGTTGACAGTATATGTATACTATGGACAATAGCAAATTATGTAATAATAAATGCTTATTATTCTTTAAAATACTCGGAACTATGAAATATAGTATTATAGAGTGACCTGCTCAAGGCATAATTATTAATGACCAATTTTTAACACCTATAGCTATTATTTGGCTGCCGCGTTGACTGCTACGTTACGTGTCGCGGGTTTGAGTATCCATATTATGTGACAAATATTTGTGATTACCTTGTATCTTTGGCATATTCTTTATGTGGGTACTATAACAAAAAAGCGGTATAAAAATAACATTCGTAACATAATAGTGCGGTGCCCATAATGTTCAAGTTTCACTTAGTTTGGGACTGGATGGCGCTATATGATAATGTCCTAACATTACTTTTCTTGTAGATCAGCCGATAGAAAGCCGTGCTGGCCTCGAGGCTTGATCAATCGCCTGCTGCGCAAGCGACGCAAGTTCGCAACCCAGCGGGACCTGTACCAATGAGTTTTTCTAAAAACATATGTACAGTGATTTCACACCACGTGCTTTATGGTGAAGGATAACATCTTGAGGAAACCTGCATATGTCTGAGGAGTAAATCAAAGACGTATGTATAGTGCCTGAGACGGCGATGGACTCACCCACCTCACGTTGGACTTAATGATATTCGGCGAAATGTGAAGGGGAAAGCAGAGGTGTTGTTGTTCTAACAGCTATGCTTCGCACAACACCTTCCCTTCGGGGACCTTTCTGAGATGCATGAGCATATATATACATAGTAGATTAGGCATTTTTGCATTTAAGGTTTGGAGACGAGTAGTAAATAATAGTTTAAAATTTGTCAAACATCGTAGATCATCTTACAGTTAAACATATAAGGTTCACCCACCTCCGCGTGTCTACAGCGATTCGTTATTGTAATGTCGGCAATCTGTCGCTCAGTTGAAGCAATAATTCAAGACAACGATATAGCCATGATGCCACATAATGGCGATTTTGTTACCTTGTTTATTGTTATTGCCAGACTGATATGATTTTACGCCACAATTGGCACGACTGTCTCGGAAATTGATCGGCGTCATCCATTGCGAGTTGGGATAACTGCAAAAATAATAAAATTTTATGAAGAAAATTCCTACTAAATATAATAAATGCGAAAGTTTGTAAGAATGTGTGTATCGATGTATGTTTGTTAGTATTTCATTAAGTGAATAAAAAGTTATCTTATATTTTTTTTAATAGTGGCAAACAAGTTATATTCCGCCCAAAGGTCAACGGATAAAGTAGGTTATAAAGGCATGCAACAGCAATTGTAACACTCACGTTACCAACCTAATAAAACAATATTATTGTGCCAACATAAGAAAAGACTGAAGGGCCCCAATGCGCTTGATAACTCTTTATCATCGCTCAACTTATGTTGTTCTCTAGCTGTTTACAAAGTCGTGATTGTTAGCAAGTAGCGCCATCTATGTAGCGAGGAGAAAAGCTTTACTATAACTATTTTATAAACGCAAATTACAAATTGTAACCTAAAATATTGTTAGTTACGCCTGCATTCTCCGGTAAGTAAGGGGTAGGCAAAGGTGTATAGTACTGGATGTACTTTCGTATTATTCATAAATCAATATTTTATCACCAAAAATACATATTAAATGAATTAGTACCCAAAGTATATTCCTTCAGTTAACAGAACAAAGATAATTTAATAATGCCGGATAATATCAACATTAGTATTCGACTCATATGACTAATTCCTTAACTCGCTCCCTGACTCGAATGTACGAGCTCTGTACGAATCTATACATAATATTATAAAGCTGAAAAGTTTGTTTGTTTGTTTGCTTACTTGAACGCGCTAATCTCAGAAACTACTTACTGGTCTGAATGACAGAATATTTTTAAAATGGAAAGTTCATTCATCAGCTTTATATCATATCAAAAATATAACTAAAAATCATTTTTTTATTTGTTACCCTATTCGGGTAAAACCAAGAGACACAGCTAGTTGAAGATAAATACAGCAGGGCGTTTGACTTCACAACTTTGGAACTGCTTAATTCACTTCTCGTGCAGACAATATATTGGAGAGGCAAACTAAGGGAAAATTGTAAAATTGCACCGTTACTCATAAACGCAGCGTAGGACCTTATTAAAGTTTAAAGGTCCGCCCCATTATTCATGAGTGGGATACGGTCGCGCTTGATTCCCCACACGTAATAGTTTGCTATAAATTGACTCAACTTTATTGGCTATTAAAATAAGTAATGAAACTGTTTCGTTTCGCTTACCGCCGCTTGCTGTCTCAAATGTGTACTGTGGTGCAATTAAAATTAGCGTATTGTCGGGACCAAAGTTGACTGAGTGGAAATGATGAACGATTATATATATAAAATACTGTATTATTACATACATTTAAAAAAAAAATCGTGAGGAAACCTGCTTATTTCTGAGAAGTAATTCAAAGACGTATGTGTAGTGCCTGAGACGGCGATGGACTCTCTGTCACGTTGACACTTGATCATATTCGGTGAAATGTGAGTGTTGTTACAACACCTCTGCTTACCCCTTCGGGGACCCTTCTGGGATGGCGTGAGCATATTTTATTTTTAAATATAAGCAATCCAAAGAATCTATCAGTCTTTTAAGTAAATAATAATAGCATTCGTTTGCAATCTTACAGAATATTTTTAATAAGGAACTTAAATGAGAATTTAAAAGAAATCTTATCGGACTTTCGTGTTTGCCGAGGCTGTGTGTGCAAAGATGATATTCCTACTCTTCAAGTACGATCACCTTACAATGTATCAACATAGTATGTAGGCGGAGTGAAAAGTGCTTAATTTATCTCGAGACTCGCATGTTTCTTAATTATCCACGTTAATTTGTCTCTTATTTTATTTTCAAGTACACTGCACACACTAGTACCTAAGTACGTACTTGACTTTTACTTCGCATTCTTAACTATTCTCTTCTCAATTGATACTCGCTACAAAAGTCGCTTCACAGGCTCACGCCTGTAGGGTAGGCAGAGATGTTTTTATAGTTTTAATTACACCCACATTTCGCCAGTTAAGTATCTTAATGTAATTTACCAGACACATCTAGACTCTGAGCTGTTACTGGGAAATTGCATGTAGAAAATCCCAATAACACTTTTCCGAGATATGGAACTCAAGACCTCGTTTTCCGGAGAAGCACCATTACACCAAAGGCGAAATACCAGCTACAAGTTGTATGCATGTCAAGCCAAGAGCTTTACGATGAAGGAAAACGCCGTAAGGAAATCCTACAGCCTTATGCTTGGAAATAAATTAAAATACGCATATTAAGGTTATAATGCTAGATACGCAGTCTGTCACGTTGACACACATCTTTGGTGAAAAAGTGGGTCTTGTAACACCTACCATCTACCGTTTACTCATTCGTAGCTCCTCATGACTTTACTAAATACATGGTTTCCAATGTACTTCATATACATACAGATAAATGCAATTTAAGTGTCTGTTTGTATTTCCAAATAACGGCTAGTCACTAAATGCACATGAAAGTATACATGGTTCTGAAATAGAAAAATCAATTTAATTTTTTTTTCTCTGTCTGCCTGTCTGTCTGTCTGTCTGTCTCTGTTTGTTTGATCCGGCTAATCTCCAAAACGGCTGGACTGATTTTAACAGGACTTTCACTGGTATATAGCTAATGTTACAATGAGTAACGTAGACTACTTTAATTTAAAAAAAAAACATTAGAGTCGCGCGGGTCACCCATGAGCTAGTCCTTAAATATAAAACTCCCTAATACCTTAGTCTATTTATAAAATGTCTAAATAAAATGTCGGTGTTCATACAAAGGGAGACAGAAACTTAGCTGGTTTATTTGCAGTTAAGTGTATTATGTTTTTCCGTAATGCCAACGTTGCCATCTTGAAGTCCTCTCCGCTCCCGTTTTAATTAGGACAATGTGCATACTTATCGTTCGTTGGAGCTTAAAGTAAGTACTTGTACACTACAAGGCACTTCGACGTACTTAGCGGGTCTTTGTTTATATTCCACTTGTTTTTCTTTCAAAGAACTAGTTGTTATGATTTTATAGCGAACTTGAGTATAATGTATTTTTTTCTAGGATTTTTTCACCAGCTTTCTTTTTTTTTGCAAGTTTTTATCGCAATATTTCTTTTGGATACTAGAGTGTTCTTAGTTTAATAGCAAAACTTTATTTTTGTTCTTGTTTTGTGATTTTGGTTACCATGGTATTACAAATTGTAACTAAGAATTCGAATTCTCTCGAATTTAGAATGTCCCATATTTTATGAACTATCTACCAAATTAGAACTCCACTCGGAGATTGAATTAATTCAAATTGTTCGTTGCGGCAATCCGTTGACTTCGCGGTATGCATTGAGCTTCGGATTTCCATCAAATTAAACTCAGCCTTTGCAAACTATTTATAAAGATTCCTTGGTAGGGGATCCATTCAGGATGTGAAATTTGACGTGTGAGACCTCATTTCATGCGGATAATACCTCCTCGAGACTCCCATTGTGAAAGTTGGATATCTGCCTCATAACCATCCTATCTCCTTATTATTCTTTGTAACGTCTTCATCTCGGTAGAAACGTGGATTTGTATAGAGTTGTTCGCACACATATCGATTGAAATATTACAACTATATACGTTTGAACACCAAAGAACAGGAGGCCAACTACGTTTAATTTCACGGTACTAAAATGAAACGTCAAAGCTGAGAAGCTTAATACGCTCTGCTTAAGCCGAAGAGGGTAGGCCCCTAGTACTAAAAAAAAGTAGGTAACAAGTAGAAACTTGGCCCAAATCGGTGTCACTCAGGATCATGTCTAGAAGGCAGCATTGCCACGTTAAATAGCAATGCTGATTCTTTGAGCGAGACTAGTTAATTTGATTTAATATTAAATAATACTCACTTTGGCTTTAACTAAGGTAGGTATATAAATTAACCTTAAAGTAAATTCTTCTCAATTAGAAATAAAATATAATAATAAGTATTATTTTATTAGGTTACATACTCTATATTATATTCACTCATCCGTGTCACGAAAACGTATCCCATTGCGTGTGAATAAAGAATACGCGAATAAAGGGCTGGAATACGACCCACGTGTATTGCGTCCAATTTATTTTGAACCCTCCATGCACTTTAATAGATCCTACTTTCGTCATTCAAAAAAGAATATAAGCAATGGATCAACATAAAGTGGTCTTCAAAGTACGCATTTATATAGATTCCGATCGCATTCCGCAAATGAACATAATGTAAAGACGAATGCGTTTTTAGATTCCCCATTTGAATGGACATTATGTTTTCATTCTCAAACGTGATAGGGTAATTTTTTTTAAGCTGCTGATACATTGGATTCTAAATACGCGATCATTCTATTGAGAGTTTTATGTTATCAATTTGAAAAGGTCTCAGGTACTATACTTTATAAAGTATAGTGGCAATAGTTGCCGTGCAAGTGATTTTTTTAGTGATACAGACTTTTATTCAGGTTCAATAATTATTAATAAAATTATGGAAAGCTATTTTGGTCTGAAGGCACTTATGTCGAAAAAATTGCCACAGCTTCGGAAACTACTAACAAGTTGGATGACTTTCTTTCGAAAACAAAAGTCACTAGATATTTATTTCGTCAAATATGAAGTACACACGAACCACTTTAATGCCTATTTCGAACACAACCCACAGATAGCAGAGATCATACCCATTCAACACTTCGTTCCGCTGTCATTTGTTCCAAAGGGAATCAATTCGCAAAGCTTTAGAGAACCACCGTATTCGAACCCGCATTAGTCTGAAGAGTATGACATACTCAGCTTAATCCATATTAGTCATGCATCAAAGAGCATGAACGCTATTGTGAAGTGCCCTCCTGTGATTTACCCCTGAACAATACGAGCAAATTATAAGGCCGTTCCTCTAAGAACTCCTTGACCTATTTCCGTCCATATTAAATTACGACCCAAAGTACAATTTAAATCCTTATTACGTTTGTAATAATCTCTGTATTGTTCAAGCACTGTTTATGTATGCTCGGGTGAGGATTACTGTAAATTGATACTATGTGATTAAAGTTAATTTTACAAGCATTAAAGGTAACTGAATTTATGTTTTGGTTCACAGCACCTCGCTGCCTACCCTATGCCTATTATATGTAAAGCATTTTTTATGCGTGACCTGAAATGACTGGCGGCACTGGTGGCACGAGTTGGTGGTAAGACGAGGAGTTAATCTTTTACACTTCTTCACACTCACGACTTCCCAGACAGGCCCCACGCATTTAAGCAAAGATGATAAAGTGCCAATGCAAGAGATGGTGAGTCTATCGCAGTCTCGGGCACTATACATACGTCTTTGAATTTCTTCTCAGTCATGAGTATTCTAACCACTAAGCTACCAAGGCACTGGTGGATATTTTGCGAAATTAATAGGTTACCTTGCAATTATTACTTGACATTGTGATTGCAGCTGCAGGAAATTAAGTCAATATGTCTTTGAGCCACAATTACAGCTTGTATAATTCCAGTCAGAGATTGACATGTAAGTCTTCCTTACACCTTGCGGTATTTTTACGTGCTATGATAATTTTTTACTATGTCCAAGTAAATAATAGTACACATTTTACCAATTTCTATTTGAATCGGATCTCAAGAAAAGTAGGCAGTCGAACAGACTGACTGAGACGAATTTTAATACATACTGGCTGAATATTGCTCACGTTGCTGTGCCCTAACAGGGTTTATGTTAGATTTACTTGGGTTACTATTATAATTAAGATTAGTATGTATCATACATGTAACTAACATAAATGCAATAAATAAATAAATAACAGAAATATTTTCAATGTCGCCAACACAGACCCCCTCATTTCAAAACATCGCCTAAGATAATCCCTTATTTAAAATAAGTTCATAGTTTTAGTGAAAGTTTGATACAGTTTTCGTTTAAAGCAAAGGTTCATCTCGTTAAATTTGTTCGTTGCAATTTGGTAGCAGTCCATGAACACTTAACACTAGACCAACAGTGCTGTTCGATTATGTACTGTATCGCCTATATCATCCCCTTACCTACTGTATCACCTACACTATACACATCAATGTTGGTTACAAAATCGAAAAGTATAAAATTCCTTTGCGTTTTAAAACCTACAAACCATTAGCCGTATAAAAGCTTCATTTCATTATTGGAGCTGTAATAAAGAGCAAGTGAATTAATTTGTTTAAAATGACCAGCGCTAAATATAATATTCTCAAACAAGAATTTCTTTCCGAAATGGATTTCGTTAGTAGGATCGGTATTCATGTGTTTGCTTACCCTTTCATTGGTCGATCTAAAGTGTCTAAATTATTTTACTATTTAACTTTCAGTTTGGTATTGTTCACTTCATTTCAGTTGTTTATTAGTATATATTTCGTTCGCAACGATTGGTTTGAGATTATCAACATCGCACCTAATTTAGGCGTATGTCTTTTGATTCTGATCAAGTACGGTCAAATTAACAATAGCAAAGAAGTTTACGACAAAATCTTCAATCACTATAGAAAAGACTTGTGGGATATCGTTTGTGATACTGTTGAACATTTGAGTATCATGGAGAGATATATAAAGATTACAAAGATTATAACTAGATTCGCATATTACTATACTATTATTCTCATTGTCATAGTGAATCTATTCCCTAGAATTATAATGGTTTATGAGAACAATATAGCGCATAAAGACACACAATATCTGTATCCTTTCGAGGGTTGGTATCCTTTTGATAAAGTAAATTGGTACTACACTGTTTACGCCTGGGAAGGTTTCATGACAACAGTAGTTATTTACATATACGCGTTCTGTAATATTATTCACATATCATATACGAGATATATTTGCATGGAGTTGAAAATACTAGGGAATACAATCCAGGATCTCATTAGTTCGGAGGATGTTGGCAATTTGGAAAGTCACGAAAGCATTCAAAAGAATTTGAAGTTTATCATAAAAACGCATCAGGTATTGGTAAAGTGAGTCGATCAATACTGGAATATAGTCGTTCGGATAATACCTAGATGTTCACTCAGCGCCATCTAGTACACTATAATGAAAGGTCGTGCTACGGGTACTTTAATGGATAACATAGATATGTACATTCCTATAATAGCATCCGAGCACCAAAATTCAAGACATACGTTCATCATACATGTATTCGGACGCGGGAATCGAACCCGCGTATTCTAGCGTAGCAGTCAGATATATCAACCACCAGACTTACGGTGTCGTCAAATACTTACCCCGACGACGTCAAATACGACCCCAATAACCGCACAATAATGTGTCATTCGATTCCATACTGTACCTACAGATTATAACTAAAGTGAAAAGGTTTCATTTGAACCCTAACTCCTAACTTACAAAACATCGCCTATGATAATCCCTGGTTAAAAAGTAATTCCATCTCTTCTTGTGCTATATATTTCAAAAAGGATAGTTCGTCGATTCAGTGTTAGTTTAGGCTAATGTTAGTTTAAACCATATCTAGTAATAAGGGGGTAAATATTTGTTTTAGAATGACCGCCGACTTCGACAACGTATTGGGAGATGGTATGTTTGTCACCTACGTGTTCGGTTCCGTATTCATTTGCCTGACAGCATTTACTGCCACGGTAAGATATATACAGTTTTGTAGACGACGCAAATATATTATAATATGTATTCACTACGTAAGGCTTTTCCAAAAATCAACCCCTAAGGGGGTGAAAAGCGGCGTGAGAGTTTGTAAAGTAATATGAGTACCACGCAGGCGAAACTGTATAACTTTAAATGATTGTAGTTCACTTCGGTAGTAAGTTAATTATTATAATAATATATAATTTTTATTATTTATTATATTAATAATAAATAGGTAACTAAAAACTAATTACAAGTAGAAAACTTGGCCCAAATCGGTGTCTCTCGGGATCGTGCCAAGAAGGCTGGCAGCATTGCCACGTTGAATAGCAATGCTGATTCTCTGAGCGAGAAAAGCCCCAGCCCGCTTGTCACGAGAAGCTTCTACCAGACGACGTGCAACCTCTTTGAAAAGTTGATGAGCATCTGGACCCCAAGGTCCCAGAGTTTCAACCGCAAACGCAGAAAATATGTATCCTTGACCAATGCAAGCATATTTCCGGCGCTTGAGGCACTCCTGCTGAGCAGCAGCAGCACCGGCCGCCACAGCAGTGCCGGGGAGATGGGACGGAGCCAACGTATCGACACACGTGGCATCCCACACCAGCGGCCGACCCAATCTCCACGGCACCAGTGACATACCATCCGGCCTCCGGCCATCGCTGCGCGCCAAACCTACTGGTTCCAGTACAGCAGGCACCCCGGCGGTGACCAGAGCCCGGCGTATTAGGTCATTGATGGAAGAATGACGACATCGTCGACCGGCGCTACTGACGCATGACAGACCATGGTGTCCGAAGATGTCCACACTATCTCCACAGTGACACCGATGAGGGACAATACATTTTGCGCCTAAACGCAAGCAAGCACACAATCTGAATGTTGTGTCATCCAGAAGCGTACCGATGTTAAAAGATGGTAAGGCCTGAAGCCAAAGACCAGACTCCCATTTAGCTACTGCCAAGAGGCGGGCACGATCAGCAGAGATTAAACTACTTTCAAGAAGTGTATTATAATTCAGCCTGCTGATAGGCTCGTCCCATTGCCTTTGAGATTGCGGTCTTGGCGGCAAGTCAGTGTTAGGGCAAGCCATAAGCCAAGTATTTCTGGCCTCAGTTAGGAACGAAACCTCACAGTCACTGAGTGACGGAAACAGAATATTGCCAGTGAGGTCGCGCACACTGTGAACTGAAGCCAGAAAAGCCGGCAGGGCCACATCCGAAATTTTGCGTATTCCCAGCCCACCAAACCTAATAGGCAGGGTAGCCTGGGACCACGATCGGTCGTCCAAATCAATATTGGATCAATATCAATATTATTATAATAATTGATTGTGCCATTGAGTAAATAACTAGGTATATTGTAACGCCACCTTTAGATTTTTTTGGAAACCAAATTTATAAGGGAAACGAGGCTATTTGCAACTTACTAGATAACGTTTTATTAAATTTGAAGCAAATTTAGTTGAGTTTAGATATATTCTGTGTACTTCTTAAAGCAGCAGGTGGCTCAGTTCCTATTGCGTATATCATTCAATCAGCAATATTAAGTAAACGTACCACAAGCCAGTAGTCCAATCCTGGTTGCCAGTTTAACATCTTTAGCAATCGTTATACGTCAGTCGGATGGCTTAGAGAGTTTAACAACTGGTTTAAGCCAGATTACCGATTTTCGTCGTAATAGGGGTTGCGAAAGTTAGATCGCTCGTCAGTCCCTTTGTGTATAAATCAAGTGATCAGCAACATCGGGTGGTATCAAGTGCCGAACCCAACAATGTATAGGATAAGGCCAGTCAGATGATGAATTCTTAGTATTAAACTCATTTTTGGTGCTATATAATGAAGCCTCAGACTTAAGAATTAACTACATATTTTTTTATCATTTCCAGGTCGTGGATAGTACATATAAATCTCTGCGGTACTTTTCTTTCTTCTGCTCATTGTTGGTTGACGTATTCTTTCAATGTATTATTGGACAGCTATTGATTGATCACGTAAGTTTGTGGTTGTTCTCTTAGACGTATATGATTTTCCTGAAACTACAGAGCCTATAGACAGAGTAACATTATCCTCACGCTTCGCTTATAGAAACGATACAACATTTATAGGAATGACATATGTCACGTGCCTGATTTGTAATTTCCATACCTTTTGCGCCTCTATTAGCGCAAGCGCGACAGAATTCTAATAACGTGCGCTCTAATACTGTACTGTATCTAGGACTACAGAATTGCAGGTTTCATTTTCTGATGAAAACATTTTGTAGTTCAATAAATGTTGCGAAGCTACTAAGCCCATAAAAAGAGTAGGAAAGAATGATGAATGAATATTTTGTTAAGTACTAGCTGTGCCCCGCGGTTTCACCCGCGTAGACTTAGTTTAATCCTAGCTGAACCTTAATTTGGTTTTTTTTAAAGTAGCCTGAGTTACTTCTAGTAACTTTAGCTATCTACCAGTGAAAGTCTCTGAAGTGATTACAAGACATACAGACAGACAGAGAAAAATTTAGAAAATTCGTTTTTTTAGTCAGTACCGTATATTTTTTCATATGCATTTATTAAAAAGCTGTTATTTTGGAAAAACAAACAGACACTTCAATTTTATTTATCTGTGTGGATATATTTCTAATAAACAGCTGAAATGTTCTTCTTTCCAGAGTTTGAAGCTGGAGAAAGCAATATACTTCGCAAACTGGCCACACGCCGACTCCAAAACGAGAAAAATGCTGTTGATTTTGCTCATACGTGCGCAAAAGCCTTTTACTTTCAGCGCAAATGGGTACATTGTTATGGACCTGGACACTTTTTGTGCAGTAAGTATGGATAAATGGCAATCAAAATTACCTTGTAGGTATTTGTCGTAATGCGTTGTGAAAATCCCATTTACAAAAATGGTCTCCAAAGGGGTAAGCAGGGGTGTTGTAACAACACTTTTCACCGATGATTGAGTGCCGATGTGAAAGAAGGTGAGCCTATCGCCGTCTCAGGCACTATACAAATGATTTTCAATTTATTCGCAGACATATATAGGTTTCCTTACGATGTGTTCTTTCGCCGTAAAGCTCGTGGTTAAATCACTGCACTTAAGTTTTAAAAAACTCATTGGTACAGACCGCTGCATTTCGAACTTGCGTAACTGCCGACCGATCAAACCCCACGGCCACCACACGCTTCTATTTACAAATATATTTAAGTTACAGTATTCTATTTGCAATTTATTTGAAAATATCATAAAACTGAATCTGAAAATTGCTGAAGAGGTATTTGTAACGCAATTTTTATTTCAGATATGCAGCTTGTCATACAAATTCTTCAATCTATTGCGCACCGCATACCCTTAGGAAAAAAATAGAAATTGAACATTTAGCTCGCACCTTATTTTACTTACCTCACCGCGCTTTTTGACAAAAGGATTAAGAAACTCGAAGGAACACCAAATTCGTAGCTAAATACAAACAAATGAACATGACTGTATGAAGAAAGCTGACATATGTATAATTATCAAGGATTTCATCGAATTGACTGCCTCGTTGATCTAGTGATCGCAGCGGTACTGCGGGACGCAAGATTCAACCCTCGGGTCGGCAAAGTTTTGTTGGGTTTTTTCATTTGGTTGACGGTGATAATGTAGATTGTGATGATAATAATAATGCTCATTACTCAATAAACAATTATGAGTATACCTCTTTTTCTTTTACTATAACTCGCTTTCAATAAAATGAATAGGAATGCTGTTAAAATATTCTTCAGACTATATGTTCGATACGATATAACCTGTGAAAGTTGGCATACAAAAATATGTAGATATGAATATTGCGGAGATATATTTTATATTGCAGGCAGACGAGGTGGTAAACGAGCTATCCTGATGCGACAATGGGCTCTATATTGAAATCGTCTGCCTTGTGAAGCCATAAAAACAAGATGACTACATTCATGCTCTGTATAGGATAGACAGAGAGAGCTATAGGAAAATGTGGCGCGATCTTCAGGATATTGAAACTTTTCCGCCTATTTATAACAGTTTGGTACATTACCATACATTATTATGGTTTGAGAAAGTTCGCAGGATTTGATTGAATTTGGATACTTATACTCTAATGGCCTGATACTTAAAAGTCACTCAAGATTTGTTAAGGGTGGGATGGATTGCATGAGCAAACTTCAATCATAAAACAATCGGGCAAAATATCGGTGCATCATTTCAAAACTGTCAGATGACGTCATGAGTTTAACTGATAGAACTGGTGATAGCTAAAGTTACAACTTTGACATAACACATAACATACAACGGGAAGTAAAGTTCTTGCAGGTATACTTACCTACTACAGTCTTTGATTGTTTTATACAGTCTTTGATTGTTTTATTATAAGATAAATAATATTTTGCTTTCGACTTTACTACTCCCTTGTATATATAAAAACCGTATTGTTTCATCTTAATTATAACACTTCGTTGACTACATCTAAGATTAATCTATGTGTACTATGCTTCATAAACGAAATAAAGTTATTATTTTTCTTATAATGACATAACAGCAAAATTTGTCAATTAACAACGTAATTTAGTGTAAACCATTCGGCAGTCAAAGCTAAAGTTATATATACTGTCATCGTGAAATTTGTGACTTGACCCGTTCTGGGGCCCAACCATGAGCTCTTATTGGCATGATAGTTTTGCTCTTATTATGAGTCAGATGTATTTGACGTGTATGCATCTGTCATTGTCGCACAACTGTAATAACATTGCAATAAGTGCTCATGGTTGGGCCTCTGTTCTGAAGTGTATTTAATATAATCCTACAATTTCTCAGACATAACTACACTCAAACTTGAGATGGACTTAGATTAAAGTGACGTTGCAATACAAGACATTATGTAACATTCAGGGAGAGTTTAGAGATAAATTAAAAAGATCGCGCTTATATATCTATACCAATATACTATAATAATATTATAATATGGAATGGTTACTATGTATGTTTGTATATAATTGGCTCAAAAAATCCTGGATTGTTTTTAAAATTTCATTCAACTATTTGATTGCTACATTATCACTGATTAATAAAGGCTATATTTTATCCCAGTAATCTAACGGGAACGAGAACTACGCGGGTAAAACCGCGTGATGTCCGCTAATCTTTTTTATTCCCTGCAACAATACAAAGGTATTATCTCGTAGTATGAAGTAATCGCTGAACCCAATTTATATCGAAATAAGCGGGGTTAGAATTTTGATATGAATAATAGTTTATTATAAATATTTGAAGAGTAGCTTCAATTTCTTCATCCTTCTGCCATTTCCCATTTTATTTGTGTTGTTCTCTTCCTATTTATCTGTATCTGACTTACATGTATTCACTCCTATTATAGGCATATCATCTTTTCATACAGTCGAACCGTCTTACCTTAGGTCTTCCTCCCTCTAGTAACCAACAAAATTGTAGTTACAATACTATGAAATTGATACTGGGGCCTTACCACAACCCCTTATTGCCATGATAGTATAACTCTTATTAAGAGACAGATGTATATGACGTATATAAGTCTTTCACTGTCACACAATGGAATTATGATGGTAATAAGAGCTTATGACAAGGTCCCTGATATTGGAAGACCAAACAAGCATCGGATTTAAGCCCAAACGCAAATGGCGCAGAATGACAGTTTAATGACTAAAAAACTGATAAAAATTAACTAAGTACTCATATGTACTCCCATCCAATGGGTATTACAGAGACTTAGAAATTTGTAGTTTGCTTAAATATTTCCTACAATCTTTACTTAGTGCTTAGTTCTTTTTCCTGAAAGATTTGAGAAAGTATTATACTGATTTGAAATTAGATCAAAATCATAATAAGAACTAATAATGTCCATTAATTATTATGATAACATTTTTTTTTTATTGAAAAAGAGAACTATTAAATGCATCGATTATTTGTTATCTATAACTATTCACGATCACGAAAAATGCGTTGCCTGATTAAGTAATAAATATTATCACTATTTAAAACTCACGATTAAAATTAATTTAAAAATTACTTTTTTATTGTTTTTCTGCTTTAAATACCTGTGTGGGATTGTCAATCGGTACAATCGTCAGTCCAGCTCTCCTACAACAAACAAAATGGGACGATTGACAGTAGTATTCATTCTTTGCATTTTGCCTCTTGGGCTCCTAGCCCGGAGTACGGGTGAGTACAAATTTGTTTTCATAAAATACATGTATTATTTTCGTAACATTTCCTTTCATTGTTTTCTGTTGACTCCATATTCCTGAATGTTAAATATAATTGTTTTGTAATCACAATAATTTTAATATGAGAATACGCATTAGCTAAAATCCTATTTATTAGTCCTATTTAGTTGTGAAATTGCTCTTTGCCTGTAGAAACTCCTAATATTTGACTAAAGGATTTCAACCAAATTCATGGTACCTGAGTGTATTTAAATGATAAGCTACGTGTACAAAAGATTCACGGTGTCTTTCAGAAGGGTAGTTTCTCGCTGGTGGTTACTTTCGTGATATTACCTACCCAAATGAGGAAAACTTACCAAGACCAAAATAGAGAATCATTTCCATTTGCTTCGTAAATTTTCGTTCCTCATCTATTATTCTGAATAGATTGATTGATGCTTAAGATTACCATGGTGTTTTATTTTATTAACAGCAACAAGCAGCACATCTTCGGTGTCAACGGTAGAATGTAAGTAAATGAAGTACTGAGTATTTTTTTCATAAAAACAGTTTTTCGTAAACCTAATTCTAATAAAAGATAACTATGGGTTCAACAAAGATGCTTATAAGCAACGCGTCGAAAGTATCAAAAGCAAGCAAAAGCATTTTAAAGCAAAATAACATTCATAATTGGGCCCCTGTTTGATATCGTTTCTCAGTCCAAAATACACATAACAATTTACAAAAAAATTCTGTTGTTATAAAGTGCTGATTCATATTGAATATTTACAGCCGGACATGGCAAATCTTCAGCAGTGTCAGATGCTACAGGTAAGTTCTCTTTTACTTTTATTCGAAAATTATACTATTATTACAAAGAGATAAAGTTTGTTGGCGGTAATATTCGAGACTTCCTATCCGATATTTTTTAAATTCTAGTTTTCCAGGGTGAACATAGGGTTACGTACCTACCAGATTAAGGTACTCCAGACGGAAGAAGGCTCGCGCAGAAACTAGTTCAAAATAAAATTAATATAAAGTTTGCACATTATCACGCAGCACTCTGAGTAAAGCTATTAGGATAAGATAACGGAAAAAATACGTACCTAAATATTTTTTGCATTTATGTAGGTATTGATCTACCCAAATAATTAATACCAATCACTCAATTCTTCGAAAAAAATATTATCTGGTGATGAGACCCACTAGTCATATTATACTATTATAGTAAAGGTGTCCCACACTGCTTTTAGACAATGTTAACACATATTCTTAACACTCGAATATTTGCCTGCTTTAACAAATTAATAAATACAAAAAATATATGAAAATTAAAAAAAAATGTGAATTTTGATAATTTTAAATGTTAGTTAGTTGGTTAGGTTAAAATGACAAATTGAGAAAATTATCATTTGTGTGAATGTTAGTAAATATTTTATGTAATATGACAACAGCGTGGGAGCACCATAAGCTATAGATCGCTCAAGTACGGATAACCACGTTTTTATATTATAATTGAATAATTGTTTTTTTCCTATTTTAGCAGTCAGCAAGAGCAGTGGAACTGGTAAGTTAATAACGTATGATCCTTTATACTTAAAAGATTACATTATTTATTTCATAGTAATAATTCCGAACATTCAAACAAGCAAGTAACTTTATTGAATTTTGGCAAACCTTAAATGACAAATTAGTCATATTTTAAACAAGCTATGCCCCGCTGCTTCACCTGTATATACATTTTATTGTGATATACAAAATTATAAAGCCTATGTCCATTTTCAGGCAGATCAGTTCAGTCATTCATGAGTTATAAATAGTGTAACTTACAAGACTTTCTTTTGAATATATTTTAGATATAGATATAGATTAACGAATGATACAATATTTAACGAATATAATTTATTTCCAGGCGGTGGCGACGCTGAATCTGAAGCATCTTCTACCTGTAAATATAACTGAAACAATTTCTTTAACGTTTCAACCATATTCAGTCATGCAATCATTATGACATTGCTAGCTACATTATTATAGAAACAAAATCTACCAGAACAGTAAAATAGTATAAACTGAAGTCGCCGTTGCCAAACAAAATATTTTGTCTATTTGTACAAATTGCTCTTCTTAAGTACGTTACGGATCTTAATTACTAATATGTAGGAGTTGAATTCTAGTGGGTTTTAAGTAAATAATTCCATTCTATATTCAAAGAAAGTAGAAAAGGAAGTAAAAAAAAGTTACTGAGACGTCACATACCTACTATCTTCAGTTGACAGTAGCGGATTCAGGTTCTTATCCTTATTCTAAAACTAACATAATTGATTATTTTCCTATGCATTTACTTGCAGTATAAACACAATGTATTCTATGGTCTGGTATTGTTTTTTTATAAATTATTATACTATAAAAATATATGAAAATAGGATCTGTAGACAAAGGAACGTTATTCTCACGCTTCGCTAGATATGATACAAAATATATGGGAATGACATATGTCACGTGACTGGTTTATGTCACTTCCATAATTTTTCGTATCGTTTCTACTAGCGCAAGCGTTAGAGAATGTTACTTTGTCTCGGCCTGCAGATAATAATGGGAAAAGATTATATAATATATTATATTCACAAATATTTACTTTAATATAATTATAATTACAGCCGAAGTGTCAACTGATGGTGATGGCGACGCTGAAGCTTCTGGTAATCACCACTTTACTATTTGATACATTTGTACTTGGTTTTCTCTTCCGTGTTGCCTGAAATAAATTCTTGGTATTTTAGTTGAATTGAATATTTCGCTAATGACTTAATAGTTACATTTATACTCAATTGCACAATACCATACAACACCAAAAAGTCTCCGGAAGTAAGACACATTTTGAAACTCGTATTTCAGGATCCGCCACTTCCGATGCTGATGCCGACGACAGCGGTGATGATGATGAATCAGATGCAGCTTCAACTTGTAAATATAAAGCGATTAGTCAATATTCCTTTCGTTTTGTACCATGATCGGGTGTGTTAAACATAATATTTATTACAGCTGAAGCAGATGTAGAGGATGAAGGCTCCGATGGTGGTGATAGTGATGCTTCAGCTTCTGGTAAGCTAAACACTGAGTAGCTATCCGTTTTTAATTTTTTTGTTGATATAAGCAATATGTTGATATAAGCATTGAGTATAGTCATTGAAAACTTATGGGTTTGGAAATAATTATACTTCCTTCGACTTGTCATTGAATGTGCAAATGTTTAACTCCTATTTTAGGATCCGCTTCAGCTGAAGACGACGATAGCGGTGATGAAGACGAAGATAGCGGTGATGAAGACGACGATAGCGGTGATGACGACGACGATAGTGACGATGATAATGACTCGGATATGGGTGATGATGATTCCGATGATGAGTCTGATGAGGGGTGTGATGGTGATGATGATTCCGATGATGATGAGAGTGATGATGATGAGGGTGATGATGATGACGATGAGGGTAATGATGATAATGATGAGGGTGATAATGATGACGATGAGGGTGATGATGATGACGATGAAGGTGATGAGGACGATGAGGGTGATGATGATGACGATGACTCCGATGAGGGTGATGATGATGATGATGATTCCGATGAGAGTGATGCTTCAGCTTCTGGTAATAATTACTTTAATATTATTTTTTAACATGAGTTTTCTTAAACGTACGATTGATATATAGTAGATACCGCATTATTCGTTCTTACTTCTTAACATAACTTTTAACTGTTCTTACTTCTTAGGATCCGCTGAAGCTGATGACGATGATGATGAATCAGATGCAGATGCCTCATGTAAATATGTTATAACTTCTTCTCATCCTTATAAAAAAATTTTTACTTAGATTTAGATTAAAAATAAACTATTAATTTACAGCTGAAGCTGATGCATCAGCAGATGATGACGATGCCGACGCCTCAGCATCTGGTAATAAACACTTAGCGCTTTCAGTTAATCGTATTTATGCCAGCATAGGTTGTATGTATCTCTTGAAGCGTGATTAATTAGATATTCCTATTTTAGGATCTGCTTCAGCTGAAGACGACGATAGCGGTGATGATGACGATGAGGGTGATGATGACGATGAGTCCAATGATGATGGCGATGAGAGTGGTGATGATTCCGATGAGGGTAGTGATGATTCTAATGATGATGACGATGAGTCCGATGATAATGACGATGAGTCCGATGAGGGTGATAATGATGAGGGTGATGAAGGTGATGATGATGATGAGTCTGATGATGATTCAGATGAGGGTGATGATGATGATTCAGATGAGGGTGATGATGATGATTCAGATGAGGGTGATGATGATGACGATGAGTCCGATGATGAAGACGATGAGTCCGATGATGATGAGTCTGATGATGATGATGACGATGAGTCCGATGATGATGAGTCTGATGATGATGAGTCTGATGATGATGACGACGATGAGTCCGATGATGATGACGATGAGTCCGATGAGGGTGATGATGATGACGACGATGAGTCTGAGGAAGATGACGATGATTCCGATGAGGGTGACGAAGATGATTCCGATGAGGGTGATGAAGATGATTCCGATGAGGGTGATGAAGATGATTCCGATGAGGGTGATGAAGATGATTCCGATGAGAGTGATGCTGACGCTTCTGCTTCAGGTAATAACTTCAGCCTTTCATAAATGTGATAGTTATTAGTTTAAGTGACTACTAGCTATGATTATATTTCCTTATTTACGTAGAAGACACCTCAATATCTCTTCATACCCCTCTATACAAAGTTTATTGAAGAAGCTCGAAAGCCCTTAATTTTTTTGTAATGCATAATATTTAAGCTTACTTAATTATCTTTTTTTAAATGTGCCAAAATATCGCGAATGTCCTGTTTCAGGATCCGCTTCAGCTGAAGACGATGATGGCGAATCTGATGCAGATGCCTCTTGTAAATATGTTTGAGAAATTCTCAATCTTAACCAATATTTTGTTACGTTTAGACTTTTATATAAAAATGTGCCATTAATTTACAGCTGAAGCTGATGCATCAGCAGATGATGACGATGCCGACGCCTCAGCATCTGGTAATAAACACTAAGCGCTTTCCGTTAATCTTATTTATGCCAGCATAGGTTGTTAATGTGTGTATCTCTTGAAGCGTGATTAATTAGATATACCTATTTTAGGATCTGCTTCAGCTGACGACGACGATAGCGGTGATAATGACGAAGATAGCGATGATGATGAAGATTCCGACGAGGGCGATGATGATGACGATGAGTCCGATGATGATGACGACGATGAATCTGATGATGATGACGATGAGTCCGATGATGGTGACGATGAGTCTGATGATGATGACGATGAGTCCGATGATGATGACGATGAGTCCGATGATGATGACGATGAGTCCGATGATGATGATGATGAGTCCGGTGATGATGACGATGAGTCCGATGATGATGACGATGAGTCCGATGATGATGACGATGAGTCCGATGATGATGACGATGAGTCTGATGATGATGACGATGAGTGCGATGATGATGACGATGAGTCCGATGATGACGATGAGTCCGGTGATGATGATGCTTCTGATGAGGGTGATGATGATAACGAAGAGTCTGATGAGGGTGATGATGATGATGAGTCCGATGATGATGATGATGAAGATGAGTCCGGTGATGGTGATGAAGATGAGGGTGATGATGATGATGATGATGATGAGTCCGATGATGATGATGAAGATGAGTCCGGTGGTGATGATGAAGATGAGGGTGATGCCGACGCTTCAGCTTCTGGTAATAAATACTTAAACTTTTCTTAATAATGACTTTAATCGTTTTGTTTTTCTTAAGCACAATTGATTTGGTAAATACCGCATTATCCGTTCTTACTCCTTAACATTTGCACGGTGTCGGAAAAGGATCGAGCCTTAAAATGTTTGTAATGCACAATACCAAAATCTTTCTAGCTCTGAAAATATTTAAACTTGTTTCGATTTGTCAAATAATGTGTAAACTCTTATTTTAGGTTCCGCTGAAGCTGATGACGATGATGATGAATCAGATGCAGACGCCTCTTGTAAATATATTATAACGATATCTCGATCATAATAAATAGTTTGTTACTTAGATTATTATTAAAAATATACCATTAATTTACAGCTGAAGCTGATGCATCTGCAGAGGATGACGATGCCGACGCCTCAGCATCTGGTAATAAACACTTAAGCGTTTTCAGTTAATTGTGTTTATGACAGCAAAGTTCTTATTGTATATTATCTTTACGACACCCTATTTTAGGATCCGCTTCAGCTGAAGACGACGATAGCGGTAACGACAACGACGATAGCGACGATGATGAGGGTAATGATGATTCTAATGAGGGTGGTGACGATGATGATTCCGACGAGGGCGATGATGATGATGATTCCGATGAGGGTAGTGATGATGCTGATGAGGATGATGATTCCGATGAGGATAGTGATGATTCTGATGGGGATGACGAAGATGATGATTCCGAAGAGGGTGATGATGATTCCGAAGAGGGTGATGATGATTCCGATGAAGGTGATGATGATGATTCAGATGAGGGCGATGAAGATGATGATTCCGATGAGGGTTGTGATGATTCTGATGAGGATGATGAAGATAATGATTCCGATGAGGGTAGTGATGATGATTCCGAAGAGGGCGATGATGATGATTCCGATGAAGGTGATGATGATTCCGAAGAGGGTATTGATGATTCTGATGAGGATGATGATTCCGATGAGGGTGATGATGATTCCGAAGAGGGTGATGACGATTCCGAAGAGGGTGATGATGATTCCGAAGAGGGTGATGATGATGATTCAGATGAGGGCGATGAAGATGGTGATTCCGATGAGGGTTGTGATGATTCTGATGAGGATGATGAAGATGATGATTCCGATGAGGGTAGTGATGATGATTCCGAAGAGGGCGATGATGATGATTCCGATGAAGGTGATGATGATTCCGAAGAGGGTATTGATGATTCCGATGAGGGTGATGATGATGATTCAGATGAGGGTAATGATGATTCTGATGAGGATGATGGTGATTCCGATGAGGATGAGGATGAAGCTTCAGCTTCCGGTGAGTGAAACACTCGCCCTCGCATAAATTTTACAGACATTAGCAAATTCTATTCCATTTTCCTTTTCCAAATCATTAGATTAATTTTATTTGATAATACGCAAAGACTTACGAGTATATAAATAATTGTTATTTTGCTACATTGACATAAGTCAAACAGCACCGCATCGGTTTAAAATTTTGATTATGCATTTATTTTATTATTTAACTAAATGTCTCTTAGCAACCTTGCAAGTTATAACTCTTCCCACTCTTTTCACCACGTACAATTTATGATCTCGAAACATTCTGCGGTAAATAATATACACTTGCATGCATTAATATGTGAAGGCGTAGGCACAGGTAACAAATTTCAGGGCGAGCCTATTGCCATTAACCGGGCACTTCTTATCAGGATTCCGGGCCGCTACTAGATTTTTTTACTGGAAAAACCCAAAAACACTTTGCTTGACCCGGAGATCGAACCTCTCTCTCTCATATCACCCTCAATACAATTGATGATTTGTAATTTTCACAATGTGTATTTTTAGCGGCGTCTTCTGCCGAAGATGATGCTGGAGATAACGGTGATGAAGAAACTACTACCTCAACTACCAGTAATGATCTCTTTATTCGTTTATTTGATACTAGAGAGCCGTGGTGGCCTTGGGGTTTGAGCACTCAGTGATTTCACACCATGTGATTTACGGTGAAGGAAAATGTCGTGAGGAAACCTGCATATGTCTGAGAAATAGTTCAAAGTTGTATATACAGTGTCTGAGACGGCGATGGACTCACCCTCTGTCACGTTGGCACTTTTTCCTATTCGGTTAAATGTAGGTGTTGTATCTACAACATCTCTACTTACCCCATCGGGGACCCTTCTGGGATGGCGTGAGCATATTTATTTATTTTGATACTAGAAATAAGTGATAAGAAGTGCAACTGCACTGCAACAACTCACTTTTATTTCAGCTACTTCAGTAGTTGACGACGACGACGATGATGAAGATGAAGCTTCTGCCACTGGAAGTGCAACAAGTGTGTATTACATAATTATAATATTTTTTGTTTAGTAATTTTTTGTAGGATAGCGGTAAATATTGTCTTGAAATGTCAAAGCTCCTGATTCCGCTCCGCAGATCGCACAATGTTCATCTCAAAAAACTATATTAAATACAATATGTATGTGTGTGTGACGTCCCTTCCGAAACTCTTCATTTTAATTAATTATTTCGCCAGATAAGATGAATTTACTATCAATTTTAAACTCAAGCTACTCTCAAGTTGTATAACTAAGCCAAGGTTCATTGATTCGGCCCTAAGATTTTTTTAAATTATTTTACTTAATTGGTATACCTCAGACTCACCCTCTAGCACGTTGGCACTTGATCATATTCGGTGGAATGTGGGTGTTGTTACGACAACTCTGCTTATCCCTTTGGGGACCCTTCTGGGATGGCGTGAGGATATATATATATATATATATATATATATATATATATGGTATACCTCGCATTGATTATGTACGTGTTTCAGGCGATGTTCAAGGCGGAGGCAAATCTTCTTCTTCCACTTCATCCACATCATCAGGTTTGTAAATTAAGTATGCTAACGGACCACACTTTCAACTTTTATTTATTAAATAAAAAAGTCGGTAAAATCTATTTCGATTATTATACAGTTCAAACTTAAAAACAACCAGTAAACCATTTGAAATGCTTATTCAAATTGAAACGATTCATCTATATACTAATATAATTGATATCGCAGTATTTAACGATGGAGGACCTGGAACGAGTGAGGCCAGTTCCTTGGTATCTTCAGTTATATTTAAGTTATTTCTATTTAATTTTAGTTATTTGTTGTTGGATCATTTGGTATGACAAATAGTTTCCTTAAAGTAATACATGAAGCTGATTTGGTTGGGTTGAAAATGTTCTGTTAATGACTAAAATATCTCAATATGACTTTTTTGAAGCTTAGTGATAAGAAAATGGCATTGTTAAGCGGTTTAAGTCGTACATTATCATCATGTATCTGGTCTTGAATTACATTGCTTATGATTTTAGCGCCTGCATAGGTTACACTATTAACTAAAATAACAAACCATGATTATGAGCAAAACTTAATTACCATTTCAGTCAATGATAGTGGCGATGAAGGTGAGGGTGGCGATAATGATGAGGGCGGCGATGACGATGAGGCTGGCAATAATGACGATGAAGATAGCGATGATGATGACAACAGTGGGGATGATGACGAAAGCAGAGACGATGATGACGACGAAAGCGGTAATGATGATGAGAGCAATGGCGATGATGATGAAGATGATGGCAGTGATGATAGCGATAATGATGAGAGCGATCATGATGATGAGAGCGGAGGTGAAGGTGAGAGCAGCGATGACGATGATAGCGGCGATGATGAGGGGTCCGATGATTCAGGCAGCTCTGGCGAAGACGAAGGTACAGCAGCAGATAGTGATACTGATGCAGAAGCAGGTAATTATTACAACCTTATATCACTTGGCTGAAGGTAGGTGCTTATATTGAGTCTGATAGAGACCATTAGCAATAGTATCATAATATATTAATAGATAATCAATTATAGTCATAATACTATTTATTTATAAACGCGTTTGATTATATTTTTAACCATATTATCGTGAATGAAAATTATTTTAATATTTTAGAAACTGGATCAGGAGAAGAATCTGCTAGTGGAAGTTCGGATAATGCGGCGAGCGGTATTTATGCATTTATATTTACATGTTTATTAGCATTAATGCTGAATTTATAATGCATCGACTGTCAGTCAGAAAAAAATATGTTTGTTATGAATTCTCAATCTGGATATTGATATTTAGAGAATAATAATTCTTAATATTATAACAATACACGTAATAGTGGCATAGCAATACACAATACGTACCCAATTAATAAAAGCCTTCATTATAATAAATAACATATTTCAGAAAATGGATCTGGAGTAAGCTCAGCCTCTGGCGAGTCGGACGCCTCTGCAAGTGGTATGTCCACAATATTTATTGATTTTCTTCCTAAATCAGTCATGATTACAATATGCTTGAAGATCATATATGTTTAAATATTACTACTTGCCATACCGGTAAATGTTTGCTTTATTTATTTAGATGGGAATGTCTAGACAGTGTTTTTATTCTAAATATCGATATCATTTCGATGAGATTAAAATGTATGAGTACCACTAACGGTATATGGAAGGCAAGGGAATGTAGTTATATGAAGTATCCCTCATATAACTACATTCCCTTGCCTTAGATAATGCAGGGAGGTTATGCAAGTGTAATGCGAGTAATATTAACAAAATTACATTGAAACTGGGATCAAGCAGGTGCACACTCCACAGCAACTGGCAGTTTATCAACAACCCATAATATACTTACTAAATATTGAAACTTGTTGAAATAAAAAAAAAAGCCTATTTATCGTAGGATAATGTCCCTTTCAAATCCCTTTGTACAATACAAATTGTATAATTCTTACACAGGATAAATTTTTGAAGTGGATGGTCAAATTTAAGGCTATGAGGAATAAGTAAAAAAGGAGGAGTAAAAAATACTCAAAGGAGTTTGGGTGCAATATTGATGAAAACTATGCAATGCCCACCCGTAGATTAAAAAACAAACACATTGTGTACTTTTCACGATTCTCTCACCTCGATTTTGGGACCTGTATTATCTGGGAATTATATAAGGCAAATATTTGTCGCTATTCCTCAAAGTTTCGGATTTGAACAACCACTCCAACTGAAAAAAATCAACTTCTACATAATAAAAATATTTCAGATGACAACAATGACGACGAGAGTGGTGATGATGATGATATGAGCGATGATGATGACAGCAGTGATGACGACGAGAGTGATGATGAGGGCGAAGATGATGATGACGATGAGAGCGATGATGATGATGAGAGCGATGATGACGATGAGAGCGATGATGATGAAGACGACGAGAGCGATGATGATGAAGACGATGAGAGCGAGGAAGACGATGAGAGCGATGATGATGATGAGAGCGGTGATGACGATGAGTGCGATGATGATGAAGACGATGAGACCGATGATGATGAGAGCGATGATGACGATGAGAGCGATGATGATGAAGACGATGAGAGCGATGATGATGAGAGCGATGATGACGATGAGAGCGATGATGATGAAGACGATGAGAGCGATGATGATGAAGACGATGAGAGCGATGATGATGAAGACAATGAAAGCGACGATGATGACAGTGAGAGTGGTGATGATGACGAGAGTGGAGATGACGATGAGAGCGAAGATGACGATGAGAGCGATGATGATGATGAAGAGAGTGGAAGTGATGAAGGTTCCGATGATTCAGGCAGCTCTGAGGAAAGTAGTGCAGAAGCATCTAGCGATTCTACAGCAGCTGCAGGTAAAGATTCCTAATTACATCATTTCACTTGTTAAAGAGTCAGAGTGCATTTATTTATAAGATTTAAAAGTAATATTTATGGCGCATTCAAGATAACCTTACGATTCATAAGGATATTTTTACTTTTATTTCGGATTAACAATCTGAATAGATCTCTAAGAGCGTTGATAAATTTATTAAAGAATTCAGAATCTAGATTGAGACTATTCAGAATTTAATGTCACTGTCTCTGTCGTTCTATGAGGCGCGAAAATAAAATATGTGTGCAGCTACCCCCACTATTTTCACTGAGTTTACTTGTAATTTTAGATGATTATTATACTAATATAAAGGTGGACTAATTTTTAAAATCGATAGCTTATTAGGAACCAAAAAAAAACAGGAATCACGACGGGGCGCAATTGATTGTATTGCTGTTAGAAAAAATCTTGATTAATTCTGTTTTTTTCTAACTCACGATGATTTTAGTTGCTACAAATCATTACACCAAGTTTGCTAGGATACAGAAGGGCGTATAGTAATTTTAATGATTATCCATGAACTTTAAGTAAGTAACTGTAGTTCATGATATTTTGCATTCCCCAGGCAACGGCCGAAGTAGAGCTGCAAGCACTGCATCAGCATCTGGTAAGATTGTGTACCTTTAAATATATTTTCAATGATTACAAATAGGCGTATAAGAATCAGTGGCTGAATGAAAAAATATTAGATACCTTAAATTTTTACAAATCATTGATTTCGCAGAAAATAACATTATAGTAGAACCGTATGAACCAAATGATATAACCAGTGGTGAGAATGGCTCAGGTGGAGATACATATGATTCTGATGAATTGAACGGTGATTCTACTGGTGAATCGGATGAATCAAGCGGTGGCCTAAGCGCTAATTCTGGCGAAGAAACTGAAATACCGTCTTATCGCAATGAAATGGGACCATTCTGGAGAGCTTTAGTGAATGGTTCTGGAAAGCAAGGTAATGCGATTCGCGGAGTAAAATATTACAAGGAACTCATAAAGAAATACGAGCCTATGATAAGAAAAGGTAGATTTATTGATTACATTTTGTATGTCGAAACACAGATCGCTTTATTAAAGTTCCTAAGTCATCAGAAATTGACTTCATAAAATTATTTCCATCAGAATTGCTTTATACACATCGTGCGAAGAAGTAGAAAGATACAATAAACTATTGAAACTAATTTCAGCTTTTCGAGCTAAATATGGAAATGGCCTCATATCAAGAAAATGGCGATACTGCCCCTGTGAGATAGACTCAAACAATAATTAAATGGTAATCATTTGATCAAAATCTTTTTCAATAATTGAATGAAAGCGATAAAATAAGAGAAACAGTATAAAACAGCAGTTGATGCTAGCTCTGATTGCTAGAAATACCTGATAATCTTCGTAAATGACTTAGTTCACAAGAATTTGATAAACACAGATTCTAATTTAATAATGGAACTGGGACACATATATGTAAAGAAATTACATATCGAACATAAATGCGAGCCTATATGCAAATTGACACCACTGAGATGGTTAGATCACTACAATGAAGCCGAAACTTAACCCGGCCTTCTTTTACGGCAAATTGTCTCAATAGAAACCTTTATATATGAATTATTATCTGTCTATATACAACTTCAATACATACAAAAATTGAGACGTATAGGCCGAAGCTAGTGAAAGTAAATAGTTTTACGAGGAAAGATAAACCCATACCTAGCAGTCTATTTACTGACGTAAAATATTAATCGGACATACATAGATATTTAAGGATGAGTGGATATGCTAGGTTTAATTTGCACTGATACTGGCTGGGGACTAAATCACACTCTCAGAACGATAGGGGCTCAATACAAACATCAATTTTTGTTACAAATTGCATTCATACAAAATACAAATTTGTCGATACATAAAAAAACTAATTTTATTGACTTTTACAAAAACTTTGGCTAGAACATACATTTTTGGTCTGCTTATGATCTCAACAAATTTTCGCAAATTTTGGAGTTGGAGCCTATCGTTCTGAGTGTGCAAAACATTTGCCGAAAGCGTCCATATGCTTGGATAAAAGCCAGCGTTAGAGTTCTATTAACGGTATTTGTAATTTGATAAACAAACAACACCATATCAACTGATAGCTTATACATTAAACGTATTTTGTCTATAGTATTATTTGTATTGGGAGTATGTACGTTTAAATTGCAAACGTATAGTTCCTTTGCTAATTTTAATGTTTTTATTATTATAGCCAAGAGCAAATAAAGAAAAACAATCCACAGCATCGACAACGCGACCTGCGAAGAACACTGGATACCGAGATATATTTTTTCTTAACTTTTTAGTACATATAGTCTAAACTTTTTTCCTTATGATGGTGTACAAAATACTAAAATGGTTGTGGTGTTAAATTAATTATTTTAATCAATAAATGAGCAAGCAATTAAAAAATGTGTTTAATTCGTTACAGTTACGATAAAATCGCCCACTTTGCACACTTACAGCGACTCAGTAGAATAGCGAATAAAGGCGTTATGTGTTTAATATTGGTCATCTTCTAAGAGAAAAATATGATACTTGCGAGCTAGCCAAAGCTTCAATTTTTTTACTAAAATAACTTCAACTCTTTATTTAGGTTCCTACCTGACAGAATCACGATTGGATAAAATTTTCTCGATAGATTTTCGTTTTGAAAACGAAGCCTTTCTGAATTTTCAACGAAAATTTCAAAGCTAAACGAACTTCAAAGGGAACAGTTTGACTTCTGAATGATAGCATATGAAATTATCAAGGTTGTCATCTGAGCTTTTTTTGATAAAGGTGCTAATTTCGAATACATCCATCGAATCCATCCATCATAGCATTCTCTAATATTCCGTAAACCATACTCATGTCAAATTTGCAAAATATCAATGTCCGCCATCCTGGATTTCTAAAATGGTATCTTTTTCGTTTGTAGGATCCCATAATACTCTGAAAGCGACAACCAATTAACATTTTCAAAATATCTTTCGCTTTCCTCTTGACACAATTTCAATTTCGTATTCAGTATTTCATAAACTAAATAATGTATAAGCGACTCTCATGTCATATTTTCTAAATATCCATGTTCGCTCTCTTGGATTAGATTTTTGAATAGGTGTCATTTTCGTTTTTAGCTTTCCCTAATATCTACTCTGAAAACGACACCCATGTAAAATTTTCTTAAAATAGGCCATGTATGATTTCAAAATCGGTGTCATTATCTTGTTCAGCAATAAAAAACATGCTAAGAAATGACACACATACCAAAATTATCAGACAAATACTGTTCCATTCAATAATATTGTGAATGTTGAAAATACTTTAGTGACAATAGTATGGTTCGTGAGCGGCTAACCTTACATACGAAAAACATTTCAACTTTAGAACTTCAGCTTTGACGATTAGTATAGAAAAACATAGTCTAGAGCGGCGTAATATCACAGTTATTCTATGCACATAGAGTACAAATTTGAGCGTCGACATAATAATAGTTTCTAATTCATTATCAAATTCGATTGCAAGCTGCGCGTATTTAAAATCTTCTTAGTGTTGACGTTTAATATTACGGTACCAAAATGAAACAAAAGCTCAAAAGTTCTTAATATTTTTAACTCTACTTAAACCAATGATGATAGTCCTCCAGGCTATCGTTTTGACAAGAATATTTACATTGATAAATTATTCCAAATATGAGGCGTTTTTCATCGAATTCACTTTTTTTTAAATATTTATATATTTAATTAAATATTTTTTAATAAAATGATTTATTTAGCGTATCTAATCAGCCATCACATTTAATTTATAGTGCTAGTTATATAGGCTCCAAGATACAAAAAAAATCTTGGTTTAAATCGCAGTATAATATTGTAATTACGAGTTACTAACATAATTATCAGATTGTATTCATAATTCACCCAGAAAAATATGCATTGGATTCAGGAAATTATATCGAGAAAAGTAAAACGTCATTTTGATACTGTATTTAAATGTACTTAGTTTTTTGTAATATCTCTTATTAATATCAAATATCTGGTTGACCTTATTCCAAAAAAAATATCCGGTGAGCGTCAGTCTTGTTTTTTTTTTTTACTCTAGTTTTTTTGCCTCTGAAACCCCCTACATGCAAAATTTCATGAAAATCGTTGGAGCCGTTTCCGAGATTCCTATTATATATATACAAGAATTGCTCGTTTAAAGATATACAATATACTAAGATAATCTTCAAATTTGATTCAGAACTAGAAAAATATTCTAAAAACTTTATTCTTGCGCCCGTATTTCTTGTTCTTCATCAAGTTCATTAATGTCCTTTCTTAATTAATCTATGATTTAATAATCACTATATTATTCATTAACGTTTTTCAGCGTCGCAATCGTCGTCGAGTGTTGGTTTGAAAGAAACGAAATTGAACCTTATCCTCTGTGTAACATGTATCAATTACCTATGATTGAAACCAACGCTCGTCGTCGAGTTCGACGCTGACAAACCCTATAGAAAACGCACCACTTACCTGTTAATTCTACGACACAGTTTATAATTTTTTTTATTTATTATTATATATAGTAATCAAAGATTTTCTTGATTGCGTGCTCAACGAAACACATGGAAAACAATATCTCGCTTGCTATCTATGCGGTTTTTAGATCATCATCATCCTCCTGCCCTTAACCCCAAAGAAAATCTGTGATCTGGGTTAAACCAGTTGTCAAACAATTTAAGGCCTCCGACTGGCGATTGTAGCCATTGCCAAAGATGATAAATTTACAAACGGGACCGATTGCTTAACCTGCTCTCATGAGGCACGAAGGGAACTCGGGTGGTCACCCATCCAATTATTGGCTAGGGTTAGGGTTGCTTAACTGCGCTGATCGGATGATATGCGCAATATCAACTGTGCCACGATCTGCATAACATGTCCAAACCACGATAAATGTGACTTTTTAGATATTTACATTACAACTGATTTTCAAGAAGTAATCATTAATTTCAAGCTGCGGTTCATACATGTTGTTATGTATTTAGAATGCTCACAAGTCATATTGCCATATAAAAATACAGAATATTTTTATTTATTCAATATCATTGCATTCTGGTAGACTTATTTAAAGCAACAAAACCGGAGAACTAAAAGAACGCTGTTATATAAAAAATAATAGTATTATAGAAAGAAGAGAAAAGTCACCGTTTTTTTGCCGTGAAGCGAGAGTGAAGAAAAAACCATTTTTTATGACATTTAAGAAATAAGAGATTTACAAACACCATCTCAGAAGAACTTCGACGCATGGAGGCCGTAATACAGAAAAAATTAATTGAAGAGTCTGTTTGTAATTTAAAATTAACAGGTTTTCACTAAATGCATATTTAAGTATATACGGTACCTACTCGCACAATATACCAAATCTCTCTTTCTTTCTCGTTGATAGTTATGCTGATTCTCTGAGGCGAAGCCTAAGCCTGCTTTTCACGCGAGGCCACGTCTACCAGACGACATGCCATCCGTATAATAAGTAAAGCAAAGATAAAAAGTGAAAATTAGAAGAACACGTATTCTGGCGGTGAACTCGAAATAAATATCACTATTATTACGTTATTTAGACACGCCAAATTACTACGCGTAGAATGCAATAAAATAAGTGATTGCGGCGTTGGGTGACCCAAGGACCACGCAGCCGGACCGAAAACCTACTGTTATGATATAAAAGTTTCCCGCGGAGTTACCTTTGCTTCATGCCAAATGTTTGTTCGCATTTTTTAGTATACCTTTGTAGTATAAATCTTATCGGTTAAGATTATTTGTTGAAGGTTGAAATATATTTAAAATATTATGTAACAGGCAACACAAAGTTGATTGCTGGAGAGAGTGTGTATGTCACTAAACTCCTCCTATACTTTCGGCTGGACCAATTTGAATGTTTGTTTTTGTATGTGGTTGGGTGGCGCTCTGGATACTTTAGATCACAAGTAATCCCGGCAGATAGCGCTGTAGTCGGCATATAAGTTATTTATCTATGCAAGACAACGTCTGTCGGGTTCGCTAGTTCTGCACAACTACTATTAAATAAATATAAGGTTTCGTTAAAAGTCTTTATTTATTTCCAGGGTGAAACTGGTTGCGTGGTTTGAGTAGTCGCCTACTAAAAACAACGCAAGTTCAACGCTTCAGCGATCTGCAATAATGTGATGAGAATGTACGAAAATAAATTCTAAGATATATGTAAAGTGCCACTGACAGGGATGGACTCGCCATCCGCTTCGGGGATCCTTTTGGGAGGATATGAGCATGTATGTATTTATTTTATTTTTCCAGCCTTACCTAGCTTCAAACTATTGGTGATTCAATAATCAATCTAATATGTACATAATATTTTTTATGTGAATATCACGATTATCAGTCACGTTGTTTTCAAATAAAATAAATAAATATTTTATGCTTAATTAAAAAAGTATTTATTGTAACTCAGTACTAAATCAGTAATCCAATAATTTGTTTAACAGTAGGTAGAATTGCTTCAAAGACATGATGGCAAACGCATTACCTTATCTTATATTTTTGTTTGCGATTCCTTTAGTAACAATAGCGGTAAATGGTAATACGTTATTTAATTACAAATATCAATATTTAATTATTTTTTAGTATAGTTTTATAAATTAATATATAAAGCTGTGTGTAAATTATACACCAACCACCAAATAAATAACACCATCTTTGAATACCAATGTGCCTCGATATCTGGTAAAAGCAAGGGTATGACAGAATAGAAAAAGTAAGAATTAAAATAAATTAATAACTAATGACGCAATTTTAATCATCGTCTGATTTGCAGCAGTGCCTAACGAGAATAGTTCAAATGGAGGGGAAAATACTGAAGACGTAGAACCCAAGCAAATTAATTCTGTCGATGAAGTTCAAACTTTTTTGGGGACTAGAATACCCGCAGGGCCTTTGAGATCACAGTCTGTTAGCTACGTTTCCAATCAAGGCAGCACAATACCCGCACAAACTGTAACTGTAGCACAATCCAGTTCAAGAAGTACTCCAGAAAATATACCGATTAAACCACGAACTACTTCCAAGTCCAGTTCAGTAGCAGAAACAACTTTATCTACTGCTCAACCTGGAAGAACTGCTGTAAAGTCACTGAATGGGGTACTAAGCAGAATACCAAATTTTGTACAACAGCTTATTCAAGAAATCGAGCGACCTATTGTTTCTACAGTCCCTAGATTAATTTCGGAACCAGGCCCGTACTATGAGAGAACTTATTTCTCGGGACCGGATGAGGTTATTATACGGTCTGGTCCTGGGTACAATATAGAGATAAATCGACCAGTATCAGATGATTCTGAGGGGATACAAAATACGGAGGAAATCACGGAGACACCGGGATACTCATGTAAATATGTAGTTTTGTTTTCACAATCAGGGGCATAACCTGAACATTTTTTTACCATGATAGTTTGACTCATGTTATGAAATAGATGTATGTGACGTATAAATCAGTCACTGTAAAATAATTTAAAACTTTAAATGCTATAAGAGCTCATGGTCGAGACCCTCTTTTCTCGTGTCATCACATCGTTAAATCGTTACGGTTTACATTGATTAAGATTTCGTAGCTCTAGCGATCGTTGACAGCGTTCAATATATCAAGGAAAAAAAATTATGACTGATCGAAAGACTTGAGTCTTTTTGTTTATTTCAATTGAATGTTTAATGTATTTTATTGGAAACAATAATGTGGAAACATGTTTTAAGTTATTTCAGATAACGGTGCAATGTCATCATCCAGCAATAATATAATAGTTGAGAGTAATTCTGCTGCTACCTCTACTCCTGGTACCAATACTCGACCTTCTCAAGTTTCTAAATATACTTTATGTGTAAGTAAAAGTAATTAAGTTATTTTTTTATTCTAGTTTGTTATAAATATCATGTCATATAACATTTGAGTAACTTATTGCTAACAATGAAAAAGGAAAAATATAATAAAAATAAAAATTATAAATAAAACACGGAATTTAAATTAGTGTCTGCGGGAATGGTGCCCAGTAAGCTGGCTGCGTTACCTCGCTGGATCGCTAAGCTAATCCTCTGACCGAGGTAAGAACCAGCTCGACGGTCACCAGAGACGTCAACCAGGCGTTTTGAAAGATCCTTAAAAAGGACCTTCTCATTTGGCCCCCATGGCCCCAAAGTCTCAACCCCAAACGGCAGAAATATACAATTATGACTGATATCTGCATATTTCCGCCGCTTGAGGTTTTCTGCACACACTGCCGCCGCCCCTGCTTGCTTCGATGTCGAGTTTAAGTGGCAGCGAGCAAGTGTGTCCACGCAGGTCGCGTCCCACACAAGGGGCTTCCCGACACTCCAGGGAATTAACGTCATCCCGTCAGGTCTTTTGCCATCGTCTCGTGCAATACCAATCGGTTCTAGAGTTGCTGGCACGTTGACGGTGACAAAAGCCCTACGAATGACGTAATTCAAAGTGGAATGTCGGGATAGGCGACCCGCACTGCGGCGACAAGAGAGGCCATGGTGACCAAATTGGTCGACGTCTTCCCCGCAGACACAGCGATGGGGCTCATTCGTTTTGCAGCCAAGTCGCAGGCTGGCAGCTAATGAAAATGAAATGTTGTCGAGCATAGTACCGATGTTGGCAGATGGTAGTGCCTGGAGCCAGTACCCCGACTCATGTTCAGAGACGGCAAGGAGACGGGCCTTTTCTGCGCTAGCTTCACTTGTTTGGATTAGATTAAAGTGAGCTATTTCGCAGAGCGGCTCGTCCCATTGCCTTTGGGATTTGGGATTTAGAGGAAAGCTTTCACTCGGACAAGCTGCAGACCAAGCCACCCTGGCATCGGCGCAACAGTCAATCTGGACGTCCCCAAGGGAGGGTCGAATGATTTTAGTGAAGAGTCCAGACGTACTGTGGGTCGAAGACAGGAAAGCCGGGAGTGCAACGCTTGAAATGTTTCTGGTGCCTAAGCCTCCAAATCGTATCGGAAGAGATGCTTGGGTCCAGGATCGGTCGGTCATTGGACAATTTAGAATTTGTATGACAACTTTTTTAATCTTGCTATCCATTGTTCTAAGGTCTTCAGAAAATTTCCAGAATGGTCCGCATCTTAGTGCATACATTAGTTTAGGAACAAAAAGGCAGAAACGCATCAAATGAAATGCCATATGGGAGTTAATTTTGATAAGACGATCAGAAAAGGCGGAGAATTTCGACGTTTGCTCTTTGATGAAAAAGGGTATGGATTCCTGGAGGACGGGAGCCCCTAGAAGGCGAAGGGAACCTTTATCCAGAATCCTTAGATTGGGAGCAATCGCCTGGAACTGCTCTACGATTGATAGTTTTAAATTTTGGTCGACCGAATCTGAAATATATAATTCACATTTCCCAAAATTAAGTTCTAGGCCAATAATTTTAAAAGATTCAATAACCAATTTGAGATCTTCTAAGACGGTGAGTCCATCACCTCCTAGAGTTCCGTCATCCAAATACCAAAGGTTTAATTTTGACTGGAGGGCCGAAATGATGGGGTGGATAGTGAGACTAAACAAAGCTGGTCCGAGTGGATCACCCTGTTGACAGCCTGCCTCTGAGTGGAGGAGATGACTTCGATATATTAATTTGGATGGTGCCCCGTAGCATTGGTGGATGTAGTTATAAATTTCGGGTGTTTTATTTTCTACTTCAGACAGCATGGCAGTTCTGTCAACAGAGTTAAAAGCATTCTTAACATCCATCTTCAAAACAACATCACCCCCATTGCCGTGGAGGAAAGTGCGTAGTGAATGTACTGCTGCTTCACATCCTCCCCTTGACCCAAAACCTAACTGAATTGGTTGAAATTTTTCAACAAGATCTGGGAGGATGTGCTTGCAGCATACTTTGGAGACTATTCTGCGTAAAGTACTGCCAACGGCAATGGGCCTTATATCTCCATCCTTCTTTTTGAGAGCACAAAGATTGGCCCCAAAAAGAATGTCACGGATATCCGGATGAACAGTATTTTGTAAAATAAAATTTACTAATTTACCGTTTGTTATGTTCTATGGTGTTCTTAACATCTTCGGCAATCGTAAGTCAGTCGGAAGCTTAAATGTCCGACAATTATTGGTCTAACCCAAATAACCGATTTATATACATAATGATTTAACCTTTGTGTATGTTGGGCAATTCACACAACATCTTTATAAATAGCCCTTGTGTCATTCTGGTGTATAACTTATATTATTGTAAGGTTTCATTAAAATGCATTAAGTACGTTTTGCGTAAAATAGTAACAAAATATCCACACATACATACATACATCCATCTATACTCACTAACTTTCACATTTAGATATAATATTATTCTTCGTAACGCTTGTGAACTTTATATTAAAACCAGAATCTGCCTCGTTCGGTTTACAGCCCCAGTCAAAAATCAGCAATGTGTGGGGCAAGGCTCGGGAGATGATGATTTTTAAAGTGTTAGACAGTAAAAAAAGAGCCGTGGTGGCCTTTAGGTTTGAGCAGTCGCCTGTTAAGCAAGCGAAGCAAGTTCGAATCCCAACGGGGCTTGTACCAATGAGTTTTTCTAAAAAAACTTATGTACAGTGATTTCACACCACGTGCTTTACGGTGAAGGAAAACATCGTGAGGAAACCTGCATATTTCTGAGAAGTAATTCAATGACGTATGTAAAGTGTCTGAGACGGCGATGGACTCACCATCTGTTACGTTGGCACTTAATCATGTTCGGTGTTGTGTTTAGTGGGTGTTGTTATTACAACACCTCTGCCTACCCCTTCGGGGAATACAGGCGTGAGCATATGTACGTATGTAGACAGTAAAATTGGGCTTATATTTGTCTTCCAAGCTCAGTAAGGGTTTTTTCATTTCGTTGTGTTTCAAAAAAAATTTGGTGCTTTTATCACAGAAAATATAGTCGTACGTACTTAGTATTATGACTAACAGCACCATTACATCTAAATTATATCATCAATAGGTATGTAAAAATTTAATAATAAAAAAAATATAAAAATTATTCTCTTATAATTAAATGCTTTTTTTCAGATATGTTGATAACTACGCCGGAAATATCCATCATACAAAACTATTTCGTACTTGATTGGCAATCATTTGGCCCCATATTGTAAACATATAAATACATGAAAATGACATGACAGTGAATATAAAACTTGATAAATAAATATTGTACACCATTTTCTAAATCATTTTATTTACGGCCTTATTTAGAAAAAAGCAGGTACCATACCACTAGATGATAAGGGTGATCCAACCCAAAAAAATATATGGCAATACCTACGTTTGCCGGACACAGCTAGTAGTATTATAAATTAGTGGCATTAATTGAGATACATTTCTTTTCCACTGAAAAATATAAAAAAAAGCCGTGGTAGCCCTGGGGTTAGAGCAGTCGCAAGCGACGCAAGGTCGAATCCCAGCGGGGCCTGTACCAATGAGTTTTTCTAAAAAACTTATGTTAGTTATATCACACCATGTGCTTTACGGTGATGGAAAACATCGTGAGGAAACCTGCATATGTCTGAGAAGTAATTCAAAGGCGATGGACTCACCCTCTGTCACGTTGGCACTTGGTCATGTTGGTGAAATGTGGGTGTTGTTACAACACCTCTGCTTACCCCTTCGGAGACCCTTCTGGGATGGCGTGAGCATATATAAATATAAGCTGCATCGGTAGAAGAATAATAATTATGATCACATGTATAATTTATATACATTCATCATCGCCCTGGCCTTATCCCATAAATTGTTGGGGTCAGCACTTGATTCAAATCGATGCGGCTGATCACCTGATTTTTATACGAAGCGACTGCCATCTGACCTTCGCAATCCCTTTAACGAGGAAAATCTGTGATATTATAGGCCTCCGACTGACCTGTAATGATTGCCAAAGATGATAAATTGGCAACCGGGACCGACGGCATAACGTGCTCTCCGAGGCACGGAGGGAACTCGGGCGGTCACCCATCCAATTACTGGCTAGGCTTAGGGTTGCTTAACTTCGCTGAACGAATGATATGCGCAATAGAAACTGTGCCACGAGCTCCTCTGCTATATTAATATACATTATGATGATTATTATATTAGTATAAATATATATCTATGTAGTATGTAGTTCGGCGTATTTTTTTAAATAATAAAAGTATAATAAGTGTTTCAATATATTTACTTCGTCTTTTCGTCGTTCACGTCTTCCCTCGACTTTCTTATCTGTCATTCCTCCTTTATGTTTTATTTTTAACTTATTAAACATCGCCTTTCATTATCGCATACAAACTCATTTCATCAATCCACATATATATTAAAGAAAGTCGTATCAGTTACACTATTCATAACTCAAGGACGACAGAACCGATTTGGCTGAAAATTGGTGGAGATGTAGCTTAGAACCAGGAGATGGACATAGGATCTCGTTTTTATCCCGTTCCCGAGGACATTACTTAAAACGTGGTATAACACAATAAAGTCTACGCGGGTGAATCTGCGCGGCACAGCTAGTACTTAAAGTAGTATTATAAAGAGGACAGATTTGATTGTTTGTTTGTAACGAATAGGTTCCCAAAGTACTGTATTGATTTTAAAATTCTTTCACTAATATAATGCTAAATTGTCGCTGAGTAACATAGCCTATACTGCCAATGAAGGTTAATTACAGATCCGTAAGAGAACGCCGGCAAAGCCGCGGAAGTAAGCTAACTTCCTCAGTCGTAAGTCTATAGAATACACTTACGGTTACTATAATATAATTTGAAAGAACACTTAAAAATAAAATTAATCACGCCATCCCAGAAGGGGTCAGCATTTCGCCGAATATAATTAAGTGCCAACGTGACAGAGGGTGGGTCAAGAACTGTACCTATTCCTTCGAATTACTTCACAGACATAATAATATGCAGGTTTCTTTACGCTGTTCTCCTTCAGCGTAAAGCATATGGAGTGAAATTATTGCATTTAAGTTTTTAGAAAAACTCATTGGTGCAGGCCGCTGGGATTCGAACTTGCATGGATTGCGTAGAAGGCGACTGCTCAAACCCCACACCACGGCTTCATGAACACTTCAGTTTTTTAATTTCATCCTCCTGGATGCAATTTAGAAGAGTTGAGGTATCTATAATTTATTATACCTATCTATTTATATATCTATGTTAGGTCATGTTAGACGTGTTTTCAAAAGAAAAGCCAAGTCATCTAAAATAAGCCTCGATATTTAAAAAAAAAACACTATTTTCACACGAGAAGGTCGTATAATACTTCTCACAAAACTCTACTTGCTGACTAGTTGTTACATAAAATGCAATTTATCTTTTTAACCGACTTCAAAGAAAGAAGGAGGTTATCAATTCGACTGTATGTTTTTTTATGTTTGTTACCTCAGAACTTTTGACTGGGTGTACCGATTTCGATAATTCTTTTTTCGTTTGAAAGGTGATCCTTCCGATATGGTCTTAATTTAATTTGGTTCAGTTCTGATGGTGGAATCCTGGAGAAATCGAGGGGAACTTTCGAAAATCTTACAGACGACTAACGCGTTTGTTAATTTGAAGCACTACATTTTAATGAACGTGTGGAGTCGATCTGATGATGGAGTCGAAAGACAGTCGAAGGAACTCCTCAACGATTTATAGCAAGTACTTAGTGTTTGGTCTTGATTAGTTCGTATTGATGAGAACTTTATGACTGGTGCAGATGCACTTTGCAAAAGTCACTAAAATGTGCAAAAAAACAAACTTGGTGCCAAACACCAACTTCAAAAGTAAGTACCTATTTCACATAATTTTTTTTTTCTTTTTGAATTTTGTATTATTTTGTATTTTGGGAATTTACGTGATTTTACAACATCAAAATGACTTTATTTGATTAGACTTGTCACAAAGTACTTTCCATGAGGAGAATGATGATCAGTGAAAGCGCTGTGCTATAAAGGTGCGATGCTGTGAAGGTTCATATATACAACTATACTCGGTACAGATAAATAACATTTAACTATGTGTTAGTAATTCCAAATATATGTTTTTGAAATGCTTCTAGAAGTTGTAGGGTTTTATGAATATATCACTATGTTGAAGGTGTAAAATATCTAGCTCCAACGATAACTTAGTTATAGTCTATGGTTGCGAAGAGCCGCAGAGCTCGCGAGCCTTAAGCGATGGAATGAACGCGCGGCCGCGTCTACCTTCATTACGTACGCGGTAGTTAAACTTGGTTTATGGTTTCGAAAAATGGTTTTATGGGATTATTTCGAAACTATTAGTGGGAGAAAAAAATAAAAACGTAGTTAGAGTTCACGTGAATAACTCTACGTTACCGCTGATTTTTATGCGAAGATAAGGTCTTGATATGGCCAACTTTGAACGTCAATTACTCGAAAACGGAAGAAGATGTTTTTGCCATAATAATTTTATTTGCTTCCTAAAATTATACCCTATCATATATTTTAACAGCTGTTCTATTTTCCCCGACACTTGTATATATTTAATTTACTTTGCCATCCTTTATTTGTTGTGGTGACAAAGCACAGGTAGTTATGGAGAGATTGGTAGTGATAGAAAGGAAAAGATAAAATCATATCTATAAGTACAAAAATCACTTCAACCTGAAATGAGCATAAACAAACAAACAACTATTGAATAAATTAAATCGTTTTATTTATTTATTTATTGCATTTATGTAACTTACATGTACGATACAAAATAATCTTAATTATAATAGTATCCCAAGCAAAGCTAACATAAACCCTGTTAGGGTACAGCAACGTGAGAGGCACTACTAGAGCTATTAAAATTAATATATTTATCAATAAATACCGAATATGTATCGTAAAAAGGATATGGACGACGACGGAAAGTTTTCTTTTTCTTTTACTTTCAAACTTATTGCTATTTTTATAGTGTCACGAATAAATTTGATATTATAATTATATTACTGAATCACGAATGTTCGCAAATCACGATATTTAAAATAATATAAATCAAAGATAAAAGTTGCGGAATATAACCGAGGTACAAACATAAATTTCTTCAATATTGCTGCATTCTAACAAAATGTCGGAAAACCGTCAGCTAGCTTTAATATGTTTAATAATATTATTTATGGTAAAATATAGCAATGGTAAGTCTTATTATGATATTTTATCCATAAAATCATGCTTACCATCATAGTTACGAGGTGCTGGCGAAAGTCAGCTTCCGTGCAAAAGTACTACCGATTAATTTATCATTTTCACATAGTGGGTTTTATATTCCTAGATATTTGTATTTTATTTTACCCTACTACGGCGAAACGAAAAAGAGGGTTATGATTTAGACCGCTATCAGCTTATTTATGTTCATCATGTTCCCCTATAGTCTCATAAGTACTAATCATAATTTGTCAACTTTATAGGAATAATATAAATAAATAGTTATAGGAATAACGAATGATTTCGGATCTTACACCACGCAGTCGAACGATTTTATGAACGATATCAATGTGAGGATTTTAAGGAATAAGTATTAATTGAAATTGAAATTTCCATACTAATTATATTGAGAGCCGTGGTGGCCTCGGGGTTTGAGCAGTCGCCTGCTACGCAAGCGACGCAAGTTCGAATCCCAGCGGGGCCTGTACCAATGAGTTTTTCTAAAAAACTTATGTACAGTGAAGAGCCTTGGTGGCCTCGGGGTTTGAGCAGTCGCCTTCTATGCAAGTGACGCAAGTTCGAATTCCAGCGGGGCCTGTACCAATGAATTTCTCTAAAAACTTATGTACAGTCATTTCACACCACGTGGCTTACGGTTAAGGAAAACATCGTGAGGAAACCTCCATATTTCTGAGAAGTAATTCAAGGACATATGTATGACGACGATAGACTCACCATCTGTCACGTTGGCACTTAATCAAATTCGGTGAAAAGTGGGAGTTGTGATAACAACAAGGCAGAGTGCCTACCCCTTCGCGGAATACAGGCGTGAGCATGTGTATGAATATAATTATATTTATCTTTTTGAACGCACCGCTCTTCTAAACTATGATACAGATCTAGACAGCAGGTTTTTACTAACATGTTGGAAGGAGTTAGCATCCGACGGGTTACCAGATATAAAAAAATAAGAAACCAGACGTCAACGTGTTATGATATAAACCAATCTTTCATTACTTGTCTAAAAATATTATCTGTCTGTCTCGCTAATATCCGAAACAGCTTGACCGATTGTAACGGGACTTTCTCAGGCCGATAGCTAATGTTACAAGAAGTAACTAGGTGGACTTTTATTTTTTTAAATATTCCGGGTTCTGTGGACCACCCATGAAATTAAGTATACGCGGGCACAGCTAGTTGTGAGTAGTAAATAATCAAATATTAATTGTAAATTATAACATGTTTGTTTCAGGCGCTTTTGGTGGTTCAGGATACGGTGGGGAGATAGTAGTGCGAAGACCCACTGGACCAGAACTATACCCTGAATACCCAGACGGTAGGTCCTATACCTGGCCAGTCCGACCAGGCTGGGGGCCAACTATATAACAATATTTTCGTTGTAAGCAGTGCGAATTATAAACCTTATTAGCTTTGACATTTCATTTTGGTGCTATAAATACTGAGAAGATTTCTATGTGCGCTGCTTTATACGGTCATACTTAGCCACCTGTTATTATTTAACTACAATCAATCGCACATACTTACCCAGTACGACGGGCATTGTATGGATGGTGCATGTTATACCGTCTTGCTTCGCGTGGAATTCGATCCAGAGAACGAAAATTATCTCAGAAAATTCCATGTAAAGCCTTTAACGTTGGAATTTCTGAAAACTCAGTTGGTACCTAACCCAGTCCCATCCAATTTTTTTAAATATTATATGGTTAGAACATTTTATTTCCACATGTTTGCTAAAAAAGTAAGAAACCTTATAAAACGAATTCAAAAATAGTTCTGTAAAAAGCAGATCATCGGTTTAAGCGGAGCGTACCGCGTAACTTCTGAGCTTTGGCGTTTCATTTAGGTACTGTAAAATTAAAAATCAAAGCTAAGAAGTTCTAAATACGCGCTGCTTTAACGTTCATCACTTGCCTTCACTGTGTTAGGTGCTCGTGAAATTGTTAGAAATATTGCTTTATAGTATTACTTAACAATTATTTCCGATAACAGGCAACAACCTAGCAAATTCTGGAAGTACGGCAAAAAATAACATCATTATTAACACGACCCCGGCAAGTTCCTCAGCTGCACCAGGGGCTACCCCACCAGGGGCTACCCCACCAGGGGCTACCCCACCAGGGGCTACCCCACCAGGGGCACCACCTCCACAAGGCCCTAACCCACCACCAGGACCAAGCCCTAGCCCACCAGCGTCTAAATCTCCAGGAAAAAGCCTCGAAAGCCATGAAGGAGTAAGTTGGAGTTATAATAGTCATCATCATGAATTTAAGAGTAATAACTCTTGTCGATTGTAACCGATGCATTTCTTTCCATTTGCCTCTGTCCAGTGCCATCTCTTTGACCTCCTTATATATCATGACAAAGACCTTTTCTTTAACTTGTCTCATGTATGATAGCGTTGATCTTCCTCTCCCTCTCTTCCCGTCTAACTTTCCTTCTATTATGTTTTTAAAAAAGCTGTCAAAATATAGTATATATTACTAATTGTAATGCCTCTAAATGAGCAGCTCTAACTATTTTCATTAAGTTTAGTATGGGTGTTTCGACGGCAATAAATTGTTCTAGCTAGATTTAAATTTCAGAAAACATAGTTTTGACCATATTTTCTACTGCTACAATATTAATAATACAATACGAAGGTAAATTACGCCGACGTCATTACGTCGTATAGTCAAGTTATGATAGCTCACATTGGAGGTTTGCAGCCTGTGGGGAGTTAACGAAATTAGAGTATCCCGGTTCGAGTTCAAATATCACCAGTCCGATTGTCCGAAAACGTCAAGTTTTTCTTTGTGAGATAATTTTTTTTTTGTGATAAAAAGAAACCGGGTAATATGAATAAAAGCAACATAACCAACCATCGTGTGAGGATAGATTATGCTCACTCCATTATCTTGTAACGTCAGCACCCACATTTCACAGAACATGATTAAGTGACAACGTGACGTAGGGCCAACGCTGTCTAAGACATATGCAGATTTCCACACGGTGCTTTCCTTCTCCTTAAAGCCAGTGGTATGAAATAACAGCAGTAAAGTTTTAAGAGAAGCTCATGATACCGATGAGCATGTCTAAAAAATTGCGTCGCAAGCGACTACTCAAATATCACGACCACCACAGTGAGATGGATGTAGCTATAACATAAATGACGTATATGAAGCTGACGCTGAAGTATAAGAAAACATGTTTGAACTCATCATGTTCAGCCGCTGGTTTCTGCGTAACCACTGAACTCAATGAGACTACGGTCCACGGAGCTTAATTTTTGCATTGAAACTATGTCAATAATATAAATGTATTTGTTTCAGCTCAACCCATTTTTAAGAGACCTCTTCACTGCGGTAAGTAATATGCTACATTCTGTGACTAACATATTATATTTAGCTGAGGTAGGCGACAATGAGATTATTACTCAGAACTGTCAGTTGGGGGCAACTTGAGTGACCAATTTACAACAACCCCAAAATATTGTAGTTGAAACCACATTATTCCATTGTAATACATTCTCGCAGTGCATATAGTTTCCAAAATTTATTGAGGAGGTATTGTCTTAGCTGTATAAACATATAAGAAAGCACTTTTATCGTAGCAAGACTCAATGACAGCCCTATTGCTGGTGGCATTTACCTTTAGGTCTGTTGCATGAGAAAGTGACACTGATTAGTCTATCGGGATTTCGGAGTCCTTTTGTCACCACTGCTTAGTGTATGTGGGACTAACAGGATTTTGGCGTTGCAAAATGAATCTGTATTTCATTCTAGGTCTGATACAACTAGAATAGTTTCGGTTCGTAGATATTTTTTCATCCATGCCTTGCCCGCACGATAACGTTATAAATATTGTGCCAGGGAATATTTATAGTGACCCTATAAATAAATCAAAAAGAGGACATAGTGCATAAAATTCAATAAATTTAATTAGAAACCTAAATTTAGGTACTACGTATAATTGTGTAGCTTGAGATGACCAGCCCTCACAAGCAGCACCTGTTCACAAGTATGGCGAGAATGCTAGCCATCGTCCTTCTCAACCATTATAGGGGGAACTGATCCGTGATCAAGACGCTTTCAATACAATTATCTTAAGATACCATTTAAATGGTTTGAATTTTGGCAGAGCAAATGCATGATTTACACAGGTCGTGGGTTCGAATCCCACATCGTGTCCGTATATTTCCTACAAATTTTATGAATTGAGTACCAAAACATGTTGATCATGAATAATAATCATATTTATTATGCATAAAGTTATTTTTACCTATAACGAGCTATGTGCTTGTTTGCCCTTGTATGAACTTGAAGACAACCCAATGTTTATTCTTTTGTTTCATGTATGTTACAACGAGCAGCTCTAAACAGTATCTACCCACACAATTCAAAGATGGTCTTTGAATGTTTGACGATCCAACCCAGGAAATAAACTTGCGTATGTAATAAAAATTTTAAATGTATTCATTTTTAAATAAATAATGTACACCACCATACTTATTTTTTTACTTATTTTATTCCTTATACTTATGTATCTTATCTTTAGTGTGGCAATATTGGGTCCGGTTGCCCTGAAGCACAACGGGATCTTTGGTGCCCTTATGATAAATGTACCTGACTCCTCAAACACTCCCTGAATACACCGGCAGGCCTTACTCAGTTGGTCCTTTCGCCTGCGTATTTTCCTCATGTTGTATGGGAACGTTAAAAAGCGCCTCAAGCAGCGAGGGTAGGAAGTTACACGGCTTCACACACAAAAGCTCTAAAGGCAAGGTCAAGTGACAACGTTTCGAACGTGGTAAAACCTATACTTGGGGCACGGGCCAGTGCGTCGCACGTGCATATTGGGTAACTCATGGTTTCGGCTTCTGATTCGTACCTGCATACCACATGGTCTGATATATGTTCTTCTTATGTAGATATTCATTTGTCCAGCAATGACCTGTAAGTTGCCTAAGAAGGCATCTATTGTAGTAGCTTTCTGCTTTGGGCGTCATCTCAAATGCCCATGAACTGCTTAAAATGTCTTTGCATACTTATTTTCTGTTCCTGCGCATATTTTATGCAATGTAAGCCTAAAGAGTTTTGTTTGAGCCCAATGTATTTTTTCATATCTCATTTTTTTGCAATACTGCTTAAACACTAATTTCTATATGCTCCCGTGTGCCCTGGAATCCATACTAACCATTTAATTCCGTAAGTCTGGGCTATAGTGCCAACGAAATTGGATCAGTATCAAAAGTCACCGATCTTGACCGAAAATCTTTAAAGCTATGATTACACGCCACAAACTTTATGGTTAAGATAATCATCGTGAGGAAACTTGCATATTTCAGAGAAGTAATTCAATGACGCATGTACTGATAGTATTTGAGACTGTATGAAAGTATACACATAACTAACATAGAATAATGTAGAATCTTTAAGTTGTTGACCCTCACGCTCAATGGAGTAAACGTTCTTATTTAAAAAACTGGGACTAGATTCCTCACTGTTTGTAAAGCGTATATTACAGTGCTATAAGTAAACTGGCTTCAAAAAGAGAATAATATAATTACTAAGAAAATATTGAAACTTACTTTTGAAGTTGGTTCAAACTTATTTTACATGAAAACTTGGTGAGTCACAAATATAAAAATTAGAAACTAAATAATTCCAATTAATTTTAAGTTTCTCTTCTTCGGATCACGTTTTCATAGAAAAATCATGACATCAATGGAAAATATCATAAAAACGAAAAAAACTACAACTAAGTGACATCGTTTTTGGTTAGTGACAGCGTATTATAAATCCTACGTGGTTGGTTTATGGCCATGTCGCTGAGTTCTGCTGTAGACTTACGTAGCTTCCTAATGTCTTCGCCGAAGTACATATAATATACCCTATCTCTTATTTCTTCTGTCTTGTTTAATCCGCTACCACCTACATACTAAAAAGTTATTTTAAATGTTCATACCTCACGTCTATACCCACTCCGGACTTTTCATCTTCTCCTTATACTTGAAATCTTTCACAGTGCTAGCTGTCCGCCTCTGGGGGCCATCATCATCGGCTTAAACAGAGCGTATTAAGTTTTTCTGAGCTTTGACGTTTTACTATGGTAATTCTTCACAGTTTTTTTTAATACGTACTGCTAACCAATTTTTTTATTATTGAGAGTGGGCTTTTAGGGTCGCCAATAAAAATATGGCCTAGGGAGCCTGAGTTGTTAGTCGCGTTGAGTGTTATTGCTGTGATGGACTCTCAATGTTTTCTGTTATTACACGTGTCACGAGTTTTAAAATAGTGGGCGTACATCCATATATATATATATATATATATATATATATATATATATATATATATATATATATATATATACAGTTCTCTTAAATCGGTTTGCATCACTTCACATGCCGTCTCTAACGCTCTCCATTGTTTCTCCATTCTGCCGCTACTCTCACCCGAAGTAGTCTTCAAGAATTACTTAGTAACTTTAGGTTATCTTCACATCTTATTGCTTTACCGCCTCAACTTTGTTGTGCCCCTTGGGTACCATACTTACCTACCATACATACCTTGGGCACCAGTTTTTCCTTCTTGCAGCGGATCATATAACCAGTCAACCGCCATTAGAGTTGGCTCATGCATGTCAATTATCACTTGTACTTGTAACTTTGTCTACTAGTTTCGAACCTAGCATGCGTCATTACATGCTAACTGGTATGTTGCTAGTTCGCCCCTTGGTAGTCAGATTACAAAGAGTTATTAGACTAAACAGCCTCCAACTGACTTGTAGCGATTGCCAAAGATGTTAAATTGGCAACCAGGACCAACAGCTTAGTGAGCTCGCCGAGGCACGAAGGCAACTCGGCGGTAACCCGTCCTACTACTGCCTTGAGTGAGGGTCGCTTAACTTCACTGATCAAATTATTTGCGCAGTAGCAACTGTACCATGAACTTCGAGACAATTCAATATACCTTTTTTTGTTTCATACATGATAAAACGAGAAGGTCTGAACAGTATCTACCCACAACGTTTTTGCATAGTTGTTGGATAGGCAAGGCAGCCCAAGAAATAACTAGAATGTATTTTTTTTTAATATTTAGTACTTTAAAAAAATAAATAACTACGGTTCTTCTTTTTTTAATTTATTTTATTCCTCAAATTTGAGCTATAGCGTTTAGTGGTCGCTTGCAAATGACGTAGTTCCGTATCGCAAAGGTCTCCTGAATATCTTAAGCTCATTTGTCACACCACGAGCACTACAGTTGGTAAACATAGTGAGGTTACTTGCATATTGGGTCTGAATAAAAAAATTATGACGATTGTATACAAGAGACAACCGTCACGTTGTGTGCGAACTTATTTTAGCTTTGACGTATCAATTTATTATTATATATTAATAAATACTATTCACCAAAATTATTGTATATCATGAAAAATATATAAATTACATTCAACTTGTCTTATTTGTCATTTATTTCAGTAATTACTTTTAATGCATTTTTTAATATTCTGAATAAATAATTTAATAACATTATTTATTATGCAATAAAATTAATGTCTGTGATTCATGTATACTCTGTAACACGTGTACATATAATCACAAATTCATGATCACGACATCGTGATAAGACAAAAAGTAATGGAAATATTTCTATTAAATACGGAATCAAAGTATCTGAGTTGACATTCTGTCCGAATTATTGTTATTCAGACTGCAATACTTTATGAAAATGCTTTTGTGTTTAATATTGTTGATACCTATGACTGCTGCCCAATCGTTGAATCGGGGGAACTGTAAGTTCAATAAATAAATAAATATTTTTTTACATTGTTTTCGTCTGTAATACTTTGTTTCTGGAAACTTTCCGTTTCAGGGTTATCCCTTGCGTGAGAAATTATTTGTTTCTTGCCAATTTACATGATTCTAGGTCAACGGTAAACTCCCTATGTATTTTGATAACCTTGCGAGTGTCAAAGTATGCGACTTAAATGTCCATATCTTTTGTTTTTCAAACTTCAATACAATTGTATACAAAACTCTCGGTGCGCGGGCCCCTCCTGTCTGTGGTATGACATGAAATTGTTTTACTCAGTTTAGGTCGTGGTAAAGCATTTATGTAAGTCGAAGAACTGACCACCGGCTCGAAAAACAATTTCTGACAAGAACCGGCAATAAGCCCAGGTATCTTGTACATTTCACCACAGACTTTTCTTTTACATAAATCTTCATAATAAAAGTCATTAATCACATGTAGCATGTGTCGCAACATAATATATATTATTTTAATATTTTTTTTTTATTACAGATGCCCCAATAGGAGGTAATGCACTGGTCGCAGGCTCCGAAGAATATTCGAGCCTCGGTGGTCCTGTACAACCCTTGGGTAGTGGTTATGGAACCTATGGATTAGGTTATTATCCCAGCGGAGGTGGATACGGTAGACGAATAATCTACCCGTCAGGTCGTGGCATTTCAAATGGATACGGATATGGTATTTAAAAAAAAAACAGATACATTTTCGCTCTGACTGACTATCAACACAAATCTTGTACCGCTTGTTCTAGAGACATGACAATTGCAAAGTGTGGTCTTTGTGAGGTGTATGCATCCCACATAAAATGGGTTTTCAAAATTCCAGACCTAAGGGGCTGAAATTGAGGGTTAAAATGTTGCTACCCGCTCTTTCATCGTAATTATTATTTTAAGTAACCAATTTCCATCCGTGGTGCTACAGCTCCATGTTAAATTTCAGCAAAGTCAGTTTATCAATTCTATCGTGAAAGGGTAGAAAAGGGTAGAAAAGCTAGAAACAACTACTCACAAGATGCCGTCGTATGTTAGATCGTGCCATATTTACGTCAGCTCTTATCTCTAATTGATCTACATACGCAAGTTCGAATCCCAGCGGGGCCTGTACCAATGCGTTTTTCTAAAAACTTATTATGTGCAGTGGTTTCAAACCACGTGCTTTGCGTGCTTGAAGGAAAACATCGTGAGGGATCCTGATATGTCTGAGAAGAAGTTCAAAGACGTTCGTATAGTGCCTGAGACGGCGATAGACTCACTACTGGCACGTTGGCACTTAAACATCTTCGGTGAAAAGTGGGTGTTGTTATTACAACACCTCTGCATACCCCATCAGTGAACACAGACGTGAGCATAATGTATGTATGTGATCTACTCGTATGGCAACTGATAAGACCCATTTCCCAATTATAATATTAATATGATCTTTCCGAGTATGTATACTGACTTAAATTTCGCCGAGTTAAATTAATGGCTAACGTGTTAGTGTTACAACTTGGTGTGGCCTGTGGCCTACTCGCTTTTTCTTTTTTCTTATTCAGAATATAAATTCAAAACCTACTTTAATTAAATTATTAAATGAACGAAAGCTTGAGTGCCTCAACTGTCAAATTCAAACTACCTTTGATTTTCTTTCGATTGCGAAATTTCATTTTCGGAGTAAGAGAGGGCCTTCATTCTACGAGGCATGCTTTCGTAGCGATATTTCCCTTCACCGACTGAGCATGCAATTTCATATTCGGATTTCGGCTATCTATACAGGTAAATAAAATTGATGTGTCTGTTTGTAATTACCAAATTACAGCTTTTCCCTGAATCCATATGGAAGTATACACGGTACAGACATAGAATATATATTTTTTATTTTTTCTCTATCTCTCTGTCTGTCTGTTTGTTCCGGCTAATCTCCGAAACGGCTAGGCCGATTTTAATGGAACTTTCACTGGCAGATATCTAATGTTACAAAGAGTAACTTTTAAAAACATTTAAGGTCCCGCAAATTAAATTAAATCCACACGTGAAGCCGTAAGGCACAGCTAGCGTAGTAAATATGGACGAACCCTATAGCTATGCATTAAATTTCAGCTCCAACAAATAGTGCAAATTCTGGTAGTGTAGCCAAGAATAACATAATAGTAGGCTCTACTCCAGCTGGAGGCGCTGCTGGGCGTTAGTGTGTCGCGTTCCAGTTCAATATTCCTGTAAGTATTTACTGTAATATTTTCCTCTTGAAAGTGATACAGCACTCACACGCCCACCATGGCTGTTCATGAGATATCGTATTTTGTAGTTCCAACGATACTGTTCCAATTTAATGCAATTGAAACCTAACTCATCGTGTTCTTACAGTGCGAGCTAATTGAAGATTTGCGCTAAATGTGCCGCCACGAGTTTTGAGCGCTGGACTTGTAGTAGTAATTCAAGGGTTTATTTTGGCGCGAGTGCGCAGGAGTCCCCACTATTTTCGTTGAGCGCTCTAAACTTGAGACGACAGTTCCTGTAATAGTAGAAAAGTTTGAGAGTGCACTTTTATCATAGCAATAACACTTATCGCTATTGTCAACGCTGGTTCTGCAGGCGTTTATTGCTGCACCTGTGCACTTCCTCAAATCTAAACTGTAATTTTTTAGTACAGTTTGTGTACATTGACTTAATATATTTCAATCATAAATTTTTAATACCAATATCTGTATGCTTGTAAGACCACACAACATGTATTTAATTTTTTTAATATTTGTTTCATGTATGGTACAACGAGCAGTTTGAAATAGTATCAGTATCGACCCACAAAAATCACAGATGGCTGCTGGATAGTTTATTATACAGAAAGCAAGAAATTTACTTGAATGTAACAAAAGATAGGCTGTTGGATAGTTGGCGAGTCAAGCCAAGCTATTAACTAGCGTGTAATAATAAACATAAATGTTTTAATCTCATAAAAGCTCATGGTTTCTTAGAAGCTGGCCATTTTTTGAATTTATATTTCAAAGCAAAATAAATACACTCATGGTAAGGCCCATGTTATTAGGAAAGAAAATTAAATGATGTGGAATTAACCAGTTTTTATTTTTTATGAACAATCCTTTATATGTGTGTCTAACTCTCAATCTTGGCGTGAATATATGGTCTAGTGGTCGCTTTCAAACGACATATAATCAGTTTTTCTAAAAAAAATATGCACAGTGATTTCACACCACGTGCTTTACGGTGAAGGAAAACATCGTGAGGAAACCTGCATATTTCTGAGAAGTAATTCAATGACGTATGTAAAGTGTCTGAGACGGCGATGGACTCACCATCTGTCACGTTGGCACTTAATCATCTTCGGTGAAAAGTGGGCGTTGTGATTACAACACCTCTGCTTACCCCTTCGGGGAATACAGGCGTGAGCATATGTATGTATGCATCATGGCAATAAATCACCATCACCACCGATGCTCTGTGCAAAAATTTGCATCTCAAAAATCTACATCCAGTATTTGGAAAGAATAAATATATAATAATAAAAATATAATAAAATTATTTGAAAAGTAAATAGACAAATTAATTCGAAAATGGTCATCTACATCCTGACTAGAAATTCAAAAATCAAAGGTCTGCTTAAGTTTAACCTTAGCACGCACCTGGGAATTTTAAGAGGAATAAATAATATTCATAACACTTGTCTTGTAAACATGATTTTTTATGTATTTTTTCTAAAAACAATGATGAGCAAATGATGGTCAAAAAGTGATCCCAATTCTTTAAATTATATAACAAGTACATGTTTGATATGCGTAACATTCAACTACTTAATTCTTTGATCAATTAACGGCTTAAGTTCACGGCTTGGAAATTCTTGTAAGCTGTAATCCCTGATGACATTTCTTAACATACAGCCCTTATGGCTCCGGGACATGAGTATTAAGGATTGACCAACGAAGATATAGCACTATTATTTGTCACTGGGTGAGAACGAGATGAAGAATAAACATGCAACTATTTAAAGCCGTCAATCCGTTGTTTGTCGCTGTTGATAATTACAGCATATAATTTTTAGCGATTTTGGTGAATCTTCGTGGCAAACTACGAATCTCTCGATCCTTAGGTATCATAATTAATTGGGTATGCGTTAGCGAGCAAAGTTTTTAATAAAAATACTTTAGAAGTTACGACGCTTTAATAACACTGGTCTATAGTGGTTTAATTGCTCTAGATATTAAAAAAAATTGGGTTCATTTATGCACACAATTCATAACTATCAATTATTTTGAAAGATTTGCTAAGATTTGTTTTCATTATAACTGAAAAATTTAATATTATTTTTAATAAGCTGATAATAATTTCAAATATAAAATATGTGAAAATCATTAAAATCTATACTTTCATGAATACATTGGTAATCTGGGCACTTGAAAACGTAAATATTTGCGATGATATTAAAGGCAACAAAAAAATATTTTTCTAGATCTGTCTAATATGGTAAGAATACGGTAATATTAGGCATATTATACAACATCACCTTGAACAACTCAAACTGGAACTCAAAAATATCTTTATTCGATTAGACAAGATCATACTGCTAGGTTCGGAAGGCTGCTTTTACTGAGAAAAGCCGGGGAAGAATCTCAGTACTTACTCCTTTAAAAAATATAATACAACATGATGGCCAAACGGCTAATGTTATGCTGATGGTTTTGTGGAGATTCGGACGCCCGTTAGTGGGGTGTCACGTGTTTCAATACACTGGCTCCGTGCTTCCAGTGACACCACAGTGGCGACTATGGGCACTGCTTCTCAGCATGTGTGCCTCATTTGCTAGAAATATGTTTTTATTGGTCAAGGATTTGTCGGAGTTGCTCGAAGGTCCCAGAGTTACCGATGAAACTCTGGGACCTTCGAGCACCCATCATAATAATTTTAAATACGTTACACGTCATCTGGCAACATAACCTCTTATAGCAAACGGGCTGGGACTTTTCTCGCTAAGAGAATCAGCATGGCAATGCTGTAAGCCAAAAGGTATCCTGAGGGATACCTACATGGCTAAAGATTTTTATATAGGTAAGAACTAGAGAGATAATAACTAGAGAATAATTAAGATACATTCACAGGTATTAGGACTTAGTAAACAATAGAGCGTTTACCAATAACATAGAACCAGAACAATTTTTTTTTAATGTATATTGGGCCACAATTACTGTAATGTTTACACGAGTCAAATAACACTATAATTATGTAGGACCTGCTACATCACTTGTCTTTAGATAAAATGTCGGATATGTATATCCTGTAGGGTGTGAAAAAGGAACAATTGTCTTCTAGAAGTTGTAGGGTTTTATGAATATATCACTATGTTAGGCTATGGGGCCGAGGAGCTCGCGGCCTTAAGCGATAATGTAGGTAAACGCGAGGCCGCGTTTACCTACATTACGTACGAGGTAATTAAACTTGTTAAATTAAGAAGAAGGTTAATTGTTTAGAAAAAATATTTTATGGGATTATTTCAGGAACAGTGGGCGAAAAAAAACGTAGTTAGATTTCACGTGAATAACTCTCCATTACTGCTGATTTTTATGCAAAAATAAGGTATTGATATGGTCAACTTAGAATGAAAACAGAATAAGATATTTTTGTCTTAATGAAAATGAAAATGATTTATTCAGTTTAAGCCCTGGTAAGGTACTTTTGAATGTCGAAGAATTTACGACCTTCCGTCTTGCGGAATCCGTCATAATAATTTTGCTTCCTAAAATTATACCCTATCACATATTTTAACAGCTGTCCTATTCTCCGCAACACCCTGTATACATACGAAACACAAAATTCTACTGGAATTATAATTTGCCCCAACCAAACATTACATAATATAAAATTACAATATTGGTTCTTATGTGACCTACCCTCGGTTAAAAATCAATTTTGATTATAGATTTATGACAACAATTGGCTTGAAAATATATTTCTAACTGGCTTAATAACAGGCTTGCACTTCGTAGTTTTAAAAATAATTGAACAAAAATCACTTATGTTTGTTTTTGCTCTCCTGTAAAGTTTCAAAAATTGGTGACACACCAATTGGTTCTGATTTCCAAATAATATTCTAAACGTAAGCTTGATAATAATCATATAATTTACTTAAAAATATTATTCTTAATCATGAAAAATATATTAAATCCAATTTTAATTGTCACGTCTGTTTTTATTTCAATAATTTCTTTATTATGTGTTTTTTATTACTTCTGAATACATAATATAATAATATTATCGAGCAATTTTAAATCTAAGAATACATACATAAAAAAAAATAAACACTTATGATCACGACATGGTGATAAGCCAAAAAGTAATAAAACTATTTCCATTAAATACAGAATCAGAGTATCCGAGAACCACATTCTTTCCGAATTATTGTTCCCCAGAATACGTAAAAATGCTTTTGTGTTTAATCTTGTTGATACCCCTATATACGCAGCAGGGCAACTGTAAGTGTAGAATCCGTTTTATTTTTTTAATTGCAGCTATCATTATGTTTTTCTTCATTTGATTATTATAAAATGAATGCTTTGATTCCGGAAATATGCTATTTTGATTTTTTATCCCTTGTTTGCGCTATAACACATTGATTGCTCCTTGCCAAATTTAATGATTCTAGTTCAATGGTAAGTAACCTTTAGATTTAGCGGGTTTCAAAGTATGTGACTTAAAAGTCCACGTAAATCAATATAATTTTGTACGGAACCCTCATTGCCCGGGTCCCACCTATCGTGTAGTCCAACATGAAAATTCAGTTCCGGTCCTGGTACTTATGGAAAGTTGAAGAAGTAACCATCCGTTACAGGAAATAGACACCTAGAAACCCAGAGGCATGTTTAAAAAAACTCAAATACGTGTTTTTTAATTTTATAAAATTTACATAAAAGTCTTTTGTATAATGGAAAGTTGGATTCTAATAAATGTACACGTTTCTTATAGCTGCACCAATAGCTGGAAATGCAGAGGTCGCAGGTTCGCAAGAATATACTAATCTTGGTGGTCCTCAGCGATTCTACGGTAGTGGATACGGAGTCTATGGATTGAATTATCCAAGCGGAGGTGGATACGGTAGACGAATAATCTACCCGACAGGTCCTGGCATTTCAAATGGATACGGATATGGTAATTAAAAAGATATCATTTTTTACCAACGCTCATCCTAAACCTCTAGCTCTAGAGATAAGATATTTGAAGTATGTGAGTGTCTTTGTAAAGTGTATGTGCCTACTCAAAAAAAATCTATTTTTTTTACCCGCTCCTTCGCCATGATGATTATTTAATATAATCTACACCCGTCTTTAGTGTTAAGTAGTGACTAGTCGTGACCTGGAAGCCACCACCATTACCATTATCGGTTTAAGCAGAGTGTATTAAGAACTTCTGAGCCATGACGTCTCATTTTTGTATCGTAAAATTAAATGTCAAAGCTAAGAAGTTCGTAATACGCGCTGTTTTAGCGATCAATGGCCTTCTGAGCATTCCTCGTAAGAGGTGTGCTTTGTTCGCGATATTTTCATTCAACGACTGATCATAATTATATTTTTTTATTCGGCCATCGTAAATTTGGGCCACACTAATAGCTATGCATTAAATTTCAGAGCCCACAAATGCTGCAAATTCTGATAGTGTAGCCAAGAATAATATAATAATAGGCTCTACTCCGACCGGGGCCGGTGTTGCGGGGCGATAGTGTGTCGACTTCTTAAGCTTACATGTCCAATACTCGCGTAAGTATCTACTTTAATATTTGCTTCTTGAATGCTGGACAGGGAGGTGAACTATGATCGAAAGGATGACTCAGGATAAGCCCAGCCCCAGCCCAGCTTCGGCTATAATTTAGGCCGCTCTCGTGAGTTTATACAGAACATCATGCGTATTGTGTGAAAGTCCAGATATATCTTATTATTCCATCCGTTTAAGAGATTTGTCGGAACAGACAGACATATTTATATATAATTAGCGTGTATACTTTCAAAATCGTTTAGTGTAAAGATATTACAAATAGATCAAATTTATTTTTAATATGTGAAAAAACATTATGTGAATTGAAACAACATATTAATATATGTATATAAGTTGTTTCATTTCTGTTATCATATATATATATATATACAGCATAAAAATGTGACAATGTGCAAGTCTAACTCAACCGTGAAGGGTTCTGTAGTGGTTTAAAATTGATGACGTATTAAAAATAATAAATAAAACTAGTAACTAGTTCGCATTCAAACCAATTTTCGGTTGAAGTTTGTATGGTAATGTACATCATATATTTTATTTGGTTTTGTCGACGCTTCATCGCGTCTCCGACCTTATTTTATATGTAGTTCGGCTCATTTTTGTTTGTATTTGTCTCGTCCAATCACATTTAGTCTAGCGTGCCCACCACTCGGGTCGGGTCACTCAAAATTTGTACTCGTCAACCATCAACCGTCAAGTAAACCCAATTCCAAAAAATTCCCAAGTTTTTTATTGTTCGCCTAATCCTGAACAAAGTGGCGACCGTGACAGGACCTGCAGTCCTCTATCCCTAAAAACACCGTCATCAAGAAAATTTGCCGACACACAAGCACCGTGCAGCGTCTAATCTGTTTTCTGGAGAAGAAATCAAGCCAGGAACAGGAGCTGCGTCTACCCCGGGCTGTGTGAAAACAAGATCACCCCTACAAGCATCCAGATCAAGCCGTCCCAAAGGACTTCGAGCCCGTCTACCACAAATTTAGCAGCCTATCGCCTCGCCGGGACTACAGTCAACAACCCAGCAGCCTGCCTAATTTGACTGTGAGCTCGTTCCTTATTATTTTTCCTAGTTCTTCCCCTTTGATTTGTACAAATAAGTGGTTTAGTTCCTTAAATTAAAGAAAATGTTGCTCACACAACCTTTCTTCCTTATTGTAGGGTTTAGCTTCTGGGACCTTTTCTAGTTCCCAGAAAACGGTCATTTGCTTTTCTAGGCTAGAGAAGTCGTCCTCCTTTGGATACAGAACATTAGGTAGATGATCTTCCTTTAGGGATAAATTACACATAACTTGTTTTGTAGGCACAAGTTTAGGTATTGATGGTAGTGGACCGGCTACGAGCCATCCTAATTTGGAATTTCGAAGAATAGGGCTGTTTTGTCCCAAAGATTGCTGTTCAGAACCTATAAGATCCCAGAATAGATCAGCACCTATCAACATATCAATGGGAGACGGCACATGGAAGCTAGGGTCAGCAAGTTGAACGTTGGGTAGATTTAGGGACCTGGCGTCAAAGGCATACTTCGGTAACTTGTCGGTTATTTTGGGCAGTACTAGGCAGATCATGGACACTTCAAAAGAAGTTAGAGTGGATTTTAGACGGAGAGCGCATCTCTCCGTGCTTAGGTTGATTGGAGTTTGACCGATACCTACTATGTTGACATTAGATGGCTGTGGGGCAAGTTGAAGTTGAACCTTGATACGTTCACTTATAAATGAAGTCTGACTCCCACAGTCTAGCAAGGCACGAACGGTTAAAGATTGGTTTGTTGATGGATTGAAAATTTGAACTTGGGCGGTACACAACAAAATTTCATTATTTGATAATGTGGACATTAGTGGCGACCGTGACAGGACCTGCAGTCCTCTATCCCTAAAAACACCGTCATCAAGAAAATTTGCCGACACACAAGCACCGTGCAGCGTCTAATCTGTTTTCTGGAGAAGAAATCAAGCCAGGAACAGGAGCTGCGTCTACCCCGGGCTGTGTGAAAACAAGATCACCCCTACAAGCATCCAGATCAAGCCGTCCCAAAGGACTTCGAGCCCGTCTACCACAAATTTAGCAGCCTATCGCCTCGCCGGGACTACAGTCAACAACCCAGCAGCCTGCCTAATTTGACTGTGAGCTCGTTCCTTATTATTTTTCCTAGTTCTTCCCCTTTGATTTGTACAAATAAGTGGTTTAGTTCCTTAAATTTTAGGTCTGGGCCATACTTTACGTTTGCCTATATTGTCTACCCACATACCACAATATATCAAAATTTCTAGCATTTTCTTAGCTTTTCTATATTAATTTCATCAATTTTAGCACAGTAAATAGCAAACAAAAATCACAACACAATTACCTACACGCCTATAGCCTAACTGCGTGCCTAATTAGTCTTTGACAAGGCAATAGGTACTCACTGTTTGTTCACGTATCCTATGCGTTGACTTATTTATCCCAAGTTGCACCGATTTAATGATATATCGATCTTTACAGTTATTGGCACTATAACATCAATTTAAACTAAATTAGTTCTCAACAGATCACTAAGCTCACGCACTTATCACTTTACCTAAGCCTCGGAGCACTAAGATTCAAAATACATTTTCCCTGATTCTTTCGATTAATTAATTAGCATAATTATTTACACAGCCAATTCAATTACATTCCAGTTGTCTCCAAGTGCGCGTGCGACAGACTGACGGTCACGGGCGGCCCTTATCTACGGCTCCCTTTGTTCGAGCGGCTACCTGCTGATCGGGTTGTCGTCCGGCCCAGCTGATCATTGAGCGAGAGGCGTATCGTATGCAATTAGCCAATATTACTATAATTAACACAAGCTGTAGGATATTTTTATCGCAATGTCTACTGATTCTAAGACGCACTCTTCCGAAGGGCTTTCTTCACTAACTAGCAAACGAGGCGTTGCAAAAGGACGTCTAACTAAATTTAAAATGCATGTGGACAATGTATTAACACTTGAATCAATTTCCGAGTTAGAAGTGAGTAAGCTTGCGATGAAACTGTCTCGCATTGAGTCTTTATTCATTGAGTTCGACGAGTTGCAAAATCGAATCGAATTGTTAAATATTTCCAATTTACCTAATGAGTTAACTACACGCGATACTTTTGAACAAGAATTTGATACATATATTTCTATGGCACAACAATTTATAAAAAAGCACTCGCCTACCAAATCTAATGTTGGTGTTTACTCCAACACTTCTGCTCATGCTACTCATTGCCATCACAATGATGACCATGAAACTATAGGTTTTAAACTACCGATTATTAAGATTCCCAATTTTGATGGCACTTACTACAGATGGTTGGAGTTTAAGGAAACCTTTAGCTCACTAGTTCATGATAATGAAAGGATTAAGAACATACACAAGTTTCATTATTTAAATTCTTATTTGGATGGTGAAGCTGCTCGTGTTATTTGTAATTTAGAGGTTTCAGACCAAAATTATATTGAAGCTTGGCAGCTCTTGTGTGAACGCTTTGATAACAAAAGACAATTAATTAATAACCATTTAAAATCTCTTTTTAATATAGAATCAGTGCGGGAGACCGACAAGTCTTTGAGATTTATTATTGATCATATTAGCAAAAACTTGCGGGCTCTCAGCACACTTGGGCTACCTACTGAAAAGTGGGATGTTTTAATTATTTACATGGTCACAGCAAAATTAGACAATACTACTTGTTTTAAATGGGAGGAACATCGGAATTCTCTTGCCGATATACCTACCCTTAAGGAATTTTTCACCTTTCTCAAGGATCGTGCCGATGTTTTGGAAACTGTTTACCGCAACAAACAAGACAATAAACCCAATCAATTCGGTTCAACTTCGCAACCTAAGCAGCAAACTAAATCGTTTGTAGCTACTGCCAAGGAGGCAACTCCTTTGTCTAGCAGGGGTTTTGAGTGTGTGGTGTGCCGTTCAAGTCATCGCCTTTTCGAGTGTCCCACATTCAAGTCTAAGTCACCCATGGATAGGAACTCCATAGTAGCATCTTTTAAGTTGTGTGAAAACTGTTTTAGGCCAGGTCATAACGCGGAAGGTTGTAAGCTTCCAGGTACGTGTCGTATATGCAAAAAACGTCACAATTCTCTTTTACACATTGACAACAATTCAAATAATAATCATTTTAATTCTCAATCCGTCGTAATGTCCACATTATCAAATAATGAAATTTTGTTGTGTACCGCCCAAGTTCAAATTTTCAATCCATCTACAAACCAATCTTTAACCGTTCGTGCCTTGCTAGACTGTGGGAGTCAGACTTCATTTATAAGTGAACGTATCAAGGTTCAACTTCAACTTGCCCCACAGCCATCTAATGTCAACATAGTAGGTATTGGTCAAACTCCAATCAACCTAAGCACGGAGAGATGCGCTCTCCGTCTAAAATCCACTCTAACTTCTTTTGAAGTGTCCATGATCTGCCTAGTACTACCCAAAATTACCGACAAGTTACCGAAGTATGCCTTTGACGCCAGGTCCCTAAATCTACCCAACGTTCAACTTGCTGACCCTAGCTTCCATGTGCCGTCTCCCATTGATATGTTGATAGGTGCTGATCTATTCTGGGATCTTATAGGTTCTGAACAGCAATCTTTGGGACAAAACAGCCCTATTCTTCGAAATTCCAAATTAGGATGGCTCGTAGCCGGTCCACTACCATCAATACCTAAACTTGTGCCTACAAAACAAGTTATGTGTAATTTATCCCTAAAGGAAGATCATCTACCTAATGTTCTGTATCCAAAGGAGGACGACTTCTCTAGCCTAGAAAAGCAAATGACCGTTTTCTGGGAACTAGAAAAGGTCCCAGAAGCTAAACCCTACAATAAGGAAGAAAGGTTGTGTGAGCAACATTTTCTTTCCACTACTACCCGAGAAAGTACTGGCCGTTTTTGTGTTAGCCTACCATTACGAGTCGAACCCGACTATCTGGGTGACTCCTATTATCTAGCTAAAAAGAGGTTTTTTAATTTAGAAGCTCGTTTTAGGAAGCAACCTGAACTTAAGGAGGACTATTTCAACTTCGTACATGAGTATGAAGATCTCGGCCACCTCTCTGAGGTTAAGTTGCAGCCCCACAACACCTATTATTTTTTACCTCATCACCCAGTCATAAGGGAAAATAGCGAGTCCACTAAATTGAGAGTAGTGTTCGACGGGTCAGCTCGTACTACCTCAGGTCTCTCAGTCAACGACCTACAGATGGTAGGCCCCACTACCCAAGATTCCCTGTTCAACATTCTGTTAAGATTTCGACAGTATAAATTTATAGTTTCTGGTGACATCGAGAAGATGTACCGTCAAATAAATATGGTATCATCAGATCGGGACCTTCAAATGATTTTGTGGAGAGACTGCGAAGCGGAAACCCTACGTACCTTACAATTAAATACAGTCACATATGGGTTTGCTAGCGCTAGTTTCCTCAGCACTCGATGCCTTTGGCAACTAGGTGAAGAATGTGACGATCCGCTCATTAAAAAAATCATTCAAAATGATTTCTACTGCGATGATTTGCTTACCGGCAGTGACTCAGCATCAGAATTACGGCACATTCAGCGCTCCGTGTCGCACGAGTTGAGCAAAGGTTGCTTCCCACTTCGCAAGTATCGTTCCAATTTGCCGGATCTTTTCCTAAACGACAAAATCACACCAGAGGACGGTAACCTAATCATCAGCAATGCCACTAGCACGTTAGGTATCGGTTGGTCACCTGCCTCTGACGAACTCAATTTTCAAGTTGATCATTCTCCATTAGAAGTTATAACTAAAAGATCCATACTTTCCACTACTTTTAAAATATTTGACCCACTTGGGCTGCTCTCGCTTTGTACTATTAAACCTAAAATTCTTCTACAACAATTATGGGACCAAAAAATAGACTGGGATATACCAGTCCCTACAGATATCCAAAAGTCATGGTATAAATTTTCCCAACAGCTATTCCATATCACTACTCTAAAACTTCCAAGGCATGTTCTTATTGACTCCTATACTTACATCGAAATGCATTGTTTTTGCGATGCCTCCCAGGATGCTTACGGCGCTTGCATCTACTTGAAGTCTACTAATGCCGAAAATATGACTCAATCCCACTTACTGACTGCAAAGGCACGCGTCACACCCCTAAAGACCACTACCATCCCCAGGCTCGAACTATGCGCAGCTCTTCTAGGTGCACAGTTAAGTGCAGCAGTCACTCAGGGGCTAAGATGTAACATCGATCGTCATATTTATTGGACTGACTCAAGCGTCGTACTAGGTTGGTTACATTCCCCTAGTAAAAATCCAATTTTTATTTCTAACAGAGTCTCTGCAATAGGGGAACTCAGCGATCTTTCATCGTGGCGCCATGTTCCCACCAAAGAAAATCCTGCGGACCTCGCATCACGAGGGATAGACCCCCAACACATTGCCAACAGCGCTTTGTGGTGGCACGGGCCTAGCTTTCTTCTACTGCCTGACTCTTCCTGGCCCGCAAAGGCAAACGCACAAGCGTCTGATGCTTCTAACAGCTCTAAAGCAGTCCCTGCTTTGGTGGCGGAAGTTTTGCCTCCAGCGTCAGTAGTGGATTTTTGTCGCTATTCCTCTCTCACCAAATTACAAAGGGTTTTCGCTAGGGTACTAAGATTCGCACACAATTGTAAGAACCACAACGCTAAAAGTGTAAATCAGCTTCAAGCGGACGAGCTACAAAGGTCCCTTGAATGCCTAATAAAGGTAGCTCAAAATGAATCTTTCCCCACTGAGATAGGTCGACTTCAAGAAGGTAAACTTCTTCCATCCAAAACCTCCATAATTCCTTTAAATCCATTTCTGGACAATGTTGGTGTGCTTCGCGTCGGAGGCCGCATTGATAAATCTACCTATCCCTACGAAAAACGACACCCTGCTGTTCTTAAGGCCGATCATAATCTTACCAAATTATTGTTTCAAGAGGAGCATACGCGACTTCTACATGCAGGCCCTCAACATCTCCTGGCGTCTATTAGAGACCGATATTGGCCTATAGGAGGCCGCAACTTGGCCAGAAATGTAGTTCGACGTTGTCACACTTGTCGGCGTTTTAAAGGCCAGACTATGACTAATATAATGGGGGACTTGCCTGGGGAGCGTGTTGAACCAGACTATCCATTCAGTACAGTAGGCACTGATTTTGCTGGACCATTCTTGATAACCGATCGCAAGGGGAGGGGATGTAAAATAACGAAATGTTATTTATGTATTTTCATTTGCTTTCGTTATAGATGCGTTCACCTAGAAGCTGTCAGTGAATTAAGCAAAGATGCCTTCATGCTAACTCTGAAACGTTTTATTTCACGCCGAGGTATTCCTAAAATAATATATTGCGACAACGGTCGGAATTTTGTTGCTGCGGCCAAAGAAATAGCAAATTTTCTCCAATCTTCAAACGATACAATTATCGATTTTGCTGCTCGTCAGGGCATTGAATTTAGATTCTCCCCTGCATACGCCCCTCACTTCAATGGTTTGGCTGAAGCAGGAGTTAAGTCAGCCAAGCACCATATCTATAGGGTCTTAGGGCAAACCCACCTAACCTTTGAGGAACTATCTTCGCTGTTTGTCCAGGTCGAAGCTATCCTAAATAGCCGACCCCTTTGTCCACTCAGCTCATCACCCAACGACTTCCATCCACTCACCCCTGCTCACTTTCTAATTGGTAGGCCTCTTACATCGCTGCCGGCGCCGAGCTTCATAGACATCAACTCCAATCGCCTTGACCGCTTTCAAAAGCTAGAGCAGGCAAGGCAGCATTTTTGGAAGAGATGGGCAACCGAATATGTTGCTGAATTGCAACAGCGCACCAAATGGCGCACTACCTGTAGAACCCTAAGGCTGGAGGACCTAGTGCTCATCAAAGAGGATGGAGCTCCTCCACTATGTTGGCGCCTGGGACGGGTTTCGAAAATGTATCCCGGAGAGGATGGCGTTCCCCGGGTCGCTGACATCACCACAGCACAAGGCACAGTGAAGAGAGCCATCAACCGCCTCTGCCTATTACCTACCACCGAAAACATCTCTTGAAAGCTGAGGCAGAGCTTCCAAGGGCCGGGAAGATGTCGACGCTTCATCGCGTCTCCGACCTTATTTTATATGTAGTTCGGCTCATTTTTGTTTGTATTTGTCTCGTCCAATCACATTTAGTCTAGCGTGCCCACCACTCGGGTCGGGTCACTCAAAATTTGTACTCGTCAACCATCAACCGTCAAGTAAACCCAATTCCAAAAAATTCCCAAGTTTTTTATTGTTCGCCTAATCCTGAACAAAGTCATCACCCCTACAAGCATCCAGATCAAGCCGTCCCAAAGGACTTCGAGCCCGTCTACCACAAATTTAGCAGCCTATCGCCTCGCCGGGACTACAGTCAACAACCCAGCAGCCTGCCTAATTTGACTGTGAGCTCGTTCCTTATTATTTTTCCTAGTTCTTCCCCTTTGATTTGTACAAATAAGTGGTTTAGTTCCTTAAATTTTAGGTCTGGGCCATACTTTACGTTTGCCTATATTGTCTACCCACATACCACAATATATCAAAATTTCTAGCATTTTCTTAGCTTTTCTATATTAATTTCATCAATTTTAGCACAGTAAATAGCAAACAAAAATCACAACACAATTACCTACACGCCTATAGCCTAACTGCGTGCCTAATTAGTCTTTGACAAGGCAATAGGTACTCACTGTTTGTTCACGTATCCTATGCGTTGACTTATTTATCCCAAGTTGCACCGATTTAATGATATATCGATCTTTACAGTTATTGGCACTATAACATCAATTTAAACTAAATTAGTTCTCAACAGATCACTAAGCTCACGCACTTATCACTTTACCTAAGCCTCGGAGCACTAAGATTCAAAATACATTTTCCCTGATTCTTTCGATTAATTAATTAGCATAATTATTTACACAGCCAATTCAATTACATTCCAGTTGTCTCCAAGTGCGCGTGCGACAGACTGACGGTCACGGGCGGCCCTTATCTACGGCTCCCTTTGTTCGAGCGGCTACCTGCTGATCGGGTTGTCGTCCGGCCCAGCTGATCATTGAGCGAGAGGCGTATCGTATGCAATTAGCCAATATTACTATAATTAACACAAGCTGTAGGATATTTTTATCGCAATGTCTACTGATTCTAAGACGCACTCTTCCGAAGGGCTTTCTTCACTAACTAGCAAACGAGGCGTTGCAAAAGGACGTCTAACTAAATTTAAAATGCATGTGGACAATGTATTAACACTTGAATCAATTTCCGAGTTAGAAGTGAGTAAGCTTGCGATGAAACTGTCTCGCATTGAGTCTTTATTCATTGAGTTCGACGAGTTGCAAAATCGAATCGAATTGTTAAATATTTCCAATTTACCTAATGAGTTAACTACACGCGATACTTTTGAACAAGAATTTGATACATATATTTCTATGGCACAACAATTTATAAAAAAGCACTCGCCTACCAAATCTAATGTTGGTGTTTACTCCAACACTTCTGCTCATGCTACTCATTGCCATCACAATGATGACCATGAAACTATAGGTTTTAAACTACCGATTATTAAGATTCCCAATTTTGATGGCACTTACTACAGATGGTTGGAGTTTAAGGAAACCTTTAGCTCACTAGTTCATGATAATGAAAGGATTAAGAACATACACAAGTTTCATTATTTAAATTCTTATTTGGATGGTGAAGCTGCTCGTGTTATTTGTAATTTAGAGGTTTCAGACCAAAATTATATTGAAGCTTGGCAGCTCTTGTGTGAACGCTTTGATAACAAAAGACAATTAATTAATAACCATTTAAAATCTCTTTTTAATATAGAATCAGTGCGGGAGACCGACAAGTCTTTGAGATTTATTATTGATCATATTAGTAAAAACTTGCGGGCTCTCAGCACACTTGGGCTACCTACTGAAAAGTGGGATGTTTTAATTATTTACATGGTCACAGCAAAATTAGACAATACTACTTGTTTTAAATGGGAGGAACATCGGAATTCTCTTGCCGATATACCTACCCTTAAGGAATTTTTCACCTTTCTCAAGGATCGTGCCGATGTTTTGGAAACTGTTTACCGCAACAAACAAGACAGGTACAATAAACCCAATCAATTCGGTTCAACTTCGCAACCTAAGCAGCAAACTAAATCGTTTGTAGCTACTGCCAAGGAGGCAACTCCTTTGTCTAGCAGAGGTTTTGAGTGTGTGGTGTGCCGTTCAAGTCATCGCCTTTTCGAGTGTCCCACATTCAAGTCTAAGTCACCCATGGATAGGAACTCCATAGTAGCATCTTTTAAGTTGTGTGAAAACTGTTTTAGGCCAGGTCATAACGCGGAAGTTTGTAAGCTTCCAGGTACGTGTCGTATATGCAAAAAACGTCACAATTCTCTTTTACACATTGACAACAATTCAAATAATAATCATTTTAATTCTCAATCCGTCGTAATGTCCACATTATCAAATAATGAAATTTTGTTGTGTACCGCCCAAGTTCAAATTTTCAATCCATCAACAAACCAATCTTTAACCGTTCGTGCCTTGCTAGACTGTGGGAGTCAGACTTCATTTATAAGTGAACGTATCAAGGTTCAACTTCAACTTGCCCCACAGCCATCTAATGTCAACATAGTAGGTATCGGTCAAACTCCAATCAACCTAAGCACGGAGAGATGCGCTCTCCGTCTAAAATCCACTCTAACTTCTTTTGAAGTGTCCATGATCTGCCTAGTACTGCCCAAAATAACCGACAAGTTACCGAAGTATGCCTTTGACGCCAGGTCCCTAAATCTACCCAACGTTCAACTTGCTGACCCTAGCTTCCATGTGCCGTCTCCCATTGATATGTTGATAGGTGCTGATCTATTCTGGGATCTTATAGGTTCTGAACAGCAATCTTTGGGACAAAACAGCCCTATTCTTCGAAATTCCAAATTAGGATGGCTCGTAGCCGGTCCACTACCATCAATACCTAAACTTGTGCCTACAAAACAAGTTATGTGTAATTTATCCCTAAAGGAAGATCATCTACCTAATGTTCTGTATCCAAAGGAGGACGACTTCTCTAGCCTAGAAAAGCAAATGACCGTTTTCTGGGAACTAGAAAAGGTCCCAGAAGCTAAACCCTACAATAAGGAAGAAAGGTTGTGTGAGCAACATTTTCTTTCCACTACTACCCGAGAAAGTACTGGCCGTTTTTGTGTTAGCCTACCATTACGAGTCGAACCCGACTATCTGGGTGACTCCTATTATCTAGCTAAAAAGAGGTTTTTTAATTTAGAAGCTCGTTTTAGGAAGCAACCTGAACTTAAGGAGGACTATTTCAACTTCGTACATGAGTATGAAGATCTCGGCCACCTCTCTGAGGTTAAGTTGCAGCCCCACAACACCTATTATTTTTTACCTCATCACCCAGTCATAAGGGAAAATAGCGAGTCCACTAAATTGAGAGTAGTGTTCGACGGGTCAGCTCGTACTACCTCAGGTCTCTCAGTCAACGACCTACAGATGGTAGGCCCCACTACCCAAGATTCCCTGTTCAACATTCTGTTAAGATTTCGACAGTATAAATTTATAGTTTCTGGTGACATCGAGAAGATGTACCGTCAAATAAATATGGTATCATCAGATCGGGACCTTCAAATGATTTTGTGGAGAGACTGCGAAGCGGAAACCCTACGTACCTTACAATTAAATACAGTCACATATGGGTTTGCTAGCGCTAGTTTCCTCAGCACTCGATGCCTTTGGCAACTAGGTGAAGAATGTGACGATCCGCTCATTAAAAAAATCATTCAAAATGATTTCTACTGCGATGATTTGCTTACCGGCAGTGACTCAGCATCAGAATTACGGCACATTCAGCGCTCCGTGTCGCACGAGTTGAGCAAAGGTTGCTTCCCACTTCGCAAGTATCGTTCCAATTTGCCGGATCTTTTCCTAAACGACAAAATCACACCAGAGGACGGTAACCTAATCATCAGCAATGCCACTAGCACGTTAGGTATCGGTTGGTCACCTGCCTCTGACGAACTCAATTTTCAAGTTGATCATTCTCCATTAGAAGTTATAACTAAAAGATCCATACTTTCCACTACTTTTAAAATATTTGACCCACTTGGGCTGCTCTCGCTTTGTACTATTAAACCTAAAATTCTTCTACAACAATTATGGGACCAAAAAATAGACTGGGATATACCAGTCCCTACAGATATCCAAAAGTCATGGTATAAATTTTCCCAACAGCTATTCCATATCACTACTCTAAAACTTCCAAGGCATGTTCTTATTGACTCCTATACTTACATCGAAATGCATTGTTTTTGCGATGCCTCCCAGGATGCTTACGGCGCTTGCATCTACTTGAAGTCTACTAATGCTGAAAATATGACTCAATCCCACTTACTGACTGCAAAGGCACGCGTCACACCCCTAAAGACCACTACCATCCCCAGGCTCGAACTATGCGCAGCTCTTCTAGGTGCACAGTTAAGTGCAGCAGTCACTCAGGGGCTAAGATGTAACATCGATCGTCATATTTATTGGACTGACTCAAGCGTCGTACTAGGTTGGTTACATTCCTCTAGTAAAAATCCAATTTTTATTTCTAACAGAGTCTCTGCAATAGGGGAACTCAGCGATCTTTCATCGTGGCGCCATGTTCCCACCAAAGAAAATCCTGCGGACCTCGCATCACGAGGGATAGACCCCCAACACATTGCCAACAGCGCTTTGTGGTGGCACGGGCCTAGCTTTCTTCTACTGCCTGACTCTTCCTGGCCCGCAAAGGCAAACGCACAAGCGTCTGATGCTTCTAACAGCTCTAAAGCAGTCCCTGCTTTGGTGGCGGAAGTTTTGCCTCCAGCGTCAGTAGTGGATTTTTGTCGCTATTCCTCTCTCACCAAATTACAAAGGGTTTTCGCTAGGGTACTAAGATTCGCACACAATTGTAAGAACCACAACGCTAAAAGTGTAAATCAGCTTCAAGCGGACGAGCTACAAAGGTCCCTTGAATGCCTAATAAAGGTAGCTCAAAATGAATCTTTCCCCACTGAGATAGGCCGACTTCAAGAAGGTAAACTTCTTCCATCCAAAACATCCATAATTCCTTTAAATCCATTTCTGGACAATGTTGGTGTGCTTCGCGTCGGAGGCCGCATTGATAAATCTACCTATCCCTACGAAAAACGACACCCTGCTGTTCTTAAAGCCGATCATAATCTTACCAAATTATTGTTTCAAGAGGAGCATACGCGACTTCTACATGCAGGCCCTCAACATCTCCTGGCGTCTATTAGAGACCGATATTGGCCTATAGGAGGCCGCAACTTGGCCAGAAATGTAGTTCGACGTTGTCACACTTGTCGGCGTTTTAAAGGCCAGACTATGACTAATATAATGGGGGACTTGCCTGGGGAGCGTGTTGAACCAGACTATCCATTCAGTACAGTAGGCACTGATTTTGCTGGACCATTCTTGATAACCGATCGCAAGGGGAGGGGATGTAAAATAACGAAATGTTATTTATGTATTTTCATTTGCTTTCGTTATAGATGCGTTCACCTAGAAGCTGTCAGTGAATTAAGCAAAGATGCCTTCATGCTAACTCTGAAACGTTTTATTTCACGCCGAGGTATTCCTAAAATAATATATTGCGACAACGGTCGGAATTTTGTTGCTGCGGCCAAAGAAATAGCAAATTTTCTCCAATCTTCAAACGATACAATTATCGATTTTGCTGCTCGTCAGGGCATTGAATTTAGATTCTCCCCTGCATACGCCCCTCACTTCAATGGTTTGGCTGAAGCAGGAGTTAAGTCAGCCAAGCACCATATCTATAGGGTCTTAGGGCAAACCCACCTAACCTTTGAGGAACTATCTTCGCTGTTTGTCCAGGTCGAAGCTATCCTAAATAGCCGACCCCTTTGTCCACTCAGCTCATCACCCAACGACTTCCATCCACTCACCCCTGCTCACTTTCTAATTGGTAGGCCTCTTACATCGCTGCCGGCGCCGAGCTTCATAGACATCAACTCCAATCGCCTTGACCGCTTTCAAAAGCTAGAGCAGGCAAGGCAGCATTTTTGGAAGAGATGGGCAACCGAATATGTTGCTGAATTGCAACAGCGCACCAAATGGCGCACTACCTGTAGAACCCTAAGGCTGGAGGACCTAGTGCTCATCAAAGAGGATGGAGCTCCTCCACTATGTTGGCGCCTGGGACGGGTTTCGAAAATGTATCCCGGAGAGGATGGCGTTCCCCGGGTCGCTGACATCACCACAGCACAAGGCACAGTGAAGAGAGCCATCAACCGCCTCTGCCTATTACCTACCACCGAAAACATCTCTTGAAAGCTGAGGCAGAGCTTCCAAGGGCCGGGAAGATGTCGACGCTTCATCGCGTCTCCGACCTTATTTTATATGTAGTTCGGCTCATTTTTGTTTGTATTTGTCTCGTCCAATCACATTTAGTCTAGCGTGCCCACCACTCGGGTCGGGTCACTCAAAATTTGTACTCGTCAACCATCAACCGTCAAGTAAACCCAATTCCAAAAAATTCCCAAGTTTTTTATTGTTCGCCTAATCCTGAACAGGTTTTATGATTTTAGAAGTTACGGGGGGGACACATTTCCCACTTTGGAAATGTTTCTCGCGTAAATTATTCAGTTTAGAAAGAAATTATATTGGGAACTTCAAAATCATTTTTGAAGACCTACCGTACTTGACACGTATGGGTTTAAAAAAAATGAGTTTCAGCTCTTACTATGTATGTGATTATAATATGTACGTGTATGTACACGAACCCCAAAATCAGTTTTTCTTTTTTATATAAAAACTAACACTAGTTTGTTTTCAGTTCTACTGGTGTGCGGTATTGGATCTTTTTACTGGGACACCATGTATACCATCGGCACCATACAAAAAAAATATTTACTTTGTTCTGTAACAAATAAAATTGATTCTTTTTTGTCACATTGGTAGTAAAAGCGATTGTAATTTGAGATCCAATGAATCTATTAAACATGAGAACTAAACCTTCTAAGATTTTTTATTATTCCTGCACAGACCAATCTAGCATTCATCACCTAATAGGTATTAACCCAAGCTAGCCAGTGTAACACATACTTAAATTCATACGTCATTCAATTCCTTCTCAAACATATATAGGTATCCTCACAATTTTTTTCTCTGAATAACAGCACAAATTTTATTATTTAAGCTCTTCTAGGAATATATGTATATACCTTCATTTCATAGAAAAATATAAAAGTGAGTACTTACATATTTCTAGACTCTCTTGTTGGGAAGTGTCCCTATGTCAAATCAGTGTCCTAAAATTCTATGCTGCATATGTTGCAATCGTTTTCTATCCTTGATCCTATATCAAGGATAGAAACCAGGGGGCTAATTATGATCGTTTAAGCAGCATGTGTTAAGAGCTTCTTAGTTTCGACGTTTAAATTTAAGGTACAAAATTAAACGTCAATCCTCAGAAGTTCTGAATTTGCTCTGCTTAAACCGATGATCGTATTCCTCTGAGCTGATTGAATGAGAAAAATACTGCGAGTAACTTCAAAGTAAAAGTTATGACTTTGACAAACTATGAGTGCAGAAACTAGTGATCACCTGTGCGTATGTGCGAAGAGTGACCACTTAGGAACAGCAGCAACGTTGGTTTTCCAATACGGCCGTGGGCGAAAACGCCATCAAACTCATTGTCACAATCAAAACTACACTTGACTATCTTATTTGTTTGTGGTTTCGACTCTGATAGCTTAGGTTAAAAGACTAATGCCCAAGCCTAAAAAAATCCTTCAAACTAGAACTCGTGATTATTTTTATGCCCTCAAAAACTAAATGACACTAAAATAATTGTACCTAACACGCGCTGCTTAAACATAGATAGTTGGCCTCCGTTCTGTTTATTTTGACTTGAACCAAGGGGCCAACAATGATTGTCAATGGTCAAAGCTCTTCTTAATATCCTCTGTTTAAACCGATAATGGTAGGCCCTCTGTGCAGTCAAAAGTTTTTGACTGATATTTGTGTCCAAGATGATAACATGATAACCGACAGCAACTTCTAGTATCGCGCAAGTTATGAAGTTTGGGGCTGGGTAGGCCTATTGGAAAGACTTGATTACTATTATGTGAAAATTTAAGATACTTATTAAAAAATATATTCACAAGAATAATAATTTCCCAAACATAACTACATGCATCTATTCCTTTAAGAGCTAAGCAGTACACAGGGTCAGTACACCTACATTTTTCAAGGTATGTTTGAGCCTCATTTAATAGGGGCCTATTGCCATTAGCCGGACACAAATCCAAACTACGGGCTGCTAAGTACTGGGAGTTAATAGATATAGCAAATCTAAATTCTAAACTCATTTCTTAATGAAATACATATGCCACTGTCTTGTGGTATTGGTTACCTTAACAAAACAGGAGGCCAACTAGGATCGTTTAAGCGGCGCGTGTTAATTACTTCTTAGCTTTGACGTTTAATGTTACGTTACAAAAATGAAACGTCAAAGCTCAGAAGATCTTCGAAGCTCTGCTTAAGCTGATGATGTTAGATTCCCAGTTGTGCGTCATTTTATAATGTGCTATTTTGCAAGAAAAGCAATGCAAGCGCACCTAGTGCTTGTTGCCCTGGAGATGTCACATGCCGCGGAATTCTGAGTTGAAGACGTCCGTGGTCTTTCTAATGAGTGATACCAACTGGTTATTTTATAAGAGAATAAACAATTTGTGGTTATTGATACTTAATATACAAATTATGTAGTATTTATATTCAAAATTAGCAAATTTTAACGGAGTTAAAAAGGGGATATTTCTCAAATGGTCCCATAAATTATTTCTCTTCTTATATAGAACTTTTGGTTTGGAATTCTTTTTTGGGGTAAAGGAGATATCTTATTTTTTTTATAAGTATTTCTAAAGCACTATTGTTTAATGAAGGTATGGAGTTGATATAAGGATGGAGCGGAGAGAAAGTTGAGAGAACTCAGATTTACAGCATTACCTGCTGTAAGGGCTTCATTCATTTGTATTGATCAAAACTTAACACCTGGATGTGTTGTGACTGGTGTACTTTGCAAGAAGCCACTGAAAAGCGAGATTTTTTTTAGTTAAGTCTAGTAAATTATGTGAAATAATCAGTTAAGAAGGCTGATATCAAACACCAACTTCAAAGCAAGCTAAGCAAGTAATTTGTTGTACAAAATTTTATTTCTTCTGTTCGTAGGTTCGAATCCCAGCGGAAAGTTTTTGTGCTTTATGATGATGCAAAGCATCGTGAGCAATATATTTTATATGATTTTTCAGCGTGATGCAATAACTTTTCAAAATTAAAACGCTTATTTTCCGAATAGATTTTATTAATCACGACTGAGCTTCCAACAGAAAACAATATAATTACACATTTAATAACATCATCACGGTCGGCTAATTATTCACAAAAACAAATTAAATCACGTGTAATATAAGTAACAACAATACATTAAAAGCGACATTACGTTTGGTAGACTGTTTGTAAATCAAAATGATGAAAAAGCTTGGGTATTGTTTAGTTTTCCTGGCACCTTTAGCTGTTGCACAATATAGCTACCAAGGCAATTGTAAGAAGGCATTTCAAATATATTTTTTTACTCAATGTTTAATACCTCTCTGGTAATGTTTATATGTATTAACAAAATATTCGTGGTCCCTAGTACTTCAAAATAAATGTATTCTTTATAGTAAGAACTTCTTAAAAACATTATTTCTCTTCTAAAGGCAAACAAAATATATAATAAGCTACCTTAATTACAGTTGCGCCGATCAACGGCGCCGCTGAAGTCGCAGGATCGCAAGAATATTCAAGTGAAGAGAGTCCAACAACCAGGTACTTCCGTCCTGAGCAAGAAAGAATCATACCGGTCTATAGACAGCCAGTCCGTTATAATACCCCTTCAAGAGCCTATCCAACATATGTAACACGACTTGAACCAACTTATGAAACTGCTTATGAAATACAGCGTAGACCTGTGCTAGTACAGAATACTAGGGCTGCGCTAGTCCAGAATACTGGACCTGCCCCAGTCCATAGTACTACTCCCGCACCAGTCCAGAGTACTACTCCCGCACCAGTCCAGAGTACTACTCCCGCACCAGTCCAAAGTACTACTCCCGCACCAGTCCAAAGTACTACTCCCGCACCAGTACAAAGTACTATTCCCGCACCAGTCCAAAGGACTACTCCCGCACCAGTCCAAAGTATTACTCCCGCACCAGTCCAGAGTACTAGACCTGAACAATTCCAGAGTACTAGACCTGAATCAGTTCAGAGCACTAGACTTGCTCCAGTCAAGAGTACCAAGCCTTCACCTGAACAGAAAACTAAACCTGCGCAAGACCAGAGTACAAAATCTGCGCCAGAACAGAATACTAAACCTGTGCAAGACCAGAGTATAAAATCTGCCACAGAACAGAATGCAAAACTTGCGACTATGCCTAAACCAGAACTGTATACTAGAACTGTGCCAAAACAAAGTACAAGACCTGTGATAGAACAGAGTTCTAGACCCGTTCAAGTTCAGAGTACTAGACCCGTGTCAGTCCAGAATACTACACCTGTGCCAGCCCAGAGAACTAGACCTTTTTATGTACAGTATATCAGACCATATGGCAGTAATGGTAAATATTCTTATATCTTACACACTTTTATACGCGACTTCATCCGCGTAATGTGTTTTCTTTTTCATCGAAAAAATGCTGTGGTGGCCGTGGAGTTTGAACAGTCGCCTGCTACGCAAGCGATGCAAGTTTGAATCCCAGCGGCCTGCACCAGTGAGTTTTTCTAAAAACTTAAATGCAGTAATTTCCCTCCATGTGCTTCACGGTGAAGAAAACCATCGTGAGGAAACCTGCATATATCTTAGAAGTAATTCAAAGACATATGTATACCTAGTGCTTGAGACGGCGATGGGCTGACACCTGATTTTTATACGAAGCGACTGCCATCTAACCTTCGCAACTCCTTTAAAGGCGGAAAATCTGTGATCTGGATTAAGCCAGTTGGCAGACTGTTTTCGTAACGATTGCCAAAGATGATAAATTGGCAACCGGGACCGACGGCTTAACGTGCTCTCCAAGGCACGGAGGAAACAGGCGGTCACCCATCCAATTACTGGCTAGGGTTAGGGTTGCTTAACTTCGCTGATCGAATGATATGCGCAATAGCAACTGTGCCACGAGCTCCTCGTCACGAGCTTCGACAGAAGTTAGGCCGTTGTATTTCCTCGGTGGTCACTCGGTTTCTACTCGTTACCTATACCGTGAGTGTGACCATCTTACTTATATTATAAACGCGAACGTTCGTATGGTTGTGTATACTCTTACACGTAAAAACTACAAAATAGATTTTAATGTAACTTTACAATTATACAACTTATACATCAGAATAACACAAGATTATAATTAATAAAGATATTGTGTGTACTGTCCGAAATATAATAATAAGTCAAATCCTGCGCAGACAGAGCCGCGGGCACCAGCTAGTGCAAAATAAATATAATAACTGATCCCCCAGACGCACCCGCATGTCATTTTCTACAATCTATAGCCCAAGTGTTATTCTGATGTATAAGCTATAGGTACTAATGTCAAGCTTAATTAATATCTATTCGTAAGAGTAAGAAACATAAGTCCTTATAAATTTCCACGTTTATAATAATTAATAATAAGATAATAAGTTAACTGTGCTTAGGATGACGCTCGGCTCTAATTCGTACTGTATGAATTCTAATCACTCGATGAACACATTCAGGTGGCTCAAATCTAGCAAACTCGGATAGCACATCGCTGAATAACATAATTGTGTCCAATGGCGTACCTGGGTCTTCAACCGCGTAACAAGCACCTGGATCCTCGTGACTGCATCAGGTAAGAAAAGAAGTGACCCTTGTAATTATTACATAAATAAATCTATACCATGTTGAAGGTCTAATAGGATAACCAAATGGTCACTTAGCATAGATTAAAAATCACTTATCGAATTTATAAAAATAATATATATAAAATATATAATATTATTATGAAAATATAATATTATAAATTGTTTGAACTAGTATTATGTTTTCTTACGTGTTATTTAGGGCATACATTTTGTGTAATGAACACTTATTTCTGAGTTGAAAACTTAGATCTTTTTTCAAGCTTCAGTATTAGACTGTGGGCATTTTTTCTTACTGGCTACTTATTGGCTTACTTCAATGTATTTTTTAATGAAAATAAATAGTTTTTTTCTTAAAAATAATAATTGTTGAGTTAAACTCACATGTAACTATCATTGATTTCATCTGGAAAATTGATACCTTTGTCTACCCTTTCAAGAGTCTTATAAATCTTGCTTGAAAATAATTTATAGTTCCTAAGAATCCATGCCTGCCAAGGGTGTCTACCATCATCGGTTTAAGTAGATCGTATTAAGCACTTCTGAGTTTTATTAGTTTTTCATTTGTGTATCGCGAAATTAAACGTTAAAGCTAAGAAGTACTTAGTACACGCCTTTTAAAGTTGGCCAGGTTATAAAATAACTTTATTGGCACCGCGCACTAAAATTCACCTTTTTTTTTTTCAGGTCAGCGAACAAGTTCGCTGAAAGTTCATAATACAAGATGTGGTTTTGCTTAAATAATCATCACATAAGTAATTTGCAATAAGTTTAGAGTACGGCGTTGACATTAGTCATCATGAAACTTGAAAAAATAATATCACCATTTTTAATGTTTGATTTAATATGTTAAATTCAATGAATATATCAAACTCTGTAAATATGGCATGAATGCAAAACCACAACCTGAATAAGCTCTGTGGATGCTCGCTGCAGAATATTGTACACCATCGCTTATAATAAATTAATAAACAATAACCAATAACTTTTGTGAGTCTTCTTTATTTGCCAAACAAATTTCAAAACCCCTTTCGAAATATGCTGAAAATTAAAAGCGTTTAAGGGTCCGATTCTCAAAAAATATTTATTTGCGTTTTATTTTCTCGTGATTAAATAACCCGACGACGGCTAATAGTGTATTAATTAGCCCACAGCGTTGATCTTTGATGGCCAAAATCCACCGGCAGCCCCGCGATTTCAACTGCGTACGTTATTTTATTAGGAAGCCAATTTTGAAATCAAAATTTAAGTAAATGTGAAAGTCTGATGAAAATCGGTCCTGACGTTACCGGGATTAGCAGGAATAAACAGTCAGACAGACAGAGAAAAATTTCAAATACCTTTTTTTAGTTCTCGAACCTGGTTGATCGAGCTGTGCTCGGTTTCTTTTCAATGACCTTTTCTCATATATGTATGCTGGAAAAAAAGGGGAAAAAAAAGAAAAAAATTACCCGGTGAACGTCAGACTCTAATCGGGGTATTCTAGTTTCGTTATCGACCCGTAGGCTGGATGAATGATGTCTGAGCTCCATAGAACCATAACTCGACAGATGTCGGCGAAATTTATTTTATTTCAGACCATGAATACATGATCAAAACGATGTATTCCTAGCTAGATCTTTTTTTTGCCCCTGAAACCCCTACTCACAAAATTTCACGAAAATCGTTTCCGAGATTCAGATATACAAGAATTGCTCTTTTAAAGGTATGGGGTATATTTATAGATAGATAGTTTTTTTGTTTGTTATTAATCATTAATTAAGAAGTTAAAAACCGAGGTAATATACCACCATTCCTTGGGAAGCCCGGTGTTGGATTCAAATTAAACATTGGAGGATGTTTCAATATTATTTAAGTTTTTGCAAGAATACACATTTTCCTTCGTTCCGTTTTATTTCGGAAAGACCTTCGGTTATGCAAAATCAGCCGGGTTCTGTGAGATTAGAATTCACTTAAAACCTAATACATACATATGCTCACGCCTGTATTCCCCGAAGGGGTAGGCAGAGGTGTTGTTATCACAACACCCACTTTTCACCGAATTTGATTAAGTGCCAACATCTGTCACAGATGGTGAGTCTATCGCCGTCTCAGGCACTATACATACTTCTTTGAATTACTTCTCAGAAATATGCAGGTTTCCTCACGATGTTTTCCTTCACCGTACAGCACGTGGTGTGAAATTACTGTACATAAGTTCTTTAGAAAAACTCATTGGTATAGGCCCCGCTGGGATTCGAACTCAACGACTCCAACCAATCCAACAGATTTTCAACAGCATGTTTATCGTAAGTATGTTTTTAACGAATTGGCTCAAAAAGTACTAGACCGATCTTAAACATTCTTTGAGCAATGAATAGCTACATCATCAGCGAGTAACATAGGCTATTTTTTTATTATAATGCAGAGACTATTGGATGGGCGCCTAGACATTAAAATAAGTACGTCAATGCGCCGTGGTAATTAATTCATCATTACCTGAACCTCTATCTGTCACGACTATGATAACTACAATTTCATGTATTGACCATTTGATTATATAGACCATCTAAAAAGTTCGTGATCTTTGTGCACATTTAAAATAAAATAATAAAAATATTTCCATTACCAATTCCAATACTCAAGCCAGCGGAACTACTACTACGCCTGTCGATGGTAACATATCTCCTTTTTCCCTTGCAAACTGACCTAAAGAAACCATTATTACCTACTTAGTGGCCTTTTCAAAAGCCACGACAACTGTCCTGACCCATCGAGTAGAAGAGGAAAAAGCAGAACGTATTCCTAGCTTAAATATACAATTGCGAATCCATGATGAGAATAAAAACAATGTCAACTTCCACACTCAAGCTAATAGAGAAATTTACATTGTGGAATATTCCACCAGAAGTCCATGAAGTCATACTACATAAAAATACTAAAAACCGCATATTTATAACGAAATTAAAGAAAAATACCTCTAAGGTTGCTTTTAAGTACGTATAGGTAAGGTCTTAAAAGCTCTTGCATTCCCAGGGGAATTACGCTAGATAATTACACATACCACAGTATTAATATGAGCTTTCTAAGCAAAATGGAATATATATTTTTTAAATAAGAGTATTTGCTCTACGGAACGTAAGGGTACTGTTAAAGTTTTTAAAATTGTATCCTTAATTCAGTGTCAAAGTTGTGATAATTTGTTGATATGATGTCTAAAAAACACATAAATGACGTAGGTACCTATACGTGATCGGCCACGTGATACGCCTTATGGACTACTCCAGGGCCTATAGACTAAGTAAAATGATCTACGCTGTATATAGAAAGGATTCAGGACTAAGGAGGATCGAGTATAGAAAGGATTCAAAATGATTGGGAATGACATAATTATATCACGTGCTTGATTAATGTAATTTCTACATACATTTTGTACAGTTTCTATTAGCGCAAGCCTGAGAGAATGTTACTTTGTCTAGGCCTACAGGGCCGCGGCTGTGTGGGCGCGCTAATTCGAACAATTTGTTCTTAGAATCTATAGTGCTTGTAGAAAGTTTACTCTGCTCATACGGCGGGATCATTCTACCGAAAGAAATATCTTTGGAATCTCTTACAGAATTCATAACACAATTATATGCGAAGTTATTAAAATTGATTCTGGCTTTTTCTGTGTCGTTCTTATAAGAATTTGCTTAGGGATCAAAAATATTACTCTTCGGAGGCCTGCTACCATCCTTTTAGCAATGACTCCTTACTAACTTCTTAGCTTTGTCGTTTAATTTTAGTATAATAACTAAGTAGTTTTTAATACGCTATCCTTAAGCCAATGATGGTAGATCCCCTGTTAGCAAGTAAGAAGGATATTTTGTTTCGTCATCAAACACGGCAGACTCGAATAGTACAGCGGATAACTACATAGTTATCAACAATTATATACCAGCTTCTTCCGAATCCCCTCAATCTGGATCTACCAGTGGTACGCCGACCTCAGGCACCCCGTCTTCTAGCCCCCCACCTTCCAATGAACCCCATAGATCTTCCCCTCCATCCCACCATAAACATCACAGGAAATCCGAATGCAATAATGATCTCTTAGCTGTAAGTACAAATTTACACGTTTTCTTTCTTAATACAAAACAGCGCCTAAGATAATCCGTGTTCTAATCCCAGTGAGGTATCAAGAAGAACATAAAGGCTGCCTGCGAAGTTCTGCACATACCTACTTCAGTCTTGATGATTTTCTATTCAGTTTTACCAGTGAGGTTTTTTAAAAACTGGATGTTCTTTACTACGTACGTACTCGATATGTACAGTGTCTGAGATTGTGATAGGCTCACCATCTGTCACGTTGACACTTAATCATCTTCGGTGTAAAGTGGGTGATATTATAAAAACACCTCTGCCTACCCATTCGGGGAATACAGGCGTGAGAATAGTTCTTTACAGATCATTAGATTGTTCCTCACATTGAGAAGCTTTTTTGTGGGAATTATTCGGAACCTAAACATTTATTTAAATCATGTTCTTTTGGGTCAATATATCTTTAATTTATTAATTTTAATTTCTATTCAGCTCTGCTAATAAGAAATAAGAACCAGCTTCGTGAAAAGAAACAGTAAACACCATCTTAAATGCTTTACAAATTACAATTCAGACGAAATACACTTTTTATCTTATCTTATACCATTAAACGGGCAATTCTTGTATATAGAATCTGAATATCGGAACAATTCCTTAAATGTGAAAGAGCATAAATAATTTAATTTGATGTATTGTTTATAATAAAATCATCAATCTCAACAATTTGGACATTTTGAACATTCAATGGTATTGTAAAATAAATCACCCGATAGAATTCTTTCGTAGATATAATTAAATGTTACATAAAATAGTATAGATACCTACTAGAGACAATCTGTGAAATAATAGTAAATAAAATAAAAAATACACAGCACATTTTCTTTGTATGGTTCCTTTGATTTAAATATCAAAGGAATACGTTCACGTAGGCAGAATGAATTGGGTATTGCCCACCAATCCTTTGTGTGCACGTAAGGCAGTTACATTACCCACGTGGATGGTACCACAGGCTGGTATGGTAGGTGACAGGACCTCCTAATAACATATCGAATATAAAACAGGAGATGATAGGCTGCATCCGAAACTAAATCTAATTTAAAAGTACTCCCTTCGATGGCAATAATATGGATAAGTCCAAAAGGCAACTATTCTCTCTAAAAAGGTATAAAAAAAAAACTTATATTATTATACGCCTGTACTTCTTTGTATGCAATTACATTTTGCGCATTTGCTATTAATAAAGTTAGTCAAATTGTTGCCACATATAATATTTATCTATTCACATATAATATACACTGCTTGAACGGCCATAGGATCATAGAGGAGCTCGTAGCACAGTAGCTATTGCGTAAATCATTCGATCAGCGAAGTTAAGCAACCAGAGCCCAAGCCAGTTGAATAGGTGACCGCCCGAGTTCCCTCCGTGCCTCGAAGAGCATGCTAAGTCGTTGGTAACATCTTTAGCAATCGTTACTGGTCTAAAATAGTCTGACAATTGGTTTAACCCAGACTATTGATTGCCATCGTAAAAAGTCGTTACGAAATTCAGATGGCAGTCGCTTGGTATAAAATCAGGTGATCAGCCACATCGGGTTGTATCAAGTGCCGACGCCAACAATTTATGGCATAAAGCCAGGGAGATGATGACTGCTCGAGCGATTGTAGTTGGCCCCGAGTATTAACTTTATATTGTTAGCTTTTACATTCCTACACATATAGGAACCTGGGGCCATACCACGGCCTCTTATTGCTATGATAGTTTTACTCTCATTATGAGACAGATGTATGTTGACAGATGGTTGTGTCACTCTAACATGGCTGAACTATCATTGCAATAAGAGCTCATGGTTGGGCCCCTGATAGTATTGGAATATCCACACTAATCCAACCATGGGCGAGCTGTTCACTGTAAGGCAAGGATTTCGTTTAGTTGGTGAAATGACGCATGCGACAGGATGAAAGTGGCTGCACACTACATCTGCGAAAATCTTATTTACCTTCAAGATGCGTATCCAATAAACTTTGAATAGCTACAAAGGATCTCCATCTCAAATATGCAAATAAATAAGCGAATGAAAATATATTTTACCATCAAATATAAGTAGCTATGTATGGGATGATGCTTTTTTTGTTGAATAAATGATGCCACATCCAGAATAAATTTCAATAAGTTATTTTTTGCAACATTTATACATTTATACATTGCATCTGAAAATGGTACACAAAATAAAAAAAAAACATAATTTATTATATATTTACATATATTCAAGTTTCAAGGTTTCCTTGAGCATATATCATACACATACGATATTGTTTCATTCGGCATACATTCATAATAATATATTATTGTATTTTTACATGAAAATTGATTCCTATTCCACCAGTATCACAGATGTTACTATATTACACTAAGGTATTCATGCAAATACCAGTTAGTAATGATTAATTTTTTTACAATTTTTATTTTATTTTATACAAAATAAGGTACTTGCGGAGTAATTAAATAAGATTATTTGTACATATTACTTACAAACCGTCGGTATATACGCACATCGACTATCTTATAAAGAAGCCTCTACTAACGTAATATCGAGGTATCGCCGGCCCTGGAAAAAGAAAAACTTAGATCAGTGATTCACGGATTGCGTCCATATCCGATGTTATTTCGACAGTCAACATTAAACGTCGATGAATATGTATGCAATATCAAAATACATGTAGGTATACAGATAAATAAAATTTAAGTATTTGTTTATAATTCCAAATTATCAGCTTTTCACTATGTGTGAAAGTATATGCGGTACTGACATAAAGCCAAATTAAAAAAAACTACTCAGTCTGTCTGTCTGTTTGCTCCAGCTAATCTCCGAAACGGCTACACCGATTTTATCGAGACATTCACTGGCAGATAGCTTTATTGTTACAATTAGTAACTTTTATATTTTACATGTAATTAATATATTACATTTAAAGATTAGGTTTCCGCAGGTCACCCATGAAATTAACTCTACCCGGGTAGAACCGCGGGGCACAGTTAGTACAAAATAGTATTATTTTTATTTGTTATAGGCCGCGACGAACGAAGTTAGTAAAATAGAACGTAACCATTCACCTCATAGCACCGAATACTAAATGGCATAGATACTTTTTTATACCAAGGTTGCATACAAACGTACAGCCCGCCGCCTGATGGTAAGCGGTTTATGCTGTTCATGAAAGTGACCAACACCAGGGTGCCTAGTAAGTGGAAAGACGTCAGGATTCCAATATAGGCAGAAAAAAATATCTCTCCAAGGACCACTGGTGACGCTACTCACCACGGGAACACAAATATTACTCGAAGATGGTATTATTTGGCAGAAATCTTTTTTGAGGCAGAAAGAAATACAGTCCCAAATCGTGCAGCTCTGAATTTAGAACAAGCAATCCCAATGTAACCATAAAATTATAACCCAAATGCGCTCGCACCTTCTGCATGGCAGTAAGCATTCACTTATAAACTAACAGTGGGGGCTAACGCTCTTAGCGGTGGAATTTCGGAAAACCATAGTAGATTCCTAGAATTCATAAAGAACGCACCCTCCAAATTTCATGTCTCTGGACCAGTGATTGAGGCTGTGCGTTGTTATATAGGAAACTTTACTCATAAATCATCGCTTTTTTTCACTGAGAAACTTGTGGTGTCCAATCAGCATCACTTTGTATCTACGTATGAACTCGCTTAACACAAGCAACTACTTAAGCACACGGCCACCCTCAGCTCTGGTACTTGTAACCACCTCTACCTAATAGCGTCTATCTTCATACCCTCAAAACGCACTAAGTTCTAACCAGATAAAATCTGACTCGTGACTCGATAGCTTTGAGCATAAAAAGGTTGTTTGACAGGCCCTCCCAGGAAAACAGATCAGTGTTAGGCTCCGGTCACATCGTGAACTAATCTCTTGGGTAGTATTTACTTACTTCATCCAGTTCACTCTGTTTTTAGTGAAACTATGCCACATCTACACAGATAAATAAAATTGGAGTGTCTGTTTTCAATTCTAAAATAACAGCTTTTCACTAAATGAGAGCATATATGGTACTGAATATAAAAAAAAAGTTATGTATGTCTGTCTGTTTGTTCCGGGTAATCTCTGAAACGGTTGGACCGATTTTAACGGGACTTTCACTGGTAGATAGCTAATATTATAAGGTGTAACTTAGGCTTTAGACTTTTATCTAAAAAAATCATTTAGGGTTCTGCGGGATTTAAATTAAATCTACGCGGGAGAAACCGCAGGGCACAGTTAGCTATTGAAATAAGAACGTTTTGGTTTTTGGGGTTGTCACTAAAAGTTTTTAAAATTTACTTACCAAGTAATATCGTCGGTATCATTGCTCGGTTTACAGTTATGTAAAATAGCGATAGAACAGGTAAAAGTCGTGACAGCCCCAAATGACGGCACTACCAGAGGTGCTTAGAATCTAGTACGTGCGTTGGTATGTGTGAGTGTATCATTTCGGACAATTGATCCTAGTTTCCATTCTGCTTGTAGTAATTTTACTTTTGTCAGTTTTTTATTGATCCGAAGCCCATTCTAAGTAGGCTTTAGTCAAATGTAAGCGTAGCAAGTATTGTGGCTAGGTCTTAATCAACATAAAAAACAGCTGAATTATAACACTTATAAATCCGGTTCAAGGTCGATAAATTTAGAAAAGCGTGGACGAATGCATTGAGTGCCACTGTCTCGTTTAAAAATTGATTTCCTAGATACTTTATTGGTTTTTGCGGACGTTTGATGACTAAAATCACTGCAATCAAGGCCTTTCTAATACAAAGGGACCGCGTCAAATCAAATAATATCAAATACAGACATGAATAGATTATTGCCTTGAATTATTGGCAATATTTTGATTTGTTTACCTTCCTTGATTTTTATGCTTCTTAATATTTTATAATAATTTCTAAACCCTGAAATCATTATTATTTTACTCTGAATGTGTTTTCAAATTATGCTTTAAATAAGTTTTTGTATTTAAATTTCTATTGTATTGTATGATGAATAAAACTGAAACAATAGATCCACATACTTACACAAAAGCCAATCCCAATTTCACAAAGTCTTTGATTCCAACCCCAAACCACAGTATAATTACGAGCTTACTACAAGCAGTACAGAAACTAGAAAAAAATCTTTCGAAATTACACACTGACAAAGACGCGCGTATCTACGAGATTATAAGCGTTTTGGCAGTAACAGACGTCACACAGTTGACGGTCGCGAGTACGTCTTTTACGTGACTAAAATTTATTTTTCCAAATTCAATTAGTATGACGTAGTAACGTATGAGTATGGCGGTAAATTAACAAAAGTGACAGCCCTCACGCTCAATGGAACAACATCCTTATTTAAAAAAAAATGGTCCAGCTTCCTAAGCTAAAGCTAGTATTGCTCTACTAAGCTGTTATATATGCTGTGCCCAAACCATTTGTTAGTATCTACAAGCGTGCTTATTTACACAGCTTAATACAAAAAGCCAAACAATTTCAATATGACCGAGAAGAATAATCACTCAAGCAAAGTTATATCAGCGTTCGAGAGTTCTTAAAACGACTCAAACGATACTAAACCTTGCTAGTAAAATTTTAGGGGTTAAAATTGGAAGATACGTCGTGTGTGTCGGATTTCACGCTCGTCGATTCGGAAATGCACAAAGTTTCCTTTTGTGGCGTTTCTCATAACTTGATTTGTGATGGCGCAACCCTTCAGCCGGGTTCCGGCGTGGCGCCGCAGCGGCGAGACGCGTCACTTCCGTCACGAGATATGACCATGGTGACGTGAGGTAACGAGAGCGAATTCGAAAAATCGTGATGTGTTAGTGTGGTCAAAATTTTAAGAACTTCTTAGCTTTGACATTTCATTGAATGGTAGCAAAATGCAACGACAAAGCATAGTTCTTATCTGCAGCTTAAAATTATTGTAGTTGTTGTGGATGGATGGAAGGGGAGGAATATCTAAGAAAATACGTGTGGATAGATTGATAGATGGCTGGAAAGGGATTGAATAAAGATATGACGGAAAAAATACATTGCACCGCCCCTAAATAACATGAGATAACGGTAAAAGGCTGATGATGAGTTATAGAAATGTCTTGAATTTTTTTTTGTTCGTAATCAAGTATCTCCCAATTTATTTGTTATTTTATTTGCCCAATATGTTGGAAATTATTTTATGTTGTAAATAAATTTAGCTGTCTGACATTATTTTCTCCGACGGTAAGTAAGTACTTACGTTATTTTATCAGTGAAAAAATATTTGCTCAATGATTCGTAACAAATCCAATTGAAATATTTCATATACTTATCTACCAACCTATTGTGAATAGATTCACAGCAATTCACGCTTAAGGTACCGATAAAATCAATTTCTCAATTCGCAATTCGCGCTTTTCATACCAATAAAGCCACAGCCTAATCTAGAATAAGCTGCGCACGTATTACAGATGTGCAAAGTTTAAAGTCAGACAAGAACTTGTGTTCATTAAGAACAAAACCAGACTTGAGTTAACACAAATTGATACAGTTATTTTATGACACTAAAGCTGAATGGTGGAATTTCCGAAAATTTACATAATCATTTATACAGACAAATAAAATCGGATCGCTGTTTGTTATTCCAAATATACAGCATTTCACTAAATGCTTATGGAAGTATATAAGAGCTATATAGCTCTATGAAAAAAGAAACTTTTTTTAAATTAAAAAAAAATTATCCGTCTATTTGTTCCGGCTAATCTTTCAAACGGCTAGACCGATTTTACTTACAGGACTTTCACTGACGGATAGCTGATGTTACAAAGAGTAACAGCTGAGCTTACAAACAGATGAAACAGCATTATAATAGTGCCATATATACATTTCACGTGATTTTGAAACATTTTTTCTACCATTTTTGGTATAAGTAAACTTCAAGAATTTATAAATTTTACTCTTATCTTAAACTGACTACGACAATGTGAAACAAACAAGCGATCCACAAAAAGAAAGAATACACGTCTAAGCTTTCGCAGCAAAAACCTTATGAAACTCTCTCAACTTGAAAACTTTGACAACTTTCCGAGACATATCCGTTTTTCCACCCTCACTTGAAAACAATTGTTCCTCTGTCAGTTTTTGTATACTTTTGTATCCACTCAAGCAAACTCTTGAAATAATATTTTGCAGTTACAAATGGTAGTTTGGAATAAATTTAACAATATGCAGATCTATATTTATTTATATAAATACCAGCTTTCATATTTAGTAAAAAATATTCTACTACATATATAGCCTATCTCCACCATGATCAAATTTATTTTTAGTTTGATAAAAGTCATAGGCAAATTAGATTAATTTAAAATTAAATTTATTAAACCCGGAAAATACGGATGAATGAATGCGTAGTACTAAAGTTTAGTATTTTTAGAGTGGATCCGGTTAGAATGATGACTAAACCAGGCAAGAGTCGATAATAGATGTAATTACTCCTTTTTTGTTCTTCAAGTAATATTTAGAGACACATTTCTATGGGGAAAAGAATAAAACAAAACTTTCCAAAACGACACTCATTTATGTTCTCTAAATTAAAACGGCAGAAGGGTCAGTAATACGAATTAATTTAACAAACACCCTACCGTTTTCGTATACAAACATATAAATATGCATTAGTTACATAGCACAAAGGTCCGACTAAAAATGGCGGAGTCGTCCAATTAATTTGGCAAAGTACAAACTCTTTTATTAAATCATAAAGTGCCGGTCCGCTGCTTTCCATCCAGCATTTGTGATATGTCAATTTCATAATTAAAATTCGTTTGACCGTAATACGGGGCCGGGTAGATTAAGAGAGATCTCAAATTGAATGCCGGGTAGAGCCCCAAAAATACAAAATGAAGTCATCGAGAAACGACAAACACAATTAAAAAGGTTCGTTTTGAATAATTGAAATCGCATTGTTTATGTGCCCACGTGGATATGGTGTTAGAGTTGAGTTTTCTTTGTGTTTTAGTTGAGTGTATATCCGTGTATCGTAGAGTTCACGCCAAAGTTACTCGGGTGGGTCAACTGAAAAAGTTCACGCCTCGAGTGTTTGAATGTATTGTTGTAATGGGCTGCTTAAAAAAAATTGGTAATAAGTACCATCTTTCTCTTTACTTTTGCTTCTAGTTCCTTCGCTTATATGTGCTTGATGATAATATTGTTATATCGTAAATAAGTATTTTATGACTGCATTATTAGAGATTTGATTGAGAGAGTCAAAAGTCGAATTGACACACGAATTATCGAAATACTACATTCCTTGTATGTCAAAAAACACGTGGAGGTTTTTTTTTGCACATCAATAAATTATTGTCAATCAAATTAAGTGGGTAGCGACCGAATACGAGTGAATAAGTGCGTATAATTACTGAAACACTTCCTTATAATTTACAACATTTATTTGAGTATAATATACCATAATTAATTATATTGAATGCCGTCAGGTCTTAATCAGGCTTCCTTGTAAAGTTAGGTACTCATAGAAGCTACAAATTGTATCAGTGCCCGGGATTTAGATATTTTTGAGATGAGTGTGGCTTGATACTTTTTCGGTGGCAAGTTTTTCACTTCCATATACGAACATACATAATATGAAGTCCACACTTATATTCCTCAAAGGGATAGGCATTGGTGGTACTCACTACCTACACAAATATTTCGCCAACTATGTTCATGTCTTATGTAATAGGCGGCGAGTCTATTGTCATTAAAGGGGCACTAATCCACACCCCAGACTGCTACTGGGAAATTTTAAAGGGGGAACTCCAATATCACTTAATGAAGGATCCCAGGACCTTATGTTCCGTTGCAACGCTTTGCTACCACTTGATCAATGTGGCTAGCAAAATTGAACAGCTGCTGAAATATGTGATAGGATACAATATTAAGAAATCCAATAATAATAAAATAAAATCAAAACCATAAATTTTCGCGTCATTGTCTTTAAACATCATCCCAAATTAGACCTTATTTTCGCATAATAGTCAGCTATTACGTAAAGTATACTTGTATCTAGCTTCTTAATTTTTGTCCTGTTACGAAGCATATTTGTGTATAGTGCATTATCATGATGATATATGCATATCACCCTATAACATCTAGAAGACAATTGGTGGCTTACCATCATCGAATTAAGCAGAATGTATTAAGAGCTTCTGAACTTTGAATTTTCATTTTGGTACCATAAAATTTAACGTCAAAGCTAAGAAGTTCTTAGTACGCGCTGCTTAAACGATCATAGTTGGCCTGGTCTACAACGAACCTAACATTACTCATGATAATTTGTTCCGGAAGGCTTGCGTGCGTGCATTATCTAGCTGACCTTCACGCTGCCGGATCAATAGGCAACTACTATTTCCCTATCCAATTTGTTTATTATTATTTTCTTTTGTCAACTACAATCACGACTTTCAGTCACTGTCAGGCATTCGCCGATTCTCTGAATCTAATTCGCAAACGCATATTTGACCTACTTTAACTGACACACTTTTCGTATCTGTCCGTGTAATCATTTCAACATTCTTAATACGTACAATTAACAGAAGTTCATGTTGCGTCCGGCTAAAAAATAACGGTTTGTGTGTACATGAACCAAATTTGATTTTAATCACCAGATCACTGCCTTGGTTATACCAAAGTACACGTGATATGTAAACAGCTGAACAATTAATCAAATACGTCAATTATTATATCTATGCATCTTATAACTTTAAACGAGCATCTGTATCTCGGAAACGGCTCCAACGAGGTTCATGAAATTTTGTACGTAGGGGGTTTCAGTGGCAAAAAATAAATCTAACTAGGTTTTCAGACACTCTCAGGAACTCATACAATATCATTACAATACGACAGTAAATTTCGCCAACATCTGTCAAGTTATGGTAGTTCAAGCATGAGGCTTCCAGTTTACGGGGAGATAACGTAACTAGAGTAGCCAGGTTCGAGACTGGCGTTCACCGGTTAAATTTCTTCCTTATTTTTTAATTTTTTTTTTCTTTTATACATATACATATGAGAAAACGCTATTGAAAAGAACTCGAGCTCAGCTCGGTCAATAAGGTTCTAATAAGTATTTGAAGACCCTAAAAGAAATTTCCACGTTTACGAACTGAAGGAGTGGAAATTGGGAAAAATGGGGTAAGTGTAGTTTTTGTGACAGTTTTCGTATACTTTTTAACAGAGCATCGGTTGGTGACATATGATTTTAAAATATTATATAATACTCAAGTCCCTATACATTTCTTCTTTTAATTTTACAATATGCATCGAACCTTTAGTAGCCTCAAAAAACTACACGATACCACAAAAATAAATATGTAGTAAATAGGTGAAAAAAAAATGCCAAAAATTCAGCAAGTAAATTGATTTTTTATTTTATTTTAAAAATGATAATGTGCATCTAATGAGCCTCACTCTGTATAATAGCAACTTTTTATATTTTATTGTTTAAATAATACTTATTTAATAATCATGTTTGTCTTCTCGTTGCCTGGACGAGATCGCTCGATAAGAGCTGTTTCTAGTTTACACTTGTTTTTTTTTTAGATGGCAGAGGTGTACTTTTTCTGCACCCACGTTTCGCATGCTACGGTATGTTTAAGTCTCATAGTAGAAAAGGGAACGAGTGTGGATTTTTTTATTTAATTAATTTTCAGTTTTTTAATTATATTATATTTGTATTTTAACACGAGAAGAAAGTAGGTATCCAAATTATGTTGATAAAGCCAAGTGACATTTCAGATACCAACAACATCTTACGAATTCTGTTAATAATACTGTATTAAGTTTAATACGTGCAAAACTAGCTACATATAAATGAGTGCATTCATGCTTTAATACCAGTGCATCTTACATCTACTTAAATAGGATATAAATAAATAAAAGATAAAGGAATTATTGTTTTTTATTTACAAATCATAAATATTTACATGGGATATTTACAGCTTAAATCTCAAAAATTAATACAACAACAATGCATTCATTACAATACAAAAGCCAATTTGAAATAATTGTCTAAAAATTTTGTTTACATTCATACTTTTATAAAGGGAAAACAATAAAAACATCCATCTATTACAGCCAATTTTCCCGAATAACGGGTAAACCATTTCCAGGGAAAACTAGGGGTCATATGAGGTCATAACATGCAACTACCCATGCTCATATTAAAGCTACTACGGTATTTAAATAACAAAAAATAAGTTATCATCAACATGTCATTCCCTATCGGGGTTGACAGGGAATAACATATCAATATTATCTACGTTTAAACAGTAGGTATATATATAGTGTAACAATCTCCAACAATAGTACATTAGCATAAATTTTAGTAAATCTTGACAGGAAAAAACTCAGTTCCATACCCGTTTCAAATAAATTTAAATAGACAGTATTCAACGAAACTCATTCGGATTGACGAGGACTCCAGAACTGTTCTGTAAGAATCTCACGAGAGGAATGTACGGTGAGCTAGTACAGTGGTGATTCGAAATTGACATCTATATATAAGCAGTGAGGTTCAATTTCATGTAACGGTTGGTACCTGACTGCGGATTCCGCTTTCAAGATATACAGGACAGCCCTGCAAGTGCTCGATCCCGCTCCAACTTATGGCATCCGCATGTCCAAGAGAGGGACAGTAGTTTCGCTTAACCTTCATTATCATTCTCATATTTAGGGTGCTGTTACACTATATATAGAACATTATTAGTACTAACTACATTGACTAGCTCATCGTCCGTAGTGTTTACCTGAGGAGCCGGGGGGCACGAACCCGTAGCCCGACGCGCCAACAACCACTCCACTGGTTTGGCCCGGGTCACCGGGGGGAGAAGGCGGGAATACTACTGGGCCTGAAAAGTACGGCGTGAAAGATTTATACAACGTGTCAGTTTCAAAATCTGAAATGAGGTCTGAACCTAAAACTGCTCAAGACTTTTTAAGAAGATAATGTTAACAGGTAGGTCAGATAACACTGGTTTATCCTCTTGGAACTAATTAGGTACGAACGTGACAGTTGGTGAGTCTACTGTCAGACATAAAACAATTTCAGAGACTGAAATTATTTTCAGACGTATTCGGTTTTCCTTCGACATAAAAATATGCCAGCCTAATACATTGACATTGCTTATCAGTATAAAAAATATGCATACTGGCCATGTGGCCAGAAGCTACGTTCTTAAAACTAATCAAAATGTACGACTAGAATGTAAATGAATGTTCGTGGGAAACTGGAGACTGGGCTTCCTATTTGAAATCTATCTGAGCGACACTAATGAGTATGTGTAACCCCACACAATTGATTTTCCCTCATCGATGAGGTCCTATAAATTTCAAATAACAGAGTCTAAGGACATTTCGTGCTTGTCCATCAAACTAACGAAGAACAAACGTGACCCACGTGTATCTTGAAACAAAATAGCATCGAAATTTCAACTCTAATTGTTACCAAATCAAATATCAATAGCTATACAAACCATGAATTATTTGTCAGCAACTAACAAAAGAATTTTGACAACTGCTAATCAATTGTCAAGATTGTATCAAAAGACCGAGACAATAGCGAAAATAAAATATTTGATTTGACAGTTATTAGTTAACAGCTTGTTCATTGTTCGATCTAAGGGGAAGGTTGATAGAAAGCGGCATTCATTGGCTAGGTTGCAGTATTATAGCCGTATTACTTATGGGTAGGTTCGTTAGATGTAATCTTGAATTTATTTTAAATCTATTAAATTAATCTGTAATTCTTGAATATATTTTAAATATGCGTACAGTCCGCCTGATAGTAAGCGGCTACCTACGAACAGTAATAATAAAAAGATCGTCACATCATTATTATCCTACTGCCCTTATCCCATGTTATTTGGATTCAGCTAATTCTGTTTTCCTCTTGCATTTCTATCATATTAGCTATCATATCATATATCTGCATTAAAACCATCACATCCACTAGTCTCATGCGTTCCATTCATCACAAATATTTTTTTCCGAGCTTGAACAAATATTCACCAAACTGTAAAATATTCGGATGATATATTTTAAAATCAAACCTCAAAAATTTCTTGTTACGAGTCAGCACAATCGAATGCGCTTATTAAAATTCGCATATTTGCAATATTTCTGCTTGCTGATAGTCAATTGAGATATTATGCGCAACTGGCTTATTATGTAAACGATTGAAATTAAACCGGACTCGAGATCGAATCTTCAACAATATCGTCTTTATTGAGCCAATAATCGTAAACGTAGGTCGTAAATAAACTCAGATTAAGAATATTAAAGGAATTTATCTGAAGACCACACGTGGGGATCAAAATTTACAGAAATTTACCTTTCCATAATACGGTACTAAGAAGATTAAAAATTTAAACTGTATGCTTCTCAGACTAATATAAATAAAATTAATGCAAAAGTGTTGGGCGTTTTATTTACTAACTCATCGGTATACCTACGCTGTATTTTTTTACTTCTTTACCCTGCAACGGCTAGAGAGATTTGGAATGATAATAAGCTTTATCACATTGAAATTAAAAATATTAATGTAATATAAATACACCTCTGCGTCCACCTTCGGTGAAAGCATGCGCGAGCAAATGTATATATGTATGTAAATTATATCAACCTCTAAAACTACACACACTAAAACAGCTGCAGTAAAATATTTTCATCAACCTTAGTTAAATAACAGGTACTTAACTGTAATAATGTCGTATGAAATGTAGGTCTTAAACAAATAAGATGTTTGGGGGCTATCGAGTGGGACAGATAAGTGGACGATAATTGCATAGATATTAAATACCTACTATTATGTATACTGTTGTATGACTGAACCCAAGGATAATACGACCACTAAACACAGTCAGACACGATCGATTACGTAAATCACTGTGGCTACATTGTTTTTGCTAAACATTTGTCGAACAGCGATTAAAGAAGCTCTTAAAGACATCATGAGAAGTATCGAAATATAGACATTGGGTACATTTAGAAATCTGATATTAACTTGGCTTTTACCGGACGCTTGCAGAGAACGAATATATTGGTGCTAAATTTGGTTTGTACCAATGATTCTTCAACGACCTTCAAGGTTTACATGGAACTTAAACATAATTGGTGGGTGTACTTTAAGTTAACATGTGCATATCCCTTTGCAGAATACAGACATAAGCTGACGTGACGTGAGACGTGTGATTGATAATAAATACATGCATAAGTACGTATGTATGTATATACAAACAATGAAGGTATCGTTTATTGATTGATAATAGCAACAGTAGGGCAAACGCTTATACATACAGCACGATTATTACAGAAACGAAACACAAAAGTCACAATGAAACGGTAATTAATTCGTAGTCGAAAATCTAATAGGTTTGCGCAACTCATGTCCATTTTATTTGATATTGTAACGAACGTTCAATTAATCAAAGCGTAACTGAGACAATTGTGTTGTTGAACGTATGGAGTAATCTGGTGTAATTATTATTGTGAAAGATGTCCTTACAATGTTCCTTTTGTAGAGCTATTTCGAAATCCCCTAGCCACGAGCACGTAGGTTGGTTTACTTCCGACACACGATCTTATGAGATTAGCTTTTGTAGGTTGTCTTTTACGTAGATACTACTTATCTGATGTTTATCTTACCTCCTTGGTTAATACTTATTCTACAGATGCCTAACAATAAGAAAGTAGATAATAAAATAAAATCTATGTTTTTACTTGTAGAAAAATGTTGGACACCTAAATGGATCTAAATATTATATCCATACAGCCATTCTTTTGTAATTGAGTCACATCCACAGATAACCACCACAGATACATTGTATATGCTTACCCCAACATTCCCCTTGGGGTACAGAGGTGTAGTTGTAGTTAGTTCTATATTACAACTATACCAAAATAATATTTTATAGTTATGTTTGTTATATGATTACCATTATCAGCCAAATATTTTATTCCGCATAAATACAAGCTTAAAAGAACAAGAAAAAGGTTGGCGAATTATTGTAGTTTATTCACTTTTTCCCTTCCTTTTTACAATATATCCCTGTAGTCATGAGTTTTAAGCACTGTAGTAATTTTTGGGTCCTGTATGACGCAAGCGCGAACATATACATGAGCAGTTATCCCCACTATTTTCGCTGAGCGCCCATAACTCATGATGACACCTGAAACCTTATCGTAATTTTAAGAACTCAACATACAGTAAGTACCTATTTGGAGAGCATACGATTCAGCTCGCACCATGCTCTAGTTACGATCTCGCCGTGACCACAGTCTAAGTATATGATTTACAAGCAGTTAGGAAACTAGGAACAAATCGTTCGAAATAACACGCTCACAAAGACGCATACGAGAAAATAAGCTAAATTAGCGTAATAACAGTAAGAGGTGTCACGTCGTGGCCGATCGCGTATACGTTATTCACGTGTTATACCGACAAAATAGAGCAAAAGCCCACGACGGCCATACTTTTCCTTATTGTATAAAAGCTGAAAGTTTGTCTATGTATGTGTTAAACTTCAAAACGACAAATCCACATTGCTTTGACAGTAAATAAAAGAGTAAATTTTGAACCCTCAGTGGAACAAACTTTCTGATTTCAATAAATAGGCCTAGATTCCTTGCTGTTCGTAAGCTTATAATGTATACTGTGCCGTGACATTGAAACAGCATGATAATTGGTAAGTGGCAACGTCTGCGCTGCAATCGCATAGATCACATAGTTGTTTTACCACTTGCACATACAATTAAATTAACTACTTGTGTTCATTATAGTGATAATATCTGAATTTTGAAATTTTTGTACTCATTATTCTGACTCGTCTGGCGTGCTGTAAAAATGATGTTAATCGGATTAATAATTATACATAATAATAAGTAAACACAATCTATGATAGCTCATCTTCGATAGAACATAGTTAAATATAATCGAGCCGTTGTGGTCATGTGCTTTGAGTATTCACCTATCAACACATAACGTGAATTCTCTAGATGGAATTGGAATTTATTAATTTGTAAAACGAACCTTCTCATATCAAAATGATTGCACGTGAAATATACAGACTGAACATCAATTGACCAGAGTATAAAAACGTAAAACATATGTACATGATATTGATTACGGAAAACATATAGCAAAATAATAAGGTATACTAAAGCAGATCCATCTCGGATAGCCAAATCATTGCAAAGATTTATACTAGATTAATATATTTTATTTTTAAACACATTAACATTAGTTTTATTGAATGTACGTCTTGTAACCCGATGGAATTGTTTTGATTTAAAACTATTATAATATAGCAAAACTGTTTTTAAATTATGTTTAAAATATGGACTTTAATTTGCAATAATAATTGCCACATTTTATGCAATTTATGCAAATTTATGTCAAGAGTACAGGAAACGGAGACTCAAACTAAATAAATATACTTAATTTACAAGACCAGTGTTCGAACGCAGAGTGGTAAGGTAAATAGTTGGATATTTTAAGTGGCGTTGTAAACGTGTTGCTTTTAATTTGTGTAATAATCTCGCTGAGTGTAGGATGTTGGTTGCATGTAACAATTTAAATAAATACTTATTACAAGTACCTATATTTGTATTGGTTTTTTATCAGTAAACCCAAACCTACTTAGTATCAAAGATGAAAAAATATTATAATTTAAAAAAAACAAGATTTGTTTCTGATTGCATCAAGGATTGTTTCTGAGAAGTAATTCAATGACGTATGTATAGTGTCTGAGACGGCGATGGACTCACCATCTGTCACATTGGCTTCGCGTTCACTTGATCATATTCGGTGAAAAGTAGGTGTTGTTATTACAACACCTCTGCCTACCCCTTCGGGGAATACAGGCGTGAGCATATGTATGTATCTACAAATGATTCTATGAGAGTGTCAAACAATCGCAGAGGTAATCGCAATATCATAACTGGCCAGAATGTTACCAAACCCTTTGATGGGCATACGGTAAATAATCTAACGGCGAAGCTTATTAATTAAATATAAACTGTTTGCTCAGGCCCATAGGGTTGTAATTTATTCCGATTGAGGGATGCGGTTGAAACACTTGTGCCCTGTCATCGGTTTTTGCTCCGCGAAGCGTGATTTTGTCATTAAACAGCGTACCCTAAAAGGTTCGCTAAAATATAACATTTGGCTAGATGCATGAGGGGTGAAGTGAGAATTATTTATATGCTCGTGACTATTCGGGTCGGACGGGATTTTATTTGGACTTTTAAAGTTACGGGGTAACTATGATTAATTAAGGAGGCAAATAGACCCTCGTAATATATCTACATAGCATCAGATTGTATTAGTTACACAGAAGAGTTATGAACCAGATAAAATCAAAGAATTCTCAAAAACAATTTCGCTTACGGACGCTAGTCTGAACGAAGATGTCAATTATAGTAAAATAATTGCGACCCCTTCAATGAATAACCATACTCACTCCGACCCAGAAGGGTCTCCGAAGGGGTAGAAAGGTAACAACAACACCCACTTTTCACCGAAGATGATTTAGTGCCAAATGACAGATGGTGAGTCTATCACTGTCTCAGGCACTATACATATGTCATTGAATTACTTCCAGACATATGCAGGTTTCCTCACGATGTTTGCCTTCAACGTAAAGCTCGTGATGTGAAATTATTGCACTTAATTTTTTAGAAAAATATATTGGTACAGGCCGCTGATATGAACTTGCGTTGCTTGTGTAGCAGGCAACTGCTCAAACCCCACGGCCGCCATGGCTTTTGTGAATGAATATAATAATAATAGAGGTGCCTGGGACAGTCCAAATATCTCTACACCAAGACTATTGAACTGCTTAGAAACGCGGACATTCAACTATTTAAAAACTCCGTAGCACTTACGTACGTAGTAGCTATTATTTCAAACTGTGGTCGCTTACATAATATCTAATGTTATGTCCACATTATTACTGACAACGCTTCCATCAATGTAACTTTTTTTTCTCCAAGCACTTATACAACAGCGACATGCAATGAAGGCTACAGATGACATATTATTATTTTCACTATATCGTTTTGTTATTTTTTTTTAAATACTGGCTGAATGTATTAAAAAAGTTAAACAATAAAAAAAACAGCTTTTCAAACCTGTCTTATAAAACAAGGCCGCTCTATTAATATAATTTTACAATTAATGGAGTTTATAACTTCAGGCTTATTTAAATGCATCAATTTCACATTTTAATTAGTAACCCTTTGTACGCTTTATCAATATCCAAGCAACAAGGACCAATTTACAATTTGTTGAGTAAATGTTCAAATTTATTGAATCGCATCGACTCTGGTTACACAAATTTATGATAACGAATATTGATTCTGTGCAAATAATAACTTATTCAGTTTCCGTCGCGAAATATTGATATTAATTAGTGAAGCAAATTGGACAAAAGTTTACACAAACCACATTTTCAACTTTATCTTTAACAGAGTAGCCGTGGTGGCCTTGAGGTTTGAGCAGTACCTTACTACGCAAGTCACGTAAGTACGAATCATAGCGGGGCCTGATCTATTGAGTTTTTCTAAATAAAAAAACTTAAAAGAGAAAACACAAATAAAATACTCTCAACTTAAATAAACACTATCATGAAATACGAATTAGAATGTAATAAGAAATCAACTGGACCAGACATAACTATATATATCCTTGAACCGTGAACATTTGCCAACAAGCTAATATCCATTGTAATAACATACGGTTATAATGTTGTCTGCAATTAATAGCGCTCTGTATTTACTTCCTCTATATTTACACGACGCGACATAACCACAGTTCAAAAATAAGCATTACAAGCAGTTAGGAATCTAAGACCAAAGCGTTCGAAATTACACACTCACATAGACGCGCGTACCTACAAGAAATAAGCGGGACAGTAGGCCTAGACAAAAAGTAATATTCTCTCGCGCTCACGCTAATAGATATGATATAAAATATATGGAAATTACATAAATCAGTCAGGTGACATATGTCATTCCCGTACATTTTAGATCGAAGCGTGGGGATAACGATACTTTGTCTATAGACCCAGGCGTAGTGGTAGTAAGAGGTGTCACGTCGTGGCCGATCGCTTCTACGTCATTCATGTGTTTAGCCGATAAGTTTTAAAACTTCAAAACTGTAAATTCAAATTATTTTCATAGTAAATAAAAGAGTAAATATAAAATCTTTAATATTGACCTCTTAGTCAAATCAAACATACTTATATCAAAAAATTGGCTTAGATTCCTCACTGCTTTTAAAATGTTTTATTTATACTGTGACGTAACGACAATCCCAAATCCATTTCTACTAACACAACCGCCGAAGTAGTGCGTTTGACAGCCCAAACTCACCAACCATGAGTTCTCGCAATAATATACATTTAAATTCGTCAAGATACATATCTTAGATTAGCTGACAAAACCATGACCGACCCATTTTTGTATAATATTGTGCAAGATTTTAATGGTTGATTGAATATTTAAAACCATGTTCGGCTCAGCGATGAGAGATTGTGACCAAGCTTCGCAGGATTGAGCTAAACACAACCACCCTTTCACTTTATCGAGACAAATGGCTGTGTAAAATTAACAGCACATAAATGCCTTTCCTCATTTACGGAACTAAGGCGTAGATTACCTTCATGCTGTAAGCATTTAATAGACCTGTCTCAAACATCGGTCCTCTGTTGACTGTTATCTCGTTTGCAAGTACACTGTAAATCACATCGATAGCATACTGCAGCAGAATGTTCGCAACTTCTATAGCAAGATTATAAAAAAAGAACGGAACAGATGTTAATAGCTATAACTAGCAAATTGACAACACTTACACACACATAGTAGTCTCTGCCTACCCCTATGAGATGGGATAGGCATGAGCATATTTAAGTATTTTTACATGATATACTATCTATATATATGTATAAGACCCTATCTAGACTTTTTGCCAAATAATTTTGTCACAGAGCTTCGGTTTGTGGTACATCAATACATCAATTGAAAAATAAGTAAAAAGTACCTACCTATTTTATTTTTTTAGTTTTATATAAAATTTAGCATTGTCGTGGAGATTGAGGTCGCTTCCTATATATTCCTAGATATTTAATCACAATAATAAGCTTTTCGTAGCACGCCCCGCTAACTCCCATCAAGCGAGCAGCAGCCCTAATGGCTGTGCCCAAATTATGTTTGTGTTCGTAACTCTCACCGACTTCATGATAATATCATTTATTGTTCTCGACACGACCTTCTGGCGGTAGCTTAATGTACCATTGCTTGAAGGCTATATAGTTTAACCTTTTTGATACAAACACATAAAACCTTATGAAATAATTGTCAACGATTCTATTCACATTATTTTAAAATAAAACTATTTACTTTGACTGCGGAATATAACTAATCATATTCACAACTCAGAGAAGGTCAGTAGGGTATTGCATCTCCAAAGTCACATGTTTGAATAAGATTATCTGATATTAAATCATAATGTCCCCTTTCGCCATTAATCTAAATAATTGCGAAAAATGTCTAACATTTAACGTCAAGCTCAGACAAACATACATATCATGTAGAGCTCTTAGTAGCTAACATAATATTAGTTGATGATGTTTCAAAAGCTAATTAAAATATATTATGATTTAAATAAATTTGCTTTATTTCTGAATTAACGCGCAATCTTATTAAAATCTTTTGACACGTCATGTCTTGAATTAAGAAAAAAACACAATTGAAATAAGAACCTCTTCCTTTCTTCGAAGTCGGTTAAAAAAAGAGATTTTGTTTACTCATATGAAGGAACCCATCGAGTTTATAGAATCAGCTGATCCATAAAGGATTATGTTTCGTCTTGTAGCTACGTAGTTTATTTACCTGTATTCGCTCTGGGATCTCTCGCTGCTGCAGCGAAACTCCCGTAATTAGGTGCACCAAAGTCGGTCGCAAAGTCCGAATAATCATATCCATAGTGCTGGAACTGCGCCGCCGTTAAAGCCAGGCAAGCGCACAGGACTATGACCTGAAACAATATAAAATGCAACTTAGTTTCATTGCATTAGGTTCCAATTCCCCGATTTGCAATAAAGTCAATATTTATAAATAATAATGGTGATGATGCAAAGTTTATGAAGAGATGCATGAATGTGGATGAAGCGAAAGAAGTATGTAAGGATCGTAGCATGTGGCAAACAGTGGTCTCTGCCTACCCCCATGGGATACAGGCGTGAGCATATGAATGTATGTATGTATGATGCAATACATGTAAGTGAAGTGGAGTAAATGAAGAAGACTTGATAATTTTTGTTCAATAAAACAGAAAGCAAAGAAAAATGGAAGTTAGTGATATGAGAAAATAAAATTGCAGACCACAGTGCTTCTTCTTTCATTACATACTACTCTCGCTAGATTACGATTTTTAACTATTATATTATATACTAAAGTGACTTATGAAATGTACATTAAATTAGAATATCAATACCTACACGAAAGTCGTGTCATGTAAACAAAGGAGGATAAACGATCTCATTTCGATAGCATGATACATTATTGATTAATTGGACAGCGATCAAAGAAATATACGACTTAATATGGGTGTACAGAATTCAAATTAAATCGATCTTATTTACATTTTAATGTTACGGTCCGATTCTTGCAAAACGTTAAAACGTAACGTACACACTTAGTGCAATACTATTATATTTATCTACCAAACAAAGAACTCCTGATCGCGTTGTGTGGGTGATATAATTAGGTGGCGCGTTACCTGTTGCATATCATTAATTTAATCACCGATATCAAACTATCAATTAAGTATCATAAATTACTCAACAGTCAGTCTTCCGCGACCTTGAGCACTTTCAAAAACTATTCTTGTTACCAACACATTAAAGCCTATCTACAATATAACATTACGCCCTATTAAATGTCTTTATCTTGCGAATAAGGAAGGTAAAGTGCGGAAACGTAAGCTAAAACGTTACGTAATAAGGTATCCGGCGCACACGTCTCACTAACTGGTTTAGATCAAAAACAAGTGTGTGAACTTGATATGTGACCTCAAATGAGGTCCGCACCGAAGGCGGGCCGCGTATGAACTCTGCGTGCTAACAATCAGCTGATTTAACACGTGTGCTATGTTAGTAGACGGGCGACAAATAGTTGCCGGAGTTGCCGGTAGCATAATTAAATCAATTTGATAAGTTGCTTTTTAAAACGCAGATACTTATCTGTATGTAATGATTTGATCTAGTTATCTGATCTACTGTTATATTTATAATCGCTACAATAACTTCTTTTAAAATGTAAAGTAAAGAAGTATTTCAATTTTTTTTCAATTTCCATTACTTACAAATAAAATGAATGTAGTAAAATCGGGTTCATTGAATATTATTTCTTATTTAACACGCTAAGCCAATTACACAATAATGATTTAATTATAGTTCTGGTCCTTGATTCAATATTTTAATGATTCGAATGAAAAATATTCAAGCAGATGATTTCTTCAAACTAATATATGCAGCACCTGGTTAAAATAATTGCATATTTATGTAGATATAATTCAATTAATGATTATACAATATAGATAGGTAAAACAGGTAGTTCTGTTGAGTTCAACCATATGTTGCTCTGGATATAAATTGCTTAATGGCAACTATTCTTCGCGCGACATAATCGTAGTTGATCTACAATTTCACTTAAAACTGACGGATATTAAGGTGTGCTTTCGAAACTGGTCTAAGTGGTTGTACGCCTATTCGCAACACTTACAGTGTACACAAAGTCATTCACCACTAAAGGATATATTGCAACTGCATTCCGAATATAGGAATATGGACGGAATACAATTTAAATGCCTGTTAAACTGCCATGGCGTGCCACAACACCTGTGAGTGAATATATGGATAAAATATTTGTTTAAATATTGTTTGTATTAGTGAATTCATTCAATTATGATTTTTAATTGAATACTAAGTATGTAATACCAGTGGAAATCAAATGAAAATAAATTCGATTCGCAGACGAGATTCGCAGAAGGACGGGAATCAGAACTTTGGTGCAAAAGTCTTAGAAAAAATGATTTTCACCAACAAAATAGAGGATTTGAAACTGCAAAGTTCTTCAAATAACACTGGACCAAATATTTTTTAAATCTTCATTATTAACCAATTAAAAAATGCAAGCCTTCGATCTTAATACTTTGAAAGTGCCAAAATCCTGATCGAGTCATAAATAATGCAGGGGACGTGAAGCAATAAAATGCATTAAATATTCACAAGTTTGCACATAAAGTAACAAACTACCCAGCAAGTTTAAAAGCAGTCTAGGAAGTTAGCAAACTGTATTGATGAAACTATGCTTACGATAAAACTATAGCAACTGTTATACACAACGTTTGCATAATAAGGGCTAGCGCGTAAGACCAAGTCAATCTGAATTGTTAGATACTCGTTTTGTCTTAGATACAAACATTACTAATATTATAAACTAAGTTGTTTTCGTAGTTAGGAATAGAAAGGAGAATCATGAATGACTTCTAGCTGTAGAAATATTAATAACGGCAGTAGTGTTGTTAACAGTTGACCCATTTGTGTTTTTGGGTATAAAGTTATTCGAAGAGTTGAATGCATCATTCTCAGAAGATCAATTGGTCGAATTCGGATGTAAGTAATAAGATATTTACTATAGATGGATACAACACCATTTATCATAGATCTAGTGATTGTGTTTTTAGAATCTTGATCAAGGAATCCTAATACGTAAAAGTGTGCTATGTTATCAGTGTAATCTGAATATAAGATGATGCTATAAATATAATTTGTGTATAAATACTGAATAAACCTTATGTATAGAAGGGCCTTTTCATTCTCAGTGCTATATTGTACAAGTACAAGAATTGATTGCGTGTTTTGTGTGCAATTGCTGATACAAAATTTACAATCTAAAGCAACAGTCGTCTGATGATCAACACGAATGAAGATGCGTGCACTGCTCCAGATACTTGTAGCGGAACTAATTCCAACTGGTTTACTATGTCAAATTCACGCATATTTCAATCTTATGTAATTGTGCTCTTAACCACAGCTCAACTTCTATTGCATTTTTTGCATAAAAGTATGTTAACATATTATGTATTTTATATTCTAATCAATAATTGCCGAAAGGCAGAATATTAGTCTTTGCATTGAACGTACCAGCTTTCTTACAACGATCCAAGAAACGAAGAATTGGAGGGTAATTTTGTAATGCCATACTCTAAAATTATTTTAACGTTATACCTTTAATAAAGTTATTAGAAATTGTAACTAGCTTCTGCCCGTGCCCACCCGGAATTTTATAAGTAGGATGTGTAATTTTAAATATACATCCTGCAAACAAACTTACTAACCTATTATTTATTGTATTGTATTAGTAATTAGCGGACTCCATGTGGTTTCACCCGCGTAGTTCCTGCTCTCGTGGGAGTACGTGGGATAAAATATAGCCCAATGCTGAAAGAATTTTCAAGATGGTCAAGAGGTTTTTGAGCCAATTTGTTACAAACATACTTACATACAAATTTCTCTTCTTTATTATAATTCTAATCTCCTCTTTATTTTAATATTAGTATAGATTAAAATATCTGTGATTGTTTAAAATAAAGTAACGCTATGCATACACGAATTCAAGTGGACTTATCCAGATTTGCCAGCCCTGTGTACAAATCGCTAAATCTGTATCATAAATACAAGAACAATTGATTGCCGCAGCAATACAGTCTTTATGTCACCGGCTGTGAATGCAGGATCATAAACCAACCAACTACATATTTAGAGTATAAAATGAAACCAGAATTTGTTCCGTAAGTAATTTGTTGATTGATTTTGTATGTACATTGCAAAAGAAGGTCGGATTTATCATTTGACTTTTTCTTTATTGTGATTACATATCTATATTATATTACAACCACCATTTATATTATGCGGTACTTTATACCGATGCCTGCAATACTGATCAGTTGTTCATGAAATCGTTTCGTTAAAGGAAAACGTGAAGAATTCGTTTCGACGATATCTGAATTCGTATCCGAGAAAAACATAGGTATATTCATCATACTATTATATATTATTATAATTGGCGCCTTACTTAATTTTTAAACTTCGTACCGTTCAGAATCAATAAATATAAAAGCAAATTGTTGGGTTCAATATCAAATGTCGAAAAGAAATGAAAGAAACAAAAAGTTCTTCTTATATATACAAAGAACAGTACTTAAAACTAATTACAAGTGTCTCTCGGGATTGTGCTAAGAAGGCTGGCAGCATTGCCACGTTGAATAGCAATGTTGATTCTTTGAGCGAGAAAAGCCCCAGCCCGCTTGTCACGCTTCTACCAGACGACGTGCAACCTCTTTGAAAAGTTGATGAGCCTCTGGACCCCTAGAATTTCAACCACAAAGGCAGAAAATATGTATTCTTGACTAATGCAAGCATATTTAATGTTCATGATAAATCTAACACTTCAGTAATTTTTCATTTAAATAAAACATACATTTTGCTACCTACAATCTCAGAATACATCACGCCTGTATGTAGACGTCCTTTACAAGGTGAAATACCTATAAAAGTAGGAAGTGTTCGACGGATTTATTTGCTTTTGCATACTCGTACACTACTACGAGTCATGTAAGGCACCTTTTAAATATATGGCACTACAAAATTACTTTCATGACAAAAGAAGGGCGGCTTCCTACGTTGTTATAGAGAATTGCACGCACACATACGAGCTACTACTACAATCTCGTATCAATTCGAGTCAATTAATTCCTGAAGGCCAAATATGATGTTATCGCGAAACAGTAAGAAACATCCATACATCCATACTCACAAACTTTCACGTTTTTAATATTTGTATGTTTATTATTTTATGGAATCAAAATGAAACGTTAAAACGCGCTTAATCCTCCTCAATAACCACGTGACATTAACGGAATACCATCAAATAAAGAAGAAGAATACGCGCTGCTTAAAACAACCATACCTGACCTTCTATAGTAACATGCGCTTAGTAGGTAAAGTAACTAATGGTTGAAAGTACGCGTTTGTGTTCATGTGCCTAATAACGACACTGTATGGGAGTTAGCCTTCTGTAGGTTTTTATTTTATACTTTTATATTTGATAGCCTAATGTAATAATAGTTTAATATTAATAAATGTAGTAACAGGTTTTATGTTTTAACATTTAAGTTTATAATTATTTACATATGTCATAGTCATTAGAGCCAAAATGATTAGCACTAGCTATGTCCATCAAATGCTAGCAGCAAGCTTTGCCTATAATTTGCTTTTAACGCTAGAAATTACACATTACGCAAAGGTCATATTGTGAACACGACGTTCAATAAAAGAAAAAACTAGTCTATAAATCAACAAAACCCTCAGCCATCTTCAACAAACTATAATTATTTGCAAACCACTTCAAACGACATCATTCAAATTTTATGAATTTATGGGGATTTATTCAACTGCAACTATTTATGTACATTTTTGTACTTATATAAGAATCTTACCACGGTCGAAGGGATAAGAGTGTCATCAATCAATCATTATAAATCCTGCCATCCACACGCACATCGCCTCAATTCGGAATTATTAACGTACTAAATAATTATACTACCTGAAATGTACCTTTACAAATTATAGATACATCGGTATTTTGGTTCCAAGTTCCTCGCCTTATATGAAACGGAAGGCCATTTTTCAGGAACAAAATTTCGTCTCTACCATATTCTTAAATAAATATATGTATAGATAACTATGTCTTAATGACTCTATTACTAAACCAATGGAGCCATTATTACTATTGCGGACCTTAAGGTCCTGGGTGTTAAGCTTTTGTTTTTTCCAACTGTGATTTCCCAGTAATAGTCAGAAGCGTGGATTAGTGCTTGGTTAGTGGCAATAGGTTCGCCCCCTAATGGGACTTAACATAACTGGCGGAAATTAGGTGTAATATTAATAACCCTTTGCTTTGTGAGCATATTTATATAAATGTATACGTCAGTCAACTTACTTATACAAATAAGGCTTACTTTTTGTCTACCGTAGTAAGGACAAGTCCATAACCCAATTGTGGTTGTAGATGAATAAATGCTACATCTGAAAAACAGCCTATATAACCTTCGATAGGTTTTAAATAACATTTGTTACCTTTACGTATACTTGATCATTAATAATAATTTATGAATGTCAAAGCATGACATTATCTCAAAAACATACAAAGTTACAAGGTATTTGTCCAATTGTAACAATGTTTAATGACTGTTTAAAATATCACTGTGTTATGACATTAAACCAATACAATATATGCCAAACATGTGAATACTATATTCATGTTTTGGTGTTCATAATATATCCAGTTTAATTTCATATTTTGGACTGTAAGTATATTAAAAAATTACACATTTTTAGGACATTCTCTTAGATTAGTGTATGATGTTACTGTAGATTAGACCAAGTAACATTCCCTCGCGCTTCCGCTAATAGAAACGATAAGAAATTACATAAATTTGTAACGTGACATATTATTTTTTTATTTATTTATTGATCACCAAGAAGATTACATCATCACAAACAAAAATAATCATTATAATAATTTTGGGAACATGCTCAATGCGATCTTAATTATAAGTTAAAAAATGCGTGCATGAAAGAAGACAAACTAAAAACAATTTAAGTATAACCTAATTATACACGAGTCATACTTAAATATAAGAGGTACTGGTTTTTTATTTCTACTAAATGTAATTCTAAATAATATTATGCCATTCCCGTACATTTTATACCGTTTACTCTTACTTTGTCTATTGGCCCTATACCAATACCGTACGGGGTAGGCAGAAGGCAGCTGATAACAGCTCTAAGTTTTCAGCTGTCTAGTACAGAGTAGGCTTTTAATATTACCACAATATTGACCGTGGTCTTAATTTGAACAATAAGACCAGAGATATTTTATAACCTTTACTAACTTAACTAATCTAGCCTTTGTTTAAGTTAAATCGCGTAAAACTAGACTTTCTTATCTCTGTGACATTCTAGTCGGAATTGTTGTTGCAATCTGAGTAAATCCTGGCAAGGTTAATGTTACAACACGCAACGTGAATAAACTATTTACATTGACTGTTATGCGTAGACAATTACTTATATCCCGGGAGTAGATATGAAACGCACGCATAGAAACTCAATCGAATAAAATGTACGCGTATGTCTGTTTGTTCGCTCACTTCTCCTAAATAAGATACTGTATCGTAATGCAGTTTTCACTGTTACGTAGGCAATTTCTTTCGAATTACTATCTGTTACATTTGGACTCGTAAATGGTTATGAGGAGCAGAATAATTACGTACTCAGTAAGCCAAAAACGGGTCGAAATAAAAACAAATATTTTTAGATACTAATTTGTCGTATTAATATTAAAATATATTCTGCTATATTCTGCATTGCATTATTAGGAGCACCAAACCAAACACTAATATCTGTTAACAGCAACTGCTTGCAAAATTTAACCACGTTTTCATAAAATTGCATGCTTTAAAATTAGCCGTGCATGCAAAATCAAGAATAATTCCCAGCTTTACAGTCTAAGTAATAGGGTGTAAAATTGTCTAACTTGACAGCCGGGGTCACTTTGCCGCGGAATGCACTACGCATGCCTAGGGCCATGGTACAGATGACTACACATCAAGCTTTAGAATTCCAGTAGAAATTGAACGCGCATTGTTATAGGTTTTCCTCACAGTGGGAGGTCAGCTAAAACTGGTATTCGATCTTGATATGTCGTTGTTTTTACTGTACATGCGTGCCGTAGTGAAACCAAATCAAGTGTGAACGCACTATGTTGCGACACAGTTGCGCAACTAGTGAACGACGGACATTGTGTTAAAATATTGTATCCACTGACCTACGTACCCTACATTCCTAGTAATCGACCATAGAACCTTCAAAGCGACTTTTGTTTAAAATTCGATTATTCGTCATTGCTGTTTCTAGGCGCGGACCCAGACTCTAGAAAATATAATGAGTCTAACATTTTCAACGAATAGGCAGCAATGTGTAACTTGAAATGATATACTGTAAGCTTTTAAGTGTTGTCATTTCAATTTCTTAACACGCGCTGCTTAAACAATCATATTTGACCCCATGTAGAGATAGATACATTTATTAAAAAATAATTTACTTTATTTTGTCATGAACCCTTGGGAAGTTTACTGCAAGTACAATTTGTTATATAACAACGAATCGCGGGCAGAAGTTACTAAAAGTTAAATTATACCTTAGTGGTATAGTCGTGATATTTTTAATCTGTATCACATTAGCAATCGTGTATTAAATGCTTGTAATATATTTAGTGAAAGGATATCTTTAAACATGCATCAATTTCAAGTAAATTATACTGAGCCGGTCAAGATGGTACGGTTTCGAAACCATTATTTATGTCCCGTGCCTCTATTATCGCTCTATCGCATCTAATTATATTATAAGAGAATTAAAGCGGTCTAGTTATGGATGATATTGCGGCATTGCATTGGAATGCTATAATTTATTTGTTTTATGTACTGAACTACCTTCAAAAAAGATTTCTACATATTTGAACGTACAATAGCAATAATAAAACCCCAATAATTACTATTATTCTTCAATTCGATTATCAGTTCAGTGTACTTATTGCATTATAACAGCTCTTAATTATAATCGAAATACTTTATGGCCGACCGTCTTGATGGTCTAGTGGTTGCAGAACACGAGGGCTTGAGTTCGTTCCCCGGGTCGAGTTTTTCCATTTATAATTTCCAAATAACTGGGAGAAGCCTGGATTAGTGCCGGGTCAGTGGCAATAGACACGCTCCCTATTCCATAGGACTTAAACATAACTGGCAAAATGTGGAAATACTATAAGTACATCTTTGCCTACCTCTTCTGGGAATAGAGGTGTGAGGTTATGCATCTATTGGCTATCATGATAAGAATAAAGGATGCCAAGTATAAGACGATGTTTATACTCTTTTCGACTGCATCATTCCAATCTAGTCAAACAGCCCTAATACTTCTTCCTAGAAGCCCTAATTAGTAGATCTTCACTGGCTGTGAGTTCTAAACCCTTTGGATGTTCAGCACCAACATTTTACATGCCTTAATTATTCTACACTCGGCCCTTACAGTTCTCGTGCATTAGCACGAACACTTAACGCTATTAGCATATTTAGCACCATTGAGGGCGAGGTATTTATTAACTGTGATACTAAAAATACCGATAAATCCCAGCATTTACGTGCTACAAAATTAACACTTCACGTATTAATAGTCCTTTATTGAGAATACTCAATAATTTAAAAATAATTACCACACTTTGCGAGATTACATGTTTGTAGCATAGGAATTTCGCACATTCGATTGCGAAGACTAAAAATCGCATGCAATTGTTCTTTTAATAATTATAAAAGAGTATAAAAATATTACAATGCGTTATTCCGCTATTTTATAAGTATATATGGCAAAATTAACCTAGTGAAGTGTAGTCTAGTATGTGCTGGGGGTCCACTACCTTGCGAACGTCCGTCAGATATGCCTGCAGCACGCCCTTTTTAATACTTACATATTAAATCTTCCTCGTGTAATTTTTTAACTTCCTGATCTCAACAAAATCAATACATCAGATAACACTGAAGGTCTGTGCAAATAGGTTTTGCAATGACGCGTAAGATTGCATGCAGTACAATCGTAGCGATAAATGCTTACATCCCATCGAGTATTGGTCATGCTTCGGTAACCGGATACTATTCACGGTCAAACACTAAACGTCTTTACGTGTTCAGCAGGCCTTAATAAACATTCATTGCAATTAGTAAAAACAAAGTTTATATTTATAATAAGTACATATGTAGGTTGGTAACAGACAGCCTATTGTTAAACCACAATTATTATTTTATACTCTCACTTTACTCTACTCGTTACTGTATTTATTTTGATTTATATATTTGTAACAATAAAAGCTACTTAGTGATGTTACTCGTTTTTTAAATTTTTCCATTGATCTTTCTCCTATTGGTCGGAGGGTGATGTTATAAAACCATCCTCGATGAATGATAACACAAATATATTTCTTTCAATTCAAACCTACTCAATCAAACATACTCGTCAGCTTTATTATATGAAATTATAGAAATAAGGATAAAAAAAATTGTTCACGCTGACTGTACTATATATTTCTTGGATGTTGTGAGAATTCATTGGCACCAAAGCAAAAACCGTGGAAGTGGTGATAACAAAGTTATTAAATAAACGAAAACGTATAATCTGTTGTAGACGAATTATAAATGACCCCAGAAATTATGAAAATCTTTTGAAAATTAAACATCAAATTACATGCTTGAATAATACTATAGATGTTCACACAAACAAACAAAAAGCCTATTACAAAGACGTGCTCAAAACTTTGCAAACTGTTGTGCAATATTGATGGAACGCAAACATCGCAAAATATATAAATATAAATATAAATAAATTAAAAACCTGACAAATCGCATTCTTAAATTGGATAATGTAAACGTAATATTGTTACAAGCCTTACATAAGTTTACAAGAAAGTTATTTGGTAACATTCAGTTAATTGTGTGTAACCGATGACAGACAAAAATGACTAAATTGCATGCTTATTTAAATTATATGTATGAGGAGAAAGTACTTATGTGTGATGCGTAGTCATTTGCTGTATTTAAATAATCTTCTCATCTCAATAGCTGTGCCCTGTAGTTGTGATTTCCAAGGAACCCTAGATATTTGTTTAAATAACCGAGCCTAAGTTACTCTTGTAACATTAGCTACCCGCCAGTGAAAGTACCGTTAAAATCGGTCCAGTCGTTTCGGAGATTACCCAGAACAAACAGACAGACACACAGGCATATTTTTTTTAAATTGCTTTTTTATGTTCGTGTCGTATATACTTTCATATGCATTTAGTGAAACGCTGTTATTTTGGAATTACAAACAGACACTTCATTTTTATTTTCATTGTATATAAATATAAATACATCTTAGTTACAATGGCTTGTAAAAGTCTACTATTTTTTTTACCGACAGACGCCTACAGCTGGGCATAGGCCTCCCGCAACGATCTCCACGACGTCTGCCACCTACATCCACTTATGTATAGGACGTAATTAGCCATAACTGATTTCTACATATATCTGGCTTCTGCCCTTGACTTCGTCCACGAGGAATAGTTAATTACTTCGGGCTAACGCTAACTTTAACCCGCGATTGGTCATATATTAGTACAGATTTAAAAAAAGTTAAATTATCAGAAACATTATGCAAACTGATAAAGTTTTATTGTATTCGAAATGTATCAGTTATACACCTATCCATAAACATTAAACTATTTAGTATATAGTTAAAGAATAAACAACGTCAATTATGAAATGGTTTAAAAAGCCTTAAGATTGATTAATGATAACTTAGTAATATACGATTCTCATTTTCAATCCATTAACAATTGTAATAATCGATTGATGCAACATCAAAATATCATTAATGTAAACAAAGTTTCGACAGCATTCGGAAAAATACGTAATTATTCCATTTTTATTTCAATAAGTCCTTGCTTTTTATTCATTTATAGTTAAATTTTCCATGTCATTTATTTATTATTCCTAAAACAAATCCTTTATTGACCTGACCGCTCATTTCAATGATTATGTTCGTGCAATTTCGATTAAGTACGTAAAAATATATTTGAATGATGATTAATGTTGAAAATGTTGTATATAAAGTTTTTAAAATTACCGATATTATAATTAGAATAAAAAAAATAAATTAATATGCTCACGCCATTCCAGAAGGGTCCCCGAAGGGGTAGGCAGAGGTGTTGAGATAACAACACCCACTTTTCACCGAATTTGATTAAGTGCCAACATGACAGATGGTGATTCCATCGCCGTCTCAGGCACTATAATACGGCATTGAATTACTTTTCAAACATTGCAGGTTTCCTCATGATATTTCTTCACCGTAAAGCACACGGGGTGGAATTACTGCACATTAGTTTTCATAAAAACTGATATATTATTTATATAGAATATTAATATACTTCAGACAGTTTTTGAAACATGTAATCAAATAATTGTCCAACTCTGATTGTGCTTACATTAGAATTCCCGCATCACTTGTAAATTACAAAACACAACCTTTAGATCCTAACGTCATGGCTATCCATCTTCCAAGTTCTGAATTGTAATTCTTTATACATTTGTCACCTAGATATTGAAGGTTGCAGCGTGGAGCGTGGACGAAATGACGTGCAAATTATGCCACTCCTCCGGACTTTATTGCATATTTGAAATATTATGTAGAAATTATTGAAATATATCCCTATTCAATACCCAGGTAAATACTAATTAATTACGCCACTATAATATAAATTGACAAATATTTTCTGCACCCACCTAACATTTTTATTCAAGGACTTAGCGCAGTTTGTACTATGTATATTTCTTAAATAAGTTTATTACTCTTTGACATCCTTTATATAGAGGGGACTCCATTATTGTTGGTATATTTTGCACCTACAAAAATGTCATAATATTATACAACAGGACCAATCTCAATTATAACAAAAAAAACACCTTAATTTGATATTTTATAAGCATTGAAATATGATATTATGACAACACAATTATTGCTTTAAAATTCCAATGTATTTTATAAGTGTTTTGACAATTAATTAAAATTAATAAAGAAACAATAATTAAGCGCGCGAATAAGCGAATGTAATGTCAAGTTCACGCGTGGTGTTATAAATTGCAAACGGTTTTGTAACATTACACAAAACCGTTACAGAGCAATTTGTCACAATCGATTATAAAATGCCTATAAGAATTGAAAGCGACGGAAGGCCACGAATCGACCCCGAATATCTCTTGTATTGTTATGTAAAAATATTACCGTTTCACCGACACGAAAATAACGTTTCAATTAAAATTATTCGAAGGGCATTAAGAAAACTAATTCACAAGACATTCTTAGTCTGTTTTTTCCGCGTAAGTACTTAATTATCATCGGCAAACATGTATTTAAAAAATATAACGATAAAATACATCCATAAAATGTTGGTCTCCATCCAATCCATAAAATCTGTGTGCAACCTTCAAAATCTCAAAAATATGTTAATTATCATGAATAAACACATAAAACTAAAATAACTTTGGAACCAATAATAATCAGCAGATTATACTATCAAAATAACACAATAAACAAATACATCTTGCGTGTAAACAATATTATTATTCCAAAATATAATATTCTGGTTGAATAATGTTACCGGTTGCCCTTAGTTCCGCGTTGTTTAGACGGGTTCTAATTTGACCGCCAGCGTTTCACTGTCCGATACGGATTTCATTCGTTATTGGGTTTCCCTGTCTCCTTATAATACGGAAATTATTTTACACAATCCGTAATTTCATACATATTAGAAAAACAAAGTTAGTTTTTCAATGAAACAGATTGACGCTTTGATCTCACGTTTTTGAGTAATATATATATTTGAAAAACTAAGGGAGTGGGTATTATTGTAGAGAAGCAATATTGATAATAAAGCTTGTTTTGAATGCGATTAAGTTCAATTTAAAACAAAAACGTACTTTTTTATTGAACAGGGGGCGATCTATGATCGTTTTAGCAGCGCGTATTAAGAACTTTTTAGCTTTGACGTTTATGAGATGTCAAAACTCAGACGTCTCCTAATACTCTCTGTTTAAACTGATGATGGTAAGTACCCTGAATAGAATTATTATGAAACATTAGAGAATGAGATTATGTAATAATTCTTTAAAGATTTAATTATAGTTAAAATCTTACAGGTCTTAAATCGTAAACAACACAAAGAGGTTGAATATTGCAAAATAAATGGTAGTATTACCTATTAGCATATCTGATAGTTTGCTTTCACAACCACTGCAGACCGATATTCAACACAAGTTAGACAATTAATTGAATTCTGTAACAAATTGTAACTAAACTAACTAATAGTTAACCGTATAAAAATAAACTCTATTGTCGTTGCTTAGTCTAGAAATGACTGAGTTTAAAATAGATTGATATCAATTCCTCATTTGATTGTCGGCATTCGATACCAACCTTGGAGAAAGAAAGGCTATATTTTTAAACAAATAAATTAAGCAACACACAATGCTTGTTATATTAACTGTTATGTAGTTAATGACAATTTTACAGACAAATGAATTCTCAAATTGTATGAATTACTCCATCAGCTCGATCTACCAAACCGGAAATTGTAACTCATTTTTTACAACAACAATACAGTGCAAATAAGAAAACGGTCCTGATAGTAAACAGGGGCCTTACCAGGACCTCTTATTGCGATGATATTTTGACTCTTATTATGAGACAGACGTATTTGACGTGTATACACCTGTCACTGTCACACAGCTGAACTATCATTGCAATAAGAACTCATGGCTAGGTCCCAGGTACTTTGTCTTAGCCCTTGTAGCCTCTAAATACTAGCCAAACCAGGGTGACACTCGCTTGTTGTTTATTACGGAAATAAAGCGAAAAACTTTAATTGAAGGATGTAAACCCTCGTATTATGGATAGTTCATTGCTCTGGCAATGATAGTCTGATACTTAAGACTGTAAAAATCAAAGTTACCATTTTGATTGACCGCACAGAAAAAGATAATAATGGCAGAAGATCATAACTTGCTACAAATGTTCAACTTGCAACTATACATTGATGAGAAAAGTTTTGCAAAAGTAGATACCTGGCTCAGTTTGGAAGAGCGAAGTTAACCAACTCTCCCAAATCAGTAGTTAGAGAGGTGACCACCCGAGCTCCCTTCGTGCCTCGGAGAGCCCGTAAAGCCGTCGGTCCCGGTTGCCTATTGAACGTATTTGGCAATCGTTGCAGGTCTCAGTTGGAGGCCTAGGAGAGTCTGACAACTGGTTCAACCCAGATTACTGATTTTTCTCCCAAAAGGGGTTGCGAAGGTTAGATCGGCAGTCGCTTCGTATAAAAATCAGTCTGCCGCATCGAGTTGAATCACGGGCTTACTTCGACTGTATGGGATAAGGCCAGGGAGATGATGCGATACCTGGGTGAGTTTCATGCTGGTTTTTTTATGAAGACTTGTTGCTTAGTCGTTGTTTACATTTAACCAGAGCTTTAATTCAACAGCGACGACGAATTTCTCTCTTATACCATTTCAAACCTAAAGTTCCCATATTGCTTAGACGCACCTTCTTAAATATTCATCTTATTTGTTTTAAACAATGGTTCTACTTTAAAAAAGTCTCAGCACATTTATTGATGGATACAATCCCCATATTTTAATAATACAATATGCATGTTTCCATCGAAAGTAATAATCTCTAATTTCAATTTTAATGTGCAACATATTAACATATTACCTCGCATAGGACACAATTAATAAGGCAAATATTTGCGATTCAAAAAGTATGCCTCTGAGATAATACTTATAAAACGATTTAAAATATTACCGGAGCAACTAGATCAAGAAGTGATTACAAAATATTCAAGGAAATCTTTAAATATATCACATTAATTGTGACTGTTAAAATAACATGTCAATATTAAAAGAAAGTGGAAACTTTATTAAATAATGTAACAACTTCACATATAGTTACATAATACACTCATATACTGTGATATGTTCGTATGCACATCTAGTTTCTTACTCTGCGATTCCGTACACTTGCTCATAGTTATTTTCCTACTTAAAACATTTAAAATGTTAGTCCCTACATCTTGATAGTATTTCCCAAAAAGTCAAAAACACTATTCACTTTCCCTGTTTCAATCGTAACTTTAAAGCCTTTTTTATTAAAACAGATCTCAATATTTAAAAAAAATACTTGGGTTATTTATAGGTTATCACAATGTCAAAATTACCTCAAGCAGATGAAGCTATTCCAGAAAGAGAAACGCCAGTCTATCAACTAGTTCACGTATACCCAAGAAGAATACTCAGCTTTAGCAAAACCCAGTTATGAGCAAAAAAATTTACGCCGTTTATGTAGTTTGCCTAAGCGTGCAACGCGTACGCAGTACCCTAAGTAAGCGCCGATCATGAATGGGCAGCGTGCGTCACGTCAACGGGAAGTCTATCGCAGGTTGTATTAACATATACTATGTTATCATATGTATCTCATATGATACGAGCGCGCGCTGCAGACCGGTCGCGCCAATGAACTTCCGCCTTCCGACGCTGGCGTATCGTGATATAACATATCGATGTGTTTTGTTGATTTGTATGTTAGGGTTTTGAGATCGTCTATACTAATATTATAAAGAGGAAAGGTTTGTATGTATGTTTGTAACGAATTGGCTCAAAATCCACTAGACCGATTCAAAAAATTCTTTCACCATAAGCTTGCTACATTATCACTGATTAATATACACTATATTCACCGAACTCCTACGGGAATGCCTTGAAACCACATGACGTCCGCTAGTTGTATTATATATATTTGAGGTCTGTATAAATGTTGTGTTCAAAATGCTATTCCTTTGGTGAAGAATTTGCAAATGGTTATAATACTGACAGGTATTAAAGTATTTGATATCGTATGCTGAAGTAAAGAAAAATTTGGGAAACTCTGAATTTTTTGAAAACCTCATTAAGACATATACATGGTCACGCCTGTATCCCCAGAGGTCTTGTAACAACAACACCCACATTTCACTAATATGATTAAGTGCCAACGTGACAGATGGTGAGTCAATCGCCGTCTCAGTCACTATACATACGTCTTTGAATGACTTCTCAGACATATGCAGATTTCCTCACGTTTTCCATCACCTTAAAGCACGTGGTGTGAAATGGCTGTACTTAAGTTTTTTGAAAACTCATTGATACAGGCCCCGCTGGGATTCGAACTTGCCTCATTAAGAATATATATATAATGCTAAAATTTTTATTGCTCTGAACTCCCAAATTGATAAATAATTACGTTGTTCCCTTGATTAATCTAAAGCAGAAATGTTTTTCAAAACTATTCAATAAAACACCTATACTCGACTAATTCATCAATGTCATTTGTGTTCCACTCTACAAATGCATAAACAAAACTTTTCACGACTTAGGTAATTTAATTACACTGTCGTTGATTGGTTAACTTGCAATTACCCTGCAATATTATCCCAACAATTATACAAATCTGTAGCATTGCACCATCCCGCGATATACAAAGTATAGGCCTGTTAATTGTATGAATGTAGATTTATCAGCAAATAACGCAAGTTTCTCCAATGACGTTCAGATTTCAGCAAAAAAAAAACATCATCATATCCGTTGGTTCAATGGTTTTGGATTTTCATGATAGCATTATGACGCCTATGATCAGGAAATTCTGATTACTGTGACTATACAAATTCCAGTGTTTTTTTTTGTCTACCAGTACCCCTATCACGGGTTTGCCACCATTTCGTTATCTATACTTGCTAGCCTCTCCGCCGAATTATGTATGAGAAATTGTGCAGAACTAAAATATCTCATACAAATATTGCGAGTGACGTTAGCGAGTATAGTTTACGAAAACGGTGGCAAACTCGTGATAGGGGTACAATAGGGGTAAATGTTTTCTGTTAATTTGAAACATAACAAGCAGTCTTCTGCTTTCGATTACCATTTAAATGGGAACGGAATCACAGTACGTTAAACAATTACATTCATATTTTTTTTATTAAGTATTATATAATTATACTTCATCTTCGATCTACAAACAAATCTATACGAATAATATTATAAAACAGCAGAGTTTGTTTGTTTGTTTGAACGCGCTAATCTCCAGAACCACTAGTCTGATTTAAAAAAATCTTTCAGTGTTGGATAGTCCGTTTATCGTGGTCCTTCCACGATAAACGGACTTATTTTATTTACATAAAAATTAGGGAGAAAATTACGATTTAGTAAAACCTATTTATGCGTGCGCTGCTAAAACTAATGACAGTAGAACAAAATGATGTAGTACGGATTTGTAGGTCTTATTAAGATCTACAAGAAAGTCCGCGAGTATCATAGTTTAGTCACAATAACCGCTTTTATGTTCATAAAAATCATGAATTAGTCTGAAGAAAGAAAGTACGTTAAATATGTATCGTAATATTTTATAAAACTAAATCTACGCGGGTGAAGCCGTGGGGCACAGCTAGTTAAAGATATAAGATGTTTCAATCCAATTGAATGAATTTGATAACGTTGATTACGCTACAGACTAGTGACTTTGTGTATTGAAGCGTAGATGTCGCCATGCTAATCAAATATTGACTTATGCCAATTACATGGAAACTGCAGGATCGGTCTCGAGGTCGACAATCATGTAAATACACACAATGACAAGGTCCCTATAGGCATTAAAACGATACAACAAGTACACATTCAAATTCGCCTTGACTCGCTTACGAGAGGCCGAGGATTGTTAAGAGGAAGTGGTCATCCACAATGGGGATTTCGACTATTCACAATTATACAATATCATCTACCTCAAGGCTTGGCAAGACTTGACAATTGAAGTTGTAGTACCTACCTACCAGTGCATTGACATTAGATAATTATCGTCTTTAAAATATAACCAATTTCTGCCTACTTTATGAAGATACTAGACATCAGATTCTTTCCTTTCCTTTCCTTTATTTATTTAATGGCGATGAGCTTAAGTAAAACTATTCCGCCAATGTCAAGTGATTGTTGAGAAAAATATCTCGTAAATTATTAAAAATATGTGGCGGAACCCATTGGATTCCTCGCTGTCAAAAAAAAGGGCCATAAAAATGCATCAGATTCTTTTTCATATCAATATGAAATAAGATTCCGCATATGAGTGACATGACAGGCAGACTTGTCACTGCATACATTGGTTTCTTTCTCACATTATCGCAATAACCTGAAAACTTTTTTACTGTTACGGTTTGCACATGTGTGCAGGCTCGACACCTAATCAATCGAGCCTATCAATAATGTCACAGCGTCCTTAAGCATGAATAAAATCAATCTTACCGACAGATTATTATACATTTATGGCTCAAGTTATTACTTACTTCTGTAATTAGTTTAGAATCAACTAGTTTTAAGTTTTTAAACACAGATATTAACGTAAAGTACAGTTTGCAGCGGCACGATAGCAAAATTCACTTTCCACGCCAAGAATTATTTATTTAGAGCATTTTACAAATGATGCCTTCCGACTTGCAGAACAACTATGAAATAATAGTGTTTTAGACTCAATCCTTAAATTCTCAAAACTTTTTTTTACAAAAATACCTTATGAATCAAACAGGAAACTAAGAAGGTTGCAAAATTAAAATAATGAGTTGTGACATTATCCTCCCCGGAACTGACCATAATAGTATAGTTTAACAATCGTCGTGTGTTAATGACTTGGAATATAGGTCGTTCACCCACTATCCGTATGATTGTGAAGGTCGCTTTTTACATATCTCGGTCACGATGTTCATCAAAGAATAAGTATTAAATACAGTAAATACTAAAACCGCAAATATGTGCTTTGTGCATTTATCACAAGGATCATCATGCTCACCCTTGGCCGTAATTAATTAATGTTCTTGATACTAATCGCTCAAACTTACTAATTACGTGTAAATTACCTAGTTTGCAAAATAACTCTTCTATTAGGTTTTTTGCGTAACCAAGAAAATACGAAAAACGTCTTATTATCGCATTTTCTAAAGATTATGGCTGGTGAAGTGCGAAAAATCTTCTATTCTTCGCACTTCACCATCCATAAGTTTGATTAAAGCCTAATTTTACAACCCATATTATATTTCTTTTAAAATAAGGCTAAGAGTGGCACAGTTTGAATAGTCATCTGGTACGCAAGTGACATGAAATTCAATCTCGTCGTTATATTTGTGACATCCAATGTTTTTTGAGTCATGTCAACACGATAAGGTACGTATTTGCATTTATGTTTGTTTGTCATCTGCATTAAGTTACTCCCCCCAATCTGACAATGCTATTCAAACACTGATAATGTCAGATTGGCACGTCATTTGAGATGAGACAATACTTGTATCTATTGAAACTTAGTCTGGAAGCTGTCTAGTCGAGTTATTAGCCGAACGAACCATGAACCCCTGTCGATGGATCGAAGCTATTTTAGGCTTTCATCCCAGACTGTCACATAGGTAGCGTGGTTTTGTTACAGGGTATAGACCTTTGAGAGCTCCTTTTGTTCTTTTTATAGAGTCCTTTGAAATACATAGGTATTTTTTGTAAAAAAAAAAGAAAAATGTCGAGACACGAGGGCTCCGGAATACGCTGTACGGTGTGTGGAACTTTTGTAGTGTAGGTACTTATTGATAATTTGACTTCAGGTCCTATGTACTAAATATCAGTTAAACTTTGTCTAAATCTATACAGATAAATAAACTTCGAAGGGTCTGTTTGTAATCCTCAATTAAGAGCTTTTCACGAAATGCACATGATAGTATATGCGGTACTTTCATAAAAAAACAATAATGACTATTTTTCTGTCTGTCTCCTTGCTGTTTGATTTTAACGTGTTTTCACTGACAGGTAGCTGATGTTACAAGGAGTAACTTAGTCTACTTAATTTTTTTTTTACGGTAGGGTTCCGCGGGAATGATATATATCTACGCGGGTGAAACCGTAGGGCACAGGTAATTTATAATGTGCAGCTAAATTGACAGCTACACGATTCCGTAACTATAATGCAGTTTAGCTTAAAACGATAGTTGTTCCTTGTTATCCAGTGAAATACTTGAGTTACAAACTGGTTCTTCGGTGAGTTAGGTGTCGATAATTATATCGATTTTAATCTGAGGACATTGATTTAGTTACGACTTTTATTAAATCCATTCTTACCCCTTTTTAGTATGATGGCTCAACATTATGTAATTAAACTATCCTGTCTTTATCCATCAACTAGCGGACGTCACGCGATTTCACCCGCGTAGTTCCCGTTCCCGTGGGCGTACGGAGATACAATATTACCTTTATTAATCTGTGACAATGTAGCATTCAAATAGTGAAAGAATTTTTTAAATCGGTCCATTACTTTTTGAGCCAATTCGTTACGAACATACGTACAAACCTTTCCTGTTTATGATATTGGTAAAGATTGTGACCACTTTTTATTTTGCTTGCTTGATATAGTTTGCAAAATAATAGGTTACTGTCCTTAGAGACTCCGGGTTTACTCTGACAAAATATCAAGTCGGTAGATTTTATGATTTACGGCTGACTCGATTGTCAAATGAGTCACTCAAAACCCGGAAACTTTAGGGATACGAAAATAGGTGCAAATAAGTGAAATATCGATCGATGAATAATTTAAAATCCGTGTTCTTTGTTGTAAGTTCAGTGTCTGTCACTAAATAATGACTTAAACCACCTTCTTTATTCAAATGTACAGGCTACATTTTTATGATCAGGAGACCCTTTAGGATCGTTAAAGCTGCGCGTGTTAAGAACCCCTTAGCTTTGACGTTTAATTTTACGGTACAAAAATTAAACATCAAAGCTAAGCAGTCCTTTGTGTCCCCTGAAGACTATTAATCGAGGATTAGGGGCCAAAGTGGTACATGATGAGGCCGTGTCCGTCTATCGGACACTACACCTATGTAGTGGATTCAAAGACTTATCTTTCAATTTCTTATCGGTCGAATGTAAATTTCCTCACGATGTTTACGTCCGTAGTAACTCGTTGTAAAAACACTGCGCTCAAGTTTTAAAAAAAATAATTGATCTGTCTAATTTCAACGACTTTCCAAATATATATAGTCACCTCTATATAAGGAAATTTCATGAATTGTATTAAAATATAATTGAATCTGGTGTCATATTACACTTAACATAATTTCTGGTCACTTAAAATTCTGTTGTTTAGTAGGTCCAAACATCGGTCGGTCTATATCAAGGAGCTTCAAATTAAGAAAAATCGTGAGAAAACCTTTTGTTACTTAAAAATAATACACAAATAATGTAAGGCAGTATCATAGATCGTTATAATTATAATCCCACCCATCAAATTACCCATACTTACTAACTAATTTACTTGCATATATAATCACAGCAATCAACTTAATTTGTAAGAGACATGATATTTAACTATGTAATTAATGTATTAGACGTTTATCTAAGCACAGCATCTTAAATGGAGCGACCGGTTTTTTGCATGCATTAAAGTTTCGTCATTTTCAAACAATGATTTTTATCACCAAGTGTCATCGGAGCACTTGACATAAATGTGTGGGAAACAAGAATATTTTATAGTAGATAATATTCTAATTTTGGCCATGAAGCACAAATATTTTAGTTTACTTTATTTTTTCTATTTATGTAAATGAATGAAACTATGATATGTTTATATTATGATTTTATGGGTAAGTATATTTTGTGACTAGAAAATCAGCATTAACACTTAAACAATAAAATACCTACCCATAAAAATCATTATGATTCAAATTGCAAAACCAATCAGAAACTTAAAAATAATTTTAAAAACTCGAATATTTGACTTACGATTTTATCGTAATGATTCATGTTCAACATGTGAGGTGTTGCGCGGGCGATGTTAGAGGCACTGTCACAGTATCACTGTTAGGCGGCAATGCGCGCGCACTGCGACCGAGATGGCACGACTGGCGGAGTAGCAGGCTCCAGCTGCAAACCAAACGAGTGGTGGTATTCGAGTATTACCAATGCCGCGGCACAGTAGCACAAAATCATTAATAGAACACGTATCTAATGGAACTGTTTTCCATCGCGGGGATGTGGAAACTCTTTAACTAACTATTTATTTCGCAAAACTCGTACAGGCTCGACCTTCATTGATAGATTTTAATTGTTTCAAAGTTTTTACGTACTGGATATTTGTGGGTGGATGTTGGCGGCGTGCGCGTGAGTCGGGTTGTAAGCGAAGTGGCGACGTGTTCACAATATATAGGGCATGCCGCGACCTCCGACACGCGAGGGACTTGACTTGACCACGTGCTCCCAGACTATAACAAAGCTCAACTGCTAACATCCTGTGGGTTGTGGGACCGTATATTTTTGGGACAACGAAATAATTACTTCATGAAAGATGCATTGAATATGCAAAAGATAATCTAGTGGTGCAAATTACTTAATAGTGACATCAGTACAAACTGCTTATCTCAATATGACAATTTAAAATAATACATCATAATTTTAGATTTTTTATATTAAGACTGATGTATAAAATCTCAAAATAATATTTATTAACTAGTGATGTCCTGTTTTAGCTTACTGAAAAGATAAATTAAGCTTATTTATTTCTAAGCTCGAAAACATCGGGGCCAGTGCCAATAGCCAGATGAGCCTTACACTTGACATAAATATTACAAATTTTATGATGATTTCAAATCGTGATCGTGAAAAATTTATTCAATTTAATATTCGATATATATTTTTTGGTAACCAGCATAATACTATCAACCTACAATATTATCAACCTTTAATATAATTAACCTAGCAATATTTCACTTTTTGGTGAATGAAGTCTGCCAAAAAATGATTTGTAGTTTTCGCACATATTTCACGAAACTTTTTAAACAGGTATTATTTTAAAATACAGTCGGAAGGAAATGACAATTAATGGACGGTGATTAAATTTGCTACCTTGCGAATTCAAAAATAATCTAGGTCATTATATCGAACTAAAATTTACTGATAGTTGCTATGATAAATCGTATAAAACAAAAAGATTGTATCCAACCTCATTATCCACGTAAATGGTGTTACAATGTCAAAATTTAAATATTTTTTTATATATATTTAACTTTTTCGCTAAAAATGCCCTTGTTTACGAAATTAAACACTACGCTTATTTTAAAGCGTAGTGTAATTGGATAACGCGTAAGCCCAGTCGTTACTTCCGCGTACAAGTTGTGGTGTCTCGAAGGTGATTGCCCTCGGGCTGGATACAGGGCAATGTCAGAGAGTGGGACATATTGTGTACTTTTAAAAATCCTTCTGTACGCACTTCATTACAGGTGTCACTAATCACTTCAATCACTGTATCGATTGTTACTATCGGAATTAACAAAACACTTCGGACTGATCCCAAGCCTAGTTCATTTATTTAATTACTAGCTTAAAATTTATATCCGTCCTCGTGGTTGAGGCTATCGTATATCTAATAAATTTTGACATAGTCTGCTTAGCCAGGAATATTAGCAGATACACATTCCCATCTATATCTATACATCTATACAGATAAATAAAATGAAGAGTCTGTTTGTAATCCCAAAATAACAGCTTTTCAATAAATGCATATGAAAGTATATTATACGGTATTGAATTGAAAAAAATATAGTTGGCTATTGAAAATATCGAGGACTTAAACTCTTCCTGAAGGTAACTCAATACATTTTTTTTATAGCAGGAAACAAGAAAAGTACATGTACCAATACAGAGTCATTAGATATATGTATACTTTAATCTAAGATATATATCTATATCTATACAGATAAATAAAATTTAAGTGTCTGTTTGTAATTCCAAAATAACAGCTTTTCACTAAATTCATATGAAAGTATATACGATACTGACGAAAGAAAACTAATTTTCAATAATTTTCTCTGTCTGTCTGTCTGTCTGTTTGGTCCGGGTAATCTCTGAAACGGCTCGACCGGTTTTAACGGGACTTTCACTGGCAGATAGGTAATATTACAAGGAGTAACTTAGGCTACTTTTATTTAAAAATACATTTAGGTTTCCGCGGGAACTTAATTAAATCTAAGCGCGTGAAACCGCAGAGCACAGCTAGTTTATAGTAAAATTATAATGTAGATTTCTTTTGAGGCAAGTTGAACTGTATGAAATGGTCTCCATGACACTCTGAGCTCCATAGAAGCTTGTCTCGAACTCTCAATAATATTGGAACGTTTGGAATAGAAACAATGGCCTATTGACCCATACCTAGACTCCATACAACCAAAGATGGCTATTGAAAATATCGAGGACTCAAGCTCTTCCTGAAAGTAACTCAATTCAATTTATTTATTTGAGGAAAGAAGAAAAGTAGATAGACAAATAAGAGTAATTTTGTCAGAAAATAAAAGGATAAACTTGAAAATCTTTAAACAAACTTTTAAAGGGCTTTTAAGACGGGAGTTTTTAAATTTCTTAATTTTATCTTAATTTTTTTGAAGTAATATTAAGAAAAATACACAGCTCTATCAAAGCCTCACTAAATGGGGCGATTTTGAATTATGCAGTATTTGATTGCTATAATAAAATACGATGCACACATTATGCCCACATAAGTACTTATTAGATGCAAAATAATGCAAAAATTTAAAACTGGGCAGATGTATAGCCTCACGCACGCATTTAAATTTTAATTTATATTTTAACCATGATCTTTGAATTTTAATATGATTAGGATCACACCTGGAAATTTTAAAGAATCCTTTTATGATTTGCAATACAACATTTCGTATAAATTTTATATAAGTGTGAACCGTCATTATAAAACTATTTAATACTATTTGGTGTCCGCAACTCCGTCGGCACAGGATAATTTGACCTTCGCTTATATAATAGCTTTATAAACTATAGCTATGTGTTATTCTGATGTGTATAGTTATATTATTGTGAAGTTTGAGTAAAATATCCCTACATACATACTCACAAACATTCACTATTATGGAAATTCAATGTTTCGTAAAATAATAATGCACATATGGACATTATATTTTGTCTTTTCTTATTAATTGGCAGTAACGCGATGAAGTGCTTGGACAGAATATTGTTAACATAAGAATCAGTGGCAAGTCATAGCAAGTAAAGCCACGTGCAGGAACTAAGTTAATATAATTTTGAACGTTTCTATATATTATATATACGTATTTTGAAAAAAAACACGTTTTGGATCCGGAAAACGACATTGATCAGCGCGATCAGTATAAAAAACTGGGTTAAATAGCCGCCTGTATTTAAAAGCGTAGCGATTGTAAATGTCATCGAACTGGGTTCACGGTCAGGGTTACGATTGCAAAATTATGGGATTTCACTAACTACATAACACTATTGTTAATGGGACTTAAGTTTTTTCCGTGGCATTGTTGTTTTTATAAACTATAGTTGTAAATAAATAAATTTGAATAGTAAGTCCTAGGCCTACTATGATCGCTGGGTATCTATAAAGAACTTCATAGACGTTTAATTTTATAGTACAATTTAATTTCTAAATTCTTAATAACCCACATTCTCAATTGCAACTCTCACGATAGATATAGAAAACGTTGCATAGTAAGCTTATACTGGTGCCTCAAATTATTGGATTCCATTTTCGGTGTTATTTTAATTAAACTTTTCGTATATTATCTCAGTTCTGCCTATGGTTGGGTATAATATTATGTGCACGTTGTAAGACTTGTCGCTTTCAAATTTCCATAGTAGTGTGCCCATACCAATAAGCAACTAGTAACTAGGTAATTATAATGTGCAATTTAACTGAATGTAGTACATGTTTTCAAGAAAACCTTCAAAATCTACAAAGTTCATGCTTGATTGACCTCTTGTTTTGAATGTTTGAAATATAAACAAAAAATTTAATCTAATACTGAACACTAACTATGAAAACATTACCGTAACCTAGAACTATTTTTTGTAGATAATACAGGTTGTATTAAATTACACATTTTTAAAAAGAGAGTTACATTTAGACAGCACGAATGGCGCTACTTTGAGTGCTAAATATAAAATATTAGCTTTTACCCGCTACTTCGTCCTTGTGGAATAGCTACTTTGGGGTAACGCTAACTTTAAACAGTTTTTACCATGATGATATATAACCTACTTACCTAATCTTCGTCGATAAATAGCCTATCTAACTCTTACAAAAATTTTCAAATCGGACCAAGCCGGTTTATTCTGTAAGGTCTCTCAGCTTCGCACTCGTCGTCGAGGGTCGGTTTCAAAGTTACGAAATTGAACTTTATCGTCTATGTATTATGTGTCAAATTTCTTTGACTGAAACCGAAGCTCGTCGTCGAGTGCAACGCTGAGAAATTTTATAGAATAACGCGGCAGTAGTTCCTGAGATAAACGCAAGCAAACAAACTCTTTATGCATTGCTTGCTTTAGCGAGCATATTACGAGTAGTATGGAGTATAGATATATAAGCTGACCTTTCAGCTATTTAGGTCTATAATAAGATAACATAACTAGCTGTGCCCAGCGGTTTCACCCGCGTAGAATCATTTTATGGGTGGATTTATTTTACGAAACAGATTTTTTTTAAATAGTTGCCGAAATTACTCATTGTTACATCAACTGTCTGCCAGTGAAGGTATAGAGATAACCAATCATTTACAAGTACGTCAAGTACCATATGTTTGATATACATTCAAGACATCCTGTATAAATATTACATTTTAAACAATTTTTTTGCCAATATTGACCATTGAACTTGAAGAACATAATAGACATTGACCCAATTACAAGCCATGGTTCAATGATCTGATAAACCTTTGATAATGCTTCAACAATTACGTGTAGAAGTTACACTTTATGGACAAGGAAGAAATAGGAATAACGTAAATCTATGCAGTTGCCAAATAAAGACACGTTTCATTTGCTTTTAATTGGAGGTCGTGTCTACTTAAGCCTGTCGATAGAAGTGCTTATGTATTTGCTAGAGATGATGAAAATTAAGACATTAGAAAAAAAAATTACAAGTGCGAGTCGGATTTGCGCTTTAAGGGTTTCGGACCAAATCTATAAAAACGACAAAATTAAGGTTTGTTTCATGTTTTAAATAATAATTTTATTCAGATTTTTTTTATATTTAGTTGTTATAGCGGCAACAGAGATACATCATCTGTGAATTTCAACCGTCTTACTATCATGGATCATGAGATGATCACAGGCGGATAGACGGACAGCGAAGTCTCAGTAATAGGGTCCCGTTTTACCCTTTGGATCTTCTTTTTGTTCGTTGTGCTCTTGACAGAGCGATCGTGGTACTCATGTGGTACTATTCAAACTCGCCATCAATCTCTGATGGATTATATTCTGGTGCACTCGTGTAAGGGTTGGCGGCTGTTTTAATCTGATCAGTGCATCACATGGGTGATCTTCCCCGCGGTCTAGTACCTTCAACTAAATACCTACCTTGAACGACAACTCGTTCAATAGACGACGCACCATCCCGCCTGAAACGTGACCAAAGAACTTAACTCTTTGGATATAGAACCTTAAAAAATCTATCTTCACACCTTCTCAGAGCGGACCTTGTCACTTTTGCTTATCCTCTCCGGGGACCCTGCAAGGCCCGCTTTCTCCGACAATTATTGAGTGACAATGTGATACATGGGCGTATCACTATTTTCACAAAGCGCTCTAAATTCATGACGTCACCTGTAAGCCCTATATTTTACGCAGGCTAGGTAGTGCAGAGAACCTGAGACGGGACCTCTTTGTCTTGAGTTGAACAAGGCTAAATGGAATTCCTCCCATTATGACAATGTTATCGTACTCATTTGAAAGATATATTATTTATTTTGTCTCTATGAACACTATCAATGTAAATGGCTAAGTAATATTATACTTTAGGTAGTCGAGATATGATAGCTTAATTAAATATTGAGACATACAATAATAATTAAAATATCGAGATGGATCGACGTGACATTGGCAAATAATGGCCTCTACACTAGAAAAAGCATATCTAGTGTCGGTTGCGTAATTATGTTGCAATCAGTGGCTTATTTATTATTTTAGGCATTTTTTGTTTTTTTCCTAATCTCTCAATTCCCCCTCAAAAATAATAGTCCCGGTCCCAAAATCCCTGTGACTTATCTGTATTCACATCCTTTTATGTTATTTTTCGAAATATCTACAAAAACCTATATTGACAAATAAATGTATTTTTCTGTTTGTAATTCCTCACTTCCCTCTATAATGGTTGAGGAGGGCGATGGCTGGCATTCTCGTCATACTTGTGAACAGGTGCTGCTAGTGGGGGCTGGTCATCTCAAGCTACTCAATTATTCATAGTACTTATTTTTCGTTTTAAAATGCTTTATATTGACTTTTGTGCACTGGAACTGTGTCCATAGGCTTACATATATTTTTTATGATTTATATTGTATTACTCAAAGCTTATATTTAAGCTATATTGTATTTTTTTAAAGGAGTAATTACTGAGTTTCATGCCAGTAAAAGCAATCTTCCGAACCTGGCGGTAGCGTGTATAATCCCATGTAATCGTGTCTTTCTGACGATTTGAAAGTACTTTGTAAAAAGGGTAATCGAATAAAGATATTTTTGGATTTGAAAATTCCCAATTAGCATCTTTCATTTAATGCACAATATGAAAGTAAGTACCTATATACGGCAATAAAATAATATTCATTTATTTTGTTTTTCTCTCTATCTGTTTGCTTGTTCCGGCTATTGTCTGGACCGATTTTAACGAGACATTTACTGGCAAATAGCTGGTGTTACAAGGAGTTACTTAATCTTACTTGAACTGAGTCTACGCCGATGAAACAGCGGGATACAGCTAGTCTATTCATCTATAGAGATAAATTAAATTGAAGTATCTGTTTGTAATTCCAAAATAGCAGCTTTTCGCTAAATGCATATGAAAGTATACATACATAGAAAAAAAAACATATATTATAAATTTTCTCTGTTTGTCTGTGTGTCTGTTTGTTCCTGCTAATATCCGAAACGGCAGGATCGATTTTAACGGGACTTCCACTCGTCGGTAGCTAATTTTTCAAGGAATAACTGAGGCTACTTTTATTTTAAAAAATTACATTAGGGTTCCGCGGGTCACCAATGAAATTAACTATACGCAGGTAAAAAACCGCGGGGTGCAGCTAGTATTAAATAAAATTAGCTTCATCTGGGGATGGAACACCTGCAGTTTTAAGTAAACCTTATAACTTATGAGATTAAAAGTTTATTAATGAAGGTTATATGTAAATTTAAGTATAGATTCTAAATATTAAGCCCACGCTACCATAACTCTGATCTCATTAATTAACAGTATCCTAATTCTATTAGTTGAAGATCTACCCACATTGAATTCTAATGTGTATAATAGGCTTCGATTTCTTCCATAGTATTACATTGACATTGTTTTTGAAATGTGTATTTTACGAATTAATCCATATATGCAGGTCATTAGTGCAGCTGGCTGGAAGGTAAGCCGGCCTGGTTCCGATTCAGGTCAGGAAGTAATCGCAAGGTCTATGCCACCGTCATCCTTCCTTCCGCTATTACAATTATTTTACTCTAAATTATTGTACGTAGGTACCTTCTATATTTTATACTTTATAATGGTAAGCATTCCAATTTTGGTAGAATATCTCGACCTCTTCTCAACCCTTAAATCTGAAATAATCTGCCCACTAACACCTTTAGTGGGCACATTATTAACCAACCCAGTACAATTTGAAGAGGCACTTAACCTTTTTCGAGCCAATGATAAGTTGTACGAGAACTAACTACTCCTAATAATCCTCATTATGCTGTTCACCTTTTTTTTTTATTTATTTATTTCACAAATAACGATACAAATGCTTATACCAAGCATACCAAAAACTACTGAGGTTTGCCCGGCATGCCGTACAGTCTGCATTAATGCTAACATACTACATACACAATACTACACACACTAAAAAAAAGTAACAATGTCTGTGGGTGACTAACTAAATAACTAAGCTGCAATAATAAGCTGAACACAATTAAAACATTTCTGTTAGTATATTTGTAGGTAGTTAGATATAATGGCGAGCTAGCAAGTAATTTTTATAACAACTATGATGTGGGTATGTAGATATTTTTATTATTTAACCATAGGCTGTTCAAAAAATGTGTTTTTAATTTATTTTGTATATTTCGCACAGTGATGCTTTGTAAAAATGTTGGACTCATTAAATTAAGAATACGCGGGACAATATACATGGTGGTTCTTTCCCCGTATGTATTGTTTGCTCCTATTGTAATTAGCCTTCCTTTGTTTTTATGTCGCGTTTGAATATTGTGAGAAACTTGTTTCATAATTTGTTTGTTGAAGAATTGTTCTTTACTGATGTTGTACATAATTTTGGTATGGATTGGAAGTACTTTACCTAATAACGCCCATGATCCAACTAGTTTGAGCAGTTGAACAACTGCCCCAAAACGATAGAATCCTGCTGGACCCATCATAAAGTTATTTAAAGATTAGCTGTGCCCCGCGGTTTCACCCGACTTAATTTCATGGGTAGCTTTTCTTCACGTAACTCTAATTAAAAAAAAGTAATAAACTAAGTTACTCCTTGTAACATCAACTACCTGCCAATGAAAGTCCCGTTAAAATCGTTCAAGCATTTGATTACCAGAGATTACCAGGAACAAATAGACAGACCGCTAGACCGCGGTTGTTAATTTTATATTTTATGTCTGTCTGTCCAGACGAACAAAAATTATAAAAAAAATATTTTTATGTAAGTAGGTACCTACCTCATATATCTTTTAATAGGGAATTACAAACAGACACTTACATTTTATTTATCTGTATAGATGTAGATTTAGATGTATAGATTACATGATTTCTAACACTCAAAACACTTATTTGATAGCAGTATAACTTGATTTTTTTTTCTTTTGTATGATCACAGAGCTAATAATCATTTTTTTTAATTAAATAGATCTTTATTATTTGTTTGTATGATGAAAGTGTTATGGGTGCTTAATTTTAATTGTTTAATAATCAAAAACTAATTATGCCCGCATCGTTCCTATCTACATCGACTTGAGACTACATAACTATACCTTCTTTTGTTTAAATAATGGAACAAAAGATTATCGTACAAAGTTCTCACGGACCGACAAATTGTCCTCAAACGTACCATTGTCCCAATCATGATGACAATTAAACCAAGCTTGGCCAAGTTTGGCCATAGTGTCCAATGAACTTGGCCCCAATATTGTAATCATTAAGTAATACGTGATTTTTTTTACACGTCACGGTTGATCGAGAGCGACCGACAAGGTGAAGGATCGTTCGCTTATCTTGTACGCAAAAACTAGTACATAGGTAATTATGATTGCTAAATATTAACTATGGATTTTTTTTACTCTCATGGCGGTTGTTAGGTATTATTTATTAAGTGCATTAAGGAAATGGTTTTATAGCAATTAAAATTGTGAGATTTCAAACTTTTTAAGCTCATTTAATAGAAGATCGCAGCCAATACCTTAAGTTGCAAGTAAGGTCGGCAGTGTGTGTGTGTGTGCAGTTTTTGCCGTAGTAGGTGAACCTATCTATGACGAATCCGGCGAACGCAAAACTCAAGATATTGGATGATAATAACATGACAATAAGAGCTCATGAGCTACCATGAGCTCTTATTGTCATGATTATTTAACTCATATTATGAGACACATATATATGACGTATATCTGTCACTGTCATACCACTGAACTGTCATTGCAATAAGATCTCACGGTTGGATCTGGTCCCAAGCGTGAGCTCTTATTCTCTTATTAATCTCTTATTAATCTGTCTCTGTCTAGTAACCTGGCTGATGTATGGCGCGGGGTGAATAAAAACATGCGCAGTATCCCCGCAATTTTTGCTGCGCGCTCATAAGTCGTGACGGCATCTGTAGTTAGTTTAAGAACACATGCTTACCTATTTCAATTTTTTCTGCTCCTAGACCTTTGCTCTCGGCAACGGGAGCCACACCAGTGCCGTCAGCCTCACCTAGCATAGGCTGGCCATAGTCACTCTGGCCACCTGCAAGCCCGTAAGTTCCGTTTTATTCGTTTCATACGAAAGGGGATAATATAGCCATTATATTCTTGAACACTGGCTATAGGGGGAAAACACATACCTACTTAGCTACGTAGACGTCCCTGACCCTATAAGTACCATACTCTACTGGGATTAGCACTAAATTCAACCCAATGCTGCTGATCCCTTGATTTTTACACAAAGCGTCTGCCACCTGTCCTTCGCAACCCTTCTTACGAGGAAAATCGGTATCTGGTTTAAACTAACTGTCAGGCTTTCTTAGACTAAATGTTAAATCGGGTTACCCAATAGCCAGGGTCTAAGAAATTGACTATGGTATCCCCTGTCAGAGGCGACTAAAAGGGGGCCTGCTGGCGGTGGTTTGGGTGGGAGCCTTGACCACCGAGCGGCGAGCTGGCACTGCCTTGTACAGCGAAGTCTCCAGGGGCGGGGATACAGCTGCCCCGGCGATGTGCCCCGGCAAAGTGTGGGGGAAAGCAGTGTGATCTATCAGAGTACCCAGAGTCCCCCTTAAACACGGAGGATGGCCACCGGGGGGGGTTTTAGTGCGGTAAAAATCCCAAATACCCCGACTTGCCTTTCTCAGGGCGGTTGGGGACGTTTGGACGGTTTCCCATTCGTCAATAAAAAAAAATTGTGATTGGATGTTTATGGTGGATGGTATGGTCACATGTAGAAAACTGTACAATACCCCTTGGACTTGAATGATGATTTAAATACCGAAACTTCAGATTTAATTCTATCTTTTTTTTTCTAGTTTTAACAAAATCGAGATTTATAATACTTTTTTGCAAGTAGGGCTTAGCGTAATAATAGCATGGTTATTATAAGTAGTTTATGAAAACCATTACGTACATAGTAAGTATTTACCTATTTATATGTTTAGTTCCGCCATAGGCGTAGTGTCTGTCATTAATCATCGTATCACGCCGTAAACATGACAGGTTTTAACTGTTTTCCGTAACCTATTAGTTACGGGGTGGAGATAATACATTGTTACACATTACTGGTCGTGATGCGGTTTGATTCTGGGTAATTTATCATTACAACAAGGATACAGAATACACGTGGAGTTTACAATGGGTATGTAGTTTATAACCTACCTACCAATAAGCGCACATTGACGCTTATTAGGGCGTCAATTATGATCTGCTGAGCTTCTCTTCTGAACTAAGAAGTTCGTTCTTATTAATAAGTTCTACTTAAAGCAATGATGGTAGGCCAGGTCCTATAGCAAATGACCCGATGAAACGAGGGAATAAAATATTGTACCTCAATAATTGATACACATTTAATTTTATAAATCTCAGAACTAAGTTTGGATAGGAATCCATTATAACGATAATTTCCTAAAAAAAATTAAAATACTTCAAAATTTCTAATAAAAGGGGCCACGGTAAACTTTCAGATATTTAAGTGCATTAATAAAGACAATGAATTAAAAAAATATATAAAAAAGGAAACCGCCATAAAAAGAGTAGTGCGAAATGTAGCGTCAAACAATATTTCTTTTTCTCTTTTTAAAGGCAATTTCTTATTATTTTAAAACAAAAAATTCTCAAATTTGCGAAGCTCTCATTACCTAATACAAATTAATCAAACACAAAAAACCAGGTAATTGCTGTAAATCGTTGAGGCCCTCGACTTTCTTTCGGGTCCATCATCAGATCGACTCCAGAACTTAATTAATTAGTAGTGCTTTCAAAAAAATTATAAAAATATCAACTAACGCACTAGTTGCCAATACGATTTTCGTAAGTTCCCCCTCGAGTTCTCTAGGATCAGATCCTGTTTTCCTTATTATGGTACCACCCATGGGATATTACCTTTGCAAAAATTGTTTCATAAACAACAAAGTAATCCGCGATCACACGTAAAGAAATATACTGAGGAAAATTTTAAAAAAATGGTTTTTCCAAGTCCGAACCGTGTATACTTTCATAAGCATTTAGTGAAAAGCTTTTATTTTGTAATTACATACAGACAGTTCAATTTTATTTATTAGTATAGATATTGCCTAAGATTTACATCAGCTCTGGCGAAGTAGGCACTGGACAGAGATGCATTACAAAGCGTATCCGCTTTGTTGTCACCGAGGTGATCTAAGTAGACGTCCTCAAAAATAGTAAACAAGAAATATATGTATTTTTTTACACAACGGTAAAAGACAATGTTGCCTAAAAGTCAAGGGGACGATGTCCTTTAATTACACAAGAATCTAATAAGAACAGTCATAAAAAAACCGGATAAGTGCAAGACGGACTGAGGACATTCCTTACCACTGCATACATAATATACGCTAAGAAAAATTACATAGAGTTAATGTTATTCTATATTGTATTACTGTGCTCCGTGGTTTCAGAGGAGTTCGTAGCACAGTTGCTATTGCGCATATCATTCGATCAGCGAAGTTAAGCAACCCTAACCCTAGCCAGTAATTGGATGGGTGACCGCCCGAGTTTCCTCCGTGCCTCGGAGAGCACGTTAAGCCGTCGGTCTCGGTTGCCAACTTATTATCTTTGGCAATCGTTACAGCTCGGTCGGCCGCCTAAAATAGTCTGACAATTGGTTTAACCCAGATCACAGATTTTCCTCGTTTAAGGATTTGCGAAGGTCAGATGGCAATCGCTACGTATAAAAATCAGGTGATCAGTCACATCGGGTTGAATCAAGTGCCGATCCCAAAAAATGTATGGGATAAGGCCAGGGTGATGATGTGCTCCGTGGTTTCACCCATCATCTACGTACCTAGATAGATCTAGCGTTTTAACTAACTACAGTGAAATATGTATACCGATAGACAAACAACACGACTATAAGTGGCCACGACCTTAAATAACTAATGTCAAAACTATAATAGCCCGCTCTCCAAATTATGCTTTTAACGTAAACGCGCTCTCATTTTGCAGTCAAACACCGGGATTATATATATTATGGAAATAAACTGCTTAAGAAAGATTGCTACTAAAATAAAGTTTACTAGATGACGTTACATATTTACCTACTTATGATATACTAGCTGTAACCTCGGCTTCACCCGCGTAGACTTAGTTTCATGCACGGAAGCCTAATTTATTTTCTAAATAAAAGTATCTTAAGTTACTCATTGAGATATCAGCTACCTACCAGTGAAGTCTCGTTAAAAGTTTACTGGGAACAAGCAGACAGCCAAACAGTGTTTTTTTTTGTGTCAGTACCAATATTCAAAATATCTGTGTTTGATTGGACTTCTTACAAAGTACTTTCAAATCGTCAGAAGGACACAAAAATACATTATACATGATTATAAATGTTACCACCGGGTTCGGAAGGTTGCTTTTGTTGAGAAGAACCCGGCAAGAAACTCAACTTTTACTATTTAAAAAAAAATATTATACAATGTTATTGGTTACAGTATTTATAAATCTCATGAATATAAGCCCATGGACACAGTTCCAATGCTTAGTTGTCAAAAATAATAACTAAAATATTACAAATATTTGTGAACATGGCAAATTCCAGCCAGTCATACGTACCATATATACTTACGTACTTTCATTATGCATTAAGTAAAAAGCTGTTATTTTGTAATTAGAAACAGACACTTATATTTTATTTATCTGTATAGATAGAGTCATTAGATACGATCTATAGGTATATTATAAAGCTGAAGAGTTCGTCTGTTTGTGTTTGGTTGAACGCGGTAATCTCAGGAAATGGTTTGAATTTGCTGTACATGAAAACCTTCGTTACCTTTGAAACTGTACCTGATAAGTGCAAGTGCAAAACTCCATGCGTTACTCCCACAAAAAAATGCTGACGTTTCACAAACGGAGTTGCTGTTTAAGGAGAAAATTATTTCGCACACTGCGATTTTCGTCCCTCAATCAAAATACTTACATAATAATAAAAAATGAAGAAATGTTTGTTTACACCACCTCTGATTCTCAAAGGGGTAAGCAACCGCTTTTCAGCGAAGATGTGTCAATGTGACAGGGGGTGAGTCCATGGCCGTCTCTGGCACTATGCATATGTCTTTGTATTACTTCTCATACATATGTTGGTTTCCTCACGATGTTTTTCTTCGCCGTAAAGCACGCAGGGTGATATTACTGTTCTTAAGTTTTTAGAAAAAATATTGTTACTGTCCGCTGGAAATCGAACTTGCGGCTATTACGTAACAGGCGACTGCTCGAATGCAAAGCACTACGGCTACTAATAAGTACTTATTAATAACTCAATAGTAGATCAGGACAGATTATTTTCGTATATATTTCGCAACTTCAAGCAGGTGCCTAGTTAATACATTTTAATAATAATTGCCTACTTACCTACCATTAAAAGTACTTACTTAGAGGTGGTAAATGCAAAGTTGCAGCGAAAGCCTAAAAAAATATAAAAAGGTAATTATAAGCCGTGAAACAATCACTGGCACAGTGTTGCTTACGTGACAGGAGGCACGGCTAGTGATCATGACCGACAAACATAAATTTGCATTCAAATTGTATGCCTTACTGCGAACATTTTATAGGCGATTTTTAACTGTGTCTAATAATCGATTTTATTGTTTTATTATGAATGACAATTAAATACAAGGTTATAATAATTTCAATTCCTTTAAAAAGGGGACCTACCTTTGCCTTGCTCTATAAATAAATGTGAAAATTATGGATTCATAGCACTTAGCCATCTTTCTTTTTCATCTTTAAGCACATAATCTGCATAAGCTTATTTACAGGTCACAGGACCTGTTCCACGAGACAAATGAAACTCGTAAAATGACCTAATGAACAAACCATAACTCTTGACGGGAGTGTGGGCCAACTATGATCGTTTAAGCAGGAAGCCTACTGTCATCGTTATAGCAGTGACGTCTTACTAAGTTCTTAGCTACGGCGTTTAACTTTAGTATTACTTACAAAATGTAACGTCAAAGCTAGGAAATTCTTAATATGCTCTGCTTATACCGATAATGGTAGGCCCCAACGCGTATTAAGAACTTCTTACAATTGACGTTTCATTTTACGGTACCAAAGTGAAACGTCCAAGCTCAGAAGTTCTTAATACGCTCTGCTTAACCAGATGAAGGTTTGTTGTACCTTTCCCAGAGTTAAGTCGGGGGCTCGGCTCTAGCCGCGCAAGCCTCTCGATTTACAATCTCACCTAAATACAATGTTGTCACACGAGAGAAGCTCGTAAACGTAAGGTTAAGGAAAACATGATGACGAAACCTGCATGCCTAATGAAATTTATTATGTATTTTGTTCATCACCTGCCCTTAAGCATTTTTATGCTAAAGTTACTGTCACTCTCACGTCACTTACCTTATACTAGAATTAGATCATGAAAACAACCTGAAGCTGTTAGATAGGTACAGCGCCTCCATCTAGGTATTCTAATCTGCTGGGGTCTTACCATGATCTTATCTCAGTTGTGGCAATATTTACTCCGGGTGCCCGGAAGCACGTCGACCCTTGGGATCTTTTGTGCCACCCTTGCCTTTATGCTCTACGTACCTGACTCCTCAAATACTCCGTGAACAATACTATCATTACATTAAAAAAGAGCTTATGGTTAGGCCCCAGAGCCTTGGTGACCTTGCTCACTACTAAAAAAATCATCTTTAAGGCACCTAGTGGTTATTGATTGCACTCTTCAGGCAGAAGATGCGAGATATAGGTGCCGACAGGAGTTATGAGCGCTAACCTTGAATGCATCGAAGAGATAATATGAATCTGCCTGTCGGTATGGCACGGCGCGAATAAAATTCATGCGCAGTTATCCCCCGCTATTTTCGCGCAGCGCTCGCGACTGCACCTGTAGGCCTAGACAAATGGTTTCCCTCACGCTTGAGTTAATGGAAAGAATACCACGTGTCATATGTCACGTGACAAATTTATGTCATTCCCATACATCTTGCATCGTTTACTTTGTCTAGGCATATTCAAATTCTAACGAGAAAACCAGACGATATCATCAATTTGCTCTCAGACTCCATAAGCTGAGCTCATTGTAGCTCGATTATAATGAAATTAAGCGATAGTGACCCAAAACAAGAATCATTACCAGTTCGCGATAGGACTAGCATTAGCACAATTCACACAGAATCGGGCGCTTTGTATGTTAATTGACTAGAAGGATTAATTGCAGCTAATTGTTACACCACGCCACGCAGATCTGTTGAAGGGCTGGTTTGTAAAAACTAAATAATGCGTTGCGTGCACAAGTGACTCATAACTCACAGACCGATAAGCAATGGCCGTGGTGACCCCCCCCCCCCCCATGGAGGTCGTGTGTCAAGGCTCGCCTTATGTGTTTCGGCGAACCTTGCACGTAGATGCCTTTAGCCTTATCTGTCCCCTTCAGGAGGGGCTGTCTTCGGGCGGCTGGTCGCAGGAGGGTTCACGGCAAAGCATGTGAAAACGTATCACGTGTCCCCCCCAAAAAGCAAGTTGGAGAAACACCATGGGTGTCCCCGCAGCGGTGTATCTATAACTAGGTGTATGCGTAACGTAATCTTCATCCTTTAAATGTGTACATGTTGTGGGTTTAGTTTTTATTATTTAAAAACGAGAAAAATTTAATTAAAATTATATTAGTAAATAAGACAATCTGGATGAGATACAAATTATTTAGGAATACAAACTTAAGCTAAATATATTTTTTATAGGCTTCATGAAGTCACACATTTCAACCATGAAGATAATGTAAATATGACATTTCAGAATAATATTATAATTTAAACAAGTATGTATTAAATATAGAGATCTACACAAAACAATTTAAAGCCAAAAATACACAAATTAATTCAAACGTACCTGGTATCCGTGGGGTTTGAGAAGTCGCCTGCTACCCCGCTTGCGTAGCAGGCGACTGCTCAAGTTCGAATCCCAGCGGGGCTGTCTGAGAATTAATTCAAAGAAGTATTTAAAGTGCCTGAGACGGCGATAGACTCACCATCTATCACGTTAGCACTTAATCATCTTCGGTGAAAAGTGGGTGTTGTTATTATAAACCTCTTCCCCTTCGGGGAATACAGGCGTGAGCATATGTTTTTATATTTATGTTTCATGAAGTTCAACATATTGCGTCCACTTTTTAAGATAATGTAAATATGACATTTCAGGATAATATTATAATTTAAACAAGTATTCAATATAGAGATCTTCTCCAAAAAACATACAGAAATTAATTAAAACCTAATAAATTATAAGTAATAAACAATTAATGAACACGCAAGTGCAACCGTCGGAAAAACTGCATAATTTCATTAAATATATATACAATTAAATACGATTACAATGTTTATTCAAACATTCACAGTGAGAAAATAAAAAATAAAATCTACGGCCAGTATGCGTTACAATTATAGGAAGTACATTTGATGTCTATGTTTAGATTATATTTTCGAATAATCATAAAATGGTTAAGAAACTACATACATCATACTACGTACATATTTTAAGGGCAATGATTATTCTATGGATTACGATAAGTAATTTTTTTGTCTGGTTTTAGGTTTTTTTTTGTAGTAGTCATAAAATGTTTAAGAAACGAATAATATTGTATAATTTGTTTTAAAGGGCGATGATTATTCCCTGCATTACGATCTAACAGTTTAACATTATATATAAATATAATAAAATAGAATCTAAACAAAGAACATTCTGCTTTGATCTAGCATCTTCTTCAACACGTGCAAACGCTGCGGGTTTCTCTCCAGGTCCGCGTTGTTGAACTTTTCACCGCTGTTGGGAACAATCGGAATAATATACATTATAAATCATAGATAGATAGAAATAGATAGATAGAAAGATAGAAAGCCGTGGTGGCCTTGAGGTTTGAGCAGTCGCCTGCTACGCAAGCGATGCAAGTTCGAATCCCAGCGGTGCCAGTACCTATGAGTTTTTCTAAAAAAAAAAACTTATGTACAGTGATGTCACACCACGTGCTTTACGGTGAAGGAAAACATCGTGAGGAAACCTGCATATTTCTGAGAAGTAATTCAATGACGTATGTAAAGTGTCTAAGACGGCGATGGACTCACCATCTGTCACGCTGGCACTTAATCATCTTCTGTGAAAAGTGGGTGTTGTGATTACAGCACCTCTGTCTACCCCTTCGGGGAATACAGCCGTGAGCATATGTATGTATGTAAATCATAGATCAGTTGAACAGTCGCAAACTATGGCTAGCAAAAAGTACATACAGGGTAGGTATATAAGTCACTTGCGTGAAACTGCAAAATAAAATGAAAAAATAAAGCTTGACGCGTCCTTTTTATGGCATATGCGACCAAAAATCGAGTGCAAGTTTTCACTGCCGCCGTCTCAAGTCATCGCGTTGACGTAAACGCAAATTTGTATGGGAGCAAAATAGTGCCGTCTGTGGGACGACAGATGGCGCTGTTTCGACCACAAATCGAATGACTTCTGACGGCGGCAGTGAATACTCACACTAGGCCCTCAGAGTGTCACTCACGCATAGCCTATCTTATCACTGTGCCAACATAGTAAGAAACAAATGGATCCCAGAATACTTACTGGCTCAGCACTTCCCCGCTATAGAACACTGTTGGCCTTACTCACCATAGGCAGGAATATAATATACGCTAGAACTATTTGGCGATCTTCTATAAGATCGATGTACAATTCGCAGTGGAGCAACATACAATTTCGAACACACCATTAAGCCCTACATCGTTTATTATCTATTCTGATTTCTGAAGACTATTTCAAGACCTTTTTTACTATATCTACATATTATTATGGCTTTTATTAATAAATATCAACCCATCGGAATTCAATTCCTATATATTACTAAATCAAGAACCGTAAATTTAGTTTACCTACATATTTGATGAAAATAATCGAAAAAACACCTGCTATCAGATTATTGAACTGGTACATACAAAGTAAGCGAAAGCCGTCTGAAGCAAGCGGCTCGCACACATCGCGAATACAAACGGTCCAGATTATATTAATATCTTCTAGATAGCTGGTAATATTTAAGTGAGCAGACATACAAATATATAAGTAAGCAAATACTTACAAGGTGAGCGAACGCGCTCTGAGGCAGGCAAGATGCGCATAGTACGTAGGCGTGGGATATGACACGGCTCGCATACATCGCGAATACAAGTGGCACAGATAGTAGGTCAGCTGTTCCACCTCATCGGCCGGAATACGACCGTCGTTGCACACCGCGTGGTATCGAGTGGGTCGCGCCGTACCTTTAATTGCCTGATGAGACACCTATAAACACAATAACACATACATAAATTTGCTCACTCCTTCCCAGAAAAGTATCCGAAGGGGTAGGCAGAGATGCGATGAAAAGAAGTGCCCAATGTAAATGGTGGGTCCAACGTCGTCTTAATCTCTACATAGGTCTTTGAATTTGTGGATGTGTATTCTGCCAGAAAGGATACTTTTCTAAAAGGATCTAATTAGTGTAACTGGCATTGAGTATCGTTTTAATTATTCAATAAATAAATAATTTTCTCTTCAAACAATTATATTATACAGGTTTCCCCACGACGTTTTCCTTCAAACCAAACATCGTTTTTAGATATTCATCAATTCTTACAACATCGTGAGAACAGCTGCTGTCTTCATAACAACATGCATCCGGATTGTTATAAAGTTCATAGACTGGTTTTGCATCATTGACCCTTTGCCGCCAACTTAAATCTAACGAGTAATTTCTAATAACTCACCAGATAGAAGTCCAGTTCTCGCGCATGAACAATGTGTGTGTCAACGACAGTACCCGGCTCAACATTGTTCCTGCTGTTTTGAGCATCAAACAATCTAGAATCCAAAGAAAATATTTTTAGTGTAACTATAAATTAATCCCGCTTATTCTTATTTTATTTCATAGGTATACAGTCAGTGACAAAACTTATTAAAAAAAAAGAGAACTGAAACATAAGTATTCTTTTTCTTACGAAACATCGCTTAAGACAGTGCTTGGTTTCAAATAGTTCCATCTCGTTTTGTGATACGGATTTGAAAAGATATGGACAGTTTTAGTCCGAGTTTGGTCTAGTGTTGGTTTAAACAATGTTTTGTAATAAGAGGAAAATTTTCCGTTTCCAAGCAGTAGTATACGCTAACAACAGTGGAGGACCTAAAATGGAACCCTGTGTAACTCCCATTTGATAAGTAACTAAGACCAAAAGGTTATTCTTTCATTTAATACTTGTTAGTAACCAGATAAGTTTAAATAAAGTGCAAATTAAGCATTGTTAAGGAACCCATATTACTTGTAAAGATTTACAGAAATGTATGTTTAAGCTCACAATCAAAGGCTGTTGATAAAACTGTTTTTTTTTTTGTCACAAACATAATGATAGTTTTAAATTTTGAACCGAACCACTGTGTTGAGTGATGTTAGGTGATCACTGGACAGTTAAATTAGAATACAACAAAATTACCTGGTATGATGTCTCTTCTGCACGAGCAAGAATAGAACCTCGGGCTTTACTTGAGTGCCTGTCATACGGTGGTATGCACTGTGAACTGCAGCCAGCTCGCTGTTCATCACCTGACCATACAAAAATACGGGGATTTGTGAAAAAACACATAATATTGCTCGCTCACATCCGTATTCCTCGAAGGGTTAAGTAGCGGTGTACTTATACACCACCCACGATTCGCCAGCCAGTTCAATAGGGGGCGAGCTATTAACCGCGCACTAATCCCGACTCCGGATTGCTATTGGAAAATTACAGATGGAAAAACTCAATAATACTAACTTGAACTTTAACAAGACGACCCCAAATCCGCAATAACATAGAAAGGTAAAATTGGACACATGAGGTGAGGTCACGAGTAGCTCAGTTGGCAGAGCGACTAAACAGTTTGCAGAGGTCGTGGGTTCGACACGTAGTTTTTAAATAAAAAAATAAATCGGTATTTGATTGGACGTCTTCAAAGTACTTCAAATCATTAAAAAGACAAAGAAACAACAAAATTATACAGCTTAATAATAGTCATCACTAACTTACCTGAGCAAACTGGCCCTCGGAAACACCGTCGCGGAAAACGTATATCTTCTTCGGCAAAGTCCCTTGCTTTTCCTTATACACCTTTAGGTGATCCACCATCATGTCCTCGAACTGGACGATCATTTCTTTCTGTTAAAAAGCGACAGTTTACAAATACTTTAATTAAGAAAGTACGGATGTGAATGAGGCGAGTATGAAGCGATTCATAATCCATTCTTCATAAAGCAAAGCGCGAGTAACACTTCTAACGTTCTCTTTGTTTCTGGCATATTTTTGAAATAAAGTACTTTGAAATGTTACACAAATATTTACCTTAGGCGTCTGAATACTGAGTTCAATGTTGTAGGAAAAGCATTTGGGATCTATGGATGCTGTCACCGCTGCGATGCTGGGTACACTCGTCTGTTAAATCAGAAAAAACCATTAAACTGTTGATATTGAAAAAAGGTTCGTAACGTATAATTATAGTATCAAATAATTTGCCATCGAAATTATTTTAATTTATTAACACCAGGGACTCAGTGTCATGTCACATTATATCTAATATAGTTCTAGCTATTGCTCGTTAATGTTCCTCGACGTATCCTATCTTGGAAGTTACATACAGTACGAATGCAGTCACGAGCTATGAGCGGTAAACGAAAATAGTGGGGATAACTGAGCATTTATTTGTACGCGTCGCGCCATACAGACAAACGGAGACCGAACGATCCACAAAATAACTACTGCGCATTTGAGACCAACGCTCATATCGTTAGTGTAAGACAGAGATTGGTCGATTGTCTCTTATCCGAGGTTGAAGCGCAATATTTATCGCTGAACAATATAATAGAAGGCGGATATAAAAAAGTTACCTGTTCCGGAGAGGGGTGAGTGACGTCAGCGCCGACGATCATAACTCCACCGCCGACCAAACACTTGGGCATACTACCCCTGTCCAGGGCTTGATTGATACCCATCAATTTTGAGTTCACCTGTAGATAAACTCATAAGGATAAAAATAAATATACTCGACAGCAGAGATTTTTCATCGAGGATGATTAAAGTACCAATTCGACAGAAGGTGAGTTCATCGCTGTCTCAGGCACTATTCAGATCTTTGAATTTCTTCTCAGAAATATGCAGGCTTCCTCACGATATTTTCCTTGAACGTAAGGCTCGTAGTGCGAAATAATTGCAATATTTTTTTTTAACTCATTGGCAGAGGTGCTAGCAGCCCTAGCAGACGATAGCCGGTGAATACTCAAAGCACTCTGCCCCCAGGCTGGCTAGGGTTAAAAGTTTCTACGAAAAATGCTGTACTCAAGTCGTTGCCACTTACTTTGAGCAGTATATTGCGTACAGTTTGTCCGTTCATGCGACGCGAAGCCGTGTTTTCCTTTATGCACTGCGTCAGAATACCTACATCACGTTCAGCCATTTTCTTTACCTAAAACATTATATTTAAATAAGATGTGATGTTGAACGATTGCGGAGCCATATATAAGTGCAAGGTTTAAATACATCACCGATACATTCTGACAACCGTTGGTTTATAATCTATCGTGCCATATTGCAAACATCTATAAATTGTCCACGGCCGTTCTCATCTGTCATTTGGCATACTAAAGATAAATAAATCTATAATTTTGTCCTTACTTTCATTCTTGTGATAAATTTCACGGGTATGGCTAGAGCAAATCTGACAGATAACTGGGAATAGCAATCCATCTGTAAACTTTGATAGGTTATTGAAAAGACGGCCGTAAGATACCTACTCTTACGGAATACGCTTCTGAATAGCAGTAGACGGAACTTTGAAACTATGAGAGGAACAGAAGGATAACGTGACCGATTTTAAAGATATGAAATACTGCATTCACTGATTTAAAAAAAACTAATGCTTGACTCGAGAATGAATAAAAATACCTATTTATTGTATGTTGTATGACATAAAAGTTTCTATGAAAGCTAGACTCTAAATATTAAAAAGAAAAATACTTAGAACTGTGGTTTTACAGTCAATATAGGGTTGGGAATATGGCCCATGTATAATTTTTTAATCGAAACCAAATACTTATATTATGTAAAATAAAATCGACTGTAAGACTTTAAGATAATGATAAAAATTACTTACCCTGTGGTAGTAATCGCGCCCCCTTGTGGAGACCACAATGAATAGGAACTTGACCTCCCTCTTCAACGCAACTGTCAATATATTGAGCAAATTTTTCATTTCGACACTCGTCGGACTTAATTTTGGCGGCTCTACCTTCATACCCATTTGGGTACCGGTCTCCATGATCTGAAATATTCCAATAATGCTAGTTATAAATTAAGTTATTAATTTGTAATACTCTAAATAGTTTGTAAAATTGAATAATTTGTCACATCTTTCGAAACCTACAACGCGAAGGGAATAATAACAAAGATTCAACATTATAACGGCTCTACTATGACCTCTTAGCGCCATAGTTCTTCAGTTATATGGGTATAAAGTATAATATTGAAACCAAAAAATATGGAGATTACAAGCATACCAAATTGATCATCGTCTGGAAGTCGAGGCTATTTGCATCGGGTTCGATAGCAATGAACGCCCACGACTGCAACGGTTCAGGCTTCAACAATCGCCTGGCATTCCAAGATCCATTCCTGGCGAAAAATTACGTATTTTCTTATCTATAAAAATACGTGAAAATGCGACAGGTGCCTAGTGCGAGTTTTATTAGATTCTCCGTCACAAGTCACCGCGTCGACGCAAACGCAGATTTGTATGGGATCTTAACAGCACCATCTGTTGGCTCACAGATTGCACCGATATAGGTACACTACAAAAATACGCATTGTTACCTGGGAACTGCCAGCTGCCTATCACCAACATCCAAGTGCGGCGGGTGCAACACTTTCGCCACGACAGGGAAGAATTTATCTTCTATCTCTAGTCCAAACTTCTTGAAATACCCATTTTGAGAATAATTCATCTGTAATAAATTACGACATACAATACATCTACTATGTTACTTTCGTAAATCGCTAGCGCTAAGGCACAATATTTTTATAACGTTCACAACGAGCTGTTCCTATACCAACCTTATTACAAAATAAACCCGTGGCATTTGTGCAGTCCCCACCATACCCCTAACCATACACTTAGGGGTAGCGTAGGACTAAACTATCCCACTTTAGATAAATTAATAACTGAATTTATCATATTAGTGTTTTTTTGTTGTTTAAATTAAATAATGAAATATTATTAAGTTTTGACATTAATTAGTTTATTCATGAGAAGTGTTTTTAGTTTAAATTAAATTTATTCTGTTTGTACCCTACCCCCAAGTGCATGGTCAGGGGTATAGTGGGCCTGGGAATCAAAGAGATCAGGAGCAACTTTTTAACCAAGGAATATCTTAGTCTATGTTTCGCAAGGAGGTAAGGGTGCACACTGAACACACACTAAGATCATCTTCATACATATGCTCACCCCTGTATCCCATGGGGGTACCGTTTGCCACATGCTACGATCCTTACATACTTCTTTCGCTTCATCCCCATTGATACATCACTTCATACACTTCGGTTACGAGTGCTCCGAATTTGACCTTGCCTGACCGTCTTCATCACAATGTTTATTGAGATCAATTCAACTTACGTCACTTATAACATCCTCAATTTTCCGTTTCCTTTCGTCGGGTGGTGTGGCGGCTTCGCGTACCATCTTCGCCAGTTGCGTTTCGTTCAATTGCTTGTTTAATGCCTGTAAAATAAAATTGTTTTATTTGCATTATCCATACAAAATTATCTGTTTGAATGTATCACTCTTCTTTACAGATCTTGATAAAATGTTCACTAACATGTAGGAGTTGAACTCCGAAGGAGTTCCTTCGGAGTTCAACTCCTACATGTCCACTTTTATTAATCCAGCCGTTGGAGTTCCAACGGCTGGATTAATCATGATTAAATTTTACCGGATTAAACCAAAGTCATAGAAAAGAATAAAATTTAAACATACCTGTCCATATGATACATCCAGTAACTCCATCGGGTAGTATATACTTTTATCTCGGGGCCCGACCCACATGCAATTCAAATATGGATATTGGATCCTGTAAAGTAATTTATATTATGCTAATCATAAGCACAGTATATTGTTTTAGTCACTAAGCAGAATGTCTAAACCAATTTTTTTTAAATAAAACGTAAAGTACGTCGATTTGGCCATTGTAACTTTTGAAAAATGTCTGCAAAGCACATAAATTACGTATACGGGATCGGCCACGACGTAACACAAGGTGTGTTGACACTGACTGGCATCTCGTCATACTTGTGAACAGGTACTGCTAGTGGGGGTTGATCATCTCAAGCTACACAATTATTCGTAGTTCTTATTTTTAGTTTTTAAATTTTTTAAAGCGACTTTTGTGCACTGGAACTGTGTCATGGGCTTATGATTTATATTGTATTACTTAAAGCTGTAAAATTATTTTTTTAAAAGAGTAATTACTGAGTTTCTTGCCAGGTTCTTCTCGGTAAAAGCAACCTTCCGAACCTGGCGGTAGCATGTATAATCCCATGTAATCGTGTCTTTTTGACGATTTGAAAGTACTTTGTACAAAGTCTAATCGAATAAAGATAAGAGAATTTGAATTTGACATTACGCCGGGGTCGCTTATAATCTCGTAGATGTGCGTCTGTGTGATGTTTCGAACGATTTGTTCCTAGTTAACATACATGTGTTTGTAGTAAGCTTATATGTATACTAAGCATTGGAGTGAACTACAAATCAAACGTATGTAAAACCTTCAATTAAGTCGACAACTTTAACCTCTCATCTGCTATGTCACTGACACATGAAATATTTAGATACATTTTCCGAGATCAACACATTTCAAGCCACGCTAATTCAACGTTGATACATGCCAAAACCTACACATGCACGGGTATGGTGTACGCTTATTTGTAACATTTGTAGTATGACCATTACAAATACCTACCCAGAATGATAAATAAAATTTAAGTGTGTTTCTGATCCCAAATCGACAAACACATTTCAACTAAATACATATGAAAGAGTATATCAAGTATAAAAAATAATCTTTTAATAAATGTATCTATCTGTCCATCTGTTTGTTTGTTCAGGCTAACCTCTTAAACGGCTTAACCAATTTTAACGGGAATTTCACTGGCAGATAGCTTATTTTATAAGACTACATTTGGGCATGTATTTAGAAAAAATGAGTTTAGCGAAATAAAGCCACCCATGAAATCAAGTCTACGCGGGTGGCTAGTGTTTTATATAAAAGTAACGGACGTCACGCGCTTACTCCCGTGTAGTTCCCGTTCCCGAGGGAGAACGGAGATAAAATATAGCCTATATTAATCAGTGATAATGTAGCATTCAAATGGTGAAAATTGAAATTGGTCCAGTACTTTTTGAGCCAATTCGTCACAAACATACATACAAACTTCTCCTCTTTATAGTATTAGTATAGATAGCAGTACATACCTATACTTTTTCACATTGCTATAGTAATCAGCGACGGACATCCGGATTTCTCGTCCACTGGGGTCGGTGACAGCGAAGAACTGTTTGCTGGGAATATTCACCAGGTCGTTGCATATGAACTCGCGCCTCTGCATCGTCCCATCGTGGGTCTTTATCAAGGTGTTTACCTGTAACATATCGATAGCCCATTAACATTGTAACACTAGATAAACCTTCATAGTTATCAACGTTTAAATCTAGTTACGTGGATGAACAGTGCAAAAGATACATGCATACATATGTTCACACGTCTGTATCCCATGGGGGTATGTAGTGACCACCATTGCTTCTGCGTACCTATTTAAAATGTTTTGTACCTACGCACTTAAAATACTAACACAAGGTGGAATTCGAACCCATGACTAGTACTCCGCCAATTAAGCTGCGTATGTCTGTCGTAAGTCGAATATATATTCCTTTATAGGTTAAGGAATTGCCTAGCGCCATCTGTTGACTGGTATTTGTATTTTTTTAAATCTAAAATGTTTACTTACCCTGAGATTTTTAATAAACGATTTGAAGTTCTCCACGCCCCGATAATTGTTTCTTTGTTCGTCTAAAGAACGATTCAAATCCAGGCGAAAGTCACGAGAGATCGCATCAATCAAACGCTGCTGTTTCGGGAACCCTTTGTGAACGACTGAAATGAATTGTGGGATTAAGTATGCAAAGTTGTAAGCCTTTTTACAATAGATGGCGCCACATGTATGGTCGTCTATCAAATTACTATTACTTAACCAACATAGGATTTGTGTTGAATAACAATGTTTATCTTTGTTTGCATATTGAATGAGACAATGTCGTCGACAAATAAGATTCAAGCATATTTGGGATCGTAAAATCATGAAGCGCAATGCCGGTACAAGAATGAATGATCGAACTTACATAACATACATACGCTCACGCCTGTATCCCATGTGGGTAGGCAGAGACCACGGTTTGCCACATGCTACGATCCTTACATACTTACAACTTACATACCTCTTCGAAAAATAATTTAGTTGCTTGTATACGTATTATACACGTAAGTAAATATGCTCCCATATGTATCACACGGTGGTAGGCAGAAACTAATTTTCGCCAGATGTTATGATCTTTTCATATTTCTTTCGTTTCTTGTCTTTTTCTCTCTTCATACTCATACACATCCTTCGTTTATAATTGCTTCGAATTGCACCTTTATGCAGAACATTATTAATTATACTTACCATCAATGTTCACAAATGCAAGGGATGTGAATATAGCTGACTGGAAGAGCCCAGTCCACATTTCAAGACCGTCTCCCAAATCTACGGGCCTTGATGGTCGCCTGAAGAACATGCGCCCAGCCTATATTACATAAAAACAAATATGAATTAGGACAGGATGCCTAGCATCATCGGTTTAAATAGAGCTTATTAAGAACTGAGCTTGTTTAGGATTCCGTGACCCTCCCTTGAAATTAATTCTGCGCGGGTGTAACCGTAGGGCACAGCTAGTAATTATATAACCGTTGTTTTTGCCACTTAATATGTGTCGTGACATATTTAAAAGCCGGTATACATATTTCACTAGCGACATCATCATCTCCCTGGCCTTATACATTGTTAGGGTCGGCACTTGATTCAACCCGATGTGACTGATCACCTGATTTTAATACGAAGCGACTGCCATCGGACCTTCGTAACCCCTTTAACGAGGAAAATCTGTGATTGGGTTAAACCACTGGTCAGACTATTTTAGGCCTCCGACCGACCTGTAATGATTGCCAAAGATGATAAATTGGCAACCGGGATCGACGGAATAACGTGCTCTCCGAGGCACGGAAGGAACTCGGGTCACCCATCCAGTTACTGGCTAGGGTTAGGGTTGCGTAACTTCGCTGAACGAATGACATGCGCAATAGCAACTTTGCCACGAGCTCCTCGTTAAATAAAAATACAATGAACCAATTCAAATTATACTAAAATTTGGTTATCATTTGTATGTTTCCATAGCAATATTCATGATAAAATATTTAAGTAACAGTTGTGTATACCTTCACATAAGACTCCAACGTCCCTTGCCTCAATATGACGTCAACGGCTTGAATAGCCTCAGTGGGGGGAGACAGCGAAGTACCACCCGTTTGCATGTACCTGGATATCAAATAGCTGTTATATTTTGTGCATTGGAGACCATATTTTTATAAAATTTCATCCAAATTGGTTCAACGGTTTAGCCGTGAAAACTTAACAAATAGACTAGTTGTCCATCCCTTGTCCTTTTCCCATTTGCAATCTATACACATAAATAAAATTGAAGTGTCTTTTGTAATTACAAAAATTTGCAATTGCAAATTTTCAGAATACTGAGTGGAAACGCTTATGAAAGTGTATATATACAATAATAAATTATTTATAAAATATTTGTCTGTTTGTTGACTAAAACGGCTAGACCTGATGTTATAGGAATAAACTAAGGCGACTTTTATTTAAGAAAAGTTTTATTTTAAATCTTAAGCGAGTAAAACCGCCATATTGTCTTCTGCGCATATTTGTGTGATTGAAGAAGATTATTTAAATAATATTACTATAACATACTGCATAATTCTGCCCAGGTCCACCACACCCGTAGCTTTGAATGACACCTCAAATGGAATCGCTCTTCCATTCTGATCTTTAACCGACACCTGTCGCAAACAATGTTATGTACACCTTACCTTACCCCCTTATTACAAAACATAGACTCAGATAGTGTTTGGTTTAAAAGTAGTTCCATCTCTTTCTGTCACAGAAATTTAGAAAGCGTTGGACATACATTTCGTCCGCCTTAAGTCTAATCTTCGATTAAAACATGTTTTATAACAAGGGGGGCAGAGTAAGTAGTCTAATGTAATAATTTTAATCATATATAAAATATAAGGGACACTTGAAACACTAATTGAAAACTGACTGAAGTTTGCCTATAGCCTGACAGGAGAAGAAACGGTGAAACAAACTCCCCGGTTTTTTCTTAATATGTTCCCTTTACATGGACGAGGTTGATTGACATAATTATACATTTTAGAGTGAGCAACTCATTGCCGTGCTTGGCTATCATCTCTGTACTCGGATACAGTGGGGCTTTCTTGCAAACTTTTTGTTTGATAGCCTTAAAACTAGTAAAAAGAAATTCACAGTTCCAACAGAAATTTATTGAAATAGCGTAGTCTGGGCCTGTAGACGAAGTAACATTATCCTTGAGCTTCCCTTACAAAAAATATACTAATTATATGGGAACTAGCGGACGTCACGCGGTTTCACCCGCGTAGTTTCCGTTCGCGTAGGAGCACGGAGATAAAATATAGCCTATATTTATCAGTGTATCATCCCAGAAGGTTCCCCGAAGTGGTAAGCAGAGGTGTTGTAACAACCACAACCACATTTCACCGAATATGATCAAGTGCCAACGTGACAGAGGGTAAGTCCATCGCCGTCCCAGGCACTATACATACGTCTATTACGATTACTATACGAATTACTTCTCAGACATATGCAGGTTTCCTCACGATGTTTTCCTTCACCGTAAAGCACGTGGTGTGAAATAACTGCACATAAGTTTTTAGAAAAACTCGTTGGTTGCAGGCCCCGCTAGATATAATAATGAGAGAAATTAAAAAAATTGTTAAAAATCCTGAGAAATAACATAAAGAAAAAAGAATAACTCACAGATGTAGTGAAACGGTCGCTAGCAGTAACCCCCTTTAAGGGATTAAGGCAATAACAGTTCTTCATTTGATCAAATGCCATCAAATCCGTTTTAAAATGCACATCCTTAACCATTTTGAAAGCTAGTGGTATAAATTTCTTCGGCTTATCTGGCCTGAATGAAACATCATATCGATGCTGAAAGAAAAAAGAATTACTAAGTGACACATATAACTGATTTGCATGCATTTTACAATATCTGTGTTGAATAACACTGTGGCTAAATGGTGTGGAATGAGCTTCCCGATTTGGTTTTCCCAAGGAAGTACCTACAGCATCTTCAAAATGAGTGCAAAAATATTCTTGCTCTAGGCATTGCAACCGTCTATAGCCTGCAGTAACCACTTACCATCTGGCTATATGTATGCTTATTAGCCAATTTACTTAGTGGTACATAAAAAAAAAACCAGCTGTGCCCAGCAGTTTCACCCGCGTAGATTTAATTTCATTCCCGCGGAACCTTAAATGTTTTTCTAAAATAAAAATAGCCTATGTTACTCCTTGTAACAGTTCAGTGATTACTCGGAAGAAACAGACAGACAGACAGAAAAATTTAAATTTGTCTTTTTAACTCAGTACTGTATATATTTTCATATGCAATGAGTGAAAAGCTGTTATTTCGGAATTTCTTATAATAGATATATCGATATAATGTATCGATATAGATGTAACATAAAGATTATAAAATACGAACAATTTAACCTAGAGCTTTACTCGAAATAAAGGTAAGAGACATATTACATACATACGGGTGCTCATGCCTGTCACACACACATTTCGCCAGTTATGCTTAAGTACCATGTAACAGGGGAGCGAGCCTATTGGCATTAAACAATAGCCTTTCTTTGAGCAAACAGCACAACACATGCACTCTATCTCATTCATTGGGAATTCGGATTCAGACATTGCATATAACTATAATTATTTATAAAAGTAAAAAAAAAACCACTTACAATTTTCAATGGTTTGATAGACATACGCAGATAGTTGGTCAACACATTAACAGGTGTTACTTTAACTGTATTGCCTGGTATTTTGGCCGGTATCGCGTAACGGCAGAGAGGCATTTCAGTTCGTTTTATATCTGGTTGACTGGTCGGGGCATGGGGTGCTGCTTGAGAGACTTGTTGGGGCACAGATTGGGGTGTGGGTTTGAATCCGTCTCCAGGCTGACCCACTTGAGGCTGACCCACTTGAGGAATTGGACTTTGCTGCATTGCACTTCCACCACCACGGCCCCGGCCTCGTCCCCAACCACTACTAGGAGCTACTGCTGGTGGACCAGTGTCAGATGTAGAAGGAGGTGCAATGGGTGGAGCAGTCTCTACCACTGGAACCTGTTGCGGTTGAGCGGCTGGAGGAGCATCTGCACTGTCCTTTTTTTTCTTTCGTGGATTTCTCTTCCGAGCTCCTGTCAGCCCTAGCCCCAAACCATCCCCTTCTTCCACAGTCTCTTGGACGGTGGGCTCAGCAACAGCAGGTGTCTTCACTTCAGGGATTGCTGGGGTGTCCTGACTTGAGGATGATCCTGGCATTGGATTGACTGCCTGCTGCTTTCCTTTAGACTTTTTCTTCTTCGAAGTTCCAGTGAGGCCGAGTCCAACATCTTCTGGCTCAGCAGATGCTTGGGACTCTTGGGATGTTGCTGGTTGGTTGTCACTTAAGCTGAGGTTGCTTAAAGATGGTACCTCTGGCTCAGGATTTTTTTGCCCCTTGCCCCCCTTTTTTCCTGTGAATAGTTGCTTATTAAAAATCATATTTAATATATCATAATTTTATAAAGTCCATGTAATTTAATTTCCATAGCTGCTCAAACCTGTATTCCCCAAAGGGGTAGGCAGAGATGTACTTACAGTACACCCAAATTTCGACAGGTATTAATATGCTAATCATTGAAGTTGGAAGCCTGATAAAATATAAATTTAGCGTAAATTAAAAATAATTTTAATTTTTCTTACCTTTCCCCCCCATAACAATCAGCTGCTAACAATATTTCTGAAACAAAAATGAATGTATAATTAAATAAGTATTCAAATTAACAATGAATAAGACAGCCTTCAGCTCCAAATAAATGTATTGAATTGTTTGATTAATATATTCACATATTTAAGTATAAAGAGATCTTAATTAGGCATGTCTCAAAACATAGTTGGAAACATAAATAGCTTCAGCAATATGCTTGGTATGAAACTTGCAAAAGAGTATTAAAATAATTTTTGTCTGTAATCACAGTTGTATGTATAGATTGTTAGATAATTAACTATTATGAGGTATCTATGTACCTAATCTATACTAATATTTTAAAGATTTGTATGTATGTTTGTAACAAATAGGCTTAAAAAGTACTGGACTGATTTTAAAAAATCTTTCACCATTTGTTTGCTACTTTATCACTGATTAATATAAAATTTTATCCCCATACTCCCACAGGAACTATGTGGTTGAAAACATGTGACGCCTAACTAGCTGACGTTTAATGCATAGATACAATTCTATCCAGGACTTATTTGTGGTATGTGTCTTCAGTTCACTTATTTTCTTTACTATATAGAAAGCCGAAGAGTTTCTTTGTTTGCTTGTACTCACAAATCTCAGGAAATAGTGACCTTATTTGAACAATTATTTCAGTCGTAGATAGCCCATTTATCGAGGAAGGGTATATAGCCTATATACCATTACGCTAAAACCAATCACAGACTAAAGTTAGCATTAGAAAAGAGTATCTATTCCACACAGACGAAGTTGTAGGCAGAAGTTAGTATTAGATACACAAATTATTGAACACAAGACATTATCATTCTTATGAGACTTATTTCTACCATTAACAGATTCACTGCTAACATTTCATCTTCTTTGTAAATTCTCTAACAGTTGGACGCACATATGCGTCGTTAGAAGTGAACGCGTTAAGCACCTTAGCTTTACTCAATACAAAATGTAAGCTCTATCTTTAACGGAGCAATTCTTGTATATTATGCATATACCAGGGGCGTGCATTGGATTTTTAGAGGGGTAAGCATAAATAAAAAGTAGGGAAGGTTAATTACATATGAATGTGGCATGTAGGTTCATACGTTTTGGTATAGAGACACACAAACATAAATTCACACACAGGACACAAGTGTATTCAGTCATCACAAAAGGCAAACACTGCTTATCTGCTTATATGGAATGCACACCCCTGGTATATATATAATGTAAATCTTGGAACACAATTATTGAATCTATTTGGATGGCTATTGCATCATCTTGTCCATTTTGTTGAGTCTCCTTGTAGGACCTTTCTTACTGGTCCCAATACTAGCCAAATAAAAACATTCGCTTCATAAACAATACTAGAGTAAAGGATTAATTCCCTGAATATAAAAATACCGATTAAAAGAGATTACCATAAATTCAAATACATATTATAATAAATGTTCTGAAATTATGAAAGATGTGTATAAAATGTAAATATTTAAAGCATTCAAGGAAGACTTATCTACAATAGCGTTTTACCTTTTTTAAGCAATTGAAGAAACACTTACCCAAGAAATTCGGTTTCTGATGAGAATTACGTACTGAAACTATGCCCCTCAAGATTTTTATACCAAAAAGATAAATAACAATATTTTCTTGCGAAAAATAATCACACAATACAATGAAAAGTTGTGAGACAGACTGACAGCAGGCCGTCGCGCAGCGCAGAGTATAATTTTATTGGGTGGGACTTCCGAGACCATAGAGGGACTTTTCTAACCAAAGACATTATTTATTTTATACATGGAATTAATTTAAGTACGCCACATAGTTTAGTACAAATTAATTTCATGATTGGGTATTATTTTATGCAGACAATCATAGTTACTACGGAAACCATAAGGTGGGGCCCCATGTAGCCGCTCGACGCTCGTGTACAGCGACAAATGTGTTCGCAGGAAATGTAATGGGAAGTATCGAGAGTGAAAGTAGTCTGTTAATTGGAATACCTCGTCACCAACTAGCACATTTTATCAACCGTTAACTTTTCTGGATCGGGTACACTCATTTGTCTCTACTTGAACTTTTGGCCCATTTTTAAATCACGAAATATGCCACCGTCACCAAACGAGCGACCAGCGAATGCATGAGGCAGTAACTTTTTGAGTCGCGGGAAATTTAAAATAGGGTTGCTCGACCAGATTGTCGCTGAAAATGAACTGAAAATTAAATGAGATGAAATGAGTCTCGTGAACACATTTGTTGCTGAAAACGAGCGTCGATTGGCTGCATGAGGTTGCACCCTAGGGGCACCCCTACTGCGGCTGCATGCACATGCAGCCGCTCGACTATAAGTGGGTAAGTATTTTACCAATAAGAAGATGTTATTACATGACCACTGTAAGCCCTACTTATAATGTAGTAGTACTTACATAGTATTGGTCAGTAAGAGGTAGGTGCAAGTGCTGTCACGAGTTTTGAACGCTGACGCTGAAAGAAACACGATAAAAATTCGCAATTTTTCACACTATTTTCGCTGAGCGCTCAAAATTTGAGACGGCATCTGTCCTGCCAGGTTATTCATTAAGGTTTCTCAGCGTCGCATTGGTTGCCATTGTTGTAGAGTGTTGGTTTTAAAGATGCGAAATGGAACATTATCCTCAATATTTTATGTATCAATTACTATGATTGAAACCAACGCTCGTCGTCGAGTTCGACGCTGAGAAACCTTAGTGAATAACGCGGCTGTACCTACATAAATAACTTAGGAGTTGAAAATGTTGTTAATTGGAAGGGTAGGATTAAAAAGTAAAACTAGAGATTTAATCCACATATCTAGTCACATTTATTTTCCACATAAGCACTTTTCATCACACAGCTATGATATTTATTTCTTCAACAACAATTATCTTAGACACAGAACACATAGGGGTGCTTAATAACTACCTACCTTACTATCTAACATTTAAGACACACTGTCGATCCTGGCACCCATATCAAGGATCGCAATCCAATAGGTAGGTAGGTTATGAGATGTTATACTAATCGATACAGATAGTTAAAATTGAAGTGTCTGATTGTAATTCCAAATTAACAGCTTTTCACAAAATACCTACACATTGTGAAACTCACATAAAGAAACCAATTTAGGTAAAAAAAAATTATCTGCCTGTCTGTTTGATTGTTCCGGCGAGTCTCCGAAACAGTTTGACCGATTTTAACGCGACTTACACTGGCAAATAGCTAATATTACAAGGAGTAGCTCATGCTAATATTATTTAAAAGAACATTAGTGTTCCGCGGGTCATCCATGAAATTAAATCTAGCTACTTACCTACTATTTAATGACATATTTTACTTTATACAACAGTGACGAAGATCAGAGTCAAAGACGGTGTTGTTTATTTACTCGCTTATCTCTGGCTATCCCTTCTTCCCTTCCAGACCTTTTGTAAAGGCGTGTAAGTAGATTTAATTAAAACTCATTGAAAACGTGGAATAAACCAAAGTTAGCCCAAAACCCAGACTAATACCTACTGCGTTAAAACTAAGTTCCATGTCCATCACTTTTTAATTCCATATGGCAAAAGAAGCTACATCTAAACCACAGATTACTTAGGCCACAGTATAGGTATCTGTGACTTAGGCCTTGTAATTAAACTAAAACAAAGAGGTAAGTACCTACTATTGATGAAACACGACTATCCAGGTTTTAACTATTTGATCAATAGTATTTATACAATAGATTAATGAAATTATTACAATAGATTAATGACAATCAATGAAAACGTAATTTTCTTACCTACTTGGTATGTAGCCAAGTAGGTAAGAAAATTGGTTCAGAAATAATTGTATTGTATCTGACTTACATTACCTATAAGAAGTTATAAATAATTTTATATGTACTTAAATACGCATTTGAATATTGTCAGTACGACTTGTAAACATGGCACAATAAATGTATACTTCGTCAAGTTTTCCATTCCCACCATTGAACAAGATGACGTCACACCGAAGCTATCTAAGCAAAGGGATAATTGATTGATAGATATTTTGAGTACAATCCAGAACCGCACCAGTCACAGTATAAATATTAGCTTTATAATCAGTAAGGAATCTAGGCCTATATTTTGAAATGAGAACGTTTGCTCCATTGAGCAATCATTAAGATTACAAAATTTACTTGAAAGTAAATAAAAAAATAAAACGCGATCAGACACGACGTGACACCTGCTCTTGACTACTGCTATTCAGATTATAATCTCGTGGAACTGTGCGTCTGTTATTTTGAACGATTTGTTTCTAGATTCCTTATACTGCTTGTAAAGCCTATGTTTATACTGTACCACAGCCTCATGACGTCACCTTATCCTATCACAACCTAGCTGTCACTGGACGGGCATACTTATATTTTTTCATCCATGCTTGTTACCTACACACATTGTAAATAAATAAATCTTAATTTAATTTGGTCATTGGACGGTTTAAAATATAACAAAACAAAAATAGAGGATTTAACTAAATGCGTAATATTTTTTATACAGGCTGTTGTTTTCCTTTGTTGCTTATTTTCGGGGGTTGATATATTTATTGATTGACTGATTGATTAGAAGATAAATCAGTCGTGTAATGATAGATTATATTTTTTAATATTAAGAACGAAAAGAAGGCAGTTTGTATTCAATGTTTCTTTTTTAAATACCTAAACGCGTTTGCTTCCGTCGCCCCTTGCGCCTAAGGAGCATGAGATAAGTAGGCGCTCTTGTTTATCTATTATGTACAAAGGGCACGCGATTTCTGCTCGTACCAAAGTAAAAATAAATACGTCTATAATTTTTATGATAGATTTATGTTCTATTCAACGTATATATCGACCTCCGTAAATATAGCACTAATGCAAAACCACACACTGTTTAAGAAAGATAAAATAATATACAAGAACCCTGTTTCACCTTTTTACATTGTATGTAGGTATTAATAAATAGTTGAAATATAATATTTTTGATAAATTAATTATCAATTTTTGCATCACGCCTTTACTGTTAGACTATTTACAAGGGATACCTAATTAATACTTTTCTCAAACCTTGTATTGCCTATCATTGTAAATATTGTAGTTAATATTACCCTGAAGGTAGCACCTAGGTTAATAGGCAGATTAGGAAATGTATATCTCATAAAAAAAATATTCGATAATATTAGAGACTATTACCTACTTAGCCAAACATTTCTGTAGATTGAGCTCTATCTAGCTAAAAAAGTATTTTTAGTTCAACCCCTTCGCCCAATTTACGTCGCCCAGTCCCCACATAGAAGCATTGATACTTTATTAACATTGACACATCAAATATCTACTTTTTTTTTAATCTTAAGGACACTGTAGTGTGCCTTTTTTTACGTTATTAAGTAGGTCACTATCCTGTGCGTGCATATCAATATCCTATATTATTTTATATAGTGATGATTCACTTAGCAAAATAGTACACCACTTACTATACAAATATATATTTTACAGAACAGTGCAATTCTGAATTATTATACAGGCTACACCCACACGGCTTTCAGGAGGATATGATATCTAAATCATGTTGATTATTTTCTCAAATCTATTGGTACGTCCCGCATAGATATCGTTGTTCAAAACTTGATATTTATCCTACCACAGACTAAATAATGTACTATGTACCTACTACAAAACATACTACGCTCACTACTGATTCGCAGCAAGTTCTCCAATCAAGTCAAAGCTATTTTTCGTATTTTATCGAACGGCATAATCTCCCGGGCACGTTTAGATTGACACTATGACATAATGAAGTAATAATAGCTGAATGTTCAAAAACTTTTAAACAAAGAACATTCGACTTTGTTCAAGTAGTTTCTTGACGATGCGCAGACGCTGTGGCATTTCTTCCAAGTTCGCGAACACGTCATTGCTGTAACAAAACACTATTTAATAATATCTTATTAGGCATGGAAGGTTGACGACGAGAGACTAGATCTTAAATATAGGGTGCCTACCGTATCAACAAAGATGTGGCGATGACGCACGTAGATACCTAATCATGATTGTTAAAACAAATAGGGAAGAAAAATAGTGGTCTCAAAAAGGCTAAGTTCTCCTTCAGTACTGTCCAATAGTTAGTTAGGTACTTATGATCAAAGTTGCCGTGATGACTGCGTGGTTTGAGTCACCAGCCAGCTACCCAAGCGCTAGCAAGTATCAAACTCTGCAGCGCAATTGGCTAAATTCGACTTCATAGAGCGTTATCTCTGTCGCACACTATGTACAATATTTGTACTATTATTTGTACTAATTTTCTAAAAACATAAATAAAGTCCATCACACCACGAACTGTACGGTGAAGGAAAACGGAAAGCGTTTATAAACTTTTGTACCATCAGTCGCGTAGCCTAGAACCGAGGAAATAATGAAAAGAAAATGGCTAAGGAGTGGGGTACATACTACGTGAGCGCGCGTGCCCTGATGCAAGCAAGGTGGGCGTAGTACGTAGGTGTGGGATAGGACACGGCTCGCATACATCGCGCGTACAGGTGGCACAAGTAGTAGGTCAGCTGCTCGATTTCATCGGCCGGAATACGACCGTCGTTGCACACCACTCGGTACCGAGTTGGTTTAGCAGTGCCCCTAAGCGGCTGATGAGAAACCTGGAAACAAGGTACATAATACTAACTAACTTATGTATCACCGCCAGTCTAAGTCGCTGGTTCTAGTCACATGACATTTGAGGTCTCTAAAAAAGAGTTTTCTGACATTCCAACCTTAATGGGGCTAAATCGGGGTTGAATTACTAGTCATCTATAATGTAGTACATATCGTATAATTGCGACGTCATCAATCATCTCGCCAGAGGACTCGACTTATTTCAACCGGCTTTCGTAAACAGAAAAATTCCAAAAACTATGCAACTAACTAAAACGAATAGGCTTATTTAGATTTGTCATCATCTCAGAAATTAACAAAGTTAAAAATCTAGCTACAAACCAACATAAAGGGCTAGCCTACCATGTAAAAATCCAATTCATTCCCATGAACGATATGTGTGTCCACCACTGTTCCCGGCACTACGTTCTGATAGTCTCGGCTGCTAAAAAACCTAAAACCAAATTAATCAATTAATCAAACGCGTTCAAGAGCTCAAAACACAAATTCTGAAAGAACCATTGTACACCCTGAATCATTATTATACTAAAGGTGTATAAACGGTGTATAGAAAGTTACTAAATTGGACCTGGTATGATGCCGCTTCTGCACTACGACGAATAGCACCTCCGGTTTAACAACTGTGCCTGTCATTCGCTGGTACGCGAGGTAAACAGCTGACAGCTCGTAATTCATCACCTGCAACGTCCGAAACACGGTTTTGTCATATCTCTATAACATTGAGAGCAATCCATTCACTAAATATATCAACAGTAAATATGGCACCAATGCGAAACAACAGCCTGTATTATAAGCAGTATGATCAGATAACAATATATCGACGATTTACAATCTCGCACGATAACTGCACGATATCATCTGAGTGGAAGTTTGATACAATCACTACTAAATGTTTTCACACTGTGTAGTTGTGGTCCACGTTACGATATCGGATGACGGCACAGTGCAGGGTGATGCTGTATATGGGGATCTACGTCATCAATCTGGGAAATATTTCGTGCCGACATCATGGTGATATCGTTGTCGAGTGTCGTGTCGTTATCGTGGAAGTGTGAACGCGCTAATTAGACCAACCCCGCACCTACACTTTGATATTTCTGGTTTAGTTGAGTTTCAAATGTATGACTATTGGGATTGTGTGATTAGCAGAGTGAGTCTGAACTGAACTATGTGTGTGAGTGTGAATAAACTGTAGATATATTACTGTACATAGACTCGTGTCATCTCTTCGCCTGTACTGCACATTATACCCATCGTCGAGTATTTATTTAACCGTTCGTACTTTGTCGCTTGACCTTGCGTTTTGCACTTTTTGACGACTTAAAACTTCGTATATTCGTTGCTTGTGGCGCTTTTTATCGTTCCCATATAAAATAAGGAAAATACGTAGGCGATATCGTCAAAATATGTTAATACCTATACTTGGGGCACAGTTGGGCCTTCGCTGTGATATATTTCATAGATATCGGTCAATATGTGAGTATTATTATATTGCATATTTACCTGCGCCAACTCTCCGTCGGACACACCGTCCCTGAAGACGTATATCTTCTTTGGTAAAGTTCCATTTTTGTTCTTATAGACCATCAGGTGATCCACCATCATATCCTCAAACTCGACTATTATCTCTTTCTGTTGAATAATTTACTCGATTGAATAATAAAATAAAAAAGTTACAAAATGTTCCTATTTTGAGAAGTAGGTACAGAAGTTGTCGACTGCGTGTGTATTTTATTCACATCGTGCCATACAGACAGACAGACAAAAGACTCATAAAATGACTACTGCGCATTTAAGATAGCCCATGTAAGCAGGGTTTAAATGGAAATAATCAGTAATACGTGAAAAAGCTCATCATAAGAAATCTCATAAATTAATTGTTTACACCTGTAAAGGTCTATCATACGGTCCTGTACCCATCTGATAGAACTAGCTGACTGTGTTTAACAAACGAATGGTGTAACTGTTTTAATGAATAAACTCTATACGGCATCTTTATTTGGACTAAAAATATATTACCTTTGGTGTTTGTACACTCAGTTCAATATTGTACGAGAAGTATGAGGTTGCGGCGTCTATGGTTGCAGTTATGGCAGCTATGCTGGGGTCAGTCTGTAATACAAATGAAGGTGTCAAAAGTCAAGCTCTTAGTCGTCCACATACCAAATTTCCGCGAAATCCGTTACAGTACCCCTATCACGAGTTTGCCACCGTTTTCGTAAACCATACTCTCTAGCGTCACTCGCAATATTTGTACGAGATATTTTACTTCTTCTTAATTATATTTTATGAGGTTTTCGGTGCCTGAAAACATGGTCTAAACGAAGTTTTACCATAAATGAAACCTAGCTAGATCTATTTTTTGTTGGAGCCGTTTCCGAGATTCCGATTATATATATATATATATATATATATATATATATTGCTCGTTTAAAGATATAACATAAGATAAGCCTGTATATACAAGCGTAGATTTTTGGTAGAGAGCTTCTGTTGGTGGACCTATATACCTACTGCAGCACCATCTGCCAGGCTGATTTGTGAATCTAAGCCATCCAGCGCATTCAAATACGATTTTTGAGGTACTTTTGTTTTCAGAATTTAACTTTACAACAAAAACAAGCATTTCAGCACATTTTACTAAGTAATAAGTTTAAGGTCAGAAGGAAAAATTTAAGAGATTTTTGAATTTATTTGTACCATATACAATCGGTGTACCTGTGCCAAAAATGATCGCCTAAGAAGTCAACACTGTATATGTCTGTCTCTGGTATCAAAGTCAATCTTTACCAAAATTTTATCAAAATCATGCACCTTATTACCACTGAAAAGGTAACAGATAGAGTCACATTGGAATTCAATAGAGATTATTATATATCCTAACCTGCAGATGAGAGGGGTGTGTGACGTCAGCGCCAACGATCATAACTCCGCCGTTGACTAAACACTTCGGCAAGCTGCTCCTGTTTAGCGTCTGGTTAATACCCATCAACTTGGAGTTTATCTGAAAATAGGCAATCCTTTCAGTTAAATAATCACATATTCAATATTTTAAATTAGCTGCCTTAATGTTAATCGGCATGAAATGCGTGAATTATTTCATTGTTTTTTTTAATAGGTACCACTAACTAACAAGGTAGCACACAAGTAAGTATCCACCTGATGGTAAGTGGTTACCACAATCCGTGGTTGATTGTAATGCCAGGGGCATCACGCGTGCATTGTATCTAGTTGTAATACGTGACCTTAAAATATCTTTTCACATGCTTCTTGAAGAACTGTATCCATGCTAACCTAATCGTTTGGAGAAATTCACTTTAAAGAGTTAATCTCATAACCTCAGCGTCCGGAATCTAGGATATAATTAAAATATTGCTTGGGAGACTTATCCCCTCCATACAAAAAATCGCCTGAGAAAATCCTTGGTCTAAAAGTAGTTCCATTTCTTTTTGTGATACGGATTGACATCATTTTAAACAGAGTTTGGTTTAATCTTGGTTAATACATGTTTTGTAATAAGGCGGTTAGAGTCCATAAATTACACAGATCATTACTTACTTTGAGCATTAAGTTGCGTACTACTGATGTCATCTCATTATGCGGCTTCAGCAACGTAACGCCCCTCACACACTGTGTCACAATGCCCAATTCACGTTCTGCGATTGTTTTGACCTGAAATTGTAAAAAATACATTAAACTTCTTAGTACAAGTTACTTACTGTCATTTATTAGATCTGTGGTCACCAATTAAACTGAACACGATGCTGCTCTTGTTATATACAAGCACGCATCTCGAAACAAGTTGGAATAATCAGGGTCTGTAAACAAAGTAACATTATACTCACGCTTCGCTTAGAGAAACTATATTAACGTGACTGATTTATGTCATTTCCATACATTTTGTATCGCTTCTACTACCGCAAGCGCGAGAGAATGTTGCTTTGTCTAGGCCCACAGGTAGCTTTAGAGAAAAACCTAGATAATTATTCGCTTATATATGAGCTAGACTGGCTTTTATTTAGTGCTTATATTTGTTATTGGCGCCCAACGTGGAGCATTTTAACATACCCAAGTAGAAAACAAATTCAGACTTTTAACAAAGTACTTCCAAATCGTCACAACAACATAATTATATAGGATTACATATGCTACCGTCAGGTTCAGAAAGTTATTTTTACTGAGAAGAGCCCGGCGAAAAACTCAGTAGACACTTATAATAACTCTTATCAAAAATATTTTTTTCAAAAACAGTTTTCCTTTGTTATAAAATATGATGAAAATCGTAATGAAAAGGTGAAATTCGTAACGTATTTATTCATGTTTATTTCAAAAGGCTCATTTTTGAAACACTTTTTTATAGACTTACCTTTTGGTATTGGTTTTCGACCGAATCCGATATTAATATCATAAGGAGCCTCAACCCCATAATTTTTTGCTTAAACTCGGTTGATGAAAACTGTTGCAAATTAACATTTGATATAACGAAGTCAGGCTTGCTGATCAGCATGCCCATGCACTTCCCCGTATCGATTACCTGAAATAGTATGGTACAACTTGAATTACTGCCTCGTTGGTCTAGTGGTCGCAAGCACTACTGCAGAACATGAGGTTCGATCCCCGGATCGGGATTGTCATTAAGTTTTTCAATCTGTAATTTCCCAGTACAGTTCATCGTCCTCCTGCCCCATATTATCTAATTACTTATGTATAGTGATTTCACACCAGATGCATTACGGTGAAGGAAAACATCGTGAGGAAACCTGTATATGTCTGAGAAGTATTTCAAAGACGAATGTACAGTGCCTGAGACGGCGATAGACTCACCATCTGTAATTTTGGAGGAATAAATGCGTATGTGTGTACGTCTAGCCGTACACAATCCATAAATCGTTTCTTAGGTCTTCCTCTCCCCTTGTGACTATCCACATATGTATGTAATTACTGTCCGGAACACATGAATAATGTAAAAAGATAGAGTGTAGAGTACTCCCAGAACATAAACAAACATACCATAGAGAGGAATGCGTTGATGTCGCATGTTATATTTGGTTCGAGGGCAATAAACGCCCAGGACTGCAGGGTACCAGCCTTCAAGAAGCGTTTGGCTATCCATGATCCATTGCTATCACAGAAGAAAACCATATTAATTAAGAATCTTACACTTTTCTTTTGTGAACGACCTAAAACTGAAGAGTTAATTTTATTCCTCAATAACTATTAAATTGCCTGGTTGGCCAAGTGGTCGTATGTGCTGCTGCGGAACACGACGTCCTGGGTCCGATCCCGGGGGCAAAGTGATATTGGTTTTTTCCCATCTATAATAACCTAGTGGTAGCCTGTAGTCTGGATTAGTGATGTTTACGGCAATTGGCTCGCCCCACATTACCTGAGACAAACATAGCTCAAATGTGGGTTAACTATGAGTACTTTTTTTTCTCATAAAAGTTTCGTCAAAATTTTTGTTCTGTGGAGAGAGCGAGTGATCATGCTCCTCCCCAGCAAAGGGAAGATCTTCCAGCCAGGCGAGGTCATGTCTGGGGAACAGCGGCTCCAACTGTTCTAGTTTTTTTTTTCCTATATGGTCTCTCGCAGTTGGTAGAGGGGTGGTATTACCTCCACTGCTTAACCGGACTAAAAACTGTTCTAGTTCTTTTTTTTTTTACGATATGGTCTCTCGCAGTTGGTAGGGGGGAGTTACCTCCACTGCTTAACCGGACTAATAACTCTTCTAGTAGGAAACTTATCTATATATAGCAATGCAACTGAAAACTCTTATTGGGCGATTTAGGTTCTTGTGTATATGTACTCACATTTGTAAGCAAGCGCCATCTATGTAGCGAGTGGAGAATCGCTGCTACAGTTCTTTCTACAGTGAAAGTTATAATTAATAGTAGATACTTACTTTGGAATAATTGGCTGCTTATCGCCTACATCTAAGTGAGGAGGCTCCAACAACTTCGCCGATATAGATAATAGTTTATCATCTATCTCAAGTCCAAACTTCTTGAACATTTTGGTTTTACTATAGTTCATCTGAAATTATTTGTAGATAGTTCGTTTTATACCAATTACGCGTGTTTTATATTTATTCAAATTGTTATATAAATCATAGTTAAATGCTTGAGTAACAACTTACATGGCTTAAAATTTCTTCAATTTTGCGTTTTCTTTCGGTGGCTGCTGGCGTTGTTCCACGTGACATTATTGCCATTTGGTTATCATTGAACGGTTTATAAATCACCTGAAATCATATTGTAATTGCATTATTTCAACATTATTTTAAAGCGCGAGATTTTTATTGTCTATACCATAGAATACCATGACCAGCCGTCACACATCGACAGTTGTGCAATCTAGCTCGATAACATAGAATTAAATTAGCTCATCAGTAACGGTTTCTAAATCTGATGATTTGAGATTGATTATAAATTAACGGTCTTATATATTTATCTCCAAGTACACGTAATGTAGAACTTGTCTAAATTTTGAAGGTGGATCAGACCTAATGACAAAATGTAATGTGGATCATAAAACAAATGAGGGGATCAGACCGGAATAACTCAAATTATGTTGCCCGCCGGGTGCTTTAATCGACGGTATTTATTTTTCATAAATAAAATGTTACTTCATTAGTTTCAAATCACTTACCTGGTCACTAGGTACATGTACCAACTCTATCGGCCAGTAAATACTTTTGTTCCTCGGCCCCACCCATATGCAGTTCAAGTTGGGGTATTTTATGCTTGAACAAACATAAGACATAAGCGAATAATTTTAAAGCTGAGCTCTCATTGTACGAAAAGCCTAATCATGAATGGCCAGCTTTAAGCGAGGTAGGTGTTATGGTTTTGCGATGTTTTCACCTTAACCACAATAGTACAGACACGGAACAGAGCCTTATATAACATTACAGACCCGATGTTACTTGAAGTTAAAACGACGACACTTATTTGAAGTCAAAAGTGCGCTGTGATTAAGAGTAAGAGTAAGGCGCGTGCCTGTCAGAGCGAAACCTTTTGTCCGCTTATTAGAAATTCTGTCGCAGCCTTCAAATGCTTCAATCCTATCTGAATAAGGCAGGCACTTATAAGGAAAAATGCATTATTACAGGCCCCGCTGGGATTCGAGCTTGCGTCGCTTGCGTAGCAGCCGATTGTTCAAGCCCTAAGGCCACCACGGCTCTTTTCTTTTGAATAGAATGATTAATTCTTAAAAAAATACTAATGTTTTTTTGTCTGTTTGCCCATAGATCTATCTATAGGTATCCTACCTGTACTTTTCAAACTTGGCGTAGTATTCAGCAACGGAGAGAACAATATTTCCGCATTCGAGGTTAAAGTACTGTTTCGCAGGTACATTCACAATGTCGTTACAGTAATAGTCATTCTTTATGGATTTTGATTGACTGGAAGGGTTCTTTCGCGTATAATCAAGTGATACCTGCAATATAATAAGAATAAATAAACTAACCGCCTCAGGGGAAATATAGCTTTGCCGTTGGAAAAATTATCCACATACAATGACATATGTGGCACGTGGGGTACTGCCCAAGCATTAGGCTAGTACATTTTTAAACTTTGTCAAGATCTGTTGTGCTTGCATTAGTCAAGAATACATATTTGGGGCGTTTGCGGCTTAAGCTCTCACGCACTCATCAACTTTTCAAAGAGTCGTCGTCTGGTAGAAGCCTATCGTGACAAACGGGCTGGGGTTTTCTCGGTCAGAGAATCAGCATTGCTATTCAACGTGGCAATGCTGCCAGCCTTCTTGGCGCGACCCGAGAGACGTCAATTTGGTTCAAGTTCTCTACTTGTCATGTTTTAAAAACTGTGCCTTGTGTATAAAATTAAGTTCTTCCTTTGTCGTGTATTTGGTGACCACTTTGGTGTAATTGGTGAGGCTCTAAATGTGTTGATCTCGACATTCTCGGTAGACGCAAAACTCATTTTTTACTTATATTTACTTATATAGTAAGTAAGTAGGTAATTTAGATTGGATTTACTTACCCGTAGACCCGACACAAAATTCTTGAAAGAATCGACTTTAGTTTTATTTTGCCGCTCTAGAGGCTGATTTAAATCAAGTTGGAAGTCTGACACCAGTAAATCAGTCAAGTGTTTCGCCTTCGGGAATCCTTTGTGGCTAACTGAAAAGGAAATAAATGGCGTAGGTAGGGTGTAATTTAAAAAAGTTTTATTGAATGTATATATAGTATAAACTTCACAACTCAAAGAAATTTCATTCAATTCAGTTTAAACAAGGTTTTCATACAAACTTTCAGCCCCTACATAGCCTCTTTACACATGGAGTTTCAAGAATTCTACCCGAACCAGTTTACACCTAACACGAATGAAAAATTAAAAAAAATTGTGTGCGACAATGAGGACAAATAATCTTTACATAATATATATTGTAGCATAATTATCGTCCGAGGCATATAAATACCCCTAAAACGGATAACTCTGCTAGCATAAATGAAACGTATAATTTGTCAAACGTAAGTATAATATTTATTCGATTAGGTACCCCCTCAACAATACCTAATATAAAATAAATTTATTATCAAATTCTTACATAATTAATAATAAACTCAGTAGTATAAAGATGAAGAAAGAAATTACTATGACTATATCTGTTATTGGTATAAAAATACATGGTAGTATAAATAGAAATATAAATTTATACTAGCGACATATCCAAATATCTGTCCAACGACTGTCCAACAGGAAACTGTGATATTCCACGGATAGATTCATAGAGTCCACGGATGCCCCTTCCAATTGCTCCGCGGTCTGAGCAGATTATGGGAGAAGAAGATGGGCTGAGAAATCCCCAACCGTAATCGGCCAAATAAAACTTTGTGTTATAGCATGCTCGGAATGTGAGCATCCAAAAGATACCATTCAGCAACCACACACAATTCACAGTGTACGTGATCAAGAACAATATTCAAATATAATTACCGTATATATCACCAACGAACGAACGTTATTTTTTCAAAGCAAGGCGGTCGCTCAGCTACGACAAAATTTCAAGCGTACAAAAAAAATAAAGTTTATGACTAAGTATGAAAAGAAGTCGCTTCAGCTGTCAGTTCGCTTAGATATTTTTTAGAACTTCTCAATGGATATTAATGCAGTTTCAGCAGCAATTTTTTTTTTCACAGAAATTACAAAATTTCATGAAATACGTTTGAGCCGTTTTCGAGATTCAAATTATAGCAATTCTTGTGTATGTATAATGTATAATACATAGCCAAGAAGTGCTTGTTTTAAAGATAGGTATTTTATATCGAATAATAATAATAATATATAGATAGGTACAATAATTTCTTATATACAAGAATTAAAGGTATTAAGATAGACAGATTACTTACCGTCAACGTTAACAAAGGCTGCTGATGTAAATATAGCGGACTGGAATAATCCGGTCCATATTTCCATACCGTGACCTAGATCAATAGGATTCGATGGCCGCTTGTAGAATTTTCGCCCAGACTGTGGAAAAGTTGGATACATTATAAAAACAATATAAATATCCATATACATTCTTTAGACTTTTTAAGTGATCATTTTTATCCCTGGAAATCGGTAGGTGGTGCAGAATAATAAAAAATTTAAAATATTAATTTCTGTCGTAAACTTTATCTATATATATATATATTACCTTGATAAAAGATTCCAAATTCCCCTGTCTTAGTATGATATCAACTGCTTGAATAGTCTCAACAGGCTGGGCCATCGAGCTGCCATCAGTTTTCATGTACCTACATTAATAATAACAATAACTCTTTTATTAAATACACCAAATTTATTTCATCATATTTAACCACACTTCATTTTACTTCGTGAAAAACCAATTTAGAGAAAATTAAAATTGTATATCGTGAGAGTGATTGAGGATTTAAAATATTACCGCCTAGTTTGTTCAAATAACGGAATTTTTCAAATAAATCTAGGCAGATAAATAAAATTGAAGTGTCTGTTTGTCATTCCAAATTGACAGCTTTTCGATAAATGCATAGGTGTACCTAATATGAAAGTACATGCGGTACTTATCTATTTATTTTTTTAAATCTTTCTCAATCTCTCCGTCCGTTTATTTTCTCCGAATAATCTCTGAAACGGCTGGACCAGTTTTAGCGGGACTTTCACTGGTCGATAGTTGATGTTACAAGGAGTAATATAAGTTATTTTATTCCAAAACAAAATGTTCCTCGAAATAAACTGACCCATGAAATTAAGTCTACCAGGGGAAACTGCGCAGCTAGTGTAAATGGAAAAAAAATCTTACTGAATAAGGCTGTTCAAATCGATGCGCCCCGCGGTTTTAATAGACACGTTGACCGCCATTTGTCTATCACGGTAACCTACAACGTTCACCTGAAAAAAAACATACAATATACAGTCTTAGAATCTGAAAATTACGTGCTGTACAAGGCCTAACTTCCAAAGAGTTTTCTTTTCACGAACGATTAGACTATAGAACGACCCTCCTAGTATTGTTTTCCTGAACAGATACAGGAGCCTTACCATAAGCTCTTATTGCCATGATAGTTTTACTCTTATTATGAGACAGACGTATTTGACGTGTATACATTTGTCACTGTCACACAGCTGAACTATCATTGCAATAAGAGCTCATGGTCAGGCCCCTGTATGGGGTTGTTCACGAAGGGTGTAAAGAGATTTTGACAGACGGTCAAAATCAATCAAAGACGGTCAAGAGAGAATATGGTGTTGCAGGATTCCATAGGCTGCGGTAACTACTTACCCTCAGATGGGTCGTATGCTTTGTTGCCACCTCAGCGGTAGGTACATAAAACAAACTTACTTTTTTCGAAAACCCGTCGTCAGAAGCACCTGGAATCTGCAGAGGCTTAAGACAAAACAAAAACTGCCTTTGATCAAACGCAGTGAGTTGTTTAGGAAAATATTTTCTCTTTATTAATTTAAAAGCATTGTCACATATTATTTTCGGCTTTTCGGGCTGGAAAGTTACACTGTAGCGGAGCTGAAACAAAAACATGTACTTATTAGTTATATACAAAACTTTTAAATGACAATAATGTACACAATATTTTATTTAAAAATCTAAATTCTCTACATCCACTTTTAGCCAGTTACATTGAGATGAAATCCAAAGTGGCTGTTGGCTTAACTTAGGTACAATATACCCCCGTGACCGGGATTCCGCACAGCACACGCTGGAGCAGTGCCCAGCGTGGAGCTCGGAGCGTCGAGTCCTGGTCACCAGGATCGGGCAGGACCTCTCGCTGCCACGCGTAGTGACGGCTATGCTGGCAGATAGAGAGGCATGGAGGGCCGTAGTCTCCTTCTGCGAGACGGTAATGTCCCAGAAGGAGAGCGGGCTCCGAGAGGGATCGGCTCTCTCCCGATCCCGAGACGACGGCGACGGCGGGGCGGAGGTAACGCACGCCCCGGTCCGTCCACCCAATAGCCAGGGTCTAAGAATATGGCTATGGTATCCCCTGCCTGTCGTAAGAGGCGACTAAAAGGGGGCCAGAGGGCCTGCTGGCGGTGGTCGGGGTGGACCTTTGACCACCGGCGCGGGCCCGGGAAGGTGGCAGCGTGATGTGGCTCGCGCTGCCTTGCACAGCGAGGTCTCCAGGGGCGGCGTCACAGCTGCCCCGGCAAAGTGTGGGGGGACACCGGTGCGTTCTATCAGAGTACCCGGAGTCCCCCCTAAGCACTGAGGATGGCCACCGAGGGGGTTTTAGTGAGGTAAAAATCCCACATACCCCGATCTGCCTCTCCCAGGGCGGTCGGGGACCTTTTGAAGGTTTCCCCTAGTCAAGAAAAAAAAATAAAGGTACATTATACCCAATAGCCAGGGTATAAGAATATGGCTATGGTATCCCTTGCCTGTCATAAGAGGCGACTAAAAGGGGGCCGGAGGGCCTGCTGGCGGTGGTCGGGGTGGGAGCTTTGACCACCGAGCCGCGGGCTCGGAAAGGTGGCAGCGCGATGTGGCTCGCGCTGCCTTGCACAGCGAGGTCTCGAGGGGCAGCCTCACAGCTGCCCCGGGAATGTGCCCCGGCAAAGTGTGGGGGACACCGGTGCGTTCTATCAGAGTACCCGGAGTCCCCCCTAAGCTCTGAGGATGGCCACCGCGGGGGTTTTAGTGCGGTAAGACTCCCACATACCCCAATCTTTTGAAGGTTTCCTCCTCGTCAATAAAAAAAAAGGTACATTATCCTCCGGGGCAAGATACATAGGTTAAATACACCAAAATTTTACCAACAATGTTAAACCGCATACAAGCTGTTTGCACTGGAAAGTGGTGATGTTTAAAATTGAGTGGAACGTTTGAATAAGACATAATTTTTTGTCGATTTGAAAAGCCGTAGCCAGCTAAAACTAGAGTATGTAGTTTTGCTCACAATTTGTATAGGTTTCACGACGACGGGTAAATAGTTGGCAACTATCTCAATTTTGGTGTTCCTGATAGTATGGCCTGCAATTTTGTTTGGTATCCGGTAACGGCAGACTGGCATAACTGGTAATGGAGTCTCAAGCTCAGAACTATCTTGTTCCCAAGCTGGCAGAGGTACATCGATGGCTTTGCAAGACGTTGGAAGTGACGTGACGCAAGTTACAGATTGCGAATCCTTTTTCGGTACATCGATTAGTGCAATATTTGACTCGATTTTAGCACCAACTTCTTTTATCACCAAACCCTTTTTCCACGATTTTATTCCCAAGCCCACTATTTTCTTTTCGGTTTCGAGGTCTTGTGGGGTAGTTTTAGGGGGATCTTTAGTAGGTACTACTGGCTTAGACTTAGCTTCTCTTTCCTTGACCATTTTCCTGAATGGTTTTTTTGCCCAGTGTTGTGGATTAAGACGAGCTTTTTGTGTTGGTGTTTGTGTATCAAGAATGGTCCAAGTAAATGTGGATGCGGAGTTAATCTGGACCTCACCTGCAAAGCCAATTATATTTAGATCAAATACTTACTACGCACACTTTGACTTTGAAACTAGTTCCCGGTTTTTAAGTGATTTGAAGTTATCATTGAGACGGTTCAAAGAACGGGAAAGCGGAAACAGGAACTAAATTTAAGCAACATTGCTACGTACGTAAAAGTTTTAAGAGTTTAATAAATGAACTGAGATGTTTTATATTTCGTGGTTTGCAATCTAGTGGTGGGTTCACAACTTTAAAAGCATAGGTTTGTGAAAAGGTACATTTTAGCATCACATCACGCGTAAACTTAGTTAATGAGTAGATTTTGATGTAGGTACTTACTTACAGATCAATTCTGTTGACTGATTGGATGGAATTCGATTGATTATTTTATGTTGTTAAAGAAATGGGCGGGGTATAATTCAAATCAATGTCCGACACGAATTAATGATTAAATTGCTATAGATGTTTCAGCAGTTGGAAGCATGAAAGAGTCTATGGTATGACTAAGACGCACGTAAAGAACGTGCAGGAATAGCGGATCGTCGGCCTCTTACAAAAACTATTAATAATTAATAAATTAATTACATATTAAATTAATATTTTTCTTATTTATGGATCCAGAAAGTTTTGATTCCTCAGCTTGCTCCTCCACTGTCTCCATTAGGTCAGTTGATAAGGGGTCTGCAGGTACCACACTTTGAGGAAGGTACGTTTGTGATTCTATTTGTTCATTGTGCAATATACGCCTATCGACCAAATACTCCAAATTTTCATTGGCCTGGCTTGTTCTTGGGTAGATCGGATCTTGGTTGTCGTCAATGGAACAATCGATGCAGGACATAATGCTTTTGAGTCGCAGGTCACCTGCAAATGTTGCTTATTAAACTACTTACATACAAACATTATTTTAAAATAGGAAATATAATTTTGTAATAAGAAATATTTCATGCGTTAAATACTGTGATTTTTTTATGTCTTGTAGCTAACCTATCAGACTGTGTGACGTAATTATGAATCTAGCAGAGTCTTGAAAGTATTTATTATCCGTTAATTAACCGTTCTGAATGTATTTCATGACACCATAGTGATTACAAAAATATTTCCGTTCATCCCATCAAAGTCCCGTTGGCTGGGCGATGGAAAATAAAAACGTTAAGGAGTAGGTAGTGAATAGCCTTTCATATAAAATACTTACTCCAGGATTCGGAACTTTCCAATTCCGCCTCATTTGGGGCAGATAAGGTTTCTTTAAGTGCCAAGCTTTGAGAAAGGTCTGCTGATAAATCTGTCGAATCATTCTGATATATTGGCCAATCGGACCAGTTCTTTGTATTTTCATCGGTCTGGCTTGGTCTTGAGTCGACAGTTTCTTGGATTTCGGTATCGCGAAAGGACCAATCGACAGATGGTGTCGCGAGTTGCATGTCATCTGCAAATATTGCGTGTGATAAGCATTTGGATAATATATATATTTCAAGATCGATAAACAAGATGATTTCATTAAATTTTAATCTGTATGATTGTCTGGAAATGGTATGTTCATTAACCAGTTGGTTGCAGGTAACCCACCATGAGGGACTTCTTTACCGTGTGACTTAGCATTTAATATTAAAGATCAATGGAAATATAAATGATTCCCGTTCTTCCCAACAAAATCATCAGGGACGAAGTTGGTAGGACGATTGGGAATACACGTAAATAGCATTTAGGAACACTGGAACGTCAGCCGCTCATATATATTATTCTTACTCCGCGGCCGCTCAGATTCCTCTGCTTCCTTATTCTCCATTAGGGCAGATGATAAGGGGTCTTCAGATGCAAATCCTTGAGAAACATATTTATTATCTTCTGGTACATTCTGCGATGTTGGCCAGTCGGCCAAGTACTTTGTATCTTCATGAATTTGGCTTCTTCTTGGATCAGTTTCTTGGACGCTTCGCGTTTCAGGACAGGACCAATCGACAGGCCTCGGGGTTTCGAGTTGCATATCACCTGAAAATATTGATAATTATACTATTTGGATTAAGTACATGTTTCAAGATCGATAAGTACCTAAGAATATTTCAGGAAATTTTAATCTGCATGATTCACTGTAATTTTTATATTCATTGACCAATTTTAAGGAGATAAACCGTGGGTGGTGGGACTTTTTTACCGTGTGATGTAGGTACGGATCGCTTCAAATCGACATGTATTTTTTATTCATTTAAATTGCTTCAACCAGTTGAATTTTTTGTTCGGCCTAATGGAAATATAAATTATTCCTGTTTTTCCGATCGAAGTAATATGGAAAAAAAACAAATAACCGGAAAGTATTTCTGTTCTTCCCTTAAGGTGACGGTCACATTGATTGGTGAGACGGCCGGGAATACACGAACCGAGCATTTTGGAGTAGTGTATCGTAAGCATATAATATTATTCTTACCCCAGGATTGGGACTGTTCGGATTCCACAGCTTCATCCTTCTTTGACTTCATTGGGGCAGATGATAAGGGGCCTTCGGACGCAAATCCTTGAGAAAGATCATATTTATGTGACGGTTCTTTTTTCTGCGAATTTGACCAATAGGCCAAGTACTTTGTATCTTCATTCGATTCCTGGGTGAGTGTTTCCACTTTTGACCGACAGAAAGACGGTAATATGTTTTTATGTCGCATTTCTCCTGCAAATATTGCTAATAATTATTATATTATTCTATACGGATACAATAAATATTTCAAGATGTTTGCTAACTCAATGTTTGTTTCATTTGCTGCCCGTGGTAATACCAAGCAGTCCAGTAGTACTATGGGCAAAAATGTTTTGTTTTATTTATCAACCGCATTACTCGCGATTGGTAATATAGCCCCAAGTCGGGTATGTTCCAATGTCGAACGAAAGCACATACCGTAAAGACCTATGTCGATATCTTAAATAAAAAGGTTTAGGTTTCTCATCTTGTCAGTCTCTTACGTATCATGTTATTTTTCTTTCTCCAGGAACCGGGCATTCCAGATTCCGCAGCGTTTTCCTCTTTTGTCTCCATCGGGACAAATGATGAAGATTCCCTCATACGAAGAAAGTCACATTCTCTTGTTCTTCTCCGCCATGTTGGCAAATGGGCCAAGTTCTTCGTATGCTCATTATCGCTCCGGTGGCGTGGTATTAGGCTTTGTGATTCTTGTGTGTCATAGCGCCCAGGCAGTGTCTTTTCTTGCATACCCCCTGCAAATATTTCGTATTAAACTATTGGCATAAATTATAATATATCAAGACGTTATTCAACAAAGGTGGCAAATAACTTAGATAGGTATAGTCCGCCTTAATCGCCTGATGGTAAGCTTCTGCAACCTAATGTAATCACTTTCCAAGGGATAAACTCTATACCTACTAATAATTATTATAAAGAGGTGATGTTTTCGAGGTTGTAGGAGGTAATGTCAAGATCAGGTAATGAGAAGACTTAGTTAAATGATACGCAGATGAGCCGCGGAGCTCTGCTGTAAACAAAACTTTCACTCCTCTCCCCTAGAGTATTGGCCACCTTGCTTAGGTAGATACTTTATTGCATCTTTTGACAGCCGCCATCATGTCTAAGGTTGCATCATTTAGAAAATTCCTTAATGACCTATCTATATCTTTTAAATTTTTAAGGTATAGGATTCTAATCCAATCAGTCTCTTACACATTATGCTATTTTTCCTCCAGGATAAGTGCCGTTCAGATTCCTCAGCTTCTACCTCCTTTGTCTTCCTTGGGGCAGATGACGAGGGATTCACAGATGCATATTCTGAGAAAGATTATTCTAGGTATTAGTTTTTTACGCCATATTGGTGAATCGGCCAATTTCAATGCATCTTTGTAAACGAGAGCTTTGTTTTTAAGCGCCAGCAAATATTGTTCATTAATATCAAGCATTAAATATTAATAAAATATTTCGAGAGGTTTTCTAACATGTTTTAATTTGTAACAAAGGTGGTAAATAAGAGATTCACACGGGGTGTACTGGCGACTTTGCTACTTTATAATATTTTATAGAAGCATAATTTGGCAGCAGCAGTCATATCAATCCTAAAGTGAAGGTAAAGCCTCCAGTCGGGCATATTCGAAATTTGATCCGCAATGACTAAATAATATTCTAGTCAGCCTCTTACGTATTATGCTTTTTTCCCTCCAGAATCCAGGCCGATCAGATTCCTCAGCCTCCTTCACCTTTGTCTCCGTTGGAGCAGATGATACGTCCACGGGTGCAAATCCTTGAGCAAGGTTATTTGTTGGTTTTGACCGCCATACTGACTGATCGGACAAGTACTTTGTGTCTTCATTAGCGGTCCAGTTTGATGCTAGGCTCTGTGATTGTTGTGATTCGTCAATGGACCAATCAAACGATTCAAGGCTGCTTTTGAGTTCCATGTCCTCTGCAAAAATTGCGTATTAAAATATTTGCATATATCAGCATTGATAAATTAAGTTTGCTATATTTATATGCGGCAAATATACTTAAGTCCGCTTGATGGTAAACTCGTGATCAGAGAAGGTAGATATAGCAACGTACAACGGGAGGTACTTTTTAAACTTACTTATAATTTTCTTTTTCCAGGCTCCTTCCAATCCAAACCCGGGTATTTCTTCCCCTTCCTTTGTCTCCAAGGCTTCTTGGACATTTGTTGGGTATATTTCGGTAGATCTCGCCGGCAATGTATTGGCCCTCGTGTTTTCTCTTGAGTGCTCCCGTGCGCTTTGCTCTATTGGTATTATTCTAACTCCTGTTGCATTATCCTTGATGTTCAATACATCAAGGGATGGTTCTTCATGATCTTTGTCGTACCACATCGCCCACGTCTGTTTATTGCCTGCATAAAAGTTTATTTTTCCTCATAATGAGACGCAGACGCAAATAATAATATAAACAATCTATTATAGCTAAATATAAATAAAATTGATGAGTCTGTTTGTTAATCCAAATTAAAAGCTTCTCAATAAATGGATATGAAAGTATAAAACGGTACTAATTTAAAAATAATTATTTCTCTGTCCGTCTGTCTGTCTGTCCGCATGTCTGTTAGTTCTGGCTAATCTATTAAACGGCTGATTATAACAAGACTTTCACTAGCTAACACTGGATTCAAAGATTTGTTTACCTTGCTTACTTAGTCTGAGAATCGAACCGACCATATGTAATAATAAAAACATCTGTATTTTATCCGCACTATTTTAATAACACAAGAATGCATAGGAAATAGAGGCTCACCTTCCGCCATATTTATGATTTGGCTTTACCTACTACAGGTATAGCTGAAACAATACAAAAAAAATATTATAGTAAGACGAACTGATCAACACAACACGACACATTTGGAGCAGGGGCAAGCTTTTGCTCAGCAGAGATGCGTCAGTCTGACTGAAAATTAAGAATGATTTAGTTAGGCCCCGGTAAGGCACTTATATAAACGTCGAAGAATAGACCACTGGTTCGGATGCTAGCCTGAGACTGAATAAGGTTATTTCTCTAGTAAGCTGCAGGCTACCTGTCTTTTTTTCCGTGCCAACACAACCAACCGCCGCGGGCGCAGCGGAAGGGTTATACCGGACTCATAGCGGCTAAAACCCACGGGTGGTCTTCCTCGTCGCTTTTACAGGAGAGGCGTGCGATCGCGTTTTAACTCTGCGCATATTTTTATTCTCCTCGCACCATACATATAAATAGAGATAGACTTCAAGGAATTCGAGGTGCGCGGTTGTAACTCGTGACAGGATCAGTAACGTACCTAAGGACATAGAAGAAGTTTGATGTGCGTAGTCCTTTGTAGCTTGAAGGCGATCTTAACTGCTGCAGATGCAATCAGTCCGTGTATTTGAGGCCTAACGTAACGTAATCGGACGAAGTGATTGGAACCAGGAGCAAGTACTTATATAGTACAGAGTCATATTTGAAAGGTCTATCCCAGGTGTTTAGGTTTGTATATAACTTCAATGCAATTTCCAACCCTTTTCATCGATTTAAAAATACGGCGTATTGTCAATAAGTTAAATCTGTATCTTTATTTCCAAACAGGCGTACAATACGTAATCTATCAGACTACTTAAAGAATTAAAGAATTTATTTAATACCATAACAACATAACGTCTAACAACAATAGTTAATAAAACTGTGAAGCAGTTGCTTGCGCCCATCTCCAGAGGAACATGGTAGGTATTTATTATTATTATTATATGTTTTGTGTGTATGTGTGTGTGTATGTGTGCGTGTGTGTATGTGTGCGTGTTTGTGTGTGTGTGTGTGTGCACGCGTGTGTCTAGTGTGTATGTATAACAATATATATTTATATTTGTCAACTCAGGTTACTTGACAAAGCTTGGGTATAGATTAATTAATATTAGGGACAGTCACTGAGTGGACATTTATGTGGATGTGTACTGTATATACATTATGCATGTATTATTCATTCAGTATCAAGCACTCTGTTTCATAGTAATTGAGGCCTAGTAGCCAATTGAAAATCCTACGCTTACATTCCCGAAGGCAAAGAGGATAAATATTTAAAATTTTATTAAACCTATTATTATTTGGTTTAAAAAGTGACATCAAAACCAGTTTTAGGTGTAGGCAGATACTAATTAGGTAGGGCCGAATTTAGGGGACAAAAACCAGGGCTGCAGTCCCAGGACAAAAGACTTCGACAAAACAAATTACGTTTCACTTCAAAAATTATTTGAAGTATGAGGTAAAATTTAAGAAAAATCTAAAATCCTGCATTGGTATTAGGTAAGTACTTAGGTACTTGATGTAATATTACTATTTTCATTTGTAATAGAAAGCTCTCGTGTTTGTACTTTTGTAATTTGAAGTTCATAGGCGAAGGTAGAAAGAAAGAAAAGCAGAAGAAGAATGTACCTAAGGATACTATTTCCATTCCCCGAACTACCGAAGATCGTACATAATTCTCAGAAATGTTTCTACATCGCTTGGAATATATTGAACTGGCAACAATGGACAGGAGCTGCAATCTGGGAGAGGTAAAAGACGCATGCGCTTCATCGAAATACCGATCGATCGACCTCCAATAAGTCTGAACTACCAACCTGATGGCTCCCCATAAGGTTAGTAGGTCAGCCATATTCCTGTAGGATCTCCACGAGGTTAGTAGGTCAGGCAATGCTCGACTTAAATAGGCCGGTTCTTTGTTATAAAACCTCTGACCTAGATCTGGAAGTGAGTACAGGTACCGTCACGAGTTCTGAGCACTCAGTGAAAATATATAGACAAAAACAGACTAATGAAATGACTCCTGCGCATTCAAGTTAATAATTCCAAATTTCATCAAAGTTGGAATAGACATTGAATAGGAAATAAACCTACAAAGCAAGAACGCGCCGATTTTCTTTATTCATTAATTCAGCTCACTTAAAAGAAAACAGATCGGTAATTATCTACTCTGTACTATTGTAGATGCTCGTAGCAACAACTCGTAGCCCTATATGTTCCAAAGTATCATATCACGTGGTGTATTTCACTACGCTATTTAACTATGTATCGAAAACCACCCTCATAAAATAACCTTCTTACGTACCTACCGTCCGAAACTAACGAGGTACTTATCTACTTACTAAATTTATCTGCGCCCCGATTCACGAAGGTAAAGCACACGATCGATGTATTGTTGAACGATTAAAGTCATTCGATACATCGCACCCTCAGAACGATAGGGGCTGAACTCCAAATTTTGCGAAAACGAATTGAGATCATTTCTTAATTCGTTTTTGTTTTCTATAGGAATTTAAAAAAAATCCAAAAGCTAAAATAATTTATCGATAAAACACAACCTAGACTTTACCATAAAAATATAAAAATTTATTCATTATTATTCATTGTACTCAAATTTAATAAAATAATTACTGTTAATATGAATCCAATGCCGGCCGATTTATTGATTTTTGAATTGAGCCTCTATCGTTCTGAAGGTGCGATATATACTCTCCCAATGTGGTACCTACCTATTTACGTGATCCAAAATCGTAGTTCGATAGGCTTTCAATTCAATCGGACGTTTTCGCGACGACGACTGAGGTATTCCATTTTTACTTTGATATAATGAATACGAAAACACTGTCAACGACTAAGTCGCTACGACATCGTTACGGCTTTCATCACGAGAATCGGACTACTGAGCTTGCAACACTGGGTGTTGTATTATTGTGTAAAAAGCGAACGCGCAGGCGCTATTGAAAATATGGGTACGCCCTTCAATCTTTGCAAGCGCAAGGATTGAAGGGCGCTGTCCGAAAACACCAATCGATTGCATTTTAGGTTTGCCAGCTTTTAGAGGGAGGGAGCCTTATTAAGAATTGCTTGTCACCGTACATACTTGATTATCATACGAGCTTACTTATTAATTAATATTAAAATAAATAAAAAATGGTCCAAAATCACTGTCTTATTGGAGGGTTCAAGATGCCAAGAAGGCTTGTATGTGATTATCATTCAATCAGACAATCACAATGCTGTCAGCCTTACCATTACGCAGTGTTGATAATTTTACCAACGAAAAATTCAACCTCAGACATACGTCGTTAGCTATAGACCTTTTAAACGCCATATGCAGCAAAAGCAAGCCCGCTGCCGCCACCGCCATAATAATAGATACATGGTACTTTTATTCGCATTGTTTATAAATGGGATTTAAGGTATATTTTCGCGATGTTGAAGGAAATTAAGAACAGTCGCTATGATGCACCCATATTTGGGCAGTCCTAAGACCAAGCATTAATTATCTATGAATCCTCAAAAACATCAATGCTGGTCCTATGAAACCTTGTAGGTACTCGTGGGGAAATCCCCACACTAATGCACTAGCTAATGCCAAAAAAATACGTGCCTAAATCTTAAGGTTTAGGTAGGTACACTACACTGGTAACTGAAAGAAAAAAGTAAACGTAATCTGGTATATTTATGTTGATAATTTTTCATGAAAACACAAAATAAGTACCTATATTACAACATTTTATTATACACATACAATATCAACTAATAAATAAAACAATTCGCTGATGTAAGAAAAGAGAGGAGACTCACCACAAAGGATTTCACCTGCTCACATGTTAATTTAAGCTCACGACTTAGGTAACAAACTGCACAGTCTCGTGTCCCAGGAGAAAATGGACCTGTGGCAGATTATTTGGTCTGTTATTGATCAACGCTATGCGCAATGCGCAATTTCTAGTGGACTAATGATTTTTCAATACAGCTTTCTACCCATAAATATGACAGGGACGTCCTGTGAAATTGGGTTAAAGTCTAGCTTTGTTGCAGGGCGATGTAAAGGTTCCCCCGTACTGCTATAAAAACACGTGCGACTTTGCGTTTCCCCACAAAGTTGAGATTTCCGTGATATTTCAATAAAATAATAATCTAAAATTCATTTTGGTACTTGGATTTGATTAATTAGTCTGATGGTTTCGAAAATACACACATTAGGCGGGATTTGAGCCCACGACTAATCTTACTATGGCAACGTGATGGGTCTGCTGTGAATTAACAATTATTAATACGTACCAACTTCCTATCCTTCCTATTAATAATATTATAATACTAACTGTGCCCCGCGGTTTCACCGCGTAGTCTTAATTTCATTCGTGGTCCGCGGAACCCCTTCTCCCTTTTTTAATCAATGTAGCCTACTTCTTGTAACATGTGCTATATACCAGTGAAAGTCCCGTTAAAATCGGTCAAGCCTTCTCGGAAATTAGCTGAAACAAACAGACAGACAGACAGCCAAACAGATGGACAGGCAGACAGAGAAAAATTGGTTTTTCTATGTCAGTATCCTGCATACTTTCAAATGTATTTAGTGAAAAGCTGTTTATTTGGAATCCAAACAGATACTTCAATTTTATTTATCTGTAGGTATAGAAAAAGATATACGGTACATGCCTACCTGCGTTTCTTACCGATTCTTCTTAGAAGGCTACTTTCCGAACCGGTGTACCATTGCCTTTTTACGACGTTCATGAGTCCACTCTTAAACTGATTAAATATTAATAGGGGATAAATTCTTGTCAAAGACACCAGTATTTAACCATCAAAGGAATAATGTACCTATGTATTACAGTAAGTACCTACCTAGTAGACAAAATGGCAAAATCGCATGTCACTTAAAATTACTTAGCAGTAAACTTTATTTGGTAGTGCAGGGGACCAACATATTTTTCATTTCCTTCCTCTTAGTTGGAGCTAGGTCTCAAGACATACCGCGGGCTATTCGCCAGTGGATTGTAAAATCTTTGTCTACGGCAGCAAGGGACAGCTAGTATAGATAAGTGCAACCTGATGTAAGCCGCTCGACGCTCGTTTCCAGCGACAAATGTGATCACGTGATATGTAGCGATACGTGATTGGAGTGGCTGCATGACGTAGCTCCTTTTAGAGTCGCGGGAAATTTTAAATGGAGTCACGTGACCAAATTTGTCGCTGGAAACGAGCTTCGGGCGGCTGCATGTGGTTGCACCTTAATGAAACATTTTCGCTTTTGGTGAGTACATAGATAAAGGAAAAAATTGCCTACTCGGTGGGTAGGTATAACATAGACAAAGAGAAAGAAGATAATCGCTGGAATATGCATAGACAAAAAATACTTACGTCAAAGTCTATGAGTCCCTTGTTTACACAGCTCCAAATAAATAATTTTTATTATTGCCCTGGATATCATCGCAATTTTTTACGTTTTCAAGTACTCAGTACGAATATATCTATGTGATCCGTAAATATAATATTATTTCTGCCCAATAAAAAATAATCGCCTATCTGTTCCCTGTCCATGGCATGGGAAACGAAACCTGTGGCAGGTATGAAATAAATAATTATTAGTCTGTGGTTGGTAGGTGGGTTACGAGTCGGTCGACTCGGTCGGTCGCCGTCGTTCGTCGAGGCGAATCAGCCTTCATTAATGTGTAGAAGACTATTTAATTTTAACTTCGCTAAACCGCTGAAATAGCGGCTCTGAGGGAAGGCTAAATTATAATAAATTTTAAAATAAATGCATAAACAAAATAAATAGAAGAAACAATGATTGCCTAATGTATGACAAAATGTTCGAGCATTACTTTAGAAACAGAAGGAGAGAAACTTTGAATCCAACGCGGGTCTCCGTTCCGGGTACAGCCAGCGCGCAGACAGACAGATAGACAGCTGTAAAGTTATTAAAAAAAGCGTTTGTTCGTGCGTGGCGTGGGTCTGACTGACTGAGAAAATAAAAATATTGTTTTTTATAGTGCTATTTAAATTTCTCCGCAAAATAATAGTGTGTACTTGTAAAAGATTACAAAAGTTACAAATAAGGTGTTTACAAGACATGAGCAATGAAGTGCTTAACGTTTCGGTGTTCAATGCTCCTTTCGTAGTTTTATCTAAAAATGGCTTATTACACCAATGCCAATGATATAAACCGCGAAAATTATGGCGAATTAGTTGATGATACAAATTTAGTGGACGATTTGTCGATTGTACCTCTTGGGAAGGATAGTTTTGGTTAGTTTAGACCCGAGATCTACAGTGTTATCATTGTGAAGTAATATATGGATTTAGAAGACGTTGTATGATCATGTTTATATAATTCAGATTTAAATTTCAGCGATATGTGAATTGTGTGGCCGTGTGGGTCGTCGCGGACAATTTTATACGCGAAACAATAAGTTTTGTTCGCTAAGATGTCACGCAAGTAATTCTAGACGAAAACATTGTAACTGGAGGTTTAAACTCATGGAGGGAGCTGAACAAATGGCAGGCATGATCCCTGTGGAACCTTTACCACAACTTCAACAGTGGCATGCAGCTCTGAATGACTTGCAGGTAATTGAAATTAAGAACACAAGGTCCTATAGTAAGTTCCCCAAGGAATATTTTTCCTTTGGTAAGAGGGCATGGGAATAGAGTCATTTCTACAGGGTTCATAACTACGAATAAATAAATAATAAGATGAAGGAATATATACTGACTGACCAATTCCATCATCTATACTGATATTATAAAGTGGCCCAAAAAATACTGGACCGATTTTAAAAATTTCACCATTTGAATGCTACATCACTGATTAATATAGGCTATATTTTATCCCCTTACTCCCACGGGAACAGGAATGATGCAGATGAAACTGCGTCACATCTGCTGGTATAAGATATTTAATTCACATATAGGATTTTAACTTATCTTACATAATCAAATATATAAAATTGTTATCAAAATCCTTACTAAATTGTTGACTGTTTTTTTTTATATATTTAGTAGGTATGAGAATAGAATGTAGGCAATTTTTCATAGCCCTTAGTGATATGTGTACCCCAAAAATGTATATGAGAAAACAATGTTTGCCAAGAACACATATTTAATATATTATAAAATATTGTTACAGGCTGGGCCAATAAAACAATCTGCTGCAGTAGTAGCTAACAGTTATGAATGGAAGGATGAGTTGTTTGGTTGTGATTTCCTAGCTGCCCCCGTCAGCCTCTTCAAGCACGCTCCTTTACATGATATGTGGGATAATATATTTGAGGGTATGAAAGTGGAAGTTGAAAACACAGATTGTGAAAGTTATTCCGGAACATATCACATAAGTGATTATTATTGGGTTGCAACTGTTCTAAAAGTAAGTATGTTTTTTATTTATTCTATTCACTGCTAACTTTGCATCTCCTTCGTAAATTCGCTCACGCACAGATGGGCCGTTAGCAGTGAACGCATTAAATAGTATAAATTGTGATTTTGTCAGTTTGAATGCATTATTCTAAAGTAACTTCAATCTTGATATGGTCTACAGTAACATGTAGTAGAACTCCAATGGGTTTATAGCAAAAAAATCCATATTGTATTAATAAATACTAGAGAACAGTCAGATCAATTGTAATATTTAAACAAAATCATAATCACATGTGAATGTCTGAATTGAATAGACTGAGAAACTACCAGACTGATTTAAAAAAAATTCAATAATGGTATGCTGAGTAAAATCTGCATAGCATTCAATGTTTTTTTGACATATGTGGCTCAGTATATTATTTTATCATGCATTGCACAGATTAACTTAAGTATTGAATTAAGGTAAAGGGGTACATGGGGCTGCTTCGATATGAGGGCTTTGGCAGTGATGATTCGAAAGACTTCTGGGTCAACTTGTGTTGTGCTGACATACGCCCGGTGGGGTGGTGCGCCACACGTGGGAAGCCTCTCATACCCCCGGGAAGTATTGAAGACAAATATACAGATTGGAAGAAGTAAGAATTCTAATGTTATGTTAATTGAGTCACACTAAAAGATTAATAAAGTAAGGTGCCTAACTATTTCGCCTAACTGATTTGGCTACGAGGATTATGTCCTAGTGGCCAAACTTCATAAGTAAAGTCCAAATAGACCAATGATATTTTTCGGACTCGGATTGAATGATGTGGACAAGGTTATTTCCATTTCCAAACTTTTAACCCTCAGAATAGACAGTTCATAAGCTAGGACAAATTTGTATAAATGTTTCACATTGCATAGAATGCTCGAAGAACAGAAAAAATTTTTACTGAACTGTCAATTAATTTTAAACCATTAAAAAATTGCATCAACATTCTTTGGGTTAAAGACTTAAATTCTTATGGACCATCCTTCTAATCGATTTGATATATGTATACTACCTCCCAGGGGCATGTATATAAATGCAAGTCAAAATTTTATTTGGTAGATGCAAGTGTTATAAAATTACTCTTATTAAATTTACAGATTTTTAGTGAAACAATTGACGGGCGCACGAACATTGCCGGCTAATTTCTACAATAAACTGAATGACAGCCTCGTATCAAGGTTCTCAATAGGTTCTGTAATGGAGGTTGTGGATAAGAATAGGATCTCACAAGTTAAAGTAATCTAAATTTGTTATTTCCATTAATCATAAATCATTTAATGTTTCGGTCTAAAGTTTTTAAGACTAAACTTTTTTTCATTGTAGGTGGCGAGTGTATGCGAGATTATAGGAAAACGGTTGCATATAAAATATTATGATAGTTCACCGGAGGATAACGGCTTCTGGTGTCATGAGGATTCCCCTTTGATCCACCCGGTGGGTTGGGCGTTCCGTGTGGGTCATCCGTTAGACGCGCCACAGAGTTATATGCAACGTGTAGCGGCTGGTCGTCTTCAACCAAGCGATACCACTCCTGATATGTTCTACAAGTACCCTCATGATGAACCGCCGCTCTTTACCGAAGGACTGAAGCTTGAAGCGATAGATCCGTTAAATCTCTCCTCGGTGTGTGCGGCGACCGTAATGCAGATACTGAACGAAGGATACATGATGATTAGGATAGACTGCTACCCGGCAGATGCATCGGGCGCGGATTGGTTTTGCTATCATCAGAGGTCACCCTGTATATTCCCTGTCGGGTTCGCTCTGGCGAATAATATTCCATTAGTGCCTCCTTCTGGGTAAGTTTTTGTTCGCTCTTTAATTACGATTTCAATTGCAGTTATTACAATAATCATATAACATACATGGTGGATTTGGGTGAAATTTGGGATAAAGTGATAAACTGTGGTATATGGCATCCCAGATAAACACTTTTAGTATGACGTCACGGGGCGCCGCTAACTTACTTATCATGGTACATACATACATATGCTCACGCCTGTATTCCCCGAAGGGGTAGGCAGAGGTGTTGTAATCACAACACCCACTTATCACCGAAGATGATTAAGTGCCAACGTTACAGATGAAGAGTCCATCGCCGTCTCAGACACTTTACATACGTCATTGAATTACTTCTCAGAAATATGCAGGTTTCCTCACGATGTTTTCCTTCACCGTAAAGCACGTGGTGTGAAATCACTGTACATAAGTTTTTTAGAATAACTCATTGGTACAGGCCCCGCTGGGATTCGAACTTGCTTAGCAGGCGAGTGCTCAAAACCCACGACCACCACGGCTCTTTTGAAATAATGATGTTTCACTAGGTTCACACCAGAGGAGTTCAATTGGGAGGTATATTTGAAGGCGGGAGGAGCCGGTGCGGCGGATAGGTCACTATTCGCTGCTCGCGGTCACGTGGTGTCACACGGGTTTGTGGCCGGCATGAGGCTCGAATGTGCTGACCTTATGGACCCGCGACTTGTCTGTGTTGCTACGGTCGCTAGGGTTGTTGCTGATCTCCTCAAGGTATTGGTTTATTAATTATTGCAATCTTCATGCTTTGTGTTCGATAAATACTTGCCAGTGTCACTCGTGTTTGTGATAATTTCGGCCGATGCATTACACCAGTGATTTCAAGAGTTTATTGTCAATAAAAACAAAGTATCATAATATCTTGCCTTATGTTTGAGAAGACATTTAAAATTAAGTAAGTAGGTACTTACAAGAAGTTGTCTAAAAGTAGCACAAAGTAAAGCTAAACTGTGGTATAAATCTTCGTAGCCACCAATGTGGCTCTCTTAACAATGCAGCATAATTATATGGTGAGTGTATTGATATTTTTACGGGGTCTGGAGCACGCGGGCATTGCCCCCGTTATTGTAATTGTCCACGGCCTATGGGGTACAATTACCATCATATGAACCGTCTGGTGCTTGCCATTAGCTAGCTATTTTTGATGCAAACCTCTAGTTCATAATTTTGATTTGTCATCGATCGCATTTTTGCAGGTGCATTTCGATGGCTGGGGTGCAGAATATGATCAGTGGCTTTGGGCGCACAGTACGGACGTGTATCCTGTGGGCTGGGCACGTTGCGTTGGCCACCGGCTCGAAGGACCATTACCCGCGCCTCCGCGAATCCCGCGCAAACTACCCCCACGCCAACCTAAACACTCGCGCAGACGCAAGAAACATGCACGTTAGTGTTTCAATGGTTCATTTAAATAAGTATATGATTTATTTACTAGGGTTTATATCGGAATATGAACCTGTATTGAGTTTGCATCGTCTCAATCATTTACGATTATCTGTAAATCATCTCCACGTCTGATAACTGACAGAACACTTCTGATTTAAAATATGAACTAGCTAACTCCCGTAGCTTCGCCTGAGTATGATTTCATTTCACATACAAACTTTCTACACCCTTAGGGTTGGAATTTAGGAAAAGCCTGTCTGAAGGTATAATTATTATGACCTCACCAAGTACATATCCAAATATCATGTCTCTTGGATCAGTGGTTAAAGCTGTACGTTTGTGTATAAGTCAGTCAGAGAACTACTTAGGTATTTTAATACTACTTAAATTCCAGCAAATAAACCACCATCTCAACCGCCTACCACGACAGAAGAGAGTTCCCAAAACTCGGACATGGGTGATACGAAGAGTCTATCGCCTCCTACGAGCGTGTCCGAGATATCTGCGGAACACGAGCGGGCAGACACATCCGAAAAAATGGAAGTCGAAGAAGCCAAGACTGCTGAACTGCCCGAAGAACCACTTGAAGATAGCAATCATGACTTTTCGGTAAGTAACCATGCCCTAAGATGCGAAAAAATTATGTAACATTAAAGGTAGCACACACATCTACTCGCAAATGGATCGTCACGGCAATTCGCAAAGCGATTAGGGCAATACATATAATCAAAGTCGAAAGTCAAAGTCAAAGTCAAAAATATATTCGATTAGATTTTTTACAAAGCACTTTCAAATCGTCAGTATGACATAATTTACAGGATTATACATGCTACCGCCAGGTTCGGAAGGTTTCTTTTACTGATAAGATACTGCATGACTTCACACAATGATGATTCCTTTCCGAGTTGATAAGTGTGCTACGAACGTGTAGAATGTTCGTTCGAGAGGGCTGAAGCTTGTTTACTTTTGCTTTATACAAAAAAAGAAAGGTTTTCCCGCGAACAGAACCTGTACTTGTATGTTAATTTTGCCAGTTTGTGCAATCTGTACTCTCTGCGCTCTCTCATAAAAACATTATGATACAGTAAACTTCAGCGGTCATGAAATTATACATATAAATATTTAACACAGACTGTTAGTGCGTAAATATAGTGCGAGGAGCTCGTGACTCAGTTGCTATTGCGCATATCTTTCGATCAGCGAAATTAAGCAACCCTAAGCCAGTAATTGGATGAGTGACCGCCCGAGCTCCCTCCGTGCCTCGGAGAGCACGTTAAGCCGTTGGTCCCGGTTGCCAATTTATCATCTTTGGCAATCGTTACAGGTCAGTCGGAGGCATAAAATAGTCTGACAACTGTTTTAACCCAGATAAAAGATTTTCCTCGTTAAAAGGGTTACGAAGGTCAGATGGCAGTCGCTTCGTATAAAAATCAAGTGATCAGCCACATCGGGTTGAATCAAGTGCCGACCCCAACAATGTATGGGATTAAGGCCAGGGAGATGATGATGATGTTAGTACGTAAAGATTACACAGCCTCGCGAAATTAAAATACAGACACAGGTACTGTTTTCATTAAAATTACTAGGGTCTATACTACAATTGATATATTGTACAGTGTTTTTAAAACCTATTATTTCGTTGCTCAATAATAATAGTTTATATTTATTAATGCTATCTTATAGCTGTTCATAACAATAATGTATTGTGATAATCGTTTAGGAGTGGCGATAACAAAATTAGACGTTACACGCAAGCAGTTCAACAGTAGTTCCAGCCATAAACTTCATTAGGTAATCTGCGATTGTATTACTTTTACTAACAAATTGATGTGATAATTGACGTTTCAGCTGCATCAGATGTTCTTGGGGTCGCTTTATGTGTCTTGTTTAGCTAACTAGCTGTTATCTTCGATGTTTCTATTGTCAATGATTAACTAAATCTGCATAAAATATAAACCAAACATATTTTTTAATGGAAATACTAGCTGCGCCCCGCGGTTTCACCTGCGCTGTGTTTATTTCGCGGTACCCTAATTTAAAAATAAAACCAGTTTCCTTAATTACTCCTTGCCATATCAGCTATCTGCCAGTGACATTCACGTTTAAAACGTTGCAGCCATTTCAGAGATTACCAGGAAAAGACATAGAGCGAAAAAAAATTGTGTAAAAGTAGTTAATATGGAATTTTTAACAGACAATAATATTTTTATAGTATTAGTTTATAATCTTTTAATTGTTAATCGAGTCTCCACGCGAGTAAAACTGAAAGGCACAGATAGTTATTTCAATTAATAACATGAGTAAGAAGGGTTTATATTTTATGTGAATTAATTGGAAATTGACTATATTGCAATGTGGTGGACATTCAAGCATGGGGCTGACCGTATGCATCGTGACAGGTGTGTCATGTCCTGACATGTTACAGGTGTCACAGGACTCCAGCCAGAATGCATCCACCTCCCCAAATCCATCTCTATCCACGAACACATCGTCCCCGGAGCAGACGTCCGGAACCGAAATATCGGACAAGGTGATACCTAGACTAGTCAACACAACTGTTCCCCTAGAAGTACTCAATACTGTTGATCCAGAGAACTGGAGCACTTCCGACGTAGCCAAGTTCCTCACGGTGAACGATTGTCAACCTTACTGCGAGAACTTTAGCCACATATCCGGTTCTATGATGCTACAATTGTCAAAAGACGAAATTATAGAATTGTTAGAGATGAAAGTAGGCCCCTCCCTCAAAATATTCGATCTAATACAACAATTGAAATTTAAAATAAAACAACCTCAGAATAGATTACTGAGCTTCAAGTAGCTTACTTCTGAACGTGAATAAATTGAACACTTTGTTTATTATTCCTTGGCAATATTTAAGGGAATTGATTTTAAGAAACAGTGGCCTTCAAAATAATAGTTCTTCCGAATGCTTGCTTTACAAATGTGTATTGAAGATACACGTGGAATGAATTGCTATCCAATAACTTACATCATTTGATATAATGTTTTTGGATGTGATAGGTTAAAGTAGTTAATAATATGAAAAAAAAAAAGGTTTTCTTTGGCTTAAATTCCCGCCTATTTTAGTCCATAAGCCCGATAACGAGCAAGGTAGAGTTACAGTCCCTATACCTCAAACTTGCAGAAGATCTCAGCTATGATGAGTAGTGTTCTGTTCCTGAGGGGACTGAATGGGGAGCATACTACTACTATGCCGGTAGTTCCCACTGGTTAACACTATTAACGATTGGTAATGTTTTATATTGAACGGTTTTTTCCGTTTGGTAATACTTCGTCTGTAACAATATTGAATCGTTAATAGTGTTAACGATGGGATATTAACGAGTGGGAAGTACCCTAATATGCTAGATGTATTACACTTTTATTCGCCTCTTAATATTGGAGTCTTTTTTTTTTTTATAAGGTAGGCGATGTGTGTCACTTTTCACGGTCACGCTTACCATAATTCGGACACTTATTTGGCACCTTTGTTTAACGCGTTCACTGCTAACGACGCGTATGTGCGTCCAACTGTTAGAGAATTTACGAAGAAGTTGAAATGTTAGCAGTGCATGTCTTAAAAACTGTCCGATATTAAATCATACATGTACGTACACCCAAAACAAATGATGTCTTTATATGTAAAAAAATGAAAGCCTCACTGGTCGATCATTATTTATTGTTTTTTAAAAGCGTGAACAACTTGTAATTTTATTTACTTATGAATTGTAATGAAATTTGAACATCAAATTATTAACATTAAAAAGTTTCATTTTTCATAATTGAAAATTCTAAGATTGTTGGAATTGAATTTAAATGTAGGATTGGCAATTTAGTACCAATAATACATCATTTAAAGTATATGTATTCCGATCTGAATTGATCATTACATCAAACGTGATAGTTTATTGATTTGTGTTAATGTTTCCGTTGGTTATACTCAACAATTGCATCTAGTCTTTTCTTACAATCGACGTACGCTTATTGGCGTTAAACCTACATTATTGTATATGACAGCTAACATGCAGGATATATTGTGAAGTGTGTGTTTGTGTGGGCTATGTTTGAGGGTCTATGCCATGTTCTTCTTTACCATGATAGTTAGACAGTATAAAGGTGCAACCTGATGTAAGCCGCTCGACGCTCGTTTCCAGCGACAAATGTGGTCACGTGATATGTAGCGATACGTGATAGGACCGACTGCATGATGTTTCTTTTTGAGTCGTGGGAAATAAAAAATGGGGTTACGTGACATTTGTCGCTGGAAACGAGCGTCGAGCGGCTGCATGAGGCCGCACCTTGAGACAGATGTTTAACAGCCGATTTCAATATTATATCCATCTGTGCTTTAGGTTAGTAAATAGAAACAAATGTATATTTTGTCCTTACTCTGATTCCAATAACTTATCGCTAGTTAACATTTATGAAATCGAAGGTATGGATAGATCAAATCTGACAGATAGCTGTTGATATCAATCCGTCTGTAAACGTTAATAGGTAGGAAAACGGCTGTAAAACATGTAGAAAGATGCGTTTCCATCAGAGATGTGCAAGGATGCGTAGCGAGGGATGAGTTTGCTAAAGAGTCTGTGCAGTGATTCTATTGATTCCTACAGGTCACATCACGAGGGCGTACTTTGAACGCCCAGTTTTCACTCGCTCATAACGGCACCTATAACATACACATAACTTCTGGCGCAATCTCTCACTGTCGCACAGCCGAACTATCATGTCAATAATAGCTCATGCTTAGGCCGTAAGATATGTTTCAAGTTTGCCGATTCATTGAGTACACGGAGTTCAAATTATATAATTAATAGAATATGTTTATGGTGCTTGTGCCAAGAGGGAGATGGCTGATCCGGACTTGGTGGTAATAATTTTAGCCTAAAGCGACCTATGGCGAGAGTAATCTTACATTTTAGTCTTTATTGTACGTTATTAAAACACATTATCCAATATTGCGATACATGTTGTATAAATCGATTGTCTTAGTCGAATATATTTTGCGATAATGTAACCAAATACTAGTGATACTGCTTTATTAGTTATTGATTTTGAGTGATAGGTAATTAGTTAACTTTTTGAGACGTTAATCATTGCAAAATAATGCGCTTTTATACAGTTTCTTGTGATTTTTATTTTAGTCTATCCACAATTAACAGTGTTTTTTAAATCAGAAGGGTGATTTTAATGCACCCGAATGAAGACGTATCGAAATTAAAATGTATACTGTCCAAATTATAAACTGGTTTTAAATCGTATATCCATCACATTTTTTTCTTATATCATTTGCTTTATGAGCATAATTAATTGTTTTTACTATTATGATAATCGCAGAAGTACGAAGCATATTTGATAATTACTTGCTCAGTCGGTATGTGTCGGTTGGTTGAATGATCAGGTATTAAATGCATTTAAAACGACTATAAGTGTTTTATTTACAACTAGACGACGTCACGCGATTTCACGTAGTTCCCGTTCCCGAGGGAGTACGGGGATTAAATATAGCCTATATTAAACAATGATAATGTGGCATGTAAATGGTGAAAAAATTTATGAAATCAGTCCAGTACTTTTTGAGCCAATTCGTTACAAACTTACATACAAATCTTTCCTCTTTATAATATTAGTATAGACTAGCCGACAGACGTTTTCCTGTCTTATTTATGTACTTTTCAATAAATAAGCCATACACAAGAAGTGAAGTGAACTCCGACCGAATGATATGTTATGAACTTTTTTTTTTACATCCTGGACGATATTTGCAGCACGTATTCCGTAAAATCTATGTCAAATGTCATAAGGTTACATTCAAAAAGCTTCTATTGTACCAAGCACTAAGGTTGGATTAGAAATAATTTTATATGGTGGTTAAATATTCTTAATTATTCCTTCACAACTTTCTTCTAACACTAGAAACACAACAAAATAGGAATAAGCAAATTTGATCCAGCCGTTTTATTTATATAGACAAGCTGTGCCCCGCGGTGTTGCCCACGTACATTTAATTTCATGAGTGTTTAGGATTTTACTCTACTAAAGTAGAAGAAAAACTGCTTATCATAAATAATATAAATTCAAGTATATTTCTACCAAAATATTTCCTTATTTGTACTTAGATCTTGCAGTGTTTGTGTCGTGATGAATCTGAAAAAGAAAATACGCTTATGGTGTGTCAATAGAAGGATTGAAGTACTGAAGCGATGAGGACAATTCTGGACATCGGACCCATAGGGTCGGATGTCCATTTGATAGTCACACGAGGTCCTGGTTTCGATTCCCGGGTCTTTTTTTACATCTGTAACTTACTTTTGTATAATATTTTTGAAAAGAGTAATTACTGAGTTTCTTGCCAGGTTCTTCTCAGTAAAAGCAACCTTCCGAACCTGGCGGTAGCATGTATAATCCTGTATAATTGTGTCATTCTGACGATTTGAAAGTGCTGTGTAAAAGTCTAATCGAATAAAGATACTTTTGACTTTGACTTACCAGTTATAATAGAAGGAAAGGTAGAAGGGAAGAGAGGGAGAGGAAGACCACGGCTAACATATATGAGACAAGTTAAGGAAAAGGTGTCTGTCATGACGTATAGGGAGGTCAAAGAGATGGCACTGGACAGAGACAAGTGGAAAGAAATGCATCGGTTACACCGACAAGAGTTATTACGCTTTAATTGATGATGATGATGATGAACTTCCCAGTAGCAACCCGGATTCTGGATTAGTGCCCGGTTAGTGAAATTAGACTATTACAAGAGATTAACATAACTAGGAAATGTAATTGATTTACCTCATAGTATGCATCTGCACTGACGAGGCATAGAGTATACAACACAACAGATGTCCTGATATCTGAGCGTGACACTTGTGGTATTCAGAACACCAGTATGTCTCATTCATACTACTAAGTAAATCTGTACCTGGAATAAAATAATAATAATTCAGTAACAAATCTATACAGACACATAAAATTGAAGTGTCTGATTGTATTTCCTGAATAACAGATTTTCACTAAATGCATATGAAAGATTATACGGTAATCAATTAAAAAAATATCTCGTTTGTGGAGTAGAAAATATTATTTACGCTATTCACATTATATAGATCGAAATTAAATATAGAACAGATCTATATCAATAAGTTCTATGTACAGTGATTTCACACCACATACTTTACGCTGATGGAAAACATCGTGAGGAAACCTGCATATATCTGAGAAGTGATTCAAAGACGTATCTATAGTGCCCGAGACCCATCGCCGTCTATCACCATGTGTCACGTTGCCGCTTAATTATCTTCCCTTTCTGATTTACCACCTCGAAGGCCCTTCTGGGATGGCGTGAGCGTATTATTTACTTATATCAGGTCTGTAGGTCTAAAAAGGGCACTGATATCTTCGAAATGACAAAATGATCACTTAGGTGCAATTCATATTATCATTCACGAATGATTACAATAATTGTAGATGTTAGTCTCTAACTAACTTTTTATGATGCTATTTGTCTACAAAAGCAATTCATATTTAGACCATTTTAGGAATTTTCATAGGAAAGTGTGAAACTGAATAGAAATATTAATCATTTGTTAATCATAATATAAATTGCACTTAGGTGACCATTTCGTCGTTTCGATAATGAATCTTATTTTGATCACATTATGAGTGTCCCAAAGTGGCCTTTTTAGACCTACAGATATTGTAGGACAGAGAAAAGAGCCAGTAAAATTATAAGTTTTTTTTACATACATTTGTGTTCATATTATATATATATTACAGGAACATTAAAGCTGTACGTTTGTGTATAAGTCAGTCAGAGAACTACTTAGGTATTTTAATACTACTTAAATTCCAGCAAATAAACCACCATCTCAACCGCCTACCACGACAGAAGAGAGTTCCCAAAACTCGGACATGGGTGATACGAAGAGTCTATCGCCTCCTACGAGCGTGTCCGAGATATCTGCGGAACACGAGCGGGCAGACACATCCGAAAAAATGGAAGTCGAAGAAGCCAAGACTGCTGAACTGCCCGAAGAACCACTTGAAGATAGCAATCATGACTTTTCGGTAAGTAACCATGCCCTAAGATGCGAAAAAATTATGTAACATTAAAGGTAGCACACACATCTACTCGCAAATGGATCGTCACGGCAATTCGCAAAGCGATTAGGGCAATACATATAATCAAAGTCGAAAGTCAAAGTCAAAGTCAAAAATATATTCGATTAGATTTTTTACAAAGCACTTTCAAATCGTCAGTATGACATAATTTACAGGATTATACATGCTACCGCCAGGTTCGGAAGGTTTCTTTTACTGATAAGATACTGCATGACTTCACACAATGATGATTCCTTTCCGAGTTGATAAGTGTGCTACGAACGTGTAGAATGTTCGTTCGAGAGGGCTGAAGCTTGTTTACTTTTGCTTTATACAAAAAAAGAAAGGTTTTCCCGCGAACAGAACCTGTACTTGTATGTTAATTTTGCCAGTTTGTGCAATCTGTACTCTCTGCGCTCTCTCATAAAAACATTATGATACAGTAAACTTCAGCGGTCATGAAATTATACATATAAATATTTAACACAGACTGTTAGTGCGTAAATATAGTGCGAGGAGCTCGTGACTCAGTTGCTATTGCGCATATCTTTCGATCAGCGAAATTAAGCAACCCTAAGCCAGTAATTGGATGAGTGACCGCCCGAGCTCCCTCCGTGCCTCGGAGAGCACGTTAAGCCGTTGGTCCCGGTTGCCAATTTATCATCTTTGGCAATCGTTACAGGTCAGTCGGAGGCATAAAATAGTCTGACAACTGTTTTAACCCAGATAAAAGATTTTCCTCGTTAAAAGGGTTACGAAGGTCAGATGGCAGTCGCTTCGTATAAAAATCAAGTGATCAGCCACATCGGGTTGAATCAAGTGCCGACCCCAACAATGTATGGGATTAAGGCCAGGGAGATGATGATGATGTTAGTACGTAAAGATTACACAGCCTCGCGAAATTAAAATACAGACACAGGTACTGTTTTCATTAAAATTACTAGGGTCTATACTACAATTGATATATTGTACAGTGTTTTTAAAACCTATTATTTCGTTGCTCAATAATAATAGTTTATATTTATTAATGCTATCTTATAGCTGTTCATAACAATAATGTATTGTGATAATCGTTTAGGAGTGGCGATAACAAAATTAGACGTTACACGCAAGCAGTTCAACAGTAGTTCCAGCCATAAACTTCATTAGGTAATCTGCGATTGTATTACTTTTACTAACAAATTGATGTGATAATTGACGTTTCAGCTGCATCAGATGTTCTTGGGGTCGCTTTATGTGTCTTGTTTAGCTAACTAGCTGTTATCTTCGATGTTTCTATTGTCAATGATTAACTAAATCTGCATAAAATATAAACCAAACATATTTTTTAATGGAAATACTAGCTGCGCCCCGCGGTTTCACCTGCGCTGTGTTTATTTCGCGGTACCCTAATTTAAAAATAAAACCAGTTTCCTTAATTACTCCTTGCCATATCAGCTATCTGCCAGTGACATTCACGTTTAAAACGTTGCAGCCATTTCAGAGATTACCAGGAAAAGACATAGAGCGAAAAAAAATTGTGTAAAAGTAGTTAATATGGAATTTTTAACAGACAATAATATTTTTATAGTATTAGTTTATAATCTTTTAATTGTTAATCGAGTCTCCACGCGAGTAAAACTGAAAGGCACAGATAGTTATTTCAATTAATAACATGAGTAAGAAGGGTTTATATTTTATGTGAATTAATTGGAAATTGACTATATTGCAATGTGGTGGACATTCAAGCATGGGGCTGACCGTATGCATCGTGACAGGTGTGTCATGTCCTGACATGTTACAGGTGTCACAGGACTCCAGCCAGAATGCATCCACCTCCCCAAATCCATCTCTATCCACGAACACATCGTCCCCGGAGCAGACGTCCGGAACCGAAATATCGGACAAGGTGATACCTAGACTAGTCAACACAACTGTTCCCCTAGAAGTACTCAATACTGTTGATCCAGAGAACTGGAGCACTTCCGACGTAGCCAAGTTCCTCACGGTGAACGATTGTCAACCTTACTGCGAGAACTTTAGCCACATATCCGGTTCTATGATGCTACAATTGTCAAAAGACGAAATTATAGAATTGTTAGAGATGAAAGTAGGCCCCTCCCTCAAAATATTCGATCTAATACAACAATTGAAATTTAAAATAAAACAACCTCAGAATAGATTACTGAGCTTCAAGTAGCTTACTTCTGAACGTGAATAAATTGAACACTTTGTTTATTATTCCTTGGCAATATTTAAGGGAATTGATTTTAAGAAACAGTGGCCTTCAAAATAATAGTTCTTCCGAATGCTTGCTTTACAAATGTGTATTGAAGATACACGTGGAATGAATTGCTATCCAATAACTTACATCATTTGATATAATGTTTTTGGATGTGATAGGTTAAAGTAGTTAATAATATGAAAAAAAAAAAGGTTTTCTTTGGCTTAAATTCCCGCCTATTTTAGTCCATAAGCCCGATAACGAGCAAGGTAGAGTTACAGTCCCTATACCTCAAACTTGCAGAAGATCTCAGCTATGATGAGTAGTGTTCTGTTCCTGAGGGGACTGAATGGGGAGCATACTACTACTATGCCGGTAGTTCCCACTGGTTAACACTATTAACGATTGGTAATGTTTTATATTGAACGGTTTTTTCCGTTTGGTAATACTTCGTCTGTAACAATATTGAATCGTTAATAGTGTTAACGATGGGATATTAACGAGTGGGAAGTACCCTAATATGCTAGATGTATTACACTTTTATTCGCCTCTTAATATTGGAGTCTTTTTTTTTTTTATAAGGTAGGCGATGTGTGTCACTTTTCACGGTCACGCTTACCATAATTCGGACACTTATTTGGCACCTTTGTTTAACGCGTTCACTGCTAACGACGCGTATGTGCGTCCAACTGTTAGAGAATTTACGAAGAAGTTGAAATGTTAGCAGTGCATGTCTTAAAAACTGTCCGATATTAAATCATACATGTACGTACACCCAAAACAAATGATGTCTTTATATGTAAAAAAATGAAAGCCTCACTGGTCGATCATTATTTATTGTTTTTTAAAAGCGTGAACAACTTGTAATTTTATTTACTTATGAATTGTAATGAAATTTGAACATCAAATTATTAACATTAAAAAGTTTCATTTTTCATAATTGAAAATTCTAAGATTGTTGGAATTGAATTTAAATGTAGGATTGGCAATTTAGTACCAATAATACATCATTTAAAGTATATGTATTCCGATCTGAATTGATCATTACATCAAACGTGATAGTTTATTGATTTGTGTTAATGTTTCCGTTGGTTATACTCAACAATTGCATCTAGTCTTTTCTTACAATCGACGTACGCTTATTGGCGTTAAACCTACATTATTGTATATGACAGCTAACATGCAGGATATATTGTGAAGTGTGTGTTTGTGTGGGCTATGTTTGAGGGTCTATGCCATGTTCTTCTTTACCATGATAGTTAGACAGTATAAAGGTGCAACCTGATGTAAGCCGCTCGACGCTCGTTTCCAGCGACAAATGTGGTCACGTGATATGTAGCGATACGTGATAGGACCGACTGCATGATGTTTCTTTTTGAGTCGTGGGAAATAAAAAATGGGGTTACGTGACATTTGTCGCTGGAAACGAGCGTCGAGCGGCTGCATGAGGCCGCACCTTGAGACAGATGTTTAACAGCCGATTTCAATATTATATCCATCTGTGCTTTAGGTTAGTAAATAGAAACAAATGTATATTTTGTCCTTACTCTGATTCCAATAACTTATCGCTAGTTAACATTTATGAAATCGAAGGTATGGATAGATCAAATCTGACAGATAGCTGTTGATATCAATCCGTCTGTAAACGTTAATAGGTAGGAAAACGGCTGTAAAACATGTAGAAAGATGCGTTTCCATCAGAGATGTGCAAGGATGCGTAGCGAGGGATGAGTTTGCTAAAGAGTCTGTGCAGTGATTCTATTGATTCCTACAGGTCACATCACGAGGGCGTACTTTGAACGCCCAGTTTTCACTCGCTCATAACGGCACCTATAACATACACATAACTTCTGGCGCAATCTCTCACTGTCGCACAGCCGAACTATCATGTCAATAATAGCTCATGCTTAGGCCGTAAGATATGTTTCAAGTTTGCCGATTCATTGAGTACACGGAGTTCAAATTATATAATTAATAGAATATGTTTATGGTGCTTGTGCCAAGAGGGAGATGGCTGATCCGGACTTGGTGGTAATAATTTTAGCCTAAAGCGACCTATGGCGAGAGTAATCTTACATTTTAGTCTTTATTGTACGTTATTAAAACACATTATCCAATATTGCGATACATGTTGTATAAATCGATTGTCTTAGTCGAATATATTTTGCGATAATGTAACCAAATACTAGTGATACTGCTTTATTAGTTATTGATTTTGAGTGATAGGTAATTAGTTAACTTTTTGAGACGTTAATCATTGCAAAATAATGCGCTTTTATACAGTTTCTTGTGATTTTTATTTTAGTCTATCCACAATTAACAGTGTTTTTTAAATCAGAAGGGTGATTTTAATGCACCCGAATGAAGACGTATCGAAATTAAAATGTATACTGTCCAAATTATAAACTGGTTTTAAATCGTATATCCATCACATTTTTTTCTTATATCATTTGCTTTATGAGCATAATTAATTGTTTTTACTATTATGATAATCGCAGAAGTACGAAGCATATTTGATAATTACTTGCTCAGTCGGTATGTGTCGGTTGGTTGAATGATCAGGTATTAAATGCATTTAAAACGACTATAAGTGTTTTATTTACAACTAGACGACGTCACGCGATTTCACGTAGTTCCCGTTCCCGAGGGAGTACGGGGATTAAATATAGCCTATATTAAACAATGATAATGTGGCATGTAAATGGTGAAAAAATTTATGAAATCAGTCCAGTACTTTTTGAGCCAATTCGTTACAAACTTACATACAAATCTTTCCTCTTTATAATATTAGTATAGACTAGCCGACAGACGTTTTCCTGTCTTATTTATGTACTTTTCAATAAATAAGCCATACACAAGAAGTGAAGTGAACTCCGACCGAATGATATGTTATGAACTTTTTTTTTTACATCCTGGACGATATTTGCAGCACGTATTCCGTAAAATCTATGTCAAATGTCATAAGGTTACATTCAAAAAGCTTCTATTGTACCAAGCACTAAGGTTGGATTAGAAATAATTTTATATGGTGGTTAAATATTCTTAATTATTCCTTCACAACTTTCTTCTAACACTAGAAACACAACAAAATAGGAATAAGCAAATTTGATCCAGCCGTTTTATTTATATAGACAAGCTGTGCCCCGCGGTGTTGCCCACGTACATTTAATTTCATGAGTGTTTAGGATTTTACTCTACTAAAGTAGAAGAAAAACTGCTTATCATAAATAATATAAATTCAAGTATATTTCTACCAAAATATTTCCTTATTTGTACTTAGATCTTGCAGTGTTTGTGTCGTGATGAATCTGAAAAAGAAAATACGCTTATGGTGTGTCAATAGAAGGATTGAAGTACTGAAGCGATGAGGACAATTCTGGACATCGGACCCATAGGGTCGGATGTCCATTTGATAGTCACACGAGGTCCTGGTTTCGATTCCCGGGTCTTTTTTTACATCTGTAACTTACTTTTGTATAATATTTTTGAAAAGAGTAATTACTGAGTTTCTTGCCAGGTTCTTCTCAGTAAAAGCAACCTTCCGAACCTGGCGGTAGCATGTATAATCCTGTATAATTGTGTCATTCTGACGATTTGAAAGTGCTGTGTAAAAGTCTAATCGAATAAAGATACTTTTGACTTTGACTTACCAGTTATAATAGAAGGAAAGGTAGAAGGGAAGAGAGGGAGAGGAAGACCACGGCTAACATATATGAGACAAGTTAAGGAAAAGGTGTCTGTCATGACGTATAGGGAGGTCAAAGAGATGGCACTGGACAGAGACAAGTGGAAAGAAATGCATCGGTTACACCGACAAGAGTTATTACGCTTTAATTGATGATGATGATGATGAACTTCCCAGTAGCAACCCGGATTCTGGATTAGTGCCCGGTTAGTGAAATTAGACTATTACAAGAGATTAACATAACTAGGAAATGTAATTGATTTACCTCATAGTATGCATCTGCACTGACGAGGCATAGAGTATACAACACAACAGATGTCCTGATATCTGAGCGTGACACTTGTGGTATTCAGAACACCAGTATGTCTCATTCATACTACTAAGTAAATCTGTACCTGGAATAAAATAATAATAATTCAGTAACAAATCTATACAGACACATAAAATTGAAGTGTCTGATTGTATTTCCTGAATAACAGATTTTCACTAAATGCATATGAAAGATTATACGGTAATCAATTAAAAAAATATCTCGTTTGTGGAGTAGAAAATATTATTTACGCTATTCACATTATATAGATCGAAATTAAATATAGAACAGATCTATATCAATAAGTTCTATGTACAGTGATTTCACACCACATACTTTACGCTGATGGAAAACATCGTGAGGAAACCTGCATATATCTGAGAAGTGATTCAAAGACGTATCTATAGTGCCCGAGACCCATCGCCGTCTATCACCATGTGTCACGTTGCCGCTTAATTATCTTCCCTTTCTGATTTACCACCTCGAAGGCCCTTCTGGGATGGCGTGAGCGTATTATTTACTTATATCAGGTCTGTAGGTCTAAAAAGGGCACTGATATCTTCGAAATGACAAAATGATCACTTAGGTGCAATTCATATTATCATTCACGAATGATTACAATAATTGTAGATGTTAGTCTCTAACTAACTTTTTATGATGCTATTTGTCTACAAAAGCAATTCATATTTAGACCATTTTAGGAATTTTCATAGGAAAGTGTGAAACTGAATAGAAATATTAATCATTTGTTAATCATAATATAAATTGCACTTAGGTGACCATTTCGTCGTTTCGATAATGAATCTTATTTTGATCACATTATGAGTGTCCCAAAGTGGCCTTTTTAGACCTACAGATATTGTAGGACAGAGAAAAGAGCCAGTAAAATTATAAGTTTTTTTTACATACATTTGTGTTCACTGTTTTGGCAAATTTTAAGTTCTGGCGCCAGCTCTCTAGCGGAGGTGACGTAAAATGTCCGCAGAATATCAATACGGTGCGCTCCGGATACACCCCGCCCCTTTTGATTCGACGTATACAAGTGGCGGGAGAACACACACCTTTTATTCTTTGTATTTACCACCAGGATACTAAAATAAAACATATTCACCACTTTCAAAATGTAGCTTGCCTTCCATTATACTACCCTCGATTTTTAAAAGTGTGAAATCGAAAGATAATGGCTGTCTTTCGAAGCTTAGGTATATCAATAGTGACGCATGAAATAGTATTTTTTTTTATTTATTGTTTTAAATACTATACATATCATACAAAAAAATAAAGTAAGCCTCTGGAAACCTCAAAGGCTATGTTAAGTATGCAATTCAATTTGGTATTGCTGTAAGTACCTCAGCCTAAACCTTTAGGGAATTAGTGTATGCAAGAATAAGTATGAAGGTTTAACACTATGAAAATATCTTACAGATTATGTATACATCTATATCTATACAGATAAATAGAATTGATTTGTGTATTTGTAATTCCAAACTAACTGCTTTTCACTAAATGCATATGAAAGTATACTCGGTACAGACTAAGAAAAATCATTTTTTTTTTCTGTCTGTCTGATTGTTCCGGGTAATCTCTGAAAAGGCTGGACCGATTTCAACGGGACTTTCACTGGCAGACAGCTAGTATTACAAGGAGTATCATAGGCGACTTTTATTTTTAAAACAAATTTGGGTTCTGCATGAATGAAATTCAATCTACAGGGATGAAACCGCAGGGCACAGCTAGTTAGTTATAGAGTTCTCACCCTAAGACACAAGGGTCGAATGCCACGCTTGCTGGAAAGTTTCTAGGGTGTGCCAATTTAGCCTCTTTTATTATTTGAGCATAGTTTTCCCAGCACTGTAGCACTATCGCATCTATTTGAGCAAGTGCCGGCGTGGCACCACATATCACAAGGATGTACACATCCGCTAGTAATTTGCATGTAACTGCTCTGAAAGCCACCTGCAAATAAAAAATTTAATCTTGTTCAAATATGATCTCAGATATTTTATTTGTTCCTTGCAAAGAAAAAAGGAGCATACATTCAAAAGCCAGTGATAACCTATGTAAGTATGATACAAATGATTATAGCTAAGCATATAGGAGGATAGTGCACATTCGATTTGTTTGCAAAGCCTATGGAAATCCTTTATTAAATCTTGAATGTTGTGTTTGTGGGCTATTGTGAGTACCTTAACATATTGCTTTGAAGATATAACATGGCGAAATTAGGCCATGTAGAATTGTAAAAACTTTTTTATATCTATAATATACAGAAGTTTTATTGTAATCTGTGATTATAATGCTATTTAAAACTCTGTTTTAATTAGTTTTAACCCACATATGCCTGTATTTCATCAGATTTATTTTTTAATTTAATAAATAGAGCCTTTTGCCATCAACCGGGCTGCAACTGGGAAATTACAGACCGAGAAAACATATAGCACTGTGCCCGGTGATCGGCCCCAGGACCTCATGTTCGGCAGTAGCATTTTGAGACCACTAGACCAATGAGACAGTCTTTACTTTTAACTATCTAAAATAATATTGGTTGTATATAAAACATATAGTTTAGCTGAGTTTCTTGCCAGGTTCTTCTCAGTAAAGCAACCTTCCAAACCTGGCGGTAGCATGTATAACCCAGTGTAATCGTGTCGTTTTGACGATTTGAAAGTACTTTTTTAAAAGTCTAATCAAAAAAAGGATATTTTGAATTGAATTGAATATATGATTAAAGAAATATCTATAAATATATGTACTTTAGCATTAAACTTCTTTATGAATAGAGTAAATGCCGAGATTCTAGCTGGGTTCTTCTCAGCCAAAGCAACCTTCCGAACACGGTGGTAACATTTATAATCCTGTATAATTATTATTTTTGCTGACCCTCTGACTATTTGAAAGTACTTTGTAAGTGTAATCAAATAAAGGTATATTTGAATTATAACTTACATTTGGACTCATTTGTGGCAAGTACACCGGTGTATCTCTAAGTGGAGCGCCATCCTGTGCCGCAGCGAGCAGGATAAGTAGTCTTGCTTCTCTTGGGTCCAACTCATAGAAATCTGAACTGGTTGCCACTAAATGCCCATGTATAATGAGGCAGGCCCATCGACCTGTCACATTCTCTGCATAGTTATCCAGGGCGTGCTGAAATTATTTATCAATTAATAAATATAGTAACTTCGAGACTTGAATTTAAAAATAGGTTGGGACTTGGAGACTGTTGGTTAGATATATCTACCACAATACAAAATGTACTAGATATATAACAGTGGTCCAGTAGTTTCAGATGTAAGCTTAAAAACTCATAATTCTATAGCTTAAAGGCTTATGACTCAATTAAGCTATAACAACTATAAATGTTCTCCTTTACACTCTCATACATACATACATATGCTCACGCCTGTATTCCCCGAAGGGGTAGGCAGAGGTGTTGTAATCACAACACTCACTTTTCACCGAAGATGATTAAGTGTAAATGCGACAGATGGTGAGTCCATCGCGGACTCAGACACTTTACATAAGTCATTGAATTACTTTTACAAATATGCAGGTTTCCTCACGATGTTTTCCTTCACCGTAAAGCACGTGGTGTGAAATCACTGTACATAAGCTTTTTAGAAAAACTCATTGGTACAGGCCCAGCTGGGATTCGAGCTTGCGTTGCTTGTGTAACAGGCGACTGCTCAAACCTCAAGGCCACCACAGCTCTTTACACTCTCATGATAAAATTATAAGCAGATTAAAGTAGTGTCACCTGTAGCTGTTGAGCTTGAGAACACAATACACTCTGAACTAAATCTAAGACTAATGTGGGCAAAGGACTAGACACAGCGTTTGGGTCCAATGACTCAAGTAAGTAGTCTAAAATAGGATAGCACTGCCGCAAGTCTCTCTTCACTTGGTCAATGTTCTTGAGGTTTTCTAGTTCCTTCTTGCCAATAAAAAACACCATGGCGTCATGAACACTAGACAGTAGGAGCTCCAAGTCACACTCAAGACCTCCAGTTGCTATACCAATCAATGTTACGCTGAAAAGAGCAACAACTTTATTTGAAAAATAAATCAAGCAATCAAAAGCCATTTGTATCCATACTATAACATTCTTCAAGAAGGATGTGAAGGGATTTTTCAGGTTTGGAAAATAATGTATGAGTTGCACCTCTGGTATTGCAACTTCCCAGAGGCTCGAGCAGCGAGGCAGAGCTCGTAGCACAGTTGCTATTGCGCATATCATTCGATCAGCAAGTTAAGCAACCCTAACCCTAGCCATTTATAAGATGCCCAAGTTCCCTCTGTGCTTCGGAGAGCATGCTAAGCCCTCGGTCCCGGTTGCAAATTTATCACCTTTGGCAATTGTTACAGGTCAGTTGGAGGCCTAAAATAGTCTGACAACTGGTTTAACCCAGAACACAGATATTCCTCGTTTCAGGGGTGGGTAAAGGTCAGATGGCAGTCGCTGCATATAAAAATTTGGTGAACAGCCACATCGGGTTGAATCAAGTGCCGACCCAACTATGTATGGGATAAGGCCAGAGAGATGTAATTGTATGTTTCCAGAGGCTCCAGTGACCACTTACTATCAGGTAGACCACAATACTTTAGATGCACAAATATTTTAAATTTATTATTAGGTTGAAAATTGCATGTGGATATTACAAGTGATCACTATTTACTAAAAAAAATATGAAAAAATGTATGTACCTTTTACAGAATTCCTTCCACAGTATATTTCCGTTATCAACATTAGTGTTGAGCATTGATAGGTTGTGGCATTTGCTGAACATATTAATTCCATGGAGGGAAGCTATTGTTGAAAACTGAATCTGTGAACACTTCTTTATGTAAGCATTGTTTTCTATAAGTAGGTACAGGGTTCTATAACAAGTTATAAGGGCTCAGCGAAAATAGTGGGGATATCTGTAAGTGCCAATGTAACAGGTGGTGAGTCTATCGCATGAAGGGGGAGGGAGAAACTTTCAAAAGCTCCCTGACCGCCCTGAGAGAGGCAGGTCGGGGTAAGCGGGATGTTTACCACACTAAAACCCCCTGTGTGGTGTGGACATCCTCTGTGCTTAGGGCTACTCCAGGTACTCTGATATATTGCACCTGTGTCCACACTTTGCCAGGGCACATCCCCGGGGCGGTTGTATCGCCACCCCTGGAGACCTCACTATGCAAGGCAGCGGGAGCCTATACGTGCTAACACCTTCCTGGGCCTGTGGGCTCGCTGGTCAAGGCTCTGACCACCGCCAGCAGGCCCTTCGGCTCCCTTAAAGTCGCCTCTTACGACAAGCAGGGGACACCATAGCCAAATTATTATGTGGGTATAAGCCATATACCTTACCATATATTTTACCTTATCTTTTTTTTTTTTGTTGACGAGGGGGAAACCTTCAAAAGGTCCCCGACCACCCTGGGAGAGTCAGATCGGGGTATGTGGGATTTTTACCTCACTAAAACCCCCCCGGTGGCCATCCTCAGTGCTCAGGGGGGACTCCGGGTACTCTGATAGAATGCACCGGTGTCCCCCCAAAATTTGCCAGGGCACATCGCCGGGGAAGCTGTGACTCCGCCCCTGGAGACCTCGCTGTGCAAGGCAGCGCGATGTGGCTCGCGGCACCTCCCCGGGCCCGCGCCGGTGGTCAAAGCTCCCACCCCGACCACCGCCAACAGGCCCTCCAGCCCCCTTTTAGTCGCCTCTTACGACAGGCAGGGGATACCATAGCCATATTCTTAGACCCTGGCTATTGGGTGGGGTAGACTAAGGTAGCACTTGAGCATACTTATGGCTCTTGTGAATGTAGCTAATGGTAAACAGCTAATGTAACCATTATGGGTCATTATAAAGGTTGTATTAATAAGGTTTGTGTACCTTCATTCTAGTTAAAACTTACAGTGTCATTATTCCCGCGTTTCCTAGAAAATATAGGGACCCCACTCTCAGTTGCTACAGCGATTAATACAATAGACATTTTCGCGTCTATGTATTTATTAAAAGTTGCTTCGTATCTATTTCTTCATAACAATTGCCGGCCAGAAATCGTGGAACTGAAAGGTTTTTTAATAATTATCTTAAAACAACGTAAATATTATGGAACAAAATTAAAAAAGCTGCTGCAGAAAATTTCGCACTTAAATATATGAGAATGTCTAATTCATGTTGTATACAATTTCATTAATAATTTATAGGCAAATTGATGTAGCACTTACTTATCCAGAAATCTTGTCTGTTATAACTTTTAACTATCATTAAAAAGATTAAGAAACTTTCTCTGATTTATAAACTCTCTTCTATCAAAACATGAAAACAAACTTTTTAAACTTTTTTTACTAACTGATACGTTGGCAGGCAAAAATAAAGTCACCCTTACGACCGTGAGAGAGAGAACTTCAGAACGAATACTTTAACGATACGGTGAAGCATTTTATTCATTCTCATTATAACGGTCTAGTATACAAGTAAAATATGTTTGGAGTCTCTTTCTAATCTGGAGTACCTAACTTTTGACCACGTACGTTGATTTATTTGAAATAATTTCGTTTTGATAACAACGTAACTCCAATAAACCGATTCTGATTAATTGGATCGGAATCGGTGTTAACTGTTAAACTAAGCCAGTAATTTTCCTCAATAACAGATTAAAATCTGTATTAAAGATGTATAGAAGATTTAAAACAACATCATAACAATCAAATCATTTTAATCATAAGTACAGGCACTAAAGTAGGTACATTTTTCATTTTCTGGTATTTAAGTACATAAATCAGATCATAGGTATTCGACATTCGAGTATATTGTTTTAGGAGATTAAACATAGCAATATTAAATGCAGTAACACTATTCAACTTTTATACAATTTAAAAAATAAGTAGGTACCAAAATGTAAGACAGAATGGAGGATCCACGGTGAATACTTGTCAAGCAGCAATCGTTTAATAATGTAACAATCTCTTCTTTCCTCTTTATAATATTAGTGTAGAAAATGCATAATTTACTGGCGTAAGTAAAAACTATTAAACAGATGCATCGTTTTCTTTATCAGTTGGTCGTTCTTCAACGTCATTTACTGGACTTTCTGTAAGTTTAAGCATAATAATATTTATACCTAAGTACTTTTTTGATTTGTTGGTTGATCTATGGCCGGCTATGCCTATTTTTTACCTCGTACCAAAAATAAGTTAGCTACATTTTTTCAATTCAGGTCAGGATATAGGCCAGGTATGTAGGCAAGTACATAGCATATAATACGCCGGTATCTTGTGGGAGTAAGCAGAAGCTAGTTTACCAAGTAAATAGAATTGGACGAGAAGACTATACGTAATACTTACCATCTCCTTTCGTTAGTAATTTAGGGCCAGTTAATGCAATGAGGAGAGCGCCAAGAGGCGCCGATAGCACTACACTCAGTACACTGACGGCTAAAATAGCTTTGGCCAGGTATTCCTCCTCTTCTTTAGTGGCACCGGCTGTTTGTCCAGACTTAACCAAGTCCAGAGCAGCTGGCCCTAACGCTGCCTGTAAATTTTATGCGAGGTAACTATTTTATCCACATAAGTACTTAAGGTAAAGTTACCAGTCATGGACAGTATATAAGCGAATTGTTTTCATATTTGCTCTGTAATTTCTTTATTTTTTGACATAAATTCTTAGGAATTTGGAGGTAAATTAAAAGCTCTTTTCTCAATCAGTATTTAATGTTTAATTTCAGTTTAGTACTTATTACAATAAAATAATATAAATAAACAACACCAGTAATGGACAGTAAAAATCCAGTGTTGTGTTTTAGGGCTAAAATTATAATTTATAGTATGGGTTATATTATAAAATTTATGCATTTCTATTGATAAATCATTAAATAATAATAATTTCAACAACGTCACTGGTCCGCGTCCAAAATAGGTACCGTTACCTTACTTACTACTAATATGAGAAGTAATTTAGGTACTAGAACTAACCTGAACGGTAGCTTTAGCCATCCAAGTGAGTCCAATAAATAACTTCTCTTTGCTATTCAATCCACACCCGAAGCTGACTAGGAAGGTGGCAATGGCTCGTATGATTAAACAGGAGATAAGGCAAATAGCACCCATTTTTATTACTTGAGGATCTAAGGCACTAATCTGCAAGAAAAATATTCAGGAATATAAACAGCGCTACAAATAGAAATTATATTTTTACAAAGTGCCTTTACCGTAATTTGAGCTCCAGTAAACGCAAAAAGAATGGGCTCAAAGAATATCCACAAGATTCTAAATAAATTGCTAATTGGATTTTTATTGACTGGCCAGCCTTGCTTCTCCCAGTAAAATGCAGCTACAAATCCCATTGACACGATAGCAAGGGGCCCTGTAACGATAAACTTCAATATGTTATAATCATAGATATATACGTTAGTGATCTTATCGACATCGAAGATGGACACACTTTCTTACCTGCACCACTCCAACCAATCATGCTCGATATGAACAGGGAAAATATCCCACCCAACAATAAAGCCAGGAATCTCAACGGCACAACGTAAATATCGCCTTTCTCTGGTGCTATTGAGGATAGACCTCCCCACAATGATCCAATAAGCACACCAGCCACTATGGATAGGGGACCCTGGAAACAGGCTTCATATCAAATATATCACCTAAGTATACCATAGGAAGTTATGCATGCACATATTGATCAATGAAATACCTTGATAATGTTAAAAGTCATGGAGCCTGAAGAAAACATTGCATTGAGTATGATAGCAAATACAGCAACGCTCACAGAGTCGTCGATGGCTGCAGCAGCTACTACGATGGTTGGTATTCCCTTGGATTCACCGTAACCAACATCACGAAGTCTAAATAGACAAGGTACAACTACGGCAGGAGATACTGACGCTATCATTGATCCTAATAGGAAACCTGGAACAACATTACAGAGGAAAATAACAAATGTAATTGCTGGAGTGATTTTTAATGTCTGGGTTCATAGAAGAACTCCAAAAATGACTGATTAGTAGTCCGTTCATAAAGAGAAGCAAAAAGTGGACCAAGGTTACGATATTCACAATGTAATCGTTCCCTGCCATCTGGGTTCGTTTATGATTGTTATGATAGACTTATTAACTATAAACCTAATTTAAAAAGCCCAGATGATGCAGAATGGCTTTTACGTCGTTTCTCTTCTTAACAGACCAATAAATTGATGGTTTCTCACCCCAAATCCATGGAAAGTTCAGCAAGAAGTGGGTAGTCACAGCAATCATTACACATTCTATCAACCACGGCAGTAGCCCTAGTTGTAGGACTGCCGCGTAGTGCTTCCTCATCACACCTGAATCTAGACCCAGTCCTGCGCGTGTAAGGATTATGACCAACGCTATTTTCCTTTAACATTTAAAATACTCGGTTAAATTAAAACCAAGATGATTATATTAATTGCATTCGCATTGTAGCTATAAAGTTTATTATATAATTACGCATGCATACTAACTAATATGTGTATTGCAAATAAAGCTTACCGTAAGTCCTGGTTAAGTTTTCTATATTGATCAGTCATATGAACCAGTCCCAGGTTCTGGAATACTATTCCTGTCAGCAACATACCTATGAGAGCTGGTAGTGTAGTCACTCTTGAAAATATCCACCCAATTAAGTACGCAGCCACGACCAGCAGGGCCATACTTAAAAGCTCCCCATTTATGCCGACTGGTTCACCCAATTCAACGTAAAGTATGCCCCATGTCAAAAGGACTGAAAGGAAAAGACAAGTTCAATTGATAACTCTAAAAAAGCTATAATAGCAAATTAAAATACAGATACATACAAAATACAAGTATACATAATTGTTGCGCAGACTGTCGGTATGTTGGGAAATAAGGGAAAGGAAAACATTTTGACCACCAAGACGGCTGCCACGATGGGGTTGGATCCGATTGATGACATCGCAAACACAGCTTCGTGAGCCAGCTGAAAATATAAAATAATTCTACAGACACCTGACAACTTATAAATAAGCATTTTAATTGATCCGTATTAATTGACTTACCCACCCGATATTTGTTTATTTTCATCATCTGTAAAATAAAATAACTTCACTATAAGTGGGTAGATTACATGCAACAAAAGTTACTTAACACCTACTACCTAATTGTTCGTAATCCACGGAATGGTCGAACCTTTACCATTTCCGCAATATTTAGAATGAATTTTCAGGTCTTTGTCTAACACCATTTCATTCTTTCTTAGTCGATACCTATACCTCCTAAAGAAAATATCCTCCAAATGCCAAATCTTTAGGATCAGTTGTTTAAGCTGTGCATTGATATATTAGTCACTCAGTATGAACTATGAATTTTATATATATCGATTGCATAATATGTCGAAATTTATGAACAGCATGACGACATCAATAAAGTTATTATGGCTAGTAATTTTGTATGTTATGCGATTCGCGAGTACATGCTACTGTTTCATGTATGATGACTAATGTACTCACATACGTATGTGATCACATGCTGTAATTATTCAATTATTAGACACGCCACACTCTGTCTAGGGTTAAATAAAGCAGGGCTGTAATATTAAAATATTCGGAGATTTTTTATCTCAGAACGGTACCTAATATCTACTAAAATATGCAATGCAAATAATAAGAATAATATAGGAAACATTGTTGTACATAAAAATATGTAGGTCAGTGTACTAATTAAACAGGAAATTAATAATACTATTAATAACACTACACTAACGCATATAAAACGTGTGTGTGCTGTGCATATAGCTTCCCAAGGATAAATTACCGTAAAAGAGGCTTGTAAGCGCGTGAATACAGGAATGAATAACACTATTCATTCAGTACCTCGACATTTCTTCCGCCTTGTTTATTGTTAAAAACGCTGAAAATTTATGGCCATTCAATAGGTATTTACTTAATTAACCAAATAACAAGTAAGGCATAATTTATGGATTGTATCAATCATGCAAGATCATGTACAAAAGCCTAAGCTGTGTTAATATCGCCACCCCTATTTTGTTAGATGATATAATATTAATAATAATTTACCTACGAACGTATACACGCGGACACCTATAAACATAACACACTGATTACAACAAAATTGTTATGACATTGAATTAAAAAAATATATATAAATATAATACATATCCCTCACCTCTGTCCTGGATATCCATATCTAAATCTATATATCCTTTTCGCTGGCCTGCAAACATTTTTGAAATGAACGTAATCATTATGCTACTCAACTAGGTAGTACAAAATGATTATAAACACACACAACTTAGAAATGTCATAGATTAGCAAGAATCTCAAGTTACTATTGGTAGTAAAAATAATATTGATTGAATCCGATTGATAAAAAGATAAGCGGAGTTGTCTAATTGACTATACTTTTACTAACCAAAATGTTACTTCAACATTTTCAGAAAATACTTTTTTGTGTGGACTTCCATGTTATATTATACCCGTTTGGTACCTCAACTACTAATAAACAAAATAACATAATTTTGGGAACTTTCTTTTGTTTACAAATTCATCATTAAAAAGGTTTAGGTTGGTGTATGTATACCTAGGTACTTAGTGTGTTTATAATAAAGATTTATTATTCAGTCATAATTTTCTGTAGTAATTAATATTTATTATTTTTACACCTACCCTTTTCTTATCCATTACCTGACCTCTTATTTTTTTATTAAGAAGTGTAGGTATTTTACCGGAGCAGGGCACCGTATGTGTACGCAGTGCCTACTGACTTACTTCTACTGACACAGATGACCGGACACTGTAATTTAAGTATCTAAATAACTTTTTACATATATAATGAGTAATATTGAAAAAAATATGTACCTATTACCAACCTTAAAACTTTTTTGGTACTGATTTAAGTAATCGTATTGTTCTAAAAAGAAACTTTCTTTCCATTCAGCGCTGAGAAAAGTTTTAGGGCACAAGGCACTTTAATTATCGAACGATGCGATTTGTTTCAGCTATGATTTAGTAATGTTCCCGTACGCGCACGAGCAGTTTGCTATTGTTAAATGTGTGTATGTACATATTTGGTCACATTATCTTGTAAGTGTATGCTATGTTTACATCAAGAAGGCCATCTCAGTCAAAAGTCAATATGATATCAATTTATGTGAACGAGGAAATCGTGCGTAAGTGATTCATACCTATGTACTATTACTATTAATATTTGTTTGTAATAAAAAATTTAGCCGAAATGTTTTCGGCTAAGTTAGTTGCGGATAAAACGGGGATTTAGAACCGCTGTTTGATTAACCGGATTATCGAAGAACGAAATAAAATCGTTTTTTTTACCCTGGCAGAAAGTATTGGAACCACCGAAAACTTAATATTTTTTCCTAAAAAAAAGTATGACTTATGGTTGTATGACGAACGCTTGTTTTGCCAGAAGAACATCAACAATAAAAAATTGACAACCCGATTTTGTCAACTGTCTATGGCTTAATTTTTGATGACAGAAAACGTCAAAATATAAATATAAATTTATCGCAGTGTGCAGTCTGTTGGTTGTCAATCATTTTCATTGATACTTACGTGCCATACAATAAAGAGACTTGCGATTTGAAAACTTATAATTATTTTGTTTTATGAACCTATAATTTATGTATGTATTATTATAATACTTCATTTTGAATCTCTGTTATTTCCATGTTGCAGAGCAATTAAAATGTAGGAATCACGGAAGAAAATGTTTATTACCACTTACTTGAAAATAATTAAAAAAAACTATATCGCTTAATGCAAACCACAATACGATTACTATAAATGTAGATTTTCAGTATAATTGAATGATGATTATACACAATTTATTACAAATTGCAAAAAAAACAATTAAAAATTGTAGGATAAAAAAAAACTGTCTGTCCAGAGGGACATAATATTATGAAACTATTACACTGACTGATACACTCGAAGCCGACAAGTAGCAACTCACACCGAGGAAGCCAGGAGGGTCAACCAAACAAAGCAAATCAGACTTACCACCACAAAAGTTTCTAAAAATTTCAATAGATGTCGCTACGGGTATTCAACCAATCAAAATTGACGAAAGAGAAAAAGGTTGGAATGGTTTTAATTCCTAAAACCATAATAATATTCGGGCCCAAATAGCTTTCAGTAGTTTTAGAGTCACGGTCGTGCCAAGGTTCTGTTTCAATCAAGTAACAAAGCCTGCTAATCAATCCAGGCGTTCCGAAAGATTTTCAGGTTACGGCACAAGTTTAGTGTTTGATATCGGCTACCGAGCGAGTCGAAATAGAATACTTACCATGATACTAGGTAGATACCTATCTAGGTAGGTTATTAAGAATCCAGATGAAGCTAGAGTTTTATAATTTGTATTGACACAAAATTATACGTTTATCACTTAATTAAAATAAGAATGTGATAATTACAATCCTAACTAACTCAATCAATATGATGTGAGCTTGTTAATCTCCAGGAAAGAAATTAGCAAATTGGAAGACATCACGAGGTGATTTTGTTTACCTACTATGCCTACTATCCACGAATCTCAACAAGAACACTCCATCCAAAAATCATGACTCTAGGTCCAGCGGTGCAGGCTATGTTTTAATATACAAATTAGTCAAGACTGAATTTTATATGTATAGATAATATTGCGATGCTTTCATCAACCCCAGTGGAAAGAGAACTATTGAGACAAAAATATATTCTTATGCCATCTAATAAAATCCTAAGCCTACTTCAGGAATTAAATGAGGTCGGTTGATTATTATATGTATACCTACTAGCTGTGCCCTGCGGTTTCACCTGCGTAGATTTAATTTAATACCCGCGGTACGGTAAATGTTTTACAAAAAAACCGACAGACAGACAGGTGGATAGACGGACAAGGAAAAAAAATAAATTGGTTTTTCTATGCCAGTACCTTGTATACTTTCATTTTTAACTTAACTCACTGTTAAGTACCAATTCGTTGCGTTTTTATACTCGTGATAATTTCTCAACGAAATGTCCGATTGGAATAAAACGAAAAGTATTTTACTTCCAAATAAATGTCCTTGATAAAATAATGGAAGTTTAAAGAAGAAGAAGAAGAAGAAATAAAGAAACTTATTTTGGAAGGATTATTTACGATTTAGATATTACGATACACATTTTACGTAGTTTCTTTATTTAGACGTTTTAATATTTTTTATGAATATAAAAGTCGTTATTGTGACTAAACTATGATAGTTGGATATGTGCCTTCGCGGACTTTTTTGTAGAACTTAATAAGACTTACAAACCCGTACTACATCATTTAGTCCTATTTTCAATAGTTTTTGCAGCTCACGCATAAATATGTTTTTAATTTTACACCTTGTGTTACAAAATTGCAATTTTCTACGGATCCCTAATTTTTTTGAAAATAAAATATTTTCTATAACCTTCCTACACATCTATCTAACACATAAATACTTTTTGTAATCGGACCAGTTCCTGAGATTAGCGCGTTCAAACAAACAAACTCTGCAGCTTTATAATATTATAAGTATAGATTAGCGCTACACAAATTTACTAGCTTATTATATAGACAGGGATAGACGTAAGCACGTCAGATACATCTGTCTCTTACTGTGTGCAGAACAAACCAGTTTCATGGTACAGGCCCAATTTATCATGCAGCTTTGGACTTGTTAAGGCCTACGAAAGTAGGCTGTCACAATTACCTAAATTGTACGGAATCGTATGTAAATCAGTAGAATATTTTGTGTCCCGTTGGATTTGAGTGTCTTGACCGCAGTAACGACTATGTTATAATTTCCCTGGGTTCCAAGTTCCAATTCGTTTCATTACTGTTTCTGCTGTCGAGAGAATCGGACTGACATCGCAGCGCGTAAAATAAAAAAAAATGTTTATGTACCAAATACGAATTTTGTACTACTTGATAAGTTTTTTATAGTGAATAGTGTTGTGCTCGTGTTATGCCTAATAGTATTACAATAGTGAAGAGAATGATATATACAATAGTTTAGTGAAATAATTATTTATCGGTGATAAAATGAGTGTACTAAAATGTGGATTGTTTATAATTGTCATATTAGTAACGACAGATATGGGTTGGTATTCTTTAAATCATATATTTAAATAGCCTGTATCACATTTCAAAACACTGAGAAGAAATTGATATGTTACAAATCGAGCATGTAGTCTGACCAAAGCTTTTACCGTAGCGTTTTTTCTGATAAATTTTCCGCTTTACCAGGCTCATTAGTGAGCCTAGTAAAAGAGAAATTGTGACATTTAAGTCCACTCGTAGGTACCTACCAAGAGAAGATTATATTTTTATTAAGTTTTGATTTATTACATTATTTCTCAGGCATTATTGCGATGTTTAATTACACAGATCATTAGCGCAGTGACATTTCTAGGATAGTTTGTTCAACAAGCGAGTGTTCAAGTTTAGAGCTGGTGGTTCAGAGACCATTGCGTGCCTCATGGTATGATCACGTGTGTGTATAGTATTACAACATTACAACACATACCTACGTTTATTATAATTTTTGGATGATTTGGAAAAGCTCATTGGTAAGATTTTCCATGATATTGATAACCCTCTTACTCTCGATTATATCGATATTATCATATTTCTGCTGCTTTATATTGATTTCAATATATCGTAAGTGGTTATTTAATATATATTAAATTAATTAAATATATAGGAAGTTTAGTACTTACTTAGGTATGTTTATTATTCAAATATTATATTTAAGTAACTCCGCTTATATCCCTTAAGGGGATTGGTGTACTGATTATTTGTATGACCTACGTGGTCACATTTTACTTTAATATCATATTATATTTTTGAGCTGTAACATAAGTGATACCTTTATCTATGCAAAATATAGTTTTTAGCTATCTTCTCTTTTTTATCTATTTTTCCTTTTCACTTTTATAAATATATTTCCGATTAGGATCCCTAGATGGCGTGGAGCGCGTATAATCGTATTATCGCGGCCCTGCGTATTATTCCACACAGTTTACCCGTTAAATGTTGAGTATAAATTAAATTGAATGGAACAGGTTGCTTCTCATCTTCAGAGACCGGTGAAAGTGGTCGGTGAATTAATACTTGTAGCTATTTATTGTATCTTAGTAAAAGTGGATGCATTTATACACAGGCTCTTGAGCTGTGGACAGGTTTTAAAATCATATCAAATTATTGTTTAGAAACACGAAACCTCTTTTAAATATGCAAATAAAAATAGTATAACTTATTAGATACAGTAAAGAGTTACAATCCAACCTCCATAATTGATGGTTTGTTGTAAAGTAGAAAAGTAAAAATGATGAAAAAGGAATTGATGAGACGTCATGATTGTCAAATTTAAAAACATGATTTAAATAATCCCCAATAAATAATTTAATTCGAAGGAATTAAGTCTCCATTAACCCCTTATTATCTGAAATGGTTAAACCCAAGATCAAACTCGGTTATCATCTCCCTGGCCTTATCCCATACATAGTCGGGGTCGGCACTTGATACAACCCGATGTGGCTGATCATCTGATTTTTACACGAAGCAACTGCCACCTGACCTTTATAACCCCTTTAACAAGGAAAATCTGTAATTTGGGTTAAACCAGCTGTCAGACAATTTTAGGCCTCCGACTGACCTGTAACGATTGCCAAAGATGATAAATTGGCAACCGGGACCGACGGCTTAACGTGCTCTCCGAGGCACGGATGGTACTCGGGTACCCATCTAATCACTGGGTAGGGTTAGGGTCGAATGATATGCGCAATAGCAACTGAGCCACGAGCTCCTCTTCGAGAAGATCAAACTTGGTATCTTACTTTTATTTTTAAAAAAACATTAGCGTTCCGCGGGTCATCCATGAAATAAAGTCTACGTGCTAAAACCGCGGGGTACAGCTAGTATCGTAATAAAATTCGATCGTATCATATTAGATAGCATGTCAGCTTGCTTTATTATAGCATTCTTGAGTTATAACAAAGGCTTAGATATTGTACTTGACTGTCTTGATGGTAATCCATGAGAGCAAGGCTTAAGAATGTGGCAGTGCAAGAAGCAGAGTTACTTTGTTTTTGAGATTTATAAATCTAAAGAGTTTATTTGTTTGCTTGAGTGGGCTAATCTCAGGAATTATTTGAAAAAATATTTGAGTGTTAGATATTCCATTTATTGAGGAAGACTAAAGGATATATAATCATCACGCTATTTTAAAGTTAAGTTAGTTGATAATGTGAATCATTCCCTTGTCGTCGATTCCCTGCACGCCGATTCCCTTGACGTCGAGTCTCGCTAGGTCGAGCCAAAAAAATTGCCGGCTACTTCGTGTCGAGTGTGTAGGTACTGTTAGTGTTACAAAGATTGTTACAAAACGTTGATTTTTCCTGCATTCTTTGAGTTTTTTTAGCTATAAACCCATCGGAGTTCAACTCCTACATGTTAGTAAAAACCATAATACAGTGCAACCTCGATATAACAAATCGGAGGGGAACAAGAAAATATTCGTAATATCAAGTAATTCGTTGAACTGAGGTTTGTTATGCTGAGGTTAGATTGGTCTAAAATTTGTTATAAAGAGGTAAAAGAATATTGGGATTTTTTTGTCTCGGCACTGTTTTAACCACTTTAACACACATTCCTCTACGTCTTTGAACTCGCATGATTTTAATCTTTTACTGTTTACATTCAAACCACTTTCTTCTGAAACTTATCTTTAAATTTTAAAATTGTAGCCAATGTACTTGCGGGAATCCCGAACTTATTAGCTATGTCTAATTTTTTCGTCATGGGATTTTGGTCAACATAATTAATGATGTTTCGCTTTTCTGCAACCGATAAGGAACACCTTTTACGTTACTGAGCCATTTTAATTTAAATCTTTAACAATAGTGACGAGCAGAGGTGTTTACATTACTTTCCATCAAAACAACAATGATTACTGTACAAACAAAAGCGTGTCGAAACATGTCGAGACATGAATCACATTATAAGATTAAGAGTTATATTATTGGTGGAAACTTTATATAAAGGTTTTGGGTTGGCGAAATTCGTTAATTAGAGGTATGAATACTTTTTCTTGATAGTTGAAAATTCGTTATAATGAGGTTGTACGCTAAGAATGTTCGCAATGTAAAGGTATATTTTATATTGACTCTTATGGACAATTCAAGGGGATTCCGAAGAATTTGTTAAATCGAAGAAGTCGTTATATTGAGTTACGTTATATTAAGGTTGCACTGTATCAAGATCTGTAACGTAATTTGAAGAACGATGCGTTCAAACAATCAAAATATTTTTGTAAGAAAATTGCGACTTCTACTATTTAAAGAAGAATATTAAGAATAGGTTCGCCTTCATGTAATAGAGGGCGAGTCTATTGCCATTGATATGGCACTAATCCAGACTCCGAGCTGCTAATGGGAAATTGTAGATGGAAAAACTTTGCCCAACTCTAGGATCGAAACAAGGCAGTCCAGTACACGCTACCACTAAACTAAATTCCACTGAATGCATATGAAAGTAGATAGGGTACTTACAAAAAAAACTATTTTATAATGTTTCTCTGTCTGTTTGTTCCAGCTTAAATCTGAAATTACTAGACTGATTTAACGGGACATTCGCTGGCAGATAGCCATTGTTTCAAGGAGTAACTTTAATTTAGAAAAAATAAGGTTCTACTAAATCTGAAAGTTCTAAACGGGTGAAACCGCAAGGCACAGCTAGTTATACGTATAGACTAGAAAAGTGTATGAGTTTCTCCATTAGACTGTTTAAAGATATTTTTGTTTCTCTTACAGCATCTCAAGCGGATGGCATAATGTCGATGATCGACTTCCGCTACTGGCGCTGTGTCATGAAGAAGGAGTGGAAGTGTCCTGATAGTGAGATCAACTTCTTCTTGTACACCCCGTGAGTATATAGCCTTATACTTCCAAAGGTTATTTCGACGATAATCAGTTCAGATGAACTAGGTCATAAAAATTTTACCATGGAACAATTTTTACCGCTTAACCTACGAATAAATTCAGCCGAAATGTTGGAGTGTGCTCAAAGAACATCAATAGGAGGATGAAGTCGCGGGTAAAAGCCAGTATAAAAATTACGGGTTTAAGAGAATATACATACCTAAACGGGCAAAGTGTTCCGGAATTGGTCAATTATTGAGACTTGGTTCGTATAGCTCTCACCATTATAACTGCCGCGGTATTCCGAAACAGGTTCTCGGTTCGGGTTTTAAAAGCCCCATCTGTATAAACTCTAAATTTTCCTTAGGATCTGCAACTCCCCTGATAAAAAAACATGTGAATGAAAAATTCTCTCCGAAATTTGTTTGCAAGGGGTTTTTTTTACGTTCTTCTTCTTGAAATACGAAAAGTATTGATGCTCAATCAAACCTAGCGACTTGTGCTCCACGCGCTATTAATTACAGAGCCTGAATCAATGTACATAATCTAATAGAAGCATAATAATCTATCATTACACAGGACAGGTTTCTTGATCTAGAAAATAACCACGGTGCCATCCGTAACTGCACTTTCTCTGCGAGGTTTTAACAATGAAATAACAAAAAGTGGTGCAAAATCAATGAGAGTATGAAAGCAGCGGTTATGTTTCTATTTTACTTGTTACGTTTACGACATAAGATGTTCCAATTAAGTGTAAAAGGTGGTTCATAGACATTGCTTTCTATAGAGAAATTTTAAATAAATAAGTAGTAGTTTGATTTCGATTTCATTACAAATTCCGCGCAGACATAGTTGCGTGAAACAGTTGCGGTGCCGTAACGAGTTCTGAGCGTTGACCTTGAATGCGTTGATGTAATTTTTTGGGTCTTGTATGGTGCGAGTTCACTATTTTCACTTAACGCTCATAAGTTGTGATGGCAACGTTATCATTGAAATTATTCTACTTATATCTTTAGCGAAAATCCTCATAAGCAGTGGCTGGACGTGAAGCAGCTGAATCTTCTCGAAGACTTCGGCTGGAAGCCCACCAGAAAGAACGTGCTTATCGTCCATGGGTTTAATGGCACCTACTCCAAGACACCTATGACCTTCATACGGGACGGTGAGTGTAAAATTGGTTCCATTAAATATTTTGGGTATTTTCATGATGTTCTGCGAAGATTAATGACCTCTAAAGTATCGCCTCCACGGTTAACGATTTGATTATTATTAGCACCACACTCTGTATATTACGTTACATAAACTCGCTCTTTATTATACTAGCTTTCGCCCGTAGCTTCACCCATCCATCTATCTATACTAATATTATAAAGACGAAAGATTTATTGTATTTAACGGATAATCTTAAAAGCTTCTAGACCGATTTGAAATTTATTTCAGCAATGGAAAGGGACATTATCAGCGAGTTTCGTAGGCTATATTTTATCCCTGTACTCTCACGGCATACAACTTAAAGTAACAGGTGTAACAAAATAGAATTGGTGCATGAGCCTGTCTCCTTCTGTCTTTATCGCGAGATGCGAATAAACTACATGGCCAGTTACTCCCAATATTTTCGCTCAGCGCTTATGAGCGCCCGTGACAACACCTGTAACACATCAGAATGTTAAATAATGTGATTCGCAGCGTACCTGTCGCGCAAAGACTACAATGTATTTATGGTGGACTGGTCTTCACTCACTAGATTCCCGTGCTACCTGTCAGCTCTCTCCAATATGAAGTAAGTGCATCACAGAGGCTTTCTCTAAATATGTTGTTGTGGAGTGTAGAGTGCTGCTGCGTGATTCTGTAAATTTCAGCGACGAACTTGATTTCGAGTGGAGGTTTCAATCAAAGTTCAATTTTGTATGTTTGAAGAGATACGTTACAGAATAATGCAACTGTGGTGACTTTGCGATTTGGGTAGTTTCCTGCACGTCTTGCAAGCTTTGTATAATAATATACTGAGCTTAGCCAAGTGGCACAATTGGTATTAAGAGTGACTACAATGTATCAATGAATAATGTAAGACAGTGTGCAACGAGCACCTTATTATCTTCTATAAAAATGTGTGTTCTTCCCTTTGCCGCGAGGAGACGTGTACCATGCCATTCTTTAGCATAATTCTCAAAAATTACACTAGTAAACATGATTAATGTAGTACAATGTTAATAACTACGATCCTGATAATAAATGCTTGTGATAAAGATACAAAAAACTTTCTACAGTGATGACGTAAAGTCACTCGCCGTAGAAAGAATAATTGGCTTGACATGAAGAACCACTCCAAGTAGACTCAACATCACGTGCATACATATAAAGCCACAACCCGAAAAACAAAATCAACCTAGTTCGGGCAGGAGCGTAATGTTAGTTTCTATGGCAATATTTTGTAATGTACAAGTTATTGATTTAATAAATAAATATTCTATTCTATTTTATAATTCATATTTCAGACTAGCAGCACAATGCACAGCGCAGTTGTATTCACTGATCACCCAGGCCGGCGTGATGGCCAAGATGATCACCTGTGTCGGCCACTCGTTAGGGGCGCATGTTTGCGGGATGATGTCCAATCACCTCACAGAGAAACAGTACAAAATTGTGGGTAAGTGTGCTTTATATGCCAATTTTGAATTTTAAATAAGGACTCCCATACGCTGACTGCTTGATGATGACACGTCAGCTTCGATATGCTTGAATGTGCTGCCGCCCGAAGCAGACTGCTCGAGCGGCCCGTGTCCGTATGTAGGCAGAAGATTAATTTGCTGTGCAGTTGCGGTTTGAATCAGTTAATCTTGACTGCTTCAATCATGTGTATGAGGGCTCTAAAGGGTCAGGAAAAATAAAGAAATATCTTAAGGCGGGAGCGGGGGAGTAGTTAGAAATCGTATTATATTCCGTTGAATGTGCGATTTCTATTATACAAATTTAACATTAACTGCTAGATAAATATAAATAAATAGGTAAATATCTCCTTTATATATAATTAATAGGGTATTACGGAAAATGGAAAACCTTAATAACATTACCGTTTTATTAACTTTCCTCTTAATATACAATATAGTATGTACATTATATTTGCTTTAAACAGCATCTTCATTACTTTCGATTTCAAATATACCTAAAAAACAATACAATATTCAACATTATAATAACTATGAAGTTCTTTACAACGTTGGTTGTTTGGGCAGCGCGACTGTGACAGTTTTGCACTCCAAGTAAGCATTGATGCCATCTTCACCACTGCAAAAAATTCTTACTTCAGTATTAAGAACCTGGTTGACCGAGGTGTGCTCGTTTTCTTATTCTCACAAAAAAATCGGAAATCGGGGTACCTACTCTAAATTCGTTATCGCCCCATAAGCTGGCAGCCTCACTCTGAGCTATCGCATCTTGACAGATGTCGGCGAAATTTACTGTCGTATTGTAATGATTTTTTATGATTTTATCGGTGCTTGAAAACATGGTCATAACGACGTTTTCCAAAAATAGCTAGATATTTTTTTTTGCCCTTGAAATCCCTACACACTAAATTTCCCGAAAATCGTTGGAGCCGTTTCCGAACCAGAGACATCATATTTGTCAGCAGGCGATAGTCCACTGCACATAAGCCGTTAACCATCTGGGATCTGTATGTAATTTTTTATTATTAAATATATAGCTAAAAACATATCTCTTCGGTTTTCAAGCTATCTTTATGCAAATCGTTGATGATATCGCTGATGATGCGTGAAAGTAGGACAAAACAGCAAAACAAACTTTCTCATTTATATTATTACCTACTATGACACTGATATCCTAACGTGTAATATTATAATATTATTATTAGAGTCCGTTTGGGCCAGTCAGAAGCCTAAGAAAGTCTGACAACTGGTTTAATCCAGAACACCGATTTGCCTTTTAAAAAAGCATTGCACAGGTCAGATGGCAGTCGTCTTGTGTACAAATAAGGGGGGTGACAAGTGACGACCACAACAAAATATTATATTTATATCATGTAATATGTAACATGATATTAATATAATATTTTGTTGTGGTAGTCACTTCGCGGGCCTGTACCAATGAGTTTTTCTAAAAAACTTATGTGCAGTTATTTCACATCACGTGCTTTACGGTGAAGGAAAACATCGTGAGGAAACCTGCATATGTCTGAGGAGTAATTCAAAGACGTATGTATAATGCCTGAGACGGCGATGGACTCACCATCTGTCACTTTGGCACTTGATCATATTCGGTGAAATGTAGGTGTTGTTACAACACCTCTGCTTACTCCTTCGGGGACCCTTCTGGGATGGCGTGAGCATATATATAATATGTAACATGTTTGTGTCAAGTCAGTGGATACTTACAGTTCTCTGCCCATCCCGGAGTCCTTGAAACCTCCAAATGGAGTTTGGCTGGTCACATGGTCATATGTGTTCACCCTGTAACATCCATAGATAACTAGGTAATTTAAACAAAAGTTTGCTGTGCCTTGCAATTTTACCCGCTTAGGATTGATAGTAAAATGTATGTTATTTAGTGATAATTTTGAAAATATATGACAAATCCTTATAAAATGCATAGCGGACTTTCAGTTGCACATGCAAGTCCAAGAGAAAGCAAAACTAAAGGCAGGCAATTAAAAAAATATTTTCTATCACAAAATATAACGTCTACATTCAATTTCGAGCCATTACCGCCCGCGTGGTATGTATGTTGAGAATAGAACGATAAGAACCTGATTGTTTTTAGGGCCAATCTGTTATACATTCAAGTCCAATTTTCACGTTTTACAACGTAACTTGTAAGTTCAGATTTTATAGAATATGAATTAAGTTTAATTCCAAATTGAAGACAAAGAAAAAAACTGTATATAAATAAAGAAACAAATTACCAAACAGAGCCAGCCCTTATAAGCTTAGCAAAGCTTAAAGCTGTAGTGATGTCATTGGTAATGACACCAGCGCCCAGGCCGTAGTTGGTATCATTAGCACGCTCAACTACCTCATCGAATGTGTCAAATTTCAAGATGCTCTGGACTGGGCCGAAGATCTAAACCAAACCACAAGAATTACGACACGCGATACCTTTATAATGCAAAAAGTTCCCAATTCACGGTAGGATCCGCCAATCAAGCTCCACGAAGTTTAGGTTCTCAGTATTTTTCTTTCCCAACAACAATCTGATATTACACTGGTTGCACTCGAATGTAACCAGTGTGATTCTTTAGATGCCATATTTACCTCACCATGCCTATGCTTTTTCTATAGAGAAACATACATATACTCTATTTATAAATTTGCACAAAAAGTTCCACGGCTAGGTTACTTATGTATAATTTGAGTCAAATATAGAAATTTTTGAATTCTGAGTGTATGAAGTTGTACATACATACATTAGTCGATGTGACAATAAACCTGATGAACCTTCTCCCTGCTCTTTATAAATCGAAATTAACTTTTCAAACTATATAATGAAATGTTACATTCTCTCCATCAGTAAAGTGCCTGTTTAGAAAGAGTTCATAAGCTTATAGGAGTTATTCAGTTACCTCTTCTCTCGCGATCTTCATGCAGTCTTTAACATCAGCAAACACAGTGGGTTTGATGTAGTAACCTTTGTCTCCTAACTTATCGCCTCCTGCCACGCACTTAGCTCCTTCTTGCTTGCCAGCCTCGATGTAGCTTAGGACTTTGGTGTACATCTCTTTGTCGATCTGTAAATTGTTTTGTTGACCATAAGTATAGGCTTATAATCAAATTAATATAAAAAGTATTGAAGTTCGCTTTATAAATTGTTTGTAATTGGCAAGTGTCAAGTTTGATACTTTGAAACACAATTCATTACGTACACGCAATTAGAATATAAGATAATTCTATACTGATTATTGGGAACTGGATAACTAACGATTTCACACCCTGATGCTGAGGATAAAAGAAAACATCTAGAAACATTTAGAAGACGTATATGAAGATTGAAAATGTGTCTGACTCATCAACGTTAGAACTTCATTTACTATTTTACGAACAAACCTGAGGGCCTTGTTGGACGTCATCGAATGGATTGCCTACTGATCTCTTTAGTGCAATCTCAGCGGCCTTTTGAACAAACTGGTCGTAGATACCAGATTGGACGTAGGTTCTGGTACCGGCACAGCAACACTGGCCACTGTTCGCAAATGCTGCTGCATGCGCGATTTGAGCTGCTTTTTCCACTGGAAAATAAATATGATTAATGTACATTTGAATATTATTCGAGTAATTAAGCCCTGGTTTCCATGTTACCAAGGTTCACAATACATATAGGTTTCATAATATAGACCTAAGGAAATAAAACCTATTTCTGGCGCCAATTTCGTTTTTGAATCATGTGAAAAAGAAGTTAAATTATATGAAAATAAGCATCAAATACCATCAGCATCGTTGAACACAACCAGTGGACTCTTGCCTCCCAGCTCCAAGGTCACTCTCTTCAAGTTCACAGTCGCCGCTGCGCCCAACACTAATCTCCCGACCTGGGTAATAAGATTAGTTGATACTGCTAGGACGGTCAATGTCAAAATTAATTCAGGGTTGAAGCTACAAGCGTGAATTTGCGATGATCATTAACCTGGGATTTGCTGTATGTGAAGCAAGTTCTACGGGAACCTTATGGGTCATACGACGTGTTTGGTGTTTTTATACCACTAAGTTACGTTTGCAAAGAAGCATTTCCTGCGTACAAATGTATATAACCCATTAATGACGCTGTTACAAAGGCAAACACCGTATGAAAATAACGGAAATTTTCGTCAACCACAGTTCTCCGCTTCTATAACAATACCTAATGCTATTGCCGGTAGATCTGCCACTTACTATTGCCTCCACTTATTGCAATAGTATGATCATTGATTAGCCATTAATGTCATAATGTACGCACCTCAGTAGATCCAGTGAAGGCGACTTTATCTACATCAGGGTGATGAGTTAAAGCTGCTCCAGCTGTTGGGCCGTAACCAGGCACGATGTTGACCACCCCAGGAGGGAATCCAGCCTCCTTGATCAAGGCAGCGACCGCAAGAGCAGTCAGCGATGTTTGCTCAGCTGGTTTCAGTACTATGGTGCAACCTGATTAACATGTCAATTATAATTATATTGTTATGAAGGTCATCGTCATTAACTACCAGGTGTTTCAAGCGGAGCGTGCACAGGTGCATTTTGAATGCACTTTAATTGCTGAATAGCTCATGGTTTTGACTAAGTATTACATTACTTATTCTTTGTTGTTGAGACAAAAAACAACGAGCTTTACTTGAGAGACACCTGATAAAGTGAATAAAGTTTGTTATTTTAACGATATGATCAATTGAAACTATTACTTGTGTAAAAATCAGCGTAATCTCTGATTTTGCCAGAGGGTTTTAATTTATTTTCTCGTTGAAGTTGGTGAATCCGATTTTAATTCGATTTTTTGATATTAATATAAGATTGAATCCTGGCATACAATTATTAGCACACTATGCCACATGAGTTCGCAGAAGAAGCCGTATAAGCAAGTAGGTAATCCTAGTAATACCTGCTGCTAAAGCGGGTGCAATCTTCCACGAAAGCATGGGAATGGGGTAGTTCCACGGGATGATCTGACCGCAGACACCAACGGGCTCCTTGAGGGTGAAGGATAGGACTTCACCGTCTGGAAAGATGATAAAATAAGATATATATTTTTTTATTATACAAACCAATGCAGCAGCAGGGAACTACACAATCAGTTCAGTTCAAATTCAAAATATATTAATTATGTTGGCTTAAACGTATTTTCATGCGACAGCATAAACACAGGAAATGTTTAGATATTACAGATACATCGTGTAATGTTGCATTTTCCGATTAAATTGATCATTATTTAAATGCAGTTCTACTCAATTGTATTGTGCAATTTATTTTACTGACCTCTACTTATTACTAATCTTGTCGATCACGCAAACGAAGGATGTAATAAGCGTGGCGACAGAACGTCAATACCGTATTATATCTAATACATACTGTTATATACTCTTCGAAATAGTGCAGTAAGTACGAGCAGATTACAGTGTAAATTTCCACGCTGAAGTCGGTAGCCGGCAAAAATAATCTTTTGTGTGTCCTTATGCAAGTGCTTATGCCTGAAGACCCTCTTTACAAAAATATGTTAAGTCAAAGCTAAAGACGTGTTATCTATATATAGTATGTTTTAATAATTAGTATTTATTTTTATTTTATGACCAGTATTACTATCGAGGTACTCTCATAAAAAAAAAAATGGTTTCTTAAATGTTTATATTTTTTGTAAACAATGATTTTACAAATCTCAGTCTCACTTTGCAGAAAAACGAAATCTAATACGTTTATTGGATCAAAATTTGGTTGATTTAAATATACACGATTGCTTTTCACGCCACCTTTAACAGTTCCAGACGAGGTTATTTGGGATAAATAGTTTTTAAGGTAGTTTTACCTGCAGGAATGGTATTCCCATGTATCTTGTCGGCCTTTCCAGCATAATATCTGATAACAGTAGCGGAGTAGTAAACTTCATCCTCGGCCTCCTTAACCGGTTTCCCACAATCCAATGTCTCGAGTTCAGCCAGGTACCGGGCTTGGGACTCGATGAGTTCAGCTAGTTTTAGCATCAACACCCCACGTTGGGATGCATCCATGGTACGCCAGGGTGAGTAGCGCTGGAAGGCTTTCTTCGCAGCTGCTACTGCGAGATCTATGTCTGCCTGTAATAACGTATTTATAAGTTAGTGGAAACAAGAATGGGCCTTAGGTTAAGGCAAGTTTATTCTAGTGTAATTCAGATGATCTCTTAACTAAATTTCGGTCACGGCGGTTAATCTCAATGGGAATTAGTCATCTGGGCAGGAGATATCATAGTGCACAAATGTGTGCATAAACACAAGTGCACTCTCTTTACTCTCACAATGCGTTGGGAAGGCAACACGACCGGAGGGAGATCAGGCGTGAGACTAACGGCTTAACGTGCTTTAAGAGGCACCGGGGGCGTAAACAACTTCCAAACTCCGGGCATTGTGAAATTTTGAACAGAAAATCTTAATATGACGGGACCTCGTGATCGGCAGTGAATCATATTAAGCATTAGACCAACGAGGCAATGATAGTGCAATTAAAGCTATGGTATTGCGCGTGCAAGCAGTATGGGGTCCTAGGGTTCTACCATCATCGGTTTAAGCAGAGCGTATTAGGCACGTTGGCACTTGATCATCTTCGGTGAAAAGTAGGTGTTATTAAACTTCTCTGTATGTAGGTATGTAGAAAACCTCATTAGTAAAGACAGCTGGGATTCAAACTTGGGTCGCTTGCGTCGTTGGCGACTGCTCAAGCCCCGGGGCCACCACGGCTCTTAATCTTGACCGGGAATTTGTCACGTTGAAGCAACTACTCTTAATCAATAATGCATGTGGATGACAGACTCGTAGAAATTATGACATCAAGCAAGAAAACTATTATACTCTGGGTAAAATCTTATCCGAATAGAACTGCCTAACTGGCATGCATCTCTTGTTTACTTGGAGCGTGGTGTATTGACGCTAAGTGCGATGATTATAATGATAAAGTTACGTATAGCATACAATGGAGTTGTTTTGAAATCATTTACTTTGATCGTCTTATCTCAACGCTGTCTTAATGATTGTGTTGTCTTATGTTTCACTTAGAGTAATTAAGAAGAAATTCAGTAATTAGTTAAATATTAGCAGGTCAAAAAATAAAAACTATATCTAGCTGTGCCTCACGGTTTTACCCGCGTAGGATTAACAACTTTTAAACAAAGCTTTGTTATTGAGTGATTTTTTTTCCCTATAATAAAAGTTTATCCTTATAGCATCAGGTATGTTCCAGTGAAAGTCTTATCTAATTGGTCTAGCCGTTATATTCGTTATTAACTAGAATAAGTAGAATGACAATAAACAAAAAAAAAATTTAAGTTTTCCATTTTCGATAAATGTAATAAAGGGATTATTATTTTGGGGGAATTATTTTGCAATTACAAACAGCTATTTCTATTTAATTTATGTAGATGTAGATAGAATCTACGGACACTACATGGGAAAATATGACCATCAAGGTTTCTCGGTGCTCTTACCTTGTCACCTTCAGCGACCTGTGTGATGACGGTCTCATCCTGAGGGTTGATGGTGGGGAAGGTCTTCTTACTGACGGCGTCCACCCACTCGTTGTTGATGAACAACTGAAGCAATAATTTTGTGTTAAGCATCACGGCCAGTACGCATTATTGCAAATGAGACTAGATTTTTTTCCAGTTATAATTAAATATGGATTATGTAACTCGAAAAGTAAACGATAAATCCAAAAGTTATGTCACGGTGTTATTATCACTATTACTTACTTTACTTTGGGACTATTTTGAATGAATGAAATTGTATTGTAATATCTGTAATGACTTCCAAAAGATTCATTTAATTAATTTTGATTGCTGGAAGACCGTGAACATTGTATTGATAATTATGTAGTATTGTGCTCTTTTGGAATAAGCTGATACCTATTTTTGTGGTAAATACTTTGTGCTTTGACATACAAATAGATATGATCACGCCTGTATTCCCCCAATTGTACTTGGTGTACTTATAGTTCACCGTGGCGGCCTTGGGGTTAGAGCAATCGCCTGCTACGCATGCGACACAAGTTCGAATCCCAGCGGGGCCTGTACCAATGAGTTTTTCTAAAAACTTAAGTGCAGTTATTTCACACCACGTGCGGTGAAGGAAAACATCGTGGGGAAACCTGCATATGTCTGAGAAGTAATTCGGAGAAGTATGTATAGTGCCTGAAACGGCGATGGACTCACCCTCAGTCACGTTGGCATTTGATCATATTCGGTGAAATGTGGGAGTTGTTACAACATCTCTGCTTACCTTTGGGGACCCTTCTGGGATGGCGTGAGCAAGTTTTTTTTTTATAGCTCTTCCACATTTGAAGTCCCATGTACCTAATAAGTTATCCTATTGGGGTTAGCCTATTTCCATTAACTGGGCACTAATCCAGACTCCTGGCTGCTACTGGGAAATTAAGAATATAAAAATAAACCAAGGAGGCAGTCTATCTCTTTCTCTATCTTTGACTCAACAATAATCCACTACCTAAATAGCACGCATTGACCTATATTAAGTAGCAAAGCTAACTAGCAATTGAGTTGATGTAAACTTCAATATAGTATTCTAAATATTTCCATTTGCACCATTAGAGATAGTGGAGTTAATCTATACTGTCTACTGAACTAGAGGGACGTGAACTTGACCTTGTCCCAAATATTACACGTTATCTTTGTTGCAATACCTATTATCGCGACACGAGTTACATAACTTTTGAACTTTTCAGTAATAAGACAATATTCACTCTTACTACATTATTATGGGGTCGTTAATTATGTAAAAACTAAAGCGGCGTCGTCAATTTCAATAATTTTTTGCTAGCTTTCACATGGGGGTCAATATAGCATCTTCACACAGTATCGTCTATAAATTTTTTTGTGCTGGGGGGGGGGGACGTTTCCTCTTGGTGGAGGTTAAAAGAGTAGGTAACTTCAAGGAAAGTCACACCAGTCGTTGTTGACAGTTATTGAATCTCCTCGTCTGGAGGAGTACCTAATCTTTCAAAACATCGCCGTCTTTACTTTATTATACAAAATAAGTATTGTGTACCTGCGCGGTGACTGCGGTGAGTTTGAAGATTGGAGAAATAGACGTACTTAGAGATCTCGATAAAAAAATTGGAGATGGCGATGTGACCATCAACTATAATTGTGACATTAGTTCATTCAGATCATTAGTTCGACTCACTGTCAGCAACATGTAGATGTCGACAAAGTCGAATAACCATCGCAACAGGACTACCATACAGTGCGGCCACAGATGCTTGATCAACTATGGTTTAATATCGCATATTTTGCATGGGATCAAATTTTATTGAAAGGGCTGAAGCTTATAACAAAGAGCTATAATTTGTCTTCGGTAAATTTTAGGAGAGCTAACTGTGACATCTTTGAAGCTACCTTACAACATTATATTCTACTGGGTAAAGTAATGATGTAAATCTCGATGCAAACCGCATCTAGTAGAACAGTCTAGTTTTAAAGCTATAGCCAGATGCCAGACTTATATGTACTGACTCCTATAATATAATATTATGATGTTAGTTGATTACAGCGGTGGGCAACTTCGTTTCAAAACTATTTGCAGATTAAGTAATAGAATACAAACAAGTAGGTACATGAAATTTCATATTAAAGATTGGTCTATAAATTAATGAAACAAAATATTACCTTAGCGTATTTAACGTCTAATTTCACCATATTGTCGGTTTTGTTGCGATATTATAGGTGAAATCAACAAACACGTGTTTACAAGACACCGCCTTCTAGCAAACTGATAGATGTGAGTGAACAACGTTCAATCTGATGCCTATGAATCCCGGCCATGATCGTGAACTTGGACTTCAATGAAGTTAGGTCCAATACAAATATAGAAAATGGAATTTTAAATATAGGTTCAGAAAGTAGGCTTGACTCCATACTTAAATGGCAACAGTACCTTTATCGTAAGTCGTGTCAATTAAGTAATGATGAAGTGAAATGAAAATGCAGACATTTATTTTTATTCTATTTTGGCACAGTGTTAAGATCCATAATATTTACCTACCTTTTCTAAATAGGTAATTATTACTATAGAAGATATTGTAAAATTGTGTTTGTTATATTTATAGAAATGTTGAAATTGTTGTCGGTAGTTGAATAAAATAAATGGCAAGTAGTTAACTAATTCGATAGGTTGTAGTGGTAATTTCTAAGAATATATTTTACCTTGGAGTGATCCCTATTTCAGATTCATACAAATATCTGATAATCTTCGCAGATAGACACAGTAATATGTGTCTGTGTGCAAAATTTTTTGCTTAATTTTTAGTACGATAATTACCACTCCTAGTTAGACGTACAGTCCTCTTGTTTCGCTTCGTGAACACCCACGAATCAACGAATTTCGCCGTCTCAAATCGCCACTATATTTTAACTAACTTATTTTCCGTTCATATTTTATTGAGAGCCGTGGTGGCCTTGCGGTTAGAGCAGTCCCCTGCTACGCAAGCGACGCAAGTTCGAATCCCAGCGGGGCCTGTACCAATGAGTTTTTCTAAAAAACTTATGTACAGTGATTTCACACCACGTGCTTTACGGTGATGGAAAACATCGTGAGGAAACCTGCATATTTCTGAGAAGTAATTCAAAGACGTATGTATAGTGCCTGAGACGGCGATACACTCACCATCTGTCACGTTGGCACTTAATCAAATTCGGTGAAAAGTGGGTGTTGTGATAACAACACCTCTGCCTACCCCTTCGGGGAATACAGGCGTGAGCATATGTATTTTATTGCTAGCATATCTAGCATTTGCATTTTGTAAACGGAATGTCTTAATCCCTTTAGATTTGCCGCAGCATGCTAATAAAACGCAGGTTGAAAAATATAGATTTATTTAGTAAAAGCCTTGATTTATACATATATTAGACGGCTGATGGCATTATAAAATGGTATTTATTGTATTTGGTGTCATGGTTTGAGGATCTTGTGGCAAATATCATGGATTATAGCTGAGGTATCTTGGGCAGGGCAATGGATACAGTCTTGTTCTCTAGGTATTGCAAGATTCCGTCTTCACCCCTGCAAAAATAAATACATGAGTACACAATGTGTTGGATAACCGAATAAAACCACCATTAATTAAAGTAGGTTTATAAATCATTGATTGATGAGACACCTATGTTTTCTTCTACATTTACAATTTTAAATTGTTTTGTAAGAGAATCTAGTTACTCGAAACTTTGTGAAGAAATGTCCACAGAAATTTTATTCTTCACCACATATTTTTTAAATTAGAAATTAAGATGTAACCAAATATTTAATTATTTACGTACAATTCACGTCCAAGTCCAGATTCCTTGAATCCTCCGAAGGGTGTCTGGGCAACTACGTGCTCGTAGGTGTTGATCCTGGAATAAAAATCTAAATTATGCTATAACTGGTAGGTAACCCTTGGTTAGTTTTTCTCAAATCCAACTATCGACGATTGCAATCTTCATTCTGTCTGAGAAACAAATTGGAAGTTCTTCAGATACCAAGAACTTCAAATTTGTTTCTGACTAAGTATCTGGTGTTGATACTACAGAGATCCAACACAATACCTTAGTTACGCTTGTCAATTACATTTACCCATCAGGACTACCATACTGACCGACGTTTTTTTAGACTTAACAGTCTCATTCCATAAATAACTTTGTACATGTATGCCAGCTTGCTAAAGCTAAATAATATGATGAATCCTTTTTTTTTATTTACTTATATAGCAGACTATGCCAAGTGCTTACCACATGGATCCTGCACGCACGTGCTTGACGAATGAGAGAGCAGTGGTGATATCGTTGGTGATCACACCAGCACCCAAGCCGTAGTTGGAGTCGTTGGCGCGGTCTACAACTTCCTCGAAGGTTTCGAACTTGAGGATACTTTGTACCGGGCCGAAGATCTGTTGGCCATAAATAATTGATTTTTTAGTAGTGTTCAATGCAAATACCTAACGTTCAATGCAGATACCTAGTTTAAGTCGAGATCTGAGTAAGGCTGGAATAAATCCACGTCATTTAGTATATAATGATCTATCATTAAGTGATGTAGTGCTACTTTTAAGTCTGAGTCGTATTTCAGGATGTTATAAAGTTCTATTTTATTCTGATGACTGCATCGTCAGCTTAGTTGTCAAAGCACTGCTGCGGGACATAAGGTCATGGGTTCGACCCTTGGATCGGGTATGTGTTATTAGGCTATTAATTATTTAATTTCTCAATAACAGGCTTACTCATCATTTAATTCCCAAATGTGTTTCTTACAGTCCGTTTGGAGAATTATTATTGTATTGAGTATTGGTGTTACCTCTTCCTTAGCAATCTTCATGTCATCCTTGACGTCAGCAAATACAGTGGGTTGGATATAGTAGCCAACCTTTCCCTGGCGATCACCACCGGCAACGCAGCGAGCTCCTCCCTTCTTACCAGCGTCGATGAAGCCCATTACTTTGGTGAACATGTCCTGGTCCACCTGTGATTGGATGTAATGTTGGTTAAGAGTTCCATAGGTAATTTAAGTACAAACTCAGCAGGGAAAGATAGACGGAAAACAAAGAAAAAATTACAGTCTATAAGTCCGTTCTATAATTTGAGTCACACCGGAAAACAATAAATTAAGCAGACAACTTTACCCTTATCTGTAAATACATTCGTGTTCTTATATTCATTTATAATGATCTCACTAAGACCTTGCATACCAGTTGTGTGTATGTGTACTATGTCAATATGAAGGTAATTAAAAAAAAAGTGCAATTCATTTACCTGGGGTCCTTGCTGCACATCATCGTAAGGGTTGCCGACGGATCGCTTCTTGGCAATCTCAGCAGCCTTGGCGATGAACTTGTCGTAGATGCCAGACTGGACATAAGTCCTGGTACCAGCCACGCAGCACTGGCCACCGTTAGAGAAGGCAGCATTATGAGCGATCAAGGCCGCTTTCTCAACTGCAATAAAATATATGGTTAATGATAAAATTAAGATACGGAGTGGAATAGTCGAGTATTTTTAAGAGAACCAACAAAGAGGACATAACTGGACTTTCTGTTTAAATTTCGAACTCCTTTGATTTTTTGAGTTGTCAATGTTGTAAAAAGCCTCATTAGTTATAAATAAAAAAAACACGCGAATTACCATTATGAGGGTACACTTGATATTCACCTTTGCAGTACTTATCCAAATGTTAATTTAAACTAATTTGTATTTCTATATAAGTAATGCTATAAGGACTGTATCGCTTGTAGACTGCAGTTCATTTCCAATTTCTTAGTCATCGACGAATTTATTAATTACAATTTATGGGAAATAGGTAATTAAACTGATAATTATATTGAACTTACCATCAGCATCGTTGAAGACAACTAGGGGACTCTTGCCTCCAAGTTCAAGGGTGACCCTTTTGAGGTTGACAGCAGACGCTGCCTGCATGATGATACGTCCCACCTAAATATAAAAAAATACCCTCATAAGTACAAATTCGAGATATTTTAGAACCTTTATTCGCCTTCATCATCATAAACCTGATACGAGTATGATCCCATGTTGGGTCGGTGCAATGTGAATTTCTCTATTATTTCTCTTCCCCTTGTAATTTATAATTGTATCTTATATGTATACCTAGTATTGATAGATAGCGAGCCCATTTCTTGAGGACTTTCGTTGGTGAATTATCTCTGAGTAAATGAATCTATGTACAGATAAGTAAACGTGAAGTGTCTTTCCAAATAAACAGCTTTTCACTAAATGAAAGTACCAATTTAAAAAAATGTTCTCTCTCTGTCTGTCTATATATTTATTCTGGCTTATCTCGCAAATAGCTGGACCAATTTGAATGAGATGTTTTAAAGCGTAAATCAATAAAACTAAGTCTACGCGGGTGAAACCGCGGGGCACCTAGTATTTTAGATTAATATTTCCTTAAAATCATTCCTCGAAAGCTATCAACAAAAATATATAAGACACCGATTGATTCAATAAGTTCGAGCCTTAACATCTTTGCAATCTACCATATTTGATGAACAAACATACATATACTCATTGCATGAATAAGTGTATTATGTTGATAAAAATAAGCCTTCGACTCCATGCCGTCTTTACGGCGTTGATTGAATTATCGTGATGAAGACAGATGCCTTTTTGCCATGTATGTATATGCCTGTTTGACTTCGCAAGGTGTGTGGTGTATATATCACAGGGGTAGTCTCTATATAGTATTAAAGTATCTACGGCCAACATAAGCTCTATAGATAACAAGGGCCTTACCTTGAGCGCTTATTGTAATTAATATACTTGGTTAAGCTTCTGTTCGGCCACTAGCTATGGCATGCGAGTCATATTACCTAACTAGTTTATAAGCACTTGTGTCTATAACACTTTAAAGATACTACGCATTATCATTGACGAGCATAATGTAGACATTATGCTCGTAACTTAAATAGCGACTTGATTTGAAGTGACCTATCGAAACATTATTTTCATATTGCCAAGGTCGTTCCGTACTCAACATGTTTTTTATATTGAACCTTTGATACAACACGTGTCCATCCGTGTGGCAACATTGTTCAATAAATAATTGATTATATGTATACATTTTTGATGTTTAACAATTAGAATAAACCTACGTGTTAATTCAACTGCTTATTGGCTGACGTTTTTATACAAACTGTTCCAAATTTGAATTGTGTGTTCATAATCAGATTCTTATCTTCTGATCAGCTATTTAACCGATTTAAAAAAGATTAAAAATAATAATATGATAATGATTTGACTAAAGTATTTTTCTTAAAATCCTTAAAAAGTAAAAAATATGATTCGATGTTGATCCAATGAGGTTATGAAATTTAAAACTCGAGCTACACTAGCAAATATTTGTTCTGATTATTTAACTACAAGCTAAGCTATTTGCGAAGAAGATAGTTGCCAGCGACCTTGAGCCGTCATTATATTGCCGTAATTTTCTACAATATTAGCCCACAATATTCGACTAAATCGGACCGAAAGAATGACGTTACAATGTTGAAAATTAGAATAATGACCTATCTCGTACGAACCTCAGTGGAGCCAGTGAAAGCAACTTTGTCGACATCAGGGTGGTGAGTGAGAGCAGATCCAGCGGTGGGTCCGTAGCCGGGTACAACGTTCAAAACACCAGGGGGGAAGCCGGCTTCCTTTACTAGTGCAGCTACGGCTAGAGCGGTAAGGGGAGTCTGCTCAGCGGGCTTGACGACCACAACGCAACCTGGAATAGTTATAGGGTAACTAAATTGAATTGAAATATGTGATATGTGAATCGGCATTCAGACGACACATGTCCATGATCTGATTATGGTGACACATCCCTATACCCTAAAGAAGGTTTCATTTCTTCATGTAAATCCACATGATATTTGCAAATATATTTGGACAATTTTTACGCTACGCTAGAATATGTCTTGATAACAAGCAGTTATGTTGTTGGGTAATAATTCAAGTTTGAATAGCGACCAACACAGCAAGTTAATATCTACTCGTGATAACTCTAACATCAAAGATATTGTTAAAGAAATTATTGATAAGCTTGTACTTGACGTGAAATATAAGATGAATGGGCGCTTTATTCGAGTTTCTCGTTTATTTATTTGCATCAATGGGTCTTATTTCCTTTAATCACAAATATGTTTTTCTACCGACACAGGAATATTAAACTTAACCTGACTATAATGTAATGTCTCAAAACTCTATACACTATCTCATGTATAAATTTGTGTACTCAATCTTCAGAGCTATTTTAATGACTGCTATTTTTGGGAAACATACCGGCAGCAAGAGCGGGGGCAATCTTCCAGATAAACATGGGGATGGGGTAGTTCCATGGCAGGATCTGACCACAGACTCCAACCGGCTCCTTCAGGGTGAAGGACATAACTTCGCCGTCTGAAAGTTCAATGTTTTGTAATAATATCTGTCTTTGTTCAAATGATAACCTCACAGTTTATGTACCTTCAGTTATTGACACTGTATTTGAATTACATCTATTGAAATGCATTCGAACTGAACTTATTCTTGTTTATATTTTATAAATACATATGCTGACGCCTATATTCTCCAAACTGATAGGCAGAGGTGTACTTTCATATATCCACATTTCGCCATCTATATTAAAGTCTCATGTTAAAGGGTGCGAGTCTTTGGCATTTCCCGGGCTCAAATCCACACTCGGTCTACTGGAAAAACAAGGAAGGAGTGTTGGAAAAACCCAGTACCATTTTGTCTGATCCTGGGACCAAAATCTTCCTACCGCAAGTCCGACAAGGCAGTTGGTTCCAGCCGATTCTTGTCTGTACTTTGAAACATTGGTTTTAAAGCCAAATAGGTTTATAAAAGTAACTCACCAGCTGGGATTGTGCTGCCCACAATTTTATCAGCCTTGCCAGCGTAGTATCTGATGATACCAGCGGACCAGAATATTTCAGTCTCAGCTTGCTTGACAGGCTTGCCGCAGTCCAAGGTCTCAAGTTGAGCCAATGGCTTGCTGTCCCGTTCCAGCAGGTCAGCCAGCTTAAGGAGCAGGCGGCCTCTTTGCGAAGCGTCCATGATGCGCCATTCGGAGTAGCGGTGGAAAGCCTTTTTGGCGGCAGCTACGGCCAAGTCGATGTCAGCCTAAGAACAGATATTAATTCATGTCAAAAGTGGAACGTATACTTCTTCCTGGAATAAAAAATTACTTTCTGTTACCTTTAAGTTTCATTGAAATGTTAATTTCGTTTATTATCGATGTACACTCCGGTTGTGATCTAATCTTTAGATCCTACTCGGTGATTATACTTACAGGACAGAAATACAAGCGGGCATGAGTTACATTAATGACACTTATGTAAGACGCTACTGAATGTGATAAGACGATTTATTTTGTAAATAACTTGACCTGATGATGTCAATTCAATGGTGTGATAGCTAATCTTACGTCAAGAATATAATATATACCATTGTTTAATATGATCAAAATATTTTTTTTATTTCACAAGAATTGAAACTTGGATATTTAAGTCTGCAAATTGTTAAAAAGCTTACCTTGTCACCTTCAGCGACCTGTACAATGACGGTCTCATCCTGAGGGTTGATGGTGGGGAAGGTCTTCTTGCTGACGGCATCTACCCACTCGTTGTTGATGAACAACTGAAAACGGAATAACCACGTCTTGAACAGAAAAATTACGTCAGACGCTCAGTAAAAACTTCCTAATTGCTCAACAAATACCGCCACATATTAGACTAAATTGGGCTTATCTTCAGAATAATAATTTATGTGATTCAGAAGGATGATGATGATGATAATATAAGTACTATTTCAAACAATGTTCGAAAAATTTACATACCATTATGTTTATATATCATAGTAGATGAACATATGAAGTTTTTATGAGAATAAATTATTTAATTCAAAATAATAATCAATCTGATAGATTTGGAGCTGCCCGGCTGTGCAGTCCCCAATTCGACAGCTCCAAATCTCGAGCGGCTTCCACCTAACACCTTGCAAGATTGCAGCCAAATAATAATCTTACAGTCGAGTTTCGTTCCTGCGGTGAGTTAGATCATCAGTGCTCTATTTGTGGTAGAGGAGAAGGCGCTTAGTGGGACCCTATCGCCTTTCACTATGTTCGCATTGCGATTGCGATCTTCATAATGTTTGAAATACGAGTGACGCCCTTGGGGTGTTTTAAGCGTTCATATGCAGTAACCGTTGCGGGCGGGCTGTATTGAATTAAATGGATCGCTCAACCAATTATTGGTCCAGCCAGCCCAACGTACGTTGATTCTATTCGTTGAAGTAATCATCAATTCATGATAAAACGGCGGTTGCTTGAATGGAACAATGGTCTGCGATTCAGGCGTGGATCGCTTATTGTGGTTAACGGGGGTCAGTGGATCACAATGCGTAGTTTACGAGACTGCGAGTTGATGCCGCATTATTTATGTAGGGTCTGTCGCGAGTTATGATCGCTCAGCGAAAATAGTGAGGGCTACTGCGCATGTATTTTATACAAACAGGCAGAGACAGACTCATACAATTACTACTGCGCACTCAAGGTCAGCGATCAAAACTCGTGACGTACATATATATTATTACTAGGAATTTTGATTTGAGACATGATGTCGTTTATGTACTGTAAGTCATTAAAAAAAAAAAAATATTTTAAAGAACAAATGACATTCTACTCAATGCATTGGTATGCTGTTTGACAGTGTCGGATTTATACTCGATATGTCTCATACACTAATGGATCATTCATTACTTATATAAGAAATAATAATAAGGTCCCAGGAGTATTTGGAAAATGATCGCATTTAGTCAAGTGGTGAAATATACCTATTAAATAAACACATCGAATTAAATGGTTGGTATTTGTGTTGACAACATGTGGCGCCGAATTTATGAATAGTTTAACTCGTCTGTCTCGCTTTTTATAAATGCTGATGTCTTCTTAAGTCTTTGCATCGCGATAAATTCAGTCGTGTGTGGAATAACAATGTATCGAATAATTAGGACACGTAGAAAGAATATAAATGCTTTACCCGACTTTAGCTAGAATACTAACTTCTTTGTGTACAATTTACTATAATATACGTATTACACAGTGAGATACATCCGTTGCCTGGTACAAGGTCTGCTTAGTTTGGGATTATTGTTTTTTATTACCTTTACTTTTAGTGTATAAAGTTCTCGAATACCCAAATAATTATTGATTGCATAATAACCATACATGATTACGTACCTAGTAAAAACTGATAAAAATACCTAACTACCTACATCACTTAGCAACATTCAATTTATTTGATAAAACTTTATATAAATTGAAAACAAAATGCTTAGACTGGGTGATAATTGTTCCTTGTATGTTTCAAATTATTGACTAGATTGTATTTACAATAAGGTACCCACATACCGGCCATGTATAAATATACACAACATTTTTTGATGACTGATTTCTTCCACTGCTTAAATACCTGACAATCTTAGTATGATGTATGCAAATGGATGAATTATTATAATAATATAATATATAAAATTCTCGTGTCACAGTTTTCGTTGCCATACTCCTCCGAAACGGCTTGACCGATTTTGATGAAATTTTTTGTGCTTATCCGGTATCTATGAGAATCGGCCAACATCTATTTTTCATCCCCCTAAATGTTAGGGGTAGTCCACCGCAAAAAAATATATGGCAATACAACGTTTGCCGGGCAGAGCTAGTTATATTATATTTGTATACAGGGAATGTGGATAAAATGAAAAAAAAAACCAGCATTAAAACAGTCAAAATTATATTAATTCCCACAGAAGGTTGACCTAAATATAATCAATGATTCAAAAAATTGCTCTGATTTTAAAATAATAAATAACAAGAAGTCCTCTAAAGTGAAATCTGGATATCTACACACTGAATCGTACTAACGATGGATACCTACAGATGGACAATATATTAAACAATAAATATACTAAAGCGTATTTATGTTAGATTTACTAAAATTTAATAACCTGATACCGGCTAATATGAAAAAAGAAAAATATTGATTACTTAATATTAATCAAGCATGAAAACTATTTATTCAGTTTAGAAAAACCCACTTATGAACGTCGAAAATTTACTACCGGTTCGGGAACTAGAATCTTCTGAGAAGAACCGATATGAAACTCAGCTAGGCATCACGTACATTTCATCAGTACAATACAATAATAATCATAAAAAATGAAGTAGGGTAGGTATGGGGACAAAATAGGTACACCAAATTGGATGCAAGTAGGTACATCGTGTACAAGTACGTAGGGGCACAGAGCGAATGAAGTAAATGTTAATACGATGGTTGTTTGAATAAAACACTTACCTTAGTGTATTTAATGTCGACTTTCGGTGCCATTGTAATATATTGCGTTCGGTCACTGTTATGCGTGCGCTACCGCCAAAAGCCGGCTATGAAATGTGGTGACTACGAATGTATATTTTCTGTGCCTGTTCAGATACCGAACACACATATAAACGTCTCTATAATCAGTCAGTATGTGCGATAAGAGCTCTGCATACTTTACGATACCGCGGTGTTATCGTGCTAAAAATATAATAATATTACGTATTTTTTTGATATTGTGTTTCAATCAAGTTTCAATCCGTTTCTAGTCATGCAATGTATTTTCTTTAAAACTTCTTTATTATAAAATACAACAGTTTGAAACTTCTTTAATTGAAATCGAAACTTATGCAACTGTAAAACAGTTGCATTTTAATTTTTATCGTGTAAAATATAATTATTTTTGATCGAAAAAATTTAACCATTTATCCTATGTTATTTGAACTTATGTTAATAAAAAAAAAGAACTACATTTCCAGAGTACCTAGTCATCAAATTGATGGCCGAAGAATGTGAGCATACATCGTAACACTGAACTAGACTAAAAATTTATGCTCATTGAATATAAACTCTTGAGGGACATTGACTTTTAAAAAAGCGACATCGGAATCCTAATCGTATCGTATATCGTAAAGACGATTCGTGATAATAGTTCAGCCAGTAACGTCGCGTTGGGCGTCACTCAATGCCATGGCCATGCGTGGGTATTATAATTCCACGTGTTCCGTACTCCGTTCCGTACGAGAAGAACACCCAAAATATGCTTTCCCTTGAGATAGAGTAGTTCTACTTTTCAGCTAATATAATGAAATGCTAACGTGACAGATAGTGATGTAGATGTCACCGTTCCTCAGACATATAAATAAATAAAAAAGTTTTAGCTAACAGCAAAGACTGTGTTGTTACTTAATATCTATAAAATACCTATGCCGCGTGCAGCGATTTTTTCATAGGGAAATATGGATGAATTGTGCGGTTTATTAAATTAACTCTGTGGAACCCTACATCGCGTTAAGCGGCACTACGGCATTAGCATTGAATTCTTTAAAGTCCGTTTCAAATAGGTTTAAACATAATCAATGAGTGTTTTCGTTTCCCGTCTGTATGCTGTGTGTTTCGGATTAATGAAGTGTTGTGATAACAACAAACGTGCAATTTGATCTTAAATATTGTTATGGAAACTTGATGAGATTTAAATAACACATAATGACGTTAATGTTTGATTTCTATAAAGCACTACTTAGGGTTGCGGAGGCTGCCGTGCTCATACAAACGTAATAACGAAAAAAATTTAGATTTGAACAAGGTTCTACCAATTATTGCGCTAATATTCGAATATTTTTTTAATTTTTCAAGCTTTTTTTTACTACGAATTATAATAAATATCGTATAAATCAGCCCATCATTCCCAATCAGACGAGGTGTCAAACAAGGCGATCCTCTCTCCCCCAAACTGTTCACCGCCACATTGGAATAAATCTTTCGAACATTAAACGACTGCTGGAAAGAAAGAGGATTAACAGTTGGAGAAAAGAAACTTACAAATCTCCGTTTTGCTGACGACATTGTTTTATTTTCCTCCTCGGCATCCGAACTGGCCTTGATGATTCAAGAATTAAATGAGGCAAGCCTTGAAGCTGGCCTAAAGATGAATATGTCTAAGACAAAAGTCATGACAAACAGTACAAAGCACAAAATAAAGGTGGACGGTGGGGAGATCGCATATGTTCAAGATTACATCTATCTCGGTCAAATAGTCTCTTTCCAGGCAAGATAAGAAAGAGAAATCACACGTCGAACAGAAAACGCCTGGAAGAGTTATTGGGCTATGAAAGACCTCTTGAAAGGAAAACTCCCTTTAACATTAAAAAAGAGACTGATGGACATATGCATTCTCCCAATCCTCACCTACGGTGCTCAGACTTGGTCTTTGACAGACTATCAAAAATCCAGACTAGGGGTCTGCCAGCGAGCCATGGAACGTAGTATAATGGGAGTCAGATTAACAGACCGCATTCGAAATAGTACACTACGTTCCAAAACACAAATCTCCGATGTTGGTCATCAAGCTGCTAAACTAAAATGGGACTGGGCTGGGCACGTGTGTCGCATGTCAGACGAACTGAAGGGTTAAACAAACCGCAAGATGGACCCCTCCGAATGCGACGCGCAGACGTGGCAGGCCGAGAAAAAGATGGCAGGACGAACTCGCCGCTTACCACAAAAACTGGCCGGAAATAGCCCTGGATCGGAAGTGTTGGAAAGAGGGAAGGGAGGCCTTTGCTCAGCAGTGGGACACATCGGGCTCTAAATAAATAAATAATAAATAAAATAATCGTATAAATCGTATGTGTATAGAAAAAATCAAATCGTGTTCATCTATGGAATACCACAATAGGCCAAGGCTTCACAAGCCCATTAATAAAATAAATCTATTTAATTCTACAAGTGTTTCATATTCCAAGAATGCATTAGTAGGATACGAAGATTAAAAAAATCCAGGTTACTTAATTCGTCGTGTTGATACACTATCTGACTACTCCTTTGGGGACAGTTCTGGAAAGGTGGGACCTTACATGCAATAAAAGTATATGACGTAGCTGACACTAAACATGTTTCATCGTCTCCCTGACCTTATCCCATACATGGTTGGGGTTGGCACTTGGTTCAACTCGATGCGGCCGATCACCTGATTTTATACGAATCGACTGCCATCTGAACTTTGCAACCGCTTTGATGAGGAAAATCTTTTATCTGGGTTAAACCAGTTGTCAGACTATTTTAGGCCTCCGACTGACCTGTAACGAGTAACGATTGCCAAAGATGATAAATTGGCAACCGGGACCGACGGCTGCACGTTAAGCCGTCGGTCTCCGAGGCACGTAGGGAACGGGCGATCGCCCATCCAATTACTGTCTAGGGTTAGGTTTGTTTAACTTCGCTGATCGAATCATTTGTGTGTGCAATAGCAACTGTGCCACGAGCTCCTCTGGCACTAAGCATGTTTATAATTTATATTAACTAATTCAAATTATTTTATGTGCTTTTTCTGAAATTAGTTTAGGTATTTACAATGCAGTACGCTCAAGTGTATGGAGTATAGATAAGGGTAAGAACGAATAAAATGTAAAGAAGTAATGATTTCGCTTTATGACTTTGTTTTTTATATCGAGGATAATAAATGTCAGCGATAGTACCTGAACGCTCTCATTTAATTAGAATACTTAATAATAATATTGTTTATAAAAACACATGCATAAAAATATAGGTATATAATGATGGAAAGATGCATATAATGTTATATACGGGATGTGGGTTTCGCACGCGTACTTTTTTGGCTTTGGTTAGTACTGCATATCAATTTAAAATACATAAAGCCCTTAAAGCTAAGAAAAAAAATGTCGTTTAATTTATTTATTTATATGGTAGTTTTATTTTAGAATTTTATCTAACTATAATAATAAGCATTGTCTTATCTGCCAAATATCATCCAAAAACATCGAAATACCCTTACAACTAAACATAACCGCAAAAATAAGTAGGTAATAAATATAAGAATAAGAAAAAAAAGGCTAAGTCTACAGCCAGTATTATTTATTAATTTAATTATAAGGTGACCGCGTAACGTACGGCTTGCCACACTTAAATAATAATATGGCTTTTCATATAAATGTTTGAAATACTTAAAACATGATTCAAATAATCGAAAAGCATTATTTATTTATTAATATCACTAGAGAACATTTAGAACATACTTATGTTTTTAAATTGTCCCTTGAAGGTGCAACCACATGCAGCCGCTCGACGCTAGTTTCCAGCGACAACTGTGGTCACGTGACCCTATTTTAAATTTCCCGCGATTCAAAAAGGAACTACGTCATGCAGGCGCTCCTATCACGTATCGCTACTTATCACGTGACCACATTTATCGCTGGAAACGAGCGTCGAGCGGCTTACATCAGGTTGCACCTTGATAGTTATAGCACTTTGACACTTGAGATTAGTTGAAGCATAAATGTAAATTGTTTATTTAGGTATGCATAGTGTGATGGTTTGAGATTAAATTATAATATAAGGGGCATTATGTTATTTATTATGTTCTTGAATGAACAGATAACATACATTGTTTTTATTAATAATGATTTAAGCATTAATTATTTTATTTTCTTGCACAACAAAGTTATAACACTTAATAGTACGTTGGCCCCTCAGGTTTTATCAGAATGCGTTAACACAATAATTTACAGGTGAACAAACTTTCACTCCTAACTCCGGTCGGCAACGCGCGCATAATGTCACTGGCATTGCACCGACCATAGGCTGAGATGTTAGCCACCTTAGAGGTATAAAAATATTTAATTTAAGTATATTTTTCAACAGGTCTAGATCCAGCTCGTCCCCTAGTATCATCCTATGGGTCCCGTCAGTTCCGATTGGGCCGGGACGATGCACACGTAGTCCAAGTGCTGCACACTAACGCGGGTTTCCTGGGTGAGAGCGGGCTGATAGGACATGCCGACTTCTGCTTCAACGGAGGCAGGCGCCAGCCAGGGTGCAAGGGACATTTGATGCGTCAGTATTAGTCATCTTTTATGGTATCAGAAAATCATATAAGTATGATCACGCCATCCCAGAAGAGACCCCGAAGTGGTTAGCAGAGGTGTTGTAATAATGACACCCAATTTTCACTGAAGATGATTAATTGCAACGTGACATAATATGGTGGGTTTTTTATCAGACGTATGCTCACAGACACAGACCGCTGAGAACCGGACTTGCGTCGCTTGCGTAACAGGCTAACCTCTAATCAATTGGCAATCGCGGCTCTGTGCGAGACCTAGGAGTGTCACGCGTTTCCTGCTGGCCTAATTTTGTTTTGCTGTTGATCTATATCAAAAGAAGGAATTAACACTTTAGACTCCTTATAATATCTGCAACAGCTTCTTTTATTTTTTTCTAGTGGCTTTTGACCTTGTGGAAGTGTTATGAAAGCTACCATTTAAAGATCCAGGGTCCTGCTTGATGCAGAATACTGATGACCTGGTGCTCAGATGCATTATGGGAGATGTCCATGTATCAGTGGCGTCTGATATAGGCTGATTCACTTTAACACTAGTGCTATAGAGTGTACTAAACACACCCTTTTTCTGCTTTTCAGGTATATCACGATGCAGTCACTTCATGAGCTCGTGCTACTTTGCTGCGAGCGTAAGAAAGCGGCTGCGGATGGTCGGAATTCCGTGCGATAGTACTTGCCCTAAAGAACGGGGACGATGGGGAATCAGGACTGATAGGCGGGCTGTGAGGCTAGGGGATGATGTTCCAGATTCGTGAGTATTTATTAATTTATTAAACTTGTAACATATTTACCGCAACACAACAAACCGTATTATTGGCCAAAGATATACACATCTGCATATTTTTTTTGTTATTAGCGTTTGTTTATATTAGCTAGGTACTTCCCTAAATTGTGTATGTTCGCAGGTCATTTATTTTAAAACTAGGTATTTATTTATGAGCAGAAAGGGCAATGATTCTAGTGATTAAACAGATATGGTTTTTTTAAGTGAAATACTATTTAAAATTAATTATATATTTCAGATCCAGAGGGATGTACTGTGTAAGCATAGATCACAATGAAGAATGCCCATTTGATTAAGGAAAACGGAAATACTTTTAATTTTAATTTATTTCATCATCATCATCCTCCTGCCCTTTTCCCATGTTATTTGGGGTCGGCGCAATGTGTTCTCCTCTTCCATTTCTCTCTATCAGCCGTCATATCTGTATTCAATCCAATTTAAGCCATATCATCTTTCACACAATCCATCCATCGTTTTTAGGTCTTCCTTTCCCCTTGTAACCGTCCACATTCATAAACAAAACTTTTTTAGCAACATTATCCTCATCCCTCCGCATAACATATCCATACCACGACAAGTGGTTTAATTTTAATTAATTTATTTAAATTTTAATCGAATAATAAAAGTACATAGCTTATTTTTATTTGGGTGTTTTATTCTTGGGTGTGAATGTAACGTCTAGATGTGTGCAGAATAGGTTGCAATAGTTGTTGTGGAATACCGATCTGAAGCTAAAGTTTCCGTAAACAAAGGATCCTCCATAGTACCTGCTGGCAATTTCTTCTACGTCTACCTTGAAATGATAATGACTCTGAAAACATCACATTATTAATTTGAATGCATGGAAAAAAATAAAAGAAGATAATACATATTCTCGATGTCTCTATAACGCACATTAAATAGATTTGGAATTACTCCAATTCACTCCATGAGATATCCGGTGAAGGCATACGACTACAATGGTTGAGACGTCTTTACAGTGACTGAGTGTGAATCATATTACAACATAAAATTCGAACCCAGGCTGCACGGAGAGAGACAACCTCTTGCAAATACTACACGGTTCTGCCAATCTGCAACTCTTGCCGTGTGCCTACTCTTTTACTACCTATAAGTTAGTACGAGATATGATAAACGCGCAGTAGTCATTATAGGTGGGTAGGTATTAGTTTTTTATTGTTTATATGTATGGCGCGAGGGGAATAAGAACATGCACAGTATTTTAGCTCCGCGCTCATAGATCGTGATGTCTCTCGTGCTCGTCTTCGTGTCTCTGTTCATCTCTCATTTGCGTGTAGGGGAGCGTGTCGTATTTCTTAAGCATTCTAAGAAATTGCGTTTAATGAATAATTTATTTAAAACAAGCCGTATCCCGCGGTTTCACCTACGTAGACTTAATTTCATGATTGGACGCGGAACCCTAATGTTTTTTTTAAATAAAATTTGCCTAAATTACTCCTTGTAACATTTGCTATCTGCCAGCTTAAGTCCCGTTAAAATCGGTCCAGCCGTTCCAGAGATCAGCCGGAACAATTAGACAGACAAACAAAAATTTTACAAATGAGTTTTTTTTGTTACAATACACAATATTCTTACATATACATTTAATGAAAATAAGTTATTTTGGAATTACAAACAGACGCTTCTATTTAATATATCTGTATGTATGTATAGATTAATATTTACATACTTTCAATATGACGCATTCGTTGGTGATGTTCATGATAGAATGAAACAGGGGTCGTAGAAAGAGGTGGTCACATGGCTTCTTAATTTGCAGTCTTACGAACGGTTTGCCATTCGTTATCACTAAAACCTTGCCCTGAAAATAAGCATAGGTAATATTTGAGACTAAACTATGGCAAAGTCATAGGTGGCATGCTATGACTTCGGGTTGACTGAAAATTATGGACCGTACCATAAACAATTTTAGCCGTGATAGTTTGGTTTCGTGACAGTCACAGATTTAATCCTTCATAACCGCTTATCAGCTGGCTTCAAGCTAATTAAAGGCAATGAACGTTCAAACAGCATAACCATATTATATGACAAATCTTATATCTTACATTCGTGGGTGTCATGTTTTCTAGCAGATTTAAATCAAAATTTAGAACTTTTGTGTTCAACATTTCAACTTTTGTTCTAGCACAGTCTTTGCGCTTGGGACCGTGGCACAGCTCACAGTTAATCACTTGCAAATTGAAGTCGCCCTGAAAATGAACTTTTAATTATTCAAAATGAAAATAAAAATGATTTACTTATTAATAGTCGGACTGAACGTCTGGATTTCTTCGTCTTCTCTCCGAACCAATACTGATATGAAAGAGAGGAAAGAGTTGTAGGTATGTAAGTATGTTTGTTTTGAATAGGCTCTGAAACTACTGGATCGATTAGGAAAAATATTTCAGCAATGGATAGTTTTATTATCAGCGAGCCACATAGGCTAGTAACATATTTTAGACTGATTAGATAATAACATCCCCGTTATCCCACGGGAACGTCCACTAGTCAATTATAAATTGTTATATCAGCACCTGTCTCTGAATATCATCCGTTTCAAGTCCGCTTTTTCAATCAAAAATTATAAAGGTAAATACAGGGTTTTTCTTAAAGTACATTCCTACATTCCTGTCTAGGTGAAGTATTTAAAAGATGTAACAATACGAGATAACAATAACAATCCTTTTTAAGGATCTTTCAAAACGCCTGGTTGACGTCTCTGGTGACCGTCGAGCTGGTTCTTACCTCGGTCAAGGATTAGCTTAGCGATCCAGCGAGGTAACGCAGCCAGCTTACTGGGCACCATTCCCGCAGACACTAATTTAAATTCCGTGTTTTATTTATAATTTTTATTTTTATTATATTTTTCTTTTTCATTGTTAGCAATAAGTTACTCAAAAATGTTACGTTAATAATGTTATATTTCATGTAAATAACAATACGAGATCAGTTTATACTTGTAATTTTACAGATTTAGCCTTTGTGTATCCACATGATCAATTAAAAAACCCACCATGTTCAAGTTCTACTCACGTACCTACGAAGAGCTTCGTACTATAACCAATATATAAAAGCGATCAAAAAAATCACGTTTGTTGTTTAGGAGCCCCCGTAAATATTTATTTTATTCTATCCTTTAGTCTTTGTTTTTATAGCGGCAGCAGAAATACATCTTCTATAAAATGATATCCGTGTAACTATCACGGCTCATGAGATACAAACCCAAGCGGAGAACGAAGTTTAGTATTAGAAGTTCAACCAATGGGTACGGTACCCTAAAGACCAATATTTCTTAAAAATAAGTAAATAATGACTTTAATACTCACATATTCTTTAGGCGAAGACGAAATTACGTAAACTAAAGAAGAACATATAAAGACACATAATGAAATTCGCATCATGAATACCATTAGTTCACTGAAATAGCAACTAGCAATTTAAACTGTATCTACTGATTTTGTTGATAAATCGTCTCATTACATGGCTGGTTACGTAGTGTAATAGCGATATTTATGATTGATATTATCATAATATCGCTATTTACTTGAAACGTTAAATTGTCCAAATATTACTCAAAGGTAGGTATTAAAGGATTATTAATGCAAACAATTTATATTGCAGATAAGTCGATTATTCGCAGCAACTCTTAACGTGAAGATCTTGTGTATCATATATTTTTTGTTAATAATTAGTCCTGTCTTGTAAGGTTGACTGGCAGAAAATGCTTAACCATTAAATCCACCTATCTATATTTAAATATTTTCATACTAAGCCAGCACACTAGTATGTATACGTACAAGGTGAAAAACATACAAATACAGTAAAATGTTGTACAGTACACAAGTGTTAGATACAGTAAAAAAAGTATCACCAGAACCTCCAATATTTTGCAAGCATGTTTAGTATCTGTAGGTACTAAAGTAACTTTACTATAAAGGAGATTAAGGAGAAAGGATTAAGGAGAAATTACTCAAATCACAGCGAGACCTGAACTAATGAGTTTTTCTAAAAAACGTATGTGCAGTGATTTCATACCACGTGCTTTATAGTGACGGAAATATCGTGCGGCAACCTGATATATGTCTGAGAAGTAATTCAAAGACGTATGTATAGTGCCAGAGACGGCGAAAGACTCACCATCTGTCACGTTGCCACCAAATCATCTTCGGTGAAAAGTAGGTGTTGTTATTACCACGCCTACCCATTCAGGGAATACAGACGTGAGCATATGTATGATTCAATTCAATCCAAAATATCTTTATTCGATTAGACTTTTTACAAAGTACTTTCAAATCGTCAGAAAGACACGATTACACAGGACTATACATGCTACCGCCAGGTTCGGAAGGTTGCTTTTACTGAGAAGAACCTGGCAAGAAGTAAAAACACTATTAAAAAAAAAAATTTTACAGCTTTGAGTAATACAATATAAATCATAAAAAAATATAAATAAGCTCATGGACACAGCTGCAGTGCAGAAATGTCGATACAAAAAAAAATTAAAAATTAAAAATAAGTACTATGAATAATTGTGTAGCTTGAGATGACCAGCCCCCACTAGCAGCACCTGTTCACAAGTATGACGAGAATGCCAGCCATCGCCCTCCTCAACCGTTATAGAGGGAAGTGAGCGACCCGTCAAGCAAAGGCATTTTTGTGAACATGAAAAATATTACACCGATTAAAATATAGGAAGGTATAGTCACAAAAGCAATAAATAAAAAAAATGTCACAGGTTGTACGTTCTACTTAAATTAAACTTTCCTTGGAGACACGTCCAATAACAAACAAAGAAAATTACAGTTATCTCCAAATACAACAGACTTGAGTGTGATATCTCCGAATATCGGTGTGTATATAGCAGGGTTGTACAGCTTATTGATCTCCACTACATCCAAAGTCGACAAATAATCTCCCTGGAAATACAATATGTTGTAATTCACATTGAGTAATATTATTAATACCCTCAAACATCTATTCGTCTATCTATCTATACATATACAGATAAATAAAATTGAAGTGTCTGTTTGTGATTCCAAAATAACAGCTATTCACAAAATTCATATGAAAGTATATACAGTACATACATAAAAAACATTATTTTTTATTTCATATGTCTGTTATCGGTCTCTCCGTCTGTCTGTTCCGGCTACTCTCCGAAACGGCTGGACTGATTCAAACGGGACTTTCACTGACAGATAGCTAATTTTATTTATTAGTAACATAAACTTATTTTATCAAAAAAACATTTAGGTCACCCATGAAATTAACTTTACGCGGAAAAAACCGCGGGTAACAGCTCACACTTATCGTTTTTAAGCAGCGCGTATCATGTAGTTTAGTAATTTCACCCCACGTCCTTTACGGTGATAGAAAACATCGTGAGGAAACCTGCATATGTCTGAGAAGTAATGTAAAGACGTGTGTTTAGTGCCTGAGACGATGTTGGACTCTCTGTCACGTTGGCACTTATTAATCATCTTCGGTGAAATGTGGGTGTTGTTGTTGTTGTTTCAATACCTCTGCTTACCCCTTCGAGGACCCTCCTGAGATGGCGTGAACATATTTATTTATATTTAATTTTAATATAATAAAACATTGGGTTTATGGTACAACAAACAAATTACCTTCAAAAGGGTGCAATTGTCCGTGACATTCAAGTAATTCTTGATTATGGTCCCAAAGAAAAGGTTGTCACATACGTTGGTTATTTGGAATCTCGCAATTTCCAATCCATTTGATATTGCTAATATACGTCCCTATAAATTATTACACAATGTACCAATAATATACGAAGATAACATCCTGATGAATCGAAAGTATATACTCTGTAAATTGTCTAATCAATTAAAAAATATTTACAATTATATGAATCTATTAATGCATTTGTAAAAGTTATCACGAGGCAATATTATAATATGTATAATAGTATTGTCACAGTATACATATGAGCTTACTGCATCAGTACAGAATTTTAGAACAAACCGTTCAAATGACACACTCACACGGACGCAGCCTCGGTGTAATGTTAGAAGGGGATGTCAAGTCGTGGCCAATCACTGTTAACGCTACGTCCGCGTACGTCATTTACAGCTCTATAGATTTTTGTCTACAAATCGACATTTCTTTGGCCGTAAATTAAGAAGTAAATTTTAACAACTTTGATGTTTATTAGTAAGCTCATATATATATTGCCATTGTAAGTTACCGAACTCTCCATATGTTTCGATCTAAGATTGACATGGGTAAAAAAATAATCTATTCACGATAGGTAGCTTAATATATATTTGAAACAACTCCTCACCTTTAGGCCCTTAATATTCTCGTTTACCAGCATATGAAATGTTAAATTTGTATTTTGATATAAGTCTACGGTGGCTTTACAACAATCCTTTCGCTTAGGCCCTTTGCATACGCGGACCTTATTAATAGATAGTTGTTGAGATCCGTCATTGGCGACATTGGACACATCCTGAAATTATGAACTTTCTAAATATTTAAAGAAATAATGAAAGATCTCTGTCTACAATGTGGGCGTATCTATACTAATAATCTTAAAGCTGCAGAGTATTTTTGGTTAAACGTACTATCAGGAGGTACTTGCTTACATTAATTAAAAGTTATAGACGCCGCCACAAGCGAGATTTTAGTGAGCATGAGAACTTAAGCCAGTCAAATGTATATTTATTATATTTCAGAGATCTTCTGTACGGCAGTGCCGTATGTGCAGTCCGAAGTTCGAAACTCCAAATTTCAAACACGATTCCGTTATGCCCTGCCTCTCTCAATTTAAATTTTGCTTGTAAATAAAATGTTAAGTGATAATAAGTCCTTACTTACATGACGTTTTCCTGAAGCAGACAAATTTTGGAAGTAAATGAGCATGTAGATTGTTATGCCAATGGTAAAGATATTCAACATGATGAGTCCATGAAATGGCAGAACATTGTATTGATTGCCTATGGTATAGTCATTTATAACATTGAACATAATAATAATTCTACATACACAGGATGTAGCACAAAAATTCCAATGACATTGAGTCCTGAGGAATTGATTTCAATAAGTGTAGCGTTTTCTACATTATATTCTCTACTAGCAGACGTCACGCGGTTTCACCTGCGTAGCTCCCGTTCCCATAGGAGTCCGGAGATAAAATATAGCCTATTTTACTCGCTGATGATGTTCGTTACAAACATACAAATCTTTCCTCTTTATAATATAAGTATAGATTTATATCGATACATGATTTTTCCTCATTACTTTAAACATGGAAAATGCCTGCTTTTGGAAAATTTATCAATATACAACGTAGGTCAACAACTTTAGAGTTTTGTGTAACATCATGTATTTCACAGAATAACAATATTGTACACATAATTATCAGGTTCAACATTAGGGTGAGTGAAGTGAGGAAAACAGAGTCTGAATTTATTAATTATTAAATTAGGTCTTTTGGTTTTTAGATTTCATGTATATCATAAGTTTAGATACGAGCTGTTGCTTTCAAAAAACGGATAAAATTAAAACAATAGCCAGTACTTTCTTATTTGAAGGAGAAGAGTATTACCTAGTGTGCCCTACCTCCCTAACCACACAATCCGTTTTACATCCAATTACATGTCTAAATGACTTTATAATACGGCAATACAGTATTGAGCCGATAAAAAAAACTGCCAGATTGTTTAGTTAAACATGGAGCGGAGACTTGAATGCAGATAATTCATAAAATATATTTTTGATCTAAGATTTATCTTTTAACTTTTATGATTCTAAGCAAGGGTTAAATGTGATAAAATGAAATCATTTATGGTATGGAATGGAAACTAGAGATTACCAGTAATGCCGTAGAGTAAATAGTTATTCTGTTTGAAGTCAAGCAGTGTTAACTTTATTAAAATAATTTAAGATAATTGTTTTTTTTTCATTACATCAATATTTAAGGTAAAACAAAGAAAATTGCATTTGTTACTATAGAGAATAACTTTGGCCATCCAATCGCCGTACATGAACTGACCACCGTTAAGAAATTGCATCTGCTCTTCAATGTCCATGACGTAGTGGTAGTGGCCCTGAAATAAAATATACACGTATAAACGTAACAGTGTGTAATCCTAATAGACCATCGTTCAGAATATTAGTTGGAAGTATCCTACCAGGGGCCCAACCATGAGCTCTTATTGCAATATTATTGCAGTTGTGTGACTGTGACAGATGTATACCCGTCAAATACATCTATCTCGCAATAAGAGTAAAGCTATCATGGCAATGAGAGGTCATGGTAAGGCCCCAGTTCTATTAAAGTTTGTAAGAATGTAAATATAGATGCATATTTGTTACTTTTTCACGCAAAAACTACTGAATGGATTTCAATGAAATTTTCCAATAATATAACGTATACATCAGAATAACACATAGGTTATAATTAAGATATTGTGATAGCCAAAATATAAAGGTAATAAAGATATGTCAAAACCTGCGCAGAAGGATTCGTGGGCATAAGCTGCTGCTAGTATAACTTCGAATGCGGGGGATTTCATACACAATTTCCAACCCCCATTTCACCCCCTGAGGGGTGGAATTTCGTATAACACTTTCTAAGTGTACACCTACTCCACCAAAACCTATCCTTCTTATTTAATTCAAAGATTTACTCTACGACTTCGGAAGTAAACTTACTTTTAACACTTCGCAGTCTTTAGTAACATTCCAAATTTGAGGAATTATAGGTTTCATGAATGTGTGGTCGCAAGGCTTTTTAACCCGACTGCTCAAGAATTCTTTACCGTCTGTGATAATTACGATCTTGCCCTGAAAATTAAAAAAAAACCTTCGGTAGCTTCAGTTTGCTAAGCTATTGTTTTTAATGGTTAGGTTATACGTAGGGTATTGAGTATATGAGCTCTTATTGCCATGATATTATGATCCAAATTCGATAATACAAACTACCTGATTATTAACGCCTACTGCCGACTTAAAGACCAAGGGTCGTATGGGTCGTAAGGGTTGGATGCGAGCGTCTGTGTGAGTGTGTATTTGAAACGATTTGTTCCTAGATTCTGTACTACTTGTAGTAAGATCCAATACTGTGTTGCAGGTGCTTACATTTGTTGGCTTAACACTTTGTTTGATTACTAAATCAAACGTCATTTTCGAGTTTTCATCCACAGCCATTGAGAATACTGCGCAGTCTTGGCGCTTTGGTCCCTTGCATGATGTCGCGGATTTGACCTTTATATGGAATGGACCCTGAAATGGAAATTTTTCAATGAGAATAGTGTCATTATCATCACCATCAATAGCATTTTGAATAGCAAATACAGCCGTGCTATTTTGTAAGGTTTCTCAGCGTCGCAATCGACGTAGAGTGTCAGTTTCAAAGAAAGGAAAATGAACTTTATCGTCTATGTATTATGTATCAATTTCTTATGATGCTCAACGTCGAATTCGACGCTGAAAAATCTTCGAGAAAAACGCGGTTGGTCTTAAACGCATTGATTAAGCATTTGCTATTCAAAATGAGCATGAGTCCCGTAAATTCAAAATATTGCATCAATTGCTTGTATGATGAACATGATGATGATTTCCATCATGTTAAGGAAAGTCTAAGATGGTTGGTTCCGGTCATTAGTGACTAAAATCAATAACGTTCCATTTCAAGGAAATTCCATTTCAAAATATCCATATTTGATTGGTTTCAGTCCTTAAAAAATTTCAGAGTTACTACAGTTTGAGTGTCCAAAACACAATCTTAGGGCCACTTACAAGAAAGGTTCAATCTCAATTTGGAGGGTAGCAACTCCTGTTTACATCTAGCTTTAAGTCTTGCACCTTACTAATTTAGATTATAGTTTAAGTCTTGGTTTAAATAAACGCTAAACTGACAGCTTTGTAATTTAGTTGAATTTATTGGCTGAATTCAGACTCAGAAGAATCTAAAATTAGAATACTGAAAAAAATAACAGGCAATACGAGCATAAGTAGATTTAGATTAAGTTTAGTTCTACACTAAGTTTTTAACACTTTTTGCAGGAGGCTATTGCTGGTTTTCATAAATCTGTTTGATAAGAGCCTCAAGAACATAAGTAACTTACAATATTGTGAGAATTTGTCCCCAGCATCCACCCCACAATAAATATTAAACATGATATCAATTGTACCATCACGGCCTTCCACAGTACGACACTAACAGCATTGTCTAAAACTTAATTTAGTCAATTTCAGAAAATTGTTATGAAATGGTGGTATTATATGTAATTCATTTAATTCATACCATTGAATGATATGCTTCGTTTTTATAACGTTTGTACTATAATAGTTCCCATCCACACCTATTGGCCTCATCCGTTCATATCTATCTATCTATTCAGATAAATAAAATTGATGTCTTTGTAATTAAAAAAAATCTAATCTTGCTTCAAAGCTTTTCACTAAATGCATAATGTGTGATTATACCGGTACTTAAAAAAAATTTTTTTTACACGCTGAATGATTTTGTTAGAATTCGGATTAGTAGCTTAAGCCCCAAAGAATAAAAACAAATATTACGCGAGTAAATATGCAGTAATAATGCATAGTTTGTCTATAATATATCTCAGTATTTGTTCTGATATCCAAGATCATGGTTCTTGTCCATATTCTGAATTAACACTACAACGAACAATGCAGACTAGTGACAAGAAGGATTTAATATACAAGGATATATTGTACCTGTTAAAATAAGTAATAATTCTGTACTAGTTCTGAACGTAACAACTGTTGACATGAATTTGACACATCAATGACACCAAATGTCATTCAAAATATCTAAGCGTCTTTTTTGTATACACTATTTTTAAAAGATTACGAACAAATTAAAAAAACCTGATGTTTTTATGACTGAAGTCTAAAATGCAACTGCAATCTATTCGATGATTACAAAGCATGCAAGTTTAATCTTAAAGATAAGCAGCGTAGGGTTGATAATAGGTGCTTGTGGTCTATGGGCTGGTGCTGGTGTGGATATGAGGCCTAAATATCGAGACGAACAGACTCTGATCGGTGGAGCGATATGGAGTCAGACAATCATACCAATAGGCCTAATGATATCAATGTTTATGGATGAAGATTCGATCAATACTTTCGTACATAGATACTTTCTCATAGTTGGTTTTATTGTTTTGATTATGACGGGAATCACATTAGTAAGTTGTTATTCATTCCTAACATCACATTTTACCGTGTGCAGAGCACGTTATACTGTGGGTCCCGGTTGTCAATTTGACATTCGACAACTGGTTTAATCCAGATTATTAAAGTTCCTCGTACAGAGGAAAAGGGAAGGCCAGATGAACCAACTATCATCGTTTCATATAAAAATAAATAAGGTCAAGGAGATCGCGGACATCTTACCAAGTGCCTGAGATGGCAAAGGAGTTCCGATCCGTCACGTTTCAATCATCTTCTGTGAATAGTGGGTACATCAGTATCTTTCTGTCGGTCTGAATAAAATGTATATGCAGATACCCCCACTACTTTCGCTTAGCGCTCATAACTCGCGATGGTATCTGTTCGTGGATGCTGTAGCCCACGCACAATGGAAGGCAATTCGCAAGGAATACAATTCGGGTGGATTCGTTTTTCCTATATTCTGAGGTTGCCAATCATACGTGATGTAATTTGTTTTGTTATCATTCTAGATAGTTGGTGAGTGCAAAACCTTGCGCAGGCAAACCCGACGGGAAGCATCTCTACCACCCAGTGCAATGTCACTGCCTAGGCTACAGTCCTTCGATAAAATATACTTTGGTATTGGTGTCCTGACTATAATGGCCGGTCTGGTCACACTAGCCGACTTCATAATACTGTAGAATTCAATCACAAAGTATTTTAAATAAATATAAATGGAAGTTAAGAAATTTTACAAGGTGTTTTATGTTACCCTGATAGTAATCACAAGTATAGATACCTTTTAAATTGCTCGTCATCTATCAAACGCTGCAATTTTTAAGGAAGTCAGGAACATAATTATATGATCCATTAATTGATTAAACTTTAGTATAAAGTTATAAAAAATAAAATTTCATCTTAATATAATACTTTGAGGAGGCTCGAGATTCGCTAGCTTCGGGAGCTGACTACCCTTCTTTACAAAGCTTCAGGGGTCCTCTGAGTTTCAGTCCTATTGCACTGTATCACCTAGCAGCCCTACGATAGCCAACCACTGAGTTAATCAATGTCAGCTCTACGACACTAATTAAAATGAACTCTATATTATCATAGCCTGTATCTTGACCATAAGCTCTTAGGTGATTAAGCGGTAGCATAATCCTGTACAGTCATGTCGATCTGACGATTTGAAAATACTTTGTTAAAAGTATAATTAAATAGAGATATTTTTGAATTTGAATTTGAACTTATTGCCAGCATAGGTCCATTGTGTAACAGACAGACACGTCATATAACATTTGTCCCATAATAACAGTGAAACTATCGTGGCAATGAGAGGTCATGGCTAACGTTGTATATATGAATTAGTTGAATATATGTATTAGTTGAACCTAAATACAAGAATAAAAAAATATTATAACCTTCTACACGTGATCTACGATAGATTCAACATGATATTTACAAACTGTAATGAACTGTTCTTTACTATATACAATTCGTGTTTATACAACAAGTCTCGAACTCTACTTATTCGGTTGTGAATAGGCGGCGGTCACAGTGTAGAGTTAGATTTTCTTTAATGTAGTAAGCAGTGGTTATAGCGCAACACTTCTTTAATAAGGTTGTGTTATTTAGTCTTCAAAGAAAAATACTTCCCACTTAAGTAGCTCCTACGATGTCGTTATGCTTACTGAATTACTTACTATGGATGGATAAATAAAATTTAAGTGTCTTTTTGTAATTCAAAATTAACAGCAGTTCGCTAAATGCATTTGAAAGGGTATAGGTAGTATAGGTAAACGGTAATCATATAATAAATTGTAAAAAAACTCAATCTGTCTGTTTGTTCCAGCTTAGCTCTGCGGCGGCTTGACTGATTTTAGTGTGACTTTCACTGGTCGATGGCTGATTTGATAAGAAGCCAATTTTATTTAAAAAAATAAGGTCCCACCAATAAACCACCCATGAAAATAATTAAGTCTACGCGAGTGTAACCTCGGGGCACAGCTAATCGTAAATATGATTGATTTTTTATATTTATTCGTTTGTCATAACTTCTACGACTAGACGATAATAATAGAGAAAATATTGTTGGCCATTAGTTTGGTCTCAATATAAGTTACAGAATTATAGGTGACAATGTGAAGTAGACCTAAGTAGAGATAGCCTATATAAATACCATTTGTTTAATATCGGTGTTTTATTATAACTAAGCCTGTCATGTGCCATTGGTCTCTTGTGTTGGAATAAGGGTGAACTAAGTGTCACACAATGCCTTTCGGATTGTAAGTACATCTGTCATTTATTTTGATAAGAATTAGCTGATGTATTCATAATCAAAGACCTGGGGCCCTACCATGACCTCCATGATCACTTAATTCTTATTATGAGACAGATATATATGACGTGTATTAGTCTGTCACCGTCATACAGTGGAACTATGATGTCAATAAGAGCTTATGATAGGGACCTTGGACTTAACGCTTGAAATAATTGGGTTTGGCTTCGTCGAAAGCCATAAAAAAATATCTGACAATATTTTTTATAGCTTTGATACTCTTTCTAGTTCTTAAATTGCTTTAGGCTCATGTCCGTAGTATGTATGTAAAAGAAGCATGCAAAACGATATAATACTCAACAACGCGTTTGAAGAAGGAATACCCTCGTCTTGTTTACAAGGCCATACCTAACCTATTTATACCTCTAAACGCGTTTGAACCGCCGTCTCTACATCAATGTAAAAAAAATCTGTAATATCGCTGGTTATAACTTTAAACGCGTATGATTGAAAATACCTATTAATTTTGAGGAGCTTGTGGCACAGTTGCTATTGCGCATATAATTCGACCAGCAGAGTTATCCATCCCTATCCCTAGCCAGTAATTGGATGAGTGACCGCCTGAGTTCCCCCCGTACCTCGGAGAGCACGTTAAGCCGTTCGGTCCCGGTAATCCCCAATGTATCATCATCTTTGGCAATCGTTACCGGTCAGTTGGAGGCCTAAAATAGTCTGACAACTGGTTTAATTCAGATTATTCTCGTTAAAGGGGTCGCAAAGGTCAGATGGTATCGGGTTGAACCAATCGCCGACCGCAAATATAAATTTTGATACAAATTCTTATTTATTTTTCAGTTTATTAATTACTGGATTGCTAGCTTTTGGCGCGTATTGGACAACGAAATACCTGATGAATATGCCAGAAGGAACCCCGACGCCTGCGATTGCTCTAAGTGCAGGACCAGGAGCGACCACACTGCACCCGAGGATGTATTACTAGCCATTTTAACCATACGGTCACTTTTACTTACGGATTTTTCATGTATAGAAGTGCCCTTTTGGTCGACTTCTATATAAGTCCAACATTGATTCATCGACAGTTTTGTAAACGTACAATTATTATGAAAGTGTGTCTTCAGGGGCCCAACCATGAGCTCTCATTGCACTGATAGATCAGCTGTGTGACAGTGACAGATGTATACACGTCATATACATCTGTTACAGAATATGAGTCATACTATCATGGCAATAAGAGCTCATAATAAGGTACTGGGGCCTGATATTGGTATCATAGTGATGGATTCTCACGTTTGTATCAATAGTTTTCTGGCTGTCATTTCTCGATTTAGATGTAATTGGCATTCAAGTTTAAGTATTGAATTAAAATTCAAATAAGTAGAACGACGCTACGAGCGATATGCGATATTTGCTGCGAATGTTTCGAGAAACTTTAGCAGTTTTCAAATCTTTGCTTGTAAATCTCGTCTTAAGCCGAAATTTGATCGAGTTCAAATAATAAATTTATTAAAAGTTTCAAGATCTTTTCGTTTCATGAAATTTCAAAGAAAAATTATGAGCTGCTGATGAAATAACGATTATGTTGTCCACTTATATTATACTGTTTACCTAATTTTAAAACAAGTTTTGAGCTATAACATAAGTTTAAATATGAAAGAAAAGCCATTGAATATTAATATTGTAGCATGGTGTTGTACCTACTCTTATATACATAAATTGTTATTTATGAAGTGCCATGATTTAAATTTTTTCCTCAGCGTTTGAACTTTTCTATTGTAATTAACTTCTGTGCTAATAAAGTTGAATTCGGTTTATTCAATTGTTTATGCCAGAGTTGAAATTAAATTGGAAATTAAATTACGTGGACCACTTTTTTATTTTATAGACTTCTATTAATCAAAAATAACCAGGGGTCAACTGTGATCGTTTAAGCAGCACGTATTATAACTTTTCAGCTTTCACATTATATTTTACGGTACCAAATGAAACGTTAAAGCCCATAAGTCACTGAGTGAAAATTTCGAAGATAAAATAGCCAAAAAAAAAGAATTATTTAAAAATTATGTGGAAGAGTTTGAATGCGTAGATTCAGATTCATTAACAGAGGTATTACATCAAATTTCAGAGCTGCCCGACTGGGTACTATACCGAGCCTATTAAGAGACGACGAGAGAGATGGCCGCTAAATGAAACCTCTAAGTTACGTTGTATCTACGATGAGTATGGAAGATTTATTCATTTCGTGTGTATGGAAGATTTATTCATTTCGGGTGGTGGAAATGCTCTTTCGATATCCCACACACAAACCATGACCACAAAATACAAACATATAAAGTTCCCATGGATTCTCGATGTTTGGACAACATTCCGTGATTGTTCGTTTCAGAGGCATAAGGGTATATCCACTCTCATGAAGTATTTAACGACGTTCGTTTATTAAAATGTTAGATTTCTTAATTCTTATAAATGGTTAGGAAAAACACGATTTATGTTCTGTCTTGTGTATGTATTTTTATGAAACTTATTAGGTCAATGTGGGAAGTTCAGTGTGCCTGAGAGCAATAAGGCGTCTCGACATTGCAATTATAATAAAAAAATCTTTGATAGACGAGGTAGAAAAGTATAGTATCTAAGCAAACATTAGCAATTGACGCGTTAAGGTATACTTAAATAAAATGATTATGTTATCCTGAATGCTATTTTCGTATACTGATTTACTTGTTGCTAATTTAGTTCTTCATATACGTTATCATTGTCGCCATGTACATTATGGAGAAAACTGGGGAGCTACCATCATCGCGTTTGTTATTGTGAGTATACTACTTACTAAGTGGTAGTAAAATTTTGAAGAAGGATAACACAAGATTAAACATTTTAAAAGATTTTAATAAAGATTTTTTTAAACATATTAAAAGATTTATTAAAATCTTTTAATATGTTTAATAAAAGCTTCAACATTCAAACTGTAGTACTTATGCACTTGACTTTATCGTACTGAATAGAGTTAATAAGCTCAACATACATCATTGCTACCTGTGATTGGGGAACAGGGGAAAGTTGTGATTAAAATTATTTATACATTAGTGTTTTGGAATAATGTTTGCCGTGTAAGTGTTTTCTGTTTAATTTTATTCTTGCATGGGATTCGATCATTTACGTGAATCAAGATCGGGGTATCTGGGATACTTGGATCTTTTCGGACTGTATTTGTATTTAAAAGTCATATTGTGATGTGTTTTTAGACAGGCTATATAACTAAAACTCAAAACATAATTTAAAACAGTTACTTGGTATTAAAAAATAAGTACTTTGTTTTAAGTACTCTGTTATAAAGATTATCATGGCAATTTTATTCAACTTCGAATCAAATACCTCGCTAATTCAGCGAGTTATTCAAGTAGTAGTACACTACTATTATACAGACGAAAGATTTTTATTTGTGTGTGTATGTTTGCAATGAATTAACTCAAAAACTAATGTGCCGATTTCAAAAATTCTTTCGCCATTAGAATGCTACATCATCAGCAAGTAACATAGGATATTTTATCCTCGTACTCCTACGGAAACCGGAACTACGCGGGTAAAACCGCGTGACGTCCGCTAGTCTCTCATAAAATTGTGGGAGTTTAAAACAAAATATGAACAATTTTGTTATAATATTGTTTTTGTTTCATTGTTTTGTATGTTTTTTTTTGCAGTTTATTAATAGCCTGTGTATTAGCGTTTGCTACATATTGGGGGACCAAATACATCGTGCAGCCCTTACCGCCTGTGGACCAATATACCCCGCCGATTGAGACAGACGCAGATGTTACTACAAGAGTATATTTTAATTATTAACTTTAAATAAATAATTTGCATAAAATAAGTACTACTTATATTTTTTTATTAATTACCCGTTGTCGTATTCTGTAGATGGACAGACTATATTCTCTAGGCGTTAAGGTAGATCTATGATAAGAAAAAAATATTAGAAGGAAAAGTTTCCTTTAATATTAATTACGAACACATTACGTAATTTTATAAAATATACAAGCACTCACGATGAATTACTTCTAACTTTTTTTTTATATTACTGAAGTGGCAAATAAGCATAGCCTATTATCGCTTTCGATATCATGGGCGCGTTGCCGACCATGTAAATATCCCTTCACACCCTTCTCGAAGAACAATAAGTAGTGGGCTATAAGTGAAACTCAAATAACTTACACACATCACTTTAGTTTATTTTCTCACCTTCAAAATGCTATGATGTCAACACAGTTGAACGTATTTGAAAGAAGTTGAATCAAAGACTAACTAAGTTTGTTTAAGACTCAGCCATTAGATCATGTGAATAGCATAACACTTTGAATCATTCAGCCATCGGATCAATAAACATAATACAGGAATCCAATACAAAGTACTAGTCTGTTTGCAGTGGACGAGTCAGTCGGCTGAATCGCGATTGCAGTGATCAAATTATTAAGGTGATCTAAGCATTCGGATAAGAAAATGGTTTTAGCTGGACTGTAAGTAGATCAATCGTCAAGAGCTATTGTTATTTTACTCTTATTCATATTTCTTTCGTAATCCAGAAGTGATCCACAATAAATTGGTGTACTTATCAAATTATTTGATTTTATAATATCATCAATACAATTATATGTTAAATTCTTTGTAACCGAAGAGTGTAGTATGTGTATGAAGAGATGCATGAATGTGGATGAAGCGAAAGAAGTATGTAAGGATCGTAGCATGTGGCAAACGGTGGTCTCTGCCCTCATATGTATGTAATTATCTGCATCAAATCCGAGTTTACGGAAATTTTAATTTCATACATACATACATACATATGCTCACGCCTGTATTCCCCGAAGGGGTAGGCAGAGGTGTTGTTATCACAACACCCACTTTTCACCGAAGATGATTAAGTGCCAACGTGACAGATGGTGAGTCTATCGCCGTCTCAGGCACTATACATACGTCTTTGAATTCCTTCTCAGAAATATGCAGGTTTCCTCACGATGTTTTCCTTCACCGTAAAGCACGTGGTGTGAAATCACTATACATAAGTTTTTTTAGAAAAACTCATTGGTACAGGCCCCGCTGGGATTCGAACTTGCGTCGCTTGCGTAGCAGGCGACTGCTCAAACCTCAAGGCCACCACGGCTCTTTTAATTTCAAGTGATATAAATACATTTTGTTCAGGCCTGTATTCCCTGAAGGATTTGGCAGAGTGCTTTTATAGTACATACACCCACATTTCACCGGTTATGTTATAGTGATATATTATATTTAATTTTCAGAGCTCTGATGGTTGGCGCACTTATGGTGACCGTATTTTTGGGAGGAAGCTACCTGATTGAGTTGGATAAAAAAAATAACTCGGACTTACCACTCACCAATATTACCGGAATAGGTATATGAATGAGATTATATATAAAAGTTTACTTCAAACCCATATAATGGAAATATTTTTGTACGTCAAGATAGTACTTGGATTAAAAGTAGCTCCATCTCTTTCTATTCTTCAGATTTTAAACAGGATGGACACAGTTTGAGGCCGAGTTTAGTCTTCGTTTAAACGTTTCGTAAAACCTACTTTTATTAAACTATTTATATACTTCACATTCAGTGGCATTCAAACAGCCACGGATTTTGTTTACATGCAAATATTGCTCCAGTTTGTGTATTCCATAACATGATTCTTCTACGAAACAAAAATGTGTTCACTCCAGTATATTTTGTCTTGTCTTGCTTTATTGGTTAGATTGAATTGAATTGTATGTATAATATAGGATATAGGGTAACGATACGTCACAATACCTACTGTGATATCAATGTGCTAAAACTAAACTAACAATCTGTCTTTCAGGTGAAGAACAAATCATGAAGATGATGTCAGGACGCGTATACTGATGATGGTGATGCAAAATTTATGAAATAAACCTCATTATAATAGTCACTATTATTTAACTGTAAGCTAAAATGCAGTAGCTATTGTGCCTAATATCCGAGTAAGAATAAAGATAATTTTGAAATAACAAGCAATATCTGTTATATTTATAAATAAAGCTGTTTCTGGTAGCACTAAATTATGGCCATAGACCCACTACTTGAACAGTAAAATACACACATATGGACATAATACTCTCAAGCCTGTATTCCCTGAAGGGCTAGGCAGATGTGTACTTATATTTCCCCCTAAAATTTTCAGCAAGTCCCATGTGATAGGGGCGAGCCTATTGCCATTAATTAACGGGGCACTAATCCAGACTCTTCTTTGAGTGATCTTCTATCTAAGCATATATGCAAACATCGAACATTTCTTTTATCTTCGAAACTATTGAATCAAACATAAGTATTTATTTTCCCCTGAATCAGCGACAAAAATAATGACTCCCAACATCAAAATTAGCTAAGTACAGTCTGACACATACCTATGAATGCTTGAATCACCAAGAGTGTCATTTACACGTCACTGTTAACTGAAATGGCAATGCCAAGAGAATTACACCAATATTGCAACTATAATCAACGTATATAATATTATATTCCTCCTTTCGTCCGTCAAAACACCAACACACTACTCAAATGCGACTTTATTTGCCTGCAATCTCCTGAAAGATGGCCAGGGTGCTGGTACAGAGGCCCTTTTATCATATTTATAGCAGTGACGTACTTTCGTTATAGCAGTAACTTATTGACATTTAATTTTGGTATCACAAAATAGCCAAGAAGTTCTTCATACGCTCTGCTTAAACCGATGATGGTACACCCCCAGTTCCTCCACAGACTGCGGCGATATTCGATCGGGAACACTCGTTACGTTTTACCTCTTCTACTTACACTACATTGCATGGGCAAGCATGCGTTTTTTTAGAAAAAATCACCTCACCTGTAAAACTATGATCACTTATTTGCATTACGATGGCAGTATGCAGCTACTGAATATCGCACTTTATATTTTTGTGTCATTTGATAAATCCACGCTTTTTATCACTGTTATTAATGTGAGGTAAGAAAAATGCATACTAAGATAAAAGAATATGGCTTTAATACTGACTAAAGCAGGCAATTCAACGCTGACATGCGATCTGGGAACGTTGTACAGAGACAATACCTTTTTGGGACAACATTCACGCGGAAGGATAACCATTTCATATCTTGATTACGCAATTTTTAAACAAATTACATAATACACTATTTGTTTTCGAGTGATACTAATGAGCACATTGAATTAAGCTTCAATGATTTATCGGCTGTCGTGGTATACATCTGCTCTCTTGGTGTAGTCGTCTCTGTATTTAGAAAAGTTGTTTTTATTAAGAGAAATGGCTGCTGGGCTGTAAGTATTTTTTTCATTCTCGCCTTATAGTTTTCTAATAGCTATAAGTAATCTGGTGTAAAAAAAATCGTTTACCGTTCGCTCGTTTCTTTATTGTTTTTGTAGTAAAAAAAAATAAATTTTTAGATTATTAAATTAAGTAATGAATTAATGATGATTACAGTTGAAAGTAAAAATAATTAGATTTTTGAGTTCCAAACCCCCAAAGTAAAACAACTCACAATTTGAATTAAGGTAGTTCCTATTAATTTTGCATTAATTGTCACGTGTTAATACATTTTCTAATTACTGTTTGCTTATGGTAACCCTTAACTTTGCAGCGTTCTTATACTGGGCGCTTTAGCATTTACTATGTTTTGGACGGCCAAGTTTTTGACTGAAGTCTACGGACGAAGCGGCCCTAGAAACATGACTAAAATGTCCGGCTTCGTGTTATCACCGACAACGCCTGTCTTAGGAGAATTTATCGAATACCACGATTGACATGGTACTTAGCAATAAATAGTACATAGAATATTATTAATGTAATTCCATTAGAATAACCTTAATAATACAATTATAATATTATAGTGTGTATTATCTTTCACATAGATTAAAAAACCGATACGCTCATCTTTAGCTAAGTCATAATAACACCGCAAATTCATCGAAAGCAAAAGTGTTAATGACAATTTTTAATTTTCGGGTACCTAATGATAATTGTTGGGGCTCAAGATATTCTTCTGGGGAGGGGGCTATGGCTATCCGCGCCTAGACGCCTACTTGAAAAATTTATGAAGTATACCTTTTTACCTTGCATGTTTCAGATTGTTCTTGGCTGGCGGTATTTTAATTATAGCATCAATCATGATTTCAAACATAATCATGCAGCATGTACTTTTTAAACCAGGTACCTATTTATTTATTTCTTAGAAAGATAAACGTAGATTTTTACTTGATATAACTATACGCATCATTGTCTATACTAATGCTTTAAATTGCCAAAGTATTGTTACATTTTTACGGTTAAAATTTGCCTCAAAATTTGGAAGATGTGAAATTACTGCACTTTTATAAAAATTAATTGTTGTACCAATTAGTGCTACCTCGAAAGAGCCGTTGTGGCCTTGGGGTTTTTGCAGTCACCTGCTACGCAAGCAAACAAGTTCGAATGTTTGATGATGACGAATGATGAGTTTAAAAACGTATGTGCAGCAATTTTGCACCAGGTGCTTTACGGTGAAGGAAAACATCGTGAGGAAACCTGCATATGACTGAGAAGTAATTCAATGACGTACGTATAGTGGCTGAGACGGTGAAAGACTCACCATTTGTCACGTTGGCACTTCATCATATTCGGTGAAAAGTGGGTGTTGTTATTACAGCACCCCTGCCTACACCTTCGGGGAATACATGTAAGTGTGTGTGTCTAAAGTGCTATATATATCGTTTGGTTTTAGATGTCACCCTACTGAAGTTACCTAAATATCCTAATATCTCGTTAACTGACATATTCATGCCGGTAACGACGACGACCACACAGAAGCCGGAGGGTAAGAAGGGCACGTAAGGGAGCCATCTGAAGATATGCAGTCCGCCAAAGAAACCGTTTGGGCAGAGCGCCGGAACCACCTTCGCCATTGTCTATCGTTTAGGACACGCTTTTGTAAATACGTGTTAAATGATCACGGCTTTTTCACGAACATAATAATATGTAGTTTAGTTTAGTAGTTATTTATTCATGCAATTACTTTTGAGAGGATTTTAATGAAACTTTACAATAATATACCTTATACCACATAGGTTATAATTTATAAAGATAATTTGTGAATTTCTCAAAATAAAGAGAAGTCAAATTCTGCGCAGATGGAGTCGCAGGCACAAGAAAATCAAGAAGGCCATATAAATATTTATATTAGTCCATAATTAGTTAATAAAACAACTTTTCTATTATAATTATTTTATTAAAAGTTCTCACGAATAACCTTTGGTTGTATTACCGTTTTTGTTCGCTTTTGCACATAATATATGTGTCCAATGCATGAATAATGCTGTATGAAGTTGCAATCTCATCATGGTGTCATCCAGTATAATCTTCATGATAAACAGTCCTAAATGTCTTCCAATATTTCCATTTTCAGTATAACCTGTAAATGTAATTTATTTTTGTACCTAGAAAGGTTTATTGTTATTCCCGATAGCCTGTAAGGTAAAATGAAAGCAAGCAAAGTTAGGGATTAACATTAGTGTTACGTGATAAATTGTAAATGGTATCTATATTATTTATATTTCGCATCAAAATTCTTAATCAAAGAGAGTTTGTATAATGAGAATTTCACAAAGTACACAATAACTTGATTGTACTTAATTCATCTGTCTGCATAAAAATATTTGTAAAAAGTAGATTAACAATCGATTAGTAAGTAAATATTTTATTAAATTAATACTGTGAGTTTTAAATTATAAATATATACATAGAATACAGATGTCAAATGTATTACAAGTATAATAATAACTTACAAGTAAATATTCTGTGTGTATTGAGATTAAATGAGAGAGATATTCAAATTATATATTGAGCTACTAGTTGAGGTTCTAATACTCAAGTCAACATTAAGTAAAGAGTAAATAGATACTCTGTTAATTTATAGTTCTGAGTGCTTAGAAAGAATACATTTTGGCAACTGAATATTTTTAGTCATTATTATTTGAACTGTCTTTAAGACTACACAAAGTTACGCATTCCAACACCCATTCTATATAACAGCTCTTTATGCCAGATTATTTAGCTGGTAAGGTGGACACAACCTTTAGTCCAAAGATACTGAATTTGGATAGGATTATTACTACGATTTGGGTATGATTTATTTTCATACTGCGTATAAAATTACTGCCTCGTTGGTGTCATAGTGGCAGGCGCTACTATGCAACAAGGCGCCGTGGTTCGAACCCCGGGTCAGGCAAAGTGTTATTGGGTTTTACCCGGTTAATGGCCAAAGCCTTGCACTCTATTACCTGGAACTGAAATATACCGTGCACATTATTGCCTAGCATCATCGTCAAGCAGCGCCGCGCGCCCAGCCGTCCATCGAAACGGATCAATTGTTAGCGTCCTACTGGGACTTAATGAAAGTTAGTGGACTGTATAACTAGTATATTTAAGTATGACATCGAAATAACTTAGTTATGTACAACGAGACCGTGTGCGTGTTCGCCTTTGGTAAAATGAGAAGTGAGATAGGTGGTGGTCAGTGGGCCAACCGACTAATTACATTATACATATAGCACCCCACCAAAAAAAAATAAAAATGTCAATAGGTATTGATATTGTAGTCAGATTCAAACACAATTACTTAAGGAATTCAACAATGCCTTATTTATATAATAAAATATGTTATCCTAAGAATCATTCTTATAATTTATCTACGGCTATTGTTTGTTTTATATAGGATCCATCCGCTGTTGAAATAGCTTATTTGCTTCGCATCGAGCAGCCTCGATGCTTTGTGCATTTATTTATTTAATCAATGAGATATCAGAAAATCAGTGCTGAAAATGGAATTGATAGCCGGGTAATAATGTGCAGTACTTAATTTTATTCGATTCATTTTCATAGAAGAATCTTAAAACCTTGCAGGCCAATTTGGCATTCTTATTACTCTGAGATTCACAGCAGAAATAAGTGTTTCCCGTTTAAGGTTTTGACTGAACCTCGTTTTGATCCCAGGGTCCTGCCTGGATCTTCGAGTAGATAGCAAATTAGTAGGTTTTAAGAAGAAATTTATGGATATATACTTAATGCTTAATGCCCAATCCAACATGAAATACCAAAAACATTAAAGCTGGTGTTGTGAAAACTAGACAACGTGACTTACGTAAACGGCATATTCCCCGAAGGGGTAGGCAGTGGTGTTATAGTAACCTTTCACCAATGACAATTAAGTGCCAACGTGACAGATGGTGAGTCTATCGCCGTCTCAGCCACTATACATACGTCTTTGAATAATTTTCACTAATATGCAGGTTTCCTCACGATGTTTTCCTTCACCGTAAAGCACGTGGTTTGAAATCACAGTAGGTACATAGGTTACTTTTTTAGAAAATTACATTGGTCCCTGCTCAAGGCCCCGCTGGGATTCGAACTTGCATCGCTTGCGTAGCAGGCGACCTCAAACCTCAATTATATTAATTAAATAACAAAAATGAAATAGAAGAATAGACAAAACGAGTATGAGCCGAAGAAGTCCAGCTATATATTTGCTAAAACCTCTAAGGTGGCAAACAAGTATACTGCCCCCTCGATGGTAAGCAGTGACTAAAAGCATGCAATCATAAATCTTACGGTCTAGAATAGGTAGTCTAGGATATATTCATAAAACTAAAATTTATAAAATTTTGCACTAGAGGGTCTATAGGCTAATGCTTTTCTGTATTTTTTCAGACTTCTATTATTAAGCAGTATTGCAGGCTTATATGTATACACTGCAAACAATGTTATAGAAGAAACAAAATATGATGCGCTTAAAGGCGCAAAAGATAAGCTGAACTCACTGCAGACACAAATCCAAAGCTACATGAATATAGGAAGCAATTTGGGAGGAGCTATCATGGATCATTTACCATCAATGCCAAAGTTACCATCTATGTCAAATTTGTTCTCATCATCAAAAACCAGAAGAATTCAAAAGATGAAACTGAATAACGTGCGGTTATCATCAAATAAAACCAGTACGTAGCATAGGTTCGTACAATTTATGTTACCTACCTATTAAAAGCCAAAAAAGTATTTATGTTACCTATTTATATACACTTTAAATGGATGATATCATTATTGTTATCTAAGCAATGTCAAATAAAGCAATTGATTCATATGGTTATTGAAGTACCAAATTTATTTCCACCGAATGCAAACTCTACCCCGTATAATCTTCAGGTCCTGTCTGATGTATGGTATATGCACTATGATCACGGTTGCTGTTAAAACACACTCCTACATTTCATACAACGCCATGCATTTAATAGTCGAATTTGACGAATAAAAAATTCATACATAAAAAATAAAAATAAAATTCATGTTTATTTATATTAAGTACCCGATAATTAAACGATAGTTACAACAAGCAAACTGTCCGGCTGACATGCGGCCACTGCAGCCTATGAACACTAGCAATACCAAGTGTCACTCGAGCGATATCTCTCTTATAATTAATGAAATGACTGTGGTAACATAATCACAATTATTGCTAGCACAACAACATCTGCTCTTACTCTTCCTCTCTAAAACAATATTCTTAGGCAGTAGTATATGACAGCGATCTTCTGCAAAGTGGACGTACAATCCTCAGTGCGACAATTCCGAATACCAATCGAATGTCCCCGAATCCCGTTGCGCTCTGCCTCTCTTAGATGAGATAAGATAACATATTTTACATATTATGCTCACGCCTGTATTCCCCGAAGGGGTAGGCAGAAGTGTTGTGATCACAACACCCACTTTTCACCGAAGATAATTACTTAATCATCTTCGGTCAACGTATTTTTATTATACACGTATCAGATATGTATGTATCGAATGTTAATAATTAGTGTTTGTTCACATGTTTTGCATTGCCAGCTTACAAATGTTGGAAGGAGATAATGTTATGCTTCAAATATGTTGCGCATTAGCTCAAAACTCAAACGACCGTCATATACAATCGACAACAACATCGGATGATGATCGTCAGCTATTGTACAGCTTCATATGTTTAGATTACGTAATTAAGGCCTAAATAATGTTTGTTTTCAAACATCTTAATAAACAGCTGAGAGTTACTTTACGACCGACAACGTGCCGAAATAACGCCCATTGGGTTTGTTCTCCAGAATTGGCGTGAAATGGGCCTGGCAATGTAAGTAATCTTTACTAACTATATTATCTTTAATAGTATAAATAGATTATGTACTAGTTTTTATTAATATTATAAATGACATAGTGTCTAAGTCTGTCTATATGTTACCTTTGGACGGTATAGCCGATGTTGCTGAAATTTGGTATAAAGATAGCTGTGACTCCAAGGATAGGTAAAGAATACTTAAAGAAAAACGTTAAAGACAAAGACGCGGGTAAAGCTAGATTTATAATAAAATAACAAGACTTGCTTCTAACGATATATTTGTGTAAGTGTGATACAGCGAGAATCAGAAAGTGACTGGATTATTTGCCATTTAACGGGTTTTGCAGAAAACCGATTCTTTATTTTTTTAATTTGCTGTTCCTAATTTAATATATCGCAAGACATGATACCTTGCAGACTAGGTAGGTATATCGCGGGTTGGTTTCTTTCAACTTCCAAAATGCCTTGGATTGAGTTTGATGCATTGTAGTATTTGGTATAAGCACAGTAATTTTTCCAAAATCATTGTTTTTAGTTAATAAATTTGAAGAATTTAGCATGCTAGTTTAATGTTTGAACCAATAAATATATGCCACAGGTAAACATTGTTTGATCTCCTGATTGGGCAAATTGCTACTGCGTTTTTCTGTCTGAAATTTGCTGGGACTTTAAAAAATCTATTGAAATTTTGCGCGTACTATACTTACAGCTCTGCCGAGTCATTCGGTGAATACAGTCATGATCATTATGTATGCATCTATGCAATTTTTTTGACGATAAGTGGGATTCGAACCCTGTGGTGCTGTTGCTCTGCTATTCCGCTACTCATGTCCCTGTCTCGTTGGATTTTTCCATCCCATGTGTGAAATGAAGAGACTGGTGTCAACTTGTAGAACGTTTATTGTAGTACAATATTATAGTATGTAAGTACTTTGAATACGTAAGTTGGAGTTGCAGAAAGGTATTGAACGCACAGTCTTAACGGTCGCGGCCCTTGAGACGTCCGAATATCCCTCGTAATGATTCTCTAAATATAGACAATATTTCTTGAAATGTAGAATATTTCCTCAGATATTACTGCTCTATATCGTTCAATTGACATTTATAGTGATACACAGACTTCCTATGGCATATCCACAGATAAACACAAACACGACAATTCAGTAAACACTATGCCAAAAGTTTATTCTTATCATTCCAGGGTCCTGATAACTGCCAATCTGTTCGTATTTGGCTTACACATGGTGACATACCACACAAGGAAAACGATCCATGACATGCATAATCAATTAACTTCCGTTGTCAACACATTAAGAAGCACTTTCGATTCTTACTTCAACTTAGGAAATCCTCTAAGTAAAGGGAAGGAATATCTGTCTAATTACGCTTGGCCTAGCGCCGGTTCCGCACATGATTTGACACCCCCTAAATTGCCTGACATAAAGTCAAATATTCCAAATAAAGTAGAATCAACGGGTTGAAATATGATGACGATGAGATGAAATGTCGGATGGTGTGAAATGTTTGAATAGACTTTATTTACATCCATGGAAGTAATAAGAAAAGGTGGAGCCCAGTATGTGACGAATTTTCAAAAGCCCATCACTTATTCAGTTATATTTTAATAGTATTTGAAAACATCTAAAAGGGTGGACTTAAAGACTATTTAACTACTAAATTACTATTATAGCATACTAGTGCTTTCTTCGTTTGAAATCCATATAGGTCGTCGGCAATGTCACGTTCGTTGGCGTGGCTGGTTTCTTATTCAAGAATTCGAGGACCATGTCGTGCGCCATAAGTTGAAGATGTTGGGTGAAGTAGTAAAGTCCGAATAGAATAACACCAGTCAAGAGAAATCTGAAAGGGATAAGCACATTACTATTTTGCATGCTTATATTTTATCTTTATTCCTTCTGGGGGTCTGGTTATCAGTTAGCTGGATCCATTTAAAACATTATGAAAATGAAAATGATTTATCAGTTTAGTCCCTGGTAAGGCACTTATGAATGTCAAAGAATTTACCACCGATTAATTTTAATCCTTTTCATTCTAGTGTCTAAAATATATAGTTGCAGAAAAACTAAATTATAAAAATTAGTATTAGTATGACCAATCCCTCAATATCTGTCACTAATGTATTGCCTCTCAAAAAAAACATATTCAAAGTATCACTTACAATCCAGCCATTTCCTTGGAATTACTGAAATGCTTTTGATTATTGTAGTAGCACAACTAACACGTAGCACTGTATGCTGAGAGTGAAATAACATTTGTTATATGGCTGTCTTAAATAAGAACATATTTTTCTTGATGAAGTTTTCATAGCTATGTTTTGATATTTAATAAATAAGGTATTAATACAACGATAGTATTGTTATGCTAATCTTGGCATTAAATCATAAATACATGTATTATTGGAGGAGACGATGAATGGAGTTGAATGGGTTCCAATCTCGGAAACAGCATATACGTAAGGTGGAATTTAGCAGCGAGAAGTATGACTGTGGTCATTCCCATAGAAAAATTCCCAAAGACAAATCTCACCGTCTGTGTCGTTAGTACTTCATTATGAAGCTTGTTCACTGAAAAACCTTATAGCTTGAGATTCACTTTACATCACGGGTTTAAGCAGAGCGTATTAATAACTTCAGAGCTTAGACATTCCATTTTTTTACCGTAAATTCAAATTTCGAAGCTGAGAAGTTCTTAATCCGTGCTGCTTAAGCGATGATAGTTGATCCCCAGCACTTTGTAATACTTCGTTTTTACCCTTCGATATGAACTGTAATGGTTTCATAGTGTTGCATCTTATGAATTTAATAAAATTCGTTCGTAAGTATAGTTGAAAATACAGTGGATATAATAATAAAAATAAACATAAATCGGACAATACCTAAGGATCCACCACTCAATTGATACCTATTGATGCTTCAATGAAAACAATACCCTATTTAATACATTTATAGAAGTTTTAACAATACCTGTTTACTATAAACTCTCATAACAATATATAATGCACGTTATTTTGGACTTGCGATCTGTGGATAAGTTTGGCGGCTCCGAAACGGTAGTTTTGCAAATAAACTCTTCTTCGAAATATATTTGCTCAAACATGGATTTTGGAATGTAAGTAAAGACTTAAATTCTCGACCGATGTAAGAAGCTGGAATTTTGTTTCTTTTTATTTTGTGTTTTTTCACGAAGTAGTACTTATAAGCAGTTTTTTTCAGGTTTCTCTTAAAAGGTGTTATATTATTCGGGTTTCATTATTTCACTAAAGATATTCAAGTTCAGTTACGAGCAATGACCATGGAATTCTTGTTTAATAAGAAAAAAACAACTGCAATTAACTTAACCCTACCAACGACAAATATTTATGAATAGTATGAACTAAGCTGGACCAAGGCATAAGCCCTGCTGCAGAAGCCATACTTGCTTCGTTTTCCAGGAACAACTCCTGAGAAGAACAGAACAGGAGTTTTAAATTTTCAAAAATTCTGCACGTCTGAAAACGAAAATGGAGTATAGAAATAAGTTGACGCCAATTATTCACAGGATTTCATATTTGGGTTCTCTAGATTCTTTGTAGACATTGTTCGTATTTAAGAAGTACTTAGCTGTATATTTAACCAAATCAGTCATAGAGTACTTGTATAGAAGTATTTTAGTAATGTTAAGCAGTGTCAGCGCATTTAATTGTATTGCAACTACCCCCAATTCCTCAATTCCTAATCCAATACTTCAGTTTGCTTCTGGATACGGTACAGCGCACACAACGTCGACGTCTGTGGAAATTGCGTATCTTCTTCATAAGTACTACTACTTAGTTTAAGTAAATCGCTATGCAGAGTTAAATTGGACATTACGAATAGCAAAAATATCTTATTTTGGACTGAGTTTATCTTGATAAACCGTGCTGGAGTTATTCTGAGATGGTATCAGTGGGAGTGGTGGTGTCAGACAGGTTAGTGATAGCAAAGATTTTTTAGTGTGCTGAATATTTGAGCAAATATCCGATATTTGAAATAGCGCACGCGTTGAAAATGTTTGGCGTTTGCCTTTGGTAGGTCTGTGTAACTGAATTAACGACTTTGGGGGCAATATTTTTTTATATTATGCCAAGTTGTGGTGTTGTGTCAGACTTATAAAAATAATCGTTACACTGTTACTAGTTTTTGGTGTAGAATGTACTATTAAAAAAAACTGGCTATGTTTTCACACAACATTCCTAAACTTCAAAAAACAAAAAGGTGAGAATAAATATTATATATATAAAATTCTCGTGTCACAATGTTAGTTACGGCTGGACCGAATTGTATGAAATTTTGTGTGAAGGCGTGTAGGTCTGAGAATCGGCCAACATCTATTTTTCATGCCCATAAATATTAAGGGTGGTCCACCCAAAAAAAAATATGGCAATACAATGTTGGCTGGGCTCAAATGGGATTTTATTGTAAAAATAAACATATTTGTAATAACGTAGGCATTTATTTAATTGTCAACAAAAGTGTAAACTAAGAAGTAATATTTGTTCCCTTAAGTACGGATTGAACACTGCATACTATTTATAGTTATATATAACGATATGATATTATACTTATTAATGTGTTAAACAAGTTGTGATGTATGAATAAATATTACCTACAGTTTTGGAATCTATTTGGGATTTTTGTATCTTTCAATATGCTATTATTTGACTAAACTAAATCTCTCACACTATAATTACGGTAAATGTAATAATTTATCAGATATAAAATCACATAGATATGTTATTCTTCATTACCCAAATCACCTAAAAACAAAACCGGAGACACCTAGAACACCAAGACACATACAGACAGGCGCAATTATATAATACTTTTAATTATTCAAGTCATCCACATAAACACACAATCATTTAAATATAATTTAAAGTTAAACTTTTATCTTCTCTTTTCTTACTTAGGTATGTAGGTAATGTTTACTTACTATTATGTTTTTAGGTATTAATCATAAATAATAATTGTGAATTGAATTACTCTTGGGATCACCGACGACGCAAGAATTACTTATATTTAATTAAGGCATATTTTTTTTCATATAATATTCAAGCGACACAACTTTTACAATATAAAACTGACTGAATCCTAAATCCTAGAAATTTGGAGGGTGTGTTCTTGGTGTAATTTAGATATACATATTAAGGTTGTGTTTTCCGAAATATCACCATTTTTCCAGGTTTTTAAGTATGTGTAATGTTACTGGCACGAAGGTGAAGGCTGGAGGCAGTTGACTGTGTCATGGTGGACTGGAGCATAGTGAATTTTCATTTCATGTATCAAATCAATTATATTATGAATATGTCTTGCCACAATATAATATTTTACAATCATATGAACAATCGCAATAGGTTAAATTTTCCATCCAGTCAACCATGGACTCGACCTGGCGAAGTAACAATCGAGAGGTTTTCCGATTGTTTCGATTGCTCTATGCAAGCGATTGGTCCCGATCTAGCCGAATATAGATCGTCGGTCGATGTAATGCATCGCGCCGTATTCGTTGAGTGGCGACTTCCCGCGAATCGGACTCGCTACCATCGGCAGCAATTGAAAACAATCGCGATGCAATCGAGATGTTTTAACAATCGAAACATTCGAGATTAATCTCTCTCCATCGCGCATAGCTATAATATTTGGGCGTCGTCTGCGATTATCCTTGTGTGTCGTAAAAACATAATTACAAACTAAACTAAAGAGAAAAATAGTACAATATCTTTACGTACAACACTTCCAGATAAATTATCTGATCATCCTTTTATGTCGCGCTCGCATTCTGATCACACACGAAATGTGTTAGGTATGTGTGTAACCTTATAATGTGATAATGTGCAAAACCACACGGAATAAGGAAAATAATTATATTGTAGGTAATAAATAAATCTTAAAAACTACAAAGGCTTAAGTACAACAGACAAGGGTGTACCTACTGATACAAATACATCATTATAAGACCTCGTAAGGTATGTTTTGGAATAATTTGGAGTAAAAAGAAATTGTTACCAACACCTAAATTAAATTTTGCAATCACCCACTTGAGACCATTTTTCCAGATAATCTAAGCGCAATAACTATTACTACACAGTTTGATGAAAATAATATAATAAATCCAGGAACTTTTTTGTCCTCCAAATTATATGATTATTTTTAAACCGTCGTAAATCAAAGCCAATAGAATAACTACATTATGCTGCTAAACCAAATAGTGCATTTAACATTTTTCCTAATATCAACTAAGTTTTCTTCGAGGAATTCTTTTTACTTTTGTGGTATAATCCGTCCATTCCTTTGCCGAAGGGTGAAGCAGAGTTGGTTGTCAAGAAGTAAGATCCCCGGGCACTGAAAAAACAAAAACACACTCTTAAACACAGAAATCAAGTGAAGTTAGTGTTATGAAACTTAGGAACTTAAAACACGCTTATTGGTAGGCGTAAATATTAATTATTTTAAACAGACAATCCTGCAAGTTTTCGAAAGAAAAGGATTCCAGATGGCAATTACCCTGAACAGCGAAATTTTCTACATTTGGCAACTTTTAACATAGGAACGAAATAAATAAATATTAATTAATCTTTCAAAGAGGATGCACGTCGTCTGGTAGAAGCTTCTCGTGACAAGTGGGCTGGGGCTTTTCTCGCTCAGAGAATCAGCATTGCTATTCAACGTGTCAATGCTGCCAGCCTTCTTGGCACGATCCCGAGAGACACCGATTTGGGCCAAGTTTTCTACTTGTAATTAGTTTTTAGTACTGTTGCTTGATCGTCTAATTTTTTCGGCAAAAGCGCTAAATATATTCTTAAAGTCCGTAACATTATATTAGGAGTAGGAGCTTACACCAGGTTGTGCATTTAGCTCCCAAACTTAACCTAGCGTAAATTAAAGGGCTTTGTAGCCACCTTAGTGTTAAAATTTCATCGTTTCATCAAGCTCAGAGCGCCGATGGACTTGCCATAATATGTCCACCATGCGAGAACATTCCTAAAGAATATGTACTGGCACGTGGCTTATTAACCCACGTGCCAGCGCATTACCGACAATTTAATGGGAAGGTCGGTTTCGGCCACGGCGACCGCAATCGGTCGAACCATCGACATCATCAGTGTCACAAAAAGTGTATGAATTACCTATTATCACAGCTGTATCCCATGTAAACCATGCCGTTCTCAGGCGTAGGGTTGCCTCTGAACTTGTGATAGGAGTCGGCGGGAGATGACGGGAACGCCTCTGGGTTTCGCACAGACTCTGCGTAGAACCGCCAAGAGCGCCAGTGACTGCACAAGTCTGAAAATATGTAAATATAAAGTTTTATTGTTGTTCTGAGTAAGATCTTATAACCATAAATATGGCTCTTAAAAACCGACTTCAAAAATTATGCTTTATTTTATCTCTGCCTTTCGTGTGGAGAACTGGGCTCAGCACAATGATATAATGTTTGTATGAGCTGGGTTGAAATTTAATTTCAATCAAATCATGAGGAGTTCCACTAGTCGTTGTTTTTAATGGTTAGCATGGTAATAATAAAAGTAACGAGCGCGGTTGTTACTAAAATAGCACCAAGCACCTTTGTAGTTAGTATACGTAAACGTTAACTGTACAAATATGTAGTGATGTTACAGAAGATTAGATAAAAAAAGACCTTGAGAATGTATAAAATTCATACGTAGACGGTACAATGTCATGTGAATTTGACCTTCCTATTTAGTTATGTGTGATGTGGGTAGGCTAGTCTTAGATCATTTGCAATTCAATTATTGCCTTTTTTATTCATTTCCCTCATCAAAAATAACAGAGCAACCTGTCGCGAGCCTCAGGCTTAACTTCACCAAAATATTCGAATTCAAGTTTTACTACCCTTGTAGTACATACTAATTTTGTATATACTTGACGGGTACATCTGCCGATGCATTCACTGATGTTATGCATTCATTGGTATGCGCCAAGGCCTTAGTTAATTGAAATTCTCTAACAGTGCTCAATGAACTCAAACGGAACTGCAATACGCAGTTCGCTCGGTTCGTATTGGAAGGCGGGCTTACCGTGCCTTTAAACAGATTTTCACTTCCAAGATATAATAAATATGCTCACGTCATCCCAGAAGGGTCCCTGGAGGGGTAAGCAGAGCTGTTGTAATAATAACACCCACTTAACAGATAATAAAGTAAGTACCTACCAACGTGACACATGGTGAGTCTATGGCCATCTCTCATCACTATACATACGTACTTTGAATTACTTCTTAATCATATGCTTTATCTCACGGTATTTTCCTTCACCGTAAAGCTCGTGAAACCGCTGCACTTCAGCTTTTAGAAAAGCTCATTAGTACGGGCCTTTGAGATTCAAACGTCGCTTGCGTAGCTACTGCTAAACCACGGTTCTAAGATATACTTACCGACATTAATAAGGTAGACGTTTTTTAATCGCCATGGCCAAAAGTCGCAATAGCGTCTATAGCGCTGGACACTACCTAGGTTTGCTATTAAAACAAAGTTTGAATTGCTTACTGTTGTCAGAGAGAGGTATAGGGGCGAATTGGGGACATCCAGGCTGGATGCTCTTGCCCCCGTTGGGCCAGAAATCAGCTGTCCCTGTGCGCACTGGCGCCCCGTATCCCCCAGCATCGGTGTGAATTACGTCCACGAATTCAGCGTCCTTCGCGTTGATATGTTCCATTACAACACCATCAGGGTAGAACGCTGGAAAAGCTGGGTCGAGTGCTGTTAATCTGAAATAGGTTTAAGATTTTTTTCAATATAACTTTCGCAATCGTAATTTCGCACCTTCACGAGAGATTCGATAAACGGAAAAATTACTTAGCTCTCTTTGATATTTTAATAGGCCTCCGCAGGCCATACATTTTGCGAAAATGTACTTTCATACATTAATTCCCGCGAATATTTGTGTACCAAACCAAAAGCCGGAGTGGAGGTGGTAATAAAATCATAAACAACTGGGAATAAGCCTTTTAATACTGCCAATAAGTTAAGTTAAGGCGTACCTTTTGGTGATAATGAATAAAAAACTATTTAAATATCATAAGAGCCGTGGTGGCCTTGAGGTTTGAGTAATCGCCTGCTACGCAAGCTCAAATCCCAGCGGGGCCCGTACCAATGAGTTTTTCTAAAAAACTTATGTACAGTGATTTCACATCACGTGCTTTACGGTGAAGGAAAACATCGTGAGGAAACCTGCATATTTCTGAGAAGTAATTCAATGACGTATGTAAAGTGTCTGAGACAGCGATGGACTCACTATCTGCTACGTTGGCACTTAATCATCTTCGCTGAAAAGTGGGTGTTGTGATTACAACACCTCTGCCTACCCCTTCGGGGAATACAGGCGTGAGAATATGTATTAAATATCATAAGAAATAATTAACATTTGCAAGAAACAATGCCAAGCAAATAAACCTGTTTATATTAATCACACGTTTCTATACCGCGTTGATGTAATACTCTCACGTAGTGGGTCGGTAAAAACAAATATTATTCTAAAGAGTATATTTTAGTACATGGATGTTAATAAATGACAGGTAGATAGAGTAACATTTCACTTATTTGGAAATATGAGTAAACTAGATGTGCCCCACGGTTTCACCCGCGTAGACTTAATTTTAATTTAATGAGTGGCTGTATTCGCGGACCCCTATTTTTTGATAATAAATATTAACTTTATCCTTGTAACACCAGCTATCTGTCAGTGAAAGTTCAGTTAAATTTCGTGCAGCCACTTCAGAGATTACCCGGAACAACATACAGACAAACATACAGAAAAAAATGTTTTTTAATGTATGCACCTTATATACTTTCATATGCATTTAGTGCAGCTGTTTTCGGAACAGACAGATACTCTAATTTTTTTTAGGTATCTGTATAGATTAAAGAATCTGATGAATTTGAAAACAAAGTAATAAAATTCCGTTTTAGTGACTTTAAGAATTATGGTGCGAACCAACATACCTTTTTACAGTTTTGCTATATCTATTTTTGAGTTCCCGAGCCGTGTAGCCAGCTACGTGACTGCCTAACGAGTGCCCTATTATGTGTATTTTGTCTAAATGGAGACCGGTGTCAATTAATTTGTTTATTTGTTCCGCTACTGCAGCTCCAACCTGAAAAAAATATCAAGAAATATTATAAAAGGTGAATGTAAATTTGTTTATTCACGCAAAAACTACTTAACCGATCATAATTAAACCGCGGGGCACAGCTAGTAGTATAGTAAAGTTAAGTTACTCATGTAAATATACATCTCATGCCTACATAATTCCAGCAAGTATTATGTAGGTAATGTATGGCCATGACTTTGGCTGTGATCTGAAAAAGCGACGTCAATCACATTTGAACCGAAATTGCGTATTTTGTCAGCCTCTATTGTTTATTTTAGCGGTTGCTTGATCATGTGTGCTGCCTGTATAAAAAAAATAGGTGAACATGAATACATTCGTACATATGGTCATGCCTGTATTCCCCAAAGGGGTAGGCAGAGGTGTTGAATTAACAACACCCATTTTTCACACATGATGAGTGAGTTCCAACGTGACAGATGGTGAGTCTATCGCCGTCTAAGATATACTATACATAACATAAGTCTTTGAATTATTCCTCAGACATATGCAGGTGTCCTCACGATGATTTCCATCACTATAAAGCACGAGGTGTGTGCCGTAAGTGACCTTCATGAATTAATTGATTGGGTTAGCTAGAGTTACCATCGTTAAGTTTTTCGTCACTTTCAAACGCTTGAACAAATTGAAGTGATATTTGGCAATTTTTCTTCCCAAAATGTGCGGATAACATCCCGCTGCACAACGTTATCAAACCGGCTTACCTTTTTAGTATTTCTAGCGGCGTTCACTAAATAAGACCCGTGTGACATGTTGGACCAATCCAGAAGCACGACGTTGGTGTCTGGTTTCGATTCCAAATACGCGTTTACTACCACCTGAAAGAAATAAACAGGAAAATCTATAAATATGCTCACGCCATCCCACAAGGGTTCTCCAAGGAGTTAACAGAGGTGTTGTTACAAAACCCACATTTCGCCGCATATGATTAAGTGCAACGTGACAAAGGGTGAGTCCATCGCCGTCTCAGGCACTAAACATACGTATTTGAATTACTTCAGAGAAATTACGAAGAGACACTTCAATTTTATTTATCTGTATAGATAGCCTAGATGATTCTGATGTATTTTATCTATAATTATTGTAATGTTCCATTATAATCTATTCAGTATTTTTGCGTGAAAGCATAACAAGCATCCATACATACAAACTTTCGCGTTTATAATATATATAGAGATAGGACCCAGGTAAAACCTCCTAGCATTGTAGACAGGGCCGTAGTCGCACATACCCATACATACATAATGTATTTAAATAGATCGCGTACCTGTATACTTTCTTGCTGCGCAGTTTCAATGAAGCCGTGTGCGTAGAAGACGACGGGTTTGTCTCTATCAAAGCCTTTAATGTCTAAAATACGGTCCGCCTGATTCAGGGGGAAGTCTATGTATTCTTCTGTTGTACGTCTGCAAGTAAAGAAGACAATTTTTATGCGGATTGTCCACAGACACCTCTTTAATGTTAGTAATAAGTAAATTATTATTACCTATGTTATCCGAACTATTAAGTTAAAAAAAAAAATATCATTATTTCGTGTCTTCGCTTTAAGTAAAGTTTTTTTTATATTCAAAATGTAAAATTTAACAGTGCAAGAATTTAACGTTAAATGATTCGTCAAAGATTTTATTGAAAGTAAGTTACGAGGAAGGGAAGGGAAAGAAAAGGGAAGAATTTCACAGAAGTTATATTGAGGCGGCGATGGGCCTAGTCACGTTTATACCTATCTCTACCAACACTCTTCTAGGAAGAAAAAAAATGCTTACCCATTATAAAACCTCAAATAAATATCTTCTACTCGATTAGATCTGTCTGGTAAAATTCCTGAAACAATAAAATCATATAATATAATTAATAATGCATATAATGCATAATAATGAACAGTTTCAGAATACCTAATGTAAAGAATTTCATACAATACCATAATTTATCACTTCTCCGCATACACATTGATATGAAAATAAGTAAAATAAAATACGTGAGCTTTGAAAAGACATTGTCCATTCATTGGATTGAAGTCATATCATGGACTCATTTTATCAAAGTAATAACATAATTCATAAATGGAGGATATACTTTGCGTTTGCTTGATTTATGTCATTTATATGATTAGGGTCATTATAATAATGGATGTTTTGATCCGAGGCTATTTGATATAACTTACTGAACCTTAGTACTATGGATAAATTTACTCCATACTATTATTCAATGAAATAAATAATCTACTCTTAAAACATCAAAATTAAATAGAAATAAGTCTATCGAAAAATTAATTTCTAAAATATTATGTAACACGATGCTTTTATGTTCTTGGTATCAATCAAAGTAAAAGAATTCGTATTTTCGTCAAAAAGCCCTTTCGTTTGATACCCATAGTGCAGAAAAAATAATAAGTCCGCCATCTTAGATGATCCGCCATATTGGAATTCGAATGACGTCACATAGCTATCCGTGCATTGTCATCCAAAGTAAGCATGTATACCAAATTTCAGCTCAGTCGGGTAAAGTTAACTGATATACAATTCAGTTGCAAGATTCCACACAGACTAATGTACATAGATTGCAAGTTAAAAAAAAATTGTAATAAGTAACGTTATTTCGTCCATTTTATTAAAATAAAGCACACTTCTTTTATAAGCATTGTTTATGTGTAAACAAAACACGGACACCGTCCCGTGAAGTGACATCTAACGTGACACGACACGACAGACGACCTCCGAGTACCTACTTACAAGGGCCACACTGACCCAGATTTCGAAATTAAAAATTCATCTAACAATACAGAGACTCACAAAAATTATTACTGCGTGTACTAAAATCATAAAGGCGAGTAGATTAACGCCGACAAAGTTAATAATGATTTTAATATATCATTTATTAAACATTTTGATGGTATACAACCTACTACATATTTAAGGATTTTTTTGAAACATGGGTACTTCCCTATATATAAGTATTGCAAGCCACGAGCAAATTTTTATAAGCTCTATAAATATTGCAGGTCCAATTATTGGAATATCAAATTAAAAAATATAGAAAAAAGATTGTTACACTATAGGTAATCAATACAAATTATTCGGTCATACATACCTACCTTCTAACTTACACACATATGTATATAAAAAATGAGAAGTGAGAAAGTACTTTATAAATACTCTACTTTGTAAGTAAATAAATATACTTTCAATGTAAATTAAAGCTTTTTATTACCCGACTATGAGTTAAGACGTATAATTTAATACAATGAAACTTCAATGCTAAGACAACTGTCAGAGTTGGTCCCTTGGTGAATAAGACCGTCAGAAAATTACCACTGCATAGGAAACTCACGAGAAGAACCGAAAATAAACGAGGTACTTATATTATAGGAATGTAGGAATGTTGTTCCATCACAAAGTTCAATTTAGTTCTCTGATTGTACTGACGGGCCCGCTATATCAATCAATTGATTTTCTGGGTTACCATGGCGGCGTTTCTAATGGAGACAATGAATCGTAACATACATACATACATATGCTTACGCCTGTATTCCCCGAAGGGGTAGGCGGAGGTGTTGTAGTAGCAACACCCACTTTTCACCCAATATAATGAAGTGCAAACGTGCAGATGGTGAGTCTATTGCCGTCTCAGGCATTATTCATACTTCTTTGAATAACTTCTCAGACATATGCAGGTTTCCTAACGATGTTTTCCTTCACCGTAAAGAACGTGATGTGAAATCGCTACATACAAGTTTTTAGGAAACTCATAGGCCCCGCTGGGATTCGAACTTGCTTCGCTTACTTAGCAGGCGACAGCTCAAACCTCAAGGCAACCACAGCAATTTTTGCATCGAACGTATTTCCTCTTTGAAAGAAACGGTCAATAATACAACATTCTTCGAATATATAATTCTTTATTAAATAATTACCTAGCTATGTATCTTTTCAATTCAAGTGAGACCTTATTCCAATTGAGTAGGTTACAATATTGCGTGAACTATGAGCACCAGTCATCTATCGGGTTCATCGAAGTTACAATTAATTAATTACGCGCAAGGTCGAGTATCCAAGGGAATCAAGTGAACAATTACTTGATTACTTACTTGCTTTCTCCTTAATGGGAAGTTCATTTTCCAAATAGATGTAGGATGTCTATAAAAATGCCAGAATACAAAAAAAGTGTATTTTGGCATTTGCAGGGTTTTCTAAATATAATATCATTATCACCATGGATGATGTCCATATTACGTCACGCATTCACAAATGAATCACTTAGAAACATGGTTTTATGTGATTGTTTCAAGAACTATTAATCGGAGAAATAAATATTTATAACGTGTTTAGATTTATGTAGTATTACAATACGTTACAGTTGAGGTTTTTGCAAAAATGTATCCTAAATGGAGATAACTTTTTAAGGAAATTACGCGAAAACGGGAGAAGCATTGTACATAGTTATTATTTTGCTCCTAGTTTAATATCCTATCTCATATTTCAAAAGCTGTTCCTCTTCTTTTAGTCACTCGGCATTCGCTAGTTATGAAACATTTTTATGCATCGTGTAACTAAACTTCTTTTTAAACAAAATTACCACATTATTTGAATCTAATGGTTATTGATAGAGAAAGTTATTGAATGTCAGCTCCATTAATACCTTAATTAATAAATTCTAATGTGATATTTTTCATGTAAAATATTTGGAATAATATTAAAATAAACCAATCAATATGTGATCACATAGAAGCAATTTTAAAAGTTTTAATTATGAATTTCTAACATCATTATTGATGGAAATTGTAAGCCTATTAGTTCAGCCAAAGAAGAAGGGAGTGCCAATCGCTGGAATGTAAAACACAGAGCAGAAGAAATACTCGAATTACCAGAGGGCAAGAACCTATCTGGAAAGGCATAGTAATGCAGGCAAACCCGTTCTCAAATGTTAATTCCTGTTAGGTTACAACATTGCTCACATTAATTAAGTCGTATACAAAAATGCTGGTAAAATACGCACAACCTAGCACTGGCTATAGTTATAGTGTTATGGAAAAAGGAAGGTAAATAAATAATAATATACTTATCTGGTTTCAGAGTAATCTAACTGAGTGAGCTTCCTCTCTCGAAACCACTGAACTATACTGAATATCTCGCCGCTGAACATTTTTTGTCATATTAAAAACAAGTTTTTAAGCCTAGAATGCATACTAGTACGTACATACTATTGTTTGGTTGTTGACACAACTATTTGTAATTTGTAATAAAATGAAGATCATTTCTACGTTTGTATACTATTATACAAACATGGAATTAATTTCCATTTTATTACAAGCATTAAATCCAAGAAAAATCCATAGTCTCGAAAATGCAACCTACCGCAAATCGATTCAAATTCCATTTCCGTCAATATTAATGTTCTGGGTATATAATTATGTTGTATACATAGCTACTTAAACTGAACAGTAATTGTTGCAAACGAGCTAATTTACCAGCCCAATGAAACCGTATAAAATGGAAACTCATTCCCCTTGCCTTACTCAACGTGGTAATTGCATGCAATGCCGGCTGCAGCTATTGTCCTGGGTATGTAGACCTGCGCTATAACTACCTAGTTTTTAAATATTTTGCTTTATTTTGTATATAGATACATTTTTGTTTTATCAATGCTTATAACTAAAATAGGACTTAATAATAAACTTACAGAAAAAAGCTTACAGTTTGTAAGTAGGAATTAATCTTCGTAACTTGTCATCTAAATTAAAAAATATAAATCATATCAATTCACTTTACTTTAGAATGTACCCGATTACAGTTTATTCCTTGTGCTCAGTACAGTAGGTTAACTCTTCAAGCTTATGTTTTGTTCCAGTAAAAACCATGGTAATACCTTCAAAGAACCTCACAATAAACCCTATTAGAAATTGATTGAAATTAACTACAGCCTTATGTATTATTCATAATTACGATCCCGCCTTTACTTTTACTTTTCCGAGCTTAGGTGAACCTAACTTATGTACTTACTCAGTAGAGTTCTGCAGCATTGACAACAAGTCCATTGATACTGAGTCTCATCGTTCCGATATCTTAGTTACGCTATCTGATCTCGCAATTAGGGTTACCTATATACTTAAATTTTAATACAATACATAAAACTATACCCAGCTACCATCATCGGTTTATGCAGAGCGTCTGCATATAGTTTTATACCGATTAAGAACTTCTGAGCTTTGACGTTTAATTTTGGTACCGTAAATGTTTATATATATATATATATATATATATATATATATATATATATATATATATATATATATACATTTCCTCCTTAATTCTCGGCCCCGCCTTATGGTTAATCTGACCCAGAATATGCCCGTTAGAAAATTTTCTTCAAACGACAATATTCAAATAATAACACTAGAAAAAATACTTGTAAGTTATCTTACTCTAGTGTCGTGTTTTTTGCAGGCAGTAAAATAATCCATGAAGGTAGGTATGTAGTGATATCTCTCTACGACATTTTACTTATTTTCCTAGGTGATACCATCAAGTAAGTACTAATTGTATTATGAAAACGGTGTGGGATATTCCATTACGTTTCTTTAGGTAGAGCCAAAATAATATGAAAAAAATAATGGAACCTACATGCTAGGGTTGCAACCCTACCGTCAAGTAGAACGAGGTGAACTAGTATCTACGCGTCTCACTATGTATATACTTATCACTCTATGTATACTTATGTTGAAAAGTAGAGGAAAATGCAAATTTCTAACCAACACTTCACATTATTTATAATGTAGTGAGCTACCTAAAAATAAATAATTACGAGGAAGCGATTAATCAACAGGTTAATAACAGTTATTAATAGTTTTAATCCGACTATGTAGAGTTGCGCTCAACCACTACGAAATAGCTATGGACTAAACATACATGTTACATGTATTTTTAGTTTTCATGGTTGAACAGTTTCGCATAATAATCACCGATTCGATCACCGATCGATCACCAACCCAACCTAATAATTGAATGGGTAGAAGCTCGAGTTCCTTCAGTGCAATGATATTAGACATTTTTAAAAGACAGAACTCTTGCATCTGTTTTCAGTTGCTCTCATATTTTTATACTACTTATTTGATAAGTTACAAGCTACTATGTACGGAAAAACATATCGTTTGTTTTGTAAGCACATAACGTATCTACACTTTTAATATTATTGCCTAACCCAGTAGTTGGATGGGCTGTTCAATCCGTGCAGTTAGGTTACCAATTGGACATTATTGGCAATAGTTAAAGGTTAAATAACAGATGTTCCGAATAATCGGGTTGCGCATCTCAGATGACTTAAAGTAGTTTCATATAAGATGACGAGTAAGATCGGAGATGAAATTAATGGATTAAAGACTACTCGCATAACACGTGTACCTTCTGCTCTTCACGAGCCCACGTGCTCCACATGCTCCTTTCGAGGGACCTGCAGGACCGGCAGGACTCCTATGTAATTTTATTCTTCTTTTGTTTCAAAACTTGCCTTCTGAAAATATCTTTATTTTTCAAGTCTAATATTCTTTACATTTTCTATAGCATAGAGAGGAGGTAGGGTATATATAACAGCAGTTCTCTATCTATCTGTACCAACATAGCTGCGGTGCTTACAAAGTCTAGTCACTTTCTTATTATACTATCATCATGAATTTAACAGTAATAACTCTTGTTGGTGTAACCAATGTATTCCTTTCCACTTGTCTCTGTCCAGTGCCATCTCTTTGACCTCCTTATATGTCATGACAGACACTTGTACTATACTATACCTTTTATTATTTCTATATCTCATATTCCTTTATTGATTGGATCTGTCAATATAAAATTCTATCATAATTTTTTGAAACTTATCTCAATCTTCAGACGAGGAATAGACATTTTGATAGATTTAGCTGAAATTAGACTAATTACCCATGTAAGTTCTCAGCTGGGGTATTCTCAACCCAAGTGTTGTAATTCTTTCTTAGTTTTTCAATAGTACTCCAGGGAGGGTGGTGACAATGTAACAAACACTCGCCCTTGCGCGAATAGATACGATACAAAGTGTATGGGTAATTTTTTTTATCGTTTCTATTAGCGAATCGTGAGGATAATGTTACTCTGTCTACAGGCCAAAGGCTTGAGGATGTTATTTCAAACACTGATATTCTATTACGATGCCTCGGCATGCAGGGTGGCTTAAACGTGTTGCCTGATAATTTGAGGATCGATCGGCGCTGCCCTACCGTTTCAATGCTTAGTAGAATTTTGATCTGTTTTTTATATTTATTTACTTTCTATTATTATAACAATTGGAATTGGAAATGGAACCTGTACTTTAGAATAAAGAACTACAAATACACATTGCACAGAAATTTTAGTGGTCCACAAAATCCGTTGGAGGAATAACAAGCTGGTCAATTTTAGACAAGCGTTGTGGATTGTAAACACCTCAGAGAACACCCATTATGACGTCATAAAAAATGCTAGACTAACAAACCTCGCAAAATCGTCTAAAGTCTCTATGCCAGTATTTGTAAAAACAGATTATAACACCGGTTAGTTTAGTCGGTGCAAGTCCCACGGTTAAAACGTCGCAAAAAATGGATATTTATGACTCTTTATTGAGACTTGCGTCACAGTATAAATAAGAACTCTCCAAGCAGTAAGGAATCTAGGTCTATTTTGGAAATAAAACGATTGCGTGAAACGTGAGGTTGTCTTAAAGATTTAAAAAAAAATCTGTAAAAATAATATATTATAGGTTTGTCGTTATGGATTTATGAAACAGTCGGGAAAACGCGTGAATGATGTATACGCAACCAAACCCGACGTGACACCTCTTACGGTCTTACGGCTATTCCGCTTATTTTCTTGTAGACGCGCGTGTCTGTGTGTGACATTTCGAACGATTTTTTCTTAGATTCGTAACTGCTTGTAAAGCTATATAACTGTGCTTGCGTGGTAGCCTACCTAACAGAAAAAACCGAGTAAGACTTAGGCCTTGGAAACAGTCATCTTTTTGTGTTCTTAACTTTACCAAACAGAGATTGAATTAAGCATAGCCCGGTGTCAGAAATGATACAGAGTTATCGAAAAGGTCAAAAATTACTATCTTGTTATGAGGTATTAAAGTGACATGTGTCGAGTGTTCCATGAGATTGTGTTATCTATTTCTATAAAAAATATGGTTTCTGTGTGTTTTATGGCTTTGTACTTAAATACATAAACCACAGTTAACACAATAATAATATTGTTCATTTCTTTTTCTACAGTTAAAGTTATTGTAGTTTGAATTATTTTCTATCTAGCTGTTACACAGTTACAGTAATAGGTATTTTTTTATATGAGCTATGCCTCGCTATACACTCGCGTTTAGCCCATTTTAAGGTTATAGCCCATTCTAAAAATATTTTTTATTAAATGTAAAAAAAAATAAAAAAAAAATATTTAAAGTTAGATCTTATAACAACATCGATGAAAGTCGAGACTTTGTAGGTGGACATTTTTGTCATAGATAACTGTCGGCTGGTGGTCATATACTATCTATTTTTTTTCGGTGTAGTGCAGTTTTAAAATAAAGGTTCGTGCTAAAATGATATGTGTAACATAAGACGATGCTTTATAAGAAATTATGATGGTTATGATGTTATAAAATTGAATTATATAAACAAAAATGTCCCAAAAATAAACAAAGCGAAATTTTTCCCCCAATATTATAGTGAATGGGATATTTACAGAATAACTGGTAATAATAGTGATGTACCTACTTAGTGAACCTATGGTATGAATGACACGCACGGCTAACTATCGATAATCACGAACACGCGTGCCTGATATAGATAAGTGATAATATGACGTCAGAGCAATCATTCGCGTTTCAATTTGCTACAGATCTAATTGGACTGATTGAAGGTAGGAAGAAGGTATTTAGATAGGTTTTTATAATTAAAAATGAAACATAATTGAGCTTGATTGAGCATCGAGCATCCTTCTTTACAAATAAAATTTCGAAAGATACACACATTGCGTTATCTATACTCTATACTAATATTATAAAGAGAAAAGGTTTGTATGTATGTTTGTAACGAATTGGCTCAAAAAGTACTTGTCTTGATTTAAAAAAATGCTACATTATCACTGATTAATATATAGGCTATATTTTATCACCTTACTTCAACGGGAATGGGCACTACGCGGGTGGAACCGCGTGACGTCCGCAGTGAATTAATATACACATACAATTAGCTATGAACTTAGATACCTATCTTTCAAAATTATATAGTATTATTATCAAACTAGCTTCTGCCAGTGACTTCGTCTGCGCTGGATAATAATCCAATGTTATATAACGATAATGGGTCTCCCACCATCGTTTTAAACAGTGCATATTAAGAACTTCTGAGCTTTGACTTTTGATTTTGGTACCTTAATATTACACGTCAATAGAAAGGAGTTCTTAATGCTCGCGGTTTAATCGTTTAAAGTTGGCCCCTTGCACTATCTTCTTGCTATGTTTTGGACAATTAGCACATTTTTTTAAATTATTTTCTACCTGAAATTCGAATGTATAATTATTGTACGTCAAGTTTCATTAACATTCGTACAAAGTTTTCCGTTTATAATTGGTATTATTACATTACCTAAATGGGTATTGTATAATTTTTATCAGTTTTAGCTGCTACGATTACGGAAGGAAAACTACGAATTGATTTAGCAGTTGGTATGGTGTCGTAATCGAGGTTGATTATAATAAGTTTGCGAACAAAAATGTGAATCCCGGTCGATTATATTTAAACATGCTCTATAGTTTTTTACACCTCGAACAAAACCCTGGAATGGGCAAATTAGGTACAACTGGACGAGGCGCGATTTATATCCTCAAGTCAATTATAAATAAATAAAAAAAGAACACAAATTTGGTCCCGTCTCTTCCTTTTAAATTAAGTAAATCAAAAGATAAATAAAAAAAACGAAATAAGTAAAGTTAGGATAATTTGCTGAAATAACATGGTAATAATGCGCTCCCTGTAATTAATTCAAAGTAATTAATTCGACTCTTTTAAATTTGACGATTAGTTAACCTTCTACTTTATTTGTATTCTATATAACTTATAACACAAAACAGAATATTATTATTATCCATTTATAACATTACCTATGGGACAAAGTTCAATTATGTACCTAATAGCTCCTTGCAAATTCCTTGCAGAGTAATAAAAATATCAGTCTCTTAAATCATAGATAAGCGGGATGTTAGGCAACACTATTATTTATTCATCCGTTAGTATTGCAACACCTGGCATCACGGACCATAGCCCACGTGCGCCGGAAACATCCGAGCGCGATCCGTAGGTGAACGAACGTAGACGTAAATAGTTGTGAACTTCTGCATCCCGCCAAACTTCGCACTGTTTAGCGCTCATGTGTATAAAAAATTTCGTATTCCCCATACCGTCTGGCTAACGACCGATAAACAACAATAAACTGGTTAACAAAAGGCAGTAAACGGTACCCGGAACGCTCATTCACTTGCAAGCATTCAAGTTATTCCACTTTTTTTTTTGCAATTAAAATGTAAACTGTTACGCGACGTGGGGCCTTAACCTGAATACACATATCGCTTCTCACATGGGGAATTGACAATTTGGCTGTCGTTATATTGAGGAAGTCGTGATTGCTAGTTCCGTACCTGTTCCCCACCAATATCGGTTCCAGCTATCCGTCACTGTGCGAAACATGGCGCTACGTGCGACGCTCACTACGCTCGGCGGGCAACTGACTCACTTCACACACTTTGCAGTACTTTACACTGCCGAGAGAAATAAAACATTCCAATTTCGAATCCAAATGTGAAGGACGGGATGATGAATCGGAAGACCAAGAAGTTGCCCTCCGTAGTTTGGTTTAATAGAGTAGTATAAAGGGAAACCGACAAAGGGCTCCGTGTCGCTCTGATTCAATTAATCCCTAATTAGAGACGAGAGTGCTCTTAATGTCGCGTAGAGATGGATTTGACACCGTAGCCTGTCGCTAAAGTAAATGGAAATCTGACATGACAATAGCTCTCAGCGGAATCCAGGTCAACTGTCTGTATAGTGTTATAATAGGCCTCCATATATTGTTCAGTTTGCATGTTTCAAAAGATTAGGGAGGGTAAAATAAAGCAGCCTTTGAGCAATAAGAAAAAAGAAAAATATTCCGATTCATTCATGAATTATTAATTACATCTAAGTGACCATGTTGTCATTTCGATGATAAATAATATTCGGATCACATTATGATTTTCCCACTTGAGCCAAAGTGAACACTTTACAAAACTTTACCCTGGGTCTTTCGTGGTCTTTCGTTTCGTCTAAATTCATGCATCATTCATACAATCACATCCATTCTGAAAATAAATACAAAATTCGTAAAAAACAAATAAATATCAATTTTAAAATTACCGTAAGCACATTTTGTTTGATTATATTAAGACAAAAGAATAAATTATGTTCCTTTTTCAAAAAGTTTATATGTTCAGTTTCCTCATTTCTAAATTCGTGGAAAAACTTGACAAAAATGTATCTCTTTGTTATCAAAGTAAGTAATTAATACAAAAAATAAAAAAGCTACTTAAAAGATCATATCCGTACATTACACAGTGGGCATCAAAATAATATGTCGAATAAAAGACGTGCCAAATTCAAGAAAGAGCCTAATTAGGGAAATTAACGGATTAACTTACCTATAATATAGTAGGGATTCGGGAAAAAATTCGCCCGTTACGGCCGCGTTGAATAAAATAAAATTAAGGTTATGAGCCGGAGTCCAGCTGCGTCATTCTGTAAGGTTTCTCAGCGTCGAATTCGACGTCGGACGTCGGTTTCAATCATAGGAAATTGATACATAAATACATAGAGATGATAAAGATCAATTTCGCATCTTTGAAACCGACACTCAACGTCGAAATGAGAAATCTTACAGAATAACGCAGCTGGACTCCAGCCCTGACCTTCTGAAGTTTTATTCAATGTATATAGAGCTCCGTAAATATAGCACCAATGCAAAACCACATCCTGTAGGTAATACCTGTGATCTAATAAGGAAAATACTACTATTCCCTACTTGGTAGTATTCCCAGCTACCTATAGGCAGCTGATTTTGAGTCTTATATTCTTAAGTAAATTTGAGTCTATAAAAAATATTTCCCTACTTATAGACCTCTAAAATTGTCAAAATGACATGACTTTACATGCAGTTCGGAAGAGAAGGTTGTTTTTTTTACATCACATTTTAGGTACTTGTTACATGAAAAAAGAAAGTCGGTCTATGTGTATATCACTACCTCAGAGCTGCATTAATGTTGGAAACAAGAACATTAAGTTTCAATGGGCTCGTACTTTAGACAGGCAAAGTTCAAATGTTAGCCATAACGTTTTATTGTCCAGTTTTAATTGACTATTGGAGCACGCGGAAGACTGGTTGGAAAGTTATAAAAATTATATCATTACTTTTACCAGAAGGTGTAGTAACATTATTCTGAAGTGAATTGCAAAGTTTGGTGTAAAATGGGTCATTTTACAGCCACTTTTAAAGGCTTTAAAAAGTGTACAGGTGTCCCACAAGCATAACCGACAGTAAAAATTATGATTTAAATTAAAATGATGCCAGCTAAGTTTCTTGCCGGTCCTGGTCAGAAGGCTAGTTTCCGAACCTCTTCCGTCTTAAGTGCCTCAGTCAAGTACCAGGGTCTAAACTGATTATATAATATTCATTTCCATTTTCAAAAAGTCCATGCACGTGCCGAACCCAGGAATTATCGTGAAAATTATGTCCCTCTTCTGTAGAATGGTGTTCCATTCTACATGATGATTGCATATAGTTTTGACAGATGGCGCTAGTAGTACGTTTTACTTGTTAAACTGACATAGAGCATAGAAATACATAGTCTATGAGTCTTAGGATCTAGTTTACAACGAGTCTAGGCTTAAAATGTGTTTTAAACGAATTAAAACTTAATAGTAAGATGTAGCATTACGTTTTACTTTTTACTTCTTATTCGGCCCTTGAAGTTACATAACATGGAAACAAAATTAAAAATATACGAATAACATTATTTTGGTGTGTAATTTAGGTATTGTTTATTTTTATTTGTCGAATATAAATAATTTGAAAACTAGAGAACGTTTATATAACTTCCATATTATAAACTCAAAGGTGACTGACTGACTGACTATCAACGCACAGCCCAAACCACTGGAATTTGGCTGAAATTTGGCATGCAGCTAGATGTTATGACGTAGGTATCCGCTAAGGATTTTGATTAATTCTACCCCCAAGGGGATCAAATAGGGGATGCAAGTTTAGGCTACAAATAATAAAAAAAACTTAGGGTATGCTAACGCGGGCACCTGAAACCTCGGGGCACATCTAGTGTACCTACCTATAAGACACAAGAAGTGAATTGATTCGTTGTGGTTTACTATCTGCATAATAATGAAATAAGCTGGATTCGATATGATTCAACTGCGTCAGGAGCCATTTTTAGATCAATTTGCGTGCCATGACTAGTTTGAAATGTAGTCCTTGTATTGTGGTCTACTATACCAAATCCTTTAAGGGTATTATGTCACCTACATGTACGTAACTTAGGTGGATATAAAGTTGAGTTTACTTTGGGAGCGCAACGTCCATTAAATCATAGGATTATATTATCTCTCTCATGCAGGTAGTGGTTAAAATAATGTATGCTGGATATGTATGTATACTGTTTGCACAGGTATTTGATAATTCCACTATTTATTGTATTTTAGTAGGGATTATATTTCCCGAAGTCTAGACTTCTCAGCCGACTATTTTGATACAGAGCATCGGTTGGTGGTACTTCCCACTTCCCTCTATGATGTTTGAGGAGGTCAATGGCTGGTATTCACGTCATACTTGTGAACAGGTGCTGCTTGTGGGGGCTGGTCATCTCAAGCTACGCATTTAGTTATAAGTAGATGTACAAAATTTTTGGTTGAGTTAATTTTTATCGACAATTGTGCATTGGAACATTGTCCATGAGCTTACGATTCTTAAATTATTTATTTTGTATTCTTTAAATTGTGTAATATTTTTGAAAAGAGTAATTACTGAGTTTCTTGCCAGGTTCTTCTCAGTAAAAGCAACCTTCCGAACCTGGCGGTAGCATATATAATCCTGTATAATTATGTCATTCTGACGATTTGAAAGTACTTTGTAAAAAGTCTAATCGAATAAATATACTTTTGACTTTTTTGACTTTTTAATTTCCCAGAAAAATAAACATCCAATAGGCATTGAACCTTTAGTAACTTAAACACTACCTACCCTTTAAAAATGTGCGTCAAAGTCTCGACTGTGCATACAGAACGTCGTGGAAACTTTTCTGCTCAGTAGGTACCCCATGTATAGGTTTGTTCATTGTCAACATTTGTTTGCGTATTTGGTGAAATTTGTGTGGCTTGAAATAAGTTGATCCGCTGTCATTAAAATTCAGGGGCCTTACCATGAGCTCTTATTGCCATGGTAGTTTTACTACATATGCTCACGCCTGTATTCCCCACAGGGGTAGGGAGAGGTGCTGTAATCACAACACCCACTTTTCACCGAAGATGATTAAGTGCCAACGCGACAGATGGTGAGTCCATCGCCGTCTCAGACACTTTACATATGTCATTGAATTACTTCTCAGAAATATGCAGGTTTCCTCACGATGTTTTCCTTCACCGTGGTGTGAAATCACTGTAAATAAGTTTTTTTTAGAAAAACTCATTGGTACAGGCCCCGCTGGGATTCGAACTTGCGTCGCTTGCGTAGCAGGTGACTGCCTAAACCTCAAGGCCACCACGGCATGATAATTTTACTCTTATTATGAAACAGATGCATTTGACGTGCATACGTCTGTGACTGTCACACAGCTGTAATAATATTGCAATAAGAGCTCATGGTTGGGCCCCTGCCCTCTGGAAAAGTAGATACGCATTTCAAGCGACGCTAACACGCATGGTCATTGGGCTCTGTTCTTTGTGGATGGAATAGTAAAAACCTTATAGATCGAACTTTGTCAGTCGGGTAGAGTCCTAATTCAGAGGTCCTACCTAATATCCCCTATGTAGCGGGTCAGTGAACTTAGCATATCAAATCACAACAGATAAAGAACAAGTGAGTTCTTTCAGCATTTTCCATTATCCATTGTTTACATATAAAAGAGTTTTGTTCAAAACGAATATTCTAAAAAAAAAGGTGTTTACAAAGAGTTCCGGTTAAATTGTAATTTTCCTGAGCTGATATTAGTTTTGGATAGGTTAGTGATGATTGGAATTGATTTCGTTGAATGGAGTGAATATAAAATAGATTTAGGACGTAATGAAATTGTTTGTATTCGAATGATATGATAAAACATAATTCAAATATAGGATTTGATTGCCAACGCGTCGTGTCGATTTAATCATTATTAATTTGTCTACATCAATACATATATTTATTTATATTACATTTTTCATTCGTACTGCGAATATAAACGTAATTTTTAGGTAGATACATCATACATTCATGTGCTCGTGTGCTGTCTTCATTCTGGTATCACTTTTCATTGAACTTACATTTTAAATTTTCCATTTGATCCTTGGAGGGTTCATGTTATTTATTGGTGGTAATTTTTCGACGGCCATAATTGTCCATTCACTGTAATTTAGTAAACATTTTCAAGTATAGGATGTCAACGATATACTAAACAATGAAAGTTGACCTGAATTGTATTTATTACAAAGGTCGACTGGTAGAAAATGTCTAAGGAATTATTTCGCCTGTGAAAAATGTTATGCAGGAAGTTTTTAAATAAAAAAATTTGTAAATAAACGGCTGATGAGTAAAAAAGCTTCAAACAGCAAGTATATTAAGTATGCAAAGGAGATTTCACTAAAACAAAGCCGTTGATATGCTTGGTATATGTTGATATACTATAAGCTGTTGATAGACGATATAAATGTTATTGTATGTAATAATTATTGACTATGTAATTAAATGTACACGATGCCAGCTGCCGGTTCATCTCAGAAGGTTCTTACCAGGGCTGAAACTGAATAAATAATTTTCATTTTCATTTTCATTAGTTTACAATTTGTTTTTGATTGTTTATATCCTACACACGACGACCCACAATCTTCTTGATATTATCGTTAGTCAGGAAACCATTTCCTAACTAGCAATCATGATATCGTTTCAGAAAGTTTATAAAATAGTTATATATCAAAATAATAAGCAGTTACTCCCTTCAAATTTTGATATTTCCATTAAATGATGATTACTTTAGTTTAGATATTATAATGAGGAAATGTGCTTGCAAATGGGGGAGAAGCACGCAACTCATCAATAACCTTAATATAATTAAGCTTACTAATGTTTTTATTTTTAGCTCTTCTCGGACACTCGTTACGTTCCCTATTTAATTAAATATTAACTCTGTGGCATCCGAATTGGCATTTGAAATAACTTGTAGGACGTAGGTGGCCAGCATCAGATTCCATGGACCATCTTGCATAAAGTTATACCTATAGATTTTCAGATAGACTAAATAACGAAGATATTCAGGAAATGACAAACGAAATCAACACGATAAAGGTGGGGATTATCTACTGCTTCATGAAACATTAGACATCATAAGTACCTACCTACTCAGACTGATATAATATAATCTGGTAATATAACATCAAAAGATAAAATTTGTAGTAGGTAAATATTGTATTGGTACTTAATGCGATATCATTATGTATAAGTACTACATGTGTTTCTTACTCAAAAGGCTGGTGTAATAAACACATAAGTGAGTGCGGATTAAAAGAGAGATTAGGTACATAGTATGTAATTATAAATTAAATTTATAATTACCATGTACAATTATTTTGGTGATTAAAATTATATACTCATTCTTGAACATTGTAACTATTGCTCTACAATTCTGCAAAATGTGTATGTACGAAAATAAGAAATGCTTAATTTTATGATTTTCTCTAAGCGCCTATGTTTATTTTCCGAGCAATAACTTTGTTTGATCTGATTCAGTGACTTTTAACAAGCTGTGCCTCGCGCCTCTACTCGCGTCATATTAACAATCAAAAATATGTATTTTTTCCCGTTTTTCGTAACATTTTCCATTGATGCTTTGCTCCTTTACTGATCCCAGCAGATAAAGCCTAAAACGTTCCTCGATGAATTGACTATCTAACACAAAAATATTTTCAAACCAATAGCTCCTGAGATTAGCGCGTTTAACCAAACAAACAAACCAACTCTCAACTTTGTATAGATATTTCGAGTTGTTTCAAAAGTAGGTACAGCGCCCTCTTCCATGAGGTGGACTAGCGATACCTATCGCCAAAACACAATTTTTGTAAGATACGTACCATTATTATATTAAAATCGAACTTCAAAAAAAAATCTCATGTTTACGTAATACATTCTAGTTTTATGAAATATTTTTTGTTTAGCAGAAGTTTTTTTTTGTTTCTTCATCATCGTTATCATTTTGACGTCTAGCCTTTGACATGTGGAACAATGTAGGTAGACTTTGGTGGTGAACTAGCGATCCGGCCTTTTTTTGTATTTGTCTTTTTTTGCACTACGGGTTACGATTTTTCAAGACTTTTATTTATTACCTATCTGTAAATATTATGAGGATTTATTTTAGCTAAAAAAAAAACTTATGTACAGTGATTTCACACCACGTGCTTTACGGCGAAGGAAAACATCGTGAGGAAACCTGCATATTTCTGAGAAGTAATTCAAAGACGTATGTAAAGTGTCTGATACGGCGATGGACTCACCATCTGTCACGTTGGCACTTAATCATCTTCGGTGAAAAGTGGGTGTTGTGATTACAACACCTCTGCCTACCCCTTCTGGGAATGCAGGCGTGAGCATATGTATGTATGTATTTTAGTCTAGAAACCCATCGGAGTTAGTCTCCTATCTCCATATTATTGGTGAAAACCGTAGCAAAATAGCGTAGTATTCTTCAAACAATATAATAAAAACAGTTTTTTTATGGGTAATCTCCAAAACAGCTGGACTGATTTTACCGGATTTTTTCCTGTCTTCAATTTTAATTAAAAAAAAAATTAAAATTATTCATAATATATAAAGATGACTAGCTGTGCCCTGTGGTTTCACCCGCGTAGCTTTAATTTCATTCAGGCGGAACCCTAAATACTTTATTCAAATGAAAGTAGCCTAAGTTATTCCTTGTAACATTATCTGCCAGTGAAAGTCCCGTCAGAGATTACCCGGAACAAACAAATAGACAGATAATCGGCAGACAGACGGACGGAGTTCAAGTCAGTACCGTATCTTTCATATGAATTTAGTTAAAAGTTTGTGTATCGATTAGAAAATGTGTTCGTTGACTTACTCCAGAATGTAAAGATTCTTAAAAAAATATTTCTAAGATGAAAGTAAGATGTTGATACAACGGAAGCGGTAGAGAAGATAAATTGCGGTAGGAAAAATACCGGTAAATAAGGTTCCTAAGGAAGTGACTTCTCCGTTTTATTTTGCGCTCTCTTCAAAAGATACCATTGTGCAAGAACATTGTGGAAGAGAAAAATCGAAACGAATGCAATTATTTATTCGCCTTTGTGCTACCTACGAAAAGATAAAAAAGACGTGCTAAGAGGTGACAGTTGTCTCTATTAAAATTTAGCAAAATATATTCAGCAGTTCAACCGTGAAATGGTAGAGAGGTAGAGCAGTCACTAAACGTTACCCAACACTTACTTACAAAATTTCACCACAAGTCAGTTGTTTTCTTAAATATGTAAATGATCTTCGCTGACAATATAAAATATATTTTATTTATATTACTATTTCATAGGCCGAAAGTAACTTGTCAAATATAAAAATATCTTCCGTCTGACTATACGCACCAACTCTTTTCGAGTCTAATTTTATAGATACGTAATTACCCACGTAATTAGGTGCCCAAAAATACATAATAGAACTCAGACATTCAGCTTACATCTTACGAAGAAGACAATGTTTCTTTGAACAGAGTAAAGTGGTTATAAAATATATATTTTATCTTGCAGAAAATTATAGTTTTGGGTCACAAGTTCACGACCCCATAATTCGTCGTAGCCGCCAGTATTTAGCAGTTACCACGACGAAATATAAAGCTCCCGGCTCTAGAATATTGTTTATTTGTTGGCAGAACGAAAATTTTAAACTAAGTTTTTCTGGGTAATTTACACCAAGTAGGTGTAACGTTTGCTTTGTGAAGGGTGTAGGTTAAGTACCAAGAAAAATATTGTATGTCCCATAAAATATCTTCCAAGCGATTAAAAAGTAATTTATCGATATTCAGAAAATAGTTTATGTCCTTTTTCCTCATGGTATGAATTGTCTAGGAAACTTGGACTGTAGCTTCACAGTATAATCTCTACAAAACGTTGAAAACATAATTTATCGAAGTCATTTCAAGAAAATTAAAGAAGAAAAAATATATATTACGTTCATTGTTTTTATGCCCGCGACGTCTTCCTCATGCAATGAATACAAAATAGTCTAGAGAGCTACTAGACTGTAATTTCCCATTACAATATCTAAGAAACATTCCAAACATGTTTTATTAACATCATTCCAAAAAAGGGATGGAACTATTTATATAAGGGGGATAAAGTTTCCATACAATATTGGAACTCATAGGCAAACTTACACAAACATCGGAGGACACACATTTTATAGCAAAAGATGAAGAAAGTATAATGCGAGTATAATGTATATCTGTATATATGTACATACTCGCACAAGGGTTTTACTTATGTAAGCTCACAACCACGCCGCACGCATACCTACTGCTATTATTCGGAACAAAATCGAACGGTATACATTTGGAGCACAGTCAAAATATTTTGAAAAGGTTTCTAAAATAATATATCAGGATATTAAAATACTTCATCCCTAATAGCTTTTACTAATTAAATGTTTTCGTTTTAACTACCATAGATGTATAACAATAATAATTAATCGCTCCATTAATGGGTGTATTTTTTATATAAAACAAAATATTCAGATAAGCATATCCATGTCATTCAGGAATGCTAACGGTCTATACCAATTAAAGTTCAAATTCCTGAGTGACTGATTCAATATCCACGCACAGCCCAAGCCGCTGGCCCTAGAGACATGATATTATTATAATATAGAGGTTTAGGTACACACAGCACGACGCGATCCAGGCAGCCTAGAAAGGCTGATGATTTCGGGACGGGTCGAGGGCAAAAGAAGCAGGGGTCGTTCGCCAACACGATGGACGGATGCGACCCAGGCTGCAACGAGGACTTCTCTTCAGGCTACCATCCAGATGGCACAAAATAGAGAGGCTTGGAAAGCAATGTTAATAATGCAGACGTCGCACCATGGTCACGTCCCTCAGTCATGAGGTTACTACTAAGAAGAAGAAGGTATACTAGGTATCAATAAGATATTTGTGTGCTGTCCTATCAGACTATGAGAGTTAAGAAATAAAGAGTGGATCTGTGTTAACGCACACACTTATGCAGTATAATATCTCCTCCGAAATTCTGTTGTATATTATTATCATCAAGTATGTGAAATCTTACCTCCATGCGAGCGATGCAGTGGACGCAGTTAATAAAGTGCCTTACAGGTAATCGCGCGGAATAAAAGCGATAAATTTGCTACGTCATCAAACGCACCACACTCACATTAACATGTGAAGTACCTGGATGACCGAGCTATGCCCCGAAACCCCCTGCATACAAATATTCATGAAAATCGTTAGAGCCGCTTTCGAGATTCATATCAATACCAGAATTGTTCGTTTAAAGGTAGGTATATTGCAATTGCAAACGTTCAGATGCGTTACAAAATAATATGTGTAACTTAAGATCACACCGTTCATATAAAAAGTAGTTCCCAACAAGTAGATAGGGTGGCACATACATTGCTCGTTGTTGTCGAGCAAGTTCCTTTGCAGAGTTGAGAACAAAGCTGGCGGCCGTACTCTTTCTATCAAGTGTCTGTGAACAGACTTTGTGCTATTTCGCTTTGCTACCTTCTTCAAATTGCGCTGAGAACTATCTGTTTCCAGATATCACTGTTATAAAGTTTTGTTACACGGTGTTGAGATAGCAACGAATGCTTTTATTTGTGACTGTTATTTTTTTAAGTTAAGAGTAATTGATGCCCTTATATTCCCACAGCGATAAATCGGTTTCAAGACAATTTATTTCCCATAAGAATAACATGAATTATTAACTTTTAACATTTCTCTATTAACTATTAACATTTATTAACATAACTATTAACATTTCTCTACTACGTAGAGCTACATATTTTATCTAGACAGCTGCCTGCGGTCTCGGACACTCGAGCAGTAAACATGCACGTCTATTGTAGAAGCTCTTATCGGATTGTTTCACACATAAATCAAGGTTTATTTGATCGCAATCACTTTGTTTTTAAATATGTAAAACAGATAAACAAAGGTGCAGTAAAGTGCATAGAGACTTACTACTTCGCATAATAATGTGAGAATTATGTTCAAAACGCCATAAAGATTTCCTAGTTATATTAGTTATAGTTTAATACACTTATTTTATATCATAGGAGGAGCTCGTGGCACAGTTGCTATTGCGCATATCATTTGATCAGCGAAGTTAAGCAACCCTAGCCTTAGCCGGTAATTGGATGGGTGACCGCCCGAGTTTCCTCCGTGCCTCGGAGAGCACATTAAGCCGTCGGTCCCGGTTGCCAATTTATCATCTTTGGCAATCGTTACAGGTCAGTCGGAGACCTAAAATAGTCTGACAACTGGTTTAACCCAGATCACAGATTTTCCTTTTAAAAGGGGTTGCGAAGGTCAGATGGCAGTCGCTTCGTATAAAAATCAGGTGATCGGCCGCATCGGGTTGAATCAAGTGCCGACCCCAACAATGTATGGGCCAAGGCCAGGCAGATGATTAGTTATAGTTTAATTTATTTATTCATATCGATAATAGATGTCATTAGTAGTCATAGATGGAAAGGCCAAACGTGCACTTCCTTCTTACAGTAATTGTTCAATCTTTTTTTTTTGGCTGGTTTTATATTTTTCATGATTTGCGGAATAAAATTATATTTTGAAATAGTTAATTACAACATAAACTATCTATCAAGAGTGTATGAGTAGGTCTTTATTCTTAGTGAAAAATAAAGTGTAAATGGAAAACAAACAACAAAATCAATCAAATCAAATCAAATCAAATCAAAAAGTTTTATTCAATATAAGGGACACTTGGAACACTTATTGAACGTCATTTTTCTTACGTTAACTTAAGTAAATTTACTACCGTTTCCAAAAGTAAGCCTGTCAGGAGAAGAAACGGCGAAACAAACTCGCCGGTTTTTTTTTTTTTTTTTACATGTGTCCCTTCTATATACATAGGGTTGCTTAAGTACATTTCAATGGAAGAGTGAGCAACTCATTGCCCTGTTTGGCTATCATCAATATACTCAGTTACACTATAATATGCTTTTTCACAAAGTTTCTGTTTGATGCTTGCCTTAAAACTTAAAAATGGTAGTTCACACATTTTTAATGGTAGTTTATTGAAAAGGCGTATACTTTGCCCCACAAAAGAGTTACTAGTTTTGTGCAGTCTAGTCACAGGGACACGGAGTTTATCCCTCTTGCGTGTATTTATATTGTGCATATCACTATTTTTCTTAAAACTATCTATATTCTTTCTTACATATATCAAATTTTCAAATATGTATTGACATGCCACAGTCATTATCCCTATTTCTTTAAACTTCTCTCTGAGAGAATCTCTAGATTTGAGTTTATAGATTGCATAAACAGCCCGTTTCTGCAGCACAAAGATAGAACTGATGTCTGTAGCATTTCCCCATAAAAGGATGCCATAAGACATAACACTATGGAAATAACTAAAATAGACCAACCGAGCTGTGTTTATATCAGTTAGGTGTCTAATTTTCCTTACTGCGAATGCTGCAGAACTGAGTCTTTTCGACAATCCAGCTATATGGGGCCCCCATTGCAATTTATGATCCAATGTAACTCCAAGGAAAACTGTTGTTTCAACAAGGTCCAACACTTCGTCGTTGATAAGTACATTGGTTTGCACTTGTTTCACATTTGGCATAGTGAACTTGACACATTTAGTTTTTTTACTATTGAGTACTAAGTTATTAGCGCTGAACCAATGTACTACGTCAGAGAGAGCATTATTCACATCGTCAAGGTTAGCTTTTTGCCGGTCTATCTTAAAAATCAGAGAAGTATCATCAGCAAATAATACAATATCGTGTTTATTGCTTACCATGTAAGGTAAATCATTAATATAAGTTAAAAAGAGAAACGGACCAAGAATTGAACCCTGTGGAACACCCATCTCTATTGGACACCCCGGAGATGTTACGCCATGTATATCGACTTTTTGTATTCTATTACTTAGATATGAAGATATAAGTTTTAGAGCCAGGTCTCTTACACCGTAGTGATCTAACTTCCTGATCAACGTTTCATGGTGCATTTCATTTCAAATTGCATTCTATAGAGTTATTTTTTATATTGACTTTTAAAAAAATTATAGCTCTTTGCTGATACGAAAAAAATACTAAACAGAATTAACAATCTGTGTTATGTAACTACGTAGAAGGTATTTGATCATTTCAACCTTCACATAGTGCCGAAATATTTATCTGTATGTATGTTTAGTTAAGCATAGGTGCACATGACTATGTAATAGGATATTCACGCGAAATAATAAATAGTAATAATACGTTTTGAACATTACTACACTTCTCTTATTACTCAAAAAATAATTGCAGAATAAACAAGAAATTATAGACCAGGAGCAAAAAATATAACTGCCGTTAATTTAAAATACAGTCTGTTGAGATTTTCTTTTAGAAGGGTCATACAAGTGACATTTCTACACTGTCATACATTTAACATATTTATTCAATTATTGTTATTTCTATGAATTCGGGGTTAGGTTACAACACTAAAGGTATACAAAAATAACATAACGCATGTCATCATTTTCATATCAATATTGTAATACTGATAGAAATGAGACGTATTTCCATAAGCACGCTTTTGTTCTGACGTGTAAGCAATATCCCTTTCGCCTATCACCTCCAGGAAGTTTTCCGCTCAATCATGCACTCATCCAGCACGGAACATATAAATAAACTTTATGACAATTCTCTTAGAGTTGAAATTATCTTGTCCCGTGGCAATAGTGGCTTTATGATATTTTCTTAGAGGTCTGTCCCCACACCATGTCGACTATAAAGAACTGACTGGTGTAATAGAAGAAATTCTCGACGAATACGTAGATTAAGAGAAGCGGGAACTTGTGACCGGTAAATAGTTTGAGGCCGGGGTATACCAACACGCCTTCTAAATAGCTCTGGACGCATCTGTAAGAAAAAAAAGACTTTAAAATTTTGTAGGTACCTATTACTACTATATTAGGTACGATTATACTTACGTACTCGTATTATATGACGCACAATGTGCAAAGTTTAGACACGTGTGAATTGTTGTGTTAATTACGCACAAAAGGCGTTAGAAATACAATTGATGACATCAAAATAAGTAAAAGAAAATCGTATTCAATAATTTCATGACGTCGATTATAACAATCTCGCGGGGGGCGCCCTACGCTGCGCTTGCCGGTGCGTGGTCTCCACTCGAGAACTCTACTGCCCCAGCGGCCAGTAGAGTTGGACGGACGATCTGGTCAAGGCCGCGGGACCCGCTGGATGCAGGCCGCTTCCAACCGGGTGAGATGGAAATCATTGGGAGAGGCCTATGTTCAGCAGTGGACGTCCTATGACTGATATGATGATGATGATTATAACAATGAGGTTCTTACATTCAAATAAATTATCAAATACTTAATTGGTACAGCCCCCGATAGAATGTGTACTTGCGTCGCTTGCGTAACAGGCTACATACTGCTCTAACCTCAAGGACACCGCGGCTCCTGTTTCCCATAGTATGCGTATTTAACACCTTCGTAGTATGAAAATAAAACCCGTACTCACACATACACATAACAGGCAAGGAACACAGATAGCACAACGAGTCCAGTTGTCATGTTCTTGGGCCTTTCTCTTGGGACCAAGACCAGGTCCAAGAGCATGACGATAAGGGACACGGTATGCATGCTGTGTTGGGTCCAGAATGGGACCAACTTGTCAACTGCAATCGGAGCTACTAAAGCACGGTCCAAATTCCACACGCGCCAAAATAGGATGTCACCGAACTGAAAAAAATACAATTATTTTCATTAAATGCTAATCGATAAATATAATACTGATACATATAATGATAAATAGGCTGGAACATAGGAACGTGGATAGGGAGAGTCAAATCTTGGTCAGGGAGCCTCATACCTCGTCCTAAAGTTATGTGCTTACAGTGACTTTATCATATTACTAGATACTCGAATTTCATTTTCATCTTGATAAAAGTATTATACACTACCTACGCCTAACAAAGAAACCGGTCAAGTAAAGGTCGGATACGTTCATTATCTATAAAAACTGCAAAAAAATTACGTTTGTTGTAAGACAGAGAAATATTGAGTATTGATTATTTACTGTTTGTTATAAACACATAATCTCTGAAAATTTTAATTGTCTATCACCGTTCATAAGATAGGTACAGTCTGATGACAGGCGGACAGACAGACAGACACTCAAACTGATAGACGGACGGACTGTGGAGTCTTAGTATTAGCTCTAAAAATAGTAAAAGAGTTGTAAACAAAAGAATCTTTTCCTATTTGACAGTTAAACTTTTCCCAAGGATATTAAAATATTGATTTTCTTTATTTTGAAATTCATATTTAACTTTACGTATGTACTTAAGACGATGTATGTTTAAAGAGGAAAAAGGTTGAAGTAAGGTTGTAAGGTTTCTCTACAATAGCTGCGAATTGTTACACGACCTACAATTTATTGTATAATAAAGAAAATGCGGCAAGTGTACTAAGGTTTACCTATAGGGCAGCGATGGTCAACTTGGTAATACTCAAGATCTCTCAAGATCTCTCTCTGACAGCTCACTAAATCTCTGTGCGTTCTACCAAACTATGTTGAATTTTGAATTTTATTCAGAGAGAAAATATGTGTTTAACAGAGGATAAATAACGTGACGGAACGGCGATTTAATTTTTTGCCTACCCGCGATCGACCAGTTGCCCACCCCTGCTATAGGTACTGATTAGTTAGGGAGCCCCACCATTCGTTATTGACAAAAAACTTCGAATTAAATGCCTAACTGAATAAATATTCCCCTTTGTCGTTTGCAGATAGGTATCTACCATAAAAAATTACTACGCACTCTCTATCCTTTGAATACTTAATTCGCTCCATAGTTATTACTCAATATGACCTTCATGATCGTATAGCCGTTTGACAGATCAATGGACTGTCTGACTATCCATGTTTGGTCTTCATGACAGCACACCATTTGAGTAGGTACATAGGCTTCATGGAGGGAAATGATTGATTGTACTATTATCATTTAACTTCCTATATTACACTAGATACCTTTCCACTAGATACCCCCATAGGGGTAGGCAGAGGTTTTACAACACATTTTTCACCGATGTTAAAGAGTTAAATTACATACGTCTTTAAATTTCTTCATAAAATGCAAGTTTCCACACAATGATGTCGTTTACCGTGAAGATAGTGGTGTGAAATCACTGCACTCAAGCCGCTGGGTTTTGAACTATCATCGCTGGCGTTGTAGGAGGCTACTCAAACTCTTCGACCGCCACGTCTTCTACTTCTTCATTACTTCTTATTTAATTTTGTGTTTTTTTTAAAGTGAACCAGTACCGTATCATTCAAATATACTCACCGCTGTGGTCGGAAGCAGGATGCTTGTGAACAAAATGTACCTCACTTGGTTGAGGAGCTGGACGTGTTTTTGTTTTGCTTCATGTCGCAGCTCTCTCCAGTCGCAGTAGATGCACGTTGGGAAATACACGAGGGAAATTAACTGGAAAAATCAAGTATAACTGGATTAAATAGAAAATATAAGTAGGTACATATACTAGCAGAACTACACTTATTAAAAATAGTTATTGTAGATTGCCAGTTGCAATATTATTTGCGTTTCAAGCAGTGGTACCTACTTGTGATTTGGTAGGCTAAAACTCTATAAAAGGCTAGCTACTGCATACAGTAAAGGTAAAAATATTGGGTAGCTGGAGATATTAAAATACTGAGGAGTTCGACAAATTGTTATTTATATACTATGATAAAAATATTTTTTAAGTTACCAAAAATTCTTAATAACTATATATTTGACGAGAGTCTAATTTTAAGCACAATAATACATGGGCCAAGAGGCCCTCATTTGACTGAAGAAACCACTCGTAGGTACTCAATTATTTTTATCTTATTCTGTAAGGCAGGGGCAGAATCCGAAGGGCTAACAGTTGCCCTTCTTATATATAAATAAATACTTTTAGTGCAGGCTCGTTAAGATGCAAGCTCATGAATATTCATGTCAGACGATAGCCATCACCTCCTTTTATCTAACGACGAATGCTATAACCACAGGTCAACCCACCAAGGCTTTTCCTTTGTGTTACAATAGGGTAATGAAAACTAAAACTCCCCTTTTTATAATTATTTTCTGATTGTTGTCCGAATATGGAACCCGTAATATTTCCTCTATCATTTACAGTCACCGTAAGAAATTTTATAATATATGCTTTCTTTAGCGAAAGCGATATTTGTTGAATCGGAGACGGTTATTCTCAGTTAAAATAGAATTCACTTTTACAACACTATTTGTATGAGAAAATGCACGCCTCTAGCGGTTAAGTTAAGAACTAAAAGTATGTCATACAAAATTATTTTGGCGGTAATGCGTCGAGTATTGACTGCAAAAGATTGTAATGAGGAGATGCATGAATGTGGATGAAGCCAAAGAAGTATGTAAGGATCGTAGCTTGTGGCAAAAGGTGGTATGTGCCTACCCCCATGGGATACAGGCGTGAGCATATGTATGTATGTAGTTTATAATGATTTAGTATATTCTACCAATTTAGTATTCACCCAAATTAAAATAAGCATGAATTTATAAAAAAATATAAAATGTAAGTACAGAATTCTCACTGTTACAGTTTTATTTATCATGGGGTTTCACACTTTTAGGATAAAGATGATTAACTATTCAGTCAAATACCTAAAGGAAGATAAAGAAGTAAATATAAAGACTTTTAACCTGCTATTTACATCGATTAGAGGTAATATTTCAGAAATTCCTGAAAACCCCCTTTTTTAAGCGGTCCAACACGAAATTCAAGTAACATAATAAATTTTCAAGAACGAAGGATTTTAAATATATGCTACATCCCTTCTGCGTCTATACACAATTCGACAAATAGGTACAACCTCCATATGTCAATTCTGTAAGACCAGAATTTTGGCCTAGACAAAGTAACATTCTCTGACGCTTGCTCTAATAGAAACGATGCAAAATACATACATATGCTCACGCCTGTATTCCCCGAAGGGGTAGGCAGAGGTGTTGTTATCACAACACCCACTTTTCACCGAAGATGATTAAGTGCCAACGTGACAGATGGTGAGTCCATCGCCGTTTCAGACACTTTACATACGTCATTGAATTACTTCTCAGAAATATGGAGGTTTCCTCACGGTGTTTTCCTTCACCGTAAAGCACGTGGTGTGAAATCACTGTACATAAGTTTTTTAGAAAAACTCATTGGTACAGGCCCCGCTGGGATTCGACTTGCGTCGCTTGCGTAGCAGGAGACTGCTCAAACCTTGAGGTTTATAAAAAGCTTTTTATAAATTAGGTATGTGACATATTATGTCATTCCCATAAATTTTGCATCGTTTATATAAGCGAAGCGTGATGATTATGTTACTTTGTCTTCAGGCCGAACTGTATTGGCTTCTATATTAAAGCGACGCAAGGAAATCAACAGAATTTAAGTTTTTTCGCATCCACATGACGACTGATTTACGTAAATACATTGTTTGTAGCCCAGATCTAAAAATATAATTAAATTAACACCTTTCAATGTTCTTGTCCAATACTTATTTACGTCTTAGCTCTTAAATCACCTTGAATGATGTTGTAATTTTGGACTTTCACTCATACATAAACAATACATTTTGTTATAAAACCATATTGCCGGTTCTTCTCAGAAGGTTAGTTTCCGAACCGGTGGTAAATTCCTCGACATTCATCAGTGCCTTACCAGAGCCAAAACTGAATAAATCATTTTCATTTCATTTTCTCATTCTCATTACATATGATTTTTTAAACTAATGCAGTTCATTTCCCGAGTCGGTATTGAGATTTTTTGAAAATATACGAATGAAGTTTAAATTTCGTCAAAACATATTTGTCAGAGCCATGACCCATGTTGATTATATGAATAATGAGTTAGTGTTATTGTCCAAGGTCTGTGATCCCTTGGTATGAGTTAATTAAGAGCCCTTTAATATTGATACTAGTAACAAAGGGATATGACATACATAAATACAATTTTATATATGCGTATATGTATGTATGTAAAAATCATAAAATCGTAGCATGTTATAGCAAAAGTACAAAGTAAATCAAAACACTATTTATTTTGTGTTTCGAAGAAAATACACCGAGGACTTGATATCACGTGATATTATGTCAATAAAACTGAAAATATCAAATGCAAAATCATGTTAAAGTCTTTAGGAACACATTGCTCGCTTCAGGAATTATTATATAATTTTTATGTTCATGTTTTATGGTAAAAGTATTTTTTGTATAGAAATTTTAACTGAAATTTACTAATTGATAGTCATGTTTCATGTCATAGACTTAAAAAAAGGTTTAAAGGCTACGGTTTACGATTTCACTCATCAGTACCCCTATCACGGGTTTGCCATCGTTTTCGTAATCTATACTCGCTAGCGTCACTCGCAATATTTGTATGAGATATTTTAGTTCTTCACGTCATACCATTTCTCATACTAATATTCGGTGGAGACGCTAGTGGAAACGTTAGTATAGATTACGAAAACGGTGGCAAACCGTGATAGGGGTACGTACTCGAATGCAGGTCGCGAGTGATAACTCCTACTGATCACGTGCACAGGCTCAACAAAATTTGATGGTTTTATTTTTTGTACGCTAAGTACGCCTTCAGATTGTAAGGTACGATAAAGCAGTGGAATAAATAAAAAAAACTAAGCTATCTATCTAAGAAGTTACAATTACACATATATTATTATTTTTCCATGATCATACACTTGTATGAACTGAAAATTGATCTGTACGCGACGTGGAAGTAATAATTTTACTGTAAATGATCAAGAGTCATCGTAAATTAGATAAATGTTGCAAATAAAGGGCAGCACCTCCGGCAATAACAAGTTAAGGGAGGTACACATCCGTGACATCATTGTCCCCAATTTTGAAATTGGATTATGTAATACAAGGTAAACGGCTGATACTCCTTATCTATTAACATTAGCCATATATTACAATTAACAGTAAATAAACTTAATAATAGCACGATCTATTTAACTTATATGACGCCATCTTTTGTGTTAATATGACCAAACATTGACTAAAACTATGTCCATGACCTTTGCAATCCGTATCACAAAAAGAGATGAAGCTACTTTTAAACCAAAGAGTATCTTAGATACACTAAGATTGATAGTTATGTAATAGGTTTTGAACTATCATCGCTGGCGTTGTAGGAGGCTACTCAAACTCTTCGACCGCCACGTCTTCTACTTCTTCATTACTTCTTATTTAATTTTGTGTTTTTTTTAAAGTGAACCAGTACCGTATCATTCAAATATACTCACCGCTGTGGTCGGAAGCAGGATGCTTGTGAACAAAATGTACCTCACTTGGTTGAGGAGCTGGACGTGTTTTTGTTTTGCTTCATGTCGCAGCTCTCTCCAGTCGCAGTAGATGCACGTTGGGAAATACACGAGGGAAATTAACTGGAAAAATCAAGTATAACTGGATTAAATAGAAAATATAAGTAGGTACATATACTAGCAGAACTACACTTATTAAAAATAGTTATTGTAGATTGCCAGTTGCAATATTATTTGCGTTTCAAGCAGTGGTACCTACTTGTGATTTGGTAGGCTAAAACTCTATAAAAGGCTAGCTACTGCATACAGTAAAGGTAAAAATATTGGGTAGCTGGAGATATTAAAATACTGAGGAGTTCGACAAATTGTTATTTATATACTATGATAAAAATATTTTTTAAGTTACCAAAAATTCTTAATAACTATATATTTGACGAGAGTCTAATTTTAAGCACAATAATACATGGGCCAAGAGGCCCTCATTTGACTGAAGAAACCACTCGTAGGTACTCAATTATTTTTATCTTATTCTGTAAGGCAGGGGCAGAATCCGAAGGGCTAACAGTTGCCCTTCTTATATATAAATAAATACTTTTAGTGCAGGCTCGTTAAGATGCAAGCTCATGAATATTCATGTCAGACGATAGCCATCACCTCCTTTTATCTAACGACGAATGCTATAACCACAGGTCAACCCACCAAGGCTTTTCCTTTGTGTTACAATAGGGTAATGAAAACTAAAACTCCCCTTTTTATAATTATTTTCTGATTGTTGTCCGAATATGGAACCCGTAATATTTCCTCTATCATTTACAGTCACCGTAAGAAATTTTATAATATATGCTTTCTTTAGCGAAAGCGATATTTGTTGAATCGGAGACGGTTATTCTCAGTTAAAATAGAATTCACTTTTACAACACTATTTGTATGAGAAAATGCACGCCTCTAGCGGTTAAGTTAAGAACTAAAAGTATGTCATACAAAATTATTTTGGCGGTAATGCGTCGAGTATTGACTGCAAAAGATTGTAATGAGGAGATGCATGAATGTGGATGAAGCCAAAGAAGTATGTAAGGATCGTAGCTTGTGGCAAAAGGTGGTATGTGCCTACCCCCATGGGATACAGGCGTGAGCATATGTATGTATGTAGTTTATAATGATTTAGTATATTCTACCAATTTAGTATTCACCCAAATTAAAATAAGCATGAATTTATAAAAAAATATAAAATGTAAGTACAGAATTCTCACTGTTACAGTTTTATTTATCATGGGGTTTCACACTTTTAGGATAAAGATGATTAACTATTCAGTCAAATACCTAAAGGAAGATAAAGAAGTAAATATAAAGACTTTTAACCTGCTATTTACATCGATTAGAGGTAATATTTCAGAAATTCCTGAAAACCCCCTTTTTTAAGCGGTCCAACACGAAATTCAAGTAACATAATAAATTTTCAAGAACGAAGGATTTTAAATATATGCTACATCCCTTCTGCGTCTATACACAATTCGACAAATAGGTACAACCTCCATATGTCAATTCTGTAAGACCAGAATTTTGGCCTAGACAAAGTAACATTCTCTGACGCTTGCTCTAATAGAAACGATGCAAAATACATACATATGCTCACGCCTGTATTCCCCGAAGGGGTAGGCAGAGGTGTTGTTATCACAACACCCACTTTTCACCGAAGATGATTAAGTGCCAACGTGACAGATGGTGAGTCCATCGCCGTTTCAGACACTTTACATACGTCATTGAATTACTTCTCAGAAATATGGAGGTTTCCTCACGGTGTTTTCCTTCACCGTAAAGCACGTGGTGTGAAATCACTGTACATAAGTTTTTTAGAAAAACTCATTGGTACAGGCCCCGCTGGGATTCGACTTGCGTCGCTTGCGTAGCAGGAGACTGCTCAAACCTTGAGGTTTATAAAAAGCTTTTTATAAATTAGGTATGTGACATATTATGTCATTCCCATAAATTTTGCATCGTTTATATAAGCGAAGCGTGATGATTATGTTACTTTGTCTTCAGGCCGAACTGTATTGGCTTCTATATTAAAGCGACGCAAGGAAATCAACAGAATTTAAGTTTTTTCGCATCCACATGACGACTGATTTACGTAAATACATTGTTTGTAGCCCAGATCTAAAAATATAATTAAATTAACACCTTTCAATGTTCTTGTCCAATACTTATTTACGTCTTAGCTCTTAAATCACCTTGAATGATGTTGTAATTTTGGACTTTCACTCATACATAAACAATACATTTTGTTATAAAACCATATTGCCGGTTCTTCTCAGAAGGTTAGTTTCCGAACCGGTGGTAAATTCCTCGACATTCATCAGTGCCTTACCAGAGCCAAAACTGAATAAATCATTTTCATTTCATTTTCTCATTCTCATTACATATGATTTTTTAAACTAATGCAGTTCATTTCCCGAGTCGGTATTGAGATTTTTTGAAAATATACGAATGAAGTTTAAATTTCGTCAAAACATATTTGTCAGAGCCATGACCCATGTTGATTATATGAATAATGAGTTAGTGTTATTGTCCAAGGTCTGTGATCCCTTGGTATGAGTTAATTAAGAGCCCTTTAATATTGATACTAGTAACAAAGGGATATGACATACATAAATACAATTTTATATATGCGTATATGTATGTATGTAAAAATCATAAAATCGTAGCATGTTATAGCAAAAGTACAAAGTAAATCAAAACACTATTTATTTTGTGTTTCGAAGAAAATACACCGAGGACTTGATATCACGTGATATTATGTCAATAAAACTGAAAATATCAAATGCAAAATCATGTTAAAGTCTTTAGGAACACATTGCTCGCTTCAGGAATTATTATATAATTTTTATGTTCATGTTTTATGGTAAAAGTATTTTTTGTATAGAAATTTTAACTGAAATTTACTAATTGATAGTCATGTTTCATGTCATAGACTTAAAAAAAGGTTTAAAGGCTACGGTTTACGATTTCACTCATCAGTACCCCTATCACGGGTTTGCCATCGTTTTCGTAATCTATACTCGCTAGCGTCACTCGCAATATTTGTATGAGATATTTTAGTTCTTCACGTCATACCATTTCTCATACTAATATTCGGTGGAGACGCTAGTGGAAACGTTAGTATAGATTACGAAAACGGTGGCAAACCGTGATAGGGGTACGTACTCGAATGCAGGTCGCGAGTGATAACTCCTACTGATCACGTGCACAGGCTCAACAAAATTTGATGGTTTTATTTTTTGTACGCTAAGTACGCCTTCAGATTGTAAGGTACGATAAAGCAGTGGAATAAATAAAAAAAACTAAGCTATCTATCTAAGAAGTTACAATTACACATATATTATTATTTTTCCATGATCATACACTTGTATGAACTGAAAATTGATCTGTACGCGACGTGGAAGTAATAATTTTACTGTAAATGATCAAGAGTCATCGTAAATTAGATAAATGTTGCAAATAAAGGGCAGCACCTCCGGCAATAACAAGTTAAGGGAGGTACACATCCGTGACATCATTGTCCCCAATTTTGAAATTGGATTATGTAATACAAGGTAAACGGCTGATACTCCTTATCTATTAACATTAGCCATATATTACAATTAACAGTAAATAAACTTAATAATAGCACGATCTATTTAACTTATATGACGCCATCTTTTGTGTTAATATGACCAAACATTGACTAAAACTATGTCCATGACCTTTGCAATCCGTATCACAAAAAGAGATGAAGCTACTTTTAAACCAAAGAGTATCTTAGATACACTAAGATTGATAGTTATGTAATGGGAGAATTCAAAAAATAGGTAATATTACTATATTCTCGTTCTTACATACATATTTGTTCACGCCTGTATTCCTCGAAAGAGTAGGCAGGGGTGTATTTATAATACTCCCAATTCACATTTGTGTCATAAAGTTCCATGTAATAGGAAATTACAGATGAAAAAACCACCCAAAACTCACTTACCAACGAGGCAGTTTATTTGGAACATAATATTGGCAAAATATTTTTTGTCATATGTCTGTATTTTGCTAGTTAAGCAGTTGCAGCAGCTTTTCTCTCGGGGACATGGATAAATAGCTGCCTATCAGGCAAGGGGCATGGAGATAGTAGGAAAATTACATACATACATATGTTCACGCCACAACACCCACGTTTCACCGATGATGATTAAGTGATTAAGTAAGATGGTGACTCCATCGCCGTGTCAGGCACTATATACGATACGTCTTTGAACCGTCTAGATACATTAGAGAGAGGTATTGTTAATTATTGCAGAGGGTGTTATATCTTATAGGATCAATTAGATGTCTTTCTGTCTAAGTCCACAATATTTTTTTCAGAATCGTGTCACCCGTTATAAGCCTGACTATTCGTCTCCCATTAAAGACTCAAGTCTTTATTTATTTTATTGACACACCAACAGTTAATAGGCTAAAAGAGTAATTTAACAATTTTGTAATATTTGTTCTCACAGGTCTAAGACAACAATCAAGTCTTGCAGTTGAATAAATCCCAACATTTTACGAGAAGATTTTTTTTTCTTACTTAACTTGGCTCAAATCAAAAAGAAGGCTGGCAGCATTGCCACGTTGAATAGCAATGCTGATTCTCTGAGCGAAAAAAGCCCCAGCCCACTTGTCACGAGAAGCTTCTACCAGACCACGTGCAACCTCTTTGAAAAGTTGATGAGTATCTGAACCCCAAGGCCCCAGAGTTTCAACCGCAAACGCAAAAAAATATGTATCCTTGACCAATGCAAGCATATTTCCGGCGCTTGAGGCACTCCTGCTGAGCAGCAGCAGCACCAGCCGCCACAGCAGTGCCGGGGAGATGGGACTGAGATGCATGATTATTTGCGTCACCGTGCATAATGTAATTACTCCATCCCTACCAAAGTGTATCTATCATGTTACATTCAGACGAAATATCATAATTTATAAAACCACATCGCTGTTAAAATCAAAGCAAAACTAAAGAAAACATTCTCCAGTTTGTTTGTTTCAACATTTTAGTTGTAAGTCGAAATAATTACACAAAATAAATTCATGTCAAGGCACAAATAATTTTTCGTATACTGCATAAATCTTTTTACTAACTTAAATCTAACATATAATAGGAAGAAAAAGAAAAAAATATTGTAGCAAATTAGCTAATTAATTTGTCTGTTAAAAAAATCGAACAATATTTGAGATGATGTAAAGTATTTTTTCAACTTAAGGCTAAACCCGCAAAAGTACTCATAAATGATGAAAAAAAAACATTGGAAGTACGTAACTGTGAATACAATAATATTTATTTTACTTAGTTACATTACTTATGTCCTTGTTAAACTAAGCGTTTGCTTTACTTATTATATAGAAACAAATTACTAGAGCGTGTGGCCCCGATGTTTATGTTCAACAACATTTGTAATGGTTTTAGACTCAAGATCTCAATAGTTACATATAATTTCATACAATTATTATGAGGGGAATGTAAAGCTAAATGTATTTTATCTCATTATTAAGTCCACAAACCGCCAAAATAAGTAATGCTTTATTATAGGTTTGAATTATTTTGGTGATTTATTAAAAACGATGTGACTGTTGTGTTATTTTATTCGTAAATTCTACTTTTCTAAGTTATTATATATATTTTTATTAAAGTATAAGAGCGCAGTGGTCGTGGGGTTTGAACAGTCGTCAGCTACGCAAGTGACACAAGTTCGAATCCCGGCCTACATCAATGAGTTTTTCTAAAAACTTAGGAGCATGTCACCCCACGTGCTTTACGGTGAAGGAAACCATCGCTAAGAAACATGCATATGTCTGAGAAGTAATTCAAAGGCGTATGTATAGTGCCTGAGAGGGTAATGGACTCACCTTCTGTCTCGTTGGCACTGAAATATATTCGATGAAATGTGGGTGTTTTTATTGCTTACCCCTTCGGGGTGCCTTCTGGGATGGCGTGAGCATATTTTATTAAACATATAAATGTATAGAGCCGTGGTGGTCTTGAGGTTTGAGCAGTCGCCTGCTACGCAAGACGCAAGTTCGAATCCCAGCGGGGCCTGTACCAATGAGTTTTTCTAAAAATCTTATGTACAGTGATTTCACACCACGAGCTTTACGGTGAAGGAAAACATCGTGAGAAAACCTGCATATTTCTGAGAAGTAATTCAATAATTAAACATCTTGGGTGAGAAGTGGGTGTTGTGATTACAACACCTCTGCCTACTCCTTCGGGGAATACAGGCGTGTGCATATGTAACGTTAACTTTAATCAGTAAAATTAAAAACATATCGATTGGATACGAGCAAAGTAATGCTTTAAATAATATAATTTCCGAAGCTTTAGACTTAAACCTACCCAAGAATAATGAGAGTGAATAAACTTACATTAAACCACGAAGTTATCAATTTCCACCGCGTCTGCTGATACAGCCTAACATCAGGATCTTCAGATTGTGTGAAGTCGATTGTCAACAGGATCAGTGCAATTACAACCAGATGTACAAACGCCAAACTGTATAACGATATTCTCACTTTGATTAATGTATTACTCTGTTTTACTAAAATAGGGTTGGCGAAAACACTTTCCAAGTTCAACATTTTGAAAAATAATTTTGTATCGTGGAATTTGTTTATTATTGCAGAATTTTAGGTTATTTTTTTTAGTTGTATTTTTATTTTTATTTTGAATGTTATAAAATTCTTAATGCCCGTCTCAGCAGGCCCGCGTGCGTATGCGTTCTGCAGTCATGATCAATACCACTAGGACATGAATAATACAGCCGACGATAATGGACGTCCAGTACTATTAATTCGCTTTATATATGGTAAGCCATGTTCTGACTTACGACGACAAATTATTAATCGTTAGCAAAGGCCCAGTAAAAAAACTTGTGGTTGGTTATGGGTAGCAAAAATATAGCAATATTTTGCTATATTTTTTGTATTAATCAAAAACATATTCGTGTTTATTTTTGAAAGAAGCCGTAAGTCATAATTTGCTTAAAAAGCCACGTTTATAAAATATTTGCGTTAAGAAAATAATATACAAGTACATAGTTCGTATTTTTATTTACCAATGATAATTTGGAATAATCGTATTTCTATTTACCACTGCTAATTTGGAATAATCATAATTTTTAAATTGTTTTTTTTGTGAAAATCTGTTTGGAATTACAAACAGACTCTGAAATTGTATCTGTATATATCATACGCATGTATAGTATAGTCTTATATAATTTATACGTATACGTTTGAGCAGAATTAGACACTGGTTTGTTTACAAAAGTTATTTCAACCGACTTTACAAGGAAGTGAAGATATATCAACAGTGACAAAGTTCAAAGTTCAATAAATACCCATGCTGGGATAGTATCATTTTTACTCCATAGTAGTATTTTTCCAACATATGAATAAGAAATTCTATTTTATTATATTCTAAATTTAGCCGTGTTGGCCTCGGGGTTAAAGCAGTCGCCTGTTTCGCAAGCGACGCAAGTTCGAATCCCAGCGGGGCCTGTACCAATGAGATTTTCTAAAAAAAAAAAAACTTATGTACAGTGATTTCACACCACGTGCTTTACGGTGAAGGAAAACATCGTGAGGAAACCTGCATATTTCTGAGAAGTAATTCAAAGACGTATGTCTATACATATTGGCAATATGGCACTATTGCCTGAGACGGCGATAGACTCACCATCTGTCACGTTGGTACTTAATCAAATTCGGTGAAAAGTGGGTGTTGTGATTACAACACCTCTGCCTACCCCTTCGGGGAAAGCAGGCGTGAGCATATGTATGTATGTATGTCTAAATTTAAAATATAAAATCTTTTCTAGTTAATTTTATCCTAATACGATGGATTAAAAAATCACTAGCATGCATAGGACATTAATACTTCATTGTCATTTCAGACAGTAGGATGATAAATAGTTTCAATTTAATGTTTCCATTCAGTATACAATCATTGTCAAAAAAAAAATTAATATCATAAATATTTGTTACGGATAGTGGCTAAGAAATCCGCTGAAATGTCTTTGAGCCTACGGGTGGTAACACGCGTCGTCGGTTTGAGGTATTGTGCCGTCATATGCTGAAAAAAAAGGAAATACATTTATTCGTAAAAACATACGTAAATGAGCGTAGAGTTCATAATAGTAGATGCATGTATGTTCAGACTTGATCTGTTTATATGATTGGTCAGTTTTGGGAACGCACAAAAATTGCTTATCTTATCAAATATCCAAAGATTTTTACAGCGGAAAGACAAATCATACCTAGAGTAGGTATAGTGCTATAATGCCAAGGCATACTGATAGCAAGCCTTGAATGTAGAGTTCCATGGTAACGCTAACAATCCAGAATCCGGTCATGCTAGTATTAATAATTTAATTAATCCCAGGCCATGGCGGTTTACTAGAAGGCTTACTGGCTTACATATCTCTGTGGCTTGCTTTGAAATGTTTCCCTTGTCGGGCTTTACATCATTTAATTTGATCTAAGCTAATCTATTTATGCTTTCTAATAATGAGGAAAATGCCGTCTGAAATGCAAATTGAAAAGGTCTTAATCAAATGTTCGTGCGTGGTTTTTTAACAGTGGCAAGCAAACGCATACCACCTGTGAAAACTGTAATTCGATGTAGTATGATAAATTGTAAGTCCAATTACAGAACATTTTCCCATAGAAATTCCCTGCTAATATTATAAATGTGAATGCAAGTTTGTTTGTTGCGCGTTCATGTGAAAACTACTTTACCGATCACCATGAAACTGTGCACATTTTTTTGGAGGTAATACAAATAACATACATTTTATTGAAAATATTTTTCAATGCGAGCTTAGCCGCGGGTAAGAGCTAGTAACTTATATTTTTATAAATAAGCAACCGGAAAATAGTTGTTCCACTGATTTATAAAACGCCATCAAGACTAACTTTGCCACGGATTAACAAAAGAAATACTAATAACTAATAAAAAAAGAAAAGATATTTGCATGTGAATCATTTAAAGGTAAAACTTTAGATCAGGTCGAAATATTACCATAGTAGATTTTTTAGGGTTTTAAGGGTTATTAGGCTTTCCAATGTAATTTCAATAGCAGCCGAAGCCTTGATTGCCATTAACAAGGCACTAAGCTAAGGCGAAATGTGGGTGTACGTGACCACTACCGACTACTGCAGGGAAAACATAAAATATGTATGAACCAACATCATTGATACTTTTTACTTCAAAAATCATAATCCCCGTGTGATAAACAAGCTGCTAAAATACCCTGAATGATATTTAGACTTTCTTTTCAAATAAAAAGTAACGTTAATAACGTTATCCAATATCATTTCCTTCTATAAAAAATCAACTCAAAACAAATTCCACGCCGACCAAGTAGCGAGTAAGTAGCTCTATAAAATCCGATGACGTATTCTTGGTGCACAGAATATCTCTTTTCTGTATAGCACTTACCGTCTAATTGATTACTGTTAGCAGCTTACATCATAGGGCTTCGCGATGACGTCAGAAAACATTTAATTACGTATATAAGCTCTAAGTTATATACACAACCAACCTACATTGATTAGCTAGTAAATAAATGAAATATGCTCACGCCATTCCGGAAGGGTCTCTGAAGTGGTAAGCAGAGGTGTTCCTCTGCATACACCTCTGCTTAAAATAGAACATCCACTTTTCACCGAAGATGATTAAATGCCAATGATTAATTAGCATAGTGACCAAATTTCAGTATATTATTAACGTTAAGTTATACCTACTAATATAAACGTGTACTATTAAAGATTGATGCTTAAATTTTGTGTTCTGATAATAAATAACCTATAGCTCGTGGCTCAGTTACTGCGCATATCATTCGAATAGCGAAGTTAAGCAACCCTAAGCCTAGCCAGTAATTGGATGGGTGACCGCCCGAGTTCCCTCCGTGCCACGGAGAGCACGTTAAGCCGTCGGTCCTGGTTGCCAATTTATCATCTTTGGCAATCGTTACAGGTCAGTCGGAGGCCTAAAATAGCCTGACAACTGGTTTAACACAGATCACAGATTTTCCTCGTTAAAGGGGTTGCGAAGGTCAGATGGCATTCGCTTCGTATAAAAATCAAGTGATCAGCCACATCGGGTAGAATCAAGTGCCGACCCCAACAATGTATGGGATAAGGCCAGGGAGATGATGATGTATTATCAAAATACTTATTTAAAAGTTACGGAGATTCATACTAAAAATGTCCACCTACCTTATTTATATCCAGAATAAAAACAAGTATATATGTTTCCATGCGAGAATCGATGCAAAGCATAAAACCTTGCGTAGCAGTTGAGTAAAAAGAGGTAGGGTATTACGAAATCTCTAGTTGAAATTTTAGTGGGAGTGTGGAGAAAAGGAATGGCGCCTCCATTCCTCGTGCTTCCCCTTGGCTTCGATTGCATTGGAACAGCGGCTTTATTTCTAAACCTGAAGAAAAGGGGCGAGTGACATCCTTAGTATTCCAAGTGTCAATAGGCCATGACTGCTTATCAAAAAAACGTGGTACCTACAAGTATACGTACATTTATCAACAGTCGTTATTTCCATACACAATGTTTGTGTCTGTTTGGACGCATCGTTCTTCCAAAATACTTCACGGATCTTGATTCGGTTTTTACTTATATACAGAAGTTCAACTCCGATAGGTTTATAGCTAAAGATAATAATACATATTATATTTTAGATAGTAGAAAAGAGTCAACGTTTCGTAATAGTCTTAAAAACCTTAACCCAAAGTGAAGCGAGGGATTTTCACTAGTACATACAAAAGTACAAATAAGTAGGTACACTGTGATATATAAACATACTGACCAATATATCTTCACCTGGACACCCGGTATCCCATATAAATGGAGTTGATGATACAATATCAATCTAATCAGAAGCTAAACTATCCGTGACGTGAATGCTGCGGCTATAACTAGATTGTTCAGCGCCTATCAAACATTTACGTGATCAGAATACATAAATATTCTGTAACAGATTGTCATTTATTTAACTTTGAATTGAATTTATTTATTTCTAGGATTTATTTACGTAGGTGACTGTGGATAAATTGAAAAAGTCCCGCTATTAGTAAATTCACGCTTTTGTAGAATAGTTCAACCTACCCCTGTCTAATGTGGTTGTAATAAGAATCCTCTTTGAACCTCATACAATTACTTGAGTGCGACACTGGCGGTGAGTTCTTCGCCATCTCAAACACACAAGACTGGCGACCTCGGTGTTCCAAGCATTAATAGACTGCAGCAACCGCTTACCATCAGGCGTTTAGCCATAATAATATACATCTTAACGGCCGTCAAAGCTTACAGATGGATTGCTATCTCCAGTTATTTGTCAGATTTGATCTATCCATACCCTCAATTTCTTAATAATGTTAACTTGCGATAAGTAAAGACAAAATATTAGATTTTTTGATTTTTAGTAATCCAAATGAAAGGCGGATAGAATACCTATTGAAAACTGCCATAAGATAAGTATCTAGCGGATCGATTCCGCAGACGGTTTGTGTTATAAACTATGACATGGATTCAGATAAATAATAATTGTGCTTGCTTTATTCGAAACAATATTATGAGCCAATAAGGAAATCTAATCCATTACCTACACTCGGTAAGCATTGGTGTGACAGGAACAAATACATTAATAGTTGCTAATGATGATGACTAGTAAGGTGACCTTGGGGTGAACACAAATTGTGCTATCTATACCTTATCTATTTATCTACTAGATCTATTTACTAGGTAGGGAAAGTATTATATAAAAATATTTACATAAAAGTTTTTTAGCACTCATGTATAGGATCTACCTTCGTATGCTCACGTGGTTATTCCCTTAAGGGGTAGGCAAAGATGTATTTTTAGTACACTCACATTTAGCCAGGTCCCATGTTATATGAATAGAGGGAGAGCCAATTCCCATTATCCGTGCACTAATAGAGCCTCCGGACTGTTACTGAGAAATTACGTATAAAGGACCTCGCACTCCGTAGCGCCTGTGATCAACGAGGCAGGGGATGTTAATACTTATACATGTTTAAATATAATTGCTCAAAAAGAAATACAGGCGCTTCGGACATGCAGTCATTGAACTACCTACCTAAAAATATTCATAAAGGCTCCCAAAAAATACGAATCAATAATTTTCAAGGGTAGTCCTCGTTGCAGCCTGGGTCGCATCCGTCCATCGTGTTGGCGAACGACCCCTGCTTCTTTTGCCCTCGACCCGTCCCGTAATCATCAGCCTTTCTAGACTGTCTGGATCGCGTCGTGCTGTGTGCCCGAAGAACTTAATGACTCTTTGTAGACAGGTTAAATGGTGAAAATTGGGTGTTGTTATTACAACATCTCTGCCACCCCCGTTGGAGAATACATGCGTGAGCATATGAATGTAGTTATATTATTTTCTGAGCTACTTGTTACTCGTGATAGTTTGATTCATTCACTCAATCATTATGTAACCGATGAAATGACGTGACGTGTATACATATATCATTGTCAAACGATAAAATGGTAATAAAAGTTCATGGTAAGAACGTTGTACTGATAAATTAAACTTGCTTATTAAGTGAGCACCCGATTCGATGTATCTCTTTCAGACTCAATATAAGCTGGCACTTCAGTGACTTCATTTCCAATGATTTCTTCATTCATAGCCTTAATTATGTCCGCTAAAGCCTTAGGACTTCGTTCGCAAATTAAACTTTATGTTGATATTATAAGTTATTTAAAGCAAATATAATTATATCTAGCTATATTACGAATGCCTAGTTTACAAATAATCGACTTAACTATATACTAACCACCATAAAATACATTGACAAGTAATAATTTTTGTATTCACAAAATATTCAAAATTCTCCAATTATTTTAAATTGTTAATTTAAAATAATAATATTGTGTAAATGTAAGTATTGTAAGTGAATATCCAATATTCAGTGTTCTGAAATGTTTGTAAATATTTTCTGACAGTACTTTGGGAGCAGCTTAAAACGTCGTTAGGTGCTTGCTATAAATATTCCTACTGTAGGAAATAATGCTAAGTCAACCCACACGGCTTGGTGAATGCTGATCCCGCTGTCTAAGTGAAATTTAAGTGGACACCCCTACTCACCACGGGGACCCATCACCAATCACATTAGCACCTAATTAATATTAGATGAAAAGTAGGTGTTGAATTCTGCCTATCTTCAGCTTTGGACCTTTCTGAAAAGGCGTGACTATCTTTTAACATGGAATAGTTACTTTAACTCACGACTTCGTTTACGTAGAGTGATGATAATATATAACCTATAGCCGCGATAAACACTGAAACAAATTTTCGAATTGGAAAAGTATAATGCGTACTTGAATTTTAATTGAAACAATTAAAGCGATCGAAACATCCATTAGCAGCACGACAGCTGTTTGTTTGCCGTATGCTGAAACTTCTCAAGTTACCTTAAACGACGTCAATGGCCGGTTAAAGGGCATGAGAAGCCCTTTAGGAAGTAAATGTATCCAGATAAAGACAGGCTAAGCCGGTGAGCAGATAAGGATCACTATCCTTGAATTGTTTAAGGAATAAGACAAAAAAATTAAAAACAAAATAAACAATTATTTTTATATTTATGGGTAAATACTGATCATTTCTAGATTAATAGGGATATCTGCTACCGGTGTTCACTCGGAAAATTCCAGCGCTGAAAAAGAAAATAAAGGATTAACATATTATTTTAATGATGGAGTACCTACCTGGATAAAATTAATATAATAATTGGAATTGTTTATGTGCTTGTTAGTATTTGATTCTCCAACCGCTAGACGGACTATGAATTCATATTATATTGTACCTCTTGCTAAATAGTGGGTATTATTCTTTCTAAAATTTTTCCCTGTTATTCCCTTAAATCCCATGCTATTATTAAGTTACGACTTCTTGAGGCTAGATTGAGTCTAGTTAAGGTACTATCATCAGAATTAAATAAGACTTTTTTAAGTTTAACTTTGTTAAGATCACATACCCTCTTTTGATCAGGACATTAGATCCCATGGGGAGAGTAACACCTCGGCACAAATTGAGGGCGAGCTGTGAGTTGTTAGAACACTGTCTTCCCACAAGATGGCTTTCCTCCTGAGTCAGCGACGCAGCAAAGAGTTCATAAGCACGGTTATGGCTGCAAGCATGTGTGATGCAGCCCGGCTGGTTGCTGCCGCCATTAGCGAAGAAATCCACGGTTCCTAGAGGTGTGCCGATGCCATTTGCGAAAATGCCGCTCCCGTCAGTATGGATCACTTCCACGTAAACGGCGTCGGTTTGTCGCAAACGGTTTGTTGCGCTCCACTCGCTTCCAGTTGGATCCAGGCCTAAAATACACATAAAATAGTATTGAGTTACTTACTAGAAAACGTAAGTGTGGTAAATACGTAGTAATCTGCGGCCATTGCGCACAGTAACGACCGAAAATGGAGAATGCAGGCTTATTTTTATCAATAATCCAAGTATAGGGGCGTATTTATAATTTGTAGTTCCCCATCAAACTATGTTTTTTCTCTCAAATCTTGATCTAACAAATCACTATAAAAAGTACGTACTAATTCGAAAAGGAATCATATAAAAACATATAAATCACGCAGTACCTATTATGGTACTAGGCTTATATATTTAATATAACTACATAAATTCACCAAACATATATAACTAACCTGTGATGCGTCCAATCTGTCCTCTTAAGGTCCTTCCGGTAATGCCAGCGAGATGAGCACCGAGATTGAACCCAACTAAATGCAGTAGTGATAGTGAGATACGACCCTCGGCTTCGAGAAGCTGTATGAACTCCGCTAATCTTTGAGCGACAGCAGGCACAGCACTAGTAGCCATGGCGTAGCTTTGTCCGGCGTATGTTGACCAGTCTACCACGATGACGTTAAGGTCTTCATGGTCCAAGAGAGCTGTTGATATGAACAATCTTATTTAAATTAATAGAACCACTAGCTCCCCAAACTCGTTCCACTTAGGATTAGGATTTTTAAAGACTATAACAAAACGTTGAATTTTCTCTAATATCTATACTATTATTATAAAGCTGCAGAGTTTGTTTGTTTGAACGCGCAAATCTCTGGTAAACTGATGGTCCAATTTCAAAAAATCATTGAGAGTTGGATAGTCCATTTATCGAGAAAGGTTATAAGTTAAGGTTATTGTAAAAAAAAGGGATCCGTAAGAAAATTGCGATTTTGTACCAAAGTTGTAAAATCGAAAACCTATTTGTTCGTGCGCTGCAAAACTATTGACAATAGAACAAAATTATGTAACTACGGGTCTGTAGATCTTATAAAGATCTATAAAAAAGTTTGCGAAAGCACATATCTAACTATCATAGTTTAGTCACAATAACCGCTTTTATTTGTTCATAAAAAATATTCAATCGTCTGAAGAAAGAAACTACGTTAAATGCGCAACGTAGGTAATATTAATATTATATAAAACTAAATCTACACTATCTTACGCGGGGCATAGCTAGTCTAAAATATAATATGAATTGTTTTTAGTTTGAAGCCTTAAATGAAAGATTTAAATGAACGATGCCATCAAACAGACAAAATAATTTTGAATTAAAATGGCGACTTTATTCTAATCCTATTAAAAACATGACTTAAGGTTTAAAAATGATACTGTCCTCTTCAGGATTTTGCAATCGCAGTGAGAAATCCTATATCTAGTATAATATGACCTCTCTACTGGAAAAATATAGCTTGATGACTCTTACGTACAGACAGGTTGGCGGAGTTGCGACGATGATTATTATTTTGAAAATGAAACGGTGGTTTGGACCAAATTTTGGCAAATTTGTATTAGTCCACAATTGAATTTTAAATAGCCTTAACCGCAGTAATACGAGCACAGTCAAAAGTAGTAATCAGGGAGGCCATACCAGTCGCGCCCAAATGATTACATACCATTTTGTACTAGAGGGTTGAGTGTAGTGAAGGCGCTGCCCTCGTGTCCATGTACCACGATCACGGTGTGGCGACTCGCCTCTATAGGGGAGTCAAATATAGACACTGGATCCGGGAACACTTGAGTAGCCACAAAATTTCTGGAAGGAATTTTTCTCCATTAATAAATTTGTATTACTGGTCAAACTAAAGAATCAAAAATGGAGAAATTTCATCAAACATATAAAATTTTCACACATCATCTTAGAAGGCTCCCAAATGGGGTGAGTAGAGATTTTACAACATCCATATTTTAACGAAGAGATTACGTGCCAACGTGATAGATGGCGTGTTCATCGTCGTCTCAGGCACTAAATATAACATATTGATGATGAATTTCTTTTGTGAGTTTGATCACGATGATTTCCTTCACCGTAAAGCTCGTGGTGACTCTTTAGTCTATAGAAAAACTCATTGTACAGATCGCTGTGATTTAAACTTGCTGATGACTGATTATATAAAAGAGTGTTTACTCTGAATTTTGAGAAACAACAAGAGACTTCAATATGAAGGTAAACTGTCTATCAAAGTATTAATTGTTTAGTGACTTACCGAGTAAATACGTAGTATGATACATAATCGAGCTGCACTGATTTTGTAATCACACTGGCTTCACAAGCTGAAAGTAAGGAAAGAAAGACCTTTACCGTGTCATCTTGGGCATCAACTATGATCGTTTTAGCAGCGCGTATTAAGAACTTCTTTGTTACAAGAACACTATCATCGGGCTAGATTTTATTAGTACCTAGCAGATGTCTATAAATTAACTTCATTACGGTAATACTATATTTTGATCAATACTGTATTCGGACCACGCAAATTCGTCCCACACAAAAAAATCCTCGTTCGTCCCAGATTATATTCTGCTTTCGAACCTTTAAATATTTGTATTCCTTCACATGCACGTCTGCGAATAGAAAGATACCATGGTTTGCTCCAGGAAATTTTTTTTTGAATAAAAACCAATACATACTACCAGTAGAGTACTTCTCTGAGACGGTGCTGTGCTAGCGGTAAAAGGATCTGGGGTCCAATTATGACCGTTGTTAGTTTTGTCGTTTAATTTTACGGCCGCAAAATGAAATGTCAAAGCTATGAAGTTAGTGAGACATAACTGCTATAACGATGATAGTAGGCCCCCTGATCTCTTGGCACAGAAATTCCACCCATGATAACGTCGCGCGTGAATTACATAAGTGTAACAACTTTTTATAGTTATGCTACATAACATATACGAGTACTTTGAGGTGGATTCGTTTTCCATTTTAGCAGTAAATATGAAATAATTTTAGAAATTTTAGAAAAAAAAACAAAAATAGTTTAGTTTTGCATGACACATGTTGTAAATTCTTAAAAATAGTCAAGAAAAATAAGAACACGAGGCGGGACTCGAACCCACGACCTCTGCAAGCCGAGCAGTTGCTCTAAGGCGGCCCCTAAACCAAAAACAAGGGAAGGAACATTTTTAGCAATATCTGACTCACCAACTACCGCAGCAGTTACTAATAATATTAATTTAAACATGTTGATAACGTTTGTTGTTTTTGATCAGTCTAATCGATTTATTTAATTTGTTGCTTTTTAAATAGACGTGTATCCGTAGATCAGATTATCTAATGATTCAAATCTTTTTGATACGATAATAATACTCTATCTTGCAAATACTTAGCAATACCTATACCTACAAGTATTTTTCAATCGATAATTAGGTAATGGGTTCCGCAGTCGAATAAAACTACGACAAAAGTCTAGCCTATGAAGTCCCTTAAATTGTTATTAAAAACGCAGGTTATTAATATGACGATATCTATATCTATAATAATTAGTATAGACACTTTACATATATGAACTATAACTACTATGCCATTGTAAAATTCTGCATAGAATCTGCATTTTTATGCAGATAATAATAAACTACCCTTAAAGGGTTCAAAATGTTTTATACGTAAAATTGCTTCAGAGTATGCAATAAGTAAATAAAATCTAAGTTAACATCACTATATTTTAATTACTTAAATGCCTGTGGTTTTAATATTGTAATTTCAAAGGAAAAAAGAGGAGCTCGTGGCGAAGTTAAGCAACCCTACCCCTAGCCAGTAATTGGATGCGTGACCGCCCGAGTTCCCTCCGTGCCTCGGAGAGCACGTTAAGCCGTCGGTCCCGGTTGCCAATATATCATCTTTGGCAGTCGTTACAGGTCAGTCGGAGGCCTAAAATAGTCTGACAACTGGTTTAACCCAGATCACAGGTTTCCTCGTTAAAAGGGTTGCTAAGGTCAGATGGCAGTCGCTTCGTATAAAAATCAAGTGATCAGCCGCATCGGGTTGAATCAAGTGCCGACCCCAACAGTGTATGGGATAAGGCCAGGGAGATGATGAATTTCAAAGAAAAAAAGAGTTTGAATAAAAGAAGTAAATAAAAATCACAAATTTCTATTGCTATGCTAAAATTGCGTTAGTAGTTCTAATGCAATTTTTATGTGAATTACACTATGCATTAACGTACATTTCCTTTCCTTATATACTTATTATACATAACTCAATTTGTAATTTAAATCCACGTAATGTCGTAAAAATAATACGTTGTCTCTTTTATGAGCTGACTATGTCGGAACCCTATATATGTTTCGAGAATCCTTGCCATGTTTATCATATTGGTAAAAATATGGGATTTGTCATCAATTTCATCACCACTTTAATCATGACAAGCATTTACTATTAACTACTAATGCAGATAAGATTACCTTAAAAATGGCATGCTGTAAATGAATCATGTAGCTCTGATTATATTAAAACAATAGGTTTTTAAGTTCCAATGTAGGAATAATCTTGTTATCCCAGATCAGGGATTTGTCTATGTATTTAATAAAGGATTAACAACCAAAAATACAAGATCACATGGACACTGTTATATGTTATGAGGTAAAAGAAAATCAATTTACATAATGTTCCGTTCAGGTTGTAGGAAATCGCAACATGCTAGCAGCTTTGACATAATTATAATATTTATCTTAGCTTAATATAAATATAATAATAATGTCAACGCTGTTATGGCTCGGTAAAATAAGTCCCTAAAGTAAGTTCTTTCCAGTGATAGATTTAAACCTATATAATAAAAATGAGAGCCGTGGTGGCCTCGGGGTTAGAGCAGTCGCCTGCTACGCAAGCGACGCAAGTTCGAATCCCAGAGGGGCCTGTACCAATGAGTTTTTCTAAAAAAAAAAAAACTTACGTACAGTGATTTCACACCACGTGCTTTACGGTGAAGGAAAACATCGTGAGGAAACCTGCATATGTCTGAGAAGTAATTCAAAGACGTATGTATAGTGGCTGAGACGGCGATAGACTCACCATCTGTCACGTTGGCACTTAATCAAATTCGGTGAAAAGTGGGTGTTGTGATAATAACACTTCTGCCTACCCCTTCGGGGAATACAGGCGTGAGCATATGTATGTATGTATAATAAAAATAGATAATAGACCAAAAATAATTATGAGGATGAGGTCACTGATTTAAGTAAGTAAATAATAGTGCAGACTCCGAGAATCCACAGGACTTTGTATATAGGTCGGTCGAATCCGGATTGACGCATACGGCAAGAAACTTGGCAGTAACACTGTATAGCTCGTCCAAGCGGTATAACTTATGAGGGCCACTCACTTACTGACCCAAAATTACTTGGCAATAGAGCCGCTGAGACGCATATAATTCAAGCCATTTTACTCTAAATTACTCCAATGACGTTACATGGTGGATTTTAAATGGCAGGTAGCGTCGAGCCGCCGACCCGGAGGGTTCATGGTGAAGCATGTGAAGACATAGAATGTAGTGTACACGTGTATTAATAGCCCAATAGCAACCAGGTGGAACTCTTTGGAGATTAGTCGGTGTGAGTCCGAACTCCGGCATATCCTTCCGCGGCTTTTGGTGGTTGGTGTATCCAAAATGGATTCAACAGCCTAAAAAAAACAAGAACAGAAAAAATGGTAGCTTCAGGCAATTACTGCGTTGGAGACTTGGAGTAAGGTCTGTCCTGGATCTGGTAGTTTCAGCACATAAATCACTTAATCATACTCACTCATATTCAACCACTCTCTTCACAGTACTGTTATCCTGAAAAGATATCCTTCAATTCAAGATCATTTTCAGGATCCTCTAAGCTATTTGCAAAATGTTGAATCAACTTTTGCACACAAAATGCTTTAGACCAATTGTTTTTATCATTAATCAAACATTACAGACTAACTGTGCTTTACGGTTTCACTCGCACGGACTCAATTTCATAGATATTTTTTTGTGTGCACATTCCCATTCCTTTCTAGAATAATAAAAATACCATTTTATTATTTGTAACATCAGTTTTAATTTTGCTTCAATTCTGTATACTTCAATAATTTATTAGGAAATATTTGTTTTGACATTATAATACATTCATTCAAAATATCACAGACGACAACGACACAGAAAAATTACACTATACAGGATTACAAATGTTCCCATTCCAAACAGGCATATTATGTGGATACTCCTAAGTAAATAGATAGATAAGTCGTTGTTCCATGAGACTATTCTTTCGTGATTACTTAGGTACTTACTTAACCCACTCAGGTTTGAAATAATACTCGGTGACCACAGAGGACTCTACCATATTAAATTAATAGACTTGATTGATCCATTCTATGGGGTCATAAATCTAGACTAGTGGGAAATTACAGATGGAAAACCCAATAATACAAACCGTGGACCTCGAGCCAAATTAGTAAATCTTATAAAAACTATTATATGTCTTAAGCGTTTGTTTGTTTGGTTGAATGTAATACTGGTTTGAGTTGTAAAATATTTTTGTGTTGGATAGTTCATTCAACTGTCATCAATAGGAGCAAAGCATCAATGGAAAATGTTACAAAAACGGCAAAAGATTATCACACTAACGACAACCTTGAGGCTCAGTTAGTATTTTACGTTATAACTAGCTGAGTCTCGCGATTTCACTCGCGTAGGCTTAATTTTAAGGCAAAGGGCAGCCTTCCTCGTAGACTTTATTTCACGGAACCTTTTTTTTCTTACTCACTCCTTGTCACACCGGCTAACCCTAAAATCAGTGCAGCCGTTTCTAAGATTAGCCGGAACAAATTGACTGCCAGAAAGAGAATTTTCTTATCAGTTATTTTTTTATTTAAGTACCGTACTTACTAAAGATATTGCCACCACAGCTGCACCGATTTCTAAGGTTTCACTAGCATATAGCTGAGGTTCGAAGGAGTAACATAGAAAAAACCCACAGTGGGTCCATGGGTAATATTTTTGCCCCGTGGATCATTTGCTCTAATTTTAATGTATCCTTTTCAATAATATGTCAGTTTCCCTGGCCTACGGGTCATCCTTCTGATAATTTGTTTCCCCGTAGACCCACCGCACTAGATATCAGAAATTGATTGAGAGAAAGCTGCTAATTTGGAATTACAAACAGACACTTCATTTTTATTTATCTGTATGTATAGCTATATATATTAAATAAGGTCTTGCTTCAATAAATATGCCATCCATAATAAAACAACACATATTACTGTAAAACTTTTATTTGGCGCTAATGACATAGGTCAACGGGTGCGCATGCGTGTCAAAGGTTGCCAGTTGCGAGCGTTGGATGAGCAAGGAGACCACGGTAGTTCCGCATCGGGACCCGTTATATACTGTTGTGTCAATTACACGGCTGTCTGGACCGCGCGTAAAAGTTTCCACAGAAAAAAAAAGTTTATCCATAGACACATTATAAAGTCTATGTCGTGTATTGTGTGAGTGGGGAAAAATACAAAATGCGGTGGGCGCTTATTGCAGTTTTCCTTGCCTGTTTAGTTTATCCAGGTAAGTTCATTACATTCTAATTACTAAATTGCATTTGCCCAGGTATCAACATAGACAACTTCATGTGCTATTTTTGCAAGAAAACTTAAAAAACATTTTGAGAATGTATAAATGCATAATATTTTTTAATTGATATCTCGTGTTTAATTCATAGAGGTACGTACAAAGAACACCACTACTCGCCAGTTGATTTAATTAATGCTGCTCTAATATTAGTGTATTTGTGATATAAGTAATGCGTTAGTAAATAGACACTAATTAACTACCCGATGCCATTCGCCAATTATATTCCCATCACGTTTTCGCTTCGTGGAAGAACTTTGTTTTGGCCCTCCAATATCACTGCTAATTCCAAGGATAAAATGAGGTGTTTTACCGAAATTATTGGTTGAAAATTTACGTTTAAGGGGGCTTAAAAGGGAACAAATTTAAATTTTTATTTTTTTGAAGAGATTTCCATATTGGGGGGGGGGGGGGGTTTGCTTATTGGGGTGTTGATTAATAGAAATTAATTAAAACTAAGTTGAAAATACTTTATTTAGTAGAAGGCTAGAAACGCTATTGAATTTAAAAACATATCCTGGTAAAATCGCTACGGCCAAAGGCCACGCGAGTTATCAATACTATACTAAGTAATATCCAAGACTAAGACCACGTTAAAATTTTCTTTTGGTTTCCAATATTACTGCTAATCCTGAGGGTTAATTAGCTATATGTATTGTAGGTACGGTCAATATTGCAGATTATGTCTGAGGTCATTATCCATTGTTTAATTTTCAACAACATTAAGGTAATTTTAAAATACTAAATCAAAGTAGATTTAAGTAGTAATTTGTCTCTACATTGCTACTTTCAAACTTGCAGTTATTGATAACCAATTAAGGTACTTTATTTAATCAAACGTATTCTTTTCATTATGTACCTACCTACTTAAATAGTAACCAAGTTAGCATCACGTATAGCCATAGCCATACAATTAAGCAGGGCTCAAATTCTAGACTAATATGTCTAGTACTCAAGTGACAGTAACACTTGCTTTCAATCACTGCCGCCATATAATTAAAATTCGCTGTTATATTATTATTGAATGTTGTAATAATAGCATCATAGTTGTCATAAATATGGATCATATTGATTAATTGATCAGAATGAATTATATAAGATAGATGTTTTCGATTGCTTCTTAAACCAAAGGAATATTTTAAAGTTGTGTTTTTGTATTCTGGAGAAAGACAAGGCGACAACACTGTTCATGCGGCCTTTTAATTGGCAGGTCAGCCGGTATGTCAATTGTAGTTCGTTCAACTAATGAGGTTACGCACCAATAAAATGTATGGTGAATGACGTGCTGCTCTATAAATACATACGACATAAATTAAAATTACATTAATCGTCCACATCATTATATTTTTCGAATAGAAAATCATAGAAGAATAGGTTAAGGGATCGATTTTGCAAATGGAACGTTAGATTGTAAATAAAGAATAGGTATATCAAGAATCATCGTCTCCCTGACCCTGTCGGCACTTAATTCAACCCAATGTGACTGATCACCTGATTTTTATACGAAGCGACTGCCATCTGATCTTTGGTCAAATCAGAGGGGTTACCTTTTACGAGGAAAATTGTCACTCTCTTAGGCCTTCGATTGACCTGTAGCGATTGCCAAAGATGTTAAATTGTCAACCGGGACCGACGGCTTAACATGCTATCCGAGGCAAGGAGGGAACTCGGGCGGTCACAGAATATATCAAGAATAAAATATCGAAATAAATAATATGCCTTTGAAAAATCACATCAATCATGTATCGAACAGATTGAGACTGCGTGTATTTAAGTGATATAGTATCCCCTAGAGGACCGAGTCAGAGAACCGTATTGGAAAGAGTATATTAGCGTTGTTTCCTTACATCAAAACATTAAATAAGTAAGCACATTCGAAACATACACAGATCATTGCAAATAATATATGATTGCGACTTTATATTTTTGCAATGGAGCTGAATTGGTACCACTGATTGATCGCAATAGTGTCACTCGTCAGTTCAATTACTCACCACGAATATATTTTAATTGTCTTATATTGTTTCACAAAATATCGTTCTTAACTTTCGGTCCTATTGTGAAGCGTCATGATTCATACTAGTGAGATTTCTCGCAAACTACTTCGTTTACGCTTAGTTCTATTTTCTATTACACACGAGATCTCTAGCGAATTCCACATTTTTTTACATAGTACTCAACTTGACCCCAGTGAGGTACAACTTTTTATGTGATTTACATACTTCACGTAGAAGGCGTAGGCGCGGTAGTTAACAAAAGCCGACCCAAGTTTCAGCGCGTGGAATTGAAATCCGCGCGGTGCTCTGGTACTATCGTGTGCAAAAACCGCCTCGCTTCAGATTTAGGTAATGGGGAGACGCGGCGCAATTTGATGGTAATTGTCTCATGGAAAATAATTTAACAGTTGCTTCATCAAGCATACAATGTAGAGATCTTATTAATCAAATGAAGATAATGAAAAAATTGTGATCACAAAGATAACCTATACATGTTTTCTTAACTCATGCTTTCCTAAGACCACCAGAAGTGCCTTACCTACTTATTTTCTATGAAGGAATGAATAAAACCATTGCTTTTAAAGTTTATTCATTATCTCTCGTAGAGGCTACGAGAAGGATAGATGTCAGACGTTCTGTCGCGACAGTTTGACGTTGCCTTGTCGCAGTCCTTGTGCCGACTCTTGTTTACTGGGGCGAGCCAATATCACGCAGTATTACGTCACTACTAGCTACCAATTTTCAGATAAAATACTCTGAACATGTTCGCATTGTGCACGCGAGTACAATAAACTATTGGATATTTCTTAATAAATGTTGTTGAAGTTCCCCTAATGAGGTTACTCGTACGTGAAACAGTATTTTGAGAACGGCTTGTTGGAAATTAAAAAGAATAAAATATTATAGTATGTATTTACTGTAACTAAAAAAAATATGTTACAATTTATTGTTTATATAAAAAAAGTTCTTTCAAACGTAATTACAGGTAAGAAACAGTATTTAGCCTTGTAATAGAAGGAAATTATTTAATCGTACAAATGTGTAAAATACTATTTTCTTTTAAATTGCGATACTATGCACAATGTCAGATGCTTTCGCCTTAAACAATACAATGAAGTATAAAACTTACTTCAATTCGAAATATCCACGTTTGAAATAGCAACAAGGCATTGGGGCTGTGTTATGTTAGCTGAACAATTCGTGGCGTTTGAGGGTATTAAGTCGAACATGACATTTCGCCATCAGACATAAACTGGGCGCGCCGGCCAAGCCTGCCAGGATAACGTTCTAATTCAGGGACGGGTCAACAAAACCTTGTAACTACGCCACCATACTTGTGTGATTGTTCACTTTAGGGATCCGCTAAATTGTCTTTTAGCTTCGCACGATTATAGAGTACTAGCGGGTGCCCGTGACCCTGTCTGGGCAGTATTTGACTTATCTTTATATTTAGGACAATTCACACAATATATAATTATATACATTGTAGCCTATTTTGTTTTATTCTGGTGTATGAGTTATATTATTGTAAAGTTTCAATAAAATCTATTCAGTTGTTTTTTTGCGGAAGAGTAACAAAATATACATCCATAAATACATACTCGTAGAATTTCCCGTTTATATATTAGTAGAAAGTAGCATAGGATGGATAGGTAGACTGCTACACAAGATGTCCACTCCTGCAAGGGTTCCAGTCCCGCGTTAGGTCATACATTTAATGTGATGAACATTTTGACTTTGCTTTGTATCAGAATGTTTGGAGCTTTGCCTAGTTTGGCACTAGTTACTGATAATTTATTGTTTATTTATTCATGGCCGCTAAGTTTATATATTGTGTAAGCAAAGCGGAGATACCCGCTCCCCATCTCTTTCTCCATTCATTCTTCACTAAGATTGCATATATATCACGCTTACATTTCCATTACATGTATTTCAATGTCACTCGCCTAATTGGCAGTTCAAGGCACGTGTTTTGCCTTCTTGTCTTGTTCAACTAGGAATTTCATTTTCATTCACTCTTACGTTCATAAAGTATCTAAATATTACATACATACATACATAACACGCTCATGTCTGTATTTCCCGAAGGGGGAGGCTGAGGTGCTATAATAACAACACCTACTTTTCACAAAGATGATTTAGTGCTAACCTGACAGATGGCGAGTCCATTGCCGTCTAAGGCACTATACATACGTGTTTGAATTACTTCTCAGACATATGCAGGATTCTTCACGATGTTTTCCTTCACCGTAGAGCACGTGGTGTGAGATCATTGTACATAAGTTTTTTAGAAAATTGCATTGGTACAGGTCCCGCTGAGATTCAAACTTGCGTCGTTTCCGCAGGAGGCGACTGCACAACCCCTCTATCACTATATTCGATGACACAATTTTTTTGTTTAAAAATTCGACGCTTTAGGTGATCACAAGTAGATCAGTTAGCAGAGCAATTGCACGGTTTGCAGAGGTCGTGGAGTCTCTGCTCGAGTTCGTATTTTCCCTAACCATTTTTAAGAATATAATATCAAATTCAACTTTTATTTATTAATAATAAATAAGTAACTAAAAACTAATTACAAGTAGAAAACTTGGCCCAAATCGGTGTCTCTCTGGATCGTGCCAAGAAGGCGAGAAAAGCCCCAGCCCACTTTTATTTATATTGAACTTCAAGGTATAGTTTAGTGTAACTTGATAGGATTTTAGTTAATAACTGAACAATTATCATAAATCTGAATGTCAGCTTGTTTGATACGCTTAAGCGACTTGACTTCAACCGATCATCATTAAATCTTGCACCTCCTTAGATGGCGTCATATATCGGCAGTGGGCGTTGAAAATGAGTTGTCGAGTGACTCACTGAATAATTCACGATTATTTTAATCTCCCTCATATACGCCTCTTAGGAAATAATTGAATTCACGAAACACTACCCACTTCGATTATTTTATACACCCAGCGTCTGTGCGCAAACGTGGCTCGAAGCTATTATGTTAGCTAGCTAGCAGGTAACAACCTAATAAGCCTCATGTTTCACGAAATTGTGACAGACAGTGAGTCTGTCGTTGTCTCTAATCTCCTCCTCTATATTATGTAAAAATCAATTGCTGTTCCTTAGCCTCGCTACATTAATTTTATTTCGAGATATTTAAAATTGCTTTTTAAATAAAACCATATATTCAACGTAAGGAAATTCATTAAACGTAATTTCTTAAAGCGTTTCCAAATTTAAGCCCGCGAATAGAGAAAATCCAAAGAACGAAGAAATCTAAAATGTCCGGGGTTTATTATGTTTAGAGATTAAACATTTTTACCTGTAATTTGCTCGATACGGGTACATATGATATTGTGTTAGCAAGCCCCAGCTCGGTGGATGCTAGAGTGGTATATGTCACGGTGCAAAGGATTATCAGACGCAGACATTGACAGCGTGTTCTTTTTTGTTAAGAGTAAATTTATTTTTCTTATCTTTTCCATTAATTTGAAACCAAAGAGTTTTAAGGTTTGAATAAAAAATAAATATTAAATTATTTTGCCTTGGCTATGTACATGAAAGAGTGAGCCCAAGGGAAGAATAATCATGGCATAACAAAATACGTATAGAGTATTTGAAATCTGGTGAAAAGCGAAGTCTAAGCAGGAACCTTTATTCTTCAAACATGCTCTTTAAAATTGTGTTTTTATCTAACAGAGATTCGCACGATCATTTATCTCGGACTTGTTGTAAGAAAGCCACGGCGAAGTCAGCGACGTAAATACTTCGGACCTATTTCCTACACTTTTCCATATTTCTTACACTTTCCCTGGCTTCAGTCATATATCACATAAGTTTCATTTATCATAGCTGAAAGTCGGAAAGAGATGTTTTCTTGCACTCGCTTTTCTCTTGACAAGGTGAAATGCCTACTTAAAATAAACAAATAAGGGAACTATAATTTTTGCATTAATTTATCTGTGACTGATAAGTATATTATGTTTTCTTGCTATTTTACTACTTAACCTACTTCAAAAAACAAGGAGGTTCTATGTTCAGCGTAAATATGTCTTTAAATACATAGTTTAGTCCTCGAGTTTAAATGTATACATTTATCCATCCAATATACTTATAAACAAATGAAATATAAGTGCTCGTTTGTAATTCTAAATTAACAGCTTTTGTCTAAATGCATTGATATCATTAGTGTACGGTAGGAAGGTACATTGAAAAATCTATTTAAAAAGAAATTCTTTGTCCGGCTGTCTTTTTGTTCCGGCTGGAGCGGAAAATGGTTCTACGAAATAAATTATGGCTATGCGGGTGAAACCGCGGGTGATAACTACTCCTGAACCATCTTATATAGAGCTAAAACACGCTATTATATTCAGCAGCTATACGATACATTTGCTTGCCAACGTGCGCAAAGGCGTGAGCGTGCTCCGTGCTCTGAACCCATTACCATTCCAAGCCTCTCAGCGCTCCAACGTGTGCGCGTGCTGTGGTCGGATCTGTCGCTCCCGTATCGGCCTCCTTAGCCATTGGCGGAAGTGTCATCAGAATTTCCTAAATGACGCTGCTTAAATCATCTGTCATAGATGCATGAGGCCAATTATTATTATTATTATTATACAATACATAAAAGATGTAAATACTCGTATCTACTCGTAGTTGAATGAGCTGGATCAGTGAACCGCTTCTAGCTAGAATTTTAATTGATATCTCCCATCTTCGTCCCTTTATGTCTCTCTTTCTCTCTGTCATAAAACTTAATTTCTTAACTTGAGAGTTTTGGACGAATGCCAGGGTTAAACATGAATGAACCCTTATCTTTTTATTGCTAGTTGGTAGTTACTTATTATAGCAAAATGACTTGCGCAGCGAACGAGCAGGCTATATAAGTAAGTATATTTTGAAGTTAGTTTGCTTTTGAGTTTATACAAAAAATACAAGAATCAAAATATTATCATTACGGGAGATTTTAATATTGACATTTTGAAGAAAAATTATATTACAAATGAATTAGAAAATCTACTACTAAACTTTAATCTTATATTCAAATTAAAACAACCAACTAGAACCATTTCAAATACATGTATAGACAATTTTGCCCATGATATAAGAAAAAATAGTATATGCCGAATTCTAGAACTGGCTATTTCTGATCACACAGCCCAGTTACTTAAATTTCCTATAAAACAAACATGCATAATAAACTCGTGGCAGGTTGAAAGAAGGGTTTTCAGTAGACATAGCATGAAAAAATTTCAGGAGTGCATAAAAACATTATCCTTTTCAGATACTTACAATTCTAATGATACAAATGAAGCTTATAATCTCTCCTATGATCTATTTATGGATATGTACAACTTTCATTTTCCTTATAAAGTACTAAAAATTAAATTAAACAAGAGACCAAAATGGGTCTCAAAGGGTATAAAAATATGCAGTAAAAAGAAAAGACAGTTGCTTTGGAAATATAAAGTAAACCCCAACATAATCAACAAAAATAACTTCAGAAAATATTCATCTACTTTTAAAAGAATTATTAAACTTACAAAACGTTCACAAAATAATCACAAAATTAGTTCAGCCACAAATAAGAGTAAAGCAACATGGCAAATCATAAATGAAAATAAACAAAATAAACCAAAAGAATATATCTCAAAATTAAAAGTTGACAATGGTTACATCACGGATCCTAAGGATATTGCAAACAGTTTTAATAATTACTTCATAGATAAAATAAAACCAACGTTGGTAACTAAACGTAAAGTAAAATCGAAAATAAACAGTAAACTAAATCAATGTTCATGAAACCCTGTTCCCCCCAAGATATTTTTAACATAATAATATCAATGAAAAACAGCAATAGTGTTGGTTACGATAGCATTGCAACAAAAATTGTTAAACTGGTTGCAAGTAGTATCTCTAAGCATTTATGTCATATAATAAACTTAAGCATCAAACAGGGCGTATTCCCCGATAAATTGAAAATTGCTATAATAAAACCATTATTCAAAAATAATAATAGAGTACTCAGGGAATGTTATAGGCCAATATCATTGTTATGTGTATTATCTAAAATTTTTGAAAAGTACTTTTACAAGCGAATATATGACTACTTTGAACAAAATCATATCTTAGCTATTCAACAATATGGTTTTAGACAGGGAAAATCTATTAATATGGCTATTTTTAACTTTCTGAAGACAGTCATGAAACATGTAGATAAGAGAACACCGGTGTGTGCCCTATACTGTGACATGACACAAGCATTTGATTATGTTGATCACGACCTACTTTTACATAAGCTCAATGCATATGGCATAAGAGGAAATATATTGAACCTTATTCAAAGTTATCTAACGAACAGAAAGCAATACACGGAAATCTCTACTATTAACTTTAAAACGAAAAGAGAAGAAGTTTTTCATTCTGAGACACGAACCCCAGCATATGGAGTCCCACAAGGCAGCGTGTTGGGCCCTTTATTGTTTATAGCATATATAAATGATCTACCTATAGTCACGAACCATACCATGGTAATGTTCGCAGATGACAGCTCGGTAGTAATCAATTCCAATGACATCACGATGTATGAAAGTGATATTAATAATACACTTATCTCAATAATACATTGGCTGAAAGCAAATAACTTACAAATAAACCTTGATAAAACAAACATAATGCATTTTAGTCAGCGAAAAGCACCACCAAATGTTAGCATTAATTATGAAAATAGGAAAATTAGTGAAGTTACGGAAACAAAATTCTTAGGACTCACTATAGATAAACAGCTAAACTGGAAGGCTCATATAAATGAACTTTGTAAAAAGATTAGTTCGTCCTCTTATGCACTTCTTCAGCTTTCTCAAACCACAAACACTGAGACACTGTTGGCTGCTTATCACGGACTAGTTACGTCAATTATTCGATACGGAATAATTTTTTGGGGAAATTCCACCAAAAAGGAATTAATTTTTAAAGCTCAAAAAAGGTGCATTAGAGCAATGTTTGGTCTTAGAGCAGTAGATAGTTGTTTGCCATATTTTAAAAAGTATAAAATTTTAACCTTAACATGCTTGTATATCTTCGAAGTTGGCGTGTTTGTTAAAACTAACCCTCACTATTTTGAGAAGCTTGGCAATTTAACAAATGATACTCGCAGTAGACGGGACCTAAACAGGTTATGTGTCAATAAAGCTAATACAGCGCTTGTACACAAAAGCATCATTTCGATGGCTCCAAAAATATATAATAAAATACCACAACCCATTAAGGAACTAAATGTTGCATTATTTAAGAAGCGCCTCAAACTATTTCTATCTGAAAAATGTTTCTACAATATCAACGATTTCTTAAATGTCAGTTGGTGATTTCAATCTTTTTGTATAAAAATCTAATTTTAAGTCAAAATTGTTTGTTACATAGTTAATTACTAACCACAGATCCTTAATTTGTACGCCCCCCCGGGGTAAAACATGAAGAAACGAATTGTTATCTGCCTAACACCTATATTGTCACTCATGTTTTTGCAAATAAATTATTCTATTCTATTCTATTCTATTCTTAGATTACGTAAGATGCTACGAAAACACCTATGCAATTAATATAAATCATGAGATTTATACCATTAATAACTAGATTTGCCCGCGGTTTTACCCAAGTAAGAATAACAATAAAAACTATGGAAAAAATTCTGAGATAAAAGTAGCCTAACGGATTCTCCACCTTATAAAAAAAAATAAAAAAAAGGTACTTCGTATAAAGATACATCAGCATCGTAAAATCGGTCCAGTCGTTTCGGAAATTAGCCGGATAAGAGAGACAAAAATTACAGCAAAAATTTTTAATATTCTCGTATACTTACTTTCACATTCATTTAGTGGAAAGCTGTTTGTTAAAAATTGTATTTAGAATTACAACCAGACAAAAGCACTTCAATTTTGTTTATCTGAATAGAATATGGAATATCTGTATAGAATCTAGATAACACCCTAATCGATGATACTTTGTGTACTTGTAATATGTGCTCTGATTGGTTTGAGCGTAGGACCATTGTCTACTAGTCAAAGCCGTCAAGCCATATTCATACCATTACGTATTCAACCCAGAATACTACCTAAAGAGCTTGTTACCTTAAAGTACAGTAACCTTAGCATGTTTTTATAAACTTAACAACGCAGTTTACTTCCCCAAGGGCTTAGCTGTTTGCATCAGGTGCGCACTTTACACTCCTTAATTAAACATGTGTGAGGTTAAAAGAGGTTGCGAACACAATGTAATTAAAATAAGGGTTCTGTACATACTCCGTAACGTTGGTGCTATATTCTACCATACAACAGAAAGGTAATAGAAGATCAGCTTCCTACATTTAGTGATAATCTTCAGACACAACACAGGCGTATAAAGACTTCGATATCGAAATTTCATTAAGGCGAGACGCTCATATATTTACGTCTGTGTGCGTGCATTTGCTACCGATTCATAAATGGGAGCTAACCTTCTATGTATAAATTGTGAGTCTGTGTCGTAGGTAGGTATGACAAGGCACATACTACTTAACTTGGGTATTATGGGTAGGGCTGTCAAACCTACGAACAACTCCCATTTGGAGGAATTCTTATAAGTTATACTTTCTTGTTACAGAAACCAGAGAAGTATCATTTGGAAAAACAAGTGCGAATAATAATTTTTGGTTTAAGGGCTTACTTTAATTAGAGTAAATATTTTAATGTGTGAAACACAACACCACATTCATTATGTTTGCTTCATTTTAAACACGCCAATTTCATAATTTTGATTTTTTTTTGTCGTCTTCGATGTATTTTCAATAAGGAATGTCAGTAAAATGTTCATCAAGATCACTGCTTCGCCAAAGTCAGCATTCGCACACGACCGCTATTGGCCTCGCGCCGCAGCGAATTAAGTCGAGTGGTGTTTGCTCGCTCGTTCTTCCATACACATAAATATGTATTTTGCTTTTATATCATTTTAGTTTACTTTACTTTTATATCAGTGTAGGTACTTATAATTATAACATAATACATTGCAAATTATTCTTTTACATTAATATATTTTTTTTTCACATATAGTAACCATCACACGTACAAGTATATATACTTTTATTATATAAGTATCTTTTTATTTTTATTTTTTGGCCGACGTCGTGCGCCACTCAGTGGGTCACACTGAAAATCAGCTCCGCTAGATTGAACTGGACTCCAGTTAGGTCTGCGGGTATAGTTGAGTTGTGGCCCTTTGATGACAATGTGCGGCAACACCCGATGTACTGGTGCGAACCACTTTGCACCATAAAAACACTTCTTATTTCTTTTGTGTATTCTTTTTTGTATATATTTTTTGTATGAGTTTTATTTGTTTTGTTTCTGCTTATTGGAATCAATAAACGTTTTATTATTATTTTTATTATTTTAAGTAGGTACAACATTATTTTGTGTTTCGACAAATAGGTTTTACCTAAAGGTTTTCGATTTTATAACAGTCACTTTTACTGGAGATGGTTAATTGCTTATGATGTATATGGTTGTAACGATTTTGAATACATTTTTTTCAAGACACAATATATTCTAACCAATGTTTATTTGCTAAAATTGACTAGAGTAACTAGGATTCAACCTCTTGATCTAAGCTTTACCTATTTAATCTGTTTCAATATTGATATCTGCGTTTCTATCTATCTATCTGTCGTATTCTCACAGCAATATAAACAATCTCGATACTTTTATATTTCCCAGAGCTTTGCAGAACATATACAGATACAAAATCCTTTTCCCATTTCAAGTATAAGAACGGGTATAAACAAAATACTTCACACACTCACTGAGCCGGCACGACACTGTTGAACTGAAATAAAAGTTTGCAAGACAAATAATATAGAGGGCCGGCTTAACGACTATTGTTTTCGAGTTTGCGATTATTTTGCAGTTTTTGGCACAGTTCACTAACTGCGACCCTGTGCGCGAATTAATGGGACGCTGCTTTTGACATTTCCAACCATAAACTTATATTCTGCTTATATTAAGAGAGGTAGGGCATAATATATAATAGGGATCACTCGTTCGAAATTTTATACCTCAAACTTAGAGAAGTAGTCAAAATATCGCTGCCTACTCTTAGGCATTCGCCTAGTTTTATGCTTAGAAATTTTTTTTTTTCATCATGAAGTAAACTTTGCATGAGAACATACATTAAGTACGAGTATCTCCTTACGAAATACACAAACTATTTTCACTAGTATTTGGTTTAATAATTGGACCGATTTGTGTTATTTTAGTCTTTATATATTTGATAATTTACAGGGGTGGTTTAAAGGGCGAAGAACATAAATAGGTAAAGTAAAAGAAAATGTGTAACGAAGGTCATCTAGTAACTGATAAATTTAAGTTAATACGAGGTTCAAACGTATTTTCATCTCTTTCTATGATACGGATTTGAAAAGGATGGACATAGTTTAACTCACATTTTGGTCAAGTCTAGGCTTAAGCTGTGTTTTGTTATTTTTATCATATTATGTGATTAGCTGTGACTGTGGTTTAACCCGCGTAGGTTAAATTTTATTCCCACGGATATATAAATGTATTTGTAAATGTAAATAAAAGTTAGCCTAAGTTACTCCTTGTAAAATTTGCTACCCGCTTACCCGCTATTCAGAGATTATCCGGAACAAACAGACAGACCGAGTAAATATTTAATTTTTTTTTAATGTCAGTATCGTATATACTTTTATATGCATTTAGTGAAAAACTGATTTACAAACAGACACTCCAATTTTATTCATCGGTATAGATGTATAGATTTAATAAACATGATAGCAACCAGTTTCCATAGTCCATGGTTTGCGTGTGTGCAAAACAGAAAAATATTCAAGTGTATTTTGCACCGCAATTTAAGGCACAGGTGACAGTAATCGGATTCTAAATGATTAAAAAATTTACATAGAAGCACAACACAACAATACAAGGTGTATTCAAAATCAATATAATGGCGGTAGGTAAAATAGTAAGCTAAAAAAACCACAGCAACTCGCAACCGTCTTATTGTCGTCGTTTCATTAGGTAAACGGTTCAGCTTCAGCTTTCGAACGGAATTCACTTCCACTCGTTAGCCTTCCCTTTGTTTCGCAGAGTTTGTCGCCAATATAGACTTCAGTTATATTCCAAATCCCTTTAGACAATCCTTTATCAATGTTATAAGAAATCAACTCTCTATTACTTTTTTTTATTAATAAAACAATTGTGATCTCCTTATCAAAATCAAGGCATCTCTGAATTTAGTGTTATAAAACCAACAGCCACATCTTACAATTTAAAAGCAATATCTTAAAATAATGTATGTATACCGTAATTTAGTTATTACTAAATTGCCAAATCATTTGTGTGATTATTGAATAGGTCACTCCAATGGGAGTTTTATTGCAGTACTTATTTGTACGTCCATAATATTTTGTTTTAATATGTAATTAACACGATACTTGACTGAGTTTCTTGTTGGTTCTTCTCAGAAGGCTAGTTTCCGAACCGTTGCTAATGATCCCGACGCCTTTAAGTGCCTTACCAGTGTACATACGCTATTTACACGAAATACCGGCGAATGTCTACAACGTTTAAACATATACTTAGAACAGAAGGGACCACGAAGGGATAAGCGGAGGTGTTGTAACAACACCCACATTTCACCGAATATGATCAAGTGCCAACGTGACAGAGGGTGAGTCCGTCTCAGGCACTATACATACGTCTTTGAATTACTTCTCAGACATATGCAGGTTTCCTCACGATGTTTTCCTTCACCGAAAAGCACGTGGTGTGAAATAACTGCTCATAAGTTTTTTTCTTTTTTTAGAAAAACTTATTGGTACAGGCCCCGCTGGGATTCGAACTTGCGTAGCAAGCGATTGCTCTAACCCCAAGGCCACCACGGCTATAACAGAATAAATCATTTTATTTTTCTACGTAATACTTATTACAGCAACAACCTCTTCATTAAAAAAATATATTATTTCTACAAATACAAGATAATTTATTTCACACTGAAATGAAAAGATCACAAGCCCAGTATTGTGATTAAAACTGTTCGTCTGTGTAAAATGAAATAATTTGTTAGTACTTTCATTGTTTTTGTTTTACTCGTCGGATTTTTTCGTACAAAATATTGTATGGGGTTTGAAATACTGTTAAGAGCATAAGTGCCTTTTTTTTTTTTTTTTTTTTTTTTTTTTTTTTACGAGGGGGAAACCTTCAAAAGGTCCCCGACCGCCCTGGGAGAGGCAGATCGGGGTATGTGGGATTCTTACCGCACTAAAACCCCCCCGGTGGCCATCCTCAGTGCTCAGGGGGGACTCCGGGTACTCTGATAGAACGCACCGGTGTCCCCCCACACTTTGCCGGGGCACATCCCCGGGGCAGCTGTGACGCCGCCCCTGGAGACCTCGCTGTGCAAGGCAGCGCGAGCCACATCGCGCTGCCACCTTCCCGGGCCCGCGCCGGTGGTCAAAGCTCCCACCCCGACCACCGCCAGCAGGCCCTCCGGCCCCCTTTTAGTCGCCTCTTACGACAGGCAGGGGATACCATAGCCATATTCTTAGACCCTGGCTATTGGGTGGACGGACCGGGGCGTGCGTTGCCTCCGCCCCGCCGTCGCCGTCGTCTCCGAGAGGGATCGGCTCTCTCCCGATCCCGCTCGGAGGCCTCCTTCTGGGACATTACCGTCTCGCAGAAGGAGACTACGGCCCTCCATGCCTCTCTGTCTGCCAGCATAGCCGTCACTACGCGTGGCAGAGAGAGGTCCTGCCCGATCCTGGTGACCAGGACTCGACGCTCCGAGCTCCACGCTGGGCACTGCTCCAGCGTGTGCTGTGCGGAATCCCGGTCACAGCCGCAATGGTGGCATTGCGCCGTCGGTTCGCGACCGATCCGATTCAGGTACTCACCGAAACACCCGTGTCCGGTGAGTACCTGCGTCAGCCGGAAGGTGACGTGGTCCTTCCTCTTTAGCCAGGGCCCGAGGCTCGGCAAAATTGCACCGACAGCGCGTTGGCGGGCGTTCTGCGGCTCACAAAGCCGCTCACGCCACGCCAAGAGCGCACGTCGGTGCTCCTGCCTCCGCACTTCAGCCGCATTAGGAGGCGCGGTTCCGTCCGCCCGGCGGAGACGGTCGTAAATACGAGCATCCATCTCCGCCAGGATGTCCAGGGGCGGAAACCGCGCCAGGACAGTGGCCGCCTCAAAGGACAGGGTACGGTACCCCCGTGCGACCCGGATGGCCATAGGACGCTGCATACTATTATACATAGTTCTGCAGCGCCTAACACCCAGTCTGGAAGACCAGACGGGTGCTCCGTAGAGAGCCACGGATCGCACGACCCCCGCATAGAGGCGGCGGACTCCTTCACTCGGCCCCCCCAGATTGGGCAGCAGTCTGTGCAATGCACCCGCTACCCTCTTGATCCGGGGGACCATGCGGCTGAAGTGCTCCTCGAAGCCCCAGCGACCGTCCAGGGTGAGACCGAGGTACTTGAGGTACCGTCCCACCCGGACATCCACGTCACCTACGCGAACCGACGAGCTGGGTGGTTCCCTCCCCCTCGGGAGTTTGTGGAACCACAGCGCCTCGGTCTTCTCCGGCGCTACCCGAAGGCCCAGCTCGTGGATTTTCTCCACGACGCATGCCACGCCAAGCTCGGCGAGCCGGTTGGTCTCCTCGAAGGTCGCCCCGACGGCTAGCACCAGCGTGTCGTCCGCATAGCAGACGACGCTAACGCCGTCGGGGCGGTCGACCCGCAGGACCGCATCGTACGCGAGGTTCCACAGGAGTGGCCCTAGGACCGATCCCTGTGGGACCCCGCAGTACACCTTCCTCCGGTGAATTCGTCCATCTCCGCCCACATATTGCACGCACCTGTCGTGCAAGTAGGCACGGACCACGCGCTGCAGGTAGGGGGGCACGCGGTGGTATACCAGGGCCCCCCATATTGCATCCCAGGGCAGGCTGTTGAAGGCGTTGACAATGTCAAGACTGACTGCCAACGCCACACCGCCCCGGGATACTGCCTGCGTCGACAGTGTTCGGACGCGTATGATCGCGTCCACTGTCGACCGCGCGCGTCGGAAGCCATACTGGTCTTCCGACAGGTCCGGCCCGACGCCCGTCAGGTGCGTACTGAGGCGGTCAGCCAACACTCTTTCGAGCAGCTTACCCGCCTCATCTAGTAGGCAGAGAGGACGATACGCGGAGGAAGAGTCCGCGGGTCTTCCATCCTTATGGAGGAGAACCAACCCAGCCACTTTCCAGCCGCTGGGGAACACGCCGCAGCGTAGGCAGTCGTTAAACAGCCGCCGCAGCCTGTCCCCCAGCCCGTTGGGTAGAGCCAACACCCAGGCCCGACCAGGAACTCCGTCGGGGCCTGGTGCCGTGTTTCGGGCTCCGAGGCGCCTCACGGCTCGGTCCAGCTCATCGGTCGTCACCCCCATCTCTTCGGACCAGATGGTCGGTTCCGAAGGAGGGGGCGCGGGACTGCTCTGGACCCTGGGGAAGAGGGTATCAACTACCCTCTCCACGAATGCCGGGTCCAGAGTTTCCGTCAACGGAGGGACCCACGGGCGCAGCTTGCCCAGTACCATCTTGTACGGGCGGCCCCATGGATCCCTCTCCAGTCCCCCGATGAGCTCATCCCACGACCGAGCCTTGGCGCTGGCAATGGCTGCCTGCAGCGCCTTCGTGGCGCCTCGGTATGCCACGTAGGCTCCACCCAACTCTTCGGCTGTGGCTCGCCTTCTTCTCCGGGCACGCGTGTACTGGCGTCGGGCGCGGAGGCATATCTCGCGCAGCTCCGCGATGCTATCCGACCACCAGTACACGGCCCGGGGCTTGGCAGGTCTGGTCCGGGGCATCGACGCGTCACATATGGACGTCATCGTGTCCCGGAGCCAGGCGGCTTCCCTTTCAGGATCGGGCAGGATCCCATCCGCTTGGCTCTCAGGCCAGGCCGCGACGATGGCTGCGGCGCAGAGACGATCTCTGTCGAGCCGCTTGAGAGACCATCGTCGCGGCGGGCTGCTACGGCGACGGCTGTCGGGGCGGGGAAGGCGGATGGCCACATCCATCGCAATATAGCGATGGTCGGATAGTGTGACCATCTCCTCCGCCACTCTCCACCCCGTCACCATGCGCGCTGCCTGGGGAGTCGCCCACGAAAGGTCCACGATCGACTCCCCCTGCCAGCGCACGCAGGTGCTGACGGACCCCCGGTTAAGCAACCGGAGGTCCAGCGCCGCCGCCCATTCCAGCACTGTCTCCCCCTTTGGGTCATCCCGGGCGCTCCCCCACTCACGAGAGTGAGCGTTGAAGTCGCCCAGGACGAGCACAGGACGGGGCAGACATCTGCGAATGCAGTTGGCCACCCCGTCCAGGTACGCCTCGTAGACGGCGAGGGTACAGTTGGGGGAGACATAGCAGCCCACAACGACTAAGCGGCCCCAGCTCACGGCGACGTATCCCAGCCCCCTCTCAATGAGGGAGCAGGGAGGGTCGCCGCTACCGCCACCCCAGTATATGGCGACGGAGTCCATGTCGTCACCAAACCAGCGAGGATGGCTTGGGACGACGCGATATGGCTCCGCCACCACCGCCAGTGCAACCGACCACTGCGCGACGGACTGCTGGAACAAGTCCTGCGCCGCGCGACAGTGGTTCAGGTTGCACTGCAGGGCTCTTTGGGGCCTTAAGGCCGTGCTGGGGCCTTCTTTGCCGCCTCGGTCGGGGCAGAACCCGACCGAGCCGGACCCGTGCCGCTCGGCTGCGCGGGACCCGGCTTACGGCCCCTCTTGCCACGAGGGGCAGAGCATTTCTTGCCCCCCATCCTGTGGCCAGAGGGCCGGCCCAGGTCCGCGCAGAGCGGGCACTTTAGCGGGCGAGTGCACTCACTCGCCCGGTGGTCCGCCTCGCCACATGCGTAGCACATGGTGCTCCGATCCGTGGTGCTCGGACATGTGCTACGCACGTGGCCGATCTCGAGGCACCGGAAGCACTGCAAAGGCCGTGCCTCCAGTGCCTCAACCCGCACCGACACCCACCCAACCGTGATGCGCCCAGCTGTGACCAACTTGCGCACCGCGGTGAGTGGGCAGCGGACCCATACGGTCCCAAGCGCCAGACGCGAGGGGCGCTTTATGACGCCCACTTTTACGTCCGCCGCCGCGCAGCCCCCAGCCTCAGCGATCGCGGTCGCCACGTCTTCGGGGGTGATGGCCTCATTGAGGTCCAACACCCTCACGTCCCCCGTTTTCACTGGGCGCACAATTCGCACGCCCAAGTCTGCGAGGGACTCCCGCATGCGACTCGCGAGCGCGTCGGCCTTGGAGGCAGAGTCCGGATCCGGGACCTCCAGGATAAGCCCGCCGGTTATGGCCTTCCGATTCCTAAGACTCGAAATGCCAAGGTCGGCGAGCTTTACCCTTTCCCTCGCGGCTGCCATCACCGCAGCGTACGTGACCTCCGATCCCTCCGGGATCGTCACAGTGATCGCTGCGACAGCTGGCAGCCGCGCGGGTGCCCTCTCCGGCTTGCGCGACGGCGGTGGCCGGGACGCAGGCTTAGCGGGAGGAGACCGCTGGGGCCCCCCACTCGGCCCGGCCTTCGGTTGGGCCTTACGCCCCACCACCGTGCTCCATGCCACCTGGGGGGGTGGCGCCTGGACTGCCCGCGGAGCCGCAGAAGGAGCAGCAGACGGCAGCACCGCGGCAGCTGCGGATTTCCGCTTGTTCCGGCTCTTCCTCCCCCCCCTCTTACGTCCCCGCACCTCCGGGGCAGGTGCCCAAGGGGCCGGGGCTGCTGGGCAGGAGGGTGGCACGATAGACGGTGCAGCAGGCGGCGCGACAGGCGCCTGAGCTGCCCTCCTGGCATCCGCAGCCAATGGGGGACGCGTGCGCCCCTCGGGGAGCAACCGCTCCTCCAGGGCCTCAAACCGCGCGCTAATCATGGTCCCAACCTGGACCATGATAGCGCGCGTGAGGTCCTCAGCACCCGAGGGCAGTGCCGAGGCGGCATCGCTGGCTCCTACCCTGCCCACCCCACGGAGGACAGAGAGCTCCTCCGTGAGCTTCTCCATCCGGGCAGAGAGGGCCGCCATCTGCGAGCGCAGATCCGCGTTCTCGCGCTCCAACCTTTCGGTGTTGGCGCCCGCGGATGTGCGCATCGCTAGGACAAGCGACGCCGCCTCGGTCCTTCGTGCACTCACACGAAGCTGGTGCACGAAGTTGCCCTTCAGGTGCTTCGACCTGTCCGCAACCCGTTCTACCGCCGTCTGCTGCTCCTTTATAAGGGTGCCCAGCTCATCGGTGGGCAACCCTTCCATCCTCTTCTTCAGCTCTTCCACAGAGGGCAGCTTCTTCTTGGCCCTGGTGTTGGTCAGGGCCAATTCGGAACCGGACAGGTCGTCATCATCGTCCTTAAGGAAGGCCGCTCGGCAATTGCCAGAGGGGCCCGCCCTGGACGCCACATCAGCCTCCCCCGAGGTCAGCGACACGAGCGACATGTCCGACATCGCGTCGCTGTCCTCGCCCCGCTCGCTTCCCGCGCAAGGTGTGGGAGGCCGGATGAAGCGGCCTGACCGGTCGCGCGTTATTCGCGCAGTGGCGCCTGAGCGCGTGCGGCCACGTGACGCCGTTCCGACCTTGGCAGTCGTCTGTTCGCCACAGGAGGAGCCAGAATTAGTCCTGCTCCTCTTTTGCGACCTTGTTCGGGCCGTCCCAGCTGCAGCTACGCTACTGCTCTCCAACACCACTACGGGGGTCAGCGCCTGCTTCGCCCCTGTAGTCTCCTGCCCGTCTTGGGATTTTACTCCCACGACCATTTTCTCCTCTCCCTTCGTCGACGTTTGTTTTTTTGAATTATCCATATCAGATCCCACGAGTATGGGTCGATATAAAGACCATTGCCGGGTGACGCCCATTCCGACAATGGGGGACTTACATACTGAGAGGTGGCCCAGAGCCTCTCAGGTTTTCACGACTTCGCTGTCGGATTTTTATAGAGGTTTGCTCCTCGCAGGCCGGCCAATTAAGGCAAGCCCTCTCCGGTCACCGACTCCCCGACGTATCCAGCCTCGCTAACTGGAATCGTTGAAGGAAGAGCCGGTGATTACGGCATTCACGGGGTGACGAGCGAGATAGCGTCAACCCCGGGCACCCCTTTCGGAGTGCCTCCCCATCCCCCTGACGTTTGACTGGGTATCACCCCCCAGCCCTAGACAGAAGGTCTAGTTCCCATAGGCACGCCGGGCCTTGGGAATGGGTGACGCAGGCTCGCATCCGTTGTCATCTCTGCTGAACAGAGACGCACAAGGAGCGAATTCCACCTCCGCCACCTGCGTCGAGTGCCAGAAGTCGGTCATCGACGACGGTGTCCCCAGGGATCGCCATCGAGGAGCAAAGTCACTCGATGGAGGCCCCCGAGGAGTCCGTCGGCGACGTCCAGGGTGCACCGGCCCGAAGCCATTGTCGTTCCCTCGGACGTATCCTTAGGACAAACAATGGATCGGGCACACGAGGAGGTCTCCTGGCCTTGCACCCCAAGAGCATAAGTGCCTATCATTTGCGAGTTTGATGGGTTAAGTCATCGTGACTGTAATGAAATTCCCGGGTAACTAAATTGATTACGATGGGTCAAGAGGTTAAATGGGCGATCTCTCTTGTTACTAGAGGGCGAAATGGTAAATATCCATAGCGATGATTCTAGGAGAGAAGATTATTATAATTTTAATGTGGATCTATAAATAGGGAATCGAAATAATATTTACCAAGATAATGGATGGATACCGATACTCGCACTAATTGGGATGGGTCGGATGACAGTCGGTTTATGTATATTTATTGTTATATTAAATTAAGCACACCGCGTTAGATTATGATAATAACTCTATGCAAATACGTCGCAAAATATATTAATAATTGTTAAATACAAGAAGACAATTATATAATGAGTTACATATATGAGCTAAATATAAGGAGTTATATATATAATACAATTATATATATATATATATAACTCCTATACCCGCCAGGGGCATTGGAGTTATATAATTGTCTTGGACTTGTCTACTATAATTGTCTTGGAGCCATAGTAGAGCCTAAATTCCTGGGAGATCATCGATTTAATCCGATGCTTAATCCGATGATGACCCCTACACTGCATTACTACTGGAAATAATTAACATTGAGAAGTAAAGCTTCTCCAAAATTATTCGCGGATTAGAAGCATACAATATTTTTTGACAAATTACACTAATCTTGAACTTCAATAGGTTTTATGCAAATTTCGTGATGTTTTTTAATGAGACTAAGGTTTCAGTTGCAAGCTTTCATTCATTAATGCCTTACACGTTTTTGCTATTCGCCATAAAATATTTTAACTATTATGCTTGCGCCATCCCAGAAGGGACCCGGAGGGGTAAGCGAAAGAAGTGTTGTAACAACAACACTCATTTTCATCGAAGATGATTAAGTGTCAATGTGACAGTTGGTAGTCCGTTGTCGTCTCAGCTACTATACACGTCTATGAATATCTTCTCAAACATGTTCTTCACGACGTTTTCCCATACCGCTAAGCTCGTTGTTTGAAATGACTACCTTGAATGACTTCTTAGAAAAACTCATAGGTACAGACCGCTGGGATTCGAACTTGCTTACTTGTATTCGTCAACCGTGACTATATCTAGATTTGCTTTTTAATCATAGACAAAATTAAAATAACGGTTTTCATTCTGGGAAATGTTGCTACAGTGCATAGAAAACATAAAAGTCGAAATGCCCTTCCCAACCTAAGCCGGGTCCGTGTTGATTGGTGCAGAAAACTGTGACGGTGGATGAAATCGAAAACGCCAGAGTTTCAAAAAATATTTGACATATACTGGGTATGTTTCATGTAAGGATCACAGTATAAATATAGGATCACTAAGCGGTATCGGATCTAGACCAAATTTGTGAATTAAAAACGTTCACTCCAGCGAGCGTGAAGGCAGTCACGCTGCAATATTTTTAAATTTTCTCTTTTATTCACTATGAAAGTAGTGACGATTTTACAACGTATACGCGATCGGGCACAATGTGACAGCCCTTATTGACATTACGTTGGACTCTCTTATAACAAAGTTTTTAAATATACCTATGCTTTACAAGCACTAAGGAATCGAGGCCTATATTTTGAAATGAGCACTTTTGCTCCATTGAGCATCAGCGTTGTCAATCTTAAAGATGTTAAAATGTACTCTTTTATTTCATGTCAAAATAATGAAAATTTGTCAATTCAAATTTAAAAAAAATCCGTAAGGCTCTTGTATGACTTTTATGAGTTACACCTGAGCCTTATAATCTTGTATGCGCAAGTCTGCGTGAGTGTCATTTCGAACGATTTCTTCTTAGATTCCGAACTGCATGTAGTATATGTTTTTTATTGTGTAGGGATTAGGATGCGTCTAGTACATAACGAGCTGACGGTAATACATTGTCTATCACGATCGATATCAAGGCCAGCCTGTATATAAAACTAGATGGAGGGTGTTAATTGGAGTTTCCACTCCAATTAGTACGGCAATGGGTTGTAGACTCGGTTAAACTTATATGACATGTGGTCGTATTATGTTTATCAACTAAGTTTTCTATACCCCGCAGTTCTGTGTGCCGCACAAACCTAAAAATGTGGCTTTATTTAGCTTATATTAGAGGTCGTGTCAGGATCGATTATTAATAATGTAAGAGCTCTCGAGTAATATATAATTTATTACATAAAACTGGTAAAATCAACAACAGAAAACAAGCAACAGATGCAAAGTAAAGAGAACACAACAACGGGAAAAATTCAAAACTAAACCATAAATACAAATAGGTACATAGACAAACACGCTTTTTACATTAGGCCTTTAACACATAAAATAACATACAAATTCATATCATCTCCCTGGCCTTATCCCATACATTGTTGGGGTCGGCACTTGATTCAACCCGATGTGGCTGAACACCTGATTTTTATACGAAGCGACTGCCATCTGACCTCCGCAACCCCTTTAACGAGGAAAATCTGTGATCTGGGTTAAACCAGTTGTCAGACTATTTTAGGCCTCCGACTGACCTGTAACGATTGCCAAAGATGATAAATTGGCAACCGGGACCGACGGCTTAACGTGCTCTCCGAGGCACGGAGGGACTCGGGCGGTCACCAATCCAATTACTGGCTAGGCTTAGGGTAGCTTAACTTCGCTGATCGAATGATATGCGCAATAGCAATTGTGCCACGAGCTCCTCAAACATACACATTCTTATATTAATCCTTAATTTTTTTGTATCCTAAGTGTCCTAAGCTGTGAAAGTCCCGTTGTTACAATCGGTTCAGCTGTTTCAGAGATTAATCGGAACAAACGGACAATTAAAAAAAATCGTTTATTACGTAAGTACCGTGTAAAAATTCATTTGGTAAAAAGCAGTTTATTTTGATTAAAACAGAAATATTAATAATTATTATTTATCTGTCTAGATAAAAAAATACAATCTTGTACCGCTAAAACCGTAGGGCACTACTGTTAGCACTCAATATTGTTTGGTAGTGGACAAGGACACGACAATGCCTTATTATAATACAAGGTGAAAAAGCCTGGTTTAAAATACAGGTATTTAACGCTTGGCTTAAAGTAAGTTGAATCCAGGGTTATAAGTCTCCAGCCAATGTCAAGTACGTAACAATTGACCGACAGAGGCCGACGAACGTGCTCCTTATTCTAACGATAGAAAAACATTCATGCCCAAAATCCAATAAAATCTATTCCCGCTATCACATGGAAGTTTTCGCGAGAAGGGCCTCTGAATGTGTAAACAGGCATTTGTTGGTCGGGGGCGGATTACGAAGAGTTGGAATATCTCGCACATGTTACCGAAATCGTGAGGCCATGTGTCGCACCATCGATTATAATGGAAACAGTATTATATTATGATTTACGGTTTCCCTTGAAAAACTTCGTAGATGAGTTTGATGTGTGATAAATCATTCCGCGGACGAGGTAGCTGGTAAGAAGTATTAAAATATGATCCGCTTACAATAAATCTGTGGTTTAATAATCAGTAATCACCTCTCGCCTCTAGTTGGGCTTAAACTTTTTGGAGCTTAAACCTTCCAAACATATCGCATCAAAATTACAAGGAATAGAACACCACTTATTCGTAGTTATATTCACCAATAATATCTCCATTAGGAATCGTGAGTTTAGAGTGCCTCGCGCCCTTAGGGATCTTTTTACGCTAACGTTTAGCCCTGGAGGCTTTTCGATGCTTCATGCTCAAACATGTTCCGACGAAAGAAACGACGCAGGTTTTGAAACTGTCTATGGCAGTAAAATCCCGATTGATTGAGATTTTTTTATTTATTTATATACTTTATTGTAAACTAGGTTTAGATTGAAAAAAATATTATTTCAAAATATTTTTTTATTAATAATCTATTTTATATTATTTTCAATCAATTGGCGATGTTATCGCACATTTAGATCTCTTTCCAGAACCTTGGATGGAATTAATGGCATGGACTAATGCGTGAGTGCATTGTGACGGTGGATTAAAGGTGTAGAAATTATTAAACACAATTATTATATTCTAGCTGTGCCCGCGGTTTTACCCGCGTAGAATTAATTTCATGACTCTCGGTACCCTAAAAGTAGCCAGAGTTACTCCTTGAAACATTAGATGTGTGCTAGTGAGTGTCGTCGAAATTGGTCCAGACTTTTCGGATATTAGTCGGAACAACCAAATACAGACAGACAGAGAAAAAGGTTTTAAAATGGTTTGTTTTTATGTGGTTACCGTATATATTATGAACTGTCATATGCATTTAGTGAAAAGCTGTTAATTTGGAATTACAGACGGACATTTCAATTTAAAAAGAAAATTTATAACAAACTATGATATATTATAAGAAAATAATAACCATGCTTGTAATAAAGGGGAAGAAGTTAATGATACCATAGAGTCTTAATTACCCACTATGTCAATGAACAAAGATTTGTCAACGAAGCATGACAAGGAAGTATTGATTTCCTAACACTCTTTCCACAAGAATTCAAAAGAGTCTATTGGAATGTCCATCCATGAATGGAAGCCAACGAGTTAACCAATGGGATTGTAAAAGGCCTACCGACTGAGGCTTAAATTGAATCATACAGAGTTGATGGTACCCACTCAATGGACTGTTAAATGAACAACTTGTACCTACAGTTTTTAACTGCTATGAAAGAAATTAAAAGATTTAGATTGTTTCTTTAATATTATAAAGCTGAAGGTTATTTGGTTGAACGCGCTAATCTCCGGAACTACTGGGGGCCAACCATCACCAAACACAAAAATATTTTTTCCAATTCAAAATTAGGGGCCTACAGTCATTGGTTTAAGCAGAACGTATTAAGCTTAAGAATGCTTTGACGTTTGTACCGTAAATTCAAATTTAGAAGCTGAGAAGTTTTTAATTGATACGTTTTGCTTAAACCGATTATGGTAGGCCCCCTAGTTTTAAATTGAAAAAAAATGTTTTTATTGGATAGTTTATTTGTCGAGGAAAGCTTTAGGATTTATAAAATTGCGCCGAGTGAAGCATCAATGGAAAATGTTGCAAAAACGGGGAAAAATATATTCCCGTACACTAAGTCACGGGCAACAGCTGCTCGTCTAGTAATTGCTTCCCGTTATTTTTTTCTTAATTTCGCATACGTCCGTGGTTTGTTATCATCGTTTTTAACACTCTCGTAGTAGAACGGAAATAAGTAATACTAAAGTAAACTATTCTTCCGATTGTTGTATAAATACTAGGCTACCTTATGCTGCACTTATCGATCAATTTACACAAATTCTAAGAGATTGAGAAAATTCCGTTAATATTTACAGATCATGAAAGCAGGAAGCATTCATTCCATTTTTCTCTTTGTTCTATTATATTATATTATTTGTATAGTATTAAGTCTACAAACGTCTGATATCCAAGTCATCTTTTTTACAAAACCCATTATTACTTTAGTCTTTCCCTACTCTTAATAACTCTATTTTTACAAGCGTTTTATTGACATGCAATTTATGTTTGTCTGGGTTGACTTTTACAGCTGAATTTTAAGTCAGTTACCTTCAACGGATTCAGCTGAAATTCGATTGACACTTTTGGATTTCAATGCATGCTAGCTATGTGACGTCAGCCTAATTTTCAATATGGTGGATAATCCAAGACGGCGGACTAGTAATTTTTTTGCACAACCATAGTATGGATATCAAACAAAGGGTTTTGCTAAGGAGAGCAGGAAAAATATTGTTAGGAAATTCACGACATACGACAAAAAAGAAATAGCTTATGTTTACAGTTTATACTAGTTGTGGTCCGCGGTTTCGCCCGCGTAGAATAATTTTTTTTTGATAAAGGTGTAAGTTACTCCTTGTAACATTAGCTAATTAGGTAACTACTGTGAAAGTCCCGAAAAAATCGGTCCAGCCGTTTGAAGATTAGCCGGAACAAACAAGACAGACAGACAGACAGAGAGTTTCTTTTTTTAAGTCCGTACCATATATACTTTCATATGCATGTAATGTAAAGTTGTATTTCGGAACTACAAACAGACACTTCAATTTTATTCATCTGTATAGATATAGATGTATAGATATGTATACTACAGCAGTTGTACTTGTAATAATAACTTTATATCTTACTAGCGAGTTCCATGTCTAACTTGTTTCATTATGATGCTAGTAATTAGATGTTATCCCACACCCTATGTCCGAACTAATAACTCACGCGTACAGTTCCAAATACCTAACAAATGTGTCACAACAATATGTGTTGCCGCGATATTAGTTTCGGCTAGTTACATGGTTTCCAAATTACTAAAACAAAATTGTATAAGGCTATTTTATGAAATCTCCCTGTCTTAAAGCTGCCTCGTTGGTTTAGTGGTCGCTAGCACTACTGTGGGAGAAGAGGTACTGGATTTTATCCAACTATAATTTTCAGTAGAAGCCCGAATTCTGGATTACTGCCCGGTTAATGACAGACTTGCCCCATATCAGATTGGGATTACACATACCTGGCAAAATGTGGGCATAATGTGAGCATACATAGCAAAAATATATATTTTATCTACACAGATAAATAAAATTGGAGTATCCGTTTGTAATTCTAAATTACATTTTCGCAAAAATCATATGAAAGTAGATATTTAAGGTACTGACACAAAAAAAATCTACCTCTGTCTGTCTGATTGTCCCGACTTATCTCTGAAACAGCTAGGCCGATTTTAACATGACTTTTACTGGTAGTTAGCTGATGTTTCAAGGAGTAAATAAGGCTACTTTTATTTTAAAAAAATCAGTAACGGTTCCGCGGGAAGGAAATTAAATCTACGCGATGTATGAGCACAAGAATATATGTAAGTATGCAAAATAAAATTTGGTAACGTGAAAACTAAATTGAATACAATATACACAAAATTCCTACCTAGCCTAAAATAATATGAATAATTTAAAAGTTTGTATGTTTGCAAGTTAAATATACGAAATAGAGGCTTAACGGATATGACAGCATACACAATAGTTTATAATATATATAGGATACTTTTTATCGAGGAAAATTGTTAGGTTCCTCGGGGATGCGGTCAAAGTTTCAGCTGGAAGCTAGTACCTTTATAAAATTGTGCCGACTCCAGGGAACAAAAAGAAACGATAAATATTTTTTAGAGAAATATTGGTTTGTTGCTGTATAATCAAACCTTATAGCAGGCAGGCGGCAGGCGGCTTCATTTACGACTAATAAAATATGAAAAATGCCTATTTTCCTGCCGTTAGGAGTAGGGACTTTGGGGCCAAATGTGAAAGTCTTTCTTGTGAAGTTATTTCGAAACACCTCCTTGACGTGTCAGGTGACCGTCGAGCTGGTTATGCAGCCAGCTTTCTTGGTATAATTCCTGCGGATGTTTTAAATGTACCTAGTGTACATTTATTTTTCTTAAATAAGAATTATTACATAATACTGAATCGTGACAGCCGTGGAGGCCTCGGGGTTTGAGCAGTCGCCTTCTACGCAAGCGACAAAAGTTCTATCCCAGCGGGGTCTGCACCAATGAGTTTTTCTAAAAAAACTTTTGTGAAGCGATTTCACACCACGTGCTTTACGGTGAAGAAAAACATCTTGACGAAACCTGCATATGTCTGAGAAGTAATTCAAAGACGTATGTACTGAGACGGCGATGTACTCGCCCTCTGTCACGATGGCACTTAATCATATTCGGTTAAATGTGGGTGTTGTTGTTATAACACCTCTGCTTCCCCCTTCGGGGACCCTTCTAGGATGGCGTGAGCATTTTTTCTGCATTATTGATTTAATGGCCGCAGCGCTAGTGCCGAACATGAGGTGTTGGGTTCGAACCCGAGGCGGGCAAAATGATAGTAGGATTTTCTTCTCTTTCTGGAGTTTGGATTAGTGCTTGATTAATGGATAAATAGGTCCTATTACATGGGAATTTACAAAAATGGCGGCGGATGTACTTTAAGTACATCTCTGCCTACCATTTTGGTGACTACAGGCCTGAGCATTACGCATAAAATTTACAAAATATATTCTTTATTCTGGATTTATTATCGATTACCATATCCGAAAGCTTAATCTCTTACACATGAATAAGTGAGTTACCGAAAATGGATTTGGCTTCGCTATGAACATAACCTAAACACATTATTGCTTAAGCTCCTTACATTTTAACAAAATATGGCTGTATTCTAAGACACATTAACCTAGATAGACCGGGAACTTGCTTCTATATTACTGTCATAAAATATAAGTAACTTTAAACCAGAACTAACTTTCGGAGTGTTATTTTAAGAAGGTAGTACAAGAAATGTGCGAAAGTAGATAAGGGATAACATAAGACCGGATTATACGCAACACAAATGCTTGAAATATACATAAAATTATTTAACATCTAGTGATAAATACTAGATTTCAACGGGGTAACTTTTGTTTGTGATAAAATGATAAATTTTTAATTACATCTCTCATTTTATATCACTCTAGTGCTATAAGTGCTCACAGTAATCACTTACAAAAATAAATGCAAACTGTATCAAAATAATAATGTTCGGAGTAGGTACCAAACCTTTATATTTACACTGTTCCCGCAATCTCATCCGTGTCGTATTCGTCCTTGGTGTTAAAGCTATCGACAGTATGAAAGTACCTTTATTAAGTCTAATAAAATTAAGATATTTTGAATTACTTACTAAATGCAAAGACTGAACCGCTATCGCTATGAAGGCAGTCCGATAACTCAAAAGTTTATATTGCATCTCAGCCTACGCAACCTGTATAAAGGTTGAAACTTATCCAATAAGTCCGAACTACTGGCAGACTTGCCCTTACTTTCTTGTTTTATTTTCGAAATTGTTAGAAAATTGACGTATAAGCTCGCCGCTGTTGTAAGCTGTTTTGATGATATATTTAAAGAGAGGAGCATACATATTAGAAACTATACCTATAAGTTTGCAGTTTATCTTTGAGAAGTATTGTGTTCATTAGACACCTACTCTATACATGGATCGAGGAAGATTGGAGGCACTGACCATTAACTAAAACTAGAAATGGTTTCGATCGAGCCGTTTTGGCCTTAGGGTTTGAGCAGTGACGCAAGTTCGAATCGCAGCGGGCCTGTACCAATGAGTTTTTCTATAAAACTTATGTGCAGTGATTTCACACCACGTGCTTTACGGTGAAGGAAAACATTGTGAGAACTTACATATGTCTGAAAAGTAGTACAAATACTTATGTATAATGCCTGAGACGGCCCTCGGTTACGTTGGCATTCAATCATATTCGGTGAAATGTGGGTGTTGTTGATACAACACCTCTGCTTGCCCCTTCGGGGACCTTTCTAAGATAGCGTGAACATATATATAGAAATAGTTAAACTGAGCTTTTTTACAGTGTACAGGGGCCTAACCATGAGCTCTTATTGCAATGATTGTTCAGCTGGGTGACAGAGACAGATGTGTACACGTCATATACATGTGTCTCATAAAATGAGTCAAACTATCATGGCAACAAGAGCTCATGGTAAATATTTGCATGCTATAATATTATTAAGCAAAACTTGAACGTTCTGCAATAACTTCATACCACGATTTCAGCGAATAATTACTTATTAATTATTTACATTTACTTCCATTATGTGGGAACAACGATTACATTCGAGTAACGCGCAACACCCTTAGACGTTAATGGGCTGCAAAAATGTACTGAAAAAAACGCGCATTGATTCTATGAACTGTCTTTTCATCAGAGAAAAAACAAACAACTTACGAAGAATAAATTGCAAAACAGAGGACGACTTTTAGTTTCCAATTTGAAACTTAGCTGGGAAAGGACTTTATTGTACAAAAGTTTATTTCCAAAGCCCTGTGGGTGTATTGTGTTACCTTTAATACATTAAAGGCATCTTGAGTACATACAAGTAATAGAACCTGGTTGACCGTGCTCGTTTTCTTTTTTTCACAAAATACTAAACTATTCCCATAAAAGAAAAATTCTTGACGTTTTCTCATAAAAAAAGCAAGTTGAAAAAAAAAACAGAAAAATAATCGAACCGGTGTCTTTTGGACTCGAACCGGGGTATAGCCTAATTTCGTTATCACCCAATAGGCTGGTAGCCTCCCGTCTGAGCTGTCGTAACTTGACAGATGTCGGCGAAATTCACATTTGTATTGTAATGATATTGTAGCAATTTTTCACTGCCTAAACACATGGTTAAAACGATGTTTTCTGAAGATGAAAGCTAGCTATATAATTATTTTTCCCCTAAAACCCTAAACACAAAATTTCATGAAAATCGTTTGTGCCGTGTCCGAGATACAGCTAGGTATATACAAGAATTGCTCGTTCAAAGCTAATGTGACAAACAAGCGAATAGTAACCTGATAGTAAGGGAGTACAGCACCCTGTGAATGCTTGTAACACAGTGACACTTCACTCGCTTTGCATAATATAATGAATGAAATCCTTCTGCTAACATAACGACAAATGGCTACCACAGCGACTCCACTACTACTCCTGTCCTCCATGGAACAAAATAGAAAGAAAGATATAGAGAATAAGAATAGATAAAGAGAAAATCTAAAATTATTTCTAGATAGCAACTGACAAAATATACCCCGCACACGATAAAAGTCAGGGTATAATGTCGAAACCTATTCTTAGGGTAATGGGGGCCTACCAACATCGATTTTAGCAGAACGAATTGAGAACTTCTCGGCTTTGAAGTTTCATTAAAATAACTTAAATAAGTTAGTAGAAAGTCACTACTATAACGATGATGATAGCCCCCTTATATTAACTGAAAAATGTTAAACTGGCAATCGGGACCGATGTCTTTGTGGCCTACCATAATCGGCTTAGGCAGAGCGTATTAAGAAATTCTTAGCTTTGACGTTTCATTTTCTGAGACTAAAATGTAACGTCTAAGTCAAGAAGTAAGTTATACATCACTGCTGTAACGATTATGGTAGGCCCCCCTCATTATTTTATATAAATTATGCATATAGATCGCAATTATATAAACAATTATACAACAGTGGATTAGATTAAGATGTTTATTAAGATGTTTATAGTTGGATCTAAGATAACACAGATTTTTTTTTGGTTTCAAAGTTAAACGGCTAAATATTGCCATTCAAGTCAAACTGTAAGCTTATCTCGGGAACATTTTGAACAGGTTCCGGAATTTTCCCGGTAGAGACGGTGCGCTCCGGAATTCAAAGTTTCAATTCTACCCAAAACTAACCATTTCTCTTAATCCCAACTGCGTAGTTTTAAGCTGCTTCTATTCATAAATTGTAACCATGCAAGTTTAATAATATTTAATGCCCTGAGTTACTTACTCGTTGAGAATACGTGATTTTGTATATTAGATATTCGGGTTAGTTGTTAGCGAGGGTCAACCTCAAACTTTACGAGCTTTCTGATAATAGGACTTTATTATTTGGTGACTTGGGAATAAATTCCCTAAAATAAATAAGTTACGAACTTCAAGGCAAATATTTTTTCTCGAGGCTATCGAATTATGTAAAACCTAATAAGAATAAGAGCAATATTTTTCAAACGTATTATAGAACGAATGCATTTATTTTAGTTAGACATTGAATATTATATTTTCTCTCGATTTTGTCTCACAGATACTAATGTGTAAGTTTTTCTTGCTTTTTTTCATGTTCCCACAATTGCTACCATTCTACCAAATTACTACATTAATTTTGCCTTCCACTGTCTGGCTGGGTGCCGTCACAAGTTATGACCGCTCAGCAAAAATAGTGCCATATAGACAGAGGCAGACTCATGAAACGACTACTGCACATTCAAGGTCAGTGATCATAACTCGTGAGGGCAACAAAATAATAGTGCAGGTACCATGACCGCTTTGATAATTTTGCTCTTATTGTGTAACAGATATATATAACATTTATAAGTCTGTCACTGTCACACAGTGGAACTATGATGGCAATGAGTGCTTATGGAAGGGCCCCTTTTCCACAATACTGCTATGAGTAACGTAGTGCTATGAATAACATTAGCGATGTGGTTCTTAACACGGGAATCTTATTCGGCATTACATCGACAAGAGGCGATAGACACCATGCTTCGAGCTGACTTTGTAATAGCCTCAAACTAGCTTTTGAGTCTCCATGGTTTTCCGTCACTTACAGGTGCATAAATGTTCTCTCCGTCAGAACACAAAGCCTATCTATTATTCCCGGGCAAGGTCTCGCAAACAGTTCTTGTGTACAGAGCGATCATCTGAGCTGGCAACGATCGATGTGGTGACGTCACAGGCGCCGTAGCGTCGCGCCGCCCCGTCGCCGACGCACCCTCGGGACGAATCCTCAATCTCCACCATTCCTATTTTATAGCGTATGCTAGGAATGTTCCATGTACAAAATATGAAATGGCCTATTTATGTAATAGCCTAATTTCTTACCCGTGTTATAGTGCGATGGGAATTTTTTTTTTAATGGGAATTTCGTAGCTGTTGGGACGAATTTGGACATAACAATGTTGCTGTAGATCTTAGAGCGTCGAAATGGATCGATTATCTTATTTAAATTTTTCCATTAAACGTTTAGTATCGTATCTAAGCTCGCGTCGTCAAAGATGGTAACGTGGCAGTTGGTAAGTATACCACGTTCCAGTTACTATAGATTCATTTCTGAAATTCTTGTTATGTTTATTCAGGGTTCTTTGCGGTATTCCTTCGCTGAATAGCTCGTGGTATGCCGTAACTACATCTTTCGTTTTTAGTAAAACTTTTTGGCAGAGATCTAGGAGTAGGAATTTGCGTAGCAGGCTGCTCAAACCACTCGGTTACTACGGCCCGCTACGTTACTAAATATCTACAATAAAATTTAGTACTTTGTGGATACTACTGTAAGAATGAGAAAAAGCGTCACGCATAACAAATTATTCTCTTTTGTTAATTATCTGGGGCCCAACTGTGATCGCTTAAGCAGCGCGTATTAAGAACTTCTTCACTTTGACATCATCAAAATGGAACGTCAAAGTTCAGAATTTCTTAATTCACTCTACTTAAACCGATGATGGTAGGTCTCCTGGTTGACATTGCAAAAGTAATTAAAATTTGTTATCTTTGTTGTTAGACACTTATTACAATGAAACCGCTATATTTTAAGTTATAGAAGTATCTTAAATAGAAATTGGGAACATAAATCTCTAAAACCAGTGTTCAATAACTCCAAACGTAGATTGACAGGCGGAGTTATAGCCCGAGGGAGCATTCAGGGTCCCCGCGTTTAAACATACAAATCAAAGTGTCACGGTGGTTTCCCGTTCAATAAACACTCAAGAGCCTTAAATTTCTGGTCACCAAATAAAAGGTAATAAGCATGCAAATCTTTTCAGGTTCAGTTCTGGGAGCCAACTATGATCGTTTAAGCTGCGCGTATTAAGAACTTCTTTGCTTTGACATTTAATGTTCCGGTACCAAAATGCAACTTCAAGGCTCAGAAACTCTTAATACGCTCTGCTTGAACTGATGATGGTTATCCCCTAGCTCTTATGAATGTCAAGTAAACTCGAAGCGATGATGTTCGGAAACTAAGATTCCGAGAAGAACCAGCTAGAAAACCACCTAGGCATTTTGTAGATTTCCATATTTGTAACTACGATTGCTAACAAAAGTTATCTGAAAATTGTTATCAACATCATGATATTATAATATTTAGAAAAAGATATCTGACGAAGACTGTAAATTTTTATAAAATATGTTTATAATTTTTATGGAATCTAATGTTGGAAAAATGTACTGAAATCAAATAAAATACTTTTTATAAAAGTAGGTGAAATCAGAAAAATATAGTCGTTAATTTCAAACGTATCCAGAATTGTTTGTTAGTGACCCAAATTCACTGCTCGTGAGTGTATTTTATAGGTGAATCAAAGTGTTCTCTGCTCCAGTGACCTAGAACGGACTTTCTCTGTGACGTCACAGGCGCCACGCAGTCGCGACTCCAGGACGCCACAGTTTACACCTTCGGAACAAACATACTATCATATGTTATAAATGAAAATGCTTTGCATATTATGAAGTTATGCAAGTTTTATAAAATCAGTGTACACAGGACGTTCGCAATATTGGCATTTACTAAGATTAAATGAAAGGCTAAATATGAATAATAATTTATATAAAGTTGAAGAGTTTGTGAGTTTGTTTGCTTGAACGCGCTGATCTCGGAAACCACTAGTCCACTTTGGAAATGATTTCAGTGTTAAACAGGCCATTTATCGTAAAAGCTATATAGGCTATATCCTCACGCTAAGATCAATCGCGGGTTCATTACTTGAACTTGCGTTTGATTATATGAAATACTAACCAAAATATGTACAAGTTTTATATATGAGTTTATATATGAGTAAAATACGAAATGTGTCAAAACAGTAGCAGTATTCAATGATGAAATTAAATAGCTCAATTTACGAATAATAACAGTTAAATCGCTGTTATTTGCGTTACGATGAAAAGTAACAGTGAAATGAGAGGCTTTTACTACCAAAGAGTCGCCGGACACCAATTGTATAATTACCTAGAGCTATTTACATATGGAATTAAATCGAATTTCCATCGAACGTTGTTTTAAATGGCTATGGTGACCGCTTGCTTGGTATTGTTATTGGGAGGATTATTTGATTGTGTTAAGCTTTTGTTAAGCGTTTTATACATGTACTACGAAGCAGCCTGTATTATATGATCTGGGCCTTGTACAAAGTAACATTATCCTCACGCTTCGCGTAAAATTAACGGCAATGACATATGTCACGTGACTGATTTATGTAATTTCCATACATTTTGTATCGTTTCTATTGGCTCAAGCGTGAGAGTGTTACATTGTCTAGGCCTACTGACCTGCCAGTCACTCGGCGTGTAACTTCATTATTAAAAAAAAGTATGATGCCGAGCGCTTGCATACATTAATAAGACCCACATTGATTTTTTTATCTATAATCTATTACAAGCAGATTTTCAGATTAAAACCATTAATTACGAAAAATTGTATCTATGCAGTGTAGCCTGTATTTTACTTTCACATGAAATAAATAAAGGTGCGACCAAGCAAAGTTTCTCACCTAAATAAATAAAATTTCTTTACGCGACCACCTTTATGTAGACTGTCGTAGACCTAGCGAAGACCCACTTCGTAGCTTCAATTGCTACGCGAGCTACGACGTAGAGCTTAGATAAATCTTTGTTTTTTAATACCAAATCGTACAGAACATCTGGTGGTGTGGAGCTACTTTCCTTCGTAGGGAACAAAACACTAATCTAAGATAGTAGTATTTTACTAAGATCTTCTGCAAGGTGTAGGTAGGCACAGTCCCCAGTCGAGCAGTTTCGAATTTCGAAGTCTTTCGTTGCCCTACCTTTTTTATACCTATTGGATATACGATTCACGATCGTTTAAATATTTAATTCTACTATCATTAGAATAGAATAGAATAGAATATTTATTTATTAAAATACAAAATGTATACATAATTTCTTTGTGTAGCTTATAAATTAATGCCGTATAAGCTTTTATATTTCATATTATATTATATTAGTATTGGTTTTATATTAAGTTAACAATTGGATGCTAACCAAATATCTCTTCATAATTTTGCCCGTCGGCTTATCAATTTACTTACTCTGTAATTACTGCTACAGAAGAGATTAACTCTGTAATTTTTTTGAATTAATGCGGTCATTGTCCTGTAAATCATTGATAGTCTATAAAGTTGTATGTAAAGTGGGCCTACCTTCATCGATTTAAGCAGAGCGTATTACGAAATTGAGCTTTGACGTTTCATATTGGTACCGTAAAATTAAACGTCAAAACCCAGATGTCAATAATATTTACTTTTTAAATGATCAAAGTTGCCCCCTTCAATCTTAAAGCAGATTTAAAGATTCCCAAAAGGAATCTCTAGTATTTTTTTACTCGTTATTTTGCAGATTAGGGTAAAATATTATTAATTCTGATTGCTAAGAAATTCATAACCCTCCTATTAACGCGTTCACTGCTAACGACGCGTATGTGCGTCCAACTGTTAGAGAATTTACGAAGAAGTAGAAATGTTAGCTGTGAATGTGTTAAACCCGTGAAGAAAGTTTAGTAATGTATACAGCTAACAAGCAGACAGTCAGCAGGCGTACAAAGTAACATTTTCTTGCGCTTGCCCTAATATAAACGATAAAAAAATATATGCAAATGACATAAATCAGGCATGTGACATATGTCATTCACATACATGTATCGTTTTTACTAGCGAAGCGGGATGATAACTTTACCGGCCCAGCTGATAAGCAGTAACACTACGTTGAAATTATTCCTAGCATTTACAGACACTTATTTATCCATATAATAAATAAAATTGTTTATCCCGGCCATTCTCTGAAGCGGCTTTACCGATTTTAGCGGGACTTTAATTAAATTTATCCTTTCAGCAAAATAACTGATACAAGTACTTCGCGGGTGAAGCCACAAGGCACAGTTAGTTCCTAAAAAGCCTTGGTACAATTAGGTACTTACAGGATTCCGAACAACATTCATAATTAAATACATACTTTTTTTTCATCACCATAATTTTAAGAGTCGGTGTAATCGATGCAATTTCTTCCATTCGCTTGCCATCTCCTTGACTTCCCTATACGTCATGACAGACACCTGTACCTTAACTTGTCTCATGTATGTTGTCCTGGGTCTTTCTCTTCCTCTCTTTCCTTCTACTTTACCTTCTAATATGTTTTTAAAGAACCCTTCATGTCGTACAAGGTGGCCAATCATATTTCCTCTTCGATTCTGGATCGTATACCACAGTACTCATCTGTGACTCTCTCCGTCCATTTGATTTTTAAAACTAAAATGTTATCTTAATTACACTAAGCGGCTCACTTTAAGTAAGTAACTATGTCTTTTCAGATAACGAAATGATATAATTTAACTTTTTTTCTTATGCGGTACGGAACCCCAGAATTATCAAACATCAAAAAATATGATTTTCTCAAAACATGTTACTTTGTAGACTCATAAACAATTCACTTTGCAAATAATTACAGCTGTAAATACTGCAAAATGTTGCCATTAAACAGTGAGCACATTAGTGATATTTGCATACATTTCCATACAGCCACGCGCAAACGACAGCCTGTCAACGCGTGACGTAATTAAACAGCTTTTATATCAATTGACTAGTATTCTGCCCATTACTTCATTCACGTAGGTTGATTTTAGAATTTCTAAAATCTGTCTAGAGTTTGGACCAATAAATCATAGACGAGTACTTACAGATTGTGGGTAAATGTGGAGATCAGTTTCGTGGAGAGCAATAATAGCTATGTAAGCAAATTTATACAAATAAATATGTAAAAAAAGTGTCTGTTAAAGTGTCTATTTGTAATTTAAACAGGTTTTCTTTAAATGCTTATGAAAGTATATACGGTACGAAAGAGAGTTGGCATCCTGACATAAAAAAACTGTTTTAATAATTTGTCTGTTTGCTCTGGCTAAATACTGAAACGACGGGACCGATTTTAACGGGACTTTCATTGGTTGATAGCTGATGTTACAAGGAGTATCCTAGGCCTATTTTACCTACTTTTAAGTTGAATTCATTGAAACTAAGTCTATGTGGGTGACACCGCGAGGGACATATAGTCAATCTCCAGGTTGGGTTAAGTGTTTTTTCCATCTGCGATTTTCCAGTAGCAGCGCGAAGACGGATTATTGCCCAGTTATTGGCAATAGGCTCGCTCCCAGTTACATAGGACTTAAACATAACCTAACCTAACATGAAATGTAGCTGGACCTTAATTATAAGCACACCTTTGTCTATCCCTTCGGGGAATACAGGTGCGAAAATATTACGTTTGTATGTATTACTACTCCCTACTAATATTCTAAATGCGAAAGTTTGGAAGAATGTATGCATGGATGTATGTTTTTTGCTCTTTTACGTAAAAAATACTAAATGGATTTTGATGAAACTTTACTATGATATACTTGTACGTTACAAATCAAAATAACAAATAGGCAATCAAAAAAGATATCGTGTGAATTGTGTAAAATATAATTCGTATCCTGCGCAGAGATATGAATTAGATATAAATAACTTGTCATCGAACCCATGACCTCGGGGTCTCAAGCCATGCGCCACCACTAAGCCACCTCCATGTTTAATGTCTTAATTACATACCCTACTTAGAAGGCTCGTACATCCCACTAGATTATTACAACGAACAGAGTTGAGCTCTTAAGCTCGTTACAATAGTTATGGCTCCCAGTTAGCTTTTAATCCGTTTGCACGGGAAACGTAAGCAAGATGTTACATAAAATAAAACTGAGAAATACATTGCTATGAAGAAAATACTGGTGTTTGGCATTTTATTAAATAACATTTTAAACACACTCATACGTAGTAGAATATTGTTTCATGCATAATAAAATAATTTGGACAAACACGAGAGTTTAAAAAGCTAAACTGCTTGTCATTACACAAGTTATTAGATGGGACCCTAGCCTCATGTGTCTTCACATCACGCAGACCCACTTTCATGACATTGTCGACAAACCTCCGTAGTTTATTTCAATGTTACTTAAATAAAAACGCTTGTAGTAAATTGTAACATTGCTATTTAATGAAAAAAAAAAACATATTTCCATTGGATAATCCCGACTGCACAATTAATACGAATAGATTAAATTGCAGAAAGTGGAATTCATCTAGATGTTTTATGCTCACGACGGTGTTCCCCGAAGGGGTAGGTAGAGGTGTACATAAGGCACATGTAAAAAGCTTCCGACAAACAGCAGACTCCGAGCTGCTACTGGAAAATTACAGATGGAAATACCCACTTATATAAATAACCTATCCGATATTGGGCACCATACCTCTTATAGACTTTATCGCATACGTAGTATAACACACTACATTGAGTTTGGTACATAAAATCAGTTCCTGTGGAAGGTAAAGGATGGAACTTTGCGATTTCTCCCCACAGAGTTGCTAAGTAATTGAATATTAAGATTTCCATAATCCATTAGAATCAATAGCAGTGCACTTAAAACTACAAGTAACTCCAACGCGGAAGTATTGCAAATCTGAATGCTTTACCTTTCGCCAACAGTAATATCTTGATCAAATATCGCAAACATTTGCAATGAAGATTTACTATACACTAGTTCGCGTCCGTGATGTCGGCCGCGTTTTATTAGGGATCGCAAATGTAACTCGATTAGCAATATAGGCTATCTTATTCAGCGAAAATGCAGCATTATATACGGAAAATATTTTAATAATCCATTTTACAGTAAATCAATAGATATAGATTAATGACATATTTTTCAATAATCTATACATACAGATAAATAAAATTGAAGTGTCTATTTCTGTCTGTATATCTGTCCGTCTGTGGACCGATTTTAACGGGACTTCAACTGGCATATAGCTAATGTTACAAGGATTAACTTAGGTTAATTATATTTTACAAAATTATTTATTCAGTTTAGGCCCTGGTAAGACACTTATGAACGTTGAAGAATTGACTACCGAATATTAGAAAAAAATAGGATTTCACAGGTCACCCATGTAATGAAGTCTATGCGGGTGAAATCGCGTGGCACAGCTAGTACGATAATTTAGCATTATATTAGTGAAATATTTTTCACTATAAAATGCTGAATAAACATGCTACATTATCGATCAAAATCCAGTTGTTTTGGAGCCTATTAGTTACAAGCAAACAAATATATTCTTTATAGTATTAACTAAAAGCTAGATGAGAGACTTCCAAAAGTTATCCATCTTAGTCTGAAACTTATCATTATAATATACTTTGCAACTAATTTGGGCTACTTGACCCATTTTTATAAGTGACAGATGAGGCCTCATTTAAGCATGGTTGATCTCTGTGGGTATGTCACTAACCAAGCCTATTTCAACAGACGCGTCACGTACGCGAGAGATGAGGCGGATCTCTGAAATCGGCAATTATGGTTCCGTCACGTCCTTTGCTCTAGCTTCGTGACGGATAGTTTTGCTTTGGGAATAAGCTTCCATATTTCCTATTACAGTGTGGTTCTTGGCACGACAATGATTTTTTTCTCATACATATTCAAAGGACCCATTCACAAGCCTTAGCGTTAAATGCTCAAAAATAACACTCCTTTATTTCGCTATTGCAAATGCACAAATGACACATGTCAATGAAGTGCAGTCCAGTATGCGCCGCCCGTCCTTCAGGCTGCGAATGACTTCGGCATCGTAACAAGTGACTTTATTCCATGGTACTGCAAAAAGGCGGAATTTTTTTCGTGTTTTGTTTTCTCCATTAAAAATGTGCTTTACAGATTAATAAAATTGAAGTGTCTGTTTGTAATTCCATATTAACTGCTATTCACTGAATGCATATTATATATGGTTCTTGAATTTAAAATGTTCTCCGTCTGACTGTCCGTTATTTCAACTGATCACAGAAATGGCCGAACCGATTTTAATAGGAGTTTCATTGGCATATAGCTGATATTACAAGGAATAACTTTATAAACTTTTAGGCTACATTTAAAAAAATATAGGTTCCGTGAAATAAAGTCATGGGTGGAAAAGCGGGGCACAGCTATTTTCTCTATAAAGTAAAGTTTTATTTATCATAGTTAGCTACGGTACATACATAGTGCACAACAATCCACACACCGTATCGCCTACACTTGGAAACTGAACTATGCAAGAGTCTTTTCACAATTTTGTTCTCTTAGCATTTATTGTCGTCGTATTCAAGAATTATAGATGTAGATGTGTTACATTGTTGGTAGGTACGTCATTAATCTCATGTGCAAACTCGTAGCATTACGAGATAGTCCGTATCGTGGAGACGTCAAAGCAGAGAACGTACGTTCCTCACTGGATGCAAATGTGCCAAGCGTATGGAAAATCAAGAGCTGCATCAAGCTGAACCGCGGTGCGATTTTATTGCAATATATTCAGAAATATGACAATTTGTAAAAATAATGAAATCGGAGATGCACATATATGCTTGGAAATAAACAACGTGTACAGAATTCTGGTACCATGTGTGAAGAAGGCGTTCAAGGAAGAACTACTATGACCAATTCAAAATATTTTTCAAAAAGGTCAAATTGTGAGCACTCGTAATCAAAGGAAGTGTATGAAGAGATGCATGAATGTGGATGAAGCGAAAGAAGTATGTAAGGATCGTAGCATGTGGCAAACGGTGGTCTTTCCCTACCTCCGTGGGATACAGACGTGAGCATATGTATGTATGAGTAAAAAACCGTTCCGTAATTCATCAAAAAAATACACTAACAGTATTAAAAAGAATAGCACATAGAAAACTTTGCTTTTATAAAGCATAAAAACCGGTGAGCTTTTGAAATTGTAAAGTCAAAGCAAGTTGCGACGAATCTACCACAAATTCACTTAATCTGGTTAGATTTCCAAAGAAACTACAGAAACTCAAGTGAAAATCTTTAGTAGGAATTTTATTCGTCAAATTACGATCGCACCGCATCGGAGCGGCGGTATTGTAGCGAGTCGGTATTCACAGTGAGCCGCAGGCGTTATGTTCCTGTGTTCCAGATATTCGACATTACTGTCGAAACGTGCTGATGCACGAAGCCAGTGTAATCCAAAGCTGGCGAGTATCCCCCTATTCCCTGTGCCATTAACATCTCTAGTAAAATCGTGTAATTGATCGTATTATATCGTGAAAGTAGAGAGGCTATTATATGCCGTATATATAGTTGACACGTATGGCTTGGTATTCTCTAGTGAAGTGAGAATATGCGGGTTTAAATTCTAGTCTACTAATGAGTTTTCAAACATAAATAAGTAGAGTGTTTTATAACATCACATAAGCGAGTGTTTCCAATTTCTGGCCCCCACTCGGACGTATTATTGAATAACAAAACATAATTAATGACAGGCACATAATTTATTCCACAATCAGTACCCACTTTTAACGACTGCATCGTTTCAGAATGGATATGAATTCCCAGTATTGACACGATACATTCCGAAACTGAAACAAAAATATAAAATAAATAATTAAATAACATAATAATGAGTAAAATTAAATAAATCTGTAAGATATTTGAACATACCCTCTTTTGATCAGCTCATTAGATCCCATAGGCAGAGTGGCGCCTCGGCACGTATTGATGGTCACTTCCAATTCAGTCGAGCAGAGATTACCAATAAGGTGACTCTCTGCTCCTATCAATGACGCGGCAAATACTTCGTACGCTCTATTGTGGTAGCATGCGTGTGTCGCGCAGCCTGGCTGAATGTTGCCGCCATTGACAAAGAAGTCCACAGTTCCCAGACGAGTGCTGATGCCATTCGCCAGGACACTCGCCCCACCGTCAGTGTGAATCACTTCCACGTAGACAGCATCAGTAACGCGCAGACGGTTCGTCTCAATCCAACCGCTTCGAGATGGATCCAAACCTGGGAGGGGTGTTATTAGAAACGCATCTTCCAATACCAACAAACGAATGCTTACCGCATTCGTTTGTTGTTATTACAAAGAACCAAACTAAGTATTGTGCTACTGTATTTTTGTCCTTATCCCCATCGGTTGTAGCACAATACCGCTACACGTTTGCATTGCGGACGTTTCTCGCTAACTCCATAAAGAATTTGGTGTCACGTAATAGCTGTGTGTCTGTAGAGTGTTATTAAAAAATCACAAGTGAATATCCTACAATACTGACCTGTGATACGTCCAACTTGTCCTCCCAGTAACCTTCCAGTAAGACCAACGAGATGAGCACCGAGATTGAACCCGACTAAGTGTAGACTTGCGTACGTAGCCCTAGATTCATCAACCACCACCGTTATGAACTCAGCCAACCTTTGTGCGACAGTTGGCACAGTACTAGTGGCAAAGCCATAAGCTTGTCCAGCGTACATTGACCAGTCCACTACAATGACGTTCAGATCATCATGATCTAGGAGAGCTATAAAGAAAGAAAAACAAAGTGAATCAAGTGAGAGCTATAAAGAAAAGAAAAAAGTGAAACAAAGTGAATCTAAACAAATTTTGAAGGATATAGTCATTCTAGTGATAATACTGTGAAACGCCTGTAAAATTATGATATGCGGGTCTTTTCAAGCCAGGGATTATATGACTTTTTATTTTATTATAATATATTAGTTATATCATTGGTTAAATAAAACATTGTTATTTAAATAAAAAACTTCTTTTCTAAGAAGTCATATTCAAAGACGTACATAAAGTCTAAGACCGCGAAGGAGACAAGCCAAGTATGTAGGTTTGAGTAGCATTATATTACTATGGCGATAGATGTGGCTAATTATATTATGAAACACGCTATAGAGATTCACTACGGTATACCAAGGCTCGCTCCACAATACGTGTATCTCTTTCGTATTCAATCATTTAATTTGATCCCAAATACCTACTCGAAGGCCAGAGAACTGATTTGTTCAAGGACCATATTTTATGTTGGCACCTAATCATTTTCTACATGTGTAAAATTTACTCTTTTATTTAGGTACTGACAAAAAAATTTTGATTTGTCGTTTTTAAGTTTTGAATAATGTCTGTTAATCTTAACGGAATGACAGGACACCTTTCTCTTCGTCGAAAATAAGCGAAATAGTCTTATTGAGAACTTTACGGCTTTTTCGCTTATTGCGCGCGTCTGTGAGTGTGTCAAGTTTTCTTTTTAACTGTGCTACTACTCACCGTTTTGTAATAGAGGGTTGAGTGTGGTGAAGGCACTTCCTTCGTGTCCATGTACAACGATCACGGTGCGGCGACTCGCTAATATGTCAGACGCGACAATCGACACATCGGTGGGGAACACTTGCATGCTAGAAGTCCTGTTAAAAATAAATGATTTCAAAATTACCTCATTTTACTTTTCATTTTCACATCATACCTTTTCGAGGGTCAGCTGGAAAAAACAAATATCATTGAGGATCCTATTATTCATATCACAGTTTTGGATAGATATTTTTTTGTTACGAAAAAATTTTGCCTCTGCCCGGAAATGTGTTATATACCTACATATTTTTCTCCAACTTATTTTAAACTCTTTACTTACCGTGTATGTAAGTAGAACGTAACATAATTATTTATCGCTTCAGCTTTTGTGTTGGGCCGCGCTTGGCACGCTGAAAGAAGAATGAGTAAACATTTTTATAAAAACATAGCACCTTCTCTCCAAATAAGGTTAACTAGATGCTAATTATGTCCATCACTTTCTATTTCTATATCACAGAAGGAGAGCAAACTATTTCTCCATATAAGTAAGTACTACAAACTAAGAGCTGTGGTGGCCTCGGGGTTTGAGCAGTCGCCTGCTACGTAAGATCGAATACCAGCGAGTGTCAATGAGTTGTTATCAAAACTTATGTGTAGTAATTTCACACCACGTACTTTACGGTGAAGGAAAACATAGTGAGGAAACCTGCATATGTCTGAGAAATAATTCAAAGACTTATGTGCTTGAGACGGCGATTAACTCGCCGTCTGCCAGGTTGGCACTTAATCATATTCGGTGAAACGTCGGTGTTGTTGTTACAACATCTCTGCTTAACCCTTCGGAGACACTTCTGGGTTGGCGTGAGCATATATTTTTAAAAACTACAATTCATTTGTAATAATATTTTTTTTACGCATAAAATACCTATATTAATAACTCACCGATCACCGCAGATATTGCTAACAAAAACAGTTTTAACATGATTTTAATTTGTTATTCTCACACAGTGTGAATCATTATAGGACTTGCATCTATTTATACGAAGGTTTATCCGTCCATCTAATTGATACAAATCAATAGATTCGATAAAACGTACTTGTCACTCATACAAAAGGAGCGTCGATGCCGACATTTTCCTTTGAAACGTCTCACTTAAATTAAACTTATCGCAAATTCTTTATCATCCTATCGATGTGTTTTTGCAATTAAGGTTTTTTTTTATAATTGGCTGACAAAATTCAGAACCCTTCGTAGAGTATAATATCTTCAAAATAATTCCCCCATATCTTGTTGTGACTGATAACTTGGGAATGCAACTAATATAATATAGCATCTGTGTTTTTATGTCTGGCTTTCTATGGTAGATAATATCTTTACATTGTCCCTAACAAATACATCATGGAATATTATATTCAGTATTTTTTTGTAACTCCACGTAACAACTCCCATCCACGCCAATCTTACGAGTAAAAACCTGGGGGCCAACTATGATCGTTTAAGTGCAGAGCTTTTTAGCTTTGAATTTTAATTCTAGGGTACCAAAATGAAACGTCAAATTTCAGAAGAACTTAATACTTAATACGCTAAACTTAAACCGATGTTGGTAGGCCCCCTGTAGATATATACCTGGTTTCTATTTTTCATTTCCTTTTCATATCACATTCCGTAACCCAATAAACTACACCATTTTAGATCACAAACAAACTTTTGATTCCGGTATCCATTTTGTTCGACGTTATTTGTTTCCATATAGAATGTCCCCTTGCGTGGCTACATTGAAGTTCCAGAAAAACCAATTCCGGGTAACAAAGGCGGCCAATTTATGAGCCAATGCACGCTGGTCCCGCGAGTAACGGAACGTGTACGTACTTCCAAAATTAATTTCGATTAAACGTGAAAAGTGAAATGATGGGACTAGAAATGTCAATGGAAACTTATTATTTTCGCATAAATTGTATGACCATTGAATATATCTGGGAAATGATTTTCCCTCTGGATGTATTGAGTCGGCATCTACGTCACCGTCAGGCCGAACTCGCCAGATTGAGTTGGGTCATGTCACACCGTAATGTGACTCATCTAAGCAGTTTTATTAGCTGTCAATCCATATTTTTATTTTTTTATAGCCTCGATGTTAGCTCATCGGCTTTTGATGTGCTATTTTAGCCCTAAAAATAAATCACTGCTTACCAGATAAATTATACAGCTAAATTTAATTCGTCAGCTGTCACCAACATATATATATATCGAAAAATAATAATCTTTATAAGTTGTATTAAAATGCTCTATCAATTTTGTGACTGAACGACTATCATCCCCTATAAACAGTTTACTACATAGGTGTAACGTTACGACCCAGTAAAACCCCTACTAGGCAACTTCATATAAATACAGGCTGAATGCCACCTTTTATAACGAAAGATATGATTTTGTCAAGCTTGTAAAATAGGAAAGTTATTGATGACGTGCAATAAGCTTATCGTTGTAAGCCATAAGTTATGGCTTAAAATAGGCGTGTCACGAGGTCTATTAGTAAATTGGTATGGAAAAATGATGTTCATAAAGAAAAGTCTTGTCTGCTTTTAGTTGTCAAGTAACAATTAAAAAGCAATTTATGTAATGATGAAGAAAAAGTATATTCATTTTGCCAGCATTTATTTAGTATATTTTTTAATTTGTGTTCTTTCTGATGCCAAAAAATACTCAGTGATGTCTTTGGTATCCATTTCCGGGTATTAAAGGTGGCATTCAGGACAGCCTGTATACGAGGGATTATAATTCTCCCCAATGGCCCCTTTTCGATAGATATCACGTAATAACATCTGTGTTAATGTGCACTACGCTTTATTATGCAATTAATTGCTTATATTACTATTTGTTATGCGTTTTAACGCCATACTGCGTCGAATTACATGGTAATGTAATTAGTTGTCTAGTTCAACCATTATTTGTTAACGAGAGATGGATGTTAACCAGAGGAGATGGGTAGCTACGAATTATATTTTGTTAAAAGTTGGTTTAATTTAAACGGCTTTTAGAGTAAACTTGTTTTTTTGTGTGAAAAGTATGATAGGCAAAATATGAAATATAAATAAATTATATGAATTTAAAATATATTTAAAAAAAACTTAATTTGATACCAAACGTTATCAAAATAATTTGGAATGCAGCGCGCCACATTATTATAAAATTTATAAAACGTTAGTCAATATTTTTTCCTGTGAGGTGCAAATATTTTATAGGAAAAATATTAATGTTACCTTTCAGTCAGCGCTTTTCATTATGGTAATACTATCCAACGCCACCTGCTAGCCGGAAGCATCGGCAAACATCGAATACCTTTTAATTAAACTTTACTTCTAGAAGCCATATTTACTTACCCTAGTAAACCTTACTACATATTTTATTTACGGCAACATATTCAAAACTGGGATGTGAATACTCGTGTAATAAGGGGTTTGGACTTCCAACAACATAATATTTTAGACTAATTATTATAGAGATGATTAAAGGGGAGTTAATTTTTTACTTTTACCGCACAAACGATTGGAAGGTTCTTTATGAAGTTTTCTATGAAGGTTGCTCATAATCTGCTTAACATTTGTGCAGACTTTTTATAGCAGGCTTAACATTACGTAGCGTAGTTAGCGTCAGTAATTGATATTTTAGTTGCGGAAAGTCGAAATAATATACGCGTCCAAATATCATATTATCTATCCCCTTCAAATGGTCGCAGTTAAATAACTGCTTTGTTTTTGTGTCATGTCATATATTGTGAGTAGGAGATTATAGGGGCAAAAAATCGATCAAGTTAGGTTTCATCTTCAGACAACATCGTTTTAACCATGTTTTCAGGCAATGAAAAATTGCTACAACACGAAGGTAAATTTCGCCATGATAATATGTCAAGTTAACGGGTGTTCACGAAATTAGGCTATACCGCGGTTCGAGTCCAAATAATACGGGTCCGGGTTTTTTCTAACTTGCAATTTTATGAGAAACCGTCTAGTATTTTCTTTAACGGGAAAAGTTTAGATTTTTTGTGAGAAATAGAAACCGAGCACAGCTTGGTCAACCAGGTGTACAGGGATACTAAAAACCTATACGTTCGTGTATTGACTAACACTACTACAAAAACATAAAATTTTATTTGTTTTTAAATCAACAAGAATGTTGTTCATTTAATCAATTACAAAAGCGTTAATTGTTTTAATAGGTTAATTAATTATCATTTAGGCATTAAAACTATATTTATTACGACTTCCTATTCGCGGAACTCGTTGTGTTGATGTATAAAAATACATGAAAAAAATATTGTATATAAAAAATAAGTACTCAAACAAAAAAAATACAGTATAGTATAAACGACCGGACTGAGTCCTATAGCTTTATCGATCTCCTATTTATGATTCTTAAAGCAACTGTAAGCAACGAATGCTATCTTCGAAAATTCAATAACGTTTCCAAAGGCTAGGAAGACTTATATCTAATCATATTGAATAATGGAGCTCGATACAATATTGAACTATCATAATGGAACTGCCTTTGACTCAATATCAACCTTATAGTATTCACAAGTGCTTCAATTTTGGTGGGATTATAATATGATGACAGGATATTTTTTCTTTCATCTCTTTCATGTCCCCAAAAGGGGTAGATAGAGTAGTATAAGATTAAATACAGACTGAGTTTCCTATGTATTTACATACTTTTGAAAAAACAAGTTTCCGGTCGCAGCTTCGCATGATTCTGTGGCAATAAGATATAAAGTTTCGAACCCCATTTCCATCCGTATATTAGCAAAAACAACCTTCGAATTTCATGTGCCTAGGACCAGCGGTTTAGACTGTGTGTTGATTTTAGTCAATCAGGACATTGAATTTTATATATATAGATTTTTTTATAAAAATTGTTGCTTATGCAACGAGTGAGAAATATCCCTAATACGGTGAGGAGTAGGTATTCATTCATAGTGTATACCTACACCTCAGTAAAAGCACGCTCTGAATTTCATGTGTCTAGGACCAGCGGCTTAGACTGTGCGTTGATCTTAGTCAATCAGGGGCTTTATTATGACCTCTTATTGCCATTATAGTTTTACTCTTAATATAAGACAGATATATTTGACGTGTATACATCTGTCACTGTCACACAGCTGAACTATCATTGCAATAAGAACTCATAGTTGAGCCCCTGGTCTTTAAATTTTATACTTTTATAAACAAGCGAAGCCTAGATATTATAAAAATAACTTAGTACGTAACTTCAGAGCTTAATACGTACGTAGAAGGAATAAAATAGCTTGCAATTCCTTTTACTGAGCCAGTAGAATGTAGGAATGGTATTCCACCAAGTCCAGATGCAATAACCCGTATTACGACGCTTGCAGGTGGTGCCGCTCATTCGGTGCATAATGCACTTTTTTCTGTTTAAAGCGTTCCATTAGTATTTCTTTTATTTTCTTGTCGTAGCAAAAGGTTTAATTATCAAGGGATTATTTCAGTATTTACATTTAATCACATGGTGCCGAGACGTGGTCTCTAACTGTAGGCCTCTTGAATAGGCTCAAAGTCACTCAGCGTGCCATGGAAAGAGCTATGCTTGGTGTCTCGCTACGAGATCGAATCAGAAACGAGGAGATCCGTAGACGTACTCAGGTAACCGAAATAACCAATCGGGTTAGCAGGCTTAAGTGTCAATGGGCAGGCCACATTGCTCGAAAGACTGATGGCTGCTGGGGCAGTAAGCAAGTAGGCAAGCGCAGCGTACGTCATCGCCAAACAAATCGATTAAAAACGTATAAAGAAATATAAAAAGATAAAGATGAACCCAAACTTCGCGATGAAATATCAGTGAAGTATCTCAAAGGCGTAGGTATGTAGTTTCTATGAGATGGCGACAGACTCTGTCATGTTGGCATGTTTGGTGAATAGTGACTCGTACTAGTCGTACTATTCCCTCGGACACCCTTCTGAAAGTGTAAATATTTAAATTAATGACTACAATATACAAACCGTAACGACGGGAATGAGACCAATATCTTGACCGCAAGCAAACGTCAGATTTAAAAGCGTGAAAGCTTAAAACCCCAGTGTAGGTATGTATTAATATCTATGAAAACAATAAACAACACAATGAGCTGTGGTGGCCTTGGGGTGTGAGCAGTCGCCTGATACCCAAGCGACGCAAGTTCGTATTCCAGCGGACCCTGAGTTCTTCTAAAAAATTATGTGCTACGATTCCACGTGATCACACCACATGTTTTACAGTGAAGGAAAACATCCTGAGGAAACTTGCAAATCCTGAGAAGTAATTCAAAGACATAATGTATAGTGCCTGAGACGACGATAGATTCACCAGACGTTGGCACTTCTCATCATCTTCGGTAAAAAGTGGGTGTTGTTGTTACAACACCTCTGCCTACCCCTTCGGGGAATACAGGCGTGAACATAATGTATGTATGTATGTAACAATAAACATTTTTGACTTACACTTACCATTAATCACACTTCAGGGAATTAAAATTTATGAGAAAACTGTGGGAAATAAATTCCTGCCACAAAAGGCTGCAATACAAACTACGAAATTATGAGTTATAGCTGCGGCGAAAAATCCATTGGAAAAAACTAAGCCGGTTAACCGAACTAAATAAATTATTGGAAAACGAGATACGTCGATTTGTAAATGAATGTAGTGCTCGCTGCATTGAATAATAAATATTTATTTGACTACAAATATAACATATGTACTATATCCAATAGTAAATAGTTTGCACTATGAAAAAATATGTAATGGTCAAAAATCCCGCCCGACAGAAAATCACGTTCAAAAACAAGAATGAAGCAAGATGTGTGGTTGTGATGTACATAGGATAGCCGTCAAAGAAGATTCCTGTCAAAGTGTAGAGAAGTGCTCATGTTGTTTTGGTGGTGAGTTAAGGTTACTAGTGTTCTATGGAAGCACGTGCTTTACGGTGAAGGAAAAACATCGTGAGGAAACCTGCATATATCTGAGAAGTAATTCAAAGACGTATGTATAGTGCCTGAGACGGCTATGAACTCATCCTCTCTCACGTTGGCACTTAATCATGCACCTCTGCTTACCTCTTCGAGGACCCTACTGCGATTTTTAGATTTAATTATCTGTAAATCTATACAGATAGCTAAACATCACATTCTTTCACTTTTTTGTAGGTAATGTAAGGTAAGGCCCTGCCTCTTGCAAATTCATATTTAACAAAATTGTCTGATTTTAATAAGCACACGGAAACGTTATTTGAAATTTGTCGCAATAGTCATTTTCAGTATGCTTTCACTATTCTTGGATACAATTTTAATGTTCTGATCTTCATTGACTACGTTTGTGTTTGTTAAGTCCCGTAGATATTAAATATTGAACGGATTCATATTAATTGTAATGGCAATTTTGATTAAAATCTGCAAATGAGAGCCACATTTAATTAATTACAAAGCGACTGGCGAAGTATTCGAAACCTTCGGGAGCACAAACTTCCCGCCATCAAGCAAAACCAAAGGAAACTTTTATACGACTTACATCAATTTCGCATTTATTCCCCAAGTTTTGTTTATTTTTTAAGATCAACGATATGGGGACGATGGAGAGATGGAGATTTTCCCAAGTATTTAATATTAAATAGTTTAGGACCGTCGTATCGGCACATTTTATGTAGTGGTTCTAGTTTTGATCCCAAAACTTGTTTGTTTGTTTATTTGCAACGAATAAGATCCGAAACAACTGGACCGATTGAAGCAATTATTTCACTAATAGAATGTTAAAACATCACTCGGTAACATTAATAATCACATTAATAATCGAGTAACATTAAGGATTCCACCGGCTACGCCGCGGACGGGAGTAGGTACAATACTTACATACATATGCTCACGCTTGTATTCCTCCTAGGGGTAGGCAGAGGTGTTATAATAACAACACACACTTTTCCCCGAAGGTGATTAAGTAAATGCCAACGTGACAGATGATAAGTGTATGGCTGTCCCAGGCACAGATTTCTTTCATCGTAAAACTTTGGTGTGAAATCACCGCACGTAAGTCTTAAAACTCATTGGTAGAGGCCCCGCTGGGATTCAAACTTGAGTCGCATGTGCAGCAGGCGACTACTCAATCCCCACGGCCACCACGGCACGGTACGTACGGCAGTAGGTACAATATAAATTTGTAATTTGAAATGTATTGCAAGCCTCGAAAGTGGTGTGTTTGAATCGCAATCGGTAGTTCGCCAATCTATTCTGCACAATAATCAATAAATAACGCCCATGCGAATTTATTGATGTATAAAATATGAAATTTTACGTTGTCACACGGGAATTGAACGTGAAGTCTTGTTATTAAATCGAACACACGGCAGGTGCGCCGCGAATATTGCTCCTCACTACGAACTAGCGCGTGCTTCCTCGTGTTCACTCATGTATGCTTGCACGACACACTCAATTACATCAATTTGCCTGACGTATCTAAATTTACTTTATACTTATATATTTATCGATATTATATCCATGATCTGATTTATTTCAATGTTTGTATATATTTGTAACGGAATAAAAAATATAGTTACAATCTTGATGGATTTATTGACGTGAGTAACAAAGCTATTGAAGAAACATGACAAGTTTGTATTCCGTACTATACATGTTAAGATGCAAACCTTTCTGGTACTAGGGGTCAACTATGATCTAAGCTCGTATTAAGAACTTCTTTACTTTGACATTTCATTTTTGTACCGTTCTTAATACGCGCTTCTTAAACGATCATAGTTGGCCCCCTGGTACCTTTCTGTACATGCGAGCAGTTAAGAACCACTCGCGATCACGATTGAGCGTTGGTTATCGATTAACAACTACGCTAATGGAACCAGATGGCGTCAACGGTCAAGGAGAAGGGTATTTCGAAAAGAAACCACGACCACCAATATTGAGAATATTTACACGTTTAGGAGGACTTAGAAATATGAAACTGTATGATCCGTATAATTGCTTCAAGAAGTGACGTGTCATTTTTTATTCTTAAAACGTGTGGTTACGTAAGTGACCCCTTCGGGACCCCCTTTGGAAGATATGAGCTAATGTAAATTGTGTTAGACTTGGCAGTCTGTCAGTTTTCATTGCAGAATGGTTATTCTCAAACTAATCTTGAAAACTGTAAAATGAAGTAACTGCTTAAATAGGTACGTCATATAATTAAGCACTTAACAGCTTGCACATTCTCGTCTCATCAGATAGTGGAGGTGAAAAGCGGGCAATTATGAAATAGGAGTCCCCCGCCCTGGCTGCAACTAAGTGCATCGTCGCTCAGAAGCCATACAAAACACAGTACACCCGTATAACTGATACAGTTACTGGAACTGAAATTAACGACTTTTAGTTGTTTGATTTACTACTTTATGCTCCTTTTATTACGAACTAATTGTGAAACAAATTAAGAACAGAATCTATTAAAGCGATGGCTGGAAGGGTATGATATAAGAATAGAATAGCTGGCTTGGGAAATTAGAGCGATACACGAGACTTGAATAAACACAGGTTGCTCGACACTTCAACATGTCGTACACTTTGATTACTATGGAATGTGCTGTAACTGATAACTCGTAGGTATTCGAGTATTTTCGAGTATTTTTGTATTTTTCGATTATTCGGATATAAATTTTATGTAAATGATAATAAACGATTTAACCCAAAAAGTATGTGATCGTTTTTTTTATAATTAAAATTTCGTTTGGTAGCTTCATCTAACTAAAGCGAGTCAAAGTTTATCCTTATACTGAGAAAAAGTAAGCTTGTAGAGTATTTTTTAATAGTGAGCCTTCTATTTAATGGTAAGAATGTGAATATGTTTTTAGTTCAATATCATTCTGCATTCATTCATGCACTTCCTTCAGTTATAGGTGATAAGAGTTTTAACGTTCAAAAACTGAGGCTAATCAAGTCAAGATAATTTTACTTAGTTTATATTTAGAAGCTCACTCTGAATCAGTGTGGGTGAAGTTTGCCCATGATAAAAGCAAACAATTTCAACTGAAATTTAATTAACTAACTACTAAACAATGAACTAACACAAAAATTCCCCGCCCAGCAATAAAGTATAGTGCAATATAATGAGTGTAAATATAAAATGCAGCAAGTAAGGCTTTAGTTTTATATCCACGTTGAGGCGTGTGTGCGGAGTGAATACATTGTACAGCCCGAGGGAGGCTCGCGGTCGTTGTTACCACTTGTTTTGTTACACAACATTAGCTTAATTTGAAGACTAGACTATCTCTCTTCTATATTATCATGCTTGTTTCTTGGTATTCTAATCAATCAAACTAACCAAGCAGTAGCTCTTGTTATTTTTGATAGCTAAATATACGCGAAGCACCTATAAATGTAAACAATATAGCACAACACAAATGTTACGTTACGTCCCATTTAATAGGGGTGAACTGATTTACTGAGATTACAAATGGAAATTAACAATAATATTTTGCCCGACCCAGGAATCGAACATAGAACCTAGTATTCTGCAGTAGCGTTCGCAAGCAATGAACCAAAGAGGCAGTGAAAATGTATTGTATGTTTATATAAATATAAATATATTACTTTATCAGGGACCTATACGTATATAAATATAATTTTCAATCCACAATCGTAAACCCATGATTGCAATATAATGACAATCGTAAAAGCATTCATAAAAATAAAACTTCGGGACAATATTCATCAGCTAAATGTCTTGTCATACTCGTAAATGATAATTGTTTTTGATATTAATCAATGTAAGTACTGTAACTTATTCCTTGACTAGCGGACGTCACGCGGTTTCACCAGGGTAGTTCCCGTTCCCTTGAGAGTATAGGGATAAAATATAACCTATGTCAATTGCAGAAAGAATTTTTCAATTCGGTCAAGTAGTTTCGGAGCCTATTCAATGCAAACAAACAAACAATCAAACAAATCTTTCCTCTTTATAATATTAAAGAGCCGTGGTGGCCTTGAGGTTGGAGCAGTCGCCTGCTACGCAAGCGACGCAAGTTTAAATCCCAGCGGGGCCTGTACCAATGAGTTTTTCTAAAAAAAAAGCTTATGTATAGTGATTTCACACCACGTGCTTTACGGTGAAGGAAAACATCGTGAGGAAACCTGCATATGTCTCAGAAGTAATTCAAAGACGTATGTATAGTGCCTGAGACGGCGATGGACTCACCCTCTGTGACGTTGGTACTTGATCAAATTCGGTGAAATGTGGGTGTTGTTACAACACCTCTGCTTACATCTTCGGGGACCCTTCTGGGATGGCGTGAGCATATATATTTATAATATTAGTGTAGATTACCTATTCATTTAATTGCTGCAAGGAATGAAGCCGAGTATAATTATTAATTTTCTAGACTTGAAATGGGAAATTTCCTATTCACAAAGTTAGGCGAGAGAACACAATATCAAATTTTATAAACAATATCCTCCACCTTTTTTGAAGTCAGGTAACATAAGTGGGATAGAACGGTAAACTAGGTTGTAGAGCATTTGCAAAATGCAAAGAAATCTATTGAAAGATGACAACAAATTAATCATTCGCCACAATAGCATCATTTTGAGAAGTGGTTGCTATAACACCTCTGCTGCCTTCTGGGTATATTTAAATACTCTTTAAATATTATATTATATTATAAATACTATTTAAATACTCGAGTATATTTAAATGGATTAAATATTTGGCATAATTCTACTACAAACCAACCTGGGATCATTACTATGTACTAAAGTAATAAAACACAGCGCATGCTAATTTACAACTTTCCTCATTATTTTAGTTGGGGTCATACGCCTTTACTTCAAAATATCGCGGTAATACTCGTTTAAAAAGTAGTTCCACCTCTTTTATGATACGGGTTTCAAAAAGGATAGACATAGTTATAGTGCGAGTTCGGTCTAGTCTTGACTTAAACCATGTTTAGTTTGTGGGGGGGGTTATATTTTCCTTGGCTTGTGGAAAACCTCTCACACTCGCGTGGAAAGCGTTTATTTTTGCCGTATGTTCGTGATAACCATCCGAATTCATTTTGACCCAATGTCAAGTTGAGATATGTTTTTACTCATGGATCACAAAATGTTGTCAGCCAAAAAAAGGGGAAATGTTAGTATTCATATATTTTATGTGATAGTTCAATATGTAGAGGTAATCATAATATGATGCTTTAGAGGACAATGTGTGAATGTTGTCATATCCTTATTTTATGCAGCCAACTGAGCACTGGATCGACATGATTAGCATACAGATAGATGAAGGCCACAGAGTGACCACGGCTACTTTCATACCGAGAAAAAGATGATTCCTGTACCTTCACTTACCACCTACTTTTCTCCGAAGATTGTCCAACATAATGCGTCCGTCGCCGGCTCTCAGGCGCAACTACGTGTTTGAATTTCTTCTCCGGCATATGCATGGTTTCCTCACGATGTTTTCCTTCCACCATAGTAAAGACACGGTATACATATGAGCTTACAGGCAGTACGGAGTCTAGGAAGTAATCGTTCGAAATAACCCACTCACATAGACGCGCGCATGTATGAGATTTCAAAATGACCTCGGTGCACTGTCAAAAGAGAGCCACGTCGAGACAGATTCCATATACGTCATTAACGTATTTTTCAGACATTTTTATAAGCTTCAACTCGACAAAAGTTTTAGGAATCAATTGGTAAAACTTCGAGTTCTATCTATTACACTCGATGGAGCAATATTACTTATTTCAAAAGAAATTGTCTAGATATCGTACTGCTTGTTAATAATTATATTATATACACTGATAAGATATAACATAAACATTAAAAATATATAAATCTGGATTGTAATGAAGGTAGCTGATTGAAATCGTTCTAGAATAAACTGTTGTGTCAAAACATCGTGATCCACGAGCTCAATCAAATTATGATTTGTTAGCTCAAAATCAGAATTGGATTATTATTCCCCGCTTCATCTGCAGAGAAAATCGATGAGATTAAAATAAGTGAGCGGCTACGTCAGTAAAGGCTTTGATCTTATTATACGGAATGATTCTCGCATTTATAATCAGATATCAGCTACTCTAGTTCTACCGATCCTCGTTTAATTTAATCTAGCGTTAGCGGCCTAGTAACGAATTGATCTGGTAATCATAATCGAATTAATAAGTATCTAGCAGACGTTATCATAAGATATTTATTATCTTGTACATATAAGTGTTTGTTTGCGTCAATAAATAGATAAATTCTCGATACATAAAGCGTATTCTTGTCTCTCTTATAAATGTGACTGAACAAATAGAATAACTTATAAGTAATGCTTCAAAGTATATTATGAATACTTCTGTGCATAGACATATGTATATAAAATACTCATATGACTGCCTCGATGGTCTTGTATTCACAAATGCTACTGCGGAACACTCAGATCTTAGGTTCGATCCCTAGGCCGGGAATGCTGGACTGGGCTTTTTCCAGCTGTAATTCCCCAGAGTCTGGATGGGTGCCTGGTAAATGGGACTGGGGAAATGTGGGTACAATAAGTACAATTTCACACCCCTTTCGAAAGTATTCGGGATTAGAGAAAAAACATCATCGAATGAAAGATAGAAACGAAGCGAAGAAGAGAAGCCAGGTATTATTTACATACAAAAGCTGAAGGAAAAACTCAGCACCTATAGCTATATAGATAAAAAAAAATAAGTGTCTGTTTGTAATTTGAAAGTATATACTGACTTAAAAAAACAAATATTCAAAAATTTTCTCTGTAGGTCTGGCAATCTGTTCCGGGTAATCTGTGAAACGGCTTGACAGATTTTCACGGAACTTTCACTAGCAGATAGCTAATTTTAAAAGGAGTATATTAGGCTACATCTGCTTAAAAATGTGTATATATACAATTATTGGCAGATAGCTAATCATGCAAGGTGTAACTTTACTACTTTTATTTAAAAAAAAACATTTAAGGTTCCGCGGGTGAAACCGCAGGGCTCAGCTAGTGTTACATAAGGAAGTCAAAGTGTTAGCGGACAATAGACAAGGTTGGCGATTGTTGCACAAATAAGTGATGACGATTTGGAATTACCAATCTGGCTGAGAGTCAGACACCAAATATCTCCTGTAAAAAGGTGGGTGTTGTTACACCTTTTAATGCATTACTAACGGGCTTAGGTATCATAATATACGTGGTATTGATTCTGGGAAGGCTATCAATCTCTATTTTGCCATTTCACATCAAACGACGGTAATAAAAACCATATCAATATCAAAATTATAAGATTATGATTTGCCTTTTATGTGTTTCATATGAAAATTACGATATTATGGAGAGCGATGGAAAATTTGTATCCTACTTTTCTTGTCGATATATAAGATAATATTGGAAGGAAATTCATTTTTTCGTCATTTCCGTAATGGAATGAATCGCTGTTCTCGTCTGGTAATATATGAAAATATATTCGATCGGGGTTATCCCAATTCTAGTGGTGGTGGGTGGTTATGTTATATCTATATTGAAGTGTCTATATCTATTTTTTAAATATTCTCCGTCTGCCTGTCTGTGTCTCTGAAACGGCTGGACCGATTTTCACGGGACTTTCACTGGCAGACAGCTAATTTTAAGTAAATTAGGCTACATCCGCTTAAATAATATATATATGTCTATATACAATTATATAAATAAAATGGATGTGTCTGTGTTATCAACATGACAGTTCGGGAGACTGTCGTTGGCTCTCAGACACTAATCATGTTTTTTAAATGCATTATACTTACGCCACGCGGACAGTGTATTTATACGTCGACGGTGTAATGTTGCTTGCATCTGTAACAAAATACGAAAGATATGGTACATTTATCACAATCATGTATGTCTGTGTGTCAATATAGTTCCCAATACGTACAAGCACGGGGGCATGGTTCTGTGAAGATAAGCACGTTACCTGTCGGCCAAACCACTCCACTTTCCCGTAACCTCGAACATTCAATATCATTCACACGGAAACTATATTTCACGCCTCAATCTATTCTGACTGTTTACGCGCGCAAAATAAATAGGTACTGCGAAATGATACATTTGTACATTTGGAGTAGAATATATTTGAATGAAATCGCTATGCATATCTATACAGATAAATAAAATTGAAGTGTCTGTTTGTAATTCCAAAATATCAGCTTTTCACTTAATGTGTGTGAAAGTATACACGGTACTGACATAGAAAAACCAATCCAATTTTTTTTCTCTGTCCGTCTATTTGTTCCGGCTAGTCTTGGAAACGGCTGAACCGATTTAAACGGACACATAGTTGAAGTTTCAAGCAGTGACATAGGGCAGTTTATATTTACAAAAAATATTAGGGCTCCGCGAAATCATCATCATCTCCCTGGCCTTATCCCATACATTGTTGGGGTCGGCACTTGATTCAACACGATATGGCTGATAACCTGATTTTTATACGAAGCGACTGCCACCTGACCTTCGCAACCCCTTTTATCGAGAAAAATCTGTGATCTAGGTTAAACCAGTTGTCAGACTATTTTAGGCCTCCGACTGACCTGTAACGATTGCCAAATATGATAAATTGGCAACCGAGACCGACGGCTTAACGTGCTCTCCGAAGCACGGAGGGAACTCGGGCGGTCACCCATCCAATAACTGGCTAGGGCTAGGGTTACTTAACTTCGCTGATCGAACGATATGCGCAATAGCAACTTCTACATATTTCCAACAACATAATATCATAAAGCGAACTGTAGGTGCCGTCACGAATTACGATTATGAATACGTAGTAGTCATTTTATGAGTCTGTCTCTGTCTACCTTATGGCGAGCCACGAGAAGAATACATGCGTAGTTACTATTCTCGCTGAACACTCATAACTCGTGACGGCACCTGTTTCCTTCCCACTTCAGTAATCAATCCAGTCAAAGACGTTAAGTATCCAGAAGAGGATACACATCTTATTCCCATATTCGAAATAATGTTAGTATAATTGGTATGAGAGCTCCAGCTAGTACACTAGTGCGAATCAATCAATCTGTTCATCTGGATATGTAGGACGTGCGCGGCATTTGAATGAGCCTTTCATTCCATCCCCCTACGGATTGGAGAGCACGTAAATCTCGTCGGTTTGCCATTTAGTGACAGGACAATAGGGGACTAGCCAAAAAGTTATAATTTTGATACTTACAGTTAATGCCAAGAAAGTTTTGTTTATGAATATGGATGGTTACAAGGGGAAAGGAAGACCTAAGAAACGATGGATGGATTGTGTGAAAGATGATATGGCTAAAATAGGAGTGAATATAAATGACGGCTGATAGAGAGAAATGGAAGAGAAGAACACATTGCGCCGACCCCAAATAACATGGGATAAGGGCAGGAAGATGAAGATGACTTACAGTTAATACAGGAACATACTGGGTAAGTAGTTTATTGCAGAAAGTTTAATTACGGGCGGAAAAAGGCAATGTGTTTGATAAAGTAAAATGAAAATGTGCAGTCTAGAGTGACGCTCGATTCCTTTTGATAACCAGTTTTTACCATTTTGGTACAACACCATCAAAAATACTTTACGAATATTCATGTGGTCATTGTACAATATAAATTGATTACAGAAGTTCTTACTACTGATATGCGAAGCGGTTTGTGTGTACAATTAATTAAGAATAAAATTGTCGAAAATTGCTGTAATGAGTAAATTTTGATTCAAGTGCGCCTTTTCAGTGATTTCATTGCCATAATTTAAATGACGAATTTGAATAATTACTAGAACATTAAAAATCAAGGCACAGTATTAATTTAAGCTTAATAAACAGCATGGAACCTAGGAAGATTTTTTGATATAATAAAGTTTGTTCCATTGAGGGCTTGCTTTCCACCGAAGAAGATTAATTGCCAACGTGACAGACCGTGAGTCTATCGCCGTCTCAGGCACTATAAATACTTTTTTGAATTACTTCTTAGACGTAAACAGGTTTACTCACGATATTTTCCTTCACTGTAAGCGTGTGTGTGTTGTGCTTCGGTAAACACGTGAATGACGTATACGCGATCGGTCACGTGACACCTATTAATGTCATTACGCCTATTCCGCTTATTTTCTCGTCGGCTCGTCTGTGTGAGTGTGTGATTTCGAACGATTTGCTTCTAGATTCCTAACTACTTGTAAAGCTTATATCAAAACTGTGATCGAAGCTAGTGAATAAATAGCCCATGCATAGCCGGGCGTCCATTAGTTATTGATAAAATAATATTTCTCTAACCTGATAACAACCAAGGAAATAGCAGTGTTCTTATCGCAAACTGTCGATCAGCGGCTATGAAGGTTTCTGAGGAGTGTGAAGGCTTCGTAAACCGACAGCCAATATTTTCCTGTTTACATAAGTGTTGTTTATCTTTATTTACTCCGATTTTAGCTTTCAGTCAGCAACTGTTTTGTGTTTTCAACGAATTTGATAATTATCATTGCTATTTTGTTTCATTACTAGCTGTGCCCCGCGGTTTCACCCGCGTAAATTCATCCAAATATTTTAATAATAGTAATTCCTTTTAAATTTGTTTGACCATTTTAGATTATATACGCCGGAACAAACAGACAGACAGAGAAAAATATATAAAAATTAGTTTTTTTTATTTCAGTACCGTATTGTACTTTCATATGCATTTAGTGAAAAACTGTTGTACTTTGTAATTACAAACAGACTTATTTTCAGTTTAATTTATCTGTGTTTAATTACTTCAGTTTAATTTATCTGTGTAGATTTCCCGTGATTATTTCTATTTCCGGCTTCGTCAGCTTTTGCTATTTGTGAATAATATTATCTGTATTTGCAAAAGGGCCTTCGTGATTAATGGAAAATAACCGTTCTATATTAGAAATAAGCTTCCAATCTACTTCATTTACAGTAAAAGCAACCTTCCGAACCCAGTGGTAACATTGATAATCGTGTATAATGTAATTTTATCATTGACCTCCCGACGACTTGAAATTACTTTGTAAAAGAAATTTTAGATTTTTTGACTAAATAATTAAAATAAATTGTTTTCGTAACTACTACATACTTCCATAAATCATGCGAAAATAATACTCACTATCTCAAATAAAATTACCTTAATAATATAACTTGAACATTGTCCGCCGCAATGTTTCTTCAGATTAATTTCAAACTTGATGGGTTAATATAATCCCTGTGTCATGAGCTATTAAGGTAAAAGTGTCATGTGTATACATCAAGGCGGTGACACCATAATGAACGACGGTAATGCGAAACGTGATCTTCAAATTCCTAGGGAAAAGGGAAAAACAAATATTTGTATTTACTTTTCTCTGTAGGTATATGACTGACGTAAATACGATATGTCCATGCGCCAATGCGCCCCACACGACGTGTATCGTATGCCCATTAATATGGGAAATCAACAATTAGGTACTTAATTAATTCGATAGCGATTAACAGGCTTCTACTATTCTAAAAGGTCTTAAGTACTTATAAATAGACCTATTTTCATGGGTGATCCGCAGAACCCTGATATTTCTTATAAATAAAAGAAGCCTAAGTTACTCCTTGTAACATTAGCTATCTACCAGTGAAATTCACATTGAAAATTTCAAAAATTGGCTTTTTCTTTTCTGCACCTCATATACTTTCATATAAAATTAGTGAAAAGCTGCTATTTTGGAATTACAATAAGACACTTCAATTGTATTTATCTGTATAGATATTGACCGTGGTTTCAAGCTTAATCTTTTTTCGACCTTTTCACATATTTTAATACTATCATCATCTATCATAGAAAACATTTTTTTTTAATTACTCTTATCGGTAGAGTATTATTTTAATTTCAGCGGATTAACGAGCAGCAATTATTAATATTGAATACATACTCTTTATACTTAGCTAAGTAAGTCGCCCATCTGTCTAATGAACTTATTAGATCTAAAAGATCATGCCAGACTGGATAAATTTATTCTCGCACGCCCTTAAGTATATATTTTTTATTTCCTACGATACACATCTTAATAGATGTGAATGTACTAAACAATATCATGACAATCAGTAGTAAAGCATGTAATCGTAACGAATATACTCTCTTTCGCATTTATGACATTAGTCAAGATATCAAAATTAATCAAGGATTTTCGGGCAATTAACCAACCTTGTCCATATTTTAGTCTACGACAAGATAAGCTCAACATTACTTCCTGGGCGCTATCTATTGCTTGAAAAACACGTATATACGTATACTATCAAAGTTGAATTTTATTCATTGCACTAGAGTCTGAACATCAAGGTATTTTATTTTTATTAAATCAACTCATGAAATAACTTGCTAAAATATGTCTGAACTTTAATGTATCGTATTGCAATTAAATGGATATTAAAAGACAATGAAAAAAGGAAAAGAAATTGAAATAAAATATGCTCACTCTAAGTGCCAACGTGACTGAGGGTGAGTCCATCGCCGTTTCAGGCACTGCAGGTTTCACGCAGTTTTCACACTTTCAGGGAATGCAGGTTTTCTCACGATGTTCTCGTTCACCGTGAAGCACGTGTTGTAATCACTGCCCATAAGTTTATAGAAAAACTCATTGGTACAGGCCCCGCTGGAATTCGAACTTGCGTGTCAGACGATTTCTCAAGCCCGAGGCCACCACAGCTTTTTTTGTATTTTACAAATTGTAAGTACTATTTCATAAACGCTAACATTTTTTTTTTAATATGTGTATAAAAAATTAAATAAGTTATTGATGGTGCAATGTAAAATCATAATATTTAAGAAGAAATAATTTAACATAGAAATCCAAGTGAATGTAAACTGTTATAAAATTTATAGTGTGAAATCGGGCGTTGCCAGCCAGCGTATATTTCCTTACAAATTGAAATAGCTGGCATAAAATTCACTGTAGCCTGTTTCGTTTTATTGCCATCTGACTCGGAAGCGTAACTTGTTCGGAATAAATTTTAAATACCTATTTGTAAAATAACTTGGCCATCCTATATGCATGCTTCTAACTCTACATTCTAAAATTTAATTAAACTTGCTGTGACCCGCGGTTTTACCCGCGTAGACTTAATTTCATGAGTGGCCCGTGGAAACCTTATAACATCAGCCAGTGACAGTCCCGTGAAGTTCGGACTAGCCGTTTCGGCGACCAGCCGGAGCAAAGAGACGGACAGACAGAGTAAAAAAACGGATTTTTGATGTCAGTACCATATATACTTACATATTATGCATTTAGTGAAAAGCTATTATGCATTTTGGAATTACAAAGAGACAATTCAATTTTATATATTTGTATGATTATGTTTTTCATCTTTATACAAATAATCATATTATCCTGTTAAATTCTTTAATCCGCAGACTACCCTCATACATTAGGGTAATCCTATCTACCTGTCTTTGTTTTATTTATTTAGACTGGAATAGAGATAATAGCGGTATTAAAACATGAAACAAAACTTTTTTGTAATAATATCAGAATAAATTCAACTTAATCCCTTCAGCAATATAACATCATGTTTGAAGATACACCCTTCTTGTACTCTGAGTGTAGAATGATATTGAGCCCCGAATTAATTAAGTTGTAGATAAACATCTACAATTTGTATTATAAGTAGCAACGGTAACATGCCAAAGGAAATTATCAAAGTAAATAATAATCTTATACCGTGACATTGAATCTATTGGAAGCTTAATTGCGAGGCAATATTGACTTGCCAACAACTTGCGGGAGTTAAAAGCCGTGTAATTAATCGTACAAATAAAATGTACAGCCAAAATAATTATAGCATAACTATAATTTGCAGTATTATAGGGATAAGCATAGGTGTTATAACACCACCCAATAGCCAGGGTCTAAGAATTTGGCTATGGTATCCCTTGCTTGTCGTAAGAGGCGACAGTGGGGTCGGGAGGGCCTACTGGTGGTCGTCGGGGTGAGAGCTCTGACCGCCGAGCTCCGGGAATGTGACAGCGCGATGTTGCTCGCGCTGTCTTGCACAGCGAGGTCTCCAGAGGCGGCGACACAGCTGCCACAGGGATGTCCCCCGACAAAGTGCAGGGGACCACCGGTGCGACGATCTATCAGAGTACCCGGAGTCCAACCTAAGTACGGAGGATAGCCACCGGGGGGGCTTTTAGTGCAGTAAGAATCCTACTTACCCCGACCCGGCTCAATAAACATAAGGTACAACACACACTTCGCCTCGGAAATTTGACATATACGTCTTTGAGTTTTCATCACAATGTTTTTCTATACCGTGAGTGAAGCTCGTATTGTGACATCACTGCATTTAATTCGATATATATATAAGAAAATCGGAATTTGCGTCTTAAATATTTTTAGTATCCACTCAAACCACTCAGAGGCCACGAATATATACCTAATTATAGTTTACTTTATATACCATGCAAAAAAGTTAGATGATAATACATTAAAGAGACGTATGTACACTTTTCTAACCTTACTTCAAATTTAAAAGGTAATTCACAAGGAAAATAAAGAAAAATTTAATCAGTAATTTGATAACTATAAAAATAAAAAATTAAAATTATTACATTTTTTAAAAATTTTTTTCCGTGTTCAATTATATCTCTATTTTGTTGTCCAGCTTTTTTTCAAGTGACTGTGATATGTACACTAGAATTAATCCTTGTTTGTTTTACCTAGTTACAATAGTGGGGCCACAATAATATTTGTGTTGGGAGTTTGAGTGACGTAGGGCCAGCCTCGCCTAGTCCTTGGCACATATCAACAAAGCGGTCCCCATCTTTAAATCCCTAGTCAAGCTAGCCATTACAAAAACAAACGCTGTTCCAGAAACTTGATGTATATATTTACAAAAGAAGTAAAAGGACATTAGTCATGATAAGATGAAATTAATGACTTACTTCTGATGTAGGTGCGTGATACTTCACAAACCTAATAGGCTTGACAGCTGGCACAAACCTTGAAAGTAATTAATTAAATACATATTCCTTAGTGATTTAATATTTCTCATTTTTCGACTTCGATTCATTTTATAATACGACTAGCTGTGCCCCGCGGTTTCACACCGCGATTAGACTTAACACATAGGTGACCCGCGGAACCCTAATTTATCCTTATTCATATTATAAATGCGAAAGTAACTCTGTCTGTCTGTTACGCTTTCCCGCTTAAACCTCTCAACTGATTTTGAGGAAATTGGGCACAGATTATCTTTAGACCCTGAGAAAGGACATAGGCCACCTATTGCGAAATATGTAAGGTGCCATATATGCGAAAGAAAGTATTATATAAAACTAAATCTACGCGGGTGAATATAGTATCAGTTCATAAGTATACACGGTACTGACATAAAATAATAAAAATAAAAATTACCTAATTAAACATTTTCTCTGCCTGTCTGTCCGTCTGACGATTTTGACTTTCACCGGCAGATAGCTAATGTTACAAGGAGTAACTTGGACTATTATTATTCAAAAAAAAACATTAGGCTACGTCGGGTTACCAATGAAATTAACTCTACGCGGGTAAAACCGCGGGGCACAGATAGTTGTTGAATAAGACACATTTTAGCTTATATTTCCCAACAAATGGTTTTTTAGTTTTACAACGGGTAAAAAACATAGCACCATCTCACCCAGCTTTTTCATGTTGATCACGCCGTTTTCAAGCATTCATGTAAAAACTAAATAATATAGTAGGCGGATTAGGAATTGATATAGTGTATATTTATTTCAGTGTATTAGAAAAGCTTAAATTTCCATTCCCATATTTTACAGACACTGCTTTAATTTGTATTTTACCTGCGTGGAAAGGAAACCAAAATGAGGATATGATTCTTATCAATATGAAATAACATCATTAATATGTTGTCGAAAACAATTGCGTCGATACTCTATTTCCTATAAAGCCATTGCAGGTTCAGCATAGATACGGTAATGCAATTCGGAAATATAATTAATGCCAGAATAGCACATATAATGTGTTGGTCATCACGACCCCTAGTTATGTTGGGACATACAAACAATCTACTGGGATTATTTGGTCCAGTACAGTCATCGGGGAAATAACTGTTGTCCATAGTAGGTAATATTCTCTATTATTTATTTAGAGCCGTGGCCTTGGGGCTTGAGCAGTCGCCTTCTACGCAAGCGACGCAAGTTCGAATCCAAGCGGGGCCTGCATCAATGAGTTTTTATAAAAACTTATGTACAGTTGATTTCACACCGTGCGAAAACCTGCATATGTCTGAGAAGTCATTCAAAGACATATGTATAATGCCTGAGACGGCTATAAACTCACCATCTGTCAAGTTGGCACTTAATTATCTTTGGTGAAAAATGGGGAATACAGGCGTGGCCATAGGTATGTACGTATTTTTTTCTGAAATAAACTCAGTTGTACTAAAAAGATTACTACGTACTGTGTAGCAGCAAAAGACCTGCTATTCATAGTTAAAAAAGACACAGTATTAATCATTAATGTAACTGTGAACTCTTTATTTTGGTATTTTCTATGTACTTGATATATCTAAAGGCTGAATTATGCATGTAGCACTGAAACAATCTCTACTGCCAGGCATAATTAATCATGCATGTGACAAACTGAATACATGGATATTGATTGATCCGGCAACTGATGCGAACACACAATATGCCTAAGACATTAAAGCTTCGAACACATACATTTTATGAGAAAGTAAATGGAAACCTAGGCTTAGTAAATAAGCATTAAGTAAATAACAATGGTTCTACTTGGTAATTAAGTAACTAAATGGTATCAGAAATTGTAATTTCAAACGCTTAGCCTTGAATTATTACAATCGAAAACTCAAAACAGTGGTAACTAACCACTCACATCAATAACATTATTGGCGTTTACCTAAAAACAAAAATAAAATATATTAAGCCAATTTAATTATTTATAATATGAATATAAATCAATTTGCAAAAAAAAACTTATGTTCTGTATTGATGGTCAATATTTCGACAGCATAATTATATAACTATATGTAGAGTATTATGAATAATAAATATTTTACATAATTAAAATATTATTGATAAATTTACCATTGGTTCAGAAACTATCCTACTGAGAAAAGCCGGCAAGAAATTAAGCCAAACATCTAAATTTCATAAAAAACTATTCAGAGGATTATAAGATTACTCATTTAAATATTTCAATACGATAGATTAAAAACGTTGCGCGACTAGTTATTCAGACAATTGAACAACAAACAACACAAAAGGCTTATCTCTGCGGCAGATTTAATGCGTAGGACTCATATAAACCGTTTGTATAGTCAACATAACTATCCACAGACCTTACCGAATAATGTTATAGCGGATATGTTTCCATCGTTTATTTATGGAACTGTTTACGGTAAACGGAATATGGCTTTAGGCGTAAGTGGCTTTCCTCATAATTTGGATTCCGCCAGACTCGTAAGTCAATACGTTAATCCTATTTCAATGTATTAGGTAAGTGGATATTTTGGGTATTTTTAGGTATTTTTGATCGTCACGCTTCCAGAATGGTCCTCTGGAGGTGTAGTTTTAATATGAACTTTTCATATACTATAATAAGGTGCCAACGTAGCAGATTGTAAATCCATTGCCGTCTCACGCAATATCGACGTCTTCATCAGCACAGCAGGTTTCCTTATAAAAAAAATCCTAACTATACTAAGTAAGTATGTTTAACGTTTTTTTCGAAACCCCAATTTATTTAAAATTAATAGTAAGCCTAAGTAACTCCTTTTAATATTAGCTATCAGCCAGTTAAAGTCCCGTTAAATCGGTCCACCCGTTTCGAAGAGTACCAGAACAAACAGACAGAGAGACGGACAGACAAACAAAGAAAAATTTAAAATTTTTTGTTTATATATAAATTCTTACTGTGTATACTTTCATTATGAATTTAGTCAAAAGGTATAATTTTTGAATTAAAACGGACTTTTCAATTTTATTTATCTGTGTCTGTAGATCGTTTTAATTATGAGCACACATTTTATTCATAAAATTATAATATTTAAGTTAAATGAATACTATTCTGCGCTGTATAATTTCATACATATAAAATCCTTTGGTTGTAGCTAACAAAGGCTACTGCGAGGGCCGTTTGAGTGATACCGCAATGAAATTCAGACCCCAGTACAGATTACGTCGTATTTACCGAATGTTACGACCCATATTAAACCCTAAGTTTTTACATTACTGTCTGGGTTATTTTATAGAAATTGCTGAACAAATGGAATGTAACGATATTTAGACGTTCTTACTTGCTTTGTTGTGTTGGTTTATTTTTTGTCAAACATCTATACCGATGAATAAAATTTTCACTAAAAACATATGAAAATATATACGGTAGGTACTATAGCTTACTAAAAGGGATTCGTATATTTATTATTTAAGTTCTGTAAATGAAGAAGAATTCAAATTCCAATTAAACTGGATTAGTCTGGACATTTTACCTTTTTTATGGCATGTATTATTCTCTTTTATCATTAGTCTAGCTGTGCCTCTTTAATCCATGAGTGGCTTTTTTTTGGTGAGCCGTGGTGGCCTCGGGGTTAGAGCAGTCGCCTGCTACGCAAGCGACGCAAGTTCGACTCTCAGCGGGGCCTGTACCAATGAGTTTTTCTAAAAAACTTATTTACAATGATTTAACACCACGTGCTTTACGGTGAAGGAAAACATCGTGAGGAAACCTGCATATTTCTGAGAAGTAATTCAAAGACGTATGTATAGTGCCTGAGACGGCGATGGACTCACCATCTGTCACGTTAGCACTTAATCAAATTCGGTCAAAAGTGGGTGTTGTGATAACAACACCTCTGCCTACCCCTTCGGGGAATACAGGCGTGAGCATATGTATAACACTACTTTTTTTTAAACATAAGTAAGTATCCTAATTTGCTCCTCCACAAAAAGACGGACAGACATTTAAATGGTTTTTTATTTAAGCTGTGCGTATATTCTTTCAAATACATTAATGATAACAAAAAATTTTAATTTTATTTATCTGTCTAGATTTTAAGTAAAGTTACCAAATAAACGTAGTTCGACCACATTCCCTTTGGGTTAGGTATTAACGACGATAATGTGAAAAATGTGTATAAGCATATAAAATGTTAGATATCGCTGAAATTACCATACAGACGCGTATATTAATATTTTCGAGAGGCAAACGGCTCCCGTAATGGTTGTTTAATAAATTTAATGGAGTCAGACTCACAGGGAGAAACAGGCGGTGGAGGCGGCTGGTCTTTTGATAAATATCCGATGAATTGCATATTTTCGAGGGTATTACTCATATTTCTACGTTCGTGTTTTCTTTAGGAAAATCTTTGTCTTAAATTAAGCAGTCAAATAAAACAAGGTTATCTTTGAGTACTGCACTTAAAATAAATCCTTAGTGAATTCCACTTTACGTAAATGAATAAATTCAGATTTATTCACAAACCAACTAATCACATATTAGGTTCTTTTACTTTCCTTAGAAACTAACTTCAACATGCATATACCATAGTACGTCATAAGTACGTATGGTGTTGAGGTTATAATTCAGTTACTACTTACCTATAGGATTAATTAGCCCGTAGTCTCCGAATATGTTCTTTCGTAACTATACTAATATATGAAGGTGAAGAGTTTGTTTGTTTGTACGTGTGCTTGAATGCGCTAATCTCAGGTATTACTAATAGAAAAAATCTTTCAGTGTTAGATAGCCCATTTATCAAGGAATATGCTATATATCGTCACGCTTAGACCAATCGCCGAGTTAAAATCGCGTTAACCCATAGTAACAATTCCACGTGGACGAAGTCGCAGGCAGAAGCTAATATATGATTTTATAAACAAATTAGTCATTAAAAAAACGCTTCGTGATTATTTCTGCCTCTATCTTATTTTAAAGGCGAACTATCAGAGCTTATCCTACACTGACCGAACTTGTGAGTATAAATAGTTAAATAGATATACCCCATCGCTACAGTTGGTAGAACCCATGCAGGAATGAAATCCTCAAGATTACACAATCACATGTAATTGATTACCAATTAATGGAAGTACCCGCCCAAAGCCATAATGGCTCCAATATTGAGGTCTTGTTGGCCATCCAATGCGTTGATCAGCAAACACTAATCGATACGCTTACATCAAGAGTGGCCAGGTTAATTAATATGCATTGTGCCACACGGCTCCACCCCCATCACACTTAACAGGCGAGAAATATTACTCCAAGTCTTGTATTTACAAGCTGTGAGTAAAGATATTAAGAGTATAGATACGTTATGCGCTCACTAAACGAACAAAAAATCTTTTTGCGTTTTGCGCATTTTTTGTGTAGACACGTAAAGCTTCCAACAGCAAGTGCTTGAGGCGCTTTCTAACGTCTCGCTTACAAAATGAGGAAAATAAGCAGGCGATATCGTCAAAGTAATAACAAGATAAAACCGATACTTGAAACACTATTCTTAACTCCTTAATTTATGTGTGTGGCACCTATTTTTGGGTACCGTACCCAAAGGGTAAAATGGGACCCTATTACTAAAAATCTGCTGTCCGCCTGTCTGGATGTGTGTGAACTATGCCGCTTTACAACAAAATACAAAAATAATAATAAAATAAATACTTTAGAGCCCAAACAACTAACGTTTTTTTTTGCCAATTTAAAATATTCTGGTAGTGAAGGAACTCTTCGTGCGCGAGTCCTACTCGCACTTGCCGGTTTTTATTAAAAGGTAAAGGTAATTTATCTGGCTGTGAACAGGAAACGAGTACCCCAGTCGGTTAGACACCCCGTTCGTAAACCTGACAAGAACTTAAACATTTTGTTCGCAAAGTTCAATAGCTGAAGTTACTAAGTTGAGGAGTTGAGTTGGTTAACATGTTTTCCTTGGATCAAAGACGTTTATTTTTGGAAACCTTATTAAAATTGACTGGGAGCCAACTATGATCGTTCAATCATAGCGTATTAAAAACTTCTAAGTCTGGCCTTTAAATTCGAAAAATTAAACGTCAAACTTAAGATGCATCTAATTTGTGCTCCTTAAACGTTCCTAGGAGTCCCCCTGGGGCTCTATCAGGACCTCTAACTACCATGATTGTTTGAGACAGATTTATAGGACGTGTATACATCTGTCACTGTCGCACAACTGAGCTATAATTGCAATATGAGCTCATGGTTGTTCTAATATTTAATGCCGGTAATAATTACTTACTGCTATTAGAGAAGGGTGATTATTTACCGTCTGCCGCCTGACCTTTGGTGTCATCAAGATAATGAAGGCTTCACTTATGTAACTATGTGACGTAACAATACAAACTACGAAGGTTGTCCCAAAATAACTTCCAATATATGGAGCACATGTGATAATGGTGGCTATGTCTGCCGCAAAACCGTTAATCGTTGGATCTACGAGATATTGAATGGAAATTCAGTATTGGAACGGCAGCATTGTTCGTTAACAATGGACTCGGTATCATAGAGCGAAACAAAAAAACCGCTTGCTGCTATGTTTTGTTAAAAAAGGACCATTCTCCGTGCTCTCCCGATCTTCTAATAGAAGCATTATAATACATTTTGTCGATAATAAAAGACCTTGAAATTATTGATACTTACGCACTATATTTACATTCTATAGTATTATATTACATACTAACTACAGATAAATAAATTGATATGTATGTTGCAGTTCAAATTAACGACTTTTAACTAAACGCATATGAAAGTACTAGCTGTGCCCCGCGGTTTCACTCGCGTAGACATGTCTCAGCCCGATCGGTTTAAAATTGACAAAGCTTCATACAAAATTTCATCTCCTATTTTATCTCCTTGGGGGTAGAATTAATCAAAATCCTTAGCGGATGTCTACGTCATAACATGATGCATGCTAAAGTTCAGCCCGATCCGTCCAGTGGCTGTGCGTTGATAGTTAGTCACCTTTGTGTTATATATATTTAGTGTAGGGGAATCCTAGTTTAAAAACATCGGAGTTTCCCTTATACTCCGCTTAAGTAGTGGACTGTATTTTATGTTAATTATTTCGTCATTCGCCGATATTGAGTGTAATTATATAAATAGACAAATACAGGGAAAAACTATACCCTAAACTCACCCCTTTGCCGCATCAGGAACCACTTTCATGAATTTATTATTACGAGCTTGTTGTCGGCCGACCGCGCGTTTTTTTCGTTCCCGCCAAAAGTGTTTGTGTTGCCAACTTAGCAACACCAATCCCAAAAAGAATGGTAGGGAGGGGAAAATATATAGATACCATAAATAATCAACTAAATTATAATGTGATGTGTATGTGTGTGTAAAATGCCGCTTTAGTAGTCTAGCTTGACATCACTATTAATACTAAACATCCCCCCGCCCGAGAAAGGCCAAAGCCTTTATCAACCGCAAAATTATAAAATAACCGTTTACAATAAAAAATAATAAAAAGCCAACTTCGGCTAACTGTTAAAAATAAAAATAACCGCAAAATTATAAAAGCTACTTACAATAGGCTAACTTCTTAAATTATAATAACCGCTAAAAAACTAACTTAACTATCACTAGGTATATCAGAGCGGGCTCGAAACGAGTAGAGTCAGTGTATAGGAAACCGACAAATTTTAACTACTGGCCGCACAAGTGAACCCGTTGGTGTCCTTAACTTAACCACTCTGACTACACCATCCTTGCCAGGTAGTAAATCCGCTATCCTAGCACGCATCCATTTTAATGGAGCCAAATGGTCCTCTTTTATGAGAACTAAGTCTCCGATCTTAGGTGGATCAGTCGGTGACGTCCACTTGTTCCGCATTTGAAGAGAATGGAGATACTGATCACTCCACTTCCGCCAAAATTGTTGAGTCATTGCATGCAATAATTGGAAGCGTGACAACCTTGAACTGGAAATATTATCCCAAGTCCTCTCAGGTACCGCTAAGAGAGGTCTACCAATCAGAAAATGACCCGGAGTTAACAACTCAAATTCTTGTGGATCATGTGAAAGTGGGCACAGAGGCCTTGAATTTAAAACCGCTTCGATACGAGTAAAGACTGTAGTAAGCTCTTCAAAAGTTAAAATTTGCTCCCCAATAATGCGTTTCAGCAAAGTCTTTGCTGACTTCACTGCCGCTTCAAATAAACCGCCAAAGTGAAAGGCAGATGGTGGGTTGAACAACCATGTAACACCTTGTTCAGCCACTTTACCGCTTACTATAACTTGCATCTCAGTCGAAGCTAAGAACTTCTGAACGTCCGACAAGTATCGACTACTACCCAGGTAGTTAGTACCACAGTCTGATCTAACCTGACTGGGCAAACCCCGTCTACAGGTAAACCGCGAGAATGCAGCCAGGAAACCTTCCGTTGATAGGTCTCCGACTACCTCCAAATGAACCGCTTTAGTAGCCGAACAAACAAATACGCAAAGATAAGCTTTCAACACCTTAGCATTACGTAAGCGCGATGCACGTATGAAGAAAGGTCCTGCAAAGTCCGTTTGGACTGTATGAAACACTCCGGTAGCGTTTACTCTATCCGCTGGCAAATCTGCCATTACAGGATTTTCCGCTCGAGCCCTAGTTCGAAAACAAAACACGCATTTATAAATATGACTCCGAATAGTCTGACGGGCTGAAATTATCCAAAATTGACGTTGAAGAATTGCTTAAAGAGCTGTTGCACCAACATGGCAATACATTTTATGATGATAGTCTATAATTAACGAAGTCAATGGATGAAATTTGGGTAAAAGCAACGGGTGCCTCGCCGCATAAGATAATTTAGATTGTTCGAGACGACTGCCAACTCGAATCAATCCGTCCGCATCAATGAATGGCATAAGCCTCCGGAATCGTGTTGAACATTGTTTATCAGTCCGTAATAGTTCTATCTCCTGCGAGAACTCTTCCGCTTGAGCTATTTTTATAAGTTTGTTCAAGGCATCCTGACGCTCCGCAACTGACAGGACTCCTGACCTTCTATTTGTTGGATATCTTGCATTATCTGCAAACCGCATACAATATCCGACTACCGCAATTAATTTAGAAAGGGAACTATAACGCTTTATCAAAGACGATTCCGCCACTGTCGATAATACGACTGCATGTACTGCAACATTTTGCTTGCGCATACCCTGCAAATCAACCGCTTCACCAACAGTATTTACTGGAACGTCTTCTATCTCCCAACACTTTTCTAAAAGTGTGTCTGTACTGACATGAAACGATTGACAAATATCAGCGTCCGCTTTACTAGCATATGAAATTGGTCCCATAAGGACATAACCGAAAATTGTGTTCATAGCCGATGGCAAACCTTCAACCCGCACAATGTCACCGCCAATTAAAATTTCATTTAAAATATCCGCACCTAATAAAATATCAATTTTGTTACTTTTATAAAATTGATCATCCGCTAAATGAAGTCCGCTATAAAATTCACTTAAATTGTGTGGTATGGTTTCGCTAGGTAAATTACCCGAAATTTTATTCAACACTAAGCCGTCTGTGACCACCACTGGTTGGTCAGCATGACGAGGGCTAATACTCAAACAAATACTGCCCTTGCAGTTTTGCAAATGTCCGCCAATACCGCTAACATTGAACGTATTATTTAACCGCTTTGGACGTAACCCTAATCTGATTACGCATTCTTCAGTAATAAAAGTACTCTGACTGCCGCCATCAATCAAAGCACGCGCTTCTTGATATTTCCCGCTATTATCAAGAATACGCAAAACCGCTGTAGACAATAAAACCGCTCGTTTAGGTGTGGTTGCCGATACCGCATGCAACACACTAGACACCTGAGTGCTAGAACCGCTTGCACTATTATTTTGTCCTGATGGACCCGCATTCAAATTATTTTGTCTCGATAGACCCGCAATAAAATTTGTATGTCCAGTTGGACCCGCAGTAAATTGAGTTTGTCCCGTTGGACCCGCAACGAAATTAGTTTGTCCTATTGGACCCGCATCAAAATGAGTTTGTCCCATTGGACCCGCAACGAAATTAGTTTGTCCTATTGGACCCGCATCAAAATGAGTTTGTCCCATTGGACCCGCATTGAAATGAGTTAGTCCCATTGGACCCGCAAGAAAATCAGTTTGTCCCATTGGACCCGCATCGAAATGAGTTTGTCCCATTGGACCCGCATCCGCTGCCCCTAAGGCCGATGTAACCGTATGATGAGAATATTGAATTTGATTGGATTCAAAGTGTAAAAGGGAATGATGTTTATCAGACCGACATTTGTAACAAGTGAAATTAGTCCGACATTCATTAATGTTGTGTTTATTCAAACACCGAAAACAAAGACGATTGCTTGCAACTACTTGTTTCCTATTGAAAGGGTTCAACCGCAGAAATTTATCACATTTACTTAAATGATGCTGAGAAACTTTACAATAAAAACAATTCCAACCTAATTTATGGTCACCCTGGTTTGTCATGGCCACGTGAGACTGTGTCCTGGGAGTGACTACCGCATGTGAAATAGGCTTGTTAACGTTTGCAGTACTTTACTTTTATCCAAACATGGAGGTAAATTTGTGCAACATCTTTGAATGACGAAATAAGACGATTTATGTTACAAATAAGATTTGAAAAGGCAAAATAAGCAAGAACTAAATTAGATCTGGCCTATCCGGCTCGAAGGACCAAAATATGTAGGGGAATGCTAGTTTAAAAACATCGGAGTTTCCCTTATACTCCGCTTAAGTAGTGGACTGTATTTTATGTTAATTATTTCGTCATTCGCCGATATTGAGTGTAATTATATAAATAGACAAATACAGGGAAAAACTATACCCTAAACTCACCCCTTTGCCGCATCAGGAACCACTTTCATGAATTTATTATTACGAGCTTGTTGTCGGCCGACCGCGCGTTTTTTTCGTTCCCGCCAAAAGTGTTTGTGTTGCCAACTTAGCAACACCAATCCCAAAAAGAATGGTAGGGAGGGGAAAATATATAGATACCATAAATAATCAACTAAATTATAATGTGATGTGTATGTGTGTGTAAAATGCCGCTTTAGTAGTCTAGCTTGACATCACTATTAATACTAAACATTTAGATTGTCTGTCTCTTTGCCTTAGCTTAACTTAACTTGGACTTCCACTTTATTTATCTTGGATTTTCACTGGCAATGTGTAGAAGTGTAGACAATGTTCTGTGCCTTTTTTCCAAATGTCCTTTATACTTGCAAAGTGTTAAACAAATCTATATTAAATTAGCTGTGCCCCGCGGTTTTACCCGCGTAGGGTTAATTTCATGGGTGACCCGTGGAACTCTAGTTTTTAAACAAAAGTAGTGTAAGTAACTCCTTGTAAAATTTGCTATCTACCAGTCCCGTTCAGACTTGCCCAGCCGTTTCGAAGATTAACAAACAAACAGACAGACAAAGAAAAAAAATTAACAATTGGTTTTTATGTCAGTACCGTATATACTTTCATAATTATGCATTTAATGAATAGCTGTTATTTTGGAATTACAAACAGATACTTAAATTTTTTATCTGTGTAATGAATAGATTTACCAAAAAATATATGTCTTCTTCAATGTTTTCATTTCTACACCCCTATGTTGCCTGGTCGCTCTAGAGTGCAGCTCTAAAGACCAATCCTGTGGATCTTTCAGATTATTAACGTCTACCGAGGAATATCTTATGTCGTAAGCCGTAATGATGAAGTAGCTATCGATCGTTTCCTACCAGCATTCTGAGATGCCATCTAAAGAGCCCATACATCTTGTTTCTTATTGATATACTGGCATCTGTATTGCCATTACTCTATTCCTTTACTCCTATCTGATACTCGTTAACGACTTTTCCTGGCACCATCTATTTCAATATTTTACGAGTGAATAAACGAGGAGTGTTCATCAAAATTTATAGCATTCATGTACCCTTCGATACTAGACTAAGTTTAGAAGTAATTTGTTGTTTAATTAGATGGATTTGAAAGTTTGAAAATAATCATTGCATAATGATCATAGTATTTAATTATTAAGCGGCCGTGCAAAGTATATAGAATTGTCTGCCACAGCACCACTGGTCTAGTGGTTTGCATTATGAACATTTATATTTACTTTAAATTTTAATTATGAATTATTTTTAGGGGCTAATTAATGCTTTACTATAAGAATTGTATTACTTTACCAGATACCCATAGTAAAGCATTGCTTAATTTGTCTCCTGGGGCCTAACCATGAGCTCTTATTACAATGATAGTTCTGTTATGCGACAGATATATATATATATATATATATACACGTCATATATATCTGTCTAATAATAAAAGAAAAACTGTCATGGCAATAAGAGAACTTGGTAAAGCCCTTGATGGCGCCGCCTCCCAAAAGAGTCTACGAAAGCGTGGGGATAAGTTACATCATCAACTTTTCACCGAAGAAGATTGTCAGTTCATCGCCGTCTCAGTCAGCATATACGTGTTTGAATTTCTTGTCATAAACGCAGTTTCCTCACGATGTTTTACTTTACCGTCTAGTTGATAAAGTCACACACCACTGCTACGAGATTGCTGATACAATAATGCACCTTAAAGTAATTGGTTTTTACGGGACTATATTTTAGGCGAAGCCCTCGAGTGTTGTTTCAATGCGCACGCAAGTGCTCTATTGAGCTCTCAATGTTAATTAAACGCGACAAAAAGGTCAACGTCCCACTTTTTATTATGTGTGAGTAAAAAAGTATAATTGGTATACAGCCGGTCAGTATTCAGCAGGCATGCAGTGTTTCCACTCTATTTAGTCCAGTTGCATGGCATTGACCCCCACTGAATGACAGGTGATGACAATCATGATCACTGAACACAATTCGCTTAAGCGAGAGCATAGCGTCAGATCATTGATTGTACTTTTATGTCATTGAACGTTGGTACGAACTGTAATGTAACTGTTACCGGGTTTGAGAGGTTGTTTTTACTAGGAAGAAACCGTAGTAACTCAGAAAATTACAATATACTACAAACTACCTCTGCCCCGCGACTTCACTCACTTAAAATTAATATCATGTAAATACATAAATCATTGGTGGCTTTATTTCACAGCACCCTATTTTTTTAATAAACTTAGCCTACGTTATTCCTTGCAACATCAGTAACCTGCCAGTAAAAGTCCCGTTAAAATTGGATCAGCCGTTTCATAGATTACAGCCGAAACAAGCAGATAGATAGATAGACAAACAGACAAACCATAAACCACTCCACGCCTAGAATATTCTATAAAGACTAACATAGAGCATCGACGATGCAACGTACAAATAATAATTAATCTGTGGGAGCAAGCCCGTTTCGACGCCGTCATTTGTAACGACGGACTAACTAAGTTTCCGCATCAAATGGCCGACACATGAGGCTTGGTTGCGGCGCACACTACCGTTTGAACTATGTCCCTAAAACTAGCGTAATGGCTGTTTAGAATGTTATAAATATTTACTTTATAACTATAGGAATGCATCAATTACTAAGTATTTGTTAAGCATTTATTAATAATACTATGTGAGTAGAAATAATGGTTTGGTAGATTACATTGACGATTATTTTTATCTCTTATATCTTAGTAACAAATAAATATGCTCACGCCATCCCAGAAGGGTCCCCGAGGGGGTAAGCAGAGATGCTGTAACAACAACACCCACATTTCACCAAATATGCCAACGTGACAGAGGGTGAGGCCATCGCCGTCTCAGGCACTATACATCCGTCTTGAATTACTACTTGAATTCACCGTAAAGCACATGGTGTGAAATCACTACACACAAGTTTTCTTTAGAAAAATTCACTGGTTAGATTCGAACTTGCGTCGCTTGCGTAGCAGGCGACTGATCAAACCCCGAGGCCACCACGGCCCATAGTAACAAGTTTTATTTTATGCAATAATTTTTTTTTTGTGTGGATCTAATACTGCCCGTTAGCGGTTCATTAAAATATATCTAGTACGTACATACGTACGGGTTAAAGTTTTGTAGATAAAATTCGTCACATTTATTAAATAGCATAATAAATTCGTCACATGCATTAAAAATGTGTAATTTTGCCACAGGTCACATGAGCTCTAATCAGATCACTCCGTATTTTAGGCAATCGTGTAAAATAAGGCTAATAAATGCACAGAAGGTGCGGTTTGATAATTTGGCAATATTGCTGCTCTCATGGCTCCATTTATATTAGTTGCTCCGGAGAGAATTCTCAAATATGAATGCTCACTATTCTATGAAAGCGAGCTCAAGCCTCAAAATACTGAAATAGTTCTGGAACAACGTTTTAATTGCAATCCGAAGGCTTAATGCAATTAGCTCGATACCAATTTGCACCGTGTTTCGTGGGAAGCAGGATTATTAATACCAATTTCATAACTCAGCTCTTATTCACAAAGGTTGGTATTTTTAATAGTGCATAAATATTCAATAATAATTAGTATGTGGCACAGAATACTCTTAAAATTAATATTTAAAGCCTTTGTGTCCGCGTTAAAGCAACAGTGTTTTTGGACAGAATGCAGTATCCAATATCATACGATTGATTCCTTTTGTTCGTATCCATAAATGAATTTTGATACGTGATAATAATGTTAAACTATTATGATTTCGTCGTATACTGAGATAGCAACCATTCATTAATTACATACATACATACATACATACAATGCTCACGCCTGTATCCCATGGGGGTAGGCAGAGACCACCGATCGCCACATGCTACTATCTCGCTTCATGTAAATAATTCGGGAAATAAAAGTAATGGTATTTGCTAGACTCCAATGTGAGTGCATATTGGTACATCCGTCAGTAGACCAATTTGCGTTTCTATTCAACGCACATAAAACAGAGTGTTGATTGGTGTCATATTTATAGAGGTCGAAATATTCATCGCATAGAACTCAATTTTCATAATCGTTTTTGTTTTGGTACCAAAAAAAATTCGTGTCCTAAGATTTTTTTAAATAAAACCGTATAAAACGTGTGTAAATGTTTGGAGTTTTGTGAGGAGACTGCATGAAAGTACTCCTTTTTTTCCCTTTAGTTTATGTGGCTTCAAGCCGTTCTATGAGCTTAAATAAATAAATAAATAAAACACAATAGGTAAACAAGCTTAGTGTAGCAGACCGTCCGAACAATTTTTGCTCGTATCAAACCTAAAAAAATACGTCAATAATATAGATTATTTATTTAACCGTATGGATATATAGATATCTATACAGATAAATAGAATTGAAGTATCTATTTGTAACTCCAAATTAACAGCTTTTCACTAAATTAATATGGAAGAATATAGGCATCATAATAAAAAAAAAATCTCTGGCTCTCTGTCTGTCTGTGTGTTTGGTTGGTTATTCTAGGTAATCTCTGAAATGGTTTGACCGATAAACGGACTTTCACTGATAGCTGTTCTTGCAAGAATTAACTTAGGTTGCTATTTTTTTATTTTGGGTTCCACGAAATTAATACAACGTGGGGAAACCGCGGGCACAGCTAGTATGTAACAATGATGAACTGTTAGTATAATAACTCGTGTCATAATAATAACTCCACTGCCATTGTAAGTACCGCGAGCAAAACTGGACAAAAGATCAGCAAACTTCTCCCCTTTCAGTTTTTCAGCGTCCTGTTTTAAAAGACACGACTTTCCTTCGCAGAAAGGAAACACTTCTGTACTTAAATGACTTAAGTAAGTTTTAAGTCAAGAAAACCACTTTGAATTTTAATATTTTTTGAGTTTCAACGCACAGGTCCTAAGTACGTTTGTAAAGTCGTATGAATTTATTCGTATCTCGGAACTTACTTCCTTTGAACTTTAAGACTTTCCGTTTGGAGTTGTACTGTGAGAGAGAGCAAAGTACACAGAAAACCCATTCAGAAGTTAGAGTAAGAAAAATATCTATCATATCTTATCGAAGCAACGGCAATATGTATTACATTAATTATTTGACTGCCTTGTTGGACTATTGGCCGCAAGGGCCACAGTGGCACACGAGGTCTTAAGCTCGTCCCCTTTAACATGGAACTCAAATATAACTGACTAAATATTGGTGTAGTAAAAGTACATCTCTGCCTACCCTTTCGGGGAATATAGGTGTGATCCATCTCGGTCAGTTTACACCTTATCTTAATATCTGATATTTATTGAGTCTCATGTCTCGTTCGATATTTCACGCTGCGACCAATAGAACCGAAGCATCAATGGAAAATGTAACAAAGCCGGAATAATATCACTGAGGAGCATTGTTTTTATTGCTACCACAAGGCTCATGATATAGTTAATAAAATAAATTATGCCAGTCACTGCGACATCCAGTAAACCTAACTTTCCAGCAGTATCAAGTGCTGAGTTCCTTGTTATATCCGCGAGTGCACCACAACTGCAAACTACACGAGCTATGTACGACGGTGTGTGAAGTACGTCTCCAGCTAACGAGCTGTGTGACTCTGCTTCCCGGCGCGTTAGAATGTAATCTAACTGTATGATAGCGTTGAAAAATAGGTAAACAAGCTTAGTGTAGCAGACCGTCCGAACAATTTTTGCTCGTATCAAACCTAAAAAAATACGTCAATAATATAGATTATTTATTTAACCGTATGGATATATAGATATCTATACAGATAAATAGAATTGAAGTATCTATTTGTAACTCCAAATTAACAGCTTTTCACTAAATTAATATGGAAGAATATAGGCATCATAATAAAAAAAAAATCTCTGGCTCTCTGTCTGTCTGTGTGTTTGGTTGGTTATTCTAGGTAATCTCTGAAATGGTTTGACCGATAAACGGACTTTCACTGATAGCTGTTCTTGCAAGAATTAACTTAGGTTGCTATTTTTTTATTTTGGGTTCCACGAAATTAATACAACGTGGGGAAACCGCGGGCACAGCTAGTATGTAACAATGATGAACTGTTAGTATAATAACTCGTGTCATAATAATAACTCCACTGCCATTGTAAGTACCGCGAGCAAAACTGGACAAAAGATCAGCAAACTTCTCCCCTTTCAGTTTTTCAGCGTCCTGTTTTAAAAGACACGACTTTCCTTCGCAGAAAGGAAACACTTCTGTACTTAAATGACTTAAGTAAGTTTTAAGTCAAGAAAACCACTTTGAATTTTAATATTTTTTGAGTTTCAACGCACAGGTCCTAAGTACGTTTGTAAAGTCGTATGAATTTATTCGTATCTCGGAACTTACTTCCTTTGAACTTTAAGACTTTCCGTTTGGAGTTGTACTGTGAGAGAGAGCAAAGTACACAGAAAACCCATTCAGAAGTTAGAGTAAGAAAAATATCTATCATATCTTATCGAAGCAACGGCAATATGTATTACATTAATTATTTGACTGCCTTGTTGGACTATTGGCCGCAAGGGCCACAGTGGCACACGAGGTCTTAAGCTCGTCCCCTTTAACATGGAACTCAAATATAACTGACTAAATATTGGTGTAGTAAAAGTACATCTCTGCCTACCCTTTCGGGGAATATAGGTGTGATCCATCTCGGTCAGTTTACACCTTATCTTAATATCTGATATTTATTGAGTCTCATGTCTCGTTCGATATTTCACGCTGCGACCAATAGAACCGAAGCATCAATGGAAAATGTAACAAAGCCGGAATAATATCACTGAGGAGCATTGTTTTTATTGCTACCACAAGGCTCATGATATAGTTAATAAAATAAATTATGCCAGTCACTGCGACATCCAGTAAACCTAACTTTCCAGCAGTATCAAGTGCTGAGTTCCTTGTTATATCCGCGAGTGCACCACAACTGCAAACTACACGAGCTATGTACGACGGTGTGTGAAGTACGTCTCCAGCTAACGAGCTGTGTGACTCTGCTTCCCGGCGCGTTAGAATGTAATCTAACTGTATGATAGCGTTGAAAAATATCATAGACTCATCGTCAAAACGTACCAAGTGACTACGAATGACTTCGTCTGTCACACTACGAAAAATAGGTTAGGTACGCTACCTACCCTTTCGGTGACTTTTATGGGTAATACACGTAAGGATATGTGTTGACTGTTATTTAAAATGTTCGAAAGCGTTTACATAATACTAGATCCCGTCCGCGGATTTGCCGGATAGTACTATGGATCTCTAATAAACCGCGATTAACAATGTAGCCTATATTACTTAGCGATAATGTAGCGTTCTATTAGTCAAAGAATGTCGGTCTTTTATCTCCAGAATAAACGGTTTTTCGTTACAAATAAACAAATGAATCTTTGGTCTTAACCGCGCTTAACTCGGTTTAATGCTTTTTAAGTACCCATATCGGTCCTTTGAGCTAAATCTATCGCTATACCAAATTTCAGATAAATTGGTTCAATCGGTGAAGGACAAAAGACGGATATATTATAATATTAGTAGCAATAAACGTATTTTGTGGTCGAACTATCGATTTAATCAACCCCTAGTAAACATCTTGAATACAGGCAACTTTGTACTAACGGGTTGATTACAAAGTGAGTTTTAATCTAGACTTCGTTAGAGGTCCGGGCGTTTTAGTTAGTTTTAGTGTTGGTAATAGCAAGCTCTGAGCGTTGCCGTGATCCGATTACAGCGCTTATTTGTGTCTTATTAGATAGTTACTAGCTATCTAATATTTATTATAGTTAGTTAGTAGTAATAGTTTATTCAATAATAAGGGATAATTTGTGAAGAAATAATATAAAATTCAAAATATCATTATTCGATTAGACTTCTTACAAAGTACTTTCAAATCGTCAGAAAGACACGATTACATAGGATTATACATGCTACCGCCAGGTTCGGAAGGTTGCTTTTACTGAGAAAAACCTGGCAAGAAATATATATAATATGGCAAGGTTAACAAAAGTCCAACATAATTTGTTTCTATTTCACATATCACTTAATATTATCGTCATCTAATGCTTAACTACTGCAGTATATTATTTCTTTAAATCAATTTGAATCTCAGTAAGACCGACTTAAAGTTCTACTTCCAATGAAGAAACAAATCTTTGTCCCAAGAGTTGGCACTCGTAGCTCCGACTCATGGGACTTTAGGATGTCGAAGTTTTTTTTCTTTTTTCGACTGCTATTCTTATACCGAGAAGTTTTCCCTAAAGACTTCTATACAGCCAGCAAAGTTATTTATAGTGTTATAGTACTTTAATATTTTTTTTATTTCGATATGGAAAAACGGCTCAATATTGGTAACCTCAACGCGCCTAACAGACCGACAAAGAGAGACATAAAATGACTACTGCTCATTTAAGGTCACCTGTAATTGCGTAAACTCACCTGCGATGATTGATTAGGTATCAAAGTGTCTTCTAATTTCTCTTCAAGAATATGAAGCCTTCTTCGAATTATGTTCTTTCATGCCCTCATGTTTTTCGAAAAACTCATTAGTCCTGTCGTAGGTCGCATAGCAGCCGATTACACAAAACCGGCTGTTAGGTACCTATAGCGTGGCACTAAGATTTCTCATACAAGGTAACCCCCATTTCACACCTACACGTACCCAAGACACACTACAAATGTCATGTCTCTAGGACCATCGGCTTAGCCTGTGTGTATCAGTCTGTGAGGACTTTGGATTTTATGTCTATACATCTATTAGATTCTGATAGTATTTCTACATTTCATTTTATGATCTAAAACCTGACAACTGAAATATTACGCAATCAAGAGTAGAGAAAGAATAGTGATTGATATTCAGAGGATAGCCACGGATGACCACGGCATGGCATATGAATGCCATTATATTATTAGATCGAATTATTTTGTTAAATCTCTTGTCTCATACTTTTGATAGCGAACATGCTTCTTAAATAGTCGGTAAAACTACGAGCTGATCCTATATCAGTTCATTCGCCGTAGTCCAGTAAAAAAATTACTACACTCTTTTTAGTTTGAGGTTACCTCAAGCATTCTATTTAGATAAAATATAACCTTTTACATCTCGTACGAATAAGGTTTAGTGGGTAAGCGCGTATGTGTGGTTAACGACGTGAAGCGGCTGAGTCAAGCAAGCCTAAGTAAGCGTACCTACATACAAATTCTGTTCGGTTGTTATCTGGCTTAGCTGTTAGGGTATTTGACCTTGAGATTGAGTTACGGAGGTCGTAATCGTTACGCAGTATTGTGAACCCTTTCGACTTGATAAATTTACTTAAGTACATACATTGTTGTAAACTCCTTTTTAATTTAACAAAGAGCTGTGGTTTAGTTATTCGACTTAGCACACGATACGACTTGTAAAATCTCACCTAAAAAATGGTTTTCAAACTAAAATCAAGTAATTACAGCGAAAGCTTAGTGCTTTCGCTGCCTTTACTTTGCCTTGTGAGGAATATACCTACTAATATTATAGAGAGGAAAAGTTTTTCTGTATGTTTGTAACGAATTGGCTCAAAAAATGCTTGACCGATTTTAAAAATTATTTCACCGTTTGAATGCTACATTGTCATTGATTAATATAGACTATATTTTATCCCCGTAATCCCACGGGAAAAGGACGCTCGCTAGTTTTTAATAATGAAAAGTATAAGCCGGTTAAGTAAGTAACTACGAGACTTCGCCCACCAAGGGTGTCGTAGCCGTAGGTAAAGTTTTTTTTTTATATTTGAGTAGGTACTCTCATATGCATAAAGTGAAAAGCTGTTATTCTGGAATTACAATTAGACACTTCAATTTCATTTATCTGAATAGATAGATGTATAGACGTAAACGGATAATCGTTATATGTATTTATTTGTACCTAACCACACGTAAACTTATACAGATAACTAGCCGCGCAAGTGCCGGTGACGTAGTTTTAATTAAAATTTAAATCAACTAACTTAGCTAATTAGTAAGCTCTTGAAGTTTGTATTAAACGTGTTTATGGCTCAACTGTGTGTATGTTTAGACGTATGAACAGTCAAACGAATTGGGATATATGGCACTCAAAAGCAAATTTGCTTAAAGAGCTTCATTTACATGTCCTTTGAAATTCCAAATTAACAGCTTTTCACTCAAATCATTTTTTTCTCCGTCTGTTTGTCTGTTTATTACAGCTTCTCTCTGAAATAGCTGAACCTATAAATCGATTTCATTGCTCCTTAGTGTACCTTACACAATATTTACAACTTATTTGGATATGTACTGAATACAGGGTTCAGGCATAAGCAATATAAATTTAAATCAGGGTTCCATGAAATATTTTTTAAATTGATTTATCGCTAGAAAGCAGACAGGTATATATTTTATATTATTCGCAATGGACACACCCCAATGGAGGAGCTCGTGGCATAGTTGCTATTACGCAAATCATTCGATCGGAGAAGTTAAGCAGCCCTAGTCCTAGCCAGTAATTGGATGGGTGACCGCCCGATTTCTCTCTGTGCCTCGGAGAGCCCGTTAAGCCTTTGGTCCCGGTTGCCAATTTATTATCTTTGGCAATCGTTACAGGTCGGTCGGAGGCCTAAAATAGTCGGACAGCTGGTTTACCCCAGATCACAGATTTTCCTTTGCGAAGATCAGATAGCAGTCGCTTCGTATAAAATCAGGTGACCAGCCACATCGGGTGGAATCAAGTGCCAACCCCAACAATGTATGGGATAAGGCCAGGGTGATGATGGACACACCTATACAGTGCGATATACATTGAAATTGTTAATTGGATTCATTCACGTTGGCCCCGGATAAACTGCCACATAGTGTTATGAATTCCTCTATCAAATAATTTATGAACAAAAAACATACAGTCAAATTGATAATCTCCTCCTTTTTTGAAGCCATATTTAAATATATCAGTATACCAGTTTGACCCCCATTTCATGTTAATTATTGTACTCTTTTTACTGGACTTTTTAAAAACAATCCCGAATAATAATAAAACATAGCCGGTGTTTTTGCAGCAATTTACCTGGCTTAGCCGAGTGGCAACACGGCTCAGCGCCGTGACAGCCAATTGCTTTATTGGTAAAATCGATTGCCAAAGTAATATACATATTGAGTAATTCGTTTTTCATGCTGATATTGAAGTTAATATTGTTTCGTGTATTTGCTGAATTTGGCACATTGTGGCTAATAGTAAAAATACGTTGCACACACAGCAAAGAGAGTTAACAGGTAAGTAAGTCAATTAATAAGTCAAGTTCGGAAGTGGGTCATGTATGGGACTGTCTTTTATGTTAGGACAACAAAGGTGGCAAACAAACATACGGCCCATCTAGGGGCCCACCATCATCGGTTTAAGAAGAGCGCATGAAGGATTTCTTAGCTTTGACGTTTCATTTTGTGATACCAAAATTACACGGAATAATGGAATTCAAATTCTGCACAAGGTGCCTAGGAATGACATGATATGCAAACATATTATGTAAATAATTTAGTATTGTTTTTACTTTCTTCATTATTTTTTACTCACGCATGCTGACACAATTTTCACTATTGTGAATATTTTTATGTTTTTTTTTGTTATTATCATTGTTTAATATGTATTGAAATGTACATGACGCCAACTGAGTTTCTTGGCGGTTCTTCTCAGCAGGCTAGTTTCCGAACCGGTGGTAAATTCTTCGACATTCATAAGTGCCTTACCAGGGCCTAAACTGAATAAATCATTTTCAAACGTCAAAGCTAAGAAGTTAGTAAGACGTCACTGCTACAACGATTAGAGTAGACCCCCTAGGTAGGTAGGTTACGGCAGCCTTTTGAACGTTTGCAATACCAGGTACGAGTGGCTAACCTTAGCTTCCGCCCGGAGTATCGCCTGCCTAGCACTAAGAATTCCCATAGAAGCTTATGACCTCCATTTTAGCCCACATAGGAGTGAAATTATGAAAATCCCTTTCTTGGTAGCTGCCTCTAAAGGTCCCAGATATATATAAAGACAAAGAACACTCCCTCCAAATTGCAGGACATTTCTAGGACCAGCGGAATAGATTGTGCATTGATATATAAGTCGGAGTCTGTCAGTCGGGACTTTGAATTTCATATGTGTTCCCCACGGGCAAGATCAGTCGGCTTGTTCAGGATGTATTTGATCCGTTAAGGTCGTAGAGCATGAAGGACCATGGCAGCACAAACATCTCAAGTTTCGACGTATTTCTGTTCACTTATGCCACAATGTATGATAAGATGCGAATAGCTCTATTATTTTGTAAGATAATTATGGTTAAAGCACTGGGTAAAGGAGGATGTTTTCGGTACGTTATTATAAATAAGCTGGGCATGTTCAGTAAGTGGGATCAGTTAATAATGTTCTTGCTTGAGGCTCTATCTGCTTACAACACTGGTTAGATGGCGGTTAAAAGGCTTTATGTTCCCGTATTTCTGTTCACTTATGCCACAATGTATGATAAGATGCGAATAGCTCTATTATTTTGTAAGATAATTATGGTTAAAGCACTGGGTAAAGGAGGATGTTTTCGGTACGTTATTATAAATAAGCTGGGCATGTTCAGTAAGTGGGATCAGTTAATAATGTTCTTGCTTGAGGCTCTATCTGCTTACAACACTGGTTAGATGGCGGTTAAAAGGCTTTATGTTCCCTTAAGACTGACGGGTACTGTTATGTCCTTACGTAAGTATATTTCAGTTCAAAGGTAGTTATAATTTTGGGTGGATATTCTTGGTCAAATATCTGTTTCGTACCACATTACAATACATACTATAAAGGTGAGGAATATGTGTATTTTTTTTATAAAACAAATGTAGAGAATAAGCGTAGTCCATCTGATGGTAAGCGACCACTGGAGCATGAACATGATACATAATAATATAATGAGTGCATAATGTTGAATAGAATAAAAATATATATTAATAAAGAATATTTTCGCTGTGTCATTTAAAGACTGACAGACTGAAATTAAACGTTTTTTTATGTACGTGTTATGTACTTTTAAATGCAGTTAGTGAAAAGCTGCTATTTGGAATTACAAAGAGACGCTTAAATTGTATTTATCTGTATAATAGATAGATCCTGGAAGGTTATTAAGTGAACTATTATTAAAAAATCCACCTGGCGTGGGTCTTCGTACTAAACTAAATGGTTTATTTAGCCCTTTAACAAAGTTTCAACCTCATTGTGGTTTCGTTAAGGTAAAACTTAGTTTTAACTTGCAACTTCTTGCAGGCTATTTTATCAGTTCTGAATAAAGTTGCTGGTTTATTGTTGATCTATTTGTATTATATTACATAGAGAGGTCGATAGCTACTTATTATCAAATTTGACTTAAAAGAAGCCATTTAGGCCAAATACTCGGGAAATACATACATACATATGCTTACGCCTGTATTATAATATAATATTATTATACGCCTGTTTTATATAAAAATATAAAGGATAGGCAGAAATGTTGTAATAACAACACCCACTTTTCGTCGAAGATGATTAAGTACCAACGCCAAAAGATGGTGAGTCTCTCGCCATCTCAGGCACTATACATAAGTCTTTGAAGTACTTCTCAGACATCTGCATGTCCTCACGATGTCATCCTTCACCGTAAAGTACGTGTTGTAAAATCAATGCACATACGTTTTTAGAAAAACACATTGGTAAAGGCCAATACATTGGGATTCGAACTTGCGTCGCTTCCGTAGCTGGCGACTTCTCAAACCCCGCGCCACCACGCTAATAATAAAATAATCTCGCACAAAAGATGTATGCATTCAAGTTACCTAGTAATTTACTTGAGCCTTAAGAAATGGGTCGGGCGGCTTTTCTTTAAGCCAACATCAACGATGAAGTCAACACACTAAGATAATATAATTAATTGCGTACACAATTTTCAATTATTCCCTAAGTCCGCAAATAAACCGGCCGTTGTAACGCAAAATCCCTGGTATAGCGTATAAACCCCATTACTTAGTGTTAGTAACGGCCCAGTGCCACATATCACATCGCGGCGCTAATTTATAGCCGGCATTCGTTGCTGTGTCGGTGCAAAATGGTTGATGTTACCAAGTCGAATAGCAATGTGAACCTAACATGATTTGTCGGTATACATTTTATTTTTATTAAAAAAATATTGGAATAGATTGCATGTAAGCAAAATTGTTTAGGCCTTTCACACACGGGTGCACGGTTTCGACAATGAACAAACCGCTTTGCTGTAGCACTGCGTAGTAATCGTAGCACTCAATAAACGGACTCGCCGTGCGATATCCGAATCCGGGCGATGCTACGATACCTACCAAAGAACACGGAGAGCGTTATACCTACCTTATAGTTTGTATGCAAACCACGTTGCAGCACAGTCTCGGTGAACGGTTCAGTGTAATAACCGTCTAACGATTGGCTAGACTACACAAACACGTCTCATCTCATAAGAGTATATATTATTATTATTATATTATACTATTATTATATTATATTATTATGTTTGTGCTATATAAAGTAAGGTTATACTGATTAATTGTTTAATAATATTCGATCGTATGAAGTAATATAAAGTAATTTTGTCGATTTGAAATTAGTAAGTAAAACGCCAATTTAGTAAATAAATTTAAAAGAAAAAGAATCTGTATTACCCACTTTGTAGACGACTATCAAGCCACAAAGCGACCGCCATCTAATATTCGGATTCCTTGAAATGAACCAACGGTCAATTAGTATCCCGCAGTGAAAGCTCAGCTCTGAAACTTTGCTTTAACTGCAATAGGCTCATAATTTACCCGCTGTTGCGACACAAAGCAAAAAACATTGTCGTCCTAAAATTGGACTGGTGTCCAACACAGCTGTGAAAATTCTTCGTGCATTTTACAAACTGAAAACAATTATTGTATAGTGTGTACTATGTTTTGAAAATAAATATACCGTGTATGAATGAGTACTTACATACACTTGTTACTTTATATGTGAGGTCTGTTTATATGTTTATATAATGTTCATATTTATACATCTATATTTATATATATATACAGATAAATAACAAAAAAAAAATTTAAATGTCTTTTTTAATTCCAAAATAACAGCTTTTCACTGCTAGTGACATAATTTTTTTTTAATTTAATGTCTGCCAGTCTGCCTATCTGTTTGTTCCGGGTAAACTCCGAAACGACTGGACCGATTTTAACGGGACTTTCACGGGTAGGTAGCAAATTTTACAAGGAGTAACTTGGACTACCTTTATAAATATAAAAAAAAATAGGGCTCTGCAGGTCACCGATACTTCAACGCGGGTGAAACCGCAGGGCACAACTAGTATAATCATAAAATCACTATAGACATGTTTCATACTTTGGATGGAATCAATAACCTTTCGAAAATAATTATTTGTATTTATGTACCTTGAGCAAAATGTTCACAAAATTTGACAGACGTGTAGATTAAGTTAAAAATTTGTTAATAAGTTATTTTTAGGTCAGTACCAAGAATAACGCTGGTAGTATAAGACACTTATTAGGATAGAGTCGAGTATCCGAATCACATAAACGCAATTATACAGCAACTATTTACATTTGTGAACTGTCAAGGATATAAATTCCTTCCCACAACACGCTACTGACTACCAAATCTACTCTAACAAACGAAGATTATGTAAATTATTTGATTAAATATGCACGGGCCCGTCCTAAAGTATGCGCTTGATTAGCAGACGCGTGCTGAATACCTACAGAAGAAGTTATACCAGTATTACAATTTTGCAAGTGTTTCAGATGAAACCCAAGGCGACTTTCTATTGTCTCGCTCTCGAGTCCAATTGTCCAGAAACTTCCTATCCCAGACATTATGTCTGTAAATTTAGCAGTACAACGTGGTTTTCCCAAACAAGTCCGTATAACATTCAACCACTGTCACTCTAAGCTAAATAAGCCGCTTACTTACAGGTGAGCCATACGTTACTCGTAGTATATGCATCCTGCATACATAGATATATGCTCCCCGAAGGATAGGCAGAAGTGGAATTTTTTTATCAACCTTGAATAGGGGGCCACCCTGGCAGAGGCTGGTCGCCACGAGTATGTGGAATAAAAACCCCCCGGTGGTCATCCTCCGTGCTTAGGGGGACTCCGGGTACTCAAGCAGAGGTGAAGTTATACCAACACTTCGCTTGTTATTTTAAATTCCCATGAAATATACGGTAAATGGCAATAGGGGGGTCCCCCCTATTGCCATTTACCGGACATTTATCCAGAATCCTGTAATTTTAGTTGAATAAAAATAAAATGTTATTACCACCCTACTTGATTCCAACCCAGTCTCAATAAAAACCACGTCTTAGGGCTCATCTAGAAACACTTAGCGGGTAAATTCTGCACAAATACACCAAACCGAGATGGCTGACAAGAATGAACCTTAGAGCTGAAATAGTCAAATTGATTTTGAACAATAGCTTCTAATTCTTGAATTCGTCGATTGTTTAAATAGAAACCGAAATAATCTGGAACTGAAGTGCTATTATTAGTATGTATGTATGTATACTTAGATAGGTCGATTCCCATGGGGCACCAAGATAAGTCTTTGCTAAGTTTGGGACCCATTGTTTATCGGCTTAGGTGACGTCAGTTATTGCTGTATGTTTAAATATTATACTTTTAATTAAGTTCACGCCTAATAGTATGCTTAGTAAATTAACGTAAGTAAACATGTGTAATATAATATGTAGGCATACATAGATACATATGGTCACGCCTGTATCCCATGGGGGTAGGCAGAGACCACCGTTTACCATTGGCTACTATCCTTACATACTTCTTTCGCTTCATCCACATTCATGCATATCTTCAGAAACTTCCTTCGGTTACGATGGCTCCGAATTTGGTCTTAATATCAAATGCTCATGTAAAAATGTTTCTAGTAATAAACAGTTACTATTATTATAATTATACTTTTCGTATTATCAAATTAGACCATAGATTCATATGAAAATAAATATAAATCATTTTCGGCGTTTCTTTTTACAAAACAATTAACGACTCACAATAGTTCGTAAAAACTGGGTCGAGAAAATGTTTTGTTATTCAAAGTGCGGGAACCGTGTATTACTGTCGCATTGTTGTCCTAACCTACTAAAAAAGGGCACATGCTTAAACATACGTAAACAGTTTGCTGAAAGGTCAACCTTCAAAGACAAATACGACGACAAACCAAAAGGGATGAAAACATGCGCGGTCAAGTCTGTCAGTTTGGAGGGCTGTAGCAACCACAAATTGTTTTTAATCTTTGAGACCTTTTTAAATCGGGTCGATATGTTTTCAAAAAAGAAAGTAATAAATTTAAACAACAAAATTACAGGATAAGAGGTAAAAAATAAATCAATGAATAAGAGAAACGAATTTAAATATGATATAAATTCAGTGTTCTATTTATAATTTTTATTTTTCTTGATCCTTTAGTTTACTGTACTAGATTTAAGTTAAATACAACAAACGTATAATTTTCCATTTACGAAATTAATAAACGAATAATAAACTTCAGATAAACGACGATTAAATTTTGAGAGCGACGCGAACTTAATCTACGTAAAAAAGTGGCTTTTTTTTGTTGTGACAGAATGGACGTGGCATGTGACGGGTATTTGCTTGCTAGACATTGTGTACATTAGAAAAAAGATCCAAAAGAAATAATGAATTAAAAAAATAACTGTTATTATTACTTGTGACACTAATTAATGATTTCCTAAAACTATCATAGGCAACACTCAGCAAATAATGATCAACAAAGACTTTGCATTCACATTTGAATATTAAAGGGTTATATAAGTTCGAAATCTTTGCCATATAAACTACTAACCCAGTTGTTCTATTCTGCAAAAGAGCTCCGAATGGTGAATCGATGTAGAAACTGAATGGAAGCCAAGTCAGGCCAAGACGGCGACATAGTGTCTCGCCAAAGAATAAAATGGACCATAAAAATTCATGGTAATACCTATCCTCTTATCCAGTGTATTCCAACTGAAGTCTGTGTGCTACATCTCGAATTTGACCTTTGACTTAGTTAAATGAATTACATTCATAATATAAATGTTTAATAAGGTTTTAGTATGGTTTTATCATCTTAATAAAATAAGTTTCAACGACCTATTTTAGGCGTTACGCACAGACAACTCATAATTTTTTTATAGCCGGTAATAAGTTTAATTACGTTTCTGTAGCTGTAAGTAAATATAGCGTGTTTTAAGCTTTTTACTATCCCAGGAGTCGTCTAAAAAGCGACTTGTATTATAACCGGTATTGTATTCACATTCAGGCGGTGAAATCGCCGTTTAGCAAACACACTTCAAGGGACCTTATTTAATTAAATGTACGAGTAGGGCTTACCATCATCAGTTTAAGCAAAGCATAATAAGAACTTCTGAGCTTTGACGTTTAATTTTTGTATAGTAAAATTAAGCGTCAAAGCTAAGAAATTCTTAATGCACTCTTCTAAAACGATCACAGTTGACCCCAGTACCCCTATCACGGGTTTGCCACCGTTTTCGTTATCTATACTGGCTAGCGTCTTCGCCGAACTTTAGTATGAGACGTGCAGCGACACCTAGCGATGACGTGAAGAACTAAAATATGTCATACAAATATTGCAAGCGACGCTAGCGAGTATAGTTTACGAAAACGGTGGCAAACTCGTGATAGAAACAGTACCTTGTTTTTCTTCATTGTACTGCACGGAGTCTTCACCGCAATTAAGTTTAAAGGGATACTCATTAGTACAGACCGCTGGGATTTGAACTTTGTAGCTTGCGCAGTGGTTTCGTAGCGCTTTGAAGCTCTCTCTATATATAAAGTACATTTCAGTTACTCGTATCGTAACCATATCCACAATATTAACATACACAATCAATACAAACGCACAATGGCGCCTGCTCCACACATAAATAAAGCGTTAGAGAATCAAATAAAGAGAATGATTATTTTTATCAATCCTTATTATGTACCGAATAGGCATTAAAATCCCGTGATAAAAATGCTGAGTAGATAAATCCCAATGGATTTCACTGGCCTCTGGAGCTGGTCGAGAGATAACTGGAATCCCTTAATCCGTATCGCTATAAAATTCGCTTGGAACGAATAATTTCAAGTGCTTACCCGTAAAAGCAGATTAATTAAGATTTCCTCAAGCATATTACGATTACGGAAGCCATAATCCTTATATTGAGTCTATCTGAAACAAGATTCTTGCCATTTTCCCAGCTGGTTAAACGGTTGAAGGATAAACTGCGATGAATAAATATAGGCAGAGAAAAACATAAGTACTCAATCGTATCGGCTCCACGTTTGCCATCCTGCTACTCTATTATTAGGCATTAGAGTTACAGCTTGCCTAGTGCAACAAGGCGAATATGGTTTATATGAATGGACGGACATCACGAAGGATCTAGTGCTCGTGGATTCCATGCAAAATGTGTTACGTCACTTCTATAAATAAATGTCTAATATCTGGTTGACCGAGCTGTGCTGGGTTTTTTCTTCACACAAAAAATCCGGTGAACGTCAGTTTCGAATCGGGGTACTTACTCTAGTTTCGTTATCGCCCCGTGAGCTGGAAGCCTCAACTTTGAGCTACCACAACTTGACAGATGTCGGCGAAATTTGTTGTCGTATTTTAATGATATTTTATGAGTTTTCAGAGCCTGAAAACATGGTCAAAACGATGTTTTCCATAAATGAAACCTATCTAGACACATTTTTTCCCCTGAAACCCTCTACATGCAAAATTCCATAAAAATCGTTTTAGCCGTTTTGCGAGATTCTGGTTATATATATACAAGAATTGCTCGTTTAAAGATATAATTTTATATATAAAGATTATGAACAACACAATTATCCAATAACACTATATTTTGTGTACTAATTAACTAATAATCGAATTTCAATAAAACAATTAATGTTTAATTAATACATTTCACACACTGTGTTTCATTAACCACGTAGGTACCTACATAATATGATATTCAGCTAGAACATGAAACATATCCAAGATAAAAGCGAGGCCACAATGCTAATGAATAATCAAGTAACATCTGACAGAAATTGCTGAATGTTAATCCAGTGGGGTGAAGATTATTAGTTATGAAACAGAATAGTACTAACGCCTAATGCAGTGTGCGAAACATCGTCAGAACAAAACGTAGCTAATGATTCATCTACCGTGGTATTGGAGCTACGATAACTAACACATTAAGATACATTGAAACTTAGCCAGCTCTTACACTGGGAATTTAAAAGCTTTTATGTATTGCTGAATATTTAAATATTTAGAACTAATTATAGCTAAGGCAGCGAATGTATATATAAAGTATTTGAAATTGGTTAGAAAAAGACATGTCATGAAAAAAAAATATGTTTCTCGAAGACGAATGAATTAGCTAGATGTTTGGACGCAAGTTCAAACCGAAGCGGCCTGCAAGTGAGTTTTCTAAAAAGTCCTCTTGCACATGCCACATCTGAACTTTTCAGTAATAATATTCAAAACCAAATCAAAGACCTATTTTTAGTGTCTGGAACAGCGATGGACTGTCAGGTTGGCACATAATGAGAGACAGAATTGGTTTAAACACCTCTGCCTAAACCTTCGTGGACCGTTCAAGGCAAGTGTGAGCATATGCATATTAGGTTTTATTATAATAACTATACTTGACGCTACAGCAGTTTGAAAATATCGAGCCGTGGAACATAATTTGATTGAAATGGAATGACGTAAAATAACACACGAAGAAGGTGAATATTCAAACATCGCGAACTGAGAAAAGACTCCACTTGCACAGCATACTCAACTTACTAGCTTTCAAACAAGTTGTGATAAATTGCATAAGTTTTCTCGTAAAAGAACTGGAAGTGGAACCCATGCCATTTCACTAAAAATATATTGATTTGTAAGTCGTATGCTTTTAGTAGTTTAAATTAATCTAATAGAGAAATTGCTACACTTTATATCCTGAATTATTAAAACATTCAAAAGATAATTTGTCATAATTCTTAACACGATATAAAATAAATATGCTCACGCCACCCCAGGGGGTTGTAAGGGTTGTGAAGGGATAAGGAAGGGGAAGGGTAAGCAGAGATATTGAAACTCCCCCTTTCCCCGAAAATTATAAACTGCCTAGTTGTCAGACTGAAAACTGAAAACTTGGTGAGCTCATCTCAGTCCCAAGCACCACGAAGATAATAATGTCCTAAAAGTATAATAAGATGAATAATCATAATACAAAAGTTTCGAGTTTCCCAACCTCATTAGAAACTCTATATTGAGATATACGATCTAGTATGACAGCCTAGACATGACATGTATCATGACAAAATGGCTTTAAAGGCAGGCCTTTCATAGGCGTCGCAATATTCATTATGTCACGCGGTTTTGTCGCGACCGAGGCAATGAATTAAGGTGCGAGTCCCATTATGCGAGACAGGAAATTTGCACGCCTCGCGTTTCGGGTGCGTATTATACAGTACGCGTAAAGACTACCACTAAATTAGTGAGAAGCTTTTGTTTGGTGTTACCATTAATATTTCTCAATGAGCTATTGTTACATTATATAACAATAAATAGGCAAAGTGTAATTAAGAGTACTTTAAACGTGTTTATACCCTGTTTTCACATTGTCAATGAGTCAAGTGCATATGGTCAAATCTTCAATAATATTGTGTGTGTGCGGCTAGTGTATGTTACATTTTGGTCAAAATGATATGATCAACAGCAAATATTTAGCCAAGCCGACACGATGAGTTAACTTTACGGGCATGGTAGCATCCCAAATTAATGAGCAGAGCAGGTCACGCAAATACCACCACGCCATGGAAGCCATCATAGAATTGGGGTGAACATTCGGCCTTGATGTTAATTTAAGGTGCCTCGTCAGTTAAAGGGATGTTCCAGCCTACATTAATAATAGTGACGATATATTTTTGCACGCATGGCAATATTTCGGTGTTGCTATCCTATTATAAGTATTGATTTTGATAACCACTTTGAACGCACCAATGAAACGAATAAGTGATGAATGATTGAAGCGGCAATTCGATAATAAATTAAACGTTTTCCAGTTTTTGGTTCATTCATTTTTAATATTATTTATATCTGTATATATATATACAGATATTTATATACCCGAAGAGCTGGCAGGTACCTCGGACAAAGAATTAGTCTTGCCATTCAAAGAGGGAATGCTGCCAGTATCTTCGGAACCTTGCCTACAGGAATTCCTTTTAATAATATATTTTAGTTATAAGATTATATTTTGTAAGGTTTTTTTATTAGATTATATTTTGTAAGGTTTTTAGTCCTTATTAATTCTATGAGTATCCCTTAGAGGTTTTTGAAGTAATAAATAAAGTTATATTTATATTTGTACTAGCTATGTTATTCGACTTCGTCGGCGTAGTTTATGGATGTTCTTTAGTTATTTTGACGGTTGTCGGTTGGATGAGACTTTTAAAGGATTTTTAATGAAATTTAATTTTTAATAATAATTTAATTTTTAAATATAATGTTCTACAAAAGCCGTGGTGGCCTCGGGGTTTGAGCAGTCGCCTGCTACGCAAGCGACGCAAGTTCGAATCCCAGCGGCGCCTGTGAGCCTGTGTGACCAATGAGTTTTTCTAAAAAAACTTATGTATATTTCACACCACGTGCTTTACGGTGAAGAAAAACACCGTGAGGAAACCTGCATATTTCTGAGAAGTAAGTAATTCAAAGACGTATGTATATACCTGAGACGGCGATAGACTCACCATCTGTCACGTTGGCACTTAATCAAATTCGGTGAAAAGTGGGTGTTGTGATATCAACACCTCTGCCTACCCCTTCGGGTAATACAGGCGTGATCATATGTATGTATGTTCATAAAAAATATTCATGTAATATTGAACTCTTTTGAATGATACCAAGCAATATAGTTTGTCCAAGGACGGACGAAAAAGGTATACTTTCTATGGATATGTAGAAAGAATAGCTCTTGAGAGAACGTGGACATTAGCTAGTTTATGCGCTATAAATTTTCACCTTATTTATTTATTACGGTAAGCGGCTTTGTGGTTTGTTTTGGCAGTTATCTTGCCTTCGAGGTGAAAAGTTGGTTTCACGGGTGATAAAAGTTCACATTAAATGTCGAGGAACATAATTTATATTAGTTATGCCACTTACTTTTAATAATTCATGATAGCCATATTTCTGCTGGCGCTCGTTGTATGAATGTTTATATGTTATAAAAATATTACCTACCTTATGTATATTACCTTCATTTAAGGATTGGAAAGGAATTCAATAAGTTTACATTATTATTCACGAATCTACCACTGGTCTGCTGGTTACCTTGTTGGTCTAGAGAAAACGCTACTACGGAACACGAGCTCTTGGGTACGATCCCAGAGTCGGGCAAAGCCATATTGAGTTTTTCCATATGTAAGTAGCAGTAGCGATTTGGATTACTTCCTGGTTAGTGGCAATAGACTCGCCCTCTATTCCATGGGACTAATGTGGGTGTCTGCTTACCACTTTGGGAATATAGGCGTGAGGATTGCGTATGTATCTATAAGCACTATGTAGAGATATTTATGGATGGATCTAAATGACCAAAATACCTTTGAATTAACGGTATCCCCATGCAAATGTCAACACATTTTAGTCAGCTATTTGAAAATTAATCATTCAATTTATTTATTCAGGTAAGTCCCTTATAAGTCACTTATAAACGCCAATAAAATTACCACCGGTTCGGAAACTAGCCGCGTAATGACGCGTAACTGACTGACATCCCAATATTCACTAGCAACGATGGTACATTGCACTCAAATAATCGACATTATTCACTTTGCATATGGGATGGTTGGAAATAAATGGAAAAATTGCCAATAAATAAGCTGGAATAGCCCTCATTCTTCAATTTACGGCCCTATCATTCTATATTGCCCTCTAAGCCTTTACATACTATTTATGAAATAACGGTGTGTATGCGGAAGAAAAACATGACGTTATTAAATACATTCAAATCACGTGTGTTCAATAATATGGTTGTACTTAATTTACATTCCTTTATACGTTTTCTTTATATTCTAAAGCTTTATTTGTCTGTGATGTTTATATGATGTGTAAGTTGGATGTGCAGTCAGTGCAATTACTAACGAAAATTCCACTAATGTTATAAAGAGGAAAGATTTGTATATAAGTAAGTATGTTTGTAACAAATTGGCTCAAAAAGTATTGGACCGATTTAAGAAATTCTTTCACCATATTAATGCTACATTATCACTAATTAATATAGAGTATATTTTATTCCCGAACTCCAACGGGAACGGGAACTACGCAGATGAAACTGCATGACGTCCGCTAGTATGTTATATGTATATAGATTGTGTTGAATCAATTTAGACACATCAAGATATACCTTTCCAATATAAGACGACATTTCATTGTATGCAACGTGTAGAAATAAAATTTAAGTGTCTGTTCTTAATTTCAAATCTACAGATTTTAACTAAATGCATATCAAAGTTTATAAAATACTACAAAATAACAAATTTTAAAATGCATTACTCTAGCTGTTCGCCTATTTGTTCCGGCTAAAATCTAAACGGATGGGCCGATTTTGGAACAAGACTCGCTGATAGATAGCTGATGAGAAATTTAGGCTACATTTTTTTAAACTCACTGAGCCCGGCCGTTTCACCCGCGAGGCCTGTGGAAGCCTAATATTTTTTTACATTAATAGTGGTCAAAGTTACAGCTTGAAATAAAAACTCAAGGCACAGGTTGTAGTTATGAGAATTGTATCGCGTAATGCATAGCTTTGTGCACAAACTCTACTACAATTGCCAGCAGGCTCTATTAGAACTAGATTGCGAGCCAAGCTGGATTACTGGCTCGCAAGTTTGGTACTAACACTAATGAAGAGAATAGCAACGAGTAACTTAGGCCTAGAATTCGTTTAATTTAGTCCGTTGAAACATTTATTTATTCGTGTTTATTTATTTACCGTGTAAAACATTTTTGCATTTTGTTTGATATATAAATACATACATATGCTCACGCCTGTATTCCCCGAAGGAGTAGGCAGAGGTGTTGTAATCCCAACACCCACTTTTCACCGAAGATGATTAACTGCCAACGTGACAGATGGTGAGTCTATCGCCGTCTCAGGCACTATACATACGTCTTTGATTTACTTCTCAGAAATATGCAGGTTTCCTCACGATTTTTTCCTTCACCGTAAAGCACGTGGTGTGAAATCACTGTCCATAAGTTTTTTTAGAAATATTCATTGCCCCGCTGGGATTCGAACTTGCGTCGCTTGCGTAGCAGGCGACTGCTCTAACCTCAAGGCCACCACGGCTCTTTGATTTTGTTTGACATATGTACCTAAATAGTTTAAATTCCAACCAGTTTGTGATATTCCGTTCTGATCTCCATTGATGATCCACCGGGGAATAAATTTTAATGAATAATTATTCTCTATGCTCTGATCCACTCTGCCATGCCGTGGCTCCATTTTCGTACGCAAAATTTAACGTCAAAGCTAAATTCTTAATATGAGCTACTTAAACGGCCATAGTTAGAGACATAGCGTCATATGGAATATGTAAAGTTTTATATATTATACAGTACCCCAAGTATTAGTTTCAATACCTTTAACGGAGACGATATCGATTGCGTATGTTCATTAGCTATTATATATCTTCAGTGTATCTTCAGATCTACTTTTGAAGTGTCTGTGTTTAATTCCAAAATGACAGCTTTTTGCTAAATGCATAAGAAAGTATACACGGTACTGATATTGAAAAACCAATAATTAAATATTTTTCATTGTGTGTCTGTCTGATTGTTCCGGCTAATCTCCGAATCGGCTGGATTGATTTTAACGGAGCTTTGACTAGCAGATAGCTAATATTACAAGGTGTAACTTTTAGGCTTTTATTTAAAAAGCATTATGGTTCCGCGGGCCACCCATGAAAGTAAGACTACGCAGGTAAAATCGCGAGGCAAAGCTAGTATTATTTATACAATATTGCATTCAGTATACTGCAAAGCCACTTGCACTATGAATACGGCGAACGAGCATACTGCCAGCCTGGTTTCTTACAAATTGGATGGAACATATGACCATTCAATTCCAAAGCAGTAAGGCAAGGAGGGTTTTGTTGGAGTAATTTATCGCCCCACCTGTAGTCTGGTTCCGTAGACTAATGCCCTGCTTTAATAACTAATCGCTTGTGAAATTAATAGGAAAACTTTGCTGATTTCACTTAGCATTTAGATGATAAGGATATTGGACGTGTCAGTCTATTCCTAATTTATGTATTTAAAAAACAAACAATATAATACGTGTAATAGACACGTATTTTTTTTGTTTTTATATTTATATATGAATACATTTTTATTTCGGATAGTACCTAACGAACGTGCTACTTCTCTAAGGGAACCAAATAAAGCTCTTATTTTGAAATTACTTACTCGATTGACATGCGCTCTGCTGTCAATGCAAGGTCAACAACCTCAATTTTATACATCAATTGTGATATTAAAAAAAAAAGTTGAACTTCTAACTGTCTGCTAAACCACTTCTCGGGGCTTGACAGTTAAGAGCAATTCTGCTATATGAGGTCATGGGGGCCAACTATGATCGTTGCAGCTTCTGACTTCAACTTCTGAGCATTGACGTTTCATTTTAGGTACCGATATGTTAAATCTCAGAAGTTCTTAATACATGGTAGGTTGGTTGCATTTTCAAAGATGAGTTCCTTACAGATATGTCTCAGAAGGATATTTTCCTATCCACTGGAAATTATTTTCGACGTTCAAAACAGCCTTATCAAGGTCTCTGAAATACATCGCTTTCATTTTAATTCAGAATGATTCCAGCTACGATACCGGATTAAATTCTCTTGCACTTATTTCATACGCGTATTGGAGCACGCCCTCCAATTCCCGTCACGACTCGGACAGCCGTATCTGCTATTGAATACCCACTGTAGTTAGACGCCATTTTATTTTATTCGCTCCGGGAAAAAGAATATTTTTACTCTTTGTCGCCGGTAATTGAATTTTGTTCGGAGTAAGTACGACGGGTTCGCGGTAAAATATAGGGACTCACTGCAAAGCTCTCATTGGCATTTGACGATGACAGTTTATCATCGTCATACTAGCTATAATTAAAGTCTTTCAGACATGAAAGTATTAATAAGGTATCGGTCTAATTATTTCAAAGAAATCCCGTAGGTTGCCTCCTTGGTCTAGTGGTTGCAGTGCTGCTGCGCTACACGAGATACTGAGTTCGGGCAAAGTGTATTGTTGTGGGCAAAGTGGGCTTTTCCATCTATATACATACATGCATACATATGCTCACGCCTGTATTCCCCGAAGGGGTAGGCAGAGGTGTTGTAATCACAACACCCACTTTTCAACGAAGATGATTAACTGCCAACGTGACAGATGGTGAGTCCATCGCCGTCTCAGACACTTTACATACGTCATTGATTACTTCTCAGAAATATGCAGGTTTCCTCACGATGTTTTCCTTCACCGTAAAGCACGCGGTGTGAAATCACTGTACATAAGTTATTCTTTTTAGAAAAACTCATTGGTGCAGGTCCCGCTGGGATTCGAATTTGCATCGCTTGCGTAGCAGGCGACTGCTCAAACCTCAAGGCCACCACGGCTCCATCTATATCGATCACCAAATTTATTCAGGCGTTAAATTTTAACTTAAATTATTGATTAAGCGCAAAACGCGACAGATGGCCAGTCTATTGCTGTAAGTACTTTCCATGTTTTGAGATTAATAATTAATGTATCCTCATTACGGACTTGCCATTGTCTTCGCATTAAAATTTTGTTTTCAATTTTTACATTCAGTTTTTAACTCCTGGTTGGAGATCCGTATACTTTTTTAAATTAGTAAGATTTTCAGTTTCTGCCTGCGTCGCACACGATAGTTAAATATTATGCCTTCGATAATTGTGTAAGTTGTAAGCAAAATAGTTAGTACACTCACGTCTAAATGTTTATGCGTTAACGGAACTCCTTAATGGATGGTCGTCTCAAACTATCACGGAAAACTATGTTAATTTTATTGTACTCAGTTTGACGGCGCTCAGGCACAGCGGCAAATAAATAACCATTTACTTACTTTAAGCGTGTTCAAAATATAGTTAAAGGTACTGCTATGTACTATTAAATTACAAAAAATACGAGATATCACGAATAAATAATTGTCATTTATAGCACCTTTGGACAAAATAATAATATATTATATTTAACACCTTTGACTGACCCTTCACGGACTCCAATTGGTGGCATTAAGGGATCGATATATTCAGACATACCTATATCTACAAAACCGACAGATGATACATTGTATCCCCTCTCTTTGTCTAATATTAATGAATGATGAAAATTTAAGAATACCTATTTCGTATTCTTGCAAAATTTTCGTTTCTTTTTCTGGACAACCCTGAAATGAGAAGGAAATAGTTACACCACAGGGATACGTGTTATCGGTTTTTGGATTGACGGCAAAAGTATTTTTTAACCCTTAGTCACGTGCATGTTTAATGCCACCCCGACGGAATCACACAAAACACCGTAAGCCGAACGTAAATTTTGCACTTCTGAGAGCACAAACCCCTTTATTGTCTCGCCTTTTTTGTCAAGTGAACAAGATTTTCACTTGAATCACAGCCCTGTCTCGATAAACGAATATTTATGTAAATGCACAGTTTTCCTCACGACCGCATAAATGGTACGCTATTTCACTCGAATACCACACAATTTTTCAAAGCTTAGTCGTTTGCGTCAAAAACTGGGGGTATGTGTTCGGTTTCATCTGAATATACGCGTTCTGCATACCATTTTACCTGTTATAAATATCATTGAAGTTATTTACTTGGTTGAATGCAAGAGGAAAATAATGCATTGGATAAATATGATACCACCAGCTTCGGCCCGCGACATCGTCCGCCTGGAATAGTCACTTTAGGCAAATGCTAACGTCAACTCACGATTAGTCTTAGTGTGATAATTTTCTCAATAAATGGTAGATAGCCCACACTGAATTAATTTTTCAAATCGACCAGTACTACTCTTCAGCTGTATATATTAGTAAAGAGCCGTGGTGGCCTTGATGTTTGAGCAGTCGCCTGCTACGCAAGCGACGCAAGTTCGAATGCCAGCGGGGCCTGTACCAATGAGTTTTTCTAAAAAACTTATGTACAGTGATTTCACACCACGTGCTTTACGGTGAAGGAAAACATCGTGAGGAAAGCTGCATATTTCTGAGAAGTAATTCAATGACGTATGTAAAGTGTCTGAGACGGCGATGGACTCACCATCTGTCACGTTGGCACTTATTCATCTTCGGTGAAAAGTGGGTGTTGCGATTACAACACCTCTGCCTAAAAATACCTGCAGAAAATATTTAGGTATATAATGCTCTAATAATGATAATAAAGTTCAACTTGCCATGCAGCTCCGTTTCTTGAAAAGTGTGAATATGAAAGGCTAATGTTATTTAATGGCTGTAAGGCAGTTAATTATTGCGTTAAGTGCGAGGAAAACATTTTGGAACAATGTAATCATGACGTTAGTACGTTCCACGCAGAATGGTGATAAGAGCTTTAAATAAGGTTGACAAGAGAAATACTAAGTTTGTTAAACATTACAATACATATTCTTAAAATATTCTGTGAGTGGTTAAAAAATATAGTATAAGTATCTCTTAGATAAAAAGCACTCTGTAGCAGCTATATGCTATCGTAAATCAGTCAATACGAAACATTGGTTTTCTCGTTCCGACCTCAGTTTATCATTCAGTTCATATTTCTACGATGGAACAAAAATTTAAACATGATTCGTGTGAGCTCTAAAAGGTTGACTCTTTGCATTCGATTTTGGTCCTTTTGTTGGCTATTTTTATTTCTGTTTATTGTAAACTCGTCGCATAGTAAACTAGTCTCCCAAAAAAAAGCATGTGTACATTGGTCACAGTTCCATTTGTCGGTAAATTTGTTATTTATTGTGAAATTACTATTCGTTGTTTAATGATTTATTACAATTATTAACAATATCTCCCTGGCCTTATCCCATACATTGTTGGGGTTGGCACTTGGTTCAACAAGATGTGGCTGATCACCTGATTTTTATACGAAGCGACTGCCATCTGACGTTCACAACCCCTTTAACGAGTAAAATCTGTGATCTGGGTTAAACCAGTTATAAGATTATTTAGGCCTCCGACTGATCTGTAACCATTGCCTAAGATGATACATTGGCAACCGGGACCGACGCCTTAACGTGCTCTCAGGATCACTGCAGAAGTAGAAATTGTATATCTACTTTGTATAAAGCAAAAATTTATTTCGAGTAAACCCTAATGATGATCGCAGTCAAGCTGACTAATAAAAATACTGGCAAGGCCATCACAGCCTTAAGAGACATTGAGTTTAATGCTGAGTCGAAACAATTACGATTGTAATGGGTCTATTATCTCAAGTTTATGCTTTCACCAACAGGGAATAACATTTACCAAAATAAGCTTTATATGTTCAAAATATGTATGTTTTATTTGCAAATGTTGACATGATTGAGGAGGTAGGTAACGGAGGTTCCAATGTCGATTTGCATTCTCTTATCTATACCAATATAAAAAGCTTAAGAGTTTTTTTGTTTCATTGCTTGAACACAATAATCTCAGGAACTACAGGGGGCCAACTATGATCGCTTAAGTAGATCGAATTAAGAACTTCTTGACGTTCTTTGATGTTTAATATTACGGTACAAAAATGAAACGTCAAAAGTCTTTTGCTTACGCTTACTACGCTCTGCTTAAACCGATGATGGCCTCCTGGTCTGATTTGTCATTTCAGTGTTAGATAGCATATTTATTGAAGATATATCACACTAAGACCAATCGTGGGTTTACGTAAGGATTGGCCAAAGTACTTAAATATGCCACGTGGACAAAGTCGCGGGCTGAAGATAAACATTTATATTAAGGTAAACCATTATGGTTTATTTTATAAGATGTTAATAAGCCCACGTGATCATAATTATCAAAGGTTGAATAGAATGAGAAACATAAATTAATTTTGTGATTTTGTACAAACGTTTTAAGAAAAAATACAATTTTATTTTGCCAAAGCCGTGAAGCTAAAGCAAAAAAATATTTATGTAACGAATTTAAGATAAAAAAACGGTAAATGTATTTAAAGTCTCTCGCTAGTCCGTCCGCACTTGTCAGAGTAAATTACCCAAGAGTTAACCTGTCCAGTTGACAGAAACAGAGTAAATTACATAACTAGTTCTCGAACATCCGTGCAGGATATCTTTTGGTGTAAAGTTCTATTTGATTTTGAGTACAAATTCCAAGTGACTGTCGTTTTTATGTACGGCTACCTAATTATTATTAATACAAGACCAGTAACATTTTAAAACAGGGTCAATATAATATTAATTCACTATTGCGAATAATTTTATATGAAATTTAATGTAATGCCTGTTGAGTTTCATGCCGGTTCTTCTTAGAAAGATAGTTTCCGAACTGGTGCTCAATTCCTCGACGTTCAAATCGCTTTCTTTTTAATGTTTTAACATTTTGTCAATGTACGTACAGATGTACGTAATGTAAGGACAGATAATTTGTCTAACTAAAAAGAGTATTTTTATCAAAAAGCATTTTTATTAAAAGGGTTATCTTAAAATAAAAAAATAAATGCAGCGAATCGATAATCAACAGGTTACAATTGTAAACAAGACATTTTTGCATTAATAATATGAGTATAGAATGTCAAAAATGTTTTGTGTTTCTATAAAATGCACATCCTATGGTCATTCAAATACTCCTTCTCAAACTTACATTGATAAAAATCCTCTAAATTTGACGACAGCGAATGTTTTTTATCGTTAACTACCTGTGCCTCGCGGTTTCACCCGTGTACATTTAGTTTTATATATATCGGTTTAAAATTGACAAAGTTTCATACACACTTCCATCCCCTTTTTTATACCCTTAGGGGTAGAATTAATAAAAATCCTTTTTAGCGTATGCCTACGTCATACTACCTGCATGCCAAATTTCAGCCCGATCCGTCCAGTGGTTTGGGCTGTGCGTCACTATGTCAGTCATTCAGTCAGTCACCTTTGAGTTATACATATTTAGATGTGGTTAAATACGAATAGGTGCTCTTAAAATGAGTCTAAACTTTTCTTTTAAATCCTTGCTGCCCATAATATACTCACTTACTCTTTGAATCCTTGAGAGTCCTACTAAATGTAATTTACTCTTGTGAGCTTTGAATTTTACTCAGAATTCAAGTGTCTTATGAAAAACATTTCCTCTCTGGGAGAGTAATTTCCCAGGGAGTCCAATTTGAAGCGTTTATTTTTTCATGCATCAGATTTTAGATTTCCTCTGTTACGGCGTTCACCTTGTTTCACCTGTAAAAGTAAATTAATTAACAACTTGTTTACAAACCATTTCGGGGATATGATAAAATTTGGTTTGCGTTATTCTTTCCTGTATAAACAACACTGGTATATTTATGTGGAAAAATGAGAATGACGTAGGTAGTTTATATCGAAAATTAATTTTACGCGCAAGTGAGTTTATTGTTTATGTACATAACAGAAGCTGTAAGTAGCTCATGATCGCAACATCAATCATAAGTACGTACTACGTAACAATGTAGGTGACTGCGTTGCTAATATGGGCGTACTAGTGAGAAATGCTGAGCGCGAGTGCCGACTGAACCAACCAATAGGACGGAGTTAATAAATCATCCTGACAGGTATTACTTCGCACCTTGAGCGTTAGCGTAATTACGTTCGTCATACCCTTAAATATTCAAAATATACATAATGGTGATGATCTCCACGTTCCAAATTGACGTTGAAATGTTGAAATATCCAATAACATCCCGGTCATCTGATCATAAATATTCGAGACAATGTAATTAAGTTTACGTCGACTTGCGCCTCGTTTAAAATTCAAGAACAAGCCTGTAAATATTTACTGATTCATTTGTAGAAACTTAGGTAAGCCAATGGTATATATAATACAAATTGACGGAACGGGGACGTTTTGACAATTAAGGGGGCCTACCATCAGAGCGAATTACGAACGTGTACGTTTTGAAGTTTCATTTTGGTACCGTAAACTGAAACATCAAAGGAGAGAGGTTCTTAATACGCTCTGTTTAAACGATCATAGTTACCCCCCAGGACGTTATTTATTCATAAATCAGTAGGTAGCTCTGGAGTGCTTGCAAAACCCATCACACACACAGTAATACAACACTGTCATAAAAGTTAATATTTAGTTTCATCCGGTAACTTTTACTTCAGCAGCGAGGGAATTTCGGAAAAAAATGAGCAAAGTTTTGTCAGTCGCTCTGTAGTTATTAACTGCTTTTATTTTAAATTTCCCCGCAATTTCGGCCAAACTAGCAGCTGGTTAATTATGTGAATTTATTATTACATTTACTTTGTAACAGACAAGTGTTATAAGGTAATTAATAACTTAGTGAATTGCTAAAAAGACAATTCTCACGACTTCACATAACAAGAGAATTTCACGAGTTCCCGAATAGGTAGACAGAAGTGGTACATTCATATTTTACGAAAAAAATTAAGATTTGATGAGTGCCTGCCATCTTCGAAGGTAAGTTTATGAATTTTTTGACCAACGTATACAACTATTATTGCAATGTTTTCCTTAATTAAGAGTTTAACTCTTAGGACAAGTTTAAAAAAATCTCATAAATCAGTAAGATTGCGTTGCAAATGTTAATGCCAATAGGTGTATGATGACTTCTAGTCAGACTAATATTTTTTTCTAAAAAAGAAGATGCTGCGAAGGACACCACGATCTTTACGGTGAAAGAAAACATCGTAAAGAAACCTGAAGATGTCTGAGAAGAAATTCGACGAGTGTTAAGTGCCTGAGATGGCTACAGACTCACTATTTGTCACATTAGTATTTATTCATGTTCAGTGAAAATTCGGTTCTGTAAAACCTTTTGTCTAATCCCTTTGGAAACCCTTCTGGGATAACGTTATTGCATAAATACTTTTAACAAATTTTAATACGGCCTAATTCCTTATAGATACTTTTACGGTTAACAAAAGTTACGCAACGGGATATTTCCCGTTGCGTAACTTACGTAACGTACTATTCCAGTTACGTAGCAATAGGTAGTCGTTAAAAATATGTAGGTTTATTTATAGGTAGAGCTCCATAAAAGAATTTACGTATAAACAAAACTTAAACAAGCAATATAGACGAAAGCTTTCGCCAAATCCCGAGTGATTTGAAGGGTCCAATATCAATTTTTGAAGCTCCAACTTGATTTGGGAGGTTCCTCGAAATAAGAAATCTTTTATATATTCTTGGATTTAACCTTTTATATTTTTAAGTTACGTAGATTGGAATTTCGTTATTTTCATGTATGATTTTTGAAACATGGTACAACTAATATAATTAAACGCGGCAAGAATTTTGCAACGACTAACTTTATTTTTTATTATTGTAGTACCTACAAAAACACAAATGGCCCAACTTCCGTCACACAGTCCATAGATAACAAATAATTTGAAATTGAAATTTGTGTTTGTCACAAAAAAATCGGAACTTATTTCGATAAAACTACTGTACCCAATAATATCACATTTGATGTAAACCATCACTAATATCTTACCTTATCATGGTAAACTGACTTGGAGGCATTTTGGCACTAATCGAGACTCCGGGCTGCTATGCCCGAACCGGGACCTCGTGTTCCGTAGCGTTTGCGACCAAAAGCCCAACGAACGAGGCATTTATTTTCTAAGCGTAATATTACCACAGATTAATCGTTTTCAGCTCATACATTCACGCTATAAATGTACTTCTCCTGTGTGTCAAATCAAAAGTAAAGTTGAATCATTTAGGTCCATCAAGGGTCGCATTACTGTGTGTTTTGATTCATCCGCATTCTAATATTCGCACGGGCTATTGTATTTGACGGGGAAAGTTCCTCAATATGAATTATGTCCTTATTGTTTGAAGTTCTGTATGAATTCTCTCCATTAATCACCTTACTTTAATCTTAAATCACCCATTATTTTTCCGTGAATTTAGTACGAACAATGGGAACAAACATAGGCGGGATTTTCTCAATTTCGTTGAAAAGAACCACAGTAATTTGTTCTCCAGCCTACTCCCCAGGACGAGTTAAAACGAATTTCAGTACTACGTCGGCGTTCTGTGAAACGCTTAACATTCCTAATTTTACGACAGTTGAATACAAACACAAATTAGTTTCTTTTATTATTCTCAAACACAGGGATGATGTTTCGTTTACTTAACTGCTTAAAACATTAAACTTAATTCTTGTGCATAGCTGTAGTTACATTTTGCATTCGTAACTATTAGAAAATGAAAATGATTTATTCAATTTGGGCCCTGGTAAGGCACTTATGAATGTCAAAATATTTACCACCGGTTCGGAAACTAGCCTTCTGAGAAGAACCGTCAAGAAACTCACTTGGGTATTTACTTGGGTAGGTAATTTAAATCGTTTATCACTCAATGTATGTTCAAACTTTTAAAGCTAATTTAGCTTACACCACTTAACCATTGTACAATTATCATACCATTTAGGTACCATTTTTGGCGATTTTTCTGAATATTATATAGGCACAGTGCTTGGCTTGATTTTTTTTTCATACTAGCTGTGCCCCGCGGTTTCACCCGCGTTAGCATACCCTAAGTTTTTTATTAAAAGTAGCCTAAACTTTCATCCCCTATTTTATCCCCTAGGGGGTAGAATTAATCAAAATCCTTTCTTAGCGGATGTCTACGCCATAACATCTACCTGCTTGCCAAATTTCAACCTGATCTGTCCAGTGGTTTGGTCTGTGCGTTGATAGATCACTATGTCAGTCAGTTAGTCACCTTTGAGGTATATAAATTTATAGATTCCGTATAAAATGGTCTTGTATATAGACTTTTCATACAAGACTAAGAAAGCGTTAAAATTGTTATTTCATCTCGAAACAACAACAATATCAATGATTAAAACATTTATGAAAATGTTCAACACTCGAAGTATCTTTTGTGAAGAGTTTGGAATTTTCTAAGGCATGCTGTTGGCTTCAATCCACAACTTCAATCCAATGATGCCCGGCGTGGAATGCAAGCAGACATAATATCAGCAAGTTAACTTACTAATGGACGCCACTCAGCATTAAGTAAAGTTGTGGTCTTTACGTCTCAGCCGTGTCCAACTTTGACCACTTCTCGTGTCCTTAATGTTTTCGTCCAAACATTTAACTTTACTTGACAACACCGACTTACGTACTTATCTAGTTACAATAAGCCTTCAATTGTTCACCAAGTTGTCATTATTATTGTTCAGATCGTTTAGTTTACACAATTATAAAGTATTAAATTATTAGTTTGGCTTAGTTATCTCATGTGGTTGGTACGTGGGTGTTTTTATCTATGGCTAGCGGACGTCACACGGTTTCACCCGCCTAGTTCCCGTTTCCATGGGAGTGCGGGAATAAAATAAAGCTTTTGTTACTTGCTGATGATGTAGCTTTCCAATGGTTCCAGCGGTGAATTTTTGAAATCGGCGCAGTAGTTTTTGAGTTTATTCATTACAAACATACACACAAAAATACAAATCTTCCCTCTTTTTAATAGTGGTGTAGATTAACCTTACGCAAAAGTAAATAATCTATAATAATATATTAAATTCAGCTTTTGTTTATTATTATAGATTATACTTACTTACCTTGTTAACTTTGTTTCTTTGTTTGCTTGAAAGCGCTAATCTCAGGAGCTATTGGTCCGGTTGAAAAATTCTTACAGTGTCAGATATCCCATTTATCGAGGAAGGCTCTATATATCAACACTCCAAGGCCAATCCCGGGTTACAGTTAGCGTTAGCCCAAAGTAACTTTTCCACGCGGATAAAGTCACGAGCAGAAGCTAGTGTCTTATACATACATACATACATATGCTCACGCCTGTATTCCCCGAAGGGGTAGGCAGAGGTGTTGTTATCACAGCACCAACTTTTCACCGAATTTGATTAAGTGCTAACGTGACAGATCGCCGTCTCAGGCACTATACATACGTCTTTCAATTACTTCTTAGAAATATGCAGGTTTCCTCATGATGTTTTCCTTCACCGTAGCTTCTACTTTATATTTGTATTTGTTTATAAAACTTATTATTATACAACAATAGGGCACTACACCTGATTGAAGTTGAATACAGAATTCGCGGTATATTTAGTATTCTACATAAGTAACAAAAATCTTATAAGAATTACTTTAGTCATTCCTCATCTTAGTAATAAGCGTCAAAAATGATTTATTCGTTGCTTACTTATTGGAGCGCGAACGGCTCGCATTGTTAATGCTCACTCCTGCAAAGAAAAATAAACTCTGTAAGCTTTATTGGTAGGTTTAGCAGAACACGACAAGTTCGAAGAAGGCATTACGAAGTCGAATTTCAGTTCGCATGTTGCTAAATTAATACAGTTACAACAGAAGCTTGCGAAACTAAACTAAGTAACCCAAAATATTCACTGTTAATGTTAGCTACAGTTCACATAATTATGTTTGATGAATTTGTGCTATGCTAATCCACACGAATTCATCATATTCCTGGCCTTATCGCATACATGATTGGTTCAACCCATCAGATTTTTATACGAAGCGACTTCAGTGAAAAGTGACAGTGAAACCAGTCAGACTCTTTTAGGCCTGTAACGATTGCCTAAGATGATCAATTGGCAACTGGGACCGACGACTTAACATGCTCTCCGAGACACGGAGGGTGGCTCAAGAAACAGTGGCTTAGTCTGTGCGTTGATATACTCGATATCAGTTAGTCAGTCAGCACTTGCATTTTATATGTACAGATAACGGCTAGTCTATGAATGTAGGGAAAGACACAGTTTCCAGTCGGGGACCATTCCAACGATGGTTCCGCTTTATTGTCTCGAACTCTTTTTATTGTACGCGTCCGATCTCTCCTGCTCATCTCTACCTTATTCTAAAAACAAAATATTTTCTTAAATCTTAAAAATGGTGAATAGTGTCATTTTTAAGAATTTAGAATATTAACATACGTTTTGTATGAGTATAAAAATCTAATAATAATATTTTCTTTACAGCTCTTTCGACAGAGGCAGACGATGGGGAGCCGAGTCTTCACATCATGGCTCGATCAACTGTATACAACGTCGATGAGACCAAAGCTATATTCTGTCAAGGAGCTTATTTAATAGAGGTAACTACACTCCATCATTTATTATACAGTTATCATTAGATCCTCTCTTAGCTTGTTATTGCAGCAAACTTTATATACAATATCCCTACACCACCACTACCACCGCCTTGTACCATATTTAGGGCGGGTTCTTTCGATTTCGGGAATAAACAATGCTTATGAATTTAGTGTCATAGGAAATATTTCTAGAGGTCTTGTAAGTGTGTTAAGGAAACGTACCTACCTACATGCCGGTACCTGATACTCACTTATCATCAGTTAAGCTGACACCTAATCATGAGTGGGTGTCGTAGCCACTGCCTGCTAGGTCGATAGTACCTTTGGGGGAAGCCTGAATGTCTAGTGCGAGTTTTCTCAAAATCGCCCTATTGGCCCACAGATCTACTATTTTGATGTCATACAAATCTGCGCTTACGTCAACGCGACGCCTTGTGATGGCGGCAGTGAAAAACTCGCAATAGGCTCTCTGAGCTTATAATTAACCATGAATTGCACACTCAGATTTTGGTAAATCTGAGTGTGCAAAGCCTTACAAAAAATATTTGTAGGTACCTACTACATCTAATATATAAAATTCTCCTGACGTATTTGTCACCAAAATGTGTGAAATTTTGTGTGCATATCGAGTAGGTCTGAGAATCGGCTAACATCTATTTTTCATACCCCTAAATATGGTGATCAACCCCAAAATAAAATATAGCAATACAACTTATGCCGGGCGCTACTAGTAAGCGTATAAAAATCAACTAAACCGCCTAATTACTTTTTCAGACAATAGACTGGCTGAAGCCGAATGGTGAAAAGGTGCAGGAAAGGTCTCCGGACCAGAACAGGGTGTTCGTAGAGAGGAAGATTAACGAGACTCACAGCTTGGCCGTTCTCATCATGCATGAACTGAGCATCGAAGACGGAGGCAATTGGACCTGCAAGGCTGGTGACCTCAGCGAGACCAGGGAGATTATCGTTGGCAGTGAGTAGAAAATAGACCTTATACTGGATGTGGTTTTGCATCGGTGACATATTTACAGAGGTCGATATAAACATTGAACAAGAACATAAATCTATCATCAAATGATTTATGCAATTTTTTTATATTTTAAAATAGCGAGCCCGATCCGAGCTGGCTCAGAATCGACTACAATGCTTACACACGGTTTTTTTAAAAAGGAACTTTCTTATGAACGGTTTTTTTAGACTAAACTAGAAAAAATAAATTACTTTAGACAAGTGGTAGACTTCTTATTGCATTAATTCCTAAAGCACTGGTGTGTAAAAATAATTTATGTCGTGTATAGTTTGAGTTGATCTAAAGTAAACCTATGTTTCGCTATGAGTGAGTAGACAAATAAACATCCCAATAAAATCGTAAACAAACAAAAAAGACCATATTTTTTTATGCGCACTTAACTAAACTAAAAAGAGTTTTTGCATACTTACTCCAATGATTTCCCAAAAGCTTTGTGAGTAAAAAGTTACGTATGTATGAGTTGCAAGCCGATGAAGGCGCGGGGAAAGTATGTCTATACATTACTCTCATTTCTTACAGAAAAAGTGAACATACCATATAGAAATGTGGTATTGGAAGGCGAAGAGGGTAAATCAATCAAGATGACGTGCGAGGCCAACGATGGATACCCCCCTCCAGTCGTTGTATGGTACAAGAATAACACGTCTATAGTCAGTAAGTATTACCAACTACTAGGGGATGTCGCGCGGTTCCACTCTTATAGTTCGCGTTCCCGTGGGGGTAAGGGAATAAAATATAGCTTATATTAATCAGTGATAATGGAGCATTATAAGGGTGTTTTTTTTTTAAATCGGTCCAATACTTTTTGTGTCAATTCGTTACAAATAACTTACATACAAAAATTTCCTCTTTATAATATTATTAATACAGAAGTATAGAAAACGGCAAGAAATAACACGAGTGTTGTATGCGAGTCCTCTTTAATATTGATTATAAAGTATTTGTTGCTATAACGGCAACAGAAATACATCAGCTGTGAATATTTCAAATGTCTAACTATCACAGTGCATGAGATACAGCCTGGTTACAGACGGACCGACAACGGTAATAGGGTCTCATTTTACCGCTTGATTGCAACATTATCACGGATTAATATAGACTATATTTTATCTATGTAACATCACGGGAACAGGAACTACACGGGTGAAACTGCGTGACATCCACTAGTTATAGATAATGGTACGGGACTGGTTTTACTGCTTGTGATTATTAGTTAATTATTTAAGCAATACAGGAAGGCACATCATTAATATCTGTAGCTTTATTCACATGTCTTTGATTCAATTAATGTTCCTGTTAAAATTTACAGGTGACCATAAGAAGCATGAAATTAAGAAGGATAATACGCTGGAGATCAGGAAGCTGGACCACACAGACGTGGGCACCTATGTGTGCAAGGTGCGACAGAAGGCTCTCTCCTACTACACAGACAAGACTGTGCAACTTACAGTGCAACGTGAGTCTATTATCTTATTTAAACCTCACATCAAACAAAATAGTCAAGTTAAAGATTTCTATCATCGTGATTTATAGAACGAATCTCGAAAATTTAAGAGGATATTTATCACACCCACGTAGATCAACTTGTTTAGTTGGTGGTCAGACCAATTTTCTAATAATAATTAATATTTATAAACCCAAAATGGGTGAAATAAGCCATGTATCTATAATTTTAAACAGCATCTTTGTTACCATATTTCATGTAAATATTTGATTCTTATTATTCTAGTAAATTATGCTTTTGAGATAGAAGTGCCATATGAACAAACGCAAAGAAGTTAAAGATACTCCTCTTTGACAATACTGTACAGTATCTAACAAGTAATGGGGAAGCGACTATCTATTGACAATTTTCTCGATTAAAATCCTGTGTAGCAGTTGTTGAATTAACTTAAAATTTACGCAATTCCAGACAAGCCAATATTGTACAACAGCTTCACTCAGGCGCTGTATACCTCCAAATATAAGACTGAAGAAGTTTACGCTATTATTAATTCAACGTAAGTTTAATTATAAGAACTTGCTATTTACCGAAAACATTACCTGCGTCACTAGTAATTTGCGAACTTAGCTAAACAAAACACTCCACGGCTCCAACAATTTTAATGAAATTTTGCATGGGGTTTCAGGGGCAACAAATTGATCTAGCTAGGTTTCATTTATGGAAAACATCGTTTTGACCATGTTATCAGGCACTGAAATACTCATAAAACATTATTACAATACGACAGTAAATTTCGCCGACATATATTAAGTTATAGTAGCTCAAAATGATAACGAAACTAGAGTAGGTTGTTTTTTTTTTGTGTGAAGAAGAAACCGAGCACTGCTCAGTCAACCAGATATTGATTTAATCAGGAAGTCATTTATGAACGTTGAGAAAATTACCATCAGTTCTGAATCTGGCTTTCTAAAAAAAAACAGGCGGCTTCTTGTACATCACGATAGGAATGCCTCCATGCCTAATTTTGTCATTATAACCAACAATCCATCTGCTGTCTAAGCTATATCTAAATATGCACGCAAACGCATGTATCTCATGGGGGTAGGCAGAGCCCATTGTTAAACCCAGTGTTCACTTTGATCGTGACATATGCTAGAAAGTCTTAAAAAAGAAGGCTGTTCTTTCAAAATTTTGCATAGGTATTCAAGCAAGGTTTTCATAATTTTGTATAATGTTCCAGTAAGAATATAACATGCAGTGCCATCGCCAACCCACCACCCACGTACCGCTGGGTCAGGCGCATTAATGGCTACGACAGCGACATTATGGACACGGAAACTGTAAGGATCTTGACTTTAATACCGCTTTAACATTTGAGTGTTGCTCTTTGTATTGAGACCTTCAAAGGTTTACATTGATACCCTTGGGGAAATAAATACGTTTGAAGATGAATTTCAACAGTTTTGAATTGCATTAAGGGAAAAGAGTGTTGCGGATTTGGGAAAACATATTAGTTTGATTAGATTTGACTTGGAGAAGAAGTAATTTGTACATACGAGGTGTTTATTAATTATTATGTAGTAGCTATGCTTTGATATCATAAGAAACACTAGCGCAGATTACAATCTTAGGTCATCGGTTTCTTAGTAGCTTGCTTAAAAATAACTACTCGCTATAGTGATATTTCAGAAATCCTGACTTTGCCGTATTTTACCTTGAATGTGCAGTAGCCATTTTATGAGTCTGTCTCTGTATGTATGTATAGCGCGAAAGGAAGAAAACACATGCGCAGTTACTATTTTTTGCTGAGTGTTCATAGCCCGCTTTATTTAAAAAAGATAGTTGGAACTAATGCTTGGTACTCCTTTTTTTGCCGTTAGGTGTTCACCTCTCCAGATGGTACGAGTTCAGTGCTAGAGCTCCGGTTATACGACAAGAGCTACATGGGCGAGTACAAGTGTTCAGCCAACAATAGCCGCGGCTCAGAGTCCATCGTGTTCCACGTCAACCCTGGCACTCCTCCACCAGCACCTGACTACGTTAGTGTTCAACAATAAGTCACATTTTCTTGAGAGAAAGTTTATTTTTCCCATATGCTGAGACGCAGATTATTCTGTAACCTAAAATGATGATATACTTTAAATTAGCCTACAACTCCTACAAGTTGTAAATTGAGAAATATTATTATCGATATGCCTCTCCCACTCAATAAATTAACAGCCACAATAGAGTTTATGGTAGCAGTCTCTACAATATTTCGTTCTACACATTCGGTTCTATCTCATTCATGTACACAAAGGCATGTACTCTGCGTATATTAATGTTAAATTATTGAATGCCACAGGTTAGTTTTCTCCAAGCCAACTCGAGTTACCTCACCTTCAACGTATCCTGTTCGGAATGCAACTTCGTTGCCAGTGAAGATGTTTCTCCTGACCCTGAGAATCTAACTGTTTTTGGTAAATATTCCGAATGACATTATAACATTTATTGCGCAAATTTAAATGTTTATTTTCAATTTTATTATAGTAAAGATTTTAAAGTTTACTCTTTTATTTATGCCAAAGTAATGTAGATTTAACGTTTTAAAAAATTTAAAAATGTCAGTAAATATGATATGGGCTAAGACGTGACACCTCTCACTGCACGCCTATTTCGCTTATTTTCTGGTAGATGTGCACTTCTGTGTGAGTGATCCATTACGAACGATTTGTTCCTAGTTTCCTAACTGCTTCTAAAGCTTATATTTAAACTATGCCCGAAGGTAGCACTGGTAGCGTCATGCGAAGTGGCGATCGGGAGTGAGTATTAGTTAAAATTACCGTTCGGCTTAAGAGACTCTTTACAACTGGCAAAGTAACCTAATTACACCTATAATATAAGGGAATGTGTAGGAGATAAGTCATGCTCTACTTACACTTGAATTTAATTATATGGTGACGTGAGAATTATGGTACCATTTCAGGATACACCTTCCAAGTAGTCCCATTGAAACCTGAGTATCCAGCCGATTGGGACAATGCTCAGGAAATAGAAATTGACCTTGAGGATCCTGAAGGTGAGTTAAACCTGGTTTAAAAGTTATTAATCACTTGTTACTAATCACACACGCAAATTGATAGTTATATCATATACAATGACTCATAGTAGAGCTATGTTAGACAACTTACCTAATCTTTAATGTATTAACAACATATGAGAAGAAACGAAGACTGAATAATAATGTTCAATTAGAGATGGCGAACTGCGAAAGATGAGATGTAACAACTCTTCAAAATCAAACGGCTTAATGGATTTTGATGAAATTGGTTTGGATTGAAATAAGCTAAGGTAGATTACTTGATATCCCGAGAAATTGTGGATAATAGCGGAAAATAGCGGGTGCTCTTTAAAATAATCTCCCGCTATTTAAACGTTAATTATAACTTTGTTACCTTGAGGAAGTATCGCTTACCTCCTGCATTCCAGTACTCCAACGATAGGGTCCCACATTTTTAAATGTCGATGGTGTCTTTTGCATATTTGGTGTGGCTGGAAAAAAACTATCAATGTTAAGACATGTCACAAACCCATACATGAAGTTCTGCACCTATACAGCAATTTGAGCATTCGTCCACGCTCAACCTAATTTGCTATTCTTTTTTGTCCTCCTCAACCTTACTTTTTCTATGATTACAGACACCATTTTCTATTTGGGTCCATTTTCAAACACTACAAAGTTCCACGTTCGTGTCTGTACGCGGAACGCTGCGGGAAGCTCGGAGTACGTCGTCGTAGAAAACGGAATCATTGCTACCACCGATGCGGCCTACCTCACTGTTGCCTCATACATTCTCGCAATTTTCGCCATTATACTTGTTCTTTGAACTCGCCAATTCGAAATATAGGCATTATTTGAAGAAATACTATTCTTCTTTCGGTTTGGATTTTTTTTCTTCTTTTTAACTTCTATATCGTTTGCTTGCTTGCAAATTGGTAGATAACTGCATTTTCTGATTTTGACAAATTATTGCAGAGCCCTGTTCATGTAAACTATCTGTAATTATGTTTCGTTACAAATTTAATTGTCTTCATAATTATTAAGACAATGGTTTATATGATAAGCAACAATGTTACCCCAATAACATTCCAAGTTAAAATGTAGATAGATAGATAAATGTATGTAACTTTAAAAAATAATTGTCTATTACTGAAGTTTTAAATTGATAAGTGTTCATATTTGGCCTGGTTTTATAAATAAGGTATCGATAAAATGTCGATTATTAAGAAACATTTGGTCACGTAAAAAAATCACGCGACTATTTATAATTTTACTTTCTACAAAGTTTTGCACGCTGGAATTAAATTATATTTTCACTCATCCCGAATCCTGATCATGCTTATAATATTATATAACTAATGGAGTTTCATGACGTGAATTTAAAAGACAAGATAGATTTTTAGGACTATGGCACACACCTTCGCTAAATAAATGATTTAAAAATACAAAAAATATATACAAAAATAAAATTGTATACACTAACTATATAAAATCAAGCTAGATGGGTACAGTCGGTGAGTAAAACAAAAACTGATTTATAAAGTTTAATTCATATCCCCATGCTGTACAAAATGTATTAAAAAAGCTTTTGCCCAGTTCTAACTTTTACTAGTAACTCGGTTTCTGATCCGAAGTGTATTTTGATCATAATAAATAAGTACCTCAAGGATCAATTGGCATCAAAAAAATTGCTTGTGGGAATGCAGGCAAACGCACCTATTATTAGTTTAGTCTCCTCAACATGAATTCCTCTACCTTACTTCAGTGTCTTATAGATCCATTCTGCATATTCGTTGATTTTGATAAAGATTAAGTAGGTAGTATTTACTAAATACTATGTAATTGAGGCCCATGCTACTTTCTAATTATATTATTACTAATTATTACCGAGACGTTGACGTCACACAATGTTTTGAACTAAAGACACGTTGTCTATGTTACACTCGAGGCTTGGTGAAGTTTTATACCTAAAATTAAATAATAATTAACTTTAATTTTGCATCCAAAGACTTAAAAATGTGCTTTTATTAGAACAATATAAATTATTCATCAACAACATAACATTTATCGTAAAGCCCATAGATTTATTGAACAAGTTATTTGTAAACAAATAAGGACTGTCATCTAGAAGCTTAAATTCGTTTGAAATCTTTATCAAAAGTTATAATGACGAATTAAACTCATTAAAAGTTTATTAAAATTCTTAGCTTGTATTTTCAAGGCAATCCCCAGAGAATCCGGGCTAATTAATTATAACTTGTACTGTTTTGAAATTATCAAAATAATTAACAAGTAGAAACGCAGGTATATTGGAATCTTTTTTACTTTTAACCTTAAGTAACTTTGATTCGGCGTTATAGAGACCTTTCAGTTGAGATATTTTTGAGTGAGAGGGTTAATCAAACAGTTGGGGTTAACAACCCTGGTAATAACTAACGTTTCGTTAAACCACTAGAATAATAATAATTTTAAGTGCTTATACATTGTGCAACGTTATAAACCACAGTTAGCTGTAGCCCACTGACCTCTATACAAATGCACTGGACTGGCCGTTCCATTCAAAATTACACATAATTTTGTGTCCATTACAAGCACCTCTAGGTCTGTAACTAAATCATTTGAGTTTTTTTTTTCTACCTCACTCTATCATTAGTTACGAGAATTATCGCTACATGTTAACTGTAGACAACAACATCGAATGGGCGAGAGATAAATAAGCACGATGCGTTAACGCCTGTTGTCAATGCAGGGGGCCAAAACTTAGGAGCTCTTAATACGCTTTCCTTACAACGATCATAGTTTGGTCTTCAGCGTATCAACCCTGTAACCCCAGTAAGTACATGTCCCGTCACGAGTTAAGAACGAGTATCTTTTAATGCGCATTAGTCATTTTATGAGTCTCTGTCTATATGTGTGATGCAAGGCAAATAAAAACATGCACAGCATCCCACAATTTCGTCAGTCCTTTTTTACTCGTGGATCTGAGAGCCTACTATCAAAGTTATAGCAGTAACACCTTACAAACTTCTTAGCTATTTCGCTTAATTTTGGTACCACAAAATCAAATGTCAAGCCATGAAGTTTTTAATACTCTCTGTTGAAACCAATGGTAGGCCTCCAGCACCAGTGTCTTGCATTATGCAACAATGCTTCTTACCTATAATAATTAGGATTGAAAAAATATGTTCGCACTAAACTCAGAGCAGTCAGGTCTTGGGGACTAACAAAATATTCTGGATGAGTGTTGAGCTATCCGTTATTATTATAAGGCATTATTTTAAGTTATTGTGATTTATTTTTAGAATAAGTAATCATTTTAATTATAAATTATTGAAATGTGACAATATTCTTGCAGGTACCTTCTAATTTGAAAATATTTAAATCGTTTGTATGATTGTGATCCTACATCGTTTTAAAACTATACTTGTTGCAGAATTATTCTTGAGTAAATTAGCATACGCTATTCAAAAGTCAGTTTGTAAGTTTATCGAGCAAGGCCCACTTGACTCGTGGACCTAATGGACAGTAAACCCATACAAAGGAACTTTAAGGTATAATACATATATATAGTTAAGACACCTTAAAGTTGTTTGGACAATTCCATTGTTCGCGCAAGAATATACGGTCTTTTGCGAAACTGCGAAACTAAAACCTTCTAAAAAATATGTTTTGCTAACGATAGTACATTTGAAAACTTTATTGTGTAGTTATATAATAATAAAATGATTGTTTTATAAGATGTTTATAGCGGTTTGTGACACAAAGTGTTCATCTTGCATCGTAACTTAATATATTGTGTGTAAATACATTCCATACCTATATCTTCGGCAATTTACTTCCATGTATACTTACCTGTTCAGTCACATACAATGGTGTTTCAGCCTCAAATAAAATCAATTTATAAAATAATTTAACTTGTTTTTCTCGTCCTTTTTATTACCTTCATCTTTTCCTTTGTAGGTTGCCCACTATTGAATAAAGGCCTCCCTATTGATTACGAAAACGACTGGCTGTATGCCGTCTGCGTACAACGCCACATCCGTCACCATATTTTTTACTTTAATAATGCGTCATTACTCGATTGCTTCGCGATAAAAACAATGTTACTGCTGAGTACAACATAACACGACACTCAATATATTAACACTGAATATTCTTTATCAGGCGCTTTCAATTTATTATAAAATCGTCAGTTCCAGTTTTTGAGAGCTCAAACAACGTTATAATGTTATCTTTTTTTAAGGCTACTTAAAGTAGCTTGTTTTATCAAAATAAACCTTCTTAGTTAGTTAAAACAATCAAATACAAGTACCTAAGTATTTCGAATAGTCCTGTCCGAAATCTTAAATTCAATCTTCAGGCCCCAAACTTTTGAGAAACGGACATAAAAGTATGAAATAAACGGATACAATAAGGACGGTAAATATGAAATAAACACTAGGCATAAATGGAAAGTAATCAAAATAATTTATTGAATTTTATAATTAAGAACTGGATTTTGTCATGAGATGGGCAAGGCATGAGATCACAGGTCCCGTCACGAGCTATGAGCGCTTAGCGAAAATAGTGGGGGTAACTGCAGATGGATTCCCCATCTGCAACGTTAGCACTTAATCATCTTCGGTGAAATGTGGGTGTTGTTGTCGCAACACCTCTGCTTACCTTCGGGGACCATCCTTCTGGGATGACGTGAGCATATTTATTTATTATTGTGCATGTGTTTTATTCACGTAGCACCGTATAGAGAAACAGAGACAGGTCTCCTGTCACTGTCTCTCATAGCTCATAGCTCACAGCGCTTATAGCTCGTGACAGGACCTATAATCATAAACTTTCTTCTTTAAATTTTAATGGATCAAAAATAATAACAATAGCTGACATTCTGCAACAACTTAACTTAGATATATCTAATAACAAACGTACAAGCAACAGCGATTATAAATATAGCACCAGCGAATACAATTCCGTATATAGAAACGCCCGAGTTATAAATATTAGTGACTTTTATTCCAGTTGCTGCGAAGGTTGTGTCGGACCAAGATGACTCGCCGACGTCGTTGGTAGCCCGTAGCCTTATCCAATATTCCGTCTCCTCTTCTAAGTTTGGGATGGTGACTATCATCCCTGCAATATTATAATAATATCATCCATCCATTTTAAATACATATTATTATCTGCTGGCGGTGGTCGGGGTGGGAGCTTTGACCACCGAGCCGCGGGCACGGGAAGGTGACAGCGCGACGTGGCGACCTCGCTGCCTTGCGCAGCGAGGTCTCCAGGGGCGGCATCACAGCTGCCCCCGGGATGTGCCCCGGCAAAGTGTGGAGGGACACCGCTGCATTCTATCAGAGTACCCGGAGTCCCCCCTGAGCACTGAGGACGGCCACCGGGGGGGTTTTAGTGAGGTAAAAATCCCACATACTCCGATCTGCCTCTCCCAGGGCGGTCGGGGACCTTTTGAAGGTTTCCCCCTCGTCAACAAAAAAAAAAAGGCCCCGCTCAACCCCAACGCCACCACGGCTTTTTTTATATCTAGGTAGGTATTTAAAAATTAATTTATATTTCTCATGGTTACATCATACGTCTGAACCAAATTAGGAAATTCTTATATTTTTTGTACTTATTGTCCGAATATAAGTATCCTATAGAAAATAAGTAAGTTTAAAAACTCAAACCAGACTACTGGAAAATCACGCTCTTTAAAGCATCAACCAAAATGATTTCTAGAGAATAGCCGTGGTCTTCTGAGAGGGTGATTATTTAGTAGTTGTGTTTTAATTTTACTGCTTACTTTTGCAACTTCAACTTGTTTGTTAATATAAGAAGGTTGTAATACTTATTATCAACGTACCTTCAGGATCAGTGTCTTGTTCAACATGAATTAATTTGGCTCTCGTCCACAGAGGCCCATTCCTTCGCTTATTTTCCAAAACGGCATTTAAATATTGCACATCAAAACCTAAAACAGAATTCTAAGCTATTTGTAACAATTACAGATTAGTGGAACAATAGTTTTGCATTGCTGTAATTACCATTTATTGGAGTAATTATGTCTTCATTCCACGTAACATTGAGCTGTATTTCGGACTCTGTCGCATCGTAATAATTTACCTGAAATAAAAATAGTGTTGCCTCTAAAGAAATCTGTATTTAAAACAAGTTCACGCTCACAGCTTTAACCACGAGGCAGAAAATTTCAACACCCATTAACCCGGGATTGAATTTTGAAAACGTTTCTTAGTGTAGACTTAGCTATGTAAACTTAGCACCTGACTTGAAAAAAACCAAACAAACCAATTTTTTTTTTTGCCATCTGGAAGGCTTTCGTATGTAGTTGTTTGTAGTGATTATTATTTAGTTTGTAGTTAAATTTAAAAAAAAGTTATGCTTCATGAAAAAGTTGTCAGCACCCGAAATTCTAAATTTAAAAAAAATTTAATGAATTTGGTTTTTTTCAAGTCGGGTGTTAAGTTCACATAGCTTGTAGGCTTAACAGCCACCAAGAACTCACACACTTAAAATTTCATGACCAACCAGCGGCTAGACTCATTCAGTCAGAACTTTGAATTTTCACAATATTGTAGATTACTAACTCCCGAGCGATGAATAAGTCCCTAAAAGTCTATTATAAATATCGGTGACAGAATTTCCAAATCCGGAGAAGTAATTTCGAAGATTACGTTCTTATACATACAAACTTACGTTCACTTAAACTTAAACTTGACGTGTTATTTTTACAAAAAATATTTTTATCATTATTATATTAAAGTTATTTTCAACCTTTATTTCAATATTTTTCAACTTTATATTTTTAACTTCCACTTTTATCGAGAACGCTAAATAATAACCTATGACCAAGTCCCGATTTTACATGAAAAAAACTGCCTAGCATAAAATAGCTTACATGCGCGACTTTGTCCACGTGAAATAATGGATCCCTATAAATTAACCTCAACAATGCAGCCTACGTGAACTGTAAATGTAGCATAATATAAGTGAAAGAATTTTCAAAATCAGTAGTTTCGGAGCGTTATCGTTACAAAAAAACAAACAAGTTTTTACTCTTTATCGTATTAGTATTGATAAAGCCTGTACGAGTGTAAGTTAGTAGCTTACCTTATCCGGTTTTCTGGGTTTCTCCATTTTCAGCAGAACGAATGACTTCTCCACAACACCCCTGTCATTACTTGCCCTACATTTATATCTCTGTCCGAACGTTGAAGAAGATGCAGTTACTTCCAACACTGCCTCGTTTGTTTCTGTTATCTTAATCTGTTTCTGATTGTATTCAAACATACCGTCGCCAAGATCCCTGAACCACCTGTATTCTGGCAGCGGGAATCCAGCAGCAGAACATACTAAGTTCGCACTAAAATTTTAATGCAAAATTTAATTCCTCATCTATCTTTGAGCCCTCTAATTCCTTATATTCTTGATAAAAAACTTAAAACACATAAACGATTGGACTAATTTAAATATATTTTTTATTTTTATTCTTTCGCTATAGTAAAACTCTGATTTGGTTCAACGTTATAGAGCTAAGTTCTTAATACGTGCTGCTTAAACGATCATGGTTGGCCCCAAGGCCACTCAGTCAAATCATAGCAATTACTAGCTGTGCCCAGCAGTTTCACCCTAGTTGATTAAATTTAATTCCCGCGGAACCCTAAATGTTATTTTAAAAAAAAAGTTGGCCAAGTTACTCCTTGTAACATTAAATATCTGCCAGTGAAAGTCCCACTAAAATAGGAGAGATTATCCGAAACAAAGAGACAGAAAAAAATGTTTTTTTCAAGTAAGTATCGTGAATACTTTCATATGCATTTAGTAATAAGCTGTTATTTTGTAAATACAAACAGACACTTCAATTTTACTTATCTGTATAGATGTCCAAAGTACAACCGGTACTTTAAGCGTCCTAATCATGTCCTAATTAGGTACTTACTCTTGGTTATTCTTGCCATAAACTAATTTCGTGTCGCTGCCGTCCTCGAATATGGGAGCATCTGTAAAACGGTAACGTGCTAAATGCGCAGGTCAGTATGCTTATGGCGTTAATTAGATACCTAATTGATGTGCTGGTTTACTGTAATAGTAGGAGCTAAAAAAAAATATAATATATAAATATAAAAAAATATATATACGCGCAGAGGTAATTTCATGATTGGCCGCAAAACCCTAATGGTTTTTAGTCGGACAGACAACAAATTAAATTAAAAATAAATCAAATTTGTTATTTTTATCTCAGTACCATATACTTTCTTATGCATTTAGAGAAAATCTGTTACTTTGGAAATACAAACAGACACTTAAATTAAATTTTACTGTATCCGTATTGATATAGATGTACAGATTTATAGATCTAGATGTATACGTAAAATACAATTTTTATACTAGCATCTGCAATACTTGAAATGTTGGTCATTATTTTACAGCGCTACATAGTTCCAAACTAAGTAAAGCTCCTACTATGGGTGCCAGACAACTTAATACAATTTTATTTAAACATCCAGACTCCATGTAAATACGAATACAAGTCACGAGTTATGAGCAAATATAGTGGGGGTAACTGCGCATGTGTTGTGCGAGGTACTCGTGGCACAGTAGCTATTACATATATCATTCAATCAGCGAAGTTGGGGAACCCTAACCCTAACCCTAGCCAGTTGGATGGGTGACCGCCCGAGTCCACTCCGTCCCTTGGAGAGCACGTTAAGCCGTCGGACTTGATTGCCAATTTATTATATTTGGCAATTGTTACAGGTCAGTCGGAGGTCTAAAATAGTCTGACAGCTGGTTTGACTCAGATCACAGATTTTCCTCGTCAAGTATATTTCCTCGTTACTTCGTATAAAAATCAGGTGAACAGCCGCATCGGGTTGAACCTAGTGCCTCAACAATGTATGGAAATAGGCCAGGGAGATGATGAACTACGTATGTGTATATTCGCGTCGCGCCATACAGGCAGACAGAGACAGACTCATAAACTAACTACTGTGTTTTCAAGGTCAGAGCTCATAACTCATGATGGCACAATTTCCTACTCTCTTGTAAGACATTTCCGTCGCTTCGTTCACACTCATCAATCTGTCTTATACAATTTAAAAGTACTTACAGCTGACTTGTAGTGTCACATTTAAGTTCTTGGTGGTGATACACGATGCTAAAATGGAACTCTCCTGTATACTTTGGCAGGTATACACTCCACTATCATCAGGTGTCAGGGAAGTGATCGTCAGCAAGCCTTCGAAGTCTTGACTGTTATATTTAGTCATTACTCGGTATTTAGATGAGCTATCGTCATCTGTAAGAGAAAAAATGTGAGGAAGGCAAAACTCAAAACTCGAAAATATCTTTATTCGATTAGACTTTTAACATAGTATTTTCAAATCGTCAGAATGACATAATTGTATAGCATTGTACATGCTACCGTCAGGTTCGGAACGTTGATTTACTGAGAAGAATCTGGCAAGAAACTAATTAATTACTCTTTCCAAAAATATATTAACTACAACTTACCAAACACAAATTACAATTTAAAAAATGTTCGTCGTATAATAAATGTAAGCCCATGGGCACAGTTCATGAGATCAGACAAATGGAGATCTCCCGTTCATATGTCGGAACTGTGGACTAAAACCAAACCAATAATACACGATGCTCACGCCATATTCCCCGTGGGTGTAGAGGTGTACCTCCCTTATAAACACCCACACTTCGCCAGTATGTTTAAGTCCCAGTGGGCGAGCCTATAGCCATAAACCGGGCACAATTCTAGACTCCGGTCTAGTACTGGGAATATACTGATGGAAAACCAATAAACAATTTGCCCGACCAGGGACTCGAATCCAGGACCCCGTGTTCCGCAGTGACTGATTACTATCATGGTACATCTGTTTGCCACTTCTATGATATTTTTCCAGAATAGTAGCGTATTTTTACGCGACCATTACATAACGTAGTACCTACATTTTATATTATACCATTATTTTATTTTGTACCTTTTCTAAAGTTCATTAATTTTTATTTTTAAACACAAAATTGGTTTGGAAAATAAATTTTCTTTCTTTCTTTCTGCCACTACGTTTGTGCTCTCTATTTAATCCTTGCGTAATTACAATAGCATATCAAAATTTTAAACTATCTAATACATACATACGCTCACGCTTGCATTCCCCTAAGGTGTAGGCAGATGGGTACTTGTAGTAGGTACACTCACATTACGCCAGTTATGTATAATATACATTAGCATGTTATGATTGACTGGCCAGTAATCCAGACTCCGGACGGCTACTGAGATATAAGAGATAGAAAAATCCAATATCACTCTGCCCGACCCAGGAAACGAACCCAGGACCTCGTGTTCAGCAGTAGCGCTTGCGATCACTAGACCAGCAAGGCAGTCTAACTATCTAATAACAATATCTTAATTCCATCTATTGTAATGACTGCATTTCACGTAACTTAATACAATGTGCGTAGCAAGCGCGTCTAATCAATCTCTGATGTTGATTAATTTATAAGTAGATAAATGTATTTAATTTTGATTACCTGCGATAATTTCACCGTTTCTAATCCACTGTAATCTTGGTTCTGGCGATCCTTTAGCTTGACAAGTAAGTGTTATGGATCGTCCAAGATCCACGGTCACTTCTGTTGGCGTATCCACGAATTCTGAAGGTTCTGTTATAAAATAAAAAGGTATTTATACTACGGTACAAAATCTATGCTAGTGTTGACATTTGTAAACCTTTAAATTTGTATAAATAAAATCTTTAAGACTTCTTCCAGTAATTAAATTACACTTTTAGAAAGCACATAAGATACTTATACAATAAAGCTATTCCTTACTTATTTATTAAAAGCGGCCGTCACGCGGATTCACCCACTTAGTTCCCGTTCCCGTGGGAGTAAGGTGATATAGCCTATATTAATCAGTGATAATATAGCATACTAAAGGTGAAAGAATTTTTTTAATCGGTCCAGTACTTTTTCAGTCAATTCGTTACAAAAATACATGCAAAACTGTCCTATTTATTATATTAGTATACAAAAATGGATTTGTTTTATTATTTGTTCGTATTGAACAGGCTCTAAAACTACTAGAACGATCTACAAAATATTTCAGTATAGCTTAATTTTCAGCAAATAAAGTAGGCTTTTTTTTATCCCCGTACTCACCACGGGAAACCGAGTGGCGTATGCTAATTTATATCTATATACCTATTCTATACATCTATATAATTGGAAGTGTCTGTTTGTTATTCCAAAATAACAAACAACACCGTGAGCATGAGCCTCCTCGCCTTGAATGGTTGGAAAAAATTAAAATCACCCGAAGTATAGACATTATATGTATCAAAGAAATCGTTGTCTGGAGTCTATATTTAAATAAACACATAATATGTGTCCAGTCCTCACGTTGTTCATGTATAAAGGCGGACACTTAAATTCTCTGTATATTATAAAAAATGACAGAATGACACACACATTATTAGAGCAAACAGCCTCATTAACAGCAAATATTGAACAAATGCTTGTGAAACCTATCTTCAAGATGCGCTACTTGTGAAGAATGTAAATGTCAAGACGCAAAAGATTGCACGTCAACCACTTGCAATTGAAGCATTGAATTTTCCAACTGCTTAGAAGTAAATTCTTAAATTTTTTTGTGTATTTACACTGTCGAAACAACAATAATTCCATATATTTTGGTATCGTTCTAAAATCATACCTATCCAAATGTATAATTAGTATGTTTTATCTGTTATTGAACGGTTGCCTTTGCATTGTTGTATAATTATCATTAGCAGTTTGGAGGACGCTACTGAATAAGTTATAATATGGCATTAATATTTTAACCTTTTTGTGAGAAAGGGCTTAACGGAATCTCCAGTTTGATACTTTGACCTGTCCGACTGGCTACTGTACCTCGCAGACAAGTAATGCTGCCTTTAAAAACTGTATTCCCGTGATAAGTAAGGTCACCAGTGCTCTAAGGAGACGAGGAGTAGGAATGGAGTCGCTGCACTAGCAATAGTTGTCATTATGTTGGCAAGGAGATTTCATTTTTATAACAGTTTCATTTCATTTTTATAATCGCTTGTAAGATCCTTCGAGGGCTTATTGACAGTTCCTAGCTCCATGAACTTTTCTGTCGGCTATTCGTGCCCAACAATTACCTGCGACAACGACCCAGCAGCCGGCGCAGTCTCCGGTGTACCATAACCTGACCATGCTCAATGCCCTCCTAGATGCCAACCATGAATGTGATTTGTTTGCGGATGCATGGAACTATATTTTGTCTGAATGTTTGAGATTCTGTGAGGTTAAGTATGCAAGAGTATCCACGATTTTATAAGTATATTTTATAAGGCATAAGATCACCGTTCTAAAATGTCAATGTTAATTATTGTAATTGGTATGTCTGTAATAAGTAACTATAAATAAATAAATATAACAGAAAACGCGCGTGTTACAAATATTCATAGGCTGCATCATCATTACCATCGGGCGGACTATACACTTGTTTGTTTCCTATAAAAAGAATCCTCAGTCTAGGACACCTCGCATCATGGGCAGCTATGCTACACAAAGGTAGCATTTTTTGCCAGCGAACTTCTGTAGGGTGGAAATACAGTACCCAGTCGAGCCGGTCAAAGAGTCGAACGGAGACTATTTTCTATAATTAAGGCTTTGTCACACAACGAGACTTCATAAACGATTATAGTTGCCCCCCAGTAACTTGGAACTTTATATAAAAAGAGTTAACCAAACCAATTCTTACCAATAACACATACTTCAGCAGCATCCAGAACTTTGTCATCAGAGCGGCACTGGTAGAGTCCAGTGTCCGACACCAGCGCACTATTAATCACCAACCCCAGCGCTGGAATCCTGCCTCCTTTAGCCCCTTGCAAGAACTGTTCTTTCACATGAATGCGACTCTCAGTCAATCGCTTTATACTGTTGCCTGAGGGATCCAGCCAATTTAACTACAAAAAAGTTTTTTTTGATTTCATTCAATCCATCGCATTGTAAGCGAAACGTTTCTTCGCGTTAAGCAGCGACTTTAACAAATGATCTCAATACACTGCGTTATCCGTTATAATATAATATAAAAAATAATAGATTTTACGTTGTTGCTTAGTGATAAATAATTTTAAACATATTAGATACATATTTATAAATATATTAATAGTTCTAGTAGTGCCTCTCAAACCCTAACAGGGTTTATGTTAGCTTTACTTGGGATACTAGTATAATTAAGATTATTTTGTATCGTACATGTAAATAACATACATTAAATAAATATATGTATATATATATACATATGAATATGAATATGAATGCGTTATTGACTGAATGCTCAAAGGAAACTGGCAAATTTTTTGACCAACATTTTGTGAGAGACTGCGTTTTATATAATAGAAAGTTGTGTTAGTTACACTATTTATAACTCAAGAACGGATGAACCAATTTAGCTGAAAATTTTTGGGGAGGCAGCTTAGAACCAGGAGAAGTACATAGGATACTATATCCTGAAAAATATACATATAAAAATAAGTGATAAGTAAGTGTCTGTTTGTAATTTCAAATTAACAGCTTTTTATTTAATGCATATGAAAGTACGTACAAAAAAAAACAAATTTTTAACATTTTCTCTGTCTGTCTGTTTGATCCGGGTAAACTCTAAAACCTTTGGACCAATTTCTACGAAACTTTCACTGACAGGTAGTGGATGTTACAAGGAGTAACTTAAGATACTTTTTTTTATGTTAGGGTTCCGGGAAAAAAACCACCCATAAAATTAAGGCACATCTAATAATTATGTCCTTCAGACAATTTGCTTTTTAAAAAAAGTGCTTTGTTAAAGGTCCATTCATATAGGTAAAGGTATTTTTTTGAGTTCGAGTATGAGTTTTTGCAATATTTCAATGGATGATGTATTCTTATAGTGAAACTTTAATTTAATTCCAAAAAATATTCGGGATTAAAAAATCAAAACATATATTTACTTACCTTTTGATTTTTGGAGGTTCCTTTACAGTTAATAATGGTGCGAGCACCAACCTTGAGATAGCCCTCGTCTTCGTTCACGGGGTCCATTGATAAAGTTTTAACGCCATACACTGAAAAGGACCATGGCCCATAAATATTGGAAGCATTGACTTTCAATCGCTTTGACTATTAACTATCATTCTTAAAGAACCGCTATCATTCGTTTAAAAAAATACATGACTACTTATAATATTTACAATGTGAAAGTTTGTATGTATGAATGTATATATATTAGTATCTCTTTCACGCCAAAACTAAAAATTAGTCTTTGACTCCGAACGATTAACATTGATTTTATACTGGCTCCGAAGAAATATTGCAAAAACTGTTTAATCTCTTTCTAAGTGCGTAACTAATGATATATAACAATAATTAGTGTACCAGTGCACAAACCGAACATACAAAATCAGCATTTCCGTGAGTAAATAACAAATAATACATAATAAACTGCCAGATACTTTCTACCTTGATATCTACGTGTACCCTGCCAAACGATTGTCAAGCGAATCGGTTCGAGGGATTATCACGGTTACGTACACTACTTAACCGTGAGAATCGCCTGCAGTGCGCTGAGCTGCGTTTTCGCCCATTGATATTTGAAGATTAGAGAACCGCAGAACGGTCATTTGCATTACGTGTCACTGAGAGGATTTTTATTCAAAACAAATAATGTCGGTCTCCTTGCCAGTTTGGGGATGCTGCAAACCGGAAGCAAATGATAGTAATGAGTACGTTTTGTGTGCTAAATGCGATAAAGCATTTCACTTCGTCTGTATTTCTTACACAACCACTGAAAATAGCATTACGTCCGAGAAATGGAAATGTCAACTCTGCAGTAAGAAGAAGAAGGGAGACTACGACAGCACTCCAGTCCGAACCGATGGCAATTCTACCTCCAGGCCTAACAAAAGAATGGCACTTGCCTCCCCAGCCACGAGTACTTTATCCACAATGACGATAGACGATATGAAAAATTTAATCCAGGAAGTTCTAAAGGTGGAAATGGAGAACCTACACATGCGTATTGCTGAAAAAATTAAAACAATTGTATCAACTGAGCTTGCGCCACTCAAGCAAGAAATCCAGTCTATGCAAAATTCTATAAATTTCATCAGCGATCAATACGAAGATGTAAGAAAGGTACAAAAAAGTACATCCGATGCCATAGTGAGTATAAGTGCCGAGACTAAGGAATTACGCTCTCAAAACTTGGATCTCACCACAAGATTGACTCAGTTAGAGCAGCAGGCTCGCGCGTGTAACGTTGAGATCCAATGTGTCTCCGAAAAGAAAAACGAAAACGTCATTAGCATTGTGAAACAAATAAGCAAAGTAATAGGAATTGAGATAAATGAAACGAATATCCTGAGTTGCAGCCGTACAGCTAAAATTAATCGTGAAAGTTTACGTCCACGATCAATCGTGGTACAATTTAGTTCCCCCATAATTCGAGATACATTCTTGGCTGCATCCATAAAATTCAATAAAGCCAACTCAAGAAATAAGCTAAATAGTACTCATATCGGGCTAAATGCAGAGAAGTCACCTATTTTCATCGCCGAGCATCTATCACCCACAAACAAAGCCCTTCACGCAGCAGCTCGAATCAAGGCAAGGGAAAAGGGATACAAGTACGTATGGGTAAGAGGGGGACGAATTTTCATGCGTAAAGACGACACCTCAGATTATAAGCTTATAAAAAACCTAGACTCGTTATCTCTATTGCAATAACTCAGTCTTAACTATACCTACGTGCAATAGACATACTACCTTTTAAAATTCGCAGCTATTAATATGTACTATCAGAATACGCGTGGACTAAGAACCAAAACACATGATTTCTATCGTAACCTATGCTGTTGTAATTATGATATTGTTGTATTAACTGAGACATGGCTAACACAAAGTATTTCTAACAACGAACTGTTTGATGAGAGATATGAGGTCTATCGGAGAGACCGAGAAACATCAGGTTTTCATAGTGGTAAGGAGGGCGGAGGTACATTAATAGCAGTATCTAAGAAAATAAATTCCAAAAGAATGGTTAGTTGGGAAAGTAATTGCGAGGACGTTTGGGTTTCTCTCGATATCCCCATGATGGATACTAGTCGCGGTGTCGCCTTGTGTGCTACATATCTACCACCTCCAGTTAGCAAAGTAATGTTGGAGCATTTTATAAACAACTGTAACTCGGTTTTGGAAAAATGTGATGTACCAATCTGTGTCCTCGGTGATTTTAACTTGAGCAATATAAACTGGGCATCTGTCAATGACCCATTATTTGCATATAGCTCATCGAATTTGGGACAAACACTGATAGATTTTTGTAACATGAATAATCTCAAACAATATAATCACACTTTGAATAATTATGGTAAGATTCTAGATCTAGTACTTACTGATATTCCTTCGTGCACGGTTACAGCGGCTTCCGACGTACTTAGTAATGTCGACCAACTGCACCCCCCAATAAACATTCAATTACTTACAAAGATTAAAGATAACCTGCTTGGTAATTCAAATAATCTTATCCCTAACTTTAGGAAAGCCGATTACCAAAATATTAATAAAAAACTCAGTGAACAGAATTGGCACGATCTCTTCGCATGCTGTGAAGATGTAAATGAAATGCTCACATTATTTTATGAGGTAATCAAAGAGACCATACTGCAATTCGTGCCGCTGACTAAAAGCAGGAAACATAAATATCCCATTTGGTTCAATAGTAATTTGATTGGTTTGCTTAGAGAAAAAAATAAGTTAAGGCTACGTTATAAGAAATACAAAAACCCAATGGATGAATTATCACTCAAGTTACTAAAGAAGAGATGTGAGTTATTAGCAACTTCGTGTTACAATAAGTATATTGAAACTATTGAAAATTCAATGGGTGATAACATTAAATCATTCTGGTCGTATATTAAGGCAAAGAGGGGAGGCCGAGGTTCCTACCCTGCTTCTATCACTGATGGAACAATCACAGCATCGGAGGGCACGGAGGTATGCAACTTATTCGCCACGTATTTCTCATCAGTTTATTGCAAAGATAACACCAACACCACATTTGGTACTGTCAAAGGTTCTGGAAGTCAATGTCTATGCGCTATTTCAATAGATCAAAAGACCATATTAGAAAAACTAAAAAGCTTGGATGTTAACAAAGGTGCAGGGCCTGACGGTGTACCTGCTTATTACATCAGAGAATGTGCAACAAGTCTAGCCACTCCCCTTTATATAATTTTTAATAAGTCGTTATCATCCGGAATATTCCCAAATGAATGGAAACTAGCAAAGGTTGTTCCCATATATAAAGATGGTGATAATTCCCTTGCAAGTAATTATCGGCCGATTTCTATCCTTTCTTGCCTCGCAAAGGTCCTCGAGTCGTTGGTTTGTCCACACATACAGTATTTTTTCCGGCAGTCAGCCTCTCTTCACCAGCATGGCTTTATTCCAGCTCGCTCCACGGTGACTAACCTGGCATCATTCACTGAGGAACTAATAGAAGCAATCGATACCCGAAAAGAAGTAGACGTAATATACACAGACTTTAGTAAGGCCTTCGATCGCATATCGCATTCTATTCTTTCTCATAAGTTGTCAGGTTATGGCATTGCCGGCAACTTGCTGAAATGGTTGCAATCCTATTTGTGTAATCGTGCTTTTCATGTGGTCATTAATGGGTATTGCTCAACTCAATTTGAAATAACATCAGGTGTTCCACAAGGGTCACACTTAGGTCCGATTCTCTTCAACTTTTTTATTAATGATATCTCACACTGTTTTAGAAATTCTACTCCTTTCCTTTATGCAGACGACCTAAAATTCTCCAGACGCGTTGAAACCCTTACAGACATACACTTACTCCAAGATGACCTTGATAGGCTAGTTGAATGGTGCCGTGTTAATAACATGTCTCTCAACCCTAAAAAATGTTCATTTATAAAATTTTCAAGGAACCTTATCCCTCGGTCCTCCTCATACAATATGCTTGGCGAAAGTCTACCTGAAATGGACAGCATAAAGGACCTAGGTGTCTTATTTGACAAAAAACTTACCTTTAAGCCACATATGGAGTCTATAATCCAAAAGGCCTCCAAAATGCTCGGTTTCATAATAAGAAATGGCAAAGTATTTCGTAAACTAAAAACTAAAAATCTGCTATATAACACCCTGGTACGCAGCAACCTGGAGTATTGCAGTGTTGTTTGGAGGCCACACTTTGCCACACATAATCTTAGACTGGAAAGAATACAAAAACGATACCTGTGGCATTTGGCAAGATCCTCGGGGCAGGATGTAAGGAATACTCCTTATACTGAAAGACTCCAGCATTTTCATATGCAATCACTCTCCAAGCGCAGAGACCTCATCGATCTTTTGTTTTTATACAAGATATTTAATAACAAAATTGACTGCCCTCAACTACTTCAAAAATTTAATATTAAAGTTCCCGCGAGACATCCACGAACTAAGATTAAGCTGCTGCATCCACCATTTCGGAGGACAAAGCTGGGTGCTAACTCACCAATAGCACGACTAAGCAGATTATTGAACGACAACAGCGGCCTAGACATTGGCTTGCAATCTTTGGCTTCTTTCCGGAAGTGTATTTTAGAATATATACTATAATTTGTTTTGGGATGCTTAGGTACTTAGAAATAATAATTAAAATAGTCATAATCCAATATTTCCTTAATGTAGATTTATGTATAAACTGTAATGTTATTGTATAGAATTATATACATGATGTGTTTACTTATAATTAGTTGTGCATTAAGATAATTATAAACAAAATGTATCTTATAATCATGTAAAGATGTAACAACTGTTAGTAAACCTATTAAATAAATAAATAAATTAAACTACTGAATGAAATTTCATGAAACCTTACAATAATATAATTGAGACACAGGCTTGTAAGATATTGTGTGAATTGTCCAAAATATAAACATAAGTAAAATCCTGAGCAGAAGTCACAGGCAACAGTTTGTATAGATACATATATTTAATTTAAAAAAAGAGATAATATATTTAGGACTAATTTATCAGGCAATACCTCGTTATTATTTTTTGAATCCCACTAGTTTTCGCCCACATCTTGGTTTAACTCAAACTAAAAGATCGTTCTAAATATTGCGGAATGTTTATAAATTTGCTTCTAATATGAAGCTATCATCCTATAAAAAAACCTACTTTAGTACCTACTTATAATTATAGATCGTAGTCTAAAACATACCAGTATATAGTATAGGTGTAATATGTTTTGACGATATAGATTGCGTATTTTACTCATTATGTATGGGGACGTAAAATACCTACATTCGTCACTAAGGGAGCTTTTATGTTCCCATACAAAATGAGGTATATTCGCAATCGATATCAACCTATCAGGTACTAACCTAACAAAGATAACATAATGGAAAGTACAATAGCTGTTTTATTTTTATATGCTTCTAATAAAACTACTTGAATATTGATATTCACGTATTAAGTTTATAATTTTCAATTCACAACATACCTGTTCTACACCACATGTATATGAGCACAATCAGATAAAATAACCACTTCATATTGAATTATTATTGTCATATAACACCGCGGCACGTTATCCTGCCGATCTGAAACTAGACAATGGAATAAAAGTGCGATATGAGAGCACACCAACATATTATTTAATTGGAACAATTAATTAACTCTCATTACTAATATGAGTGTTATTACGTATAATAATGTCACATTTACGGATGAGGCACTTTGTGCGTGTGCAATTAATAAGGTCACACCAAATTGTTGGACCCAAATACTCGCTTTATCCGCCCGCTCCGAATTATGTTTTCAAGAAGGTCAAATTTGGAGCAGGAGTAATCGTAAGCAAAGGAAATGCAAAATAAATCCCGTGTATATAATTAAGCTTTTATTCAATAAAAAATATTTCAATCCCTTTAATGCAGATAAATTTCCAGGAGATAAGTACTCATTATGTGTGTGTAAGATGTTTGTATGTTGATATAATATGTCATAAACTATAGTCTCTACTACTTGTATGAGATGAATATGCATGTATTAGTATCTTATACCTTTAAACGAACAATTCTTGTAATACAAAATTTTGCAACAGAAACGCTTTCAATCCATCCACATGAATTTTTCTCTTTCAGTCTGTCGGTCTGTCTGTTTGTCTGTCTGTATGTCTGTTTGTTCCGACTAATATCTTAAACGGCTGGCAATTTATTTTACAAGGAGTAAACTTATGCTGCTTTGATTTAAAGGAAACATTTTTGCGGTTTCCGCGGGTCATCCATGAAATTACCTCTACGCAGGTAAAACCGCGGGGCACAGTTGGTCAAGCCTCAAAGGTGAAAGCATATACGAAGTATGCTTCGGATTACTTCTAGTAATTTTTCCGTTTCGGTTCGAATAAGATCAAGGTTTTAAACGATATCGTACAAGCTGTTCTAATATTCGGTTATTTCACCTCCTCTAGTTCCGTCGACTCTGATAAATGTGCGTTCACCTTTATGCAACTAGAACAGTGACATTAGCCACTACGTCAACCAATTACCGCACTCCCCTTATTCTTATTTGCCATGTTTGTTGTACAAAAAGGTCATTGTAATCTAACGACGAGCTCTGAGGTGTTACTTCATTATCATGAGCACGAGTAAATTTGTAATCGTTTGTAAGAAAATATGTAATAAGTACCTTGCAATACTTTGCAATGAGTACTTTGTACATTTTGTAATGATTGGTGATGAAATATGTGACATATTCACCCAAACATAGGTTTAAAGCAATACCCATATTGAGACCACGCCTGCTGTAAATAATTAAAATGACGTCATGCAGCTGATTATTTGAAATTATTCTAGACGATTTCTTCGCGCAACGCAAAGCAATCTTCAATGTCGTATATTTGGGTCATGCTTTATCACAATAGAATTAGAGGCTGTTTCCGCGTAATGTAAGGTCGTGGTGAAACTGTGACGACTATAAAATACTTGATCTAACTTCGTTTAGAAAAAATAATATGGTGTGTCCATTTCATGAGTAGTCCTGACAGATCCGAAAAGTGATACCCTAATGCCGTAACCTGTAGCCGTAAAAGTGATACCCTAATGCCGTAACCTGTAGCCGTAAAAGTGATACCCTAATGCCGTAACCTGTGGCCGTAAAAGTCCGATTATCTATATAGTGATTATTGATCGTTTTTAAGTTTCAAATATTGATATTATTTTTTTTACTATAATATTATTGTTTATTTTTATCACTTATATTTTTCAGTCAAAGTTACAGAACCGTATATAGGTAAAGCATAGTAATATTAAGAAACTTAATTTTAAACGATGCAACGGAAAATACCACTGAATACAAATACATGTTAAAAAGATACAAATACTAAAATATTCATAATTAAAACAGTTTCATTCGAACAATAATCACATTTTATTTTAAGGATTAATTTTTGTATCCAATTTATAAATCGATATCTGTAAATATATTAATCTCTGTATAATTGATTGAAACGGTTAGACGCAATAGCTTATGTTACAAAGAGTAACTTAGGCAAATTTTATTAAAAAATATTAAGGTTCCCCGAAACGAAGCCCACGGGGCACACCTAGTTTTTTTTATACAATTTCATGTTTTCATGTATATACGTAGCTGTACAAAATATACATTAAACTTGCCAAACCAAGCGCACATAACGAAATGTTTTTACGAACAATCACCGCTTGTGCCTTTATCAACGCGTAATGTCGGGAGATATGCATAAATTAAGCCTATGAATGTAAGTACACACGTACAGTATCAAAGCAATTTGTTCATCTCATAATATATAAGGAATCAATAAGCTATCTTCTTTGGTCGAATTAATAAACTATTTAGTTAATTCAGGTCAAGACTAGGCATTTAACTTTTACGTAGATCTTTGAGAAATAGACCGCTTAATCACTCCAGACTGGATTCATGGATTTAACTGCTTGTTAAAACAGTCTGACAACTGGTTTTACCCAGTTTACCAAATTTCCTCGTAATACGCGTTACGAAGTTCAGATGGCAGTCGCGTCGTAATAAAGATCTGGTGATCAGACATCGGGTTGAATTTAGTGCCAAACCTGTATTGCTACAATGTATGGGATAAGGCCAGGGAGATGATGATGATGGGACTTGCCATACAAGTTCTGTGGAGATAAAAACACACATCATAGAACTGACAAATTGTAACCTACCTAATTCAATTCCAAATTCCACTGTACAGTTTATAATTGGATTTAAATCATTTTAGAAATTGAAATGTTGGGAAGTCGGTGGTTAAATGTAAATTTAAAGACTTACTTATTAGCAATATGTGGTAATTTACGTACTTTACCTTCAAGTTTGCAGGTAAGCAGATTGCGCCAAATCCGTCAATCATTGTTCGACGCCAATCAATCTACTAACCTACAAATAATATTTTGTATGATGATTTTTAGTCCTATTTAAATCTATACAAATAAATCAATTTATTGTAAATGGATGATTACTTATCCTGAATAACTGACCAACGCTGAGCGAATATTTTTTTCATTATTTGGAGGGATTATGTATCTTAATAACTAAGCAAGGTTTTTTTTTCTTTGTTTGGAAATCGTTTAAACAGCACGTGTTAAGAACTTTTCAGCTTCGAAGTTTGAATTTACCATACAAAAATTAAACGTCAAAGCTCAGAAGTTTTTAATACGTTCTGCTTAAACCGATGGTAAGCCCTTTATCTTCCATCAGTTTAGAAGATGGAAATAAGCTGATTTCCGAGGCCAGCTCTTCAGTCTCCTGTGATGTCGACTAACCTGTTTGTTATTTAATTTAAATGATTGATATTTTTTTAATTTAAAGAACTGCTATTGAATGAATGTTGTGTTCTTCTATAATAGTTGGAGCATTTAGAATACGCGTTCACTGCTAACGACGCGTATGTGCGTCCAACTGTTAGAGAATTTACGAAGAAGTTGATATGTTAGCAGTGAATGTGTTAAATATATTAAGCTAATATTTTATAAAACGTGCAATGTATCCAATGTTGAAGAACCTAAATAAATAAATAAATAAAATAAAAATAAAAATAAAAAATAATTGGCATACCACTACGTAAACATTGTATCTTTAACATGTAACTATTCTAGTTTATTTTAACAGGATAAGCGGCTTAATAACAATTTACAAAGTGCGTCCTAAATTTTAATGACATTATGTTAAGTATGAAATAAATATGAATGTCTTGTTTGCCCTGTGTACCGGATGAGATATTTATTTCTGATAAACGTCGACACAACTGGTGTGGGCGGCAAGCACTCATTTGATTCTAATCAATATGAAAGTTATTAAAATCAGCAAAGTGGGAGTTTGCTTGCATTGGACCAGGTTGCTCGCAATTGTCACTCTGGGAAATTGATATCCTGAGTTGGTTTGGACCCAAGCCCGAATAAACTGTATTTAATATACTGTACTGTATTGTATAAAAAAGTGTATTTAATTGTACAGACACTTTTTGTTATATTTGTCCTGCCTGGGGACTAGGAAGTTTTAAAAAGCTACATAATATACACCTACTCCATACTATGTTATGATTTTTTCAGATTTTATCCCTATATTCCTTTCAGTGAGTCTCACCGAGCTGTAATATTATTTGCAATCATTTCTAACACTAATACAAATGTCGTTAATCAAATTATTTTATTAATTTAATTTACTTAATCAAATTAATAATAATATAAAAAAAATGATTTAAATGCTACTAAAATACAAAGAGCATTTTATTTGAGTGGTAGCATACATATTTTATTTCTACCACACAGTTAAATAATGCATGCAAAAAATTTACAAGTCACTTAATATTCACATTGATGCATCCGCGCAGGGCTGATTGAATGACAAATAGTGGATACAAAGATTCATTGCGAACGTAAATCGATCGATTGATTCAGTGTCCAATAAATCAACTTCTAAATGTCGTGCCACCTATAAGCATTAAATTAATATTGCGGTTTAATGTACGTAGGCAATGTATGTAAATGGAAGGAAATGACAACTCGGCAAGCCTCGGAGAACATGGCGGGATGAGTTTGATACTTTCACGAGCGATTGCTAGAAGACTGCTGAGGACAGGAACAGTTGGAGAAGTGGAAGGGAGGCCTTAGCTCAGCAGTGGCACACAACAGGCAAATAATAATAATAATAATAATTTATTGATTCATCAGCTTCAATAGGCTAATATCAGAAGAAATGTTCATTTTAATTTTTAATTCTATTAAGTAGGTTCGGTCTAGCCCACGTGGTATATGTGATATTTTACATAGCCTATACGTGTCCATACGTCTGATCCAAGTATTTTTTTCCAAAATTCCTAAGCTTTAATTTACATGTTGCTTTCGATATACATTGAAATACGAATTATCATGGAAAACTTACGGTTTTCATACTTTCGACCCCAAGTTTCTTAGTGGCTATCTGCAGATCACAAGGAACATACCCTCCAAATGTCATGTCTCTAGGAAGCGGCTTAGGCTGTCAGTTACGTGTGTTTTCTGAAATTTCAGTTTGAGCCCTATGAAGGCAGTTATAAACGTCAAAAAATTACCAGAAATCCAACAACAACACATAAAATAATAAAATTTTGTTTGGAAATTGCGACTTAAATATATTTCGATTGCATTCCCAAAAATATGATCTTTATCCGCAACAGAATAATTATTTATAATATTAATTATGATATACTTTTACCCAGATGAAGCAAATAAGCTACTGATATAAATACATAACATTTAATGAGTCTGCACAACATACACGATACAATTAATAAGTGTTATCATTAATTTTGTATCTAAAACAAGTCTCGACTGAATAATATTTTTATGCCTAAACAATATTTGACGGTATATATAAAAAAAATTATGTATAATTTGAGTAAACTTAAAAAAATACAGTGCGAAAATCTTTTGTTTTTTTTATAAAAACTATTGCTGTCTCACTGAAACAATAAAATGAAAATAAATCCAATTTTCAGATAGGTGCGTGCAGAAGTGGGTCGAATCGATCGCGCGTTCTTTCGTTAGTCGCACGAAGCGCATCGTACGGGTTGGTTGTGTAACACACAGACCGCTGTATAAAGAACGCTCACCGTATTTGCACCCGACGCTCCGAAACACTATTTAAGTAAATAAGAACATTTTTATTTCAAGGAGTTTAATGAGAAATCTAAATAAATACCAAGTGTTGTGTTCATTAAAAATAAGGATTATTTTCTCAACTATTGGGTATGTAATAATTCTTTTTAATACATTACAAAGTACGTAGTTAATTTATTCCTATTATTTCACATAGTTCGTGCCGAATAGTCGTATTGCTAGAACGTTTCCATTAGCAGATATCTAACAATGGAAATAATTGACCGACAAAATATTATTTTCGGTCGTCTACACGTGGTTGGGTAGAAAGCCGACGAGACGCGGCGATGCCCTTATTTTTTGTGCCGTCATCCTGGGGCTACCTACGTGCTTTGTTACTTTATCGCCCAGAGGGTTCAATCAAAGTGATAAAATATATTATTAGGTGGGTACCATTTACTACACTATAACTGCGGGATATAGTGACCATTCGTAAACTACATTACGACGTATATTTTTTTCGCAGATAGGATGGTTTGATCATATCTCGGTGCCTTATAAGTGAGCACCTACTTAATAAGCGTATGACGACGATGGATAAGATTTTACCTGATAAGATTTATAAACAATGCATTGCATTGAATATTAGCTATAAATTACGTACGTATTATTCTGTTCAAGTTCAAGGAGCATGCAACCTAAGATCAGCAACACTCGAACAATACCAACTATTTTCCATAGTTTCGGTGACTTTATGCTTCTATCATTATTGTACCACAAAAACATACAAGTGTATAAAATATTATTATTGGGTAAATTTTGTCTAAAGAATATTATCTTAATTTTTTCAGTTTCTTATTAACAATAATCAGTAATAAAAATATCTGTAAATAAGTAAAATTTACAATATATAAAATTGAATAGTTTGTAAATTATTCCAAAATGCTTTTCACTCTATGCATATGTACACGGTATTGACCTGTGGTACTGACGTTCAAAAACACAATTTAAAAAAAAATCCTACTGTCTGTCTGTTTGTTTCAGCTAATCTCTGAAACGGCTCGACCGGTTTAATCGGAACTTTCACTGGCAGATAGCTAATATTACAAGAAGTAACCTAGGCTACTTTTATTTACAAATTAGCAAAAGAAATTTACTCTACGCGGGTAAAACCGCGAGGCATTGCTAGTTAAGAATATAATATTAACAAGTGCTTCCATCATAGCTCATAAAAATATTATTCTTATTTAATAGATGTAGTTAATCTCTTACCGCAGGCATTTTTAATTCAATCTTCATCGGATAACAATATAAGGGAATTGCTCACTGTTTCTCAAATATTATGCGTATCATTATTTTATTATACCTGCCTTGTGGGACTTCAGATCACGAGGTCCTGAAGTCGTTCCCCGGGACGGGCAAAGTGTTATTGGGTTAAGCTGTCTATAGTTTTCCAGTTACAGGAGTCTGGAATTGTGACCGGTAAATGGCAATAAGCTAGCGCCGCTTACATAAACAAGACAGACTTAAACAAAGCTGGCGATGTGTAAGGTTACCTTTGCCTATACCTTCAGAGAAAACTGATTATTGAATTTAATTTTTTTATTGATTATATATAGAAATATGAACCTCGGAAACGGGTTTCAGGAACAAACAAATTATCTAGCTTGGTTTCATCTTCAGAAAACAGCGTTTTAACCATGTTTACAGGCGATGAAAAATTGCTACATATCACTATTACTATACGAAGGTAAATTTCGTCGACATCTGTCAAGTTATGATAGATCAGACGGGGTTTCCAGCCTATCAGGTGATAACGAAATTAGACTAGATCCGGGCTTGAGTCCAAATGACACCAGTTCCGATTTTTTTCTGTTTTTTTTCAACATCCTTTTCTTATGAGAAAACGTAAAGTTTTTTGCTTTTGTCGGAAAAAGTTTAGTTTTTTGAGTCAACCAAGTACTTAGGTTAATAAGAGGATTCATCGTTTGTTATTGCTACTTTGAGAAGGGAAAGCTGAACCATTTTCCTTAATTCTGCTCATTATTCACGTTACCCGTCACGTGTCTTTTATACAGGAAAAAATCAACATTAATGGTCACAACTAAAAATATAACTAGCCACAAAGTGACTCTAGCAGCAACGTTAAATAAAGCATTCAAACATAAAAAAGAACGAAAGGAGAATCTCCTTCTTTTTGTAATTTGCTAAAAATATACATGAACCAACCTTCACCTTCAACTAGCCAAGGCTATCTACAGCGGTTGGTTGATAATGTCATTACGAGTACTTATAGTTCTATTAATAATCAATGTTCGATAACAGTTTAGCAACCCAATCAAATGTAGGAAAGTATTTGCTGCCAGTCCCAAAACCCCCGGTGGCCATCATCAGTGCTCAGGGAGTCCGGGTACTCTGGTAGATTGCACCAGTGTTCCCCCACACTTTGCCGGGGCACATCCCCTGGGCAGCTGTGTCGCCGCCCCTGAAGACCTCGCTGTGCATGTCAGTGCGAGCCACATCGCGCTGCCACCTTCCCGGGCCCGCGGCTCGGCGGTCAAAGCTCCCACCCCGACCACCGCCAGCAGCCCCTCCGGCCCCCTCTTAGTCGCCTCTTACGAAAGGGGATACCATTGCCAAATTCTTAGACCCTGGCTATTGTTTGGTTTAATAGATGACTAGGCTATCGCGGCATTGGAAGTATAGATGACATAAATCAGTCACGTGACATATGTCATTCCCATACATTTTGAATCGTTTCTATTAGCATTAGAAGCGTGAGGATAATGTTACTTTGTCTACAGGCCAGCGGCCTTACCATGACCTCTTATTGCCATGATAGTTTTACTCTTATTATGAGACAGATGTATATAACGCGTATACATACGTCACTGTCACACAACTGTAATAACATTGCAATATTGCGATCAATCATAGCAATCGATTGTTTTAATATTTTTTAATCCTAATTTAATAGGAACGTACATGATTATGTCGTGTTCACCCAGACATGACCTTTGTGTTTGATATTGATAACAAAGCGACAAAAATGTGTTCGGCTACTATCAATAAAAGGCCGGTTTGTAATCTACAATGTACGAATTTGTGTTCCTACAAAATAAATTAATTTGTTTATTTACCCCAATATTGAGCATTTATTAAGATAACAAGGACAAGCCTTTTTCTAAATTAGCCTTAGTTACTCCTTGTAACATTAGCTATCTGCCAATGAAAGTCTTGTTTCAATCGGTCCTGCACTGTTCATGCTTTGTTCTGCTCTGCATTCAGTGAAAAGCTGTTTATTTGGACAAACAGACACTTCACTTTTATTTATATGTATAGATGGTATCATATTCGTATTACATACATATGCTCACGCCTGTATTCCCCGAAGGGCTAGGCAGAGGTGTTGTTATCACAACATCCACTTTACACCGAATTTGATTAAGTGCCAACGTGACAGTAGTGAGTTTAGTGCCGTCTCAGGCACTATACATACGTCTTTGAATTACTTCTCAAAATATGCAGGTTTCCTCACGATGTTTTCCATCACCGTAAAGCACGTGTTGTGAAATCACTGTACATAAGTTTTTTAGAAAAACTCATTGGTACAGGCCCCGCTGGGATTCGAACTTGCGTCGCTTGCGTAGCAGGCGACTGCTCAAACCCCGAGGCCACCACGGTCACGATTTCGTATTACATATATCATATTATTTATACAGTCTAAACAGATAAATAAAATTGAAGTCTCTGTTTGTAGTTTCAAAATAACAGCTTTTACTTAAGTATACAAGTACAGACTTAAAACAAAACCAAAACAATTTTGTTCTCTGCCTGTCTGTCTGTTTGTTCCGGGTAATCTCCGAAACGGCTGAACCGATTTGAACGAGACTTTCACTGGCATATAGCTGATGCTACTAGAAGTAAAGTTATTTTCAAGGCTTTATTTTCAAAAACAATTAAAGTTCCTTGAATAAAGCCACTAATTAAATAATAATATTGTCTACGCGGGTGAAACCGTGAGGCACAGCTAGTAGTAGTATTTATAAAATTGAAAAACTGATCAACTTATTGTAAGAATCGGATAAGCTTATTTGATTGAGTACTAAAAATTATGTAAATTTTCCATTATCAGCAGTTGGTATAATTTTCGTTAGACAAACAATCCTTATCGCATAATTTACCATCCAAATTTGAATGAGACGTTTCCCAGTATTAATGTTATTGTGTCGTCATTTCAAATTATAAACGCGACGAAGAAATTAATTTGTAATTATTCCTATCTTCGTGCCGGTGCAACGTACACTGCGGGTGTTTTCTAATTGTTGAGTATTACTATATGATAGTATTATGCACAGGGTGTGCATCAAACCTTACTTAGTCGGCTTACAAAAATCATATGCAATTACGGTTTAGTTTTTAAACTTACTCTTTTTATATAAAAATTTGCTGTGCCCCGCGGTTTTACCCACGTAGACTTAATTTTAAGACTGGCTTCATATATTTTTAAATTAATAGTGGCATAAGTTACCCCTTGTGAGATCAGCTATCGGCCTGTGAAATTCCCGAAAAAATTGGTCCAGCCGTTTCAGATAGTAGCCGGAACAAACAGAAAATTAAAAAAAAAATGTGAGTACCCAATGTACTTTCATATGCATTTAGTGAAAAGCTGTTATTTTGGAATTACAAATACACCCTTAAATTTACGTTATCAAATGTGGATGTTTATTCTATGACGTACTATTGTCGTTTAAAATATACCCGACTAAGTATGGGTACATCATGTAACAAGATAAGATAGTGAAGCTTATAATTTGCAATCTGCATAGATTTCCTTGAAAATAATGTCGCCTAGCTAACCTTTACCTATTTATATTGTATACGATTATTATAATCCTTGCTTTTACTATTTACTTATGTTATTACAACCACTCAGATCGGTCAATAACATGACACTGGAAATTAGCAAACTATCGTGTTTTCAAATTTAAGCTTAATAGAAATAAATTATTGCAACGAAAGCATTCGTTTTTTAGATAAACTTTGCTTGCAACGTCCGGAATGGCGAATCAATTGTAAGTGTTGTGATCCGAGCACAAGATAGCGAGACAAATCCTCGCTCGTTAAATATATGCTCCCATGCTGTGAGTATTTTGTATGCAATCTCATGTTTTGCATACATTGAGTTTATACCGTCATTGAAATATGACGACTTCATTGTATCCTAATAAAAATATGTATCCTATTGCGTAAAATATTATACTTAAGGTTTTCTTTATGTGAGAACGTGAAAATTAAGTAGCATATATGTATGTATCTGAATTTAATGTAGAACTATTTGAAAAAGATATCATAAGTAGCTGAGCCGAGCTTATACATTTAATTGCCACGAAAACACTTAATTTTTCGAGTTAATCTAAATAGTCTGTGACACTCACAAATAACTAACTAACGTAGCTTTCTATTGGTATAATCATTTGAAAATTCAGTTCCAAAAATGACCACAGCGAAGACCTTATAAACTTTACCTGTTTATAATCTTTATATGGGTACATTAATAATACTTTACGTGTGTATATCACTGATCTCCTTCTAAACGGCTGGGCCGATTTTAATCAAAATTTTGTATGCGTTTCGGTGTCGCCCTGGATGGCTTTGAATCAGAAGTCAGCCCGGAAGATGGCGCTGCAGTTGGTGCTAGGTTATTTATCAATGCAGCTAGTATTAATATATACCTATTGAATGACGCAGACGTCAATAGTCGTGTTGGCGTCGGATATTATATTCAAATGCCCTTCGTATGCCATCATTTTTAATATACGATCTACATCAGTAACAATGGGCTTCCTTCGATGCAAGTTGCAAACTAGAACCTTAATTTTTTATTGAAGTCATACAAATAGTACCTTACATACTTTCATATGCATTTAGTGAAAAGCTGTTAATTTAGAATTACAAACAGACACTTTAATTTTATTAACCTGTATAGATTATCGTGTAATAAAAACACAACGCAAATGTATGTCATTTCCTACTTTAAAATTGCAATTAAACTTTAAAAGTGGCATTTTAAGACAACCGAATAAAATGACGAGGAATGGTTTGATTTTATTTTGGTGAGCTTTTTTAAACAAGTTGGAAGGTTGGAAGTATCATACCAAGTATACGTAAAGTTGTATTTGTACTATTTGGTGGTTGAGTGGCTTTTGCTTACTTAAAAAAAGACGTGATGGCCTTGGGGTTAGAGCAGTCGCCAGCTAAGCAAGCAACGCAAGTTCGAATCCCAGCGGGGCCTGTACCAATGAGTTTTTCTAAAAACTTATGTGCAGTTATTTCACACCACGTGCTTTACGGTGAAGGAAAACATCATGAGGAAACCTGCATATGTCTGAGAAGTAATTCAAAGACGTATGTATAGTGCCTGAGACGGCGACGGACTCACCCTGTCACGTTTACACTTGATCATATTCTGTGAAATGTGGGTGTTGTTACAACACCTCTGCTTACCCCTTCGGGGACCCTTCTGGGATGGCGTAAGCATATATATTTTTTAAAAAGACTAAGTTATAATACAAATAGTGCCCCTATTCCCGATTAAAGTATTCACGTGATCGGAAATCGTAGTTGGATAGGTAGTTTTCACAACGACGACTGAGATATTTCGTTTTTTTATGTATAGTGGATACATGCACACGAAACACTGTCAACAACGACGCAGTGACTCAGTAGCTGCGACATAGTTACGGTTTAAAGACATTTACTATTTTACAACCAGATAACTGGCACGACTTTTATCCAGTATATATCCAAATACATTCTTAAAGAGATCAAATAATATTTTTTTATTACACATCGTTGTCAATAGTACATACGCATGTAGAACATTGGTATGATTCATAAATCCCTGTTTATATAACAACTCATGTATACCTACTTATGTAAATAAAGAACATTATTGAACACGAATAACACCACACTATCTTGTTCAGCTCGGCTACGCATATATCTAAAATCGTATAGTTAAAAGGTCAATCAAAAATCGTACATAATATGAGATTATTCCCTATGTCTTTTTGGGATTTAATTTATTCGAAACATTACATCGTATCGTATCATACACATTACATTATATTATAACAGAACAGCCTGTATACCTGTATAGATTTTCTATGCGTATATATGGCCACAAAGTTCCTTAACGGCTGTGCCATTTATTATGATAGTTTGGTGAATTTAAAAAATTCTCTTCGCGTTGAGATTTTTTCATGACGACGTTCAGATTGGGAGCGACCATAATATTTTGTTAACAGATACTTTAATGTAGAAATGTTGACTAATACTTTAACAATTTCTTTGTTTACTTTCAAGCAGTTTCATTGATAATACTAATTGCTGAAGTATCCTATTAAGCATGCAATGTTACTTAATATTTTATTATTTCGATTACCTTACTCATAATAATGTATAATAAATAAAATATGTATATGTAACTGATATTAATACGTAGTATACTGATAATGTTATCATTGTAAACAAACGCGTTAACGGAAGTTTTGAGGCATACATACATAAGTAGACTCGTATATAGATAATATTTTTTTAGTTTTAAAATTAACATGTCAAGTAATTAATTTATTAAATACTCGCTGTGCGCCGCGGTTTCACCCGAGTAGACTTAGTTTCATGGATGCTTTATTTTGAGCTCAAATTGCTTCAACTACTTTCTAATCCTCATTGTAATATCAGCTATCTGCCAGTGAAAGTCTCATTAAATCGGTCAAGCTGTTTCAGAGATTAGCCGGCACAAAAATACAGACGGAGGAAAAATTTAAAAACAGTTTTTTTACCTAAATATTAAGTAAATATTTTGTGATTAAAAAATCAACAATCCGTATTAGATCTTAGATTAATCAATAGCAAAAAATATATAATAATCTAAAAACAATGAAATAGCAAAATCATAATCAAATTCTCAACACGTGAGAGCCATCATAATAGGGTTATCAGAAAGTTATCCGACAGTGTTTTGTAGATAATTTTTTGTCTACTATTCTGGATCGTCGATAAAAACTTGTATAACACGAATAGTGAAAAACTATGTTAACTAAGAGCGTAATCGAAATGTATTCGATACTCACGCCTGTATTCCCACAATACGCCAAAAGTAAACCCACATTTCGCCAATTACGTGTAAAGTCCCATGTTATAGGGAAATAGCCTATTGCCATAACCGGGCACTAATCCAGACTCCGGGCTGCTATTGGAAAAGTACAGAAGGAAAAATACCAATAATACGAAAAACTAACAAGATCGTTATTGAAACTGCGCGATTAAGAGTTATCCATCAGTTGTTATCATAAATTACAGTTATAAATCATAAAAATAACATCCTCATATTTTTATCATTAAATTCCTCATTGATGGGGGTTTTCAATGGGGATTAGTGGAACTATCCATTGAAAAATATGATATCGAATTTTCTTAAGTCATTCCATCACCGAGTCATTCGTTTTAAACGGTGCAAATTAAAAACTTCTAAGCCTAAACTTTTCATTCTGGTTTCTTATTTAGCGTCTAATCTAAGAAGTTCTTAATGCACGCTGCTTAAAACAATCATAGTTTGCCCCCAGTAGCTTATATAATAAATGTGTGCATCACTGCGTAGGTACAGATAAATAAATATCATTCATTTATTTACAGACATGCGGTGTACGTGTAAACTCATACTTGGGGCGCGATAGCATAACCAATATCGAGGGAGTGCGAGAGGAAAGAAAATACTAGAAAGTGACACCAGTGTCCGTGAAAGTGAAAGCAACAATGACGCCCGGCGCTATGGAAGAGACGTCCATGATGGGGAACAATAACGTGGTTCCCCTATTACCCAGGAGCACAGTTCATCTAGAATTCAAGAATATCACATGTACCATGAATCGGTATTCGCTGACGAAGATGAAAGTTGGTGAGTAAAGAGTCTTTTTCATTTGTTACCAAAGTTTAGCACTTTTTACCCGACTACGGCGAAGCAAAAAGGAGAGTTATGATTTTGACCGGTATGTATGTGGTCGTATGCCACTATTCTATTAGAATATATTGTTTTGTTACAGTACGTCACATATGACTGCGGTTATGCTCTAAACATTGCTTTTTTCATTATTTTGAGAGCATGATTTTAACATACAGCTTGCACCGTGCCGACCCTATATATCCTCCTGTTTTGAGAACTGTTCAATATTATCTACGATATTTATCAATATTGCGTGCGTGTTTAAGTCGGTAGGTATAATCTACATAATTATTTTGATGCAACAGCTTTATTACCATAATATTTATACTCCTAGTTAGGTATATAATGAAAACGAATGTTTCACTATCAGTCGCCAATGTTCTCTCTGATACAATATAGGTAGGTAACGGCTGCTATGTGTGCATATGCGCTATATCAAAATGGCCTTACCTACCAGCTTTCATAGGTTTAAAACTTAGCTTTACACAATATTTAACAATTCAAAAGCATTTTGAATATAGCACAGCCGCCAAAACCACAAAAAGTAATCCTTACGGGAAAAACATAGATATGCTTTTTATTTTATTTTCGAAGCCAATCAGCACGGAGTTCGCCATAAGAGCTGGGGCCCTATCATGACCTCTTTGCCACCATAGCTTAATTCTTATTATGAGATAGTTCTATATACGTGTATAAATCTGTCACTGTCACACAATGGAACTATGATGGCAATAAGAGCCTAAGGCCCCAGGTCGAACTAAGTGTGGTTATGATAAAGAATGCGGCCCTTAAAGACAGCATTAAATAAAAACATACAGAATACCAGATTCCATGCATAAGTGATAACGGGCGCGCATGCACATAGAAGCTTTTATTAGAGGGAGCAGCCTTTCTGTTATATTTCTATTTTGTGACATTACCGTAGATCTTATTACGACAGAGTATCTCACAAAAAACCGGAACGGTTGGTAGGCACGTGGTCCTCCTTCAAGTTAGAGTGTGGGTTTAGTAACACGGTATACCATACTCCGTAGGTCATTAGAAGTTAATTTGTGTCAAGGGTCATATTTTAAAATGCCTCATATATTAAATTTTCTTCTCTTTTTGTTCGTTATAAGTGAAATTTAAGACAATTTTTGGAAATTGTTACCGATCAAAAGCTTCAGAATGCCTGACAATAGGTTTACTAAGTCTAAGTACCGATGGTCCTTTCAATAAGCGGGCAGTTGCTTGGTTTAAAAAAAATTTGTTCATCCAGATCGGATCAAGTCCTGCCGATCCCAACAATAGAGGCGATGGGATAAGTCAAAGCAACGATGATAGTGATGTGAGACATTAATCAATACATAAATATTATTGTAGGTGCTTAGGTCTAGATATTTAGCTTTAACATACAATCTCCTACCCCATTCTTATTTCTCTGTGAATAATAAAAACTAACCGCAGTCATACAAATCACTAACGTATTATTAAATAATTTATTTATTTTTATAATATTCATAATAAATATATTTATTTAATACAAAGAACTAAACCACAAACAAAACGCTTATAAAGACATATCGACAGATCACGATTTGCTCGAACACATAATAATTTGTCTGAATTTACGGTTGGTTCGCCAAATGTATGCATGGTCAAATTACGTGCAAACATAATCGCGCATAGTAAAGGAAATTTTCATCTCAGACCATTATGTCATCACTAGAAAGTGAGTCCAATTTCTTTGCATCGCGTCATACGACCTTACGCAATAAGCTCAAACAACTACTTTGCAAGCTACAAGCCGCAATGTACCTTATGCACTGCGATATCGCTTTGCCTCTGCTACTAAAGATTACCAACAAAACCAGCAATGGTAATATTAACAGATAAAATACTAGTCACTTTTTAGTGGATGGTTAATTCAGTGATAACGCTGAAACGTGGTTGATGTTAATGAGTTAAATAATCACAACTTATCGATTGCGGAATAATATAGCAACTTAGTGATAAAATTGTAAATTACAGAATAACAAGTGGCACACAAATTTAAACAGATCGACTTAATTTGATACCGACAAATAAGCTCTAGTCACTGGCTACTAAATAATACATATTATACTACAGCTATCATAATATGAATCATATTATGATAGCTGTACCCTGCGGTTTTACCCGCGTAGACTTAATTTCATGGGTGACCGTTATTATTATTTTTTATTTATAGTAGTAAAATTACTTCTTGTAACATTAGTTATCCGGCAGTGGTAGTCCCGTTAAAATAGGCCAAGCCGTTTCGGAGATTAGCCGGATTAAACAGACAGACAGACGAAGAAAAAAATTTAAAATTAGTTTTTCTTTGATTAGATAGAAAGCTGTAATTTTGGAATTACAAACAGACACTTCAATTTTATTTATCTGTGTAGATTTGGTTGTTTTAATTGTTATTTAGATTGCACAAACAAAAAATAATCATATTTTGATGCATTAAGAATGACCTAGGTACTTACATCACAACTGTTCGTGGAAATGTAAACAATTATGCATGTTGAACAAATGACTCGATTATTCTATTGAATTAATATAATCAAGTATATTCAATTAACAATGTGCAGACACGGAAGTAAATATATTGATAGGAACTAGCTGTGGCCCTCCTATTAGTATATATATACGATACGAGGAAGATGTGGTGTCATCCCTTATATTATTACCAAATTGATTCATTTCTGTTTTCATGATTGCCCTGCTTACCGTTAAGGATTAAAAATACGTAAAAAGCTTATTTAAAACTTTCTTTCTTTTCTTTTATTTATTTAATGGCTTAAGTGAAACTATTACGCCAATGTCAAGTGATTGTTGAGAAAAATGTCTTGTAAATTGTTAAAAATATGTGGAGGAACCCATTGGATTCCTCGCTGTCAAATTCTTCGCAAACAAAACTCTTATTTAAAACTAGACAGTAGGCCTAATGTAGTGAGTGACATAAAGCTGTCACGTGACATATGTCATTTCCATAAGTACGTTTTGTGTCTTTTTTTGCTAACCGCGAGCATAATGTTACTTTGAAGGCTCTGGAATGTTCGATAATCCTCTTTGCTACTCGCCTAGGCTATGCAAACTACAAAAGAGAGGTTTCCTTCAAAACCAGTACTATTGCGGACACTCACCAGCGGTAATTAAATATTGTTCAATTGTTCTCATTTGAATCTCTTGAGTATAAATAATTAAATGTTAAATAAAAACTTATCGCCTGTATAAAACGCAACAAAATTAATAAATCTGTTACCTGCCTCACGTGATAAGTTCACCGGTGAGGGCAGAATTGGCTTATCGTTTTTGATGACATTCAAACTTTTTATTGGTTTAAATTGACAATTGCCTTTCACAAAAATGAATAGGTAAGTAATTAGTGTACTTGTTCGATAACATTTAAACAATATTATATGTAGCCAATAGCAGAATCAACATTCGTGATACTTTAGTAGCCAAAACCCATAGGTAACATGCTTTGGCGATATTAATTAAGTAAGTATTTTCCTCATTTTTATGGCAACGTAAAACTTCCTTCATTCACCGCTAGAGGCGCTTTTACGTTCCCATACAAAATGAGGAAGACACGCAATCTACATAGTCAACGTTCAAACATGTTATACTTAACTTGGGGTACAGTTTCACAGATGATTAGGATTTTATTCGACTTTTTATAACAATGCTTCCTCAATGTTTTATCTCCTTCTTGCTTCTATACGCAACGTCGTCCGCATGGAATAGTTACTTTGGGCTAACGCTAACTGTAATCCCCGATTGGTGTAGCGTGATGATATATAGCTATAGCCTTCCTCAACTAATGGGCTATCTAACACTGAAATAATTTATCCAGTCGTTCCTGAGATTAGTGCGCGTTTAAGCAAACAAACTCTACAACATTACATATTAGTATAGATTACGAATGACATAAACATAATAACATTGCAAGCGTAAACACACCAAACTATCTTCAGATTACCTTTATAATAGGTATTTTAATAGTATGACCTCGGATCTCGGATGCGTATAATGTAGGATCTTGTCTCCCGGATGTACATCTCTCATTGTTAAGTCGAGGTCCCGCGTGACAGAGCTGTGACAAAGCCCACAAAGAAGATTACCATTGTTTATCAGCGCGGCAATGCTTCAATTGGCACGCTCTCACTAAGTATATTTTATTCGTTACTAGCTGAGTCCCGGGGTTCCACCCGTGTGTCACTTGAGCACGACCACAAAAAAGTCTTAAAACATACATAAATACGCTCACGCCTGTATTCCCCGAAGGGGTAGGCAGAGGTGTTGTAATCACAACACTCACTTTTCACCGATTAAGTGCCAACGTGACAGATGATGAGTCCATCGCAGTCTCAGACACTTCACATACGTCATTGAATCACTTCTCAGAAATATGCAAGTTTCCTCACGATGTTTTCCTTCACCGTAAAGCACGTAGTGTGAAATCACTGTACATAAGTTTTTTAGAAAAACATTTGTACAGGCCCCGCTTGGATTCGAACCTGCGTCGCTTGCGTAACAGGCGACTGCTCAAACCTCAAGTCCACCACGGCTTCTTAGTCTTAAAAGTCTTAAAAGATTATTAAATAACTCACTCGTGACTTGGCCCATAGAGGTGTATGTATATATCCTATAATTTATGAGCAACAGATTGTAGCCAACAGAATTGCGGATTATCTGCCTCTAAGCAGCTCTAAGTAGAAGCGGAAGGGTCTACTCTGTTTCTCCGAAAACGAATCTTCTCAAACGATGGAAAATCAAAATGAAGTTTCATTATTGGTTTGCTTTTATCAAACTCAAGTTTTCATTCGTTTAATACTTTAATTAAATAAAGTACTTGCGTTGGAATATAAAAACGTCAAACAATTATATAGCAGACTACGTTCGGACATCATTTTAGAATGAATTAATACCGCCGTATGAATTTTGCGAGTTTTTTATTTCTGGGAAAGCGTGTAGGCCCCCATATTTATTAGAATACACGTCCTATATACAAACTTTAGCATTACATTTTTATAAAAATTATGAGATTGGAATCTCATAATATAATAAGACTGAAAAATTGGTAGTATTGGTATTACGTACATATTGTATTTATAAATATCAACAATAAACGACAGAATACACTTAATGTCAAGCAATAAAACACAAAGTTATATGATAACAAGTTTATGTATACAAGTATGTAAGAAGTAAATTGAAAAAAAATGCATCCATCTATACATATATTACTTTTATAAAGTTAAAAAGTAACCATCTCAATTTATTACTTTCTTATATTAACTAGCTTGCGCCCGCAGTTTCGCCTGCGTTGTACTAAATTCACATACAGGCTTTCAACCATGTCACCCCCTTAGGACTTTTTTTTACGAATTCCTTTCACAGTGTATAAACACCCTTCAAATTGACTCTAGGATCAGTAGTTTACGCTAAAATTCAGTCTGTCAAGCCTTAGAATTGTATATGCATAGATTTTTTTAATAATAAAATATATACAATTTTTATAATATTATTTAATTACCCAATTTGTAATTAACAAATAAATGCCAATGCCCAGGTACTCTTTATTTTATACATTCACTTATGGTTACCCATACACGTATTGGGAAACAATTATGTAAGCGTATAAAAAACCTGTGTGTCGTAATTTATTTTCGTCCGTCATTCGGGTAAACGCAATTTCGTTGAATTGCGTTTTTTAAGAATATTACAAGCGATATGATTACAAGTTTTTCTATATAAATTTCAAACATCATTATCAATTGTATAATAAACAATAGTGCAACAATAATGTTGACTCAAATTAATATTACACGTATTTATTTCACGAACAACACAAATGTGTGACTTAATTTATTAAATCACGCCATGTTCCACCAATTTTGTTATCAATGCTAACTATTAGTTATGAATGTAGGTCCATGTTTAATTTATATTCCCATATAAACCTCCCATATAACTCCCATATAAAACTCCCATCCCAGGGCTCCTAAAAATTAAAAAATGTTTTCTGCCTCTCGGATTTTTTCCGCATTCGTAGCGCGATAAATAGCGCGTAGGTCTCGAATTTTGGCATTGGTTCGTCTCGTCTCTTTATTTTACGAAAGCTATATTACACACTTTTCGTAATATGGGCAAAGTGGGAATTGAAGAATTCTCAAAGCGAGACGAAGAAAGCTACGTAAATCGTTTTTCGGTATAAATTAAAAGTCAATAAAATGTCGTACATATGAAACAGTCTGAACTCCAACCTTGTTTACCCGAATAAAACGTTAATTGCGTAAAGGTACGTTGTCATTTTTAACTCAATGAGCAGGAAACTCAGTTCACAGCAGTTTTTCGAAACGCGGTGTTTAAATTGGAGCATTCTAAAATCTAGATATTCTTGGACATCAAAAAGTTCAAAGACCTTTAATTGCATGAGCACGTGTTTTAACATACAATGTTGCAATATTATAACAGCTTGTATAGTTAGCATTTACATATGCAAATAAATGAATTAGTTTTGCTGTAAAGATAATCGCTGACATTAGATAAGTATTTAGATCTACCGTTGAACACAAATTAGCGTAATCATCATTTTCTGGTTAGAAACATCGTTGGGACTGATTTGACTAGGTATCGGTTTGGTGGCTGTGTGCCTGCAAGGCAAACGACGCAAATTGCGCAAACACTTATCTGAAGGCTAGTCTCCGAGCCCGTGGTAATCCTCTCGACCTTCATAAGTGGGCCTTACCAGGGGGCCTTCCATCATTGTTTTAAGCAGAGCGTATTAAGAATGTTCCATATTTGTACCGTAAAATTACACGTCAAAGCTACGTAGTTCTTAATATGCGCTGCTTAAACGATCATAGTTGGCCCCCAGGGCTTAAGCAGGTTAAACATTTTTATTACCATTTTCAGTTTACTGTAGTCATATTTTGTGGGAATAAAACTGCTACATTTAATTTCTTGAATTATGTATAGTGCTCAGACTGGAAATAATACAAACAAGAATCATACTTATAGGGACTCAAAAGATATTAAGGAAAAATGTTCAGATTCAATTTCAATTTTATTTAAGCCTAGAAGAATTTCATAAATTATTAGAAACTTATAATGATATCACGTTCCTTCTTCAATATCTTAACGTCAATACGACTGACTAAAGCACTTTCACGCACTTCAGAATCCATGACGTTCTCTAATTGTGCGAGCACAGCTGGCGTCGGAGACGCTGAGTAAAGGTGAAATCAGGTCGAAATTTCAATGTGGCCTGCTTTTTGGATGCAAACAATATTGTACTTACTTCACTGACTTACTTAAACGCTTATATTTTATAGTGTTACATGTGCCAAGGGGGGCACACTCAACGCTATAAAATATAAGCGTTATTTTGAAGAAATTATGAAATTTCTATTGATGCCTTGCTCTTAAATACTTTAATAAGATCTTGTCCACCGCCCTGTATATTTACATGCATCCATCATATTGTATGGTGGTGCTTCTAATCCTTACTAAACATCATAACAGCCATAATTAAAGTACTTACTTAACAATAGAACACTCTGTTCATAAAATTATGCCCATGATACAATTGGTCCAACAAACAAACCGACCGTTCGATACTTGATAGAGTTAAAGGTCAATAGTAAAGCATTTAAATTTTCAAATAAAGCACGAAATGGCTCAACTTGTGCGTCATAATATATGTTTATCAAGATAGAAGATAATCTTGTTATATAATTACACTGAATGGGACAACGGTTACCATGAGGTCAAGGAAATTATACAACTTTAATCAGATTAACTTTCATAATAGTACACGCGAATTTTTAGACGTTTACCGTTTGACAACTGCTTTTGAATGCCACGGGAAGAAATTTGTGGTAAAGGTAATTTTACTGCCTAGCCTGCGTCGTAGTTCTGGTAGACGCAAACGCTGCTGCGGTTCGCCACGTGTTCTGGGTTCGATCCTAGGGTCAGACATAATATCATAGGGTTTTTCCATCCGTAATTACCCGCTCGGAGTCTGAAAAAGTGCCCGGTGATGGTAATAAGTCTCGCCCCTTATAACATGGAACTTAATATAACTGATGAATTGTGGATGTGCTGTAACTACACCTCTGCTTACCTTTTCGGGAATGCAGGCGTGATCATACGTGGTGCTTATTTAAGTAGTGTATTGTTGCAAATCAGAAGATACTTTATAAAACAACGTGTTCTTGACCCGGGAAGTCAATACAACAAGGCCTGTACTTAAGTAGGCGATAAATCTAAAACTGTGCGTATGTCCGCTCCTAAATGACAATCAAATTGACTTCAAAGACCGTGAATAGGTAAAGGGCACTGTTTATCATGTGACTGAAGGTTACATTGCTTCATACATTTCAATTCACATCCAGAAGTAAATACGTTTGAGTCGATTGTAAGCAGGGCAAGTATGAATTCTTCCGTCAACGATTAGAAACGTGGTCATAATGCGAAGTCATTGAACTAGTGAGTTTCAGTTAATAAAATCAGCTATTAACACTAACAGGCTTAGTAAAAAAATATGTTCGAGAAATGGTGAATTATACAGTGAAAATTCAACTAACTAGCTTGTGATCTACCGAATAGCAGCGATTAAGTTTTGGCCACGTATCACGATAACGAATGTGAATCTCTTTTATAAAGAAAATAATCGCAAAAGCCAAGCAAAAGTAGAAATATAAAAATAAATAATAATTCCTATCTCAAATTTGGGGCGTAAACTAATGTTTGCGAATAGCAAAGGTCGGTGCTAGATAATAATGATAAATACGGTAAATAAAAAAATATATTTTAGAGCGTCAAGTAAATGCCGAAAATTTAAATCTGTCCAAAAATACTGACAACTTTTATAATCGTGACCAGCTTTACCAGCATATTTTTTTTAATTATTTTTTTGCAAAACGTTTGTTAAAATATAATTTCCTCTCAAAATGTATTGGGACAGTTCATTGCGTTATTTCAATTTAGACAATAATGTTTTTAATAAAGCTAATTCAAATATTTCAGTGACCTATATTAAAAAAAATAAAGCATTTTTATCTTTATGTATACAGATATTAAATAATTAGTATAGTTTGTATCTTAGTTTAGTTAAGCCTCAAAACTCCAGTCAGCATATTAATGAAAGTGGGTTGGTTGTCTTCTTATGAAGCTTTGTATTTATGTAACAAATGAAAGCCATGAACGAGACGTGCTATGACGTCACTTGACGGTTCATAATATTTGTATTTTAAGGGGCCCGCGATTCATGTTTCTAATATTTGTTCAAAAAGTTACAACTTCGATGTCGTAACTTGAAGTAATTTAAGCTATTAACGATATACTCTAGATTCGTAAAAATGTGTTTGTCGCCACTGGATTGGGGGCCAACTATAATCGTTGTAACAATGCGTTTAATACAAAGTGTTCTAGCATAGGCATTACTATGCTTAAAAGGAGACTGTTTAAATATTGTGTTCATGTTATTATTACATACTAGCTGCGCCCCGCGTTTTCACACGCGTAGACTTATTTCGCGGATCCCATTTTTTAAATACCGTCATATTAATTTAATGAAAAGCTGTTAATTTGGATTATATCAAATTTTATTTATCCGTTTATATTAGTTAGAACTTTTTATCTTTGACGTTTCATTTTCGTACCATCAAATGAAACGTTAAAGCATAGAAGTTCTTAATACGCGCTGTTTAAATGATCATAGTTGGCCGCTTATACTTAATTAAGACTAGATTAACAAAAGCAATATATTATCCACTGATGCGGCAATAAAAGTAGTCACCCCCACTCTGCTTGCTTCATAATATTCACCTTGCTTTAAGATGACATTAATGATGTTAAAATTACTGATGTTTAATGGCATAAATCATTTACACTCGAAACTGGATGGATCACATAACATTAAATCATCCACTGCCATTAGAACCAGCTGCGTTGCAATTCAAGTAGATATAATCAGCAAAGTCAGTGTCAAGGTTTTTATTATTTGGTACTAAGTAACTGTGCCACGTGGTTTCTGCCTTACTGTCTCAATTTTTTTACCTATTTTTTCAAAAACATTTACTTTTGGGTTTATTTTTTTTTTCAATATCAGTCAGTCCTTGTAAAATTAACCTTCCCGTAACCTTTACTGATGTAAAATCTGCACTGTAATTTTTAAATACCCTTTTTTTTAAGTAACCTTTATTATCTTTATATTATTATTTAATAACTTTTTTCCACAATTTTTTATAACGTTGTCTGAGGAAATGGACTAATATTGTTATTTTACTGAGCTTTATGTTTTCTATAACATAGTAATCTTACCTATTGTTGGAAAACCACTATGCTGTTGGATTACACGTGGTATACTTAATGTCATAATGGTAGTAATCAAGTCACGCACGGTAAGCATAGTGCAAATAGGAAAGGTCACACTGAAAAGCTCCGCTAGACCTCACCTCACTTTGGTTTGCGGTTATATTTCGGTTGACCCTATGACGACAATGTGCGGTAACAACCGATCTACTAGTGCAAAGGACCTTGCGATAGTTACAACTATTTTTGCTAAGTCTTTTTTTTTAATTGCTGTCAATAAGTCTCGTTCACACCTGAGTTCCAGCAAAGCAGTAGACAGAGCACTTATAGAAGATACACCCACATTTTATGAGTTATGTTTAAGTCTCATGTAATAGGGGGCAAGACTCGCCCCCTATTATCTAAAACCCAATAACATTTTGCCCGAATCGGACATCGAACCCAAAACCTCGTATTAATAATATTATTATTATAAAATACTCATCGCAATGTGAATGCCCGCCTATCAAGTCCTTCATAATATCCCATAAAAAATCAGGATGTAATATGTTCTCAATAGACTCTAGTATAAAATAATATAATGATCAATAAATTGAGCTCAAAGTACTATTAATTGATATATGCGTGTATAATTTAACAGAGTATTGCATTATTTGCTCGTAGAACCGTGCGTTCGAACTTCGTATGTTTGTTTAGCCTTAAACTCCTGCTTCATAGAACTGGGGGCCTACCATCATCGGTTTAAGCAGAGCGTATTAAGAACTTCGAACGAACGAGCATAGTAGGCCCCCTGCGGGCTTTAAAGTAAAACGCATTCCTCAGAAGTAAAATCCCACCATGGACCCAGGTGCAAACAACAATATATGGAATAATACAAGTTCAATGAATGCCCTAACAGCACATTTTGATTCTTCCAATTGAGTTCCATTAAAACAGTTAATAGAAGCGGTATGTTTGCATTGAGTCATACAATAAACCATATCGTAGACAAGATTGCGTCTGAAGGATACAAAGCAAGATTTCACTTACAAATTGATGAGAGTTGAATCCTCATTTCACACCCAGAGTGGAATATCGAAAAAATATTTCTAAGTTCCCCAACAACACAACCTCTAGCCCCCTTATTACAAAACAGGACCAACACTCGGACTAAAACTATCTCCATACCTTTTCAAATCCATATCACAAAAAGAGATGGAACTACTTTTAAACCAAGGACTTATCTCAGGCGATGATTTGTATTAAGGGGTTAAATGTTTTGTCTCTACGCTAGGCCTTCTGGTTTAGGCTATGCGTTGATTGATTGTAATAGCAAAGCAATAGGCATACATACGGTACGATACAATGCACTTGGATATAACGGGTTTTTTGTAAGCATACTTTCTCTGAGTGAATGCCAAGCTCGGAAGATATGATCTTAGGAAAATGAAATCGCGCTTCAATTTTTTTATTACTCTGTGTTGCGTTGTTCCATTCATGTTCAATTTACTTTGAACCGAGATGTTTATTATAGTTTACAATATGGAAGTAGCCATATCGTAGCCAGATCTGATCATGTAGTCAATAGGTCTAATAAATATTTCCTAAGTGATTCCATGTGATTCAAACGTTGAACATCAAACAGTACTGAATCTTTCTGTATCTTTTCACCCTCCCAAAATGATCTTTGAAGATGTTACAACCCCACTCTTCACCAAAGATTATACAAACAATAGAAACTTTGTCTAAGGCTGCCGGTCCAATGAAGCGGAGCGGAGCGAGGTTGCTCGGTGATGAGCGAGGTAAACTTATAGATTTGTACCAATAGGTAGATTTTTACCGCTCCGCCACCTAGTTTCGCTCCAGTTGACAGGCAGCCTAAGAATCCTGGGTAAGGTCACCAAGGTCGCGTCGACGGGAGAATGAGGAGTGCAAACGATGTTCTATTGAATAAATCTAGTCCTGAGACGAAATAGTCGTCAGATTTCTTTAACCACATAACGGACCTGTCGATCAACAAAAAAGTACAGCAAAAAATTGGAAAACGAAAAACGGGCCCAAGATACTGTTTATTTAATATTACTTTACGAATCCAGCGCAAATAGACGAGAATGTTTATAAATAGCTCAATGAGACAGCTACAGTCACACTGGTATTAAATTTAAAGAATCTATTTCGAAATTTCGTCTTGAAACGCGTATTACCTATTTAAAATAGCGAACCGGGAAATTGCACGTTTCAGCCATTACAATGCTTTTCCTGACAATCATCACTGACGAGGTTGCACTGAAATTACTTTTAATTACGTGTAGTTGTGAACTAATCATTAGAAGGTATAAATTAAAAGTCACATTGAATTGTTTCAAAGATGATTTGCAAGTTTAAACTATTGATGAAACTTGACGAATTGATAAGTGCCTTCAATGAACTAAGTCAAACATTATTGTACATTTTTTTGAATTCAGTGACATCTATCAAATTATGGGCACTATGCATCCGTAATATAAGAAATCAAAAAGTATGTTTAGGATAAAAACTTCAAAATTAAAAAGATTCTGGCATCTGGCAGTAGGTACAATACTTCGGCTCGATTCGGAACAATAAATGTTGTATTTAGAAATGGAAGCATTTTTATATATTTCGAAATAATTGACTAGCTTAAATATAAATTACCTGAATAAGTAAATTGAATTTAAACAATGAAATAATAATTAATTATTTTCAGCACCATCTGTGCCACTGTTTCACTTGACTTGACATAAAAACAAAAGTTTACTTGAATAAAATTAAATAAGATACATAAAATTGGAGTGTCTGCATCATCTTCTCCCTGGCCTTATCCCATACACCGTTTGGGTCACCACTTGATTCAACCCGATGTGGCTGATCACGTGATTTTTATACGAAGCGACTGCCATCTGACCTTCGCAACCCCTTTAACGAGGAAATCTGTTATCTGGATTAAACCTGGTTGTCAGACTATTTAAGGCCTCCGAATGACCTGTAACGACTGCCAAAGATGATTAATTGGCAACCGAGACGAACGGCTTAACGTGCTCTCCGAGGCACGGAGGCAACTCGGGCGGTCACCTATCCAATTACTGGCTAGGGTTAGGGTTGCTTAACTTCGCTGATCGAATGAAGTGCGCAATAGCAACTGTGCCAAAGCTCCTTGAAGTGTCTGCATGTAGGTTGGTAATTCCAAAATAACAGCTTTTCACTAAATTCATTTAAAAGTAGGTATATACTGGTATTAGGTGCCGTCAATGTATGCACACTAGTATAATTGAAATGAAGCTTATATATATGTTTTATGATTTATATTGTATTACTCAAAGCTGTTAATTTTTTTTTTTTAAATGAGTAATTCCTGAGTTTCTTGCCAGATTCTTCTCAGTAAAAGCAACCTTCCGAACCTGGCGGTAGCATATATAATCCTATGTAATCGTGTCTTTCTGACGATTAGAAAGTACTTTGTAAAAAGTCTAATCGAATAAATATATTTTTGATTTTGATTTTGAAGTAGATTAATAGACGTAAAAAAACTTAATAGTCACAAATTCGATTGTGCGCATATTCATTTACCTCATTAGTTTATTTTATGACGCGAATTAACAAAAGATTACCGCGAGAATATTCTATTATATTCAATTTACAATACCTTTGGCTATGGTTACTAAAATTAAATATGAATGTTACTAACAAATTATGGTTTACTGACTGGATGAATATTATTATTATGTAACTATCGCATGATTTTAAGAAGCCTTATTTATGAACAATGTCATCAAATACAAAGCGTATGCTGATCATTTGCAAGTACTTTAGTCGAATTTAGATTCTCAACACTAACCTCCTCTGACGTCATAATGAAATGCTTGACGCAAGTATACCTTTTCAATATTGGTCATTTGTGCGATAAGTGGTTGAACTTCATGCGTGAAATCAAGATGTGATATTTGCGTTTATTTGGGTACCTATTTATTATTAAAATTCGAATTTAAGGAAACTAGCGACCCGCTCTCTCTTCACTTCAGGTTACGATTTTTTGAGACTATTACAAAACGTTGACTTTTTTGTAAAATATATAAATGCACAAGTTATTTCTATCTATAAAACCACTGGATTTCAACTCTTATATGTTAATAAAAGTCTTGTCAAATTCCGTAACGTACTTTACTTGAATTATACGACAAAATAATTGTATATGGAATCTTCAATTCGGCGACTTCAATTTATGCCATTTAAAGAAAATATAGTAGCTTTATAATTATTTAGCTATGCTCCGTGATTTTACCCGAGTATTACCTATAAAAACTATGTTACTCAGTGTTTTTTCTAAAGTAAATTACGCCAGTAAAAGTTGCGTTGAAGCCGGCCGTTTCATAGATATGCCGTAACAAACAGACAGACATAAAGACAGTGTTTTTTTTAAATTATTATTTTCGGTAAGTACCTACCACAATTCATCTAGTGAAAAACTATGAATTTGGAATTACAAACGGACACTTCAATTTTATTTATCTGTATAGATAATGTCCGGACCTAAAGGTCTTTGACATTGTCTTTGATACTGCAGGGACAAAGAGTAAGGATACTTTTATGCAACGTGATTCACAGTTATTTCATAATAGGTATTTAATTGCGGTCCGAATAATAAATATTTCGGTTGCAGGCTTTTAACCTTTGCAATGAGCTGCGTCATTTCCTTATGTTCCATCCTCAGGTCCCATCTTCGAAAGTCAATTGTCATGATTCATAAAATTGTCACACTACCGCATTAGATTATAAGTCTGTTATGGTAGATGTAAGTTTGTAAATAAATAAATAAATGTTTCTAAAAGGATAATATTATAATTGTAATCATGTTTGGTTTCAATTCTACTACTTTAATCTGCTTCTTTATTAAGAATGCTTTTGACTAAAGATGACATTAAGCTAATTCTCCATTTTACTTTAACTTTTATTTTATATATATATTATTAAATATTAAGAGCCGTGGTGGCCCCGGGGTTAGAGCAGTCGCCTGCTACGCAAGCGACGCAAGTTCGCATCCCAGCGGGGCCTGTACCAATGAGTTTTTCTAAAAAATGTATGTACAGTGATTTCACACCACGTGCTTTACGGTGAAGGAAAACATCGTGAGGAAGCCTGCATATTTCTGAGAAGTAATTCAAAGACGTATGTATAGTGCCTGAGACGGCGATAGACTCACCATCTGTCACGTTGGCACTTAATCAAATTCGGTGAAAAGTGGGTGTTGTGATAACAACACCTCTGCCTACCCCTTCGGGGAATACAGGCGTGAGCATATGTTTATTTTATATACCTGATATGATATTGTGATTGTTTCAAGAAATAAAGGATATTTTTTTTATAAATCTGTGGATAACTGTTGCCAATAAAAACTGCAAATATTATAAGTAGGTAATGTAGGTAGTAGGTTCTTACTAATCAACTCTTAACATTCACTTGCAACGGCACTTGAGAAAGTCTGTCAATGCGGACACGTTAACACATTGAGCAACTGTTTAGTTAAATAATTTATTTTCTTTTGTGAAAGGTGTATAAAGTGCATAAGCCAATTTTTGTGTGTTTGGCTTAATCAAACTGTGATCTCGTCGGCTTAGAATTTAGAAGCGACCTCTAAGCCATTTATTATATTTGTACACTTAAATAAATAACCTCGTGCACAGCACATATTTCCGCAGTTCTTATTTTAGTACAAATTAACGCTAAATATTTTTCAAGAATATCTTCTTTACCTCTCTGTACTTTTGCACACAACTAATTCATTTAACAACTTTAATTGGAAAAGTGTCGAAAACAATTCAATGCAACTGATAAATTATTACGTTGGTAAATTATTCATAATTGACTATTGTTAACCTAAGTTACTTACGTGTTATTGATTAATAACTCTCGTGAAATGCAAAAACACACATCCTTCAATAACCTTAACAATCTACTACTAACCACATCACACAAAGAAGTACCCACTTACATACATACATACAAATGCTCTAGCCTGTATTCCTCAAAAGGCATACCCTTTCTTCCCCAGAGGTGTTGTAATAACAACACCCACTTTTCACCGAAGATGATTAAGTGAAGTCAAACGGTAGATAGTGAGTATATCGCCATCTCGGGCTCTATACATACGTTGTTGAATTTCCTCACGATGTGTGAAATCGCTGCACATAAGTTTTTTAGAAAAACACATTGGCCCCGCTGGGATTCGAACTTGCATCGCTTGCATAGAAGGTCAACCCCAAAGCCACCACGGCTCTTCCAAATCCTCCTTCTTTACTTGAAAAAGGTAAAGGCCTATGTATGATATTTAAGACTTCTTTAAAACTAAGCCAGCTAAAATTGCCTGTTGATCTACAGATATCCATATAATGTGTTTTTTTATTCGCAGACCAAAGACATATCCTCAAAGGAGTAAGTGGAAGTTTCAATCCTGGGGAGCTAACAGCCATAATGGGTCCCTCCGGTGCTGGGAAGACCACACTGCTCAACATACTAGCTGGTTACTTGTAAGTACTACCATTATTTCTTGGCTTTAGCCTTTGTTGCAAAGAAAAAATGTTAATATACAATACATATAAACATAACTAGCGGTGCCCCGCGGTTTTACCTTAGTTAGAATCGGTTTCATATTTTGGCAGAACACATTCATTTTTCAAAATTATAGAAGCCTATTTTACTCTTATCTGTAACATCAGCGATCTGTCAATGAATGTCTCGTTAAAATCGGTCCAGCCTCTTCAGAGATCAGCCGATTGTTTCGACAGGCAGACAGAGAAATATTTTAATAATTGTTTTTTTATGTAAAAACTGTTAATTTGCAATCAAAAACAGACATTTCTATTTTATTTATTTGTATACATTGATAACCTTACGACATTATCACACAGCGTTACCTAGTCCCAAATTAAGGAGAGCTTGAAATATGAGCACCAGACATGGGATATAACACTAAATATAGTTTTTTGTAAGTGTGTGCGTTGTGAATACAAATACCAAACACCCAGACACTTGGCAAACAATAATGCTCATTTGCCATGGCTGGACTTGATCCAGTGACACCTAGATTACACTCCAGTATATTATGCACTAGACCATGTCTTCAAATACGTAAATGCTCACACCATCCTAGAAGGATCCCCGAAGGATTGATTTACGTGACAGATCGTGCGTCCATCGCCGTCTCGCGCACTATTACATACGTCATTGAATTTTAACTCAACCATAATAATTGATTTATATTAAAATGAAGTGCTACATTTGCATATTCACACAATAAAATGTAGTGCGATCAAATATCGAGTTCGCTGAGTCAAATTATGAATCATTGAACAGACAAATTGCGTTTATTTTCCGTAAATACCTACCTAATAAGTGTCACAATTGTGTTGTTCGTAGTAAAATTAGCAACAAAACATCCAACTATGACTATCAACTAACGAAACCCAAAGTGAAATAAAACAAGTCATTGTAACATCATTTAAAATGTATGTTGAAATATTTAGATCGTCGAATGATTAAAGTAGGATTGTAAAATAGCTATTTATTTGAATCGCCAAGGAAAGTGAAATAATTTAACAAGGCGAATTACGAAACAAAGGTATTACGAAGAATAATTAGTATTGCAGTCTCTTACTTAATCCGACGGAATTCCCAAAATTTGGTCATCCTGGGATCTAGGATTCAGCTTAGTCTGGGTAAAAAAGCATTCCGTATATATTTGAGTGTGTCGTAAGACAAATGCCTATGACCTTGCTTGCCTTATTTGCCAAGATTATTTTTAAACTAACTGTACGCCGCGGTTTCACAAAAGTAGACGTCATGGGATATATTAAAATAAAAGTACGCATTTTTAGCTCCTTATAGCATCACCAACCACCAGTGATTCTCGATAAAATCGGTCCAGCCGTTTCAGAGATTGTCGGAACAAAGAGACAGAATATAAAATTTTAAATTGTTTTAAATATTATTTTTACTTTCACTTTAAAAAGCTTTCACTGGGAAAACAGACACTTCAATTTTATTTATTATAGATGTACCGGCTAATGAATTATGTGCTTAGCGCAATTAATTTAATGCTCTAAGCCCTGACTTTCACTCTCAGGACACGAGGCGCAAAAGGCGAGATCGCAGTGAATGGGGTGTACACTTGCGCGTCTCAATCAGCAGGACGCGGCGGTGCGCAGTATATCCGACAGCACGACGACTTGAGAGAACACCTCACGGTTTACGAAGCCATGTCACTAGCAGCCGCCCTCAAACTTGCCGACTTCACAGCTCACGAGAGGAAAGAAAAGGTAACCTTATATACATGTCGAAACCTTGATAAAGTAGTACACGGGAAGCTAGCACCCTGGTTGTGATTTGTGAATACCGCAAATAAATCAGTGTTCCAAAACTGAGCCGTGATGGCCTCGGGGTTTGAGCTGTCGCCTGCTACGCAAGCGACGCAAGTTCTAATGCCAGCGGGGCCTGTACCAATGAGTTTTTCTATAAACGTATATGCGTGATTTCACACCACACGTGCTTTACGGTGAAGGAAAACATCGTGAGGAAACCTGCATATGTCTGAGAAGTAGGTAATTCAAAGACGTATGTATAGCTTGAGACAACGATGGACTCACCATCTGTCACGTTAGCACTTAATCATATTCGGTGATATGTGCGTGTTGTTGTTACATCACCTCTGCTTAACCCTTCGGGAACCCATCGGGGATGGCGTGAGCATATCAAAACTAAGAAGTTCTTAACACGCTCTCCTCAAATCGATGTTGGTAGGCCCCCAGTTCTGAGACAAATGTTCTCGGAAAATCTGTTCCAATGACACGCCGATAAGAACACCATTGTCCTATCCATCAACATAAATGATTTATGTTTTTTGTATTAACGTATTTATTCTTCTATAACACTGCTTGTAAACTCGTGTTTGTACGTTATCATTAATATGGGACTACACAAACTTTGTGGTGTGGTATTATTATTTTTGACGAGTGACGAACGCTATAGGAATATCTAAATAGACCACACTGTTCATAAATAATATTAAAGTGTGACAAGATACGCTGTAACAAAGGATTTTCAATTACATGGTGATATGCAGTCAATGTTGTTCGCAAGTGATTGACATTGTTTCCCAAGATAATACGAATTTGAATCTTATTGTACTAAACAAATACCAAACCAACATTTAATTACTAATTTGGGGGAAATGTGGGCAGAATTCATTGAAAGACCCTAAAGAATCTTGAATCCTGTTACAAGCTTAAGCTGCAAATAGGAAAAACCTAATCGTTTTACTTTGTTTGGATATAAATAAAAGGACGCCATTATTGAAAGTCTTTTGTTTTATTCAGAACTATAAATAAGAGTTTTTGCGCAGAGTGCACGCCACTCTTATTGGTAACACAAAAATAACGGCAATATTCGTAACTCTTAAAAAAAAGAAACATAAGTCTAGTCTAGAAAAACATGATCAAAGTTTGCGTTTGATCATCCTTTGCACCATGGCATACAACATTCTGGCATCCCCCGAGCGGGGGCTTGCTAATACTATATTGCACGCACCGATATCGGGCAAAACTAGCCCCCTTAGGGAAAGTTTCTTCCTGTCAGCTTCGCCCCGGACACATTCCACCAACACATGATACACATCCTCCACCATGTTGCAAAGTCTTTGTAAACTCATTTGAGAGCCCTGGTGGCCGTGGTGTTTGAGCAGTTGCCTGCTACGCAAGCGATGCAAGTTCGAATCCCAGCGGGGCCTGTACCAAGGAGGTTTGCTAAAAACTTCTGTGCTGTGATTTTACACCACGTGCTTTACGTCAAGGAAAACATCGTGAGGAAACCGGCACATGTACGCACTTAATAATTTTCGGTAAGAAGTGGGTGTTGTTCTTACAACACCTCTGCCTGCCTCTTTGCTGAATAAAGGCGTGAGCATATATATGTATTTACATAAATGTTTATACTTTAGGTATATGAAATACTGGCTCTATTGGGGCTAAGTGGCGCAGCGCAAACATTATGCCGCGACTTATCAGGAGGCCAGCGAAGAAGACTTGCCGTAGCCCTGGAACTACTCTCTGATCCTTCTCTTTTGTTTCTGGATGAACCTACTACGTAAGCATATTAAGTACCTATTTAAAATCATTAAAGTAATTATATTAAAATCTAGAATGGAATTGCGTTAAAAAAATGAAAGCTACCCGCAGAGTAAGTAAGGAAGGTTACTTGCTTAGTAAAAAAAATATACCGTCGAATCGATAACCTCCTTTTTTTGAAGTCGGTTAAAAAAGGAACTGCGCTACTGCTCTGAAATAGAACAATACGTAAAATATATGAGGTACTTAACATTTTATATTTAATTGACATCAGCTACTTAATATACGTGAATTCCAATTAACTACAGCGAAATAACATTTTTGAATGGACTATTCAACCTGTGCGGTGGACCGAAACCAAACTGAAACGAACGCGCTTCTAATAATTAACTTCTAGCGTTGTTTCGTTCATCGGTTTCAAGTGCTGAATAATTTTGCGTCGAATTTACACATTTACATATTGAAACCTTGTAATATACTGCATGTTATATCTTCAATATAAGAGTGAACAACTAGTCAACAATTAAACGATTAAGTTAATCCAATCAAATATATTTTCAATGGATTGTATGAAATGCTACACTGGTATGTTTATTTTTTATTTGGTTTTGCACCTAGGTTGTATATGTGCGTGATATTTCACACAACACAAAGTAAATCATATTCCGGTACTAACACTTAAATATGTAAATAAACCAAACTATTGAATATTTTTCGTGATTTTCCAGTGGGCTGGACTCATCGGCATCAGCATCGCTAGTTAGTTTGCTAAACACCTTGGCTCGAGGAGGCAGGACCCTCATAGCTACCATTCATCAACCTTCAGCACTGCTCTTTGAGAAGATCGACTCAGTATACTGCCTAGCAGACGGAAGGACCCTATACAATGGACCCCGACGAGCCTTGGTTCCCGCATTCGCTAGTGCTGACCTCAGATGTCCACCTTATCATAACCCTGCCGATTATTGTAAGTACACTAAACTTTCAAATTTAACAAAGGTCTGAACTTATTCGAATGGCTTTTCTTAAATTTAGTAGCATGAATTTCTTGAGAAGTCAACAATCAAAAAGCGACTTATATTTGTCTGAAATTAATGTAATAAACTCGTGCCTAAAATGCAGCGACCTACTCCAATAATTTCTTTACGAGCTTTCTTATACTTCTTGCTTAATTCTCCTCACTTTGCAGTATTTCGCGGCACACAAAGACACGCATAACACATTAAATGTTTTAGCAACAACGTTAATCTGGTCCTTACTCAAATAACGCCCCCTCACTCTCTTAACTTCCTAAGAATGAATAGCACTCTTGATAAGATTTTTTATTATGTGTAGGAGCTCCATGCCTGATTACCAATAAAGATTCTACAAAGTTTAATGTGATGGCTCTAGCTTTAAGTTTGAAGCCTAGTATGATGTTACTCTGCTACATCGCTGGAGTCTTAATGTAAACATTCCCATGACTTGACACGAATTTACACGTCTCTTTGCGTAATATTAGCAAAATCCACTTCTTTTTTATAAGCATATTGCGCACCAACATTTATTGTATAACTTTTATATGACAAACTGTTTCTCTCATTCGGCAAATATCATGATATCGTCGCTGCAGTTAAATAAATAAAGTTATGGAATGAGGTCCCGTGGTTTTCCATGCGAAGTGAGCGTGGGATTCTTCAAGAAGGGTGTTAAGAGATTTTTAACAGAGACAGCAACATGCACTTTATGCATGCATTGTAAACAATCGTCAACTGTGGTTATTTACCACTTATCACCACGTGTACTTTATGCCTGCAATTTCACTTTGTGGTATAAAAATATGAATTTATATGTCAGAGCATCCTATTTCATAAGCGTCAGCATCAGCTTATGTAATACAATGAGTAAATCTATGACACAGTTACCCGATTTCCACGTTGCGTTTCTTCGAGATTATATTTTTTGTTTGCCTAATAAAAAGTACGCAGTATGTATGATCTCTTAACACGGTATTTAGAATCCCACACCTATATTCTCTGTGCAAGTAACTGTCACTGATCTAAGTTACTTCCTAGCGTTATCAGTTGACCTGCAGGTTGCCGAATGCCAACTTTTATACCGAAAAGTATGGACAAAATAAGTGATACTAAACATGCTTGCAAATATTTGAGTTTTTATTCATCACATACATGTTTAAATTCTAACATGAAGCGGGACTCGAACCCACGACCTCTTCCAACCGAGCTACTCGTGATCCTACCTCATGCGTCGAATTTTCCCTTCCCTTGTTTTTGCGGTTTACGGGCTGCTTTGCGCCATCTGTGGGTCGGTGTATCAAAACTCGGAACTTTTTAAGAATGCTTGCAAAATGTAATAATCCTACCTATATACACGTGCTTGTCGGGTGTTAAGTCCGAAAGCCCTTACTGCAACGGCCCGTGGATCAGGGGTCAATACTCGGCTACGAGAATTAAAAGGATGTAATTTTTCTTTTATAATTTATGGTGGCCAACCTTTAAAACCTGGCAGTACTTAATAATCTCGATGACACTGGATTTATATCACCAGGCTATAGGAAGGGTAGTTGGTTTTCGTCTATATTCTAATCACCCACAAGTCATTCCATTTGGGGCTTTCAGACGTAATACGCGCTTGTCATGCTATGCCATCATTTGATACAAGATAAGCTTATTATCAAAGACTATGACTTCATACTTCACCTCTTATAATTACCATGCTATTTTAATTCTTACTCATTAAAATAAGTCCGCATCAAGTTATGGCTTGCCAGCCATTGGTGCGGTAGTATGTCAAGTCTTGTATACAATAAAATAGAGATACATGATGATAAATCCCAACAGAGGTGGTACCAACCCCATACTTGCTGGCAACTAGCAGTATACGCCATGGTCTCTAAAACACAGTAATAATTCATAGCGTTTTTGTTTCAGTAATGGAAGTAGCTTCGGGTGAATATGACGTGGACCTTATTAAAGCAGCCAGGACGATTTCGCAGTTCAAATTCGAACCTAACGCCAATGGTTCTTGGGCGGAATATATTCCAACTATACCAGCTCTGCCTGGACCCTTAGGTAAGTCTAGTTTAAGAAGGGAACAGTTCTCATGATTGTTTATAAGGAAGACACCTTTAACAAAGGTGGCAATCTAAACATTTAAAATTCAAGGTCACCACTGACTTACTTATACATCAACATCAACACACAGCCTAAGCCGCTGGTCCTACCGACATGAAAGTAACCACATAGTTGGATTTTACAAATTTTCCACCCCCAAGGCGTTTAAATGGAGCCAGGTCCTATGATTTCACAGTAGTTATTATGAGTCTGTCTCTGTCACATCTATGGCGCGAATCGAATAAAAGCATGCGCAGTATCCCCACAATTTTTCGCTGTGCGTTCTTTACTCGTCACGAAAACTGGTGTTAATGGAAATTCTCAGCAATTCACTTCAGATAATGACTAGTCCAGAGGTGCCGATACTATTTGTTCTGTTCGGAAATCACACTGACCTGGTCAATAATCGGCCTCGATGTGAAAGACGCTTAATAAAAAATCCAGGTAAAGCGGCTGAGGTAGAAACAGAATTCAAAATATATCCCTTATATGGCTGACTTTGCACTTTCATTCTCTATTTCATTTTAAAACGAATAATTTATATCGATATCCTTGAGAATAAAAAAATATGTAAAATGATTTACTTAAATTTGAATCGAATTTCCGTTTTATTAAACAACTCTACGTCTTTACTTTTACTTTATTAAAAGACTGCACGGTCCAAAATTATAATTTCTGATTTGTTTTTGATAAAATACCATCTAACAATACTCTCGAATTAAATATTCATCGAATTCAGAACATCCATATAATTTACATAATGAGATTGCTAGTTCAAATATGGAAATGTATTTATTACTAAACAAGATTCATTGGAATAAAGGTCTTTGGCCTACCGAAACTAACGGTTCCAAGGTCGACAAGTAGAAAACAAACATATGGAAGCATTACGATGAAATAACTGTTTCTAAATACTTTAATGGTTGTATGTTTTGTGGATTATAAAAACTACTGTTTTTAAAATTACGGCTCCATTGTGTCATAGAATTAAACTATGCTCTAGGTATATATTGAGTTTCGATTGTGTTTTATTTTATTTATTTAAATAGATGTGCCCCTCGGTTTCATCCGCGTAGATTTAATTTAATGGATATCTTTACATCTATACAGATATACAAATAAATAAAATTGATGTGTTTGTTTGTACAACAACAGCTGTTCACTAAATAAATATGAAAGCGTACTTAAATAAAAAAAACTATATTCAAAATGTTTATCTGTCTTTCTGTTTATTCTGGCAAATCTTTGAAACGGCTGGACCGTTTTGAATATAAAAACTTTTATACTACTATTTAAAAATTATTAAGATTCCGCGAAAAAAGCCAGTCATGATATTAAGTCTACGCGGGTGAAGCCGCGGTGCACAGCTAGTACAAGTATAACGTTGAAACGTAAACCACACCCGCCCTCTTCATCATGTCATCTTCGTCGACATGACTCATGTATAAAGGTTTGTACCAACAGAAAACAGAGGTTATCCGCTACCGCTCCGTTGGTAGTACCTAGTATTATTTTGTATAACATATTTCGTCCCTTAATTACAAAACATGGTATTAACCCCCATCTTTACAGGATAGGACATGACGTCCCTTTTCAAATCCGTATCATAGAAATAGATGGAACAAAGGGTCTAAGATAGGCGATTTTTGTAATAAGGGGGTATTGGGCTTAACACCGGTATTGGTATCGAATTAGGATATTATATAGGAACCACAGAAAATTATATTATAATAAATTTTGCATAAAACCTTTTCAGATATAAGTTCAGATTTGAAATCGAAAAACCTGCTAAGTAATAACAACCACCAACAAAAATCTTCCAAGTACATGTACCGACAGTCCGGCATGCTGCGACAGACGGCTATACTACTCTACAGAAACTATTTGATGACTACTAGAAACTACGTAAGTTGATTGTATTAGGATGAAAAGAAGGATCACTTACGTTCGCTCAATTTCAAAAGAGGCTTAAAAGAATATCTAGCGCCCAATTGTCATTGTTTTTCCACGAACAAAACACAATGGTACGTTTTTGCACGATTGTCCACGGTAAGCGGCTGTAGCTTATGAATGCTTGTAGCACCAAGTGTCACGCGTAACTGTGTCCCCAGTCGGACAGCTCCATATATTGAACAGGCGATCCCGTTATACCCCTCTAAGGAACTTCATCATAGTTGCGTGTTAAAGGACTTCATCATAGTTGGGCCCCTGTGCCTGCTATCTTGATAGCAGATGTGGGTATGGTATAAGTAGTCAATGCTCTGGATCTATTTACAACTATAATTAACGTTGACAGCATAGCAAATAGCAACACAACGTGAATGTGTAAAGATGCCAAGGAAGTCCACGTGTCACGACATGGCACATGTAAGGGTCTAATTAGTATTGATTGTTAAAGGCGCTATAACATCTCCAACTACTTACTCCTCGAGGACTTTTGCGTCTTTTTTTTTTATCTTAATATATGTAAGACTATCTTCTTCGTGTTTTCAGTCTCTTTTCGTGTACCGAGTGGCAGCGCACGTGTTCATAGCCTTGATATTCGGTTACCTATACCACGGCGTGGGCAGCGAAGCAAGCTCTGTCCTCGGCAACTATGTCTACCTCTACGGCTCTATGCTTCTCGTCGTCTACACTGGCAAAATGTCCGTCACTCTGTCTTGTAAGTAACACGCAATAATTTTCTTTACGTTTTCCTCTACTCTTAGTCCTCATAAAAGTTAATGAAGGCCCTAACATAACAATTTCTAACGTTAATTCTCATGTTGCACTGCTAGCCAAGTGCGACTTTCTTAACCACCGCCACGCCTGGGCCAACGGATGGCGGTGTTCCCCAAATACTCCCCTAATTTTGTAAATAGCCTTCAGTATAATCTTTGAGTACATCAAGGTAATCGACGCTTCAAAATAATTGCATAAAATAAAAAGCAGAAGATTCTTAGCAGTAAACTACTTTTTTGGTATCCTAATCAGTTGGTTTAGCAAAATTAAATAAGACGGATTGCTCCGAGTTTCAATTAAGTGAACCAAATAAATATTTTAGTTACATGTCTAAACGGTTTCTCGTTCGACTATGTCATAAACTTCAACATTTAATAAAAATGTGTCTGTTTGTTTTCAGTTCCGCTAGAAATGGATATACTTAGAGGAGAATATTTCAATCGATGGTACAATTTAGGACCTTATATATTTTCAATACTAGCAGTCGAATTACCATTCCAAGTAAGTTTTTTTTTTGTATTTTAACTGAGGTACGTATCCTATATTACATTTGTGACAGATATTAACACCATTTATTATCATTAGGAATATTTAAAACACGAGGTTGGGATAACATGCTTAGTTTCCATACTTAGAAATATGTTGAAGTTAAAAAAAATCTTGTTGAAAATTGTCCCACACTCCCATAATTATTTCCTATAGCTATCAACAATGCTTTGTTGGTCTGAGGTCTGAGGTTCTATGGAAATTCTGGGATCACGCAACGTGTTATTGGGTTTGTCTTCCTGGAATTTTCCAGTAGCATCTGGGAGTCTGAAATAGTTCTCGGTCCCGGTTGGTGGCAAGGGGCTGGCCTCTAATACATGGGACTTAAACAGAACTGGCGTTATGTGCTTGTACTATAAGTAAGCAGAGGGCTTATCGCTTTGGGGAATAGAAGGGTAAGTTACGTATGTATGTTGTAAAATAAAAATTTTATGTTATACAGATGATATCATGCGTGTCGTACGTAGTGCTGTCCTACTGGCTGACTGACAACCCGCTGGACTCGACTAGAGCCACCTTGTTCCTAGCCACTATTGTTGCTACGTCACTATGCGGACAGGCCTGGGGCTACTTCATTGGCTCCACCACTCCTACAAGGGTAAGAAACGAAACTATGATCTAGTCCACTTTCAGTCAAGCATTAAGCTGCATGAAAGGAAACGCGTGCGTATTCCTCTATTTTTGCAAGTATCTATAGGCTGCGGTTTCTCTCATGCTGTGTCAACCTAATAGTATTGAGAAGAATTGTGCCTACGGGGCCTACCATCATCAGCTTAAGCAGAGCGAGACTTCTAAGCTTTGTTTCATTTTGTGATGCCATATTAAAACGCCAAAGCTAAGAAGTAACCAAGGCGTCACTGCTATAATGATGATATCAGGCCCCGTATAGTTCACCGTCACATTCCGCCTTACTATTTAACTAAACTAACCGTAACTTTATTAAATTATTTGATAAGATAATAAGAAATAATGTATTTACTTTTAAATATAATTGCCATTTAATAATCCTTAACTAGAATACAGTGTCATGTTTTTATGCTCAGTGTCTAAAATCCTGCACTACTATCTCGTATTCCAACCGATCAATATCTTATTTCAGGTTGCAGTATTCATCGGTCCCGTTCTGGCATGCCTGTTCTCGGTGTTTGGGTTTTGCCTAGCTCTGAAGGACACGCCCTACCACTTCAGATGGATGCACCACATATCCTACTTTAGGGCTGGCTTTCACGTCGCCGTGCATTCTATATACGGCTTTAATAGGACTAGGATGCATTGTTCCAAAGGTAATTTGCTGTAACATTACTTTGTAATTATGGAAAAAAATACGTTTATTCTAAACAGACTAGTTATGAGTCTAAGCACGTTCCTAAGGCTTATCTCACAAATGTTAGTGTCCAGTTAAGTGGGTGCACTCATAATTTGGATATATTGGTTTAAACGTCAAGTTTTTTTTAAACTCTAGGGCTGTGATTATTCACATGATCAGGTTCCAAGTTGTTCTGGTTGCATACCATGTAGTAATTTATTTTTACTTGACTGTTTGGAATCATGGCACGAAACGACACATTAGTTACTCCAAAGAGTAATCATTCAAGTCAAAAACCTACATTTGAAAGGGTATAAGGTGTCGTATGTTTAGTGTGCCTGATTCACGGTAAATTCTAACGAGTAATATTATTAAACTTCAATTTCCTTCCAGAATATTGTCATTACATAACACCAAAGAAGTTCCTGACTGAGATGGATATGGAAGACGTGGACGTCGGAGGCAACATGGCGCTGGTCTTGTCCACCACCGTCCTGATGCACTTACTCACTTGCGCCGCTCTCTGGTATAGACTGAACAAGAGATGAACAAACAAATCGCGCAGGGGCTTCGCTTTCTCCGAAAAACGAAGCTTCGGCCAAAAGTTCACAATGTTCCTACCCGGGTTCTTATTAGTTTTAAAATTACTGCTAGAAAATTCGTTATCGTCTAAATATTCTAGACCTACTTCAATTTAATTATTGAACGAGCGAAAACTTGAGTTCGTAAGCGATACTGTTTTTAGTCCATTTGCAAAGTTTCGTTTTTCGGAGCAAGCTAGTAGACCCTCTGATGTGGAACTTAAACAATATAGATTTAAGTATTAATTTATTAGTAGAATGATTTATGTTGAAGCCAAGGCAATGTTGCTAATAAAATCCAAGTGTTAAAGGTTTGTAGATGAAGGACGATGACCTTAGCTATAATAAAATTACATTGACAACTTGATAAAAGAAATCTTGACAGTTACGACGTTTTTTACGACTACTAAACACGGATTCAAATTACGTACGTACGAACAAAGGTAAATGTTTACAGTACTAAATAACTGGTTAAATTATGCGACAGTACAGGGTAGCAACCCTGTATTAATTCATGGATAGGTATAAGTGCTGTCGAAATATGCGCTGGCCTTGAATCCGCAGTAGTGATTTTATGTGTCTCTGTCCGTCTGCGCAACACGAATAAAATACATACGCAATTACCCTCACTGTATTCGCTGATCGCTCATAACTCGCGACGGCACTTGTACTACGTAATGCTATACAAAATACTACCGCTGCCAATAGCATGGGCGGTGAAGGCTTTAATGTGAAGCGATTTATTTAGGTATGGAGCACAAGGTGTGTTTAGATGTTTGGTAAGGCAATATATCAAATTAAGAAATTCTATGCTATTAGGTTCCCAATAGAAAATATTATTTACGAGCAGACTACATGATATATGGCTTCAATAAGAACTGTTAGTTTTTCATTCAATTATATATCGTATTTAGTATACATATAATGTCATATAAATCTTAGTCTTATGCACGTAAATAATATTTTCTATTGGAAACCCAATTACATTCCAACCCAAGTACCAAACTAAATAGTATTACGTCTATTCCATGAACATTCGTTTCAATACTTTTGGGTACTTTACTTGTGGTGTTGTACCAACAATTAATCGATTTCGTCGCAATTATATGAGCTTGGACTTAATTTTCAAACAATCAACTATGATCGTTTAATCAGCGCATTTTAAGAACTTCTTAACTTTGACGTTTAATTTGACGCTACCAAAATTACGTCAAAGCTCAGAAGTTCTTTATATGCTTAGCTTATACCGATGATGGTAGGCCACCAGGTATACACAGATCTTATTTGAGATAGTTTATTTTAATGGATTTGATAGGTGTGATACCAAATTCGTTGTGGAGTAATTTTATTTAAACTTACCAGTAAAATGTGTGTGGTTTCTAGAATAATAAGCTCAACCAGTTACAACACACAATTGCTTACGTAATTGTTAAGTAACTGGCAAAATATTCATTAAAATTATAATTAACGTAAATTATGATTTTGACCTATGATCCTAGTAGCAAAAAGTAGTAAATCATTTAATATTTAATTATATATTTTGAGCTACAAAATATTATTTTCTTAAATATATTTGTCTGTAATATTTTATACCGGATGTGTCCAATGGAACTTCTTTGCAATATATTTGAGGTCTTTCTGGGGCCTACCATCATCGGTTCAAGCAGAGCATATTAAGAACTTCTGAGCTTTGACGTAATCTTGGTACCGCCAAATTAAACGTTAAAGCTAAGAAGTTCTTTATACGCGCTGCTTAAAAGATCATAGTTGATGTTAAAAGTTGAACTTAATGCAGATAGGTTAAAGTTTGGCAAATTATCAAATTTTCATAATTCATATATATCAAATATCATGTAACGTATACGCGAAACGCATACGCACTTTTGAACATCCTGTATGACTAATACACTTTGCACACATCCTGACTTTCACTTTCGGATTTAGATGCCTGCTTTATATGTTTTGCCATTATCTTGCCAGCTGCACCAATATAATCTAATCACTTTCTCATTTTATAAAAGTAAATATATTCAAATCATCATCTCCCTTTGCAAATGTATTTTATAACTTGAAATAGATAAAAGCCGTACTTGCCTAGCACAAAACTCAAGACACGATTGGGATGGGATGTAATGTTTAGCGATTATAATTTATGTTTTGACTTAAGTATAGACAATTTATTTAAAGTATTATAAAATCACCTTCCATTACATAAGTTGAGTCGGCACTTATGTAACTTAATTGGGACGTGACAAAGTTTTAGTTAATTATTATTTTAATAAGACTATTGTGATGGATTTTCATAGAATATTTATAGTTTTTATTTCGGAATTATTTAATAAGTTTATATGTTTTGTCTAAATATGGCTAACGCAGAAGCCATCATAATATTTTGGGAGAGGAAATATTTTTACTTAGTACCTAATTACTCCATAAATCCAGAACACGGCACACGATAATAGTGTCAAAAAATCCGTGGTGTCTAAATTCAGTTCAGTAGTGGCCTGGCTTGGGAATCTTAAGTCTGAGTAGACAATTTGGCTTCTTATTATGTATGGATCGCAGTGTTCTGAGTTCATGTTGTGTGTTCGGAGGTGATTCCCTACGGCCACCTTCTACCATCGCCCTTCTCCACTGATGAAGGTGATATTCACTAAGCACGCATCATATTCAATAAAGTTTCGAGATAAGTTTGGAGAACGGCCCCGATATGTATTCATAAGTGAGTACAGGGGCCTACCACCATCGGTTCAAGTAGAATGTGTTAAGAACTTCTTAGCTTTGACGCTTTGTCATTTAATATGGGTCGAAGACGGGAAGCTCTTAATTCGCTCTGCTAAGTCATTATGATGCATGGTCCTGTTGGAGCTTCTAAGTCTATGACAACTTTTAGTTCAAGTGTTAACTATTGTATCGCATGCGAAGGCTTGTTTTGAATCCTTCTATAAACAGACCCTTAGCTGTAACAGAAAATATGAATTGATTGGTTACTTATAATAGTAAATAATTGACAATCGGGAGAGATTATTTGGCCAAAACACAGGTTAAGAAAATCTGAGCCCGTTAACGTCCGAATACAGAATCCAAAAATATTGTAGTACTTTTGAGACTTACTAATATTGTGACTTTGTGCGTTTGTGACGTTTATTGGATCTATGATTAATATGTAATATGACCAATCACAAATGTAGGTACTTATTTGTGCTTTATGGTACGTGCCTTATGACTGATGCTAATTCTTTAATGGAACTAACAATATCATAATTATTTAAAGCCATGAAAATGTAAATAAATATTTTCTTTGTGTTTGTCTGCATCCAGTAAACAACAAATAGGCAATTAACACATCTAGCATCAACGATACCTAGATATTAAACATAATGGATGTGTGACTCCGAAGATTTGACCTTTGGTGCTACAGAATAGTAATGCAAAGTGACGAATATATAAATAATAACAAAGGAAACTGAATAGGTAGGTAAGTACAGTCATCTTGGATCTTGCATGATTCATTTTTATAAACTGTATCTTTATTACTAGGAGCTATTACTTAATTGATTGCCAACACATAAAAATATCCATTGTCTTAATTGAATAAACAAAGGAACTGCAACGGCCTGACTGATAGACGACGAACTCGAGAAAGATACAAAAAGATAATTATTGTAAATTAAATATATATTTTTTATAATAAATTAACTTGTTTATTCCAGTGAATACTTTGTTTCATTCGTCCAAAATACCTACATACAATGAGATGGTATTCAGATTTTTTTTGTTTGGCAGTTAGTTGACTTGAAAATCTGATTATCCTGATATTTAAAACGTTCATAAAAAACTCCATAGGATTCATAAAACTCAATACCATCAAGTTGACGGTGATCTTGAAAAAATAAGGAAACGGGAGTACCTACTAGTAGAGTACTTTTTGTAATTTTATGAGGAACTCGTGGACTAGTTGCTATAACGCATATCCATCGATCAGTGAAGTAAAGCAACCCCAAAATGAATACCAGTGGTTGTATTAGTAAATATACTCAGGCCATCCCAAAAGGGTCAAATTGTAACACTCACATTTCACCAAATATGATTAAGTGACAGATGCATAATCTATCGCCATCTCACGCACTATACATACCTGCGTCTTTGAATTACTTCTCAGACATAAGCAGGTTTCATCGCGATGTTTTCCTTCGCCGTAAAGCACGTGGTGTGAAATTACACATAAGTTTTTATAAAAACGCATTGATACAGGCCCCGCTGGGATGCGAACATGCGTCGCTTGTATAGCAGGCGACTGCTCAAACCTTAAGACCACCACGGCTCTTTGTGCGGAGTGACCTCCCAAATTCGCTCCTTACATCGGAGAGCTCATTTAACTGTCAGTCATGGTTGCCAATGAAACTTCCTAAGCAAATATTGCAGATTAGTTGGAAGCCTCAGAAACTCTGATACCTACTTGGTTTGACTTAGATTATTGATATGTAAAAAGGGTTGTGACTGTCAGAGGGCAGTCGCTTCAAATCAAGTGATCAGTCACATCGTGTTGAATCAAGTGTAAGCGAAGTAAGAATCTTATTGAAAGTTCGGGATTTCCCGTAGATATTTGAGAACATTTTTTTTTATTTGCCATCGACGAATTGGGGGATTCCCCAATTCACAACCAGATATAGCATAAATATTCCACTTTCTTGGAATCGATAAATAATTAGGTATCTTTATTACGATGCAACGTAACATAAACAAATTGGTAGACAACTATCGCAATTTTATGTTAAATAAGCAAGCGAATTGAAGAAAGTATCGGATCAGTAGAGTAGTAACCTAACTGATCGTACATAAAGATATTGATTTAATTTTGTATCTTGATATTAATTAATACCGAAGTGACGTATAAATGAGACGAGAGGTATAAATTTGTACACTTGTTTAACACTCACCATAATCGATCTTAGATTAGCAGCCAATCTGAGCAATATTTAAGTTGTTGGAAAATCGGATTTGGTAATAATATCAGCTCAGTGATTCCACTATACAAGACTAGATAACGCGCGAAAGGCCTTGCCTTGCTGCCTGTTATTAAAAATAGTGTCATGTTGACAGCATTTTGAAGGGGATATTTTGTTAGACTGACATTTCTTGAGACGTCATAATAATTAAGCCGACTGGCGTCGCGTCCCAAAAGTTGCTGATACTGTTGCTCATCAAACGCATTTTAGGTATATCAATTTTTTTTGTTTTTGTGCTTTTAGTAGTATATTATTAATTACTGTAGTTTGCAATTTATCAGGCTACGCATTTATGCCACCTTACCGGTCTAATCGTATTGGTAATGGAATGACAGTGTATAATATAAAATACCAGCTTCGGAGCCCTGCAAGCTTATTGGCCACAATTTTTTCAGTAGACAAAAACTTCATGCGAAACAAGTGATATGGGAAAAGCTCATTCTTTGTATATAACGGTACCACAGCTCCAAAAAACATCCCACATACTTACTTAAATGAACTCACAACTATCATTACTATTCGAATCGATAGTGTATGGTAGGTATCTACACAAAACGTGAGCTATTAATTACTGAGCAGTCCAATGTTACAATGATCCGCGCGTTCATTTTAGCCGTGAAATATGATTTTGTTATCATTCAATGTGTCTAGATAATTGAACGATTAACATATTACTGTAGATTGTCCACCGCGTATTTCATTAATTATCAGTTATCATTAACTAATCCCTTTTCTATGATTATCACACGTGGAGCCGTGACTTGGAAACAACGATTTTTAGATGATAAGAATCGGAAAAATCAAACTTCTGAGAAAAACTCAAATTTATTCAATAAACAATTTATCAATGTCTTGTTCTTAAATTGTTTTATGCTATCTTTAAGATTATTTTCCTTTATGGTGTCTTTACGAAATAAACCCTTATCTCTCTGTCTGTCTGCCACACCTGCTTATCTTGGGAACTAAACAAGCTATCTATAAAGAAAAAACGCACAGTTATATTTCTACTTTAACATCGAGTATCGTGCACGTATGACTAAATGGATTAGGTAGCTTTAAAAGATCCTGAAACAGTTTTAACAGATTACAAAAAAAGGAGGGGATTTGTCAACTTCACCATATAGGTACATATATATATTTTTATGGCAAACTATCAATAACTGTTTTTTACTACAATAATTATCAAATTTTTATCGCCATCCTATCGCTGTGGCATACAGCGTGAATATTTAAATTAATTATTTGTGCTTTTAAAAATAAATGGTCAATATATAAAAACGTCCATACACCTATGTAAGTAATTACATTTACTTATTATTTACTCATATTGATCGGCACTGATACGCAATGTTAAGTGGAACTTTTGGCCTTTTTTATGCTGACTTGTAAACGTATTATCAGACTCAAATTATCATACAGATCAATTGACGTATAGAAATCCTTAATACTTGACTACATAAAGTGCGGTTCGTGTGTCAATTTGTTGGTTTATTGTTACGGGTTTCGTAGTCCAGCGGCTCTTAATTTATACAAAACAGACGGTAGACACGCTTAATGGGCGTGCGTGTATTCTAAGAAATGTTTTGGCAATAACACGTTTGTCGTTTACAGTTTGGGGATTTCCCCGACCGACTCGATTCGAACGATCATGAAAATAATACTTCCCAAATTCGCTGAAACTAATGTCGTCGGTGGTTATCAGTAGGTCAAGAAGTACCCATGTGAAACCTTTGGAATTTTTTGTATCTTCATATAAGTAAATAAGAAATTATTCTTACAGTTCAAAATGTTTGGGGTATAAACTCATCTCTAGAGGGTTTTCATTAAAAAGAATATGCTACATAATATTTCTTTTGGAGTATGTATCTAAGAGCTTCAAGATTATAAAATGACAAAAGAATACGTAGGTACATCCGCTTTACCACACAGTCGGGGCAAAGCTCGTAATGGGAAATTAATATATCTATAGGCATTATATCAATAAAACTCCATGGGGATCACTTGGATGAGATGACTCGCACAACTGCCACGCATCGTTGGTGCGGCCCCACCATGTGGGAGTGAGGGAGACGAGGAGGCGATGACGACCGATAGCGTGATGATAGCATACGCACTCGCACCGTCGTGCCGTCAGTACGCAGTAAATAAAATACTCTTGCGATTTGGCGGCGCGGCAGTAGTCGTACGCGTTTCATCGACTCCTAACGCGCCTAGGTGTCAGGGTCGAGCAACAGCACTGTCTGTACCGTCGCGTTTATACTATTTATTTACATTCAACTCTTAGTGTGACTGACAACTTGTGTACTAATTGGTGTTATAGTTCTTGTGGATGTCTTAATAAATGGGTCCGTTGTTGAAAATGGACAGCGAGACTTCGGAGTCCAACTCCACGTCTCTGGCGGAGGATATGAAAACATTATCCTTCGATGAAGTCTACTACACAGTTGGAAATGGAATCCTAGCTAAAGGTACGTCTTTGTGCAATCACAACACTGTTTACTTCAATTTATCGCCCAGTATCGACTGATGATAATAATTTAAGTAATAATTAGCTGTGAGCATTTGTCAAAATCAGTACCCTATATCTGTTACCACCTGTATTTTATAATTTATTTGATTGTTGCTTTAGTAAAATAATTTCCCTTTTATTTCGCGTTTTTTTGTTCTTAGGTTAATGTGATGGAATATTTCGATGTATTATCGTGCCGGTAACCTGTTTTATAATATAAAATGTATTTACAACAACATCCGAAATTTCCTTTACTTCAAATTACTAGTAAAAATAACCAGTAACTTTAAACTTAACTGTTACATACACTCCCGAGAGACACCGATTTGGGCCAAGTTTTCTACTTCTAATTGATATTAATTAAAACCTATGTATTTAAGTGAAATTTTAAAGAAAACTTAGTAAGGAAAAAAATATTATCTTCTTTAGTACTGTTTTATGCTTAATATAAATTAATTTTTTTGTACAACACATCTTTATACTAAATTAACCTTGCGGCTTTGCTGTTTTGTACTCGATACATAAAATCTATTAATTATAAAGATTTAGCTATGTTGCAATCAACTTATGAGTAATAGAGCCAGTGATTATTACCGACTTACCGAATCGCCGTTCCATGAGAATTTGTAGGTCTATGAAATTACCGTTATGTTAAGCTGCCAAGGTTATTGGAAACTGAAACATCTGCGGATTGACTTTCAATCCAAACTGAAATAGGTATCTATTTCTGTTTACTTAATTTTGGTTTTATAGCAACATGCTTATTGGCGCTATTCCTTTTTCTTTTGTTTTAATAATTATTTACTAGTGACCCGCCCTCGATTCATTACGAGTTACAAATAAACGTTTAGTTTTCTCTACTATCTATAAATTTTAGTAAATTTTGCATACCCAAGTTCAACTCCTACATGTTAGTGAAAACCATATCCATATCCGTAACGAAGGAAGCTTCAAACAGACAGAATATTTTTGTATTGAAATGGCGATTTCAATAAAAGTTAAGAAATACTCTACATAAGAATTTGTTTAAATTGTTTAGTATACAAAAAAGTTAACAAACAAGCAGTTTGTAAGTGAATAAGGTACCTTTATGAAACAGTGGAATCTCGGTCGTTCCACAACTCTTTTAATGGAGCACTGGTGACGAAATCAACACTCTATGGCACATGAGTAAATATTTACTCTGTGGCATGGCAGCATTTTGCATGTGATTTTCTGTGAACTGGTATCATCTGCAATTGAGCCGTTTCGAATTTCGAACAAGGCATCCTGTTATGCCCTACTTTTCTTGTTATCTCTGTTCGTTTTATCTTATCTAAACACGTTCAAAGGTAAAAGTATTAAGTGGGAATGTATGCATTTGTTTATTTATTTATGGAGCAAGAGCAACGGCAAGGTAGGGTATTCCCCGCTACTAGGCGTAGAAAATATTTGGCAACATCAAAAGTTTTGATGGGAATTCCCGCCGTAGTGTACCGCAATGGCGTAGGCGTACTCGACTCCGCTCGGTAGCGATTTTTCCAAAGATCGATTTCATTGACTCTTATAAATTTATTAATAAGTATGTTGATTAATTCACTTTAATTTAGCGATACGGCGAGTTCTACTTAAGGCCTTGTGATAATAATGGAATATTTTATTTTAAATAGATATATATATTTCGTTAAGAACCAGTTTTATACCACTTTGATTTAATTTTGCGAATGTTAATTTGCGAAAAAATCGGGTCATGGAATCTAGATTTAAATGTAAACGATATTTCGCACGTAGCAGTGGAATATAAACAATGTTAAAAACTTTCTTAAACCTACCTATTTCATTTATGCATCTCAAACATAGGATGAGTACCAATATCTTATCTATCAATCTATCTAATATAAAGATAAAATAACAGCATGGCAGTTCAACGCACAAATTAAGCCGTTCCTTCAAGATGAAGTAGGTATTTTGTTTTGACAGCATCTTCTATCTCCGGGTATTATTTATAGACATGTGTTGAACACGGCTGTTTTAGCTCCACCTGTTACTATGTTTGATTTGATTATAGCTAATCGTGTAACACTTTTAGACGAAAAAGTATAATATGTATGGCGGGCAAATTTAATGAACAATGTTCGCATATTAGTACATTGAAATGTTACATGAGCCTTGCATTTTTTAGAGGACGCAATTTTATTTTTGGGTCATGCTTAGGGGGGCCATAGAAGCTTAACCTCAAATTTGTGGGGTCACCACCCTTGTACTCCGGCGCCATCTTGGAAAAAGTACACTCAGAAACTTGTATTAAAACTTTAATTCCTCATTGATGGGGAATTAAACGCGCATATTACGAACGTTTAAGAAGCGCATATGAAGAAAAGACGCTCGACCATGGGGTCAAGACCTTATATAATTTATATTTTTTTTATTTGGTTGGCAATTAATCACTGAACCCACAATACGCTAAGAAAATGTAGACACCATTTGATATCATTTGCGACTTTACAACTAAGTTAAAGATTTGACATACGGCAACATTTGATTCTTTGGCATCAATAACTTACACTTTGGTGTCTGCTGTATCTTACATTTATTTTGGCCCATAACACACAAAATCAAAATCAAAAATATCTTTATTCGATTAGACTTTTTACAAAGTACTTTCAAATCGTCAGAAAGACACGATTACATGGGATTATACATGCTACCGCCAGGTTCGGGTTGCTTTTACCGAGAAGAACCTGGCAAGAAACTCAGTAATTACTCTTTTCAAAAAATAATTTTACAGCTTTGAGTAATACAATATAAATCATAAACAATATTTATAAGCCCATGGACACAGTTCCAGTGCACAAAAGTCGATATCAAAACTAATAATAAGTACTACGAATAATTGTGTAGCTTGAGCTGACCAGCCCCCACTAGCAGCACCTGTTCAAAAGTATGACGAGAATGCCAGCCATCGCCCTCCTCAACCAATATAGAACATTTTTGCAGAGTGCAGTTTTTTCTTGTTTAACTTCTCTAACAACAGTAAGTAACACAATAAACAATCTGTTAGATTTTTATAAGTACGAACACTAGGCGGAACGCGAACCCAAGGCCTTTGTGAGAATTTGTAGTAAATAATCTTTTTGTTTCCTTATCGATTCTACCATAGTTACTTAAGCACAGATTTACAATATATATAACTTTTGATTTATTGTGGGTTCTTCTATTAAAGTAAGGACCAATTGCTGTGTTGACTACTGTATTAAAGTAACCTATATTACGAATGAAATGTAGTAGCAGTAGCAGGGGGCATACCAACATCGCTTTAAGCATAGCGTATTAAGGACTTCTGAGTTGTGACGTTTCATTTTGGTACAAAAAATAGAAATTCTTAATACGCGCTGTTTAAGCGATCACAGTTGACCCCCAGCACTCAGAAGATTACTATTACGCGACTATATGACAATAATTCAGTAAGTACAATATAAAGAGCTATGTCTGCCTAATTGTTTTGATCGAATTAATCAATATTGTTTGATAGTTAGGTGGTCTCTGTTTTTTATCTTCTTTATAGTTAGATTAGAATCGATTACAAACTTCAAGAAGAAATATAGAGCACTAGAACAGAAATAGAACCTGCCCGTGACGTGATTTACAATCCTCTCAAATCGGCGCACACGCTACTTTGATGAGTAAACCTTTCAGAAGAAATCTTATTAACCATACATTATTATGTTGACGCTTGTAGCTATTGTTTGCCCCGTATTCTTTCACAGTATCTAGATGTATTACCCCTTTTATATAAGTCGTTGACTTTTCTGTAAAATCAAAGGGCAAATTTACAGCACTCTTAACCGAAGAAAGTGTATGCAGAGATACATGAATGTATGCTAATGAAGTGAAAAAAGTAGGCAAGGATCGTATTATATGTAGTCTCTGCCTACCCCCTGGAATTCAGGCGTGAGCATATTAATGTCGATATGTTTTCTTTAAAGTCTATGACCAGTTTCCCTTGAAAGAGTATTCTACTGAAACGCGCACTTAAGCCACATCGGCTCTGTATTTTTCTTTTAGACATGTGTTAAATCCATCTCAAATTTTTAGACTCAAGTCACCACAACCTTCTTCTACTTCCAAACTTTCTCGTTCAGTAATAATAATAAAACTAACTTGTACATTACGGGTAACAGTGATCCACGTAGGGGTAAGTTTTAATGAAACATAAAAATTGTGTTAGTAAGCAAATAAATCTAGAATAATTAATTTACAAAGACGCTGATCTACTTAATCGCGTGTAGACTACACGCGATTTTATCCATAATACTATACAAAAATGGGTTCATGATTTCCTATTCAAAGGTAATTGACACTAAATCCGAATAATCGTAGTTTTATTCTCTTTTCCGCTTATCATTGATATTTCGAACGACTTATATTCAGGTGCATGTCGTAATTATACGATTTCAATAATCATGGCAACTGGACCGTTTTACAAAGGCTTGATAAAGACTAAATAGTTTTATCTTTATCATTTCAATAACGCAGTGCTAATCACAATCATTATGTACGACAAGCAATCCTTCTTACAATGTTTCTGAATAGGTATGAGATATCGCACCCTCAGAACGATAGGAGCTCAACTCCAAACTTGCGAAAAGGAATTAAGCTCATAGAAATACCTAAAAATGTATGTTCTACCCGAAGTTTAAAAAAAAAAAGATTTTTTTTCTGCACCGTTTTCTGTCACCAATTGTATCAAAAATAAACCTCCATGAACAAAATCAATGAACTTTTAAGTAACTATGTATATATAAGTATATTATTGTTCGCAGCTTTACGTCGCAGTCCTAAGAGTATACTTCGTGGTCTGAGCGGCTCGTTCAATTGCGGTGAGCTGACCGTCATCATGGGCCAGAGTGGCGCCGGGAAGAGCACGCTCATGGACATACTGGCTGGCTTTAGGTTGGTTCTCCATACTTATAAAAACCCTATGAAAACTGCGCATCTTTAAAAACTTCTTATTCTATTACGCTTTATTCAATGCTGTAGAGCTAAAATGTTCCTAAGTCGCGCTGCTTATGCGATAGGCCTTTTTGGTGAGGTGAGGCTATGTACTGATTTTTATTTGCATTATGCTGGCACAGCAAATTAATTATTTTTGAGTTCGGAACAATAATTTTTGAATTATAACACTGCACTCTCACCATAAACGTTCGTAAAAGAAACCCACAAATGGTACCTTCTTCTTTGTGGTACCTTTAAAAAGGGTAATTGAGCAAAGAATTGAAATCATTGTCAATGTGTAACGGACTACCTTGATACTGAAATAGTTGGGTGATATATTTCATAGCTTGAACTTCTTTAGTCTTGGTCATTTATTATAGCAATAAAAAAAATTTAAATATTTAAATCACCCATCCTTCATTCAAAGTTAGTACATCCCGAAACTGTTATGTGGGATCAGTGTCCTAATTCTTATTAAAAATATGCGGACATTATCACATCGCACCAACGATTATAAGTAACCTAAGACGATTTACGAATAATATAATATTATTTTCATAAAAACTTCAAACTTCATACACATTATACCCAAAACCAGAAGCTATTAACGTTACCAATTTTATATAATAAATCCGCGGACTGAGACGAACCTTAATTTATTTTTAAATGTGCACATAATACTACAATAATTAAGTTAGTACCTACATTATTCTTATGAAGAGAATTAAATTATGTTAATTAATTATATAATTAACAGATAAACTAGAAGGCCACAGTTTTTAGGAATAATATAATTTAATCAGCTTCATGATTGTACGAAAATAACTTCAGATTTTTGTATGTATTCATATTAAAGAAATGTTATATTATCATATTAAGAATGACTATCCTGTCAGTTGTCAGGTGAAGAGAGCATTTACAGTTTTAATAAAGGTGATCAGAGAGAAGAGAAGAGCCGTGGTGGCCTTGGGGTTAGAGCAGTCGCCTGCTACGCAAGCGACGCAAGTTCGAATCCCAGCAAGGCCTGTACCAATGAGTTTTTCAAAAAAACTTATGTACAGTGATTTCACACCACGTGCTTTACGGTGAAGGAAAACATCGTGAGGAAACCTGCATATTTCTGAGAAGTAATTCAAAGACTTATGTATAGTGCCTGAGACGGCGATAGACTCACCATCTGTCACGTTGGCACTTAGTCAAATTCGGTAAAAAGTGGGTGTTGTGATAAAAACACCTCTGCCTACCCCTTCGGGGAATACAAGCGTGAGCATATGTATGTATGTATAAAGGTGATCAGTTTGTGTCTAACTGACGTGTGACGACATCTTGTGAGTAAATAAGTTGTTTGTCTGTCTGTTAACTTCTCATGGCCAAACATTTGAGCTTTTATCCCAAAGACAGACATTATGCGGTCGATGTCGCGGTCAAAAGCTAGTATAAATAAATACACGGTCAGTACAGGCACCCGGTTATATCAGTCTTCGATCTCTGATAGATATTGTTTTTGTTGTTATTCGATAGATATGGTCCCACATATTTGGATAAATAGCCCATTGTCACCCGATATCAGTTACTACTTACACAATGGGCTCATAAACGTTATAAAATCTATACACGTAAATAAAATTGAGGTGTCTGTTTGTCGTGCCAAATTAACAGCTTATCGTGAATAATAATATTATGAACTATATACGGTACTTACTTGCATAAAAAAAACAATTTGTGTCAATCTGTCTGTCTATTTGTTCGGGCTAATCTCTGAAGTGGCTGGACCGATTTTAACGAACCTATTATAATGGAAAAAATATATCGATAAGTGTCACTTATCGTATTTAATAATACTAACCATACTAATGGGCCCGTTTACTAGGTACTTAAAATTATTGTGTTGATAGGTACACACACACACAGGAGATACATTTATCACGAACCCTATACCTACTATATTATACAAACATATAAAGCGTCTGTTTATAATACCAAAATGCCAGCTTCTTACTAATTAATCTCCTGTATTAAAGTCTTATAGATGATAATTAGAAAAAAATTACATTCTTAATATATATTTGTCTTCTCTACCTGTCTGCTGGTCAGACTAAACGGATATACCAATTATGACGTAACTTTCACGAAACGTAGCTGACGCTCTAAAAATTTTATATATTAGCCTACGACTATGCTAGAAAATAATTAGACAGAAAAATTATAAAGAAATATAAACTAGTAATTTTTACTCACTGTTAGTGTATACCAGATTTGAATCTTGTTGAAGCATCCGCCAAACATATAAGGGGCCTTAATTAATCGTTTTAGACAGCCTTACTATAAGCTCTTATTGTAATCATAATACCATTGTGCGACAGTGACAGACACGTCATATACTTCTAAGAGCCGTGGTGGCCTTGGGGTTTGATCAATCTCTTGCTACGCAAGTGAAGCAAGTTCGAATCCCAGCTATGCCTGTACCAATGAGCTTTTCTAAAAATATTATATACAGTGATTTCACACCACGCTTCACTTTAAAGGACAAAATCGCGAGGAAACTAGCACATGTCTCAGAAGCAATGTATAGTATCTGAGACGGCGATAGACACACCATCTGTCACGTTGGAACTTAATCACCTTCAGTGAAGAGTGGGTGTTGTTATTACAACACCTCTGCCTGCCCCGTATATATACATCTATATATATTTCTATCTATTATATTAAATGTTAAACTATCATGTAAATAATAAGGTCATGGCTGGGCAGGAATTAGGAGATTGATGAGTTGATGATATGCTTATAATGCAAATGCAATACAATTAAAGCTATAGTACTGAATTTAAAACAAAGAGCATGCATTTAGGCTTTTGAATATTATCTAATTAATGCTCTATCTAGTACATATAATAGTCCTTTGTAAACCACTTATCTGTTTAATGGTTACAATGTAGACATTGTGCCACGAGCTCCTCTCTCTCCTCCGGGAGCTCGTGGCGCAGTCAGTTGCTGTTGCGCATATCATTCGATCAGCGAAGTTAAGCAACCCTAACCTAAGCCAATTCCCTCAGTGTGAGCACGTTAAGCCGTCGGTCCCGGTTGTCAATTTAATATATTTGGCAATCGTTACAGGTCAGTCGTAGGCCTAAGAGAGTCCGACAACTGATTTAATCTAGATAAGCGAATTTCCTTATAAAAGGGGTTACGAAGGTCAGGTGGCAGTCGCTTCGTATAAAAATCAGTTTCGGGTTGAATCAAGTGCCGACCTCAACAATGTATGGGATAAGGTCAAAGGCCAGGGAAATGATGAATGTCTAGAGCACGATATGTTAACATTTTATATGCCCTTAAATATTTGCTAAGAGGAGTTAAAATTGTATCTTGCATTATGTAATGACAATTAAAATAATACGCGGCTTTCCTGTCAAGAATATCTTTCACTATCGCAATACGGTGCTGATTATCGTCCCCAGAATATGTAATAATCAATTAACCCACTCGAAATGGCGTTGTGTTTTAGAAATCAATGCAAATTACCAGCTTGTTTACTCAAACACCGGAGCTACAGAACTATCGTAGTGAACAATCGTTGTTTAGACGACCTTTCCGGGAATTCTAGTTAAACAAACCGTAATAAGTAAGATTATGAAGGTTACGTATCTAACGTTGAGGAATTTGTAACCCTATGCTTTTTTTGTTTTAAAGTTGACTATATCGATTGCGATCGTTTCCTCTTTTTCATTTTTCTTTTTATATATTTTTCTCCGCTTGGTGTACAATAAGGAGTTATATTATTATTTATTATTAACTACAGGATCATAGGTATACCTTAATACATGAATAAGTTGTTATAATCCTTCAAGCCTAGTTATCAGTATAGTATTTCTGATTAATTTTCAGGAAACCCACAAGCGGTAAACTTAAAATCGACGATCAAATAAGAAATGAGAAAAGCTTCAGGCGTATCTCCAGTTACATCCAACAAGACGCCAACATGTGGGACATGTTCACAGTGGAGGAGTCCCTCAATATTGCAGCTGAATTAAAACTGGGGAACCATGTCACCTCTCAACAAAAACGAAAACGAGTAAGGAACTATTTTTAAACTACTCGCCTTCTACCATTTTATAATTATTGTCACTCACTACATCTATACGCCTAAATAAAATTGACGTATCTGTATGTAATTCCAAAATAACAACTTTTCACTAAGTGCATATGAAAGTATAGGTGATGACATGAAGAAACCAATATTTTTTTCTATGTCTGTCTGTCCGTTTGTTCGTTCCAGGTAATCTCCGGAACGGCTGGACCAATTTTAACGGGACTTTCAATCGCAGATAGCTAATATTACAATTAGTAACATAACTTCTAGGCTACTTTTTTATTTAAAAAAAAACATTCGGGCTCTGCCATGAAATTAACTCTACGCGGGTAAAACCGCTGGGCACATCTAGCTCTAAATATAATAAGAAATAGCTCGGAAATCTATTTAATTTCATACAAATAGATAGAAAGTACAATATTGTATGTTTGTTTGTTATTTAAATTGTAGTTTATTTTTGCAGGTGGAAGAAGTTATCAAATCATTGGACTTATTAGAAGTGAAGGCCAAGGTCTGTAATCTCTCTGGTGGCCAGAAAAAACGATTGTCTATTGGCTTGGAACTAATTAGTGACTCACTGGTTATGTTTCTGGATGAACCCACAAGGTAAGCTTATAAACAATTAAATAAATATGTTAATGAATATAAGAAGCGAAATAAGTATGTAAAGATCGTAGCTTGTACAAACGGTGTTTCTGCCTATATGTGTGTTTATCATTAAATTAATAAACGAATATTTGTTGTTAATTAGTTACAACGCAATTTCTGGAAACGCGTCTTCAAAAACGCATATTATCACAGATTAAAAAGATATGATGATTACTAATAGTGTTCGGATGTAATCATACACACAGCGCCATCTAGTTCGAAGCTAGGCAAAACTTTTGCTCTAGGTACTAGACAACTGATAGAATTATTAATTGCATAGAATGCATATCTCATGATTACTATAATTTTATTTACCTTAGTGGTGCTAAATTCCATTACAAAATTTCATACACTACCTTATACAATGTGTTATGAGACATGTTCCAATGCACAAACACCCAGAACAAAATGTTCTTACAATTCAATTCAATAAATAAATATCGAGACGCCAGTCAGAGGAACTAACCCAACTGTATCTTCAATGATTGCCATGAAATTACAGCTTCAAACAGTGGCATTATGCCAGTTTTTGGTTATAATAGGGTTCGATTAAGCATTTGCTCGGAAAACTAATCACCATCTGACTCCACGATGGAACCACTAAGCGATACTGATTCTTAATACTGTTGTATAAGTGTTAACAAGGTGAATGTCAAGTTTTAGTGGTATGGAGATAAGGCTGATGATTCTTAAGTGTGCGCATTTCGTAAAAACTCTTCTGACAACTACAGGTATATCTCAATACATTAATAACTTGCAAGTCCTTCAGGCCTGGCTATCTATAACAGAAGTTGCAAGCTGTCTAGTCTAAGACCTATCGTGATTAGGTCATTTATCCGATTCAGTATGCTTGAGATCTTGAATCCTTGAAAGAATGCCAAATAATATGGACATGTTTCCTCATCTCTTTCGTACATTGACGACAATGAGGGTGAAGGCGTCAATAAAGAGTTATTTTACCCCAGTTCGTTAGGCGGGGCGATTCCCGCATCAGGTCAAATATATATTTTTGGAGTGTATACATAACCGGTAAGTTACTTGCTTGCATACTTTACATAGATGCAATCTAATTTACTTTGCAGTGGGCTAGACAGTTCGATGTCAACGCAAATATTGGGCTTGTTGCGTTCACTAGCGCAGCAGGGCAGGATAATAGTGGCGACTATACACCAGCCATCAGCTGCCATGCTAAAGAAGGTGGACCGTCTCTACATCGTCGAGGGTGGCAGGTGTGCATACATTGGCACTGTTCCCAACATTCTTCCCTTCTTGAGGTCTATGTCATCCGAATGCCCCACATCTTACAATCCAATTGATTATCGTAAGTATTTTCTATTTATTGTGTTGCTGGATATTACTTCAAATGAAATGCAACAATACGAATGCTACAGTGAACTAATAAAATTCTCACTTTTTTCCAGTTATTCAAGAGTGTTCTGAAAAACCAGATATATTGGTTAAAAACTCAGAAAATGGAAGGAAGATCTGGGACACCATGGAACACCAACTGGACTACCAAGATATTGATATACGAGTTGTTCCTAACAGTATGTACCATAACTACTATGTTATATCAGTGGGGAACGGTAATTTTTAATAGAAGTATTATTGCCATAACCAACAATTACAACAATGAGTTTTTCTAAAAAAGTTTTATGGTGAAAGAAACGAATGTGTTTGAGAAAAAAATGATATGTTAAGCACAGTGCCTGAGACGACTCAACATCTGTCTCCTCCGCACTCATCGAACAATCATTATAAAAAGTCTTCATTAAATCAGTGTTCTTATAGGTAGTAGTTCTGGACAGGAGCTTACGACGATTTTATTTAAACTTATCAATGGCGCACTTTGAATTTTTAGATGGATTAATTAACCACAACGCAAATGACAATGGTATACGTATATCATTGCTACCGCGACCGACGGAGAGCTCGACAAGTAAAGTAATGCGAGCATTAAAAAGTACATATCCGACACCGTTCCTGAAACAATTCTGCACTTTAAGTCGGCGACATTTTTCGGTAAGTTCTTCTAAAGTTCATTTAGCACATTTATGGAAAGTTTTGAGGCAGATCTTAAATCTTTAAAGAAGATTTAGGGCAGTTTTATTTCAATTTGAGCGATCACAATGACTCTACTCAAAACTAACATTTTGCGACTGGATCTTTGAGGCACAACTCCAAAATTCCCCGATATCCCGATTTCCCCTTTTTGCTTATACGTAGGTACCATAATATTTCTAAAACGTGTAGAAGAAATAATAAATTTTACGTTATATTCTTACAGACAATGTAAATCACATCTAATATTACATTATTATTACAAATTATAACCTAAGATAAGGTTTAAAAGTAGTTTCATCTGTTTTTGTGATTTGGTTTCAATATACATTTAAGTCAGAGTTTGGCCCAATCTTGGTTTAAACCATGTTTTGTTAACCCCCTTTGGGTTATGTCAACAATAACAAATGGCACGTTGTTTCAGACCATATGGCGAGATCCACGACCCACATTAACAATTATAGTTATCCACATTGGCATGGCACTGGCTATCGGGCTGCTGTTCCTCAACATAGGAACAGCACCCGAGGACATTATGGACAACTTCAAATTCATACACTTCAGTGCCTTGTTCTTAATGTTCACCTCTTTTAGTGCAGTCACCATTAACTGTAAGTTGAAAAAAATATATTTATTGTGCTATGAAGTCATATCACAAAATTCCTCCTGATATTTTTATATAATGGATTTAGTTCAATTTCTGTCCCATGCCGTAAAACTTTGACTTTGTGAAGGCATCTCGTGCGTAAGTTTCTGTCCCACTTCTAGACCACTGTACCGATTTCGCTGAAATTCAGGTACTACTTTAATCCCGAAGGAGATATGTTAAAAAATCTATACACGGACAAAATAAATCGTGTAATAAGGAACGAAAGAATTTTTTTCACTTATATAAACAGATTACATTATGCCTGTAATGTAAATAAGGTACTAAAAAGTCATCTAGAACGGACACATCACTAATTCACTGTCATTCCTTTTCTTTACGTCTTCACTCACTTGAAGTGACTGGCCTTTTTTTTCTTCACGCAATATGTTTGTGGCTGACCTTAATAGGTACTAAACTTAATCGTATATAGTTCCAGCTCAGATCCCAGTGGCTCGGAGAGAGCACTTCAACCGCTGGTACACATCAGGCGCGTACTACTCGTCTACGCTGGTGTCCTCACTGGTCACGCAGACAGTGTGCACAGTCACGTACGCTGGCATTGCCTACGCGATGACGGGCCAGCCATTCAAGTGGGATATTTGCGCAGTGTTCGTTGGCATGCTGTTGCTGGTCTCGTATGTGGCTCTCTGTGTGGGCCTGTTCAGTGGTGTCGTATTTAATGTAGAGGTTAGTAGTTTTTTAACCAGCTCACTAGAAACCGAATCAAGTTGTGAGGTGAGATAAGATACAAAGGCCAAAAACTCATAATGAATGCATAAAAAATTTTATGTTGAAATTTAAGGGGAATTTTGATACATACAAGTTTTTGCAAAATCAAAATTTTCTTATAACTTTGTATCGTGTTGACTCAGGATCTTTTTTAAGCCCTTCGTGCACAACCCAGACCCGCACTTGGACGGTTTTTTTAAATTGCTTAATTCCTTATCATTGATTATTTAAACTGAGCTACTAATATCACGAAGATGCTTCAAAATGGTGTCGAGTCATCACTTTTCTCTAAAGACGTACAGATGTTTGTTGTACTCTACGCTGTTTAAGATACGAGTATCATAACTTGCCATTTGACAACAATTTGCCACTTTCTGAATTATTCTTATCTGTATCTTTTTTTAAGATAACAAGTACATTTTTTTTTCAGAACGGCGTAGTATTTGGTCCGCTATTGATAATGCCTTTCATCATGTTCTCCGGTTTCTTCCTGCTCCAAAAAGACGCGCCGCCTCATTTACAGTGGATATTCCAATTCTCATTTCTAAAGCACGGCGTCACTGGATTAATGCTCGCCATTTATGGGATGCATCAGCAAAAATATACTTGCACTTCTGAATACTGCCACTTCCGACATTCCTCAGATATTTTTAGGTATCTTGGTATGGAAAAAGAAACATTTACTGTAGCTTTATTAGGAATATTTGGTACTGCAGTTCTTATTATATTGTTCTCGTACGGAATATTGAAGATAAGACTAAAGAGCAAGTGGTGACAAGAATGAAGACAATTTCTAAGAAATGTAGTACAAGTAACTTAAATAGCTAGTCGTATATAGGCGCCGTCACGAGTTATGAGCTCTCAGCAAAATTAGTGGGTATAACTGCGCTATATTTGTTCGCGCTTGTTCCATATAAGAACCAAAAAAGGCAATTTAAATCCTACTACTTAAAAATCATACTCTCAAAGTTATGAAAAGTTCATAACACTCCTTTTTGCTTCGCCGTAGTGAGTCAATAAAATTATTACTGCTTATTAAAAATCGAGGGACCTACCATCATCAGTTAAAGCTGAGCGTATTAAGAACTTCTGAACTTTGACATTTCATTTTGGTACCATAAAATTAAACGTCAAAGCTAAAAAGTTCCTAATACGCGCTCCTTAAACAATAATAGTTGGCCTCAAGTGCTCATAGCTCGTTACGGCACCTATAAGCCAGGCTTAAAAAATATTTGTTGGAATTTCGCACTGACAAGTTCAATAGTATACTATTATTTTACGTAATGTACCTAATTTAAGTTTTTACGTATAGGACCGACCAGTTTCAAAGTACCTGCATTTATGAACTATGAATAAGGATCAAAATATGTTAAGTAAACATAAGAAATAATTTGAATTCTATGGAATATCAAAAACCTACATACGTTATTATTCCCACGCTTGTATTCTCCAGAACTGTACTTATAGTACACCAACATTTCGCCAGTTAAAATCCCATGTGATAGGTGGCGAGTTATGCCATTAACCGGGCTCTAAGCCATACACCGGACTGGTACTGGAAAAATTGAATAACAAGAATCTAGACTTGCGTTTATATTATTTGACAAACAGCTATAGAAAGTAAATTTTATTGCGAGATTGTTTTTTTACTATTTCTCAGCTAAGATTATAAATTACTGTAATTTAGGTGTAGGATGCAGATCACAGTTTAAGAACAAGAAAGATGGCAGTTAATAAAATAATTATTTATTTACTTCTAAGAATCTACTAAAATTATGAATTATATTTAGTTGTACCCGTACTAACCGAAATACATTATACCGAATACTAGGAAATAATTGAATAACTAACTACTAGTTGCTTGATGGTTAATCAAAAATTTCAAAACGTGGCCTTCCTTTTTTCTTGCCACCAACCGCCGCAGTGGCAGCGGAAGGGTTATGTTATGTATCCTAACGATACAAAACGTGAAGAAAACTTGCTTTAGAAAATTCTTGATCAAGAGTTAGCACTGTCTCTTTTTGTCTTTTTGTGATACGGATATAAAAATAGAGTGGACATTTAATTAACATTTAATTGACAAGAATTACTCCGAATTTGGTCTAATCTGAGTTTCAACCATGTTTGTAATAAGAGGGGAAAGGAAAATTAATGTCGAAGAATTTACAATGTTTAATGGTGGGAATGCTATTTGTTTGTTAAATAATCTGTATTAATACTCGTATTTCAAGATTGTATGCATTTTCTAGATATCTAGACTATCTTCTAACTTTGTAAGACTTAAAATAATGTAAGAAGTAAACGTGTATCTGGAAAGGAGTATACAATTTATTGTTTTCAACTTAAGTACTTTCATCACTTACAGTACAAAATGTTAAGTATATTCATAAGAACCATGATGTATATAACGAATTAGTTAATAGCTAGTTATTTAATCATAATACTATATTATAACTTGTTAAAGTATGTAAGGACCGCAACGAAGGTGACAACTCCTAGTTATAAAAAAAATCGCTGTGGCTCACAATTCTCATGGGCTCGAAATTTCTTGTTAAATTTTATAGCGGCAAATTGTCACATCGACATTGAGGCCAACTATGATCGCTTAAGGAGCGCATATTAAGAACTTCTTAGCTTTGACGTTAAATCTACGGTAACAAAATTAAACGTCATAGTTCAGAAGTTCTTAATACCCTCTGCTTAAACTGATGATGGTAGGGCCCCTTCACCGTGTAAATGCATAAGTTTAAAAAATAAAACAACATGTAACTGCCTCAACATATTTTTTAGTATAAACTGTTCCCGAAGAAACTTGCAAAGAACTGCCTATTTTTCAAAATGACAAATTTCCTGTTTCCAAAAAACTGTAATCAATAAAATTAAATATGATCACGCCATCCCAGAAAGGTCCCCGAAGGGGTGAGCAGAGGTGTTGTAACAAGAACACCCATATTTCACCGAATATGATTAAGTGCGAACGTGACAGAGGGTGAGTATACTATACTAACCTTCTATTTCGGGTTTATGTTAAGTAAATTATAAGTAAAAATTAAATAAATTTAAAAATGTCAGGACAATGTATATTTTTTTAAATAAATTAATTGGCTCTAATTATTATACTTCCCAACAAGAAAACTTTCGCTGGTTTTAAAATACCTTCTGTGCTCCTCACAATATTCGGTACATGGTAGGTAGGTAGCATAATAATCGCCAATTTTAGAATAATATTTGAGAGGTTCATGAAAAGACGCGATTATAAAAATAGATTATGAACCTCTAACAGCCAGCTAGCTATACTATTTGGGGTGTGAGGGAGACGGTGAGACATTAATAAGCCAAGGCTCCGCGTGCGTCTACGTTGCTCAATACCATGTTATTTATTGTATGACTAGCTGTGCCCCGCGGTTGCTCCCGCGTAGAGGAATACCAATGGTGGCTTTATTTCGTAAAAAATATTTTATTAAATAAAAGTATCTACTCCTTGTAAACTCAGATAGCGGTCCATGATAATCGATCCAGCCGATTCAGAATTTAGCTAGAACAAACAGATAGAGTAAAAATAATAATATTGGGTGTTTTTTTATGTTGATACCGTATGTACTTCTGCATTTAGTGAAAAGCTGTTAATTCGCAACTACAAATAGACTTCAATTTTATTTATCTGTATAGATATATAAATTGTACTGCGTACACGCATAAAAGGTATGCGTCATTCGCCACTTGACCAGTCAATCAGTCAGTTTTGCTAGTATCTCTATTGTACCGGCATGGACAGTCAACGTCAACGCTCAACAGTCTCATTCCGGCCGTCGCCGACGTCGGATTGTGCGCCGTCACACATCAAGTGCGGTAATATCGGTCGACCGCGTTTGTACTACCATACAAATATTAAAACTGAAAAGACATGATAAAACTGTTTTTTACGTGTAAGTGACTGATAGATAAAATTCAGTCCCTCAAGATGGATGTTGTAGATAGCACTAAAGGCGGGATGGCAGAGGATGCTCTGAATATATCTTTCGAGGACATCAGCTACTCAGTGGGACATGGACTCTTGGCTAGAAGTACGTGGGACTTTACTATTTCTACACATATTAGAGGAAAGCATAAAAGCAAAAATATAACAGCAACTGATAATGATATTTAATAAGATAAGTAAATTACTTATGATAATGTATGTGAACCGTGATGGCCTTCGGGGTTTGAGCAGTTGCTATGCAAGCTACGCAAGTTCGAATCCCAGTGGGGCCTGTACTAATGAGTTTTTCAAAAATTTATTTACTGTGATTTCACACCACATGCTTTACGGTCGAGGAAAACATCGTGAAGAAACCTGCATATCTCTGAGAAATAATCATCTTCGGTGAAAAGTGGGTGTTGTTATTACAACTCCTCGGCCTACCCCTTCAGGGAATACAGGCGTATGTATGTATCCACTTGAATAAGTGACTTTATGTGCGTGGAGTATATGGTTGGTTACAAGTGATGAAGACTTTAGAAAGGATAGACGTATTGTGCGTGAGATTATGGTAACTGGAAAGGGAATCCCAGACATTGTTGGGGTCGGCACTTGATTCAACCCGATGTGACTGATCACCTCATTTTTACACGAAGCGACTGCTATCTGTACTTCGCAACCCCTTTAACGAGGAAAATCTGTGAACTGGGTCAAACCAGCTGTCAGATTATTTTAGGCCTCCGACTGACCTCTAACGATTGCCAAAGATGATAAATTGGCAATGTTGACACGTACCATATTACAGGTTTATGTCGTAGACCCAAGGAGATCCTGAAGGGACTGAGTGGCTCGTTCAATGCTGGCGAGCTGACCGTCATCATGGGCCAGAGTGGCGCCGGAAAGAGCACGCTCATGGACATACTAGCTGGATACACGTGAGTCCGGGAAATACATTTTATAATAATACATTTTGCCTCGTTGTTGCAAACGTTAGTGCAAACCACGAGGTTCTGGAACTGGTCCGGGCCAAGTGTTATTGGGATCAATGTAATTTTCGAGAACAAGCCCGGTGTCTGGATTAGTGCCTGGTTAATGGCAATGGACTCGCCCTCTATTACAGGAATCTAAAACATAATATACATAAGGTCTAGAGCATAATATATGTATGCAAGCAATTTTTATTGGTGGTCAGGACATTCATTTTACCGACTATAAAAATGATAGTAATAGTCAATAATACCTTTTTAATTGAGGTAAGTTTAAGCTAAACACCTGTGTTTTCATTTACTATTTAGTTTACTTAGATTATGATGATGGAAGCGGTCAAATTTATTTAGAATTCCTTACGCAAAGGACTTAATAAAATTACATCATATTTCAAACATGAGTAAAGGGTGCAGAACAGAAAAGAGTTAACAAAATTTAAGGGCAACAAAATTTTATACGATTATTTCAGCTTTAATTAATTCAGACAAGCCAAAATTAATTTATCGACTCGCTAGCTATGATGTAAAAAACATGTCCCATTTTAGTATAACTAACCAATTATAGACTCGAGGTGGGGCCCAATGTACGTAATAATAGATATTTTGATGGAATGTATGTATGTATGTATGTATGTATGTATGTATGTATAACCGTAATGTTATATTACACACAAATAACTTACAAGTGTACAAATGTTAAAATATACGTTTATTAACTATGTTTTTTTATTGATTTTATCACACTTATTACTGTGAAGGTTGTAGGTGTGAATCCTTACAAGTAATTGCAATAGAAGTGTCCACTTTAGGAGCTCATTAGCATCAGTTCCATGTGTGTTGTTTGGTGGGTACGGAGCCCATATATTTATTCCCATGACCCTATTTATAGTATAGTTCTGTTGGTATAGATAAGACGATACGTATTAACGACACGTCGCTTTATTCGTATTCCGATCACTGATTCCAATGCTAATGTATGCGTGTACGGTTGTCAGCGCTCTATCAAAGTAAATGTTCTTTTGAAGCACTATCGCCCTGCGATTTTGTCTGCTTAGGCCACGACTTCTGAGGTGAAATTTATTTAATTATTCTCTCTAACATGAATCTATATAAGTACTTACTTATCTAATACTCGATCAAAAGAGCCGTGGTGGCCTCGGGGTTTGAGCAAGTTCGAATCCCAGCGGGGCAATGAATATTTCTAAAAAACCTTATGTACAGTGATTTCACACCACGTGCTTTACGGTGAAGGAAAACATCGTGAGGAAACCTGCATACTTCTGAGAAGTAAATCAAAGACGTATTTATAGTGCCTGAGACGGCGATAGACTCACCATCTGTCACGTTGGCACTTAATCAAATTCGGTGAAAAGTGGGTGTAGTGATAACAACACCACTGCCTACCCCTTCGGGGAATACAGGCGTGAGCATATGTATGTATGTATGTCGATCTGGGTTCTTCAGAAGCCGTAGCAAAAATCGTATTAGTTTAAAATGTACCAAGTAGCAAAAAAGGAATAATTTCAATGCTCTTACATATATATATATATATATATATCTATATATATATATATATATATGCTCACGCCATCCCAGAAGGGTCCCCGAAGGGGTAAGCAGAGTTGTTGTAACAACACCCACATTTCACCGAATATCATCAAGTGCCAACGTGACAGAGGGTGAGTCCATCGCCGTCTCAGGCACTGTACATACATCTTTGAATTACTTCTCAGACATATGCAGGTTTTCTCACGATGTTTTCCTTCACCGTAAAGCACGTGGTGTGAAATAACTGCACATAAGTTTTTTTTTTAGAAAAAGTCATTTGTACAGGCCCCGCTGGGATTCGAACTTGCGTCGCTTGCGTAGCAGGTGACTGCTCTAACCTAAAGGCCACCACGACTTTAATAGAGATGTAATACTTTTACTTCAGCCACAGTAGATTGTGATAACTTTTAGCCATCCAAAGTCGTTTTGAGTAAGAACGAAGATAAACAAAAAAGTCTAACAAAGCGATAACGCGTTTTGAGATCGTTATCGTTCTATTTTATTATGTTCAAATAGGAGGCCTACTATGACTGCTTAAGCAGTGCGTATTAAACTCTGCTTAACGTTCCATTGTATGGCACCATATGGAAACATAAGTACTGCTTAAAAACATAAGTAGATGACCTAGTGGTCAAAAGAACATGTATTCATTGAATTACCAGTGTAATTCGATTAATCAATGTTTTATTGGTAATCATGTTATGATACTGAAATATTTCAATCACGAAACACAACATCCAGTTTCCTGTTTCTACGCTTCTATTTTCTTATCGGTTAACAACTCTTGATTAACGATACATGATTGCTTAGTTAGATAAGATATTACAATGAATTCTCTGTTTTATGGTAATTTTGATATGAATGTAGCAGAACTAGATGGGGCATGTTATTTAGCATAGAACTCAAATTACCATCTATATATGTTATCAATGTATTCGAAGAGTGCAAAATGAGTACGCGCGCACCAAACGTACGGTAGTATGATGATGTAACGCGATTACATATAAATGTATACATAGAATGATGTGGGTAGATTATTAGCTAGTAAATAAATACTTTCAGTAAATACTTTGTATTTCACATAAAAACAATTGCATCTTTACCTACCCTTAAGGATGAACTTGAATAAATTCTCAAATCAAATATAGGGTATTGAACTCCTTGACATTGTAATGATGTAGATTTTTGTAAGTAAATAATTACATAAATACTTAAAAAAAAAAAATTTATAAAATATTTTAGTATACTTAGCTTTGTTTACGTTATTCCAACTCCAATATTATTTCTGCACCACCACAGAAAGGGCGTGCTGAGGAGTACATTAAAGGACATTTTCATTACAGCTTGTTTTTAAAAATTATAATATATTTAGAATATAGAATATATAAATAACTTAATCCTAAGGATTAAACCTTGAAATACGTAGATAACGGATAGGCTTGAAGAGTTCAGATATACATTTCAAGTGCAATTAAATCAGTAATTAATACGACAGAAAACGCTTGTAAATTTATAAAACGAAATAATACATACTTAGATGGTAATGTAATATAATACTTAGAATTATTTACTCTTTCAGGACACCTACAAGTGGTAACATTTTCATAAATGGTCGCGTTCGAGATGAAAAATCCTTCAGACGTCGATCCAGTTACATCTTACAAGATGCTGAAATGTGGGACATTTTTACAGTACAAGAGTCCTTGCAAATTGCAGCTGAATTCAAACTGGGAGACCACGTGAACGTCCATCAGAAACAAAAACGGGTAAGCATTTGCGTCCTCTTAAATAAAAGTAATCTTATTAATATATTCATCATGTCCTTGGCTTTACCAAAACATTGTTTGAATCGCCACTCCATTTTTACACAAAGCAACTGCCAGCTGGCCTTCACAACTCTTTACGAGGAATAAATGATAATATATAAATTGAAAAGTGCCATCCCAATTGTCAGATGAGATTATTTACAACTTTAAGAACACGTTATCATTTTGCGATCTAAGTAACGTGTGGCGCCATTTTCCGGGTATAAAATGTGTCCGTCTGTCTGCTACCTTTTCATGGCTAAACCACTGAACCGAACCACGAGAACTGAAGTTTAGTATAGTTATAGCTTTGATCCCCAGGGTGGACATTGGGTAGATACTTAACATCATAACAAAGACGTAGTCCCGGGTAAAAGTTAGTACTTATAAATATATCGCTCGACCAGAACACCCACAAAGTATATCTGTTAAAACAAACTGTGTGTGTTGAAATATGTGATAGGATACAATACAAAGCTATATAGCAAAAATAATAGAATTTAAAAAAATATTCCGTTTACGCGTAATTGTCTTTCAAAGTTGTCCCAACTTAGACTTTATTTTCGTATAAAAAATGAGTATATGTAAGGTAGAGTAAACATAAATTTTGCTACGTTTATCTTGGTAATAGTGCTATACACCCAGAGAGAGAGAGCAGTATAGTAAAGTAATCATAATATAAAATCATGTTTCAAAGTAGATAACACATCTATTGATAACGTATTTGAGTATGAGTGACGTAATATTTCATGCCGTTTCTTTATCACAGTGACCTTGTTTAAAGTAGGTAAACCTCACCCAACCTTTCACAGTAAATGTGAAGCATTCGCTGAATAAATTCACCCAGAACGATAAACACGCGTATTAACATAATTATGCATTACATTTCGCAGGTCAATGAGGTTATCACATCTTTAGGCTTGTATAATAAAAAAAACGTTAAAGCGTGTAATCTGTCCGGTGGCGAGAAAAAACGACTATCCATCGGCTTGGAACTGATAAGCGACTCTTCTGTTATTTTCCTCGATGAACCCACCAGGTAAACTTCCGCATTTCATACAAATTACTTAAAACACAATAAATTTTGTCAACTAACCTATTTTGGTACAGTAGTCGACAATAACATTTTTTAGCCTGCCAACTACTTACAGTGTGTTTTATTCAAACGTTGCCGAAACCTTTGGTACGCTTCTAAGGGAGTGAGTTGTGAAAATTGGGACCTATCATACGACCATAGTAGGGCCTTTCCCAGTAGTTGCGATTAGTAGATACATACAAATACTCACATTAACCGAAGTAATAATTTTAGTGTCATACAGGTACTTCTTGTTGTCATCCCAGTCGAGAAAATGAAAATTTATAACTCTCTTGCTTTGCGCAAGCATAGGATTCCTTCCCCATCATGCAGTTCCACCCACAGCACGCTAAAGACAAGTCCCTGACATGGCACTTGTTTTAAATATGGCCCGCGCTTTGTCCGGCTTACCTCCAGGTATGCCGTTTGCTTTGTCCTTACAAGCTTAAAACAGTTTTCACAAAGAAAAAAATATAAATAATAATGATGATCACGTGGTAAATTCGTCGACATTCATAAGTGCCTTACCAGGGCCTAAACTGACTAATCAAATCATTTTCATTTTCATTCAATTAAATCTCTTTTCAGTGGACTGGACAGTTCCATGTCGAAGCAAATAGTCTACTTATTGCGATTACTGGCGCGGCAGGGTCGGGCGATGGTGGCGACGATCCACCAGCCGTCGGCCGCGCTGCTGCAGATGGTGGACCGGCTGTACGTGGTCGAGGGCGGCCGCTGTGCCTACATGGGCTCCGTTCCCAACCTCCTCCCCTACATCGAAACTATCAACCTCGAATGCCCGCCCTACCACAGTCCTGTTGACTTTTGTAAGTATATCAAGTAAAAAGTTGTAAGTTCATCTTCAATCTGTTAAAAGTATAATTAATTATTCTTATTCTAGTAATCGAGATGTGTGCTGACAAAGGTAACGAAATGGTAAAAAACTTGAAAAACGGCAAGAGCTTGAAATGGACCACTACAATTTCCCCGGAGACAGAAAGAATATTTAAGGGTGGGTAAAATATCAACTAATCAATACACTAAATCAGTATGAAATGACACGAGTCTAAAACCGCTAGTAACAGCACATTTCAATGGTTACCAATGGATAAAATTGAACCTGTAGAAAATTTGCAGCAGTATCATTAGAGCATAAATTTGCAAAGTGATGATAATCATATACGCGCTCCGTCTATGAGAAATGGAAACCCTACAATTCATGGTAGTTAGAAGCCCCTTTAGCTATTTAATGAGTTGTATTTATGTCCATATTATGTGTAAAGCCATTTCTTATTTCCAGGACGAACTTCTATGAATTTGTGGATGAAGAATATTTAGTGGCATACTTGTTAAATTATTGGTATTCAACATTATTACTTTACTGGTAGGTATGTAGAATTTTCATTTCTGACATTTGTTTTCAGATGGATTCAATGAATACAAGTTTGATGACTTATACAGTGACATACACCTCTCATCATTGCCGCCACCAACAGAAGACCCAACGAGTAAAATTATAAGAGCTTTGAAAAGTACATACCCAACGTCGTTTTTTAAACAATTCTCAACCTTAACGAAGAGATCGTTCATGGTAAGATACATTTCTCTGGATATGATTATTAACAGACCGAGACATATAGAGCCATCCTGAGTTGATCGTTAAAGGATGAATATACAGAAAAGAGATTTAGCCGATTCTTACTAGACTTCGGATTCCGACTAGAAAGCTTGGACCATATCTAAATTTAAGAAAATCTAAATTTAATTTCTATTTTTGTTCGACGAGCTGAATAATTGATGACCTTCAAAATATAATACATGATTGCAGACAATATGGCGTGACCCCAGGTTTACGTTGACAACGCTTGGTGTTCACTGCTGCATGGCTTTGTTCGCCGGCTCGCTTTTCTACAACATCGGCCGAGGTGCCCAGAACGTCACCGATAACTATAACTTCCTCTACTTCTGCCTCATGTTCCTAATGTTCACCTCCTTCTGCGCTGTCACTATAAGTCGTAAGTTGAATAGACTAATAGAATAATCGATCATCAGATTCCTTACTTCTAACCTGGACTACCAAAAGAGCTAAATTACAGCCTAGAACACAACATAATTGGAGTATTGTTGTTTGATTGTTGCGACATATACAATTCAAAACGATCTTTTTTAAGGAAGATATCAGTTAGTGAAATAAACTAAATATTAATAAATCTTATATATATCAAAGAAAGTCGTGTTAGTTACACTATTTATAACTCAACAACGGCTGAACCGATTTGGCGGGGAGGTAGCTTAGAACCAGGAGAAGGGCATAAGATACTATATCCCGAACTATACATACAGAAAAATAAAAATGAAGTGTCTGTTTGTAATTTCAAATTAACAGCTTTTAACTTAATGCATATGAAAGTGTATAATGTAAGTACATACATAAACAAATTCTTAACATTTTCTCTGTTCGTCTGTTTTTCTGTCTGTTTGTTCCGGGTAAACTCTGAAACATCTGGAACGATTTCTAAGAGACTTTCACTGACAGGTAGTTGATGTTACAAGAAGTAACTTAGGATACTTTATTAAGTTAGGGGTCCGTGAAAAATTCAACCCATAAAATTAAGCCTACGCGGGTGAAAACGCGGAGCACAGCTAGTTATTTATAGAAAATAACCATATACTAATATAATTATGTACAGTTCCAGAGGAAATCCCAGTGGCTCGGAGAGAGCACTTCAACCGCTGGTACACATCAGGCGCTTACTACGCGTCCACTTTGGTGTCCTCATTAGTTTCACAAACTGTGTGTTCCCTTTCGTACGGAACTATTGCCTACTTCCTCACAGGCCAGCCATATGAGTCGATGAGGTTCTTTCTGTACCTAGTCATGCTACTCCTCGTCTCACTCGTGGCACTCTGCATAGGCCTTCTTAATGGCTCTATATTTAATGTTAAGGTTGGTACCTTAGACCAGTAACATTTTAATTTAGTCTAATCTGTAGAATAGCTAACATAACAAAGTTTTCTTTATATATATACTGCAATATATTCACTGGATGATAAGTTAGTGCCGTGGCAGCAATCTACCATATTCCCCTAAGAATAAAGGTAGACTAAGACAGTGCTCTTCTGTAGGTGTTTTGTAAACTTTTATAATACAATACTTTAATGAGAGCACAGTTATCTGAAACTGGCACGAGGTTTGGAGAAGAATAAAATATTCAGGTTTTAAGTTGTTACTCTTTTTTTATTTCAGAACGGCGCAGTATTCGGTCCATTGCTAATAATGCCATTCATGTTATTTTCCGGGTTCTTCCTACTCTACAAGGACGCCCCTTCTTACCTGAGATGGATGTTCCAAACCTCATTCGTGAAGCACGGTCTCACAGGGCTAGGGCTCGCTATATTCGGCATGGATCGAGAGAAGCTAGCGTGCACTGTCATGTACTGTCACTACAATAACCCCTCGTCGTTTCTCATTGACCGCGGTATGGCGCACGAAACATTCTCTGTAGCTATTCCAGCACTTATTACAATTGCGGCCGTCATAACTGTATGCTCTTATATTATACTAAAATTAAGACTGATGGGTAAATGGTGATATTAATTTTATGATAGTTAATTAATTAATTTAGTTAAATTGTTTTTAAAAAGCAATGAAATGTCTCAACTATTTTCATTCGTCTCAAAAATTTTTATATTTTTGGGTATAATTATTACTAGTAGGCTGCAACAATTCGGCTAAAGTAAACTTTTTAAACTGAAAATGCACAGCAAAAGCATTTAGTTTTTTATAAAGTAGTGTACATAAATGAAATAATTTGATTAAGTTTGGTAAAATTGTGTAAAGTAAATAGAAATTTTATATTTTACAAAATTACCAAAGACTATTGATACGAAATGAAAACTCCCAGCATGCAAAATATTACAGTATAAAAGAAAATATCTGGTTGACCGAGCTGTGCTCGGTTTCTTCTTCACACAAAAAAGGATAAAAGAAAGAAAAAAATTCCGATGAACGTCAGTCTTGAACCGAGGTACTCTAGTTTCGTTATCGCCCCGTAAGCTGGAAGCCTCACCTTTGAGCTACCATAATTTGATGTCTGCGAAATTTGCAGTCGTATTGTAATGTTATTTTATGAGGTTTCAGTGCCTGAAAACATGGTCAAAACGATGTTTTCCATAAATGAAACATAGCTAGATCTATTGCCCTTGAAACCCCCTACATGCAAAATTTCATGAAAATCGTTGAAGCCGTTGCCGACATTCCGTATACAAGATATATACAAGAATTGCTCGTTTAAAGATATAAGATCTTTACGCTCTTATATTGAGTAGAGCAATGTAGGTAGGCATGAAAACTGTTATGAACATATGTTAACTAAATCATTATTTTTAATAGTAGTGCTAATATTATTTTATATAATTAAACCAAATGTGATATTCAATAGTAATAAATGTATCATTTTAATTTGCGGGTATTTTTTATTAAATTATCCGTGTTATCCCTAAAACTAAAACGTATATTACAGTATGCTTCCATAAAGAAAAAGAGGAAAAATACCTTCCTATTACCAATATAATAGCACTTCATGAACTTGCGCAGAATTAGGTATTGTTGCCTCATTTAGCAATAAGGCGGTACAACGTCTCTCTTGCGATAACACAACAAAACAAAGCAACAGTCAACACTGAGTTGTTGTCAGTATCTGACGTGCCGCGCCACATGGGGAGAGGGGAAATGACTGATAAACGAACACATGCGCGTGCGCTCGCCCGTCCGCTACGCGTGTATAGAGACGCTACGCGGTATTCGCCAGTCGTAGTCCGCCTGCTGTCTGTTATTAACGTGCCAGGGCGTAAGCAGCTGGCGCGATAGCACTATTTACATTGAACGCGCTCCTTTGTGCATACACCACGCACGCAACTTGTGTTAGAATTGATGTGTTTGAGTGAAAATAGTTTATAACTCATCAGTATGGATAGCGAAACTTCCGAGTCCCAGGAAACCAACTCTACATCCCTAGCGGAGGATGCCCTGAACATATCCTTCGAGGACATCAAATACTCAGTGAGAAACGGATTCCTAGCTAAAGGTTCGCGCATTTTTATTGCAACATGCATTGTGTACTTTGTTTGCTTGTGTCAGCTGTAATCTAGGTTTATTGACCGGAGTAGTACCTGTGATAATTTGAATAAAGTTAGATGTAAAAACCACCACTGTATCAATAGAATCTTTGGTAAAGTATAATATAAATATTTCACTGACTTTGGGTCGAAGTTACACGAACAATGAGTGTTTAAATTTTCATGGAACGGATGTAGATAAAAAATATTGGCAAGGCACAAAGTTCAAAAGTATTACTATAAATATTCAATTTTTTGAAGCAAATATACTTTTTATTATTAGTCACATAAAAATGTAAACATAAAATAATATGACCCGAATGTTAATAAGTTAACTTAATCAATTAACAAAAACTAAAATAATCAGTGAACCTTATATTATGTATTAGCTGATAATAAATTATGTGTAGGGACTTTAATTCTAATATAACTCAATATTAACAAAGAAACATTGATATGATACCAAGTACTGTACTGATTTGTGCATGTTTGTAAAAGACACGCTACTTACTATCAATATCGATCTAAATTAAGTATACACCCATAAGATTAATCTCGTAAAACCTTAATAATGAAAAGCCATCCCGACTTGACCTACCTATTTATTTAATCTTATTATTCAAGTACTTCCCTTTCTGGTTCTTATGATATTTTATTTATATTTCAGTTTAATTGTAGCTAAGGTCGTCTGAACTAAAATTATGCCCGAGAAGTACAGTGTATTTTTCTACAAAATATATTCTTTTTAATTGTTAATTATAATTGCTAATTGCTTGTCCGTTAACCTTTCAAGCAAACCGCCACAGTTTTATTTAATACAAAGTTCCCCATAGTGATGGAAGATGGATGTTAGTCCGTTACGCCAAAAAGTGATCTAGCTTTATGAAATCACATTGCAACCAATCCCTGCCATCTGGGGAGTTGTCATAGAGAGTTATTGGCTAATATACAAATACGGTCGAAAAGATCCAAATGATACACACGATATGTGTTCCATGCTAATCATAAAAGTCTAAAAAGGGTCAAAAAAATATTTCCCGCTACACACGACTATTCTTTATTTAATTCAAAGGAGTTCCTTTAGTTTATCTCTGTCCGAGAACCTTCATCAAGTCACATCATACATAAGCATACTTTATTGGTAAAGGCCATAATTATTGTAACCTACATTACACTCAAACTTTATAGGTGATCGATGCTAATACAGTAATCGGATTAAGGTTGTTTGATTAATATGGACGCAATGCGCTTACAATAAGTGTCAACGATGAACACGTTTTTCTCATTGTCCGTCATTGCAATGACAATACGTTTCAATTAATATGCAATGTTATTAGCAGTATGGGAATTAAATGCTGTAACTAAATAGGTCATATAGTAGATGCCTATAAAACTATCCGTCGTTAATCGTTTTCAATACCTCCCGTGAACTTCCTTTTCTGCATTGAATAGATCGCGCATCTGATATGTTTATATATTGATTGATAAACACCATAGGAGGGATTTTTTCATGCAAGGCGTAGAATAGATGAGATAAAAAAACATTATAATTAGATACCTCATCTGCGTTAAATTCGTCATGTGTTGATATTTTTTCTAGTTCTCGACGGGAAATAATTTACATTGTACTCTGCAAGATATCGAATTTTTACACCCCAGGGGAAGTATTTTTATACTATAGATAGATACCGACGGGCTCAGCATTATTACGCCGAATGCCTCACGGGGTAAGCAGAGACAAGTCTGGAGCGTCTCTCTACTCTAGACTATATACCACTTTCGCTTCATCCATATTCAACATCATCATACATCCGGTTTCGACTTATTAGGTTGTATATAAAAAAAAACAAACTAAGAAGGTGCCTGATATTACCTTACTTATAATTTAAAGGAAACTAAACTTTTCTCAGAAGATTCGTTTCAGATCGTTTTCATAATGGGCCAGGGGCCCTACCATGACCTCTTATTGCCATGATAGTTTAACTCTTATTATGAGGCAGATGTGTATATTTCTGTCACTGCCACACAGTGGAAAACTAAGAGCTCGTGGTAAGGCTGAAAAAAAATCGACTATAAATGTTACCACCGTTTCGGAAGGTTGCTTTTACTGAGAAGAACTATTGATTTATCTAAGAGGTTCTTCACAAAGGATGTGAAGAGAATCAATTCTAACCAGTTTCTGAGATTAGTTCAATCAACCAAACAAACGAACAAACTTCAGCTAAGTATATATTAATGATCGTAAAGCCTCAACCCAAAAAAACAGATAAGTAATATTCATGAACAGTCCTAGCGAATAAAATGGTAATTTATTCCGCCTGTGTGTCTCAAAGTGGCGAATAACTTTTCTTATTTAAATAATATATATGTTGTAAATATTTTAAGACGTTTGATAAGTTTATGTTAAAATGTAAAAAAAACCAGGTGCAAGTTTAGGATGGTATTGTGTGGATTCTGTAGCCGTATTTCTGGTATTTAATTAAATTCAAATTCAATAAATCCTAGTTACAAGTAAAATATTTGGATACATAATAATGATAACTTTCCATAGTAGTCGAATAAGAACAACTTATAAATGAGCAAAAGTTAGATTTACTTTTTTTTTACTTACTACGAGTATGTAATGAGCCTTTGTCGACACATTGCTGGGCGTATACTTAGGCCCCTTCTTTAACACACCACGCTTTTCTGTGATAATTTCCAGTTCTGTGTCCTATCAATTCCCCATGCAAGGCCCTTATAAATATCGTGCCCATATATCGTACAAAATAAGAGTCCAGGTTTTGTTTCTTCTTTCTGTGACACCGAACCCTTTTATTGTAAGAGCGATAGGCGTGTCAATGCAAACTCGTCCAAGCCCCAATGATTTTATATAAAAAAAAACCTGTTACTTTTATAACACCAAACTAATGATATAGAATTATAAATTAATCAATTTAATCATTGGAATCGTATTGCAAAATGTACTTTCAAAACTTCAAAGAATAAATTAAAAAGCCGACTTCAGTATCCAAAACACATCATTTCATTATAAAACGTTTAAGTAGCGCGTATTTTCTCAGCTTTGACGTTTCATATTCGATACCAAAATTAAATATCAAAGCATGGAATTTCTTAAAAAGCGCTGCTTAAACGATCATAGTTGGCCCCCTTGTTTGATATAGCAGATACATTTGTATAAAATGACGTTCTAATTGGTAAATCTGGGAAATTGTTGGCTCGGACTACAAATACTACTTTGGTCTTGCTATAGTTTTTTAAAGGAAAAAATTCAAGATGAACAAGTTGGTATCAGCATAGAGTAGATTTGAGATCCACGTATCACCAATTTAACTATCGTTCCAGCCTTCAGGAGGAATTTTCATGATAAGCTCTGTCTAGATGGTTAATAGAAGCGATGACATTATACATCCCTGAAGTACATCGCATCTAGGTTGGAAATTGCTAGACAAAATAATGTCAGTTCCCACGGACACAGTTCCGTCCACGTATAAATTTCTCACTAGATTCACCAAATGTTTCTTTTCTCCCATTTATCTCTATAAATGGGAGAAAATATAAATGGAAGAAGTTTACTAGAGCTTAGGTAACACAACGGAGTCAATAGTTTTTGACGAGTCGACAAAGCCATGTAGATCGGTTTTTTGTATTCTCGTGCATTCTCGAACTACCAAAATCTGCTCTTTATAGTCGGAGTGATAATAATTCTAAGTTCTAAGTGCTCTGAAAAATAAAAAAAAATATGGCAATACAACGTTTGCCGGGCACAGCTAGTACATGCAAAAGTACAATACATTATATGCTCAGGCCTATATTCCCCGAAGGGATAGGCAGAGATATACTTACAGTGGGTATATCTACATTTCTTCAGTTAACTACTCAACGGAAATAGAAGGTTATGTTTAAGCTCCTTGTAGTAGGAAGCGAGCCTATCGCATTTAACCGGACACTTATCTTCACTCCGGGCTGCTACTGGGAAATTACAAGTGGAAACCCAGTAACACTTTAACCGACCCGGGATCGGATACAGGACCTCGTATTCCGAATAATTAATCTTAAATGTCTTAGTAATAATCGGAATATATTTTTCTACGGTAAATCTCACAATAAATGATGATTTGCAACATTAGGGAAAGCCGCTCCAAGATCCAAGTCACTCATATGTTTCATTTGGCGTTTTAGCTTCGGTCAAGCAAACACACTCAACTATAAAGCTTTAACTATTAGTTCGGCTTTCATGGTGGAGTACTAAACAGCGTATCCGCCTTCAAAATCCATCCTTTAGTGAAATTATTTTTAATTGAAATGCTAAGTTTACGAAGAATACCTCATATATACGAACCTTCTCCTCTATTGAATATGTTTTCAACGTTGGTTTATTTTATATTTAAATATTCAATCATCCGACGATTATTAGATCATACATAATATATCAGTAGTTAACGTTGGTACTGTAAAAGCATTATATTGCAGGCTTTCACCGTACCCCCAAGGAGATCCTGAGAGGTCTAAGCGGCTCTTTTAATGCTGGCGAGCTGACCCTCATCATGGGCCAGAGTGGTGCTGGGAAGAGCACGCTCATGGACATACTTGCTGGATACACGTGAGTGTCTTTCATATCCAGGACAATCAAACCTCTCAATTTTGGGAGATTGGTCGAGGTATATTTTCTGTTGAACCTGAATATTATTGTGGCAAAATAGGCCATAATGAAGATCATATGTATAATTCCGTCCTACATCGTTTATCTGATCATTAACGCTTGTAGTTTTACATTGCCATTTTCCTTAAACGTATCATTAGTTTTGAAATTAATGAAGAATTGAGCGAAGGTATTAATCTTCATTAATTACCTATTAATTTTCGTTATAGAAAGAATGTCTCATAGACGTTTATAAAATGCTCTGTAATTTTTATTAGAGTTTATGTTCAATAATCAACTATTCTACGATAAAATTGCACTTCTACGCTAATTTACGAAAATAATTAAACGCACTCATGCAAGGACACATGCTTCTGTTATATCCATAAAATTTACATTATTTTAGTTTGAACTGCATATAAACTTATATTTGGTTTATAAAAGAATGCTAGTTTTCAAGTGCGAGTTGAATAATTTTAATCATATTTTAATATACTGTGCTAATGTTTTATGTTAACTATAAATGACTCCTTTTCCAATTCTTCTGTTTAAAAGTAACATATTGTTATGTTTAATAGATTAAAAAATAAAGAATTCTTCATATTTATATTATTCCTGGCTCGTTACTAGAATAATTTTACATTTAATTTTATTCTTAGTACGAGCTCTCATTTCTAATACATTTAGCTCCATAATAATCGTTTATTAAAATTTGAATTTTAAATAAAAATAGTAAAAACCTGTATATATAAATAAAATATTATTTATATATAATACATTAAATTTGTTTGGCGTCGTATACAAGGTTATTTACATGCAATGAAAATAATTTTCTTAATTATAAACGCTGTGCTGCATAAAAATGTTAGACATAGAGCCGACCAAAGCTTAGTTCCAACTTTGGCAAGGCTACTAACGTCGAGTTATAAATTATGGCATGAGGGCGTTGATCTCAAACATGAGAGCTTTAAAGATTTTCAACATCAAAATTAAAGCAGGAAGAGTGAAGGGATTAGTGTTAATATAAAATAAATACCTACAAACTGAAGTCTGCAATCCCATTGTTATCTTCTCACTTTATGACGCATTGGCTTACGCAGAGAGCTCATTGTGTATAGCAACATTATAGACTGACGAAATTAAATATTATTATTTTGATCGTCACTTAAATTGTGAGCGATTTTGCACATTGACATTGTTTTAAGACGCTATAACTGAAAAATGCCACATTAATATTTCTTTATGCAATCTTTTTTACTTTCCAATCATTATTTTGAAACTATGGGAGGTATGTACCACGTCACTTCTGGCGGTTCAAATCGTTCCCAGTGCATTGTAGGCTTTGATTTTTTGATCTCCTGTTGAAGCTTTGATTGAGTCCGGCCAACTAATTAGTCGTCCTCAGCATTGTTTCCCTCTGTCCCCGCGTTATTCTATAAGGCTCCTCAGCGATGCACTCGACGTCGAGTGTCTGTTTCACAGATACGAAGTTGAATTTTATTGTCAGTGGATTATATATACATTTTCAAGTAGTTGAGTGCGACGCTCAGAAACCTTACAGAATGAGGGGGACTATTCCTGAATGTGCCTGAAAATTTTCTTGTAAAAGTAGTACCTTGTCGCCAACTATGATTGTTTAAACAGTGCGTATTAAGAACTTCTACGGAACGTTAAAGATTGGAAGTTCTTAACACTCTCTGGTTAAACCGATGATGCTTACTCCTTACTGGACTTACCACCCTTTTAGCATATAGATATGCCACAAAATGTATATTCAATAATCACAGCCCATTTCCATTGAACCTGATTCAAAACCAAACAGTTTGTATGAAATTTTTTTTTATGTTAGCGTATCTTGAAAACGTAGGTAACCAAAGCAAATGTAGGAACTTCAAGAAAGCCTGAGTTGAGTTTATTGAAAAATCATACAATAAACTTATGCATTGCATTGTGCATTGTCTTGAACATGATGTTAAAAGTAAAATGTTTAAAATCGTAGTCTTGTTAAAATAACATGTACCTACCATATGAACCTACGATAAATCATAATATGTTTTATAAACCGTATGTTAACAAAAAAAATATGATAGTGTAACATTATACAAGCAAATACGTGTGCCTACCGTGTAAACTGTAGGTCATTATTATACTTAAACTTTTTAACTGAAAACTTCATATAACATCGATTAGGTACACTATATTTATGTTTTACTCGCGATATCGTCCGTATGATGAGAGCTTTTTTTATTTTAGTGTGTAAGTTATGTACGTTTAGTCTCTCCTTGATATCTAATCTGTATACCAAAATTAATTTAACCGTGAAAGCTTTCAACATAATAATAATTTTATGCATACATGAAGCAGTATGCTAATGCAGACACAAATGTATGTACAAACAATATATCCGAATTAACAATAGTATAGATTAATTGACAATCGACGATTTTGTATACTCCGCGCATTTATCTTTTTAATTTTAATGAAATAACAGCATTGATCCGAACATGATGAAATAATAACAATATCAAAATTACGATTTTACCGCGTCATGGATTAATAAAATATACATATTGAACTCTTTATCATAACTATTTGCGAAGAAGATAACACTACTCATACTAGGGAATCAATGATATTACCTTGAATTCTTAATTATTATTCAGAAAAGATAGTTTAGTTGGTTTTCCTCGTAAACTTATATAGATAACTATTATTATAAATGAAGACTCGAATAATCACGTAAGTATATTACGATTAGTCTTACAAAAGTATATGGATACCGACCCCAAATAACAAAAGATATGAGATTACGACCACTATAAAAAAGAAAATTTACAACGCCTCTAGCGAACACAGACGAAACTATATTGGCATACAAATATTCTGCGGTAAAGCGTCAAATATTGATTATGATAGTGGTGGAAAATATTCTTACGCATCAACTCTTATTTCAATTGTTACTCGACCTGGCAGATTTATAAAAATACAGTCAGATACATCTCCCATACAGTATGTTGAATCTCGTTCTGACCTTATCCCATACATTATTGGGTCGGCACTTGATTCATCTGATTTTTATACAAAGCGACTACAATAACCGCGTTTTACGAGGAAAATTGGTATTCTGAGTTAAACTATTTATCAGACTTTCCTAGAGTTCCAAGTGTAATGTAACGATTGTCAAAGACGTTAAATTGGCAACCTTACAGTAAGTGGAATAACCATTACAATACAAGCAAATAGCTGGTGGTAATTACTTAAGTTATCTAAGTTAATAAAACTGGGACGTAGAGTTTTATTTAATAATAATTCATCCTATCAACAAACAGATACATTTAAACTTAGTTTGGTTGCCCGACCTTGCAGCGTGCCAATGCCGGCCATCTTATCTTGAAGGTCTGAGATTTTCCTGTAAAATTTACCGCAATCATGTGTACCAAATGAGAGAAGAAAACGATGTATTGATTTGTAATGAAACGAGGATTGTGATAAAGTTATAAGATTACCAATATTGGAGCAAGCCTGACAATTAAACAGGCAAACAAATAATAAAGATTTAATGTTTTTAAGCGTTTACTTATTTGTAATTGTTTTCTAATTAATATTAAAACTATTTGATATTTAAAAACAAAATACTGTGTAGATGTTTAATAAACTAAATACTTAAAATAAAATAAGAATGTGGTTACGTGAATAATGAACATAAAGTATAGGTAATGTTTTGTATACATGACAGATTTTTGACAGATTTTTTTGCTGATGTCATAAAGGTTATTTCAATTGAAAGACGTGAGCAAAGGGCTATAATTAAAATTTTAAGCTGACAATGGTAACCACCGGATTTCAAAGCAAAACATTATTGGTCTCAATACAGCATGTAATTTTTCAGTGCACAAATAGCTTTTGTATTTTTTTTACTACAGAAGCATTATATAATTATATTAAGTATTCATATATTTATATTCCCTGAGCAAAGAGAATATACTTGCTGATGAATATGAATGCTTAGAAATAATGAAGCTATTACAATAGTTATTGTTTGTATTGTTAGATAATTATATTGCCTCGCGGTTTCCCAATTTTTATTTCGTGGTTGACCCGCGGCACCCTCTTGATTTGAAAAAATCAAAGTAGCCTTATTTACTCCTTGTAATATTAGCTATTCGCCAGTGAAAGTTCCGTTAAAATTGCTCCAGCCTTTTCGGAGATTAGCCGGAACAAAAAGACAGACAGAGAGAAAAATTTAAAATTATTTTTTCTTAGTCAGTACCATGTATACTTTCATATGCATTTAGTAAAATGTTATTTTGCTATTACTAACATACACTTCAATTTTATTTATCTGTAAATATTGAAATTGGTACTTTACATAGGTAGGTAGATACACATATTTCATTTCAGATATTTGTCGATACTCGTGTTTATCTCAAGACACGACCAGTGTTTTTGTTAGGGTGTGTATGCATATATTGTTACATACACAATTTTGGGACCTTACAATGGGTGTAATTTATCATAATTTTAGCATAAATACTAATTATCTGACTAAGTTAATATTTAATTTTGAACGAAGCATTGTCTTATACATCTTTGAAGAAATAAAAAGTTCTGGCAATTCGTAACTGACACATAATGATTGATATCCGTTAATGGATGGATGGATAAATGTTACTATGTACAAAAGCCAGGTTCTTTACTCAATAATGGACCTTATGCTAACGAAAATAAATAAAGTAACCATAATCACCCATAACATAGGAACCTTCTATTTAGGGAATCGAGGCTCCAGCTGTTCTAGTCAGAGATGGGTAGAAAACTCTCAAAGCACGCGGCTTAGGTCCGCAAGTATTTTGTAATCAGATTTATAGAAGGTGTTCAGTAGTATTTCCATGTAACTCCGAAAGAGAGAGAGTGATCTCAAGTGTGAGTGCAAAGAGTAAAATGAAAATATTTGCTCTTAAGGAACTAAGTACGTATTCAGGTGCTATATATAACCTTTAGAATATATAAGAATTGCATAGTTTTTATAAAAACACCAAACCTATTGTCCTGATAAAAAGGGTGATATTGTATTTATTCAATAACACTTCGTACAAACATTGACTCTACTGAAAACGAAAGAAAATGTCACAAAATACGTTTAATTACACAACTAACATATTATATATGTACAAATAATTTACACTTTAGTGTTAATTATTTGTAAAACTCTTTAGAGTTACCTTATCTTAATACTTACCTACTTAATATTTAATTATGTAGAGATAATTAGAGCTGATTATTCCTCTGCATTGTTTATTCTCATGATGGAATGAATACTTTATATTTATTATTTTTATAACTTAAATACTATAAACATATTACCTTATAATAGCTTATATACGTTACTAACGACCCGTTCTCGCTTCACTTCGGGATTTTCCCTACTTTCGGCAAATATAATACTTATGGAATTATTTTAACCATCAACCAATCCATCGGAATTCACTCCTACAAGGTAGTCAGAACCGTATCAAGATTTATTTCGTAGTTTAGAAGTACGATACGTTCGAACAGACTAAATAATTTTGTATGGAAATGAAGACTTAAATTTATAATATTTTAAGATTTTGTAGAATCGGGAAAAGCAACAACAAACGAGACTATGAATCCAGGGGGCTTTCTATCTAATTGTACCAATTAGAAGGTGTACGTAGAGAGTAGCCTATAGAACATGAGACCATATTTGGATGACTTATTTGATTAATTCCTCAGTGCATTGTAATGTGACAGTCTTTCATACACACATTTGTTTAAGAGAGCTCGCAATAACATTTAATAAAAATGTTTGCTTGCAAAAGCAAATGTTAAATAAAAAATAACTTGTGTGAGTACTTATACTTAATCGATGTAATCATTAATTACAGTTATATTATATTTTTCCGGGATAACCTCCAAGTCCCAACTGATAACAAAAATCATCATCTCCCTGGCCTTATCTTCGCCACTTGATTCAACCCGATATGGCTGATCACCTGATTTTATACGAAGCGGCTGCCATCTGACCTTCCTAACTGAAAATCCGTAATCTAGGTTGAACCAGCTGACAGACTCTCTTAGGATTTCGACTGACCTGTAATGATTGCCAAAGGTGTTAAATTGGCAACCGGGACCGACGGCTTAACAGAGGGAACTCGAACGGTCATATAAGATGTGCGCAATAGAAACTGTGCCACGAGTTCCTCCAAAGAGACAAACAATATTATTTCGCAATGTAAACATATCATCGTAGCTCACTTCGTAGTAAACGATCTTAATAAATAAGTTAATTATCTACTATAACATTAATAGCGTATTGTAAATATCACTAACGTAATACTATATATTTATTATACGTAACGTGTACGTAAGTCTCTACCTAAGAATATAAACATTTCAACAAAGTAACACTGACGCAGCATTGGGAAGAACTTTACTCGAATTAGTTATCTCTACGATGAAGGCAAATCGTGTTGAGTAGACGTATCAATACCGTTTTAAATGTAATAAAAACAATTATATGGAATGTTATTATCTCAATACGAGCTGTACCCGGCAAGCATCGTTCTACCAGATACATATTTGGAGTTCCTATTCTCAGGCCTACGGAATATACACAAAAAACTTCAAAAATCAATAAAGCCGTTTCGGACGAGTGTTGATACAATTACACGAGAATTGTATATATTGGATAAGTATAATAAATAAAAATAAACGTGAAATACTGAAAATATAAGGATTTCAACGGTCGATATTTAAAATCACTAAAAATCTTATAATTGCAGACAAACACTTGCAGAATACTGTAAAATCTCAATAAGAGTGTAAAAACTGCATCGTTGCTCTAGTGGTCGCAAGCGCTGCTGCGGTCCTGGGTTCGATCCCGAGTCAGGGAATCTATTATTGAGTTGTTCCATCTATAATTTTCCAGTAGCAGCTCGAAGTCTACATTAGTGCCCAGTTAATGGCAATAGGCCCGGCCTCTAAAACATAGAAAAATGTAATATGTGATTGTGACTTAAATATAATGAAATGTGGGAGTAGGCATCAGGCTTAAATCTAGCTGAACATCTTGCATGACACCTTTATTCAACTTAAATCTTGCTTAATCAACGATAACTCAAAAAGCTTTTCCTTGTTGACTAAACCGTAAATTAATTGTCTGAATAGATGGACATGTAATACCGAGTTTTATGCAAATGGACTTTAGATGAAAAAACTTTACCATAAATCTGTAGGAACACATACAGTTGTATGTTTTTATTGGCACAAACAGCGCCTTATAAATATTACATCCATTGCGTAACATTCACTACGAAAGTAATAGCAATAAATCGACAACACTATGAATCTGCATACGCATGAATTACTGGTTTCTATAGTTGTTTTAGGAGTTTAATTTAGTAATCAGACCAATTAAATTTAAAATGAATACTATTTATTCAGTTTGGGCCCTGGTAAGGCACTTATGAATATCGAAAATTTACTACCGGTTAGGAAACTAGCCTTCTGAGAAGAACTGGCAAGAAACTCCTTGGGTCTTATTAAAGTATAAAGTAAATATTTCGGGCTCATGCAATGAAAGTATACTTATGCGAGACCGGCTCATCTATTTATGTTATTACATAAAGTGTTGAATTTTTGCATTGATAGCCAGAGCCATAATCTTTGTATTATTATATAAATACGCACCTGTTATAATAATATCTTGACGAGTTATTTCTTATTATACATAAGTTATTTAATCGATAATATTTTTAATCGAGAAATAAGTGCAAGAACTTAGGTACCTATTATATGTGAGAACAGTACAAATGACAATGGACGTCGTTAATAAACATTTTTGTCTATAAATTCAACATATTTTTCTTAAAATGTGTATGTACATTACATTTTTATGTCTATTACATCACTAGTCGTCTAGAAATCTGTCTGTAATGACGTCATGAAAACTGGAATCTTGGACCGGCTTCCTCCAGACTGGTTTTAAAATCTAAACACTACTTCAACGCAGGTTTATTATAATTAATTCCAATGTAACAGCTCATTTGAATTTTATTGAACATAATTTTAGGGGTCGACAATCCGTTAATGATACCTACAAGTCTAATCTTGTGATCGGTAGACTACAAGCGATGGTTCAATTCCCCTAATAATGAATACGTATTATACACTCCTCTATACATCATAATTTAATAATTATTCAAAGACGAGACGGTGAATTGGGTCAAATATTTTATTTGGGACCTAGGTTCCGCCGCAGCTAGATCGGACTATGCTCAGCGTGGATGTATGATTACACGCTAACTTTTAGCCCCCATTTCACCCCCGAAGGGGTTGAATTTCGAAAAGCCCTTTCTAAATGTTCTTCCAAGTTTCATGTCCCAGTAGCCCTAAACAAAGGAACGCGCGAAACGAAAGAAAGCGCTTGCGCTAATAGATACCATAACATAATATGGAAATGACATAAGTCAGTCACGTGACTTATGTCATTCCCGTAGATATACCGTATGTAGTTTGGTAGAACCTAATAGTTGTAAATTGAGGTATCGTTTCTTTCTACAGACAGGCAGGCGAAGGCGACTGATAAAAATGGGAAAACACCGTTTTTCGTTTGTTTTCATAATTTATTTAACTGCCGCAATAACTTTTTAATTCATAAAATGAAACTAAAAACATTTTAGTTAAATCGTAACCAAAATAATTCAGGCCTTGGATTCTAATATAGCGTAGTAAGCATATACATTGGTATCGGGATAGATAGGATGAATGCTCAAAATGAAGGCGACGGCGATGGTGATCTCAGACGAATGCAATTCAGACTGGAGGAAGACAGTCAATTATTCAGTCCGTATAATAACCCATCATCTCTCCCTGTTTAGTTTACTAAAGCAGCCGCACAATATAGATCACAGGAAAGAATTCATTATCTGACCTCATTCGTTTCCTCCAAGTATTATCTGGGAATATGCTGCAATGAACAACGTGTGTTTGTACTTTACATTTTAGTTTCATAGGGTTAAGAAAATTTTTTTGTTATTAACTTCCTTTTAAATGCAGCTAATCCAAGCGTATCAATGTAATCTTGCTAGATTATATTTATTCGACCCTTGTTTTTGTTTGTTTTTTAGTAAGCAAATATTATTAATCTACTTTAATCGATTTAACCTGGTTACTTTGATTTAAATTAGGGTAGCTATAAGTTTATCTTGGCATGCTACTATTTTGTCAAATTCCATACCGTGGGTTGATATACTTGAGTACCTAATTGTGATCCAATTTCAAGAGCAGTATGATTATAGCTCTATGTGAGCAGCAAATTCAACATGCTTCGGTTAGCAAAGACAACCTGTTGCGTCTATATCTGCGAGGTATACTTGAGGTGACGTGTAATCAAAAATTGCGATTTTTCTGTACATTACTATAATAAAATAACCCCCATAACACAATTTCAATAACTTAATCTTGAGTATCAATCATAACATTCTCACAACTAACATTAAAATATACAAACACTGATGATATTTTTGTCAGCTCTATATTCCAAACACTTCTGCCCGAAATCACATACTTAACAGTTCAGCTTTGCTAAGTAGTTTCCTATTTTAACTTAATTGGCCATATGTCAGGCTTACCTGACTTCTAGCTCAAATTACTAATTGGCTATAGGGTTTAAAGGGATTCTGTTCGAATTGACAATTTGATAATCGAATATTCGAATGATACTGAAGGAAAAACAAAAGCATATAAGATTTGTAATGCGATCTAGAATGAGCCGTAAATACTAATCAATCTCCTTTTTTTCCAGAAAACCCACAAGCGGCAACATTCACATCAACGGACATACAAGAAATGAAAAAACTTTTAGGAGGAGATCCAGTTATATTCTACAGGACGCTGAAATGTGGGACATGTTTACAGTTCAAGAGTCGCTTAAATTTGCAGCTGAATTCAAACTGGGTGACCACGTGAACCCACAGCAGAAACAGAAGCGAGTAAGCATTTGTGTCCTACGTTATAACTATATATCGTGTCATAGTAACATGACATGTCTTCAACCATTGTCTAAAATTGTAACCAATATTACGTAATCTATACATATAACATTGAATTGCTGTTCGTTAGTCTCGCTAAAACTTGAGAATAGCTGGACCGATTTGGATAATTTTGACATGAAGTTCGGCGGGGCATCTAGTATTAGATAAATTAAGTCATAATTTTCGTATCATCGGTTATTGGTCCTTCGACCACGTCTCTTTCTAATTCTTTTTTTTCTATTGAAGTGATCCCTGACATAAATTTGCTCATCCGGTTTCTATTAATTGTATGATTCCTTTTGTGTGTCTAGTTGTGAACTAATGAATTCAATCCAATATTCATCCAACATTCGCTGATCTACTGACAATCTCAAAATATAATGAGTTTTATTGGATGAAATGTACCACGTAGTGCATAGAGACATACATATATACACTAATGTTGTTTACATGAATAAATGAACAACATTAGGGTTCACAAGGTACCAACATCAATAATTTCCGAACCAATAATTCTACACTTTTCCGTTCCTAAACAGCCCACATGATCAAAACCTGCACTGCAAATCAGAGGTTGTAATAAATATAAAAGAATACAAGTGTATAAATATCGAACAAAGAAAACACCGATAACTGATGTGTCCGGTATGTGTTTAGCTAGATACAGGAAACCCTTATAGGGACTAATAACTATGTAATCTAATACCTTGTGCACACTAAAACTACGCTCAATAGCATTATCTACCTATTTCATCCACAGGTGAATGAAGTCATCACATCACTAGGGTTATTTAAGAAACAAAAGACAAAAGCGTGTAATCTCTCCGGTGGAGAGAAAAAGCGACTGTCTATAGGCTTGGAGCTGATTAGCGATTCATCTGTTATGTTTCTAGATGAACCTACCAGGTAAAGTAGCAATTAAATATGTACTCATACTTATTGGGGTCAAGAAAAGATTTGGATTTGTTGTTTTATTATATAAAAATTAACGCAAAAACTACTGCACGTATTTATAATTTTATTTCATACATAGAATTCAGTCATACATTTTCACTGAGTAGCATAGGCAAACATTTTTATTCCGACAAGCGATGCATAGCTTATATATTGATATAGTAGATTAACTTTTTTAATGGTATTACTTAGTGCATACTGAAAATAAATTGACGTACTTCTCTACAGTGGATTGGACAGTTCTATGTCGCAACAAATAGTATATTTGTTGCGGTTACTGGCGCGGCAGGGGCGGGCTATGGTGGTGACGATCCACCAGCCATCGGCCGCGCTGCTGCAGATGGTGGACCGGCTGTACGTGGTCGAGGGTGGCCGCTGTGCCTACATGGGCTCCGTGCCCAACCTCCTCCCCTACATTGAAACTATCAACCTCGAATGCCCGCCCTACCACAGCCCTGTTGATTTTTGTAAGTTTCTTCTTCCCTATTTGTGCTTTAATTTTTTGTGAATTAAATTAGTAGAACATTTGTGTTATGATTTGAAATTACTTTCACATTAAATATACCGAAATTAATATTAATTTTCAATGGTAACCACTATTGAATCCCAGTATTAAAATGTTGGCATTAGAAACATTATTATGTTCTTAGTTGTGCCCCGCATATCGGTTTAAAATTTACAAAGTTTCATACAAACTTTCATCCCCTATTTTATCCCCTTGGGGATCAAAATCCTTTCTTAGTGGATGCCTACGCCATAACATCTACCTGCATGCCTAATTTCAGCCCGAAACGTCCAGTGGTTTGGGTTGTGGGTTGGTAGATCACTATGTCAGTCAGTCAATCAGTCACCTTTGAGTTCTATATATTTAGGGTTTCCTAAATCCCAAATTTTAAAATTGCAAGAGTTCGTTGAATCCTAGCAACTATTTCTTCGTGTAAATCCGAACTACTTACTCTTATCCTAATAAGCGCACATCATGAAATATAATAATGTATAATTTCTCTTGTATTTCAGTAATAGAGCTATGTGCTGACAAAGCACATGAACTAGTCACAACTTCCAATAATGGCAGGAGCTTGAAATGGACCACTACAATTTCTCCTGAGACTGATAGAATATTTAAGGGTGGGTTATTTAATTTATTTTCTTTTAACAAAAAGGTCATGTTGTAATGCCATCTACGGCATTCTACAGTTACATATTTAACACCCTAAATAAGATTAGGTACCAAAAACACCAAAAAAATAAGCGCTCCTAGACTTGACAAGTAATAAAACTTTAAATGTTTAAGAATCTGTTTCAACTTAAGCTACCTCAATGCTTTACTGTAATATTTATACTTTTTCTATAACGTCTTAATAACAGTAAGCTATTCTGTATTTTGTGTTTTAAGCGGTGGCGTCGCAGTAGAATAAATAGTAGACTTATAGGAGTTGTATTTTATTCAAAAGCTCTAAGGAAGTAGAAAGTATTTAAAAGTAATCCAGAATAAACTCTCTTGTTAAGTATATCGATTCCAGAATCTATACCATTTAGGAGGAAAACATTAATATATCAAATTCTTTATATTTTTCAGATGGATTCAATCAATATAAATTTAATGATATATATTTATCATCATTGCCGCCACCAAAGGAAGACCCTACAAGTAAAGTTATACGGGCTTTGAAAAGCACCTACCCAACATCGTTTATGAGGCAATTCTCAACTTTGACTCGACGATCTTTTTTGGTAGGTATTTTTACGCATTTGCATGCATTATCATCACCATCGTTATTAGCTTGACTTTTTTCCAATTTATTGTTGTTCTCAAATAGCCAACAATTATAACGACAGCTTGAACTAACAACCTCTCAGTAATACAGTGTCCTCGAAGGAGTACTTACACTGTTCACCGAAGAACACTTCAACGTGACTAATGATAAGTCCATCGCCGTCACAGTCACTATTTATGCGTTCATATGATTTCTTCTCAGACGCATATTTCCTACAATATCTTCCTTTACCGTAAAGCTCCTGGTGTGATAACACTACTCTTAAGTTATTAGAATCTCATTGGTACAGTCCGTAGAGATTGGAACTTGTCAAACCACAATATATTTATGGTAGGTATAAAAACCTTAGAAAATACCCCAACCCCGTTCATATTCAACAATCAATTAAATTTTATAAATACTACACTTTTTTGGGTTTATTTTTCATTAACATAATCGGCTGCTTTATATAATTTCAGACGATATGGCGTGACCCTAGATTCACGATGACAATAACAGGGATCCACTGCTCCATGGCGTTGTTCGTCGGGACGTTGTTCTACAACATCGGCCACACAGCTGAAAACATCAACAACAACTACAACTTCCTCTACTTCAGCCTCATGTTCCTCATGTTTACAGCTTTCAGTGCTGTAACTATAAATTGTAAGAATTTACTCGCAAATCTATCTTTTGTAAAATATAGCTACCAGTGAAGGTTAATTTTCAGAGATAAGAGAGACCCTCTCTTATTTCTGAAAATTAATGATTTAAATTTTTCTACTTTAGATGGTTTATCTAAGAAGGAACACCATAAAACAAATTTTTTTTTTTTGAGTCGTCAAGTTTTACCTGAATATTTAAGAAATTGGGCGAAAACTAGTAGATTCGAGTAGTATGTACGTTATAAAAACGTACCAAACTAAAAAAGTAACTTATCATTTGATTATTGATTTATGTTCAATGCAATGAATATATCAACTTCCGTATATATGGCACCAATGCAAAACAACATCCATGCTTTTAAGAAGATAGTTTACAAGTTCAAGCTCTAAAATTATAATTGTTCGTCTTTCCCAGTTCCAGCTCAAATCCCAGTGGCTCGGAGAGAGCACTTCAACCGCTGGTACACATCGGGCGCGTACTACTCATCGACACTGGTGTCCTCGCTAGCCACACAGACAGTGTGCACGCTCACGTACGCGTTCATTGCGTACCTGATGACTGGCCAGCCACATGAGCTCTTCAGATTCTCTTTATTCATCATAATACTGCTACTTGTCTCATACGTGGCTCTCTGCGTCGGTCTCCTCAATGGTTCCATATTTAATGTCAAGGTTAGTATTTATGCTTCAAAAAAAATGCAATTTTGAACTATGTAAAGATATAATTTTCTTCAAGACATTATATTTTATGTCTTTTGCGCTTTGTGTTAATGTAGGAACAATATTTCCGTAAGAACACTGCTGCTACACATTTTAATATACTCAATTTGATGATGTTAACATAGGACAAGTTGCAGAATAAAAAATATTTTATGTTTAGATTCTACTATGAGCTGAATTTAGATTGAAAATAAATTTATATTATTTATATTTAGCACTATTTATATTTAGTTTATGTGTAGATACTATTTATATGGGAGCGTCATCACAGCTGCAACTATCAGTCATTATATAAATTAACTAATGCATCATATTATAATATGTATATCAGACTTTGAACTTTATTATCGGTCGATATTAACACTTCAAATTTACATGAATATTTAAATCGATCTGATAAATATCAGTACGGATTATATTGATTGCTTCCTCAGATTTCCTTAATGAGACTGCTTCGTATCCTTGTTTAAATATTATCAAAAATACATTGTAAGTAATACAAAAGTATCTTGTTACCTTATCTTGTACAGAATATTATTCATTGTATTTATAAGGTATAAGATAAGATAATACATCTCTTTCCATCGTTACACCTGCTTAAAAAATTCTGTCTAAATGATTTTCACTGTATATTTAGATTTTTCGTGAACACGTTTTCTGTACATTTTAGAATATAAGTCTCTAAATTACTTTCGTTATTATTATCTAAGTAATTATATGTGCTATAATTAATTGTTTTTATATTCCAGAATGGCGTAGTGTTTGGTCCATTCGTGATAATGCCTTTCACGATATTTTCCGGGTTCTTTCTGCTTTACAAAGACGCACCGTTCCTGTTACGATGGATGTTCCACGCGTCATTCCTGAAACATGGCCTCGCTGGGCTAGGCCTGGCCATATTCGGCATGGGTCGAGAGAAGTTGGTCTGCACCGCCGCTTACTGCCACTTCAAACAGCCCTTAACGTACTTGGACCATCGCGGAATGGCCCACGAAACATTTACAGTAGCGATACCTTCGCTGTTCGTGATCGCTGCTGTTATTATTGTACTCTCATATGTAATACTTAAAATAAGACTTAAGTGTAAATGGTGAAAATATAGTTAATTAACCTAGATCAATGGTGCTGTTAGCTCAATTATTATAGGTAAATGTTTGTTCAATGTCCGTCAAATGTAAGTCAGATCTCGATTAAATCTTAATCCTATGTTCAGGTAATAAGGTGGTGATTTGGATGTAATTTTGGTTGGACTAGATATATATTTCTTATGGATTGATAAATTAATCATCTGAAAAGAGTTTCATGAATTAGATATCGGTTGCCATATGATGTTTGTACACAAGTAAATTTATACTTATAAAAGACAATAAGAATTTATTTTAATCACTTACCTACATTGTATACTGTAAAGACTTGGCAAAGATATGGCACTGGATAGAGAGGATGGAAGAAATTGCATCGGTTACACCGACAAGAGTCAGGCTCTTAAATTTGTGATGATGAAAGACAGGAACGTATCGAAAAGTAAGACAAGAAATTTGTAATTGTATGAAAGTAGAAAGAAAATATATTTAATTTACTTTTTAGAACATGATATAAATACACCATAGTAATAAATACAATCACCTGCCACTGTAGATAATGTCAAAGAATAATTGATAATATATTATACATGGTAGTAGTATCCATAAAGTAAATTTATATTTATTGCGTTTGAAATGTACCTAGGAGCATAAAATCTCAATTTTACTCAGGCTAGCATAAAGGTTTACTTTAATTCAACTCATAGTCACATTTAACACACAAAGTAAAGAGGCGCAAGGATTAAAAAAATACTTTTTTCACCCCCTGGAAAAATGCTTTCAGCTCCGTTACCGTATACCTAACTAATACATTCTTGTTTCCTCCCACTTTTCCTGATCTGTCACAATATATGTATGAAGCTCAAAACGCTTATTCAAGTATAAAATTGACAAACTATTCTAAACTTTACGCAGTTCTGAATAGGTTTAAATACAGAAAAATGTTTGGATAAAGGTGCAACCTGATGTAAGCTGCTCGACGCTCGTTTCCAGCAACAAATGTGGTCACGTGATATGTGGTGATACGTGATAGGAGCGGCTGCATGACGTAGTTCCTTTTTTTTAGTCGCGAATAATTTAAAATGGGGGCATGTCACAACATTTGTCGCTGGAAACGAGGGTCGAGCGGTTTACATCAGGTTGCACCTTTAAACAGAAATAATACGACGGCTGTATGTCGAAAACGGGTTTACTGTTGATTTGATGTTTTCTTGCTTTGAAGCTTTCTTGAGCCTACCTATTAGAGAATTATATTAAAGGCTCTAATTAGGCTGAACCGGTTGAAATTTTTATTTATTCAACATAGACGACTCTTTACCAGATCTATTTGAGTATATATTTTCCATTATACATCTACTACGAAATGATTATGTTGGGGTTAGGTGGAACCAACAAAATAAATAACCAGTTTTTTTTGTGGTTTTGATTAATAAATATTCGATTCTCATTATCTGATGTTGCAAACTACCGAAGCGAGTAAAAATGTAACTCGCCCAAATTAACTTAAAATATGAAGCGAATGTTGGAATATTAGGAAATGCGGCAATATATAGTGTTTCAGATTCGGATACTGGATAACCCGTTCAAACGTCTTTACTTGACCGTGGATCAAAATGTGTTCAACTTTTTCGGAAGAGGGTTGTGCTTGAATGCCCACGATGGCTGATCAAATACATTTTGAGCCGCGCTAAAATGCAAGATCAGCGAAAACGTTAACTTGGGGTACCAAACCTATACTTGGGGTACAGAAAATGGAACAGTCGTGGAAATATGTAATAGCTTTCAATACTAGGAAGCAAAAAATACAATAATTTTTTTTTCCAAGAATCCATTTCGGGACTCTTCGGGCAGTATTGCAGACAACTCTTAACAATAATCAGTAAATCAGTAACGTTTAACAATAATCTTCAAACTTAGATAATATGCCAAATTTGAGTCTAGGAGTGTTGTCAAAACTGATAAAGCTTTTATGTATACAATTTACTTAGTTTGCTAACCCCAAATAAAAATGTAAATATGTGATATCGTAATGGTAATAAAAATAAAAATATATTACTTAAAACTTCTTTTTTTTTAAATCCTCTTTGTTTGACAGATATATAATCTCCTTGGATATAAAGCTATATATTACAAAAGTAAATAGTATTATATTACTTAACTATCTCTATTGAAAAAGTCGCCGTTATTTAGAATTTCAGAGTGGATGGATGAACAGATGCTCGGTGTATACTGCGTTGGCAAAGCCCTGTTCATAACAAGTAGAGATTCATGTTATAATTTTTCTACTTAATTTTTTTCCGTTCGCACTTCTGCAAGCCCACGCCGCGTCTTATTGTTGAAATTGTCAAATTTAACATCCTAATCTACAGATACAATGTATCACGTTGCTTGCTAGGTTTATAAGTTGATAGTAACAACGATAAATTACGGCTTATATCTGTAATGTTATCAAATGCAATTTTAATAGGACAGCCAATAGTAGTCGGGGACACTAGTAATCACAGTGAGCCCGTGGAATAAGTAAGAGTTTCACAAGGTAAAATCTGGTTGGTTACTCGTAAAATGCCACTTCGGACACAAATCGTTTTTGCATATTCCAAATTTCGCATTATATAATTTAAAAAAACACTCCTTTATTGTTCCCCAAGCGCATATCGCGAAACAGTGCTGTATTGTTTATGGATCAGTGTTCCTTTTCGTATAACTCGAGAGTGCATGGCACTGGCAATCTTTGTAGTAACGGTCGAGACAGCTCCCAATTACCAATTTAGTGAGGATCTGCCGTGTGGTTTCTCAATACAATGGACGTAGAAACAGGAAAGGACGATTCTAGTTACGAAGACGGACAGCTAGTCGTGTACACAGATGTCGAATATAAAATCACAAGGAGAACAAGTAAGTGAGAACAAATATTTTTTTATAAAATATTGACCAGAAAAATGGAATATTATTATGTGAGTTCATAGTGTAACTTGTTTAGTAATCATCAAAATAACATCATCTAAATAGTAGTCATCATCTCCCTGGCCTTATTCCATTTATTGTTACGGTCGGCACTTAATTCAACCTGATGTGGCTAATCATCTGATTTTTATACGTAGCGACTGCCATTTGTAACCCCTTTTACGAGGAAAATCAGTAATCTGGTTAAACCAGTTGTCAGACTCTCTTAGGCATCCGACTGACCTGTAACGATTGCCAACGATGTTAAATTGGCAACCTGAAAATTAGTAAGTCCAGGAAAGTGTTACGTGTTGGAGAGAAAGCATATGCCAACATTGGATCGACAAGGGCTGATTAGATAAATTAGATAGTAGATATTAATTTTATTAAATTTGGACATTGATTTAATATGTAGCTAAGCCATGATTCTATTTCGGTGTCATAAACCCTACGCCAGGGATTTCTCTAATAATCTTTACATAGTATAAAATAGAATTGTTTCCGCTGTCTGTTCGCTTTGATCTTTTAAAGAACTCAATGGATTTCAATGCAGTTTTCAGTAATAGGTAGAGTGATCATATAGTGGGGATAATTACGTCGCAATAAATAATGTATTTAACCTATTACCCTATGTATATGTGTATAGTAGTAAGTGTTATATTATACTCCAACAGATAAGAAACATCTGCAAGTCGAAGTACATTCCTCAATAACGTTTTTGTTCTTCAATGTATTCTTTTTGTCACGGGTCATAAACTTGCATAGAAATATGAAGTAATGCTGTCACGTATTGATTGATATATGATAACCATGCTTTTTCTCCTGCGCATCGATCAGAGTAATAGATTTAAAAGCACCAGCTTATATTACCTAACCAAATTCTCATTTTTGGCAGAAAAACTACATCTAATGTGGTTTTTATGCCCGCACATGATATAAACCAATGTCTCGGTAGCCGGGACGTGACGAGAGCAGGGGCCTAACCTTAATCTCTTATTGAAATAATAGTTCATCTGTGAGACAATGACAGATGTATACACGTCATATTCTTCTCCCAAATAATGAGAGTAATACTATCATGTCAACGAGAGCTAAAGGTAAAGCCCAAGGTTGTGATACTTTATTTTTAATATTTTTTCATTGCTAAATTATCTGTGCGTTTCAATCCTGTTTCCAGTTGTTCATACAAAATGTATGGAGTTGACATGAATCAGACACATGACACATGTCATTTCCATACTCTTTGCATCGTTTCTATAAGTGAAGCTTCCACGGCTCTCTTGGAAGACGCCAGAGCTCTCATAGCTTTAAAATATCACGATTGGGCTTCAGGTTCTAGAACAGAGGAAAAACTTGGGAAGGAAATTATTTTATTCGGATTTGCCTATTTTCCACTGAGTGTAGTATAAGATAGCAATTTTCCATTGTTGCGACAGGCTTCAAAGTAATTCTAATATTTATTCTGTGGTTCAATGAAGTAGGTAATGCGTTGCAAGATAATTGTTCTAAATATAAGTAAATGTTGCTCATTGTCATGATGCATAATCAAAATGTACATACTATCTCCGGAACCTCTTGACCCAAAGCGCCTACAATCGAACACAGGCCAAGGTAACGTTATCTATGCTTAATATTATAAAGCTGCAGAGTTTGTTTGTTTGAACGCGATCTCAGGAACTCCTGGTCGGATTTCAAAAAATCTTTCAGTGTTGGATAGTCCATTTATCGTGGAAAGTTAATATTAGGCTATATTTTATTTTCAAAGAAATTAGGGAGCTGTAAGTAAATTGCGATTTTGTAACCTAGGATGTAAGATCGAAAACCTATTTATGCGTGCGCTACAAAAATTATTGACAATAGAATAAAATTACTACGGGTTTTAGGGCTTATTAAGATCTACAAAAAAGTCCGCAAGAGCACATATCTAACTATCATAGTTAAGTCACAATAACTGCTTTTATGTTCATAAATGTAAATCGTCTGAAGAAAGAAACTACGTCAAATATGTATCGTAATATTAATCCTTATCCAAATTAAGCATTATTTAGAAGGCATTTATGTAGAAGTAAAATACTTTTTGTTTTATTCCAATCGCACATTTCGTTGAGAAATTATCACGAGTATAAAAACGCAAAGAATTGGTACCTAATAATGAGTTATTTGCTAAGTGAAAGTATACAAGGAACGAAAATCCAATTTTTGTCCGTCTGCCTGTCTGTTTATTCCGGGTAATCTCTGAAACGGCTGGACTGATTTTAACGGGACTTTCACCGACAGATAGCTAAAGTTACAACTTTTATTTAAAAGAAATATTTGGGCTAGCACTGGAAGTTAGTTAAATCTACGCAGGTGATACCGCAGGGCATAGCTAGTTCGGCTATAATTTTACAATTAAGTATATTTTTATAGCAAAAACCCCCTTATTCTAAATATCACCTAAGATGGTCCTTGTGTGCTATGGATTTCAAAAAGGATGGTCATATTTTTAGTCCGAGTTTGGTCTAGTCTTGGTTTGAGCCATTTTTTAATAACGACGTGCCGTTTTCAACCTTTTTAGTACCAACATTTTTAAGAATGGATATATCCTTTTTTAACATTAATTACAATTTTATGGTATCACGACTTAGATACTTAGTTCACGATTCAAAATATTATCAGCACTGTACGTGGACAGCGATCACAATTACGTCTCTTTATCAGTTTTTAATGTTACTCCACCTATCAAGATATGTTCATTGCGTAGGGAAATAAAAGTTCTGTTTACAGTTGATCAATGATATAAATTTATTATTTACCAAGAAATCCCAAATGAAGAAAATATGAAAATAAGGCATTATCAATACGATACGCAAATTAAAGTTAATGAATCGGTACCAACTATTAAAGTATGTTGTCACCAATATGTACCTTCAATCATAAATGGTAAATTCTCGTACTTAACGACGTAGTATCGATAGTATTATTTTTAAATAATAATGTTTAATTTCTTCCGTGAAACTTTATATTAACAGCAAGAAACCAAATGGTCAGAATTCCTCTCTTTCTGAAGTTTCCTCCTCTGCCATATCAATCTATCGTCCATCCATATATTTGTACCCCTATCACGGGTTTGCCACCGTTTTCGTACACTATACTCGGTAGCGTCACCTGCAATATTTGTATGAAATATTTTAGTTCTTCTTTTTTTTTCATACTACTATTCGGCGGAGACGCTAGCGAGTATAGATTACGAAAACGGTGGCAAACCCATGATAGGGGTAATTATGACATGTGTCAAACTAAGGCACTATCATTATTTTAACTTAACGAGCGAGTGCCTAATGGTAAGACACTCGTTCGTCCATTAAAACACACGCAGAAGGCCTTCACATACATACGCAAAAGCATAAGTTATTATTTTTAATATTTCTCGTATATTTCTTTCACTTATGCATATTTAATGTCACAAAATGTAACCTAAATTCTAATTTTGTATCAAAAAGGGAACAAAAACTCGATGGCCACTTAGCTGATTACTCCAATAATGTAGGTAGGTACTCTTACCATATCAAAATACTCGAATGTGACAGGTACTATATTGCAATGATCATATTATGTGGGAATATCAGTTATATTATGAAGATGAATAATGTTTTAAAAGCACAAACCATTGACCCGATACTCTGGGTTTGCCATTCAATTCCTTTCTCGTCAGTTCAGTCGACGCGAGCGCGTGTTATAGACGCGCAGACGTACTATACTAATTATCGCATTAATTCATATTTAAGTACATTTAAAAAGTATCAATGGTGGACTTGGAAGCAGGTGATGTGCGCAAGAGCGGAGGAACTAACGTGGCAGTGTTTCTAGACCTCGGTTACAAACTGACAAAACACTCTGGTAAATAAACGTTACGTGAAAGTTTATAGAGAAAGTACCCGTCTGTTGTGAGTTTATGCAATGCAATTTTTATCGATAATCATTGATTTCTTATATAATTTTATTATCTACTAGCTGGGCCCGTGGTTTCACCTACGTTTTTTTACAAAAATTTTAAAAACATTGATATTTTTATTTAAGTCCTTTCATGTTAGTTTTGTGAAAAGCAGCCAAATTTGGAATAACACACGGACACTTCAATTTTCTTTATCTGTATATACTGTATATATGACCTTTTTTGTATAAATATTTTAAATCGTGTGGAGCTCTTAGTTTCATCACTTAATATTCTTTCACTTCCTTTTCTGAGAATTTACGTAAGTATCAGGAAAAAACTTCTAACATATACATTCTACGTCATGATACTACTGAGAAGTCTAAGAACTTGGGACCTACCATCATCAAATAAGTAAGTAAGACGTCACTGCTATAAAGACGATAGTAGGCCCCCTTATCGTCTTTAAATATAAAAAAAATGTTTGAGCGTCCGGCTTCTAAGCGTCTCTCGATGGCACTTAATTGTTAACTGTGAATTTCTCAACCAATGAATAATAATGTCGAATTTCGACTCATCATTACACCCTTGGTCTAGTGGCTAGTGCAGAGGGCCTACCATCATCGGTTTAAGCAGAGCGTATTAAGAACTTCTGGTCTTTGAAGTTTTATTTATGTACTGTTAAATTAAACGACAAAGCTGATTAAACGATCTTAGTTGGCCCCCAGGTCTCGTCACGAAATATGAGCGAGCAGCAGAAATAGTGGGGATTCGGGCCATACATGTGGATAGAGACAGACTCATAAAGTGACTACTGTGCGGTCAAGGTACGCGCTCATAACTCGCAGCACTTATATATGCAAAGCTAGAGTCGCGGGTTCGGTTTTAGTTTGGGTCTAGATCACGCTGTATGATAATGCCCGAACACTATTACTATAATATATAATATACTAGTTTAATAAAGTAGTTTAAGCCACAAATTATTTACATATTATGCTATTATTTCCTATGACTGAGCCCAGACCTAGCAATAATGATCATGTAAAGAATTTCCAACACACATCTTTTTGCAAAGAATAAAAAAATATTCAAATTTAATGTCTCAGCCTTTGATAATGATCTTTTAAACTAATACATACATATATACCAGGATATGTAATCTATACATCTATATACAGATAAATGAAATTGAAGTGTCTGTTTGTAATTTCAAAATAATAGCTTTTCACTAAATGCATATTATATAGAAACTGCTGAACAAATTTTTACTTAACTTAGGCTACTTTTATTTTAAAAAACATTAGGGTTCCGTGGGTCATCCAAGAAATTAAGTCTACGCGGGTGAAACCGCAGGGCACATTTGGTTTACAAATAAAATGACAGTTTGAACAGGCTTTATTTATACATTATTAAATATACTTAACTTTTTGTATATTTATCATATATTTATATTAATCAGATGCAAACCAAAACAATCTTAATTGACGTTTGGACAAGTAACATCGCAATAGTCTCCAAATGCGGATACGAGAATGTTTTTGATAGATCATAGAACTTTAATTCATTATCATGTAAAATTACAAAAAAAGTGTTTGAAAACGGAATTACCTACTGAGTTTCTTGCCAGGTTCTTCTCAGTAAAAGCTAACTTCCGAACCTGGCGGTAGCATATATGTTCAAGTATATTAGTGTGTAATCGTGTCGTTCTGACGATTTGAAAGTAAGTACTTTGTTAAAAGTCTAATCAAATAAAGATATTTTGAATTGAATCGAATTGAATTCTGGAACCTTTGCACAAATTTCCAGAATTCAATTTAATATGATACAGGTACATATACAACTCCATGCGAGACAATGAGAACACATTTAATATGTTAACCTAAATCATATCAAACCCACACACATCCTGTAGTTAAATTAAATAGCACGTATGAATGACATGAGTGCATGTATATAGTGATATAAGGTACATACAGAGAGACATTCCCCGGACAGGTAGGCAGAGGTGTTGTAATAACAACACCCACTTTTCACCGAAGATGATTAAGTGCCAATGTGACAGATGGTGAGTCTATCACCGTCTTGGGCACTATACATGCGTCTTTGAATTACTTGTCAGACATGCAGGTTTCCTCACGATGTTTTCCTTCACCGTAAAGCAGGTCAAATCATTGCGCATATGTTTTTAGAAAACTCATTGGTGACAGGCGACTGCTTAAATCTCATGGCTAACACAGCTCTTAGGATAAGATACTTCGTATATATTACGTTAAGTAATTTTAATCAATCTATAAATTTCATGTTATAATAATACCTTACTGATTATATAAATATACCTAATCTCTAATAAAAATATTTTACTTATACGTGACCATTTAAGCATATTGATATCTTCCAAGATACATCGCGAGCGATTCCACGCCTCATTAAATATACTTGAAACTTCTCAAAAAACTATTAAATGACGTATATTTAGTCTTAATTAGTGAAACAAATTGCAACAATATAATTAGCATAACAATGAGGCATTATTAAATGACACAGCAGTTGTGTGCATTAAGTCCTGCGTCCAATTGAAATAAAATTGCATACAAAACAAAAGTCAAATATCAAAGGTTTAAAGGATTAAAGGTCTCTCTGTTTTCGTCTTTTCTCAGATTTTCGTACTTTTTCTGAGGTACACAGCACAAATGCTGGCTGATAAGCTGATGTTGCTGGTGCACATATTATGCACAATTTCAATAGTAAGAATAACACTTGCGCTTTGCTAGCCCAATAAAAGGTCTATGATACCCTTCCACGCAAATGTGAAAAGTATTTTGATTAATTGTGGGTGAAAAGTGGATGTTATTATTACAACAACTCTGCCTATCAGCATATAAATATGCTCACCCCACACTTCACCGAATATGATTAAGTACCAACGTGACAGAGGGTGAGTCCATCGCCGTCTCTGCATCGTCATCGCCCTTATGGGATTCGAACTTGCGTCGTTTGCGTAGCAAGCGACTGTTCAAACCCCAAGGCCACCACGGCTCTTGAGTGGCCGCATGAGCATATGTATTTTAACTTATGTTAACAAACCCCACGAGTTTCTTATTGGGAAAACCACGTCTCGGGAACGTATTACACAGTGAGTAGGGAGAGAAGATTGGATTGGAGTCACACGGTGTGAGATTATCAAATGATTATTTTAGCTAAAATGTTGACCGCGACACCTTTTAAAGATCTACGTGTTTTTATTTTGAATAAATGATACGCGTTGACACGTTGTGATAGCCTCAAGTGGTAAGACAAAGCATTTTTAAAGCGACACTTTATAGGATATTTTTTTATATACTTATACCGTGCGATACACATGAAATTGAAAGCCCTGCCTGACAGACTGAAATCAGCCTAAACCGTTGGGTCTTAGAAGCATTATATTTCTAGGGTGTGTTCTTTAAGAAAGGATTTTCCAAAATTCTACCCCAAAGGGGATAAAAAAGGGAATGTAACATCTTAGTGACATGTAAACGAAGTTGCTAGCGCATGCTAGTTTTGTAATTCTTAATTGGAATTGTAACGATGCCCTATGATGTTCAATGAAATAATGCCAAAAATGTATTGCTTATATTATGTATAAGTTGAATGCCTAGTTACAACTGGTATTAATAGTATAGTTGAATGCCTAGTTATAATACCTTGTTATTATGCATAGGTACATTATTATCATCAATGGCATCGGAGGTTATTGTGTCAAATGTGTCGAACCAAGTTAATTATGATTTTTCTGAGTCTTATAGACTTAAATTGTAGTTACTCATCTGTACTATATTGCTAGTGCTACAATATAAACCATTATTTATTCGCACTTATCTATACATCTTCTATACAGATAAATACAATTTAAGTGTCTGTTTGTAATTCCAAAGTAACAGCTTTTCACTAAATGCGTAATAAAAGTATATACGGTATTGACAAAAAAGACAATTTTCTTCATTTTTTCTCTGTCTGTCTGTCTGTCTGTAAAAGTAATTGATACATTTAATAAAAAAAAAATTAGTGTTCCGCGGGCCACCCATGAAATTAAGTCTACGCGGGTGAAACCGCGGTTCACAGCTATTGTAGAATAAAACCGCAATACTTAAGGAAATCAACTTGGCTCACAATCCTTGACACAAAAGGATCCGGTCTGTCCCTTCATACAAGTGTTGTGGTTATGTGCGTAATGTTGACCTTCATTTCTGCACCTACCTTGTCCACAGTACGAATAACATGTAAAGATGTTCATTAAACCTACGTAACTTAAACACCAGTGCTTACATCTTTAAATAGTATTATATTAAATAAATGTCGTCATTCCCATGCAAAATTATTTTGCCTGTTTGAACGTATCTTTTTTGTAAACTACGTTAAGTACGTGTTTCGATACGGCTTTTAGTAACATGCAAGAGATTAAGGGTATAATGGGTTTTTGGTAAAAAAATCCACATTATATTTTAAGATATAGAAGCCAAAGGTTTTTCTTGATAAAATATCGCGTAGTGAAGCGAGGGTGGGTCGCTACTTATTCATATACTCGTAATTTAGCGGACGTTACGCGGTTTCTGTGCGTGGGAATCTCTGCTTCTCATCTTTGCGGACAGTTTTCTTTGTAGGTATTTATGTCAATAACAAATTTGTAAAAAATAAACAACGTTGTAATGAATTGAGGGCGATGTACAATTTATTTGCAATTATCTGCAGTTAATTGCAACCGCTGAGAAGTTGCAAGATCCGGTATAACCACTTCTAATTGTACCTACTCAAACTGATTTATTGATTAACGTTGCTTGCCATTTTCATTTTAGGTTGTTGATTGTTAAGAGATTTTTTTATACGAAAAAAATGTATCTGCTGTTGCACCTTGTAATGGTGGTTGGTGAATTGTCCTGTCTATCACGAGGGGGACCGCGTGGGTTCGACACTCAGGACTACGCCTCTCGCCGGTCGTGTCGGATTGCTTGCGCACACACTTACTACTTGCGCACTGCTGGGGCACTTTTATCTTATGCGCAGATAATGTATTATAGGCACAATCATATGTCCACATTAATACATGTTCGACTAATACTTACAGTATATACTTTATAAGTAATATCTGACGAACCGGTGCTTTCGACAAGCAAGGTCTAAAGTCAAATCAACCTCATCGTCAAATTCCGATTCAATATTTCCTGACCATTCATATTAAACAGTCATAAATACTTCACACCCGTATATTTTTCTGTAGATTCACTAAACTTGGTTGTCACCTTGCTTTTTTAGGGTGTTCATAAATATAACTTTATTACATTGATATTGTATAAAAATATCAAGATTCTTGTCATAAAAGGAACTTATTGTGGTTTTGGTCAATTTCGAAATGTATTATGAACTTCGGGTAATTAATAAAAAATAATGATAATTTTCAAAAAACGAGTTCAGACTGATCAACATTCAATATCTAGTTGTTTTTTACTAATATGGCAAATTTTAAAGAAATCACTGTTACATTGGCACTTGTGCATGTAGATATCACTAGACTGGATGTTTTTATAAATTAGTTTTCTAGGTCGCCGTCAGAGTTTATCGAATAGTTCATTAACAAAAAAATATAATGAGTGTTATCACCCTTATCATTTGTACGGTTGCACCAATATAAGAAATTTGGAACTCAACAATAACAGATATTTAATTAACTAGATGAACTTACCTACCTATTTAATTCAAATCGTTCTAAGTTCTTGGATTTGTTTACATTCTTAAGTAAGTACGCAAGATAAACATTGTTTGCACTAACTTATTTGCCTATGTATGAATGCTATTTAAGTAAATAACTCGTGAGAGTACTTAAGACACTATAAGAAGAAGAAGCGCTTATTTCCGTTCAACTAACTACAATTGCATTTTAGTAATTGATAACTACTAAGTACAAATAAAACTTTAAGAGCCGTGGTGGCCTTGTGGTTTGAGCAGTCGCCTGTTAAGCAAGCGACCCAGTTTCGAATCCCTACGGGGCCTGTACCATTGAGTTTTTCTAAAAAACTTATGTACAGTGATTTCACACCACGTGCTTTACGGTGAAGGAAAACATTGTGAGGAAACCTGCATTTTTCTGAGAAGTAATTCAATGACGTATGGAAAGTGTCTGAGACGGCGATGGACTCACCATCTGTCACGTTGGCACTTAATCATCTTCGGTGAAAAGTGGGTGTTGTGATTACAACACCTCTGCCTACCCCTACCCCTACAGGCGTGAACATATGTACAAATAAAACAAAGTTTACATTTTACGAATGGGCGCTTTCACTTTGGACGATAACAGTCACGACACGATATCGTCGCACTAGTAATTTGATACAATTACTACTGAACGTTTTCTCACTGTGTCGCTGCAGTCAAGTATCGGCGGCCGACATCGTGGCAGTGGGAAAGCGCCCAATGTGGGAACATTTTACATATTTGTAAAATTGTATTGGTTAATCAATCGGTCTTATAAATATATACTGATAATTAAACCTATTAACAGTTCTACCCGTGTACCTATTATTAATAATTATAAATAAACAGTCTGACATGGATACAATAAAATAACAAATTAATATGGCAATCTGCAGATTAGAATCCAATCTAGACAATCTATGTAAGATTACAAAATATAAGTATAATTTCAAATTGTATATATATTATTTGAAACGTCATTTCATTAGGATATGGTAAAGTGATTAAATTGATAAACATGTGTTCAAGATGCTTATCGATTCATCATTTTCAATAATTAGGTAAGTACTGGGTCCCTACTATGATCTCATATTGCCATGATGAATATGATCTCTTATTATGAGACAGTTGTATGTGACGTGTATAAGTTTGTTATTGCGCATATAATTCGATCAGCGAAGTATTCCTACCTAATTGGATGTGTGACCGCCTGAGTACCTTCCATGCCTCGGAGAGCACGTTAAGCCGTCGGTCCCGGTTGCCAATTTATCATCTTTGGCAATAGTTACAGGTCAGTCGGAAGCCTAAAATAGTCTGACAACTGGTTGAACCCAGATCACAGATTTTCATCGTCAAAGGGTTGCGAGAAGGTCAGATGGCAATCACTTCGAATAAAATTTAGGTAGTCAAATCAAATCAAATCAAAAATATCTTTATTTGATTAGACTTCTTACAAAGTACTTTCAAATCGTCAGAAGGACACAAAATACATTATACATGATTATAAATTTTACCACCGGGTTAGGAAGGTAGCTTTTGTTGAGAAGAACCCGGCAAGAAACTCAACAATTACTCTTTTAAAAAAAAAATATATTATACAATGTTTTTGGTTACAGTATTTATATCTAATGAATATAAGCCCATGGACACAGCACAAATGCTCAATTGTCAAATATAATAACTAAAATATTACAAATATTTGTGAGCATGGCAAATTCCAGCCAGTCAAAGCAAAGATCAAACTAAGATTAATTAATTGTAGCAAAAGTACAGTGCCAATGGGATTATTTACAATAATTTTTCGACAAAGATACATCCCAGGGTTCCTTATCACAAATATAATCACTTACAGTATAATATCCTTTTTTGAGCAAAACTGCTTTGATGGTCTCTTTAAATTTATTGAAGGGCAAGTTTACAATTTCTGTTGGTAATTTATTATAGAAGCGTGTGCACTGTCCTAAAAATGAGCCATGTACTTTCTGTAAGCGATGCGCAGGCACTACAATTTTGTTTTTGTGCCTTGTGTTTATGTTATGCACATCACATTTCTTTTGAAACGATCCAATGTTTTGATGCACAAATAATAAGTTAGCTAAAATATACTGTGAGGCCACTGTCAAAATTCCAATTGATTTAAATTTTTCCCTTAACGAATCTCGGGGTCCCAAATTATAAATTGATCGTATAGCCCTTTTCTGTAATGTGAATATATTCTCTATATCAGCAGCTTTGCCCCAAATTAAAATAGCATAGGACATAACACTATGAAAATAACAAAAATATACAAGTCGAGCTGTTTCTATGTCTGTAGTTAGTCACATCAGGTTGATTCAAATGCCGACCTCAACATTGTATACTAGCTTCCGCCACGTTGACTGCACGCAATATAATGCATACTTATTGCTAAAATCGATGTCACCTGATACGCAAAATCCAGTCCCCAACGAATATGGATATATTATGCTCCTACTGATATTTATAAAGAACTATACTTACCACTGCACCAAAATATTTCTTAAGTTAGAGATAATCAAAGTAATGATTGTTATGCTTGTACCTTACTTAAAAATTAAAAGCTAAACTATAAAAATAAGTCGCCTGGTTTGCAAGCGACGCAAGTACGAATCTCAGCGGGGTCTGTACCAATGAGTTTTTCTAAAAACGTATGTGCTGCGATTTTACATCAGGTGCTCTACGGTGAAGAAAAACATCGTGAAGAAACGAGAAAGGAAAAAGGAGAAGTTATTCAATGACGCATGTATAGTGCCTGACACGGCGACAGACTCAACAACTGTGACGTTGGCAAGCGTCTTCGGTGAAAAATGGGTGTTGTTATCACCTTTGGGGAATGCAGAATGAGCATATGTCATCATCATCCTCCTGCCCTTTTCCCATGTTATTTGGGGTCGGCGCAATGTGTTCTTCTCTTCCATTTATCTCTATCAGCCGTCATATCTGTATTCACTCCTATTTTAGCCATATCATCTTTCACACAATCCATCCATCGTTTCTTAGGTCTTCCTTTCCCCTTGTAACCATCTACATTCATAAACAAAACTTAGAATGAGCATATGTATGTGTGAAGATAATTATTTAATATTTCAGGATCGTTCTTTGGCAACAAGTCGTTGAAGTCACACGTAATTCTCGATGGAGCCTCGGGAGCAATCAGGCCTGGGAGGTTGACGTTCATCCTTGGTCCTTCGGGCGCCGGCAAGACTACCCTCCTTAAAATATTGGCTGGCAGAAAGTAAGAATATTATTATATATAGAATTATATTAAAATATATAATTCTTAGCAATAAGGATTGGTAAGAATCGTGTCTCAATGTGTCTCTTGGTTTCGGAGATATCTATTGCCTACCATTTATTAGAATTCAACTCTTCTTATCGCGTTAACGTTGTAATCAAATATTTGGAATAACATCCTGTCTTTATTTCACCCCCTTAGGAGTGAATATCAGGAAGATCCTTCCTCTAAGAAATTTGGTTGTTCCAATGGTATATTACATATTTATTTTATTTTATCCAGCTGCCCCCGCAGATTCACCCGCGAACAATTTTTTTTTAAAGTATCTTATGTTGTTCCTTATAACATCAGCTATCAGCCAGTGCAAGTCCCTTTAAAATCAGTACAGCCGTTTCACAGATTAAACGGAACATACAGACTGACAGACGGAGAAAAATTAAAAAAGAAACTGTTAGGTAATCAGTTTATCATAAGAACATTCAATTGGTGGTAGCAGATGTATATGTTTGAGTAAAGTTAGTTGGTATTGTTTACAGACAGACAGGCGTAACAGGATGTTTGTACGGTGCAGGTCGGGACGCGGTGCTGGTGGCACAAGACGCCACCCTCATCGACACCCTAACAGCTGGGGAAACCTTGCAGTTCGCAGCCAGTCTCAAGCTACCTACTGCTAATGCACATGAACGTTGTTACGTGGTAAATCCATAATACTAACATTATACATACATACATATGCTCTCACCTGTATTCCCTGAAGAGGTAGGCAGAGGTGTTGTAATAGAAACACCCACTTTTTACCAAATTATCAAGTGACAGTAGGAGAGAATTACTTCTCAGACATATGCTGTTTTCCTTCACCGTAAAACACGTGATATGAAATCACTGTACATACGTTTTTAGAAAAACTCATTGGTACGGGCTCCGCTGAGATTCGAACTTGCGTTGCTTGGGTAGCAGGCAACTGCTCAAACCCCAAGGCCACCTACATATTTACAAAATTACTCATCCTTTTGTTACATTTTCACAGTTACCGCTGAACCGAATTTACTGAAATTCAGTATTAGTAGACGGAAGAACACAGAGTAGGTTAAAATATTATAGCTAATTATATAATGAGATACTGACACTACAGAAATACACAAAAAGAAAAATAAGTATATGCTTTACTTATATACAAAACGATGGTTACATTAAATTAGTATGAAACTCACATAAAGCAGAGCTTTAAATGTGGTGTTTAAGAATTTCCGTTGAACACCCCCTTTTCCTACTAAGAATTAAAAATAGGGCTTTGTATGATAGACCTTCATAATTATCATTTACCCGAAATACATAAATTGCACACGGAGTAGTTATAAAAAAAGGAGCATCTACCTTACCTAAGTATACTATACTATTATGATAATATCTATCGTTCACAATCCTTGATCTCTTCCACTGTGAAACACAAAGTTCATAGCGTCAATTAAGACTGAACACAAGAATCATTATAATTTTAGCATATTAGCTAACCATCAAACTTATAAAGTCATTTTAAAGGAGCAATTTGCTTCGCATTTTATTTGAACACTCGCTGTGTCCCGCGGCTTCACCTGCGTGAACTTTCATGGCTGGTTTTATTTCACGAAACTCTAATTTAAAAACAATAGCCTTTGTTACGCCTTATAAGCAGCTATTTAGTTGCCAGTGAAATTACAGCCGGAACAAGCAGATAGATAGGCAGACAAAACAATTTAAGTTTTCAGTCTTTTTTTCTGTACATTACAAAAAAAACAAGTAGTGTATAAATACTGTCCTATGCAGTTAGGTAATAAATAAGTCGTTAATTTGGAATTACAAACTGACGCTTCAATTTTTTTTATCTGTATGGATATAGATATTACTATAAAAAGCAGATCGCCCCTTGTTATACAATAAAAAATAAGTATATACCTACTCACCTCCGCTTACTCGTGTTTTTACCATTTTTTTGTTAGATGTTTTTAGCATAAGTACATTTTATGTACTATACCGGAAAGCTCGTTATGTTACGTAATGGCCCAGTAAAGTCGTACATGGTTAGCATTTTTATGATCATTAAATTAAGCAAGGCCTTAAGTTTCTGTTATTATTAAAGTTATATGTACCTGCATTATGATTCTCATATATCTTGAAGCTTAGAAATTTGTTACGAGCCTTTGAGGTGCCTTAGGATGCTTTAGGCTCGCACAGCAAGTGCGAAATGGCAGAATGAATTTAAGTTAATTTATTAATTTCATGTTTTTTTTAAATAAAAGTAGACTAATTAATCTTTGTAATATCCGCTGTGACTTTGGTTGAAATTGTTCCAGCCGTTTCAGAGATTACAGACAAATAAACACATATCGTTACAGGTCAGTCGGAAGCCTAAAATAGGTTAACAACTGGTTTAACCCAGATCGCAGATTTTCCTCGTTAAAGGGGTTGCAATGGTCAGATGGCAGTCGCTTCGTATAAAAATCTGGTGATCAGCCACATCGGGTTGAATCAAGTGCCGACCGATGATGAGACAGTAACCATACCGTTTACGTGAACGTTCTTGTAATATTCCCATGATTTTCGGTTACAGATTTATATTGTGTATACAAAGATATCCATGGACTAACAGAAACTAATAAATTTGATTCAAAGCGACAGTCATCTTCATCCATTCTTCTGAATGAACCAAACTGCAAAGCAACACCAAGACAATTTGTAATGAACGTTATTTAATGTTTAATTGTTTGTAACCGTTGCCAGATCGACAATGTAACCAAGCAGCTGGGGATACATGACGTGCTCCAGACGCGAGCTGGCAAGCTCTCCGGTGGAGAGAGAAAGAGGCTGACGATCGCTTGCGAACTGCTCTCCGACCCTAACATCATGCTGCTCGATGAGCCTACCAGGTCACTGTTTATCTATACTTATATCATACAACTAAAGAGTGACTACAGGGACTTCTTTTAATAATATATTTTAGTTATAAGATTATATATTTTTAAGGTTTTTAGTTATTAGATTATATTTATAAGGTTTTTAGCTATGTAGTTCTTGAATTTAATAATATTATGTTAGCCTATATTATGTGTATTAACAAGAATTAATGTTATATTTAATCGTCTCTATGTTTTAAATTGTCTGGCACATTTAGCTTTCACATGTGTAAAGGAATCCACTAAAGAGTTACTTTACTACGCGCTATTTATTTATTATCTCAGGAATTACTTGTTTGAATTGAAAAAATATTTTTGTGTTGGATAGTTCATGTAACGACGAAGGCTTTAGGCTTTATAACATCACTATGCGACCAAAGGAGCAAAGCATCTATGGAAAATGTTGCAATAACGGGAATACATATTACGTACGTAAATATAATAAAGGCTCCAAATATAAAATATTCTCACGCAAAATCTCTTAAGTAGGTACCTACATTATATTTAAATTGAATTAATTAATTTTAAAGAGTCATTAGTTCTAGGCTAGCCTTCTTTGGCAGTTTTCATATTGTTTTATTATTTTGTAAGGATCATTAGAAGTAATGTATAGAACAAAACTTCATGACGGGAGCTCTGCTTTTCATGGCCAAATCAAATACAATAAAAGTATCCCCATTTCCAGTTATTCCATATTAATCTCTATATAAGAGGTAGGGCATAAGGGGATTTCCCGTTCGAAATTTTGAAGTAGCTGATTGGGCACTGTCCACGTTACAGAAGACAGCAGAAAAATAAAGACAGCTTAGCGTACTGACTGTATTCTTGCGGTTAGTACGGTTGCCAGACTATGGTTGAACTGGCGCGTAGCCAATGCAATTCTTTATGAGGTAGGCAAAGTACAAATGGCACTCTTGATTTTGGTCACGTTCATAAACTACGGAAAGCGCTTATCAGGTGGACTGCACGCTTGATTGCCACCATTGTAGTTCAAAATATTTTATCTTTTTGGGACTATTGTCGATTTAATGTTTGTTTCAGTGGCCTGGATACAGTATCATCAATGTCAGTGTCGCAAGCGCTACTCACAGTGGCGCGCAGTGGTCGCACTGTGGCATGCGTGGTCCACCAGCCTTCCTCCCAGCTGTTCAACACCGCTGATGACGTCATAGTCCTCGCCAACGGTCGGACCATGTATGCCGGCGCTGTGCTCGATGTTCCTGCAGCACTCTCTAGGGCTGGTTTCATCTGCCCCCAGTATTATAACATAGCTGATTACCGTAAGTAAAAAAATATGTGGCAAAGATGTCATCTCTTGTTTGTGTTGTTTATTTACTTTATCTTCCATATTTATAAACTGTACTTTCGATACGATAGTAAAACACCGTCCATCCATCCGCCTGATCCCATAGGAATTTTGTTAGGGTTTTCACCCGAACAAAAGTGACTAACCATATCGGATCAATATGGTTAGTCACTTGATTTTTACATGACAGTGCCAACAGACCTACGCAATCCCATTACAGGGAATAAACCTGGGTTTCACATGTTCCATTGCAAAAAACGTTTTATTTGTAAACGTAACCGACGGCGTTGGAGTCAGTCTAAGAAAACTTCCGCTGTACACCCATCGTAATATTGGAGTTATTACAGGAACCCAGAAACCTAGATTAAAAATAATAGTCAGGTTTAAACATTCCGCCCCACAGTGCTCGAAATCGCAACCAATGATTGTTCGAACAAGACCTCATTGGAGAACGATGCAAACAGCTATGCACAAGAAATGAGGAAGATTGCCAAGCAAGACGTGCAACAAAAGAACGAAAAAGGTGAGTTATCGATATTAATTACCACTTAATATGACATATCACGTAGTAGTGCTGTCAGACCTAACGACGCTTCAAGAGATTGCAATTAGAAATATTTTGGGAATAAAATGCAAATAACAAACACTTTATTCAACAATTTTTTATTTCATTCAAGAACACAAAAACTCAGACTGTATAATGTATTGAATTTGGCAAAAACTAAGTTGTCTAAAGTCGAAAAACAGTGTTGCGTCAATAACTGCGCCGCTGATATGCTAAAATATTCTATCTACTATTAGTTTGTTAATTGTTTAAAGATATATAAGATACGTCCTAGAGCGTCTCTCTGCCGCGTAAATCGTAAAAGTAAATTGATATTTTTTTTGAAATGATTACAGTGTCTTCACCAGAATCAGAAGCGTTACTAGATTCAAAGCCAGCACCTTCAAATGCCTGCTCAGCTAACGTGTGCCAGCAATTAAGAGCGCTGTTGTGGAGATGCTACGTTGGAGCGATAAGAGATGTTCATCTTACACAGGTAAAACTGATCAAATATATGATAGAGCCTTACCGAAATTAGATATCTATACAGATAAATAAAATTGAATTGTCTGTTTGTAATTTCAAATTAACAGCTTTGTCAGCTTTTCGCTATGCATATGAATGAAAGTAGGTACTTATATACGGTTATTATATGTATAAAAACCCATTTTTTTTTCTCTGACTGTCTGTCTGTCTGTTCGCCTTTCTGTATGTCTGTTGGAAATCATCTCCGAAACGGTTGGACCGATTATAACGGGACTTTCATTGGCAGAAAGCTAATATTGCAAGGAGTAACTTAGGTTACTTTTGTTTAAAAAAACATTAAAGTTCCGCGGCGCAACCATGAAATTTTGTTTATTTTTGTGTATTAATTTTGTGTAACTATAAGTTGATAAGAATTAATCTAACTTTTGTAAAATGAAGTGTTTCTCTATTTATATTCTTACGGGTCTTACAGTTGCTTACGCTGAAGACGATTTTGATCAAATGCTATTTCCTCGAGTTGGTAGCTTCATGAATGTTTTATATTGTTTCAGATTCGCTTGGTTTGTCACCTTCTGGTAGGGCTGCTACTAGGAGCTCTGTATCACGGCGCGGGCGCAGACGCCGGTCGCATCATCACCAACACTGCCTGCCTGTTCTTTTTCTTGCTGTTCCTCTTCTTCTCCAATGCCATGCCTACAATACATACATGTAAGTAGGTACATATTAACTAATATCTTCACTGTACGACACCACAATCTCTTAACAAATATCTAGTATTTTGGCAGTTCTAGGCTTCTGTACCCCTATCACGGGTTTGCCACCGTCAAACATTTGTATGTTAAATTGTGCAGCGACTCCCAGCGGTAACGTGAAGAACTAAAATATGTCATACAATTATTGCGAGTGACGCTAGCGAGTATAGTTTATGAAAACGGTGGCAAACTCGTGATAGGGGTACTGACCACACTACTGACTGAGCCACCTAACTTAAGTATCGTAACGAATGCCGGAGACGTTACATTGGCCACTAGTATCGACGAATTAACATACGCATTCTAATTTCAGTTCCCACTGAAGCCACGGTTGTCCTTCGAGAGCATCTGAACAAATGGTATTCCCTGTCAACATATTGCGCCTCCAAGATAATAGTTGACTTACCTATTCAAGTGAGTAAATATTCAAGTAGGTAGCTTCATTTTGTTTTTCGCTGAATGAATTCAGCGAAAAACAAAATGAAGCCAAAAAAAATCGTAGATAACCTTACCAACCTAACTGATGTTTTTTGTGTTGGCAAGTTGTACCTAAGTATTTGCTCATAGCTTTTGCTAGTCATTGGTGAGAGTGAGCTCAGCCGCAGCCATACCTCCGCGTTGCCGCTTGCTTGCCTTTAAATTAGATATAGAGTTCTGTAAAAGATATCACGCAATGAAAAACACAGCTTTGGATGTTTTACAACTAGTTGGACGATAGTATAAGTCGGCATTAGATCTATTAATAGGTATAGGGCGCAGTATAATCCACTTACAATAGATACAAATATCTAATTTCAGTTGCTGTGTGCAACAGTATTCCTGGTCCCTGCGTGGTACCTGACCTCTCAACCAATGGAGTGGCAGCGAATTGGACTAGCGTGGATGATCTGTGCATTGATCACAATCCTGGCACAAACCTTTGGACTCGTCGTCGGAGCTGCATTCGGCATGAAGGTATAACTCTACCTAATAATCCTAATCGATCTAACCAGGTGACTTGCTATGTCATGCACTTTCGCAAGCACGTTTAATGCGAAAAAATCGATAATCTTCGAAAATATTGAGATATATAATTTGTTAAAATTTTCTCTAAAAAAAACTTACCTAGCCTAAGTACCTTCCTATAAGCTGACACCAAACAATTGCCAAAGACATACTTTATGGCAAAACAAGATATGGTGACTTCCTACTTACAACTATCTAGATAGGGCTGAAAGGTTTGTCGATTTATTCACCCTTATGGAGGGCGACAATTAAAGTAACTACCCGTTTCATCTAATTCAGTAGGTACCTATTTCAATCCCCTTACCGTTATATAATGCACATGATGCTTGGCTGTGTTTCTTGCCAGTCTCTTCTCAGTAGACTAGTTTCCGAACCGGTGGTAAATTCTCGACATTCATAAGTGCATTACCAGGGCCTAAACTATATAAATATTTTCCATTTTCAAAGATTAAACCAACACTAGGCAAAAAGGGATGAAAATAATTTTAAACAACAAACAGGATACCTTAACTACGTCATGTTTTGTAATAAGTTATTCTTAATAAATGTTTCAACTCAATGTCTTAATTTCAGCTCGGATTATTCGTCATCCCGGCGGCAAACATCCCAATGCTGATGTTTTCAGAGTTCTTCATTCCGTACAGCGAAATGCCTTCTTACCTGCGTCCATGTGCCTCGGTTTCCTACTTTCGTTACGCATTCGACGCTTTCCTCGAGACCGTTTACGGTTTTGGCCGCGAAAAATTACCTTGTCACAAAGTATTCTGCATGTTCAAACAGCCTGGTAAATATTTAGAGTACCTAGAACTATCTAGGAATATAACTAATGATGTATCGGCCTTGGTAGTATGGATTGTGGTCCTTCAAATTTCCCTTATTTGTATCTTACAATTTAAAGTCTATAGAGCTTGTAGGTAAGGTATCTAAGTATGTAAGTTATTGGTAAAAGTTATGGTTGAATTAAGCCTAGGTGCAGGGTTTTAAGCTGATAATAAATGTAAGCATTATAGTGACTAAATCAGTGGTTGTCACACTTTTCTGGTCAAGGGCCACATAAGACAATTTGATGTGTGTGAAGTGTGAGGGCCTCACATTCTTGGATTATTTAGTTGATCACCACTCAATTCATTTAATTATGACTACCGAGTACTTTCTATCATTTTTCTTGTATAAATTAAAGTGACAGAAAACTTAAGACAGCTAAGCTTTAGTGTGTTTTTGTTAGGACCTGAGCGTTTCTACTAAAATTGTTTACTTTGTCGTGGGCCGCAGAAATGTCGTCCGTTTGGCGGCAATTTGACGACCACTGCTCTAATTGAATGAAGGTATATCAAATTAAAGCTTAAAATTATATGACCTATGAATAGGCCGTGAGAGCAAATATGACAATAATAGCCAGGACTAACTTTTAATACCTATTATGTATAGGTTTTTATAATGAGCTCGCATGACTTGATCTGAAATATTAGGCACGGAGAAATTCTCTGGATTTATCACTGTGTAAAATAACATAGTAGGCTCATACTTATACCGGGTGAACAGGAAATATGGAACAGCTGTTACTGCTACATGATAGGATACAATACTAGGAAGTAAAAAAGTATAGGTACACGGTTGAATTGGGAATCCTCTTTTTTTTTGTAGTCCGTTAAAAACATATTTCTTTCGTTTTCGCATATTTGTTTTTCAAATTCTTCCCATTTTAGACCTTTTTTTCGCATAAAAGTAAAAAACATTTTTTCCTGTTGTCTTAAAATAACCCCAAAACAACCATGATTACCTTTGATAGCGTGTTGTGTGCGATAGTGACGTGATATGGACATCATCATGGCGAGATATTCATAAAACCGTCCAACTTCTACAAGAAAACTGGGGTCTTACCTCATGGTATCAAGAGGTCATCCTCTTATTGCCATGATAGTTTTACTCTTATTATGAGACAGATGTATTTGACGTTTATATATAATGTCACTGTCAAACAGCTGAACTATCATTGCTATAAGAGCTCATGGCTGGGCCCCTGGGGGCCTAATGCGAGATTTTCACTGCCGCCGTCACAAGTCATCGCGTCGACGTAAACGCAATTTGTATAGGATCGAAACAGCGCCGTCTGTCGGCCTAAAGATGACACTATTGTGAGCGCATACAAATCTGCGCTTACGTCGACGCGATGACTTGTGACGGTGGTTTTAAGAAAACTCACACTAGGTATTAATCTATTTTCATAGACACTCTGTAGAAGTTAATAATTATATTTCATAAGTAATTTTGGATGTATTTACATTACATAGTTTATAGGCCATTTTGTACAACGGTTAGGTATCTGTGATAATTTGAGATGAAGTTTCAAATGAAACAACGATTTTTTAAACATTTATGTATTTAAGCTATTTTACATAATTTTATAACATTTATTAGGAATAAATTTAAAATTATTTGTGATATAAATAAAAGCTAATGTACAATGAATTTACACGAAAGCTGTATATTAAATTGGACATCTCTGAGAAAATTATAACAACGATTAATAAAAAAATATAACAACTAAAGGATATTTGTTCTGAGCATAGCTCTCGCCCCATTACGTATAACATACGTACAGCCGATGTTATTAAATTATATAGGTCTACTGCGTAGACTAGACAGGTGACTAAAAACCTATTAATTAAATTTAATTACAATAATAAGAAAGAAGCATTTCGTGGAATGATTTTCGAGAAGAGACTAAAATACATAGTACCTAAATAATATATTTCGAACACTGTGTTATAAATTTGCGAACATACATATTAGAATACTGGTGAATACGTGCAATGTATTAAAAAACCGTCTAAAAATGTCGTAGGAAAAATATTTTATTCATTAGTATAATGGAACGGGTATTTTGACCAATTTGTGAGCTGTTCAAGGTTCATAAAGAATTATGTTTCAGTCATTCTTACATTCCGTTTATTTATAATGTAGGTAAGTACATATGATTGTATTGCTTTTTGTATGTTAAATAAGTCAAAAAATAAGTCCATATTATCATAAATACTTTTTGATGCTTCACAGCCATTATTATAATATCTATTGTATCATATTCATATATTTATATAAATAAGTAGGTATAGGTATAAGTATGTTTACCTACTTATAATAAAATACTTTTTTAATTCATTGTGCATAGTTTGTTTTACAGCACCTTGATTTTATAGATAAGTTTTGTTCCTATTGACTGTGTGTAGTATTTGGGTATTTAGCTGCCTAAATTCTTTGGCAAATAACAAAGTACCCACCCACCTACCTAGTCATTATAAGGCGATTTTTAACGCAAGGAACTATAAAGAAAAATTTAAAAATAATTCACTGATGTAAACATCTAAGTAAGTATTATACATAAAATGATTATAATCATAATATGAAATATCCAATATAGGATCTATTTAAATAACGGTGAAAATAATAATTTTACAACTGGTAAATGTGCTACAATCTGATAAGATACATACTTATTTGTGTGTGGGGAATTACGTGGTCATAATAAGTAAGCTCGTATTCGTATAAAATTGTACAACCGCCGACTTCGGAACCTTTCCACAATACCTATTAGCATAGTTTATACACAACACAGTTAGTCGACAGTAAGGAAAAATATCTGAGAGTTGGACTCTCATCTTTGGTGCAAATTAATACTATGATGTGTGAAGTATACTTATAATCTGTTCAGAAAGAGAATAGTCGTGGGCCTTTTGGACGCAGCTAACTACTAATACTACCTTATTAACGCGTTCACTGCTAACGACGCGCCTGCGCGTTTATCCGAACTTTCCTATATGCTAACGACGCTTATGTGAGTCCATACAAATTTCTGTGCCTTCACTGTGTGCTAAAACCGACTCTGCGCGTCTTTTGTTTAAATAAGACCTAATTGTAAGGGCCCTTAACCACCTTGTTATATAGAACGGATACGGAATTTGCCTACATGAAATTTAGTGAACATATCAAAACCAATTACACAGGTAGAGCTTAGGTAGGTGGATATGTACCGACCCTTTTCCTTTTCGCATGTTTTTATTGCCTGTCGTAAACAAGCGAGTGTTTTATGACCTGCCATAACAATACTCAAACGCGCAGAAGCGCCGAATAGCACTGGGGAATATCTTTCGTCGACGCTACGTTGAGGTTTTAGCACAGAGCGAAAGCGTATTTGTTCAACGATATGCGTTTGACGCACTGGTGTAAGGTACGATTGTATAGCAGCTCTAGTAGTGAATGCGTTAATAGTTAACAACGTTGTCTGTAACTATTTTGATCATTTTAATCTTGTTTGTCTATGCATATAAAATGCAAAGTCCTGTCTGACTGACTAATAGGTTCAACATACATATGCTCACGTCTGTATTCCCCGAAGGGGTAGGCAGAGGTGTTGCAATAACAACACCCACTTTTCACTTAAGATGATCAAGTGCCAACGTGACGGATGGTGAGTCTGTCGCCGTCTCGGGCACTATACATACATCTATGAATTTCTTCTCAGACATATATAGATTTCCTGACGCCTTCACCGTAAAGCACGTGGTGTGAAATCACTGCTACACATAAGTTTTTAGAAAGAGTCATTGGTACAGGCCCCGCTGAGATTCAAACTTGCGTCGCTAGCGTAGCAGGCGACTGCTCAAACCCCACGGCCACCACAGCTTCATTGGTTCAACACACAGCTTAAGCCACTGCGGTCTTAGAGATAAGCAATAATACCACTCGGGCAAACCTGGAAGCTAGTTAGTCGATGTCTCTATGACATTCATATAATAATAATAAAGATAATGATGATAGTGACTATATAAACAAACTAAGATTTCAGGAATGGGTCGCCATGTGGAAATCGTAATCGTAAATTGATTTCACGTTTAGGCTGTGACGGTTCTCTTTCTTAACATTGGTTTAAAATTCTAAATTTATTTTACTTCTCAAGATACATTTCACTGGCATTGTCAAAGCCGAGACAAATTGGACAATCACAATAATACACTGAAATTCACATTGATCTACTTACAAATATCACACACAGATTAATTGTCATTCGCCAACCCCGCAGGCGAGATTATATCGTCATTAATTTAGCTTTTACTTGAATGAAACTCATTAAGTCATCTCAAATATTATTATGACGACAACTCATTCAATACCGACAGTTTTCTGAAACAGAAAATAATATTAGGTAATAAAAATTAGGAATAACGGAAAAAAATTCTAAGAAATTTCATGTAATTGATGCTTTACCTGCAATAATCCTGTGGCAAAGTCAATGTCTTGTACCACAATAACAAGCTGAGAGCAATACTCCACGTTCTAAGGGGTCCAAACATAAACGACATAGTTCCATATTCCAGCCAGAAAAAGTAAGCCAGCAGCAGTTGTATTGAAAGTAGACATATAAATGGCAAATTCCTAATCAGTCGCTTTATCCCCCTTGTGTTGTGGCTAAATAGGCGGTTATCCAAGGAATGGGCCAACACAAATATCAATGGTATTTGCACGAACATCAGTTGTACACTTCCGTACATGTACGTGAATGGTTCTGGTAGAAAAGCCCCTTTTATTATAATACCCCAAGCAAATATGACTCCAATATGGTGATCTATGAGCTCGCCCACTGCCCACGGTCCAAATGGTATGTATACTGCATATAATACAATAGGGTAGAATACCCTATCTACTTTGCTCAGTAGCCATAGCCTCCGTAGTACATAATTCCCCAATCTCCTTCTATATTTTGGCGGCCGTTTCTGAAGCCTCAGTGTTACTAGTGGTACAACATTTATCAATAGAAGTGTACCAAATATTCCCTGAAACTGTAAAATTCGTTAATATATAATTGTAATGTCACATAATACGTACATGTACAGCACCAGGCGATATATATTAGGCATCTTTGTGCGACGGAGATAACACTAACTACAAAGCCGACATTAGCAGATTTTCCCTTTTCTAATGTCGATATGCAATATATATCGCGCAGTATACTATATCATAGTATAATTGTTCCTCTCACTCACCACAGCACCCGCTTCAAGCATGAGCAAAATCCTGGCTGTTATATCAAAGTTCACTAATGATCCATCGAGAGAAAATGGATGCTCAATCAAAGCCTCCTTTTCCAATTCGTCAGTTGCCATCACATACAAATGCTGCAAACCATTCTTAAACAAGTGAGGTAGCCACTGACACACATACAGAGGACCTTCTGTAGGCTTGCATTGCATCCAGCTTATTCTATCAAATGAAATTTTTACACTAACTACATTAACATCACTAAATGCAAGTATTCTAATGTGACTTGACTCAGGTATCAGATGTAGGGGCTCACGGCCAGCCATTTCATATCGAGCATGCTTTGGATTTGTGACTAGCACAAGTGGCCAAACATTGTGCTTCTGATCCACGAACGAGAAGTGGCCATGATCTATGGCAGCTAGTCGGAATACTCTGTTGTCTTTCCAGTCTGCCAACTCCAGTTCTAAGTAACCTTTTTTATGTTTAGTATACATCTGTGGGACAAGACCACCCATTGAATGCAAGTGTCCACATACATAAACTTGTGAGTCGTGAGTGCTGCCTATTAATTCTCGCAAGTTAAGCTTTTCAGATTCCTTTACCAAAGACAAAATACAAGATGTAGGGTAGTGACCAAACCATACAATGTGGTCAGCTTTCGCTTCAGCCTCGGCTTTAAGTTTCACTACATTTTGTTGTTCCTGATGATCTAATATTCCTATAAAATTGAATGGTCTCCTCAGACCAGGATCTGGACACGCATCAACTCCCAAAAATGCAACATTCACATCATTTTTGTCAACATAATATACATAAGACTTGGAGTGAGTAGCTCCTTGGACTGAATAATTTCGAAAGAAGTTCTCTTCAGAATTAATATTTCTGATATTGAAATTATCTGAAAGAAGAAAAAAAATCATTATGTCATTGAGTTAAATGGTGTTCTTATCCCTCTTCTCATGTCAAGGTATTGTGAATATTTCATAAAATGTTTCAAACAAAATGTCCTACTTGCCTAAACAACACTATGATAAACAGCTATTATGCATGACTTGCTAAATATACTATAAATAAAAAATAACACTAAGTTTTAGACAAATTAAATGATAGTTTACAGATCGGAAAATGTATAATTTGTATTTATACACGATTAAAAACAAAAAGTATAATACTCTAAAATTCATTTTTTATCACTCTATCATGTGATATTTACTGTGTCCTTATTATCTCTTTAAAAAGATGACCTTGAATCACATGGGATAGGTTAATACATAATACATTTTAAGAGAGGTAGGATACACAGGGGCGTGCATTAGATTTTTAGAGGGGTAACCATAAACAATAAATAGGGTAGGTAGTTACATACAGGTTAATTACATACCAATGTCGCACATATGTTTTGGTATATACACACACCCAAACACACACACACAACATGAGTGTATTCAGTCATCACAAATGGTAAACACTGCATTATCTGCTCATATGGAATGCACGCAAGAGGGTATACCTTACTTCCTAACAAGGGGATATCCCTTAAACTGTCTCAATTTAAATTCATATTTAAAGTTACTTGGATCACTATTATAGTTTTCATCATTTCAATTGGGTTACACCATTTGTGGTTGCAAGCATGAACATCACGAGCGATGGAAACATCAAGGTTTCAAAATTTTATTGTATATAAATCCCGAGTAACTTTAAATAAAAAAAAGGGTTATCCCATTCAAAAATTATGTTGATAATTCCAATTATTCAATTAGTACTATTTACCAACTTCTACAAACTTATGAATACTCTTTTTTTCTGAATAAGGAAACAAAATAAAAATGTAGACTAAAGACTGATGATAAAAAACAACATACCATGATTTCCTCTTATGTCTAACCAAACAGTTTCCTCAGTGACTCCAGACTCCTTGACTATATTATGGTAATAAACCCACTCAGTTTTCACTTGAGAGCTCCCCAAGTTGTCCTTAGCTTTGGCATCTGTAAGATCTCCAGTTGCGAGCACCAATGCAGGTTTGATTCCTTTCACTGTGCTATCACAAAATTGTTGGAATTGTGATATTCTTCCTGGATCACGGAATATACTGATGTGTATATCTGAAATCTATAATATATGAGTTATTAAGAAGCTCTCAACCCTCAACTGGTCAAAGAAATCTTCTATGAAAATTGTAAAAAAAAATTTAAATGTATATGTTGAGTTCTTCTCAACAAAAGCAACCTTCCGAACCCAGTGGTAATAATCCTGTACAGTGTATTTTTTGTGTCCTTCTGACGATTTGAAAGTACTTTGTAAGAAGTCTAATCAAATAAAGATATTTTGAATTTGAATTTGAATACTCATAAAGCAGAATTTTTGAATTGAATAAAAAATATTGTTATTTGTGAAAAATCGTAGGCAAATTAAACTCGCTTTGTTCCATTGACTCAGTCTTATCACAAAGCAAATATAGAATTCAAACAAAGAAAATCCAATAGGTACTTACTTGGAGAAACCATATTATTTTCTTTGTTGTATCCGTTATTGGTCCGTATTTTTCTCCAAGATATTTGGTATGGTTTATGCCTTCATTACTGTTTTCAGTATAATAATTATGGTCTGTTGCAATAATGTTCAAGATATTTGCCATGAATATTGAAATAATTAATAAAGAACACAGGAGCCATAATGCAGTTTTTGAAAGAATCATTATTGTAATGTGACGTATGGTGGGAAAACATTAAGTCACTAACTAAAAATCTATTTTACAAACTAGTAAACGAAATTGATCGAAAGTAGACTAAACAGTTTATTCCTCACTTTCCTTCTCATCATTTAAATTGAAAATGTAGGAATGAAAATAATAGTTCGTATGAGAATCAAATTAAACATCAAGCAAGCTTGACAGCTTGCTTGAGTCAAACAGACAAATCGATGTGTCAGTGTGTCACTGTCATGTTAACGTACTGACCTGTTTTAATAGACGCCACCTATTTGATAGACGGAATTGTATGTGCCTAGCTAAAGGCGAAGACACACACAAAACTCGGGCCTCGGAGGCACTTCGAGCCGGATAGATGCCCTCAATGGTGGTGGTCACAGATTCTAGCTGTCATGGCTGTCATTTTGTATGGACTTGTATAATAGAGGTCAGTATGTTAACGTTCCTATGCTTTTTTAATATAAAGTGGTAAGGTATAGTTGCCCATACAGCCAAATAAATAACTTAAGCAAACTAACAAAATATATATGCTCACGCCAACCCTGAAGGGTCCTGGAGCCGAAGAGGTACGCAGAAGTTGTTATAGTACCAACTTTTCACCGAAGATGATTAAAATTTCCATCTATCAAGTATAATGGTCTTTGAATTACTTTTCAAGCGTATTCAAGTTTCCCCACGAAGTTTTCTTTCACGGTTAAACACGAAGTATGAAATCACTGCATTTAAGTTTTTAGAAAAACTTAATGATCCAGATAGACTGCTGAGATTTATACTTGCGTTGCGTTGGTTTCGTAGCAGACGACTATTCAATAACTCGGCCACATTGTAGGTAAGTATTTAATGTATTAGCTAGCTACCTGTAGTGGGACGTGGGAACCTTAAGTCCTTCTCTACGTTTCAAATACTGGTTTTCCACTCATTATGGTAACCAATAAGCGAGAGACCAAAGACAGAAACAAATATTACGATTGCGAGATACACTGCACTTCAAGCATTCATAATACTGCTGTAGCCGTATACCATCACGCTTTCGTTTACAGTAGGTAGGTACTATAAAAAAAACCCTACTACTAGGTAAGTACGTCATTTTATTCTACTCTATTCTTAATTTTCGTGGTTACAGTTAGTTTCAAAAGAGGTGGAACAAAAAAATATTTGCATTTCCTATTTCGTAATTATAACCCGCATTGGCTCTACCTCCAACAGAAGAGTAATAACCATTGCCTCATGTCTCTAACACGTCCTATAATACCAAATTTTTAGCTCTAACTCGTAGGATACCGTGGCGTTCGTACAACCTAGGTAGGCTACCTACAATATCCATTCGACCATATATAGGCTTGAAATTGTATGTACCTAGGTATTATGTTTCGGGAAGTTCCCTCAACCTTCATACGAGAGAAGACAAGCAGATAGATGTGACGGATTTCACTGTCCAATTAAAAGTTCTTATATTAATTAAGTCAACTAACAACCTGCCTACGTGAAAGTATTCATAAGCCCATAACAACATCCACGTTGCCAATTTGCATTGACAATAACCCTCAATTTTATTTACGCACACGAATCATCCCAAGCAAATATTAAAACTACCCATAGCAGTTGATAGAGCCTTTGGCAGAGATAGAAAATAGTATTACTTTAATGGGTAATAGACCTGAGAGGCCGCATTCCGGGCGCACGACATCGCCGTGTCGCTCCGCCGCCGCCGCCCAGACGCGCCGTGCCTACGCGGAGGCTCCAGCCTACACCGGGCCTCGGCCGATACCCATGCCACTATCTTGCCGCATTCCACGGAGCCGAAGTCGCGGCGCGCCCCGCGCGTGCCTTCGCCGACCCACGCGCCCGCTTCTCTTCACACAGTCGCTCTAGTGCGCCCGAACACTCCGAGCGTCTTCGCGCCACCCGATTTAATTTTTTACACTCGAGATCGCGCAACTAACAGTGAAGTGAAGTGCCAATGGATGCGGTTTACCGAGGGATATAGTGTCATTGCTAGAAGCAACCTTGGATTTGTCTATTCATGGTGAGTGATAGAAGTGGTGCCGATGGCGCCATGGACAGCAGTAGTGGATGCGCGCGCTTTCTCGATGCGGCCACTTTCATTTCATACGCATAGCTCGAATTCCGCGCGGCCGCGGCGACCGCGCAGCGGCCGCTGACCCTGCGCCCGCGTGCCCTTCCTTCACACCACCATTGCACCACTGCCGGCGCCGGCGCAGCCGGTAGTCGATACAAACCCAAAACTACTAGGTACAATGTATAGTTATCTTCCAGCTTACTCTAGATAATACCATCTCTTAATGTTGCACTACCATGCTAGACTTAACTAAGTACTACATTAGATAGACCAAAATTTTACAGTGCATAAAAATATACTTAAAATTAAGGACTTAAGTCCGAGGCAGCTTTGAAGATAAAAAAATATTCTTAATTAGGAGTTAGGATTCTTCATCCATAATCGAACCAACTACCTACTCTTAGGAGGTATTAGGTATAGTCATGGTCACCCCAGTACCTACTTTCTACCCTGATAAAAATATCCTAGTGATAGGAAAAATCACAGAATAGTATAGCACCGTCTTTAGTTTGAAATACGTCTAGTTCATAGTGTTCACATAATATTACTTATCCACTAACCTGCCTACCTAAGTAATGATTTCATTTGGCTGAACGCAAGCTGAGAGTCAAGGCATGCCGTTGACCAGAAACTCGCCTATTCGAGGCTGACAACATGTCATGCTTAACTAGTTTATAGCGTTACATAACATGTTCATATATACCTACCTACAAAACCCAGCGAGCTAAATGGTAAAAGTAGTTCAGTTTACTATACATTGCAGGTATGTTACTAAAATATGCGAATACCTCTATCTCTTATCAGATTTTTATGATAATGAGTAAAACATTTCAAACTTAGGTGCACTAATAAGTACCGTCATCTTTATCAATTTGCGCATTAAATACCGTGATGCCACATTCAGGCAAATTTACTGTAATTTTTTTCTTCCTTCTCCAAATTCTGTTAAGATGATGCATACGAGGCACATATTTCCTACAATTGTTAGCTTACTTGCTTGATACGAGTTGCCAATGGACTTACCAAACTTAACTAAAGACAGGACGTAAAAGTGTACCCATGCGAGGTTTAGGTACGTACTTATACCGTTAGGGAGTCGTTTCGTCCACGCATAGAAAACCTTGGATTATGGAAACTTAAGTACGATATGAGAAGATTGCAGGTTTGCTTATCTATAACTTGAACTTAATGTTGTTTTTACCTCTTGTTACAGTATAAGGGCTCATATTTTGAATACTTACAAGACAAATATCAATAGTATAATAAATCGAGACATAAATATACTTAGTTAATACAATATCGGCAATACTGGATATTGATTTTGGTATTTTAGGATCTATCAATTTGAAAAATGTGAAGAGTAGGTCATGTTATCGGATTGAACATTTATCGATCACTACCGTATATTGATCCGTGTGCCAAAAAGGCGAATAAATATTGTAAGACCTCAGCCGAGAGCATACCCCGTAATAATTCAAGAGTAAATGGACAAAATGCCAAATTTGATAGTGATAGAGGATCAAATTATGCGTTCGTTTTCGTTAATGAAACTATTGAAACCAATAGTTTCAGAGCAACGCAAAAAAATCGCTATTTCATAGGAACACCCTTAAACTACATAATTAATTAATTTAAATGTGCATACAAATGCTCACGCCTGTATTCCCCGAAGGGGTTGGCAGAGGTGTTATAATAACAATAATCACTTTTCACCTAAGATGATTAAGTGCCAACGTGACAGATAGGTCTTTCGTCGTCTCAGACACTATACATACGTCTTTGAATTACTTCTCAGACATATGCCGGTTTCCTTATGATGTTTTCCTTCGCCTTCAAGTACGTGGTGTGAAATCACATACTTTTAATGCACATACTTAAGTTTTTAGAAAAACTCAATGGTACAGACTCCGATGAGATTCGAACTTGCGTCGCTTGCAGGCGACTGCTCAAACCCCAAGGCCATCACGGCTCTTAGTTTAAATGTGCCCGAAATATTCATAACTAATAAAAACACAACGTACACTCTACATGTGCAACACAATAAAGCACGTGGTCCAACACGCATTTAGGCAAATGATTCTAGCAAAACGCTAGATCGTCACTCATTATAGTACGTATATACGATAAGAACACTACAAATTGTAAATTGTGGTAATATGACCTAGTTGCGACCCGAAATAATAGAACATTATCAGTGATCAGTCATGTGATAAAGTGTCACTCTGACGCCCAATTAGTCTAATAGTGTAACTAGTCAGGACTAACATCGGTGTAGTGATTGAAGTCGATGATTCATTAGCTCGCAATAAACAGCTACGACCGCGACCGCATTCCTGCGATAGCACAGCACTATGAGTGCGTAAATAAAGGTATATTTAACGTATGACAAAGCCTAGGTACATTACATACTAAACATTCGTGAACATTGTTATTGTGCTTTTGTTGATTTATTTAAAACTACCTGTGTCGGTTGTTTTAATGTTAACCGTATTGAAATATGTAAGTATTTCCATATGTTTTATGAATAAGTCAATAAATAATGCACTAATTAATAAAAGTTATTAGGTACCGTCCATATAATCGTTGAAATTTGCTGAAATGAGACCAATGGTATGATGTCAGTCAGACTACAAGTAAACTTGCAAATGAATTCAACAAAACTTGAACCCCTATTGTCCCTTAATGTTATCGTGTTAATACATCTAAAAACAACCTAAGCCTATCATTTATAAAAGCCTCATAAATATTTATAAGTTAAAAATAAACACATAACCTGCACTTAGATACTTAATTCCATAATTATACTTAAATGGGATAGGTAAGTAAGTAATTCAATTATATTTTACTTATTATTGTATTATTAGTTGACTGACCGGTGGTCGAGATTGCAACTAGCGTTGTTTAAGTAGACAACTACTCCAACCACTAAACTTATACCAGCACGGTTCTTAAAAAAACGATGGCAAATAAAACAAATTTTATGATATTGCATCATCGCATGCAAATGATTTAAACGCATGAACAGCAATTTTAAGTCCATTCTCGCTTTTGAGTAACATTTAAGATTACAAGTATGTAGACAAGTACGTGGGTAGTACAACATTACCTATATGACCGTATATTAATTACCTAACTTTAGAATACCGAGAAAACTTCTCATAGGGTTCCTAAGTACGTACTTACGCAATTTGGTAGGTATGTGATTTATCGTGGGTATGAAGAAGCCTTGAAAATTACTTGACACTGAACTTTAAGTGAGTAACAAGTTGTCCTGCCCAAGAATGTAATGAACAGTACATTAAGTAAAATTTGACTTAATTATGAATATAATATATAAATATGAAGGAACAATGTCCCAAAACTCCCAAATACTTAATTGGTTTTGTCGTGTTTCTTCAATGTCGACGAATTTTGTTGCGAATAAGCCTATGTGTGAATAGGCATGTGTATGGATTTCAACTACAACCTGCCTCCGAAATAGTGCATTGACATTGAAACATGACAAAACCTATCCTCGGGGCACTGGGAGTACCTATGTAGGTAAACACTTTGTATGTTTGAAGTTAATATGATCCCGTGTCTACTTGGACAAATTGGTCCGCCTAATACTCTGAATTATGAAGTTAAAGCAGTTAAAATCCACCTCGTCGTAGCATCTAGTATAACGGAAAACTAGAAACTCTAAACATAACAAAATGTAGTTCCAGCCAGCATTATACTATGTTGGCGATTACGGTATTAGGATTGGGGAACCTGAAAGCAAACAAAGGATCAAGACCATAATTTGACGTTTTTTGAAAAGTGGCTGCTTTGTATTTTACTTAAATACTTAGGTACTTAATTAGCTAGGTGGATACAGAGTAAATTTTCATGAAATCCATAACTGACCGAGACTATTTCAACCAAAGAAATCTCAACCGCTTCAAAAGGCTTCAAAATAAGATCATCTCAAAACAATCACAACTTTTTTTAAAGATGATAAAATCCCGTGTGATATAAAAAAAAGTGTTTGTTTAAAGAACCTAACCATGATTGGTTTCTAGATAAACTTAGTTCTGAGATTTGTAAAATACACTTAGTCTTCGTGAAAATTATTAGAATACTTATTTATTAGTATAAATAAGTATTCTAATAATTTTATTTTTTGTTGTGACGGTTCAATTGACGAAACAGTATTTAGATACTGAGCGGGATATTTAAAAACATTTTGTTGTATGTGGGGAACGAACCATTGGGTGAGCGAAACTTCGCATTTGGCCGGTTGCTCAAACTATGATTATTGTACTTGAATCGCACTATAATTCTAGCTACTGTAGTGACCCCGTACACTTACGACACGAAGAATATTTGAAGAATAGCTTAGAGGTACCTTACGCTTACGAACATAATATCAGATTCTATCTGTCCGCCAGGTCAGTTACCCGTAGCGACCAGGAGCATAGTTTCTTGCCCGAGGATCCCTCAATAGTAGCGAAAGGGGTAAAAATTTAATTATTTAAGTACTCCAAGATACGCATGTTTAGGTCTATTACCACCTTGCCACTGGACATTGAACGAAGCCCGTCCTTGAATGCCTGCATACGTCCAAGATTAAATTCAATATCGCAACTACCTATGTGAATATGTTAAGTCCTTGAAATGTGTGGATGCTGTGAGGCAATTGCCTGCCCCTTCGGGTTCGGCGACCGTCATCGGCAAATTTTACAAATAAAATGTATTTTTATTTTTATCATTGGTCATCAAAGACTGCCTATACCTATACTGAAAATTCGTTTGTGGACCTATTTTAAAATGCTTCTCTCTATTAGTTACTTACTTACTTAAGTAACTAGTTTCTTATCATGCGACCCACATTCGAGTGATAGACGACGTCAATTAAAATTCTGTTCATTATCGTCCTGACAATTTGTGAGTGTCAAAATTGGTGGCAAGATGTCGAAAAGTGGAGGCGACGAGGGCCTTAGGTATGCGAGGACGCAAGATGCGGCTGGCGTAGGGGGAGGGGCGCTCGGCATCTGAAGGTCGTCCGCATTCCTCGCGTCGCCGTCCGCTGCTACCGCGCTTACGTAGCGCCCTCTCCCCGCCCGCCCCGCGCCGCCCGCGCCGACCGGTCTGCCCCCACCCCGCTGCCGGACCGCCATCATCAAACTATCGCGCATTTACTAAAACAAAAAACATGTTCTTATGGCTATCAAGAGCTGAAGAGCCGCAGAGGTACCGGATGGGATGAATTTATTCGCGTCTAGTTTTTACAAACACGATCTTGTGTTTCTACATTCCAATCCTATAAACGTTTACGTCTAGTATGTACCTGTCAGAACGCTAGGTATGGCCTGTGTAGATTTGGGTTGTAGGTAGCTAAAACCAGTAGGTCCTGCCCGTTATTAGGCGAAGCTGCATAAGTTGGTATCGTTCTTCATTCTTAACACGGTTATTCGATAGAAGTTTTACCAGTTTACCAGATGGATATGTATTGGCATTTTGTTTCGAATTTGGTATATGCTACGTCTGCAATTTGATTCTTACATAATGCTGCCATTTCTAGCCAGCTCAGACGACTGGAATGTTTCTAGCTGAAATGCCTGCTAGCCAATTAGTGCAATTGTTAACCACTTACGCGTGGGAGACAGGCGAGACAGACATGTTGTAATGTCATGAAACAAAACCAGCACAAATAAGTAACGTTATTACTTTTATATAGTTGACTTACCAACAGAATAGGCAACATGACGTTAGTCATATTCAGCCTAATAAAAAATCTATATTTAATATGTAATACATCAAAGCTAAGGATTAACAAATACACTTAACGTGTTTAAATAAACAGTCAGTAAGCTATTTGTTAGCTTTGCATATAATATCTAATTAAGAAAGAAAATGTTTTACCAAAATACAGCATCTAAGCTCCTCGATAATTCTTAGGATAAAATGATGTAATAAATCAACAAAAAGTTTTTCCTACAAGGCCATCCTTTAAAAGTAATAAAAAAATCGGCAAGCAAAAGCAAAAACAAAGCAACAAAATAAGCATTAAAGGCAGCAGGTAGCAAAAAGGAGATCGCGGCATTGAAAAAAAAGGTAATGGAATGCACAGATGGTGCAGATCCGACATTCCTGTGTTCCTGCGCAGCCGCCGCACAGCACCGCCGCTCTATAGGAAGGTAATCCATAGTAGGCGGATGTGACTGCACATTTAGAAACGTTATACTTCTTCCATTTCATAACTTTACACTAAATTAATTCTACGGATCGGCAATAGCTAGGTACTGATCTAGAAATAATGAAGGTGGTTAGCCAAATACGTATCGAAATAAATTCATGGTCTTCTTCGGTGGAAATAACTATAAATTTTTAGTTAGACACGCTATTTCGGACGTTTAGGGAATTGATTTTTAATATTACCTTAATACTTCACTAATTATGTATCTGTATAACAATCGATTGAAAATTCAATCGATTGTTATACGTTATATATGATTGTATGCATAAATTCAATAATAAACGACATTCGAGTTAACTTGAATAATAAAACAATTATCAATCAAGAATGAATAAGGTGACGCAATTTTGAGGCTAATTCAATTAATAATAATCGTACATTATTCTTTTAATTTGTTTATATTCTCATTTTAATATTAAAAATGTGAAAGTTTAAATGTTTGTACGTAACTGAGCCCCGCAAAAACATCTAAAAAGATTTCGTTGATATTTGGTACACGGTAGTTTATTATCTGAACAAACACTTACTTTACTATTTATGCCAGAAGAATCTTTGGTTCCTGTGGAATAATCAAGAAACAAATACCACGCAGCGCATATTAAGCTAGCTTCAAGTCATTTTAATAATACAAGACTTATGAAATACAAAAACGCTTATAAAAGAGCCTAAAATACCTCTGGTTTTTGAGGTCGAAATATGTTCTTATTATGTTATGTTCTTATTAATTTAAACAAAAGTTACTCGTTTGAATATAAAGCTTGACACGTACGTAGTAGGTAGTGAAAAAGTATAGGAAAGTGAGTTTCTATTCGATTAGTGTGTGTGTGTGTTTTGTTAAACATGAATGTGTATTTGTTTATTACAGGGCGAGTAACATTGGTATCGAGATGCGACATGCGTGCTCTGTGTTCGGTTCGCGGGCCACTGGGCGGCGAGACGCGCGCGCTCGGCGCGGGCGCGCGATTCCTCTCCCTGCGCATGCCCGGCCAGCCTCAACCGCTCCACTTCGTGGTCGAAGCCAAGGCGAGGGTCAAAGAGCTCAAATCCTTAGCCACCGGCAATGCCCAGCTACAAGGCATGACCGATGCGGACCTGTTTGGATTAGCCGTTCTACAAAGTAAGTTGCACGCACTTTGTCAAACGAATTGTAGAAATGCGCGAAGTTTGATACAATAAATATTATGTATTCATGGCATCACGCATTCCAACTCGCTAGCATCACTGTCTATGCAAACAAACGTTGTTGAGTAATCAATGTTCTATATTTGTACTCACATCACAATGTCACAATAAGGTATGGTGTTGTCGTAGTGTTATGTGAATTCTATCCTTGATGCGAGGACGATGTTGAAATGTTACCTACTTTTAATAATATAAAAAAATCGTTTTAGGTATTTTGTAGCCTCATGAATTCAGAATTACATAGATAATTAAACACCGTGAAATATTTTCAGATGGAGAATACCTGTTTGTTGACTCAGAAAGCAAACTCTCAAAATATGCACCAAAGAGCTGGAGATCATCCCATACGCACGTAAGTTCATCAGTTAGTAGCACCCACAATTTTCAACTTATATTAAAGTAAAGACGAATAATGTATAGTTGTTAACTATAATAATATAATTTTAATATTGCAGGGTTTAGATGCGAATGGGAAACCGCTCCTCGAATTGCACCTGGTAGTGCAATTTCACGTGGAAAGCCCATTACTCCTGCATGATGAGGTGACCCGTCACCTTTACTTTCTGCAACTGCGTCACAATGTACGCACAAGAGACACATTGCCAGCTGAAGTCCTCCTACTCCTCACTGGACTCGCTTTACAAGCTGAGTATGGTGACGCGGACAGCTATGAGGACCGGGACTACTTTAAGCCGGATGAATACGCTCCGCCCTCCCTTACAGGCGACTGGGTTTCCGCAGCCATGCGCGCGTGTCATCGAGAACATCAAGGCCTCTCTAAAGCAGATTCTGAGACGAGGTTCATAAGAGAAGTGTGCCTACTTCCTGAAACTATAAATTCTCACCGCTATCGCCTTAAACAGTCCAAAACTGAATCCGAACCGGGCACAGTTTGGCTCCTGGTCACGGCTAAAGGCATTAAAGTTTTACCAGATAATGGATCAAATTCAAACTTTATATGGAGCGCAATTGGAAAACTGAGTTTCGATAGAAAAAAGTTTGAGATAAGAACTGAGGAAGGCAAAATCACTTTATATTCATCAAGTGAAGAAAAATGCAAATATTTATTTGCACTGTGTAAAGAAACTCATCAGTTCTCAATGAAAATAGCACCTAAATTTAATGAGATCTTGAGAAAAGAAGAAGAAGAACGAAAGTTATGTTTCGGATATTCAAAGTCCTTAAACTTACAATACAAACAAAATAAAAGTGAGCAAAGAATATCAGTAATTTCATCTTCTAGCTCGAATACCACGTCAGGGATTGTAAGTGACAGAGTGCAGTCTGAAGATGAGCTGGAGATTATGATAGATTCACCACCTGCGCCATCAACAGAGAGTCTAGCGTTTGCACATTTATTGGATAGCTCAAATTCTTATTTCATTCGACAAATGGGTGATGATAATCCACCACTAAGCAAATCGTCATCATTACAAATACACAAATCTAAAGTCCGTGTGAAGAAGACTAAAGAAAGTTGTGAGAATATCAGTAGAAACGATATACCTTCCGCTGATACAGAACAACATTCAAGTCAACTTGGGGACACTATATCTCTGCCTGATCAAAGTACTGCAGATACTTCCTCAGGAAGTCCAACTTCCAATAAATTAAAATGCACAGGATCACAATGTTCGTCGTCGTGTAGTACAGTAATAATGGCGAGAGCAGGTTTGAGTACACTAAGCAGAGCGTCTAATGCAAGTAGTTTGGAATTAGGATACAGTCACACAGCTCAGAACTCCATGTTAAGTGATAATAGCACTGCAGGCATAGATGTAGGTTATTCTCAAGATACAGCTTCAGCTTTATACGATGGCTTGGGTCAGCCCGTTACTATAGCAGCATCGAGTGAAACAAGTGGCGTATATACAATGAGCAGTTCTGAATTAACAGCTCGATCAAAAATGGATACTATGTCTCAAGATAGTAGGACTGATTACGATGGTTCTCATTACGACAGCTACAAACCATCCAAAGAAAATGATTTGGCGGATTTTGATAGTGTTTCGTCAATACTTAAAAACAAGCTAGAAAGAACCAGTCACTCCACGGGAAATTTGAGACTTCCAGGATCCTTACCTAATATTGATTGTGTTGATGGCAATGCCAAGTACACGGACACCGAACACAATGAAAAAGATAATATATTTAGAGAACGAACAAATTCCAACGTCAGCGCTGTGTCATTTCATGGAGATGGAAGTGATCCAACAGATAACAAACACAATTTACTAACAGCTAGTGAATTGAGTGATCTAATTGTAGGACGAGGTGTTTACCCAAAAAGTCAATCAGTAAGTGATACATTAGATTCAGTGTCAGATTATGTCAGGCTTCCTCTTCCTTTCTCCGGCGATAGCTACCTTCAAGGTCACGAAGATACCGCGCCTTCAGACGATCATTATCTGAATAATTCATTTTTTGATCGCCCTCCTACGCCCCCAACGCGAAGTGACAGTCGCAAGCTACTACATTTATCTCTGCCTAATATATTGGATATCAATGAAGATATTCCGATACGTCCCGCCTTTCCAGACAAACCTCCACCACCGTACGAATTTAATCACAAAACTGTAACATCTTATGTTGCTGCGCCACCAATGAAAGCCCCTCCAGCCTACCCAGGGCCTTCCACCTCAACTTTGTCATTAAAACAAACCGGCGATAAAGAAGAAGTAGCCGCTAGAGTGGTAACCTCCAAACCAATGATAACTATACTGAAGGCAGAGGCCGGTGAGGTTAATGTATCAAGTGAAAGAACCTTCGCGAGTCCAATGGTACTTGAACATAGATTTCAAAAATCAAAGCGTCATCAAGCATCCAGTCGCCGAGCTGAACGGTCAAAATTAGCACAAGGGATAAGTAATAATCTTTCTCCGTCGAGAGAAATGCCAGCACATGCAATTGATTCGAATTTGTTAGTGGCCATGATGAAGTTGCCACCGCCTCCGCCACCGCCGCGGCGGACACGACTACCACCGCCTCCGCCGGTCGCAAGACTCCCACCTCCACCCCCGCCACACAACCCAATGTTCCACCAACAGCTGTACAGTGACGTAGATTACGTATACTACCCACTTCAAGACCCAGCTGTATCGCAACAGAATTATCTTGACCACAAATTGACTGAATCTCGTGTAACAAATATGCATAAAAGTGGCTTGCAATACAGAAGTACGCCGTTTCTATCGACGTCGTTGTCTGCATCTTCTGCGTACGGATCGATACAGAACCTTTCGGATTCATACATACAGCTACCAGGTGCCCGAACGAGTTGGTATTCGTTAACGAGCAGGACTTCACTAAGCAACCATTCCATAAATAATGAAAGGCCACCATTACCAACACGCATACCGGACATGTCACATTTTTCAAGAACGAAATCTGATGAGAACATACTAAATGTTAAGGATCCGCCACCAGTTAAAATGCGTCGAATGCCTCCCCCGCCTCCACCACCTTACGAGCACAAAAAGAAACTGCCCACGTATTTGAAAGACTTCAACATTCCACACAACAGTACGAACGTGAACAGTGCCAGTGACATTAATAAAGTGAAAGATTCAAATTGTGATTTAGACATAAAAACTCTACGAGAAAAAAGTAAAAATTTAGACTTGCCACTTATTGCGGCTTTATGTAACGACCGCTCATTGCTAAAACAAACTAAGGCATTTGGTGCTCCAAAGTTAAGTAAACAAACAGCTAGTGACTGTGAAAGTGAACGGAAGTGTGGTAATTCTGTTACAAACACCACCGATAACGTAGATTTTAAGAATAAACAAGAATTTATTACTAGAAGGGTAATATCAGGGTCTCAAAAGAAAATACTAATAAGAAATCCCACAGATAAACTCCCGGCTTTGCCTGTGTCGGAGAGTCACACACCTAGGGCAATGTCAAATACATATGTCATGCACCCAACAGCAGTTAAAGTTAAGAAAACTCAACCCAGCTCATGACATCATCAAAACATTTATTAATTACTTGTGAATCCTTCCAGTGCTATGATATTCATCCACCGATTACACCGATCATACCTATCTAATGCTGTAGAAAGACTGAGTTTAATTTGTCAGCAAACTAGTTTTTAACTGTAGGTAACACAAGCGTACAGATAGTAAAAGCCTCCATTTTAATTTATTTAACATTCCAATATTTTGATTCCGATAATTATATTTAACATCCAACATTTCCTATATAGAAACGATTACCTACTTTCACTAATTAGGATAATTTTAATATGTGATGTACTTATTTAGGTTTTTTGATTTCGACAGTTTGAAATAGACATTTTCAAGCAGTAGGTAGTTAGTACCTAAAATAAATTTGTATCAAAACGAGAATATGCATAAGATAAAGTAATAGACTAAAGTGCTTTTCTATTCTGTGCAGAACTGTGTCATATTATAATGCGCTCAATAATTTATCTTCTGAGTTACTTAGTAAGTATTTGCTTATTTAAATTTTGTACCAAAATTATTCAACATTGCGAATACATTAGTTATAAATCAAAGTAAAATGCGTTTAAGTTAATGTTTAAATAACTAACAGTTTGTATCAACAAAAATGTAGGTAAACGTAATGCAGCGTAAATGTATTTCTGTACCATTATAAATTCGCTATCAAATAGTGAATTCCTATGTTGCGTCCTTGATATTGTAATAAAATACTCGCTGTTTAAAATATTACCTGATAATTGTAATTAAGTTTTTACAGGTAGGTATCTATCTGAAGTCATTGTTAGTGTTAGTAAATGATAGTGTACTATTTGCAACAAACTATTTATTCTCCTAAACATACATAATTTGTACATAATAATAGGTATTGAATAAGCTAATTACATAATATTTGTTCTCAAATCCCCATTTGTTAAAACTATGTTCATAATATAGAGCTGTCTACAACCATTTTACAATATACTTCTTGTTGGTTGCCTTGATTAAGTTGTAACAAAATGTCAAGCAGGTCTATCTAATTATGACAAAAATAACACTTACAAATAGGGGAAAACTGTTGTACAAATTGTATAATAAACTTTTTGTAAGTACATAAATTCATGTGTTTTCTTTTAATTTAATTAAAAACTTTGATAAAAATTAAATCTTTGGTAGATTAGGAACTTGTTTGGTTTCAAAACAATTGGTAACAACCATAAAACAAATGATACAATACATATAAGTAAGTACTTCCATGCACAATATTCAGATCAATACTTTTAATACTTGATATTAAATTATTCATATAAAATAATCTCTAGATAAATATTTTTTTTAATAAATATATACCTTAAACCTTAACAGAATATTGAGATTCAGCTGCAAATTATCATGTTACAATGTTGCAAATTGCATCATTTATATGGACACGCTCTTGTTGTACTGAAACACTTAAGTATGTCAATTAACGCCACCTAGTATGAAAAGTACAAATCAAAGATAGAATCAAATTAGACGAATGAAATTGGAAGTAGCTTATGGGATTATCTTTCCACTTTTGATTCTTATCGAATTTTCTCTAATAAAAGTAAAAAAATATACTATCGGTAAGTTATTTACCTATTTGTAGCACAAATTGTACCTCTACTTTAACATATTAATACCAGTGACAAAATAAGTTTGTTAGTAAAATGACACAGAAAAAAAAGTGCTTACATATCTAATAACTGTTACTTACTGATATAAGTTACTTCTCTAGTTTCAGAATGATTGCTGAGTTAGGAGAAAAACTGACTTGATCAAAATACAAAACATGGCCAACTAAAGAGGTGTTAGTGCTCGCTATCACGGTGCCGCCGTAGAACATGGACGACAAATCAGTTGTAATTGTACTATTTCCCAAGTTGCCAACGAACACACACGTATTCCGACGTGGATACCACCTTTCTATAACAACTAAGTTCTCGTCAGTTTCACGTATCTTCATGTTTTTCAATATTTTACCATCTTTAAAAGTAGCTCTTAGGAATATGGTAGGAGTGCTCAATCTTATTTCAGCAATATTTTTTATTACATCGAAAAAGTGGTATTTCGGTTCCAAGGCCGATTTTGAATTCCACGGCAAAACACCTACTGAGTTGTCAGAAAACTCCTCATTCTTGGAAAATGTCATAACCACAATGTTGTGGATATCTTTATGTTCGTGAAAGTCCCCTTCTATCTCAGTATCAGATATTCCACTTAAACCAATTTCATCTCCATAGAATATGCTGACTGTTCCAGGCAAAACTAACTCCAGAGCAGTCAAAACCAATGTGTTTTTCATATGCATGTTAGAGACTCGCTCATTGTCAATGTTGCCAATATTCCAATGAACCCAAGGGTAGTAAGGCTTTTCCCACAGTTTACCATCTAAAACCTTATCAATACGATTTTTCAATTCATTTGTGCCTTGACGTAAATCTAAGTGTATATCAATGAGATCAATTCTAGAAAGTAAGACATCAAGGGACACACCTTTAGCTTTAACATAAGCCTTTTCACTTGCTATCAATATTTTTCCAGCACCAACAATATGCTTCCAAATCTGTAATGTCCTAACAAAATTGGGATCATCAACAAAATTCTCTAATCTCTTAAGATAAAAGCCATCAACTTTCTGCTTTACGGCCCAATATGCAATGGCAGTAGATGTTGCATCAAAAGAACTGATTAAATTATCATTTGAAATTGGAACAGCATTAGTAGAATTTGAAACTGATGAAGAAAATGGTGTTGCCATAGATATAACAGGTATGTCAAGAACTAATGACATATTTCTTCTATGTATCTCAGCAGTTAGATCCTCAAAATCATTAATTACACCAATACTTCTATCAATCTCCATCAAATTTGTTATGTTACTGTATTGTTCTGGATACTGATTGGATGGAAATATGAAGTTGAGTCGAATTGCTGAAGCTCCTAGATTTTGGATATAATCTAGTTTTTTAAGAAGCCCTTTCAGATCTCCTGTTCCGTCACTATTTGAATCCTTAAAGCTGGCTGGAAAAACTTCATAAAACACCTTACCCTGATACCATGGTAAGTCTGGGCTGCACTCTTTGGGTATGGTAATAACCATGGTGATGATCGCTCCAAGACACGCAACAAGTCCAGAGAGTACAATCCAAAGTAAAATTTTCCTGATTATTCCCCAGTTCCAATTCACAAAACTTGGCAACTTTCTATTGTTTACATTGAGGTTTCCATTCAGTTTACAATCTTCTGTCTGAAATAATATATTTTATTCCTTTAGCGGTTTCACCTGCATATATATCTTCATTGGAGTGTTTTCTTTTGCATGCTACTACAAACTTTGTTTTTTTTTTATTTGCCTAGTTTAAACTATAATAAAATTTTAAATTTAGAAATTCCTAGGAATTGGTTCAGCCATTTTGAATATATAAATATGAGCAGAAATGTTTTGTGGTACTATTACCACTACTATACATATACATTGCTATGCATTTTGTAAAGAACTGTTATTCTGACATTAAAAATGGGCACTTTTTAAATAAATAAAATAATAATATTTATTGAATGTTAAACAAAAATATGTTCATAGCAGTTGCAGTGCCACCTGTGGCTTTGTATTAGTTATTGTTCTGATAACCGTGGTACTGCAATTTGCATTTTTAATTAAGCACAAAGATGTAGGGAAACATACCTCATCCATAATCAAGTCTCCATTCTTGCTAAGTGTCTGGTAGTCCAGCATACTAATGTTGTTGATAAGTTGAGCGCTCACAGGGTCTTGAACAACAGAATTGGAATCTGCCGAGGAACTGGAATCTCCAGCAGAAGTATCTGCCAACCAATGGCATTTATTAAAAGAATGGAAATTTGTAATGCATAATAAATAAATGCTTAAGTTAAGTAAAAGGATAGCATTGGCTCTCACTCAAAATATTTTACTTTTTAAGGTTCGCAATATGAGATAAACATTCCTGCACAAGATGCATGGATTTATTATAGACTTGTGCAAATTATTCACAATACTAAAATAATTTAATAGGTTGTGACAATTCAATTACTATTGTACTACTTAAATTTCACTATGTTATGAATCAAAAATACACATATTATCATCATACCTGCTTGTATATTGATACTGGATTCATCATTCAAAGTTAGAAAAGGACGTTCGTTCATTTCCTCGGAAAGCGGGTGTTGGAAATCCATTGGATGTGGACTCGGCGTAGTCGGCAGAAGCAAACATGTTGACGATTTCACACCCAGTAAGTAATCCAAGGTCTCCACATCTGCTACTCCTAAATTATCACTATTTTCTGCTGATTCGTTCATTTTTAAATCTATAATTAGCAATTTACTAAATATAATACGTAATTGGCAACTACATTTAATTTACTTGTCGTACAATTTGAAAAAGCAATGAATAATTTGAAATATCAATTTGTTTCTTAAAAAGTAAAAGAAAATACAAGATTTTTCTGTCCTACAGCATGATTTTTTTAAATGTAAGGAAAAAATTAATTTCATTTAATTAATAAACTGTCAACCAGATATGGCATGTGGCATGACAATGACATTGACACGTCTTCAGGTTTATTTACGAATAATACAACCATAGAAAGAGTAAGTAGAAGTAGGTACTATGTTTTACGTAGTACTACTTAAGCATTGTAGTATAAATATTACTAACTATATTTACTATTCCCACGTTGTACTTAGTACTTATTATTTGTATGATAGAAACATTAAGTTACTTTTCTATTCTCTGCGTCTCTGTTACAAGCAATGATATTAAGCAAATCGTCGCTTATTTATTTTATCTTGTCTTGCATCGTCTCGAATTAAATTAGGTATTTCTCTAAAGAAAATATAAATTTGAATTGATCCACTCCTTTTCCACAACCGACCAATACATTGCCCACCCCAAAGATAAAGAATGCTTTTCATTATCTATGAGTATTAGACATAATAAGTATAACGGATTTTTCTTTATCTATGTTATTACTTAATAAAATGTATCTGTCAGTCAATCTTGCAAAAGTCAAGAACCAAAATCCGTCCGTCTATCCAGCGTTGCCAACTCTACGTATTTTTACGTAAATCTACGTATTTAAGCCTTTCCTGCAAAACTATTAACTTGCTAAAGGGGCATAATTTCCAGTACCTACCTATACTTTTACGAAAAAATTCAATTCATGTTCCGTTCATAACTCACGCACACTCAGTTCGTTTTGTCACACAATAAGAAAATGTTGAAAATTCCATAGGGCTAGCTAGTCACATAGCTGTAATTACCTAGCCTTTTTTAGCGCCCGTGTCTGTAACTGCTCTAGGCTCTGCTTTAGGCTGCATGACGTAGTTCCTTTTTAAGTGGACGGAAATTTAAAATGGGGTCACGTGACTACAGTGCTGGAAACGAGCGTCGGGCGGCTACATGTGGTTGCACCTTAACATTGCTCTGTAACATTTCAGGTTGATAAAATAAAGCACAAGGACCTTAGAGTTGGCAACGCCAACTCTGCCCATTTTGACATAGGTAATCGTATTTTAGACCTTTCTTGCAAACTTAAGAATGTCGATCTCAAAACATATATTTTTGTAAATTTGTTTAGCTTGATAACTAAAATTAAAGGTGCAATCTGATCTAAGCCACTCGACGCTCGTTTCCAACGACAAATGCGGTCACGTGATATGTAGGGATACGGGATTGGAGCGGCTGCATGACGTACTTCCTTTTTGAGTTGCCGGAAATTTAAAAGGGGGTCACGTGACCACATTTGTCGCTGGAAACGAGCGTCGGGCGGCTACATGTGGTTGCACCCTAACATGACTTATTGCAAAGAAAAGTCATTATTTCCATTACGTTTCAGGAAAATGACTAGACTAGTAACATTCTCTAAGTTTCAAATTCTGCCCTAAGACTTTTTTTCTTTATCACCCTAATATATCATTTTTTTGCGATTGATTTGATAAAAACCTCATCTAAAGAAATTGCTTGATAATACTGAATAGTCACTTTAATTTAAAAACAGTGTTTTTCGTTTAGTATCACTAAACCTAATTTCTTCACTTCACTATAAAAAATTAAGTATGTAGATCTAGGAACTTTTCATAAGTAAATTTAAAAATTCTGCGTATTTTGCAAACTTCGTCTACGTTCTTTTTAAAATCTGAGTCGGTAACACTGCGTCTATCACTCATTTCATTTACCTACTTATTTCAGTTAGTTCAGCAATCAGCACCACCATACTATAGTAGTACTTACCTACAAACAAACTAAAAATAAATACAATTCGACGGCAAAATAAAAGAAGAGAAACATTCAAAACAAATTATTTAATTTTTTTCTACGTCCTAATCTTATCTACACCGTAACGAGTTGTAAAATTGTGAATATCATAATCAACACACAATAACTAGAGCGGCGAGAGCTCTCCCATTTTATTAACTTTCGTGAATAGTTTTTTTATTGAAAATGATCTCTGCCCATAAGATAATTACTAGCAATAATGCAATACAGAAGCTATTCATACACAGAACCTTCACTAATAAGAGGAGCATCAAAGATACAGATTATCAATTTATCCAACGGAGTAAGGTACCTACCATGCATTTCCAAAAGTCCTTACCACGTTTGCCTATCCCAGACTTATCCAAGACCGGAGAACGTTATATGAAGACCTTAAAACCTCTATTAACTGATGGACAGTGTGAACAAGCCCAGTTAAGAACAAATAACTTTGTAAATAATGAGGGTAAGGAGTTACAAAATTTGTTAGTAGCTAAGGATAAAGTGAACAAACACACCAGCTACATATCGGACTATTGGTTTGATCTATACCTCAGAGACCGCGCTCCACTCCCTATTAACTATAACCCTTTGGTAGTGTTCCAAAATGATACTAGACCAGCATACAATAACCAACTTATAAGGTCAACAAACCTGCTTATAAGTGCTGTGAGATTTCTGCTGTCCTTGAGGGAACAAATCTTAGAACCTGAGGTGTTTCACCTAAATCCAAAGAAGAGCAATACACCACTGTTTAGAACTGTAACAGGTATCCTGCCTGAGGCTTTGTCCTGGTAAGACTTGATAATGTTTTATTATTTTCTAATCACTACTGGGCAAAGGCCTCTCTTTGCATTTTCCAGTTACCCAGCCAGTTATACTAAATACTGTCTGTGCCCCTAATTTTTTTTTAATAAAAGTAGTCTAAGTTTACTTCTTGTACTTGTTGTAATATATTTGAAGATTAGCCGGAAGAAACAGACAGACAGAGAAAAAGTTTTTAAATATTGTTTTTATGTGAGTACTGTTTTTACTTTCATATGCATTCAGTGCAAAGCTGTTATATTCAAATTACAAATATACATGTACATTTTATTTAACTGTATTGAATGTATAGAATATTTTCTGCCTTCACCTTCCTTTGGTGTATTACGTCTGTGGTGTAGCTTTCTATTAGTTAAAGTGTTTATTTCACCATTATTTTGTTTTGTTTGATGTCATAAAATTAACTGTAAGTATCACTTTCAACATTCTAGGTATGGTGCATATTTGTTCAAGGCTTTCCCTCTTGATATGAGCCAATTTGTGGGGCTGTTCAATGCAACTCGTATCCCACTGGTGGGCAAAGACAAAATACACAGAGATGCAACAAAAAATCATGTATTGGTGCAGAAGAATGGACACTTCTATATTTTCAATGTACTTGATGACAATGGTAATTATTTATTAACTTGCTGTGCCCCATGGTTTCGCCCACAAAGACTTAATTTTATGAGTGGTCCACGCAGTACAGAAGTAGCCTAAGTTAGCTATCTGCCAGTGAAGTCCCGTTATAATCAGTCCAGCAGTTTTGGAGATAAGCCAGAACAAACAGACAGACAGGGCAAAATTTAAAAATTAGTTTTTTACGGAATTACCATATATATTTTAATATTCATTTAGTGAATAGTTAATATTTTGGAATTACAAACAAACACTTCAATTTAATTATCTGTATATATATATATATAATTATTTTATCCTATTATAAATTATAATACCACAGTGGAAGTTTTTTTTAACTGTTTGCATCCTGCTAAAATTAAATAATTTCATATATGCATTAATCCAAGTTCACAAAAATAAACAAAAAAACTTACCAGAAATCACACAGAAATCTAGGTTAGTGATTCTGAGGTGACAGGCCAAACTGTTTTGCTTAAAAGATTCAGTATGTACTCAACCTGATTAACTGTAAGCCCAAAGAGGATACTAATAAATGAAAGCAAATTAATTGTACATTAAATGTTTCAGGTAACCTACTGTCTCCAACAGAGCTGCTGGGTAATTTGAATCAGATCATCAATGATAACACGCCAAAATCAGAGCACCCACTAGGTGTATTAACTTGTCAAAATCGCGACGCATGGGCACATCAAAGGGCGCATCTGGAAGAGACTGGCAATAGTGATGTTCTGAACAAGATTGACTCTGCAATATTCAATCTGGTGCTAGACGATGACACACTGGGTGATGATAAACATAAACTACTCAAACATTACCTGCATGGAGATGGATTGAATAGGTCAGCTTTTTTCATAGAAAAGCCTGCATAGTTCATGTTCCCTTCAGTTCTGTTAGGACTAGCTTTGAGCCCGCGCCTTTTTCCGCGCGGTAATTGACGCAATAAATTATTATTAAACTCCTCATTGGATAAAGTTTCACCCCTTTGCGAATGAAATATCGAAAATCCCCTTTATTTTGTAATAAAATTATTTATATTTATAGTATTAAGTACTTGTATTTACACCTCACGAAGATCATATATACCTTTCAAATTACACGATTTACGCTATGCTTAAATCAGTCAGGTTAATTTTTATATGTTTGTACTTGTTTTATTAGATAAAATGCAATTCTTAGAATATTTAGTGATGTGGGTAAACTGGAACTATTTCGAGCTTATGTAGTTCTTGGCTTAAAAAAGCTAAAGTCAGACACCACTGCAGAGTCATAAATATTCCCTAAGATCCTTTTTTTACTAATCAAATTAAAATAATGCTTTTGTTGTAACCCAATGCCTGATTTTCAGATGGTTTGACAAATCATTAAGTATAATAGTTACCAATGATGGGGTGTCAGGTATCAACTTTGAACATTCATGGGGTGATGGCGTTGCGGTGCTGAGATTCTTCAATGACATTTATGCAGAAACCACCACTAAACCATTCATAAACCCGGACTCAAAGCCATCCAGCACCAATATTAGTGTTCAAAAGTTGGGTAAGTATTGCTTTGAAAGCAAAATAATTATATGTTCTTCTTTAGAATCTTAAAACTGTTATTTAATAAATAGCTCAGCTGTGTCATCCTCACATTTCAAGATAAATTATAGTCATTGATCTTAACTAAGATATAAGTTATGTCCATTCCAAATCAGTCAAGCTGTTTTAGCGTGAAGAATTAGGGGCCGGCAACGCGCACGCCTTCTCAATTGAAATATGTGAAACTAGCTATGCCCTAAGGTTTCACCCGCGTAGATTATTTTATGTATATTACGTGTAGGACGTATAAACTACATACCACTAAGTGATTAGGGTGGTACACCCCAAAAATGTATAAGGCATAACAATGGTTGCCGGGCACAGTTAGTCATTTAATTTATATAAGCTTTCTTGGAAGTTATCATTATTGCATATACCACAATAACCTCGCATTTTCTTAACTTTATTGTATTACAAATGGTTACATAATGTATCTGTATTTCTTTTTAGAATTCAAGCTAGACGATAAATCGAAACAATTTATCAAAGATGCTGAAAAGGAGTACAAACAATGGTGTGACTCACTCAGCATTGACTACATTTTATATGAAGGTCTTACCAAAGAGGCTTGCAAGAAACATAAAGTCAGCCCTGATTGCATCATGCAGCTTGGATTTCAGGTAAGCGTATACAGGCTGTAGACTTTTTATGCGGACATTTTTAGCACAAAGCATCGGTATGTAATACATATCAATTTAAAAAGCTATAAATCAAGCCGCAAAATTTTTTTTAACTTCAAAATATAAAATATTTTTTTTAGTTTATACGTAGCACCAACCCATTCCCTGTGTCGGGAATGTTCGCCTGAAGTCCCTTATAGGAATAGTTTATTGCATAACTGAGATATAAGTTATACAATTACCTTTTGCAATTGCATTGCAAAAAATGCAAAATATACATTGTAATGACGATAACAATACTAACCACTGAACCGACATTCACCTCTCGTCGTTAATTTAACTGTCAGTTAGCAATTTACGACAGTATAGTATACGCAGATAATTCGCTTGGCTTATAAACGTTTGGTAATAAATCAATCAACATGTTTGCCTTCTTTTCACGTGTTACACTTAGCTAGAGAATAAAACATATTTAAACACATATAAGTTTGATGTAGGCCGAACACAATGCAACATGCCCGGGTAGGGAATTGTTCCTCATGCTTGTAAGAAGCATTTCATATGTTTCAGGCGGCGTACTACCTCCTGCGAGGTAACTTCGTGGGCACATACGAGTCTTGCAGCACTTCTGCATTCAAACACGGCAGGACTGAGACAATGCGGCCCTGTACTGACCTCACCAAGGTAATACGTATATTATACTAGCGGACGTCACGCGGCTTCACCTGCGTAGTTCCAGTTCCCATGGGAGTACGGGGATAAAATATAGCCTATGTTACTCACTGATGATGCAGCTATCCATAGCTGAAAGAATTTTTCAAATCGGTCTAGTAGTTTCTGAGCCTATTCAATGCAAAACAATAAAATCTTTTCTCTTTATAATAGTAGTGTAGACTATTAGGTGGGCCCCGCGGTGTCATCCGCATAGATGTAAATTCATAGGTGGTTTTATTTTACGGCACCCAAGGAGTATAAGTTTTATTGAAATAATAGTTTTTCTCCTTGTTACATCATCTATCTGTCAGTGAGAGTCCCGTAAAATAGATCCAAATCTTTCAGAGATTAACCAAACAAATTAAATTTGGTAATCGATTTAAGTACCGTATATACTTTCATATTCATTTAGTGAAACGCTGTTAATTTGGAAACAAACAGACACTTAAATTTTATTTGTCTGTTTAGATATTGTCTGCACTAGACTTTTTGTGACAAAAGTATTTAATGTTAACGCACAATGATCGGCTCTATGTATTACCGTAACGCCTGAAAAAAAGAAAGAAAAACAATATTCTTACTCTAATTAGTATATCTAAGAGCCGTGATGCCCTTGAGGTTTGAGCAATCACCTGCTACGCAAGCGACGCAAGTTCGAATCCCAGCGAGGTCTGTACCAATGAGTTTTTCTAAAAAACGTATGTTCAGTGATTTCACACCACGTGCTTTACGGTGAAGGAAAACATCGCAAGGAAACCTGCATATTTCTGAGAAGTAATTCAATGACGTATGTAAAGTATCTGAGACGGCGATAGACTCACCATCTGTCACGTTGGCACTTAATCATCTTCGGTGAAAAGTGGGTGATTACAACACCTCTGCCTACACCTTGTATGTATGTAATTGGTATGTCTTTTGAACCGTTTATTTTTTTCAGTCGTTTTGCGAGAACCTAAACAAACTAGGCAAAGAGGAATTGCGTGCGATAATGGCGGAGTGTTCGACGTACCATTCGCAGTTGGTGAAGGAAGCAGCGATGGGCCAAGGGTTCGATCGTCACTTGTTTGCACTCATGAAGACCGCGGAGGAGAATCATCTGCCACGGCCGGAGCTGTTCGATTCATACGAATACAAGTTCTTGAACAAATCCATTTTGAGTACTAGCACTCTCTCCTCCCCTACCGTCATGGCTGGCGGGTTTGGTCCTGTTGTCAAAGAAGGCTTTGGTATTGGGTATGTAATCTTTTTTATAATATTATAAATTAGCCGAGCCGTGGTGGCCTTGAGGTTTGAGCAGTCGCCTGCTACGCAAGCGACGCAAGTTCGAATCCCAGCGGGGCCTGTACCAATTAGTTTTTCTAAAAAACTTATGTACAGTGATTTCACACCACGTGCTTTACGGTGAAGGAAAACATCGTGAGGAAACCTGCATATTTCTGGGAAGTAATTCAATGACGTATGTAAAGTGTCTGAGACGGCGATGGACTCACCATCTGTCACGTTGGCACATTATAATCTTCGGTGAAAAGTGGGTGTTGTGATTACAACACCTCTGCCTACCCCTTTGGTGAATACAGGCGTGAGCATATGTATGTGTATGTTAAATGTATTATAAATTACTACGTAGGTGTACCCGGCAAACGTTTTGCCATATAAATGTTTGGGATGCACCACCCTTATCACTTAGGGGTGAAATATAGTTTACCTTCTTTTCTCAGACCGACCGAATATACTAAAAAAAATCGGTCGAGTTCTTTCGGATGAGCTTTGTTAAAGAGTAATATATTCCAAAAAAAAAATATGCTCACGCCATCCCAGGAGGGTCCCCGAAGGTGTTCAACAACACCCACATTTCACCGTATATGATTAAGTGCCAAAGTGACACGAGGGTGAGCCTATCGCCGTCTCAGGCACTATACATACGTCTTTGAATTACTTCTCAGAAATATGCAGGTTTTCTCACGATGTTTTCCTTCACCGTAAAGCACGTGGTGTGAAATTACTGCACGTAAGCCCCCCTGGGATTCGAACTTCGACTGCTCTAACCCCCAGGCTACCACGGCACTTTTATATTCATGAGATTGATAAACGTTATTGTACAGTGATAAGGTTAATTTTTCTATGACACTGTAGTGTATTAAATGTATCCTTTTAAATTACAGATATTCTGCGGGCGCGGATAAATTCGGTGCTGCCGTGGCGAGTTACAAGGCCCACAATGATAGTTCTCACTTCATACAAGCACTTCACAAGTCATTCATAGACATCACTAAAATATTGTCTGGTTGACTTTGAATTAAGTGGGTAGGAAATGTTTGTGCCTTATTGTAAAATGAAGGGGTATAAAAACCCTTATTGGTGTGGGTATTATATAAACTGCGTTTTGTAAGTAAAAATGGAGAGACTTTGTATTTACACTAATTTATAAGCGAAAGTACTGTGCGTGTCCTTTGTTTAAGTAAGAATATATTTACCGTTAATTATTATGAAGAATTTAAGAGTACATTTTATACCAAGCATTTATTTATTTACATTTTATACTCGAAATATATTTTTTAAACAGTTAAATCAATGTTTCTAATGTATTCTTGTTTATTTTTATACCATAATTATATTCCAGTTCAACTTTAACTTGTTTTTTATTTACAACCTCAACTATTAAGCGACTTGCATTTTATCTACCTTACGTCTTGATAGTAGGGCCGAAAAAAAGTTTTTTTCATAGTATGGAGAAGTATATATTTAAGAGTTTTCTGTGGTTATTGTAATAGGCGTGTATGAATACCACATTTCATACCTCTAGAAATATAGTTAGGACCTTCATGACACCCAAGTGTAATGCCTAACAAGCACAGGTAAGCTTATAAACAAGGAGCGGCATTTTTCATCCAAGACTGCTATCGATTTTTCTGAAGTCCATCTAGTAAAAGGGCGAGTATTCATAGTCCGGTCTTGTTTTTCTCTCCTCGACGGTAATATAGACGGTTAAGTAGGTACATTAATATATTAAAATTTTGAATAACACAAACGATCGTCGTTTAAAATCATATAATGATTTTTACGCTTCATATAAAACGAAGATAATTTGTTTTTTTTTCTGGGTTGCCAGTCATTTGCCTAACAATAGTTTTTTGTTAGATGGCATTCGTACTTCTAGGAACTTTAGCTTCTGTGTAAACGATCTATAGCGAGAGTAGGAATAGCCTCTAGCTAGATAATACTTGTGAAGCACCAGTTTAAGAAATAGAAATAACATTTATTCACATGAAATATGGTACAAAGGGTAGGTGTTATTAAAGGTAACAAGAATCACATATTTCACCCAATTTTAGGGCATGTAAATATTAACTTAATTATCTAATTAAGTACTGCAGTTACATTTTAACCACATATTAAACATACCAGCATTTATTTTTTCATTATATACATGATTCTTTGCTGCACACTTCAAAACATACTACGTAATTAAGTACTAGAATTTATAGTTATTTTTCTAAATGTTCACATATATATATATACATATAAGTACTTTATTGTTTAAATAATAATTACAAATAATAACTAATCAGTATTAACATATATACATATTATATCTGCATGAGATCGTCCATAAAATCATGTATTGTGTAAAAAAAAATTTAACTAGCCATTTAAACAATGTACTTTTAAATGTATTTGGGGGTAAAGTTTTCCATTGTCTTTAGTGGGGTTCGCCTAAGCCAAGGATAATAGGGTTGAGGTTGGTGAGCTAGGGAACACTACTCGTAACACTACACGTCAGTAGGTGCTGTGGAAACGCTTACATATAATGTTTCTGATTGACGTGTACATAGGAATACTATGGCTGCACTATAGATTAGAGTACCTACGTAGATTCAAAGCGTTCCAATCTACGATCGGGCATATAGGTATTTAAGGTATACAAACGTACCATGAAGAATATGGTCATATTGGTATTTTATTCATTTACTTGTGAAGCATTGAACCCAGTACTGCCATAATATTAGTGAATACAATTTTATGTTTCATTTATTGCGTGTATTTAGTCCTTTATCGCTTGTTGGACGTACATTGAGTGAATAATATCCTTTGTTTACATGGAGTAATGGCCTACATGAAAAGGAATGGCGCTTAGGCCATTCAGACATTAATCGAACGATTTAGTGAAATGTCAAAGTTCACCGTGAAACTGTGGCTTGGTTGGAGTTGTGTGTGTTGTAAAGATAAATTATTGAATTAAAAATCTGTTAATAATGTGATGTGCTAATATATATTTCTATTAAAAGGTAAATATTTGTATTAACTTATACTGTCAGCGTACAATCGAACATAACTTCCATAAAAACGTAGGGACGTCATTTAAAATTGTGTGTTTAGGAAAATCTCTGTTCTGTCTCTTGTTCTGTTTATTATATCGTCACCGGAATTATATACCTATTTAAATATTGCTGCTGAATGGTTGATTAATTCGATGCTATGGGGATAGTGTCTTACTATTATCTTGTATTTTGATCATAACGAACACTACGCGCGTTACTCTTAGATCTATCTAATAAAATGTGATGATTATGCTTACGAATAATCTTGATTGGACATTACACATGTTATATATACCTATAAAAATTGCTTAGTAATGAGTACAATAAAATATTTATTGATAATTAAACATGTACCTATGAGTACAGACAAAGTGTTAACTACAACCATACCAGTATAACCAGTTTTGTATTGGAGAACTTCACATCACTGTATTCCAGTGTATCTTCTAAATATATATAACTCAAAGGTGACCGACTGACATAGTGATCTATCAATACACAGCCCAAACCACTGGATGGATGGGGCTGAAATTTGGCATGCAGGTAGATGTTATGACATAGTCATTGGCTAAGAAAGGATTTTGATTAATTCTACCCCCAAGGGGTTAAATAGGGGTCAATTTTAAACCAATATATTATATAAAATGAAATCTATGCTGGTGAAACCCCAGGGCACAGCTAGTTCCAGTCTAAATTATTAATTCATATGTGTGTTTTGTTGGTTCTTAGGCAAATTGTTTTACCAATGACAATAAAATTAAGCGGGGAGGTTTCTCTTATGCTCAAACTATACATTCTTTTCATATTGAAAAAACAAACAGAACAGTTCCAATAAGCATGCCACACAGATGAACAAATTCATATTGATGAACAAGCAATCAAAATAATTACCTTATGTAAATTCATATTGAAATACCTACCTAGGTACTTCAGTATTAGGGTGATAATCCATTATGAGGTAGATAATCTGTGTGGCATAAGCACAGGGCTTATGTTATTAGTAGTAAATAATTTACTTTTATCTTGTTAATACTATGATTTACTAACTAAATATTATACTTTACCTCCTGAAATAGATATTAGGGATGTTATACAACCATATTCCACTAAAGCATATAAACATTTAAGATTGAATTAAGATCCATCTTAGCTTTACATATAAGTGGGCAAAAGATTTACAATAATAAAATTACAAAAATAAGCAGCTTCCCCAAAAGGAATTTATGCGAAGTTTTTAAATACCATATTATCAACTCTACTATAAATCTTAAATCATAATACCTAATTGTGCTTGTTGCAGAAATATGTTGGTGATTGATGAATGAATAATTAGAAAAATCAAGATGCTGATAAAGGAATACCGGATACCTCTGCCACTTACAGTGGAAGAGTATAGGATCGCTCAGCTCTACATGATAGCAAAGAAAAGTAGAGAAGAGAGTTCTGGAGAAGGTAGTGGAGTAGAAATCTTGGTGAATGAGCCATATGAGGATGGTCCTGGAGGGCAAGGTCAGTATACTCAAAAAATCTATCATGTAGGCAGCCACTTGCCTGGTTGGTTTAAAAGCCTGCTTCCCAAATCTGCCTTAACCGTCTCTGAAGAAGCCTGGAACGCTTATCCTTATACAAAAACAAGGTACACTTGTCCATTTGTAGAAAAATTTTCCTTAGAAATAGAAACCTACTATTATGCTGATAATGGCCACCAAGAAAATGTCTTCAATTTAACTGGAAGTGATTTAAAAAATAGAATAGTTGATGTTATTGATGTTGTAAAAGATCAACTATATGGTGCAGATTATATTAAAGAGGAGGATCCAAAAATCTTTGTTTCCCAAAAATCCAGCAGAGGCCCTCTGTCTGATAACTGGCTAGATGAATATTGGAGAGAAGTTCAAGGTAAATCTCAACCACTGCCCAATGGCAAATCCCTTATGTGTGCCTATAAACTCTGCAAGGTCGAGTTTCGATATTGGGGAATGCAAACAAAACTTGAAAAGTTTATTCATGATGTTGCATTGAGAAAAACAATGTTACGAGCTCATCGACAAGCCTGGGCTTGGCAAGATGAGTGGAATGGACTTACTATGGAGGACATCAGAGAAATTGAAAGACAAACCCAATTGGCATTGCAAAAGAAGATGGCTGGAGATACAAGTGATGAACAAGACCTATCAGAAGAAAATTCAAAGTCTCTAGCAGCTACCATGAGCAGTCTTGAAAAGAATGAAGACACACCAACTCCATTAGTCACCAAGAAAAATAATCCAGAGAAAAGAATGCAGAAGCATTTGACTCCTGAACTTACTCCACCATCAGAACATAAAAGTGCATCAAAATCTAATCTTAGATCATCTTCCTCTGGATCTATTAAAAGTTTACAAGCTCAAGCAGCTAATTGGAGAATGGAAACACTGGTTCGAGAATCTGAAACCGAAACTGGATCTGAAGATGAGTTCTATGATTGTGAATCTTCTTTCAACAAGTGGTCATCAATGTGTTCGCTTGATGAAGCAGACATTGATATATCTCCAACTCAAGGTGACCATGGTCAAGAAGATAGCATTTTCAACCCATCATTTTTAAAGAGAGTTACATCCGAGAGGGGTTCTCGAAGAATGGTAACTTTACAAAGCCATCATAGTATAGATGCTTGTCCAGACACCCCTGGCCACGGGTCTTGTCCTACTACAGTGCTTATTTTGGTATTTCATGCTGGTAGTGTTTTAGATGCTAATGTTGATATGACAGCTAAGAAATCTGATGTAACAACTTTTAAAGGTGCCTTTGAATCCGTAATGAGGCAACATTATCCAACACTTGTTGGACACATAACAATCAAATTAGTTTCATGTCCATCAGTATGTACAGAACCTCTTGGTGTTCTATCCACACTAAGCCCTTACAGTTTTGATTGTTCACCGTCAACAGTTGAAACACCTTCTCTTACTAATGATCTTATACCTATTGGCGCCATACCTTTGATCGCAACATCGTCTCCTGATTATGCCGAATCTGTTACCAAAACAATAAACTCTGCGAATGCAGTATATAACGAGTTTATAAAATCTGAAGATGGGAAAGGTTTTAATGGTCAAGTTGCAATTGTGGGTGATAGTATGGGGTCGGTACTAGCATACGATGCTCTTAATAGAACATTGCAGTATCAATCACGGCATGATAGTGAAAACAGTATTCTAGATACAGAACTAACTATTCCCAATGAACCAACAGATCAAAGTTACTTGAATAAATCTCATTTACAAGCTCCCACCCCTAGAAGACGTTCTTCATCCACGAGTGACAATCACGTGAAATTGGAATTTGAGGTCAGTGACTTCTTTACTTTTGGAAGTCCTCTTTCGCTAATTTTAGCGTCAAGGAAAATATCTGATGATAAATTTCGAGACATTGCTAAACCTCCCGTGCAGCAAGTTTTTAATTTATTTCATCCTACTGATCCAGTTGCATCTAGATTGGAACCTTTATTGTCAGCTCGTTTTACAAATTTGCCGCCTATAAATGTGGCTAGATACACTAAATATCCTCTGGGTAATGGGCAACCATATCACTTGATGGAATTGATACAAAGTCATCCTCAACTGTTTGGTGATCATTTGCAAATGCCACCCACACCTGTTTTAAGACGTCTTTCTGAGGTCTCTGTGCAAAGTACTGTGAGTGGTTTGGTTGATAATATTCCTTTGATAACCATGAATGCGCTGCAACAAAAATGGTGGGGGTCTAAACGTTTGGACTATGCATTATATTGTCCAGAAGGTTTAACGAATTTTCCAACAAATGCATTGCCACATTTGTTTCATGCCAGTTACTGGGAAAGTTCCGATGTGATAGCTTTTATATTACGCCAAGTTGGTCATTTTGATTTAGCTTTATATGGCCATTCGGAAGATAAGGAATGCCCAATGTTTAAACCTGGGCAAGAGAGGGAGAAATGGATGAGGAAACGGACTTCAGTCAAATTGAAAAATGTAGCGGCAAATCATAGAGCTAACGACGTTATTGTCAAGGAGGGTTGCCCGCAAATGTTTACCGCTAGGTTTATGTATGGGCCTCTTGACATGATAACATTGACTGGTGAGAAGGTTGATATTTATATGATGAAAGATCCTCCTGCAGGAGAATGGACTCTACTGTCAACTGTAGTAACTGACAAGACTGGGAGGATTTCGTATACACTGTCTGAAAAACAGAGCGTTGGCTGTGGCATATATCCTGTGAGAGTAGTCGTCAGAGGAGACCATACGAGCTGCAACTTCCATCTGTCTGTGGTGCCTCCACAAACAGAATGTATTGTCTTCAGCATTGATGGATCGTTTACTGCTAGCGTATCCGTCACAGGTCGAGATCCTAAAGTGAGAGCTGGTGCAGTTGATGTCGTACGTTTCTGGCAAGATTTAGGTTATTTGATCTTGTACATAACTGGTCGACCTGATATGCAACAAAGGAAAGTTATCTCTTGGTTGGCAGAGCATAACTTTCCTCATGGCTTAGTATTCTTTTCGGACGGTTTTTCGACTGATCCGCTAGGACACAAGGCTGCGCACCTGAACAGCCTCATTCACGAGCACGGGGTTATTTTATATGCCGCGTATGGGTCTGGAAAAGATATAAGTGTTTATCAAAACTGTGGTTTATCTCCGAAGCAAATATACGCGATCGGTCGCATTAGTAAAAAGTACTGTAACATGGCAACAACATTGAACGAGGGCTATGCATTGCATCTGGCTGATTTAAAGCAGCCCGGTGCAGTTCGAGCCGCGAGAGGAAATGCACGGCTGCTTGTACCACGTCGCTTGTTGGCACCAGTTAACAGTACTCCCTCGACCCGTGGTCGCCGCTAATTTGTCCTAGCCGTCATTAGTTTCTACTGTCATCTCAATTATCATCAAATATGTTTTGAAAGTCATTTTAGATCAATACCTATAGTATTTTAAATATATATTGCGGTAAGAGAACTTAGTAGTAGTAAAAAGCAAGAAATTGGCAACAAAGCAACTAACAAGTTGTCACCATTAAGAATTTGTCACCGCGTACTGCGTTCATATGCATTTTAATTGCTACGAAAATATGTGCAGTATTTTACTACTTAGGTGTTCTAACTTCAATTTGATACTTCAGCTGATAATGAAGAAATCATTTATAAGTAATAAATATTTGATTGTTATAAAAGTTGGAGGATATGAATCTTATTATGCTATTATAACGTGGAAAATTACGTCTAGTCTCTTTTGTGATTTCTATTCGTCAATGTGTAGGACATTAAATATAAGCGATACTTAAGGTGTTAAGAAAATAAATATTATTTTACAAACGCATAAGAATTATATGTATATATATACTTCAAAAAATATTATTAATAGATACGGTCAACTACTTGTCAAGTTTTCATAGCGTCACAATCTACAAATCTAATTCAATGTAATTGACCCACGTACCTTCTCCTAAGTACAAGTGATGTGAAGAGTTTAAATCCCGCAGATAATATACGAGCAAGCATCTCGATTTTTTTACGTTATTTCCAAATTTTGCGTGTTGATCGCTTACAATTACATTTGTTGATTATATACGGAAAGACATAATTTCAACTGTCATCCTGAATTTTATGATCACTGCTAGCACATGGAGGAAAACGCGCATGTGCGTCCACAGCAGTGATGAGTGGACGCGTAACGTACCATATTTGGGTAGTTTTTTTATCTTTTAATAAATAATAATATCTTATTAGTATTTTTAAAACTACGTGATATTATAAAACTTGTTTCTAGTGACATTTTGATAAGGGATTGATAAAGATAATTATGCCTAGGATGAAAACATCCTCGCATCTTTTTTCACTAGGTGTTGGATATCAATTAAATAGGTGTGATTATTGCACACTCACAATATTTTTTGTTCTTCACTTAACTACGTCAAGCGATCACAAATACCTGTTTTGAGAAAAATACAGGTGTCCATGTTGGTGATATAATCTTGTAATTTAGTTAAATCAATGTATGAAAGAGAAGGTAGGTTTACGAGTGAAAACTTAAAGCTTTCATTAAATGTTTGCTTACAGCGTTATCTACGATCAGCAAAATATCTTTGCGTAATCCAACAAGGTACTCGTCTGCTTCAGCATGACAGCTTTTTTAGTTATACGTAAAAACTGTACATAGAAAGAAGAATCAAAACAATAAGATTCTGATAAGGGTGGGTTTCGTAGGCGGTCAAAAGGGGTAACTCGTGAATAGTACATTCGTTTTATTATTTTTGACGTGGTTGACTATTTATACCTAAATCGTTATAATAACGATTGTGGTAATGTTAAGGTAATGTTAATTTGCAGATCTATATTTTTTTTCAATCATCATAATTTAAGCCAGTCACCTATTGTATCTACATTAATAAATAAATTATAAACTACTTAATTAATAGAACAATGTATAATTTAATAACAGGTGAGGTGTAGAAAATATCTAAAAAATTATGATATTGTTGTTAAAAACTATAGCAGATGTAAACATTATTTTTTCTATTTCTTTTTGAGTCTTGATGAACGTAAATAAGTAAATTATAATAATTAAATAATTTAAAACATTATTATAGTTAATGAAATTATATAATATTATGTGTATGTACATTCCTGTTCCAGAGATATACTATATTGTTATTTGACATTTAATACATAAAGTATAATTATTGTATATAATAGACCTTTGTATGTCATAGATTGTTTATTGGTATCTATGTATTTTAACTAGCTTCATGACTTTCATGAGAAGCAATGAACTTAATAAATAGATGTTGATGTGATGTGACCACTGTAATCCAATTAGTGCGTAGAAGTCGTAGGACATCCTCTAATCCATTTCAGTCCCTGTGCAACTAACTTTCGTTTAATACAGTCTATGACCCCGATTATTGAATGGATAGTTTTATAGCTACTCAGCGGTGCAGTGGTTGATTAGTCATCTGCAAATTGTGGTGCGGGTTCTAAGTGCGAAACTGAAAATTAATTAGGTACTTACGGCCAATTTATATTCAATGACGTATATAAAATATATTTGATAACTTACCCAGCCCATTGCATACTCTCGACGCGTATTGGAATTAATAAGGCTTAAGTAGAACTTAAGTACTGTGTCTCAAAAAATATATATTATAAATATAAATATATCTATGTTTTAATCTAATTTTGATTGTTTGTCAGCAGTCCATAAAATACAAAATTAGTTGCCCAGGGAGATGAAGCGTAGATCTTCAACGTAGTTGGTCTTAATTTACTCATTACTATTATTAGCGTAGTGTCTGGGTAGTAATTGTTATAGTGTGATGCTATGATATTCATCCGAATGTGTATATTGTATGAACCATGAAATATTATACAACGCCATTTCAAGGATTAAATAGCGTGTCCGATAAAATAAATTGTGTGCATCTTATCTATTACCTACCTATAATGCATCCACAATAGGAGCTTGTGGAACTATTGTTTGTTGTGTACTGTTGGCACAGTTTCCAACTAAATAACTAATATCGATCGATCACCAGACAGCGCAACTCAACGGATGAGCAAGTTAATCCCTTGAGTTTTGTTAATAAGTTATACATGTCAAACTTATCCACAAGTCAAGCCAGAGTCACAAATTAAGCCAGATATTTAATAATATAAAAATTGGGTAATGTGGTGATTATATCAAGTGCTGTGTTTCCAAAATTAATAAAACATAAGCAATTTAAATGAAACTTAAATAAAAAGCGCTACAAACACCTACTACGAAATTTTCTAGTTATTTGGTCGGATACGTTGTTGTACGTAATTCTTAAATGGTTTTAGCTAAGTAGTAAGTTATTGATTCAAGAAATATAACACAGTCTTAAATGTCACTTATACCGAAAGCGACTGATGGCTTAGATGAGAATAGGAATGAAGTTAAAATGAATCTATCATAATAAATAAAATGCAGTACGCAGGCAAAAAATTCTTACAAATTCTCTAGAATCTCGTGAATTTATAGCTAATCATGCCGTGACACGACATTCAACACCATAAGAACGAATTCTACACATACTTCGGTTTAAAAGGTGGTATTAGACACCCCTTTATAAGAACATAGAATATAATTTATTTCATATAATGTATTTACTAAGAAATTATATCTATATCCTAGCCTAGTAACCTCAATGCGTACATAAATCTAAATATTTTTCTCTAAGTCTGATTCAAATTGTGTCATTTGTGAAACATGTTTGCGCCTGATTGGCGGATTGCAATCGTTAATTATAATAACCGTAACATCGTTAATTTGAAATGTAAAGTGATTCTTAATTACCTACCACACATTAAATATGGTTAATATAAATCATAGTGTATAATCTATTTTTATCCGGACTCTGGTCATTAATTTAAGACTCCGAGCAAGAGCTCTGAGGATAAATATTTGGAAGTCAATTCAAATTTACCTACTATCTAACTTTGAGAAAATTTATTCTGAATACTGAGGATGTTTGTAGTGACATTATCGTATTACTTATATTGCAACCTCTATTCTCCCTTTAGTGGCTTCATACGAGGCCGATTTTTATACTTGTAACTAAATTTAGACGTGGCATATACGTGAAGCCCTGACGCGTCCAATAGGATGAACATGATCCGTGTTTATCAAAGTGTTATAACGCAGTACATACATAAATAGCCAGCTGACGTATCCCAATACGCAGATACCATGTGTATCTTATTTGAATTTTGACTGTTTGTTTGTTTTACCCAGTTAATGGGTAAGAAACTCCAGTTTTAGAACGGCTATCTACCGTATTGTTTTATGTGATAATCGTTTAGGTTAGTTTTACGAGCACAATCTGTTATCCATTAGTGGAAGGAAAATTTAAAATTGTGTAATTGTAGGTATAGCGTGAATATTATCATCAGTAATTAATTGAATTGATTCATATGCGAATAAACGAGGAAGAACGTCAGATGGACTATTTAAAATTATTAAACGAGTTTTAGAATAGATAACGTAAAAAATTTAATTAGGTATTTACATTTTTTTACGTTATCTATTATTCATAAAAATCTTTTCTGTCATGCCTAGATTACATAAATAACCTAAATATACAAATAACATAAATGCCTATTCACTAGAAACAGGATTGAAACATAACAGCTGCGCTATAGTAAACTGTAAACCTCAGTCAAAATACGCTATCATCGTCATTTTCGTTTTAAATAAAATGTTGCCACTGCCGTTAAGTAATAGTAATTAATTAGTAGTTCTACTACCTAATGGTGTAGCAATGTTATTTCCCGATTAAAACCAAAGTAGTAAGTTTTGACAGGCAAAAAATCCACTTACTTAATCATCTATTTGAATATTACATGGTTTGGTTTTCATTCATCAAATGTTTATAAAAAGTTTAAGTTAAACAAACTTCTAAACATCATCTAGTACCTACCTACTTACCTACATTATGTAACTAAGTCACATTGTCACAAAACAATATTGGTATATTCTTTATAAGCTTCGTTTACTTCAATGATTCCGTAAAGCCATTCCTAAAACGTTACACCAGTGTTAAGTTTAGCTCTTACTTATATGCCGACTGCTAATGACTTATATCTCGATTGTGTTATGTTATTTTTGACACACGGAAATCGTTCTAACTATACGCCTGTTTTACAGTATTATAATTTGACTTCAAACAAAATGTAAGTATTCACTATCTTTCTACTGAAATAGACTTGAATAGGTTGGATAAGGAGATTTGGAGATCAATTTCCATTGATTGAAATCGTGTTGACATAATAAACCGTTTCATTAGCGCGACTCAAAGTCGATCTGTGTAAATAGTCCACTGTTGTATTGTGAATTGAGTTTGAGCAGAATAAATGGGATCTCAGAATAGTTTCTGCATCAATTGTGTGCAATACATCAGTGCTATTATATAAATAGTCTACTTAATAACTTGTAAAGGTGCATCTTGACCAAGCGAACATTAGCCTGAGCTAGAACAAGAAGGCTTTTTCGTTGTTCTGACTGCAGCCACACAATATTCTCATAATTCACTATCCTACCTTGCCAACGCTGAAAACGAGCTTTCATTTACAATAAAGCATCAAGAAATAATGGTCTTATTCTGCTTCTAGCTCTTTGTTCGTTTGGTTTCAACGCACACCTTAAAGCGAAATCTGCGTTGGGAAGTAATACGGATTTGTTATGGAATACATACGCGTTAAGGTCAATTTTAGTTTGGCAAAATTCACACTTCCATAACGGATTCCGCGTCCAATGTACGTTCGTACAGTATTGAAATGTAGATTGCAGACGCATTGTTAAGCATCAGTATATCTTATAGAATTGTATATGAAACCCCTCTACTTATAAACGTTCCTCAGACGATTCTCAGTTGAAATGTATCTTGTCTCTTTTTCATGCTTGATTGACGCATCAAAGTCCGTGCAACTTTTATAAGTAACAGGACTGTTTTTTTTATATCCACACTTTTTTTTTATTAAGCTGTGGTTGGTATAAACTTATCCTTATTATTAGGTTATCTCTTGTAACGTAATTACTAGTAAGTACTTAACTTGGGCAGGTATTCATAGTTTTATTTATCTGTTATAATATTCTAGAATAAACTGTTAAATTGTCTTCTAAGTGCTGTGCTAGCTTCCAATTCTTTGGTATTTATGTAAATGTATGTATTGTGTGTGGGAAAATAAATTATTGTTGTTGGCAATACATGTGTTTTTACATTTTCGTTGTTTCAAGAACTCACGACAACTTTGATCTTAATTACATTCAAAAACATTATCGTAAATTATTTGTACCAGTTTTCGTAGCCGTAACGTCGCCTTATATGATGAATATTAGAATAAATAATAAAATAATACAGTTAGTATATTTATATGAAAATTTTATTTACAAATAATTCACAGCTACAAAATACTTTAAAGTAAATATACAAAATTATTTTTAAAAATATATTTGGATAAAATTTTAAATGATCAATGAAAATATAATTTGTAACTATGCAAGTTAAGTTTGCGAATTGTATGTAAGTAATACTAATTATAAAGCAATTTACATAACACTTTCACCCCAAACGCCTCGGACTGATGTAGGAATGCAATCCGATTCTGATAATATAGCGCGACAAATTTGGTACAATAATGACACAAGGGAGTCCCAATTGTAAGAACTTTGTACCAAAAAAACTCACAGATTATATTATGAGATGAGATTAAAATAGACTGGGTATGGCAAGAACACATTCGTTTAAAATTTATTGTCGCGCTTAATGTTATGATTTAATATATTTAAAAAAAATCCAAAAATAACGAAGGAAAGGAACCACAATGTATGGATATTATAAAACAATTAACATTTAAAGGAAAATAATAATTGGTCATTTCCATTGTTCATCAGAAAATGTGCTAATTAGAATTATGTGCATTTTTATCGGTGAAAGTGTTAAGGATGCAGTTACATTAACAATTAGGGATGATACAGTGTGTCATGCATATTCTTTACTTAAAATATCACCATCATTAACATTCAGGGTATTTATTCTCACAAAAAAAGGGAAACCAGATAATCATTTCATTTTGGGTTATTCCTGCTCTTCATATCGGGCAATTTCAAAATCCTCTTTTACCTACTAAAAACGAATATACAGAAAAACTTACAAAACGTAGAAAATTCAATGATCTTTTCACATCAAAACGAGTACATAAATTTATATTTGAATGGGAAACAAAAGAAAAAATAATATCTCTGTGACAGGGTCGTAGAGTCGCAAGAATAACCTTTAGTATTGGAACACATTCTTCAATTATTTTGGTAATAAGAACTGATCTGTACAATTTCTAGACCTAACTACGCTATTTGCTCTACTCTCATAAAAATAAGAGTGCCTACATAATTAATATTGAAATTAAATAGGTCTACACAAATAGTGTTTATTTCAAAACGACCACTAGCTATCTACTAACTTATCATACTGTATTTATATAATTTAAGTTAAGAAATAATAAATTAAACATTTTTACATTCATAAAAATAATCTTCATGTAATGGTCTAGGACAGTGGTTGTCACTCTTTCCTGGTCCAGGGTCACTTTGGGCAATGTGAAGTATTACTGCGGGCCACACATTCTTGGACCATGATTTAATTGAGATAATAATTGATTACCGATAACTTTCAATGCTTTATATTGCTGGTATGAATGAAAGTGACAGACGACTTAAACTTAGCGTGTTTTTGTTGGGAGTTGAGGCCATTATCTACTAAGTTTGTTTGCTATGTCGCGGGCCGCAGATATATCGTCCGCAGGCCGCAAGTGGCCGCGAGCAGCAGTTTGGCGACCACTGATCTAGGATATAATGTACGTAGATAACGCAATATTAGCTGGTGTGCAAAATAAGTTCAACACATCTATTAGAAACTTGATGAACATTTGGACACTTAAAAAAAAGTGCTACAAAGCAACAAATCTAATTAATTTTAGGTTAAAATAATGACCGTAATAGAACCTACTTGAATAAAACTTAACTCACAAACATTGTTCTACTACAGTCATGTATAAATACAAACATTTTCGATACTATCTACTAGCCGATTTAAATCTATACAGATAAATAAAATTCAAGTGTCTGTTTGTAATTCCCAAATTACACATTTTGACTATATGCATATCAAATTATACAATTTTGAATGTTTTTCTCTTTATGTCTGTCTGTTTGTTCAGGCTAATCTCCGAAACGGTTGGACCGATTTTAACGGGACTTTCACTGGCTGATGGCTAATGTTACAAGAAGCAACTTAGGCTACTATTAATTTAAAAAAACAAATGTGTTCCGCGGGCCACCCATAAAATTGAGTCTACGCGGCTGAAACCGCAGGACACAGCTAGTATTATTATAAACTTTTATATATTTTTATAAAGCAAAAAATGTTAGCGTAGTTTCATCACACAATATAAAAATAACATTGATGCTTCAAGTAGTCGGTATATGCAGCAAATTAATGTACAAAAAACACATACAGTCGGATTGAGAACTTCTTTCTTTTTTGAAGTCGGTTAAAAACACTTGCTAAGATTGTTCTACTCATCGCAACGCACATATGTATATGACGTATATAAATCTATCACTGTCACAACTACGATATCAACGAGCTCATGGTTCGCCAAATCCACAAAAGTACGTACAGGAACATAATTAATTAATTATACCATAATATACTACTTACATAACAATAAAACTGGACAACAAAACCGAATTTAACAATAACAATCAATTTGAGATCTTATTGTACTTCTAAATCCTATATTGTTAAAAATCACTGTACATTTCCTTTCATAATATTCGAATATAATTAATTACTGTATATTTGTATACAAAATGTATTCACTTAGTGTTCCTTCAATAAGTTAATCGTTAAAAATCTTCATTATATACAAAAACTCGTGGAACTTATAACTGTGCTTTTAAAAAAATGTTCTCATCCACTTTAAAGCCTGTCGTTATACCTAATATGAAACTTATTCTTAGGGATGAACCCAAATTGACAATATTATACAGAGCATCGCCTGGTAGTACATATCAATATAAAAAGAAAATAAAAAGTCCCTTAATTTTAATTTTCGTTATATATTTTATAAGAATTTGAAATTTTTTTAGAACTTTATCTTACAATAAAATAAGCATTGTCTTTTGTTCAAAATATCATCCAATAAGCATCAAACCTTTACAAGAGAAATAAGAATAATATATGACGACGAAAAAAATAAAAATAGTTACGGGATTTTATTTTTTTATAATTGATATATGCCACCAGCCGATGCTCTGAGGACCTAGTGCGAGTTTTCTTAAAATCGCCGTCACAAGTCATCGCGTCGACGTAAACGCATATGTGTATGCGCTCACAATAGTGTCATCTTTAGGCTGACAGACGGCGCATTTTCGATCCTATACAAATCTGCGTGTACGTCGACGCGGTGACTTGTGATGGCGGCAGTGAAAAACTTGCACTTGCACCCTCTTGTGATCAAAAAGTCTCGAGGCTTTATAGCCAATATTATTAAATTAAAACATAGGCAAGTGTAACAACACTTACATTTCACCGTGTGTTAGTGACAAGTAAGTATTTCCTTCACGCGCGTCCTAGTGGTTAAATATTGTTTATTTTATAAGGTACAGATAATCATGGATTCGCAAACTGCGCTAAACTTAACTTGCAAAGGATCAAAGCGCACCTACACGTTGAATAAAGTCAATAGTAAAAATATAACGATGAATGGTTTCAACAAAAACTACTAAGAGTAGAAATACTAAATTGAAAATATTATATTTCATTCTTAGCAGTTACACACACACATTGTAACTTATAATTACATAAATCGCTGTCTATCTCTTTATTGACATACATATACATGCTCACGCCTGTATCCCATGGAGGTAGGCAGAAACCACCGTTTGCCATATGCTACGCTAACCTTACATACTTGATCCACATTCATGCATCTCTTCATACACTTTCTTCGGGTACGAGTGCTCCGAATTTGACCTTTCTGAAAAATACTAATAATTTGGTCATAGTAGTTCTAATAGGTCTTCCTTGGACGCCCTCTACCGACACTTCCGCTCACATTCACTCTATAATTTTCTTTCGTTAATCGCCTTTCACTCATCCTTTCGATATGTCCAAACCATCTCAACATACTTTTTTCAATTCTGGCAACTGTCTCTTATCACACTATTTTTCATTCGATCTACGATGGTGACCCATATATATCTTTATTGCTTTATTGCCATATATATATTCTGTGCGGTGCTTAATCATTTTTTAAATTGTTCCAAATAATTGAAAAAAATATAACGTAAAACTATATCATAGCATAAATATCAAATCGTAACTATAAAGCAGATTTCTTATTACGAGCGTAACCCACAATATTTGTACGAGGTATATTAGTTATATAGATCACCGCTAGGAGGCGCCACTACCATTTTTCATACTTCGGCGCAGAAGCTAGCGTATAGTGATTATGATAAAGGCAGAAACAATATAGGTGAACAGTCAGGGGCGTACATTTCATATAAGCAGATACGCAGTACTTACCATTTGTGATGACTGAATACACTCGTGTCGTGTCGTGTGTCTATACCAAAACGTATGTACCTACATACCACATTGGTATGTAATTAACTTACCTAGCTATCCTACTTATTGTTTATGCTTACCCCTCTGATAATCCACACGCCCCTGTGTACAGTACCTACACTACACCGTTGTGAGTGAAGTTGTCCGCAGTTGCGATCCTGGAAGTTGACTCCGAAAAGCGAATACTTATCAAACGTTCGATCCGATACATAGTACCGCCTCTGTGTAGGTTTTGACATGTTTTAATGATTTACGAATTTCGTTTGTTGTTCATACTTTTTCGGATGACAGAAAAAACTAAATTGTAAAAACACATTATTTAACACGAATTTATAAATAAATCCTAAAAAAGGGTAAAGAAAAATATGAACACGAGTCGGTATTCGAACCCACGACGTTCCTCTGCAAACCGTGCAGTTGCCAACTGAGCTACTCGTGATCCTACCTAATGCGTCGAATCCTTTCTTTGCGGTATAGGGGCCGCCTTGCGACATCTGTTGGCCGGTGTATGCAAACTTTTTAAGAACTTAGACTTTAAACACTTATGTCATGAATAAAAACTCAAAAAAAAAATTATAAATACTCCACAAAAATACGAAACTCGGTAGTTCAAGCTTTAATTATATACAAATAATGAAAAAAAAAAAATTATTCTTACCTGAGCTGACTATCTACAATTATTTTCAAACTTGGCACATTGCATAGATCAAAAATATAATAATCTAACAAGGAAATGTAATATTGACTTTACTAGATTTCGTTGTATGAATAATTGTTCGAGAGACAAGTGAGTTCAGGTACTAAACCTTTAAAATTACATAACTAAGGGCTCAGATCTTGAATATTTTCTAGTTGCAAAACTTGCTGGCTTTTGAATACTTTGTGCTGTCGATTCTATTTTCATAACTTCATAGTTACTAGTACAGTCGAAAGATACAGAACGTCAAAAAGGTTTTAAAAATTCATAAGTTATTTCAACCTTGTGTGTATCTCCCCAAATGGGGAGATTTTGGTACTAATAACTAAGTATAGTTTCTAAAGGCTCATTAAATTCTCTTACCTTTTGAGCTCCAACACACGCGGCTCGAACCTCGTTTTATCCGAAAAAGCACGTAAATATATCTATTAGGAAATAAACATCACTTACACTTTTACTGTTCGTGCGCTTCATAAAAGAGAGCACTGTTCACAATAAGAACGCTCCTCGTCGACTAATTGAAAATGGTCTTAAAATTCGATACAAAATGACCATAAAATGACAATTGTTCTAAAATGATCATAAAGTGACACGTTTAAAATGATCACAAAGTACCATTCGATCAAAAAATTATGGCTCATAATAATTAAGACAACACACGCATCACTTTTAAAATTGACGAGCCTGTTGGATCAATAACGTTAGTCCCGATACTCGCATATAATATCCCGGTATCAAGGGCACATTTATTCCTCATACAATACACCAAGACTGAACAAATACCTGCAGTCAATTTGTTCCGATCACGACTCAACGTTCAATCGTGGGAATGTGTTTGAAGTATTGTGTTAGGCTATGAGAATGCGAGAGTGGTGTGGTCTGCTCGCGTAAATATAACCTCTTCATCGTCCGCGTTGAGACTCTCAGCAGCGGTGAGAGCCACCGTGTCACTGTGGACTACGTGAGGGGACTCGTTGAACTCATCCAACTCTTCAACACCCGCTGTACACAAACAAGGGTTAAGTATTATCATTTTTAAAACTACTATAACGACTTTGCGTGCTAACACCTCAGTATAGTTTTGGAAATGAATGTGATTTACCTGTATAGTCAGAGGGCGCGAGCAGTAAGTACTGTTCGGATCGCGTGGGCCACAGCAGGTGCGCCATTATACAGAACGCGAGGCAATCCGCAGAGTACGTTATACCTGGAATACACACATAGAATACCTTCAAAAACCATACACATTTTGAGCTTAATCCCCCTACAATTTTGAAATCCGTAACTACTTTTAAACCAAGGATTATCTAAGACAATGTTATAATAAGGAGTAATAATGTTTATGGTAAAAGTAGGTAGAAAAACATCGTAACGACATAATAACACATTAAATTAACTACTGAAGATACTGATACGGTTTTTACTAACATGTGGGAGATGAACTTGGATGTTTAAAATCCATGTTTAATTTAGAGATACATAGAATAGAAAATACAACCGCGTTTTTTAATGGTCTTCAGAAAATCAAATAAGAAGATGTAAGTACGTTTCATTTAATTAGTTTAAAATATTTACCCAACAAAAACTTGAACCGCCACAGCGGGCTGATTTGTAGCGCTATGAGCGCTATGACCGGCAGGTAGACGAACCACACGAGGCTGGAGGCGCCGAAGTGCAGCAGGAAGTTCAGTTTGGCGAGATTGTGCTCGTAGAGCATCGTGTGACGCAGTTCCAGCAGGAACCACGCTACCAGCAGCACGCGCAACGCGAGTACCAGCCAGCCTGGCCACGTCTGGTACTCGTCTACTTCCTCTATTATGTCCACCTCCGTCTGTTAAATCGATATCAATTAGTATTTTCTTTTTATATTAATGCAACAAATAAGCGCAACGTAAAACAGTCACGTGACATGTGTCATTCCCGTACATTTTGTATCGTTTCTACGAGCGAAGCGTGCGGATAATGTTACTTTGTCTACAGGTCCTGGTCAACAAAGGTAAGCGGCTACTGCAGGATTGTACTTAGTGCGCTCGAAATGTGAGTCTTCGAATAGGGCATAACAGGATCTCCTGTTCGAAATTCTGCGCTGCCCGACTGGGGATTGTTACATTAGATCGAAGCTACCATAGAGTATCGGGTTCCTGCGGTAAGTAAACTTCTTTCGGGGGGAGTGGAGGCGTTGTGCCAGTCATAATGGAACACTTTCATCTCTTACTATGTTGGCATATTAATTCTTAATAGGCAAGTTGGTGACATCTCTGGTGTTGGTCATAAACATACCATCAAATGGACTACCAGCTTGTTTACCATTTTTATTTTAAGCATGAAAAAATACGTTTATATTTTTGTCTGGTTCCCAAGCAATAGACGAACCAATGTTTAAATTTATTTTTGGTGAATTAATTACAGATACTATGTAAAGATGCCACAGAACAGATATAAGACTTAAAATAATATAATGATCCAAGTTGATCTAGATGCTGATACTGATAAAATACATTTGAATCGAAAGTGCATTGATATGATCTAATCTCATATAATAATATTTGATTTTTTTTATGGTCGGGTGGAGAAAATAGTACTTAATTATGGGATAGAATTGTTAAAAAAACCTTTATTTTAGATAAAAGAGGTTCCATATACCAACCAGTGACTGAATGTAGAAATAATAATTCAAATTTAAAAATAAACTCACCGTGTTCCAAACATAGAGCAATATGTGAACAATGCCATAGGCGAGCCACGCTCCAAACACGAGAGGTTTGTATGTAAGCTCAAGTCGTGTGACTGCCCAACCTTTTGCTAGCAAAAGTAGTAGCAGCATGAATAGGGTCTGCAAAAATAGGAGAAATATATTAGGTATAGGTAAGGTGCCATCGTGACGGATGGTGAGTCCATTGACGAATCAGGCACTTCAAGGTATTTTATGTCATTTAATTAAAGAGTGAACCGTAATGCTCCTGGTGTGAAATCACAGTACATAACAGACTGCTGGGATTTTAACAACTATTCAAACCAATGGGTCACCAGGATTTTAACAATGCCGTCAAGAGTTATGAGTGCCCAATGATAACAGTGGGGATAACTGCGCATGTATTTTATTCGCGTCACCCCATACAGACAGACTCATAAAATGACTACCGCACATTCAAGGTCAGCGCTTATAACTTATGACGGCACCTGTAGTGATATAAAAGATTAAAATGTGTTTAAATGATTCGCACATACTGACTGAGTCAAGGATTCGGAAACATTTAGATAAGTAGTTATCTCGTGTCATTTTAATACACAATTAGGTGTACACTACAAAATGTTGTTTAATATAATGAAATCACATTCCAAAATACTTATACCATTTTAACAATAGTAGAATATTCTTGATAAATAAATATATATAGATGCAGCGTAATAATAACAATAACTTTGGTTAATTCGAAATATTTATTTATATTATCAGTTGATTTCATTCAGACGAATGGGTGGTTGGATTATAATATGGAAAAATGTATTATCATATTTTGTGCTAACGATTACATACATCGTCTAGTTCTCAAATTAACTTTAGTTAGCTAGTGGACTTTGTCTTTGACAAACTAAACCGATAAGGACTACTAATATTTAATTTGTGTATTATGTGGAAAAATGAATATTTTTCAGACATTATCTATCACACATGACATATTTTAGTGCATAGTTTCTTATGAATGTGGATGAAGCGAAAGAAGTATGTAAGGATCGTAGCATGTGGCAAACGGTGGTCTCTGCCTACCCACATGGGATACAGGCGTAAGATGTATGTATGTAGTTTCTTATAAAACATATCAAACAGTGGTGTTTAACCAGGGTAAACAATATATAAGTATGCGGTAAATTCTTCGACATTCATAAGTGCCCTACCAGGGCCTGAACTGAATAAATCATTTTCATTTTTCATATAATGTTCTTCAAATAAAATCTCACTCTGATGCGGGGATCGAACCCGCGACTTCGAGAGATTTACTATAACATCAAAAATATAAATTGTATATATATATTAAGTCCTTACATTAGGTACTTGTGTAATTTGGTAAGTAAATAATAACTGATGTACTCACCCTGCTCATAATATCCAGTATGTCCCCAGCAGCTGCCAGCCCTGCGAACCCCACTCCGTCAATAGCAAACTTGACCGTGTGGAGGACATTGAAACACAGGGCGATGAACTCAAGCACAAGACTGAATGTGAACAACTTTGTTACAGGATGCTTTTGTATTCTGAAAATGTATATTTGTAAATTTAACTGTTGTTTATACACAGAAGTAACAATCGTTTTAGCTTATCTATATCTATACATACAGATAAATAAAATGAAAGTGTCTGTAATTCCAAAATAACAGCTTTTTCACTAAATTTATCTGAAAGTATAAGGTGTCTGTGTATCTGTCTGTTTTTTCCGGCTAATCTCCGAAACGGCTGGACTCATTTTAACGGGACTTTCACTGGTAGATAGCTAATGTTACAAGGAGTAACTTAGGCTACTTTTATTTTTAAAAAAATTGTTATCCGCGGGTCACACATGAAGTTAAGTCTACGAGGGTGAAACCGCAGGGCACAGCTAGTCAATAATAAAAACAGTTTTATAAAGCCAATATAATATCAAGATAATAAGTAAGAATTATTTTCACGTAAGTCATATCACATGCAAAAGTATATAAAAAGAATGTACATATATGCTTGCAGAAAAATAAGTAAGGTTTGTTTCTATAATAATTTGTATAATTTTCAGAAGTTTATGAGAAACAGAAGAATTTGTTAATACTTTGATATAATTAATTAAATGAATATAATGATGCTAAATAATGTAAACACAATTCAATTATACAACCATTTATTGCATTAACTGCAAGCTGTGTTGACACAAGAAGAATGTTTATGAGAGCAAAAAATTGCCTCTTGTGTTTACACAAAACACAGTAAAGCGTTACTACAAATTGACTGCAATATTACAGTGACTTATGAAACAGTTAAAATCATATTTGAATTACACTCAGTGCTGCCAAATCTCCTTATTTTTAAGTAGATGTGAACGATAAATGGTAGCACAGTTGTACTTGTCCACGGCCATTTTTAATCTGTGGTTTATTTTATAAATTTATATTATTTGTCTGTGGGACGGATAGGCGGTCAGCGTGACATCTGACATTGACGTATAGAGTAATTTGATTATTGACGCGCGAGGGCGCTAATGTTGAAAAGAAGATGGCGGATTCGGTTTTGAAAAAAAAAATGGTCATGCTCCCGCGCGTCCCGTCCTCACAGTTTTTGTTAAAAGTTTTTGTAATGTGTTAGAATAGTTTTCCGTATATTAATAATTTTGCCTCTTAGTTTTTGACTTTTCCATTAAACCTGTCCCTAAAATCTACAAAAGTTGGTCCTAAAACGAGCCGGATATTGTTGGACATGGAAAGGCAAAAGTACGCCACACGACAGGCATTAAAATCTCGCAACGCGACTGATAAAGCGTGTGAAAAGGGCGAGATGTCGAGGCAAATCGAATCGGCACAGAACGAGGACTCTTTACTGGCAGCGAGTACAGCCACGGCGGCGTCTGTGGATACGGTTCAGGCGCCAAAAATGGCGCCAAGCAGTCGCAGTGGCAGCCATTCTTCGCGGCAAAGCCGGTGCGAGCGTGAAGCACGGCGTATGCGCGCGGAGTATGAGGCGGAGATAGAACTCGCAAGAGTAAAGGAAGGTGTCATCAAGCGCAAGTTAGCACTCGAGATGGCGGAGTTGGAGGCAGAAGAACAAGGTTCTTGTGGCAGCGTCGTGAGCGTACCCGGCGGCCGTGTAGCGCAGTGGCTTCAAGGCGCCACCAGCGCAGGCCCACCGGCGCCCGACGCGCCCCCAATCGCCGACCTACAGAGCGCAGAGCCCCCGCCCCCAGCGGAGGCGCGACGACGGACCGACATCGAACAGTTGGCGGAGGCCATAGGAAAATTATCACGAGCTAGACCGGTACACAAGCAGGCGTATGATCTTCCCATGTTCAACGGGGATCCTGCTAGCTGGCTCGGTTTTGAAAAGGCCTACCGGAGCACGACGGAGATGCTCGGACTACAACCGTGGGAAAACATATCACGTCTTAGGATGGCACTCGTTGGTGACGCAAGAGCTGCAGTGGAGGACCTGGTGCGAATGTCTACGGACCCAGAGGAGATACTCAAGGCACTAGAGTCCGAGTTCGGCCATCCTAACATACTTCTCTCTTGTGTGATAAGACAACTTCGTAACCTACCAAAAGTAACGGAAAGTGGCCGCGAATTACGTACATTTACAAACAGAGTGCGAAACTGTTTATCCATATTACAGAACATTAAAGCGGAGGGATACATAAACAATCCCCAAATAGTGAGTGAAATACTGAATAAACTAACTCCTTATCAGCGCGCTCAGTACGGTGATTTCGCGATGCATGTGAACTATACGAACGGACTAGACTTACGCGTGTCACCTAGCTTACGAGTGTTAGTAGACTTTTTAAGTAATTTGACACAATCGTCATCCTTTTATTCATGGAGTGTAGACGAAATTACTAATAATAAGAGCCCGCAATCACCGCCGCGCGGAGGGTCAGTGACATTTACTTCGTTCGGTCGACATAAGGGTGCGGTCCCAGTGCGCGCTCACCGCGTTCATACACAAGTTGAAGCTATCGCCCCCGCCGCTATTGACAATGTATCGAGAAATGAAAGCAGTGATACGGTGTGCGATATGTGTAAAAAAGTGAACCATAAATTGAGCGATTGTACGGAATTTAAAAGTTTGACTGTTCAACAACGTTGGGACTTTGTAAAAGAAAATAGGAAGTGTTTTAAATGTATAGTAAAATCGCACTCGCGTAGGTTCTGTCGTGCTAAGCGCTGTGGGAAATGTCAGGGACTACATCACGAACTCTTACATTCAGATACGACACTCCGCCCGCCGGCAGTTGCGCCACCGCCTACTCCGTGTACGTACCCCAAAGAAAATGATAACGTTGAGACGGTTACGAATGTAGGTGAATATAGCCCCCGAGCGTTACTGAAAGTGTTACCGGTAACATTAGTGACTGGGTGTGGTGATCTTCAACCTACCTACGCGTTGTTGGACGATGGGGCGTCAGTGTCACTTATGGACGAGCGGCTCGCGAGTGGTATTGATGGACCCATAGTGCCGCTGAAATTGATAACAGCGCGCGGACATAGTGCATGTGACGTTAATTCGCGACGTGTTAACATAGTAGTACGCGGACCGAACGGTGTGTGTCACGATATATGTGTGCGTACTATGCGGGACTTGGACTTACCATCACAAACTATACCGGAGCGTGTACTCGCGGACAATGCGCACCTACGGCACTTGGATTGCAGTGGAATGAGGGATGCGAAACCCATGCTGTTACTGGGACAGGACAACTGGAAGCTAATCGTTGGTGAGGAGATTCGAAAAGGTAAATCTGGTTGCCCAGTCGCTTCGCTTACCAAATTAGGATGGGTGGTTCACGGGCCGGTAGGTAAAAATGTTAATACTTTCGAAACTGTCAACTGTATGTCAACATTGCAGCCAGATTTGCATGAGTTAGTAAAGGCACAGTTTCAGTTGGAAGCTATAGGTATAAGTCAGGTTCCCAGAATAAATAAAGGTAATGATCGCGCATTGCGTATATTAGACGATACGAGTCGCCGCGTAGACGGTGGATGGGAAGTTGGCTTATTGTGGCGTAGTGACAGTGTAGATATGCCCGATGATTATAACTATGCGCGTAAACGTTTGGCAGGTATTGAGCATAAGATGGACAGAGATCCAACCTTTGCAGAGGCTTATAAAAAACAGGTAGATAGACTCGAAACAGAAAACTTTGCTCAGAAGGTCCCCTTAGGTTGCATTAAAGTTAGCCCGGTTTGGTATTTACCACACTTCGGGGTCACTAACCCCAACAAGCCGGGTAAGTTACGTCTTGTATTCGATGCCGCCGCGAACTATCAGGGTGTATCTTTAAATGATAAATTACTTAGCGGGCCCGACTTGTTGAATTCTTTGCTAGGTATATTAATCAAATTTAGAAAGGGAAAAATAGCGTTTACAGCTGATATAGCAGATATGTTTATGCGCGTGAAGATACGCGAAGAAGACCGAGGAGCTCAGCTGTTTCTGTGGCGCGGGCAGGACCGTGATAGGGACCCAGATATTTATGTAATGAATGTTATGATTTTCGGTGCGGCATCGTCACCCACGTCGGCCATATATATTTTGAATAAAAATGCGGACGAATTTGCTACCACGCATCCGACGGCGGTGTCTGCAATTAAACAAAAGCATTACGTAGATGACTATTTAGACAGTGTAAATACAGTGGATGAGGCACAACAGCTGATCGCCGATGTCACCGAAATACATCAGGCAGGTGGTTTTCATATCAGGGGGTGGGTGACTAATTCACCCGAGTTGCGTAAATTACTACCATCTGTTGTGCCTGGTCGAGTCAAAATAGATACATCAGAAGTAGAGCGTACCCTGGGAATGATGTGGAACCCGGATACTGATTCCATACAATTTGACCTGTCATTTAAACGCTTATCAGTTGATTTGGTAGAAGGTAGAATAACTCCCACAAAGCGCGAATTTTTAAAATTCATAATGAGCATATTTGACCCGTTAGGACTAGTGTATCCGTGTGTCATACAGTCCCGTGTTCTTATGCAACGAATCTGGCAGTCGGGTATAGCATGGGATGACACAATAAAAGATTCTGAGTCAGACGTGTGGTTTAAGTGGCTGCAGAAGCTTAAAGCATTGACCAATGTAGCCATACCCAGATGGTATGGGCTGCAAGAGGCATCTGCCGTGGATCTGCACGTATTCGGGGATGCAAGTGAAAACGCGTATGCCGCAGTAGCATACATAGTGGGCACAGACGAGGCGGGCAACCAAGTATGTGCTATGGTAGCGGGTAAGGCGCGCGTTGCCCCTGTTAAGGTAGTTTCCATTCCGCGACTTGAGTTACAAGCTGCAGTGTTGGCATGCAGGTTGGCAGTTACTGTTAAGGCGGAAATTGATATACCTACTTTAAATGAATATTATTGGACAGATTCTAAAACAGTTTTAAAATGGATAAATTCTGATGCACGAGATTATCAAAAATATGTTTCTCATAGATTGGCAGAAATTGACACCGTAACGAATCGGCGCGACTGGCACTGGGTTCCTTCACAATCTAACCCTGCTGATGAGGCGACCAGGATGAACTGGCCTAATGACAGGGGCATGTGGCTTTCGGGTCCCCCTTTTCTCTGTAATCCACAGGTGCCGTGGCCGGTTTGCAGTGAAGAGACTGTGGCGAGTGAAGACCCGGAGCGCCTAGAACGTGTTCTAGTGACGCTTGAGGTGGGACCGCCTCTCATTGATGTCACTCGCTTCTCCACGTGGACAAGGGCAACGCGGGTTGCGGCGCGCGTGCTTACATTTATAAGCGCGTGCCGCACCAAGCGGCGGATGCCGCTGACTGCAGAGAAAATTCGTGAAGGAGAAACCCTCTTGTTGCAACAGGCCCAGGCCTTTGCTTTTCGCCAGGAGCTGAGTACGCTGCGCGAGGGGCGTACGTTACCAAGGTCAAGCCGTTTGGTACAGCTTGACCCCATGCTGTGTGAAGACGGGTTGCTGCGTGTCAGGGGGCGTTTGAGCGCCTCTACCGAGCTATCATACGACGAGAAGCATCCTATCATACTGGACGGTAAGAGTGACGTCACACGACTGTTAGTGCACCACTATCACACACGTGCGCTCCATGCAAATCACGAGACAGTTGTCAACAACCTGCGAGAGAGATTTTGGGTGATTCGAATCAGACCTACAGTGAAAGTCGTCGTTGCACGCTGCCAGCACTGCCGGGTGCAGCGCGCGCGACCTACTCCTCCGAAGATGGGTGACCTGCCGCCAGTCAGACTTACTACGACTAGGCGGGCGTTCGTTCACTGCGGGGTCGATTACTTCGGACCCATTGAAGTCACCATAGGACGGCGCCGGGAGAAAAGGTGGGGCGTATTGTTTACTTGCCTCACGACGCGAGCCGTCCACCTGGAGTTGGCTGCCTCGCTCAGCAGCGATTCTGCAATACTTGCCTTGCGGCGACTCATTGCACGGCGTGGACGACCAGCCATTATATTGAGTGACTGCGGCACCAATTTTGTCGGGGCGAATAACGAGCTGCGTGCTGCTCTACGAGGTCTTGATTCTGCTGCAGTACGTGATGAGGCTTTGACTAAAGGGATAGAGTGGCGGTTCAACCCACCTGCAGCACCGCATATGGGAGGGTGCTGGGAGCGCCTTGTTCGTTCCATTAAGAATGCACTTCGCAGCACATTGAAGGAGAGAGCACCAGCCGAGGAGGTGCTCCACACGTTGCTGTTGGAAGCGGAGCTAGTGGTCAACAGCCGACCACTAGCCTACGTAGCAGCGGATCACGAAGAGCCTGTGGTCCTTACACCAAACCATTTGTTGTTGGGTACAGCGGCTGGTGACACGAGAATGGCACCATACGAGAGTAGAGATGTTGACGCACGCCGCCAGTGGAGGAAGGCTTCCGCATTAGCAGATATGTTTTGGCGTCGCTGGAACAGAGAGTATCTGCCCACTCTGCAACGACGGCAAAAGTGGATGCTCCAAGAAAGATCCGTGCAACTCGGTGACGTTGTGTTAGTGAGTGACGGCACTCAGCCGCGTAATGTGTGGCCCCGTGGCCAAATAGTGAAGTTGTACCCGGGAAGTGATGGTATTGTACGCATTGTTGATGTAAAAACGGCCACTGGGACGCTGCGTCGTCCTGTTACAAGAATAGTTGTGCTACCTACAGACGGGTCATTTGTCGGTTGAACCCTCCAACTGGGGGGTGGTGTGAACGATAAATGGTAGCACAGTTGTACTTGTCCACGGCCATTTTTAATCTGTGGTTTATTTTATAAATTTATATTATTTGTCTGTGGGACGGATAGGCGGTCAGCGTGACATCTGACATTGACGTATAGAGTAATTTGATTATTGACGCGCGAGGGCGCTAATGTTGAAAAGAAGATGGCGGATTCGGTTTTGAAAAAAAAAATGGTCATGCTCCCGCGCGTCCCGTCCTCACAGTTTTTGTTAAAAGTTTTTGTAATGTGTTAGAATAGTTTTCCGTATATTAATAATTTTGCCTCTTAGTTTTTGACTTTTCCATTAAACCTGTCCCTAAAATCTACAGTAGATCTACATATTTTAGGCCTTTTATGCAAAACTACTAACTTCAGTCCCCAGTAACCCAGAATCTACATATTTCTAAATTAATTTCCAAAATAGGTCTCATCAGGTTGAATGGGCGTAATTGCCAGTACGTACCTATACCTTCGCGCAAAAAAGTTGATTAACATCCCGTTTCATAACAAATGCACACTCAGTTAGCATTACAAGATAGTAAATACTTATGGTGACTTTGTTTTTTTTGTTTTTAGTTATTTCCTATAGGTGCCCAACCAACGAAAGGTATTTTGTGACCAATCTGATGAAACCTAAACTTATACCTTGATCTAAGATGATATAAAAACTAATCATAAGCAATTTTTTTATTATTATTTCTATTTTTTTGCCAAACCCCAACTACACATTTCTCAAAATCTGAGTTGGCAGCACTGATTACACTCAAAGCACCTTGAAACCACAGCCAATTATATTATGTTTGTCCTTGTCACATTCACATGCAAATACTTGAACTAATTTTAATACTCCTTGAACAATAAAACAATGTCTAATTCTGTGGTCTCATTTGATGAACAGCAGCAATTTTTAAAAGCAGCCTATCCTTCTTGTATATATTTTTTCCATATCCAAAATAGCGGGATCAATTTAGACAGGACATTCACTGACAGGTAGCAGTTTTTAGAAAGAAATAATTTAAGCTAAGGCAGCTTTCTTGCTTACTACAGAAAAATAATAATTCTAGAGGTTGATGGGGAACAGTGAGCTAATTATAAATAAACATTCTATGTACAACTTACTGTTTAAATAGAAAATAAATAAATATTCTATTTAATAATGAAAATATTTACCTGACAGCATATATCTGAACAGGCAGCAGTATGATATAGCACAGCCAGAAGACGAGATACAGTTCCAAAGTGTTCTGTCTATCAAAAGAGAACTGATAGAGCAGCGTATTGTAGAGGGACAGGTTAGGGCTGCCATTCACTAGCCAGAAGTCGTATTGTATAGTCTGTGGTGTGCTTGATAAAGTCTTGTTGTCCTTTGACATCCCTGTGTAATGATGCCAGGAACATGTTTCCTCATCTAAGTAACATGCCACCATAGACACATACCAAAACCTGTAAGGAAGCAACAAATACATTTCAAGTTTTTCCATACAAAATTACACATACATAGTTGATGTGAAGAACCTAGGCAGTGGAACACAACAGGCTTATAATATAATAATAGTAATAATTTTATTATTTAGACTAGTAGTTACGGTGAGTTAGCTAAGGAACTGCACATTTTATCAATATTAGTAGATACAGTACTATGGAGAACAATCCAAAATCAAAGGCGAAAGATGATTGGCCACCTTGTGTGATATGACAGCTTCTTTAAAAACATAATAGAAGGAAAGGTAGATGGGAAGAGAGGGTGAGGAAGGCCAAGGCTAACATACATGAGACAAGTTAAAGAAAAGGTGTCTGTCATGACATATAAGTAGGTCAAAGAAATGGCATAGACAAATGGAAAGAGTTATATCAACCAGTGCAACTCTTTCAATTTAAGAGTAATAAACTCTTGTTGTTGTAACCACACTGACAAGAGTTTACTTTTTTATTACTCTTATATTACTACACATTCAATAACAATGTTAAAAAAATTAACAAGTAACTATTGAATTGAAGTTTGATTAAAAGAAAAATAGCATAAATAATTTACCGGCAGTAGTATTTTAAACAAGTTGGTAGTGATTACAAAACTGATTGGGTCACTGAACTCTGCCAGAATACTTAAGTAATTCATTCTAAAATGTACTTAACCAAAAAACATTTATCTGAAAGCTTGGCAGTTATGTAAAAAATGTTCAGCGGTGAGCAAGGTGAATATTTAGAGAAGATTCTTCCATTTCCAGTCAACATAGAATTTTTTTAATGGGAAGATTTATAAGCAGAGAAGCACCTATATAAGAAAGTAAATAATATACACACCTTGGTTGGCCAGAGTTTTCTATGACATAGGTGAACTGGTTATGCTTGATAACATTCCATTTAGTGTCCTCATCAATGCACAAGGCATCCTTAGGACACGGAATTCTCCTGAACAAATCTTGACCATTCACATTGCATTTCGGGTGGTATGCAGACCCATTCAAATTTTGGAACATATACTGACAAGCTAGATCTTTGTCAGTTATATCACGATTTTTATAATAATGTAAAAAAAGTCTTCTATCTAAGACTGCAAATGTAATAGGGTACTTGAAATTTTCTTGTGACGTTATGTTACCGAAAATATATCCATATGTTTCCTTCTGATAGTGAATATCTGTTTTCTGGAATCCAAACTTGACGAGAAATTTGAAGAACTCATCAGTGGAAAATTCACCCTTAATACGGGTACACGACACACACAGTAATGTACAACCAAATATTATCAAAACAGCCTTAGAGTACATTTTGTAGGTAATAGTATTAAAACATACGAAATTAAATATTCTTTCACAAATGTACGCGATCCATAGTGTCTTATTTCAGACAAAATACAAGGCCGTCGAAGTAAAGTATTTGATGCCATAAATCATCAGCTTGTATTCAATATGAAAGACGTAAACACATTGTGGAAACTGGAAATACAAATCGTATAATTTAAAATAAAATAGCTACGAATAGTAAAGGAAGGTATCATACCTCCCACTCACTACACTTCAAAGTTCAACCACAGATTAGATTAATTCTATAATCTAAATATCAAAGTTATATTTTTTTAATTTTCTTGTAGCCAATGCAACAGAGAATTACTCCCGTACAACCTAGTGTTACATTTTATTTATTATTAAATTTTATTGTATTTATGGAATGAAAAATAATTTACTCAAACGAAATAAATCTTGCCATTAATATATGAACATGAATATAAGTAAATAATTCAAACATATTGTATAGCCCAGCTGTGGAACACATTGGACTCATAATAATAAATAAACATTATAATGAATAGACTAGACCTTTCCAACAACATAATTCGACAAAACAAGTACTTTGTGAAGCACAGACGTTAAAAAACGATGATGTTGAAAACATCACAAACACACAGATAAAGAAAAAAATCACACAAAAACACACACACACAATAGAAATTGGCAGGCGGGTTGATTGACTGAATTGACGTTTGAAATGAAGTGACTGACTGACACCATACCATCATTGATAAACTTTACTTTTCTATCTAACCATCCATTTCTTCATGGCGGATCGTGTTAAAACTCGAAATATGAAGATGTAACCTAGTTTCGTCGCAATATAATTTCCATTCGCATTACTAGGCCGGCTTACGCTCTTTTTATCAGCATTATGTATATTGCAAGTGGTGACCCTCAGTAAATAGGCCACATTTTGTGCCATAGCAACAGCCTTACTTTTGACCATTTCCTTTGTGATCTAGATATGATTTTCTCTCTCAACGTGTTAGTGGATTTTTGGTGTGTTCTGAGTTATGGTGAAAGATATTAGTTAGATTTACTTTAAATGAGCGACGAAGGAAGAAGATCACAAGCGGCTTGATTTGGTTATTATACCGCAACCCTGAACACGGAAGTTGGCGTTTGTGCCGCTCCGATTTATCAAATTTAAAACGACGAATAGTGTGTCTATTACTGTGTGGAACATCGAGAAATAATTGCGTATTCATTCAAGTGATTGGAATTGTACAGGAAGACCTATGATGAAATAATGGTTGAAATAGGCGCTCCTCAGCAGTCATCTGATGAAAGCCTGGAGAGTGCCGACTGGTACTGGGGCGATATTACACGGTGAGTTTCATCTCATATTATATCTTTGCAACTTTCTTGTTGCTAATACAAACTATACATATTACATTACCATACTAGTTTCTTAGTTTGTAAGTCCCATATTAGTTGAAACCATGTCTTAACACAATAGATTGTTCAGAACTGTAATTTTTTTAACTAAGCCAGAGTAAATGACCTGTTAAAAAAGTCAAGTATCTTTTTAAATTTACCCACACCTTTGAATGAATATAGGACTCCAAGGGTATATGTTGAGTATTAAATAAGTACATGCCCTATCCAGAGATGAATAAACCTAAGAAATTAACTTTTCAAGGTTAATTCAATGATTATTGATGGTTTCTATTGCACCCCTTATTGCACCAGTTTGCATCAGCACAGTTATTCTAAAGGGCTTAATAGAAATGCAAACTAGTGCAATGTACTCTGAGTCACCATGATATATTGTTCACCATCATTCTTCCTTGCCAATACTCAGTAATTGCTTCATTGTTATCTATATATATTTATAATCTTTTTTCTTTATATCATTGTTATTACATGTTAGATTTTTTAAAAGTTCAATTAATGCAAATTTTTAAATATCCCTCAACTTTTAAGAGTTAAAATGCTGCTTTTATTTAATAATTTATTGGAGAATACTAGTAGTAGAATTTTTTTTACTCAAACACAAAATGTGTGACTTGCTACTGGATAAATCATCAACCTTAGTCAAATAACTAAGTATAGCACTATATTCTATCTGGAAAAGACTGACTACAAGGATAAAAATATATTATTAAAACTTATGAGAAATCTACTCCCATGTGATACTTAAAATGCTCACTATTATAGAGAAGGATAACTCCATCCCCCTTATTGCAGAACTTTGACCAATATAGTCTTTATTTTAAAATTCCATCTCCCTCTGTGATATGGATTAAAAAATGGATGGACATAGTTTTATTCCGAGTTTAGTCTAGTACCATGATTTGTATTAAAGGGGTATGCCTCCAATTGAAGCTAGAAATGTGGGATCATTGAGGAATAGAAAATTTAGCATTAATTTATTACTTTTCCAACACATCTATACATATTCCTCCTTCTTCACATAATATGTTAAACAAAGATTGAACAGTATACAGGTGTACATAATATAGGTGAACCTATTAGTGCGAATTTACACCAGACTTGGACCCATGGGATTCACATGTGAGCATACGTATGCACAACACCTAATGTGACCTGCTTACTAAATAAGCAATGCTAATACTTAAGGCTATTAATATGTTCACTGCTAACGACGCGTCTGTGCGTCCACTGTTAGAGAATTACGAAGAAGATGAAATGTGTTAATAATCCTCCTGCAAGTCTCACAGTTTATTTAACTCACATTAGATTTATATTATTAGCACTTGATCTTCAAGTGACCCCAGTAAGCATATTTCTTGTTATCTAGATGTCTTTAACCAATTATTTAGATTAAGTAATATCACCCCGTTTTAATGCATGAATTGTCAGCTTCATATACATTAATATAAAAGTACCATATAGCTCTTTGACTGATTCGATTGCAACATAATTAAATTGATAGATAATTTTGTAGCCAAAACAATTTTCCTCATAGTAATGTTTTTCAGACAATGTACTAATTTAATCATAAATATGATTCCAGAGATGAAGTCACTGAAAAGCTACGAGACACTCGTGATGGCACTTTCCTGGTCCGAAATGCATCAAATAAAGATAGTGGGTATACACTGACAGTGAGAAAAGGTGGTACAAATAAGTTGATAAAGATACACAATCATGAGGGGCGGTTTGGGTTCTGTGAACCTTTTGACTTCAAGTCTGTGGTGGACCTGGTCCGGTACTACACCAAGAACTCCCTGGCACATTGTAACCCCAGCCTGGACATTAAGCTTATGTACCCACTCTCCAAGCTGCAAGAAGACGAGGGCGGCGAAAATATTAGCATTGAAGTACTTGAATCTAAATATAAGGAACTACACAAAAAATATGTATTAAAAACTAGGGATTATCACATTCGTTTCTACAAATATACCACATTAAGAGAAGAAGTTAACTTAAAAAAGCAAGCTTTAGATGCCTTCAAACAAACAGTATCAATTTGTGAGGAACATTTGAAATTACAAGACAAAATGCAATCTGAAGCTCAGCCACATGAGAAAAATCTTGTCTTGGAAAATAATAAACAGCTAATAGCCCGTGTACAAAGCTTAAGGCAAGCCAAAATGGAATTAGATGACATCTTAAAAAATACTGTAGCATCCAACTTAATCCTTGAGAGAGAAATAACAAAATTGAAGGCAGATGTAATAGACATTTTCAAGATTAAAGATCGCTACAAAGTGTAAGTTTCTATTCACAATTAATTTATTGAGGAAAAATCCCTAAGGAATAATGATTTTCCGTAAGTGATGGTTTATAAATAAATGTAGCTTTATAATAATATTATAATGTTTCAGATGGCTGCAAGGTCGAGGTAAAACAGATGAATACTTACAAGCATTAGAAGAAGATAACACAGATAAACTAGAAGAGACATATGCTCACCGAGATATGATCAGCTGGAAAGTGGAATGTTCAAGAGAGAAGGCTGAAAGTCTCCTTGCTGGGAAACCTCAAGGGACATTCTTAATAAGGCCTAATTCCACTGGACAGCTGGCTCTATCTATATCCTGTAACAACACTGTGTACCACTGCATTATTTATAAGACTGAAAGGGGTTATGGATTTGCAGAGCCCTATAATGTTCATAGGTGTGTATAATTAGTATTTAATAACAAAGAGCCATGGTGGCCGTGGGGTTAAAGTGGTCGCCTGCTACACAAGCGACGCAAGCTCGGATCCCAGCGGCCCCTATCAATTAGCTAAGTGAAGTGATTTCACACCACAACATTAACCATAAGTAAAGGGAAACATTGTGAGGACACCTACATAATATGTCTGTGAAGTAATTCAAATATGTATAGTGTCTGATTGGTGATGGACTCATCTCTCAACTATTTACCTCTTCAGTGACCCTTCTGGGAATGCGTGAGCATATTTATTTACTTATATATATTTTTTTAATTACAGAACTTTGAATGAGCTAGTGCTACACTATGCAGTAAATTCCTTAGAAGAGCACAATGATCAATTGAAGACAACATTAAAATATCCAGTTTATGCACACTTTGTGGAAAAACCTGAAAAGAAACAGCCTCAAGTGACCAAACAAGATACCCAAGACCAAGAAGAGGCGCATGACTCACAGACTTACCAGAGGACGCAAAGGGAATAATAGCCAGTATTAAAACTTTGAGTAAGTTACTAAGAGACAAAACTATATAGCTTCTCTGGTCCCCTGTTTTGAGAACAGAATGACTAGTGCAAGTTGGAGCAAATATTTAGAAATCACACAACATAAATCCATAAGGATTAATGAGTGTTTTGAGAGGTCTATTGAGAGAACCAGACTTTGTATGTGTAATTAACAACATCTTCACCTGGCAGTGATTCAACTAATATCGCTCAATTAAGATCCCTTGATGACAAGGTAATGATAAAGTAAACCCTTGTAACTTTTACATCAACACATGTCTTAATAATATATTTTTTTATGGTGGTAACCATCTGCTTTGACTGTGGACGGCTCTACCATTTTCCATGTTATCGCGGTTATAATAACGCATAATGGAATACCTCTTGTGTTATTGTGTGAACCTCACCTGTATACAGAAATGATAATTACCCAATAATGCATATTGATTCAGCAGTTAAGGCCTCATTCGTAATAAAACGGAGCTTGAGCTATATGGCATTACAGCAAAGGTTTGTGTCAATACTTGTATGTACGTCGAATATGATCATGAGTCACACTAATATAAAAACGATTGGTTTTTTGTCATTGACCTCTAATATAAAGTACATTGGAATGGCTATAGCCGTCGGCTTGGCACGCCATTTTGGCGCTGTTGTCCACGAAATGTAACAGGTGAACTTAGAAGTAATGGATAGAGAGGGATGGAACACAATTTTCTTACCAAACCTCAAATTTAATTCAGATTCCTCTCGCTAGATACGCCTCAAATCAATACTATATATGTATATTTTATAAGCCAGGCCTGTAGACAAAGTAGCATTAGCAGAATCTAGGCCCTAGATAATGTTACTTTGTCTAGGCCTCCAGTTCAGCATAGAGTTCATTGTTATGATTTTATTTTACTCGAAAATGTTTAGTCTAAACTAAAGATAATAACCTCCTGCAGAGGATACAACCTCTGACACAAAAAGTTATCTAATAGATAATTTATCCCACATTATTCAGATGAAAATCGTGTTGAATGGAAACTGCATAAGATTGGGCTACCAATTAAATTAAAATAAAAAAGGTTTAACATGTCAATGTTTCAATTATGCTGTATTTTGTAAAGATGATTGAATTAGAGTTCTGGTTTAATTAAATTACTTTATGTATTATCTTTGGCATGGAGAGTTATGTTTGATCTTTCTTACCATAAATGTTAAAACTTATGTTAGTATTATAATATGTTACTAATTTATTAGCTTCATACATTTCTTGATGATGTACAAAAATTGCATGCAGGTCCTATGGTACCTTTCTCATGAATAAACAAGGCTTATTTCTTTAATGTTTTATATTGTGATAGTAATGTGATAAGTTCTTCTTCACGTGTTGAAATAGCCCAGTGATTTCTTGTAATGAGTAATATTAGTATATAATATAATTTTCTTACTAAATTTGTTGTGTAAGGAGGTCTTCTAATTTGCTCAATTATATATACCTGGCGCCACAACTTATGAGCGCTGTAGGGATCGACGCGAACAAATACACTATTTTCGCTGAGCGCTCAATAATCGTGGCGGCATCTTGAATATGCGATTAAGTAACTATAATTCAACATAATTGTGTGTTTAGATAATAACTGAGCAAATCTGAAGATAACTTGAAAATTACCTTAATGTGAAAATAGTTGATCTTCCAAAATTGCTTGGAGGTTTTATGATGAGGATTTTGGATGATGAAAGTTTTGGATCGGAACACCGATAAATAGTGCTGAGTGACGACAAACAGATGGAGAATAGTGTCTTTTAACTATAGAACCTTTAAAAGTTCTCGCTTCCATAAAGTATGTAAATATTGTCTACATCTCTCTACTCTATGTTATGAAATGTTAGGATGGCAGTTCAATAAGAGCTCTGTGAAGTAAAAACTTATTTTGGTTGGAAACATGATATCTTAACTACTTGAAGAATGTATGTAAAGTTCTCATAGAGATATGTGTATTGTATGTGATAGTAATTATTAACATTGTATGTGTATTGCGTAGTTTCGGTATCTGTATATAAACTGCGATTTGAGGTGGTTTGCAATGTGATGTTTATTTGAACGTGAGGAGGAGGAATGAAGTCAGTAGGGCGTTATTTAACGTACTTAAGAAATCGCTGACTACGCCGTAAACGAAACAGCTTAGAAAACATGTAGCGATGGATTTTGAGCTTTATGTAGTTGTCTCAAAACTATATTTTGTCTCGCATTTGTCGCTCTTACCTCAAGATGACGAATTGTAAAATGTACCTTACGTTACTGTTCTTATAGCTTATTTTTTAAAGCTGTAATATGGCTTGTTTCGTTTACGGATGTTGTAGTACGTGTTATTTTGTACGAAACAACTCGTTTAATTATTGAATTGGTAAGGCACCTACGCCTACCCAACGTAACTCAACGCTTACTTCTATATTTGAATGGTGTGAATTGAATAAAGTTATGCATGGATTTTATTTAGTATCGTGCAAGTGTGTCCAGTCAGTATTTTTACTAGTTATTCAGGCATATATTCAGTTAATATATTCCCCATAGTGTCGCAAACTAGTATTAATACTGACTAAGTTCTAGACTTCACACAGTTGCCGCGATAAAGTCTAAGATGATTTCGGTACGTTGAAGTACTGTTTAGTTTTGTAAACATGTTAATTTGTGTGCGAGTCTCGTCAATTAATGAGTTAACTGTTAATTTGGTATGTATTGTCGAGTAGATATTGTCGTTAAGTGATAAGTTAACAATTATCCGATGTAAGAGTAAGTATTACTGACCGGTGTCACTTTACAATACCATGCGAGTTTATGTAGGCGTTTAGCTATTATCTAAACCGAATTTAGTGGTGTCGTATAAAGTGTTAACACGTATTGTATATGGTAATTCTAAATAGTTTGCCAATTGGTACTTGTGGTGCAATACTTGGATGTTCTCAAGAACGCTTTATATTTATTGATAAAGAACAATGAAGTGAAAATTATATGACCTTTATGAAAGACGAGGAATGCTTACATTACATCGTCATATCGTGCAATGTATATTACCGAATAAACTGATGTGTGTTCTGTGAGAATACATGAAACAACATGCATACTAAGTAACTGTTACACCAAATTGTTAGGTACACGAATCTGGAATTCGAGCCTTTTATACATCGAAAATAAGCAAACATTATCCTTCTACTGAAGGTTTTCGCTTGTGTTACTAACGCACAATCTTGATTCATTGAATCTTCTGACTTTAAACTCAATATAAATATTTGATCATGTTCCCTTTCTGTTTCATTCAGATATATTCAGTTCAATAAAAAATATCACCTTTTTAAAACGCATTCTATTGTTAGAAGCAATTTTCAATGTGGTTTAAGACAAACTAATTTCTGATACATACCTACCTAATTTTAATTATTTTGTATTAAAATCGTTTTACAAAGTAATAATATATTTAAGATTATAATATATATTTACCTACTCGTAATACATAGTTTTATAGATTGTCTAAGTGAGATTATTGAGTTATTTTTGTATTCAAGTCGTCTGTCTACGTATCATTGTGCAAAAGTTAATTATGTATATTCCTTCCGGGAATATTACATCTTGGCTATAAGGAAAGGAGTATATTATGTATCATTAAATGATCTCAGCGATGGTATATCGTACACTTGTATGTTAATGCAGTTATTTGTTATCAAAGACCATGGTTATTTGCAAAAGTCAACAGGAGCCAAATCTGAACACATGGATACTTGTATGAAACAGTCGCCATTTTATAAGACATTGTAATAGTAGAATGTTTTAATAAGTGTTAATAAACAAATATCAGTGACTGGAATTTTATTTTTATCATTGATTAGTTTATATAGACATCACTCGGGATGCCAGCCAAGCCAGGATAGTGGTGGGTGAATTTGAATGAGATTTCTTCATGGAATTGACTCAGAATAAGGGAATATTCTGCCTGCTCCGATCGAATGCTTAGACGAACACAAGGGGGGATCAGTAGCCCTAGACAAGCTAACATTCTCTCGCCGCTTGCGCTAATAGAAACAATACAAACTGTATGGAGACGACATAAATCAGTCAAGCGACATATGTCATTCTCATACATTTTGTATCGTTTCTACTAGCGAAGGGTAAGGATAATGACAGCTGAGCAACGCTGTGCTGTGTGGAAGTTTCTCTTTCCTTGAATATTTTGGTTTATAGTAGCCGATAAGTCCAAAGTACGTACATACGTTATGAAATCGAGATGCAACCATCAGTAATAAGTGATGGCTCCTCGGGGGTGGGTTGAGACAACAATTTTTTTATTACGACTTACGCCAACTCAATTTCCTAGTAAGCCAGCCATAGGCTGCCAGGCCTTCCATCGTGTTTCGACGGTCAACAAGTACCGGTGTGAAAAGTGGGCTGTATTTTCTGAAAAACTAACAATACTGCAAACGAGTTCTGGAGTGTCTTCCAGAACTCGTTTGCAAGTTAGTTAGGCCAAAGGTTTACAATCTAAATAAACAAAAAAAAAATCAGTGATAAAAACGTCAATTTATTGATCACAAAATCAATACAAGTCGTAACCTAAAATATAATGAAATACACTTACAGGAATGATATTTTTAGACAGAAACACTGCAGTAATAATCCGGACCTCAGGAGGTACACAATGGTTACAATAAAAATGTAATCGAATTGGCAAATTTGAAATTGAATGTACACAAGTGTAGTGTATTTGAGTCTAGTTGGATTTCTTGGATTCTTTGGACGGCGATCGGGAGCGGGAGCGCGACACGGAGCGTCCCTTGGAGCGAGAGCGGCTGCGGCTGCGGCTGCGACTGCGCGAGCCCGAGCGCGCCGAGCGGGAGCGCGTGCGGCGGCGGGAGCGGGACCGACTGCAACACCAAACAAACACGTCACATCACACTCCAACACACTCACCATCCTGAAACCAACCTGCACACTTGCCCTGACTCCATTGAATTACTTTCATATACAAATATTGTCCAAATTCAATGCAGCTTTCAAGCACTCAGGTCGTCAACTGCTACACTTACCTAATTTGCTTATAATTAATGACTTAAAATCGACTTTAATGGATGATGAAGTTTACAAGAGTAAATCTTTTTTTGTCAGTATGAAGTGACACGGCTGCCAGCATCAGCTTTAGCCAAACTGATAAGATAAACTTTTGTAATGATATTACGCATTCCTGTAAATGTTTGCTCATTGGTTGTTGATTGAATATTATTTTCGCCCCAAATCTTCTTGCTTCTTCATGGTCACACGTGGTTTGAGTTTCATCTTCAGGTTTTAGTTGAATATCTATAATACTCTACCTTACAATTTACAGTATTACAGGTACAAATGGCACGGGCCATCCCTGAACACAAGTATGGGATAATAATGTGTGACTCACTGAGCGCACGCAGTGATTACATTAGATGTGCGACACGATGCGCAGAACGAACAAACTCTCAATGACGTTCTCGACAAGTGTAGCGTGCACGTAGACTGTAGCTACGTAGTTCGCAGAGCGAAGTTACCGATGCGGGCGACTTTATCCGAGTACACGCCGCGAAGTGAAAGCTACGTAGCGTAGACAATAAGAAGTGCAGACACTGACGAGTTCATTCTCGGCGCACAGGCCAATGATAACCTATAACATAGTTATCATTGGTATATGTGAATCCCAAATGGAATGGAATCTTTAAAAAGTTTATTCTTAATTCCGTACTGCTTGTTTGCAGATTGAGCCAGATCTACCAAGGTTATAGTTTAATCCAAACTTTTCATAAGATTCCAACCCTGGATAATATCCATAGCACACCCAACAACTGAAACATAAAAGTCACCTTCGGCGGCGGCGGCGGGTACAATCACGAGCGTAATGTCCTCTGTCTCCACAGTCATAGCAGCGGTCGTCGTAAGGCCGGGGCGGCAGGCGCGAGCGTGGCGGCGGGCCCCGACCTCCGTAGCCCCTGCTGCCGTTAGACATCTCCACCCGAGCTCTGCGCCCGCAAATTGTTCGCCCATCTAAGCCACGGATCTGTGGAATCGAGAAGTGACTTTGTTAACACAAGATAGCATTTACTTAATACCTAAGTATTTACTACAGCGTAAAGGTTCAGTCACGAGTTTTGGGATATCAGCGAAAATAGTGATTTGAACTGCGTATTGTATTTAATCGAGCATTCAAGTTCATTTTAGAAAACAATTTTAAAAATTATTATAAAAAAATTATGAGGCAGAATAATAAATTCAATTTGTATAAGTTCAATAGTCAACACTACCCAAAATTGAACAAATATATAAGTTAACTTACGGCGTCTTCAGCATCACGAGGATCTTCAAACTCCACGAATGCGAAGCCGGGTGGATTCCTAGCAACCCACACATTTCTCAATGGTCCATAATATGAAAATGCATCTTCAAGCTCTGGTTTACTGGCATTGTTCCCCAAATCTCCTACATAAACTTTACAATCACCGTAACGTGACATTTTATCTGTAACATAAAAATTTTCGTTTAATTCAACGACGCTATCTTTGCCACCCACGCCAACCAAAGCACGCCCGGCGCAAAGCGATAACCGAATTCATTATTAATGATTAAAATACATTATATCCGTTTCTACAACACAAATAAGATAAACAGGAACTCACATAACTATTATATTCTAGACTTCTTATGCAACAATACTATTTGTGAGAGATTAAACAGGAAACAGCGCTACACGAGCAGCCATTGATTCCGAATTACAAGAATTGAAGAACAAAATGGCATCGCAACGCGGGGCGCCTTTGCTACTTGTCTATGAATGATGATTGATGATTTACATTACATTTGACTATGGATGATACAAATTATATCATAGAGATAGAGAATAAGGAGGAATTTATCACATATTTTTTATGAAAGTAATATCTGTGTTTATGAGGGTAAAACGAAATGTAAGTAAATAACCATATCTAATAATAAGCTATGCTCTATAATCACGAAATCTTGATAGTCGAAGAATCTGATAATTTGATTGAATCAATCAGATAAAAATCAGAATTTTTTTTTTATTATTATGTCTGCGCGTGCTGAAAGCAAGCAAAAAGCAAAGACACTATAAGAAAAATATTTGCGATAACATCATTTATAGACTATATCCAAAAAAAATATTCTTCTATGGTGGAAACAATTTTTTCTTCGTATCCATAAAGGTTATACTTTTTATGTCTATGGTTGAGTCGTAGACCTAGGATAAAAATAAGCTTCGCCCATAGCAATAAATTCATTTTATAAAATAAACAACGATGAAGGTGTAAAAGAATGTATTGCCTCTCGTATCGTATCCTATCGAAGTTCGCTGATCCAGTAGAAGTTGACGACCTTGACCATTATAAATTTTGCGTCGCATTCAATCAATCACCGGATATATTATATTACAATATCCGTATCGATGTAATTTAATTTGAAATATGTATAATGTATTCTTGAAATAAAAAAAGATGTATGTTTGAAATAAAAAAAGAGCACCGTGGACATACCATTTTCCTCATAATTTAAAATCTATTTCCATCTCTACAAACATAAAAACTACTACTTATATTGGTTGGTGGAGACAGTTGGAATTCTTGCAAAATTGTGTTTAAAAAAATTATTTAATTTAATAGCCTTTTAGTTTGAAACTAAATTATTTTAATATTGATGGCAACACCGCAAAAAAAGGAAAAGCAATGTAGCGGACGGACGTCGTTGCGACTTTTCATTCCGTCATGCAATAATTTTTGTCATTCATGAATTCGTCGATAAAAATTATTTTATATGGTGTCACATACGTGAGCGTTAGTTGAAATATAGTTAAAATGTGTTAGTATTTCATTTTGCATAGTTCATGTTCGTAGTTGTGATAGGTGTGTGACAAGTAAAGTTCGGTAATGGTGGCCATGTCATGAAAATCCCCACAGCCATGGATGATAGCTCCGTATCTCATCACAACGGAGGGCAAGTGGGATCTCAAATCGGAGTCAGTGTAAATAACAAACAAAATGACGAACCTAGCCAAAGTGTCCAGTATTCAATACCGGGCATTTTGCATTTTATCCAACATGAATGGGCGCGATTCGAGTTGGAGAGATCACAATGGGAGGTGGACAGAGCCGAGTTTGAGGTGATATACTTTCTTCTTTCCATTATTTCATCGTACCCCAGCTTGTTTGAATGTTAATATCACATGGTTTTGTAGTTACTAGTATGTGAATGTATTCACTTGGATGTAATTGGTATTTCTTGTAAACTCTGATTCAGAATTTGTAATTTTAGCTGAGATTTCGCTGGGATTATTTATCTAATAAGGTCTTAGTGCTTGATATAGAGCTGGTATTGAATTAATGTTGTTATGTTTGCTAGTATTTAATATTATGTTTTGTAGTAATTGCCATTTTACAACCAGACTGGCTTTTAATTTGCTCCCAATTGCTTTGTTTTTATTTTTGTCAGAATTTTTTATCTATGATCTAGAACCACTATTGGGCTCTTTGTTACAATTATGAAGTACTGTGAAATAAATCATGCATGTATACATTGTTAATTTGAGCTATTGAACAAAATTTATGGTGGGTATCCTTTTGAAGCCTTTGTATGTAATTTTGGACCATTTTTGTGTGTAAATTATTAGAATGTCTTTAAAACAAGATATATAATTATAATGGGTGTTGGTTTTACGAGTGAATGTTTTAAATAGAATTATACATATTACACAAATGTAATAGTAGGTAACATAAAGGCAATTTATCTTTTTGTTCATAAATTCATCATTAAGGAACAATAAACCAAATTACCTAGAGTAGCTAGACACTATTAAAAAAGTAAACTATTGCACTATTCTTGCCATAAAAATGGGATTATGTATAATATAGTATACTTTACAAGAGGACTGACCACAGACTAGAGACTGATTGTTAATGTGACCGATTGGACCAGTGTGTGGCTGTATTGAATATAACTTAACTTATATGGAATTACCAGATCCATGGTATGAAGTGAAAATTATCATTGATAAGTATTTAATAAATGATCAATGGAATAATATAAGACTTCAAAAATATGTAATCCAGATTTATGTTCAATTTGGGTCTTTTAGTTTTGATGTAAGATGAGGATTTTTTTATTTGATTGTAATTTAATTGCTTCACTATCTATGTTTTGTTTTGCATGTTTTCATTTGTCTATAATCAAAATAATGTGCTTAAAATACATAGGTACCATGGTTGTTCAATGTTTATAATTTATAACTATACTGCTTGTTTGATAACTAAATGTCAGCTAATAACTAATATAAGATTATTTTCATCTTGTTAGTTTGAAATGCTTTATTAACGTGACTATTAGGATTTTTGGATATGCTGTTTCATTTTAAATTTGTTGTCTAAAAACATGGGTAGGAAGCTACTGATTCAGATAATAATTAGATTTTTGATAATAATAATAATTTCTTATTTATGAATATATTGCTAAGTGTGAAAGTGATATAAAGATGACTGTTACCTTGAAGTAATTTTCCTCATTGTCACTAAAATTAATATATTAAAGCAATGTTGTGAACATAAAGCTATTAAAATTAACATCCCAAAACATTCCTGTTACTTAAAATGTTCATCTTAGTAAGTCTACTTGTACAGCAAGGTTATAATTGGATTTCTTATCCCATCTGATAAAAAAGCTTTATTCTTGGAATGTACTGAGAAAATATTAATATATTAACTTAAAAATTACTTTGCAATGTAATGGGGCTACAAATAATGATAATATTATATTTAATTGAGTAATTCACAAAACAGAAGTTATATTACTCAGGATACTATAGCTTTTAAATTAGTATTTCTATAATTTGTCTCTGATATACTGTTGAAAAAGCTTTACAATGTTATAGGGTCTGTATGTTTCACATATTTAAAATGTTGGCACATCATTTACATTCCTATTATGTAATTGCTGTGCCAAAAGTATGCAGTTGGTATAGGATTGACATCCTTGGTGCTTGCAAGGTAGTCACTCATAGGGTTGACACCTGAGGAATGTAATAAAAAAAAGCAGCAGCTCTCTGCTGATTTTCCACATTATTTCATTTAAAGATTTGATGTAAGTCACTATATTTTTGTAACTGTGTATGGAGTGGAACAAAAGCATGTTTTAAAGTGGCCTGGAGAATTAAGGGCCTTAGTTAATGTAGATATTATTTATGTAAATTTTTAACAATTCAACAAATCCAAACTACTTAAAATAAATATATCTTTATTATTAAAAAGCCTTAAACATTGCTGCAGTTCTGAGACATCCATGCAATATTTTTTCAGCTATCATATGTCAATCTTTGGGGTTAAAGCTACTTATTTGCCAACAATATTGAGCCTCACATCATTAACATAGAATAACTATGATTTCTTAAATCTGTAACTGCTCTCTTCACCTGACTACTAACAGAACTTTGTCTATTGTAATATTAATATGGATTTGTTTATTGGCACCACAGGCACGGATCGCCTTCCTCCAAGGCGAGAGGAAGGGCCAAGAGAATCTAAAGAATGACCTGGTAAGGCGGATCAAGATGCTGGAGTATGCATTGAAGCAGGAGAGGGGGAAGTTCCACAAGTTGAAGTATGGCGTGGAGCTCCAGCAGGGCGACGTGCGGCCTCCGCCCGAGGACCCGGCGCCCGAGCCCGAGCCGGCCGACCGTGCGCACTGGAAACAGGGCCGTCAGCTCATCAAACAGTACCTGCAGGCTAGTCACACTTTAACATCCATATAATAATTCTGGAGTTTTTTTGAACATTATTATTTATTTATCCATTTAATTGTCGGTGCCCATTTTTCGCGGATTCCCGGGTCTGTCAGTTACTTCTTGGGTGGTTTCGCGGGATATCATAAACTAATGATAAATCGATGATATCCTGTAAAACTGAGCTTCTCTTGATAAGTACCACTTCATGCATTTAATTTTTCCTTACCTTTTTTTCCTCGGCGGATTGCAGAGGTTCGAATTTCGCCTCGTGTTTGTATTTCTACGCATTTTTAAAATTTTAGAATGAGTGAATATGTGTCATGCATAAAAAATTATGAAAATATATTTGTAATGATAAATATTGTTGTTCTACAATAGGAAATAGGTTACACAGACACGATCCTCGACGTGCGCTCGAACAGAGTGCGCGCCCTCCTTGGCCTCAGCAGCGAGGAGGTTGAGAATCCCAACTACAGGAACTACGATAAACAACAACAACACGACCGGTGCGACTACTCCATCAACCACATGGCGCGCAAATATGACTATGGTACCTATCTATATCTATATACACATATATATAAATTAAGTTTTCTCGATAATATTTATTTCTAATTCAGTAAGTATGTACATTGATGATGCAACCAATGATTCCTAATTTTTTTTACTGAGTAATTGTCAGACTTCTAATTTAACATAGTGCCATAGTGGAAATGACTGGATTATTTCAATAGTACGGCATTTTGGGTCAAACTATGGATAGCAATGTTTATGTTTCTCAATGTATCTAATTAGAACAGTTGCGTCGCTTAATCAATGTCAATAGTGGCAAATATGCGCAGAGTTCCGCCGTCCGCCACGGGTGGTCGCCGCATTTACATGTGCTCATGCTTGCTTATGATTACAAAATATAATATGTATTTTGTAAGTAGATTCAGAAACCTACTTGAATGAAATTATTCAATATAAGTAATTCAGTGACAACTTCACAATTCGATACAGAGAATGAAATTTCAGTGTCTGTTTGTCATTCCAAATAAATAGCATTTCACTAAATGCATACGAAAGTATGATATATGTATAAAAAAACAATCTTAAAATTTTCTGTCTGTTTGTTTGTTCCGGCTAATCTCTGCAACTGCTCGTCTGATTTTAACGGGACTTCCCTGGCAGATAGCTGATGTTACACGGAGTATCTTATGCTACATATGATTTATTTTTTTAGTATACCGCGAGTAAAACATTTCTATATAAAAATGTATATTTGGTTTACCCATATCAGTCAAATGTATTTCAACTTGACGAAGGTGGAAAAGAGGCGCGCAAAGGCGGTGTATCGGGTAGCGGCTACACCGAAGAAGGGTTGTCGGTACAGGAGACCGCTGCGGTGTTCGCCAACTTCGAGTTCCTCACCAACCAAGAAATGGACATGGACGAGATCGATGACCTCGACGCTAAACAACCTCACCATGCATCTGGGAAACAAGGTCCATTACTAAAACAACATACTTATCCATCATCCTATTTACGCCCTTCCTGCATAACGGTATCTCCTGTTCGATATTCAGAGCTGCCTGATTGGAGTCTTTAACTCCAACTTACAGAAGGTATTATGCTACATATATTATGTTACCTTTGGGTAGTTTTGTGTTCCTGCGGTGAGTAAGGTCGCCAGTGTTTCTTAAATGGGAGTTATTGTGCCAGCAATAGTTGTCATTATGCTAGCGCAAGGTTATCATTACGCTTACTTTCAGACGGACTGTATTCTTGATTGTTGTCTTAAAAATACATTGTTGGGGTCAGCACCTGATTGAACCCAATACTGAGGGTGATTACTCTATTTTTAAATAAAGCGATATAGTCGTTTATACGAGGGAAATATAAAATTTCTAAGATTTCCGAACATCCTGTAACGATTGCCGAAGATATAAAATTAGCATTATAGCAACAGCATACTTCTTGAGTACCTAAGGCGTGAATTATAAACAAACTCATATATAACGCTTTAAGGTTACCAGTGAACGAAAGCAACACACTTTATTTTGTCATAAATTAGTTAGGTCAGTTATAAAAGGTATGGGTTTAATATCCATAGTAAATAACCGATGTCTAACCTAGAAGAGACATATGACGTGTGCAAACCACAGACTACTGAGGCACCTATATCTTTATTCAAATCTTTGCAATATATGGTGTACATTAAACAGTGTCACCAAATTGTATGTTCAGTACACCTTCCAATAAGTACCTACATGTAACTACAAATAATTTTATACAATGAATGTCTAAAAGTGATGAGTGTAATAATACTGCCAATGAATTTGTAGACATACATAGTACAATAGATAGATAATGGACATAAATGTATGGAAGTTGGTCCAAGACTCAGGGACAGAATCTAATATACTTTTGCTTAAATTATAAGATATATTTCCCCCAAGTTTCATTAGTGGAGCCTCTTGGACTATATTCGCATTCCTTTTTTGTAGACTTTGTGTGCAAATGTTTTTAATTCAATGAACCAAAGTGACTTGCATCTGTTACGGGAATGTAGTGTGGACTTATAAACTTCAAAATATATGCCGACCCTGTAAATATCTCTTTGCAAATCTCCTTGAAGAGCCCTATGCTTAACCACGCTATTACACCAATAGAAGCTCGTGTTGAGTTTAGTACCGAAAGGTAGAATAAAATAAATGTTAAAATTTGAAGGTGAGGAGGTAGACCACGAGGCAGAGGAAGTGCTCAACGAGCTGAACTTGCTCACAGAGAGTGAGGCCGACAGCGGTGGGCAGGGCGACGAATACCCCGTCGGTGAGTTATACTTCATTAAATGCATAACTAATAAATATCTTAAATAAAACACACTCAGTAAAGAATCCTCCTCATACTTTTTAAGTTGGTTAAAATAAAGGTTGGTTAAAATGATGGTGAGGCGTATAATGTAATTGGATAGTGATGGTGGTGTGTGTACGATGTGATTGGATAATGATGGTGGTGTGTGGTATGGCCAGGTGGTACCGGCGGCGGCGAGGCGGATGAGGAGCCGCTGGCGCTGGGCGAACTGGCGCAGCTCACGGTGAGCAACGAGCCCGAGGCCTACGACGTGGCCAGCGCCAACAAGGAGTCCTTCCGCAAGACATGGAACGCCAAGTACACGCTGCGCTCGCACTTCGATGGGGTAATCATTTATAATATGTAGTAAAAATTATATTCTTAATTTCCATATAAAATTATTAGATCTGTTTGAACGCATCTTATCTCAAAACTATCTTACAGATTCTGATATGGTTTTTACTAACATGTAGGAGATGAACTCTGATGGGTTTATAGCTAAAATCCGTATTATATTGATACATACCCAGAAGAATAGTAAATGTTTGGTAATAGTCTCAAAAAATATTACCGATGGTGGTATTCTGTAGTATTCTATACGTTAATTGTATCATTAATCAGATATGCACCATAGACTCACATGGGTCGAGTATGAAAAAATCAATGGTAATCAGGCTAGATAGCGACAATATTAATTAAAATTTGGCATACGGACTGGTTGACGCTAAAGGCTTCATAGACGACTTAAAAAACGGACTGAGTCGCTGCTAAAGGCGACAAAAAAATACCTATATATCCGACTTGTAGTTGTGTATATACCATACATTTAAACATAACGGTTTACTTTTATTATTAATAATTGTACAACGATAACGAATGGTGTAGGTGCGCGCATTGGCGTTCCACCCAACGGAGGCGGCGCTGGTGACTGCCTCGGAGGACCACACTCTCAAGCTGTGGAACCTGCAGCGCACGGTGCCGGCCAAGAAGTCGGCCGGCTTGGACGTGGAGCCGCTGTACACCTTCCGCGCCCACTCCGCGCCCGTGCTCTGCCTCGCCATGGGCGCGCCGCGGGCCGAGGAGTGCTACTCCGCCGGCCTCGACGGGACCATTCGCCTCTGGAACCTGCCGCCGCCCACCGCCGATCCCTACGACCCTTATGATCCTACCGTGCAGGTATTATACATTCCTCTGTTCAACTTTTATGTAACTTGCCGAAACGTTCTCGTGCTGCGCGATTAAAAAAAACTTGTGGAATGAGAGATTTAAACAGGTTGGTAGACCCGCGATATATACTCCTGGTAGATTTTGACGTGTTCCAACGTCGCCGTATTAAGCGGCTGTGGTTGAACTCCAATGATGGCGGATTGTGAACACCTTTCGCGCACTTACGACATGAACGAAATGTATCTTTGTTGAAATATGTCAAACCCTATACTCGGAGCAGGGGGCCAACTATCATCGCTTTAACGCGTTCACTGCTAACGACGCGTATGTGCGTCCAACTGTTCAAGAATTTACGAAGAAGTTGAAATGTTAGCAGTGAATGTGTTAAATAAAGTCTATTAAGAACTTTAACGTTTATTTTTTGTACCGTGTAATTAAACGTCAGAGCTAAATAGTGCCACCTAAATGGTCATAGTTGGTCTCTTAGTGGACGTCATGTCGCGTCCTTTTCGATGGCATCGGAAAGAAGTGATGCCGATGACGTGTGACGTCCTCACGACTAGTTGCGACGTACCCGTTCAGGCGTTATAGTGTGTTGTGCGCGTCGCAGGGCGCCGTGCTGCGCGAGCACACGGACGCGGTGTGGTCGCTGTCGTGCGCGGCGGGGCGCGTGCTGTCGGCGTCGGCGGACGGCACGGCGCGCCTGTGGGCGCCGCGCGCGCCGCGCCCGCTGCTGGCCACGCTGCGCGACGACAGTCCCGCGCTCGCCGCGCACACACCCGCCGCCGCCGACTTCGCCGACGCCGGCTCGCGAGCCGCCGTCGTCTACACCGACGGCACGCTGCTCATGTACGACCTCGAGACCGGACAGGTATAACATCTCCTTACTAAATGTCCTCGTATTAGTTGCTATGCCATGCTACCTGGTGGTACGACTACCTGCGTCTGTGAGTCGTAATGGACGGACGGACAAGCAGCACTAATCTATACATCTATACAGATAAGTAAACTGGATGGGTCTGTTTGTGATTCCAAAATTACACTTTTTGACCAAATTTTGTCTGTCTGTCTGTTCCGGCTAATCTCAGAAACGGCTGGACAAGTTACGAGGAGTAACTTAAGGCTACTTTTATTTAAAAACAAACATTACGGTTCCGCGGTGATGAAATTAAGTCCTCGTGGGTAAAACCTCAGGGCACGGTCAGTACATAAACAATTAATAATCATGGATCTCTTCGGAAGGTAGTCTAGTGTGATGTGTAGTATAACAGGTATATAATGTTGCGCGTGGTGCAGGTGGTGGTGCGCGTGTCGTGCGAGAGCGCGGCGACGCGCGTGCGCGCGCACCCGACGCTGGGGCTGGTGGTGACGGCGCACGAGGACCGCCACATCCGCTTCTGGGATGCGGGCTCGGGGCGCGTGGCGCACGCCATGGTGGCGCACCTCGACGCCGTCACGGGGCTGGCGCTCGACCCCAACGGGCTGTTCCTGCTGTCCGGCTCGCACGACTGCTCCGTGCGCCTGTGGAACCTTGACACCAAGACCTGCGTGCAGGAGATCACGGCGCACCGCAAGAAGTTCGACGAGAGCATCCTCGACGTCGCCTTCCACCCCCTGCGGCCCTACATCGCCAGCGCCGGCGCCGACGGGCTCGCCAAAGTCTTCGTCTAGACCCGCCGCCGCCCCATGCGCGACTGTGTACTACATGTCCTTCATTTCGATACGAACTGTATGTAACGCAGTAGCGAGTCGCGTCCTCGCTCGTAGTCGGGCGCCCGATACTCTTGGATTATGTGTCTAGTCCCTTCGGTACGGTTACGAGTAGCGACGTATCTGCGATTCGACGACTGCCGTGTGTACGGACGGAGCCGCCGGTTCGTTTTATCGTATTTAAATATTGTAACGTAATGTACGCGCGCTCGACGCTCGTTATAAGCGCGTAGTGAACACTCATCTATGTATAGACATTTGAAATCTATTATAATATATTTTTAGACTTTCAGTATGTGGATTTTAGGTTTTTATTGCGACTTTTTCACCGATTTAACGATATGCAGTGAGAATATTGTTCGTTTCTATGCATCTGTAAGCGAGACCTTATAATAAATATCATTTGGACACCGACGATGTTTCCTTGGTACGTTTATGTGTTACGTCTCTGTACAGTTAGTTTACGCAGTATTTGCCGATTATTTGCAGGGAACGAATGGTGATTCTGTAGCTAGAATATTTTTATTTAAATCGATTCGATTTCTATAGAAAATATTTTTTTTTGTTTGTGACAATTAAGTTTACATGCTCTCATAATATCTTACGCAAATGATGAGCGGTCGAACAAAATATGATTGATTGTAGTAGAGGTACTATATCGAAAATAACATAAGTAATGTTTGTTCGTAACGAGTACTGCGATGTAGAATATATATTATAAAACATTACATATTCATTTATTTTCCTCGATTCATACTTGTACACATACATCCAAAAATTGATAGTAAAAAACAACATAACCGAATTGAATGTTGTTTTTTTATATTTTGTTGTTTTTTTATTCCCCTACCTCCGCCCTTATATTATTTGCAATAAAGTGACTTTTCCCATTAATCTAAAGGCTACTTATTTTCGATGACTGCGCTTGATATAAAACAGCATAGATATTTAATTTATTTGGATAAAGTAAGAAAAAACTCAAAAATTTTGAAGTCACGGGTAAATTCTGAAGTCACGAAATCTGATAACATTCGAGTATATTAGTGTAACAGTGGTCACAAACAGACAATTATGGTGTCTGCCTTTGCTTGCTTGGTAAAAAATATAAAACAAGCAAAATGGCGCATGGTCAGAGAAGCGCGAAATGAAATGAAAGAACTACAAAACTTACTTTGGTTTCAAAAAAACCATAGGTCTGTTTTGACTCGTTTGTGAGTAGCGCGACTTATGGAACCGGGACAGTGATTCCCAACGCCATCTTGGATTAATAACTATTTTTGATAGGGAAAATGAGACCAAGCGTAGTTCGTCAGCCCTACATAGTCAAAGAAAAAAAGGTAATACTTCAGCTTGCGCAGGGATCAAAAGGTAGCAAAATAACCTATAAATAGCAATGCATAAATTGAAGACGCCATTTCCAAATAATATTATTTTTGTCTGTTCGAACAAGTTGTTCTTCCCTATGGTAATAATGTAGACAAATTGAAAAAGAAGTTTCTACTAAAAATACTTTACGGATCTTGATACGAATTTTACTACCATGAACATGTAAGGGTTAATCCTCTGATGGGTTTATACAGGCCCCGTCAAAGACTACCTACCTAAATACATAAAATATTATATTCTACGGAAAGCAGACAAAAGACAAGTTTTTATATTTTTCTTGATTTTCTTAAAAATCGTAGGTATCTTAAATTGTAACAGGTCTAAAGCAAGGGCGGTTTGCATATACCTATCTATTGCAAGTCATTGAACAGCACGTGCGGAAGACCACTCGTGCGTCAGGGAACTTATTCCACTGCTTGTATTGATAGTGTGACAAGCAGCAGGGAAGCTCTTTTGTAATCGAGGTGTTAGATTTCAGTTCCAATCTTAGAGGTGCCTCATCATGAACGGGGGTCAACTATGATCGTTTAAGCAGTGAGTATGAAGAACTCTTAGCTTTGGCGTTTAATTTTACTGCACTAAAATGAAACGTCAAAGCTCGGAAGTTCTTAATACGCTCAGCTTAAACCGATGAGGGTAAGCCCCTTTTCCTCATAACACCGCCCGTAGGCATCAAATTAAATATTCGATCATTTACCTACTATGTACGTGTGTTGACTCCTTAGTACCTACCTACTTGTGTAGGACCTATGACCGTGATAAGGTTGTCACTTCGTAGATACTCATTCACAACCCAGGTAGTAAGTATCTAAAATGAACAGTTGAAACACATTACAAACAATAGGAACTAGTATCTATCAATGATAGTTGTTATTTATTCCATTGTGAGTAGATATCTCCCTAAACATTAAACATTATGCACCCAATCCACAGAGAGCAATACGTATATATTATGATGTGGTTATTTGTATAAGGTAACATAGATATCGCTATGATTTAGAATTTCAAAATCATAAAACTACCGCTAGCCTACGTTCGTAAGGTGTATCAAGCAAGTCATTAGAAGAAAAAAAATCTCAATTTTGTATTGGATTAGGTACCATACCATGCAGTTGCTTCGACAGTACACCCACGTTACAATATAGAGCTCTTTATTTCAGAATTTGCGGAAGGCAAATACTCAAAACGCAAAAGTAAAGGAGGAATCCTGCAAGTCCCACAAGAGACCTGCAGGTCGCGTAGCTTGAATGCGCAGTATTTGTAGCAGCAGCAGCTATCATTTTCTGAGTCTGTCTCTGTAAATCTGAGTGTCGATAAGTATGGCGCGAGGCGAACAACAACATGCAACAACATTAGGTAAGTTGACTATGGACATGGGACAACGGTTCTGACAGTCATATTTGTGTATACTACAGCTAGCTGTGCCCAGTACATCGTTTTGGTCTGCAGTATGCAGATGTTCGTGGGTTCGAAATTCGAATATCTCCTTCTGATAATAATAAATATCAAAAATTAAATAATTCTGATGATATAAGTAGCTTTTCATACACAAAGTATTGTCACTGGTAGACCAGTCTTATAGCGTTGTTATTAATCAGCTCTAAGAATAGTTTGTTTATTGATTTACAGTGTCAATCTGCTGTTGCGATGCGATTGAGTATCTATTTACTATCTAATGCAAATCTACGACTTGAGTACTATTCTATTCGTTAATATGTGTGTTACTCAGTAAGGCTACTGACATTTGATCAATTATTTCATACTTTTCGAAAATTTATTTCAAAGCATCCCAAACCGGGACAAGTTACAGCTGTTACAAATGTTTCAATTGTAAGTATGTTTATAATAGAAAATGCTAAAACTTATGTATTAAATTCGGGTTTTTTACTTTAATAATAAATAATTACTTATATGACATTAATAAAAACCCAGAGATATCGTTATTTTGATAGTAGTTTTGTTTTGGAGTTTACAATTAAATATATAGTCAGGGCAGCAATTCGAAAAAGTTGTTTCAATGGTTGCGATAAATAATTATAACTAGAAATTGTGATTTCACACCAGGTGCTTTACGGTGAAGGAAAACATTGTGAGGAAACCTGCATGTCTGAGAAGTAATTCACAGACGTATGCCTGAGACGGCGATGGACTCGCTCTCCGTCACGTTGGCACTTAATCATATTCGGTGAAATGTGGGTGTTGTTACAACACTTCTGCTTACCCCTTCGGGGACTCTACAGGGATGGCGTGAGCATATTTATTAATTATTGATAAAGTACTTAGGTACTACAGCTAGGCGCAAGGCGGCTACGCGCTCGTAGCACATCTGTAGTACCCGTAGACGGCTTGTTATAAAGGTCTGTTTATCTTAGTTCGCATGTATGGTAAGGACTTGACATGGTAAGCATTTTTTGAAAGGCACTTTTCACCGAATTTGACTAAGTGCCAACGTGACAGATGGTGAGTCTATCGCCGTCTCAGGCACTATACATACGTCTTTGAATTACTTCTCAGAAATATGCAGGTTTCTTCAAGATGTTTTCCTTCACCGTAAAGTACGTGGTGTGAAATCACTGTACATAAGTTTTTAAAAAAAACTCATTGGCACCGGCCCCGCTGGGATTCGAACTTGACTGTTCAGATCTATTTATCCTAATTACGTTTTTGATAATATTAGGTAAAACACAATATAGTACTACAAGGTTACCCTAATTTTGTTTTGAATCTAAGTTGTAATATGACACCTTACGTATATAGAAAATAATTTCGATATTGCCTAGTTATACCAATAGGAAATTTTGATAAGACGATTTAAAAAAATGTTGCGGAGAATAGTTTTTAAAAATAATGTTTTTAAATGTTTCAGACTTTCAGGGCTGGGTGTGGTCGTCTACATGATGATGTGGATGGCGAAGAAATTGTGGAGTTTGCCCAATCCGCCCCCAGGAATTATAGTCATGGACCTTCAACCGCCGACACACATGCACAACGGCTAAAATGTTTCATACGTCTACTTATTCCTGCATATTCTCATTCGTCACATAAGTAAGGGGACATCAACAGTGGACATTAACATCGTATAGCGTAAAATTGGTTACAACACATTCGTCGTATTGAAACCAGACTTAAAATTCAGAATATTTTGGACAATATATAATCTACTTACTAATCTCTATTTTGCACGAGAGATGATATCAAATAAAATTTAAAAATATTCTTCTTTTCTTCACAAATCTTACCTATTCTTGTTCGGTGACTGCTCTGTATTTTTTATCTACTCAGATATTTATTTATATATTTAATTTGTACTCACACTATAGCCCTTGATGTCTATTTACGAAGCTATGTCGGTAACGCTATCGACTTTCCGATGGTCATTTTAACACATTCACTGCTAACATTTCATCTTCTTCGTAAATTCTCTAACAGTTGGACGCACAGACGCGTCGTTAGCAGTGAAGAGTCATGCACTGCAAGGGCAGTGCATGAACTTCTCTACTGAAGATCAGATTCTGTGGCGCACCATCAGAGTGGCTTATGTTCAGACGAGGATGCTTTTATGATTTGATTTAAACATTTCTTACAATCACTTTTTTATTTTTATTAGAATATCTGAATTAAATAACTGATTGGTAACTGTTAAGAAATTGTTTTGTAACAAGACAACCTTTCGTATTGCGATGTTGACTGGCCACTATTATCCATTCTATTGTAAACATTAATATGAATGTGGTATACGAGTATAATGATGAGTTTTAGATAACAATTGAAATTCTAAAATCAATTATGATTAGATAATACAAACATACATATTTATATTTGGGTCCACCTAGAGCTATACTCTATTTACGATAGAGTTATTATGTCATTTCATTACGACAAAGAAGCTTTTGAAGAGTTAGGTAAGCAATCCCGCATGCATTTTTTATAAATATCACCACTCTGAATTTGACAAGCATTTTCAACACGAATTACAGTTGTAAATATTAATTAATATTTTGTGAGCTGGACTAACATATTAATAGCAATGCATAGCACTTGGGTGAGGGAGCCTTAGCGATTATAATTCTTTAAATGAGTACCTTAGTACTGGTATTGTTTATAAATTCGCAGTCGTGAATTTGCAGGGCTGTGATTTGGTGCTATCTAATACATTTCCGTGCAATAATGGGATTATTCGGTGTGTACGATCGTGACTTCTCGCAAACGTTGAAAAACCACATCGAACTCACTTAGACACTTTCCTCACTTAGACAATCATTTAAAATAAATCACACCGTTATTAATCTATATATATAAAAATGTTGTGTTGGTTTGTGTATTGTTCAAAAACTCAAAAAGTTCTGCACCGATCGAGCTGAAATGTTAGCATGATTTATAATCCGTATGAAGGATATTTTTAATCTATTTTTTTTTTCATGTATATATAAATGTTATGTTGGTTTGTGTACGCTTCAAAATGTATTTCCAATCACAATGTGCCACAGCGAAGCGTGGCAGGGCACAGCTAGCTACAAATAAAATATATAATATTAGATATTTTCCCCTTATACTTACTTAATATTACCGTAGTAGTATAGCATTGTATGCCTTCAGAAGATACTATTAGTGCCTGTTTGCGACCGTTTGTGGAAAGTTGCGATCGTACATAACAATTATCATGTAAGTAATCTTTACCATATCTTCAAGTACTTTAGTAATACTGCTACTGCTAATGAAGAATAGCTTTAACATGTACTTATATTAATCTACCAGTGATGACATATTTAGAAGATATCACAAAAGTGGTGGTACTATACACTACAGTTGAATAATCAGCGCAAAAAGTGTTACGGTAAAGTTTGACTTATGATCATAACTATCCGTTTTAGCAGCGATTTCACGATAAGGAAGTCTGAAGTCGTGGCTGCCGGGTGGTTTGAGTAGTCGCCTGATAACCAAGTTGAAAACACAACGGTCTGTAGGTGCAATGAGTTTTTGTAAAAACTTAATAACAGTGTTTTCACACAACGAGTTTTACGGTGAAGGAACATTCGCTAGGAAACATGCATAATACTTCTGACAAGAAATTCAAAGTTCAAGAAAGTGCCGTGGTGGCCTTGAGGTTTGAGCAGTCGCTTGCTAAGCAAGCGACGCAAGTTCGAATCCCAGCGGGGCCTGTACCAATGAGTTTTTCTAAAAAACTTATGTACAGTGATTTCACACCACGTGCTTTACGGTGAAGGAAAACATCGTGAGGAAACCTGCATATGTCTGAGAAGTAATTCAAAGACGTATGTATAATGCCTGAGACGGCGATGGACTCACCCTCTGTCACGTTGGCACTTGATCATATTCGGTGAAATGTGGGTGTTGTTACAACACCTCTGCTTACCCCTTCGGGGACCCTTCTGGGATGGCGTGAGCATATTTATTTAATAAATACTTGTGTATGCTTGACAGACGCAGATGGACGAAGAAAGTGCGTGTTTTTAAAACTTCTTACTCTCCGAGGACCCTTCTGTGGTGGCGAGGGCATATATTTACATTAATTAAGATCTGTTTTGTTTGTTTTCTTCAGATTCCAGGCTTGGGTATGTTCGTGTACGTGATGATGTGGGTGATGAAGAAGTTACAAGAGTTGCCTGACCCTCCACCCCCGGAAGAGGAGACCACTCCGATCCCTGATCGTCATCAGCCTCCGATACTGCATATACAATAATAACATACAGTTAAAGTCTCTGAGAAAATATGTTGAAAGCAAATATGATAGAAAATAACGTACTTACATGTGTTTTGGAGAACCAGATAACATACAACAATAGTACGAATGTATAGAAATACATTTTGTTTTGCCTAAAATGAGACCTTGTCACTTAGTATTCTTACAATGTGTCGTCATAGAAAAGCAAGTGAATATTTTAAAATGTATATTCAGTTGCATTACGGTTCCGCCCGTCGTCGTGAGGATTTTTCTTTGAATCTTACGTACGTCTTTTAAATCAGTCACGGTAACATGCAAATTGGGCAATTGTTCAATGAAGGTGAATCATTCGTAACGGTTGTAAATCTTCCATAACAAATCGATTGGAGCAGTTAAACTTTAAAGAGCTACTGTGTTCATGGAGTAGTTTTCGCGGGTTCGATTCCTATGTCAAGGCGAACATTTTATGTAATGAACATTTGTGTTTGCGTGCCGGTCGGGTATTTCCGAATATGTTTGAATTTTAACGAGAGATCTTGTTATGTACTACGTAGGCCGCCAGTGCTCCATGGGGGGAGGGAAGAAGTGAAGTCGCTGTCCGACCGTATATACGGACTATTTTACCTTGTAATATTTGGCACAGCGATCCCATTCCTTATAACGTGGGCAATGCGTGACTGACACTCTGGTGTTGGTCATGTTTATAAGCTACAGTGGCTACCAGATGCCATCAGGCGGACTGTATACTTGTTTTCCAACTCTTTTGTATAAAAATAAATATATCTGCTTGTGCATCACAAATTATTAGTGAGTATTGAGATGTTGGGATTGTTAAGGAAAACACAAAATGTTGGCTCAGATAAATATTTATTTAGAAACTTACATTATTGAGTCATACATTACGTTATACTTAAACTAAAATACTGTCACTCAGGTTTCAAGCTATATTTCTCGTAAAGTGACTTCCAAAGTTGTATCCTGGATTTGTAAGGAATAGATATCATTTTGAAATATTTGTCAATTTTCAAAAAGTTTAATTTTTCCTTGCTTTCTTGCCACGGGAAGACCTTTGACGAGGGTACACTGTAAAATAAACGATGTGTTATATAATTGTTCTACAATGTTTTTCACTTACCTAGCATGTTATACTAGTGTATACTACTGAACACTAAATTTTGAATACACATTTTCACACGTATCTTACTAATTATTGATTAATTATAAGCAGTAATACAGTCCCCATGGCTTAAAAGTCTATGTGCTTATTGGTTATTAGTGCTTATGTTTCGGTTCTCAGCGAATATTCAAGTTACTATATATTACCTTCCTGTTTGCGTACTTTTAGATAGGTTTAATATGGAGGCTTATGATCGTTTTCATTTATCAGAGCGTATTAGGAACTTCTAAGTTTTGACGTTTCATTGTATGGTACTAAAATTAAACCCAAAAGTTTAGAAGTTCTGATTACGTAGGTAGAACTCAAACGATGATAGTCTTTTCGCTTTGTGGGGTCTATAATTAACTGTATGAATATTTTATAATCATTAAAGTAATGGATTTAAGTCGATCTGTGCAGGAGCATGCTACTTACCCAGTTTTTGCAAAGTTGGCCCACATTGTCGTAAGTGCATTAATAATCATTCGATCGTCGGGTGAGAGAGGGAGCGTCCCCTTGCTATGGTTATCAAAAAAGTAGAACAGGTCATCTTCGTGGTCAGCACCTTCTTTTGTTGGATATTTAGTTTTTTCTATTTTGGCCATGTTCCTGTCCGAATCGAACTTAAAGAAATAGTTGTACATAGTATTATTGGAAGCTAAGAACGCCTCTGCTGTCAACATTGATGGAAATATAACCATAGTATCTGACATATAATCAACTAGCTGATCGTAAATGTTGTTGTCTGATAGTGTATTGTTGAAGTAAAATTGTTTAACATCTTCAGCAAATAAGGTTTTGTCATCATCCGATTCGAATTGAAAATAATGAGGTACAAGAGATTTGATGCTATTGGTAATATCAGCTATGCCAGTAGCATTATATTTTGAAGCCCACGTCATTCCTTCTTCATTTAGGAACCCTGTTATGACTCTAACACTGGGATCAACTCTAAAAGCTCTGAATAAACTTAAAACATCTTCGGTATTTATCACTTGCTCGCTAACATTTGGATCCTCTGCGCATGGTCTATACACATATAAATCTATGACAGTTTTAATTTTTACATCATATAATCTCGCTAGTTCGTCAGCTGTAGCATTTGTATATATACGTCCAAGTTCTTCAGGATCTGAGGTATCGTAGCCCAAACGAAGAGCAGCCTTTGAAGCAGATTGAAGGGGATATGGGTCATAGCTATGTGGGGCCAAAAGTGCTCCACTAGACATTATAACTCGATGTACCAACCCTTTAACCGAGTTGGTAAACAGTAGATAGGCGATAGAGATGGATCCGACACTTTGACCGTACAGTGTCACTCTGTTTGGATCTCCGCCAAATAGTGCAATGTTTTTGTTTATCCACTTCAAGGCAGCCACTTGATCTTTGAAACCCATATTGCCAGTGGCAACTTTGTTTTTTAAACAGAGAAATCCAAAAGCTCCAAGACGATAGTTTATAGTAACGACGATAACCTTCTTCTTGACTAGATATTTACCGTCGTAAAGATTCCTGCTGTTACTGCCGTGGCCGTAAGATCCTCCTGGTATGAACGCTATAACTGGCAGAGCTTTCTTTTTCTTATTCAATGGTGCGTATATATTGACCACCAGGCAATCCTCTTGACCAACTGGTTTCTTTTTACCACCAGAGAACTGTAAGCATTCAATGTCATCGCGGTCTGCTATCAATGTGTCTTCCCATGGTGCAGCTTCTTCGGGCTCCTGAGACAGTAAGAGTGAACCAAATCTGTATTAACTAAGAATATTGGAAAATCAGTAATTTTTGTTTTTGATATCCAAAAAACCTTACGGTGATTTACAATGTTTATTATGAAATAACATATGTCCGCGGTTTTTCCCGCGTGGCATATGTTTTTATAACACCTTGTAAGTCTATTTTCCTAACTTAATATTTTTTTTAACAGTTTATAATATCAGATTTTTTAATAACTTTTGCACCTTAGACCTTGGATTACGTTATTATCCTTTCGTAGTAATTTCTAATTTAACTCGGTGCTTAAACAATATTTGTAGATATGTATTTCTGTAGTAGGTAATCTAGCATCCTATTAATGAAAGAAACTTTAAAATCAGTTTTTTAGTTCATTCATTACAAACAAGAATCCCAAAGGATTTTTTTTTTATCTGTATAATGTTAAGATCTAGATTAGATATAATAGAACATACCTGAAACCTTTTAGGAATAGAAGCGAATGGAATTCCAAAGAAGGTATAATACGGACGATTTTCTTCATCAACCAAAGTCCCTCTAACTTTTCCTTGCGGTAGTATAACATCAGTTGAGTTCAGAAAGCATTCCGCCAGGTGGACATTCGCATGGATTATTACGAGTACAAATAAACATGACAATCTGATCGCTTTCATGTCTTACGTTTTTCAAGAGTTCTGAAACATTTTTTAATATGGTTTATATAGTAATGTGTGAAAGTATCACCTTCTATTTATAACTCATTTATTACATTCTAGTAGACTTAGTTTGTGATTTTATTAGTCTATTCTTATTTGATAATTTATTGTTAAATATTCAATTCACTTATATGAAAATCAGCTCACCTTATGAGTATGTATACTATATGTACGCGGGATAAAGGTTACACATTCACCTCCAGCCAAAGTATTTGCAATGAACAAGTGCAGGCGCGCGACTATAGTGACCGAAAACCGAGTGGTGTGAAACCTTTATCTGCTCCCAATTCGTTAAACTTCGAATCGACAGTTTCAATTATGTTATAGGATGTTGCTGTTGCTCCTTGCAATCGGTTGTTAGTTGTACGCTGTATATGCAAAAGTGTCGGTTATTTTCTAAAAGGTAATTTGGTTACTTGGAAATAACGCCTTCCTCTTAGTGAGTTATGTTCTCTGCCTACATAAATTTTGCCACACGAGCAATAATAAAATTTCGGTCGTATCATTCTGCCTCACTCACATCTTCAAGCTTTTTCTGACAATATTTTTATGCTAAAGAAGGCGATTGGCCATAACCAGCAACCGGTTGCAGTAACTGCTAATAAGATATTTTTCTATTTAAATTAGTTACACAAAAATGTAAATGAGGTTTGCTAATTTACTGATTGTTTTCAATGGAGGTGAAGCATTCGAGATGGTTGTATTTTGGCTGGACCGTTAAAATTAGTTAGACCGGTTAACCTTTAAATATGTACATATTATGTTTATGTAATCAGTTGGTTATATAATTTGTCTGATGAACTTGCAGACTCAATATTATTGTATGGTCAATATTTAAATACACTTATAAATTAGATACCTTATATAAAACTTTGTTTATGTCTTGGAAGCGGATTGCCAATCTTGTTCTACAAGTGGCAATTGAAACATTGGACAGAAATTACTTAGATTTTTGATTTGCTTCAAAATTATCTGCCACGGAAAGTTTGCAGAGCATTACGAAATTTTTTGTTTTAGGTTCTTGAGCCAGAACTATCTCTAAAAAGTATCGAGAACTGTAGAAATCTTCAGCATGGAATAGATCTCACTTTTATTTTTGATCTGCTGATAGTATGACATTGTGAGACGGACCCATATCTATTACCTATATTATAAATCGCAGAATAATATAATATTCCTTGGCTTAAAAGTAGTTTAATCTCTTTTTGTGATACGGATTTCAAAAGTTTATACTAAAACCAGAAGAGAATTCAACGAACAGACGACAAGAATCCATGGCTCCTCACTAACTTCAAACTGTATATTTACATCATTGCTGCGAATATTATTTTGTCCCAAATTGCCCTATCCGAGCCCCTAGGTAATGCGGTTCTCTAGGCCCTTATCCTTTACCTTTATCTTACATTTAAAAATATATTTCCAAGTAAGGGCCTAATCCACCTTATGGATAATCCAGCCTTGACATAGTCTCTCGGTAAACAAAAGCTACAAACAAATGTGTTGTCCTTCAAATAGAATAATAAATACTTATGTATATCATTTATTTAATGAATGCTTGTCGAAGAGACAAATGGTAGAGCAACAGTCCATCGTCCACTAGAGGACATGCATTGAGGAACGGTTACTGAATGCATACAATTATTTAGAAGAGATTCGCTTCATTTATTAAATACAAAACACGTTTTAATAACACTTACTCGTATTGTTTATTTTTAACTTTACGCTACAGATTTACGGCGATTGTAGTACAGCACACAACGCTACTTAAATTATAAACGTGAAGGTTTGTTAGTACATTTTGTTGTATGGATATTTCTTCACGTCACGCATTTAGTGAGTAAAACTTCGCGATTTTAGTGAATACCCGGAGTCGCGGGTACAAGCTTGTTTAACCAATAAATCATAGAGCATTAAATACGGTATTTTTTCTGATCAAAAAATCACAAATTATCCATAAAAACTAAACAGTAGTTAAGTGTAAAAATCAGACACACTTCATTTAAGGTATATAATATAATATATTTATGTACTTATATCTTTTTTTGGGAAAAGATTTGGGTCTATAATATATTACTATAGTTTGGCAAGCTATATTTTTCATGCATAATATCCCAAAATAGCATCCTCTCTTGGTAGGGTAAAGGTATCATCTCGAAAACTCTGTCAACTCTTAAGAAGTTCAATGTATCCCTGCTTGCTTTCCATGGGAAGTGTTTTGATGAGGGCACTCTGCAAAAAAACAATCTGAGCACTATGTGGCAAAAACAAAAGATAATATGCCTATACTAATAGTTAGTGGAAACAGCAGTTTGTCAGACAAATAGCTAGGGTTTGAATTTATTGGATAAATAAATACGCTTTCACCATCCCAGAGGGGTCTCCGAAGGGATAAGGAGAGTATTATAACACCCACATTTCAACAAGGAAAATTAAATGCGAACGTGACCAATAGTGAGTCCATCGCCGTCTCAAGAACTGTACCCCTATCACGAGTTTGCCACCGTTTTCGTAAACTATACTCGCTAGCGACAGTCGCAATATTTGTATGAGATAATTTAGTTCTTCACGTCACCGCTGGGAGTCGCTGCATAATGTGTCATACGAATATTCGGCGGAGATGTTAGCTAGTATAGATTAGGAAAACGGTGCAAACTCGTGATAAGGGTACTGCACATAAGTACCTATGTACCTATATATTTTAGAAAAAATAATTGTACAAACCCAGGATGGGATTCGAACGTCGCTTGCGTAGCAAGGAACTACTGAAACTTCTCTTCTTACAGTCTTTTCTTGTTGCAAAAAAGGAAAATTCCATAGAAATAAATACATAACAAAGAGAACAGGTGAGAATAGACAAGGTTTACTTACCCGGTTCTAGCAAAATTAGTCCACATTGTAGTTAGTGCATTGATTACGGCACGGTCAATTGGAGATAATGGGAGTGGTTTGTTTTTATGTAATGCATCAAAGATGTAAAACAGGTCATCAGCATGGTCAGCCCCTGGTTTCATGGGATATTTTGTTTCAAAAAACTTGGCAAAATTTCTGTCTGAATCGAATGTGAAGAAATAATTATACATTGTATTTTTGGAACGTAGAAACGCAACTGCAGTTAAGAATTCTGGGTATATATACATAGCATCTGATATGTAATCTACTAGTTGATCGTACAAATTATAATGTGCGTTAGTTCTTCTAAAGTAAAAATTCTTAACCTCATCTACAAATAACAACTTGGCTCTTTCTGATTTAAATTGAAAATTATAAGGCACCAGAGTTGAAATAGTACGATCAATATCTTTTATGCCAGTTGAATTATAATTCGAAGATTGCGTCATTCCCTCTTCATTCAAGTACCCGGTAATTACATTTATACTAGGATCAACTCTAAAAGCTCTGAATAAATCTAATACCGATTCCGTAATTACAGCTTGTTGACTTACACTTGAATCTTCGAGACATGGTCTAAATATGTACTGATCTAATACAGTAGTTATAGTTATGTTATATAACTGGGCTAACTCATTAGCGGTGGCCTTTTTATATATAATTGCCAATTGTTCTGGATCCGTGGTATCGTATCCTAAACGAAGGGCAGCGGTTGAAGCAGATTTGATGGGATCTTCATCGTAGCCATGAGGCGCTAAGAGACCACCACTCGACATAATCACTCGGTTAAATAGTCCTTTAGCTGTACCGGTAAAAAGTAAATATCCCACTGATATAGAACCGACACTCTGTCCATACAGTGTCACTTTGTTCGGGTCTCCACCAAAGTTAGCAATATTGTTCTGTATCCATCTCAACGAGGCAATTTGATCTTTCAAGCCCATGTTACCTGTTGCTCCTTTGTTTCTCAAACATAGGAATCCAAAAGCACCAATACGATAGTTTATGGTTACTACAACAACATTCTTTTCTACTAGAAATTTACCGTCGTATAACGTATTGCTGTTGCTGCCGTGACTGAAAGCGCCTCCTGGTATAAATGCTATAACTGGTAGAGTTTCATTGTATTTATTCAGTGGTGCGTATATGTTTACTACAAGGCAGTCTTCCTGACCAATAGTTTCACCTGAACTACTGGAATATTGAGTGCATATAATAGTTCCACGATTTGCTATTAAAGTGCCGCTCCATGTCGGGGGTTCTCCAGGCTCCTGAAATAATCAGTGTCATGAAAAAAATCAGAAAAAAAAATCTTAGTACCTGCTAGATGTTGAAAATATCTGGATATGAGTCATTTGGGAAAAAAACTGACACATGTATTTCATGGTATTTTAAAGCATAATCATACATAAATATGTCTTGACTTACTGCGAATCTTTCACTGACTGACGCATATGGTATTCCGAAAAACGTTACGTACGGGTGAGAATTTTTTGACATTAATGTCCCTCTTACTCTACCTTGAGTTAAAGTGATTTCAGTAGAGGTGAAGCATTTGGCCATTTTAACATTGATACACAACAGTAGAACAAGCAAACGGTAACGCTTACTGGTTGTCTTCATGGCGTCTTAGTCCGAGTGCCTCGATAGAGTCAAACGGAATAAATATATAGTTGGGTGATTGCGGTTATCATCCAATTATCTGAGTGACAATGCCACCTTTGTGATGTGAAATGAATATATTAAAGTACTTTAATGTATAATTTATCTTCTTATTGCTCAATTACTCTTCTATTGTTTAATAATAAGTGGCAATGAATATGTTTGGCTTTTTTTTATACAAAATGTTTACTTATATTCTTCGTCCAAAAAAAAATATTTTTTCCTAGGGTGAGATAGCTTTCGACCGCTGTATGAAAATTGATTTTATGAAGTTAAAATCCAATTTAGTTTCTTGTAATCAACAACACAATTAATTATTTTATTAAATAATCAGAATGTTTGCGTAAAACTTACTCACAAAATATACGCGTATGGACGAAAATAAAGGCAAAAGTATAGTTGTTCCTAATTTTCATCCAACTCAGTCACTCGTTTATGCCTCATGAACGATAAATAAGTTTCAAGAATTAATGAGTAAAATTTCATATTGAGAGAAATTATTTAGTATTTTACAGAACCTTTTTTTAAAAGCCGTGGTGGCCTTGGGGTTAGATCAGCCAGCTACGCAAGCGACGCAAGTTCGAATCTCAGCGGGGCCTGCACCAATGAGTTTTTCTAAAATAAATTATGTGCAGTTATTTCACACCACGTGCTTTACGGTGAAGGAAAACATCGTGAGGAAACCTGCATGAAGAGAATGACATTCGGACTCGCTATCATCGACTATTATTAAAAGAATAGCGATGCATCGAGATGTGTGAACAATTGAAACAATCACGACTAAAATTTCGCCTCTCGCGAAAGGAAAATTTACTAACAATTGTTGGTTAGAAACTAGGGGAAGCTATAAGCCTATGTAAATATTTCGTGCTTACCGACCGAATACCGAATCTGGAGATCCGAATACGGACTAAATTGAAAGACGGTATGCGGCTAGTGAAAGTTAAATATCAGTGGAGATGGACTGGAAGACGTTGGTCAGGGCGAACTGGTGGGACGATTTTATAGAATAGACCTGGATGATCTAGGTCCACACAGGACCAATGTGAATGGCGCAACAGGGAGGAGGCTTATACACTGCAATAGGTTGGTGAGACCTGGGGAACCTACAATCATCGGTTTAAGTAGACTGTATCAAAAACACAGCGTATTGAAGGGTTTGACGTTTTATTTTGGTGCCGTAAAATTAAACGTCAAAGCTCTGAAGATCTTGGCTACTTGGCCCCCTGTTGATGACGATACTGTGCTAAAGGTGCCGTTTTAATTCGATAGTAAGGATCTCTTTTATTAAAGCATATACATCCTATTTCACATTTATATTATGTGATTAACGCAGTTCTTTATGCTTTTCGTGTTAAAGTATACTATAGGTAGGTAGCTTAGATCAATTTCTGCAAAATATAAAATAACGAGTAGACTTTTAACTTTGGGTCGTTGCTTAATCGCCTTCCATTACTGAGTATATCTTACTATTTGTATACAAATAAAAAAACTAATAATTCAAATCCACATATACATACCATATATATAAAAAAATTCTGTTTGTAATTCCAAATTAACAGCTTTTCTCTAAATGCATATAGAAGTATACCCGGTACTTACCTACAATAAAACATTTTTGAAAACACCTCTGTCCATCTATCTGTCCTCGTTTATGTTATTGTCTTTCCTTTAACTTAAATTTTATTCATCCGTATAGAATAAAAATATTATTTTTTAAATTGACCAAGAGACGGCGTCAATATAATGCCTGCGACATATCGAATGCTTGAATTATTTAACGATTAAATTCTAATTAAATAAACAAGCCCGTTAGGAAAATTCCCTCTTTAATTAACATTTTGTATTTAACCATTATTTTTATAACTAACCGGTTACAAACAGTAGCATATACGCTATAAAATACGCTAATTGAATAAAACATGATAGGGTGCGTACGCAATTAAACGCGCCTTTTAAAAAATATAAACTTCTTTTTTTATTTGGTGTTTAACATACGAGTTCCTACGACGATAAGAATTATGATAAAAGGAAACGTGACAAAATACTAATTGACAATCAGCACATAATCTTATTCTTTTTATCAAGAACAATGCAATAAAATTATACGTACAGTAGCCGGTGAAAGTCTTTTACTACTCTAAGATCAATATTGAAGTCTTCAAAGGGGTAGGCAGTGGTTTTACAGACTGATATAGAATGTTAAAACTTGAGATTCTCGCACAGCATACACCGATATTCTCGCAAAGCGACACCAACTCGATGACAAAGTGATTGCTGGGAGGTCGAAAACGACTCCAAGTTTTCGTCTTCTGGCCAATCGTAACCACACTAAAACAATTACCAATTTGGCATAAGTTGGATTGCAGCAGCAATTAACCCCTACGTGGTTAATGCTAAATACTACAAAAAATACTGCTGATATGGATAATATTTATCACCCGTAAGTAATATTTATTTATATAAAAAAGGTTAACGGCTACTGACATATATATGTATACGCCGATAACTTTCACTTGCGCATAAATAGATAAACATATAAAAATATTAGGATGTGATATCTTTTGAATAATTTGTAATTAAAAAGACAATGGAAAGCTTTATTTAGATTGAATCTTGAATAAAAAATTACGGGAAATGACGGGAATGACATATGTCAAGTGACTGATTTATTTCATTTCCATACATTTTTATCGTTTCTATTGGCGTAAGCGCGAGTGAATGTTACTTTGTCTAAGTCTACTGATATTAGTTTCTTATTATTATAGTGTCTCTACTTACGTAGTTAACCATTTGCATGCAAAATAGTCGACGTGCCTTGGGTTTGACGAGTTTAGCGAGCAGTGCCCAGGCACGGCCTGCGCGGCGGTCCCATTTGAGGGCTTGTACTGCAGACGCTGCAGCACAAGTCTTTCCTGCCACCTGCTCCTCCGTCCCACCCGCATCACCACCCTCACTAACCGATGCTCGCTAAATATCAAGTAAACCATTTCAGAGGGCCAACAATTTTCATTCGATGGTATCAAAATGAAACGTCAAAGCTAAGAGTTCTATATACGTGTTGCTTAAAACGATTATTGTTTGTCTCTACCCTTCAGAAAGAACCGCGTTTTTCTGTAAGGCTTTTCAGCGACGTCGAGTGTCGGTTTTAAAGCTACGAAATTGTTCTTTATCGTCGATATTATGTATCTATTTACTATGATTGAAACCATCGCTTGACGTCGAGTACGATGCTGAGAAACTGTACAGAATAACACGGCAGGCCCCTGGTCAAGAAAAGTTAATAAATATGAATGATTACCAGCATCCAGTCATCAGCGAGAGCCATCCAAGCGTATGCGTTAGGTTGCCGACGTATTAAATCCACCAACACCGACCGAGTGCGACTAGGATCACGACTTGGCATCGACAGCAAAATGCTTTTTAACAACACATATTATTGTATTAAGGTTAAAATAAAACGAATCGTTTGAGATACTTATTCAATTAATATTCATGTCTTAAATTTGTGTGGACACATACCTGTAGGAACTGATACAACTGCCTGTTTTCTCAAAGGATGACATAGCAGCATTACAATCTTTTAACTGATGATAGCACTCCGCTTCAAGGCTCCTTAGGAATGTGATCTACAGACCAGAAATAAACTTTTAATAAGCCATCTGTCAACGGAGATGTAGCTCTACAGACGTGTATGTTGTCGTCATTTTAATTTTCATCTTATATCTTGAAACGAGCAAATCTTATATATCTGAATCTCGGATCCAACGATTTTCAAGATCTAGCAAGGTTTCATATTCAGAAAACATCGTTTTAACCATGTTTTCAGGCAATGAAAACTTGTTACAATATCATTACAATACGAAGGAAAATTTCGCCGACATCTGTCAAGTTATGATAGCTCAAACGGGAAGCTTCCTGTCTATCGGGTATGAAGTTAAACTATGGGGTATAGTTAGGTTCGAGTCCAAATGACATCGGCCCGGTTAAGTACTTGTTTTTTTTTTATGAGAACGCGTCATGTTTATTTTGGGAAAAAGTAAATTTTTTTGAGAGAAAAGAAAAAGAGTACCGCTCGGTCAAACGCGTTTACGTTTTGTAACTTCATCGCAGGAAGCTCGAAAGTCGACACCGTAATGGATGATTGAAAAGTCCGCTTTCATTACGCAATGCATTTGGATGCGTCTAAGACTGTACCATGTGCCATGCACCAACCTCTCCGTATTTGTCGAGACCTAACTGGACGTGGCACAGAGCGTCCGCCACGTTGCCTCGAAGTCGGCAGCATAGAGCAACCAGGTGGTAATACGCTGCAGACTCGCCGACTTCGCATAGAGCCCGAGCCACGCAAATATCAGCCAACTAAAAACAAGCGATCGCTGTTTAATCCTTTGGCTAGACTGCAATTATATCTTATACTACCTGAAAATATTGTTACAACATTTGGATGCACCAATATAAGGAAACAGGCTATAAATTCTTAGCTTTAAAAGCCCTACTTAGAACCTATTTTAAATGATTGTTTATGCTTAATGAACACTCTTGCACAGAATCTAGCATGAGCTTCGCCTTTCCAGAAGAGTTCCTTAAGTACTTACTGTAATTTATCCATTGCTACAGTTAGTTTAGTGCATGAATAAAAAGGTACTTAGCAACTCGTTGAGATATGGTATTCCAAATTAATCGTGTAATTATGTTCGACCTTCGGATGTCCTCGTTTACTTACTTACGCGTAAATCTATAATACAGTCTGACATTGATTTAGTGTAAGTAAATGGGTACATTGTGAACATACATCTAACTAATGTCTAACGTATATACACGTGGCTACAGTCTTAAGACTAGGAAGTAAATTGACTTAAATTCCGTCTTAAATATTGTGTTGAATATATTATTGAAGATTTAGTGAAGGAACAGTCGTTTCTAAAATGCGAAAACTACGAAATGAGAGTTGTCAGAAATATTGTATAACTATATGTGCCCGGCGGTTTCAACCACGTGTACTTAATTTCAAGGGTGGCTCTATTTCGAAGAACCCAATTTTTTTAAATAAATGTAAAGCACTTTATGTGGCCAAAAGCCTTGTAACATCTGCTATCTGACAGTGAAAGTCCCGTTAAAATCGGACCAGTCGTTTCAGAGACTAGCCGGAACAAACAAAATAACAGACAGACGGCTAGACAGAACGCCTTTGCATTTAGTGAAAGTAGTTTATTTGAAATTACAAGTAGACACCTAAAATGTATAGATTACTAACATTTAGCGCACGCAATCTTAGCAGCAAGTCAGCGGCGTCAAAGAAGAAGCTCATTCCAGGTAAAAGAGGAGTATGTTCCCACCAGTCGCCCAGCTCATGTTCCCACGCACGGGGATATGGTAGCTCCTGTGTCAGTCCTGCTGATCGAGTCCTGTCAACATAACCAGGAAATTTTAATCCAGTTACATTACCTTGCTCTCGCCTTGCATTTAGTACATGAGGCTTTTTATTTTTTAGGTTAAAAAAGGGACTCTTAAGTCTCCACTGTCCGTCTAGAATGTCACCACGCTGAATCTCATACACTGTAGTATAGTAAGAAAGTTGAAATTTTCTCAAACAATGTATTTCTGATGCCGCTATAACAACAAATACTAAAAACAAGAATAAAATAATATTTAAGGGGGCTTGTATCAGATGGTTGATAATACTCACAAATAAACTTGTTCCAGGATTTGATCTGCCATGTGAAACAACTCTCTTTCCATGTAGTAAGCACTCGTGGCTACCCAAATTGTAGGGCACGTAGGGAAAAAAGCTAAAAGCGCTATGAAAAATGGCTCAGCAGCCGCTGGGTCTTCTTCCATTACCATACATCCTTTCGAGAGAAGACTAGGGATACGATTACATCAAACATTTGAATTATTTGTACATAATACTACTCGTGATACGATAAGTTTCTCCTCATACCTTAAAGGATTTCTAGGATCAAGAACAATTGATTTGTTGATGCACACATTTGCCCAATCCATGTCCACATCTTTCAAGCATGTTGCCAGTTCGCGCCAACCATTGGCATCACGTGGTTTTTGGGCAACTATCTATGGAATTGTGATTTTAAAGATATGTTATGAAATAACTTAGAGGGGCTCGTGGCAAGTAGTTTGATGGGTGACCACCAGAGCCACTCCGTGCCTCGAAGAGCTCGTAAACCGTCGGTACCAGTTGCCAATTTAACATCTTTGCCAATCGCTACACGTAAGTTGGAAGCCCAAAAAACTCCGACAACGGGTTTATCCCAGACCACAGATTTTTCTCAGTTATGAAATTCAATAGTTACCTATTCGCTTTGTCTAACAATCGTGTGATCAGCCGGATCGGATTGAATCAACTGCCAACCTCAACAATGTATGGGATAAGGCCAAGGCGATGACGATGTTATGAAAAAACTAAGGGAGGAGAGACTAATATTTAAAATAAGTATAAATAGGAAGTCAATAATTTTAAGGCACAATCATCAAACCTACCCTCACTGTAAAACTGTCAACGGTCTATGTAGAAAATCAACAAAAACTATTATAAAATAATGATGTCAAGTCCTTCTGCCTTATTCACAATTAATTACGGGTACTTGCCTGTACATAAAGGTCCAATGCATGTGGAATATCCTGCATCTGTCGAGCATGTCTTGCAGCTCTGAGGGTTGGATCTATGTTCCTCCAGTTATCAATTCCAGCTAATGTATCACCGGTAGATCGCATGAGGCAAGCGTGAGCCATCATCAGCATTTCCTGAGTCATTCGAATAATTGAAATTTGTGTTTGCTTAAACTTTGCGCAATAATGTTATGTACCCCGTATTATGGGGATCAAAATTGCCTTTCGGTTGAATCAGTATGTAAGCAATCTCACTTCCTAATATCACTTAAATTTGACTGCCTTAGAGCGTGAAGAAATAAAAAATATAAAGGACATACACACACATACCACGCAAGCTCTTGCGTTTATACTTATTTGAGTCATGTTACTTGAGTCTATCGCAGATTGGTAGTCATTAGAACAAAAACTATTAAGCATTATGATGATGCATGTGGAAGCTAGGTTACCTCGAAGGTATCTTCAGCTTGCAGATAGTCTTGAATAATAAAATTATTATTGACGTATATTGCTGCTTCTTGCCAGCAGGATGTTGATAGTTCCACGCGAGTACGAGTCTCACTAAGCTGCCGGTTAAAGGTACAGAAGTCCGTCCGACCTGGGGGCAAATAAACTAGATAACATATAAAAGTACAAGAACCACGATGTTCCTTATATATTGCAATAATTGGCAATAGATTGTAGCATAAAATTAACGAACAACCAAAGCTGCATAGTCTTGGCTTATAAGATGAACAAAAGTAGTAGACAATTACAATGTAAATTCATAGGCTACCGTAGTAAGGTACTCTGCGCAAGGAATTGGCTGCACTTTTAACGGTAGATTGCCAATCCCTCTCAAGTTGTCCTCGTCCCGTACATTCACGCTTGCTGGGGCCTTGATCCATATGCCTTAACATTTCACTTATTTCCTCACTGAAATATAATTGCATTAAATTAGTATTAAGGCAGTTCTTGCAGAATTTAATCTGTATTTTAAGAAAGCCTCTGACTTGGTTATGTGCCTGGGTATCACAGGTTTCTTCAATGGTCGTCTTAATTTCACTTCTACTATAACAAAAGCGGTTCCATCATCAGCCCCAGTAGGTCGCATGGCTGAAGCTGTGCTTGTAGTTAATGTTGGTCCTGATGATGAAGTCGTTGCTCTAAAAGATTTAGTTGGCTTTATCATTTATTAATTAATCTTCTTCGGTGTAAAGTGAGTGTTGTTATATCAACACCTCTACTTATGGCTTCGAGGACCCTCTGAGATGAGGTGAGCATATTTATTTTATGACTGAGGTCAATTTATTGATGAAATACGAGCCTTAATAAAGAAAACGAACATATAAAAGATACCACAACAAAATACCTTATTTTTACGGAAATAAAAAATAAGGTAGATTTTTTATGGTCAACTTCAAAATCTTGGAATAAAAGAAACATTAAGTGGTTTGTGAAAGGAAGAGGAATCTTGACGGAAATTTCTTCGCACTCACTTGCTACATTTCTGGCTCGCACCATAATTAGACGGCGCCTTACCACAAGGTGTCTGCAATAATTCACAGCCACACTTTTCCATCATTGTTTCTGCGTTTATCCAGTGCAAGGGAACAGCCAAGCGGACTGCTCTTTCTGTGTAAATGAATTTGTTAGATATGATCAAACAATGCAATAATTAAAGAGAAAATATGTTGGTCAGTTATCGTCAAACCACAGGCCTTAGTGGCCCGCGGACAATATTTCTGCTGCCTGCGTCAAGCATAAAATTTTAGTAGATAATGGAACTCAATTCCCAACAAAAACACGCTAAAACTAAGTTTAAGCCCTCTGTCACATTCCTTAATACCAGCAATAAAAGGATAGAAAGCAATCTTTACTAAATTATATTATGTCAATTGACTAAATAATCCAAGAATGTGCGGCTCGCATACATAATATTGTCCTATGTTGTCCACGATCAGAAAAGTGTGACGACAACTGGTCTAAGGGAATTGAATTATTACCTCCAGGATAAAGTAGGTTGAAGAGGTTGAGAAACGCCATGAAACTAAAGCCGCCAGTTTCACCATTAATGTGAACCTCGAGGGGCCAGGAATAGTTGCGAAGGCGCTTCATCAACCATCGCTCAGAGTTCTCCAGGAGCAACGTGCGATGGAATGATCCCCACACCGTCGTGTCTACAAATAACAACTCTAAAAAACTTTATGTACTTTATTGCTAAATTAGACTTGCCCGCAACTTAGCCTGGCTTGAAAGCCGTTTATTTTTATTGATATTTATCCGGTTATAGACAGAGAAAGCTAGTTCACATCTATGTCGGATCTTATGAATAACAATTTTTATTATTGAAATTTGAAAATCGCCATCTTCCCGTGATGCTCACTCAAACGAGCAGATAAACCAAATAGGATCCCTAAAATCGGTGATTTGAAGTATAAAGCTAGTAGCTTAGACACGTAAGGTTACAGTTTTATCAATAAAATATTCTACTGACAGGTGATAAATAACTTACAATAACACGACCCTTCTTCTAGGTAATGATGAATGTCCAAATGATCTTCATTTTGCAGATTTTGTGGATTACATACAAACTTTTGATCACCTTTGGTGAAATGTTCATCAGCAGATCTAAGACTCTCCCACTTCGGATAGAATGATAAGGGCTTAAATCGACTGTGCAGTCGTAGTCCACGACTGAAGTTTACTTTGGTCGTGTTCTGAAATGTCGCATGTGGATAGGTATTTAAACATTCTATGATGAGATTCGACAAATATTTAAGGTTCACTTACAAATTCATTGCAGAAAGGTATTTTTGTCGCAGCAGTATATGTCAATTCTTCGTCATAAGGAATTAGCATATTGTATGCTGCAGGTAGGGTGATACTAAAAACGTTCGCCATCTTCAACACTTGGTGATACTTATTGTTGGCTGGATTTCTCGAAACAGAGAGTTCAATAGTGACTAATGGAAGGTTACACCAGCTCTTACGTTTGAGTATAGAAGGCCGGATCATAGGCTGCATTCTTTTACTTACGATCAATTTGTCCTCATCTGCAATAGCGTTTAAGCAGTTTTTCAAGAGATCGTTTTCAATAAATTGCAATAGTTAAAGTTACAGCCAATTGCATACCTATGAATAATGATAAGATGTCAATATTGCAAGAACTAGCTTCTGAAGTTTCTTTCAGTTGAGTTCCAGATTTTGAACTGCTATGACTGTCAGTACTCGTAGGGGAAGTTGAATAGCAAGTTATGGTGGAACCAACATTCTTGATTGGAAATATTTTCACTGAAAATAAAAGATTACCCACAACGTTCATAGATAATACATATTTCATTGCTTGAACGCAAAAAGTCAGTGACGCTAATATACTACAAGCTGTTTCCAACGAACAAAAGTGTTGGTTTTCAGGGGAGCTTTCGGGAATTCAGGTAAGTATGTTGACCATTAAAGCAGATATGTGGATAATTAAAGAAAAGAGCCGCAAAACTGCAACCTGGATTTTTATATTAGATAAAATACACATAAGATCTTACCGACTAGAGGATAGTTAGCAAGGAGACACATTTGTTCATAATTTGAGGGATCATAATTCATGGTGCCGATAGCTATTGTTCTATTCTCGTCGAGATGTAACTTAGCTGGCGTTGCTTTGACATGACCAGACATCAGAATTCGGTTCACGAAAGACACATTGAGATAAAATAGACAAGGATTCTCTTCAGTAATTCGGAGGCTTCGTATTCTAATAGTAAGTATATCAAGGGTTTCAGTTTCAACTTCAGCTCTAAATTGCTGGGCCGACTTGGTTCGCACTGAGATTTCTGAACGAGTCTAATAATAATAATATTGTTATGAATATCTTACATGACGTAAAGAATATAAATAAAGTAATAAAGTAGTTATATATTTCCATAACTGTATACATTTCCAGATTTAGAATTAGGCTCAAACGTTTGTTCTTTACAGAAGTAGAAGTACAACTACAAATGCACACATACCTATATATTTAGTACTTACATATAACTAGCTCATAAAAAATAAAGTTGAATACCTTATTTCTCTTCATATTCGACATTGCAATTATACTTTAAGCCATTAATCCAAAGTGAATACAAGCCACAAATTATTTAATTAATGACACTTTACTCAACGGTAAATGTGGTATGTCAAATTTGAAGTTCATGAAAGACCAATAACGCAAACAAAATTTAAAATCTATGGGCGAAAGAAATACTTTTTTTGTTATGATTTCGAGTAACACTAGAAATATTATTATGATATTGTTGATTGTGTCTTTGGTTCTCAGGCAGGCTACTGGCTTGTGAACAAAAAATTAAACCTATCGCGGGCGAGGGCAGCTGCTCTACGAGGATCGCGGCTTCGGTGCATATCATGAAGATAGTCCTATTGTTTCCGTCCGTCCTCATTGGTGTAATGGTCGCAAGTGCTACTGTGGAACACGAGGTTATAGGCTCAGACCCCAGGCAACGAAATTTTTTATGTAGGCTTTCCATCTGTGTTCCCAATCACAAGCAGCCCGGAGTCTGGATTAGTCCCCGGTTAATGACAAAAGACTCGCCCCTATTACATGGGAGTTGAATATAATTATGTACTTGTGGTAAGTAAGTACATCTCTGTCTACCCCTTCGTGGAATACAGGTGTGAGTACGTATTAATGCAAATCTTATTCCACATATACTATATTACCAGCTTCTGCCCGTGACTTCGTCCGCGTGAAATAGTTACTTAGGGCTAACGCTAACTTTAACCCGCGATTAATTTAAGTGTGATATGTAGCCTTGCTCGATAAGTGAGCTATCTAAAACTGAAATATTTTTTCAAACAGAACAGTTTTCCTAAGATTAGCGCATTCTAGCAAACAAACATAGAAAGTATTGATTAAGACTTCCGTAAAGTCACTATCCTCATACTAGAGGAATTTATTTCATTTCAATTAAGGTAAATTTTGATTCAGCCTAAAGTAATGACATAGCTCACCCAATAACCAGGTGCTCGTTGACATAATCAGCCCAACAGTTTGACGTGTATTATAAAGTCATTACTGATCGTTGTCTGTATATTTCCATGCCTCTCTGGATAAAGTAATTTTACCAGCGGTTAGAGTAATTTGGTTTGTTGAACATTTTACATATTGTTTATGTACCTATGAAAGTTGGCCTTATACTATGTTTTATTGGGTGTTGATAGGTTTAGTGTTTTTTTGGGTATACTTAGATGGATCACCTACGAATAATCCCTTTAATTTTGAGTATGTAAGTATCTTGTCTGTACCTTTACTAGAGTAGAAGTAAAAGCGTCTTCCAGACACATTTCCAAATGCTTCGGTGTCGGTTATTATAATATCCACACAGGAGATGTATTCTGACATGTGTGTATAGTATTATAACCGTGTATAAAGCTGTGGTAGTCCTTATAATCTCATCGGTGTGCACAAATGAGTTTTTCAGTCATAAGTATCGGCAAAGGAAATATTATGAGGAAACCTACATATATCTAGGCCACGACTAGTTTATTACTTACCTATACATACTTGCCAATGTAGGATACGTTTTATCGTTCTAAAGTCATCTCACTTGAACTCGCGGCAGAAGCTCGTCTTATCCTATGAAGGTAAAGTTTGATCGTAGAAAGTATTCTATGGAATTACATTTCCGTTTTTTAATATTTTTTTAATTAATTGGAGCCGAATATTTCAACCAAAGAGCACACTACAAAGCTTGCTTAGCAGTATGGAATACGAAACTTGAATATGGAACAATTTTTTGAAATAAGAAGCTTTGCTCAATCGAGCATGAGAAATGTCACTCTTAAAGTTTTTAAAATGTATTCCTTTATTGACTGTCAAAGTAATATCGATTTGATGTTTGGAAAAACATCTGTAAAACACGTTATGACGCTCACGGCCACAACGTGACACCCCTTGCTGACATTCCACCGGCCGGGATCGCATATAATCTCGTAGATGTGTCAGTACGTCATTTCATACGATTTGTCCCTAGAATCCGTACTGCTTGCAGTAAGCTTATATTTACACTGTGGCAGAAGCGATACATTTTTATTGCAGCCTGTATTTTTTGTGCACAGGGTCCATACGATATAGAATGGAATGAGGTGAAGCAATGTACTGGGACCAAATCGAAAAACCTAACCCATATAGATGTAGTGCTGGGTCACCCAAACAACACATATCTATTACACTTCAATTCAACATATTTGTACGACTCTACCTTGGACGAGGTTTGTTTCTGTAATAATATTGGATACGAAGGCGAAGCAGGGTGAAAGCATTATTTAGACTATCCTTATTATTTTGTTCCTAAACAATCTTGCTAAATATGTACTTATTGCATATCAATAAGTTTATTAGAGCTTATCTTGTCACCTGAGTCAGATATTATGCAAATTATTAAAGAACTCATGCATGAAGTTCTGGATAAACATGATCAGAAACATGACCATGATCATGAAACTTTTGAAATATGTTAATTACCTATTATTCTATATTAACGTCATAAAAGGTCTTCAGGACAACCTGTGTAACTTAATTTGTAGTAATTACATAAAGCTGTTCATAAAAAATATTTTAAAGATATGTAGGGAATATCGATAATTTGAAAGATATTCATCAGATGATGAAATGATCAGAATATAGCTCTAAAATGTTGACAATCATTTTCTTGATTTTATCTTTTAAATAACTCTCAGCCTTGTTGGCCTAGTGATCACTCAGACTAGGTCCCTGGGTTCAATCCCTAGGTCGGGTAAAGTGATATTGGGTTTTACCAATTTTAATTTCCATATCCAATGGGTAGCTAATGGCCATATGCTGAACCCTATTACATGGGACTCAAACATAACTGGTGTAGTGTGGTTGTCCTATTAGGACACCTTAGTCTATCCCTGCGAATACACGCGTAAGAATATGCATGTATGTTGATTTGAATTTACAGATAAAGGTTGCAATATACAGCAACAAGGCGAATAAGAGCAACGCGCTATGGAACTACAGAATAAAGAAACCCTGCACACATTTTGCTTTCGCGTATATGCTGCTGCAACAGCTGAATGTCCAGTTACGTACTTGTACGGTTAAGAAGGTTGGTTCAATTTTAACTAAAATTGCGTTCATAATAATAAAAGAAGGTACCAATAAAATTCAGCTCGTAGATAACGGTTTCACCCACGTATACTTTATTTTTATTTAAGGGGTCGCTTTATTCGCGGACCCATATTTCTTTTTTAAATACGAACGTCGGTCGATGCTCGTTAAAATCGGTCCAGTCGAAAGAGATTTTTTTTAATTTGTTTTTTATATGTGTATACCGTATATACTTTCATATGTATTTAATGAAAAACTGTTAATTTACAATGATAATGTGTCTGTTTTTAAATGTATTTGAAGTATTTTTTGTTTTAATAATGACTCAAGTGCTTTTAAGGGAAGCTTAGACCTTCGTAATTTTATAAAGGCTAAGAATTTCTCAATGTTCCCAGTACATGTAAGAGTGATACCCGAGTATAAAGCCTGGATCGTCGTGGATTTGGCAGATATGTGCTACCAAAGTTACAGAAATTCGTTAAAGTATAAAGATAAGTTTTAACATATTTCATCGGAAATACTATTAAATTCACGTCTTTCAATGTCTGACCGATCACTAGTCCGGTTCCTGCGCCCTGTCAGACCACGGACGGTATGCAAAGTTTTGGGTACCTATATATAAATATAGTGTTTTTTATTTATTTCAGGGATTCTATGTATCAGTTGTGAATGTGACAGATGCGACGAAAACGTTTTTCGGCTCGTCATTCTTCTACGGAGAGTTCAAGTTCAAAGTGTTGATGTTGTCCAAGAAAGGGAATGTCTTTTGTATGAGTTTGATCGGAACGATTGTGAAACATGAAGAAGTGAAGAATGCAATAAAAAAATCAAATTAAATGTGATGTACTGTCAAATGAATTTTGGTATAACAAAATTATATACTTGACGTAACCTTTGGCTCTACCATCCACTCTTATTAAGTACGATAGTTATCAGACTGTAACAGTAACAACTAGTGATATTATGGCAGATTTACAGTGTGTCAAACAGTATTTTGTTATTACTTTTTACTACATTGGAAAAACAAATTGTTTACCAAATAATCAAGTAAATAACCGGGATTGTTTGTATCTTAAAAACACAATATTGTAATGAATATACCACTCGCCTTTTGACGCATTTCATTATTAATTAAAAGTAATAATGTCAATGAACTATGTAACAACAAAAAAAACAATTGAAACCTGAATAGTATTCTTATTGGATATTTTCCTACAAAATATTGATATGCGTTGTGGTGATCAGTAATTTTAAATATATAATAACCACTAAATAACAAAAATGTTTTATTCAATAACATCCGTGATTGACGATTTGTCTGGTACTCACTGTACCAATGAGTTTATCTAAAAATTTGCGCGGTTTCACCCGCGTAGTTCCCGTGAGAGTACGGAGATAAAGTATAGCCTATGTTACTCGCTGATAATGTAGCATTCAAATGGTGAAATAAGTTAAAAAAAAATTTTACATGCAAAATATTAGTTTACATGCAAATCTTTTCTCTTTATAATATTAGCATAGATATAGAGAAAAGTGCATTATTCGCGAAACTTTACAATTTCGTGCAAACGCTAAGATTATTATTTAGTAGCTGCACTGAGGTTTAACCCACGTAGACTTAGATTCATACATTCGCGGAACCCTAATTAAAGAAATTAATAAAAGTACCCTACTAACTCCTTGAAACATCTGCCAGTGTTAAAATTGGTCGAGCTTTTTCCCATGTTTGCCGGAACAGACCGACTGACAGAAACAAATTAAAAACTTATTTTCTTAAGTTGTCTATAGATACTATGATATGCATTTAGTAAAAAGCTGTATATTTGGAATAACAAACAGACACTTGAATTTTATTTATCTGAATAGAAGATGTATAGATGTATAGACTAGCTGTGTCCGCAACTTTGTCCGTTCTTCCTTCTATTTAAAATTCTGCTATTTAAAAAATATATATAATCGACGAAAATACGCCATTTTTATATAACTATAAACCGCCTCCGACGTACTAACTCTTGCTATACTAATACGCAACGAAATGCGTGAACGTTGAGAGCCTATAGGTTGAGGCACTGAATACAAGTCAGTGTTGGACTTGCCAGTGTTTTCCACAAGCTTTATTTCTGTGTATTAGAAGTTCCACCCACTCTAATAAACTGTCAATTGTTATTTTATTAAGTTAAGTATTTTATTATTTAAATATACTACTAATATTATGCCTGTGGAAAATCGCATCAGTAAATGTCTGGTTTTTTGGGTTAACATATAAGCATTGATGGTGAATATCCAGTAGCTATTATAAACGTGATTGACATAGTCATAGGTAAACTCATAAATATATCTATAAGTACTTATCTAATATTATTTTACACGGAATATGATTACATCATTAATCTATTAAAAATCACTTTACCACATAAATTGTTCCGGAACCTATAACTATAACATATCTTTATGAATATAGAAATGATTAGTTATATTTCAGTTAATTCAAACTATAGCCGTGCTATGACTTGTTTAAAATTAATAATTTTTCTTATTTTCAACCCTTATGTTGAAGGAGGCCTTGTAAAGGATGCCAGCAACTTTGTAAGTAATTACAGTGAAATGTTGTGCTGTACTGACTTAATTAAAAATGTTCGGTTGTAATAATAATAATAATAATAATCTCCTACCGAATTTCGGTTACGGCGGCTAATCTCAACGAGGATTAGCCATGTACGCAGGAGATATTATAGTGCACAAGTGTGTGCGCAAACACAGGTGCACTATTTATTCCCTCACTGTCATAGTCCGATAGGACGGCAATCCGACACGACCGGAGAGAGGTCAGGCGTAGGACCAACGGCTTAACATGCTTTCCGAGGCACGGGGTTGGAAACACCGCCAACTTCCAAACTCCGGGCATTTTATTGTGAATTTCTTGACAGAAAAACCCAATATGAATTTTTGACCCGACCCGGGAATCGTACTCGGGACCTCGTGATCGGCAGGCGAACATACTAACCATTAGACCAACGAGGCAGTTAATTTAATTATTCTGTGGAGCGGTTTTGAAGATCAGATAGGGACTTAATTCGAGAGAAAGGTTCTATGAAACATGTAAGCAGACTTGTGATATTATTCGCCAAAGTATAAGAAGGTATTTTCTAAAGGTGGCTTAAAATATTATGACTAGAGATAACTTCGGTAAAAAGTATGTACCAAAATCACTTTTATTTCCATAGCAGACGAAGAAAACCGTTATAACTAGAATTTCTGACTGACGTAGTCACTTCACGTATATATCTCCAGTTCAAAGCGTTTATACGCCTGACCAAAACTCCACTGCACATATTTTCTTGACACATTTGCGAGTGCATTACATGAGTCTAAAACGCCACACTACAGAACCCTTTTTCTAGATATGATTAAATTATTGGAGTATGAAGACATACCTTACATTACCGAAGCATAGTAAGTAGGTACATATTTTATAAAATATCTAAACTGTCTCATTTTTTCTTCGAAAGTCAAAGGATATTTATCAGAAAGGAATGGTGAGTATATTTACTTTAAACTTTTGACGATCGGTAGAATTATAATTTAATTGTGTCATTTAATTCAGGGTCCGTACGTTATGGAATGGAAAAGCTACAGCGTCTGCAACGGTCCGAAAATACACAATGTGACTGATGTACGGCTAGACTTTGTCCAGGAAAACGACAAATACGTCGCATACATGAACATTACGTTCCTCGAGGAAACTATGATTGATGAAGTAAGCTATCGAGTTTTTCAAATAATGCTCAACCAGCTAGAAGCCGATGAGGCTTATGCGTTGTCTGTGAGACTCAGACTTATTTTAGCCAATTTTTTTGTTTATGATTATGTACCCTGCTATCAACTTGACACACACACACATACACAAAACATACAATAATAATAGTAAATACCTACCTTGTTCCTTTAATACTTACGAAACAACATTGATTTCTAAAAATGCGTTAGAGATTGTGATGATATATCCACACCCCACTACATAACTAATTTATATGTTCTTGGCTGCAAACCATAACACATAATTAATCGTTTTACTTTCAGATACGTATAACAGTGTACAATAATAAAGGGAACAGCAAAAACGCTATATTGAACTATAAAGTGAAGGATCCCTGTCACCATTACACGTTTGGTAACATGATTAAAGAACTCATGCATACCAAGAATTGCATAGTGAAAAAGGTTAGGCTTAAATACTGACTAAATGAGATGGGATTATAGTGTTATTGGTGTAAGTTAATATTAGAATTTTTAATTTTCAGGGCTTATACGCCACTGCAATCAACCTGACAGACTTGGTCGCTTCCTTTTTAGGATCATCATTTTTTTACGGCGAGCTTACATTCAAAATTATGACAGTGTCTAAAAAAGGGAATATAGTATGTTTTATTTTCGAAACTGCTTTTCGAAAGCCTAAACCATGAACCACACGGTAGGTTGAAATAAATCACCGCTTATAAAACCTGTCTGTTTCACTATTATAACTCACGCTTTGTTGATAACCTTTTTTGAAGACACTTGTTCTTCTTAGGGTTTCAGGGGTTCTACCCTATTTCATATTACATTTTATCATCGTTAGTCAAATGAAAAACCATCGCAATAAGAGTGAGGATTGGATCTACATTTTATTTCAATTTTAGCTAAGTTAATTCAGTCGTCAAGGTAACAGATAGACCCATAGATAGGGATAATATAGCGGAAATCTTGAAACAAAACGTTCTTTGAACGGAATTCATTTATTGTGTGCAAAGCAAGTTATTTTTAACAATTACATTTCTTTCGTCTTGTCTCCTGTTTGACGTAAAATTTTACAGAATGTATATTATTGTAGAAAACATAAAAAAGAAAAATAAAGCAAAATTATCATGTTACTCATATCTAAATCGCGTCTCAGAAATGCAATTTTTTTTTACTTTAAAAAATCTTTTGACATTTGTGACGATTGCTACGGTTTTCAAAACAAACTAAACTACAACCTAACGAACTATAATAAATATACCTTATAATTAATTAAATAAATTATCTATTCTACATACATAATAATATAAGTACTGAATGTCCATTATTACCGTCCTATGATTGGCTTGTGGCTAAATACTGTTCTATTTACTTTTAATTTAAGTCAGCCATTTGTTTTAGTATATTTAAGGGCTCAAGGCCGTATGTAGATTAGAACTAGGTAGCAAAATAAAAATCCTATTTCCCAATATGCATGATAGCTCAAAATAGAAAAATACAAGATAGAACATAAATTGAATTGGAGTGTACCTAAAACAATCACTCAATCTGATGTGAAATCCTTAGATTATGATATAAGACTTTGAAAGATTATGAAAAGAAAGGTCCTTAAATGAATAACTCATCGAATAAAAAAAATACTATACCCATTATATCATATTATATGAAATCAGCAATCATGTGTATTGAAATATTTATAGAATAAAGTTACTTAATGCGCGGACTAAGAGTAAATATTATTTTGTGTCTGTTGGTCTTCATAAACATATTTTTTCTAGCCTGCAAAATATTTAAAATTACAATATTATTTTTATTGGGATTTGTAACAGCATGTATGTCGTTTTTTCTTTATTTACGGCTACCGTAGACCACAAGTAAGGTGTAGTTGAACTTAACCAAGTTGTTGTTCACCCTGTCTATCAGCCTCATGTCCTGGATAACTTGCAGGTAGTCTTCTATGAAATCCTCCATCAAGTCTTTTGATAGCTTGAAAGGGTTTACTGCAATCACGGCCTCTAAAAAGTAAAATAAAATCATTGATTAAAATAAATTCATCTGGATAGTCTATAGAGTTTCTTAGAATAGGAAACTTCTGTGAACTCATTACTTATTGCTTAATAAGGGAGTTGAATCCTGGGTCAGGAGAACCAATTTATTTATTAACTAACTTAATTCTTAAAGATGCGTCGTTTAAAGCAGTATTTATATTATGTTTAACTTGGAGTGGCCACTGTCGTTACCCCGTCAAATTAAAAAAAACTGAAGACTCATAGGGAGAATCTATGTATCAAACAGTCAGCAGACAAATAGCCGTACTTACTTTTGTGAACATTAATGTCATTGAATTCAAAGGCCATGTCTTCACACTTCACATCGATGTCACTGAAGCCTATTTTCTCCATTATTTCCCTGATTTCTTCAGCTGGATCCTGTAAGATGTTAACAAATTTTCGTTATTTCTGTTTTTACAAATAGTGTAAAAAATTTCATGGTTTATTGACAAGCGACGCTGGGTAGGTCGTTACTTTTTACGTATGTTTCCTTTATATAATCAACCGCATCGAAGCGACATACGTATTAGCATACGTAATCATCTCAAACGCATAACAAATACGGTATATAACGTAGGAATGAAAAATAGTGAGCCTCTCTGATGAATGCGTCACTAACTTTACAGTGCCGAATTGTCTTGAAATCTTAAAGGTTGAAATGAAAAACACGTTGTGTACTATTTATCACAAATTAAATGTTCATCGATGGACAACTTAAGGCTTGATGGCGGAGAAACGTTTTATGTTGAGGTACGGATCTCTTAGAGAGCGAATCTTTATATTTGACTGCTTTTTTCGTAGGAACTAACATCTGAAAATCCCCATAAAACTCTATTGCTATCTTTGCTTGTGAAATGTGAGATGGCGCTACCTATACGTAATTGACACTTGATTCATCAATTCGTGTATCAAAAAAGAAGACTGGGTAAAGGAAAATAAGGTAGGGAAATCATAAAGCTGGTTCATCCTGAAAATAATATTAAGCATAAGACAGCAGAAATTTTATTCGCTTGAAAACCGTATCGAAATTGAAAAGTATTGCGTATTGTAAACGTAAATAAGTAAAGGTGGTTATTAACCTGCGAGTCGTGATAAGGTGATACGAAGCGGTCGGTGTCCTTGAGCCACGACCTCCACTTGTCTGTGCGCGCCAGGATGCGGTACACGTCAAATATAGGGACGTGCCCCGGGATTATCATCAGGCAGTCGCCACCTTCCCGGAGCAGGTCGAAGATGTTCCTGAATGCTCCCCTGTAAAGGAAACATAGCTACACTGTAAATAAACGTATCTACTTGCAATGATGAAAAAAGTAGATGAAAATTCGCTTGACGTCCAACTGGATGATAGCATCAATCAGTTACAACAATACGATTTGATTCTAGGGCAGATTTTCATGATGTAATAACTCTTGGGAACTAGCCAATTGCCTAGTTCCATATCCTTAACCTTTACTTTGTGTGGTACTAATGCAATATTGTACTATCCCACAATTTTAATGTTCCTTACATATACAAAAATGCGTAAGACACTGGACTTCTTTTATATAAATTAACGAAACACATTTAAAAAAGCACAGGCATGTAAAATATGACAAGTCTGATGAAAAAAGTATAATAAATTATGGAGAGTGCTCGTCTAGTGCATACGTCTTCTACATTCTCAAGGGAAAATAGTATTGTACATTTTCCTGTACTATTATTGGTTCCGTGCTTCTACAAGGTTATTATTCTACGAGTCGTAGAAAGGTCAATTGTTAAGTATGTGATAAGGCTTGCGCTAGCTGAATTTGCTCTCGCGTAAGAAAAATATACAGACATAAACAGCCTATTTTTTTACAAATTGCGTATTTAATTTCGTAAGGAGGTAGGTTTGTAGTTGTCAATAATAGAAGTGCCAACCATTTAATTCGTACCACGACTGTTTTTAAAGAAAACTGAGTATTTATTTTTATATCTATCTTTCTGTATCGACATAATTATAAATAACCCTGTGTTTTATAAATTTAAAAAAGTCAAACAAAATGTTAAAGATCACAATTTAAGTCGAAAGCTCTACGCATCCACAGTTTCCTCCAAAAAGGCCTGGTAAATTAATACTTAACATTTTTCTTTCCGACCTAGGTCAACATTGAATAACTTAATAATGACAAATTTTGAGCTGAATACTGAATCACAACTACAGAATAAAAGCGATATCCACAAAAACCTACTCTATTATTGCTAAAACTATCAAATAATTCAGAAGGTAATTAATAATAATCATTGTAAATTGAAATACATTACAAATAAGTATTATGACAAACTTACTCCTGGTATTTGATCCAGTGTAGAGCGTAGAATGAGAACAGGTGGTCGAAATGCCCTCTCATTTCGCGAGGCAGGTGTCCAGAGATGTCCATCACGGAGAAGTAAGTTCTGTCGTCCCGGTGATGCTCGTTGGCGAACTTCACCATGTTCTCGCTGATGTCACACCCCACCAGCTTACCGAAGCTCCCTGGCATGTACTTCTTGATCATGCTGGTCACACTCCCATCCCCACACCCTATGTCAATTACCCTATCCCCAAATTTTCTCCATTTAATTTTACTCCCGTATTTTTGAAGGCATTGCACGGCATCCCGTTTTTGCATGCTGTTGCTTTTCTGGTATAATTCAGCATCGTCATTCATGGTGACTTTTTTAGATATTTTTTTTAAATTGAATTTACGTTGAGCGTAAGCGGTGTACTCGACGCAGTTTCCGCGGGCAATCGAGTCAGGAGCGGAGTACGTATGCATTTATATGTGCCGGCGCACGATATCGACTGGTACGTGTGGCGAAATCGTCAGCCTCCAGTCGAAGAAGCTTCGATTGGGGCTAGTTCATACTGGGAGAGATATGGGGCGAACCTAAATATAATTTGCTTAAATATATTGATATTCTCACTTTATCTCTTGTGACGCGACCCTTATTGCAATTATGAAAAAGCAAGGCAAGCATAAGGACGAATCTATAAATATCAATCTTATGAACCAATAAAAATTCAAACGCAGGCCATTGTAAACATGTTTATAGCTCGTCAATTTATATTCAGAGAATGAAACATTTTAAATAATTCATCATACAAATATCATCTCACCTTACCAGAAGGGTCTCAACAAGGGTAGACAGAGGTTACACCAAGTAGTTTTCATGAAAAGTGATGGACAGTACTAATGTTGATAAATGTTACCTGAGGAGTTCATCGCTCACTCTGGCATCAGACGGAAGTTTATAAGTTTGATCTGAAAAATTACACTTGCTTTCCTGACAACATTTCCCTTCGCCATAAAAGTCATGGTGTGACATCACTTCACTTAAAACATGGAAAACACATTGAGATTTGCGTCGCTTACCTAGCTGGTGACTACGCATACACCAATCGCCCAATAATATAACCTAACCTCTAATATATATATATTATTGGGATTTTTTAATACCACTAAGGTGGCAAACAAGGATTAGGTCCATCTGATGGTAAGTTACCACTTAATGCATAACTAAATCCTTACAGACATTTTACAATCATTATTTATCCATGATACGAAATAATCGCGGCAACAATTACTAATTATAAAACTCACTCGAAAAAATATCACAGGTAAATTTATAGGAGTCATAATAAGTACTTTTTACATACGTTAAATTAATTAATTATTCAAATATATATTAATTATTCAAATACGAGTAAAAAGAGTAGTCCTCTGAATATTAATAGATAACGTATTTGAAATTTAGTATTACCTTTGAGATTTTGTTCTGAATGTGCGTGCTGTTTGTTCGACATATCTACCTTATGCGGGAACTCACACGCCACGAAATAAAACCTAATATAGGGTTGTGAAAATGTTGAATTTTGTAAAATGATAGCTAACTGTAAATGCGCGATGAATGTTACTCTACATTAACTTAAAGCAACGACAAGTCTGTTAGTACACTGTGGTCTAGAGATAACTTTAACAACCCGAGACAGCAGGTCGAAGTTGACACATTTCATTAGAAAATGGTATGCCAAATAGCCAAACGAAGACCCTTATTTTAGATCCATGAGAAGAAATTAGGAAAACTTTTCAGGTTATTATTCATTTGCCTGAAAATATCTAGAATTATAGGATCGTTTTCCTCATATTTATTACGTAACAGCTTTAACATTGGCGTCTTAAAGATGCCCCTCTATTATAATATTAAATTATGCGAATACGTATCAGATAATGTATCTTCATCCATACATCGTTTATCTACAATGTGCTTCTAATCTTTTGTTATACAGTTTCCTTGTATTGTACTTATAACTCTGTTATTTTGTTGCAGGGTAATTTTATAGACTTGGAGCTTTACTTTTTTGCTTTAGGTATATTAACCAACTAGCCACTGCCTATAGGTTAGCCTTTAGATTTTACATACAGACTTTCATACCCTTTTTCACGCTCATAAGGATCGAATTTCGAAACGGTTTTTCGAAATTCAACCAATATGAAAACCTTTCATAGAATACACTATTCTCAAAAAAAGTGGCATATTTAGGTCATGTGTTACGACATGACCGATATAACTTGCTACAAATTATTATGATGGGAAAAGTAGCTGGCAAAAGGAAGTCTGGTCGTAGGAAGAAGTCGTGGCTACGAAACATCAGAGAGTGGACCGGGATTGCGAGTGCCGCCGACCTGTTTCGCCGTGCTAAGGACAGAGACAAATGTTCGGAGCTGATTGCCAACCTTCAGTTATTGGAGAGGCACTTTAAGAAGAAGAAGATTCTCAAAAGGCGGGATGAAGTTTTTATATTAATCTATATTTTCTTCTCACGCTTAGGTATAATGATCTTGTATACTTTAGATAGACCTCACACCACCAAAACTACGATCTACTGAGCCTGGCATATAAGTGATAAAAGACAAACCCATTTTATGAGGTATTTTTTAATATACACATGCACATATTATTTTGGCATTCCGGTGAATTTACCATATACTCCCAGATCTATTTATATAACCAGATCTTAAAATATTTTTATAATTATAAAACTAATAAAAATATACTGGGGAATGTGTAGCTCGTTAGGGAATCGACTCGCTGATCGTAAGCAGCATCAAAATAATATACTTTTCCTTGAAGCTGTATTGATCTATTGGATCCTTAAATATTTTTAAGAATTAATGTTTTTTGTGTTGTTATTAGTACATACATACATATGCTCACGCCTGTATTCCCCGAAGGGATAGGCAGAGGTGCTGTATTCACAGCATCCACTTTTCACCGAAGATGATTAAGTGCCAACGTGACAGATGGTGAGTCCATCGCCGTCTTAGACACTTTACATATATCATTGAATTACTTCTCTGAAATATGCAGGTTTCCTCATGATGTTTTCCTTCACCGTAAAGCACGTGGTGTGAAATCACTGTACATAAGTTTTTATTTTAGAAAGCTCATTGCTCACAGGCCCGTTATTAGTGTCTGCTCTGTTCCCGAATACATACATATTTATTTTATTTTATTATTACTGATATTTTTTGCGAAAGTAGCTAGCAAGAGGGTAAAAACGATGTAGTTATTTCTATACATTAAATATAAACAGCGGTTTCTGCCTCTACAACATACAATATAATGGAGCCCATAGGAATATAGAATATTCGCATTACTTAAGTTGTTATGTGCTAAGAAGCTACAATCAAGGATGTTACTAGGAATTAACAAATATGTTTGTGTATTGTGTACACATAAGTTATGTAAAGAACACGTTATTATACGTTTAATAGATACCATATAAAAACAGGAAAATATAACATAAAACGCATCTTTTGATTCTTACGAGTCGTTAATTAAATGGTTCGATTAGAATTGCATTGTTAAAGTGATAATTATATATAATCATTCGCTTCAAGTGCTGGATTTATTTGCATTTATTTCAAACCCATTTTTTCACAATAGATTGAATTAACTTAGAGTACAAAATTTTAAATAATTAGTTGAGTCACGCAAATTACGAAATTTTATTGATATATTATATCTGATGCTCTTCTATTAAGCAGAGGTGTACTTATAGTTTATACACACATTTCAACATCTATATTTTTTATTTAAATAATTTTTACCTCGCGTTCATACGTAAATGTACATTCTTGAAAATTTTCATCAGTTTAGGAATTATATGGCCGATCTGGAATAAACTCATTAAGTAAGTACTTACGTAATTACTCGCAACTTTTGATGCAATGATTTTTACCCTTACTCTTTTCCATTCTTGAAGTTAAAACCATAAGCAAAATCGGCTTATTGCTTTAGTCGCGAAAAGGTTGCAGAGGCTTTCCCCTTGACTATATTAGAATATACGACTATTAACTGATATTGCCAAAGCGGATTATGAAGTTAAGTTCAGGAGTAAATCAATGTGATTTTTTGGAATATTGCATTATTTTAGCAAAAGGTGATAATTATCCAGTAAAAAAAATTGTCTCCTGGTCTAACGCAATTTTCCTGTTCAGGAACCTATTTGTAACTACAATGTAAAGAGGCGATTTCATACTCTACCCAAAAATAGTGTGGGTGTTATCTGATCTGGGATCGAAGACGTCTGTCTTTTTGTCAAAAGGTATATGCTGCTATTGTGTAGTAATTTATTGAATCGGTGGCCTTCATCTAAGCTATATTTGAACATTTTGTTCCATCACTCTGATGTACTTGGAGCGGTAAGTGTTGCGCAAACTCTAATTCTGATTTCTATTCAATTGTACTTCGATATTTTTGTAACATTTCCTGCTAATTTTATCTAGTAATTAATCATTCAAAATGTTAAAGTTTACAACGAAGACTATTAGGTGCTAACGTGACAGATGGCGAGTCCATCGCCATCTCAGGCATTATGGGTTTGAATATCTTGGTTTCCCCACCTTACACCGTAAACAGCGTGGTGTCACATCACTTAAGTATTTGAAAAGCACATTGCACAAGTTGAGAAACCTGGGAGTTGTGCTTGCATCGCCGCTGTACCAGACGAATATTTTAATCATTAGACCACTTATTAGGCTTATTAGGCTCTTTCATGTGCTTGAATATATCCAATATTTTCGTTTTATACTTATATTGATAAAATTATGTCCAGTTAAAGCAACGGGCATTTATGAGATATAAGAGCATGTAGGTGAAACAAGTGGTCTCCGGTAAAGCCGACTCATGCGCCCTACCTTTACCTAAATGTTTAGGGGCTTAGGAGAATAAGATAATGGTTTCCAGCTGTGGCCTAGCCTGGTGACTTGTATTGTCATCGAATTGCACTATTTTATTCAATATCAAGTTAGAGCTGAAAGCTTTCTAATGTGTACCAAAGAAATTACATTCCCCTTATAACCTTCTTTTGTATAATATTTATTTAATGCATTGATCCAGTCATCGATCGCGTACATTACGTAATATTTTGAATCGTTATCAAACGCCTGTTATTACGTCACAGTTAGCTTAGTTTAGTTTGTTATGGTAACTGCAATTATATTTTATCATTTACGAACGACATTAAACCCTATTATTATACATACACTAACATATTTAGCTGCACTTAAATATAAAGTGCATTTCTTAATTTTCGCAATTGTTTTTCGAAAGGTATTAAGTGATAATGTGAAATATTTAAAAGTAGCATCAAACACTTGGATATAAGATCTATTTTACATTGCACATGATTTCTAAAATATTTATTCTACTCACGAAGGACTTGCTCGTCGACCTACCACGAAAAAGTGCATTGCCCTGCGCCTGCACACGATTTTTTTTTATTACGGTTTCGGTGTTGCATGGTGGGACATGTAGATGCTAAAACCTGGTCCAACTATGTCCGAATGTTAGTATCTACGTATTTTTCTTAGAGACAACGCTTGAATGTGATATTACCAATATACATTTTATCTACATACTATGCTAGTTGGTACCTGATATTTAGTCCGCGGAGCCTCGAAGTCAAATAGTCTATCTCAATTAGTTAACTACGATTAAGGCACACTATTGCTTCGTTAATGAAAATAAAGTTATTCTGAATTTAACAAACACAGGCTATTTGCATTTTTAACCGACTTCAAAGAAAGGATGTGTAAGTATTTTATTTCACATAGTTTTATATTTCTCTTTCTAAATGTGCTTTTTTTTAATGGTATAGTAGCATTTCATTTGGAGAATGTAAGTTTACCGACTGAAACTTATTTAAAAATGGTCATTCGGTTATCGTTAATGATTTCAATGCAGAACCGCCGCAATTATAATTTAAGTAACATCTCACAAACTTAACTAAGAGTATAATTAATATAAATGCATTTTTACGAGAAAGAGCGTCTGTGTTTAATAAACTCGTTTTAGGGCAATATATACCGAATTTGGTTTAGCAAAATGTTGCCCCCACAACTTGTTTATGACCTTAGCTAATATAGTACACAGCCCACTGCGCGGCCTTAAGTGGTGCGGCGCTGGCGTCTACTCAGTTGAGTTAGGACTTGACCTAGCCTAATGTTATTTATGTTGACGACATCACGGCTTTGATTGGACGATGCCATTTATTGTATTGCAACTATATACGCTTATGTGTGAGATTTCTTTTTTATTAAATATTCTAAATTACATATAAATATCAGTATTTTATTCAGTTAGTATGATTTAACGAACACATGTCTTCTTGAATAAAAAACTAAACAAATATAAAATGATAGGTACCTATCTACAAATAATATTCAATTTCCATTATGTATATTGCAGGAAGTGTTAATTAATAAATTACCTAAATGAAATCACCTAAATATTTGAGCCCTTAATTGTAAACTCTATCATCATCGGTTTAAGCAGAGCGTATTAACACTTCTGAACTTTGACGTTTCAGCTAAAGAGTAATTAATACGCGCTGTTTGAACAATCATAGTAGGCCCGCAGTACAATGTAGAGTTAGGCAATCAAATTAAAAAAGTATTAGGTACCTTCATTTGCTCAGTGACTGAGTTAATGTCGGAGACATTACAGGGGTATGTCTCAGTCACTGAGCTGATGAGGGTACTGACTAGGTTGTCCACAATAAATATGAGGACGCTAGTGCTATACTAAAATCCCACCCACCTGCGTGGGCAATGGCACATTAATTAACACCGAAGTCATTGTATCATCATAAAAGTCTATATCTTATCTATTCATAATTTGTAAGGCTCAACTTTATAAAAGGCATCATGTCCAGCATACAGCTTAACGCGCAAAATTCAGGATACTCAATAAAATAACAATAAACCCCAAGAAACACTGGCAAAATAAAACCTACCTACCTAAGTGCCAAAATGTAACTTAAACAAGGTTTCGGCGATTGCCTCGCCATAATCTAAACTTGAAATTCAAGGACACGGTTAAAAACAGCGAAAAAAATTCAACTCGATGCATCAGTGCGCTCATACGCAAGTGCACAACATTTAACGTGGCTACTGAGACTAAACGATCTTGATTCTTGACATTGACGAACAATACAACAGTTAAATCTAAATACACAGCCGAATCATTTAACTGAATAGTACCATCATGGGTGCCAAATCAGTCCCCTTATGTCCCCTTATTCCCCTTATTCATCAGTCCCCTTATTAAAACATGGTAAACGAAGAGTAGACAAAACTCTGACAATGTCTATTCCTTTTTAAATTTGTGTCGCAGAAGCAGATAGAGCAAGAGCAAAGCTCAGTTCTACATATTAGATTATAATATATTAGATACACGTGATTTATCGCCACGTGCTTTACGGTGAAAGAAAACATTGTGCGGAAACCTGCATGTCTGAGAAGTAATTCAAAGAACTGACTTCTTTTCTTGTCAGTTGAGTTAACAATTCTTTTTTCTTCTTTCATCTGATATTTATTTTCTAATTTTGTGTTCAGTGTTCATTTAATTACCTATTTATTATATTACAAATTATTATATTCTATAAAGAAAATCCAAGACGTATGTATGTGCCTGAGATGGCAATAGTCTCCCATCTTTTACGTTGGCATTTAAAATCTTCGGTGAAAAGTAGGTGTAGGTAATTACTACACCTCTGCCTACCTCTTCGGGGAAAACAGGCGTATGTATGTGTAGATATACGTATATTACCATTTATAATGCTAAATATAATCATTAAAGCTCAAATTGAAACCTTCATGCATGTCAAGCAAGTGTGAAATTGAGTCAAGACCCACTTTATTGATATCACAAACATGTAAACATTATTCATATCAATTGTTTAAAGTATCAGGACGATACAATTCGAGGATGCAAGTACGTGGTAGTCATCGCAATGTCACCCCGAGCGGGTTCAACCACCGAACGTGCAAACCGGGAGAAAGGGCTCCGAATAAGGGAACTTTATTAAACCATTGCATTTCATTCAAATTTATAATGTTAAAATTTGTAGATTCTTTTGGGTGGATATACTTTTCAGATCCAAATGTTGTCGATGATAGTTGAAACACAGTTTTGTGCAATTCAAACTCTTATGAGTTCTTTTACGACTGAGTGGCAGTGATAGAGGTATTCACTCCATATACACCTGCATGTTAAATTTAACCTGCAATTTTGACCGCGTTAACTTAATTTAATGGGTGGTTTTATTTCGCAGAATCCCATTTTTTTTAAACTTGCTTTTTTACTCCTTGTTACATCAGCTATCTGCTGGCTTGATAAGCTGGAACAAACAGACACATGCACAGACAGACAGAGATTTTTTTAACATTGTTTTACGTACCGTCTTACGTACATGCGTATAAATACGAACCTTGTATATAGAATCTGAATCTCGGAAATGGCTCCAGTGATTTTCATAAAAGATCGTTGTGACTATGTTTTCAGGCAATAAAAACTCATACAATATCATTATAATACGAAAGTAAATTCCGCCGGCATGTGTTCTCGCCTGTATTCTATGTTGGTAGACAGAGAACACCGTTTGCCACATGCTAAATGTCAAGTTCTTCGGTACTATGCATTAAGGACAAGCTGTTAATTTGCAATTACACACAGACTTCAATTTTATACGTACATATGCTCACGCCTGTAATCCCCGAAGGGGTAAGCAGAGGTGTTGTTATCACAATACCCACTTTTCACCGAAGATGATTAAGTGCCTACGTGACAGATGGTGAGTCTATCGCCATCTCAGGCACTATACATACGTCTTTGAATTACTGCTCAGAAATATGCAGGTTTCCTCACGATGTTTTCCTTCACCGTAAAGCACGTGGTGTGAAATCACTGTACATAAGTTTTTTAGAAAAACTCATCGGTACAGGGTCCCGCTGGGATTCGAACTTGCGTCGCTTGCGTAGCAGGCGACTGCTCAAAACCCGAGGCCACCTGGCTCCTAATTTTATATGTGTGTATAGAATACTACATATGCGTTTATATACGAGTTATTTTGTTGTATGAAGTTCGATTTCGTTTCAGTCTATAACGCCATGCATTTTGTTTATCAAAACTATTTAAATGTCAATAATGTGTACATTATCTACATTAATAAATATCAAGATCATTAGTGTCGTGAGTATATTTCCGATACCGATGCGACTATAACTTGAATTTCTCCAGAATTTCCCCAATATGTCTCCCTATCTGACTTTTTGAGTGCATTAGAGGTCGTATGATATTCTTTGGCCTTTTGAATATTGAATTTGAACACCTATTTGTTTTACGTTACGTAACCACAATCTCATTCTTAGGGAACTCCATTTCAAAGTCCATTTCTATGATGAAATTTGTAAGTGAAAGTTACGTAACAGTTGGTACTCCTATCTTTGGAGATATATACAAACATGTTTGAGCGCGTATTTTGAGTTTGCTCACGCACACAAAATTATTTGAATTGAATCTGAATGTTTATAAACTGGATATTTTTGAATAAATTACATTGAAAAGGTACATAAAGATATAGATACCCAGCTTTTTAATGTAGGTAAGACCAAAATAGTATATAGCTGTATGATGGTTTTTATAATTCCAATCAATAAACTAGATACATTTGTCATTCTTTTATATTCAGAAAAATCACTATAGTAAAACATTGTGAAGAGTTATAATGCATCAACGTGAATTGCCAAACCTTTTTTCTTAGTACCCAATGTTGAGCTCGCTTGAGAAAACCACATCAGGGATCTTATTTCAAAGCCTTGATATCTGGTAGTAGAAGCTTCTTTGAAATTGCATTCTTAGTACAAGGCCATTATCATTCCAAGGTGTGTGCATGAGTCTGATGGCGAGAGGTAAAATCGTAGAAGGTGGCTACGGGCATTATTTCCAACAATTCCTCAGAACATTGCCTGTATACAAATCACTCAAGGAAGCAGTATCTGCTCTGAGTCAACGGTTTCAGTCAACTTGTGACGCCTTTTTTGGCACCACATTTCTGAACCGAATCAAAATGCTATTGTGATTATAGTATGTATAGATACGGATAGTGCTAAAGCACCGTTGTGCCCTGCGTGCCCCACAAGCTGCACGCGGGAGGATCTGATGGCTGCCACCAATAATGCTGTTGAAGTACATTTAAGGTACAACAATTTAAAAAGTCTGTCATCGACACGATATGCAGGAGAAAAAGTGTTTCTAATCTCTCTCCATACATTTTGGCGAAAGTATCGACTGTTTAAATATAATATTGAGAAGATATAAAATAAATCCACTCTGATCCTCTTTCCTTCTACTCATATGTAAATAAATAAATAAATGATCTTTATTGCTTTTTAAAGGCAAAATATTAAATTTGACATTGCACTTAAATTTGAGTGCATTCGACTTCAGAATATTTGATAATTGGTAACATTCAAGTACACAAAAGACGTTGCAGTAATTTAATGTGCCCCGGTACGTACAATCTTTCTTTTCATTATTGTAAAAAAATTCGTACTTTCGTCCTCTCTCAACCAGTTAGTGAGTGCATTGCCCCACGAGTATTACTGCCCAAATTTTAAATTGATATGCCGTCTCTTTCGTCCATTCAGTTGTTCAAATTTGAGTGAACGTGTAAGCAATATTGTTTAGTCATCGTCGGTTAAATCGTCTCTTATTGACGGTCCAATGTGTCGGGCCTTAAGGCAGGTTATGACTAAGGTCACTAAGGATGAGTTGTCGTAGGCTTAGAAATGATGGTCAATTGTTGTCAAACTATACTGATTACTAGACTATTGTGGTTAAAGTAAACAACTTACTTCTGCGACCAAGTTATGCAGCTTAAAAATTCATTAGATCTTACAGACAAACGAAAATCCTAATACTGCCATATAATGTTGGTCGACGGCATAAAAATATATCTTATATTTTATTTTATTGTTTATATTCGTCTACAGTTTTTTTTCAGATTTTTACAGCAACCAAAATCAACAACACCGTACAGTTTTACAAACCAAATATTAATTTACACTGGTTTGGTAAGATTTTGAATTAATTATAATTTTATGGAAAATGCATATTTGATACATTGAACGGCTGAACTCAGCGAAGGAAGTAAACAGTATTGGTAATCAATTTTAATATAAGTTTATACGACATTTGGGAACTTCTTTAACTTTGATAAACCAAAACTAACTGCAAAGAATTGTTATTGTTTTAGAAAGCAGGAAGAGCCATCTGCACCTTATACCGAAATGTTTCGTATCTCAAAGCTGGCTGTGTTCGCGTGAAAGCTTGTCTTTCTGGTAGTTGCACCATTGCGGCGGAGATGGCGCTGCACAACATTCATGATCAAAAAATTGCTGTATATATTCGAACACACAACACAGAGGAATATCGAGTTGAAAACTACTCACTTGTCATGGATTTCATTAAGAGGTCTGCAGTCTTGCTTACTTAGACAAACGTAAAATCAAAATTATGTATAATTCGATCATATTTGTGTCATTGTGTGTTGCCAGATACGGATAATAATAATGTTCCTCTAAACGATTTTATTTTTTATACAAACACCTAAGATATTTTATGGTTTTTGATTAGATCTGAAAGTAGTATCTTTACCCCACCCTGATCAAATACAATTCGCATCCAAATAATAGCGCGATATAATTACTCGAATTATAAATTATTTCGGTATAACTTTTGTATGGCGGCTTCAGAGGGTCCTACAGAAAGCTTAAGGAATAGAATATCGTATACTTCCTTTTCCAATGTCGACTTAATTGTGGACACGCATCTCATCTCAAAATACAATTGCTTAATAAATATAAGGTTTTTATCCATGACAAATGTTTTTTTAAGGTTTCATTACCAGCCCGGTTCATCGTAGTTGGAATTGTTAGTTTCCCACATGCAATATTAAGTATCTATTTACGTATTTATTCTTACATATGCATGTATTCGTATTAGCATCACCATTTGATCTTCCCGTTGACACTGATTCCCTACCAGCATAATCATAAATATTTATTAGTCATACTTTAAATCCATAAATATAATTATAGGAATACAGAACTGATATGATATGATAAGAGTTTACTCGTAACAAGCTTTAGACTGATGTTTCCAATTATATGCCTTCAACCTCAACATATCATAAGACTTCAAGACGTTGAAGAAATTATATGAATCACGGTGATCAGACATTCAATTTCCTGCTCACTGTGGATTGCTGCAATTGACATTGCAAGCAATGTCCGTACTCACAATATGTATCTACAATACTTATACATATACAATTAAAAGCCCTGAGTGACTGACTTATATATCAGCGCAGTCTTATCCGCTGGTCCTAGAGACAAACATTAGTAGGGTTCTTGGTAAAGTAATATTTGTTGTTGTAACATTGAACCGTGTCCATATGCTTATATATTATGTATTATTCAAAATAATAAAAATATTTTTGTAAAGCGTAATTACCGAGTTCTTCTCAGTAAAAGCAACCTACCAAAGGTTAAAAAAAAAAACTTTCAGTTGCATGTATAAAATCTCATGTCGGATGTTCTGTCGACTGGAAAGTACTTTGTTAAAAGTCTTACCAAATAAAGATATGTTTGAATTAGAATTTGAAGTGCATACAGAAAAATATATTTTTTTTAAAATTATACCCCTGTGATGCGTGAAAGGAGGCTGACCGGTTGTATGTGAAAACCTACAGACATAAAATATATTTTATAAGTAGGTACTACTGCTTACCAACAAATCTGTTTATTTATGTATTCATGGTTTTAAGTTTAATAAGTGATCTAGATAGGAATAAATAAGAGTGCATAGTTTCTTCTACTAAATAAATCCATATATTTACTATAAAAGGTATTGTTAAACACCAAAGAGTCTTGACCAAAGCGAGGTCTATCGAACTTAACCTCTATGTATGTATCTTAAATGTAACCATAGCACTAGCAAAGGTAGCTTTGATATCTCAAAGCTACCTTTGCTAGCTGTTTATCAACAGAAAACAGGAGGTTTGAATATTGTATTTCGTTTAAAGAAAAAAGGTAACACTTCAGGTTGTTTAATCTTGAGACTGTTTCTGAGAGCTCAATATTATATTACTAACTTTGCTCCATTACGAGGATCTCCAGAGAAAATATTATACATAATAATAAGCCAGCGACGATCTGCACTCGACATCAATTTCCAGCAAACGTTCACACATAAAGCGACAGTCGTCCATATAATATTATTTACTGACTCACACAACGAACGTATCCACCTAAAGAATACCTAAAAAAATATACAAAAACCTTTCCTAAGAATAAGCGGGACGGAGTGCGGATCTTATTTTTCTCGCGGACGTTTCAGTCGCTCTCGGGCGGTGAGCGGGCTGGGGTTGGGGGCCCCCACCACCCCCTGCAATAATACTGCGTCACTATTTTGCGCCATTACCTACACTTGCTTCCTATTCTATAAGTAGCGAGGCTCCTAGAACGTAACACAGCCTCTAAATACTCACTCATGTGTGCTTCGTAGTGTATGCTTTTGTACCATTAAAGGAACTTCATTGGGGTCTTGATGACCTGTTTTCAACTGCCGACCCACTTCGGTTCGATTTTTTTGCGTGAACTGTGTAAGCCAAATTGGTCAGAATTAATGAATGAGTCAAGTAAAATATACAATTTAGGTCACTATAACAGTTGACCTGTTAAAGCAATACAGTTTATAGAGTCGTTTGATGTATTTTGTTTTGGTTCAAGTTATGACACATGTAATATTTTATTAATAGTAGCATGCTGTTATCTATTCAGTTGTAGATACGTAGTACTACTACTATTGTACATTTTTAATGTTATTAAAACAATATGTATGAGAAATGGTGATAGACTTATAAAGCCTCAAAAATATTATGCCGTCTTTGAACACTGTAAGTACATGCATTTCTTCGCAGTAACCTTTTTAGGACTTGCTTTATATTATGTGGATGGAGCTCGAAAATGTACAAAAATAATAAAACGAATAATTTCAGTTACGTACTAAGTCTACAGTTTCGAGTACTAGCGCTCCGCAACGGCGGCGGTGCTTTATATGTGTTGCACTGTTCCAACTCATGCCGTAGGTGGTGCCTTCAATACACGCTCCTCCTAGATATACCAGCGCGTGTGTACGGAACGAACCAACGACATCTAATTAAATACATCGCTTTCTTATTACATTTTGGCTGGAAATAGGGAGACTGTCGATATTCTATGATACATTAAACGGTTATATGAGAAAACACACAGGCGTTTCAAAATTCTATCATTTATTTCATCCAGTAAGTGTGCATCTTGGAAGACCTAAATGCATGGTAAGTATTGCATACGTGCAACAGTAAGTGTGGATTACTGCTTAAGCAGCCCCTGCTTTGAAGGTTTATGCAGCGTTGTTCCAAATATCGATAGCAGCAATAATTCCAGCGAGACAATGAGCTAAGTCTAATAGGCACGGCGCGCCGCGTCGATACACATTATTGACAATCGATAGTTAAGTGTTGCGCATCGATAATTCGATACTACCCGGCTTTATCCGGATTTAAATACAGTGTCTGATTATAGTTGCATGTTGTTCAATTTGTGGGTAATTGCATCGAGTATTCATGATTTGATTTCTCGTATATTCGAAACATGGTTGCATTTGATTGATGTTTTTGGTTGAATAATTATCTTGTGAGGTTCTAGCAATGTTCATATTTTTAAACTTTGGAACTGTTTGAAAAAATGTCGCAATAAAATTGCAGTCAATAATGAGTAAATCACATCATAAGATACTCTTTTATATCAAATAAGAGAATTTTCTTAGAGATATAAATAAACAAATCTTTATACCACAATATTTTATTTTATTTGTGACACTTTTGTTTTTATATTTTGGATTCCATTTTCATCCAATACAACCTAAGCATAGAAAATGTGCGCCCATCAGAGATAATGACTGGTTGGTAGACAAGTAGCAAACAATTTCCAGCATCAATAAAACTCGCTGGAATAGTTATGTACAGCAGACTGGAAATGCAACTACTCGTACCTATCTGGTCCGGGAACAACTAAATATACCTAGCAGATATAGGCTTGGAGACAATCCACATACCACTACACGACTTTGGAACAATTCCTTCGGTTAGCTACGTGTACACTGACGGTTTTCTACTAAACGAACCATCAAGCTGTGCTGGAGAAAACGGGATGTATGTAATAAACGTGGAAGACTTCACTGTGTGTGGTGCAAGGTAGGTGTTTTGTATGCAGAGGTGGGTGTGAGGCGACGGTCCTTTGATTCTGGCGAGATTAAACGTGCGGCAGACGGTGGCGCCTCTATCGATTGTTGTTGTAATTACAACGCTATCCTCGCCCAGTCGCAAATGAAATTGTTCCGGACAGAGCTAGCTGTGGATGCCAACGTGTTGTTACACACGTCCCATACACATGGCAGGGCATTTTAAACTTTATACTCTCGTAGCAAAGCTCTACGACACCAGCTCTACGAAACTTGCAAATGAGCTTGATAGAGTTGCGGCTGCAATATTGGATGTGATGCTGTATTTAGTGTTTGAAGAAATTGCAACGAAACGCTTTTGGTGAAACGGTTACCATTTACAGCAATTGATATTCAATTGATCTGTACGCGAATCCATGCGTGTGTTCCATACTTTCAATACACAAGTGTAGCGATAGTCATATATTCAAGTATTAAATATGGGTTCTATTTTATCTACGGACTGCTGTGGTTAGCCAGTCTTTATAAGTGCTTGGTTAAGAAATTGTTCTTATTGTAGTACTTCATTTCTATTATTACCAATAGAGTCTGAAGAAAGGTACTGAAAACGGTAATAAAAGCCTCCGTGCTCTACTGCGCCGATACGGTACGGCAGCAAATCCACGTTCAATTCTCAAATACGAATGAGAACCGAGAGAGCAATCCAATAAAACATTCGTACCCCTCAGAACGTATCTACGTCTACGTGACGTAGACGCCTTCTTGCTACGCATGCGCTCTACACTCGTACAGAACAAACGGACAGTTCCAATTTCAATTGTAGAAAAAATATAACCAATTCGAAATGGAGAAGGCTTTGCGGCGACCAATGGGAGAGCTCACAGTCGCAATGCCAACTGTGTGGGCGGGGCGAGTGATATCTAGCATTGGAATGTTCGTTGTATTTGTTTTGTCGGATTCGAAGGCTTTATTGCTTGGTGTTTGAGCCTCTTTCCCCTTGAGGGTGGCAGCGGCGGAAAGCTCGGTATGGTTTTGGGATGAGGCCCTTCACATTATGTACCGAGTCCTTCGCAGCCTACAGATGGGTGACCTACATATTTAAACGTAGAAACGGTACGTTTGTACTCTTCAGGTTTTTCAGCATCTTCAGTAAAATATGTGCAATACCGTATGCCAAAATATATCTTAACTCAAAACAGATTGTGATAAAAGGTGGAGTTTTATTACAAAAGTTTGTTGTACTGAAATTAATCGCTGGGAAAAAATAAGTTGGAAAGCTTTCTAACGCAAAAAAGCGCAGGTGCTTAAGAATTAACTTGTAATAAAATTAAGGAGTGTCGCTCCGCCGACTTTATGAAACTGTGAGTATTGATTTTTCGATAGGGAAAAAACGAAGGCAACGATCTATGCAGATCTGGAGTGCTCTCGGCACATCAGATGGCACCGGCGGGGCAGCCTCCGCAGACAATCGAACGTGGGGGCACCCCCCCAACAAAGACTATGTGCGCCTTCTGCGAGACCCGCTTCAACCTTTATAACATACACTTATATAACAACCAAATTTTCTACATACAAGTGGATTCTAGAAAAGGACCTAGGAACATCTACTGCCTGTTGATTTCAATCCTGTCCATTGCAATCCACACGGTCAGATTAAGCAAAATATTTGACTTGACGGAAAAATATGTTTCTTTCTAAATTAAAAACAGAAATAAAAAAAATATGCTCACGCCAGAAGGGCGCCATCTCGCTATACATACGTCTTTGAATAACTTCTCAGACATCTGCAGGTTTCATCGCGATGTTTTCCTTCACCGTAAAGCACGTGGTGTGAAATCACTGCACAATTTTTTTAGAAAAACTCATTGGTACAGGCCCTCTGGGATTCGAACTTACGTCACTTGCGTAGCAGGCGACTGCTCAAACCCCGAGGCCACTTCCACCAGAATAAAATATAATTACTAATAATTATAGAGTTGTATCTATACTCTATTAATTATAGAATAAACATTATTAACTGTCATGTATTTCCATTAGAAACGGATTGACACACTTACATGACAGCTCACTGGGTATCAGACATTGGAAGTAACTCTATAAGCGCCTTACTATGGCCTAAACTAAATAAATAACTTATATTTCAACCATGTATACTGAACGTTTTTCATACAGTGTATACTATAATTAAAATGATAGAAGTTATATTACAACATCCACAAACATGGGTATCAATAAGTTGCTCACATGACAAGTGAGTCTGTCACCGTCTCAGAGGTGGTTCAAGTCTTCTTCGGAGAGCAGGTTGCCTATGTTGTCCTTCATCGTCAGGCTCGTGTTATGACAAATCATATATACACTGAACCATTACCATATAAAAAAACGGTAAAGACTGTATTTAGAAACGTTCAGTATTAAATATCTCTGTGATGCTTTATCTTTGGCAATATCGACCCGTCGGCGGCGACTTCCCATTCTCGAAGTAAAACACGGCGGGAAGGAAACCGCGGGATAAACCTCCCGCCTCCCCCGATCTTTACGTTTCAGGAATAAATATTTCAGAGCGTGTGCTTCGGAAGTTAAAGTTATGTATCGCCCACGCCAGCGGTAACAATCTGAGAATGAGAAAAGCTTGCTTTACTTTTATGTAACTTTCATTTTATATGCCATTCTCTCTGTGTGTGTCTTTTTGTGTATACCATTCGTAGTGTTGTTTCATAATAAATTCAATCTTTAGCTCTCTCACTATAAAATTATTTAAAAAAATATATATATTTAAGTACAGATTTTCTAAATATAGCATCAATATTCTGTAATTTCTAAAAGGTGTATGTTTTAAAAAAAAATTGCTTGAATATTTTTATTTACTGCATTAGTGCAATCATGTTTTTTTTTAAACATAATTACTATCTTAAATCATATTTTTCTTTTTCTCGTAGTTCTATTGTGCTAGACAATAGAACTACGAGAAAAAAAAAATATAAAATAAAAATTATAAATAGAACACAGAATTTAAATTTGTGTCTGCGAGAATGGTGCCCAGTAAGCTGGCTGCGTTACCTCGCTGGATTGCTAAGCTAATCCAGGTAAGAACCAGTTCGACGGTCATCAGAGACGTCGACGAGGCGTTTCGAGAGATCATTAAAAAAGACATTCGCATTTGGCCCCCATTATACCAAAAATTTGCAAAAAATCATAAAGAAAACAGGATATAAACAGATATTGCTGATCGTAGTAAATTAATGGCCATTAATATAATATTTAAATCACTAATACTTAATATGTAATGTGGAGCTCTGGGAGAGCCATGCGTATAATTCAGGACAAAAGTCTTACCCGTGCCTAATCTACAATGAAATCACATGAAATTAATTTGTTATAGTAGGTTTATTCGTTATAAGAAAATAGGCATTGTGTACATTTCACTATCAAGGTGTACATTTATTGCCAAGTTTATGGTTCCTGATAAGCTGACCTCGGACAAGGTAACATTGTTATCGATTAACATTCCAGCTCATTCGTTTAACATTTGAATTGAGTTCAGTTAATTGAGTATTTAACAAAATACAAGAAACAGTGCTCAATATTTAATAACAAATAAAAACTTTTAAATAATCGATGTCTTTCGGGATTGAGTCAAGAAGGCTGCAGCTTGTCACGCTGAACAGCAATGGTGTTTTACAGCGTTGTAACGCCCCGACGTATGTATAATATACTAGCTATGCCCCGCAGTTCATTACACCCTACATATTTTTTTAAATTTTAAGTATCCTAAGTTCCTCTTTTCACATTAGTTATCCGCCAGTGAAAGTCCCGTTAAATCAGTCCAGCCGTTTCGGAGATTACAAAGACAGGCTGAAAAAAAAATTTATTTGTTTTTTCTATGTCTGTACCGTGTATACTTTCAAATGCATTTAGTGAAAAGCCATTATTTTGGAATTACAAATAGGAACTTCAATTTTATTTATCTGTATAATGTATAAAAAAATATATAAATTTGTCTAGGCAGTACGCCATGGGGACCTACCGTCATCGGTTTAAGCAGTGCGTAGAAATATTTATTTCTATATATTTACTTCTGAGCGTTTTTCTTGTACCGTAAAATTAAACGTCAAAGTTGGCCTCCTGATTCATGTAAAACAAGCAATCGAAATATCATTCAACGCTGAAAGTCTTTCGATCGAAACCTCGTGGAATGTGGTATTCGCGTGATTCGAAATCGTAGTTCGATGGAAAATTAACTCAATAGGATGCTGTCGCGAAGACGATTGAGCTATTAAGTATTTTCTTTAATATAATTAATACGGTTTAACCCAGATACCGATTCTTCTCATTGCAGTGGTATCGTATAAAAATCAGGTGATCAGCCACATCAGGTTGAATCACGTGCCGACCACAAGCATGGGATAAGGCCAGGGATATGATGATGATGATGATAATGAATACGTTACGTGAAAACTGTAACGTTTTCATTACGTAACATACAGATTACGTGATTCGGGCTATTGCTTGTAACAAGAGCCTCTACCAGTTGACGTACAACCTGAAAGTCGAGGTGCAACCTCGTATATTGATTAGGTACTTAAGTCAAATCGATCGTCTCCTTATTACAAACCATAGACTAAGGTAGTCCTTGGTATAGAAGTAGCATCATCTCTTTCGTTGATACGCATTTGAAAAGGGATGGACATAGTGTAGTCTTCGTTTACACCATGTGTTGGATTAACGGGGATGCTGATTATGCTTGTTCTTTATCAGTATGACATAACTGAACATGACACAAATGTCTTGTCACGTTTGATCTGTTGGATGGAAATTAATATTGTCATAGGTCATGAAAAACTGTGCATATTGTTAAATCAGCTGCGATTGAGTTTTTTATCAAGCATTCGTGAAATCAATTTGGAAATCATGTGCTTTGATTATTCTGATGAATCTAATGGTAGGCTAATTTGTATTTTACGTTTTTATTTTCTATTTTAATTGCCATACGTTATTTAAAGGACTATTTTAACACGCTTTTAATTTTTAATGGTACTTTAAGTATAATACAGTTACTAATCATTATTATTTGGTACCTGGTTGACCGAGCTATGCTCGGTTTCTTCTTCACACAAAAAAAAGGAAAAAAAATCCGGTGAACGTCAGTCTCGAACCGGGGTACTCTAGTTTCGTTTGGGAAGCCTCACCTTTGAACTACCATAACTTGATGTAAAAATGTATTGTAATGTTTTTTTATGAGTTCTTCAGTGTTTGAAAACATGGTCAAAACGATGTTTTCCATAAATTAAACCTAGCTAGATCTATGTTTTGCCCCTTTAACCCCTTACATGCAAAATGTCATCAAAATCATTGGAGCCGTTTCCGAGATTCCGATTATATCCGATATACAATAATTGTTCGTTTAAACATATAAGATGTGTAAATTGGATAGAACTTACGTAAATTCACGTATAGATAGAATAGAAAGCATAAAGAATGGTTGCGACATGATACAGCAGATGGGAGAAAAATAAAGCTCATTCCCTCACGACGCAGCTACACGAATAAACTTTGGCAATTTAGGGTTGAATAGCTCTTGCCAACATTTTGTTAGTAAGCTTCTTTACGGAATTTATTTCTAGCAAATAAATCGGAGAATCACCCGATTAATAGTTTGGGCTTAGTGACGAGAAAAGAGACGATAGAATATTTTAGAGAAAACGAATCAGGCAACTGGGAACGCGGTTCGAGTTAGCTAGTGGTCCTAGTCGCCTGTATCCTCAAAACATCGGGAGAAAATCTGTGTTAGGACGGCAACTAAATTCAAACACGTATGTATAGCGGCTAGGACGATGATGGACTCACCATCTGTCATGAATCTTGTTTGGTGAAAATGTGTGTTGTACCACCTCCGGCTTTCCCACCGTAGGCTTTTCCGGCATGTAATATATTTCACACCTCACTCTGAACACATGACAGGTATGTGCGAAGAATGTGTTTTTAAATGACTCATTTAAATAGAAATATGTTTTTTTCTGTCCATTTCCCAAACAGGTACGAACTTCAATGATAATGACGGAAAATAAAAATCACAAAGATAAAATCAAACAGTCAGTATATATTTATCTAGTAAACGAATAAACAAAACATTAATCAATACCCCAACCCATAAATACAGACGTGACATTGCCAAAGAAATGTACGTCAAAAGGGTCCGAGAGACCGACAAAAATCAGCGGCGATGACTAGTGGATTCTACTCGGGTTACGTTCCTAATCCCGAACCCTTCCTCGCAATATGATTTGCGTCAGTGGAGATGCGTTCAGAACAGATCACCGGACGGTAACCGAGTGGAAAAAGCGCTTCTCATCGGGGCCGTTACTGAAGATCGCTCCAATTCGAGTGCTGTTTCTCAACTAAATCTTCGCTTCGGTAAAACAACGTGACAAGATTGAACATTAACGTGTTTTTAGGGTTTTTGTTTTCTTATTAAAAAACGCATTTATATTTATTAGTTATGCTCGCCATTTGCGAATGCTTTATTAATTAACCCAGTTATCGTGATAAAGAAACAAAGACAAATTAATTAAGAAAAATAATATTCATATTTCAGGTAAGTATCCCGATGTAGCGGGCTACCTTTTGTTTGTAGTACTGAAGGCGTCCGACCGCGAGGTGGGTAATGTTATCATTCCATTAATTACAACAACCACCCCCTGCTTTTTAAAAGTAAATTAATCCGATTAAGGGGGAATCGAAGAACCCGCTCCGACCGAGTTTATTCAGCCAACTTTCTTTAGAATAATTATTTTTTGTAATTAAATCCATCAACACGATTTTTTCCTAATGATTCTCCCGTGGGAGGGGTGTTTGACCAGAAATAGGGAGATTTTATTTTTCTTAAATATATATTATTTCCTTATTGTATACAAGAAGTCTTAACATGGATAGCACTGCGGCTACGACGTTAAATAATAACTAGTTCTATGCATACATAAGTTTGTTCATGGTGAGAAATTGCTGGTAAATGACTTCGTTATCTTTTCATTTCTTTTACAGATATATATATATAACTATTGGATAAACTCCGTGGTTTAGTAGTTCTGCGTATTAACCCAAAATAACCCAGTTCCAAAGTCGAGAAAATATTGTTTAAATTCTCCTCTGTATGGTGAAAAGTGGTTACACCTGTAAATAGCTCATTGGAGGATGTGAAGATGAAGACACGAAAATAAATACTACTGGCTAACTCAATTATCAAACATATATTTTTTTCAATTAAAACTGTATAATCCATAGTATTCACACAATACCCTCTAGTGTTTCCCATTCCCTGCCCGGGTGTTAATGATATCTGACCCTTAGGAGAGCAACATTTACTTAGTTCTACGAAATTATTCCAAATGAGTTTTGACGATGAAAAGATGCCTTTACAAAAGAACGGCCTTTAGGTGTCGCGGCGAGATAACTTGTTCATCTTTAATTAATTATTTTGTGGTAAAGAAACCGCTCTCTTTGATACTCCGCCACCATTCATCGGAACTTACAATTATGATTTCAATTAAGAAGCTGCACAAAATTTAATTTTTAATTTTAATGCTAATAATTAAAGCATTTAGGTATCTGAAATTAAATTAAATTATTTAGTAATTAATGAGAATTCCCAATACCCGAAAATAAAGCGATTTGACATACCTACTAAGAATGACATGTGAGTATACACATAAGGCAAATTTAAAAAAGAAATACATATTTTAACTTTCAACAATATTAATTAATGGCTGTCAAAAATTTCATTTTCAATTATTTTTCAAATAATTGGATTACCCTAGAATTGCGAAAAAAAACGTACTCTATCTTAGATTCTCCTAGTAGACCATAAGGTTAGTTATGTTCGTAGACATAAGTTCTTCAAGTCATAAGTAATTTCTGTATTTCAGTATGTATAGCCTATTGAACACATATATATGTATTCAATAAATAGCAATCGATAGTTACTGCTACAACTGAATTTATACTGAGCAGTAATGTGGCTATTTCCAGGTCACATCTGCTTGTGAAACCGGACCATATCGTATGTTCTGTAATATATCGACACAAGCCGGATCGTAGATTGATGACGCTCCCTGCCGCCCCAAGGGACCCTATTGCAATACATTCACCATTTTCCTAAACTAACCGCTCGCTCTAATCACTACACAGTTAAAGTTCTTTAAGTTGAGAGTGATTCTTTAGGTAATTTATAATTTTGTCCTTTAAGTAACGTTTTCATATTGTACATCTTCTAGAATACATGCATGATATTGGAAAATAAAGATGTAGCTACGTTATTCTAAAACAGATATCTTGTTAATTGGTTAACGCAACACCTTCAGGTTTCCAAATATTATTTTGTTCCAATTTTATACACCTAATGAATAAAGACTTAATTTTTTTAAATGTTTTTATATGTTTATATAGCTTTCTGTATCATAGATCATGTTTCTACGAGGGACAATATGTTTCTTCCTAACGTCGTACTTAGCAATAATAGACCGTTTGAAGTATAAAAGTATTGTTGTGAAATATGTGGCCGAGATGGGATCGGTGAGGAAGCGTCGTGCGGTCGGGGGTCACCGCAGATGCGATACATTTCTACCAAATGCCTTCCCTGCGGCTACCGTATACTATCACCATTATAATATACACAATATACTGTATTCCTTGTACAGTTCCTAGCTCGTTCCTTCTCAATGGAAATTTACAACAATATATCAAAGACTCTTTCAGGGTAAGAATATCTGTAAGGTTCTTAACTTACTTACGTAATTGTCGCTCTTTAATATATATATATATATCCTTATAACTAAGTTCACTTTAAGGGACTATTCAAAAATATGCTGGTAAAATATTGTCTAGGCAGACTACCTCTTTGAAACAGTGGTTGCAAGCGCTACTGCGGAACACGAGTTCCTGGGTTCAATTTCCGGGTTAGACAAAGTTATATTGGGTTTTCTATTTGTAGTTTCACAGTAGCAGCCCGGAGTCTGGATTAGTGGCCGGTTAATGCCAGTAGGCTCGCCCCCTATTAAGTGGGAATAAGTAAACATAAGTGGCGTAATGTAGGTATACTATATATATGGCGTGAGCATGTGTGTGTCCACATACATAAACTTTACTTCTTCATTAAATTATAACTATAGATGGTAATTCCAGAAAGTGCATGTAAGCGTGAGCCAATAGCCACTTAAAGCATATATATTGTGCTAGCTTTACGTCATTGATGTGATGTCAAACATTTTGGTGTAAGAATGTGTGTTAGGAGGTAGGTAGGTGTTAAGATTTCAAGTACTCGATTAAGCCCCTATGCCCCGTGCGCCATGGCAGCTAATTCAAGCATTTGTGAGATAAGCAGATGATGCGTTTAACATGCCATGAGATCACACGATCGTTTAAATATCCTTCTAAAGTACCTTTTAGAACCAATACCTACTTTGAGTATACTAAGTTACCTATATGCCTATCTATAGGTGCTGATATTCATATAAAGTGACGTAAAATCCGCAGTAATCCTAGACACTGTGGATTTTAATTAATTTGGACCATGAGATAAATTGATTTCCAGTAATTTTGTATGTAGTTTCAGCGAATTTTATAAACTACATAGTACCTAACAAGTATTTTCATTCGGTTTTACTACTAAATTGATCCGCTTGGAAGGTTTAAGTACCTTCTTATAAATTCACTTCCAATGTTATATTTAAGGCATAAATGTAAACTGTATGAAGAGAATTTAATATTCAGTCCTGCTGCCCCGAAAAGCGTGAGTTCTGAAACGAAAAGTTCCATCCCCATCCACACCAATGCCTCGAAAATAACAATTAAGTACAAAATGTCATTCGATCTGTGTTAGGGTGGCAGAGTGCGATATTTTCGTCCGGTGCAATTATTATGCAAAATCATTAACATCTTAACGAGGAAGTGCGTCTTCACCCCTAAAGCGATCGATACATAAAACCACCCCAGTTATTGGAATTCGAGATTAATTGGAAATGAACGATTGTTTCACAAGTTACTGAGAAAATACTTCAAATATTCATTAATATTGAAAAGGAAATAAAATTAGATTCATGATTTGTGTGGATAAAATTTGATTGATACCAAAACCATTCTTCATACCTTCCTTAATTTTTCATTTTCTTTTCAATTTCCATTGTTATAATGATTACAGTTTCTTTAGACATTAAGATATAAGATTAATATTTTATCTATCTGGACCTATAACTCCTTTTACTATAGTGTCTAGTACCGGGCTCACGCTTGTATTCCCTGAAGGGGTAGACAGAGGTGATGTGATAACAACACCCACTTTTCACCGAAGATTATTAAGTGCCAACGTGACAGATCTGTCTTTCGATATATATAGTCTAGTATTTTTTTTATTTACATGTTCTTGAGTTCTTCATACTCTGTTCGTCTCGTTCGTTTTGGGGACAAAAACTACTAGTGTAAAAAAATGGGTTGGTACAATCTATAACACTATCTTAATTTTCCTCATAAAAATTATAATCTTCTAGTTTAAACAAACATAATTAAAGACAATTCCAAATTAGATTCGTGGACACCAAGAACCAATTAGGACGCAGTTACTCTCATCCTGTATAGTAAATGATGACCACGTGATTAGTCCACAGTCACATTAGTAACCCAAGGAGTATTGATTGATCTTCGTTAACAACATACATAGTTTCTATTTTAATCTTCCTTGGTGATCTACCCGTTGTGTACCGAAGTAGGTAAATGTGTACAAAGGTTCACCCAAGGCGGTGTGCGTGCTCGTTAATCATAATTTCACATGTTTGTTCGTGTGTATGTTCATATTATTATGTTTTGGGGATAAGAAATTAGTTAGTGGACATTAAACTTGCGTACGATTGGAACGCACGATCTTGATCCGCTATACTGAAGTTGGTTTTCGAGACGTATTTACTTCCGAATGAATGAGTAGGTAAAAATGAAAAAATGAAGTCGCCTGGAAACTATAAGTAATTAATAATACATTAGCGTTCGAACATTGTCTGTCACACAGGGAAAAATAATATATATATAATTTTAATTATTTCTTTTCGAGTTTGTGAAAGTTATTCTTTTACATCACTACTTCTTAAATACTAATCAACGTTCAAAGTTTATTTATTGCGTGAAATGCATGCAAAGTATTATACAAAGATGGCTGTTTTGTATATAGTGTATCAGTGCAATCTGCCTGCATCTATAAATAATTATTTTAATTTATATATTTTACACAACCTTAGGTAGGAAGAGCCGTGGTGGCCTCCGGGTTATAGAAGTCGCCTGCTACGCAAGCGATGCGAGTTCGAATCCCAACGGGGCCAATGTACCACTGAGTTTTTCTAAAAAACGTATGTACAGTGATTTCACACCACGTGCCTTACGGTCAAGGAAAACATCGTGAGGAAACCTGCATATTTGTGAGAAGTAATTCAATGACGTATGTATAGTGCCTGAGACGGCGATAGATTCACCATCTGTCACGTTGGAACTTAATCAAATTCGGTGAAATGTGGGTGTTGTGATAACAATACCTCTGCCTACAGGGATTACAGGCGTGAGCATATGTATGTATGTATGTACAACCTTAGGCTAAGTTAATATTCGACATGGGTTGTAATTAGAAATATTAAGAAAGCTCTAATTAATGAATGCAATATTAATAGTTTTCTCACAAGTATCAAGTGTACACAGTCAGCGTGAAGGAAACTTGGCAAGAAGCATTAAGGGCTCGCACATCGCAGGGACTGACCCGTCATGAAATTTAAATCTAGATCAATAACCACGCTTATATCATTGTCTTCATTAGAGATAATTGGGTTCGCTCCCCGCCGGCCGCAACTTTGTTTGCTAGCTGATAACTTGAGACGAATTACTTGGAAGCACATAAAGGTGCCTTTGTCATATGACCGACGTAGATAGAGCCTTTGTACGGTAATTAAACCTTAAATTGTATGTTAAGTATAAATGACATAAAATACAAATATATTATTTTCTTTATTTCTAGAATATTTTCTTATGAACGTCCATATAAAAAATCTGCTTGTAAAATAGCTTGACTTCAAAATTTTATTCACACCCTGTATGGTGGCGGATCGAACTCATAATAATAATACTTTATTAAAAATACTTAATTAATCTTTTCATGTGGTTTAATTGAACGTCTCAGCAAAACATCGGTGAGGGGGCGTAGAACTCAAATAAGTTTTTCTTATCGATCTAAGCATTAACACACTCGAAAATCAACAACGTAATTGAGGTGTGTGCCTGAGATACAAAGACACGTCACGATTTTGGGATTGTGTAGATAGAAAGGAAGATATAAGTAGAACAGGGGGTCTACCATCATTGGTTTAAGCAGAGCGAGCGAACTTCTGAGATTTGACGTTTAATTTTATCACCGTGCAATTAAACGTCTAGCTAAGAAGTTCTTAATACCCGCTACTTAAATGATCATAGTTGGACCCCTGGTCTCCCCAATCTTCAGAAATCATTACCTTACGTTGTTTATACATTACGTATGTTATTTACGGGTCTGGCCGTAGAATTGTTATTGACATAAGAATACAGAGTCAACGTTTCGTGTCTTATCATTTTGAAGGCACCTTGGAGGTAGTAGATATTTACTATTCGAAGGCTAAGCTGACCACTCGCAAATGCCTACGAATAAAATGTAGCTATATCTGCATACTTCCCAGAAAGGTCTCCGGGAGGAGGTAGGTCGACGAGCTACAACACCCCGTTTCTACAAGCTTTTTATCAACATGCAATGTATGTTTTACTAGGTGTTCGTTAATGTGACGTCTTACCAATTCCAGTGTGGCGGATCATATAAGATGGCATTCTAGGTATTTTCTCTGCACTACCTCAGTATGGGTATCGGGTTAAATGAAAGGGCTTGATAAGAACAACACGAAAAATGAATTTTCTCTTTCAATTGCTTCGACATTTTCATAAAAGTTTGTTTAATTTTTGTTTTTAGAAATAGTTTATTTATTAATCATGAATCAGTCGTCGTCTCAGGTGACCAACGTCATTGAGTTTCCCCTCGGTATTTTGCAGGTTACCTCAGGACGTTTTCTTTTCACAGTAAAGTTCGTGGTGTGAGAAAAATTGGTACTACAGGTGAGATTGGAACTTGCGTTGTAAGCGACTACTCAAACCACGCGGCCATCAGATGTACTTAAAAAAATGTGGGTACTTAACATGATTATCATAAAAGTCAGTAACGGTATTTCATATAGTTGGTACAGGGCGGGTAATGCCGTCATTTACATCGGCCGTGTTTACAAACGGCGGGTAAACACGATTACCTGAAATTAGGTTAGTATGTTTTATGTTATTTACACTGAGAGCACCTACGAATATGTTCACCTGTTCACTGAAATATTTAATTAGTAATTGATTAATATTTCTCAGTTCTAATTATCTGCGTAATTTATACTAAAATTGTTTCCACATTTTCCACACTTAAGTTTTCAGTACCCCGTGTAGGTTCTAGAAATACTTAAGTACGTTGACTTTGATACTATGATTTCTGAAGATCATTCAGTGTTATCTTAGTAAGTCATTCAAGTACAGATTTGATCTCTAACTCATATTAAGAAAACACCGTCAACATTGCTTTTGTCACAGAACGGCATATAAAAGTTGATTTTTTTTTTCTATCGCCGAATATTACCAGCACCTTCCTGTTTTAAGTAACCTGTGTATGCACACGACGTTCATCCAATATTTGAACTCTCGCATCGATTTCGAGTCGATCTTTCTAATCCCCATTTTCGCGACGCCATTACGATTTTTCGAGCGCTCACCTCACTCCATATTTCCGCGCATATCTCGACGATTCGCAGATCCATTATTTTTTATGGGCCGAATACACGATGCTTAGTACGAGTATCTCCCTGCCTACCGAGTGTTAACGTCTCGGTACACTTCGTGGGGACGGGGGTGACAATGAACCGAGACACACAAATGACTAATATTTTAAAAACATGTGTTTTTAAAACTTTTCAAAGTGCTTGGGTGGAAATTACGCAGGGTGCAGATGCAGATTCAATGGAATAGGAAGATATATTGTTACGACGTTTTAAAGGGCTCTCCTGTTTGGTAGTCTAGCTTTCTGAATCGTGATAATGTTTTTTAGCATCAGAAAGAAATTACAATATTTTTTTACTTAATGAAATGCTTGCATTTATAGTTTTTAGTAGATACGTGGTAATACTTATTGTGAAGTTTCTAGGCCCATTGACTGAGCATGTAATCAGGTGAAAGTTACAACACGCAGCTAATATATATATATTCATCAGTCGGGTGCTTATTCCTTAGTCACCCCAACTCGGAGGTAAGACTCCCGACTCAGCCGTTCCACTCAATACATTTTATCGACAAACGTCAGAGCCGCTGCGTGACACTTATGTAAATATTTAAATACGATCCAGTACAAGCTATGAATATTTTAAACTCTAAGTAAACCACTCCGCTTTGTACTCCCACAAAGATACTCACACATCAATGAAAGAAAATATATTTATTATTCCGTATGCGATAAGGTTGAAAATCCCTTGCTTAGGTCGCGAAATGAACGTTGTTTTTTAGCCGATATCTATGCATAAAGCGATTTGATAAGTGCTCGCAAATTGGGGATCGATATTAAAGTGACGAGTTATGCTGATTGGATTTTTTCAAGTGGTTCCGAGGGCACGGTGAATAATTGAGTGCGATTTAGTTTGACGAGAGAAAAATGATTTTCGCATAATTTTTTGTTCAAATTTGAATAAATCAGTCCTCTAGTGGTTATAAATGGTTAAAACTTTAAGTTAGTTCTATTAAGTTAGCCATTAAAGCTTTATACAGGCGCCTTATGTTGTCTTGTTACATATGGCTACGTCCCGCATTTTGACATTGCTCTGAATATTCTCAAGGGGCAAGCGACAATGATTAAACAAATAAAATCAATACATTATTTTATAAATTGTTACTAAAGACATGGCAAGGATAGAGGCGAATGAAAAATATTGCATGGGTTACACCGACAAGAGTCAGACTCTTAAATTTATGATAATGATGATGATTATTAATTCAATTTAAGTGAGGTTAGGGCATTCGGAGCGGACCGATTGGGGACTGTACCCTTCCAGACGATCTTAGCTAAATAACCTTAGAATAAATAGTATTTTGTTCTTGCGGTGAGTAAGGTCGCCATAGCTTCTTAGGGCTGAGGAGGAGCAGGAGTGATGTTGTGCTGCCTATACGGCTAGTAAGGACATTCCGCCTGCTACTATGTTGGCAGAGTGATTCTATTCTTTATAAAGGTAGGCAATGTGTGAATGACACTCTGGTGTCAGTCATGTTCATAGGCTGTAGAAGCCGCTTACCACCAAGCAGACTGCAGGCTTGTTAGCCACATATGTAGAAAAAAAAACCAGTCAGAAATTTTATAAGATATCAAACAACATATACAGCCACTAGATTTCAATCAGTACCAATACAAGTAAAACAGGTATTGGTCATGCACATAATTTGCATCTTATACACTGCAGGTTTCCAGCTATCTTATTTAAATTCCGTAAATACCAAATCAGGTCACACAAAATAACGCAGAATAGTACATAGTGTAGTACGAAAGAGTAAGTATAGGTGTTATGTATTGTCGCGGTTGAACAATGCTTAATAATTCATTAGGTGGATGTGAGCACCCCGACCGTGCCCAGATCAATGATCGCAGATTGTCGACCGATGCGACTCCACCCAATCTCTCACATCGAGTACTCTCACCTAGCTTTCCGGTTTCCATTCTTTTGTTAGCCCCACTCATCGCCCTCCAAGAGGATCTCTTTGTTACACTCACTTTGACAACCTAACCGGATAGCTATCATATACAATTAGTATAAAAGCTGATCTTTTTATTTATATCTTCACTGACCCGCCCGGCTACAGTTGCACGAGTTTCTCAAATTGCAAAATTCACAATACTGATAAATAAGTAATAAACAAATTGCATATTTAATATACGCATGTAATTACATGAAAACAACGAGGAATACCTGGTAGTTTTTGAAAAGAATGAATATTTTAGAATGGTAAATAATAATATTAATCTAGATAACCAAGAATATATAGCCAAAAAGTGAATTGTCAAGGTGAATCATATTCAAAGGAACGTATTAATTATCGTCGAAGTTGGTGCTTGATACCCAATTATAATGAGTATGATGAGCTAATTAGCTAATTAAACAAGTTGTTGGAAGTGATTTTCCGTTACCGTAAGAAAAGAATCTACTCACAAATCGCGGAAAAGTCTGTAGATGCCTGTATTAAAGAATAAAACAAATAGGTGGGATACAACAGTTTTATATACTCCAAATGTACTAATTACGTCTAATAAGCAATATTGACTGAATAACCAACAAATAGTGCAGTTAAAATGGGTGCAACTAAATATCTGAAAAGATGAATGATTAAAAAAATATTGTTGAAATAACGGTAGCAAAACTTTATTACCTACATCACTACCCGAAATAAATGTGAATTATCATCTGCCCATAAATAAATGGGTGAAAAGAACGTAATACGCATATTTGTCTTTATTTCTAAGTTTAGTTTATAAGCTGTGCCGCGGAACCCAAATGTTTTTTTAAATAAAGATTGCTTATGCTATTCCTTGTAAAATTTGCTATCTGTCAGTGAAAGTCAGGTTAAAATCGGTCCTGCTGTTTCGGAGATTAGCTGGAACAAACAGATAGACAAGCAGAGAAAAAAAATTAAGTTGGTTTTTACATGTCAGTCAGTCACCTTCAGTACTTTCGTATGCAATTGTTGAAAAGCAGAAAAACAGACATTAAAATTTTATTTAATTGTATTGATTTATAGATATAGATCATCAAAAACAAAAATATTGGAGGCAAGATTATCTATATTGTCTTAAAATACAAAATTGTAATATTATCTGCCAGAGTGAAACGTAAAAGAATTTTTAAAAAGCTACTACCTCAGATGGCAACTGGGAGAATACAAAGTGTTCAAGGCGGACGATCTACTTTCGGTCCTATTACATGTTTTAATGTCAATAAATTCGCTTACATTTAAATTTCCATTGTAATAAATCAATTTTTAAATACACGACAGTGGGACAATATAGGCTACATAAGATTTTAAAATGTTTAATTAGGCACAGAAACAGACGAATTATATTGCGGTCTATTTTTGTTTCACTGAGAGCCAACTATGATGGATTAAGAACTTCTTAGCTTATCGGTATCAAAATGAAACCTCAAAGCTCAGAAGTTCTTAATACGCTCTGCTTAAACCGAAGGTAGGCCTGATATAGTAAGTTGGTGCGGTGTGAATCTCTGATTCCTTCAAACGTATCTACGCAATTAACCAACCGGTCGCACTAACCATCAAAATTACAAAATGCTAAGTAATAAATTTCCAATATCATCAAATCGTTAGTCAGACGAAGCTAAAACTATAACTAGTAGATATTGAGCTATCACAGAAAACGATAAGATCGCTTATTTCGTATGGAGGCAAAAAGTCTATCGATGGAAATAAGGCAAGAAATCCACGGGTACATGCAATAGGCGAGGCTGGGCGGGCGAGTGGCATTGATCATAATATCGACGGAGGCTTACGGAGTGATAAATGGACGACCGCAACGTCACTGGCGGGATGACGCCGCCCGCCATATTTAAATCGCGCTGTCACATCCGCTCGCCGCATAGGTAATGCTGTAATGCTACATAGCCTCAATAACAATTATTTATTTTGTCTTATTTGCTAGAAAAATAACACTTCGTTATATTTACTTATTATAATGTATAATATACATGTAGTAGTAGTAAGTCGAAATACAAACTTACTTAAGTAATTATTTAAAACTAAAACATTCAAGATATTAAAAAGATTAGAATTCGATTTTTGGACCACATGAAAATGTGGTAATTTAAGTGTATTTGGAACAAAATGAATTCGGAACATTTAATTTTTTTTTTAATTTCCTTACTACTATATAATGGACTATATAAATATAAACTTTTTAGAATATTAATGAAGTACAATAATAGTGAGATGTTAAAAAGTAACTTGTAAGCATATTCAATACATTTATACCTTGAAGCGACATCATCCGGCAAACAGAATAAACGAGCCAAATAGGAAATTAAAATCATCAATCAAACTAAAAAGTACAAAAGCCCGGTTTCCCATTGTCGCCGATATGTTTGCGCAAAAACGACTTTGTCGCATCACAGTCGAAGTAATAAAAAATCTGTACAAGGACTCTTAATATTACTGGAAACGTTGTTCTTATCACAATACGCGCATCACTTTGTAATTATTATGATAATCTATACTAATGTAATAGATATTGGGACACAAAGGTTTTTAGATTAGATTAACCGGATTTTAAAATTTCAAAGTCATCAAACACATCTTTATTAGATTAGATTTTTACAAAGCACTTTCAAAGTGCTGGCAAGAAACTCAGTCATTACTCTTTTAAAAAATATATAAAATTTTAAAAATACAAAATAAATCACTTAAGAAATATAGGCAAATAAAGGACACATTTCCAATGCACAAATGTTAATAAAAATATACATAAAGAAAAATCTAGTAGTTCTACTTATATCTAAATGCGTACCTAGCTTAACTTTTGAATTAACCAGTACTATCTTACCTATGTATAAAGCTTGCAAAAATGGTTAAGTGAGGAAAATATGCCTTAGCAGTAGCGTCGTTCCGATTACAAAAATATCGAAATGAAAAATCCAATACAAGGCATAAGTGTGAGTGAGAACAACTCACTGTGACGTAGTTTGTACGGTTCTATATTCTGTAATATATTTTTGAGTATATCAATAACTAGCTGTGCCCAGCGTAGACTCAATACTATGAGCTTTATTTTGCAAAAGCCTAATTAAAAAAAAAAAAGTAACCAATATCTGCCAGTGAAATACCTGTTAAAGTCAGTCTATGTATTTCAGAGTTAAGCTCCGGCTAATCTCTGAAATAAAAAGAATAAGACAAATTTTAAATTAATTACCGTATTTTTTTTCCATATGCATTTAGTGAAAAGCTGTTAATTTGGAATTACAAACAGACACTTCAATTTTATTTATCTGTATAGGTTATACAACAAAGTTAAGAGTACTTCCAGGATCTTTATGGCGATGATAAAAGAGCTCGGGGCTTTGTGATAGGACACGTAATACGCTCACAATTGGTTATTGCGTTGCAATGACTATGCGGTTTACGCAGCGCTCACCGTTCACCGCTTAGCGCTCAAGGAAACTAGAAAAGGATCATATGACACTTTTACGACATTTAGGATCTTTTATAATACATGTAAGTAAGAAAGGATTTTTTACACTATTCAAAGGATTTAGTTTTCAACAAGTCTTAATAGTTATGTCCTACGATTTGAATAGAAAATCTAACTCAGTAACAAAAAATTAAAACTACCTAGCATATTACTTGGAAGCGTACAATATAATGATCTGTATTTTTATTATCTGTATTATTATTTGAAGAATCTTTGTATGGATGTATGTTTGTGTACTCTTTCATGCAAAAACTACTTAATGGATTTTGATGAAAATTTACAATAATATTGCTTATACATCAGACTAACACAATTCATATAGGTACTGTGTTAATTATCCTGGGCAGACTGAGTCGCGGGCACCAGCTAGTTTTCAATATGAAAGTATTTTTTTTTATAAATAATGTCCCATTCCCCTTTTCGATGTTTCAGTAGGCAGAACGAGATTATAGTCGCAATGTCAAGTCATGGAGACACAGAATCTCTCAGATATAATATTACCGCACGATTGAGTAATACTCTGTTACTATAGCAGAGAGAAAAAATGAAAAATTAATCGGTTTCAGTTTAGGCTTTTGGCACTTATGAACATTGATCAATTAACACTACTAAACTAGCATCCTGTACATTAATATTTTACGGTTTATATGTTTATTTCATATAAATTGGAGGCAAAGTAAGTTTATTACCCAAAAAAAAATTGTTTTTTCTGATTTTTTTTTAACCTTTTTATATCTAACCTTTACTCTGGGTCTATTTTGTCTGTGGGTCTAGTTTAGTCTAATTTTGAAAATGTGATAAGAAAGTTTTTTTTCCTTGCGTTTTCGCCTGTGATAACATTGGACTGATTGATATTAATTTAATAATTACACAGCATGTAAATATACATACATTTAGCACTATTTATTTATATATTTTCGGAAAATCTGTACCTAATTAATTATAATGAATACTGAGCTACTAAAGTTTGTGAATTAAAACTAAACCACAGCATGAATAATAGTACGTTAAAGTAAAAGCTAAAATTCCAATGTAGAGTGTAGCCGCATCGTTCACAGCCCGCCACTAGGCCGAGTTCTTTCAGCGAGCAAGGGTTCCAATCCTCAATGATTCAACACTTTCCATTGAAAACTTTATTCCAAGATTACTCCGTTGTATAAATGTAATAAGCTTTGCAGTGACGAGATTAGACCCCGAATTTCACTCAGGCATTAATGACATTTTCAGTCGGAGAGCGGGGGTGCCCTTGTTTATGCCGAGACAATGATTTTGAAAGTCATTTTGTTGCTCGTAAAATAAGGAAACAGACACACCTACACTGATTAGTTGTTAAAATGGCCGTTGTTAAGGCACTTGTCTGTACGTTACTTTAAAATGTTGTCATATTTAGTTTACCTTTCATTTGATAAAAATCAGCAACAAATTCAGAATTTTGAACAATAAAACAACGGGACATTTTATGATCTGTATTGTAACTCATTGCAAGAATTTTTAGGTTTTGCGCACATTAAAGTGTTTCATGTCATTAAAAAGTTATATCAGTTTACAATGAAAAGTAAAAAAGTGGAGATCTCGGCGATATATCGAAACTCATTCGCGTCGCACATCGGGCGTGCATGAAATTTACATGGAATTTTGTGCTTGTAATAAAGAATGATGAATTGGACCCGCATTGGTAATTACGGGCACCAGTGAGCGAGCGCCAATATTACCAAATTCAATAATTATAATATGTTACTGTATTTTTATACAACACCTTGTATATGAAAGAATAAACACAGATTCTAAATAATGGAATTTCAGTTTAGATTCAATGAAACTGTATCGGATATTTCTGGCGAATGGCACTGCGATTTCTGCATAAAAAGCAATGATTAGAATATAACAATGCGCTCTCGAATAACAAAAGTAAATATACTTAATTTTTTCAGCAGGTGCATTGTGATTGTCCGGCTTTCAGTTCTTTGCATGGTCAAAGAACTCTTCTTACTAAAATGGAGTCTTTTGTGTATTACAAACAAAGTAATAATATAGTAAAAATAAATATTAGTAATGTGTTCTATCTTGAGGTGTTTCGACCGTATTGTGGAGGAAACTAGGGTTTTTTGTGGCAGTAATTGGTTTTCATTCGCTCGTTGATTTACTGGAGGTCGCATGAGGTATGGTTGTTTGTCACGATACCATTTCGCCGGCCGATTACTACACTGAAAGAGTTTCCATCTCTACCTACATATACAACTATTTAGTATGCTGCGGTTTATAAATGAATGCTATTAAAATATTGGATGAATTAGATACATTTAAAGAATATAAATCAGCATTCATTGTCGGGTTGTTTCTTTATACCCATGCATTTTCCGACGAGATAATACAAATTTCAGAATAAAGATAGTTGTCTATTCAAAAAAATTAAAGCGCTACCAATAAACACCCCTGATTACTATCATTCCCTTGTTTCCGATCTTTGCCAAGCGTTCATATGCATCTGACCCATCCTGTGGGCTTTATTCTAGTTTGAGATTGAGCTCACACATATATTTAAAAAAATCCTCCATATCACAGCACATAGTATGCATATGATCATATTCGTTTCATTTCCTCAGTAATTGTTGTTGCAGCCAACGCTGGCTTAGGAAACCTCGTTAGAAAGGGTATCCCGATGCATGTTTTAAAATAATCTGCCTCGTGTTAATTCTTAATTTACTGCTTGGATGGTGGCAGCGGATAATTCGATTGGCGATACGAGCCGAGGGCTATACGGCTGGACGGTAATCTTCACCACATACGTTTACATGTTACTTAAATGTCATCAATTAAAAAAGCAATAAAAAAGTCGAGTGTCTCGGGTGGGTAACGCTCTGTTAGCTATTTGTATGACCAGCAGACCACCGTGTAATATTAGGTACTACGCTGTTAAAATGAACTTTAAGGATGGCATACACGACAGAATCTAAGCTATTTACCTGCATGTAAAAAAATAAAACTATGAAAGTTCCCATATATGTGTATGAATTCAAATATTTTTCTGTATGATCTAAATATCACCTTTTCACGCCATTAGCATTAGGTGTACTGAAATGTTAAATATTAGTGGTCTCCTTGACCTGCCTTCTACTTTGGTGAGCCAACTCTTTTCCAATTATAAGATTTTATCAGAAAGTTTAGTATCATGCACAGAATGTGTAATATTCAAACTTTTTGGTGTAAGTGCTGATATAGTTTAACTATCAGGCTTGTAAACGATAGTACCAGTAGCATTTTATAAGAAATACACTTAATATTAAAGAATATATAGGTAAGCGCCGTATGTAAATTTGTCGATTTTGAAAAGTTTCGATAATTTTTTGAAATCACCACGTCCAAGACGTGTCACCTCTTACTAACATTGCGCTCGGTCGCTTAATCTCGTAGATGCCTGTGTCTGTGTGAGTGTTTCATTTAGAAAGATTTTGTTCTTAGATTCCGCACTGCATGTTGTGATAATAATTAGTAGAAGGGTCAAAAACGGTGACGACTACATGCACCTACCTACATAACAATTTACTTGTTTTTTCACCGTAGCAGGTTATTGTTCCGGAAAATTGTTGTGACCTTAAGAATCATTAACAAAACCCGTGGTGTATTCTAAGGCAGGAGCTAAATAATATTATCAGTAATATTTTATACGATATATCTATTTACTATAAACACGCAACTACAATTTTAATAATATTTTGATCAAAAGACCCAAGATATAGTAAACTATTAAAAGAATTTACAGGTATAATGGAATATCTGCTTTATTATATGAGTTAGGTATACTCTTATTATCTTTCGAGACTTTTATACTTTTCAGAAGATGGTATATTGGAAACTATAACAATCTCTCTGTTGTTTAAATAGTTGCTCTCTTTGAGCAGTTTTTTATATCTATGACTAAACCTTCCCTTCAATCCTTATACTAAGGCATTTACGTACTTGCAGGTATTCGAAACGTAATAAAATACAATTTAATCAAAAGCAAATTATCTACAATGACCTTATAAAAAGGTAATGCATCTAATAATTGATAAACTTGACGGGAAAATGTGAGTAACTGATTGTGTGATAAGAAGATATCGAAAGGGTTTAATGAAAACGAAGCGAAACTAATAGTGCACCTTCCTGCGATAGTGATCTTTAATTTTGTATGAGTGGTAACGTTGAGTACGATGCGCGAACGGAAGCCGCGCCCGCAGTACTATTAAATACCTCATTTAGGAACTAGCTCTTACATAGGGCTCATATATTCTATTTACTTCACCAGGGGGCCTATCATAATCGGTTTAAGCAGAACGTATAAAGAACTTTGAGCTGTGACGTTTCATTTTGTAACCATAAAATTGAACGTCAGAGCTAAAAAGCCCTTAATGCGCGCATAGAGCGCTTTAAGAATTTAGACTTTTCATTTCTGTACTTATTTATTATTTTTGTTATTAATAAAAAAAAAATATTACAAGAAAGCAGTAAGGGTGTGGTATATCGTTTGATATTCAGAGAATAACTTTAAGGAAGGTGTTAGACGTATCTAAATATAGTCAAAGTAAGTAAAATCTATGAGGCACGATGCAAAACAATACACATCCCTCGGGTTTCGGACCGGAAGCCTCCCTAATCCCTTACTAGTGAAACTTGGTATTTGTTACATCAAATCTTATTTAATAATTCTAGAAACATCTTTAAACAGGATGTGGTGATCTGCCGAAAGGTTTTGCCAACATAGTTCAACGGTACCTATTAATTATTTGGTGTTACTTTCGGAATATCTGATTCGTATTTGAGGTATTGTTCCCGAAGTAAACCGCTTCTCGATTTTGGTATTACATTTATTATTAAATGTATTTTTCCACTATTGGCTGAACTTTGTGGTCGCTCTATTCCACTACATTCTATTTAGGTCTCTGGTTAAGTATATTCTTCGATATAGTCATTAATGGGGGATACTTACACTGCGGCTTAGACAACCTTAAATTAACCATTCTTTGAGATGTAATCTCCTTCCTTACAAAAACCTAACTATCTTTCGTTTCGCCTAGTTATCAGAACGTAGTGATGTCACCAATGAGATGGACGGACCAGATTAAAACTGTGATGGGTGTTCCTACTATCAACGAATGCTCTCGTAAAGCAGCAGTCCGAAGTGAATGGTGCCGTATTGCAAGCCACCAATCCTGTTATTACGACCACGACCTCTACCAAGAGTTTAACGATTGAGAAGAAGAGTGACGTCACAGCATGAGTTTTACGGTGAATAGAAACATAGTGGGGAAACCTGCAACTATATTAGAAGATTTTTTTAGAAAAAAAAAACGTATATTGCATTTGCAGATTCAGGCACTATAGATGGACTCACCATATGCCACGACTTCATCACACCAAATCATCGTCAAACGTGTGTGCTACCTCTCTATACCCACTATGAGACCTTTCTAAGGAGGCGTGAGCTTACGCCCCGATATCTTAGGTACTTAATCGTTCATATTTGTATTAAACGGAATGCTAGTTAATTCGACCTTCATAAAATAAGGCACTGACAGCGGCAGCGTTGCGACTGAAATTGTAACAGCAGTTAGAAATATGTTTAATGCAGAATGGATGTAACTTTTAAATGAAAATTTAGCACAGAGCTTTCGCAAGCAAATAGCAATCTAAAGTTCGCGGACTAAACTGCTAATATTTTCATACGACAATTTAAGAAGATATTCTAAGAGCACTGGTGATGTTTAAAAACCTTTTTAGGTTTTCTATATATTATTATTGAACGTTTAGAATGTTCTATAATAGATAGGTTATTGAAATGTCGCCAAAGTTGAGCACGTATAGAATTTTAAGGCGATTATGAATCAAGTTAGATACGTAATGCGCTTCGCTGGGAAGTTGTGATTGCATCCTCAGTAAGTTGGGTGTGGTGGCACTCGATACCTTTTGTGTTTGGGGAGCCTTTGTACCCGCCTGGTGCGTTTACCTTACACTCGCTCGGTGTTGTTCGCCCGCCATGTTGCCGTTTTAATGAAAATGGCTCGACTTTCCTTGCGCGCGTACAGCGATTTTATTATTATATCTTATGATTTTCGCAATTTACGAGACACTTTACTTGCAAAGTTTTTTTTAAATTCAATATCTACAATTATACTTGATTGCATATGAATATGAACATACACAGAAAAAGTTATTATACAAATCAAAACATAAGGGTAATAAGGGGTCTTATTGTGAAAGTAATCTCTCCAAGACAACCTAATAAGTAATAAGGTACAGAAGAGGAGTAAATTAAGAGAAATACACGTTCGCTGGTATAAAAAGTGGAAAATATAAAATGGCTATTATATATTTTTTTTTTCTGTGAAGAGGCAAAGATACCCCTTCATATTACTCACAGAAGGTATTGCAAATGTTCTGTTTATTAATCGTTTCGCGAGTGACTGTCCTAATCGACAACTTGCTATTTATTATGATCTAAGAGGAGAGATTAACGAGTTTCTAGATAGGCATACATTGTATCTCAATAATTGCAAGATACAGCTTTTCTTCATATATAAAAAAAGTTATACTAATGCTGATTATTATTGCATAATGTAATAACTATTACATCTTTTTTTCGACAACACGACGTGGAGCTCAAAATATAATTTATTGTGTAAACCCATGTTGCGTATTTCAATTACATATTTAACATAAATTAAAATTGCGTAAGTGTTAACAACAGAACAGAATATATCTAGTATCAAATCGCCCTATTGAATACTTAGAATATTATAACGATTGTAAAAATCTCATGTTAATAATTAGCACAGACCACATTGTGTGCACCCGACTTACCCTAATGATATCGACAGGAACTGAGACACCCCGTTATCTACAGGCAAGAGCGATAATCTCTCCGTCTCAAACCTGAGTTAGACACCTTGGAAGACTAACGAAGTTCTTATAATCCCCCCGGCACCCCCCTAATAGAGTTATTGCATCTCGTCTCATGTCGTGACTCCCCCAAATTTAATGACACCTATAAGATCTCGCGTAGTTATATTGTTTTATAAATACGTGTTAAACAGAAAATGCATTTGTGCTAAAATCTAAAAATATCGACTACTTATATTAACAAAACTTTCTTAAATTAATAAAAATAAAAAATGTTGGTTTTTCCTCAAACTATTGAATAATACTCATAATCACTTAACATGTATTCCACTTATCCTGCCGGTATGTATATTTGACTTAAAATATTGGGCTCGGCTATAAAGAACCATCCTCCTTTTCCTTTCGACGGTTAAAGATAAGCATTCACAGAACAACGACACTGCCCATGTTGCGTGGTTGGTACTTAAGTAGTATATTTAAATTTTATGCAAACAGTAACAGAGAGCTATTTGTCTCTCAGATCTATACTAATATTATACTAACATAGAAGAGCTCTTGGTACAGTTGCCATATCATTTGATCAGCGAAGTTAAGCAACTCTAACCCTGGCCGGGTGGCCGTCCGAGCTCCTTCCGTGCCTCGTAGCCAATTTATCATCTTTGGCAATAGTTACAGGTTAGTCGGAGGCCTAAAATAATCTGAAAACTGGTTTAACCCAGATCACAGATTTTCCTCGTTAAAGGGGTTGCGAAGGTCAGATGGCAGTCGGCTCGTATAAAAATCAGGAGATCATTCGCATCGGGTTGAATCAAATGCCAACAATGTATGGGATAAATCCGTGGAGATGATGATCTAATATTATAAAGTTCAAGAGTTGGTTTGTTTGGTTGAACGCGAAATGACATAAATGTCGCCAAACGGGAAAAAATATCACTAAATAATAAGTAATAGTTTTATTCGATATACCGCACACGTAGTGTACTAATAGAACGACTTTTCTTCAGTTGGAATGTATTTTTTATCCTCCATGTTTGACTTTATAACTCTACTAATTTAATGTACCTACCTGTTTAAATAAATTTCTATTTTATTCGACTACATGTTTACTTCTTACATTCATGTACGATAGATACTGAGTTGCGTATAAAAATCCAATAAATCGAAATGCGTATGAAAATAATTGAATTTTGTCCGAAACGATGGATTAATAAAATTAAATAAAACGTACCCAGTGGTTATTTAGGCATTATTTATGCGACCGTACCGGGAACTCTCCGGTGGCGATGGAATCGTAATCGTCCACAAATTGCACCAATCACTGTGCTTAAGCAACAATTTTAATATTGTCAGTTAAGCGGGATATGTGCATTCCTTTTTTCATTTTACATACCACAGATTCTGCCCCAAAGCTTTGAGGTACATACATGCATACATATGCTCACGCCTGTATTCCCCGAATGGGTGGGCAGAGGTGTTGTAATAACAACACCCACTTTTCACCGATAATGATTAAGTGCTTGATAGGTGGTGAGTCCATTGCCGTCTCAGGCAATATACATATGTTTTTGAATGTTTCCTCAGCATGATGTTTTCCTTCACCGTAAAGCAATAAAAACTCATTGGTACATGCTGAGCATCGAACTTTCGTCGATTACGTAGGCGACTGCTTAAACCCCAAGGCCACCACGGCCCTTAGAGGTGTTTCAGTATATTTCTGTATGTCGTACTTTGTATAACATGTACATCCTGTGCGTCATTTTTCCTACTGTGTATTAGGAATTTTATCTCAGTCTACCCAGTTCGAATTTACTATCGGAAAATTGTTGTTATAAAACGAAATATTATCTTATCACACCGAGTCTTTCTCTAGGTAGGGAAAAAGAGTACCATTAAACTCAAATACCATTTAAAAATCATCTACTTTAGCCTTTTCATACATAATACATACCGGCTGGTTTCAGGCTCTTTTATTTTTCACAAGCTTGTTTGTTCAATCTATTTGATCCAAGTTTCGAGTCGTCTACTTCGTCGGAAATAAGTTTTAATAAGTATAATATATTTAAATTTTCTACTATATTTAAATTTTTTTTTTTTTTTTTTTTTTTAAATAAAAATAATTAAAGATACTAAGGAAAACAAAAAAAAAAAAAAATTTCTACAATATTGATTTACCTTAATATGTTTTATCACGTTGGGGATAATTTTACCGAAACTACGTTATTGTTGAAGTAAGTAAACTTTAGCAGTCAGCTAACAGAACCCTAATAATAAAAATCATTAGATGTAATAAATAGGTTTCTAGATAAGACGATGTAGGGGAATCCTAGTTTAAAAACATCGGAGTTTCCCTTCTACTCCGCTTAAGTAGTGGACTGTATTTTATGTTAATTATTTCGTCATTCGCCGATATTGAGTGTAATTATATAAATAGACAAATACAGGGAAAAACTATACCCTAAACTCACCCCTTTGCCGCATCAGGAACCACTTTCATGAATTTATTATTACGAGCTTGTTGTCGGCCGACCGCGCGTTTTTTTCGTTCCCGCCAAAAGTACATGTGTTGCCAACTTAGCAACACCAATCCCAAAAAGAATGGTAGGGAGGGGAAAATATATAGATACCATAAATAATCAACTAAATTATAATGTGATGTGTATGTGTGTGTAAAATGCCGCTTTAGTAGTCTAGCTTGACATCACTATTAATACTAAACATCCCCCCGCCCGAGAAAGGCCAAAGCCTTTATCAACCGCAAAATTATAAAATAACCGTTTACAATAAAAAATAATAAAAAGCCAACTTCGGCTAACTGTTAAAAATAAAAATAACCGCAAAATTATAAAAGCTACTTACAATAGGCTAACTTCTTAAATTATAATAACCGCTAAAAAACTAACTTAACTATAACTAGGTATATCAGAGCGGGCTCGAAACGAGTAGAGTCAGTGTATAGGAAACCGACAAATTTTAACTACTGGCCGCACAAGTGAACCCGTTGGTGTCCTTAACTTAACCACTCTGACTACACCATCCTTGCCAGGTAGTAAATCCGCTATCCTAGCACGCATCCATTTTAATGGAGCCAAATGGTCCTCTTTTATGAGAACTAAGTCTCCGATCTTAGGTGGATCAGTCGGTGACGTCCACTTGTTCCGCATTTGAAGAGAATGGAGATACTGATCACTCCACTTCCGCCAAAATTGTTGAGTCATTGCATGCAATAATTGGAAGCGTGACAACCTTGAACTGGAAATATTATCCCAAGTCCTCTCAGGTACCGCTAAGAGAGGTCTACCAATCAGAAAATGACCCGGAGTTAACAACTCAAATTCTTGTGGATCATGTGAAAGTGGGCACAGAGGCCTTGAATTTAAAACCGCTTCGATACGAGTAAAGACTGTAGTAAGCTCTTCAAAAGTTAAAATTTGCTCCCCAATAATGCGTTTCAGCAAAGTCTTTGCTGACTTCACTGCCGCTTCGAATAAACCGCCAAAGTGAGAGGCAGATGGTGGGTTGAACAACCATGTAACACCTTGTTCAGCCACTTTACCGCTTACTATAACTTGCATCTCAGTCGAAGCTAAGAACTTCTGAACGTCCGACAAGTATCGACTACTACCCAGGTAGTTAGTTCCACAGTCTGATCTAACCTGACTGGGCAAACCCCGTCTACAGGTAAACCGCGAGAATGCAGCCAGGAAACCTTCCGTTGATAGGTCTCCGACTACCTCCAAATGAACCGCTTTAGTAGCCGAACAAACAAATACGCAAAGATAAGCTTTCAACACCTTAGCATTACGTAAGCGCGATGCACGTATGAAGAAAGGCCCTGCAAAGTCCGTTTGGACTGTATGAAACACTCCGGTAGCGTTTACTCTATCCGCTGGCAAATCTGCCATTACAGGATTTTCCGCTCGAGCCCTAGTTCGAAAACAAAACACACATTTATAAATATGACTCCTAATAGTCTGACGGGCTGAAATTATCCAAAATTGACGTTGAAGAATTGCTTGAAGAGCTGTTGCACCAACATGGCAATACATTTTATGATGATAGTCTATAATTAACGACGTCAATGGATGAAATTTGGGTAAAAGCAACGGGTGCCTCGCCGCATAAGATAAATTAGATTGTTCGAGACGACCGCCAACTCGAATCAATCCGTCCGCATCAATGAATGGCATAAGCCTCCGGAATCGTGTTGAACATTGTTTATCAGTCCGTAATAGTTCTATCTCCTGCGAGAACTCTTCCGCTTGAGCTATTTTTATAAGTTTGTTCAAGGCATCCTGACGCTCCGCAACTGACAGGACTCCTGACCTTCTATTTGTTGGATATCTTGCATTATCTGCAAACCGCATACAATATCCGACTACCGCAATTAATTTAGAAAGGGAACTATAACGCTTTATCAAAGACGATTCCGCCACTGTCGATAATACGACTGCATGTACTGCAACATTTTGCTTGCGCATACCCTGCAAATCAACCGCTTCACCAACAGTATTTACTGGAACGTCTTCTATCTCCCAACACTTTTCTAAAAGTGTGTCTGTACTGACATGAAACGATTGACAAATATCAGCGTCCGCTTTACTAGCATATGAAATTGGTCCCATAAGGACATAACCGAAAATTGTGTTCATAGCCGATGGCAAACCTTCAACCCGCACAATGTCACCGCCAATTAAAATTTCATTTAAAATATCCGCACCTAATAAAATATCAATTTTGTTACTTTTATAAAATTGATCATCCGCTAAATGAAGTCCGCTATAAAATTCACTTAAATTGTGTGGTAAGGTTTCGCTAGGTAAATTACCCGAAATTTTATTCAACACTAAGCCGTCTGTGACCACCACTGGTTGGTCAGCATGACGAGGGCTAATACTCAAACAAATACTGCCCTTGCAGTTTTGCAAATGTCCGCCAATACCGCTAACATTGAACGTATTATTTAACCGCTTTGGACGTAACCCTAATCTGATTACGCATTCTTCAGTAATAAAAGTACTCTGACTGCCGCCATCAATCAAAGCACGCGCTTCTTGATATTTCCCGCTATTATCAAGAATACGCAAAACCGCTGTAGACAATAAAACCGCTCGTTTAGGTGTGGTTGCCGATACCGCATGCAACACACTAGACACCTGAGTGCTAGAACCGCTTGCACTATTATTTTGTCCTGATGGACCCGCATTCAAATTATTTTGTCTCGATAGACCCGCAATAAAATTTGTATGTCCAGTTGGACCCGCAGTAAATTGAGTTTGTCCCGTTGGACCCGCAACGAAATTAGTTTGTCCTATTGGACCCGCATCAAAATGAGTTTGTCCCATTGGACCCGCAACGAAATTAGTTTGTCCTATTGGACCCGCATCAAAATGAGTTTGTCCCATTGGACCCGCATTGAAATGAGTTAGTCCCATTGGACCCGCAAGAAAATCAGTTTGTCCCATTGGACCCGCATCGAAATAAGTTTGTCCCATTGGACCCGCATCCGCTGCCCCTAAGGCCGATGTAACCGTATGATGAGAATATTGAATTTGATTGGATTCAAAGTGTAAAAGGGAATGATGTTTATCAGACCGACATTTGTAACAAGTGAAATTAGTCCGACATTCATTAATGTTGTGTTTATTCAAACACCGAAAACAAAGACGATTGCTTGCAACTACTTGTTTCCTATTGAAAGGGTTCAACCGCAGAAATTTATCACATTTACTTAAATGATGCTGAGAAACTTTACAATAAAAACAATTCCAACCTAATTTATGGTCACCCTGGTTTGTCATGGCCACGTGAGACTGTGTCCTGGGAGTGACTACCGCATGTGAAATAGGCTTGTTAACGTTTGCAGCCTCTAAAACTTGAACATGACGTGTTAAAAACTCAATAAAATTATCAAAGGTAGGAAGGTCCTCACCGCCATAATATTTTTCTTCAAAATTCCGCCTTAAGGAACCATCCAATTTATTTAAATTTATATGTAATAATATGTAGGACCAGTGTTGTACTGGAAATCCCAACTTTTCCAAGCCTTTAGTTGTCTCGAGCAAAGTATTTAGAAAGCCTTTCAAAGAACTAAGTGTTTTAACATTGGAAACCGCTAACAAAGTATTTAATAATCGGTCCGCGTGTAGTCTTTTGTTACCATATCTAGACTTGAGGATGTCCAGAAGAACCGCATAATTATCCCCAGTAATGGACAAGTGTTGTCCCAAAGACTTTGCTTCCCCGCCTAATGAACCATATAAATAATACATTTTCTGTGTATCAGATAGGTTCGTATGACTACCTACAATAGACTCGAACAAATCAATGAAATGTGCGTATTCCTCTATTCTTCCAGTGAATGTAGGAAGCTGCACCTTTGGCAGCAATATGTGAGGGTTGACATTGGTAGACATCCCTGGGCGTTCCTCCTTACAAACATGACTATCATGAGTTGGAAATAATAAGGAAAATTTTAATTTTACCGCAAAGTACATGTCGTTGAAACGTGTAAACTTTACATTATGTGCAGTAAAATCGAAGTCCTCAGTTGCCTCAGCTTCCAACAAAAGATGTAACTCCATGAATTGACTGTAATTAGCGTCTAATTCAACGCACCGCAATTTGAACATTTGTTTTTGTTCATGATTATCGAATACCGCCTGAGAAAGCCCATACACTGTTACCATATTATTCATGCACATGTCATACCGCAATTTATTCATAATAGCTTCTTTACTACCTTTAGTTGAACGAGCCATTTTGTATTAAATCCGCAAACGGTTACCGCTATTACCGTGTAATTAAAATTAAAGAAAACAACAACTCATTCACCTGTGTTCCAAAGATCTGTCCGCATTTAATCTAGTTTGCACCAAACCGCTCAGGTTACAAACTGATTATTAATAATCAAATAATTTAAAAGATCTATTATAAAGTACAAATAACCGCTCATGTACCAATTTCGAACCCGCTATAATAAGTGAATAAGTTGTGACCGACAACAAACAAATATAAATCGCTAATAATTATAACCGCACCGCATATTATTGAAGCAGCTCCTATAATAATTAAATTACTAATGTAAATAAGTTATTCCATAAAATTCCGCTAGATGTCGCTACTCTGTAACCCATTAAAATTGCCCCGAATTAAAGTTTAATCCTAAATCAATTTATATAGGAGATGTCAAGTTAGTTACTGTCAATTACCAAAGATGGCGCTATATGCGTAATTGAAATGTATTTTGTGTGAAATTTTACATAAATTAACTAAAACACTAAACATATGGGATTTAGGATAGCGTAATACATAAATACTGTGTTTATAATGATAAGGGGTTGAGTGTGCAATGTAATTAAATGTAAAAGTAAAGCAAACCGCACTACTTTACTTTTATCCAAACATGGAGGTAAATTTGTGCAACATCTTTGAATGACGAAATAAGACGATTTATGTTACAAATAAGATTTGAAAAGGCAAAATAAGCAAGAACTAAATTAGATCTGGCCTATCCTGGATCGAATGGACCAAAATATGTAGGGGAATCCTAGTTTAAAAACATCGGAGTTTCCCTTCTACTCCGCTTAAGTAGTGGACTGTATTTTATGTTAATTATTTCGTCATTCGCCGATATTGAGTGTAATTATATAAATAGACAAATACAGGGAAAAACTATACCCTAAACTCACCCCTTTGCCGCATCAGGAACCACTTTCATGAATTTATTATTACGAGCTTGTTGTCGGCCGACCGCGCGTTTTTTTCGTTCCCGCCAAAAGTACATGTGTTGCCAACTTAGCAACACCAATCCCAAAAAGAATGGTAGGGAGGGGAAAATATATAGATACCATAAATAATCAACTAAATTATAATGTGATGTGTATGTGTGTGTAAAATGCCGCTTTAGTAGTCTAGCTTGACATCACTATTAATACTAAACAGACGACATGTCGCCACTCCGCACTGGCCGTTACTATCGCTAATTACGAACCCCATACTGAACTCTATTGCAATTGCTATCAAGCTATAAAATTACAGGCACAGTCTAAAGGAAAGTTATTCCCTTGGACGTTTTTAATAAGAATCATAAGAAAAATAAAATTCATAGAATGGCGACATGATCACAATGAAGTTGTGTATTGACTGTGAAGAGAATAGCACTTATTGGTGCGCGATATAATGTGACTTTATAAAATATGTTTTGCGTTTTTGTTTAACCAAGATTGTAAATTACACCAGATGGCACAAAATTACGCATGTCTTTGGCACTTTGAGGACTCTATTTGCTTTATAGTGTCGATGGCTATGGGTTCACGCAATAGACGCCGTCCTGGCAACCAGCCCAGGAGGGCGGGCTAATGGCGCACGACACGCGACTCCGACTCACTGCCACAAAATGCAATTGGCCACCGAGAGCCGACTTACTCTTTTTATTCCTTTTTTTAGTACTAAAATGTCATGGCGGCTAATATATTATATGTATGTGGTTCAATGATTACGGCCATCGCTTTTGGCTTTTATTTCAATTGTGCTAATACATACATAGGTACTTGTACATACTTGAAAAAGTTACTTTGACTATGTTAACATTCAAAAATAGTTCACATACATTTAGTGCAATTATCAACTCAATATAACAATCGTTAAAATTTTCTAGCTATCAATAGTGGACAATATATTATTACATGCAACGGAAGTACTTATAAGTAATATTTACTGCCTCGCCTCGCAATAAAATGTATGAGAACATGCAGGATCAAATTCAATAATAACCTCCTACGACCTGATTTGATTATTGATCTTCTTGACCGTGGAATTCGTGTGGCATCACTACACTTAAGTTTTAAGAAACCTCATTGGTACAAAACCTGACTATTACTAGGCCACTCTTAACCATTAAGAAATTGGCATTATTTTTTATCACCGCAGATAAGGACAAACAATTACATTTACGATGCACGGTATAGTATACGGGTGTGTATAACATTAAATATAGGTTTGATTTCTTTTGCATCTATTCCAATAAATCATACAAAATTATTGATTGAGTACTGATTATTTTGATGGACTAGCCACACGATTGATTGGATTGGAATAACGAATATTAAAGTGCAAACGGTATCCAGTAATTATTATGGTAACTAATGCATACGATCAGTTTTTAAAATTAATTCGATTCAAACACTTTTGCGGTCGTGTGATCACCACAACAACCTTTTATTTTGGGTACAAATTTTGACGTTTACGATGGCAATCAATCATTTGTTCCCGGCGCCAAATTATCTTTATAAAAGTGCTTAGGCGGGTTAGATTGTTGACTTAAAGACAGCTTTTATGTTTAGTATTGTATTTTGATGCTAGTTGGTTTAATTCAACTACTTAGCCATTCAACAAAGACATTCAGCTTGTTGAACTGAGGTACCTACACTTTGTCGTTTCTGTGAAATGGAAAATATTCACTTTGCATATTAATCACAAAATGACATGCGTGTATATTAAAGCGCGGTTTCATTTTTTTTTGAAATTATGAGACCGAGTTAATATATGTAAGTCTTTGTTATACAACACATGCTTTAATTAATTGTCAAATACTCATTTAGAATTAATTCAATAGAAGCGCATATGCTGAGTTCACAATATTTTTCTATATCGACCGACTAGCGGTCGTCACGCGGTTTCACGCGCGTAGTTCCTGTTCCTGTGGGAGTACGGAGATGAAATATATCTTACATTAATAAGTGATAATGTAGCATTCAAATGATGTAAGAATTTAAAAAATCGGTCCAGTACTTTTTGAGCTAATTTGTTACAAACATACTTACATACAAATATTTTATCTTTATAATATTAGTATAGATATAGTAGGTGTGTACGATTTATAAAAAAATAGGTGAAAACTGTTTCAAATTAGTGATTAGGCACATTGAATGCCGTTCGGGGCGAATCGTTTACGGGTATAATAATCATTAAAATGTATTTCCATTTTATTCGAGCCCAAACTCGGACCTCTGAGATTATGATCTCTATCCTTTTATAAGGGTTCCATAGAGCTACTAATAAGAACCACGTATTCCCTATATTTATTTTGAAGCTCAATGTATTACGAAATCAGAGTTTCTGCATGTTCTACAGAATTATTTTTTTACAAACACTTTAGCCTTAAAAATGTAACAGACAGACAACATAACAATAAATTAAATTGTAGAGATATGTTTGATGCTTGGAACAAAAGCTTAGCCATTATTTTTTTGTACGGAGAAATGGTTGCATACGTATTGGCCCATAAGATGGAAAGTGATCACCGACTATAAAATATGCTTTTCTCTTGAAGGTTTCCATGGCAATTGCAAAATATACAGAATCCATTCAGTTTATATTTGGTCAGCCTGGCTCGACTTTTATTAAAAATCATATTCGAATATACGGGAATGGAAAATAAAGCAAGTAAATGTTTCTGTAACGTGTAATTTTGGTAAATAGCTATCGATACGTATCAAAACAGTTTGAGAACAAAAGACGGGTATGTGCTTAGAAATTAATGTGTATTAAAATAAATGTATTCCAATGTTATTTAGTCCTAACAACCATGGTTGGGATTCCATAGATATTTTGGGTAGTGCATATTATTAATTAACTAGATGTGCCCAGCGGTTTCACCCGGTGGCCGGCGAACCCCATTTTTTTTAATTCATAAAAGCCTACGTTACTCCTTGTAACATTAGTCCCGTTAAAATCGGTTCAGCCCTTTCGGAGATTAGCCAATACAGACAGACAGACAAACAGAGATTTTTTTTAATATTGTTATTTTCTCTTTCAGCTTCGTGTGCTTTCATATGCATTTAGTGAAAAGGTGTAATTTTGGAATTACAAACAGGCACTTCAATTTTATTTATCTGTATAGATATAAATTGTTTGTCGTCGAATATGGTCGTAGCATGAACGTGGAATGAAACTTCTTAAAAACACAAGCACTGCCTCTTCCGTGCTAAGTTTGAATCATGGAGATCTAACGTAAATAAAACCTTCTTTTAAGTTAATAATAGGTGATTGTGTCGTGACTATGCACTTTGTGTGTCAACGATTTCTTGCATCCAAGCCACAATAAACATGTGTGATTATGGTAGATTAATAATTGATATATATTCTTAATTCCCTCAATAAACTTTTTGTGTACATGCGTCAATAGCAATGCACACACAGGTAGATTAATTACTCATGTGAATGTAAAAGTGCACACATATGCATCGGAGGTGGCGTGTGGGAAGCCACTCCCTCGGCGACGCCTGCTCATTTTAAATTGTAATTACAATTTATTATTGTCTCTGTTGCCGCCTTCAATGCGCCAGACGCCATTTTATCGATTACAGTTAACTTCGACCGTTTCCGATTATTCTCACGAGTTCTACACTAGCGCGAAGTAAACAAAGACACGAGATACGAAGATTGCCCAAATATAATATGTGCGAAGAGTTACAGTCCCGAGAGTTAATCCTGTAGATAGTCCAAATCATCTAAGTACTTACTATGGTACGTAGTCTGGTAGGATATGTCCTAGCATTAACAATAACATCTACACAGATAAATAAAATTGAAGTGTCTGCTTGTAATTCCAAAATAACAGAATCTCACTAAATTCATATGAAAATAAATGCGGTACTCAAAAAAAAAATATTTTTTAAATTTTTCTTTGTCTGTCTGTCTGTTTGTTCCGGGTCTGAAACGGTTGGGCCAATTTTAGCGGAACTTTCAATGTCATATAGCTAATGGACACAAGGAGTGACTTAGACTACTCCTAGTTACATTTATTTAAAAAAATCATTTAGGGTTCAACGGCCATCAAATTAAACCGCAGGGTGAAACCGCAGGGCTCAGCTAGTATCTAGTAATTTTACGCGAAGCGCTGCCACCTGACCTTCGCAATCCCTTGAAACGAACAATATATCTAATAGGTCGTATCAGTTGCCATACTATCTTTCCATACTATTTCCAAATTCCGTATTGAATTGGCCATCTACTGGCTCCAAGCGATGAAGCTTTTCTGATTTCTGATTGGAATGCACTTAAACATCTAAGTGATATGTTGTCTTCTAAATTCAATGTGTCAATGAGTTTTTGTTATATAATTTCCACAAATATTTCATATATTTATATAGATGCTCACGCCATCCCAGAAGGGTCCCCGAAGGGGTAAGCAGAGGTGTTGTAACAACACCCACATTTCACCGAATATGATCAAGTGCCAACGTGACAGAGGGTGAGGCCATCGCCGTCTCAGGCCCTATACATACGTCTTTAAATTACTTCTTAGACATATGCAGGTTTCCTCACGATGTTTTCCTTCACCGAAAAGTACGTGCTGTGAAATAACTGCACATAAGTTTTTTTTTTTATAAAACCTCATCGGTACAGGCCCCACAGGGATTCGAACTTGCGTCGCTTGCGTAGCAGGCGACTGCTCTAACCCCAAGGCCACCACGGCTATCTAATATTTCATGTCCATCTATATAGGTATAAACGTGTATACGTCTATATCCAGAACTCTAGTTCCAGCTTCATTTTGTAATTTCATTGAAGGTAGTAGGAATTAGTAAACAAAATAAAATACACCGCACCAAAGCAAAACAAGAGCAGAAGAATGATGGTGATAGGCTTGCTTAAATGTCACAGTTGATTTAGAATTCACGTCTGAAGTTTATAAGTTAGCAACAATTCGGCATCAAATAGCACCGGACCCTCTACTTACTCACTAATTGAGACAAACTCCTTGTGCCAGATAATTATCCGTGCAAAAGTTGGGGTTACACTCAACAATCGTCTACGATGTATTTTGAAATCGTCAAATACTTATAATCAAAAATCTTACGAGTATTTGTGACTAGCTCTCTGACCTGTTAACACTTTGTTTCACCGAAAGAACGATCGAAATAATGGCGAGGCTATTCTTTCCATGCATTATTACGAGTATAAAGTTAACTGAAACTTTAGTTCAAATAGTGTGAAATGTTTAAATTGTACGTAAAGTTTCGATCTCATATTACTTAGAAAAGGGCAGGGAACTAACGATAATCCCTTAAGCATTCCTTTATTTCTTATGAAGAAAACAATCTTAATAACAACTTACTTACCTACTGATATCTATAAATATATTGTAAGAAAACGTTGCTATTCTTACTCCCAGTGTACCACGACGCTAAATCCAATTGGATTTGCAGCAAGAGGTCTGGAGCTTAAAAGCGAAGTATGTTTATCTACGTACCTTTCGTAATGCGAGTTTGAAGTCTTGACGGTCGGCGCTGTCGCCTCCTGTTATCTTTGTTACGATTAATATACTAATGTTGTAAATAAACTTTTGACTCCTTGACTAAAGTACCCAAATGTTTACAAACCCATTATGACCTTTTCAGAGATGTTAAAATATTGCTTGAAAAATATAGTAAGTTTGTGAGTAGGCTCCCTCTTTCATAATTGTGTTCACTGGCTTTGCAGGTATTCAATGTACTGCTATAATTCGTACTTTGCCCCGTGTGTATAGCATGTCTCCTCCATAAAATAAATATCATTAAAATCTGGTCAAAAGAGTCTGCTATTATATGCATGTAGCGCAATTAAAATTCAATTATGTATTTAACAAATCAATTATAAAGCCAGAAAAGTGTGTCTCGACAATGCTCGAAGTGAGGTTAAAGTGGTGTTGATACCGGTGACCAACAAGTAGCTCTGTGATAGTTAAAAACATAATATAATTGGAAGTTGACTACAATAGCAAATTCAAGAGGATGAATTCTGAAGGAACTAGATTGAAAATAAGTGAATAAGCTCCTTTTGTGAGCTCTCCCACGGACTAAGAAAATTGTAGTCTTAAAAGGAATCGAGTATTTTGAATTCAGATGTCATGCAAATTGCTACTTGTAGCCCCGAGTGCGAGAGGGTTAAGATGTTTTTATAACCGAGTGTCACCCCACTCGGTTCCAGCCTGGGTTTTTGATTTAGTTTTAATTGAAATGAATAAAGATTACAAGTGCTTCGAAGCTCTTTCGTTTATTCTAATACGATTTTGAAAAAAGAAATACATTGCATTCATTTGTTATGTTAAGAGATTTAAAGTTATATACATAAAGACATTTTTAGATTAATAATAAAACTATATTGTGTAACAATTAGATTATCTCTTCTCTGTATACTATAAATGTTGCTTTTCTCTATCATTTTATTATTTTCTTTACCTGTGCATTGAACCTATGTAATACAGTACATGCAATCAATTATTTAATTAAATTGTTTTCAAGAGCTATCAGCGATCAGCAAAAAAATATTGGAACTGCACATGGTATATGTTCTCGCTCGATCCATACAAGACCCAAAACTACTGCACCATCAAGGTGCTCAACTGTTAATGGCACCTAAACACAAATATTCTTGACTACCCGTGGACCCACTGGTGGGTGAAGCTGGTGGGTGCACGGGTCGCGACCCAAAATTATCAGTATATGTCAGCTACACTATGTCATGATGATATTATACAACTACGGATTCCCATATCTTATACTCGTGACTTCGTGACAATTTCTTAAATGTGTCCTTTCACTCTATGAGTTTCTTTGAGTCGCAACGACAAATATCAGTAAATTTGGTTCAAAGGCTTAGCCGTTAAAAGCTTAGAGACAGTAAAAAACTTTTAATATCAGTATACTTAGATTAATAGTAGAAAATTTTAAAACAGCTCACCCTTCATATTAAACTTTCCATATAAACGATCCATTAACAATAATACCAGTGTAATGAATATTGTATGTTAGCAATTAAAGGAAGCCGCTACCACCTACCGCCGGAGTGTTGGTACGAGGAGACAATAACACGGCCGTAGATCACGCGGAACATAGCTCAAAGTTATTTAATTATCGTAAGGAAAAACTAATCCGTGGCAGAGAGCGAAAATTGCGCTCTACCCGCTGTTGGCAGGTGCGTGTGTGCTCTCTATAGGGTGCTCGCTGTATAGCTTCTATTCAGGTGCATTATAACTCACGACTCCTTATGATACCTGCTTATTTACACCTTGTATATTTGAACGCAAACATCTCAGGAACTGCCAATGTAATTATTTTTATTAAATCGCTTATAATTGCTTTTATTTATTGAAACAGACTATGAACGTTTTATCAATTAATTAATAATATACGTCCAGCAAATAAGTTATCCTATTAGGTGTAAAAAGTCCATGCCCGAAGCCCAATATATTTTTATTTTACTTTTGTTCCATTATGAACTTGTTTATGTAGGTATGTAATAACCAAAAAAATTCGATTATTACTTGATATGATATAATCCGCAAACAATACGCACTGTATTATGCACCAGTAGTTATATAGCCATTCGTAGACATAAAAGAAACACATGCATGATGGTAGATGATATATTTAGGTTTAAATTAAGTTTATATTAAAATTAAGCAAGTATTATATTATTGTTTTCCATCGCATCGTAATGAAGGTTTAAATGGTGATAAATATAGTATTTAAGAGACTCAAATAGTTCCAACCTGTATACAAGCAAGCTATACTTCAATAGAGACTAGAGGCGGCGAAGAGCTGTCGTGTGCGACAATATTTATGCGCGCAATATTAACTCTGCCGCGACGAGTATTAACTAGAAAACGTTTCGGAACTCACAACACGCCATACATTACTTAATTATTACTCTACCTACCTGCTCTGGTACTATTGCGGCTACGAATATATAGCTAATAATGATTAATTCCCCATATAAACTTACAAGATTCTCATACATTTATTATGTCTAATTAACATTTCAACGCATTCAAATTTACATATTTTTTGTATCTTTGCGTTGCATATACACAGAGCTCTAGGCGTAGGTAGGTTCGAGTATAGCTCGTAACGACTTCCCGATTAAGTATTTATGTACTCCTAAATTTTCATAGGGCATACTGTGGTCCGTCGGCGACTAACGTCGATAAGAAAAAATACTGATGGAACAAAAAATATTTGACTTTAACTGAGATTTATTTTTTCTGGTTGATTAATTGTGCTTCAAGGATAAGAGGGAACTACGCGCCTGTATAGTGGCACTTTTAAATTCTACATGAAACAGTACAGCAATGAGCTTATGTTTTAACAATAGGAACACTGCAAGTGGATATAACATTGAACATTGTAGTAAAATTTGCATAATTTCAACATAAATTGCAGTACCTAATGCTCACTTGTTAGCCTCAACTGAAATTGTGTCAACTTTTCTCGATGATCTCCATTAATTCCAGTAGGAAAGGTGTCAGTGCCAGGTGCTTTACTCAATCACCGCTATCATTTACATATAATTATGTATTTGTCCCACTTATTGGTACGGTCGGTCAGACTAGGTAAGCATTATTTATATACTACTGTCGCTAATAATGTATAATGCCTATGAAAAGTACTTAAGAGTTACAGTTTGAAGATGAAACAAAAGACCCCTTTTAATTTCAAGGTGTAGCCGAGCAAAGAAGTTGATTTGTAAAATGTTTGGGAATACCTAGGGGTCAATGATTGCATGATGTCCGAATCGGGCGAGGGGCCGACCCACCCCGGGGCCAAATATAAAAATCATTCATATGGACAAAATAAAATTGCATCCCAAATAACCCGGTGCTCATCGGCCGAAAATCTATTAGCAATAAATATGAAGTTTTCCGATTTCATAGGATTTAAAATGGCGATCAAGCGCAAGTGAACACTGTTATATAAAATCGGGGAGTTCTTATGACTTTTCTGCTTTATGGTACTGTACTTTTATTGGTTCAGCAGATTAATTGGGCACAGAGATTTAGTGGGCAAATTCTTAAAAGTTATTTAATGCCAGACTTTAAAGTTTATAGTATCACTTGAGTCATTTATCGTTGTAGATTCTACAAAAGCGGCTTGTCTTTATAATTTTTCGGCATAATTTTTATCATCTCATAATTATTAATTTATTTTATTACGTGACTTCATCTTATTAGTCGTACCTATTTGTAAACTGTGTAATTCTTTTAGCTATGGTTGGGTTAGATTTAAAATAAAATGAAATAACTAATAATAACTGATCTATGATGGCATGTGGTCAGTTCTTCGACGTTCTTAAGTGTTTTACCAGGATCTAATCTGAATAACTTCGTGACTGAATAACTTGATGAGTCCGGTTTTTTCGATTATATAGCATACTAGGTTTTACTAAGAGAGAAGGTGGATATTTAAACGGAACCCTTACTTAAAAACATCCTAAGTTTCTTGTAACATTAATTACCTCTCAGTGAAAGTCCTGTAGGAATCGGTCCAGACAGACAGGCAGTCGGGCAGACAGAGTTTTTTTTAATTTGTTTTTAAATCAGTATCGTATATTCCTTCATATGCATTTAGTGAATAGCTCTTATTTTGGAATTACAAACAGAAACTTCAATTTTATTTATCTATATAGATATAGACATATAGATGTATGATTATGCAGTTACGAATCCCAGTGCTATGAATTGTAATGTAAATTCATGAATACCTTCAAACAATTCAATACGACACAAATAATTCAAAAATTCATAATACCTAACGTATCATTTGTTATTACAGCTAAGGTACATATTTATAAATAATGTTTGTAATGGAGCAAAAATTGTCCATATATCGTTTATCTTAGTACTTTTAGATTATTTTTATTTTTATTTCACTAGTCACATGTAAGACAGAGGGTATAACTGGGGCTCATAAACAAAACACAATATGATAATTTTCCCTTTTAATCTTGATATTTTCATCTACGATACAAGGCACACACACAATTATAAAGTAAATTAATAATAATCATTATAATAGAAATAATAAATTATAACACTTTCTTTCAGAAATTCATTCTTTTACTGATAAATAATAGTAAAATGAAAAGTCACAAGATTTAATTAAAAAAAAATTTGATTGGCAATACTATATTTGAAGACCGCTGGATCAATATCAATTTTATTAAGTTGTTCCATTTTAAGTATTGCTCTTATTATTGTGTAATAAAGAAAGTAACAGATACAAATTCACATTCACACCCTTTACACATTCACACATGTTCAGCTAAACATTTATAGTAGGTAATAACTAAGTTTTATTTATTACGTCGCATTACCCATTACAGATAATTATGAAATAATTGTACGAAGCGATCGTTTGCATCGGCACTTGACTATTTCAAGCCTCTCTAGATATTACTTCGCTTCCGCAAGATTGACATGCTCTTGAATAAGCATGGAATATTGCGAGACGTTGTTCTATTGTGCTGTATTGTCAATAGCCAAGCGCCAATTACGCGCCCGATACAACCACTAAACCTTAACCAATCTATTGTAGACATTCAAAGTCTCGTAAACTAAGCATCAATATAAATAACGCTATCAATTTATACTTTATAATAAAACTACTGAACTTACGTTATAACTACTCATATACATCGACTCTGCGTGGCGGATATGAGATGTAGCAAACTATTTATACAGCGTCTAACATTAGGACAATTTTAAACAAAACTTAGGATACAATACTCGCGCGAACTGTCTCTTTTGGGTTCAGTCAAGTAATTTGAGTCGTAAAAATGTATCATTTGAAACCACTAACTTAACTTAATTATCGTACACTTGTTTATGATTTAAACTAGTATTAGTTACATCTAATCATTGCACTAAAGTTGAATAAATAACATGATAGCGATGATCACATTAGTACTATTGAATGATATTTTACATTATTTCATTGATGGAAAACTATGTACCTACTTAATAGCAGTTTTACTGACGATATGATGGTTTTTACAATTTTAAACAAACGACTTTTATAGGAACACATAATCACTTAACGATGTATCATATTTGTAGAACAATCTAAGCCAAGCGCCGCAAATTTAAGAAAAAAAAACTCTTAAAACAGTCTTAGATCAATTCCAATTTGTATGTCAATCATTGAACGATAGTCAACTCAGCACAGGATATGTAGTTATGCATGTAGGTACAAATTATAATCCGAGCAAAAGAAAAGCAGATTTGTTTAAACAAACCGTAAATAATACGAATGACTTAATACATAAATATGGCATGTTAACGAGAAGTTTATAGGTTCTTCACAAAAAATATTGACGAATAAATAAATCAAATCGCCGATAAAACCGTGTCTTACATATAATAATATAAAGGAATATTTACAAATTTCACTATGGAAGAAGAGCTCATTAGACTTCGCCTTAACGCCACGAAATCTACGACCTTACTTCGAATTGAATAACAATATTTACAATTCAATCTCAAATAACGAGAAGTACGACTTCATTGAGATCGGATGCGAAAAACTTTAATATAATAAACAATCGGATGCACAATTTGATGTGTAATTACTCTGAATAAACGGAAGCAGGACTGGCGTCCTTGTTCGTATCCACCAATCGAAATCTTTGGATTTTATTTTTCCCTAAACTCAGGTTTGACGCTGATCATAGGTTTCCTGGATTCGTCCACTTCTTTCTCGTAATCTTGGTTGTCGGGGAAATCCATTGCCCCGGGGCTTTTCAGCTAAGTGGCGGAGCTGAAGAGGACCGAGTTCTTGTAGTAGCCGGCGCGGTCGGAGAGGGGGCTCTTCACGTCGCGCTCCATGGCCTGCTGGCGCGACTTGCGCTCCATTTCCAGCTCTTGTGCCAGGGACTCTGTTGACAACAACAAATACACCATTAACATAAGAATAGTTTAAAATACTACCAACTATTACTAGCTTATTGCTACGGTCAATCTGCTTCTTCTCCTGTCAAGCTTTAATTTGGAAACGGTAGTACATTAAATTAAGTTAGTCTCGTATGACGTTCAGTTAATGTTCTAAGTGTCACTTATACGAGTAAACTTATAACCTTAACTATGAAAATCCGTCTTGTAGATTTGAAATAAGCAGAGAGAAAGAGAGGACAGAAAATGATTTCATCTACTTCAATTGAACCGAAATATCGTAAGCATATCTTTGTGTGTGTGTGCTGCCTTTACACTCATACATGTTAGCTAAATGGTAGTCAAAACAGCAAGTGTGTCCCTCGGAAATGTCATTAGTGTTACGGCGAAAGCGACATCAAACGGACTCGGCGTACGACACATGGTAATTTAATATTCGACAATGCCTTTGCTAAAAACGCATCGCTCGCAATACAGAGAGTAATATTAAATTGTGTTAGAAGGGTTGTTCACTCATTACTTCGCGTTAATTACAATCGTACAATCAATAACAGAGTAGACGTGAATGTGTAGCAACCTAACAGTTTGAATGAGAATATAATATCAACAAGGATATAATAAGTTAGATCCCAACTTATAAAATACTCATGTTAACAAATGTATAAAGGAAAACGGTTGTAGCCCTTCGCGATTTGAAATTTAAAAAGAATATGTCTCAAGTACAGAAGATGCTCTAATAAGATTTTAGGTAAATTGACAAAGTTCGTGAAGAGCCCAGAGTAGGTGAGGTAAGGCAATTGTCTCCGAAAACGTCGACGTTTTACGAAATATGCTTATTCAATTTCATGCAACGCTTGCCGCCTCCTGCAATTTACGAGATATAAAAGATATAAACGGAATCGCGTTTTTTGCTTACTTTGATGGAACATTTTCTCAACAGGGAATTCAATTTCTTCTCCCGCCATTCGTTTACAATTTATGCTGGGAGTGTCCAAATTTATGACCTATATTTTGTTCTTTGATAATGTAATGTATAATAGACACCCTTAATGACCTACGTAGAAGGAAAACAAACAACAACAATTCGTAGCAAAACATTTGTGTAAAAACTTGATTATAATACGATTTGTTTGAGTGAAGAGTAGCTGCAGGGCATCACACTCGCAAGTGTCGCCATCGAGGGTTGTCCCGAAACAGAAACCTATTATCTCGGGTGAGATTATACGCCTAGGGCGTCACAATTAAATATTATACACTTAAAAGCTTCGGCCTTTGCCGTTTCACTTCGCTGCCACCCCTAAATGTCCCATTAGGTCTGTTTGAATACGTAATATTTTTGCATTTGCCGCTTCCAAAACAAAATTGCCGGTTCCTTTGAGTACTATAATCTATTTGTTCTTTGAAACAACTGTAATGGTTGAGCGCTTGGCTTAATAAAAAGTTATCCTTTTATGTTTGCCCTTTCTATTTTCTTAAGATTATTTGCCCAATTGCATGCCAGCGTCATTTTGGACAGTCGTAACATTTTTGCATTTCTAAAAAGTAAATTTACATCTTATACAAATGAAATCACATTAACTTTCACTGATAGTGTAATAAAAACTGTCACAAAAACACTATCCATTCCGTCTTGATCGAATGGTCAAGGAATGACAAAAAAGGACCTGACGATGTGAACGTGAATCGATTTATTTGAAAAGTGATAGAAATAAAAAGTGGTGCAGTCCAATCGATAGCCAGATCGATATTGACAATAAATGTTTTTTGTATTAATGTTCTGAAAGGCAATAACTTTATAGATCAGTTTCACTTCAATACCTATATAATATAATTAGAATAGCTGAACTTGCGTAACTATTTATTCTATATTATGATCTTAATCGAACGCCTGTTACATCTTGATAAAGCATTTGGATCTTGCATATGTTCCTAAGGTTGGTTAGATATCGTACATATTCATTTATTATTGTTAATATATTGACTGTGTACTATTTTCATTCTCAGTTAACTCTAAGAATACGATAAAACATGCAATAATGTAAGAGTTGATTCAACAGTATTTTTTTAACGATATTAATTAATTATCATTATTATTTCACAAAAGATCTAGCAAGAAAAAACTGAGATGATTTTTCACTTATACTAATAGTTCATACAAACTGTATAATTTTGCTTGTAATTATACGAAGATAATAATTATTATCTTCCGTAAAATCTTCCGCATTTATTTTTCTTTTGACATCAGACACCTCTGTTGAATCATGGAAAGTCCGTCTGCTCATTATTTTTTTTTAATTTTTAGACCATTCGACACCTCTGCCTGTTGTTAAAGCGAAATTAATTACTGTCGTAAAATACAGAAAAAGTGAGTTGATTAATTTTTCGGGCGGGAATTTGAGAAGGTTGTGAACAAAAGGGTGGTTCACCGGATGATCGTAAAGGGAACTATAGAGCGCAGGTAACGCCACAAAGAAATGGTTTACTGGTCATAATAAACACAATCCCAACAAATGATCTGGCAGGGTGCTACTGTTGCGGACTCTACTGGACCGCGGCGAATTATACTGATTGGATTGATTTTCTATTAAAGACACTCTTTCGGTCTTTTTTTAAGAATCAATTCCATCGTGACTTTGAATTAGTTCATTTTAATCTGTATCAATGTGACGGCAAAAAATGGTCATGAACAAGTGGGAGCCATTGGATTAGTGCTGGCACCAGCCGTAGGTACATACTTCTTTTATTACTCTATGCATCCAAAATAAAAAGTAGCCAGATTTTTTATGAAAAGCAATGGATTCTATTCTGTCGACCGCAATTCGGAAATAATTAATTGCATTAAAACCTTCATTAATGACGTCCCTATAAAAAAGCTTTAGATAAATATTTGTAATGATTCTAGGAACTGGAGAAAATGATTTTACTATGCAATAATTTGATTTATGAATATTTGAAGAATGTATATTGTACTGGTGAGGCTGTGTTCTGCTTAAGTGTAAACAAAAAAGTTAATATCGTCAAAGGTTTCGAGCGCACCTGTGCGGTACAATTTTATTTCCATTCATTTTACAAGCTTACCTAAAAGTATCGTGAAGAAGTTCCCTCTTTATTAATTTTTCAACTTTATATTACTTATGTAGCGTCGGTTGGTTTAATACGTTACGCCACTGGAAATACAGTATTATGACATGCACCACAAACATTATAATGTAGATTAAAAAGGCACCCGAGACCCTTTCTAGGCGTCGCATTTTTTATTCAACAATTTCCTCCAACCCAAGGTGCATTACTCGACTTGAATTTTACAGTTTCTGAATTATGGTAATTTGCAATTTAATTGACGAAATTGAATTTTACTAATAGTATTTCTTTAACGTATATGGAATGCATTACCATTAATGACGATACTTGATAATTGATTATCATCGAATGGCTCTTGGTGGAGACCAATCACCATAATGATGGCTGCGATGGAAAATATTTCATGATTGATTACCTATCTACTATCATGTTATGTTCTGAAAGTAACTTTATCATTTCCACAAGTTTCATATCGCTTAGTAAATTTTTCCGAGTTATTGCATGAAATACTTCTGACCTAACCGTTACTTATAAAAAGCACGTAGAAAAAAGTTTTCTAATTTACGAATAATAAAATATGTTTTTTTTTCTTTCTACCGACGCGACGGCACTGAGTAAAGTTGATGAAAGGCTCCAAGTTTTAATTTTTGTTTTTCTGTTACCAGCCTTTTTTATATTTACAACCCTGGTGTATTTTTTTGTTCGGGCTTTGATATCTTTTACCTCTTCATTTAATATTTCTAAAAGCAGATATCAACGACATCCATTAACAATTTCATCTACAAGCGTATTAGTTAAACGAAAGTACAATTTGACTGCAGACAAGTTTATCGTTATTACTATACTTATTTCCAGTTTAAGTATTTACTACTTTTGAATCTACATATGAATACTATATTTTCAAATTAATTTTCAATCTCGAGCTTTATGTCTGGTTGCGTGTTCGCGTGCATGTAGACACCTGGGGTGAGGTACAACAGTTGCAATTTCTACTTGAGGCAGTCCTACAGTAAAAGCCACTCGTCGGCTTAATACAGGATATTATTAAATTCGTATCAATCTTGTAAAATGTGCAAGCACTGACTTTTGTAAATTGTATTCTAAGCCGAGCCGTTGTGGCCTCGGGGTTTGAGCAGTCGCCTGCTACGCAACCGACGCAAGTTCGAATCCCAGTGGGGCCTGTACCAATGGGTTTTCTAAAAAAATATGTACAGTGATTTCACACCACGTGCTTTAAGGTGAAGGAAAACATCGTGAGGAAACCTGCATATTTCTGAGAAGTAATTCAATGACGTATGTAAAGTGTCTGAGACGGCGATGGACTCACCATCTGTCACGTTGGCACTTTATCATCTTCGGTGAAAAGTGGGTGTTGTGGTTACAACACCTCTGCCTACCCCTTCGGGGAATACAGGCGTGAGCATATGTATGTATTCTAAACATAATATTTAATTACTAATGATGGACGTGCATTTTACAATTTGTTTAGTTCACCTTGTATTATGTCATCGTGTGTTATATTTGTAGAAGTTGGACATTGATCTGAAACCATCCTGCTATTCCAGCCCGTTTTAGCGCTATTTAGGGATGCCGTAAATACGCAATATTTCGGGGCTAGTGCATTTTAAATGAAATTTCTGGGCTTTCCGCGAAGCGGATGTTGATAAAAAACTAGGGTTTGATTCTGCATCATATCACAACTTTTTATTTATTTTTATTGCTGGAGGGTTTGGTGTTATTTTACGTGAAATTAATAATCAGAGAGAACGGAAGATTTTTACGCTTAAAAATGCTCCAAATATTTGGTTACTTTATCATTTACGACACAGAACTAATATTTGCAAAACTACAACGTATGTTTAACACTGTATTCACTATCTAATCTATACACTTGGATATTGAATATTCCTATTGAAAAACCCACCCTAAATCACAAAACATACGTATATCGTTGTACTTTTAAATACTTCGAATAGCCAATAAGCTCGGCATGCAATATGATGAGTATAAATTTCATTTCGACGAAATATTTTCGTCTTTCTATCGGACCCTTTTTGAAAAACATACATCCCGAAACGATTCAGTTTGAACGCAGATATTTTGAATTATTGCCCTTTGTATCTGTAATTTGTTTAAGTATTCTTTGGTTTCTAAAATAAGTACTATATATAATTTTTTTGAGTATGTATATACCTTGTAATGAAATCCTCACCTGAACATTAATTCATAGTGACTTCATGGTAGGCATAGATTATTGTTTAGTCGCGTATTTTTCCATACATAAAATTTTCCTCTTTATGAATACCTGAAAGAATATAGTTTGAGGCTCACCAGAGTAATTCTGCCAGAAAGCTGCTCCTCCGCTCATGATGTCAACAGGCGGCGGGGGGTAGTTCCATTGTGGCTTGTCGGGCGTCCGCGGCGGGTCCCGCTGGAATGGGGGCGAGGACGCTGGCGGCTCTGCGCTCGGCGGCTTGCTCTCAGACCCGTTCTCACGCTCTGACCGGACTGACTCCTGCCCTGATGCTGTCAGGTTCTCTGCAAACATTGCTGACGTTACATTTGTTTCCATTTACATCTTATTTGACGTATCACTTTCGCAAACTTGTTAAAGTTATGAGATGCCTTCAAAAATGTGATTGTCATTGATGTCTGAGGCATTTTGACCACGTAGGGTAGCGATTTCGGCAGACAGCCACGGTACTATTGTTACGTTGTTGGCCGGGAAGCAATGACTTACCCTATGATTATCATAAATTACGAAATTAGTGCGTACTTCATATAATGCTAACCTGAATGCACTTGTTTTGTAATTGCTTCACTTATACCAATCAGTCAAACGAGCAGCCAATAAACGCAGCAAACAACGATTATGCAACAAATCAACTTGAACGCGTGTTAGTTGAGTACTGAACCCTCGTTTGAAATGGTCTGCGAAACGATTTCCTGACACGGAGATTAGTACAAGCCTTCACCAGCGCACCACCCTTCTTACGTCACGCACTCCACACAAACTCGACAAGCAAAGTCACAAATCACCCTCGTCAACAATCAAAAAGCTATCTTCAGTAGATCGCGTTAAGTTCAACTTTGTTCATATGATTGACGAATGTTATATGAAAATTGACGAAGATAGCTAATACAGAGATAGTTTGACAGACGGAAAGTTAACATGTCAAGAACACATACAGGCACTTTGCGGCTAAACTTATTGATTGATACGGTGCTATTGACAAATTGACATGTTTGTGAAATAGAAGAGAAATTAATAGTTGCTTACAATAATCATATTCTTAATTAGAATGTATTTAACGTAACTATCAAAGGTTCATTGTAACTTACCAGTTACAATTCTGAGTAGTTCAGCGGGTGCTCCGGATTGTTTGAGAGCTTCTTCTATCTTCTGTCGTCGCTTCAACTCGAGTTCCAGCTGTTCTTGGACTACTTGCCGCTGCTTTCTCTCCTTCTTCAGCCGCTTTTGATACATTACTGTTGACAAATATTTAGAACTATTAAAAATTGCACACGCTCATTTTTCATGTTTATGGTAACCGCCTTGGACGAAACCGAAAGTTACTAGTACCTAGAAAATAGAAATACTGCAGGTACCAAAACACTAATTTGAAATTAAATATTTCTTTGTAATGTTATTTTGTTTTTATAAAAAAAATTCACACACTCTAAGCAAAACAAAAGTGCAAGTAAGCAACCGGGCCTGCGTCTGCGCAGAGCGCCATACTTCTTCACCGGGATCGCTTGCATACTTATATTTATACTAAATACATCTGAAAACTGCATTATATCCGTCTCTCTCGCCCTCATGTCACACAAATACCATTTATGTATCCGAACATTATCTCAAGATCGACGTTACCACCTTTCGTTTTGCGAATTTCTCCATCAATAAAGATCTGATAGCCGCTCATCGATATTTCTCTCTCTTGCGTATGGAATTACGATATTTACATCTTTTTTACTCCGAAGTTCGATTGACGAATGATTGAGTTCGTGCACGTGTTGATAGACGCTGCAGGCCCTGCCTCCGAGAGGGAAGAGGGCGGCACGATCTCAACGTACGAGATACAGCAGGTGGTACAATACAGAGGCACTCGTTACTCATTTGTTTTGTTATTAAATGTTTTTAGTTTCCAAGTGGTCCTATTAAGATCATTAATAAAAGAGTGGACGCATCGATAAATAATGAATAAAAATGCGTGTGTGTCTGGTATTAAGAGTCCTACTTGTAAAACCACGCAATCTTATTATTATATTTTTTTTTGCGGTTTCAGTATGATCATTTGGAGCAAGAATGCGGGTAAAGCATGAAAGAGATCTTCAGTCTAAAATAAATTTGCAGGTTTGAAATCATCAGGAATTTCTCGGTTAAAAATAAACACTACACAGTAGCAATATTTTTTTTAAGTAAAGTAAAAGTATATTTTCGCAACATGAACGCAATAACAAACGATTCACTATCAACTTGTAACATAAGTAGGATAAAAATTACGCTTCCTCGATTAACTTGGGCCACAAGCCAACTGTAAGATTTAATTCAAGTTGGCAAAAGATAGAGTTTAGACGGAGTTGAGTCGCGATCAAGATGTGGATAACTGGTTGGTTTTATGGAAATGGCTTGAATATAAATTAATAATAACTCCTAACTCACTTCTTAGCACAAACTGAGAATTAAAAGTTTGATGAAACGAGAAGTCTGAGCCTTAAATTACTTGAAACTATACAATTAATACAATTGAAGTAATATATATGTTCCATGAGAACAGCTTTTTCCCAAACGCATAAGAAAATACATGCTAACATCAGTTTTTTTTTCTGTTGTCACTATTTTTCCGGCAAATCTCCGAAACAGTTGCAGCCAGACCAATTAACGGGACTTTCACTGGCAGATAGCTTATGTTACAAGGAGTAAATTAAGCTACTTTTTTTCAAGACCATTTGGGGTCCACGATTTAATTCTACGCGGGTGAAACCGCTTCACAGCTAGCCGTTAATATTTTTGAAACGTTAATTCACTCACGCTCATGCAATGTCCTTGTTGTTATTTGAGTTCCTACAAACATTAACGTACTTTAATATTAAATTGGTTGAAAATACAAGAATTTAACGACAATAGGATGTATAAAATATTACTCAGTATTAGAAGCATGGCATAATTAAATGTTACTAATCTACATGTACTATAATAATGCAATGAAGATTGAATGTTTGTATGTTTATAGAAGGACATCCAATTTAATAAAATCTTTGTATATATTTAGGACCAACCTACGAATCGAATTCTGTTATCAGGTACAATAGATATTTTTACTTTTTGTCTGCCTGTCTTTATGTTGAACCCGCATAACGCTGAAACTACGCAGAGGCTAGTTATTATAGTAAATACCGCGCGGGCAAAGCTGCGGGAGGAAGCTAGTAATTAAATAAAACTATAGTAGAATGTACGTATAATGACGTGAAGTAAAGCAAAATTCACAATTCATAGAGCAACGAGGAATGAAAATAAACCCAGCGCTTGTTTCTCATTAAGAATTGCTAGTAATTAATGTTGTTGCTAATGAAACGAGCGAGGTTCGCTAGCGATCGACTCCTACGCATCATTTGTCATCGGCCGACCTCCGACACGGCCGGTAATGACGTACACATCGGGACTTGTCCCCTTTTTATTTCCATAAGCTACGTTTTTATATCAGAGCTACAAATTAGTTTGCAATTAATGCAATAAATAATATAAGTCACGTTTATGAAAAAAGGTTTATTTCGCAGGTTTAAATTTTATGAGTATTAAGAAAAATTTAACTTGTAACTCAACTTTTAGTATATTATGTAGCTGGGTTAATTCATGATGAGATCAACCTTTTGTGTCACAATCTAAATGTTTAACGAATTCCACTAATCTCCGTCCAAATACATGACATGTCCGCATAAATTATATATACGTCATTATGTTTGAGCAACATAGGTACAATATGAACCAAGAGCCGCTCGATCAATTGAGGCGTTGAACCTTCCTGTAATCGTTTAATATTTTCCAAATGGCATAATATTTACATGACCGTACATAATGTTAACTTAGTTAACAAAATTAGGACGGAAAGGTCCTTTTTCAGTTAATTTCTCGTCAATACAAAGGTCTGGGTTCAAAAGTCCGTTCAGTGGAAAATTCGACGGACCATCGGATACGAGTATTGATTCTCTTTAACACCTCTGGAAAACAGTTTTTCACGCGACTGAAGTTTATTTTTGGTTCTTTTCATCTCACCTTTTTGGCTCTCGACTTGATATTGATTAACTTATAAGTTAGTGTGAGCTCACGATATAATGATATTAAATTGTGTTGAAACTTTGAAAGTTACCATTCTGATTTCGGATCGTAGGATTGTGAATAGAATAGGAACAGCCAAAGCTGAAACGTCAATCAACGTCTTCCCACGTACAATTCAGCGGCAGCGCGCTGTCGGCGTTCATTGTTTCTACGAGTCAATATTTGTCTATAGCTCGTCGGCTCCGCTTTGTGTTTCATAATCCGGCCTATTGCTTCCTCGCCCAAGCTCCAAAGCTGGGGAACGATGAATCGTAATAATCTTCAATCGATTATTTCATTTGATGCTGCTTCAATAAAAAGTTGTCTTCTTTTGTTACCGCCTTTATGTTCAATGATAGTTCCAATTTCAAAGCTTTTGTTTTTTTATACTTATCATTTTAATAATAATCGCATTGTTCTATTTCAATTACGTTTTTCTTCAATAGCAATTATATTTTATTTCTCTGTGTTTGTCAGTTAAATGAAACATTCATTTAACTGACTAAATTAAAAATAGCAGAGCATAAGTCAAGGTTTAACAGAACGCAACAAAGCGTGTGATATGAAGCGAAACAATTCGATGACCGAGCGTATGAATAAAAACGAACCACCAAAATATTGAAGGAATCCGTTCAAAGGGGAAAAAATGCAATAAAAAGCCGGGCTCGATACAGAATGAGAGTGTGGTTAAAAAGCAACGAATATGGCCGCGAACATCCGCTGCAGACAAAAGTTGGGCTACTTGACTATGCAAATTATATTTGCGGACCGCAGCGACTGAGACCCGATCTCCGACGTTCCGTTTCACTTTTACGTATATATCGTGTATTCTTTTCATATTTTCATCCGATTTCCTTCCCCTCGCTCATTTTGTTCCGTTTAAAAAGTCGCGGAACAATGCTGCTTTCCGCAGGGCTTGTTCGCCGCGAGCCGTTTCCTCGCACGCGGCTTCTTTCTTATTATTATACATATCTTTCTACATCTATCGAGTTTCTTTTCTTTAATACTTTTTAACTCATAAATGGCTGATACGGTCCCCTAGGGTTTGTTGCTCGAATAACATGTAAATGAGTCTGTGTGTGAGTACAAATTTAAATTGGGACTTGTTATTTTTAAATTGTAGAAACATAATACAATTTCAGTATGGATTTCAATATACGCAGTGCGCAACTTTTTTAATACCATTCATAATTATTTTTTTGCCTTATCCACGTCATACCGAAAATAACAAAGCCAATATGTTTCGAGTACTTCCTTCATTTTCCAGCCTTGCAAAGAAAGTATGTAAAGACGTATGTATGATACATATCTCCTATAAAAAGTGTGATGATAGTTTTCCCGCTGGTGCAATATGACGTAAATAAGAATTGACTTTTATGACAGCTGCTCCCCTCCCAGTGGCAACCAAACGATTTAGATAAGTCTTTTTATAGTTCTTTATTGAAAATAAATTGCCTAGAATAAAATCAGACACAGTTCAAATGGCTTTCCGATAGATGTGTATGAAATAATGTGTTGCAGATAAGATGTGGCAAGATGTCATAGGCGCATTAATGCTGTATGACACGCGCTGGATCATAGATTGCGGGCGAAGCCTTGACTCAGTCAGCTTACTTTGTAAGGCACAATTATTTTACAACATTCAATACTATTTTGTAGTTTCTTAACATATGCAAATATGGTAATTAAATGTTTTTTTATAAAAAAAATATATAGTTTTATTCATAATATATAATTAATAAAAACTGTAAACCGAACTAGAAGTAGTAGCATTATAGGTTGGGTTTCAAAGGTCAAATAATTTTTCGGCGCTTATATAAAAACTTGCGGCACAAATAAATAAAAATATTGTTACAATCCCAACACCAATTAATCAAAGTAGATTTGCCTAAATCAATTATAGGGAATGTTGTTATAAAAGTCACAACACTCAATATTATGTTGAGAAAAGACATCAATAATTGTCGAAGTGTCCGCACCGCGGACCTGTCGGTGTCCGGCAAGTTTTATCTATTTCCTCTGTTTTATTTCGGTAAGTAGGATATTTATGGGGCGGGTGTCGCGTGCGATAAACATTTTCCTCTAAAACGTTCCGATTATTGTTCCTGTCATCCGCGAGGGACCCAGAGTTATGAGCTACGAATGACCTTTGACGATAACGACTCATACGTTTACCAGCTTGCAGTTATGTTTTATTATTATTCTCACAAAATTCCATTGTTCATTTCATTACAAAACATCAATAAAGGTACACAAAGAAAATTTTTATGAAAAAAAAAGAATACGAAAAGATCGCGAGCACTTTTATCAAACCGATCAAAGGGCCGGTCGGACATTCCGACTTCTTACGACGTTAGTAAAAAATACAATCTCTCTTTATAGTTACCATTCCACTGGTTATTATATCCGTATCGATACGGCTGAACTTACGGACCGTGAAATGCTCGATTCTCGATATTGCTCCCGGCGCTACATCAGTAATTTTGGACACTATGAACTAAAATCCAAATATATTTTAATGTTTGGCCATGGTCATCCTCTAACAGGAATATAATTTGAAGAAAATTGATACAAAACGGAATTACTGAAATAAAAATTGCCTAATCAAAAATATTTTGAACCTAGTGACTAATTATAACATATATAAAAATGATAATGATTTATACAGTTTATGCTCTGGTAAGGCACTTATGAATATCGAAGAATTGAGCACCGATTAGGAAGCTAGCCCTCTAAGAATTGAGCACCGGTTAGGAAACTAGCTTTCTAAGAAGAAGCGGCAATAACCCAGCTCATGCACATTTCGTTGCATAGTAAATAATGACCTACAATAATTCACAATAATGATATAAATGCGAAAACATGTTAATGTTTTACTCGTTATTATTATTTATTTTATCTTTTGTAGGTTTTAACATAAAATAAATAAATAAATTTATTAATCATTTACATTATGGTGGAAATATTCATCGATGCTTTCCCAAAATAAGTGAAGCTATATCCCATTTTGATTGATAACTTAACATACATCAAAATTTATTTAAATTATGTAAATATCTCATTTTGCTGCTGTAAGTGGTGTCACTGTCACTTAATGAAAAAGTATGACGTAGTTTTAGATAATATTCTATGACTGATATGGAATAGTTTGCCCTTACTAAGGGTGAATAAAAGTCCTTGGAGATCCTAAATAAATAAAATAAGTCTTAAGGTTTATTTCTATGATTACGATATAAAATAAGTCGTAATCGTAAAATGTATTAAATTAATTCGATGATCGTGTCCGAAAGCAGTCGCACTTTCCATCAAATTGTCCCACGCGCTATTTCGACGTACCTAATCATAACTTTATCGCTTATAAAATCATGATTGCCCGACACTCCCATCCAAGTGTTTATTTATGTTTTTATATAGAATATTGTATTTCTGGAATCAGGTCAAAACATCAAATGTATGTAACAAGATCCTAATTAAATACAGGCCAATGAATCGGACAGACAGATGAAATAAAAAGGAATCGATTCCTTGTAAAAAATCGATGCAGTTCGGGATCGAATGATGTATTATTTTCGTTGGAATGGCTCATCGGGCCATGCTTCCTGCGACATCAGTGTGGTCGTAACGTGACACCGTTTATTAATATGCCTGAATTAATAATATTGTAGACATTCGATGGCAGGGGTCGTGGATGTATCGCGTGCGAATATATCGTGAGGCTTCACTGCATCCACTCTACATTGATTCACGATATTATAATTAAATGTTGTATTCTTATTCTGTTTGCTTGTTTTTGTGTTCAATGAAGAGTGATGAGATCCAATCGCCTCTAAACATGAATTTGTTTAATTTTTACATTCATTTAATGATCGTCAATATTAAAACGTATGTTGCCCAATTAAGCTAAAAGTGATATGTAAGTAAGTATGCAGAATACGTCAATCACTTTAAATCCTGACTACCCTCCTAGAAGAACTCTGTGTGATGATATTGATGTAGCAATGTAATGAAGATATTAAGAGAGAGAGCATCGTTTGACATATAGATCCAATCGCCCAAACGCAAAATCTTAAAAACAGAACACTTTTATTAAACATAGCTTGTGATATAGTCTAGCACATTGGGTTTGCCTCAGGTAAACTCGAAACACCAAATATTGACAATGTGCGATTGAAGCTCGTCCAGCGAATCCCCTTAGCAAACTGCAAATTAAAACGGGGACGAGAAAAATTAATCCTAATGCGATTTTAATGAAGCCGAAATAAACGAATGCAGTAATGAATTGCTAAGCCGCGGGTTATTCGTTTTATGCCAAAAGAGAATGGCATTAAAATGAAAGCAAATAAGAATGACCTGAAAGAATCGCAGCTTCTATTGAAATAATGCTGTTTAACAAAAGAATCATTTCAGTTGGTGATGAAATTACTTTTTTTCAAGTTTCAAGAGAGGTGGTCATAACGGGTGTTCCCGTTCAAAATTAGATCTGCCTCTTGGTTCAGTAATTCCACCTTATAGAACATCTCAGACAAATGTCAATGATCTATTTGTATTAGTGTGCTTGCGGTGAGTGATGTTCCCAGACCTCTATAAACGGCTTCGCTGATTACAAAGTGCGAAGCTTACAAAACCTTTTAGGTGACAGAAGTATAAACATTGTTTGAAAATAAAAAAGCTTATATTAAGATTAGGTATACTGAGAACATCAGTTACAATCGACTTTTTCGAACCCTGTATTGGCATCCTAGATAGGCAAGGTCGTAAATTAGCAACACAAAGAGGTTATTAAGCAGCAAAGAAAATAAAAAGTAGGTAGGTAATAATAATCAAGGCTCAGCCTTGCACAGAGATATACGCCTTAGCATCGAGTATAAAGCACACAAGCGCTGAAAATGTACACCTGAAGTCTGTGCTCGCTTTTGCATTAACGAATGCGGAAGCGGCACTGTGCATACAGGACGTGTTGCACCCCTCCCCCCCAACAATCCCCCCTACTCCCAGCGTGCCTCTCGCTCCGACCTACCTCCAGCCGCCTCCAGCATCACCGTGTCTCTCCCGCGCGTTCATTACCTCCACGCGGCGACACAACGTGACCCAACAATTCAAGTTTGCTTTCCACCACACACCAGACATACTAGACTGCATACACCGGCCACTCGAATAATAAAGATGCAGAAATTAACCTATCCGCACTGAAAAAGGGAAACTAAGTGAAGCTATCTTCCTATGAATAGAGGTAATGCACCGGAGCACTCGTCGGACGAATGAAAGAAACTCGTTGGGAATACGCTGAGCTTGTTGAAACAGAGGGTAAATGTCAACCGCAGAATAAAAACAGTCAACAGATAAATGCAAACGATAAACACGCGAGCAAACTGAAAAGGCGAGATGTGAAAGCGAATGTTGACTTTACAAACAGGAATGAAAAACATTTTACATTGAATAAAATTAGCCTCGACTGCCTCTAGTGGAGAAGTGTCTATTGGTATGAGAAATCAATAAAGTTTCCGCACTAAATTTGGCACAACCCATAAAATATTCAATTACGCATAAGCACACATTTGCTAAGGCCAACAACGACCACGCGGCACCCCCATTAAAGACGCCTAAGGGCCATTTAATCGGTCAGTGGATGTAAATTCACCGGCCCCAAAACAAATATCCCGAAACTAATAAGGAAACGAAATATGTAAATCGTCTGCCATATTGTTTCACAAGTGAAATCTTCCTTTAATCTTATAACAAATCCGCGTCCAAATAGCCGGTCCGGGCCAAATTTGAATATAGGAGGGTTGTTCAAGGGTCAGGTTGTTCCAAGAGCGTGTTGCGGTGAGCAAGGAAGCAAATGTATGCAAGACACGCACCGAGGAGATAGTGCCCGTAACGTTGTCCTATGCACATATTGCATCAAATTAGTTGCCGACTTGTAAACAGGGAGAGGAAAGTAAGGCCGCTAAGACGGCGGTGGCGGGTAGTTTGCATGGATATGAGAGCGCAATATGGGAGTCCGCAGCTGCTAGCTGTACTCATTAAGATGTTTTATGGTCGGCCCGCCGGACCGTGTTGCCAATTTAAGATATTTCTATGCGGGACGGCGCCACGTTAGTTTGGCTTCCGATTAGGGGATTAAAGTGGTCCTTTAAGGTATTAGCGTAATAATTGCGGGTCCCATTATGCGGTTAGCATTGTCCCATTATTCCCCTCACGGCACTATTTAGAGCAATTTGTGAGCCACGCATTTAACAGGGATTGCAAAATAAAAAGGACAACATAGCCAGACGATACGAGCTTCATCACTCGAAACAAAAACAAAACGGATACACAATAAAATCCAGTTACAATGGAAAAAGACAAAGCTCAAACAAATTTCGTTCGATCCATCGCACACCTATTCCCCGTGCTGCAAGTAAATCAAAGGGTGTTGAACTTTACACCCACTTAAAGCCGGACACAGTAATAAAGCGTTCGAACTTCGCCGACCCAGGACATCAAAAAGGCCACCCCTTTTCGGTTATTCGGGAGAAAATTAAGAGTTCTCAGATATTTGCCGATGTATGTGGGTGTTTTACACTTTAAATAACAATCTTGTTATTCATATAAAATCTTAAATTGTAGTATAAGATTACCGTAGTTAAATCTCAGTCGGATGAACATGTATAAAACTATATTGCAGTGTGATACTATAAACTTGAAACCGGTAGAATTTATGCCGATACTACTGAATACCAGTTAGTAACAAAGTTCAATAGAGCCCAACTTGCTTTTGCAACTTAAGGGTCTCATGTTCATCATTCAGTTTGCACCAAGTTCTTCCAGTAATATTAGCCGACTAGCTAACAAGAAAATCAACTTATGTAGAGTGTTTAAAAATTCCCTGTTCACATCCCCGAACATTAGCTCACGACTCATTATTTAAAACGACTGTATAATTGTTTAACGGAACTCACCTTTCAAATAAGTTGTGAACTGCTTAGAAATAACCCGATACCAATGGTTGTCCGCGTCGGTCGCCGGTCGTCGGTCAGTTGGGATGAATAATTACAAGCAAGACTACACTATGCTTTGTAACTCAAAACCTTGGAGTAATAAAGCCATTTAAACTTTGTTTTCAATCTAAGGTTTGTTGGAAACTACACTTATGAAATTCGAAGAGATGTTTTAACGGCAAGCTTTTCAACTCAATGATGTCATAGCGTAAATAATAAATAAAGTGAAAATTTAGTAAACATCCAAATGTAACAATAATATTAAATTCATTGCTTTAATCAAGAGCGGTGTAATTATAACTGACGAGGCGATTTCGTTGAACGTATTCGTTGATTAAGTGTACGGTGGGACTCGAGGTATCGAGGGGTTATTAAATAATTTATTGTCTCACAACTATTCGCGAGGGGCACTGCTCAAATGGTTCCCTAAGATTCTGCAAAGTCTTGTTATGGAATATTGCTAGCGTAAACTTTGCCTGTTGAACTTAAATGGATTCACCCGGCAATAGCATGGATAGCTATGATTCAAAATACATCATTAGCGGTAAGGAAGCTAGTGACTTTAAGAACCTTAGTGCAAAGTTACAAAAACCTTCGCCTATCCTTTCCTAATAACAACATCACTTAAAAACTACATTGAAAAACATTCAAATGACAAATTGGTTAATAGAATGTGGACGTAGCCCCGATTGAGTTTGGTTCCGACCTTTTATAGCTTTCAATTCGTATTCACCCTGTCTGTGGCAAATTAAGCCCGCTGCCCATTCACGCTCAAAAATCACTCTCAATTGAGTCAAGTGGGACAAAATAAAAGGTGAATTCATCATGGGGGCGCCAATCGGAACCCCCCATCGGAAAACCAAGGCGGGAAACGTATGTCCGGTCCATTTGTACTCACAAACAGGTGCCGACAGCGTATTGATGGTTTATTAAATTAAATGGCGCGTGCCACTTCCAATGATTCGGAGCAGTTCGAGATATTTAATGTGATTGGGATACAATTTGAGGTTGAGTAAATACAGACTATATGGACTTATACGTATTATAGTGAAATTACTATGATTAAAAAGCTAGATGTAATATTTTGCACGGAGCTATTAAGTCCGTAAAAGCAATTTGCCTGTGCCTATGTTTTAAATTTTGAATATCAATTAATAAAACAAAGTGCATCGATTTTCACGAAATATTTCCTGAAATAAAATTTCAAGCTGTTATAGGTAGTTGTTTTTTGTAGGTGCCGTGAATTCATGGACGCTGATCAGGTGAATTGTGCGCCAAGTTTCACGTAAGTCTTTCTCATAGGGGTCGCCAAATGATTAGGCTAAGGTAACAATTACAAGTAAGGTTTCAAAACCCTCCTTTCAGCCATTTTAAGCTCTCTGATTTCACCGTAGCTTGTAGTTAACTGAAGTGTCTTAGAAAACTCATAGTAACAGTAGCCCGATTCAAGTAATGGAAACAGTACCTGTGGCGTAGCGACTTAGTCCTTAACAGTATTTTCGTATTTATTATATCAAAGAAAAAACGGAATATATAGCTCAGTCGTCTTCCCGAAAATGTCCTATTGAAGTCCTATCGAACTACAATTGCGGAACAAGAGTGATATGTTCTATTTCAACGAGTGATACAACGAGTGTTACATGCTTATGTAACAATTTTAATTTAAGTTTATATTGTTGCATGTTACTGACTTAATGCAATAAATATATGAATAACTTCAAGCGTTCAACGATATTTCAATCGTTTGTATTACGGGAATCGTGGCATAGATCGATTGTACTTCTCAAAATACTATTTCCGCAGCTTACTGTTATTTAGCGAGTAGCTAGTTGTATCGAACAGCTGTAACTTGTAAGTAAACAATTTTCTAATACTTTGTGGTGCGTGATAGCCATCATACCGCCTGGAAAGGGGTTCAGGATCAATTTCGACTCCTGTTATTTGATTATGTGCACTCATGTCGTACTTCCACTGTAGGGGCAAGAGATAATTCATTTTCGCCTTAATTTTGTCTGCTGTTCGAAAAAATCGAATTACACGCTTTACTAGTAAGCAATGTTTATGATAAAGTAAGATTGTTCTTCAGTGCTTTGGCAATACTTTACGCAGTAGCAATTCTAATTACATAATTCCATATGCAAATGTGTTTGAACGCTTCAAATAAACACATCGCCGCTTATAGGAACGTGGCAATAACAAATTGAACAAGATAAACAAGCAAATGAATTCACTATAAAAACCAATAAGTCGATAAAACGAAGCTTTCAGTATAAACCGTCTGTTTGCTACTAATGAGAGTATAAACGGAATCATCTTTCACGCCTCGATGGTTCAGACGAAAACACGATTGGTTTTATTGCCGATCTATCAAATTGGATTTACAAGTTTTATTTAATTAAACACTTTCCCGATTAATGTATGTAAATAAAGTGAATTAAATTCAATAACTACTCAGTTGTTTCTTTTTGCCATCAGAATCTCCTTTGAAAATGACACAGGAAGTATACTTTTGTTTGTGTATCAAGTTTTAGCTGTTAAATATGATATTAGCAGCAACTTTAATACGATATCCTGCAATCAAATCAGTGTATGGCTTCGCCGATGTCTGTTGCTCGTGTGTGGTCGCGCAGTAAACAAAGATCTTAATGATCGTACACCGGCTAACGTAAACAATTTATTAGCCCGCAATCGACATCGTCGTTACAATCGATTCGTGCATTCGATGCATTGATACAATATGTTCGCTGAATCGAGCAACACTTCTCCATTTGCAGACGTATCGATTTTAATTGTGTTTGGAAGAACAAGTGTTGGTTTTGTATATTCAAGAATGCGATTTGTATTTGACTCATTTAGAAGTTATCACTTTTTGAGAAATTATGTCCTCTAAACTTTAACATCCTTATTACAAAACATAGACTAAGATAGTCCATGGTTCAAAAGTAGTTTTTTGTAATACGGATTTCAAAAGCGATGGACATAGTTTTAGTTTAAGAATAGTCTTCGTTTAAACTGGGTTTTGTAATGAGAAGTAAAAAAAAATATGTTATAGAAATAAATACTGCGATCATCATATCATGACTTAATAACATTGTCTGATTCAAGATTTTGGAGGTTCACAACGAAGAGAGATCAATAAGCGATTTCTCCTAGACACCGGATGCGGTCTGCCGGCGCAAGTTCAAATTATTATTGAATTTCTGATGTCCGGGGTGCAAGCTACCAAGGGCTAGGGGTGAGATGATTCCTTTTAAACTCTCAATTTGCCAATATATTACTCATGTTCCCTTCTATATTGTAGTCAAAATTTTTTATTTGCTTTACATAATTTCCCTTACATGTAATTAGTAAGTTTTCTCAACAATTAACAAGTGCAATCATTAAATCGCACCCCTTACAAAATTCTTTGAACAACAAAGAGATGGGAATTAAACTCTTGACTCACTCTGAAACTCCACTAAGACATTGGAAATTCTTGTTTTTGTTTGTTTCTATAATTAAAACGCGACTTAAACGCTCCTTCGATAATTATAATTCCACTTGATGTTGCTATTCCGATGAATCGGATTTATGGAGGGATGCTTCTTAGGCGGATTTTGTTGAGTAATATTATTTACGCCTTAGCTTCTACTCGTATTAGGTGGTTATGCATAAAGTTGCCTGTAAACTTTGTAGTCAATTCGGGAAGTTGTCTGTTGTTATATTAATGATAGCGTATTATTCATAGGTTGTATGTGTATGACTACAGTATGTTGTTCGGCTATATTTCGTCAGAGGCAGTGAGAACAGTGGCGCCGCACGGGTGGGCACATTACCTTCGCCCGGTGGTCGCCGACTCATTCCAGTGTCGCCAATCGCCAGTCGCCAGTTTTGAACAGAGTTCTAACTCCCAGTGATCTGGCGCTAACACGCAACTCCGGCTCAGTAGTTCATACACTCCGCTGGGCAATGTAGAAATTGTAGCTCAAATTTTGTTTATTACAACTCTAAGTTCAGCTTAGAAATTCATTTTCATTTTATTGTGCACAGATTGGTCACCTTTAGAACCATGTTTTTTATTTATAGAATGTGAATTTTTTTACGTTAGTAAAACACGAAATTAAAGAACAACAGTAAACAGCAAATCCCAAAGACAAACCCGTACATCAATTGGCCTCATAATTTAATCAAGTTGAATTAAGTAAGTTGAGTCAAAAGAAGTTGTCAAGTTGAATTAAAGTCAAAGAGTAATACACAAGAAGACATGTAGTTGGATGTAGAGCAATCGGTTCTTTTGTAAAAGCGAGTTTACCAAAAATAATAAGAACTACTGAACACCGTAAATTAATAAAATTATGTTATGTTGCAAGACGGACATTAAAATTGACAGCGGCATTGATTGGTTAAATGTTACTAGAGTATGTGAAATATTAATTGTAAACAATTACGACAAAATTGTGGCAAATTATACAAATAATATATCAGATTACGAATATGATACGGTCAGCACATGGCGCGCGCACTCGATTGTGGCAAAATCGACAATTCGATCGTGGTAAAATCGACACGAACACGTCGTCCTAACACCAATATATACTGAATACACTTCAAATATCGTAATGCAACTGTAATTGTATAATATGAATAAAGTAATTATTACCGATTTGAATAATCCAGTTGGTTTTTATAACTCTTTGCATTAACATTTCGAGAACACTACATATAACAACTCACTAATTATTAATTTACTTAGGTATTTTCCGAATTCCCCTGAAACTTCGTTTCAACTCCGTCTTATTACCAAGAAACATTATAAGATACATTGAAACCCGTTCTAACAATTTCACATACAATCATAAATTCTAATTTAGCGCGTTCGTGGATCTTGTTACCACCTCGCCTTCGGTTTTCCGGACTCATTGTGTGTTACTCCCAAGACATCGCAGCCCCAAAACGTATATACAAAATTAATTAGACAAAATTTCGGGGTCTTGTAATATTTTATTATTATTTCCCCAGTTGTGCGAGATTTTATTAGCTGGTTTTATTTATTACGTTACTGTAACGTGTAATGAACTTGAATAGGCTCTTGATTATCGCATCTCCTGGATGTTCTCTTTATGTAGTAGTTTATAATTACAGCTGAGTAATTACAAGGTTGCTTACAATCTGGAACCGAGCTTTCCGCGCTACGATTGTTGATGGTTGGTTAAATTAAACGTCCTATACTGAATTACTATTTTCTTGATTATAAACGCCTACGCCTAGTTAAAGCTAATCAAGTTTACAATTATAGTCGAACAATTTTTTGCATTTATTAAAAACGACCTTTCCCGTGACTTTGTCCAAGTAATGTTTTTTGAATGCATTGAAGCTACTCAGCCGTGAAGAAGAAAGAGATAGATAACTTATTTACTTCCAAGATGTTGCCATATGACAAATTGATTGAATGGTACATTGATCGTAATATTTATACTGTGAAAGCTTTCCTCATCTGACCACTAACGGGCCACTTTTCCCATTTCCCATAATTAAAGATAGGACAGAATAGGAAAGGGCGTCTTATGAGAGACATTCATTATTTAGTGAGGATATATTAAATGAATTAAAGAGCTTTAATGCAATGGCCCTGTATCCTCTCGATAAGGACATATCCTAGGTGTGAGTTCTCTTAAAAGGTAGTCAATCTGTGCGTCTGCGCATACAACGGCACGAGCCAAACATCGGATTCTACTTAGCGGTGAAATGTGTTATGCTTCGGCTCGTCTTTCGATTCAACCTTTCTTTAACCGCCCATAATACCATTAACACCTAGTTTGTTATTAGCACCGAAATGGGGTGATAATTTTATGTAACAACAACAACAACATCTCTTTAATTTCGTGTTCGGAGTATCTGTGTCCGTATATTCTCATGTTGCCGAACAGACATTATGCTCATTCTATGCACTTTGTAGTACGTAAAGGGGCGAACTGTTCTGACCAGTCGGCAAAATCTAATAATTTGTATTAGTCACGCCCGCGCGGAGTTCATCCTGCGCTTCATTTGACGAGCACATCCACCACTAAATGGGTTAGAATTTGAATTTGATTTCAGAAATATAACGGAACGTTAAGTTCCTACCTAATATTCTCAAATGTACCATTCTTCATTTCCAATTTATTAGAAACCGATATAAAATTAAGTGTGATTTCAAACGTTATTTCCCTTATGATACAAAAGCAATAACTAAGAGATAACTTATGAAATTGTCGGAGGGACAAGATTGTCGAACATGTGACATGTCCTGCCTACGAGGGGACATCCAATTGATAAATGCGTCACGTAGTGGACACCACAGGATCCCGATAAGAAGTGCGGAACATGACGTGAAAATGTTGAGCTTTCATGATATTGCCTACAAAAAACTAAAAGAACATTTGACGTCCAAAGGAATTACTGCACGCTAATGTAAAATAAGACCTATTAATAAACACGAAAAGATTGAAACAATTTTTCCATAGCCGCAACCTAACCTCAGGCAAAAAAGGGTACAAAACCACCGAAGCTACGTTTGAGTGTAAATATTTACCCGGCCGCGGTGTCCGCGAAACTTTCGTAGCGCCAATAACTTTAACCGAGACCTCACACTTGCAAAAAATCGTAATAAATGCAAACCGGTCCAACTTCCACTTGGGTATATTGAACGATTTAGGTTCCGTACTCGTTTTAACCGGCTTTTCTCGACATTCTGTATGCCTATTCCTTCTCTCTTCGATAGATTTTCTCGTTGGAAAAGCTTTAATTAACAACTTTGTTATTAATTAAATGTTAGTGTTAAGAAACGATTTTTAGATTTAAAGATAGTAGGTTCTCGCGACGGATCCCTGCAAGTGAAGACGGTAATTGAATTCCGTACACGGCGCGTATCTGTGCTGGTATTCGCGTTGCGGGGTCGCACGTCGCGCTGCGGTCGGGATTTAGCCTGTATCGGAAATATTTTTTGATTTCTTCCCACTGGACTCTCCACTCGGGGAATTATCGGCATTTTTATGAACACTCGTTGATCATTTACGAATTCTTGTAGCGGGGCTTGGACGGAATAATTGTATGATACCTATCATACGCCTCGCTGCAGTTAAGTAAATTAAAATTACAGTGTCTTGGAAATGCACGGTAATAATAATAATATCTACATGATAACTAGGCAAGTGTTAGCTTTCTAAAATATGTGTTAGAATTTCATATTATATGATGAAATAGGAATGATTCTAATAAATACGTCAAACAATATTTTTTTACTATCAACTGTACGCCGCTGTCTCACATGCGTAGACTTAATCTCATGGGTGTCCCGCGGAAACCTAATGTTTTTTTAATAATAAGTACCTCCTTTTAACATTATCCATCTGCGAGTGAAGGTTCCGTTAAAATCGGTCCAGCCGTTTCGGAGATTACCCGGAATAAACAGACAGACAGAGAAAAATAAAATATTATTTTATGAGAGTACCGTACTTATTTCATAAACATTTGTGAAGAGTGAAGAGCTTTACATTTGGAATTACAAACAGACACACACAAACACAATTTTATTTATCAGCACATATGTATATGTAATATGGATGTGTAACCTTAAACGGAATTCCGATAAAATTATTAAAGGAGCCAAACTGATTGCATGCGGTCTGTAATAGGAAGTTTCCGTCGCTCACAGATACAATGGCTGTATTGGATGCACATTCGATCGCTTGGATTGTGTCCATTAAGATCGTGCACGGCTGCCGAATTTGAGGTGGTCTGCACCTCACCTCACTTCCATTCTAGTAAATATATCCTCGCTATAGAGTAAGCCGATCATGTTAAAACTAATAGTGGATGAGTTAGTTTCTAAGGTAAAAGAGACGTAAAATACATAGTTCTCGAAAAAACTTAAGAAATTCCGATAAAATCAATGGACGCCTATTAATTTATAAAGAAAAAAATCTCACATATTTAGTCATTTGGAACCATTTTTTTTTAATTGTCATATTATCCCTAATCTTTTGGGTGAAATACGTATTTTATATGTAAGAAATATTAATACATAGTAATTTTAACGACGCTAGTTTGTGTAGCTTTGTGTAGTGTTTGTGAAATGGCGTTTCAAATCATTGGATTGAGTGACCGCATGTCAAATGTGGTTTGATGAACTAATGCAATTATCAGTGGGGAGCCGGCGCCGGAGAATGCGTCAATATGGATTGTATTGACTACTGACGTATGATGATACGATTGTCCGCCTGTTAAACGATTTCATTTGAATTTGATCACTCGACTGTCCGCCTGTGATAATGTTTGCATTGGGGACTGACTCAAACGGTTCTTTGCGGCACTACCCTATTAATTAATTAATATAGTGTTTGTTAGATTCAATGATCTAGGATATTCAATGTTTGAACTTGAAAATATAATAAAGTAATATCAACTGATAAGGTCAAATTTACTTGCAATTGTGATGACGTCTTCATGATTTACCACAAAACAAAAAAAGCTGTACCTAATCATACATGTCTACACAGTTCTTACTCAGGCTCTGTAAATGTGTCAAGCAAAAGGCACCATCAAGCACCGTATTCCCCGTACCTTTGTGTCAGCTTTGAGAAGCTTATGACACGCAGACAATGTAGACGTGAAGAGGAAACATACAAATATATGACATACCTCATACTTGAAATACACAGATAGAACAGGTATCAATAACCCTCCATTCCGAACATAATGTACGCATAATTGGCGTAACATTTCCATTGCGAACCCTTTCAAGACGCCCGTAATGTTACGGCCTACATGTTATTTAATTACGCAATCTCGAGCACAATGAGAATTATAGCAACTCCTTTACATGTCTCGAATGCAGGGGATGTGGGATCGCAGGGACGGATTCTATTTAGTGTTTTAATCGCTCCCAAACCACTCCCTCTCAACCTCTCAACGTGTGTTTTAATAAAAGCAGGATGAAATTATGAATCGAAAAGTTTGGGGGAAAAAAAGAACATACCAGATTTTGTGGAAAAATTTAGATTGGGTTTCTTTCTTACGAAATATTTTGATACATTAGGTAGGTACATATATCCTTCATGAGAAATAATTACAGGACATATTGAATTTCCAATACGTATTAGAAGAAAAGACGAACGACAAGTTTAATATAATAGCACATTAAAGATTGTATCCCTAATTTCACCCCTGTTTTACTTAACCAAAAGGTTGGCGGCATGACCGGAACGTCTCAAAATCATAGGGCGAGAACTACGAAATAGTATTTCCGATCTCCCTTCAAAGTACGTCATAACATAGTAATAGCCCTCGAAGGGTGTCCCAGGATCTTTGCAGTCCGACTCAATTATAAAGGAATAAATCACAGTGATTGAGTATCACACAGTTTTAGACAATACAGAAATGTCTGTTACATGTTTCACAAACATTAATAAAGTTTGCTCTGAGAATGAATTATTGTAAAATTTCCACAAGAGCTTTTATAGCGGCCTAGGCTTAATCTTAAACAACATTTAAAATACTTTGAAGCAGTTTATTATTAATCATAATAGCCTTAACAAATGATGTTACTTAACAATCTATTGTAAAAAAATAATAAGAGAATGAAGGTAATTAGTTTTCAAAAGAATTAGTACCTACGCGGGTGAGTTGAATATCATCCTAGTTTAAATGGTAGCTGGACTACGAGAGCGCTAGATTTTGATACGATACGGGACCATTCAATACAACATGTATTATGAATGGACGCTCCGCGGACGTTGATTAGGTCCGTCGGCTCTATTCCAATTTTCATGGCGAACTGCGATCGCCTGCCTGATTGATTGTTATTGGTATTCCCGCGGGATAGCGCCATGGGCCGCCTGAAAAATATATACAACACAATCTTCTGTCTGTCCGCCTGGTTGCTACACTACCTATAATATGTTTTTGTATGAACCACACAAGAATATTCAAGAGTTTTTGTGGCAACATGTTGACAGGTCAATTAATTAAGCGTCCCTTACGATATTTTTATTAAAATAATATTTGGTTCACCCTCTCTTAATACGAGATAAAAAAAAAACAAAATAAATAAATGCGTTATGGGAAATTATTCAAGTTGCTACTCTTTACTTTTTGACTAAACTCCTAAGTTACCTTCAGATTGATTGACCGCTGTTTTTAGGTTAGCATGGTCGTAATCATTAAACCATAAATAAAAGACGATATATAATTTTAAAATTTATAAGGATACCATATTAGTAACAAAATATATGCGTGCGTGCGTGAATACAAGAAACGTGTAAGTATAAATTTATTTGCAAGAGGCACGATTGCCCGCGGCTTGTATCTATTAGGAACTCCATTTATTCTAGCTCATAGCATAAGAAACATATTTACTGGTCGCATTAGAAAAAGAGCCATTTCCGTTTCTTAGTTTATACATATAAATTAATAAATGTTCTTATTAGTGCAACCGTTAATCTTAAGACAGCACTTGCAAAAATACTATGAATTTGAAAATGTTTTTTTGTATGATTGTGGAACTATTCACGACACTGATGAAGTGCAGTTTGTATTGCAGGGTATTGTAACTGAAGTTGTATTTCACATCGTCGACGCACAGAGCGCTATCTGATGATTGGTTTTTGGCAATTAACAGTATTGCTCACGACGCAGTCGGGTTCATTCACCGAATGAATTATGTATAGGTTCACGAATCTCTTTGTTGGAACGCAGTACTTACACTGCAGTTACTACGTCAATATTTGTTTATACGTTGATGGCTTTTATACCACTAGTTTATTATTGAGACGATGATGATATTTTCTCATTGCTCTTGAGGCATTGCGTTAATGAGCCTGTTGGAATATTCTACGTTCTACCAGACACATTGATTGTATGAGAGTATACTACAGAGGTTATGAATATAAGGTGACGGTACAAAAATAAATGTATGTACCGTCAAATTAAACGTCAATGCTAAGAAGTTCTTAATACGCGCTGCTTAAACGATCTTAGTTGGCCCCAAGGTATATGTATAAAATAAAAGTATAACATATTGTAGGTATATCCGTGCCTTTTTAATATAAATGAAAGTATTGCAAGCGGAAGAACCGATAAAGGTGTTAACTGACGCTACGAGTAAGATGTCAAAAAGCTTTTAAACTAGATCGAAGATCGCCAAATAGTGAACGGAGTCCATTAACAACGGTTTAACAGTTTACACAACTTAATATAAAATGTGAGCCTAATTTGTATAAACTATAAGTTTATTAAAACACAAGATGAAGTAAGGTGGTCGCATTATTAGTCACATGGTAATATTAATTTACAGCGCGACCTGTCGATCCTCAATTAACATTTAAATATTTATTTCATAAATTACACATGCTCGCGAGAAATGTCTACTTTGATAAAATATCCACAGCACCTTTGATGTCGCCGATGACAGGTTAAATTGTACATACATATTTTTTTGTTATCTAAAACATATCATAATTGTTTCAGTAGTAGAGTCGAATTTAGCTCGTCGCAATGGTTTCAATAGAGTTAAACCCTTTGTCTCAAGGCGTGGACCTACCGTTGCGTTGTCGCTTGACATTTGTACAAAGGTTACCCTCCACTCCGTCGGTTTTCTTTTTGCTCGTCGACACGATGTATTGCTTTGCCGAAGAAAGGGTAGTATTGTATTTTGTTCGAATTAACCTTTCAGATTTGGGGGTGAGTATTTAGATGTCAGAATACAGCAATAAACATTGTCATACGACCGTAACAGGATTCATGATTTATTTTATTGTATTGAAGTTATTCTATACTTTAACAACAAGTCAAATTTGCCATTTAGTCCCAAATATAATCTATGTAGGCATTTCAGTTTGATTACCGGGAGAAACTTTATAACATTGCATAACTTGATTAATTACTTAGACATCAATGCAGCCCATAAAACTGTCAATGAACCAATACACGAAGAAAACGATCGAACATGCGAGCATCGCCATGGGAAAGTGGAGAAACAAATAGGCACCATTAACTATAACGAACTAGAACTTATAACGTGTGAATACACATATAAAAATGAGATTAATTGTATACCCAGTACGCATTGTAGCAGGCTATATGAGCGGCGATGAGCTGTTGTCACGGCAAGAAAATTGTTAACTGAAGCACCATCTCGATGTTCTTACTCTCAATAATAATAGTTTTAATGCTGAGCATAAATAACACGATGAACAAGAAAACAATGGCCAAGTAACAAGATCTTCTGTTAATTGTGGCAAAATGAGCCGTGCAGCCATCGGTGATTTATAAAGGTATTTGAATGAAATTACTCCCTATTTGTTGTTCTTAAAGTGCACGAATCCTTAATACTCGCGTGATACAATCAACGTATATCTCCTCGCTTTATTCTTTCACGCCCCTTGCTAGTGTGGTTAATGTTTTATTCTATTATAAAGACACTTACCCCTCATTTTCTGCTCGTCCAGAAGTTGCCTCTCCAAGTTGTCCTTAACCTCTCGTTCTCTCAGCACATCCATTTTCAATTCAGCTGTAACAAAAAGGTCATGTTAATAATGGATCAAGTTATGTTAGTAGAAAAAAAACGATATATGTATACTACTACCTAAGAGCGGTGGCGGCCTTGGGGTTTGAGTAGTCGCCTGATACGCAAACGACAAAAGTTCAAATCCCAATCCAAACAGGATCTTAACTGATATCGTGAAGAAACTTGTATATGACTGATAAGTAATTCAAAGACACTTGAGACGGCGATGGGTTCACCATCTGTCACGTTGGCACTTAATCATATTCGGTGAAAAGTGTGTTGTTATTACCTCTGCTACTCATTCGGGGAATACACGCGTGAGGATATGTATTTATGTACGTATACCACTTGTATCACAGAATAGTACCATATATTTAAAGGTCTAATGAATATCTAAAAACGGTGCAATGTCTCATTACAAAACATCAGCAGGTAACCTATTAGAAGAAATTGCGAGTATAAACAACGTTTTAAGTTAAATAAATGGTTGGGAGTGCACAAAAGGCATTGTATAAATTTAACAGTGAGCTAAACCGGCAACAAGGTCGTCAGCTAGGGGCCGATTAGGAGCATAAACACGGATTAACTCATTCGGAATCCCGGTACTATTGTGAAGGAGTCGAATTGAGAGATTTGCATAACTTTCAATTAAACCTAACCTGACGGAAACGATTGGGGGAGGAACTTCCGATTTGGGCACGTTGAGAGATGCTTATTCTGTATTTGGTGTTTATTAGTACACTAATTAATGTTTGGTATTTGTTTTACATAAACTCAGTTACAAATGCTATAAAAACAATTCAGGTGTGGAAATACTTTCGTTAACTATTCTCCCTTTATCGTAACAGGAGATGCAAAATATGGAAATGGGTAAACTCATTCTTTACTAACTGCAACATATCCCCTAAATAGCCTTAAGTTAATTCAAAGTTACGGAGTAAGTTTCAATCAGGCTTTAATCTTCGATTAGTGCCCAATAGCCGTTCATACGAAGACGTGATGGTTGGAGTGAAATTTGAATAGAAAGAGGTCATGCTCGCTCACAGTTTAATTCGGTCCCTTATTCAATTAGGTACCTAAGTCGCGTCTCTCTAATAGAGGTCGTAAAGGGATCAGCCTGATTAACTTGCGTTGTTAGCACCTACGGTTACAGCGATGCATTACGTTCAAGACCTTATCTACATGTTTAAATGGAATTGAACAGCCTGTCTGTGATTTTAATTACGTATCTAACTGAGATTTGTAGGTAGTTAAAATTTCGAAGTGTCACTTTATCTTTACGATTGCCAGACATTGTCAGGTGTAAGTGCGACGATAGATTGTCACAACGCTATATTCGTAAAGATGGTAATGAATTTAGAAGTAATACAGAAGAAGAAGTACCAAATCATCTCCCTGGCCTTATCCCATACATTGTTGGGGTTGGCACTTGATTCAACCCGATGTGGCTGATCACTTGATTTTTATACGAAGCGACTGCCATCTGACCTTCGTAACCCCTTTTACGAGAAAAATCTGTGATCTGGGTTAAACCAGTTGTCAGACTATTTTAGGCCTCCGATTGACCTGTAACGATTGCCAAAGATGATAAATTGGCAACCGGGACCGACGGCTTAACGTGCTCTCCGAGGCACGGAGGGAACTCGGGCGGTCACTCATCCAATTACTGGCTAAGGCTAGGGTTGCTTAACTTCGCTGATCGAATGATATGCGCAATAGCAACTGTGCCACGAGCTCCTCAAGAAGAAGTACCAAATATATAAATATATAAAGCAATGATACATTTGTATGATTTGTGTTTTTGCAACATTTTTTCATTTCCATATGCAGTGCTCGACACGTTTGAAATAACTTCATAGCTTCTTCGTTATCTGCGTGATCTATTTGAATACGGTTCAGCCCGCAAATATCTTGTTCGATGCAACAAGAATGTTTCGCTTAATAATTCCGTTAGCGTTTTAATTATTTCGCCAGATTCGATACCGACTAACAGTCGATTAACAGCAGCAATTGCTACATGTACATTCTAAGTTGCGAGACTTACGAGTCTAGTTGAAATAGAATCGATTATTTGTTTCGAGCAATAGGCAATCCCTGTTCGATTATTGTGAGAAATAATTATTGAGCTTCATTATAAACTGTAAGTACCTATATATCATATTTAATGCTATATCATTGTTATATTGAATATCGTTGCTATGTTGTTAAAGGGCATTGTATACTATGTCCTAAAACAGCTCTGATTTTTGAAAAACATAAAGAGGCCATTAAAAATTATAACTATTTTATAATTTATCAATACTAAGTTTTTAGACAATACTTTAACCAGCACATATGTAACAAAAATATTAATTAGCTCGTAATTTTGAATTAAAAAACTTAAGAATTCTAGTTTTTACACACTTCTTCGCGCCTTCACAGCACTCACGAAGAGGTAGGCAGAAGTATTATGAAACAAAAATTATCACCGAAGACTGCCTAATTGACACACAAAGATCTCGCCGTTTCAATCACTACAATATTACCTTTGTTTTAAATTTTCGTCTTAGAATGTTTTTTACTATGACTAAGACAAATAAAAACTCGTGGAATTACATCACTGGAACTATGAAGTTGTTACAAAAAACTCATTGTAGCAGATCAGTCAGACTTGCGACAAGTTAAAGTAATAGGTCAATCCGGCTCTAGTTTTAAAGTATTAGATTTTAGAAGCACCAATTATAATGTGTAAAAGCGTTAACATTGTACTGATATGAATCACGAGCGATACATACACACGACGTTGCCTGCCCATGTACCATATCGGCGAACAAAAATCTTGCCGATAAACCAGGACAAGTTAACTTGTGCTCGCATCGGATATAATAAGGCTCGGATAGTATGAGTATCGTTCCAAAGCTATCTACGTTTGTGATCTTGTAAATTGAATCGTTCCCTTACAATGCCCGCTAACAATTATATTGACTTATGTTCGTGAAGTTGATTTGTTACTTCTGCATTCACTTGGAAGGTCTAAGCTAAAGGATTATTTTCGCAATCTTTTAGCTTAGACCTTCCAAGCTTTCGTAAATTTATAATTTTACACAATACAATAGAAGTACGCTATGAAAAACATTTCCCTTTAGATTGTTATAGTGTGTATTGCTGATAATTTGATAATGTTACAAACAAAATATTAAATTGATTAACATTTTCGTACTTTTTGCTTATCGTAATCCCTATTAGATACTTATGTAATTTATGGGCTTCAGATGGCGCTCGTCATCTGGGTGGCCTACATTGTTGTTGGTGCTTTTGCAGGAAGCATACTAAGTAATACATAAATATATTTATTGGATGATGAGTGTACTTTCATAAGATACATTCTATAAAGTTTTTAAAAGGGAATGTCTTACTACTCGGATCTTTTGGGCTCGTTATCATAATAATTAGCATTTTTTAATACGACGATAAATGTTTTAATTTTTTTAATTTGTTCGACAATTATGTAGGAAAGTCCTTCACTAATATCCCTTTGCACACACCTGCACGTCACGAACACTGGCATTTACCTAAAGATTCTAGGTTCTTCCAACGTGTGGAGTCAAGGTATAATGTTCTTAGGGTAACTGTTTATTATCGCAGTAAATTATCTTCCTAACAATCTAGTAGGTATATTGCCGGGGAACGGTGTTAAATATACTGCATGGGAAAAATATATAAGTGTGTTTTTACGCGATTCATTTTAAATCAATCTGAGCAAGCTGTAATTTAGAAGGCTTTTAGTTAAGAGTGGTTTCGCAGATGAGACGTAAACTACGTATTACCTTTACCAAGGGTTGGGTATTATGGGCCCGGTGCGGTGTGCACTGAATCTTCACATTTCAGCCTTAACAAAAGGATCCCGGTGGAACCATCCCTACTTACTGTGACACATTCATTGATGCAATAGTTAAAATAATTTCTGTAAACTATCACAACACCTTTGCCAATATAATAAAAATATATCTACCTCACGCATTCTCGATACAAACATAAAAATATTTTCTTTTAAAACCGATTATATCAAAATTAGCGACCAATAAATCAAAACCCAGACACTAAGAAGGCAGAAAATTATAATCGATCCAATGAAAACGTTTATCGACAAAAACAAGAGAAAACCAAAACATCAAGCGGAACACTCGATTATTAAATCGATCTTTATATCGGATCAATCAAATTTAAAACCTGATCAAGTTGCGGCCGACGAAAAATTATTACTTTATAAATAAAATAACAATAAAAACGATGCGCTCCGTTCAAGGGAATATATAATTATGGACAATTATTATGATATCGAAACTCAATGGTGGATAGATGATTGAAAGGATCGAGACCCATAAACAAAAGGATCGATTTTGATTACTTACGCAATTTAATAGTGTTCGGAGGTAAGTAATTAGTCGATAATCATAATCGTTTCAGGATCGATTTGTATGAGTGGCATACATAAAGTCAATTTTGTTTTTTATTTTTTTAGTCAGCAGCCAAATGTGATTCCCGAGACGGGAAGGGGCCGCCAAGAGAAAATTCTATTTCTCTTCAATTTCATGCACTCAGCAAAAACAACAATAATATTTAAATTTCGAATGCGACGCCCTTAGAGACCTGTCGAATGAGATCCTGAGAATAACGACCCCGTGTAGAGATGGATAAGTACACGACTCGAGTAGACGTCTTCCAAATCAATCTTTGTTCTGATCGAACACCAATGTTTTTGAACGAATAATTCGTTCACACTAATTGGACTAAAAGGTGCTAGAAGAGAATGATTAATATCCATTGTTGGTTACAAAGAAGGAAACATTTTAATTTCAACGAAACATAAGTCATAGGGCGAACGAATTAAGACATATTTTCACAGCCCTCGCTATCGTGAACACGAAGTTAGGCTCGCAGTTAAAATAACAATTAAAGTCTTGGTAAAATTTACGACTCAAAACTGGCAAAATAATTTAAATGAGGAGAATAGAGCGACCGAAATGAATCTTTGAAACGGGAAACAAAGGTGAGGATTTACATCTCCCTCTGAATCTTGTTCGGTCATCTTAGAACGATGAATTAGAGTACCTACTTGGCGGTCTTAAGGTGAAATTTTAGTAGTAATAGCATTATGAAATATTAAAATTGAAAATTGCTGACTAAGCGCATTTCAGACACTGATGGGATTTATCAGGTTTATTTTCAAATTAAAATAATTGTATATTGCAAATATTCTAGAAGCATTATGGATTAGACATAAACACGTTAACCAAATCGACGGGGCCTTAAAAGGTAGGTAATTCAAAGTAATGGTAATTGTTGTCATGGCGCGGAAAACGAATTTTCTTCCCTTTGCCTCTTTTTTTAAATTTACAAACCGTCGGCAATTTTATTTTATTGTTATTAGATTTTTCCGGCTTATGTCACACGGCTATGTCACTGCGGAGGATTATTCCCGCAGTCTCCACGCTAATAATCATAAGAATTGCTTCCCTTTATTATGTGTGAAATTTAGAACATAAAATCTTTTGAAGCTATATTTTGCTATCCTTATTTTGATCCATTTAGTTCAGAGATAAGATCCACATTTGAGCGGCAGGTTCGCCCTTCATAAAAAAAGCTGTCTAGTAGTACTTTATTCGACGAGAAGATTTTGTCATACATGTGTAACACATAATTTTATGAATATATTATAAGAGATTTGCATGTAGTATGATCCCTGGGAGTAGGTTTATTTGACTAACATCGTAAACAACCTTATTACAGGAATAAAGATACAAATAATGAAGATGTCGCCTGAAAATGGATTAAAAAGTAGTAGCGTATCGAGCGTGCACTGTCTGAATAACTCGTGGTGTTATCGACGCACGCGCACCCAATCTGCGATCGAAACACACCGGATAAGATTATCCAGTAGCCCTGTATTATTTTAATGAGACTACACGAGTCCTCGAGATTCGATACGATACAAAGAAGCTTAGGTAACGAAGCGAATAAAAAATATACAGGTCAAGAGAGATATCATGCGACTACGGCGAGATGACGGCCTGAGCCGAGGGACTGTGCCAACGAGAGGGCTTTTTAAATTAGCCACCGAACACGATAAACTCTCGTACATCTACATACCAGCTGACGGCAGATCGGCTGATACCATTATGTCTCTGGTAAGGCACCGATTAAAAATATCAACATTTATAAGCGAACAACATCTGGTGGTATTTAAATAAGATATAAACGCAAAGTCCGCGAATGTTTTGGTCTTTGGCTACACTTTTTTCTTTCCCCCGTGGATGCTCCCCTCGTCAGATATATTGGTATTAAAAATGTAAGGGAGATTTATGCGAATGGCTCTAAGCTTTCATTAGTTGTATCTTACGCGGTGTTTTGCGGTCGCCGCTCCCTGACCGGTAATTTTTCATTTTTGTGCAAACTTCCCGATGTTTCGAGCGCGTAGCCAAATTTAACTGCATATAAAGAATATTAATGCTTCTCCCAGTCGCGGGCAGGTGTACGGTATGACTTATTTTATTTCAATTCCCCGCCAGCTTTGGGAATTATATTAGAATTACAATACGGAGGAAACACTTTTAATGAAAACTAATGGACTTTTACTGCCATAAAAGATAATGATTTTATAGGATTTTCTTTTGTTAATGGCATAAGGAAAAAAATAATTATGCAGAAAATTCAATAACATTTCTGAATTTGGATAAAATTTGATGTTGAGTAGACTTGGTAACTTTTTTTCACTAAATAAGTAAGTAAGTATATATTATCTGTTTAACCAGTAGCTGGTTATTGTTAGTAACCCACTCGTACAATCATAAACAAGGATATGAAACATATTATTCCGGCTTGTAATTCCGTATGTAAATTACTACTACAACAAGGGGTCGTTTAACCCTCGCAGAAGCTGCGGATCGACCACTCTCACATGACCTATAAGTAGCCGAAATATACTCGTAGATTAAGATCTAGTAGAATTAGCTAAGAAATAACAGCTTCTGGAGCGTGGTGTATTCAAGTTTTAAATATTAACACCGAGTTGATGCAAATAATAGAGGAACTGAATCCAAATCTGCATTATAAATATAATGCAGGATGTGATGACTGTTTATGGCATTTTTGAAAATTCACACACTCATAGAATTCATTCTAATGCTTATACAGATTTCCTCACGATATTTTCCTTCATACGTAAATCTGTGGATAGGAGGCCTAGATGTATGAAAAAATAATCAAAAAACTTATTTCGATGTATAAGAAAATATCAAATGAAAAAACTTACAATTTGTATCCACAAAAGTCATTTGACAATTCAGAGGGCCAAGAATGATTTTTTTTTGGATACTGATAAAAAAGGAACACAATATTCAAAATGGATTGAGATTTAAAAGATACAGAGCATTGTTCTGAAGTAGCCCATAAACTGATTTTATCAAACACACACTCACACACACGCAATACGGTGAGCAATTCGGTGTGCGTCACATTAATTTATTTCAGCTAAGTAATTCCGAGCGGTTAATTATTGCGCACAACCTGGGAGGAGAGTTGAGAATATAATTATTATTAAACTTTACGATTGTCTCACTTTACCCCTTTACTTTGCCACGCAAACCAAAACGACATAACTCCACGAACTGAATATAGGAATCCAGCTGTACGGAAGGCGACTTAGAGTTGGAATTCAAATGTTATCATGGTCGACATGCGTTGATACTTTCTCGGAGGTTGTCCTACATTAGATCCCGAGATCCTGAGGGAGTTTCTTAGCTTGTTGCAGTACAGGATTCATATTTGAGCCGCTGTCTATTTTATGTGTTCGGGATACTTAGCCCTTCGTAATTGAATAGCAATGGGAGCTTCTACAATACCGTCTTAAATGGTCTAATATTATGAATTTGATCATGTTAGTTTTCTACTTCATTTGAGACGCCTTGCAAAAACTTTAGTTTGGAATTAGTTGAACAGAAACCAGTTTGTTTAAACATTGTATAAGCGAGAGTGTCATATTCTGGCTCTGTGACATTTTCGGGCTCTGTATTTGTACTATTTTTTTGCGAACAACTAATCTGAGTCGCCATACATTTTCCAACACAAATATTGTGCAGTAATGCTACTGAATATATATATATATATGTGTGTGTGTGTTTATTTATAAAGAAAACTAACTTTTACCTGCAACCACACTTGCCGCTGTAACTTCCAACATTAATGATTTCACCACTGAGCTTAATGAATTCAATAGTTCTGTTCTGTAGCGCTTTGCATTATACCCATACCCTTCTCTTACGTAAATAGGATTAGCTATTATTCTATTCCATCTATACATAGTACGTTAAACCCATCCAACATTTGATTGGTAATTGTATTTTTTATAAACGTATTCGTTATAGAAATTTTTTTAACATTCTTTCTCTTCCAAATATATCACTAGATCTGAATTTTACTTATTAAGGTATTGCAATTAAACTTCATCCATTAATTCTTTAAAGAGATCTATGCCTGGGGTTGAAGTTATATCTATTCAAATTTTAGCAATATCGGTTCCCACGCGAAAAGCTAATAGACAAATTACTTGTAAATGATAAACTCACAGACAGGTCAAATTTTCCCATTGCAATGTTAGTAGTGTGTATGAGCATTTACTATCAAAACTATTTTCAAAGCTATATACATTAAACTTGTATCTACATACATTAAAAATAATATAGATATACATATAATACATAGGTGAGTAAGGTTACAGTAATCTTCACTTACTCACATTTGAACAAACCCAGAAGTGAAATTTAATATTTCCATTGTTAAATATTTGAACATGGCGCCCCGGGAGCAACACGCTCCGAAAGTTTTCCCCCAAGAAAGTAACGATAATTATTTATACTTACACAAACACAAAACAACCATTTCCTGCTACAATAATAATAATTGACTTATGTCTTCTGTTTTAGGTTTTAAGTCGTGATCGTGAAAAAGTGCTTTCGATTCGAAGACTAAGAGAGATTTCAAGAAATATAGTAATAGTTGAATTGGACCTATGATTTAATTTAGTCTAACTTATCATATATTTAATAAAATAAAATAACTTAATTGTACTATTGTATAGTCCAGAGATTTAGTGATTTTAGTTATCATTTATTACTATATGTCAGTCTAATGTCACATTAATGCACCTAGTCAGTATCGCAGCACGGTAAGCCACAATAGACATATAAAGTGATATGGCCGCTAGATGGCGCGCGTGTGGTCGAGTCGCGTGCGCAATGTAACCGGACCGACACGCGCAAGTAATCCAATATGGCTGTCCGATGTCCGTCGCGTATCGGCACATTGCATGAATGCCATTTTAATGCGTGCCGGTAATGTCAATTATTGTTTACTTACTTCAATGAGCGAGAAGAAACCACAACCTAATGCCAGAGTTAATCAAGTACCAGCTAGCAGAGTTAATCTAGGAATAACGAGTTTTTTCTTCGAGGCAGAGTAAGGTAAACAAACAGAGATTGCCGTGAATGATTTTTGCAGCACACCTCGGTGCACAATGGTGCGAAAGCTGGCGCGGCAGGGCAACAATGCGTCGTTGTGTGTATCTGCGCCGGCGCATCTCGCGGTGGCTCGTTAGCCCGCTGGGGGCGGTGGTTGTACGGTGGGAGCTAGCTGGCCTACACCTAACTTATGAGTCATCAGGGCCAGAGATGGGCAGTTTTACTAAAACGTTCTATAAACATGCATAAACGAGGAATAATAATTATAGAATAAACTCGCTAACCTCTCGTTAAAGACTTATGTATATAAATTCTTAAACATATCTCGTTTATGTCTTACATGGTAAGAAAATCTTATTTTAAAATTTAACAATTATTTTTTTAGTAATTTCTTGGACATAGCATGACAGATTTTTTGACGTACTTTACAAGGAACCAAACCGAAAAAATCATTTTCATTTTGCATTTTCACTGTTAATCGTATTTCGAGCTTAAGTGGTACTAGTGAGAGCCGTGGTGGACGTGGGGTTTGAACAGTAGCCTACTACCCAAGCGACGCAAGTTCGCATACCAGCGGGGCCTGTACCAATTACTTTTTCTAAAAACTTATGTGCAGTGATTGTATGCCACGTGCTTTACGGTGAAGAATAGCATCGTGAGGAAAAGTCTGAGAACTAATCAAAAGACTCACCACCTTAATCGTTGGCACTTAAACATGTTCGGTGAAAAGTGGGTGTTGTTATCCTTCCCCTTCAGGGAGTATAGGGGTAGGCATATGTTTGTAAGTATGTATAGTATACCTAAACAAAATATAAAATTATTCGGTACAAACTGCATACTCTAATTGGATCATTAAAAAATGCATGAACGTGTACTATGTACGTAAGTATCTGTGTAGGTATTTGCAGTTACGAGTTGACAAAATGTGAAATTGTCATAAGTGCAGTGGTAATTTAGTTTCGCCCGATAATGTCCGGTCCGCATTGTCAGCATTGTAAAAGCTTTCATATCAATTGAATCCATTAGCTGAGTACACACGTCCTGTCTATTTGCTCATCAGTTTTTATCATTGGCCAGTTCATGTTTGTTCGATCGGTCACTTCCATGTTATTGATGGGCTCGCAACTCATATTTGCACTTCTACCTGCTTTCCATTGAATATTGTGTCTTATCTATTATGTTACAAGTTTGCTTTCGTATAAAATCGTTCTAGCATAGTGCATCGCTTATATCTTTCTTGTATTGTAAAATTTCAAAAATTGCATTATGAATTTTCTTTTAGTTCCATTAAATTACAAAGGATGACGCTAGGTGTAGTTAGATATGCCAAACACTGACCAGGGCGTGTAGACAAAGTAACATTATCCTCACGCTTCGCTAATAGAAACATTTTCAAATATTTTGTATCGTTTATATTAGCACAAGCGTGAGAGAATGTTACTTTGTCGAGTAGGTCTAAAAAGGTCATTTTTGGGAGAATAATAATGTGATCCGAATATTATGCGTCAACGAAATTACAAAATGGTCACTAATTGTAGATGTTACACCCTAACTAACTTTTTATGATGCTATTTGTCACAAAAACAATTCATATTTTGTGGACCATTTTAGGCATCTTCATAGGAAAGTGTGAAACAGGTGAATTGCCAAATATTAATCATTCGTGAATCATAATATTAATTGCACATAAGTGACCATTTTGTCATTTCGATGATGAATCATATTACATTATAATATTCCTAAAGTGGCCTTTTTAGATCTACAGGCCTACAGAGCAGTCTTGTATTTTATTACCTATATTCTTTTTAAGAACCCTTGATGTGATTTAAAATAACACTGAACAAATTCGAGTTTCGTTTTAAAGCAAGCACCATAAAGTATTCGTACGCTATCTACCTGTGCCATTTGCCGGTTGAACAGCACTTAGCTTAACAAAAACTGATAGTTGTAAAACAAAAGAGCAAAATAAGACCGCTGTAACAAGAGCGGGCCATTTCGATCAGAAATAAACTAAGCGGTAAGAATTAACAGGATAAAGGCTTAAAAGAGTAGCCGATGTAGATTTATGTCGCGTTGATCGCAATCGCCCAAGTCACCGTGTTGCAGACCTTTTGTTTTTACGATTGCCCGAGAAATGCGTTGATGTAATGTATTGGAATTGGACTTGTACTACTAAATGGATGTATTACTATTTTGAGAATTTCTGTTTCAACGTTTATTGTTAAAATTCAGAATGCGATAGAATTTCTTGAGATAGTAGGTAGGGCTTACCTACCTCGATTTAAACAGAGCGTATTAAGAACTTCCGAGCTTTGACGTTTCATTTTTGTACCGTAAAATTAAAAGTCACAGCTAAGAATAAAATCTTCTTAATACTTGCTGTTTAAACGAGTAGGCCCCATGAAAAGTTAGATTCAACTTGTTACAACAACCAAACCCTTGCACCTGCTTAGTTCTAAGGGTTCAAACAAAACTCACTAGAAATTGCTGGAATATGAGCAAGCTTTTTCATTCATTGTCAGTTTATTTACAGGAACGAATCGACAGCGTTTTATCACGCGCAGTCCTTTCACGCACCCTTCCACTGGTTATCTGATAAGGCAGTGAATGCACCACATTTGTCCACCGTCACTCTACACTAGTGTAAAAATTGTCAGCCAATGTGGCTAGATTGTGATCTGTCATTTGAAGGGGAACCACGTCTGTGTTTACTTGCTGGGCTGTGTGTAGCTTTCGTGATGATCTACCTACGTTCTATGGGGAATGTAGTGTCTGTTTGCATTTTCCCTATCTAATACATGTCATACTTGCGACCATATGATGAAACAATGTCATTTACAATTATGTAGAAATGAAAAATCGAGTACTCGTTCTGCATCGAGCAATCACAAAGGTAAACATACTGTTCGTTATATTTATGTAACATTCATTCTTATGTAAAATAATACATGCGATTGAACAAAACTCAATAAAATACCACCAACATATATATAACCACCTATCAAGTTGAAGCGAGCTAAGCGAGTGATTGCAGTAATTTATATAAGAAAATTCAACGGTAAAGTTCGCCAGACACATCGATTCGAAAAAATGTTTCATCAACAATAATTTTATTATCGTAATAACAAAATTACGGGTTGGGTCTATATGCGATTCTCACTCTTGGTCTCGACGGCTTAGGGAGCTATTCCCGGAGCGTTCGCTTATGTATCAGGGGGAGAAATGGAACCTTTTGTTGGCCTATAGCATTATTATTTCTCATTTTGTTTTGTTTATTAATACAATTGGCTGGAGGCGCTATATTGATATTCAAGTTTGATGATGACTCGCGCCACGAGTTTTCTCCCCGACCTCTCTGTATTTTTATGGGTTTTTTTAGCAATTGAGTTTTGTTGCTTTTTATTTAAGCTCCACTGAGTTGAATAATAATGACTATGTTTTAAACATTTCTTAAAAAAAGATGGAAACGTAGTGAAAAGGCTTAAAGATAAATAATATATTAGTGATAAGTGCGCACATAATAAGTTGTGATTTGTGAGGAACGCTCCATAGCGCACGGATTATTTCTCATGGAGAAAACGAAATGATGAGAATAAATAACTCGCAGAAATATCAATTAAACAATTATGCTGTCCGAATGGAATCGTGTGTAATGATAGTGGGCCCGGCCATAACTCAGCCGCATCTGTTCTACGGCTATTTGCAAAAGGCACGACATGCCCGCATTGCCTGAGCACCCGCGACCAACAAGCCTTGTCTCCCAACTTAGACACGTTATCTTTAAGACTTCTCTCCAATATAATTTTCTTTAGAAATACACTAATTGTTCCTCTCAGGTTTTATACTCCTGCCTATCGTATTACAAGAAAACTAAGTTATCCGGTTGCATTTATAGGACAGGGACATTGAGATACTTGTAATGCTATGAATTGTAAGAAAATATATACATATCCCATTAAGTTGTATGAGGTAAATAGCATGGACAGCGCCCCAGGCGTTTCCATATGTGATCGCAGAGCATATAACATAAGTGCCTATAAATCTCCAACAAAACTGCTGTTTACCGACTATTTTCTAATTTTAATAATTTTACGTAATAACGTATTAAATGGCCAACATAAGTATAATGCGATGCAAATGAAACATGTGTCGATGTAGAGTTTCTACGTTAATACGTGATATAGAAACTTAAGAGCAGTTAATCAATGTTGCTCGTACGTCCGATTACGCAGAATCGATTCCCGCGAAAGGTTGACTAATATCGATTATAACATTTACATCGATAAAGCAAATTCCTGCAAATTGATGTCTCTGCGATGTTATATGTCAATTTCATATGCTAATTCTGAAACTATACGTTAGGTTTCCGAGAAAGTAAGTACCATTGAAGATGACATTGTTGTTAATGTCGTAATTTATGCAAATTTTCATTTAAGTTACGGGACTACCTAGTAATCTTGCATACATAATGTCCTTTTATTTTTTATCCTATACAATCTACATATTTGTATCAAAGGAAGCATGTATTCCAGTAGGTATTATCTTGATTTACTGTTGTAACTGTATTTTAGTTGTTTGTTTGCATATATGATCATCGTTATTTGAGATCTAAAAAAATATTATATATTGATTTCTATTATGTATGTATGTATGATTTCGGTGAATTAAATATATTTAGAAGAAAAATCGAAATAAGATTGTCTCAATAATAGATTGAATAATATTTAGATTTAATGGGAATCAGTCGACGATAAAAATGACTAAACTGACCTTTTTCATAGCTAATCTGCCGTTCTTGCTGGCGTGCATTGTCGGCGGCGACTTTGAGAAGTCCTTGGATGTTTCGGAGAAGGGTCTCTGTGGAGGAGACCAGGGTGTCTGCGCTGGGGTCCACGGGCACTGAAGGCGGGGTGCCCGTGGGTGCCGCGTAGCTCACGGGTGCTGGCGACGACGCCGGCTCACGATCGCCGTCGCTTAGGTCACCACCTGCGCAAAGAGTTTTACTATAGACTTTTAAACATTGTGACACCTTGTCTATTATTAAACCCCAAGTTGACCATAAAAAATACTATTAGTTTTTGCTGCCAACATGGAATTTTAATTTGCGCTTTATTCATATTTCGATAACAACATATTTCGACATGTTTGAGTTCGATATCTTGAGAAAACTTAACGCTCACTTATTATACTCACTCACATCTTGAGCCATCGACTTGACTATTAATCTTTATTAATTAATATCAGTAGGAAACAGCTTTATAAGAGGCCCTTATAAGGTAGTGCATAAAAGGAAAACGTATTCAATAAACAAACCGCGTTATTCGCAAATCGCGTGCATGTATCATTCGAATCGCAATTATTGCTGCGATGAACATCGATATCGCGTGGTGATCACAGATTGGTGCAAGGCTTTGACGGCTTATTCCGGATCAAAAATGTGTCAAATTTTGTTATTATTCTCTCCACTTCAATAAATGTTTATCATATTATATTATGTTAATTATATTCTAATCGGAATTATATTTGTCAGGAATAAATTAGGAATAACTATAAATGCTTTAATTAGGTAACTTATCAAAATAGGAACCTTCAAAATGACCACTGACGAAGTTTAAAGGATAAATTTTGGGTTGAATTTCATATACGCGATTAAGAATAAGGACATGAAGGCATTCGACATGTGTCGACACCAAAAGGGCTGACTCTTAACGATTTACCAAAATGTTGCCCTTTTTGATGGATTTTATAAGTCAATCGTATAGGTGAATCAAGAATGTAAGAATATTTGCCGTGTTAATTACAGGCAATTTGCAAGAAAAAGATAATTCAGTGAAACTACCCACTCAAATTAACAATGTTAAATTGATAATCGTATGCTTTTAAATTTAATGATTATTATTATAAGTATCTTACCACTTACACGGTTTGCGACCAAACGAGTGATGAAAAGCATGAGCACAATTATTATTTAAAAAAGAACTGACGCGATAATTACAATAATGTACGCCTTATGTCAATAACGGACCTCACACATAAAAAAGAAAGTGTTTCGATTGGCGTCTCTCACGGCCCAAAATAATCTATCGATACATTTAATTTAACTGACAAGATAGTGACCGCTCATCAAATAATGAAGACACCATCGTTTCGTCATTGTCGATGCGCACGATAGCACTCTCGGGTTGTCACAACACAATCTCCCTAATAAGGCCAATTAACAGGATCCTACACAAATTGTACAAACCAACTTAAACTCTATGACTTATGCTAAGGACACAGTTTGAATCGTTTTGTGTGATTCAGTAAAATGCTTCACGGATATAGAACGAAATTAGATTGGAGATGAGAACGTTGATTGAAAGAAAGAGGTAATTCAAATGATCAAAGATCAAAGTTGAATGACATGGAGCAGCACAAGCATTTTTATAATGAGTTTGGCCCAATCGTGATGAGCATGAATCGATTAGTAAAAGACGGAATTCATTGTAAGTAAATACGAATAGTTACAATTTTGGATTAATTTTACAGAGCCCTGGATAGAGGCTTGACATTATTTTTCGGTTTCAGTTTGAAATGTATTGTTTCAAGTTTCCCGAGGCTCATCCTGTAATATCGCGGACAAGTGAGTATTTCCTATAAGACGTTGGCAGCCATCCGTTCCCACGGTCTTCGAACATTTTGTGTGCAGGCTGCAATAACTTCAGTATACAATCCTTATTGTTTCACTTAATTTAGCTATTGTGTGCTTCAAGTATTTATATTTGTTGAACATTGTTTTGATTTGCACGGTCACAGCATTAGTAGGGTTGGCATGCTTGTTATTTTCTATTCTATTTATGTAGGTACCATCCTAATACGACTCTACGTTTGACTTTTGCGTTGTGTTCTCATTAACATGAACCGAGAATAATACCTGACGAAAACAATATAATTTGTCTTCATTAAATTGTGAGACTGGCATGTCTAGGTACTATAAGGTTCACAGTAAACCTTTCGAGACTTGAAACAATTGATGTTTTTTTAATAAACGCTACAAGGGTTGCAATCATCTGAAGCAGTTTTGAGAACGTGCGTTGAGATTACAACAATGAACAAGTCTCGTGTAAAATTGAATTGGGTCCTTTTAAGTGCTATTCATACATCATTGGGGGCAATTGAGGACGATACTCGTAATAAGATTTTATTATATAGGACCATTACAAGTAAACGTGCGGTGTCTAGGGATCAAGATGGGAAACGCATGGGAACGCGGCTGCATGATCATTTGCTAATCGGCCGCCAGGATGCGCCGGCGCGGGTGCCGCTCGCTATATCATTATTTTCTATATATCATTCACTGCGAATATATCCACATCTCATGCACACTAGAAACAAGCTATATCCTTGTACTGTGTTATAAAATAATTAACATCGACAAGTCCATACATTGTACCGAGGGGTAGCCATATTAAAATTATATTATAAGTGTTGGCAGTTTCTAGAATAAAGGGAACCGAGGTTTTATGGCTGATAATTTTCGAACTATGAATGCTGAAGGTTCCAGAGCTATTACTGAGCAATTTAGCTGTGGATTACATGCAGAGTATATTGGACGGGTGATACCTACCACCGGCGTGCGCTAGTTAATCCTACACGGTCACTTTCCTGTCGTGCCTCGTCGTGATCATAATCGAAAAGAGAGATTCACTTATTAATATCGGACTAAGCGTGGAAGATCCGCGGTGAAGATTATTACAGTTATTTAATCATATAGCAATGAAGGAACATTTAATGAACTAAGTAAATAGCGCCGCTAACGATGACACATGTGCCTCTTTTAATTTAGATATCTTCATAACATCACGCCTGTTGGGCTTAAAAGCACTCACGACTATATTTGCAAATTTAAAGAAAACTATATTTTCTTAAAAAATAATGCGCTTGTTCAAATCTCTTTGTGCCGCCTATGAGGTTTTACAGTCTTTCGTGCAGGTCGCGTGAACGAAAGCGTCGTGAGGAATATGCCTAATACGGCGATAGACTCATTATCTTCCACATTAGCCTAATCATTTTCGAAAAAGTGGTTATTTTTCTGGGAAGTGATGTATCATAATATAAGTTATCGTGAAAACTTACCATCATCTTCGTCTTTGACATTGTGTTCATCTTGATCGGATAAGGCTGCGTCGCTGTCGTCAGAGTGTGATCGGGGGGAGGGCGCGGCAGTGGCGGCAGACGGCAGTCGCGGCGGCTGCGGCGTCCGACGCGACGCGACCGAACTTCGTCCGCTGGCAGAACCATCACCCCGGTCGCGATCGCGTTCCCTTTCCGCCCGGTCGCGATCGTTCGACCCAGATTTGGAAAGATTCAGCACAGGACTGTGACCCGGTGATGACCCTAGGAAGAAGTAAAAAACAAACTTAATATCATGCAACACAACCTTCTTTAATGAATCAATTAGCCTATTGGAGTCCGCGACTGGACACAGGCCTCACCCATGGTGCGCCACAGCACCCGGTCATCAGTGCTCTGCATCCAGCGGCACCCTGCCACCTTCTTCAGGTCATCGGTCCATCTAGCTGGAGGCATATTATTCTACCATTTATATCATGATGTCCATAATGCTTACCATCAGACGGGTTGTTTGCTTGTGTGCCACCTACGTGGTAAATGTGGAGAACTTTATCAATAGCTTCCTCTACGTTATTCTTATCCTGTGCAGAATATATGGGGACACTGACTTGAAAGGATGTTAGAATATGAAAGTATTTTTTTAGTTGAGTTTTAATCAATAAAATAAATATCAGATTTTTTTTAAGTACGTAATAAATACATGGTAGACAGATTCAACCACACTGGGAGTATTATTTATGACAAATAAATTAATTGCCCATTGCAACGTAGGTATAACAGATTAATGAATAAATTCTACCATACCGTTATGTGAACCATCGCGAGCTTTATCCATCGCCATAACTCGTTCCATATCGCCTCTTTCGTCACGCAATCTGCAACAAGCACATTCAATACAATGAAACAAATAAAAAAGTACAAATTTATTTCGGAAGCTGTCAATAATACCTCGTTATGTTATTAAAGGAGAACTGTCGGAGATCGGTCACGCTACCACGCAAAATGATTCGTAACAATGGTACTGACAAACAGTTTTATCATTTGAAACCATAAAGCATGCTTCCCACTGCGCCGTGGAGCTACCACAAAGGCAACGTATAATATTACAGAACCCCGCTGAGTTCTTTGTGAGCGGATGAAGACGGCGTATGTAATCATTTTGTATGCGGATCTCTTATGCCGCTACCCTAATTCCGTAGGTCCTTTTTGATTGTGAATTATTGAGCTTCCGTTTTTATTAATATTTACTTATTAACTATTTGAATGTATAAGACATTACAAAGAAGTTTGATAAAAACAATCATACATACATACTTATGCTCACGTCAGTATCCCATGGGGGTAGGCAGAGACCACCGATCTATACCGATTTTATAAATTAGAAAGTAAAAGCATGTATTTATGTAATTTTATGGGTAATTTTCAGAAATATTTTTATTGATTGTTACAGCTATAACTGCAAGCCTAATTTCTTTATTAATAAGAGTGCAGTAAGGAGTGCACAAAATAATCCAAGCCAAAGTGTTGGGAAAACATAGGACTCCAGCTCAAGACCGAAATGTTTGGAGTACATACGAGGAGATCTACACACTGAACAGTGAGTGACAACAGGTTGAAAAATACAAACATACATATGCTCACGACTGTATTCCCCGAAGGGGTAGGAAGAGATGTTGTAATAACAACACCCACTTTTCACCGAAGATGATTAAATGCTAACGTGATAGGAGTGTATCGCCGTCTCAGGCACTATACCTACATACGAAAATAAGAAGAAGAAAATAATCTTAAGACTTGAGTAGTTTCGTCTCAATACGTAATATGGAATAGGAAAACGATGGGCGGCTTTTCTGGGTTATGGGTTTTGTAAGGGTTTGAGGAAACAACTCGTTGAAGATTTAATGGAATCACAAAATAAACTAAAGATAGACATAAAAAAATTCATTCCCCAAGTGGTTAAAACATAAAAGAAGAGAATATTGAAAAATGGTTTCCCGCGAAACCCAATTTGATTCATTTCAAAGGGGTAATGCTACAATTTTTGCCCAGTAATGCCTTTCGAGCATTTGAATATAAATGACGTCTGAAAGTGAAATGTAACATACATAATAAGTGGCTGTTTTAAGCTTTCGCGGAACCCTTTTGTGGATTACAGAGTTATGCTCAATACAGAGACGGCAGAAAATATTCCGTTAATTTATTACATCCAAGAACTGTGATAGAATATTTTTTTAATGCAGATCGCTTACAAAATTGATTTAAAAATGAATGATTACTACTACTCCACTACTACTACTACTCCACTGGCTCGTTGATCCTACGTTAGGCGAGTTTTAGCTCATACAAGGAGATCACATTCTGTTCTGTTCCGTTCTATCTCTACTCACTTATTGTACACGTAGATCTTCGGTGACAACATTAAGATTATTATTCGGTGATAATATTAAAATGTTATTTAAATGTCAAAAGAAACAAATACTCATTATTTTTAGTTATATAATCCTTTTTCATTTATATAAAGTAAGTGCCTAACAACTCTGTACCATGGATCACATTCCGGCTTCAGTCAAAAATACACATTCATCATAAAAAATTGTATGTCGGTATTTTATACAGAAATTCAGTCAAATATGTTGCCAAGAAGGCGGTAAAAGCCTCTGCTGTGTAGTCTACTCTGTGCTTGAACCCTCGAAATGGAGTCGTTTCATACTTTACTGACGAGTCACGGAGCTCCGTTTGAATTTAATATATTTTTCATTTCCGCCACCATTAATATGTAAATCATTATTTATACCTCCGCAATGATAAACATGGATAAAGTTTTTTTTTCACATTAAAATTTATAAATGGGAAAGTGTCCTGGCAGATGAGGATTATTTTATAGTTTTTATTATGATAATAATGACCCGTTTAAACTGATTTTGAAATAGTAGTACTTTTAGCCCCAAGGTAAAGCCCATAAGGAACTTAAAAAACAGATAGTCGCTGGTACAGGCCAGATTTTTTACTAGCTGTGCCCCGCGGCTTCACCCTCGTAAACTATAATTTCATGAATGGCTTTATTTCGGGGAACCCTATATGTTTTGAAATACAAGTCAGCGGAAGTCCCGCTAAAATCGGTCTAGCCGCTTCTGAGACTGGCTGGAACAGACCGAAAGGCAGACATAATATATTATAGAAATTGTATCTTTTTATGTCAGTATTTAGTGAAAGCTGTTCATTAGGAATTACAAACGAGACTTTAATTATATTTACCTGTATAGATATTTAGTGGTGCGATTGTATCAAGACCGAAATGATCGAGATGCTAACGAGACACCCCATCCTGAACTAATTCAAAATGATCGAATCATCACTCGATCGGACAAAAGATATCGCTCAAATCAATAAAATAATAAATTATTTCCCGTATGTATCTCTGTTATTTTTTACTCTTTGTTAAAGTGTTAGCGTGATTGATGGTGTCAGCTTTTATAAACTTTGTTCCTACACAAAGGCGCCATATCATTTGTATGTTTCCGATTTCATGTTTTTTGTAACTTCAGCGTGTTGGGACTTGGATCTGGTTCATACCCTTCAATAGAACAACTACACACAGACAATTCATTCGTGAGCACTAAGTATATACATATTATATTACATATATGAAACTTGAATTTCTACTAGAATGTTAATAAAAACAAGCATGTTTACAGATAAGTATTACCATGAGTAAATGAACAGCCCTTCGAAGAAAGCGTCAGCAACAGGCATCACTTTGGGAAATAATATTATTCATTCACTTGTCAGAACGAAAATTGATGACAAATCGCTGTAAAAGCGGAGCGAGACAAAAAATAAATTTACATTTCAAATTGCTTTATAAAATTGCACGAACAGTTGTAAGAAAAACGCGATTTTTTTGCTCATCGTTATTTGTATGTGAAAATATGTCTAGTGATTATGTGTCATGAATTCATTGGACATGAAAACGAGGTAATGAACTCGAGCGAAGTTTAACGTAGTTAGTTAACGCTAAACATTGCCATTACAGAATGGCTAGTGGCCTAAACAGATATTCCGGGGCCACGAGCGCGGACAATGCGTTGCAATCTACCACCAAAGCCAATGCACGTTGATTAGTTAATACTGAACCGTTCACATAACCTAATGCAGCACTGCACTGCCTACCGCACCGAACCGTTCTTGTATGCATAATCTGATTAGAGTAAGTACTAAACAAAGCTTTTGATGATACTCGTGTCAATTTACATAACCAATGTTCTAAACTGAGGTTCTGATTGGAACCTAGTTAACTCATAATCCCTTAAACATTCCATATTAATTCAATCAAGTGCTGAACACGCTATGAATAGCTAAGTATAAGAAAAAGTAACAGAATTAAATTGGGATATCTTGATCCTGCAACGGAACTCAATAGACTGATAAAAAAATTAAACAAACCAACCACCCCGGATTTGCATTGTCGAGAATCGATTAAGAAAATCAAATCCTGTCGGAGCGTCACTGCGTAAAACATTTGCTTGACACCCAAATCAAAAATCGTTTTGGCTCACCCTCGCAAGGGGCGGCTGGGGAAGCGTCGACGCCTCAACATTTATTATTTCAGACATATCACTCACATGCAAAACAAACTCCGTCCGATCCATCAAAAAGTTTCTTCTCGCGCCCCCGCCGCCGTTGCGCCCGTACACAAATCGAGTGTGTAACTATCGCGGTTTGAGAATGTGCAATAAAGGATTCCCATTCTACATAGATTTAGTTTCAAAAACCACTTGTAAGAATACTTATTATATTCTTAAAATCCAAACCTGAACTCCATCAGTGTAACTAATGATTCTTAATTTAAACTAATGTTGAGATTAAAAGTGCTGGCACATAAAAGAATCAAACAAATAAGCTTGTTCATCCACAAGAAATGAGTATTGTAACCCCCCAAACAGTCAACAAAGCTTCGAAGAAAATCGAGCGAGAAAAGACTAAAAACACCTTAGGGGTTTACTAATCGAATAAAAAATATCAGCGACCGATGCCAATGTGTGGGGGAGAAATGGAATAAATTATAAAGAAAATACAAGTAGCAAAGGGGCCGGTGTTATGAGTAAAAAGTTTCAAGCATATGCAGATAACGTAATGTTTTGCTTTTGGAATGATGTGAAGGCAATATTGGCGTGTAATGACGTGCCGCTTCATAATACCGCGCATTGCATAAACTTCAAACGGATGACTCAAAAATACACAATGCTCTTTTGGTGACTGGATATAGGATCCGCTTACACGTGGATATGTGCAGTGTGTGTTACAAAGTATTCACATGTTGTTATTAATTATTTAAAGTTTTGTAAAATACATTTGTAATTAAAGGAGATCGATTATTAAAGAAACAAAGTATTTTAGTACAAGTACAAAGACAACATTATTCAAGAATAATAGGAAAGAAGTAACTTGATGACTTGTCGGCGGGCGCACCCTCGCATAAACGTCACGATGTCATTTGTAAAAATTGCGGCCTCCCAACTTCTCCAATTTTGGAACAAAACATCAATGGAGATGACAATGTGATGAAACGTGTGCATGCCGTTCCACTGCGAAAAGAATTTCTATTAAATATGTAATATGTATGTACGAGTTAAGGTCTCGGAAAGCATTTTGAACAGTTGTAAGAGTTAACATGTGATGTTTTTTTAATAACGTAATAAACTTAACAGTTACTTGTTTTGGATATTGTATTTGTTGAAGAGTATGGGAAGATTCATCCGATGAAAAAAATTGGAAATTGAATGACAGCTCCACTTAATGTGTGCTCCGTGGCGGAAATATCTAACCAAAATAACCAAATTCAGGGGCAACGAAAAGAAATGGTAGACACTGGGAACTCCGCGGGGGAAACCGGAGACAGTTATTTAAATTTGAATAATATAATATGAAAAAAATTACATCACTTAATACCGTAATAAAAGTGCACTAAGCGACCGTGGCATTACGGCCAAATGCAAGGAGGGACATGCAAATTCCGCTTATGAAACGTGAAATGAAATATAAAATGTTTTCGGAGGAAAATAAAATATGTCTTTTGGAGCTTAGGAGCTCATTACGATATTACAAGTACGTGAGGAGATTTAACTTGTCTTTTGCAAAGCTGTGGAGATGAACGATGTTCTAAGACATTTTAGTGCTGAAGACAAAGTGAGAATTTACGGTTTCTGCGGTTTATGAACTAAACTAGTGTAGTGTTGGCGTAGATATCATCTTTTTGTAGAATAAAAATAATATAATACGACGTTGTTGGTACGTGCGCATAGAAATACGTAGCAAAATAAGATGGTATTTGTCGCAGTAGATTACCGTAGCGTAACGAGATTCCGATCGGGTCCGCGCAATGTTATTAGGATTTAAGCGCCAGCGCGTCGCCCGTCTCCCGACACAATGTTGGATAATTATGCAAAATTGCTTCTACGATTCGTAGACCCCACTTTTTAGGGACATTACCATTATCTGTAATGGGAATGCGTTTTGATATAGCTGAATATCATTGCGCGATTATTAGGGAAATGGGAAAAGCTCTGTTTTATTACATCAGCCTTTTTTCTTTGGATTAAATTTTACACGGAAGATGAGCACTTGTTCAAGTGCCATTTAAAAATGTATTGTAATTGAATACGAAGTATTCAGTGACCACCAATTGCATAAATATGGCTTCGATGTACATGCATGCAACCGCAGAAAATTCACATTCATCAGCACACTTCCAGTTCAATTCCTTGGGTGCTTAATGTAAAGAGACAAAACCTTCCTTCATTTCTAGCCGCTTGAGTAAGGCTGCGTTTATTTCCTAGGGTGTACGCTGCAAAGTCTACATCGCTGGAGCGCTTAGTGATCATGCATCGGACACTCGGGTAATGATTGTGATCGAAGCGATCACTCGCGCTCACCACAACATGTTTCCAACGAGACGATAATGGCAATTCGACGTACACTTTATTTTCTGTGGTTGTAATATAGAATTTTATGAATTCGAACGTGCCACATCGATACAAAATAGCATAATATAAATGTGTTATGTTAGGTAAGAAATAAGAATAAAACATAGCCGTGAGTTGGAGACAAGATAGATAAAGCAATATCTGTAGATATAAACTCCTGTCTCTTTACAGATAGTATCTGGCGTACAAACGCAGTATCAGTGTCGATTTATCTTAAACCAGAGTTAGACAATGTGCCACATCGATCATAGTTTTGTCCACTCCGTTGATAAGAGTAACATTTCCCATTAGAGGGCTGCTTTGTGCTTTAACGATTTAATTTAACTTTATTTATTTGTGATTGGACAATGGCAGTAGGATTGATAAACAATCGATATATCCCACTGATTGGTTTAAAGGTTAGTTTAGAATCAATCAATTTAAATTCAATTCCAACTTGACGAAGTGGGGTTGAATAGTTGACGAAACCCTGTCTGTGCGTAATTTCAAATTAAAAGCTTTTCACTAAACGCATATGAAAGTATATTATATAATAAGAAATAAAAAAAAAAAACTATTTAAAAATGATTTCCCTGTCTGACTGTCTGTCTGTTTGTTGCGGCTAACCTCCGAAACGGCAAAGTCGATTTTAACGGTACTTTCACTGACAGACAGCTGAAGTTTAGAAGGTGTAACATAGGCTACATACTTTTATTTAAAAAACAATCATAAAGGCCACGCATAAATTAAGACTACGCGGATGAAACCATGGGGCACAGCTAGTTAATAAATAAGTATGAGTTAAGAGTAAGCATACTAAGTAAATAACACATATTAGCTCACATAACTAGGAAACGCATAGTTAAGCATATCTCAATTAATTAGATAAAATCAGCTTGTGTGCACGTAAGATAATAATCATATTTTCACTAATTGAAATCGAAGGTTCTCAACGTGGGAGTAAAACGGACCAGCATTATACATCTTAGTAAAAAAATAATTATAAATACACTTAATTAACTTAACAAGCAATGTATTGAAACATAATGAAGTTTGACAGTTTTATTTAAAGATCACAGCTACTGATTAAACTGGTTACGAGACATTTAAAATGGCCATTAATAATGCTTTGTTCCTATACAGTTTGTTATGCAAACTATGGCTCAGCTATAATATAAAAAAACTAGCTTACAGCTGAGCTTTGCCTGTGTGGTTCAAAGTTTTCATACTCCTTTTCACCCCCTTATGTAGGAATTTTGGAATTATATCTATTTCTATTCATGTATTCAGATTAATAAAAGTGAAGTGAATATTCAAATGAAAGTATACACGGTACTGACATAGAAAAACCAAGTTTTAAGTATTTTCTCTGTCCGTCCGTCTGTCTGTCAGTGTGTTTGTTCCGGCTAATCTCCGAAGCGGCTGGACCGATTTTAACGGGACTTAAACTTACTTAAACTTAAACACTGGTAAAATAGCTAAAGTTTCAAGGAGTATTTAAGCTAAATTTATTAAAAAAAACGTTAGAGGTCCGCGGGCCACCCATGAAATTAAATCTACGCGGGTGAAACCGCGGGGCTCAGGTAGTATCAACTAAAATTTATACAAACACCTCACATAGAACACAATCTCCAAATTTAAAGTCTCTAGGACCAGCGGTTTAGGATGTGCGTTTATTATATACCTCAGTCAGTCAGGAATTCTAATCTTAAATGATAAACTAACGAACCTATGAATGAACATTGAAACTGATCTGATGTTTTTGGGTATAAGAACGAGTGGAGTTGTGATCTTTTTCAAAGAGAGCCCATCCATATATCTAACAGCTGTTACCCGCGACTTGATCCGTGCCTAATGATTTTTATTAAGTAGGTACCCCATATAGATATCCGCCCTCGGCGTCAAAGATCAAACTTCAGAAAATTTGTCTCAGCGACCTAGCCGTAAAGATAACCCACAGACAGATACATTTTTCAAAAAAAATTGATGTATATTCATATTTGAATGAGGCAGAATTTGTAATCTTTGAAACTTCTCATCTGATTTCAATAGCTATCGGTTCAGTCGTATTTATAATAGACTTCCTATATTTTTTATAATAGGCTCAGAATGTAGTATATATTATACATGAGCGATGTCGCGATTGGATAGCATAGGTTGAGCATACATTGACGTGCCTTTTGATGACGGTAAAACAAAACAAATACAAAGTTCCTAACTTTGACGCATCCTGTTATAATTTTATACATTAATTTATATATTACGTGCACATAATTAAATAAGTAATTGATGATTTAAACTGCAAACAATGTCTAAAGTAAACACGAAAATCACGTGGAAGTGCAGACTAATAAATATTTTATAGGCATACAAAATCATAATCCCGCGAACAAATACAACGAGAAATGTATTCATTGGGCTTTTTTAAAACGAGTCGACATACTCGATAATTAACGAAACAGATACAAACAAAACAAGCATACGTCACATATCGAAACAGGGAGTTTGGCAGAAAGCAAACAGAAAATATAATTTAGAAGCAATTTGGCGTGGATATGTGCGCAATCAAATTGTCTCGTTAATACCACGGTGCTATCAAAACATTTGATTTGTGGCCGCGATGAGGGTGACCGGTTATTTACCCGATGGTTAACTACGTTTCATGACCGTTGCTTGTTATCAACTGTTATTTATTACAATGTACCTCAACAACCAGTCAAATTCAATGTGGTATCATTACTTTATGGCAGTGTATTTTATGATACACTATAAAATTAATACAAGACCTATACAAAAATATAAAAGCAATATTTAAAGTTAGAATAATTTAGAGATTACAAACAATTCCGGTGTCAGTTAATGTAAAACATACAATTAGATTTATCCGCCGACCAATGTTTACATGGAAATGAGCGAATTTTCACGATTTATGCGAGCTCACACTCGACTCACAGTAGTCCAAAGTCAGCGTGTAAACAGCAAATACTTTTTATTCGCGTTGTATAATTCCCCCGGCAACTGGGATTTGCATAACAAAACGGGAAAAGGTCAGGAAGCGAACGGAATGGCAAGTGTCCGGTTTGATGCCCAGTCAGCGGTGCTGGGTGACAGAGCGCTCGTTCACACTCGCTACAGTTAAACTTGTTGCGAGTTACTTGCTTGATCCATATTAATAAGTTCATTATTACAATTAAATTGATTAACGCTGGAATATTTGGTCTGTTTCAGTTGAATACTGTCAAACCTTCTAGGTAATTATTTAACTAATACTCTACCGTTTATAATAATCGTAAGTATATATATGATCGAATTGTAATTGCATTATGTAACTGCTTTGATTATCAATTATATGAATTAAAATCTCATCAGTGAATGCTCAGTAAACTAAATCATAAAATGCTTGTCAAATATACTTGACAATTTCAAACGCAGCACAAAAAGCTCCAAGTCAGGCGTTTGGGATGCATATTCATGGTTACTCTACGCCACATGCAAATTGTGATTTACACACTGTAATGAATTCTTTTGATCTGTGGATTCACATATTTGATTTAACCGTCGATGTCTGTATCATCGTGACACGTTAATTATGTATTCATAGTATCTGCGGTGAGCGCGATGCATTTGTTAATTAAGTATCACAAAAATCACCAATGCAATGTGTTAACAAACTATAATAACACGCCGCATCAAAACATTCTCTCGTGCACCTTGATCAATAAATTGAGTATCAGTGAATCGATATAAAAGACGAGAGAGTGCCAAATGTAAAAAAAAACAACTAAAAACTTACATAATTACTTTAGCGATTCAACTGCTCGAAAGAAACGCAGAAATGACAAGACGATGACAAATGAGCATCGCTCGCATCCAACACAGTCGGGTGGCGGACCTCATCAAATTATTCCCTACTTAAAAAATCTTCGTAAACAAAAACGGGCCGAGGGAAAAAACACTCGAGTCTCAGAGTAAAAAATAGGTATTGGCAACATTGATTGATGTGTACTAATAGAGCGCGAAGAAATGAGGCTGCTGCGTAATTAAAGGAAAAGTGACATCTTCTGTCAGTGACGGTGTAGCCAACTATACCTAGAAATAGAGCAGTCACGCCTTTTGGGGAGGAAGTGATTAGTGCTGCGGACTTATTACACATTATTGAGTGAAGGCGGCTAATTGATTGCGTGAGACGCGGCTCTGTCGTCTCGTCACGCATCGACACCGCGTGTGCCTTTTCATTCTACGTGTTTGTTACCGTATCACTGGTTATTAATAGAATTAAATAATTAAAAATAATCTTTCCCACTTTCCTGGTTAAAGTACTTGTACGGTTGATACCGTAAGTGTTCAACATTGTAAAAGCAAAAAATGCGATAGATTCCGGCCTCCCTCTCTGCAAGTGACACCCGAATGAAGGATGGTATAATGAATCTTTTTCACCACGCCCGGCACGCGCTGCCGCATAAAATAACATTTTGCAATTAGCATAACCAGCTGTTAGACCGAATAATCGAAGGAACGGTTTACTTACGTTATCAGATGATAAAGTTTCATCGTGAACTTATTATATTGTAAAGTTATCATCAGATCTAGTTTTTCTCTCATCCTCAATCAAACCGATCTGCTGTGACAATAATTTATCATCGAATCTTCGGATTGTATGTTATAACAGCGGTTTCACTTGCAGAAACTGCACTTTTTAGATTAGATTAGTCGGAACAAAGAGACAGACGGACACAATTATATTTTGATTATTTTCATCATCAGGTGGTATCTTTTTGTAATAATATATTTATATTATGATGATTGGTAGCTTGGAATTGAAATGAAAACTTTAACATGAAAACATTAGTCCTTCAGGTAAAAAACTTCACATAGTTAGGAACATGTACCTATATTAGATTACAATGTGTATATTTACATTACGTATTCTTCTTTGACATGTTAATGATGTGAAACTTCTAAAAATAGCTGCGATGTCATAACACCCAATAACCGACACCAAGGAGGCGTCATTGGAGCTTATTCTTTTCACGAAAACGTCCCTTATCGCTGTGTACATATCATTAGTAATGCAAAATAATGGGATACAGACACCTCGTGCCGTTTGCGAGCTAATGATTAATGCTGTTCCCCATTAATTCTTATTTTTGATGAGAAATTTGACTTGTGCTGTCAGCCGTCGGATCCAGATTAATATAGGCTGACGTTGCAACTTACATTATGACAATGATTGTACAAACTTCGCGGGGGTAATTTAAGGATTCCATTCCGTTATTTATACAATATTAATGCGATACACTTTAAAAAGGTAAAACGGGAAGAATTTAAGGAGATTCCTTTTAATTTAGTGATATTATATTTACTACCAAAAATTTACTAGGAATTTTGTCCTAAAATATTTTTTCAGTGAAAATATGCCTGATGAAAATTAACATAGAAATGGGCAGTACTATCTAAACGGCATATAAAGGATGTTAAATATGTGAATTTAAACATCAAAGGGCGGCAGAACGAATAGTTCGGTTTGCCAACAGAACTAACCGAATAGTTCGCCATAAAAGGGCAAAGTACAAAGAGCTATATAAAATTCCAGTACGGCCGCATCGGTGACAAACTCGAAAGGTATGCCCGAGGGCTGACGAGTGACGTGACGCGGCACCCTTTACGAACGCCCTTTGCATATTAGCCTACTCAAAATCAAAAGTCGCCATTATTAATGACTCCTTGCCATGACAATCTAAATATCTCCCGAAGTGCGCCCAAGTTACGCACTAATCGCGCAAATTACTCCAGGCAATTCTAAAGCTGCGATATAAATGTACAGTCACCAGATGCGATCGCCGCGTCGGTATCATCCTTCAAAATAGTAAAAGAAAAATCACTTAAGATTCAAAGCATTCAGCATCTTTATCTTTCAGATACAAGAGTTCATTTTATGACCATTAATTTCGCCTTTTCCTCGGGTGTTTTATCACAACGGCTGCGAAGCTCTGTCGCGCGTCTCATTAATCAAAACCATTTGTTTACAACGAAGGGAATTTGATTTGATTAAAATAATTCGCAATATCCTTGATAAATATCACCCTCGGTCTCCGTTTGATCTTCGCTGAAATTAATGATGGAGGATTCAATCACGTAAATGTTGCTTTCGTGGATCTTGACGCTGTGCTAGACGCCTAGATGTAGGTATCAGTCAAACGTGGCCTTGGTGACTATGTGAAAGTTTGAAAGTAGCTGCAAATAGTAGCTTAAGCAACCCAATATGCTTGATATTGGTGAGCATTCTAGACTTGAATTCAATGAAGTTATGCAAAAGTGGGAATGGTCAACAATTTTCCTTGTATGGAAACGATTTAAACCAGTGCGGTATGAAGGGTCAGCAAACAAAGCTATCTTTCCGAGGCAAGGGGCATCGGGATGAATAACGATCGACGTCACAGCGATGTGTGCCGATCCGGCTGGCGTATGCCCCCGGCGCGTCGGCTTAACCCGCCGCTCAGCGATAAATCGCAGCTAATTCAAACCGAAACGGAATTAAACCGGACCAATTCATTGATCCCAACGATTTGTCGACTGTTAATTGACTTTGTTTTTGATTTACTACGTGGATTAACCGGCTTTTACATCACTTGAAAAAGCTATTGTCGCGTTGCGGTCATTTATTTAGTATTATTTTCCTGTTTCAAAACCAAATGAATGCGTTCAAATATGTTTTACAATATCTTTGACAGAAACGTATTATTCATTGCGTATATACACGTATATGCCTTTGAAAGTTTAACTTTTTCAAACAAATTAAATTTATAAATAATAATATATAACAGAGACAGATATACAGATACTATCTGTACTTTATCCAATAAGAATAAGCAAGATTAACTTTGACATTGTAGAAATTCTGTAATTAAATGAGTTTGAAATTAATTGATGGCAGAACCTCTCTCGCGTCTATAAGACGAAACAAAACAAACAGTACGTACAAATTATATTAAATCAGAGATAATCCTGTCAATTAATTGGACTTAGCATTGAGAACCGGTTGCGGGCGCATGCGCGAATTAAACGAACCAAGATAATGCGAGACCGAGGAAGCATGCCCGGACAAGGACATTAATATGACTTATCTGTTACCTGTTTCAAGTAACTATTATTACTTATGCGCCTATACCTATTATTAAACAAACCGATAAATGCGAAAGTGTCTGAATGCATGACGAAACTACGTGTCAATGACTTTCAAGGGACCACGTTTAAATCGGCATCTTTTAATATGTGTATAGATTTATTACTTTAAAATAAATATTGGGCAAAATGAAGATTCATAGGGGATGACATTTCCCCAAAGCATAGTGCCCATAGTGATAGTGAATATAGAAATAATATAATAAACGTAAAACAACCCCTTCTTACTGAAATATGATTGAAAATCTCATTTATTGTCCATTGACTAATTCGAAGGATTTTTATAAAAAAATTTATATAATATTTTTAACTCTATCTGAGAGCGATTTGTTTAAACTATAGGTTCCTCAACTCAATTAGTCAAGGAAGCTATGCCTCAATATTTCAGAAGACAATTGAATTGTAAATCTGTATTCAATGAACGCTAAAGGCAAAATGATATTGAACTATTTAAATTTGGAAATAGCTGGCAATTTCTTTAAAAACAGCTCTAATCCGGCGCCCGTAGCGGCGATCGCAGGCTGACAGTGACACATCGGTACAAGGCCCGCTGTCCGACTGTAATTCCACCCGGACTCGCCCGGTCTCGTCCGGACTCACCCGGACGATCCACCTACTGTTTTATTTCACAATCTGCCTATTAATTACGAGGATTTGGCAAATTCTTCTGTTTAGATTAGGGTTAATCACTTTTTTTACTCAGGAACATAGTAAAGTTGTAATTAATTTAAAAAGTTACAGATGCTTATTACACGATTCTTTTGGAAGCGGCTTAGTGGCTTAGCATAGATTTACTGCCAATAAAATGGAAAATAAATGTATCTCTGTTGTCTCTATCTAGGTACCAGTATATCTTTTGTGTGAAGGTAGTTTTTCACAAAATACATTTTCCAATTGGACTTGTATCTGATTGAAGTCTTCAAATATCGATTCATAATGCCAAACTTTCAATCGAAGCACTTGAAAACGAAGTCAAAACCGGTGGTATCAAAGCAAGCCCACCGATCAATCACCATCCATTAAACAAGTAAAGAAAAGTGCTTTCCCCCAGCGATTGGCTCGAATCGGGCCAATTTACATGAGAGCCGCTTTTTCCTCGCACGAGATTAGCCCCTGAATGAGTTTGATGAATTGTTCGCACCCCGCACTCTCCGCTCCGCGAGCGGTCATTTGTTAAAAATACACCCGATCCTCGGATCTAATTGTCTCCTCTAATTTCACTCCCCGTGATATCTGCACTTCATTTAAATTACGGTATACTTTCCTTTTGTTTTTTATCACGCTGCTGACCCTAATGTAGGTGCATACTATAAGATATGTATTTGAATATGGGATGAACATGAGCAAAGAAACAATATAAAAGACAGAAAGAATGTAAACATAAAAAACACTCTAGAATATAAATAAGACAAAACCCTATGAAGCCAGCACTAAGCTAATATTCATTACGTTCTTACCTTTCAAGGTGTTTAACGATGTCCTCATATGCTGCTCTACAATTCTCCCAAATACCAGATCTGTAGACAAAGAAAATAAAATAAGAAAACTGAAACAGTAATTACAGGAAACAATAACTTAGAATAATGATATACATATAATAAGGAAATACATAAAATGGTAATGGAAGTGATGAGGTGTATGATACTCAACAACACATAGAACGCATGAAGATACATTTTGCTGCTCGTTCAAGCACAATGACGAAATTGGCAACAAAGTGTTTTTAAGTATTTGGGAAGAAAAGTTTCAAAATGAAAAAAGGGTTCGAATGTAAAAGGAATAATTATGAGCACTCAATATTAAATGTTCCGTTAGACCGAGCGAGGGGTCGAAGAAATTAATTATGTTTTTAAAACAATCGCTTATATTTGTGTCGTAACAATTCATGCGTGATCGTTGAAATTGTTTCTCGATTACTTTAGCTCTTTGTTTTTCATTAAACTTTTCTTCGACGCTTAGTAATCAAGGGAACGCCTATTATGAATGATTGTTCTCAACTAAAAGGGTTGTGACTCTTTGAAGCGAGATGTTTCTGCTACGAACATACATTCTTCTAAACACTTGTTCATGTTAGCATCATAAATATAAAACGAGCCAAAACTTATTATATGATCATGATTATTTTAGCTTTTATATGAATTATAAATGTTTAGTTTGTCCTGAACTTGAAACAAACAATGTTGCATTATCATCGCTTCAGTTACTGATTTACACCGAACAAATATTTTAATATTTAGAATTAATTTGATGTGAGGTTTAAAAAAATCTGCTAAAGGACTACGTAATCAGATTTGATCATATTTATTAAATTATTTCGTTATTTTCTTTTTCAAAGAATTCGTTTTATAAATAATAATTACAGTATCACCGTCAAAACTTCCCTGAAACTAATTAGTTTCGAAACCAAATCCGTACAGGTTACGATTTTATACTTCTTGTGCTATGTAGGGCCAACTGGTGTAGAGTTACGTGCGACAGTAAGACAGTGGGCTAAGTTGTGGGTCTTCAGCGGAAGTGAGGGCACTCAGTGTTTGTACTTCTCTAACTGGATTAACTTCTGTCAGACATTTAACCCGCACCACTTGTCTCTTGACCTGCTTAGAGGTTTCTTTTTGTTAACTTATTTACACGTAAGCCATTTATGGACTTATTTGTATTTTTATTGATTTTATTCCATACCTTGTTTTCTCGTCATTCAACGCTTGCGTAAATATAGTTCTGAAATTGGACTCTTCTTCTCTATGACACTTCAAATACTGTATGTTCTTAGACATTAATACGATAATAATAATATCAAAAAATATATGTAATATTAAAATAATATATATATATATATAGAACATTTTAAAAGATATAATTTATGCAGTCATAAAGGCATTTTCAAATACATTTCACAACAAATTGATAAAACTTATATTAAAATATTTTACTGTGACAAATTTTGTTACGCAGACTGGTCCTCAAATTGAAATAACTACCTACTAAAATTATGAGTAGCATTTACAGAAATTATCATAATTATTTCTGAAGCTATAAAACCGAAATGATTTAATATTTGTAATGCCTCGGTTCCCCGCATGGACGCAAAAAGAGTAAAAGAAGACCGCAAGCGCCGCAGGCAGTTCTCTAGCTTCAATATAATGGCTCGGAAACTTGGAACCTTTGGTAAACAAACCCTATTCATAAATTATGGAAGCGTTAGTTTATCTTTTAATCAATAAAACCAAAATAGTTTCACTTCCGGCAATTTATGACAACTAAATATTTAGTATCCACCGAGCCGCATCGATGTCCAACACATAAAAGCTGACATAGACTTTTAGGGGTGGTATGTATACGTTTATTCATGTAATTAAAACTATCAAAACTATTAAATGTTTCAAATATCCTTCCTATGGTTTACATTACAGTATCAAAATATAAAATTACTTCGTACTAGGTCATTGTATACAAAACTAATAAGTGGTGTCTTATTAGAAAATAACGTGTGAAAGTGTTTTAGACATTGTAATGTAATTGTTGTTACAATAAAATACGTAGCCGCCAACAACTTTCAATCAGAATTTTAATTAAATAAGTCAAGTTTCAACTGTTTGCTTTACATGCTCATTGCTATATTGCAAACCTATTTCTCACATTCATACTTCATTACCCTTTTGTAAGATCTGTGAATCTGCATACGTCTGAGACAAAATTAGAGGGACGGTAACTATCACCATATTTTGTAACCCACTTTTAAGAGCGTGTAAGGATAATATTAGAGTATAAGTGTATTTCCATACCTTGCTAGCGCCTCCATGTTGTGCATGGGCTGGCCCTTGATGATGGAGCCGTCGGGCCTGGGCACACCGTGGTGCGGCATGCCGGGGGACATGAGGGCGTGCTGGTGCATGAACCCCATGGGGCCAAGGTGCGTGGGGGGCGCGTTGTACCCATTCGCCAACAGCGGCGACTTTTCCATGCGCGCCATCTCTGCAACAAGATACACTAGGTCCATTAATATGTATTATTGTATGTGCAAATGACTGTATATGGGTGACGTTTAATGTCACAGCCAAAATATCGAAGCTAAGCAGTTCTTAATTCGCTAGCGATCATGGTTGGTCCCCTATTGTTATTTAGAAGAAGGAAGAAAATGCTCGCAATATTTGTTATATATATCACATCGAATATTCAATTAGCAATATTTATCAAACGTACAACGAAAAGCACTTAAATGGTAAAACTCAGGTAAAATTCAATTAATGCCAGTATTATCATTTAATTACTCGTTCCAATAATCGAATCGCCCGTAAAACGGTGTATCAACAATAATAAAATGAGCAATGAATTTCGAGACTATTGTTTTCTGGGTACCACAAACAACCCGAGTAAACATGGGGGGGCGTTGCGCAAATATTCTTAAAATGACCCCCCGAGTGGGGGTTGTTGGAGGTACCGGGTGGTCTTCGACTGTCCAGACCCCCCGGTCCCGCATCGAGGTCACCAAACCAGTCGGCTGGGGCGTCGGAAACAATTAACAAGGTGTCGAATTAAACACGAATTAACGGTTGGACCGTTAAAGGAAAATACCCTTTTCCATTGTGGCAACGTTTTACAAAGGATTTTGGGATTGCTGAATATTAAATATTGTGTGTTGCATTGTTCCACGATTAAGGGAGCAGGTATGTGACGTCGCGTATTAGGGTAAATTTTAATTATAAGGGAATCTTATTTGGTCCGATCGTAAATACACCGGCGTTTGTCTGGCGCTTACCCTTAAATCTATTTTCAGTTTGACGACCGAACGACATCGACTTATTTTAAACTTTGACTATAAGTTAATCGAACTTAAGGTGAAAGTTCAATAACTTAAGAAACGGTCAGGAATTACTGAATATCCGAATCGATATGGAACATGAAAGAAAATGTTAGCATGTCGAATTTATTACAAAGAATATTATGAATACCTGCTTTTCCTCTTCATGATTTTTATTAGCCGAGTGACAATTGTTACATAAAGCTAATAGTGTGTTTGTGTACTGTAACATAATCTTTGTGTTTTTCTATATGGTGATATTTCATTGGGACTCTGTGGATCAATGTAAATTTATCTATATAGAGTAGTATTCTCTGTGGAAAAACTCTAAATTTTAAGAAAAATTTTCTATCTTTAGATAGGATCATAACGAGGGATTTTCGAACCTCTCAAAGGCCGTGACCTTTACGACTGTACGGCAATACCTTTCTGCAGCTCCAACTTACTTGTTCAAAGTACTTGTATACTATAATATTGTACTGCAATAAGCAGTCTACAAGTTGACACCAGTCTCCTCATTACACAAAAATTTCGTTGATCATTACTCGTGTGCGAATAGCACAAATATTTACACACGGAAAGTTGTTAATTATTAATCTCTCCTGAACAGAACTAACCACTAGCAAGTTACAGACAAACAACATTATGACCAATGGACCCAGAATTAATTGTTCGGGTCTATTTACTTAGCTAACCGCTTTGGTTATCTTGTGAGCCATGCGCCTGCTTTGTATTTATTATTGTAATTAATTATTCATATTGTCCTAGTGAGGAGTATTTGACCACGAATATATAGAAAAGGGCACTATCAATAACAATGTGTTTGTTTTAAACTTTACTGTATTTAATGCAGCAAATTAGAGAGTACGGAATTATCATCACCTCTTCATATTCGATGCTAAATTATAAAATTGTTAGTGGTGAGTGGACGATGTTCACTATGAGTGCTAAAAACATTCCCTGAGATCAATCTACAAAAAATATTTCTCACTTGTCCATTCAAACCTACCGATAAACAATTTTTATATGTCCGTCCGTATTCCAACAGGTCAGCTTTCCAATAAATTCATATGGAAGTATATGCGATACTCATATAAAAAAGCAATAATTTTTTTTTAATGTTGTCTGATGTTTTTCCGGGTAAACTCTGAAATAGCTGAACCGATTTAAATGGAACTTTCACCTGGCAGATATATGATGTCACTAACCTCGTAACTTTTTTTTAAATAGTGTTTCCCGAAATAAAGCCACCCATGAAATTAAGCCTACGCGGGTGAAACCGCGGGGCAGAGCTAGTTACTTAATAGAATTAAAAGGAAAGGTTCAAAAATAGGGGAAGCTTGAGAAAGTATAAAATAATAGTCCATTCGAAGGGTTGTGTAAACCACAATTAGGTCAATAAACCAAAAAGCATATTTACAAATCCCCGGACACGAAGGCCACAACCACACCGGTCAACCGCACTTACTAATTAACTAAATACGTGTTAAATCTCGTAATAACCTGCGGTTAAAACAACCCTTTTCTCTCTCTCTTTCTTGTGAACATCATTTGATATGTTACATCTCTTTTAGATTGAGATACTTAGTGGTCAAGGTGTAACGAAGAGTATTAGTCAGAAATCAGGATACACCTACCTCCAATTTTTTTCCATCAAACTATACAGATAAATAAAATTGAAGTCTGTTTGTAATTCCAAAATAACAGCTTTTTACTAAATGATTTAAAAAAAACAATTTTCAAAATGTTCTCTGTCTGTCTGTCTGTCTGTTTGTTCCGGGTAATCTCTGAAGCAGCTGGATCGATCTTAACGGGACTTTCACTGGCAATTAGCTAATGTTACAAGCTAATGTAACTTAGGCTACTTTGGTTTTAAAAACATTTAGGGCTCCTTGGGAATGAAATTTAATCTACACAGGTGAAACCGCTGGGCATAGCTAGTTTCAAATATTTATCGAATTTCCCGTACGTGAGCAATGCGTGTTTTTAAATCATCTTTACTGTTTAAGTGACTTCATATGTTTCCTGTATGCATTGTGCAATTCAAACCAATTACTATTGTATCAATGTCCAATCTATAATCAAAAGTTGCACCATTAAGTAAAACACCGCTTTGTTCCAAACAAAATGTACCTCCATAATCGACAAAAATGTTCATCGTTTAGATTATGACTATTATTAAGCGAATTCACTGATCAGGGCATTTAAAGAAATGAAACGTCGATTTCGAACGGCCATTATATCGATTTTCATCGATTTATTGATCGAATATCGACTGTCCTCGACAAATGGTCGTACCAAATTACCGGCCATTATTTCGAATTAGAATCGATAGAATCGGGACCCCAATTATATCACTTATGTGTTTAAAGGAGGTTGGGATGAAGGTAATCATAACCGCAAAACTAAGGGACGAACAGTTTTTTTACGCTATAAAAATATTTTGACGCGTCCATTCAAACTTGTTAATTTAAAAGTTTGTTTGGATTATTTAAAGGTGAATTCAGAAGCATATCGTTGATAGCTGTAATCAGAGGAAATAATTTTAATTGAAGTTCAACAAATTGTAACAATGGACCGTTGTATTGGCAAGTCTGAAGATGATGAAATGGTGTAATAACCATCGAGTTTTATTATAGGCGGATTACAAAATGACCAAACGAGGTAAGCTATAAAACTGAATGAAACAGCTGGACTGACAATGTATCCTTAGCTTTTAGTGCTATTAAGCCTTTCTATATTATTTGTATTCCCTTTTTTAATTACTACATCTGATTAGAAGTTAATAATAAATTTTATAAATAAAAAATATGCTCACGCCATCCCAGAAGGGTCCCCGAAGGGGTAAACAGAGGTGAGACAACAACACCCACATTTCACCGTATATGATTAAGTGCCAACGTGATAGAGGATGAGTCCATCGGCGTCCCAGGCCCTATACACAAGTCCTTGAATTACTTCTCAGATATATGCAGGTTTCCTCACGATGTTTTCCTTCACCGTAAAGCACGTGGTGTGAAATAACTGCACTTAAGGTTTTTGGAAAAACTCATAGGTACAGGCCCCGTTACTACATATTATCTGAATAATTTTCTTGGTTCACATAAACATCTAAGGGAAACAAGTAAGATGTTATGTTACAATTGTAAGCAACAGATGCTTCAATAAATTAAACGCGATGCAAGTTTTTATTTAACAAGAGTTTTAATTTAGCACCTCCATAAAACGTAATATGCGCCTGCGATCCACGAACGCAGCACTGTGGAGAAGACACTTTGTATATTATATTTGCAAATAATACAAAAAGTTTGTATAATCAATGTTGTGTTGCTGTCGTAAAATAGGAAATATTTGTCGTAAACGTAGCCTCCTAGACTTTATAACTCCGCGGTTTTATCTGGAAACTTAAAATTGCCGCAATGGATTGTAAATCACGTAAAAGGATAAATTATAATATGCATTAAGACGAAGATATTAAATACGAGCCCTGCAAATACAATGTAGGGCTTGGCTTTTGCTTAAATAGATAAACAACTTACAAACTCAATCGAAGTAATTGGTCATATTTTTTTAATTCACAGTAACAGAAATAGGTTGGTAATTAATAAGGTTCTATGGATATTGTAACAGCGCTAAATCCACATAATAACATAATGATTAGTAGCGTTTCTCCACTCGCTACATAGATGGCGCTACTCGCTAACAAATGCGAAGTTTGAATACAAATAGGTGCATGAGAACCTAAACGCGCAATAAGAATTTTCAAGCCCATAGTAGTATATATACCAGTTCTCAACTAGATAGTTTATTTATTAGTTAAAACTAAATATCTAAAAATTAATATACATAATTCTCGTGTCGCGATGTTTGATTCCAAACTGTAAAGAAATTGTGTGTATATACCTCTAAATGAATAGGGTGATCCACACAAAAAATAGCAATATAACGTTTGCGGGACACAGCTCGTTATATATTATAGATAATTCAACGAAAATAATGTGCCCTTACAGAAGTCAAACAAATAATCGCTTGACCTGATTGTACGATAGAATCATCATAAAATAATTAAACTGGAATGTGGCGAATCCAATGTGACGATTCGCAATACAACATCCCAGGACCAAAAGAAAGAAACTCGAAAATGATACGAAACAAGCGAATTAAAAGCAAATTACAGTCAGCCGGCGATCGTAGCGTTTACAATAAATACATAATTGTATGGTCAGTTATACCAATGGCATATACGATTGGTCGAAATAACGGGCCGATGTTGCCAGTTATAAATAAATGCGTACACTTTGTCGCTCCCAAATCAAACCATTTGTCATAATATTAAACCATCATGTACAATTTGGAAATCGGTTAGCCGATGGCGATTTAGAAACTGTAATTTATGTATCACAATTTCTGATACGTTCTTATTAGTTAAGAGAGTCTCCAGTACATTTTAGGAAGTATTTTAATAAACACTAAATGTGACCTATCTGTAACCACTTCTATTCATAAAACATTGTACCAATGGCGTGACAGTAATATAATCAACATCATTATGTATTATAGCTTAACCTTTGACGTACAATCATCGTGACAATGTCCGTTATTGGTTGTATTGACATTGACTATGTCCTATTTCCCGGCAAGTGGTTTTTACTACACGGTAAACACTTTGTCCAACACACGAAAAGTGTTTATCAGGGAAAGAGCTACAGTCGTCAACACAAGTCACGTGCCGAGTACAATCAATAACAGTAATACACGATCGCCGACAAAATGCGGACGGTCAATATTGTGAGTCAACAACACGAGCCTTGGTAGTGTTGCCATGCAAAAAAAATCACATGGATTTGGAGAAATATGTACTTACCTACTTAACTAGGTAAGTAGTAAGTAACTAATTTTAATTGGTACCTATGTATTATAGTTCAGTTTTAAAACCAAATACTTGATGAATTTTATACTTTATATTTAATAAATTATTTATAATTATCGAATTCATAGTTTTCAAGACAGTGTAATTTTTTTTCTCAATTTTATAATACAGTTCTAAATAATTAATTCTACGTGAAAAAATATTGAATGGTACAAATAGTAAAATTAACACCAATTACACGCGTTGTAGAAATATTCCACAACACAAGATCAATTCTCTCTAATACGGCAACACCGCCAGACTTATGTCTTTGCCATAAACTCTTTCATTTGGCTCGGACGAGCCTTATGAACAATAAAACGTTGAGGGCTGGAGATTTGGACTGTAATAAAATATTTGCCCTAGCACACGCTAATCCGCGTCCCTTACTTACGGACGCAATTTGAGAAGTTATAGTCTGCCTGAGGAAGGCAGGTTTAATCTTACGTAACCGATGTACGAGTACACGTAATACGTATTACGTACGGAACTAAGTTTAATTTAAACTTATGAACGGTCTTATACAGTATTTATTTTTATTCAATACTAGCTGTGCCCCGCGGTTTTAACCGCGTAGAGTTAATTTCATGGGTGAGTCGCAAGTTTTAAATAAAAAGTAGCCTAAGTTCTATCAGCAGCCCTGTAACATCAGCTATCTGCCAGTGAAAGTCCCGCTAAAATCGGTCCAGCCGTTTCAGAGATTATCCGGAACATAAAGACAGACAGAGAATTTTTTTTAAATTAGTTTGTTAAGTCAGCCTTATATAGTCAACCTTATATACTTTCATATGCATTTAGTGAAAATCTGTAATTATGGAATTACAAACAGACAATTTAATTTGATTTATCTGTATACATGAATATGTATATATGTATATATAAATATATAAATCAAATATATAGTATTATATATAATATAGTATTCACTATATACTACTAGTATATTATTTACACTTAGCTTGGCTTGAATTGGTTTTGACATTCATATAATTTCAAAGGCTTTCTATCTGTCATATTATTAAAACTGTCAAAATGTCATAATTTCTCATTCAGCATACTCCTACCAGTTCTAAGAGAAGACTCGTAGGAATGGTAGACAGGCGTAGAATATAATCCGTACATTAATACAAGAATAAGTTAATAAGCTTTCACAAGTCCAAACGTGTAATCATATATACATAGCAATAAAGCAGTAACACATTAATCAAGATCCCGTGATCCCGGGAAATCTTTATACGATACCGGCCAATACGATAGGAGTTTAGCGGCAATTCCGGACTATTTCAACGAGCCAAATAAAAGTTCTCCCTCTGTGCAAAAGAGGGTCAGGCTTAATTACTCGTAAATTGACCGGGATACAGTTTTATCCGGGATAAATGTGTTTGCGGGGATAACGATGTGTCATACACGTTATTATGCCTCCTTGGTGATGGGATTGCTTATTTCTCACATTAAGAATGCCTTTAACCCTTCAGTAGATTCTCAGGTCAATTGGAACTGTCTGTATTATTTTTTCATTAACACTAGGTTTCTTCATGTTATAAACCTAATATGTTGCCATTATTTATTACATATATTGTGTTTTTACTGCTGTCCATACTGGTAAAGGTGCATGAGATAAAACCTGAGGTTAAGGCGTAACGACTTGGTGCTAAAGGTTTGGAATAATTAAAAGCAAACATTAATATTCTATTCCATATTTAAAAGCCGTGGTGGCCTTGAAGTTTGAGCAGTCGCCTGCTACGCAAGCGACGCAAGTTTGAATCCCAGCGGGGCCTGTACCAATGAGTTTTAAAAAAAAGTTATGTACAGTGATTTCACACCACGTGCTTTACGGTGAAGGAAAACATCGTGAGGAAACCTGCATATTTCTGAGAAGTAATTCAATGACGTATGTAAAGTGTCTGAGACGGCGATGGGCTCACCATCTGTGACGTTGGCACTTAATCTACTTCGGTGAAAAGTGGGTGCTGTGATTACAACACCTCTGCCTACCCCTTCGGGGAATACAGGCGTGAGTATGTATGTCCATATTTAGACTGTTAAAAAGCTATGAAGAGCGATGTATCCGCATATACATCTTATAAAAGGTATGTAAATTTCCTCACATCGCTGTAAGAGGAAAGCACTATGGAATTCATATCCTCTGAGAATTGAAGTAGCCCCAAAAGTTGCTAACATGCTTAGTCACTAGCGATCTTGAGAATGTAACTTACACAGTAATAAAATCAAATAGCACTGTTCGGCCCTCAATACCACTCAAGTCATCCGTAAACATTAACAATGGAATCGCAACTATTGTTGCAGACCTATCAAAGATACGTAGCCAGCTAAATATAGAAGCATATTTTTATTAATAACATTACACAAAAGAGAGATTATCTGCCGGTGGTTTTTGAGAGCAGATGTTACCATTCAAAAACATGTCTGATTCGATATTAGAATACCAATTTTGATTTATGGAATATCAAATACGGGACAGTGTAAGTAGTATTGTAGTAACGAAATCTATACAGATAAATAAAATTGAAGTGTCTTTTTGTAATTCCAAATTAACAGCTTTTCACTAAATGCATAAGAATTAATATACATATATACAGATACAGATTTGAATTTTTTTATTTTACCTTTTTTCTCCGTCTGTCTGTCTGTTTGTTCCGGCTAATCTCCGAAACGGCTGGACCGATTTTAACGGAAGTTTCACTGGCAGATTGCAAATTTTACAAGGAGTAACTTAGGAGGAACTTACTTAATTGAATACTTTTATTTAAAAAACAAATAAGGGTTCAACGAGGGTCTACACGGGTGAAACCGCAGGGCACAATTAGTAGAAAATTAATTTGACGGAATATCTATATCCATAACTTATTAGGATATATGTAAGTAATGTATTCATTATCCAAGTAAATGCTTATATCAGAAAGTCTATGGTTATCCGTCAAAAGGTGGCGTAAAGTAGATGGTATAGTATTTACGATAACTTAGCAGGCCATTTCACAATACTTCATCAAATAACAAAAGTCACAAATGTACTTATTTTAAATTGTCTTATTAATCATTGTTGTACTTACTTTATATGACATGTCTCTTGAAGAGTTAATGACGCTGTTATTACGTGTCGTGAATTTAATAACAAACCGAGTGAGTTACGGAAGGGAATTTTACTTCGACTCGATTGATCGACAATACGTACGAGTATGAAATCGCTTCGGGCGAAATCGCACAAATCGACTTGTTGATAAATGGATAATAAATCATTTGAATTAACATAGTGATTATTATCGTCGACAATTTGCCAATGTGATCAGATTGACAGCGTTTCAAGCAAACAAAAAAGTATAACTGTCACTCCTGACCAATGTATTATCATTAATTTGCAATATTGATTCTACAAATAGAATTAATCAACAGTGCCACGTAGTCAACATTGTCATTGTAATGTTATTTTTTTAGAAAAACTATAGTAAGGATGTAGTTTTTCTATTCAGAAATTATTGATTTAAGAGGAAATTGTTATGTTACGAGCGAACGAGAACAACGTACTCAAATTATTTGCAGAATGCTGCGAACAGCGGTTGGACAAAACAGTATTGCTAATTAAAAGAAATTCCATTGCTATGCTTTTCTTCGCGCAAAAAGTGAAGAATTCAACCGTGGCTCTAAGGTGTGAGTAATTTCATAAATGGCAAAACAACATTTAATTGTAACGTCGGCTCATGACATATAAAGCGATGGGAATTAGTACTCCACTAGTACGTATGGTAATTGTCTTACGCAGTGCATTCGTGTGAGTGCACTATAAGCATTTCGCACCCTCAGAACGAAAGAGACTCAACTAAAAATTAGCGAAAATAATTATATTAAGATAGACAGACCGCAAAATGTATTACTACAAGTAGTTAAAAAAAAAATAGTTCTTTTCGACAATGCACAACCTAAACTAAAGGTACTTTAAAAATGTAAAATACATTGTATTCAAAACTGGTTCAATTACTGCCTAAGTTATAAATTCAAACTAGCCGATTGTGATTTCCTTAAAAAAAAGGTTTTCCAGTTGAGCCCCTATCATTCTGAGGTTGCGATTTGTTCAAGGTGTGATAACAAGTGCTTCCGTTAACTTCACGTGACAGCTTTATATATTATACTAGCTGTGCCCGGCGGCTTCACCCGCGTAAACTTAATTTCATAGGCGACGTTATTTTGCGGATTCCTAATATTTTCTATACGTATCTTATGTTACTCCTTGAATTATCCGCTAAGTATCTAACAGTGAAATTCCAGTTAAAATCGGTCCAACCGTTTCAGATATTACCCGGGATATACAGACAGATAGAGACATATATTTTATTTAATATTACGGGAAAGACATATTTTATTTTCGATTACATTAGCAATTAGAGACTTTCATATGTTTCTTCGTACCTTTTACTTATTTATTGTTAAATGGTTTATTAATGTGTGATATTAAGGTAATTCAAAGCCAATGGTCGATCTTATCGAGGGATGTCCTGTAATTGTGGTTCGGAGCTCACGGACTGGAATGACCTCATATATTAAGTCAATTTGCCTACAGTGCCTTGAATGTGTTAGATATAGACAGTATTTTTTATCATTAAATTATTTTGCTGATAGCTTCGCACCTTATACAACAAGAAAAAGGTCTCTGTCTTCGTCACTAGCGTAATAATTTATTACGACAAAGCATAAAATAGCAGATATTTATTTGATCTCTTAGAAATAAATGCTCTATTTGGCCAGTTTAGTACTTTTGCCTGGCTACCAATACGATGCTCTTTTTAATCATCATCATACAGTGAAGAGTGGCCTGATATCTTCTTTATAGCAGTGACGTCTTGCTATCTTCTTAGCTTTGACGTTTAATTATTGTACCTAAAAAGAAAGTGACAAAAGTTGAGTTCATAATACACTCTGCTTAAACCGATGCTGATAGGATGCCGCTAAAGGCATATGAACACCTGGTTTATTTATGCTGAAGTAATAAAAAAAAACATATACTTATTTCTAAAAACGTGCTTAAATATAGATAATAATATATTTAAGCAAAATTATTTATTAATTTATTATTTTATACACATTAAATTATCAAATAACTGCTTTAAAATATATTTTAAGCGGTTAAGAAACGTATAAAATTAGAAGTCATGTTTAAGTCCAAGGGGTTAGTTAAGAAATATTATCTTTTAAATTAATGGTTGCTACATATCATCGCCTTACTTAAAGGTGAACAAAGAGCTATGTATCAACATCAAAGTCAATTAGAAGTTACTCTTTGACATATCTCATCGAATTGAACGTAATATTATTCGATTCGAGTTGTTCCGGCAAAGCTGCGGAAACATAATATTAAAACGTATGGTAATAGTTAATAGTTATAGAAAATAAAACGGTTTCGCGTCGCTTCGGCGTTTAATTGTCGTTACCACCGCACTTATTATTACGATTACCTTATAAGTTGCAAAGGCAATTTGTTTGATTGCCCGCAATTGCCAGTCGATGTTTTAACCATTAAAATTGTAAACGCGGCTGGATTGCAAGAAATTGCTATGATTGCGGTCTTCTACCGCTATTTATGGAATTTTTACTTCTGTTTAAGAAGGATATAAAAAACTCCCGTTTCCAATGATTGAGTAAATATGCGAAATGGTTTTTGCAAGCCGATAAATGTGCAGCGTTACGCTTTGTAAAAACTGCCTTAGTTAATAGTCGTTTGTTGATGTCTTAGTTCTTGTTGTTCCATTAATTACTAGGTACCTACAATCAATTAGAGTAACGTAAAAATAGAAAGGGGTTGTAAATAAAAGTGTTGCTACGTAAATTATTGTATTATTTTAAAATTAAAAATTTTAAGACTAATAAATGTATGTTAAAATATATTAAACAAAAATTTTGAAGGTATTCTTACCATAAGTTGATTTCAAAATATCTGGGTCGCATTTGAATAAATCCTTTAATGATAAAATTATGATCTCGAACTTAGCCTACCGATGCCAATCGACATCTTACATATTTGTACGCTACTCAATCGAGCTACACAATAAGTCTTTAGTAAGTATGTTGATTATTTTCCTCAATAATCGATACTAGTGATTAAATGAGTGAACTAGATGCGATCTCTTGTCAAACATACGTCAACAATCCCATAAACCCAGTAAACGTGTTACAATACACAGAACAAAGGCGTGAACCGAGGAGTTTCGCAAATTGACTGATCCATCATATCCCCCACCCTTAACATAAACACACAAATCCTTACTTAATTTCAGTCGCAGAATTCAATCAGAATGTAAAGCTTTATACCCCGCCGAGTAATGTTATAATGCCTTACATTATCCCCCGACGCAACATCGACTCCCGACGACTCAGTACGAAACCTTTAATTATTATCAACACATCATTTTCATGCCACTTCCCATAGTATTAGGGTTGCCAGAGCTGATTGTAATTATGGTAATTATTGGATTGCAATGATATAAATCACATGAAAATGTATTTTAGCCTAGTAAGGAAATGTTCTGAAGAAGATGAGTCTGAATATAAGGCGACTACAGAAAATGATCGATATGAGGTGATATTAAGTATTACTGACTCATCTCATTAGTAAAAAGGGTGATGTAGTGTGTAAGCTATTATCTGAAATGTGTAATGTATTTAAAAGACCTTTAGCCCCATGGTAACTTCAAAACTTAATTACTTACTAGCTGTATTGCCGATCTAATCGCAAATACACTAACATGGCTAGCGCACCGTAGAATGAACATCGATTTAGATTTACCGCCTTAAGATAAACATCGGTAACCCTTTCAACGAGCACGTGGGCCGTCACATCCCTTTCACGCATTTCATATTCCTATTTCCATTCCGTTCAACCTTCACAGGAGGATTATATTCTGCCTCCGATGTTTTCGTATCCTATTATTTCACGGGGTGAAAATGGGCCACCCGCCTCCTCACTCACTCAAACAGTGACAAGCTCACGTGTAAGTAAGTAAACATGTGTGTGTAATGTGTAAGGATTAGGCAAGTATCTGTGTGAGAAAGGCGTGTGTGTGCGTTTGTTTCATCAACTGTAAACCACTGTCAACGACTCGTCAAAATAATATTGGCTTAGCGCTGGAACCCGTACGTAGATACGGAATACTGAAATTTGATACACGCACGAATTTAATTAGAATGGCTTTATTTAATTTAATGGATAATGGAACATTTTATTTATACCTGAATATACTTCAATAATTTTAGGAATACTCGACTCAGTACATTTAATTAAAATCAATTATATCTGGTTAACATTATGAAATTGTCTATGGCTCATTAAAAGTTCGTAATTAAAGGAAGTAATTAGTATTTTTCGTTCGAAAAGTATTTTGGTAATAACATAATGTTGTACAGTGACACACCTAGAAGATAAGATCGATCGAAGGCAGAGATCTCGAGAGCAACCGCGACCCCTTGTAAGGACCATCCATCTTCTCACTAATTGTAAAATAATTAAACAATCTAAACGTGGAGATATGGAGCATTGTACCAGGAAATGATTATAAGGATAGTGATCATTTGTATCGAAATAAAACTCATGTATCATTGTGCCTGGGACCATCTTGTTGATAACAATCGATTGGTACAATCGGTTGGTGGAGTAATTGAGTTGCTGATTGTATGACGGATGGTGAAGATATTTCACGTACGAATCAGGCTTAGTCCAAAAGTATGCAATTTGAAAGTTTGATTTGAAATATATTATTTTAATGACAACGTAACAAATAGTGCAGCATATGAATTAATATTCTGAGAATACGAGTTGAATCTTCAAACACCAAGTGTCATACGGAAATGAAACAAAATCAAGGAGTCCGTTGGTTCTGCATGAGAAAGCTTAGAATTGCAAATTTTTGGGGAAAAAACGCACAGTACACTCAAAGTCAAATGCGGCAGAGCGCGATAAGCAAGTACCGCTTATGCAAGATCACGATTGTAATTGCTCCCTTGTCTGGCATGACACTTCAAGCCTGAGGGAGATAGAACATGCAAAGTGCACAAGAGCAAAGGAGACGACACACGACAGAATCAACAAAGCCGTAAGCGACAAAAATGATTGATTGCTAGCCGTCTTGTGCTGAGCTCTATTTAATCACTTTATTCCCTTTTCTCCGTTTGTGTTAGGATAATTTTGTATTTGTGTAATTTGTATACGAAATGAGGAGGCATACCTCCAGTGTTGATGGGGATTCATATCCGGCGCCTATCCGGGGCTCGCATCCCGATTCTGATGTTATCACATCTCATGGTACCGTTTGTTTTGATTCACATTATAAAGCCGGATTAAGTTAAGATTAATGTGTAAGTTAATATTACAGAAACATATTCATATAAAACAAACATCGTGCTTTGAAATTTGGTGACCCAAGTAAATGTAGTGCCATGCTCGTGTAAACATTAAATGTATGTATGATTCTACAAGTAATTAGTTTATTCTAACAATTCAAATACCACCCAGTCTTAGCTTGGTAACAACCAAGTTGGTTTCTTTCTTTTACAAAACAAATATATCTAATGGAATTGCGCTCCACTTCCATATATTCAGTAAAAATCTATTCATTCAAGATCAAAATGGTTAGAAATTCATATTTACACACGCCTCCATCACTTAAAGTCATAGAAAATATTGTGATTTCAGATCAGATAAAATCTTCTGTTCATTGATATGTCACCATAACTTTAGTTATATTTTGAAGGTAGAGACAGGCATCCTAAATTATAAGATAGAGCAAATAGGACATGACTTATTGAAATATTTAATGAATGTTCATCCAATTGAGTTGAAATTTGTACTTACAATAATTATGAAAATGTATCTTCTTTGCGATAATATGTACAACACCCCTGGCTGAGTTTCTTGCTGATTCGTCATAGAGGGTAAGTTTCCTATCCGATGGTAACAATGAACGTTGAGTTCAAAAGTGAATAAATAACCTTCATTTTCTGATACGTATGTAAGTGAACTTACCACTCATATGTCCGTTTTCATAAGGCGAGTAGTCTCCGTTCTCAAGGCGGTGTTTCTTGAAGGGGTGTCCGGGGTACTGCGTGGCTGCCAGAGAGAGGCCCACTCCGGACGCGCGCTTCGGAGGCCGACCCGGTCTGGAGCTGCGGACATAGTAGCACGTTACTGAGGTTTAAGACTATACACTTGTTCTTGACTGGGGTAAAGGAAGGGGACTAACCTAAATAGTTATCTAGATATAGGTCCCGTCGCAAGTTAAGAGCGCTCAGCGAAAATAGTGGCTATTTTATTCGCGTCATATCATACAGGCAGAGAGACTCATAAAATTACTTATGCGCATTCAAGTTCAACGCTCATGACTCGTGACGGTACCTATACTTAATTGAAATGATTTTCAAAATAACTTTTATTCGAGAAGTAAGTGTGATCAAATTATATCGTATGATACTTTTTGGAACCTCCCAGTTATTTGACAAGCAATAGCTTGCTTTATTAAGTAAAAACAATAGTTTCTTTTGTTCATTAAGTAACCAAAGTAAATCCCCCGTAAGTACCTATCACAAAACATAATTCTTTATTTAAGAGTAGTTCTATCTCTTTTTACGGACACGGATTTCAAAAGTATTGGTTTAAGCCATGTTTTGCAATAAAGAGTGGTTCATAGAGGTTACATAGGTCGATACAATTGGACTCTACCAAATACGTCACAATACAATTTTTCTATCACGAATACTACACTATTTACTGATTGCAAAATCTAAGTAAATTATAAATAGGTTAAGGATATAGTAACTTGGTCAGTGCAAAATTTTAATTTGCAATACAACTATCGCATTAACTCTATCGACACACTACCAAAACAACTTATGTCAAAAGGACACATCTCATTTGCAATCAATTGCATTTCCTATCTCATCATCATCATATGCCATTTCAACTTGGTAGATTGGTGTTGAGATTGATGATGATGAAAGCAGTGTCCTATCTCATGCATCTTATTTTGTGAATCTGATTCTACGCTAATTTAAAAGTAAAAGTAGGAAGTCTTTGCAAAACATTGCGAAATTCTCAATCTCGTAAATTACTAAAATAACACTGAAACAATAAATAATAGCAGATAGTATTCCCAATTAACTGTACCTAAATCCCACAATAAAACATGGCGCAACGGTTTCTTTATGACACTTATAAAATAAATCAAGTTCTCGCGTAAGGGCGGGCAGATTTATTTTTATTTATTTCACTCCCCCAAGATTTAACGCCGATGTCGGTCGCAGTTTCCACAATTTCACGCTTATTGTTTTCCCATCCGTGATTTATGGTCACGTAATAGACTACAGTATTTTCCTGGACGCAATAAAGTTTGTCACCTAAATCTTTTGCCCTTAAGCCTATTATGTTCCATACCAGAGTCTATGCTACCTATGGTATTCCATAAATTCTACCTTAACATTTTGAATTTCGAAACGACGTAAGTGAGGAATTATCAAAATGGTTATTCTTACTGTTGGTTAAAAAACATGCTGGATGCATGAATAGTTAAATAACATGCTGGATATTAAAACATCCCAGGGTTTTATAGGACAAGACAATTAAAAAAAAAAGGGGCAATAAACATAAATGTATGATAAAAAATATTCATCAAAACTTGTTTATGGCAACAAAATATCATTTTGAAAAGCAATCGAGTCTAAAGCCTTTTACGTCCCCTACCTAGTTAGATTGGTAGATGGATAGATCATCAAATTCTATTAGAAATTATAGTGAAAAATTATAATTTACTTTGCATAGACCTTCATGGATCCACGTTGTAAGTTAATGCATTATTGAATATTATAGTGTTGAATAAATATTATTGAAAATATTGTAATTATACATAGTGGTAAATTCATCGACATTCAGAATTGCCTAAACTGAATAAAACATTTTCATTTTTCATTTGCTTAGCTGGCAATAGTGAAATTAAGTCAAATAATACCTAACATTCTCTCATTTAGAAAGACATATGAACAGTTAAATAAATGAAAGGTTCCGCATCATAATTGGTAGGAGGATGAATGATCAATTACAGTACCAACCAGCAACTAGCAACTAATCCACACTACATTACTAGGTATCACCAGTGGCGACGGCCAAGTTCGGCAATTATCGAGGGTGATGCTGTTATCATAGTATCGGCTTACGCAGAAACTGACTCTCGCCTATTTATTTTTATGTCAGCAACCGTCATTATGAGACACTCCATTAGCTTGGATTGCGGTGAGGCTCGTTTTCGGTTACGCTTTGGGGTGCGATTGTGTAGTGATGATTTTTTCCTTCATTGACGTGTGCAGATAAAGGGGTTTGCTGAACAGTAGCTTGAGGTTGTAATTAAATGTATGTAATTAGACATGTAGCGGAAAGAACCTTTACGTCAGTCAATCAATCACTAGTCCATTGGACTTTTTGCGTATTCACTCCTATCTTGGTTTGTTCAATTTGAAATATAAGAAATCCCGCTCCTTTAGAAGAAAATGCAACACAACATATTCTGGCAATTGATTGGCAAACCTGAAATATTTCTTGTTGGCTATTAAAATTGATGAACAAAATAGACAAAAAGCCGTGTGGTCTTGGGGTTTTAGCAGTCACCTATACCATTGAGTTTTTCTAAAAACTTATGCGCAGTGATTTCACACCACGTGCTTTACGGTGAAGGTAAATATCATGAGGAAACTAGCATGTGTCTGAGAAGTAATTCAAATATGTATAGCACCTGAGATGGCCATGGACTCGCCCTCTGCCACGTTGACACTTATTCATATTCGGTGAAAAGTGGGTGTTGTCGTTACAGCACTTCTCCTTACCCCCTCGGGGACCCTTCTGGGATGGCGTGAACGTATTTATTCTTTAATTTTATAAAACAGATACAAAAAGTGTAACAATAATTTCAGTCACACGAATCATTCGACTATCGACTGACAATAAGTTATTATAAATAGCTTCGATGAGCTTCAAAAAGCCGCACATAAAATTGTATTTATTCTGGTGGCGGGCGAGCACAGTCAGGAGCAAAAAAGACTAAACGAAACCGCGCCCGCGACGAAATCGAATATTGAAAGTGTCGAGGGACAGAGATAAGGAGCACGTGCCGCTCCCTCGTCGCCACTTAGGCCATACCCGTAATCTGAATACCGCAAAGCTCACTGCGATAAACTGCCATTAAAAAGCGTTCGATTTATTACCGAACGATTTCCGAACGATTTATACGGGTGTGCGATGAAGGAGTAGTGCGGAGTAGATAGACCTCGTTGGGGGTAGAGTGTCGCACTTGTTGAAGTTAGTGCATAGTTCAAAAACTTTGCATGCTAGTGTTTTACCTATATTTGTGTCCTGCACTTAATTATTTACTATTGATAACCAAATCGTTCTTCAATCCAATAATGTGTACCTAGCAAAGTTATGATGTGTGGTCATACTATTAACGAATGCTCCCGTAAAGCAACAATCCGAAGTGAATGGCGCCCTTGTGTTCAGCAAGCCACCAACCGCAATATATTGTTTGAATGTAATTAACAAACAATGATCAAGGAAATTAAATGTCTTTCACATAATATCTGATTAAACATTTATATCTGCAAGTATACTGTACCTATCTACAAAACATAGTAGTCTATCCTCCAGGCAACCCCAGTGAAACTAACACCGCGTATAGTTTTGCTTTTTGTATATTTGCGTGGCAATATTCATCACTCACCGCCCGTGTCACTGATCAAATAGCAGCCACAAAGGAGTCCCCAGATAGTTCTGACAGATATACCCTTGATAGATAGTTCCACAAACATACTGAGCAAATCCTGATCGACGATATTTCGCGAAAATTCTGCGGTTCATTCAACACAATACATTTGATCTAATATCTCAAGCTCTCTGATACTGAGATGTTATAAAAAGAAACCGATTCATTGTCGGGAACCATTCAAGCCCTTCAACTTCATAAAAAATCTGTAGGATCTTAAACATCACGTGATGCTTTTAAGTACACAAACACGATGAGCGCTACCGACCGGCTATGAATAGACACCAAAGTCTTTGTTATTATAATTGTATTACTATTCTCAACTTTAGTGGACGTGTTCACACTCACTAGTAATTACTGACACTAAATCATAACGTTCACGTGGCATAAACATCCTTCCCCTACACAAGACAGTTTAAAAAACTAAAAACCAAAAACACCTCGCTGACAGCCTATTGTAAGCTAATAGTCATAATCTGTATATTTTTTTGTTTTTGTTACTGGAACGTTCGATTATTTACACGTTCCAAACGTATGGGAATGTTTACACATTGCACTAAAGTATTTTAGGTCTAAATTTGATATTCTGATAGCAAATGTCTATGAAAGAGAAGCACGTGGTCTGATGGATATTATTGTAAGAAGCAGTTTGTTGCTTATTTAATTTGGTCCTACTAGGAATATATAATATGTTTACTGGGAAATTAAAAGTCTAGCGTACCCAGTTTTCCTCGATCAAACGGTGAAGTCAAAGATGTCAAAATGATAATAAAATTCCGCCCAGAAATCTATAAGTTTTATACAGATACTTAATTATAATATAGACAAAATATGTGGCTCTAGTTACATTTTTATACTCATTAAAGAGTGTTAACAGATACAAAGTTGAACAACATTCTTTAAAAGATGCAACTAATATAATTGACCTAATCAAATACTTCCACACCTTTATGTACGACAAAAAATATACTAAGAATTGCATTAAATTACTAATGTAAATTCAATGAAAGGAACATTAAACAGTCCGTTAGGGAAAAGATAACGCTCTATGAATAAATAGAATTACACGGATAGAAGGGTTTTGCAATCTAGATAGATAGCAAATGTCGTAATGAAGCAACTATATCTACTTTTCTACTATATATTAAACGAGTAGTTTCGCTAGTTTGCTTATGTCTTAGTAATGCTACGGATGTAACCTCTCCTCAATCCAGATATAAAATCTGTCTGATACTCTGTTTCCTTTTCAAAAGGCGCATGCATCTCGGAAACATCACGTCTGGATTTAACACCAAACAATGAAGCTCTGTCTTAAAATGGCCCACGAATCGGTAGACAAGGTAAAACAAACGCACTCTATCTTATCTAAAGCAAACTCAAACGCAGTAGCAGTTTGTCTTGGGCTCAATGCAAACATGATAAATGATTTCGGTTAAAGAAGCGTTGGAATATTTTTTTCTAAACGAGTTCCGGTCGGCTATAGATGCATTCTTTCCTCGAATAGACATAACACCTATTCACCTTGAGAAGTACCTGGGGAAGAAGAGAGACCCAGGTTATTGATTACATTTGAATATTCAAAACAATTGCCTAATTTAGCTCAACTACATCTAATTAGATATGAATGGAACAGGGATGGATATGAAACAATAGCATCTGTACAAGACACTCATTTGCTGCGACCAACGATGAACTTTTCATCATTAAAAACAATGTTTTAATAAAACAGCACGGGAAAAATGTAATAGGAGCCAAGAATTAGAGGGCACTAAGACAGTAACAATAAAAAGTGAAAGCAAAGCCGCGTTTAATCGTGTCGTAAAAATAAAAATTAAATAAAAAATGCCTGGGGTGGAAAAGTTTTGTGACCGTAATTCGGCTTTACAATTATTTCATGTTCATTTGGAGCTGGATGCTTTTCTAGCCCCCGGTCCCAATGTATTTAGTAGATATATCTGTATTACACAGATATATCTACTAAAAATGTTCAAAGTGAAGAACACAAAACAAACTGATTAGTTTCTTTTGCTAACAATTGTTTCTCAGTATAAATGTTTTGAATTAACACCTCTTCTTAATATTCTTATGAGTTAATTAATTCAAAGAAACAAAAACTATAACAAGAAGTCGAAATAGGAATAAAACAGATATATATCTCAATAAAACACATACAGTCGCCGACAAAAAATCTTCGTTTGAAATAGTGTTTTGTCATGTTTGTGAAATTAAAAACTCAATTACATTATGCCTATAATGCTAGCTAAAAATAATTTTAACAGCGTCAAAAACACTGAAAAAGTTTGAAATAATTATTTAGCTGAAATAGATAATTCTACTAGTCAGAATAAGGTCTGGCCTGAATCAATGAAAGATAAGAAAATAATAAGTTGATTCATAGGAGCACTGTTCCTCCCGCCAGTACAATCACAGGTAATGTAGCAAGTCACCGCAACGCTCAGGTAGCCGCTACGTTTCAATTTCTCCGAGGCATTTTATTTACAAAACTAATTACGTTTGTCTGATGGGGTATTAAACAGCTCCCGGTGCCTCACTTGATTCGTTGACAGTTAATAAAGACATTCCAAACGTATTTAAAATCCGATCCCATTACTGCTGCGATCGGATCCTATCGTGATGATGTTATTATTGGTGGCATATTCTATTACTTTTTTCATGTGACTGTACATTTGTTCTGTTATTCATCTTCAGTATAAAATATCTTATTAGCGTTAGAATGAGATTCATAAAAATATTTAATAGGTCGAACATGTTTTTATTGTCTTTTTTCTTTTAATTTTTATTACAGTTGGCACGAACATCATTGTCGGCACGCCACGTGGTCCGGATAATTGAAATGTCCAAACACTAAATTTATAGTTCCTACAACGTCACTATTTCTTTTTTATTACTCAAATCGATCGTGTTTAGTCAGCTAAGCGAGGTTATATTGCACTACTACTATATAACATGTCTCTACCAAATTGGGACATATTGACGTGATACAAATTTTGTTGTGGTTTCTCAGCGTCGAACTCGAAGACGAGCGTTGGTTTAAATCATAGGAAATTGTTTCATAATGCATTGCTGATAAAATCAATTTCGTTTCTTTAAAACTGACACTGGACGACGAGTGCGACGCTGAGAAACCTTGGTGAATAACGCGACTAATGTATACTCTTTAATCTGTAACTCAATTTCTAAAACTAGTATTTAATTTAGAAATGAAGTAAGGGACTGTAATAAAAGTATTAGTTTTCATAAATATTTACAAATCCTAAACGGCTACATAAATATTAAAAATATTCACAACTGTGCCCGACCCTATTTAAATATATATATTTTTTTTTTATTTTTTTTTTCGCATTTAAATCGGTCCAGCCACTTCTGAGATGTAGCCGGAACAAACAGATAGACAGAACGAGGGTAAAAATAAAAAAGACATGGTATTCTCACATTTGTATCGTATATATTTTCATATGTATAAAGTGAAAAGCTGTGTATTTGGAATTACAGACATTTAAATTGTACTTATCTGCATAGATATATAGATGAATCATAATTCATCTATTGGCGAGATAAAGCAGGCAGCTTCATACAGTGACTTGTATATTAGACTAGCTGTGCACCACGGCTTCACCCGCGTAGATTTAGTTTTATATAATATTTATATTACGATACACATTTAACGTAGTTTCTTTCTTCATACATTCAATATTTTTTGAATAGGTTATCGATTTTACACCTTGGGTTACAAAATCGCAATTTTCTTACGGATCCCTAATTTTCTTTAAATAAAATATCTCTTATAACCTTTCGATGAATTGACCATGAAACACTGAAAGTTTTTTTTAATCGGACTAGTAGTTCCTGAGATTAGCGAATTCAAACAAACAAACACAGCTTTATAATATTAAGTGTAGATTTTGGCTGAAAGTGAAGTTATCAAATTAAAGGAGTAAGTGCCTAATTAAGAAACTTAGTTGTCAATCTGTATGTACAATGTAATCAGCATAACTTCAACAAAGTGTTAGTGCGAATGTGCGGAAGCAACGTTAAAATGTGAAATATTAATTGTAACAAGAGCGGCCGAGTCCCCGGCATCCCTTTCTGTGAATGCTGGGGCACCGTAATCAGCCCCCAAGGGACAACCTCTTGTAATTAGCGGCTGTTCATTTCTTAATTTCAATATTTAATTACAAAGGAAACTCGATGACTGCACTGAATAGAACGAGACGTCATCTTCAGAAAGACTTTCCAATCCGTTTTTGTTTCTAATTCGCTAAGAGCTTCGTTTGATATGGGCTTCTTTATCGTTTCTTTGTCTGTTATATCAAAGGGTAGTTCAATTTAGACGTGGTTCACGTTATACTTACTGTGATTTATGTTTGCATTTTAATTCTTTAAAATAAACCGTATATTTTGATTGAAAACTTATCAAACTGAAATTTGAGCCGCTAAGTACTTATTTCTTAGAAATATAATCTGTGCTCGTTGAAAGCCGTCTTACAATTTTCCCTTTGTCGTCCCCCGTTGTCAGACGAAATGGCTCGCAACATATTATCGTCTTATTTTATTTCTCTTGCTATGAAATTTATATTGACAACTTTATATCAGTCTACGATTTTCATTATATTAAATCTGGACGTAACACTCATCGTTCAAGATGACTAATTTCAATATTTAGAGCCACAGAATGGCACGGAGTAGTAATATCAGACTGGAAATTAAAAAATAACGAGTAGTTAATAATTTCCCTTTGAGAGTGTTTTTCATTGCGCACTTTTCAATTGGTTCGGTAGCAGTCGGGCCGTGTGCGTTTGGCACGTTTTGTTGTGAATCGGTGACGGGTGTTGGTTCGGACGTGGCCATTGACGCGGACTATGTGTTCGAGAATTGTTTTGTTGCGTTAAATTATACAATTTCTGGCCGGGTGACCACCGCGCTGCCCACACCAACTGTCACGCCCTTTGCCATTCGATACCAAATGAAATATCTATTATCAACTGCCACAAAGAGCAACATTTTATTTTTATGACATTATAAAGTACGTCAATTTTCCTGTCAACTCCATGCACATACATATGATAACTTCTAATAAATATTATAACAACATTAATCTTTATAATTTCTGTTTTCTTTCATTAAATTTCCTTGTCAAAAGAAGGATGGGAGACCAAAAAATAATTATTTCGTGTTTAATGGTTGCTTGGCTGTTTTTGTAACTGGCGCCAAATATATTTTAAACCATACATAATGATCTAACAAATTAAAAACCGTTTTAGGGTCCATGTCGGATGCAATGGCATTATTCTGTTTTTTCATATAATACTGTATTCTATTTATATTGACACGCTTCAACGGAAATAATCGGAAATATTTGCTACCGTTCCCGCTGATTGTACTTTTTTATGTCCCAAAGGTTCTCCGGGTTATTGTAAAAACTATTAAGCTACCTGGATGGCAGAGTTAGTTAGTTCCTAAATTAATTTCATCTAATTCTGGCGACTAATATTGTCGAGTCATATAAGTTGTACACATGCCATCGGCACCTTTTAACTTAACAATTTGGTCGGTACCAAAAAAATTTAAGCTTGTTTTTCATCAACTGCCATTAGAGAGACACTTGAAAGATAGATGAAGCATTTAAATGCATGAGAATGAAACATTGCATTTAAAAAATAGGGTTCTGAATAACAAAAAATGCGACTTGTTAAAACTCTACATAAATAAATATGTTTTCGATAATCGCACTTATCAAAATTAATTCTTCAGGATTCCTACTAATTATCAAATAATATTCGCAAATTCGTACATTTAGAATAAAAATACAGATGGAACTAGCATTGAAGACTGGATAAAGATTTTGATATATAGAAAGGATTTTAACCTTCTATAAGTGTGGTATAATAGGATATTTCAAAATGTTTGTGCAGCGGATATGAAGTTGCAGGTAATCTGTGACCCAACATCGCAGACTGCTTTTTATCTCGATGCAAGTAAAGCCGCGAACAAAAGTTATTTGTTTATATAATTACACTTTTTATACTTCCTCTTCAAAGGTCATTGCGACAGTATAAAAATATTCACAAAATAATGCGATCAACACGCGCTTACGTCATGGGTGATTGTGCCGTTTCCAGTCTATGCGATACGTTTACGTCCGCTGATCTAGTTATAACTTTAATTTCTTATGTTCAATGAAATATTAAAATAATCAAAACATTCTGGCTTGAGATTTGAAACAGAATAGAGTCCCGAGCGTGTGATCGTTCACTGTCGAACAAAAATAAACGTTATGATTTGTTAAACAGGTTATTAGAAAAACATCAGCGCTGTCGACAGCAAGTTTGGAAATAAACTACCAAGACTAACTAAAAATGGTCAAGATGCAGTAAGACAGAACCTATGGCGAGGAGTACTAGTTATACTCTCCTGCAGACCTGTACAAATTTGCGAATTATGAATTTGAATTAAGTAGTTTGCAAATATTTGGTACCAAATACCTCTTTCAATGGCTTCTTAATATACCTACCATTTACTTTGATGAAGCCACAAAATTTCTCCATGATTATAACATAACTAGCTGGTGCCCGCGTCTCCGTCTGTGCAGTATTTACATACATACATATGCTCACGCCTGTATTCCATGGGGGTAGGCAGAGACCACTGGACCGTCTGTGCAGTATTTAATTTGATATTTTGGACAATACACAAAATATCTTTATAAATTATAGCTTTTGAGCTATTCTAATGTACAAGCTATATTATTGTGAAGTTTCTGCATGAAAAAATAAAAAACACACGTATATACTCACAAGCTTGCACGATTATAATATTAGTACGAAGTAGGATATGTATATGCTATGAGAGATTGACTGAAGTTTGAAAAATAATCTCTAACAAAGTGTACAATTGGAAACGTATATCTGCATTACATTGTAATAGCAGATTGAAAATAGATTGATATTTGAATCATATCCTCGGGATTTTGAATATAAACAGAAGCTATTCATAAACCAAGAGCGGAATAGTTGCTAGTGTGAGTACATCTAAAAATCTTTTGTTTGATTAAACTCAAACATCTGGATGTTGAACAGAAGTTCATAATAAAATATGTTGAAAAAATATGTTAAGTCCTTTTGTATCGACCGCATCTCTTCGCATTGCACAGCGACTGTACTAACTTGATACTTTACATATTAATTTATTTTTAACGTGAACTTCTTATTTATGAGCATCATTCAAGTTCTTAACATAAAACGAGTTCGGAGGATATCAAAATTAATACGAATTAGCTCACAGTAAAGCCTTATCATGTGATCTCGACCAATCAATATGTACCTTAAATGAGGCATGAGATATAAATGTATAGCAGAGGCTCCCTGCGGGCATCGCCTATATACCCTAATTGCAATTGATATACGAGTGCAGAAGAAATATAATTAGCTTACATGGATAATGCTCGTTGGAACATTTCACTAAATGCCAAACGTCTAGTGACTTATACCGGTTTTCATTGCGCTAGGCGTTTGTACCGTAACTGTATAATAATATGTTGCTGTTTTTTTATTCCTTTGCATCATTAACTCTTGGAATTATAATGCAAATTATTTATAAAATCGTTTGTGATATTTATACCGGTGAATCCTGGTCTGAAAGGACAGTATTAAAATGGTTATGAACGTGAGTGCAGTATAAATATTATTGGTGTGCAAAACGCTTAACTACCAGTGCAGTAGATTTTTTCACGTTCTTTCACATAATTCTATAGTTTTAGCCCTAGCCCGTAACTTCACGTGGGCGTTTCAGAAAAATGTTCATGAAAACATCAGAAACTTATACTATCTGATGTGTCCAGATGTATCCATGAATACCAAAGCAAAATTAATTTGGTAGTTCAGCATTAAACAGGTGATAGACAGTCGGCTAGTAACACTCATGTTAATGATATTAGTATGGATTTAGTGGTGTAATATGATCCGTCTGGCACAACCAACATTAGAGTTATTCAACTACACGTAGAGCAGGCGAAACCCAATTATAAACCAACTCACATAGTAAAACCGTTGCTCATTATGACAATTAACTGATGAAATGTAATAAACACCGATGCATTAAGTACATGTTCGTGTTACGTAGAAAACTATCATTAGTAATCAGAAGACTATATTTACGAGGTGAAAATATTTTCGATCCGTATTTGTCATATTTGTTACCATTTTTTTACACTGACACTCACTTTATTTTTATTTTCATAAAAATTTCAGGTAAGTGTATATTTTAATATAGATATATTTAGCTTATTTCGTAAAAAATATTGTGTATTTTATAAAATGTATGTTCACTGACTCAGTTTGAAACGATCAAAACCGTTCAGTTCTATTATTAAATTGCAGCCGAAACGTACAGCAGTTCATAGTAACTCGGTGAGATTTGTTTTCATAATACATCATAAAACTATTAAATATTGGATCGCTGAGTGAGACTATCCGCTACTGTTTTCACGATCTAGTCCAAGTGACCGACGAGGAGCGAAATCAAACACTTCTATATCCAATCGGCATGATTCTTGAAAGCCCTGGAAATGGACTAGTTTGAAAATTTGCTTTCTAAGAACCCTCAAGAAACTCAGCTGGCAGACGGCACCAGGCTCGTGAGTATAAAAGAAAATCTTTATAAACCTATTTGTAATAGTAAAAATATGTTCAATTAACTCATAATAAATACCCCAAAATATACGAAGGCACGGCTTAATCAGATGAATTCATTTCAAAGATTTCTCTGAAGGCTTCTTACATGTCACGTGGATGAAGTGAAAGAGAACATTTACCTGCCTAAGGCTAGACTGAACTGGCGCTATTATCTCTGTCTATCCGATTAAGGCCTCAATGTGACGATTTGTGCATAGGTATTTAATTAGTTCAAAGCTTTTCCCTTTTCTTTCTTACTAGCATAGCTGCCCTTATAACTTGGACCAACCACCAACACTGATCATGGCGTAATCGGTTTGTTATTTCAGCGTTTAGTCGATGTTTAAACCTTGTTTTGTTTTGTCAGAGGCATGTGGGAATCATTCTATTGTGTTCCACATCCGGGCTATGATTGCTTCTTTGACTTTAATTTTACTGATTGGTGTCCTTAATGACCCTTTAATTTTAGTACTAAGATAAGCTTCTATTACTGAAGATTTTTGAAGGACATTCTCACAACTATCAGTCATTGCTCTGTTGGTTGATTATTACGAATATGTACGAAGCATAATTATGAAATTTCTTGTTGCATGTGAAATGTATTGACATATTTTGAAGAGCCGTGTTGGCCTCGGTGTTTGAGCAGTCGCCTCCTACGCAAGCGACGCAAGTTCGAATCCCATCGGGTTGTACCAATGAGTTTTTCTGAAAACTTATGTATAGTGATTTCACACCACGTGAATGCTTTACGGTGAAGGACAACATCGTGAGGAAACCCTGCATATGTCTGAGAAGTAATTCACAGACGTACCTACATATAGCTCCTAAGACGGCGATGGACTCGCCCTCTGTCACGTTGGCACTTAATCATATGCGGTGAAATCTGGGTGTTGATGTTAGGCTCATAAGCTTGCCCCTTTGGGGACCTTTCTGGGATGGCTTGAACATATTTATTTCATTATTTATATTTTGAAGTTTGGAAGGCGATAGAATAACAGCTTGGCGTCAACGATACAAACAAAAAGTTTCTATTTAGTCAATTATGAAAGTGACCTTAGCGGTCATTTAATATAATAGTAAAGCAGTTAACTAAGTCATTTGCCAAAATATAAGTAACACGCCCTTCAGTAACCCAAGCTCTTTGTATATTCTTCCATACAAAGGGACAAGTCATAACGCACTATCTGTGTAAGGTACCCCTTGACGTGTGTCACAACTACCTTCTGTTACTTCCGTTCCCAGCTCAGGTTTATCTTGATCAAATATTACAAATTAAACTCAGTTTTCGTTTACACTAATTCACTTCTTAGGTTTAAAGTGGGACTATTTACTTGCAGTTTAAAGGTGACAGTTGAGTTTAAATAATATGTTCTCATTCATCCCCCGTTATTTTGGCTGAGCGGTCATTACTTGTGACGACATTTATACAAGGGGATCCTGTAGTACTTCGCTTTAAACTATGTTTTATCTACATGGTTGAATTTAGTTGTATATTTACTTAATAAACCAAATCAATATTCATATTTTTAATGGGAAAATCGTCCTGTAAGTTGTCAAAAGACACCAGTTTTATTTTTACAGATTTAGGTAAACGTAATCATAGAGTGCTATAACCGTGTCGTAATTCAATTCAATACTGTAAGCTTCAAGAAATCAAGCGGATCCTAGTCTTAAAAATAAGCGAAGATCAATTAAAATGGTTTTAACATTATTTCAGTAAAAAGCTTATTTGCTGCTAAGTAAAAAATGCCTTAATTAAATGTGTGACAACTTAATTAAATGACAGCTTAATTATTGACACAAAGAAGTTAATGATCAGCTTACAAACGGCATCCATATTTGGTTTGAGAACGGCCGGAACGACGTAACGAAACAAATTAATGAAAATAACTCAATTGTAGTGTTTCTGTATTTGGTCTGTGTATTTTTTGCCCAAATTAATTAAAATGGCTATATATCGAACAGTGTTTCGATATATAGTAATTTTAATTAATTTGGAATAACTCAACATATTAAGATGTTAAGTTGTTCTACTAAGTTTATATAGTGCAAACGGCGCTATAAACTAAATATCGGCGGTTGCAGTTAGTTAATAAAGTGAGTTGAATGTTTCCATACATATACGATGTATACAAAAGTTTTTTTCTTTTTCTTCAAAAAATATAGTAATTAAATCCATTTAAATTATACTTTTATAATCTAATAGTAGAAACACAGGTATATCGTACAACGATATTCAATTAAAAAACCTTAGATGCAGAAGCCGCAGGAGCCTTACCATAAACTCTTATTGCCATCATAGTTCTACTGTGCGACCGTGACAGACTTATACACGTAATATAAATCAGTCTCATAGTAAGAGTTAAACTATCATGTCAATTAGAGGCCATGGTCCGGCCAGATACCCATACAAATGTAGGCTTCTTTTGACATAAAGTTACAAAATCATCGTGTGGCTAAAAAACGTCAATTGCATTCATAGTAGATGTTTAAATTGAAAAGGAGCTCAATTTGATCGCAAATAGGCAATCACACTCTAATAGGTTTCATTCAATTCACTTAAAAGTGGTCTATTATTTACTCGGATGTATGTTCCATTGAATCACTAATGTACTGACTCTGACTTCCTCGACGCGAGATTCGGTAAATTATTTACTAACAAATTTTCAATCAAAACGTCTCAACTCGTCAACTCGTATTCCAGGCTAACTGCTGCTTGTTGCTTGCCAAGGACTAATTATTTCATATCTTCTATCTTAAGTAGAGAAATTCTTCTTTCCTTCGAAGAAGAATTTCTCTTATATCAAGACTCAGGTGTGTCTCGCTCAGAGAATCAGCATTACTATTCAACGTGGAAATGCTGCCAGCCTTCTTGGCATGAACCCAAGAGACACTGATTTCGTCCATGTTTCTTACTTTTATCTATGTTTAAGTACTGTACATTGTATGTATAATAAAGTTTTTATATAATTAACGTACAATGTAAATTGCCGTGGTGGCCTCGAGGTTGGAGCAGTCGCCTGCTACGCAAGGAACGCAAGTTCGAATCCCAGCGGGACCTGTACCAGTGACTTTTTCAAAAAACTGAAAAACTTATGTGCAGTGATTTCGTCGTGAGGAAACCTACCTATGTCTGAGAAGTAGTTCAAAGACGTATGTATAGTGCTTGAGACGGCGGTGGGCTCACCCTCTGTCACGTTGGCACTTAATCATCATCGTTGAAATGTGGGTGTTGTTGTTATAGCACCTCTGCTTACTCCTTCGGGGACCCTTCTGGGATGGTGTGAGCATATATTTTTTTCTTTTCCATGTACATTGATACCAAATGCTTTGTGCAATTAAACAATGTGTTTATCGTAAATGAGCTGCATTCACAGCCATTGCACTAGTTTATATTGGCACGACAAATCAAAAGCCACCCCTTTAATTAAACTGCCAGCACTAAGTCAACAGCACTATAGGTAACACTAGTTAGTTGCTAGTGTTGAAATAAAGGCTGGTATAATTTACTCGTATGATTCTGTTTATCGCGAAGGGGTGGCTAGCGACAGTTACACTAGACTGCGGACTTATTAGGACATCTGGCGATTAATATAGTACTACATATTTTACCAATCATCTGAAATTAGTACGATGTCAAGTATAGTACATACATATGCTCACGCCTGTATTCCCCGAAGGGATAGGCAGAGATGTTGTAATCACAACACCCACTTTTCACCAAACATGATTAAGTGCCAACGTGACAGATGGTGAGTCCATCGCCGTATCAGACAATTTACATACGTCATTGAATTACTTCTCAGAAATATGCAGGTTTCCTCACGATGTTTTCCTTCACCGTAAAGCACGTGGTGTGAAATCACTGTACATAAGTTTTTTAGAAAAACTCATTGGTATAGGACTCGCTGGGATTCGAACTTGCGTCGCTTGCGTAGCAGGCGACTGCTCAAACCTCAAGGCCACCACGGCTCTCCAGTATAGTGTATATGTCAGTATAGTGTTCAAATTGTCCGATCCTTAGTTGGTTTAATTGGCAAAGCGATAATAAATCATATATAACAAGTATTTAAAAAGTGCGTCTATTTGTATTATCTGAAATTAGCTGAACTTGTTATAATAGTAAATCATGTAGTTCTTGTATGCGTTAAGAATCTTGGTAATAAGAATATGGGCCGGAAACTGCTATTAAGCCAGTTGAGCTTCCGAGACGTGACACAGCGTGTATGTGAGTCAATGACCTTATCTTTAAAAAAACTAGTCTTTATCTATTGGACTGATTAGTTTATCTGATAGTGATAGGAACCCTATATTATCTATCCCAAAATTGATCAACAAGGTTTCATACTGGATCTAGATCGTGGCTTGTGACCATTAATGCAAGATTATTTTTAAGAACCCATTTAAATTTGGAACACACGTGGATTATACGTCACAATAAATTAAGCAGTGGTAAAATTCTAGACAGTTATTTATATGCAGAAATTGAAGTTGTTACGAAATTACAAGTAAAATGCTGACATGGGAGTGTCTTTAGAAAAATTGGGTGCAAGCGGCAGGCCACCATGTCAGCTCCCTGCAATACCGTATCGAATGAAATAATAATCGAAGCTGCGACGTCCACTCAATTATCCCTGAAAATTGAAGCTCATTAAAATAATAAAACAGCCAGCGGCGGAATCAAATTGAATGATAACAAAAGCCTGTGTTAATTCGACGCAACGCCGTATTTTAGTCATGATAAAGGCGTTCATACACATCTCATGTGCACTTTAACGCAGCCATTGTTTTAGATAAAATAATATTAAAAATGTACAAGTGGGGGCCTCATCATCGACTTAAAAAAAGCGTATTAAGAACTTCTGAGCTTTGACGTTTCATTTGGGTACCGTAAAATTGAACGTCAAAGCTAAGTTCTTAATATGCGCTGCTTAAACAATCATAGTTGACTCCCCGTATAGTGTTTTGCAATACTTGATAGGCAGTTACTTAATTAGTTGTGGCAATCGAAATCACAAGTCCCATTGCCATTTCCATAATTAAGTTATAGATAGTGGTAATAGTCATGAAGGCTGGTTCACAGGACCGATGTAGACCCCTGTTTGCACAATAATAGCGGCGTGTGTCAGGCAATGCTGCCAGCCCCAAATGCAATTGTGTACATTCGTGCGCGGATTGAGTTACACTAAATGCGATGGAACCGTTTGTTCTGATAGTTTGCTGTAAATAGGCATAGGCTATGATGAAACTGTTTTGCATGTCCCATTGCAGTACTTATCAAACGGTATTCACATTGGATATCCTATACATAAAATTGGGACCAATAGCTTTAAAATGGCATTAGAAAAGCAAATCTATAATTAACTTTTAATATAGATATCTTCAGTTAACTTGTTATTGTCTATCGTTCGACAGCTGAACAATATAAAATGATATGAATTACTTATGACAGACTTCTTGACAGGTTCTAATATTGACTTTATATTGATGATCGTTGAAGGATCGTATTTTATTCACCAGTATTACAGCCCTTAACGATATCAGTGCAATCATTAATTTGCATATGTGGCCATTACGAAATGATCCAATAAATGACAATTGGCAGGCAATAGTTCTCCCTCGCGAGACCGGCTGTTCCCCTATTTGGTGACCACTTGCCGGCGCTGGATGGTCATCCCGCAAATTGCTCTTTCCCAACAAAATTGTCAATAAAACTCATCTGATTCGCAGTTAAACAAGCGAGCGACATTATTAATTTATGCGTTGTAATATGGCGCAAACGTTCGCGTTATCCCGTGTAAATTATTAATAGTGCTGGGGTAAAAATTAAGCTTAAACCGAATGGGTAGTTTCGGCACAAACGTCCGTTTTATGTTTCTATGTGCAGATTAATTCATCGATTTTATGCTCTGACGATTCCCTGTTATGTTTACGAATATTAAGGGAGTAGTATCGTAATGTACCTACGTTTAATTCTTGTATGTGTTATTTTTGTGAATTATAGTCAGGTCAGGTTTTTATAAGGCTTTCATCATTTTGAGCTTGTTATCACCCAGAAAAGAACTTCCAGCTCTTGCGCGGCTAGAGCCACCGAAAGGTTTTAATTACATTGCGTATTGTTGATTAAGAAAATGGTACGTAGTAAAGACTTTGACTTCCCAAAGTGCATATGAAAAGTAATATGGTTGTTTTATCTCGATGTGTGATGATATGCGACTCTCAAATAAAAAGATACGCGAAGCAAACACATTTTCTGGATAACGCACTCGAATAAATAGCTCCCTTGTGAATTACCTCCGGTGTTGTCTTAAGAGAAAGCGATTACACAAATCTGAAGAAGCTATTAATCCGGCTCGCTGCCCCCGAATGGCATTACGGTTTGTTTAATAAAATCGCGAATTTACATATCAAAACCTACAAAGGGGCATAATTGGACCCGATGACTTAGAAAACGTAGTGGGTGAGGCGGGAGCCACCCCCGACAACAAACAAAGGAATTATACCCGCCTCAAGAAACTTTTAGCAATGGAAAGCTCCTTAACAAACAGACGCGTGTGTATCTAATGAAATTCCTATGGTTGCATAACATACCCGTGTGAGCGTTATTAGCGGAATTATTTCTCGGGGCAAAATCTTTGAAGGCGGTTGCTCTTTCGGAAAAGTTGTTAAGAAAATGGGTTGAGATCTTTTCGGAATTCATTAGTTTGTAACTATGCGGCGAGCTACGCTAGGCATCTAATTTATTAGGTAGGCGTAGCCAAGGGAACGAATGGGCAGCGAGCATTTGAAAATGGAACGGAATTGCCGAATCACGCCGCTTTGACTCGAAGCCGCCACGACACGATTCGTTAAGAGACAAATGTTTGAATTCAATTCCATCATATTTTTTAGACTATGAAATGGTTTATTTATTACGCACTTGATCTGTGACTGCACGGTAGCTGCATTTTTTCTATACTTCATTAAGTTCATTGTTAATTTTGACCCAGCTTGAGACCTCCTGATTGGGTGGTGTTGAATTAGTTACGATTTGTAAACAATTTTGCGTTCTAATTGATTACATCATAAAGCAGAACTTAGAAAAAGTTTTCAAATTCCCACACAGCGCGTAAAGTGCTATTATGTCCGTTGAATGAAGTGCAAGCCGACGACATACGGGCATCTTATCCTCCTCTTTCTCCACCGAGGATATTGACACTTGTCCGCCTGTCATGGGCTTTTGTTCTATCACGTGTTAGGTTACACACACATCGTGCACGTGTGCCTGTCGCCGACGCCCGTTGCCACGTAGCGGTGCTCCGTTTTCATCTTGATTATCATTTCCATACGCACCTACATCATTTATACGACTATTATTCAATCTTTGTAACTCATTTACATATACGATACGATTACGAATTTACATGTGTGCTGAGTGGAACATGCTACATTGTAACAGATATATGTAGAATGTTTTTGAGGCTTCGATACCTCATAATTCCAGCGGCCTTCACAAAATCACAATAGAACGTTCCAATTTGACAGATCCATTTAACACTATACCTGTTCAGTAGGTACGTCAGCAAACAGGTAAATGTAATATTTTACGACGAACGCATCGTGCGCCAGATCTCAATACTTCATAAATATTTATATTAGATTGAAATAAATCAAAATTAATAAGAGTCAGAATAGTTTCTGAAGCAAAATTACAAAGGAGGTTTAAGGTTGATTTTTGATGTGCACGAGTGTGGTTTGCGCAGAATCTGTTCTTTCTCGTCTCGCAGTGGAAAGCTAATCGTGTCGCGCGCCGTTCGCGCGTTATAATTAGTACAAATCGTCTGTACCAAGCCGACGCTCGCAGAGCTAGGAACTTGCAGACAGAAAATTAATTAACTAATTAATTGCTTCCCGTTTACTTTTTACCGCCATTTTACTCAAACTATTACGAGTGAAAAAAAGTATAATATGAGTAATTGTTCTACGATTGCACGAAGTACCTGGTCTATTAATTTACGTCCAAGTAACATGCTCAGGTCACGCTTTTTAGATACAAATGTAGGTAGTTCACTAATAATATAATATTTTGACGGTTTTTATTTGATCTCTTGGTACTTATTGTTACTTAGAGGTCACTTACTCGTATAAATATAAATTTGGAAAAGTATAAAATGTTTGCCTCTTATTGAATGAAAAATGCTATAAAAAACTAAAATACGAAAATAGCTAAAAAAATCAGATTCTTATGTGCTACTGTTTATTTATATATTAATATAAAATAATTTATGTCTAATTAACAATTTTCCTCATCCTCTGGTTTCACGTCCTGTCAAAAAATTTGATTATCGAAGCGTGTAACAAAAAGTAAGCCAAATAGATCGATTCAATTAAATTTACATTCGGTCGTGTCTAACAATCTTCTATAGTCGCATTCTCTCGATGGAATCCGGTAATCTCGGGAGTTAATAGATTCGATAATTCATCGAGACGCGCGTCTGAATCGATACGAGTACGATTGATGGCACTTGTCTCGTCGCGGCGGTGAAACGAGACACATTTCACTTGCGGTTCATTCGATTATAAAAACTTTAATCGTTACATTTGTGCTTCGTTAATAAAAAGAATGTATGAGTTTTGTTCCTGCATTTCTATTGTTTGCAAAACCTAGTTTTTAAAAGCGTTCTCGTCTAAACAAGGTGTTTGGATCAAAGAACAATGATAACTGCGCACATCAACATTGCATACTACAATAAAACGTTTGATATAGTAGCTAGTGATAATTCTATTTCAGTCAACCAGTTTTTTGCCCATTAACTTACCATATTTAAAAATCTATTAAGCAGCACAAGTTTTTTTGAAGCTTTCCCATCGCAATGGGCTGTAGGTACAAGTGATTTGGGCTGTGTCACTAAACGATTGGCTGCGCCTCACAATTGTAAAGTCCGATACACATTTTTGTAAGAAATGTCCGTATTATTCAATTCTTTGTGGTCACATTCCATTGATCGCATCGGTGACGGCATCGAAAATTGATTTTTTATTTACAAATCGATCAATAGATCTACTTACAGATTCTTCGAGATATTGGTACAATTACGCTTATAAAATGTTTCAAAACACCTTACATTTCCAATTTCATATTGAAAGGAAGATAATTCATTCGGAATCGAAACAAAGACAACCACAAAAGTAATTCTTAAACGAAACCTTTCTTGAGTCATTAATGCCAATATCGGGAACCCCAAAAGAGTTGGAAACACGAAATGGAATTATGCACTCCCCTAAAAGTCGCCATTAGAATTAGAGGCACAATTTATTCCGCGCCGGGGCGCGCCGGGACACGACATTTCCGCGTTTCCTGTATCGGAGCTCGAATTACGTAGCTGTGGCATGCTACTCATTGGCTTCATAATTCTTCAATCTACTTTGAAGGCAGAATAAATATTCCTCTAATAAGACAATTCTTCACACAAAATCATAATATTGCAATTGGTTCCGAGTGTTGCTTTGCTAAGTATATATAATAATACTAGCTCTGCCCCGTGGTTTTACCCGCGTAGAGTTAATTTAAATATGTTACTCCTTGTAACATTAGCTACCTGCCAGTGAAAGTCCCGTTAATATCAGTTAGACAGACGGACAGATAGACAGACAGAGAAAAAAATAATAAAATGGTTTTTTTATGTCAGTACCTACCGTATATACTTTCATATGCCTTTAGTGAAGCTGTTATTTTTGAATTAAAAACATACACTTCAATGTTATTTATCTGTATGTATATAGATGTATATATAAGTCGATATGAGAACTTAAGTGATTGATCCGAATTACATATTCAGCAGATTAACAATTTGTGCAACCTAAGGTTTGATAGTCTAGGCGAGCTACGACCTGGTAAACTGCCTTTGAAAGAGTCACAGCCATAAAGAAATAATCAAGGAATCAGCCTTCACTTGAAAGTTCACAAACAAACTAAAAGTTAAAATGATCTTAAACGGCAGGGGAATGCAAACACATTAATTTATAGGCACCAAAACAAACTTTTTAAGTCTATAACAGTCTTGGCCAACTTTTACATTTAAGCTCTGGCCGGGAAAGCAATTATGGTAACATTTACATCTATTACGACCCGCTGTTTGTATGAACGTTTTCTTTCATTCGTACATTTATTATTTGTGGCATTGAACCAACTAACCGAAAGGATTATTGTTAGATCCTACAGGAGTCGATAACAGGGTTGTAATATGTTAGCACCCTGTAAGAATAACATAATATTGCATTAAGATTTTGCAACATTGTTTTAAAGAGAAGCCAATTAACATTTAAACAAAACAGGTAAGCTGTCAAATAAATCAGAGAATATTTTAATGGCTCGACGTATCGGAACGTTTTATTGGTAATATAAAATGGTGGGCGCCAACCGCGGAGCAACCTCACGGGACAAAGTCTCATGGTGAACTATAAAATAAATCTAGCAAGTTATCGTCCACAATAAACAGTCGCGGCGGAAGACTATCGCCAATTCCCACGCAAAGTTGCTGTTAATAAAAGCAACAAAATTATATATTCAAGAGTTAGGAGGTGGTGGTATGGCAGTTAGGGCCTTCTACGTGGTCCGAGTTACAATGCAAATTGCCGTGGAGGGGTGCGCCGATGCCCTCTAACTGTGACTCGCAAAGATGGCCGCCGTAATGGCGAAATGAAATTATTAAGCATTGTCTTGTGAAATCGGCCGCAGTCGACACCTGAGCCCCGGGACCCGCACCTGCGAAACGTGGATATTCCACCAACCTCAACACACATCCCACCCACATCTTTGATATTGGCTGTCAACGATCTCCTTGTCTAAGTACCCTGAGAATTTGAATATTGTTTTGCAAATTATTCATTAATATGCTTACTAAGAGCAGCAAAGTTTTGATAGTTGCAGTAAATCCATATTTTACACTATTACAATAAAATGTAACGTAACGTAGTACAAGTTTGTCTAAATAATAATGGCCATAACCAACTCGTTCGTTATTAATAAGATAACTGAAATATCCAATGTTTAATGCCCAGCACTAAAATTCATCTACATATATCTCCGGAGCTGGATGATGCCGGAAAGCGACACTTCCACGTATTTCTAACGCCAAGACAATACTTACGACCCTCGACAGCGTTGTATTAAAATTTAAATCTACTTTACAAAGTGTATTTTATACACGTGCTCTTGCAATTTTGATCGTTCATAAAGCTTCAAATAGCTCTTATTATTACGCTTTACCTCTGTGGTATTGGGTGTTACACGTCTCTCCCCCATCCATTCCAGTTAACATTTCCACTAAGACTCCCGTGAATTTCGTATGCATAATGTTAATACATTATAGATGCTTTAATTACTCGTTTGCGGTTCACTTGTGGTCCCTTCGTTGAGTTCATTTCAGCTGTGATATTTGTATATACATACACAATAGGAACAATATTATACAGATCTATTATATCAAATGTTTTCTACACTACAATCTAACCCATCAGATCTCATCCCATCACTAAGCTGTCGGATATCAGATCTGTTGATCGAACGGAAACATCTTTTATTTGTTTAATGCGAAATCGATGTCTAAAATCGCGTCTTTCAAAAATAAATTAATTTCAAAATTTGTTTTGGGCAACAAAGGGCCGGGTCCCTTTACTTATTGGCCGGGTGAAATTCCTCTTTAATCTAACGCATGCCCAGTCCGTGTTTTTAATTTCACACAAAAAACAGCTCTGAGTCGGTGATCAATCAAAACTCCAGCTCGTTTCGTTTTTTCTATACTTCATTGCAATACTTTCGCCTCTCTGTAACCGCTATAAATGTGCCTTTATTATTTTGTTTGTAAAAAGGAAATGGATACATTATGAATTAAATTACATTGATGGATTTTTATTCCCGTTATTTGTGGGGACAATTTTTATAAAATTTAATACTAGGGGCCTATATATTTAACTCGTGATATGTTAATGCTTGTAGCACATAATTATGTTATCAAATGAGAGTGTGTAAATTAGTTTGGAAGAATATTTATTTGAAGATGGGAGAGTTAAAAGGCAACTTTATAAGTCACGAGTCACGCCTAAACGTCGACCTTATGATGGAGTGGTTGCATGTTTGGTCACTCCTAACTAGCAGATACGTGTATGATATTGCACACACCGTCATTAATGAACTAATATCCAAATTAACACCCCCATTATTCAGTTGCAATTTTTTTTCCTATTCAATACTCGTGACACCATACCATAAGCAATTTTACCGCGCCTCCTAGTAATAACAAAAATAACTAAAAGTATGTCATACAAATATTGTTGGTATGCTAGGGAGACTATATTCCTAAACATGTGCAAAACTAGTAACAATAAAATTAATGAAAATCCGCGTATACTTTCTAGCACATTTTCATGTATGTGTATAAGTATACATATTAAGGTGTCCCCAAAGGTCGTTCAACAAGTGACGCCCGTGTAGCACTTCATAAATATAAACAGGACACCCCGTGACCTGACTAAAGCTTTCGACTGTGTACATTATGAAATCTAACTCCTCAATCGTATATAAATAGAATTAAGCGCCTACATAACTCGATTTAATCACCTCAAAACTAAATCAAGGATTAAAAAAACTTTTATCAGTTTAAAACAGTACGGTTGGTTATCTGTACAATTGATGTCCCACAGGGGCCAGTCTTAGGTCCTTCTCTGTTCATAATTATTTATTTAAAATTGTTTTTAATTCTTTCGTCTTTACCATGCAAAAAATAAATCACAAGACATATGAGCTAATAATTTTGAATTGATAGATTTAGACCGGCTATATTATTGTAATTTCATTAATGGTGGACATTCGGGCATAGTTTTAAAGAAGCCACGTTTGTTCTTAGATCTGCGTTCAACGTAAGTATGTGTAAATTTTCGTCCCATAGAGCCCTATAGTTGGTGTGTATAGCGTAACTAACATTCGCATTCGTTTCATGCTTGAGATTATTCTGTTTCATTCGGCCAGTGCTTGGATTGTAATTTATTCAGGATATTCTAGTCTTCTCATTGATATAATTTCCCTCATTGTGATTTTTTCTTAAATGGTTACTTTCACTACATCAAAATGGTAGTTAATATACATAATATCCTTCTCAGAAAGGTTTCATCGAAGATGATTAGGTGCCGACGTGACAGATGGTCTATCGCTGTTTCGGCGCTATGCATATCTACGTCTTTGAATCTCTTCTCAGACGTGCAGGTTTCCTCAAGACGGTTTCCTTTACAGGAGAACTAGTGGCGTAACAAAAATATATCATAAACTGGTGAGGTACGAACTGCTACAATATATATGGAGAAAACAGTTAATAACTTATGCAACGAAGTAAATTCCAAACGAATGTAAAGAATTAATCAAACAAACAACATTTCATAGAGTGACATACTGACCGGCAATCTAACATTATTATCAAATTCGTTATATTTGAAGACAAGACAAATATAAAAAACGTTGAATCGTATGTCATCGTAAGATTACATGTGTTTTCTTATTTGTTTAAGGAATGGCGCCATTCAAGACGAGAGGTTCACTCATGTATATAAATGTGTCTTAGTCGCAGAGTATATAAATGAAAAATATACTTAGGAGATAAAAAAGATTAAAATCCACAAAGTCTCACATGGCTGCAATATCATTGAAAGAACGGATGAACGGTTTGTTCCCCCCAAAGATAAGATTACGCGAGCTTTATAGCTTTTTGACAAAGTATTCTGCACTAAATCCTATTTGAAAAACCACGCAACGGTGGTTTTTAAAGCACACTCGAAATAGACACTCCCACACTTATACAAAGGTCTTAGTGATGATGCTTTTAGTTTTTTGTCATCTTTTGTACGGCGCGCACGCATTCGCATCGATAGTGAAATGTTTTGTCACATAATCCGCTAATAATTGAATCCCACCTCGAAATCCTTTTAATGTAATAAACCTTTAAAAAGTTGCAGCGGAACCTACTATACAAAATGCCTTATAATTTCAAAGGAAGTAAAAATATATAATTTATCGCTATCAATGCAAATAAATACCTGCTGCAAGAAGCAAACAGTAATTTTGTATATAAACACGTGACTAAAATGACGACATGACTGAAATTTCACTTTTGTTGTTCGCTTTGGGACCTCCTGTTATATTAGTTAAGTTCAGATTTTAAGCCGGACTATCGTTGAGCCATAATCTCTTGCTCAAATTGTTCTTTATCAATCATTAATCTGGAGGTACGTGTAGTGTGTCTAGACCTACCACCCAACGCCCACGCGAATTTTATTGAACTTCTCCCCTCTCCCTGACAGTGTACAGTCTACTTACAAAGCTCTCTTGGATCTGAGTTGTTCTCGACGATTTTTCACAAACTTCGGAAGCAACTGTAACACATTCTGAACAAACAAAGAAACACATTACAAAGCCATAAAGTAAGCAACAAAGGAACCGACGAATACGTGTTGAAACTGATCCATCATGTCTCCTTTTAAAATAACAAAAAAACTCATATGCGCCACACAACAGATGTTTTAGTAAAAAAGCCGACCCCATCGACCCCTCTATAAAAAAGTAGACTATAATTTCAATTAAAATAACTGTAATTTCCTTAATTATCATCCTATCGTAAACGTTTAAATGCAAATTTGGCATCCTGATGTATTAATGTGGTCATAGTTTTGACAAATTGGAGCAAGGCTCGCGTCAAAGAATTAATTTGGTAAAACAACAGCGTGCCTACGTGTCTGACAGGTGTTTACATGTTAATGATGCTATCTGCTCTAGCAAGTTTGGGCTCTGTCCTGAGACACGTTTAATGTCCTGTATCTACAAATCAGCTTTGATAAAGTTAAATATTGGAGTCAAAGAAATAATGCATTAATCATCTAAGCCTTGACAACCGCAATTCGGATTTGCCTAAATACCTTAAATAGTAAATAAGTAGTTATGGTGGTTTAGCCTAAGATACTTCTGAATTATAACTAATCCGTGATAATGTGTACAAGGAGAAATGCATAATCTTTTTTTGTTATAATTTGATGCGTGGCTTTATTTCTCGGAAAAATATTTATTTTAAAATAAAAGTTACCCAATTTATTTTAAAATAAACCTAATTTACTTCTTTTAACATCAGTTATCTGCAAGTGAAATCGCATTTAAATTGGTCCAGCCGTTTCAGAGATAAGACGGAACAAGAAGACAGACAGACGGATAGAGAACATTGAACTGCATATTTAGTGAATTGCTGTTAATTTGGAATAACAAACAGCCAAATCATTTTTAAATATATACATTCAATATGTTATTATTCCAATACTCAACCTATCACTAATAACCAGATATGTGTGTCTAGTTATTAGGCACACAGAACAATATCAGAAAGCAAACATAATATCGACCATTGATGACTAAAGCATATCAACATGCAAAATTCCAATTAGATTCGAAACATATGATTGTGATAAAGCAGCCGTTATTGAAGTTGCTTATCTACGTAATTAGAAAGGAACTAAGCTGTAACCATTTGTGTTTATGAGAACTTACGAGTGCTGTCATGTTTCTGATAGATAAGATGTAAATGCAGTTGTATTGATAAACGGTGGCCACGCTCTCCACTCCACGCAAAAGCTATATTTTGGAACGATCATACTATGCATGTACCTAGAAATGGCTATAGATAACACACTGATATTGAAGATCTGTCCAAAATAATTAACGATTTTCAAAATCCCTCTATTAATAGATTTTTATCAAGAGTTCGTTCAAAATATAGTAGCTAAGTCTAGCTTAGTTGAAGAGAATCGCAGTTGGTCTAAAAGTATATATATTGCCAAGTAATCTACTCATTTGAAACTAGCTAAGTAGGCTACTTCAATATTTTTAAAGAGTTCGAGATCATTATCTTCATCATAAATTTGTTGAAATATAAATGGACAAATGGAGCACCGGGACCAAGGGTAATGTGTGCGGTCGTTAACAGAGACATTCAAAAAATTATCCGCCTCGGAATCCGCACTTACCAGGCCGCAGATTCGTCTGAAGGGAATACAGCATCAAATATTCAATTTTAAAACACCCGCTAAAAGCGAAACGTCATTGCCGCCGCAAACGCAGCTGGGACTTTACGATTCAGAAATTTTGTTACAGATGGGACACGCACTTCGCTCCAGGAAAGAGATAAGCAACAAATTGCATTAGCAAAAGTGAAAAACATAAACGATAATGGTAAAAACAACGTCTCAGATGTTAAAATTGCCCCCAGTAAATGTTTAGGAGTGTGTTTGTGACGCAACAAGATGTGATTCGAGTCCCTTGAAAATGATTCTGTCAAGAACAAGAAAATGGCACACCGAGTAGGAAAAATTTCATTAGCGCCAATCAAAATGACGAGGTCCAAAATGAAGCTCGCAAAGAGAGTCGTAATCACGGAGTTCAGCAGGCGCCCCCTCGACGTGAGGTCTTATTAAAGGAATAATATTTACAAAACGAGACGCCTCAGAAATCCCCAAATTAAGATCTCGCCGAAACCCGCCCAACTTCCACAAAGTGGAATCATTAAATTAAAAATGTAAACTTTTCTCTTAGCAAGGTAATGGGCATCCCGATGTAGATAAATAGATGGAATAGCTGCAAAAGGAGCATTTTCCTGTTCATTAAATTTTTCCTTCGCTTTTTTTATTTCGACCCCTGGTGCTAATTTTGTTGGAATTCACGCCCCTCAACTCCTCCCGCTGGGCTCAATCACAGAAATTTTATATCCGGAATTAAATAAGTACCAGACAGTATTACGGACCAAATTTAATATGGGTTTATTTTTAACGGAGTATCCTACTTAATTAATCAGATCCTGCGTTATATTTACTTATTGGATTTAAAATTCTCGTTTTGATGTTTTCAATTTCTTTTAGTAAATCGTAATATACTTTAAGGACATCCATAATTATGTTACTAATAAACTAAATAATAAATATGTTTGATTGAGAGCTTGAATTTGCTACTCGTCCGTAATTAAAAATTATAAATTGAATCTTCCCAGACTTAAGTGAAGGAAACATTTTTACCTGACAGTAAACTAAGAATATCAACATCATCTTTCCTTGCTCCAGATCTGCTCGAGTTAAAGTCAATCAAGGAGCGAAATATTCTCATCAGTGGCAACTTATTCCGTGCGGTGGTTTGTGTTATTAACTCGATTGTCTATAACATCCCGCCGTAGTGCTGAGGAAACGGCAGCGAGCTCGGTGGCAAATGCAATTATATGTCCTAATATGCCGTCTGCAGCAGTCTTCTCATCTCCGTAACTTCTACCGAGATCGTTTTCAAAATGTCCTCGTATCGTAGGACTTATATTTTAATTCCAGAAGTAGGCTATAATCTCAATTGAGATGTTTATGTTTTTCTTTTTTCAAATTTGTTATAATGTTTGAGCTTTTAAGTATTTGGGACTTGACAACGGAATTTACTGAGATGACGAAATTCCTGCACCTTTATGAGGTGCGGAGCATTTTTCATGTCTCAAAGCTGTAAACTATTTTTTGATATTGATATTAATTCATCCATTTCTTTTTTAACAGTAAGACAATAAATTCATGCAATGTTGTGATGGAGTACCAGATTAAATAAATATGCAATCGTTCGCCAGGAATAAATATTCTTAGTGTAAATATTTTTTAAGCTCCATGTCGCAATAGATAACTTTAATATGTTATGCCAACATCGGAATATATCTCGATTTACCACGATATCGAATTGCCTTTTAAGATATTGATTGGCGCAAATAAGGAAATCGAATTATTCAATGTCCGCCCCTCATTTGTTTCTCGCTCCCCCATACCAGAGATGAAGAAATTCTTTCTGAGTTTTCGATTACTTGTCCAATTAATTTTATAGATTCATTTGTATCAGACGTCTGAAATATTGAGGGAATCGCATTTCACTTCGCACGTAGCTAATGTAAGTTTTACTTTGAGATTGGAAACATTGGTATTTGCAATTTTAATTAAACTTTCAAATAATCTGAGTACCAGAGCTGATGCAATGGAGATGGATAGGTACTTGTGTTAATGTTGAGCATGTTAAAGGAGTCACTGTCCCAATAACCCCGTATTACTCGGCTCATTCACACTTGAAGTGGTGACAATAAGAGGGACAGGGATGTGGAGTGTTACGTAACACGAGTACTTGGGGAATTGTGATGAGAGGGAAAGTTCACGTTCCGTTTCTCATCACGGCTGTGCGCACAAGTGGGTGAGTGTGGTTAGTGGCCAGCCTAACGCACCGGCCAGTCATGACATAATTGGCAATCGGGCTCATTAAACAGAACGATTTTCGCATGGTGAACATGTTTACACCTTCGTGATTCGATGGCAACGCACGAACTACCAGTATTGCTCACGTCATTCTCAGTTTCTTTGTAGATTCCAAAGCGTGGAAATATTGTACCACGAAACCTTCAATTACATTCCACAGAGACCATAATAAATTAACAATTGAATAGATTGTTAACACTACCACCAATCACGTTTCAGCATACAACTGTGTGCAATTTTCTTGCTTGTTCGAAATACGCAAGGACGTTTAACTTCCACGCATTTCAAACCGAATTAGTAAGAAAATAAATGAACTAAGTTTGTCAGTTTGTAAGTAGTGGTTAAACCGCAATTAGTTACTCAAATAAAAACGCGATTTTGTTGCTAAGTAAGTATTTGTGTCATAGAAATTGGAGCTCTATTCGTCTGAACACAAATACTTTTATAGATGGTGGATGTACATGTATGAGATGAAAAATTGAGTGGTGAGGCGAGGTGTAGAGAGAATACCTATTGTTCAAATCTGCGTGAGCGCGGGGGCGGCGCGGCCGCGCGGGGCGGTGACTTCAAAGCCGATTGACATTGAGATGTGACCACACCTACGTTTACAGATAAGCATTTTTATGGATGACGGATTTAAGCTTTTGATTACTGATTATATTATTCATTCTTAATTTATTATAATAACTACTAATACGAGATTTGTCTAACTAAAATCAGCATTCTGCTTAATGATTATCTGTACAATAATGCTTGGTGTAACAAAGTTATTTAATGTAACTGAATTTTATTTAATGAACATACATTATGTAACGTTTTGTTGACTTAATTTTCCTATGATTGTAATAAAACTACTTATTATTATAAATGAGTTGACGCTGTGTTCATTGCTCCCTTAATAGTAAAACCTTACACATACCAATTAACACTCAAAGGGACAAACGTTGGAGCAAAGGATTCAGTCGGACACCTCACATTTCCACACGTTTTCACCCCCCAGTGGGTGCAATCTTGATACCGCTCGACATAATTTCAAAACTCACTAATGATTTTAATTGGTCGTTATATTTTCTTTTATAAATTAATAAGACCATCAAATTAAGGCGTTCGTATTAGCAAAAGATTTGTGCAAAAATTCGAAAAGGTATTTAAAAAAGAATTAGTCTTAATTTCATCAAATCGGTCTATGCAAGCACCGTCTGCTTGACTAATCTAGAAACAAGTACAAAAACATTGCACCAATCATATTAACTTGCTTAAGCTTTGTTTTCTATTTAATGCACATAGTGATAGTCTTTACAAATTCTAGGGCCCACGATCGACATTACGTCACTTAATAATATTATCATATAATTATTTTTACTACTACAGGTACAAAAACGTTGTTATTAATTAAGGCAGTTGTGTGCTCTACATGCATGCAATACTAATGTGACTGCATTTGTTTTGTTTCATTAGTTTTAATTGTATTCCGTTGTAATGCCCGTTGCATTGAAAATATTTCCCTTTTATCTGACAAACCATCTGCTAACATAATACTTGCAGAATACTTACCTATAATTATTATTATCATCATTATTAGAAAGAACAAATGTATTCACACAAGTATTGCATGTAGAGCTGTAATAAACTAACACAGTTGTTTTGATAATATTTTTTAACTCAGTTCTACTGACCGTGGAAGATATGTCAAATAAAATCTTATTCTTCGAATGCTCGTCTTGAAACATAATTATACCTACAGTGAGAATTAAAATTACTTTGTGTATACCAATGACCTTATGTAGCGATTTGAGAATAGCATGTCGAAGACTTTAGAGAGTTGCAACCCCTACAAAATCATTTCTATTCTGTTTTCCTAAGAGAAAATTGCCCACGGTCGGTCAAAGGGTTAACGATTTAGGTACTGTTTATTTGAATGCCTTTGTTAGTTTAAAAGGCGTTAGAATGTAAACGAACCCTTTGTTCTGATTGCTTATACTGTTGTTTTATCCACACCTTTTGTTAGCATATATTGGCTATACAGGTCCATACAGGTCCATTAGGATCAGCAATTGATTTAATTGGTTATAATTGCAAGTTTAAACCCCAGCGGGATGTACCAATAAGTTTTTCTATATACTTACGTACAGTAGTTTCTCACTACGTGCTTTGCGGTGAAGGAAAACACCGTGAGGAAACCTGCATATGTCTGAGAAGTAATCAATAGAGAGACAGCAATACACTCACCATCTGTCACGTTGACACTTAATCATCTTCGGTGAAAAGTGGGTGTTGTTATTGCAACGCCTCTGCTTACTCCTTCGGGGAATACAGGTGTGATGTATGTGTGTATTACTGCTATAACTGCGCAGTTATGGTTCAGCTTCATATAATTGTCCTTTCCCTACTTATGAACACAAGTTTACCTTTAGTGTCTGCTCAGTATTTCTTACTCTTGCATTTTTATTTGAATGTATGTATCTACACATGATGAATAACATTGACTTCTCGATTTCTTGTATCAATGATGTTTATGCGTAAAACCATCGTATCGTACAATGTTGCACTAGTAGTGTTTGTTTATTTTAAACTTTAAATGCGTCCGACATAAAGGCTGCATTCCTTACTCTCTAGGTCCTATCATTGACAACAATCGAACCTTTTTTGTGTTCAAGTTCCAACTACTAATATAGAAAATTAAAGAAGCGGAATTAATTTATTCTTGGGTTATCGTAAGTCTGAAACGATGAGCATTCCTTTATCTTAATACTTAAATGAGGCTTAGGATTATTCTAATGTCATTTGGAGAACTGTAATTCGAATTCCATTAGTCAGAGACGCACAATATTAGTAACAGATTGGTTGTAATATATTCCATAGGTGATTTACCTACAGTGAAGATCTTTGATCATATCTTAGGTACTACTATAATATTCTATAATATTCTAATGTTTATATTAAGTATGTAAATTAATCATCATGGGAATATTCGTTCTATCCACACAAATACTATACATTTAATAGTTTATTTACCTTTTCCACCATTTTAACCAAATTAAAGAACCGATTATGTTGAATTTTCTCTAAAATTCCTAAAGAAGGAATACGTTTTAAAAGCAAAATTTGTGGTAACAAGGCATAGTGTTTTGTTTATGCCAATAAAACGAGTAAAATATTTTTTGTAAGAAATGCATAAAAACTGTGAATAGTACAATATTGAACGAAACTAGAAGCCGCGGCTCCAATGATTATTTAAAACGAGAGTGTCGAACGGAGCCTTTGTATCTCTTTGTAGGCACCGCAGCATGGCAGCATTGGCCGCTCAGCGGGGGCCCACGGTAGCCAACAGTCTCTTTTTGTTCACCCAACATTTGATCAAACATGTTAATGGGCTGTTTTATAACGCCAACAAAAGAAGTATGCCAACAGAGGCGTTAAATCCTTTACGATTCTATAATGATGATCACGCGATTGTCATTCGGTCGCTTTTGGGACTCGTTATCTATCGGTCATGCGTGAACTGAGATGTTGAGATCAGTTTGTACAAAAGTTTCTTACTATTTCTATGGTTACTTATTTCCCACATGTTGTTTATTTATAGGAACATTTGAAACAATTCAAGATTTTGTATAAATATTGAAACTTACCCAAACAACGTCGTCGAACAATTATTAAATAATGATCACATACACAGTCATGCATGTAATACTAAACATCAATCAACTACCGCATTCATTATAACTACACGAGATAGGTACTCTGTAAATTTATCTGTGATTTGTTGTAATTATAATTAACTAATGGCGGGGGTGTAACCTGGAACCAAAACAACGACAACTAACATTTTACCCACAAATATAATGTAACTGCAATTACATTTAGATACAGAAATATAAACACACCACTGAAACATTATGCAGTTGAATTTATAAAACAAACTGAATACGGACCAATCAAGCATTAAGAAAATGATTGCAAGAATCATTAAAACTTCAAATGATATGAATTGTAACCTACCTGTTTATGAAATGAGTAATTGCAAAACATAAATAAAACGTAAAAGTTTCAAATTAAAAACACCAATATGCAAGTTTTTGAAAAACAATACTGTGCTTAATGTCCTGCGTTGCGGGTGTATCGTGTGGTCTTCCAGGCTACCCCCTTGCCTGCGAGCTGAGCCCGCTCGAACGTTTCCGAACGTAACCGAACCCGGCCGAACGAAACCGAACGCGCAGTGCGAGCGAGTTAGTGACATACCTGTCTGGCGCTTTCATTGACAGGCACCTGAAATGAAGAAAAAAATCGATCCAATTCGTTGAAAATTTTAAATTTCAAAATTTTGTCTACATCGGAGACGGACACAGATAAATTTACATGCAAGGTAGTTGTTTAATATTCCATACATAGGACAAAACCGATAACATTGTGGGTATAAATGGCTATGATGAACGGTTTACGATTCTACCGAATTATCGACCAATCGAAATAATATCTCTATTGAGGGAGAAAACAAAACTGTATAACAAAAATTAAAAGTAAACACGTCAAAAAGATCAAACAATAACGTGGCAAACAGTTAAAAACAACATTGCAAGATGTATTAGGACAGTTGTTAAAATATAGGGTAGCGTCGAACGGCTTGACTCCGGTGATATTGTGCGCTTGCACGCGATCTGTGGTGTTTGCATTCGCACACTGCTGCGCTACAACGGCTCATTCCATATCTGTACGTTGGCCGAATGTACGACTACCTCGATACAACCAATACCTGCTATAACTTACATCAATTAAATACTGCTATTACATTTGTGCACGTAACTACTATGATTTAAGCATTATATTAAATATATTTTCAGTTAAGTACTTCATACTGAGATTCAGATTAATTAAATGTAGAATGGCCAGAGCGAATACGTACTGACACACGAATTGACCAATAAAACCAAATTAATATTGAGTCATTATAATACAAAGAAGCCCCCTCCCAATGGACGAATTTATTAGATTATTACCGGACGAGATCACGCAAACGAAATCGTAAAATTAAAGGAAATCAATTTCGTCAAATTGAATCCAATTCCCTTAACATCATTCTATAATAACGAGGGCACGTGATACCATATCCCTATGAAATGTGGGCTCCGGCAACAGTACCTATCCAAAACAACATCGGTATATCTACAATAATATAATGTTACAATTATGCTAGTAATGGATGAAAACATCAGAGAGTTAAATATAATGTATTCAAAGTGAACAAAGTATCTAATGAATGAATAGCACTACACGTAGCGTCGCCGACAATAACTACATTTCACTTCGCGTGTGAACAGCTACCGATGACTATCATTTTCTGCTATTTTGACACAAATACTTTTCTCGTAGATAATGTAATCGCAGCACTTACCGTACTGGCGCATACACACGCAACAAAGTCAAAAGTCACATACTTGAAAAAACCAATCTATCAATATTAGAACACAAAAAATATGCAAGTCAGTTAATAATCCCGAATCGGCAATCGACAATGGAAATAAAGTCACAGTCATTTTTTTAATAATGGCAACACAGTTTTTCTTTTTTATTGCCACCCTAGGTTCGTTTGACATTTGAACCGGCTGATGACTTGGCCGCAATGATTGATCGTCGCGACCCAGTAAATGAGTGCAATTTAACATTTATTTTCTTTTCTATCCAATGTTTGTTATTGTGATGCGTTTTTTCGTCCCATAAACTATTATAATTAGTAGAATAATATTGACTCATATTTCTATTAAATAATTACGAAACTAGAAACAAATACCTACGTAAGTATTAACATACAAAATAACTGTTGAATCTGTGATGGCAACCATTTGTCAGTTCAAAGTGTCATTGTTGATACTTAAGTGTTTTTGAGGATTATTGCAAAATGGTTATAGGCTGTATTCATTTAAAGTTCAAATTGAAAATAGATTCCTGTACAGCTCCTTGATACAATTTGAAACCATGAAAGTAGTTTTGAATCTTATGTATTGTTCTAAGGATACTAAAATCCCTTGTAGAGCCTCGAAGGAATGAGCGACTGCATACAATTTATCATCCAGCCAAGTATCCGCCCAAACCGTAACGAATCACTAGTAAATAAATGGACCACAAATATTTCGGACATTTCTTTTGATGTGGCGTCCCGAAAGAAACTTCCATATTAATTTATTTGTGGTGTAAATATCTGGATGATTTGTGGCTCGGTTGATTTGCAATATTGGTCGTAATAAATCAAACAGCTTGTACACTGGTTAAACATGTTCGACTGTAAATGGGTATGTCCATATTGGATTGTTATTTGACTTTATAAGACCTAAAATAGTTTACTATAGATAATAAGATTAGATATAGATAAAATAGGTTCACTTATGCAGATAAAAAGTCTGGAATTGTAAACATACCTACAATAAATAAATACGAAGTGCCAACGGTAAACAGTGTCAGTATATGTTCGTTGAAATGTCCACTGTTACACCTCTGCCTACCACTACCTTCTTATCCGCGGAGGCGTATTTTCAATGAGCTTTATTTTTTATAAGTGCAGTAATCTGTGCCGAGAGCGTAGCAGTGAATTGACAGAATCATGTACATCATATAATGAGCATAAATTACATTTGACAGGTCCTAGAATTAGATTGATACGTTCTAGGCTACACATTCAATTGGTGCTGATGCGATAGGATGTGGGGGTCTACTAGCCTATTTGAGCTTCGGATATATGAATTTGAATAAATTATAATTGAACGTACTTACTTAGTGTTAGAAATTAAATAATTAATTTCATCCTATCCCTTCTTCTTATTCAAATCCTTTCTTTTAATTCAATCCAGAAAAGGATTTTACAAAATTTTGCCTACCACTGTTGTCTGCGTGTTCAGTACCGTATAACCTTGGATTCCAGCGAATTGGCAGAAAAAAGGTAGTAATAAAAATACATATAAACTATCACATTTATAATATATCAATAGACGTAGATTGTAATGATTCAGAGAATTCTATATTTTGAGAATATAATATACGTATAAGTGGGTATAAAAACACATACAAATTTAAGGAAACATACTAACCACTTAAGCAATGCCCCGTTTGAGGGACTACAAATTTCATAGCTCTTAATTAAAACAGAATAATTTGAAATATCCACCCCACTTGTAAATCAATTTAATAAAGTAAATACGAGCGCCTGTCCCTCTTGCGAAAGCAATACTAACCACCTTATAATTTTAATGTTTGGAATCTAATTACAACAGCGTAATTCTGCATTAGAAGAAATACTAGTTATATTTTCAATTCCAAGTAACCTCAAATACAATCTTATGTTATGATGGATTGCTTTAAAAAAAACAGATTTCTACTCATCTGTTACTTAAATTCAGAACATCACTTTAAGAAGAGAGATAGGATTAAAAGCATCGTAAAAAGTGCAATGTTTAACATCTTTGATTATAACGGTCATAATAATAAGAGCAGCTACTAACCAATGGACACAGATAGATTCAAGATGAAACAGTACAATAAACTGGGACCTATACATCTGTCTCATAATAAGAGTTAAACTATCATGGCAATAAACGTTCATGGTAGGGCTCATGAACGTTGTAAATAGTACGCTGGAGAAGACCAACCCCCACTGGGAGCGTTCATATGACGCGCAGATCAGCCATCAAACACCGCAAGGAGTCACGACTTTTACCATATGATAAGCATCAATTCTACCCGAATCAGAATTACTTTGCCTTACAAAAAAATACCTACATGACACAGCACTGCGCTCGTTACCTAGAGACAGGAGAAAAAAAAATCAGTAGTTGTTACACAATAAAGTCTTAACCCTCCCTAAAACTTCACCTTACGCGGGCAGAAATGAACTGTTTGCCTTCGCTTTGCTGTCGCCAGCCATTTAGGGATTTAAAAACAAACATCGCGCAAAAGAAAATAGACAAACGGTTACCGCTAACTCTTCCGCCACACCTGCCCGGCGCAAAGTTTTGACACCGTTGAGGAACATTTTTAGGGAAAAATAATTGCGCATTTATCCTCTTGAGGGCATTAATTTTCCTTCACCCTCGATCCCGCTAAGGAAACAACCTTACGTGCATTACTTTTTACTTAGCCAAAATCTTCCAGCTAAACCTTATAGAGGTAATTTTTTTAAGTTTAAAAAAATTGCACATCAAACATTAGCATTTAGATAGATATAAGAGCTTTTCCCACTTTTAATATTAGTTAGAAATTATATTTTTTACTCGCCTCCGTGTGTCCTGCGGTTCCATCCGTAGATACAATTTTATGGGTGGTTTTCATTCCCCTTTTTTAAAAGTATTCACAGCAGCCAGTGGATGCCCTGTTAAGTCCATCCGTTTCAGAGATTAGCCGGAACAAACAAACAGACAGACAGACAGAGAGAAAGTTTATTTTTATAAAAGTACCGTAGGTATTTCATATGCATTGAATAACTGTTGAATTAGAATTACAAATATACACTTTTTCGACAATTGACGCAGGTGAAAGGGTATAAATCCTATAACGTCTTATTAGATCATTGTTTTTCCAACGGTTCTCCCCTTCAGGCTGAGGGACAAGCACCTTTATTTTTCTTTGTAACACTCCGGAGAGTTATTAGTTCTGAATCGTTTAAGTCCTTGCACAGTGACTGTAATCCCGAATGGTGAGATTAAAATTCTCGCCCACCTCTAATTAAAAGGGTTACTTTTACAATGATTAATTGAAACGGTCCGCAAATAAAGCAGCTTATTAAAATTACTCCTTTCGCATTTTCTTTAAATACCCATAAGAGTTTGACAAGATTTGGGGTACATACAAGATGTTCTTCATTCATTTAAAGTTCCAGGAATTAATATCAAAATAATACCTATGTATGCATTTCAAACAATAATAAAAAAAATCCAATACTATTTTCGATGGATCATATCCAATACTCCTTCGATACTAAAGAGTTTTCCTATATTACATAACATTAATATTTTTGACACTTCGATAATTCATTTCCTATATATTGTCTTGCTGTATGCTTCTTGTCACTTTTGCAGTATAATTAAATGGCAAAAAAACTTTTGCAAAGCAAGCTAGTATTAGGATTAAATGTGACGTTGTATTAGTTTTCGTTATCTCCTCATCAAGCCCTTTCATTTGATGCCCATACGGTGGTACAGCAGAAAAAGCAACTTGTCCGCCACCTTGGATGATCCGCCATTTTGTAATTAGAATGACGTCACATGGCTAGGCATGCTTTGTCAATAAAATTAGCTTGTATACCAAATTTCAGCTCACAGTTAACGATCACGACAAACGCACATGCATTGCAAGTTAAATAAGGGCTATTAAAAATGTCATTAATATTTTTCAAATAAACATATTCCCAAATGGATATAATTGGTTCAACCATTGTTAGTCTATTATGTATCGCTACGCACCTGCCCTAAGGTTGCTGACACATCAACCTTGTACTTGTAGAATGAGCTAGCTTTTTCTAGACCTATTAATAGTACAGAGCCTTTGGCGCCACTACTTACCCACTTATACGTAATTACGTCACCCTTTGTACTACAAAATATCGCCTTTCAAGACACTAGTTGAATGGTTCCTGATAAAAAAGTGAAGGTGTCTTCACACTAAAATTATGTTGAAGCTTATTAATATTTCTGTTGAACGATGTGTAATTCAATGAAGACATAGTCAATATGAATTTTAATGTACAGCTCCAACAAAGACATAGAATGTTATCTCAAATTCCAAAAAGTTGTAGTTTTGGTCCAATAAATAATTTAAATATTATAATACTTTTAAGTATACCTATGAATTTAACACCATACCAAAAATGAAAATATCGTTTTAATTTTATTTAGAATATAAATATTAATAAAATACTAACTGTGCACGGTAGACATTGCAGCTTATACATTTATGGGCTGGACTACCCTTATCACTGAAATAAATGATACTAGTCTACGTTCTTTTCTCCCATCTACCAAACATATACAAAAAAAATATAAATAAGTCAAGCTGTTTCGGAGGAGGCCAGTTACAAGAGTTAGAATGTTGTATATTAGAATGAAATAAATAAATGTTTGAAAAAAAAATCCGTCAAAAATAAAACTATGACCAAAGAAAGAGGATCCTTAATCATAGTGGAGTCATTCAATATTGATTGATATTGAAGGTGGTCTGTATTCAGAGTCCTAATCAGTAATTTGTATAACTAACTGCTCACCTTATTGTGTTAATTAGTTTAAACGCACGGTTAGTTGTAATCATTTCCCATGGATGAGCATCAAACGAGGTAAAACACGCAGCCTTTTGCATTACACACATTTCACTCAGTTATAATAATGAAAATTGCTTACTTATTGTGCACAAGAAAAAGTTAACACAATCTATTACCTACACTAATTCCGCTACATTGCAGTTCATTTAATGTAATTATCTAAATTAGTGCTAAGAAATTTATAATCAGAAATAAAGTTATTTATACCATGAAAAATAAAATGCTTACATAATATCTGGAAAACTAAGTCAATTTAAGTTGCGAGATATCAACAATGGTTCTCCAAGAGGCAACAGGAGCGATTGGCTCCAGGCACCGAGTGCGTGGTCACGATTTATTCAACAAAGCATATACTTACACTAGTAAATTTTCAATTAAATTGTATCCTTCCTACTCAGAACTTAAAGCATCATATGGTTTACGCAATGAATTCAAAACTATCTAAGTTAGCATGGCAATGCCTCCACAGCTCAGTCTGAACTGTTTAAGGAAGATTCTTGTCTTGTTTTAGAAGCTAGAACATAAATGAAGAAGAGTCGCTCTCTGGGAGGAATATAAGAAGAAATTAAAGAATTTTCATATTCACATATTTATTGCATTTATGGTAGTTACATGTACGATACAAAATAATATGTATGAAGTGAAGGTATGTTGTAGGTATTTGAAATAGAGTTAGATAGTAGATAAGTTACATACTTATAGAATTATCAATAATCAAAATCAAAAAGTATCTTAATATAATATAATATATAACGTAATAAGAGGAGTAAAATGCGCTGGATAATAAATTATTAACAATGTTAACTATTACTCAGAGCAGCTACGAAATTTAATAGTTTCATGTTACTTTACATTCCTAAAATATTGTCGAAAACACTATAATTATACTTCCAAATAAGATCGGTATTTGGTAATGTATGAATTATACTTCCAAATAAGATCAGTATTTGGTAATGTATGACAATTATTGTTTAAATATAAAGGTTCTATTAAGCCTGTTGTAGTAATAACGGCCACATATAAGCAGCTGATGTAGCAGGTTAAATGTATCCACAGTCTAGCCGCTAACAATGTATCAAACTGATATAACGAGACAAGGCAAATTTCCAAACCGTCACACACAAGCTGATAGCATAAACGGCCACTATAAAACAGAATTACGTTGTTAAAACAACTGGCAACAATTTTTCTTCCAACTAAGTTTATTGTATCACGCAACCTCAGTGCTAGCAGTTTTATAGACAGTCTGTATGATGTACCAATAGTACAGTTAGGTACTCGTCAGCTCAGATACAAAGTAGTCGGGAGAAATCTCCAAGAGCACTAATAATACGTGTTTATGTTATGTGCTCGTGCATTCTCTGACAGAATTACATCGGTCTTACGAATGTATGAACTGACAGGTATCTTATGGCCTACATTGATTTTGCATGCTCATAAACAATGGTATTTGTTGTAAAGCTAATATATTATGTAGAAACAGAATATAAGAATTCAAAATTTTAGTTGAACTGGTATCGTTGGCTGTGGTCTTGTTTCCGGGTTGCATACATCATTCGTACGATATCATTAAGACATCAAAATACTACGAGGGGAGGAAACACACCTTATTTAGTATAATTCGGGAAATCGTACATTGTGATTTGGGTAAAAGGTTTTGTAAGGAATGATTAAGGCGCCATAATTAGTTCTGTCCACAAAGCGTGTACTATTCCCATAATAAATATGTCATGGTATTCTAATTATTACTGTCGGTATGTGTGTAAATACGATTCATTAATTAGCATTAGTAATGAAATTGAAAATGAGTTAGAATTAGACTATATTTTAGTATTTACGGCTGTGCTACTCAATTAGTGAAAATAATGACTTACCACACGAAACGATTTCAATCGCGGCCGGTTTGCTGACTAATCGAAAAAAAAAATATAACGTAACAGGTACACACAGCAAGTGACTGCCTCTATACATAATTATAATAATAGAGAACGCAAATAATGTCTAGTTAAGCCCTTTTTTTTCAGCTTATAAATTTGCCTACGAAGGTAGGTACTTCAGATATGCGAAGGAACATAATCTTCTTAGGAGTATAGTCTTCAAACAAAGTAGCTGATGCTAAGGTGGTGAGATGAAGATATGAAGCAAAGGACTAAAGACATGATTACTTAACGGAATCAAAATAAATATAACTCAATGGTGACTGACTGACATAGTGATCTATCAAGGCCAGCCCAAACCACTGAACGGGCTGAAATTTGGCATGCAGGAAGATGTTATGACGTATGCATACGCTAAGGATTTTGATTAATTCTACCCCCAAGGGGATAAAATAGGGGATGAAATTTGACAATTATATACCAATATATTCTATAAAACTAATCTACGCGGGTGAATCCGCGGGGCACAGCTAGTCTTCTGATAAAATAAATAAATACGCTCACGCCATCCCAGAAGGGTCCCCGAAGGAGTTAGCAGAGGTGTTCAACAACACAAGAAACAACAACACTCACATTTCACCGAATATGATTAAGTGTCAACGTGACAGACGATGAGTCCATCGCCATCTGAGGCATTACACATACGTCTTTGAATAACTTCTCAGACATGTGCTGGTTTCCTCACGATATTTTCCTTCACCGTAAAGCACGTGGTGTGTGAAATTACTGCACATAAGTTTTTAGAAAAACTCATTGATACAGACCCCGCTGGGATTCGAACTTGCGTAGCAGGCGCCTGCTCAAACCCCACGGCCACCATGGTTATTGGCTGGTATAGGGTTTGTCAATTCATGTAAGTACTTTTCATATAGTTGCAAGCAATTTAGAAAACACTTTATTTGAAAATTGTAGCTGTACTGTTAAGTATATGTTGCATTGACACGAAGAAGCACCGGCTAGTTACGAAACCGCGCAATAATTAAAACTTGGCGAATAAAGAAATGCTGAGAATTCTGATTGTCTGATAAAGCAACACGATTGTCTGGGATTGCATATTGAAAAAACATGCAACAGAGATAAGGCGTTACATGGTTGAGTGAGTTAAAGGTATCGCGGCTGCACACGAACTAATTGCACTTCCTACCGAGTTACTGCACGGGCATGACTAGCGGCTACTATTATTTGCTTGTTACTTTTTGATAGCTTAAAAATGTACTGTGAACGTTCAATCTTATGTAAGTGACTTTTTGTCTTGTGTGTTTGTTCAGTTGCATCAAGTGTTAGTCAACTTCCATTACCATATCATCTTGCGAAACGATTGGCTCTCAGATTACTAGATGGACCTGATAACAAAATCTTATTTTTCTAAATCGCACTTTTAACACTACGTGTATCACTGATTAGTTCTATCTCCATAGTATAACTAATGGTGGAATTTATGGAACAGTGCCCTAAGTATAGGTTTGGACACATTCGAACGTCGTCGCTTGACCTTGCCTTTGCGCTTTTTTTGTATGGAGACGTAAAACTTCCTACACTCGCCGGTTTGGACGCTTTTTAACGTTCTCATACAAAATGAGGAAAATACTACTTGAATCCCATACTTGAGTCATTGGTACCAACTGAGTTTGTATAATAATTGTCCATGCCACCTGCCCTCGTTCAGTATTCATCGCTTTCCACTGATAATACATTTGTCATAGTTCAACTTCTCGTCCAAAATTTACCAGAGCGATATGGTAGATTTATAGAATTAACGTCTTTTTTAGGCAAATCGAACGCTATGACAAAAAGCTACACTTTCACTTACGTAACTTGGGCCTCAATTTTCACGGAATTTAATGATTATTAACTAGCTACCGCCCGCGGCTTCTCACAGGTGGTATATTTATGGAGGTATAGCGTAAGTGTATTTACATCAGAATCAATTCAGTATTTTTTGAGAGGAAAAAAACAGCTGTATCATTTTCTCCATTGTTGATAGCCTCTCTTTGTGGTTAGCATTATGATAAACTAAATCGAAATACTATTTACGAGTTATATTTCCAACAATGTTCTTATTTTACTAATGAGTAAGTATCCGCGGTAGACAACGAGGCTCCCACATTCCTATTTATCTCAGCTCATGTGAAGGAAGTTGAATTACCGTATCAAACTATTTCTTAAGCAAACAGCTAAGCTATCAGTGCTCCTGAACCGTTGTCGCATTCAACTCCACTGCAGTTTATGTTACCTCTACTTGCATGTTGTGTTACAGTTGAGTTAGACAAGGTTTTAATTGCAGCCCATTGTGTAATTCTTATCTGCGGAATTATGAATGAAGAGTGTGTTCAAATAACATATTATTTTCGTCATTTCATTACTCTACTTTTGCATTGCTTCTTATCTTTAAATCTAGTACTGAATAAGTAACAACGTATTCTGTGTTCCAAGCAAACGTGTAAAATATTTTTGTTTAAGGGAGTTGAAGGATATTGCAAATCAAAAGGGCACTTTTAAGGTTCATTCACCTTAATTAAGTACTAGCCATCGCGTATTACCTCACTTTACTTAGTAGTAAATTAAAGATTACTGAGTAAAACAGGCAGGAGCGCGGCACCTTTGTTTTTAACAAACATTACTATGATTACTGAAACACTGCACGTACTTATTCATAAATTTCTCCCTATAACTGATAAGACTTTATACACGGATTAGGCCACCGGGATAGCAGGAAGTATCACTAATCTTGTTTGCTGAGAAACGTTCTACAGTATACACCTCAGTACTAAACTAAGTAGTTCTTTATTGTAATATTAAGGATACATTGCTTGGCAAACATTGTGATGAAAATCCTATAAAGTAGCTACACACGGAGATATCTGAGTATCGTGTTTTATAGGAGTTTGAAAAATCGGCGTGTATTAAAATAGGTTCAATAAAGAAAATGCACTGAAATGTTAATGTAATAAAACTGAACTTGTATTGCAGATTTTATGTCGATGTTTACAGGTTCTAGACAATGTTAATAGCACATAGTTATTTCACATGATGGAAATCAAGTGTAATGAATGTTTACACTGACTCGTCCAATAGCTAGAATCCCGTATAACGTACTATATGAACAAAACTATTGTGTGGACAATAGAGTTATCTGATTCGCAACAATGCATATGTATAGGAATTTTAATTGGAAATATGAGAAGCAAGTTGCGTTGTTTTGATTTAGCAGCGTGTCTATCCAGCTTACGTTAGATTTCTACTGAGATACGACTGTATTCTTTATAGCCGATGATTTCCATACGTAGCGTGACGTAATTGGTAAGTAAAAAACTAGTGAGAATTGCACCTGTTTTTGATGTGCTTCCGTCACGAATGTATTACTTTACAGTTTACTAAATAATGATTCTATGTTTGATTACAAGTGTCATGCTTGCTTGGCTTATAGTTATATAATTTTCTGTTGAAATATACTTTATGGTGCGGAAAATACGATTTTTTTCGTTTATCGGGAGCGTTTTTTAAAGAATGAAGAAATCTACATAACTGTGATACGCAATAAACTTCTCTGTAGCAGAAAATTAAAACAAAATTAACAACGAGTCAATTACGGCCCCAGAAGGTATGCCTGTTATAAAAAATGGGAGCCAAGGGTTGGCGGGGATTTCTTTCCGGTTCTGTACATTTATTTAATTAATCACATTCTTACAAATGGGGCCCTCGCCGGTCCGAATGTCCAAATATTTGGAGTTCCTTTGCCGAACGAAATATTTCATGCTTATGAGATTCAATGAGTACGTATTCCAAATTTGTTTGCCACCTTTTTAAAAAAAATTATTTATCCATAATATATAATAGATTAATCCATAATATTAATCCATATATTACTTATACGAATATGAAATACTACAATAGAGGACCAATAACAACTATTTTTATCCCCTCAGCCAGGTACTACGTCCCATTATCAGACGCACTTATTGTAAAATTAAAAACTATATTCCGAAGGGGTCGAATTACAAGTCACTTCGCAACAATCTCACTTGTAATTACGTCAGTCTGATAAAAACAGGGGCGCTGTTTTGGGACTAGGAAAAGGTATGGAGTTGTCAGCTTACATCCGAACTTGAAACGTTTGAATTGTGTCTCGATAACTATTATAATGATCTATATTAAACAGTATTTTGTTAAAGTTAAGTAGCTACTCAACTCTTTTAATTTACTATAAAACCCTATAGCAGGTACGAAACATAGATTCGGTTAATAAACGTGATCTTTGTACTTTTTTACTCTACCCTAACGTTATAGTAGTACAAAACGTACGTAAACAATTTCCGATGTGTCCAATCGATTCGCAACTGTTCAGCACAGTGTTAAAAATACGCACGAGCATAGAAAAAAAAAACATAAAAAGTGCAAAATCATATCGCTGTTACATCTCGAATGGTTTTTTATTTCAATTTTCGAGGGTTCGCTAAACGTTTGAAACGAACTCTATTATTCGGGTCCCGTTCTGATGTGACGTAAGCATATTCCACACTCAAGAGCCCTTTGTTAATAACTGTAATAATATATATCATAACATATTCATATCTCAAAATTGAAATGATATGCCAATTTCGTTTTCTATGGCAGATTAATACTCATTATTATTTATGGGGTATTCATTATTTTAATTTTCCCTTAAGTTTATTGAAGAGTCCCACTTAACGCCAAAATGTACACACGAAGATAATAATAAAGAGTTAAATCTGTGTGATTGAGCAGTCTTAGCTAAGATTTCTTCGACGGTGTTTGCTAAAGCTCACCAACAAAGTAACAAATTTTAATAGCGCAATTGGTTGGTAGAGTGGAATAGGTACCCACTTTTTTGGACCGACTTCAAAGAAGGAGGAGGTTCTCATTGTGACATTTTTTTTAATTATTGCGCGCCCGCTAAAGGTTCAACATTAAGCTCGAAATTGTAAAGCCAACAAACGTGTGATGTTAGCGCTTAATGGCTACTGTTGTAACTAAATAACGAACCCTAGTATACCAGTGGGTCACTTTGTTCCATATTTCTGACCTTGTTTAAGAGATCACGGAGCTAGAGACATTATAAACTTGGGAGCATTGAATTTTTAAACATCCAGAACCCATCAGGCATTGCGGTTTTTAGTACCTATTTGCGATGTATCCTTAATCCTTAATCATAGGTATTGACACGTCAAACCGTCATCGCTTGTCGTTTTGTCATTGCTTTGTAACGTGACTCAAAATGTATTGATACTTTTTCGGAGGCGGATTGTGGTTAAAGGCAAAACATAGCGGATCAACACATTTTGAACCATGCTGAATCGGAAGGTTTTAAGCTACATTAACAAACCAACCTTTCCTTGGGATACTGTTCTTCGTAAGTCTATAAAAAAAACTGTCGTAACTGTCGTAAATGCGAACACAAAACCAAAACTGTGTTCAAGTCACGCAGCAAACCCTGACTACCGACCAACCGACCGACTAGGAAACAATCTAATAAGCCCACTAACAAAAACGATTTATTATACCTTTCTTAACATCGTATTACGTCAGTTTATATTTACCTAAAAATGTTTCATTTGCATAATAGCTTTTTTTCCCGCCATTACTATTTACGTTAATATTCTGAATCGTTGGAGCAGGGGTCGCACGCACAGAAAACATAAAGACAATTTGTTTTGTATGTTATGTGGCGGCCATTTATGTAAATATAAATCCACGATACCGTGCTGTTACAAAAATGTGTGCCCACTACACGGGAGTGGCTTGCATATTTACACTTCTATTTGGGTGTGGTTTGTACACGGTACAATTTAATTAAATTCACATGCTCACCGATTCATCTGTCATTATAGTTAAAGCATTAATACTCCTCTGTTATTTCAAATGTTACAAAGTGACGCGAGTTTAATTAAAATTCGCATCCCAAAATGAAAACCTAAAACATAATGTTAATAATTTACGTTGGTTTAATCAACAAAACATCAGAAAGCAATAAGCTCTATTAAGAGTCCGATAGAATTTCTCATTTCATTCGTCTTGAGTCGTCAGAAACAAAGTGCGGCCATCGTCGGCGGTGTTATTAACGCGTCTAAATAATTACAGGGCACATCAATCAGAGGCATATGCAGATAGAGCATTTTGTGCGAGTCAGCGCGCAGTCGGCCCACTGTGCAACCCTTTCTTTGATATCTGTATGATATTACAAATGAAATTACTAAAACATGTTCCCGAAATGCATTGTGCTTGTAGAGATGGGAAAGGTCGATAATAGTATTTTGTCAAAAAATATGCAGGTATGGTTGTTATAGTTATGTAGTAACATCAAAATAAAATATTCGTCCTGCATAGTCATAGGTTGCACATTATGTAGGAAGATAGATGACTATTACCAAAGGCATAATTTATGCTTCCAGACTTACAAGCTCTCAAACTTGTAGTGTAATAAGTGACTGGATGTGATTGGGCCAAATCCTAGCATATTAAGACTTTTCAGGTGAATACGAATGACAGTTAAACAGCTGGACTAACAAGGAGTTGGTGAGACGTGAATAAAGTTTGATAATGTTTACAAATTAATTACTACTTAACTACATTTAGATCTGGTACTGAAAATGAAAAGCAAAATATTGCACAAAGGCTAACAACGTAATCTTGTAAATAAATCGATAATGGCGTTAGACAGGGTAACGAAGCCTGCGGCGCGGGCGGTTTAAATCGACAGGAATGATCGGCACATTTCGTCTAGAACGCCACAAATTGACCGCAATTAAAAGAACAATGACTAGTTTCAATTCCCCAAACTTAATTTCCTCCAACGCAAAAGTGTAACTAACCGAAAAATGCATTTATAAATAAATTAAATTATACGTTTTGCTCCAGTGGGCTATTGCGAACGTTTAGGAAACATAAGCAACAAATCTATGGATTTTAGGGACTGCACGATCATAGTTGCTAAACCTAAAAACAAATTTGATGATGGTTTTAGAAGCTATGACTGCAAAAAGCGTTGCACCAATTTACACGGCTAACGGATTTTTTTAAAATCATTTGTAGATTATACCGGATACAGGATACGTATAGGAATATACAGAATACGTGTATGTAATTTTTACGAGTAGGAGTAATGTAAAGGTGTAGTAGGTATATCACTTTTTCGTCTACAGAAAATATACGTGCTTTTTTCATAGAAATATATTATATTATGTCCCGTTGAATATTAATCAAAGCTGGTAACATCACTTACGAATTTATGTTAAGCTTTCAAATTCGTAAAGCTACTAAGTCATGTTTGGGAACTATTTACTGACAAAAAAGTAATTGGGATATAAGATATTTTCTTTGTTACGAAAGCTGTCTGTCACAGGAATGAAAATAATAATTAGTCTTTGTGCCCTGCCACATCGGTTCCGGCACACTGGGCTATTGGGCACGCGTCAATACTAACATCTTCACCCGTCGTCACATTCAACTAAAACAAACTTACACACTATCTCGTATCAACATCGTGCACCATTTTCAACTTTATCACACTGAATATAAGTCTCACTGTCTAATACTCACTTGTTCTTCAAAATCAATTTCATATTGGTTATTAATGTTGCTGTCTTTGAAAGCAGACTAATTAAGTTTTTTAGATCTATTAAATTTGATTATTGATTGACAGGTGGCGCTAACGGCTATTTAAAATGGATACGTTACTTTGGGATTAGTATGATTGTAACTTATTCAGAATCCATTGTTCGTGACATCATAGAACACAGCTTATATAGACGTCTTCCTCGATTTTTATTCAATCAAAAAGTATCTACCTTTGTGAGTAATTGAAACAAGATAACTCACTAAGTAGAACTTTGAAGGAATTAGGTACCCTATTAAAGTAAAACTTGAATTGGATTTTACAGCTGTTTCTAATGACGTGGTGATACAATTTCCATAAGTCAAAGCAAATGAAAAGCCTTGTGCATGGTCACGAACGATCTGTTGCAGTATGCATGCAACGGCACGTCTGACTGTAGTGATCCTAGACTTCAGCTAGTTTGATGATTTCATTCTCATTAAAATAAATTGTGTCAAAATAAAATTAGTCATTATTGTCATGCACATTGGATTGCTAATCATTAAATCGTAGTCGGCAGCACGCTCGGGCGAGAGCTCAGACGGGAATCATAAAGAATCCATCAACATCAACGCAACACCGATCGCGAAATCCGCCATCAATCATAAACATCAGAAAGGATTAAAATCTACGTTGCACCTTCCGAAGCTTGAGTACCCTTGTTTTTCTCTAACCCGTAAATACTGAGGGGCGTAAGTATGGCCGGGGGGCGGTAAATATTATCGAGGGGGCAGGGGGTCTACCCGGCTGGAGGGGGGCACTATCCCTTATCGCGAGCGTTACCCTCGCGCCGGCGGCCGCTAGACCGCCAAAATGTGGGGCAAATCGATTTCTCTGCCCCATTTTTGTGCATCTGGACCGCTATCGATTGTTCACTCGTACTAGTTTGACATCGATTATTTTGCAAATATAAACGTTCTACTTGATTATCTTCATGAGCGATTGTATTGTGCTAATGTGCTATGCAACTCCTAAATAATATATTGCCACTAAAACTATTTAATTAACGTATTAAGTCGTAAAGCAAGAAACAAAGTTATTTTACGAGAAAATGCAGCGACAATAATTGTTTTAAATGTGTCTTATGTTGGAATGATAATAATTTTATATGTGTTGTAAATTACTTTAATTGCAATGACCACATGCCTGAGATGACCAGAGAATCGCACTCATTTTACTTTTTATCCCTATATTTTGATCTGTAAGAACACTTTCGTACATGATTAAATAAAGTACGAGGTTAAACTTTGTTTAGTACTTAGTAGTATTTATTTAGTCTTAGTAGTATACTATGTAGTATTTATTTTCACAGATTACTAAAAAAATATTCAAAGCAGACTAATGACGAACAGAAAAACTAAGGCAATTCGAGTTCAGAAGCCCTTAATAAAATTCTGAGATAAACTTTAATAAGGCATGGCCAATTAAAAATAAACAAATAAAACAATACAACCAGCAATAACACTGGCCTGTGTAACATTGTTGAATATGACGCGTGATTTGATTAAAAATAAAACAAATAAGGAAGGGTAGTAAAACGCAATTTACTATGGTTTAACCGCCATCCGCACATTTGATCCTCGCCTACTAAGTTTTTTATCGATTCCTTTTAAATTGTTGCAAATGTTTTATTACGTTTTATTATAAATCGTATATCAAACGTTAACGAGGACTCGAGGCTGACTTAAGTAGCCCTTATCTTGTTGCGCTGTTGTAAAACTTTTCATTTGTTTGCAAAGCACAGCTCGCTTACTTGGAATCATATACACAAAGTATACCCACCTACTTATAATGAGTAGGTTCACGCTTAGCTTCCACACTTTTACAGACTAAACAAATTATGTGTTTTGGAATAGTTGTCCTACGGCCTCTAGTGACGATATTAATGGAGCGCTAACTACTCCATCTAAAGGTAGCTTCATCTTATCTAAATCAAAATTAAAATAAAAATATCTTTATTTGATTAGACTTCTTACAAAGTACTTTCAAATCGTCAGAAGGACACAAAATACATTATACATGATTATAAATGTTACCACCGGGTTCGGAAGGTAGCTTTTGTTGAGAAGAACCCGGCAAGAAACTCAACAATTACTCTTTTAAAAAAATATATATTATACAATGTTTTTGGTTACAGTATTTATATCTCATGAATATAAGCCCATGGACACAGCACAAAGCTCAAATGTCAAATATAATAACTAAAATATTACAAATATTTGTGAGCATGGCAAATTCCAGCCAGTCAAAGCAAAGATCAAACTAAGATTAATTAATTGTAGCAAAAGTACAGTGCCAATGGGATTATTTACAATAATTTTTCGACAAAGATACATCCCAGGGTTCCTTATCACAAATATAATCACTTACTGCATAATATCCTTTTTTGAGCAAAACTGCTTTGATGGTCTCTTTAAATTTATTGAAGGGCAAGTTTACAATTTCTGTTGGTAATTTATTATAGAAGCGTGTGCACTGTCCTAAAAATGAGCTATCTATCTATCTATCTATAAATCTATTTATCTATACGGTTATATCTACACATCTTTACAGATAAATAACATTGACGTTAATACTTCCAAAATTACAGCTTTTCACTAAATACATAGATATATACTGTCCATATGTGTGTCAGTCTGTCAGTTTGTTTCGAATCTCCGAAACGGCTGGACCGATTTTAATGCTACTTTCACTGGAGGGTAGCAAATTTTACAACTAGGAACTTAGGCTACTTTTTATTTAAATAAAACATTAGGTTTCCGCAGGTACAGAGGAGCTCGTGGCATAGTTGCTATTGCGCATATCATTCGATCAGCGAAGTCAAGCAACCCTAACCCTAGCCAGTAATTGGATGGGTGACCGCCCTCTGTGCCTCGGAGAGCACGTTAAGCCGTCGGTCCCGGTTGCCAATTTATCATCTTTGGCAATCGTTACAGGTCAGTCGAAGGCCTAAAATAGTCTGACAACTGGTTTAACCCAGATCGCAGATTTTCCTCGTCAAAGGTGTTGCGATGTTCAGATGGCAGTCGCTTCGTATAAAAATCAGGTGATCAGCCGCATCTGGTTGAATCAAGTGCCGACCCCAAAAACGTATGGGATGATGATGATTAGGGTCATCCATGATATTAACTCTACGCAGGTAAAACCGCGAGGCACAGCTACCCAATCAACGAAAATTTAAGTGCATTAACTTACGAGGTAAATCTGACGTGAGTATTAGAGAATTACAAAAACTTGCAAAGTTGTATAATTACCAAAACACTTGGATAGGTAACTTCAGAATTCTACCTAGTTATTGTGATGAAAAAATATTCCGCTATAATCGCTAATCGATGTAGGTAACAGTTTACAATACCATCTTGATTTCATGAATCTTATTGTGAGATGCCCGTGGTATCGAGACAGTTAATTACAAAAGTAAGTAAGCTTTGATGGAGTGAACGGGTAATTTTTCTCAACACAGTTCTATAAAAAATATAATTTCGAACACGCACCAAGTAAATAGATATTATATAATGGGAAACGTAGGAGATAATCATATAGAGGAGATATATGTAAATCTTGTATTTCTTGAGATTGGGACTTGTGTCGCAGGAGTTTTTGTAAATCACTGACCGTCTCTTATAATGTACTAGCTGTACGCTGCGGTTTCACCCGCTTTATATTTCTTAAGTGATTTATTTTGTATTCTTAAAATTGTATAATATTTTTGAAAAGAGTATTTCGTGAGTTTCTTGCCAGGTTCTTCTCAGTCAAAGCAACCTTCGGAACCTGGAGGTAGCATGTTCAATCTTATATAATTATGTCATTCTGACGATTTGAAAGTACTTTGTAAGAAGTCTAATCGAATAATGATATTTTTGACATTTTCCTTTTTTTTTCTTTTAATTTGAACCCTAAATGATTTTTTTAAATAAAAATACCCTAAGTTACTCCTTGTAACATTAGCTATCTGCCAGTGAAAGTCCAGTTAAAATCGGTCCAGCCGTTTCAGAAAATACCCGGAACAAACAGACTGAGTAAAAATTTAAAAATAGTTTTTAAGTCTGTACCGTATATACAATCATATGCATTTAGTGAAAAGCTGTTATTATGGGATTACAAAAAGACACTTCAATGTTGTTTATCTGTATAGATGTATAGATATAGATGTACTCTGTCTACGAACTCTACCTCGCTTTGACATTGCATACCTTCGTTTATATTTTATCTTAGATAATATTTGCGAAAATAACCAACGTTTTACTATGCTTCAAACTAATACGAATAGTAGATGACAAAATGTATCTTACGCTTTCCAAATAGCTCTGAATATGAAAAATACTGACTAATAACATGTTATAGCTAACTACAAAATTCAATGTCGAATAATTTCAACGTACGCACTAAAATAGACAGCGTTGTCGGGTAAATCTATTATTATCAGTGCCAATAGATATATTGTATTATTAGATCAGTTTGGTGGTCGTGTAGTGTTAAGTAATACAAATCCAATTCAACGTTGATACCTAATTATATTTGAGTCCTAATATACGGTTGTAAACATATCAATAGTTTTATTGCAGGGCTTGAAGCGTATAACGCACACATATATACCTACCTACAATATTATTATAATTATTGAAGGAAATTTCACTAAGAGCCACGGTGGCCGTGAGGTTGGAGCAGTCGCCTGGATGCGACACACGTTCGAATCCCGGTCTGTACCAATGGAGTTTTAAAAAAAATAAGTGCAGTAATTTCACCCCATGTGCTTTACGGTGAAGGAAAACATCGTGAGGAAACATACATATGTCTAAGAAGTAATTCAAAGACATATGTATAGTGCCTGAGACGGCGATGGACTCACCCTGTGTCACATTGGCACTTAACCATATTAGGTGAAATGTGGTTGTTGTTGTTACAACACCTCTGCTTACCACTTCAGGACCCTTCTAGGATTAGCGTATGCATATTTATTATTTCACTAACGGTGATGCTTAGGTGTCTCCCTAATACTCCCTCGAGAACATTGGTGTGACGTAAAATAAGAAACAGAAAAAAGTAGTATGTACCTATCTCAGAGTCATTAGTTGTTTAAGTAATAATTTAACTGTTAATTAATAAGTACGTCTCATTCACACAATGTCGAGCGGAGCGAGTCGTGTAAAAACGTTGTTTTCTTGCATTTCCGCCTCCCATTGTCTCGATACTAATCTGTATGGATTAATAACTACGTGTGTAGTCACGTGAGTGTACGGTTAGGAGTGTTCCTAATTAACTAATTGTTGCCCGTTCACTACAAAATATAGCTACGCTATAGTCCGCTTAAATTTATTCGCATAAAATACTTTTTAAAGACGTTAATAGTAAACTTTGTAATTTATATATATCACATTGTAAGTGGCCTTGAGGTTTGAGCAGTCGCCTGTTACGTAAGTTCGAATCCCAGAGGGGCCTGTACCAATGAGTTTTTCTAAAAAACTTAAGGAAAACATCGTGAGGAAACCTGCATATTTCTGAGAAGTAATTCAATGACGTACATGTAAAGTGTCTGAGACGGCGATGGACTCACCATCTGTCACGTTGGCACTTTATCATCTTCGGTGAAAAGTGGGTGCTGTGATTACAATACCTCTGCCTACCCCTTCGGGGAATACAGGCGTGAGCATATGTATGTATGTTAATAGTAAACTTTGTAATTTATTTTGTTATTCTTGAAATAAATATTATAATAATTATGTTGTATTTTAACAATGATAGGATCTTTACATATTTCAAGAGAACGACATCTAAAAAATATTGTATACTCGTCTCCATCTCTATATTATATTTTTTATGCATACCGTACAATATCAGTAATGAATGTAGAATGTAAGTAGAGCACCGTATATTCAATCATTTGCTCGCGGTGTACTATAACAGTTCATCTCATGATAAGCGGCAATGACTTCTACTTCTTACTATAATTAAACATGATTAGCGCTCAACACATGGTGAGCAATTATACCGGCTACTAACACAATACTATATTTCCTATGGAACACTAAATAACAACCAATACGAAAGAGCATTTCAATAATTTTACGGAAAACGGTACATTAATTGTTTTTTTAAATGATATATGGTATACTTAGTTGACTGAATCAAAGTTGGAGCGAGCGAGTATGCTCGAGGCCCGAGGTGGCATCTCAGCCGCGACAATACGTGTGCGCCTCGCCCTCCCAAATCCTCGAGTGCCTGCAATGCCATTGTGGAAAGGAAACGCACATTCCGATTCCATTCAAATACAAACCATGAATGAACCGAATGCGAAAGAGACGACAGACCATCGTTTTGGGGAGTGCGAGCGAGAAGCAATTTCAATAGTACGCGAAACGGAAATAGAGAAACCGAGATAATTCCGTCTAGCCGGGAGGGATTCCCTCGTGTCACTTGTGTGCGTTCGTTTTTCGAATTATACGGGAGGATTTCGAATGTCGGCGTAGGCTTCGACTGTGCACTTCGTTTGTGTTCGTGGGGTCCCTGACTGGTGGCGTTCTTTCCTCGCCGGCTGAGCCACGCTTCCCCAGCTACTTGTTGATCAATCGTAATAAATTGCCTTCGTGATGTTCTTATTGTGGAACCGTTTGTCGCTTTACTGCTTCGAAGGAAATTGTATTTCCGTGAGCCTCTCCGGTTTATTTGTCACTCTACTGAATGAATGTATTGTTGGGTTGATTCGGGTAGAGTACTACAGAGGGAATTGTTACTGTAATTATCACTTGTATTGTAGGCTTGACGTGGCTATGTGTCAAGAAGGTTTATAAATGCAGTAAGTATAGTATTGTGCCATGTTATCTTTCATTGATGAATAGAATTGTTGAAATACATACCGATTGTACTGCACTATATGCATAGGACTATGTTTTAAGTACCCAAAATATTATTATTAAGAAATGTAGGAGATCATCGGTCTATCAGAAGGCCAGAAGATTATCTTATCAATATTATGTTTCTGCGTCATGTGTAGTTAGTTATTTAGGTATTTGGGTAGTACAATATTCAAGTAATTTTAGGTAAACATCTATGGTGACGTAATACTTTCCATAAAACGTCTGTATTGTTAATTACCTATCAATTTTGGGTATCATTGCATCAATAATCATTGAAATTTTACCCCAACTAAATCCGATTACTTATAAGTATTAAAACTTGTTGATGATGTTAAAATGAGGTTATATTGTCGTAAACAAGTTTATAAACAAAAAAACAGGCCAACGCAGACCAAAACATTAGGTAACCGATTTTAATCGGAAAATAAAATTAACAAAGTTGACACGACCTGTCCATTGACAATTTGTCACCAAGCCATTGATTCATTCACGAAGTTTACTAGAAAAACTATCTAGATTATATAGTTAGTCACGCTAAGTCTACGCTCGCGACAGACTATAGGTACTACTCGCCGGTTAAAAAACAGTTAACTCACTTTTTACTAAATACTGGTAGTAATTTTAATTGAAGCGTGAAATATTTCAAACACTTAACACGCAATTGTTAGAGCTTTATAATAATCAACATTATGAGCGTTGGGCTTCATACAAGTTTTAAATAAGAATTCACTAAAATTGAGGAGAATATGGGAAAAAACAACATCTCAAACAACTCCTAAGAAGAACTGATCACTGGATATAGTAGGCCCAGGGTGCCAACTATGATAGTTTAAGCAGCTCGTATTAAGAACTACTTAGCTTTGACGTTAAATATTACGGGACCCAAATAAAATTGTAAGGCTCAGAAAATCTTAATACCTTCTGCTTTAGCCGAATGTGGTAGGCCGTGTCAGGTGATAATTTACGAACGAAATGAGCTCTATTGTAACTGTCCTAAAAAACTCCTGTCTCTAAGAACTACACTACTAGTTTGTTGAGACAGCAGAAGAGTTATTGTGATCAAAGCTCTACTTTGCCCATTTGAAAGCCGACTCAACATAAAGATAAAAGTATAAACAGGGGGCCAACTATGATCGTTTAAGCAGCGCGTATGAAGAACTTCTTAACTTTGTCGGTTAATTTTACAGAACCAAAAGGAAACGTCAATGCTAAAAACTTAGTAGGACGTCACTGTCATAACGATAGTAGTCACCCAGTTCGCAAAATTACTAGGTTACTATTGAATTATTTATCTCCAGTACAATGGGATTCATGAATTATTCTTACTATTGTTATGAGCTTGTTGTATCCCACTGTTGGGCAAAGGCCGCCTTTCCACTTTTCCACCTTTCTCTGTCCTCAGCAGTCCTCTGCCAATCACTCCTCAAAGCATCAAGCTCATTCCGCTATCTCCTCCTAGGCCTACCGCGTTGTCGTTTCCATGACTTTGGGGTCCATTTCGTAATGGTTTTCGCCCCTAGCTCATCCGACATACGACATGAATAGTCCCGGATAATTAATTTGGCAACACACGTGTCTCAGGCACTGCATTGCAGTGTCTTGGTTTAATATTTCAATGAGGACCACTACTTGGATCATCGCCAGACGGAGTTCGGACATTCACGATAATAATATTCCGTATGGATACTGTGTATACCAAACCGAAGAAATTTATGGACCTGCATCAGATTGTCTATGCTAATATGTCTATTGCTAATATACCAAAGTAATGAATACTTTGGTATATTAGCATCTAGATATTGTGTAAAGGATATTTCTAGTTTCCGTCAGCGGCACGTGTTTTAGGGATTTTACTCGATCAACAATATAGCATAAGTAAGTCAGTGATAATGTTGGATGCAATAAGTGAAAGAGTTTTCTCTCTGTTAGGTTTTTAGTTAAATATTCCCATCTAGATAGATACAAGGGCTAAAAACGAACGAAACGAACCTTTGAATGCGCAGAAGTCATTTTATGAGTCTGTCTGTATGACGCAAGGCGAATAAAAACAAGCGCAATATCCCCACAATTTTTTTCTGCGCGTTATTTACTCGTGACGGGGCCTGTACTCAGGTCTATAACAATAACAATATATGTGTAGGTGTTCTGGATGGCTACTGTACCTCGGATATTACCTACTATGTATTATTATGAATTTAGGTCAATTTAAATATTATGTATAAACTTCCTGAAATAATAACAAGTGTAACTGAAACTTTTTGAAACCCTACATATTCATAGCTTAGTATTAAACTAACAACGTAACGGTACAGAAGTCGCCGGCGCACCTACCGGCTCTACAAAGGTAATGAGCTAGTTATTTCAGTCCTTTGTTTATTTACAAAATATCACTCCGTTTGAAGGCGGACCATCAAAATGAGCCGTAAAGTTGAAAATTCCATAAAAAGTCGTGTTGATGACCTCCGTAATTGAACCTCGCTCTTTGTAGCAGAGACAATGGACGGAACCCTGGGCTTTGGATCTATTGATTTGGAAATATAAGTCAATAGGAGTAACGCCGCCTTCCTACTACTTACTACAACGTACTACTATTGTGTAACATCAATAAACCTTAAAAATGTTCGGTAAAATTTAACTTAGATTTTATATTATTATAGGCCTTATTAATAATAAAAATAAAGTGCACTTTCCTAAATTAAATATTGGATTTATCTAGGCACAGAATTAGTAGATTATCTATTTACTATTTTAGGTATATTTTAGTATTATGTATGATCAAAGAAAAGTGTTGTTTAGTATTAACGTTTTGGACACGTAGTTAAGGATAGGTCAAATGATTTTTTTAAATTAGAAAAAATAATGTCTTTTCCTTCCACAAATTCCGACGGTGTGTATATTACTGAAAGTTATTATTTCAGTACTAAAAACAAACGAATAGTTACAATACCAATTTTTTTCATTTTATTGTACTGGTATTTCTCAATTAGCGATTTCATGACATGACGTTAAATTGAGTTAACATAAACGCGCTAATCATACGATTTATTTTAGTTCTTAAAATTTTATTTAACATTTTCAAGTGATGAAATGGTGACAAAACAAGCAATATATAAAATTATATATAAAATAATTAGGCTCACCTATCTGAATGACAATATTGAGCAGCAACTAAGATTAATTATGATAAAATAGCCAAAATAAACTGCAGTGCCGACCGCATTATAAGCGTTACTATGAAAATAAGGAAACTTTGTTACCCGATGTTCCATTCCGTTTTAAAATGTATTTGGAAGGAATACTTATTGTATTTGAATTAATATGATTGCACTAAGTAAATCATATAAAAAAGACTTAGGGAAGGGAAGTCAGCGAATACCCCTAAGAAGCATACTCCAAAGGTATACCAAGTAGGTTCAGAGACGAGCCTATCGGATGTGGGAAATTCAAACTAAAAAGAAAATATATGCTCACGCCATCCCAGAAGGGTCCCCGAAGGCGCAAGCAGAGGTGTTGTAACAACAACACCCACATTACACCGAATATGATTAAGTGCCAACGTGACAGAGGGTGAGTCCATCGCCGTCTCAGGCACTATACATACGTCTTTAAAATACTTCTCAGACATATGCAGGTTTCCTCAAGATGTTTTCTTCATCGTAAAGCACGTGGTATGAATTCACTGCTCATAAGTTTTTAGAATAACTCATTCGAACTTGCGTCGCTTGCGTAGCAGGCGACAGCTCAAACCCCGAGGCCACCACGGCTCTTACTCAAACTATTCCTACAATGAAATGTATTTGAAAAGAATGTTGATGAACAAGAGTGCAGTAAATCACATAAAAGAGTTAGGGAAGTGAAGTCAGCGAACACCCCTAAGATGTACTCCAAAGGTAACACGATACACACTCGTTTATCTGCTGTCGAGCAATTATTGAAGCGTGAAAAGGAGCGTCCTCCTATTATTTACACTGCGTTTTGTAATGCGGGCGTTCCGTTTTACAAAAATATCACATTACACATGTGCATTGGAGTAATGACATCACGTGTTTTATTAAAGTAATCACTAATATTGAAGTAATAACTAGATAAATAACGTTCGAACACTGTCTCACAGTGCCGCCCCAAAATATTCACCATGTGTCTGATATATATATTATAACTAACGAATATTATAACCTACTTATAACTTAGGCAAACAATTTTTTATCTCATAAAATGTGCAGGAATCGAACCTCCAACACTTAGCGCATTAAACTGGTACAATAATAACTAGACCAACAGTGCCGTCTTAACTATTCATATAACCTACTTCGTTTGAGTAACAAAATCTATGCATTAAGTAACATTTAGCTACGAGTATCTGTCAAACACAAATCGGTTTGATACAAAAGTCGTTATGAGAAATTCAATGGCTAATAAGTAGTGATACCTGTATTTTAGTACCTACAAAAAATACTTGTTAGTAGGTAGATGGCATTTGTGGATTCGAATAGTGGAAACGTGTCAATATAGATTAGTCGGACACGACCGTCGGGGAGCTGGGATTTTTTATCTTATCCGTACAATTGTAAGAGTCCTATTTCTTCTTAGTTACGACTTTAGGCAGTGTATTTCATTTTATTATTTCTAAAGCATCGATACTCCTTTGTTATAGAATAGTTAAGTTATTTTATAATACAGAATAAGTTTAATTTTCGATGGTACACGCGAAATTATTTTTTTTTGTCATTTTTAAATGGTTATTCAACTTCCCAATCGAATGAAATACATAGCTTTACGGGATTAGATTGAATATTTAAAAAATTGGTTGAAAACTATTATTCATTTTATGAAATAAATACTTATATCTTATAATGACAGTAAAATATAATTAAACAAATATGAATGCTAGTAAGTAAAGTAGTAATTCTAATAAGTACGTAAGGGTACAGTAGTAGCTGTTTTTATACTCAGTTATTAGGCAAGATTTTAATTTTGAAGAAGAATTTAAATAAAATAAACATTTAAGAGAATTAGAAAAATCAAGATTCCTTTGAAATACGGTGATATCATCTTTATATGTTCTAAAAAGTGATTTCATTAAAGTCAAACAGAATGTGAGTCAGGCCGGCTTATGTTCGGCCAAAGAACAGGCGCCCGTCCCGGCCCAAACGTTTCCGTTGACCAATAAACAAACATTAAATATTACTAACACAAAGCGTCAATACGAGCGAAAAAAATTAACTTTACGCCTCCCAAAAGAACAGTTCCCGAGGACATTACATTTTTAAAATCACATTTGGGGAGACAGGGGCAACGCTGATATAGGCCTACCCGTCCCAGCGCCGCGCGGAACAACAACAAAACAAGATTTTTTAATCTAACTTTTAACGTTTGTAAAAATTACTATTTAAAAATTTACGCCGCAGTGGCTAATTAACAGAGATTTAACCCTTCCGTCGTCGAAGCTCACTTTAATATTTAACCCCGGTGGAAATATTTGGCGCGTATTAAAACATGAAAAATTAATAGGACGCAGTGCTCGTCAACCGAATGTTCCCACATTTTTAGAGAATGATCCATGCTTTCACTGCATTACTATTACAACGAAAATGGCACATACTTTAGTTTCTAAGACGGCTAAAGGCACATGGAGGCGATTAATTATCTATAAAATATTATGTAGGCCTATAAGTATAAGGCATCTTTATTTGATTAAGAAAATGTAAAAGTTTCTACGTACCTACTGAAGTTTTAAAAAAAATAATTTGGTATTCTTAGGTAGGTCCGAAACCAAAAAAATAATGGAAAACGAATGGTACACTTGCACTAGAATAAAAAAAGCTAAAAACAAAACGGTTCATTCAAGAGTTGTAATAATTAATAAATAGTTATTTGAACAATAAAGCCTAATAATATGAAGACCTCAGGACGACCACATTGATAGAGGTACCGTATTTACACAGGACTAATTAGTGACAAAACGTACCTTGCCGTAGTGCAGTCCCTGTAGAGCACGTCGAAATCCTTGCAGGAGAGCAGCTTGCACCGGTTGACGCCTGGCTGGATGGCACCTAGCCCACGCAGGATGCGCACCTGTTCCACATTGCACACCAGCGGCACTATGTCCAATCTTTTTAGTTTTGTGTACACTGTGTGCAAACCTCCGACTAAATGTTTCAGGAACAGTTCAAATGCTTGCGGTAAACAGAGCATCGTATCGCCTTGAATGATGAACGCGGCGACTTTTTGCCCACGATAATCTACCAGTTTACACTCGTTTGCGGAGGGGTCCGAGGTGGATATTGGAGGAGGGCTGCCGTACCGTGGCGGGCCGTGATGGTGCGCTGCCGCCATGAGCTCGAGCGGTGAGTGGTGCATCATCTGCAGCGAGCCCAGCAGGCCGAGGCCGGGTGGCGGCAGCGGCAGCCGTGGCGCCATCAGGTGCGGCGGGCTGAGCCCTCGAGCTGGGGAAGCCGCCTTCACCCTTGGTGAGCCCCCAGAAGAGCCGCTCACTTCGCTCGCTGTCGACGCTGAGTCCACGACGGACTCCATTCTCGTAAGGTCTGACTACACACGCATCACACACCCGTCGCGCGCGCTGTTCCGCGCAACAATAAATAAAAACCCAGAGCGAAACGAGGGCGCGGCCGCGTGCGCGCGCCCGCCCCGACGGCCGCGCCTCATTGGCCGGCCGGCTATGCAGGCTGAACTTGATTGGGCGACAACGTCGCCGTGATGTCTCCGCCTCTTTTTTCGTTGCGTTACGTTGCGAGCGCGCGAAGAAACGTTCCTGTTTCTTTTGGGTGTTGTGTGGTGCGGGCGCGCGTCGGGGGTGTATTGATAACAATGTCACCGGCAATCAATATGGGCCTAGATGTCGCTGCGAATGTATCTCGTCTTCCACCGTCGTGCAATGACACCATATCACTATAATTAAATTAATAAATAAATATGATTTGTTATTTTTAAATAATCTGAAGGCATAAAAATCTTAACGTATGTCGCTAAAATCACAAGAAATGTAATAGGCTCATGTATACGAATAAAATAGCGATGCATTCTTAAACGCTAGTGTTGAAACCGTGCCCTTGGGTTTGTAGGGCGGATATTACATTGTTGATGTAGGTCACAAATTTACACAGAAACTTTTGAAGTTTGTTTCAAATTTCAAAGCGGGTCTGTTTTATATTAATACATGTTTAAGTATTTCTTTGATATAGAAAACATAGGTTGACATTTTCACATATTACTAAAAATTTAAGAATACCTTACCTGTATTCTTAAATACTTAGTTAAAGTTAACCATAACCGTAGATTCATTGCATCTTTATTAAAAGTTTTGTCCATTGACTAAAATTAATTAAAAATTAATAATGATTGCAATTCTTTAATCAGCATTATCATTATAATAAAGCACCTACTGAAAACATAATACCTATAGGTAAGAGTTATTATTCATAAGATTGTACCTTATACACTTTCACTTTTATTAGCCTTACTAATTTATATTATTAAAGCACAAATGGTGGCGAATAAATATTACTCGTTTTTATTAGTCCTTTATTGACTCCACCCATGCCGTGCGCTATAGGTACCATTTTTACCTTAATTATTACAATTTATATACCAACTTAATAAAAAATTTACTTGGGTAGCCCGTGTTGGTGCTTATGTACTAATATTAATTACTAGTTGTGCCCCGCGGTTTTACCCGCGTAGAGGTAATTTCATGGGTGACCCATGGAACCCTAATGTTTTATTGAATAAAAGTAGACTATGTTACTCTTTGTAAAATTAGCCAAATGCCAGTGAAAGTCCCGTTAAAACCGGCCCAGCCGCTTAGGAGATTAGCCGGAACAAATACACAGACAGACAGACAGAAAAAAATTAAATTGGATTTTTAATATCGGTATTGTATATATGCATATACTTTCATATGCATTCAGTGAAAACTTGTTATTTTTGAATTACACAACAGACAGAACAATTTTATTTATATGTATAATAAGATTGGTAAACGACAGACTGGCCATCCAGTTGTTAGTATAAGTGATGGTAAAAACAAAGATTAAATTGTTTTGGATAGTTATGGTAATGTATCAAAAATATTAACCTAATAAGTAAATCTAGGACAACTTAAAAATTTGTCGAGTACTGAATGTGTATAGAAAAGAGAATATAAAAAAACTTGATTAATCAGTAGTATTTGATTTTAGATTAAGGCTAGCTGTGCCCTGCTGTTTCACCCAAGTAGATTTAATTTAATTCCCGCGGAAACTAAATGTTTTTCGTATTTATTATTTATTTATTAGTCAGTATTTTTATATGCATTTAGCGAAAAGCTGTAATTTTAGAATTACAAACAGATACTTAAATTTTATCTATCTGTATAGAATAGATTACATTAGCCGTACATCAAAAGTCTATAGAGTACCTACCTAATTATTTATCAAAAATATAACATACATACAAGGGAGCCGTGGTGGCCTTGAGGTTGGAGCAGTCGCCTGCAACGCAAGCGACGCAAGTTCGAATCCCAGCGGGGCCTGTACCAATAAGTTTTTCTAAAAACCTCATGTACAGTGATTTCACACCACGTGCTTTACGGTGAAGGAAAACATCGTGAAGAAACCTGCATATTTCTGAGAAGTAATTCAATGACGTATGTAAGGTGTCTGAGACGGCAATGGACTCACCATCTGTCACGTTGGCACTTAATCATCTTCGGTGAAAAGTGAGTGTTTTGAATACAACACCTCTGCCTACCCCTTCGGGGAATACAGGCGTTAGCATATGTATGGACTTACAATTAATATACCTATTTATTTTTCGTTCTAAGTGGTTATAGAGAAGTATACCTACCTCCTTAGAAAATCATGGCACATTATAGTAGTGTGTTCTTGCGGCGAATAAGGTCGCCATTGTGGTGGGAAGAAAAATAAATGTGAATGATGACGTAACGTGAATTTGGTACGGGGCCCTAATAGTAAAAGTATATCGACCTAAGTGTAATCAACCTATGTATTTTCTAAGTAGTTTATTTGCGATATATTTACAAGTGTAATTTCAATACAAAGGGGTTGGAAGTGTCGAAACAATAGCGATCTCTACAACGTTCGACAACTTTGCGAAACTCCCGAAAGCCACTCGAAAAGGTTTCGTCTTCATAACCATGCAGCATTTTACCGACCATACTTCGATGTACACGCTGTTTTTAACCTTATTTAGAAGTATTTAAGATTCATAAAATGTTTTATGGATAGAGCAATTTAATATTGTGTTCAAAATTCTTTGTTCTCGGATGCCTTTCATTGATTATTTTTTTATTACTTTTAATAACAACTTACGTCATACAATAAATCTATGGATACGTTCTCGTCACTTCGTCAGATGTGTTGGGACAAGTATTCTTGAGAGAAGATTGTTATACACACTTATTGTAAGTGCAATATTGTTTTATTTCATTCAGTTGATATTTTTAGTGCTTAGAAGGAGCTTTTGTGCGTACCTACATTGTTAAAAAGGTAACGATATTTACCTTGCATTGTACTTTAATTTGTCCTCAAAATGTTACCCACTTTACTGGAGACTTTATTACTGCGACTAGATACAGAATTTACTGTAAAAATAGTTGAAATTAGTAGGTACTCATTACATTATTTCTATTGTAGGTACGATATTATAAATTGAAGAAATAAATGGTATGTGATTATTAACTTTTGATTAGATTTTGTCAAAGCGTTTGAGAGTGCCATTGCATAATAATCTTTTTATGTTCACTGATGTTATCATCAACCTTAATGACTCAATGAACCTTCGACTAATATAATAATAATAATAATAATAAGAATAAATAAAATTTCTTCACACAAATTCACTTTGATAAATGTGGGTAAGTATTGATCAATAATTGACTTGACCTGAACCCAATACTTACCGACTTCCCGTACCTTATATTTTAAAAAGAATCTTACCACCTAATATATAAAATTCTCGTGTCACAGTTTTGTTGCCATACTCCTCCGAAACGGCTTGACCGATTTTGATGAAATTTTTTGTGCTTATCCGGTATCTATGAGAATCGGCCAACATCTATTTTTCATCCCCCTAAATGTTAGGGGTAGTCCACCCCAAAAAAAAATGGCAATACAACGTATGCCGGGCACAGCTAGTAGAGATATAGAATACCATAGATATATAAACGCCAATAAAGAACAAAATCTCGAAAGCTAAAAGTATAGTCAGCAACATAATATTTCTGTACCAATAAATTAAAAAAATATGTGTATAAAAATATGTGTATAAATTAGTAAGTAGGTAAGTGTTTTTAAAATGTAAGTACTAAATATAATAATTGTACGTCATAATTTCTAATTGAGACTGATATTTTTTTTTGCTAACAACATGCAATGAGTGAGTGAGTGAGGATATTCCGAAGGAGAAGACATTAATAGGCCCGCCATTTGCATTCATTATTAGCACGGGTTATACTTGATATCATACCGCTCTACAGTTCAATACCTTTTTCTATTCGTCCCTATACTCTGTATACGTTATGCTTGCCATCGGGTTGCTGTTATATCCTACGAGTTGGACTAAGTATTGCTCATTGTATTGTTATCTGCCTAAAAATAATTTATTGCGAGTTTGTTGTATTTAACTTAAATTTAGTACAATAAACTAAGCGAAAAAGAAAAATATAAATTATAAATAGAACACAGGTGAAGGTCTAAAATCGGTGAAGTACTAGGTACCGAATTACCTAAACAATTTTAAATGTAGTATCAAACTTTTTAACCTTTTGACACAGTTACACGTAGGTACCTACTATGTGTACCTACTTGTAGTTTTATTTAATCTTGCGGACTAATTTAGATATATAATATTACTTATAATGACATTAACACAGTAACCAAGTTGCTAATTAAATGCTTCCACACTATAGCTTTGCTCACTACAGCCTGAAACTAAATATGTTTTGATTTTTTTAATCTAAATAAGTAATTAATTGCAATTGTTTGCCGAAATTCACATGCAGTTTATGATAGAACAAGAAAAATACTGATGAAGTTATAACTAAGCAGTTCGCACATGTGATTTGAGTCACTTATGTAAATGAGTGCGGCAAAACATTTTGTGTACGCGATTATCAATCATATTTCAAAGGTGTCTCAACAGAAGGTAAGAGAGAACAAAGAATGTGTTATCTATATTTACCAACTGCAACACTGGGTTGTTCATAACGCTTCAAAATCGTTGGTATTAACATGTTTTATGTCTTAAGGGGTATACATATGTTAATTAATAAAAAAATGCGTATGTTATGTGCATGCATGCATGAATGTGGATGAAGCGAAACAAGTATGTAAGGATCGTAGCATGTGACACACAGGGGTCTCTGCCTACCCCCATGGGATACAGGCGTGAGCATATGTATGTATGTACGTATGTTACCATGGAGTCAAATGAATATCATTTTGTGCCAAGATGTCAAATTTTACCTACAATCCTGATGGTAAGCAATACCTGACGAACAGCATCAAATCTCGAAAATACCTTAGACTTATAATATTGCTTTAGATTATTTTGTAATTACCTGTGAGTACTTATAATATATATAAATTACTTAAGTGGAGTGCCTATTGTGAAAGCTCGTAGAACACTTTATAATAGGTATACTTAATTTATTTGATGAAAGAGTAATTTTTATTTTTCTGTCAATTATAAATATACTCAAAAGATACGCCATGTGAATGCATTCCAACTTGACTTACAATTACGTATAGCACGCAGGTGACCAAGGTGAGCAATGATGGAACCATAGAAAACATATTTGCATATTTACATGAAATAAAATTTCATATTAAAAAATTAAAGGTGGCGTTTCCAAGGCACCTAGCGTTACTAGGTACTTGAAGTAAAGACAAGAATCGTTTGTCCAATAAGAAAATGTGGGTAATTTGTCGTTAGCATATATGTACTAATAATACTTACACTGAAGTGGATTGTTAGGCCTAATTATATTTCAATTCTTGCATAATATTATTTGACTACATTGACGCAATGAGGAAAAGACCATTTCGTCTTAACAAAGCGTTATCAAAGTTTAAGGCGCGGAATATTTTTACCTGTCAGATAATCTCCAGTACTCATTATCAACAGACAAACAAATTAACAGCTCTTAGCCACTTGTTATCACTAAAGAGAGATTTCACAAGATTACCGTGTGTCAGTGTGTTCTGACTGTGTTCTGAATTTGCTGCTATAGATTAAACACGGTGAGTAAACACTCATTATTTAGTGTCATAATATCACCTTGTTTGGACAACTTTAATATACTATTTTCTAAATTTTATGTGGCCCCATTAATAGTGACATGGATATAAATTGCGATGGTATTTATAATCACTTCATCCCTGTATGGCGTCATCTTACTTATGGTACAGTTTAAATATACGCTTTACAAACAGCAAAGCATCAAGGCCTATTTTTTTTTAAATAAGTCAGTTGTTGTCAGTTGAGCGCAACGGTTACCAAACGTAGATTTAAAAAAATACTCTTTTATTTACTGTCGAAATAATGAAGATATTTTGTAGTATTGAAGTTTTGAAAAATGTCGGTAAAACACGTGAATGACGAGGTATTATATCGATCTTAACGTGACACTCATTACGCGTTTTCTGCTTATTTTCTCGTAGATGCGCGCGTCTGTGGGAGTGTGTCATTTCAAACGACTTGTACCATGCTTCTTGACTGCTTATATGTATATCTTTAAACTGTGTTTATGGACTGTGAAATTGTGAAGTATACGTTCAAATATTAATATCAATGAATATTGAATAATTATATTAATCTAACTTCAACCGATGGCTACATCCGGGAAACCTCTTAAACTTAGCGAAACTTGTACTATAGTGAATTTGAATTAAAGCAATACCTGTTTGAACTAGACCCAATCCAAAACTCCATAAAATTAGTCATAGTCAATATACCATGCGTAGCGCTACGCTAATGATTGCTCACAAAAAATTAACAGGCGCTTCTCACGAGATTTAATGTGATATGGACAAACATATTTTTATAATATGATTAATAAGTAATTTTAAGTATTTCCTAAAATAATTATTAAATTTATTATTTATCGTCAGTTATCTTATGAGTTACTCAGTATCCGTAGATTTTACTTTTTAATTAAAATTAATGTATTAGGCCACAAAAAGTATCGTGAACGAATGGTCTTTACTGAGCAATAAATCGAGCTCAACATAGCAAAGCTGCAACAGACTGGCGCATACTCGTTAAACTTTATTTTTATATTAAACCCGTAACTCCAGGTCCAACGCCCAACAACTGTAATCCCCTGTCGTGAAACGTGAAATTTGCACACATTTTAATGTAAAACGGAATGCTCCTGAATCGTAAATCAATACCACAGCTACTACTAGTGAATGGTTATGTCCCTGTTCTCTTATAACCGCGATAAATGATCACAAAAGTAAAATTAAAATGTATTAAAAATCTAGGATAGGTTATCATGTTTTGAAAATGTTCATCGACAAAATTTGTTTGTTTTCTAAAACTAGCTGTAGGAGTTCGAAAACAGAAACTGCAGGCAATAACCCAATTAATTACAATGCTTTACAATGGCCGCGTCCGAAGTGCAGTAAATAATGCAACCAACAGTGGCATTCACTCCCGGCTCGAGCGTTTCATGCATTTGCCGCGAGTGGAAGTACCAAATTAAATTTGTTCACAATGCAAGGTCCTACCTAGTACGGTACGGTAGCATGCTGCACTTCCGATAATTTATGTTTTCACTAATTTGCTTTCGTCGCCGCTTTGTGGAGAAGTTTGAGGTGAACTACGCTCCATGTGCGAATAAATTAGTACCCACGTTGTATCGGCATTAAGAGCATTAATATTATTACCTACATTATAATTGAAGAAGGCAATGGTGGCCTTGGGGTTTGAGCAGAAGCCTGCTACGCAAGCGACGCAAGATCGAATCCCAGCGCGGCCTGGACCTGGTTTTTCTAAAAAAACTTATGTACAGTTATTTCACACCATGTGCTTACGGTGAAGGAAAACATCGTGAGGAAACCTACATATGTCTGAGAAGTAATACACAGACGTATGAATAGTGCCTGAGACGGCGATAGACTCACCATCTGTCACGTTGGCACTTAATCATCTTCTCGGGGAATAGAGGCGTGAGCATATGTATATGTACGTACATTAAAATTATTTAGATTAGATATTTTTAACATCTATTTTTTACTGCGATGCGTCCTTAAAAAATAATTTAAATATATTCGAAAAATTCTAATTACTTACACGCTTGCCTCGGTCTAACTAGCCTATAAAACACGGAGAGATGTGGTCTAACCGGTGTTGACGAGGTGTGATTTGAGTCTCACTTTGTAGTTTGTAGGGCTAGAGTGTTGCGTTTGATGTAAAAATCATACGTCACTCCCCGGGAGTATCCGCAAATATTGACTCGGCTTTTTTCCCGGAACGAAACGTACACGTATTCCAAACTTATTCAGATCTCAATATTTTTTTTACTCTACGAACTTTCATTAGTATTTTTTAGTTTAGTTTGTTTGCCAAACATTCGGTACTGTATAAATCCCCACACACACTTAATAGCAACTTAATGTCAGCGTATTTCACCAAGATATCATAATTTTATTCGGCTGTGATTACTTTCTCATTGCTTGCTGAAAAACTACGCATCATTTTTATAACTATTTTCTGAAGGCGCACAATTGCTCACCAATTTGAACTGCGAAATGTTATAAAAACGTAGGTTCTTGTAGTTTTTCCACTGCAGCGTTTTTTTCTCTGAGTGATTATATTCGCAGGCCAGTGATCCAAGCGGACATGTCGCCTCACTCAAGATCCCAGAATAGGTATCCGACACACTCACACTTAGAGCCCACATTATTTTTTCCAGTTTTCATCAGTTCACGCTCAGTCTGTCTTTTGATTCAATGGGTGTGTAATGTGGTGTTGCCGCATTTATTTTGCACTCTTGCCTTGATGTTGCCAGTTTATTTGCATTCTCTTGGTGGTGCCAGTTATTCCCCAACGCTTTGAAGTCAAAGCTCTTTTGACTTTGTGGGGCGGTTTAGTTGGAGCTGACCGCAGCGCAGAATGAATGATACGAGTACTTTTACGATGAATAGTCTCGTGTTGATTTTTTCTAGTTGTATAAACACCTTTTTAGTTCTGTTTACTATCCTGTGGGTCGACGTCGTAGGCTGTTCATGTACTTTTTCGGGTTGCAGTGTAAAAAAACCTTTTTATGGAAACTAATATTGTTAACTAGGTATATATAATTGTGATAGGTTTTGCAGGAAATATTTATATTTTTAAATAAATAATTATGCATGCCTATTCCTTTTTAAACATATTTATATGAAGAGAGTAGAGGGAATTTGGATTTTATGAAACAGATTTCAAAGTCTAGACTATATTAATATTTGCACTTACTTCAACGAGTGATTAAGGTATGAAATATTAATGGCGAAATTGTATACACTATAATCTAATTTTTTCCGACGAACAGGTACATATGAACTGTAAGTATTTTAGCATAAGCGAATACAAAGCGAATATATTTCCTGTGCGGTAGCTGATAGGTCTGTGTCGCGATAGTGAGTCGCGACACAAATGGGTGTAGATGAAAAATTATTCGCACTCGCGCGTATTGACTCTATACACATTGACAGGGGCTGTGCATGCGTGATCCGACCTAATATTACGTAGGGTTGGCGATAAATATTAAATATAAACTACATAATTATGTACTTAAGCATGTACCAAGAGCAAGTCTACAAATATTACACAGACAATAAAGTAAAGGGAGTTTGAAGAGTTTTGGTTCGAAAAGACGTGACTTGGGTGAAAAAAATATTGCCTTTAACTACTTTTAAATTCCGCCATAATAAACTCTTCATATTCATATATTTTATTACAATTATTTAGTTACAATGATACAATGCTTCAAGTTACTATTTGCAACAAAAGCATTCAGGTTAAGTTTTTTTTTTCAAATTAATTAGTGTGGGATTTGGGAGGTCTATGTAGCAGTGGAGAACCATCGATTTAATGATGAAAACTCAGTAACAAATGTATTATTTCAAACACAAGAATAACTTTTAACCCACTGACAAAGGCGCATCGATTGGATGATAGAGATTCTCCTGTAATTTATAGAATACTAGCAGTACCCCGCGGTTTCACCTTCGTAGACTTTATTGCGATATACATCGTTTATGTCACGTTCCACGGGAATGTTTTTAGTCTACCTCCCCACCAATTTTCAGCCAAATCGGCTAATAAGACTTTCGTTTATGTATATATAGATTGAAGTACAGCCTTTCTCCCATTACGAGTATTTTTTTAAACAGAGAGCCGATGACGTTAAAGTACAACCCTAATAAAAGACGTGTTCGGAAACGAGCCCAAGTCGGATGTCAAGGCGTGACGCGTTTTGAATGTACCTCCGCGGTCGCAAGTAATAAATAGAATATTTTTATCGCACACACGCACTCGCCGCGGGCAAATATTGTGTCGTGGTAATCTCACTGTATTCTCAACGCTTAGGAAATTTCAAGACGCTTCACTGTGCATAAGTCAGCCATCGAGGGGATTGGCAGCGGTTTTTGTGACTCTATATTTATCTATTTTATTATGCATACGTATCTATTTGACGTAAGACTATTTTTAAATATTTGAATGCAAAATATAGTGAGTTGTGGTATAATTTACGTCACTTATTGAAAAAAAAAACAAAATTTTTCATGGAGCACCTACATATCATAATTATTATTATGTGCGTCTTTTTTGAATATAAAGTAAACCATAAATAAGTAATAAGAATGTATATATGTAGTACCTACCTACTATATACAATGCACTATATACAAATACTACCTAGTAGAAAAGGTGCGAAGTTTAGGCTTTAGGTGACAAATTCATGACAATTGTATTTTAACTCCAGTATGAGTGATGATTCAACTACTGTAACAATGTAACAAGGTCTAACAGAATCCTGCATATCTATCTAAATATATATATATATATATATATATATAACTCAAAGGTGACTGACTGACATAGTGACCTATCAACGCACAGCCCAAACCACTGGACGGATCTGGCTGAAATTTGGCATGCAGGTAGATGTTGACGTAGGCATCCGCAAAAAAATTATTAATTCTACCCCCAAGGGAATAAAATAGAGGATGAAAGTTTAGGCTACTTTTAATAAAAAACTTAGGGTATGCTAACGCGGGTGAAACCGCGGGAACACCTAGTAATATATAAAGCTGAAGAGTTTGTTTGTTTCCTTGAAAGCGCAAATCTCAGAAACTTCTGGTACGATTTAAAAAAAACTTTCATATCATAACGAAGTCACTGGCTAAAGTTAGCGTTAGCCCAAAGTAACTAATCCACGCTAGGCAGGAGGTAGTAGTTCTATATTTTGAAATATTTTTTGATCATCTTGGCAGTTCCCGAACATCGGAAGCTATTCTCACCCTCGCTGTATGCGGCTGCTGTTACCAATATTATTCAAACCCGCATATGCGTGAAGCGTTTTATTACAATCGACTATCCATCAATCCGTCACCGCCGCAACCCTTGCCAATAAGTGTCACCTAAATAATCCTTAACACTGTCTAGTTTGCATCCCGATATTATATACAAACGCTAGTTGCATATACATACTTAAGATAATTACGTTAATTATATATTATCATAGCGGACCTACTCAAAACTCTACATACTTTATTAATATGAAAGTAGTTTTTCATATTTTGTCGTAATATCACTTTTTGACTCTTATCCAAACGTCAAAAATTTGTTTTAATATACCACACTAAGATAAGTGAGAAGAAACAGAATATTAAGATAATAGAAAATCGCAGTCTATACTGCTCGAGCTAGGACTGATGATGCGCAGCAAAACCTGAAAGGGTAAGTATGAACAAATGTGTCTACAAACTGACCCTTCATGATAATGATGTGACATTATGACTGACTCTAATACTGATATTTCGCCATTTGACACGTACTTTCATTTGCAGTAAAGCCATGGTATAAAAAACTCGGCTGGATTTATTTGATCGATTAGACATCAACTTCTGTAAGGACCCGTTACTTAAATCAGGGCGAATGAAACCAATGTAGACGGAATTTACATATAAGTATCTTAAAACCCTAAATATGACGTATTTAGCGTTAGTATGCTTTAGTGAGAGATTTCAATGCAAAGCAGTGTTTTACATCACGTGTGAGTAATATCATTAGTAATAATAGGGACGCAAACGCCTAATTTGATACGATGGCACAGTGTGCAGTTTTGAGATAATGCTAGTAAAATGTATTTTATTTATTTTCATAGTACAAACTTCTTACTAACATCTCTGATGCCGTCGGATTTAATAGTAAAATAACAACACATTCGTTTTAAAAGTCTCGTTCTGTAGCGTCAATTATGGATAAGAAACAATTCCCCAGAAGGTAAGGCAGGGTAGCGTCCGGGTAATAAGTGAACCTGGTATAAGGTGGGCTGCCTAGTTTTCTAGGAATGCGTGTGCGCCTCAAATGTTAAAAAGGTATTAGAACTCTCAATTTTACATTTTACATACAGAGAGAAAGCAAACTAGAGCAAGAAGGCACTATGTATAGGAATACAGGGGAACACTGAGCAATTAAATTAAATAACATGGAGGAATCCTAATATTCTGTATATTCTATACAGATAAATAAAATTGAAACGTGTCTGTTTGTAATTCCAAAATTACAGCTTTTCACTCGCTACATATGAAAGTATACACGGTACGGACAAAGAAAAACCAATTTTTTTTTTAATTTTCTGTTTGTCTGTCTGTTTGTTGGCTGTTCAAATAATTTAAGATAAAATTAATTAGAAATAAACATTGCATATTGTATTGAAGAAATAATTCAATACAACCCAATACAAAAAGCAAATAAAAACATTCTGGGAAAATATATATTTTGAATTCCCCGAGGAAACAGCTACTCCAAATGCGTAATTCGACATACCGATCCCCGGTCACCAGCTAAAATGTAAAATGGCTCCCTTGCATTTTTTCATAAGTGCCATAAAATATGACATTTATTACGGTCAGATCTGCCTCAACCACTATTGATAGGCAAATGAGAGAGTTTTTTAAAAGAAAAACGATGTCTGCTTTTTATGTGTTCGCTCGGATAAGGATGTTTTAAGAAGTTGCGACTCTTGTGTTTGCCCTTAACGATCTATGTTCTGTTATCTCAATATCTAGGCTGCTGTTTATGGTGTACTTTGTTGTTTTGACCAAATTGCTTCATCCACAATTCAAGGGTTTTATGTTTTGCCATAAAATTACTTCAGTTGGGATTAGCTGTTTTTTATCATAGGATGCGTAATTGCGAATATAATAACGCAAAGATGGCGTTGAGTTAACTAAAAATACTTTAAACATATTCTACTCAATATTGTTGAATCGATGTGTGCTCGACACACTAAGATTTTTAATTCATCCAAAAATATACGAGTAAATGATATACGCTGTAATATATTCCCAAAAACGATGTAAGAATGTTGAAATTGAGCTATCAGTGACGATAAGGGCAATAACTCACCGAATAGGTCAAGCACAATAGTGAGTGCCGCCGATAATCGTATATTAAGGCTCTTATCCCTGCGAGCACCTCTGCGACAATAGAAAGGAATATAACGTCGAAAAGTGGCCACATAAAAATGACATACGGTTCAAGACGATGTCGTCGAGATGAAAAAATAGCGCCACTCATCGTTGAAAATTGCAAATGCTACTTTTATTTTATGTCATAAATATTTTGTCGAATATTCAATGTTTATCCGTCAGTTTCTAATGTAACATAGACTGTATCTAGTAATGTCAAAATTTTTAGTTTGTCTGTCTGTACAATTATCGGTTATTAGAAGAAACAATTAGCTTAAAAACAAAATTTGGTATTAATAGCTTCTGTTTAACATATTTAATCTACAATTTACTAAAATACGGTGCCAAAGTTCTACAACATTGTTAATATCTACATATTAACAATATTCTTGAAGCAAAACAAACATCCCCTTTTAAGAGCGAGCTGTGGAATTGATTTTCCCATCAGGCGGCAAATGGCAAATCGTAATAAAACTATCCGTGTGATATGTAAAGCAGCCATAATATTGAAAACTTCCAAAGTCCATCAATAAATGCGGCGCTGTATGGGGACGTTACTTCGTCTTATGATGTGTAGTGACGCACTACTATGAGAGAGTGAGTTATCGATACTCTATTACTTACATTTTGCTCTACTATACATTTCAGTCTCAATCATATAAGTTCGTAGCTCTCGTGCCTCGCGTAGTGGCCGTAGAAATTGTTTGACGATACATAAGTAGGTACCGTCGTACTCAGTAACTAATAAAAACTGACTACTACTGCTTATACTCTACGCTGACATTAGTAATGTAACAGCATTCTCGTAGATAGTGTCAAATTAAACTGGTAAGAAAAAAACAGCATTATATTCTTTGGATTCATAATATTTCATTTTGAATTCAATGAACAGATAAATCAAAGACTAATTAAAATTTTGTTGAAAAGTAAGTAAATTAAAATGAAGAATATTTGGTATCGATAAGACCCTCCGGCACTCAAAGTTCGGCTCCAAGGCGTCAGAACGCACCGAACGCAACTATCAAAGAGAAATCTTTTCCGTGTATCAATAACGTGAATCGAGCCGTCGACTAGACACATTGCTCTCCTTTATGTCGCTTGCGTATCGTGACTATAATATTAGGTCGAATACATGTCGCCTACGAGACAAAGCTTTCCGCGTTTTATGTAAGCAACCAGGCAAAGCTACTTAGCACTACCCTATGCTTTACTTGGTTAGTTCAAGAATTTTTCTTGCTAACTTTTTTTATAGCCGACAACTAGGTAAGTATACAGTCCGCCTGCTATGTGATGGTAATCGGCTACTGTAGCCTATGAATGCTTGACACATCTAGTGTCACTTGCACCTCAACCTCCTCCGCCTCCTCGAACCTTTTAAAGATTAAAATCCATGTGCATCCAACATACTGACTACTCCTGCTATCATGTAGCACGGGCGAACTTAAAAAAATCTGTCAAACTCTTAATTTTGGGTGTCAAATTACGCGGGGGATAAGCCACGGCCGAGAGCTAGTTATGACATACATATATGTAGTTGAAATCTCTAGATATTTGCTTGTTTCCTTTTAATATATGAATTAACTCTTTCCGAGCGTTTTATAAGCCAATCTTAGCTTTTAGATAAATGGATATCAAAATATTCATACAATATTAACAAAGGTGCACTGTGGTGTGTGAGGGCGTGAAATTATGTTTCTTGGTGTATGCAGATTGGAGAGGGTGCCTTCAGGGAGCTGAAGATTAGTTCCGGTTTACTTTTTATAGGATTCCGATGATAAATGTTACCATCGTTGGGCTAACGGGTGGTGCGTGTAACGTATTCAAATAAGACACTTCCAATGCCTATTTAAATATTTATGTTTTGCTTATTACTGACAACAAGGATCGGAAATAAATTTAAAATCAAACACAGTGCCTAGCAACTCTAACTATTTCATTTAGTTTACTTACTAGATGTAAGATAAGTACCATTGAACATAAACAGTAAACATATCACAAAAACCTCACTGACCATCATCTTATTCTAATAAATTACCTCTTATACCTAAATTAGAGGAATAAGTAGTTTTAACAGCCCTGCTATTTATTTATCAATCTATATAATCTTATACCTTCAAACGAATATATATTATAATCACAATATCAAAAACGGCACAAGCTATTTTCATGATTTCAGAATGCAACGGGTTTCGGGGTCAATAAATCGATCTAGCTAGACTTTAATTTAAAAAAAGTGTTAGAAAAAAATACTGAGCAAACCTAGGCTATCCAGGTATGTGCTATAAGTAAATGTAGAGCTTCTAGACAAGGTCCAGTAAACGTTTCGTTTCTCTGTTCGTATTCTGTAGTCACTGAGTTTTAAGAAACACAACACAATATGGCACCCTTCTGTCACTAACAGTTTCGAGTCAGACAAAAAACGAGGAATGTAGCCCGAGCAGACGGATGGACGATTGCCGATCCCGAAATATGATTTATAGATCGGACGTCATCGGCAATGCGCTTTCTGTACCGACGGCGACGGACGTGTCACCGCTGGCGCCGCGCCGCACCCCACGGATCAAGGAAAAATGGTCATTACCCAAAGTATAGGTTTTTTATAGGTGTATGATGATGAGATGTATAGTATAGGTTTAACATGTTTTATCGTTAATAATATCGACTGCAGATTTTCCTCATTTTGAATAAGAATGTAAAGCTTCCTAAACCCACCGCTAAAACCTATAGTAATGCTAGCACTATCTTTTTTTTATTGACGAGGGGGAAGCCTTCAAAAGGACCCCGACCGCCGTATGAGAGGCAGGTATGCGGGATTTTTACCACACTAAAACAACCCCGGTGGCCATCCTCCGTGCTAGCTATGCTAACACTATCCTATGCTATGCCTACGCGTGCTACAAAAATACATATCTATGTCGGAAAAGAAAGTTTTTAATTTTGTATGTAAGTAAGTTGGTATGTATGAATGCAGTCCCCAAAACTTAAGCAGAAAGTTGGTTTACACGTTTTCAGTTCGATTCAATCAAAGCATGGTCAACCTATATGTTAACAATTATACAATGATCTCATCGACTCCAGCAAAGCTGGTGCCTAACTGCTAAGCAGACGAGATGTAATAGAATACTGAAGTTACTAGCTAATGCCAACTCTTTTAAACATAATAATATCATAGATTCCGACTATGTTACAACACAGTGTGCAAAATATTTTTCTTTACGTAGTCATTTTTCTTCTTTTATTCTATGGATGAAGGTATATCGTATCGTAGGATCCCTTGCAAACGCTGAACATTTGTATGGAATCGAACAATAATCGCTCATATTGTCAGTTACAATACAATTTGTTTGAAAACTCGACGCGTGAGAGAAATAATAACAAATGATTCGCGCCCTAACGCCGGCTGGCGTTGAGAGATCACGCCTATTGCTCTCTTGTTGATGAAAAAAGCATACAATATTAGTCTGCCAGATACATTAGGTCTGACTTGAATTTCCTTCAAGATGGATCTTAATAAATCTTGTTCCTATCTAAAACTACATACATCGTTCAATTGTAAACAGTAAATAGCAAGTAGGTAGGCGAATATAGTCCGTCTGTTCGGATCATGGACCTATTAGAGTTGTTCGGATACAAATATATAGAAGGCAGAGTACCTACATCTTCTTGCAAGAACCCTAAAGAAAAATAAGGTACGTATGATAGGTATACATAGAATGTTTTTAAATAAATCTGTCTGCATATTTTACTTAAGTTATTTCCTACTGTCATTACCTACCTAATACCGACCGATCTTAAATACATATATTAAAATTTCTTTCAGATACTTGGCTTTTGAGTCTAAAAAGAAATTATATAAACTAAACTCATGTTTACATTCTTAGAGTAGGTAGGTACTGTAAGGCCTCAGCCTTACAAGCTGGTTAAAACCTTTTTCGCTATAGTTTACACTTTATGAAATATATTTGAATTATCCAAAAAAGAATTCGAAAAAAGAAGAATAATGGTAGAGCTTGTCAGACAGCAGAACGAAATGGAAGGAATATAAGAAATAAAAGTGAAAAACAATACATTAATTTTATTTTATATAGAAAATAGAAGTGATCCCGGAGAGCGAGGTACCCGAGTTTGGGGTCGCTCGCCACAGTACCTACTTTAAGGCTCACTTCAGGCATCACGCGAAAGTGGTGGGAGTTCTCTCGCAATTCAGAGTAAAACTGAAGATTGACTTGCTCGCTTGCCAATTAGTTTTTAACTGCGCTTAAAAGAATCCACTACTTTCGCTGAGCGCGCATATCTTGTATACGTGACGGTGCCTGTATGATAAGTAAAATATATACCTTCGTATGCATTTAGAGAAAAGCTGTTAATTTGTTACTACAAACATTCACTTCCATTTTATTGGGGTGTATAAATTGAGATAAATCGAATAAATTAATTTGATTATCTTAATCGCAAAGCCCCTGATTGTAATTGTTTTGTAGAAAAGAATAGATACATGTTATAATTTCTAATTTCTTCTTATAATCTGACAATAGCTGTGATGTGGCCTATGTAGAATTGGTGATGCTGGTGTTTTTAAAGGAACAATTATGAATCATGTTTCTATACATTATGTATTGTCTAGATCTAAGCTACATTACCTACTTTACGTGCATACTTTGTATAATACTGTAGCGCCGCGATCCCAATTTGGGCCACTACCCGGGATCTATTCAATAAATTAATTAAACGTTTTCCACTTTTATTATATTACTCTTCCATCATTGTTCTATCTCAAAATCACTCGCTGACAACCAATATTGTTTTTATTCCTTTTTCGAATTCTTTTCAGATTATGAAATATCTTTCATAAAACTTAAATTTTCAAAAAACAAGGTTTTAAGCCGCTAGTAAGGCTGAGGACTACCATGGATGAAGAATCACGTAAGTAAGTATATCATTATTACGGTCGGAGTCAAAGCGATGTTGCCGCCCCGCCCGTTATGTAATGTACACTTTATCCTGAAAAATTTAATAGTCGGTCACGACATTGCTCCCAGTGTATATAAAAAGCTTAAAATCATACCGATTTATTTTTAAAAATAAACTAACTGGCTCGCGACTCCATCTGCGCAGGTTTTGACTTGACTTTATACTTTAGAAAATTCACACAATAGGTACCTATCTGTATAAAAAGTTATTCTGATGTTCAAACATCATACAAGATATTATTGTTGAGTTTTGTTCAAATCTATTCAGTAGTTTTTGCAAACAAACATCCATACTCACAAGCTTTCAAGATAATTATGTATATATGTCATTTTGTGCTGTACATAAATATAGAACACCCGGAATTAAGTTATTTTTGCACAGATATCTTAAGGTGCAACCACATGCGGCAGCTCGTCACTCGTTTTCAGATTGATGGTAGCATTTTTCGTGATTCAAAGATAGGCCAAAAGTTCAAGTAGAGAGAAATTAGTGTACCCGATCCAGTTTGGTAAGTGAATATTACATTAAATTTATTATAAGTCCCTGGCCTCATATAAATAGAAAGAATAAAATATAATGATATAAGCTTTCTATGCATTTTAACTAACATAAAACGGACACTTCCAAAACATTCACTCCCCCTACAAGTGGTGATTCTACGTCCAAGTTATACTGGATGGATAAATATTTGTTTTTCTTTATCTATGCCTACTACTCTATTGCGTACGATTTTGTCCATGGTCCGCCGCCGTCAAGAGTCAATCAACCAACTGTCAAGTTTGCTCTCGCTGACTCGCTTACACTATTTGTCGCTCTCTCTCATTTCATTAGGCAAGTCTGTTGGCTGTCAAATTTATAAATAAATCGATCGATCAATTTGATTTTGTGTGGTTGGAGTTTGGTTTGGAGCCGCTTAGTTCTTGCGAACTGTGCTGATCAATATAGCGAAAAACATGAGATGGACGGTGCATATTGAAGGAGGTCCGATGCGAGTAAACCATGCCGCAGTATGTATCGGCGACAAGATATTTTCCTTTGGAGGATATTGTTCTACCGAAGAGTACAAGGATTGGGAGCCGATTCCCGTGCATGTTCTGGACACTGCAACCCTGAGATGGTCTCTAGTCAATTATAAGAAGACCGATGTGGTTCCCTTCCAAAGATATGGACATACCACCGTGGCATACGGACATAAGGTATGGTTTTAATTTTTTTATATGAATGTATTATCTTTGCTATAAAATTCTTAGAAATCTTATTGGAATAAGATATTGTTCCAATTCTTTCTGGTTTCTACTGGTTATCGATACCCTTAATCAGTGACTTAAATTGTGAGTAGCAGATTTCTATCAATAATTTTCATAAATGGGTAGACTGAACCCCTCCAAAATTTAAAACTATAATTCTTGTTACAAAATCAAATTGGTCTATTCTTTTTTTTTTGTTTCAAGTTAATTAAATGGCATAGTGTTTCTACTTGAATTGCCATAAAGTATTCAAAATATGCATTGACACACACAAGTTCTGGCAAAAACAGTAAATTAAACTGAATTAATTTGCATTCAAAGTATACTTCCTGGTTTCTTCTGCTTAACTATACTCATTCAAGTTAACACATTTATTTTACACTAGCTGTGCCACACAGTTTCACTCTTTCAGTTTAGTTTCATGCTTCATTTTGTGTTCATAATAATTTCAAACTTTTGTGAAAGACAATAAACAAGTTATTATTATTAGTTTTCATAAAGATTCCAATGGAAGGAAGCATAATGCAAAATGATAGTAAATTACAAAATAGGTAGTGTGACATAATTAATTACTTATGTACCTATTGTATGGATGAACTTTTGCATAAAGTTGGCTTTACATAAATTTGCATTCATTGTTTTTTAATATATCCTTGACAGATTTGTACGTGTTTATTTCCTTATTGTTTACTGGAGTTCTATCACACAAAATAATACAGTTATTTTAAACCTACCTAACCAGGGTAAGAAGCTGTATTATTTATTTTTATTATACCTAGATTGTGTGGAATTAAATGGGATAGCAAAATTAGTAAATCATAAATGTGATGGTGTATCTTATTTGTCGGTTTTATAGACATGTTTTGCATAAGGGACTGAGAAGCCAGAGGTCATCAGGAAAACAGTATATTCCATGAGATTGCATCTTAAGCAGGGCAAAACTTGCTTCTCAATATGCAAGTTTAATGTAATTTGGAATAATTATTTATTTTTGTATTTGATTTCAGGTATACATGTGGGGTGGCAGAAACAATGCTGTGGCTTGTGATACCCTCTCATGCTTTGACACCAAGAAGTTGGAGTGGAGCACACCCTCAGTGACTGGAATGGTGCCGTATGCTAAGGATGGACATTCAGCGTGCATTATAAAAAACAAAATGTATATCTTTGGAGGTTTTGAGTATCTCACTGATCAGTATTCTCAAGAAGTGCACTGCTTGGATTTAATCACTATGCAGTGGACCTTCATTGATGCTGGGGACTCACCCCCTACACACAGGGACTTCCATACTGCTGTGGCTGTTGGGGACAAGATGTATGTGTTTGGTGGCCGTGGGGATCTTAACAGCCCATACAACTCACAGGAGGAGATATATTGCCCACAGGTTTTTTATTTGGACACCATTGAGGAGAAGTGGGTTGCTCTCAATCCTATTGGAACTTGGCCAGAGGGTAGACGCAGTCACTCTTCTTGTATGTTTAACCTGATTTTATGTATTAGTTTAATTTATCTAAAATGTAAGTTTTTTGCACTGTTATTCAAATATTCAACTTTTTCAGGGATCTACAATGACTTTATGTACATCTTTGGTGGATTCAATGGCAACACAAAAACTCATTTCAATGATCTCTATAGATATTCTATCAGTGGAAATTACTGGCAGTATTTGAATGTGAATGGATCTGTGCCCTGCAAGAGGAGGCGGCAGGCATGCCTCATTCATAAAGATAAAGTGTATTTATTTGGTGGTACCAGGTAATTTGCTTTCTCAGATATTTTTTATTTTGTAATATTTTTTTTATTAACTTTTTTTTAATATCACTTTGTCCCATTCGGAGTCGAGACCCTTGGTCCGTGGGGTCCTAGCGCTATTAGGCTTTTTAAAGAAATAACAGAATGGTTAGTCGACATCACAGGAGACCGGAGAGCTGGCAGCTACCTCGGTCAAAGAATTAGTCTTGCCATCCAAAGGGGGAATGCTGCCAGTATCTTCGGTACCTTGCCTACAGGGACTTATCTTAATAATATATTTTAGTTATAAGATTATTTTTATAAGGTTTTTAGCTACAGTTCTACATAAGTTTATATATTCAAATTATAAATAAAGTTTAAGATATTTTTTATTAACTCATTCAATGCCAGTAACAAAATATTTGTGATGGAAGTACTCCGATACCAGTTGAGACATGGGTCAGCGGAATTGGTAGCTGACATAGCAGTAAGGCTTAGTTGAGCCAAGCCATAGTCAAATGATAAAGACTGAATCTTTTTTGTTTTGCAGCCCCTGCCCCCTCACCAATAATCGGCCAGTGGATAACATAGAGAACCCAGAGAAGCTCATAGACAATAGTGATCTGCATCTGCTGGACTATGCACCTACTCTGAAGACGCTGTGCATCCTCGTTGTTCTGGAACATAATCTCGACCAGACTTCGCTCCCCAGGGAGATCATGTGGGTATTTGGTTTAATTCACTGTTTATTAGCTGACTTATTGTATAAAAGATTCGAAATCTCTCGTTCAGTAAATGAACACAAACGTTCACATGCTAATGTAAAAAGAGATAGTTATAGAATTTTTTACATAATTATTATTAAAATAGTACATACAGTACTTACTTAATATCTCTCTAATCTTCAATGTTTGCTTACAGTATGGATATCCGCTTGATGACCCTTCCAAACCGCATCAGCAGGCCAATCAACCAGGCTGGATGAAGATTTCTCTGAATATTAGTATTACTAAATATTGTCTTTTATGTTAAACATAAAATGTTACAATTTCATTATAAGCACACTGGCAACTTCATAATTGCCATGAGTCATTATGATTGTGGTATTCTAGAGTTAATTAATTACTTAATAAAAATTATACACAAACTCTGTATGGATGAACTTTATTTCACTCCATTCTCGATTCATCTTTCACTAGATGATGAGTTGAGGATGGGAAATAGGCTTAGATTTTAAGTATATTTAAAATAAAAGTAATCTATTGCAATAAAAAGGTATAATGTCTCATTCATCCTCCTTGACTGTATGTTTACTTCGTTCAGGCACGTAGGGTACAGTGCCTGGCTTGCTATGCGCGCGCCGGTTGGCATCCTTTCTCCTGTTTTTGTCCCGTATGGTCTTGATTTCTTTCTGCGCATTCAGCACGTGTTTGGGAACGTGTCTGTGTCTCGCAATACGCCTGATTTGCGGGTGGTTGGCGAACTTTTCCTTCAATGCATCAGCATAGTTCAATGCAGTTCTTTCTCTTGGTTTTAGCTAGAAAAAAATTTAATGTTATTTTGTTTGGAATGAGCTGGGAAAGTCCATACTGGCTAGAATTATTGTGTGTTGATTAAACCCAAATATATTCAAAATGAAAAACTAGAAAGGATTTCTTGTTGCGTATAATATTGCCTAGAGGATTAGGCAATATTCTCCTTCTAGATCTTTCCAGTACAGGATGTCATATCATACTTAATTATATGGCTTGAATACTACATATAATTTCTTTGAAGGCAAGAAGTTTTTACTTACCACCCCAAGTTTCTCAGATGCCCTAGCTTTCCACATCCTTATATTCATTTCATCTGAACCCGTGAGTATGTATTTGTCATCCAAAGACCATTTTACACAAGTCAGCCTTTGCATTCTCTTGGTATGGTAAACATCTCTTGAATGTCCTTTTAAGCTTTCAAATATTCTGACAGTTTTGTCATAACTCCCTGATACAAACTCTCTGCCAGTTGGCGAGTAGTCCACATCAATGACAGCAGATGTATGGTCCATGTGTATGTTTACAGGTTGTTGAAGCTTTCTCACATCAAATGTGTATAAACTGGAAAATGTAATTTTAATTCTTAAAACGGTTTGATTAAATACGAACTCGCGGCGAGACTCGAACCCACGACCAAATAAACTACAAATTGCTCTGCCAACTGAGCTATTCATGATTCACACCTTACGCGTTGAATTTTTCCTTGCCGTTTATTGGGGTTGTAGGAGCTACCTTGCGCCATCTGTTGGTTGGCGTAACAAACTCAACTTATACATGTAAAGATACATTTAGCTATGTCTAATTTGATAACTCCACCCCAAAATTTTAATTTGTTTGTTTTTAATGTATAAACATTAAAGGAAAGAAGAAAACAATCCAATTGAGATAATACAGATGCTAAATAATGTCCCATCCCTTTTTTAGTTACTTGATGTTATTCAACAACACAACACTTCAAAAATCACCTGTCAAAATGAAGTGATAGTAATTTAGCTAAATGTAACAATCCTTACTTATAATCCTCATTAGCCACAGTGAATATGAAGGCTTCCATTGGGTTCCATGACAGAGCATTAGATCTCAATTCCATCACAACTTTCCTTAGAGGTCCTGATTCACGGCAGTCATACAATATCACACTCCTGTCACTTGCACATGATGCTAAAAGGTTGTTTTCTACCTGAAAATAAATTTACAGTATATCAGAAATAACTTTTATACTCAACTACAATGTCAATGTTAAATACAGTATGAAGCAATACAGCCAAAAGATTTAAGCTATGTAGTATAAAGTGAAATGATCTAGTTACAATCTTATTATTACTATGTTAGAAATATGAAATGTTTTTGCATTTTTTTGAGCTAAAAGTGAAATCATACCGGGTTAAATGCTACATGGTGAAGACTGTCCACTCCCCATTTGAAGACTTTGATAGGTTCATTCCTAGAACTCTCCCACAGTTGACAATGTTCTCCACAAGTTGCAAATATAGGCTTTATTCTGTGGTGTGTGATGCCTGTCACCATTGACATGCTTAGCAATGTGCTCACTGGATCCTCATCATCTGTATTTTGTACTGATGCCTTCCAAGTTTTGATAGTTTTATCATCCCCAACACTTATAAATGTTTCCCCATTGGGTGTATAACATAACGCCCGAACCCATCCCTCATGGGCAACAAAGTTCCTAGTGCACTTTTTGACAGCTAGATCCCAGACACGTATTTCACCATCAAATGCTCCGCTGGCCAGTACTGCCAGTCTGCTTGGATGCTTAGCCATACTAGAAACGCCATCACTGTGCCCATCTAGATTTCCTATAAATGGTTTGGCAAACACTCTCTCTAACTTCACAGCATTCAAGGCACGAACATACTCACGAGGGGCTTCCAACGGATGTAAGCTTGGATCATAATTTCTGGGTACTGCAATATATTTAGAATGATGTTAGACTTTTTTTAAACTGGTAGATTTATCACTAGCTGGACGAAATTGATGCATTAAACTTGTCAGAACTCTAGTCTTTCCTAACTTATAATTTTTTTTTCATTTTGTATACTACTTACTTAATTGGCAACATTACTATATATCGTTTTGTGAGCGCATAACAAGGGTTACTTTAAATAATTAAATACTTATCGACTACGTCATGACTATCGAAATATTAAAATTGTACACTTACGTTTATGGATATCTCTTTTGGTAGCTCGTAAATATTCATCTGGATTACGACTAATCACCTTTATTTTCGGTTTGGAAGTCATTTTACAAACGCTCTATCATCAGGTTTGTGATTTTCTACGAAACCTAATTTATGAAGATTATTTTTCTAGTAATCTACACAACCCACCGACTCATATAATATATGGTAGGTAAGACAAAAAAAATCTGTTTCACAGTAAACAACCACTTTAGTTTCTTTTTAACGCAAACATAACCTCAATCAAATTAGACCGACCTTCTGCTCTGCTGCAGCGTGTCGTGTTGTTATTTGTCAAATGGATCGTATGTCAAGTTTTCTATCAACGTCAACTTTGAAACATCGTCAAAATAACAATTACATAGTATAAACAAGTTATTTTTTAATATTCGTTGTAATACTCGTCGCCTTACTGATGCGACGAAAGTAAACGTACAAATTAATGTGCAATAAAATTGGTCTCCAGCAAACGTTCTTGTATAGTGGAAGGCAGTAGTCAAATGCAAATACTAAATAATCAGTGAGTGACAGTCAGTCATACGGCATCGCGGCACGTCAGTCAGTAGTCAGTAGATTGTTTGTAATCAAATCAATGTTTCATTTGACAGTGCAGTTGTTTATTTGTTTGATTTCCCTTTTCAATAGATAGAAGATATATTTTAATTGAAGATTTTACTAACATTTTATTGATTGCTCAGACCTCTTACGAATAAATTCTTGATTGAATAGAGCGCTTTTGCTGGGCGCCATAAGCTGAGCGATTGAATTAAATATGCACACAGAAGGTCGATATGACAAATTATATTTCCACCAAAGAAATGTAAAGAAAGAAAGAAGCCTTTAAATTCCTCGCCCTTGCAGAAGGTAGGTTAATAACATTATTTTGTATTGACATTATATATATTCTGTTGTAACTACTTTTATGAATTGAATTTGGATCCATTGCATTGCAGTATACTATTTTATTTGAATTATTCCCGTGTCTTCGATTCTCTCCAGACCGAGTCGCTTTACGACGAGAGGCGTTATGTCGAGTAAAAAACAATTGCTACTTCATATTGAGTGTGTGCATACAGATGTGTTAAAATGAATTTATTAAATAACACCATTGATGTAGTGCAAGTATCTCAAGTATATGAAGCTAATTCAATTGTTTCATTTTATCTTTTACCTTGGATTTCAGTTCCTCCCCTTAATGGTATTTGACTACAGACTTAGTTGATCTAAGATATAAACTTACCCTTACATTCACAGTAGTTTTCAATATTCTATCCATCTGTTATTTAGTATACAAATCTATCATCTCATCATTGGTTTGGAATATTGCTTTTGTTGACAAAAACCCAGCAAGAAACTCAACAATTACCATACAATAAGATGGGGTGTGTCTTATGATCCCCTGCTAAATGATTAGTAATAAAGATATCTTACCTAAACCAGAGTGGTAAGGTATGATATGTTATCAACTGGAGACGTAGCTAAGGCACAATCATTTATTTTATTTTATACACTTAAGTAGAGATCACCAAAGCTTAAACTGTCTCCCCTTTATTACAAAACATATTTTAAATGATGTCTAGACCAAATCCTGACTAATAATATGTCTATCCCTTTTTTAATCCATATCAAGGCAATAGATGGAGTTACTTTTAAACCAAGGACTATCTTAGTCTATGCTTTGTAGTAAATGCTTAGTCTCTCCCCTAATCCCATTATTTTGAAACAAACCTCATTAAACTATTCATAACAGCAATCCAAATTTATAGGGATTATCCTGCACTGAAATAATTTCAACTCAAAACTGCGCTTGACCATAATTGTAATGTCTGAATGGCTGAGTGTTCACATTCGCATTCGCAATGACTGGCATAGACAGTGGATAATTTCCATCCATTGATTAACTTTAAAACCGGGCATGGTGCTGCAAAATTTATAGCACTGTAAAGTTGCTGTGGAAATCATTCAAAATAATTTTACAAGACATTGTGGGACTATTTTTAGTCCTAGACATCTAGTGAGCTTTAATATTTTGCGTTAGTGTTTCGCCGCCGGTAGGACTAGTGCTTGGGACTGGTTAACATTCGCGATTATAGAAAGGAGTTCAGTTCGAAAATTGGATGTTTGCGCATCTCGTGTTAATGTCACAGCTTTGCCGACAGCCGTCATGATCGCTGATCGGTAGGTCTAAAAAGGCCACTTTGGGAGAATCTTTATATTACGCATTTCACCTGTTTCACACTTTCCTATGAAGATTCCTAAAATGGTCTACAAAATTTGATTTGCTTTTGTGACAAATATCATCATAAAAAGTTAGTTAGGGACTAACATCTACAATTATTGTAATCATTCGTGAATCATAATATGAATTGCACCTAAGTGACCATTTTGTCATTTCGATGATGAATCATATTCGGATCACATTATGATTCTGACACATTATGACACATTGCGTGATTGCTTTTCCGAAATATTTTGTATTCGCTTCAAAAAGCTTTACGTGCCCCGAATACGTGCTCACGGCGCTATCTAGAATAACAGTATGTGCATAACAGACAGAAGCACTAACCCACTTTATCCTTCCAAGAATAGTAACTTCTTCCATTAAATCTTATCAGGTTTTTGGTTCGGTTATTTCGCGTTCGCCTTCAGATTAATTAAAACGTGTTATATCCTTCCGATGGTTCTCGTTCTCATGGTGGTCTGCCCACTTTATAACGCAAAATCACTTCTCTCTTAGGATGATGAGTGCAGTTACGTTGCGTGCTAAGTAATTAGGCAAGAAATAATAGTAAAGTTGACGAGAAAAAACTATGTATGAAGTGGTCCATGCGCAGAAGACCTTTCATAGCCTATTAAAAATAATGTGGTGTTCGTGATTTCGCGATGTTGTAATGTAATTTCCCACCGAGTCCCATTGCGATGGCGTAATAATACCTTAGAGTCTTATTTAGGTCAGGTGAAAGGTACAGTCGGTAATAACTACTTCCTAGAAACGTCGCCTGACTAAGAAAGACCTCATTGTGCTCAAAATGTTCGGGTAGTTTATATACATAGGTACATAAAATACAATAGAACGTTCGTCATGCCAATATCTATTTGGGAGGATTCCAATCCTCATCAATAAATTAGGTATCTATATGATTGGTCCTTAAACAACACACCGTTCCACAGAACCTATTTTGACGACAGGCATAGAGAGCTTGACCCATACTTATTAGAGGTAGGGCATACTGGGATCTCTTTGCTATTGGAGTTGCCCAACTGGCGACTTTAGGTACCTCCACCTTACACAAGACCCTTTCAGTAGTGTTATATTCCTGCGGTGAGTAAGATCGCCAGTGCTCCATGGAGGGGAGGAGTAGGAGTGGAATTTTTGTTAATCAAGCATTTGTAGGGTGTAGTGCAGTGGCCGCTTACCATCAGGCGGAAAGTACGCGTGTTTTTTCACCTTAATACGCAGTATTAAAAAAATACTGGCATTTATCACGAAAAGATATAATGCAAGGCTAGTAACGTAAGTAATATTAATGTTTAGTAGAAAGTAGGTGAAGAGTGTTGGATGATGGAAAGCTGGACCACATCGATTACCTATTAAAACCCTATAATGCGTTGATGTATATTATTATAAGTAACGTGACGCGTCATCTCGGCAGTCGGCACATTGATAAGGTCACCAGTCGTTACTAACTAGCTTCTGAATGGCCAATGGCAGTATTTTGTTCGTTGACCTGCGAGCGAGTGCGCGGGCGCACGGTCTACGTCTCGCGCGCGTTCGAACATTCGCCGGTTGTGCTTTGGTCTCTATATTTTTTGTGCAAATAATTTTTTTATAATTAAACATTGGTGATCATTTCACACATGAAATAACGTGCTCGTTTGATGATAGACTCTATATTAGATACGCCGACGGGATACTTACAGAACCCTTGTGAATAACTTTCAGGAAGTTGCTACATTATTTTGAGCAACGTGTAGGTAAGTGTGGAAGTGTTTAAATAATAGTTTTGCTTGTGTGATTATTCTGACGATTAACAACTTCATTACTTCAGGTACTAAGCAGGTGAGGTAAACATAACTCTTAACTTATAAAATATTTTCCCGTTTAATTCAAAATCTTGTTCTCTAAAAATATTATTCATTACGCGTCTTTGGATCTAAACATTTGCATTAAGATTTATTTCAATAATATTTTAAAGCATTGCTAAGCTAAAATCTGGAGATGTTTTTTCCAAAAATCTCACTTAAATCATCATCAAACCGGTACCAACCTACCTACCACACTCACCATCCGTCCATAAATTTTAGCCAATTTCTCGTTTGCTGCGTATGTTTGAGAACATAACTGTATTAGAATTTATCATAAGTACCTAAACAGTTAAGATGTTGATAGCAGATTCGTTTAGAACAATCGGGAACGCCGGCGGCGTCCCAGTTTTTATCATTAAATGATAGATAGTGCGGTGGCCAGTAGGTCGACTGAGTCTCAAAGTCACGTAGACCACCACTATGTAGATCACTCGCGGGCAATAAACCTATAATCTGCATAAAAATAATATTATGAATACATTATACCGTGTGCCCAGTGCCCCACGTTACACGCGTACCTACTTATTTTTATCTACGGGAAAATATACGAAAATGACCTTCACATTATTGTTATTATATAAGTTTGTAAGTACTTAAGTACCTACTTATCTACCTACCTACTTATTATAACTATTCACTTCCCAATAATGTTCCGTAACAAAAGTAGATATGTTTTAGGATCTCCACATGGACGGAGCTTTAAAGTATCCAATTCACACGCACTTTAATTCATTTTAAGTCAATTGGAAGCACAATGGGTAGCCTCGTACCGTAAGCAGTCATTGCCCTGCCTAACAACATCGATAGTTTATATAACTACCTAATATAGGTACATAATTGTATAATATATTACTATACAAATCGATACTTGTGTAAGTAGGTACCAGTGCATAAATTATTCGTGCGTGTTCAAAATAAAAATCTTATTGTACCTCATGATCGTAATACCACGCCGGATATGTCCACAATGAGTGAATGAGCTTGATTAGATAGGGGAGACTTGCTATTTATAGAAATTCGAAATGTTCAGATAGGCAGTAGCTACATATGGTATACAACTACTTACACACGCTTCGTATATGGTCAACTGATCTCATCTTACGTATTATTGTTATAACTATTGCTAGGTCTAATATATTTGTGGTGATATTTTGTGAGGTAGAAATTATTTGATTCCACATTTAAATAACTGTGTGTACCTGTAATCACGTCTTCGCAGAAGGGTAGTGATTGGGTGGTGTTTTCTCGCAATGTTCCTCCACCGTAAAGCTCATGGCTTGTCATAACTGTTTATTGAAGTCTTTCGGATGTTGATAATTTTGTATCGCTTCTATTGCGACTCGAAATAGCCTTTCAGCAACCATTCTGGTTAATAAATAGCTATACTAGTTATCAACTTAATCTTAGAAACTCACTCGCTTGATTAAAAAAAAGTTGTGGACCGCACCACCAAAGGCATCGCTTGTAATGGGTCAATACCTACGCTTGGAATAATATTATATACCGGATTAAACATGCTACCGCCAGGTTCGGAAGGTTGCTTTTACTGAGAAGAACCTGGCAAGAAACTCAGTAATTGCTCTTTTCAAAAATATTATAAAATTTTAAGACTACAAAATAAATCACTTAAGAAACATAAGCTCATGGACACAGTTCCAATGTACAAATGTCGATAAAAATTAACATAATTAAAAATCTAGTAGTTCTACTTATAACTTAATGTATAGCTTGAGATGACCAGCCCCCACAAGCAGCACCTGTTCACAAGTATGACGTGAATGCCAGCCATTGACCTCCTCAATCATAGAGGCCGATTTCAAGGAGTGAGTTAGCAACTCAGGTATGCTTATCAGGTGCTGACGTTAAGATGCGTGACTTTGCAATATAAAGGAATACAATGGTAAAATTACAAAGCAATAAAATATATTGACACGTTAGTGATAATTATAACTCACGCAGAAATTCCCAGGTAATTTGACTCATTCGCACTAAGTATTTCGATTATAACGTACTTCAACATCACTTAGATGCACCTCACACATAGCTTGGTAAAATGTTATCAAAGCCTACACAACAATATCATGAACATACCATAAATACCGAGTTATCTGGATTCTGGAGATCTTTACCAGTTGTCTTTGTCTTGTTTCAGGCTGTGCTGTCAATATGGCTTCCACTATAAGGCACCTGTCTTACCTGGTAATACATAGCCTTGTATTGGTACAGATTGGAGCGGAATTGTTCACAGCCATATCAGAGGTGGAACCCCTCCTACAGACGCACAAGAGGATTATAGATGACTTAGATTACTACATTGAGAAGGAGGAACAGAGGCTGATGATTTTGAAGAAGTAAGTTTACTTCTATTTGGGCTTCTAATTGCATTATAATTTCGTCAGTGTTTTAATGACAATACAACCTCTAAGGTCGTTGATAATAGAAAGGAAATTCAAGTTAACTTAATCTTATGGAATCCCATTGTTAATTATCTTATAGCTAATTAAGACAAGTGTATGAGTTTCGTATTGTCTTGCAACATTTGGGTGGCGCGTAGGCGTATTTTCCCAATCTTGAAAAAGTCCATGGTGTGCTGTTTGACAAATCTGTGTATATGAGACTTAATTACTAACATCTGTCGCATACCAATATTGAGCTTTTCACAATCGGCGGTAGAGAATAATTTTAACTCAAACCACATTGGCTGCACAGTGGCTCCGTCCGTACTGTGGATTTTGATTATAAGCGTTTGCGTGTCCCCTTTATTATAAAACATGGTTTTACCAACCAAGACCAAACTTGGACTAAAACTATGTGCATCGCTTTTAAAATGTACTTATCCCATAAAGATATGGAACTACTTTTAAACCAAGTATTATCTATGGTGAAGTTTTGTTATAAGGGGTCATTTTACATTCCAGACACCTGCACGTGTACAAGACAGAGCACGAGAAGGCGATGGAGGACATACCCAACTACCTGGGCAACCCCATCAACGCCTTCACACTCATCAAGAGACTCACCACTGACTTAGACCACATTGAAGATAGCATTAAAATTGGAACAGGTATGTTTTATTTAAACTCATAACATCACTTTAATTACTTGCTGAATGATTTGGAATACTATTAAATTTGCAAAAAGGTATCTATTATACTTATATACTTATAGGAATTCAAAGTTGTAAAAAAAATATCCTTTGGCAGATCAGATAATGCCCGATGCCCTCAAACACAAAATCAAACTAATACGGCAATTTATTTCTTGAACCACGCATAATATGGAAACCTACTACTTACACCGATCATCTTTTACTTCTCAACATTTTATGACGTGGTACGTTGTCCTCAGAGTACATAAAGAACATTACGATGAATCACGAAGATGTCAAGTACCCCGCGCTAGAAGATCTGGCTGGAGCTGCGCAGGCGCTCACACGGTTGCAGGTTACTTACAAACTCAACATTGAAGAACTCTCCGAGGGAATACTCAATGGGGTCATTTACAGGTAAGTTACTGAGAATAATAGTATATAAGAACTCTTGAACTGTAAAAGCAGTAGGTGTGATCCACTGTTATTATCATATCCAACTTAAATGTAGGTGTAATGATGTATTTTTTATTTATTGTTGTATGTTTGTACTAGCTGTGCCCTGCGGTTTCACCCGCGTAGACTTGTCTCAGCCCGAGCGGTTTAAAATTGAAAAAGTTTCATACAAACTTTCATCCCCTTTTTTATCCCCTTGGGGGTGAATTAATCAAAATCCTTTCTCGGATGCCTACGTCATAACATCTACCTGCATGCCAAATTTCAGCTCGATCCGTCCAGTGGTTTGGGGCTGGCCTTGATAGATCACTATGTCAGTCAGTCAGTCACCTGACTTGAGTTATATATATTTATATAAGATGTAAGCTTTAAGTTTTCTAATTTCTTTTAATGGAGTATTTTACTTCTTGTTATTTTGGTTGTACATATTTTCGAAGAGCATGTTATGTTAATATATTAACCATAGGCAAGCAGAAACTGTTGTTGGAGAACCTTCTGAAAGTGTCGAACTGGAAACGACGAGGCATCAACATCAACGGCGAGTACTTTTTCTAACTTGACAACGTTAGTGTCCAATAGTGTGGACTAAATGGAGGAATTATTAGATAGTGTAATAAGAAGGCTGAAAAGCCTAAGCGTGGCCGACAGAAGCGTTGATATCAGAATGAACCTAGACGAAGTTTAATATCACAGTCAGGTTGACCCGAGCTCAATCAGCGTCGGCACAGTTTCGAAGTTGTCGAAGAGTGAATCTGCCTTGGCCTTGTGAGTTAGCTGCGTGGAACTAGAAACAACTTTGATATAGTGCCGTTATTAATAAGACCATGCTTAAGCTTGAGTTCACGTTGTTAAATACACAGTGTCAAAAAGGTAAAAAAAGGTAAAAAAACCGATGGGTTTTCCACAGTGACGAGCTGGGAATGAATAATAAGTAGGTATGTAATTCCTTGCTCATTGGACCATGAGTAAAAATGTATTTTAATACTCTCCGAAAGCAATGAAGGCATATCTGTGTCGTATAGAACTAAGCGACATAGATTTCATCATGCTTCTCGATCACTCTGAAATATTAGTGAATGTTGCTTATGTTTCTGTCGAAAGACTGATGGTCTATTTATTCGTGTCTTTGAAGGATGACGCGCATTCAGCATCCTTATGAAAATGAAATACTTATTCAGTTTGGGCCCTGGTAGGGAATTTATGAAGGTCGAAAATTTACCACCAGTTCGGAAACATCCTTATGAGAACCGGAAAAAATCTAAAGCAGGCATCATATACATTTCATCAATAGAGCAGAAGACCCTCTTGATATATAGGCCGATCTCTGAAATAATGTGGTCAGTACCCCAATTATGGGTTTGCACACATACTTGATATGGCTCGAATGTGATGATGATTGAAAACAACTTTGGCCTGCCTTCAAATAAGCCACATGTATCAAAATTATTTGACCAACGCTACAACACAAGGTCATGCGTAGATGATCCAAAAATTAAAAAAATCATTTTTTATAAAAGTACCTATATTTGGGGCACCTTTCCGCTTTGATGCTCTCCCGATTAAGATAGAGCCAGCATGTTGGATGTGGAACACACTCCATTCTATTACCATTTGCCAACACAAAATTGGTATGTGATCAAACTTAAATTATGATATACTAAAACTAATTCGTAATTTTAAGAAACACCCCAAATTTAAAAATATCGTATGTTGTGTTCTAGACACCTTTATAACATTCCATGGTTAGTGCAAACTCGTGGAGTGTGAACCACTAAAACATACAAATAATAATATTACGTTATGAAACTATAACGTTTTATTAACAAGTGGTCACGAATCGGTGATAATCATTTTATTAACATTCAACAAGCAAATAGACATAGTGACATGAAATCCATCTTTTTAATACTATCAAACTAATTTCACATATTATTAAGTTATTAATATCAACTAATAATTTTATTATCGTTCTTTTTTAGCCCAAGGTAAGTGTTCTTGACCTGTATTTACTTTATTATATAAGCTGTGTGATCTTACGTCATATTCGCGTACACCCACATAACCCATACTTTTTTGATCTAAGATGTGTACACTGCCGCATATATTACACAGGTACTTAGCTATTTATACAATTCGGCATGTTTGACAAGCCATTACGTATTTAACCAGCATGTATGACTTTAATAAAAGCCAGTATCAAACAAAACATTATTGACAGATGTACGGTTGTTCCACATCAATGATTATATAGGATTTCAGTTAAATCAAAAGTCAGAATTATTTGCATACCCTTTATCACTTATTGAAATCCAGAAAAATACACTATCTACATCACGCTGCGTATTCTATACTTTAAAAAAATAAGTATTTTTGTTATTTCTGTGTAATTACGATGGAACATTATTTATTTATTTATTAGTTTTTCTCTGTCAATTCGGATAAGATGTTGATCAATGTCGCATCTGACGCACCGTGTTTAATTTACTTTACTTACTCATAAGAAATATAACATTAAGTATTGTGTTTCAGTCAAAGATTTTATGGTGGATTGTCTTTTAATTTGTATGGTTTCCATTTCAGTACTAAATCGATCGAATCGATCGTAACGAGCAATTTACATTTGAAAAGAATAGCCCCTAGCCCCTGGCTGCAGTTACTACTGGTTTATAATTATATTGAAATTAGGGATATGTTTTTAACATTACAGTGACAAGTAATTTTTTTTAAATCTAGGGAAGAATATCATATAATAAAACTACTTGTGTAAAATGCTAAGGGCCTTTATACTATTGTTAATTAAAAGAAGGTATGAGTTTCAGCAAGTGGATACTGTTAATAAGATTCTAATCTTAAAATCATTAGGATGATTCTGATATTCGCTCATTTCGATTAGCGCTCATATTATCAAACACAATTCTCAGCATGATTTTTATAAAGGTGGTGGATTTTTCCGTAGCAATGGTGAAAATGATAATATAGGGCAGTAGTTGTCTTATAGAACTGGGTGTTTTGAAACATTTGTGAGTTAAACTAAAGGAGTAATGTATGTAATATGTGTGTGTCGTAGCACCCCAATGTCAGCGGGCGACTGTTTCGAGCTAGGCCGCGCGCTGTACAACGAGAAGGACTTCGAGCACGCGCTGGCCTGGATGATGCAGGCGCTGCGCAAGCACCGGGACACCACGGACCCGCGTCCTCTCAAAGAGGCCGATATACTAGAATACATTAGCTTTTCACACTATTTACTAGGTACGTGACTAGACCTACTTACAAGAAGAACGTGTTATTGGAGCAAATTCAATGTTCAAATAATAGGCAAATTCCAAGTTTATTTATATAATAGAGAGATATTAGATCAGTTTCCAAGTAGATTATTCGAGAAACAAACTAAGATTGCTTGATTTATTTGAATTTTGACGAAATTTAATGTGAACTAAATATTATTATTATATGCCACGAGTATTAAGATAAGGTGCGTTGTATTGTAGTTATTTGCGTTTGTATCCCTTTTTTGCGTCTGGGGTAACATATATAATCTATATACATAAATAAAATTGAAGTGTCTGTTTGTAATTCCAATATAACAGTTTTTCTCTAGAAGAGAATATACCTACTAAAATTATGAAAGTATATATACATATTATTTTTTTTTTTGTTGGTCTGTTTGCTCGGACCGATGATTATGTTAAGATAAGGAGTTAATATGGCTATGGTTATACTTTTCTTTTAATAAAAGGTCATTAATGGTAAAGTTTTGATTGTTAATCCAACGCGGGTAGCACCACGAGACAGCTAATATATTCATATCTTATATCAGGTGACACAAGAAGTGCCCTGGAATGGACTCGAAAGCTCGTAGCGTTAGCACCGAAGCACCCCAGAGCGGCTAGCAACATACCACACTATCAGAAGAGCATTGCTGAAGAAGAAGCTAAACTGCAGAAGAAACGACGGGGGGTAAATATTACACTTCTTAGAATTATAACCATAATGACAGGCTTTATTGCGCTGGCCCACATCCTTAAAATACTATTAAGTGAAGAGAAATCTAGATTAAACGCGTGTTATTCAACACATCAGCAGGTGACCAGATTGGTATTATATCGTTTTAAAGTTGTAGCTAAGTATAACGGGCAGCCTAGTTGCCTAGAATTTAGCATAATGATTTACGTAATGTGTTACGGTACGTTTAGAATATATATTTTTATTTCTCACAAAAATGCACTAATTTCAAGAGAATTTGATACAACACATAGGCTCAATACAGCTAGGTACTCGATGGGGATAACTACGTCATTCTCCAACCTCTGTTGCAATTTGGAAAACACCATAATATATGTCCGCATCTCTGCCCTAAAATTTGCCTCGATTAACGATATAGCCTGTTCAGCGATAATGTTTATTAGTGATTTTTTTATTACTTCAGTTATTTCGGAGCCAGACAAACAAACAAATCTTTCCTCATTATAATATAAGCATAAAAAAAATATTGTGTATCATCAGGAGACGGGAGAAGACGAGGAGGCAGAGGAACCTCCGAAGCCGTCTTGGTACGCTGAAGAGAGGAAGGTGTATGAATCACTTTGTCGCGGCGAAAAGGACATTCCCGTTGAAATTAGCAAACGGTAAATATCATTCAACTCGAATACCGGTTCCTTGTCATACCCATTTATATCGGAACAGTTTTTAAGTCTTATTTTCCTCAAAACACCAGAGTGCGAAAAGTAATTTATGGATTTGAGAAACATTCAACATGAGCTTAGCGGGTCCTATTGCGTATAATAATTTAAATTATTGCTTTAACTTTAACAAACAATATCACTTATAAAGGTGATTTAAAGTGCTATTGTTATAAGTGTGCGTTGTACACTTCATGGACCCTTCTGGTAAGGATTTTTAGAACCTCTTAAGGAATGAAGAATTGTTATTATATACATTATATCTGTGAAGACCTATTTCTCAAGAACGCATATTGTTTGTAAACATTGCTTCTCACCAAATGATTTTTGGTCAATTAAAAAACATTGTTTAAATCAAGAATAGACTAAACTCGAACTTAAACTACATCCCTTTTGCACTCCGTATCACTAAAAGAGATGGAACGATTTTTATACCTATGATTATCCTAAGCGATGTTTTGCTATAAAGAGGTATAGGTTACGACTCCTTTTCGAGTGTCAAATTATACTCATCATCATCTCCCTGGCCTTATCCCATACATGGTTGGGGTCGGCACGTTCTCTCCGAGGCACGGTGGGATCTCGGCCGGTCACCCATCCAATTACTGGCTAGGGTAAGGGTTGCTTAACTTCGCTGATCGAATGACATGCGCAATAGCAACTGTGCCCCGAGCTCCTCGTCGAGCACGAGCTCGAGTGTCAAATTATTTTTGTTCTTCAATATAATTGTATGCCTTCGGTGCGCGATTCCGACGCGCACATGATCAGTTTCTTAATAACGAAGACCATTAATTGTCTTGTATTTTTAGACTATACTGTCGCTATTTGACGGAGAACCACCCGTTCCTGAAGCTAGCGCCCATTAAGATGGAGATGATGTACCTGGAGCCAGACGTGGTTATATTCCACGACGTGCTCAGCGACAACGAGATCGAGGTCATACAGGACATGGCCAAGCCGAGGGTGAGCATATTGACTGCACGTAGAATCCCTCCATGTAGTTAGACAGCATAACACGTCATTACCTGAACTTTACTACTTGTAACATTTTTATATCTTGCATCATGAGTACAAATTTATATAAGTGTCTTTTTGTATGTCAAAATAATATTTATTTATTTTCTGATTGATAAACTATATATTAGATACTTTCTTATGACATAAAGCAATTAAGATTCCCCGCAAAAAAAAACCCTTCGGGCACTCTGCACATCATATATTATCATAGAAGAAGTCTCTTCTACCAGGCACATTCATATTGGGTATCGTCTCGTTTTAATGAAAAATAAAATTGAACATCATTATAACACCAAGTACCAATAATACTTCTCGCTTTTATTTAGTTCAAACGCGCGGTGGTTCACGACCCGAAGACCGGAGAGTTGGTACCGGCGAATTATCGTATCAGCAAGTCGGGGTGGCTCCGCGATGAGGAGTCGCCCGTGGTGGCGAGGGTGTCGCAGCGGATCTCGGACATGACCGGCCTCAGCATGATCTCTGCTGAGGAACTGCAAGTGGTCAACTACGGCATCGGGGGACATTATGAGCCTCACTTCGACTTTGCGAGGGTAACGACACTCATCATCTCCCTGGCCTTATCCTATATATTGTTGGTGTCGGCAATTGATTCAACTGATGCGGCTGAATTTTACAAGAAGTGACTGCCTTTCTAACCTTTGCACCTCTTTTTACTAGGAAAATTGGTAATCTGGGTTAAACCAGTTGTCAGAATATTTTAGACCGCCGACTGACCTGTAACGCAATCGTTATTTAATCGTTATAATCGTCTTTGACAATCAAAGACGCTGAATTGGCAACCCAACACTTAACGTGCTCTCCGAGGCACGGAAGGTACGCGGGCTTCTTCCAACAACTGGCTTAGGCAAGGTTTGCTTAACTTCGCTGATCGAATGATATGCGCAATAGAAACTGTGCCACGATCTCTTCCTTAATGGGTAAAGACACTCATTCCATCTTAAATTTTCTATGGGTACCCCAAGGTTTCAACACGTCGATTAATTTCGTTGTTCGATCAACACATTTCACTCTACACCAAAATGCAGACGATATCGTCAACATCAAACATTGATCCGTTTGAATCTTTGATATGCTCTATGTAGTAATAACAATAAAATTGTATTTTCTGTTTCAGAAAAAAGAAAACGCATTCAAGAAACAAAATGGAAATAGAATCGCAACAGTATTGTTCTATGTAAGTATCTATGCAACGCGTATACTGACACCTGAGCGAATACATCAAAGTATGGAACAGGAGCCGTGGTTTTGTAGACATATGTTCGAATCCCAGCGTACCAATGTGTTTTTCTAAAATCTTATGTACGGTGATTTCACACCATGTTCTTTATGGTAAAGGAAAGCTAAAAACCTATCGCTGTCTCAGGTACCATACATAGGTCTTTGAATAACTTCCCAAACATATTATGCAGGTTTCCTCACGATGTTTTCCTTCACCGTAAAGCACATGGTGTGAAATCACAGCAGATAAGATTTATGAAGAACTCATTGGGCACAGGCCCCGCTATGATTTAAACATTTATTATGAGTATAATTTTAAGGTATATAAATGTCAATGTAATTTGTTTTCTAGATGTCAGACGTAGCCCAAGGTGGGGCCACAGTGTTCACTGAGTTGGGGTTGAGTTTATTCCCAAAAAAGAGAGCGGCGGCATTCTGGATGAACCTGCATCCCTCGGGGGAGGGAGACCTCGCTACCAGGCATGCTGCTTGCCCTGTGCTGCGTGGGTCTAAGTGGGGTCAGTATACTTTATTACCTTATTTTATTAATGGCGGTAGCATGTAAAATCCTATGTAATCATGTCATTCTGACGATTTTGATTGAAAGTACTTTGTTAAAACTCTTATTGAATAAAGATATTATTGAGTTTGAGTTACCATAATTACGTTTTAATGATCTGGCTTGTTGGTCAAGTGCGGACAGACGTTAATGCGGAAGGCGAGGTCGTAGTTTCGATTCCCGGGTCGGGCAAAGTGTTATTAGGTTGTTCCATGTGTAATTTACCAGTATCAGCCAGGAATCTGGATTAGTGCCCGGTTAATGACAATAAGCCCGCAACCTATTCATTAAATGAATATGAATATGAATAAATGGGACAAAAAAATAACTGGCGACATAAGAACACCTCTACCTACTCCTTAGGGGAAAACAGGCGTGAGCATATGTAATTATTTAAGTTTAAACATTTGAAATATCGAATTAGTAGTCTACTTAATTTAAAAAAAATGTTACCTTATTTACTCCTTAAACTTAACATCAGCTATCTGCCAGTGAAAGTCCTGTTAAAACCGGTCCAGCGTTTTCAAAGAATAGCCAGAACAAACAGACAAGGAAATACTTTCATAGGCATTTAGTATAAAGCTGTTAATTTGGAATGCAAACAGACATTTCAATTTTATTAATCTGTATAGATAAAATATTGTATGCCATATTTGCAGTGTGCAACAAATGGATTCACCAAGGCGGTCAAGAGTTACTAAAGCCGTGCAACCTGCAATACCAGCCAGAGGGATTTCTACGAACATTGCCACAGTCCGTGCCTGCCACCGCTAGGTAGACACAACACTAGTCAACACACAGACTTACACTATACAAGTATTAATGTACATAATATTAAATAGAATTATATAAAAATGTAGCTGAACTAAACGACTTTACTACAACTCGGGAGATCTCTTCGGATTTATTAGTCTCGTCAGTTTGTACATGACTTCAAGTAGAATTTTAAAAAGAACGTTGAAGGAATATTACGGCAACTACTGCGCCATCATCGTAGTTAGTCTTTAACACATTCACTACCAACATTGCATCTTGGTCGTAAATTCTCTAACAGTTGAACGCGCAGATGCGTCGTTAGTGTGGACACAATATACAATAATAGTCAATACATAAGTATACAGGATGACTACCGAAACTAAAAAAACTGATTTTGATGAATTAAGGATCTTTTTTACGTAGGTTGAAATCATTTTGAACTTTGTCCTAACACATTTAAAGTTGAAGGTAATCTGCAGTTGATTTTTTTACTTCTAAATTGTAGAGACGTTTCCAATAATACTGGTTATACAGTTATTTAATTATTTTTGAAAACGTGTCTTCAAATTTAGAACAATTAAAAAAACGGACATACAAACACGTCGAAACACAAGATGAAACGAAGTTGTGTGTGTAGAAAGGTTACTTATTGGAAACCTGATTAAGTTTGCCAGGCGAAAAAATACTATGTTCCATAACATCATAATGTCTTTGGTCTGTAAGTCATCCTGCCATAGTCAAGTAGCTGCAGTCATCTCATCTCCTGGCCTTAACCCATACATTGCTGGGGTCTACACTTGATTCAACCCGATGTGGCAGATCACCTGATTTTTATACGACTGCCATCTGACCTTCGTAACTCCTTTAACAAGGAAAATATGTGATCTGGGTAAAACCAGTGGGCAGACTATTCAAGGCCTCCGACCGACCTGTAGCGATTGCCAAAGATGTTAAATTGGCAACCGGGACCGACAGCTTAACGTGCTCTCCGAGGCACGGAGTTCCAATTACTGGCTAGTGTTAGGGTTGCTTAACTTCGCTAATCGAATGATATGCTCAATAGCAACTGTGCCACGAACTCCTCCGTCAATTAGCTGCAGTGTACAATATAAATGTAGTACAAATATAGAGAAACAATACACACTGCCACTTAGTACAAAAAGTAGCGCCATAAACACATTAGGTTAACAATCTAAATACACCAGAATACATGGATCCATGTAATTTGAACTTTATTAAAAGTATCTAAGACTGTTTTCTCCAGAATTTTTTTGTATACACGCGTAGCTTAATAATTGGTAGGACTACCTACAAACCAATTATTATGTACGTGATTTGTACGAATCAAATAACAATTCAAAGTTAATGACGACCTTGAAATTGAAATTCTTGCCCACATTGAGATATTTTTAATGAACAATATTTATTTTTAAATAGGAGAAAGAAAAGTTTGATTTGAACTAGAACTAGAAGAGGCTTGACTGTTTGCTTTCTCGGAAATATAAGCACATTATATTTTGTATGTCGCAATTTATATAGAAGTTTGCATTTATTATTTTAAATACACGTTATATGTAAGGTTGAATAAATGTTGCTATAATAACATTCTAGGTTATTGGTTCATTAACAAATCAATGTGTTAACATGTCAAGCAAATACTGGAAATATTTTGAGTATATGCTTAAAAATAAGAACTTGTACTTGTTTGTAATCTTAATTGCAAAAACAGTGTATTCGAATCTGTACACTCCTTCAGATAAATTAATGTTTTTTATAAACTATTTGTGTATGAAAGACATTCAGAATTTCGATATTGATACTTACTATTACAATCCGTTTTTTATTTACGATTATATGCCCAATAGTAAGTATAAAAATTGGTATTTTGTACTCTCTGCCTCTAGGTATCAAGTGATATATGCGCACAATTAATAACTTGTAATTTTTTATAAATCCAGATTTATAAAAAAAATTCACATTATTAAAACATGTGTGATTTCGATGATGATTTTAATTTTTATCTTCTGAATATCTTTGTTTTGTCCATTGATAATGAATAACGTATTGAAATAAATGAAATTGTTATACAAATAAAGAGGTAATATAACGTTGCTTTTTATTTATTCTGAACAACAAGTGTGTTATCTCACCAAGTTATATCAAAGCATCAAAACATATCTTTGGAGCAAAGTGGATGGAAGGTAACCGGTTTGAAATACAAAGGTACTTACTTCTTTTTTAAATCAATCTAAAATAATATTTTTTGGTCATCAAAATCAAAGATCGGGAAGTTTGAATTTGGAACTTAGACAGTAAGTAATTATGTTACCAGCTTTGAATACAATGTATTTTATATTTTTAGATAAAAATTAAAAATTAAAAGTATGTTGTTTAAAACTAGGTACGTATAGAAATACATTTTGAAGTCGTTGTTCTCTCTTCACTATTCTCGCAAATTTTTGAGTTGAGTCCGTATCGTTCTGAGTGTGCGTTATATTTAAACTGTGTCCTTAAAATCCTGTCTCAGTAAAAGTACAATCCAGTACTATTGAAGTTACGACTGTGCTGTGATGTAAGGAGGCGCTAATATAACCCTTGTTCGGAGGAAGTCTGCCACTCTACAGGGCCTTTATCTATTACCTTCATCCTTAGGTTGGCCTGTATTTTATTTCCTAATAAGTAGATTCCTTCATTCGTATTTAAGTTTCAATATTAAAATAGAATAAGAAAAATAAAAAAAACCAAAGATAACTTGTCTCTCTCTCTTTTACCTTTCTAATCGATATTAATCACGTTACATACAATAAGAGCCGTGATGGCCTAGGAATTTGAGCAGTTGCATGCTACGCAAGCGACGCAAGTTCGAATACCAGCGGGGCCTGTACCAATGAGTTTTTCTAATAACTTATGTGCAGTGATGTCACACCACGTGCTTTACGGTGAAAGAAAATATAGTGAAGACACCTGCATATAGACTCACCATCTATCACGCTGGCGCTTAATCATCTTCGGTAAAAAGTGTTATTACAACACCTTTGAGGAATACAGGCGTGAGCATATGTATGTAAATTGCTTCTTCTTTCTAACTTGAATTAATTACTAGTACAACTACTCAAGAGCTCTTAACACAGGTTCAATGACCGCAACGTTCAGTAAGATCTACCCGTGAGTAGAGCAGAAAACTAAGTTTTCTAGTTTGGATACAACATTCCAAGGTTGTTGAACAAAAATGGTAGTTTATCTTAAGTATTTTCGTTTGTTTACCCATTTACGAATATCCCGACACAACTGACATATTTCACCCGCATTTCAAATGGGTAAGTGTACCAAATTAACGAGTAAGGTAAGATCTTTATGCTCGTTGTTATACAAAATATTTGATTCAGTCTCTTAATATCGGTACCCAAGCATCGATGGCGCTTGTAGTTTAGATCGCGCATGCCAACGAACACGGATACATGGTTTGTGCATGTACAGAATAAAAGGATTTATTTACGACGAAGAAATTTAATATCGCATGGAAAGTAACTTGACCAATTCGAAGTTAACCTAATTAGTCAAATAAGGACTGATACATACACTCTTCCATAACATACATAAATACATGATTTAGATATAAGTATCTCGCTTACATCGATTAATAATGTTTTATGATGTTCCAGTTTGTTCCACAGGCAGGAATGCTCCCGAATATTTGGCATCAATACATTTACATGCTTGGCTATTTTGTCATATGGACGAGGGCAGAACTGTTCACAGCCTTGTGTGAGATCGAGCCTCTACACGACACTCGCAAGAGGATCATTGACGACTTAGAACGCTACATAGAGTTGAGGGAACAGAGACTTCAGGTTTTGAAAAAGTATTAAGTTGATGAGAAACCTACATGGCATATTTCCGAAGTATCATCTTTCTAAACTTATACTTAATTGTCTATCCTAGCTTGATAGTTACATCATTTATTACTCTTTAATATTGATACTGAATCATTACAGATACCTGCAAATCCTCAAGTCTGAACACGAGATGGTTATGGGAGACATACCCAATTACATAGGAAACCCCATCAATGCCTTCACTCTCATCAAGAGACTCACAACGGATTTAGACCACATTAAAACCACTATTGATAATGATACAGGTGACAAATTATATTTTTATATATGTAGGTACCTACTCGTATTTCCATCACAGTATTCACTTCCGAAAGGCCACCAACTATAAGATCTCACTTCGATTGTTATTCCCCAGAGCTCATGAAGAATATGACTCTGCTCCAAGTGGATCTGAAGTACCCCACGACGGAAGACCTGACTGGAGCTGTGCAGGCGCTTGCAAGGCTACAGGCAGTTTACAACCTTAGTGTCTCAGATCTTTCCGATGGAATACTCAACGGCGTTAGCGTTGCTCATAGGTAAATTGTGAGGACAGCTTCTAGTACTATGTGTGCATTCAAAAGCAGTAATTGATATGTAGCAAGTTATAGGCGCAAACGGCAGACACTCACTTACCCTCTATTATGCCTGAGTAAGTATTTTGTCTATGCCGTAGCACCCCGATGTCAGCAGGCGACTGCTTCGAGCTGGGCCGCGCGCTGTACAACGAGAAGGACTTCGAGCACGCGCTGGCCTGGATGATGCAGGCGCTGCGCAAGCACCGGGACACCACGGACCCGCGTCCACTCAAAGAGGCCGATATACTAGAATACATTAGCTTCTCACACTACTTACTAGGTACGTGATACATACTTAAATAGGAAATACATGCGGACAATGGATAGGTAGATTTTCCTTTAGTCAAATACACTAAATTATTAAGAACTAAGATTATTCGGAAAATTCGTGTCTGTTCTCAGATGATACTAAAAGTGCCCTGAAATGGGCAAAGAAACTACTAAAGGTAGACCCGAATTACCCCAGAGTTCTAAACAGAATACTGGACTATGAGAATATTATAGCTGAAGAACGAAAGACTGAATTACAAATTAAACATAATTGGGTAAGTAATAATTGTATTGCTATAATGATTAACACTAAATAAACTGAATCAACATAGGTACTTATCTAATATATTATTATCGTACATAGGTAAAACTATCGAAGCAAAATGGTAGCGTATTATATTTCCCAGCACGCATGACGTAGACATGTTCCAGAATTGAATAAATGTCGTGCCGTGGTGGCCTTGGGGTTAGAGCAGTCGCCTGCTACGCAAGCCACGTAAGTTCGAATCCCAATGGGGCCTGTACCAATGAGTTTTTCTAAAAAAACTTATGTTCAGTGATTTCACACCACGTGCCTTACGGTGAAGGAAAACATCGTGAGGATACCTGCATATTTCTGAGAAGTAATTCAATGACGTATGTAAAGTGTCTGAGACGGCGATGGACTCACCATCTGTCACGTTGGCACTTAATCATCTTCGGTGAAAAGTGCCTACCCCATATGCATATGTACTGTCGAACTGTACTGGATACAAATACGCTTTCAGTGATTTCTTTAACCATCAGTAGGATTTACCACTTCTAAAGCATTTAGGTTAAAATCATTTGACAGGAGTTTGGTGGAGGGGCGGAATATCTGTCATCCCAGAAATTATCCCTGAGGGAGCTAAGAATAAAGATGTACCAATCACTCTGCACCGGGCAAATGGACCTTCCTGCTGAAATTACGAAAGGGTATAAATATTTTACAAGAATGTCCGCTTATTTCGTTGAAATGCTTTGTTTACAGATGCCTTCCTCGAAACGACAATATTAAGAATTCTTCGTAGGTATGTTGTTGGATTTATCATTACAGTACGTTCCTTCTTCGTTTAAAATTCCTTATCTTTAGATTAAGTTAGTTATATAATATTGGTGGATAAAAATAGAAGAAGAATTGTATATATTGTTAGGTTACATTGTCACTACGTGTTTGGTCCGCACCCGTTCCTGCGAGTGGCGCCCCTCAAGATGGAGCTGCTGTACTGGCGGCCCCGCGTGGTGCTGTTCCACCACGTGCTCAGCGACACTGAGATACAACACATTAAGAAACTAGCTAAACCTAAGGTCACTACACAATTTCTGGATAAGTATATTGTTCCGTTCCATATCTTTTAGATAAAGTTTTCCTATTCATTCACTCCCGCCTTAAGAAAAAGGACCCAGAAGGCGTAGGCAGAGGTATACTAAAGGTGATCAAGTGTCAATGTGACAGATGGTGAATATATCGCTGTCTCAGGCATTACACATTACGTCTTTGCATCCGTCTTCAGAGGTTTCCTCACGATATGTTTCTTAACCGTAAAAGCTTAAATGTGAATTTTAAGCTTTTAGGAAACTCATTGGTTCACCGCTTGCGTCACATGTGGTTGTTTTTGTCACCTCGCCGCTCCGGTCTCCTCCTCTTCTTCATTGTTTTATTTTAATACTGGTCTAGTTGGAACGTGCTGGCATCTACGACCCAGAGAGTGGCAAGCGTATCGCTTCACCTAAGTTATTAAGTAAATCCAGTTGGATCAGTGATACAGAATCGCCGGTGGTGACTCGCGTGTCTCAGCGAGTGGCTGACATGACTAGCCTCAGTATGCTCTCCACGGAGGACTTGTATGTGATCAACTATGGTATTGGAGGACATTATGAACCCCATCTTGATAGTTTGACGGTAAGTCCTATTAGTTTAGATATCTTCGCGTATTTAAAGATAATTTATGTTTGTTCTTATACTATTAACGAGCCTTTATGAAATATTTAAATAATGTACAGTCAAAGAATAGTAATGTTATAGTTTTTGTACTTTATCTCACTGGCCTGATATTGTCAAACTGTTTCATGAATTAATTCCTTCATTTATTTCAGAACAAATTACATGAACAGAAGCCCCTTAAAAAAAGAATAGCATCCGTGATGTTTTACGTAAGTGCCTGTTTATTATTGTATCTTCAAGTAAACCCGGCTTAATGGATAATCTTAATCTTAGATGTCAGAAGTAGCAGAAGGTGCTACAGTGTTCCCGAAGATAGGATTGCGTTTGTACCCTGAGAAGGGATCCGCTGTGTTCTGGTTGAACTTGCATTCTTCCGGTCAGGCTGACCTCGCAACTATGCACACCGCTTGCCCTGTCCTCCATGGCTCCAAGTGGGGTAAATACCTATTGATTTCAATTATTTAATGATTTTTTGTATGAATAATCGATGAGTGCTAACCCTTAGTGTACTAGTTGTAGACCATGATGAACCCCTCCTATATTCGGATAAATTAATAAAAAGTTGTTGAGCAGACGACGCGAGAGATCGTAAAGATTCTAGCAAGTGACAGTCAGTAATCACCATGATTTTAAAGCGGACATAAGAACCTAATCGCTTTTTTGTCAATTCGAGACCCTACTCTAATTGCTTTCAATTTGCAAACCATTATAATGAACTCCGTAATGTGCCCAACGTATTTAAGATAAATTTTCACCTATACTGTTGTGTCGGCAGTGGCTATAAAATGGATCCACCAAGAAGGCCAGGAGCTGCTGAGGCCGTGTACACTGAAATATCAACCAGAAGGCTGGCCATAGCGGAGTCATGGCCGGCAAGGACTTCTTCATACAGCCCCATTCATAGTCAACAAGCCATACTGCTCATCATACTAAATGATCTACAATATGATATAAAAATAAAATATTATCTACAATACGGGTATTCCTTTCATTTTCTTCCAAAACTGGTAACAAGAACTATGAGCTCGGAGAGTGATAGAATAGCCGTGTAAGGAGAATATCTACATATAAGGATTAAGAAAAAAAAATAGTTTTTCAGACATTTTATTTCAAATACCTATACATAAAACTACTTGGCTTTTATTATCTGGCGAGGTATAGAACCAATACAAGCGAACCCACTCTCAAACAACACAATGGAAGTATCCAATCCATTGTGTTATCCGAATATGGGTTGATATCAGTAAGTAGAGTCGTAAATCACTGTAATGTCACATATTATAAACCACGCATGAAATACTCCATAATTGGTATGATGGTATGAAACTATTTAACTTTATCCTTCCCATTGTATAAGAAGAGTCTCTTATGCTTTCCCTTCTTGGTTTCCAATAATCCGTATCAAAGTTTCTTCAACTGTTTACTTATTTTGAAAATATTACTTTGCCTCGTTTCCCACCTCATGATTATGGAAGAGAGGTCCAAATCAAGCTTAGATTAGATGAGCAGCGAATCAGTCATCTAACTTAAGTAGCTAAACTTAATTAATTAGTCAAAGGCTGACATGATGGAAGAATATTTTGTCATAAACATTTTGAAATTTCCTCCATTCAGTCCGTCTGTGCTATTGACTGGAGTGGTGTTGTGTCTCGTAATGACCACAGGTTGATCATCGGATTGACTTATTGCTACTTACTGAATGATATGAATCCGCACACTCGAATAACGTGTAATGCCAATCAATCTACTTAGTGTATAATGGAATCCTTCTTTGAATTATTGAACGATTTAAATTATACCGCAATTCACAACAATTCCGTAGCGTTGAAAATTTACGACTCAAAGTAAGTATCCATTGTATTAACTTGCTTACAAGGTGGAATACCACGACTGTTTCGTTTATACTAACGATCAGCGAAGGCCGCTATAAGTAAAACTACACGCCTTTCCGCCTAAATTTATAAATTGTGAAAAAAATTGTCAATAGTTCATTAAATGTAATATCAAAATAGCGAGACTTAGACGATACAGGGACAAGAATGTAGAGTTTCCATCCGCCCAATAAAACCTAAACGCTTGTAAACTACATAGCCTCTCGTTCCAGCCTACTTGAATAAAATACTATAATTCCTTATATTCTACTTATTTATCTGGTGACATTGGGTCATGCGCTTTTACGGACGAATGCAGAGATGTTCTCTGCTATGTGTGAAGTTGAAACCTTAATGGACACTCAAAAAGGATACGGGATTATTTAGGTTACTACATTAAGGGAGAAGAATAGAGAAAGAATAATCTTTCTTATATATCTAGAAAATAGTGCTTAAAATTACAATAATTAATCACGATTGTTTCAGGCGAAACCACATGGCAAAATATTTTGCCATGGGTTTTCAAATCAAAAACCCAAGAAATATTTAGATACGAGTCACTCTATCGCGGTGAAATTAAAAGTCCAGCTGAAGTAAGTAAACGGTAAACATCTCATATTCAAGCAAGCAAAAGTCGGTTATAGACAGTTAGATATTTACCTAGAATATGACTGCAGAGTTCAAGGAATGTAAATTGTTAACTCAATCATAGTAATATTTAGTCAGGGTCCGATGTTTTTCATTGTTCATGTTTCCCATTGAACATAACCATGTTGTGGCAATCTTCTCTTGTGTGACGTGTTAAATTATCAGTACACCGCGTCATCTCGGTAAAGATGGTCGGGTCACTATTTGTTTGTTTCTCAGAGACGGGTTCACATTTTGCCCTACAGTGGACGCGAGTGCACGATAGTCTCACGCACAAGCACCTCGTTAAATATATACGTACTATCGGCAAATATAATTAATTTGATTACCTTCAATGAACATTCAGTCGTTGAACATGATTAATTATATAGTGCAACTACAGCTGATTTTAATTGGCAATATATGGACGAAAGCCGAGCTGTTCACAGCTATGTGTGACGTGGAGCCCCTACTGGACACCCACAAGATGATTGTTAATGACTTGGAATACTTCGTTGAGAAGGAAGAACATAGGCTGCACGTTTTAGACAAGTACCTACCTACATAACTTCTGTTCTACGTCAAATCTTACTATAATTTTATCTGCCTATAATTTTAGCAGAAGCTAACAGTTTTATTTGTAATTATTCGATCAATTACTTAATTATATTAGGTCTTTTTTTGGGTCTGTTCGTATGATGAACGCACTGAGAACTTTTTTGTCAATCCCATTTATTCCAGGAACCTGCACGTGTACAAGACAGAGCACGAGAAGGCGATGGAGGACGTACCCAACTACTTGGGCAACCCCATCAATGCTTTCAAACTCATCAAGAGACTCACCACTGACATAGACTACTTTGAAGAAAGTATCATAATAAGTACAGGTACAAAGAATGAAAATACTTTTTTTAATGGGGACAATCGAGGATCACAATATTGTGTTAATTTCAAAATCAAACTATGACATTTTCATCCGCAGAACAGATCAAAAATATTACAGTACGCCGTGCTGACGTCAATTACCCCACGCTGGAAGATCTGACGGGAGCCGCTGTAGCACTCGCCAGGCTGCAGAGGATATACAACCTCAGTGTCGAAGACCTCTCACAAGGAATACTGAACGGAGTTGTCCATAGGTAACACAGTTTTTAGAACGTCACGTAAGGAAATGTTGGTGTTGATGTGCATCAGTTCTATTTCATTTTACTGGAAGTTACGTAAAAGTGAATACTTAGTTTTGTAGTGAGATCATTTAAATTGCATGATTGCAGCTCGTCAATGACAGCAGGCGACTGCTATGAGCTTGGTCGGGCTCTGTACGATGAAGAGGACTTTATGAACGCACTTAGCTGGATGATAGCAGCACTTCACAAACTTAAAGAGAGTGAAGATCTGCACTTACTCAAAGAGGCCGAAATACTGGAGTACATTAGCTTCTCCCACTATATGTCAGGCAGGTGCCATTAGTTATGATAGTATTTTTTATGTAAGAGGAAATTGTTTATTGTCGATTGAATATGATGTTCAGGTCTTTCAAGCTCCTGGTCCTGATCAAGCTTAATTACATTATTGCCCACAGGTGATACAGAAAGTGCGTTAAAATGGGCAAAAAAGCTTCTGGATGTAGAGCCAAAGCATCCTAGAGCACGTAGCGACATTGAGGTGTATGAAAAGAAAATTGTTGAACAAAATGCGAAGCATCTCAAAAAGCGTTTTGGGGTAAAGTGACAAGTGTCTATTAAATACCTAGCATAATTAAAAAAACGTTTAATTAAAACTTAAAACATTAAAAGGTTTGGTTATTTCTGCAAATTTTTTTTTTGGGACTCTGTGTTTGATTTTCCTTTGACTACCAGCACTGCTCAGTTTAAGACTATAATTTTTATTAGTATTAATCTATCCCAAGATGTTCTTATTATTTTTACTATCACAGAGAGTCAGCGGAAAGAAGCCATCAAAATCTTCATCCACATGCGAACAAAAAATAAGGATCTATCAATCTCTATGTCGCGGTGAAATCGGTATTCCTACGAAAATTACTAAGAGGTAAGTGAACATCGTTAAATAGACCACATTTTTTTGCATTTTTTTTTTGTATAATCTCTCACTAATATTTATATGTTTCAACTTTGAAACCTTAGCAAGAAGATTTCACATAATCATATTGGTGCAGGTTACATTGTCACTACGTGTTTGGTCCGCACCCGTTCCTGCGAGTGGCGCCCCTCAAGATGGACCTGCTGTACTGGCGGCCCCGCGTAGTGCTGTTCCACCACGTGCTCAGCGATACTGAGATACAACACATCAAGGATCTGGCCAAACCTAAAGTATTAAATGATATTATGCTTTTCAAAAAAATTTCAAAAATATATTGTCTGAATTGTAGAATGGAAATTTTCCATTCATGCTTGCTATTCTAACAGATGTTGTCATTAAAGAAAACAAGTCATCTTAATATTTTTATGATTGCCTTTTTTTTGAGTAGTTTTCCAGCCGCTGTTTTAAAATGGCGTTAATAATTTATATGTATATTTAGGTACTCAATCCCTTTACTGAATTCTTGACATATATCCTGAGATAAACTTTTGTACAGTTACATCGTGGAAAATTCCAAGAGAAGATGTCGACAAGTCAGTCGGTGGCCCCTAATCGCATCAGCAAGTTCAGCTGGCTTCGGGACGAGGAGTCAACAGTGGTAGCACGGGTGACGCAGCGGGTCGCCGACATGACTGGCCTGAACATGCTCACAGCTGAAGATCTAATTGTGTCTAACTACGGCATTGGAGGACATTACGAACCACATTTTGACTTTCTGCCGGTAACTTGTGTTTTTCCATTAAGTAAAACAAGGTTCGTGTTTAGGTACTGTTGCTATTAAGAGAACGTCATTATTTTTATATATTTTGATCAGGCCTTTGAAGAAGGCCTAGAGAACATCATATACATACTCGTTTATGAAATAAAATCGTGTTTTTCAGAACGTTGTGAATACATCAGAGACTAATGGCAAGAGAATAGCATCAGTTATGTTTTATGTGAGTAGATCAAATTACCAAGCTGTAAATGCATAATTTATCATCATGAGCATGAACATAGCAATGGACCTTTTTAAATATAAAAGCTCGCCTTTATTAGTTAATACTTATGTAGTTTTTATTTCAGATGTCTGACGTAGCTCTAGGTGGAGCTACCGTGTTTACGGAACTAGGGTTACGAATATTCCCAGAAAAAGGCTCTGCAGTATTCTGGATGAACCTGCACCCTTCGGGCGAGGGTGACTTCGCCACAATGCATGCTGCCTGCCCTGTACTTCTTGGCTCCAAATGGGGTAAGTAAATCTTCCGTGGAAGCGAAAACTCGTGGTTTATGGTACGTAACTCAATTTCAATCATCCTCCTATTACGATAATCCCATTTTATTTGGGTGATTATTTTATTATTTGAAAACTGGTGCCTTCCGAATGGTCCCTTTTCAATTTGGTTCAATTCAGACAATGCCATCTATGAAAAATCGAGGGGAACCTTCGAAAATCGTAGTGGCGACTATTGCGTTTTTTAATTTTAGCAACAAATATTTTAAAGTACGTACTGCTATTTTATGAAGTTCTGAAATCGAACTGAGGATAGAGTAAAATGACAGTGGAGGGCACTCCTCAACGAATTATAGTAAGTACTGGTGTTTCGGCTTGATTAATTTGTATTGATGAGAACTTTACACCTACATAGGTTGTGACTATCAAGTAAGAAATCATTGGTGTTGGTGCACTTTGCAAAGAGACACAGAAAAGCATGAAACATTTTGGAGAAGGTTGTTTAATTATTTTTTTATATTTCTTTATAATACAACATAAAAATTCTTGTGATCACAGTGTGTAGCAAGTGGATCCATCAAGTCGGGCAGGAGCTGATGAGGCCGTGCACCCTGCAGTACCAGCCGGAGGGTTTCCTTGGACAGCCGCCACGACTTGAACCCTTCACTGTCCGATAGATTTGTTACCTACCCACCGAAAATTGTATTGAGTTAGCTTTCGAATAAAATTGCTAACAAGCATTATCATACTTTTTCATAATTTATAATAATTGTACGCCAAATTTCTTATACACGGACCCAAATTGTTTCATCGTTAGAAATATTTGTGATACTCGTTTCATTTTCTGAAATACGTTGTGCATTCTGCATTAGTTCTAAAACCGTTAGTAGCTCAATAAAGAAAAGAATATTATTTCTTAAATTAAGTATTTTATGGTAGTAAAAAAAAAAGATGATAATTACACTAAAATTTATGATTGATTTTAATGTAGGTAATAATAGAAGCAGGTAGGTGCTTCATTTATATTTTGCAAATAATATATCTTTACTTTTATAGACATGCCGTTTACCTACACTACAAAACTAAAATCAATACATTCAGATTGACTTGACACAGATAATAAAAGACAGGACACAAAGAGCTATCCCGTTCAAAATCGGATCTGCTCGCCCGGGCAAATCTTGACCTAATTTTTATGGGGTGTTACCTCCACCTTGCAAATAGGTCAGGTAATATGGCTGTTTTGTCACTGTAGCGTTCTACCGGTGTCACTTATCTTTATATTTACCTATATAATTCACACAATATCTTTATAAATAATAGCCTGTGTTATTCTGATATAAGCTATATAATTGTAAATGATTTTATTAAAAAATCAGGTAGTCGTTTTTCAAAAATCCATACTTACTCACATTCGCGTTTATAATATTCATACGATTGTGTGACGCTTACACTACCTTCACCTCCCACTGTGACTCCCTGTGATAGTCAGGGACTATGAATTGCTGCATAATTTTCACAAATCAGGACCAGGAAAAAGTTCAAGTTAATGAATTCCACATTAATAATACGCAACATAAGACTATAGGCAATAAAACCCTCGTTAAAATAAATCTAATTTAATAACTAGGTATATAAAGTATATGTCTGTCTGGATGTCAACAAAACATGTTAGTGCTTCCTTCACTACTGGTAGGTTGTGATCACTAGAGGGCAGTTCTGGGTACTGCCCGCGGCAGCTTGTGCGCGATGCCCTCCGCCTGGTAGGTGAGGGTGCACGGCTTCCGCAGCTCCTGGCCCGCTTGATGAACCCATTTAGCTCCAACTGTAGAGTCAGATTTATAAGAAGATGAACGGGTCGGTTTAAGCATAGCGCATTAATAAGGAATAGTAGGCTCCCCGAAAATCTAAATTATGCCAATATTTATTCAAATCCCATCATAAGCAATACAAATTAGCATATACAAAACTTATCGAAATGGTGATTTACCCTCGTTACCGAAAGCGAATATTCCCTCAATCCCAAAATCACATTGTCAAGATATACTTATGTATCGCAAATGCTTCAAAAGCAAGTATTCTTCAGCCTTATTAGCTTTTGACCTGTCTATTATAAAGTTATTATGAAAATTTCCACCTGATCTTGTTGAGCACATAATTATAACTGCTTTGATGTAGATGTGTTGTAGATAATTAACAACACCGCCTATCTACAAACCTCGGTCAAACATAAGTCGACTAATGGCTTCATTTAATTAACAGGATACTTTCTTTATACATTTTATCATGAGTGAAAAAGCTCCCGCTTGATAATTAATGCATGAGAAAATCATTTTATATTTTGAGTAGGCACCTGTTTGCGAATATATATTTTGCGGTTTTTTACCAGGAATAATTCGTTAGAGCAAGAGGAGTTGCTATTGCGCATATCATTATGGGGGACCTCCTGTGCCTCGGAGAGCACTTTAAGCCGTCGGTCTCGGTTGTCAATTTAACATCTTTGGTAATCGTTACAGTTCATTCGGAGGCCTAAAATAGTTTAACAACTGGTTTAGCCTATATCACAGATTTTCCTCGTTAGAGAGGTTGCGAAGGTCAGATGGCAGTCGCTTTGTATAAAATAAAAGTGATTAGCTGCATACGCATGCAACCCCAACAATTTATGGAATAAGGCCAGGGAGATGATGATGAATTCATTAGAGTAAGATTAGAAAGTGTAAAAGTGTTATTGACTGACCCCACTTGTCACCGCGGAGCACGGGGCAGCCTGCGTGTAAAGTGGAGAAGTCACCTTCCCCTGAGGGATGTAGGTTCAGCCAGAACAATGCAGCGCCTTTAATTGGCAACACGCTTAGTCCTAGCTCAGGAAACACAGTAGCGCCACCTTCTTCGACATCGGACATCTAAGAATGACAAAAAATAAATGATATTTCTTCACCCATTACTTTAAACTACCCAAAATCTTTACAGTAAAGCACTTCCATAATACATTGTAATAGTATGCTGTTAAATGATGTCATCGAAAGCTTTAATTGTTAGGAGGGTAGAGGATAGTCTAGGAATTGTATACGTACATAAAATAATATAGACGCTATTCTCGTTCCAGCAGCCTGAACAACGCTCGCATTTTTCTAAAATTAATAAAACAGTACATTTTTTAATGAATAAGCAGGCGTATTTATGTATAAATAAACATCAAAATGAAGCAAAACATTTAAGTTAACTGTAGAAAGCATAATTATGAGAATTGACTAATCCGATTCCATGTTACACGGAATGATTAAATTAAATGTTCAAACGGTTAATTATAAGTACCGTGACCTTAATTGGGAGACTTTTAGTCATATATCAGAGGATTTAACGAGGACTTTAAAGTAAAATTTGGTTCCGTCATAATATTTCGAAGAGTATTTACACTTACTAGGAAAAAATCAAAATGCAGATCATATTGTCCTCCTATGCCATAGTTGATGATTTCCAGGTCTTCAGCAGTGACAACACTAAGGCCAGTCATGTCAGAGACCCGCCGCGTAACTCGTGCCACCCTCGGTGACTCCTCATCGCTCACCCAACCCGACTTGCTGATGCGGTAGATTACCGGCACCAGCTCGCCAGTCGCTGGATTTTGGACTGTGGCGCGTTCTAACTAAACGCTCAAGAAAGTTTTGATATAACTTAAGATACCATAGAGGATACTCGAGGCCAACTGTTATCGTTCTACAAGCGTGTAAAAAAAACATCTAAACATTAACGTTTCATTTAATGGTAACAAATCAAAACGTCACAGTTTGGAAATTCTTAATAGGTACACGCTGCATAAAACGATCATAGTTGGTACCCAGTAATTAAGCACAATGTATTGAGAGTTTCTAAACTTTGTTCATTAATCATGATAAAGGATTTAATACGTTGCTTTGATCTTCTAGCATGAATTAATAGGTTTAGTAGCATTAGTAGGTTTTCTTTACAGTCCCACCTAGGACTGCTCAACACATTTGTTAATCAGTCACCTTAGGTGTAGCCAACTCCTTGATATGATGTATCTCTTGGTCACTGAGGACTTGGTGGAACAGCGCCACGTGAGGTTTCCAGTACAGCAGCTCCATCTTAATGGGCGCCAGTCGTAGGAATGGATGGTGCTCGTGTACATAGCGGCAGTAAAGCCTGCAACAATGGAATGTGTCAAATCAAAAAGTTGAAATGGAAATGTTGTGTTCCAATAGGTATGACTAATTTGACATTACGTAGTAGTCGATTGTTTTTGGCTCGACATGCCGCCTCATGACCTACTGCCTCTGGCCATAGAGGGAATCGACGTCACGTGCATAAATCGATTTAAATTGTTAGTAAATATGGAATCCTTTTCGTTAGTGGTAAGTCTTACGTCTCGTCAGAAAAGTAATGGCTACTACCAAGAACATGCAATAAGTGTACGTGTAAGCTATATGAAACAAGTACATACTTGAATAGTAAAAGTATTGAAATATTTTACCTTTTGCTAACATTCGCTGGAATATCCAGTTCACCGCGACAGAGGGACCTGTAAATCTGTTCTTGTTTATCTTCGCCTTCCATCTGCCGAATATATATAGTAATTACTTAATTGCATTTAGGTACATAAGTAATATAGGATCGAAAAAGTGTGTCTGTCACACATGGTGGAATTCAGGGTCGGGATTATTCTTAAAACATAATGCCTTATTAGTTCCATATTTGAGAAAAATATACTACAGTAAGTATGAGATTTATTACATTCTTAGGATAACTTAACATTATGCGGAAAACCTAAATGTGAGGTTAACTCAAACTAGAAATGTATAACTACCACACTTCTCACGTCTCTTTTCTGTGATACTTATCTTATTATTTATATTATTATTTACATCAACTTATTACCTCTAATGTTTTATTTGTCGGTTTATTTTTCTCGTTTTCGACCATCTTCTGATAGAGTATCAGGTTACCAGGTGCTCCGGAATGCATGGGTGCCACATTCAATAACTTTTGTGTCCACACCATGGCATTACTATAATCACCTGTAAAGAATGTATAAAGTTCATGATGATAATAATACCATTATACTAAGAACTTCAGAGCTTTGACGTTTCATTTTTGTACCACAAACTTCAAATCTGAAAAGTTCTTAATGCATGCTGCTTAAATGATCATAGTTGACCCTGGTCGAACTATGTTCAAATCGAGATCCATACATACCTAGCAAGTAGTACAGAAAACTTATATAGTCCAGTATGTCAGCTTCTTTGACTCTGCGCAAGTCATTTCTGTTCCTGTGTTTGCGCAGCGCCTGCTTCATCCAGGGCAGTGCGTGCTTGAAGTCCTTCACGTGGTACATCGCACGACCCAGCTCGTAGCAGTCGCTGGCTGATAACGGTGTGCTACAATAACATTTCGTTTTATTAACACAATTGCCTGGATGACCTAGCTATGCACGTTTAATTTGATGACGTTTTCTAAAAATTAATCTTAGCTAGATAAATTTACAGCCCCAGAAACCTCTGTATGCTAAATTTCATGAAAATCTTTGGAGCTGTTTCCGAGATTTAGATTATATAAGATTCAGATAAGAATTGCTCGTTTAAAGGTATTAGATTTAAACGATTGCTTATATTTTCTGGGCTATAATGAAATAGCAATGTTCGATGTGAAGTGATTCAAATTTGATTGAATCCGCTTGTTAGACGAAACGTTGTTAACGAAAATTTGTATATTGATTGTGCAAAAGAAAATAGGAATACTTTTTCATCCTAATGAATGAAGTGAGCTTTCTCAACTTTTTTCTACTATAAGTAACTTTTAAACTAATCTTATCCGATACCACCATGACAGTCAGCGCCCAGTTCTCCCTGAGCAGTTACTTCAACATCAAAGCCTTATGATTCCTAGCTATAAAGTCCATATTCTACTGAAAATTGTGGCAATAAACCAAAATAGTTACCTGCGCGTGACCCCGCTGAGGATTCCATCCGATAGGTCTCTGATATTGAGGTTGTATACTTTTTGGAGCCTAACAAGCCCTTGAGCAGCCCCCGACAGGTCTACAGTTGCAGGGTACTTCACGTCCGCATGGAGCAGAGTTATATTTTTCTCATACTCTACGGAGTTTTATATCACAGTTATATATACAAAAGTTATACAAATCAACTGGGCACGGCTGACCAAAATGAATTAATTTTTAGTACGAAATGTATGAATTAACTATCTTTTATCCGTATAAAACGATTTCAGCAAAATCGTGGTATAGTATCGTTCAACAAACCAACGGAAAAACGAAAGACCCCATTTATAATATACATAATATCACATCGAAGGCGATGAAAATAGAATGATTTGTTACAGGATTGGCGTGGTAAACTCCTGTATTGCACACTTAACACTTTCCATATTCTAACATAAGTAACCATTTACCATAAGTTTATTAATGGATCCTATTATTTCTTAATGTTGCTGATAATTAAGATGATGCTTATAATTGTTCATATCGTCCTTAGTCGACTTTTAACAGTTTTATTTAATAAATACCTGCGGTAGCTCGGATACCATCAGCAATATTTTGTATATCAATAGTCAATCTTTTGATAACACTGAAAGCGTTTATAGGCTTGCCTACGTAATTGGGTACGTCACCACTGGCCTTCCAGTGTTCCATCTTGAATACATGTAGATGTCTGGAATTATGCCAACAATTAAATAATTATTGAGGCAACGTGTCTATACAACAATTTTTTTCTATTTAAAATTGTAGGTGTAAGATTTAATGTATAATAAATACAATTTAGGTACTTGTCTAAAACGTGCAGCCTTTGTTCCTCCTTCTCAATGAAATATTCCAAGTCATCTACAATTTTCCTGTGAGTGTCCAGTAGGGGTGGTAGTTCGTACATAGCGGTGAACACCTCTGCTCCCGTCCATACAATGATATTGGCAAGGATCACTAGCTGGAGGGGCCGAATAGTAAGATCCATGGTTGATATGCGATCTGGAATATGAAAATAACGTTTTTATACGACAAATTGATATATTATGAGATTTTTAGTTAATTCAGTACCTAATTTATTTAAAAATTATGAGATATAATATATGTCGTGGCCATATCGTAGAATTACCCACTTCATGAAATAATCGAGTAACGTTTCACGAAACATTTCGATTACGATAAACGAGGTCCAACACAAATATATTGTACATATTAGGTTATTTACAGATTCCACGAACAATCTATAAAAATAAATTGAATTAGACTCACCCAAATTGCGATACCTTCCGTCATTTAACCAAATCAAAGTAGTCACAACTAACAAGACTTATAATAGTAACAATCATAACTACATATAGCATTCGACAGCAGTAAAATGAAATCAACTAAATAGAAGCAGTAGGTTGGACAAAATATCGTACATTAAACGTGTTGCTGGGCCCTCGCACCTTCTCACAGCACCAAATACTAATGAAACAGTGCCATTCTGAAGCTAGTGACAAGCTCCAATCACGTCCTGTGCAGAGATGACGTGGTTGGTAGCGGAATATTTCACCTCAACATACCTACATCACGAATTTCTACGGTAACAACAGGATGCTCGCTTTAAAACAGTTATATACAGTGTGTTATTTATAAATAAGAAGTGGTAATCAATTTTAATAATGTTTAGATTAAAATTGATTGTATTATAGATAGAAAAGGTTAATAACGTTTCCATACTGAAGTAGAAACACATATCTATCTTTGTACTTGCCGGGGAAATTGGAAGCTATCCTTGGTTAAACCTGCTGTCATGCTCTGTGTTACAACACCCCCAATTACTGACGTCTACAGGCTACGTAGCCCCACGCCTGCTACGGTGTGCTACGGCGTAGCATTTTGCAACTCTACTCTTTACCGCTCATGTATACATAAATCACGCAATTGAAATGCGGCGTCATCCGCTGTATGCGTTTAGTGCGTGCTTGATTGTATACCAATGAATTACTGTTAAAAAAACCAATAATATAAGAATATTTTGTTTTTTTAATTGTCTTTATATCACATATTTTCTCATCTTGGACAAAAATGTTCGTGACGTATCTTTTTCAAGCCTAGTAATGGAATATTACTGTTCTAAGTTCTAAGCTTTGTGATGATCACTTTCAATTAACTTTGCAGGCAGACTGTATAACTCTTTAAGCTTGTTTAATTTAATTTCTTATTGGTTTTATGAAAAGTTTTAAATAAGCAGATCTAGATTCTACCTCTCTCCATGCTCTACTATTAATATTAGCAGTTACAATATAACTATGTTTTACTAAAACAAACGGAAGAAATGAACGGAATATTGTTTGAGTTCTATTTTAAGTAGGTATACCAAAATAAGGTAACGTTATTTTTGCAATATTTATTAAACAATTGAATAACAAACAAATGCCAACTTTGTAACAAACTTATTTATTTTCTTAATGACCTCATTAAAAAGTGAATCAACACATTATTAATTTATGTTAGGTCCCATGCAGTCAATCTCCTGTCTACCGGTGAGTGTTGGGTACTGCAGGAGGCAGCTTTGTGGCTTCAGGCTGATCCTGCGAGCTGCAAGGTCTCAGCAGCTCCTGCCCACCTTGGTGAATCCACTTGTTGCACACTGTAACGATATATTATTAAAACTGCTACTTCAAACTAATCCTAAACCTTGTGTTAAACAAAATATACATACATATGCTCACGCCTGCATTCCCCGAAGGGGTGGGCAGAGGTGTTGTTATCACAACATCCACTTTTCACCGAATTTGATTAAGTGCCAACGTGACAGATGGTGAGTCTATCGCCGTCTCAGGCACGTACATACGTCTACACATACGTCTTTGAATTACTTCTCAAAAACATGCAGGTTTCCTCACGATGTTTTCCTACACCGTAAAGCACGTGGTGTGAAATAACTGCACATAAGCAATTTTTTTTAGAAAAGCTCATTGGTACAGGCCCCGCTGGGAATCGAGCTTGCGTAGCAGGCGACTGCTCTAGCCCCGAGGCCACCACGGCTTCAAATAAAATATACGGCTTTAAATAAAGTATAAATTAATAAATAGTTGTGCTCGTGGTCTAAATATTTATATTAATTAGTAGAGGGCTGAAACATAAAGAGGAACACTACAAGTGATGCTGAGAGTAGAAAAACTTATAATAAATGTTATGTTTTCACCCCAAATAAAATACAGCTAAACAGAGCCAAATCTACAGCGGAGTTTTTCCTTGACTGCGTTTCGTAAAAAGGGGCTTACTCATAGCATTATAATATGTATAATTTAAGAGATCCTTGAAACTGTCGCCTTTCTAAGATAGGGTTTGAAGTCTACTTGGCCTAAGTAAAATTTTCTTGATATATCTCAACAATTTAGAACGATTGCAGAAAACTGACTATAAATATGTATTTATTTATATTTATTACCCCATTTGGAGCCGCGCAGCACAGGACAGCCAGCGTGTCTGGTTGCATAATCACCCTCCCCCGATGAATGTAGGTTCATCCAAAACACTGCAGCTCCCTTTTTGGGGAATATGCTTAACCCTAGCGCTGTGAACACCGTGGCACCACCCTGTTCTACATCTGACATCTGAGATATAAAACATGTAACATATTTAGTATAACTCGCAACTTGTTAATATGGTTACCTATCACTTTTTTGTGGGTTTCCAAATAAATCAGTAATTTATTACGATGATTGATTATAGCCTTCAAGTCGCATTATGCCTGCGTGTGTATTATGTTACTTTGGCAATTATGACATATTTTTCGATACTTACATAAATCATGACCGTGGCCAGTTTATTCCCATATTTTCCAGTACAATTGTAGGACTGTTTCTGAAACAGAAAAAAAAAATTCATTCCTAAAGTTTTGGAACATCTACATTTTAGCGGAAAAAATTAAGTGTCCTTGTGATAGGTGAGTCAATCGTGGTCTCTTTGTATTTTTATTCTTGTTAACCATAAAGCTCGAGGTGTGAAATCACTGCACATATTACTTATTTGTAAAATGTTGACCATTGACCATTTGCATAAACACTTAAACCACTTGGCCACCACCGAAATACAATAACAGTGTAGTAAACATTCATGTTTTTGTAAAAAAATTACGCTCCACACAAATAGTTCTTGTATATGCGTGAGATTACTGGCTTATTGAATACAACTTAAGTACTACCTACACGATTAATTGTAAGTTAATGAATGTGATGCTAAATCCTACGACTCCTATGAATTGAGTCCTATGAACCTATCACATTATCACTCACCGTTTCAAAGTCCAAATGTGGTCTGTAATAGCCTCCAATGCCGTAGTTGACTACTTGCAATGACTCAGCAGAGATCATGCTGAGGCCGGTCATGTCCGAGATCCGCTGCGACACCCTCGCCACCACCGGTGACTCCTCATCGCGGAGCCACCCCGACTTGCTGATACGAATGTTTACTGACATAAGCTCGTCAGTAGAAGCATCGTACACTAAGGAGCGTCTGAGCTAAATGATACAAATATAATTTTGTAATATAAGCAATACATCACCCCTAAAATGCTTACGAAAAAATTGGAATACAAAGGTAGGTAGGAATACCAACGCATGATATAAAGCCTATTTTTCATGACTTTAAATCTCTACAGAAAAAAAAATGAAGTGTCTGTTTGTAATTTAAAATTATGGTAATGGGCTAACGAAATGGTTGTGTATGTGTTCACATAAAACAAAATCTCTGTCTATATGTTGTTCCGGCTAATCTCTGAAACAGCTGGATCGATATTAGCACGATCTTTCACTGGCAGGTCGCTTATTTTACAAGAAATAACTAGGCTACTTTTGTTTTTAAAAAACGTAAGGGTTCCGCGGGCTACCCATGAAATTAAGTGAAAAGGAAAAGTGAAACCGCGGGGCACAGCTAGTTATAAAAATATTTAGGCTAAGCCGTTGGTACAGTCTCTTCAAAACTATCTATTATGAAAACGTTTGGCACCCTAGGTTTGGCGAGATCCTTGATGTGTTGTATCTCAGTGTCACTGAGCACGTGGTGGAACAGCACCACGCGGGGCCGCCAGTACAGCAGCTCCATCTTGAGGGGCGCCACTCGCAGGAACGGGTGCGGATCAAACACGTAGCGACAATGTAACCTGCACCCATATGTCTTACTGCAATATTATCTGACAGAATCAAAACTACAAAATCCCAGTTTGGGTTTCACCTGTCTTGCGTTTATAGATAGTCACCGTTTCCTTATATCTGCAGGGATGTCTATTTGACCGCGACAGAGTGCTTCGTAAGCTACTGTTTCTTGAGTCCTCAACAGTTTTTGCTGTCGTTTTTCAAATCCTGTTTCCTGTCGGGTATATAAGGCACTTTGTAAGTGAGAACTTACATTGCTACATAGATACAAAATAGAATGAATAGTTGTGTTTGTGTTCAAAGTACTTGTATACCATAATATTGTACTACAATAAACATTTTACAAGTTCACACCAGTCTCCTCATTTCACATACATGAAGTCGGCTACATTTATTATATAAATATACATACATACCCCCCGACGATTCTTTGCTTGTTTCTCTTTTTCTACTACACTCTTTTGAAAGTCCAGTATGTTGATGGATGCTCTGGGATGCTCAGGTTCCACCTCTAATACTTTCTGCGTCCATTCTAGAGCACTTTTAGCATCATCTGGCAACATGCCGTAAATTATTCACTAGTTAATCGCTAATTATTTTCCAGCAATAATAAAATGTTTCCATCATCATCATCTCCCTGGCCTAATCTCCCAACTATGTATGGGTGTTGGCACTTAATTTAACCCGATGGGACTGATCAACTGATTTTTATACGAAGCGACTGCCCTCTTACCTTCGTAACCACTTTCAAGAGGTAAATCGGTAATCTGGATTAAACCAGTTGGCACACTCACTTAGGCCTCCGACTGACCTTTAGATGTTAAATTGGCAACCGGGACCGACGGCTTAACGTGCTGTTCGAAGCACGGAGGGAAATCGGGCTGTCACCAATCCAAGGTTAGGGTTTCTTAACTTCTCTGATAGAACGATATGCGTAATTGCAATTGTGCCAAGAGCTCCTAAAATGCTTCCATCCCAAACATATTCCCTTACCTAAAAAGTAATGCGAGAAGCTAATGAACTCCATAATATCTGACACTTTAAACAGACACGGGTCAGCGCTCTTCTGAAACTTGCGAAGTGCCTCCATCAACCAAACGAGTGCGTACTTGAAGCTCTTAACGTGGAACAAAGCCCGGCCCAGTTCGTAGCAGTCGCTCGTTGTCATCGGTGAACTGAAATATAATCTTTCTTTTTATGATATATGTATATATGAAAACATATTTTTTATATAGAACACCTGAAATTTTTCGCTTCTATGTAAGTATTTTCAACCTCCTCCGCCCACCTCATTCAATCTATACGGATAAAAATGAACTTGTCTTTCTGTTTGTTCCGGCTCATCGAGCTCTGAAACAGTTGGACCGATTTCGAGGACCTTCACTGGAAAATAGCTGATGTTACAATAAAGGTTCCGTGAAATAAAGCCACCCATGAAATTATGTCTACGCGGGTGAAATCGCCGGGCACAGCTAGTTTTTTAACTATGCAAATTATTTACTTTATAAATACTGTGAGTATAACCATTACACTATTGCCCTTAATAGTCACTTAATTTACTATCACCATCATTCCTATTCCAATAAATCGTAGAAGATATGTGATTATTTTCGGTGTAATATCAGTTACCTGTGAGAGACACCGTTTAGTACTCCATTAGAAATATCTTCAACAGTGAGATTATACACCTCCTGCAGCCCGGCGAGAGCTTCAGCGGATCCTGTTAAGTCTTCCATCGCAGGGTACTTGATATCCAAATGGCGCAGTGTTATATTATTGTCTATGTGCTCTGGATATAGATACAATACTCAAATTATCGTGCTAAAAACTGGCGGCCAACTATGATCGTTTATGCAGCGCGTATTAGGGACTTTTGAGCTTTGACTTTTGAATTTAGTACCGTAGAATTAAACGTCAAAATTAAGCAGTTTTTAATACGCTCAGCTTAAACCGGTCATGGTAGGCTCCCTGATCATAAATCTAAGTATTGCCGTAAAAAATAATAAATATAGAACGATTATATATCGAAACTGAGACTGCTATTTGTTATACCTATCACTAACTAGGGTGGCAAAGCCCAATTGGCGTTATGTAGTTAAGGAACATCAATAATTGCGCGTGGCGGCTGATAAAAGTGTCATCGTTATAATGTCGTATAAGTACCTGAAATTATTTTATATTCAAGGTAGTTTAAGTCAGTGGTGAGTCTCTTGATGAGTGTGAAGGCGTTGATGGGGTTGCCCAGGTAGTTGGGTATGTCCTCCATCGCCTTCTCGTGCTCTGTCTTGTACACGTGCAGGTGTCTGGAATATTACCTACTTTTGAACATTGTATAAATGTACTTATAGACTGACGGAATTTTCGAAAACAAATTTTCGACGATTTTCTTGAAGAGTAGTTTTATTTTACTAAATTATTTAAGTACAGTTTTTAAATTGAAATATTTGCTGTTTAAGTAAGTATACTTAGATCTAATAAATAGTTTGCAAATTCTTACTTTTTTAAAAGCTGCAGCCTTTGCTTCGCCCTATCCATGTAACGATTGAAATCGTCTACAACCCGCTTGTGAGTGTCCAAAAGGGATTCTACCTCACACATTGCTGTGAACAACTCCGCTCTCGTCCACACTATGACAATGGCAAACATAACCAGGTAAGGCAAGTGCCTCAAATGCATTTTGGTAGTGCAGCCTGAAACAAAAAATATTTAGTAACTAAATAACATTACGCAAAGTAAAATGCCTACTCAAGCTCAACTATGTTTCAATCATGTTTCGAATGGACAGGGTCGTCGAAAATATATATTTGTTTTTTATAACAAACTTAATGTAAGGAACATGAAATTTAAGTAAAAAATATTCAATCTCATCTCAATTCTGAAGTCTGACTTTCCTGAAGTACGATTTACAAAATTGCAAACACCTAAAAATGTAATATATCGGCACTTACGGCCGGTCTGTGACTTGTAAATATTTAAAGTCGTTTAAATCGAATCACTGCACAATTTTGCTAAAGTCGCTCTTTTGTAATAAGAACTATTTATTAATATAATGTTTAATTCGATTCACATCTAACTTTATGACAACAATTCTGCACTAAAATTGTCAAACACAAAATCACTCCCACTTTGAACAATGCGTTAACGTAAGTCAAAACGTGCGCTCACGCAACGCTTTCAAAGCAAAGTGTAAAAATCGTTGGAATTCAGAACAACACGCCTGTAACTTGATCTCTTGAGAGATGACGTGGAGTTAAGCATATTAAGTTGATCTGCAGTGCTTATATACTTTGAGTTCTAACAACATTCATAACTACTAAAAGTCAGCCAGCCTCCGCCCTCTCCTGATGAATTTTTACCATTTATATGAAACAGATTTTTATTTAAACACAAGATAATTGTAATTTATGTATTTTCATTACTAGCTACCGCCTGCAGCTTCGAATGCGTGGTGACGGTAACTTATGTACTTTTCTGTAGGTACCCCTGGAAACGTGTTCCATGTTGATCTTATATATAAATATAAATTAACATTAACATTTGCTGCGTAAAAGCTTAACGACTAAACTAACTCACGCAACATTTGTTGTGAAAGGGAGAAAAAATTGTAACCAATGAACAGCATGTCAAATTTTTCGGTGCAGAAAAATCTTAGTCGTGGTGGTATCATACAGACTTGAGACTGTCTTTTAACGTTAAAAAGAATTTATATCTTAGGAAAATGCGAATGCGGCCTACATCTTTTCAGAGTGATGAGTTGGTTAATGTATTTGTTGCATCTAAGGTTTTTGAACAAGGGTTTTGAATGTACATAGGTATGTGTCTAATAGAATATATATATGTAAATTACAGACAGTACATAAAATGGATTTGCCATCGTATAATGAAATACATTTAATTCGAAAAATCTCTTGATTATAATATCTATGCCCATACATTTTCAATTTTTTTCAATTATGAACTGAATCCTCAGCCTATTTAGAGTAAATAAATTGTTCTATTCTAGATGACATATATCTTTATTGTAGTCGATTACTATGAACAATCTGACAATAAGCCATGGAAGATACCTGACTCTACATACAAAAGCATTATTAACTTCGATAATAAGTATATGTGAATAAATTGGTGAGGTATAGTGGAAACTTTGGTAACTTAAATGTATTATTCCTACTGAAATTTCCTTCCTCATTATCATGACAGTAAATCGGCTCAACTAACTAGCTTGATTTTAGAATGTACGTATCATCTAGTAGATTATTTACTGACGAATATACTTATTGAATAACGTCTAATTTCGTAAAGTGGAATAGTAATGAAAAAACATAGATTTGCATATTATATTTATTCAATTGAGATAAGCAGACACAAGCTGTATTTATGTTCCTAGTACAAATCTGTGTTACTTACTTAACTAGAACTAGAACGTTGGTTAAGTAAGGGGTGTAAGAATTATGTGTAATTGCATTAAATAAATTTGTTTTTAATAACACTTTACACTATTGGAAACACTATATCAAATTCAAAGACAGTATTAGGTTGATAATAATAATAAAATAATCTTACAATGCTACAAAACAAAATGTTATTAATTACACAATTCTACAATTTTTTTTATTTACTGACGATAAGGAACTCGTATTATAACAGCCAGTCGAGAGTACATTTACAAAGAAAAATATTTTTAATTGCTTGTTACAAAGTTGTTGCAAATATACAGAAGTTATAGCAAAGAATTTCTTACAAAGTACTTTCCAAGATGTTTGCTCTGAAAAAAATATCGGCCAAAAACTCAGTAAACACTGTTTCCTTTTTTCAAATGTTCATCAGTTATAAAAACTCGTGGACACTACATAATTTCATGTTCGATTTTAAGCCAAGGAATTGTGCATAGTAAGTATGTAGGTACTATGTTTTTTTTTTCATTGAGGTTATTATCAGGCATTATATCATATTGCTTAACTGTATAAACGTAGCCAAATAACCTACAAGTGGGTTTTATTGCCTAGCTCTATCTTTTTGATCAGTCCTCTGTTTTCTTCTCAGCCTTCATCTTTCTTCTCAAATGTAATACGAACGGAAAATTCATGGTAATGACTAAGTTGACAATACAACATAATGTAAGCGCTACGTGAAATTTTCTCTGATGCTACGCTGTCTGAAAGAGTGTAGTCTATTTCTGAAAATAAAAAGTATGATTTGAATTTGAAATGGTAGCAAACAGCTATAACAAGGGACAATTCACAGTCATAATCACTCAAGTATTACTTACAACTTTTAAACAGTGAAGTGAAAAATTACGCGGCCCTTCACCACGTTCCACTTATGATCAAGGTGCTATTAAATGGCACACAAAATTCGTCGGCTTGCGACTTCTGGCAAGATAAAACAACTGGCAGGAGACATTTTCTTCAAGTTACCTTCCCACGCTATCAATATACATAATGATATTCTTATAACCGTATGGGAAGACTCAATTATAAATAATTTATCAAGAAATGTCTTTAATTTCTCTCTGCAAATTACAAACAACTTCTGGAATTATAAATATATTTAGAAATCTGTAACAAAAATGTTGTAAGTTGTCAATTTCTGATACTTTACTTTTACTTACCATGTTTTATAAAAAAGGCTACATACACCTTGGGATTATATAAATGATCATTGCTCGGATACCTTAAATTGTATTCTGCACAGTACCTCGCACGAACTTTGAAGACTCATCATTTTTTATGTCATTATTACGGAGAGATTTCTTATTTTCGCCTAAAGATAATATCTTATTGCGATCTGTTTATTACATATTGAGAAATGTAAGTGAATAACGTGTATGAATCTGTCACCATGACACAGACGAACTATTATAGCAATAAGACCTCATGATTAACCGAGTAGAAGTCGAGGGCCTACTCGGTTGATCATCATCGTTATAGCAGTGACGTCTTTCTAACTTCCTAGCTTTGACGTTTAATATTGGTACCTGTCACAGAATGAAACGTCAAAGGCAAGACGATCTTAAACTGATTATGTAATTAGTACTTTCAATATTATCTAAGCATCGTAAAAATAGTAGCAGTCAAGGTGATCAAATACATAGAAACATTTAAAGTGGTCAATATTATTATACAACCAAAGGCTTTTTCCCAGACATAGGTATATGATTTTATTACCACCACCTATGTAATCGTTCTCACGTCGCGTGTAAATGCACTCATATTTTTGGCTTGGTTCAAGTTTCTATGTATTTGATCACCTTGACTGCTACTATCTTTACGATGCTAACTGTACATGATATTGTCAATATTTAAAATAATTAAATTTGTCCAACACCGTAGTCTTCAGTCTTCTTCCGCTAGGAGTGAGGAGAGCAATTTAAGACAACAAAAACGTTACATATAGAATTAATCGTATACTGTACATAACATTCCTGTTGTTTATACATTACCCTAAAGCTTCTGTTCTTCTTTGTGACTCGGTACGCTGCCGACGGTGACGTATGTTAGAATATTTCAGAACAAACAAAGTAAGTACATGCATGTTCAAACTTTAGCATTGCACACTACTGTGTTTGCTATGAAACACTCTTCTAGTATCATCTCAACCTGGACGCTATACTCTTGATACACGACTGAAAAAGTCCAAAAAGTTAATAACTGACCAAGGAACAAAGTGATTCATCCTAGTTGGAAGTTTGTTTGTTGTTGTACTTAATTGGAGATACTTGACATTCAGCAGATTTCTTAGACGCTGTTTTTTTTTCAGATAATTATAAAATGTATTGTTACTAAAGAAAAAAAATAGGTTGGTTGAGGCTAGTTCAACAGCTAGACATGTTTCTTAATCAGTCACGTTATTACTATCAGTATAATATTCAGGGTTTTTTTAGCCGAACATCAACTACAGGGTAGTTGATGTTCGGCTAAAAAGTGTTAATATATTTTATCTTATCGAGCCAACTTTTGTTGGCTCCCTCATTTCGATTGATACGCATGTAACCTTAGGCGTTGAATGTCACTGTCAGACATAATGGCTCTTTGTTATAAGGTCAACCGTGTGATGGCTGGAAATGATTTCTCATGTTACTTCTGTAAATTCCACATTCGCGGAAACATTTCTGTTTCCTTGTGAGTGTTTCCAATACCCTGAATGATGGACGCTTTGGCATTGTTTCAGGATTGGCATCCATTTTGATCTACCAACGAAATAGAAAAAAAATAAAACTTAATATTGAGAGCAAAAATAGTGGAGGTAAATGCGAAGGTATTATATTCGCGTCGCGCCGTATTAACAGACAACACAAAATAACGTGATGACACCTACCTATACTCACCGTATGCCTGCTTACATTTGAAACTAGTAATTATTCTTCATCATGCATGTTCATTGTGACGACTTGTAGGTCTTTTAGTAGTTCGCTCGATTATCTAATAATGAAGTAGGTATATGTACTTCCTAGTATTTTTTTACATCTCGTGTACCTAGTACGCAAACAAAACTCATCTTACTTCTATAAAAACTGTTTAATTCGTTAACCTTTATGAAGCAAACTAATTTCAATCATTAATTAAGTACTTAGATAACTAGATACCGAAGTAATTTACCTCGGTAAATAGTATCCTTACCTCAAGTAAAAATAATATGGCGACGCCCGATGTGGATACTATCCATTTATGTTCTATCAGCTGTTCGATTACGATTATCCGTCAAAAGTTATCATCGAAGCCAAATCCTAGAATTAGATGAAGTCGGCATCTGATCAAACGTCATAACTGTGCCACGTGCTCCTCCTTCATCACAAATTCTAGCTTAGCCATAAAAAATAGAGTAGGTAAAAGTAAATTAATGAAACCGGAAAAAGATCTTACTTACGTTATTTGGAAGCAATATTATTCTAATCTTCTAGTAAGTATTTACGGTATATAAAGATCTTTCCTTTACTCTGGTAACAAGGAAAGACTTTACTTAGGTAAACAAACTTCACATGAACACAAATGGTTGGAAGATAAATTAAGTTTGGTATAATATAAAATGTCAGAACGATAGCTTCTAGGCCAGAATTCATTTCAGAACTTTGCGATCCGTAGTTTCCCAGGGTTTCCCGATGGATATTTAATACTAGAAGTTTGATCTTAGTTCTTGTTGTTGTGATGATGATAACTGGTCACCTGGTAACACAGTTGCCCATGCATACTAGCTCGGAGTTACCAATCCTTAACCGTAAATGGTTTATTTTTAAAATCTCTTACTTAACTTGGAAGTCGACATAATCTTTAATAGTCATTTCTGACGAATATCTAATACTGACGCATAATCAAAATGTGTCTAATTACTTCTTTGTAAGTTAGATATATAGTTTGCTAACATTGGCTTACCCTGAAAATGTATAAAGTAGGATTCTCCCGCTATTAAATCCTTCACCGATATCGCAGATGTTTACTAGGCCACGTATCCCGATTTTAAACTATTTTTTGTTAAATTTATTTAGTCCAACTTTTAAACTTTAAGTAAGTACTTATTTATTGATTCACAATGAGATACTGGAATCACTTTTGTATCAGTCAAGAGCTGGCAACAAACTGTTGAGCGGAGTCCGGCGTCGCTGGCTAACGATGAAACCGGAGATGGAGTGTAAACATCCAGTGACTGGAATCCTCGGCTGCGCCCGCGACGCCCAACCAGCGCCAACATTACCTACACAATGCTATCTTACTAGTGTAGAGGTAGGTAGTAATTATGTGTCTATATTATACCATATACTTACTAATCAACAAATAGACATTTTGCACTAATAAATACATTTTCCTTGTTGATTACTATCGTGTGCGTGTCGGTACCACGGTAACGCCCCGCCGTGTCACGCTGGAACTTACCTATTGTATCTACTTACCTAATTATTAAATAACAGGTTACGTTACGTATGGTACATAATATATAATATGTTTTCCTTACTCTACAATATGGCAAAAAAGGAAATCACTTAAATTAAATAAAATACTCAGACCGTATCAACCCGGGGGTGTAAGCCACCCGGCCACCGAGCTAATAGGGATGCGGGATGAGCCAGGGAGCGAAGCTGAGGCGCTCCCGCGTTGATATGACGGGGTGCCCCATCCCATCTCCTATTGCCTTTAAGATGCCGAGCATAGCAAAAATCAAAAGGGCTCCCCCCGAGTTCAACCTGCTGGCGTCTACTTTCGGTAAGTAAGTACTTAGGTACCTACTTACCGAAACTTACTTATGTATTACATAGGTAATACGTAAGTTCCCAGGCTATGAAATAAGCACGCGTTAAACGTTAGAGCAATTTTATGTTATTTGGAAGAATCCCCGCCTGTTATTCTTCAACTCCTCCATATTCTCCATATTCTTCAACTTCAAGTCCCTTGATATGACTAAGTATTTTAACACTAAACATTTTTTGGGTGAGTTCGTTCTTCAAGTTTCAAGCAAAAGCCATTTGATTGCGCACATTGCGATTGCTGTAGCTCTCAGAGTGTACATATGCGGGTTCAGTCTTTGGTATATTTTTAATACTAATAGGTGATAAATGAGGGTTCAACATACCTAATGGTAAACATCTTAGATAGACTTAATATCGAAAGTGTCACTCGCGCGACCTTAAAAAGAACCTATATACCTACATAAGTACCATAATAAGAGATAAAACTATAGCTAACACAGCGCCCCCAAATCTCTCGCTCCTCTCCGCCATGGATCAATGGCGACGATCGTTAAATGAGTCTGCCTATGTTACCAATAATAGGCTGCAATCATTTGTTCCAAATTCGGAAAAAATATCTAGGCATTATTATTTACCAACCACTCCACAAGCTACCTATACATTGAAAGCTATCATTGAAAAACCTATTTTCCTACATTTATCTGAGAATTATTTCATTATCGTCTGTGATGTTTTCTATGAGAGATAAGGAACAGACTCAGCATCTTTTTGGTTGGCAGTGGGCACCTTAGGCTGCTATATACCTAATTAACTTTTGCTGAATAGTGAGTTTCAACCAGATGGCTAAGAAAGTCTAAATTCTGTGATTTCAACATTGTGATTAGTCATTTAAATAAAAAAAATAAAGAAATGAAAGACAAGGGTGATTTACGTGATTATGTGTAGGAACGGCACGTGGTATAAGTTGTTTTCAAATGAAGAATCCTTGGAATTATTAAACAGGACAGCTCTTCGTTAGTTTGTTTCTTTTTTAATGTTTGCGTGGAATGTATTGAGATGCCACGCGCGACATGTTTACAAAATAAATTTTCTCTGAAAAATGTGTTGATAATCAGTGAATGCAAAGAAACAACTATTACGTAGGTGCCTGAGTACTTACACTTTCAATTACGTTATCTAGAACACCCACCAAAAAATAACCATATACATATAGTAGTATATACAAGTACATATAGTAAGTACCAAGGTATAGAGTTTTAGTTACCCTTTAACTGTCCTGTGCTCCAAGTATAGGTTTTAACATGTATTGTATTGTTTTAACTTTTTCGATATCACCTGCGTATTTTCCTATTTTTTATGGTACCTAACGATAAGCGCTCCTAGCGATGAGTGTAATTTTCCGTTCCCATGCAATATCTTCAACTCGTGCGGGGGAGCTCGTGTCATAATTGCTATTGCGCATATCATTCGATCAGCGAAGTTAAGCAACCCAACCCTAGCCAGTAATTGGATGGGTGACAATTTATCATCTTTGGCAATCGTTACCGGTCAGTCGGAAGCCTAAAATAGTCTCACAACTGGTTTAACCCAGATCTCAGATTTTCCTCGTCAAAGGGGTTGCGTAGGTCAGATGGCAGTCGCTTCGAATAAAAATCAGGTGATCAGCCCAAAGGTTTGAAACAAGTGCTGACTCCAACAATGTATGGGCCAATATATAAGGCCAGGGAGATGATGATGACATTATCTTCAACGTTAAAACATACAACATATACCTACTTAGGGTACTGTACCCACTACCTAAGTATCTATAATCTAGGTATGTGGTACTCACCTACCTCAGTAAGTAGAGAACAAAGTAAATAAGTACCTGCCTACTTTATATATTTAATTCCTACCTACCTACTAGTTAAAACTGCCCGGTCATCTTGTCAACCTGTTTCAATCCTTCATGACTTAGCAGGCCGCAAATCGCATGAATAACAAGGGAGGAACGCAAAGCGCAAGCGTGATTTAAATCGTGCTCAAGTTCATAGTTACGATTTATATCCTACCTATGAACTTAGGTACTTAGGGTAGTAAGCTACACTACCTGATTATAATTTAGCTATCTAACTGAATCTTGACTGGAATTCTGGACGACAGTCATCTTTCATCTTGTGTTCGGGGTGGATGGTATAGTAATCCATACGCAAATTTTTGCGCCGCTGGCAAAGGTAATTCGACATATCATTATCTCAATTACCACGATAGCTCAAAAGTCTAGAAGCATATTATCATTTTTCAAGGCTATGAGCTGCATGCATGCAGTGCGTATTAAAAACTTCTTAGCTTTTATGATTCTTTGTACCAACAAAAAACGATAAAGCCGAAAAGTACCTTACGCGCTGTTTAAAACGATCGTAGTTGGCCCCGACCGTGAATAAGGCCTGACCATTCTGGATGGCCGTGAGTATTTTTATTCTCCCAAGCATAGTGCGATTCTTGTTACTTAACTAGGCTTTCAAGAGTGTCACTATTCGCGTTTAAAAGTCAAATAAATGTTTTATTGATATTGTGTTGACCGGAATTGCTGCGCCAGCAGCATTACCAGCATGCAGGCAGATAAGATAATTAGGCATAGTCTACCTTATTACGAACTTAAATGTTCCAGAAACTTATTAGAAAAATAATAAGAAAGTGAATAAATATTATTTCTATAGAAAAAAGATAAAGAATAATATTTGAATCACATGACGTATGATAACATAGATTTTTAAAATTAAAAGTATATTCTTTAGCTACGATAACAAATTTCACACAGTTTGGTTATGTAAAATTTTTACATTGTTTAAGCTTCTCTATGGTAAGACCATTCCTTTCCTTTATTTATTTAATGGCGATGAGCTTAAGTAAAACTATTCCGTCAATGTCAAGTGATTGTTGAGAAAAATATCTTGTAAATTGTTAAAAATATGTGGAGGAACCCATTGGATTCCTTGCTGTAAAAAGTCTAATCCATGGTAAGACCTATAAGCTACTGTCAGACAGGCAACTGCTTTTCGTTAGTCTTTAGGCCCAGCGGTTTGGACCGTACGCTGATTTCACTCAATCAGGACTGAATTAGGTATTGATATATAAAAGATATCTAAATAGAAGGTATACTTAAAAGGAAGGAAAATAAAACACTAATACATACAGTATACATTTATTGTTCACAAACATCAAAAATAAAAACATCTGATATATATTTGGTATTATTTTTGTGATTTTTTTAATTATATGAGATTAAAACATTTATTTCACTACTCCATTCATTTAACATTTATAAGTTAATATAATATTTTAAACACAGATTGTAAATACTGATCAAACATTTAACACATATATTTATTAAAAGTTCAAACTACGTACTACCGGGGAACACAACAACAATGTTGGAACGTACGTCATTTGAAAGTAGATTTATCAAGGTCACAAGAGTATAAACATAAAAAAAAATCCAACAGCTCTGTTTCACAGCGTTACCCTGTATAATATGTCACAACTCCTTATCTTCACCTGGTACCAAATCATGTCATACTTATAGTAAGATAAATAGGATCCAAAATATAACTCCTTAAAATATCAAGAGATTCTTAAATAGATGTCAACTTATGGTTGAAGTTGAAATGTCAGTAAATCAGACTCACAAGTTATGTCAGGAATGTGCACAGCTTACGGCTAAAGGATATACCTAACAGTGATTAACACTAACTTTTCACTAAGGTAGGGGCAACTATTAATTAGTTTAAATCTTGATGCTACATACAACAAAACACCAATACATTTAGTACATCAAACATTGAAACACAGAAATAGATATCGAGTCACATTCGAGTAACGTTTCACGAGCTGACGTGATGAATATTGTGCCATTTTTAACCTATTAATCACTTAATTCTACTTAACATTATGGTTATAATATAACACAAACATGTATCGGCAAGAGACAGATAATAGTTGAAAAATCAACAAAATTAAGTACAATATATAATTTTAAAAAGACAACATTTCTAAGAGATTATGACACAACAATCTCTCAACTTATGTAAACAAAGTAAGATAACAAGGTCAGCCCCAGCTGGAAAAGTTGCCATGTGAAGGAGGACATGACAGACTAGTGAAATTAGATTTCATAGTTGCGGAACTTGGAGATGACCTCAGAAGGAGGCTCTTGGTTAGGAGTGCCCCAGCGGCCCCAAAGAGCTGCACCACCCTCGGAAGCGCGGCGCGCGGCGGAGGGCGCGGCGCCCAGGCTAGCCGGGCCCGACGCGCCTTCCAACATGCGCTCCTTGGTGTTAGGCTTGCTCCAGTGCATGGACTGCTGCACATGGTCCTTCATGCCCAGCCACTGCTTGTAGCCCATTGCAAGCCCACCACTCCTCCACTTGTTGTACAGAGCACGCTTAGAAGGGTCACACAGGGTCTCCTTCGCCTCCTGGTTAACAAATAGAAGGTTACAATCTTGTATCATATTAAATCAATTATTATTTTAATGTGCCTTTTAACTTATATTTTATAATAAAAATCATACATTTCTGTTCATTAGTGTCTTCTTAAATCAATATTTCTGTAAAAGAATGTGTTGCCTGCAATGATTATTTTAGTATGAGCAATGTACTTGCCTTCAATTTTTGAAACTTGGCTTCAGCATCCTTGTCACCATCATTCTTGTCTGGGTGGTACTGGAGAGCAAGGAGCTTGTACTCAGTAGTTATTTGCTCCACCTGAAACCAATCAAAGCAATATCTTAAACAAAGATCAACTGTACGCTGCCTTATTATTCTCTCCAAAAAAAATCACAATACGCAAGTAAAGGGGAATTGGAAAAACCACTCGCTCGAATGACGCAGTCAGCTATAGAAGGATATTTCGCATCCTTGCATAATCGCTACGTATTACGAGAAACATGTTAGAAAAACTAGTTATAATTTGAGTTAATTAATCAAAATGTAGGTCATGTCTCGGGGCTCAGCGAAATAAGGTCATTGAGCATTGAACAGGCAGTAGCAATCAATACACCGAATTCAGTCACTTTATGTGAAAAGTTCGATAATCTGAATTGTGTGTGATTTCAAATTAACTTACAGTTGAATTCTCGTCGCAACCCAGAAGAGCATAGTAGTCGTCGTCGGGATTTCTTTGATAATTTAATATTTCATCCACGCCAGTCATTTTCACGACCCTCCCGAGCCAAACACCGTTTCACACTGACTGAATGAATGAAAACGAATTAAATGAATTTGATCAATAGATCGATGCTGCCAGTCTGCTGAATCCAAAAACTTCCAAAAAGCTTTATTTTTGTTCAAAGTATAGTTGCTACTTGAAAGTAATCTGAGAAATATCTTACTAAAGAATATTTTTATCAATTTTTTTTACTTTATATGATGCGTAATATCTTTTTATTTCGTTTCAAGTAAACATATTCGGCATTTTTGGCAACACTGAATGAAAATTTAGGTAGTATTCTTTACTCTGTAGTTGGTTTGGGCAGGTTATAATAAGTTTGTTATGTTGAGTTTGTCTATGGATTATTACACACTCCCTTCCCTGGGTTATTGATTTTCTAGTCTTACTTGATTAGAATTATGTCTCAGTATTAAGTAATAGGTACGAAAATATCAAGCTTTTCTTTACTTATTTTACCAGGAATATTGTTAAATTGTTGTTGATTTCGATGCTATTTATATTTCATTAGAAATGAAATATAAATAGCATCGAAATCAAGAATCAAGTCATTTCAAGTACTTTCTCACTAAGTAGGTACCTAATTCGTAAAAGCTTTCTGGAGGTTTACTTTCTTTCTCCGAAGGCGAAACTTCGCAAACTTATGAGACGTACCTAAGTAAGTACTTACTTACCTACAAAATGTATGAGAATGACATATGGCATGTGCCTGTTTAATGTAATTTCCATACATTTTGTACCGCTTATATTAGCAAAAGCGCGAGAGAATGTTAAGGCCTACCATGCTAGGGGCTCGCTCGTTTGCGAAATGTGAAAAGCGTAACAAAGCCTAAAATTTCACTGAATTTGGTACTCAAGAGTAAGAAGTCTACTTAAAACTAGACCGGCAAACTGGGATGTTAAAAGGAATAATCTTGAAAATGACATATGACATTAGCTGTGCCCTGCGGTTTCACCCGCGTGGATTTAATTTATTTCCTGCTGTACCCTAAATGTTTTACAAACAGGCAGACAGACAGAGAAAAAAATATAAATTGGACTTGTGTACTTTCGTTTGCACTTAGCAAATAACTCACTATTAGGTATCAATTCTTTGCGTTTTTATACTCGTGATAATTTCTCAACGAAATGTCCGATTGGAATAAAACAAAAAGTATTTTACTTCTACATTTATAACATAATGCTTCATTTGGATAAGGATTGATATTACGATACACATTTCACGTAGTTAATTTATTCAGTCGATTTAATATATTTTATGAACATAAGCGGTCATCGTGACTAAACTATGTTTGTTAGATATGTGCTCTCGCGGACTTTTTTGTAGATATTAATAAGACCTACAAACCCGTACTACAAAATTTTGTTCTATTGTCAATAGTTTTTGCAGCGCACGCATACTATTTATGCGATTTGATTTTACACCTTATATTACAAAATTGCAATTTTATCACGGATCTAATTATACCTAATTTATTTTGAAAATAAAATATAGCCTATAAACTTCCTCGATAAATGGACTATTCAACACAGATGTTTTTAAATCGGACCAGTAGTTCCTGAGATTAGCGCTTTCAAACAAACAAACCTAGACAGTTAGCATATTATTATAGTTAAATTACTTACCTACTACCTACTACTTACAGCTTATATTTTGTTAGGCAATGTGCCTACAATATAGTTGCATAGTTTGACAGACGCAAAATAAACTTGAATAGTGTAAGTAGTAACTATATATACCTGTCTATGAGCTCATTATAAACACAAGGCTGACGACATTGCATATTCCGTGCATGCTCTAGACATTGGCGTCCCAACGCGCTTTTGCATCAAAAATAGCTACTGAAGACGCGCAAAACGTAAGTTTACGCGGCTCAGCGGCCGCCGCGGCCGTGTGCCCTGCTGCCCATTTAATTAAGATATATCACGGATGGATCACGGTTCCACGCGAGCAAATACTAATAGTTACGTGCAAATTAACAATAAATGTTATCCGTGTTACTTGAACAGCAGTGTTATGTTTTGGAAGCGTGGAGGTCGGTGCGCGCTGTCAACGAACTAGGCGCTCGAAGATCTTCCATCTTTGGCAGCGGAAGCAGCGGCGGATGTCCCGGCAATGGGTGAGCGGAGTGCCATTATGAATGCTTAACAACAATGCTCGCAGCTTCGTTCCCACATTTTCTATTCGTCCCATGTCTTCGCCGAAAGTTTGTCAACCTTTAATTTTTTGTCAAGATCATTTGTTATTCTATAAAGTAGACACATTGAATTATTGTCTAGATACAAAAACAACGTAGGTATAATGTTGTATCTACCTATTAAGGTACCTAAGTAGTTGATTAAGCAGTTTCAATTTACCTAGGTATAAATTGGCGTTCGGCGTGGTCCCTTTCAGTTTTTTTTTAAATTATATGGTCTTTACCAAGAACTACTTATAGGTACTATGTCATACTAAATTCCCTAACCGTTGTACGGCTAGCAGACTGTTTTTATCATTGTTTACCAACCTAGCAACATTTAATTTATAATTAATTTTGAAATATAATATACACAAAATAAATTGAACATAACTGTGCAAGTAAGCGGAGTTGCCTACTATGTTGCTGGCAGCAAACGGAGACGTAAACGTAGATATGTAGAGAGAATAGGTGCGTTGAAACTTGTAGGAGTAATATAAAGCCCATTTCGCATCAATGGACTCGGTTACGTGCATTATGGACGGGAGCCAAAATAAATAATCTGACAAGTATGATGATAGACGAATTAAATAGGTGCCCATGAAGTTACTGATTCTGCGTTTAATGTAGTGTTACGCTAGGACAATAGCCAGGGTCTAAGAATATGGCTATGGTATCGCCTGCCTGTCGTAAGAGGCGACTAAAAGGGGGCCGGAGGGCCTGCTGGCGGTGGTCGGGGTGGGAGCTTTGACCATCGAGCCGCGGGCCCGGGAAGGTGGCAGCGCGAAGTGACTCGCGCTGCCTTGCACTGCGAGGTCTCCAGGGGCGGCATCACAGCTGCCCCGGGGATGTGCCCCGGCAAAATGTGGGGGGACACCGGTGCGTTCTGTCAGAGTACCCGGAGTCCGCTCTGAGCGCTGAGGATGGCCACCGGGGGGGTTTAAGTGCGATAAGAATCCCACATACCCCGATCTGCCTCTCCCAGGGCGGTCGGGGACCTTTTGAAGGTTTCCCCCTCGTCAAAAAAAAAAAAAAAAGGACTTGTGACATGTTCTTAAACTTCGTCGCCTTTATGCACACACTTATGTGGGTGACAGGGGGGCTAACTAAGATCGTTTTGAAGCGCGTACCTTTGAAGAACTTAGTTTTGATATTGAATTTTATTGTTGCTAAAAAACAAACACCTAAGCTTAGAGCGCTGCTTTACAGTATCATAGTTAGTCCCTCAGGTGTACTCCTGCAGAAAGTAAAAATTGGCTAACATTAAATTGAACACTGTCTTCTTTCATTAAGTTTGCAATTAGTAGATAGAGCAGGTACCTACTACCTACTATGTCTTACCTACCTGGAACATACGGTAGTGTGACACAATTTAATGACAAGACGTAGGCTAGGTAAGTAAACTAAATATAGTGTACACATCGTATCCCTCCCTGTAGGTGGTTTCAACAATAACATTACGGAAGTTATATTGCAATGATTTGGGGTTTCGATGTATTTTTGGATCGGATGTTGATTTGGGATCACTGAGAAGTGAATTCAGTTGATGATAGAAAGGTGATTAAAACATTCATAAATCTAAAGGATAACTGTTGTTGTTCTTTATATAAATTATGATTTTTAATGTTAATCACAGTTCTTAGTAAGTAACCTCAAAAAAGCGTTGTAATCTAACTTATGAACTAGGTAAAAGCTGAAAAAAGAAGGTAAATGATCAAATGCAATATCAATGGAAGGTGATTCTATCAGGCAAACGGCCAATTAAAATGGTAATTGGAACAACAAAACACTACGCGCTACTGAAACAAATGTTTAATTTACATAAGCTCTCGTTGCTTGGGTGACATTGATTGCCGAGGATACTGTTAGTCGTGCCAAATGCTGCTCCCTACGGCACACCGTTCAAAGAAGGCATCAATTAAAACTTTATTATTCATTGTATGCAGTGGGAAGGGATTCAACGGCTTAGATACCGACCTAACGACACGCTTTAAATAGAAACACACTACTTTAAATCTAAGCCAACTCGTACAAATTCTCCTAACTAGTTATGTTTATTTTTATTGACTGAGTAAGTATTTTGTTTTTATGCAACATGTTATTGCCTTCACCCATTTGGATCGTGAAAGCATGCTATATACATATAAAGTGTACTGTTTATCTAGTGAGTGGTAACATTACTATATTTTCGGATTCGTTTCACACGTGACTCCGCCTGCCTCGAATGTGTTCGAACTTTACTAAATTCTAACAAAATACGTTCAATGATAGTCGTGGAGCAGCAGACGTTCGATAGATTTATCTCCAGTCCATTTACATGCAAATCCATTAAATCCATGAAAGTAGATACCTAAATACGAAGGTGTATATTTTTGCTATGTGATGATTGATGCATCTGGAAGCTCTGGAGTTCACTGAACTTCGAATTTGTATCTATGTTCTAAAACGATAGGGTATCTGGTTATCATCACGCTACCTACCTACCTATATATCATAATAGTTTCCCCAATAATACGGAAACTAGTCTTAAAATTGGGCTACATATGGCAGCTGAACTGGTTATAAAACAGAAACGGTAGAACGTTAATTTTCACTCTATATTTACATCAAAGCCAAAACCACCATAATATTTACTTCTCTTCTATCTCTTCGTCCATAACTCTTTTCACTAAACTTATAAGCTAGAAATCTGTATAGCCATGTAGAGTAGGTGCTTTTTAAAAGCGCTCTATAAATAGGTAAAGGATCCTGAACTTAGGTACGTAGGTAGGCAGTAATTAAGTAGGTATGTATCAATGCTACCAAAATATATACCTGCCATGTTTTCCCATAGGCTTTCACCAGTAGGAAAATTTAAAGATCAAACCTACTAATAAATTCGGTACCTAGATATTAGTAACGTTACATTATGCACAAGTAAAATACTTAGGTATCCCTACATCTAATTGATCATGCGTAAAACGGAAGCAACCAATTGTATCTAAAGTCCAGCAACACAAGCAATAAGTAACTTTTGGACTTTGATCTGTGCGTGAGTTGAATGTAACTAAAAATTTCGGTCTTATAGTTTTCAATAATCGAGTCATAATAAATAGGATTTTCGTTGTCGTCACCACCGGCTAGCTTTGTTGCCACTGGTGACAAACAGGGAAAAATCCTATTAGGTAAGTACCTAACATTATGTGGTTTTATAATTTAATCTAAACTCAACAATAAACCTACCGACCTACCTCTTACGTAATATCTATATCCTTTGAAAAACCCCTAGATGTAAATATTATAATATTCTGTAGAAGTAAAATTTCTCTGCATCCATTCGCCAACTCAACCCAAGAACGAATGCCAATCATACAAATGAATTCATTGCAATAAAACATTCATCTGCATCTTTTAGTCAAATTGGCGTGAATGATGAAAGTCGGTGAACAAGGACTCCTGTGTGATGACTAATGAGGGATCTTGATCACACCGCGCAGCACATGCCATGCAAAAATAAACGCACTTGCATTCCGTGAATATATCTCGGATTTTGAACTCGTATTTATTTTACGCTCGTGACTAACGCTAACTACCTACTTATTACCGTTTTTCTCATGCAGTATTACCTACATCTATACCTTATTGACCCCACCTTTTATTAGCCATAAAAGTGTGTATGAAATAACGTAGGTGCTTACCAATAATATTACTTCACCAATACCGATTCAGCATTCTTGATAAAGGGCTACAGTTGAATAGTTCTGTAAATCAGTCTAGTAGTTTTTGAGCTAATTCATTAGGTACTTGCAAACAAAAATAGGTACATATATTTTATCTTCATACAATACTAATATATATATAGATGAACCTACATTAAGTAAAGTAAGCATATAGGTCGTGATATTGTAAAATGTACTATCCCTTTATTTATGCACTCGTTGAGGTTCAGCACAAGAGTGGGCATTGTTTTACAGCAGATGCAGTAAACACGGTCGACCCAACATCTGGTATATTTTTTTTACTTCCACTAACTGGGGGCCAAACAGCAAATCACTCGTAAACTTTCCGAATAAAAACACAACATCTGTTATATTAAGATTTTTTATATTGCGTTTCCAGTTGCATTAAGTCTAATTTGAGCTCAGGTGGTTACTGACATTTTTAAAATCTCTTTTTGGTTGAGTACTTATTTACTTGAGAGAGCTTACAGTTGGCAAGAAAGAGATTGTCTTCCGGATTACCTGAAAAATACAAGTATTAGGTACTAGCAGGGCCGTGCATTGGATTTCAGAGGGGTAAGCATAAAAAATAAGTAGAGTAGGTAAGTACGTCGGTTAATTACATACCAATATGACGCGTAGGTACATACGTTTTAGTATAGACACACTACAGATATAGATAAGTTAGACACACACACTCACTCACACGAACGACACGAGTGTATTCAGTCATCACAATTGGTAAGCACTGCTTATCTGCTTATATGGAATGCACGTCCCTAGCGAAACGTAGTCTATGACGAGAACAACAAGCAATTAAATTAACGCCTTAAAGAAAACATAACTAAACAGACTTGAGATACAGCTAATTATGTACAGTAACACAAAAGAAAAACTACATAAGTAATATTTAGCGCAAAACATACGAAGACGACTTTGTTCTCGAGGACTTAAATAATATACCCCTGTTCACAGCTCTCATTTTTCGAATGGGTCGAATGGGAGGTCGGGATTGGAACTGTAATACCGACATTGTCGTGCACGGCTGAACACAGTGGGTTATTTGAGGCAGCGCCACACACATATAGAATTGGTACATCATAATTAACGACTTTATATAACTTTTATAAGTTATTTAGTTCAAATCTGAATTTTCTAGCTTGCATATGTTATGCGCCGCGGTTTCACCCGCGTAGACTTAATTTAATGAGTGCCTAATTTTGCGATTTTTTTTATAATAAGAGGATTTAAAATTACTCCTAATAACATCGGCCATCTGTGAAAGTATCATTAGAATCCGTTTAGCCATTTCAGAAACAGACAGACAATTATTGCAAACAAAAATTATCTTAGTACCTACAGTAGATAATAGGTTAGTTATATATATTCATATGCATTTAGTGGAAAACGTGTGTCTACGCAAATCAGGTTAAATAATAATATTTATTTTCATGAAATATACTAGTTGTGCCCCGCAGTTTTACCCGCGTAGACTAAATTTTTATTTAATGAGCGGCATTATTCGCGGACTGCAAATTTTTTTTGGAAATAAATATAGCCCAAGCTAACTCTTATATCACCAACTATGTGCTAATGAAAGTCCCGTTAAATTGGTTCAGAAATTTCAGAGATTACCCGGAACAAACAGACAGTGACACATTTTAAAACTTGGTTTTTATGTTAGTACCTACCTTATATAATTACATATGCATTCAGAAAAAAAAGTTAATTTGGAATTATAAACACACACTTCCATTTTATTTATCTGTATTGTATGTATAGATAAAGTTTAGTTGTTTTACTCGATATACATATATACTGAAGATAAGGACTAAATATTTTGTGTGCCAAGTAGAAACGAGATCATAATAAGAATAAGAAACCCTGAGATAACAATCTTATAAAAGTTCTGGGAAACAACGTCTCGGTAGGGTAAGAAGTAATGGGAAAGTTTCCTGAAAATTGTATTTTTTTTCTCTCGAAATCAAATCGCTTACGCGCTGACTAATCTTCTTGGAAAATTGATTGTATGTATCAGTTATATGCAGCAGTGTATAACTGTATAGGTAGGTACTAGGTACGCACATAGGTAATATTATGTGAGTCTGCTATCTATTTTTCAAATCAACCTAAGCTACTCCTTGTAAAATTAGCTATCAGCCAGTGAAAGTCCCGGTACAATCGGTCAAGCCGTTTCGGAAATTAGCCGGAACAAAAAAGAGTGAAAAAATAATTTAAACTGGCTTTTTATATGTACTCATATATATCATGTAAGTATATACTTACTTACTTTCATTTAAAATTACAAACAGACACTACACACAGACACCATTATTTATTTGTATATCCATATCTGTATATGCAGATTGTTTAATAAACAAAACAGCCGTTTATGAGCGATGCCGACGCACCCGTTGTAGGTGTAGGTATGACTCTATGGACCCAAATATGAATGGAAGTCACCATCACCGGTGCGGTTTATTTACAAACATTGACGCCTAGCATGCGCCTTGTTTCCGAAACGGGCGCACATATAAACACTTCTAATTAAACCACCCTTCATGGAAGCAGGACTTCCAACTCGTCCAAGCTCCGACGTACCTTTTATTCCATTGGATATTTCACGTCGTATTAAGCTTTCATGCTCACTGAATAAATTATGCCTGGTGTCGCGAACTTCGACCTAAGCGCTTCAATATTACAAAGTATACCTACTTATACACCAAAGGTACCTTTTCCACGGTATTATATATGAACCAACTTTGGAAGTGTTTGGAAGTAGTGTTATTTTATTAGCGTGGTGTACCTAAGGCAGGCGAAGTTACTGAAAATGAGAGAGGCTTCACATATATATCGGAGCTGAAGTCTTTTATTTTTAATTTTGTTTTATTGGGAATCCTTGATCGGGTGAGTTTATTTTTCGTAACTTGCTATAGGTACCTATCTATCGAGATTAAATTCTTAATTTGGCTCTTGGTAACATATGTACTTAGGTAGCAAACAATGAGTTTATTTCAGGTCCCCTACAAATCATATCGGTTGCTGCGTTAAAATAGTCCAATATTTTGATGGGTGTGTGTATGTGTATTTAAAGCCGCGCTTCCTGCGCGCGCGTGCTAAGAAAGCTCTGGTTCGTCGACAAAGGGCGCACGTGTGGCAGTCCACCTGCGCGCGCGCCCCAGCCAGCCACCGCCACCAGAGGCGCAAGCGGCGGACGCGCAGAGCCCGTCGCGCACTCGACGGGATGTGTCGTGTTTAGTGAACTATTCGTGCCATACTACACCATGGGACCACAATTTGACTATTGTCTTCGCGCCACTAGTGAGTTACCCTTGTCTGTATTCAATTCCGGTCGCTCCAGCTCCGTAGCAAACTTTTCTGATCGGAGCCCGCTTATATGGTTTCCCTATAATAGCGGCGCATTACTAATTTCATGTTATCCGGATAAGCTCACATTCAATCAATCTCCTTGGCTTCAGGGAATATCCTTTTGTTAATCCCGCGGATCTATTATTTTTATTGCTTAGGTATTTCATGTTGCTTTACTTGTGTACTTAGTCGGACCACGTGTAGTGCCTACTACAGACTGTTTGCTACCGTAATGGTTTGTCAATAGAGACATAAATATTGTTGGTATGTGTGGAAAAGTCTACGTGAAAAACGGTTCAAGCTATATATAATTATTTCAGCAATGTGCTCTAATTTTCAGAACAGCAATTAGTCATCACTGTAATACAGACTGAAGTCTTACAATAACAATTGTAATTTAAGATAATCTTTAACGCGATTTCTTAGAAAAAGTATTGATTCATCGAATGGCGCCACAAACTTGCTCACAACCCAGATGTTAAATTAAATAAATACTATGAAGTAATTATTAGAGGCTAGGTGGGCTTTAACTGTTTATTCTGAATGCATATCTAGCTCGTATATGTCAGCATTGAAGCAATACTAGGCGTACGGCGTACGTACGCACATACCTACATATCATAATAAATGTAGGCGACATAGGTAAGTAAGTATTTAGGTGTAACTTTGCCAAGCTAAAATCCAAATACAGACAGCAAGAAAGAAAACAACATAGTACCTATAGAGAACATCTAATGATACCTATATTATTTTAGAAATAGTATTAGGATTCCATGTTAATAAATTAGTTAAAGAGATATGTCTAGCTAATTTTTTTTTCAAAGATGAATCATTTAAAATTAATGTACCTAACTAGGTACTTTGACCTGCTAAATTTTTAAGTAGATACAAACTAAATTTACGGATATATTAAAAGTGCCCGCAGTTTTCAATTCGATATCGAGAGTTATGAGAGAATAAGGTTAGGGCTCATTGCCACCATCGGTTGTTTTTGTCCAGCGCCACATGTCCACAGGGACTTTATTCAGCCCCCGACCCCCGAGTATAATGCACCGCACATGCGGGCCAAAACTACAAAAACCCAGCTAAGTGCTTTCGATTCATATTCCATGAATAACTGTACCTTTTATGAGCAACTATCATATTTAATAGTATCCCACATTTTGAATAATGAGCAAAGCTGATGTAGCGTATACTGTGAATAAGTCCCTATTTTCACAGTAGGTACAATTCATTACCGGAATGAAGGGAGTAGCAAAATTTTTATATTTAATTTTATCACTTTAAAAGGCAAAATTCTAAAAAGCCTGATAAAGCCAATAAAGCATCATAATATGATGATTTTTATTAGAATGTCAATTTGTAGGTGTCATAAGCGGTTATGATGTTATGCGTTTAGAAGTTCCCACATTGTGGCCAAATAGTAGACATGATCATTACACCAGCTTGTCTAGGGTAGACAATGGGCGAAGATTGCTTTAAATTCGCATTTTCCGGCATTCAAAAGTAGGTTGCTCCACTCGGCCCGCACTGGACGTAATGGAGAGCCGTTAGTTCATTGGCGTTATTGAATAATTCCCGAGTGGCAGTCGCGCAGCTATAGCCACTCCGTACGCCGCCGCTACTACGCGTCGCTATGATACTGGGTAATCACTATGCAACCGCCTAACTAATAAATTAACTAATAATTAATATTCCTATACACCATTATTTATATAAATAATTATTTATAAAAATAAGAAATATTGTCCCTTCTAGATAACCCATCATACTTCGCGCTACCAAACAAAAATGGTCCCGATAGCGCGGATTCAGAGGCATCAGGATCGGAGCCTTGTTCGCGATCAGCACCAGGACGCGTGTGGCCTGAGAATGTACGGCCCTTGGGCTCGCCCCGGCGGAGGGAGCCGGAAAGCCCGAGAAGGAAGGAGTTCAGAGCATTGCTGCGATCCTTATCAGCGAGAGAGCCGGAACAGGCCGAAGCTTTTCTTAAAGGACAACCGAGACCGGGGGACTGCGCCCCTAGGGACATGAGGCACACATACACTGCACCTAGAATAAAGTAAGCCCCATAAACATTTCTTAAATAAATGATATAATTATATAGCTCACAAAGAATGTGAGAGCACAGCTACCAAATTAATAATGTATTTTTTCAGGAAGGGCAAAATTAGCACCACGGTGGTAACATCGGAAGGGACTCAAGAGCGTGAAGAAGTATTCTACACGATTCCCCTGCAAGGTCGCAGGAGGCACTCGGTCGGAGGCTACCTAGCCACGGATGCCGCGGGGGCCGGGGAGGTCACCACAGTCCCTAGCGAAGTACCCAGGATGCCACCACCCCGTTTTATTCAAAAAGAAAACGAGACCGTCAAGAGGAGACGCCCAAAGAACTTTTCTTTCAAAGGTAAGCATACATTATTATGTGTTTATCCGCTTCCTTAAAATATAAAATATCTTCAGAATGTTTATTCCTTACATAGAGGCTGGGCGAGGACTGGTTCCTTTTAAAAATATTTTGTGGAAGATGTGTTTATCTTTGTTTATCTCAAAGGATTTAACTGCGTATGTTAAGCAGTAAAGTCTATTATTAGGTAATAATCATAACATACCTATGTCATGAAGTAATATGATAAAGTTCCATCATAAACAAGTCATTGGAGACATAAAGGGAAGATACGCGGGGCCGATGCACCCGTTCGCCCTTCGACCCTCGCCGATAACATGCATTGTCCGAAACACCCAATATCGACGCCGCGGTGATAGGCCGAGTGTCTCCACACCAACGCGGTACTTTTGATTACAATCACTATCTTGTAACCTTTGTCCCGTACTCGGAACTGTCTAATAATATTATGGTGTCTACTGTGTACTCCTATTTGGTTTGCGATTAATTAACATCCCATTCTGCCTAATCTCTCATTAACTAATTGGCAATTAGATCACTATATGCTTTTTGTGAAATTTTAAACAAACGAGTAGCGAAATTTATGCCTGTCCTGTCCCATTTTATGGGCCCTAAACTTATCATTTACACAAACCGCACAATGTCTCGCCGATTAGGCGTATCTGCAAATCGAGATCGGAATACAATCGACGTGTTAAATGTTTATTGCTCGTATCTGGTTACCCGATAACGCCTGGGGAATATTGACACTACGACACTAGGGCCCAAAAGATTAGTGGTCGGGGATGGCGAAGTGAGATACTCGCGATTATCGTTGTCGCGTCGAGGTTTTAGTATGCGAAGTGCGTGCGCGGCTGACGCCAGCGCACCGGCCGCCGCCCGCGCCCGCCCGCCGCTCGCCGCATGCGACTGCCGCGCCACAGTTCGCATTCGCAGCCCTCTCGTGCCATTTAGTGCGCTTTCTAGTGCTTCTGCAATGCCACTCGTCTGGCTCGGAACCCTTAAGTGACGGACTTCTCTCTTCTCTCACATCCTCATGGAAGTTAACACGACTGAAGCGATGGCCGACACTAGTGAGTTTCCTTACCTATTTTTTCTGGCACTGTCTTTCTTTTGTTTAAAATTTATGGCCTTTTTATGTTATCTAGAATTATAAAAGATTTATACCGTTTTTATTACAATTTATTTTATTGCTAGTAAAATATTTATATTATCCTTATAAATTATGATGTATTACTGGTGATATTAAAACTAAATGCTACCGGTTGTATTCTGACTCTATTTCCAATTTGTTAAATTACTTAGATTATTTTAATGGCAAAAATAACATCTTCAAGTTTCCAAATTTAAAATTATTTATATTTATATATTATATAAAAAAAATTATTTACAGTAATATTCGTAGTACGCCTCAAATAAATATGTAATATAAAAGAAATACGATGGTGTAGCTCGCCTTGTTAATTGCGCTCAAGGAAAAAAATAAAATAAATCGTAGGTAGGCGTAGGCATATAATGTTACTCATATATCAAAGTTCCTAAATTATAAATGCGTGGAGCCATTAGTGTCTGAACAATAATGCAACACAATACATATAGAATTACATTGCCACACTTAGCCCTAAGTGCAGAGATAATACGCCATTGTGTTGCCCATATATGTATTTAGCCTTCGCAGTGCCTTCAAAATCATGGACGTCACGAAGATGTCCTGGCCCTTCCAAAATCAATGTCAAAGAAACACCGTATAACATGACCAAATCAGTTTTACCGTTGCGGAGCTAACGTTCACGCGACATTAAGCCTTATTTCTTTGCATGTCGATGTTGTCATGGAAGTCTCTGAGAACCAGCGATGGTCACATTATCTATGCAGGGTGGCGTGTGTGGCTGAATAAACATGGCGTAATTTACATGCATCGAAGCAGCTCCCGTAATGTACTCGCGCTGAGAATTCAAATGTACCTACGCCTTGTTTAACTTGTGTTCAATATTCTTTGTGAACGTTTGCTCCTACAGATTGTAGGTATTTAATTAGAATATCATCAGCAAATGTCACAAACAACCAGCAAACAATACATTAATCATTACGTCTACTTAACAAATGTATAATTTATCAGCGTTGCACCATACTGCAGTATCTCCGCAATGTTATAAGTATAAAATCCAAGAGTACGTTTTGCATGCGTATGGTCCGGAGTCCAGACCTCTATAAGCTTTATTTGAATAGGCGCCCTTTCGTAGACAATAAACCCATAAGGATACGTTCACACATGTAGATTTCAATTGTGAAATAAACGTCTTGTCAATGCCTTATCTTTAACACGTCTTGAATTATAACTTTGTTTATGATCGGAACTATCCTCGTCGCGTCGCCGTCGCGTAGGTTGACCGACAATGTTGTCGACGTCTCGTTATCGCGTGCGACCGTATCATTATCATGAATCGGTTATCATAATGTGTTTGACCAATACATATATTATATTATAAAAGAACAACAAAACATTTGATGACCATCCTATTAAACTAGTTGATTATTTCCCTCACATTAATTAAGGTTTTATTGCCTGCAGGGCCGGCTGACGTGATTATTCTTTGTGAGAACTTAATGAGGAAGGGCCAATATTATGAAAAGCGCCGTTATTAACATTTTTGTTATATGATGTCATCGGTCCTTTAAATACCATATCCTATACATAAACAATGTTTCGTTGAAAATTACGGCCCTTTTATTGCTTCAACTAAGTCATACGAGAATCCGAGTTGACGAGTTAAAAACATGTGTTCGAATTCGCATAGGCTACAGGGCTCGATATACGACATAAATTAATAATTTAGGTCTGAGTCTGACAAGCATCATAAAAATTACCTTATAATTAAGCAACAAAGTATGATTTAGCGGTGCTTTGCCGTCAGGAGCCGGTGAAAAATAACATTTATTTTGATGTCGTGAATCATACAGCGTCGGATGTTCGCCAGCTCAGAAGCAACTAGCCTATATAGATGTTTCGTATTAACCCCTTTCTTGACAAACAATGGTTTCCTGAACGTATCTCGCCGACAGATTGTAAAGCTTTGTTTCAAAATGTTCATAAACATTACACCGCTCACATACTCCCAGTTGAAATATTAAGATTATAATTAGGTTGTAAACGTTTCCGTGGAAATTAAATACTTCGTATCCCATTTCATAAAGCTAAATTATATTGTTGCGAGAGAAATATTCTGCGAAATAGCTTACGCTCCTTATAACTTTCCGTACATGATCTCCCATTATGAAATCGCGTGGGCTTCATTATATTCACTGGTGCGGTCCATTTCCTCCTAATTCCAGAAATGTATTAACAAAACGAATATGCCACATCCCATTATGAGTTGTTGAGTAGTGCCCTACTTAGGAGCAAACGGACAGATAAATTGGAAGTAGGTGACGTCGCAAGAAAATAATATACTCATAATGATTATTTAGGATATGATATACCTAATATAATATTATTATGACTTCAATTGTCAAAGCTAAACAACCTTCATGAATGCATACTTAATAAGATATAGATTACATTCGATCATGTTAATTTTAATACGATGACATTAAAAAAAATATAAGTAATGTAGTTTTACGAATTGCATTGTGAAATTTAGATCAAAAGGCCACCTGGCTGCCTGGTAACCATTATATGGAATGCTATATTTCAGCCGACACATCAAAGACACCCGCGGCCATTGAACTGAAAACTGAAAGCGAGTGAACACTAGCGGCTTATGCCCAAACGGCGTGTGTACCTCCGCTCTACTTTAAAATGCTTGGTGTAACATCCTTACTTCGGTGAAGAGATAAAAATAGTTGTAAGATTTACTTCTGAAGTGATACTTAAGATTGAGAAACAACGTATTGAACTCATTGAACAGAGTCGATAATGTAGATGGGGGCTTGCTATGAATAAAAATTATATAGTACCATCTATGGATTTCAGACGATTATTTTCATTAAATTAAAGACTGAAATATTTTATAATAAATCCTGTTGATATGAAAGTGTCGTAAAATAAGTGCATTAGGTGGTTGGGACGTTATGTTGCGCCGGGCCGTTGCCGGTTGCATCTAATCGGCTATAGTTATTCCGGGCGACGCTGATAGACGTTTGTCTATTTAGGAAACGGATATTACATTTAGTCGGGTCTCCATTTGGCGGCAGAGGTAGCAGAGTATAAACTCGTACGAGTTTCCGGCGCGCGCGATGCATAGCATATTTTGTAAGCAGCCGATGCGTATGCGAGGCAGTGGATGCAATAAAAAATTTAACAGCCGACGTATGTTTTCATTCATGCATCTAGGGAAAGGAATAAATATATGTGTTTTTAGGACAACGCTTCTAGCTTTTGGATTTTAGGGGTAACATTTTTAATATTAACGTTGGATTGCAGACAAGCCATTAATGATTCCATTAATCAAGCTTCGGTATGTTAATTAAGTAATTCGGTAGATACTGAGAACTCATTGCAGCTATTAATCATTGGCAAAGTTAATTGGTTTCAAGTGCTCTTCAGCTTAAATTAAGCGGCAATCTCAAATGAACTAAGCAAGAATGTGAAGTGGTGCTAAAATTAGAATTATAAATTAAACGTTATACCATAAAAAATAATAAATAAAATAAGTAATAATATCTGCGAATGTGAGCAAAATATAAAAGATGTAAATTAAGCGACACATGTAGCTTTATGATGCGCTCGCGCACGATCCGTGAACTTCGATCCAGCCAATGACCCTCAGCCGATATCAAGTGAACGACATCGTTCATGCCTTGATTATCCCCTGACAACACTTCCTTTCAATACATTACGTTAGATATTATATTTAAGGAGCCGCTACAAATGGACATCAATCATCACATTGTATAGTCTCAACGATCATGTAGATAACAATATTCCGTCCACAATTTTGTCGAAAAGGAAGTTACGTTATATATTATTCTTAATAATTCTGACTAAGAAATGGAAACATGGTCTTTTGATTCCTCAGGATTATAATAACAGCATACATAATGTGGTTCTAAAGTAGTATCTATTTTGCAGAAATGGAAGACATATCGATAGTGTGGAGCTCTGGTTCTCCGGAGAGCGCGCTGTGGTCAGACTACCTCGTGGCGAGCTTCGACAAGATCATGTCCCAGCGAGCTCGGCACCACTACAGGTAACTATTACTGTTCAGTATTCACAAAGAGACTATTCCCAGAAACACTATTTTGGTTGCCTCACCGAATGCCTTGTCGTAGGCCAGGATAATGCCAAGTGAAAGTAACAGATTGCCTCGCTACTACGTGCTTTATAAACTCTAATGTTTTATGTGCTATTATACGGTATTCGCTATTAACATTTTGTAGTACGTTCACGTAAAGTAAACATTACCTACAATGTTTTTACGTGCATTGCCTAACTTTGTGATGTTCTTATCTCAAAACTATTTCTCTTCTAGAGTGACACCGATAACGGTTGAAGAAATATTATCGTCGGATTCACAAGAAAAGATAGATAAGTTGACAAAAGCTCAACTGCAAATAGTGATCCTTTGTCCGAACTTGGCGACCAAGTTGTCCGATCTGAGAAGAGATATGAAATGCGAGAATTTATTCAAAGTTGACAAGGTTCTCGTCATGTTGCTTGGGGTTGAAAAGAATCACATAATTGCTACCAATTGTGATGGTAAGATACACATAAAACACAGTTCTTTAAATTGATGTTACTATTATTTCAGTAGGTTTTAATTGAGAACCTTGTTCTAGATTATCCAACAATAGACCAATGGCAAATGATGTCTGTGCGCGAGAAAGACACGTCGTTCGTTGATACCTTCCTCACGGCTGCTGTGGGAATACTTAGAACTAAAGACTGCAAAGACACGGCTACCGATAGGACCAGCTTTTCTATTGTTCCGAAGAAAGTGAAATTAGTAAGTACTTTGAACGAAACGCTCAATAGACGATTTCCTTAAACCTATAAAATTGTTTACGTTAAATTTTTACAGGGTCAAAGTCGGGTAATAGCTCTTCTCAACGATCCAATGAGAGATGAAGACAGCATTAAAATAATGGTAGATAAAAAAGGGGAAATCATTAACATACCCACTTTCAAAAAGAGAAATCCGTATACACTGCAATTCGACATACCAGGTAATTCACAAGATATTATACTACTATATTGATTACCAGACACCAGTTATCAATGTGTCTAAAACAAATTATAATATTTCAGAATCGTGCTTAGAAGTCTCAATGCTAGTTTGGGTCCGCGTGAGCAAGAATGGTCAATCGCTAGGACGAAGGCAGATCAAATGTGAGAGCAGACTACGTGAGCTAGACCAACTACTTCGCGCATCTGACCATCCTTTGGAGTTTATGTGTCAGGTGAATGTTTAATCCTGTTGTTTTACCTCAAATTGTTCGAACAGACCAGAACACAATATAAACGCAATTTATATTATTTCCAGACACTCGGATTCAAAACCACAAGTAAAGAACAGCTGGACAGTTGGATGCTCAACGCTTTCCAGAAGAACATTCCACCGAACTTCAATCTCCTCTCTTCTACGGAGCAGTTCAACCCCAAGGCAGATGTTTCGAGTAAGTGCTAATCCTAAATAATATTAGTTGGTCTATTGCCTTTTGATTATGAGATACAGCTGAGTCGTTTTCCAATACAGAAATATACCTAAAGCAATATATTTAAGATGTGAAAATACAAGAAATTGCCTAAGATGTAATGTGGCTAGTGAATTATCAAATTCAGCCTCTTAATAAAACTACTCTCTTTTAAAACGCATCTTAAAAGATGGACATGCATTAAGATATTAATCTCAATGGCATCGTCTTCTGTTCTATTACTTTCTAAAGAATCCTCATCATCATCTCTAATGCTGCTATAAAGTTTTACACATCAGGTAAGTAGAAGACATGTTTCAAACGACTGGTCCTTCTCCAGGTGGTGAAGAATACCCAACCCTTCTGCATTGGGCGGCTCGGTTTGGCCTAGAGCGAGTTTGTTGGCGATTGTTAGAATGCCCGGGCGGCGGCGCAGCGGTTGCTTTGCGTAATGTGCGTCACCGCACGCCTGCCGAACTCGCACGAGACCACAAACACTACAGGCTGGCTGATGTGCTCACTGATCATCTTGTGAGTATTTCAAATTACCTATTAAATACATACAACTAAGTCCACGCTGTATGTTGATGTATTTTTTATCATTTCCCGACTGAGCTGCAGTACTGAATAGGCTAAGCTTAAAGGCTGACTAAAGACTTTATTATCTCACTCCAGCTGATATATTAAACGTTTATCGTATTAATATATTGGAAAGATTGGAGAGTATATTAACATAAAACTCACAACATCGGAGTAGGAACATTCCTTAGTAGGTAATACGAGGTTAAAACGATTTCGTTATCAGCAAAATGTAGGGTAACAGTGGACATTAAAGTAGTTAATGAAAGTGTAGTAATTAAATTCGGTATTGTAATTTAATTCTACTTTAATTAAAATACTATATACATAAAACGTAAAAATCTATTTTTTCCTTAAGTCCCTCTGACAGCTTGTGTCAGAGCTAATTTTTTCAATATTTATGAAATAAGAAGCATTTCAGTAAAAGAGGTGCGTTAACGCTACAAAAGTAATGTTCATTTCTATCTGGTCATCATATATCATATTGTTGCAGAAAATAAACGAATTCTCCAACATGTACTACTATTTGAAGAATATGTCAGACAATGACAAGGAGGACAGCCAAGACGAAGTGAAGCCAGACGAACTGCGCATCGTGGAGACTTGTGACGTAGTTGACTCTCCCAGCGACCATCCTTCACACAACTCGCAAGAACCACCCACTGATCCATTCAGCGAAGCGTGCACACAAAATCTTGAGGAAAATACAGCAAAACCAGAAGAACGTGAAAAGAAACAACGACCAAATCTCAAACTCCCAAAGATAAAGGAACAATTCTACCAAAACGAATTCCCACACCACGACGACACCGCAGACAGAATACAACAAGCTCTGGAACACGACTACATTGTCCAACCGTCAAATATTAAAGTAGAAAGCCCCAAATTCAGACCAAACAATTTATACGCGAATAGTTCGCGACTAGTACCGCACCAAACTGATATATTTTTGTACTCACCCACCGAAGAATCCAAGACTTTCCTCATTGATACCCCCACTAGTGATATAAGCCAGATTAATCTAAATACCAAAGATTCCCGCTGCAGCGGCAGTGTTAAGTCTGGGAAAGAGACATGCCCACTGACTGGGCAAGAGGAGTTAGTAGAAATAATAAACGACTTCAAGAACAACGTATTCACAATATCAGAAGTAGAAAAATTGGTAATGGAGTGGCGCAATAGGAATGAGACGCAGCAGTCTCTGAAGGAGAAACAAGAGCAGCTGAACAAGATGCGAGAGGAGTACGACAAGATACAACACAAGATCAAGGAGAACATGAAGAGGCCCACACCCTTTGAGAGGGTTAAGAAAATGTTCTCTAAAAACAAGAACAAGCGTAAGTTGAAAAACAAGCTTTATTATGTCCTCATAAGTTAAGTATTCCATAACACGTTCCTTATATTTAACATTCTTCTTTCAGACAATAATTTGGATAACAATAGCAACAGTATAGAAAAGAGGGCTACCAGCACTAGACCAAATAGCAGCCTTAGCGAGAGTAAGTTGACTCAACATATAAAGTTTCCTAACCATATTATACTGTACCTTCTTAATATCAAATTATTTACTCTATAAACTTTATTCCACAGGTTCTTCATCCTCAGGACGTCTTAGTACAGTCAGCGGTGGTAGTGTCGCAGAAACTAACAGTGTACAGTCAGAAATGGATGACAAGGCTAGATCTACTGTAAGTATTGTCAATGTATTACGTTATTACCAATGATTAACTAAACTAAATACAGATGACTGATGCTTATTGAATCTATTGAGTTTATTTACTTGTGCCCCACCCTGAAAAAAATCTTGAGACAGTGCCTTGAAATACCTTGTTCCCTCAGATGTCATCAAGCACCCTCACGATGCACTCTGCATGCGACGGCGACAGTCGAATGGATGATTATTTGGTGCCGCCGCCGCCGCGTCCACTCAACGGCTGCCCGCAGTTTACCACATTTGGACACCCTAAACATGATAATAGGTAACATTAATCATCTTATTGTATTTATTGCCACCTACAAAATATTCTTCTGTGTATTTACATTGACAGTCAATTTTATTATAAAAAAGTTGCTTTAGTTTTATTACAATAGAACCGCACGGGTTCGTGATATTATTTAATGTGGCGTCAATAAATTCATATAGTTAAACAATATATGATTAAGATAAGTCACATACATTGCCGAGGCTAAAGGTATTCGTCAAATTAGATATTATTACATTCATAATTTTATTTATAAAATAATCACCTTTAAAGGGGCCAACACATGGCAACAATCGTGGAGCGCGAGACATCGGCCTCCCGTGAAACTCTGGACTCCGATGTAGACGCCCACAGCACCACACACCTGCGACTCAACTTCGGATCCCGTGACCGACCGCGCTGCGACGACCGCGACGGAGCTCACATGTACATGAATATTTCTCCTGCTCATACGTAAAAAGAAGTGTTTACAATAAGTTACTCCATACCAAGTGCACAAACTATTTAGTAAAACATACCCAAAGATTTATCCTTCCCTAGACTATAGAGGTCATAAAATCTTTCCCACTCAATACTTAGATATAGATCTGATTCACTTTTTATAACCTAGTGTATGGTTAAGTACCTAGAATGAATTGATGTGTGATTACGATTCGAAGGTTTATTTGCCAAAAAATACTAAGTCATTAAGCTGAGACCATTTCCAAGGTGGCAGTGTGCGGCGATCGAATCAGCTAAACGGTAGAGTACAGTGCCCCTATCACGGGTTTGCAACCGTTTTTTAATCTGCACTCGCTAGCGTCTCCGCCGAATTAGTACGAGAAATTGTGCAGCGACTCCCAGCGGTGACGTAAAGAACTAAAATATCTCGTACAAATATTGCGAGTGACGCTAGCGAGTATAGATTTCGAAAACGGTGACAAACCCATGATAGGGGTACTGGTGTCGTCACGAGTTATGAGCGTTGACCTTGAATGCATGGAAAAAGTCATTTTATGAGTCTTTGTACATGCGCAGTAACCCTCACAAGTTTCTGCGAGTGCTCCTCCAGAAGGCACCTGTATAATTATAAATCATTCTCACTACTCATTGTTCAAAATATAAATTTATGGCACCGTCAATATTGTACTATTTCATCGAGACAAACAAAGACTGAAGACGTGATGTATATACTTGTATATATTTTTGGAGATATTTAGTACCATTTTGCTATTTATTATTGATATCAAAAACAAATACGTAATTATTTAATAGTACAAAATATATTCTTAGTAATAATTGAATCACTGAACAGTAAATTAAGCATTTAAGTATTTAGCATAATCAGCATGCATAAATCTCAAGAACTAAGGTATGTATAAAATATGTTTAACGTATACCTTATATGCATTTAATCCTACCTACATTTCAATGTATTTGATAATAAATACCTTTTTGTAATTTCGTTTCTTTATTACAATTGCCTCACCCCATATAAATATAGTACATATATACATACATATGCTCACGCCTGTATTCCCCGAAGGGGTAGGCAGAGGTGTTGTAATCACAACACCCACTTTTCACCGAAGATGATTGTGACCGAGGTGACCGAATGTGAACGAGGTGTTGTAATCATAACACCCAACGTGACAGATGGTGAGTCCATCGCCGTCTCAGACACTTTACATACGTCATTGAATTACTTCTCATTAATATGCAGGTTTTCTCACAATGTTTTCCTTCAGCGTAAAGCACGTGGTGTGAAATCACTGTACATAAGTTTTTTAGAAAAACCTATTGGTACAGGCCCCGCTGGGATTCGAACTTGCGTCGCTTGCGTAGCAGGCGACTGCTCAAACCTCAAGGCCGTCACGGCTATAAATATGGTAAATAAATAAAACAAAATAGACAATAAAAATATTTTATTGACCGAGAAAATGTATAACTATTGGTGTTTGTTTTGGCACCAACAAAAAGTATTGCTATGTATTATTATGGTTAATCCACAAGAAAAAACAAAATACAAACAATATAACATTCAATTACCACGATAATATAATGACAACATAAACACATTTAATTTTAATTTATTACTGCCCAACATGTTAATATATCATAAGTTAAATAAATAAATTAATCAATACTCAGTGTAATTGCATTTCACAGATAAACAATATTTGGTACATCAAAAAGTGTTAAGTACATCGTAAAAATCACATCGAAAATGTTAATTTCCATTAGCATGATATATCACAATTATTTTTCACAAAATACTTTTGCATAACTTACAACAACTGACGTAGCACTTGCACAGACCGTAAATGTCTATTTAATCATAAATGTCAATGATCGTGCCTCTGAGGGTTTAACAAATGCACTTTTAGTAAATAATAAATAATTATAATGCATACTGTGTAGGCGGTTGAAATCAATACTTATTTTAAGAGCCTTATTAACGCCATCTATGATAGACCATTTCAACACATGAACCGAAAATCTGGCTCAACACCAGTTTATACGAGTTCACTATACATAACACAAATTTTACTACTTTTCATTAATTTCATGTCAGCTCATACGAAATCTTCAGTTAGCCAAAGAAGACTTCCTTTGAATAAATGATTGTAATGGGTAAGAAATACTAGCTATTATAGGAAAAAAATAAGTACATGCTAAGATGAGGAGAAAGGTTAATCTTTCCCTTTTATTATCCGACTAAATGCTAGACATGGCTCGAAATTGTCTTTTGGTTCCTAGGCTTAATATCCTGAAGGTGCGATTACACTGACGATTGCACGCACAATTTTCTTATCTATGACACGTGTTCATTGTTTACTTGTATTACCAGTGTAAACACATCTTGAGGTATTGTGTGTCGTCACGACGTTATCAAGTAAATGAATATAATCGGTACGCAAATTAACTATAAGGTTGAATTTTCTTTGGCATGATGAGGTTGACCGTTGGCGACGGGCGAAGATCGTGGCGGGGTGGACACGATTGCTTGGTACATTCCCCAAACGGCCAGCGGTCTCATGTACCCGATAGAACGATGGTTGCCGTTCTCATACAACGCTTCTGGGGTCTCGAACGAGAGTCCCAACTGTGTCAAGGTTTTATACATACCTCCCGCTGTCACGAATGCTTCTTCGTTCATACCTGAAAATATATAAATTATTGTTATAATAGCTATATTACACACTGCACAAATCTACTAATAACAATTTGACCATTGCATTTAAGGATGATACACGAATGAATGGAATCCAAGTTTCTATAGAAGCTATATATAATAGATCAGAGGCAAATGTTTTGATGTGTATCTGCGTGGGCAAAATAACTAAATTTAACACGAGTTCGATGGCCCACGAGAGACATCCCTGGATTTTCAAGTTTTCATAGGCAGCAGTAGTAGCCGCTTACTATTAAACTGGCAGCATGCTTAGCGCCTTGGTGGACTAGCATACACTCTAGGAGCCGTGGCGACCAAGATTTTTCAGTCATCGCCTGCAACGCAAGTGGCGCACGTTGAATTCCCTCGCGCATGCACCAATGAGTTCTCCAAAACATAATTGCAGTGATGACAAACAACGAGCTTTACAGTAAAGGAAAAACATCGTAACGAGATATATATGAAAATGTCTGAGACAGCGATGAACTCACCAACTGCCGATGGCACACGCTCATCTTCGCTGAAAAATTAGTGTTGTATGTATGAGAGTATACCTTCGTATATCATGAGCGAGGCAAGTCCATAAGTGACGCCAGTCCACATCTCCATGCTCTGCAGCGCGGTGGTATCCACGTGTCCCCGAGCGCCGCACACGAACCCGTTGACGGCGCCCATTCGGCCATCCTTGAACCTCACCACGTTGTTCTCGTATATCGTCGACAGAGCCTTGCGCACGTGCGCCTTCGGGAACACTTCCTCTTTACACCCGCAAGATCGGAGGAACCTGAAATTATCATACATTAGCTTTTGGCTGAGTAATATAAGTATTTTTAAGTACCCTATGTCTGTATTAGATATGCAAACTAGTTAATTACCCACTACCTATAAATGCTCTCTTTATTTGAGAAGAAACCAATGAGGCAATCTTTTCTCATTTACGATATTGAAGCTATGGACTAAGCTGGCAATATTACGTGTGATATTGGATAGCAAAAATAATCTAAGTTATGCTACTATCACTACACTGGTACAGGCCTTCTCTAGTTCTAAAGTTACACCTTACAATTATATATAATGGCTCTTCTTCTTCTACTAATGAATCTGCTGGATTGTTACTGACCATTACAACTTGAAATAAAATGGCGATGACGCGTGGGTCAAAGGGCGGTCAAACGCAATCGCCTACACTCGTAGTTTTAAGGAAATATTACCATTGACCAGCGAGCTGGTCACTCATGATGACATTGTTATTAGAGGGGCGAACGTCGAATCGGTAGAACGAGCCGGACCACAGTTTCTCCTCGTAAGCCGCTTGAGCCCTCTCTAGTAGCGCCGCGAATTCTTTTTCATCCTCCTCGCAGCCCAAGGTGTGAGCCATCGTACGCAAAACACTCACAGATGCCACCCACAAGCCGCCACAATAAGCACTGTAAAATAGACATAATATACTTATTATATTCAGATACGTTTAAATGAGATAGTTTTTCGGGTTAAGCCAACATTGTGACCCAATGATTACAAGATCTATTAGGAATGTTTTCATTCACATTGTAACCTAACAAGTGTGATTAGTCGCCATGATAAGTCTCTTAAGTTGCTGTAAAAATCAATCATCATCATGAAAACAAATGTTTATTACCTGAGTAATATATAGCAACTTTTATTCGGATGAGTAAAATATCAACTTGTATTGGTTGATTTATTCTGCGGAACTACTGAGAAAAAAGTTATCACTACACACTACGTGTAACCCATGAACGCTTGAATTTACCAGAGCTTGAAAAATCTTTCAACTCTTAATAAGTTTGTATCAAAAACCACTTGACACGACTATGATTAATGCTTTCTAGATGCAGTATTGATTGACTTTACCTTGGTCCAGCCATGACCCATGCATCATAGGTCTGGTCGGGGAAGCCGCCGTTCTCAATGAGTCCATCCCCGTCGGTGTCCCAGCGAGCAGCTCGCCGCAGCAACGAGGCGCAGGCCGGGTACATGTGCCGTAAGTACTCCCGCGCCGCCCACACGCCGCGGGAACTCTCCGATAGCGGCTGCTCCACCGGAGGGGCTTGTTCTACTGTCTCTGATTCCGTGCCCCTACCACATAATCAATACTTATAAATAACATCCTACCTTAAATAGTATAAATTTACGTCAACAAGTAGTCAACACAAAATGATTTATCTACCTTTTAAACCACGTTATAGATTCTGATACGGTGTCACTGATATATAGGACTTAAACTTCTATGGGTTTACAATGCTAAAATAATTTTATATAATATCATAGTAAGTTGAGAAAAGTAAACGTTTTTGAAGACTCAAAAACTCTCGAAGTAAAGGTGTTGGCGGTGAAGGTGAAAAGTGCGGGCGGGTCACTTGTAATTTATAAATGTCATTCAGAAGTTTATGCAGCACCTAACTTACTTACCACCTACATTTTTTTGTTCAATCTCTTATCCCAAAAGGGGTTAAAGGCCTGGCTACTTATCGAAAAATCAAGCAATGTGACTGCTTGTTGGTTATATATACAAATAAATCTGTCATTATTCTCTATCCCTCTATCTCTTATTATAGGACATCAAACAAGTAAGATTTAAACCATGACACAGTATATTTGAAATAACAGTTCCAGAAGTATTTTCTAGATAAACGCTTAATTTCAAAGAAATTTGACTTTCGATGGTGCAAAATTAAATACGATTTTTTTAATTTTTATCAAATGGACTCCCGCAATATCTCTAGCAGCAGGTGGGAAAACTTCCACTGCTTGTAGGGTCAAAAAGGGGAGACCAGTACCCCAAGGAAATTTGTTGATTCGCCATCTTTGGCATACAACCACAATCCGCCTCCGAAAAACTATCAACGCATTTTGAGCCACGCTAAAACACGTGTATAAAACAAACTCTATACTTGAGGCACTAAAGGCCTCCGAGACACCTAAATACCTGTACAGCAGGTCGAGTATGTCTGCGGTGGGTGGTTGAACTGATTGCTGGGTGGGTGCGGCATCAATGACGTCACTCTGTTCAGTGGCGCGCGAGTACAGGTCATCCTCGCCCTCTCGCACGTCGTCTATGAACGCCATCGACCGGTACCTGCGACATATTGCACTCGTGTTAAACACACCAATGTTACGGGGTTAGGTTTTGCTTGTAAATTTGTATTGACAAGTGCTGGTTTATATTTTCACGAGCACGATGTCGCAGGCAGTAGTTAGCAGTATAAAGGATGACTCACGCTAGACCGTATCGGGTCCGAGCCGAGTTTCTGCCGCAGCTTAGACCGTTGTCCCTTGCTCGGCCGACACTCGGTTGCTGTTTCGTATAGGGTGAGTGTCCATACAAAATATATGTAATATTTAGTGACGCGGACCCGTTGCGGTCTAGCGTGAGTCATCCTTAAGACAAGTTTGTTCAGGTAGTTTTGTCTCTTTTCATCGTCGACGAATTTTATTGTGAATAAGCGTGTCATTCGCTATTTTTCGCATTCCACCGCATCCCGCTTCAACTTCGACGGTGGAACATGTCAAAATCTATATGGAAAAGGAGAATTGGGACGAGGCCAAAAGAATGCGTACAGAAAAACCTTGTGTGAGGTTACCTTTGAAACTCAAATGGAGTTAAAATATGTTGGGTTTTATTGGAATTACTCGACGTTACGAGGGCGAGTTCATTTTACATACACATACCAAAGCCTTCAAAGACTGAACCCAATACACAGCGCAATGAGAGAGTGAAATTAAGATTTATTATTATATACTTATTCCATTTTTAACTTCTTCTAGAACTGATATTTAAAATGGACCATGTCAAAAGCCTTCTACATAGGAAAATTGATCTTATACTTTTGACTTTATAGTTTACCTTTCATCGGTGAAAGGCGCTGAGTACGCGCGCAGCACGCAGTAATCTCGCATCACTTGAAGGATGAACTTCAGATTCAAATCCTTCCAGTCACTGACGTCGTGAATGTTGTAAGCGTTTATATTCGAAAACGGAATATCCTCTGGAAATTCAATTGGTAAGCATTACGTATCACTGTAAAGTCTGATATGGATGTTCCATCATATTGGAATTAGAATGACGTCACAGCTAAGCTAACCATGCATTGTCGTCCGACCAATATTATAAATGGGTAAGTTTGTATGTATGGATGACTGCATGTATGTTTGATACTCTTTCACGCAAAAACTACTCAATGGATTTTAATGAAACTTTACAGTAATATAGCTTACACATCAGAATAACATAGGCTATAATTTATAAAGATATTGTGTGAATCGTCCTTATTATGAGTAAAATACTGCGCAGACAATGTAGCGGGCACCAGCTAGTCTAAAATAAGCGAGTCAACCATACTCAGCTCATAAAATGTATTTGCAAGATTCCACCCGGATATACATACATACATTGCAAGTTAAATTAACTTGTAAAAATATATGTCTAACGTAAAATTTTGTTATAATCGGAGCTGACCTGGATCTCCTAAGTCGTGCGGAATTGAATCTTTTATCTTGAATTTAACAGATTTCCCATCATACAAACTCTTTCTGCACTTGTCTGATTCTAACGCTATTGTGTCGTGGAACATGTATTGTAGCACCACCTGTGTATAACAAGCAAAAATTTGAAAGGCATTATAAACCCTATTCGTACAGCATTGAGGTGCACATTTATTTGCAAATTATTAATACTTACTTGTAAATTAGGCCACAGTTGCGCTAAAGCGAAGGAAGCGTAGAAATGTACGTCATAAGTGTTATACATTCGGTATTCGTGTCCTTCCAGGTAACCGAATACACCAAACTCATGTCTATAACAATTTTTTATATTAATAACAAATCCATAAGGTCTATGCAATAAAGACAAAATGTTTGTATTTGTACTCAAAACCTAATCGAATGCTTTTAAAAAATCTTACATAAATAGAATACTTATGTTACCATCATATGTTAACATGATGGTATGTTGTATACGAGTTACATAGGGAATCTTTGCATCTCAATAAAAGCAACCCTCCGAACCCGGCGTTAATGTTTACAATCCCGTATGATGTAATTTTTTCCGCTCCGACGATTTGAAAAACACTTAGTACAGTCTTACAAAATAAAGTAATTTTTTCACGCGGGCGAAGCCGCTGACGGATGCTTTTTGTATCAAATAAATACTATCATTCTCCCTGCGTACCAATTTATTTCTCAATAGATATGGCAGTTCTACTGTGACCAGTACTTTACGCAATGACAAATTAAACGTTATTCTAAGTAGAACAATCAAACCATGAAGTTTTCAGATTTTATCGCTCTCTGTTTCGTCCCAATTCCACTACAGCCTTAAATATAACTAATCATTGATAAGTGGTGCCGAGGCGACGCCGACGTTAAATATTCAACTTCGGCGCTATGGAATTAAGGGTCAAATTTGAACAATACGTCATAAGTCGTTTCGAAAGGAAAACGCTCATTAAGAGTTAGCATAATGCACTTGTACTTTATTCTGCAGATAACGACATAAGTCACAAATTTCCTTCCTACAGCAATGTTCGTCGAATGATACGTGAAATACCTTATAAGTCTTACAGCATGTAAAGACGGTCACACATATAGGTAGGTACATGTGTGGATAAATTATTAATTTACAAGGTGGCTATTCAAATCATTATAGCAAAAATTGGTAGTGCAGCGTGTAAAATATAGAGCGTTAATAATACCTGGGATCGCTGTCAGGGTATTCGTCGTGTACATCAAACCATATTGTGCCGCCATCGGCGACATAGTAAAGCTCGTTCATTAAGGCACTCTTCAACCAGTCTGGTATATTGCTGTAAACATACCACAATATTCTATAAGCGAAATACTTTTGAAAAACGAAGTGTTTAGACAACGATAATAAAATGATAGCTATGTTATGCGCTCATAAAACGAACAAAAAAATTGTCCATATGTAGTTTGTCACTTATCAAATAAGCGGTATAAAAACTTGAGAGCAACTGAGGACAGAGGCTAGAGTTCCCACAACTTAAACGCCTCAATTTCGGCACAGCAGTAAATAACTTAACTCTTTAAAAAAAAAATATATATATAATAAAAACTGTGCTGTGAGCCGTGGTGGCCTCGGGGTTAGAGCAGTCGCCTGCTACGCAAGCGACGTAAGTTCAAATCCCAGCGGGGCCTGTACCAATGAGTTTTTCTAAAAAACTTATGTACAGTGATTTCACACCACGTGCTTTACGGTGAAGGAAAACATCGTGAGGAAACCTGCATATTTCTGAGAAGTAATTCAAAGACGTATGTATAGTGCCTGAGACGGCGATAGACTCACCATCTGTCACGTTGGCACTTAATCAAATTCGGTGAAAAGTGGGTGTTGTGATAACAACACCTCTGCCTACCCCTTCGGGGAATACAGGCGTGAGCATATGTATGTAAAGACTATGCTTCACCAAACCAAACACAGGAATCAATTGAAGATATAACAGTAGGCAGGCAGCTCTAGATTCTGAATGCCTTATTTTGCAATGATTTTCATCGAAGGTTCATATATTCAAAGATACTATCAATATCATAGAAACAATACTTTATATCTATTTGATTTTGATAATCTTAACTTACCTATTATTAAGTATAGGATCTTGCCACTCAGCAAGTTGTTTTTCCCAATTCTTATAATTTCTAAGCGCATACGCAGCTATGCTGGCGCCGGCGATTCCATCGCTACCAAAAAACTTAGTGTAATATCTGCAATAGAAAAAATATACAGCACATTATACCACTATGTTTCATTTGGTTTATTACAACAGATATTATGTGATTTACAAATCTGAATAACAGTCGTTTTCCTTATTTGCGTCATAGCATTCTTTTGGTTTTATATATAAGCGCTTTGGCAATAGCCGTAAGTTTACATATTCAAATTATAAATAAATATTACAAAGAATAATGTATTAGCGGCTAGAAGAACAAATATATAAACAAATGTTAATTTTACTACTTATTATATAAAGGAAGGTGTATTTTATAAAGGTAAGCACGTTCAACCCGCCTAGGATTGGGTTCAGACAAGAATTCTATAAATAAAAGCTATATACTTTTTACCTCTTATGTACTTTCTTATCTTTTTTATACTTTATAACAGGCATATCCCATGCAAGGCAGAATTCTGTACTCCCGGTTCCACCGGGATCCAACGATATCACACTCGATTGTGCTATTGAATCGCCTGTCGAAAAAAGAATGATGTTTAAACAAGTAATTAAACATCTTTTGAAATGTCATGCATAAGATGAAAATGAAGTATGAAACAAAATATAAATTAATTCATGACATCATGTCCCGTCCCACTGTAAATATCTGAATAATTTGGTAGGTAAGTTACAAATTAAAGTGTAATACTGACAGACGAAATAAATCCGTATTAATTAATAAAACATGACACTAGTTTGCGACCACAACTTTGCCTACGTGGCAGTAAGATTTCACATATATTCTTTCAACCCTCATTTGATCCCCCAGGGCTGGAATTTCAAAAAACCCTTTCTTAGTGGATACCTGTCTAATATAGAACACACCCTGCAAATTTAGACATAATTTCAGCTGTTTAGGCTGTGCAGTCGAACAGTCAATCAGGACTAAGAATTTTAGATGGATTTTTTTATTTTGGTCTAGATACGCCCTGAGGTTTCACTCGCATAGACTTAATTTCATGGGTGGCCCAAGGAGCCCTAATGTTTTTTAGCCTAAGTTACTCCTTGTAACATTAGCTATATGCCAGTCCCGTTAAAAATCGGTCCAGCGGTTTCGGTGATTCGGAAACAAACAGACAGACAGACAAATATTTTTTTAGTTTTTTTTTACGTTAGTGCATTTAGTGAAAAGCGGTTATTTTGAAATTACAAACAGATACTTCAATTTTATTTAACTGTATGGATATAGATGACCATGTTATGAATGTAAAATAAAATTGAGAAAAATATCTTACATTTATGTAGCTTCTTATTTTTTTCTTTCTCCTCCTTTTGTTTGTCATCATTGTCAGTCTTATCGGGAACTTTAGGCGGAGGCGGAGTTAGGCTAGGATCGGGTTCCATTTTACCATTCTTCTTCAAACACTCCCACACATAGCTCGAAGTCTTGGCTGCATTCCAGAGGCAATATCCCTCGTGGATGGTTTCATTTTCATCCTTCTTTTTGGCTATTGTGAATGTGCAAGGGGTATCACCTATCTTCTGCTCCAGAGTCACGCCACACGTGTGGTCTTCGGAATACCTCTCCAAGTCTAACTTAGCTATAATAAACAACAATATATTTAATTATATAAATAAATTACCCACATTTCATCGAATATGATTAAGTGCCAACGTGACAGAGGCAGAGGCCATCGCCATTACTATTCATGGTTACTTCTCATACATATGCAGGTTTCCTCGAGATGTGTTCCTTCACCGTGAAGCACCTGGTGTGAAATTACTGCACGTAAGTTTTTAGATAAACTCATTGGTATAGGCCCTGCTGGGATTCAAACTTGCGTCAAACCCCAAGGCCACCACGGCTCTATTATTACACATTTAAATATACTTATTCATTAAGCTTGTTCAAATGATAGAAAAATACTAACTGTGTGGTCTAATTACCAAACAATTGTCTTTCCGCAACTAGTGTTCGTAAAAAGGGCTAAGAGGCCTATAGTAGGATGCCCAGTTGGAAGTTACCAATCTTAAAACTATTAATTTTTGCATACAATAATTTTGATAAGTAACATTGACAAAGGTTAAAGATATGATAAGATAATCAATATTGACATGAATATCAGCATACCTTGGACTATAAATAAACATTACTAGGCTATGTAGCAAGTAAACATCACCAATTATCAAAGAAACACTTGTATCTTTCTATCAGCATCATAATCTGTATTGCAAATGTGTAGAATATAGCAGTTTAGTCATTCACATATCTGTGTTTATGATTCAGTACAATGGCTGATTGTGCGTAAGACCTTCCCGAAATCTTAAGTGCTAATAATTGGGGTATTTCACACAGATATTTAACACTAATTTATAAACTATACAAACAGTATGGTTTTACCGAGTTGTTCTATTCATTAACCAAATGTACCAGGTACTTAAACGATAACTAAGAAGCTCGCCAATAAGTGTCTGAAAAGTTTTTGTTTTACAGGCTATGTCCATATGTGCGGAAGCCGCTTACCATCAGGCTACATGCTTAAGCGTAAACAAAAAATATTTGTTGCCACCTCAGTGGTATGATTAACTTACCAATGGATTTCTTCTTGTTGGGCCCACCTAGTACTTCTGTCCATGTGAATGTTATGCTCACATCTCTATGCTCATTGCTTACATTCTTAGCTGTAAACACAAATACTGCACATGGCAAACTGCTATCCTGGAATAATAAAATAAATACATACTTATAAGATAATAATTTTGCTATTCCATCTATATAAAGTAAATACGAGCCTATGCCCACGATTTTGCTCTCGTAAATTGCGGAAAGATCAATCACAAAATAGTTCAAACTCTCCTCATTTCTAATATGCAAAGTTCTTCGGGACACAGTGTATGAAGGTTTTTTTAGAAGGCCACAACGTAACAGCTACAATTTGGGACTTATTTTGGCGGGCCAGAGTAATACACACAAAACATGCAACAAAGTTTAAGAAGGCAAACCATTAATAAAGATGTATTGTATGACGAACTAACAACTTTATCTGATATCTACATATACTAATATAGTAAAACTTTATGTTGTTTGTATAAGCATGCAAATCTTTAGAACTAAGAGTCAGAATCGATTTATTTTGTATATTATAAGCAGATTCATAAAGAGAAATATAGATTATCTTAATTATATGTAGATAAACTGTGGCTCAGCTATTATATACAAAACCACAAATGTTTACCTTGTAGTTATGTGGTATAACAGGTGATAGCTGTCTGCAAACCAGCTGAATACCATATTTACTCAGGTCATATGTCGTCCAGGCACGAGGGTATAGGCCAGTGTACTCACAATTGCCACCATTCAAATTCCACTCCCATGTATGCGGAGCCTTTTTTGGCTTTCTGTAAGAATATTGAGAAGCTATTATTTTGGTCTATTTACTATAATCTATTAAAATCTGAAGACGAACTGTCTGATGCTTTGCTTGCTCAGAGAATGAGCTCCAGCGTGGCATTACCCCCAGCCTTCTTGGCACTATACCAAGAGATGCCACTATACAAAATATCTTTATTTTATTTGACTTCTTACAAAGTACTTTCAATTCGTCAGAAAGACACAAAAAAATATTACACAGGATTATTAATGTTACCACAGAGTTCAGAAGGTCTCTTTTGTTCAGTAGACAACAATTACTCTTTGCCTTTACTCATACCTTACCTATACTCAGCAACATAATAAGGGCAAATAAATGTATCATTCTATTAATATACATTTAAGTGAACTAAAACTATAACTGTAATTTTGTAATCTTTAGTTCATAACCACATAACATTTTACAACCAATAATAAAACTCACTTGTAGGTTGATAACACCGATTGAAATATGGTTTCATTGCTGGAGTTTCGAATATTCACAATGAATTGGCATTCTGGCACTGTTATATACTCGTACATGCCAGGGTACAGCTGGAAGCGGCAGAATTCTCCTTTATATCCCCTACCAATTGTTCCTCCTCCAATACCTCCGATAGGGCAACCTAAAAAATAACGCATTTGCTATATTGTACCTTACAATTGTGGACTTACAATATTTCTGTAAGTGTATGCAAATCCCAATTTTAATGGCTGACTATTCAATTGTGCCTACCTCATGAGGAACTCAATCAGCAATCTTCTTCCTACCTTCCACCCTGCACATTCCCCTGCATGATATTTTGTTTAGAAATATGTAGCCCACATATAAAGAATGTGGACCAAAATAGCCATTTTAAAAACATAACTATACATAGTAGTGATATTTCTCATTTCATATTTAGAAATATTGTCATGCATATATCAATAGAGCTGTAGCAAACCGAATGTATTCGTTACTGAGTAACGGGTACGCCATCTAGTACCGAGTAACGAAACATTACTCACAAATACTTTTCGTACTTTTTTAAATGCACACTACAATATCTTCAGCTTAAAAGCCAAATAATTTATCTAATTTGTTTATATAAATCTTATAAGAATTAATGGATGATTATGAGAATGATAAACAAGTAAAATTTAAAATTGAAGCAATAGAAAATTTACATTTTAACAGAACAAAATTAACAATGGTACTCACCATACATCCTTTGTGCTGAGACCATGTGGATATAATCCATTATAGGTCGCTTGTTACTAATCTTCTTGCCAATGTAGTATTTGAGGTATCTAGAAGTACCAATCATATATACATTATTTGTTAATTTTATTAATTACACATACAATTTTAATGTGACAGGCAAATAAATGGCAGTGTTAGAAAATCAATATAATAAAAAAAATATTATATAAGTTAACAAAATATATATTGAAGTATACCTTGCAGAGAGAGGCATCATTTCAAAGGCTTGAGAGACGGTAGGTCTAACAACCTGTTTACTATGCAGAGGGAATTCATGATTCAGGGCTAATTTAAGCCCATAATTCGGGGGCCTTACAAGCCCGGCTTCTTGATCACCAGTCGTTTCCATTTCCATTACGTAAATAAATCACAGGTTGTCACAAGCAAATTATTAAAACTGAATTGTATTCAGCATAGAAACACCTGCCCAAGACGATTAACATATCACAGAGATTAATAGTAATGGAGATAACACATTGATAGATAATAAATCTACAAGTTCATAACTTAGATTAATTCTAAGAAATGGACTGGAACAACTGCGACTTTTTATTTAGGAACAAGAATACTATTACGGTGTGTGTAATGAAAAGGTTAGGTAGACAAATTAATGTAACTGTTGTGAAGGCCCACAACCACCCACATCAACTACAATCATGTACCATAACAAGAAATAGACGATGTTAGGATATGAAAATAAAAACCCAATGAACGTCAACCACGCGCGGCGCTCGCTGTGGCAGGCAGGCAGCGCTGAGCGCATTCAATTAGTTTTATTTTGTCTGATTCTGTCAACTGTCAGCTTGCCTTTTTGAGATTTAATCGGACTTAACTTGATTGAGACAGAACTGATTTGACACTTGACTTCTTATACTTGTATTGTATAGTATAGGTCAGTCAGACCAACCAAAGACAAATAAAAACTTCATATGATTTTTTCTATTCTATGTCTTTGGTACCAACCAACCAAACAAAAGAAGAAAAGTCAACCTTCGAGTTCGTCGAGTCAAAAACCAAATCAAATCAAATCTATGTTTGTTCATGAGGAGTTATTGAGTTATTTTCATGTTGTGTCGACTTCTTGTGGAAATGAAATAAACTGTAATTTGTACAAATTAGTAACAATTTATTATTCATTTGCGTGTAAATTATTTGAGCTTAACTTGAATTCGTTACAGTTTGTTGGGCTTTGAAATAAACAATATCTGCTGTTTATTAGAATTTAGCAAATCATGGATATCCCTGTACAAATAGCAATACGCCTGAAGCCTCCAAGCCTTGCGGACTCAACTCAGTGTATTTTTAGCAATCCAGTTACTCAAATTGTGATAACAGAGAGTGGTCAGACTTTCCATGTAAACAGAGCATTGCCAGTGGACTGTACTCAAGCGAACCTCTTCAATTCCTTTATGATTCCTCAGATTAACTGTTTCCTAGACGGTTGTGATACATCGGTTGTTGTCTTTGGCCAGTCCAAAACTGGAAAAACATATACATTATTTGGACCAGGTAAGATAGAGCAATACAGTGTGGTGATCATAATTACTTTATTTTTACTTTACAATGCAACTGTATAATTAGTCTGTTCTACATTAATCTCTTCATTACAAATTTTTACAGGTTTTGAATGCATACATAGTGAGTGCGACCAGGGAATAGTGCCTAGATTCCTATCGGAGATATTTCATAAACTGAATCAGATGCCAGAAAGGGAATTCATATTACACATAACATGGATGCAAGTTGTCAACAACAACATATTTGATGTTCTTGGAGCTGGTTTGGTAAGGTGCTGTAATGTAGAAGAGGCCTTTCAATATCTGCAGCTGGGGTGGAGGCAGAGGTGTCCAGGGAACAATCACACTGTGTTCACTGTTAGTGTTGAACAAAAGTGGGTCGGGGCCAATGGTGTCCTCAACCACAGAATGTCTACAGCCAGCTTCTGTGACCTCGCTGCTTATCCAGAACCTGGACTATTTGTCCTAGAGAACATTATAAAAGAGCTCCTTGCAGGTAATCCACCTAAACAAATTAATTATGATCAGTGCATTCTCACTGCCATGCTGCGGGATTCATTTGGTGGCCGTGCCTTCACTTGGGTGATTGGGTGCACCAGCACAGAACCTGAGGATTATCAGGACACATTGAAAATATTAAATTTATGTCTCTGCTGCAGGGGCATCAAGAACTTTGTCACAGTAAACCTGTTTGCAGATAATAATACACCTGTCTATACAGAAAAAAGCATGATGCCCGTTTCAGATAATAATTTCAATTTGAGGTTTGCTACTGGACAGTGGATTAAACTGGTTTCAAATGCTGAGGGCCTTTTCAACAAAATCCTTCAGTCAAAATCATTGTCTGAAGCTGATATAAATCAAGTCAGTGAATGGCTATTTTTGAAAGCTGAATGTGATGAATGCTTGAATGGTGATGCTAGTGTAGACAACAAAGATGCAAATACAAAACAAGGATTGCCAAGAATAGCTGAAGATACAGAACCGAGTGAACTGAGTGAGTCGGATGTGGATTCAGACTCAGAGGAAGGAACTCATTCTGACACAGTATTCCAAGATAAGCTTGAAAAGTTAATGGAGTATTTCAGAGAAAAGAATGACCAGCTATTTGCTGTCAGATGTGAAGAATATCTAAACCATGTGGACTCTGATGACATAACAATATCAGAGACCAGTGGTTCACAATCATTGCCAATAATGACATCCCAATCAAACTCAGGACGGAGAAGAACTATTCAACCAGGTGAGAGCTTGTCTGGAGCTGAATTAGAACTTCTAAGAAAAGTTGCTGCAAAAGCGATATCTCCAGAATCTCAAAAGATCATTATTGAATCTCACAAGAAAGATGTTGACCCAGAGCCCAAGTTGATAGAAAGAGAACTGCTGAAAATGATTGATTCCCCCAAAACAGAAGAGATATGTAAAAAGTATAAAATAACAAAGGAGAAATATACACAGAAACAAATTCTGGCTAGAAAGTTGTCAAAAGAAATTGGTAGTAGTCAAAGTCAGTTGAAAGAGTTAATTAACCTTTGTATAGCCAAAGAAAGGTTGATAGATGATCTCACTAAAGCAATGTGTAATATTCAAAACAAGCCATATCCAGACAGAGCTGAGAACCAGCTTTTTGATCAGGATACTGTAAAAGAAATAAGGAGACATGAAACTAGTCTTAAAACATACAAAAAACAAATTGAGCAAATCAAACGACAGATAAAAAAAGACGAAAAGCGTAAAAATACTTTGGATATAGAGCTAGTTAAAGATAAATTGAAATTGGATGAACTCTCCGACACTTCAATAGATATCAAAGACAAGAAAGTTAATTCTCTGAAACATTTTACTAATAGAATAACACAATTAGACAGTATTCTAAAAGAGAAAACAAATGATCTGGAAAATTTAGAATTATCAAAAGAAAAGGAATTAATGTTAAGAAAGGAAATAAAAAATTTAAGAAAGACAAGGGAATGTCTGCATGAGCAGCGATGCAGTTTAGGTCATAAGAGGAAAATGTATAAGTCACTGTCAGATTCTGAGGTATGAATGTATGGTTATTTGTTAATTGTTGATGACCAATTAATGTCTCATTTTGGATTGTTACTTAGCTATGGTGTTAAAGCCATGGCTAATTTGTTTATGTATAAGGGTGAGGCCCTTTTAACTCTGTTAATTTATGGTAAAACTCATTTAGTAGATTTCTATATATTTTTTGTTTTTGTAGTATCATTTATTCATATGCTCTAGCCTAGTCTGTATTCCCTGAAGGTGTAGGCAGTAGTATACTTATAGGACACTCACATTTCACTAGATATGTTTTAATTAAAGGGGAAGATTTATTACTATGTCTCTTTATACAGATTTAGTTTAAAAAATATAAAGTTTTTAATTTCTCAGGAGCGAAAATTACTGGAATGTGAGGAAGCCATTGAAGCAATAGACACTGCTATAGAGTACAAAAATAATCTGATCTGCGGCAAGTCACCATCTGCCTCTCTGTCCGACTCTCAAGATAATAAGGACTCGAGGAGCCGAGGGGAGCAAATGTTGATGGCGCGACTTGACAAACTATCTCACGATGAAATGAAAACTTTACTCTATAGATACTTTCAGAAGGTAAATAAACAACAACATACTAGGTTTAACATTAATTTAATGTATCCAATAAATGATTCACTCGTGCAAGAACACTCCAGTTATAGTTCACATACAACCTGTAATTTACTTTATTCTGGAATTATTCTAAAATTACTATAACTTACTTGGCTCATGTATTGTGTGTATTTAATAAGTATGTAATTAGCCTATTAAATCCAGTTTCTGTTGACATGGACTTTGGAAGCGACCATAGGCTGCGGTAATCACTTACTATCAGGTGGGCCGCATGTTTGTTGCCACCTTAGTGGTATATGTAAAAGTTGTTTTCAGGTAGTGGACCTGAGAGGAGCTTGTGCGGCGTTAGAGGCGGGCGCGGCAGCGGCCAGCGAGGAGGCCGCGGCCTGGAGAGCGCGCGCCGCCGCCGCTTGGAGGCAACGACCTCACGCGCATCACAAGTAACTTATAACTTATTTATTTAGATACATTTGTACAGCCAATTATACTAATTCACGTTATACCGTAGGTGTATACACCCATCACAAACGGTTTACTATTATGCAGATACCACATTAAATATCATAATCATATTATCATCATAATGAACATAATAATATAGTTCATAATTTAAGGACTTTTTGTTTCAAATGCGCCGAGAGGCTAGATTTTAAACCCATCTAGCAAACGCACCCTTAGGCAGTACGTTTTATCTTCACGCTTGTCAAACAAGTGTCCCTCAAAGGCCAAAGATGAAAGAATATTCTTCTTTCACATTTCTTTGATAATATTTGATGAGATGAAAAAGTTACAGAGGGTGTGGTGCAGGATTTCACATTATCTCATCTCTTCAGACTTAAGAAGTCTCCTTACAAAATTTTTCTTCAGCGTAAAAATGATTTCAATCTGCCTATACATACCCACTTTTTGGAAGATGGACAAGCTGTCAATGTGTTATATTGTATTTTTCAGACATTTTCAGTCAATACATAGGTATTTGGAGGCAGGCAACCCCGAGCGAGGTCTATCGCTGGGGTTGACCACGGACTCTGAGACTGACGACGCCATGCGACTGGTGGATCGCATGAAACAGCTCGCAAGATATCCCCCGGTATGTTCATAACACCAGATACCATTGAAAACTAATGACAACCCAGGGTCTATAGACAAAGTAACATTATCGCGCTTGCGCTAATAGAATAATACAAAATGTATGGGAATGACAAAGTCATGTGACAAATTTAAGTAATTTCCATACATTTTATCGTTTCTATTAGCGCAAGCGCGAGAGAAAGTTACTTTGTCTAAATCCACTGGTGATAAAATAAAGCGATTGTGTTACAACTACTCTAATGATCACGAGGGTGCGCTGTTTTATTATTTTTCACTCGCTTCGCTTCGCGGTTTTACTGACTAAAACTGTTAATTAGTGATTTTTTTTCTGAAATAAATGCAGTCTATGTTACCTATAAGAGAATGTTACTTATCTGCCAGTGAGTCCTGTTAAAATCAGTCCAACCGCTTTAGAGATTAGCCGGAACAAACAGACTGACAGAAAATATAAAAATTGATTTTTACGGTATTTACTTTCACATTATGCATTCAGTGAAAAGCTGTGAATTTAGAATTACAAACAAACACTTCAATTTTATTTATCTGTATAGTTTTAAAAATGTATATTATTTAGAAATGCGATACCTCCTTACCAAGGCGTATTTCATGCCTTCTGCTTTTTGAACTGCATGAAACGAAAAAATAAAACGCGCCTTTGTTTCAAATGATTTTCTACAAAATTTTTGTAACATCTAACTAAAAGTATGGAAATATTGGTCCCCATATTAGTCCGCTTGTTGGATTTAAACTTTGATTTTGTAAGGAGGAGTGGTGATATAAATGTTTTCTTTGCTTTGCAGGCCCCAGTTATTCCTAGTCAGAACTTGAAGCAGCTGATGCCGGCCACAAGCTTGCCGGTCGCGAAAGTCACTAAAGAGAAGAACAAACTAGTTATAGTCCAACAAAATAAGAAACACTGATATTTACAAATATTTTTATTATCCATTTTCAACATATGTACCATTTTTATATTCTTATATGTTTTTTCTAGTTTACAACATATAAATAATTTGTTATAGGCCTGTTGACAATTTCATATATTAGTTTTACTAATTTCATTTTACAATTTCAACAATTAGACTATGTTGTACATAATTTTAATAACGGTTGCAATTTTTGAAGTAATAATTAAGAAATGTATATAATAATATTCTTTCAAAGACTGCTCAGTAGTAAAATTAAAATTTTACTACTTAATCATAATATATATCAACTTATAGTTTTATTTCCTAGTGTTGAATTAAAACGATAAGTATCCTATGAAATATTATGTATACGTATATTATATATGATTATTTGAAGTTCCAAGGAATGCATAAAACTCCTTCAGTTAAAACGGAATAGTAATGCGTTATGTAAAGTATATTCCCTCGAAGTTTCTGCAATAAATAAAAGCGTATCAATGTCCGTGGCTAATGCGGCCTCACACAGGACTCAACAAGTGCGAGTTGAGTCATACGTGTACGATCGAGCTATTGAAAATCAGTTTTTGGCCCGAGTACCACGCCACAATCAGTATGGAATATAGACCAAATTTGTAAATAAGAACGTTTTCTCCAAAGCGTGCGATGCTTTAAAATTCACCCTTATTATTTACTGTCATTATTATTTTATTTATTTATTGTGATTTGAAGTTATTTTAGAAATTACATTACGCCAAGGCTGCATGCAATCTCGTAGACGCGCGCGTCTTTGAGTGTAATTTCCAACGATATGTTCCTAGATTCCATACTGCTTGTAGTAAGCTTATATTTACCGTGTGACATTACGGAACAATGAGTAGTAACTTACCACATTTAGTTTATCTGTTCGCGTTAATAACCTCTGACAGCACGATATCATTAGACCTGGAGTGATGCTGTCGTCCTTGTGTAGTTCCAGCAGATCGAATCTGCTCTTTACTTCTTTGCACAGAGCTTTTTCAACGTGTTTGTTGCTACAAATAGGTATACATGGTGTTCGTGAAATACAATGTAAGTTGTCATTTCAATATATCTATAATAATATAACATTTTTAATGTTCTAATCCACTCCGATTTCATTCTGTTAAGATATAAAGTCAGGTATTAACTGGTAGCTGATCGAAAAGGATACTGGGATCTCCTGACTGACTGAACGAGCCGCCCGACCGGCGGAACTACACTACCTCCAATTACTCCTTAGTTGGATAAGTAACGCTACAGGTCCCGCCACGAGTAAAGAACTCGTAGCAAAAATAGTGGCGATTGTATGACAAATTAGGCCTGGGAGCCAGGATCAGTCGGAGCAGACCTTGGTTGGTTTAATGAAACACCGTAACTAGGGCAGTCCTGGTATTTATTCATTCCACAACTGTATTGATTGGATCCCTTGACGACTACTTGAAGACCACACTATTGACGTTTGACACCGAAATATATAAACAACTAAAAGAGAATCTTAACATCGAGATGTAAAACAATACAACGCCATCTTGTGATAAGATGGCTAACTAATACGAATAAACTACGTTAAACAGCGATGAACGGTACTCGTTCTTGACTCGTGACCTACACCTTACTGATTTTCTGACTTTGGTGTTACAAACATTCATTGCCACTTTTGTAAAAAAAATGCTAAACATGTTACTTACATGCTGTACTCTGTCAGTAACAAAGTGGCCTCATCCAGGTTGTCAGCAATGAATGCAATGAGCTCGTCTGCTGGGCACGATGACGGAGTAATGAATTGACCGGTTGGAGACACCATCAATGGGCCTGCTTCACTGCAATTAAATACATACAAATGCTCACGCCTGCATCCGGGGAATACTCCCCGAAGGGGTAGGCAGATGTGTTGTAATAACAACAACACCCACTTTAATTAAGTGCCAACGAGACAGTCGTGCCGTCTCTATACATACTTTAGTACACAGACTTTGAATTACTTCTCGGACATATGCAGGTTTCCTCAGGATGTTTTCTTCACCATAAAGCGGTGTGAAATCACTGCACATAAGTTTTTAGGAAAAAAAATCATTGGTGTCAAAATCATCACATCAATCACAGGCCCCGCAGGGATGAGAACTTGCATCGCTTGCGTAGCAGGCGTCTCACCACGGCTCTTAAATCTAAATTTCTTCACTGAAATTAAACAATGCAAAACTGTGGGTAAAGTTCGTTTGATCAACAGGCGTATATATTTTTATAGAGATACTGGAACCTTTTTATTGGGTCAGCTAAATTCACAGAAAAAAATTGCGTCTCTAGGGATTGGAACAAAATTATAATATGTTTATCTATAAAAGCGGCAAGTAAATTGACTTATTTGCGGGGAATTTATGGGAGCCCCCTTAAATATTTATTTTATTTTGTTATCTAGTATTTTTTGTTATAGCGGCAACAGAATTACGTCATCTGTGAAAATTTCAACCGTCACGGTTCATGAGATACAGCCCGGCGAAGTCTCAGTAATAGGGTCCCGTTTTATCCTTTGGATACGGAACCATAAAATAATGTGTTCTATCTCACTCTAGTATTATTTCCGAACCAGCTCAATGCAGCGCTAAAATGGATCCATTTAGAATATATAATAACTGTATGATCACACAGTAAATTGCAATATAAGTATTTTAATGTAGAAACATAACAAAAATTACGGTTCAACGACGATTTCATATTTGCTGAGAGATTCAGGTACAGATGAAGGGAACTTATTGCCGCGCCCGTAGAAATCACCGATGGATGTGATCAGCTGCCTCAGGTGGCTGCAGTATTGCGTTGCTGACACTTTAGGCATGAATTTTCTGCAAACAAAGGGCATATTTGTTTGTAGATTATTATATATTGCAAAAATAGTTTAAAATATTCATTGTTTAAATGTAGCTCCATCTCTTTCTGTGATACTGATTTGAAAAGTTATGGACTCACAATCTGTCACGTTGACACTTAATCATCTTCGATGGAAAATGGGTGTTGTTATTTCCACACCTCTGCCTACACCGTTGGGGAATACAGGCGTCAGCATACATCATTAGTTCGAGTTTAGTATTAAATAATGATTTCTACAAAGAAGACTACAAAGAATGATTTCTACTCTAAAGACATGTTTAATTTTATTCTGATGTACCACTCATTGTAAGGAAAGTTTATATTGGTTGGTTAGAAGTTGATGTATAGCCGAGTGTACCATAGGATACAATTGTAATGAAAATAGCATTTAAAATTTTCCTTAGAGCCTTAAAATTTGCCTTGACACACTATTGTTAACTCTAAGAAAAATTTCATACGCAACATAGTCAAACAAATCAATAAGTAATTATTAAAAAAAATTATAAGTACCTTCTTCGTATGTGAATATTTCTTAAAATACTCGATAAAGCCTTCTCATAGTTGGGTATCACTGTCAAGGCACTGTCCTCTTGGCTTACTTTTTTTATTAACTGAAAAATCAAAGACATACATTGTTATTTTCCAATAGTAATGTTTCAATGTATCAAACAGACATCACGGAAGTGAATAAATGAATATAAAGAGTGGGGTTAAATTTTACTTCCATGGTAACTACTTATATATGATTTTTTTATGCATGACACACTTGTTTACATTCTAAATTCTTAAAAATGGTCAGGAAAAAATACGAAGCGCCCGTCCCATTCGTGTCGGTAATTTTCCTGTACATTTTAAGAACTACTCGTATTATAAGTAAGCTATGCATTCACTGCTTCATTGGTCTAGTAGGGTTAATGGCAATAGGCTCGCCCCCTACCACATGGGACTTAAATATAGGTGGAGTAATATGGGTGTTGTATCAGTACACCTCTGCCCACCAGTTCGGGTTTACAGGCTTGAGAGTATGTATGTAAGCTATAAATAACTATGTAATATAAGATATAATGCTCACCGAAAGCCACTCATTCCTAACATCGATAATGTTCAGGTATACATCACCGTCTAAGCTTACCCCGGTGAACTGTCCTAAAGCAATTATCCTGCCTGAAACATTACACTTAGTATTGTATCGAAGTAAGAAGATATTAATATTGTAACACATTTAGAATAAAATTTACTTGAATTTAGTTTTGCAAATATGAAAGTGAGGTCAGCATAATAGACCTCATTCAGAGGATGGTCTCCAATATCTTGATGGAAGATAGCAACCAAAGCAAAAGTGAGCAAGGCTTCTAGAGCATCCTGTAGATATTAGCTGGCGCATCAACTCTTTTCAACACTGTAGTCAAATCAGAATATTAAATTATAAAGACTCAAAACTGCACTGTGTCTTGGGCATAATAGAGCTCACCTTCTAGATTTTCCATAACTTTGGAATGTTGTGAGGCTAATGAAACTAAACTCTGCAGGGCTCCTCTGATGTGACTTATATTCCAACCACTGTCATATTTAACCTGAAATATTAACAAATCAGTGTGATTGTTCCAACACTATTTACATACAACTCTTATTACATTAATTCTCTTAATTGGTTTGATGATAATATTTTTAAATAATGTATTTCTTTTTTATATAGATGTTTCTCCATATTATGTTTTGATATATTTCATACTGTCAGTTAGTTTTACGAACTTCTTTAATACCATAAGATTTGCAAAGGTTGTCTATCAGGCTCTGGACTTGGCTCCTTGTGGCAGATGTTGACTCATATTTTTCTTTCGCCAGTGCACTATTCTCGTAAATCCATTCTCTGTTAATACAACAAAGGCATTATAAAGCTGCGTTTTGAATGCATGCAAATATTAAATGGGACACAATAATAAAGTAATTAATCATAATCATAATAGTATCTAATCTGTCTTCATTTACATTGACAAACATAGATAGTATATAAATTGAATGTATTGTGTAACTCCACACCAAAAGTAATGTAAAGCGGGAGAATGATAAAGTTTATAGGAAAATATGTTTAGACATAATAAATAACTAGTGGAAGACACAATATCACCAAGTATAAGACAGCAGATGAGCAATAGTAAAACAATTTACTAAAGCACCTATTAAAAGAGAGATCACATTGAGTCCATCTCACCATAAAGTACTACAAAATATATACATACACTATATTGAGAATTGCTCTCTTTTCTTCTACTTTTCTCGTCATTCGAGTTGCCTTTTCAAAATTGTCACTATATTCCTCATACGCCTTTGTTAAATCTTGTTTTCTGTAAAAATAAATGTGTTATTAACCGTCTAATTTAATATTTGTATATGAATTGAAGCTATTTAATGCTTACATTGTGTCAGGTTTTTGTGAGCTCTGTGGTATCTTATCCACATATGTTGTTGACATATCACAGGCATTTAAAACTTTGACCACTGTCTCTCTAACATTACTTCCATTTAGCTGGATTTTCACCAATTTAAACTGACCTGTAAATTAGTATTATTATAATATATGAGACAATTTTTTTCAAGCTGCTTTTTATGCGATAAAGATTGTGTTTATTGATGACTGATTAACCAGGTACTCATAGTAATAATTATATGAGACAAAATTGGTTTTTTGATCCAGCAATTTGTTTGCTTTTAACGCGTTTACTGCTAAAGATGTGTATGTGCATCCAACTGTTAGAGAATTTACGAAGAAGTTGAATTGTTAGCAGTGAATGTGTTAATATATGGGTATTCAAAATTGATCTATGTATTGTGTATTGTAATATTTTATAGTTTTATTACTTCATTTATTTAGTCTTTGCAAGTTATAATGTATGAGTAGTATAATAGACAGGAGCTGATACCTTCTGGCATTTCTTTTTTCCGTAAATAAAAGGGGAGGGCTGGAGTTGCTATGTGTCTGCTAGACTGCTGAGCTTCTATTAGAGCACTCAACTGCTGAAGTGAGTTTTCATTGATTTTCTGGAATAAGAAGTAGTTTTTTCAACTTGGTAATATTTTGTCTCATATGTTAGGTTAAGAAAAGCTAGAGAATATAGAGTGGATGCTCTGCGTGTTCTGTCACACCATGCATACATAAAGACAGAGACAAACTCATGAAATCACTACTGAACATTCAAGGTATGCGCACCTAACTTGTGACTGGACTGTTCAATGTATAAAAAAATTAATAAGTTATGAAAAAATGTTAAGTGAATTTAAAAAAATTGTTTCACATATCATTAACATATTGTTGCTTTCAAATATAAAGTAAATATTTTAATAATATGTAATACTACAATAAAGTAAATAGTTTGCAAGTCATACACACTCTTTGTTCTGGATATTTTCCAAAAAGGTCCGGATGAACGCTGAAGTAAAATGGTCGTAGTGCTGTGGAGATTTCAGCAGAACTCAAATATCTGCATAGTACGGGTCCAGCGCATCCACATCTACACAAAAATAGTCATAACATAAAAAGATCGAAGTAATGTGAGGACAGGAATGAAACGAAAGAAATGACGATGAACATCTTAGATGTAAACATACAGGTAAATGCATTAGATAGAAATTAGAAAAAAAAACAGATCGAACCTTATTTTAAATCTGGAGTACATTTTGAAGAATCAGTTGGTCAAAATCTTAAGGCTAAATTAACTTTAGCAATATTTACGCATTAAATATTGGATCACATCTTTCTTTTCTTAGATTTTTTAGACTTCCTCAGTTTGTTATTGTACGACACTGTCAAGTTGACAATTGACATTGACATATTTTACTTATATTCGCTCATATTTTATAAGGCTACAATCAAAGAACGTACATCCTCATCCCTAGTATATTTTACTCCTACAGCTGAGATGTAATAATATTTAACTGATGTATAGTCTACAATATACTCTTATTTTGAAAAGCAAAGCGTATATTCTTTCTTGATTATAAAGTTTATTGAAACAATCCGTTATTCGCTCAAACGAGATTTACATTAAGATCACTTCTGTTTTAAAAAGTGAAAAAATATAAATGGCACCATAATAAAAATAAACAACTTAACGTTCACCAAAAATAACTGCTCAGCGCAATAGGACTAATACAGACTAGGTGGAGTGCATTAGTTCAATAATTCTGTAAATTGTGATTTTGACTCAGTTGATTAGGAAGTTACTATAATATACTATGATTATATAAGAATTATACCGATTGGTTAGTTTACAAGAACATACAAGCATTCTCTGACTAATGTTCGATAAAGTTTTCATCCCTCAGAAGTATCTAGATACCTACTTATTGTCCCACAGTTCCTGTGAAGAGTAAGTAGGTGGGTAGCTCGGTGCAATGGGGGAATATTATTGAATCTCATCCTGCCGTTACCTAAAGACTCTCCTCAATCTCTTTAATAGGTACTTACTAGGTCCCTAGGCGTGTTACGATCTTACAAGCGATTCCTGCTGTTGAGTTTTTTCTAATAATTGTTACCTCATCCTCTAAGTTGTAATTATTAGTACCTACCTACCTACCTAACTACTCTTCTTAGTACCTAGACCTACCTACACTACCTACAATCTAAAAAACTGTTCCAATTCGAGTTAGAACTCATACCTCTTCATTTAAAGAGCGAACACAGGACACAAACCACCCGCGTCACCGCCCTTCGGAGCCCGTGGAGTGGCGAGCTATGTTAAAATACCGCGGAAGCAGAAGGCAGGAAGATATCGCTAATGATGTAAGTTGGAGGTTAATGATTTAAACGAATAACAGGTGAGCAGCTGGTTGAGTGTCGGTAGGCTAAGATAAAATCTGAAGGCTGCGCGTGATGCGCGAAGCAGGCGCGGTGCGCCGAGTGACGCAACGTGCGGTCGCAGACGCGGTAGCGCCGCGCTCGCCAGGCCAGCGCTTGCCGCTCGCCGACCTGCCTCATAATTGTTACACAGACGAGTTCAATAATTAAGCGATAAATATACCAGCAGTGCTGCGGTGAGAGGAGGGCGGCAGTCGAGCGACGGCCGCGTTGCGCACCACACACCCGCGCCGAGTGATGGACCCAAAGCTCGTTGGACATTTTTCTATTGGAAGCCGTAGGAATCTCACCGGACTGGTTCCCGCGCAACGCTGCGTTAGTGCGCCGCTCTGGTGAACCCTTTCGCTTGTAAATGTGCCGATATTTACATATGCGCGCTCGATATTGCGTTGAACTTTCGATCTGCGCCCGAGTCTCGCGGCCGAGAGCTGCGCGCCGCGAGCTGGCCGCCGCCGCCGGCGACTGCGCGCCGGAGCCGCCGCCCCAGCGCACTCTCCTCCAGCACGACGTGCGATGACCTACGTATGTCTGCAGCAATACCTTCCTACTATACACACACATACACATATACATTTATACCTCAACCCATATCACATTATGCAGTAAGTTAAGCGTAAGTTATGAGTATTTAAAATAATTTAGAGATCCTGAAAAATTGCCTAATAATTGTTGCCCTTAAAACATTATATATAATACCTTAAAAGGAGAGTTGTGTGTGAATGTCTTACTGATTGAGATAGGGTGTATTACACTCTGGCCTACTGTATCTACTGCATTGATCAGTCTAGTGATGTGCTAGAAGTCAGCTTTGATTGTAATCTTCTGTATTTACCTAACAGATACATTTTAACCTACACACAAGTACCTGAACCTAATTGATGAAGTTACCTAAGCCTTTGTGAAATAGTTCGTAGTTTTGAAAATTATGTAGAGCTCACTCTAACGTAACTTTAAACCAAAAGTTTAGGAACGATGTTATAATTAACTAATTTATGGATAATGACTATTGAGTACTGCAAGCAATAAGAAAAGAAAATACTACAATGAAAGTAACTATTCTCCATTTGTATTCAAACTCACCAGCAAATTTATAGACTGTATTTAGCACACTTGCTAAATACATCCATGTACATAAACGTTATTAAAAAACAATCTCCATAGGTAAGTAGGAATTTTTATTTACTGATCTCGGAGCATAGTATCTTTACACATAGGAAGTTATGTGGTTACTTACCTATAAGTAATAATTCTGATTTCAGCTTGCAACATAGGTTCTTGCAAATTTTTATGATTCTAGGACAATGGAAAGTATTTTATTTTGTTTTGAATAGTAGGTAGCGAGCGAGTCTCAAATCTAATCGTAGGTATCGTTTTTTCAAAGATTCGTTCTAAATTGTATTTAAGCGGATACGAAAGACTAAGAGGGTATTTCGTTGAATAGTAGGTACCCCTGCCAACCCCTTCAGAGACCCTTGTAGAAATGCTTGAAAATATAAATATCTACTTAATATTAATGATAAAGTTAAAAGACACCAATTTTCACCGGGCAATGCCAAACCGGCTCGCTCCAGTAAAAGCTACAATTTAATCACAATTTCTAAGAACATAACAACAAACAATAACAAGCAATCAGAATGCGCAAGACGAGATAATATGAGCGTGTAAATTATTACCTTGTTCCCATTAAATCACCAGCTGTTGATAATACGTGACGTTTTTTGGACTCCTTATCACGAACATGTTATGACGTTTGCTACAAATAGTTCGCACATATAGGTGCAGAGACTGCTCAGTGATATGATCGTTAATAATAACGAGTTACACAAAGTGAACCAAACTTTACATATTCATTTGTAAACAACAGGAAAACAGACTAGATATAAATAAATGCTCCATGCAACAAACACACATGAAGTTTCATGCATCTTTTATACATTTGTAATTGTTTTATAAATGTGTATTGTGCTGTATGCATTCAGTATGACGTCTTATTTCATGGAATATGGATATATCGTTGAATGTATTTGGTTTTTCTTTCGTCCTATAGGGAAATATAACAACGATTTATATTACCTGCTTGAACTCATAATATCGTTTTAAATTCTTCCATAGAACACATTCAACGAAGCGTTTATTAGGTGAGCATTACTACTGGCATAGGTACTGTAAGAACTGAAGTTATATTATCTATGATAGTCTTTACTTTACTGACTTGCAAATTAAATACCAAAATATTTCCTATTGTTCAGGGTATGCTGGTTTAGGTACCTAGTTCTTACATTAATAATATGTGGCTCTACTATACTGTGAACTCTAATGTTTTCTTCAATAAAAGTAGTCTAAGTTACTCCTTGTAACTTTAGCTATCTGCCATTGAAAGTTCCATTAAAATCGGTCTAGTCGTTTCGGTGATTAGCCGGAACAAACAGACAGAAAGATAAAATTACAAAAAAAAAACTTTTTATATCAGTACCGTATCTTACTTTCATACATACATACATATGCTCACGCCTGTATTCCCCGAAGAGGTAGGCAGAGGTGTTGTTATCCCAACATCCACTTTTCACCGAATTTGATTAAGTGCCTACGTGACAGATGGTGAGTCTATCGCCGTCTCGAGCACTATACATACATCTTTGAATTACTTCTCAGAAATATGCAGGTTTCCTCACGATGTTTTCCTACACCGTAAAGCACGTGGTGTGAAATCACTGTACATACGTTTTAAGAAAAACTCATTGGTACATGCCCCGCTGGGATTCGAAACCCCGAGGCCACCACGGCTCTCTTACTTTCATATACATTAAGTGAAAAGCTTTTATACTTTGGAATTAAAAACAGACACTTCAATTGTATTTTTCTCTATGTATGTATGTACGTAAGTAATTTTGTATGTATATGTATAGAGTACAGATAGATATAGGTATATTTATTTCAGACAGTGTGATGATAAGCGGTACGTTCGAACTACTAAACACAATCCAACTTCTTTATGTAGCGACGATTTACGAACATAGCGCCTCATAGTACCTGAGTACTGGGGCCCTACTATGACCTCTAATTGCCACGATAGTTTAACACTTATTGTGAGTCAGATGTATATGACGTGTATAAGTCTGTCACTGTCACACAATGGAACTATGTTGGCAATAAGAGCATATGGTAAGGCCCCTGCTTAGCTTTGAAGATTAATTTTATGGTAACAAAAATAAACGCTAAACTTGAGATGTTCTTAAAACAATCATATTTGAATATCAAAATTCTCCGTTTCGTATTAAACTGGTCTCTGGTAAATCTCATTTTGGTGGGTCTGTCTGTCGCATCGTATATAATTTTACCTTAGGACTTGCCTTAGTTTATTGCCTTGCATTGCAATGCAAATGCTTAAGAAAAGGAAATAAATATTTTTAATAATATTATTTAAATTATAGCCCGATAAGAGGTGTGTTAAATATATTATATTTTATCATTTTGTATTATTTTAAAGGCAAAGCAAAACTTCCTATAAATATATTGAATTAAAAGAAAATTAAAACGTAACAGATGCATATTACCTACTGACAGCCAAATGTCTATTACCTACAATGAAATTCACAAGGAAGATCCATTGTTTTATTTCCTCATTAGAAATACCAGTAGCATGTTGAACCTAGTGTTAATTAATATACATACATAACATTCTAATTAAACGGTCAAGGTAAAAATGTATTCATGTACTCAACTAATAAACTATTCAATTAATGCCATTATAATCCTAATAATTAAATACATTTAATATAAAAATATTTATTCTAAGGCCCTGGTAAGGCTCTTATGAACGTCGAAAATTTCCACCGGTTTGGAAATTAGCCCACTGAGAAGAACTGAAATGAAACTCTTGTGTGTACATTTCAATAATACAATATACATATGTTATATAGGTAAAGGTATAATACATAGGTACGTCAAATAAAGGGTAAGACATCATCGAAAAAAAATAAACATTAATTATAAATATTAATTATGAAATTAAGTATTTTTTAAACCTATAGTTTGTAAATAAATCTACAATTAATACATGTATAACTACATTTATGTACAATTATGTACTCATCGCATTGTGTACCTATTACATTGTATCAGACAGAATAGACAGTAATATGGCTAAGTTGGATTGGTGATCACTGGACCATGAAGGCTTAGCAGGCCTTTACTGTTCACACTTGGCTGGTTCCACTGGCTGTGGCACCTCCTCTTTTACGCAACTTTTTATTAATCTCATAGTTACTTATTTCGTCACTGCCACTAATAAATGGGTAAGCTGGTATATATTTATCTAAGTGTTATTGTAATTCACAAGCCCGGCATTCTTATTCCACGCAGAATGTATATAACTGCCTCGCTAGTCTTGTAATCGCAAAGGTCGAAAGGTAGCGCTAGGGTTTTCCGATCTGTGATTTCCCAGTAGCAGCCCGAGGTCTGGGTTTGTTTGTGCCAGGTTAGTACCAGTAGGCTCGCCCCCTTATCACACGGCACCAATTTTTTTTAGTCAGCCAGTTATCTGGGGATGTCTGGGTATAGTTACTATAAGTACAACTTTGCACACCCCTTCAGGGAATAAAGGCGTGAGTCTATGCATTGATATAGAGCCGTGGTGGCTTTGAGATTTGAGCAGTCGCCTCCTACGCAAGCGACGCAAGTTCGAATCCCAGCAGGGCCTGTACCAATGAGTTTTTCTAAAAAAACTTGTATGACTTCACACCACGTGCTTTACGGTGAAGGAAAACATCGTGAGGAAACCTGCATATTTCTGAGAAGTAATTCAATGACGTATGTAAAGTCTCTGAGACGGCGATGGACTCACCATCTGTCACGTTGTAAGTGCCAACAATCATCTTCGGTGAAAAGTGGGTGTTGTGATTACAACACCTCTGCCTACCCCTCTGGGGAATACAGGCGTTAGCATATGTATGTATGTAGTTTATGCATTTATGTGCAAAATTGTATGGGTTGCGCAGACCTTCTTTACTGACTTGTGTACCTTACTTTGATCTTCAGTATAACTTATCAGTTATCATATTACCTCGTAATTTCATGCACCTTATCGTATCGTAACTACTGCATTCAGCACTGGTTCAGTAAAATAGGCCCTCATTTTCATTTCATGTATACTGCCAAGTAAAGAAGTGGTTAGTCCGCCTGATGGTAACCTAGCCAGCCTATAAATCTATGAAAGCTTGCAGTTACTGTGCTAACATATTATTCCTTTCTAATATGAATGATACTAAGGAAACACAAATATTTTGCATGCATTTTCCTCTCTATACTAACTCTAATTGCACTATTATTACAATGACATTCCGTTAAGTACGGGGCAAAGATTTTGGTAAGGGGCAACATTTATGAACTGGCTTGTAATATAAATTGTATATTTCAAATCATCTTACAAAACCTCAATTCACCTCAATACATTGTATATTTCAAATTGAGTACGTATAATAAAATGTACCGTAGTACTCGCACAATAGCCGTCGACGTCAATACAAATAGACATTAAATTGATAGAATAACCCTTTGGGTCTGTGATCCACGTCAAACCCGTCAGCAATAGTGATCTAAAGAGTCCACACAAGTTCTTAGGAGGCAGGTTTGAAGCTCGCCCGTGTGGCAACAACCGCGAGGCTGTGTGCGTGCGCACATTTGTGCGCGGACCGGTCCGATAGACCCAAGCCACCGTTCGATACAACCACATAATTTAAATAAATGATAAAGTCTCATGCTGCGTTTCACAATAAAACTGTTAAGGCCATCGGAACGCTACGATTTCGTTTGCCCGTTACATAAGTAGAAAGCAAATGACACAGAAAAATAATAAAAAAAACAAATTTGCAAACAAATAGCAAAATTTGACACTTCTCTGTAAAAAGTAAACCCCTCTCATTATCACGTTTTATTAGAAAACAAAACATTTGGAATCCAGTGGCGGCTCTGATTGATTTAGTCTCAGTGGAATAATGCTAAAATGCTATATGATAGTATTTTGAGTTTCTGCGTACTTCATGGCCCTCACTTGACTTATTTCTCCGTTTCTTCTGTTAGGCTATAATATAGGAAAGTTAATCGTTTAAAATAATATTTAAGCTGTTTAAAAATGACGTCTAATGAGTGTTCGAAGTGACGTTTACATTGAATGACGTTATTTGTATTTTAAAATTTGAAGTAAGTGTTTGAATAATTATTAAGTATTTTTAGTTTTATTGAGTTGAGGTTTTTTCATGGGATGGTATCATTCCCTTTTTTCAAATTTAGTGAAATTTAAAGCTTATTCATTTTAAGGTAACTTATTATATTTTTTTAGAAACAAAAATAAGGCTCACAGATTCAGCAAAAGAAAAGTGCGGTGATTTTATAATTTGATTTATCATCGCCTTGGCGTTATCACAGTCAATGTTTCTTGAGATTCATATTGCTTGCAACCTAGTAATTTCAACACCTATAATTTTACATTTGCAAACGTTTTATTACTTGAGAAATTGCTAAAACATTTTTGAGGCTTTCTTAGACCTCAGCTAGACCTGTGACAGTTGCCAAGATGTTGAATAGGGAACCGGGACTTAACCACATACCAAATAAAATAATTGATAATCTTTAGACCTAATAAACGTCGAAAATTTTTCAAATAGTAGTGACAGAATATGGAAAGAGGTAGGTATGTTGCTTTAATAGATTAATTCCCAGTTTCAAAGGCAAACAATCTAATATAGTCGATAATTTGAAATTTCACAGTACGGGTTGGTATTGGATTAAGTTTTATTTTTGGTCGTGATATTATGTTTTAGCATAACAAGTTTTTCAAGGTTGAGATGGGCGAGACGCATATTACTCGACTACTCGTACAATATGGATGTCCTCCTGTCATTCAGACACAAAATAAAATGTTATTTTGTAATTTTGCAGAACATTTTTTAATAAACCCATTAGAATCACGCTTGTTGTGAATGACCGAGAGTCATTTGTAATTGAGCCAAGTCCGGTGATGAATTATAGTTGCAGCAATAAATAGTCTACCGTTATCCTGTCTCATTTCTAGTTATATAATATTTGTGCTGTATTAATATTCTTTTCTTGCGGTTTTCAACGGTAACATATAATTTATATTTTAAAAATGCAATTCGTTCATTTACCTTAACACGTCTTTTATAATCCAATTTCTCGGACGCCACATCGTATACCAAAACAAAAGCCGTGGAGGTGGTGGTAATAAAATCATGGATGTCTGAGAATAAGCCATCTTTGCAATAGTAATCGTAATCAGCTATTTTACCTTTAATTCAATTAGCGTCGTCAAGTGTCCATTCTGAGAAATGTTAATTAGAATAATTGGCAAGTGCGAAGTAATTAGTGTGATCAAACGTGTCATAGGATAGAGCTCTTCATTTTCGTATTTAGTTATTTGATTCGTATTTAAAAAAAATAAGATGTAATGTGGAACGAACCAATAATATGTGATCTAAGTTTAGTTAAAATGCCGTGGTGACCTCGGGGTTTGAGCCTGCTACGCAAGCGACACAATTTCGAATTCCAGCGGGGCCTGTACCTATGAGTTCTTTCTAAAAACTTGTGTGCAGTGATTTTCACACCACGTACTGTACGGTGAAGGAAAACATCGTGAGGAAACCTGCATATGTCTAAGAAGAAAATCAAGGCGTATGTATAGTGCCCGAGATGGCGATGAACTTACCCTCCGTCACGTTGGCACTTAACCATATTCAGTAAAATGTGGGTGTTGTTGTTACAACACATCTGCTTACCACTTTGGCGACCCTTCTGGGATGGCGTGAGCATACTTTTTTTGATTTATCTAAGTTTAGTTCTAAAGCTCTGAAAGTTTGGTTTTATCTATATTTGCTTTGGAAAAAAAATAAGCGCAAGAGCTTGTTGAACAAGAGAAGATAGCCATAGGATATCCCGTAATGTTTTCGGAGCTGCCCGTCTGGGGACCTTCCACCTTACAGAAGATTTTAGTCCTACAAGGCTTCTTTGGAGTAGTGTTTTGTTCTTGTCGCTAGTGATCCATGAAGGGGAGGAGAGGTGGAGGCTTTGTGCTAGCAATAGTGAGTCTCTTTCATCTTGTGATCTTTCGCAGGCTGCAGGTCGAGTTCAAGATTAGTTTGCCACCCTTGTAGTTAAAAAGCACACGTAGATCTTCACTTCAGCGACCTGCTATAACATAGTTGTAAAATTATTCGTGTGTGTAAAGGGCAACAACCAACCAATCATTACACTAACAAATCATATAGTGCTCTATTTTACAAAGCTTTTTCTTGAGTGTCGTTTAGAAAATGATAAAAGTGTTTATTGAGTTTCATGTGACTTTAAATTCACAAACATATTTTATGACTTTATTTATATCAATCAATCAGGCAAACAGTCTACATCATTTCCACTGCTAGACATAGGCCCAAAATGGTGCCACCCGAACATAAGTATGGAACATACTTAGATATATCTTATAGTATATTTATATTTCAGTTATGAAATAAAAATCAAGTTTAGGGCCGATTAGGTTACAGAAGAAACTAATCAAAAATGTGAAAGCAAAATGCTACATCATATCACGATACATATTTGTTTTTACGCGACGTCAACGTTAGATAAAATCATACATAAGATGTTAAGTGGTTATTTATTTAAAATTCAACGGAATATATTTATTATGTTGATTTAATTCTGACTAGAACAAATCACGTGATTTTATTCAGAAAGTATAAAATCCGCCTGATGATCAGTGGTAAATATTGTATTAGGCTGAACAAGTTGAGTTTAAATTTACAAAAATACAGACAAACATAATGTGTACAAAACGCTACAAAATATCACCGGTAGAGAACAGTCAGCAAAGGTACGTCGAGTCAGATCTTCCGGAATTCATGACCTTCATCTTTCCCGCGAACACGTATTATGATATCAGCAATCAGCGCTTTGTGGACTTCTGCCAATGAAATCGGAACCTTCGCATCAACTGCATAGCTTCATTGTAAAGTGAATCTTATGCACTCTATCATAAAATCAAATTCGATCTCACATTAAGCACAATTAAAGGGAAGTGAAATTGAATCTTAGTGACTAGAAACTTGAAGCGGAGAGACTGATGCTATGCGTAAATTAAGTGACTATAATTACCACCATACATTCGTGCTCGAAGTGCATCTGAAGCATTGCACTGCGGAGTACGAAATAAACAAAACTGCTCATCACTCAAAAGTGCTAACGCTATTAATCCGACATTATATTGTTTAAAAAGTTAATCGAAAAATAGCAATAATTACGTGCATCAAGTCATTAAGCCCAGACGGGTTTAATGGGGAGGAAACATTAAGTGAGAACGTCATTTAGTTGTGTTTTTCTTTATTTAATTCCAGGACGATACTATGAGAAGTGTCAATTGAAGCGGGCATTCTATCCTGGGCTTCATTGAATCCAACAGGAGGAGTGTAATCTGTGGAGCTATGCCCGACGGTCGTTGATCTAATTGAGCATTTGAGCGGTGCGTGCGTGCTAATGGGTTAATTACGTACATGAGAGGGAATTGAGTTGGTGAGTCAACCCAGCAGGACGCGAAGCCCGTGGGTGGCAGACGGCATGGCTCCTTCGTACTCTGTTACCATCATTTTACATTCACGTGCAAGTTATAACCATCAAATTCAAGCGAGCATCATGCGTAATATATAACGTTCCTCGTACATAAGTATAATTTTATCTACAAATTACTCCTAAATACCCAAAGGAAACATATCTAAATTTATAAACTCTGTAAATTTAACAAACTACGGAATGAGTTGCATAATACCTAGAGATAAGTAAAATAAATAAATTTATGAACAATACAGTATCTAGTTATAAAACTATTTTCAAAATATACAATTTTGTCAGTTGTTACATTTAAACCTTATTTACACAATACACGCATTATTCTTACAAAACATCCCATTCCGAATAACTATATATTTTCTTATGTGAAATATATATTAGAATATTTCACATAAATTTAAACAAAAACTGTCTTATTAAAAATAAAGTGTCATAAAGTAGGTAATGGTAATTATTTTTCTATAAACCAATCAATAAATATTGTAATGGCTACAATGGCGTAAATTGAAACCATTAAATAAACAATTTAAAATATAAATTGTATCTTATCAGCGTTAGTGCAGTGTAGTAAAAATTTGTCACAATTACTTTCAATAGTTGCTATCAATATTTAACTTCGCCATTTAATTTAATAGCTGGTACATCTTACTCTATTTATATCCTAAAAGACTGGTATTAAGTGACTCTAACTTTCGCTGGCAACAGAATGGCGCACGTGTAACGGGACGAAGAGCCACGCGCCAAAAAAGAACATTAGTTATTTGCGCGTAACGGCTCCGGTAGCCGCCTCACAGTAGCAATGACAGTAATTTGCGAAATGATTTTACGCTCGTAGTAATTAGAAATCGATTTCATTTTTAAAACGTACCGCTATGTTTAATACTATATTGGTGCTCATATGTAGGTTCATCGTTTTTTTAAGTGGTGATATTAAGTTGTTGCTCGCACAGAATGCGGCTATCAGGAACAAGAGAGGGTGTAATTAGGTGCTTCATTATATGGATTTAACGCCGTTATCACGCCATTTATTGAATCATTATTGTAGATATATTCGATGATGACATAAACTTTTACCGTTACTGAAAAGTAAAAAAACCATTTTTGATGCTTATCACTTGCGTTGCGATTGCGTTCCGTATAATGAATGATTTATATTATAGTTAATGTTTGTAGTTTAATAAAATGGAAGTCAAATAGGCGTAAATACGCATGAACACTAGGAACCATGGGTCGCGTACTAGGTTACTTTGGCCTTACGCCACACGTATTTGACCTCTTCTGTATAACATACCACATACTTATCCAGTAATCATTGCGGCAGTGAGAGCAACTATAATATTACAAGTTGTAATCCGATTTAATTGAAAATCCATTCAAATAGGTAACAAACTGGCGGAACATACGGATAAATAAAATTGAAGTGTCTGTTTGTAATTCCAAATAACAGCTTTTCACTAAATACATGTGAAATAACTTATAGAGGGTACTGACATGTAAAATAATTTATTTAAGAAATTTCTCTGTCTGTCTGTCTGTTTGTTCCGGCTAATTTCCGAAACGGCTGTACCAATTTTAGCGGGACATTCACTGGCATATAGCTAATGTTACAAGGAGTAACTATTTTTAATTCAGAAACAACATTACGGTTCCGCGGGCCACCCATGAATAAGTCTACTAGGGTAAAACCGAGGGACAAAGCTTTCTTGATAAGAAAAACGCAAAAGAAACCATCCGAAACCGCTTCGCTGCCACAAGGCAAGATCACGGTCTAAATTTCTCCTAATTGTGCTCTTGCAGGATGTCATTTTCTGATACATTTCCAAAGCTTCATAGTATAATAAAAGTCTGGTTCGCGTTGTTTGTCTCTTGAGACATAAATAGTTCAATTCACGTATTATTGGAACATGTGAGTGAAATGTAAAATAGTAAGGGTCCTGTCATTATGATATACACTATTCCAGTAACCATCATATAGGCCGAAAGCTTGCATCCTATTATGCGTAGAACCGTAAAGTACGTCTCGAAGTCTAGAATAAAGCGGCACTTACCCCGTAACTCCCGTGAGTACTTGTCATGTTCTCAAATCACGGAACTTAATTTACTAATATCAAATATAATAGTCTTGTCATATAGGTCCCACAATTTGTATTCGAATCAATGTAAATTGCTCAGATGTAATTAATGTTTTTCGTCGAAAATCAGTAGCGGAGTTTTAAATTTTATGATCACAAATTAAGATGGCAGTTTTTAAAACCGTTTTAATGGGTTCCTTTATCGTGTCATGTATTTTAGATACCTAAGTGATTTTTTATATTATAGCAATTAATTCTTTCTCTTAGTAAACATATTACAGAAAATAAATAGCAAATTTTAGTTCTATGAGTCTAAGAAAGGCTTTTTTACCTGCCACTTCTTGCAATACAAAGCTAAAGTAGCTCATGATACCTTACTCAATGCAGGAATACGACAATATCTTCAACACAACAAGCTGTTAATGTAAGGTTGAATAGGTTTAAGGTACTGCCGCTATATTACCCTGCTTAATTTATAGTTGCGTCTTATATAGCGTCATCCATTAATTATAAGGTCAATCGAGAGAAAAACTAAGTGAGCAGCCCTTCAATTTATCCAAAAGGAGTATTGTGTGAACACAGTTTCATGTTACCTTGCCTTATTTAAACAATATAAATAAATTTAGAATTCTGTTTAGGAATGTTAATTGACAGCACCTGCTTTAAATTATATTCAAGAATTGATTGCAAATTGTGTTTAACATACAAAACCCTTCAAAGCTCGGCGCCGGTTGTGGTGTGAATTGACGAATTGGCGTTAATTAGAAACCCATTAAATATTCATGCTGAGTGAAAATCGCTACCAGTTGTTAATAGATCAAATTAATTACAAACTAGACCTTTCATTGTATGCTGAACAAAAAGTTATCCATTTGTTAAAGACTGTCCTATTCAATGCAGATTACTGTTTTCTAAATAATCAATTAGAGAGCTTCTTGTAACCAGTGGGAATATATAAAGATGAATTATAAAAAAATGTCAGGGGGCCTACCATCATCGGGTTAAGTAACGTCATATTAAAAACTTGGTACCGTAAAATTAAACGTCAAAGTTAAGGAAGTTATTAATACGCGCTGCTATAACGATCATAGTTGGCCCCCAGGAAAGGAAATCACGATACTGGGTGATTAGGTTGAGAGTTAAAAGGCGCTCTTCTCTCAGTCGACGTAAGAGGAACGTGGTAATTTTTGTAAGAGGTACTATTAACCATCATTTACTTCATGAACTATGAGAGAGAACATCTGTATCAGACACGTGGTCTGTTTGTTTCAAAATATAATCTCGCTTTGATTGTTCAGTGGCACACTCATCGTGAAGGTACGCAATGCGTGTTAACTTTATCTGCGAAATATTTACTTTAACATCTCATTGTTAGCATTAGTGGCAGGTGCGTGCGAGAATAAAAACATAGTTATGCACTCACTTTATCAGATGTACGTGAAAAATGTAGTGTGGCAGGTATTAGAGCAAGCATTCTAAACACTGCTAGAACACCTCCAATGGTTATCGTTCAGTGACTAATACTTTCGTTCAACTTGAACATACAAATTTGGCACCGGTTTGATTTTGAAGATACCGTCAATAGAGATAACAGTGTTGTCTAAAACACTTAGTAATGTTGGCGAATGTCTGGGTCTGAGACTTGTACCCAAGAATATACCAGCTTAAACATTTTGTCTATTGTTATCCACCGATTGAATTCAATGCACTTCGGCGGTTCGTAAAACGGTTCAATAATTTAAAAATAATCTAGGAATTAAACATCACCGTTATTTATGCCTTATACAGTTTAAGGCCAATGATGTAGAATAAGAATGGCAGGTTTCTGAGATCCTCCAATTCGATAACATTTCTGACTTTTTATAGGATTTTTTTTAAATTAAGACTTTTCCCGTTCTACAAATAATTTACTACTCACTATATTGTTGTTTATAGACTCCAAAAAATTTGCATACTAATAAAATTATTTATTTATTTAAAAGACCTAACTTACATGTTTATCATGTCAAGTTCTGAACGTACTTAGTAAAATATTAATAGGCTTATGTCGAAGCGATAGATCTCGGTACAATTTTTCGTAGCACTTCGTAGCACCGTCGTAGACCCAACTAAATATATTATGTTAAAGTACTACTACAAGCGTTCTATAAAAATACACTGTACATAACCCCTTGGATATTAAAAGCGGTGGATATTTTCCACCAGCTCACCAATAATCTTACAAATAAAAAAATGAGTCTTGAGTCCTATATATCTTCCATTCAACTGTCTAAATAAAGTAAATCTTCAGTTTCTTAGGTAACTCTCAAATATGCTTATCTGTCGGTAATAACTATACGTAAAATTAAAATTATACAATTTTTTTATAAATATGTTAGAATACTACACGACTATACTGTAATTATTGTTTTCGTTGGAATTATTTTTCAAGATATTTTCCATGCCATTATTATGCTTCCGTCATTTTAAATTACTTAATTCAATCATGAAGATTTTGTATGCTCTATCTTTGAGACAAATTTGACTTGTAGTTTACATTAGACTGTTGTATGAGTAGATTACAGTAGAACCTACTTCGTTGATAGGCGTAAGGCTCTAGGCCATTTATATCCCATTCGCCATTGGACAATAAGAAGAGAGCAATTGAATATATTATTTATTGAGTATATTTAGTAGGTCAAAGAAGATCCAAATGAGAAGATGTCATGTGATTTGGCAATTTATGTGGCATGTTATGTTTGAAAGGGTCAGTGAGTATAAGAACAGCAATATCCAAAGAGACACGTTATTACTTGGAGGTCCAATGAGCAGAATTCTCTTTACATTTGGAAGAATTCTATTATATTGAATGTAGAGCTTGTCTTTATTATACAGATTGAGCGAAAGCCAAATTGAAACGTCCAAATGAAAATGGTACGATATTTGACTATGGTGTGGTAATAAAGAGGGATGTCGTGTTGGGGTGGTGAGGTAGTGGGGTAGGTGCGTGTAGCGGGGCGGGTCGGGGGGCGGGGTGAGCCGGGGCACGCCCGCGGCTGGCTCGGAGCCGACGCCGCCGCGTCTGGCGCGCTGGGCGCTCATTCCGCCCGCGAGCGCCGCGCCGCGAGCACGCCATGCGCACCAGAGCACTCTCGTACGCACGCCACACGCGCGACCACTCCCGCGCGCATGCCCGCGCCAGTGATGTTACCACACTCTGTTGTTATGTGCCGTCGGTTCGTTCGTGAACGAGTGCCACTCCATCTGTTCCCGAAGCGCTGACTGTGCGCTCGGATCGCTCGCGAGGATATCGCGGATTTTGCGTACCCGTCGACGTTGGATGCGTTAAAATTTCGGGTGAGTGAGAGAGGCGAGCGATCGTGCGCCCGCGGCCGGTTTGACCGCATTATTTTCGAAATACGTACGCCGCAATCCGGTCGACCGCGCTAGAACGATCAAAACATTATAACAACAACATACAAATTCGAAGATGTTCATATCATTTTCCATAACATATAAAATGTTTGTGTCAAGTGTTAATAAGTTGGTATCTACTATCCGTCAACATAATTATGGTCTTTATATCAGAACTAAATATTTTCGATAGTATGTTAAGTAACACTCAATGTAGGGAGGTAGAGATAAATGTCCCGGATTAATGTGGGTAACGTGTATACAGTACCAGCAATGGTAGGTACGAAAGCACACGCGCTCTACTCGAGACGATGTGAAACGCATCCCGTTGATGTCTTTTACAGTACACTTTTGGAAAGTGCCTGGGCATTAAATTTACATTTATATGTGTGTATATATTGAATGTTTTTACAACATTGAGTCACTTTTATTGTATTTAATGCGATATAGAGCTAATGTTTGTTGTCAATTGCCGTGGATATTTCATGTCTAATAGAGCTTTCTGACGAATTTGTTGTAGTATTTCGGATGGTCACGTGACTAGTGCCAGTTTGGCATTAAGCCTAGTTATATAAACATCCTGTCAAGGTGTATCCTCATCAGAACCATCCTAGCCTGGGAATAGATCAGACGTACCTTGTACTACATTCAAGTACTTTACATTGAACAAAAATAACAATTCGTTACATTAACTTGTAAGTAGTAGTCAATTTAAATGACCTAGTTATTTAAATATAGTACTAAATGTTAACATTTATTTTGTTAATAACATTAAAGTTCAGAATCTAGATATACCTCCAGTATAGCAGTTTTCTATATCCATGGCATAATATATGACAAGAGTAGTATGTAACAAGTTAAATGACTTTAACACGTGCTTCATATTTATAGCGGGTATAACACAATGAAGTTACCTAAGAATTTTAAATTTATATACGACTCAAATAAAACATTTGATTAATTACTCTCATTTATCACAACCGCCAATACAAAGTATTTAAATATTTGTTCAATTAATTTGGTTTAAGTCTTCTTATTTTTATACACGTCTTTGTATTCATATTATATTCCATTATTTCAAACAGGACATTGTTTATTATTTGTAGATATTCGTATATCTGCAAATGTATGAAGAAAAATATATTTATATATATTTGTTCCTAGTAGGCATAATCAGTAGGTAAATTTGTGTTTTGAAAAGTTGACCAATGCGACACTTGACCACTTATACAACTGATTAAATATGTATGAGAAGAACTTCACGGCTCGCTCTTAATGCCGGCACTGGTTGGCGCATGAAACCCACTTCATTAAAATAAATATGCATCAGTAAACTACAATGTTCGTATGTCGGTGCATTCATTAGAAATTCACCTAGAGATAACGCGACTACCGGTTCCAAACAAAGTCATTCGTTGTTAGCTAACTAATAACTAACAAAATGCATCAGTGTCTGCGGTTCTCCTGAAACACTCCCACTTCTAATCCATGCTTTTGTGAATTATTAATCATATGTTGTGTGTAGCCACATGGATTTTCTATCGTTATTTATTTCAGCTAAGTGTACTTTTCAGATGTAGACGAATTGAATTAACATTAAACTTGTATTGTTTACAGGTGGGTCGAGGAGAATTATGCGTGGGGCGTGCGCATGCGCGGTGGTGTGCGCGTTGGTGGCGCTGTGCACGGCCGCGGGGCTGGACGAGGCGACGCGCTTCGCCGCCGAGAAGCAGCTGCTGGCGCTGCTGGGTCTGCCGCGCCGGCCTGCGCGCCGGGCCGCCGCGCCGCCGCCCGTTCCCCGCGCCATGCGCCTGCTCTACGAGGCCAGCGGCGCCATCCCCGCCGCCGCGGCCAACACCGCCAGATCCTACCATCACACATCCACCGAGCTCGACGATCGATTCCCAAACGAGCATCGGTTTCGACTCTACTTCAATCTGAGTGCCGTGCCTGAAGACGAGGTCGCCAGGGGCGCCGATATCACCTTCCAACGGGCACCGGGCGCCACGAGCGTCCAACGCCTGCTGTTGTATGATGTAGTGAGGCCAGGCCGCCGGGGCAAAACGGCCCCCATCCTGCGGCTGCTCGACTCGATACCCTTGCATCCCGGCGAGGGCACGGTTACTGCCGATGCATTGAGTGCCGCGCGTCGTTGGCTCACAGAGCCGGACCAAAATCATGGACTACTAGTGCGTGTTATTGAAGAAGGTGCTAATAATGTGGACGCGCGACAACCTCACGTGCGGGTGAGGAGACGTATCTCAGAAGATGAGGTGGAGTGGCGAGCGAAGCAGCCACTGCTGCTCCTGTATACAGAGGACTCGCGAGCGAGAGTCGCCCGAGAGAGTGGGGAGACGCGGCTCGTGCGTAACAAGCGAGCAACGCAGAGGCGAGGCCATCGTGCGCACCACCGACGTAAAGAGGCACGTGAGATCTGCCAGCGAAGGCCGTTATACGTGGATTTCGCGGAGGTCGGTTGGAGCGACTGGATCGTCGCGCCTCACGGGTACGACGCGTACTACTGCCAGGGTGACTGCCCATTCCCGTTGGCAGATCACCTTAATGGCACAAACCACGCCATTGTACAAACTCTTGTCAACTCAGTGAACCCGGCAGCCGTGCCGAAAGCGTGCTGTGTGCCCACGCAACTCTCCGACATATCCATGCTGTACATGGATGAACAGAACAATGTGGTGCTCAAAAACTATCAGGACATGATGGTGCTGGGCTGCGGCTGCCGATGACGAAGGCGCCCTGCCCTCGCACCCAGTGCGGACCTAGTGATAACTCGTGGACCCAGTGTACATATAGTGACGGCCTCGATTGTACATACGTATCTGTGTATATATTCGTGTAATTATTATTTTATTGAAATGATGAAAATATAATAAATCATGTAATTGTAAAGTACCTTATTTTTCATTTAAGGAAAACCAACACAACATTTAAGTTTCATATTCTAATTATACAAAAGTATAATAATTTACAAAACATACTTAGACAATGATAAGTTAAAATCGTTTTTTCCGCTCCAATACATTACTTTCGTCTTGACTCAAGAACATGAAGTCTATTTATGTATACGTTAGGCTAGTATGTTTTTTAATCTCAGTAACACTGAACGACATCACGGATTCTTCTTCCGAAGTGAAACTACTAATAGATAGGTATTTAAAAGCTGTATGTACCTACTTATGCGGTTGAATGCAAAGATCGGTCTTACCTCCTATAAGTCCTTAAACTAATAATACATTCATTGTTAGTTTAACTTCGTGGGAATCTGACCGGGCAAATATGCATAATTAACATATAATTACTTGAGTAACATATTCTGCAATATAAATATATCACAGTATTCGTACAAACAGTTGAGAGATGGCTATAATATTTTAAATGTAGAATTTGACCTTTCTGAAAAATACTAGTTCTTAATATATATAATATATATAATATAATAAATAGTAGTTCTTCCTTGGATGCCCTCTACCGACACTTCCGCTCACATTCGCTCTATATTTTTTTTTCGTTAATCGCCTTTCACTCATCCTTTCGATTTGTCCATACCATCTCAACATACTTTTTACACAACATCCTTCTTCAACTTGCAACTGTCTCTTATCACACTATTTTTCATTCGATCTACAATGGTGGTCATAAGGATGATTAAATAATATTAGAAGAAATTGACCAGGGCAGATAATACTAGCTTGCGTAAAGAAAATTGTAATTGTTAAACGCTTTTAACACAGTAAATTTACTAGTTATTGGAGGTAACGGACTACTCAGAGAGATTTTTAAAAGTAAGGATTAAGTCTCATCACTGCTACTAAACTACTACCAATTACATAATATTGTACATATTATAGAACTTCTACTTGTGGTTCATCAAGAAGGGTGTGAACAGATACTTACAGGATCGGCAACGCGCACTTGATACCTCTGGCTTTGCAAGCATCCCTTGTCTGCGGTAACCAATTATCATCAAGTGGACCTTAGTTATTTGCAACATTAATGAAATATTTTTTTTATTGAATAAAAACTTAAATATATTTTCAAGGAACATCACTTAAAACTAAATACAAGTAGAAAGCTTAACCCAGATCGGTGTCTCTCGGGATTGGGCCAAGAAGGCTGGCAGCATCGCCACCTTTAATAGCGATGCTGATTCTCTGATCGATTAAATTCCCAGCACGCTTGTCACGAGAAGCTTGTACCAGATGACATGTAAAAAAATAATGTAATATATAAAAACGATTTTTAAATTAGAACAGTAGAGGCCCCCTGAATGTATGAAGGTGAATTATGAGCAAAGACCAGAGGGCCTAACATCATCGGTTTATGCAGATCGTATTAAGAACTTCTTAGCCTTAACGTTTAATTTTGATACCGTAAAATAAAACGTCAAAGCCAAGAAGTTCTTAATGCGCGCTGCTAAAACGATGATATTTGGCCACTTGGCTAGTCGTGTGTTTGGTCGTCTTCTATACATATATATCTATAAAGATAAATAAAAGTAAAGTGTGTGTTTGTAGTTCCAAAATAACAGCTTTTCACTAAATGCATAAAAAAGAAAAAAGCAATTTTTAAATTTGTGTCTGTCTATCTGTTTGTTCCGGCTAATCTACGAAACAGTTGGAACGACTTTCACTGGATTTCAGATAGCTAACGTTAGAAGGAGTAACATAGGCACACTCGGGTTCCGCGGGTCACCCATGAACTTAACTCTACACGGGTAAAACCGCGGGTAACAGGTAGTTTAAAAAAAAAATTACATAATAAACAACGGAAACAACACCTACAGCCAACTACCATGTTATATATACTAATATTATAAACAAGTTAAGTTTGGTAATTTGTAAGGTTGTAGATCTTTTGAACCGATTTAGAAAACTATTTTACTAACAGAAAATCACGTTAGATATACTATTCCGTGGGGATTTCTATTATATTTCAGCTATTACGTGTATATGAGGCATTATTATTACTAGAATATCAATTTAAGGTCAATATTTTGCTAAACCTTCTCAATGCATAGGATGTTATGCCTACCGCCTACGTACACCGGATGCAGAGGTCACAAACTCAAGTTCAAACTCCGCAGTCATAATAATGGCTTAAAATTGAGAGCGGGCTTACTATGTCATAGTAACCTTACTACAAGGTCGTCGGTAAATGAACTTTGAACGGCTGAACTCAAACAGGCGAATGCTATTGTTATATTACGTTCGTAGTTATGCTTAACATAAATGAGATAAGGAAGACAGTGTATCAAGCTTCAAAACTGTGTTTTTAATACAGTTATTTATAGACTCTCTTTGAATGTGCTGATACTTTATCTAATTTATTTTTGACACACCAATAACAAGCCTATCTTTGTAACGTACCTTTATTTTGGATACAGTGTTTATTTGTTGGAAAAAAATCCATATTTTGACCAAAATTTATGCCCTATACATTTTTTATGCATACACATAAACTCACGCCTGTATGCGCCGGAGGGTTTGGCAGAGGTGTACTTATAGTACATAAAAATTTCGCCAGTTTTAATTTATTACATGTTCACGTACCAGGTTATAGGAGCGATCCTAGGCATAAATCAGACATAATGCCATACTCCGGGCTGCTACTGCAAAATTACATATAGAAATACATTTTTTTTATCTTGTGTTGAATTACAATATTACATTTATCATTATTAAAGAGTAGGTATTAATTAGATTTGTATTGTTCCAAAGTCCATTTTGAAAATGGACTAAATTAATAGTAATGTAGTCCATGTTACTGACATAGGTACTTCCAATATACGAGTACGTAAGCATGAAAAGATAAATATTTTAAATGCATAGTTGCTTGCATATTCAGTAATATGACATCGATTATAGACACACAATTTTCACTGCGAGAATTTGGCTTCAGAACACATCTCTTCACATTCTTATCTGTACGCCTTATGCCAAGGTTCTCTAACGTTATGTAGACAGAGCTTTAACCACCCAATTAATGAGCGAGGCAATATTTAAGATGGTGAGTCGACGCTGTGTCTCATGCGCATAGCGACTCTACATTCGTCGTTGGATTTCTCCCTTATGCTTAAAGATACATTATTTTACTATAAGTTCTAAGACATTCCAGAGCTCATGTAATAGATAAAATGTAACTTGAAAAATTTGTTCACAGGGGACCCGTGATCAGTTTGCCACTATAAAATAATTGAGACAGTTAATCAATCGACTGATTGATAGACGTATGTTATGTAACATGTATCTCTAAAATACCTATCATACGTAGTTTATAAAGTCGTCGACAAAGAATGTAAGATAATATTTAAAGTGAATTCCATTTAGAGCGTGGCAGGCAGTCTCCAAACTTCAAATATGTCGTCACAAGGCAGCTATATATCATGTTTTTGCCCAGCCGCCGGAATGCCCGCCGTATAATTTGGCCACCCGGCAACTCCACGTCTGCCGCGCCCGCCGCCCTACGTCTATATTATCAGTAGATAAATTCAAGCTTTGTCTTTGCCTCGTATTTCGACTCTCGAGATTTCGCTTTTGTTTTTTTTTCTCCGTAGACGGCAACAAAAAACTGAGTGGAGGCGAACGAAGTGGGTATAATTTATTTTATAGTCGGTGCGCTCGTAACTCGGCGGTGGACGGCTGGACGCCGATTTATCCCCATTTCGGCGCAATTAACGTAAATGGATTGGTCGAAGTCGGTGCCTGTGTGTGACCGGCTCGTCCTCGCGAGCGCTGCGCCCGCGCCGCCAGGGACCACTCCCAGCGAGCGATCCTAACACCGGCTCATTACCACTCTGCGCCAGGCTGCATTCGTACCCACCACCAAGCGAAGCCTGATTAAGCAAACATTTTTTAACCACAAAACGAATGAGATACAAGATACGAGAATCTTGGCGATTACGTGCGTGCGGTTCCCAGGGAGCGAGGCGACTTATCCCTAAGGGAATTATAATTGTTTTGCATTCTTGCACGGGTATAAAAACAAAAGGGCGAGTTACGGGCCCCCCGCGCTGTCGGTGCTGCAGACCAGACTAAAGTCTGACGACTCGCATTCCCTTGAGACAAAAAGCCACGAATGAATCGGGGCGAGCTTTCGGCCTCAGGTGGGAACAGATTACTTTTGTTATACTTATTACACACAACACGACCGCTAGTTGTGCGACTTGCACTTGTTCCTTACTTTCATTTATGAATAATTTTGTATGGAGCGTTTTGACCGGTGGATGTCATGATTACCTACATGATTTAAATGAAGTATATAATATTACTAGGATATTACTACCATATATCAGTCCGATTATATCGGCTGGAGACAGACCTACACAATTTGTATATAGGTTCAACACCTGTTAATCTATCTCGTTAACCTATTTCGACAACACTGAGCTAGCACGTGGGTACTACGCAGCTTGCAGCAGCCCAATCATCAGGGCATCAGGCAAATTTAATAGCTACTATGTATATATACTGCCCATAGTGATCTCAACTGACTAATCTGATTTCAGACAGAATTTCTCATAGTATGCCGATAATGTTATATATCTTATCAAGATTTAGATTCGCACTCGATCAGTCAACGGCAGGAATGGAATCCAGGGCTGTTAGCTCACACCTACACAAACCGTAATATTTACAACTTTACTCACTTCCTATCCAGATATTGGCTGAACCATAAAAAAATTAATCATTTTCAATAATTTATTGATCCTGTGTTTTTCAGAAGAAGCATTAAATTAGGCAATGTGAGGAGGAACTGTGTTAGTAAAGTAAAGGTACGGTAAAGGAAGTTAAACCTACATATCAAATTTATTAATCACGAAGTTTCCGTCTTCTGGGGTAATACTTTACCCGAAGGAATGATAATTATTATTATTTGAATCACAATTTCATTTCCCTAATAAGAATTAGTACCTGAGTGCCAACATCAAATTACGTAACATAGTGAGGCAAAGTGATTGTACGCAATTATTACCGCAAAATTGTTTAGTTTACATTGTTTTCATGCAAAAGTAATATGAAGAAAAAACCAGTTTAATTTGTGCATGCTTGGAATATTTTAGAGGAGGCGTGCGGTCGATGGCCGGCGCAGGCGCAGTCCGAACACAACGCGCTACGATGTGCCGCGCACGAATACTCGGTTATACGGTGACATTCACATCTATACTCTTTATCATCTGAGCACAAAAATCTCAGTTGTACACACACACCATCATAATATAAGCATAACCGTGAAATACCCTGCAATATACTTAATTACTTCTAAAAACAACACTCCCAGATCTCACTAGGATAACGAAGATACATTTCATTTTAACGACTCTGTATGGAGTTTATCCAAAATATTAACTGTAGGAAATTCAGTTACAAGCACGGCTTTTCCCAAAAACGTAAATAGGGTAATGAAACATACTATATTATATAACTACATACATTCCGTACACGTTTAATATGCACGTCGTATCGTTAATGTTATACGAAACGAGTGTTACCTACATTTGTCATAATAACGGTGACTAAATTTCAAATTATAGCAAAAAATAAATCACTGAGTGACTTTGACTAGACGAGATGCATGTCAAAAAAACTGATTAATTACCCTGTACGTCTAAGAATAGATAAAAAGCGTTGAAATTAAAACATACTCAGTCGCTTGAAGTATATTATTCACCAGAGAATCGTGACTTCCTGTCTTATATTTTTGCTTGTTATATCCACTAATAATATATCATCGGCTTTGGACTAGGCGTTGAGTCTAATATAAATTTGTTTTTTAAATTGTTTACATGATTTATGAAAGTAAATACGTAATAAATAATGTGCTATGGTCACCTTTGTTCCTTTGAATCGACAACGTTTTACAGCAGCGTTCTGTGGTAGTAAAAATCCCCGATAGTATAATACTATGCGTTGTTGGAAATAGGAAGAAAACAAATATAAATGTTGTGCTGAGACATTGAGCGGTCGTGATTCGTATCCGTTGTTTATGATCTCAGTTTTTTTAAGAAGTTAGACAAAGTTAGTTAAACATTTTTTAAAAGTTAGAAGTGAAGCTACTCATGCATTCATAAAAACTCTATACATGTAGAGACGTGTTTCTGTGAAATTCCATTGCTCGTAAAATAGTAGATATCCCAATAAGGAACTCAAATACCTTGGCACGCCCTTTCAAAGGATTCGTATCTGATTTTGTTTATCGCAATGAGCAAGGTGTTTTTCAACAACGCTGAGAAATTAGAAAGATCCACGTTTTTATACTCCTTGGATTACTAACTACGCTGCAGTGACGCTTTGCAACAAATGGGCCATATCAAAATAACCTTTTTAAATGACTTCAAAAAAGAAGAAAAATACGCCACAAAAAATATTTTTACGTTCGTGAATATTTATTCATAGGAATATAATGGATCAATGTCTAGGACGCTCAGAGAACTAAGATAAGATCTCTCATAGGATATCTAGCATTTCGTACATTTAACTTTGCATTTTCTTAGTGAAGCACTTACCTAAAGATCTCATTTAAACTGAATATTGACACTTGAAGTGCTTTCAAACACGTTAATGGTAGTTATTTACCAATCTTCACTTGCCAATGAAGTCGCGCGCGGTAAATTAGTGCCATTATATAAACATTGGTAGGCCAAATGTCATTCCTTGAAGTGTGCACCTGCATGTTCTTAAGCATATCTGCCTTGACCGCCATTTAAACTTAAACAGACATCAATATAATGATGTATATATGCAGTGAAACACCAGTTATTCGAAAAATAAATACGAACAAATCTTCCTAAGACACTCAAAAATTAAATTCAATTAAGCAGTCCCGTCTTTGCGGTGTGTAATCTTGATTTGGGACTACTTACAATTTACGAGAATAATCAGGTATTTATTGAACTAATTTGTATTGTTATATACTTTTTACAAGAAACAATAATTTAAATATAACTTATTACCATAAAAAAGGTCCAACCAGGCTCCCTGGGATCGTACCAACAAAAGTGGCTAGCAATGTTGCCATGTTGTATAGCAATGTTACAAATTAGTAGTAGCTAGTTTATAATATAAAATAAATGAGTGAGTAGGTACATTTTCTACTGAAATGTGTATGTGCGGTGTGAGCGTATCTTGAATTTTAGCATATGATAATGTGTACACCAATCCTATTTCATGCAAAACCAACTTTCGCATACAATATGAAGATTAAAAAAAGAGTGTAACATTGGGATGGAAAAAATACTTATCTATAGTCTCGTGCCGAACGACTCATGCGCCTCGCGTTTTGTTTGTCCCGTACGCACCTCAATCACAATCGACTTTCACCATAAGGGCAGCGACACATTGGCTACATACCATTTGATATCGTTAATAAGACAAGGTATTTAGAGATATTTTACTTGTGAGTGTTGAAATGATTTGCAACATCTACAATGCTACAAGGAAACACAGTCATACATAGAGGTAGCTTTTTCATTAGCCTTACGTTATTCTCGAAATATTGCGATAAAAAAATGGGAACTCGAAATTGAGCACAGTTTCATTGAATAAACAACTGAAGTGCTATACATTTATGAACTTAAATAAGAACAAACCTTAAAAAATATAATCTAATAACTAAAAATATTATTAAAAGAAGTCCCTCTAGGCAAGGCCCCGAAGATACTGGCAGCATTTCCCCTTTGATTGGCAAGACTAATTCTTTGGACTTATAAATAATGAACTTAAATAACTTGTGGGCAGAATTCTGATATAAAAATGTAGAACCTTAAATTTACAAATTCTATTTTAATTTAATGTTGTGTCAAATACACGAGTGTTCGGTAATAGCGTGTAAGCATTCACGTTGCGGCCAATAGTAGGTAGAGTGTTATGTTGCGTGGCTGTGTAACGGTGATGACATATATAACCGGCCACTCAGGAGTCTTCGCATCTCGTGAGACGTAAATACAACATACTAGCAACTCTTATCAACTCAGCAGCTATTCCATTGTTGCCCTTTATCAAATGCATCAGACCATAATTAAATTGTGAAATTTCATTTCTTTCCATGCATTTTCTAGACCGGAATGTTTGTACTTGGTATCATTTTCGGTGTGTAAATGTGTACAGGTAGGAAAAAATTATTAATGTTACTAACTTCTTGATTTGAAACTAGTAGACAAAAATTTGGGTCGCCACAGAATTATTTAATTTTAACATCCACATCTGAACTACTTCGTGCTAATTTCAATTATTTCTGATTTATGAGACCTAGATATATCGTGTTATATGTAGCAAGGCAATTTATTTTTTATGTTAAATTAAATCACATTACGAATTTACCAGATAAATAGATCTAGGTAAGTATTATCATAATTCATAATTTGTAGGTAGCCAAAACAAACCACTAGAAGACAACTTTTGCTTTTGATAAATAGTGATAAAGTTTGTAAATTTGGAAGTTTGTATGTGGGAATTATATTAGAACATCGAAAATAAACATAATATTGTTAATAACCGTAATGGATCTTCATGATAGACATAAGCTAGGCTATGTATATTAAAAATCGGTGGGGCTATTAACGGGTAGCAACTGAGTCATAGATACATATATTATGTATGCACTAACATTTATTTACAATACCTACTAATAAAACTTACATAGAGACAATTATCTAAGGACACAGTTTACTGTAGCAGAATTAGGAGGCATTGGGAGGCTAAATTTGCTCAACTGCCTAATTATGGTCTTAAGTGTACGCTATGCGCTAGACAGACATAAACAGCAATTTATTTCTGGCAACGAACCCGCGTCCTTGGCGCCGACCTTATTGCGCAACACCGGTTTCGAAATGCGCGCACGCACACTCTATGTACACTCGTGTTACTTACTCTACACGACCGATGACATGTGTTGCGGATCCAACATCATTATATACCAATTAAATGTGGTGATATAGTACCCAATACCTTGAAACAAGTCGTCAAATCTAGACCTTAACAAAAACCGTGCATTTCGGACCAAGAAAAAGCCAGTATACAGAACCAGTTTCATTTTAAGACTAACGGTATTCAGGAAATAGCTTAACAGGGAAGTGGATAACAAACAGAGATTCAAGCTAATAAAATAAATTTAATAAAGCACTCGAATGCATCTTGAAATGAAAGTTTTAGTTAAGATGACAATAAAAACGGACATATTTCTGAGCCAGTATCCGAGTCCTACTTACTCTCGGTTGAATTCCATTCTAAAATTGGAACATAAGGAAAGCAAGTGTGTGGGTATATTCAAATACTGTTTTATCTTAAGTATTATGTATATTGTTACCTAGAATTTTGACTAAGCAGAAATCATATGTAATCATTAGAATTACACATTAATATTTCTATTATTAGGAATTAAATAAATTTAACAAATCAAAACACTATGTATGTATCTAATCATACATAAAACATATTACACAGTTCAATGTTATTGTTTATAATTCACATTTTTCTGGTAAGTGTATATAAACATGTAACTACATCATTGAGGCACTTGCGCCATAAAGATGCCATATCCAAATCAAATATTAAAATACTGTATTGATAAGGAGATAACTGCCTCGTTGGTCTAGTGGTTAGTACGTTCGCCTGCCTTCGATACCCAGGTCGGGTCAAAAAATGTATATGGGTTTGGAAGTTGGCGGTGTTTACACCCCCGTGCCTCGGAAAGCACGTTCAGCCGTTGGTCATATGGCTGATCTCTCTCCGGTCGTGTCGGATTGCTTCCCATCGGACTATAAGAGTGAGGGTTAAGAGTGCACCTGTGTTTGCGCACACACTTGTGCACTATAATATCTCCTGCGCACATGGCTAATCCTCGTTGAGATTAGCCGCTGTAACCGAAATTCGGCAGGAGACCATTATTATGATAAAAAGATCGTAGGCATATGTTATATAAGTATGTTTTAAATTATAAAAGCAGAGGCACCAATTGAAAAATTGCGGGAAATATTGAACTGAAGGCCTAACTTATGATTCCGTCAACAGGGTAAAGCAAGACCTAGAACGCCTTAATGTTAAAGAGATCTTCGGTAGATATGAACGGACGATTAGCTAGGAACAAATTTGGAGGCTTAGAAACAGTTAATTTATTGTTCAACGGTAAGGTAAGTTATACATATTTTGTTAGATATTGGCATAAAAATTAAGTATACATTAGATATTCAAGGCATTTTCTTAACATGTAGCTCATAAATATGGGATAATATTTGCGTAGTGTGACTAAGAAACAGCTGTTTTGCACGATCCCTAATGAAAGCTCTGGTATCGGTTTTAAAGTACTTACGTAATTTTGTCAAGTACTTTTTAGAGATACATAATGGAATCCACGACAGGTGGGGCTGGAATTATCGTTCGAATTTCAGGATCTGCAGACAAAGTAACATAACCCTAATGCTTCGCTAGTAGAAACGATATAAAATATATGGAAATTAAATTAATCATTTACGTGACATATGTCATTCCCATTTCTTCTTTGTATCGTTTCTACTAGCGAAGCGTGAGGACATTGTTACTTTGACTACAGGCCCAGAGTTGCCCGACTGAGGACTGTATATGGCTGCGATCTTCTGTAAGGTGGGGGAGCTAACAGAAGATCGTAGCCAAATACGCAGGAACACAACAGGACTCACTGTACAACTAATAAAGTAAGCACAGTGATTCCATTCTTTATAATTTGCTACACATTGGTGTTGGTCACGCTCATAAGCTAGAGTAGCCGCTTACCATCAGGTGGTCTGCACGCATCTTTGTACTACCAAGGGTCAAATTTTTTTTAAAGCCAATGGCGAGATGCCACATCCAATAAGGTTAGGATAAGTTAGTGGGTGTGCGTTGCGCTGACCGAGTGAAAGTGGCAGCAAGAGTGTTGTCTCTCGCGAGTGAAGGCCGACCGCAGGCAGCCTCGCCGACCACCGCGTCAATAATATTCACACAAAAACTGTTGCACTAACAACACAACACACAAATTACGCTTGTTCACTCGTTATTTGTGTGCTCATTCTTATATATAATAAAAGTAATAGAATGAATTCGAAACTTTGATGCATTATAATTTTAAATTAATAATAGACGATTTATATTGTGACAATTTGTACGTACATAATAATTTTATAACTTGATTTTTCAGTAGTCGAGTTTTAATTTCTGAATTATTACTACCTAAATTAAATTAGTGTAATAATTATTTAACGTTTCGTATTTCGGGTACATTTGGACAGAACATACTCACGCCGAGGCAAAATAGATTCTTCCAATGTAAATAATTCGCAATTATATAAAAACTAACCGAATTATTAGATACCTAACAAGGCAACAGACAATCTTTTTTATTTCCTTACTTTAGATTCTCTAGAAGGCGCGTTATTGGAGATCATAGGCATTTGAGCCATCATATAAATCAGGCAGACTCCACACGTTTGATGGCTGTTAAGGGCAAGTTATATTATAGGGCTGTGCTGATCACCTACCTAAGTATGTTACGAGAAATTCAAAACACACTGTCAAAATTCAAGATACAAAAGACCCTAGTTATTATATAGAATTAATTCGCATTATCAAAAACTGCTCAAGCTATATAGCCGTGGTGGTCTCGGGGTTAGAGCAGTCGCCTGCTACGCAAGCGACGCAAGTTCGAATCCCAGCGGGGCCTGTACCAATGAGTTTTTCTAAAAAACTTATGTAGAGTGATTTCACACCACGTGATATACGGTGAAGGAAAACATCGTGAGGAAACCTGCATATTTCTGCCTGAGACGACGATAGACTCACCATCTGTCACGTTGGCACTTATCAAATTCGGTGAAAAGTGGGTGTTGTGATAACAACACCTCTGCCTACCCCTTCGGGGAATACAGGCGTGAGCATATGTATGTATGCTATAGCATACATATATATAGCATATATATATATTGCTATATATAGCAACAAGTGATTACCTGCAGACAACGAGACGTTGCGCAGAAGCCGCGAGTCGCGACCGACATTCTGCCAGCGTTAGAACGTGCCGTCAACACGCAAACATTTCTTACTATCCACTACCGTTATTCACGAAGTAATATATTATTAGATTGACGATATCATTTTCTGCTACGTTTATGTCAATTGAATTGAAATATGCAATAAAAATAATTATTAAACTAGATAACACATCCGCATGTTATTATTAGTTGCTGATATGATATTGTATGCGCAATTAGATGTTGTATTATTATGATAAAGAGCTTCATGGCTCAAGCATACCTACTCGAACATAAGTTTTGTATGAAATAATTGCGAGTGAAGTTGAATAGTTTAGAGTTTGGAGAATCCGGATGTAAATAAATGTTAGATAGAGACAAAGCTCCGCTGGCAGGCAATGATGGAGGCGGGCGGGGCGCGGAGCGGCGCGCGCTCTGCAATTACCACCGTGCCCTGCGGGGCATTCCGAGCCACGCTCAGCCTAATTAGTCCAGCGTGCGATGAGCCTTTGTCTAACAGTTAAGTTCACCTTGCCAAGTTTTTACGAATAGGATACATTCGAATACCCGACCTCCAAGCTAAAGGACACGGCCCTTCTTGATTTTGGCACTTTGAGGACCGAGCGGTAAATCTTCGGATGATATGCATTTATGGACAAAATAACTTATGTATCATGAATTTAGGAGAAAATTATCGCAAATTCCAGAACAAGGCCAGATACATTCTGAAAAAGATTAAATTGAGTTTATTAATTTGAGAAAATAGTACTTAGTGTTGTGTATTGAATAAGAAAACATAAGAAGAGATGTAATGCATTCGAACAGGTGTAGAGGCTAGAGAGCAGTGCTTCACACGAACTCGTCTGTGAGCAAATATCGGATCGTGTTTGGGAGTGACCGATTCGTGTGTTTACCGTGGCCAGCGGCTGCGCGGGCGCGAGCGGCTCCCGACATCTGTACACTGTTACGTAAACATGTCCGACACAGTGCACAAACACCGGCTGCACTGATCGTTAAAAATAATATTTATTCTACTACTGCGTGTCTACTTCACAGTACATCCATCAATAACTGTCATATCATAGGACTTCAACATGCCTTCTCAGCTATTAACATCTAAAATATTCATTATACTGATTATGCTGCCGGATAAACATCATAATGGAAAATTAATTGTAGAGACACTGCGCAAAAAGCATGTAAACAATATTTTACCCGGAGTACCTACCTACATACTTAGAACATTGTGTACCTAACTACTATATAATGCCTTGATAGTAGGTACTATACTTAGTACCGTAGTTAGACAGTAGTGTACGGCAGCCTGCGTTTGTACAAAGAGTAACACAGTGGCAGAAGGGACACACTCGAAAGCAGATATCGCGGTAGTGTGAGCTTTGTTTACGGAAAATGCATTCTTTAACAAATAACTAGTTCACGTAAAAGTCCGATATACTATAAATTTTAACGGAAGAAAATATTAATAAAACATTTAGATAAAAAATCTAAGAAGAAATAAAAAATTGCCTGAAATTAAGCTCTTTTGGTGCAGCTTGTTTACGGTTTAGAGTGCTGGCCGGGATAAAACATTGTAATACAATTTCTTGATAATTACTCAAAAACTCGTTCCGCAGAAAGAAGATGAGAAGTGTGTTAATTAGGTACCCACTTAACATTGACTAAAAATAATTGAATACAAGCTAAAATTTTGTTGTGAAATATTACTACGAAACTAGATTACCATAATAATTTTGATATCACCATAGTATTTCGTTTATTTTAAAATTCTTAAAACTTGTCTTTTGCGTGTGACTAGGAACTTGCGCGAACATCATAAAGTTTTATGAGTGAAACTATGTTAATCAGGAGTTCAGTGACTTAGTGAATACTTAAAGTCAATAAAATATATCATAGTAAACATACATTATCGATATACATTAGCTAAGCCACACACAGGTCGATATCTCACTAACAAAACGAGATCTAGACTCAGAAGATAATGCCTATGGCTTATTCACGCAGGAATCATAACCCATTATAGTAAATCCTCATCGCTCAGTCCGTGAAAATAATATGTATTGTGAAATGCATAGGCTAGAGGTATATGTGGAGTTAGATGGGCGCAATGTGAGCGTTAGCAGTTAGTCAGTATGCGTGGTACGGTCTGGTTTATAAATAGCCCGCGGGCGGGCAGGTGCAGCGTGGCGCGGCAGACGCGCGGACGCCGTGCTTCCGCGAATTTGCTTCGCGCTACTTCTACTGCCTTTATATTTTCCACAATGAAAATCTACTCACCTTTCCAGTACACTGGAAAACTATGAAAACGACTGTACCTGTACAAACATTTGGTAACATGTATACGAGTGCACTAAGGATCACAGAAGCGGTGTAAAAGTTGATAGCCTTCTATACTCGTATGCCATACTAGTTAGGACGATAATCCGCGGAAATAAACGTTTAAATGCCCAGCTAATTTTATTCGATACCTAAGTACCAGCTAATTGTTAGAAAATTACGACAATTTTATTGATTGCGATATACCTTCCTTGGGAAATTGTCCGTGTCTAAACGTGTTTTTATACAAACTGTCTTGAATTACGACCTCTTAGCTGAAAGGCATGCGCAGGTTTTGATGAACATATTTGGTAGAATAATATTGGAGGTTTACCTTACCTACCTTCGTCATCATAGCTGTTCACGATAAGCTGTAGCTTCGTGTAGAAGTATTTTAAATTTATGCAGGTATTTTTCATGCAGTCAAACATTTTCGTCATTGTGGTAAGTACATGAAATTCGTTCAGCGCATATTCGTATGGTAATGGGGCAAAAAGGCATTATTTTTCCAGAGATAGAAGGATTATTATCTCGGAAAAACAGTAAGTAAATTTTACTTCCTGAAGTCCTTCTGAAGGCACCTACTGCTACCATTATAATGGTATCTAAACGGTATGTATGTAAGTATATAATATAAATAACATAATGCACCAAGTGTTTCTCCGATACTAGCGTAGCACTATAGGTGAATTTACCTTTTAATATAAAATTGTCGGAAGGTTGATCAAATTAGTGGTGAATAAAAAAAGTGTATAAAATGTATTGTTTGATTACCCTCCCTGCATTGTAGAAATAAAGCCCTAGTCTGCGATCGACCGTGTATAATAACATCACAAAAACCTTTAAACCTCTTCTATATGGTACACGCGGTTCGATACAACGATCAGCTTTCAGAATTAATACCGTGTTGGAAACTTACATGTCAATTTCATACAATAGTGCTTTATATAGAAAACAAAAAATACGATTTCCTAATATAAGTTATGTTGTGCTTATGCATACTGTCAACAGATGGCAGGCAGTCTTTAAGTATAAAGAAAAAAATGCCAGTTCGTAACACACTAGAAATACATGTTGCATTTTCCAATCTGTGATTTCGTAAAGCATGCTTTCATAGTCCCCTTTCTTCCAACTGCCATTTGAATCATAATTGCAATATAAATTATGAAGTCTGTTTCTTTTTCTAGTCTAATGCATAAAATACAAATAAAGGTAAAATTCAAATGCATCATTAACTACACCATTTATATATTATAGACCAATATTTTTATTGTAAGTAGTTGATTTATTGTTATTCGACAGGTTGTGAAAGGAATTTGCTCAAATGCTTGTTTATATTGTAATATTCCACCATACCTACATTTTGGTAGATATTCAATAGTTTATTTGTAAGGACTGCGCGTTGCTGCCCCCCGGTCAAGTGTACGAACAGGAAAACTGAAACAGATACAAATGGAATCCCGATCAACAAGCTTTGTAGGGTACCTGTGATTTATACTCGTAGCTTTGTCTAGCGGCTAGCAGTGTATGCAAGATTATAATCGAGGAAAAGAACAGACACGTGGCCTAGGATTTAAATAATCCGACGTAATACCATTATTTATATAAATACCATTGAAATATATGTGCTTGAATTGTAAATGTCACTGTTTGATACGTTTAGAACAGTTTGTTGCTCAATTATTTGATCAATACCGCTGAACAGATTTTGTAACGCTATAGACGTTACTTACTTACTACTGATAAAACTCGCGTATTTTATTGGAGGCATGAATATAACCGACTAGTGGAATAAAGTAAAAAAAATATGTAATTAATCGTTGTGGTTATTATTTCATTAACTTAGCCAGTTTCCACGTAACCTTTGAACTAATTAATTATTCTATCATGTAAATAAATACATATTATTATGCTTATACACGATAACAGGTGTGAACTTGTTACAAGAACACGATTAAAAATGAAAATTCCTGTAACTGCACCAATAGATTTTCTTTAGTAAATATGTATGTTTTCAATTTATATTAAAATATAATTTGAAAACCAGAGAAATATAATTTCTTAAACTTAACAACCCCTTTTTATAATTAAGGTTCTACTTTAAGTTTAATTGAAAGATTTAGTGTATACCCACCCATTTTATCCGTTTTAGTTCTAAATTACCCTTATGTAGCATCGACTCAAAATTATTAAAAGTTTTGCAAGTTTTCAATATCGCTACGAAATCGCGAGTCGATCTATTTTACGAAAAATAAAACCAAGATATAGAGGGTTACAATGTTATGAAAGGTTTTAAAAACAATGCAGCCAGTGTAGACAAATGCGATTGATTTAATATGATAACTAACAAAATCTCATGGTCGAGTTATCTCACTTTGGTCGATTTTTCTGTAGAAATGTTTGCAGGAGTGTGTGTATTTAATATTGGGTGAGTTAGTGTATAGAGGATACAAAGGTAATGCAGTGTTTGGATGGGAATAATGATAGGCGGCCGGTAGACGCTAGGGCGCCGCGCAGTGACGCCGCGCCGCCTGCGCGTGTCGCATTACGTGACACACATGCGCGCCTCCGACGGCGAACCTTCAACCCAAACACAGCTTGCTTATTGCCGTGACATTTGTTAACATGTGAATTCGCCATTGATCTACTCACCTTGAAGGTCGCCTTCGAAATATCACCGTCAATATGATACTGGTTTTAGTACAGTTTTTATGTTTATTTTGTAATGCTGGATATAATAAATATTTTGTGTTTAAAGAAGAAAGTAATAAACACATATAATAAATGTAGGTAAAACGAACGACTAGAGAGGAATGGGCTATTTATTTACCTATCTGCCTTATCCGCGAGGGAATTGGTCTGATGATACATAACATTTGTAACTGACTCCAGATAAGTAGAAAAACTTCCTACTCATGGTAGGTCGTAAAATTCTGAGAGGAACGTTGACATGTTCACACCCTATGTATGTAACGCATTGCGTGGTGGAATTATTGTCCATTCTTGTGAGCCGTGTAGCTCTCGTGTTACCGTATACACGCACCCACCTGCGCGCACCACCGCCACTTGCGTCATTTACAACTTTAAAATAATAAAACAGGTTCCGATTGTGATCTATACAAAGGTGGCTCGACGATTAATGTCCCAGCACACCTGGCAGCCAGACCCCGTGCTGGCCGACACTTGATACTACCTCACCCAAAGCTTTTTATAACTCTACCAAATACATTCCATATTCATAACACAATGACATTAAACAACTAGTTTCACATCAAAAACCGACATAATCAGTCTTCTAATTATACTTTTGAAATTTGATCGCAACTAACACGAAATATAAACGGTTTTGATTATGGGAACATACTTACGAAAGAACTGACCAATTAGCCCTAGTCACATATGTATAAATTAACAAAGTCAAGATGTGATCTTAATTCAGATCGAATGAGCCTTCGTGGTAACTAATACAAAAATGAGCATTTTAGATATTCTATAATTACATTCCCCGAATAATTCAAAAGATCTCGCATCGAACATGGAGCTTCATCTTCCTAAAAGTATTTATCATATTAAGTATTCATTGTCAGTTGGTTTTCCATACACGTATACAACGACACGAGACATGTGTTATTTTTTTAAACAAAGAAAACATGCTCGGAGCAACGACCTGCCCTTATTTGGAGAAGTCAGCAAGGCGACACATGATGAGCCGGCGCGCGATATGCACCCACTATTGACACGTAGTCACCTACATCACCGATGTAATAGTCACGCAACATGACTATTACACACCACCATACTATTTGCTAATTTGTCTAACTTTATGTCACACAACTCAGTCTAGTTTTTGTTACGTTTTCCTACGCGTTAATTGATCCATCAATGTTTGTAACGCAGACCATGGAGGGAAGTCGTTTGTAAAATATTGTAAGCGGGTAAGGTGAGTATTAGCAAGGATTTTTATCGTTATTAGTGGGAGACAAATGGTAGGTATGTTAATGTTGAATGGTCTATTAGCGAAGTTGACGTGAGCCTCGCCAGGTGTACCGGCGACTTGTTCGATCTCCGTATCTGGTTACACTAGGTTTCACATTAGGAAATATATACGCCGGCTCATATGACTACCGACTGATAATTATTGTTTTATTGACGAGATAAATTATTGTAACTATTAATCGGTTCTGAGAATCAAGTGCAAAACAAGGTGATTCATCCACGTTTATTTGCCGCGGTTCAGGCTAGCGCCGCGGGGAGCATTCATTAAATTAAGTGACATTTCATTTTAATTCATCGACATAAATCTCGGACATTATGAGAAGCATTATCGTAGCTCGCAGGTGCTGCCGCGCCCGCGACGAGCCAAAGGTCTCGCGGACGATAGTCACCGCGCACCGACCGACGCGTTGTCTGCGCGTGCGGTGCAATACCCGCGCGCGCACGCCTCCTACCGCACATTATCATTGGTTTGATTCAACCGCAATGCTTATCATATCTAAAAATTATTAACATAGATTCATACACAAAATTACTTAACAATTAATAATAATTACTAGACACTTATTACGTTTACTCGTAAAAATATTATAACCCTATAAAATAAGTGTCTGCATACATTCAAACAGTGTTAAGTAAATAAGGTCGGCAAGTGTAACAACGCCTTTACAAAGCTCTCGACAGAGCGCACCCAGCCGCCGCCGTCACTTTTACGCGTCCACTTCATATATTTCCATGTATATTGTTTGTCAATGTGCTAAATTTGCATAAGCGAGCCGGAGGAAACATTACGAGGTAGTAGGTACGAGGTATGAACAGGGCCAGGCTCCTTGGTGCGTTTCCATTTTGCAATACAATCAACGCTATGATACGCTGCCGGCCGCACCTTATTACCATAACTATTTACGACTATTCAGTAAATCAACACATTTATGTACGTACTGTTCATATTGCACATTAGGTACGCTCGTTATCGTGATGTTTTAAACTGGTTAAACTTTAACATTACAACTGTTATCGTTTGTGTCGATCTGTGCAGTAATAGTTAGTGCGCGGGTAATTAAATTATTATTATGAACTTTATTTCTGCTCCGCAGTTCAGATATTAATTCAAGTTCTATTTTGTTGAACCCTTGTACGTTCCAATTATAGAGCGTTATCATGTTGAATGCTCTATTAATAAGGTAATAGACAAGCCTAGCCAAGGCAAGATGTTATCGAATTATATTATTAAATTCGTACTCAAAGTTCTAAGCTATTGCATGCAAGCATAGCATGCAATGCAACGCGTAAAGGAGGAGTATAGCGTGCTAATGTTAAACATAGCACACGAATCCATAGATAAGAGAATTAATTGGGTATCGCTTTACGTAAAACTACACGCATTTCCATGAACAAATGAACAAGCGAACAATCTTAGATTATTTCTGCCCTATTACTTAAGGAAAGATTGAGATGTAAGGAGACCGATAGTTAAATTCGTCATGCTTTTTCATTCATTTTGTTTGTAGATTGGAGCGGTACGTAGTTTTAGCTTGTGGTTACTATTGTTCTTTTTTGCGGTTTGTATTTGGTCAATCTCCAGTTATTATTGTGGGGTCGAATGCGCGGGTAGGTAAGGCCATGCGCTGTGCAGTAGCCGACCTTGCGGGCGCGTTGCGGTGTCGCGTTGCGCCCACATTTCTGCCGCTCGCCGCGCGTGCGGTGCAACCCCGCGACGGAATGCCCCCATCATCTGATAGCGAGCTGGCCTAACATTTGATACACTCTCCGCAGCATTTCTCAAATACCACGCGTGCAGTCACTGAAACTGTCCGCCAAGCCAATGGCTCTTCTCGCTAAAATTATAGCGACAGTTATCGCGCATTCTTCCGCGGCCATTGAGCCAATTAGCCATTTCTGCGACTGATTTTCCGAAATTCTTAATATGACTCAATTATTTTTTCATCTTACCATCTGAGAAAATTTCTTAAAGGTACTTTATAGAGCACAGTAAGGTGAGTACTTTATCTTTGCTGTGGGTCTTTAACTAGGGCTTTTAGGTAACGTTAAATTATTTCACATCAGTATTAATAATAATAATACAGGTACCTGGTATAATGCGATTCGATTGAAACCGCATAACAAGTAATCTGTGTGATACACGTCGCCGTTTACACGTCCCTCAGACCTCAGCCTCTCCCAGCCATTCTAATTGAAACCTAACACGCTGGGTAGCGCATACTACAATATTCGTATCATTCAAGTCGAATTCCGTCGAAAACCTACGATTAACGTCGTTCTTCCTATTAGATTAACTCTAGAATTAAAACAACAAACTAATATCTATAATCTTCGAGGGCTAGTAATGATCAAGACTTAAAAGAATTACGCTTAATGGCCTATTTCCCTAAGTCATTGATATTTTATGCAACAATACTGGAATTTCGAACATATCCTTAGGCTAATCGTTTTTAAGCGGCCCAAATGTTGTTTACTTCTTATTTAAGTAATTTTTCATCATTCTTCTGCCCTTATCTCATACTCATTTGGCGTCGGCGTAACTTGCTTCTCTTCTACTTCTTTATCAGAGGGCCTAGTGCAAGTTTTTCATAGCCGCCGTCACAAGTCACCGCACTCTAAACTCCCAATAGCCACTCAGGTCTCCTGTATTTTTCAGTAGTCACTATTTAGCTGAGAATTTATCCACGGGTATATATTACATAACCAAACCTACTACTATACCTAATACATTTACAAATTAAGAAGTTTAAAAGGGAATATGATAGTCACTCCGCATAAGAATCTGGTAATCATATTTGGTTGGACCGGGTGCCGACCCCAACCATTCAATATGTAATAGGGCAATGAACATCACATACTCGTAAATAACTTACATCGTACCTTGTTATATAAAATAGTAAGTATCCTTTTATGTACTATTTTTAATCCGGATCGTTCAGGCTACAAACCACAAGATATAAATAACACGACTTTATGCATGACACACTGACTGGTGCAAGAATGTTGGAAACTTCGTTATACCGCGTAAAATTAAAGGCGTACATTCTCACACAATGTTGTAACGATAAACTAGGATGGGTTCTATTAGATATGTGATAGATGAGTACTTAAAAAAACTACATCGCATAATACTGACAAATTCAGCCACCTTTCAACAGGTAGGTCCGAGTACCGACGCGACTCAGTAGAGATAACTTGTGTTTTAGTGGGTCCGAAAATGAGCTCCACCGATCGATCATTAGGACTTATTTATTTTTTGACGGTGACAGGACATCGAGCGGGTTAGTAGCGGACGCGTCTTTGTTATTATCTAGAGGCTGCATCGAGCCATTCGTCATGCTGTCACGGGAACAGAGCCAACGAAACAATCAAAGTGACCGCTCCACGCTTGATAACGACCGGTGACTACGCTCGCTTTTCCGGTACACTTTTCATGAGCCAAGTCCTTATAATGTTTTTGCTTGTCTGTCTCAAGTGACGGCCGTAACGAGCTCTCTGACGCATACTGCCCTGTATGGTATGGTTCACTTACTTATTACACACGTAAATGGTAACTCCACGTTCTAGGACTATCTGATGGGCAGAGGAAATCTATTTTTAAATATAAATAGAATTAAAAGATTGCCATTTAAAGGACATTTCCCTGTGCTGTTCGAGTTAGTATAGTAGGAGTAATAATTTTGAAATAATCTTGACTTGCAAATTGATCAATGAATAAATATAACGTTTTTAAACAATTTTTGAATCGAATTTAAACAATAACCATAATTTATAGCCCACACATGGCTTAGGACTATATGCCACTAAAATATTTGCAGTAATATTGCCTTATTGGTGAGAATGAGAAGCTGTATCCACTGCTCCACTACACAAACAAGCCGAAGTGAACTGGAGTAAGTACGACAGTGTTCTTTAGAACCTTACATTCTTTAAGTTAAGACATAAACTTGTATGAGTTGCGATCACCACCGGTATGCAAAACTTGGTGTATGTGTGCGCAAGATTATCGAAGGCGAGTTTTGCATACCGCAGGCCACGACCATAAAATACAATACATTACGAGCCGAGCAGCGGCTCCCGTGTTACGTGATACACGCATTTAAAGAATATCAATAAATATTAGATACTTTCTCATTAATTAAGTAACTGCTTGAGTTTTTCTTTTTTGCATAATAAATACATTTCTGTGTACTTTATTATTATAATACGGTCTGTATGCACATTCACCAGGCTCTTAACGACCTAATAAGTAGGACTCTGGTTACCGTTGGACTGCCCAGTGGAACCACTCGTACAAGAGTGTAACTCTTAAATGAAGATGAAGAATCAGTAGTAATGGAGTACCTTCGCTCTAGTTTCACATAGGCAGCTGGTAACACCGCTGAGCTGTAGCGATATTTATTATCAAATTAATTTTCAAAGTCCTTGTTTTGCTATTGGAATTCCTCAATCATTATTTCCATATAAAAATACTCCCAATATTCACCCAAACCAAACCAAATCAGGTTCGCAATCAACAACACAAAAAACCCAGACTATCGGTAAGAATGCGTGGCGGGCGTGTTCATTCATCGTTCTCATCATAAACGACTCAAATCCGAACCTAAAACATCGTTATCACTGTTCCCACTTTAATCTTTGAGTAATAAAATTTCGATGGCTCAAGAAAAACGGGCCAGCTCGATAACCATAAATTAGGGCCGAAACGGATGGGACAAATTTTTATAATGGTTCTCCCCCATTTGGGCGCTGACTCGCGTTAATGACAGCCTAACAGTTTGTTTTAACATCATTATAGGAGCGTATCGGGCATTCCATCGCAGGTACCTGCGTGCGCGCGGTACACATGTCCCGCCCGCCCGCGCGCCGATACAAGCACGATTAATTGTCGTACCTTTTGTCATATCCCTACATTATCAGTACGTGGCATTGATTTGTAATTATGTCACATTCTGCATTATCTTATCGTGAGTGAATCGCATCACACGTTTTGAAGCTATATTATTATATAAAGGGAAAAAAAAATATTGAATTGAATACCTATTACTCCTTTTCGCCCTGCAATAACAAAAAACTGTTTAATGTGAGATCAATTTCTAATTGAAATATCGAAACCATCATCCAACATTCACCATTACAACCACTGCTTGCTTGCTGTTCATATTTATAATCTTACCACTGATAATGAGACGGTAATGATTCGAAAATAATGATATACTGTAGATAACTTACATATCATAAAGACAAGTAATCGTTCAAAGTTATGTATCTCACGCAGAGCGGCTCTCAATGCCAGAGATACCCATGGAGCAGAAAAAACTTTTCCGTAGCCGTGCGCAGGCGCAGGCGGGCGGCCACGGCATCCTGCGGCCATATATCCGAGGGACAGCTACACGCATTTACAATTACCTTATCTTACAGCAAGCCGGCTCCTGACGTCACGCGACAAATATTCCTGATCTACCATTCTAACCTACTAACACTACTCAACACGTATTTTGAAAAAAATAATGATGTTTTAACATACCAACTCTACCGTCAAACACAGCAGGTACCAATCACAGGCTTCATTCTAATAAATAGTCTAATAAATAGAAACGTAACCTGGAAAGATTTAGAAATTAAAAAACGTTCACTCTGATTCCTAAAGAATGAAGGGGAAACAAAAAGCATTTATTTTAATCGATATTAGGCGAGCGAGACTGCGCGTAAGAAATTGACATTTCAATAGCAAAAAAGAAAAGCGGTGCGATGCGCGAGTGCGTCCCAAATGATTTAGCGCGCAGTCGCGGGCGCAGCCGCGGTTCCCATGGGAAAGCGTCTGCAAATATTGACCATGTTTATATGCACTTAATGCATCGCTCACCTTTTTACATTTTATTTGTTTTGTGCGCGCGAGGCAGACGGAGCGTCGGCCTCTTGCTTAAGTTTTTTTGTCATAATTTTGTTTAACAGGTAGTGTCTAATGTCGGTTATAAGAATATTACTTCAGTATAAAATGTAAGCTATGCGTTTTTATGCCTTAATAGCAATGTGGGTATGATTATTATGGGACTTGCTTTGCTTGTTGTTAACTCAAAAGGTAACTAAATTAACTTGCCTTTTCATTCACAGTACCGGATACAATATAATTATTAACCACATTACAAGAAATAGAATGCCGATTGATATATGAAAACCAATTTAGCCAATAAATGGGAGCCCGCCTGAGGCCACTCAGAGGTTTTGGTCCCACGTTTTTGGTAACCATTGTCTTTCGTCACACCGAACCGAATTAAATCGTACATAAGGATTGTATTGGGAAATAGTATAGTGTAGTAGTATATTTTAGATATACGTTTACTAGTTACTAATAGAATAATTTTAACTTCAAATGAAATTAAAATAAAAAGTAAAAAAAAATATACAAATGGAATCGTGGATCTGATTTATAAATACTTATTAAAAATATACGCTTGAGAGTCCATCCAATGTAATGATAATATGTAGAATATGTACATACATGTAGAAGTACCCACAAGTAATTACAACTAAACAAAGTACATATAACTTAACTTAATAATGAGCTCCAATTAAGTTTACTACGTGCATTTGCAAATAATATTTTCTCCCAATAGGTACGGTGTGATGAGCGACAATTTGCGGTTAAAATAATGGACCAAAATTACGTGGTGTGTCCTTGTCGTGTCCATGTGGGAATGGACGAGTTATTGCATCACGTTCCTCTAATTATGTGTCGATGGGACGCACAAATTATAGCCATCAGCCGGCTAACAGCGGAGAGCTCAACACTCATAGATTTTGTGTCGGTCATTCCGACTACACCAATGCAATAAAATTAAAATCACAAAAAACACAACAAAAGGACATTTGGAACGCTCATTATACGTCATCAACGATTATTAATTTGGTTTACAACTGAATCTTAAAAAATAAACGTATTTTCTATAAATAGGTAAGCCACAATGATTTCGAAATAGATTTAAAATGAGTTTAAAAAGCTGTCATATAAAAATTTGATATAGATTAGCTACTATGAATTCGTGTAAGAATTTTAAAGGTTTGTGTACACTAGATAATACGAGGAAGTTAATCTCACCATCCGGTCGTTTAGTTATTTACTTTTTAATTTTTAAGGTTCCGTACCGTGTGGCAAAAAAACACATATTTGATCACTTCGCTGTACGTCTGTCTGTGCTGACACTAAGGAACAACAGGTCATCAGCATTATGGTGGAGGAAACATCGTGATGTATGTCAAGTCCTATAACTGAGATACTTACTCATTAACCGATACTTAAGTTCATAGTAACTACCTATAACTGCTCCGGAAAGTGCTACCTTCCGTACATTTTAGAAGACGTTGAGATAATCATTATGCAAGTAATAACTAGATTGTCTGACGTCAGTCATGCCACGTTGGTGTAGTGGTCGCAAGTGCTACTGGGAAACTCGAGGTCCTGGATCCCGGTCAGCAACATGTTACTGGGTTTTTTCAGCTGCAATTTCCTAGCTGCCCGAAGTCTGAATTTGTGACTCTCACCCCTATGAGCGTGTATGATGATACACCCATTCAGGGAATATATGCGTGATGTGGTGACACCAAATGTAAGTAATAACTAGGTATTGTAAGTGACCACTTATAACCTACTGTGACAGAAGTCCATATTGTATTCTCTACGATTTGTATTATATTCAAAGCGAACTATGCAGGCTATTTTAGTTTACCCTGGAGTATTTCATATTCATACCAGGAGAAACTAGCTCAGCCAAAAGCTACTGTTTGTCCTGAAATCGGATTTGGCCGCTGACATTTACCCATATTATAACACAGTGAGAAAAGCAAGCGTTAAATTCTGTGTAGGAACATAAACAACAACAATAACAATTATCGTTCAAGAGGCAATTCCAAATGTCAAGATATATTGACAAGTATATTTTATGTTCAGAATCAATTATTATTCCCCAAATGCACCTATCCTCCGAGTTATTTATCATTATGATCTCGATCACAAAAGGACAACAACACGGAATAACTTATTTAACTAACTCACAGCATTGTGAGTCTTATTATTTGAGAATTAAGGACATATATTAGCTATCTGGAGGAGGTTCGGTGCTCGGAGCGATTTCGATTTGGGATACATGAAAGCGTGCAAAGGATTTGGACTGTTTACGGCTACGTGGGTGGTTGTGGGCGTGGCACTAGTCGTCCCCCTCTTACACATGCCCATCACGTATTCCTCTCTCGTTCCTGGCCGCTCCCACAGGACCTTTCTTGTTAACGTATTTTTTGTTCCTCTCAGCTCATTTTATGGAATGGTCAGGCGAGCAAATATTTACTCACGATTTTGAAAATCTTGTTTTCATACTAGCGTGTTTAGAGTTAAGATGATGACTTGTTACTTTTGATGTTTGACGCTTCACTACGCTCTCTATATACCCTTCAAGTCGTAGTAGTAAATATTATTTATGTGTGTAAGTGGCAAAATATGTATCCACGGATACACACGTGGAGCGCAATTTTAGATCACAGCAAACAATAAACAGTGAACAAATTTCAGTTTTGTTGACATATTATTTCTATGCTGACGCATTTCCTTGCGTATAAACGTGCCTGGAAATGTGTTGCTATATATATCTACACATTTCTAATGAGCAATGAAATATCTTAATGTTCAACATATCAAAACCTGAGATACTGAATAAAAATAACTATGGCTTAAAATTATTTGTATTGTCAAGAAAAGTCAGTACAGAATGTCTACTCAGTAGGACAACTTGATTTACAAAGTTGATGCATACAATATTAATGCTACGAGAAGTTACCTATGTTTACACCCCCGTGCCTCGGAAAGCACGTTATGTTGTTGTTCCTACGCCTGATCTCTCTCCGATCGTGTCGGATTTCCTCCCACCGGACTATGAGAGTGAGGAAATAAAAAAATCATCTGTGTTCGCGCACACACTTGTGCACTATAATAGCTCCTGCTCAGATGGCTAATCCCCGCTGAGCGTAGCCACCATGACCGAAATTCGGCAGGAGATCATTATTATTTATTTTCTAGGATATATTGCCCATAAAATCGAATTTACACATATACCTAAACAAAATATAATATGTTCACATCAATATTCGTCAAACCAACCACTATACATTCAAAAAACACAATATAGTAATCAATAACCATTGTACATTGTTAAGATAGTGCTAGAAGCGTGTGTAATAATTACTAAAGTATTTGGTAAATATGTGAAGGCGCATATAGGAGCGCGGGCGCAGGCGGCGAGCTTCAAAGACCTCACGCGCGCCCTCTGCCGATAAAGAAATTATCCGCTTTCCCACTAACGACCTCTATCCACTCTGCTGCCTAATTGGTAGGTGCCTCTCCCAGGCACACACGCATATTTTTATTATAAGACAAGCTGTGGCCCGCAGGTCCACCCGCGTAAACTTTAATTCGCGATTCTTTATTTTTTTCTTAATGGAAGTAACGTCTAAATCGATCCAGCCGTATCGGAGATTAGCCGAAGTTTTTTTATATTGTATTTTTATGTAAGTACCGTATACTTTCCTATGCATTCAGATAAAAGTTGTTAATTTGGAGACACTTCAATTGTATTTATCTGCGTGTATAGATGGATCGTAAGTAGTGTTTTAGTAGAGAAGAAAAATGTATTCAGTCCCTTAATATTAGGTACAACTATACATAGGTACATTGAACTTGTTGCACTAATGCATTATTTGTAGTACATGGAACATTTATTTTCTCAGGCAATGATTTAGGTTCGAGGCGGCTTAATTCCCGGCCAAAAATGATAGAAAAAAGTGGCTTGTAAAAATAACAATTAATGTTACCATCCAAATCTAGAACAAGGTACCAATTCAAACCCTAATAAATTGTGTAAAAATCTGTAATTATTAGTAACTTTAAGTTTCTGTTGCATTACGTCCTTTATCTTATAATATGAGTAAATAACGTCGTTTTCTATCATAATTCATATTCAGTGAAAATCTATTGATGGCCTAAATAATCCGATAGTGTATAGAAAAGACATCAACGCGCGCCTTGTGACGAGGTTGCTGATACTCAAAAATAAAATTTATAGATTTTAAATATATTATATGCTCAGTATTGTCTCTCGTTGATCTAGTGTTTTCAAATTCTATTGTGAAACTCGAGGTCGTGGGTTCGATCACTGGATCGGGCAAAATGTTATTGAGTTATTATATAAGTAACATCCTGGCGTCTGGTGCCCGGTTAATGCTGGCATTCTCGTCATACTTGTGAACAGGTGCTGCTTGTCTCAAGCTATACAATTATACTTAGTACATATTTTTTAATCGACTTTTGTGAACTGAAACTGTGTCCATGGGGAGATATATATATTTATTATTTATATTGTATAAGTAAAACATGTAATTTTTTTTTGAAAGGAGTAATTACTGAGCGTCATACTAGGTTCTTCTCATTAAAAGCAAACTTCCGGTGGCATGCATAATCCCGTGTAATCGTGTCGTTTGGACTATTTGAAAGTACTTTGTTAAAAGTCTAATTAAATAAAGATATTTTAAATTTTGAACTTGAATGGTAATAAGGCTCACCCCCATTACGTGGGATTTAAACTCTCAGAAAGGACATAGTTGATTTTATCACTAAATCTCTTGAACAGAAGCTAGTATATTCAACGTTTGCTGTAGATCCCATTTTTTCATATTTATTTGGAAAGTGAAAGAAAGAAAGATAATTGTGCGTCAAATAACAATACCGCCTCTTCAAATAACCATAAAGGGAAGCTAATTAGTTTCACTGTGTTTTTAGAAAAAAGGATATCGTTTTTGGGGAACTATTTAAAATAGTCAATAAGCGAGATGTAAAAGAAGCTGAGTCACACGAGACGAGAGGATGAATCACGATACATTAACCGCTACCTTCTAACGTTTCACTGATAACGTGATAACATTAAGGGTGCATCAATTGTATTCAAAGAAAAGGACAGTATACTTCTTAGGAATTCTCAAAAGCCTTTTATTTTTGTTAAGCTGATTTGAGCTTTATTTATTGTTAAAATAAAGACATTGATTGTGAGTACGGGAGCGCTGTGTGCGTAGCCGCTGGCGCTTACGGAACAATGGCGGTTATCTAACGCGCAGACAACACAAACTACCCATCTCGACATTACACCGCAAGGGCAAAAACCACAGGGCGCGGCGCTAAGGGAAAGTTAACAGGTACACAATATGACACAAAGTGAACAGATAACACAAACACGAGCTTTAGAAATATGCCAAGTACGGTACCTTATTGTGGGGCGGGCGCATTGTCCTCGCTCCTTTGTAGATGTTACAGTTTCACGAGTGACGTCATTGGTGTTTATTGTCTGAGAAAAAAATTATAAAAACCCAGTTGCAATGCAGTCATAATTGATTAATGTGTAGTATCGCTGACAAGGGTCAATGTTGCCTCACGCAAATTAATTCTTATAATAAACCAGCTTCTGACCACGAGTTCGTACGCTCGGAATAGTTACTTTGGGCTAACGCTAACATTAACCTGCGATTGTTTTTAGATTGATATATTAAGGCTATAGAGCCTTATTCGATAAATGATTTATTTAACACTGAAAGAAAAAAAAATATTTGACCAGAAGGGTCCGCGACGGGGTAAGCGTTGTAACAACAACACCCACATTTCACCGAATATGATTAAGTGCCAACGTGGCAGAGGGTAAGTCCATCGCCATCTCAGGCGCTATACATACGTCTTTGAATTAGTTTTCAGACATATGCCGGTTTCCTTCACCGTAAAGCTCGTGTTGTGAAATCACTGTACATAAGTTTTTAGAAAAATTCATTGGTACAGACCCCGCTGAGATTCGAACTTGCGTCACGGCCACCACGGCGTAACGCAGAAATATTTTTTTAAATCGGAACAATGTGTTATTGTTCCGATTTATCTATATATATATAGCTGTCATACAAACAAATAAACAAACTCGTCGGCTTAATATATTAGTAGCAATTAAATCATAGGTAAGCCTCGAGTTTTTCGAGTAGAATACTATTCTACTAGAAAGAACTAGAATTAATATAATATTATAAATGTACGTTAGTTAATCCTCATAATGTTGTTTAAAGCAAGGAATAGAAAGCCAGTCCTCCTATTATTAAAAAAAACGTTTTACTCACTGGCCCTAAAAGAGATTACGTGTGATTTAAGTGCCTACTTACCAGTTTGCCTTGTAATTATTTTAGTTACAGACGTGATCAAATCAAACTCAGACTCAAAAATATCCAATTAAACATATCTTATCTATTCGATTAGACTTTTAACAAAGTATTTTCAAATCGTCAGAATGACATAATTATACAAAACTAGTTGTGCTACGAAGCTTCACCCGTGTCGATTTAGTTTCATGCTTTAAATAAAAATAGCCTAAGTTACTTCTTGAAAAATAGCCTAAGTTACTTCTTGAAAAATAGCCTAAGTTACTTCTTTAAAAATCAACTAAAACTCCCGCTATAATCTGTCCAGCCGTTCACGCGTGATGGCGTGACCACGCTATAAGAACCTAGCAAGAAAGTCAAACCCGCGACCCAAGCCTGGTAGGTGTTCTTACACCCTAACCATTGGACCAAATGGGTCGTAAATGCACCTGTAAAGTATGTATGTATTCCCGGACCAAACGATAAACAAAGGCGATTAATACATAATCAGTCATCGCGTCGTCAGAACCCGTTTACATCTTGCGCACAGGCAATGACAGATTGACGGACAAGCATAAAAAGCTAAGATAGTATTTATGGTGCTCAAAGGCTAACAAAACATTTTTTTAGCATCCAACCAAAGTAGTTCCGATAAGAAGGTATTATTTCTAGTCTCAAGGCCTCATGGCGTCTTAAATTATGTATGTTCAAGAAATCAATTATCTTTACAAAATCAGAACTATCCCACAAGGTCCATAGCAGTGGTAACCGCTTACCATCATTAAGTTACCACAGTATAATAGTAAATAAGCATTGCTAATCATGATGATCTCCTAAACGAATTTCGGTCTCGGCGGCTAATCTCAGCGGGAATCAGCCATCTGAGTAAGTGGTATTATAGTGCACAAGTGTGTGCGCAAACACAGGTGCACTCTATTTCCCTCACTCTCATAGTCCGATGGGAGGCAATCCGACACGACTGGAGAGAGATCAGACGTAGGCCCAACGGCTTTACACCATTTCTAGGGTAGGTGTTAACATCGCCAACATCCAAGCTCCGGGTATTTATTGTGAATTTTATGGCAGGAAAACCCAATATCTATTTTTGACCCGACCCGGGAATCGAACGAACAGGCGAACTTACTAACCACTAAACCAACGTGGCAGTTAAATTAGTAATCTTACTACGAAGTCGTACATTATACAAAAGGAAACACAATGTAATGAAACATAATTATTGGTTACCAGCTTTATTAATAAACGTGTTAATAAGTTGGTATTATAACACCAATATTGATCCATGTCATGTGTAAGACATTGCAGGACATACGTGTTAGGCAAACATGTCAGCTACGCAGAGCGTCAACAATCCTGGCAGGACGAATGACTTAAGCAAATATTACCTATTCAATAAGTTGACAATGCTAATGGATTAAAAATAAATGTTTATCTTATTTTAAAAATGGAAGTCGGTACAGCTATAAATATACACCAGCATAGCGATGTTATGACGCATCATAAGAAAGAGAGGATATTGTAGAGGGTTGTTGTCAAGTGGGGTGTGACAAGTGCGGCGCTAACGCACTATTTTGCTTCGTATTTCGCCTTTGTGTCCAAAAGTTAGCGCCACCGTGAAAAAATACCGACGGAAGTAAGCACACAAAGCAAATGCCAACGAGCAAAAAGTTTTGTAAAAAAACTGCATAATGCGGTCGAGAGCCGGCGCGGTGCGGTGGAGGCAGAGCCGCTCTTGTAAAATTTATAACAGCTCTATTTTGTTTACCTGCTTCACTCCGCTTTATATTGTCTGGTAATTGGAGGCATTTGACGAAGACTTATTAATTTATTGACCATAGTTTCGCTTCAGTTTTTATAAAAGTTTTTATGGAGGTGCTAAAACGTTACTCGTCCTCTTTGTTTTGTTGCACGCTTTTTGTGCAACTCGCAATTTATGCAATACTTTAGTGATGAATCTTTTTGTTTATGGTCTTGGTACGTGTATTGACGCTCGAAGGCGTACATGCTCCGCAGAGTCGATAAAACAAATGAACCGTTGCTTTTTATGATTTTAAGGCTATAAGGGGGTCAACTATGATTTTTTTACCATTGAAGTTTAATTTTACGGTACCAAAATGAAAAGTCAAAGCTCAGCTGAAGTTCTTAATACTGTCTGCTTAAAAAATACAGTTATCAATTTATAGAGTGTGAAAAGTCTTGGTATTACTAAGTATGTGTAGTACAGATTCGTGTAGATGAGAGAAACATCGATTTTCTAAAGTATAAATTACCTCACGATAAAAACCTTCCTTCTACTGTATTGACTATTGCATGCTGTCAATTTGTAATAATATGTCAATGGCAAATATACGAGCCCGAAATAAAATCAAGATTCATAAATCGTTTATGTTAATGCTATTGACATAACTAATTAATGTAATTTCGAGAAAATGTTAAAGTTCAAACATGAGATGAGTCACAGACAGCAATAGGTATACCTCTAGAAAATATCGATCCATAATTTTGGCTTTTATTTTTTGAAATCCTATACATATATGCGCACCTGTACCTAATATCGTATGTCCAGTAAATATAATATGATAGTATGAGATCATGGTATCGCAACTTATTATTAGATTATCTCAGAAACGACCAATAAATTAAAATCGGCTAATTAATATGCAAAGATCAATTTTGTTTATAAATTATGAGATAAATAAATTACGTCCACGGCGTTCCGTTTATGTCAAAGAAAATCACCTTATATGTGTATGTTGAAATGTCTAGTCGCATCTATATAGATAAATAAAATTGAAGTGTCTGTTTGTAATTCCAAATTAACGAGCTTACTTTTTATTCCACTTACATACAATAATATTTATTTAAATTATTATGTGTCTGTCTGTCTATCTGTCTTTTTGTTCCGGCTAATCTCTGAAACGACTGGACTTATTTAAACGGGTCAACTGCAGACAGCTGATGTTACATGGAGTGTCTTAGGCTACTTTTAAAATGTAATTAGTAAAGCTCTAATTAAAAAAAATGGACTTGGCGAAAAGTAATCTATGAAATTATATCCACGCAAGGCGCGTGGGGCGCAGCTGGTCGATCATATAACTATGCTTTGCAGCATAAAAGTGTCGAACGGTGTCCATGCTACATTTTGTAAGCAAGCGTCATCCGTAGACACGAATGACGAATTCCTCTAATCTAACTATTGTTCTTGGACTTCCCAAGTTTGCCGACGGACTGATGGCGCTGGTAATAAGTGTCCCATTCCTACTAAAATTATGGTACTACCGCTGCTGGCACCGATGTTACTTAAATGAATATCTAAGTCTTTTTAGAACTTCACCTATTTTCTTTTTTATTCTACAAGGGTGGCAAACAGTGCACGCCTGATGCTAATCGGCTACTGCAGCCTACTAAGCTAAAAAAATAAGCTGCAAATGAATTAAACTAAAAACTTCAATGACGACTAGGTTGATCTGTTGGTTAAGCAATTCGTCTTCGTCGCTCAGGGTCACGAGGTAAGTTTCCGCACAGTACACACCTACTAATTTGACATTAGTGGCTACGTGCGTGGGTTTGGAATTTTGATTTATTTTTGTGAAAAGTAAATACGAGTTTAAAAAACAGTTTACCTTATCAAATACGTGAATTCTATGCGTTCATTCGACTAACAGCAATTAAACATTTTCACCCTTTTCAAACTAATGTTATATCATGGTGAACAAGCTGTTATGCTTATACAAGGAATAATCTGAATCAGTTAACTATAGATGTCTCAGATAACTAGGTAAGTAGATGTCTAAGAAACAACGAAGGAAATGTATAGTAGAATAAATATTAGAAATAATCGCTCGAGATATTAGGAAGAAGAAAGATTAACGTAGGTAAAGGTACTAGAAAAATAATTATATAAATGAAGAATGTTATTAGTATCACTTAAGGATAATTTTTATATCTCGAACGTTTCGTTTTAATAACAGTCGAGTGTATAAAGAAAACAGTGAGAAACTTGTTAAGTAATATTGTATTTTTAGGTTGTACGACTGGATTGTATGTTAAGAGATCTTATAATAGGCCGTCACCTGTCCTGCCATACGCGGCCAGCGAGCACTTGCATTTCCACATGAGCCGCGCACTGTCGCCCGCGTGTCTCGGCCTGCATACACCTGTGACTTACACTAAAACGTATTCAAATATCCTCTCCCCACGACACACATCCGCAGTGGTCATCGTATAATGCCCCTAAAGGCCGCAGCACATATAACACCGCCAAGCTAGAACGGCGATGTACGCGTGCCATATGAAATGTGTTATTCAAATGAATCCGTGGTAATAACGAATATAATTCTGGTTTTCTATGGTGACTACGGCACCTGAAGACGAATGTGCCATTTACATTGTAATGCACGCGCAGGCGCACTGCTTCCAACCAGTTCGATTAAGAGGGGAATGCTGTCCACATACTAACTCCGCTCACAGATAAACGATTGTTCATGGCATTTAACGATAACTGCACTCCTCTCGCGCATAGATTTTGATTCTACATAGCGATCGTTTAGGTGGAGAATAGTCACACTCGTAATGTGAACTATACCTAATTAATGCCATCATTTAATGTGATTTTCAATGTAGATATAATATTCATTGTCTTCCAATATAGATATAATATTCATTGTCTGTTGAATGTGGACTACTTTTCGGGGCGTGTTACGTTAAACCATATTTGTGCGCTAATAAGAACCATGGTAAGTATATTTACCTGATTGATCCTATGTGTCTGTGGGTGCCGGGGGTGCACGGTGCGGGGGGCACGGGGAGGGGGGCGCGGGGAGTGCAGGCGCAGCGGCAGTGACCGCCGCAGCCAGGTGCGTGCGGCCATCGACACCATAAAATTAATAACCCGTCGAGCCTCCTAACCAATGCACTCTTGAGAATCATGCGCACTTCACTTACAACTATGTTTACAAAAATGACCACTGATGTTCAATTATTTGATCTCAGAATCGACACTTCTCCAATTCATGCAATTCATTCAAGGTGGTATAAGTATTCATTTTCCTTCTCTTTATTCAAGTAACCGTTCAAATTCAAAAACAACTGACGTGGTGATATGTAACAATCATTGTGACCTGTAGAACATTCCTGAATTCTTAAAGATACTGTGGGGACTTCGAGACTTCGATGGAGTTCGTTTTAAATCTTAAGCCAAACCTATCCATCTTTGAAGCCACTAAAATTAACCTGTCATCATTTGTCATGATGGCTCCCTATATGTAAGGGCCTTTAAGCACTCAATGCATTGAAAGGCCATTTCTCGGAGTTATGTATCAGTGCCTGTGCCATCCAAGTTTTTATCTGAGTACTTGTAAAAGAATCAAGTATCAATACTTTCATACCAAAGTGTATCATATATATCATATATCGTATATACCTATAGAGCATGTTGAGCCTATATCGAACAAAATGTTAATGACTCTAACCAAAGGGACCTAATAAAAAGAAAAACAAGGAACATGTAATCCACTCGCCCATTATGCAGAGGAACATTTTTATCAGTTCGAAATTAAATAAAGTCGTAAAAATTTTCTATGCCGTGGCACATTAAGAACTCCAACAGTATTTATAGCGTCTACATAAAATATTCCATTTGGTCAGGCACAAATTGAATTATCATAAATTGATCCTTTCAACGAATTAGATTCATTGAGGGTTGATGTTGGATTAGTATTTAATAGAGGTCGTACGGCGCGGTGCGCGGGCGGCGGTCGAGCCGGGCCCGAGACGGTGAGTCTGCCTGATAAAGGAGCATTTTATCCGCTCGATTTAGCATGAAATTGGAACACAAAGTGAATAAAGCCACAAGATTGTAAACATTATGAGGTTCCCCTTTTTTATTACTGGCATTCAGCTTATTTACGGTTCTCTTTTTATTGGTCACTGGTGTCCGGCTCGAATCCCCTATTTATTACCTTGTTAAACTCTAGTTAACGAACTGATCACTCGGTACCAGGCTGGGCTCAAGGTGAACTTAATTGGAAATTTATCGCTTTACCCCAACAAAGTTTAATTGATTCGCGTTGTGCGCGATTGTAAAAACGGGCTGCGTACCATTTCAGACTCCAAATTGAATTCAACAAAAACAAGTAGAAATGAGAACGTTCAATGTAATTTAGTCAGTTTTATAAAGGCGCAATTCCAAGGTATCGCCAGCGGATGCCGGTGTAAATGTGAGCGTCCTGACGTTCCCACGCGTGAGGGTAACGCCGGTACCACCAGAATGAATGACTCACTAAACTCAAAGCTCCATTTCCACAAGTCATAGTGCAATTAATAATATGCGGCATCCTGTCGAATTATCTCTCGTCTTGGCAGGGGTCCGGCCGGCTTTAATTTACCACAATGGAACTCGGTTCTGAGAAGCGTTCGCCGGCGAGGCGGGCCGATTCTTCGACGAAAACAAACAGAAAATAATTATCATAAAGATGAAGAGCGGCCGCTCGAGGCTCGCCGCTGCTAATGGGGGCCCACCTGGCAGCGCAGGGCAGCCCTCCGCCCTCACACATGTGCCGCGCCGCCGCGCCGCCCGCGCACACTCACGTCCGCCTTCCAACTAATAAACACATGATTGCTTTTTGATTGCGATCGGTAATCAGCCAGTCCCTCGGGAACTATTCGAGAATACAACTAAAGCCTTACGCCATAACGATGCATTTTGCATACCCTGCTATTTATAACCTGGATTGAGTGAAAACAGCGCTGGGCACGTTGAGAAGGTGAATCAAAAATAACTCTGTTAACAATACTGCAACACTAAAAGACTTCAGTAAAATAAAGGTTCATTGCCGTTATAACGATCAAAAATTCCATTATATATAGTTTTAATGGTAAATACCTACATTTAATTTATAGGACCTATATCATCAATTTAGGTATATCTAATAATTAATGGAACCCAGGATAGTCTTTAAATTAGCCTTCCTTTAAAGAGACATAGCACGTAGCACGTAATGTTTTTTTAAGATTTTTATTTGTGTGATCTACTTAGGTATTTTAATGGCCGTTATAAAAATAAAAAAGACCATCAATCAAGTACATGCTTGAATAAAACAAAAGCAAATAAACGATAATTAATATCAGGGTACCATCACATGTTAACACAATTAATAACTCGCGTGAACAATGTGCTCATTACTCCGGTTCTTATCAAGGCTACTATAATAGCCGTGGGTATATCTCTACACTATATCTACCCTATGCCTAGCATCTACCGTTATATCGATCACCTATTTTGTGTATATTTACAGCTATCTTTTGACCCATGTGAAAGACAGACGATAACAATTCCTTTACTTTCTTATCTGCATTGTCCGGGATTAAATGTTCAATGAATGTGTACATACAAGTCTTTTGTCCATTCCGTTATCACCGTGTAACTTCGAAATAGAACTTTCATCACTGGGTCCTCTAGCTGAGTGGGCTCTGGGAGAATTTTAAGGGGATTGTTTAAAACAATTAAAACTCCTTACACCTTTCGCAGAAAAGATTTAGTATGTAGATACACCTTTTTATCCATAAGTGTCTGGAAGGCACCTTAAGTGCGTTAAGTTATTTGTACCCGGAGTGCAGTTATCAGTAGCTATTCACAAAAGAGACTTCGCTTATCACCGCCAGCATTGTCTCGGAAATATTTTGACACTAAGACCGCCAACGAACTGTGAAAGCTCGGAATGAAATACTTTAACGAATTCCTCGGCTGCCTACCGCAATGGCGAAATACCTTCGTAGTTTTTAGTAACCTTTTTCCAATAGCGATGTTTGAGAGCAGTTTTTGCGTGGATGCCGCCGTATATCGGTCGGTGGTCCATTAAAATTGGAACAATGGCCCACTCACACTCTAATAGCTGTTTTATCTACGTTTGACGCAGATTATGTGAGTTTCGTCGAGGTAAGTTTTTCAAGTTTGCTTTAAGACCGCCGGGTGACTAACTATTATTAATATGCACATTTATCACTATTTTCAATTCATCAATAAAGAAAATTATTAAAAAAAATACTAATTTGTAAGTGAAGACTATAAAATAATTATATAAAATATTGACTCGACTGATTTTTACTTAACGCCTATGAGTAACATTATGGTAATGTACCTACTGAGAACTTCGGATATTTTTATGGTCATAACTAATAAAAAAACTGAAATTAATGTATTAGCTTTCATTTATTAATTATTTTAAGCTAGTGGGTGTTTACTTATCTAAAATGAAAATAATTATGCCTCCAACAAGGCATGTAGGCGCTGGAATGCTACTTTGGTCAGGACTTGCTCAATTATTTATTTTTTCTGACAGAATACCTCAAATTCCTAACTAGGTATTTAATATAGCAATGAAAATGATGGTGTTGAGCTTTTTATCAATTATACATACATACAGAGAACCCCAGGCTGCGCCCCCCGCCGATTTGAAGACCCTACACTACGAAGGCTCTGCCCCGGCCAGTGTAATAAGCAACCTTATGAACCCGACGATAATATCTATAATCCTATATAATCATTTCATTCTGACGATTTGAAAATAAAAGTCTAATCAAATAATGATATTTTTGAGGTTAGTGTGGAGGCGACTTCACGCGTTCAAAATTCAACTTAATCGTCACATCCTATATCACGTCATACCCATATTATATTATACAAAAGTTATAGTTTGTTTGTTTTGATATCGTTAACAAAAAAGGGTTGAGTCCTAAAATAATTAAAACTAAAAAAGTACCTACCCAGCCATAACAAATTTTACCAAAAGTACCATTATACACGATCATATCACACACTAACTGTTAAGCGGCTTAGCCACGATGGGACAGACTGACGGTCAGAAATTTAAGGAAAACATTGTGAGTCTTTGAGATGTCATTCAAACTGCCTGAAACAGCGATGGACTAACCATCTGCCACGTTGGCGCTTAACCATCTTCGGTGTAAGTGGGTGATGCTATTACAACACCTCTGCCTACCCCTTCGGGGAATACAGGGGTAAGCATATGTTTGTATGTATATAAGTATTACAAATATTCTGATTTAAAAGTTACCTCACATACACATTTATTAATGACATTCATATAAATAAAATAAGCCAAAAACAATTAAATAAAGCGTGTTCCTTGCTCTCATAGCAACGTTGCAACACAAAATCAATTCCGAACACTACTTAGGTACTTCGCGTGTGTTCCTACGTTTTACAGTTTCTTCTACATTCCGGTGAAGACGTAAGTACCTTACGGGTGAGATAATATGAAGTTTAATCTATAACTTGGATTATAGGACTTGTTCTAAACGATAACCTACACATCAATACAGAGAAATAAAATTTAAGTGTCTGTTTATTATTAACAGCATCTTACTAAATGCATAATCTTATGGTATTACCTATAATGCGGAACATACCTAAAAATCTGCAAACAAACTCTTCAGCTTTATATACCTACTAGCTGTGCCCCGCGTAGAGTTAATTTCATGGGCGACCCGCGGTACCCTTATATTTTTTTTAAATAAAAGTACATAGCCTAAGTTACTTCTTGTAACATTAGCTATCTGCACTGGCAGATCCCGTTAAAATCGGTCAAGCTTCAGAGATTAGCTGGAACAAACAGACAGACAGCTTTATTTAGCCTCAGAAAGCTAGTTTCCGACACGGTGGTAAATTCTTCGACATTCATAAGTGCCTTACCAGTCCCTAAACTGAATAAATCATTTTCATTATTTATCTGTATCGATGTATAGATATAGATTAGTATAGATTTAAGAGAAGCCGGTACCGGTTTTGGGTACCGAAGCGGACTAGGTACTTACATAATGTCCAGATACTGGAGATACTCCGGGATACTTGCCGTCTCTTTATAATCTCTTCACCTTAAATTCTTGAAGACCACACGTAAGTACTTCCTCGGGACAATCAGGTAGCAGGTCCTTACAGCAGCCCCATAGCGAACCCATCTACGTAAGGTCTAAATAATGTACCCACGACTCAAGTTAAGTAGTCCATCAAGTCCTTGTTTAGGTTGGAATCTACTTTAATTCCATTACAATTTCAAATAAAAGTAACCAAAATTAATGAGTGACTCAGGAATTCACCCAAAAACCAAGAACTGCAAAATCGTATTGAACATGAACATAACATAATAACAAGTCCATATTTACATTCTTTTCGCGGAAAATTATTTAATCTTACGCGGTACAAATGAAAAACAGCACACTGTTGTTTGTAAACGAACACGAAAAGACGGCCGGGAGCCTTGAGTGCAGCCAGCATGTTACATCTTTAGCGGCTAACAAGTCTTACACGCACAAAACTAAACTCTAAATACCATGACATAAGAATCACATTTGAAACTCATATGTTTTCAGACAACTTTCCGAAATCGGTACTTGAATGTATTTAGAAATATCAACTCTAACGCTAACTAATAAGACTTTATTTTCCTAGATGATTCCAAAACATCGGAAGCTGGGCACCCGAAAGTGTTTACCCGTAAATCACGCTCATTGTTTAAGTAAACTTCTATTTCGATGGTTTACAGTGAAGCACTCTTTGGGCGTTTAAGCGCTAAACAACATTTTCCCGGTACCAATAACCAAAACAAGGCATTATACAGGTTCTGAATTAGGTCCATAAGCCGAATGGTGAGCCAAGAATACACATTACGATAGGACATACCTGCCTCTTCCAAGGCGAAAACTGCCTGGTGTCTTAAAGGTTTCCCTCTAGTCAATAAAAAAAGTACATTAGACAATTATGGTAGCTCAAAGGTGAGGCTTCCTGCTTACGGGGCGATAACGAAACTAGAGTACTTCGGTTCGAGACTGACGTTCACCGGTTTTTTTTTCTTTTTTTTTTGTGTGAAGAAGAAACCGAGCACAACTCGGTCAACAAGATATTAAGTACTTATGAGTGGTGAACATATTACCTACTTCGTTTTGAGTCAATAGATATCCCAAGCTTTGGGTTACCATGACGTGCCACCCATTGTATGCGTTGCTCCAGCGGCAACAGGGGAAATAGAGTTAAACCATATTACAGAACATGGTTTAAACGCAGACTAGATCGCCCTCAGACTAAAACTTTTTAAATCTGTATCACAGAACGAGAAAAGGGGTAAGACATTTTGCAGTGTACGACGTCGTTAAATTGAATGAGTATATTGGAATTGTGTAAAAATTTGTGCATCCAATCATTGAGGTCAGGTATTTTTTACCTTCTAGAAGGTAAAAAATATGATGAAGCCATCCCAGGTTCCGCGAAGAGCTAATCTGAAGTGTTATAATAACAACACCCACTTTTCACCGAAGATTATTAAGTGCCAACGTGATAGAGGGTGAGTCCGTCGCCATCCTAGGCACTATACATAATACATGTCTTTGAATTGCGTCTTAGACATATGCAGGAAACCTCACGATGTTTTCCTTCACCGTAAAACACGTGGGGTGATATTACTACACTTAAGTTTTTAGAAAAACTGATTGGTACAGGCTGGGATTCGAACTTGCGTCGACTGCTCAAACGTAGCCGAATAATAGTGCTCCTTGGAGGAGAAGGGGAGTGGAGACACTTTGTTGGCAATGGGATATCGAACGATAACACTTTTGTATCGCTAATAATTATAGGCTACATAAACAGTCTGCCATTTGAATGTAAGCTGGTTTGCTACATTTGTAGTATTGAATAATAAAGGACGCAATTAACATTCCTTATTTTATTTATTACTAATCCTAATATACAAATACATTAAATAATTAATAGGTTTCTTCAATCAAAAATTCATTCACTGATTTGCTATATCTCTCTGGTAGTAGATCGGCAAGTTCCGTTCGCGTCAGCCAAGTTGCGTTCGACTGACTGACTTTCCCACTTTTGTAATTGGCATAATAGAAAAACACCTGAAATTAATAAACAGTATAAAATATACTTATGTCCTCTCTCACTTCGTATGTCAAATTTCCCTTCACTCCCTTTTTTGCAAGTTGAGGAGAAGAAGATTAACCATGTTAATTTTTTAATACACATCACTTACTTTGGCTCCAACCTTCCCATCAATTTCCACAGGATATTTATATTTGTAGAACCCACATGGAGCATTTGACAAAAACTGAACTGATAGTTCTGGACCACAATGTTCGAGCAAAACTCGTTCAGCAGTCTGGAATACAAATATAAGCATGAATTTTTAGTCTTTTGCCAATATAATAATAATTTACATTAATATTATGAATATGAATTTTTGGTATTAGTTATTTCCTTTTATTGATTTGTAATGAACTTTATACACCAGTATAAACATGTATTACTCAACTTAGACCTTGGTAAGGCACTTCAAGCACAGAGAAAATTATCTCTGGTTCAGAAACCAGCCTTCTGAGAAGACCTGACAAGAAACTCATCTGGCTGTTTGTACATTTCATTAAAATTACATACTGTACTGTACATACTATAATGTAGTATGTACTGCAAATTTATTAATATTATATTGCTAGGTCTAATGACATATCTGAAGTGTATAATATACTGCAAATTAATTATATTTATATTTGCGACAAATGCTCACGCCTTAATCACGAAGAGTTTGGCGCAGGTGTACTTACATGTAGCATACCCACAAAATTAAAAAAATATTATTTGATCTATACCAGAAGAATGGAATGCTTGTGAGATTTCAAAAATAAAAGTGTAATCATTGTAGGTCTCTAGAAGTATGGACAACACACCTGTCTGAGTGTCTCTCCCTCCTTCCACTGTCCCTGAGGCAGTAATGGCTTGGTGTCTTTACCTAGTTTGAGCTGCGTCACAAGCACCAGGTGCCTCTGTAAAGACCTCTCTAATGATGATTTGTCATTCTTCTTATCTGCCTCTGGAAATATACTCGCTGATTTAATTAACTACAGTAGCTGTGTAAAATACCAATAATATACATTTTACGATACAGGGCCTAGTATTTGCAGATTAAACTATGCAGGTAAATACAATTTAAGTGTCTGTTTGTAGCTCCAAATTAACAGCTTCTCAGTAAATGCATATGAAGAAACCAATTCTAAAAAAAATCTGTTTGTCTGTATTTTTGTGCTAATACAGGCACAATAACTGGCAGATAACTGATATTGCAAGAAGTAAATTAATAGGCTGCATGCAGGTGAAACTGGGTGTCGGCACAGCTATTTTGGATAATTTGAACATGACTGGTAGCATTTGGAGTAAATTTATTAGTTTAATATTCCCAAAATACTCAGACTCAGACGCTCACACACTCACACATACATAATACAATAAGGCTTATACCATACTTACCATAAAACATGCTAGCTCAATGCTATGTACTAAAGTATAAATGAATAATAATTTGTCTTATAAGTGAAATTATCTGTAATTTCTTAAGACTATTAAGATTCTCTATACCCAACCAACAATATATATTATAGTGCTGTCTGGTCCCAAATTAAGCAAACCTTTATTTATAATTATTATTTTTTATAAATAAAAATATGTGTGTTTACCAGTGATAATATCAGCAAAGTTAAACTTTGCAAGCTCATCTGTAGCAGCATCTTCAAAGTCCTGAGCAGTTATTTTGCTGACTGTGTCCATGTCTACATCAGATGATTCCTTCTTTAGGAGTTCAGCTTGAATCCTATCAAAACAGTAAATCATGAAATTTACATAAAATAGAACACCTTTAAATGTTTTACTTTCTAACATCATTAATAATGATATTATTTTTGCCATTGATAGATAATGTGATGTATAGATAATGATAATCTTTTTCAGGCTATACAATGATGAATAAACACATTGTGGTTTTGCATAAGTGTCATATTTACAGAGGTGAATATGTTCATTGAATGAAACATGAATCAATCATCAAAATAATAGATGATTTTTGTATAATTAAAATCAAAAATAACTTTATTTGAAAAGACTTTTAACAAACAACTTTTAAACCATCAGAAGGTCACAGATAATTACTTTGCACAGGGTTATAAAATAGCTACTGTTGGATTCCAAAGGGTGCTTTTGCTGAGAAGAACCCAGCAAGAAACTCAGCAATTACTCCTTTCAATGAATGAACGGGCAATTAAATTGAAACTAAGTATTTATATATTCTTTAGTACATACTTATCGTTTTCATGTCTCTTCTCATGGTCTGACTTCAAACTCTTCTCTATTTCAATTGTTGAAAGCATTTGCTTGTATTTCTTTTGCATCTCATTCAAGGGTGGTGTAACCACAGGTAACCGTTCCACACATACTCCAGTTACTATATCCCATGATGGCTTATTACCCAGACCTGTGAGAAAATAAAAATGAGTTATAATTTTCATTTCATTGCATATAAATATTGTTTTTGTATAATCTCTACATACCTCTTATAAATAGTCTCTGACATAAACCAAATTCAGATTGAAGCAGAGGTCTTAGTAGCATTTTTTAGTTAAATGAGAGCTTAATTTTAATTCAATATTATTGGATATATACAAAATTAATTAAATATCTTTAAACATAACCTCACATCAAAGAAAGAAGAATGACATGACATGAGACATCATTGTCATTGTCATTCTTGATACTTGATGGATGATATCTTCTAAGATCTGTCGATAATGTTACCTATATAAAAATTGCTGCGACTCATTTGCTATCAAAATCCATGTTCAATGGGTTCCTCACATATTTTTAACAATTTACAAGATATTTTTCTCAACAATCACTTGACATTGGCGGAATAGTTTTACTTAAGCTCATCGCCATTAAATAAATAAAGGAAAGGAAAAAATTGCTGCAATATTGGAAGGTGCATAGACATACATTAGTAAAAAAATATACATGTCTATGGCTAGACAAGTTCGGAAAAATATCAGTGTGAAATTTAGAAAAAATTCAAATCAGTCTGAGCTATGCAACACTGCGATTGTTAAATCTATGAAGAAATGTGAATCTGCTCCTACTTTATAGTAAATATTATGTATCTGTGCTATGAACTTGATTGCTTACCTTTTTTCAACGGGTGGTCGAGAATGTCATCTATCATTAAACATTTTCATTATTTTACTGGCAATACTTTTCTACCGAATCTGCCTTTTCCGGCTCTTGTGTCAAAGCAAGTAGGTGAATTTGTTTTTACGTGAAACAATCGTAATAAATCTATTGAATTACTGAAGTGTTTAATGATATACCAATCTTACTCGGTGAGGTATATTGCTTCCCAACATTATCCCAGTTTATTTCATTTATAAAAATCGAAACATAAATTCAGTTTCAGTATTGACAAGTTGGTGATATAGGTTATGTCGCAAAGGAATTCATCATAATCGTTATTTTTTAGGCCTCGTCATGAAGCAAATCGTTGCAAACCAAAAGGTGAAGATCCCTGAGGGTCTCACCGTCCATGTGAAGTCGCGACTAGTGACAGTGAAGGGGCCGCGAGGAACTCTCAAAAGGAATTTCAAACACTTGGCTGTGGACATTCGTATGGTGAACCCTCGCCTACTGAAGGTAGAGAAATGGTTCGGTTCCAAGAAGGAGCTTGCCGCAGTAAGGACAGTGTGCTCTCACGTTGAAAACATGATCAAAGGTACGTTGTTATTGTTTGTGTACCAATGAATGGAAATCATAACCTGAAAACTGCTTTACCAAACTTATTCTTGTTGGTTAACAAAATGCTCTTGGCGAATTAGAGAGCTTAAATCAATATTTTACTGTGGGGGTTTTCACAGTGTGATGTGTTAATTTTAGACAGACAATTAAAATGTTTTCTTTTTGCTCAACTTAACAATTTATCAAAGTTCTCAGCAATTCCTGACATATTATAATAAGTTGCTAGACTAATGAGGGAGTATTAAATACTATTGGATAGTTTATTTGATTTATTTAACAGTTACCAATATTGCATCCCACAGAAGTGAAAAATTTATAGTAATGATTAACTTAGTAATACTTTAAGTATGTGATAGAATGTTTGTATATAAATCAACAAAGTTGATGTATATACATTTGCACTAGATATTATGCTACATTGTTGCTCAAAATGTGTTTCTATGAATAAATTTTATAAAATATAGGATACAATATAAAAATTAATTGCTGCTCATTAGTCTCGCTAAAACTTAAGAATGGTTGGACCAATTTGGATGATTTTGATTTAGATATATTTGAGAAAGTTCAGAGAAGGCTTAAAAGGTGAAAAATATGAATAATAAATGAAGGAAATAGTGATATGAAGATCACGAAGTCAACTAGTCTAATGTATCAAAAACATGCTAACTCCAAATAACATGGGATAGGGGGAAGAGGATGATGATGATGATGACGACAATGTGCAATAATTAGACGAGAGTACAAGATGCTTGACAATACTTCGTTTTTTCTTTCATTAGATCTGAATTATACTGTACAGTCAGAGTCAATTCACATTTCCTAAAATGTTTTCCTTTGCATACAATTACATAAAATACCATTACAAATATTTATAACAAATAAGGCTCATTATTAGAAAAAAGATAAGAATTCCCTATTGATGGTCATACTATACAGTAAAATGAGAGAAGGTACTTACCAAATTTTTATTACAAGATTAATTTGTCTTCATGTATCATGTTTTACAGATCTTTTTGGATGAGACATAATATACCTAACATATTAACTATATAGCCGTAGTGAACATGGGGCTTGAAAAATGCAAGTTTGAAGAAACCAGCAGCTTGTAGCCTGTACCAATATTTTTTTATAAAAATTTAAGATCAGTGATTTCACACCACTAGCCTTATGGTGAAGAAAATAATTTGAGGAAACATGAATGTGTCTGAAAAATAATTGTAAGACATATGGAATGAGACTGCTATGGACTCATCATCTGTCACGATTTTACTCAATAACCACATGTCCATAATACTCAAATGTGAAGTATTATTTGTCTAAGTAAGGGCCAACCAAGCAAACATTGAAAATAATATTATTTCTCTAATACCTATCATTAGATAGATTATTTTCTTCTGTCTTCTAATGTTTGTTTATTTAATTATTTCAGGTGTGACCAAAGGATTCCAGTACAAGATGCGTGCAGTATATGCCCATTTCCCCATCAACTGTGTCACCACCGAAGGCAACAGCATTATCGAAATCCGTAACTTCTTGGGTGAGAAATACATCAGGAGGGTAAAGATGGCACCGGGTGTGACAGTGGTCAACTCACCCAAACAAAAGGATGAGCTTATCATTGAAGGCAACTCCTTGGAAGACGTGTCCAGCTCTGCTGCACTCATCCAGCAATCCACCACAGTCAAGAACAAGGACATCAGAAAGTTCTTGGATGGCCTTTATGTGTCTGAGAAGACAACTGTTGTAATGGACGAGATATAAGATCATTAAATAATTTTAAATGATAAATTATTTTATTTCTTCAGCATTTGGATGTGCCTGATAGAATATAAATCTATATAGGAAAGCTGCCTGCACATAGCTAGCTTGGCTCAATTACCTAAACTTGCCAATTTCTGTAACACTTCCAAACCAACCAATGGGCTCTCATCACAAAACACCTCAGTATCAGAGAATAGAAGAAACCATTCACCAGACTTCCCAAACATTGTTGTCCAGATTGCAAAAAAAAATTACGGTAGTCATGTTCACACCTGAATTTCCTAAAGGGGAGTACTTGCTGAGTATGCAGAACTTATAGTATACACACATTTCGTCAGATATGTTTCAAGTCCATGTAATAGGGGGCGAGATTATTGCTATTAACTCGGTACAGTTTGCGAAAGCTACACTGACTAGGCAAGTCCACCCTAATCACCAATACAATTTGCCAATTCGGCTTGGTTGCAGTATCAAGTACTCTGCAACTAACCAAATGAAATGAAACATATTTTTCAGTGATTGACAACTAGAACTAGCCATGGCATGCATGGGTGAAGACTAGTAATAGTATAGGCATTACATATTTTAACCGACATCATCAAAAGGGGGTTTGTGAAAACACCATCCTCCGTGAAGTAAACGGAATGGTAATGTCGACCAGGATTTCCCTCCTGGTCGCTTGTGGGGGTGCACGTGTTGTCTGCACAACATGCTTAACCGTGACTTGAGTAAGCTCTTAACAGTTTGCACCTATAACAATTGCTTACTGTCTCTTCGTAAATACTTACCTGTACCTGTACGTTAGCTGTACCTACTTATTAATTTGTAAGGTAGGTAAGTTAGATCCATTGTAAGTGAAACAATAATAGAATTTTCAACGTAAATAATTTTATTCAAACTATTCTATTGAACGTCACTAACTCATAAACATTGTACATCTGCAAATATGGGCGCTCGATAAAATGTTATATAGAAGTTAAAACATACATTAATTACACTTAATTATTTTACACAGATTAACACACTCGATTATTAATTAAATAAAATAACTACTTAAGACAATAAAATAAATACCTATTTAAATAAACATTCGCATAGTAATGTTAATACATCCGTATTGAAACTTATAAAATAAAATATTTGCATTAATATTATTTACAAAACAAACATTTTATCGATAGGAATCACGACAAACTAAGTGCACCATAGAGAAGAGCATATTAAATTAGAAATGTATTTGACCAAATTTGGATCTATTGTCTTTATTTTGATTACATGCAGCGAAAACTATCTTTGGTAACTCCATCAAAGTCGATAAAATGATGTGGGTTCATCGTAATTCCCTTATTAAAATTATCTACTAGCATATTCGGTAGTTTGTCATGTATGATAAAACATATTGTAATACTCAAGTGTATATTGTCAATTATAATTCTATTTAAGTACCGTCTCGGTATAATATCAATGTAACACTATTGCAATATAATAATGAACTTATTACATAATAATATAGTGACAATGAAATTAGCAAGGTCACAGCGATGTGGTTGCAACTAGGCTGTACACGCGTTTTGCCATATTTGCAGATGGCCATTCAATTATTCCGTAAGAAAATAAAATTCTCAATAAATAAATGTCAAACACTATTTAACCGGTGAGACATTTCACACCATATAACACAATTGCTTACTATAAAAATGATCAACAAACAACTTGCACCTCGCCTAAGTGTGTCAAGGGGGACATCGGTGTGCAGACACATGTCATGAGATTCAATGGTTACGAAGGTTGCCGCTTGAGCAAATAATTGTGATTATGTACGACTTACGATTAGGCTAGCCATGCGTGAGGTGGGTCGACTACGCAGCGTCATAGTAAGTATATAATATCGTAACTACGGGGATGGGGACGCGATAAAGAGCGCGTCGTCGCCGGTGCGTCTCGTACAATAACTTCGCTATACGAATGTCATCTATAGTAACAATCTTAACACTGACAATAATTCAAAATGTATCTAGCAACCTGAGTAAATTAACGTGTATAATTCCATTTCAAACACTTTATTAATATACAATAACTTTAGAGTTATCGAAGCACGTTAAGTGGACTTTGTAAAATAAAAAATATTAATAATTCGACTCAAATATCGCATTTGACGAAAGTTACCGCTAGATAATAAAATTGCATAACAAACTGAAGCATAGGACAAGGATCACGCCACCGACGGAGGTCGATGCTAAAATAATCCACCTTGGTCAACAATTGTATGCACAATTTACATTAGAAATTAACTTTATGCTAAATGAACTCGAATTGAGTGAAGCGGTGATATAGTAGTGCGATCGTAGTGATCGTTGGCCTAGTGGCGGCGCCTCGGTCGCTCCGGGCGGGATTAGTAATACAAGATGGCGAGTGAACTCGAGGCACTATACATAGGTACTAGTGGGGTGCGGAGCATGGCACGGGGCAGCGGCTACTGCGGCGGCGGCTGCGGCGACGGCAGCAGCTGTGGCGACGGCAGCGGCTGCGGCGACGGCGGCCGCTGCGGCTACAGGGGCTCGCGGCGGGGTACCCACACGCTGGGCCCACTCTCCGCCGTGATGACCGCCTTCACCTTTGCGTAGATCTCCTCCGGAGTGTCGCCCGTCACTACCGCTGTAACACATTTGATAATATCAATTATGATACCGTTTTCAGGAAGATGTTAAACTTTTCACTGAAGATAAGAAAATGATAGGAGAGTATGTTGGCTAAGCTCGTTTCCAGAACATAATACAGTCCAGTATTATTTTATAGGACATGTTTAATACTCAAAACAGAAATTATAAATATTGTATTTTTTATAGCAATTTGTCATGCACGTATTCCGAAATTCGAAGAAATAAGAACTGCTAGGGCAGCATATGTAGTCTTATAAACCTTTTCTTCGTAAAAAGCAATGCAAAATGGTTAACAAACCAGTAAAGTACTCGGCGAACTCTTGCTCCATTTTCAAAGCGCGTTCGTATGTCTTCTTTGCTTGTTCATCAGTCATTCGTTTATTCATTTCCCTGTAATGTACCCAACATAAATCATTAAAAACTAGCAGATTAATATAACTTAACAGTAGAATATAAGGGTAAATTAACTTACATAATAGATTCTACGCTCTTTGGTTTTATAAATATGGCAATCGGGTACAGTTGCGCCACTTGTAATCGTTTTATTGCGTTTCCACTCACATCCAAAATACAGTGCTTGCCCTGTAATAAAGATACAATATACAATTGCTCATGTTATTTTTAAATAGTTAAAAGAAAGTTAGAACCGTGATGGGGTTTGAGCAGGTCGCCTGGTACGCAAGCGACGCAAATTCGAATCGGTAAATTTTCATCAATATACATGCACGCCAGTATCCCATGGGGGTAGGCAGCAGTGACCTTTTTAGCACATTCATGGACACACCCTGACTGAAGGGAGAGTAATGTGCGTCACTATATTGATTTTGGCACACAGAGGAGGTAGGCTCTGTCTCTAAACACTTTCACTCAAAACATACATTTTCTTTTCCTTTATAATTTAATATTTTTTCATATAACACTGAGGCAAAAGCTTTTACGAATAGAAAGCCATGATTATTGTCATAGTTATTAACCCAATTTTTTTTAATATTTTCTTTATAGTAAATTTATACACGAATGACACAGAGGGGCTCAGTTAGTCGTTTAATAAACCAGTGTTACCTTTTCAGCGACTTCTCTAACAGAGGCGACAGAGGTGCCGTATAGGTTGTCATTGTACTGGCCCGCCTCGATGAACAGATGGTTCTGTATGTCGCGCTCCATCTGCTCGCGACTCGCCACGAAGTGGTAGTCCCGCCCGTCCACCTCGTAGTCGCGCCGGGGACGGGTTGTATCTGATTATTAAACAAACAATTCATGACAAGGTTCAAAGCAAGGGCAGGTTTATGTATAATACTGCATAATTATGTAATTCCGACGATTTGAAAGCACATTGTAAAAAGTCTAATAGCATTAAGATTTTTCTGACTTTGACTAATATATATTTTTGTGTACTGAGATTCCACTATAATATACGCTAAGAAGCAAATCTATTTGTTAAAATATATGAATCAATATACTGAATCCACCCTTGCGTCAACAAAAGAACTTAATCAAGACATGATTTTATTGGCAATACAAGTTATATACTCGGATGGGTAATATTACGCTCGGGACATGTTTCGGTCAAAGATTTACAAACTATCGCATAGATTGTATGTTGAGAGTAGTACTAATGTACTAATTGGCATTGCCCACATAAATGATGGCAGCCAAACAAAATAATCTATATATATATATATATATAAATAAAAGAAAGTCGTGTTAGTTACACTATCTATAACACAAGAACGGCTTCTTTCTTTCTGGTATAAGAAAAAAAGTCTATGCGGGTGAAACCGCGGGCCACAGCTATCTTGAGATAAAAATTACATCTTTAGACCTGTGTTCAGTTTAAACAGTTCGGTTCAGCATTAACCCAAACAATATTTACTCAAAACGAATTTAACAAAACGATTTATTAATTACAAAGACACATTTTTTGACCGCCATCAAAAATATGTTACCAAAGAGGAATATCAGCTATGCTCTATAAATATATTTAAGCAAGTTGATATGTGACGCCGTGTTCATTTCAATCTTGTTTTTCAAGCAGAGGTGTTCACATCCATTCACGCACACACTCACAGATGGAGAGTGCATCGCCCCAGGCTAAACACAAATCTTTGTTTTTTGTCTCAAACATATGCAGGTTTCGTCGTGATGATTTCCTTCACCGCAACACGTCGTGCGAAATAAAAAATAAACTGTATAAAATATGCTTATACAAAACTAGCTAAGCCCCGCGATTGCACCTGCGTAGTCTCTGTTGTGTTATACCAGGATTTTTGTTAGGGTACGGGATAAAAGTATCCTATGTCCTTGACTTGGTTCTAAGCTACCTCCCCACCAATTTTCAGCCATTCTTGAGTTATAGATAGTGTAACTAACACGACTTTCTTTTATATATTTGGATTAGTAATACATACGGGGCACGCAGCTGCCAAACTTCTCAGGGAACTCAGAGATGAGGTCATCGTTTATTCTGTCCTTCAAGGGGCCCAGTATAATGACGGGTCGCGTGTAACTAATAGTCAACTGTTGCACGGTCTCATACGATAGCACCGTCTCGTCCTGACCTGGAACATTACGTCGCCACGTCACAATACTACACTATACGCTACTTGCACAGTGACCAGTGCGCGTGAAGTATTGGTACTCTAATGGACAAAATTGTTACAATGATCTAATTGAAAGCATTGTCAAATTGTGTGTCAGAATGTACTCCTTCATGACTATGGTCACGTGACTGCGGGGTGATCACGTATGAACTTTGATATCGTCTAATGTCGCACAATATACGTACAATTTCAATCGTGCGACTCGTGCTTGACAATATTTTTACGTGCATTTTGCTTGGTGTATGTTAAGCTTTGGTATGTCGCCTTCTCAAAATCCGTCTAAGATTATAAAGATTTAGATCTATTTGGAAGCTATTGAATTTTCTTAACGAAATTCAAAGCTGTTCTTGTGTCACAATCATGTGAGCGGCTGTTAAGTCAATGCCAGTCTGGTATAAGACATCGTAAAAATATCATACTATTAATTCGCTACTTAACTGATATAAATAATCAATACAATAATCTATACTACATAGTATTACAGAAGAATTATAACTACTTATTTCATTATTTTCTGTATAAACTATTGTATATATCACTCAAGCATTGACAAAGCTACTAATACGATCGAATAAAATTACTTTTCTAATCCGAAATGTAGAAACTAACAATTTGACACAAGATAATTGTTGCATTTATTTGTATATTACCATACGTTAAATGTATCTTGTTTCAAATAACACATGCGTTTTACACAATACTCCGTAGACTAGATTGCATATTGGCTAAAACTATATAGAACTTCAAACGTAAAATAAGCACTAATTTATAATATTGTGGCCTAAACACTACGTCGATCTACCTAGTCAAAGGTCCTTAACATAAGAGTGTAATAAGCAAATGTACAGTTCGAAACAGTGTGTCAGCGATGGCGAGCGAGTAAAATAATTAGAGCGTCCCTATATGTTTGAAGCAAACTAACTCTAATATAAACCAGCACAGCGTAATTTTGAGAAAACTCGAAACAAGCTCGTATGGGGATGTGGTGAGAGTGGCATATAATAGTAGTCATGCTGGTGGCGGTGTGGTGGAAGCGTCAGTGCGGCGCTCGATCCGGTGTGCTTCCAGTGGCCGCGCCCACTACCAAGTACCCGCGCGACCGCCCGCCGGCCGACCTCACTCATACTACACACAATCGTGTTCCAAACACCTTCGTGAGCTCGATGGCTGACTTCCAGTGCGGAGGCTATTACGACAATCGCGTTGTATGAATTAAAAACAACTGAACATATAGAAAATATGACAAATAATAAAAACTGGAGTGTTATTGAAATGAAAACTACATTTCTAATTGATGATCATAACCAGAATGCGGGAGGTAAGGTATCGGCTACGGCACTCGCAAGCTACGCCTCACTCCCAAAACTTACTCTCGTCCTCGAGATATATTAGCGTTATCTCCTCCATCATGGGAAGTTCCACTCGGTACAAGATTTCCCCTACACGTAGAAAAATTAACGTTACATATACAGAATAACATTGTGTGAAGTACGGACAGTCCGTAATGTGCACACGGGACCGGACTAAGGGGGCGGGGGTTTGGGGGTCGATCCTCACCGATATCGTTATGGCCATAAGCGGTAGTCTACGTCATGAGTAGCGTTTGAAAATATAAGGGCAAAGGAAAATAATATTTCATTGTATATGAATGCTAACGTGTTCGGCTCCGGTGAGGCAACTAGAAGCACGGGACGGGGCCGGTCGCAGCCAAACCCGTGCTCGCGGCGACCACGTAACATACACTAATATACGTGTCGAACATCGAGTTGCACTCACACTAATATAACACCACACACCCATGTTCTAGCATCGTCGCACTCGACATTATAAATTCTAAGTTGATTGGAGCCAAACAGACAAATTATCATGTAAACCAATTGGAAATAATACATTAATTTAGTCTAAAATTGATTGTAGTAACAAATAACACAGTTGTGTGGTTTATGAAGACAATAAAAATCTAACTAACACAGAGAGGTAATGAGTACAAAGCGGCGCCGGCGCCACTGTGCACGTAATCCAAGCGACAACCAATGACGTCGATGCTCCGTACAAGCCTATACACTGTATAGGCTCCATGCGATCTCCACATACACTACAAGCGGTCATTTACTCACATAGATCCGGCATAATTTAGAATAAAATACAATAGTATAATCACAACTCACTACGACATCTTATAATATATAATAATTAATATCTTCATCGATAAATGTATGCCCTACTTATTTTATCTTAACGGAGTATTAGTATTCGATAGCATTTACGTTAATTAAAAGGGCATAAGAAATTAAAAATCATTTTTGGACGATAATATTCTCAAACTATACAATCTAATATCACGGAGTATAGCACAGCAATCAATTATGAACAGCCTGTACATAGAAAATGTTTCTTCATAATCGCCACTAACAACTTCAGTCTTCATATTTGATTGTATAATATTGTCATTGATTAAGGATTTAGTTCATAGTTGATTGTATATTTTCATTATTATTATTATTAATAATTCCGCAGGAGTATCGTAAAAGCGTCCATCGCTTTCCGCACCAAGAGACTGTGTACATAGGTCTGTGGTTAGAACAAGCGTATAGCTCCAATGTACGACCTAACATTTAATAAGTAGTGGTTATTAGCAGCCGCATGAAAATAAAACTGCATAATGACCTAAATACAATTAACAGCGAAATAGCGGAAGTAATAATTACTTATCGTATGTAAAGTGCACTCACCGTCGGCGTTAGTGTCCTCCTGTGTATAACAAAGCATGAAAGCTGTAACAAAACGTATCGACATTAGTTTATTTGCGACGTGATTCAAGCTTTTTGTGAATTAGTTAGGCGGTAGGGGGGCAACTATGGTCGATTTAAGCAGAATGTATAAAGCTCTTCTTAACTTTGACACCAGGAAATGAAACGTTCTTTACACGCTGCTTACAATGATCATAGTTTACCCCCAACTTCAAGTTACGTACAGTCAGTATTAGAAGTATCTGGAAATAAAGAAAAATTTATTTCGAACCGTGTTATATATAAAGTATAAAGTAGTATAAAGTCAAAGCAATTTGAATATGGCATATAAAAAATTCTTTGGCCGAGCTTCCTTTGCGTCTGAGTGCACATATATAAAACAGTTATAATAATAGAATGAATGAAATCATTTGCTTTGAGAAATAGCATAAGCCCATTTTCCATGAAGTATTAATACTAACGTTTATAATATTTACGTGTTTGTATAGCTCTCAATGTACGGTGTAAAGTATGTATGCAGATAACAAAGTATTGTGAGTGTATATTAACAGTATATTGTAAAACTTACGTTCTTGATCCGAACCATCCTCAGATTTGCCGTCCTCTCGACTCTTCATGAACGGAAACTTTCTGCTAAACGAGAGCGTTTTCTTTTTCCTTTCCAATGTTGATTGGCTCTGAAAAATAGGTTTTCCAAATTGTATTGCGTACCATTTCATTCACAAGAATGTGATGATTTTTATACACCAGCTAGATTCAAAATATAATAACTTGTAGGAGTAACACTGTGCTAAAAGAAACACTTTTGGCGATTCAATCTAATGTTATTAATTTAATTTTAAAGCGAAATGGTTTAATGGACTGATTTCAAAAGAAATTAATATAAGATCACTGAGTAAAATAGTCTACAGTATTGTTATTTGATATAAATAAGAGTACTCTATAAAATAAGCATGCTCACGCCATCCCAGAAGGGTACCCGAAGGGTTAAGCAGAGGTGTTGTAACAACACCCACATTTCCCCGAATATGATCAAGTGCCAACGTGACATATGGTGAGTCCATCGCCGTCTCAGGCACTATACAGACGTCTTTGAATTACTTCTCAGACATATGCAGGTTTCCTCACGATGTTTTCCTTCACCGTAAAGCACGTAGTGTGAATTTTTTTTAGAAAAACTCATTGATACAGAACCCGCTGGGATTTGAACTTGCCTCGCTTGCGTAGCAGGCGACTGTTCTAACCCCAAGGCCACCACGGCTTCAGAGTACTCTATAGTATATACATTTTTTTAATCATATTCGGTGATATGTGGATGTTGTTGTTACAACACCTCTGCTTACCTCTTTTGGGATGGCGTGATCATATTTTTTTTATAGCACGCGTGCGGAGCAGTGGACTTCGGTCTATCTAGGGTCGATAGCGAGAGTTATTCTTAGTCTTATGGTGGGACTCTGTCATGTCTTACTATGTTGGCACAGCCATTTCATTCTATATGAGAGAGTATCTTTATACTCTAGTATCAGTCACGTTCATAGGCTGTAGAGACCGCTTACTGTCGGACTACCATCGCTTGCCAGGCTGACTATAGGCTTGCTTGTCGCCTTATTAGAATAAAAAAAAAAACATTTTTTTAAATTATTGTTTTAGTTAGTACATACGGTGGAGACGGGCGTGCCTTGTCCCTGGAACTTGACCTGTCTATCGCGGGCGCGTTGCTTGCGCTCCCAGCGTCGCTTTGACGGGATGATACCGATCGCGTCCGAGTCCGTCTTGTCCAGCCTTCTGACAACACAATCATTATCATTATAAATATTAAAAATAAAAATAAAATTAAAAAACGTCAATTGGACTATAGTTAAAACTAAGCATTTAGGATTTCGCACAAGTGATCTTATTTCAAAATTAAAAAACAGGTGATTATATTTTTAAGAAAGTGCATTAAATATTTGAGAATATCAGCTTGTCAGCGTTATTTTTCCGACTAGGGGTCAAAGCGGTCGCCATGTTACTAGTAGTAGTTTCTATATCGATACTTCATAAGATCATCTACCATCATTTAGATTGTTCATAAAACAATTTAAATAAATGGGTTTAGTATATCATTACAAGTATTTACTACACCCTTTATTGTCTTCCTTCAAATTGATATACACTTTTACCGTTTCAAATTGATACAACTCAATCGATCGATTCAAATTTATACGACCTTCATCCCACTTCGATCATTATCAAACTGATGTCATCACAATACAGCGTCTCTTTTAGGGGTAAAATACATTTTCTTTATTTCGTTCATGGTTTGTTTGAATACAATGTGTTGGTAGTGTTACCTAGCTTGCCACCACTCGTCATCAGACGCATTGGTGACGTGAAGAATGTCGCCATATCGGAAGGGCAGCCCTCTGGAGGGTAGACCGTCGTCTCTCACTGGGTCGTAGTCGAACAATGCTCTGAAATTATATCATTACACACAATACAATATAACATAACACATTATTGTACACCATTCATAAAGTTTCTCAGTTAATTGATACAGAAATAAGCCTTATCGCGAACAACCTTTTATCGTTAAATAAGTGGTATTACACAAGATGTGGCGTAAATAATGGATAGCCCTATATCGTGGGATACAGATAGATAATATCACAAAAATTCAAATCTGGAGTCGACGAGCATGTGCAATTATTTTATTTTATAATTTTAGAAATACAAAAAAAAATGGTGATATGTATATTTAAATTTTAATTTGACAAAATCAGAAAACACGTGAAACGTCGGAAATATATAACCATGTCATGTGCAACATATTATATCACCAGTTTATCATCTAAACATGAGCGATCGCAACTCCAGCACTATTCCAAACCGGATTGTGAATATGAACAGGTGTCTATATTTTTATCTATTGTGCTCATAATTATGATTCTGCACACACATGACGTATGTAGGTTATTAGGTATGTCACCAATATAGTAATGGGACGGTGCATGCGTCAGAGCATTGTCGCCTTACCTTACATACAAGGATCGCTTTTGGGATGTTCTCAGAAGTGTATGGTGTTTCAACTCGTTGATGCGTGCTTCGAATTTGTTGTACTCCTGTGGCCTGTATACAACCGTTAGTTTCACGTTTTGACCGGTACCCTGGAATTTGAATTTCACAGATATTACATATTTTTACAATAATCGGTTCGGCGCAATGATGACGGCTGATAGAGAGAAATGAAAGACAGGTGTGCATCATGTATTCCCTTAGATGTTTTTGACTAACTACAAAAGCAGGGGAGGTTCTCATTTCTCATTGTATTTTTACATTTCAATTAAGTAAAACGCAAATTTAATTCGTTCTGCACTTAGAGATGTACAAATTATCCATGGTGTTATGCAATGCAATGTTTTGTGCCAATAAAATTTAATTCAATATTTATTTATAGTCTTGAAGATATTTCTATATGATTGGTGTAGACTGACGTATTGTCCTTTAACATTCCAACGTGTCCGCCTGAGATTCGTTATGAATGCAAAACACATTGTACTCGTACGGCCGGTACGTGTCGCTGTGCGCAAGCAGCATAGGAAACGATTCAAGAGTCTAGCATCCTTTCTTGACATGATACTTTTTATAATTTTTTAAATTGAAAAAATTTAAACAATCACAATTTTTTTTAACTCTCTCCATTCGAAGGACGCGTAGGGCCGGTTTATGTATTATTTATAACTTGATTTTACTAGCGACTTCTACGGCGTTATGATTTTTGATTTCCTTAGAGGCAAAGATATTTATGTCCTATTAATAATGACAGAGATATTTTCGCATTTCTAATATTACACACATATGGACACGCCTGAGTATCCCCTGGGGGTATGCAGATACTACTGTGCGCCATACTTGCATACTTCGTTCGCTTCATCTTCATGCATCACTTCATAAACTTCTTACAATATTAGTATATATCTTGATAGATATAGATACCTTGAGTGCCTTAGCAGCCATTTCGTGCGTGGCGTGGGTGATATCAGTGTCGTTGACAGCGAGCAAGCGGTCACCGCGACGCAGTTGCCCCGACCGCTCAGCCGGTCCTCCAGCCAATAGGAACGACACATAGATCCCGTGACCATCCTCTCCTCCCACTATATTGAAGCCCAGCCCTTGAGGTCCCTTCTCTATGTCTACCACGCGACTCTCCTCCGCTTCGGCTTCGGCCGTAGGTCCGTCCGCCACGTCCTCACGCCGTATAGAGTTCGCTGTGCTCGACGCTGTTGTCATTAAATAAATACTACAACGTCATATCACAGCTACTGTACATAAGAGGAAAAAAAGTTGCGTTTACTATGGTCTGACTCGGTCCGACAGATAATCAAACCACTTATCTTCAAACATAAGCAAATGATATTTATAACCCCTAGGCCAATTCACATTACAATTGGAGCCATTCGATTGAAGTCCTATCCAAATGAGGTGTTTCCAAATTATAAGTGTTCCAAAATTGTAGTTCGTTAGGACTTCAATTCACAGGATTAGAGTAACGTCTCTCCATGATCTGCGCAGAAGTCAGTTACAAATAGTATAATTTTTACTATTGCTATTGTAAAAATTTAGCGTATTAATGATAAAAACGGTATTCTTACGCGTGTTAGCCCGTGAAGTGCGCGGCGAGGGTTGTCCGTGTCTCGGGCCGGGCACCAGTACCAGCTGTACTCGCTCCCCGGTCGCCTTCAATGCCGCCACGGCGTCCTCATGAGTCACATTATCCAGGTCCACGTCGCCTTGCTGCATACCACACAATTGTATACACATCACTTATTTTATTTGCATTATGACAATAGGTGATCACCCTGATTTATATTCCGACGCTTAGATAGCTCATTTGATATTTTTACTCAACGATATTTATGTCTAAGTGGAATGGCACTCTATTATTATCTTTGCCTGCTCTATAGGGGACTCGGCGTGGTAATGTTCAACATATTCATAATGTCATCCACTACCGAGCTGTGGGGTCGAGCGCGCGATGAATAATAATATATATATAAGGACAGTACTATACTATTATATGTAGGGACAATTCAACTCAAACTCAAAATATCTTTATTTGATTAGACTTCTTACAAAGTACTTTCAAATCGTCAGAAGGACACAAAATACATTTTACATGATTATAAATGTTACCACCGGGTTCGGAAGGTAGCTTTTGTTGAGAAGAACCCGGCAAGAAACTCAACAATTACTCTTTTTAAAAAAAATATATATTATACAATGTTTTTGGTTACAGTATTTATATCTCATGAATATAAGCCCATGGGACACAGCACAAATGCTCAATTGTCAAATATAATAACTAAAATATTACAAATATTTGTGAGCATGGCAAATTCCAGCCAGTCAAAGCAAAGATCAAACTAAGATTAATTAATTGTAGCAAAAGTACAGTGCCAATGGGATTATTTACAATAATTTTTCGACAAAGATACATCCCAGGGTTCCTTATCACAAATATAATCACTTACAGTATAATATCCTTTTTTGAGCAAAACTGCTTTGATGGTCTCTTTAAATTTATTGAAGGGCAAGTTTACAATTTCTGTTGGTAATTTATTATAGAAGCGTGTGCACTGTCCTAAAAATGAGCCATGTACTTTCTGTAAGCGATGCGCAGGCACTACAATTTTGTTTTTGTGCCTTGTGTTTATGTTATGCACATCACATTTTTTTTGAAACGATCCAATGTTTTGATGCACAAATAATAAGTTAGCTAAAATATACTGTGAGGCCACTGTCAAAATTCCAATTGATTTAAATTTTTCCCTTAACGAATCTCGGGGTCCCAAATTATAAATTGATCGTATAGCCCTTTTCTGTAATGTGAATATATTCTCTATATCAGCAGCTTTGCCCCAAATTAAAATAGCATAGGACATAACACTATGAAAATAACAAAAATATACGAGTCGAGCTGTTTCTATGTCTGTATACTGTCTAACTTTACGAATTGCATAAGCCGCGGAGCTGAGTTTTCCTGATATCTTGGATATATGTGGGCTCCACTGAAGTTTGTTATCAAGGGTTATACCTAGAAATACTACTGACTCTACGATATCCAAAGTTTCACCATTTACCATGACCTTTGTATCAACAGGTTTGACGTTTGGTAAAGTGAATTTAATACATTTAGTTTTTTGTGCATTTAAGACTAAGTTATTTACATTAAACCATTTCAATACCTGATCGAGTGCACTGTTTACATCTGCATAATTCGTTTTGGCTCTGTCGACTTCAAACAAAAGAGATGTGTCATCAGCGAACAGTACAATGTCACACGTATTCTTGACTAAATTTGGTAAATCATTAATATACACTAAGAACAGAAATGGTCCTAGGATTGAACCCTGTGGGACGCCCATTAGTACTGGAGAACCGGAAGATTTGACGCCATTTACTTCGACCGTTTGAATCCGCTGACAAAGATACGATTTGATTAGGTCGAGTGCCCTACCTTTGACACCGTAATAATTTAATTTAACTAATAAGGTTTCGTGTTGGACACAATCGAAAGCCTTGGATAGGTCGCAGAATACACCTATGACGTCATGAGCGTTCTCCCACGCTCTATAAATATGTCTAAGAAGTGCAACACCAGCATCAGTAGTTGAACGACCTTTTGTGAAGCCATATTGCTCGCCATGTAGAATATTATTAAGATTAAAGAAGGCGACTATTTGATTCAAAATAATTTTTTCAAAAATTTTGCTGAGGGCTGGCAGGATAGAGATAGGTCTGAAGTTGGTAGGATCACTATTATCACCACCTTTAAATAATGGAATAACTTTACTATATTTCATGAGGTCCGGGAATACACCGCTCATAATACAACTGTTAAAAATTTCAGCTAAACAGGGGGCAATTATGTCAATAATATCGTGAAGTACTTTCACTGATATATCCCACAAATCACCAGTCTTTTTGGAATTCAAACTTTTAAATGTCTTTATTATTTCAAAAGGCGTGATAGTACAAAAACTAAAGCTAGTGCCACACTCAGAAACATTTGATTTCAATAATAATTCGGCGTCTGTGGGAGATGAATTTAGGGAACTAGTAGTTACTAAAGGAATATTTACAAAGAAGTTGTTGAAAGTTTCAGCTATTTTGTTATCATCTTCGATTACTTTGTTATCAATATTTAAAGTAATACGACAGTCGCGACTCTTTGCCTTTCCCGTCTCGGCATTAATAACGTTCCAGGTAGTCTTTATCTTATTATCAGAGTATTTGATTTTCTGGGCAAGATGCAAGGCTTTAGCTTTTATACAAACTTTCTTAAAACATTTAGAGTATCTAGTTACGAATGCTGAGAACTCAGGACTATGATCATATCGTTTCATACCATAAAGATCATACAACTTCTTTCTACTTATATGTATACCTACAGTTGCCCATTCATTGAATTTTACTTTACTTTGCTTCTGAACAGTTTTTAATTTAAAAGTACTATTGAATTCCGTTTGTATAACGTTAAAAAGGCTATTGTAAAGAGCATCAGGATCTTCTTGTGGCCCTTGTAGGTTGGTTATTTTGCTTGCCAAGTTAGACCTGAAATTTGCTACAAGTTTCTTAGTAATAGGTCTATAAGTGGTTTTTTTTACTACATTATTTGTTTTATTTAATATTGTGATTTTTTGACCACAATGGTCTGACGTAAGATCACTGATAATAGATTTTTCCAGGGCCTCACAGTCGCAGAACACATTATCTAGACATGTGGCAGAAGTGGCAGTTATTCTAGTGGGTTCTAGGAATAAGTGCTTTAAATTAAAAGAATTAAACAGACTAATTAAACGCACCGAAAGGGAATTATTTTCTAGCAAGTTAACATTAAAATCGCCACACACTACAATGCTTTTATTATGGCCCGCAACACGTCTAATGGCATCTTCAAGGATAGATTCAAATGAACAGAAATTGCCAGATGGGGGGCGATATACGCATATTATTACATGTAAAAAAAACAATACGACACAAATTGACCTAGACCCCAACTAAGTGATGCTTTCTAACCAAAACTAAGCTAAACTTACTAGTGTAGATGGAATCAAACCCGCAACCCAGCAACACGAGTTTCGCTACGTCTTGAATAAAATAAATTTAAGTCCATGGAAGAATAGTAATTAGAGTAAGAACTGACCGTAGTATTTTTGACGCAGAGCAGCTTGTCCCCGACGCGCAGTCGTCCATCGCGATGAGCGGCGCCGCCAGCCATAATCTTAGTGACGTAGATGCCGTTGTCTCCCGGGATATGCTGGTTCCCCAACCCGCCTGCTATGCTGAACCCTAATCCCGAACCACCCTTAGACAGCTCTATCTCCACAGACTCTTCCTTGTGCGACACTTGCGACACGCTCAAGGTGTTGTTCTCCTCGACAGCCCCACTCACGCGCCGGCGCACTTTCTGCAATGTAATTCGCCATTCAATACGTGTTTGTAATTGCAATCAACAAACAAACAAACACGCGACGCACCAGTCTCACTGTGCTCCCGGCCTTCTTAAGCGCGTCCACACCTTCCGCGTGAGTCACGTTTTCCACATTCACATCATTCACCTGAGATGTAAAAAAAAACTAGTATTTATAAATATTATCATAAAAACATTTTAATATGAGATTTTGATTTAGTAAAATTATTTGTTTTTAATCCGTGTTTTATTCATTAACGCATTTAATTTATCTCGATATTTAGTAAATTGTCCGAGATAGATGTGCACAAGGGCGAAGTACCGAAGTGTGTGATCATTGTCACGGTTAACACCAGAGATTGTGAGCGTGACTAACTAGGTATGTAAATATGCCCATGCTCTACAGAAAACAAATAGGGTTTATGTATGACGAACACGCGTTTGGTGATACACCAAAGTTTCAGGATTGTAAGTGATATCGCGTGACTGTATTACGTTTTATTGATTGGTATCTTTTCAACATGTAAATACATTTTTTCAATAGTCATTATGTGAACTTCGTTGTTCATGACCTACATCCCAGTTTACAAATACAATATCCGGCGCTTAAGTTCAATATGCGTAATAATCGAGCTAAACGATTATAGACTGTATGTCATTGGAGCATACCATCTTATTGCAAATGCTACCATTTACCATTGTTTAATAATACACCATTTGTATGATCAATACCTGGAGGCCCTGGAGCCTTGCCATTACCAAGAGCATTTTTATCATAGTTTCATTTATACACGTCATATACATTTGTCTCATAATAACAGTAAAACTATCATAGCAATAAGAGGTCATGGTAGCGCCTCTGCAGTTGGATTTTACTAAGCTGAGATATCTGACTTGTATGCCATAATTCTACAAGCTGCGTCTAGATCAAAGATGGTCGTAAATATCATCAGCTTTTTTATTGCATTTAATTATCACAACTCTAAAGAAAGGAAAATAGATTTAAAGAAAAGATGACATCTATAATTGCAATAACAAGTTGATGGCCTCTGACCTGGAGTATGGCGTCGTTAATCAGCAGCTGGCTGGCGGCGGCGGCGCCTCCCGGGATGAGCTTGGTGACGTATATGTGGGGGTCCTCGGGCACGTGGGGGTTGTCCGCGCCGCCCGCGATACTGAACCCGAGCCCCGCGCCGCCCGCGCGAGACAACACCACGTTCATGTACATGAACCCATCTTCCTGCGTACGCTCACTGCCGCCCTCTATACCGTTCACCTGCAACTTTTCATTCGTTATCCACACAGTAGAGGCACTAATTTCAAATGATGAACTTTTTGCCAACTGTCTAAACTTAAAAAAAATATATAATTATGCTTCCACCATCAGAAGACGTAAGCTGGTGTTTATAACACCCAATTTTCAATGAAGACAAATAAGTGCGAACATGACAGATGGTAAATCCATCGGCATCTCATGCACTATACATATTTCTTCGTCACTTACGGCTAAGGTAAATACAGGTTTCACCATTTTCCTTCACTGATCACCTCCAAACTACACAATAATATTAAATAGTTAAAGAGATGTAGGGAAGCTACCTCACAATCAAATAATGTGTCAATTCACTTAATAATCATGAACCTATTAGTTTGAAATCTCAATATAACTAATTTAGCTTTTCAAGGTGAAAAGCAATGTTCAACAGGGGATTTACACTGGCTGATATGTTAATGGTGATGAAATACAAATAAGAACATTCTTTCTTTCTATTATTTATTTAATGGCGATGAGCTTAAGTAAAACTATTCCGCCAATGTCAAGTGATTGTTGAGATAAATATCTTGTAAATTGTTAAAAATATGTGGAGGAACCCATTGGATTCCTCGCTGTGCAAATAGAAACATGTTTTATATATCCACTATCCAGTCTGTCAAACAAATTGAATGACATTCAATGTATTTAAAACATGAAGTTCCTCTTAAATATCTAAACAATGTGTTATGTTTTCCTTATAAACAGATTGCCATAATAAATTTACCTGCTTCATTTCAGGCGATGTGACGTGAGCCTGAAAACATAAATAAATGCAAGTTAATGCACAGAACATTGTGATAACTAACTTCATTAACCCATAATAAGTGGCAATGTTGAATGTTGATAATGGTTTTCATAATACCTGCATGTGTGTAATCTTATCAAGTTATGTATGTGCCCACGGGACTGCAAGTAACTGATAAAATTCATTAGCCCAGTAATGTGGAACAGATTAGTGTAGGGAGTTCTTTTTATACGACTAATCTAAAAGGAGAAACTACACACTTAGGGGTGTGTATAATGATAATACAGTTCTATGAAAGAAAATATATTAGTTTTCTATAACCCTCATAGTAAGTATTAGTTGACTTCCACTGACCTCATTAGCTAACAAGTAATACTGTAAAATAACTGCCATGTTGACCATATTAGAAAGCAGGAGAGGATTCCAGATTTATTTCACTAACAATATTATCAAATAGTAATTAGTTTAATTGTATCCAAATTATGGTACATAAAAATGACAAGGGGAAAATATATAGATAAACAGATATACAGGTGTATGTTATAAGAATCATAGGCATTATAAAAATTTCATTATGTACATACTATAAAAACAATCAATACACAACAATCACAGTTAGACAAATAAAACAAAATTAAAAGACAATGGTGAAAATCTGTGTTTAAATAAAGAATTCAATATTGTTATTGGAGGCCAACTTGTCACCTACTCACCGTATCAAGGTTAAACAAGGAGGACACTTTCCGTAGGAATCCATTATGTGATTTTTTCTTGCGTCTTTCAGTCATTTTGGGGACCAAGTGTGCATAGCCCTCGTGTAATAATATTGCGGTCCGACTACACTATGTACACTGCATGCATGGTTAGTTACACACTTGTGTCCACTGTCTGTCAGCACCTTACTGGATGACGGTCAGCATGCACCATTCTCTACCTAGAACCCACAACTAACTTGCACCAAAACATTTCAAGTGTGTGACCTGTTTTCTTGTAGATGATATGTGACCTTCTTAGATGTTTGCTGATAATCCCATAACATTTAAGCTTATTAACATGTTAGCTTGGTTTAAATTGCAGCAGTCCTTATCAAATTAATGTAATAAATCAACCGAGCCCTTTTTTGATAGCGATTTTAGTAGATATGTATGGCTGGGCAATATTAGGCGTGTTACTAACTTGTGTACAATGATAGGATGGTAGGTATGAATGTCAAAGCGATGAACCTTAATTAGAATGTCCGTGTTACGTTATTAGTGTGCAATTTACGAGCACTTGATAATAGAATCGTAGATAGTTACAACCATCGGCGAGTAACATCGAATTGTTACAAGCAAAGCTAACTCTCAGCTCGTATTAATCTCACCAAGATTCGGAAACGATCCCAGAGTGTAAAGAAATTACTAAACGTTTAAAAATAGATTAGTGTTTATTAAATGGCCTTACTTGCGACGAATACGAAATAACAGCAGTGTGAATGTCAAAATTTTGTGTGCAATATCATTTCACTGATTATCATTACGAGTAATATACTTTCAGTCGAGTTCGTACGTCATTGGCACAATTGTGAAATTTAACGGCACCAATCCACACAACCAAGTAACGTTAGCGCACATATCGCCGAAAACTTGTACTATATTTTAGGTTATAAATAGTACTACAAGACGCGAAACACCAACCATCCGCCATTACCAACCACTTGTTTGTTGTACCTACTGTCCGTCCGTTCGAACGTTTCGTTTCGTTCAAGTATACGTCACCAATTTAAAAAAAACATTATTGGTGGGATCTACTCCGACTGTACTGTATCCGAATTCCGATCGAAGTACAGATACAGGCAGACTGTATACGCAAAGGTTTTAAGATTTTTCCGGTAGATGTCACTATTTTAACGACTATTCTGTTGAACTTAATATTTTGTATGTGTGGGAAACCCTGGGTAAAACAGTGATAGTAAGATATTTATGTAGTTAGTTGCCTACCTATGTGTCATCTAATCCGCACTATTTCATTTTGTGAGCATCCAAGACACTGAGCTTTTCCATAAATTCGAAACAACACTGTGTAGTTATGTAGGTCTTTGGTAGGTAGGTGTGTAAGGTATAAAAAGAAAGCTTCTAAATGTGAACTCGAACCACTTGAACGAACATAATATTACGACATCGCCATAGTCATAATATCACCTACTTTCTCCTTTGGTTAGCTTTGATAAAGAAGCCAGACAGACAACTCTCTATTTGGCTTAAATATAAAATATAGGAACCTTGTTCTTGTTTTATTTGATCTTCAAACTATGGTTTTTTTTAGCCTAAACACACCTCAAACTATAAAATATTTAAATAATTTCACATCAGATGTTCACCATTGTTTAACACGATAACAACCTATACATAGGTAATATAAAATAATAAATACAATTTATGAGCAGTAATAGGCAGCTAACAAAAAAAGTAAGTGAGCATGTCATTAACTTCTAAGCTCGAAGGACCATCACTGACTGGAGCTATTATAGGTATTACTTACTGTAATATAGGGTATCTTTACCTTTTTCTCTTCGACCTCTCCACTCGGCGACAGAATTGAATGTAACTGTGAGGAAAATGGCAAAAATTTATTAGGTAAGTACTCAGGTACTTATGTCATTTTGAAGCAAGCACCAAACTCTATTCACTACTAAGTACTTATAGCAAGTATTTTTTTTAGGCATAACACGAATTATAATTTAGTACCTAGTTAAAATCAAATGTACCGCAGCGGTAAGTACTTAAGTACATATATGTACCTACGTAAACAGGGCTGTACATATTGAACGTTATTAAGCACCCTACTCAGGAAACAAATTTTAGTAAAATCAAAATGTATGACAAAATAAATATTATGCAGACCTTGTTTGAGTCGGGCGTGTCATTGCGCGACTCTGACTTTTTGTTGTTGTCTTGAAGGAAGGCATTAGATACGGTTCTGTAGTCGTTGTCATTTGTTGGTATCTGTAAAATATTTATACTATTATGTATATATTATACTAATATGCAACTAATTAATATTGTTTGTTCCCACCGATCGGGAAATTATGTAAGTATAATTTTGCTGCTGGTAACACTACATGCACAAATAAGAAAGTAATTCCCTTCAATAAGGAAAATAATAATATTATGCACTTGATTGAATAATTATTTACTCAAGTAGGTACATACTTGAAACCAATATTTTTTTATATAATAAAAACTGAACTAAAAAACTGTTATTATGTTAATTAATATAATATTTTAGCATATTGTAAAAAATAAGCTCCACGAAGTTCTTTAAACAAACAAAAGTAGTACAATAGGAGAATTGCTTTATTAACAGAAAACAACGCTTTTGTTTTCTGTTAATAAAGCAATTCTCCTCGATCGCAATACGAAATTTCTGTTGCTCGTTGGAAATACTTTGTTACAAATTATTGCATTGCAGTTGTAGACTGACAAACAATGCTTTGCTGGCATTGTTAACAGGAAAATAACTTATTGACTTCCTTCTTATCATTCCTCATAAAAGTTAAATCGCACAATCGATATTTTTGTCGTTATAGCAGAACCTCAGGCTTGGAACCAAAATGGCCTCTTCCAGACGCTCAAGAAGTAGAATTAGGTATTTAACACCCTCTAAAGCAGGTCTAGGTAGCTAGCATACTATAGGTAATAGGTAACTGATAGTGGTCACCCTTATATGAGGCACATTCATAAGTACATATATTTCGTACAGTTCCTACTTACTTAAGTATGAAACTATTAATTTAAGTCAGCTTGAAAAATTTATAGTTAAATAATCTTCCCATGATTTCTTAAGAAAGTAAGCACTTGATAATTATTTAACTATCATATGCTTCTGATGATAAAATAAAGCAACGCGTCGAACGTGGTCTTAATGGAAGTAAATGTAAGCTAGGGACTTTTACTTCTATTAAGACCACGGAGGACAAAGAATAGTTGAAAAAGTAAGACTTACTTCTCTGCGAACGCCATCTGCCTCCCACTTGTTAGCGATACGAATGGTCTCTGCAGTCTTTTGCTGAACTGACTTCGTATCATCGAGGAGGGTTAGCTCGTAGAATTCCTGGATATCTGCAAGTTACATACATATATATTGCTCACGCCTGTATTCCTCGAAGGGGTAGGTAGAGGTGTTGTCATAACAACACCTACTTTTCACCGAAGATGATAATGTGCCAACGTGATGTCACGGTGAGTCTATCGCCGTCTCAGGCATTATACGTCCTTAAATAACTTTTCAGACATATGCAGGTTATCTCACGATGTTTTCCTACATCATAAAGTATGTTGTGTGAAATCACTGCACATACGTTTTTTAGAAAATCTCATTGGGATTCGAACTTGTGTCGCTTGCGCAGCAGGCGACTGCTTAAACCCCACGGTCACCACGGCTCTCTGCAAGATGATGGTTGATTTGATGTCTTGTACATTAAATCAACCATCAGGCAACATAGGAAACAAAGAACCTCACGTCCGTTTCTAGACTAATCTTCGAAGGTAGGTAAGTACATATATGTATAAGCTCACCGTTTAACCGAAAGGGTACGCAAAAATTACTCCAACAATAACTCCAAGATTACATTATAAGAACGGGGGTTCTTGTATAATGTAGACTTACAGACACTTTTTACTTCGCTTCATTTCATGCGAAAATTCCTAGCGCCTAATGTCTACATTACTTAGCAGAGCAGACGTGAACGGCCTCATTTCATAATATTATAGTACTCATCAATCATCGTATGCCTATCAGTTCATTGTGAAAATTATGGCACATGGCCTACCTCAGTTTAGAACCTATGTAAGTAAGTACTTATAGGTATTAATCTCAATACCTACCTCTGCCGCACGTATTTATTCCAAGAGAAATTATATCTAACACCATGTTTGATATGTATCTCTACCTTGTAGAGCTTTAAATATTTCCTTTTTTATCAGTCGATCAAAAACAATTTGCGTAGAGTAGGGTAATAGTAAGACTATCGCGTGAGTCGAGTCGTGGCCGAGATCGATATCGAGCGAGCGGGCGGCGACCCCGCATTGCTGCCCCATGAGCTCCATGTTCACCATGAACGAACTCCGTAAACGTGTATACTTATTATGACGTGATGGATAGGGGTACCACTACGTCATCTCTCAATACCACGGATATAGTATTTCTGGTCACCCTGACTGATGTCAATTGCCTACTTGACTAATTTCAACGTTATCGGCTCTGCATGGTTTCAAGCAAGCCGTGTATAGACAAGGCGCTTACAAATTAAAACACTGGTATCACGCTAGTGTCTTTGTCTGTAAACTACCTACCAATATACTTAATTACTTAGTTATGACAGTTTAAAATTAGAGGCCTTAAAGCTTTGAATCAAATTATTAATAAGCTTCAAACTCTTTCCAAGTCCTAACTAACAACTTATCGTCTATTGGGATTTGAGTATCATATTCATAATTCATAAAAAATTATGTTGTTAATGATTTTCATTTCAAATCTCACAACAGATAAATGGGTACCTAGTTAACTAGGTATGCAGCCCACGTATAACATTTTTAATTCTGTTGTCCTTCGGTCGGTTTTTCAACTGTGGTAATCCATTAAAATGTCAGAAGCTATTTTGTTACCTAGCTACTCAACATAAAGATAACGCCTACGCGAGTAATAAAATTGGCTCAAACACTGTTACTTTTTTCTTTCAATAATAGGTACCCAATAATACCTATCAGTTTAACGACGTTGATCGCAGGCATTTGTTTAGTACGATAAAAAGTGGAAATATTTAATATCGATCTATATCTAGACAGCAAGACTGAATAATCTTTTCTATTTTACCACATGCGTCGGACATGTACTTACTTATTCTACGGAACTGGTTTTTCCCAGATTTTTTAATTCGGTACCTATTGGTATTTTTATTGGGTTTAGTAACTTATCAAACAAATAAAGCAACACATGTGTAAATAACCACATAGACGAGACAATAGTAGTGTTTTAACAACCACAATACCGCAAATATAGGTTTTGACACTTTCAAACGTAACGCTCGACCATGCATTTTAGCGTGACTCAAAAAGTGTTGATATTTTTTCGGAGGCGGATTGTGGTTTAATGCCAAAGATGGGGGAACAATTTTAAGATACGCTGAAACGCGAGGTCAATCGACAACGGTTGAACATTTTGCAAACCTATACTTGGGGTACTTTGGTACTGAGCATTTTATCCACGAAGCCTAGATGTTAGAAGAAAGACCATATTTTGGAAGAAAGACCAACGTTTATTTAATTGTATGTGTATGGAGTATTCTATATGGTAGGTAGGTATGTCGTCTGTGGCTGTTAGGATAGGACTACACTTCAATGGTCCATTATAATAATTCATCAAAGGAAACATGCGTGCAATGCAGGCTTATATAAATTATTCTCTTGATTAATGAATAATCGATAAGCAATAGGGGAAAGAAAACATTGCGTGTGCAAACTGGGTCGAAACGTGCTTAGCTAGTAAAGACGTCAAATCAAATTGATAAGCAATATCTTCACGGTTATATTAAACGGTGACGCACAATACGAGATTTATCACGAGTTCAATCGTAAACGCTGTTTATGCACAGTTGTTTTAAATAGATCCAGGGAACAAACTATGGATCACGCGATAGGTAAGTATAATAAATAGATATGGCTATTATCCCACACCAGAGAATTGCGGTCAAGTAGATTGAGATGACAATAATATTATGTACTGCTACCTTATGCACTGCTTGTTGCCGCTATTATGGGTACTTTACATAAATACCCTGTGCACTTAAGCCATGAATGTTGAATAGGTAACCATAACAAGTAGCTTTCCGTCAGTTATGAAACTTTTCAATTAAAAACTAGATATACCAGGGAATTGTGTCAGTGGCGACAGGCATCGTTGCTAGTCAGTGACCCGTATCTCGAGATCTGGGTCAAACCTACCCGCTGTGGGCTCCAAACGCATCTCATGTATTGGTGAAGCTATGTAGGGTGGTAGGCTATAGTTAGTCATTATTATCAACTATACTATATACAACTAGGCTATATTATTTATGTTAACTAGCAGGGCAGTTCACTTAAATAATATCGATAAGAAAACATTTCGAATTTATTATATTTGTTCATTTAGATAAAAACTCAAATACGAATTGAGTACCCTGGACTATTCTCCAAATATGAAGGTTTCGCATACAAACTTTTTAATAACTTACTTCAAAAAGAAATTTCAAAAAATCCCCTGAGTATTCAACCACGTATAAAGACGGATTTCAAAACATTCATACGACAAGACAAACATGACCCTCAAATTTCAAGTCTTTACGACCGACCGTTTAGGTTCTGCATAAGTCCTTGTACTTGTCCAAGTATAATAGAATCTGTAGATAAATTTACGTAAGAGGCATGTATAGATACAAAACTTCTGCTCGACACATCTGTCACCAAGGGAATGTGAAAGGTATTTCGGACGCTTTCCTAAACCTTAGTCATAAGCCTGATGTCTAGTCACAAGTCACAGCATACTAACAGTAGGTACGAGATATTGTTCAGTAGATCTGCCTGCGGCGTCTTACATCCGCCTTGTCTCGATCATAGGCCGATATAAATGTAAAACTGTCTGACTGAAACGATTCTGATTTCTGAATATTTTTTATTTCTATTTCACAGCATTCTTATTCATTATCTTCTGATCTGTGTAGGTTGCAGCTTTCGGAGCAGAACAAAGCATATTATATTTTGAAAAAAGGCAGTTACAAGCTCCGAAGTGAAGTGGTACCTCACACCGCTATGAGTCATCGTTACGGCCCAGATAGAGCACGAAGATCAAAATAAAACACACAAATCTGAATAACAATTAACTTATTACTTAGTAAGTATGTTACTTTTACGTTAGTATCTACGATAATTTTGTCGCTGATCATCTCCCGTTCCGAATCTTACGTGGATGATATTGCGAGCGTGACTACTTTAGTGGTATGAATAAGTTTATACGTAATGAAACTAGCATGGTTATATATTCACTGTACCTGACGACTGACAATGAAGCCCATGTGTGAGCAAGTGACCCCGACGCATCAGCTCACAGCTGCAATCAAGGCGCACAGGCGGCGCGGCCCAGGGCAAGGTTAATCCAATGCACATATTACATCTCTGACCGTTTTTCTTACAACTAATACACGTATACCTATTTACTTACATGATTTATTATAATAATATGTTTATAAGTTCACTCAAAACAAATTTAAACTGTTTACAAATTTATTCTTGTCTGCCGAGTTGATCTTTGATGCTGTCAGAAGCCATAGAAAGTACGACAACTAACCTAACTGAGTACCTAATACAGAAAACATAATAATACCTAAGGACTAAATCTCGTAAGCTCGTGGAGTCGTAAATGAAGGTGAGATAATAATATCGCCATAAACGAACTTCTGGCAGTGATGACTGACCTAATCTGTACCTATTAAAGCATTTCCAAGATTAAATACTATGCCAATAGTTAAGCTACGCCACGTTGAGTAAAAGGAAACATGGGCATATAGTTGTCCACCGGAGATTTGGCTAATATTTTACTATTCCTTAATTAAAAAAGTCCTTTGTTTTGAGACCTCAGAAAATATACAGCTTGTTTGATTAAACTAATGAAGAATGAATATTCTGAATACATTATAATGAACGAGTTAGTAATATGTATGGCAAAGCACACATACATATAATTATTGTTCGAAATGGTAAAATGAACAAGAGTCAATGTGATTAGGTCACCGCGCCTACATATTCAAAAACAAAAAACTTAACAAAAAAATAACAAATGATGACTAACCGTGGAACAGTAAGAGTAGGTTTCAAATAGATACTCCCTATGTACTTACCTATTGAGGATAGAATAACTTTTTTAAATTAAAGGTTTACACGTGTTCCAAATACTCCTGACCGTCTTGTCGTGAGTAATGCAGTGGTCAGGGTCACGCAAACGTCACAGCTTAATTTTTTTTTTTGCACATTATATGGAAGTTTACACTCAAAGGGCAGTTCCAGAATATTTTTCTGGGATGGGCACAAGGGGCGGACTGGCAAAAGAAATCAATATATCTAAAATAAACGAGAAGTTTATAACTTTAAGTTCAAGTATGTATAAGAAGACAATAGATATTTTTTTGATAATTTGATTTGCTTCTATGGTTGCTTTTTACTGTGATAGAATCTCTACAGCAGGTACTCATAAATCGTCTATGGGAAGTCTTAAATCCGCCCTTGGCATTTTATATATACATTACAAACCAAAATGCTGCAGGTGCTGCAAAAATCTCTTATATTGGCACGATCCGTCAAACGCAATCATTTGAATCGTCGCGACCGAAATTACCCTGAGACATTACCTGATATAAAATGCTTACGTATAGGTATATCACTACGGCGGCTAATTATACACATATCACAATAGCATTGTCGTGGTCAAGGCAAAGGTATTCTCAAGAGTACAGTAACGCGCGATTCGATCACGTAATAGGAATTAATATGATTGATTGATGAAACAAAGATTGTTCCGGAAAGAAAGAGTTCCTACAAATACTTTGAGAAAACTCGGAATACTGAAGGGGAGAGCTGGCGCGAGATCAAGAAAAACTATCGTAGGTCTTGGTTGGCTTTAGAGTGGATTGTTGTACAGAGGGGACCACAAGAAGAAGAAGAAGAGTGTGGAATTAGTTCTCCCTCGAAGCATAAAACTTTGGAGCATGAGACTTCTAGGTTATTATTTTTATAAATGTTTAAACCCTGTAGTATTTAGCTACTCACAGTGGTGTCGGAGCAAAGGGAATGTGTCGCACAACACCAAAGTCTGTCGCCAAGACTTCACATAGGTACTTACACCTTAGGTAAAACTATATGCCTATGTCTGACTTCTTCCTCAGAGGCTGCCTGACATATTCTTTGATCGACTTATTCTTATTCAATACATTTTACAAATTGAACCATGTTTTATTGAATGGTAGTAAAAAAATATGTAGGTACGTTTAAAAATACTCGAGAATCAGTAGATTTCTACAACACGTGTATTTATTTCTGCAACACGTGTTCTCGTAAAAATGGAAATTAGTTTTATTTATGCGTGTCTGATATTGAACCATTCTGTATAATTTCCCGTAATAATATAGTTAAAAAATATGTATACTGATCTAGGTACATATTGTTGCAGCTACAGCAGGTACACCTTCAATATATCGACAGTATACATTTTTATGTGTTTGATTGAATTTGCATTCGGTGCCAGACCGTCGCGGCGGCGGCAGATGTTAACCACAAATATTTTACAGTTTAAAATCTACATTGGTTTTTAATCGGTCTTTAACAATAGCCAGCTCGCAATCACAAATTATTTCGGGGATTTATCGCATTCAAATTCCTTCTTCCTAGGGAAGATACGATATCTATCCTAAAGAGAGAGAGAGAAATGCCAGCATACAAAGCATTTCAGGGTTCTATTAATATTTCGTAGTTCATACTCAAAGAGCAGAGACGTTGATAAGGGACCTTTTAAATACTAAGAACTCAACACTCAATAAGCTTAGTGTAATTTTCCCGAGATCTACAACAGCTAAGGGTGATGTAAGTAGTATGTCTTTGCGCCAGTCAGGGAGCTTGAATGTAGATGACACTTCTCTATAAATGGAGAACGTGACTTATTCTAAATTGGTTCAGAAGTTGATTCGAATGTGCACATTAACGTCATCTGTTTTGAGTGTGACTACCAAATGAAGTTCAACTGAGTACCAAGTTTGTGCGCGCTAGGTATGATTCGATGTATATGAAGTAATTTTTGTGATACCGAATTTCTGTGGCAAAGCCTCGTCCTCCCTCCAGCCAGGCTAATCTAAAAAATCTCCATATTTTTCTTTCTACTGATCAAAACCGTTGAATAGATAATCTTACTATGTAAGTAGGTACTTATTTAGTTTTTGATCCAACACACCTACACTACGATCAACATAGGTACCTAGCTAATTCATACAAGGTTTTATTGGTGTTAACATACCAAGGAGTGCTTGAAAGAGGCGCGATTTGAATATCCTGATAACCCTTTCAATGGCGAGTCGTAGCTGCCGGTCCTGCGGCTTCACCAGCTTGCTGTGGTAGTCTTCCAGCAGTTCTAATGCTCGGTGGGCCTCTGTTAAAAAATATATACATTACCTACTTAAGTACCTTCATTATTCTGCGTTTCGATCAATAGGTAATAATTGTTTATCGAAGATTATGTGCGTGTTTACGTATGTTATCCACGGTACTTACAGATTTAAATTTAAGTAGTCAATTTTTTCTGATGTCGGGTACCTACTTACTTACTTGTATGCTGTTTGATGCTTTTCGAAAAATATTGATAAACGGATCTAGTTTTAGTTTAAAATTTATGTGACATATATTGTGATGTGCTTATAGATTTGTAGACACGTGCGTTGGATAAGTTCAGTGTTAATTTAACAAACCGTAATAAAATTATCGGTAGGTATCTAAATATACAATATATATGGTAGGTATCTAAGTAGGTACATACTAGTAAGTATATAGTGATGTTAGTCGTACGTGCGTACCTAATAAGAACCCGTATATATAACAGCTAACGCATTAAAAACATTAGGGCCTACATATAGGTAATCTATCGTTCTGTAAACTAAAGAGGTACTTAAGAGCCGACTTTTATGAAAACAAACACATGAACGAGTCAAAGAAGGTATTCCTACTTTTACGATCATTGAAAAAAAATATCGATAAATGTTCGAATACCTTAAAGGTACCTTGACCCTGGTACCTTTAAAAAATAATACATGTGTATCATGTGTGTGTACCTAGGTAAGTGTAAGTAAGATATTATAATAATATATGTAAAGCAACACTTAAGTAAGTAGGTAAGTATGTCAACATATTATTAAGAGACATGTAAGTATTAGCATGTAAGTTTTATATAGTAAGTAGAGGCATGGCATGGACGGCCGGAGCATGTCAAACGGGTGGCAACCCTATAATATCAATACGAATTAACAGAGGGGTGCTATTGTAACCGCAGTAACCCCTACGGAATGGAATGGATAAAGCTCAGTAACAGTAATAGGTCGACAAACACTAACAATAATACCAATATGATTAGAAAAACCAATATCACCTTGCTTACGCACTGGCATCACGGCACCACCCCCTAACGTAATTTATGGAACCTAATATTACACTTTACACAAAAATAAAACTTAATTATATTCACATCAAAACGTTGATATAACCATTCATTTTAAACGATATTAATCACAGACATTTTTGAAAGGGCACGGATTGTCGCACAACGAAAACATTTAGAAGGCAAGGTACGACCGAAGTGATGCGAATAGTTAGTGGTGCCGCCTGCGAGGGCCGTAGAAAACTGCGCCCGATGGGATTGGTCGATTTTCACAGTGACGTCAGGGGGTGGCGGCATAGACAAGGAAAATATATTGGAGGGTTGCGGGTTAAACATAAAAGAAATAATCCAGCGACGACAGCTCGAGCGAGCGAACGCAGTAGTACAATCACATTGAAATCTTTTCAATGACATAATATAACATTAAGTTTATTGGGTTCATCGGGAAACATAATGCTTATAGGACCCGGCCGTTTTAACGGGAAAGTACAGCTTACTCGTACTCACCCTCTGCCACGTTGCCACTTAACCATATTCGTTGAAATGGGGTTGTTGTTGTTACAACACCTCTTCTTACCTCTTCTCCCCGAAGGGGTAAGCAGAGGTCTCTTCTGAGATAGCACGAGCATATTTATTTACTCCGGGTTCATGAGATTGCTACTTACAAAAAATCTTTTCCAGAGAACGTCCCTGTGGCAGTAATTCCACCGCCCCTGAAACTCACAGTTGTGCTCTCGACAGCACGCAAGCTTGTCAACCCCCTTTTAGTCTCCTCATACAGCAAAATTCATGAAATCCGGTTATAGAGTGCGCACGCGTTACCCTTTATAACATGCCAATATTTACATAACTAGCACAACTAGATAACTACCCAGCTAATATGAAAATAATCGAGTAGGTATTCGCCTGTCCGTACCAATGAGTTTTCCTAAAAACTGAATAATGAAGGTAGGTATAGTGATGTCACAAGCACAAGCTTCAAAAAGAAAACGCCTTGAAGTAAATTTGTCTGAAGAAGAAATACAAAAGATGCGTAGGCGTGTACACTTACCTGATCCCTCCTGCTGATATAATCCCCGCGGTTAATTTACTAGGAACTTATGAATGTGATAGGGAAAGGAATTGGTCACTTCTGGGGCCGATCTGCCTACGTCTTAGAGGCTCTTCTGTGCAAAAGACAGGTACGTAAGGAATTGATAAGGTGTTTCCCACCTTAAGAAGCGCGTATTAAGAACTTCTGAGTCCTGCCGTTTAAATTTTGTAGCGTAAACTTAAAAGGTAAAAAGTTCATAATACGCGCTGCTTAAACAAGCATAGTTGTCCCTCCGCTTAGATTTTGTTTCCGGAATATATTTTTGTTTATGCCAACGACTTTTTTTATTGTTCATTCATGTCAGTTTCTCAAACCTAGAAAGTGAGCTTGAGTTAAACATTCAAGTTAGATCAGAAAGAAAAAGAGGTACGATATTATTGAAAATTAAAGAATTTATCTGAGTTATAGGAAACTAAATAAGCCTTTCATTTGAGGAATTCATTCATACTGGCAACACTAAATAAAAGTACATGTCACGTTACAAGGCTTTTTTGTTATCATATAAAATGTTTTGTTGATAAAAAAACCTTCATTAATAAGTCGATATATTTAGTTAATGTATACGTGTGTAACTTTTATAAATTTAATGATTAAGCAGTAAGTAAAAACCCTATTCATTATAATATTCCGTGAGTAGAACGAAACGTGTAACGAATTTTTGACAAATCGCCTGACCTTGAGCGCCCTGCGCAACACAGATTTGTGATGTGCTGTGAAGCCAGCCGAGCAAAGCAAGATTTTATTGTACGTGCATGCAATTCGTTTCGTTCAGTCAGTGTCGATCTCTGTGAACCTACGTAGATCTTTTTTTTGTTGAGTCGTAGTGTAGCTGTAGTTTAAAATCTGGGAGCGAGGGGCGCGAAGATGCCTCTATTTGGTAAAAAAGACTTCGGAAGAAAGTCCAAAAAAGATGGAAGAGAATCGGAAAAGCAACCATCTATCGAAGACAAATACACCGTGAAAGATTTACTCGGTACAGGGGCTTTTTCCGAGGTACGTTTGATTGAGAGTAAAGAAAATGGGCAGCTTTATGCGTGCAAAATTATCGATAAGAAAGCTCTTAAAGGGAAGGAGGACTCATTGGAGAATGAAATACGAGTTCTGAAGAGATTTAGCGAGCAGGCGAAAGGTGAAGGTGCTGAAAAGAAGATGTTTTCACATCCGAATATAGTCCAGCTGCTGGAGACCTATGAAGACAAAAATAAAGTATATCTCGTTATGGAGCTCGTTACTGGAGGCGAATTGTTCGATAGAATAGTGGAAAAGGGTTCCTATACCGAGAAAGATGCTTCGAATCTTATTAGACAAGTATTGGAGGCAGTGGACTACATGCATACCCAGGGAGTAGTGCACAGGGATTTGAAGCCTGAAAACTTGCTCTACTACAGTGCAGATGAGGACAGTAAAATTATGATCAGTGACTTTGGGTTGTCCAAGATTGAGGACTCTGGCATCATGGCAACTGCTTGTGGAACACCTGGATATGTTGCCCCAGAAGTGCTGGCACAGAAGCCATATGGCAAGGCAGTTGATGTGTGGAGTATAGGAGTCATCTCTTACATATTGCTCTGTGGATATCCACCTTTCTATGATGAAAATGATGCCAACTTGTTTGCTCAGATATTGAAGGGGGACTTTGAATTTGATTCACCATATTGGGATGATATTAGTGACTCAGCCAAAGATTTTATCCGACATTTGATGTGTGTAGATGTGGATAAGAGATATACATGCAAGTAAGTATCATCTATCTATATTATAGTGTTGGATAGTTTTGATCCAGATGGCTCAGTATGCTTCTGTCTACAAAGCTCGAGATTGCATGGTCAATACCTGGTTATTACTGAAATCAAAAGTATTTGTTCCATTTATTTCATGGTATTTATTCTGTTGTCCATCTATTTCATATAGTACAAGCTTTGCTTTTTATGGTACTTAGACAATTTGTATGGAATTGTCACAAGGTGGTATATTATATTTAACCATCTGTTTCTTCAATCTTCTAAGCTTAGTCTAATCTTTTTGTCTATAGTATATATCTTGAAAACTGGCAGTCAATGATGAAAACTTAGTAATACCAAATGGCTCTCACACCAAATACTATTAGCATAGATAACCAATCATTGGTGAACCCAAGTGTGCATTACATATAAGTAAATATGCAGTGCTTACCATTTGTAATGACTGAATACACTCATATTTAGTTTGGTTGTGGGTCTATACCAAAACATATGTACCTACACTGCAACACATTGGAATTACTTAAGCTACTTATTGTTAATGCTTACCCCTCTGAAAATCAATGCATGCCCTTGGATGAACCAAAAACCAATATTTGTTATAACCAGTTCAATTTCCCAATATATACATCAGTTAATGCATGCATCTTGCTAAGAGTAAACAAGTTAATGCCATACTTGATGATCCTATTTAATATTCATCTACAGCATCATTGTCAAACAAATCTTGTCTTTTTGACTCTTTGAAAACAAACTTACCTACTTCACCTAAGAAGTGAGTATGAAAATGATTACTTAAATTTTTACACATATATACATTTTAAATTAAATGTTCTGACAGATTGATTCACTTTTGTGTTAATGCATGTATTTTAGGCATATTGTCTATACATCTATAGCGATAAATAAAATTGAAGTGTCTGCTTGTAGTTCCAAAAACAGCTTTTCACTAAATGCATATGAAAGTATATATGGTACTGGCATAAAAAGACCTCTTTTAAAGTTTTTTCTCTGTCTGTCTGGTTGTTCCGGCTAATCTCTGAAATGGCTGGACCGACTTATGATAGATAGATAACTAATGTTACAAGGAGTAACCCATGAAAATGTTTTTGTAGGTCACAGGTAGTGTGATAATAAACATTGTATACAGCTTAACCACTGGTCCTAGAGATATGAAATTTGTATGTCGAGTGAAACACCCTACAGGCATCCACTAAGAGTGACTTTTCCAATATTTCAAAGGGTTTGAAAAGTTTATATGTGAAATCTTACGGCCATGCAGCTGAAGCTGCTGGTGGAAGCTAGTATAAGAACAAAATATTTCAGCATGGTATATTTTGTGGATACATCCATTTATTGACATTACACAGTTATTAACAGATATACTTTCATTACATACAAACAATACATGTATAGTTTCAGAACATCTTGGCCAACAAATTATTTATGCATTTGTTGCTATGTCTCTGTTTCTTTGTGTTACTATATACAGAAAGCTACAGAAAACTATGGAACAGAACCCATATTTTTTTGTGATATTCATAAGTATTAAGTACATAGTTCATACTGTTTTTCAGACAAGCCTTGGCCCATCCATGGATTTCTGGCAATGCTGCTAGCAACAAGAACATTCATGGAACTGTGTCAGAACAACTCAAGAAGAACTTTGCCAAGTCCCGTTGGAAACAGGCGTATCATGCTACAACGGTCATCCGGCAAATGCAGAAAATGGCATTGAACAGCAGCAGCTCAAGTCGCAATGTCAACCCTCAGCAAAAATAATTGCTGAGCACCCTGTCTCCTCCCCACCCCCTCCAATTGCCATTGCCACCTGCTTATTGAGGTACTTAATTTATAGCATCTTACAAATGAGTTGATTCAACCCAACTGTATGACCGAAAGCATCATGCTACAGTCTTGTTAAATTGGTTGAAGCATCACATTAATTGAAATTCATTGTCCAAATAAGTTAGTAAGAGACGCGCCTGAGATTCTTATTGTTTGTTATGTGATGTGTTATGGTATCATTGCTATATTTGTCTTTATGATATAATATTTGATTGCTTGATTATGTACTCGGAGCAGTGCTTATTGTCACTGCGTGCATTCGACGATGGCGATTATCAACGAACTGTTCTATAAGACATTATGTCTAGTCATTTATAAGTTCCGCTTGCGTGAACAGACAACTTGAATTATTAATCAATTATACTAATGAATCATAATATTTTGTAGTAATTTTGACTAATATTATAATATTATATTGGATCTTAATTTCTGATCTACATATTTCTGCTAGTTCTTGGAATCTCAAGGTTCACAATCTAAAACAGTATGTGATCATCATTCTGACATGACATTGTATCATAATAATTATGTATAATGTATGATAATTTATGAACTCCTCAACTATTACTATTAAACCTCTCTTCTGAAATTTCCTATACCTCCTCTTTATTCACAAAATAATTAGGTAGGCTAAAAAATGTTCTATTTAATGAAAGATACTGACTTATAGCTATTACTTAGGTATGGTGATAATCACAATGTTATAATAAGGTCTGTTGCAAAATTCATTAGGTATAAATTGATAAATTGACGAATATTTACATTTTAATGATAACGGTTGGTTGTATTGAGGGCAAATTGGGCATTTAGAATCGTTAACCGCAGTGTCCACTCGAGGCGAGACGGCCACGCGACGCTGGGATATTTTAGCCTCGCTCGGGTTTCCGTCGCGGGCGCATGCATGTATTGTGATTATTATATTATATTTAACCCTTCAATGTAGTTGTTTAAACATTTGTTAATGAATACCCTATGCTATGCTTAGTGTAGTAAGTTTTGTGATTCTAAAGCTAAGTCCTATCTAACCATTGTTGTCATAATCATAATTGAATACCTTATAAGTAGAATATTATTGTACTGTACCTACATATATTGCACTGTGGAATTCAATGTTATCGTAATAATGTTAAACTGTGTAACGCCATTTTTATTACTTAGTGCAGCTGTATTTCTTTGTGTGAATATTACCAAGGTTTATGCAGAAGAGTTTTTTCAGTGCAGTTATATGAAAAGTGGTTAAAGTACCCATTTATTACATGAAAATTAAAGATCTGCATGGAAGACTGACTGACTGCGGTAGATGACTATTTCACGAATTTATCATAAAATGTATTGTTATGTAAATGGGAATTATTATCACTCGTTTATTACTGGGTATCATTTGTTCATAATTGAACCATGTCAAATAACAATGTGATAATTGTTTCTTAAATAACATTCACACACATAAAGTCTTGTCTTGATAAAGTTTTAAAGATGAGACACATTAGACCATGTATCATTTGGTCTGTTTGTAGTAATCATACAGACTTATCAAAGTTCATGACATGATAACACTAGCCAGCTCTCCTACAAAATGTAGATATATTAACCTCTACGATAATGAATCTCATTTATAGAGGTCAAACAAATATTTAGTTTTAAAGACGAATTTCCGTATTAACCTTTTCTATGCAATATTACGAATATTGAATTAAAAAACCTATTTTGTTACTATACTTATCTCTGCATCATATCAAAAATGTGCATTCCTTTTTGGATTATTTTTGTAAAATATTATACTATCGTTCTTTAATTTTTGAGGATTTATGTATGAACACTTTTAACATTCCATTTCTCAGTATTTTTGTATAATTGTTACTCCTTTTACTTGTGTACAACGGATTTCAATATGGAAATTTTAAAATTAAGTAGGCACTGATAAATACATTGATTTCAAATTAAGATGTTTACGAAATTAATACACTTTTGACATTCCATTTAGGATTTTAAATATTTGTCATGTTTAACTATTATTTAACCCAATCGATAACATAATTTATTCAAAACGAGTACATGCATAATTATAAATAGCATTGATTTTCAATATTCGACCTACTCATGATTTATTATATCAAATATCTAGAATCTTCCGTCCATAGTTTTCAATTGATATCAGTAAACTGGTATTATTTTCTACGAAACAACCGGTCACCTTTTGGATCAAGTTTTTATGACACACCATACATTGCCTTATTGGACCTTAATTCAGGCAATCGCGCAATACTAACTCATTGCGTTATCCAATCTAACGGATCTAAAAGTATCGTAACCATTTTAAAAAGTGACCTTAGATTAAAATAATATTCCTAATGTTTTGAGTATGGTTTCAAGGCCTAACTTGCCAGCCATGTTTTGAATAAACTGTCGAACCACACGAAAATCTAACGTACAAAGTAATAAGGCATAATAGAAACATCAAGGATAGCGCATGCGGGTCTCAACTTAAATATATAATTTAAAAAACACTTTAATGTAGCTTTTTGAAAAGTGGTCTTCCTCATCAATACTGACAAAATTCTGTTAACAATTATTACGTATCTAGTGTAGTAACTTTGCTCGTATCTTGTTGAGACATTAATGAGCTAATGTAAATCGATTGTTAATGCTTTTGAATAAACGTAATTAATATGCTTGATTGTTATTAAGCGTTGCACTGCTTTAAATGCTAATATTTTAAGCGTAGAATGTTCAATAAATAATTGTCTACAATAAATGCCTTAATCATCTGTGTAATATTGTAGTCTCTGTCTGTGGTTGTTACAATGTTTAAAATAATTAGTGTCTTTAATTTTATTTAATTGCACGGTTTCTTATATTAATACGTACAGAGTCCTGGGGGCCATCATCATCGGTTTAAGCAGAGCGTATTACGAACGTCGTCGCTTGACCTTGAGTTTTAGTGTGGCTCAAAATGTATTCACCTTTGAGCCACGAACCAGAGGCTTGAAGTTGAATGCCAAAATGGGGGATCAGCACATTTTGAGCCACGCTTAACGCAAAGTAATGCGACGGCTTTAAATATACACACCTTGGGGACTGTATAACGTGTAACGTGTTTATTTAGTTTGAAATGATATAATACGAAACAATTAACGAACTCGCATTGGTTAATATAATAGTAATCAAAACACGCCCATTATTGTGCCATGTGTTCTTAATACATATTTAATGTATCCAGTACTTAAGTTAATGGTAAGGTGGATTTTTTATTCCTTCTCCCGAAATCACTTGCCTTCATATTCTAACGACGCACAATAACTTTAGTAGTATTGTTTATTTAAAACCTTATGTAACTTGAAACAATAACCAATAACGCCCCGCAAATGCCGGAGTTTTTATGTTTCTGCACAAACATACATATCCTGTTATCTGTATTGCGTATGGTTTGAATCATAAATAAATGTGATCTTGCCGTGAACTTACAGTAGCATAATAATAATCCATACCATTGTGTTGTATCGTCATGATTGCTCTCTAGATATGATCCACTGGATGTTTTACACTGTGCCAAAACCATATCATGATCAGTGATAATGTTGTATTTGTAAGAGTTCACGTTTGCTAGATGCCCTATGAGATTATGGAGGCCATATATATCTTCCCGGAGTTTCCGGCAGTCAACAGCGGTTTCTTCAGTGCTACATGTTCCAAGTTCCTTGACATTTTAACTACTTACACTTATTTCTTCACTAATATATGTTAATTATAAGCGTAATTATATTAACACATAATATACTATTTTTCGAGGGTTATTAATTGTATGTTTTAAATGAAATACACGTTTGAGTTTCTATATAACTAATTAAGCACAATAATTTAAGGGATGGGATATAATTTCAACAAGTTTGATTTTATCATTGTTCGATACAAATACTATTTCTGTTATGTCTGATATATTTTGGGTTGTGAAGATCTGCTTTGGGTAAAGGTTACATGACAAAGTCTCACTGGAAATGCTGTAAGGGATTGTAGTCCGGATCTGTTTTAATGTTAAATTACTAATCTTGTGATTTAGATTTTATACTTCTTGTTTTAAACAATCAAAATTTATTATAGTAGTTTATTAGATGTTAGCTATATTTTCAATGTCATTGTAAATAAAATGCCAACTTGTTGAAAAATTAGTTTCATTAACCCAATAGAAGATAAATATGTTTATTGTAATGTATATTATTACAGTGGTATGATACAAAGGTATGTCGCACCAGGAATGTTCAGTGTATTTCCTCGCCAAGGAGGGACAGCTGTTTGAGGAACTGCGAGGCGTTAGGCAGAGTCGTGGCGCCGTAAATGATCTTTCTCGTCGTGCCACTCGCCGCTTGTTGCTGTAACAAAAAATAATAATATTGACATACGCTCACGCCATCCCAGAAGATTTCCGAAGGGGTAGGTTGTTACCACACCTATATTTCATTTCACACATGCTAACAGATAGCGGGTCTCAGGAACTATAACTATAACAGGTATACTGACGATGTAAGTCATCATCACTAGCCTTATACTAAGTATTATTGGGATCGGCACCTGATTCCACTTAATGTGACCAAACACTCGATTTTTAAACGAAGCGACTGCCATGTGACGTTTCCAACTCTTTTTATGATGATAATCGAGTCTGGGTTAAACCAGTTGTCAGGTTTTGTTGGGCCTTCGATTGCCAAAGATGTTAAATTGCCAACCGAAACGGAAGGCTCCCAAGGCACTGAAGAAACTGAGCTCACCTAAGTAAAACAGGAAATAAAAGCATGGAAGGAATTCAAATGTTCGCAAACCTTAGCAAAGTCAATAAGGTTATGGTACTCGATGTAGTTGCCACCGCCGACGACGAAAACGACGGCGTCGCTCGGCGGCGGGTGACGCGCGGCGCGGGTGCGGGCCGCCCCGTCCGTGCGTGCGGCTCGCGGGTCCAGCCACGACAACTCGCCGCCCGAGCCTCCCGACCCCAGCGCTGCTTCTACCGTTCGGCTCACTGGCAGCTTCTATACCATAAATGTATCACATGTATGGGTGTCAGAAAATGTGGATGTATCGTTTTATTTTTATTAAACTAAAATTTTCGCTCGTTATGTCATTTAATAACATTTAATAAGGGACGTTCGGGCGTAATTTTAGAAGGAATAAGAATCGTAGGAACCGTGTGTTAACATTCGACTGAAACTTTGTATTCCATTGAATTAGACCTACCTCCAGGCCAGCGATCGAACCTCAAAAACATAGTGTAATAAACGAAATAAAAAAAAAATTGTGAGGATATTGGTGCCAGGAAGTTAAACGTAATTTCTTGTTCCTAATAATTATTTCTTGTTATAACTTGTAAACTGCTGAAAGCAGAACATATTTTGGCATTAACATGAAAATTCTCATCAATTCTTCAATTATGGTGAACGAGGCGAATGTTGGGCAGCCGTTTGTTCAAATACTAAGAATGTGATTATAACACAGCAATGATATTAAAATTTCGTAAGCTGTGTCGCAGAAATCGATATAATTAAATTTATTTGGACAATCTCATTCAGAAAGTTAACTTACATGTTTCTTGACGACTAAATTCTTAACCCCTTCCATGACGAATGAAGACCCCTGTGACACCAGCTTGGAGAACATGGACACTGTTTTAGTGCCACCGCCTTCATACTGACTGGACATTCTACTGAAGCCTCTGAGAAATATAGAATACTAAAATAAATATACTTACAGAACTATCCCTTTAAAATGTATGAATGGCAGTTTGCGTTTTAGAATGTCAGAGAAAAGTAAGTCATATTGCTTATACATAAGGTACTGTACCATAACACAGTTAATCATTCAAGTTCCTTAGATGAACCACACTGTATCGAAATAAGATTTATTTTTAGGATTCCGTATCCAAAGGGTAAAACGGAACCCTATTTACTAGGACTTCGCTGTCCGTCTTTCACCAAGCTGTATCTCATGAACCATATCATGGTTCATGAGGTAAGACAGTTACAATTTTCACGGATGATGTATTTCTGTTGCCGCTTTATCAACTAAATTGGGCATTTTTTTATATAGCATCAGAATGGCAAAAAATATTCCTTAGTTTTAAAGTAAGTACTATACTTATATCATAGATATATTACAGAACCGTGGTAAACAACGTCAAACGCATGATCAAATCTCAGCAGTTCTGTTACTTAAGTGCAGTGATGACAGCAGGGTTTGTGTCTGAAGAGAAATTCTAAGACTATTAATAGTGTCACCATCAGTCTCGTTGACATTTAATCATGTTCGGTGAACAATGGGTGTTGTAACTTGCCTACAACTTTTACCACCCTTAGAGAGTGAGCATCTGTACGTGTGTAAGTGATATTAAATGAATTTTCTTTACTCTTTTCGATACAACATTAAGGCATAACTCACTTCCACCTCCGCATGTAAGCCATAGGGTTGACATCGCAATTGGCGGCAAGGAGGGCATTTTCAAACTTCTTGTACTCATCATCAGGTATGTGCGAGGAGCACAGATAGTAAATCACGAAGAGCCTCATCTTATCCTCAGGCGTGCCCGCGGTGGGGTCAGATATCAGGTCCATTACCGCTTTATTCTCTACACTACTGCTTTTGCTCATTATCTTCTCTTCCAGCTCGAAGAATGAGTCCAACCGCCTTGATTTTATTGCATTTAGGATTGCTAGAATGATATTTAGTTTATTATATAAGTTATAAAGATAATTAGGCTATGAAAACATTTTAATACCCTTAAATAGACAATAGATGTAAGTTTTTGGAGTGTTTAATGACTTGCATATTCTAATGTTCTCATATATAAAGTTGCCAGTAAAAAAATAACAAGTATTTCCTTCACTATAAAATTGCTATTTATCATTATTGTCGCACAGATTAAAATAACTGTATAGAATGATCTAAAAACACATAGTTGTCTCACTTGATATTGAGTATTTTACATAATACAATTTTCCATATTTAAAAATCGATTATATAGCTTCGATTTTAAAAATCGAGTTATTTGTTACCTGTGGCAATAGTGGTGTGCATGTCAATAAGCCGTTTCTTCTCCATGAGTTGTGGCAATGAGTTGACGGCGCTTGTGAGCCGTTGCGTATTATCACTCACCATACTTAACGCAAGGTCACTCTCAGCGTCTAAACCCATGGAACTTTTGAGCTTCTTCACTTCAGCTTCTGAATTTCTGAGAATTAATATTATATTACCATGTATTAATGTGAGTATATCAGTTTGATATTAGAGGCGTATATTCTTAAACATTTAAAAATAGTTTGCTCTATGTTTTGTTGGTCCTTAGTTAATTTATTATATTTTTAATTAGTCTATCACTTTGGACTTGTTACTGACAAAAGACTCTGGCAGGAGCTCGTGGCACAGTTGCTAATGCACATATCATTCAATCAGCGAAGTTAAGCAACCCTAAGCCTAGCCAGTAAGTCGGTCCCGGTTGCTAATTTATCGTCTTTGGCAATCGTTTTGGCAAAAAAAACAACTGGTACATGAGTTACTCCTTGTGCAGAAAAATATACTCATTAATGCCCACCTATATTTGTCTAAGTCCTCCTGTATAGCTTCTGCTACTGTTGGGAATGGACTACCTTTGTGTTCTGACCACAATGGGTCCTTTGAGTCCAAGTCACATATCCGGGTTTTGGCTTTCTGTCCTTGTTGCACTGCTGTATTTATGTTCTCGGGGACCAGTGCTCTGGAAATATATATATATATATTGAGAATTAGATACCTATCAATGTTTAAATACTGTCAAATATAATGATGAAAAGTGTTGATGGAAAAAATAATATAATGAGCATTAGGGAGGGACTATAATTTATTAAGTCTATATAATAGCTACGCTGTTGTCCGCTAACATATTAACTTCCTTGTATGCTATGGAATTCTTAAAATTATCCCAACAATTTTTTTGGTGAATTTTTCAGTTGATTATATATTGTTACAATTTGATTGATTTTGCGTATGATAACACTTAAATTAAGTAAATTAACCCATGCATACCTATTTAGTGATAGGTCCAATACATCATGTGCCAGAGCTTGGTATGTCCATGTGTGGTGTAGTGGGGTTGCCATGTCCAGGTTTCTATCCAATAATATCAGCATAGGCCTTGTAAAACTAAAGGAACCAACTTGGCCAGTGTTGCCATGAAACAAATTATTTCTTGCATCCCAGAGATTTTCTCTCAGTTTTTTGTCAAGTTTCTTAGCCACCATCTCTGCTGCATTTCCTTTACTACTCCTTATGATGGGCACATTACCTGGGAATTTCAAAGATCCATACCTTAATTTAAAATAATCAATTAGCACTGAATGGCATAAGGGTATGCCCATGCCATATGTTTGTTTGGTAAATCCTTAAAATGCCTTTAAAACATGGGATACAATTCATGCTCAAATTCAAATATCTTAATTTGAACAAAGTACTTTCAAATCATCAGAACAACATAATTTTACAGGATTATACATAGTTGACCCCAGGTTTGGAAGGTTGCTTTTATTGAGAAGAAAAATCATTAACAATGCAGTAAAAATATAAATACATCTGAAAGGTAGCACTGAAAGAACATTTGTATTGAAAGAGAAATTTAATAATATGTTAATGATACAGAAGATATTCACAAGCATGATAAACTTAATTCCAGTCTTTGATAAATAAAAACACCTAATTGAAGAGACATACGGCTGGTAGATTGTCTGTCATTTGAATGCATTTCTCACAGACCTCTTTTTAGTTTTTAATCTATCTTATAACTTTAAATGACCAATTCTTGTATATAGTATAGAATCTGAATCTCAGAAATGGCTCCAACTTCATGAAATTTTATGTGAAACCTCCTAGGTTTCAGGAGCCAAAAATTGATCTAGCTAGGTTTTATTTTTGGAAAACATTGTTTCGTTTTCGAAACTCATACAATATGACAATAAATTTCGCCGACATCTGACAAGTTATGGTAGCGCAAATATGAGGCTTCCAGCTTACGGGGCAATAACGAAACTAAAGTACCCTGGTTGGAGACTGACATTCGCGGGTTAAAATTTTTCCATTTTTTTTTCAGCATACATATATGAGAAAACGTCATTGAATAGAAACCGAGCACAGCACAGTCAACCAGGTTCTAGATATTATTTGTGTTATACATACCCAATGTTACAAACACGGAGAATAAGCTTTCTACAATGTTATCCATGATAGCCTCCATTTCAGTATCTTTAGTGTCACCTTTGTTTATTGCTGAAACCATCAACAACTCTTTGAATAACAATTTTACTGTATTAAAATGGTATGGGGTGGCAGTGTTCATTTTATTATCATTACTAGCTGGATGCAGATAAGCAATAATGTGTCAACCCGCATAAACTTGGTTTTGAGAAAATGGCGTCTTAAGATGATTGTATACGTGATTTAAGATTTGTTTTATGACATAAATCCATTTTTTACGTACTTTTATGTTTCAGATGACTTGAAACACTTTTTTAGAATGTTAAATATGTGATGCATTATCAAAATATATCAAAACCTTTGAATTTGACTTTTTGTGGGTTGACACATTATTGCTTATCAGCATCCAGTTGTTACAACATTTATACAATGTCAGGTAATTCTGGTACTGACTTACTTCAAATATGTTATTACCATTTTTAGAATTAGATTATGTACTGTGATTCATAATTTACAGTATATTTTAATATAAATTGTTCATAGATGATTTTAATAACAAGACATACCATAATAGGAGAGTGGGTCAGACTGCTGGTGCTTCATTATAAATAAATCATCTTCTAAGCAAATAAAGTTCAGATATTGGTCATACACTTTTTGTATATTAACTGCTGAGTTGGACTGAATTGCCGATGCAGCAAGGTCTTCTAGTTTCTGCCTAGTTATCGGAGATATAAAGTTCAAGTGATACTGGTCATAGGTGCCATTGTCCAGGTCCTGACAGATGCGACCCAAATTCTCTTCCGACGGGGCACAGAAGTAAACAGCAGGTACTTCTGGGATTGGATCTCTGTCTGAGTGGAGCTGACTGCAACAGACACAATGTTCAATGTATTCATATTGATAGATGACAAATAAATTTATCAGAGCCATGGTGGCTGTGGGGTTTGAGCAGTTGTCTGCTATGCAAGTTACAAAGTACCTCTGTCACATCGGTACTTAATCATCTTCGGTGAAATGTAGGTGTTGTTGTAACAAGACTTCTGTTTACACCTTTGGGATTGCGAAGGATATTTTTTTTAATTAGAATTTTTATTTTAATCTATCATGATGATTCTATGTAACAAGAAGAGTTGAAACAATAATACATGTATCAAAATTGTAACAGATTTTACTACTTATATTGGTAAATATCGAAATGTTAAAATTAAAATGGTAAGAAGGAACGTCCACAGTTTTCCACTCACACATGAAGAGTTACGCCTAGTTCTCTCAGTTCTTTGATCGACACAAGTGGTGAGATTATGTCCTGACCAACCCTATCATAGATCAACACTTTCCAAGTCGGTTCTGTTGCCACATTCTTCGTTAAAGGTTGGTTAAGATTTAACATCTGCTTCAAGGCATCTGTAATATCAAAGAATGTGATAAACACAGATGATTACTTGTAATACTTTCATTAGAACATTCACATCACTGGTGTTGTGCTTACTCAGCTGACGTTCACGTAAGGTTGACATTGTATTCAAGCAATAAGTGTCCTCTCATTAACAATAAATAAATTGATTGAGCTAAGCCTTAATATACATTTATTTTCCACTTAATTTAATAATTTAATATTTGGAACATTTGGAAGTGGACAAATGTTTGAAATGTCAAAATGACAATTACGTATTTGACAGCGACACGTCGCTCCTGGAATTTTCGTTCGGAAACATTCATTCAACCAATAATTTTATTTTGTTTAGCCAATTCCAAGACACTACCTATTCGCAGTCTAACATATACTTCTTCAAGTTTCCTGGGGGCCAACTATCATCGTTTAAGCAGAACGTATTAAGTACTTCTCAGCTTCGAAGTTTGAATTTACGGTACAAAAATGAAACGTCAAAACTCAGAAGTTCTTAATACGTTCTGCTTAAACCGATGTAGGCCCCTGGAGCTTGTCCGCTACATCCCAGGGAGAAGCGAAGTCTCAACTCGATTTAACTCTTTGATCGGTATAAGCGGGCATCCTACATTAATCGTACATTACACGATACTGCATTACTACAGATATTACACATTTCTACAGGTTGTTCCTAAATTGAATGTATGACTTTTTGAAAAACTAGCACGCTTATTATTTCTGTATGCAGGTTGAGTATGGGCAGTAACTCTTGCGTATCTTTCGCTAATGAGTTAAGCAATCCAACCTAGTATGCAGTTGTTGGATGCGTGCAGCCTATGCCACTCTGAGTACCCACCATTCCTTGGAGAGCATGATACCTATGGCTGTCTATCTTTAGCAATTATTACAGGTATCATGGCAATCATGTCTTATAGCAGTCACGGAGCCGACACCAACAATGTATAGGATAGGGTCCAAGCGACGGTTATCCTATTGGTCGTGGGTTGTGATAAATGAATCAATGTCTTTAATCCACCTTAGGTACAAATAAAGCAGGGTATAATATTGGTTATGTTTTTGATTTGGTACGTACATTCCTGCTGGACATCAATATTTGTTGCGTTGAAAGAAAATGTGACTTTACGCTTAGTAAATACTTAATACGAGAGTCAAATTGTTCATTAAAATACCTTAGTAATGTAATGACGCATCTTAATTAGGCAATAAATATATTACGAGGAACTGATTGATCGTGGCAAGGCTACTTAGTAATTGCACGTAAGTTTGTTTGGCGGGTGTCAGGGGTCTGAGGAGAAAGCCGTTGACGGAGGTCGCTGGTGAGGGCTACGAGCCGGCGGAGCCGCTACCATAAGTGTCTCGCAGTGCGCGCACGACGGTGAAAGGCGTCATGTCGATATCTACTGCGATCCTACCGCGCTCTAGTGCCACCACGTACTTGCGTATTCTACTAGTTTGTGCTATATTTATCAACGGTTAGTGCAATTATTATCTTATAACTCCATATTTACGTGTTTTCAAAATAAATGCAGTGTCAGTTTTACGGAATAAATCCGTGAATGGAACCCTCAAAATACCAACGGCCGAATAAGGAATAAAAAATCTACTAATGCGTAAAATCTTATGCAAGCGATTCGCCGATCAATTTGTTAACATGTTAACGTAACTGTTACAGCGATATGATACAGTGAAAGCTATTGAATCGTGCATCCATGTTTTGTTTCAACATTCATACAACAAAAATTAAATGTGAAAGCGTGACTAGAAAAATCTATATTTCTGTTATACAATATTTCTGGTAACATTCATGCAACTTTAGGTGATTTTAGTGAAGAGCGTTTGGTCTCCTGAAATGTAGCAATGATAGGAGGCATTTAGCCAAACCTAAGAAAAAAATAATGTTATAGAATATTCCATCAATTATAAACATCACTTAATAACAATAATAAGCATTCGTTTGCTGAGCACGTCTTTTCTTTCACTTGACATTGAGGTTTATTAATAACGGAGGATAGTGACACTTAAGCGGTGTGCTTTGCACTTAAATTAAGTGCATGTCGGTATGTGCCTTCTACTACAGCCAGGCTACCTTCGTATGTACGTAGCCTGCTGAGCAGGATATGCTGCCTGCATATCTATGTTTCAACCGGTTTTGGAGATTGTTTTTTTCTGAACAGCTTTTAAGAGTTAGGTATGTTTCGAGAATGTGTAATTTTTATCAAAGCACATTTATTTTCGCGTTGGTAGGTAAGTGGCATAAAACAGTGAATTCTATTGTGGAAGTGGCAAATAAAGCTTAGTAATTCTGAGATCTTCAGATTTGGATGCTTACAAAACATATTAGTTGAATTTTAGAACAGGATTGAATCGGGTGACGCATTGAGTTAGAGCATGATGTAGAGTGAGACTGCAACAAAAGTGCCTATTCTAGAACTGTCAATTTATATCTGAAGAGGTGTGAGTGACTATGACTTTCTAAAAATAATACCAACTGCCGAGGTTCAGGCATATGAAGGTACCAACAAATTGTAGACCAGCGTTTGTTATTGGTAATTCTTGCACACAAGACTAGGTTCTGAACTAATGATTGACTTAAGACATATTTATAACCTGAGCTTCAATTTTTTAAAATCTGACGTAGTTCACAAAATGCCTTTACATCTTTTGAGCATCAGAATTAATAATCCTGATATCATAAATATGAAATACCTCGGTATGTAATTTAATGTCACAATTTTCAAATATCAAAGGCCTTTGTTAAACAAATACCTGCTTAAGTAATAATAGGTGCCTTTTTTACAAAGTATTCGCAATCTCATATGTAGCTGTATTTTATTATCATATAAGTATTATAAAAGCAGGTAGGTAGTACTACCCAGTTAGTGAAACGGGCTAGGGCCCGTCTTTTATACTTTTTAAGCTCGAGGTCAACAGTCTAGCGAGATTTGACAATATATTGCTATGACCTCAATTTACCTAAATGTCTAGACATATCATTAAACGTCGCACTTTTTAATTACATTTACCTACGTACTTACAAGGGAGAAGTAAACAAGAGTGATACAGCACCCGCTTTACACAGAAGTTAAATTAGGTGTCAAAGCGACATATCGTGTCTGTCACCGTCTCTCAGGCACAACATACGTCTTTGAATTTAATTCGGCGATACGTGCATAATTCTCTCAGACGTCTGCAGGGCTCCTTTTGATGTTGTCACTCAGCTTTTTCTTCACGATGTCATTATAGATAGGTGGAAGCTGGTGGTAGGTAGTCGTAGGTACTGCTCAACACCCGGTTTTAGATCGTAGTGACTTCTAAGTATTTATTTCTATAATAGTGTTAACTGACAGCTCCCTGGCACCTAATCTGTTAACAATGTGTGAATTTATATTTCAGACAATGGATTCTCGTGGAATATCTAAACTATTGTTTGTTGCTAAATAGCGGAAATAGCGCACACTATAATTAAAGTTTTCGTTATTTTTTTTTCGTTTTTGCTCTATGATTTATGCTTATTTCCTAGTCGATTATCTTGTAACTTAATTGCTACTTATATTGAAACAAACGCGTCTAACGTAACCTAAAATGTTGGTAGCTACAATTTTATTTAATTTAGTGGCCAATCATATACCAAATTGTTTCATCGCTCTATCACCTTGAACAAGTTTACATTTAAATAAAATAGATTATAGTAAATCAATGTCATTATTGTCGGACTAAACGTGTTAACCTTTTAATTAAATATATTTGCACGATAGGATCGCTTCACTCCAAAAATATCCAATCTTAATATATTTTTAATACGCTATACCTAACTACCTATGAACTAGTTATAGAATTAATATTTAGGGTTAATTTCTAATTGCACTATTCATGGATCAGCAGAACAAATGTTTTACGCAGTTAACAATGTGTAGTGCTGAATTCATCACAATTTCAGTCTTGTGGTGTCCATTAAATGTCATAGTTCGTGTGCTAAGCATAGGTACGTTACATTCGTTTGATTAAGAAATACAAGTTTAACTTCAGCAGGGCTTTGAGCGGTACATTAATCAAAATCCTCTAGGACGAGTATCGTATGTTTTGGTCTGTGGAAACCATACCTATTCACCACAAGGCTACAAAATGTAACTGTTAACAGATAGTACTACTTAAGTGGTTTCCTATATCGTGATAAATAGTATTTAGCATTGGCACTACTAAATACTATTTAGTACTTAATCTCAATGTCTAATATTCAAGTTTTTGTTCTAGATATTTAGAAGGAGCGAATTATTTGGCACTATATAGGAAACCACTTAAGTACTACTATGTGTTCACACTTACATTTAGTAATTACGATATAGATCAAAGTTGTCTCTTATTGTAGCTATATCGTAAAGTGGAAGAAGATGTCAACGGTCACGTCGTCTGTGATTTTTAGGCAGAACTAAATTAACGTCTTAATGCGATTAAGGTTAAGGTCTGATATGGCAAGCCGAAAGTCTTGACGGGATGGTGACGGCGCCGTCTTGTTAAACAAATCTTAGCAAGGAGCCATAGCGAGATCATTTAATGGCGTAAGCGTGACTTCCTTCTATGCATACAAATAGGCACTTATTACCACCAGACATCCATCCTTAATTTTGGAGCAATAATTATACTTGCGTAACTTACTTTCTCTTAACAATAAAACAATAAATGCTTCGCTCTAATATAATTCGGCTACGTGAATGTAAAACGCGCCGTGCGAATGATAGGTGCGATCTTTTGACAATGTAATATGAAGATGTTTTCACTCTTTTCCGCATGATTCTCCGAGGGGTGGAACAAAAGAATTAACAATTATCACGGCCTCCCTCTCCATAAAATGTATTTTAATTGCGATATGTGGGTACTATCCACAAAAATGTATTTTTAGTGCGATAAGGAAGCAAGCTATTCTATATAAGGCATCTAGGCGCCTTACCATGAGCTCTTGTTCCAATGATAGTTTAACTCATATTATGAGACCGATGTTTATGACTCTGTCACACAGCTGAACTATAATTTCAATGAGAACTCGTGGTTAGGTCCCTGAAATTATTGCCTAACAAAATTATTGGTTGAATTTTCCACCAGCAGTTTTTAAATTGTGTTCTCTGTTTGCAGGAAGTTATCAACAAAAAGATAAAGAAGCAGAAGAATTCGTATGTCCTGAAGGCACACAGGGCAATGGAAACTTTGCCGATCCGGCTACTTGCAGACGGTTCTATCAAGTTAGTTTTTATATTACCCTTAGTTTTTAATGTATTACTAGTTTTATTAATAGTTTTTAATTTATTCATGGCCCGTTCAAGAATCGTTTTTTTTGAGTGTTAGGAAATTAAGAAATTGATATTATTTATACTTAAAATAGTATATCTATACATGTCTATAGTGAATTGAAGTAAATGTAAAATCAATATTTTTGATGATTATGTGGAAAACTATTTTCATTGGATCAGTCGATTATATTTATCTTACCTGCACATCTATTAAATATATACTATAAATTATAACTTTTTTGGTATACACGATATGTATTAATTGGTCATATTTTGCCCTAGCCTCTGCCCGCAAAGTCATTTGCGTAGAATTCGTAATGTATTATAACACACTTTACTAGTTCAACACCAACAAAATCTTTAGAAGTCAATATTGCATAATAATTAAACCGGTATGAATGAAAACGAAATCCACTCGTTTTTACATAATCCTACAAAACAAACCTTGTTATCTATGCCTACGTATGTCTCGTGCGGAAAGTACTTACGACAACTTTTCCCAAAAGCGCTGAATATAGAAAAGTTTTTTTACAAATTTATTCGCAAGTCTTTAATTCGAGCTTCAGCCAAACTGACTTGCGATTAAGAACAAAGAAATTATATAACATTTAATTTTTGATAGTGAGTAGATTACCTACCCATTCATGGGATTCAATGACGCGATAGTTTGATGGGGTTTTTTTATTTACCTAAACAGAATCTGTTATATTAATTTGCCAAATTATTGCGGATATAATACTATTGTGAATAATAAATATTAAATTTGACATTTCCAAAGCTGTATTGACCGGTTTCAGCTGATACCTGTCATACTAGTAGGTGTTTTTCTCACATTTTTGCCACCATCATTAGTAGATGGAAAGCCATCGGTGACATAAAATTTCGCTCTTTTGTATGCGGAGTCAATATTTACCATTTATTGACAGTCTACAGTCAGTGTATGACTGCCGGATTTGGCGGTATTTTCTTATTTACATAATATAATATATGTTTACGTACGTACGTGTCTTTTACGGCATTATGCCGGTTGAATGTTAATATGCCGATCCGCAGACACAAAAACGTCTATGGATAACATTAGAATATAGGCACGGATAAAGGTATTCGTGCTCAGCTTAGCCAAAGATGGTTGCTAATTTGCATAATAAGACATAGCATATTAATTAAATAATTTAATATGCAAAATTGTCCAATAAACGCTTATTTATGTAAATTGCAATGATTTTGTTTAGTCTTTATGATCGCATTGAATTATTAAGTTAGCGTTAGGTAATCGAGGCGTTAGACATTCACCGTTGAGATTTCAGCATTTAAAACGCATTAATGAATAGAAAATGAAAACATTTGGCATAAAACATACGTTTCCTTGTCTTTACTTCGCAGTATCTAATGTTGTTATCTTAATTAAGGGGATTGCAACGAACTTAATGTTACCTTTGCGAATATGGGTGGATTCTAAAATAAAAATTGTTCCGCATAACTTAGTAGATTATATGCTAACATTGATCATTTTTCGGAAATCCTGTATTAGTGGTCAAGCGATTTGCTCAAATCCGTAACTCTGAGTGTAATTAACGAATTAAGCTTAGGGTTGCGGATTTGATTATCTTACAGAACAAACTATTTGTATGAGTGGCGGATTTGTAGGTGAGAAAGAATCAAATAAAACTTTTTTTTAAATTTGGATATACATCACGTCTGTACTGCTGCGACTTTGTCCACTTAGAAACTGTTTTCGAAACAAAAGCCCCGTATAGTTCTAGCTACATTTCATCAAAATTAATCACATTTAAGCTAGTCATTGTAATTAAAGTAGCACTTAGCTTAGTTGTAACTTCTCACAGTATTGTTCATTGTCCGGCCTACCAAACTGATATTTTTTTAATAAATTGTATGTCGAGCTAGCTGTGGCCCGCAGTTTCACCTGCGAAGAGTTAATTTCATGGGTGGATTTCCCCGGTACCCTAATTTAATAAACTAGCCTAAGTAACCCTTTTTAACATCAGTCTAATATATCTGTCAGTGAAAGTCCCGTTAAAATCGGTTCAGGCGTTTCAGAGATTACTCCGAACAAACAGACGGACAGACAGACAGAGAAAAATATTAAAAATTGGTTTTTATATTTCGGTATGTATCTTATATACTTTCATATTTTATTGAACTTTTTTTGCATTCAGTTAAAACCTGTTGATTTCGAATTACAAACAGACACTTCAATTTTATTTATCTGTATAGATATAATCAATCAAGATTGATGATGGGTTTCTTTGAACTTTATTTATTTAGCTTCGTGTCCACGCACCGCACGCATATTTCTTTCACCAAATATAGTCAGGTGCCAACGTGACGCAGGATGAGTCCATGCCGTCTTAAGCGATGTGAAGGGTTTTGCATAACTACCACTATTTACCGAAGATAATTAAGTCTAACGTGACAGACAGTGAGTCCATCGCCGTTTCAGGCATTATAGGTACATACCTCTTTGCAGTCGGATCACCCTGAAATGTTTTATATGAAATATATAACACACGGATAGCATACAAGAATAGAAACGTAGTATATGAACGTATAATTTGGTTCTTACAGAGTACAATCCATCAAAATCGTTAATTTAAAAAAAAACCATGAATTTGAATGTTTTATTCTATTCAAAACACTCCAGTCATCAATATGTGTTCCCAAGACCTTTTATACTGTTACTTTTTTATTTCAGTGTGTCGATGGCTACCCTTACTTGAATAGATGTCCCTCAGGGTTGTACTTCGACGACATTAGCAAGTATTGTACATTCAAAGCTGAGGCCAGATGTGGCCCCATTGCGACGAGTAAGTACCTATTATTTACTTAAGTATATATAAACAGTGCTGTGACTTAGAAGTAGACTGACAGAAAGCGACCATGGAAATACTACTTGGAAATACTAGAGGCTTAAAGGATTGTATGAATATAACACAATATGGCAGGAATTGTGAAATTTCAATAAACAATTACGTTGCTCTGTAAACAAAGATTTGTTTTACTATTTACACATACACTAACAACATTTAACTAAAATCATACTATCTTACCTGTAAACAAAGAAACGACATTTAAAGTTTATTCTTTAAATTAGTAAATTCCTTTATATTATTTAATCAGCCCAACGACTCCATTTTTATGTTAGTTCTGTCTACTTGACACAATAGCTGTTTAACCAACCATGTAGGCTGTCATTACTCATAGCGACATCTATACGTTAAACAGTACACATCAAGAACACTGTATACCGACGGAAGAGCGCTGTACATATTAAAGAAGTATAGTTTCTTTACATGAAATTCCACAAGAACAATCGAATACAAGGGGAGCTATAAAGTGAAACTAGTGTAATGATGTTTTGATTATATGTGTACACGCCTGGGTTGAAAAGGTAGTCCATATATATACATATGTTCACACCTGTAGTCCTCGAAGGGGTAGGCTGATGAGTACCAACGTGATACATGATTACCTATGGTGGTTTATCGCCGTCATAGGCCCTATACATAAATACGTCTTGAATTACTTCTCAGACGTATGCAGGATTCCTCACGAAGTTTTCCTTCACCGTACGTACGCACGTGGTGTGAAATCACTGTCGCTTGCGTAGCAGGCGACTGCTCAAATCCCATGACCACCACGGCTCTTTATGTTAAGATAGCTATTAAAAATAGAGGGTATATAAAATAATAAAGCTACATTTTGGACTCAAACGTACGGGGCATCTTATTTCCTATGGCGCAAAATGAAGGCGAACATTTTGTAATACGTTTCTAACGAAACCTAATTTACGTTAAATGTCTAGTTTTCAAGATTTCGAATATTCCATATATTATTGCCTTGCGCAAGTATTCAGGTACGTGAATAGAATATCCCCGTATACAATATCACGGCGCCGATGCCGTGGTGGTGCTTTGGAAAATATGAATAATTTATTTAGCACCTACTAACCCGCAAAACTGTGTATTAGTTCATATTACGTACATCATTCTAGGGAACAACTCGCAACCTTTGCCTGAAACCTTTTTTTTGGGGTTTTCACTGTATTTGCATAAGGGCTCCATTCGTTTTCGTTCTATGTTAGTATCTGAGTATCTGGGGAGTCGAGTGATCGATGAATTTAATGTGGTCTTCACCTGTTTTCAATCGTGATGATAATATTGCCCAATTGCCAACAGAAGATAGTGTAGGAAGGTACATGATGACGTGAATGGTCACAATAATAACAAGTTGAACATTTAAGATGAATCGAGACACATTTAGGCCATTGTTTCAGCAAGTATTGTTTAAATAGACGGATTATCGACCTGCCGATCAAGTCGTTGATTTAATCCAAAATACCCGAAATAAAGAAAAGGTATGACCTTTCAGAAGCCCATTTTGCTAGAATATGTTGATGTGTGATAGATACAGACATGTACATATCACATACATCTGTATCATAATCATTATCAATATAAATTGATATGGCAATAGCAATTATACGTCGGTAGGATCCCTGGCTAATGACAGAAGGAATAAATTTTTTTCCACACACATGTGTTTATAATCTTTATTCCAGCTCCGGCACCCATCACAGAAGTGCCTTTGGACTTGGCAACTAAGTGTGATCTTTCTGAGTGTGTGCTGCCATACTGCTTCTGTTCTAAAGATGGCACTATCATTCCTGGTGGTCTCGACCCTGAGGACGTAAGTACTAAATTATTATGCGCAATTCATAAAGCGAAAGCTCATTTCATTTGAGTTTCGTAACATAAAATAAGAGGATTCAGAATGTTCCCCAACAATATTACTTAGACCTTTTAAATCTATTTTTTACGATGTTGTCCTTCTTAACTTAATCCTAATGAGGGCTTTTTGGGTCTCAGAAATGCCTGCTTAGAAATATTATAAAGCTTCTCAACCGCGTGGGTCTCCAATGTCTGAAGCTCTGCGTCATTCGAGCATTTTGTAACAATACTCGTATATTATTTTATTATATTATCAGCCGCACAATGCCCTTGTATAAAATCACTGCTTTTGTTCATTGCACGGGAAAATGGTATTTGTCCGAGGAAAGCCAATGTAGCTTCGGCCAATTTAATAAAATCTTTTGGATCCTCACCAGTTTATTTAGCCCATCAAGACATGACAAAAGCCGAAATATAATTGTTGGCGTTCTAAATAATTTAAAATTCAAATTTTCCGCTTGGCTACAAGGAATGAGATTGGCTTTAGGTATTTTATTAAGCCTTTGCCGTAAAAAAAATTCCTTGTAATGTTCGGCTGGGACGTACGATTAACATTAAGCTTACATTAATATTGTAAGAATTTTTAAGGAAAAGGGTTTTCTTCGTAAATGCTTTGTACTTAAATATTGTAAGTGAGTTTGTACTTCTTTTACGTTGTAATGGATAGATTATCCTTTTTGCGGTGAAGTTACGTTTTCATCAGAGGCTTTATTCCATTTTTTCTATATTATTGGTTAAATTAACTCGATATGACAGGTGACTATATTTATAAAAGACGAGTATTTACATAGGTATCTCAGCGTCGCACTCGACTTTGAGTGCCGGTTTTAAAGAAACGAAATTGAACCTTATCCTTAATGCACTATGTATCAATTTCTTATGATTGTCGACGAGTTTGCACACAGAGAAACCATAGTGAATAACGCGGCTAGGTTCAGTCTGACAGTTTCATAACATCCCAAAAACGAAACCGAAACCCAAAATTTAAGTATTTACTACAGTTTTTTCCGGGATATAGTGGACAGTCGTGAGACGCTATCATTAAATTTATTTAAACGAAAACTTTGATCCATTTATTTTTCTTTTATGTTTCCATAGACGCCTCAAATGATAATGCTGACCTTCGACGGTGCTGTTAACTTGAACAACTACGATCTGTACAAAAAAGTGTTCAATGGTAAAATAAAGAACCCGAACGGATGTCCCATTAGGGGTACCTTCTTCTTGTCACATGAATACAGGTAAGTTCTTTCAGATAAGTTATATAGGTTGCGTGCTTACAAATACTTTATAATCAACTATCTAGGATCCTGCCATAAGACTATTTCTCTCCTGTTTGATTCGCTGTGCTGCGGTGATGTATATTCCATGCCTTGGTATAGAATATAGAGCTGGGGGACTACTATCATTATAGCTGTGACGACTAACTTCTTGACACAGTTGTAAAATTTTTGTATCACAAAAATTACCTCATCGAAATTCGCTTATTCTTAAAAATAGCCTACCATCATCGGAATAAGCAGAGCGTTTTAGGAACTTCTTAGCTTTGTCGTTTTATTTTGTGATACGAAAATTAAGCGTCAAAGCCAAGAAGTGAGTAATACGTCACTGCTAAAACAATCATAGTAGGCCTGTTAACATTATTCATCTAAAACAATGTATTATTTGGCAACTATTTAAATCTTCGGCTCATATAATAAGTTGGAGAGCCACAATCACCCGACAAATACATTTCCCCTGGGTATTGAATTATAAGTCCGCCTGTCCTTCATCTACCTATTACTAATCACAATCAGAAAAACATTTCTACTTGCATTTTTGATTATTTTCTTGTTGTTTCTCATTATAGCTTTAAAAATCTCTTCAAATCCCTCCAAGCGCCGTACAAGTGTTTGCAATTTACGTTAGTGGCTATCAGATCGCAAAACCTCCATCCGACTGTCTTTTTACAACCATTCAGTTGTCAACTGAGCTATGCAGCGGATTGTTGAGTGATATTGTTTCTTAAAAGCTGAGATAGTAAATGCGGAAGACCATATACAATTCCTGTATCTATCTATGTCGTGTACCTTATGTTTGCTTATTTTATTTTCAGCAACTATGTGATGGTTCAACAACTTGCACACGATGGCCATGAGGTAACTATGATGTCTATACTTCTTAATATTACATGTTAAAGCTGTGAAACCGGAAGAGTCGTGGTGGCTTCGGGGTTAGAGCAGTCGCCTGCTACGCAAGCGACGTAAGTTCGAATCCCAGCAGGGCCTGTACCAATGAGTTTTTATAAAAAAACTTGAGTGCAGTGATTGACACACCACATGCTTTACGGTCAAGGAAAACATCGTGAGGAAACCTGCAAATTTCTGAGAAGAAATTCAAAGGCGTATGTATAGTAAACAACACCTCTGCTTACCCCTTCTGGAATCCTTCTGAGATGGTGTGAGCATATTCATACATCTTAAAGCGCTGGTAAACCCAAACTGTAGTTGTTTCTCTTTAGCATCGTTTTTGTAGAATTCATCTTTAATGGATGACTCATGCTAGACCGAGCCGGACTCGGGCCGAGCATTAGCACAGTCAACTAATATTAAATAAATGGTTGCACGTTATCACCAGATGGCAACAGGCACGGTATCGCAACAACAAGGGCTGCAAGACAAAGGGTACGAAGAGTGGGCCGGGGAGATGATCGGCATGAGGGAAATCCTTAAGAAGTTCGCCAATATATCCAGGACCGAGGTCGTCGGCGCTAGGGCTCCATTCCTGAAACCTGGAAGAAACACACAGTTTAAGGTGACAAAGGATTTTATTTATATCGTCGACATAATTTAACACAAGGCTTATTTGGGATTCACACAAGCACAAAGACTCAAGCTAAATGATATCATAATTGAAGGCGATTATGGCATGCGAAATAGTACATACACTTTTAAAGAAAAAAAATATAAGGACACTGAGTACAAAACTGAAAATAGAAGATAAGGATTTAATTTGTTTCAGTTTGAGTCAAACAAAGGAAAGGTGATTTTTTTACGAGCTTTCAAGCTTGCAATCTCTGCACACAAGATGCTAGCGTATATCGATTGGTATACAGATTCTTAATAATTTTCAAATGCTTTTTGTGGTCGTTTTAGAAATAATGTAAAACAACTGTGTGTGTGCCAACGTGAACATACGTGTACATATTAAAGTTAATCGAAACCTGACGTGACGTCAGTGACATGAAATTCACTCCATTCATAATTTTGTAATATTACTATTCGTTATCTGACAATTACGAATGGTTTCGCTGTAGCGTCGCAAACCTACTAAATTGTACTTTCATAATTTTGTGGGGCTAGATAGTGAAATAATGTAAGCGAAATGGAATATAAAATTATGGTACATACATCCGCTCATGGGCACAATTCCATATCTTGTTAAGTATACCGCTAGTCTTTACCATTCAAATTGATATATCATATTGTTGATTACACATACTTTTGTGTTCTCAACACAAGTCTTACAACCTTACGTACAAGATATGGAATTGTGTCCATGAGCGGATTGTATGATAAAGTCTAGAGAATAGAATACTGAGACAATTGCTAATAAAGTGTATTGGAATGGAACGACCTAACACACAGAATACGGCACGTGAATATTTTAGAGTGTATCCCAAGTTATCAACGGATTCCCAGGTATCTCAAAGGAGGCTAAAATATGTATTGTTTTAATTTATCGTTGAGTCTGGAATAAACTCCTTGAGCATAGGCTTGTCTCCTTTAAAAGTTCACAGAACAATGTCCACGCAGGTGAAACTGAGTTAGTTTGGAATTTGGCGCAACACAAGCGTGGTCCATAGCTCGTGCTTATATTTGCTCGAACAAAATGAAATGAAATACACGCTTTATATTGTGTATTTAATGTTTGTTACAATTCGTGTTTGTCTTGCATTGTTGTACATATGCAAATAGAGCTTTACCATAATTAAATGTTGATGTAACATACACGTTACTGGATCCAGTTACTCCGTGAAAATAACTTATGAGGTTTTATGTGGTTGAATTAATCCAACACAAATATTTATGCCTAGTACTGGTCCCATCACAAGGTATGAGCGCCAAGCGAAAATAGTGGGGGTAAATGTATTTTATTCGCGTCACGCTGTATACACAGACGGAAACAGACTCTTAAAATTACTACTGCGTATTCAAGGTCAGTGTTCAAAACTGGTGACGGTACCCGTAACGTTTATGTGCGATGTATGTCGTTAAACTCTCACGTCAACAGGTCATCGAATATTTCTTTGTTACTGTAAATATTTAAAACAACTAAACCAAAAAAAACCTCATAAATCTGTACATATCTGGGCGGCTTTACTCAGGGTTTGAAGTCTGCACGGAACAAATATTTGTGTGGCCTACAGATTGTTTCCGAGTGCGGATGTTTGTGATATGTGGAGGTTACGGCACTCACTTTATATTTATTGTCTTTCCCTTTAGGCAATCCGTTGACATACCTACATACATACAATTCCGTATGTTTAAGAATTTCTAGTTGTACTCTAACCTAGTAGTTGAAGTATTTTCCCTGTTATATTACGATAAATTGAGGTTATTTTCCTTACGTAAGTCAGTCCACGTTCTGCAGTAACATTATCCTTGTATTACATGTATGTTGGTCTCAAAAAATAATAACGATAGAGTTATCGTCGAAGCATTCGGTGAAACTTAGGGAGAATCACTAGGAAATGCATTGTTGAACTCGTGCAATTTCATTCTCATACATACAAGGGTTATTAATAATATAATTATTCTGTTACATTGTACGTATAATTAGTTGATAGTTTACAGAGAGTTTTTCGACTGGCTTGCACTTTGTTCTAGGACGACTTGTGCGTATTTTACAATTTCCTAAGTATCATAACGGTACTCTAGAATTATGAAACAAGCACTAAATTCTCTCCTACTTGGAAATTTACTCTTATTTCCCTGAAAGCTTACCCACGGGATAATAATCTTGTTTAGTGTTCCATCTGTCTTTACATTGCTAGTGATGTAATTATTTGAAACATAAAAGGTGAAGCACGCAAGCGTAAACAAACTGTTGTCTGTGAAGTGCTCTTTCATTACAGTACTTTTACTAAAAGTTGATGTTATAAAATGTAAGCTGTACTCTATATAATACCAAATATATTTAACATTTGATTTTAAGATTGGAATATATTTTCAAAAAATAATGTAAAATATTCACGATTTAGAAATTTGTCAAATATCAAATTCAAAATGAAAAATAATCTATTTCATAAGTTTATCAATTCGTTAGAATACCAACAAAAATATATATTTAATGTTATCACAGAGAAGGTAGCTTTTCCTGAGAGAGCTATATCTACACTCGGACCATAGCACAGCAGATAGTCTACTTATTGTTCCCAATATAACATACCAAATACCCAATTGGCGACAGGTGTTGGAAGACTTTGGCTACATCTACGACAGTTCGGTGGGCGTGCCTCCGCTGCCGATCCCTGTGTGGCCGTACACGCTCGACTACAAGATCGCACACGAGTGCAAATCCGGCACCTGCCCCACCAAGTCATTCCCCGGTAAGTGTTTGAACTACAGTACAGTTTGCTCCACGGGACATTTTAACTTGGTAAAGGCCAGCAAACTTTAAAGTGAATTGGAAGAATTGTAACCCTACGTGCTCAATATATTCAGTTGCTGTGGCACTCTTTCCGCTTGAGATATTAAATTGAAAAACTTGATTCAGCCTATGAAATTATCTTTGTGCCAAATTACATTGAACATGTTTTACATATATAATTGTATTGGTAGGATAATAAATGTTTGGTTTGAAGTTGATGAGATTCGAACTGCTCAATGCGATTTGCCTTCAAATCTTGAACTACTCACATGATTATGCAATTTCATAGATAAACGATGTTTTATTGACTTATCTATTGTATTTATATTTCTAGTAAACATCTAGTAATAATTTAAATTTGAAATATAATTCTGAACTTTCTTAAGCAGTCTAATAACATAAAAAAGGTTTGCTTTTGACTTGCTCAGTTACAAAACTCCCCTAAAACTAGGGATCCCTCTTCAAAATAACTGAGCTAATTAATCGTATGTGTGTGCCTAATTTCTTAAGCCATGCATAAAATGGGTCGGTGGCATTAATAGGGTTTATGTGTCAGGTCTATGGGAAGTGCCGTTCAACGCCCACTACGTAGAAACATTTGAGGGCGGCCATTGTCCCTATTTGGACCAGTGCGTTCTACACAACCACGACGCTAATGAGGTACCTACATATTGTTGTCTATTTCCTGCTTGTTTATTGTCTGCTGTTATGAGATTCAGCTAATACATGGGATGATATATATATGCATACGTAGCAGCTGCCAGCTTAAACCCCACGGCCACCACGGCTTGAGATGATGTCCTTTAAAATTTAGATGTCTGCTAATTTTTATATGATAATGCCTTACATAACGGAGCCCCCAAACGTCAGGCAGTTTTGAATCCGTACTAATATTGATAATCAGTCTGATGTAGATCAGCTGAAAAACTATTGAACTGCAAACTGAAACAATGCGTATAATCTCCCGGAATTCCCTACGTATCGGGCCTTCAGATATTTGCATATTGATATCGTACTCGAAATCCCATCGATGGTATTCGGAAGTTTCCGTCAGCTTGCAGATTTATGAAAAAAACGTACATTTGAAAGCTTCGGGACGTATTCAGTTTAACAAGTGGAAACGTTAACTACGAGGGTTATTTAATATTCGGCAAATCTGCAACAAGTGAAATAGGAATACTCTTCTGTGACAAATAAAAATATTCCCTCCCCTCAGTTCATTATGTGGGTTAAGCAGAGTTTGCAACTGGTGCGGAAGGCGGATACACAGTTTTATAACAGCAACAACATTATTGTAGCGCAACCTTTTACTGTTCCATTTTAATTCATAATCCAATGCAACGTTGTGTTTAAATCAGGCTTGTTATGTTTCCACCACGGGTTACCACTTGAAATTCTACTTTCAATAGTGAATTCCGTTCAACCCGTTTAAAATTCGGGACTGATAGTTTGCCTGATATCGTCAGTCGTGGTCGATGAAAGAGGATGCAATCTTAACCTATTTTTTCCAAATCCTTGAAATCGCAAAATTACACCAAAATTTTTACCTTAATTATCGGTATTACCCGCCATATCGAAATCTGTCTATCCATATTTCATTCTAAAGATATCGAACGATAACGGTTTCATTATGTTGAGTTACTTTCTGCAGCGAGTACCGGCAGCATGGGGTTATTAAATAATGGTGTGAAGAGTTTCTAACAAGATCGGCAGTGCGCGCGTGATGTTGCAACATTGCTAGCGTCCATAAACTACGGTGCCACTTTAGTGATATCAAAAATATTCTTCGTTTTAGGTACTAGAGTGGCTGCAGGAAGACTTCAACAGGAACTACCTGCAGAACCGCGCGCCGTACATGATGCCCTTCCACACCAACTGGTTCCAGATCAAAGAGCTCGAGAGAGGATTGCACAAGTTCTTGAACTGGGCTGCTGGACTGTAAGTACGATGTTATTAAAACGCTTTTAAAAAGGAGGACGGTCTATAATTGACGCTTTTATTGAATATTAGTCAAACCCTTTGACATTTTTGAAGAATTAAAATTATCGTATAATTTTCTATTTTGATGAAGCGTACTACTAACGAACCAAATCAGTATGATATTTCACTTGAAGAGTAAAGAGTATGTATAAGAATTGTATTGTTAAGAATATAAAACTTTTACGACAAACAATATATAAGTTTTAATGGAAAATACGAAATATTCTAAAGTTGATGTCTAATACTTTTATGACACTTATTTTTCATTGAAAAGTCTTTAAAGTAACCGTGTACAGACTATCGTCGATTGCAAAAAAAATGTAATGTAATAAAATATCTATTGTAATATTTATTGCAGTGAAGACGTGTATTTCGTGACTGTCACCCAAGCCCTCACTTGGATAACGGATCCGAAGCCGACCAAGTCTTTGAACGCCAACTATGAACCTTGGAAGTGTGACAATAAGAACTTGCCTTCTGCGCCCTGCAACTTGTCAAACAAGTGCGCCCTATCTTTCAAACATCCGGATACTAACTTCACTGACACTAGGTATATGGAAACCTGCGTCGAGTGCCCTAAACAGTGAGTATTTCCTTATTTGATATTAAATAAAAAATTACTTTGGTTTCCAATACAGTCTTAACGTTGGGTTAAAAATAGTTTCTGTACAAAGTTTGGAGAGGGATCGTCAAAATATGCTTGTTAACTTTCAGGTAAAAAAAGATAGATAATGTGGGTTTTTGTATTTTCAGTAACCTTTACTGACGATTTTATCACTGAATAATTGATGCCTCTGAACATTTTGTCTCAGTAATGGTCTATCCTTAAACTTACTTGTGTCCACGCGAATGTCTAGAACATTAGCTAGGAAAGCATACGATTTTGTTCAGCATGTTTTTTTTAAATTCCAATATATATTTTTATATTCTTTCGTCAGGTATCCCTGGTTAGGTGACTCTGGAGGAACGGGTATTCCCGGCAAGGATAACTACATACCAGACAATCTCAAAAGAAAATAGTACTTATATTAATTTAGGGAACACTTATAAAATGTATTTACGATAATGTATTCTGATTACCATAGATTATAGTAATGAGAATATATTATATTGAATTGTTATATCTGTATATACGCTGTATTGTATTATTGTAAGTAATTAAGACAAAATGGTGGCTAGTCGTCGCATATTGCAATTATATATTTAACATGTGCATGCAAAAGATATGTATTTTTTATTCTACATAGTTTTAAAATTGCCGTCTGCAAACATACGTTCATAGACTTTCAAAACAAAATAGGCTAACATAAAACAATTTACATGAATTATTATTGTAAAATCTCGAAAACTTCCTCAGTAATAACATGTACTTCGCCTGTAATAGGGACCTTTGAAAACACACATTTGGAATTGCAAATAAATTAGGATATGCTAGTTGGTACTCCAGCTATTACCATAAATACATTTGAGACATTGTATGACATTATATGTTCACTCTATCGATATCAATATCGAAATTGGCTAACATTTATGCTACGAGAATTCTGTCGAACAAATAAAAACCTTGATCGATAACAAGTGGTACGTACTTATTGGGTATGTTGGGCATAATTGTCCTATTAGAGAAACTTCTATGTTTAAATATTGCCTGCTATTTCAGAACCATGTTTCAATGCTTCAATATGATGAGGCCATAAAATAATTTTAAGTAACAACAGTTTTTGTATATACACAGGTAAAATATTTTTATATATAAACAGTTACAGGTTTACATTATTATAGGTATTTATGCTTATTAATGTTTGTAGTTGAATAAATACCTCCTTTAATTTTGGTGCTCATTGTGAGGCAAGACGTTATACGAGTTACTGTTTTTGTCAATAAATAAACGATAATTTTGAAATTTGTATTCTTAGTTTTAATGAGTGTTCAGCAGGACGAATAAGTAATTTAGTCGGTGATATGAAATTCTGGAGTACAAAAGATCTTTAAAAAAACACACATTTCGGCAGTTGGCTACTGTTAGCTACTGGGAAATTACAGATGGAAAACTCAATAACATTTATGTAATTGTACAAAAATTATATTGCTGGCAAAAGTATCGCATAGCAATAATACATAAAAATATTCGACACAAAAATTTGCCTGATAACGTTACGAGCTGGTATTTTAATAAACAATCATAGTTTAGTAATAAGGATCAACATATAACCCAACAGACTTCCGAGTTTCCTTGTTCTGTTTATTTACTTTACCCAAATTGGAGTCTAGCTCGTTTCTTCCTTTTGGACTTAACTTTGCTCTCAACCTAATTTAATCAGACTGGCGGAACCTGAATAAGGCTATGAAAGGAGGATGCTTCTTTAAAAAATCCTCGTGGTCTATGTGTTACCTAATAAAAGTCCCGAAAAGACAATTGTATACATATTTTATAACCACGGTTGGCAGTCCGCGTCTCGGAGCCGCCGGCACAGATTTAATTTGAGATTGCGCCGAGAATGGCTGCTCGGAAACTTTCCCCATATTCACATGCATTAGCTGCTATTACAGGGAGTTTTTGTTATACACACATTTAGAATTGCTGCCACCTTATTTCGAAACTCTTGGCTATCAATGTCTCAAAATTAGAACGAAAGTATAAGTAATGATTAACTCATTAAGTTAACATAACATTCGGGAAGTGGACTGCTAATAGCCTAAAAGCTCTATACAGATAAATCTAGCTCACTTCTATGTAATTGAGGGTTTAGGGATATCGGTAGTCAGCGTGCGTGTATGTAGAGAAGAGTCTATCGGGTCTATATAACGAGTCTCACTATCCCTGCCTTATCCAAGGAACACAGGACTGAAAATAAAAATGATTTATTCAGGCCTTCGTAAGGCACTTATGAACGTCGAAAAATTAAAAAAAAAATTACCGACTAAGTATTTCTTCTCTCTATCTAGGACAGTTTTATTTGACTGCGATATTTTGTTACGTGAAGGTTGTGTTCTTAACGGAAGTTCCCGCTGACGCATCCTCTTTTAAACTCTAAATACTTTTAAAACTTAAGAAGTTCAGCCTGACAACTTCTAACAACTGACAGAAATAAGCAGCATTATTGTATTAAGCGAAACATATTTTTAAGAAGTAAAACCTCTCACCGTCTTATAAAACGCATTTTGTTTCACATCGACCAACAAGGGTATTAAAACTCCTTTAACAACGGTAACATCGAGCTGGTTGCGAACTTTTAAAAGCAAAGCTTCTTTATTGTAACCAAAGTATCTCCTACCAAACAACTCTACGGTATGACATTTTATTTCTAATTCCTAATTGTAAGCTTAAAAAAAGCTTATTAACATATGCTAGGTACAAAGCTGGCAAAGAAAACTCGCTTCATGGTACGTAGCCAATTATGGAAGCCCTAACAAACACCGAGGGTTGTCACTCAAGTCAAAGGCTCTTAACGTTAAACTCTGTTATGCCAGGTTTGTGTAACAAGAGGAGGCATTTTAGTAATTAACGCAAGACTTTCTGGGCAACACTTTTTTCCTGAGATGTAAAGTACTTATCATAGAAATCATAATATTAAATTAATATTCCTTTTGAAGTTTTCTCCTACATAATTACTAATTTGATTGGGTATTGGTATGAAACAACGCAAAATTTAATTTAAATTTAACATTCAGAATTTTTAATGTCTAGTAGCTAATTTCTTCAGTTGTGTGTTACAAAAACTATTATAATTTCATGCGTTGGTTAAAAAGGTGAACTATTGTAGAACATCTAGTTAGCCTAATATAAGTAGGCGGCCTGCGATGTTCAGAGGTGGTAATAAGATTCGGAAGCATTTAAGGACAAGTGGCGGACATTACTGGTCCCCTCAGGCATGCAAGAGAGCTTCATAAAATATAATAAGGCGGTGCTCGCATGACGAGAACATGCCATGGAACGTTACGACATTACGTAATCCAAGCCGCGTTTTGGCGATTTGTACTAACTAAAGTATTATGATCATGAACATTAGGCATAGTTTTTACTTTATAAGGGTGATATAGGATAAAACATTTTTTGGTCAAGTCATCAGGCTATCCACGTATGTCACGTTGGCTGGCTATTAATAATCTTCGATGAAAAAATGGCGTGGTTACACATCAGCTTAAAAAAACAAACATTTAAATCACTCGCCACGCTTATACAAACATTTCAGCGGTCTCACATTAAGTACACTCTTTACGTTTTTATCCATCGAAACAATATTCAACTTTACGTCCGGATATTTTTTCGAATTTATTCTGAAACTTCAACTTTGCGAAATTGATGACGTTGGAATAATACTCTGTTCATGCATAAACCCGTACTCACAAAAGCTTACCTCGTAAAATAATATAGTTCGTGAGTTTATATTACTATAATAATAACATTCCTTTGGTATTAAATTGCTTGCCATCCATCAGGAACAGATCTATGTCATGTGAAAATTATCCAGGCTCTCGTTTGTCGGCCGTAAAGCCGAAACTTCACGGAATATGTAAATGGAAACATTGGTAACAGACGTAGTCGGGGTTTAATAAAAGCGCGCTGAGATTACACAAACAATATGATCCTGGCAAATTACCGGTATTACAAGTCAGAGCGATGTTATCGTCGATCACCACATCCGACTTTATTAACTTGACCGCGACAACTTAATGGCAATCGATCCGAATAAGTCCTCTCATTATTTTCCCTTATCAACGCACGCACGAAGATAAAAGCTTGGAGTTATTCTTATAGACGACATTTTTATGTCGTCAGAATAGGGAAATAACGAAGTCATAAATGGAAGTTGGACGATAAACAAGCTCTAGCCCTTGAGATAAGAGTCTGTTCTCGTCGAAGTAATGTGACTGCGCATCGAGGATAATAACAGTACTACCTGCTTTACATACGTCTGATAAACCAGAATCTAGCGGTCCTTTGAGGTTTTCACTCCGCGTGAGTTCTACTTGCGACTAACATTGCTCTCGATTTGTATTTTATCAATTACATATAGATACATTTTTCTTTCAACGGACTTATAATAGAACCATATTTATAAGTTTCATACGAATTTTAGTTTATTAGAAAGTGCTCGTAGTTTGCAAAATAGGGTATCTCACATCAAATTACTGATGTAGTAATGTAGATATTATACTTAGAGATTGGGATATTAAATGTGTAGCATTTATTTCGAAATTCGGATTATGAAAAGATGTTGGTGCTGGAAGGTACAAAGCATTTTATATATTGTGCCCAGTAAGACGGGATCGGCAATGTTTTCCTTATTCGTGTATCGAGCATTTTCTTGAATTCAAAAGTACATCTCGAATTCTTAACCAGTTCTCTTTGAGATGTCCGAGGCAGACATTTGGCTGACTCTTGTATTTTCCTTGAGACAAATAACATGTTTCATCTGATAAGAGGCTGTCGTCGGCTCGTCTGTCTACACAACCAATCGCTTTGCGGACATCAACGTTGTTCTATCTTGTTTTTATTGCGCAGATCGAGAATGTTTGTTTTTGGAAAGCAGATTATCTTTATCTGGCTTTGATTATTCCGGAATATATCCGGGAAATATCCGGATTAATCTAATAATACGATTTCCCAGTAAAAATAAGACAAAAAATAAGTTAAATGAAAAAAGGTTTTTTAAAAGAAATTGTTTTATTCATATTTTAAATAAATATGATACTAAGGCCTCTCTAGTATGCGGATGCCTGATGCTCCTCGACGGCACCTCATGAAAACACTTATAATAGCGAAATAAAGCAATTGAAGCCTTATTTGTAGGACTACAAAAATAATTTAAAAATTTCATGTTCATTGATATATTTTGTGCAACGAATATCGTCAAGGGTAATTTAATGGTAACGTTGAAATTACAAGAACGGAAACAATTGAGATAACTGCGAGAAAACGTGATACAGATGGGCTTCGAATAACAGTTTAATAATGCAAGATTGTTGTGAATGAAAATAATAAAGGAGTGTTTATCGCGCTTTTTCTTGTGAGCGCGAGCGAGCGGCCTGGCAGCGGAGGCTCGCCGCGCCGTAATCGTCGCGGGCCGGCTGCGGTGCATTATGAATTTGTACTCTTTTGTCCGCACTTTTTAATTCTACCGGTAAAATGTATTGTTCACGGAACAAAAGTCTCTAGTGTCATTGTTGTTGGCCAAAGTTCATTTAAATTCCATGCCCGTGAGAGAGAACAGTAGCAAATATGAATTCCTTTACTTCTATTGTCAAACTGTTTTTGCTCGTTTTCGTATAATGCTTTTGAATGCCACGTTTCGTATTGTGTTAACGTTGTTGTGTTTAACCATACCAACTCGTTATTGTAATTATTAATTAATGTAAATAGCGTTTAACATGGTTGTGCAAACCAATTTATTATTTAATATTAGATTTCCAGACAAAATTGTATTAGTTAGTAGAGACGCTAGCAAATTGAAGCTTTTGACGGCTGGTCATCTCAAGCTACACAATATTTTATAGTACTATACATACTATATTTTTGTAAAGAGATTTGTGCTCTGGTGCCTATGTTTTTTTTATTGAATTACATAAAATTGTAACAATATCTGTGAAAACAGTCATTATTGAGTTTCTTGCCGGGTTCGTCTCAGTAAAAGCACCTTCCGAACTTGCAATACGTTGTTTTAAATTCCGTATAATTATGTCGCTCTTGACAGTACTTTGTATAATAATATCTAATAAAAAGAAGATATTTTAAATTTGAAGGCAAGGGAAAAAATAGTGATATAATAGTAGATTGTTATTCACAATATAATCTAGTAGTTTTCGAAGTACCAGAAAGTTTCGATGGGTGCCAAGGAAAAGGACTGACCGCCATGAGTTGGCCTTTTGCCAGCAACATCGGTTTTCATCACGTTTTAAAGTCGCAACAAGTTACGGGCCTCTTTTTGTGAAACGTCGAGTGAGTTTACCATTTTCATGTGTACCTACAGTGACGTACTTATTGGATACACAGAGAGCACTCTCGTTTCACCGAGACCAGAAACCTATTGCATATATTATTTACAATTTTGGAATCATTAATAATTACATGAAAGAAAACATTTATTACTTACATGTTCAACAAACTTAATTTTGTTAATAATTTCTAAGTTATATTGTCAGGTTTCTATTACTATTGTTTTTTTTTTGATGAATTTGATGTAATTCTCATATTGAGAGTAGACATTCAATGTTGAATACTATTGTAGGTTGAAACAGTTTTCAACAAAGAGTTCGTTAGTACGAACATTCATACTGGACTTATCATAAACCATTCATCATAACTATTTGAGGGAAACTAAATTTGATTTGAAAAGTGTCAAGGCTTTGGCTTAATGCCGTCTGGAGGAATATGATACCAAATAAATTGAGAGAAAAATTATGTTCGATGAGGTTTCTGGGAGTTTGAGTGTTTTATTAAAAATATAAAGATAAGAGGCACTAAAATATCCTTGAATTTCTTTTTAAACTTATTCAGGATTCCTCATTATGTTTATCTTCAACGTAAAAATCGTAGAGTGAGTGACGTTACTCCCAACTTTTACCTCTAGAAACCTCTTATGGCTACGAGCTGGTGCTCGCGACTTCGACTGCGCAGGATTATTACTTCGAGTCTTTTATTTTGTTCTCCAAGTCCTATTGCTCTGAATAATAATTTCCATTTAAGGCACATTATATTCGTCGGTTTTCCAGCACACGCTAGAATAGCTCGCAAGGACAGATTTTTCACCTACTTACTTGACACTTTAGGAGTAATTTTTTTGGTAAATCGGTTATTCAACTGAGAGCATGTATGAAAAGCCAGATTATACTGTATATGAAGCCAAAGTGATATATTTGTTTGAGTGGAATTACACTTCCTTCTCTCTTCTTATCCTGGGAGTGACTCAAGCTCTGATTAAAAAATACTTATATGTATAAGTCGGTGGCATAATTATTACTCGTCATAGTTTTCGAGACGTATCACAATTTTATTACAAACTTCGACGTTTCGATTAATAAATCCAAACGTAATAAAAAGTTATACAGTGATAAGTCCAGATAAACTACAGCTATTAGTTTAAATCGTGAAAGTTTAAAAATATTTAAACTCCCAACTCTATTTTAGATAATTTCAATCGCGTTTTAATGGAAGTTTGGGACCTAAAAATAAATTCATCACATTTTGTTGGATTATACCTAACATTGGAAGCCTTAGACTGAATTTAATTAAACAAAGCATTTCCATTATCTCGAAAAACGATATCCAAGATGCAAAGTTTATTTAATAAAGCCTCCGACTTATGTTTGTTTCGCTGTTAGGATTATCTGAAAGTATGGTTCAATGCACAGAGCAAAACAGTAGAAAATTGTTTGAAAACTTTTGGAATAGTGAATGCGCAAGTATTTTAGCTTTTTATTAAATAGGCAAAGAAGAAAAACCACACGTTGAAAATATAAAGCATACACAAATTGAAAAATGCATTCACATTATACCTTTAAAATCTGAACACGTACAAATTTAAAAGTTCTCATAAAATCGACGTGTGGTTGTGAGATTCAGTCCTGTTCGCGTCGCATCGAGGTTTATTAAAGTGTTGAAGGGAATTTTTCATTTGTCACGAATTGTGCACCCACAATAGTCTCAATCTCTTAACATTGTCCGGCTATAAACCTGTGTAAGTAAGTTTTCATTCCAAGTCCGAGCCTCTGGGGTCTAATAGTTGATAGTAATGGCTAACTTCGGATACCGTCGTCAAGTAATCTCCACTAAATACATATTTATTTCCGTACCATCGGAGTAAGGCTTCATTCACTTGACAGTAATCTATTCTCAGTCGCACAAATCACTTGACAGTCATTGATTTTTTTGTATTTCATCTTCATCTTTTCCTATTGAGTTTCTCCTTAATATATACGGTAAAAACAGGATAATGTGAGGAAAGTTCAACTTCTGCTGTTTTTTTCTGGTTGTTCAATTTGATTTCATGAGAATCTTGGTCGATATTAACTTTTTCAAATCTCAAAAATATAGTCAACACTCGTCTTCGTAAATGAATTTACCTAAATCATAAAAAATCTGTAACATCAAATAATGTTGAAAATGCAAAAACGTAATTCCTAGTCCCGGGAATAATTTGATTCATGTAATTATTAAAGTCAATTTTCATCATTCCTCCCTTTAAATGGCGGGTTGCGAGGGCGAAGTAATTTTGTTCGGGCCAACAGAAACTTGAAAAAGGAAAATTACACAATTTGCTAATGGCCACGGCACGGATAATAATTTGTTTTGCGTTTTTTTTAATAAAGAACGATATTAATGTGGATTGAAATTTCATAATAACGACCTTCTTGTCGAACGACGTCGTTAATTAAATGGTTGAGATTTACATTACGATTTTCCCGTTCCCTAAGTATAATATACACTGGTCTTATTATGCTAAATATGTACATGGGTTACAAGTATTTGCAATAGGATGTGTGATGGATATGACTGGTACGTACCTGTAACTAAACCGTACGTGAATGTGAATGTTGATTGTTTGTACCAAATGCCACACAGTAGTTTCCTGCAGTAAGCAGCGATAAAAGTCATTTCATAAATATTTGTACACCTTTTATTTTTCCGAGCCACAAAATTTTACTATAATACATTACTATAATTATGTGAATAATTTACCAATATTCTAAAGCTCCGTTCACCGCAGCGAGTAATGTCTTGCGACTGGTATTATACAGCGGACTTTATTAAAACTATCCGCAGGTCCGTTACCAGGTGAGTTCAATTCCGCCTGGGTCGGATTACGGACAGCGGTTAAGGCGCTTGAGGTCAGTTGGGTTATATAAATGCACGATTTGGTGGCAAATTTACAACTTTTTCTCGGCTCTAGTCTAGAGCCGAGGCAGTAAACTGGGAAGCAATCTCGTCGCACCGGCTACCGAGTTATTCCGCAGAATATTGCAGGGCGTGCGACTAATAAAATGACAAATAGCTGACGGTACTGTGCGCGGACATACGGATAACAAGCCGAGACAATATTTTCATCATCACGGAAGAAGAAAACCTGGATAGCGTTGAAAAGTGGTTTCCTTCAGTGTACCTTCAATTTCTCAGTAAAGGTAAATCAAATTTACCCGTCGCAACGGTTAAGTACTTATATTTAAGTTAATTGCTCGAACTAAAGTAAATATACGACAAACAAACTGAATACTATTGAAATTAAATAGTCTTAACATAATTCCTAAGTCTTATGTCTCTAGGTACTCAAAGTACGCCAAATGGGTACTCTTCAAAAATAAATAATGTTGTCTTGTTGTGGCGACCGTATCTCACTAAGGTAGATATTGCATCTTGTCGGGAACTGATATTCGTGTTGGACCGAGTGAGCCGTGCTCAAATTCTTCAGTCAAAGTACCCTTGCGCTACAATATCGGACGAACTCCACAAACGTCTCAATTTCATAGAGAGTCTTGTAGACCTTGCCTCCCTATACTCCATAGATACCTACCTCAAATCCATTTGATACACCGCAATAAAAATAACCTGATAAAGTTTTATTGGCTGGTAGATAATATCATGTTTTATTTTACAAGGGATTTCATTGCGTTTCAAGACAAGAAACAGAAAGAATCATCTTAGTTGATGTTATAAAACACAAAGTTGTAGCCGAGATAAAGAAGTTCACTGAAGTCGCCTTTATTTTATTTAACTGGCAAAGTTTTAGGATGCGGTTAGATTAGACAATTGCCGCTGTCTTAAAGTGTAAAGTGTGATTACAAACTGTGATACTGTTTATATCCAGGGCCGCATGGTCTCTGTACTATGTGTTACTTTCACTATAAATACAATTTTGCAAATAGGTTGAGTATCATATTAAGAACCCCGTTCGAATTTCGGAATTGCGAAACTAATCATTGCATTTCCCTTTTACAGAAAGCGAAACAACTACTTTGGAGTAGTGGTATGCTCTTTCGATAACTAGAGTCACTGGGACTTCGTGGTATTGAGAAGAAGATATGGAGAAGCTGTGTTGGTAATAGTTGTTGTCACGATTACATTTTGTACTTTATGGTATGAGAAGTACTACTTATCAGGCGGACTGAGCACAACGGGGGTCCTACCAGGACCTCTTATTACCCTAATAGTTGAACTCTTATGAAACTATGGTGGCAATAAGAGCTTATGGTTATACCCATTTACTGTCGAGTATGGACAAATTACATAATGTGGACACGTTTAAATTTGGAGCCAGTAGTATTATAAAAAGGCTAAATGACATAAATAATTGATGTCGTACAAATCTTTTACCATTCTGTAAGAAAACGTGCCTAACCAATAAAACGAAACAACGAGCCTATCAGAAACAGACGCAGGCGTCACTGCCGGTCTGACATTGACAAATAAGCCATTCTGAAAAAGATCCCATTTTGCCCGAGGCCCCTACTAACGTACGTCTATTAATAACAATTAAACGGGCTCATAGATTTAACAAACCGAGATGCAAATATATTGGCTTACAAATAATTAAGAATAAAGATCGTGCCAAAAAACATATAAATCGGCATTTATAACTAAGCGGTCTATTTTCAAACACATTCATTTTACTTCTCACGAACGACATAGTAATTATACATCCACAGTTCGCAAATAAATTAACATGAAACCACATCTAATGTACGGAATGTAACCATTCGGTATTCATAAGTGGAATTTGTTATCATATCGTTAAATACGCACTCTCTATTTTCTCAACACGCTTAGGAAGTGAACATGGATGCTATGGTAATATGGCAAAACTTACGAGTGCAGTGCAAATTGAAATGGTGGTAGAATGTACGTGGATACATGTGTTTGTAAGAGCGAGTCGATGCCCGACAACGCTTACGCAAATTCCTATAGTAGGCGCACTGAATACGGAACTGAGCCAAACGGAAGCCGTATTACGAATTTAATCTCGCAGAAATGTGGTATCGTGGAAATTGCTGCAACAAAGCCCCTGTTTACGACAAACGTCTACAGGCAATATTACCTAGGGGAAAAATTTACAACAAGCGGATAATATTCCCAACATGCACACTCGTCGTTGAATGGTTTTAATTTTGCACCAAGTGATATGCAATATGTATCTAAATGGTGCCTGTTATCTTTATACAAACATATTTGCTGTTTTATGCTATAATGGTGGCAAATAAGCATACAGTTCTTCTAAAAGTTAGTCGGTATTGCAGCCTATATACACTTGCAACAACAAAGGAGTCCTCGCGCACTCCTGAATTAACGTTTGTCGAAACTTTCCAAGTAAGCCCTTTACAATTAGTAATGTCTGAAAGACTCTGGACACCCTACTGCCCGATTAGTACTTCCATCTTTGATTATGCTTCAACCTTCGAATTGCTGGATGTACCAGGCTCTGGTTTTAAATTGTTAATGTACTAATCGATTTGATATTAAATTTGGCTGCATAAAAAAAAATATCCTTCCAAAAATCCACTGTACACTGTACTTCAGTTTAAAAAAAACTTATGTATTTTTATTTAGGATAAAATGTTTATTCTAAGAAAAATATAACAACCCGCTTTTGAGTTCAAAACTCTGGCATCACGGGTTGGTCACCATATTTTATAAAGTTAAAATGTAAAATAAAACTTCTAGTTGAAGGTGTCAACATTGGCATATAGCGTGATAATGCTGCCAACCTTCACGGTAAGGTCTTAGGGTAACAATGGGTAATAGTATATAAGCAGGTATCGTTCGCAGAGCAAACCCGTTCTATAAATTGACTGCGTTTAAACACATGGAACTAATACAGTTAAGAAGTTGTGGGAGAAGCATAATATTTTAGCGGGTAGACATAAGTTCCTCGGTAGTATGAGTATTGTATTGGACTAAAACAGCTATAGAGCAATAGCATGTTGCATGAGAAGTTTTCCAATCTAACTTCATGGTACATCAGGAATTGCTCGCTTCTTACATGCGCTTCTAAATGTAATTTTCTGTTTATACCGACACCAGTTATCATACTTACGGACGTGATTTACTGAGTTAAAAGACACTTTGTGCGGAGCAAAACTCTTTGGGATGTTTTTGAAAGAAACTTTCGGTCCGTATTCCATTTGTGCAAATGAAAGGTGCAATTCTAGTTGGAAGCTGAGTCACTATTCTAACGTGGAAGGTTAAATGACGGCGTTATTCAGTATGTCAAGCTAGGGGCGAAATGTTCTGTATAAATAATCCAGAATAAAGCCTTCACACAAAATGGGCGACACGAGTGGGGGAAGGAGATTTATCCTCTTGAATCTAATCTTGCGGATGGCGAAAAGAGCAGTTTCCACAAAAAATTTTGTCTCAATTCTCGCGTCTCGAGTCGCGACTGTATACATTGAGACAATTCCCCACTGTGTACTGAGAACTCATTTGGCGGAGATGAAGGGATCTGCTAGGTACTTAAAAGGTCGCAAGAGCTGTAATAAAGTAAAGATAACAAGACTCGCCGAGAGAGAGTATTAAATAACCACTGCTCACCTTGCTTATCCTGCCGCATTTGACCTAGATAATAGTTTACACCTGCAGCATAATACAGTGACACATATTTAATACTATACATATACTAGCTGTGCACCGCGCTTTATCCCACGTGGACTAAATTTTTTGGGTGACTTTATTTTACGGAACCCAATTTTTTTTTGATTAAAATCACCTACTATCAGATATCTGCAAAGTCCCGTTAGAATAGGACCAGCCGTTTCAGAGAGTAGTCGGATCAAACAGACAAATAGATAGGCAGATAAAAAAAAAAATTTTGTTATGTTAAAAACAAATTAATAGTTTTTTTATCAATTATAATTTGGAATTACAAAAAACACTACAAATTTATTTATCTGTAGTATAGTTTTGTGCAATATAGATGTATAGATTTATTAATGTACATCATTGACAAAAACCTCAACTTTTTATCAAGTCCTTAAAAAATGTAATAATATATTTTATGAATGAAAGTCAGAACTTAAAGTGAATCCTATTTCGATTCAATTTGCAAGAGCAACAAACGGTATGTGGCAGGCGCACAAAGCACACACTCACAGTTAATTTCAGATTAAAAGGAAATAGAGGTGCAGCCAGTATTAACTCACTTTAGGTGAACCAACTTTGTGATTAAGTACTCCTACATTTTATATGGACTAAACTTCTGAGTTTAATCGACATTTTAACGAAAGATCGCTGTGTGGTGCATATACATGCCCAAGTCTACCCAAGAAACATTTATAAGTAAGAAAGCACAAGCTTTAATACTACACTTAATATTTCGACTATCTAATTTCATAGAATGAAGTTTAAACAACAATTCTGATACCATCTGGAGTTCGATCGAATACTGAATTAATATGATGAGTCCGCGGGCGCGTTTCTAATCGTCAGCTACATGTTGAATTAAAACTGAAGCCAAGGATTTGCTCAAGTTTCTTCACCTCGATTGTAAATGAGATCTGTGGCGTGAGTTTATTGTCGAACTGTATCTACTTGAATGATAAAATATCAGTACAAAATGGAAAAAATATGTTATCAGTCTTTAAGAATAGTAACGTATGCGTTGAACGTAATGAGTGCATTACTTAATAATAAACTCGAGGTTGATTCACTGCTATTTTTGCAGATTAGTCTTAAACCTAATACAAAACTGATAAGTCGCTAGTTACTTTAAAGATGACCGAGTATTAGCCAACTGTGAAATATTTTTATAAATCGCGGTTACTGTTATTTGAATTTAAATATCTATTGAACAGCAATTTGTATGTTTACCGTTTTCAGTACGAGTGTGGATAGTCAGTTGAACTTTGGAACACAAGCCGAGAGTCAGATTTATTTAGTCACGTAAAACAAAGTCCGATCCCAACTAGCTTCTTTCTCGTAGTTTGTAATCTGCTATCAAACTAACTTTTTTATTACTTGGTAACTAGTAAACAGCGTAAGGGTAAATTTGTGCGCCGTACATGAACTGAATCAGCAAGATTAAGGTACAATCACTATGTGAACTATGTCATGGAGGTAGAGGATTTTTTTTTTTTGGGATTAGCCGGAACAAACAGACAGGCAGACAGAGAGAGTTTTTTTAAATTGGTTTTTAATTATCAGTACCTACCGTATAACCTTTCAATATGCATTTAGTGAGAAGCTGTTATTTTGGATTTACAAACAGACACTTCAATTTTATTTATTTGTATAGATGTATAGATTAGATTTTACCAGCGACTTCTGTAGTATTTTTTTGATAACCAAGTGCAAAGACAAGTGAACAGATTGACACTTTCACGTTTATAATATTGGCATAGAGATAGTTATTTGTAAAGGGATAGATTATGTTTGCGTTGAAATTTGGAACGCGACCATTTCGATAAATAAGCCTACCTGAATTAGATTTATGATCAATAGCTTTATGTTTAACATAACATAAAGATATTGGTCATAAATCTAATACCTAATGGTATACATTTTAGTTAGTAACTAGCTGTGGTTAACGTAGCATTAGCTATCTGCCAGTGAAAGTCCCGTTAAAATCGATCCAGCCCTTTGAGATTAACCGGAAAAAATATACAAAGGTGTAATTTTGAAATTAAAAACAGACACCACAATTTTATTTATCTGTATATTAATTTCGAAAGATTTTTACCGAATTAAAATCGGTTTGGTTAATTGTAAGTTCATTATTGAAGCTTCAACTCGGTTTCAAACCTTTTGATTGAGACTTATATATAACTTTTCAATTTCTATCCAAGTTTTGCGGTAAGAGTGGAGTACACGATTGAAAATAATAAGGCTTTCCATTTAATCATGATTTTCCCAGGGGGAGCGATGAAAAATTGAGGAATCGAATCACGATTGCGGAGGACGCGATAAAGTAATCAAAATTTATTATTCTTTTCTTCGATTTCAGTGACATTACACGAAAAGTTATTTTAATAAAACTCAAGTAATGTATTAAAATTATGGTTTGTTCTATTTATTGATGGTCAATGCTATTGTGGATCTTAAGTTTTTTAACAAAATTGAAATAGGGTCGTATAATGCTCAGTTCATATCAACAGTATAACGACCGGCCGCTATTCGTAATACTACAGAGCTGTAATTTGCCCATTGACAAATTATTCTGTGAATTTCCACGACACAAGGTTTGTTTACTATGACAATTGTGTATTTAAACGTCGCAGGTTCGGCTTAACATTTGTTTGTCTCGCAATGCAATTTGTAAATGTAACAATAGCTGGCCAATTGCAATTGTAAAAGATTTGATATTCGCCGGTTGTATATTCGCACTATTGTTATGAAATCGTTTGATATGCGATCGGGAATAGAGGTCTCATGAATAAAATTATGTGTACATGTAACTCGTCGAAATATTCAACGTTGCCCGCCGCTGGTGCGGGTCCGCTATTGCTCTACAGGGTGTAGTTACTTTCATTTTAACTTCCACAACGATGTGAAAATATTTCTCCGGGCGTTTATTGCTAGCGAGAGAGTTTGTGCGGTACGGCCGGTGGCAGGATCTAGTTATTCATTTGAGTTATTAAACTACTGCCTGTTTGGAGCTTGGATAGCTTTGAAGGAACTGCGGAGTGACACACTACATTTGATGTTTGTTTAAGCTTGAACTTTAAAGCCTTCTCTTCCAAGACTAAACTAACAATGCCAAACTAGCTATGTTCACGCCTGTTTTCCCCAAAGGAGTTGCCAGAGGCGTTCTTATAGTATACTCACCTTTCACCAGTTATGTCCCGAGTGAAAGGGGGCAAGCCTATTGTCATTAACTAGGTGCTAATTCAGACTCCGTACTACTACTGGGAAATAGCACATGGAATAACTAAATAAGACTGCCCGACCCGGGGATTGAACCAATAACCTTGTGTTTCACAATAGCACTTGCGACCAGTAGACCAATGAGGCCGTCTTTTTAATTAGTAATCGAAATCGAAATTTAAAATTAGTAATACGTAGCTGGGCGAGACCAGCTACGTATTACTAATTTTAAATCTGCATAAAAATCCGTACCGACGTTTTTGAAATCTAGATTATTATGTCTAAATATAAAGTTGTTCATACAATATGCGAGTTATAAAATGTTTACTACATAAATGTTCTTCGAGATTGCAACATTATTATGTCACATTTTAGAACCTATAATTTTTGATGGTAGCGAAGAATTTTATAGGCTGAAAGGTGCTGAAAGCTTCACGATCGCGGTCGATATTGCGTTTATATCACATAGTGTTATACAATTATACCGTCGAATCCTGTACTAAAGGTCGAAAGGTTGCAGTCATTAATGAATAATTAATTACTGTGATCAATTCTGAGGTTTTTTTAAATCATTATTAATTAAATAATTAACCCAATATATAACATGTTATATGGTATTACTGACCTATAATGTTTTTTCTTACATACATTATAAAATATTGTTGTATGGATATATGGAGCTGCCAAATCTAGAAATGCAAAGTATTTTGATTTACTAATGTAGAAGAGAAGTTCAGTAATATTACACCCTACAGGGAAGGTGAACATTGTGAAATGATATATGCCTGAGAAAATGATTAAATACTAGCGCACTTCACGCGGTTTCACCCGCATAGTGCCCATTCCCGTACATGGAATGGGTACTAAATATAGCCTATGTTATTTGCTGATGATGTAGCTACCCATTGTTGAAGGAATTTTCAAGATCGGTTTAGTACTTTTTGAGCCAAATCATTATAAACATACTTACATACAAAACTTTCCTCTTTATAATATTAGTATGGACGTATGTATAGTTACTGAGGTGGTGAAAGAGCCATCGGCAGTCGCACGTATTAATCATTAATAAATCTCTTGACTGCCTACTCCTTGGGGACTCTTCTGGAAATGTGTGTGCTTACTATCGACGTGAACGAGTGCAGACATAATATTGTATCAAATACATAGAAGACCTGACGAGGGGTCAAGTATTATCTGAATGAAGTGAAGTACCAGCGAGCACATTGCAAGTTCCCTCGCTATTTATACCAGTTCACTGGGCACTGAGCTCCAAGCACTGCATTCTTGACAAAAAGTAATAAACCACCTGTCAAGCGCGTATCGTACAGAAAGTCTTAGATTCTTCACATAGTACCGACGTTCAGTGAAAATGAAAAATATATGATACCAGCTTTTTGGAAATATTCCGGCCTGATCCCCTCATTTGATCCATTCTTGGTTATTCTTTTGATTCAATACCGTCATGATTTATATTATTTGGTCATTTAGGTTTAATCCACCTTACTCCTTTTGACAAGTAAGTTGGGCGATCTATACTTGAAATTATAGAGCTATTATATTATATTCACATAATCAAGTTTTATATTAAAAACTGTTTATTTTTGTTGCTAACAGTCCCAAAACTCTGTTAATAGATGACTAGGCTATCACGGGTGGATCAGAGTGGCATAGAAAATAATTATAAAATAAAATTGATCCACCGGGGGATCATAAATGTGGATCAGAGCGGCATAACTTGCTTTTTGATAAATTAAAAATGTTTCATTCTTTTATTTCACGAATATAATATTGATTTATATAGCTAGGTTAGCAAAGATAATGTTAAGCCTCATCAGATTCCGGAAAATGCGCCATGGAAAACATGCTTTCATCATCATATATTCGGGACTTATTAAGTACTCGTCGTCGTAGGTATGCATTCAAAATCTATCATAATAATTTCGTGTGTCCATCATACCAATTTCATATTTATCATCTTTAATCTTACACTCTCACGGCCCACATACGTGTACCCAAATATAAGGAGTATTTGGTAGATAACATACATAACGTGCTTTACATATTGCGTCATAATTATGTAGTTAATAATTTAAAAAAATAAGACTACTTGCGTTATAGACTAGCTAGAATTGACTAGAAATTTCATTCCTTCAGCAATCCTTACGTCAGTCAATCAGAAAGTGATATAGTTTTATAAACGATCTCTAAAATTTTTTTTCTTGGAAATAAAGTCGAACGAGGAACAAAGTGGCGATATATATTCTTCTCAATTTAAAAATACTATGTTACTTAGACTATGAATAATAATATATTATATATTTATAATTATGTTGAGTTAAGTAATTCGTCTGCGCCAAGAGCTCTAGATTCGGACAGACCGCACAACTTATCGTTGAAACAGAATGGAATTCTACGTGAAAATAATTGTAGAAACTTTGAATAATAAATACAATTCCACATTATTCTTATGTAACTGATAAGGTATACTCATACAATACCTTACGAAGTGTATAAAAATACGAATAGAGTGTGAAAAAGAGCTAGGACTCAAGTGGAATTAAAATGCCAGAGTTAAAGCAAGTAGTAAAACAGATTCGCGGCAACTTGGCCTTAATTCAGTTCGCGTGCGGAGTTACCTGCGTCCTAATTTATTGAAACTGTGGAACAGGGAAGAGTTCGATCGGTACAATAAATTTCAAATTTCATTATTTGAAGAGGAAGTCGCGAGTTGCCAATTGCGATTTGGTTTTCCGATCACGTCTCCATACTATTGGCGCGGATATTTGAGCCACCTGTGCTCGTACTCTATGAGGCTTTAAACGCGCCTCTGCTCTTCCAATAAACCGAGTGTGAAATATTCGCGATGTACGCTGGAGGCACATTTCCTTATGAATGATACATGCCACACCGGCCGCTGACGTCTCCACCGAACGATGCTGAACTAGCGCGGCTTGCACTTACTGCATTATTCCAAAAAGTTACCAGTGGAATACTTCATATCAAATATCGAACACACTTGATATCACATTCTGTTGGACATGTGGCTGGCTCCTTTGCATAAAATTAATTATTATATTGAAGCCATCCTATCAAATTCTAAAGAAATTTTAGTCACATTTGCTTAAAATTGTTATTATATTAACCGTCCTCAAAAAAGGAGGTTTCAGTTCGACTGTATGTTTTATTTGTGATAGAAATTATCCGAATGTACTCAAATAACCCCTACCGTCTTCTATAAGTGCAATAGTGCAAAAAATAAGTGATAGGCGTGTAGCACCGTTTTTGGCGTTAATCGCAGACAATTGCAAGTTTGACTATAAATGAGATCCTAAATCGCGCTTTAAGAAAGAGTTTACGAGAGCGCAATGCAGTATGCTCCTGTGTGAAATATATTTGAAGTAAGCGTTATTTAAAAAGCTCGGAAAATTATAAATACTCTAGTATTTAAGTATCTATACTTAATCTTAAAATCTCTGCTCCTAATCTCACTTATGTATTCAATTAGCTTTACTATGATAATGGGCCCCATACCACATGCTATTATCTCAAAGTCAATATGCCGTTATTGTCGCCTTGTATCAATAACGGTTAAATGCGTTGTCGGTTTGCTTGATTGGATAGATCAAACTAATTCGTAACAGCGTTTCATTAATTTACACGTTTCAAAATTAAATCTCGCATCCTTTTCTAAGAAACCTCAGTTACGTGGATTAAACTAGTAGTTGGCGTTCTCAGGCTTCGGATTCCAGTCCTGAGGTGTGATTTTCAACGGAAATGCTGGCGTTAGCATTTATATGCAAATGTTTGATAACATGTTAGCTTAACCTAGTCTCAATGACATGTAAGTACCCTTATAAAGTTGCGGCTAATTCTGTGTATAGTTAGGTAAAAAGTTGGCGACGGCGGAGCGTGGATGTGACCGTATCTCAAATTAAATCTCTCCAACAAATCTTCGCGGGGGGATGAACCGCTGCGACCGCTACTATAGGACATTTTATGGTTCAAAATATACCATAAAATAATAAATGAGTAGTACCCGAAATAGTGAGAGAAAATTTTACATTGGCATGTTTTAAAAATAAGTTACATATGCCTACATATATATATATATATACTGCCTCAAAGGACCAAAATGATAAAGCGCTGCCTGAATGTACAAAGTTCAGATTCAAGATAATCTTTATTTTATTGACTGATAAAGTTATTACAAACTTTTACTTTCAAATTGTCAGAAGGACTCCGAAAAAAATACACTATTATACAGTATTATAAATGTTACATATTAAGAACATAATAATGAACATCCCTCTATACCGTAAGTCTTCATATGTTTGTTATTTTTGCATATATCTTGTGACTATAAATAACCTTATTAGCAGAGTATACGATAGTGAATACTGTAGTGCAAAACAAAGAAAGCGCAATCGGGTATATTGCGCCCACCAGAGTAGATATTTTGATTCTTGCAATCCATCATTGTCTGCTAACATTGCTTGTCTTCGAGTTTTTGATCGAAGTTGAACTCGGAGGCTAGACGTAACAATGTGGGGTGAGGAGAGAATGCGCTATTAGCGTGATAAATGGTAGGGGCACAAGCTCATCTTCTGGCTGGCTGCAAATGCTTCGAGTCACAATTTGTTCCCGTGCAGCCTTAAAAATCCGCATTTTATTGTTCCGCCCCTCATTTCAACTTGAACTGGGCCTCTGTAAGATTCACAATGAGCTTCGCTATGCCAAACTTGTTGTTTTAAGTTCAATAACTCTCTAAGATTCATTTACTTGGTGGTTGGTTTCATATGTGTAAAGAATTTGATTCTTGTTTAATTCGAATACTCAAACCGGACTGCCATGATTGTCTAGTGGTTGTAAGCGCTACTTTTGGAAAACGAAGCCACGGTTGGATCCATGAGTCGGGCAAAGTATTATTGGGTTTTTTCATCTGTAATGTCCCAGTAGGAGCCCGAAGTCCGGATTACAGCCAGGTTAATGGCAACAGGCTCGCTCAAAATGTGGGTGCACTATTTGAACACCTCTGCCTACTTATTTGGGGAATACAGGTGTAAGCCACAATAAATCGATTTAAATTTTCCTTAGCTATCCTACACAGGTAGGTACTGTTAAGTCCATGGATTATTTTTTTACTCTGAGATTTGATATTTCATTTGATAGTATATTTAGCAGGTTTATTAACGTTTAAAAAATACTTTCACAAATTAGGACAAAGATAAGAAAGCAAAAGATGTTGCTTATAACGAAAAGGAGTTAGTTAAATTTAAAAGTACCTAAGTAAGTAATGTATCTACCTAAAAGTTTACGCGTAGGTACTTCATATAACTCGCGTCTCAAACTCGCGATATAATTATCTAATACCTGATTTGTTGCTTGGCTTAACAAAGGAGTTAAGAGAATAATATTTATACCTTGGAACAAGGTAGAAACTCCCATAAATCGCGCTCTAGTGACAGCAGAGTTAAATAAATTGTCGAACCATACCGTTGCGTGCGATGAACAGGTGCAGCTGACAATTTGTTAACAAAAACTATTTCTCTTGATTTGAAACTGACTAATTAATTGAATGCCAGTTAGTTTGGCTACGGCAGGCGACATATCTACAAGAGAGAGATAGATAATAATGAAACACATATACGTGGATGATTTAGGAGAAATTAGAGATTCAAAACACGCACAAACATATGAAATTAAAATTATTCGTTCCGCTTAGGCAACTTGATAAGCCTGATAAGTACGGTACTTATTAATGTTGTACTAGCACATGCCTGGCACTAGCCTTCCGAATAGAACCGGTAAGAAACTCAGTTAGAAGCCTTGTAGACCATTGAGAGGTAATTGAGAAAATTCTGAATAGAAAATACTCAGAAGTGTACCCAAGACACACTTGATGGATTTAGGGCAATATTAAAGTCTGTCTAAAAATAAGGACGCTACAGTACTTAGACTTAAGTATTTATACGATTTTTTTTGATTGAGCTTATTTGTTAAATATAATATTTATAGTTGTGAAGTCACTATGAAGACGACCATTGAGAGCCATTCATTTTGATATGATGACAGCTATGATCTATTTTACTTTACTTAGACTAATATAAAAATGTACTTTTCCAAAAAAAAAAATTGAAGTGTAGCAACGAATGGTTTATATCTAAGAGCCCAGTTCATAATGAAATACCAACAGTACTTGTCTCCATTTTATTTCTGCGAAATTATTTAATATTATACCTTAATTTTCGACCTCTGATAAACGACATGAAATTAGTTTCATCCGAGTTAATTATTTCAAGTCATCAATGTCATTTTTATTGTTCCGAAGAGGAGCTTTGCCAGACAGCCGTAATTATTTCCCATTGTACTTTCGCTTTCAAGTGAAATTCATCACAATTTATAATGAACCCACAGTAATAAAAACAACAGATTTAGCTTATTTCAAATTATTTGATGTTAAAGCACTGGTTTGGGAAAATTTTTATATTAATACATATTTGATTTGATTCACACAGTTGAAAATTTTCAATTAAAGTAAATATTATTTAGTAATAGAGCTACTACGATAATGAGAAACAGGAATACTATATGTCAATAGTTGCGGATAGCAAAGGTCAACCTGAACATATTTGTAAAAATTAACAGTCTCTATGTAATGTTCTGGCCTGCAATGATTAGTTAGACTTAATTTATGAGAATTCAGGTAGCCTTAACTCCTCAGATGACATCTAATACCTTAGGTAGGTAAGTTTTGGCTTAATAATAATATTATAAGACTTTATATATAACTAATTTAATTACTTATAATTAATTTAGGTAATTCGCTAATGATTTGCAAGAATTATAAGGTATCATCTACACTATAATTTTAAATCAGATGTTTAAGAGGTGGGAACTACGGCAATGTCTATGTCTAAAAGCTCTGATTAATCTAAGATAAGTACTAAGTGTTCCGCCAGATAAACTTACTTATTTTAAATTTCGGCACGGCAGAGGGTAGTCGCTTAAAAGGAAAGTAAGTTGTTTATAAGGCGGCCATCGGTCTGATACGATTCAGTTCAGTCTCGCCGACTACATTAAACTGATTGCTGCAATTAGCGAATGGTGTAATTCTCGTTTTTCAACCCCCCTCGCTAACCCCCTCAGGAAATTGCTTGAGCCCCTCAGGTCGCGGCGACTTTCCTCGGATTAAATAAAATTGAAGAACTCGAATGAAATTGTTTTGGATTTCTCCCTTGATCAGAACCGCTTAGTTGTTTAGGGTTGTCGTTTTCGACTCGAGATTGTAGCCTTAATTATAGAGAGTGGATTGCTAATCGTATTTATTCGCAGATTGCGAAGCGTTGTGCGCATTGTGGTGAGCTAGGATCGGCGGCATTGTTATCGTGGAATTACTTTCGTCATTACCGCCTTCAGCATTTACCAGTATATTGCCAACCGCTTTTTGGTTAAAAGCAAAGCTCCGGTAATCTTCTCGTTTTTAATTATGAACTATAGTCTTACTTTTAGAATAATATGAGCTCTAGTTTGAAGTCTATTATTTTATTTAACATTATGTTTCAGGGAAGGCGTGGTGGAGAGGCGTCCTATATACTCATCAGTGCGTGAATGTGGACTGAATATTATAATGAACATTACCAAATTTCAGCTAGATTTGTATGGTGGCTTCTAAATATATAAATATGTGCGTCTAGCTATAGGTTAGGTTTATAACCCCGTGAGGATGGAAGCATTTATAACTCGACTTCGTGCTTATTATTAATAATATGCAAAATATATCTCTATACTTATGTGTTACGACGACTCAACCGCTAAAAAGGTTCCTGAAATACCGTAAACCCTGTTAATTATTACTTTCTTTAATTTGTACAGTAAGTACTCTAGCTAATTTGCAAGTGTAGGCACTGAAACAAGGCAGTCTACGTAGCTGTCAGAGGTCATAAGAGCACCAAGGTACATTAAGTTCGGTTAACTTGGTTACGTTGCGGTGGTGACCGTAGGTGTGGGCACACCACTGCTCGTACCGAACCGTAAAGTAGCGTAAATAGATTGCAGTTCACCTATCTAGTCTACCTACTTAAGACAGCCAACCAAGTGCGTATTTTTTAACCACAAAAAGATGAAGGTTCGCTTGCCGACACGTAAATATTTTTATTCCGTTAGACCCCGCATTACCTTTGACAGGGTAATCAGATTTTGATGTTTATTTTTCATTGAGGTTGAGATTGAGAGTCCTCGAGGTGTACCTCGTTACATATAAATTAGGCGAACATCTTACGCACGTCTGCTGAGATAAACTGAGACTTTCTGAACGAAAAACAACAACAAATCACTTCAGCTAATGGAATTATTTGTGGATACACTAGTTTCATGCCTAATCACCAGATATCTATTGCGAAAAAATGAAGTAGTTAAAACTGGTCATTATAAACTCTTAGATAGAATCTACGGCGCCGAATTTTAGTGCGATTGTACCAAATTTGTACCATGATTCTTATAACTAACATCAAACATGTTTAACGGTTGAGCTTTTAAAGCATCGATATTTGGATTGGTCGTTCTTAAAATTGGAGCTCAACTCTTCGAAAATATTAGGAACAGGGGGCCTACCATCATCGGTTTAAGTAGAGAGTATTAAGAACTTCTGAGCTTTGACGTTTCATTTTTGTAAAAGCTAAGAAGTTATTATTCGCGCTGCCTTAACGATCAAAGTTCATTCACATTCCAATTCACTATTTTTTTTTTTTTTTATTCAGTATTATAAAAAAGAGTTTTTGCACAGAGTGCACGCCACTCTTATTGGTAACACAAAAAAATAACAATATCTTCGTAACTCTTAACAAAAATAAACATAACTCTATTCTAGTAAACATGGTCAAAGTCTACGTTTGATCACCCTTTGCACCATAGCATACAACATTCTGGCCTCCAACGAGCTGGGGCTTGCTAAGACTAAATTGCACGTACCAGTATCAGACAAAACTAGCCCTCTCAGGGCAAGTTTGCTCCTGTCAGCTTCGCCCCGGACACACTCCACTAGCACATGGTACACATCCTCCACCATGTTGCATTCAGCACAGTTTGGAGAGCTGATCTGTCCCATCATGTATCGGAATTTATTAAGCGGAATATGTCCGGAACGAAGCCTTAATGCAGTTACAATTTCACTCCTACCCATATCAACTGTATCGATCCATGATGATCCAGGAACACACGGCTGGATTGTTTTGTACCACACACTTTTGGTTGTGGATTGTGTATTGAAAATGCTATTCCACATATTTAAGCAATGTTTCTTAATAAGACCATAATATTCTGTAAAATACGGTGAACATGTGTGTGGTACACCATCCGCCACTGCTTCCCTAGCCAAACAATCAGCACGGTCGTTTCCTACCAGTCCAATATGAGCAGGAATCCACTGCAAATAAACATATTTGTTTTTCTTCCTTAATAATAGAATCGACTTTATTATACAGTAAGCAACAGGCAAACCACGCACACCGGAAGTGCAGCGCAAAATGTGCTGAAGCGAACTTTTCGAATCTGTGAAAATAACAAAGTGACTGCGATCAATCGTATCTATGTAAGATAAAGCTTCCGAAATAGCTATTAACTCCGCATGCATTATGGAAATAGTCGCCTGTATGCTCAGCTTTAAGGATACATCTGACTGAGGGTCGACGAAAGCAGCTCCAGTACCGCTCTCATCTATAGAAGCATCACTGAATATTTTGTAGTGATTTGAAAAGTGGGATGAGATATGCTTAGAACATGATTTCTTTAAAGAATAGATGTTATAAGACCTCTTTGCTTTATCAATTCCATCAAAATTAACTATTATATTTGGAAGATCTATATAAGTTATCCACACATCCATGGAGAAGGCTTCAGGCGTAATGCATGAGTAAAAAGAATCATTGACGTCAAACGTTTCGCTCATTTTTATAAGAAGGGGTTTGTTCTTTCTTCTCCAATATGAACGTTCCATACTACATGCAAGAGAATTCAGAGATGGGATAGTTTCATTGTCAGTAAAAGAATTACTTCTAAACCAGTACTTTGCTGCCAAATATTCCCTGCGAATAAACAAGGGCGGTAACTTGAGTTCGCACTCCATCACATGAATAGCAGTGCTTTTGATAAAACCACCTATTACACGCAAACATTTGTTTTGAAACGTATCTAACTTGCTCAGCTGTGATTTGCAACTGTTAGCATACAGAAAACTAGCATAATCCAATCTACTCCTTATCATAGAAATATATAAACGTCTTAGATGCTTTGGGTGTACACCCCAGCCGGAGCCTGCTAATACTTTGAAACTGTTCAACCGCCTCGAAGACTTCTCCAACAATTCATTTATATGTTTGCCCCACCTAAGGGACCTATCTAGCCACAAGCCCAAATATTTAACAGAGTCAACTACTTGTAAATTAGTTCCGTTTATATTAATATTGATTGGTTGACGTGCAAATCCCTTTTTAAAAACACAAATATTACTCTTATTTTCAGAAATACTCAAACCAACACTTGATAAAATCAAGACAATATTATCCAATGCAAGTTGGAGCCTACGAGCAGCTTCCAAAAGACTGTTACAAGTCAAATAAACAACAAAATCATCAGCATATTGTGAAATGTCTACATTTTGTATACTCAGGCAAATCTGCATTGTGGCTATATTGAACAACAAAGGCGACAACGGGTCACCTTGAGCAAGGCCACGTCCAGTACTTCTGCTTAGAGCTGAATTTTTCCCGTAAGCCTTTAGATTTCTTAGACTGAGAAAGTTCCAAAGATAAGAGCATATACTAGAGCCTACTCCAAGTCCGTTCATAATTTTAAGGAGGCAAAGTGGATCTACATTATTGTACGCATTATCAATATCAAGGAAGCAAGCAACCGTAGCTTGGTTATTAGCAAAGCCTGATTGTATTTTGCATACAAGCGCTGTCAGATTATCCATAGTGGACCTGCATTTTCTGAAACCCGTAGTCTTACAGGACATAAAATTATTTTTCTCAATGTACCACTCCAATCTATTAGCTAGAATAACGTGAAATTCACTATTTATACATAATTATAGTAAACATTATATTTTTATTTTGAACACTTAGGATAAGTGGCACGTTACAGCCCCTGTATTAATACACTTATATATACCCTTCTTGCAGAACTCTACATCGCGGGCACTTGGGAATCATGCAAGTGCATTCATTTCACAATCATGGAGCATGAGAAAAAAGTCGTCTATTTAACGGAGCAAAATCACGGAAAAAATATTGTGCTGTTCATCGTGTCACTAATTTGATAAGACATGAACAGGATGAAACTTTAAAAATAGATTTTATTACATTAATGCCATATTGTAGAAGTTACAATGTTTCCGCCCATCCCATCAAATTAAAGATTTGTAAACATATTTGAAATGTTTATTGAGGGTTATTAACCCCAACTTATTTGTCGGAAAATCTTCCGCCATTTAGCCACTTACTCATAAAAAATCTATTTAGCTACTACAGAAGCTATCTTACGAAAATAACGAGCAACTATATAAGCATATCTCGGGTAATTTAACCCCGCACAGAATTTTATTCCGCCTAAAATATTCAAATTGCTAGGATAGAGCCTGCGGTACACTTGACACAAATCAGAAAGCCGGGCGAGCGGAGCCAACTAGTATATGTAACGAGATTCAACCTCAGCCAGCGAATCGCTACTGAAATGAGGCAATATGTGAATTCAAAGGCGACAGTAAAGTGGCGAAATGATATATCTAAGACAAGTATAGCTGGGACAATGGTGGATGCGTATGGAGCTGTTTCATAGTAGTTTAGTGCGAAGGGGCGGCAATAAACTCGGTGTTGTGTAGCCGGCTAGCGTCTCGCCCCTATATAACACTACAAACTTGTTATACTTATGTTATCACGATTTTCTATATTTCCTCGAATGGTAGTGTCACAACACCCAATTTACACCGATAATGCTGGTAACGAGACAGACCAACAGTCTTTTTTTCAGACCTGTGTATGTTTTTCATCGAAGCTTACGTTTTTTTCATCACTTTGTTATATGTAAAATCGACATTTTTATCTATATTCACACTGAAGCTATAATCGTTGGCAATATTTCAAACGATTCCCTCAAGCTTGCTTTAAGAATCTGCTTGCTTTAAGAAGCTGTTAATAGCACAAGTTTCTGTTAAGAAAAATAAAATTAACATAATTTTCAGCCCAGTATGTATTGTCCTCTTCAGATCACGCTTTTGTATTTCATCATCAGTTCGCATGACCAGTGATAATAGCTTCGACACAGTCACGTGATTACATTATATAGCATAGGAGAAGGAAGTCAAAATGCACGAACTTTTACTTATCGTCATATACATATCATAAAATTACATTATTAATATAATATATTCAAGATATATAGGGATATTCAAGATATCAGGTATCTCAATAGAATTCGATTTAGAAATACTACTCATATTTTGACATTCATTTGTGAACATAAAACTCGTTGCGAAAAGTTTAATGGAACACTTTACATAGAATAACACTGAAATAGAACAATTTAATCCCATAAATGCAATTACGTCCATGTAACGTCGTCGCCCCAAAATGTTGGAACATTGAGTGAAATTGCACCAAATGCATTGTCACGCGTGAATTGTTCATTCAAAGTGCTATTAAATCTGCAACCTACGTTACACTGCAATGTAGTGGCGACGTAACGAAGTTTCACACCGCTCTCGCACTCGACGTATATTGATGGTAACATAGTGTGCGGTTTTTAGACTAAACGTCCACGTCGGCCCGCTTTACACCTTTTGCTTATTCCCTTGCTATTACTATTCTGCAGCTCCAATACTATTTTTTTAAGATTAAAAGGAATCGTATGGTCCGCCAGATGTCAAGCGGCTATAGCCTATTGACGCTTGCAACACCAATAGTGTTACTAGAGCATAACTTATAAATAATTAAATCTTTAAAAATGCTAACATACTAATAACCACAACTTTTTTCACCGTAAGAACCCAACCGCACGATGGTATTTGAAAACTTTTGATGTTACAGTTTTAAATGTAAGGCTTATAATGCTACTTATATTTATAACATGCTCTTATTGCAAGAGACTGGCTGAGTAGGAATCTACACAATTTTGTATACTCGGAGAGCAAAGAACCGTGTAACCAGACGATCGCAGCTTTCCAGGCCAGGGGCCCTACCATCATCATCGGTTTAATCAGAGCGTATTAAGAACTTCTGAGCTTCGACGTTTCATTTTAGTACCGTACAATTTAATATCAAAGGAAAAAAAGAGAACTTATTTGAAGAGAAAAAGAACTTATCCTCAAATAAGTTCTTAAAATGCGCTCGCTGCTTTAACGATCATAGTTGCCCCCCACCCCAGATCAGCTTTGTATGTCGTTAAATTATAGGGCATAAGAGACGAGCAGGATCGTATAATAAGTGATCTATGCTTCTCGTAATATCGGCGTAATAAGTTCTATTCCCTTAGTACAACAGTAGAAAACTCTTAATACTCTCCTAGATACATAGATCTTCAAAGGATGTTTATAGAGCAATGTAACCAGTAAGAGACCGGGGGTGGTAATAATCCAGATGGAATGGACGGTGACAAGTTTTATATCCACCATTTAGACACCTCCGTCGAAATAAACACATACATATGAAAGTTAATAACATTTACCTAACACAATAAAATATATTAATGTCAACCCCTCGCTCGGCTGCCAGTGTAATGCTACCTGTATTTATGAGCCTACGACATCCCTCCCGACACTGTGTAGGATTTGTCGTAATAACAATAAGTTTTGTCCTAACTTATCTTTATAACGAAAGCAACCTACCGATATTACACGTTCATTATCGCAGGATTTAATCTTCCAGACTTAGCCTTTGATGTGGCAAAGACCATTTCTAATAGGATTATATGGTATTTGGAAGTTTAATTATTTGATAACTGACTGTGTTTCGCGGTTTTACCCGCGTAGGATTAATAAAAGCTAAGTTACTTAGTCATAATTTTCTCTTTTATGTAATATTTTTTAATAAAAATGTAATTTAAATCAAAAGTACTAAAGACTATTGATATCAAATTCGAAGCATGTCATTGCCAAAATAACTTTGTAAACCTTTTTAACCCCGTTATGGTATGAATTTCAATAAAATACGTAACACCTTTTCCATAAATTCTTTTAAAAATGGTTTATGCAAAATTTTCACGTGAAGTTAGCTGTAATGTCGATGCTGCTCATGATTTAAGCTGAGACTTTCTTTTTTAGTTAAATGTTGATTAATGTCATGGCAGTTTCATTATGAGTATGAGTTGCAACCAGTTATGGATATCAACCCAACATCGTATATTCTTTTCACACCTTCCCATCAAATTTTCCGAGAGATTACGTAACAAAGGAATAGGCACGATAAAATAAACATTTTTACGACATGGCAAGGGTAAATTGCTTCATAAAAAGCAATTATCTGAAGACTAAGGCCATAGTTACGGCATTGTAAGTTATTGTGCAATGTTGTAGGAAAATAGGATACATTTAATCTCTGTAAATAATGAAAATGCATCGCAGTACTTACAGCGTTTAGTGCTTTAGTTTTAATCTCAACAAATCAATTTAATGATTATAAGTTAAAGCTCTATCTGGGGGCCAACTATGATCGTTTAAGCAGCGCTTATAAGGAAAAGCTTATTACAAGAAGCTTTGACGTTTAATTTTACGGTATCAAAATGAAACGTCAAAGCTCAGAAGTTCTTAATATGCTCTGCTTAAACCTATGATGGTAGCCAAATGGTAAATATCAGTAGGAAAAGCAATTTGTCATATATATTGTTGATTCAGCGATTAGCAGCTAAACACGTTGAACGCGCGTGAACTTTCGTAATTGCTTTTAAACAACGAAATGGCAGTTTTTGAAATAATACACATATCTGATACACGAACATATCCAATGCGAAACACACACCTTTAAGCCAGGTTATATTGAAAACTATTGAGTTTTTCAAGCTGTTTGTGATTGTTACGTACTTTGGAGTGTAATCAACCTATCCATATGAGATGGAAAATTGAAAAGTACAGGGCATGTATGAACAATATATTGAAATTGAAATACAGGTAGAGTAAGATTCAGAATGATCCAATGCCTCTAAGTACTGTGCATATAAATATAATCTTCGAGAATGTTGCTGGAACCACTAACGTGTGCTGGACCGAAAACACTGATAATTCATAACGTCTGTTCAGGACATACCTAAATACAAAAATATGCTTACGATTGTATCCCATGAGGGTAGGCAAAGACCACCGACTGTTTGTGATTGACGTCATATTGACGTCATTATAATGGTGGACGTATGTAATGGTTGACAGTGTCAAATATGTTTTCTTGTAAATAAGCAGTAACTATTCTTGAAAATTGTAGGAAAATCCGTCAGCTGCACTTAAAAATCGCATATCTCAACCTTTTGTTCACTTCAACAATAGGTAACTGAACCAGTTGGCCGTTGAAAAAGAAACAATGGGATACAAATTTATAATGCAGTCTGGGAATGAATCACGTCATGCCAGGGTCCTCCGGGAGCTGTCCTGAATGAAAATGAACAACAATGCTGATTCAGCGTGGATATGAATATAAAATATACTCAAATAATCCGTTCTTGAAAAAATGTTTGCGGAACCCGCGTTTCATGCCCCCAAAATAATGGACTTTCATTGTATCTTTCACCTTTTATTAGGTGCGGCCAAATTAAGGGGCTCGGTGTGCTTAACATTGACATAATTTTCTTACAAAAAAATATTACTTAGATATTGCGCACGATCCTTATTACAATTTCCAATTATGTTTATCTATATATATTTTTACTCCGCATAATTTAAGTGATTATTTAAATTTCGTATAAGTTTGGTATTTGGAATAATGAATCTATATAAATATAAACCTGAGCTGTCACGAGACTCGCGGGTTTTTAGGGCGTAGATATGCTGCTGAATTACCATTTTTTTAACTAGTGACACAAAAGAGTCTGATCCACCCGAAACAATGCGGTATGACAGCTGAGTTTGACATATGCCCGGTGAGAGAAGGACGGCCTTATAAAAATCTTGATATTTCTCTTTTAAACACAGACAGACTTTACAATACCGCCAAAATCTCTTGCAGGGCATAGCCTGCAGCATATGTATACTTGACTTGTTCACCAAATCCAGTTAAAACCCAATGCACTTCAATTCAATATTTACTTTTTATTTCATATGGTAGTATTTGTATCAATTTCATCGCCATATTTGCGAAGTCAATAGAATTTAAACATATTTCGGCTTCAAACGTGCCAATGTATTCGTGCAAATGAGAGGCCAGGAATTCACGCATTACGTCAAGTGGAAAATCATCAGAAACGTTGGACGCGACAGTTATTTTTTTTTATTCGTTTTTTGCTACGTGGACATTTGCAATATCCATAAAAACTACAAAACAATTTGATGCTTCGCTTCTTTTCCTATTTTATTTACATTCGGCAAATAGCCGCCTTTAAAAACGTGCAAGCTCTGTATCACGTGCGATTTGTGCGAACCCTTTCACTGAAAATAGTCTATTGTGGTCTAACTGGGTACTTGGATATAATGAAATTCAAAGCAGAATAAAATTGGTTCGGTAAGTATAATGCGATAGGTACCACTAGCCTACGCAGTCTAATATTAAACAAGAGTGATAAAAGTATAAATACTTTGTACAGTTAACGTTAAAATATAAAAGTTTTATTGAAACTGGGTGTGAGAAGTTATTTGGCATGCCACAAGATTTCTGGTGTGTGTGAAAGTGTGATGTGAAAAAAAGTAAGAAAACTGATAGATTTTGTAAGTAACCTGCAAATTAAATAAATAATAATTGTTAGAATATATTTAAATGCTGCAAAATAAAAAAGTACTTTATGATTAGAGTGAACAACCGCATCTTCGTGTTGCATTTCAAAGAGAGTGCAAATTATTGTCTTCGGCATTGACTGGTATTTTTGGCAGGACCTTTGTAAAACACGACTTTTGGCGACAGAAAGACACGACAAAGCCTGTCTAGGAGTACTGGCAGAAAACGTGCTCGAGGGCACCAAAATACGGCAGATCCCAAATCGGCCACCTCAGGTGCTGGTGGAAGTGCAGTCATAGCTTTCTAATCTAGTGCTACATGTGCCGTTTTATGCGCTGGCCTTGAAAGCGCCATACCTGTCATTTGTCTTCATGGTAAGCGTAAAATACATGCGCAGTTATCTCCACTATTCGCTAAGTGCTCGTAACTCGTGACGGCACTAACTTATCTTACTTACTATCTTTCATCGATGTGTAAAAGGCCGTATATGGATATTTTTCGTTATAATTATGAGATTATACAGCGTCATCAGAGTGCTTTATAACATAATATGAGCAAATAACAGCAGCCAATGCGTTAATTTTTGTCAATAAGTGAACATTGTGTAGATATTAATGTTGGGCCATGAATAACATATATCAGTTCGCACGACTGTCGGCAAATGGGCCATACATCTGGCTTAGTGCTGCCGCCCCAAATAATAACATGACAATATTGCTATAGGGGATAGGGGACGGTACACTGACAAACTACGGCAAATGAGAAAAAAATTACATGTATGGATATTACACGCCAGAAAGATAATTAAAAACATTTTTGAACTACAAAAGTATTAATTACGCTATACTATAGGCAAACAAGCACGCAGCTTGTCTGATTTGTATTCTATTGCAATACCAGACGCGTGTTAACCACCTTAAAATTTATAAACTCAAATGTAAAGTACCTGATGGAGAAGCTGGGCTCGGTTTCTTTTTCAAACCAAAGAAAAAACTTGACATTTAGCATGTGGCAAACGGTTTTTTCCTACCCCCATGGGATGCAGGCGTGAGCATATTATGTATGTATGATTAAAAAAATAATTAAATACAGGAAAAAAAATTAACCGTTGTCTTTTGGACTCTAACTGGGGTACTCTTGCTTCGTTATCGTCCCATAGGCTGGAAGTCAGATATATAATATGATATAAACATAATGAAATACGAAGGAGTCTGGCTCAGTGCCTTCACACCGCCCTACCCATTCAGCACTGGCGATCTTACTTGCCGCAGAAATACGACACTCCACTCCACACTAAGTTTTGTTTTCTATTTGACTGCGATCTTCTGTAAGATAATAGATAGATACAGCATTTCTCAGGCTTAAATAAATCAATCATTAACTTGAAATACTATCGTCAAAGGTGCACTTTGACATAAAATAAAGTTAATGTAGTGTGGGTTTAATATTAAGGCCTTCACATTTATACATATAAATAAAATTGAAGGCGTCGCACTAAATGCGTAATATGAAAGTGTAAATGGTTCTTATGAAAAAAGAAATATATATATATTTTCTCTGTTTGTTCCGGCTAATCTCTGAAACGTCTGGACCGATTTTACGGCCTTCTCTGGCCTGATGTTACAAGGAGTAACTTACTTTTACTTTTTTTTTAAATGGTATGGTCCGCAAAATAAAGCCACCTGTGAAATTAAGTACACGTGAACACCGTTCACTGCTAGTATATAAATAAAATTATAAGCAAATTATCAAATATCAAAATGAGTCACTGATTTCCCCTATAATAGGTACATAATAATATCACTTCCAATCGAGGAGATCTTATTTAAATCTTAATACCTGAAAACGATCTCCCACAGCTATTAGTTGCAAAGGAAATATTAGCGGTAACCTTTTACCCCAATTTATGAAGGTGTGAGTATTTATGTATGATACGTTAACTGCAGCCGGGGTACATAAATATCTCGTTATTCCCGTTTGAGTGGTGGCCGCGGCCCCGACGCGCTTCCGGAACTAACAGCCTCCGAGGTTGTAAACGTCTCCAGCGCCTGACTTTCAGTGATTTACTTCAATTTTATGTGTCGCCTCTCCTCTGGATTTATATAAAATTTATTTTATGGCACAATTTTACAACCCCGAAACATGTTGCGATGGCCATACGCCTGTCCCCGCCGTAGGTTTGTGTGCGCAAATTAACCGCGTTATGTGCTTACCAAGTTTATAATTAATTCTGTTTGTTATTTTGGACTAAGCTTTATGTATGGTGCCGGGATCATTGAATACATTTTAACTTGTTTCAATAGAGCGCTAATTTAGGCTGCATTATGGTTAGGAGTGGACAATATTATGTGTTGTGGCGATTTACAGTCGTTGTAATTATGACTAGAAAACAATTCTGTTGTTACCAAGTTAATCATTGATGCTTTTTTGTGACATATTACTTTAATTTACAACTCGTAATTTTCCTTTTTTTCTAAAATAATGTGGAAAACATTTCTACGGCATAACGATCAAATAAATTGAACACATACCCATGTGCGTGGAAATTCTTTTCCTATTTTTGGGTAAGCACCAGCAATGTTGTTAATCGAAGGAAAATGGTGGCATACAGCTGCGGACGACTCAACGAGGCCAGCAACCGGAATTATACGCTTTGACAATAGTACACGAGTTTTATTATTGTTTGTTCGGTCCATTGTGTAAAAGTAATCAAGTGGAAAAGCAAGGAGTATTGCGCTGCCGGTGACGCGAGCGCTGTCACAATAATCATTATTAATCCCAGTTGTTTACTGCGAGCCAAGTTGGAGGTATCGCAGTATTACTTTACGATTTAATTAACTTTCCTACTATTCGTGAGGCGTGTTCGATGGGCTTTGTTGTGTTGTAAGATTATACCACTGGGTAGATCGGTTGTTTAATTGAAACGTATTGTATTTATTGAGAAATAGAATAAAACAATATTGAGATATGTAAATAATAGTATTCAAATTGAACCTCATTATTTTGGTGACAATACAGTGTGTAGACTGTATAATGTGGTATGTATTAAAGGCGTAAATTTGTTGCCACATATCAATATGCCATGTACCAAAAATTTACGCCTCAACGGTCTACATCCTGCGTGTATGAATAATTAAGAAATAAAAAAATCCGTCAATTCACAATAGTGCTTATTTATAATTAACAAAATAAATACAATGGGCGTGTCTGTAACTATTTCTTCACAAACATTGTTATTGATTCGTAGTAGTTGATTCGTTCTATTCAGTTAAAAACCCGAAAGTAGAATCAGTATGTTGGTGCATGGGCTCGTGGTGCAGCTACTAAAATGAATTTAATTTATAGGCGTTAAGGCTCAATTTGAAATGGATAGTTCAGTCCAGAAACCACCTCATGATATCCCAAAGACTTGTGCTGCTAACCTGAGCAGATGTTGTTGTGTTGGCATTACGAGGTGCTAATAAGAACCTTTTTACAACAGCCACGCAAACGAAACACTAAGTAGGAACTATTTACGCATCTTAATTAGACCACTCAAGAGTTACTGGCTCCTGAATAAATAGTTGCTCTTAGTTGAGCGTTTCAGCTAAGGCCTCATTCACATTGCATATTGGTTTGATCTATTATTCTCATAAAAATAACTTATTGAAATCTTTCTGTAAGTATATGAAATTTATTTACATAAGTGATATAATTTTGATGGAGTATTATTTTTAAAGATCGCTAAATGGTTTTGATGCTATATGAATGTTGTTTATCTTTTCTTGTGTAAAATTTCATTTCTGTAGGTTTTTTAATATCTATACTAATATTTAAAAACAATTATATTTCAGTATTGATTTGTATGTAAGTATGTTTGTATTGAATTGGCTAAAAAAGTATTAGACCGATTTTGAAAAATTCTTTTACGATTTGATTGCTACATTATCAGCGAGTAACATAGACTATACTTTATCCCCGTACTCCTACGAAAACGGGTACCAAGAGGGTGAAACCGCGTGACGTGTGCTAGTTAAATAAAAGAAAACAAAATTGATGATGTCAAATGTTAACTTGTCTACAGGTATATCTAAAATGTCCATTACTCTGTAGCATTTATATTGGTGGTGCTTGTTAATGCGTCGGCGCGGGGCGTCTCGTGTACAAGAACCCTATATTTGTGTTTTCGCTCGGACAGTTTCCCTGTTATCTTCCCATTGCCACACTAACGCATACTTTTTGTGGTGCGAAAAGGTTCTCAGCGTATTTTCTGTGCACTTTTAAGCTTAAAGTTTGTTCAATTGGTGTATATTATGTAAAATTGGTTACATTGAATATAAAATGTAGATTAGGTAACTTTAAAATATATTTCTATAAGAATTCCTTTCTAGCACCAGGATTACGTTGCTCTAAAGGAAAAAACTTATATACAAACTAGTTGTGCTTGTGTTGCAGTTTTATCAACGTAGGATTAAAAATAAAAACTGTGTTACTTAGTGACAATTTTCCCCGGTTTTGTATCAGTTTCCCGCAACATTTTCCATTGATGCTTTTACTTCTTTTGGTCGCAGCGTGAGGTCATAAAGCCTTCCTTGATGAACGAACTATCCAACACATTAAATTTTTCATTTTTGACCCGTTGACTTCAGATTAGTGCGTGCAACCAAGCAAACAAATTCTTTGTATTATAATATTAGTAATATTGGCAATAGGCTCGCCCCCTATTGCATGAGACTTAAACATAGCTGGCGAAATGTGGATGTACTACAAGTACACCTCTGCCTACCACTTAGGGAAATACAGGCATGCATAATATTAGTATAGATTGTTAAGTGACTAGCATTACCATGGTGGCATTATGGAAGTGACAGTGTGATAGGGATGTGTGGGGAAATGCCTATTTTTAAATGTATATAAAACATTAGCTATTTGAGCTGAGTCCATTTTTTTTTCTGAAACAACAATATGATGTAAGCTAAATTTATTCCTTGCTACATCAGCTAACTGCTAGTGAAAACCCAGTCGAAATTGATTTGACCTGGCACTTGAATTTGATTTAAGTACTTATGATTTAATGTCAGTAAAATCTTTACCACAACATTGAAGATTTATCGAATAATATTAAAGCATTGTTCGTAATAAACTGTTTTTACAACATTCTAGCGACGTAACATTAAATTAAAGCAGCAGTTATTACCATTGACGTCCGTCAGGGCTTAAGGTATTAAGTCTTCAACCGAGGCATAAAACCAATAACGTGGAATACGGCAGTTAGTCGGCTTAGCAGCGATTAACTTTGGCAGAAAATTAAAAGCAAGATAATAAAAGCAGTTGGTGAAAATACGTGACCAATATGTCCTAGAAGGGTTTGGCTGAGATCGTCTGTAAGTTTATGTACCTCACGTCTTGCGAGTTTGCTTTGCCAACGTGCGATGCCCGCCGACCCGGTGCTTGCTCGGCTCGCTCGCCGATATCGAATCAACATTCGATCGCCTTCAGCATAACTACTGTTATTCTAAGTTTAATTTATATTGCGGCTTTGAATAACATTTCATAAATTATTTATTTAACAGAACTTATCAATTTTAATATTGCTTATTTAATCCCACTGTTGCGTAACGGTATGTTGATAATGGGGAGAAACAGAACTTACACAGAATAATCAATAGTGCTGAAATTGGTTGATGGTCTGGTAGCTTAGGCTCCGGGTTCGATCAAGTAAATCAGTATAGCGACGATTTTGACAATTTGTTCCAAATATATAGAAACTGGTGTCTGACGCTGATACTATAAATAACAACAACATGTTAATATATATTTTTAATTTAAATATACAATTTGTTCGTTCCTTACCCAAGACAGTAAAGTGTTAATTAAAAGATCAGGCTAGCTGGAGTATAACCAATCCTGCCTGGTAGAGCCTATTTGTGGTGAAGGGTTCAAAGGGACACCAATTAACAAAGCTTACAATTAGACAGGTAACATTGTATAGCATCTAATAATATTTACCTACACTTATATGTATTTAAAATAACCATATAGCTTTGGAATTCGATTTAATTAGCGATCTTATCGGTGTTTCGCCGATACAACCAGCTCTCTCGGTCGGAGACTACGTAAAGTTTTAATTAAGAACCTTTTATATCAAATATGAACCGTGTGTGGAGAGTGAATGTATGTTTGGGCGAGGGTCATGGGATGAAAGGGTGCGATGACTATCAGGAAGGCAACAGTTTCAATCACGTCGCAACTTCGCTCGTTAAACCGTACACATGTCACAGCGCGCCCTTTCACAGCGTTTCATATACAGCTCTTTCATGTCAACAACGTACCACTGAAAATGGATAAGTCTATAATACGTATCCTTAGTAACGGAGCCGATCATTAATTTGTGCTCACGTAATGAGCTTATTTTTGCTTGTGACTTGTAATCTGTAATATCTCGTACGTTTAAATAGCTTCACGGAAACGTTCAGCCGTGTCTATGCCGTAGCGGTAATGAGTTCGAATTGACTTTGGACTTGATCCTCAGGTTGTATGGAGTCAAAATACACTCCATACAATTTGTTTAGGATACGAAATGCTTCTCATTTAATCAGGTGTTTGGTGAAATGTAGGGGGGGATCGTAAAGAGATATGTAACTTCATCTGTTATGTATTAATTTTGAATGGTGTTGTTTGGTCCTATATATTTTGCTACCTAAACAATGGTTAGCAGAAAGTAAGTACGCAGCACATTTATTGTACGCGCCGAAAAACAATAATCATACTGAGAGGGAATGGAAGGCCCATGGGATTCGGAGTCAAGGAAAGAGATTAAAAAAAGTTGTTCGAGGAAAATCAATATTGCTTATTAGAACTTGGCTACTCTTTTCATGAGTTGAAGTTGATTTATTTATTTGACGTAACCGGTAAAGACTCTATCTACTATGACCTTTTATTGCTTTAAATAGACACTGATTATGAGATAGATTTATACGAGGAGTATATGTCTGTCACTGTCACAGAGCCAAACTAACATGGCAATAAGGACTTACGGTAAGGCTCCAGAACTGACAAGTTAGCGCTCCACTGATAAGAGTATCTTATTTGTTAACGTTGGAGGCTCGCATTAAAAAGACGAATGTGGGTTCGGCGAAAACGATTTAATGGCCATATTTAAGGTTGGCCTCTTGATCCGCTTACAAAACGAATTGGTTGCGAAATTGCTTTCTAAATTGGACTAGTTCGGCGGTAGACAATTTGGCAAGACATTTGTATTCTTGCGGAGAAAAATAGCATATACCTCGAACATCTGATAGTGGACGGAACACAACAGTCGGCGCTCATCGCGTCACTGTTGGGGCCGAGCCAATCATTCGATCGACATGAAATATTTCGAAGCAATTTAGCCGCTTAATGAAAAAAGCTCCCCCTTTTCTCATTTAGTAGATACGTTGAAGTTCATATATCAAATACCATCTATGGATGTTTGGGAATCGCTGTATCAGTATGTATAATGCTGCGATCTTTTTTTCTATCGTATATTTTGTAATCAATGTAAATTATACGTTTATCTAAGTTGACATACACAAAATATCAACTGCATCGAATATACTTGTGACAGAAAAATAAATTATATAAGACATTATTTAAATACTATATTCAGCAAACATAGCTGTTTCATAGGGTTTATATTCCATTCATTTATTGGTGATATATATATTACATTTATATAATGACAATGAAAAAAATATGCGCGAACCGTAGCGTAGTCATTTTTAATGGGAATAGCAATGTTAACAGTTCTCCCTCACTGTCCATAAATTGGATGCTGCGGCAATTTGCTCATCGCACTGTTTTTAAAATGGGTATTTTATTGTTCTCTCTTTTATTTAACTGAAATTACTCCTCATTCATTAGGACGAGAGGACGCAGCGCATTCTACTCCATTTTTATTTCCATTGTTGGTTTTCAAAATTAAGCTCGAGCAACAATTGCTTTGTTAATAAGGGTCCCACGATTAATCTGTTTTATTTTTCGTTTCCAAGAAACAGGACAGTCTTGAAACGACATTAGTATGTTTTATTGTTTCTTTATTTCAATAGAACCCTCATTATTTTCTACGTATTCCAGTATTCACCGGTTTTCCTTAAATACGTAGATCTTTACTAGCTCCGTGACTAAGTATTTACAATCGAACTATTTTTTAATATTAAATTGAGTCACTGCATGCAAATCCTCACCAAATCTGTTTGTTTGGAGTACAGTAATTATTGTTTTGCAAGAAGTACTTATAGTGCCTATGATGGCAATATACTTACCATTACAATCACAAATGATCATATTTCTATAATCATCTTCAGTTAAAAGTGGGTGTTGTAACACGTGCCTACCCCTTCGGGAACCCTTCTGGGAAGGCGTGAGCTAACACCCTATTCTCGAGTAATGCTTCCCTTGATAATTTTAAAACGTTATGAGCTCAGCTTGCGAGCGGTTCAGATTAAACCGATTATGTTTGTATATTTCGATCGGGATTACGGAAGCTTCATTTCCCTTTTGTAAACTCTCGATTAATACGTAAATGTAAACCTATTGGTGCTTTCACAGGGTCTGGAGTGGATCATTAACAAAGATTCTGCGGTGTCGACCGCCGAAACATTGTTCCCTATTTAAGGTTGCTTACTCTTTTACACGCACCCGATGTGGTAATTTGTTAAAGGATAATATTTGAGCTCGTTTATGAGAGCGTGATGCGGCCATATTTGTTTGTTGCTCTGCAGTAACAATACGAGCCTGTCATCTGTCAAGCTCAACTGGCGACAATATACAAACGGGCTCCGAATAAATTGCCGATCATTTATATTGATGAGCGAGCCCAACGTTATTTTAATATGTACATACAAACAATCACAAATGTTTAACTTCGTTCTATACAAGTACCAAAGCATGATATTTTACACAATACATCGGGCAATGACCTTTAAATAGATTCACAGATTTAGAGTAAATGCATAGATTCAATACGCAATATGATCAATTATAGTATGTACACCACCCGGCGATTTATATTGCACATCGACCTCAGAAAAGGCAATTGCCTAATTTCGGCTTCGAAGAGCGTACTATCTTTGCCGCACACTACCTATGTGATTTCACGTCCCACACTGATTGGCGAAAATGACTAATATTATGTCCTCTGTGCCTCCAGCTGTGCTTCACGGTTTAACACGCGTAGGTAATGAACTAAATTATTTTTTTAAATAAAAGTAATCTAAGCAAGTCTTTTATCTGCGAATGAAAGTTCATTTGAAATCAGTACAGCCGTTTCAAAGATTATCCAAACAGATAGACGACGGAAAAACATTTAAAAATAGTTTTCTTTTGCAAGTACCTCATAATTATACTTTCATATGTATATAGTGAATAGCTGTTAATTTAGAATAACAAACAGATACTTAAATGTTATTTGTCTGTAGACCGTACAGATATAGGTATAAATAGACGTACGACAGAGATAACGCTCTATAAAGCCGAAATTAGCCGATTATCACCTTCCTGAGATCGATGTGCAAAATATATCAGCGGGTACTATATGTAGCTATTCGAATACAATGACGAATTCGTATCGAACGAATATGTTCTCACTTAGCGTAATGTAAATGTTCAACATCCGTTCTATTTTGTGTTTAAATTGCGAGTTTGCTTAATACATACACCTATTTGCATTTGCTAACATGTTCCAGTGTGTTCTCTTCTAAGGCGTAAATAACAAACCTTGAAGGAACATTCTGGGTGTAATTACTTAAAAAGAACAAGAATTCTTCATGCTCTGGCGTCGTTGAGAAGATTCTACCCGTATTGTACAGCGTGTGCACTAAAATTACTCACCCTAGGCAACAAAATTACACAGTAATAAGAAAACTTCTTTGTTTTAAACATAAAACATGATTATATGATGCATGCGTGGTGTGAATTATTTCTGTTGCGTATACATACATGTTTTTCACTTATAAAAGTGTTTGTGATATCTTAATAACGAAATGTTTTGAAAGGCAACTTTCTAGTGTAGCGGGAATAAGGACATTCAAACTTCAAAGCATTGCTAGCATTAGCGAAATCATGAGAACAACCTATTTAGTGGTAACGTGACTCTCAAAACTGTCCGAATTCCGATAGTTACACTTGAGCTAACGGAACAATAAGTGTTCTTGAACAAACTCAAAAGAAAAAAAATACAGAAGGTCATCTCTCATGCATAGGCGGTACATGCAGAGTTATGTGAGTGTCTTACTGTAAAATTTCTAGAATCAGTCCGACCTTATGAGAGCTATTTATAGGTATCGTCACGAGTTTTAAGCGCTCTGTGAAAATAGTGAGGCCACTTAAATTTATTCTAACTCACGCTTTACATGACTTGAATGAATACTGGCAGCGCTCAAACCTAGGGACGGAACCCATAAGGGAGTACATGTTTGCGTAGAACGACTCTATGTAGGAGGTTGATCTTCTGTTATGTAACTATAACTCCACATTGTATTTAATATCTATGGTACCTACACCGGGTTTTTTTATACCACTAAAGCGAAAACCCATCCATCAGGGCTGTACCAAGCGTGCACGGCCGCCTGATGGTAAGCGGCTAATGCAGCCTATGAATGCTTGTAACACCTTCACCACTTGTAAGAGTCACTCGCGCGATGCCTATGTATCTTAGTAGGTAGGTTAGGCTAGCAACTAAACTGCGTATGCTTCCTTTGTCTAACGAAACCACCCTATTGATTATCCGGTACTGCCTTCTGCACCTGCAAGCAACCGATACTGCACATTTCAGTAGCGTACTAGTTCAATAGTAGCGATTAATCGGTACAAAGAGACAATTAAATGACTTTTCTAACTAGTTCTCGGCTGTTTGTAACCGCTTGGATGTTGGCGACGTCGGTATTGAGGCCGACCATTACATATTTAGTTTACAACCCGTATTGTTTGTTAAATAAGGTTATATATATATTAAATGATAATTAAATTACATTGCTTGAAAAATTGCTTGTAAGAAATGAACATATACGTATGTTTTTCCGAGTCGACTCAGCAATGTCAACCTAATTCAGAAGAATAAATTTGACAAGACGGACGGATTAACAGACTGGCATACAATATTTGGGGTAATAAATTGTTGTCTGAATACGTTGTCTTATTGAATATCTTGGGAAATTGTATGTAAGTACTGTGTACATGTGAGTGAATTTTTATGAAAAGTCTACTGTTATATACAACGAAAAATATTCTACTACAAATCGATGAATAAACAATGACACCCACATATTACAAAACATGGTTTAAACGAAGACTTAAAAACCAAACTCGTATTAAAACTATGTCTATCCCTTTTTCAATCCGTATCACAAAACGAGATGGAGTTATCTTATCTTGGTTGTGGCAATATTGGGTCCGGTTACCCAAAAGCACGTCGACACATGCCCTTGCCCTTGTGCTTTACATATATGAGTCCTCTAATACTCCCTGAAAATGCCGATAGACCTTGCGCATTGGGAAGAGGTTGCAGGCCTCTGATGCCTATGGTCTGCTTAGAATGTCTTAGTCCAGTGTTGGCTATCCATTCTATATTGTGCTGTTTGTGAATTGAAAGAGATGGAGTTACTTTTAAAGCAACGACTATCTTAGTCTATGCTCCGTAATAAGAGTGTTTATGTTCATGGGATGCAGATTTGTCGATGGGAAATGAAATTATGGGTATAAATAGAACGCCATTAAGTTAAGTCATAATTAATGGCTCGGGAGTACTAGGAGACAAAGGAGAACAATTTTCATTCGTGTCACATTTATATTCTTCGGTATTCAATTCATACTCACGATCGTTTTTAATGATGTGTCTACAAAGCTGGAGTCGTAATCAAATTTAAAGTTTGTTGTGATACGAAGTAACGTATTGCTTGGAAATTTACCTAATAATGCAAGTTGGCGAACAATTGTTCTGAACTTGTTCATATATCTACGTCTGACAGAGGCGAGAGTTAGAGTATTTTATTACTTTCAACTTAGTATAAAGGTGTATTATATTAAATTATCCTGTAATATTCTCTAAGTAATTTTGAATTATCGATATTATAATAGTATTACTTTACTGTTGTTTTTTTTACTTTAGGTATTTTAGGTGGTACTCACACTTCTATACACATTTGTGTTAATTTGAGACATAAGTTATATGTATTCCAAACTCGTCCATCCGTTTAAGTCGTACAAAACTAAGAAAAATTCAGATTATAATTTCGAATTCTAACAACACAGGGGGCCTACTATCATCGTTATAGCAGTGTCGTCTTACTAACTTCTTAGTTTTGATGTATAATTTTTGTATTACAAAATGAAATTTCAATGCTAAGAGTTTCTTAATTCGCTCTGCTTAAAATGATGGTAGGCCCCCTGTTCTAGTTGGTACTGCTACTGGCTACCGTAGCCGTAGCTACTTTGCTTTTGCTACGCCGCAGCTGATTTCGCTACGACGTAGCAGCTTTTGCTACGTACCCTCAAATCATTCATATATATTACAAGGATTCACCTGACGAAATTACGATCTTAGTAAACACAAAACAAAAAAAATAAAAAAGTAAAAAATGCAGAAATATTGATGACTTGTTTGTTTTTAATGAAGGAAGGTTTGACTGAAGATTACACTGTAGTTCAGCTAGGAATGTTTCTGTTGTATTGAAAGTAGTACTTGTTCGAATATTTCAAGTGTTGTGTCATATTCAGGGGCCCAACCATGAGCTCTTATTGCAATGTCAATTCATCTGTGTGATAGTCACAGACTTATACACGTCATATACCTCTGTCTCATAATAAGAGTAAAACTATCATGGCAATAAGAGGTCATGGTAAGGCCCCTGTTGCCTTCGGTTTCCAGGCATTCATGGTGAAGTTTCAGTACTAAGCAATAAAAACGATAGAACGAAAAACATCCTAAGAAGCAGGTAAGGCAAGCTACATTAAGTTATGAATATAGTCGTCAACAATAAAACTGATTGATTTGAGATCTATTTCAAATGTTAGCTATTTGTCAATGCAACTATGCAGACAAATTGACACATTATGGTGATATACGAATGCGAGGGAACGTCTTGATCGTCGTTATCATCTCAATCACATTGCTATGTAAATTAAATCAATGTCTATATAAAGGGCGATGGCAAACTCTTGATTGCATGCCTCCGCACGCAATTCGGCAATAAACTTGCAACTACGGAACTAAAATTTCAACGCAACTTTATTTTTATCAGAGGAAGTCGTTAGACGCTATCTGAACCACCTCGCACATATTAACATACATAATTATAGGTAGTTCAACAATTGGAACTGTGCCAACTCGCACCAACTTAAATTATACGACTATTACACTTTTTAGGTTTCCGTTGGTAAGGGAAACAATATGTTTTCGACAAATTTTCTTAATTTTGGCAGAGGCGTTGCGTTAGACAAATTTATTGCTTTTATCTAGCTTATGTAGCGAGCTAATTTATTATTATAACTTTCACTTCTTACAAATAACGCTTCGTTACTCTGCAACTTGTCTTGAAAGTGTAATTAAAGTCATTGGCAGTTTGAAGGTTACTTTGATTAGAACGATGTGACGAATATGCCTCATTTCGTATTCCAGTAATATGTGTGTAATAAATTCTTAATGAACCAAATTGCTTTCATATATCTGGATTGGAACGTGACATGATAGTATTAACAAATACCGTTTATTGGTTCTTAGAAATGGTTAGTAAAAATACGATCACGAGGTGGGTCTCGAGCTGCGACCTCTGAAAACCGTGCAGTTGCTCTGCGAACTGAGCTGAACTGCCTGCAGTTCAAGATCGAAGCGTGAGCAGCAAGTAGACGTAAAAAAAATTATATACATATGCTCACGCCTGTATTCCCCGAAGGGGTAGGCAGAGGTGTTGTAATCACAACACCCACTTTTCACCGAAGATGATTAAGTGCCAACGTGACAGATGGTGAGGCCATCGCCGTCTTAAACAATTTACATACGTCATTGAATGACTCAGAAATATGCAGTTTTCCTCACGATGTGTTCCTTCACCGTAAAGCACGTGGCGTGAAATCACTGTACATAAGGTTTTTAGAAAAACCCATTGGTACAGGCCCCGCTGGGATTCGAACTTGCGTCGCTTGCGTAGCAGGCGACTGCTCAAACCTCAAGGCCACCACGGCTCTTTTAATATATTTGATGCAATGTAGTTCGAAAATAATTACGAGTATATTGCAATCTGTCTATATTGCCTTACCTTACTTGGCACCGAAACAGGTTATTAAATTAGTCTAACATGCATTTGCAAAACTGCTATAAGACACTTTCGTGAGCTTGTGACAAGTTGACCGATCGCGAACAAACGATTAAAAAGAGGCAAAGTATGTAAGTTTTAGTTTACTTATCGTAGGTAATATAAGATCGTCCGATTTAAAAAATTCTATATTTATATAGAAAAATAAACAGCTTTTACTAAATACATAATATTAATACGAATATAATTATTAAAAAATGTAATTTTTTTTTCAACACGGCTAGTAAATAGCTGATATTACAGGGAGTATCATATGATACTTTTAAAAAAAATAATAATCTACTCATGAAATTGAGTCTACGCGGGTGAAACCGCTGGGCGCAGTTAGTATTTCAAAAAAAAATTTTATTAATGTACTTAGAGAGCCGAGTAAATTCGACGATCACCGAAGAATATAATCTTGTCATACACTATTCGACCCTATAGAAGTAATAAATGAGTTTTTTATCAAAGGTTTTCAAGGAAATAAGAACAAAATAAAATAAAGTAAGTAGGATTATAATACTTGATCATCATTTTATATAACTAATTAAGTACGTTATTCTCATTATTGTAGGTTTTCCTGGCGTCCAATGTAGGACAAAACAAAGAGACTGTATATTTCCCTTTATTGTCAAGCACAGCTCCTGGTGGTGACACTTCGATTTAGTACCGACCCTTGATAAAAGTCCTTTCACCGGTCCTCCCATTATTTAAGTACCTAAGTACGATGACTTATTAATGTAATGTTCTCGAAGGCAATTAAGCAGGATATTAGATAACTACTTTGGATCGATATGTACAATAAATCTATGTGGACCTTTATTGATTGATACTTAGTAACCTTTTATTGTGTACAATATTAGCTATTAACCGACATAGCCAATCGGGTTAGCAGGCTTAAGTGGCAATGGGCAGGCCACATTGCTCGAAGGACTGATGGCCGCTGGGGCAGTAGAGTTCTCGAGTGGAGACCACGTACCGGCAAGCGCAGCGTAGGGCGTCCCCCCGCGAGATGGACGGACGATCTGGTCAAGGCCGCGGGGACCCGCTGGATGCAGGCCGCTTCCAACCGGGTGAGGTGGAAATCATTGGGAGAGGCCTATGTTCAGCACTGGACGTCCTATGGCTGATATGATGATGATGATGACGATGTGTACAATATATGAGTAAGAGTATGTACCATGTTATTAGTATATTGTTTCCTGCCTGACGTCGTGCGCCACTCAACTGGTCTGTACCCTTAACTGGACCCCAGTTTGGTGAGGTTTTAGTGAGTTGTGGCCCTTTGATGACAATGTGCGGGAACCTGATGTGATGCGAACCACTTTGCACCATAAAAATACTAGTTATTCAGTTTTTGTCTATTTTTGTATTACTTTTGTTGCTGCAGTAATAAGTGATCAATAAATGTTTATTATTATTATTATTATAAGAGTTGAAACTACCCGCTCTTCTCCGATCCAGTTAAAATTCTAAAACGGTAAAGTTTCTGTATGATTTATAGAATATTTCCCTGATATATAGGAATAACTAAATATAGAACCTAGGCTATCCCTGTAGTATACAAAGCCACAGGCGGTGTATGTAACTTTGTAAGCAGTCTATTTGCTTGTTTTTATATCATCCTGATATTAAGGAAATCTGGTCTGGGGGCCTGCCATCATCGGTTTGAGCAGAGCGTTGAGCAAAGCTGAGCATTTCTTAATACGCGCTGCTTAAGCGATCATAGTTGCCTCCCATGGTTCTAATGGAATTCACGAGCCGTGAAATATTTCTCTATAAGAATAATCCAATTAGTAATTATACACAGGCATTCAATTATAAAGACAGTGAGTGTATATTCTCCGTATTAAATTTGGATGCTATTAGTTTTTGAGTGGTAGAGTATGATAAACTGCATATTTTGACGTATTCGTAACGAAAGCACTTAGGGCATGTCGCGTCAAATGTCAATCTGCATGGAGTTACTTTTAGGTGTTGTGGAGTACTTTCAATGGCTCAAACTCACCATTTACTGGCATTGGGATTGTTACAGTGTAGTAATTGGTATTACGAGAATACTTATGTAGCTACACGCTACTGTTTTTCTTTGTGTCAAGACATCTTCTAAAATATATTTTTTGCAAAATATTCCCAGTACTAGCTACTGTGTGACCAATACAGTGGAAACAAAAACCAAAGGGGATTATGCTGGACTTGTGACGTCATTGATACAATAGAATAAATAATTTGGTGCTCAGCATGGCTGGTTAGGCACTGTGCAAGAGGATACCAACGCATTTTTGTTCTTCTATATAAGACATTAGCAAGTTTTTAAGTCCTTTTATGTAAAACACTAATAAACGCAAGTATTTTCTCTAACGGCACTTAACTGATTGAATGTAATGTATGAGAAAAGGGAACGAACGCTAAATATCCTTTTTGTAACAAAGAGTGCGAAAAATGGCACGTCTGTCTGAGAACAAGTAGCAATAGTAAATTCTGCAATTTAGTGTTAGACACCGACCCTATATTTGTTGCAAATGAAGATGCGAAGGTGACACTTTTAGGTTACCAGGAGTAACTTACTAGACTGAGTTGGTGCGATTCACAAGGAACCTGTGTCGTCCAATTTATTAATATTTATAAACAAAAACATGGCTGACCTACATGACTGACATGTTAACGTTATTTATTAGATTGGAATAACAATCATGTACTAAAACACGATGGTTCACCGAATGCAAAATTAATGCAAAGTAAAAAATATTAAATTACAAACGTATACGTATTGGCTCCAATAAAACAGTGTATTCACCAACAACACAATCAACGCAAGCTACAAACAATAATATGGTAACCTTCAACGCAAAACGTCGTTGCATAATAAATATGCGAATAATTCAAAGACGAATTTAAAGCCTGAGACGGTGATGGAGACATTATCAGAATTTCTTGCCGGTTCTTCTCAGAAGGCTAGTTTCTAACCCGGTTGTAATTTATCGACGTTCTAAGCTGAATAAGTCGTTTGCATTTTCATCTTTCAACCTAATCATTTTCGATGGAGTAGAAAGATTTATTCATACCATGCTTTTAGTTAACGTTGTATATAAATCTCTAAATTAATAGCAGTTAATTCTGTTGTATTTGGAAATAACAGCTGTCGAAGAAAGAAGCCATAAATAATTAATGTTTATTTTCTTTGAACCCATTTTACATGTGTGTGGCTCCTGTTTTTCCCGGAGTCATGGGAATTACATATTTTACGACCTGGAAAGGAAGTTGACATCTTTTCCTGCACGTTTTACGATGCTTTAATGAATAAGTAAAAAGGACATTTTATTTATTTACATTTTAGTTTCTTCATGAATTAAGTCAGAACAGTTTATTTATTATTTAAGATGAATAAAGCGCAGAGACTCATTTGGAAAATAAGAATTGTTATCCATAAAGGCAGCACTTCCAGAAATGGTGCCACAATTTTCATTCATATTATTCCAGCGAAATTATAATGTTATGTCTCATATAATTATAAAGTTTTAACTTTGAAAGCTAAATTTATTCATATAAACTTAAAAGAAATTATAAATGAAACTGAACTATTCAAATAGAAAATTTCTCGTAAAGAGATCCCGTTGAAAATGTCACTATTCAATATGCCCTTGTCAAGCGATCCGACGATCTGAAAAAATGGTAAGAATCTGTTGGAAACAGACGGTTCGGTGAAGGGATAACATTCTTTTTCACCTTGTGTTTGGGGTACAGTTAGCGACAAACTTTGTAACCTTTCAGGATGTCAGCGATAGTGCCTTGATTTATAACACTGTATATTCCGTTAAAATTAATCGGAATGTTTTTGAGTTCGATGATACTTACGTAAATATCCGTATTTTTCTGTTTCCCTTCTGTATTATATTTTTCTCTATTATTGTTTTGTATACTTTTTTTAAAGTTTCCTATATTGCGAATAAATTGATAGTAATAATTAGAATTTCTGTAGTCGTATCAATGTATAAAGTTTAATTAGTGTATAATTGAAAACATTTAAGCGCAGGTATTTACAGTGAACGCCGGTGTTCCGGAGGTTCGGTAGCGTTCTCATTTCGAATGCAGCACACATTCTATTTGCGAGACATCCTGTTAGGTTTCCAATACATCTGGCCGCGTGGGGCGGGCCGATGAGTCCGTAGTCCGTACGTGCGCGCGGTGACAATGCACCCTGCATCCAATACAGTTTTCGTGTTGTCAGTACGAATGATCGTTTGCTAAACATACGCTACCTAGCCTCATTTGATAGTCTTCACGTTTCTTTTTTAAATTACTATCAAAGTTTTTTTAGCAATTTGTTTCGCAACGATTTCGTTTAAATTGGTAATTTAAGCGAAACTTTCTCTGGCAAATAGCTGATGTTATAAAAACTAACTAAGCCTACTTTAAAAATATAATAGGTTCTGCCATATAACCCCACCCAAGAAATTAAGTCTACGCGGGTATAACCACGGGGTACATCTAGTATAAATATATAAACAAAACAAAACAGTATTAAAGTAATTTTTTACAAACTTAAAACAAACATGAACAATTCCAATATGGATTAGATTGATTACAGTGTAGTCACAGAACGGTTTCTAGACAATAATATCATATTCAAATATACTAATAAACCAACCAATAAATCAGTTCCCATGCAGTGCCAATGTAATATGAATAGCTGTCATCTGCAATAGACGCGGTAATAGATCACCTTATAAGTGTGTATTAGTTAAACAATTACATTCACCCAAACACTTACGTGAAGCAGTGTAATAACTTAATCTGTTTTGTTGTTAAATTGTATAATGGGCGCCGCCCTCCAGTTAATAGTTTCGCAGAGTGGTTTGTTTCGTAGCGTTTCGGGAACATAGATTTATTTGCCTATTTGAGTCCCGAATGTCCTCTCTCGGAAACACTGCATGCCCCTTCCAAATTGAAAATCAATGTACCACGGCATGCAAGTTAATATCAAGAGCTTATTCATCCTTTGCTGCACGTATAGTTAAGTATGCAAGGAGAATATACCTGCAGTTTATGCTGCCTAATATATCTATGCAGATGAACAAAATTTAACTTTCGCTGTACTCTTAAACTATGCTTTCAGTGAAAGCATAGTTTAATTATTTGATAAAACAACATATATAGCTTCAAGTGTTTCAAATTGATATCTTACTGATCTGGGCCTCCAGACAAAGTAAAATTATCCTCACGCTTCGCTAGTAGAAACGATGTACGGAAATGACCAGATGTCTTAAAGATAGTTAATAACTATGTTTCTTTCTATAATTATATGATTCATTTTTATCGAAGATTTTTTTACACTTGTAATGCCTATCATAAGGTTTTGAACCACAAATTGAATATATTCTATAATACATAGATGGTGTAATTGTTTTGACAAATAAATGATTTATAAAATACATAATCTTTAAAATAAATGAAACAAGTTTAGATGTATCTTAATATATTATTCATCAATGTGTTGTGTTGGCATCTTATGGTGCAACAACAAGAATAAATTTTACTGGCGCGTTGTGACTTCCGATTTATGGTTGTGACTGTACAATACTATCTCCATGTAAAATTATTACCAGAAGTTTAGTGGTATCGTGTTCGTATGACAGTAATAATGTGATCTAATAGCTATCTTCCGACTTCCATTATCAAAATATATGTTCTATCTTAAATGTAAAGGAAGCGTGCTTTTACTTTATTAGAATACTAGTTGTGCCCCACGGTTTCACCCGCGTAGATTTAGTTTTATATAACATTAAAATTACGATACACATTTAACGTAGTTTCCTTTTTCAGACGATTTAATATTTTTTATGAACATAAAAATGGTTAATGTGACTAAACTTTGATATATAGATATGTGCCCTCGCGGACTTTTTTGCAGATCTTAATAAGACCTACAAACCCATAATTTTGTTCTATTGTCAATAGTTTTTGCAGCGCACGTATGAATAGGTTTTCGATTTTACACCTTGGGTTACAAAATCGCAATTTTCTTATGGATCTCATTTTTTTAAGAAGTATATAAAATTCCTTCGACACAAAAGAACACCTACGCACTTACTTACTTATACAGAGTTGCGTTTCTACCCCTTTGTATTTGTAATCTCTATTTATGACGTGGAACTTATCATCATTAAAATTATTGGCTTAGCAACGCTGTTCGACTATTTATATAATAAATTATTCTTATGAAACAGATACTGTGCTGAATATTGTAAAAAATAATTAAAATACTTACTACTCGGCCTTTACGCAAGAAAACATTAAATCGACATGTTTTTGTGTTGCTGAAAAACAATCCTATTCATAAATCAATCTTAGAATGATCCAGGTAGAAAAAGTATACGCGTAAAAAGTATACGCCTAAAAAGAGAAAAAATAAAACGTGGAAAAATAAAACAGTGGGATAATTTATATGTTAGTTCACACTCGACTCGCGCCCTCTGCAAATAGCATTATGAGACAAAGAAAATATGTGCTGTAATCTACTGCTAAGCTGACAAACTTTCCGTGTTACGTAGCTTATAAGAATATTTTCTTTTCTGAGACGTTCTACATTTGCCTGGGATATTAATGGTAGATGACTTAGAAATGCAACAACAAAAAATTTTTATATTATTATATTTCTTTTTTATTTTCACACACGAAGCACACGCTTTGTTTCCATATCTATATTAAACAAGAATTAGGAATAGGTGTAATATTTACTAACATGAAATATGGTATAAAAATAGCTCTTCTAAAATGATCACATATTTTACACAATTTCATAACATGCTTAGGTATTAAGTTTTTGCAGTTAGAGTGATGGAATTCAAATCAACCTTCTGCAAAACTTTTTTATGTCTAACCAATAACTACTGTATAACTTCATGTATACGACAATAAATTGGAATGAGTAGCTCGCAACACGGTTAGCAGAAGAAACGTCACTCATGTGGTAAAACCCATTGAAAAAAAAGTTTTAATACCTGCATATGTCATAGGGATCCTTCTGGGAGACGTAGACTTGCACCTGAATGTTAATTAGTAAAAATAAACAAGTCAATCTCCCAATTACTCAATATTGTCTCTAGCTTGCGCCCAGCTTTGCCTGCGTGGCAAAGATTAGGCCTCCATTAAACTCCCTTAGGTGAGATGAATACATTCATCGCACCAAGAACACAAGCTCCAATTTGAATGTCTATAAGATCAGCAGTTTATGCTGTGCGTTTATATATACGTCAGCCAGTCAGGATTTTTAATTTCATATCTATACTTATTTACACAATTACAAAGAGGAAATATTTGTTTGTTTGTTTGTATTGAATAGGCTCCGAAAGTATTAAATCGATCTTAAAAATTATTTCAGCAATGAATAGCTTAAATATCAGCGAGTAACATTGGCTATATTTTATCCCCGTACTCTCTCGGAAACGGGAACTACGTAAGTGAAACCGCGTGACATCCGCTAGTGTATAGACAAAAAAGTAACTTATAAAAGTGAAGCTAAAACATATTAAAGTAAAACAATACGTATTTGACCATTAAAAGTTTACCAGCAATAAAATCAACCCTGAAGCATTAACGCAACCCCAAGCCAATACTTGCAAACCTTATACTTTTTAGATATGTTTCAAAGGTAGCAACCTCCGGTATGAGAAAAAACTTTGTGGCGTGTTGAATTTTATACGGCTGATATTGCTTTAAGGAAATCTCAGTGCAAAACCAAAAGAGTTCTAAGTTCTGAAGAAGTCTCAACGAGATCCACAATAACTTAGCGAAACTTTGCATCGTTTCCACGATTTCCGTGGTTAAATTACTTATCTAGCTCCCGTAACCAACCCAGAATTCATTCTGCATCTATTATATAAATGATTTTTGTTTTCTTTGCTTTTAATCACAATACTAATAAACTCTTATGAGTTTACAATCAAGCTGACAGAGCTTGCGTATGAAATAACTAATCCGGAACCCTTTTCTTTTTCTAAAAACCTAACTTACTCCTTGTTACATTAACTATCTGTTCGAAAGTCGAAAGTCCTGTTAAAACCCGGTTAGCTATTCCAATGCCGGAACGAACCTACATCTACAAGCAAAGAAAAATAAATAGTTTTATTATTCGAGTACCGTAATTATACTTTCAATTTTATTTTTCTGTATGTATTAAATGTATTGATTATGCGTAGTATAGTTGTAGCGTTCAGCTACGCGCTCTACGAATGGCTATGAATGGCTACGAACAATAAATGTGGAATTAGACGTCGTAGGCACGTAGGTACAATTTCATTATTTTTATTACATAATCATATTATTATTATAATCAATGTCAATGGTATATGTAAATGTGATCATCATCGCCCTAGCTCATTCCTTACATTGTTAGGGTCAGCACTTGTTTCAACCTGATGTGACTGATCACCTGATTTGTATACGAAGCGACTGCCATCTGACCTTCATAATCCGTTTTAGAATGAATATCAGTAATCTGGGTTAAATCAGTTATTAGACTCTCTTAGGCATTGGCAATCGACACCGACGACTTAACGTGCTTTTCGAGGCACGGAGGGTACTCGGGTCACCCATCCAACTGATGGCTTGGGTTAGGGTTGCTTAACTTCTCTAATCGAGTGATATGCGCAATAGCATCTGTGCCATGAACTTCTGTCCTTGTTTGTTGGGAGCACGCTTAAATATTCATTATATTCTGTTATTTAGTATAAGTAAATTTGATATCGTATTCAAAACAAAAGCGGGAAATACATGCCTATACTCATATACTAGTATGTTTAACTTCACAAATTGAAAGTAAATATGTAGTTAGTCTATAATCACTCTCGCACTTCATAATTAGAGTTTACTTGTGAAGAGAACGAATTCATGTTTATATAACAGCGCAACGGTTGGAATGGCAAGATGAGAAACAAGAACAGTGTCTGTAATTAACATAGTAATTATAGGCGTCTAATTGCCTCTGTGTTCATGGCTTGAGTATCAAACGGGTGAGTCGGGCAGGGCGAGGCCTGACAGAATAATATGACACTTAATTAAGCAGATACGCCACATCAATGCGTCGACGGCACCACGCTAGCGCGCCTCCTCATCATAATAATTAAAACTTTTATTTATTATTATATAATATGTTGCACACTAATAATAATAATGATAACAATGATAATAAATAATAAATAAAATTTAAGTGTCTATTTGTATTTCCAAATTAACAACTTTTCACTAAATGCACTATAAAAGCAGATTTGTATGGGATCATAATAGTGTCAGGCAGACAGGTGTTTCGTCAATGCGGTGACTTGTGACGGGGATTTAAAAACAAAAACAAATCGCACTAGGCACTTTTATGTTAAAATGAGTAACTATTAAAAAAAAACCGCTTGATAAAAACAGCCATGAAATTAAGTTTACGCGGGTGAAACCGCAGAGCATAGCAGGTATATTTACACTGAGCTATAATTGAAAGTTAGTTATTAGTTTGTAATGAAGTACAGCCCGAATAAAATTAGATATACAATAATGACTAGTGTTATATGACCATGATCGTCGTAACCATCATCGGTTTATGCAGAGCCTATTAATCCGTTCTACTTAAACCGATGATGGTAGGCCCTTTGAGAGATATTCTATGGATATATTTGACTTTATTATAATCGATTGTTCACCCCTACCACGATTTGGTTTATTGTTTTACTTTATGAAAATTTCAAACTGCAACTGCAGTATTTAACAATCAAAGCGCAAAGTTGAGTACGATTTTAAACTGAATTTTCCCAAATTTCTAGCGTATTGGAAACTTTCAAACATAAAATTTTGTTTACTTTGTGTAAAGGTAATTTAATTGTTTACCAATATTTGAGATTACTTAAGCGAGAATTTGTAAAAGGTATAAAACTGTTTGAACGCTAATTATAACAAAGTATCTTTTTTAATGGCCATAATTTTCAACTTAATTGAATTTTAGGTAAGATTTTGGTAATTCATTTACGGTATGTTCATTTAGAGCTAAACATGTGCTAACGTAAATAAATGAAAGTCAAGTAAAAAAAAACCAGTTAAGTACGAGTCGGGCTCACCCAGAAGTGGTTCCGTACCAGTATCTATAAAAATAAGGTAAAAAAATAACTCTTGTTGGGAACCCCTTAAATATTTATTATATTCACTTTTTTAGTTTATTGTGTGTTATAGCGACAACAGTAATAATCTATGAAAATTTTAACTGTCTTACTGTCACGGTTCATGAGATTCAGCCTTGTGACAGATTGACAGACGGACAGTGAAGTCTTAGTAACATGGTTCCAATGAAGATCAGTAGTTTCTAAAGTGAAAGATGAAAAAACCATCGGCGTTTCTGGAACTATAAATAAACTTTTGAATTTCATCTCAGATAATATATGTATGAAGGTAAAATAATAATGGTTTATAAGCTGATACGGAGCATACAAAAACGTAATCAACGCGGCGCAAGGCCCCACAAGCCTTGTGATAAGCACAGTGACATGCATTGTGTATTCTACGATTCATAATAAAGTTAGGCGCCACAAAATAAAAACTTACACAGGACCGGTTCCCATGCACTGATGGAAAATTCTGGACTTCATCCACATGATAGTTTTGCACTAATGTTACTAACGGAATAAGACTGAATTGATTCGAGATCTTCCTACGCGCACGTCTGTGCATGTATGCGTATGTAGAGAGCCGACCTCCAGTTATCCCTCTATTTTGCGGCAGAGCCACCTCAGTGCATAGTATAAATCAAGAGGCGGGATTGTATCCTACGACGACTTAATCTCACCTGCAAGTGGTAGCACCGCTAATACGTCATGATATATTACGTCATATATCACAACGTGTCATGTTGTGTACCTATTAAAATATGTCTAACTACACCTTAACTATATCGTTTCAAAAAAAATGTGATGTGCATAACATAAACACAAGGCACAAAAACAAAATTGTAGTGCCTGCGCATCGCTTACAGAAAGTACATGGCTCATTTTTAGGACAGTGCACACGCTTCTATAATAAATTACCAACAGAAATTGTAAACTTGCCCTTCAATAAATTTAAAGAGACCATCAAAGCAGTTTTGCTCAAAAAAGGATATTATACTGTAAGTGATTATATTTGTGATAAGGAACCCTGGGATGTATCTTTGTCGAAAAATTATTGTAAATAATCCCATTGGCACTGTACTTTTGCTACAATTAATTAATCTTAGTTTGATCTTTGCTTTGACTGGCTGGAATTTGCCATGCTCACAAATATTTGTAATATTTTAGTTATTATATTTGACAATTGAGCATTTGTGCTGTGTCCCATGGGCTTATATTCATGAGATATAAATACTGTAAACAAAAACATTGTATAATATATATTTTTTTAAAAGAGTAATTGTTGAGTTTCTTGCCGGGTTCTTCTCAACAAAAGCTACCTTCCGAACCCGGTGGTAACATTTATAATCATGTATAATGTATTTTGTGTCCTTCTGACGATTTGAAAGTACTTTGTAAGAAGTCTAATCAAATAAAGATATTTTGAGTTTTGAGTTTTGACCTTTCTCAAACACTGGTTATATGAGATATAATTTATTCTTTTCACGTGTCAAATTTCCAGTAGGTGCAAATAAGATCATATAAAAAAAAATTATGTCTGTTTTTAATTCCAAAGTAGCAGCTTTTCACCAAATACATATGAAATTATATACGCTACTTAAATAAAAAAAACATGTTTTAACTTTTTTCTAAGTCAGTATGCCTGTTTGTTTCGGCTTTGACTGGCAAAGTATAGCTGATGTTAAAAGAAGTACCTTATGCTACAATAAATAGGAATCCGTGAAATAAAGCCACCACAGGGTGAAGCCGCGGGGCACAGCTAGGCTTTTGAAATATTTAGGAGTTATGAATATTATGATCATCTTATATGATTGACGTAACGCCTAGCCGTAGTATAAGTTTCAACATGTTTTTAAGTTGACGAAATCACCTGCGTATTTTACTAATAATAAATAGGTAACTAAAAACTAATTACAAGTAGAAAACTTGGCCCAAATCGGTGTCTCTCGGGATCGTGCCAAGAAGGCTGGCAGCATTGCCACGTTGAATAGCAATGCTGATTCTATTTTCTATTCTATTTTACTAATTTCGTATGGAAACGTTAAAAAAGGCCCCAAGCGGCGAGAGTAGTAAGTTTTACTTCTCCATTCAAAAAAAGTTCAAAACGCAAGGTCAAGCGTCCACATTCGAACCTATACATGGGGCACTGAATATACTGCCGATATCAATACAAAATTAATTATCTCCAAGCGATGACGGTACATCTAATTATTGTATAAATACATGGAGCCAGTATCTCGTAGCTAACATGGTTATTGTCGTGAAAGCGAGCTTGCGCATGTGATTATCTTCGTGCTGGTGGTAATCTTGACTCTCCGGATTACTTACGTCTGCGGGGTCTCATGATATTTATATTTTTAATTTCACGCAACTTCGAGCATAAGGATTATACTGAAATGAGTTTATATTTTGGTAAGCGGCCAAACTTTGGCTGCATGGCGTATTTAATAATGTATTGAACTCTTTGTGTTATTAATTAATATATTTTTGCAATGTATGATTTATATTGTTTTAATGAAATGTACATGATGCTTGGCTGAGTTTCTTGCCGGTTCTTCTCAGAAGGCTAGTTTCCGAACCGGTGGTAAAATCTCGACATTCATAAGTACCAGGGTTCAAACTGAATAAATATTTTTCATTTTCACTTTCATATTATTTCCACAATGCAACATATACATTAATCACTAAAGCATACGAATAGGTGAAAGCTATAAGCTAAAGAAAAATCAATGAAGATTTTATCTTAAAACTTAAATACATTGGGGTTTAATTTAATAATTGGGGTAAAAAAAAAGTACGCCTAAATGTACTCATAGTAACATCAGCTATCTAACAGTGAAATTCCCGTTAAATTAAGCCGTCACAGAGCTTAGACAGATAGACAGACAGAGAATAATAGTTATTTTAATGTATCGTATAATTTCGTAAGCATTTAATAACATGCTACTAATGGTTGGGGCTGTCAAATAATTGGCCTCTTGGAGGCTGCAGGAACTAAATGAAATTAGGGTTCACATGCAAATGGTTTGTTGCGTAACAAAAGGAAAACAAATCAATGTTAGACGTATTAACGTAACGCGATACAACTTCCAAGAGCGCGATCTATTTTAAAACTCACGCCATCTACTTACAAAGAATAAAACTAAAACATACTCATAAGAGGTACAATATGTAAATATAAAGATCCGGTACCTATTACTGAATTCACTAAATAGCGAAATGGAACAATTTAACATAAGGAGATTCTGAAATCTTCAACAAATACATTGATAACTTGAATCGTAGCAAAGAGGTAATATTTTTACTACATACTTAAAGTTTTCTATTTTCTCGAAGTCTTGGTATTATATATAAATTAAACCTAGTGTCATCAGAACCCTTCATTTATTTCAGTATGACTGCCTTTCATCGTGCATAAATAATGAGTTTTAAATTTGAGGATGGCCAATTCATTAGTTTATTTGTTTAATAAAGCTTGAAAGGGCTCCAGCTGTGTACAGTGGAATATAAATTTGGAACCTTTACGGAACGATCGTGAAAATATGGTGATGAGAACATTTCGGTATTTAATAAAGCAGATAGCCTGCTGTGTAGCGAGAATGGTCTAACAAGCACTGCGTACCAACACTTATTATGAAATCTGGAGGCCATCTATGATCGCCTAAGCAGCGCGTATTAATAACTTCTTAGCTTTGACGTTTAATTTTACGGTACAAAAATGAAACGTCAAAGCTCGGAATTTCTTGCCCCCTGGTGTTAACTAAAATTGTTGCTACGCTGGCAAAGATTCACGATATTTTATACAAATGAATATTTTGCAATGTTGATATAACAGATATTTAGTTCATTCACATTAAAGTATATAAGTAGCTTAATATAATATACATATACCTAATAATTGCTGAGTCTGTCTGTTTGTCCCAGCAAATTTCCGACCATTGTTGCTAGTCTGATGTGGACGGGATTTTCACTGGCAGGTAGCAAGAGCTATAAGAAATTATAATATTTATTCAATTTTGAATAAAAAATAAAATTTTGTAGACACGGGTGAAACCTTGGGGCGTCGCTAGTTTAATGGCATTTTATGTCTATAACTAGTAACAAATACTTACCTTATGTTTATTTTGATATGAAGACTGCAAACATTCTGATTTGGTAGACTACTATATATACTGAAACTATGTACACATATAAACATGGATACCTATATGCAACGTTTACAACAAAGCGAGGCAAAGCTAGACGTGAAATTATAAGTTGAAGGCCAAGAAAATACCGTACCCACTTATATCTTGGAAGATTAAAGCAAGAGAATTTAAAATATACCTGGGTTTATTTAAGGCATCAAAGGATTAGAACTGTCCAACAAATGCTTATCAAAAGCTTTGTTCAACGTTCCCATTGTTTTCATAAAGTGTATAATATTATTATAGTCAAATTCTGGATTTGACTAAGCTGTAATTTTTTTTTATTGTTTTGCGCTCATAAGACCTTAAAATATAGGGCTCAATGCAATATTGTTATGTTGCTTTAGCTTTGTTTCCTTTTCAACCGACTTCAAAATTCGACTTTGTGGTTCTCAATTAGACTTAATGTATGTAATTTATACATTGGTTGTTTAAAATATGTTGTGTATACATCCTTATAGGTAACACTGAGGCGTTGGTCTCAGTTGTCATTGAACATTTTAGCAGATGGATGTAGCTTTAGTGAAAATTTAGTCTAGTCTTAGCTTAAACCATGTTTCGTATAAAGCGTATATAAGGGGTAACAAAGCTTGTTGTTGGTGGTCATACTATTAGCATTCCAAGATATGCATTAACTGAATAACAACAGGGTTGAAAAAGGTTAATTACAATTTTCCTCTCAAAGAGTGGATACAATATACATATTAGTGGTACCGAACATATTTATGTAAGGCGATACAACTTTCAATAGCGCGATCTATTTTACAACTCACGCCATCTAATCACAAATAGTGAAACTAACATACTCGTAAGAGGTGGTGATCCTTTCTTTGTGTTATGATAGTTGTATAATATAATAGATGGATTATAACAGTAGATTCTTTGCAAAAAAGTTATACCAACTCTCAATCTCAGTGAAATGAAAATTGTATTGTTCTATCACTGGCCCGAGAGTTAAATTATGCAATATGAATATTACCGCAACGTAAAACCAGACTTGATGATCTATTAACATGTCGTAAAAATATGCCTGTTGTAAATAACGTCGTGAACTCGCTAAAATGTGCCGAGGTGCCGTGGCTGTTACTTTATTTAAAGTCATATTCCCGGGCACTGTGCACCGTCGCTACAAAACATAATGATCAGAATGTATCTCTGTCTTGAAACTGTACCTTAGGGAACCGCGGGTAATAAAAAATCCGGCACGCGTTACAAGTGTGCTTTCGAGGAAAGTAATCCGCGAAGAAATACAGCTCCTACCTACTGCTTCCACATTTGTAACTGGGAAATCTCCATTTCTCTTTGACTACCAGTCGTTTCAAAAGCCACCAAGTCCCTCGTGTGTCGTATGGAGGCGACACTCATAAAAATTCGCCGTGCCGAAGTTTCAGCAACGTGTCACGCCCGGCTCAAGGCCCGCGACGGATTTCGCTTTATTATAATTTTATAAGCTACTTAGGATCGTGTGTAGGTAATTTCCCTGAATGTGCACCATTCACATAACGCCTTCTTTTGTGGTATTTTTTTATGTTTGTTTAAATTATTAAACGTTTTTCAGAAATGGGATTTATAATTTAATTTATCCAATAATTGGTTAGTACAAAAGGGATCTCAAAGGAAAACAGGTACTTGTTCGCTATATTTATCTATATTATGATGAAGCGATAACTGTCATTAATTTACAATCAACGTTAATGTCAACTTTCTATTTCGGGTACGTATAATCGATTTTTTTTTTCCAAATGACTGAGCTCATAATACATCAGCATCTAGTATTCAAGTCATTAATTTGATCTTAATGACCGCTGCTACAATCAATTCTTACATGAAACGCAATAAAAGAAACGATTTGTATTACTAGGGTGGGTTCTTTCATTAAATCTCGAGTTGATTGCTTTGCTCATTAGCAATAGTTCACAATACCAATATATTTTATTTTTACTTTATTTACGAGCATAACGTGATGCGAAACATTTTATATACGTCAGATTGGCTTATTTTATCAACGCGAATATCCAGTGCATTACTCGGCTTTAATCTATTGTAATACCCGTGAGAATTATATCGCTTTTATTTTCTGCTGAAGAAAGCAACAGAATATTTTCTTTCTGAAGTCTTGTCCAACTTAGCAAGGCAGGTATTGCAAACTATCAGAGGTTTCTGTATAAAGACACTTATTTATACGTATTATAAAAAACTAGAGCTCACTTTGATGTACCTCACCTACCTATAATCGGTGTTTTACCAGAAAAATATATGGTGGGTGAAATAAAAATGAAAATAATTTATTCAGAACTGACTATATATATACGTATAATCATCCATATGTACATTATAAATGAATACTTTAATGGCCACTCAGTAAATCTGGGATATATGTCTCTGGACCTAAGCTCATTAATAAACAAACGAAAGGATAACAGGGACGCGACCTCCACGCTCTATGTTGTCTGATAATAAATTTTTGGAGTAAGCTCGTAACGCCTTAATTTATTAACACCCCCTTCCTATTTGATTAAATATTGTTATTAATGTGCATCCTCCACTCCAGTCTTAGCAATTAATAATTGTGTAAAGTAAATTAACTTTTAACTTGAGTTATGTGGATGTTCTCCTTATAATTTTATCTCAAGATTTAATGCACATTTTACTTACCTCTTTTTATTACTAATAAGTAACTAAAAACTAATTACAAGTAGAAAACTTGGCCCAAATCCTTGTATTATACTTGCTTACCTTGTATTATAAAAGGACATTTGTCATATTTCAAGATTGTCATTCGTTTCATACTGTTTGTGATTGCACAAGCATTTTAAATTTTTGGAAACCTATGATGCAAACCTCTGAAGGGGTGTGATATGTAGAGGCGTAAGCCCCCACTTTTCACGGTAGATATTATTTAGAAGCAAACGTGTCAGATGCAAGCCAAATGGCGATTCATCGTTGTATATCTTTGAGATATGTAATACAGGTTTCTTCCATTTTATGTTTGGTAAAAATATTTGTGGTTACATACCGAAGTGAAGGTGAATTCGTATCCTGCAGGCGATTCTTAAAATTTCTAGCTCTGATTTTAATTCTCATCACTCACATTGCCGTTTTGATGATCCATCCAATATTTATTATTTTTTAGCTCGAAGAAAGAGCAAGTAATAATATGTACGCACTATTTACCTGTGTATGATATTTTTAGCAGTTCTTTATTTTATGGGTACAAGGTATTCGTAGTGGGAATACAATTACGAAGTTTCCTTCAATTTCCGGCAGCAACATGAACATTGCATTTGGTCGCGTTAAAAGTTCTTTGAAATTGGTATTTCATTCATCAAGTCACCGAGTAGCGCGACAGGCACCATGTGTTTAATTTTAACTCAGCAACATTCTGGGCCGAGTCCACAAACTAGTTTTTAACGAAGATGCACTGTAAAATATACCTTGTTAGAAAGTAGTAGGGCGCAGATTTAACTTCAGCACATGTGCGTCGTCTTCCAACGGTTGGGATTGCAATTAAGTGCTTCCTACACGCTCGTGCGGTGGAGAAGGTTAGTCAGCTAATTATGACACTCTTCTGTTTGACTCTTTTCCTTTTTAAGTTGCAACAAGTGAAAAAAATTTACTACATATTTTCAAAATGCTTTTTAATTCCTTACGTTTTTGTAATTTGTAACTAATATCATTAGTTGCAGGGCTTATTGATAAGCTTTGATATTACTGTTTGGTACCATACAATTAACATAAAATATTAGAAGTTTTAAGTAAACTAAAACCGAACACGAATAAGCTTTTTACAAGCATCAGCATATAAGGCCAGGGAGATGGCCCTGGCCCATACATTGTTGGGGTCGGCACTTGATTCAACCCGATGCGGCTGATCACCTGATTTTTATACGAAGCGACTGCCATCTGACCTTCGCAACCCCTTTAACGAGAAAAATCTGTGATCTGGGTTAAACCAGTTGTCATACTATTTTAGGCCTCCGACCGACCTGTAACGATTGCCAAAGATGATAAATTGGCAACCGGGACCGACGGCTTAACGTGCTCTCCGAGGCACGGAGGGAGCTCGGGCGGTCGCCCATCCAATTACTGGCTAGGCTTAGGGTTGCTTAGCTTCGCTGATCGAATGATATGCGTAATAGCAACTGTGCCACGAGCTCCTCAAGCTTTTTTATAAAATTTAAACCGACTATCAAATTTCACAGTTCACATAAGTGCAATATTGTTATTGCAAGGATATTTAATATATGAAGGAATGTATTTTAACTTATAAGCCTACCTCTGCCTACATAAGAATATAAATATCCTCATAACAAGTTTCTCACACCTTAATAAAGGTAGTCAACAATTATTGAGTGGCAACCCAATTAACCGATTTCTTTCTCTCCGTATCAAAATTCAACACGTTAATCTAAACATTTAGCTTTTCTTTCTTTAGCCATATCAAATTAACTTGCAACGTTTGTGGTTGCATTATTTGGGAAGCTGAACTCTATTGAGTTTGCTTCCACGTCGTTAGGCTTTAAGCTCACGATCGACTGCTCCTAGGATACCCGGATTGAACTAAATTTTATTTAAGCCTAATACTAGACACACCTTACGTCATCCTCCGTATAAACCGCCACCTTGATCGAATATTATTGAAGTGAACAATAATTTACTTTACGCTAAATTCTAAGCTATTTCAGTTTTCGCCTAAATTTGCTCAATCGATTAACGAAAGTTAATAAAATATATCCGAATATTATTTTTTTGTCTTTATATTAGATAGTAGGATTGTGTAACTTGCCAAAACGAATTATAGTCTGCAATATATAGGTACGATAACTAATTCACGATATCTCGCTAAGCTAAGACAAACTAAGATCTTGAGTTTGCATTAGCTAAATATGAGATTAGGCAAGCGGTGAACTTGTATAATTGACTCCATTACCTTCAATATTATATCACCAATGTAAATGAACAGGTTCAACTATTAATAGCAGATTAGGAAACTTTTAATTAATGTGTATGTAGTTAGGGAGAAGCAGTTTGTAAATTTCGCATGTTCGCTCGGCTGCGGGCGCTGGCGCAATACGCCTATTGCAGCTTTAATGCCCTGTGGTTTGGATTCAGTCCACGTACAGAGGTCACCATAAAAGTGGTCGCAAGCCGCGGTCTTCAAATTGTTTTCGTCCCACAAACTCACACGACATAGTCGTGTCACATGTTGTTTAAAATAAATAAAAAACCTCATGTATTTAAAAAGCTTAAGAACGTATTTTAATTATGCAAAATAGCTTAATAAATATGCGTAGTGATTATCTTAAACGATTTAAATAATTTTAATATCATCAAAGGGTTAATTAACCGTCTAGTTCTAGTGATATTTTCTTATCAGGATGCTCACCAATGGAATAAAATTCATATTTTATTATATAGTCCGAGCGTCAATGTTAAAATATTCAAATATTCTGACGGAATACTTGAGCCTACAAACTCCCAGCCGACATTTCAGAATGGAAATAGACCTGTTCGTGCCTACGGGGGGAATCGTATTCGACATTTGACGCAAATGATGATGGAAATTTCGGGAAAATGCCAAATATTATGCGCGGTTAAGTTTCAATGGCTGGCTATACTGGATGTCGGATGTGCAATGGAAGCAGAATAAACTTAACCAATCGTAGCTCGATGTGATTTTTGTGCGTTAATTAAACATTTCCTAAAATCTAATAGCATATGATTTAAATTCGCTGCGTAACAGTATTTTAATCTATAGATATGAGCATGTTGTTTGCTCTCGCATTTATTATCTTCATCAACGAAGAGGTAATAGGCAACGGAAGAGGCAACGAAGTAATTCAATGACGTATGTAAAGTGTCTGAGACGGCGATGGACTCACCATCTGTCACGTTGGCACTTAATCATCTTCGGTGAAAAGTGGGTGTTGTGATTACAACACCTCTGCCTACTCCTTCGGGGAATACAGGCGTGAGCATATGTATATCAACGAAGAGATAGATAGAGAGGACGAAAGAGGTACTGAGAGGTAGAAAGAGAGAGAGAGCGAAAGAGTAGAGCATTTAACAATCTAGGTTTTGGGACCTCAGTATTCACCATTCACCAATTTCTCTTATACTCATAGCTTCCAGTATCTACCTATTTTTTGATCAATCAAATCATGATAATTCAATTGACTGCTTGCTTTTAAATGATTTTATGCCTGTTTTGCGCTTTAAAACCCTCTTGCCGAAAATAATAGCCGAAGAATAATTAGAAATTAGTCCCCGAACTAGCGTGCTCGAAATGTGGGCCAAAGGAAGGTAACTAAACGACTTTGTAATTACTAACTTGGAAGCGTAGCTCAGGATTTAAATTTTATATGTAAATGTAGCCGCTAGAAGATTAATTTTGATTCGCTGTTAAGTTTCCAGCATTTATTTAGTTATTATTTATACGTAGATCCTGATTTTATTGCGTGGTATACTAATAATGAAATATGATTTTTCAGAGAGTCTTTAGTTTAATGACTGAAGATCTTTATTTACTTATTTATTATCTAATATATATCTATATCTAATATCTTGATTACTTCCCTAGCGGAGAACTTAACGATTATCATCCGTAACTTAAAATAAATAAAAAATAGTTACTAGGCCTAGGGCACAGTATACAATATAATCTAATATAATACGTATGGAAATTAGACCAAATTTTTGAAATAAGAACGTTTGCTCCTTTGAACGTGAGTGTTGAGTGAGGGTTGTCACTGTTCATGTTTTTACAATATACTACTTAGCTTACTGCCAAAGTTCAAAGTAATTTCGATTCGATGTTTTGAAAAATGTCGGTAAACACGTAAATGAGGTATACTTACGCGATGGGGTACTTCGTGACACCCTTTTCTGACATAACGCCGGGGCCCGCGTACAATCGCGTAGATCCGAGCGTCTGTGTGAGTGTCATTTCGAACTATTTGTTCCTAAATTCGATACTGCTTGTAGTAAGCTCATAATGTACACTGTTACTAGGGTGACGTCGAATTGTTTGATGTGAGTGGTACAATGGTATCTGTACTGAAGACTTTATGGATAGGTAATATGTTATTAAGCAAAATTGAAAATATTTACCTATCATGTCATAATTACTTGAAGTGAGACTAATGATTTGTTTGAATTTTTCGAACCAAGTGCAACCGATTCTGGCTAATTGTGATAAACCTACGCGGAGACTCGAGAGGATTGGAAGTCATAATTTCATGTCGATAGATCAGTTGCAGACATGGTCACTATTAACTTAACTATACATAGATTTTGGTATGAATGATGATGATGATGATGGTATAACTAGTAACGTAAAGGATAACTTGGGGTTTAAACAGCGCGTATTAAGAACTTCTTTGATTTGACGTTTAATTCGACTGGACTAAAATGAAACATCAAAACTCAGTAGTATATAATAAGCTCTGCTTAAACCGATGGTGGTAGGCCTCCGGAGCTTTGAATAGAAATATAAACCAATTCATGTTTTGATAGCTCCACGATATTCTGCATCTTTGTGACGGCACTCAGCAGAGACTTCATGTGAATAGTTAAATTCCATTGCTGAAACCTAGTGTACGCAGGCGTCCGTGCTTCCTAACTAGAATTTAATTATGGATACCCAGTGCCGGTGTTCATAGTTTGTTACAAAGCATCAATGGATCTTGAGTTTCAAGTTTTGCCTTTGACAATACCTATATGGAAATTATGACAGAGGTGCTAATCTTCTCGTAACTTTAAATTGATATGTGTTACATGCTCATATCTTATCAGAAGGGTTTTCAAAGAGGTATTCAATTAACAGTCGACTACGTAAACGGGTTCACTGATGTAGATTAGGTGTATACGTCTTAAAAATATTCTTACGCCATCTCAGAAGGATCTCCGAAGTAGCAGTGGTGTTTTAAGAACAATACCCACTTTTAACACAACAATTGCCAATGTTACGGATGGTGAGTCCATCGCCGTCTAACGCAAGTCTTTCGAACTAATTTCTTCTCATACAAATCCATGTTTCCTTAAGATGTTTTCCTTCAACAACCACTCGTGGTGTGCAATCACTGCCTTTAAGATTTTAGAAAAACTCTTTGGTGCTGGGATTCGAACTTGCGACGTTCACGTCACTTGAGCACGACGGCTGAATTCTTTCTCGGACATAAATATGCGGGTTTCATAACGACGTTTCCTTCCCTGTAAGTTGTTAATTGTTGTGTCAATGTTACATCTCGGCACAGAAATATTTCTTAGTAGAACTCATAGGTTTTATGTAGCTTGCATCCCTTCTCATTGGGTCCATGCATACATCGCAGGGACCAAAATAATATTTAGATGATAAATTAGCTGATACGTCTGGGGAGGGAACATTGGTTGCAACTTATAATTTTGCTAATTATATTGTAAGCACATATTATTTAAGTTCAAAAACAATACAGATATAGCTTATTTTCAAAATATATGTTTCATTGTTTGATGGCACGGAGACTATTGTTTTAAAACAGTACTTACAGTAGATGTTGCGTTAATTATTTTACACAGTGTGTTGCTTCTGCAGTGTGGACCGCAGCAAGCGCCATCTCTTCCTAAATACTCCACTCTCCTAAACAAATACACTTTAATCAAGAGTTTAGAAGTTTGGAACACATATACGAGGAACCCGCATCCTAACATAGAAACAGTTAATGTGTATTAGAGAGAAACTCCAATTTGCACAGCCTTAAAATATGTCAAGGACATTGCGAGACAAATTTGATATAATTGCCCAAAATACACAAGCATTTAGCGTCGTCGTTTATGAGAAAAATATATAAGAAGGAAAAAATATTTTACAGACGCTCCGTTTGGTAAGTCGTTTATCAAATCATCTACCTATTTATGATTCTGAATGGAAGCCGTTTGAAACGATCTTCGGGCATTCAATGAACATTTTAAATGATGCTACATGAAAAAGATAAGGGAAGTTCCGTAAACCCCTGCCCTGGGGGCAGTTGGGCAACCCATCTTTTTCTCACGGGTATTAATAGCGATTTGAAACAGAGACCAGTGATTTTGCATAATTTTCCCAATGATTTATCTGTTTGCTTAATGGAATAATCAAGCAGCGAGCGAGCCATTGGTGCTAAAATTGGAACTATCGTTATTTCTATTGTCGATATGTGATTTTCGAATTTTATCTCGTGGGTTATATTTTGGTTTAGAAAATCATAAAAACTACTTTGTCGTTCTTATATAGTAGGAAAAATATCCAAATATATTAAATATTGCAAAAAGGAAAAGTGTGTCAGTTGTCAGATTAGGAGAACATTTACATATTGAAGCAAACGCAGATACTATAGTGTATTATGTGATGTGATTCTGTGATCTGTTCCGCGATTTTGGGGTTTTATTATACTGATACCATTATACTGATTTATCCAAAATTTATATGGGGATTGCTTTAACCCCAAGACAAAGGCTTAATAATAATTGAGGAAAAGCTAGTATTCACTTTCAGAAACCGATACTGAAACCTATTAATTTGTATCTCCTCAATGAGCAAACGTTATTCCTTAATAATGTTTAAAGTGTTTTTACTACCGATGAAATAAACCTATCAAACGAGGAGTAAAGCTAAGCTAACTCGTTTAATCTATTACGTTCATACATAAAACATTCGGTTGATATTCGAGGTGTAGAGGGAATCTATAGACTAATGCTCGCCACAGTTGAATTGGAAGAGATATAAAATGTCTCACCGAGTGCCGTTTCGCTTCGTTTTGCTCTTCGACTTTAACTATATTTCACTTGAAACGAATTTGGGCATTTGAAGTCGAAGATAATGTGACGATAACCGACATTTCCTCGTGTCGGGTCCGAACTTAAGAGGGTAAAAGGGTATCGTATCGGGAATGTACGTGCATACGTATGTCTCGGCCTGTTTCGTGTCAAATAGCCGAGAGGAAAGTAGTGTAGGTGTGTGTATCCCCATTTTCTTTAGTGTGTGTAACATTTTAGAGTTTTACGTTTCGATAGCCGTGTGTTGCTTAGTTTACGATGCTGTTATTCATAAAATGTTTATCTATATTCATTAAAAAACATTGCTCAGTATCATGCCATAATGTAGGTACTCGCGTATAACACAGTAGGTATTTTTTATTCCAATATTCCTGCACGTATAACACAAACAAGCAAATATTTGTTTTTGAGCAATTTTACTTGCATAATTTTTGCGATATAACGCTTTATGATTCGCAAAGTCGTAAAGTGCCGAAAAAAGTTTATTTGTTTAATGTCAACGTACACACGGCTGGCATTAAAAATACGCATTTTATTGTGTCAAGTGGGGTGCGGGGTGTAGCGGCGGGGGTAGAGCTTCCAGTCACGTTCAATTTGAAATGATGGCCCGTGAAAATTGTAGATCTTTCATCGTTACATAACTGTAGACATAAAATTAATAATTTAGATCGACTGCTGCCGCTGAACAAACTTCCAGATACCACTGTTACTTCACCGCGGATCAAATTCAATTTAAACTTATAATAATTTTCATTAATTTCGTGTATTGGTAGCGGAATACGATTTAAAATTAGAAACAATATTTTGCATCAATCACTCAAAATGTTTATTTTATATTTCACACCTTGCAACATAGGCAACATAGATAGCGTTAGGTGTAAAGACACCCACCTTCACAACAGTCAACATATACGAAACACCTATGACTGTAGTAAAAATGTAAAAAAATATACGCAGGTGTTCTCATTACATCATAATATGAAAACATATTTTAAAGAGACCCGGAAGATACAATCGCCTTTATTATAAACGTCCCCTGCAGAGTACGGCCCTGCTCATTATAATAAATTGGCAGATATGGCACTTACGTTTACGACACGACTAGGAACTTATTGAAACAGGCGGGTACTATATCTGGTCCTTACGATTGCAAAATTATCATTTAAAATAAGTACTTTAAGATCCAGTAAAGGGAAGATAGGTCTTTGTCTAACAGTCGGAAAATCTATACAAATAAATAAAATTTAAGTGTCTTATTGTAATTTTAAATTAACATATTTCACTAAATGCATATTAAAGTATAGACGCTACTGACATACAACAACCAATTTAAATATATTTTTCTCTGGCTGTCTATCTGTCAGTCCGTCTGTCTGTCTCTCTGTCGGTCATTAGGTATCCGCGAGCCACCCATGAAATTAAGTCTACGCGGGTGAAACCGCGGGGCACAGCTAGTTATAAATATATTGGCATTGACAAAGCGAACAAGAGCTTTCTTTAACGAATTCGCAGATGAAATAGACATGAAAACTAAAGAATAATGAACGATTAAACACATTACTTGGATAGGTACTGAATGCAATAACTAATAAATACGCTTCGAAGTAATTTTCTAGAAGCGAAACTTTGATGACAAATTCAAACGAAAAGCTAATTTTGAAGTGATGAGTAACAACAGTTGAATGCTGTGGATAATGCCAGCGCACCCCAGAAAAGTAGATTCGAGTGTCTACTTACCTACAGCTTTAATGCAAAATTGGATTTCGCGGTCCATTAATTTTCAATTTGCGTGATTGCAATTTTGGAGGTTTGCTGCTTCCAAGACGTCTGGATTGGGGACAGAGAATAACAAAAAGGCTTTGGGACGAGATTGGAATGAATACATTACGATCCCTAGTTCCCAACTTATTTATGTAAGAGATGATGTGTACTTTGATTAAAACGTATCAGCTTGTGTTAGAAACTTGCGAATAGCCGATGTTACAATGAAATATGACGCTATTGCGGATAATTCGAATGACTTGTTCGACTCGGCTTAATTGTAAAAGTCACCTTAACCATAAAATGCGCTGGGGACCAACTATGATCGTTTAGACATCGCGAATCACGTTTAATTTTACGATACAAAAATGAAAGCTCAGAAGTTCTTAATTCAGGGTGCTTAAACCGATGATGGTAGGACCCCTGGTCTGCAAGTCGTAAGGTTTTTTTATTATTTCTTATATCAATATCCAAATGTTCAAAATAATTAGTTTCAACTTTGTAGAAAAAAAATAAGTAGCTACATTAAGTAAGGAATTATTTTCTTTAACACTGACTGAATAGCTGTGCTCTCAAATTACCGAACTAATTAATTTATTGTCTAGTTTTTAGATAGCGTTTTAAAATAACAAATTAGGATCATTAAAATCAGACGTATAAGAATTCGAGCATAAACTATAATTTAATTGCGGGTAATTTCTCCGGCTCCAGCATTCTATTAAGGGCAGTCGAGGTTTAATTAATAACGATTATGTGAGTCTCATGATTTTTTTAAGTGTCCCATTTCTTCCTGAGGTCAGATCTATCTTTGTTCCAAATTTCAGTAAATATGGTTAAGCAGACCCTTTTAACCACGAGATGGCATCTCACTTCTGAAAGATCGTACAAAATTATCGTATTCTTAAATCTGTAAACAGCGTTCTCTTCTCAAGTTTCCAATGCTAAATAAGAATTTAAATATGGATTTATTTAACTGTATTATTAAATTTCATTCAAAATGAATTAAAGTTTATCATCTCCCTGCCTTATCCCATACATTGTTGGATTCGGCACTTAATTCAACCCGATGTGGCTGATCACCTGATTTTTATACGAAGCGACTGCCATTCTACCTTCGCAACTCTTTTAACGAGGATAATCTATGATCTGGGTTAAACTAGTGGTCAGACTATTTTAGGCCTCCGACCGACCTGTAACGATTGCCAAAGATGATAAATTTGCACTCGGGCGGTCACCTTTTCAATTACTGGCTAGGGTTGCTTAGCTTCGCTGATCGAATGTTATGCGTAATACCAACGGTGCCATGAGCTTCTCAACTGACTTTGATGACAGAAAAAACTTTAGTCCTTTTTACCTATCGAACACTTTGCATGACGACAAAGGGACGAGCATAGGCACCTAAATGTTATTCCTTGTATTAGGTATACGAGTGTGCCGATGTAGTTATGTTCCGAGCCATTTGTTGGAGGGACGTTTAAACGGCGAAAAAACGTGACAAGAAAACAGAAGTGTCACATTAAGCTTTCTTTATTGTGCGCCGACGTCTCGTTTTGTTCTGCGTGTAGATTAAAATATTATATTTATGTATAGGCATATATTGTTCTGTCACCATTTTAGAAATAATAAAAATGAACATTGAACTAAATTTGAAATAGAGCTATGACTTCAGTGACCACAAAAGTTAAGTCGCGAGTAGAACTACTTGAGTATATTCAGAAAAAGTAAACAAAACAGTCGATTTGTTAACTGTCTATCTCTTAGTTGTAGAAATGCACTCAAAACTGTGTAGAGAACTATCACGAGGTCTCTCTTTCTCTGAAAACGAAAATTCATAAGCGAACGAAAATCAAACGTAGTTCTGGTATCGCTTTGTTTTTATCAAACTCAATTTTCGATCGTTTAATAATAAAAATTTAAGTTTAGAATATATGGATGCTGATAAGCAATAATGTGTCAACCCACAAAAAGTCAAATTCAAAGGTTTTGATATATTTTGATAATGCATCACGTATTTAACATTCTAAAAAAGTGTTTCAAGTCATCTGAAACATAAAAGTACGTAAAAAATGGATTTATGTCATAAAACAAATCTTAAATCACGTATACAATCATCTTAAGACGCCATTTTCTCAAAACCAAGTTTATGCGGGTTGACACATTATTGCTTATCTGCATCCATATTAACGTCAAATAATTTTCTGTAGAAGTCCGGACATTATTTTAAAACGTATAAGAACGTGGTAGGAACTTTGTGAACTTTCAGCCGAAGGTTATTTTTTCGGAGTAAGCGAGTAGGCCCCCACGTCATTACATTCTTGAAATTATTCAGTGCTGAAGAAGAGCCGTGGTGGCCTTGAGGTTTGAGCAGTCGCCTGCTACGCAAGAGACGCAAGTTTGAACCCCAGCGGGGCCTGTACCAATGAGTTTTTCTCAAAAACTTATGTACAGTGATTTCACACTACGTGCTTTACGGTGAAGGAAATCATCGTGAGAAAACCTGCATATGTCTGAGAAGTAATTCAATGACGTATGTAAAGTGTCTGAGACGGCGATGGACTTACCATCTGTCACGTTGGCACTTAATCATCTTCGGTGAAAAGTGGGTGTTGTAATAAACACCTCTGCCTACCCCTTGGGGGCATACAGGCGTGAGCATATGTATGTATTCGGCGCTCTTAGTCTTGACTCGAGTATTGTTAGATGACCGTATCAGCATATCAAATCCTATACCACTGCATTATAAGCTACAAAAATGTATAGATGTATAGAGATGATTCATTTCAGTAGCATAACTTAAAATAAACAAAGCTTACTGTGCCACAGTAAGCAATGCTGGTGTAAATAGTTGATGAAGAGTTTTGCTTCCCTATTGTTGACTGGTATTGTAGGTTGGTGATGTAAAATTCATTTGGAAGCATAAGGCTAAAGCTGAGCTAGCTGCGGGGGATGTCAAGCATGCATTATGCGAGGGTTTGCAAACACAGCACGTTGTGTACCTAGCTCAGCTAGTCACACTTTATAACACGAAAAATTGACATGCAAAACTGAAACGGCAGTTGGGTTTTCCATTACTTTTGTGAAGCAAATTGAACGTCACATTAAAAGTGCTTCAGCCGTCGTGAAAGCTTGTTGCGTCTTCAGTGTTTAATGTATTTTTATTTCCGAAATGGCTTCTGCCCGTGACATCTCTTCTTTGTGGAATGCTTAATGATCGACTTTTGTTTGAAATATACCTATTTATATATTTATATCAACCCCAACTTTCTTTTTCACCACCTTTATTAAGGCCACTAAGTAACATTGGCTATTCTTAATCTTAAGGGGGTTAAACCGCAAGGTATAGCTAGTTTTATGTGTAAGTCAGAAGTTTGACAATAAATATGCATGTATACAGATAAATAAAATTGAAATTTATGTTTGTTATTCCAACATAACAGCTTTTTTCTAAATGAATATGACGGTTGGACCGATTTAACGGTAATTATACTGGCAGATAGCTAATTTCACAAGGAGTAACATAGGGTACATTTATTAAAAAAATACATAATGGTTCCGCCTCGAGTCACCCATGAAATTAATTCTACGCGGTTAGTTGGAAATACATTTCATAAGGTACGTTAGGTAGATACATGTATCTTGATGATAATAAACAATATTGGCGGTATACATTGGTATAGAACGCAGGGTTAGGATAAACTATGACAAGATATGTTCGGAATCTCTTTGAGGCATGGAATTTGCAATGAGAGATTCAGTCCACGTATCTGAGAAGATTTAGCAAATTGATGTGGCAGTTTGCTGGTCGACGAGTCGGTAACTGATGTGGTAAACGAATTCCTAAGTAGGGGTTGTGTTATTATGTGTGGTCCTGCTTGATGGACGGTCCATTTCCTGTTCAATCGACTTCGAAAAGAGGAAAAGAGTTATCTAATACCTTTAAATTTGCGTACTGATATAATTTTTTTGTTAAATCATTTTGGGTGGCTCGCGTATTCAACACGAGGTACCTTTTTATCGACTCTATCGTTGATTTTTAATATGAATTTAATGGGAATTGCCTTCTCCAAACTTTACATGATGATAACTTATTTTAAAGCTCATATAAATATGCTAAACTTACAAATTAAATTTTTTGTATCTATGCTGGTCTTATTAAGAATTATTGTTTACCCAGGAGTATCCTAACTTCTAAATTGGCATTTATCCAAACTTTATCAAACTCTAAAACTGGAGACAAACTATGTAAATAGAATAGACCCAATACCAAAATCATATCAAGTGATTGTATTACGACCCAAAACGATATTTTAAAACTTATTCATATAACCGGCCGCTTCTATTATTAGATAAACACGGTCTATTTGGATTCAATTTCAGTGAATGGCGTTCACAAACGTTTTGTTTTTGGATTGTCACTTTGTATTTGTACCTTGTAATAGGGAGGGCACGTGACGGGAATCCCTAATATACTATTAGCAGCATTTGGTAAAACGAAGACAGAGGCCGGAAGGGCCTGTAAATGTAAGTAATGATTCTGCCAGCCCTACCGAAATTTAAAGCACGGATATTGAAAGCGATATTCTAACTCCGTCCAAGGATTTGTTGATAACATTTATACCACCTATACCTATCAACTTATGTCACCCAACTATTAGTGAAGTGAAGCTGAAAAACCTAGGACCATAAAAAAAATCAATACAGTATTTAATTAATTAAGTATATTTTTTTATCAAAATATACTCGTAATGTTTTTAACTCAACGTCAAATAATTGTATTCATTAACTGAATCAAACATTTAAGAGGCGACCGGGGATTATTGTGGTTAAGTTTAATTAAATAAATTTTCAAATTGGCAACCAAATTAAGCGGATTCACTACTCAGCACTTACAATTATCAATTAAATGGACATAACTGCCGGGTAAAGGGAATTTATATACTACTAACTACGTGCTGTTAGCCGAACTCTGTCATGATAGTTGGCTGTAAGACTGTAAGACATTGACATAAGAATTTTACACGCCATATAATATTACCTACCTCTTAGGGGTAAATATATAATAAATTACCCGCGGAGCACAGTAGCATTATCAACAAAAATGTAAAAAAAATACTTAGGGTTAATTTTCCACTTTTTTCCAACATTTGCCACTGACGCTTTTTTCTGCCGCTGCGACCAATAATAGTGAAGCTATTATTGGTCGCAGCAAGATGTTATAAAGCCTTCTTCGATGAATGTACTACCCAATACAACAATATTTTTTTCCATTCAAACCAAACAAACAAACTCTGTAGTTTTATAATATTTATATAGTATAGATACCTTGTAATAAGCCTCTATTTCAAAGAATTTCTAACTAAACAGCTGGCCAAAGTGATGGGCAATATAAAGTCACGGAGGTATGATGCGGCCATTATGAGGTGGCGGGTATGGCTGAGAGAGACCGATAGCCAACCGATAGTCCGGTGCGCGCCCTAAGTGCACAGTCATGTATCGGTTGCCAAATCCTCGGGGTATACGCGATATACCGGCCTCATGATTCACTGCATACAGCACTGTTTTAATTTTATTTTGTGCCCTCTCTCTACGATTTATACACTATATTGGACGTTTATTTTGGATAGAATGCGAGGATGCTCTCCCGGTCGGTATTGTGAAATTGCTAACAATTCCCCACTGTTTTTGGTTGACTGATAGGTATTAGCGAGTAATGCCTTCTCAGCCCCTTGATTTGTATTGTCTGGTAGAATAATTTATCGTTAATTTAAAGCTTTGGGTTAACGTTTCTAGTAATATTACGTTGTGAAAAACATACTTTCTGTTTAGTGAGCCTAATTGTGTTACTTTTGCACCCGCATAGCTTTCGGTTCAGAGTGTCATTAAGTAGGGCTTATCTTAGTGAATAATAGGTATTCTTTGTAATGATTCTAACAAATGTTTAAGCAGATGATGATCGTTTGCCAGAGGATCTGTAATTGGTGGAAACGATCCTTCGTTTGTCTCTGGTGAGGCTTGAGATCCAACGAGCGACAAATACTTTTTTAAACTTAATATTACATGTTAGAACGAAGTAAATGCGAAGCAAAGATCACACATTAGTAATATACATCAATTTCTAAGCACCCATTTCGTTTAGAAATGTTTCGACAGTAAATGTTGTTAGAGTAAGTAAGTTAGTATAAGTAGTAATTACTAACCCAGCCAGACCTAAGACCGGTTAGGGTTGCTTTTGTATATTCTCTAGAACTGTGTATACTGAAAGGATAATTGTCGATACTGAACATACTTTAAGAATATATGAGATCTTCGAGTCTTAGAAATTATGGGCCTTGAGTTATGAGCTCTAACCTTAAATGCACAGTAGAAATGTTATGAGTTTGTATTCTGTCTACACCCACAATTTTTGCTGATCGCTCATTATCATCAGTATCATCATAATACATAAACTTCTGATGATCTTTAATGTTACCCACGTTGGGCTCTGGATTCGTGATAGATCCTTCATGTACGTATCGGAGTCAATCGATCAGTATAATATGAATTATACTAACCAAAGCTTTCTGTATAATGAGGCTTGGTAGCCTGAAGAATGCTTTTCAGAAGGCTGCATTGTAATATCGGTGAAATACGTAGAAAGTGGCTACTACGCTACTACTCAGAGATTATAACTTTTACACAAGTGGCATCGCTAAAATAATGTTACATAAAATAGTAAGAAGCACTGAATTCTCTGAAACTATCACAACAAAATGTAAACTGTGGGTAGTGTTAAAAGTTGAACGCAATTTCAAGCAACTCTGAGGCAGCCATTAAACGTTTGAAAACTACTATAGACTTTTATGATGCTCTCTGTACGTCATTGTTGGGCGATGGAACCCGTATATTTAGCAACTTTGTAAAGTTATTCCCTTTACCGAGCTGAATGCGAAATATTCTACAGATTTTACAATGTTTTTGCATCTGAAAGTGCTTCGATTTATGACAATTGCTTTGACTATCAATTGACAGGTGCCATTTGACTCTGAATTATTCATAGTAATTTTTTAATAACGCAGTGTGAGCTGAAATTGTATAAATTATGCATTTATTCCATTTGAAATCATGTTCTTTAACTCAGTATAATTATTTACTGGATACATTCGACTAGAGAGATTAACTTTCTCGTATCATCAATCTTTGTTCTCTGTTACTGAACACATTATTATACATATTTATAGGTTGATTATATTTCAAGCGGGTACGACAAATGCATGTTCCTAAAATATACATCAGATTGTGAAACAACATTTTAGATATCAAAATACCGTTGTTATAATAACTAAACAAGTTAATGCAAATGCGGGCAGCGGGTGCCTGTTAAATCTGCGCTGTACCAAATACAAACGAGGTTATCACGGTATAGATTGTTTATCAGTTGGCATATTTGGTATGTTTTTTGTAATTCTAACACGTCGGCCGGGCGCGGCATGTTTCTGCTTTGTGCAGCCCTGATGTTTGAATATGTATGAGGCGGTCGCGGAGTTCGTGCCACCCGCCTCTATGAAAATGTGATGTCCCGATAAATTGTCAAAAGGGTTGATCGGCAATGGAAAATAGCTGCCCAAAATATGTCCACAGAATAAAATGAAATGCCTGGAGGCCACAGTCTCTGCCAGCAAGATTGTTTATTTATGAGTCAGTACTTCGTTACCTCTTGGCCCCACGAATATACCTGCATACCTACTTACGTGCTTGGATGCCAATTTCATAAGCTGAATGTATATAAACGATAAATATGAATCCTTTGCTCACACAAAATTCCAAGAATGTCACAATATGAAAAATGCCGAGATGAACATATTACGCAGATGTGACTTGAAATAAATTGATAAAGCTTGGTGTATCCGATAAGGGTGGGTTTGTTATTAAAGAGCCGACTCGCTCGGGCTCCGATATGAATGCCAATAAATATGTATTTGGATGGCTAATCTCAAAACCAATTTTATAAAATATTTATGATGAAATAAAGTTATTTCATCAGATTGTAAGCAAAATAAATATTTTTTTAATTAAATGGACATGGTAGTGAACGAAGAACACCAATATTATACATTTGAACTTCCAGCAGTTTTTCGTGAATTCAAATGTATACATTACTAAATAATTTCCCATAACTCATTCTACGAAAACCCACGTCATTTTAAGTTATGTAAAAATCAATTCACTCGTTGCAAAAATAATGAAATTGCAATACTCAGTAAACATGAAAAATCTTAAATGAAGCTCGAAATAGAATATCAGCTGTAGTGTGTGAAAATATAGCAAAATATTTATTAACTCATAGCCAGCTTAAATATGTACATGGTGTCTGTCCGAGATCCGTTCGATAATAAATATCAGGCCGAAAGTTTCTTTACCACCCTGAATTGGATAAGTCTGAGCACTTTAAAGCAAAGATGGGTCACAAAGTTAAAAGTCATGTTACTTAAAAGGGGTTTCTTGGGGTCGAAAAGCTTGAGGGAGGTTGAAAGAGGATTGCCTCCGCACACCTGTCGGCAGCTGTGATATACTTTCTTGCGATATAATTTATTTCATCCCTGAAAGTGTGCCTGGCCAACAAATAATGCTGCAGCATATTACGTATATGTAGGTAAAGTTTTATGTTATACCGATTTAAAAGGCAACTGGAAAAAGAAGAAAAACCTACGTTATCTGTCAATAGAGTGTAATGTAATATGGGATAAGATTTTTAATCTATGAATGGTGCGAATTGATGTTGTTTTTTTTCAAATCTAAATACCAGTTTGTATATAAGTATATATAGGATATAGTTAGTATGTTTGTTTTTGTGTAGATATTAGACAATAGGGGATTTTCTAATTAAAAAAAGTTTGCACCTTCAGACCCAACCTTTTCAAGCACCGAGTGGCCGCTACAATTACTTGAGGATACAGGAAACTGGAAACACTAAGAACTGGAACGCGGTTCCAGTACTGAGGATATTGTTTGATGATAGTTTCAACTAAATAACATTGTTTGATTTTTCTTGTTTCCCAGGAATATTGATCAATAAATTCTGTACGTATACGTTATGTTGGTGCGTTCAAGGATATTTTTTCACGTGTTCCAATAAAAAGGAAATGTAGGCATGGGTGTTAACATCACCCAATTTTCACAGAAGATCCAACATGACAGATGCTAAAACTACGCTTATTTACTTTCTTTTACATATACTCACGCCTGTATTCCCCGAAGGGGTAGGCAAAGGTGTTGAGATAACAGCACCCACTTTTCACCGAATTTGATTAAGTGCCAACGTGACAGATGGTGAGTCTATCGCCGTCTCAGGCACTATACGTCTTTGAATTACTTCTCAGAAATATGCAGGTTTCCTCACAATGTTTTCCTTCACCGTAAAGCACGTGGTGTGAAATCACTGTACATAAGTTTTTTAGAAAAACTCATTGGTACTGGCCCCGCTGTGATTCGAACTTGCGTCGCTTGCGTAGCAGGCGACTGCTCAAACCCCGAGGCCACCACGGCTCGTCATTTACTTACTGTTAAATTAAAAATAAATATTAATGAATTACTCGTACTTTTTTACGATATGCTTTTAATTCTCACAGTGTGGCAACAAATCTCACACGATTAAAAATAATAGAAAAAACACACGACAACTCTACTACTACATTCAGAGCTAGGTTTAACTTCTCATATTTTCAATAATATCAGTTCTGCCTAGAAATGGTAGCAGACAGCAACTTATGTACCTACAACATTTCTTCAAACGTCAATTGTCTCAATCAAATCTCTCGTTCTCAAAACTCCAAATCTGTCGTTGCGCTCCTCATAAGATAGATGGACAGTTATCCCATTTAAATACGACAAAATAATATCAATGGATTTTAATACTTAATTACTTGAAATTACTGTTTATTAGGTATGGAGTCGTCTAGTAATACAATTTGAAGCTAGAATAATAGCTACTCTATGTTCGAGTGAGTTTGTTAGGAGTCCGAACATTGTTTGATTAGACTGTTGCTTAACGTAATTGATTGTGACTGGGAAGGCGACTTAAGGGGACCGTCGGCCTACAGCCAATTTATGTGGTTAACACACTGAATAGGCGTTGGACAAACATTATTGACAGGTTTATTCATGTCTACACAGTTTATACATTACCGTCTATTTTGGAATCGCGTTCAAATGTATATAACACTATGCATTATTAGGGTCTGCACTGCAGCTATGACTTCAGTGACCACAAAAGTTAAGTCGCGAGTAGAACTACTTGAGTATATTCAGAAAAAGTAAACAAAACAGTCGATTTGTTAACTGTCTATCTCTTAGTTGTAGAAATGCACTCAAAACTGTGTAGAGAACTATCACGAGGTCTCTCTTTCTCTGAAAACGAAAATTCATAAGCGAACGAAAATCAAACGTAGTTCTGGTATCGCTTTGTTTTTATCAAACTCAATTTTCGATCGTTTAATAATAAAAATTTAAGTTTAGAATATATGGATGCTGATAAGCAATAATGTGTCAACCCACAAAAAGTCAAATTCAAAGGTTTTGATATATTTTGATAATGCATCACGTATTTAACATTCTAAAAAAGTGTTTCAAGTCATCTGAAACATAAAAGTACGTAAAAAATGGATTTATGTCATAAAACAAATCTTAAATCACGTATACAATCATCTTAAGACGCCATTTTCTCAAAACCAAGTTTATGCGGGTTGACACATTATTGCTTATCTGCATCCATATTAACGTCAAATAATTTTCTGTAGAAGTCCGGACATTATTTTAAAACGTATAAGAACGTGGTAGGAACTTTGTGAACTTTCAGCCGAAGGTTATTTTTTCGGAGTAAGCGAGTAGGCCCCCACGTCATTACATTCTTGAAATTATTCAGTGCTGAAGAAGAGCCGTGGTGGCCTTGAGGTTTGAGCAGTCGCCTGCTACGCAAGAGACGCAAGTTTGAACCCCAGCGGGGCCTGTACCAATGAGTTTTTCTCAAAAACTTATGTACAGTGATTTCACACTACGTGCTTTACGGTGAAGGAAATCATCGTGAGAAAACCTGCATATGTCTGAGAAGTAATTCAATGACGTATGTAAAGTGTCTGAGACGGCGATGGACTTACCATCTGTCACGTTGGCACTTAATCATCTTCGGTGAAAAGTGGGTGTTGTAATAAACACCTCTGCCTACCCCTTGGGGGCATACAGGCGTGAGCATATGTATGTATTCGGCGCTCTTAGTCTTGACTCGAGTATTGTTAGATGACCGTATCAGCATATCAAATCCTATACCACTGCATTATAAGCTACAAAAATGTATAGATGTATAGAGATGATTCATTTCAGTAGCATAACTTAAAATAAACAAAGCTTACTGTGCCACAGTAAGCAATGCTGGTGTAAATAGTTGATGAAGAGTTTTGCTTCCCTATTGTTGACTGGTATTGTAGGTTGGTGATGTAAAATTCATTTGGAAGCATAAGGCTAAAGCTGAGCTAGCTGCGGGGGATGTCAAGCATGCATTATGCGAGGGTTTGCAAACACAGCACGTTGTGTACCTAGCTCAGCTAGTCACACTTTATAACACGAAAAATTGACATGCAAAACTGAAACGGCAGTTGGGTTTTCCATTACTTTTGTGAAGCAAATTGAACGTCACATTAAAAGTGCTTCAGCCGTCGTGAAAGCTTGTTGCGTCTTCAGTGTTTAATGTATTTTTATTTCCGAAATGGCTTCTGCCCGTGACATCTCTTCTTTGTGGAATGCTTAATGATCGACTTTTGTTTGAAATATACCTATTTATATATTTATATCAACCCCAACTTTCTTTTTCACCACCTTTATTAAGGCCACTAAGTAACATTGGCTATTCTTAATCTTAAGGGGGTTAAACCGCAAGGTATAGCTAGTTTTATGTGTAAGTCAGAAGTTTGACAATAAATATGCATGTATACAGATAAATAAAATTGAAATTTATGTTTGTTATTCCAACATAACAGCTTTTTTCTAAATGAATATGACGGTTGGACCGATTTAACGGTAATTATACTGGCAGATAGCTAATTTCACAAGGAGTAACATAGGGTACATTTATTAAAAAAATACATAATGGTTCCGCCTCGAGTCACCCATGAAATTAATTCTACGCGGTTAGTTGGAAATACATTTCATAAGGTACGTTAGGTAGATACATGTATCTTGATGATAATAAACAATATTGGCGGTATACATTGGTATAGAACGCAGGGTTAGGATAAACTATGACAAGATATGTTCGGAATCTCTTTGAGGCATGGAATTTGCAATGAGAGATTCAGTCCACGTATCTGAGAAGATTTAGCAAATTGATGTGGCAGTTTGCTGGTCGACGAGTCGGTAACTGATGTGGTAAACGAATTCCTAAGTAGGGGTTGTGTTATTATGTGTGGTCCTGCTTGATGGACGGTCCATTTCCTGTTCAATCGACTTCGAAAAGAGGAAAAGAGTTATCTAATACCTTTAAATTTGCGTACTGATATAATTTTTTTGTTAAATCATTTTGGGTGGCTCGCGTATTCAACACGAGGTACCTTTTTATCGACTCTATCGTTGATTTTTAATATGAATTTAATGGGAATTGCCTTCTCCAAACTTTACATGATGATAACTTATTTTAAAGCTCATATAAATATGCTAAACTTACAAATTAAATTTTTTGTATCTATGCTGGTCTTATTAAGAATTATTGTTTACCCAGGAGTATCCTAACTTCTAAATTGGCATTTATCCAAACTTTATCAAACTCTAAAACTGGAGACAAACTATGTAAATAGAATAGACCCAATACCAAAATCATATCAAGTGATTGTATTACGACCCAAAACGATATTTTAAAACTTATTCATATAACCGGCCGCTTCTATTATTAGATAAACACGGTCTATTTGGATTCAATTTCAGTGAATGGCGTTCACAAACGTTTTGTTTTTGGATTGTCACTTTGTATTTGTACCTTGTAATAGGGAGGGCACGTGACGGGAATCCCTAATATACTATTAGCAGCATTTGGTAAAACGAAGACAGAGGCCGGAAGGGCCTGTAAATGTAAGTAATGATTCTGCCAGCCCTACCGAAATTTAAAGCACGGATATTGAAAGCGATATTCTAACTCCGTCCAAGGATTTGTTGATAACATTTATACCACCTATACCTATCAACTTATGTCACCCAACTATTAGTGAAGTGAAGCTGAAAAACCTAGGACCATAAAAAAAATCAATACAGTATTTAATTAATTAAGTATATTTTTTTATCAAAATATACTCGTAATGTTTTTAACTCAACGTCAAATAATTGTATTCATTAACTGAATCAAACATTTAAGAGGCGACCGGGGATTATTGTGGTTAAGTTTAATTAAATAAATTTTCAAATTGGCAACCAAATTAAGCGGATTCACTACTCAGCACTTACAATTATCAATTAAATGGACATAACTGCCGGGTAAAGGGAATTTATATACTACTAACTACGTGCTGTTAGCCGAACTCTGTCATGATAGTTGGCTGTAAGACTGTAAGACATTGACATAAGAATTTTACACGCCATATAATATTACCTACCTCTTAGGGGTAAATATATAATAAATTACCCGCGGAGCACAGTAGCATTATCAACAAAAATGTAAAAAAAATACTTAGGGTTAATTTTCCACTTTTTTCCAACATTTGCCACTGACGCTTTTTTCTGCCGCTGCGACCAATAATAGTGAAGCTATTATTGGTCGCAGCAAGATGTTATAAAGCCTTCTTCGATGAATGTACTACCCAATACAACAATATTTTTTTCCATTCAAACCAAACAAACAAACTCTGTAGTTTTATAATATTTATATAGTATAGATACCTTGTAATAAGCCTCTATTTCAAAGAATTTCTAACTAAACAGCTGGCCAAAGTGATGGGCAATATAAAGTCACGGAGGTATGATGCGGCCATTATGAGGTGGCGGGTATGGCTGAGAGAGACCGATAGCCAACCGATAGTCCGGTGCGCGCCCTAAGTGCACAGTCATGTATCGGTTGCCAAATCCTCGGGGTATACGCGATATACCGGCCTCATGATTCACTGCATACAGCACTGTTTTAATTTTATTTTGTGCCCTCTCTCTACGATTTATACACTATATTGGACGTTTATTTTGGATAGAATGCGAGGATGCTCTCCCGGTCGGTATTGTGAAATTGCTAACAATTCCCCACTGTTTTTGGTTGACTGATAGGTATTAGCGAGTAATGCCTTCTCAGCCCCTTGATTTGTATTGTCTGGTAGAATAATTTATCGTTAATTTAAAGCTTTGGGTTAACGTTTCTAGTAATATTACGTTGTGAAAAACATACTTTCTGTTTAGTGAGCCTAATTGTGTTACTTTTGCACCCGCATAGCTTTCGGTTCAGAGTGTCATTAAGTAGGGCTTATCTTAGTGAATAATAGGTATTCTTTGTAATGATTCTAACAAATGTTTAAGCAGATGATGATCGTTTGCCAGAGGATCTGTAATTGGTGGAAACGATCCTTCGTTTGTCTCTGGTGAGGCTTGAGATCCAACGAGCGACAAATACTTTTTTAAACTTAATATTACATGTTAGAACGAAGTAAATGCGAAGCAAAGATCACACATTAGTAATATACATCAATTTCTAAGCACCCATTTCGTTTAGAAATGTTTCGACAGTAAATGTTGTTAGAGTAAGTAAGTTAGTATAAGTAGTAATTACTAACCCAGCCAGACCTAAGACCGGTTAGGGTTGCTTTTGTATATTCTCTAGAACTGTGTATACTGAAAGGATAATTGTCGATACTGAACATACTTTAAGAATATATGAGATCTTCGAGTCTTAGAAATTATGGGCCTTGAGTTATGAGCTCTAACCTTAAATGCACAGTAGAAATGTTATGAGTTTGTATTCTGTCTACACCCACAATTTTTGCTGATCGCTCATTATCATCAGTATCATCATAATACATAAACTTCTGATGATCTTTAATGTTACCCACGTTGGGCTCTGGATTCGTGATAGATCCTTCATGTACGTATCGGAGTCAATCGATCAGTATAATATGAATTATACTAACCAAAGCTTTCTGTATAATGAGGCTTGGTAGCCTGAAGAATGCTTTTCAGAAGGCTGCATTGTAATATCGGTGAAATACGTAGAAAGTGGCTACTACGCTACTACTCAGAGATTATAACTTTTACACAAGTGGCATCGCTAAAATAATGTTACATAAAATAGTAAGAAGCACTGAATTCTCTGAAACTATCACAACAAAATGTAAACTGTGGGTAGTGTTAAAAGTTGAACGCAATTTCAAGCAACTCTGAGGCAGCCATTAAACGTTTGAAAACTACTATAGACTTTTATGATGCTCTCTGTACGTCATTGTTGGGCGATGGAACCCGTATATTTAGCAACTTTGTAAAGTTATTCCCTTTACCGAGCTGAATGCGAAATATTCTACAGATTTTACAATGTTTTTGCATCTGAAAGTGCTTCGATTTATGACAATTGCTTTGACTATCAATTGACAGGTGCCATTTGACTCTGAATTATTCATAGTAATTTTTTAATAACGCAGTGTGAGCTGAAATTGTATAAATTATGCATTTATTCCATTTGAAATCATGTTCTTTAACTCAGTATAATTATTTACTGGATACATTCGACTAGAGAGATTAACTTTCTCGTATCATCAATCTTTGTTCTCTGTTACTGAACACATTATTATACATATTTATAGGTTGATTATATTTCAAGCGGGTACGACAAATGCATGTTCCTAAAATATACATCAGATTGTGAAACAACATTTTAGATATCAAAATACCGTTGTTATAATAACTAAACAAGTTAATGCAAATGCGGGCAGCGGGTGCCTGTTAAATCTGCGCTGTACCAAATACAAACGAGGTTATCACGGTATAGATTGTTTATCAGTTGGCATATTTGGTATGTTTTTTGTAATTCTAACACGTCGGCCGGGCGCGGCATGTTTCTGCTTTGTGCAGCCCTGATGTTTGAATATGTATGAGGCGGTCGCGGAGTTCGTGCCACCCGCCTCTATGAAAATGTGATGTCCCGATAAATTGTCAAAAGGGTTGATCGGCAATGGAAAATAGCTGCCCAAAATATGTCCACAGAATAAAATGAAATGCCTGGAGGCCACAGTCTCTGCCAGCAAGATTGTTTATTTATGAGTCAGTACTTCGTTACCTCTTGGCCCCACGAATATACCTGCATACCTACTTACGTGCTTGGATGCCAATTTCATAAGCTGAATGTATATAAACGATAAATATGAATCCTTTGCTCACACAAAATTCCAAGAATGTCACAATATGAAAAATGCCGAGATGAACATATTACGCAGATGTGACTTGAAATAAATTGATAAAGCTTGGTGTATCCGATAAGGGTGGGTTTGTTATTAAAGAGCCGACTCGCTCGGGCTCCGATATGAATGCCAATAAATATGTATTTGGATGGCTAATCTCAAAACCAATTTTATAAAATATTTATGATGAAATAAAGTTATTTCATCAGATTGTAAGCAAAATAAATATTTTTTTAATTAAATGGACATGGTAGTGAACGAAGAACACCAATATTATACATTTGAACTTCCAGCAGTTTTTCGTGAATTCAAATGTATACATTACTAAATAATTTCCCATAACTCATTCTACGAAAACCCACGTCATTTTAAGTTATGTAAAAATCAATTCACTCGTTGCAAAAATAATGAAATTGCAATACTCAGTAAACATGAAAAATCTTAAATGAAGCTCGAAATAGAATATCAGCTGTAGTGTGTGAAAATATAGCAAAATATTTATTAACTCATAGCCAGCTTAAATATGTACATGGTGTCTGTCCGAGATCCGTTCGATAATAAATATCAGGCCGAAAGTTTCTTTACCACCCTGAATTGGATAAGTCTGAGCACTTTAAAGCAAAGATGGGTCACAAAGTTAAAAGTCATGTTACTTAAAAGGGGTTTCTTGGGGTCGAAAAGCTTGAGGGAGGTTGAAAGAGGATTGCCTCCGCACACCTGTCGGCAGCTGTGATATACTTTCTTGCGATATAATTTATTTCATCCCTGAAAGTGTGCCTGGCCAACAAATAATGCTGCAGCATATTACGTATATGTAGGTAAAGTTTTATGTTATACCGATTTAAAAGGCAACTGGAAAAAGAAGAAAAACCTACGTTATCTGTCAATAGAGTGTAATGTAATATGGGATAAGATTTTTAATCTATGAATGGTGCGAATTGATGTTGTTTTTTTTCAAATCTAAATACCAGTTTGTATATAAGTATATATAGGATATAGTTAGTATGTTTGTTTTTGTGTAGATATTAGACAATAGGGGATTTTCTAATTAAAAAAAGTTTGCACCTTCAGACCCAACCTTTTCAAGCACCGAGTGGCCGCTACAATTACTTGAGGATACAGGAAACTGGAAACACTAAGAACTGGAACGCGGTTCCAGTACTGAGGATATTGTTTGATGATAGTTTCAACTAAATAACATTGTTTGATTTTTCTTGTTTCCCAGGAATATTGATCAATAAATTCTGTACGTATACGTTATGTTGGTGCGTTCAAGGATATTTTTTCACGTGTTCCAATAAAAAGGAAATGTAGGCATGGGTGTTAACATCACCCAATTTTCACAGAAGATCCAACATGACAGATGCTAAAACTACGCTTATTTACTTTCTTTTACATATACTCACGCCTGTATTCCCCGAAGGGGTAGGCAAAGGTGTTGAGATAACAGCACCCACTTTTCACCGAATTTGATTAAGTGCCAACGTGACAGATGGTGAGTCTATCGCCGTCTCAGGCACTATACGTCTTTGAATTACTTCTCAGAAATATGCAGGTTTCCTCACAATGTTTTCCTTCACCGTAAAGCACGTGGTGTGAAATCACTGTACATAAGTTTTTTAGAAAAACTCATTGGTACTGGCCCCGCTGTGATTCGAACTTGCGTCGCTTGCGTAGCAGGCGACTGCTCAAACCCCGAGGCCACCACGGCTCGTCATTTACTTACTGTTAAATTAAAAATAAATATTAATGAATTACTCGTACTTTTTTACGATATGCTTTTAATTCTCACAGTGTGGCAACAAATCTCACACGATTAAAAATAATAGAAAAAACACACGACAACTCTACTACTACATTCAGAGCTAGGTTTAACTTCTCATATTTTCAATAATATCAGTTCTGCCTAGAAATGGTAGCAGACAGCAACTTATGTACCTACAACATTTCTTCAAACGTCAATTGTCTCAATCAAATCTCTCGTTCTCAAAACTCCAAATCTGTCGTTGCGCTCCTCATAAGATAGATGGACAGTTATCCCATTTAAATACGACAAAATAATATCAATGGATTTTAATACTTAATTACTTGAAATTACTGTTTATTAGGTATGGAGTCGTCTAGTAATACAATTTGAAGCTAGAATAATAGCTACTCTATGTTCGAGTGAGTTTGTTAGGAGTCCGAACATTGTTTGATTAGACTGTTGCTTAACGTAATTGATTGTGACTGGGAAGGCGACTTAAGGGGACCGTCGGCCTACAGCCAATTTATGTGGTTAACACACTGAATAGGCGTTGGACAAACATTATTGACAGGTTTATTCATGTCTACACAGTTTATACATTACCGTCTATTTTGGAATCGCGTTCAAATGTATATAACACTATGCATTATTAGGGTCTGCACCCGAGCGTCACTGCTTGTCAGATTTAATAATTGTAAACATAACATTATTCGGAAAACTGAAAAAGACGTTTTTTTAGAATCAATACAAATTTAATAAGCGTCATATTATTATGCTGGTTTTGAGAATTAAATGCATATGAAACACACTGTCCCAAAAACATAACTTTTTGTTATTGGTATCGTTTGTAAAAATATTTTTTTTCCATCTGGCTATTTGTTCTTTGGTTTCGGTCAAACTTATAAATTACTTAACCATTTTTACAGGACTTTCATTGTAGGATAGTTGATGTTAGAAAGAGCTCCTAAGGCTATATCCTATGGCCATGAAATTTGAGTTTTGAAAGTGAACCGCAGGCACACCTAGTTTTGAATATGAATATTTGAATTTCCACGGTATTATTTTAATAACCAATTCAAGTTTGGGATATGCTTCAGAGGATATATTGATTATTATTACGCATAAAGCTTCAGGCTTTTGATGTAAATAGATACGGTTGATCCAATTAAAATAGCAACAGCCCTCCCAAGAGCAGCAGATAATTTCTGACATTATATATTATTACAAAGTCAAATATCTGCAAAAAAGAATTTAATTTACTTGGCACAATCCGACGGCCGGAGAATTGATTCAATCCATTAATTTTAAACCTCCGCGTCCCCCGAGAGATCAGCGGTTCTTCCCAATGCCGCTTTTTACATGCGCTGGCAATATTTTAAAATTTAATTATTTACAGACAGGTCAATCGTCTTAACATTTTGCTAAAAGACCGTATGAATCGCGAATATTCGGAGATAATAAGATTCCAGCGGTGAATGGGACGGTGTTTTTAGGCATTTTACGTTTAATGAAATTGTAAAGAACAAAAGAGTCCCCGAGTGCCGGAAATTTAATTCCGTTCCACGTCCACTCTCATTAGATATTGGGGAGGAATCAATCATTATTTTGTTTGAGAGAAGTTATTTTTTTATGACCGACCTTTCTTTGTTAAAATAATGATCACCGATCCTTTTTTGAATAAATTTTAACCTTGTTTGTTTTTCGAGACGATACCCTTGATGAGAAAAATATAATACCGTCACCCATAGTGACACTAAAAGCGATCTTAAACCTACTAAAAAACTTAACAGTCTTATAGTGGATTCAGGAGTCGACATTGTAAGCAAAGTATTATGCCCCTTTTTCTTATCCTTCGACGTCTTTTACCTAAACGAGGCTATCTGCCGCAAATATTATAGGGTCGACCGCGAGAGCGAGGATTCACTACAGGGACATGTAAGTCGCACGAATATGTTTTCTGAATAACCTACCGGCTTTTGAGCGGCATCATCGTTACCTTACATAACCTATCCATTGTCTACGTCGCGTATACTGAACCTAAACAAACTGGTGTTACATAATTAAATTAATGACCGAACATTATTTATTTCAGTATTTCAGAAGCATCATCTTTCCCAGACGGAAAGGTAATTAATTAGATTTATAATTTTATCATGTAATGAAATATAAACTTATGTTAATATATTTATAATACCCACCTATGACACACATACACAAAATGATTGCCGTAACGCGACGATCGAGCCCAAGAGATGTCATGTAAAAAGTATCAACACATTTTGAGCCACACCAATACGCAAACGATATGGTCATAATAACACATTAGAACCTATATTCGGGTTACTGATTTAGTAACCGTGTTATAGTAAATATACCTAGCTAATGGTGGGTCATTTTTCTTTGTAAGCAATCCTTAATAGGGTATATGTATAACAATGAGAGGCGATCGGCGGGCAGCGCAAAATATAAGTATTAAGAGACAAGCGCGTAAGTCCAGCAAAGCCTTTTGGCTAGGGTGCGGTCGTGGTAAGCCCCCGGTCGCCTCTCACGCATCCACCCGCATTACTTCTAATTGTGATTTAATGGCCCTCCGCGCCGGATCTGCTTGACCTTAAAATAATATATTTCGCTAGAATTATTCCCTCGTAAAACAAAAAAGTTTCTTTGATGTAATTTTATGCTTAGATACTATAAAATAGCAATTTAGATAGTTAGGTGCTTACCAGGTTACATTGTGGAGTTTAGTCGATGCGAGTCAAATATGACAATTCCGCTGCCCCCGCGGAGGTTGGTAATCTCCACGTTAAAAAAAAATACTTACCAGGTTACTGTTACAAACCGTAATAATATTGAACGAAACACGAAGACAAAAACATGTCTTTCATCATGAGTTCTTTATAAATAAAGTTGGTAGAACTAAGTCTTTCATAGCTATTATTATTGCGTATGGAATATACTTATATGTTCACCTGTTTTGTGATCTTCTGTTTTATATTATTCACGACAAATTTATTTTTTCTGCCATACCAACCATTTATAACAAACTAAAAATGTGTTACTTAGGTTTCTATTACTGTGGCTTTCATTGTGGCGGGTTTATTTGTACAAAAACTAAATTATGAAGAGCGTGAAAGCACGAGACATGTTTTAAAAATATGGCGTTGTCTGCGAGAGAGGCAAAAATAATTACGACTGGTTTGTGAGAATAATTTTCCGACGAAAATTACCATTGCACGAGCCGACCCCGCTAATTGTGATTTAATGACAGCTCTCACGCGCCGTTGAAGGTTATTATTACTGTTATATGTGATTCCATACAATTTTGTTTGTATTTTTTAGCTATAGCACAAAGCTCAAGCAATAAGTATTCTTCTCTTGTTAACCGACTTCAAAAAAAGGAGGAGGTTATCAATGCGACTGTATGTTTTTAACAGACTAGCTTTCGTCCGTAACTTCATCTGCATGGTAGTAAGATTTTATTTTGCATTGGTGCCGTAGGCAGGTTGATATGTTCATTGAATAGATTAATCATCAAATAATTGAAGTTTTTCAAGTTTGGTACAAAATAAATTCGTTAGTGTTCAACGTTCCTTTTCCATGTACGCATCGCCTTTAGCACACAATAGGTAAACAAGCAAGTATACGCTGGGGTCACTGAACTCGTGACTTCAGTGACTGGCCGACCATGCTATTTTGGCTTGTACCAAACTTAAGACAAATTACATTTGGTGATTGAGTTGTATTCCATCCAATAAATATCTGTAAATATGGCACGAATGCAAAACCACAACCTGTATACGTGTAGGTATATTTTGGTGATTTTCAAAGTGAACACTCATTTATTACGAAGAATACAAGCTCAGTGGTACTAAACTGGAAGTCCTTAAGTATGTCCTTCTGGCAGTGTTTTGGATTTATTACTTCCAAGTTTGGGATTACACTTCCACAAGTAGGTACTTCAGTTAATGCAAATATATACCTACATAGGTACCTACTCTGTGAGGATTTGTTTATCGTTAGGTGTTCTTGTTTTATGCATGTATGAAAAGTAAAGTTCCTTTGTGAGTCTAAATAAAGGCTTTTTCTCAAACTCATTAAGGCTTTTCGCATCTATATCTACACTACTAATGTATGTAAAGCTGAAGAATTTGTTTATTAGAATACGCTAATCTCAGGAACTACGGGTCCGATTCGAAAAAATATTTCAGTGTTAAATAGCCTATTTATCGAGGAAGGCTATATAGGTTTTATATCATCACGCTAAGGCCAATCGCGGCCTAAAGTCAGCCTTTGCCCAAAGTAACTGTTCTATGCGGACGAATTCGCAGGTGGGAGCTAGTGTTGAATAAACGGTTGATCTTAATTTTGTTGTCTATTCTTATATTCATGTTTAAAGTTACTCGGGACTCTGGGAATATTTAAAATAACGTGCCTTGACGTTTCGATTGGGTTACACCAATCGTATTACGATTACTATACGATCCGAGTCCCGAGTAACTTTAAATATGAATTTAATTCGCGAAAGTTTAGGAAATATTATTCTTATATTGTTAAGGCTCATAAATGGATGGAATAGGATTTTCATTAATAAGTTCCAGACGTGTTAAGAGGCATGTAATTTATTAACACGAATACATTGGTATCGCTAATAAATATAAAGACTTATATTTTCTTCGCCTGAGTAACCATTTTTTTAATCAACCAACGCGGGTGAAACTGCGGAGCATTTCGTGTATGCTTAATAGTTTGCTTTACAGGATAGTTCATTGTAATTATAAATAAAATATTGTATTTAATATGTCATATTAACAATGGTATTAATTAAATTGCTTCCCATAAGAATTGTTATGTTGATATTGCACGCACACTATACTAATTTGCTAATGAATGACCTACAAATATGACATGACGTGTATTTAAAAAGAAGATATTTAATAAAATAATTAGTTCAATTGGTGGCATTGAACTTTGAATTGATTGAGCTACAGACTTGACTAGTTATAGAATGGAAATTAAGTATAAAGACATATTTTTATGGAAGGTGACCTAGTCTCCAGCTAAATAGCGCTACGCCATTATGGTATTCCTGAGGTTTGATTGGCAAAGTTCATCGAGGAAGTTTTGTGAACAGCTCTCGAGAGATCCGGTCATGCAACGTGGGTCCAAAATCCTTGGTGTACAATATATATCGTTTAGAACTGCGCATGGCATTCTGACCGCGAATAAATATAGAAAATACCTTAGTACAGAATAATAAAAAATATATTACCTACGATACTTTGCCTAGCTAAAATTTACATAGTTAATTCCCGAGGTATTTAAAAATAAAAATAGCTTAGGGAATAACAAGCGCTGGGATAATAAGCGAATTATTATCCCAGCGCTTGTTATTCCCAAAGCGATTTCTAAATAAGATTTAGTTATTGAGTGAACAAAAAAAAAATTGAGTATTATGTTGGCTTATTAATTTATTGGCTCAGTACCTGGATGACCGAGCTGTGCTCGTTTTTTTTTACGTTCCCCAAAAATAAAACCTAGTAAGATCGATTTATCACCCCCGGCATACAAAATATACAATATTTCTTGAAATTAATGCCTTTGTCTACCCCCATAGGATACAAACGTGAGCATATGTATGTATTATGTTTTGAAAAAAGTTGAAGCCGCTTCCAAGATTCAGATTATATATATATTACTAGCTGTGCCCCACGGGTTCACCAGCGTAGACAAAATAAAAGTAGCCTAAGTTACTCCTTGTAACATTAGCTATCTGACCGTGAGTCCCGTTAAAATCGGTCCGGTCATTTCGGAGAGAGATAGACAGAGAACAATTAGTTTTTTCATCTCATCCTTACATAATATACTACATTCAGTGAAAAGCTGTCTGCATAGATATAGATTATGTGTAATTATTATATACACAAGAACTGTGATATAACTTATAGATTTTGGTTCAGTTTGCGACACTAGTAAGTATTAACTTAATGATATAAGTACAACAAACCTCAATGTTTCCCAGGTAAAGTTGAAAGCGGATTTCGTTTATGAAGTAAATATTTTTATAAAGCTTTCTCGTTTTATAGGATCAGTGAAATGGGGCTTGTTTCAACAAACGAGCGGGCATGAGGTAAAACCAATCCTATATTATCCATGGTTCCTATTGATACAAAATACGAAAGTAAACACAATTTTCAGAGTGATATTAATCCAAATGGATCTATATTTTGAGTTAACAGATCATGTTTACTTATTTGCCACGAATAGTTTTAAAAAGGGATCTAGTGTTTTATAATAATTGTTCGTAGTCACAAAACTGTAGCCAAGAACGGTAATTGTTAAAATATCGATAACCAAGATATGAACACGAACATAAGTATTGGTATGATTTTATCGGCTAAAACCAACATAGCGCATTCATCTTATTTTTTCACGTAACGTATGGATTCAAAATACAACGATTTTGAGAAGGCGGGAGAAAGATGTAGATGTACAGATCATAATATGTCAATATATTTTTGTTATATAATGCTGTTGCAATAACTCTCTATATTATTGTATATTCGTATGTCCGTTGTAATTAACTATAAATAATAAATTGTTACTATGAAAACCGACCTAGGAAAACATCCAAGGAAACATGCATATGTCTGAGAAGTAATTTAAAAGAAGTATAGTGCTTGGGACAGCGATAGATTCACCATCTGTTTATGATTAATCATCTTCGGTGAAAAGTCGGTGTTATTATAACAAGACCTCTGGCTACCCCTTCGGACTATACAGGCGTGAGTATATGTATGTCAAGAAATCGTCCTATCGAACTATGATAGAGAGGATTTCAATTGTTTGTTTAATGTGATTCGGGATGTCTCATACTAACTTTCAACCTCCATTTTACCTTTTTAGGGTTGGAATCTCACTAAGAACAGACTCCATCGAATTGAATGTCTCTATCATTAGTTTAGGCTGTGCGTTGCTATATAAGTCAATCAGTCAAGACTTCATTTTGGGTATACATTTATTTACACATTATTCGTTCAAATATATAATGCTGAGGGTATCTTAGATATATGTTCGGAATTGAATTATTTCCTTGTGAATTCAATAATCTTATTCACAAAGTAGATGAAGCTCAAAGGAGGTATTTAGAGGTTCCACATAATAATATATCCGGTCTATTGTCAGCATTAAAGGTATGCGAAGTTTGCTAGTATAGCGTTCGAAGTACAAATGCCTTTGTATATGATGAGTACAAAGGAACCGTGCGCTTGCAGCCTTATAAAATATCTCAACAGACGTAAATTCGATTGCGGTATGAAATAAGAATTTTCCCAAACCAGTATTCGTATCTCAGAGGCCGACAGAGCTGTTTATGGATTCAAAGATCGGTATTTTATTTTGCATCGAATAAAATTATTTTATGATACATTATACCTACTTACCACGTTGTTCTATGGTTATAATAATAAACATGGTTTAAACGAAAACTAACTCGGAATAAAACTATGTCCTTTTCAAATCTGTATCTCAGAAAGTTTTTTGTTTTGTAATAAGGGAGATTGAAAAAATGTTATCTGGGTGTATGTTAATTGGTATTTACAATACACTAGCTGCGCCGTTTTACCCGCGTAAAGGTAATATCATTGGTGATCCGCGGAACACTAATGTTTTTTTTTTTAATAAAAATTATGTTACTCTTTGAAATATTAGCTATCTGCCAGTGAAAGGCACGTGAAATTCGGTCCAGCCGTTTCGGAGATTAGCCAGAAACAAACAGACAGACAGAGAAAAAAATTAAAAGTTGTTTTTCTATGCCAGTATTTTGTATAATTTCATATGCGTTTAGTGAAATGCTGTTGTTTTGGAATTACAAACAGACACTTCTATTTTATAAATCTGTATAGATATAGACGTAGAGATTAGCAGTAAGTGTAATAACAAGACTAGCGGTGCATACACCGGGGTGTCATCGTAGGCAAGCGTAGGCTTTATTTCATGGGTGGCTTTATACTATAATAGTCGTACATACGGATGTACTAAGTACCTTGTAACATCAATTATGTGCCAGTAAAAGTCTCGTTACAATTGGTCCAGTCTTTAAAAGATTAACCGGAACAAATACACAGACAAACACTTTTTTTTGTAAGCACAGTGTTACCGTTTATGCTTATTTATGCAGTTTGTGTTCAATTCTCCAATTTTATTCACATGTAAACATTATTCAACTCAAAATCTTGTTTTTTTTTCAATTATATATTTATTTTATATTAAATACTTAATTCATAAATATATATATATGAATTAAGCTATAGTTGAAAATCACCCTTTGGTTAGACTCTTTGAAAATAGGTAAACCATTTTTTTTAAACTGGTTACTCTATCCTATCTTAATATAACTTTATTTGAAACGTTAAAAACTTATTCAAAGGGGTACCTATTCATATAAAGTAGGCAATGAATAATTCTGTCATGTATGTTAGTGTTAAAATAATAACACGTGGATGCGGACGTATTTCGTTTCGAGGGAAGAATCCAATTACGATAACGTTATGTTCCGCATGAAAGTGTCGCATTTATGGTAAAATATTAATGTATTTCAATTTGGGAGGCTGCTACAGACCTCCATAAATTCAGTGGCGCTGGAACCTACCGGGACCGCGTAAATACTTCCACTAAAATTGAATGTTATTATCCGCGAACTAACGTCCTCAATATACACGTAGGACGTTTTGATGGCACACCAAACGACCGTTATATTGGCCTGCGTGTGCTTATTGAATAAGCAATATCTTTCAGGTACGTATTATGGGGAATTTGATCGTATATTCCGAAGTCCGAACGTTAGTTAATGGTACCGTAATCAAAATATATAATGTACTAATTATTATGGTTATTCAATCAAATACACAAAAAAAATGATCGCGGCATCATAGAAGGGTTACCAGGGGGCAGGCAGAGGCGGTGTAATAACAGCACCCACGTTTTACCGAAGATGATTAAGTAACTACGTAATTAAGTAAGACGCAATAAAATTGCAATACACATGATTCACCGAATTCTACTTGGAGAATGCAGATAAAAATATGTTATTCTAGCGGACGTCACGCGGTTTTACCCACGTAGTTCCCATTCCCGTTACCATATATTACTTGCTTATGATGTAGCTTTCCAATGGTGAAAGAATTTTTGAAATCGGTACAGTAGTTTTTGAGTTTATTCATTACAAACATACACACAATAATACAAATGTTTCCTCTTTATAATTGTAGTGTAGATGTAGAAGTGTAGATTTAGTTTCATCGGTTTGTTATTGATTGTATTCACTTTGTGATGCACGACGAGGGAATACCAACACAGAAAACGCATTTGGCAACAACTTTTAATGCAATATAGTAAAATTGGTTTTCCAAAGCGTCTGTGAAATGCGATGGCGAAACACTAGATACGCTTTAAGAACAACTTACAGACAGATTTATAGGTCCACGCAAACGCAATACGAACAACCCAATGCCATCCTATCAACCAAACAAGTTGTTTGTAGGAGCCGACTTTGGTCATTTAAATGTTGGATTTGATAAACTGCAAGCCAAAATTGCTTTGGCTCCCGTTGGAATAATGTGGACTTTCTTTTAATCTGTTTAAGAGTTCGGACTGTTATTTATGAGGTACTTGCCCGTGTTCCCATTTGTATTGCGTAACTGGGAGAATATCAGTCAGTTATTTAGGTTGTTACAAATTTGATATTGTGCTATTTCAATTTATTGTGAATATCTAGTGGTTATTAGGCATAGGCATGAAGGAAAAAATATACTGAAATAACAATAACACGTTCTTTAAATATTTTTTTCGCTAAATTTACTTTTTCTATCTTAAAATCAGGTTGTTGTAAATAAAATGTCCTTTATGTCTATGGTATCAAATTATAAAATACAATGTGAAGCACAGTTATCCGCGATCTCTTCCTTTACAAACCATCCGAACAACTGAACTCTGTGTCGTTTAAATTGAATTGAAAAATGATTTATGCCAACAATCTCTGGCGATACTTTCGTTTCTTTACACACTTGATCGCTCTAAGCGAAAATAATAAATAAAATGTTGTTCGGAAAATTGATCGCACAATTTTGTTTCGCTCTCCGAGATGAAGTTTGAAGTATTTTGCAGGGTTTTCATTAGTGTTTTTATTTGAAATATATATTTGTATTTACAGATAAAACATAAATATTATGCTATACTATAAGCGTTTCATGTTCAACTTTATTAATAGCTTCATGATCGATGAATTTGCAATGCATTTTATTTATATCATAATTAATATATTTTAATAGAGCCGTAGTGCAAGTTCGAATCCCAGCGGGGCCTGTGCCAATGAGTTTTTCTAAAAAACTTATGTACAGTGATTTCACACCACGTGCTTTACGGTGAAGGAAAACATCGTGAGGAAACCTACATTTTTCTGAGAAGTAATTCAAAGACGTATGTATAGTGCCTGAGACGGCGATAGACTCACCATCTGTCACGTTGGCACTTAATCAAAAATTCGGTGAAAAGTGGGTGTTGTGATAACAGCACCTCTGCCTACCCCTTCGGGGAATACAGGCGTGAGCATATTTACGTATGTATATATTTTAATATTTTTTTCTTTGACCAGTGTCATCTCTTTCCATTTACTACATACGTCATGATAGCAATATCATTAATATGAAGTAGGTATGTATAACTGTGAATATGACGAAAAGGCTGGAGTTTTGTATCCCCAAATTATGCGTAAGTCGTAACTAATTATGAATAGCTATGGTTAATGGAAGGAAAATAAAACTTTCCTAACCTCATCAAGTATGGGATAGTTCAGGGAGAACCCAGTATGAGGTCTAAGACCATTTCGAGGAACTAATAACATTGATGAGGTGCGTTTATTAATATTTCGTATTTATGGGGTCCTAATAAATTGTTAATAATTCTAAATAATAAAAACAAATAAAAAATTTAATATTTGAACACCTTCTGCAGAGGTATTTCAAACAAGGAACCTACTTTGTAACAAGGGTTTGAAGTGAAACTTAACTAAGCGAAACACTTATAAATTATCCGGAAAAGTACATAAGCAGGGTGAAGTTTAGAACGTTGAGAAATACAGACAAATTGGTGTCTACAGAAATGGTCCAAGAGAACATTTCCGACGAAAAAATAAAGGGACAATGAACAAGAATAATAACAGCAATGAATTAGCCACGGGGAATTGCAGTTTCTTGTTTAGTAAATTCCTTGCGAGGGCGGTTAGGGACGTAATAAAAATTGCGTAGTGTGTACACAAGCGGACTTATGAAGATGAAGTGAGCGAATTACGAATGTTGGTATTAATATTTCTGCGGTCCTGGGGAGCCGCCGCTTACTCATGTGTCGCTAGGGCGGGTCTCAGTCACGTTTTTAATAAATGCCCATTTACTTGTGACTATTCTACTCTTATAAGAGCTGTTTTTGGTCATGCCTCCACTTAATTATTTCGTCTCTACTTAATTTGTAAACGTATAAACGCGAATACAGTTTAAGGAGGTCACGAGAATCAAATACACATTTCACAATCAGAAATAGAAATTGTTATAGTAATATGATAAATAGTAATAAAATGGGATAACGATACCAATAATCGGTCAAATCTTTGGGTAAACGGGAAGAAGATAATATTCAAGGATAAAATTGGAAGAAGAGAGTGATGAAGAGTGAGCCGGAGCTATATTATAAAATACATACATACATACATATGCTCACGCCTGTATTCCCCGAAGGGGTAGGCAGAGGTGTTGTTATCACAACACCCACTTTTCACCGAATTTGATTAAGTGCCAACGTGACAGATGGTGAGTCTATCGCCGTCTCAGGCACCATACATACGTCTTTGAATTACTTCTCAGAAATATATTATAAAATGAAAGAGAAAAAGAGTACAAAAAGGTCCAGGACTATTCTCAAAGCAGGTTTAAGTGGCGACTGATTCACCGACAGGAGCAGACTCTAAAATAATAGAAGAAGGTAAATCAACGATGGTCAAATTTCTTTGCATGCAAAAATTGTATTAAAATCCTAGATTGAAAGACGCCAATACCAGATACAGACGTTAACATAAAACAATTTTCATCATAATAGGATTCGGCAATTTGCTCAGATAATGGAAGAGAAATAGAATTGATCAGAAGCCCTCAATAATTTGAGTACGTCACGAATTAATGGAAGCGGGGGCGTTCACATATTGTAATCGTTCTATATGCATGTCATTTTAAAAACCTTACTTCTGTGTCGTATGGAAGAGACGAAACGTCTCAGCGTAGGTAGGTATACAATTGCTTATCATGCTTCTAATATCAGCTATCATTATCCATCTACATCTAAATACCCGTGGCATTGCTAAAAACTATCAATTTGACGAATAATACAACAAGTTGTTTTTGGTTTAGGTTGCCAGCTCTTGTCATGATCATGAATTTGTCTTTTATGGATTATTGCGACCGCTTCACCGGTTACGATGTCTTGAGACGATTACAAAACGTTCCTCTACTGGCCATAAAATATAGTATGCTTTTTTGTTTTAAATTAGTACTGTTTTAAAGATGATTTTTGTAGTAACAATGCTCTTTTTAGTTAAGGATAACGTGGTCCATCGTCATTTGACAAAATTATTTCTTTTAAATTTATGCGTTATTTTGACTATCTATAGATCCGGGACATATTCAATTGAAATTAATCGAATACGATAGTTTTCTGCAGAATAAACTAATAAAAAACCTGACACAAGATTACGTAACACTATGGATTTTTACATTTAAATACAAATAAGACGTCGAACTCTTTAGTACGTTAGCATACTAGGTAATACGTAATGCCATTTGAATGTTCACATTGGTGGCGGTCAGTCGGTCCAATATTTCACTTGACTGGTGTTCTAATTCAATAAACACATCAACAGAATAATTGTGAATCTGTTGAACCAACAGTTATTGGTTTGTGAGCCATGTTACGAGTAAAGTTCTGCTGAAGTTAAGGAACCTCTCTAATTGCAATATCCCTTGCTTTGATAGATGACTCACTAGATTGCTTATGCCATTGATTACAACAACGTACAATAATATTTTTATTCAACTCAATTCTATCTGCCTACCCCACGAAGCGTCTGCGTGTTTTCCAAAAAAATTGAATTAATTATGAAAAACAGCGAATCTAAATTCCGCTTAAACCTCATTATTGCGTGGAGCTTTGGATAAAATCCTGGCTATTTTTTGCTCATAGCAGTTACCTTATCTACGTAATAGGTAATCTTTTTACATATTAGAACGTTGGCAGAGACGTCGCGTCGGTCGCTTTTTCTCATGCATAATTAATATAGTCGGTCAAAATAAGCAATTTGGACACAGTGCCATTGGTTTTCGGTCCCGTAACTTTTAATGCAACTCATTTAGTCTTGTTAGTTTCAAAATGCAAGCCCTTTAGACCTTTTACATCCACACAGCGCATATCATCATCATCATCACGCTCCTGTCCTCATCTTATATTATAATTTAGATTATTACCTCCTGGTTTCATTTCTTTTATGAATATCACGATGTTCATTAACTTTACAATGTTTTAATTTTTTTACCTCAATCAAAGTTTGTTTTGTACATAAAGTTCAAAAAAATTTCACATAATTTATGCCAATGAATGACACTACTGGCACTGGTAAGGAACTAGGAATGTCAAAGAATAGTAATAACGTGTAATTTTCTTCTAGAAATTTGAAGTCCTATCAGCCGGTAGTACTTTCTAACCTATTCTGTATATTGTGTACAGTCCGAATACAAATGTATGGGATAAGGAAGGTATTGAATGATAAGAGGCAACTAAAAGAGGAATCTTCACGTGTTCGGAGTGGGAGCTCTGACAAAACCAGAAGCGGACCCGGGAAGGTGAAACAGTGAAGTCTCCAGGGGCGGCGACACAGCTTCCCCGGGGATGTGCCCTGAAAAAAGGCGCTGGGGTACCTGTGCGTTCCTTTAGAGTAACCGTGGCTCCCTAAAGCACTGGCTACCGAGGAGGTTAAGAGCGGTAAAAGTCCCACATAACCCGATTGTCTCTTCAAATGCAATCTGATAAATTTAGAAGTGTTATCTCCTCGTAAATAAAGGTATTAAATGATGGACTAATATATAATATTCTCTTGGACTCAGATCCGTAATTGATGTGAGACCAGTTGCAATTATTTGTTAGTGTTATAACGTGTGTATTTTGCTTTTCGCTACATTTACTAGGACCGTGACAGTCAGCCGCGATAATTATTCAATAAAAGGTATCATTTGTCAGCGCCGTCCAAATGTCACCAAGTCGACACTGTGATGACTAATGCGACAATGTTCCAACCATTTGCGTCGAAACCTCTTATTGCCTACTTTTTACCTGGTGTCGCTGAACCATTACTCACTCTATTGTACCAATGTTGCTTTGTCTGTGTCCCTTGTGTTAAAATTAGTTATTTGATAGATTTGCATGACAAAAGTTACTTTCAAAGTTTGTTAATTAAATAACGTAAATACTGGAACTTTGCTTTTTAGAATCAACGTTTTGGAGATTCACCGACAGGGATAATAATAATTGAGCCCAAAATTGAGAAGTTAGTCTCAGTTATTATCAGAAAGATTAGTTAACCTTTACTCAGTTAGATGGGTCAGTGACTATATTCAACCATGAGCTATTATTGATACTGATTCAACGATGATAACTCGACGTACATAACAAAAGCTGCTAATGATGGTCCTTAAATATGCGCCAATCGATCTGACGTACATACTTATATGCATATATTACTCCAGCGCTACATTCCTAACGATATCACACTAAATTATTTTGATGCGAACGAAAATTCTTTTCTTTCGTTTTAAAGAATCAATATTATTGTTGTGACATGGATCATTATAGTAACAAGTTGCTATTCATATTTGTCAAAATTATTCAAGAGAGAAGCTGGATGGAGTCTGTAAAAGCGCAAGCTTACTTTAATGGGACAACTGTACTTTATTTTGGACGACTGCAAATTTCTACGCACAATATAATAACTTTACCGAATGGAAAAACGAACTTGAATACGAGGGAAAAATTACAAATTCATTAAAAAAGTTTTGAAGATTCGGTCAGACCCTTTCTCGTGTTCTATAGCGGTGATCGAAGTTTGTTTGCGAATATTTGTTTGTTTCCCATAAGGAGATTTTCACATCTTCAGTTATCTTGAACATTTTGTTTCATAAATAAAACCGAATATAAATTATATGTGAATGGAAATGTAAGAAAAAAGGACACGACTGATTATGTAATTAAATGTATCTTTGAGGCCCACCATCATCAGCGTATGAGTTTTGGCGTTTTATTTTGTTACTGTAAAATTAATCGTCAAAGCTAAGAAGTCCTAAATAGACGCTGCTTAGACGACCATATTTGGCCTCCTTATACCGTTTATAATGTACTTAATCATAAGTAAATCAATAATAAAGATTTGTATGTACCTACCGCTACAAAAGTAGGTGGACACTGGTGGAAAGAATAGTACATTAAGAGAAGTTAATAAATAGTAAACATTGTCCACCTTCGTGTGGTGCAAACGTATTGATGATAAATACGATGGTAGACGTACTGATTACTCCTGAGAATTCGAAAGCGAAAATACCAAAAGATCGTGTTCTGATCCAGTCAGCTGGAAAAGCGAGCAATTCTCAATTGTATTAAATAATAAGCTGCAGTTGTTCGAGCAAAGTGGAACATAGCATCTTGTCACGTGTTCTCCTGCGGATTGGCAAATTCTATAAAGAACTTTAGTTCAACTCCTGCAGCCCACAGGGATACGTCTAGGAATAGAAAATCCTTTTGAATATCCGTTTTCCATAAGCTATTTGCATTCAAATCAAAAGTAGGTACACTTTGTAAATGTAAATATGTGATAAACTACAATACATTTTGATGAAACTTTCAAGATATGGATGTAGCAAATACATTGGAAGACATATTCTTACGCCTCTATTTTCAGAGTCTCATAATGTTATAGGAGGTGATAATACTATTGCCATTAACCGGCTACTAATACAGACTCCGGGCTGTTAGAGAGCAATTAAAGATAGAAAAACTACCCAAGGATCGAACCCAGGATCTCGTGTTCCGCAATAGCACTTGCGATGAATAGACCAAAGAGACAATTATAAAAATACAAAGGCATATCTATAAAGATAATTTTAAGGAGATTATTAAGGTATCAAAATACGACTCGGGCGATGCTACGGACATAAACTAGTACAGTGTATATTTGTAAGTAAATAAAATTGTAAAGTTGGTAGTTTAGATGTCCTTCAAACTAGAGATTAAATTCGTTTCAAAGAAGTACACTAGATGAAATCCTCTTTGAAACCGTAAGCGTGCTCTGAACCACCTTATTCATTAGATAATTAACGAGCGTCAGTGTTAAATGATAGCTGGAGCAGCGCAGCCTCTGGCGTACGAACATAAAGCAGTTTTCTTCACGCGCCGAGCAAAGGACCACTCGGTACTAATACTTTGTTTCATTTTTTGCTGGGAACTAGCGGTGCTTTTTGTCTCCTTTTAATTTCCTTTATGAGCTCACAATTGCCTTCATAATGGTATCGTACCTTTCATTAAGACTCATTTGAGCCCGTGAATGGTGGTCTCGGCACATAATGGGTGGAAACGTTAGATGTTGTGCCCTTAAGCCTTTGTGTACACATTATAGCGTTCACTAGCTCTTTTCACGGGTCATTCGTGTTTGAGCGCGGCTAGTTTCTATGGGGGCGTTATTAATAAGCGCCCCACTGCTGCCTAATAATATTATATGTGTACACTCCATTAAATTTTCACTACACTCCGTCCGCTATTTATACAAAATTCACTTTTATTTAACTCAACAATATACAGATCAAGAATATTCGAAATCTTGAATAGTCCCAAAGTGTTATCTAAGTACAAGATGTAAATAAAGTCTAAAAGCAATTGTCACTAAGAATTTAATCCGTAGAGTTTCAGAGACTAAAGAATAATTTATCTCCGAAATAATTATTGTCTGAATGTTTAGAAGGTCGATTTAACTTTGCCAATTAAATAAGAAGTTGTTGAAAGGATATTGAAAACGTGTCACAATTTGTATCCATTCGTTAATTTCCGTTTTATTCGATACAACACTGATGTACTAGGAGATAATATTATACCTTATCAGAATTAGATTATAAGGACGCGTTGGTGTGAAAATATTGAAACTAGAATACGATTTATCGGTGCGATTGTCGCTAGTATTACATATCTGAACTATCCAGAAATATAATTCTTACCTATTATGTACCGTGAAAGATTTAACTGTCCTAAAAATCAAGAAACACCAAATTGAGAATAAAGTGTAGGAGCTACTGCATTTTCCAGAATGTAGGTGATTCTTTTTCTCGGAGAGTTTTGAAATAGTGGTTTTCTTCAAAACACTTGCCCAGGTTTAGATAATAGATGATTATTTTATAACGGCCACAATTTACTCCATTTTATTTTAATGTGCACGCCGAGGTATAGCTCCCCTTTAGAACAGTAAAGGTGAGTAAGGCAATTAGTTCACAAAGCTAGCTCCCGTTTCATGGTAGGCCATTAGTCTTAATGTATGTACCAAAATGCGGTGTCCCGTGAAAAATAACAACTGATCCATTACTGTGGATCTAAACACAAAAATGTAACACGTTCCTGAATATTGCCTCTTGGTCAATAACCTCTTTTTTTAAACCCAATATCAGTGACAAACTAGTAACGCTTTTTATCAGCGTGTATTAAGAACTTGTAGGTTTAGACATTTCATTTTGGTGCCTGTATTGAAAAGTCAAAAAGTCTTACTACTGCTGGTAGACTTAACAAGAGGAACATCCAAATTAGAACTATTGCTTATAATACTATATATAGATTACTAGCAAATACAAACAGTGTATGTAAGAAAAGGAATGAACTTTTTAAGGGATGGAGCAGAGTGGCAAAGTCGAGATGTAACGCTTTCAGACCGTCTCGAAGAAGCGGCAAAGATGAATGGCTTTCAATATGAAATTGAATTCCGCGGTTCATTGCTTTTCAATTTGTTGGAGGGAACGTTCCCCGCCGTTTACCCCGGGCCCCGCAAGGTGCCTGTGTATTACACAATAGGTGCCATGGACCACCGCGAAACACGAGAATAAAACATGCTATTAAAAGATTGCCGACGTGTGCTGCTTTATAATAATACAGTTTATATTAATAACGCAACGTGTAAACATCACCTGTATCTTATAATTATATACTTTGTTATTATGCCAAATATATTTTCAGTACATCCCATTAGGGTTCTTGAAGGGGTAGTGTAGTAGTATTCTACCTAATATTTGAATCTAATCTTCGGTAGAGAGTAGGCGTTGCAACACCTCTGTGGAACGCCTACTTTGTACCGAAGGTTAAGTTCCGACGTGTTGGATAGAAAGTTTGTCGCCTTAAGGTAAATTATATATTAATGTTTAAATCAGTACACTAATTTAATATATTCACTAATTTAAAAGCCCTTAGATGTCAAATCAGGAGTTAAAGATTTTGGAAAAAAAAATCCCCATTTATAAGCAACTCAGCTTCGAATTAACTTTCTAGTTCATGCGACACTATTGAAAATGAATCATCTTTTGTAAGGTTTTCAATGCTGATTGCACTGTTTTGTGGGAAGTCTACTATTACTTAGGCTATTTTAAAACAATTTGAGTAAGTATCTGTTTAAATAAGCTGGTATACAATTTGTATATTTAGAAAATTAAGTACTCATCTATTGAAAACATTCCAAAAAAAAATTTTTTTTTTTCAATTAAAATACAAATTATTCGATGCACTGTGAATGTGGACAAGTTCTACCGAATTAAAAACACACACATCTAGTTTTTGTGGTCGAATGTCGAATCGAATGTGGGAAATAGTAATTTGTTAGAAAAACAATTGATGTAAGGGCAAAATTTTTGTAGATTCCACACTTTATTTTGATTATTGAAGCTACTGGAATAATATATTGCCTGAAGTAATGGGAGCAAATTGTTTTGATTATCCTAACCTTATGGTTATTTCTACGTCATAATTTCCATACTACGCAATGGATTTTCTTGACTTCCGAGAATGTGATGGGCATGGAAAGCATACATTTAAATAAAAGTGTCTGTTTGTAATTTCAAAATATCAGATTTTCACTAGATGTATATGAAAGCATATACGATACCGAAATAAAAAACAAATTTTCAAAATGTTTCTTTGCCTCACTGCCTGTCTGTCTGCTGGTTTGTTCCGGGTAATCTCTGAAACGGCTGTACCGATTTTGACGGGACTTTCACTGGTAGATAGCTAATGTTACAAGGAGTAACTATTTATATTTAATGAAAGGGAATGGAATGAAATCTGCGTGGGTGAAACCGCAGGGAACAGCTAGTCTTATAATAAAATGCTAATACATTACAATTATTTATTCAGAGAATTCAAAAATAGTTACTTAATGCGACACTGTTCCTTTAAAAGTGTCCAACGTTTGTACAGTTCCCCTATCACGGGTTGGCGATCGTTTTCCTAATCCATACTCACTAGCGTCTCCGCCAAATATTAGTATGAGAAATTGTGTAGCGACTCCCAGTGTTGACGTGAAGAACTAAAATATCTCGTACAAATATTGCGAGTGACGCTAGCGAGTATAGATTACGAAAACAGTGTAAAACTCGTGATAAGGGTACTGAGCAGCCAACGTAATGGTAATATATAGAACCAATTTGGGGAGAGAAACCGTTAAGCTTTTCATTATTCCAAACATCTACTGCGAGGAACATCGGGGCCCGCTATAATCGTTGAATCGTATTACCATTACAACTGTCCACGAGACGCCAGATGCTTCAAACAACTTTATTTCATCAATGGGGACCTTTCCTTAGATGTGCCTGTTTCCACCAACGTAGTTTAAGTATCTACTACCTCTACAAATGCGCACTTAAGGAAATGCGTAATTAAATTGGCTTGGTAAAGTTTTCGCGAATATTTCTGCTACTTAAGCGTTTGATATGTTCAGGACTGACGTAGTGAAAGTATTCCCTTTTTAAATGTCGCATCACATTTCCAGCATTTATCCTGTTCACTTTGTTACATTTTTAACGAATACTAGCTTTATATTCGCGATTCTAACTGCTGGGAATAATATAATGTGACATAATAATGCTTCTTATCAAGCCAATGAAAAGATATCAGATAGACATGCTTAATGATAAGTGAGTGAGCTCGCCAGTGCTTAATGAAAAAGGAGTGGAAATGTTGTTCTGGCTATAATGCGACTTAATCCAAACTGGATGACCATCTGGTGTTTTGCGACTGCATATTTGCAAATTTTTTAGTTTACTAACTGTGCCCCGTAGCTTCACCCACGTAGATTCAGCTTTATATAATATAGCGGTTTAAAATTAACAAATTTCATACAAAATTTCATCCCCTTAGGGGTAGAATTAATCAAAATTCTTTCTCAGCGTATGCCTACGTCATAATCTCTACCTGCATGCCAAATTTTAGCCCGATCCATCCAGTGGCTTGGGCTGTACGTTGATAGGTCACTATGTCAGTCAGTCACATTTGAGTTATATATATTTGTATAAGTACGAAATGGTTTCTTTATATGATCCCAATTAATGCTACCCACACATGGTCCAAAAATGTATGTAAAATTCATATTTTAATAATAGTTATAATGCGGTATCTTATCACAAAATGTACGAGTATAATCCGTTTGTACGGTGTATAAACGTCTCTATTTTAGACTATGCATGTGTTAATGTTCATGTAGGGTTTATACAATTTAGATTACAGCCGAGGACGACCAAAGTTTCCATTGTGGGACATTGTCATAAACTAGGAGCGAGCCATTGTTAGTTGCTGTGTTGCGCTTGCACTCCCCTAATAAATAATTCCTTTATAGCTCGCCCGTTGTTTCATAAGCGTTTAGTGATTAACATAAATACAATTGCTTTATTTCCTGAAGGAATAAAAACGTTTTACGTTGAAGTTAATTGACATCAAGAGTAGCTACTCGACGCCTCTTGACTCACGTTCAAGTGTCTAATCGATTAACGAATTGTAGCGCCTTGTTTTTATGCCGTTTTTAATAGGAGTTTATTCCGCATTCTTCTTGAGATACACTTTTGACAAGACAATTATTTGACGGTAGATTTTCTGGTTCTAATCTGTTTTCGTTTGTAAATGCTCCTAATGCTAAGTTACTAATAGAGTCTGTGTATATTCAGACTGTTTTTTACCGGTAAACCCTACTTTAAAAATACCAATAAAATCAGTTCACCAGTTTTCAAGATTAACCAGAACAAACAGTAAAACAGATACGCAGAGAATCTTTTTTTTAATGGCTGGGGCTTTTCTCGCTCAGAGAATCAGCATTGCTATTCAACTTGGCAATGCTGCGGGCCTTCTTGACACGATCCCGAGAGACACCGATTTGGCCCAAGTTTTCTACTTGAAATTAGTTTTAATTACCTTAAATACTTTCATGTGACTTTAACTGTTCATTTGGAATTAAATACAAACACAAGAATTTTATTTATCTTTATATAGAAGTAGGATAATAGCTAATTAGGTAATTTTTACTCGGTGTAAAGTTGATTAAATTATTTTTATTCGCAATAAGAATATTAACTCAATTTAGACGCCTTGAACGTGTTGTTTGAATTTTATCTCTAAAGTTAACACTCTCAGGTGGAGTTCACGTGTGAAATAGAATAAAAACCCGGATATTCCGGCTCTCCCGGGTCCGAAACTTTGTATGTGTTCGTAATTGGCTCTTAAGTTACTTTATAATGAGGCTATGAAATGTTGAAAACGCCTCGGGTCGTGAATCATTATAATCGGTGTTAGTTCAAAGTGGATTTAACATTCTTAAAACATTATATGCTATAAAGGAATGTCACTATATTGAATAGAATCAGGGGCTCTACTATGACCTCTTGTCGCTATGATAGTTTGACTCTTATGAGACAGAAGTATATTACGTGTATAAGTCTGTCACTGTCACACAGTGGAACTATGATGACAATCAGAGTTTATGGTAAGGCTCTTAGAGTAACTTTACGTAAGTCCATGTTTATGGTTATAGAAAATATTAACAGTTAGAATGGTTTTTACAGATTATAATACTCATTTTTGTAATAGCCGAATAAAGCATTATAACATTTTATGTTTTTAACTCAATATTCTTAATATCTTATTTAATGTCATGTGTGTCTTCATTATGCAAAAACAAACGTAATTAAAAAAAATTGCTTAAATTACTCCTTGTACTATCACATATCTGCCACTGAAGTTCTACTAAAATCAGTCCAGCTGTTGCAGAGATTAGTTTGTTCCGGACAAACAAGCAACTAGACAATTGGAAAGACAGAAGGAGAAAAAATGGAAAAAAAGTTTATCTTAGTACTTTAGATACATTGACTTGAATTAAGTGAAAAATGGTATTATTAAATATATCATTATTTCGTTAATGTATATTTCACACTTAACAATTTTAGCTATTTGCTGCCAGCCTTCTTGGCACAGTGCCGAGAGACACTGATTTGAGCTAAGTTTTTAGTTTTTAGTACTGTTTCTTGTGAAATCATTTCTTTTGTCCAATAAAGACCTTAGTTAGTTAAAAAAACATCAGTCTATCCTAAAATTATATGTATTTGACTATTCATTGGCAACCCTATAATCTAACTCAACACCACGTACAAAACTTTAATAAAGCCATATTGCCTACATTCCCAGATCAGATTGGCACATTAAAAATGCACTCAACATACATATTTACTTGGCACCTGCGTACCAAGACGCCGCGGGCAATATTATTAAGTCGTTACCTGTGAATCTGTAGCATAAAATAAAAACACACAGGAGGGCAGCTTTTTTCATTGGTCGACAACCATCGTAGACGCACACATGGATGCACGGGCACTATTGACTACTAGAATAGGCACGATCAAATCGGGCTTATTTCAGTAGTTAGAGCGAGACGCTTGTTAGTAGGCGCCTATTACAGCCAATGTTAAGGAACGGGCGTTCTGTTTTATATGAGTCTGTAGTGTGGAATTACACGGGATAAAATTCGTATATAGAGGCCGCAAAGCTTGGTAGCGTTTTAAATTTTAATGTAATACCCCGGCAGAGCAGTTTCCTAGGAAGCTAACGGTACCTTGATTTCGGTTTTATGCTCCTTTTTAACTCGCTTGCTCGTTTGATAGAATGTATTATGTCTACACGTCTGGTGTCGATGTTCGTGAATGAATAGCTTTTTATTTAAGCCCTAATCTTCGTTAAAAGAGTGTAAGACATACTTTTGTAAATACCTATGTATTATGGTATAGAAATGTATGGTATGCCTCGAAATGTGAAGCTGAACTAACTTCATCTAAGGTTTATAAGTCAGCAACGGTAAGACAATGTTTTTTCTGTTTGAACGCCCCGTTTTTCTGAACTATGTGACGGATCTTGATATGGTTTTACAGACTTGTAGTAGTTGATCTTCGATGGATTTATATTCGGGAAAAGCCGTATTATGTTCATAGAATAATAAAAAGTAAATAATTGTTTTGTTATGGCCTATAACGTTTTATAAATAAAAAATATAAATTAATGATGATGAATGATGAAAAATATAAATGTCCTTTATAGAATCGTAAACTATGCATTTGATCATGAGATGATCGTCAACGAAGTGTTGTGTCCCTACGAAGGTTTCTGAGTTTATTCGACTATTCTTCGACAGATGGCGCTACCATCATTCCAATGAATTTCATGTATACAGATAGAACTCTACGCGGGTGAAACTACGGGGCACAGCTGGTATCATATAGATGCGAATAGCGTGAGGTGTCTGTGCCTCGAATAGTGTATACAACGCGAGTGAAGCTGGGCGCAGAAGTTATTCTCTAAGTGCACTTCTTGAACACACAAAACGGGACGGTAGGTACGGCAGAAGGCAACTCGGTAACTCTTCACGGCCGAACTTGGTGGGCATTCATCTAAAACTTTGGCAGGTAGCAAGTCGCGGGCCTTGACAAGCTACGACTACGGCGTAACTTGCGGGAACGGCCACGTACCCATACTTTTGTACTTGCTCTTAATGTATTAAAACATCTAGATATAACTACAATGGAACTTGTAAGGTTATACTTACGCTAAAAGGGTTTGGTCTCACGGTCAGATGAGGTTTGAGTACATTACGTTCATTTAACAAGAACCTAAAGTACTTTCTTAATGCAATGTTACAGCTTATTGTACAAATAAAATTGTCGACTCTGACTAAAGCAGGAAATACGTAAAATAGATATATGCTGAATTTTTATTGAGAGGAAAAGCGCTAATTGTTTGTGAGTAATTTTGTTAAAATCGTTTGTATATTATCAATTACTCCTATGAACAAACTCTTATAGATAAACAAACATTAGCTGACGCATCGTCTGTTTAATTAACCTGTGTAACTGATACATTCACATCCAATTATCGCCATTATTAGCTGATACGGCGAAGTATATTATATTATGGGAACGTACATTTAACCGTCGCAATCAATTGGCTTTAACAAATTCTTAACCCGAGGCTGTTACCGTTATCGACACGTTAAGAACACACTCCATTTGTAATTAATATCAATGTTATTTCCACTTACTATTTATTAAGTGGAAAATTGTGAAGATAGAAATGGTTAAAATAAACTAATATAAGGTGGTATTCTAATCCATGAACTTACGTATACCTTTGGAGTCCAATTTTAGCCTGTTTTTATTTTTAATTGAGGAGCTGTCAAGGGGATAAATTCAACCTAGTTATGATACGAGTACAAAGGGCCTACCATCACATAGCATCACTTTGTCATTTCATTTGAATTGAAAGTCAAAACTAAGAAATTCATAATACGCGTTACTTAAACGATCATAGTTGGCCCCCAGGTGCCGTCATGGTGCAGGAGCTTACTGCGCCCACCCAATAGCCAGGGTCTAAGAATATGGTATCCCCTGCCTGTCGTAAGAGGCGACTAAAAGGGGGCAGGAGGGCCTGCTGGCGGTGGTCGGAGTGGGCGCTTTGACCACCGGCGCGGGCCCGGGAAGGTGGACCTTGCACAGCGAGGTCTCCAGGGGCGGCATCACAGCTGTCCCGGGGATGTGCCCTGGCAAAGTGTGGGGGGACACCGGTGCGTTCTATCAGAGTACCCGGAGTCCCCCCTGAGCACTGAGGATGGCCAGCGGGGGGGTTTTAGTGCGGTAAGAATCCCACATACCCCGATCTGCCTCTCACAGGGCTGCCCCTCCCAAAATAGTGGATATACTGCGCATGTTTTCATTTGAATCGTGCTATACATATAGGTAAGCACTCATTATTCGTTGCGGGAATTATATGTATCTATGTACTCGATTAGGCTTAAAAGTATGTACAGGGAAGTGGGTTCAAATAAATTGTATGTGCTAGCAAGGTAGAACAAGTATTTCATGCATAAATGATGACTTATTATATTCAAAAAAAGTTATTATGACGGTATGTATTCGAAATCGTCAGAATCATAGTTACTTCGAAAGAAAACGAGTCACTGTAAAATTACAATGTATTCAGAACAGAGCTAGTTAGGAATTAAGTTTAATACAATTATTGTTACAACCCAGAGGTCTGTTTAAGTTGGTTTGAAAAGATGCGCCCGCAGCCGTTCGGCGCGTTGCAATTAGCGCCACAATCAAGATCGTTCGATAAACCCATAAATATATTCCCTTGGTACAATTGTGGGCTTGATTTGGCTTTAATGCTGCCTAATTAATGGTTATTATGAGGTCTTTTAGCGTATTCAATTGTTGTACTCGTATTTATCTTTTCTAAAATATAGCTAATGTCTCTGTCTTATAGTATGGCGCGAGGCGTATAAAAATATACGCAGTTTCCCCACTATTTTTGCTGCGCGCTCGAGTTAACTCGAGACGCCACCTAAATGCTCGAATATGATTAAACTCTAATAAACAGCCTCTGAAATATATGACTCTGGTCGAGGTCTGGTTCGAGGACTCGCGTTCCGTATCATCATCATAATTCTACCCTATTCCCATTGTATTTAGGGTCGGCGTAATGTGACTCGCGTTTCGTGTCCAACACAATGTATTTATATTTCGAAAGTTGTTAAATAATTGTTATAACAAATTATATGTAGATACATGAAGGCTTTTATCAGAATTTATCTCAGATTCGAAGGGAAATAGTATACACACGGTAATTAAAACAATTTCGATCCATTACGTGTAAATGGCGTTTACCATTCAAAAACACACTTCAATAAAATAATGGAAATTTTGGTGACGTCCACAAGAGTCGCAGAACACTAAGAGTATAATGATTCTAATAAACTGCCATTGAAAAACTTCCGTTCACTCTGTATATAGGACAGATATTATACATTCTTTACACGGCGTAGTGCAATGGTTGCTATGACCATTGCACTCTGCGCTACCCCGACTATACATATTATTGTTATGTGGTGGAGTTATACACCACATAGCTGTGTTATATTGTGTAGTTATATGATATTCCCTAGAGTGAAAAAAAGGGAAAAGGGCAAAAAACTGATGGGCATGCTATGACGATTTGTACAATTGATATCTTAATCTAATGTGAATGTATTGAGTACGACATAAATACATATGCTCACGCCTGTATCCCATGGGGGCAGGCAGTGACCACCGTTTGCCACATGCTACGATCCTTTCTTTCGCTTCATCTAAATTCATGCATTTCTTCATACACTTTCACACGATAATATATTGAAAAGAAAATATAACAAACCAAAAAGGCACTATTAACCGGTCAGTACTGATATACTTAAAAAAAGGCCATCTTGTATGGGTCAGAATGTTGGGCCACAAAGGTGACTGATGAAAGAAAGTTGCAACTGAGATACGGATGTTGAGATGGATGTGTGGCGTAACGAGATAGGCAAGGAAAGGTTTAAAAGGCGAAGTCTGGTATTAGCACCAGTGACTGAGAAGTTGAAGAATAAACATTTGTTATGGTATGGACACGTTATTCGGAGGGATGTGGATAATGTTGCCAAAAAAGTTTTGTTTATTAATGGGGATGGTTACAAGGGGAGAGGAAGACCTAAGAAACGGTGGACGGATTGTGTGACGACCCCCAAATAACACGGGATAAGGGCAGGAGGATGATGATACCTAATCGTTACTGCAATACTCATAATATCGTTTACTTCTACATGTAGGGGTAAAATGAATTACCTATTTAAAGTATTAAAAAGCTAACAAATGCAAAGGAGAGTCCCTTAATAACCATGAGTTACGCGCACTCAGTCCTTACATTAAAACTTTCTCAAATACAACTTTTTAATACCCAGTTCGTGCTATAGAACACCATAAAATAGAAGGTTGCGTAAATAGCTTTTACAAGGCCCACTGCCTCAGCAAATTTTATCAGATTTCAGAAATACCATCATTGTTATTTTTTATAGGAACCTGTTTTTCCTTCAAGCTTTTATAAGCAGAATTATGGGATACCACCTAACTTATAGAAGGTTAGAAAGTCACGGACAGCCATGACTTCACCTTCGTACAATAAACTAAGATACAATGGGCATAGTTTTGAAACCTTACTTAATTCGTTCTTCGTCATAATTAGACCACTTTTATACTCACACATTTCATTACTACGGGAATTATAAAGGATTACTAAGGTGATATTAAAGTATTATCCATCACCATAGTAATCAATATTTCAAGAAGTATGTAATGAATCCGTCGAATATTCATTGGATACGTTCGACTTTAATTACGTTCATGAATTTTCACAATGGATATTTTTTTTACGTAAATTCACGTGGTATTTTGTTACAAGGAGAACAAGAGACGTTATTTTATTCTCGTACCTACTAGGGAGTTTGTATATTCCTTCTAGTTATGAGGACATTTTCTATCTTAAAATAATATTTACATAAATTGGTGCCTCGTTTTTAGGTTAATTATTCTGTGGCAAAATTGCCATACTCCCTGTAAGTAATGAAAACGTTAAAAATGCAATGATTCGTCAGTATAATAATATATATTGCAACATAGAGTTCAAGTCATCGGCTAAATGTTGATACGTAATCGCACTTCTGTTGTTTTTGCATGTTAATAGCACATAAGTAGGTACATATCATCACACCAATTACAATGGTTTTGTCATAATTGAAAATTCAAAGGAATGTAATGAACGGACTGAAAAAGACACTTTGAACCGTAATTATAAGTTAAATTACATCACATTTATATTTGTCAAGTTATAAATGTGAAGTTTTTTGTTTGAGTACTCGTGTGTTTATTACAGAGATATTGGTAATGGAGTTGCTAATTTCTCGTTTTTCACCTCCACGTTTTTACTAGCGGAATCTTTGAACGTGATTTTCGTCCCTTTTATTCCGAAAACTGGTAGGGTAGAGATGTAACTAGTAATATATCTAAGTAATAAGTAATGATTTATAGTATATCCTTTCCTTGTTACATGATGCCAGATACATTTTGTGCCGGTTCTTCTCAGAAGGCTAGTTTCCGAACCGGTGGTCAATTCCGCGTGTTTAGAAGTGCCTTACCGGGCCTAAACTGAATAAATCATTTTAATTTAAATTGTCAATATAGCACGCGGGTGAAGTCGCGGACAGAGGCTAGTTATAATATAAACACACATTAAATGTCAAAGTCTGCGTTAGAGCACACCATTATATCAAGTTCTCCGTTGAAATAAGTGACGAGTGTCGCGTACAAAGAGATTAATTAACAAGCACATTTGTCAAAAGCTACGTAGGTGTGTGTTATACTGCGATGTGTGCGACTGTTATCTATAAAGCTGACGGTTGTTGCTGTGCAAATTAATTCAGACTTGGTTTAGTAAAAGTCGTCTTAGGACAGAACATTCATCCCCTTATATTCTCCCGTCTCGTGGTTCTTGTAGATAAGTTGAAATAGGACACTAAAGAAAATATAGAATTTAAATTTCTAGCAAGCTCCGCTAATTGTTAATTTTGTCTGAATTATACAATGATGAAGACACTATTGTTTTTTGAGTTCCTCTGAATTTGTTTTTTCATTTATATATTTCTCATTCTGGTTTTTATTCGACTACGGCATAGTAAGAAGGAAGGGTTACGTCTTTTCACTAGCCTATTATTATTATTTACTTACGTACCATGTTTCAATTTAGCGGCGAAACTACTCATCTGGTTTTAATTTTATCTAATGTATAAAATTCTCGTGTCACAGTTTTCGTTGCCATACTCCTCCGAAACGGCTTGACCGATTTTGATGAAATTTTTTGTGCTTATCCGGTATCTATGAGAATCGGCCAACATCTATTTTTCATCCCCCTAAATGTTAGGGGTAGTCCACCCCAAAAAAATATATGGCAATACAACGTTTGCCGGGCACAGCTAGTATATAGTATAATAGTTGGGTAGAGTTTGAAAAGCAAAGCTATTATATTATTTTATATTATATTATTCATACTGACTTTGAAAGGTCTACGAAGGATTATTCAGAGACGTTACAATACCCACTTTTAGTCGGCGATGATTAGATTCCAAATGGTAATTTTACGCCATTCCAAGCTCTACGCACACTAGTAATTCTCATAAAGTTTCAACTGTTACTGGTTTTTATTATAATCTGCTAAACAAACACAAAATTGACATTTAGTTAATATACACTTCAATTCTAACTGCGTTTTACGATACGTTGTAAAACTCCAAATCATAAAAGCCGCCGTAGGACTCGTAAAACTTTTCAAGAAATCAAGGAAAAAGGTCTATCGAAGAATTTCCCTGCCTAGTGAACTGGAACGAGTGATTTCAATTTGTTGTAGTGTAATTACTTATTACTGGAATATAACTAAGGCTAAAGAATTGCGTATGTTCGGATGTTAAAGACGATTGAGATTATTTCAAAACTAATTTGTGGTAATTTTTCACTTCAGATTATAACAAAAAACACAGCTTTCATCACAAAGAAGGCATTATTCTACTCCTACATTGATAAATATAAATATTAGATTCTGGCTGGACGGATTTGGATGCAATTTTGGACAGAAAAGCGTACTGTCTATAATATACATTTATGCTTTTCTATCCTAACATCATCTCACTTGGCTGAACCGATGTGGCTGAACTACCCTAGAAACCATTTTTTTACGAGGAAAATTGGTAATCTGGATTAAACCAGTTGTTAGAATCTCTTAGGCCTCCGACTGACCTGTAACGATTGCCAAAGTTAAATTGGCAGCCGGGACTGTTTACCGTGCTCTCTGAGGCACGCTGCTCTCGGGCGGTCACCTATCCAATTACTGGCTTGCGTAATGATTGCTTAACTTCGCTAATCGAATGATATCCGCAATAGTAACTGTGTCACGGGCTCCTCTTCTTTTCTTTCCTAGCATCCTGCTAATAATAAGTAATATCATATACATTGTTTATGCTATATATAATTAAACGAGTAGTAGGTAATAGAGGGCACAGCTTGTATTCTCATAATGCTATTGTTTCGACTTAAATGTAATCAACCCAAGGATAAGTACATCTGCCTGAGATGGTAGTTTTTGCGCCTATTTGCCTTTTTTGCCGCATTTGGACGTACCTACATGTTTCTCAATATTGGACCTTCCTCTAAAAACACAATTACTTAGTCTCTCCGAAAGGTCAACTGGCCGTAATAATAACTATACTGAAATAAAAACCAAATTACTAGAAAAAGGGTTTGATTGAAAAGCTCTTTTGTTTTTATGGATTCGGTACTTTATGGACACTTAAAAAAATACGGGCTTGATTGCTACGTCTGTCGTAGGGTACACATAACGAGTGTTATTTGGCGCACTGAGATTATTAGTGACTTATAAGGTTCCGAGGGCAGCTTGTTTATTTTCTTTTTAGTGTGTATTCTGTAGAAAGGCTTCAGCTTATCGCCAACGGGCAGCCGGCTTCATATGAACTAGCCACCTCACGCCCCTTCGGGATATAAATCATGAGAAACACACATTTCCTTTCCGCAAAATGCCCGGGGCTAAATCTATTTTCTTTGAACGAAACGTTATTGATAAGTGAAACACGGCAAAACTTTATGGGTATCGCTGTGATTGAGTTTATGGTTTTTGACATTAACCCTCTTACTTGCAGGCTTTGTTTTGTTAACAAATAATTTCAGATTGGTTTCTTTTGGTTTCCGATCAAATACTGACGGAGTTACTTTTTCTCGGAGTTACTTTTTTTTTTATTTTCTCGTCGAGGTTAAAGATGTCGTAGACAAACCAATATCATTACATGTTGACTGAAGATTTCTTTATCGCAGATTTAGTACCTATGCAGCACGTTACTTAATTTTTTTTTAAATAATATGGTTTTGAACTTTTTCTTAATCTTATGGCAACCACTGAACACATTACTTATTTTAGAGATATTGGGTAAATATAACCATAAATTATCTCATTCTGATAATCATTTTATTTTAAAATAATAAAGATTATACATAAAGCATATTACGACTCAATTTAAACTGATGTCAGTTTAAATGTAATATATTTTTACGAATTCAATGTCATAATGTAATACACTATGATATTGAGGCAAGGGGCGTAATATTTTTCGCAAGATTTACACCAGTCGTGCTCAAGTGTGTCTATCTATGGTAAACGATGAGAGTACTCCGTGGCAAATTGAAAATCAATGAACCGCGGAATTCAATTTGATATTGAAAGCCATCTCTCACGTTCCAGAACACCGTCGGAGAGCACTTTTAGATATCTCTCTTTGACTACGTCACCCGTGAGGGGGAGTAAAGATCACAGTTTGCTAAAATGTTGAAGTCATCAAGAATGCTCTGCCTGTCGTTTGGATTAAAGTATCTTAAATCCATTTGTAGATACTACAGCCGTGATAGGGAGTTGGTTTGAGCAGCAGGCGACGCAAGTTCTCAACTCACCCACTTTCTTTAAAACTTACTTGCAGTGATTTTGGAGAATGAGCTTTGCGGTGAAAGAAAACATCTTGAGATAATTTGCATAATTCTGTAACGTAGCTTTCAGTGACTTCTTTTGGCTAGAAACTTTATATAAATAACCAAATTCCACGCTGACGAAAATGGTTTGTTAAAATTAGTTGTTTAATTAATAAATATGAGGTATATTAACAACTTATTTTTATTTAATAAAACCACGTGGTTCAAAGTATTTAACTTCGAAACCTTGACTTTTATAATAGCTGTAGTTAAGTTATTTCCATGTGCTTCTAACCCGTTACAACAATGTCTAGTAAGACCCTGTAATTAAAACCGGTTAACAATCAAGGCCTATAAATACGACCGTTATCGAGCCCCCATCCATCGCAAGGATATAATTTGGACATCGAAGCGACTTGCTACACAGTGCAAAGCAGTTACGTTTCTACGGGTGCTGATAAGCAGGCATAAAAGTCTCTGTTACCGTCTTTACCGTATAATTAAATGTAATCGTTCTACGATGTGTGTTTACAGTTACTTATCACGCGATCACCCGAAGAAAACAAAGGCCTTTTCCCTTTTAATAGCACATTGGGTCACCTGGTAATGTGTAATAGAAATCCAAATTGGTACAAAGTATTAGGTACGAAGGATTGTGGTTGCTCCTTTATAAATGTACCAGTTCTCTACGTATAGTAATTAGAATGTGAGGCGTTGTATTTGCTAATAATAGACAACGTGCGAGCGGAAATAATAAAAGTGGAAAAAGTAAGAATTGACGGAACGACATAAATGCAAAGACGAAAGTCGATACAAGTTTATCTATATCTATACAGATAAATACAATTTAAGTGTCTGATTGTTATTCCAAATTAACAGCTCTGCACTAAATGCTTAATATGAAATTTTATACGGTACTTATTTTACCCGTCTCAGTTCGTTTCCTTGTTCCGGCTAATCTCTGACGGCTGGACCGATTGAAAGTGAACTTTCGCTGGTACTTATTACAAGGTGTAACTTAGTACTAAAAGACACCCATGAAATGAATTATACGCAAGTGAATTCCAAGTACAGCTAGTTATGTTGTGTTATTATATCAAACAATGTTTATTAAAGAAGAAAGTAAAGATTAGTTTAAAGGTTATTCTTATTTTCATCCCAAAACTAAAAATACGATATAAAGTTAACTTTTAGTTTCGTCTGGAAAGTTCTGCTGCTATTCTACGACCTGAGCCCGTAGCACGTGGCGATTTGTTTTTCTATAATATTATTCTACGTGTTATTCGTTAACTGTAACGCATCAGGCGTCAGAAGCGAGAAAGTTTTAGTAATTTGAAAATATAGCTGCATCGAATGCAGGAGATGTAATATCTTACCCGATCTTATAGAATTAGATCCTCATTAATAGCGTTTTTTCCTACCCGGCGGTTTCTTGGCTAGAAATATAGATTTTTCATGAGACAGTTTTAAATAAAAATTTGCATAATTTTCGCTATAAGTTAGTTACGCGCTTCTTATTGTAGGATTAGGCCATCCGAACATATGTAAATTTGATCTTGTATAAAGGAAAAAACGTAACCCAAACACATATTAATCAAGAGCATAACATAAGGCACTTATAAGAAAAAAATGGCATCCACAAATCACCATAGTATGTCTCATTGTAGATGTCACGGTGGAAATCGAGTCATCCACCTTCAATTCAACGTTTATTGCGTAATCTCCAAGGAAATATCAAATATTACGTTCCGTCGTATAACAGCAGGTGATCAAGTATATCCACATATCATAGTGACATCAGCATTATTGCTGCGCGCACTGTGGACTCGCCTCACTATTTTGAGGACCTAAAATATAGCTTTAACGTACGTCTTCAGGTACTCGAGTACATATTATTATTTCATTCACGGCTTTTACAAACGCTCCCACATGGTTTCATGAAAGGAGTGGGCAGAGGTGTACTTGTAGTACACCCACATTCTTCTAGTTATGTTCAAGTCGAGGAGTCGAGCCTGTTACCATTAATCCGGCACTTATCTAGACTCCAGGCTGCTACTGGCAACACTTTAGAAACAATAAACAAATTTCCGTTACTATTTGATGAGCACATCTTGATCTTGAGGTATGTAATGTAAAAGTTTTTTTACCAATACATTTAGTAACAGAAAAATCGATTTACATATTATCTGATAAAAACATTCGCAATATGTTTGTGCAATTTTGATTAATAAAGTAAAGCCATAAATATTTTCTGAGCATAATATACCCAAATTTTCCCTATGGCACGGCTGTTATTACAAATATTTGTTCAGGGTCCTTACTCTAGCGTCGTACATACCACGCCTGCAGGCTTTTATCGAATGGTTTCGTAATCTAGTTTCATAGCTTGCACTCTTCTCTATGTACCCATGACTATTATCTAACTCACATACTATTACGCTGTGAATACACGTTTGGCAATCGATACTGGTCAGTCAGAAAACAAACACCCGCTTATTACAAAACATAGACTTACTAAAAGTACTTACTAAGAGCTCCTTCTGTGCAGCATCTCTTTCCGTCATACAGATTAAAAAATATATGTACATAGTTCTAGACCGACTTTGGTCTAGTCTTTGTTTAAACCATGTTTTGTACTAAGGGGGGTAACGTCATGCAATTAGCATAACACAAGGGGACATTCGAGTGCTCACCCGACTTGAGTATAGAGAGTATTCGATAGACTTAGTGAAAAATTTATAGAACCTATCAATTATCTATGAAACACGGAACTACGGAACTAAAGAATCTTAAGTACTAACTGAAGCTAAGAGTCGAAACTGATATTTTAGTAAGATTATTTTATCACGCCATCCCTGTATAGAATTTAATTTTAAGTGAGTAAAGTAAAATCATTGTAAGTAAGTATTTGTGTATATAAAATCTAAATATTGCTCGATTCCCAGATTGTAATCTAATAGTGGCAAACTGGACGTACCTTTCCTCCAGATTACAGCGATGTAACTCAGGACGGACAGGATCATATAAGGGTTCCTTCTGGGGATAACAAACGTGTAGTTCACCAAATTATTCATGTTTATTATTAATTAAATTCCTTTGATGAAGGTCTTATAACCGCAGTAGGCAACACTACACCGTCGTCATTGTTTACGGTTATAATTACTCTAGTTTAGTCTGTAATATATAGGGTCTAGACTTTTTATGTGACAATTTTTGCCACGGAGTATCAGTTGGTGGTTTTTGAGGCATTTCGGTGTTTAGAATTTAATTGTACAACCAAAAAAAATACAGAATTGATAACTTCCTCCTGTTTTTTAATTCGGTTAATAAACATTGTCTATCCAATTAGCATCGAACCTCTAGTAACCTCTAACAACTACACTTTACCATTAAAATAAAAAGTAAATAAACGACGAAAAAGTATAAACTAAGGGATCATTTGCTTTATTGTATGTAGCATTAATATTGATGCTCGACTCTGTATAGGCACAATTCTATAAATATTATATTCTATTAGATCTCAGTCCACAGTTTTCTATATCTTTATTAAACTCATTCTTCAGTATGCTGTTCATTGTTGAACTAAAATTCCACACTGCATTGTCGATATAATGTTTTGAAACTATTATTTGAGTTATTCCACGTTCAAGTTGGTTGCTCCTTCACCACAGACTACTTACAAAATACATGTTGATATTTATGAGAGTCTTGCTTTTATACAAAAGTAAATGAGATGGGAAATTATAAATTAAATAATCTTACCAATATAACCCATTTTGACCCAATGCTGGGTAAATGCCTCTCACGCCATTCCTTGGTTGAACCGAAGCACACAGTCTTGTGCATTACACAATATTAATAATTCACTTTTCCTTTTAAACATAATAAATGAAGCTCTAAATAGCAAGCTAACTGATAATATTCTTCAAGAATAATGGCAATCGATTCATGTCAAAATAATGGCGTCATCAGAAATTATTAATTTAGTTATCGACGAAAGTACACCGCCATTTTCTCGGCAAGGGATAAGGTAAATTGAATTATGTGATCGGGATTGATCCGAGAGATGCGATGGGAAAGCAGGATATTTTAACTGAATGTGCCTCATGCGTATACATTAAAGTTCTTTTGGATATTTGGAGTTAAATCCATTGGCTTATTATATTATTAGGTGTACTTATGTTTACGAGAGTGAAAGTAAAGGATTCTTTTACAAAGGTAGGAAATTGACGATGTCAAAGTAAAAATATAAATATCGCTTGGATTATACAAAGTGCTTTCAATTTACAGACTTTATTTCGCTGGATTCGAGAGGTTACGTCATAAGCTTCTAAGAGGTAAATGGAAACACATATAATATACAACATATTTAATATGTTCTTCTCATCGTCATACCTGCATTTTTCTTTTGTTGTCTGGAAGATATCGCTTTTGCGATAAGACTTTTTGTTCATTGTTAAATACACATTCATGATGAATTTATATAGCTTTCCTTCTTAAAAAGTTTGTGTAGTCTAGAAGGGTTTAGTAAGAAATTAAACCGTCGTTTTAGTAACGATATTTTGCCTTGATTAAATACAATCTATACATCTATACATACAGATAAATAAAATTGAACTGATATTCTGTCTGTTTTACCGATTTTAACGGGACTTTCACTGGCAGATAGCTGATGTTACGAGGAACTACTTTTGTTTAACAACAACACATGGTTCCGCGGGAGTGAAATTAAATCTACGCGGGTGAAACCACAGGGCACAGCTAGTTAATAATAAAGGAAAAAATATAGTGAGCTGTAAGATGTACTATATGAATTAGTAGTATTTTAAAGCATTTCTGGTGTATTTCTCTCGTCGCACAATCGCAAGTTTACGTCAACTTTACTGTCGGGTCATAGGTTTATTTATTTAAAGGCACTTTTCCTCGGTCACATTACGAACATAGCTTGGCCCAGGGACAATACAAGCCTCTCGAACAATGGATTTCTGTTAAGAATTCATTCTATGCCTTTAGCGAAGGTACCGCAATTCCTAATTCGTATTTTATTAATAGCCTTCTTGGAACCAATACGTAAAGAGTGTAATGGTCTGAAAAACATTGTACCTATTTTGTTCCTTTCTTACATTCGATTTATTAATTATTTTTTTATTTTTTATTTTCGGAAGGAATAAATAATAGACATAGTTATTGGTAATGTGCAAATAACTTGAAAATAGAGTACTTTTGGCTTAGATTTTAAGGCATAATAAGGGGTTATTTGGTAGCAAATGACCACCCCTATATCCCCGTAACAGATTGACATCACATTATCAATATACTCGTATTTCCAAATCATAATAATAAGTATACTATAAAAGACATGCTTATATTTATACAAACAATTGACAGTGCATAGCTGATAAGGTAATATATATATACATAAGTATCCTATACTAATGGGGAGTGTACTTCCTATCATCATCTCACTGGCCCTATCCCATACATTGTTGGGGTCGGCACTTGATTCAATCCGATTTGGCAGATTTTTTATACGAAGCGAGTGCCTTCTGACCTTTGCAACCCCATTTTCGAGGAAATCAGTAATCTGGGTTTAACCAGTTGTCAGACTCTCTTAGACTGACCTGTAACGATTGCCAAACAGTGTACTCCTTACATGTCTACCTAAATACATTATTTTTGTGTTTGTGTGATTTTAAGATTTTGCCGTTCGATAATATAATATTATTTTCGTATAATGTTAAGATTTCTATTTGCCTCACTTATTTTACTTGTATTTAATTGTGAAAAAACTTCAGAGCTAGCTATTCTTTGGTCAAGGATAATCAAATAATAAATTTAGAAGAATTTCAAGTACATGCGACGGTGATGGGTTGAAAATGCAATGAGGCAGATCTTCAGAAAGACACAGTGACAACTTGAGGGGTGGCTGACGAGGATACAGCTAGGGGGAATTCCGTAGAAAAACTCTATTTGAATGCCGAGAATACTTTTAATTTATTTCTCTGTTATGTAACCTCATGTGATAGGTACCTATGTTTCAGAATATTTGTAGTGGTGGCCTACTACTACGAGCAGAGATCTATTTAAACTCACATTTCGGAAAAAAAAAATGATGTAGGTATAATATGCAAGAATCTTGTTGAAAACAACATTTGCTGCTATTTATAAAAATAAGTCTTTCACACACACATTGTTTTTAGGGAGACTTACTTTGGAGTATGAGTTACGTTAGTATTATAACTGCAGCCGCTATTACTTACGGTGGGTTGCATGATAATACATACATACATATGCTCACGCCTGTATTCCCCGCAGGGGTAAGCAGAGGTGTTGTAATCACAACACCCACTTTTCACCGAAGATGATTAAGTGCCAACGTGACAGATGGTGAGTCCATCGCCGTCTCAGACACTTTACATACGTCATTACTTCTCTGAAATATGCAGGTTTCCTCACGATGTTTTCCTTCACCGTAAAGCACATGGTGTGAAATCACTGTACATAAGTTTTTTAGAAAAACTCATTGGTACTGGCCCCGCTGGGATTCGAACTTGCGCCGCTTGCGTAGTAGGCGACTGCTCAAACCTCAGAGCCACCACGCCTCTTCCATGATAGCATGATAATAGTTTTTTTATAACTAAAGTTACTGTTATTTTGGAATTACAAACAGACACTTCAATTTTATTTATCTGTATAGATTCAAAAAAAAATATGTAAAATTTCATTAACGCGGTATTTTATAGCTTAGCGCTGATGCAACCGATATTATGACAACACCAAGTAGTAAGGCTATAATTACCAATTAGGGTTATCACGTTGTTCGCAATAGCTGAACACAATACATTATTTGTTACTCCTACCTAATAATCGCATGATTAACTGCTTCGTTTTTATTAGTATCATATTTTATTGGTTGTAGCATTAATACGATAGACATGTTCAAGGGTTCTGTACCTCTGAGGGTTGTATTGATGCTATCTATGACCAATTAATATAAATATTTATTTTCTCGGTGTTTCAATTATTTTCTTACATGTCGTGACTTTGGTAGATGTTCGGATATTATCTCGTGTATGATATAAGTATAGGTAAAGAAAGGGCATCTATGAATATTTATTTATTTAATTACTTCCAGCAAAACAATTATCTAGTCATTGAGAACCTTTGGGTGATGCAGAGATGGTCATTGCAGGTATAAAAATTAAAGATATATATTTATCATATCATATACTACATACGTACTGACAAATAATAAAACTAAATATATCATACGTAAATAATAATATCAGATATATATATTTTCATATATATAATATGCATACAAATATAAGACTAGTTATAAGACTTAAAAATATAGCGAGGATATAGACTTAAGTAATGTAATGTATGATTTTTATACCACTTTTATCATAATAATATAATTTAATTGAATGAAATTAATTTTCCTAGTTCTATTGTAAACCAGATTGTTCGAATGTCACTCTGAGAGTAGTGTAATTAAATTAGTGTCAGACATTAGTCAGGCGGTGCAGTTAAATAACGTTGTGATAAATCAACACGGCCATGGTTTGTGGATAGGTTACTCCCATACACTACTTGTCAGACAGAAGCATATTATAGTGTAACTGATTGATAGCCTAGCATGGCAATGAGTAGCTCACTCTTTATAACTAGTCATAAACAACCCTGTGCGTAAAAATGAGATACATATAAAAAACCGGAGCGCTAGTTTTCTAAAAGGTAGTAATTTAAGTGTGTTCCAAGCATCACTTATGTTGAATTTTTTTATTTTTTTTATTTAGACACTTGAAATATAGATATCGATACAGCGTAACTATGGGATTTAACTTGCTTTAGTAAATCTTTTTTTAAATATAGTACCTTAGTGGGTATACTATTTGTGGTCCGTGGTGAAAGAGCCGTGATGGCCGTGGGGCTTAAGTAGTCGCCTGATACCCATGCATGTACCAATGATTTTTTCTAAAAACTTTTGTTACAAAACGGCCATGGACTCAGCATCTGTCACGTTGGCACTCAATCATCTTTGATGAAAACATCAACTTCATCATCAAGCATGCAGTTGATCATTAATTTTTGAAACATTAAAGTTAAAAATAATATCACCATGATCAATTACGTTCATTTTAATTAGTCATTATCACTTATCTGACTGGCGCTACGTTGTTCTGTCGAACAATTTTCTGTTTTAATAATTCATTTAACACGAAGCCATGTGAATACGTTTCGTGTAATGTGCAATTGTAATTAATTTCAATTTATATCTGACGTATCTTGTGATACGTTAACAATTTGCTTTTGTTATGCTGCAGTTCCAATATGGGTTATAAGTGAGACGGGGCGTGATGGGTCGTTTCAATTTCGGAGAACTGTAACCTAAACAGAATATTGCAGCCAAATAAGCTTACCTAAAGCTGAAGACAAATTTGACGATGACAATAGCTAAGACAAGCTTTGACGAAACATAAAAGTTGCGATTTCAGCAGGTAATTGTAACAAGAAAATCATGGGCTGTTAAAGCTAATTGATAAAGTCATGACGTCATTTAAAAATTTGAAAATGGTGCAACGAATTTTGCTTGTTCAGGGGCCTGCCATTATCGGTTTATGCAGAACGTAACAGTTCAAAAACGAAACGCTAAGCTAAGAAGTTAGTTAATAATATTTGAACAAATTTCCTGACACGTCGGGTATAATTTGGCGAATTACGTCATTCCATAAATTATTAGGAAATTACGACGTCGCCTATGACCCAGTGATGTAAAGGTAAGCTTCTAGCGGAGATAATGTTCTCAAAGTACTTTTAATTAAATAAAGTTGCTGTAAAAGCTTTAGAGGATTAACATAGGATGGTATAAATATGTAATGTTACACAAGTAAGAAAAACATAAATAGTGGAATTTAAATCACACAAACGTAGAATAATATGCGCGTCCTATATTTACTACATGAAAGGTCTTCAAGTCTTACCTTTTCGTATGCCATGTCTACAGTATTATTTTATTTAATAAAGTTGCGCTTACTGCGCATTCAATTTGCCCGCTGGGTGCTCAATGACGGGACCTGAACCAACGACAATGTTACATTTATTTATGTCGTAGCATATAGTTAGTTCATATTTCCATGATTGCTTGAGAAGAAACGAGAAGTAGTTTTAGTAAAGGTTTCATACTACTTTCTTGAAAAGATTTGCCTCTCTGTGCATTTATACTTAGATGTATTGTATGAAGCATTATACCGACGTCTGATGGCTTAAGACCGATTAAACAAAAGGTTTAATGATAGACAGTGGTAATCTTGACTCTGTCCGCGAAGGAGTGAAATTGGGACAATTGTGTCCGCCACGCGTTGTTTGCATACCTTGTAACTAATTGAATTAGTGTCACGGTTCTCTGCAAATTACTCGGGCAGTTTAAATTAACTTGTTACGGGCGAGGGGCGACTTTGGCCCTAAAACTTCCCTAATTTTGTGAGCGCAACATCAAACTGTACTCCAGCCATATTGCCCCGCTGGTCCCACGTGAATTTTCTACACTAATTAGTTTGTACGATGTTTATTTTACTTAAGTTTGCTTATACAACGTTGATTTATGACGCCGTCGAGTGTTTGTTACGCATTGTGTTTTTAACTCTATGTTTAGTAACGGTCGGAATGCACAACTTTATACGAAGGCGAACAATGTATAAACATTTTCTCGGAAGTAAATTCAGTATCAAAAATATTACTAAATACAAAATTCACGTAAGATGGTTAGTCCATAACATAGTCCCTACTCACGTATCTTCTAATAGTTAATATCTCTGCTTGAAATGCAATTTTTCTAATATGTAGAAGTTGAACCCACCAGAGGGTGGGTTTGTAGCTATTGTATCATATTGAAAGATAGTAAAGAAGTGACCACGATTATAATGGTCTTAAAAAAATTTATGTTCTAAACAAAACAACAAGTAGACAACTTGGCCCAAATCGGTGTCTCTCGGGATCGTGTCAAGAAGGCTGCCAGCATTGCCACGTTGAATAGCAATGCTGATTCTCTGAGCGAGAAAAGCCCCAGCCCGCTTGTCAGGAGAAGCTTCTACCAGACGACGTGCAACCTCTTTGAAAAGTTGATAAGCATCTGGACCCCAATACCCCAGAGTTTCAACCGCAAACGCAGAAAATATGTATCCGTGCATTGGGCAAGCAGCAGCAGCACCGGCCGCCACAGCAGTGCCACATGTTTTAAATACTAGGACTTTGTATTGCTAGTACATTATAAAATATTATGCATTATAGTTTTCGAATACCAAGGAATGTTATTTTCACATTACGTACCAAGCGAAAAGCTTTGTTTCAATTTCCAATTGTAGATCCTTAAACGCATCGCGCTACATGCTTTCATTATTATAAATAATGAGGGCGCTGTATGGCATATTATTACATTGAATTTCACAGAATAGTAGTTATGCAGGTGATTAAATTATAATTATCCTGATTCCTAATCAATTATAGTATGTGCGCATACACAATAATTAGTTATAACACGTCAAACCATCATCCCTACACTTGATTAAACACCGGTAATTAGCATCTCAAGTCCTGATTACAGTCAATCTTGATCATTATACACATAATCATAGAGATCAAATTAGTCTACGCAGTCGAGTGACTCTGTATTAAAAGCCTATTACTTGCTTGAAATTGTATTGAAAGCATTCCTATATCTCATTTGTTGGAGCAAATGACAAAGAGTAAGCAAAGACATCAATGAATGAAAACTTTTTCAATTAAAACTCTGCCTGGGTACCGTCTCCAGGGTCTGTTATTAAGGTAATCGAGATGTAGTAGGTACCTAGTCATTATTGAGTAGTCACTATTATGATTCAACTCACCAATACAATAGAAACCAAATTGTTCGAATGAAATCTTGTTTAGTATGGTTCATCATCTCCCTGGCCTCATCCCATACATTGTTGGGGTCGGCACTTGATTCAACCCGATGCGGCTGATCACCTGATTTTTATACGAAGCGACTGCCACCTGACCTTCGCAACCCCTTTAACAAGGAAAATCTGTGATCTGGGTTGAACCAGTTGTCAAACTATTTTAGGCCTCCGACTGACCTGTAACGACTGCCAAAGATGATAAATATGGGTATGGTTGTGAGAATTATTTTAAACTAGTGGATCCACTAGGGTACCAGCAATATTTATTTAGATTTTTGTATATTCCTTAGGGTTCCACTTCCAGTACTAGAAATGTATAAGCAATCAAACCATACTAAACATATTTAAATCGCTGATGCCACTTTTGAGTTTGAGCGAAACTACGGATAATTTGTTTCAATCACAACATTACCCCTGTCACGGGTTTGCCACCGTTTTTGAAATCAATACTCGCTAGCGTCACTCGCAATATTTGTATGAGATATTTTAGTTCTTCACGTCACCGCTGGGAGTCACAGCACAATTTCTCATACTAATATTCGGCGGGTCTCCGCCGAATATTAGTCTACACTAGTAGTAATCTACACTCGCTAGCGTCTGCTAGCGAGTGTAGATTACAAAACGGTTGCAAGCCCGTGATAGGGGTACTGATGACTGAACTGGGGGCCAACCATCATCGTTAAAGTAGCAAGTATTAAGAACTTCTCACTTTCGAAGTTTGAATTTACGGTACAAAAATGGAACGTCAAAGCTCAGAAGTTTTTAATACGTTCTGCATAAACCGATGATGGTAGAGTAAAATACTAATAAATGTTGACAATCATTTGAAAATTTCGTTATTTTTAACAAAATATTAGGCGCATAGCTCTATTAATATACATTATATATTAATAAAGCTATACGCCTACCCATAATAGTCTTTGAAATTATAAACAAAGTCTATACTTTCCGAACCCGTCGGTAGCATGTATAATCAAGTCGTTCTGACGATTTGAAAGAACTTTGTTAAAAGTCTAATCAAATAAAGATATTTTTAAGTTTAATAATTAAATCGTTATCATTACATTTATGACAAGTCAAACGCTGACTCTGACGCATGAGTTTACATTACATACTTACATCTTTAAAACTCAGAGTTGTACTACAGGTTTCGTTAACTCACGATGTTTTGCTATCCCCTTTTCTTTTAAATGTAGCTGGTCTGTAGCCAGAATCCACAGCAACGACTACAAAAGAGCCCCGAGGGGGAAGTAACGATGTCTCGGACTCCGCATTGAAATTAATCAGGAGGTAATGCGGACGAAAACAATGCTTACCTACAAGTGTATTTGCCTCTTTAAGGAACAAAGACGGTTAAGGGTGTACTGAATAAGTATACAACAGGGTGATCATATCTGTTTGAAGAGCCTTTTGTTTTGTAATTTATTTACGGGGTACTTATTATTGGCTCCAAGTATTTCAGTAACAATTTATATATTTTATACATACAGATAATTAAAATTGAATTGTGTCTGTTTGTAATTCCAAAGTAATAGCTTTTCATTAGATGTATATGAAAGTATATACGGTACTGGCATTAACAAATCAATTTAAAAAAAATCTCTGTCTGTCTGTTTGTTCCTTCTAATCTCCGAAACGGCTGGGCAGATTTTAACGGGACTTTCACTGGCAGGTTGATAATTTTACAAAGAGTAACTTATCATGTGACTCACTCAAGAAATAAAGTCTACGCGGGTAAAACCGCAGGGCACAGCTAGTATAGTAACTCTCTAGTATGTAAGTAGTACCCTTAACCATTGAAGGTGTACTTTAGAATGTACAGATCGTAGCACGTGGCAAACGGTGGTCTTTCTCTACCACTGGATGCAGGCGTGAACAAGAATGTGTCTTTGTATGATAAATTATTAAAATGTAGCCGGATATTTATTCATAGTACGATTAAATAAATTGTAATCGGTAAAGCATAACAACTATTTTGCTTTAATCACCGCCGTTGTAAATTTTTATTAGTAATCATACTATGGACCATATCATCAATTCTCATTTGTACTCACTTAATGCCACTTATGACAAAACATGGTTTAAAGCAAGGCTAGACTAACTTCGGAATAAAGCTATGTCCATCCGTTTTGAAATCCTTTTTACAAAAAGAGATGAAACTATATGAAAGCACTATCTACAAGAATTATCTTAAGCTATGTTTTAAATAAGGCTGTTTATGTTCAACTCACTGCAAGCAAGGGACAGATGTATAAGTAATTTATAACTAAAAAAATAAAAACAAGCTCACGCCATCCCAGAAACGTCCCCGAAGGGATAAGCAGAGGTGTTGTAACAACAACACCCACATTTCACCGAATATAGTGTAGTATATAGTGCCAACGTGACAGAGGATGAGTCTATCGCCGTCTCAGGCACTGTGCATACGTGTTTGAATTGTGTAGGTAATTTGCGTGTTAATATTTGCCTTTGTGCCCCATTCAACTGAGTGCAGTTGAATATGTTATAAATAGAATACAGGCTTTTTCTATTATGCTAGGACAACTTTTCATTTATTTTCATTATCTCGCTTTTCATGATAATTCTATTCAATGTATGTATTTCAAAAACTGTCGGTCCACTCATATATTCTGTGTGTATATCTGCTTTAGTTTGGTGTGTAAAATCAATTAGCTGCTAACTCTGGTCGTTTGTAACGGCACTAGCGGCCACCGCCGGGATTAACAGCTTAGCTGCGGACAGACGTGTTTTACAATGCTTTACAAAGGCACATCACTTGCATTCACCATTCACTAACATGAAGCGGCTTATGGAATTTACTACAGTTAAAATACTTACTATTTTATATAAATGCACACATACGCTTACGCCCGTATTCCCCAAAGGGGTAGGCATAGGTGCTGTAATAACAACACCCACTTTTCACCGAATATGACTATATGCCAACATGATAGATGGTGAGACTATTGCCGTCTCGGGCACTGTATATACGTCTTTGAATTACTTCTTAGCCATATGCAGGTTTCCTCACAATGTTTTCCTTCACCGTAAAGCACGTGGTGCTAAATAACTGCACATAACTTTAAAGAAAAACTCATTGGTACAGTATCCCAACGGGATACGAACATGCGTAGTAGGCGACTGTTCAAACCCCATGGCCACCACGGCTTCTTTTACTTACTTTCAATGAATATAATACGCATTGCTCCTTACGATCCATCAATATTTTAGATGCCGTGAACTCAAATTCGCTAGGTTATTGGAGTTGTCAATTTTCCTTGATGAAAATAATAATCCTTAAGAAATTTTAATCATATTTTCCAGCTTAATTGAACAAAGGGTGGAAAATACCTTACCTGCTTAATTAAATACAAACGTTGAGTCAAGTCAACACTTAAATATAAGGAGCAGCAAACAGTGTTTAGCTTCATAGCAAATCGATACGGGTCCCACTTTTAGAAACCATTATTTAAAAGCTCAAGTATCTATTCGATTTATCACCAATACAATTCGATTTCAGTTTGATTTTATTGCACCAGTAGTAGCGCTTCGTACCATTTCGATTTCATTAATACACTTCGTCAATTGTAAATTTACGGCATTTGGGATATAAAACTACAGCAAGAAGTGGGTACTATGTTGGGGACAAAAAGATACTGAAACGTTTTTGTTCCTCTTGTTTAAGATAACATTGATATACAGACAAAGCAAAACCTATAAACTTCAATCTATTATTTAGAATTTCGGTACTTTATGTGATAAGTGTAAATATAAAACTTTGATGAAATATGCTGCTTCGATAGACTAGTGGTCGCAAACGCTACTGCGAAACAACGGACAAGGAACATGGACCTCGCCTTGGGTCGAACCGGGGTCTGGCAAAGATTTTTTGGATTTTTCCATCTGTAATTTCGCAATGTCAGTCCGGCAAGTGGCAATTGGCTCGCCCTTATTACTTAATATATCTGGCGAAAGGTGGTACTGTAAGTAGGCACACCTCTCGTCTTCACCTTCGTGGAATACAGGAGTATGCATAATCAAAAAAACATGTGATTGGGCGCGATAGGGTTTGAATGAACCTGACTTAAGCATCGCTATTTAAAAGCAGTGCATAAAATTGATGAGTCACCGTTTACCTAAAATCATTTTAATACCGAAACCCTACAACAATACTCAGTTTGTATCAAAAGTGTTTGTGAATAGTTCATAGCCGTCTCATTTATAGTATGATTTATAGACTTCGAAAGGCTTAAAGCAGCTTTCATGTTCAATGATTTATTATAGAGCCTTAAGTATTTGTGGAATAAAACAGAAAGGTATTGAAACTCTCAACGATCAATATCTGTCAAAGCGAAAAAAAATTCAATTAAACTGGCTCGAGGATTCTTTCATTGGATAAACGGAAGGCGTGAGAATTGAAAATTATGTGAAAAGATTTTTTCTATACTCGTCGAAAGTGGTGTTTCGTTAATGGAAATTCTTTTGGCTATCGATTAATACGGACAATAGACAATTTAAATTGTATAGAAATGTTGGTAGGACAGTTTGCTTACTGAATTGGAGAAAATCAGGAAAGTGTGAGTCGGACTCGTGCTCCGAGGATTCCGTACGTACGCAATATAATTATATTGTTGAGTTTTTTATTTACTCACACCATGTTTGACAACATAAGTATACCTACCGTAATTTTGGAACCATGCGCTGGTAAATGGCCACGGCAGCCTATGAGTGCTATCTTGGATGCGTTGCCGATCATTAATGTCACGAAGAGCAAACTACAATTTACCCATGGTTACTTTTGGTAACTGACAAGAATACACATTAATAAATTTAAAAGTAAATGGCTCACCCAATGGGAATGTCCGCCGAAACCCGCATTTGGTCACAGCTGGTAGGAACCACTCAACATAATTATAATCTCACTAAAATATTGCAAACCGCACAACAAAAAACAAATTACCAGATTGTAGATGAAACAAGTTAGGAAAATTGTTGATTGATGCGACAGTAATTGGATATTGTAATGTTTTAATGATAAACATTTATTTTATCAAATAATGCTTCAATTTAGTTCAATGTTCGAATATAATTTTTTTACTGCGTTGTGACACGTTATGTCTCACAAATTTTTGACCTAGAAATTGTAAGGAATGACTTTAAGGGAAGTAGGGCATAATGGGATCTCCGACTCGATATTTGGAGCTGCCGACTGGGGACTTTACCTTCACCTTACAGAAAATCGCAGTCAAATAATGCTTCCGTTGAGTAGTGTTGTGTTCCTGCGGTGAGTGAGTTCCCACTCCTACACTTCTGGGAAGAAGAGTAGGAGTGCTCTGTGCTTGCAATAATTGTCATAATGTTAGCAAAGGGATTTCATAGTTTTTAAGATACGAGTATGCAATACGCGAGTGACACTTAGTGTTACAAGCATTCGTAGGCCGCACTAGCCGCTTACCATCAGGCGGACTGCACTCTGGTTTAACGCATTAGTAGTATAAAAAATACTCAATAATATTTAAATGTTGTGAATATATCGTATATTCCTAGAGATTCGATGGATAAGTAGTTCGATATTCGAATTAGATACACGTCAGAATACAAATCTAGACTTTTACGATATCACTCTATTTATTTAGTTTGATATATCCATGTTTATAACTCTGTTTACTGTAACGTGTTCATTCTAAAAGTAAAATTTGCCATCTCTGAATTATTGAAAAACAAAATTTCACCCATGACTTTGTACGCGTTGCACTATCTATGTTCATCCTTGGTGCTAAAGCTTTGCCTGTGTAAAATTTTCGCAAAATCGGTTCAGTTTTTCAAAGACAGCTTATTCATCCAAAAGATGGCAATTAGATCAGCCAGTCAGTCAAAATGCGCAAAATGTTTGTTTCTCCCTTTGGCAGACAACCGACATGTTTGCCCATTTATAATATTATTATGGATGTTTCTGTACGAGGCGGTCGTGTTTTTAACATAAAAATATATGTATTCGTTTCCGCGCGCAGCTTTGCCTGCTTTGCAGATAGACTTCACATGCAAACTTTAAACTCCTTAGGGGTGGAAATTCGGAAACCCTTTTGCAAACACCAACATTACATACCCTCCTAATTTCATGTCTCTAGGACCAGCAGTCAAGTCAGTCAAGGCTTTTAATTTTACATGACGTATTTACAGATTTGCGGGTTAGACGTGGACGTACACTATTGGATAGGTGTATTTTTTTCACACGGTGAAAACTAGCCGCCTTCACTAGAATCGCTCCATTGGTAGGTACGTGATCCTTACCGAGACACTCCTAGACGTCCATCAAGAAATACTATTTCGTTCCCTAAATTTAATTTATTTTAGTACCTACTTACTCTCTTTTAGAGATAAAATAAATTCATAAATCGAGATAATCAGTATTCTAACTGCCGTTGTTCAGTTGGCAAATTGATAACATATATTTTAAACTAGCTGTGCCCCACGGTTTCACCCGCATAGATATAATCCACACACATTTAATTCCGGCAGTCGTAAGATGACAAACTTTCATCCCCTATTTTATCCCCTTGGGGGTAGAATTGATCCTTTCTACATTCTTACGTTCTTTCCTTCTTTGCGGATGCCTACGTCGTAACATCTACCTGCATGCCAAATTTCAGCCCGATCCGTCCAGTAGTTTGGGCTCAGTCAGTCAGTCACCTTTGAGTTATTTATGTTTAGAAAAGGTAGCTTACTATGCCATCACTAAATTACAATGTTATGATTCAGTAATTAAGTCCTTTGAAAGTTGGGTGCGTTGTTTTTTTATTACATTGAGAAGTATTATCTGAAAGAATAATATGGAAAAAATACAACAGAAAAATAATTAAAATTTTTAACTCGAACTTAGCACAAGTGAAAAGGAGTAGCATAGCTTGTTTCAGTATAAAGTTCGAAGACTGGTAAAGTCAGGATTCGAAGTCAAAGTATAAGTTTGGCACACTTTATTGTAACTGTAGCGGGTGTCGCCTCCATCCATACGTCACGTTCACAGGCCGCCAATTTGTCTGTCATTTGCCAAATCCATACGCGCTTCGAATATCGGCCGAATATGTAGGTATTAAATATGTATTCACGGTAACCACACACCTACTAAGAATATTAGATTACGATTCACGTCAATATGTAATTTTATGCGCCGAATTGTTTGGTGCAAAGTTATTATGTAAATTAACTCTTTGGTATTCACACGTCAGTGCCAAGACGGTAACCACATTTTTCAAGAAGTGGGGGAATTTAATAAGCACTACGCGCCTCGTCTTATCACGTCTGCGTAATTTAATGTTACGGAATGTCTTATTATTCAACTGAATCAAATATTACTCGCGCGGGCCTCAGTGATGGTTCACGAAAAACCTATTTAAAACGTTTGAACAACGAACAAAAGTAATTTATTTTTTTATAGTATAAGATTTGCTGTTACTTACCGCGTTTCTGGGGCACTTAGCATACCAAATAGGTAACAAATTTATAAACTTAACTAATTAGGCGGGCGCTGCCCGGAGTTTCATGTTTGCTCTGAACGTGGTAAACTTCGGCCAACTTTCTAATTTGAAACGGCCGTAATTATTGTTTATCAGAATCATTTTACAGATTTTGTTTTCTTCTAAAAAATACTTGTAAAGAGAACCGTGATGGCCGTGTTCGTAGTTGATGCCGGTACGTTCCAGTTTATTTAGATGTGAGTAATATACATAATGAAGGAAGCCGTGTAAGTAAAACTACTTGCTGAGCCACCTACTGTCACATTTACACCTAAATATTTTTGGAGAAATTCTGTGCCTACTGCTCCGAAGTAATAGCACAAAAAAAAAATAGTTATTTTTTGAGATGAAAGAATGCGAAACTGACGCAATAGTATTGTCATAGAAAGGGTAACTTGGTATATGATGGCAACTATATTCGTCAATTCATCACATTTTATTTAATATGAATATGTAGTTGGAAATAATAAAATGGTTCCATTGGTAACTCGTGAGTGTCCTCGGAAGAGTGCGACAGATGTCACACGGACAAAGGAACTTAGTTGGTGAACTTGTTGGATGTGGCATGAAGTTTGTTCTCCACTTTTGCATTGTAACTGTGAGTATGCTTGTAACTATTTTATGAAAAAATATAAACTTGTTTGTGGTCTTACTTACTACATGATACGCAATGCGGTCCATAAAATTCTAGATAAAATGAGAGAAAATGTTAATTATTTTTTCAGTTTAGGTGCTGGTAAGGCACTAATGAGTGTCGAGGAATATACCAATGGTTACTACCACGGGTACTAACTAACCTTCTGAGAAGAACCAGCAAGAAACTCAGCTGGCATCATGTACATTTCATTACATCGTAAACCATGATAATTACAAAAAAATCATGTAAAATTATTAATAATAGTGAAAATTGTATTAGCATGTATGTGTAAAAAATAATAATAAAGAAAGTCAAGAATAGATAGAGAGTAAAGACTCTCGTACTTACCAGATTAGACATTGTAAGAGGATTCGGTGCGTCAGCATTATTATAATGATATGAGCTGTAGGGCATTACGGGATCTCCCTTTACTGGGGACTGTACTTTCACCGTACAGAACACCTTTTAGTAATGTTCCATGAAGGGGACGAGTACGAGTGTAGTTGCTGTGCCAGCAATACTTGTCGTTACGTTGGAGCAGGAATTTCAATCATTATAACTCGCGAGTAATACTTTGTAACAGCTTACCATCAGTCCGACTGTATTTAGGAAAGAAGTCCACTAGGCAATCGAGTGATAAAATAAAATGGCATTTTCTCAAATTTGAGTACCTATTTTACAAGTTTTCAACGTGTTCTAAGTTTTGATACACTATACTTATGAACAAATAAATCTTATATTAGGTAAAGTCTTCAATCATATTCGGAAAAGTTATGAAAAAATGGTTGTAGCAATATTAGCAACTCAAGCACGTACCTACCGTGTGTACCGCCGCCACGACACCCTCCTTTCAACTGGCACGTGATACCAGTGCCTAAAAGGTAAATGATTTATACCTAATTCGTTTTTTATTTTTCTGAAATAAAAAGAAAATTTTAGTGTGCTTACATTTTTATCACTTTGTTGCTTCACCGGTGTAAGGCTGTGTTTAAGGCTCGTGGTCTACGTTCAGCGTAGTCAAGCAACCCCAATCCATACCCAGTAGTTGGTTGACTGCGATCTCACCGTTCCTCGAACAGCAAGTTAAGCCATCGGTCCGCAATTTAAAATCTTAGTTCATTCGTTACAGGTTAGTGGGAAGCCATGAAAGTCTGACAATTGGTTTTACCAATTTAGGGTTACGAAGGTCAGATGGCAGTCGCTTTCCATAATAATTAGGTGATCCGCATAAAATTGAAACAAGTGCCCGGGGGTGATATTGGTGTTATTGAAACACCAGTTGGGTTAGTAAAAACATAGATAGTAAGTTTCTTAATGTTCTCTACGAAGCCCTTTAAGGCATGCAGAGTAAGTCCAAAGAATCGCTTCGTCACCGTCATGTCAAACGGGCGATATTAAATCTTACATCAATTGCAATGGGTCGCTAGTTACGTGCAAACAAAATGAAGTGAGAATGATTCGGTGGGTAACGCCCGCGTCGTTTTGTTGCCACTCATATATGAAGTAATTTAAGATTTTTTTTTAAGTTGTAAGTTTCAACTGATTGTATGTAAACCATGAATTCTTTACACTTGTAAAATGTAAAAAAAGTTTATCTACTTTCATAACAACGAAAGATGTAGTAGGTATTTCATTTTATCCAGTTCTTGCCTAAGGTTCTTATTACCCCATGCGATATTTTAGGGTAAAGTACGTTGATATACTAAAGGGCGGACGCCGACTGAACGGACACATCACGGAATTGATAAGGGTCGTTGGAAATTATTCAGGGGCCATGGCGAACTCGTTTTTCCATTTAGCCAAAACGCGAAATAATTTGATTACGATACAATACAAAATTACTGACATAGTTATTGTGATTCGATTTAAATATTAGTTTGATGAAAAGTTTGGCCTAAGAAAGATAACTTTGTGCAATCAAACTTAATGACAGTCTGCGCGTTGATTGGCCGAGAGCGAAGTACTAACGAGCGTTGATTCCAACAAAGTTCGCAAATTGTTTGCTTATTCAACGTAAGGTAAACGTCTGAGACTCACAGCCACTAAATAGGGCGCGCATACGTCATATTTTAATAATAAATATTTACAGCGGCACACTGAGGTACCTTTATGTATGTTTAATATTTGGCAATGACATTTTGGGGGTTTATAAACAGTTTTATACAACATACGGATGAAATTATTGTTTATCGTATTCATCAAAGTCGCACACAATAGATAAGTGATTTAATTCCAATGTAAACATTTTACCTTTTTCTCTCATAAAATCTGTTATATCTGTAGGCCCGTTTCAAATACATAAATTAAACAATTATCCATATATGTGAGGACTACATAACATGTAGCTTTTTTTAATATCGTAATGTAATTTGAATGACTTTCGAGCGAGATTCGATAGTGTTTGTAGAAAACAAAAAATTGAGGGTAGATAAAATACATTATACATATTCCTCAGTCTCCGCGATGATGTCGGCCGTAATGCTGCCGAAGTATAGAACGCTCAATAATAACCGCAAATTCCTGTTAAAATATGGCGTGTCCTTAAGAGTTTGAAAGTGTTATATTGTGTTTTTTTTATGAAGTGTAAATATTTCGCCACTATTGTGCTAGATCTTCAATATGATGATGTGCATATTTATTTATAAGTATTGTTTAGTAGTTTATTTTAATCTGTTTTTGTTTTGGAGTAGACTATAAGGCTAGATTAGATAGATAATAAGAATGAAATGTATGATGCTTGGAGAACTGGACGGCCGTGTGTAAGCAAGGATAGCTAAGTATGAACGTAAAGAAACGAGGAATTTTTGAAAGCTGGCTAGAAAGACGTTTATGAGCTTTAAAAAATCCCGTAAGAATCCAACAATCCGAGTGAATCCGCGGATTCTTAAAAAAGCGCTGTCATCAGATTTAATAATGAATCTCTGTTATTCATCTTAATCGGTTTTATGAACATGATTTCTTTGTAAAAGACTTATAATGCTATTCGTTATATCTTTTATGAGATGAAGTTGATTATAAATGAATGAAAATGGAGTTTAGTTTTTCCGTCCGCCTAACCCCTTCTCGCTTTTGTATGTGTTTCTTTTAAAATGATAATATCCTAAACACACAGCAATCGAAATAATAAATGGAATCAAGTGCGATGTAGCAATCATGTGTCAAATGTGTACAGGCAGTCCGGTGTTCTACAAATCATTTATCAGTTAATTGACAGTTGGATATCAATTATAGATCAAGTGTCATGTTAGGTAGTCCGAGGACGGGTGTATCGGATCGCTCCCATTCGCGACGGAGCCGATTCAGCATGACCCATCTGCAGGCCCGGATCTAGGGGTGGGCAAACCGAGGCGTCGAGCTGATCCTGGGCTCCAATGAAAAGCAGCGGATTTTTTAGACTATGCATATTTATCGTTGTACTAATGATTGGATCTTTGTCATTAATATTATCAATGACAGAGTGTTAATCTGTAACATTTTCAAGGTTAAACTGTTGAACCGAAATCTGTTGAAATTATGTTATAAATTTGGCCCTAAGTCAAAAGATAAAAAATAAGAAAATAATTACCTGGACAAATTCGTTGGCAAAACCTTGTCAATAATGAAAAAAGCAATGGCATTCTTATTTACATTTATTGATGTACATATTTCTTGCACCGCCTCAAAAATCCTAGATCCGGAGCTGGCCATCTCTCGTGGGTCACGTACAAGCCGCGTCAATTTATCAGTCGACTTGCGGTCCATGCACGATGTAACCCACATTTTTACATACCCACGAAGTTAACAAAATACATTTCCCACGAAATATATGTAATATATTTGACATGACTAATACGAAGAGATGTGACTATGACAGTAAATATAAATATAAATATAACTTGAATTATTGTACTTACCTAATGATTATTTCGTGGAATAACTAATGATAATTTTTCATTATAGAAAGGTTTTATTTAAGCAATGACGCTTGTGGAATGAATATATTATGTCGTGACATTGGTTTAATAGATATGTTTATTAATGACAAACGTGGGAGAAAACATGACGTGTATTTTCTTGTTTCGTAATATAAAGAGCATAAATAAATCTAAACGAACTACAAATGGTGCCATCTAATAGTGATATAAATAATTTTAGCGGCCTTCCACCAAACTTCTCTCCATGAGATGATTTATTCAGCATTTGGGAATTCCCAAAACTCCTTTCTCAGAATCCAATACACCAAAAAGAAGATCATGAATACAATTTCAACAAAATACTAAATTGCTTTTGGTTCAGATGACTCCAAGTGGCGGATGATTAATCACTTGGTTCCACACGTGAGGTAAGTGAGTAAAATTATTCATCAGAGCAGGGGGCCTACTCGCTTTCTCCGAAAAACGAAGCTTCGGCGGAAAATTCGCTAAGTTCTTACCACTGTTCTTATTCGTTCTAAAATTACATCCGAACGTGGTCTACTAGAAAATTCTTTGACATTTATATATTCTAACCCTACTTTAATTCAAATATTAAACGATCAAAAATTTGATTTGATAAAAACAAAACGATACTGAACCTATGTATTATTTTCGTTCGTTTGCGATGGTTTGTTTTGGGAGAGAGTAGACCCCCTGCAATGTGCAATTCCGTTAAAATGTATCTGGTACAGCCAGCAACATTTGTAAATGAGTTTGTTGCACCGTGAAACTGCGTGGCCTGTCATTCACTTAAAATGACAGGGACAGGGACATGTGACGTTTGACTGTGCATTTCAAGGAATATTTGGGACTGTCGAGTATAATGACAATGCTCGTAGCGTGTATGTAAAATAGTCGCATAAATTGTCTGCATGTGCACTTGTAGCTATATACTGTGTAAAACTGTACTTGCTTTTTTAATTAACTACGTTGCGTAGACATCGTACATAAGCGCTGTATTTAGTACATTAGACGGTTCTTTTATAAGACCTTACGGCTGGAGTTCGTGTTTTGATTTAGGAGCTCATTTTTATTCTGATCTCAAAATTGTGTGACAGTCTTTACTTACTTTCTGTACCTTACTTACCTACGCTTAGATTTGACAAAAATAATATATTTCAAATGTCTTTCTAAAAACGGCATACATAATTCTGCAAAGTGAACTAAACGGAGAATAGAGTGGCGCATCGTCCTTTGGCTTTTAAAAACTGTCAGTGAGGTGAGCTCCAAATATTTTAAAATTTCACTTTAGCATGTATTTCCTCTACCTGTGGTCGTAGCTACGACATTTTGCGAGCATGTACCTAGGAATTCTATTTGTAATATCTTAATTGCTTCTTTGGAATTATTTCCATTTTAAACTTTTGAAGAAATTAATTATGAAAAGAATTATTTACATAAATACGTCATATGCTGACGCTTATATTCTCTGAAATGGTAGGCAGGGGCGTCGATTAATATTAATTGGACGTTAAACCAGTCTCCGGGCTGTTTCTGGTAAATTACAGATGGAAAAACCGAATATCACTTTGAACGATCACAGGATCGAACCCTGGGGCCCAACCATGAAGTCTAATTGCAAAGATAGTTCAGCTATATTTATATTATATATATATATATAGTTCATGTATACACGTCATATACATCTGTTTCATAATAAGAGTCAAACTATTATAGTAATAAGAGCTCAAAGTAAGGGCCCAGGTCTTCGTATCGTCCAGTCGATCAATGTATAATATATAAGTATATATATTATAGGTTTATGGGTGCACGTTTATGTGTTTACTCACGTAATGGGTGCTTAATGTGGAATACTTCAGGTGCTCAAATGTTTAAATACCTCAGGGTGTATAATTATATATTGTTCGTTTGTAAATTTCGCGGGCAGGTTATTAATATTTGCATACACCTCTTTTATTCACAGAGAGATTTTCCAATGAGGGAAGTCGGATCAATTAACCTTTGGAATGTAAATCTGTTTTGCAGATTACGTATTTGCAAGGGTTGCTAAATTTAGAATAAACGTCGGCCCTTTCGGTAATAAAGTTGTAAATTATAAATGTTAGGATCTCTTACTTAAGTACATTTAAGTTATTACTTAAGTACATTAGTAATGGACATAAATTAAGTTAAATATAGTTTTCTATACTAATATTATAAAGAGGAAACATTTGTATGTAAGTATGTTTGTAACGAATTGGCTAAAAAAGTACTGGGCCGATTTTTAAATTCTTTCACCGTTTGAATGCTACATTATCACCGATTAATATTGGCTTTATTTTATCCCCGTACTCCCGCGGGAACAGAAACTACGCGGGTAAAACCGCGTGGCGTCCGCTAGTACTCAATACATTTGAACACGATAGCATCAACGGACACGTGGGTTGAATAGATGATATAAAATAAGCAAGTACCTATCTAGATGATAAGTATTAACGAAAACTAGTACTTATTTTTAATTAGTGTAATTTTTATCTACTTAAAATTTATTAATGTAAGGTATTAATAAATTTTAAGTAGATAAAAATTACACATGCAATTTTGTTTGCACAATTCTTAACTACAATGCTTTAAAGAAATGATCATTGGGATTATATTGAACTACTGTCTCGGAACAATTTGTAAACAAAAAGTGTTTTATTTTTATGTGAGTTATTTGTCCAATAAAAACAATTGAGCCCTCAAATAAGTCACTTATTCAGTATACTTACGTACTATTCCTATATAGAAAGTCGTAATATAGTAGTCTCGGGGGAAATCTGTTCTATTGCTTATTTGTTTTGTTCAACCGACGGCTGTGGGCTAGTTGAGTGTGTGAAGTTATAGGTCTCTATTGGAATGTTTACGCATTAAAAAATAACGTGCGACTTGAGAAGTTTGAGACAAAGAGTATTACAATTTGCAGATGCAAAACGAGCTAGGATCTTCTCCTGACAGGCTTAAATTTGGAAACTGTAGTAAATTATTAGCTCATCCTTACAAATTACGTTGAAATTTTTTGGCTTTCCAACACGTAACAAATTAAATGTTATATGGGTAATTCATATTCAAATAAGTTTACTTAACGATTTCCCTACCTTAAGTAGCATCTGTTCATCATTAAAAAAAGTGATAAAAGTTCTAAGTATAAAAGCTCTAAACATAAACATTTACATCACTGCTAATCGTACATCAAAACGTACCTATTCAGAAATTAATACTTGCATATAAATGCGTAACATATCTACGAATACCTACATCTCGGGAACATAATAACGTAGTTATCGTAAGCCCATTTAATTCCCCAAGCTCCCCATTTTAATTCAGTACGGTGTCAAAAGTATAATAAAGGTTCGTCAAGCTGAATAACGTCCCAAGCGATTATCCCCACGAACCTATTTCGCAGCCGAAAACAAACATACAATACACATCAATGTATCTCTAACAAAGTACTGCTATTACATTTTCGGTCCGACTGCGTTTTATATTTGTATACTCGTACCGATATTCGCTTGCAAATAACATAAATACCTATGTTTATGTCCCGCATTGCCGCTGCTATTCAACAGAGAAAATTTTAACTTAACGACGGTAATAACGACTTGCCGGGGCTCGTTTACACCTCCACGTAATATTTTCACCTGCGCGTGAACGGAACCAAAAAGTAACGTGAATTCTGCTATAGGTATGCCTGAGCCAACCGCATTTTTATACAACCGGCGCGGCGCTGGGTTAAATTCGGTTTATCTTGAGAATTTTATATTGTCCCTACTCAGCTCGATATATTCCGTAAATATATGCAATGTTATGTCGGTACAGTGATTTTATTATTTATAAGGTAACGCGTGACACGATGCGTGCTCCTTGGCATAACAAGCGTTCCTGGCCCAGACATGCTTTTTTTAGACATTTTGTAGATTAAAGAGCCGTGGTGGCCTTGAAGTTGGAACAGATGCAAGTTCGAATCCCAGCGGGTCTGTACCAATGTGTTTTTATAAAAACTTATGTGCCGTGATTTCACACCACATGCTTTATTGCCATCGTGAGGAAACCTGCATAAATCTGAGAATTAATTCATAGACGTACAATTAAGTCAGGCACTATAGTCCGTGACATAATTGTCATCGGTGAACTGTGGGTGTTGTTATTACAACACCTGTTTGGGGAAGACAGCCGTGAGCATATGTTTGTATGTTGTAGATAAAAAGATATATATAAAGTGTGTATAAGAATCTAAGTAATGATTTTTTTATCAAAAGCATACAACATACAAACATATTTGTTTCTTCGGTAACAATGCGAACAGAAAAGTACTTCGGCTTAGAATTGGTAATGTCCGATAGAGGACTACACATAAAAGGGGATTGCAGCCTAGTAACACTTCCTTTGTGTATTGTACAGTAGCTGCGGGTTTCCAAAGCTACGAGGAAGTTTAACGACTGCCAACTAACTCTCCTTACGTTTTAAACATCTAAATCAGGACATTTCATATTACTTATTTCCCAACCTGGTCTAATATCCAATTAAGAGATTTATTTCTCGGGCTGTTTTAAATTTCACCGCTGAGAAACCATCAATGCTTATTTATTCATAATTCATCTCTATTTCTCTATCTATCACAAACTGAACTATAAAAATGTATCACAAAAAGCAATGACAAGAATTTCGTCTGATATTTTCGAAGTAATATTGTTTAAATCTCCAATACGGTATTGTTTTGGCCAAGGGTGAGTAGAAGTTTGGTGGTAACGACAAGTAGAAAAGTGGGAACATTAATCTGATCCCCGGCAGCAAATAGCTCTCGAATGCGGTGGACGAGGGTAATGCACCGTGTGAGGGATAGTTGGAGCAGAAACTGAGCGGCTGCGACCGTTGTGCTCCACTCTGTACCTATGTGCTTCACCCTATTGACATATATATACTTATGAATGTATTACTTAGTCAACATTTGATTGCCATATAAAAGGTCCCTCACACAGTTGTATACAAGTGTATCATTTTACAGCATTTCTAAGGAGGAGTTTAATGTAGTCTATATAGGCAGATAAAGTATATTTGGTAAAACATTTTAGCATTACAATCATGCATTTTTTGAATAAGTTGTTTTCTTAGTAATAAAAAGGGAAGATCTCATTATTCTCATTATTGAATGAAAAAATATTAAGCTCGCTTTTCGACTGCCATCAGCAACATTTTTTAACGTAAACATTTGCTGCAAACATTAATTGATACCGCGCTTTGACTATTTTCACATGATATAAAAATATTGACGCACGCAGTTCATCATAAAATATTTATAAAATACGCTTAATTAAGTGAATTCTTCTTTGTTTTTAAATTATTTAATTTATAATTCAAATTGTTACTAAATAATTCCTCTGTAGAAAGACTCCAAGTGGAATATACTGCAACTTGGAGCTCGGGCGACTTATCTAAATCATACCGCTATATGGTAGCTCCCGAGTTTGTTTGATACACTTGTGGACGTATATTCAGTCCCAATATGTGCGCTAAATGTACATACGAGTACTAAGAATCACTCTGGAAAATGTATTTGCTGATCAAAGAAAACATTTAAACCTCGTCATCGATATACTAGCGGTGCTCCGCAGATTTAGCATCAACAAAAAACTAAACAATAATATAGAAGTTTAAGTTATATAGCATTAGCTGTCTGCCAGTGAATCCCCGTTTGGTTCAGCCGTTTCAGAGATAAGCGGGAACAAACAGACAGACAATCATTTAAAAATGTTTTTTTTCGATGTATGCACCGTTCATACTTTCTCATGCATTTAGTGAAAAGCTGTTAATTTGGAATTTCACGCTGACATTTCAATTTTATTTATCTTTCTGAATATAAGTTAAAATAGAAAAAGTTCTATAAAGCGTTGAAAACATAAATAAAACAAGATATTTCATTTTCCTTTCAATTCCGCAAGATCACTTCCTTTGCACGGATATTACTAGCGGAAAAAGCTTGTGCATTATACTCACGGAAATAACAGTAATATCGAACAGTTGAATTTCTTAAAGATGTTTAATAATTTTAATAATAATATCAATGTGGAACTTCAGTATTGTTTATTTTGTCATTATATAGCATATTATATATATATATATTTATATATATATTTATGTAGCATTCATCTAACTAGAGAAACGGTGATAATTTATTGTCGTTTATTAATTGCTTAACGGGGCCTACATCGAATATATAAAAAATATATATATATATATATATATATAAATTTTAGATGTATTATCTTTGTTTGTAGGTATTTATGGCTGCTGTGATACTGCGAGAAAATAAGTAGCAAGAAAAACAGTTTGAAAATATAGTCACACGCACAACATTATTTCTTGCTTGTTTGTGATAACGTGAAGAGGTTGCCAAAGCCACACCGCGATTAACCGAGCATATTTTATAGCTAAATAGACGAACGCAATCATTCGCCGACACCTTATCGTCAGTTAGTTAAGCGTTTCGCTGATTGCTGGATTGAGTTATAAATCTCTAGCGGCACGCGATCCATCCCTTAAAACAAGCATTCAGAGTTACTGGAAGCGCTACGTTTCAATCACCTAGTAATCCCATGTGAGGCGATTCTAATTAAGTGCTTTTCGGTCGGAGCGAATCGGTGCGTTATTTATATGTACTGGCGGAGTACATGCTACGAGCCGCTACGAAACCACTACGCACTCTATAGCAGTGCCTCATAATGTTTTGTACGCATAACGTAAACATCGTTCCGACGAGTCATTCAGGGGGTGAGCAGCGTAAATATATCGCTTTCTACTCTAAACGTAGCACAGAGATAGACTGAACCATGAGGAAAGTCATTTGTCACGAAAACATATTCCATGCGTTGTCACTATTTTTTTTTGATTTGCTATGTACAATCTATTAGCATGCCGTAGACGAGTTGTGGTTTGTATGGAACTAGAACTCTTAAAAGCTTGCTTCAGGCAATGACTTTTCAACCCCAATAGTAATTAATAAAAAAAAAAATATGCAGTGTGTTTGTCTATACTTCTATATTCTATACACATAAATTAAATTGAAATGTCTGTTTGTAATTCCAAATTAACAACTTCTCCCCAAATGCCGATGACATTATGTATCATAAATATACCTACGGTACTGAGGTAAAAAAAACAGATTTTGATTTTATTTCTCTGTTTTTCTTTTGACTAATTTCTGAAACGGTTGGACCGACTTTGATAGGATTTTTACTGGGTGCAATATAGGCCATCTGCTTTTATTTAAAGGTTTAAAGGTTCCGCCAAGTAAAGTCTATGAGGATGAAGCCGCGGAGCACAGTCAGTAATAAATAAATTTAAATAATACATTTCATAAGTACCTGGTGCAAATTTTTAATTAATAACTTTTATGAGTTGATATAGAGCTAGGGCTGCTAATTAATGGTTCTACAAACCTACTTTATTTACGTCCCCCATACGTAAAATAAGTACTTTATCGGAAAACTCTTAAAACAGGAACCGTATGCCAATTCATTACGCAGAACTACATTAAGCACTTAGGGTCGTACGTAAATCCTTTTTGTGTAAAGATACTCTCTTTCTTTACTTTCTTATTTATTTCTCAAATTATTTTGTGTTTTTAACATTTCCTAACACGTTTAGTTCTTAGTGTACTTGAGTGCACATAAATAATTAAAGTACATTCAAGTAGACAATTATATCATAAGTACTTTATTTGAATGGTACACTAACGGTTAATCATAAATCACTTTACATGTAGAAGAATTATACGAAAAATAACATTATCATATTGCGTGACACATGATTCCAGAGTGATATATGAAAATAAATGTTCTTTTAAGATTAACGACACAGAGCTTACAAATGGAGATTACAAGATTTATTTTAAGTTGTAGTTTAAATAAATATAAGATGAGCGCAATTTTTCACACGAGTGATAGAAGAATATTGAATATATTTAGATGATCATATAAAAAATGCTTAGCTATACAACTATCCATATCCATACAATTTAAATGTAATAAAAAATCTAATAGCTAGAAATATTTTGTTTTGGATAATTTTAGTATCGGAGACCAAGACTAATTTTGAGTCACTGCGCCATAGGAGTAGGTATATAAGTTATTTGTGTCTTTGAATACTCAGGATATTACGAATTTAAATTTTTACATTATTTTAGAATTAAATTACACGGAAAGATTCTATGTAGCAAATATTTCCATAATATAGTATGACTTACGCAAAGCATATCTATATATGATATGAATGTATCTTATGCAAAGCAATTTAGCTGTGGTAATTTTAAAGCTGAATTTGACTACTCTCCTATCGCATAGTGCCATGAATCATACGCGCACTATCAGGACCCTTGAGGCACCGAACGCTTCATTGACGCAACTCAATGCAGTACAATATTTCACAGTTGAAATACGTGTGTTACGTATAACGACGCACTCCTGTTTCACCGATGACTGCAATATGCGTCCAGTATGAACGGGACGCTTGGGAGCATTCTGTATAGATTGGGAGCTCAGCTATGTGCATATCAATTGGTTTTAAAAATGTATTGTTGAAACTCTGACTGCGATTCCAAACGTAAATCTTTTTTATCTCGGCCAGCTCGTGTCTAAACTTTTGGCTCGGTTTACCTGAGACTGACTGTATTACAACTAAGTAAATAGGTGTGTGTGTCTGTTTCGTAGTTCTGACAGCGGTTTTTGTATTATATTTTCTGTTGACGTCATGATTTGGTATAAGTAATTAGAGCAATTCTGTATATTCATGACGGTGTATTAGGATAATTATTAAGTCTCTATGAAAGTTGAATAAATTGTTAAAAAGTATTATTTTTCATATTATAACAATAAACAAAATATATGACATTCCACTTATGCAATGTTTGCTTAACTCGCAAATCAGAATACTTTACGAAGAAAACTACGAGGAAAATGCCATTCCATATTTCTATAGTTAATCCAACAATTATTTACTTTCCTAACCATTGTTACTTGAAATAGGTAAAGCTGCTTTATATTTCCGTTTAAAAATGCAAGAATTCTTAAGCAGAGCTTTGAATAAGGTGCGCTTAGCTGGTATCTGGAATTTCCTTTACCTTTGTAAATATCTGAGCAATCCAGATAATAATATAACGATGATATAAGCACACCCCGGAACTATTTGCTAAAAAAATATGAAATGAGGGTATCGTTATAACCTTTGAGTCTAGCAAATAAATCACCTCCACTTTCATTTTTATTCAGTATTGATATCAACTCCTTTACAAGTTGGTTATTTAGTTACATAAATTTAAAAAACTATTGAGCTAAAACTTAATTATAAATACAAGGAACAGTGGGCCTACCATCATCGGCTTAAGTAGAGCGTATTAAGAACTTCTGAGCTTTGACATTTCATTTTTGTACCGTAATATTAAACGTCAAAGCCTAGAAGTTCTTAATACTCCTGCTTAAGAGATGAAGGCCCGCTGTACTTAAAATTAATTATAAGTAGAAAATTAGGTCTATATCGGTGTCTCTCAGTTCTGGATGTTCATCAACGTTTCAAAGAAGTTTCCCGGCCCCTGGTAGAAGCCTCTCGTGACAAATGGGCTGGGGTTTTCCCCGCCCAGAGAATCAGAATTGTAACGTATATTAAAATAAAAATAACCCAGATGTTTCCCTACACGATTTTCACCAAAGATAATTAAGTGCTAACGAGTTAGGTGCGCCCATCGACGTCTCAGTCCTTGAATTTTATCTCAGACATAAGCAGGTTTCCTCACGATATCTTCATTCACCGTAAAGCTCGTGGTGTAAAATTACTGTACTTAAGTTCTTAGAAAAACTCATTGGCACAGGCAGCATTGGTAGCAGACGACTCTCAAACTATTCATATACAATTTAGATTATATTTCGCAGTAACTGTGAGAAATGAACAAATTTTAGAAGAACTTATTCGTCGGACGAAGTATAATCTGTTTGTGTCCTGTATATGTGTGAGTGAATGAGCACTTCCCTAATCGCAAAGCAAATAAACTGTCTATTGACATCTGGGGGGGTGCGGTAAGTTAGGTCATCTAGAGGGAGCGAATGTCCATCTTGTGCTAGTACTATTATGTATTCTATGCTATAAGCGTGGGTGTGATCTCTTGATTCTGGTCAATTCGCCAGCCATTGTTAAGACTCCGGTATTATGCGATAACGCGAAATGGTTGGCACTTCGCAGACGTATTGACTTGTAAGCCTATACGGTAGATAACCTGTGCCACGCTTAACAATAGGGTATAAAGACTTGCTAACGTCATTGCGGATGATCCCCACATTACAGCTGCCTTTGTATTGGTCAGTTGATTTTAATAAAATTAATTTTAAATAAAACAAGATGTGGCAACGTGATGGATCATACAGCAATACCGCAGGTACCATTATTTCCTTACGACTATTTGTCAAAAAATAAAAAAAATAAAATAACTTTGTTAAGTGCGGTGGGTATTTATTTATTTCTTCAAGCTCAAATGATTAGATTGAATTGGATGATTGAATTAAAAATAGATATTCTCATTCCCTAGTTGAATCGTAGTCTGGTAACTTTTTATCACAAAATATAGACTCTAATCTCGACGACAGACCCTGGAGGCTATTATGCAGTAATTTTCCTGCAAAGTTACTTAATGTCACGCTTTCAGTAAACGCCATAGTCTCAATATAATATCAAAAAGTTTTTATGTTTGTCTGTAGAAGCTTATAAAAATCTTCATCAATATTTAGAATAGACTATCCAAGTGGCCAAAACATAGGCTATATAGTATGCTACGCGGGTGTAGCTGTGGGTAAAAACTATTCATATATGAAACGGGCTTTTAGAAATACAGTAACCATCTTGTAAACCCAATAAAATATTATGACCACACTAGATAACGGCCTCTGAGCCTATAAAGTTTGCACCGTCCTAGATTAACAATTGAATTCCAACATTCATACATTTTTTTATTCGTTTCAATTATCTGTACATTAAGAGTATATTTCGCAAATTGAGAGTTAGTAATTATTCCGTAGAAAGAAACCAGCTTTCATGGGGTGGCTTTTCATTTAGATGATATTGACAAAAAAACAAGGTTCTTCTCAGTAAAATCAACCTTTCGAACCCGGGTTACATTAATAATCCTTTAATGACATTGTCATTCTGACGATTTGAAAGTACTTTTGAAGATATTTTTATTTTTGAAGGGTCTGTTAGCTTTGTCGGTCAATATTGTTTGTATTTGAACACAATAATACTGAAACATAGGAAAATTCAAAGGGTCATAATAATTACGGCGTTTCAAAAATATTGAGGTATGTTCGTGATACTAAGAGTAAGTGACAAACAGTAAAGCCCTAAAAAAATGCAGAATGTCAATATTAATTTACCATCGGTGCAAATATAACTATGTTATACGTAAATTTAATACACATTGAGATAAAAAAAAATACGAGATAAATAAGATACTAGAAAAATATGTATGAGCAATATCATTATATACATGAACTAATGAAATTAAGATATTTTTGAATTGAATTGGTTCTTAACAAACGCATCACTCACTACTCATGTTATCACAAATCTGGTGCAAACTCTAGTATTGCTAGTGCTAAATTTTAGTATAAGAATAGATCTTTTTTTTTACCTTTAGTTTAAGTGGGTCTCGGGGTTTGAGCAGTCGCCTGCTACGTAAGCGACGCAAGTTCGAATCCCAGCGGGGTCTGTACCAATGAGTTTTTCTAAAAAACTTATGTACAATGATTTCACACCACGTGCTTTTTCGGTGAAGGAAAACATCGTGAGGAAACCTTCATTTTTCTGAGAACTAATTCAAAGACGTATGTACAGTGCCTGAGATGGCGATAGACTCACCATCTGTCACGTTGGCACTTAATCAAATTCAGTGAAAAGTGGGTGTTGTGATAACAGCACCTCTGCCTACCCCTTCGGGGAAAAAAGGCGTGAGCATATATATGTATGTATGTATGTATAAAAAAAATTTGAGATAAATTATAAAAAAAAAAATGGTAATTTAAATATCGATGCAATTAACGCCTAGTCTGTATCTTCAAATTACGCAACTCATATAGTTCTGGTTCATAAAATAATAGCCACGGGTATTCAATCGCAGTATATATAATCGCAGCCTAATAAAAGTTGGTTTTAAAATAACTTATAAAAGCTTATATCTCAGTTTTACGGTAAACTATCAACCAGTCCAACAGCAATGTTGTTTCACTACTAGACATCATCACGTCTATTCGACAAAAAAGCTAATATTTTTTATTATCATACGAATTTGTAGATACTTAAGATAAAATCCATAAAATGTTTACCAACGGGTTTGCATACGTAAATGTACTACAATATCTCAAACTAGGTTTTGCACATGACTTCGGCAGTGATTTAAGTATGCGATGCGGTTAATAGCGCCACAGATTAATTATATCGCGAAATGTTTTCGCGATATAATATCGCTTATTAATATCCTAATAATCATGTAATAATCCTAATATGTGTCGCGTTTTCTTCTCAGAAAATTAAATAATGCTGTCTTCATTTTCGCTAACTCATACTCACTCATAACATTAATATGGAAAATGGATCAGTACCTACGTCCTACATACATGAAAAGGGGTAAACCATTTTCATATTACATTCTATTTTCATATTCTCAAACTTGTGTTATAAGTTATTGCGAGGTGTATTTCTGCTCCGTGCAAAGCAGCTCTATTATTCAGCCCACAGATTCAAATGCAGCGTTCACTCAAAGGGGGATGTTCGGGCGCTTTATAAACTGCAGTTTGTTTAATAACTTCAGTTAATTCAAAAAGTAAGAACATGGTATGAAGTGAACGGTGATTTGGGTAACAAATAAGGTTTGTTGATAAGACTCTCAGTTCGTTCAAGTGTTGTCATTGTTTCAGAACAAAGGGCCGCCTGAAACGCGTTTAGTCCAAAATGGCTAACTCTGGCACTGAGGGAGCTTATCCAAAACAAAGTGACTGGCATACTTTAATGGCAAAGAATTCAACTTCAATTTTAGCAATATGTTTTATCAAAATGTTATCTTTGTGCCTAAGTACTAAGATAAGACGGATAATATACGCATTCTGGAAAACAGCAGAATCGGGTTGAGTTTAATGATGAATATTATATGAAAACATTACGATTACATTATTTTAGTGAACGAAATTCAATCGTGAAGTAAGGGTACTATGAATTTATTTACAAATCAAATTCAAAGTCATGACTGCCTAACATCCATAGATAGATCCTAATATCCATAGAGATAAATAAAAGTGTTCGTTTTTCATCCCAATTTCACTAATATGTATAAGAAAAAAAACGAATATTTTTTTTCTTCATTTGTCTGTTTGCTACGAATAATCTCTACTCTCTAAAATAAATATTATGTCCCGCGAAATAAAGTCACTCACGAAATTAAGTTTATGCGGATAAAACTGCGGGGCACAGCTAGTAAGCTAGTATAGGCGTGTCCTTTGTAAGACGTTGGAAAAGAGTTATAAATCGGGTTTGTATGTGAAATTTACTAACACGCGGCGCAAACAGGAAGCTAGTCAGTAAAATATCATTGGTTCTGACACTAGCTCTCACTTATCTCTAAAAAAAGGTTGTAACTATTTCGCATCAAACTTTTTTGCTATCTCTGTATTTACAGCCAAATATTTCGGGCACAAAAGAATAACCCGTTCTTGTCGTTAAACACCGGTTGGGGTACTTTCATCCCTATCGCGGACCGGGGCCGGAACCTCTGAGCAAAGTTGACACCCTTATTGTGCGCACCCATTGGCCTACCCGGAACACGGCGCGGCGGTATAACCAAACAAAGAGTTATAGACTCTTTAGAAAATCTTTGTAGTACCATATTTTAAGAAGTAACAATTTCCATACGATAACAAAATTACGTAGCATTTTATAACTCTGTTTTGTTTAAGGTAGTGTTATTTAGCTGTGGTTTGGCAACACTGAAATTTAAACGGGAGATTCCGGCATGCCCTCGCTTTCTTATATTAACATTTTGAGATTAAATAAACTACTTATGCAATTTTACAGAATATCTTCAAGCATACTAGTTGCCTCAAAAACTTTTACTTGTACTAACAGCCATCCTTACCAATAGTATAAATGCGAAAGTAGCTCTGTCTGAGTATTACGCAATCGCCTAAGCTACTGAACCGATTTGAATGAAATTAAATACAGAGTTATTGATAGAGAACCAAAGACGAAAGCTACTTTTTAAAGCAAAAAAGAACTTTACCTGGGTAAATATGGGATGAAATTTTTGATAAAGAGGAAATAAATTAACCAGAGAATACTGTAAATAGCTTATTTTAATGTCCCTATGTGTTTTATTTGCAAAATAAAAAAACATAGTTGCCAGAAATTACGATTCCACGTGGATGAAATGGCAGGCACAGCAATTTTTAATATATGTACTTTTCTTATCTTAAATATACTCGTATATTATGATACTAAAGCTCGACGTATCTACTAGTTGAGCGAGAGGGTCGTGTTGTACCGTAATATTGCGTTCTACGGCAAACTCATAAGCTTTACGACATCCACTTACTTAGATTTTATTACAAATCTTAAGTGGAACCAGATGCAATATCGTGAATACTTATGTAGGTGATCTTTGTGGTGAAATGGGATGAGGCGTACAATCCCTATAACCATTTTAATTAGGTATTTCTACTTAGCCTAATGAAACCCGAAAGAGGTAATTCTTGTAACATGAGATTGAACGCTTATGTATTTAGTAACTTACTTGTTAATGTATTCTGGGGGTCACCCATGATCATTTAACCTGGGGGGCCAACCATGATCGTCTAAGAAGCGCGTATGATGAACTTCTTAGCTTTCCCAAGAAATTATGAGAAAACCAAGGAGATGATGAAATTTTGCTACGGAACACGGGGTCTTGGATTTAATCCTAGGGTCGGGCAAAGCTCTTGAGTGTTTTATTTCTAGATTAGAGCTCGGTTAAAGGCGCTCGCCCCTTATTAGAGATCAAAACATAACTGGCGATATGCTGGTGTAGGTACTGTCAAGACAAGAGGTAGGCTGTTTCTTCGTGGAGTACAGGTGTGAGCGTATGTCATTTCATGTCATATGTAGCGCAAAAATAAGGAACTACGTATTAAGTAGTGAGGCGTGGGATGAGCGAGTGGTCATGCTCGTCCCCGGCAAAGGGAAGATCTTTCAGCCCGACGGACGCCATGCCTGGGGAACCGCGGCTCTAACTGCTCACGTTGGAAACTTGCTTATATAGTGCAATACGCTCGAAAACTCTCATTGCGCGATTTCGGTTCTCGTGTACTTGTACTCAAACTTTACAATTGTGAACGAGTAGCGCCATCTATGTATGTAGAGTGGAGAAACACTACTACAACTCTATCACCTCTTTCACCTGTTAAATATAAATAAAAACGATTCCACATACTTATTACCACTCTATGTTTATATTCTTACCTGCATTTATTATGAGCTTCAATAACTCAGCCTATGCTCTCTCCAAGGTCCATTTATTTTGAATAATTCAAATCCTACAAACACAGCATACACGGCGCTATACCTGAATGTAAAAATATATTCAGCCCTGGGCTTAAAGTATTCACATAAAGCGGAATAGACTGTAGGAGTTCTAAAAGAAAACATATTAGGGAAAAGCAGTTCCTAATGTACTCGGCAAAAACTATTATGGATAAAATAAAACATAAAGAGATAACCTCTACCGTCAGTGAAGATTTTATTTTACTTGTACATGTGAGGCCTTAAAAGGTTTGGGTAGTCCTGAGTAGGTAAAGTTTATACCAAAATTTGATCCGTTCTCTGAAATATCTGCGAATAAGTTTATCCCTCGTAAATATGTATTTGCTTTTACCAAACCTTATACTTACCCCACTTTGAGAGTAAGTAATAATTTTATAAAATCTCAGAGTCGCTTTTAGCAGGACACTCGGCACAGTTTATAGCTTACTACAGGCAGTATAGACATTAGGAGCAAATCATTCAAAATTACACACTCATACAGACGAGTGCATCCTGTCATTAAGGAGTGTCATACGTCATTTACGTATTTTATCGAAATTTTTCCAAACTTCCTAACTACTGATATACTATTAACTCTGACTAGAAATGTGGGAGAAAATTCAAAAACTTAAGTGTTCGTAACAACCCTGACGCACCATTTGCTTACTGTTTTCAAAAATGAGGCTTAGCTACCACACTGCACCGTGAGTATACCGGTCTGCTGTGTGTGATATTTGAACGAAAATAAGCAAAGGCAAGTTTTGACAACATTTCATTCCGCTAAGATTCGGATACGAAATAAGATTGAAACTTCCTGTTCGAAGGGACAAGTGTCACAAAATACTATGGTAACGTAAAAAAAACCTTATTATCTTATCGAGTGCAAATGAGATTCGATATATTACGATGGCATTGAATGGCCGACCCCATACGTATGAATGAACACATAAATGATTACAAATAAGAAATCTTTTCGCTCAATGATAAACACAATTCGCCAATTTGTAGTCTGTCACTGTCTGTCAGATTTCTAGTCCCCAAGTTTCAAGGTCACACACAAGTCCGTTGTGAAAGGCAAAGAAATATTTCCACGACCTGAAGATCTCACCGAAGACTTATGAAATAAAGAGGTTTCTACAATCTATATTGTGACAAGCACGTAAAGGGTCATTTGTCAAATCCCACGTGAATAAAGGAGTCCGGCCAGAGCTATTCATGTTCAAAATTTGCAACAAGTTCAGAGTGGCATATATTGTAGTACATAGCGGATACCTATATAACTTGCAGTACACATAAGCTATGTGCCAGAATGTTATGTACCTACTGTATTATGTATTGTAGCACAAAGCGTTTCAGAGACCGCACTACGACTATGCTAAGTGTGGTAATGTATTGTAACTGAGTGAACTGTGTCAGTGTACTTTAATGAAATGTAAACTCACAACAGAACAAATATGACTATATATTGAGGAGCTCGTGGGACAGTTGTTATTGCGCATATCATTCGATCAGCGAAGTTGAGCAACCTTACCTCTAGCCAGTAATTGGATGGGTGACCGCCCGAGTTCCCTCCGTGCCTCGGAGAGCACGTTAAGCCGTCGGTCCCGGTTGCCAATTTATCATCTTTGGCAGTCGTTACAGGTCAGTCGGAGGCCTAAAATAGTCTGACAACTGGTTTAACCCAGATCAAAGATTTTCCTCGTAATAGGGGTTGCGAAGGTCAGATGGCAGTCGCTTCGTATAAAAATCAAGTGATCAGCCACATCGGGTTGAATCAAGTGCCGACCCCAACAGTGTACCTATGGGATAAGGCCAGGGAGATGATGATGAACTAATATGACGTTGAATAGCAACCTAACAATCAGAACCCTAGACAATAATGTCATCACTTTCCGCCATAAATCAGAAGCATTTGTGTGTGTTTTGTCATTTATATCATTGACAACATTGAACTCATGACAAACGATGTTTCAAAACGTCGTGAGAAAACCTGCATAATATAATATGTCCGAGAAAAAAATTCAAAGACTTATTTATGTAGTAAATGAGATAGATGACTATGCACATACCATCTGTCATGTAGGCAATTAATCGGCTTCGTTGAAAAGTAACAGATACTTTTCAACGAAGTTGTTACAACACCATTGCGCAACCCCTACGAGGACCTATGCTCTATGCAAGTGTGTGTGCATCTCCCGTGGAATAAACCACTGGTGCGATAGAAAAGGTGTTGTTATGAACAATTTTGGTTTTGCTATGAACATTGTTGCGTTACAATGTTCATAAAACATAAGTTGGCGTTAAGAGCAATGTAAGGCGTATTCCTTAAAGCGCACTTTGAACTGCAACTAATGAAACACAGGAGTTTTCCCCGACACACTTAATTCAGGTACGCTTAGGAAATCAACTAAAATATTATAATATTACACTTTGAAAGGTACCAACGATGAAACATAGAGATGAACATGGAGGATAGGCGATATCTATATAAGTATATTTGATCCTAATGAAAGTACAGAATTTGAAATACTTATTGACATTGACAATATGATTATTCTATGCTATGAAGTGGGTAGTTATAATGTCGTTGGTAGCATTCGATGTGATTGCCATTTAGCTATGAAAACCCATTAACACATTTATAACTAGAATTTAAAAGCATTACAATTAGAGCCAGCTGTGCCTATTTGTTTAAAAAAATTTTACTCCTTGGAACATTCAATGAAAGTTCCGGTACAATCAATTCAGACAGAATGAGGAACATTTTAAAACTTTTTTTTTTTTATTAGTACAAACAGCAACTTTAATTTTGTGTAGATGTCAAAGCCAAACACGATGAAATTCGTTCAATCATTATAAAGACATTATCACAATGATTTTATATATTAAATTTCAACGTAAAGGGTGACGAAGAGAAATGGACCCAATTATTTATTAACATGACAGTATTTTGTCTGCGTCAGTGATATTGAGCTATAATTACGGACCTAGGGGAATAGCGGGCTATTACTTTTCGGACGTTATTACTTACGCTTTCGTTTTAATAAACGACTATTTTTGGACATTATATTGACTTATTAATCGAGAGTAGCAACATGACTTATTAATAAAGAGTAGCTTTGTACACCGTTTATTCCTACATTTCTTACAGTGAAACTGAACTGCTTTTATGGACTTAAAGGAAATGGTTATATGCTTGCAATAAAGCCATTTGGTATGTTAACAAACCCACGAGGATTTTTCCATAAATAATGACGCATCTCTATACAAATAAGTAAATGGAAATGTCCGTTTGTGATTCGAAATTAACAAATTTTCACTCATATAAAATACTAATTTTTTTTCTCCGTTTTCTCCGTTTCATGTCCATTTGTCTGTCTGTCTGTCTGTTTGCGCCGGCTAATCTCGAAAACGGCTGGACTAAAATTTTACTTTATTTTTACTTTTATTTAACATTAAGAGTTCCGCGGGCCAAATTAAGTATTTACGGGTAAAGCCGTGGAGCCCAGCTAGTCTAAAATAACATAACATTATATCTGTAACAAATATCCTAAGTATCAAATGGAATTACCTCCAGGTAGTGATAATGTTTTCTTAACACATCAATTTTTACAACCGTTTTACCAATTTTCGAATGCTCACGTTCAATTCCCAATTCGGCTTTCACACGTTCACCTCTGTTCGATGTGAAACTCTTTTATGACTATATTACGTCTTTTGGGAGAGATTGAGACAAAATGATGTTAATAGTAACACATTATCTGAAGCAAGAAAATTGTTACACTAAAAAGTTAGTGTAGGGGAATCCTAGTTTAGAACATCTGAGCTTCCCTTCTACGACGCCTGAGTAGTGGACTGTATTTTATGATAATTATTTCGTCATTCGCCGATATTAAGTGTAATTATATAAATAGACAAATACAGGGAAAAATTATACCCTAAACTCACCTTTTTGCCGCATCAGGAACCACTTTTATGAATTTATAATATCGGGCTTATTGTCGGCCGACCGCGCGTTTTTTCGTTCCCGCCAAAAGTAAATTGTGTTGCCAACTTAGCAATACTAATCCCAAAAAGAATGGTAGGGAGGAGAAAATGTGTAGATACCATAAAAATCGACTAAATTATAATGTGACGTGTATGTGCGTGTAAAATGCCGCGTTGGTAGACTAGTTTGACATCTCTGTTAATACTAAACAGCCAGAAAATACATATCAAGAATAATTTGAAAGCATTACATAACATTCTACATCTGGTTGGTTATGGTCATAGAGATAAGACATACGGAGGTTGTGTTCTTGATAGCTCTTTATAGTGAATAAACACTAAGTTTTCCAGCATTCCATCAACATTTTACGTGGAAAAGGCGTTGCAAGTGCACATAAAAGTATTACACGTGATGTTCTAATGATAAATTCACATTAATTTCAAAATTAAATTTAAATTCCTACATCATACACAACTCCCCAATTTCCAATGTAGACTCAGTAATTTTTCAAATCCACTCGCTCACATTTTATACCCCAATAAGTAGACATATTCTTACATTTACGGGCGAACTATAAAAATGTTCGCGTTGTTAACAAAAATGAGTGATTTGATCGCATAAACTTGGAGAGTAGGTACCTAAGGAAGTTATTTGGCCCGACACGTTTGACACTGAAATATGATGGCAATTTTCAAGCTACCGAAATATAGTAGGTACCTTCGTATTTTCAAACGAAACTCAGTCAATTCCACTATATGTCGATCAACTTAAATCGGATCCAAATTGAATATGCCGTTAGATTTCGACTGCGATTTATTGTAATTTCCCATGTTATTCCATTTGAATTCGGCCAATTTTATAATACCACTTTACGTGGGAAATATGAATACAATTTACAGCTTTTCAAAGCTTTGATCGAAAATAATATTATTTGCACATTTTTCATTTAGGTATGGTTCACAAATTAATACTTTTTAATGAAATAAAGACACGATTTAGTATGTTAAAGACTGACTGACCTGACCTTACCCTCCTACTTCTAGAGCTAGGAGGAACTCGTGGCACAGTAGCTATTGCGCATATCATTCGATCAGCAAAGTTCAGCTAACCCAACCCTAATCATTAATTGGATGGGTGACCGCCCGAGTTCCCTCCGTGTCTCGGAGAGCATATTAAGCCGTCGGTCCCGGTTACCAATTTATCATCTTTGGCAATCGTTACAGGTCAGTCTGGGGCCAAATATAGTCTGACAACTGGCTTAACACAGATCACAGATTTTCCTGGTCAAAGGGGTTGCGAAAGTCAGATGCCAGTCGCTTCGTATAAAATCAAATGAGCAACCGTATCGGGTCGAATCAAGTGACGACCCCAACAATGTATGGGATAATTCCAGGGAGATAAAATAGGTACTCTAGACTAATATTAAGTGGCTTATTATAATATGCTGACAAATCAATTGCCAAGTATGCATTTTGCAATGCTTCTCTATTACAGGCGCAAAACATTAGTTTAAATAATCTATAACTTCGGTATTGAATTTCATTCCCACATATTCGCAGAAATTATTTCAAAGCTGCCACCGAAACACAACTCGGAACAAATTGTATTAGATAGTCTGTATGTGTATAGATTTTCAAAGTAAGCTAGCTGCGCTCCGCGGATTCACCCGCGTAAACTTAATTTGTTGCGTGGCCACAAATTTAAAGCCTAGTTACTCCTAGTAACATTTACTATATACCTGTGAAAATCTGGTTAAAATCGGTTCAACTGTTTCAGAGATTAGCCGGAACAAACAGACAGAGAAAAATAATTAAAATAGATTTTTTTATATGCTTTCATACACATTTAGTGAAAAGCTGTTAATTTAGAATTACAGACATTAAAATTTTATTGATCTCAACTTATAGATTTTACATTATCATACTTAACAATTCCATTGTATTTTGTTTATTCCAACAGACTTTATAGCTATTTATATCCACTAGCCAATTACATAAAAATAATACAGAGCAAATTGGCAGATACTCATAAGCCGGCTAGTGTGAGTATTTTACTGTATTCCAGAATCAATTCTGCAAAATGATAATTTTATTCATAGAGTTCCCCCTAGAATCGTATCGCTTACTTTGTCCGTGATTTGGTTCAGAAATATTTTATGAAACAAGCTCTCGCACATGTTGCTAATACTATCCTAGTTCCCCATTTCATGCGGAACTAGGATAGTATTATTATGGATTGTGGAGTAATGAACTTGTGAGAAATATTGGTGTTTAAATTTAGTATTATAACTTCAAAGTATAAACGATTATTTAAATAAAAATTATGTGAGACTGACAAAATAGACTGCAAAAAACAACCCGAGGAAGACCACGGTATATTCCAAACGTGTAGCTGCAGAATGAGTTATGAACACTGACTCTACTGCTCATTCAAGAGCAGTAATGAATTTATGAGTCTGTCTGTCTGCTTGTGTAGCGCGATGCGAATACAGTATATGCGCAGTTACCCTCTCTATTATCACTGAGCACTCATAGATCGTGATGGCACCTGTAAGCCTCACCCGTGATGGTAAAAGATTACCAGAGCCTATGAACCCAGTCCGAATTTCTTCACACTTCTTAAAGAACCCTTTGCTCTATTCGCTTGGGTATAGCATCCCCAGTACAACATCTGGATAGAATTAATACCAGCAAGATCACATTTCTTTTATCCATGCAGATATATAAAATTGAATAGCTGTTTTTAATTCCAAGTTAAAAGAACTTAAATTATTAAGATACTTATATAAAATATTATTTTAATAAATTTTTCGCCGTCGATCTGTCCGTGTGTTTGTTCCAGCTAATCTATGAAAAGGCTGGGCCGATTTAAAGGGACTTCTAAGTACTTCTACTGGTAGAGAGAAAATATACAAAGTGTATTTAAAAAAGTCAGACATCCGCCTGGCTGTCAAACATCTTTCCTTTTCCGGGAGTGAGCATGATCACCTCTGCCCGATGTGAAACTCTTTTATGACTATAATATTACTCACTCCAGCTATTCATTTATAGCGTTACATGTAACTAACTTCTACCCACGTGGAAGGGTGACTTTGGGCTAACGCTAACTTTAACTCGTGACTTCATTTTCTTAGCGTAATGATATAATCCTTGATAAGTGCGCTATTTAACAATGAAATATTTTTTTCAAATCGGACCAATACTTTTTCGAGATTTGGAGATTAGCGCGCTCGAACAAACAAACAAATAAATTCTTCAGCTTTATATCTTAGTATAGATTTAGCCCAAAAACAATAGCAAGTAGAGCAAAGCAAAGTTGACCGTAGCCAGTAGTTGGAAGGTTAAACTTAAGCCCTTCCGTGTTTTGGTAATCACATCGTCCAGCCGTCGGTTACAGTTTTCAATCAATTCTATCCGGAACTTTAATCCAGGTTTACCAGTTAGTTGGTCACTTTTTACAAGAGTCAGTTTTTGCTACGAACTAAATTTGAAATCAAGTCACAATAATTCAATTCAAAGCATGTAACGCGATAAAAATAATTTCGATATAATTATGTGTAAAGGGTATTTTAAACCGCAGATAAAACCGCGAATTTATGTAATATTAAAAATGCAAATGATTTATTCTGATTAGGCCCTGGTAAAGCACTTATGAACGACGGCTAACTGACCACCGGTTCGGAAACAAGTCTTCTGAGAAAAATCGACAAGAAACTCATCTGGCACCGTGAATATTTCACTACATAATAAATTATTACGACCAACAATAATATTCAGCAAAAATTTTATGATAATTTCTATTAAATTACGAATATACATACAAACGTAAACATTGTAATGAAAACGCATTGATGTTTATAACAAGAAATTGTCGAGAAATCTCGTTTGTAGAGGATAAAGACCCAGGTATTGCATCATAACTCAATTACCACACGTGCATCCTTTTTTATTTTCCGTCCATTAATAATTGCTTCCGGCAGCTAGTAGATGAAAAGGAAGCTGCCATAATTAATTATCGAGTGGCTGGCGTGCCTGGAGGAGTGTATGATATTTTTAATTAAAATGGAAGCCAATATGATAAAGAGGTTTACTTAGAATTGCATCGTCACAAATAAATATAAATAGTAACCTCTACAATTAGATCACCGGACTATGAATTGATCACGTTAATTTTATTATGCCTCTGGTAGCGTATGCAGGCTGATTGTTGCTGTATGTAAGTTAATATAATGCATATTATTATTATAATAACTTACACACATTAGAATTTTTTAAATCCAACATGGATATATTAACTGGTTTTTTTTTTAAATATAGACATAATTCTGTCTGACTTCACTGTAAAGTAGATAAGCAGTCTTTCTTCCTACATACTTCTTTCGAGTCGTCCATATTCACGCATCTCATCTCATACCATATAACACTTTTCATATGAGTGATATTTCTGAAGATTATTTTACTACAAATAAATGGAATGTTTGATAAATGTGCGGCTTTTAAGATGACTTAGAAACATTTAAGTCCATTCCTGGTGGTTGCAAACAAGAACAAGCATCAGTAACCGTGAACATCATTTCGAATATAAATCAGCAGGCAACCGAAGTAAAGAATGTACTCAAGCCATGCTCATGAATGATGACGCCCATCCTTCTCTCACGTCCTTATGCACTGCAGTATATCTACGTCGAACGAAATTTCACTTGGTGCTTCGTTGATTGAAACTTTCAAAGAGATCGTTTTATGATGAACCTGCTTACCAGAGTGTTATGAATATTGTTTTTATCAAGTCCGATATTTTTGTTAATTTATTTTTAATAAATAATAAATCAGCATTTCAAATGAATTGCAAATTTACAAAAATATACTTATTACGGAAGCCATAAATCCAGAATTTGATGAGCCTTAAAGAGGAATAACTGAATTTTAGAAATCCTCACGGAGTCATCATTTGCTAGTCCTTTCTGAGAAGCCTATTAATTTTTTTTATAAAGTTTTAGTATAAGTTATTGCGAGAAAATATAGTGCAGTTTTCGTTAAAAACCATCTTAACTACCTGTTAGCACCAATTTAAGAATTATTCAAGCAAATTTAAGCTTTTAGAATAGAACTGAGTTATTTAGGATTTTTCCACAGTTCGAAAAATAAAAGGGTGTATTGGACAAATCTAAACATAGTACTGGCGCTCAGTTGTTAAACCCGCATTAAATAAGATTTACAAATAGAGGCCTACTAAAACCCCAACTCTGCTCTCTGAAGAAGGCTGTTTCATTGATTAATATAAGATTTTTAATACAAACTACAGTACCAATTTTCGATAAAACATCCTACCACGCCAAATAAAAAATCAATTCATAGGATCAACGGATTAAGTTTTGCGTTATATGATTAACTTAACACCTATTTTATCATCTTGATACTCGTATATTTAAGTGTAAACTAGTATTATACATATATTAAATATCCCCTTATTCTTCGTACATTACCAAGTTATATTACTAGTAATGTACAAAAACATATATTCTTCGTACGAAACTCGGTAATGTAGGAAGAATATATGCAGTTCCTTCCAATTGCCTCCGTCCAGTGCAATCTCCTCTTCCATGTACATCGTGATCCCTCTATTCTGTATTCTATCTGCCATGTCGCAACTGTACTAAGCCAACTAAAAAAATCCAAATTCTGCACCTTAAATCTAATATATAAAATTTCCATGTCACAATGTTAGTTACCGTACTCCTCCGAAACGGCTAGACCGATTTGTATGAAATTTTCTGTGCAGATTGGGTAGTTCTGAGAATCGGCCAACATCTATTTTTCACCCTAAAGGATTAGGGTGACCACTCCAACAAAATATATGGCAATATAACGTTTGCCGGGCACAGCTAGTATTTATATAAAACTATCGACACTTCGCAAAACAAATCCAACCCGGTATAAGCAGTGATGAAATATCTTATTTTAATTTGTTACGCAATATTTCTGTCGCAATTTTGCACTTTGTAATCTCGATAAATTGCTGTCGAGAAAATTCCGAACACCTCTAGTTTCTTACGTGCCTTTTATTACAGGCAACTGGGCCGTGATAGGGCAGCTACTAATTAAGTTAGTTAGGCTAGTTGTAGGCTAACTGGGCTCTAATCCATGTTTTGAAGGGTTGTAATAAAGAAATTTTAATGTTTATTCATCCTTACTGCAAAAACCTCCCAATACAGGGCGGGCGTCTTTCTACCGGACCATATTATGATAATAGAGAAATTTTAACCTTCACATGTACATATTATACTAGATCATACTACAGGAAAATAAAATTATTAAAATAAACCGCCTTAAGAAGTAAATGCCTTCATTGAATGACGCGTCTTTTTCTTAAAAAAACTACGTTTATCTACGGCGTTTTTCTATTGACACCGGATCATTTTTTAGTCGCGTATCGATATGTCATCCATGCTATACGTCATATTATCAGCAAGAGACGAAATTTAATAGTTGTGAAGGTCCATTTATAGAGAAGGGAAACGGCTGGCCGCAAGCCCCCAGAGGGCGAACATTTTGACCGTAATCAAGCTAATGGACAAACCCTGTGTCCGATCCGCACAAGAGGTTCTATTCAACTGACACTTTAACAACCTTATTTTGTTTATATACTCTTACTCAGTACTTTAGAGGGAGCCTTGACCTTTCCTCGGACTGATAACAAAATTATTATAATTCAAACTTTAGGTAAACTACTGTAATTTAGTACTCATTGCACGAAGTAGAACTTTTGGTGGGTGGTAAGTTAACTAGGTAAATAGATCCTTGGAGCATTCAGCTCGAAGAATGAAAATCAATTTTTTTTGGTAATTGTGTATTAACCATTGTCTATACTAACAACGTGATGGTAAGCGTTGCCGGGACCTGTATATATTCTGCAATCTGCTTACAAGCCCAAACTAACACATTTAGAACGCATACTTAAAGTAAATATATACAGACTCAAATAATCACAATAATAGATCTGAATCCTTTGAGTTTCGGACTTGTAGAGTAATGTAGTCCTAAAACCTCTTTCCCGTAATAACTGCACCTGTATTATAAATCACAGTACAATCTCTTTAAAGCGAGAGGTATTCATATTTGAATACATTTTCTGTGCCTTTGTGAAGATACGATTTGGTAAGTATGCTGTGTTATTAAATATTTGCAACTCGACCGAGGTCACCTAGTTTCTTCTCTTTGAACTATATTTACGTTTAGCAACGATGTTGCTCTTGTAAAAAATATATGTAGGGACTTATGACAATATCCTGAATGTTCTGTAAAAATGAAGCCTTTCTATTCGTGCGGATGTGATTACACTGGTTGTCCTGAAAGCCGTTGTTTATACAGCAAACATTGTAATGTATCTTGGAAGTTATGCCCAATGATAAGCTATAATTTCATTAAGGCATATTAAAATAACTTCGTTTAAACATAAAGTAACAGTCTGTATTTTCTTTTTCTTTATTTTCTCTAACTCTCTTTCTCCGAAAAAGATTCTTCGCACGAAAATCCATGTTTCAGTAGCGTTTTGTTATGAAACATAAATTTTCGTGCCTTTAATAAATAAAGCTTTAGATATATAATGTCAAAAATGTTTCGTTCGGACGTCTTAGAATAAATAAGAACAGTGATAAGAACTTTGGAAACTTTCGACCGAAACTTCGTATTTCGTCGATTAAGGGTAGGGGGCATACTCTCAATTATTGATGATTTTACGAATTCTCCTAACCTACTGCAACCAATTCCGGATTTATTTTATAGCCTACGTACAGTTAAATAAGTTAATATAGGTAATCACAACATAATTATTGATTCACCCTCTATCACGTTGGTACTTAATCATATTTGGTGAAATGTTGGTGTTGTTGTACAACACCTCTACTTACCCCTTCAGGGACGCTTCTTGGATGGCGTGATAATTTTTTTTATTACGATCCTGCCTCCTCCGATTCTAACACAGTACCTACTCAAATAGACTCGACATAAGAAAGGTCGTCGATAGTGTTTTTGGTTGTGTTCAAAAGACTTTATAGCAGACATCGTAGACCTAGTTAGCTATTAGAGTGCCAATGGTGTCCACTGAGTAGGGAACTTTGAAACGAGCAAAATACACCGCGTCAATAAGTGTGTAGGTATAATAGTTGGCAGTGTCGGTGCGGGTAGGGCAGGTCGCAATAATATCTCGGTTATGCAGGTGGGCCGCCGTCCGTCGGTACAAACGAGGTGGTTGACGAGATAAGAGCGCTCGCGTAAGTGCCACCATTGTTGTTTCGAACAATAACCCACGTTCACGTCGCCACCATTATCTGTAACGTGCCGGTCGGAACGGCTAATGGATACCCCCGAATAACCCGTAATTATTTTAATTTTCCCAAAGTATATGTTTAAGTACTTTTTGATCCCTTTATCCTCAAAATTTAAGTAGGAACCCGAATTAAGGAACTTGTTCCGAGTTTTTGTTTCCAGTCCTTTTGGGTTATTCGATCATCTGTGAGGCTCGCTTTTGTTATCTCATTACAATAAGCTAAACATAATGAGATTCGCTTAAACAAACAAAAACGGGGAAGTTTTCTTCCGCTTATATTTTCGAGGTATCTCGCTTTGTTGACTTTATGTGCCTATTACATCTAAACTAATACCATTATAAATCAGTCTACTTTGTTATAAATTTTATAATTAGTAAAGATTTTTATTGGATAAACATAGCTAAAGCCGAAATACAACAAACGCTATTTGTTCAATATTAACAAGATAAGTTTGATAATAAGTACTTTGCTACATTTGCTTACAAGAAGTTAGTGCGTGAGTCCAATTACGTAATAATTACGCGTAAGTAATACATTCAAAGGCAAAACTTTCCAAGTAATTAAGCCACTTAACGAGGATCGGTCTTTTATTAGGTCTCTCCCAGATCTTCTCTCGTAGGCTGAATGTGGTTACGCGTATTCGAAGTCATTATTACCATATGTATTTAAGCTACTTTGAACCTTAAAACCTTTGCATACGGACTAGATTAAATGTCTATTCATTCATACAACTACTGACACAATGCGGAACGTATTCAAAAGAGTAGAATTGTTCAACCTCTAATATTATCACAATTTCAATATATTATTAGACTGACAGACGTTACGCGGTTTCACCCGCGTAGTTCCAGTTTCCGTAAGTGTACGGGAATAAAATAAAGTCTATGTTACTCGCAAATGATGTAGCTTTCCAATGGTGAAAGAATTTTTGAAATCGGCACAGTAGTTTTAGTTTATTCATTACATACATACACATCAGTAGAAGATAGATATAGTAATTGTATTTAAATAAAAAACAGTATAACGAATAATTCGTATATACAACTAGTATAATATGAATTCATAATTATATAACACACTTGCAGAATGAATCAAGAATGTAAGTGTTAATATGTATAGCAATTATATTCATGTCATCTGAAAAAGGCGTCGTTATCATATTTTTACTTTGATTAATGATTGTCATTATTTTTTTCATGGTGCGTTTGAGTCCTTTTGGGCTCTACCCTTCCTCCTAATCCAATTTGTGGAGCATTACCTTTATGGAATTGAACGGGAAAGGTACATTACATCATTGTAAGCCAGGTTGTCGCCGTAATTACTTTACAAAAAGGGATTAAAATTTATTTTTGTATACTGCTAAAATGGCAAACAAACCGCGTGGAAGGGACGCGGATTTAGAGTATCAGCAGTTTAGCTGTTCCTCACTAGTTAGTAATATGCCTTCTTAATAAATGGGATAGCTACAAGACAACTACGCTATGATAGAGCAGGATAATTTAACTGAGATTGAAAGTACCATTTTACTTATTATTGGACCACTTTACAGTTCCACATTCGAGTTGTAACTTCTTACCTACCAAGATCTTACTACGAACTTTTCTTAAAGTCACTGAAAACGTTAGTAATGTTTTTTTGTTTTCCGCCACAAGAATGTAACGCCAGAAAAACTGAACCTATTCCTATGCAAACTTCAAACAAAATCCAAATTGAAATCCGTTCGGCGGGCTTCCATCGGATATTCGTGACTAAAAGAAACGCGATGCCTATATGGAATATTCTAGTAAATTCCTATTAAGTAATATTTTGACTAGAATTGTATTCCGACCCAGAACAATTATATTTTACGTATCATCATCGCAAAGCAAACCGGATTAATTAATAAAGCCATTACCCATCGGATCCACGCAATGCAATGAATTAACTCAGCAATTATATGGTTGATGCAATTTTTGTTATAACTCAATAACGTGACGAATGATTCCGAATAATTAATACGACCGGATTAACTTACTATGTTTATTATAATAATTTTAACAAAATCTTTAATATTTTTACAGATTTTGTTAATTCTATAATATTTTTATATGTTATATTTAAAATAAATAAAAAAAAACATAGTGAAACTTTTGCAGATTTGACTGAGACGAGGTTTCATGGCTATTTATTAGACTTTTATGCGGGACACGGATGTTTATATTCAAATTTCTTTAAAAATAGTTAAGGTAAATACGAACACGAGGCGGGACTGGGACTCACGATCCCTGCGAACCGTGCCGCTGCTCTGCCAACTAAGCTACTCATGATCACATCTGTCGAAATTTTCCTCCCCTTGTGATTTTAGGGGTTGCACCATCTCTTGGTTGGCGAATACGAACTAAACTGATACTATTTTTCCTCGTGTTCGTAGTTTTCCTAATCATTTTAAAGATTTGGTAATTACAACACTTTTGTAAAGTGCCAAAAAGAAGATTAAGTAGTCCTAGAGGATATATTAAAAATCAAGGAGTAACATTTATAATCCAATAACAATTTCGACATTCTTACAATGTATAGTAAGCAAAAACATCGATTAAAATATTATTTCGTCCTATTTATTGGACACTTGTGACTGAAGAGTATATAGGAATAATCCACTTAAAATAATACTGATAATATATTTAAAGGGATCTCGTCGAATTTGCCTCTCATATTGTAGGTACACCTAACTAAATTCAATTATATGTGAGACTTGGGAAATATTGAGTTTGACAAATCCTTGAACCTCGAGGGTCTAATTTGTAATATAATCAATCGATTCGAACAACCTCTCATATTAACGTACAGAATATAGGCTACATTTATCCGTAATTAATACGCTGAGGAGGAATAAAACAATTATAGAGCTCTTTAGATATACTTGAAGTAATAATTATGCGCAAGTATCTACACTACTATAAGAATTTAAATAACATTATTATTTGACTGAAAATCTTCACGGGAAATCGACTAGGCGGATTTAATTAGATATTTTGTGTCTGAAGACAATAATTTAACATAAAATGTCGATCGATGCTGGTAGCCAGAATAGTTATTTGGCTACCTAAAGCGATATTTCGCGTTATTTAGCTAAACGTGAAGTCTAACACAGGATAAATGCAGTTGCTACAAACTTAATTTTGCGATCATTTGTCCCGTCCTAAGTTGCGTTGCGACTCTACGAAACTATAAACCTAATAAGCTAGTCAGCCAAAGGCGCTGAAGCCGAATTAAGCTGATGTAAATCGTGCCTAATTTAATTTGAGTACTGCAACTATAATGGAAGAACAAAGACGGATTGTATATCCAACTTTCATTTAAATGGTGTGCCCTGTGCCCTGAGGTTTCTCCTGTGTGGACGTCATTTCATGGGTGACTCGCGGATTCCAATTTTTTTGAATAAAAGTAGTTTCAGTAACTCCTTGTAAAATTATCTACCTATCAGTTAGAGTCTCTGAGATAAACAGACAGAAAGACGGAGAATCATTTTTAAAATAGTTTTTTTTATGTCTGTACCGTATATACTTTCATATTTAGTTAGTGAAAAGCACACACTTCAATTTTATTTATCTGTATAGATTTAACCATTTGAACCATTGACAAAGCGATTGGTCAGCATTCTGTTCTCATGCCTTTTAATTAATAAACGTTGTGTAAGATTTACTACGAATGATCCTAAACATAAAAATAATTTGTCTCGAGTGCCACTTACGAAGGCATCCAATCATTTAGTTCACCTGATTGTTTACCTACCTTATGGATATAATTATATACAGGGACCGTCATGAGTTTTGAGCGGTGGCCTTCAATATAATAATTTTTATTACATAATTTTTGAGATGCGCATGCTCAAATAAACATGTACGCAGTTCTCCCCAAGATTTTCACTGAGCGCTCAATATTCGTGACTGCATCTGTATATCACTCCGACTCCAAACCAACCTCACCCTATTATCAAACAAACCTTACTCAGAGGAGAAGTCGAATCTAAGGTGCATTATTTAGCTGAGACTTGAACAAAGAAAGTGAGCAGCTCCGAATATCGAAAAGAAGGTCGATCACGTTACGCCTCACTTCTCTTAAAACCTTTTTGTATTTTTGGAAGTTCTTAGGCATATCAAACTGGCATTCCCTGTACAAAACTCATTCAATCGATCGCAACATGTATGCATGTATATTACGATTGTTATAAATTTTTATCTCAATTTATACAATTTTGCAGTAATTACTGTTCTGCAACACTCAGTCACGGCTCGTGTCACAAAAAGACGCTCGTGTCTCTAAGGGCCTCTTAAACAGTTGCATGATCTGTTACTTAACAAATTCATGGCCTTTCACTTATTTGTACAGAAGTAAAAGAGCAGCATTACTTTTTTTAATAATAAAAAGGTGGCACGGAAGCATGTAGTCCACCTGATGGTAAGCGGCTACTGCAGTCTATAAACAGGACCAATACCATAGCGACACTCGCGCTTTGGCAGCCATTGGAATGTTTGCACTCTCTAGCGCAATAATTTTTTACCCATGCACCCTCTTTTATTTATCAGAATCGTTATTTGGCCAATTTGTATGGAACGATATTTCATCCGGAATCCATAATAGATCCATCATCATCACACGGAACCCTTAAGAAGGAGGAAGTGTGTATAAACAGATAACCAGCGATCGATCATCGATGTAAAATTTATTCCATTCCATAAAGTTCTATCTTGAGCCTTTTGTTATTTTAGGATCGAGTGTTACTTGGGACCTTAAGAGGAAATTGAAACGCTGCGTACTTAAATAATGTTATGTATATTATGTAGTTCTTATATGTGTATGTTCAAGTATATAGAAGGCCAATGCCTCTCTAGACTTTAAAATTGATTTTCCTTATCAATGGACACAGTAAAATTTAAACCTAGCCTTATAAATCATTCATAAGATAATAAAGTGTCCGCCCGTCTTTACATAAATAAAGAAACAATTCAAAAGTAATTTGTGAAAGTTACTCAAAAGACACATTCAGAAACGAAACATGATACAAGAAAGATCGTTTAACAATCCACATTCCAAATGACGTACGTATATTAATATTTTCATAAGGAAACAATTAAGAAGTTCTTCAAACGTTTCAATGGGTATTGATTATTTAGAATTAGGTCGATACTGTGCTAGATATATCCAGTATTTTAACCTAGAGGTTAATGAATGAGCAGCAATATTGAAATGGTAGAACGAATTAAAAAGATGGTAACTTTATCTGGAGTAGATAATGATAACATACTTCTATCACCCTGATAATGCATAATGACCTTAGCTCATTGAATAAAATATAAGTATTAAATAAGGAGCTTCATTTTATACTTCCTTGACTTTGTTCCGACTGTTATAAGCTGTGGTTTAAATGGAATATTTAATATAGAAGCTAAAATTGAAAAAGCATAGTACATACCGAGTCGAGTAAAATAGAAGTTCATTATGAAGGTCTGAACTATTTACTGGGACGATTAATATTCCTCGATACACACCGGAATATACGATTCACGAACAAGAGACTTTATAATTAAAATGTTACCTTGTGATATATTAAGCAATGTAAATCGAGCGAATTTTTTTAGGCGATTTTTGACAAAGTGCATGCAATTTATAGGTACGCTGGTACACTTAAATTAAAAACTAAAATAAAAAATCTCTATTCATTAAAAATATTTATTTTTGGGCTAGTTTTTGGAATTTCATATTACAATGAAAATAAAAATTGTTTTATATTTATCATCCGAACTTTGAATAAGCCCTTACACTTGATCAAAAAAATAAGAATGTAAACATATAAAAGTTAAGGGATTTTTTACTTTATCTTTAAATTTATATGAACCACCAGCTGATGCTGAAAGAAAGTCTAGAGCGTTTTTTAATTTAGCAAAAACAGTTTACAATAATACCAAATACGATGAATGCGGAAAAACAATGCTTATCAGAATGCAGCTGTCTTATTTACTACATACAGGCAGAGGTGTTGTAAAAATAACACCTACTTTTCACCAAAGGTTATTAAGTGACAACGTGGCAGATGATGAGTATATCGCCGTCTCAGGTGCTATACATTCGTCTTTGAATTACTTCTCACACATACGCAGGTTTGGTCACGATTTTTTCCTTCACCATAAACGTGCGTGAATTCACTGCACATAAGTTTTTAGAAAAACTCATTGGTGCATACCCCGCTGGGATTCGAACTTGCGTCGCTAGCGCAGCAGGCGACTGCTCCAACCCTAAGGCCACCACAGCTCTTGTCTCATTTACTAAAGAGAGTAATTTCACTCACTTTTTTTTTAGATTACGATTTTTTTCGTTTAAACAAGCTGGCAGACGTTAACATCCGTGAAGCTCAGTTTGGTGGAGCCCGGCCGGCTTGGTCTCCCGCCGCGGGTTGTCACAGCTAATTTGCACACAATTGTTCATCCCGGACGAAAGTATAGAAATAAGAGGGGAAATGTAGTCAGGATTCAATGTAACTCACTAATTGGACCCACCAAATTGTATTCCGCTCTGACAGCCGCCCGAAACGATGAATGTTCGTTAAAAGTTCATGTCGAATGTAAATGTAAATGACAATGGTAGGTATAACCTACTTTATCGATGGACATCAAACAGCCCAATTCAAAATATTCCGTTGTAAAATATTTTAAAGCCAAGCAATATCTTTCCGTTTTTGAATATTTTTTTATAATGGCTTTTCCCAGCTGAAATTGAACTCAAAATTTATTTAATTTTAGCAGTGTTAAATTGTTTATCATTTGACTACTAAAGTGGTATTGCCTATTGGAAAGAAATAGTTTACCACATGCAAGCCTATACGCTTGTTTCAGATCATATTATCAACCCTAAAACATCCTTACATCCTTCTTAAAGAACTTGATACTGTAATATTTTGAAAATTGGTATTCAATTTCTTTAGGAAAAACCAAATTGAGGAGTGTAATTTCAAAGCTTAAGTATTCGGTAATTAACGCTGTAACAATCTTCATGGTAAATGTAGTGGAACACACAGTCAGACTGGCTCAACCCAGATAGTGTATGTGCTTAACGACTCTAGCTTGTTTGCGTTGTGAGACCAGGATCGTTGATAATTCTCAAAGCAGGTTTATCAAGGGAAGTGAAGATTATACACATAGGACTTAACTCATAAGCTAAGTACATGTCCAAGACTATTTATAAGACGTTAAGTGTTAGTTTACTGTAGATGTTGTGATAAATAAAGTTTCTAATAATGCTGGGGATATAATTTTTCTTATGTTTCAAGCAAATCCCTTGTTCGTGTATGCGTTCTTAGCTCATTCAACCACTTTTTCTAACGACCAACATGCCTGTCGTTCATCGTTGTTAGTACGTTAGTATTAACAATGAATATAAGTCCTAATTTAAGGACGTACCTTTGTACTTTAACGTAAGATAAACTAGGTACCAATTATTATTAATAATACCGTACTTTGAACAATGGCTCCGTCTGGAATCCTTCTCGAGTTTTACGGGGAAGGTAAATTGTAATCCTCTTAAACGGAAAATGGAAAAGTTCTTGACGTAATTATGGTTTTATTATAACGAGCTATTTAATAAATGCTTTTGTTAATAAATCAAATTAATTGGTATCAGATTCTGTAGGTATAAAGATAATTTATAGATAAATACAACTAAAGCACATATTATATCCTTTATTTCTCTTATTTTGCTTCGTAAAGTTGAAGTATTTAGAAGCATGGTTTAGTTCAGCAAATTTTTTAAATGTATTGTTATGAATTGCCATGACCAAATAGTGATGATTTTGTAGGTAATAGTGCTGGGAAGCAATTAGCACAATTCGAGCAGGGGTGCTGAAAGAGATCGCGTGCGGTTGAGCGAAGATAGCAGTTTGGAGTAATTACGATTGTTGTGAGCGCCGACAATCACTTAGAAGCGCCTTATCTAAGCCCTACTTAACGCGCGGACTTGGCTATTAAGTCATAAATCGTGGGTTAGTCACGCAACGAGCTGACGATTTGGCTGAAAGCGAGTTATCTTCACCTTGGCATCTAATTAAGGAAATCTTTTTTCTTGCTCTCTTTAATTGGAACCTTAAATTACTCGAATGGACTATAAATAAAGCGTCGTTTTACTCACGAAAATATAAAACTTTTCCAAAGTGCGGTGTGTGCATAAAAAGGGGCGCCGTGATTAGCTGTTTTGTTTGGTACCCTCGGGGTACCGTTGCGTCGAAATACATAGAAAAATTTACAATAATCGTATCTATTTCAAACTTCTCCACGGTACCAACTATCAAGTATTTTATTAAAATATTGTGTTTAAGATTATTTCTATATTTATCCGTGGGTTTATAAATACTTGATGTGTAATATTTTACCAGAAATACGCGAGTTATATTCGGTATGAAGCGTTTATTACTTATTGTATAGGAGTTTAGGCGTTTATTGGCGTTTCTTATACTCTATGGTAGTTTAATTGACTCTATTATTTGGTGCCAATGAAATTTCATATAATAAGTATAATATGCATATTCTATCATACTAGACCCATTACAGTAAATACATCAATCAAAGAAGACACGTGACGTTTGACTAAGCCATCGCACAATGTTAGTATGGAGAATGGATTACATTGTATCGCTCTAGAAGCGGTTTAAGGCCGTCCCAGCGGGTGTATCGACTCAGTCAATGGACACTACAGCTATCCATTTAGCAATTGGACAGTCAGTTTGACACACGACAGTGTGCGCGCGTCCCGTGCCTCCCGATGCAGACTGGACCCCCAACCCACCCCTCCATGCACGATGCAATTAGTCTCCAAAGTCTAAAGATTTACGGTATTGCCATCGACAACGTATAGCTTACTAGTCACGGTACACGTTACGTGCCTAATTTATTTGAGTATAATTTACATTTTGCAATACAGGTAAATTGCTACACTATGTGCGCAATCCAATGGCTAATCAAAGCATGAATTAGATACTAGACTTGATATGTGAAAAGGATAACAAACCACAAAAGTATTAGTTTGATTTCATTTCATACTTGCGGCGCCTCACGGTGTTAACAGCCCGGTTATGATAGCGAAAGCAACAAAAAATATTCAAATCGGTCTAACAATTTTAGCGAGACCCACGAACACCAATTTATTTTTATACATAAAAAGATTAGTTGGAAGGGAACAATGCAAAGCTTCAATGGAAGGTTTCATGAATATTCTAGGAAAAATACTCAGGATATAGGTGTCTGTGACGTGCCTGTGACCAAATCAAAGGATATTTTACGGATCGGGCTGCTCGGAAATGTATAGTTTGATCATAGATGAAAAAATCTCTAGCGCAACGAGTTTTTCATCTGTGAGCTCTATTTCGTTTTATTTTACTCCTTTTTTTATTTTGTCAAAATATTACACCGTTTCATTAAAAATGCATGTCGACAAGTTGGTAAATGAAAGGCTTAATACTTGCGTAATCTAGATAAAGTCTTAATAATAACGTTAAATATAGGATATACCTTATTCAGAAATACTATGTTAAAGTTTTCCAAAGTTAAGGGAGTTCAACGTCAAGCACATGTTTTCATGTTCATGTACAAAACTGTATGAATGGTGTGTGGATCATTTACACATTTACGATATGGACTCTTGACTGATATATTTATGTAAGAAGTTAGAATAAAGTACATAATAAATATACCTTCGCCTAATGGTAAAGTAAGTATCTAAGCATAATAGCCGTAGTACCAATTGCCGAATAATGGAATATTTTTTATGACCGACTAGTAAGCGGTTACCGCAGCCTATAGACGCCTACATCACTTGCGCGTTACCAACCCTATAAACCGATCATTAAGAAACCCATGCTGTGCTCGCTCGGGAAAACCATGCTGTGGAGCTCGTTCCATTTGGTTAGTTGCTAATCTTAGTAAAATCTGTATGCAAATAGTTTTCACTGTTGTTTGTGTAACGCCAGCTAGAGGGCGTGACTAACCACTCAACCGATAGTTGATGGCACCGGCCAGTGGCAACTCTGCCAAGAATAACAATTGAATGCCCACTATATACCACTAGTATTTACATAACAAATGTACGCTATACACACAGCTCTAGTTTATCCCGCTGCAGTTTAGACTGTAGTTTTTGCATCTTATGCGCAATATTTTTCGCGGAAGGATTATCATGTATTGCTGTGCCAGTCACAGGAAATACAATTACAAAATTTTTCAGCATATGATATGCAATTTATTAAAACGTATAGTGTTATCTATATCTTTTTAATTTAAAATGCTTTATGTTTTATAAAATACTAGCGAACGTCACGCGTATCTACGGGAATAAAATAGCCTATATTTCTCGCTGATAATGTAGCTAACCATTACTGAAAGAATTTTTAAAATCGGACCAGTATTTTTTGAGCCAATTCGTTACAAAGATACTTACATACAAATTTTTCCTCCTTATAACATTAGGGTAGATTATAATACTAGCAAACACCTAGTATCAAGGCAAACCCAAAGTTCGTCCTGAATCGAACCTAGATAAGCTAGGTAGTACCTAGCTTATCTAGGTTCGATTACATATACATACATAGTGCGATACGCACCAGTACATACTAAATTAAAGATTTGCTAAGCGTAGAATCCATTGAAATAATAATTACACAATCAATAAATATTGTGTTAGTCACAAGATGTTTATAGCTTACCGATACTTGTCATACAGTATAGATACGGGGTGCTTGATAATATCTGTAGCAAGCATTGTAATAAAAATAAATTTATGGAAAAAGGTTGTGTGATGTGAAAGTGACATCCACCCATGAACATCAACAAAATCGGTCTTGCAAATGCACTGCCTTTTGAAACGTTATAAGTATGCTCTCTTCTTGAAGATTCCCAGGTCATAACGTTTCGGAAATCGGTATTTTCACCGAGTGGTAGTGCAAGGTTGAAAATATTTTATTTTTTATCACGCTGCCATAGATCAAAATACATCGAGGTGGTGTGGTTTGACTTACGTTTCGTCTCGTTCGGGTGAAGTATTGGTAAAACGCAACGTTAACCAGCGAATTGAACTCACACACGGACATTCAAAATAATTTCTTCATACTATATGTGTATATTGCCTTAACTTTATGTTATACATCGCTTGTTTACGAAACTTAACAAAATTATTCTGTGTAAACGTTTCAACAACGAGTTCGTAACTACACTCTGGGGATATAAGTTTGTTGAATACAAATACTTTAACGGACTGCGCAAAATTAACATATGGGGAATTGAGAATATTTTTATTACACGATGGAGATTCGATATTATATAAACACGAAAATAATATTCATTTTATTTTTCCGTAAAGCGTGCTCCCTCTGTTCGTTCGTGGATGGAGATACCCTGTATTTTTTTAAATAATATCACGAAACCCGCTCTAATAGTACATGCTCCGCTGCCATCAATATTTTGGAGAATAAGACAGAGATTGAGAAAGAGTAAAAATAATAGGCAAATCATGTTATTGTTAGAAATGAATGCACCAGTCTTTTGTTTTATTGTAATCTTGTATTTGGGTAGTTAATACTACCTATTTTTTTTTCGGCTGAAATTCAAAATTTAAATGAGTTGAAGATTAAAAAAAAATATTAATCAAACAAAGATCAATTTGATTAGATTTTTAGTTTATTTACGTCTTTATTAAACTTGGATAATAATTAATGACTAGCCACTGTGATACCACACGGCTGTGGTAACGAATACTGAATCTCATGCGTAAAACACATAGTGTTCTGAGTACTTAGGTGTATATTTATGGGTTCGATTAGGGTCGACAAGCCTTCACCCTGTCGCCTCATATGATGGATGAAGCCCACATCAGATTTCGGATAGTTTTTGCATACTTTTTATGAACGTGCAAGAGCTTAAGCCACGAGGTCCATCTAGACGTGTATAACTTTTCAAAGGGTTTCTGAAAGCGGTCGACATTTTTTTCACTTACTAATAATATATTTAAAGAGTATTATGACGTCATTTTAGTATCAGCCATATTTACGTCACAAGTGGTGCACACATTTTTTAAGAAAACACAGGTTTACCTTTGCAGGAAGTAAGTGGATTAATTGCTTGTTTTATTTAGTAATAGCATATTACTTAAAGAGTTGAAAGGACTGTTGATTAAATGCCGTTGAATTGATTAATGACCTTTGGGCCGTCGTTACAGTACAGTCATCTTACTTACTTCTTTTGCGTTGAAGTTTAATTAATGTATCACAAAATGAAACGCCAAAGCTAAGATGTTCCTAATACGCTCTGCTTAAACCAATAGGCAGCCTTGCCTTGGTACATATCATTGATATAAAATCTTATCTTATGGTCTTTTGTCGCCCTAAATGTGAGTTATTAAATTCAAATGCAATTTCTAACACATGTGTCAATTAAACTAGTAGGTGTGTGCACGTGAGACACTAGTACAAGGGCACAGTGCCAACATTGATGGAAATAAAATGTGAATTGGCCGTTTGGATAGCTCTAAACTTTACTGTAACAGCTACATACGCTTAGATAGATTTGATAGATATATACATAGATAGGATTTTCTGAAAATGCCTACTAATATTATTGTGCACAAGAAGCGCACAATAATTTTTCTTACAAAAAAAATCTTGTAATAAGAGCCGTGGTGGCCTCGGGGTTTGAGCAGTCGCTTGTTACGCAAGCGACGCAAGTTCGAATCCTAGCGGGGCCTGCACCAATGAGTTTTTCTAAAAAAACTTATGTACAGTGATTTCACACCACGTGCTTTACGGTGAAGGAAAACATCGTGAGGAAACCTGCATATTTCTGAGAAGTATTTCAAAGACGTATGTATAGTGCCTGAGACGGCGATAGACTCACCATCTGTCACGTTGGCACTAAATCAAATTCGGTGAAAAGTGGGTGTTGTGCTAACAACACCTCTGCCTACCCCTTCGGGGAATACAGGCGTGAGCAAATTTATGTATGTATCTTAATATACTTCAATTAAATAATTTCTAGAAACTTCTTTCATGTCAAGAAAATTAAAAGTACTCCATACTGATTTAGCGATTAAACTCCCTTATTTCATGATCAAGGTAATTTCAATATTACCAATTTGTGGGTTTGCAGCACTTATCCTCCACATAAATGGCGTTTCGTTAGTACCCATATCTTTATATTTTTTACTATGAAAAGTTTACTACAATAATTATACGGTTCGAATTACGACACAGTAAGCAATAAAGTAAACTTCTAGCTTTTAGGCTTATACCGACACTAAATTATGTCTTCATACCGCCGATATAGAGTCTTTATACGCATGCATACATACATGTATGTACACGCCTGTATTCCCCGAAGGTGAAGGCAGAGGTATATATATACATATATATTAGCCTTAGTGTGTAATATAATTCAATTCAAATAAATGCTATTCCACAGAAAATGAGTATATCATCGTACAGTTATATAGATTGTGAAATAGACCCTCATAATCTTTTGACGTAAAATTTACACTAGTAAAACCCTAATGAAAACTACCACAAGACTCAGAATTATTCATTGAAGGCTCAAAGACGTCTCATTGCGCGTAGCCTTTAGCGCTCGATATTTCTATTTACTAAGATCTTGTAGATGATTGAACACTCTCTTACCAGGACCAGGCTCGGAGCATTAATAATATTACTTTTATTTATTACTTCATAGAAGTGTATAGTAGCATTTTTATTGAGTTAATATAAAAGGAACAGTACTGAAAACTAATTACAAGTAGAAACTTTGCCCAAATCGGTGTCTCTCGGGATCGTGCAAAGAAGGCTGGCAGCATTGCCACGTTGAATAGCAATGCTGATTCTCTGAGCGAGAAAAGCCCCAGCCCGCTTGTCACGAGAAGCTTCCAGACGACGTACAACCTCTTTGAAAAGTTGATGAACATCTGGACCCCAAGGCCCCAGAGTTTCAACCGCAAACGCAGAAAATATGTATCCTAGACCAATGCAAGCATATTTCCGGCGCTTGAGGCACTCCTGCTGAACAGCAGCAGCACCGGCCGCCACAGTAGCATTTATGGATTTGTACTAAATAAACCATGTCAGTAGTGGATGACCTTACGATGACGCGGTGCATTGTACATCAGTTTGAGCGAGGGCCGAGAGGCACATAAAAACAGGTAGTCTGTTGTTCCTCATCATAATTTTAGTTGCAGGTAGGGTTGATTTGTGTCTCTTCAATTCAATTCAAAATATCTTTATTTGATTAGACTTCTCACATAATACTTTGAAATCGTCGGAAGGACACAAAAAAAGTTTATTTTTTGTGTTCAACAGGATTAAAAATGTTATCCTATGGGTTATTTTAAGATAACAGTGTGAGGATCTGATGATCTGACACGAAACTTTAATCATCTGTGATGTAATTATACGTCATCATTGTCTGGTAGATGGCAGTGTGTGACCTTTTCAGACCATTATTATATACATATGCATAGAGATGTATAGATTATTTTCCAAATCAGAAATTCTAGGGTAGTTACGTGAACCTAACATTTCGTCGAATATTATATGCCTGCTGCCTAAGCAATGTTTGACTTATGAATTCTCTATCGATGTGACTAGTTAAATATTCTAAAGTGTAATAATAACTGCCTGTGTAAATTGGTTTCGCCGGGTACTTCACAGGAATTTACATATACACACCTACATACAATTCAGAGGGATATTAAACACGGCGTCGCTTGAACAAACATCGTAAATCACACAAAACTAGGGATTCTGTAAACAGAATTTGCTTTCTAATTTCCTACTAGGCGCTTGTTTATATACTTAATGTTGATTACTAAAGGTTTAATCACCATTCTATAGCTTAATGTTAGTAACAAACTCAACAACTCATTAAAACTAGACAACACCTACATTATATCTTCAGACAAAAGTAGTAAGGGTTCGGAATTTAAATCGCATTTTCTCACTTTTCAACAAGTAATTCCGTAGCACCATAATGTTGCATAGCCGGATGGCGCTAATCTTCACACCTCCCCTAGCTCAGTGGTACAAAAAAAACTTACGGATGGTCAGCTCCTTTACTTATATATGCATATTGACGGGCGTCTAATATAAAGTTACTAATGGGCTTTCGTTAGCCTAGATGCAAGGTATGATCTAATAAGTGTGACAATTTTCAGCCAGTTTAGCCGACCTTCTGTTACCTTTCTGTTTTGTGCCTGTGGGGTCAGAGCGGTCTGCCATAATTATGTCGCGAGTTCCAAAATACTGCAGAATATATGTGAAGAGTAGAAGTTTGAGAGTAGGCTTTACTGTTGATTTATCATAGCACTAAGTATTTTGTTACTCTTTTATTTTTATCATTCACAAATGAAATAGCAGAGTAGGTAAATATAGCACCATTCCACTCTAGCCTAATTTATAAAATTTAATATAATGGCATCTTAAGTAAGGTTTTGTTTTATAAAATGTTAAAACAAACGCTCTACATTTTATTTTCAGGTTAGAATATTCAACCCATCATAAATCGCTTTAGTTAGGCAAGGTGGAATTTATTTCAGAAATGTAAGTAACTGAGATATTTTACGATAATTACTTTCTTCTAGCCGTTTATTTTCTTATCTTTTTAAATAATTAATGACCGCGCGCTTTTTCATTACTATAATGTTTCGAAGTAATTGTAAAAATGTATTAATAAAATATTGTTGAAGAAAAAAATGCCTCAAATCACCAGCCATTGTTCTCCTCGACTTATATGTAACTTGGTTGGTTATAGGTAAGGTTTATGGAGGTAGCAGTAACTATGGCTTTAGCTTTGGCTGTGGAATGTGTTCCACCTAAATACGCTGATTCAATTGTCAAAATGTGAATATTTGTAACTTTAGCATGCGAAACATTTGCAGTAACAGTTTACAGTTAAATAATTAACGTTATCTGACGTAATATTTTGTTTTACCTAACCGGTACTCAATATGTATTTGATAAAGATAGTCGATGCAACCAATTCGAACATGCCCTTTTTATTTTGAATCTCGCAACAATATATGGTCGTTTAAGCAGTATGTATTAAGATCTAATTAACTTTTAAGTTTCATTTTATAACACCAAAGTGAAACGTCAGAGCTCTGATGTTTTTAATACGTTCTGTTTAAGCTGATAATGGTAGGCCCCCTGCAGTTAATATACTGAATCCGCAACCCTGAAATGTAAGGCTTGGTAATCAAGGTCATCGATCTACTAATAAAAGCCTTGACAATACAATTTGTTCAAAATGACTTAGTTTGTTTATCCCATTCTCCAATTTCACTTGTTCTGTCCCATCTCTTTGTAAGCAGCTTAATGCGGCCTAAGCTTGTTACGTACCAAAAAGCTCTGATAATTATATTTATGGTTATAGCGTATTACGAAAGACTGACTGGCGTCTTACCTTCGATGAATTATGTATTAATGTTGTTACTTTGATTGATTGACGTTATCTGGAACTATTCGATGTTTCGTGTTTTACCTGTATGGCAGAATCGAAGGAGATAAATATATTAGAGACATACCTAGGTATTATTTGTACAAAGTGATAGTGTTTCTTTAAGTCCCATAGACATTATTAAATCTACGGTCTCCTAAAGAAACGATGATAACGATGCGTGTGACGCTTTGTCTTTCAACCACATTAGGTATTATTATCAGCTTCTTAGGCAATATGAAATTGAAACCAGATTTGTAAAAATAGTAAGTGTTGAGGATTTAAAATCAATCAAATCAAAGCTTTTAAAATCTGCTCCTTAGGTGACTGTCAAAGAAATGGTCGGGTCATTGAATTGAAGTTAAGAAAAATGATTTTGAAACCCGTAAATAACGTAGGGCGATCGGCCACGAGGTGACACCCCGGTACTGATATCACGGTAAGGCCGTTTATGCCGTGAGTGTGTCACTTCGAAAGTTTTGTGTCACTTTGAACTTTTATTTCAATCACTCTTATGTATCTGTAAACTACGTTTGCTAATACTACCGAGAAACCCATATTCATATTGATAACGGGAATTGTCCTGATTTAAGAAGTGATCTAACTGACAAGTAATCTTGTGGGTAAATAAGTTGTTTGTCTTTCTGTTACCTTTTCATGCTTCTACCATTATTTTGAGAATAGAGAGGGGACTGATAAGGGCTTCAAAATCATATCGCAGGCAAAGTCGCGGTAAAAAGCTAGTTTGTTATATAAACTCTAATATAATAAGTTTGACAGTCAAAAAAGTTAAGTGTAAGTACGTGCCTGAAACGCTCGTTTGTAATTTGAAAATTCATTCTGCCAAATGAAAATCTTGAGAGGCCGATGTGAAACTTTACAACTACTTCGGTAATTGCTCCGAAAGTTGGGAAATGAAAAGACCCTGGGGCTGCCGACCGAAATGACGGATCCAATATAAAACAGGAAGAGAATATATATAAATATATTATTCGCGTGTTGAAAAGTTGGTCGATTAAAGTTCCTGCTCTGTGGTGCTTCTTTGCGTTTTGTTTATGAACTAGGTATATGCCGCGCTTTATTGTTTTCCCGCCTTGATTGCGATACGACACGACCCGTCAAATTAAAAAAAAATATATAGGGTCTAATTGAGAAACCTCCTCTTTTTTTGTAGTCGGTTTAAAGGTAATTGCAAGAGAGTGGCTCAGATTTGTTTAGCAAAAGACAAAAGGAGAAAAATATTTAATGTTTCCCAACACGACGCATATAAATTTTTAAGCATTTTGCATAACCTCGTGAATAAACAAAATAAAATATTGTGAAACATGAGAGCCAGACTTGTACCTTTTAAAGTCTGAAAGTCATAACTGATGACCTTCATACGTATTTCATTACTTACCTACGGGAGCAAAGTACAACAAAGCGTCTTACCTATATTTAGACGCCAATTTTTATCTTTCGAAAGGAAAATGTGGTATGCTTCAATTAAGATTTTTCCGATTCCATTTTTGATGCACTAATGAAAGTTCTTGATCATTATTTTTTATTATTTTCTGCTACTAATATTTACAATTAAACATTGCATAAAGTAAAAAAGGAACACAGAATTCCGAAAACTATTTGGCGCAATTGTATTCTCTTCTCCATGTTTCGAATGAATTTTGCAGATGGAATAGCAAGTTCAATATTCGTATTCGTCTCATTGTACTCACAATAGTCACAATTACAGGATCTCGCACCCTGACGGATGAAAGAGGACGTTTTATTCATTTATAATATTCGTTTAAAATAATTAGGTAAATAACATTACTTACAAATATACGCATACATACGCCTCTATTTCTCTATGCTGTAGGAGAGGTTATATAGGGGGCGAGCTTACAGCCATTAAACGGCCACTAATTCTGAGAAATTGAAGGGTATAATAGCATTTGGCCGACCCGGTGTTCGAATACAGAAACGGTTGTTCCGCAGAAGCATTTTCGACCACGAAACCTATGAGGCCGTAAATTATATCGATAAAAGTCGAATGGGCTTTTATTAAACCCCGTGGCACTTATCAAAAAGCCTGGTTTTCGTTACTTTGATTTTATAAAACAAAAATTAATCCGCTAAAATGTATCTACTAAGAAACTAAGCTCCTATTAAGGCCGCCCTTATTACTAACTGTAACGGTCGACTGAAACAAAATAATTACAGAACTCCCTTTGGGACATTGTTAAGGTTCGGTAATGATACTTGAGAAATTTTGCAAAATAATTAATGTTTTCAAGTTCCAAAGCAGAGTAAGCGCTTATAATAAGTTCCATACCCGAGAGGATAAGCTATTCATCCCCGAGTCACCGGAATTTTAGTGCTTCTGGGACAAAACTTACCATTTACATTTACAAAGTGAAATCACAATAATGCTTTAGTCGTCGCCGTTATGGCAAGCTTACTAAAGTGTTACAAGTGCGGTGAAATATTTTAAAGTAGGTACGTTATACCGTGCTAGTTTGCAAAGCAAAGTAGAATACTTACTCGCTTCGATAATATTAAATGAAATGCGAACATAATCATATTCTTGGTAGCGCCGTTTACGAAATAACGATAGTTCACAAAGTGGTTAACAGCAGAATATACATACATAATAAGAACATACATACATACATATATATGCTCACGCCTGTATTCCCCGAAGGGGTAGGCAGAGGTGTTGTTAACACAACACCCACTTTTCACCGAATTTGATTAAGTGCCTACGTGACAGATGGTGAGTCTATCGCCGTCTCAGGCACTATACATATGTCTTTGAAATACTTCTCAGAAATATGCAGGTTTCCTCACGATGTTCTCCTTCACCGTAAAGCACGTGGTGTGAAATCACTGTACATAAGTTTTTTTAGAAAAACTAATTGGTACAGGCCTCGCAGGGATTCGAACTTGCGACGCTTGCGTAGCAGGCGATTGCTCAAACCCCGAGGCCACCACGGCTCTTTTTTTAAGAAATATATTCTAATATCATAAAGAGGTCAAATGCACAGCTAAGGACTAATATTTTATAATAAATATTACACTCATGCCTATATTCCCCAAAGTATAGACAGAAGTGTACTTATAGTAGACCAACATTTCACCAGTTATATTGACGTCCTATGTCATAGGACCCGGCTCTTGGCTGCTACTGGGAAATTACACATCGAAAAACTCAATAATAAAAAGGTAACTCAAAATTAAAAGTAAAATAAGTACCCCCTATCACGGGTTTGCCACCGGTTTCGTAATATATACTCGCTAGCGTCACTCGCGGTGTTTGTATGAGATATTGTAGTTCTTCACGTCACCGCTAGCAGGCGCTGCACAATTTCTCATACAATATACGGCGAAGACGGTAGCGAGTATAGATTACGAAAGCGATGGAAAACTGGTGTTAGGGGTACAGACATCTTATAGTTCAGCAGGTGTTACGTGAGAAAAAGATCAGTTTGTTGCAACTCCGAACGTGAAATTACTCGTCCACATTTACAACATGTACGTACAGTACGATACAGTTTCATGCACACGATATTTGCCGACTGTATGAAAATTGATATTAACAGCACTAGTTCCACTTAATGAACCTGTTCACACCGCGTATAACTATCACGCGCAAGCTCCACTAATTTGAACACTGATTTATATGGAAAGCAAATTCGGTCGCTAACTGAGAGGAGTGGGTGTCGGCGAAAGGAGTTTACGGTGGTTACTGTATTCATAAGAGACCACAAGCTTTGTGACAGCTCCTAATAAGCTTTGGGCTTTAGCGGCCTGGGCCATGCTCACAAAGGTAAGTATATTTGATCTCGCATAAATATTTACTCGGAAAGTTTCCTAATTATGTACACGTGTCAGAGTATAAGCTTGTACATTAATTATACCTACCGCGATACGATTTCTATGGCTTAATAGAATAAAGGAGCCCAGAATCATGAATCGCTTTTGAATTTTTTGGGCTTTGTAATCAAGTATTTCTTGTTCAATAAAAAATCCTTTGTTTTAACTGGTATTTTCTTAAGTTCTGTTGGTAATTTTGAATGTTCAAAGAATATTTTGTTCAATATCTTTGATTATTTTAATTATAAAATAAACTATCCTTCATCAATAATTAATAGTTTTGTACAGTATATTGAACGGTTAAACTTTGTAATATATAAAACAGAGAACAAAATTATATTAAAAGAAAAGTAGGAAGCAAAATTAAAACAGTCGAGGAGTTCGAAATTGCACGCGCCGGAACAAAGTTTATTCGAACGTAACCAAACTGAAGCACTCTCAACGCGTTCGCAATACGTACAGCATTTTTTGTGCTTATTTTGAACAACATAGGCGCTATACTTCTCACTGCAATATCGAACAAACTTGCAATGTAACAACTCCAGCAATTAAAATTTGTCGGGGACGCGGAACTGAAATTATGCATGAAGTTACAGTAGCCGCTGGGATCTGCCCGCGACTATTAATATTAATGAACTGTGACACGGCGTTCACCAAGCCGCCTGCCCCGCTCATGTCTTCTTTTGATTGCAAATTCACTTTTGTTGATACAGATACTTGTTGCATTTTGATTATCCAATCTCCATGTTCGTAAGAAAATATTTTATACAAGGCCAAACCTGCCTGACCGCTTTAGTGCTTTAAGCATTATCATCAAAACTTGTCATGATTGTCCATGTCAAATCATTCTAACGCGATTGTTTTCATTGTTCACACTCGATGGATTGCGATTGTTTTCAATCGCAGTCGATGCTAGCGAGTCTGACTCGGGTGTAGTCGGCACTCATAAAATACGGCGCGATGCATCGCGTCGGTTGACGATTGGTTCCATTCGGTTAGATTCAGCGTGACTCGGACCAATCGCTTGCAACAAATAAATCTAAAATCCTCTCGATTGTAGCGGTTGACGATGGCGATGAGATGATTGTCTCCATGGAAAATTAGACCGACTCCTATTGTTGAAATATCTCGTAATAGCGCATCTCTAAAGCACTCTATACCAAATACCTACATAATAGACCTGAAGGGTTTTATGTATTTATTGTTTTTAAATAACATACACCCAATTACGGCATAGCATTGAGAGAAGATACTACCTACTCACTCATATTTTGTAATGAAGACTACAAAGACGAAAGGTTCGAGTGGAGAAATATTAGACGATGCGGACGATGGAGGCGAGCATAGCTTTGAGTAATAGTTATTCCGTGGTAGAGCATCTATACAAATAGTTCTCCTAGAGAATAGAAATGATGATACTTAAGAACTATTTCAAAATATATATATATAAATGATTAAAGCGAAATAAGTATGTAAGGATCGTAGTGGCGAACGTTGGTCTCTGCCTACCCCCATGGGATACAGGCGTGAGCGTATGTATGTATGTATGTAATATATAAAATTTTATTATAATTTAAGGAAAACAGACATGGGCCAGACAGACAAATTATTAATTAAGATGAATTAAAACGACGAAAAGAAACAGCTCGCAAGAGACATAATAACTAATTCCTCTGCTGAGAAGATAGTTCAGTGTTTTTCTTTAAAATGAGAGATTTACATTCTCATTAAAATATTCTCGTCAAAGTGGAATTCTTAATTAAAAACAGCACCACACGAAAAAACAGTACCTACTCAAATTTCTACAGCAACCATCTTTGAAATACAACTGATATTTAATTAAATGACAGTTCCTTTGTACTCCTTCAATAGTTATTAATTAACAGAAACGTTGGTTATAACATTAACGACGAGCTTATAGCCAAAGAGGGCGATGGACTCAACACATGTCACGTGGGCGCATTAACCCTGCATACCCCTTCGGGGCATGATGAGAGAAAACATAATAAAAATAATAAGCAGACTAAGTAATAACTTCGTTTTGCATAAGTATAGCCGTAAGAATCTTGAGCGCTGGCGTGAATTTAGTAGTAGGCATTTTTTGGGTCTTGTACTGCGATGGCACGAACAAATATACGTGCTGAGATGTCTCTATAATTTTCACTGAGCACTCAAACCTCGTAACGGTAACTAGAAAATATCCATAAAACACGGACCTACATTTATTCAAGTCCGAGCTAAATTATTAAAAAGAAAAAATAGGCGCAATTCGCGTTTCAGTAAGCGTGAAGCATGGAGAATGGTGAAAATTACTGGAATCTAGGGGATGCACTCGCTGAGACAAGTAGGTAAAGTGCAGTAACCTTCGCTAAGTGCCTATTCTTCCAAGTAATTTGACGCCTCTTTTCTTTCAGCTATGACTTCGAGAAGGGAAAAAATATTGATCAGCGCGCAATTTATATTAGGTTCATAATCATGAACTTGGAATATGAATATTTTCAAGGTTCTGTACTAGCAAGCTCAGTATAGATTTAATCTATTAACTCTTATCAAAAATCCTTTAAAAATATTTGCTACATACTTTTTTTTATCATCCGATAGTGGAAAAAGAAAACAATAGGCAACCAAGCCCTGTAAACGTTCGAGGATTCAATTACTAACTATTTGTCCCTGGAATAAGGCGACGCAAATCTCAGCACTACACTGCCTACCTACTCTTAGACCCTCGTGTGAAGTTTTTAAGATTGTCAAGCATGACTGGAAAAATATACCTTATGTATATTAGTAGAGAGCATAATTCAGTATAACAAACAAAATTAATACTTTGCTACAATTTCTTATAATTTCACCTGACGCTTCAAGTATAACTGGAACACTATACGGTCTCTTCATAAATTAAGAGGCAGTTAACAAACTACTTAAAATATTCTCACTTTGCTACTGAGTAGGTAATAATATACTTACGTAGTTTGGTCGAGTTCTTAGTAGTTTTATAAGTGGAATTAAATAGTAGTGTTACAGTTACTAGTAATAGTAGTGTTAACTCCTCAAAGTTTATCAGCAATTGTTTGGGTATGATTAATTTGTGTTGATGAGAACTTTACACAATATCACTGAAAAGTTTGAAAAAAAATGGATCCAATATGAGAATAGCAAAATAATGCGAAATAAATTATTACTTTTGAAGTTGGTGCCCAAATTAGGGTCCGACTCGGTATCAAACACCAACCTAAAAAGTAAGTAACTCTTCTCTTTTGCAAGGTGTTTTACTTTTTTTATTTGGCATTATTTTCTATACCCACTGTCAGATTTGTTTATTTATTTTACGGTCTGGTGTGTACCTACAATTTTCGATTATCAACCACGAGCATGGAACGTCCATCCAACTCCTGACCTGATGAATAATGTTTTGATAGTGATATAAAGCGTCACCACTCAACCTGAAAGAGAAAAGCCCTAAGTTGACGCCTAAGAATGTAAGCTTACATTATATTATCAGGACCTGGGGGCCTTACCATGAGCTCTTATTGCCATGATAGTTTTACTCTTATTATGAGACAGATGTATTTGACGTGCATACATCTGTCACTGTCACACAGCTGAACTATCATTGCAATAAGAGCTCATGGTCAGGCCTCTGGTTGACCAAGCTATGCTCCGTTTCTTTTTGTCACAAAAACTAAACTTTGAATAAAGAAAAAAGAAATAAAAAATCGAATCGGTGAACGTTAGACTCGCTTATATTCATGAGATATAAATACTGTAACCAAAAACATTGTATAATATATATTTTTTTAAAAGAGTAATTGTTGAGTTTCTTGCCGGGTTCTTCTCAACAAAAGCTACCTTCCGAACCCGGTGGTAACATTTATAATCATGTATAATGTATTTTGTGTCCTTCTGACGATTTGAAAGTACTTTGTAAGAAGTCTAATCAAATAATGATATTTTGATTTTGATTTTGATTTTTTTGAACCGGGGTACTCTAAATTGTTATCGCCCGTAAGATGGCAGCCTGACTCTGAGCTATCGTATCTTGACAGATATCGGCAAATTTACGTCGTATATGATATTTTATGAGTTTTTCCATATATTGAGAAGAATTGCTCGTTTAAAGGTATAAGATTAGGGGGTAGAGGTAGAGAGAGTGAAAATGGTTTCTTTCGCTTTGCTTTACTTTCAAAAGTAACTCTCGGTACTCTTCACGTTAATTCTAAGATTTCATCCTAAAAGATCCTGAAGCTACGAGCAAGAAAGACATATTGTTTTCTACTTCATAAAGTAGAACTTTTCAACTACCATTAAAATATCCACATGAGTGTATTATTCTCAAATTCTACCAAATACAAATGGAACCAGATAGACTTTATTTCTTTAAAGATGGTAAATAATAAAAGTGGTAAAATATTGAAGCTTTTATTTACAAAATTACCAACATATAATATCACTTTGCATTTGGGATTTTGCAGGTTTATTTGCATAACGCCGTAAATATACATAGTTATTTATTACTAGTTAATAAAAACAATTATGTATAGATTACAATTCCATAATTGTTCACAAACTTTAGTTGATCTTATGATAAGCCTAATTTTACTTCAAACTTTATGTATTAACTATTGGAAGTACAATAAATAGAATTCGTAAGTTTTAAAAGAATAACTTATATTATTACTATGGTAACTTAGGAAATTAAGAAATGGACACAGTTGCTGGAATAGGAAAGAAAAAATCAGTATGTGTAGAGGCAGTCAATTTAATAATCTCGGTAGAGTCAAGGTTAACATTAGTTACCAATATTTTATGATATTGAAATATAATATATAATTAACTTGGGTATGAATGTTATATCCAGTCTCAGGGAAATTATTATATAGTATTCAAATAAATCGATGCTTTTCGATTTCGCTGTAAAACTAAATTTTTCAGTCACAACAATACTTTCCAAAATTGTATGTCGTTAGAAATTCCTTGCTCATTTAATATAACTTCCCATAATTCCTTGCTCATTTCATCAATATTTAACATTTCCATCCGCAATAAATAAAAAGTATACTTATACAGATAATGTTATGATGTTATTAAATGTCTATATTTACTGCAACGATTTTATGTGTTAAAAAATTATAGCCAATTTACGATTCACCGTATCATTCCGGCGCGTTATTCACGGCCCGACCTCATAAACACAGACACATAATTTCGGACATAAATTTTGCTTAAAAGAACATAAATAATTTCATTTGGCATTTAACTATTACTACAAAGCGTAAAATTTACATTTATTGTCACAGGTGTGAGAAGAAAATGACAAAATATAGAAATAGATTAATAAAATATCTTATCTTTTTAGTTTAATCTGGCAATTTTATTATGTACATATAACGATCCAACCACAACGAACCAATGATTTTGTTGAAAATCACATTTATTTTATATGGATGCTGATAAGCAATAATGTGTCAACCCACAAAAAGTCAAATTCAAAGGTTTTGATATATTTTGATAATGCATCACGTATTTAACATTCTAAAAAAGTGTTTCAAGTCAACTGAAACATAAAAGTACGTAAAAAATGGATTTATGTCTTAAATCACGTATACAATCATCTTAAGACGCCATTTTCTCAAAACCAAGTTTATGCGGGTTGACACATTATTGCTTATCTGCATCCATATTACCTTGGACCTAGCTGAGATCTGACAAGATCACATCCCGAAAATATTGATTTAGAGCTCAAGCCAAATATATAAAAAACACATTTTATGCAACAAAAATTAAAACGAAAATTTAATTAAAAAGAAACTTAGAAAGAGTTTATTTAAGTTATAATGCATTTATTAGCGATTATGTCACTTAACATTATATAGGTACATTATTCTATATACAACATTATATTTACTATGTTACATTTTATTATACAAATGATCGATAACAATAATGCGTGTTACATAATAATTATCCCTATATACGTATAAACATGAAATAGATATGTTTCAGGTAAGTATACGAACTAAATAAAACGAATCTTCTATATCGTTGTAAGATGAAGTGTACATTATAATAATTATTATTATCTTTCTATTTGCAGTTAACCACGTAGAAGTAAGATAAACAAAAGCATGGTTAAAATAAAGTGGAACATTATTAAAGTTCTAATTATGATATTCTAAGACATTTTAAGCAGTAGTCAGTGTCATTTATTTTTGTACCAATTTTTTAACGAATCAGCAAGAATAATATAAATTTAGTATTCATAAAAGCGTATGTGCTAGATGGAAATAATCTAGATTCTACATAAATCACAATTTACTGTGTTATATTTTTAATTTAGTTGAAGTTGAAGTAGGTGCCAATAATACAAATTCAAGAATTAGTTAAATCAGTTGCTTAGGCGTAAGCATGTAGCGAGTCTTCTCTGCCTACACCTATGACAAAGAGGCAGAGGTGCTATCAGTAACATAATCTAAACTGAATTAATAATCATTGTAATACGCACGCAACGGATTTAAATTAACTGCATAATCAATATATTCGCTAAATTCTCGTTTCGTAAATCCCTTAACACGATTTGAATAATGCACACGTAATGTTACGCGCCGCATTTGGGACTCGAAGCAACAACAACATTTGCTCGTGAACTTCGTCAAAGTTTTAATTTTGTGCAACTCACCGCGGTTTATATCAACTCCCGTGTAATTGGAAACGCTAAACTTTTGTTATAAATTAATAAAAATACAGAAACAGGTGCACGTTCGACAATGCGGCTCTTTTCAAAATGCTCACGTTTATAACTCCTTGGAACGAGCAGTTTGTTTAGTTTAATATTAATGACGTAACCATTATGTAGTAAGGTACTTTTAATAGGTAGAGTAAAATTCCAACCAATTAGCTTGGGGTAGGACTTATGCGCTACAAAAAATTCGCAGTCCAATTGCATTTAAAATGTGGTGATATATTTTTAACGTTACGTTAGGAATACAGATGCACATTTCTGATGAAACTGTATCCTTTAATTTTTTTTTTGTTTTTTGGTGTAGGTCATCATCATCCTCCTGCCCTTTTCCCATGTTATTTGGGGTCGGCGCAATGTGTTCTTCTCTTCCATTTCTCTCTATCAGCCGTCATATCTGTATTCATTATTTTTGGTGCAGGTAAATCTCACTTTTAGTATGCCTTTATGAGTAGCAATAACCTCTTCAATCATCATCTTATCGTAACATAGCATACTAAATCTTAAGTGTTCTCATAAAGCTATATAATGAAAAAAATTCTGAATTCTAAGACCATCGAGTCTATTTCCAAGGCAGATAAATCTTCACAAAATCGTTTAAGGTAACTACAAACTTCAGGAACAATCCCTAGAGATCTATCGATTTTACGCAGTTTTTTTAATTTCCTCCCTCGGGGATGCGAAAGGTTAACGTTTAAATAATTGGACTAGCTTAGTCAGGCACCAGTAATTTATGCCTTTTAGATAATAGAAGGGATTAGGGTCGGATCTACAAAACCTTCTATCATTTACGGCCGATTATGAAACCTACGCATAAATCATTTTATAAATTGAAATTCAATCGAATTGATCAAATAATTCGATTTTAACTTGAATTATTAACATTGAGGCCAAATTTATATACGAAAATATATTTTGCTTTAAATATATAATAACTTCTTTCTTTAGGTATATAATCAAACGCATACCACAGATATATCTACAAGCAACAACTTAGTAGTACTTCGATTGTATATTATTAAACAATAACATATCCAGTTACTAGTTTCGGGAAACAGACTATTCAAAAATATACTGGAAGACGAAAAAAATTAACAAGACGAACCGTTTTCCCGTTTTCTTTGAAACCGTGGGATACAACGTTTCTAAATAGATTATTATTTGCACTTGTATAAAATCGTATTTTATGTTATAATATTTTAAATAATTTGAAAATCTATTTACAATAAATTTCTAACTACCTACGCCTAATAACGTTGTGTTTAAGACCCTTTATTAGATAACTGGATTTAGAACCACGAGTAAAGTAAACTTAAAAGTAACAATAACATCAAAACACTTTTGTGCTCGGTTGTAAGTAAAGAGTGTAGTCGATTTTTTCATGTCCTAATAACTCCTTTTCATTTTATTCAGCTTTAGTTACAACCTATTCGGCTTAATTGAGTATTATTTTCTCGATTATAAATGAGACCATGGGATATCATTTGTTTCTAGCTAAAATTTTTATTTTCAGGTGTAGTTGTTCACTGTTACATTTATTTCCATGCCATGCTTTCCTGATAATTTTAGTTCAGAATTTTCTTTAGAAACAAAATCATCAGAACAACGCCCCATTTCTATCTTATAATAATCCAAATCCTTCCAGTCTTAATTCTGACTTTGAATGCACTTTCAAAGCATCTAGTCTCAAGCTAAAATTATTGAAAAATATTATTGCATTATTTACAGTTTACTCCAAACAAAACGCGTTAGTTTTGGCAATTGACATCCTATTTCTTCTATAACGATGTGCTTACCGTGGTCTATTTTCTGCGTTGGTTGTTCATCAGAGTCCTGACTCTTTTGAGGTTAGTAATGGTGATATCGTCGTTTGGTTGCAGCTGCAGTGCTCTTCTGTACGATGACGCTGCTGCTGCATATTTACCATTAAGATGCAAAATTGCACCGAAATTAGAGTGATATTCGGCATCCTGAAATATAAATAACTTTTATAAATACCTACATAATACTTGCTGTTATTCTTTAGTCAAAGCTATTTTTGTAACTATACAATTAAAGGTATGTAATTCCCCAATTTTGATTCATTGAAGTAAATGTCGGCCGATCGAAATTATATACAGATAAATAAAATTAAAGCGTCTGTTTATAATTCCTAATTATTAGCTTTTCACTAAATAGATGTGAAACTTTTTGTTCCGGATAATCTCCGAAACGACTCGATCTATTTTAATGGTACTTTATCACAAGAAGTAAGTATTTAAAAAAAAGTGAAACTGCGGGGCACAACTACTCCTCAATAAATCTCTAATTTTCCTTGTTGATCTAGTCTAGTGGTCGCAAAACGGTACTAAGGAACATTTGCCCGCGGTTGGATCCCCGTGTCGGGCAAACTTTTATTTGATTTTTACATTTGTAATTTCCTCGTAGCAACCCGGAGTCTGATTAGATTAGTTCCCGGTTAATGGCAATAGGTTCCTCCCTATTACATGGGACCTTAATTTTTTTTCTTACCACATTTAGTCAGTAATCAAAAATTAGGAGCCGGCAAATAGTCTTCCAAATTAAAATGCCGTATTGTTTACTTTACAATATTATTATACATGTTTAAAATTATCCCTTTTATCGCATTCAAGATAATTAAGAAAGCTTTCAATGGATGGAAAATCTATTCATACCGATCACCGCCCGAACCCCTATCTACCTAATGCCGCGTGGTTTCGCGGCAACCCTGGCTTTCACACAAATCGCGGTTACCAAATAAGGCTTATCAGATCGAATTTCGCGCACAATATATATTATATATATTATAAATTTGATAAAACAACTTGTACATTTGCATAATGGATCGGATTGAATGATGATTGTGATCGAATAATCTTTGAATTATATTTTACTTCATAGGATCACTTGAAGACATAGGATTTGAAAATGTTCATAATAACGTACAGAACCACATTTTAACTGATATGTTAAAGCTGAATTAAATTTAAAAAAAAGTTTTTTTATGCCGAGACGTCGACGAGATCGCCCGGTCGAATGACTACCCAAAGAGGAATTAGTTTTAATATTATGTTTTAGAGCAGCAAACCATAAGGGGACCTACAATCATCGATTTAAACATAGTGTCGTAAGAACTTCTGAGCTTTGACGTTTTTATATTGGTGCTTTAAAATTAAACGTCAAAGCAGTTCTTGACACGCGCTGCTTAAGCGATCATAGTTGGCCCCCAAAGCACAAACAGCCTTATCTAGAAGTGGGATAATACAAGTATAAATTACCTGAGGTTTTAGTTGCACCGCCCGTGCATACCATCGCTCAGCGGATCGACATCTTCTCGCGTCTCTAAGTGCTCGTGCAGCAGAAGCTGCACGGGCGCTGTCAGTCGGCGCGAGTTTTGCTGCCGTTACTAATTGTTCAGCAGACTCCCGAAGCCGGCGTTGAGACCTCAGGAACATGCCTGCATCGAGTTTTGGTCAATCTTAAATTCTGATCTATTTGAGATGAGATTCATTGATATTACAGAGGCCAAAGTTAAGATTTTATTAAAAAGTTGAAAACTTGCGAGAGTGAAACTCAACCTTGAGGAGAGTTTACACTTAATGGGCTAGTAATAAAAGTAGGTAGTTTGAACCCTTACCAAATTGATCTCGAACAGATGGGTCGTTCGGTGCTAAGGTCAATGCTTTTTTAAACCATATTTCTGCTTCCATTGACCTACTTGACTGTAACAAAAAGGTTGCTTAAAAAACATGAACTGATAATATTTTAACTATATTCGTCATAGATTGCTATATATTTACTGACATTTCTAGCTAATATTTGCGCGAGAGCGATGTGCGTTCCAACGTGATGAGGCGCGATCGCATGTGCAGAGAGTATGCTATGTTCTGCCAGCGGCCATTGTTGCAACTGTGCGTAGATCTCACCAGCCATTGACAATACACTCTGCAAGTAAATGTGCTTTTAAACATAATGCAAACACTATAAAAATAACGAAAATCATTAAATTATTATTGATGTTGGTGGTTTAAAATATTTACATAGATTTATAGCCAAGAGTTTTTAGCTAGTACCTTATGAAATGTAACGTAAGCTGTACTTATAAGACATAATTTTCCAAAATGGTCAAAGCATGATGGCTTGGATTACAGCCAGTTATTTTTACACCGGATGGAGGAACTATCGTCACGCGCCACCCATAAGATAAAAGCTTGGAAAACTTGCGTCTCTCAAGCTGCTGAAACGTGTCGGGTGGTAACGATTATTGGAGTTTACCCACATGTCGCGTCCATCCAACCATTGGCGCGTTGGTGTCTGGAAGGATTTGTAGTGCTTCCTTGTATGCTGATAATGCTTTGTGCCAATGTGATCGCTGTGAGTGCAAGGAGGCAAGCTGCACGAGCGCTGAGACGCGTGCTGCATCGTGCTCGCGCCGGTCACGCACGCGCACGCCCTCCGCTCGGGAGCCTGCCCGCAGTGCACTGGCTGCTTCTGCCAGTCTCCCATCCGCCATCAATGACGTGCCCAGATTTACATAGGCCACTAAAAAAACAATTTTTCAAGATACCACTAAGGTGGCACATTGCCAACTCTCTCCATCATATGTCGTCTGCCAATATTATAACCTTGAGGTTATAATATTGTTGCCCGACACGATGTTGAGGGTTTGAGATTGCGCTACCGACAAGATCGTGGTAATAATTACGATGAAGGTCTTAAAACAATACGATGTTAAAGTTGTTAAGGGATTAGTATTGACTTGGCACACCACTGGGCATATATAATGTAGGTAAAATAATTGATTTGGATTCAAAGAAAAATATTTAACTGTGTATGGTACACTTTTGCTTAATTATTTGTTACAAAAAGAATTAGAGAACGACTGAAGAATATAATTTAGGAACTTGTATGAAGTAGATACTCTATACATAAAATTTAATTATTTTATTATACTTACAAGCCATTGACGGTCTAAAATAAATCGCTCGTTCAAAACTTTTGATTGCTTCTCCATATCGCCTCTGGTTTTGAAGTAAAATGCCTCTGTAACAATGAACAGTTGTAAGTTTGTTGTACTTATATGTACCACTTGCAACCCGCTCTCACTCCGCGTCGTCTTGCGATTTTTAAGACTACTGGAAAAATTGATCTCTTATCTGCTATCGTTAAATTTTATATATAATTTTAGCTATACAGACCATCGGAGTTCATATACTACATGTTAGTGAAAAACGTGTTAAAATCCGTAAGGAACTTTAGAAAACAATACGTTCAAACATACTAAATAAGTATGGAAATTGCGACTTCAATGTATACAATTTAAAGAAGATTACGTGTCGGTACGTAACCACAACTACGTAGCACGTACTAAAATACCTGCTCTTCTTTAACCCGTAATATGACAACAAACGAAATGTCGTTTGTTGTCATAGTACAGGTGCTTTAAATTAGAATATGTTAATCAATACTCGAACACAGTCACAATATCATCTATTTACTTCTTGCGCGACTACCTTGGCGTTCATTTATTAAGTATACGACGTCCGCCGTAGTCAAAGTATTTTCTATACCTACTATCATCGTTATAGCAGTGACGTCTTACAATATTCTTGTCAATATGGACTTTGTTGACAATTTTATTGAGAGTGTGTGGCTAGCCTAATTATAGTGACACTTTTTCTATTTAGTAATATGAGTTGGTGAGATGATTAATATAGGTGTATAATTTACCAAGCGATTGTCTACATAAGCCAAAATAATATTATGCTATACTGGATAATATAGACCATTTCGTACTTTAACACCAGTATAGTTTGATCCTTAAAACTATAAATCTTCATGGGTGGTTTTGTTTACCAGTATTGAAAATTAACTATTAGTATAATAATATAAAGTGCATTTTTTTGCTGGTCTCAATCTTTGAGGCCAACAAAAAACAACCGTATTAATGCAATAACCGTTATGAGCTCGTCCTATTCATAGCGTTTGCCTTTCACAGCGAAAACGTCACACAATAGTGACATTCCCCTGTGACGTATGACATATTAAAACCAGCTGAATACGATGTGCAGTCAGCGCCGAACTCGTGAAGCTCTGATATTGCAGGATTAATATTGCATTGCCTAGTTTCACATTTCGTTCTAATTAGCGTGGAACATTCAGCTGTTTCCAAATTCATAGCTCATCAAATCAATTTCACGTCACGATGGATATTAATTAAATTTTTCCTTAAATTTATTTTGTCTAGGTACTACGTTGGTACACATCCATTGGTTTCTAATTTTAAATAAATAATAATGAGGAATAAAATTCAATGTAGACTGAATTTTATTGGAAAAGACTAGGTGTTAAGTAGTTCTCTGAAATAGGAAGAATGTTCCTAATAAAAGTTTGCTAACCTAAAATATAGGGCAACATTTTTCTTAAATGCCTGTTGAATTTTTAGTCACGACTTTCGCGAAAGTTCGTTGATTAAGAGTATAATTGTAGAATAATAGTAGCTAGCTAGTCAAAGTATGTTGCGTTCAATGAATATAGTAATATTTTTTTAATTACTGCCAAATAATATTAAACAAGACTATCTTCTAACTGAACGCAAATAATTTATTTGATACTGAATATATAATAATATTTATTTCTATAATTGAAAACCAAATTCATTCCGTTCATATTCAAAACAACACCGAAGTAATATCGAAGTCTTTGAAGTAAAAAGTCTGTGATTTATCGTGCTCGGTATAATAACAAGGTGAACTTTGTAATGAAAAAACCGGTACAAATAAGTTATTGATTCAGGCTGTTCCAAATTGACCTGCGGCACAAAACAACTCTTGAGTTAAACCATCTATTGTTTGACTGTGACAAATAATATTAAATAAATCTATTTTAGTCGGAATGTTCAGTATCACATGCCCCGGGTTATGCAAATAAAAAATAAAACGGGATTTTAGGGGTCGACCCCGATGCTTCTCGCATCCGTAGGTTTTACCCTAAACTAGCGACATGAGATCTCCGTTTAAAATTGGATTGCCTATTTTACTTATACACATCTCAGGGTGACTGAAGATTCCAGAGAATTTTGAAAATAGCAGTTGAGATAACTCTTCATCTTATTAGCACAGTCATAATACTTATTCCCAGGAACACAATATATTATAATATAACGCAAATCCTAGTGGTTGCAACTGACTGCTGCATTGATTTAGCGATCGCAAGCGCTACACTGGAATGTGAAGTTCTGGGCTGCCGTGTGAAGAGTTATTGAGTTTTTCCATTCATAATGTTTCAGTAGCAGTCCGGTGTCTGGATTAGTGGCCGGTTAACGGCAATTAGTTTGCCCCTTATTGCAGGGACTTTAAACATAACTGGCTCAAGGGGTGGGTGTACTAAAAGTACCTAAATACACTTCTGTCTACCCTTTGGGGAATACAGGCGTAAGCATATGCCCACGTGTAGTAACTATTCACCAACAAGCGGGCAGGGTGAGTGTTTGAATTAAGAAAATTAAATACGAAAATAGATTTTAATTAGGAAGGTTGCTCTCATTTTTGTGCTATTATCAATGTTCCATTGTTTTCTTAATTATGTAGGTAGCCCTTAAGATTCTCAAGTTAATTAATATTTTTAATTATACTTTATATAGAGAATTTGAACGTTAGCTGATTTTCTTTCATTTGGAAATTGATGTAATAAACACGTTAATTTCTCTAGAAATATACAAAAGTTCGGAGACCATTCTCGAAAGATATACTCATAGTCGTATCGTATTTCAAACCTTTGTCACACAATTTAAGAAATGTTTTTGCTGCAACCCCAAGGCAAATTGCAATACAAATAGAGACAGTAATAAAACATACCGAGTGCACTAGTACAATGTTATAAAGGTAGATGGTAGATGCTGAATGCAGAGCAATATTGTGCGCATGAATAATGCAGGCCACATCAAGCTGCGTGGACCAACGTTCACTAATGAGAAGCGGCCGACGCCGACCATTATACCTCCTCTTTGCAAGCAATAATTTGTTACTAATTCCCTTCTAATTATTGTTGCCCGCTTCAGACGCAAATTGCATTGTTTTTCTTCGTGTTTTTCGACTGAGTTATGGTCTTTCTCGTTCATTTGACTACATTACATTTTGTCTTAAACTGAAAGTGATTACAATTTGAATTTTAAAGACGATACGGTGATACTATAATTTATGCAGTAAGTACACATGTAAGGTAACGGCACCTATGTTGGACGCGGACCAGTGATGGACATTTTTTGTTTTTTCTTCCAAAATTAAGCAAAGGCGCAGTATTTTTTTTTCAATATCAATACCGATCAGTTGGACCAGTATTTTAGGGGTCATAACAAATGTTTTTGACTACTGACACCCATTTTGATGGCGGCCATAACGATTGTTAGTTTCGCGGTGTCATTTGGTGTCGGGAATCGTAATGTATTACTCGAATCGCGATTTTGGTACACTTATAATCTTATATTATGTCTGGTGTATCGTCGTTGACAAAATTATTATTATTTAACTTACTTGACTTATTTAACTGACTTATCAATAGAAATTCGTAAATTTTATAATATAACTATAAAACACAACACTGGATTTTTACTGTCCATTACTGGTGTCTAAGTAGGAGTGTTGTTTCTTTATATTATTTCATTGTACTAAGTACTAAACTGAAACTAAACATTAAATTCTGATTAAGAAAAGAGCTTTAAATTTACCTCCAAATCCTTAAGAATGTTGAACAATAAAGAAATTACAGTGCAAATTTAAAAAAAATCGCATACAATGTCCATGACTGGTGACTTTACCTTATATTATTATATATTATGTTATTTAGGCTACATAAGTATTCTTATCATAGCTTTAAGTTTTTGATCTTAAATGAATGGTTGGGTGATTTTTTAAGTAATGAAAAAGTAGTGTTTATAATTACAAGTTACAAAAGTTCTAACGTATGTTTGCATGTATATAGATTAGTGTAGATACTCTAAGGATCAATCCTCAGGCTGTTCGAATGGTGTTTGATAATGTCTTGTGTATTTTTACTCGACTTATAACAAAATAGAAAGTGACTTTTATCATGTACAATATCTTTAATGGTAAATAAATTTGGCTTATTCTATTTCAAGGCACTCATGCAACCAATATAATTTTGACTCTATAAAACATTAAAACTTCAACGGTAACATTTTTAGCTTATATAATATACATACTATGTGTATAGAACCGAGTCCCTCAAGGGGTAAGCTGAGACTATTATACAATTGCCTTTTAGCTTCTTTTGCCAAAAGACGGTTCTTCCCCGCTCCAAGCAAAGGTGTGAATAAGTCTCATAGATGTCCATAGTTATAAGTTTCATATTTACTTAATGGTGTGTTTGTTTTTGCCTTCAAAAGCTGTATTTTTGGAGCTCGTTAAAACAAACGAAGGCTGACATCGTACCACCGTAATGCTACATCGCACAAAGCGAAGTCCGGCCAACATAAAATCCAAATAATGAATCCATGTTCATAATACCCTTTAATGATTGAAAAGCCGATGTTATATTTGGGAAAAATCAATGTACCTAAATTTTACATTGGAATCTTCTGACATGAAAAATAATTATCTTGCTTACAACGCAAAACTTATAAGAAAATTCGATGCATATTGTATATCTTTTACATTTTTCAATAGAGTAATGCCGGCAATATAATTGAACCTTATAAGCCCCAGATGGTTAGTATACACAATACTTCATCTGCTTACAAGGAGGCTTAATCACCTGCCTACATGAACTTTATAACATATAATTCAGTACAACCCGTATGATATCGTATATTACCTTGACTTCCACGTATTTTTTCTATTACTACAATGATTTCTTCACCATTCAACAAGAAAGAGACAGCATGTGATTAAATTTTTTTTAAAAGTTTTATTTGAATCTGTATCATCGAAATACAAACTGAAAATTATACGTCACAATTTGAAAATAGTTCAATGAAATTAGTTTACTGTGCAATTAAAAACACACCGTTTAGGTTGAAAGCTATATCGTGTCCGTGACAGGTTCAAATTCGTGTTCTATTTAAATAATAGTCAGTTCACTGTAGCTTCTAATGGTTTGAATTACTTTTATACATTATTGTAAATGTGCCGATGTTCATTAAAATAATTGTGGTTGAACAACGTTAATGCATTACTCATCACGCGAATACAATGTAAGCTATTTACATACAAGATTTTTCGAAGTATTTTTTGTTGTTGTTACATTTTGAAAAAAAAATTATGGTATTAATTTGAAATGTATCTATTTATTTATTTATTAAAATAGTTATACCATCATTTTACAAAACTTTAATCCGTTGGTAGAAATAGCTATAGAACATTATGATAGACCATTACAGGTGTAAACAAACAATTCTTAAGATTTATTATAAGGCAACATTATTTCTGTTTAAAATATGAGTTACAACATAGCATTAGCACAGGCATTATGGTTTGCTTATTACAATAACAAAAAAAGATATTGTTTTTATTACGGTTCAAATGCTTTTTTACTATGTATGGAAATAATTTATGCAGCAAAGAGTTCAAATAACGGTTTTTTAATCTATCACGAGTAGTTAAGTTATTGTACTTAGCAACAAAAAACCATGTCGTTCGACTCAGTGTAATTTTTTGCATAAAGATATATTAAGAGTCGATGAGTGACAGAGAACGGTGCGATGGACGATCGCAACAGATATTTTTTTATGTAATGATTACTACAGTAGGAAGTACAACTCTTGGTGGTTTTAAGTCGTTGGCCATAATCCAATAGAGCGGATTATCGCCATGATTGAGTGACTCCGCGAGCGTCTAATCATTTAGTTAGACTAACGCTCGGTTACACACTGGGTCTGATTAACCGGCGAGTTAACACTGATAAATTATACAAATCAATCACACTTACTAAAGCTGGATTGTTTGTCTTTTGGCTGCATTATAGTTAATGCTATTTGGGTCCAATGAACTTTGAAACTGCACTTTAATTCATCAAGGATGCCAACCATCACAGCTAATTTAATTAGGGGACACCTGGTATAGAAGTAACATGAAAATTAAAATGATTTATTCAGTTTAGGCCCTGTTAAGGCACTTATGAATGTCGAGGAATTTACCACCGGATCGGAAACTAACCTTCTGAGAAGAACAGGCAAGAAACTCAGCAAGCAAGAAAGCAGAATGGTTGAGGAGGGCGATGGCTGGCATTCTTGTCATTCTTGTGAATATGTGCTGCTTGTGGGGGCTGGTCATCTCAAGCTACGCAATTATACGCAGTACCTACTTTTACTTTTTACATTTTTTTATCGACTTTTGCGCACTGGACCTGTGTGCATGGGCTTATATAATGTCTATTTTTATGATTTATATATTATTACTCAAAATTATATATTTTTTTTAAAGATTATTTACTGCGTTTCTTCTCAGTAAAAGCAACCTTTCGAACCTGGCAATAGCATATATAAACCTATGTAATAGTGTCGTTGAGACGATTTTTCAGTACTCTGTTAAAAGTCTAATTAAATAAAGATATTTTGAATTCAATTGAATTGACATTTTCACCAATATATGCCATTTTGAAATGGACTACCTTATAAAGATGTACCTAATACGTTGTACCATTTTGATGAAGATCACTAATAGCTAGCAAAATCTAACTCGAAGCTCTTAATATTTAGGTATCATTTTGAAACCGGTTTTAAATTATCAGTACTAATTAAATGCCCTGCATAAACATTCTATTGTTTAATTTTGGTTGGTTTATTCATTGCCATTTTTATTCGACCAAACATTGACTAATTAGCTATCATCATCATCATCCTCCTGCCCTTTTCCCATGTTATTTGGGGTCGGCGCAATGTATTCTTCTCTTCCATTTCTCTCTATCAGCCGTCATATCTGTATTCACTCCTATTTTAGCCATATCATCTTTCACACAATCCATCCATCCATCTTCTTCTTCCTTTCCCCTTGTAACCCACAACCAACTCCACATTCATAAAGAAAACTTTTTTGGCAACATTATCCTCATCCCTTTGACTAATTAGCTAGTTGTAATAAAAACCTATAACGCAACCGATTGTTGAACATTAAAGTTGATTTAACTTTTCGAATGAACGAAACAGAGGCGGTCGTGCTTACTGTAACAGTAAAAGAGATATAAGCGAGTCCAAGTGCAAAAAATGCGGCTGTTTTAAGTAATTATCAAATTCTTGATACGCTTAGTTTGTGTTTAACGTTGCATAAATTATAATGACGAAATGTTTGTTTAATTTGGCACGTTTGAGCGGCGACACAAACCTACCCTGGATAAATTGTAAGTAATTTATGCGGCGAATGCTCACGGAACGGGTCGGATGCCTCCGTCGGCCACGGCAGTCACGCGATATCAACATTCCGCGATTTACCCGAGGTGACAAATTGTGAATTGAATTAATGTTTACTGCCGCCTTTAAATTATAACTTGTACATTATAACACAGTAACTATCTTTTATTGTTGTGTTAATGGAAGCCCTAATGGCACCGCAACTCTAATTTATTTCGGATAAGGGAAATCACTAATAATAATGGTCGCTTTGGGTGGATTTCTTGGACTCTTGTCCCGAATTTTGACAGTTTGACCTCAACACATTAATGTTAATTATACAAAAGGGTTAACAAAGTACGTAACTAATGTACAATTTCAGAAATTCCATTTCTAATCGTGTCGCAAAAGTTGGAAATTGTGAAAGTACACATTCTCGTTTATGTTCCAATGACAATAATTGTAGCTATGGTAAAATAATATTACATTGAAATAAAACAATAGAAACTTGTAAGAATACTTCGGAGCAACGAAGATAAAGTAATAACGACTTTATTTTTAAAGGGTCTTCGCTATAACAATGGATGATCGAATAAAAAGGTTTGGCACTATCTGTATTTCTGTTATTTTAAACCTTGAACAGGATATAAGCACCTGCGTCATATTCTCTAAAGCCATCTCTAAATCTTCTCATCTCTAAATCTCACTTAGCCGGAACAAAGAGCTTCAAATACCTGGACTTCTCAGCGTAAAGCCTAGCATATATTTTGCTTTGAGCATTTATGCAACAAATGTGTATAATGTTATATTCATCAACGAACAGAAAAAGGGATTTAATTTGCGACATTAATTGTATTTAAGGAGCAGAATAATTTTAGTAGGACGTACGAAGGGGCGGCTCACCATGAGGAAAAAGCCGGAAAACCCGACAACCCTACCTTGTTTCTGCTGAAAAGAAAATAAATCTCATTTGTTCTTAAGAGCATCTCACAAACAAAACATGGACCCGTCCTAATATTAATTAGTTTATTTAATAACTAGGTACGTTTTAAAAGTAATATTTAAGAAGAAAATTCACAGTTTCACATAAGGGTTCGCTAAGGTTCACACCTCTTCTACTGTCACCATATTGTATTAATTCTGATTTTATAAGCTTCATTGAATTACTTCTTGCAATTTTTAAACTTCAGAAAATATCTTCCTTTCGATGATAATAAGGTTTCGCTATTATTGCTTATAGTTAATTTAATTAGCCTCCAATTTTGTAATGTAATCTAGAACGGTGGCGGCTGACTCATACATACATATGCTCACGCCTGTATTCCCCGAAGGGGTAGGCAGAGGTATTGTAACAACATCGCCCACTTTTCACCGAAGATGATTACGTGGTAATGGTGACAGATGACAGATGGTGAGTCTATGACCGTCTTAGGTATTATACATACGTCTTTGAATAACTTTTTAGACATATACACAAACTCACGATGTTTTCCGTCACGTGGTGTAAGATCACTGCACATAAACAACAAGGAATAAGACAGGCCGCTGGGTTTCGAACATGCGTCGCTTGCGTAGCAGGCGACTGCTCAAACTCCAGGGCCACTACGACTCCCATCATGAAATAACTAAACTGTTATAATATCTTAGAGACTAAAGAATGTTATGAAAACTCCTTCTCACCTTTACTTGAATTCATTTATAGTGTAGGGGTTTCTTATTATAGTAAAGTGTGTATCTTAAGCATAATACCTAGTATAATTAGTTCATGTTGCTTAGACTACGAGGCACATTTATATAAATTTCACATATTGCTCAATCTAAAATACGGAACCATTTTAACAATTTGTACAATATTCCTTTGTTTTAGACATAAGAAAAATATACATAAAAGAATAATTTTTTACGGAAAATAAGTACATCTTTATTGTATTTGTCGTATTATCCTCGTTTTGGGAGAACAAGGTAAAAAGTCCACGTGCTCTTAAGGAATACATATTTTTCCCGGATAACCACTAAAAAGACAATGTGAGTGGATCCACAAAGCCCGTTTTGTACTTTTGAGTCAGTATTCGCTGTCGTACATTTATTATTAAACATCTGTTCACTCATTCTTGTGAGGGCTTACTGCGGACTCCAAAGAAACAGATTTCCTTTTCAATTCCAACTTAAGTCCTCCCTTTTGTGATATAATTAGATAACATCCATTTCAAAATAAATAACTTCATAGTCCCTATTTGTTATCCTGAACTCAGCAGTCTACGTGGTTGGACAAAGATAAATAAAAAATGTATTTTTTTGTTCCGAAACTGGAAAATAACGAGATATTAAGTGTGTTTACTCGGTGCTTAATTGCACGCTGTCACACTACGTACATATAAATTGCATTTGCACGTACGACCGTCCAGAGGAAATCGTTTCACAAACAAGTATGCAAATACGAAGCGGCGTTGTCGCGGGGAATGTTAAATACGTGTGTGAGTAAACACAAGTTTAATCTGCGCCTTATCACAGTGCCTGCAATACACAACTCGGCGAGGCAGCATGTACCGAATGCCTCGTATGCCTCTCCGATAGACAATGCACACATCACATTTCTCCGCTGCTATGTCACGTGGGTAAGATGAGTTATTACATTCCCTGATACAAATTGTACTATTTGAATTTAATATGGTATAATAAATTAATCATAATGTCAAAGCAAAACTTCAGTTTAGGTGAAATAGGTAACTATGTATTAAAACAAACAAGAATTTTATAAAAAATATTGTTTCTAATAATTAATTCTTTAACATTTCTCATATCAGTGATGTTTAGGGTAAGAAAAAGATGAGTGCTTTATATTTTCGTATTATTTAGAAGAAGTAAAATGAGTCGTGGGTACTCTAAAATTAAATCTGAAATCGAAATAGTCACAATTTTTTATTGTGTATGGTTACGAGGTGCTGTTAGGTACCGACTGATGCTATCCTATTTAATTCATCTTTTTTATCACTGACAACCGTATACTATGATAAACGATGAATAAAAAATCATAAGACATTAATAACGATGTAGAAATACACTTGTGTACGACGACCTTTCGATTTGAAGCAACACGTACGTGCTTAAGTGAATTCTCGCTAAATTGGCAAAATTTTGACATGATTGCAGCTTTACGCTCAATTCGTTCGTCAATTATTATACTATTTATTAATTGCTAGGCGATGCTTCAGTATAATTGTCAGATTTTATCACCAACGTCTCTTTAGTGTCATGAAATTGCTATAAATAAAGCTTTATAGGATAAAGTAAACTTAAATCGAAAATCGATTTTACTTTTTCAATTCAAAAAGTGAATATTGAGTTTGGATCGAAACAATTTTTCTGAACGAACGTCGTGCAAATTAGGGTCGTTTATTGCTTGCAATCTGTGGCGAACAATGAATACTGAACAAAATCATGAGTAAGACCTTCCTACGTGTTAAAATAGGTTTTATGCTACACTATGAATGCTAATGTCGAAACAATTTATTTTAATAATAGCTAATTATTTATAGTGGCTATTGTTTTGACTCTGAGGGTTGTGGGCGCTATCTGGGGGTATATATGCTATGATGAATAGTTCATGTACCTAAATTCATCACTTATAAGTAAATATATAAGCTATCGCGCCTAAAATAAATATCATATATAGTAACTGCAAGCAACCATTTAGTATATAGAGTCAGCAATATGTGACTGATTTTCCCAGTGTATACATATATGCATAGGTATAAGGTGGAAAATACCTTAATGAATAATCCACCCATAAATGCGAGTAAAGTGATTTAGTTTTTAACTTTAATCTATTTATCTGGATCTCAGCTAAGATCTTTAGAATTATTCCAAAGTTAAACTAATTGAAATTCATCTTGTAAGTTCGTTCGATTTAATTGAATTGATGGATCCAATAAAACCTCTGAATAGTAAATACACTTTCGTAAAGGGCACGTCTGAAAGCCCTGTAGTTTCATTAGAGTGTGAAATGGTCAACTATGTAAAATCAGCTATTATGTTGGCACGAATCACTTAATACAAACAATTCATAATAATAGAAGGATATTTTTTTTTACCTACGTTAGCCTCAAATACCGCAGAAAATAAACAAACATTAATTCCGAGAACTGATCCGAGTCAAAGGACATTTCGATAACATCGGCGTAAGTCCTATTCAGTCCCCTTAACCGCGAACCAGGCTTTTATTAGAAATAAAAATATTAACCTATATAAGAGCCTTTATACCACCATTGTGCGCCAATTCCGCCCGTTTCGATTATAACAAGCACCCGCCATAATATTAAAGATCATATCGGGACGCGTAACATAATACGACCTTAATAGAATAAGGAGATGCGAGATGTTCCATTCAGCTTTCTCTCGAAACGCATGCTCGGCTATCAACACGTACACGGAGCTACTTAAACGGTATGACATACTGTTATTAAGGACGTACAACTAAGCTATATGGAGCGTTTACACGTTATGGTGTATATGCTGGCATAATAATAAGCTATCCTATTATTATGGAAACTATCTGGTTAATATATTGCTATATGAAGGATGAAGGTTTTAGGAGAAGTAGGGCGTAACGAGGTTACCTGCCGCGTTATTCACTAAAGTTTCTCAGCGACGCACTCGTCGTCGAGTGGCGGTTGTTCGAATTTTTAAACCCAACTGCAGGCTGTTTCGGGAAACACTTTCCTAGTAGATCTTAAAGAAGTTAAAAAAAAATAGTAATGCTTTCTTCCTGGGGTGAGTTGTTTCCTACCATTCCTCTTCCCTATGGAGCACTCGATACTGCTGTTACTAATGCTCCATCCAGAGGAGTATAGGAACGTTGGTAGTTGTGCTCTTTTGTCTTTAATTATGTATGTTATTATTTAGACACGTTTGTTCGTTACCTTCGCATTGTTAAAAGATGTCACTGTTGCCATATCATTGATTTCTTGTGACTCATCTTCTGTTATGGATTTGTACCTTGAAGTTAATAATATCTCTGGCCTTATGTAATGGCTTAATGTGGCTGATTACCTGACTTTTATACGAAGCGACATCCATCTGACCTTTGTAATCCATATTCCGAGGAAAATCTGAAATCTGGATTAAACCAGTTGTCAAACTTTTTAGGCCTCCGACTGACCTGTAACGATTGCCAAAGATGTGAAATTGGCAACCAGGACCGACGGCTTAACGTGCTCTCCGAGGCACAGAGGGAACTCGGGCGATCAACTATCCAACTTTTGGCTTGGGTTGGGTTTGCTTAACTTCGTTGATGGAATGATATACGCAATAGCAACTGTACCACGAGACTCTTGTACGTTTAAGATATTACAATCAAAAAGCTATAATTGTTAAATGAGTATTTGTAGGCATGAACATGGTTTTGAAACTATAATATTTTTGCAAAAAAGATTTTTGTACTACTATAACCAATAACTTGTTTTTGTATGCCAAGGTATTCTAAGTGGTATACCAAGGTGACACACAAGCGTGCAGTCCGTCTGATGGTAAGTGGCTACTGCCGCCTATAAATTAGACTGACACTTGACACCAGTGTCACTCGCGCATTGCTTACGAACATAAGCAATGAGAACATAGTAAGGCATGAAACATCCCACTATAGCTAGCACAGTACAACACCCTTAACCCGGGGAATCCCGTTATTGCCTACCTCTCTTAATCAACCTGTTTGATGACGTTCATCTGAACTCAACGAAACACATAAGTTGAATCTCAGCTCTTTATAATAAAATTACTCAAGTGTAGTTTATAAACTTTCACAACGCAAATGGTAACAATAGCCAACTTAGAGTACTTGTGCCGCAAAGATTAATTCCAATGTTGAATCAAAACTAATTTCAAACCAAATTGATTGTCATTAAAGACAGACTACACTTAAGTTGTACTTAATTGTTTGAAATTAAATCCATTTTGTAAATCAAATTGATGGTTAGTTTCAACAATAGTTTATCTATTAGTGTGATGTCTAACAACCTAGAGTTTCTTAAATTTTTAAAACAGAGTAAAGTTTTTTCTTTCTCGTTCTTTATCTTTCAACGAATAGTTATTCATTTTTCAATTCTATTCATTCAGTAAATTAATTTTATTTGGAGGCACATTACGAAAGAGTTTTATAATTGGGATACTATATTTAATATAGATATGACGGCTGATATAGAGAAATGGAAGAGAAAGAAACATTGCGCCAAACCCAAATAACATAGAATAAGGGCAGGAGGATGATGATGATAAAGATGGTTATCTTTTGAAATCTTAAAGCCATTATAGCACACTAGACATATGATCTTACTGTGGTAAGCAGAACGAAATTTTTTAACAAAACGTACACCATTAAGCAGACACACAAACACGCGCATCAGATTATAAGCGTGCCAGACGTAATGTCAATAAGGTCATCTGTACGTCGACTTTTACGATGTACGTATAGTACTGACATTTTTCTATAATTCGAATCGACATCACTTTGACTAGAAATTTCACTTTGATTTGAAAAAAAAAACTACGTTGGATGAAGCATACGCTCTTATTTCAAACATTTGGTCTATATTATCTGAATACTGTGTAATTGTAGAATAACCAGTATAATTAGCGTTTTTGTTTGAATACAAAAAGTCAACAGCAAAGTTATAAAATCATACGAAATTATTTAACGCCGGTTTAATATACCGAGTGTGTGTGCGTTACGTTATACGTAACATTCAAGGTTTTGCCCAAACAAGCGAAGAAGCTGACATGCCAAAATGGCGGGGCTAAACAATACCTATTACCTACACAGGAGGCTGAGATTGAAACAACCCTGCTCATAAATAAGCTGTTTTATGTACGGTACAACAATGTACATTATAATATACTTACATACGAACCTTGGTACATAGCCGGTTTCGTAATCACTTGTGTTTATTTTCTTCCAGAAGTTTATTTTGCGGACATATTATATAAACTTTAATTAAATATTACTTGGAAAAATAGTCAAAAGCACGTATATAATAAGTTTAAAGCTGAAAATATGTCATCAAAAGAAATCTGGTGCGTTATTCTGTAAGGTTTCTCAGCATCGACCTCCACGACGGGTGTTGGTTTCAATCATAGGAAATTGATACCAAACACTTAAAGGATAAGGTTCAATTAAGCTTCTTCAAAATCGCCACTCGACGAGTAGTGCGACGCTGAGAAACCGATAGTGATATAACGCGGCTGATCATCTGGCTCAGTTAAATCATTTGAAGGTACTTGAGTGAGCGAGGATTACATAGTATTTTTTTTTTTACGTTTTTATAAAATACAAATACGATTTCAATCTCACTTAAGAAGCAAAACTTTATTGAAATACGAATTCGAATCCAAATCGTGGTAGCTGTTTTCCAGATATACGTGCCGTCACGAGTTACGGGTAAAACCGCGAGGCACAGCTAGTAATATAATAAAATGAGATGTAGTCAAAAATGTCACTAAAATAATACGTTTATTTGCAACTGAAACCTCATGAAAACAGGACCTAATAAAACACTCAAATATAATTCTAACTCAAAAATGTATGTTGCCCTAAGAATGTAAAGGTATAAACTACAATTACATCATTAGGTAGGTACTGGCTGGATCGTAACGCTTGAAAGTAGGGCACGGGATGAAGTACATTGTCCACAAAAGATCTCATCAAGGCAAGTGCACAGTCCCATCTTTCTACGTCCCGGCCTTTTGACCTCTTCCAGTAATTATATTATGATCGTGTGGCTTGACGTTAATTTGTGAAACTGCTCGGAAAGCCAGCGCTTAGGTGGCAGGACAGAAGTACCGTGCCCGATTAATTCAAGAAGTGGCATCCTGGGCGAATTAATGGCCCCGACCGTAGTTGTGTGCCTATTGATCGACCCTCCCTGCTCAAGAGGGAACAAACTGACGTATTATCATTTGAGCGGTATTCAACCATTAGCAAGGTTGTGGGCTTACGTTAGTGTTCCGTACGTGATTTTGATCATCTTCGATTACCGTTTGAGTACTTGCAAATTGTGATACAATACAGTGAGCCTTGATAGTTGACAATGATTAACATGATTTTAATCGACTATAGTGAAGGCCATAAGGTATTTTATATGTTGACTGCTTATTTCAATGTTTTTGTATTGTTTTTCAATAATAACTTTTTTACATTTTTTAAGGTGCTATATTTAATTATCTTTCCCCTTACTCTATAATACACACAAACAAGCTTTTAGAAGTTGTTTTAAAAGGTTTACTATCAGCGTGGATACTTGTTCCATACATCTTGTTTGAATCCACAATTCGTTCTCAATTAAGGTTAAACCACAGTAAAACATGTAATTACTGTGTATTCTAAGAATACCAGTGCCCAAACTGAATAAATAATTTTCATTTTCAATAGTTGGCAACATTGGAATAACATCACGAAATTCAATGTTATGATTGTAATGATTGAATATCAATAGATATAGGTATTGAATAAAAATGTTTCCGTCTCTACTCAATTACTTTACGTTAATAGAATGTTATTAAGTTGAACGTTGAATGGAAATGTCACGAATTGAATAGAACTTACTTTATTAATAGGACATTTTTCTGTTATATTATAAGGACATATATAACACATATAGGACACAGTTTCCACATCTGACAGGATCTTTCTAGGAAAGTGTGAAGATGACCTTATAAAAAAGAAGAGAGCCGTAGTGGCCGAGGAGTTTGATTAGTCGCCTGCTACTCAAGCGATGTAAGTTCGAAGCGGCCTGTACCAATGACTTTTTCTTAAAACTTATGTGAAGTGTTTCACACCACGTGCTTTACAGTGAAGCAAAACGTCGTGAGGATACCCCTACCTGTACCCCTATCACGCGTTTGCCACCGTTTTCGTAATCTATACTCGCTAGCGTCACTCGCAATATTTGTATGAGATATTTTAGTTCTTTACGTCACCGCTGGGAGTCGCTGCACAATTTCTCATACTAATGTTCAACGGAGACGCTAGCGAGTATAGATAACGAAAACGGTGGCAAACCCGTGATGGGGGTACAGTATACCTATATTTGAGTAGTAATACAAAGACTCGCCCTCTGTCACGCTGGCACTTAATCATCTTCGGTGAAAAGTGGGTGTTGTTACAACATCTCTGCCTACCCATTCGGGGAATGCAGGCGTGAGCAAATGATTTGAATAAGTACATGTAGCGCACTGTGTGTATTATTATAGAGTATATTATTACAGGAAGTGACTCTATCTACAAAGAATTCATGCCAAGGTGTCTTATTCGCGTGTCAAATGCGAGTCAGTACTGCAAAATGTTGAATGGGGTCATCAGTTTGATCACAATATGCGTCGCGTTCTCCCTTTATCATTACAGGCGATCACGCGACATTTTTCCGAATGTCTTTTAAGATTTTAGATCAAACGAAAAAATGTTTACTTCGAACCTTGAAGCAGTATATTTACGTTCTCGTTTATTTATAATCACTGCGGATAATATGTATAGATAGATAGAACAGACACTTCAAAGACATAATATGTTATTCCTATTTCAACTGTCATATTATGTATAACATTAAAAACAGCAAAGATTTTCGCTTCAGTTAAGACTCAACACCCGCTCTACCAAGAGCGCGTGCGCATATAGTTTGTTCGTAACGTTTTATGAATTTACCATCTCCACGTTGCGTGTTTTTAACTACTCAAATTACGTGAATACCTACATTTTAGGGTTATACTATTATTTTGATTTAGTAATTAGTTGATAAATATAGCAAAAAAATTAGGCAAATTAGATTGTGCTAATTCGTACATAAGCAGCACACATTAATTTTACACATATAGTATTATAACGCTGAGTTAGTTTAATCCTTTACAGTCATTGCGTTTATAAGATAAAGTTATAGATGGCTAATATTGGCAAATCTATCGTTAGCCCTCAGGCGAATGTCTCCATACAGAAATATACTAAACAACCAATTCATATAACATCATATTTTTTATTTAATAATATTTTCTTTTCCCAATGTCCCTAATAGGGATTGGACCTTTTGCCTTTTCAGTCCCTTGGGGAAGACACGCCGAATATTATTTCTCCCTTCACTAAGGGTAAACTCAAACCTTTTGAATGTATTATTAAACTTTTCTTGTTATCAAGATTAGAATAATATGAGGTTCGCATTAAATCTCTCTCTATTTTAACATTTCTTTTATGATTTCTTTCAATTCACTTTGGAAATGGATGTGTTTTATCAGTGGCATCAGTAAAAATATTTTTATCGATATAATGAATCACATTGTTTTTGTTCGGACAATGGCGCAGATAATTTAAGCTCTATAGCTAGCGGAAATATTATCTAGAAATTTGAATTAAAATATATCTAAAGCAACGTGTGAAACTTTTTGTTGATTCAACTAATATATCATATTCTACAGTAAAAGAAGATGAGCTCAGACTGTTCTTTGTTAAGATTTACGATGACAATCTAATCAATAACGGGACTAAGCATACTCCATTCTATGGCCGATTTCACAAATAATAGAGCTTTTAATCTAAAGATGGTCCAAATTCTTGCCACTTCAAATTGTGAACATAACTCAAAGCAATTCGCCAAAAATGTTAGCACTGATTAGAAATACCTAGATAACAATTTTCCAACCTGATATCAGTATAGGGTCGGAGACACGGTAAAACAAAAGCAAGAGAAAGATTTTTCTTTCGTTTATAGGGATATTTATAGTCCTCGAGGTCCTCCATAGGTCCAAACCTACGATACCCTACTAAGGTATCGTAGGTTTGGACCTATGGATCCGCACTAGAGAAAAATAAAAAAATATATATTATGGTACAAAAAAAAATGCATGAGAGTGATATAGTCCACGTAATTGACAAAGTGCTCTAAAATGTTTTGGAAATTTCAACAAATTACAGTACTTAACAATATGATAATATAATGAAGTAAGCTCGTAGGAATGGAAATGCCTAGTAAAATATACGGGCTTTATATTATTATTGTAAATATTAGAGACTACTCACACGTTATAATGTACATCGGCCATGTTAGGTCTGTATTTGAGTGCCCTTTCGAAGGCGATCTCCGCTTCTGCCGCCCGCCCTTGAGCAGTGAGAACGCTGCCCAAATTGCCATATGCTGCAAAACAAAAAAAAACTTGAGTCACTCAAATTAAGTCCTGTATACAAAAACAGTTGCACTGTGATTTATGAATGCATGAACTATTATATGTTCGTATAAAATAAAAACAGTAGCCAATACATCATTATCCATACATTATCAATTCTACGTCTAGCCATACAACATCCACAGAGCTGGCTTGCTAGAACATTGTTTGCTCTTAATTTTCGTATAATTGTTAGCCATATCACTGTTACATTCAATCGCTCTCGTTAGAATAATTGCAGCTTGGACGCAGGGTGCGTCAGGAATATAAATGTGAGTAACGAAGTAATATTTACGAGAATATCCTTCAACGAACAACAAATTATGAGTAGCATTTAGTTCCATTTATTTTTCTGCAAGAGAAATGCGCAACTAAATTATTTCAAAGATAAACAACGCTTCATAGCGTAAAAAGGAAGTAACAGACTTTTATGTTTAGAAACTAGTCGCGAACGGGGTACACAGGGGGATAAAATAGAGACAACTGTAAAAATATATAAGAATTTTTCATTTGTCACGCGCGATATAGAATGAGATATAAAGGCATTTTATTATTATAACCCGCGCGACGCCCCGCCGCGCGACATAACGAACGCGTATAAACTTGATATAAACCCGGGTTAGTCCACAATGTTATTACTGGATCAAATTAACTAGGTCGTAATTTCTGTCTCTGCTATACAAGCGATGGAACAGACAACATCATTAGTGAGTTCCAGTCCATTTAAGTTTTTCTTGTTCTTCAGCCTACCTTTGTCATTAAGTTACGTGAGTTCTAATAATACTGGTTAAAACACAACTTGGTTTTCTTACAGTTGTCAAAACTTACGTACAGTGATGTCAAGCCACGAGCTTAGCGGTGATAGAAAACATCTTGAGAAAACTACATATTATACCTAACAAAAAATTTAAAGACGTATGTAGTGCCTGAGAGATTGGTCTTTCACGTTAGCACGTCTCTGAGTTGGCGCTGCCAACTACCTTTGCGTACTTTTTGAAGATTCTTCTTAGGTTGTGAAGAGGCGTGAAAATAATTTCGAATTAATCAATATACTTGAATCAAACAATGTTCACCGTAAAATAAATTCTTCTAATTTCTGAGGGGATCTCGTGTTTTTGTAAAATTGTGCTAACCGATTTTGTGCAAAAGAGCTTGATTACACACACATCCGGTGTAGACAGCAATGTGATTGCTCCGACGCTATCATGCGACCAACCGATCTCCGGTGTACACCGATCGCTTGTGCACCAACATTTGAACCAACATTAGGCAGGGGTCATATTGCTAGCGTTAACGACTTGAGTGAGCGCAAGCGTTATTGGGAAGTATTGGATATTCGGCATTAATGGCTCTCTAACAAGCATATTATGCATTCGTATGCATTTGAACGGTTCAATTTGCGAGATGATAGGCAATGTGGCTGTGTTTATTTGCTTACTGTTGTTGATTCAGTTTGAATAATTTCATGCTTTTTAGTAAAGTAGTATTTTTAAGAGTCTTGTGAAAGAGCACTACCAAAAAATTTCCACCTAAATTTTGCTCTTTATTTATGTTTTTTTGTTCTGTGTCACTGTTGTCTATACATTTATTTATATTGTATTTATTTATATAATATTTATATATTGTATTGACTAGTTTAGTTTTTAAGTATGTAATCAGTTTTTAATGTTATTTTTCCTAATTATATAGTACACCCGCTTCTATGTTAGTCGTGTATTGTAAGGTTGACTGGCAGAAAATGCTTTAGCATTAAGTCCACCTGTGTACTTAGTGCATAAAGTTTTTAAAAAAAAAAAAAAGTTCGCAAGGTCCCAAAATGGTTGGAAAAGGTGTTAAAGCATCCATATTTTATTACGAAGAAGACATACAGATGTATATGAGTGGGGTCTGTCGGTGGTGAAACGTTGATAGTGTTGTTTTGCTACTTCTCTCAAAGCTTCGTGTAAAAATACAAATAATATTTCTATTCTGCACAGAAGCATACTAACAATAAAAAATGTATCGCTAAGATGCTTATTTAATATACGGCACAACTTATACTATAAAACTGTTATTACAGATAATTTTTATGCTACAGGTCAAAATACTAACAAGAAGTTTCGTCAAACTCATAAAAACACTGATAACGTAAAAGCGTAATGAAAAATCTTTGTTTCTACTACAACAAACAAAGTACCTACTAGCGCTCCGCTTGTCGCAGTCTTTAAAGTACATTGTATCTTAACGAAATTACTATTTTTATGGAGCCATAAAAGATCTCGTATCGCTTGTCGTCTGGACTGTGTCCGCTACCTTATGCATTCCTTTTTAATTTTTCAGTCTAGTAATCACGAAATTGATGTTTGTGTAATTTTAATGGACAATTTCAATTATAAATCGAGTAAAATGATAAACAATTTTATAGCTATAATTTTTATCTTTATAATATTTTTTCCATAATGTTTAGTTTCCGATACTAAATACATAGCATGAACCGACGATATTTTATAAATGGAAGAGGCAGATATAAAATTAATGCTCTTAAAGTGAACACGTCACATTTTGAACGTTTTCAGAAGTTGCTATCTTTTTAGCGCCCGTGCTTATCCTATAACATTTCTATTGTTATAATATATAATTATCTAATCCAAAGTTTAAAAGCCTGAGTAATTTTATAGAAAAAGATTTGTGTCACTACTTTTGACTGACGAGCTACTGAATCTGACTAGGGGAAGCATTTTGGAAATTGTAACGGTAGGATACTTTTAATGGGACTAAATACCACTTAAAAAATATTACAAGCAAAACAATGTACATCAGAAATACATAATTAAGTATTGAAGAAAATAATAAGGCATAAATTATCCTTCCAGATAAGTAAGTACCTATTATCAATGGGCTTATAAAATAACATCTTGAACTATAAACTACAAGCAAATAATGCAATACAAATGGACATTTAAACGAATCATCTAGCGGTCAGAATGGTGGAAATGGATTTGGCTTTGAATGCGAACAGTCTAGTCCATTAAATTCGATTTGAAGCACCCTCGCTAGTGGCTGAACGTCATAAGGGTTAACACGACCGTATAATATTCGAGTGAAATGGTCAATGAATAATGCACGGACCTCTAACTGGACATATGACTAACCACGGGAGTACCTTTGAAATTCATCAGTTTTTAAATCTTACAAATATAATTTACAAAATTCCCATAATTTTCTTAATATTTCGTATTAAGTACACCTATTAAAACTTTTAAGTGGCATTCACTCTCAGAAATCGCAAAGTAATTTCACTTAATTACTCTAAATGCTTATTGAATACACTCCAAACTTTGATATTTCTACGCAACAAGCTTCAAACTAATCTGCTATCTAGTCGTATATATTTGTTAAATACATCTATCTATATCATTAAATATACAGTGAATTTACAGCATAATAAATGTGTACAGGTGTCTTTAATGCCAAATGCATTATCACAGATGAGCATGACTTAAAAATGTTAACTACCTAATCCCTGTAAAAAAGCTAGGTGTATAATTCCTAAGATTTTCTTACAATATTAATTGACTCTTTCTCAATTTTGAAAATAAAAACGTCTGGGGATTACCTATTTTAGGATGAGCTGGATTTTTAAAAGTATGTGAAGAACAAAAGAAGAACAAAAACGCGAATAAATTTGAACAAGCAATGCTATTATGCGGTTGTAATACTTCCTTTTTGTCAACTACGTATTTTACGAGGATCATTAATTAAAAAAAGGCATAATCAAGGATATATGAACTAAGATGAAAGTATTCGACGCAAAAGAGTGTGTGCATGTGCCAAATACAAACACTATATGGAAAGAAAATCTAATATTCCAGGTATAGCCAGGCAATCGCTAAGCTTTATCGGCTTAGAATAATGAAATTTTACACTCAATAGATTTCATAACCTTCCTAATACAACACTAACAAGAAGTAAAAACAAATATAATAGCCTGAACAAAACCACAAAGCGAACTTATCAAGAATCAACTTATTCTAGAAGCAGTACTGAAAGATTGAGATTAAATGAATTATTGCCAGTTTCAATACAATCACGGAACATGAAATTAATGTGAGCCAGGCACGCACTTTGCATGGATTCTGTTTATAATTGTTACATAGCGTACAACATTTTTATTTTATTTGGTTTTTTAATCGACTTTTGGTATTTAGGTACAGCACACAACCACAACAGGAAGGTACACACTTAGCATTAATAATGCTAAGTGTGTAATAGAAGTATATGTAATAATAGTATATCAAGCTACGATAAAATTTCGAAATAATTGGAACTCTAATGAGAATCTTTATCCTTCACTCATAGCTTACAGTTATGCGGTACTTCACCCAACATAATATGTGAATACATAATTCAATATTTTAAAACACACCTAATTTTATTAAGACGTCACATTTTTTGTGTTGAACGATGTGAATGATGATATGCATGTTCATAAATTGCAAGTTATAAAAATTCTTCCATTTTCCATTTCCATTTCAACATGTTACTGTAAAACAAACACTACGAACCGTTGAAGGTAGGTATTAGTGGTGGTACTAAACAGGTAAGCATTCATAAACACCCACCTACCCGCACGCCCGGCAATATTTTTCGCGTATTACCAGTGTAAGTGTACATAAAAAAGCTTTCAGACCAATATTCCAATCAGCGGAACCACTAAGTAACGCCGTGCCGCCTCTATACACATATATATTTACACTCTATGTTTTTCTTGCAGCTAATGGTGCCGATCGTAAATGGGATAAGATTTTTATTTTCTTTTTGATGTGCCCTATTTAAGGGAAGCACCCAGTAACAATTTTATGTAAGCGCTTCTTTACGGTAGGACGCTTACCGTAAACACACGTGCAAACCTTAAAAGCGGAACGCTTACTAAGATTAGCCACGTTTATCAGGAACACACAAGTTATGGCATCGCTATATGGTTATATAACAGAGGCTGTATTCAACATGCTATATTTTACAGTCGGCTTTATAGTGCTGTTATTTGGTTATTTGTTCTTATTATTATAAATGCACATTTTATTTTCATTTACAAAATCGTAACTATTTTTATCGTATGTGTTTGTTGGTTAGTCTTTTAATACATTCAAAGTTTGTCAAATTAACTTAAATCAGACTCACACATATACAAGGATTTAAGAAAACCCCAAACCACCAATGGATTAGGTTTTCATAAATTAATATTAAGAAATTGTATTTTTTGTGTAGGTTCTAAGTTTTATTCTCTCAGTATATAATAAGTGTTAATCATGATTTGGTATAATTAATTCTATCTTCCTTAAGTAAATGGTCGGAAAAAATTAAACATGACATACAGGATATTATGTTCACAATATGATACGGGTGTGGTATGGACGTTATATTGTCACTTTTATGGGCGCAAAGCTGTTATCTGCACAACCCAGGTCGTAATATGGGCTCCCCCAAATGTTTCATTTCAGCTCTAATCTAACCCCAATAGTATAGTTACGCGTCTGTTATTGCAAAGGTCTGTCATTGTTCGCTTGCCAATCAAATCTCGATCTAAACTAATAATTTCACTAACTGATAAAATGTTCACATTTCATGGTAAAATCCTTTTAAGCAAGGAATTGCTTGTGTTAGAAGAAAAATATATATAAAGCTAAAGAGTTTGTTTGTTTGCTAAGACGCGCTTATGTGAGGACCTACTGGTCCGAATTAATTCAGTGGTAAATAGCCCATTTTTCGAGGAAGGCTTTAGATACATCATCTGACTAAGACCAATCGTGGGTTAAAGTTACTTTTAGCCCAAAGTAACTATTTCACGAGGATAAAGTCGCGAGTATAAGCTAGTTGTAACGTTTAAAGTTTCACATTTATCCCGAACATAAACACAAATGTATTTCGTTAACATAAAGGAGCAAACAAATTACACTTGAAGTCACTCGCGAACAGCTACTTGGCAATTATGAATAACGTACTTTTGTATATAACGCAAACGAAATTCGATTCCATTCCTCTCTTGCGACTGTTTATCCTTGATACGAACTTCATCAGAGTGCTGTTATATTGGTTATTTCAGAAGAATTTTTATTTTGTTGAAAAGGAGGGAAATATTCGGAAACTTGTTATTTATTGGGTGGATTCGGATTGTGACATCTGGCATTAGTAGGGCAACTGTCTAAGTAAGTTTGTGACACCAAAGTAGCCGTGAGAGGAGTTCCGCAACTGAGATAATAGCGTTAATCTCCCTGAGTCGCCACTCGAAGCCAACGCTATCGGCTCCAAAGATGGACTCGATAAGCTCTTAGGCTCAACCGATTACATCGCGCTGGACTGCGAGTCAAGTGCCGTAAGAAATCACCACGTATCACGATACCATCTAAAGGTCCGGGCAATTTAGAAAAAAAAAAGTTTCTAATTATTAGTTGATTTTGGATCACTTGACAGTACTGCCACTTAGTAATAGCGTCGACAAAATTCGTAAATTCTATATTTGATTAAAATCGGAGAATTAACTATGAAGTATAAGTACGACAATGAATTCCCATATGGTAACGTACGTATTAAGTAAGAATATGAAACTAGAAAGCGAAAAGCAGTTATTTCGAATAATTTTTAAATAACAAAAGTTAAATAAACGGACACAGGTTTTAAAAATATTCTACGTCCGAATGTCCCCCCATAACAAAACATCGCCTAAGATAGTCCTTGGTTTATAAGTAATTCGATGTCTTTCTGCGATATGGATTTCAAAAGCGATGTATATAGTTTTAGTCCATGTTTAAAGCATCAATATGGAACGTCAAATCAAAGTGGATCCTAATACGCTGGTTAAAACGATCATATTTGGCCCTGCTGTCTTTATCCGGCAGCCATGAAACTTACATGATCCTTACATAATACCTAATGATACTAATAATATAATAAAGTAATTCATTATGGACACTTCAAAACTTCGCTGACAACGTCGTTTTGGTGTAATTGGATGTAGTCGCTCAATTATCAGCAACAGTTTGACGTAATGCTTATATTGTTGTCCGTTGATATATGTCAGTCAGTCAAAACTTTGAAATTAATAGCTTAATTATTATGCAATGTGTTAAGTTTTATTCTGCAAATCCTACTAATATTATAAACGCGAAAGTTTGTAAAAAAGTATGTTTGGATATATGTTTGTTACTGTAAATAAGATAGAGAGATTACAACAATATAGCTTACACATTAGAATAATGTTATTCTACTGTGTGAAAATATAAAGATAAGTCAAATCCTGCGCAGACGGAGTCGCGGGCACCAGCTAGTATAGTATATAATAGGAACATAACAGAATCTCCCTAACTAAAATCAGCACTAACTGAGAACTGTCAAAAACTACTTAAAAAAATACAAATATATTTCGGTATAACACCGAATACATATCTATTTATTAACTAACATTGTTCTTATTTTTGTCTACGCGAATCCTTCTATCTTGTTGTTCGCAGACATTAATGAAAAAGCATATTAAATATACAATTATCCATTAACTACTATATAATAAAACACTAAAGTACGTGTATAAAACACAACATAAATCCCGAATCCTTTCAAGTACAACTTCACCCTTCTATTCGATCCTAACAGCTCTATATTAATAGGAGAGCAAATCAATATCCTACGTAATAAAGGTGCGTATCCATCGACCATCCTATAGTGTAGTTAACATATTGAATCGTGAGCTTAATAGATCAGTTAACATTTCAAAAGGTGTGTATTGAATAAAGTCGGATTATAGTCGGCACCCATCGGCGGAATAATTCAATTCACGAGGCTATGTAATTCGAACTTTAATAACTGAGAATAAAGTTTATTTTTATATAATATTGCATGAGGCTACGGCGAGTTATCTATCGTTACTTTGGTATTGTAAAATTTTATAAAATATGTTATTAAGGTTATAATATGCCTTACTTATCTAATGTACTTTAACAGAGTACAAGTAAATATAAAGCCGAAAAAGTTTTACTATAAAAGTCCTTGTGTCTTTCAAGATAAAGTTTAAATTTGCCAGTGTTTACATTGCACAGCGGCACTGTATTCAAGGCAATTTAACCGATCACAGCACCTCGCCTGTCTCGGCTGGTCGTGTGATATGCAGCCTCGTGATTGGCTTGTTTCGAATAGCCGGCCAGACAAATTGGATCCTGTTAGCCTTTAGATCATGTTACCAAAAGGTAAAAGGATCAAGACTCTGACCGGACCTAATTCGCCATGAAATCGTAGACGATTTTGTGTTTGGTTTGCGGTGATATTTTTTTACACTTTTAGATATTTGTATGAAGTATCTGTTTCAAAAATAGACGTCTCATTTGTTTGCTTTAAGATCTCTATTCCAAATTAAGTGTTATGTGACATAATATCATCATAGCCTATGTCCACCCTGAAAATTAAATCAGAATAATATATTATGTGAAAAGCTTTATTTATTCATGGGAAAAGAGTAGTTTCGAAAATTATCTTCTACATTATTTATTAATGTTCATGGTTCATCTTTATTTAATATAATATATATTATATTTAGATATCAAATTATAGTGTGAAACTTACTTATTTGTTTTCAGGCTAATCTTAAAAATACTCTTAGTACGGATTTTGATGTAAACAGGTAACCTCTGTCTCGTACTCTATACTATCCATACTTATACTAATATTATAAAGAGGAAAGATTCCTATGTATGTTTATATTGGATTGGCTCTGAAACTACTGGACTGATTAGAAAAATTATTTCAGCATCTGATAGCCACATTATCAGCGAGTAACATAGGTTATATTTTATCCCCGTAAAAATGCGGGTGAAACCGCGTGACGTCCGCTAGTGCACAATATTTTATACACAACACATACCAGTGTCATACATATATACTCTATACTTACTCCACTTTGCGTCACTACCGCTAACGTTAGCGTTTATATACAAACAAAACAATCAAACCGTATTGTAAGTTCGAATTCATTAACATAAACTAACAATGAATTTGTGTGATGATAAACATTAGGAAACTGGAGGGCAGTCGTAATCGATATGATAAACAACTTTATTGCTTGATAATTGACTCGTAAAGACGTATTTCTAACAAATTTAAAATGCTTGGCAGTCAAGCAGCCAGTAATCTCCAAATTAAAGCAAGAGATAGTTTTAGCATCATACTAAGAGTCTTCTATAAGAGAAAGGATTCATTTAGGGCGTAATTGCAAATCAAGCTCAGGAACAGCAATGTACGTACATTTGTAAATAAAATTGGCATGAAATTTTCTACGCGGTATATATAATAGTGAAAGGTAATTTCAATAGCGCGATATAAAAATGCATAATGCCATCTTGTGATAAAAACAAACAACAATTCAGTGAGAGGCATCCAAGTTTTAGCTGGACTCTTATTGCATTGATTATACTACTGGGCGCTAGTGACAGATGCAATGGCAAAGACTCATACCTAAATACAGAATGTATGAAATCATGATAACCTAAACCAGCTTTTACCCGTGACTTTGTCTGCGATATATTTTTAAGTCCTTCCCGGCTATCACAGTATACAAAATTTCATAGACGCAAATACTTTACCATTTATAATTTTAGTCTAGAATATTAAACTCACTTACTCAAGTAAGGAAAATAATCAAAAATATACGCTCTCGGTACCGAATGTCGGACTAGTGTTTTGATGGCTGATCATATGTGATATAAAAATATACGCATTAATATTATGTATCCTACCTATTCTATGACTTCAGAAAGTAATAATTAAGAATAGAATTCAATGATTCCAATTACATTCCGGGTATATTTACGAAGCTATTACCTTCGAAAGTAAGTCCGGAATATTTAAGTGACTAGGTAGTTAAATCCGTTCTGACCCATAAAAAGCAAAACAAACATATAATTCGAAGACTTGAAGTAATTGCTCGTTAAACTGTGTACAGCATAAGTCAATTAAATGGACGATTATTTGAAGTAGCAGGAGTTAAATAAACACGGGATATTCGTAGAATGTAATATTTCTAATTTGATCAGGCGAAATCAAAACACGTCAATATTATTTTATTATTATTGACATATTCATATACATACATAATGATATGCTCACGCCTCTATTCTCTAATTATGTTTAAGGCCCATGTAATAGAAAACTTATTATTTTTTGATTCGTATAAAATTGCTATGGAAGAGTGAAGTCTCCTCATACGGGCATCTAGATGCTTAAAAGGAGACTTCTATCACTAACTATGTAAACAAAATACTTTTTACTAATGGAATAAAGTTATTATTACGAAATAAGGTTTGAGCAGTCGCCAGCTACGCAAGCGATGCAAGTTCGAATACCAGCGGTACCAATTTTTCTAAAAAAGAGTTTTTCTAAAAAACTTATGTACAGTGATTTCGCACCACGTGCTTTACGGTGAAGGAAAACATCGTGAGGAAACCTGCATATGTCTGAGAAGTAATTCAAAGACGTATGTATAGTGCCTGAGACGGCGATGGACTCATCCTCTGTCACGTTGGCACTTGATCATATTCGGTGAAATGTGGGTGTTGTTACAACACCTCTGCTTAACCCTTCTGGGATGGCGTGAGCATATTTTTTGCTAAACAGGCACTAAATCTGGCTATGGGCTGCTACTGATAAATTACGGATAGAATAGCCCAAAACACTGCCCGACCTGGGCATCGCACCTAGGACCTCGTGTTCGAGACAGTCTTCTTCTTCCAAACTAAAAGAGATTTAAAATGCTTGCATTTTCAGTTCAGTTAAATCAATCAGCCAGGGATACCAGTTTAAAATATCAACTCCCTATAAATTGTAACAGCTCCTTTTTTCAATACATACAATTGTCATTGTACCAAACGGAGATAGTTCAAAGCTGAATCATGAGTATGTCATTATCTTTCTCTATCGTCTCAATTGTTTTAATCCTTCCAAGCATTGTCAGTATAAACATGAACTTCAGTTTCAGAAATGCACATTATAGAAAATATAAAAAAAAAGTCCGTCATAAAGTTGATCAATTTAACACCAAGCGCACCAATTGATTTCATGATACTTGCAAAATACTTGATATCCAAAACAATAGATTTAAAATGAAACGATGCTCATAAAATTTAACAGAACAAGCTAAAGATGAACTTGCAAAAGAATTTGAAATCCCCAAGCACTTGCCAAGACATAACATATAACAGTCGACTCGTAATAGGCGGCATCTCACCATGAACGCTTCATTTGTGATTTATGTCCAACTCGGAAATTGGCAGCGATTTTCATACATTTTGCGGTATTCGAATATATTCCGATCTGTATATCGAAGGTACTTAAAGTGAATATAATAGGTCCTTGTATTTGTTTCCTGCTATTGACTGAAAGCTTACGATACAGGAAGATACGTTGAAGGCAATTAAGTGAAGTCAAACGGAAAGCCGGATTATTGTGTCTTTGTATGTAATGGTACTCCTTACGTAGTATAATAAATTTACTTATATAAATAGAACCTATGCATATTCCAATGCAGTGCTTGCTTATTACCTCACTCACTCAGTTAGACAACTCTCATTATTAAGTTGAAAAACTCGATAATTTTCATTTTCAATTTAAAGTTGTGTATGAAACATTGCTGCTTCTTACACCTGTTCATACGAGTAGTTGTGAAATACGGGTTTGGTAACTCTCTAGGAGCTTCCTCTTGACACAGCATTAATCCTCATGAGAAAATAACTTGTTCGGCAGCTGCGGCGACCGAAGTCCTCGATATTTTACAAGTGATTTCTGATCTCGTAAAAATACAAGAAGTTAGATAGAAACTTTTAAAAAGCGACTTTGCCCTCTTATTTTATCCTTACAAACCCATCGCAGAGAACTTGGATAGTTTTACATCGGAGACCCTTCGATAAAGTGTCATAATTTGCGTGAAATATTGTTTTTCTAGCTCGGGGAGCACATTTTGCTATCTTATTTGAGGTTTGTAAAAGAGTTATAGTTGAAACAGAATCAAATTGATCTTGAACGGTGCCCCGAAATAAGTGATATTACGTTTAAATACAAATAGTTTAGGACAACAAATTACGTAATATAGTATAAATGTTTTATTCAAACAAATAACAACATTGAAATGTAAACAGAACTAGCTAATATAATATTCGGGATTGGGTCCAACATCCGCCGTATGAAGAGAAGCAAAATGAGAACCATCAGGCGAAACTTTTCTCTTTGCGCGAAAGTTTGTGATGTGAACAGAAACCCGAGGCGGCCTCCCTCGGGACGCAGCACATGCATGTTTAATGGCGTCCTAGAAAGGTCAAGAGTCTGAATGTGAGTGGAGGTAGTGAATACATTACCAGGTCCCGAGTGGGCCGCCGCTCGAGCATCCGTGGCGTGACAACCTCTTTTCCAACTTAAAGGAACTAACACGCCACGGACAGGTAGTTTGTAGCTGTCTCTCAAACAAATTAATTGTGTCTTAGTTTTGAGCAGTAACGAGGGAGCAACTCAAACAAACTTTGAGAAAGGTACGAAATGGTAGTGTCGGCTTCCCCAGCTACAAACATTATGGCGTGAACTCGCAAAATGTTGATGCGACGTTGACTAACGGTTCATACGGCGGGCCTCAACCGAATTGAAAACTTTGCTGGACTTCCTGCTTACAAATTTTCACATTGTTACATAACAGGGTCACGATCGTGTTACAAATTAATTTGAAACATTTCCTATGCACAATATACCTGTCGAGAGCAGCTTGTTAACTAACTAATCACTACTTAGTGTGTGTATTAAAATACTTTTGAAATTTAAGTTTCATAGAATTTCATCTTTTAATATTCATTATTTCATCATTTAATAGAATTAAATATATCAGTGTAAACGCTCACCTTTTGGTGGATTGATATGCAAAGCGCTTCTGAAGAGGCTCTCCTCGTCGCGCCAGTCGAGGTTTCTCCGAAGAGTGTTGCCGCACATCGCCGTCAGTGCGACCAATAGTGCAAACATGAAGAATCGACTTCGCGTTTCAGTGCGCCGCCATCCCCGCGTCATAGCCCCGGCTCCCAGCCCGAGCAACAAACAAAAACCCACACTGGGTATGTATAACACACGCTCCGCTACCACAAAGCCGACGTAGAACAAAATATTTGTTGCCGGCACGAATGGCAATACCATGAATGCCGTGAACATCAACAGCGCAACTTGAGGACTACGATTAACATATCTTTGAGTTATGTTTGTCTTGGATTTCACGTTCTGTGCCGGACAGATGCACGTGGAGTTGTGCATCATTATATTGTTGTTGTTGCTCGCGCGACACAAGCTCGTGTGCTCCTCGGTGAGGGAGTGCTTGCATCCAGTGCACGGACATAATAGCTTTTTAGATGATACGCTCTCTTTGTACGGTGCATAATAACTCTTTCTCTCCACACAATCTTGTCCTCTATTATACTGTTTGCAATTGTAATTCCACTTGTGCTTTACTTTACAATTTTGCTTCTTGTAATATTTTGATTCTCTAATTAAGTTATCTTGCCTTTTATTAAATTCGTTCACTAGAGCCCTCCACGTCACTTTGGATATGGTTGCGTAAAATATTATTGTGAGAATATTTCTCGTATCGAATATGCTCGTTATTCTTGGTATTGAGTCCATAGACCAGTCGAAACTGAGGTGGAACGGGTATAAAAGTAGAAAGAAGTTGAAGACTGGTAGATAGGCAAAAGTGTAGAGTCTAGTGAGTAGCGAGGGGTCCCTGGAGGCAGGGTTGTCAGCGGCGGCGAACGCACTGGGAGCTCCGGCCAGCCGCAGTCGCCAATACAGTAATGCGAACCCCCCTGCCCCTAATGCGCACACACTACGCCACCGTCTCTGCAACAAACAAACATATTTTTTTTTTAAATGCTTCACATATATTAGTACGTTGGATGAGTAGATATCTTTATCATTTTATACGTCAATGAAATAATAGCATCGAAAGTAAATAATGAAAAAGTAATAACTAACTTCCATTTTACCAAATAAACTCTAAGCAAAGAAAGAAAGAAAATATGGATTTTCAACTTTTATTTTTCTAAATATTCTTCCCAACTTCACATGATTGATTGCCTCTGAGCAATATTTCATTAATATCTGTCGAAGAATTTGCCGCGATGTTTCAGGATTATAGTAATTTTTTATAACCCGTCAGTTGTATATTGCTGAAAATATTGACAGCATGTTGGGAGAATAATTCATAGCTGTGACAATATGTTTGTTTGAGAACCAATTACCGGCCTTGTTTTATTTTATGTTGGTATATTCGGTTTACGGACGAAAATAATACTACCTACCATGTTTTAAAAAACAGAATGCATTGAGACAACAAATAAACTTAGTTACTCTATAGCGAAGCGAATTGTTTAAAGTAATGAACAATTATATATTACAAAATACATAATATTTGAGACAGAAACCGTCGTCTACACGTCGAAACTTATCGTCTTAACTTGTTCTCGAAGGAAGGTATTAAGAAATTAATCTCTTGTTGCTGAGTTGTGGCGAAGCGACTACGTAACAAACAGTCACGAGATATTGCTAAATAATATTACGTCACAGTTCATGTAGATTGTGGGCAATATAGGGGCGTAGACAAAAGCACAAGCAGTTTTTACGGCGCTGCTTTTATGTTGAAACTTATCGCTGCACATTTGACGTAAATAGTACTATAACTTAGGTTGACGGTGGTATTTCAGTGGATTTAGATAAGCTTGCATAGATTTTTAATGTTTTAATAACACTAATGTTGTACTTATTAAATTGAAATTATTTTATATCATACAACACTGAAATGTTGTTCTATTCTGAAGTATAATTTTACTTTGTAATTATCGTTGTTTACTATGTAGGGAAATGTACATAATGTCAGATGAATTTCTTACCGGTTCTTCTCAGAAGGTTAGTTTCCAAGCCGGTGGTAAATTCCTCGACATTCATAAGTGCATTAGGGCCTAAATTAAGTATTTCATTTTCACTTTTAATTTTATTCACACATCACTAATGAATAATTAATAAATGATTAGCCTTGCCATCAAGTCAAAGATATTCTATACATAATATGGGGTTATTAAAGTAGCATTTGGGGAGTTATTATTGAATAAGCTATTGAGCTACATATGTTTTTGCAAGAGCTCTTATCAACATATATCCTAACATAATTAAATTACAAGTGTCCATAAATGGCGAGCCCTTTGGGGGCTCGCATGATTAATATATATACGATCAGTTAGGTATTTTAATCTGCTTAAAGTGGTGTTATTATGAAAGTTTTCATGGTTATTTACTGGCTGAGGGGGTTTGTTCGATCCGCAGCTCCGGCTTGTTAGTTGCGGGGAGCTCGAGGAAAAGATTTATGAAGGTTCCCGCGTCCCTCGCCCTGGCCCTAGGGAGACCCTGCGCACAACTAACGACGCCGTTTCGGATTTCCAACACAATTTGCACATAGAGTCTGCCCGAAGAACGGAAATCTCAGAGAAACTTAGATGAACTACAAATTAATCAATCGGAATTAGGGGCAAGCGATGAATAATACAACGAACCTTTTTCGCACCTATTGCGATGTCTTGTTTAACATTACCCTCATGAATTAAAAATGCTGTGCGCACTGAGTGGCCAATTACCCGTTTATTGAGCTGAATCAATTACTGGTTTGGATCGTTTGAATTAAACATTGATGAATAAAATTTAGTATTCATTTGACACTATGAATTAGAATTTTCGTACAAATATGGTAGTTTATATTCTAAATATGTGTTCAATTTGGATATAAATGTTTATATAAGAATATATACGCAAAAATTACATACGCTTTTGTTCTTAATATAACTCTATAATTGAGTTGCTTTGGACGTGTGACAAAGTAAATGTTTAGTGTTTTAGTGACTAAGACTAAACATTTACTTCTCTTTCGCTCAAAACAACTCGAAACCAAGTAGAATATTTCGTCAGCTCCGAGTTGAAGTCAAAGCAAATAATTTAATGAAATAAGCGAGCGAGCTTGGCCTAGACGTCAGAGCAACGCTTATCTGTAAAATTTACTGGCTCGCTGACATTAGCATCGTCGCCTTGCAAATGCCGACTCATTTGCCAGCCATTTCAAAAACTCTCAGCTTTAAACTTAGTAACGAAAGCATATAAGCAGCGCTAATGTTAAATATGAACTCTAATAAAACTGGGAGAGTGTTTTACTTAAATAAATAAGTTACTCGCACAAAAACAACTCTCGGTCAAAAACATTTATCTAATAACATCTGGTTCAGTTACAAAAACAATGTTCTGTATAAAAATATTCGGTCGGAAAACAAGCTAACACGTCACGTCGCATAGCATCCGTGCCTATATTTAATTAAATATACTGTTATTTTGATTACCTCGTTACTAAAAGATTAAAATAGTTAAATGATAAACAAAAAGTATTTTCAAATCACTGGGTATACCTACATGCGATTGCTACGTCAATAATTAGAAACTAGTATCTAAGGGGCTAGAATTCTCTGAAGGTAAGAGCGTAGCGACCTAAACTAACCAAAACTTTTAGCATGGGTACTAGACCACGGATATACATAATATAAATATACTTTCTTGTAAATTCAATATTATGCTCAAGATAGACTATGCATGATAAGCTTATCCCCGCGGTTTCACCCGCGCAGATTCATGGATGTCTTCATTTGGCAGAAGCCTATTTTTTTTATTTAAAAAAAGGCCTCAATTACTCCTTGTAAAAGTTGTAACATCAGCCATCTAGCAGGGACGGTCCTATTAAAATCGGACAAACTGATGGCCAGAGTTATTTTTATTCAATTACCGTTACCGTTAAAGTATATACTTTCATATGCATATAGTGAAAAGTTGTTATTAACCGACCTCAAAAACTGGAGGTTCCTCAATTCGAGCGTATATATTTATATGTATTTATGATCATCACATAAAATGTTTGCTGACAAAGAGCAATGGAACATTTTAACAGAAGTAAACAAAGAAAAAATATCGATTAGAGAATTTGTAAAATAAAACGCGACCGCAAATATACCTTGGCTGTAGCTCGTAAACTCAGCGAGGTAGCGGCGCTGAGGGCTCCATTAACGTTAATACCCTCATAACTACATGGCGAAATTTCAACAACAGGAAAAAGCTCTTTTAATTCCGACCGCCACGGCCTTTCATAATAAGTGACAATATTTTTGGGGCCGCGTTGATAAACCTGCCTACCTGCGTTGCCAATTTCATTATAAACGTTAATACAGCCTTCGTAAATATCAGCCTGCGTTATAGTGTTTTATTATTGCACACAACGCTGTTGTAAAGCACTTATATGCTTGGATAACGATGTTCTGACGCATGCACTGCATTATGCATTATATATCATCTCGATATGCAGCTCATTAAGGCAAGTTACTCAAGGGTACGTGAAGATATAGTATCATTCGCTTTGACACTAATGTAATGGAATGTAAGTTAAGAAAAGATTTTCGTACCGTAGTGAATTTTGGTTAAAATCAAAATGATGAAAGAGTGGTTGGTGGCCTTGGGGTTTGCTACGCAAGTTTGGATACCAGCGGGGCCTGTACCAATAAGTTTTTCTAAAAATGTATGTGCAGTGATTTCACACCACGTACTTTACGGTGTAGGAAACATTGTGAGGTGACATGCATATGTTTGAAGAGTAATTCAAAGACGTATGTATAGTGCCTGAGAAGGTTATAGACTCACCATCTGTCACGTTGACACTTTATCATCTTCAGTAAAATGTGGGTATTACAACACCTTTGCTTACCCCCTCGGAGAATACAGGCGTGATCATATGTATGTATATACTGTAACCTAACTTAGCAAATACAATTTGTCAAACTTTACTGGAACTATGATCGTTTAAGCAGCGCGCATTGACGTTTAATTTTGCGGGACCAAAATTAATAATTATATAATTATTAATTACCAAAATTAAAAATAAATAATTTTGGTATTGATAATAAGATAAAGACTACCTGGAACGTTATTAATGCCGAGACGGGAAAGGCAAAGAGTCGCGACTGTCGTATTACTTTAAATATTGATAACAAAGTAATCGAAGATGATAACAAAATAGCTGAAACTTTCAACAACTTCTTTGTAAATATTCCTTTAGTAACTACTAGTTCCCTAAATTCATCTCCCACAGACGCCGAATTATTATTGAAATCAAATGTTTCTGAGTGTGGCACTAGCTTTAGTTTTTGTACTATCACGCCTTTTGAAATAATAAAGACATTTAAAAGCTTGAATTCCAAAAAGACTGGTGATTTGTGGGATATATCAGTGAAAGTACTTCACGATATTATTGACATAATTGCCCCCTGTTTAGCTGAAATTTTTAACAGTTGTATTATGAGCGGTGTATTCCCGGACCTCATGAAATATAGTAAAGTTATTCCATTATTTAAAGGTGGTGATAATAGTGATCCTACCAACTTCAGACCGATCTCTATCCTGCCAGCCCTCAGCAAAATTTTTGAAAAAATTATCTTGAATCAAATAGTCGCCTTCTTTAATCTTAATAATATTCTACATGGCGAGCAATATGGCTTCACAAAAGGTCGTTCAACTACTGATGCTGGTGTTGCACTTCTTAGACATATTTATAGAGCGTGGGAGAACGCTCATGACATCATAGGTGTATTCTGCGACCTATCCAAGGCTTTCGATTGTGTCCAACACGAAACCTTATTAGTTAAATTAAATTATTACGGTGTCAAAGGTAGGGCACTCGACCTAATCAAATCGTATCTTTGTCAGCGGATTCAAACGGTCGAAGTAAATGGCGTCAAATCTTCCGGTTCTCCAGTACTAATGGGCGTCCCACAGGGTTCAATGCTAGGACCATTTTTGTTCTTAGTGTATATTAATGATTTACCAAATTTAGTCAAGAATACGTGTGACATTGTACTGTTCGCTGATGACACATCTCTTTTGTTTGAAGTCGACAGAGCCAAAACGAATTATGCAGATGTAAACAGTGCACTTGATCAGGTATTGAAATGGTTTAATGTAAATAACTTAGTCTTAAATGCACAAAAAACTAAATGTATTAAATTCACTTTACCAAACGTCAAACCTGTTGATACAAAGGTCATGGTAAATGGTGAAACTTTGGATATCGTAGAGTCAGTAGTATTTCTAGGTATAACCCTTGATAACAAACTTCAGTGGAGCCCACATATATCCAAGTTATCAGGAAAACTCAGCTCCGCGGCTTATGCAATTCGTAAAGTTAGACAGTATACAGACATAGAAACAGCTCGACTCGTATATTTTTGTTATTTTCATAGTGTTATGTCCTATGCTATTTTAATTTGGGGCAAAGCTGCTGATATAGAGAATATATTCACATTACAGAAAAGGGCTATACGATCAATGTATAATTTGGGACCCCGAGATTCGTTAAGGGAAAAATTTAAATCAATTGGAATTTTGACAGTGGCCTCACAGTATATTTTAGCTAACTTATTATTTGTGCATCAAAACATTGGATCGTTTCAAAAAAAATGTGATGTGCATAACATAAACACAAGGCACAAAAACAAAATTGTAGTGCCTGCGCATCGCTTACAGAAAGTACATGGCTCATTTTTAGGACAGTGCACACGCTTCTATAATAAATTACCAACAGAAATTGTAAACTTGCCCTTCAATAAATTTAAAGAGACCATCAAAGGAGTTTTGCTCAAAAAAGGATATTATACTGTAAGTGATTATATTTGTGATAAGGAACCCTGGGATGTATCTTTGTCGAAAAATTATTGTAAATAATCCCATTGGCACTGTACTTTTGCTACAATTAATTAATCTTAGTTTGATCTTTGCTTTGACTGGCTGGAATTTGCCATGCTCACAAATATTTGTAATATTTTAGTTATTATATTTGACAATTGAGCATTTGTGCTGTGTCCCATGGGCTTATATTCATGAGATATAAATACTGTAACCAAAAACATTGTATAATATATATTTTTTTAAAAGAGTAATTGTTGAGTTTCTTGCCGGGTTCTTCTCAACAAAAGCTACCTTCCGAACCCGGTGGTAACATTTATAATCATGTATAATGTATTTTGTGTCCTTCTGACGATTTGAAAGTACTTTGTAAGAAGTCTAATCAAATAAAGATATTTTGAGTTTGAGTTTGAGTTTGAAACGTCAAAAAAAACTTATTACGTTCTGCATAAACGGATGGTAGGCACCCTGTTACTGATTAAAAAAGGACACGCCTGCAACTATTTAATACTCGTGACTTCAAGCAGTTAGATCTGTAATCGTTGAATAATATTGAATGTGAAATAGGTTTTCTGTTCCGCAGCAATATACTCGGCACACGACGTCTCGCGGGTTTTCAATGGAACGGCAACATCGTTATATTAAACACGCTGGCATCGCGACATACATTTATTTATTACGCAATACTGAAGCTTTCATGTAAAATGTTTTTTGCATTCATAAGACCAAACATAATCTCACATATCGTTCCTTGCATTGCAATTTTGGAGGTAAATAAGCAAGTTTCCTGCGGCGAACAAATTTCATATCGTCATGAGCAGGCAGGTAGTGAAATTCAAGTCACGTAGTCACAGCAGCAAATAATATTATGAGAGAAATCGTGTCTAGTGGGACTATAACTTCACCGGTGTTCCACCTCGACCGCGGTGTTCTGTTACTCATCCTAACATTGCGCTCGCGGCATATGCTGTCTAATATCCGTTATAAATACAACCTTACTGCATACGTAATACGGTTTATATTTAGGCTAAAGTTCCGTTATATGAAACCCTAAGGAGATTTAATTTTAATGATATAACAAAGAGGTCGTGTTGGTACCCACAGGCATATAGATTGTACCCATTGGCCTTGAGTACTTTTAAGACGGCAAAGAAGCTTACAATCACGTCATGATGCCATTAAGTTACAATAACTTATGAAGTAAGCGGTTTGCTTACTTAATTTTTTTAGCTTTTGTACAATGGGTACCAGAAAAAGGATATTTATTTCGTCGATCTCGGTGGTAGATCTCGAGTAGTTCAGTTGGAAGAGCAACCGCACCGTTTGCAAAGGTCGTGGGTTCGAGTCCCGCCTCGTGTACGTATTTTTCATGACCATTTTTAAGAATTTTATAATGGTAATAGGTGTGCCATGCAAAAATTATCTTATACTTAATAATCTTGAAATGTTTGCTCTGACGCAGGGATCGTACCCTAGTGTCAGACAGGTATTTTAACCACTAGACCAACGGCACCGTCAAAGAACTTATAATCTTACAATATATTAGATTAACTAGTCCAAGTTTAGCAACCGTCAGTTTATACAATATTGTTTACTTTCTCCGCCATTTGAATTAGTGACTGAGAGTGCGTGCTTAAGGGAAATTACATTAACCGGAACCATTTAGAATGAACCTAATATGAACACGACATTGAAATATGATATCTTCCCCTTAAATAGCTTGTCACCAACATGTATAGTTAAACAAGTGACATCTTGAAATATATGTCTAATTTGTGGCCGCTAGGCCTCAATGTATCATTCTCTCACGCTCATCTCTTATAGAAACAATTCAAAATGTATGGGAATGACATATGTCACGTTACTGATTTATGTCATTTCCATACATTATGTATCGCTTCTATGCGAGATAATGTAGCTTGTGGCTCATATAGCGGCACCGAAAAACATTTGAATTTGATCAGTGCTATATAACGCATATATTAAAATGATTACAATAGTGAAATAATTTCAAGATAAATAATTTAAAATGTAATATTACTTAAAAACATTGTTATAAATTGGAACGAAGAGGCATTTATTATAGCCGATTATATTGTAGCAACGCTACGGCGTAGCAACGTAGCAACGTAGAGTGACAGGCGCTACGAGTGCTACGAAATGAATTATTATTGGAAGCTAACTTTGGGATATGACATAAAATTGTATATAAAAGGTTCCAATTTTTGTTACTTTTTTACGCAGCTGTCTGTCTATCCAGATGAAACCCGGCTAAATGCCAGACGGACTCGAGTAGGTGCCCTTCATTTAATAATGCGTAAATATTTCACAAAATTGATTTTTAATATTACAGCTTATTTTGCACTTGAATTAATCTGCAGTATATTTTACATGAACATGCTTTGAAGAAGATGACACACATAAATAATTCCGAAGGATTACCACCTCGTTTTCACCGAAGATGATACTGTGATGTACGATCTAACCATATTATTGCCGTCTCACTCAATTTGTCACCAACTTTTCGTCACTGTAAAGCTAGGTGTGACATTTGTACATATATTTTAGAAAAATAACTATAACATACCGTCCAATTGCAATACAATCAATAAAATTAGAACTATCGTTACTTTATTATTTAGTAGTTGCAGTATATTTCGTTGCACAATATTCTGCCACCGACAGACAGACAGACTTAATATGTAGATTGTCTTAGTTTATGACTCCATTCCATTACCAAAATAGATTTTGCCGAGGATCAAGCCACACCTACTGTATTTATTTACTGCTTAAAGATTAATTTTATAAATTAATGGGAAAATAATTTCATAGCGCGCGTAGTGAGCTAAACGTACTGCCTTATATACTCATTCATTTATACAAAGATAAAATACTATATTATCGCGACTCAATCTTGACCTATTCACACAACAGATGTAAACATTACAAGATCTTGTGGCGGCCGACAAACGCAGTCATAACTCTTCCCCGTTTTCCTCAATCAATCAACCTTTACAAAACGAAAATGAATTTTGTATGGTGCGTAAAATATTTACATGCAATCTCAAATACGAATATCGCAAGTACAAAATGCTAGGGTACCATTCAGAGAACTCTTTTCACTTGGTACTTACAACATTTCCAATTCCTGGGAATACGATTCAATATTTGCAAATTACATGAAAGTAGCGCGGTACCTAAACAGTAACGCACATGTTTACGACGGACTTCAAATACAGAGCTCAATTACGTACATATTTTTGGAATCACTTCAAACGTGTATTTTTCTTACAAATAAAGTAGAGTAAGATCTTTGCAATCTAAAAAGAGCTCGGAATGCGATCTAAATATAAACGGAATGATAAGCTGAATGTTATTGTATCGTTGTTAGCTATTCATAATAAATACGATATTAAGTATAGTTCTATTCTTTCCGCCGTAGCTATTTGCTCAGTAGTAGGGTATTACGTCCGCTCGGTAAATAATGGTAAACCGAGTATTTACCGTGACAGTAAATGTCAACAGACTGTTCGCTTTGTACCGACTCGAAGAGCAAACAAACGTAATCCTCACCGCGAGGATGAGATAGTCCCGGATACGAGGGGCGCCGCAAACGATAAAAGATGTTCAACTTACCAAATCGTTGAACTCTAGTTTGCTATCAATTTAACATTCGCCGTCTCAGCACCAGCATGTTAAGAAACAATGACGATCGATCGAAACCCTTTTTTAATTATACGCATGAAGTGTACTGACCCTCCGAACCCAATTAACGCGACCCTAGTGCGAGAGTGGTATAAAAAGTTGTGGATTTTACTCGCTAGGTGTACAACCTTGCTGAATGATTTAAGGTTTCAGATACACTAGAAAAAACAATGTGGGTCAAGCGGTCTCATAAAAATTGTAACATAAAAAAGAATGTTTAGGGGTTGTAGTTAACTAGGCGCAATATAACCACTTGAACTTTCGTGTGTAACACTCATAAAATTATCACAGAGTTAAGGGAAACTTGAAAACAAGCTGTTAGTAAATTGATCCTAAAGCAGTTCGTGAGTATAAAACGCTTAGGGCTACCATCATGACAACGTTCACATTAGCAAATTAACACTGGACTAGGAAACTATCATGATAACTGCTTATCTATATATATAAAAATGTATTGCCGTTCGTTAGTCTCACTAAAACTTGAAAATGGCTGGACCGATTTGGATAATTTTAATCTTGATATATTTTTGAAAGTCCAGGGAAGATTTAAACGGTGAAAAACATTAATAATAAGTATAGGAAAAGGTGATACGAAGATCACCGAGTCAACTAGTGTATTGTATATCTTTTTCTAGCCATTCGATTATCTTATAACATTAAAAACACACAGGTACAAATATTCTGCCTACCCCCATGGGATACAGGCGTGAGCATATGTATGTATGTATGTATGTACAAATATTCACGGCCCTATTACGGTCCTCGATATCAAAGCTACACCAAATAACAACAAAATCTATTCAGTGGTTAATCCTAAAATGAACAGACACATAAACCGTTTGCTATAATACGGCGCCACATGGCAGAACGCACAATGAAGAACGCATCTTTTCCTTTGCAAATCTATGACATATTATTTCCCATCTATAGTATAGATATTGAATAATATTTAAGAGTCTTTGATTAGTAATTCCAAACAGCTTTTCAATAAATGCATATGAAAGATACAGTATTCCATAAAAAATATCTTATATTTTTTCCTGTTGTCTGTCTTTCTCTCTGTCTATCTGTTTGTTCCGGCATTGGTAGCATGTTTATTTGGTACTGAGTAAAGATACTACTTATAAGAAAATATTTACCACGCAAATAACAATCTAGATATGGGCTTATTTACAAGTCAATTACTCTCTTTCATCTTACATAGTCTACAAATTACTGTACATTACATCTAACGAATACGAAATTTTCTTTAAAATTTTCATATTTAATTAGTAGTCTAGTTCACGTTAAGATATACAGCTTCCTTTTATACGATGTACTATTTATAAATACCTATCTGAATCACTTTCACTTAAAGACATTTCTGAGTAATTAACATTGATTATTGATTTTATCAAGAAATTTGTTAACACTGAATATTATTGTGCGTTATCAGAATTCTGGCTATATTAACGTCCATAATTGGGTACGTACGCTGTTTATAATTTCTTTGCATAAGCATCTTTAATGTACTTATGAGGAAGTAAATAAATAAAACGTTGACGTACTAAAAAAAGAGCAATTCTTTTTATGTGTTTCTCATTACAAGGATAACATTTTCAAGTAGTCCCTAGTTTATATCATAGGTATATATTTGATATGTATAGTGTAATATATACGACGTCCACAATTCGTAAAAGTTCAATTAAAAATTCTCTATAATATCAATTGTGATGATACGTGTAGAAGTGAAAATTGCACACGTTGGTACGAGTCTTATTTTTTCCCTTTACTCAAAAAACCCCATACTTTATTCTAAATGCATATTCCAAAGGAACCATTCAAATTATTCAGCGGTTGCTTAAATAATTATCTTTATTATGAAACTGCAAGATGAACTGAACTCGTTATTATGCCTAATTATAATATTCAGGGCGAGATCTCGTTAACGTTGGCACGTAATAAAAGTAAACTCAGAAACCACAGCACTCGTGCGCGAATTACTGGAAATGACTACAAATTCCTTGAGGAAATGTTATAAATTATTCTTATCTATAGAAATATTATAAATGTGAAAGTGTATCTGCATGTGTGCTACCTTTTCACGGATAAATATCTGAACCGATTTAGGTAAAATGTTGTATATGAAGTGAACGAAGTCCTTGACAACGCGTATCTATATTAACAAATTAAAACCTAGTAGGTAATAAGGTAGTTTTAAAATTCATAATTATGATGTTGCACAGTGATAAATAAGGGTCATAACTTCCTTTTCATAAGTTATATATAATTATTACTTATCATACATATACTCTCTGCATACTATTGGATTCTCTAATTGTAAACGAACTCTTCGTTTACAAATAACTACGTTTAAAAGGTACCAGGGGGCCTACCATCATAGTTTAAGCAGAGCTTATTAAGAACTTCTTAGCTTTAACCAAAATAAAACATCAAAACTAAGAAGCTAGTAAGACGTCACTACTTTAACGATGATAGTAGGCCCCCAGCACCCCGTAGTTAAACAAAAGTAATTATTATTACAATGTTGCATATAATTTAAATAATATGCATATTTATTCGGTAACATAAACACCAATCATTATTCGACATACATTTATTCAACTGTGTAGTCTATTTGTCTATTGTGTTGTAATGAAAAATGTATTTGACGATAATTCTATCCTATATCTAAGCAATAATTGGCTGGAAGTTTTAGTTCACGAAAGAAACAAAGGGCGCCAACAAAACGGGTGTCACGTAACTACAGGGCAGGTGGGAAAGTTTCATAAATGAGTTTCCAAGAGTCACTTTGTGACTTTTTACCTTTTATTGAAATCAACCCACAAGCAATTGCTTAATACAAATAGGGGTGAACCTTTATAAATACTTTTTTATTCAATATTATAAAATAAAGACCTTTTGCACTTCACACATTTTTTCATTGTTTCCCTTTGAACTTTTTGGTTGATATTCTAACTGTCGGTAAAGCAAACTTATCCTTTATACTTCTACGTCATAAATACATACATACACTCACGCATGTATTCCCCGAAGGGGTGCGCGGAGGTGTACTTATAGTACAGACACCCCCATTTTACCAGTTATGTTTAAGTCCCATGCCATAGGGGTTGAGCCTTTTGCTATTAATTGGGCACTATTCCGGACTACTGGAAAATTACAGATGGAAAACCACACTTTGCCTAGCCCAGGGATCGACCCCAGGACCTAGTGTAGCGCTTGTAAGCACTAGACCAACGAGTGGCATTATTGAAAATAGCTCCAAGAAAAAATCTGTCGTTACTACATCGGTAATCTATTCTTTATTTAAATGAAGCGGTATAAACATAAAAGATACGTTACAAAGTTTCTTATTAATACGATAAAGTTTAATGTAACTTCCAGTAAAGGAGTTTTATCTCTTGAGAGAAAGTAATTTAGTAGCCAAAGTCCCGCAGCTTATGCAAATGATAATCACATGCCGAAAAATTAACCAACCTACTCAACGCTGTATGCAGATTTAGTACTGTTAGCGAGAACTCTGTTATCTTTACAACGTTGTGCATATAACTACCTCATTTGACTGCTAATCTTGCTCAGTAGAATATCATTGGGCTCAAACCTTTTTCAAAACATGTTCGCATGTTTAGATCTTTGCCTACTATTGATTTATTATATATATATATATATATATGTAGATATCTTATATATAGCAATATATTCGCATAACTGAAGTCGCTAATCTGATATAACTCTAACGCAACGAAATTGTACGGCAATTTATAAATTAGTTCCCTATTGATCGGAGTAATTCAAATAATTTCTAATCAAGGAAATTTTCCTTCCCGGTAACAGTAGGTATGTGTGCGAAATTTACGTTCGTTTTTCACACACTATTTCCTGAACGGGCAGTCAGGAAACAGGTTCGGCATCTGTCCAATATTGGCCGACCAATACAAGTAATAAATACTTTCACCTAAGAATACAAGGATTCAAGGTAAATCCTAAGTAAATATTTCATATAAATAACTTACATTTGGGGAACGAAAAGGCAAATACATTTGGTACAACATCGTGAGCACATGTTACCTTTTGACAATTTATTTCATTTCTAATGTTGATATGTAGTGGAAAGCCGTTAGTGATCCATGGTGCGAAGGATTGGAGGCGCTGTGCTAACTATAGTGGGACCCTCTCGTCTCTTAGCTACTATTCACTAAGTAATATTTATAAGGTAGGCAACACGAGTGACACTGTTGTTCGAAGGCTACAGTAGCCCGCTAACTATCGGGTGGACTGCACGATTGTTGGTCACCTTTGTAGAATGTTTTTTTTTAATTTAAAGTACAAGCAAAAATAGCCAATGTAGATAAAAATTTCTGACATCCTCACCTGTGTGACGTGTCAGCTTAGTAAGACGATATGAAAAGAGCAGAGCAGTAATGCAGTAAAAGCATCGCTTCCCTTATTTATTCTAGATTTATCCTCAAATGCAGGAGCAACATTAATATAATTTCCTTTTAATTTTGCTTCATTAATACATAGTAATATCTAATACACTTCATAAGCCTTCTAAATTCATCACCGCCTGACCTTATCCTGCACAGTTCAACCGATACAACCCAATGTAGCTGGGCACCTTATTTTTAGACAAAGCAACTGTCATCTGACCGTCTCCATCCCATCTAAAAGTAATACTGTTATTTGTAACAAAGTCCCCAATGCAACTATACGGTATCGTACTTCGTACTTACACTACTTGTTTACGAAGACATTACAAATAATTTTGATAATCAACCATCGAGTGGCGACCTAAGGTTTGAAATCCCTAAAAAAAGGACCGTAAACGAAAAGCTAGTGTGTAATTCGGAAAACACGACGGGAAATGGAATTTAAATGCAATAGCCTGCTGAGAGTGCGACCTGTCGATTCGCAATAGATACTTTTTTCCCGGTGATTAACATCCAGCGTTTACTTAACTAAGATACGTAGGTATAGTCAAATGGAATGTATAGAGTCGCTACTTCACATTGTGGTATTGATTAAGTTTACACACACCTATTCGATTACATTTATTGATACTCTAACCACTGCCGGCAGAAAACATGCACTACGCAATCAGAACAAGACCAAACCAAATGCCTAAAGCAGACCTTACAGGTGTAACTCAGAATTATGTTATCTAATTTGTTAATCTGGTAGAGATCGCTCTAGCGACAAGACCACCTTTCATTACCATACACTAATAATTATATTTTTAAAATTTTGTTCCTAATGTGTTGTGCAATAAATAATATTGCTTATATTATGTTAATCAATATTATAAATTAGCGGACGACACGTGGTTGCATCCCCTTATTTACAGTTCCTATGGGAGCACGGAGAAAAATAAATCCTACGTTACTTGCTGATAATATAGCTATCCATTACTGAAAAAAATTTAAAATCGGTCAGTAATTTCGGAAATTCAAACAAAACATCGTATCTTTCTTCTTTTTGATATTAGTATCTATAACATATATCGTACCATCTCACCTACCCTCATGACTGTTGGTCTGAAGGCCATTTCGATGGAGCAAAGTTCTCTTTGCTGCAGGAGTAACACAGTCATCGACTTAGCTATATTTTGCCCTAGAGACATAATATGACCTTGAAACGAGTGGGAGAGAGATCCCGCACGTTGATTATTTCAATATTCTGGTGACATAAAAGGAAACCTATTAAGAAAGTGATCGCTCATCTAGCCGCCGTCCAAAAGTAACGCTCCTTAACCAAGATCGATCGCACTCCCAGCCCGATAATTACCATAAAAGATACAAATTGAATACGTTGCAACATTGAATATAAGACCGCAATGACAAAGCGCTTTGAAATGCCTTAGAATAATTTTAATTAACCAAAAAGCCTTTCTCAAATCTTGTGATTCTTGCGGTTTTCCTGCTTACGCTGTCGTTTGAAGTCGCGTTTGTTTGTTTATGATTTAAATACAAAGGTGTGATATTGCTATAACTATAATAGCTAATAATCTCGAATTAAAGAACTGTAAATACTATCTGCATCTATGTGTAATACAATTTATTAGTTTATTTTTTAAATATTTCAAATTCTTTGAACATGCAGGCAGTTAAGTCGGTGGTAATTGCGTTTTAATTAATATTCGGCTTACTGCAAAACGCCAGTATGTGGGATCTATCTTCAATCTAATTAATTTTATTTAACTCATGTACACGAACAAATACACCACAATCTTAGCAGTGAAGGAAAATAATAACTTATATATATTTAAAAAGTTTGTGGATAATCTGTCTCTTCTACTCGAGGCCTGGGAAAACCTGACAAACGATTGATGGACTTTGAAAATGTTTTAATACAAATAGCTTCTCGCCAAACATCAGCTTAATTATTAATTTCAATTTCAATAATTTATTGCAAGCATTATAATATTACAAAGGTTCATTACACAGGTAAACTAAGCAACACATTTTGGTAATATATCACACCCTGATACTTTTATTATAAAATGTTGCTATATAGGGTATAGCAACATTTTATAATAAAAGAAATTGTGCCCCGCGGTTTCACTTGCGTAGATTTAATTTTATGGTTGGATTTTTTCATGGAACCCAAATTTAATAAAATATCGTAAGTTACTCCTTATAACATCAGTTAAAGTCCCGTAGAAATCGGTTCAGCCGTTCTTGAGTTATAAATGGTTTAACTAACATGTTTTATATATATAGATCTTGGTAGAGAGCAGCGAATGGTATTACTATTCGCTCCAATATTATTCCACTATTATTAAAAAAAAATCTTATCTGAACTCTATATATACTTTAGAAGCTTACAATCACAACAATATGTAGACGCAAATATTTTGTGCACGATTCCACGTTTTCTCTGTTCCGTGTTTGAGCAATTCCGTCTGAAATACGAGGTCATTGTTGGTGGCACCGACGGCGTTGGAGACTGAAGGGGGCGTAGGGGGGACCCCCGACTCTAGTGGAAGGAGGTACCAAACCCATTACTGTACTAGGCGAGAAAGAAATAGGACGCTTCTGTCGAGTTCAGTTAAAGTAATTGTGTTTCATCCATTATTTCCTATTTCAAGTGTTATTGATCAAAATTTTGCATTTGTAGATAGATAATACTGTCGCAGTTCTGGGGCTGCGGTCTACAATGGCTCTCGTAATATTGTAAAGCGGCATCTTCTTTGTGTTTCTGTTATTGGATACTTTAGTGTGCCGTCATTGTTGTTTGTATTCGATTCATTATTTTGTATATTTAAGTACTGATTCCTCAACGTCATATTGATATAATTAGTCTTAAATTTTGGTACCATGAAATGAAATATTAAGGCTAAGATATTCTTACGACGCGCTTTTTAAAACGATCATAGTGCACCCGCAGTAATTATAATAATATAATAATAAGAATAAATTTACTGTTTATCATATAACAACGCGATCCAGTCCTAAAGTCCCACTTCCAAAGCAAAGCTAGTACCATGGGTGGGTTTAGGCACCAGACAACGTTTAAATAATATACAATTAACTAATATTATTAATATACCTATTGGTATATAATAATATTTTGCATGTGAAAACTGTTGTGAGAGCCGTGGTGGCCCTGAGGTTTGAGCAGTCGCCTGTAACGCAAGCGACGCAAGATCGAATCGAAGTTTTTCTAAAAAACTTATGTAGGTACAGTGATTTCACACCACGTGCTTTACGTTGAAGGAAAACATCGTGAGGAAACCTGCATATGTCTGAGAAGTAATTCAATGAAGTATGTAAAGTGTCTGAGACGGCGATGGACTCAACATCTGTCACGTTGGCACTTAATCATCTTCGGTGAAAAGTGGGTGTTGTGATTACAACACCTCTGCCTACCCCTTCGGGGAATACAGGCGTGAGCATATGTATGTACGTGTATGAAAACTGTTCAACTCAATAAATTGAAATATGACTCCTTTTTTGGATTATCAAGGTGGCATATAGCTTTATTGCATGTTCAGCGTGTTCGATGACATAAAGTGTGTCACGAGAAAGTCTTCCAATAATTTCATATAACATTGTACAAATACAGGACAATTTACCTAAAAACCACAAAATACTTTATAACAAAACTCAAATTTACCCTGAATAAAAGTTCAAAGAGCCTACGCAACTGTCCTGGGGTAATTAAACCTTAGACCCTTTCATTTTGACACAGCTACAGGGAACACAGTTGCCCCACAAAAGATATTTAATACACTTTGAACGGTATTTGGCCACCCTTTGTGAAGTTAAATAAAAACCCAAATTTAATTCAGGTGTATTTGTAAAGAAAGGGTCGAATATTTTTGGATTCCTTTTACGAGATAATTGAACGAGACCAATGAATAAAGATGAATACAAAAATGGCCTTTCATGCTCCACCTAAGCTTCAGTAGTTATTAATCAATGTATAACAACATAAAGGTATAATATTTATGCTTACTCTATGCACTGTGACGTTTCAAAAAGCATTGATTTAAATATACAGTGTTTTTGTGATTGTAAAGAGTCACTGATTAATGACATACATACATATGCTCACGCCTGTATTCCCCGAAGGGGTAGAGGTGTTATTATCACAACACCCACTTTTCATCGAATTTGACTAAGTGCCAACGTGACAGATGGTGAGTCTATCGCCGTCTCAGGCAATATACATACGTCTTTGAATTACTTTTCAGAAATATGCAGGTTTCCTTACGATGTTTTCCTTCACCGTAAAGCACGTGGTCTGATATCACTGTACATAAGTTTTTTAGAAAAACTCATTGGTACAGGCGCCTGTTCAGACCCCGAGGCCATCACGGCTTTATTAATAGTATATATTGCCTTATACATAAAACCTGGTACTTAGATGTAAGTTTAGTGTACTGACTACTATTAAGTCTTTATTTAGAAATATCTTTTCAGAATAAGACCTTTTTTCTAATGAACCCTGTGAAGGTCATCATTAAGTTCATGCCGCATATATTAACACTCATTAGGGGATCGAACCTATAAGGGTCTAAGTGTTGGCGTTACGTCACCAAGCATAAGTAAACGCAAAACCGTATGTAGCCGACGGGAAAATGTATCACAAAAAAATACGTTGTTCTCGGAGTACGAGTCTGACTCGCTCTTAGTTGATACTCTGCCATAATTAAATGGGTTCAAAAGGTGTATTTGAACATTTTGTTGCATCATTCTCAGAGCCATTAAATACCCGCACGAATTTTCCCGACACATAAAATAAATGGCTCTAGAAAAATCCGCAGACAAAATACGTTTACATCAGAAGCAAAATCACTGTAAAAAAGAACAGATTGGTTCCGACTAAAATCGAAAGAGCACACAATAGGAGATAACAATACTCGTATATCACAAAGAACAATAGTGCTTCCCTGACGTATAGTGAAGTGGTACTTATTAAAATCCAATTGCAGAGAAACATAACTCCATTATTTCAGTTGGTGTTGTAATGAATGCTTACAAAAAGATACTCCTGCCATGGCGGGCGCTCCGAGCAAGGATTTAGTTGCCGGCTCTACGCTTTCTCGTTATTTACAACAAAAGAACCACTGAAGATATAAAATGCTTCTATTCGTAATTGCAACTGTTACTTTTTATATCAGATACAATTTTTTGTTGTTGACAAACATTGTCGGAATAAAGAATATTTTTAGGCGAATTAACATCATTATTGTTTTAATTGAAGCTAAGAAGGGTAAATTATTTATTAAATGTCTATAATATATTTCCCTTGTTTCGTCAGTTCAAAATGTTACTATACCGAAGGTACAGTAGGTCTACGTTACTTTATTTATTGCTACGTAATATTTTTACAGTATACAATATGTCCGTAGTACGTAGACTAAATTCCATGGATGACGCGCGGAACCCTAATGTTTTTTTTATAAAAGTAACAGACTGACAGAAAGACAGAGAAAAAAATTAATAATAGTTTTTCCTTCATTTCAGTACTACGTACGTATATATTTGGTGAAAAGCTGTTAGTTTGGAGTTACAAACAGACACTCAATCAATCATATCTGTATGTATGTATGTATGTATAGATGTATTGATATACATGTATAGATTAAGACAAAAGTGCCTCTGTCTCCGTCTTTGTTCTTTATACAGCTTAACCTCTGAACTGATCTTGGCTGTAATTTGGAATAGACTCTTCTTCTCTCTTACTCCGCGGACGAACTAAAGCAAAAACCCTTTAACACTCTTGTATTTATATAACACTCATTAATTATATAAGAAAATAAAGAAAGGCGTAGTATTCCAGTGTGAGAACATTATTCGAAGATTTTATAAAATCTTTAATGGAATATACAATGTAAAGTACATGAAATTGTAATTTATGTTAGCAAACATGGTACTTTCTTTGAATTCACAAAGTCAAAGCCAATCGAAACTATCAAAGTTGAGATATGATCTAAAGATGGTTGAACTGTTATTTATCTTTGAAATTGTCTACTATTTGAATATCGCTCCCAATATGGAGAGTAGGTATAAAAGAGAGGAATGTCACTGTCTGTGTTCTTTCCAGTTCAGCGGAGAAGGCGAAATGAAACGTCCCGTAGCGTTTTCTGCGTTTTGCTCTTTGTGCTTAGTCAGATACAGCAATACGTCGATATAGGGTTTGCACAAACTACAAGCATAAATAATAATACATCTACATATATATACATATACATCCATACAGAAACATAAAATTTAAGTGTCTGTTTGTTATTCCGAATTAACAACTTTTCAACAAAAGAATATAAAAAAAGTCGTCGTTGGTCTGTTTGTTCCGACTAATCTCTGAAACGGCTGGACCAGAGTTTCACCACTTCAAATCAACTTTCACATCAGATATAAAGGTATTTTACCAGACGAACATTCAAAAAACAGGGTAGTAGCACGTATTAGCGGAGAATAAGGTAGTGTGTAGGTAGCTCATAGAACACGGATAGACGTTCCTAGGTGGCTTATTAGGCCTTCACAGTTAATTACTGTTAAGGGCAAATAGACAGACAAACAGACATATGAACACTTGAGTAATACATTTTATCTATATACTTATAAGTATTTACGTTTCATTCGGGTTACCTTAAGCATAATGAAGATAAGTATTTACTTACTATATCTACGAAGTTGCTACTTATGTATAAGTACTTAGATCTATTCGTTACTAAAGCAGCTCCGAGTGAGGTCGAATCTTCTTCAACTTTACGAGTATTCGATTGAGTTTCGAAGCAAGTTACGCTACTTTTTGCCTTCTACTCGACCCTTTGGGTTCGATAAAATGAGGTGGACTTAACACAGTGCCGTTCGGAGCTTTGATTCAGCAACAAAATGAAATGGAGATAATGTTGTTAGTAAAATAAATTCAGTACATATAGCAAAAATAAAACATACAAATAAAAAAAAAATTATAAATACCAATAAATAAATAATTGTTTTTGTTATTTTTATTCATTATTTAGTCATGAATATTATTATGAACAATGGAATAAAGGTCAAGTATACCCTGTATTTATTATGTGACAGCCACGATTCGGAAAAATAAGTATAAAAAAGATCTTAGAAGTGCATGGGCCTCCACTGGAAGATCCGAATTATCACAACTTTTTCACCTTGCTCGGTTAATGTGCGTACAAACGCAGTTAATAGCTTGCCTATTAATTTAGACGAGAAGAACTCTACTGATGTTGGGCAGTGAATGAAATCTGCTTTACATGTGTGCATGCGTGCGCGCATCCTCACTCTACTATAACCACACACACAATGAAATATGAGTTCTATAAATCTTTATTCACGATCTATCGTAATCGTACGTTTTTCGACATTGACTTCACTAGGACATCCTTATGTCGACGAATCCACCTAAAGTTAGTTCTGACCGGATTAAGCCGGTCGGGCGTCGATAAAGGTACAGACTCCTAAAGCTGGATTACGGTGAAACACAAGTCAGAAAACTGGAGTACTTAATACTTCTGTTCTGTGGACTAATGATTATGACCGGGTTCATTTGGAACCGAGCACTAAAAAATGTCCTTACTGTACAAAAAGCCTTTATTTCTTAGCTACAAACAAATAGACCAACACACATAGCTTTACACGTTCATTACTAGTTAGAACGGAATTAAAGGGAACACAAAAGAAATCCTTGTTTTATTTTCTGACGCGATTTGTCGAAACCAGTTGTTCCAATACCAAATGGAATGCTTCCAATCGTATTATTTTGATTAAATCCTTAATTGAGTCGCACTAGATTCTGTATGTGATGCAAATGGGACTTATATACAGGACGTACACAAACAATACAGCATCAGAACAATACTCGTTTGGATAGCATATTATTTTGTGCGTTGCGTAAATTATGAACATTGTTGACATGAATAGTTTTCAGGAAGTCATTTAAACGTTTATACGTTTATATTTAATACGTCTAAAAATGCTGGAAATATATATAGAAAGCATGAATACAGTAAGAATACGTTGTAAAAAATGATAAGCAAATTCTGTGCAGACAAAATATGATTCGAAATCTATATCAGTATACCAGTAAAGCGAACTGTTGACGCTAGAAAACGTGTATAAGATTATTTTTCACATGGTTGGAACCGGAGTTTCCATATAAAGGTTTCGATTTCGATTTATCTCATTTTGGTACTGCGCGGAACTATAGCTTTATCAACGAAGCATATCTTACGCAGGTGTCGGACGAAAAGGTTTGACTTTCTTCGTTTCCGAACTTAAGGTACTATTCACAACTTTGTTCGGCACTGTTCCTATCGATTTTAGATTAAGGAACTTGGAAGCCTGTAAAAACATTCAGTAATAAATTTCCTTACTTGATATACCAAGTACAGGTTGTTCTGAAGTTGTAAAGTTAAAAGTAATGATCACGGCATTCGGCACATTGTTGTTATTACGACTGTTTGTATTTTGAAACTTCCTTTTTTGAAGAACTATAATTTATTCATTTGCGTCATGTACCAATATACCAGATTCCTAGTTCTAGAGTCCCATTCAATCTCATTTTGCACGTTGAAAACGACGATTTCATAGTTTAAGAACAACTTTAGCTCTGTAGCAATTTCAGTTAGTAACGAAATATTAACATTAATGGGTAAAGATAAAACGAAGCACTATTTATTACCGAAATTACCGACCATTACCAAAAGTACCGATCAAAAGCCTTTAGAGAATATATATTATTTCACAAGTGGCTTAGAAAATGTACCATTATATTAATTACTTCTATTATATTTGGTTTCACGTGATACAGCTGAATTTAATACTAATAACTATGGAGGACAGATAATTAGGGCAAGGTTTGTCTGAAAGGAATAGTTTGAAAATTTTACAGAAAATTAAATTGATCAATTTGGGATAAGAAATCTCCATACGGTCATTCCAAATCGAATTGATTTATCCGTCGCGAAAGGGTAACTGCGAGACACGGACAGACTCATATAATTACTGCTGCTCATTTAATTACTTAGTTCTGGCAAATTATAAGTATGCAGTTTGCAGAGTGTATCTCTTCCCCAATCGACAGTAAGGGTATAAATAGGTAATAGTAGGCTGCGAAAGTTTCGTACACTGACCCTGTAATGGTCGCTCATATTTCAATTCCGTATTAAGAACACAATGGCCGTAGTTCATGGAACTATGAATAATCATGACGATGGAATGTATTTCAATAATGGCGGGACCCACATAACTCAGTTAGAGGGTGTTATATAATTCTGCAATATAAGGCTAAAGGATCGGTTACTTTTGCATTAAATAAAGAGAGAGTGTTAAATGCCTATGACTTATCTATACAAATGGATAAAGAGCCGTCATGGTCTTGGCGGTTGGAAGTCACCTACTAGGCAAGCGACGCAAGTTCAAACCCCAGAGGGGCCAGTACCAATGAGTATTGTAAAAACTTATGAGCTGTGATTTCACACCACTTACTTTACGGTTAATGAAAAAATCGTGAGGAAACCTGCATATGTCTGAGCAGTAATTCAAAGACGAATGTATAGTGCCTCAGACGGCGATAGAGTCACCATCTGTCACGTAAGCACTTAATCGTCTTATGTAAAAAGTGGGTGTTCTTATTACAACACCTCTGCCTACTCCTTTGTGGCGCAGGCGCGAGCATTTTATAAGCTGAAAAAAAGCTTTGTTTGCTTGAACGCGCGTTTTAAATAAAAACAAAATCACGGGTAAAGTTAGCGGTGAGTTAGTTAAATTCATAGACAGAAACTAGGCTCTGATACATATAATGTATAAGTCGTAAGCTGTTTGTAATAGTTAATTGCTAATTCATAATGTGTGGGATAACTAATCTGACATAAAGACATTCAATTTAAATATCCCACCTAAAATCCAAAACAAATTGTTATATTATTATATTCCAGTAAAATAAATGAAGTGTATAGGGGTCAGTTTGCACCATTGCCATTTGAGTACGGATCTCTAAATCAGCAAAGCCGGAACTAGCCCGACGCGGGCACGTCAGCACCACCCAACAAATCTATTGAGATTCTACTTGATTGCACTAACGGAACCTACATCTATCCACTAACGTTACTTATTTATCGAGACAATTATACACTATTTAGATATTACACTACGTCTACCCGGATTGAACATACAAAGATATTGAAAAAATATAAGTATTGTGTCAATGATCAACAGTTAATTAATTAATTAACTAAGGTGGATCAAGAATACTTATTAAAAAACTAGGTGTGTCCTGCAGTTACACCTGCGTAGATTTAATTTACTTCCCGCGGGCCCCAAAATGTTTTTTTAAATAAAAACCTATTTTACTCCTTGTAACATAAGCTACCTGCCAGTGAAAGTCCTGTTAAAATCGGTCTAGCCATTTCAGAGATTACCCGGAATAAACAGACGTTTTTTTTATGTCAGTATCGTACATACTTTAATATGCATTAGCAATATTGCAAAAGCTGTTATTTTGGAATTACAAACAGACACTTCATTTTTATTTACCTGTATAGATGTATAGATGTGTTCTCCCATTTTGCAAAAGGGGCCCCATTATACGTAGACATTACAAAAATCAATGAATGCACAACAACATAATCTGAAGATTACCTAATATCTTCACGCCATCATGCCGCCTAGGTACTTAGTATACTTATGTTACGAAACAAAATATGTTCTTAAATACCATGTTACCGAAAATCGTAACAAAGTTTCACTTTTCGAGCAGCAAATATTCCCGAATATTTGGCAAGGTATTTGGGTTAGGTCAACTTTTTGTAATAACGAAAAAGTTTTTATAATAACGAAATAACATAGGTACTTTTAAGTTTAATAATTCGTTAATCAACATAATATGCTCACGTCTGTATTCCCCGAAGGAGTAGGCAGAGGTGTTGTAATAGCAACAGCCACTTTTCACCGAACATGATTAAGTGCTAACGTGACAGATGGTGATCATTGTCTCAGGCACTATACATATGTCTTCCGAAATACTTATCAGACATACGCAGATTAGATTTCCTCACGATATTTTCCTTCACTGAAAAGAACGTGGTGTAAAATCACTGCACATAAGATTTTTTTTGAAAACCCGCTTGCGTAGTAGATGGTTCAAACCCAAAGGCCACGGCTTAAACAAAAAAGAAAAATGCATTCATTTCTTATATTAAACGTCTAAATAAAATGAAACTTGTCTATCAAGTACTTAAGAACCCATTAATGCTTCGTACTGAGACACTGACTCTATAGACAAAGATAATACACCCTAAATAAACATAAAATCCGCTTCTCACAGTGGCGATAGTAAATGGTATAATTGAAATCGCTATTTCCATTCTTGAACACTTCGATCTTCTAAATACAGTAACGGATCTTGATACAGTTTTAACTAACATATTGAATATTAGAAACTATTATTATTATTATTATTAGAAACTAGAAAAATTCAATGTTTTGTTATGGTCGTAAAAATCATAATAGTTAATAAGAAATGGTTTGCTAGTTTTATATTCAATTAAATACATTTTCTTTTATATCACAACACTTTAAAAAAAAATTGTATGCTTCAACTGATACGACTACAGCCTATGCTAAACGTCTCGAAAGGTAGTACATATAATATGCTGCAATTACTTTCAGCAATCTGATCCATCGACATCAAAAGAATTCCTCACTGAAGTGGCCACACGCTCACAATTCGAACACACATGAACAAATCTGCACATGATTCTCATAGCAGATGAAAACAAAATATATAGAAGTCAAAGGTGACTGACTGACTGACTTAGTGATCTATCAACGCACAGCCCAAACCACTAGACAGATCGGGCTGGAATTTGGCATGCAGGTAGATGTTATAACGTAAGCATCCGCTAAGAAAAGATTTTCATTAATTCTACCCCCAAGGGGATAGAAGAGGGGCTGAAAGTTTGTATGAAACATTGTCAATTATAAACCGATATATTATATAAAACTGAATCTGCAATGGTGAAACCGCGGGGCACAGCTAGTTTTGAAATAAGACTAATGTTACTTATTGTTCCAAAAGCGAAGGCTATATACTTCGCTTTTAGAACAGTTCAAAGCTTTTTAGCCTCTTTATATCCAATGCACCAATGAAATCCATAAGAATCAAATGCAAGACGTTAATGTCGGGAACATTTCTTTTATTCACCTCGCTCTATTTACAGCGCAGTAGTCACGAATGAAAGGAAGTCCCCATATTTATACTATTTTTATAAGTACTACAATAGTGGAATACAAACACACTACCTGCCTGATGGTAGGCAGTGACTCGCGCGTTACCTGCCTTGTAATCTATACCTTTTATACCTGCCTTGTAATCTATACCTTTTATACCTGCTATATGGTCATTACATAGATGCCTATAGCATTATATCGGCCTATGCCCATTGTAATGCGGGAAGTGTTTAAATAAATAAGTTTTATTTTTCGAATTATAATGACCTATTAAATAGCTTAGCGCCTCTACTTCGTCTCGTCCAACTGTAACATAGATGCAATAATTAATGCATACAATTTAATATAAAAATAACTTTAAGTAGCATTATAATATTATGGCTTCTAACTTCTATCAAAGGCAGGTGCTTATGAGTCCAAAATTTGAATTGCAGTTCCTGTTACCCTACCCTTCCTCTCTTACTCAATATAAAACTGGAAGCTGGTGTTATGACACACAAAATCTCAGTGTCAGCGCTAACTACGTGGAGGCACAACATCGTATATAAATGGCAGTGTTCCTTCGCTACTCGTTTCCTCTCCTTTGTGAATGCTCACGGTAGTTTCTCCGCTTTTTGAATGGGGACATACGTGAGCGAGCAGTTGTCTCGGGTATTACGTGTTTTTGTGGCACTTCACTTTAACAAACACGCCGCTTTTGATCAGTGACGTTATTCAAATAGGGAACATTATTTCTCCGCGGACCAATTAGTAGCTAAAACAGAACGCTTATTGTGGCGGGATGGCGCTCTTTTTTAATTTATTACGCAGTATTGAACTTGCGAGAATCATCTCGCCAGTTCAATACTGCGTAATAAATTTAAAACGTTTGCCGTCACGAGCTATGAGGGCCCAGCGAAAATAGTGAGGGAAACTGTGCATGTATTTTATCCGCGTCACGACATACAGATAGACTCATAAAATGACTACTGCGTAATTAAAGTCAGCGGTAAATACTTGTGACGGCACCTATAAGCACCTAATTAATGTAGGTATCTGTCTATGATTATCAAGTCTATACCGTGTGAGCCTACGGACATCTGAGTATCAAATTTAGTTTAATTAAATTCACGTAAGCACACACCTTCTCCCCTAAGGACACAGTGCACATTCTAAAACTCTTAAAATACAATTTTAGTGGTAAGTACAAAACTTTTCATCAAAAGGCCCAATAATAAATATAGGTTTCGTAAGAGCTATATCTTGATATAAATACCGAGAATAGAAAGCTTTTTTCCACATATGTTATATGAGGCCAATTTCAGGCGTCTAGTTCCGCATAAAGATGAGAATATGACATGAAAGTCGATAAATTTGGTCAATAGCCATTATACGAGGTTGTCGGGGTGCGAAAATATGGAAGTGTGGGGAGACTTCACGGCTCTTTGATTTAGGGCCGGTGCGACGCCCTTGCGACAAAAGAATGGAAGTGACAACGCCGTGCGCGGAAATACACAATTGCTTCCTTACACAATGACAGTAATTCCAAGTTTGAGATTGGCACAATGATTTATGTTGGCGAAATAACGACTTGTAATCACAGGAAATGAAATCCCTTTCTATGTAAGGCGTTTAACCATTATGTTCAATTTAAGGATAATGGGAAACTAAATGATGGTTTAACTTTTTGAGTTAATCTAACATCTGCCTATCCAATACATATTTGAAATCCTACGCCTAATCTGACTCGATGTGGCTGATTACCAGATTTATACGCATATTTTGTTATTTATTCGGACCATAAGTTTAGTAAATAGCAAGCGACCAAAACAATTTAAGGATAAGGCCTACTATCGTCGGTTTAAGCAGAGTGCATTAAGAACTTCTTATCTTTAACATTTAATTTTGGTACTGTAAATTTAAACGTCAAAGCTCAGTAGTTTGTAATACGCACTGCTTAAGCGATTATAGTAGACCTCAAGGTCATGTTATACAAGTAGTATCAGCTTATACAACTCCCTCTAATTCAAGAATTTTCCACAGTTATGCCACTTCCAGATACACTTAGCAAGTTTACATCGCTGCCGGACGGGAGGGCCTCCAGAAGTGGAGCCGAGCGCACCACAGCTGGCAGCCATCCGAGCGTCCGCAACACATAGCACAACCTAACCAAATAGAAAATAACATTACTCTTCCCAAGACAAGGAGGCGTTCAACCATTGTTATTTATAACCGACATTGTTTATCACTTCACGTACGTATTTTGGAATTGTTCATATTTTATAAGTACATATTTTTCGGGCGTGCTATTTTTGCCAAGACCGAAAAATGCTAAGGCAGCTTAGCATTTTCCTGTCTGAGATTCTGTTCTCACTATGAAATCTTATCTTCTTTTGTAAGCAGTGGATGTTTTAACTCCTATATACGAGACATCATTTTGTAATTAAGGTATAGAATATTTTTTTCAATCCTATCAAATCAAAAGACATTGAAACTTTTGGCTGTCGAGGTCCAAAGATTAATCATGAAGGCACAATCACATAATTTGAGTTTTGGCACATATTTCGCACAACACATCAGCTTAACAATGTTTGATAGTAAATCATATTTCTTCCCTCAAAAGTGCGACTATTTTTCTGTAAAGGACATTGTGATAAACACAATGTCCTTTACAGAAAAATAGTCGCGCGAAAATCTATTTTTGCGTAATTACGACTCTACCAAAATAACTTAGTTTGGCCACACGAAATAAATATTACCAGTCTTCGGACGGCTGACTCAATGATCATTATTTACTCATTATCGTTACTGAATGCTAGTCTCGACAAAACCTATCGTTAATACGTGCCGAATAAATATTAACCAACGCGATTCGTGTTGTCCGTAATTATGTCCACATTCTCAGAATGTTCAAATTTCAATTTATTATCTGTGTTTGTATGTATATGTATATTTGGATAATCGCTTACGTAGCGCGTACATCAATTACGTAACATTTGAACACGATTTCCTTCACATAATAAAGGACCAAAACAGATTACATGTAACAGCGTGCAGCATTGTATTCAATTTAGCATCTGTCAATCTTCCAATATTCTACGTAGCGGCGGTAATAAAATGAGGCAATCGTCGGCAATCCAATTTATTGGTGGAGAAAAATGAATAAGAATTTGTAAGTGAGATATTTCATGTCCAGGCTCGTTTTACTGGGCTCGCAGCAATCTTGGGGCATTCAAATTGATGGTAAGGGTACGTTTCACCATTAGAGGGGACTTATTAATTCCCCTTTCGACAGGCCGACCGAGGAGGCAATAAATTCACCTCAACCAAAGGGATGACCAATTTCAGAACATTTACGAGCCACAAATTACGCGACCGCTGAAATATACTGGGCTAGGGACGGCGAACAAGCGAGGGCAAGCGGCAAAAGAAAAAGCCCAAATGTTAATTTAATGTTGAGAGCTACAGAAAATTGCTTTAGTCCTCAAAATGAGAGAAATATTGGACCCCATCCGCGAAAGGTCCAGATACTAATTTTATGCAGGGTAAATGAGTCGGAGGCATTGCGCGCAATCGATATTCATTTGGCTAAGCGTACCGTTAATTTTTCCTGGAAAACGATATCATGAATATTACGTACCTACTTAGCTTTTACAGCTGGTTTGAAATGGAAGTCTCTTTACGTTGCACATTGATCAGTTTGAGTGGAACTCGAAACTTCTAACTTGTATTACTTAATGAAATTGAATTATTAATTAATATGAAATGTTTGCAATGCACTTAACAAATAACTTATCATCAATATTTGAGTTAGTACATCAATATTTTAATAATGTGGTGTGTGATCCCAGGGAGATAATAATATAATATTAGATTAATAATATTTCAGAAAGGTTAAATTCGGAGCTCTCGTAACAGAAGGAAGTGTATGAAGAGATGGATCAATGTGGATGAAGCAAAAAGTATGTAAGGATCATAACATGTGGCAAACAGTGGTATCTGCCTACCCCCATGGGATACAGGCGTGGGCATATGTATGTATGTGCGATAAATACATTTAAGAGCAAAGCAAAAAATCTAGGTGAGTCATGAAAACTATTTTATGGCATTTATTTATGTCGCTCGAAGCTCTGCTAGCATTTATATGATGTTCCTACTATACTATATGAATGGTAAGGGCTCATGTAAGAGTTATGATATTATGAAAAAGAGAAAACAAAACATTGGGCAAGTTTGTGGTTTAATGTCTGTTTTATTTGTTCGCGTCGATATATCCGAGCCGGCTTGGTACCGCTGTGCTAGCTAACTGTTTTATCACTTTATTGCATGAGATCGCATAAACTTGCGAAGGCGATGCCAATAAAATGTTACTGTAGGGAAATTGTTGGGCGTCTCACTGAGACCTAACATACAATAATAAACTAAAATTGGGCAAAAGAATCCAGGATTTAAAGGCGATTTAAAAATAAACTGAGGATATTATGTATAAGCGATATAACTATATGAACCACCTCCATTACAAATTTCATACAAATCCGTGAACGTGCAGGAGTGCATAAGTACATACATAACGATCATAACATAACCCTGTCTTTTGCTTCACCCACACACTAAGTAATACCGATGTGATGACTATATTATCTACATACAACCGGAAGATATAAAGGCTGTCCGTAAGGGCAGATTAACATGTATTTTCTTTGTAGTTTTGTTAAAAAAATATGATTATTTTTAATCCGATCGCATGCATATTTCCTACAGTCGGATGAACGGAGGATTCGCCCGGATTGTGAATTCATAATATTATGCCAATTTCAACTGACCGAAAGCTCGTTTCAAATTCAAATGTGTACGTAGATATCGGATTCAGTCGGGCTCCGACCGGCGTTGTCTCCCACATGTTCCGCTTAAACGTTTACATTCAATTCTTTTTCTATCTAAATTACTTTCTGAAAACAATTCTAGTACTATTTTCTACATTTATTTCAGGGAAGAATAAAAGGAATACTTGTTATACTGCATACTTATATTGTAAGTAACATCTGAGGGCCATCTATGATTGTTTTGAGCAGTGCGTGTTGAGCACTTAACGTTTATTTGGGTATGGAACTCATTGACATTACTTTGTTCCTTATCAAATACCTAACATGCAATTAATTAATTTGAATAAAATATTAAGGTCTACCATATTTGCGGGGAGAGGAGGTGTCGCCGACTCTGAATGAAAATAACACGTTTATAATGCAAGCGTTCGTATAATGCAGTAACGAGTAACCATAGGATTGGCCCTTCTTGTTTATCTCATTAGTATAAAAAACGAATATTTTTTTCTCAAATTTAGGTATGATATAGTTATCGCTTTTCATGTTATTTGAGATATTTATGTGACAAACCACAAGAGTTTATAAGATCATACTTATTAGTACCGGCAGAAATATTAATCCGCATATCATAGTCACTTTATACAAAATCAGTTATCTATACATGTTTTAATAAAGTTGCAGTGTACTTAGTGGTTTAATTAAAACCCTCGGAGGACTAGAGTACGAAGACTAAATAACGTTTCATTTCATAAAATTACTTTTATAAAAGTTAATTCGTGATTTGATTACAACAGAATACAATGCATCCAATTAAAATTATCTGGTATTAAAGTAATAAAAAATACATTTGAAATGTTATTTATAAAAGTATTTTGTATCATTCCTCCCTTAAATACATTCAGCAGATATTTATACATCCACATTGAATCTAAATACCGTTTGGATTTAATTACATGTCTACATTTCTGGATAAAGGGTATAATTTATTCAGGGTCTGTCCGACAAGTTAGTATACTTTTTTGCATTATAAAGAGCCGCGTTATTGTTGAATACTGTTACTACTCCTCAACTCATTGTTATCTCAAATAACAGCTTTTTGGTCAAATTGGGATATCCAATATTTTTAGTCATAACAAAGAAAGCGTTCTGATGGAATTCTAAGGATTTATTAATACTTTGATGGATGCCTTTTATTCCTTTGTCTGGTTTCTGTATTAGGGAATCTGTAATAAAATTAATTAGACGAATATGTCCTAACAAAAAAACACTAGCAAGCATCGTGACTTCATTCGTACCCTTCTGTGAAACATTAGGGCCCTTGTTTGCAGGGACACAACACTACTAAAACATTATTCTTTGAATGAAATCTTCGTGATGATGAAGTTGCAAATAATGATCTATGACACAGAGCATTATTTGCAACTCATTTTGTCAACTACGGAAATATTTATTTGTCAGTGTGGTTGTTCCGAAATCATTATATCCACCGGACCGGACCCACAATATCTTTGTCATGACTGCCCGCATTCGAAAATTGGATTTAATTAGCTTGCCATATAAAACGAACTGTCCTGAGTGTTTCTGGTAAACAGAACTCTTTGGATGCGGGCGTGAGTACCTACCTATACGTATGAATGTATGTAATCTAGATATCACCACGATACAAATGATATTAGGAATTAATTGTATTTCTTATATATATTCAATGCATATGATTCAAGTGTCAACAAAGTAAACTATTCGCTAATTTATTTCAACCCTAAACTTGAAAAGTTCAGAAAATAAAGCCTTTATTTCTAATATATCCCAAGATTATACATTATTTTAAAATATGTAATGTATTGTATTGGTGAATGCTGGAAGTATTTTAATTGTTATTGTGCATCTTATGTCGCTACCCAATACTTACGAGGCACTAGGTGAAGCTACTCAGTATAGTGTGGTACCGTGATCGATCAATATGTGCAATAATAACTGTGCCACGAGCCCCTCAATATAATGAAAGGAAAAAGGGAACAATAAAGTGAAGTGTCGCATAAAAAAGAAGAAATATGAGCGAAGCACGTCATTAACACAGTATAATTGTAGTGTTGTGTGACTTACAATGCACAGGAACAGGAATCGAGATATACTCATTACGAACATTCACAATACATCGCAATACACATATAGGAGACACGGTTACTTCGTTAATCCATACTCATATTATACTAGTCTTGTGTTGGATTGATGTTGCAAAAACGGGCAAAAATATATTCACGTTGACGAGGTCGCGGGCAACAACTAGTCTAGGATATAAAGAGTTTGGCGCACTTGAAACCATTTGAAAACTATAAAATATGATTTCTGTTACTAGCATTCCTCATTATCGCTTTTCTGTTTGGTTATGTTTTAATCAGAGAAGAAATTATACCCAGCACAGAGCATGTTTTATATTTTTTGATCTCGGTAATCAATAACTTATGTCAGTTTCGTGTTGGCCGCAGGGCTTTTAAGAAGCCTGCGGCCATATCTTTCTTTCGAAATACGAAAAGATCTTGATAATTTGTTATCACTCAAGGGTAAGTAATTGACCATTTGAGAAGCCTTTTTATTTTATCCTTGAAAAGTTAGAATGCATGGTAATTCGAAAAGGTATTTTTTAATAAAATTGCAATTGAATATAATTACTCAGAGCTAATAAAGTTGACACGAATTGATGCTCTCGAGTGTATTCCAACAATAAATCGGTAAAGCAAAAATAAATAGTAAATTAATACGAAGGCGAACCGTGCCCAAAAATATTAATGACCAAACAAAGTCGAAGGGATAAAGACATTACTCCACCAATAAATTGAGCAGAGGGTAGTTTATAACTTCCTTATCACTAATTACTGAAGTAGGTTCTTGAAAACTTTGGCTCACTACAAACGATCTGGCTCCCCGATCACGAACTCACCACAATCGAGACGTTCAAGGGATACCGATTGGATTAATACCGACTTTGGCACAGACATATTGTGTTTCACTTAACTCTTCCGAAAGGTGTTGCTTGTATTGACCCTATTTTATTGCGTTCTGAAGCTTTATTGATTCTCCTATATTGTAGATTAAACTTCAAAAAGCTGCCAAGTACGAGTCTGACCCATGAAGCGTTCTGTAACGGTTTACGATTTATGACGTATTAAAAAACTAAATACTTGATCTCGTTCAAACCAATTTTCGGTGGAAGTTTGCATGGTAATATACATCACTCTCTTATTTTGGAAGTTACGAGGGTAGGAACACACATTTTATTTAACACTTTGGAAGTGTCTCTCACGCAAACTATTTTAGGTTAGGAAAAAAAATTATTCGAAACCTCAATATCATTTTTAAAGACCCATAGATACCACAAACGTATGGATTTGATGAAGCATTTTTTTAGTTTCATTTCTTAGTATGGGGGACCCCCAAAATTTACTGTTTTTTATTTTTTATTTTGCGTGAAAATCTTAATGCGGTTTATATAATTCACCTACTTACCATGTTTCAACAGTATAGTTCTGGAGAAAATATACTGTGACATTCGGACGGACAGACTGAAAGACAGACAGATATGACGAATCCATAAGCGTTCCGTTTTTCGCTATTTGACTACGGAACCCTAAAAATTTTAATAGAAATTTTACACGTGTACTATATGTACATTGTGCTAGTCTATTCTTAATTCATGTTGGTGGGAACATCAACTCTTTTAAATAGTATTATGGATCGCGCCACTGTTTTTCTCAACAAAAAATATTACAGTTACAATAAAATATAAAACCTTATACCGAATAGAACGCAATATTTATCTTCATTCCTCCGGTTTCAGATTACAAAACAAACCCGCTCCTGCCGAAATCTCTTGAAAACGACCTCATAACTTTACGACACTTGACTTTATATTATAAATATACGACGCGCCCGCTGTAGTTGGGATCATCCGTACAAAAATAGTATTTCTTACCTTTGAATAAGGTTCTTCCGCTCGACTTCCCCTTAGAAAGTCGTAAAAAATGCAAAGAGGTAGCACCAATATGGCGGGCTCTTTGCAAAGTGTAGCTGCGACGGCGAAAAGTAGGGTTCCGGCCAACGTGAGCCACTGCAGCAGCTCCCCAGAATCCTCACTTACACTAGCACTGTACTGACACTTATTGGGGCGCACTGACCCCGTTTTAACCTCACAAGCGTCCCACACTTTCATTGGTCCGGCCTTGCTCGCCTTTAACAGTCTACGAAAGTTCATCATTATGTGTTGCACCAATCCATGGCAACTGAGACGAAACGGCTGCTCGCTGATGGAATGGTGTCGCCGTATCATATTTTCCTTTATGATATGACGACATTGTCGTCTTTGTTTGTCCTCTCGGAGTCGAATATGCTCACTGTAGAACAGGAAACTCGACAGAAACAAATTACAAGCGGCCAAATCCGCTCGGCCGACAACGCCCGCCACGGCCTCTGTATGGATCGGGTGGGCGGCGAAGCTGAGCCCCGCTACAGAGGCGCCTACCCTCATACACTGCCGTGGCAGTAATCTCTTAGCTGTAACCACAACAAGGGCAGTGGCTGTACAGTGGAATATAATATTGAGGAGGTGATAGCTCCAGGGCTTGAATCCGCTAAACGCGTAGTTGAGGCGATAGGTGGCGACGCACAGCGGGCGGTAGGAGCCGTGTGACCCTGGATCGTTGAGTGGCGTGCCCCAGAAATCATTTTCAAATAACGCCTTTATAGGTGTGTGTCCGATGACGTCCGGGTTGGATAGGATCGCCCGTCTGCGGAATGAACATTGGCGTTAATTATTTTCATTGGAATAACATAAATAGCTCTAGATATTAATAACAATTAGGATAATTAAAGAATACATATTTGATTTCACACCACGTGCTTTACGGATAAGTTAAACGCCGTGAGGAAACCTGCTTATGTTTGAGAAGTAATTGAAAGATGTATGTATAGTGCCTGAGACGGCGATGGACGCACCCCCTGTCACGTTGGCACTTAATCATATTCGGTGTTGTTTGTGGGTGTTGTTGTTACAATACCTTTGCTTACCCCTTAGGGGACCCTTCTGGGATGGCGTGAGCATATATGTACATATTTATATTACAAGTTTTTATATGGCATAGATGCCTGTATGGTATTTTTTATAATATAAAGCAATAATGAAAAAATACCAATCGATCGTATGAACTAAGTTTCAAAAATTAAGTTGATCGAAATTTTCTCAAACTTGTTTTCTGGAGTTCCCAAACATACAGTTGGAATGTATGGAATTGATCAAGAGCATTGCAACTTTTATAAATTCGATGAAAAAAATAATTTGTAATAATCTAGCTTTTCCCGAACACAAAAGCTCTTCCAACAATTTAACTTTACGATTATAGGCACGATATTAAGGAACCTACTAATGGGTACATTAGCTTTCAACAGCCAACGGTAACGTGTATTTTTCATCAGCTTTGATTAAAAAACTTTTCCAGCGCAACTTTTTCCGAGTTTTGCTTTACCTTTTTTAATGAAACATAAAAGATCAATACCTGCTATGATTTTTTAACTTCGTCAACCGAGTAATTTTTCGTCTTATCTTGCACCCAAAGGAAATCATGTTAACAACTTTTTTTGAAGTTCTCAGAAATATAAATTTAGTATTTTACTCTGAACATGTTAGCGAATACGCTCCCAAATTTTACCTGTTAATGAAAAAAACATATACATATATATAAATGGAACTGTATATTTATAATTCAAAATATAACGCGTTTCACCAAATTCTTATGATAGTATATACGGTACCTACTTACGTTAACAATCGATTTTTAAGTTTTTAGTTTGTGTGTCTGTCTGTTTAATTTTTATTTGAACGGGACTTTCACTATCTGATAGCTGATGATATAAGCTACTAACTGTTATTTTAAGAATAAAATATTACTAAGTAACAAAGTCTTAACGGGTAAAACCGTGAGGCACAGCTCGTATAAAATATTCATGATAAATAGGTGTTGTAGCCCACCCCTGCCTATTTCTTCGGTACCTTTCTGGGAAGAAGTGGACTTACGTCATAATTGCGGACTTGAACGTTGTTGAAAATAGTATATGATTTAAAGATATTATAATCTTCGTTAAAAAGGTGTCTCTTAGGCAAAATAGACGACATAATCACATACATACCTCACGCCTGTATTCCCCGAGGGGTAGGCAGAGGTATAATAAATTATAGTACACCCACTTTTTGCCTGTTATGTTATAGTCCTATGTAATAGGGGGTGAGCTTATTGCCATTAACTAGGCATTAATCCAGACTCCGGGCTATTACTGGGAAGTTAGATGGTGAACATATAAACACTTGTCCGAACCCGGAAAATATGACGGATTCTAATTGTTTCGATTGTTGAAACATCTCGCAATCGCGCACCACTATCTTATTATGAAACTAGTTATATAAATTGTCTGCCTAAATGACGTTAACAACCGGAAGGTTTTGTGAAAGGCAGTAACAACGCCATTTGTATTTTGTTGTGTATACATTTCTATGTACAATAAAGCCAATTAATATTTACTCAAACAGGGAATTGAATCCAGAACCCCAAAACTAAGCGCATTAATGCAGAACAACGGATGTGGTTAAGATTGACGTGATTATTGCAATACTAACGGGATCCCGTGATTCCACCCGTGGACTTGAACAATGAAGGTTCAACGACATAGAGCCACCCACGAAATTATGTTTACTCTAGTGAAATGCTGGGCACAGATAGTAAAAACTATTCTACAAAGTAATCTTTTTTTGGAGTAATTTCCAAGAAAATTTAGGTATCCTAGTGTACATCTGATAACACCAGCTCATATGCAAGTGAAAGTTCCGTAATCCCGTCACGTACCTATACGCACATTTGATACCCCTACCATTGCAAGCGTCCATAGGCTGTGGTAACCATTTACCATCAGGCGGGACGTAACGCTCGTCTACCACCAGTGTCATAAATGACATCAATATTTGAAACCTTCGTTTGAGGCTCACTCAACAAAAACTTACATACCTACATGAAATGAATACGTGCATGCGCGCTGACCTGTGACTTATCTACTTGAGTCTGCCTCAATTATACCTCTCCCGTGTCATAATACATACCCCGTCATGCGATATTAGCAGATACAAGGGGATATTAATAACGAACCGACTTGGAAATACGATCGGAGAAGCTCATTTACTAAATAAGTACACAATATAGCAGCGCCTTTCAAAATTGCATGGTTTTTTTTACACGTGAGTTATTAAATTATGTGTATGAATTGCCATTTTTGGATATATTAATACTTTAAGTGCTTATAAACTCTAAAAGTGGATTTACTTCCAATAACATTTTCAAACTAATTCAACTCACGTAATTTAAAATAAAAAAGGAGGAGGTAGCAGATTGATAATATCAATTCGACAGTATGTTTTTTTTTTAATTTGTTACCACAGAACTTTTGACTAGGTGAACCGAATTCTATGATTCTTTTTTTATTTGACGGGTGATGCTTTTCAAATGGTCCCATTTTAATTTGGTTCAGTTCTGATGGTGGCATCCATGAGAAATCGAAGGGAAATTTAGAGAATCCTACTAGTGAGTTTGTTATTTCCATTGAGTATTTGAAGAATTACTTTTTAGTAAAGGTGTGGAGTTGATCTGATTATGGAGCCGAATGCAGGATGAATGAAGGAACACCTCAACGATTAACAGCAAGTACCTAGTGTTTGGGCGTGATTAATTCGTATTGATGAGAACTGTACACCTAGATGGGTTGTTACTGGTAAAGTTGCACTTTGCAAAAGTCACTGAAAAGCGCAAAGAAAAATTTTTTTACAAGAATGTTTTTACTTTCTTACCTTATTTTATAGATAACTAATTAAATTTTTCTCTTTTTGAAGGCGGCTTTTTTTTGTATTTTTTTTCTATTTTAACGAATCTAGGTTTACGTGGTAAATCTCACACTAGACAATCAGGAAGAAAATATCTTCTGTACAGTCTACGTTATCCTCCAACCTCTTTGAGGACTCAGGTGGTCGAGGGCAAACATAATAAGCAGCAGATGAAGGAAACCATTCCATGAGGTTAGGTAAAGAAATTGATCAGATCAAAAATCTGAAGTATAAAGAGATTACAATTACTTGGCTACTGTTTTTTCGGACAGTAATTCCTCAAAGCCTACTCGACCCCACAACTAATGCCGGCATTTATCCCTGTATCTATTGATCCTTCATACATTTTATCCCTTCATTTTAGGTTTGGAGTGAAAAGCCAGTGAAATAGCCGATTGAATAATATATTTTTATGGGACCAAAGTCGTGCTTACTATGCGAAGGAGGAAAAATCATCTCTAACATTCAGCCATTGTATTGCAAATTGTGAGTAAGACGCCTTTTCCTTCGCTTATTTACATAAAAAGTTCTCCAAGTATTTTGTTCGTAAATGACTTTCGTTTTGGACTTCCTCGTTTGAAATCTGACGGGAGGTATTTATTTAAATGGCGAAAATATTAATCTGAAATGTTAGCCATTACAAGTTCTTAGTATATGATTTTATATTCTAATGTGGTTTAAGTCTAAGAACATATTGATTGACTTATGTATAGTGACTGATATTGCTACGGACTCACCATGTGTTACGTTGCTACCTACAAATCATATTCAGTGAAAAGTGGGTGGTGTAACACCTCTGTGTTATGGTGGGAACCCTTTTGGGAAGGCATCAGATTAAACCAAGGTTTTATATTTGTTAAATATTGCATAAATGTTAAAAATATGTGTTCTATAAATAGTAAACAACCTTTTTATGGTAGCATATATTTTTGCTTAGAATACCTATCAAATATTTCCACATACAGATATGAGAAATAATGTGGCTATATTTCCACTAGGCTTGTTTCAAACTTGGATCATATCACCTCACGTTACCATAATAAAAATAAAAATAGAAATCCGGAATACCTAAGCCATTGGATATGGGCATTTTCAGTTTATGGCATTAGCTGTTTCGCAACCGGCACTACCTCGTTTTCACATCAACGCCAGGATATCGACTCACGGATAATAAATGTGTCGATATTTTCGAATCTTGTTTATGGAGTACTAACAACCAATGAGGGTTCATTTCATCTTGACGTCTAAATGTTACGAGAAGTTCACATTATGTTGAGATTGATGAACATAATTTCCATACATATATCTGAGATATTATAAACATGTAAATGGATCCTTTATTCAGAATTAGTTACTTTATAATATATTACCATATCAAAGTTTCCTTTTTGTTTCAACGTGCTGGTTACATATAAAAAAAGGGCTCCGGGCAAAGAATTATATTTATATTATTATATCTTCGTATCATTGAATCAGCGAAGTTAAGCATCCAAAGCCAAGCCAGGTCAGTGTCAAAGCCTATGAAAATCGTGACAACTGGCGTCAGCGAGGATAGGGCTTTTACGCAAAAGGGTACGAGTACTTAGCAATCAGATGGCAATCGTTTGATGCAGATGATATGCCACATCAAGTTTAATCAAATACATGAGATAAGGCCAGGGCGATGTTACTTATTCAAATTACAAGGAAGTATTTTTCCGCCTATGCTGAATTTATCAATCCAATCTCTCAAATAAACTCTACCAAATAAGACAAAGGTGACCCATACATATACCAAACATGACATAATCCTACTCGACATTTTGTATCGTATGACGGGTTGACCCATATTGCTTTTCATAACCATATCGATAAAAACTACTCGCATCCCTAGCGGAATCGAAACTAAGATTGAGATAAAGTTTGGGATAGTGAGCAACTTTTTGTTGGTAAAATTGTGGGCAGCTGCGGCCGAGGCGTCACGTAAGCCCTCAATTACGAAACACTGAAGCTGTTTCGGCGAGCTGATCCAGAACAAAGTTCATCGATTCTATCACGATTATCGGCTCCCAACATTCGAAGGGAAAGTAAATTAGTACCTCAGTGGAAACATTATTATCGCCATGTACAGAATTTCTTATATTGACAGTTATTACAGATTTATATTTCTGGTATTTTATTCCTAGACTACTTAGTTAAGTTAGTATTTATGTATACGTTTGGATAAAAAACAAATTTGATTAACCAACAATTTGAAAGATTTTTTCAAATTGTTTGGATAATCAAATTTGTTTGCCAACACAATACGCAACTTCAGAACTCATATTCCCTCTTTTGTTCACTAACTCAAACTTGATGTTCACTTGCTTAAAATTCACAGAATTTATGTATAAAAAAAATCCGCGATGCCGAAACATTAATTCTATCAGGGATTATAATTGAATACTATAAAGTAAAAATAATATTAATCAACTACGATATCTTCCGCGTAATCCAACTAAAATTACTTGTTATTTTAGAAAGTTAGGATTGATATGGTCATACCGTGAGGCGCAGTAGTATAAATATAGTAGAGGATAAAACTACTTTCACACCTCAGAGAAAAATATAGTCCCTTTTATCAAAATCCAGGGAAACCGGAGAGTTTTCATAAGGGCAAAAGTGTCAGCTGCTGGTAATGGAAAGGGTGAATGCCATTATTCCCTCACACACCTTCCTTCGGCAAGTATATTTATTTAAAGGATTATACCCTCACACAACAATTGACTTTACTTAGGGTCAACTCGACCTTATGTAAAATACACATCGAAATAACGGTATATTTTTAGAACCACCCTACTTATACAATTTCACCATTTTATAACTTACATTTCAATAAAGGTTGGTAAATAGATTATAATCATTTTGATCTTTGGAAAAATATTTAAAATACTTAAAACCGTTATGAGCTTACTGCTTACTACTTTTAAGTACTTTTTTTTTAAATGCTTTTGGAAATATACTTTGGTATTTACAAACACATTTTGAAATATGCTTTGGAATTTATATGTGAACAACGTAGCGAGCTAAAGAGTGGGTTCTACAAAGATGTGAGGAGTAAATGAGATACAGAAACACGGCTACCCTTTACTACCCTTGGGGACAAAGGGATCAAGAGAAAATCTAAATAATTCAACGTGGGAAAGGTCTTTAGCAAACAGTGGCTTACTTTTTTAACAGCCCATCCCTCATGGGAACCTCATTTAAGTGTTAATTGGAGAGAGCTGTTACTTGTTACTCAATATTCCAACGTTAAACTACCTAATCTCTTCTGGATACTTAAATAAACCAAATTCCTCCCATTTATCTTTGTTTTGTGCCAAGGAGTTAACAAAAACTCGACCCAGTTATTGATATTATGCATGGAAAATTATACAATGGTCTTATTATCCAGTTTGTCTTATATTGCGTACTTTAGATTCTACGACTGCGTCTCATGCCTAGTGGTCGCAAGCACTACTGTTTAACACGGGATCTTGGGTTCGATGCCCGGGTCATGCGAAATGTTGTTGCGGTTTCCATCTGTAGTTTCCCAATAATAGACCTTAGTCTGAATTAGTGCCCTGCTAATGACTATAGGCTCACCCTCTATTGGGTACATGAAACTTAAATACAATTCTGGGTGTTCTATAAGTGTCCTTCTGGAACCTCTACCATTTCGGGGATCACAGGCGTGATCGATCAATACATATATGTATTTTATATGTTTGTTTATAGTCACACAATGTTTAATTAACTTATGCAATTATTGGATTAAATCGATTGTGTTATGATACTCTTATTAAAATTATCTTACCTATCATCATAAACGAATCCCGCATCCAAGGTGTTGTAGTAGAGCAAGAAAGCCAACAGAGCGCTGGCTCCCGTCACCCACTGGTCCATTGTGGCTGCCGTCTCTACATCAGCACCAGACCTCCCACATTCCTGAAACAAATGCATTTGAATTAGTTCATCGATTCATTTTGACTCCTTTCACATACTTATGGGCTTAATTTTCATGTGATATGTTGTAACCATTCAAAATAGTAAACATATTCTTGAAATGTGGAATTGCTAAGATCTTCTCTGTAAAAGCTACCGAGCCCGGTGGTTAAATTTATAATGCTGTATAGTGTAATGTTGTCTGTGTCCTACTGTCGATTTTAAAGTAGTTATTAAAAAGTCTAATGGCCTGAAAGGAATTTTGAATATTATGCGCGAATTTCGATACGCGATTGGGTACAGTTTGCAGGAGGTTGTGGATTAAAATCCCGCCTTGTGTTAGTAATTTTCCTAAACATTAAAAATATTAAGAAACAAAGTAAATAAAAAATCTAGAATTTAAAAATAATCGATACATCTCTTCCGCTTTTGATAATTTAATGTTAGCAATGAATTTCCGTGCGGGTTGTTGAATATAACCTTTTCAAAAATATAATACTTCCCACTAATAGTGACACACAAGGATTCATATAATTGTAATTGGCATAGTATGCCGTTCTCATTATTGAATAAATAAATAAATAATGTTTCATGTAAAACTAGCGGACGTCACGCGGTTTTTAAGTAAGTTACACCAATGGGAGTACGGGGAAAAAATAAAGCCTATGTTACTCGCTGATGATGTAGCTTTCCAATGGTTATGATAAATTTTTGAAATCATCATAGTAGTTTCTTAGTTCATTCTTTCCACTTAATAATAGTAGTGTAGATTTAAATCTCACAAGCAAAAACGCAACACGAAAATTTACAGACGAGAAAGTAAGTTAACCTCAGCATAACTATTTGACCAACATCGTCAAAAGCAAATTAGGTACCAGCGAGATGTTGTTTTTATGAATATAATGTGTAAATTAGTTCTGCTAAAATGTTATTGTGATGTTTTCATGTTCTAAATGTTTTAAATTCGGACATTACAAATGACGTTTATTCTAAATGTGCGTAACAATAAAGAGGTCATCCCCATTTGAAGTATTATTCACGACATGTTTTCACATTAAATAGATTTAGGTTCCATTCCAACTTCGTAGCTTTAAAAGAATTTAATTTCCAAATGGATATCGGGTAGCGGGTACAAAAGTAAGTGTAATCAGTCACAAAAGTCTGTCAGCCATCCACATTTATAAAAATTCTACTTCGTATTTGTGAACATGGCACACGCAGACTTGAGTACTATTTTAGAATATGTTTACCTATATGCATATGTATGTTACTTTGGTAGGTACTTCGGTAGGATAGATTTGGATACAAATTGAAAATTTATAACGAAACTACTTACTTATATCTTGGTATAATACATTTTTCTGAAATAAAACTTGCGTTGATGTGTGTAGTGTGTTATCTATACAAATATCTAAAATTATTTATCAATACAAATGAATAAAATTGAGGTGTCTGTTTGTAATGTCAAATTTACAGTTTTGCCTACATAAAAAAACAATTTTTTTTTATCTGTCTGTCCGTCTGTCTGTACGTATGTCTATCTGTTTATTCCGGATAATCTCCGAAATGGTTAGTCTGATTTTAACGGGAATTTCACTGCTACAAGGAGTACATTAGGCAACTTTCATTTAAAAAAAAACATTAGGTCCCGCGGGCCACCCATGAAATATAATATAATAAAACTATACTCTTAAAGCTTGAAGAAATAAATAATTAAACGATATAAACCAATAAACAAAACCTTAAATAAATCTACGAAGGAATTATTTATGTCTGTCAAAACAAATATTTTTGTCAAAAATCAGTCGAGTCAAGTCATAATCCAGTCGAGTGGGTTGATCACCTTCATAAAACTCGGTCATATTTCTTCGGTGTAGGTTTCAACGGAGTGAAAAGCTCGATCAAGCGCTTATCAGGGTAAATTACTTTGAATAAACACTGGCACAAACATAGGAACAGCATGGTGAAAATAATGTAGTGAAGTAAGTTCAAAAGTGTATAGTTTACTTTTTTAGACTAGACCAGGAGTTTGGTAATGACATATCGTTTCAAGATGAAGACCGTTTTAAATCATTTTAAAATCGTGTCAATAAAAAAAATTGTAAAGAACCATGAAAAGGCGTTAATGTTCTTACTAGTATATGAATTATCGTGAGAACTTGTGAATTGAACAAGTGTATTTGACAACAAAATTTTAGAAAATAAATGGTAATTTACCTCATATGGATAAATTATTATTCGTCTGTTAGTTAGTTTTGTAAAATCACTAAACATCATAAGATTCGAAATATCTTTTTGCATTTGTTTCCGTCTGAGTTTTAGAGACGTATTCATTTTATAAAGTCGCATTTAAAATTTAAAAAACGATTGCATTTCTGTCCAACAAATTGAATTTTGGCCACATCTCTACACGACTGTACTTGCACAATGTTTTCATTGGGAACATTTTTCACGTCAGCGTATCTGTCCCACGTCTCCGGCCGTCGTGTGCTTTAACAAAAGTTACCACGTTAACTAGATTTATATTTTCATTGCAATTTTCTCTACTCCAATATTGATATCTCATGGTACATTGGCGCGCATTGACACGAATTTACTAAGATAGAGAATCGAGGATTTCATTTTATCTCGAAAAATATTTAATTATATGAGACAATGTATCTAAAGTATGGTATAAATGAGATATCCCCTCGATCATGTCGCACACTTGCAAAGGATACTTTGATTTCAATTAATAACTTGGTTATTTCTTAATAATATCAGAAAGAAGGAGCTTAAAAATAATATGCACCATAATATTTTCGCCTAGAACGATGTACCAACTCCTTTAAAAGTTATTGACAAGTTTCTGTTCATACTGGTACATTATGGCATGGCATATTGAAATTATTTCTTAAGATGCATACGTCATCCTTTTCACATAAATTTTGAAACCCTTCTGCGCGCAAGGGACAGCCATCTCAAAAGGCCTCGTGCATTGTGAGCTCTTCCATTCATACGAACTTTGTTCACAGACAATGCATCAATGGTATGCATTACAGCTTTTATGCGACCATCATTTACATAGTTTTTGTTCTCAAAGAAAAATGTTGTGGAAAATAGTGACGTCATCCCAGAAGGTTGCTCGAAGGGGTAAATAGGTGTTACAAATCCAGATGGTGAGTCCATCGCCATGACCGGTACTATACATACATCAGATTTAATTATGCAGGTTTTCTCACGATGTTTTCCTTCACCGTTAAGCTTTTGGTGTGAAAATCACTGACTGCTCAAATGACTGCACGAAAGTTTTTAGAAAAAGAATTAATTTCTTACTGAACTAATTGAATTTATTTATGTTTATCATAAATATTGACGCATTCAATCTTATTATGGCAGCCATGATACGTAGTTGGCTACATTCAAAGAGCACGAAAAGACATTTCTCAATGTTACAAGTTACACATGCATGTAGTTTAATGTGATATTTATTAAGCAAAGTTAAAATCCAAAAGCGACAGATATCTGTTAAGATAAGTCGAATAGCCGAGTATTCCTAACCGAAGCAGCTGGGTTATTGGAAGAGCAAACGGGTTGTAAATAGAGTTGTAACAAACGAGTGTTTATTGACCTCACCGCAGCAGGGGACTTCCGCTGACAGCCTCTGCCCGCTGCAGTTAGCTGAACGTGGCTGAACACTCTTTGGTGACTCCTTTTTGTTTTGTTATTTTTAAACAAATTACTTCAGACCATTTACTTAAGGAATTTATTTGTTGGTTGTATATAAATATCTTCATGATGAATCCTCCACAGAGTGAGTATATGAGTCTTCTTTGTCTTTACACTCTTGGCAGAGTAGTCATGGTTAGGTAGCGAACAAGTCTGGTAAAACCAATGGGCTGGGTAACTTCACCTATCCGGCGCCATTGCTCCTCCTGACAGTTGCAAGCTTCATCTATCTGCTAATGAGGAGTCTACCGAGTTATCTGATGCCCTCCACCTTGGTCAGCTCCAATCGAATTAATTAATTTACATACAAAAATAAATTAACTAATTTACATCAGTTTCGAGTAATTCGATCTAGGCAGAAGAAACACGAGCTAAAATAAATTCCCTTTTCCCCGTTAGCGATATGCAACGGAACAGATCCATGAAAAATATATTCGTCATATTTGAAACCATTCAACTTTGCAATTTCGATTAAAAATCGCCCGTGCTGAAACTTTCCACTAAAGCACCAACTATTATTCACCTATCAATAATAAACACGCTAGTATTTAGGTCATAGCAAAATAAGTTCGTAAGTTAAAACTTCCAGTTGCCTCGAGTTTCTGAAGAAGCTTTTCCGGAAGAACAAGTAATAAGTCTATTTCATTTGTTATGGCGGAATGAACCAATCGCACAGAGCAAATAAAGCGGAGTTTGTGGAGCGAAAATAGACAAAGGATCAGATACAGGTAAATAACAACGCATGACTTGGACAGGGGAAACATTTACGCTATTATGTCTTCATGAACCTCCGCGGAAGCCAGACACCAACTTCTGAAAGTAAATACACTTGCTTACTAAATGGGGACGGACAATTTACTAGAAAATGTATTTGAAGTGAAGAAGACAAACATATCCACTGATCGAAACTTAGTTTGATCATGCTTGAAATACGTTCAAGCGGTTTGGTGGTTTTATCTCACCACGAGTTCGTTTTCATCGTGAAGTCATGTAATTCTCAGAATATTTGGAGCGTTGGAGATGTAATGCGATGTCATACCGCATGTATGTCACGTGTCTAGTTAATTAAAGGTGGTACACACGACCAGAGGTCCTACGTACAGTCGCGACAAATCCTTTTAACTATCCTCTCCTTCATGACGTCAACGTGAGGAACAGAGACACTAGATCTACGTCATATTATCATCAAGACTTTATTGCGTATCATGTAGCTACGTTCTATGTATGTATGTATGAATGAAGAAATGTGAATATTTAGCGCGCTTGCTAACGTACTCTTATATTTCAGAAACCATTTTTTCACATACGAAGTTAACACTTCTTCCGCACAGAATTTGAACTGCAAAAGCTATTTATTAATTTAACTCAGCGACACTCGCTCCACGCTGCGAAAATTCAGTTAAATTAGGTCTCACATCCTCACACATAGTTAAGCTTCGGAGTTTAAGTTGATATAGATGCATGGGGGGATGTTGGAAAACTTATTTATTTTCTAAATTACTAGCTGTTGCGGAGAGCGCCGGCGCCGCGATTTGGGAAATATTTTATGTGGAAATAATGTAAATAATGGTGCAAATTGGAACATTGATTTCCAAATAGACGGAGACACAATGTCCTATATATGTAGGACATTTTATTTACAACAACGTATCTAATCATCACGAAGCTACCACGTTATTTGGTTTTGAGAAGTTTAAGATTTTATTCACGTTAATTGATGTAATATTTGATACATAAATACCTACATCACGCAAAAAATTCTGTCGAGTTTCCATTGATACGCCTGCACAATATAAAAACGACGATATCGTCGTATATGTATAATACCAATTTCGTAGCATCAATTTCATATTCGCTCGCTTCTATGGCCGTGTTTGCGACCAAGCGCTGAGTTTGACGTTTGTTACGGATGACACGACAATTTTTTCAATGCCTATTGATCCATCGTACCAGCAATACAACGCGATAGCCTCTGGTGCTGGAAATTTGTTATGAAAAAGTTATTTTTCCGATATAATAAAATTGCAACCGCTTACAAACGAGGACACTCTGCTTTCATTTCGGCTTGATCTGGATATTAGGCCGCAATATCCAACTGAGCCTGACAAATATATTTCCCTTGAAAAAGTTATCTGACGTAATCTATATCGCAGTAGAGCGTCGTAATTCATGAAGGATGTTTCGTTACATAATAACGCAAATACTCACACAGTTTTATCAAAGTCGTTTTTGTACGTGCACGATTCTATCGACGCTATCAGCGTGAGCGTTAGATAAACCTGTGAAGGTACAATTTATTAAACGTGCGGCCTAAAAAAGTCACGTATTTTCCAATAGGAATAGGCTAGGTTATTTCGACCTCAAGATTAACTATCGTCACACTATTCAACGGTAGATAATGAGAGACATAACAAAAGTGTCATACAATATAAATACACGAAAGAGAGATAAAATCCGTGTCCCTGTAACTGAACTGCATAAAACTGGTAATTGTTTTGTGGGGCAAAGTATACGCTTTTTCAATAAACTACCATTTAAATGTGAGCTACCATTAAAAGTTTTAAGGCAATCATCTAACAGAAACTTTGTGAAAAGCATATCATAGTGTAACTGAGTATATTGATGATAGCCAAGCATGGCAATGAGCTCACTCTTCCATTTAATTGTACTAAAACAACCCTATGTATAAAGAAGGAACACATGTAAAAAAAGCCTTGGAGTTTGTTTCGCCGTTTCTTCTCGATGGAAACGATAGTAAATTAACCTAAGTTAGCGTAAGAGAATAGACGTTTAATAAGTGTTCCAAGTGTTGAATAAAACTTTGATTTGTAAAATAATTGGGATTAGAAAACACATAGCTAACTAGCGCGAATAGTAGCCTAAGAGTATACCGCAATTCCTCTCTAACCTCTCGTTAGTTGAAATTTGTAACTTCTCAAAAAAGTCTTCCGAATGATATGAATAACACAAAGATATGTTACATGAGTACATTGAAACAGCGAGATCACAAATACTCGCATCTCCGAGCATGTCTTTCACACAAGATTAACGCTCAATTCTAAAGGTAAATGCCGTTTCAAAAGCTATAAATTTCGCCCCGTGGCTCGTTTCACCCGCGAGAACGCAGAAATTTATCGAAAATTAGTATCTTGTAGGAACTCGCCCGGGATGAGTAGAAACTAACTACGAAAGCTCATTTCGTGTTTTATTACTTTAGATTTCTGTAATCATAATTCAGCTGGAAATCCGATCTAGTTAGGTTTCTATTATACCAGTGCTTACTGAACAAATAATCGGAATCTAAATTACTCTTTATTTTTTGCACATATGTTAGCACAAGCAGACTGGAGGGTCAACTACGATAGTTTAAGCAGCGTGTGTTAATTAATAACATCTTAGCTTGGTCGTTTAATTTTTACGATACAAATATGAAACGTCAAAGCTCACACGTTTTGAGCTTTAAACCAACGGTGGTTTGGACCCCTGATCGCAAATCTATAATCAAATATATCTGTCCTCAACAGGGATCGAACCTGTGTCCCCTAACCTTGCATACACTGCTACGGTCCACTAGACTATCGATTATAATATTAGTACCTACTCCTGATTATATTATGATAGGTAATTTTAACTTACAAAAAATCACAGTTACGTAATTGTCAGCACACCATCACCATGTAATTAGTAATCCAATGTTATAACTTCGGTAAATTTTAAACAGCAAGAGTTGGGTTTGGGGCGAAGTAATAAATACAATTATCAGGTAAATCTCTAACATTGCCTGTGACCTTCTCACTACACTTAGTCAATGAGGAGGGACGACACACGATGCTTATCTTGCGGACCAAACTATAATTGATTTAGTAATCTGTTTGGTAGAATATTCCAAACGTAGGCAAAGGGAATCAAAGCTATCTAATCAATCTCGCCGGCTTTGGTACGTTACAATAGATCTCCAAATGTGATGAGTGGTTGCAGCGGCCGATGTCGAGCGGAAATGCTGTTTATAAATGTTTGCTTATCTCAACCCGCTCTGCGCTCTCATTCCGGGCACTACAGAGGCTTTGACGAACGGTAACTACAATTAATTTCAAAGCGGAATGATGAATAATGTAAGTAATAGCATATTATATCACATGAGGTCTCCCGAGTCATTCATGGGGAATATTGAAAATGTAGAACTTAGCATAATTTTGAAAGCAATTAATTTATGCAATTCATTAAAAAATAACCTTTCTATAAAATAATTTTTCAATGAATAAATATGCTCACGCCATTCTGAAAGGGTCTGAAGGGGTAAGGGGAGGTGTTGTAACAAGAACACACACATTTCACCGAATATGATTAAGTGCCAACGTGAAAGTGGGTGAGTCCATCACTGTCTCAGGCACTATACATACGTCTTTGAAATACTTCTCAGACATATGCAGGCTTCCTCACGATGCTTCTCCGCAAAGCACGTGGTGTGAAATTAGTTTTTAGAAAAACTCATCGGTACAAGCCCCGCTGGGATTCGACCACGGCGCGATAATATTATAAATCCTTATTGGATGGATTTGTAATTTTATCGAAAAGGTAAATAAAACTCTCGTCATGGAGAAAAGGAAGAAAAAGTACCGTCTATAAATGACGGTTATCATTTTAATTATGCTCTCAATAATATTTGCATTGGCTATACATAAAAGTTGTATACGCTGTGTGTACAAGCACCTAAAACTAATATTTCCACCTAATTGCTATTCATACCGCAGACAACAAAGCCAATCTCCTGAATTTATGTTAAAAGGTCGTAAGTTGGGAACATAACGAGTTTTCGCGAATTTCCCATAGGATCCCAAAAATGAGATGCATGCTCGCGCTGCGGCGGGGTGCTAGACTTCGTGCAATCCAACATAGCTCGATTGCAACTAACATTACATATTAGAAGTAAACAACATATTAAAAACGAAATCCTTTATGGTTCGGACTTTACGTTTTTTGGAATGGCAGTAATTTTAGGTAAATATCAATTTCTATACTGATAAATATAATCACTTTTAGGAAGGATAATCTGTGAATATTGTCCCATAAAGTTAAGATAAATATGATTTGTATAAATATAGTTCAATCAAATTCTTTGACTTTGAAAGGCTTGTGATCTTTTAAATGGTTAATTCCGTAGGTAAAGGTCGTGAAACATACGCATAAAGCTTTCACATGTATATAATTTTATCTCTAACTACTTACCTCTGCTTTCCACGAATGGAATATGGTATGATAAACGTATGTCTACTATAGTTTCGTATTCGGCAAGGCTTCCAAACTTGAAGCTATGTGGGAGATAGATCGTCCTGTTTCACTGCAGTAATGTGACTTTTCTCTTATATAAAACAAGCAACCCGCCCCCGCTTCACTACGGCATTTTTAAGACACAAAACGTTAACATTACTGTCTACAATTATAATAGGGATTTGATAGCTCAGATAGTCTAAGCGGAATTTAACTCCTACGTGTTAATATTACCCGTAACTAGCCCCACGTATTATTAGAAGAACGATGCATTCAAACGCAAAATAATTTTGTATGGAAATGGCAACATAAAAAAAAATATGCTCACGCCACCCCAGAAGGGTCTTCGAAGTGGTAAACAGAGGTATTGTATAAACAACACCCACATTTCACCGAATATGATTAAATATCAACATGACGTCGCTGCCGTCTCAGGCCTGCCATATGTAGGTTTCCTCACGATTTTTCCGTCACCGTAAAGCACGGTGCACAATTTTTTTAAACTCATTGATACAGGCTCCGCTGGGATTCGAACTTGCGTCGCTAGCGTAGCAGGTGACTGCTCAAACCTCAAGGCCACCACGGCGTTTGGCAACATAAATGCCCGGGTTCACTTAATTTCATGGGTGGCGTTATGTTACGAAACCCAAACATTAAAAAAATTGTGATACCTTGTAACATCAGCTGTCTGCCAGTGAAGGTTACCTTGAAATCGGTCCAGCCGTTTCAGAGACTACCCGGAACAAACAGACAGGCAGAAATAATTTAAAATTGTTTTTTTTTATATAATTACTGTATATACTTTCATATGCATTTATTTAAAAGCTGTTATTTTGGAATTACAAACAGACACGAAAATTTTATTTATCTGTATCGATCTAGATAAATATAAGTTCTGTATTGGTTGAAATGCAGTGGAAGAAGCTTCATTAGCTTCGGATCGACATCGCAAGAGGGAAAATTACCACTTATACCGAAGTTGTCTTAACATACGCAGCGCTTATTCGAAACAGAATTCTAGAGAATAGAATTAAATTCAATTCCTAGGAAAGTTATTCTGCGGGTAAGGCATTATGTGTATTAAATTTCCTCCTCATCGTAGCAATGTGTACTGTTTAGCGTGCCTGAATGACTTCGTTTACCTTTAAAACTAGGACAGTGCCTTAGCCGCACTAACCGGCGGAAATGCATTGTTTATTGAAAATGAAACAGAGGGCCTACCATCATCGGAACAACTTCGAATCTCTGGGCATTTATTGTGAATTTCTTGACAGAAAAACCCAGGATTTATTTTTGACTCGACCTGGGAATCGGTCCCGAGACATCGTAATCGGCAGGCGAACCACTAGATCAGCGAGGCAGTCTTCAAAACAATATTAATTTAAACTATAGCTATAGTAAGGACGCTGCCTTATTATTACCACGTAATGAGAATGTATGAAGCACACCATGCACTGTTTTTGCTAGCATATTAAATGGTGGCTGCATCCACCACACATCGTTATGTAAAATCAACAAACGACGAGCGCTGACTTAATTACCGTGAAGCTACAGCGTATCGACAATAAAATAGTTTGTGTACTGTAATAACACAAGATGTTTACGTGAAGATGGGTGTTTATTAAGATGTTTTTCGGGAAAAGCCCTACATTTATATTTATGATTTAGAAACGTATCATGCTAGTATTTGCCTACCCATAGAAATCATGTTTTTGGCATTTCATCATCATGACACATACGAATTACTAGCCTTATACATGCGTTTGATCACGCGGTATCCCGAACTGAGAAGGTAGAGAACGTATAGCGGCATAAAACCTCTTTGGTTACATCTACGTTCTCTAAAGTTATGTGAAACATACTAATTGGCTTCACAAACTTCCTTAGTAACAAGTTTGAAATATCAAATAGTAAGTAAAGTTATACAAAAAAGGATAGAGAGATACTAGAAGCGTTTGAGATGTGGTGTTGGAGAAGGATGGAGAAAATCAAATGGACGAAAAGAGTCACAAATGAAGGTGTACTCAAAAGAGTAACCGAAAAAAGAGCACTATGGAATACAATACAGAATCAAAGAGGAAAGATGATTGGCCACCTTGTACGAAATGACGGGTTCTTTAAAAACATATTAGAAGGAAAGGTAGAAAGAAAGAGAGGAAGAGGAAGACCCAGGATAACATGCATGAGACAAGTTAAGGAAAAGGTGTCTGTAATGACGTATAGGGAGGTCAAGGAGATGGCACTGGATAGAGGCGAATGGAAGAAGTTGCATCGGTTACACCGACAAGAGTCAGAGTCTCTTAAAATTATGATGATGAGGCAAATTGATAGTTGGTTATGTAGTGCTGTTAGGATTTAGCTTTAAGAATGCTATAATTATATGGATATTTCGTCAGTTCCTAAGTAAGTACAATACCAACACAAGATTACCATCAATATAAACGCCTGAGTATATTTACATGAAGAATTCCTAATTTATGGCTCGCAGACTAAATAATGCAGGAAGCAATAGATCGCATTAAGACGAGAGGAATGAAATACTGAGCTCCGTTGGGAGACGAGAGGTATGTAGATTGTAGGTACCTATTGTAATATCGCTCTGTGGCGTTCGCGCCGGAATGCTCGCTGTTTGGACTGGCCCAGTGCAAATGGCAAAAAGCGCCGATGAATTCGCATTTTCTAGAGCTTAACAAGTGTGAATTAGCGCTCTTTACACCGCTGCGGCATGCATACCATGCGAGCAATAATTTACTGTGCGGGGTTAGTTTCTTTTGTCGTTTTTAAAATTGTTTCTTAGTATCACTATACCACACCCTACATCCACCACACACGCTATATTTTGCATTTGTTAGTACTTAATTGAACCTTTTTATAGAACGCGCTTATTATTTTAATATAGGAGTATTTTTATCTTCTAACCTTCATGAAAGGGTTTCCGCAGGGGTGTAGCAACACCCGCAGTATATCGCCTGTCAGTCAAATCTCCTCTCCCAACCCAAGTGATTGCAGATTCGAGACATTGATTTAGTATAGAAAGAAATTGTCCCATTACTTCTAATCAAATTATTATTTATTCAAATATATGCAAACGTAGGTATCCTCAGTAAATTAATCAGACAGTACAGCGTTGTCATTTTTGCCCGCAAGGGAAGTACGCGTCGTGTCTGTGCATAAATACTCGCACCCAGATAGCGTCATCGTACTAAAGTGATGGGACCCCGGCGGCGATATGCGCTCCTGTTTAGTGAATGACCGCGATCATTGTTATATTCTTGCTCATTTAAGCTGTAAAATACAAAGAAGGAAGACAGTATACATAGATTACTTTTAAATTGAATTCTACAGGTATATTTTATACAACTTAAATCAAACTTGCAACTTATATCTGTTAATCCGGGTGGAATGTCGCAACTGAATTTTAAATCAATTACCGATTGAGCTGAAATTTGTTGTACACGATTAATTTGGATGACAAAGCAATGGCAATACTGAGCTATATGGCGTCACTGTAGTTCCAACATGGTGGATCGCCAAAGAAAGCAGATTAGTTTCGAAGATTGTTCTTAAAAAGTGGTTTTACAAGTAGTAAAATAATAAATTAATGGTAAAAAAAAGTTCTTGGAAAAGAAACAAGAACATTGACTGGTCTGCAATTAAACGCAGGTATGCCGACCCGATGGTGATTGGTGTCTACTTGAAGAACTATCCTACTTTACTACTATATTTCCTTGAAAAACCAAGTCAGGGACCTGATTCCAAAACTTTCATCGTTTACTCAATACATATTATCATTATGTCGAATTCTTCATTGGGCAGCCAATCAGTTATTAGTCGTGCTTGCACGAGTTCGATCACCAGACATGATATGTCAAGAAATACGTCGTAAAGATTATCATCATCATACATATAAGTGATTTATCTGAGTTCCATGTATATGACGCAATTAAAGAATTGCATTATTTAGTAAAAGTAATTTCGTTAGCATGGTCTTCAAACTCAACATTAAATATTGTGTTAATAATGTATTATCGAATTTACCTTACCCATTTTCTTAACAGCTGATTTAGTTTTGTGAGTTAAGATGAGACTGTAAAAAAATCCGTTACTGTGTTTTATTAATACCAGTGCGTAACACTATTCCCCCTAACACACAAATTAGTATCAATTGACAAATGTTTGTGTCACTCCATTTAATCGCCCTATAAAATGTGTTTACCAGCTCATTGGTAGGGAAACCATTATCAAAACAAACGGAAAACGATCCTAGTTAATATTTAAGTAACGTGGCGTGAATATTTTAAGGAGTTTGTTAGATTAATTTATATATTTATATGATGGAGTATTTTTTTTCTTAGAACTAACTCAAGATCCCGAGTAAATGCAAACATTACGCATGTTGAAGTATTTACCTGACTTAAAGTATATTTCTGCCGTTTGGGGTTGAGACTTTGGGGCCATGGGGGCCAAATGCGAAGGTCCTTTTTAAGGATCTTTCAAAACGCCTGGTTGACGTCTCTGGTGACCGTCGAGCTGGTTCTTACCTCGGTCAGAGGATTAGCTTAGCGATCCAGCGAGGTAACGCAGCCAGCTTACTGGGCACCATTCCCGCAGACACTAATTTAAATTCCATGTTTTATTTATAATTTTTATTTTTATTATATTTTTCCTTTTTCATTGTTAGCAATAAGTTACTCAAATGTTATATTTCATGTACATAAATAAATACTAAGGTAAAAAAAAATAAAAATTAATATAACTTAAAGTAACTGAATATACGAAAATATAATAATACTGACCACAGAATGTTTTTATATGCACAAATGAGTGCCGTTTGTGTGTGTGTATATATATATTTATATATAAGTTTAATTTATTGTATATGTATATAAATAAATTAATGCGTTAAAAGATCTCTTATTACTAATGAAAGGCGTCAAAGGATTTGTTACCTAGTTTCGTCTATACTAATATTATATTGTAAAGATGAAAGATTTGTATGAATGTTTGTAACGAATTGGCCCAAAAAGTACTGCACCGATTTTAAAAATATTTCACCATTTGAGTGCTACATTATAACAGATTAATATAAGCTATATTTTATCCCCGTACTCCCACGGTGACGGGAACTACGGGGGTAAAACCGCGAGACGTCGGCCAGTATCAAATAAAAAAGATAATTAGCTCCCAGGTGTCTCTCGATAATATTTGTAGTATTATATGAAAAAATATATACTAACTAATGAAATCGCAGCGATGTCGTCTGTAACACCCAACCTAACCTTCAGAAAGCATATTTTTAAAGTTGTCTTTAATGTTATCATTCAGCAGTTTCTGCGCATTTGCAATCAAGAAATTGACACTGAACACATTTCCATCACGGCTTTTGTATGAAACGAGCGGTTTCACTCGCATAGTTCCCGTTTCCGTGGGAGTATAGTGACAAAATATTACCTATGTTACTCCCTGATAACGTAGCCAATTCGTTTCAAACATAGTTACATCCAAATATTTCCTCTTTATAATATTAGTATAGACATAGATTATAAAATTAATTCTAACATAAACACGATATTATTATGTTTCATTTTATTATTCACAATTCAAAAGTACCAGACCGTCAAACAAGTATTCTTAATAATATATTAATGATCAAAATTAAGTAAATAAATATTATGCAACTTGACTCAAAACTTTTCCAGATTTGTATAATAAACAAAATGCTTAAAGCAACAAATACGAAGGGGAACAAAAGCCGCATCAAGTGAAACGTAAACTTTGCCTCTAAAGCAAATAAGCAGCAACAAAAATAAACGATTATCCCCTCAAAATAAGTTACGCAGCGCGACCATGCCACGTGTGCCTCGTTAAAATAAAGTTCAATATCAGTTACCAGCCGTAAAGACGTTATGATGACGTTAAGATAGCACATGGGGTGACAATCGCCCCCGAACCCTCCGAAGGTGCCAATAAACCAGGTATTCCGAATCTATATCTTAATGTTATCATCTGCTACGACCGTCTACGAAAGTGCTACGAATCGGCTACGATCAATTCTCGTGTTCGTAGCTCGTGACTTGGCACGTGACTAATGCCTAATTGGTTTCAAAAGGATTTCATGCTTTGAACATGAATGGTTTATTTTTTAACCGAATAAAATTATATCCTTGGTTAAGTACGTTTAGCGTAATGTTTCACCCGCATACCCGCAGTATCGGGTGACAGGATGGGATAAAAATGTGACCTATTTGTTGGCTTGCTTCGTATATTTTCTCGTTACGAGATCCCATTTAGATAAGTAGCTTTGTTGTGACTAGATGTAATAAACAAATATTGAAATATTTCTGAGAATATATGAATAATGTGAAATTTCTTATTTCGTAGAAAATATATTTGAGAATGAGCGAAACATCAACCTCGTCGTCATGCTGATACAGTTTTAATGAAAAAATTCCTAGAATCGCAATGTGGCACAAAAGGTATTAATTAAACGGTTTTATGAACGTTAATGTCCTTAAATTCCAACATGCAAAATGTTAAATCTACGTACGTTTTTAACCATTTTATTAAATAAATCCTTATATTATGATTGTCAATATTAAGCTTAATAAAGTAAGATAATCATAACCAGTTAAGATAACCACCAAAGCAACTACTCTTCTGTTAAATGTATCTTGCTACTTTAATTAAACAAAAGATTTGGAAAAAAATATGTGTATCTGTTGAGAGGCTCGTAAAATCAAAAGTTACCTTTCCACATAAATCCCTCTTTTGTTCACTTCATAATTCATCACTTATCGAGTGTCCGCTTCCTTATTAGTCTTAAATGTAGGCCGTAACAATAAAATATAGTGACGAATGAGAAAAGTTTATGTCATGACAAATGAGTCCATGGTTTCGTGTTCCAATCGACGATATGAGAATTGGCTCGCACATGGAACTGCGGGCGATTTGTATTCTGTGTACATTATTAGCACTACAAAGGAGAGCGTATGTGCGGTGCCGGCCGCGCGTATGGCCCCATAGCCGAGCGCTCCGGGCGCTCGCCGCTCGCCGACTGACGTTCGTATACACGACACATCTGCATTTAAGAAGCCGCTATCGTTATGCGACTAATCGATTGGTCGAAGCGAGTGCCACTGTCAGCTATCCCGCTTCTATATTTGTCTCACTCGTAGCTCACGCAGGCGCACAACACAGCTATTCTCTTTTAAAAGTGGCGAAAAGTAAATAAACTCCACCGAATTGTTTACAAGAAAACAGACGATGCAGTTGGTAAGAAACAATATGCATCAAGTGTTGCAAGAGTAATTAAAACATCTTTGTTTGAGGCTGTTCCTTGAATGGTGATGTATTTTTAGTAACATATAGTTTCTGGTAAGGAAAATCTCTTCAGCTAGGCGGTGGCTCGGTGGAAACGTCACTTGTTGCGCGGCGACTTTGTTCTCGCGATGAAAAGCCACGCACGCCCTTACACGCCATGCCTTTCCTCTACTTATTTAACTGGTAATTAATTCCTGTTTACATACACTACTAACCAACCTTTAGTAGCGCTAAACATTAATTTGATTTCTTCGAATAATTTAAACTGTCATTTACACACAAGCATCCATAACAAATCCCATAGACGTAATCACATAAACTATTTGTTTTTTAATTCTACTTTTTTTTTCATCGCGCTTAAGTTTTAACTGTTTGTTCATTATAAGACCTCTCTAGTACAAACATTTTCATTGATTTTTATTCACATGACATTACAATTTCTTACTTAGCATAATATAATATATAGCTCCTGTTGCTTCTGAAACAAAAAAATATTCAATTAATAGGAACAGACTCATTATTTCATGTACAGCATCAGTCTGACATACCTCCCGTTAAATTGGCGAATACGGTATTAATTGGCAAAAACATTGATAAATACCAGTCATTAGATAATTACGATGACTTGAATAAAAGATGCATAATGGCGTCGAATTTAATTTACAATTATCTAGTAATGAACAAAATTGTCAGAGGGATCAAGAAATGTTTTTAGAATTCATACCTAGGATCACTCCACCATCCCTTTTTGAACACTATCTATTTAGTTTTAAGGATTGTAGGTACTTTTCATCCCTGAGGAAAAAGTCACAATTAGGTATTTCCAGATAAAGTGGCGGACAGAAAGCTATTATAAAGTCGTATTGCTTTTTCTTTAGTTTCTTCATTGCTTCTTCGGAAAGTACATATCCATTTATCCATTTTCATCATACATATTCATTACTCCAAGAAAGTAGGCAAGAAGAACCGACTACCACCGAACATTAGAAGTAAGTTTTTTCTTAGAAAAATATGAATTAATATAAAACATAAGTCTTCCTTTTACAGTTACTCTTTACGGTTTCTAATAACATACTAGCATGTACCTACCAAAAATCGTATCATGCTAAGAAAAACATAATTTTTCGTCTAGTCCGGTCAGCACACCTTTTCATTTGATAATCATGCTGTGGTAGTGCAGAAAAATAACTAGTCCGCCATCTTGAATGATACGCCATATTGGAATTATCATGAGGGCAGATAGCTAAGCATGCATTGCCATCCAAATTATGCGTGTATACCAAATTTTAGCTCAGTCAACTGATTGTTTAACTAAACATAACTGATTTAAAATTCAGTTGCAAAATTCCACCCGGACAAAGATTCATACATTGAAATTTAATAAATAGTTTGTAATAAAAAAAAGTAGATATAGTAAATAAATTAATATAATAATAGTAAATGATTAGCCGTTCTCAAAGGCAGTGCGTCCAGCGAGGGCGGTTGGTAGATAGGTACTTCGGCAGGCGAGCTCTTAACATTTAGCCGGGAGCCGTATCAAACGACGCGGAAATTCCCACTTACTCTCTGATTGCCACACTAGGGGGGGTTAATGTCATTGTTGATTTGGAATGCCGAATGCGCTTAGTGGGATAACGGCTTTAACGATTTTGTGTCTTATTAACGTTGAATTAAACTTGTTATTGAATGTAACGGTAAACATGTTCGTGGGCTGTTTGCTCGGTCCATCTGTGCGGATGTGTATGACCGCTATCTATGATAGTGTCTCCATCCTATTATCGAATAATGTATCCGCCTAATTGTCCATATCAGGATACTTTATAAATATTCTAAGGATATTACCTACTAATGACACATTTATGTGAAAGCTTATGTTAATATTACTGATTGGTTAATAAGGAATCGTGGTGGCCGTGGGGCTTGAACAGTCGCCTGCTAGTCATGCTACGCAAATTCGAATCCGAGCGGTCTGTACCAATTAGTTTTTCAAAAACTTAAGTGCAGTGTTTTCATATCCCGCTTAACGGTGAAGGAAAACATCGTGAGGAAACCTGCACATGTCCGAGAAGTAATTCATAGACGTGTGTATAGTGCCTGAGACGGCCATGGACTCACTATCTATAACGTTAACACTTAGTCATCGTCGGTGAAATGTGGTTGTTGTTGCTATTATAATACCTATGCTTACGGCACCGTACACCTTCGATGACAAGTCTGGAATGGTGAGAGCACATTTATTAGACATAAAACTTACTACCAAAAAAACACATTTTTGTTTGCGCCTCCCTATCTTCGACCCACGTATAACTTCAACTTCGTAGTCAGATAAACAGAGCAAATAACTAATAGAGTATCTCCAGAACAATAATGTGTGTATAAAAACAACATGGTAATTATCCTTGAAAGTTAATAGATACAGCATTGGTGCGTAAAGTTTACCACCGTGTAAACAAGTCGCAATAAGCAGCCGTTGCCACAATGATTGTTAACATTACGTTGTAAACTAAACACTACTTAAGCTGACAGTTCGTTGTCATCCAGATCCTTAAACTTGATTAATAGGCGATTTGGGAGCGGCTGATTAATACACAAGCGCGATCCATTCAAAAGCCGTAACATCTTAATCATGATCAAACAAAGCGTTCAACGCCGTATGATTGATTTCAGCAAGCTATTGTACAACCATGTTATGCCTGCGGTATGTTAGTCGCAGACCTAGCTTATCTCTAAACATATACGTATTAATAATAATTGGATGCCGTTGGTATGATTTAACGTCTCATATAGGAGTGTTTATGATTTATTGAATTGAATTGTGTGCTTGTTGGTACTTTTTATTCTAACGTCTGTTACAGATTGATAAGTCAAAATTATGATGTATGGAGTATTAGTACAGTGTTCGTTATCGAATTTACGAATAATTTATAGCTCTTACAAATCTCATTTTGTAATTTAGCCTATCTAAAATATTCGTAATTTGCCTCGCCGCGCGGTTTCATCGCAGTTTTACCTTTCACACAAGGGGTATAACATCAAACAAAATTTTCTTATTGTAAACCGACTCGAAGCTGTTAAGGTAACATAAACTGCCATAAATAATAATCAATTGCTGGACATATAACTTACATCACTTTGAAAAGAAAATTGATTTTTGGAATATCATGAGAATAATCTGAAAATGTCTGAGAAGTAATTTAAAGACGGCGATAGACTCACCATCTGCCACGTTGGCTCTTAATCATCTTCTGTGACAAGTGGGTGTTGTGGCATACCGCAAAGGTGTTGTAATCCCACGGGGAATGCAGGCGTGATTATATGTATGTATATGTTTTTTTGTTGTTGTGAAAGTCAATGTCAGGATAGCATTCATATATGAATTATACATACATTTGAAATAATCAAATAAACGAAAGTGTCAAAGTTTCTCATTGGATTTGTTAGTTGATAATTACTTACCTAGGTGTACCTACTCGTATTTTCTTGGCGCTGTTTGTTTGCTTAATTTATCGTCTGGTGTCCATGAGCATTGGGATTTCACTGAAATCTGGAAAAACTTATTTAGTTAGTATAACGAGATTACGCGAGAAAGTTTATCTCGCAGCAGATTTTATTTCGACCAAGAATTGTGCTTGGATAAGCGTAAATTACATTTTCTTTGGAGGATGAAACCCTTTGAGAATAATGGTGTAGATAAATTCTTTGATTTGCGCATACATTAAGGTTTATTCGTCGCAGGGGTCGCTTTCCACATGCCGTAAAGTGTGCGATGATGATGCTTTACGGCTGCAAATTGGGAGATGTCGAGACCCCTCCCACACACACAGATTTGCACGTAAACTAGGTAATAAATGTTTTATGACACGTGTATCATACTCATACTCGAGTCCCTAACTAGGCTGGTTGGTCTACTAACCAGCTACGGAAATTTAACAAATCCATGCTAATTGAAATAAATTGTTTAGTATAAAAATTCATATATTTTCTTTATTAATAACTTGTATGTGATAGTTTTACATAGCATAATGTACTTATCTACGTGCATGACTAACTATACTCACGATAATAGGTACGCGAGTACGATTAACAATATAAAGACAAAGCTATTTGAAAACGGTCCAGATGTTATTGAGTTTATTTTGTTACGTTATGTGGCTTAGAGAAAATATATAGTAATTTTTGGTGATACATAATTAACTAAACACCTTCCAGACACAAGACCATCTGAAGGTCTGAACTCAAGCAACGCCACATTTTGACCAAATGTGAAAAAAGTATCCGCGCAATTTAGGCTTAGATGAATTAAACAAGGCAAAGTCAAACTTAAAATTTTATCTAATCGTGTAACTCCGCCGACCGCACAATGTAAATCATGCACGCATCAATTGATTTAAAGTCTAATCTTGCTGAGTAATATCTGAAATGTCACGAGATACATTTCATGTCCTTAATATATTAGGGGCCGGGCAATCTATCACGATAAAAAGTAACCTACATGTAACTCCGGATCATTAACTACCCTATAGAAATCCATTTGAATTCGTACCGTTGTAATTGACCGGCGATGTACAGGTTTATTTACGAGATACTTACTGGGAATAACAAGCCTTCGTTCATTCTTATAGTGTAAGCAATTGATATGTCAATATTATTTACAAGCGGTGGCTTGTATAATCCTGTGTAATTGTATCGTTCTGACGATTTGAAAGTAAGTACTTTGTTAAAAGTCTGTTTGCACTTAATCATCTTCAGTGATGAATGGAAACCTGTACTTACCCCTTAGGGAACCCTTCTGGGATGGCATGAACATATTTCTTAATTTTTGTTTAGAGTATTGTGAAAAAAAAACATATAGAAGATAGCCAAACAAAGAATGAATTTTTAACATTAAGCAACTCAACGGACAGAGAGAATAGATAGCTATTATTTTTTGTCCTAGCGTTATCTGGGCATGATTCTGGTGTCTTTGCCATCCTTCTCTGTAAGGTCGGTCTCTCTTATGTCAGCTGTAAAGACTTCAATCCAGAACTTCTTAGACCTGATAAAAAGCAATTAATCCAAACATCAATGTTTCCACCTAAGTTTTACATAATAAGTAGCAAGATACTAAGTTGTAAGTAGATATACGTTCGGTAGGTATATCCAATGAGTATTTCCAACTAATGACGTACAGACAAATAAATAGCATAAATGTATTAAACTATACGCAGACAATAAACAGTGCGGAGCAATATTGAAGAGAAGGGAGACACTAATGAAATGTAGCGAGTAGCGAGCTACTCCGACCAAATGTACCGAAACAAACGCACCAAGTTTCATCCGACTCGGAGAATATCAATGGCAGAAACACAAAAACACAAAGATTTGTCTGTACATTGAACAAAAATCTCGTTTCATTACGAACAAACGCTGCCAATAATATCTTTACGATTCATCTTGAAAGCTAAATAGAGGGGAATACACTGTTTTCAGTTTTCGTTGGCGCTATCTCGTCTTTGCAGAGACCAAGCGTCTTCAATTTGTCCTTTGTTTATTGTCTTCAGAATACCTCACTCATCATAAAAGAGGATCTAATATCCTTAACACGGTATTAGCTGTGTTTTCTGGGCAATCTTAGCTGCATTTTGTTATAAAATAATGCAAAAATACCTGGATAAACGAGCAAAGCTCGGTATTTTTTTTAATAAATCCTTGTTAGTTCAATTCATTGCCCCCAAAACCCCCTGAATACAAAATTTCTTGAAAATCGTTCCAACCTTTCCCAGCTTCATATCTTATATATACATGAATTGCTCATTTGAAGGTATGAGATTTACCCTCACGCCTTCCCAGAAGGATCCCACAAACATGGAACAACTCCAACTTATCACTTCACTTCTTCACCGTTGTTTAATCGTATATGCCATGGATGACGCAACTCGTAAATGACATCGCCATATTTAATACTTTCCTATTATGAAAACTGCTCGCAGTAGTTCAGTCAGTGCTTTGGATATACGTTAATTGTACGGTAAGTCAAGTAGTCAAGCTTTTATAAACAGTAATTTAAGCTGTAAGAGCAGTATCATCGTTTAAGCACGTATTAAGATCTTCTCAAGTACAGAATTTGAATTTACGATACAAAAATGGAACGTCAAAGCTCTGAAGTTCTTAATACGCTCTGCTTGAATCGATGAAGGTAGGCCCCCTGATAACGTTTGCAAAGCAGGCAAGTACTCACACCACCGGTCAACATGGTTCGGTCCCTCTAACTCAAATTGACATATTATGGAATTTCATCTTATTCGTCGCAATCTTCCCTGCAAGGTTTTACTTAAATCAATCGATTGGAATGGGAATAGACCTATGCAAATAAGGCAACGTGTGCCTCGACGTAATCGGCTGGGTCTCATAACATCCTAATACCATTGCAAATCGTTGATTAAATGGTAATAAGGTTGATTCTATTCCCAGAAGCGTCCTTAATAGCATCGGTATGCTTACATTGTATTATGTATGAGAGTATTTAGTCAACATCGATCGTTTAACTTCTGTTAATTACTTAACTACCGTTTCTGTATTTCAGTCGACATTTTAAAACAATTTGAAATTGAAATAATTACCTATTCACTACATACTCATATTGGAGGACCAAGCAAGTAATTATTACGTAGACGTGGTATACAAACACGATATAAGTCGAGACATAACCATAGGTAAGTATGGTAAGCAGATAGCAGATGTTTCGTGAAAATTTGTGAACTTATTTTCAATTATTTATTCTACAAAGTCGGCATCTTTCGGGTTGTGCCAAAAAGACTTGCAGCATTGCCACCAATAATATTACAACAAAATGGAAATAAAATATTACAAAGCGGGGGTAGCTAATCCTTTCATCCAATTAACATACTTAAAATAACTGTCTAAAAGAACGAAAGGCCAGCTGCAGATGTTTAATAAGTTAAGAATTCAAAGGTTCCCAAAACATAAGTTTATATAGGGACAAAAACAAAATTGATTACATTCTCAATTGCATTAGTTAAATATGTTTACTCTGTGTCCTTTATTGTGCGATCGCTTTCATATTTATCAAGCAAAAATATGCACATAAAACGTGCAGGTTTCATGGTGATATATCAAAGTAATGGCTCAAAAAATGTTATTTTTGCTACACTTTGTCATATCGCTGACCGGCAGCTACAGCCGCCATTGAAATAAAATCAAATTCAGCGGACGAATAAAATTCAGAGAATACAAGTAACCTACTGCCCGTCTGATCAAATACACAGTCTTTTTATTTAAGTGTAATTGATTTCTTATTTATGTATTGTATTATCCCGAGGGAAGCCGAGTTGACTTGTGATTTATGATTATTTTCTGTCTGCAATATGGGCTTTACACCTTTATCGTATTGTATGTACTTGCTAGCACCTCACAATATTTGTATGAGAAAAGTACAGAGCCTCTAGCGGTCGCATAAATAACAAAAATGTATCATATAAAGTAGTTTATATACAAGTAGCAAAATTGTGCTATGACGCGTCGAGTTCAGATTACGAAAGTGATTTGCCATCAATTTCGTAAAGCCGTAGAATAGAAACAGCAATTTACTTATATCTATATCTATTTTTACTGACGGTAATAGGCACGATTATAATAATAATGCGACTTGCTGAAAATATCCCTGTTTACTGGTGTAATTTCAGTCGGAGGATGCGTAATAAGAGCATAATTACGTTTGATGACAAACAATAGAGCCAGAGATCCCATACGCGGCATCATAGGCTGCAGAGAGTGGGCTTCGAATAACGTTATGTAAGCCTACTGAATTTGATGAGGAACGTATTCCACCAAAGAGGAATTGCGCACACTCGGTGCCGTGTTCAAAGTTTTCATTGTAACTTAACTTATGCAATATAGCGTTGGCTTCTTTAATACTTTCCAAGACGCTCGATTACGTTTAACGAGCACTTTGGATGAATTTTCTTATTTACTGTAAGCTGGCAGAAAATCCTATGGAGCTATTCTAAGAACGAAAGATTTCACACTAGAAGTACTTGATAGACAAAGTTCCCCTTGTTATTTCCATTTCGTGTCGTGCGTATGAACAAACAGATTGTAGAAAAACTTTGTGTAGCAACCATTACTGGCAGGCAACCGTGAAAAATCTTTCTCCTGTCCTTTCATCCGCGTTTTATGCTGAATGAAAATACAGGCTGGAGGCTTTTTCTGTATCACATTGAAAGAGTGCTCTATTAGCTTTTCGAAGTGGAAGAAAGATTTCTGTTGCAGTTTTGCGTATTAAGGTCATGATACTCCATTCAAATTGGAATAGCGAAATCACCATCACAATTTTATTTATTTTATATTTATAAAGTATTTGGATTATTGGTAAGAGCCGTGGTGGCCTTGAGGTTTGAGCAGTCGCCTGCTACGCAAGCGACGCAAGTTCGTATCCCAGCGGGGCCCGTACCTATGATTTTTTCTAAAAAAACTTATGTACAGATTTCACATCAAGTGCTTTACGGTGAAGGAAAACATCGTGAGGAAACCTGCATATTTCTGAGAAGTAATTCAATGACGTATGTAAAGTGTCTGAGACGGCGATGGACTCACTATCTGTCACGTTGACACTTAATCATCTTCAGTGAAAAGTGGGTGTTGTGATTACAACACCTCTGCCTACCCCTTCGGTGAATACAGGCGTGAGCATATGTATGTATGTACGTATTATTGGTTTCACAAGCATTGAACAGTCAATATTTTTATATTTGTTATATGTACGTTTTAAATGTTATCACTATAAATCATTATTCTCATATCTTTGATAAGTTAAGGATGTGTAAGTCAAAATAAAAATATAGGTCTACAAATTAGGATTTCATACTTTTATTCTTTCCTTAATTCTGCTTCTGTGAGAAGCATATTCACACCTGAACAGCCTCACTTGCAATTTACATGCAAACAAAAAATATGAGGTGTTTCATTCATATTGTAATGAGGAGTTATTGTATTCAGAATAATTTGACCTTAGATTGAACAATACACATGAATGTGTGAGCCCTCGTGAAAGCGGGCGCGACCCCCCGTGGTTGTAAACTTTACGTCGTTAAACGGGACAATATATCCATGTATGAAGCTATTGTTCGCGTGGACATACACACACATGCACACGTTATTGATGACGCTGTATAGACGCTCCCATATCGATCTAATATCAATAACCCATCGACAAAAAGCCTCTTCGCTGACACGCTGTAGGTAATTTTAATTTCGGCCTAAACGCTCCAAGGTGCGGTCAACGCTGAAACGTTAAGTGCTTTATTATAGAAAGCGAAGGTTATTGCTATCTAGTAGCCGTTATTGATAGTGGATTATTTACGTAAGTGCTTTTATGCTCTGAGGAAACCCAAGATTCTTATAATGGCGGAGTATTTTGTATACTATATCATCTTTAAATATGAATTGAAGTTTTCATTGAAGATTATTTTGTCTGCTTTAACGCACGGTTTACTTCTGATATGGTTTTTAACTAACATATAGGAGATGAAAAAAGAAGGGTTTATAGCTAAAAATCTATATTAAATTTAATGATCGTAGAGAAAAGTCAACGTTTTCTAATGGTCTTAAAAATCTGAACCCTAAGTGAAGTGTGGGCTTCTGACGGGCCGACTAGTATATTTATGATTTGCACTTATTGTGTTGTTCTGATGCATTTGCTAATCAGTAAAGATTCATAAAAATCCGTTCAGTAGGTTTTACATGACTCTCCAAGCAGACTGTCACGTTGATAATAGAAGCAAATTACAGTCTATTAGTACAACGAAATGGTTTGACCCCTAAAATTAATGAAAGAACAATCTGAAGCATAATACTTATAATGAATAATAAATAACAGATCACTCGTGCCGAAGTAATATGGGGCTCAAACACAACCCGTGATATCCGCTGTTATTAGTTACACTATCCCTATGAATACTTCGTCAGGCAACAAATCAAGACATGGACTGCATACAAATTATATCCATTATTTTGATAGCGTAGCGTTCTAGACACGTTGATTCGGAATACGGCTACACTCTGTAAATAGGCCGAACCACTCAGGCAATATTGTTCACTGCGAACTAATTATTATTAATGATAAGAAACGTATATGGAAAGTAGGCTAAGGAAAGTCGAGACTTAATGTATATCCATTCAACAGCGGAAGTTTTTATTCGTAACTTGCCTCCGCTCGCGACTTCGTCTGCGGGGAATTCTGCAATTAGTTTTTTTTTTAAAAGGTTAGTACTGAAACATCTGTCTTATAATTATTCCTTATTTCTTCGACACTTACGACAGTCACACAGACAGTTAAAGGTTTGATGTATCATAAGTATAATTTATTATAAAAAAATATTCATTTACGCATGGTGTGGCTTTGCATTGGTGTCATATTTACGGAAATCAATATATACAAAAATTAAACATCAAATTTTAGATGTATTTTTATAAAGTTTGCTTCAAATTAAAAATAGCGTATCGGGCCACCTGGGTCGGGTCAATAGACTTCATCGCCCCAAACGCCAGCTCTAAGCTTGTTTACCTACTGTGTTCTAGGGGCTAATCCTACACAGTTCATTTTTAAAACAACGTTTCACACGAATGATTTTTTCGTACCTAATTATAAAAAAAACGAGTATTCGTATTAACCGAGGAAAATAAAGGATGTGGATATACATCCACCTCCGTAAACATGAGACCAATGCAAAACCACACTCTGTATCATAAATGAAGTCGATTAAACTTATTGAAAATAAAGCAACGTGCTCTTTGTGACTTACGTTTATTAAATTAGCAACATGACATGGAAACATATGTTTTTTTATATAAATAATTTATAATGAAATAGAACAGTCAGTAAAACATGTTTCTACCCCTATCACGCACACGCTCTCTGTAGACATAGTACAAACAAACAACACACAGAACCTCGAAACAAATAGCTGCAGGCTATACAAATATTTTATTACGTGCGGGAAATGAAAACGAAATAATTTTCTCATTTTGGTCACCCACGTTAAACAAGTTACCATATATAGAACTGCCTAAAAAATCAAATAAATAAATGTGTATAGGATATTCATCATTAACACAAGATTTATAAATCATAAAATGATTACCCCGGTGTAGCAAGCATTCGTAGGTTTGTATTGCACGCCTTTTATGCCTCATTTTTTTCTATTAGATGCTCAGATCCAAGAGAGCTGCTTCCTATATATTTTTCTGTGAAGCATCAGTTTCTTCTACGACCACTTTTTTAAGTAGATACTCTCTGCTCATCCTTTAATGTCAAGCCTTGCCTTAATTTCCGTAAATTAGTTCAGCAGCTTGGGAACCAACTAAGATCGTTTAAGGAGCGCGTATTAAGAACTTCTAAGCTTTGACGTTTAATTTTAACGCCCTGTTAAACCTAGTGGAAAAGATAGCAGGCCCCTTGGCCCGAAATATATCAGACAGGGAAAGTCATCATTATTTTATGGGACCTTGCTATTAACCATTTACACAGTACTCTTACTAGTGCATTACAATAACATAAGTGACAAGCAAGAAGTGAGTAGAACCAAAACTGTCAGGTTTACGTCTTTCACTGTCACGTTTAGTAACTTTCGCAATTAAAATTGATGGTAAGGTAAGCCCTGTGCCTGTCTTATCTACAAATTATCTACTGTACTCCAAGTCTGAGATGACGTGGAAGAATTTGGTTGCGTATTAGAAATATGTTAACTGTACCGGAGGCGATTTGCGATTCAAAATTAAAAAGAGAACAAAGTGTCTTAATTTAATTTAACTAAGTACTTTTAATCGTCAGATTGACATGATTATTCAGGGTTACGAATGTTACCGCCGTGTATGGAAGGTTTTTTTACGGAAAAAGCCTTTTACCAGCAGAAACTCAGTAATTATTCGTTTTTTATAAATTATGAGTATGTAATTCAAAATAATTCACAAAAATATATGATGGACTCAAACACACATGGGCATAGTGCAAATGTTGATTAAAAAAAAGTAATATGTACAATTAGAGATGACCAGTGCTTATTCACAAGTATGACGTGCATGCCATCCATTTGATTCCCAAATTGAATACCCAGGATGGCAAATCAAAAACTTTGCTATACACCATAACATTCTTCGACGTGTCTAAACTTATATTTGGTGTACAAATATTGAAATCGTAGCACATTATCTGTAGTAGGCAGTAGGCACTATACAATGTTGGTTAATCCAGTGATATTCACCATTATTCGACAAAGGTCAAGGGAAATAGACTGGGTAATGGAAATTTACTTTTTTAGTGCTGTTCTTATGGCTTCAGAACCTTTTAAGGGGCTAAGATCTGACGATAACGAATGAATGATATTTGACTTTTCATTTAAGCGTGGAAATAGTTTTTCCAAGTCTTACAAGTTTTTTCTAAGCACAAGGCAAGTTTGTATTTTATTCCAGCAATCGCTTTTTCTAATGACAGTAAAAAAAAATAGTCATTCGAACAACAAACTCGTAAAGTTTTTTAAATATGCCTCTCGCCAGATTATGTCCAAGTCACAAAAAGCCTAAGGTCAGAAACCAGGTGAAATGTCATCATAATGCATACCCGGAGTGAGACATTATCAGCATGATAATATCCCGTTTCTTTGTCGTCAAGTGCCTCCTCAATTACTGGCTGTGGGCTGTTAACGATCAGCTTTGAGTAGATACTTTTTTTAACTTGCGAGATAGAACAACTTTTTGATTTTGGTCCATTCGCGAATGATCCTCAACCATTGCTTCTACATCCAACTCCTTGCCTTCCCGCTATCTCCAGCCTTTAGAGAATAGAAAATCGGTCTTCGTGTAAAATATGTTCCCGCCGCATCTTGCTTTGATTCAGATATCACGCTATAAAATTCGTACTACAATCCTAAAATATATGAACAGTGGTGTAAATCCGACTTCCGGGCCTGGTGCCAACTCTATTCGCATTGCAGAAATATGACGAATAAAAAGTGTTATTGTGAATGAAGTACAAGATATTATGGAGATGCAAATGCTAGTCTACTTCCAAATGTATCCGGATTCATTTATTCTAACATTCAACTAATATTTTTTTCATTGCTAACGAAATCATTCAAATGTCAAATTGAATCCCATTGTATTTCCATTTAATTTGTACATGATTGTGGATCCCCATAAGGGAAGAGGCTGACCATAGAAACAATAAACAGATTGTGCATTATAGTATAGGTAGAAATATACAGGAGACTGAATGATAAAAAATCTTTTCGAATCGAATGAAGAAAATACTGCATATAACGTAACTAAAAAGCAGTTGATAGTTAAGTTTTTAATATTTATGTGGGACTTCTTAATGTGTGTGAGTTTTGACATTTACATGCCAGTACTTAGCTCACGATTACATTATGTCAGGTCCAGAAACGGGTAGAATTTACTTTCCTTTCCTCGAACACCTTTCACTTAGCAGACGGAAGCCCAAAAAAAATAATTATTTCCGTATAAATCTCATTCTCATCCCATGATCCAAGAATAATCAGAACAATGAATGTTAAATATTTATTTGTAAAAAAAAAAGGACTTTCAAATGTCTGCAAGATTCTTCCAAAAAGCATTTTAAATTAAGAATATGAATTCGAATTTGACATTTCCAATACTATCAAGCACCGTTAGGACTGAGACTAGAACCGCAGTATTTTAATTATGTAGCCTAGGTGTCACGGGACGGATTTACCTGGTCTATTTATAGGTATAGGTGCCATCACAAGTTAAATTGCGCAGCGAAAATAGTGGGGATACTGTGCATGTGTTTTTTCCTCGTACCATACATATAGACAAAGACGGACTCAGAAAATAACTACTAGCATTCAAGATACGTGCTCATAAGATATATAAAGGAATTATAGATAGTTTGTGAACTAGCAAGATTTGTCGAGTAACCTATCGAGGAAATTTGGTTGAGCACATACTGAAACATATTATTACCTTCTGTAGTCTAGAACCCGGAGAAACTTTATCAATCGTTTAAGGTAAGACTTTCTAGGAAGCTAACTCAATCGAAACACAAACAAAGCAACGTGCTAAAGCTAGTTACATAGTTACCAAGAATCACCCGGGTCGGGAGAAGTTGACGACAAAAGATATTTACAGAATAATTTCGCAGTAACTTTGTGCTTAAGCCTGCGACAAATAGTTTTAGAGTCTCAGATGGCACTTCCCTTAAGATTTCAGATAAACTTTGAGATATTCCCTGCCTAATTACTAAAGATACTTAGTAAGGTTAATGGTTTGAAACAAACTTGGAAAATAAAATTCTAGCTAAACAAAGCATAATCTAATAATATAATAATCTTTCTTTAATTCGGATTGAAATAATTTATCCCAGAAACCTCTTCTCGTTGTAAGTAATAGAGTCTGATGGCTGCGATACTTTTTCGGTGGTGAGCTGTGGTTGAATCCCAAAGATGTAAAATGAACACATTTCATCCACGTTTTGACATGTCAAAACCTTAGAACCCAATCGAATAAAAACGCCCCAAAGAGGAATCCACAGTAATTCCACGAACACTACGATTACAATCCCAATGTATGCCTTCGTTCTAACTTTACCTAATTTAAAAGTTGATAATTTTATATGATAGTATGGCATGTAATTCATGTAAATCATTAAAGAACATCCAAATTCAAATTCGGTATACTCAGGTCTCTGAATACGCAAAACGAACGGATGTACATTTTTAAATTAGATCACGTATACATTACCTTACCTAAAAGTCGACAGACTGAATCAATAAGTGTAATTCCTTTCTGTTCCCGAGTTCCATTCTTGAATTTAGAATAATTTACTAATGCAAAAGGGTAGGTGGAAACGCCCCGGCTGAACTTTACAAACGTAGCTCCTCTGATGTTACATGTTTAAAAATAACGAATTTTACTACAAAACCAACTTCTTTAATATTCCTCCTCTTGACTTGAATTAATTACGAAGCATTAGAAGATATTCTTCTAAACAAGTGTATTGTGTGATGAGAAGCCTTCATTCCAATCTTAATATCTCGAAATCTCATTGTTTTGTAGGACAATGAACCCTGGTTCTAATTAAATTTATATGAATTAAGTTTAATTAAATATCAGACTGGTTGCATGTATTTTCAGGTGCATAACTTTCGAGATGATGGAGTTACACAGACCCGCAGTTTTAATTCCAGCATATTACGAAGCGAGTCTGCTTTGGCACAGTTCCAGTATCAGGTGATGTTGGAGTATATGCTATCTACATAATTATACATATTGTTACGCCTTTGTGTACTACAAAATATAATTAGGTGTAGTCAATAAAATTAAGTATTCCTTTCCCAGTAGATAAACCATGGAAATTACTAAAACCAGCAATTAAAGTAAAAACAGTTGACATGCACCTGCTTGCTACTATCCAAATAAAGCCACCGTGACTTACGGTGAAAGAAAACATGGTGAAGAATCTTGAATATGTCATAGGAAAAAATTAAATTGAAAATGTAAAATGATTGTGAGGGACTTCCCATGAACCAACGCCACCAGCTATATTTAAACATGTCTGCCTTCCCCATATAGCACATTCTTACGAATACATAATATTTATCATGACTATAAATGTCGTTAAAAGAGCCGTGGTGGCCTTGAGGTTTGAGCGGCGCAAGTTCGAATCCCAGTGGAGCCTCTACCAATGAGTTTTTCTAAAAACTTATGTACAGTGATTTCATACCACGTGCTTTAGGGTGAAGGAAATCATCGTCAGGAAACCTGTATATTTCTGAGAAGTAATTCAAAGATGTATGTATAGTGCCTCAGACGGCGATGGACTCACCATCTGTCACGTTAGCACTTAATCATCTTCGGTGAAAAGTGGGTGTTGTAAATACAACACCACTGCCTACCCCTTCGGGGAATACAGGCGTGATCATATGTATAAATGTGGTTGCATTTGACATAAACTTATATCAGATCATCACGCACTCAAAGAGTTATGCGGAAAGAAAAAAGGGTCAGTTATCACTAACCTCACAAACAAATTTTGGTCCTCACATTGACAAATGGTTTTGTTGTATTGAATTAAATTTTACTAGATACGTATTTGAATATGGTATGAAGGTACTCTATCCTATAATTAAGTAATTTTCTAGGAATAAACCAACGAAATTACAGGGTTATGAAATTAAACAGCATTTGGTGTATGTATCATGTATCAGTCTGAGTTCATTATTATAATGTATTATTGATTTACGGAGTAAAACGTTTTAATCTGCTATTAAGTATTATAGCAGTAATTAAAATTCGAAACTGTTTCTATTCTGAAGGATTGAATACTGCATGACACATCATGTGTTAATGAAAATGAGTTATTCAATTTAAGCCCTGGTAAGGCACTTATGAGTGTCGAAGAATTGACCACCGGTTCGGAATCTAGCCTTCTGAGAAGAACCTTCAAAAAACTCATGTATTTTGTTTATTATTACGGAATAGCTAAGTAGAATGTACCACTATATCAATCCTAACAAAAGCAACAAATCGAAGAGGTTGCCAACGTGTACAGTTACCGTCACGAGTGATGGCTGCTCAGGAAACATGGTGGGGATAACTGCCCATGTATATTTGGTCTCGCCACTCCATCCAGACTTAACTATACAGAAAAAAGTTACCACTCAAGGTTCAAACTCATCCTCATCACCCAAAATTCATGACGGCATCACTAAGCCCAATTTTCACTTAGATATTAAATAATGTTCTCTAGTAGAAAATGGAGGCCGTCAAATAGGTCACAAATTACTATTATATTTTGTTCGAACCTAAGACCTCTCGTCTCATAACTAGAGAATCATCGCTGAGTCACAGAGGATATATATTAGACTAAGCTCTAAAGCGTTATCAGAAGATATTGTTTCTATCTAGCTTATTATCCTCACTTGATTGCCGTAGAAAATTGGATGGGGACTTGTGTATTCACAGCAATACAGTTAATGACATTCCAGTGAAACTAATAACCCCGTGGAACCTAGAGGGGTGGCTTTCTGCAAATACGAATATAATTACTATATTTAATAGTACTATGTCGACAAATACTGACTGGTTGTCTTTATATACATCATCATATCGTCACGTGCTAATGCACTCCCAGACAAGCTAGACAGTAGAGTCATTACACAGCGAGTTATTTCTTTAGGCATCTAGATATTTTTCTCCGGCTTCGAGTATTCCCAATAATGTTATCTAATTAGGTGGGTACCTATTAGTCTCTGCTTCAAATAGATGTGTAGTATGCTTAATTGATTTCTACTAGAGTGCTTTGACCGATCGACGATTGAATGCTCTCATAGCTCATTGCCCTTAACTGAAAACCTGCGGTTGATTCCCACGACTTTTATATGTACTTTGTGAGTAGACTCAGATTAAAATTTTAATTATTTGCAATTACGTGCAATATCCAAGCATATTTATAACAATGTACACAGTTCAGCTGTTTGACTACAGCAGCGGTTGTGTATGTTGAAAATAGTAATAATTTCAATTAATTTCTTAGGTACCTTAAAATACTCCTGCAAAAAAATACGAACCAACAGGCCTGACAGATTGATAAAATAATTAGGTAAGGTTCTGAGAAAAACCTAGATGTGATTCTTAGAATATTTAATTATGGACACAGTAATTAGAGGCTGTATATAAGGAAAAATAACCTGATAATTCTAAAAAATTATTTTTTTATGGCTACTAAGACTTCAGTCTTAGTCTTATAAGTAGTCCCGTCTCAACAACGCGGATGTGTCATGAAACACGCTAACCATAGTAATACATTCCTTCTGAAATGTAATAGAGTGTTATTGTACTGTAATTAGTTGGTAGGTAATTAAAAACTAATGGTCCATTTTCGAAGCTATTTCCCACTGAATACCGTCGAATTTCACGGGAGCAATTCCCGACCAACGCTGCAATATCACTGAGCCCGAAAGTCTTTGTGGCTCATATTGGCTTCTGTCTATTATATGCTGCTCTACAGTTACAGTATTGTAGTGAAAGTTGTCGGAGAAACATAGAACTTAACTAGCTGTGCCCCGCAGTTTTACCCGCGTAAAGACAATTTCATGGGTAGCCCTCGGAACCCTAATGTTTTTTTTTAAATAAAGCTATCTGTCAGTGTAAGTCCCGTTAAAATTGGTCCAGCCGTTTCAGAGATCAGCTGGAACAAACAGACAGAAAAAAAAATATATTTTATTTTTTATATCGGTATCTTTCACATGCACTAAGTGAAAAGCTGTTATTTTGGAATTACAAATTTGGAAACACAAATGTTATTTATCTGTATGGATGTATAGATGAACCTTTGAAATCCCCATACAGACTTATTCTAAGAAGAATTTGAAAATCGTGTGGAAGGTCTTGTCTGGAAGATAAAGACAGAGCCTTTAACGTTGGCAACATTAAGTAGAAAAGAAAATTTTAAAACTATAACCCGGCTACTGAAAAATCACGCTCTAGTACAAGTAGAAACAAGTTATGTACAGAGGATCTTAGCCGTGGTCATATGCCACAGTTTTCTTTGAATGTATTGTTTTGTTTGTATATGACTACGTCGGTACCTACATATACTTCGGTAGGTACTAGAGTAAGTAACATTTCTGTACACTCTAGGCAAGATGTCAAGTTTAAATGTACAAGTGGCACCATGTAACGTTTGAATAACTTCCAATTACATGCATTCATATTTCTCGCGAGTGTCACAGCCTCTATTTGTCACAGTTGACATGAATCATTGGTATTGTTTATAATTAACTTTGTTACAAAAATATGTGCTATCCCAAAAATAAACAAAATTATTACGTTCCAAAAGTCGAATGTAAATAAACATAAATTACAATACAATCAAAGAAAAATTGGTCATAAAATACACGTTCGGTAACTCATTACTCGAGCGAGTGAGCATAATGAAAGGCAGGCAACACAATAAATCAAGCAACGTAGGTAATTACATCGCAAACATAAAATTATTACAAGATTGCCTGGCCACGAACTTTCATGATACTGTGGCTTCATTTTATGTAGTGCATTTCATCAGATTGATTTAAAATGACGGAGTACTATATTAAATACGTACTTGCTATACGAAATCCTTATTCATATTATAAACTAGCGGACGTCACGCAGTTTCATCCGCGTAGTTCCCGTACCCTTCGTAGTGCGGGGATAAAATAAAGCTTATGTTCTTCGCTGACGATGTAGCTTACCAAAGGTGGAAGAATTTGGAAATCGGCCCTGTAGTTTTTGAGTATATTCATTATAAATACACACAAAAAAAATCTTTCCTCTTTATAATTGCAGTGAAGATGCCTCTTATATGTCTGTATTGCTGTTAACTTTTCATATATTTTAATATAATAGTTTGTTTATTTGTTTGCTTGAGCCCACTAATCTCAAGAACTACTGGTTCGATTTGAGAAATGATTTCAGTGTTAGATAGCCCATTTATCGAAGAAGGCTATATAGGCTATATATAACAGCACGCTAATTATAATCGCGAGTTAAAATTAGCGTTAGCCCAAAGTTAATAGTAAACTAGTGGCTAGAGCTTAACTGAATTGCTGAATTTTTTCTTAAACCCCAAGGATAGACAGAGGACACGTAAAAATCATTAGACGGAAGTCGCCGATAAAAAATAATACATAGGAGACATATAACGTAGGTTTTGTATAACATAGAAGACTTCTCGACTCAACAGTACTGTTATTCAACTTCCCTTGTGAAAATATATTGCAGTGCAAAATTTGGGTGGCAACCCCAACAAAGTTCGATACTTGATCCCTTACATAGTAATATGCATATATCTCTGTACAACCTTCGGATGGAGGCATTAGCCCATCGAGGCGATGTAATACACGCAGTACACCATATGTGAGTTCAATTAAGGTAACCGCAGACTCAAACGGTATGATTTGATGGTGCGGTTTGGTGTCCGTCAACAAATTGGGTGTCAGCCTTGACTGACCACAGGTCAAGTGATTACTGCGTATTCTATTACTACTAAATAAGGACTACGAAGGCCAGCTTTAAAACACCGGAGTGACATTACGCTCACTGACGCACAATTTATGCATACTTTACGATCGTCCTGTTAAATAGGGAGTGTGTTGGGGCCTGGAGGGCAACTATGATCGTTCTTAGCTTTGACGTTTAATTTTACGATACTAGCATGTAACGTCAAAGCTCAGATGTTCTTAATACGCTCTGCATAAGCCGATGCTGGTAGGCCCCCTGGATGGGGCGGTCTCCAACGCCACCTTGGATTTAATAATTATTTTAGAGGAGGAAATTGAGAGCCAGAGTTCCATTGTCCATTAAAAAAAATATAAATTCCAAAAAAGCTTTGGGGACCGCGGTCTCAGTACCAAAGGCCTCCGTACTCGTCTCGTTGTTAAATTGATCCATATTTAATCTTTAGGCGCGCGCGTTTTTGAGTACCTATGTGATGATTCTCAGTTAATATAGAGAGCCGCTCTACTGTTAACTTTCTAATTTGTACTATTACTCCCGGTGTTGACTCAGGCGTCCTTTGATCAATCACACTAAGCTCGATATAAGTAGCTTATCCAGTAATTTATGGGTGACTAGCTTTCGACCCGGTATTGCTCAAGTAATCTATTTCAGAACAGAAATATAATTTTGCGGTTCATTGTTCTAAGTCTAAGAGTACTGAGAAACAAACGGGTTATAGAATCATTAATACTGATATTCGTAATGTATTGACAATTTAAAAATATAAAGTGATTATATAATATATTCTTCCAGGTGTCGTTATCAATATCAAAAACAAGTAAAAAAATTACTATTGTTATCTGGGATTGTCACAACAAACGTGATAAATGTTTATTTAATTCTGTTTTTTAACAAATTTTTTTATAGTGGAAACAGAAATATATAATCTGTGAAAATTTTAACTATCACGGTTCATGAGATTCAACCTGATGACAGACAGACAGACGGATAGCGGAGTTATGGCTTTTACAGTTTAGATATAGCCTTTGGGTGCGGCACGCTACAAAAGAGAAGAATGTCGCGAGAATACAATTTAATATTAGATTAATAAAGAAAAATATGATATCTATACGTATATCAGCATAACAATAAATAACACACAATAAGATAACTTCGTCCGTTACTCACCAGCGCAATATTCGCAATCACACGCACAATTGAAAGCGTTGTGTTGTGCCGTCGCAAATGTTAGGGTGGCTTGGCATCGCTCATTCCTCTCAGTCAACCATACCGAACACAGCCTTCCAATATAATGATGTATTTATTTACATGAGCTCCTTTTTTTGTAAACCTACTATTGAAATGCGTAATACTACGTATAATAGTTTTAATAAATACTTTTGTTTATTCTAGAAAGGTGGCAAACATGCTCGCAGTCCGCCTGATGGTAATCGGCTACTGCAGTAACCAAGAGTAAACATCTACCTTATAAATAACTAACTTCCCCCCAAGCCTCGTTTACGAGACAATACGATTTTCATACCCCATAATTTCAATCCCTTTAAGGATGAAATTTCGAACAAATGTAATGTCTCTAGGACTAGTGGCTCAGGATGCACGTTGATTAGAAGGAATCACTGTTAGAACATAGTAAGAGACGAAAGACTGCCACAATTATAAACATGGAGTAGTGACGACTTTACTCACCGCAGGAATACAACTCTACTCAAAAGCAGCATTATTTGTCTGCGATAAAGTGGAGGCTTAAACCCAAGTAAAATTTTTATTCAATTGTTATAAATATTTTTAACGCAAAATCCCGTTATGAGCTATCTCTCTTAAATACTACATTTACACTTCCATTTAATTAAGTTAATAAAAACGTAAGTTAAATTATCATTGCCATTGGGATCTGCCGTTATTATTGTTTAGCTTTGAAACTTTCCTCAGCCAAAGGCTTGTGTATTTAGGGCCGGATAAATAAGGGATTAAGAAGTTACTACCCTTTTAGAGAGAGTAGTGCTTCCAATGAGCAACAGTATTAATTTACTCTTCGTCTCGGAATTTTCCAGGCTCTAAGTATAAGGTGGTGGTTTGATAATTGCGTCACATCTAAATGTTAAAGTAAGGCTACGAACGTCACCCGACATCGGAGTAATTATGACAACTCTATAGTTCAAGCGGGTAAGTTGACGAACCTTACCACTGAAACTCCTTAAGAAGTCACATCAAAATATTTGCATATAATCTTTTTTTTTTATTTATTTTAATAAGGCTTACAGACAAATTACATTAATAGAAATAAAATGCACCTATATGATAAAGATTACTATTAACAAGCCTCCACAGGTACGTAATTATTCATCAAGTACGTAATCAAAGCGAATTTAAAGCGAAACACAATATAGAAGTACTACTAAGAAAATACAAAACTAAAATAAACGAGTTATATTCAAATGTAATGTAAGAGTTAAATTATAGAACAACTTTATACATAAACAATAACTTTCTAACAAAATAAAGAGTATTTTAGTTATATACATTTCAATGATGTTTTAGACGTTTTTGCCTTTCTCATAACCACCACACCATATCGTAACCAATTAAAATAGCAAATAAACCTACCTTAGCTATTTCGAACCAAAAATTTAATATGGACATATGTGTAATATGATTTGTCGCAGTATATCGTAACATATCTCCCTTAAATTCCTTTAAATCTGAAATATATTTTCCACGCAACATAAATTATCTCCTTTGAACGTAAAATGAAAGAAGCCAGAACATAAAATATATCGTAAAACACGATTCACATATATTAGGTTGGTGCTTATTACTGACTCAGATATTATGTTGTATTTTACGAGGCGTAAAATGAACTGCTACAAAAGTGCTTCCATACACTTAGGCATTGTATGTGAAATAAAGCTATTGGAGCATAACTAAAGTAAACCAAACGAAATATCGATTGTTATAATAACAGTAAAAAAAGCCAAATCAAATGTTATGGAAAAAGCCAAGAATGAAGAACTTACGTCATCGAAAAAGGATTTAAATAACTTTTTTGGAAGTTCCCCGACTAGAGGGAAATAATAATGCGTCGAAGCCTCATAATGAAACGTCACTCTAACTGACTCCTTTGTGACTATTTAACACGTCAAACTGCTATTTCTTTCATAAAAATAGGAGTAAAATCTGAAATTCTAATTTGAGGTGTCAGTCGTATTGTCAAATATCTAACACGTAGCTAACAAATTGTAGGAATTATCTCTTAAAACATTTCACTAATGAGTTCCAACACAATGCCCGTCCACTCCTAAGAAGCTTATTAGCGAACAATGACATAACTAAAACGGTTGTAATGCTTCACGCATGTGACACCACAACGGGTTAACCAGCCCATTACAGACGTCATCGCTAACAAAGGCTTAACGAAGTCAATTAGCCATCGAAAACACCGCCCGTGACATTTAGAGGCGCAGGGTGGGTCTCTATTTGTCATTAATTTAGGGAATGAGGTGACAGAAACACGGGCGTGGCTTCACCGAACAAATTAATACTACTATAATAAGCCGGTGACGCGACTGCCTACTCCCCTCGATATCTACACCTTCACTCCCCCTCGATAAGTCCTAAGTCCATTGATTTGTCGTGGAGCTTTAAACTTCTTTCCAAGTACTAACCCACATAATGGCATGAGGACTTAAGTTTCAGATATTTTTTTTTTGCTTTAGACTCTTTTGTTCAATATTTTGAAACTTCGTAAACTTGACCAGGAGGGTTTCGATAAGGCAAATAAAAAGAAAGTAATAATTTCCATTTCATTATATGTAATACTCAGACAAGCACGTGCCTAAGTAATGAGTGGCTTAAATGTGTCACAAACATGAACTAATTAGCAAATTAAACCGAAATCAGTTGACAATTTATCATGCGGAATTTCACACCACAATTGCAATTGCATCCGGGCGGCAAGTAAATAAAAGCCCACGGATTCCGCCACCGAAACTGCTCACAGAGGGATGCGTTTTGGCACAAATTTTGCATAATAATCTTTGTGATGTTGGCTTCAGGGCGTGAAACTGTGAAATGCTGCAATAGTTGCTCGCATTTTTACACTTTTTGGCTCTCCCGATATCTTCTGCAAATTATGTTCACGGCTTGTACCATTCCCCAATAAAAGTAAATTGGTACACATTAAGCTAGTAATAGTATTTTTTTACCCTTAAATATAGCAGTGTTGCATTGCTAGTTTCAAAAAAGCATGATCATTTTGTATAAATTATTACAATATAGCTTAGTTAAGTTTCTTTGTTTTTTTATATATAAATGGATGCGCTTTAAATCAATTACGTTTTTTCATTCTAAATATAAGTGGTGAAAGGAAAATTAAGTACTTGAACGAAAATGAAAATAATATTGACGTTTATCTTAATCCTAGCTTGACTCGCGACAATTTATTAAAACTTCTTTATTTAATCTCGTAAGTTATAATTTTTGTGGGGAACTTTACAAAACTTGAAGATAAAAGAAACAAAACAGCGGAAAGCTTTTTCAGGCTGTTATCAAAGGCCATTATCTCTTGACCTGAAAAGTGGAATTATATTTTGTTTCTTCTTATAAGGAGTAAATAAGTTAGCGAGAGCGGAGACGTAATTTAAAAGTTACCTTCAAGTGGTCCTTCCTTCCCGAGGCTTACTTATTAAGTTCCTACCTAAACAAGATTTAACAACAGGGAAAAATGCAAATACCTCGTTTGATGACGGCCAGATAATTGGCGTGGAAATCTTGATTACTGGTGTCTTGCGAATTTAAAATTACATAGTTGCCAGTACTTTTTACATGTCTTTAAATTCGAGTGTCACCAAAGTAGTAAAAAAGTAACAACACCGATATTTCACTGAAGATTAATTATTTAATTCGACAGATAGTGAGTTTGTCATACTATCGTGTAGACATTTCCAGACCCTACTTTTTAATTGCTTATGTAGGTACGTATTTTCATTTATAAGTTCTCTAATTTAGATACAATAATGAAAGGTATCATCTGTGTCTCAAAATTCACCGTTGCATGCAACAAATCATATTTTAACCAAATAAATAGATAAATAGACGTACATAAGTCCTCGACGTCTCGACCTTGGTGCATTACTGCTGAGCTATTCGCGGCTCACATAAATGTTTAATACTGAGAAAGCTTTAATTAATAAACAAGGCCGTGACAAGGGGCACATTATTAACATTACATATTTACATGTCAACGAAATTAAAAACGAGCGCTCATTTCCTTTCCATCCATTTGCTTAATGGACTTATACGGCACGGGGGACCTTTGCGCAACTTTCATCACACTAAAAGCAACGTACGGAAAATGCCCTCAGATTAATAAACTTCATAATATTTTCTCTTCCATGTGAAGCTACGAAGTAATTATATTACTGCGCGTTATTATATTAAACTCATGTTAAGCCCAGTTATTTTTAATCAATCCATTAAATCGGTAAATGTATCGGCTTAATCATTGTAGTTGAGAAATATCGTACAAATTTCTGCAATAATATTTTATTTCAGCGAGGTAATTTTAATCTTACGGGTTTGTTTACATGAAACCATATCAGCTAAGGTGAGTTAGCTGAGATTACTCGTAACCTGACATGTTCCAATTAATTTGCTAAGTGTAGATAACATTCTAGAATTAATTCAATCCCTTGATGGGCTTTCGTCGAAACTTAATTAATTGGGATCGAATATCAAAGTTGGACTAACCTGATTGTAAACACAAAGTGAACTAGTTTTTATTACGTACTCAATTATCTATTTCCTGACACTTACAAATAAAGCGGCAATGATAAATTAATAAATAAAAAATAATAAAGGAATTATTAATTTCATTGATTTATCAATATTATGGATACATCAACTAAATAGAATACGGAGGTATAAATAATTTGTGCTTTTTTTCCGTATTTCTGATCTGTCATAGAAAGTACGTTACTTACTGTACGTTTATTTTCCAGACAAATAGTAAAGCACACGGCCGTCCTTAAAATCAGTACTTCAATTGGGTAAATCAGTGTTTAAGTACACACTACAAAGGCTGGTAGGGTACAAAGGGTAGAAGTAGGAAGTAATTCACACACAGTTACATACGAGACGCTGCCTCTAGAATGCGGACTAACTTTATGTGCAGACAGCACATTACGAAGAATATATTATGTTGTAGAATGGTGTGAATCTTACATGCTCAAGCAAGTAACTAACGTAGGTGTCCAAAAACGTTGCTACTATTTACCTGCTACAATTCCCAAATGGTCTGCTATTTGTGTTAGTACGTTACTCCTTCACAATCAAACCGCTGAATGGGTTTGGACAAATACGCAATGGTGAAACCTTATACCCTTCTACTGTGTTTACGCGGGGTCCTGTTTGGACTGTCCTATGGCTGGTATGACTGTGTGAAGAAGAAAGAAAAAGAGTTTGAAACTCCTTGCAACTATTATCAAGATGGCTTATAAATTGCTTTTATTATTTTGTCGTGGTAAAATCATCATGGATACACCAGCGGAAGCAGTGGAAGGGCTATGCCAGACTACTACCGGCTAAAACCTGTACGTTAACCCAAACCTCCTCTTCGCTTGTACAGCTACAAGTGCTGTTACGAGTTATGAGAGCTCAGAGAAAGTAGAAGTAACTGCGCATGTATTTTATTCTCATTGCACTATACAGACAAACAGAGATAGAATTGTCCGGACCACTTTTTTTTTTATTTTTTGTTGACGAGGGGGAAACCTTCAAAAGGTCCCCGACCGCCCTGGGAGAGGCAGATCGGGGTATGTGGGATTCTTACCGCACTAAAACCCCCCCGGTGGCCATCGTCAGTGCTCAGGGGGGACTCCGGGTACTCTGATAGAACGCTCCGGTGTCCCCCCACACTTTGCTGGGGCAGCTGTGACGCTGCCCCTGAAGACCTCGCTGTGCAAGGCAGCGCGAGCCACGTCGCGCTGCCACCTTCCCGGGCCCGCGGCTCGGTGGTCAAAGCACCCACCCCGACCACCGCCAGCAGGCCCTCCGGCCCCCTTTTAGTCGCCTCTTACGACAGACAGGCGATACCATAGCCATATTCTTAGACCCTGGCTATTGGGTGGAGTGTCCGGACTACTATACTAACCCGACTACTGTATGGGCATGTCGGAACTCGAACGCGCACTGCAACCGCAAAGGCCTTGCGTCGGCGCCGAGACTAGGATGGCTTATACCCTAGTGTAACACAAGCACTGAAAGCACAATGGGCTTGTGACGAGCTCAGCGTAAGTGGCGAACTATTAACATTTTATAACATCTCATAATACGCACCATTAAATGGTTTATTGTTGGTCCAGTCTATAAATAGGCACGCATTTTTCCTCACATAACACATGATACTCACTGACAATATGTGCAAAATTACCAAATTACAATATTACCTCCGAGCGATCTACATGCACACATACATATGCTCACGCCTGTATTCCCCAGGTACCTATACAATTTTTATTTCATCAGTCATGATTATATCCCATGTAATAGGACGAGCCTATAGATATTCCTTCGAGCTTCCGACGACTAGGCCAACGATGCAGTCTATATCTATCATTGCTACTAGGTGAGCCCCGTGGTGCTACCAACCACTTATTAAAGACAAAAACATCACCATCATCATCATCAACCTATATTGGTCCACTGCTGGACATAGTTCTCCACAAATGAGCGCCATAGCGCCCTGTCTTCAGCCTGCCGCATCCAGCATCTGCCTGTTATCCCACCTGGCCGGATAAAAACACTATCGCCTTATTACCTACAATACACGTAATCAATGCTAGACCAAACCCAGATTACAACTCCTGTTCATCTGCTTTTAATGTATCACAAAAATAGACAGAATTACTTTTATAGATTTTGTAATAGAGATAGATGCTTGTGTTTAGGCTATCTTCATTCGAAATCCGTCTAGTCAATTTGGTATGAAGAAGTAACAGTCGAATAAGTGTTAAAAGCGTGATAGTCAAAAAATAGGTACACGTAATATATCTACCTCTCCTACAACATGTTGCGTGCAAAATTACTAATTGGTTAATTAATTACAGTGTTAGTGATATGTATAGTTTTACATTCGTTGTCCGTACCTTCGTTGCCATATATCGATAGTACATAAGGATGCAGATAAGCAATAATGTGTCAACCCGCATAAACTTGGTTTTGAGAAAATGGCGTCTTAAGATGATTGTATACGTGATTTAAGATTTGTTTTATGACATAAATCCATTTTTTTACGTACTTTTATGTTTCAGATGACTTGAAACACTTTTTTAGAATGTTAAATACGTGATGCATTATCAAAATATATCAAAACCTTTGAATTTGACTTTTTGTGGGTTGACACATTATTGCTTATCAGCATCCATTATAAGACAGTAATAATTACGTTAATATACATTGATGGCCGTTTTGATGGCATTCAGAAATAACCTCGTAGTTTAATAAACAGCATTAGTGACAGCCGACCCACATACATAGCCGAGAAAAGGACAAACAAGCATATCCTGATACAATTTTCGTATGGTGAATAATTTTATATGAATTTTATTGTAATTTATAATTATTTACTAAGTAATGAAATGAACATGATGCCAGCTGAGTTTCTTGCCGGATCTTTTCAGAAAGCTCGTTACTGAATTCTGGTCAATTCTTCGACGTTAACCTAAACTGAATAAATCATTTTAATTTTCATTTTCATCCTTTGTATATGTTTGATATAACTTTCTTCTTACTGACAATGAACATTTCAGTGTAAATCAGTATGAACACCCATTTGCTGGGTTGTCAGGAGCCTTACCATGAGATTTTTGCCAGTTTCACTCATGGATATAAAAGTATATTATGAAGTTTATTAATCTGTCACTGTCAGACGTCGGAACTACGAGTATCATTTCAATAAGGACTCATGGTTGGGACCAGTGTTGTTTGAATACTTCTATTGCGCAGTCCGTGTGTGCTACTGCACATGGTTCTGCTGATGCTGCACTGTGCTGTTTCATAGAGCTCGATTAATGAGATAAGGACTCGACCATCAGAAAGAGTCGTTCCGGCCGTAGGATTTGAGCAGTTACCTGCGACGAATGCGACGAATGTTCGATGATTTTTGTAAAAACCTAACGTGCAGTGATTTCCCCACGTTCTTTACGGTGTATAGTGTCTGAGACGGCGATGATGGCACGCTGGCACTTAATCATATTCGGTGAAATGTGGGTGTTGTTACAGCACCTTTGCTCACCCCTTCGGGGACCCTTCTGGGATGGCGGCATGTTTGTTGGATCATGGTTATGAAAAAGTATTATATTATGTAATGACATGTTGATACTAGCAACTATATGTCGGCACTATAAAACAGTTTCATTTGTCTGTCAAAGTTATAAAATACATATTTTTGCACATGGTGAAGCTCACATAAAATTGCATTGCACACATGAAATCACTTCGTATAATCACCGCATACTCGTATAAATGTACACTGTTTGTATTATTTACAGTTTGTACTATATTTGATTTATCGAATTTGACCTAATATTACTTTGGATTTCGATATAATAAAACCACCAGTGTCTTTTGATTCAAGTTTGGTTAAAAATGCATTACTAGACATTCTTAAAATGCCTACTGTCGCCTTTATGTAATATAAAATGTAGTTTTATTCTCATACTACTAAGGTCTGTCTGACAGTGAGAAGTTTATTATCAACCTAATAACACAATATACATATAAGCTTACTACAAAAAAATCGTTCGAAATTACGCACACAGGCTCGCGCTTCTACGAGATTCTAAACACCCCTGGCAGTGCTGTCATTAAGGGTCACGTTATGGCCGAACGCGATTGAGTTAATTACGTGTTTTATTGACATTTCAAAGATTCTAAACCACTAATAATATATACATTCATTTTATACTTCTTCTTTTCGCAGTCGTTAGGATTGTGTAGAATGTGGTTATGCTAGGTTTCAGAATGGCAGATCTTGCTATATCTCGCCATTTTTGGTAGTTCGAAGCATTACGAGTGCATTGTAGAACAGTGGATCCGGTCGTGAGTTTGATTGTCTATCCAGCGAGTCGGTGATCGTCCTCTTGATCGCTTTCCTTCCACCTGGCCTAGGATTATCATTTTCTTGGTTTTGATTGGCTTAGGATTTTGATTGTCTTTCCCTAATGATCTTTTCGAGAGATGAGTCCGATTTTTTTAAATTTAGTACTTCATTAATGAAACAAAATGAAGAATTTTTTCCATACTGCTTAGTAGGTACGCTTTCAAATTATGCTATGCTGTCGACGCTTCCAATACCAGGGCCATACCATGCGCTGCCATGCATATCGATAATATGTATATATGTCAGTAAAAGCACCTACCTAATTAAAACACCGATAGTTCTGTACCCACAGCTTTTGGATTTTCCAATCACTAGATGGATTGGAGGCTCGCCCGATTGGCGACTGTGGCTCAGCCGCGCTAATCGACCAATCTGTGCGGTGCAACCTCGGCCACATATGTCTCTGTTAAAAGTATGTATATTACACAGTTTTTCGCTCAAAAATATTGCTATGGTATGTTATTGTGTGACTTAGTTTTATGTACCAATTTATTTCCAACTTTCATGCTTTAGACACGAATCATTGAATCGAATGGATCGATTGATATATCGCAGAACTGTGATTTCTTACTATGTTATTACAAAACATTATTGATCCCTTTCTAATTTATGTAATACATTTCATTACCTCGGGACATATATCTCAGGACTATTAGAGAGACTGCAATCAAATAAATAAAATGCTAGTCGGATTTGCCTTAACACAACTAGGGTATGTTCACATTAACGCGAGCCGACATCCAGTAGCGAGTTTTTTTATTCCAAGCTTCAGTTTTTAAGAGTAAATTCTATTCAAAACGCAGATGAATACCCGCAACAAATAACGACGAATGTAGGTGTTGTATTTACGAGTTAAGAGAAATGAGAACTTTTAAATAAACTAAAAAATATACTTGACCTAAATAGTGAAATGGAAAGAATGCAAGCGAATCCAATCCATTTTAAGAGCAACATTACAAAATATACCTAGTGCCAGTGGACGTAGGTCTTTACAATACAATCACGTAGCTTCCATAACTCCAAACATATTGCAGGAAATGTTGTTGCTGGATCTCTTCAAACGTAAATAACAAATGGAAGAAAGTAAAACTTTTCCACCACGGCATCCTGTTTATATCGAGGTTCTTAAGTGAACCACCACATCTCTATCTAGACACAATCACATTTGTCTAACTCTCACTTCACTCACGAATAGTTCCAATTAAAGGTCGTGAATAGTATGACCTAAAGTAAAGTCGAGTGAAATACTCAACAGTGGAGAATTAGACACGCCGCAGTCAGTGAGGAGTTAATTAAAGTAACTGCACAAATAATTCAATCCATTCCTTTATTAAAATTATTCAAACACACTTTTACAGAATAAAATAGGCTAGCGAGTTCAAAGCATACAATCTGACCGAATTCTTCCTTTTGAACGTAATCAATTTTTTCTTTAACCCTATACATATTTTCCAGAAAAAGTTGAACAAAGGGTAATAAAATCCTTATAACTTTACCTACACAGTGCTGTTTTTGTAGACGTTATAATTGTTTAATAATTCGAGGGTTTATAAGATTTTTGTAAAGAGAAAATATTTATAAAATACACAGTTACTTACTGTAGTTTGCTACTCTATCACTCTAAAATGGCTCGACGAAATTCGATTCTTTTTTGATTAAGTTTTTCACAAACAGTCATTGAAATGGTTATGAAACCAAACTTATTCGGTAAAAATATCAACATGAAGTAGTTCTGTGTAACATGGTGTTATTAATCTCATGAGTGAAGCTTTTGAAGTCGTTGGCGTGCTTCGCCAGTGCCGTTCTTCATTTTCTTTTTCATTCAGCTGTGTGATGTTTTGTGCGCTGCAAAGGGCTATGCAAAAAGGCAGGATGAGATTACGTTACTATCAAGAAACTGCATTATGAGCGTGTAACATTATCATGCTAGCCATTAACGCCCTCATTTCACGCTGGAGTGTTAACATGTTTTTGCTTGAAACAAAGTAATGTAGATGAAAATATAGCATACGTTATTTTTCTGTATAAAAATCCTAAATTGTAGAAAAGCATACTCGGCTTTTATTACTTGCACGAGTGAAAAGTTATAATACACACACACACACACATTCAACAGTACCGACCACAGCGTTTAAGTGTATTTCGAAAGCTTATATTTACTGATGCAAACATACTATAGAATACATTTCCAATGTCTCATACTCTAATACAATTATAATCACAAAGAACAACGCTTTGGGAACTGTAACTAAATTATGAATTCCTATAGTTTCCGGTAAGTTAATAGACGGCAAACTAATAACAATGTTATAACTGCCATCTAGTGACCGAAGCCGGAATCAATATCTTAACTTTGCGAACTATTTAGCCATGGGACGTAACTTCGTGTGGCCTACTTATTTCTTTATTCATTATCAGAAGTAATATATAAAGTGCCCTCATGCATTATACAATGCCGGATGCAGGTCATTGGTGTCGGAGCTCTTATGGGTGTGTAATGCGATCAGAGGCCTGACCACGAGCTCTTATTGCAATGATAGTTCAGCGGTATGACAGTGACAGATGTATGCATGTCAAATACATCTGTCGCATAATAAGAGTAAAACTATCATGGCAATAAGAGGTCATGGTAAGGCCCCAGTTTTATCGACGAATCACAAACTGGGCATAAGTTTTATCTTTTAAGTTCAATCACTTTTTGAATCTTGAAGTCTCTTAATCAGGTGAGTCAAGCACTTTAAGGGAAAACCTATAAAAGGAATTATGAAAGTGAACATCTTTAGCCCTGAGAGCGGTGGCGTAATATTAATGTACAATCTTCAAACAATCGCAGGCTGGGTTGTAATAGCCTCGTGACCACATCTAACAGTAATCCTTTGAAGTATTAAACTCCCACTTTAATATAACTTGAACAATGCGGCGACCCATGGCTCAGCCGTAACAATGGCAAAGTTTTCGTTCTAAGACTCCGTTTTATATCTGCTCGGGCCCTTTTGTTGTTCCCAGAGAGGCGGCGCGTGTTGGATAACTGCGGAAACCCTTGTTATTATGGCCACGCAACTAATTTTAGTGGGGCTCACGGCTCTGGGTTTTGTTGTGTCATGTCAATTGTACCGCTGACGTGATTTCAGTCTCTTACATTGTTGTTTGACTGTATTTTGCTCTAGGCTTTATCAAATCCGTGGGCTTTATTGAATAAACCAGAGATTAAATTTAACATGAATTTGTTTTTGGTAGCACTCCTGGTTTAAAACTCTTAAAATCTAACTTTTCTTACATCAAACAGGATATCATGAAAGGCAGTCCTAATGTGGTATTCAAGTTTTCAGATGAATATACCTAGCATAAAATTGAGAAAATTTAAAATTGTGCCTGCTAATCATAGATATAATTTCTAAATCTTTTGGCCCAGTTTTGGCCCAACGATTATGCTGAAATAAAAGCAAAATTTCGCAGGTGAAGTCGCGGGTAAACGCTAGTATTTGCAGCAATGCGAAAGATAAGATCTTAAACAATGAAGCAAAAGATGCTAACGCGTAATTTGCAAGAATAGTGAAGGTTATTAAGCCAATTACTGTGTAGATTTTTAGTAAGGCACGACCGGATAGCACTAAGGATGTATTAGCTAGATGTGGCGGCATTGTCGACTGCATGTCTTAGATAGCGTTCATAGTTGGCCTCCTTTGTATGGCATGCTAACTTCCCATCCGAACTGTGAACCGCCTGATAAGGGATGTTCGAAGCTATTCGACAAACGACAACAACGCAGATAGTTACAAGATAGCATACTTAGGTAGACTAACATTAAATCTAGATGTTGTATAAGTACCTATTTACTGCTACCATCCACTGGGGTCCAACTATGATCGTTTAAACAGCGCGTATTAAGGTCTTCTTAGCTCTGACGATTAATTTCACAGTACCAAAATGAAACGTCAAAGCTCTATTTAAGATCTAAAACTAAAAAAAAGGAGGTACCTACTTATGCATTAAAGTCCTACAAGAGTAATGAAAACCTTCATCATGCATTTTTTTTTTATTACCTACCAATACTCGCGTCCTTCGAAAAGATACTTCGGGTTAGATTAAATGACAAAATTGATGGTCTTTAAGGACCTCTTAAAGTTATACACAAAGCTTTGTACGCTCGTTCGTTAGTGGAGCACGAGGGTCAAGGAATTACCCAACGATTCGTCTCATGTTACCAAAGGAAAGTTTCCTTCTAACCTCTAACTATACGGAGTGAATCCGATAGAACTAGAGTGTTGTTTGCATTTTTCGTTCAATCATCTGATATACTTTGATTATACGCACATTGATTATCCCCTCGTAAGATAATAAACATCAATTATAGATATCTTTCATAGACGATTTCCATCTTGCTCAAGATTTCTATAACATATCTTCAAGGAAAACTTAAGAATCCTTTATTAAATGAGATTAACGTGTACCTATACAATAAGTACAATTCTATAGACACATAGTGGATCATTGTACGGAACAACTAGCAATACATTTATGATTTGTGAGTATCAACCGCATTGAACTTATATTATTTCGCTACAAACAAGTCGTCGCGTAGACCCCTTTTAAACAAAGTAAGAATTTGGTATAATAGGTCCCATATTTCAAATAATGCAGGATTCGTGAAATTATATTTAGACGAACAATTTAGCTGTTCCCCTGAGACGGCGAAAGATGGAAACCTTAGCTCGCCGCCAGGGCGTAGGCAACCGACGAAGTTCCACAACTTTGTCTAATTAGTCGCTAAACAAACTCTCTCACTGAGCAGTAGACACTAGATGAGACAAGAATAATTTAATTCATAATTAATTTAGACAGACATGTCCAAGAATTATTTTTCGTTTGTATAAAAATAAAAATTTATTCAATATAAAGCAGCTCTACCAGTGATGTGGCCCACTAAATTTTTTTGATTCTTTAGTACTCAGGTATATTTGAGCGTTTAAGTAAGAGATTGTGATATACAGTTCATGATATTTTTGAACCATTTCATGAAGTAAGAATCGTAAATACACAGATCTTACTGACATGACATTTGCTAGAACATGAATCCCAAAATATAATTAAGACACGGCAAAGAGAAACAACTCATCTTAAAAATATTCTTAAATAACTCACTAATTATAAGGCAAAGGCCCTGCGACACAGCCTCCGTTCGTAGTTATACTGCGAAAATTGTGAGCATTTAAAAATTCATCTTAGAGGAAATTAAATTCTACTTGAATTTTCGCCAAATATTTCTTACCTGCAAATTGAGTAATTTCAAATATTTCATAACGTTTGATAATAAAGCTGATTTTACCTATACATTATTAAGTTACGACACCTTTCTGAGAGAAATACATTTTTAACTAGCTGTTCCCTGCGGTTTCATCCGCGTAGATTGAATTTAATTCTCGCGGAACACTAAATGTTTTTTTAATTTAAAATACGGAAATGAAACCTCCTTAGCTACTCCTTGTAAAATTAGCTAACTGCCAGAGAAAGTCCCGCTAAAATTGGTCCAGACATTTCAGAGATTACCCGGAACCAACAGGCAGATATACAGACAGACATAGAAAAACTTTTAAAATTTGTTTTTTAAGTCAGTACCGTATATACTTTCATATGCATTTAATAAAAAGCTGTTATTTTGGAATTACAAATAGATACTTCAATTTTATTTATCCGTATAGAGCATAGGCTTATCAATCGCCGTCGAAATCTTTCAATCTTGGTTAGTACAGAGCGAGTGATTTAAATAGCGTTTGACTAAATTTGTGACATATGTTATTAAAATTATTTTATCATTTGTGAGTGTTAAATGGGCGTCAGTTTGCCCTATAATCCATATCTAGCCAAAACTGAACACAAATAGAATAGAATTTAATAGATCAACTCATCATAATATTCCGGATACTTTATTTCTGTGAAACGTTCGCATCGCCTCACGAAGTGGAAACCAATATTGCGTCGGGATTGGGAAACTTCCATACGAATGCTGTTTATTAAATTTATACAGCGAACTTACAATTGAAATCCCTATGTATAGGAGTTTGGGCTCAACAGGTACCTATAATATAAGGGTGAAATTATATTTTCATGGCTAATAAATAACTCCTAGGTAGTAGTACTCTGTCCTCAAACCCAATTCAGAATAAGTGTTATAATTAACATTGATAACGTGTGCCAAAAGTAATTTGTTACGAGCATGGATTTATTTTAATATTTTCAATAAATTAATAAAATCAAATAAATATTCTCACGCCACCTCATAAAGGAAGAGCTAAGCAGGGGTGTAATAACAACACCTCACTTTTCACCCAGAAGATTCCGTCAACACTATGTATACCTACATACATGTTTGAATTTCTTAGACCTTTGCAGGTTGCCTCATGATGTATTCCTGCACCGTAAGGGCCATGGTGTGAAATCACTACACTAAAGTTTTTAGATTTGAACTTGCTCTCTTGCGTAGCTGGCGACTATTGAAACTGCTCCGCCACCAGTTTTTAATACTTTTGTTAGCAATACCTGTGCAAATAATAGTCTGAGAGAAAAATATTTTTTGAAATGGTATCACCAAGTCGAATGGACGAATGAGACCGGAAATAAGGATGGACCTAATGGAGTGGAGCAGAGCGTAAGAGTCGCAAGGTAATCTACCGTGACCCTGATTAATCAAATTCCATTTAATTTATCTTTAAAACCATCATAAGGAACACTACTTCAGAGGCTGCCTCGTTGGTCTAGTGAACGCAAGCGCTACTAAACTAATATCACTGAAAATAGTGTTATTGTTTGTTTACACGTGTTATGGTCTATCATACGGTCCTATACCTATCTGTAACCACAAATTGAATGTAATTATGATAAACTGATGATGTAACTGTATTAATAAAAATAAATAAAATTATTTGTGTATGAAGATACTGAAAATTATTCATCTAATCAATTATCCCCGAAGTATCATTTATCGAAGTCACTTCTGCGTGAGAAATTTATTTAGGTGATTTATGTGCTTCTTATTCAATCAAATTTGGTGATGAATGAATATACTCTTCCTGAACCCTTCATGTGCTATGAACTATTACATCGTACTAATAATTATGAACATAGTGACGCAGGCATATCGTAGTACTCAGTTTAGAACTAAGTTTACAGAGTCCTACCTAACTGGTATGTATGGCAGAAAGATTCTTACATTGTCAATTGAGCTGTCTACCCTACCCGGCCGTATGTCCACCGCGTTATCTTTGATAATGTTGCAAACTTTGCTATTTTAGGTGATACTTTATCTCACTTTGCACAACTTTCCTCAGCCAACAAGATTAAATGCAAAGTTTAAATTAATTCTAGGATCCCGGAATGAAATTTTAATATAAAGCTTGAAACAAGACACTAGAATAAACATTATGAAACCAAACCATAGAACAGTGCTGAGATTATTTAAATGTAACTATCAACCATATCATTATAACCTAAAAAGAGATACTCGGATATTGTGCAGCAAAAATGTGTTTTATCCATTATCGCTTGATATTCCATGTCAATTTATACAACACAAAACATTATAATTGAACAGGTAATCTCTATGGAACTTTTATAAGTAGCTAGTTGTGCCCGGCAAACGTTGTATTGCCATAAATTTTTTGGGGTGGACTACCCCTAACATTTAGGGGGATGAAAAATAGATGTTGGCTGATTCTCATAGATACCGGATAAGCATAAAAAAATTCATCAAAATCGGCCAAGCCGTTTCGGAGGAGTATGGCAACGAAAACTGTGACACGAGAATTTTATATATTAGATTGAACATCAATATTATCTACACATTATCTGAAACATTTGCGTTTAAGCATTGCAAATAAAATATACAACGCTTAAACTCAAATGTTCACCGATACGGGATATAATTAGTATGAAGGAGTAAAATAAATATTGAATCCTCGATAATTGCCGCAGCAATTCCGTATTATGAATCTATTTGTATGATATTACGAACCGGCGGCAGTCGCATCGCAGATTGAAAAACACCCCTAAATCCTTTATCAGTAAGCCGCACGCCTGCTTTGCTACAGTTGGTGAATTTCCATACACTTATCGACACGCCACACTTTATTGGACGCGCACTGTGATCACTAGAATATAAATATTTATGAATATTTGACATTACTGGAGTCGCAAGTTGGAAAGTGCTCATATGGAAAGCAAATACCAATAAACGTGCATTCATAGTTTTCTCGTACCACTTTCGAATTGTGTGAAACAGAGTAGGTATTTGTCATTTCTACGCTGGAATATAGTAATAATATCCACCCTAGGTAATTGTTCTGAACTAAGATTGAACTCCAAAACTAGGCAGAGAACAAAGGAGCAAGGTACATACAGAGCAGATTCGTTAATCACTACCTTTCCTTTGCGCATTGCAGTTGGATTAAGAGAAAACTTTCAAGTTTTAACGCCTTATAATTAAAAAAAGATTTTAAAAAGTCTTAAATTATAATTTGTACGGAAAACGTCGTAACAGAGACATAATAAAACAACAAAGACCTGAGACAGTTTCAGTGTAGCTACTGTGCGCTAATTGAGCTCTGTAATGGTTGAATAAATTTGTTTGAACAATAAAGATGCTTAAACTGAACTATGTCCTATTGTTGGAGGTCCAAATTGCTAATTTGACCGCAGAGATTTAATTATGCATGCCATCCGCTGAGAGGGGGTCATAAAAGCAGGGGTGTCACCGGCTTGTTTATAATGTAGCGAGTAATGCGCAATCCGAGCCGACCCTGCCAGCGCCAAGTATTAACTTTTTATTACATTGAACCAACTTTCGCGGTTTACGGGCACGTTGGGAAGGGAACGTGTCAAATTTTAAACACTTGTATTTTAACTAAAGCGTAAATTATTTCCCACTCGAGAGTTTAGTGGTGGGAACTGCACTTGTGTGTCCTACTTTTATAATCAGTTCGAAAACTCAGTAATAAGCTCTAATTAATAAACAACGAGTTAGGAAACGATGACAGCTATCCGTCTTAATTGCTTATTTACTGCTTGCTGCCTTAACGTAATTAAGTAGATTCTACTATATTCAACAGATGCGGCGAAGAGTTTCCAATATATATATATAGGAAACTGTTTAAGCATGAAATGGCGCATAATGGAATAAGTTATACCGAAGTATCCGCGGCGAAGCTGTCTCCCAGTCAGGGACACTGGGAGCGCGTCAGCTGTCCAATAAAACGTTGACAATTACTGTAATTTATAGTCTGCGTGATCGACAGCGACCGCAATTCCATTGAGAAACTACAACTCTGTTTGTGTCAAATTTCGCCTCCTCGTTTGCCGGACCATTTAATTTGCGCCAGCCTGTATAGTGCACGGTTTAATAATACATGCTCTTTGTACATCAGGTGGCCATCTCTGCGAATTGCAACGTTCCTGTGCATTTGCAATATATCAGTCATAAATCTGTTAAATGATTTCACCGAATCCATCTATCTGTCGCTAGTTTGCAGAATTACGTTCCAAACTCTGAGAATAAGCCATGGTGGCCAAATGGCTTAAGTAGTCCACCTATCTACACTAATGTCATTCTATAAAAAAACCTCAGTTCGCTCATACGATCTTTAAGGAAAAGGAAAATAATATAGTGTACGAAACCATACGTGCCATCTAATCCTTCATTCAATTTCGAATATAATATCATTAAGCAATAATGTCAATTCAGTCAAAAGCCACGTTGAATCGACCTTTATCCCATACTTCAATGTTCATCGATATGTAGGTCAATCGTAGCGATAAAATCATTGAAAGGTGCTTAAAAGATGCTGCAGCAGACTTATTCCTCGATAACACGACTATCAACCTACATGCATGCCTTAATCTTTGTTGTATATCAACGCCTTCCCGATAAGTAGTAACAGATGTATCAACACTTACCGAACCATATCAACACCGATGCAAACATAGTGACATTCACGCGTACAAAGTATGTAAGCAAACAACGAAATGACCTGACAAAATTTGATATTTAGTTATTATAATAGATATTTGATATAATGATAAAAAATTGGTCCCTCACGACGAATCTCTCAGACAATTATTTAACCCTGAAATTTAAGCAGCGCTCTGATTATTTAAACGAAGACCACAGACAATTCAGTATATAAAATAACCTCGCCCCCTATTACATGGGACTTTGAACATAACTGACGAAATTTGAATTTAGTATAGTACACCTCTGCATACCATACATCTACCTACATCTGCCTGAAAGTATCTTGACAAGACATTGGAAACCTCAAACGTATCCAAAGACCAGTGAGTAAGTAGAAGTAAAATAAATAAACAGTATTCCTCTCTCCGCTTTGGACATTATACCGGTAAAATATCTCGCGTAAACAGAACCTAGTTTCTATTTAAAGACTAAATATTATTTGAAATAACTTCTCAGCTTCAAAAGTTGTTTCGGATCCCCCATTTCAAGGAAAGGCTTTGCTGGGGCATTATATTATATTTTCAAGAATGCCATAAGTTTACTTGATATAAAACTGTAACGAAACCGTGTCAACAGGATTGTAATATTTTTTAATATCTACCCCCGAGGGGAAAGCAAGGAAGAAGAGTAATTTTAAACAATACCCAACAATCCAAGGACGCTGGAATAATGGGGATGTGGAAAATTCTAAGGGATTGAATTCCTCTATAAGACACTAGCTGTGCCCCGCGGTTTCTGTTGGCTGTACTCCCTGTTATTAGACGGAACCATATTTTTTTTAAATAAAAGGCACTCAGTACTCTTTGTAACATCAGCTACCTGACAGTGAAAGTCCCGTTGTAATCGGTGCAACCGTTTGGGAGAATGCTCGGTAAAAACAGACAGTAAGTAAAAAAAAAATAAGAATCGATTTTTTTATGTCAGTACCATATAATATATACTATGCATTAGGGAAAAGCTGTTAATTTGTAATTATAAATTTAAATTTTTATTTATCTGTATAGATTTCAGTTCTCGAATAGAGTTGTTAGTTTTTATTCTTAAATTAAATTGTATTTCTTTTATAAAATTAAATTAATAATAATGTTTACTTCTTAATTAATATAATAACTCTCTTTAATGTTCTTTGAGGTTGCAACAATAAAATAGGGATTAAATAACAATGTAACGCCAAACCAAAATGCTTATTATTAAACAACTGGCAAGCTAGGGGATCACAAAGGTTTTGTTATTATAGGCTTAGATTACAAGACTTGTGAGATTTTCTTTGAAAAGGGACGCTTTAATAACGTTAGATGTTAATTTTTGTTTTCACGCATTCTCACAGATATTTCGAAATTATGCTTGCCCTCCATTAATACGCTTTCAAATATTAAATACACCGTAAGTTTCAGAAACACATCGCTTGGGAGACTATGATAGATGGTAAAATACGTACTTACTAGGAAGTAAGTACGAATGTAACATACATTTAATGAATATTTCTTAAACTTTCGTGAATTTGTATTAATTTTTAAAAAAAGTTACTCGGGACTTATCACGATAATATTATTAATTGGATAATATACATTGAATTGGTCAGATGAGTTCAATTTAGTCAGTACCCTATGACGAGATTGCCACCGTTTTCCTAATATTTTCCTAATCTATATTCGCTATTTATATGAGAATATTTGTATGAGAAATTGTACAGCACCTCCTAGCGGTGACGTTAATCTGTACAGATAAATAAAATTGAAGTATCTGTTTGTAGTTCTAAATTAACAGCTTTTTACTTACCAATTTGAACAGACACTTTAATTATTAACAATTTATTTATTATATTTATTGCCTTTGTACAAAATCTAAAAAAAATATTTTCAGGCTTAGTTAAACCAATGTTTACTCATAGAATAACTAAAAACCTTAAAAAAAATATTTGTATGTAGTAATGAGAAAATGCTACAGCGTGTGTAGTACCTAAGCACGTGTAGTTATAGATAAGTAGATCATTTACGTAGAAGATTTGTGAATTCAACAGCATCGTGATGACATATACGTCATAATCAGCTTAGAGTGTTGTTGTAGGGTATTCCAGGTGACGTTAAGCTCCTTTGGGTACGGTGTACGGTCGCGTTGCATTTTGCTCGCTCGGGTAAGTGCTATCCGTCTATCCCATCCCGTAAGTACCTCTTAAACCAACTTAACGAACGTTGCAGGTACGTACTCATTTCCATATGTGTCTGAGCTTTTAATTAAAGCTGAAATCGATAAATGAATGGAACGACCATAAAATCAGTAAGTTTATAATTATATGCTAAGCTTAGCATCTCTCGGTAAATGTGGAGTTTCTGAAATAACTGTCTCCGCCATATTTCATGACTCTGGCTCGCAAAATATTTGCTTAGAAAGTTTTTTTATATTCAGTTAAAATTTTGCAACACACGCTGAGCTGTTCGGTGGTCGAGATAGTATATATTACTCGTGAGTTCCTAGCTGATCTGACCTTCTTCGAAGCATATGCCGAGACAACCAAAAACACCGATTTTTTTTGCATAAATTACTTAAGTACTTCGATAAACTTCACAAAATATCAATATCTTGTGGTAACAGCAAAACCTTTGAGATCATTCAAGTTTTCCTTTGAACAACTAAACTGTATTATTGCATGTAAACCCAGTAGGGGGCAGTATTCATAACCAATTTAATCGTATTTAGACCTACATCCTATTCCACTCATGTAGTAATTCGAGGGTAGCCAATTTGTATGCAAGAGCCGAGAGTAGCACTCATCTAGTCTTGTTTGTAAACTGTATTGGCCTGCCAGAGTACGAACCCATCGTAACAAGTTAATTTAAACTTCTAAAGCTTATCCGACTTAGGTTGATGGAGCTTAATAATAATAATATTTTAATTTGGATTCGTTTTTGCAGCGTCTGATGCTCGAGGGATCAAAGGTGACCTTACTTTGGTAACTAATTAACTTTGTTACTTTAGGTTTAGTAAAACGACATTGAATATGAGAATAAATTGAGTTATGTGTTACATAGTAAGCTACTAGATAAGATAACAGTAAATTCAAATAGGTTTAGTGCACCGTGAGAGCGTGTGGAGTGTACCAAATTTCTATTTTCATAAGCAGGAGCGCACCCACCACATAGTAGGAGTACCTAATGCTAGCTAGTTCAGAAGATATCTAATATTGGTATAAGTAGAATAAGATTACCAGAAAACTATGTCTATTATAAGTATTTTTTTAAAGTTATAGTGGCCGCGTCTTTCGAGAAGTCTGATACAGAAGCAGCCAAAGTCTTCTGTTAGTAATTTGTCATAGACACGCACCACGCTCGTCCACCGATTACGGTGGAAAAAAACATAAAGAAACCTATATAACTTAACGGCACCTATGTTGGACGCGGACCAGTAATGGACATTTTTTGTTTTTTCTACCAAAATTAGCAAACGCGGAGTATTTTTTTTTCAAATGTCAATACCTATCAGTTGTGTCAGTATTTTAGCTGTCTTAACAAATGTTTTTGACTACTGACACCCATTTTGATTGCGGCCATAACGGTTGTAAGTTTCGCGGTGTCATTTGATGTTGGAAATCGTAATTTCTTACTAGAATCTTGGTGTAGGTACACTTATCATCTTATAGTGTCTGGTGTATCGTCGTTGTTGAAATTATTATTATTTAATGATTTATCAATAGAAATGCATCAATTTCATAACATAACCCATACTATAAATTATCATTTTAGCCCTTAACCGGTAACACAACACTGGGTTACCGGTGTCTAAGTTGGAGTGTTGTTTGTTAATATTATTTAATTGTACTAAGTACTAAACTGAAATTAAACATTAAAAACTGATTGAGAAAAGAGGTTTTAATTTACCTCCAAATCCCTAAGAATATATGTTAAAAAAATAAAGAAATTACAGAGCAAATATGAAAAAAAATCGCTTATACTATCCATGACTGGTGACTTTACCTTACTTCATTAAAGAAATTTGAACATATTTATCGCCTAAGAGGCGGCAGTAGACTCACCTTATATCATGTTAGCACCAAATTATCTTCGGTTGAAAAGTGAGGATTGTAAAACCGTGTAAGTCTTTACTGAAACCACGCGGGGATCAAACCCGCTGAGAGTTTCATCCTAGACTCGGGAACCACTAAAACATAAGTAACAACTTTTTCAGACAGACTATTAAGTGCTATGTCACAGTAATATGAAATCTTAACACCAATTACGAACAAAGTATTTTAGACGAAGAAAAATAAAGCCAATAATATAAATCTGGGAATGCAGCGAGAATGTAAGCATTGCAGCCTCACAACGGGCTTACGCCTGCAAGTAGGTATTATCAGCTTGGAAGCTTATTGTGAGTTATGTACCACCACCGCCGCGAATACTAAAATAACTACTTTATAGCAAACACAAGAATTACCTTCAGCGCATAAAACTGGCGGCTTTGTTTACTACAATTTATCACCAATTTAATTTCAGTCTTATGAACATAGATCTCTCCCAACGGAGCGTATCAATGATATAAAAATTTTACCCGATCACTTCAAATAATAATGGTCAAAATAGTAGTATACACATTGGCCTGTATGTTTTTAGGTATTTCCAAGAGGTAAAGAACAATGATATATCCAGTTCAAAATAAAGTAGGCCACCATGCGATGACAACACACAAAAAGAATACGACAAATAATACTGGTCTTTTATGAATAAGTTTAACTGAACTCGTTGAAGAACTGTTTGCTAGTAATAGTTACCGTTTGGCCCAATTGTCGGTACAATGGTCACTTCTTCAATGTTCATAAGTACCTTTACTAGGGCCTAAATTGAATAAATTATGTTCATGTTCACAGATATTCTTCTATTCACTTCCTGTTGTTGGCCGTGCATAAGAGTTACCTATTTCACTGCGACTAGTGGAATGCTTAGGTATGTGGATCTTGATTATTACATTCCTATAACAAAATATAATAGGCATTGTTAAAGCATGCAATGCTTACCTCAAAAGCATTGGTTATCGTGGTTATCGTGGTTATCGGTGAACAACGATGACGTATATTTGAACATAAAATAATAGGTGTCAGAATGCTGGAAGTATCGTGAAATAATATAAGTATTTATCAAAAATCTACAGCAAGCGTATAGGGTGACTGAGAATGAAATATTTAACGGTGTTATCTACCCTCAATATCGTATGACTGTGATACGGGTCTTCATATAGGTACATTCCTTTGTGCAAGAAAAAGAACAAAAAATTAGAATTCTTGTCGTGTTCCGTAGCCATCTCGCGCGCAGTTTCGTCATTATGTTAGGGACGATGTTGAGTGACATTTGAAAATCCCTCTTGTGCGGGGCGTACATTGATTGAAAATTGCAACTTCCTCTTGTGGTCGCCGTTTATTTTGTAAAGACTTTAAGAATTCGTAAACTTACAAATATCGTTCTTAATTCTTGAAAAATTATGTTGCAAAATTAAATTAAAAAAAAAATTTTATTCATATGCTCACGCCATTCGTGACGGTTTAAGCAGACGTGTTGTAGCAACATTTCACCGAATATGATTAAATGCCAACGTGAGAGATGGTGAGTCTTTCACCGCCTCAGGCACCATACACATACGTCTTTGAATAACTTCTAAGACATATTGGACTCCTCTCTTTTCTTTTCCACATTCTAGGGTCTTCTTTCGCTTCGTCCACACTCATGCTTTTTTATTCACGAGTTTTATTTTACCCTTAAAGAATTCCTGGATCATAAACCAACTAATATTTTTCCAATTGGTAGGTTGATTTGTAATTAAAATTCCGCAAAAAATAAAATATTCAGAGTCATAATTAAAAAAAAGCGTAACAACAAATTTATTTGCAATATCGCATACACTTGCGTATCACAAATCCATTACGATGATTACATTTGCAAAGGATTCAAGCCTGTCAACCTTCTCAGTTGACCAATTTAAGCAACGAGCAATGAACAACTCGATATTAACTTTTGTATTGACTTTACAAACTTTGCCTTCACTAGGTTTCATTACAAACATGTAATAACTAAATTATATTGACCAAAGACCAGTCGCAAAGCAACTTCGTTTGTTTATATAGGTCAACCATTTATCCATAACTTTATCAACAACTACAAATTTTAATCAAAAAATATCAAAGATCCCGTATAAGCAATTGTAGATTGATTCACTAGCTCTGATTCTAGAGCGATCTATTAAACTAGATTAAGGTCTAATAATGCTATTATTAAGGTCTTCTAAGCATCTTATAAAATTACACGAAAACCACGGTAGATGCTCTTAATTATTTAAATAAAGCAAAAATTTTGCCGAATAAAGCCAAAATATGCTAGCGTGTGTCGAGACGAGAAATAGGCCTCAGGAATGGAAAAATAGCATTTTATGATTCATCTCTTTTACCTTTAGACCGGATTATTGACTACGTGGAGTAGTGAAAACAAAATATACATGGATGTAGTATTTATTTATTTATTTCCATAAACCTGTAATTTTGTAAATATATCAAAACTTTCAATAGATAGTAAATAAATATTATGAACTATCAAATAGTATAAAATTCAGTAGAACACCTTGTTTATTATCTAGTCTTGACGAAGTCAGTTTCTTCATTCTTCAAAGAAGAAATACCTGACGTGCTTAGAACCAGGGTCAAAGTACTCATCATAAGGAAGGTCAAGGGCTGAGAGTACTTCTCCAAAGTAGTGTCTGGTGAAATGTATGGCATCATGAGGGCGCAGCAACAGTAAGGCTTGTAGGTAATCTCGTATTGTGCTGGTAAGAGATCCGCTCTCTGTGACGTAACGTGCTCCTTCTGACGAGCGCATACTCTGCAATATCATAAAATAATAAACCCTTTTATTACAATATAATATAGTACATTTTACATCAATAAGTAACTACTGCTTAATGTAAATATAGCTTGATGAATCTCCAATTCAAACTCCACGTTACGGAGAACTGGTAAACTTCTCAACAATATCATCAGAACAAAAACTTCGCCGCCTTCAAGTAAAACTCATTTATTCGCCTTATGTGATGCAAACATTTGCGGCTTAAAAACTCATATGATTGGACTAATTATGTTCGTCAAATTTGCTTAGGCCGTATTTAACAATGTCGAAACAAAGTATCTAAAACGTACTCTTCGTAACAACAAAATAAAATAGAATTAGGTACCTACAAAGATAAATCATCTTATATTTGCTAATGAATCTGAATTTACAGATTTTACAGAGTACTCAGGAGGTAGGTACTTTATTATCTGGTAATCGATAATACTTCTATGCTTAGGCACTCAATACCCACAAGAACAAAATGCTGGGTTTTGAGAGCAGTGCCTGATACACAAGCGCCGCAAGTTCGTATCCCAGAGGGGCCTGTACGTACTAGTACTAAGTAAAAAAGGTGCTTTCATACCAAGTGATTTACGGTGAAGGAAAACATCGTGAGGAAACCTGTATATGTCTGAGAAGTATTTCAAAGACATGTACAGTGCCTGAGACAGCGAAAGACTCACCATCTGTCACGTTACAACACCTCTGCCTACCCCTTCGAGGAATACAGGCGTGAGCATACGTATGTAAGTATGTAATAAAATACTAAATACAGAACAACCAGAGATTTAATTTGTGTTTAAAGTTTTAAAGTACCTGGTGTATACTTTTGATACTGACATGAAATTACAGCTAAATGTTTGTGCTAGTGTGGACCAACAGGTAATCGGGTAAGTAAATATAATAATGTAAATTAACTAAATACCTTAAAGTCCAAATAATCAGAGAGTAGTTGCAGGTCCTCACGCCATTTCTCGCGTAGTGGAGCATGAGTCTCGATTTGATCTTTTTCGGGAATAACTCTTAATAGTGGATTCAAATGTAGGATGTAACAGCTATCAGCCCATTCGTGACTAACCATATAACCTTCGCAAATGTTAAATTAAATTACTGTGTAGGATACTGAAATACCTCATATAATATTTCACTCAAACTAGCAACAACATTTCATCACCATTTTCTATAGCGCAGCAATCATTAGTACCAATGCATATGGCAGGAGGCAAAGGAGCACATTAACTTCTGCAGTTAAGTACCTAATTGCTCTAATGAGAATGAAAACGCTATTGATATGTTTGCCCCAACTTTTATCCTACTAAATTGATGCTAATAGGTATCATTAGAGATCACGAGATCATCCGTGACCCAATTAATCTACAAATATTTATAGATGAAGCAATGAAGGTGCTAACATCTCTGAAGATAAACCATATTATGCAATACTTATCTGCTTACCCCGAAGTGTAAGCACTGTCATTGTTTGATGAATGAAACCAGATGGCTCTATGATATGTCGTTCAGCCTTCACCACGAACATTGGCTTAGCATTCACGATCGCTTGACTGACCCCGTGGCAGACCTAAATTTTGTAATGTGTTAGGTGTGTCGTTATGTAAGCTGACTTAGCTAAAGTCACTGTAAGATAGTTTGCTGGAAAAACTTACGTAAATACTTTCGCATATAAGCCCATCCATCATAACAGTGTCCGTTTTGATATGACCTTTGTATCTTCGAAGGCCCAAATATCTCAAAAGCACAACATTTGCACCTTCCAGCAAAAAGTTATGGGCTGCTTCGAAAGAATGGTAGAATCGCTTTACAACACTGCGTTCACCGCAAGTGCGAGTCACTTTATTATAGTAACCACTTTCGCAAATAGCCATATAGCTCCTGCGTTCTTTAGTCATGTCTCTCTTTGTTATGTGTCTGAAATTATATCCATCAATAGTAATAAACGAGAGAATCATTCCAGTCAACATCATATATGTTTGATGATCAATATATTCATACCTACCCGAAAGGATAGGTGTGATCACCCAAACAAAACCCACGCTTAGTTATATTTTTTATGTTTTACCTGACTATATTAGGGTCCTATGTAGGTATCTACTCATCATCATCTACCTGGCCTTATCCCATACATTGCTGAGGTCAGCACTTGACGCGGAAAATCTGTATTCTGGGTTAAACCAGTGGTAAACACGTATGAAATAGAAATCTAGATGGTTTCAGTAAAGTGGCCACTAACTCAATTCTATTCTCTTCCATTGTATGAAGATTACAGTCCACTATACTGACAAGCTTTGCTCCGGTTTTAGCACCTTCTTTAGAAGAATAAGATACAACTTGAACCAAAAACTTGTCTTTATCTTCTCCCAATGTTTCAACACTGATGCTGATACCTGCAAAAAGTATTAGTTAGACATATTTACGATCGAAGACACTAACCATGTATTTCCAATATAACAAGTTTCCAATATATTTTTACCCCCTACAGCACTACAACAGTCCAACGAAGGCTTCCTTATCTTCTTTTCGAAAGGAGGTGCCTTTATTCCGTGTACTGGGCAAATGTCTTCAGCGTTCTCTTCGTAAAGACCCAATATCTTAAACTTTTCTTTTTCTTGTTCTTTATATGATATCTTGTCATGCAGGTTATACCCATAATCGAAATAAGTGTGTTTTGGATCAACATCGTGACACCATCTATAACCATGTTTACCAGCCCTAATCTTTTTCAATACTTTTGGGTCTCCTTCTTTACATGGACATGTACATACTAAACCTTTTGTCGCTTGTTTTGATTTATCTAAACAAATACATTCGATATCTTTTTGAGGAACTGTGTCGCAAATGCAAGGATCTCTACAGTCGCATATACTGTGGCACTTGCAATTTTCAGGATCTCCACAATTACACAAATTTTGTGGGAAACATCTGCATGAGCCTGTCGATTTAGCATCACATGTACATTCTGCTTTTGGGGCAGGACAACTACAAATTGATTTCGAATCAGCCCCTTTACATAAAGACTTTCTTTCTTGGTCGAGTTGGTTGCCATCAGATGGCGTACAAATACATGTTTTTTGAACGCCACATATGCAGGTATGCTCATTACAAGTGCATTCTTTATCTTTCAGACATAAACACGGAAGCTTGGGGTCTGATTTTTGGCACTCGCATGGTTCTTGTTCTCCTGCATCTTCTTCACCTTTATCTACATGTTCTTCTTTTTCTTCTTCTTCTCCATCCTCATCAATTTCATCGTATTTTTCCAATTCAAAGTGGAATTTAGGCTTATGTTTACATCTACAAAGTGGGCTAGGAAACTTATCAGGATAGCAAACACAAGGTTTATCAACCTTATCACATGTGCATACAGGTTGTACTTTATCAGGATGACACAAACAAACCTTGCTTTCCTTACAAGGACATTTGGGCAGAGGTGGTTTTGTTTCCGTACATACGCAAATGTCTTTTAAATTGGAACAATTACATTCCGCTGCTACTTTAGCACCACACTTACATGGAAGTTTCGTGAAACAAGTACATTGGCCGGATTTTTTGTCCGCTGGGCATGTGCAAAAAATAGGTGTTGCAGCAGCTGGATTAATCTTTGGCATGCCGTCTACTATCATGACACTCGCTTTACTGTCTGCGACGGGCAATGATTTACTACAATCAGGAAAGAAAAAAAAGTGGTTATCGTTATCTAATTCATTATCTTCTTCTGGTTTAGCTTCCTCTTCTACCTTGTCTTCCACTTCAAACATTCTGTCATCTTTAACTTCCTCAGACTCCTCACTCTCGGTGGTTTCATGGCAAGACCAGTCATCTGCTGAGGATTCATCGGTGACATTGCCTTCATAGTGACCACAACTCATAATTAACGCTTCTCCAAAACATAATTCCTTTTTTAATTCTTCATCTACAAATGAGGGTTTTTAATTAGATGTCCGTATTTTTGAAACACAATAATAGGAATGTACTACGGTGAAAATAGCTAGTTACAAAATTATTTATATAAAAGCTGTCGTTCATATTTGTTATTAAAGTGGACAAAATTCAGAATTATCATTCGGCTATGGTTATGTACACAATAAATTTACGTATAGGTAGGTACTTGAATTAAACACTGTTCTGCCTTCAAAAAGGGTGTCAGTCAATAGGATTGCTAGCTGTATGGTATTTGTTTACCATCATAAGGGAGATAAGCTTATTTCGCAATTTTCTTAGAATACAAAAAAAATACATTATTCCTATGGGACTCTACACTGCTGGCACAATCAACCAATCTTTAGTTTAGTTTATTTTGATCAGAGTATAGTCATGTGTGGTATGGTACGTGTGTTCAGAAAAAAAGATTACAATGTTTTTTTTAATTGACCACTCGTACCTACCTATTTCAAATGGCAACTGACTGGATAAATTTATTAATGAAATCGTAATATTTGTGTTAAAAGACATTTTGAAATATAAACACTTTTTTTTGCAACAAAACTCAATTTAATCTTTTTGACATTTAGTTTTTTTTCGTGTTATGGTTTCGACAAGACGTGGTGAAACTTCTTAATATTATTTTGGATTTTTTTTTTTGCGAGATTGTTTTTAAACCCATTACCAACTTACAATTTTACTTTAAACTAACCTATAATACTACCTACAATAAACCTCAATTAAAATTTAAGAGAATGACATATACGTACAAAAATAGCTGCTTATTTTTGCATATTGTATGTAATAGTAGCCTAAGTTATTCCATATAGCATTAGCTAGCCGCTAATTACGCCGCACTAACACACAGGAAGAATAATGTGTTTACTACAAAATATTGTCAATAAATTCTGGTATAAAGCTGTTATTTTAACATTACAAGCAGACGCTTTATTAAATTGTATAATAGTAGAATGCTACAGCGCTTTCTGTGACACCCTTAAACCGTGCGGAAAAAACCATAGATACAAAAAAAACTTGTTTGGAAAAAACGTATCAGGCGTTCCGTTTATCTTGTATGAATGACAGAAGGGAATTGTGTCATCCATACAAGAAATGTTTCTGCGTGACACAGAACGACTACTGAACGATCAGATCGACTCGACTGACAGATGATGTGGCCTAAACGTCTGGAGAATTTTTTAACTATTTAATTTAGAAGAAATAATAGAATGCCAAAATGAATATATTAAAAGTAGTTACATTTACGTTATTAATAACAGTGTCACGGTGTAGAGTGCCTGATAAAGTATACTGCGTGAATAAAGAATGCACTGGTAAGCAACATACATACTTCAGTAATGTCATGAAATTCATGTGATAACTTTCTAATTATTCCTAAAATTCCAGAGCCAATATCAAAAGCTAAAACCCTACTTAACTATAATAGTGCCGACCCAGATCTTATGTCCTTTCAAGCAAATTCGGACGCACTAATTTACATGAAATCAGCTGGGTCCAATCCTGATTTATGGTACGCCAAAATTAAAGGACAGAATGGTTTTGTACCTTCAAATTTTTTGAGAGAAAATAAAATCTACGAGAGGAATCCTCAGTTTATCCAACCTATCGAGGTTAGGAGGAAAGAGACTCCGGTTCAGCCAAACAGGGTTCAACAGCCCCATGAAGTAATAGAGGGCACAACCATATACACCACCGAGGCACCTATTGATGTCTCACAACAAAAGCTTACAACCAATACACCCAGCCCTAGTGATTCAGTGACACCTTCTTTAGATATAACCAATCACGTGGATCAAACACATAATTCAATACTAGAAACAAATGAAAATCTTAATACTGATACTCACAATAGTAATGATGTAAGTGAAAATAGTGAAAATGAATTTGAAAATTATGCTGAAACTTTCAATGATGAAATTAAAAACAAAGACATTATTAATACAAATGATGCTTCTGAAAGTCCAGTAGAGACAACTGACACCAATATGAATAATGATAACAATAATGATGATAGAAATGATGAAAATGAAAAATTGGAGGTTGTTCAACCTGCCTCTAGTGAAAACATAGAATCTGTTCCACCTACAACCGAAGAAACCATTGAAAATGTTCAAACTGTAATCACTGAAGATACAGAAGATACTCAAAGCACAGGAAGCATACAAAATATTGAACCTGAAAATATTGGAAAAGTTGAAACAGAAGAAGAGGAAGATTTGGATGAATATAATGATTCCGAAGAACAAATCCTTCCTGAAAACCCAGAACCTAACCATATTACTAACACTGAAATTCCAGAAACTATTCCAGCACCACAACAAATATTATCCACTTCAAGTGGCAGTGCAGATACTGCAACCTTAGAAATTCCAGAGACTGTTGACTATCTAAAACAACAATTACCACAACCAGAAGCAGCTGACAGCAATGAGCAAAACACTTCAAACATAGGTAATAATGTACCAATTGAAGCTAACCAAGTGCCTCATAGTAATATAATTGATTCCCAAGTGGACCAGCCACCAGTGCCCATGCAACCTGACAGTTTACTCAATAATCTTTTTAATATAAATGAGAATACTCTCACTAATGTAAATGGTGAGCAGGCAGTTGATAACTCAGCTTCCTACCATCAGTTGAAAGATGTTCCAAGAACTGCAGAAACTTTTTCTCCTGAACCCCATATTGAAAATCTACCAACAATTCCTCCAACTTTTGAAAGTAACACATTACCAGCATTCTCACAAAGTCAAGAAGAAATTAATGTTCCTAAGACAGAAGATCTTAATAATAACATGTATGATCAGGAAACTTTTATCAGCAAAGAATCAGTACCAAATGAGTATATGAAGAATGAAGAACTTTTTAGTAATGAACAATTCACTCCTTCCGACATTTACACTCCAACCGAACCTACGCCTATTGAAGACATTGTAAGTTCCACTCCTGAATCAACTGTTAATGATGTTTACCCGGCTCCAACTGAACAAACTTCTTTACAAGAAGATAATAGTGAAGGTTTCTTATCTAATGTGTATTCAACTGTAGCCAGCCTTTGGCCTTCAACCACAGAGGCTCCTGAAAGTCTCTTCAAAACAGATCCTCACAAAGTGAGTAGTGAGGTGGATGGAGAGGAAGGATTTTCATTCACAAAATACATTTGGTCCACCTACAGCTCTGTAATGGGCATAAAACATGAAACAAATGCACTTTTTCCTTCTGCAGGTAAGTCATTTAATACTGCACATTTATGTGATAGACATAAGCAAGTTAATCCATCAAATTACTTCTGTCTTGACAATACCTGAGCACAGGCAGTTTTAAAAAAAATTATGTAGATGAAGTTGAATGCAGATACTATCTGCCTGTTCAAAAAAATTACCATCATGGCCATGAAATTTCCCATTGGTACTCGCCCCTGCCATCTGGATTGTGTTATTACTGTTGTATAGACTAATATAATATAAACAAAATTAGGTCAAAAATATCATGATGGAAAAGAAGACCTTTACCGCTGCTGGATAAACAAAGAAGGTAATTAAACTCAGCAGTGCCGTCTAATCCCATGAGGATTGTCCTTCTGAACAGACTCTGGTGCTTACCATATACAATGGTTCTTACACATTCAGATGGCATATAAAGGATCTGTGCATATGTTGTATGTGCTGTGTGAACTGTGCTGTGAATAATTGCACTTCTGTTATATTTATATCTATGAAATCTATTATGTTTCTTATCAAATGCCAGATAACAATTTGTATGATTAGGACTACTGATATGTGTTATTATCTTAATCAAATCAATGCATCTATAATTCTTTACTATGACTGAATTGATTATCACATAATGTTTCCATCCATGTTGTTATGTTTCCTTACTTCATAATATAATGCTGAGTGAATAACATACAAAGTAGCCTAAGTAGAAAAACCTCATTTCAAATTAAAAAATTCTCCCTGTTAAAATCATGTATTCACTATGTGAACACAATACAAATAAAAAATTTGGTGACATGATGTTTTCTACTTATAACATTTAAATCTACCCAGGCTTTCCATTATAACTGAATTATATTGTATTGTGATCTTAGGTAAAACATATAAATGTGAGTCAGAACATTTGAATTTCCAGGTGAAACTTGTTTCACAGATGAATTCTGTGATGGTAGCAGCAACAACAAAGGTAACCGCTTCCTAACAGTCATGCTGACTGCAGCTGGTTCAGTTCTGCTGTTCACTCTTGGATTTTACTTCATAGACAACAAACGGCAAGACTGCAAGCTTATTGGGACTATTAACTCATTACAAAGGGACTTGATGTTTAGTACAAAGGTATCATTTTATTATACATACATACATATGCTCACGCCTGTATTCCCCAAAGGGGTAGGCAGAGGTGTTGTAATTACAACACCCACTTTTCACCGAAGATGATTAAGTGCCAATGTGACAACAATGCCATCTCCGACACTTTACATATGTCATTGAATTATTTCTCAGAAATATGCAGGTCACTCACGATGTTTTCCTTCACCGTAAGGCACGTGGTGTGAAATCACTGTACATAAGTTTTTTAGAAAAACTCATTGGTAAGGCCCCGCTGGGATTCGAACTTGCGTCGCTTGCGTAGCAGGCGATTGCTCAAACCTCAAGGCCACCACGGCTCATTTTAGCATTTATTATATAAATGAACAGTATATATAATATTCTGTAAGTGTTATGTGTTGTGATGTACTTTGTATCTCTTAATTATATACACTATTTATTCATTATTACTTATTTATTCATTATACTTATTCTTGATTATTCGTCTTAAAACAGACCAAGCAGTTTAAATATGTGTTCAATAAAAGCCATATGGAAGCAAATTTCGTTCTGCATATTTGAAAGAAGATGAGTTACTACACTTCTCAAAATGTTACCTTAAACATTATTGAATTTTCTTAGAATGTTATTAAGTTATTGTGAATTAGTTATTTAATACAAATATAAACCTAAAAAAAATCAATAACAAGTGAGATAAATTATTCAAATTAATTGTACAATGCTTGTCCAGATCCAGAGTATAAATGTATCTTAACTCTAAATCTAATTATTTCAGGAGTGTGAGATCCTTAAGGAGGAGCTTGCAACTACTAAAAGTAAGTTGGCTGGCATCGAAGACAACTCATTTGGTATGGATGACATGGTTCAATCATTGAAGGAAGAGATCAATGAATTGAAAGCTCAAAACGAAAGACTCAGGCACTCTTTAGACGACAATGAGAAGTTACTCAGAGTATCAGAGAACACTGCTGGAGAACTACAAAATACTCTGGGTGAAGTGGAGAATACTCTTAGTGAGCTCTTAGGTGAAAGAGCCCACTCTGAAGAGCATATAGCAGAACTTAATGGTACTATTTTATTCTACTATCAACCTATACATATACTTTCCCTTAATTATTTACAAGATACTCTCAGTACGATTATAAGTAACACTTTTGTTACTTATAATCGTACTGAGAATATAAATATGCCGTCACGCGCTATGAGCGCTCAGCAAAAATAGTGGGGGTACTGTGAAACCTTTCTTTCTACTAAAAACAAAGTTATTTGAGTATAGAAAGTATCTTTATCCACAACAACCTAAATTTGTAACACCATTCAGATCGCCTTGTTTGTTCTACTAACAGTGTGAAGAGCTCCTATAACAACAACATTTAAAATATAATTTAACATGTTTACAGATAAAATACAAGCGTTTGAAGAGGAGTTGATATCTGTGAGTCGGGAGAGAGACAACTTCCAACTAAAGTATGTTTCGGGAGAGAGTGCATTAGAAGAGGCTAAGAAACATAAGAAACAGCTTGACGATGTCACACAACAATTAGCCGAAGCCAAGAATACTATAGAATTGCAAAAGCATGAAATTGTTGCTCTCAAAGTAAGATTTTTTGCATATACTATCCACAAAAAACCCAATGCGAACCTTAACATTTTAGTATAATGTTGTTTTTTCTATAAAATTCTGAAAAGTTATTTTGCTGACTTTGAACTGTATTATCTCGTCCTATAGAGAAGGAAAGATTTGCTATATTTGCGTAGCTTCGTATGAAATAAGTAAAAATACTGGTTGTTTATTAACACATGTCATACTCACATTTTTTTTCCTCTAAAGATGAAGCTCATAAATTGATTTGGTTCATACAATATTCCGCGAACTATATAGGAACTGTTTTATTTTCAGGATGCTATGAAACAGTTAAAGAGTGGTTCATCTGACGTTGACGTAGGCTCTCTGATTGACCACACTGAGATCAAAGCCAAGTTGTCTAAAGCTTTGGAAGAGAAGAATTCATTAGCAAGCAAATATGAGGTAACTTACTCTAAAATATACGGGATAATAACATTATAATAATGCTTTTATCAAATGAGTACCATAAGTACTTAACAAAAATAATTGCTTCTGTCACACAGCTACCTACTACTACTGCACAACATTTTGTGATGTCCAAATAAATACTCGTTTATCTAACTAAAGGTCATCAATATACAAACAAATGTGAAAATAGCAGCTAAAAAAAATTTTACAAGTATACCGTCCTTCTGATAGCAAGCGGCTAATATGAACGTTTGCAGCGCCAAGGGTGTCACTCGCTACTTTATACTTATACAACGCTATCACAAAAACTGAAAAACTCATGGTTCACACATACACTACCACAACGCTTACACTCTCTCCATAGAGTACTGGCGAACTTAATCACGGCTGACCAGAACACCACTCTTAAGAGACAGACCTCAGACGGGCAACTCTGAAGTTAAAGCATAATATACTGTTGTGTTAAGTGACTTGAATAGTTTTTTCCCTGTTGCAGGCAGAGCACAAAGAACGGACTCGCCTCACAGGAGAACTTCAGTCAACGAGGGAAACTCTGATCACCACCAACCAGCAAGCCACCGAAGCTACAACCAGGCTTGAAGTCCTAGGGAAATACTTTCAAGAGAGGGAAGGAGAACTCTTGAAGTGGGTGCCGTAACATTTTCTTTATAATGCAAAGTTATTATAATACATCTGTTAATGTGGCGTATGGTCCAGCCGTTCAGGCGCGATGCTGTTGATTTTATATTATTTATTTATTGACATTTAATTTTTGGGGTGGATCACCCTTATGATTTAGGAGTAAGCCGATTTTCAGACCTACCTGATATTCACCCAAAATGTCATACTAATTGGCACAGTCTTTTCGGAGGAGAGAAAGAAGAAACATGGCTAGACGAGAATTTCACATATTATTCGGCAAAATATAGATTCTATATTAATCTGTCTTTAAATCGAAAATCGATTTGTTTATTTGTCAGTACCAGGAAAATTGGATAATATAATTGCTTCTAAAGGTTTGCTTATTGTTACATAATATTGAAATTGTTGTTGCAGGGAACTGAGTGCCAAAGAAGCACTATGGTTAAGCAAACAGGGTGAATCCACAAGTACAGTGGAAAAGATTGAGCTTCTTCAACAAGAAGTTCAGCGATTTAAGTGAGTTATTCCCAATCCATTGTGTATTTATCATATTTTCTTGATATTAATAGGGCAAATTTATACCTTACCCACTGTAATTATTCGCCATTACCTTGAATATTAGTTAAATATTGAGTCATTTTCACACAACGCCGTCTAGTCCGAAACAAAGCGTACACTATGTTACAGAGCGTCCCAAAATTCAGTCAAACCATACCAAATTTTTCATGCAAATGTTTTTTTCTGAAAAATTGAAAAATTCATCGCCATATATATTGTAAACACTATGATTGCTCGGTTTATATTTTTTGTTGTTAAAGCCCGCTCTAAATAAACACTTGAAACACATTACAAGGAGACATTATTTGAAACTGACAATTGGTACGTGCCCTATAATGGCATGTCAAATAAAAAATAAGCGCAACTAAAATGTTAATTTAAATACGATGTCAATCCAGGGAGAAGTGCGACGCGTTAACTTTGGAGCTAGCAGAGCAGGAGTCAGGGAAGCGTACGGCGCTGGGTGAGGTCGAGGCACGCGCCCATGGAGCCTGGCTCGAGGCACGAGCCGCGAGGCGCGAGGCCGACGCTGCCCGCGACGAGGCTGCCACGCTGCGCCGCAAGCTCGCCGCGCTCTCCACCGGCGACGCCGCACTCTCTCCGCACCACAGTCAGTCTCCTACCACTCTATACGAGGCCACCGGCGAGCGTTTCGCTACATGTTGCATGCACGCAAGCTGTTGCTTCATTCCTCTCTAGGCTATCAAAACGTTTTGTTTTTGTCTCTCTTTCTTTCATATGCCAACCTACTTTATTATAAAATGGGATTGTCCCACCACCTCCCTCTCTGCATATCAGCCTCGGCAAACAGAGTGAATCTTGTAACAATTTAAAGTAAAAGTAGTGCAAAAAAATAAGATTTTTATTGCTTTCCTCTAGAAGTGGCATCACCATTGGACATGGTGGAGAACACGGTATTGCCACCGCCATTGCCGCCGTTGCCGCCCCTGGCGTTCTTGCCGCCGCCGCTATTGCCGCCGCTGCCGCGCCCACCACCGCTCGGCCGACTTCCTTCGCCACACCCACCCAGGTAACACTGCACTAGACAATATCCATAGGTACAGGTGCCGTCACGACATGAGTTATGAGCGCGCAGCGAAAATTTAAGGGGTAACATGTATTTCATTTGTGTCCGGCCATACAGACGGACTCATAAAATGACTACTGCGCATTCAAGGTCAGCGCTCATAATTCGTGACAGCGCTTATACCTATGACCAACATTCTTAACCCTCGATTTTATACTTCATATGACAAGTTTTTTGCTCAACGAAAATAAAGATTGTATATTGACACAGTTTTGGGTTTCAAAATACCTGTTGATAGTAGATAACAAATGTAATGTGCAATCAATCCCAGTTTTGTTATTTAAAATTAATTCGCCTTATCGAATTCCTTACGCACGTGTACTATCTATAAGATGTGTCAATCATTAACATGATGATCAGATACGGCGAGCGGCGGTACTCCCCCGATAGCCGGTACTCGCCGGAAAGTCGGTACTCGCCCGAAAGCAGATATTCGCCGGAAACGGTCCGGTACTCGCCGGATAGCCGGTACTCACCGCGAACGCACCGCTCGCCATACTCATCAAGATCGCGGCGGCGGTCTATAGAAAGGTAAGCAATTTTGGTATTCCATGCTTCGTTATGTATTACTATATGAAACAGCGTTAGTAGTATTTTCATAACATCATGTCGTATTTAATTATATAAATAAAAATCACACCACATATGCTCACGCCTGTATTCCCGGAAGGGGTAGGCAGAGGTGTTGTAATCACAACACCCACTTTTCTAGGAACATGATTGCCAACGTGACAAATGGTAAGTCCATCGCCGTCTCAGACACTATACATACGTCTTTGAATTACTTCTCAGAAATATGCAGGTTTCCTCACGATGTTTTCCTTCACCGTAAAGCACGTACATAAGTTTTTTAGAAAAACTCATTGGTACAGGCCCCGCTGGGATTCAACTTGCGTCGCTTGCGCAGCAGGCGATTGCTCAAACCTAAAAGCCACCACTGATCATTATAAAAATCATTTTCATTTTCACATTTATATACACAAAGCAGATTTGTGTACAAAAGTAAGTAATATTTCATATCAGTTTATTAACCTTAAAGACGTGAGTATACGTATATGTTTTGTAAGAAATATGTATTTTTTCCTTTATAATATTGGTACCAAACACGCATAGAATGAACGCAGCTGGCAAGGTTATTGTATCAAAGGAACGCTTAAAATACCGATAGTGACATAAACCGCTCGTATTGTAGGTACGTCATCACTGATATAATGCTTGTATGGTATGCTTTGACAACAGGTCCTATTTCAAATAAAATCACCTTTGACCTTCTGATCCATTGGCAAAATGAAAATCGATCATCGGTGGTAAAGGACTTTTACACCTGTTCTATAGATATGAACCTGCGCGTGTCTCCCGGTCACGCAACGGACCAGCCGATACAGAAACTGAATATAATTCCGATAGTCCTACAAGAAACCCGCCCCGACGACGCAGATACTCCAGGCATTCGGGTGAGTTATATGCTAATAATAAAATTAAAATAAATCCATACTTACAATCAATCAGCCTATCTAAATGACTTTGATAGCGCTTACCCATGTGTCTGCATTGTGAAATGTTTAAGTAGGTCATTTTGTATACCAACTTAGAACAGTGTTTAGTTATTCCTGTCGTAGTCAATAGTTGGTCATCAATTAGGACGTATATCTAGTTAGTAGTAGTATATCTAGTATATTTTAAGTCGTATGGGGTCAAATAAAAAACAAGGTCCCTTGTCTTGATAGTTTGTCTCATCATAAGATAAAGAGATGAATATCACGCGAATATATCTGTGATACACCAGCCAAGTATCTTGCAGGAGAGTTGCTTCTCATATTGAGGTTTAGTCCTTGATCTTAAGGAAATTATTGTTGCTTTGCTAGCTCTCTCAAATAATAAGTTGTTTGAAACTAATTCCCGCTAGACCAAACTCAGACGAAAACTATTCGTCCCGTTTGAAGTCCGTGTACACAAAAAGAGATTTGTTTATATATTACTGTTAGACAAAGGATTATCTTATAAATGTACGTTTTATAAATGTACTTAATTTTCAGGTCCCAGTTCGGGTTCCGGGTGTTCCTCAGAGTCCGACAAATGATTTAGAATTATTTATTTAATAGGCTATTTAATACCAAGAACTATACATGTGTATAATGAAGGCCAAAATTGGTTACGGTGAATAAATGTATGAATTGTTTTTTTTTATTGGACGACTGGAACCGACAATACGCTTGTTTATGGGACATGGTAAAAGTGATCTTAATCTGCGTACCTAGCAGCTATTTTAGATCGAATAAAATGCGAATTCACACATGGCTTTTTCTTCAATAACGACCTCAGATGTCTTACATATAAGATGCATTCTTACTTAATCAGATCAAACAAGTCCTTGTCGATGTTAGTGGGAAACACTACCTTATGGCAGTTGCAATTAAGGTTAATAATACATACTGAAGAAGAGGACTAATAACGTTAGTATTTTGTGTTAAAGAGTAAGTAAAATAATTGTACTATACAGGATTGAGCGAGAGCAATGTCGCTTTTTAACGATGTATTTACTTTGAATAAGGCCACACCAGTATTTATTCCCGCTACTCCACCAGCGTGCAACAAGATTTAGTAATAAGTGGAAGCCTAGATCCCCAAGACGTTTGTAGGGTACAGTAACCGATTACCATCGGGCAAGCTATATGCTTGTTTATCATCTCCCATAGTATTATATGCTCTTTATAATGTATTAATTGAAGTCACCCGCCGCGTATTATGCATTAATGCCAGAAAATTCAGCATGATTTTCCATTCGTATATCGCCAATAGACAAACTAATTCTCGGAAAAAGTCTTAGGAACATGATTTACTACCTACCATCTGCTCGCGACTATGTAGTAGGCGTTCGCGTTTTGCTCACAATACATAAAAAAGCTGAGAGCAATCGCAATTTTTTTTCTTACCATATTTAAGTGATATTTCGTCTATCATTTGATTTATTTTCTGAATAATGAATATATCGAATGCAAAACAATCAACCTGTAAAGTTTATCTATTTTGCAGACGTGTATATATTTTATTAACAAGTGCGTCCTTAAAATTAATCACGCCATACTATATCTGCGAAGTTAGTATTTAAGCAAATTCTAGTTACTGTTGGAATTGACCAAAGAATTTCAATTCTGCCCTATTGTAAGTAGGTATGTACCTGATATGAATACTTCCAAATTATTATAATGCGTCTGCCACTGTTCACATAATAATTTTAAAAATGTTAGATTTATGTTGGTACTTACTTATTTGGGACAATTGCCATCCAAACAAGCAATAAATATCTAAAATTTTTATTTATTTGTCATTAATTACAGTATAATAATTATAATTTATAAAATACTTTGTTTTTTTTTAAGTCGGCGAAATGTATTATTATTAGAACATGATTTTTAATAAAACATTTTATCTATTGATATGCTTTTTCAGTTGTGGTACCCTACTGCGTGATTTCAAAATATTTTGATAACACTATCTTATCTCGAATACACTGTTTGTAAAGCCGAATGCACTTTGTAAACAGTATTATATAACTTGACTACGGAAATAAAACTATATGCAGAAGTGTTTATATTGTTTAATAGATAAAATAGAGTATAAATAATGTTGGTACTAATGTATTTTCAAAATATTTTCAACCTTGTAGCAGCTCAAGGGACGACATTCCAAGGAACAAAACTGCCCGGTTCCGGCTGCTGAAGCTGCAATACATAACATATTTTTTAAACGTCAGGTAGGTATACGAGGTTTCTAAATACAACATGTTGATGGCAAGTAATTGCATTAATCGAGAAAATAACATCGTTATCAGTGCTACTAATTTATTGCAGACAATCAGAGGTAAATTTGAAACGATAATGTTGAACCATGTCAGAAGTACGACTTGCTGTGATGCTGAACATTTGTGAATCTGCTACTGTATACAGACTTTGATAGGTAACGTATTCATACTTTGAAAGACCGTTCACAACAGTCCTGGGAATTTAATTCAATTCAACTTCAATTTAAAAACCTACCTATGTTTTATATTTTCAAAATTACCATTTCAAACTAAGTACAGTTTCAAAGTACCTTTTTTGTGATGTGATCTTCACAAGCCATTCGTATGCGCGCAGACGTCGCCGGAGCCTGGAACGGGAAGTCCAGGGAAACACCTGCATCCGCCCGAGCTGCGCGGATAGCTTCTTTTATTGCAAAGTATGCTGAAGCCGCTAAAAACAGGGGCGGCTCGCCTACAGCCTACAAATGTACAAGAAAATTCCATCATTTACATTGTACGCATAAAAGGTAGGTGCTCGTTTCGTCTTTTGATTTATTTGTTTTTCTTACCTTCGACGAATACACTGCTCTTGGATTCGGAGCGCCTTTCAGTAAAGAAACGTTAAACTCCAAAGGAATGTCTCCAAATCCAGGAATTTTATAGGCACCAGGCCCTCTAGAAAATAGTGTTCCATTTGGTGAATATATAAGCTCTTCCAGGGTAAATAGACCATAGCCCTGTACAAATCCGCCCTCAATCTGCCCAATGTCTATAGCTGGATTCAAACTCTCACCCAAGTCCATGACAATATCAGCTCTCAGCACTTGATGATCACCACTGAGGCAATCGATTTCTACTTCTGTGCAAGCCGCGCCATAAGTGAAGTAATTGAAAGGCTTCCCTTGATTTGTTTTGAAGTCGTAACCGACGTCAGGTGTGGCGTGAAAACCGGTGGCAGACAGACTGACTCTGTCGACGTATGCAGATGATACCCACTGTTCCCATGTACCATTCGGGTTTTTATCTTTATAAGGCTGCAGACGTCTTATCAGCGTCTGACAGGCCTCAAGAACAGCCATTCCGTTCAGATCAGAGCCGGCACTAGCTGCTGTTGCTGACGTGTTTGGTACTTTATCGGTTGATGTTTCAGTTATATGAATTTTAGATACATCGATGCCCAGTACTCGCGATGCTACTTGTATCATCTTTGTATGAAGACCTTGGCCCATCTCTGTCCCACCATGAGAGAGTAAAACAGAACCATCCACATAAATCAACACTAAAGCGCCAGCTTGGTTCAATAGTTTTTCCGTGAAAGCGATTCCGAATTTCGTAGGGATTAAAGCGATACCACGCTTTCTCCACCGGTGCTGCCTATAAAATATTGATTAAAATTGTTTTTAGCAATTCATTCATTCGTGGTTCATTATAATACGATGCAATGTGTGTTTCAATGATGAATTGCATGATTGATGCATTTTACCAAAATTAAATTCAAATAACTATTATGTACACGTAGGTATTAATACTCACTTGTTAAAACGTTCGATGGATTTCTTTCTCTCTGCCAAATTACTTTTTTGGGCACATTCGTCCCAACACCGTTGCAGAGTGCAATAAGTCAATGATTGCCCGTAATGGGTGACGTAATTCTCTTGATATAAGTTCAACCTACTTATATCTTCGGGGAATTTTCCCAATTTGTAAGCTACATCACGCATCATGTTCTCAGCTCCAAACATTCCTTGAGGGCCACCAAAACCCCGGAAAGCTGTGTTTGAAGGAAGATTGGTTCTGCAAATATGGCCGGTCACTTCTACGTTAGGTATGTAGTACGCATTTTCATAATGAAACATAGCTCTTTCTACAATCTGCAAATATATCATCGCATTAAGTATGTCACAGAAGAATAGATGTACTAAATATTGTATCGTACTAGGTAATACTTACAGCTCCAGAGAGGTCAATAGAATAACCCCCGTTGTTGTATATGTTGACAATAGCACCAAGTAACTTTCCTTCCTTTGTCACGGCGACTTTATATTTTATCAAGAAGGGATGCCTGGTTCCCGTCATTTGCATGTCCTCGTCCCTGTCGAGCATACACCGAACTGGCCTGTTCAGTTTATGAGCCGCCAGTGCAACTGGTAGGGCTACTAACATTCCTCGAGACTCTTTCCCTCCGAATCCTCCCCCCATACGTTTCACACGAGTTACGATTCTGTTCATGGGCACGTGTAGAACATGGCTTACTAATTTCTGAAAGTTAATACACAATTAGGTATTTAATAAAAACTCACGATATTGTTCTATATAAACTGGTATTTGAATTACTCACAGCAATTTCAGATGGATGTTGACTGGAGCAGAATATCTCAATTTCATCGTCTTCTCGTCTAGGAACGGCGAAAGCTGCATGGGTCTCTAAATAAAAATGCTCTTGTCCACCCATTCTACATTCACCTTCTATTATGATATTGTTTTTATCTTCAAAAACTGGTTTGACATCTCCTTTTCGAATAGTCTTAGGATATTGTGGATAAAATGAGTTATGTTTTATTGCATCCTCCATTGTGACTATGATTGGTTGCAGCTCTTCATACTCAATCTTCACCATCCTAGCCGCAGCTTGAGCTGTTTGCTGATCTTGAGCAACAATAACTCCAATTGTCTGACCTTGACTTAGTACCTTTTCGGTAGCAAATAATTCCTCATCATGGAAAATTGGTCCAATTGCATTTTGGTCTGGAGTAACATCCTTACCTGAGAAAAATGCTACCACACCAGGTTGTTCCAATGCTTTTTTTGGGTCCACCGATATCAACTTGGCATGTGCCTTAGAACTCAGTACAAACGCTAAATACAGCTCCCCTTCAGCATGAGGCATATCGTCGCAATAAACTGCTTCACCAGTGGCTTGCTTGAACGCAGACATGTGTTGTATGGGCCTTCCTACTGCATCACTCTTGACTTGCTTATCTCCAATCAATTCAAAATATTGTGCACTCTTTGGTAGTCCACCGTGGAACTGTTCAGCTCCACTGCTGTGATAAGGAACGATAAGATCTTCGTGGATATAATCTTTAGACATTTCTTTTGCGATTGCTAAGTACGCTTTCAAAAATAAACTCATCGTCAAGGTGCGGCGATATAGTACATTACCTCCAGGCACTGATGGACTTAACGGGAGCTCTTCCAGCATGTATGAAAATGCTTTCTCTAACATATTTTCGTTCCATTTTTCACCTCTCAGTGATTTACTTGTATTAGTAGCAATTTTCGTTACAGGAGCCATACCACCAAAAGCCAAATTGATATTTTTTATTATATTCGTGTTGTCTTCAAACTCAACATTGATTGAAGCTGTAACAATAGAAATATCATCCTCTCGCCTTTTAGCTTGTTTGTAGGCTTTCACGTATTGATATCTCGACGAGAAAGGAATCTCAATGGACAATAAAATTTCGTCCGAACTGACAACATTTCTTCTGTAGCCGGTGAAAAACGTTTCGTCCATTAACACAGTACGAGGTCCGTTTTTTTTACTCATTAGGTTAAGCTTCACCTTATATGACATTAAAATTGGATTTAAATCGGATATAGGGCTCCCAGTCATGATGTTTCCACCAACAGCTGCTACATTTCTTATTTGCTTTCCTGCGAAGTAATTTAGCATTTTTATTATTGCTACGAATGTTCGTGTTTTGTGTTGGGGTAAAACCGTAGTGTACCGCCTCAGAGTGTGTTCTAAGTCCATAAGCGTAACAGCTGCACCAACTGTAACCCCACTTTCAGTCTCAGTAATATTATTCATCTCTGGAACACAATTGGGCATTATTATCACTGGATAAACAAAATGCTTGAATTTGACCTCAACACCAACTTCGGTATTTCCAACAACAATTTTTGCATCGGGAAATTGCTCTTTTAACTTCAGGATGGAATTCAAATCTGTTGGACGATACCACGCAACTTGTTTTCCTCGGTATATCAAATACTCATTATCGTAAACAGAAGACAATTTCAGCTCGGGTGGAAATATAGGTTCTTGACTTTTATCGTATGGCAAGAAGGATGATCTATCGAATATGTATTTGGTTTCACTATCATCTTCCGGCTCTTGTTTGTTTTTGCAACAATCTTTTCCCATTCCGCACACACCATTCTGTGTACCGTTGGGTACTCCGTTAACTGTGCCATTTGTAGCATGCCCGTTGCTCATGCCGTTAGTTATCTGCTGGGTCTCCCAATCTTCGATGAATGATTTGTATCCTTCGATAATAGCTCGGTAACCAGTACACCTGCAAAGGTTACCTTGGAAAGCTACTTCCATGTCTGTGTATGTTATTTTACTGTTGCTTCTTAACAATGCATACATTGACATGACGATTCCTGGCGTGCAAAATCCGCACTGAGAACCGTGGGCTTTGGCTATTCTCTCTTGCACTGGATGTAATTTGGTTTTCGTTGACCCGATGCCTTCAACTGTGGTTACAGCTAATCCGTGCATAGCGCAAACTGGAGCTAGGCACGCATTGACTGCTAAGTGACTGAGAAATGAGTCAAGTAATTTTTATCTAATTTCTTTGTTAAATCAACTACCTCGATTTCTACAGTTTCACGCACTAACTATTTGTTGTTGAACTTGTTGTTGTTATATTGAAAAGGATACATAACTTTCTTCTCCTTGCGATTGTATTTGGATACCATGACGGTACAAGCCCCACAGCCGCCCTCTGCACATCCTAACTTGGTGCCAGTGAGGCGGAGCTTCTTTCTCAGATACCACAGCAACGTCCATTCTGGATCGGGACATGGTTCTACAACCTGTAACCATCTTAACATTTCTTTAATTTGGTAGGTACTGGTGCACCCTATACCTACCAAAGTAAATAAATTGTATGTACCATAAGCAACAAAGGCGACTGGCATAACGATCGCACAAAATAAATATTAGGATAACTCTAACATAGGTATGTCTGATAATTATATTGATAGATTTCAAAACAGTTGTTCACCAAGAAATATTCACATCGTTTCTTATTATATTCTTAGTGCATAAAAATTGACCACCTGGATCTATTTTTATGCACTAAATACTTGTGACCTATTGACACCTACTTGGCAACATGTTTATTGAATTCCTTGGCAGTATTCAATTTAGGTATTCAGAAAAGATCATTAGGAACCTAAAGATTTGTTTTTACAAAAATCTCTTTTGAGCGCAAATATTTCGGTACTATTTGTGCCCCGCAGTTTACCCACGGAGACTTAATTTAGGTAGCGTAAGTAGTAAGTTACTGCTGGTAACATAAGCTATCTGCCAATAAAAGTTCCGTAAAAATTAGTTCAGCCGTTTCAGAGATTAGCCGTTAACCGAGCAAACAGACAGACAGAGAAAAAAATCGTATATCGATAAACGTACAGTATACTCCATTCCAAATTAACTTGGAAATGCTAACAGACACTTAAATGTTGTTTATCTGTATAGATTAGCAAATAACTAATTAGGTTAATTTCCTATGAATTTTATTGTGCCGATAATTATCTATAAGTCGATGTGTCGTGAGTGAGATACATAAATTGATACGAAATAACTAGTTGTGATTGTATCCGAGCAGGGAGCCTGGGGTCACTTTATCAGGGCCGACCAACCAGCGACTGTATTATTTTACGCAAATAAAACAATCATGTGCTCACCCACTAAGTGATGCAATATTTGTGTCGCCATTTTCATAAGAACGTAAACTTAATCGTCATTATTTTGACAGGACTAGTATTATTTCTGTCTTCCATCATATCTATGTGTTTACCTTTTTTTGTTTTAAACAACTCACTTTATGAAACTTTCAAGGCAAATGATATTTGATACCTACAGGAAGATGAAGGTCAAATAGTCAAGATAATATTTAACCATACTTATTCGTGCCAACAATTAAAATACATAGTATAGAAATGGTTTCTTCTTCAGATTTCTTCGTAAGGTAGGTACACCACTTATTAAGTGATGCCTTCAACATTCTAGATTCTCAAAAAATTGCCAAATGAACAGTTCCATTGCACTGTGCACACAGGCCATTCCCTGTGGTTTTGTCATAACATACTTTACCTACTACATCTTTAAGTTGGGACCAATCCTGTGGTAAATGCATTAAATAGAAAAAAAAAATTTTCAAGAGTTTTAGTTTAGTAAGCTTTGTCCACACGCTTATTAGGTAAATACGGCCTAATTCCTACAGCGCTATTATTGGCCATGTAATAAACATATTTTGCTCTTGTGCAGCTGTCTCACGACATCGTGTCGTCACGTATTTGTATACGACAGTGTATTTTGCCGTATAAAATAGAGATAAGATCGCCTTTTAGATCTAGACATAATATTACTACATAAAGTACCTATTTGGTAAGTAATACCTTAATTATTTATGTTCAAAATAAGAAGGAATCCCAACATTCCTACCGTTATAAGGGTCACGAACAGTTCACGTCAATGAAACTCATAAACATAACTAGCTGATGTGCCTGGTATCTGCTTTTGCGTCACATGTTGTCTTCTAAATAACTTAAAGGAAATGCTCAATCAGCAGTAAACATCGTAAATGAAAACAAATTGCTATTTACTACTTCAATCATTGATATGTCGTGAGTCGAATTCTTGATAATACATTCACTATAATTCAAATAGAACAGAAGAGGACAGGCGAGAAGGTAGGTATTAGACTTTTTTAAATACATAAATTCAACAGGAAAATAAACAACTAATAGGCAATAAATACACAGCATACACACAATGGTGCCATTGAGGATTGTGATGCAATTTACCAAGTAGAAAAATAATTGCGATTATAAGTAGTTTCAAATGCAGTAGGTATATTCCCATAAGTTTATTTTACAAATGTAGGTAATCGAGTAATTCCATAAACAAAGTAAGTACTATTTCAACTAACAAAAGTTTAGAAAACTATTTGGTAAAGTTTATTTTAAAATGGAAACTTTTGAGTTACCCAAGACCATCAAGTTGTTAAGTCGTATTCCAATTCACAGCATGCGATTAAGTACCTTTTTTCCATTCACGTAGAACACCAAATCCGTACTGACATCGCCAACCTCCTCGTCGGCATTGAGTAAGCCCATATCATCAACCGGCAGTCCGAAAAAATATGTGACAATATTTCGTTTTACAACAAACAAGTCTCTTCTATATGAAGGATGGCAAACAACTGACGCAGTGTGGTGTGAACGGCCCAACAAAGGCGATGTGGTTTTATTATCGTCAGCAAAACAATAATGATACGCACCCGTCGCGCCTCTGCGCGGACGGTTAACTAAACCGAAGAACTATGTTATCTCCATACGCGTTTATCACTGCAATGACAACCCTTATCTTGTGTTAGCTGTTATTTTACTTCTTAACGGTATTTACTTATTAACTACAATATACACGACTTCATACTTATCATTATATATTTTTTTTAAGCTTGCGTGATCAATCCAGCATACTGACTTGTATAAAACTGGAATGCCCCTCCTACGCGATTTATTAAAACACGTTTTGAAAAGATATGTGTATAGCATATTGTCACTACCCAGTAGGTACGTTATCAGTTTGTCAGGCGAGGAAGGCGGGTTCATAAGGTGGCCGGCTACAAGCTAACAGATTCTTCTCGAAATTATAATTGGTAGGTAACGCACTCAATGTAGTAGGGTGTTACGCACCCTTTAAATAGTAAATTTAACTCGATGTACTTACCATCAGCAGTATTATGTAAGGTTTTCGCAGACCAAATTAAACTTTATCGTTTAAGTATTACTTATGTTGTAATTTCCTATGATTGAATCCGTCACTCGACGCCGAGTTCGTCGCTGAGATACATTATAGAATAACGCATCAAGCGGACTATGATTGCGAATATTTGTATGGCCTGCAATTGGTCACAATGGCATTCAGATCCGTCCATTACCTATAACTCGACCGAGTCCTTTATATAAATAATCGTTAATTGCTCAGTTGCTGGATGATGGCAGCTCAAGCTAATAAAATAATCACGGTTTCAAATTTGTGAAACTATTTACAAATAATAGTTGTATCTACTTAAATACTTGCTTTAAGTGAAACTTACGTGACTACGTTTGAGAAAATATGAATGGACTTTGTGAAAGATGGTAAAGCCAGAAAAGAAATCACTAATGAGGCTTGATAGAAAGGAATTTCGTGCTCCAAATAATATGATTTGAGTATGTATCCATATTTCACGTGTAGCAAGATAACTGTGGTACGTCCGCATACTAAATACGTAGGAGATACTTATTTCATCTGGACGTTTCAGTATTAGGCCGTAAACTTCATTATATTTTGTTACATCACTATGTAACAGAACTCTGCCTAGTCAAATCAAATTGCTTAGAATAAAATATATTTATTGATAATTATCACCGTACCATCTGCGAAACAAGCTAAGCATACGTAAATGATAACGGATTTAACCTTTCCAGTGTTAGTTATGTTAGATAAGTAAGTACGTATATAAACTTCTTCTATCATGCATGTTGTGTGTGTTGATTCTAGCAATTTGCTAATATTTCTATTAAAGGGGCGCACTACGCCACCGCGCTTCATGAGGTAGCTGACATATTGCGACCACCTGTGACTTTCCATAACATTACTAGTCTCACTCTGTGGAACTGTTTAGTTACTGCTCTGTGGCACTATAGGTACAAACATCTTTATTTCCATACAAATGTATTTTGCCTGTTTGAACGCATCGTTCTTCTAAACTACGTTACTTAAACCAACTTATCTTGACTTGATATGTTTTTTACAGTCATGGAGTTGGACTCCGATGGATATAACCGATAGCTAAAAAGAACCACATTATTCGTTACCCGAAAGTGAAGCGAGGGCGGGTCGTTTGTCTACACTTATACTACTTATTATGAAAAGGATATATTTGTATTTTTGTGCGTATGTTTGTAATAAATAAACTACTGTGCTGATTTCAATAATTCTTTCACCGTTGTAAATAAGGCTATATTTTATCCCCATACTCCTACGAAAAGGAGGACTACGCGGGTGAAACCGCGTGACATCCGCTAATTGTTTATAAATGTTTATTTTTTTTATTATTTATGTATATTATAATTCAAATTAAATAAATAAAATTAATTCTTGTTATAAATTAGGTACGACACCAATAATAAATTGTAGTGTAAGTGTATAAGGCCACTGGTTCTCGGTTCATATTTGATTAATGTCGCATATATACATTAGTAATAATGGCTTTACCTAGACATAGGTAGCCAAGTTGGTTGGGTTAACTCTTATACATACATAATCCTTCCTACTCTACTACACTAACAACTCCTTTGTGTATTTGTCTCATTGCGTTGTCTATCTGTGGTGATAAGTGAATGACGTTTCACCTCCGCCTGACCTTTGTAGGTCGGTAGACCTTGATACATATAACAGATCATAATATTTATTGAAGTTAAGTATAATAGCTTGAGTTTTTGTAAAGAGACTACTTCCTTTAGAGAAGTCTATTTTCATTTTGCTTGCTATTTACCTACCTACATAACCTACATTATTTAGTTATTATACATATATACATAATTTCATACATATATATAGTTCTAGTAATCAAATTAACGAAACAGATATTAAAACATCTCTATAAGTTTATTCAAGTTGTTAGTTAACATTTTAATAAAGTTCACAGATACTATAGAAATCAACGTAAGTAGTAGTATATAAAATATATTAAATGTTTAACTTAAGCAACGACGTTCCATGGCTGGCCTGATCCTTTCATTGTAGACTTGACCTGGAAAAATTACAGACAATTATTTTATAATGAAACCAATCTAGCACCATACCACCATCGCGTCTTTCATCATTAAACAAACTAGAGCCCGGAGAAAGTCTGGTACTATGATATGACATGTTTATTGGTCTGATATTTTTAACATTTTAAATTGTCTTAGAGGCTAAGTGACATTGATTGATTGCAAGAACAAAATTCAAATTTTAAGGCAATTCTAAAATTACTAGCAGCAGACTCGCCACTGGTCTAAGTTGTGAACTACGAACCCCTTACAATTTTTTCCCAGTGAGTGACCCTATACGCAACGTATCTAACGTATAAGCCCTCATCATTGCGTATCTACAACTACAGGCTACAGTAACTGCACACATTATTAGTCGCTCAAAGCCAAGTCAGATTTATTTTAAACAGATCATTCAATTGATGTATTATCTACTCACCTGTTTAGTGATTAAATCTTCGCAAGCCATTCTTATTCGAGCGCAGGTTGCTGGTGAGTCCAAAATGAACTCGGAAGATTCACCACCGTCCAACCGAGCTGATTTGATTGCTTCCTTTATAGCAAAAAATATAGAGGCGGCTAAAAATAATGGCGGCTCGCCAACAGCCTGCAAACAACGTTAGTAATTAATTTGATATGCACATATTTCAACAAATGGATATAATTAAGGAAACTACTTTAACCTTTGAAGAATATACTGCTCTGGGATTTGGTGCGCCTTTCAACAGCGACACATTAAACGTCTTAGGAATGTCTGAAAAGCCGGGTATTTTATACGTCCCAGGGCCTCGTGACAGTGTTTCTCCACGCGGCGAAAATATCAGTTCTTCTAAAGTATAAAATCCATAGCCTTGCATAAATGCGCCTTCGATCTGTCCAATGTCTATAGCTGGATTTAAACTCTCACCGACATCCATTACAATATCAGTCCGAAATACTTGATGATCGCCGGTCAAACAGTCGACTATGACCTCCGAGCAAGCCACACCATAAGTAAAATATTCGAATAAATTTCCAGAATTTGTATCACGATTGTATTCAATTCTTGGGGCAGCATAGAATCCCGTTGCAGACAAACTTACTCTGTCCACGTACGCTGACATAACCCAATCTTCCCATTTACCATTTGGGTTCTTAATTTTGTAGGGTTCAAGCCTCTCTTTCAGAACGTTACACGCATTCACTACGGCCATACCGTTTAAATCTGAGCTAATACTACCAGCTGTAGGGGAACTATTCGGGATTGTATTTGTTGCCATTTCACTTATATGAATTTTGCTCACATCGACCTCAAGAGCCCGAGATGCTACTTGTATCATTTTTGTGAATAATCCTTGTCCCATTTCAATGCCTCCAATTGAAATCAAGACAGAACCATCATTGTAAACTAATAAAAGTGCCCCTGCTTGCATGAGAATATCAACTTGGAATGATATCCCGTATTTAGTGGGTACTAAAGCTATTCCTTTCTTTTTCCATCTATTTGTTCTGAAAAAAAAAATCACTTAAGTATTATAAATATGTGTACAGTAATGTAGACATACTAGACCTATTCTAGATTTTATACTAACTTACCTATTAAATTCTTCAACTTCGTCCTTCCGTTGCCAATAATTACAGCTCTCGATACATTCATTCCAGCATCTTGTGATAGTACAGTGTGTAAGCTCCTGATTATAATGGGTCATATTTCCTTCTTTATATAAATTTCTTTCGATTATTTCCTCATATGGTTTATCCAAGGCTGCAGCAATTTGCCTTATTAGAGTTTCTGCAGCTAGCATCGCTTTAGGTGCACCGAAACCTCTAAAAGCGGTGTTTGACGGCATGTTTGTTTTGCAGACATATCCTTTCACTCTAATGTTAGGAATGAAGTAGCAGTTGTCCACGTGGACTAGAGCTCTTTCCATCATCTGCATAATTAATAGAATCAATTAATAATGAATAGGTTATCACGCGGGTTGCTTGTGTCGGTTAATATTATCTTATTCACTTATCGAGTTTCATAGAATGTTTGCATAACGAAATGAGATACTTACTGAACATGATATATCCATATAGTTTCCAGCATTACAGTATATCTCAAAATATGCACCAGTTATCTTTCCATGGTCATCAAATGTTACTTTGTACTTTATCAGACAAGGATGTCTGTAACCTGATACTTGCATATCTTCTTCTCTGTCTAGAACTGCCCGAACTGGCTTCCTCAATTTGAAAGCGGCAATGGCTACAGGCACAGCTAACAAAGCGGCTCTTGTTTCTTTGCCACCGAAACCACCACCGATCCTCTTCACTTTAGCCACAACTTTGTGGTTGGGTATATGTAGTGTTTCTGAGACTATGTGCTGAAAAAACAAATCTACGTTATTTTAATTTTTACGTGGTAGTACGCGTATTGTACAATGTTCCTTAAAAGTAGTATCAGTATAATTCATTTCACTTACTGCAATGTCCGCTGGATTTTGAGTCGTTGATATTATTTCCAGTTCATCTTCTTTTCTCATGGCATACGCCGATATTGTTTCTAGATAAAAATGTTCCTGAGCTCCATTTCTTACACTGCCTTCTATAATATGACTAGAGTTTTGAAATACTGTGTCTACATCGCCCTTCTCAAGAATTCTTGGATAGCCGGAAAAATATGATTGATGTGATATAGCATCTTCTAAGGTAATAATGGCTGGTTCTAATCGTTCATATGTAACGATTACCAAATCTTTTGCACTTCTTGCAATCTTTTCGGAAGTAGCTACTATGGCACCTATTACACAAGCACGGCTTGTAACTAAATCTCTTGCAAATATTTCTTCGTCGTTTATTATCGGACCCATTTTATTTGATTCCTCATCTAAATCAGCAGCTGATAAGAAAGCTTCCACTCCTGGTACTAAGAGAGCTTTGCTCGCATCTATAGATTTTATTTTGGCGTAGGGCTCAGCACTTAATAGTAAGGTCAGGTAAAGTTCCCCTTGAGTATGTGGAATATCATCACAGTAAATTGCTTCGCCTGTAGCTTGTTTAAAAGCTGAAGCATGAGGGATAGGTCTTCCTACTGCATCCGATAGTTTTCTGCCATTATTTTTTATTTCAAAACATTGGGAACTATTTGGTTCAGTAATCTTTATTTCTTCAGCGCCACTTAATTGAGAACGACTCAAACTATAACCATTTTTCTGTACTATTTTTGAGACATACAAATAGAATTTAAAAAATAAACTGAGACAAAGAGACTTTCGATAGTCTGCCATTCCACCAGGCACCGATATATCTAAATCTAGTTCTTCTGATAAAGAGTTCAATATTCTCGTTAGCATTTTCTCGTTCCATTGACTTCCAACCAAAAGATTAGAAGTTATCGTAGCGCATTTAGTCACAGGCCCCATGCCACCGTAACAAAGCTTAGCTTCTGATACGATATTAGTACTGCGATTAATTCTTACATTAAACACTCCAGTTACTATTGAAATATCGTCATCTTTTCTCCTCGCTTGCTTGTATGCTTTAAAAAACTGCCTATCTTCTGAAAAAGGTATCTCGATAGATGTCACTATTTCGTCCTCTTGTAACGCTGTTTTTCTATAACCATTGAAAAATGCATCGTTGACTGTTATTTTACTCGTTCCTCTTTCGTGATTGCATACATTCACTACAGAAGAACATGCCATCAATATAGGATTTAAATCGGATATGGGACTCGCGGTTATAATATTCCCAGCAAGAGACGCCACATTACGTATTTGGTTACCAGCGAACCAATGGAGCATGTCCTTTATTGCCAAAAAGATTGCAGCTTTACCAGGAGCCTCATTGATCACTTTCTCCAAAAACATAATAATGTCGGACAAAGAAGTAGTTGCCCCTATAACAATACCGTCTTCGGTGATCTTGCAAAAATTTAATTCTGGTATTAACGATGGGGACAAAAGTATTGGGTATACTTTCTTTTTAAACTTCATTTCTACGCCAATCTCGGAGTTGCCGACAACAATTTTACTATCCGGTATATTGTGCTTCAATAGCAAAAAGTCATTTAAGTTGCTTGGTCGGATCCAAATACTATTTTCCCCTCGGAATAGAACTTCAGTTTCTCTATACTGATTATTTAATTTGAGCTCAGGTGGGAAAATTGGTTCTTGAGTTCGATCGTATGGTTGAAATGAAGATTTATTGAACAATTTGTCTTCTGAGCCAATTTCTTTTATATTTCTGTTTCTACAGCATTCGCTTCCCATCATACATGGAGTATTGCTATCTGGTGTAGTATATTGTCTTTCCCATCCCTCCATGAATGTTTTGAACCCTTCTATGATGGGTCGGTACCCAGTACACCTGCAGAGATTACCTTGCAACGCGGTATCTATATCGCTGTAATCAATCCTGTTCTTATTTCTGAGCAAAGCGTACATTGACATGACAATGCCGGGCGTGCAGAAACCGCACTGCGAACCGTGGGCTTTCGCAATACGTTCTTGCACCGGATGCATTCGATCATGTGTCGAGCCAATACCTTCGACTGTGGTCACTGCTAGGCCGTGCATTGCACATACAGGTGTCAAGCATGCATTGACTGCCATGTGCCTGGAAAGAAAAAGAGATGATATAAATAAAAGTAGTTGGATTAGGTACCTATTACTTACTTAACTGCTTAATTAAAGTAGAGGTGATTGGCATCAAATATCCAAAGTAATGAATTCAAGGAAAGGCCAATCACCCTGACTATTTTATTTGTCGGAAAGTTTAATTTGTTAGCATTCTGTAACTCATGTCCAGTTTAATGCCAAGCTTCACAACATTGTAGTTTATCTAGTATCTAAGGCCATAAGTTCAATTCTGTTTATTGTTATTGAAACTGATTATGTGCTAGGTGCCTACTGGGTACTGCTTAATAAATTGAATGTGTTTTGATTTGAAAATGCAAATTATTTGGTAATTGCTTGTATTGATTAATTGACTTGTTTATCGACGCTATGAAAGGATCACAGCAACGGATTTTCTTAATTTCGACTTAGTACCTAAAGGGCTTAAAAGTATTTATATATAATTTGAACGAAAATAAAGAACACAAAATTAAGGATTTTTTTTAATTAAAATTTTAATTGCTGTTTAATTCGTATTTGTTTTGAAATAAAGGTACACCGTGTTCCAAGAATGTGAAATATTTTACTTCTAAAAGGTGTAAATAGGGGGTGAAAGTTTGTAGGTATAGAAATCATTTATAAATCTTTTACAGAGGTCCATGAAATTTTGTAGTTATATATGAGTTATTTGCGAAAAAGGTGAAGAGGTTGTGTTCTGTTCTACTCGTACATAATATACTTACTTGACGCGATCCTCACTGGGCAAGTACTGGGAGATCATGACGGTACAAGCACCACAGCCTCCTTCGCCGCATCCGTACTTGGTGCCGGTCAGTTGTAGTTTCCTTCGTAAATACCACAGCAAAGTCCATTCTGGATCTGGATTCGGATCGACCACCTGAAATGTAGGTAAGTAATTGCAATCAATTAAAAATATCTAGCGAACCAAGCTCGTTCTGCATTTTTACACGACTACGGCGAAGCAGTTTTGATTTTTACCGGAATGTAAGTATGTGTGTTTTTCCCTCAGCACTCCAACGCTACTTAAAAAAAAATAGACAATGAGGTATCGTTGGGTGCGTCTTGATTGCCCGCTGGTTATATACTATATTATAAGATCACATAAAATTGTATCGCCCTCTAGAAGCGACAAAAATAGTTCTTTTCTAATCATGCCGTGTTTGGTTTCAAATGAAAAGGCGACATTTGAAATATATATATTTATATATTGCTAGTTATTGCATGCATCCGATTAATGCGAAAATCTTCGTACAATCACGTGACAGATGTGAGCCAAACATTGTTTTGTTAGACTACGTGGCACGTACTTTCTTACGTGGCGTAAACTTACTTTTTTTAATTAGTCTTAAGAGGCATCATAAGTAGAAGACAAAATGGATATAACGACGAACGAATTATTTTTTTCGGTGTAGGTAAATCATTTAAACAACGAGACTTCAGTATAAATATTTATCTGGCAGAGATCGAACATAGAAGATCAGTGTTTCGTCAAGCGATGCCGTTCTATTAGTGTCGTGTTTACCTATATGGTGAATACCAAAAACTTCCAATGCTCCTTTAGGAAGCGATTTGCAAGCTGTAGGGAGTATCTGAACGTAAACCCATCGTTTTACGTAACTGTAAAACGATTCCATCCACCGAACTTATGTTTGGCAATGCCCTATTACAGGCACTATTACTGGCACGCACCTACCTAACATCTTAACTACTTTGATACCTACATCATACAAAAGACTAACAAAACAATATTTTTTTACCTTCATTAATTAACTATGAGATCGTTAGATAAAGGCAAGCTATTAAAAATCTATTAAAATACAATGACTTAGATGTCTAATTGGTTTCCTAATTATTGCATAAAAAAAGTTGTGAAACGTAGCTGTAGTTAATTAATTATGCCTGTCCAGATCGAAGTATGAAAAGGGCTGAGGGCTGAGATAGTTAATTAGTGTTACCAAGTTAGTGCTTAAATCCTGGTATCTACATAATTTTGAATGCTAGGAAGAGTTATTAAATGGTACAGATACCAATGTCCGACCATTGAAGGTGTAGTTAATCTTAAATTTAGACACAATTAACTATCCTCATTGCACTAGGCTTAGCATTAAGCAAATCATAATTAAGTGAGTAAGCAGTTACTAATGCAAGTTTGGAAAACGCAATAAATTACTATAAAATATAAATAATATAATATGCGTTATAAAATAAACACACATTTTTTTTTGGACAAATTATAATAATGTTCGTGTGTGTTAAACGCCAATAATAATGTTCGGTACCTACCTGTCAAAATATAGAAATATTGTCGGAGAGGGCGGTCACACCTGCTTTGCACAATAGCTTATTACGTAGCTAAATACAAAAATATAAACAAACAGAGGCATTATTGTAGGTAAATGAGTCGCAAGTAGGCTCCGTCGCGGCTCGATCTACGCCGACACTGTGTAAGTCGACGGGCGTAGCTGGAGGGGGGCATTGTGGGGCAAAGCCCTACCATAAAATCACAATGCCCTACCGTAAAAATACGAAAAACTAAGATGAATTAATTGAATTGTTACGTTATGGTTTCAGATAAAAAAAAATGCGATTGCTATCTAAACTTTTATTTGCGAATGAACGTCAGTTTGAGAATAGTATGAAGCTAATGTGGCTAAAGATTACTTGAAATGGAAAATATATTACAGGCAACGAGAGGCATTCAATATATATTATGATTTTCTATGATACCTACATATTATGATATTTTGCATCTGTGGCGATCGTAGGATGTGGCATGACTGCAGAGTGCGAATACGTTTTCAAATTTAACTGTAATCAATAAGCCTTTGAATAAAAAAAACAAAATCAGTTGATCTGTACGAAGTTCTTCGCATTTTTAATAACACAATTAATCGTAGAATTCAGCTGTTTTAAATATTTTTATTATTTAAATATTTATATTTTAATATCATATTGTTTGTGTTCGTATCCATTTACTCGTATACCACCCAACAATTAATTACCTCACTCTCACTTACGTACGGACCTACCGTGGTTCTGAATCTGAAGCGGTTGAACTTCAGATTCAGATCCGCGCTTGTTCTTCATTCTTGAGGATTTAATAGTTCTTAGATCCATGCTCGTGTTCTGTCACAGAAATTATTTGTCTTCGAATAGCTATTGTATGTACATGGCTGACCTAGAGGTCAGTGATATGGTATGATACATGGTGATCGATTTAGGAGTCCGTGCTTCGGAGCAGACCAGTTTTGAATTTTTTTTTACATTAGCCCTACCTGTAAATAGGCTGCCGTACCTCAAATTCGACTCTAGCTACAGCCGTTCAGTCCCACTCTCACCTCGTTCGCTAGCTAAAATATATTTGACAAACCACCCTACATCCAGTGTCGTAATGATTACGCAAATTATTTGATGAATGTCCATATCACGTACTAAATAATAGGCGCGCGCTCCCCGACTCGTTACCATTTGTTTGTTGTGTTTGCTATATTTTTCTTCAAAATTATCTACTTTATAAAAAAAAAATACTACTAAAAATACTATTAACAATGACGTGCAAGCTAGGTACACAAACCAGCAAAACCAGATGGTTTTACGGTACGGACGCACAAACATTGCAAACTCGGGAACTCACTAGAAAGAACTCAAAACAAGGCTAGTTTCCGAACCGGTGGTAAATTCTCCGCCTTACCAGTGCCTAAACTCAATAAATCATTTTCACCGCCCAAAGGGAAACCGTTTAACAGTTCTGGTTAGCATCCATTCCCGGACAAAGTATGAAAGGAAAGTTGGAAATAAATTTTATTGATTAAATCATTATCACTTTTGACTAATAAAATTAATTTCGATTTATAAGTCGCCGCGCTCGGACGCAATGCAAAACTAATTTATGCTTTCGAATAATTAAGATACTACTTAAAAAGTTTATCGCCTTTTGCAATACATACTTTTATAATTTGCTTAAATGTTACAATAATTAATAGTGTCTAAATTTAAAATTCCACCCATAATTTCAATGTGACCCCTGTACAGGTAACAAACAGGTACAAACAATTTGCTTACCTTTTTTCCGTTGACAAAGAAAACTAAAGTAGTTTGCGTATAATTAGGCAATACATTCTCTACCAGCTCCATCGTTGCCGGTTTTTTAATATCTTATTAAAACCGGTTGGCACACTCAGTCAAGTTCACTAATAACAGAAGTTGTCACATAGCGTGCGATGTCCGATCGAGTCGGCTGCCTTCGTATCACTGCGCGAGATCTACCACTACTTACATACAATACCAACGTACCTATCTGCCTTGACGTGACGTTACTCACTGCTTCTGCACTTATACTAATATTAGGTACGCATAGAATAGACTTTAATGAAGGAAGTCTGATTGTCACACATTGCCTTTCTATTTGGTAGTGATCTATTTAGAACTTACGCCGGCTATTGATCGATACAACGGAGGACCATGTTCTTCATAGAAACTAAAATTTGCCATCGGCCAATCGACTCCTATGCCGTGTTGTTCGACTATCGAGGGTAAAGTTGCTTGTCTAAAATAAATTAATACCTACTCGTTTACTTTTTTAAATGTAAATATAGTTATTGTGCTGGAATTCTGGAGCTTTCCAATGGTTCGCGCGCCAACAATTTGCAATTACTCAGTAAAAAGTACTGTTGGCATATTTCAATATATATAACTCAAAGGTGACTGACGGACTGACATAATGATCTATCAACGCACAGCCCAAACCACTGGACGGATCGGGCTGAAATTTGGCATGCAGGTAGATGTAATGACGTAGGCATCCGCTAAGAAGAATTTTGATTAATTCTACCCCCAAGGGGATTCAAATTTGTATGAAACTTTGTCAATTTAAACCGATATATTGTATAAAACTAAATCTACGCGGGTGAAATCGCGGGGCACAGCTAATGTTAAATAAATAAATTACGCTTTTTTTTCGGTGAGCATTTACCAACTACAATAAAATGGTTGCAAATTTTGATGGGGCAAAATCAACTAAAAAAACTAGGTAAAACAAAACAATTTATTGCACTAAATCTACTTAATACAATATTTACCTACTGTCCGCAAATCTGTATCTTACAACATATTTCACATACTTAAAAGGGAAAGATTTTCTGACTAATAAAACTCTCAACATACCTTATGTTGAGAGTTTCTAGACATCTTTTATTTATGTACAAAAATGCTGGTAATGTTCACATTAGGTTTGAAATTAATATTTTTGACCACATAGTTTTTTGTTTTAACATAATTAATATTTCATGATTCTTGTAAAAAATATTAAGGATTAGATCATGATTCTATTCTATTGCACTGATATTACAAATGTACATTCTTAACTTATTTCTATGAAATATCTGATGTTAGGCTTCTTTCAGTACACCTTTCTGTTCTAATTCCCTTTCAACCATAGTGCCTTCATAAAGTATTTTCTCCTTCAATGCATCTTGCAGTAACTGAGCATCAAATCTTTGCTGAGACCACTGGTACCTACAAAATGACCAATAAAGTAATGTGGACATTGAGAACATGCCCACACCAACATGCTGTGATAGCATGGGTCTAGATGTTTTGATAAAAGTAGCCAATCCAACACCAACTCCTGTTGCTATTCCGTACAGGAAGCTCTCTCTGAAGCATGGAATCTTTGACAAATCCCGACCAAACAACACCAAACCCTGGGAAAAAGTATATTAATTTATTGAGTTAAACTTATGGTAAAGTTGATTATGGACAGGATTAAGTGCATATTTGTCCCATTTTCAGAAGTCATTGCATATTTTGTTGATATTACATTTACACATATTTACTACATTTAACAATAGGTTATTTAATTAGAGTAAAATTAATAACTGTTACAATTTTTTTTCCATAAATATCTATACCACACTTAATGAAAAGGAAATATTCCTGGATATCTGACTATAAAACTGTTAAATTTCCGATGATTATAGGGTTGCCATCTCTGAAATTTGGACAAGGAGCATGAAAAGCCCGGATTTCATAGCCTAGAAACAGACATTTCAGTCAACATGTATTTCTAAATGGCACTGGTCTAGTGGTTTTATTACCCTAGATACGAAAATGATTTTGGGTCAATTTATGCACACATTTCATTAATTTTTAAGATTTTGCAAGATTAGCTCTGTTTTTTTTTATTGTAGAGCTGTGTATTCGCTGTAAAAAACAGATAAAATAATCAAAAATCACCTCAATTATATTTATTTTACATCCAGAAATATGTTTGAAGACTGATTACAAATGAAACCACACCCATATGCTCCCTGGACACCCTCCAAACTAGGAGAATCCATGGAAACCAGGACAGATGGCAGCCCTAATTGAATACATAATAAATTTTTAATAAATTTTATTATTTATTGATACATGATTACTTTTCAAATTCAACTAAGTAAAATGCATTGTTCCCAACCTAAATGAAATGGTAAGGGGGCAGGAGGATGATGATGATATGTTGCAATATTCAATGTTATCACTAAGTAAACTAGGCTCAAACTTTAATATCAGTTATTGATTGGTGCAAGCAAATGCAAATTGGCAACAAGAGCTCCTATTGTATATGGATATACTTAGGTGTCTACAGAACGAAATATTACTTATGCCCTTTGTATAATAATTTTTAACTAAATCAAATCATTCAGTGTTAGGAACGATTGATTGGCTTGCAACAGTCTGGTCATTCATATTTTATCATCTGAGAGTGGTCGGACTGAACAAAATTGTCCTAAGATGGAGACTTATATTATTAGTGCCTGGACTCTTATGGATTTAATCAATCCCATCAGTGGGTTTGTTTACCTTTTTCTCTTCTTCATCTTCCTCAAGCATACTCTTTACTACGGTATCCATTGCTTAGGTTCTTTAGTTTTTTTATTTCTTCTTGAGGCAAGCAAACAACATTGATACACGTACAATGTGGTCTTTTTCTTGTAAATAAAAATAGAAAATTTTGAACATGCAGGTTACAGCGACGTAACATTTATTATTTTTATCATTATTTTTCCGGCCCTTTTGACTTGTCTTGACTTACTGTCAGTAAGTCAAGTGTCAAATAAACTGACAATAAACGGTACTCACGCCGATTCACGCAAGACCATAGATTATGAAAAAAAATTCGCTTAAGATCAAAGGTATAGAATGTAGATGAAGATATAGAATGGAAAATTGAGTCAGTGATTTTTTTCTTCATCTATGCCACAACTATAACATCCTATTCTGTAAAAAAAATATAAATATGCTCACGCCATCCCAGAAGGGTCCCCGAAGGAGTAAGCAGAGGTGATGTAACAACAACACCCACATTTCACCGAATATGATTAAGTGCCAACGTGACAGAGGGTGAGTCCATGCCGTCTCCGGCACTATACATACGTCTTTGAATTACTTCTCAGACATAATTAATATGCTGGTTTCCTCACGATGTTTTCCTTCACCGTAAAGCACGTGGTGTGAAATCACTGTACATAAGTTTTTAGGAAAACTCATTGGTACAGGCCCCGTTGGGATTCGAACTTGCGTCACACATATTATTTAATTACATTTGTGACATTACAATTTAGAAGATGTTGTAATTCTATGGTGATATATTTAACATTGTACGCGTTGGGACCTTGAGAATAAAAATGTCAACTAGTCTGCAATGTCACTTTGACAGTATTGATATCATACTGAAGCATACATTTATATATCTGTCTTTGTCGTTAACATGCAGTTTTATATAAATCTGTCCTGCTGTCACTCCAATCCAATAATGTGAAATAGAAATCTGACTGGCAGGCAAACGATTATTGAAGCCTGGTGGTGGCCGTGTTTCAATTTTCGTTTCTGTTACAAAATAAATAAAAATTGAAATATTGACTTAATAAACGTGCTCACTTAAATATCTGTTATGTATATGAAATTTAAAAGTACTTATAATGGGCAAATGTGTTGTAATTTAGTTATATTTTAATAATAAACCAGTTCATCTGTGAGTGATAAATAAGTTCGAGAAACCAGAAGCTTTTATGTTATCTTCAGCTTTACTAGCGATAACAATAGGACAGGAATAGTACCGCATAAATGTACTTCTTCGAAGACAGATTTTATTCAGAAGACAGTTACATAATGTGCCTGTAGGACTACATCCACATTCGCCTACGTTTTATGATAGGTAAGTACATCTAACGATAGTAAGTTGTTATCATATTCATCGAGATATCCGTCTCTAACCAGGCTATCAAGTTACTAGCCACAAGTCACTAGAAAATGTTTACAGGCTGTAGATAAATCAATGATTTGATTTCTGTAATGTGTAGCTGCTTATTCTTATTAGAATCTTACTAAAGATTTATTTCTCAATGGTAATTATTGAAGAGTTTTTTTAGTAAGTTAGTGATAAATAAAGGTCAATCTTATAGTAAATTAATATTGACTTGATTAAATGAAACATAAATTTTTAATTGATATAATGTATTATAGGAAGTTAACTGTACAATATAAGAAGGTTTTCATCATTGTGATACATAGCTCAGGTGAGACATGCATGGAAATGTATCTGCACCTGCAGTAATTTCTGAAACAAAACTGTAAATAATAGTCCATTTTTATTCAAGAAAACTATAAACTTTTATAAATATAAATTTATTATAAAAATTCATGTAAATTACAAAGTACTTTTTATTGTTATATACAAAATTTACTATAATATTTTTTTTCTATAATTATTCTTGTACATTCCACCCGTCCCCTACAGCTATCTGACTGGTTTTTTTTTTCAATTCTATTGTTTTTTATACATAGCATATTTTTAAATTTCCATAATATTTTTTTAACATTCAAGGTAAAAACTGGATAGCTTTTACCTTTTATATTCTTAATCTATAAAACTAAGATAAATGATGATACCATTTTGATTACTAAGATCATTGGCCACATAAAACATTGAGCTCAAATATTAAAAATATTCTTTGTTTAAAATTTATCAAAACATCATTATAAATATAATTCATATTCAAAACTAATTGAATACTTTAACACAGTTATTCTTTAGTTTTATCTGCAATAATGTAGTTCAAAATTCGAAATATCTTTATTAGATTAGGCTTCTTACAAAGTACTTTCAAATCGTCAGAAGGACACAAAAAAAATACACAGTAAATTAATACCTACCAAATATGTGTAGTATAGAAATGTTATATGCTTGCAAATATGTCTTGAGGTGAACACTTTTATTAACCTTCTTATTTACTTTGGTCTAATCAACTGCAATGTTTTTTCTGGGATTATTGTACACTTTTAGTGATAACATTATCTTAAAAATTATACAATGTAATCTTGTAGTGTGAAAGGAATTTATTCTGTGTAGATAGCTACCTACTTTTAGTCTTAAACATTGTTTTTCATAAAAAAATATGTACTTATTATAATTTCAAATTATTCTGAATTGTTTTTGAATTGCATATCTTTAAAGAAAAATTAAAGATACATTAAACATTATTTGCCTTTCAAGAAACCACAACTACACTTACAAAGTTCTCAGTAGAGAGAGTGTTTGTGGAAGATAACAGATATACATGCACAGACAAACACATTTTCATAACATACCTACCTAGTTAAGGACAGGCACTTTAAAGGCTGGTTAAGACACAATAATACTTTTAAAGTAACAAACAAGAGGAAATCAAAACAATTTAAACATTATTTAAGTACCTAATATATCTTTTGTACCTGCCTATAACCTTGAAAATGGTTGAACTACCTAGATACAACTAAAGTTGTTCATATTAATATTACCTTGGTACATTCTTGTAAGTCTGAACTTATTATTCAATTAAATGCTTATATAAATGTCACATAAATAGCTACATACAAAAAGAGATAACATATATTTGGCTAAGTACTGCAAGATTAATTATTATTATTGCTTAATATTATAAGACACAGGTAGAACCTAAATGGGTTTTGACTGACTGTAAAATAGAGAGGGATCTTCGTTGCCACCGACGGCATGAGCGTGAAGGTTACACACAGCAACATTATTCTCTGAGCATGACGAAACACATGCAAAGTGTTATTTTTATTCAACTCCTTTTAACCATATTGTATTTGCAACTGTTAACAAGTCAGGCGTGTAAATACCTGAAAGTTCAAATTATTCGTTCAGTCTTCAAAGATGCTTCAAAAGGTAGTCGTAAATTAACATAGTCGTATTAACAGTTTATCAATGTTCAATTGTCTGAATTAAAGTGAATTAAGACCGCCCATGTTCGCTTGCGTTTGATCAATGAAGCGAACATTATGAATTTGATTAACTCGTACCTATTCGTTTGCATCATTAGAGTATCCATTTACCTACCTAATTACCTAAGGTTTATAGTAAGTTACGTTTAATATGTTTAAGTATTATGTTTGTTCATATGTTTGAATAACATTGGGTCACATTCGTCGTATCGTCGTGATTACACCAGCCACTGTTATGTTATCTCTGATATAAAAATAGTAAGGACAATTACGTAGGTACCTATATGTACCTATTTGTATCATATCACGTATTTGTGTTTCACAAATGCATATGAGGTGAGGAGCCCTAGGCACTAATCCAAACAAATGCTGCTGGGAAATTACGGATGCAAAAACCCAATAACACTTTACCCTTTGATCGAACCCAGGACCTTGTGTTTCACAGTAGCGCTTGCGACCACTAACACCATAACGAGGAGGTTTTTATAAATAATTTAACAATGTACCTAATTCTTTGATATTGTACTTATTAAATACGTAGTTGTTTTTACTGCATAATTATTTAATGTCTTAGTCCAAAGAAGCATAAATCAGGGAGGAGTAAATGCGAAGCAATAAAAAAATGAATGGATGGAAAGTGAACGCAAACACTAGGGAAGGACGGATTCAGTGTCATAATTTCACGCGTCCTACGTACGAATTCGACGAAGGCTGAGGGCAATTTTCAAGGTCAATAAAACTCGGAACTACGATGAAATACACGCAATGCGCCCCAGTTAGCCCTTGCGCATTCCTACCTTAGCTACATTTCCTGTCACTAAAATACACTTGGAACCCACCAATGCTTAAATTATAATGCATTAGAGGCAATCATCTGTCTTTCTTTTAGATATCTATATAAAATCAAAGCCTCTGCTTCTCTTTATAACATCAACTATTTGCCAGTCGAAGTCCCGTTAAAATCTAAGATCTAAGATTTACGGCAATAAACAGGCGCACAGACAATTTTAAAAAAAATATATACTCTTATGGAATGACCGTTTTTATTTTCATTACTATGCATTGAGTGAAACGGTGTTAATTTGGCTTTACAAACAGACACTTAAATTTTATTTATGTATAAATAAATAAGTATAGATTATTTATATTTTTATATTTGACCTGACTGCTAAGTGTAGTACACAAAAAAAAACCCAGAAAGTAATTACCCAATAATTACTAGGTGTAGGTTACTATTACCTTACACGGCTATTGTTCAACACGTGTTCGACGATACGTGGAAATTTCTTTGCAATATGATAGAATATCCTATCAGATCGGGATATCGTGCATATTTCCATCGATAACATTTTGTCGGTGTTCGTAAAGTGTTGAATAAGATACTTATCAGGCGTTATACATATACGAGATATAGATATAACATGCTTTGTGAGTATTTTGGATACCATCCAAAATGTATATGTTGTGCCAATAGGCATTATTATTTGAGCTTTATCACTCATTATAATGTATGTACGTAACATATTTAGCGGTTAGTATTGGTGGTGATACAATACGTATCTGTCGGTGGTGATATATCAAGACTGGACTCTAAAACTTATTACTGAACCTTGAAAAAGTACCAAGTTGGTCGTCGCCACACCAGCATGTCGAGTTCGACGGGCTGAATTGGATTGAATTATTGAATGATATTGAATTTTATTGCAAATTGTCGATAGAAGATCTAAAACGAATTTTTTCAGAGAGGAATTAAAACGATATAGAAAAATTAAACTGACCGACTTTTAATGGTACGTTGAAATCCAAAATGTCGTCATTTATTAGTAAGTTTATAAAATGTTTATTAGACAAAGTACTAATCGTCAGAATTACACGATCATAACAGAATTACTTATAAATGCCGCCGGTTTCGGAGGGTTGTTTTAGCTGAGAAGAACCCTGCATGCAAGAAACTTAGCACTACTCTTTCAAAAATAGGTCTTACATTTTTATCTTTATCTATATCTATACAAATAAATAAATAAAAATATTGTTTGTAAATAAAATTATAATAATACCTAATATTATGGTCAGTACATAGTAGCTATTCATATTACATTAAATAATTATTTCACAAATATATTTAGGTACTTATACATGTCTTATACCTTCTTACCTATCATTAATTTGTGTTAATTGACGGGCAAGTCAAGACCATGTTACTAAGACGCCATTAGCTCTGTTTAGTAAATGGAATAGAACCGCAAACAAGGCAAGGAAAAATTCGACGCATGAGGTAGGATCACCAGTAGCTCAATTGGCAGAGCAACTGCACGGTTTGCAGAGGTCATGGGTTCGAGGCCGGCCTCGTGTTCGTATTTTTTTTGACAATTGTTAAGAATTACAATCAAAACATGTGTGTCATGCAAAAACAATCTAATATTTGGTATAGAAGGTTAAATGGCAAACAACTATGTACTTTTTGGTTTTTGGAAACTGTATATTTGATTGTAAAATATTTCAGATGCTTATACAGATATACAATAAAAGAATATGAAATGCAACATCTCACGGAGAATATTATAATTATTTACTTGAACTTTTATAATTATTATTTAACTGCCTTCTGCCCGCGACTTCGTCCGCGTGAAATAGCTTTTTGCTAACAATAACTTTAACCTGCGATTGGTGTTAGCGTGATGTTATATAGCCTAAAGCAACATCTATCAGTAGTTCCTAAGATTAACGCGTTCAATCAAACACACAAACAAACTATTCAGATTTATTTATATATATTAGTATAGATAAATGAATTAAGTAATGTATTATACATATATAAGTAAAAGTTTTTAAAGGAAGAGCTCGACATTCTTCGTTAGGGGTTAAAGATATATCTTCATCTAATTTCAGCAAAATCGGTTCTGTAGTGAAAAGGTAATCAACAAACAAAACTAATGTACTCCTCCAGTGTATGATATTTATTTAAATTGAGGCTCTTAAAACCGTTCATATTTTCCAGTGCCCAACAATTAAGAACATATCTGATTTGTCGTCACGTCAATTACACTCTACAGACAGATTTTAATTTCAATTTACAACAATTGTGTAACAGATTGAACATTTGTCTCTGGAATCTTAGTACTATTAGATACTGAAAAACAGTCCTTATTGAGATATGTTTAAGGTGGCTTACAAAATTCCCATAATTTACGCATGTCAGTACCAAAAGTAACTACTACGTATTTAATTAGCGCCAAAGACCTTCAAGCGAACAGTACATATTCGAAATGAACCTCACAAAATAATATACTGCTCTCAGAAGAAAATTAATAATACAAACATTGGCAAACAAAATATTGGCAATGTTTTTTATATTTCTATACAAATAAATAAAATTGAAGTGTCTGTTTTGCAATTTTACTAAATGCACATGAAGAAACATTTTTTCTGTCTATCTGTTTGTTTGTTATGCCTAATATCGAAAACGGCTAGTCCGGTTTTAACGGGGCAGATTTTCACTGATAACAGATAGCTGATGGAGTAACTTCGGCTACATTTATTTGAAATAAAGATATAGAGTTCCGCGAGATAAAGCATGAAACTTAGTTTACGCGGGGCACAGACAAATTGCACTTTACACCAATTGGAGATTCACAAGTAAACACGCGCCCACTGTAATCAACCTATTGACACACATTCCATAAAGTACCTAGCTATACTCGCTATGTATCATTAACCAAATTGATGTATTGAAGAAAATGTATCAACTGCTATTAAATTAGTAAAATGTTCTTCAAATCCTCGATTGCAATAGCGTCTGTGTTAGCAAAGAGGGTTATTTAATTTTTGATATAATTAGAGGAGCTCGTGTCACAGTTGCTATTGCGCATATCATTCGATCAGCAAAGTTAAGCAACCCTAACCCTAGCCAGTAGTTATATGGGAGACCGCTCGAGTTCCCTCCGTGCCTCGGAGAGCACGGTCCCGGTTGTCAATTTATCATCTTTGGCAATCGTTACAGGTCAGTCGGAGTCCTAAAATAGTCTGACAACTGGTTTAATCCAAATCACAGTTTTTCCTCGTCAAAGGGGTTGTGAAGGTCAGATGGCAGTCGCTCCGTATAAAAAAAGCAGGTGACCCCAATAACGTATGGGATAATCCTAGGAGATGATGATACATTTTTTTGTCTAGAATTAATTTACGTGTCTTATGAGCCCCTTACTGCTCGACTTTGACCGCGTGTATAATATGTATATTATAATTAAATCAAAATCATTACTATCGTTCGTTTGGTATTATTGGTAGAGTCTTAGATATGTTACGAGTACCTTAAACCTAAACTTGCGCAACTAAAATTGCGTGTTTATTTTACTCAAATTGCGTGAGCGAACATTTACGTTAACATCTTAGCTTTACTAATAATTCATCGAGTCGCTTGCGTGGATCACATACTGTAACTAATTGTAGGGAGTGGGTGGCTACGCAAGTTCAAATCTTGGTCTTCGTCTGACACACAGATGGTCTTGTTAGATTCGTAGCTATAGATTCGTAGTAAAAGAGTTTTTCAAAAAACTTTAGTGCATTTATGCCTCACCTCTACACCAAGCTTTATTTTACTGAGGAGAGATTCAAGCGCGTATGTATGTATAGTGAATTTAAGAAATGGTAGTACTGCTTACCTCTTCTTAGGCCCTCCAGAGAAGGCTAATGTTTATTGGGTTTTGGGAATTCTTACAAGGTTTAACTTCAAATTTATGTATAATTTTAATTTTAATATTTTATTATCTATTTTTTTTTTATTTAATCTATTCACCTAATAAGCATATACATATACTTACATAGGTTAGGTACTCGTTAAATGCTCGTTTTTCATGTATTTGTGGATTACTTTTTTTTTACCAAATTATCAACAGTATGAGCTTCTGGTTGATAATTCAAAATTAAAGATGACATACTCTATTTGACATAAATCACATATAATAAGAATATAAATTGGGAATAAACGTGAATGGCATTAGAATCAAACAATTAGCAAACAATGAAGTACATATAATTGAAAAATACATGACTACATATGGTGAAAGCGGTTGTAGTTGATTTGTACCGGTTACAACCGAGAGTTCACGTACTAACTAGTGTAGTAATCTGTGACATAAGGCTTAACAAGGCGGTAGCAGCTTAGTCTCAAATAGCCTCAAACGTTCGTTATAAATTTACATCATAAAAGAAAACATATTCCACGCACAGTCTGCTCTATACAAAGGCTAGGGATGTTAACAACGGTTGCCTAATTATTGTGAAACATGGTGTTTGTTTCTAGTTCATGCAACGAGTATCGCCTCAAGGGCTTCCCGAATTAGCTTGTCTATATCCTACGTCTTTAACGACCAGTTTGCTCTTTAATGTAATACGTTTACATCAGGTGTAAACGTAAATTGGCATTTTTATTAGCCTAATTCTTGTCTGCAATTTGGAACAGATGACTCAAAACTAGGTAACAGGGTTACCTGTTTCTTTTATGAAGTAGTCGCAAGTATTATGGAACCAAGAGCTCTTATTGCCATGACAGTTTGGTTACGTGACAGTGACAGATGTATGTACATATTATTCTCAGACATCCATGATTTTATCATCACCTCTTCCACGGCTTTTGTTTCGGTATACAATTCTCACAATATCCAAGAAATTTAATTGTTGTGGAGGTCGCTGGAATTATATGAAATTTAATTTTTCAAAATCCATGGGATATGGATGGGCAGACAATGATAATAATTCCTCAGGTCTTGCCGCCTGGGCAGTCGGGATACAGCCGTATTGTAATGCATTTAAAATATAATATCTAATTTACGTGGTATCGAGCTATTTTCGTAGCGCCAATAAAAGGTTACAAGAATACTTTAGTAATAGTCGTTGTTACCATGTCGTGCGTTCAACATGATGGAATTGAAATTTCAATAAATGATTATGTGAATATAAATTGATACATCTATGCGACCTTCGAGAATCAAGAACGTCTGTATTTGAATTGAAACTTTCAACTCGAATTGGGCGTTATGATTCAGAGTACAAACTGTGCGTAATCGTGTTTCACGTGTGTATGGCGCCTGAAATAGTTAGCGCATTTGGATACGTTGCTGTGCTTTTCAGTGTCTTATTTCTTTCACCGTTTTATTTCTGTAAACAAGTGTGACCTTGTGCTATTGTTGTTCAGTGTTTGCGGAATTTACTGGTATTTATTCATGCAACTCCTTTCCTACTCATTAAAACTACGTGAATAGTTCATCTACAAAGTAGTTTGTAAGTACAAAATATTATCTGTGTATTTTTCATTTTGTTTTACTGTCGTCAGTGTGATTGTGGAACATTGAACACAAAACGGACATGTGTCTAGAAGAAAATGTATCAAAGGAGAAAAGGTTACGAGTACCTACTCGAGTATATTTTAATCATATGATAGATAATGTGTGAATAATTTGAAAAAGTGTTTTATATTGCGCCTACATTTAAGAAATTAATTAGAGAATATCATAACATATTCACATGCTGTATCCAGACAAATTCCTACTGTATCATATAATACTTTCCTTTATTACCTGACAGAGAAATATTATGCACCCAGACATAGATTTATGCAACTTCAAGAATTTCATGGACCTTTTGCAAGTGCAGGAAGCATTTCAAAATCTTAATACATGTAAAAAAATAAAAGCTAAAAGAGCTGCGCTCACTGAGTTTATGGAAACATAATATGCTACCGCGAATGATATCATTCGCGGTATTTGTCTCTCACAATGTCCGCGACAATGTCTCTGGGCAACATTGTGGCACTGGCTGTCTTGGAGAGAGCTGCCTTGGCACTCCTCCCTGGTCGCCTGCTGAAGTACACGTACACATTGTAGACCAGTTGCCTGGTATCCGCGGGCAACTCCACTCGCGAGTCCTCGCCGGCCTCCCCCGCCCTACTGCTGTACAGTCGTCTCCAACTGAACATGGTCCAAGCAGTCATTGCTTCGTCTCCGTATTGCGCCGTCTTGCCTTCCAGTTTGCTCTTTCTTCTTTAAATTTACACAAAAATTTGAATTTCGTTTTATTTACGCACATACAACTTTGTTTTTTGAAGTAAACAGCAAAACAGAGTTACTACAAAGTTAATTAGAAAGTGTTACGTTGAACCGAAGGTTGCCTCTTTGCATCAAATTTACACCCACTATATTTTACAACTAATAACGGCACATGAGTTTTCGTTTGAACAAGTGTGACCACTTCGACGATATCCGTTCAGTCGGAAAGGTGTCCGCCAACTGGTGATGCAAAGGTCTCCGAAGCTTACATTCGCAAGCTGGTCACATGTTTGTTACATCCGTTGTGTTACAAACGTGAGCACAATGCGACGGGCGTCGGTAATACACGGCAAGTAGTCCGAGATATACCAATTTGGTATGCATAATGCAACCCAGTGCCCAGTATTGACAACATTGGCTACGGAATAATGTTGTCCGTTATGAAGAATACATTGCACACATCATTTACCCACCATATACAGAGGAACCGTTGCTCTAACCTATCATATTTGAGCGTGATGTTCATATAAACTACATAATATTTCATACCAAGATTTATTATCGGTGTTGAATGCCAAATTTGTAGCTTCGGAAATTAGTATTGTGTGCTGGCTGACAATGTGAAACTTGAGCCAAAACATCAAGCAAATGAACACTTAACAAGCCATTTTATTTTTATTTGTATCCCAAGATTTTACAACAAGGTCGCCGGGAATCCTTAATTTCCATTATTTTGTATTTTAAGTACCCATAAATAACAACGCAACTATAAATGCAAGAATGTATATTACTCAATTATAACGACACGGATTTAAGTGAAGTGCATATTTTTCGCTCTTCACTGTGGTTTCAAATTATGGTTTATAAGGTATGCTATTTTTATTAATCTTGCCACCAGTCAAAACCTAAAGCATCTTGATAGAAAATATAGGCATTTAATAGAAACTATAGCTGATCACCTTGACGAACGGAATTTTTGGTTGTAATAACATAAAATCTGAAACAAGTTGTACCCACTGCTTCAACTATTAACTTTGCCACTTTTTAAAGATCGTATTCCTTTTTGAGTTGAGTTACAATCACAATTCACCCAAAAATAATACCCCATCTTAAATACGCCATCATGAAGTCGAGTTACTATAGTTGACTACAATGCTGTGTTTCTTGCTATGGGTGTTTTCAAGTATGGAAATTCATGTCAACAGACTTCGAGAGATGCTCAACTTTATTCTAGTTTGATTGATGTCAATTGAAATGGCGTGTAGCGGTATTCTGTTAAAATAGGATAAAATGGCTGACGGAAATAGTTGCGGACTAAACAATAATGGATGCGTTAATTTTACGGTCGCTAGTTGCGGAACCGTGTCACTGTACTCTGTACCGCGTGCAATGCTTTTTACAGTCATCTACTAGTATTGTTCAACGTTGGTATTGGGACTTCCGTTAATCTCCTTTGCTTCTTTTCACAGACCTCGTTTTTATTTCTCTCATTAACCTATTATATGCTAAATCAAAGTAGTTATTTTCATGCATGTACACCTAAATCAAGCTTGCAACTGCTAGTTTAAGATGTCATATTAGGCAGAAATTATAATTTGCCACATCCTACGATCCTTAAAAAATACCTCTACTTCGCTTACGTGGGGTCCGTATTTGACCTTTCCGCATCAAGGCAGTTCTTAGGACGCACTCCGCTCCATTTGCTCACGTAGATAAAAATGATGGTATTATTGTATCTTCTCACCATTGTTTTGTTTCGGCATTTGCAATGTGACAAGATTTGCTTTTGTCTTCGGTGAAAGTGAAGCTGTATTTGAAGTCGCTTTCTAGTCTAAGACAAGTTTTTAGTTCGTCGGTTTTGAAGAATCCATTAGATAATAATAAAATGTTTAGGAAAGGGAAAAAGTAAGTAACCCGTTATCGAGTCGGGCCGATACAGGGTAATGTGAGACTTGCATCATTTAAGTCAATGGTATGCGGTGACTCAACTTAACCTATGACTAATTCAAGGGTGAAAAGAAATTATCATCATTCTTAAGGTACCAAAACACGTTAACTAGGTCTAAGACGATGCGTTAAAATTATAGGCCTATTTGTTATTTGGCACTTCTTTTCTTTATAATGCATAATTTCAAGCTATCGTATCCTAGATGATGCTTATTTTGAGAAGAATTCAATAAAGTAATCAGAGCATTTTTTTCTTTATATTTTAAGAGATGGCTGATTTCCTCAATGATCTTAAAATTATGAACGCTTTTGAAACCAGTCTGGTCGTAAAAATAAGCGGTGTAGAGCGTAGCCGGTAAAATACATTTTAACTCTCCAATGGCCATATGTTCAAATGCCAATAATAAGCTCTGCTTTTTGCACCTGCGTCCGTCCCACTCGCACGTGCTCGATCCAGCTGTTCTGTTACGCGAACGCATGTTCTTGCAGACGAAATAATGGACAAAAATAGCTTCTATCCATGGAATAGAATATATCCACTTAATTGGATCAAATATTATGTGTTGTATAGTGTTCTAATGTGCCTTACATTGATTGAGTTCTGACGTCACAAATCACAATCAAGAACAAAATTTCGACGATTTAAACTGATTGACGGGCCGAATTATGAGTCGTCGATTTAGAAGACTGACACCCGGTTTCTCGAAGGCTGGTCAAAATCAAAATCAACTAACATCGATGTCAGTTAACATGCGCTGTCAGATTTGATTGGGTTTCTCGAACGCTTGTCAAGCAATAATTAACTAATCATATGTTAACTAGTACGATTTTTTTTTAATATGGCCACTTTTTTAAATAGTTCAATATTGTCATTCAATCGTTCGTTCTAGCTGTCAAAGAGACAGAAAAAAATAATATTATTACTGTCTGTGTTGCATTGTTTACGATTACATACACGAAATAAAGCAAGAAAATTTAGTATTGTACATGTGTGAGCATATTAGTGAATCGAGGGGATCACCGTCTCGTCACAAGCAAACTATTCAGAATCTCCGCAACAAGGTCTTACGACGCAGGCAAATTCCATATCCTTGCATGACGCAAAATCAAACTCTGCCTCCGTCGTCTTTCCAGTGTTTATTTATTTATTACACCTTCTCTACTCTGCACAGAACAAAAAGGTGCATGTGCACCGAAAACCGAGACAGACACAGAAAGAGTGCAATACCTGGATTGGTACCGAAATAAGATTAACTAATATAATGTTATCATATCACTTCTTCAAAGGACTACTAGACACAGTTCGTCTTGCTTCCCCGGACAAGTGACAAGTACACATATATGCAGTTTCAATGTGAAGTGCTACTTATTATCTACCAAAACTAACAAAACTGTGTACCTTTGTTAATCTTTAATGTAATAAAATGGGAATAAAAATAACATTGTTATTATTTTCTCATATATACATAATCTTTTTTCTCTTGCTTACTGCAAGGCAGAAACATGTAAATGACTTTTCCAGGATTGAGAAAGATAACTAGATCCCTCACTGCTAGCAAATGAGTTATCTAATCCTTAGATACTTGTAGCAAAAACAAACTACAGAGAAACATTCCATTAATGACTTCTTATACTGTGCATAATGCTTTAATGGTAAGGGGGAGGTACTGACTGACAAACCCAAAGATCCTGTTGCAATTTACTATTATTATATCTCAATCAACGGTGTAAATATGATATTCATAACTAACTTTTGTATGCACTGAAATCAATATATTGGCCATTTATTTCTGTACATTTATAAGATTTGTTTTTAATCTCTACAAATAAATTGTTCAAAACACACAATAATTAATCTTTACTTATCTAGTTATAATGTAGTCAGGTATGTTTTCAATTCATGGAAACAAACTATAATTTCAGCCCAATAGTCCCATTCACACATATTATACAACCATACACACAATATGTAGAAGGTTCATCATTCAAACATTTCATAATATTTCTAATCTTAAAACTACCTAAGGGAAAATATAGGTTGTACATATGTTAAGTACTTAAGTTGTTTGTACAAACTTAAGGCTTTTAAATATTGAATTAGGTGTCCAGTTTGTTTAGCACTTGAAAGTTTACCTACCTATATCATTGTTTTTGTAATTTGTTCAGAAATAAGTTTAATTTAGTGATATTTTGCACCTATTGTTTACTAGATTCATGTCTATTTAGCTACCTTATGTACTGCACACACTGTTTTAATACTTTTGATGAGAAGATTATTCTTTGCTGTCAAACTATAGCACATACCTATTTTTTTTCTTCAATAAGTAGAATTTATAACATATTATATTGATTTCATTTTTAGAATGTAGTTAAGAACTGAGGCTACATCTAGAGTACATATTAATAAGCTAGAAGGTAAATAACAAAACAAATTTGAATGAACATTGTTATTATTAGGTAGTTTGATATGATTTTGCAGTTTTTGAGTATAAAATAATGTTAATTAAATCACTTTCGTCACAAATTTATCACTAAAGGTAGATTGTTATCCAGCTATTTCGCCATAATCATCTTCTCCGTTTGTCTCATGTTATCGCCGGGTTTGATCAAGTGTAGGTGGCGGAGTATGGGTTTTCAATATTTTAAATTTTCCCGCGATCATATACGCCTGTATTTTGTGAACATTTTTTTCAACCTTGATTCGAGCATTGTTATTTCCATTTGATATATAAAATAGCATGCTATAGCACTTGGGAATAATGTAGCTTCCTGTGAGTGAAATAATTTCTAGAATCGGTGCAGTATTTCTATAAATATTACATTAAAATACAATGATGGTAATAAGTTAATTCGTCCACGACCTCCGATTAGCTGACATGCCATTTGACATTACTTTGATCATAGATTATCGCTTAATCAGCCTTTCGGAAACCCAAAATGCATTTAACATACGATTTGATCATAGAAATTTGACATGTATGTCAGTTGACATTGTAATCAAATCAAACTAGATGATCATCCTTTCAGCAACCCAGCACTTAACATGCCGTTTGATCGATGATTAGTTAATTTTTGACTTGACAAGCCTTTCGGAAACCGGCCGTGACCATTCGTGATGATCTCACCGATCGTCAATCTTGACAATGTAAAGGACCGGTCGCATACGGGGCGGGGCGGGGCGAGGGACGGGACGGGGACTCCGCTGCAGGCAGGGTTCGCGCGATTCACGCACGCCACCGGCGCTACGGCCCAGTCACTAGTCAGCACGACAGTTGGCCGCTCAATGTGCGGCGCGCGCGCCTCTTCCCGGAATTCCTTCTACATTCCTCCTAATCTTTCTAGTCAATATGAAGTGTTGTGATTTAGTAAAACAATACCATCAAGAGACCGTGTTGGTGAAAATTAAGAAAAGTTCAGTTTTGTGATCGTTACATGCTACGGTCCAAAGAACAATGCTGTGGGAAAAAATAACGTTCAGCTGGCATCGGCGGTCGTTCCCAGCTACCTACCTTACCTCTCTCCCCCCGCGGGCCGGGTGCCGGGTTCAATGCGCCTCTCTGCGTTTATTCATCGTTTGTGGGAAAAGTTGACCCCCATTTTAAAAATTATTGTTAACGAATTCACACGATTCGCTTTACACTCTCTACCGCATCTTAGTTCGATCGATTTGTTGTTAGGTTCGTGTTTATCCATGGTGTTGACAGGTGCTTCCAAAGCGTGTGCATCCGGTGCATCCTTAATTGATTTTAATTGCCAGTGAGGTTCATGAGACTCAAGTTGAAATAAAAGTCGTAGTTTCATGCGCCATCCAGTAAGATTGTACCATTCCGAGGACTTAACTATTTATTCTGAGCTTTGCCATGTTTGTCGAGTTTCAACTTCGTCGAAATTATTATCTTATTGTATTACGGATAGTGTGTATTTATCAGAAGAGGACAATACTTTTATATTAGGCAACGTGTAACACGCTTATGAATGGAGTTCTAATATCAGTTTAAAATAATTGTTCATCAAGCGAAGGATATTGTGATTATGTGACATGAAATTAAAATAACGGTTCGTTTGTGATTCTGTGGCATAAAGTTGTAGTAAGGTTTTGTTCGGCTTGGATATCAACTAAAAATGTGCAGTGTGTGAAGTTAACTGGAGACAAAGGGATTGTCAGTACAATGGGGAACCAAGGATCTTCGCCGCACGAGCCGCTAGACCGTGCGCAGGCAGCGCAGAATACCGACCTCAAAATGGTACAAACACATTTGATTATGCATACTGTTCAATTCATTATTCAACGCTTGACTCATGGAATTTTAGTGACGACTGTACAATACCTGGTATTATTATGGTCAACGTTATTGTCTCTGAATGTACGTTTGGTTTGATATGCTTTTGCATACTAAGCTAGTTCTACGTGGGCGTTTATCCTTAGCCAATGCTAATAGAGATCTTACGCTTGCCAAACAAGTTTTATTGCTTTTATGAATTCAAATGTTTAACGAATACTTAGCAAAAAATTACCAAGTTATAGTTTGAGACATTATAAACTGAGACATAAAAAGAGCTAATAAATGTTCCTCATACTCTTGACAACAATCGGACCAAAAATTTCAACTCCCCAGTACGTGCAACTAAACTATTCACCCTATATTTTATTTTGATTTTGTTTTTATTACTTACCTATACTTCGATATTAAAAAAAACTTCATTACTAACCCGCCTGGTGACTGAGTGAGGGTGAGAAGCTGTAACCTAAAAGCGTTTACGACACCGAAGGGCACATAAGGGTGTCGGTTGACCTTGTGTTTTCTTGCGCACAATACAACACATCTTCATGGAACTCTGCAAATATACTGAAGAACACAATACTACCTACAACAATAGAGCAGTGTAATTTGGATACGATCTCGGATTTGATTATAATCCTACCAAATAGGATCACGTAGAATACACGTATAATTTTACACGCCACAGCGAATGCGATCTCTTTTATTAAACTTTTTATACCGGTTTGGTCTGATACCTATATGCCAAAATGATTTTATCTCTTGTATATTACAACAGTGCTCTTTCATGACACATCATGTGACGAACGGTTCACTGGGTTAAATGAAAATGTTATTAAGAATGCTGTGTTTTTAATTTAATGATCGTTTGTAAATTATAATCTGCCAATGTCAGGCTTAGAATAGGTTAATTAACACAAGCTGACTACGTGGTAATGCTGGCCTTCGGTAAGCTATTGTTAAATGACGTGCTGCTTTAAGAAGTTAGATGACCTACAAAGATGTTTCTAATGGACATAATTAACACTGACGAGTTATTTTGCATTGTTTTGTGTAACCATGATAAAATTTCAGTCGTTTCCAAATACTAACCAATATTCGAAAACGTTGACTAAACTTTGCCAACGCCACAAGTCCTCACGAACTTTTGCATTACGGGTGTAAAGTTATTTCTCTAACAGCGCCAGTTGATTATTTTATAAATAGAATTTCGTCTCCTACAGAAATAGTTTCTGGTTTTGAAAATAGCCTCTTACCGTTCTGTTATGTTATTTTATTACATCACATCCGATAGTAGGCCAGTCATATGTGCCTTACTTTTAATATTGCTAAGCACTCCAATTGAATTAACACACGAACATCTGTGACCGGGATCGCACCATATGTGTCCTAATAAACGTTAGCACGAGGCTTATTTGAGGACACATTGTTGTCTTATTGAGAGTTGGTTTTATTTTGTTTTGTAAGTGGGATTTAAATCAAAATGGCACGTGTTTGTTGAATAATATGGTATGGAATAATAAAAAAATATAAGTTAATAAAATATGTTATCCTCTGTTAAACTTCGTGGTAAAAAAAACTAAACCAATATATTAAAGTACCTTATGACAAAACTAAGATAGTCCTTAATTTAAACCTTTAGTCATCGGTTGAAACCATGTTTTGTAATAAGGGGGATACCTTATGATTGTAATTGTATGAACAAGGTAATCCATATATGTATATTTAAAAGAATTGCTATTCATTAGTCTCGCTAAAACTTGAGAAAGACGACCGAATCGGGTAATTTTGATCTTGATATATTTACGAAAGTTCAGGGAAGGTTTAAACGGTGAAAAACATAAATAATAAGTAAAGGAAACGGTATACGAAGTTCACCGGGTCAACTAGTCTTCACTGGAAATCATACTATTTAAAAATTCCATGATTTGTTTAGAACGGGATTTCAGGTGAACATAGACTATTAATAAATACTTATATTATATTGGATTTAGCTAGGTTTACTGAATTAGGTCCATCGAAATTATTGACTTAATCTTGGTACTTAGTTGGAAATGTAACGATTTCCTTTGATAATATTCACTTTCTAATTAGTTTTAACCATATCATATCAACTTGGTATAAGTTGTAAGGTAATGCAATTTTCACACAGAAGCGTTGGGCAATCAATAAATTTCAATTACACACGCTTCTCACACACATTAGGTAATCCTCTTAGTGTTGGTTGCCAATTATATTGGCATGCCAATTATATTAATAAAATACAGATAAACCTGATTTAATTATTATTTTGGTATATCAAACAATAATAGACGTTTTTTTAAATGAGGTAGATATGACACTACTCACTAACGTGCTGAAATCTAGCCTCTGTACCTACTCAGCTGCTATTCAGTTTTTATACTACTTATTTGACATTTGCGAAACTCCGTACTGAAAATGTTTTTCGTTCGTTTTAATGTAATTGATGTCAAAACGTATTATTTCTCTTTTGCTTAGTATTGTTTGGTCAAACTGATTGTGACTATTGACTAAGTAAACGGGAAAGTACACGATAAAAAAAACTTTATCAATGAAGAGTGCTAACTGTTTGAATAATGTTACTCTCGTTTTCCGGTTGACGAAATTATTTATATTTTTTATGGTTTTGAATAAATGTAAATGTACCTACTTATTTACTTCTACTACTAAAGAAGGGGTTTAGATATACGGTGACCTCAATAATTTGTAAAGGAAAATTAAGTAACCCGAGTTTATGTTTTGACTCTTTAAGGGAAACAATAAGACACAGATTTAACAGCATTCTTAAAGCAATAACATCATTAATAACCCATAGTGCAGGGATAGTTTGAATCTATTTTAAGTTTGATAATTATTTATCTTTACTCGAATCAATGGTTCCGACTGGAATTATCATAAATCAAGTTTTCCACTAATTTCTTTGTCATGATAAAATCTCTGTGCTAAGGTAGCCTTTTAAATGTATTAATACAACGGACCTGTAATGCGAACAAATAAAATAAGAAAAAATACTAATCGATAGTTTGACTACAATATCGCTTTTTTTATCAAAAATACGTTTTATTGCTGATTAAATAAAATCCAAATATGAGTAATACATGAATAGGTGACGTCAAACCGATACACGTTGATAATAATTCAATAATGAGGCTTCTACGTCCAGCCAGATTACGATAAAGCACTATTGACTTTAATGACTTTCACACACAAGCACCTACGATGACGCAGCAAACGAAAGTTTTACCAAACATGTACAAAGCTTCGAGTAATACCCACTCGCGAGTTGTTAGTTCAGATTTCTATACACAATTTCACAAGTTTGCACTTGAATTAAGAAAGAGCGCCCACTTATTTATATCTTCTGAGCACATGCGTGTGCGAACTCCTCTTAAAAAGATTTTGTTTTTTCTACGTTTTTAGGTTACCCCGCGATCGGGTTCGGGATGTCTGTGTAATCCTAGATGTTCTTATTTAAACACTGATGTATTCCTCTTCTGTTGAACATACGGTTTATCTGTTACAAAATAGCTGTATCCTCAGGCTCACCCTTTATGGCTAAGATAAAGTGTCATTCAAAGTTGAGAATTATTTTCATTTACATTGACAAAACATTGATTATGTGATGATATATGTTGCAGAAGTCGTCGGTGCGAAGCTCCCTGCGGCGTGTGCGTGGGGGCGGCGGGGCGCTGTCGCCGCCGCGCGCCGGCATGGAGAGGCTGCGGCGCTCGTTCCGCGAGTCGTTCCGACGCCGCAAGGGCTCGCCGCCCGAGTCCGCCCGCCCTCACCAATGGCACGCAGACGAGGCGGCCGTGCGCGCGGGCACGTGCACCTTCCCGGTCAAGTACCTCGGCTGCGTCGAGGTCTTCGAGTCCAGGGGCATGCAAGTCTGCGAGGAGGCACTTAAAGTGCTCAGGGTATGTTTACTTTATTTAATTTACCCACCTTTTTTGGGAATTCGTTTTTGTCATATGATACGGAATTTATAATCTACATAAAATATTTGTCTTAAAATATGGAAAAATTAGGGGGTGTGTGATGAATAGGAATGTGTGTGATGAGGTAAGACCATTAACTTGGCAAGAGATATGCCATGTTTACCTACACATATTTATGTGCGGGTATAACCACGCATCTAAAGGCACCCAGAGAAATGTTGGTATTATAGTGATACGTGTTATTATTATCATAATAAATCGTAGTAGATCAGTTCATACATAAAATCAAGGAAAACTTATTTAGAAGCGACCTCGTCCTCGGTAGAATGACCGATGCTTCACAGACCTTGCGATGCTGATAGTTTGTTGCAAGGTCGAACACATCTTTTTGTTGTATTGCACACTAATAGTCCCAACGATTACCTCCTACATCCAATCCAATTAAAAACGTTAGCGCAAATTCACATTAATTTCCTAAGAGCCGTTACTGACTGAGAACTCTTAGAACGACAGACAAAACATTGAAATTCAATTCCAACGTGACAGATGGTGAGTCCATCACCGACTCAGTCGCCATAAGTCTGTCCATTTTTTCGTAGACATACAATATTTCCTCACAATGTTTTTCCTCACCGTAAAACGAGGGGTGTAAAATCACTCATAGGTCAGACAATTGAGATTTAAATTTGCGTTGCTTGCGTAACAGGCGACCTCTCAAAGTAGTCAGCCACCACAGCTCTCAAAGAGTATGTATTGATTGATTGGATAATGGGTACAATGAAACATTGTAATTTTTGAATACATTGCGGTTTCCAGAACTCGCGCCGTCGGCCCGTGCGCGCCGTGCTGCACGTGAGCGGCGATGGACTGCGGGTGGTCGAAGAGGAGACGAAAGGACTCATTGTCGACCAAACCATTGAAAAGGTCTCCTTCTGCGCGCCTGACAGAAATCACGAGAGGGGATTTAGGTATTTATTACATTCTATGGTTGTATCCACGAGAAAAAATTAAACTTCTGAATTTCAATGATTCTACCATCGGTTCGGAAACTAACCTTCTGAGAAGAACCGGCAAGAACCTCATAGTTTTACTTTACGATAATGCACGTACGGTAACAATTATAATCTCTCGTATAATTATGTCGTTATGACGATTTGAATGTAGGTACTTTATTAGAAGACTAATCAGATAAAGATTTATGAAATTGAATTATGTCAGAGACACCGTACCAGACTGCCTATTAGTCTTCTACAATACCAGGTGTCTCCAAATGTTGGGAGGACTGTTTCAGATTGGGATAATTAAGTTTATTGCTCAATTCGCGACGTAGCAAGGCTATTATCGCGCTAATAAATTATTCGTATAGTAGCTGTAGAACCGCGATATCCTGGAAGCATTGACCGTTTAACTATACACAGCAATATAATTAGTTGGCCGTCATATACGACAGTGCTATGGACTGTTACATTAAACATGTTTATGCAGTGGAGATTACGAAATCATGTGCGTTCTAGTAAAAATATCCGTCGACGCTCACTTTAGTGCGCGATAAAAAATGTTTACGTTGTACTTATGGCGCTCGTCACGTCACAACGCCACTCGTATAAATGGCGTCAGACAATGCCGCAGTGTTGAATGGATTAGGGTACGATTTCGTCAGTAAACAGATACATTTTTCTTATTAAATTATTTAGATGTAAGTAATTTAGAATGCAACCAAACCAAAAGATGAATCTAAACGGTTGCAAAGTTTTAATGCTATGATTGGATAACCAACTGAACTACTTGACACTGTTCTTAATTAGGCCTTGCTTACTTCCTGCTAATTTAGATCTAAGGATGTATTTTTTCATGTAACTACATTTCACCATTTGTCTTTGTGCTATATGCTCTTACCAAACCTTGAAAATTAAAATGGTTTAAGTATTCAGTTTAAGCCCTGGTAGTGTACTTATGAATGTCGTAAAACTGACCACCGGTTCGGAGACCTTAAGGCTAATCGGGAGCGATAATAATGGAATTTTGATGATTGAGGTGTAAGATGAAGCACTCGTAGTAGTGAGAAACTAAAAGACTTTATATTCAGTCAAAACACTGATCCTAAGTTTATCGTCGCTTCTTTCCTTTGGAGTTGTGACAACAATAAAGAAACTGATGTATACATATGTGTATTAGTTACATATGCCGCGATGGCACGACTCGTCGTTGGATGTGCCACGGGTTCCTGGCGTCGCGGGATAGTGGCGAGCGGCTGTCCCACGCTGTGGGATGCGCCTTCGCCTCGTGCCTCGAACGCAAGCAGCGCAGAGACAAGGAGTGCGCCGTGTCTATGAGCATCGACGCTGCCAGCCATGCCTTCACTAGGCAGGGATCCTTCCGTGCCTCGGGTAACTAACCTTACTCCCGATCCATACTAATTGGCCACCACGTTATTTGTTACGATATTTAGTATGATGTGAAAATGTTTCCACATACAGATTTTCGCATTATAATATGTAAGTGGGTTATTTTGTTGCACTGCACGCACGCTGATCCTACATTATCCTTCTGCACTGGGCGGTTGGCGCCGCCGGGCGCAGGTATCATTAGAACATCTTCACATTAACTCTCACAGTGGGTAGATAGAGGATACAACATCCACTTTTAACGTAACGTAAACACGTAGGTAATATTTTTCCCACGTGCGTTTTCTCTACGTAAGTACGTATGCGCGTACGCAACAACATTTGGAAGAGAAGTTTCATAATTTGTAGTTTCTTAATGTCTTTTTTTCAGGTATAATGCGTCGTGTGTCGGAGGCGGACGCATCCCCGTCCCCCGTGGCTCCGGCGGCGCCGGTACCGTCGGGTCCGCCGTCCCACGTGTCCCCGGCGGCCCCGCTGGCCCCACTGGCCCCACTGGCCCCACTGGCCCCGCAGGCCGCGCGCTCCGCCCCACACAACCCCTTCGCGGTGGAACGACCTCACGCCGCACCACATCTACTCGAGCGACAAGGTTCCTTCAGAGGATTTTCGCATCTTAACAACAGGTAATTTTTCAGTCACTAACTCGATTTAAATTATTTATTTAGTTACAAGCATTTATACACAATGATTAGAGACTTAATAAACCTATCAACATAACAGTGATTGATTCTAACATAAACTTAGTTAACGCGAGCTATGAGCGCTGGCAGTAGTCATTTTATGAGATAATCTTCGTCTTTCTGTATGGCGTGATGCAAATGAATGAAATATCCAGGTATCCTAACTATTTTCGCTGATCGCTTATAACTTGTGACCAGCAAATTAAAGTCTAGTTTCAAGTTGTACGTTTTGAAACGAATGCGTTGTGTATTGTGTGTATAGTTCACCATTCAAGCGTCAGATGTCTCTGCGCATCAGCGAGCTGCCCTCCACGGTGGAGCGGCAACGGGCCGGCCTCGCCTCCCCGCCGCGGGCAGACCCTCCTACTATGGTAATTTATACACATAATAGAAGTGTCTGTTTGTAACTCTAAATAAACAGCATTTCAATTTAATACACAGTACAAGTATTTAGGCAGATAGCTGATGTTATAAGGGGTAAACCGCGTGGCAAGATTCATCTCTTGTTGACTTTCCGAAATTAAGTCGCTGTTCTGTATCTGAGAATGGCTAACTTAAGATGATAGTCATAGATTAACACCTGCATATAATACCTATATATTTGATCGCTATAAAAGAAGTAAAGATGCATTCCAACCAGAGCTGTGCGAGGATGCTTAGCGAAAGATGTTTTTGTAAAGCAAATTGTTTTGGGGTATGAAGGATGACTCACGCTAGACCGAGCCGAGCGTTGGCCTTAAACATAGGCCTTTCTTGTTGCACGGCCGTCACTTGGTTGCCGCTTGGTACATCGAGTAACCACACGAAATATACATAATATTAGTTGACCGTGCTATGACCAAAGCCCGGGCCCGGCTCGTTCTAGCGCGAGTCATCATGAACTCGTCAGTGTAATGCCAATGTATGTATGTGTGTGCACAGGAGCGTACAGCAGACCCGGTAGCTGCGATGTGTCAGCAGCTGGCGGTGGGACTACGCGCGCTGGCCGAGGAGCCGCTGCCCGGGGCCGAGGCGGTGGCCGGGGCCGAGCCCGTGCCCGAGTCCGTGCCCGGGGCCGAGCCCGTGCCCGGGGCCGCCGCGCTGCCCGCACCCGAGGCTTGGCTCGGCAAGGTCGCGCACAAACACACCAACCCATTCCTCACCAACGAGATACACCTCACATAAACACCAAAAAGGATTAACAAAGGAAAAGAACAACATGTATGATTTAGTCGTTTTTACTCAACTATAGCGAAGAGGTTAATATTTTGTGCGGATAACGGATTCAACGGAAACAAAATAGGATTCTTGGTTTTGACTTAAGTTTTCATTAAGGTTTTAATTTAAAACCCATTTATAAAATTCAAATTTATAATTTTGTTTTTGACTGCAACTAGGTAAAATATTCAGAGATAGATATAATTGTGTCCAAATCACCAAACATCTACAGAAAGTTGTGTGTCATCAGAAAAATACGTTCAGCTCAATATTTGCGGGACATGAATATTCGTCAGCACCAGTTGACGGAAGACATTCCAAACTAACAACTTATTTAACACTTCCACCAACGTTGCATGTGAAGTGATGTAATTCCTACTTGCATATTGATCATCATACGCTCAGTGTACGCCTGCTTATTTACATTGAAAATTATGAAACAGTCCACATTCGACATATCATCATCCTCTCCCCGGCCTTATCCAATACACTGTTGGGATCGGCGCTTGATTCAACTCGATGCAGCTACTCACCTGATTTTTATACGAAGCGACAGCCGTCTGACCTTCGCACCCCCTTTTACGAGGAAAATACGACATATATTGCGCGTGGTTATTAGTTGTCAGACACATCGAATACGACTAATATGCAGTCCCATGATGTGTTATACCCGTTTACGACCAAACTACACAAGGTAATACCGAGCTATTTATTCTTTTGAACTTTCTTAAAATGGTTTCAAACTTTCTCTGTTCAAATTGTACCTAATATAAAGGAGTTTTACTTACTTACAAAATCAATGTGTACTTAAACCTAAATATGATTAGTTTCATTCATGAACGATGTTTCCCTTGACACTATTAAAAAATATATACTAGCAGAAATCAGATAGCACAATAGTTTACGTAAAGTTATAAAATTAAATATTGACACTTAAAGTCATTAAAATAAAGTGTATTATAATATTGAACGCGACATGCAGCGAGATAAATGAATGCAGCTATACATTTACGATACAATCTACTGGTTGGATGTTATAGAATTATAATTACCTATATACTCAATGCGAACTTATAATCGTTGCGCTAATTACTTACTTAATCGTTGCTTAGGTACGTTTACTTAAACATAACTTGAAATGTACTTATATAATTATGGATTCCTATTTTAATTAAGGAATTGTGTGTCGCGTGAGTGTAGCTGAAATAATGCAATATATTGGTATGGAAGTTCGGGTGTGTATATCAAAAATGGTGAAAATTATGTGCATACAGCGCCGAGCAAATTACGGACCATAAACGTCAATTTGGTGCTCCCACTCTGCTATTAAAAATTTCCACTTACATTTAAAACACGTACATTTAAAAATTAATACTTTCAAATAACAATATGGCAATGCTGTATATTTTTTGAAAACTACAAATTATTATTTTTGAATGAAATTGAATATTTTAGTGTGGGAGCACCACTCCAGATACAATAACGCCGAATACACGCAGCGGTCATATAAACGAAACAAAGCCGACAAATTGTAATGTTAGCGTAGATGAGACGAAATCACACCAACAGTAGCCCCCCGATTCACTTATGAAAACCTTAACTATATCGCGGCGACTTGGTCGCTGACAGAGTTTTCATGTTTGATATTTAATGTGCACATACGTTATGACTTGAAGTCATCGAAAAACCCGTTAAGCATCGGTCCTAAAGAGTTGAAATCCTATCGAACACGATTTTTGAAATTGTTAATATCACATTTGCATAGGACTTCGATAGGCCTTTATTAGGCTCGTTCAACAATTGGTTACTGCTTGCCTGCCATGTGCGTTAAGGTTTCTAATCCATGCAAAAGTCCATCGTTTGCTCAGCGCTTAAATTTGATTTGAGTGACGGATCACAGCCGTGCAGCTGGTGTTATCAGACGAGAGTTGTTATTGTGAAACTATTGAATAGAAGGAACATATATACCTACGTGATAGTATGACATTGAATAAAGAGATAATAGTGTCGTACAGTAAAAAATTATGTAATATTTTGATGTTTATAATCTTATATTATGAGGTTTCGCGTAGATACAACATAGGTTGTTACAGATTATTAATGACTGTTTTCGACGTATTGACCAAATTATGGTGTTTTTGTATCTGGCATACTGTAGTTTTGTTGATGAAATTATAGTAATAAATAGTTAGAAATTCTAGTAGAATATCAAAATTTAAAGCTATTTTTGTATTTGAAACAGTGGTGCCAGACTTGTTTGTAATATATTTTGTGGAAGCTATTTATTGATATGAAATTCATGTAAATTGATTGCGTTACACTTGTAATTTAAATAACCATTTTGTATGTACTTAATTTGTTTATAAAATATATAAAAATATCGCACCGTGCTTTTGCGCCGCACGCTATAAATGTAAAGGTGTTCGCATGTGGTCGTCAGTAAGTCCGTGTTAACATTCGTCCAAGCAGTATTAGACGGGCCGAGACCATTCACCCAACTGTGTGGAACAAACAAACGAACAATGCAGTATTTTACGTTTATCTAATAATGTACTTGTAATATAGGGTTTTGGATATATTTTTCTTAAATGTTTGTATATAATTGTAAATTTTAGGATATTTTTACCTGTACCATTTGTGGATCTGCTTTTTATACTTTTTTACAACTATTATTGACAAGTGGTGTTCAGAATTCAGGTTGAACCAACTCCCATTATCATTGGACTGGTAGTCATTTCAAAATTAATATAAAATGTACTTATTATTTACCCTAAGGCAACTAACTCTCAAGTTTTACTGTTGAATAGTTCCTTGTTATGTCCGTTTATTATTTGACGAACGTTTTACTTTGCAGTAATTCTTTCGGTTTTTTTAGATAAGTTATTTAATTACAGTCTACCTGGATACACGGATATTGGAATTTACAGTAATATCATAAAACATATACTCTCGCCTTTATTCCCCTAAGGGGTAGGCTGAGATGTACTTATAGTACTTAAATAATAATATGACATAGTGTAATAGTTTAATTAAACCCAGTTTGACGACGTTTAGTACAATGCAACAAAATGATTAACTGCAACAATGATTGTGCATCGACATTCCAGATTGATTTTGAAATTAATACAAATATACTGATAGGATTAATATAACGCATATCACTTGCTAGCCTTGCATAAATATATTCGCACGTGTACTTACAATGTTTCAATATAACGTTTTATAAAGGTGTACTTAAAACATAATATTGTATCAAAGTCTTATTATACTCAACAACAGCGAAGCATTGCACGCAATATAAATCAATAAATAAATATAATGCGTGGGTAGTGCGGCGAGGTGAGGCAGATAGTTGGATACACATACATTACCAACGTGAACAACCAGTCCGTAACGTATACTTAAGTGAAAGAAATGCTGTCATTCAATACAAACTAAGTCCAATCGTTCAATATATTATAGACGAGAATCTTATAATGTTGAAAACTTGCCTGTTATGCAATGGAATGTAATATTATGTTATCAAATAATAAATAATCGTATAGTTCCAGTTGACATAATACTTGTGATAATGTATACTACTATTAACGACACCTAGGTGAAAGCTTTATGCACACAAACTATATATGGCACCAAACACACTCCTGTGAATCACTGTTATATAAACTTACAAAGTACATAATAGTGTTAGTGTTAGGATGTCAAATGGGTAGATCATTCCGAAATATATTTTCGTGTGATTATTGTATGAATATTATATACTATTGAACGAGTTGTACTTAACATTATTGAAATCAAGTTGTTTCGGAATTATTTGTTGGGTGTTATTTGTATATTATACAGTGATTTTATCTTTGTCTAAATGCATGTAAATATCAGCGCATAAAATGTAGATATTTTAGATAATGAGAGTTCAAATATTATAAAGAATAATAAATTATGTTTAGTTGAATTGTTTTATTTTATTCTAGGGCTTCAAGCTCAATGTGTCTGATCTACACTATTGCTCTTTGCCTCTGATGGAAAATAAATGGTGTTTGCTGTTATAGTACTATAATCAAAACTTATCGATGAGTCGCGACCAGCTCAGCATTGGTTTCACATCGGGGATAGCCATAGTCTTATGTAGATCTAGTAATCTCGGTAGCACCCCCTTCAGAATACCGCCATACACGGGGCACCAACATTTACCCTAGAATGACCTTGACCTCCCAAATTTCAAAGACGTCACCAGGTAGAAAAATCAAATTATCTTAGAAACGGTACGTCCTAACTGAAATCTGATGAAATTTTCACCCCCTTTATGAAACCACCACTAGGATATCGCCACGCACCACATGAACTACTTAAATTTACCCTAGCATAAGCTTGACCTCCCAAACTTCAAAGACATCCGCGGTAAAGCACCTCTGCTCTAACTCTTTATTTTTTAAGTAAAATCTAATTACCTTTAAACGGTAAATCCTAGCTCAAAATTGATGAAATTTTCACCTACCTTTAGGAAACTCGTGCCAGGATATAGCCACGTACCACATGGGCCACCACAATATGCCCTAGCATGACATTAATATCTTAAATAAATCAAACTATCTCGGAAATCTCTAGCAGAAAACATATTAAAATTCCTGTTTGAAATTCTTTTGCTAATCAGACTCTGCCATGCCAGACAGACCCTGGAGTGAAATTAACTGTATTCCAATTTTTATCGTTTAGTTCAACATTTCTTTCACGTTTATTTGTATAAAAGTAAGACAAACGTACTTTACACTTTCGCAACTTTATTATTAATATTGACTGTCATATTTTATCGCAACAAGCAGCGTATCGATAACTTCAATCGAATTTTTAAAATGAAATCCAGCCTCGTTGCATTGGGGATGTGAGTGCAGGGGTTTTCGGCAATTACTACTGCACCGGTACTGGTCGAGAAACAAAAGGATCCGGATTTAGGATAGTAAAACACCATAAGCTCTAACTGGTAATTAAATCAATCAGGTTTTTTGACGCGCATCATTTATTCAATGATAGGTACATGATACATTAGTCAACGGCATAAACTTTCAGTGCCTACGTACTACCTAAACAACGAATATATTGTCTGTAATATTAATCTATACAGTATAGGTTGGTGACAAAGAACATTCACTTATATTATAATCAGTTATCACTACATACCAATACCAATAATTTATTCATATTTAAAAAGCATGGCGCTTTCCATATTACACGTTAAACATTTGAGATCTAATTTATTTGTCTACACATTTAGTAAATGTCATTTACAAATATAGAAAATTGCTTTTGCGGAATATTAATCTTATTTTTTACATGACTTGTACACATAATGCTTTTAAACTATGACGATAATGTAAACACTAATATGATTCCAATTGATTCACTACAATGATGTCAAGCTGATTGTTTTGTTAATGCTTCTCAGCGAGTTACTTTCCAACAGCAGACGCACTCCATTATTTGTAGGAGGCTTATATTTGCGTGGGAGTTTATTTCAATGCATAGCTTGCTTATAGCATTTCCTTTATTCACGTTAGCATTTTTAGTCATGATGTCCGGCGTAAGGGCATTACTACTTATTGTGAATGTATGTGTTACGATGATCGTGTTAGCTTGTTAACATGAGACTAGGAATGTTATTTATTAAATGCACGTCGTGCAGTCGAAATAAAGTATACATTCTTGATTTTATAGTGTTGATATTCAAAGCAATCAACGCGTATATATATATTAAACACTTAGATCTCATAGGTTTGTATAAAAATATGACTAGTTTTGAATGGTCTATTCAACAATATGGAATCCCAATTATATGCTGGAATGAAATAAATGTGCATACCAAAATCAATACATAAATAAATAAATAAAAATAATTTATTAACAGCTCATATAATTACGATAATAATACACTTTATGAAACTTGCTATTACACAATAGGATAAGGAATCTTAAAGCTACCAAAGTGAGATTCCAAGATGTACAAATAATATTAAAAACAATAAAACCACGACTACCATACTAATTCATTAATACTGATTTGAATATGATTTACAAAACAATTGTACAGCACCTTTAGGTGTGCCAAAATGCTGTTTTTATTTAAATAAAATTTAAATCTTAAACCTATTACATACAATTAAATATTCAGATATTTAAAACCAGCTTTGGCTGAAGCAGGATAATATCAGGCAAGACATGATTTTTAACAAACATTCATTCATTATTAATGTATTTTATCCACATTATTATTATTGTACAAATAACGTGTTTTTGAAGCAAAACAATATTACATATAATTCAATGCCTAGACTAGAAACACATCCACAAAACATAATTATAATATAAGTATGAACGGTATTTTGATAAAATAGTGGAAAGCAATCATACTCTAATATTGACAAGCGTTCATATAACATCGATGCTGCAGCTATTGCATAACATTCAAATTCAATGGTTACAATACAGTATTAAGCCCGTTTAAACACTTGGTGGTCCATAGCAATTAAATATTCGAATAAAAAAGAGACAACTGTTATGCGCCTGTGATCTAAACGGGTTTCTTATTGGTCTCGATTCGTTGCGGACGCCTGTAAACTTGATTATATATTGGGCAAATGCTTTGGTTACTTATAATCGAACCGTTTGACGTTATGGAACTTATGGAGTGCCTTTTAATTGATGATCAAAAATTTATTATATTTTGTAATATTGGCCAAATATTTTTTGTTTTATTCCAGTAACCTTAATATGCTGGCCTATTAATTTAGTTATAGATATATAATTTTTCATCTATGCTATATAATAACATTATGTAAATAGCTACTGAATTGACTTAAAATACTTCTGTTTTTACAATGTAATATAAATATGATTTACTTGTGTCGAACGAATTGTCAAAAAGTTTATAAATCACGAATTTGTTGGGTATCGTAGAGCCCAACAAATTCGTTTATAGGTGAATCGCTTTGCACTTCCAGCGCTTTCTATGGTTACTAAAACCTGGATGAGCTTTGGTGGCCATGGCATGTTCTTCTGTGTATTTTTTTGCTAAGTTAATAACAGAGCTACTGGGCTAACAGTGTCCTAGTGGCTTGTTATCCTATAGGATTCTGCTAACGTTTCAAAGACGCGAGGTATTTTATATGCATACTAGTTGGAGTAATATGCACGAGTTCCATATTTTTTTTAGCAGGAGACTAGTAGTCGACGGGATGGCTAGTGTATTCAGAGTACCTTATATACATGGTTATTGGTTCTTGTTTTGTATCTGGTTGTGGCACCTCTGACAAACACGCACAGGTCGCAATGCTCGCAGGCGACGCACGGGTGCTTCGTACCGCGAACAACGCCCGCAGAATACAGCGCCACACTCGCGGCAATGATGGCGACGCTCCAATGCCGTAAATCGTACCTGATGACAATTATTAATTTAAGTGAGGTATCTCCCGAGCGATATTTGGGGCTTCCCGACTGGGAACTGTAAAGCTACAGTAACTTTACAGAAGATCGCAGCCGAATAATGTCTTCGAGTAGTGTTCCTGCGGTGGGTAAGGTAAGGTCGTCAATGCTTCGTGCAGGGGAGGAGTAGGAGTGCAGTTGCTGTGCTAGCCGTCATTACGCTGGATTCAATTCTTTATAAGGCAGCATTCATAGGCTGCAATAACCATCCATCACATGGACTGTTCACTTGTTTGTCGTCTTCGTAGTATAAAATGGCATACAAACTTGATCCCAAAATCCCCAGACAAATTGATAAATGGTTTACCTGACATTGCGTGCAATAAGGCGCAGTGTCGTCCCGTATCCAGTGATCTGCCGGGCCGCCCTTGGCTCCGGAAGAACTAGACATGTCTGGTGCTGACCATCGGAATATCTGCGTAATAACATAAATTTTAACTGGGACTGGGTCCACAAGATTACAGTTTGTGGGCGTGATATTTAATTTGTAAAACGGCTTATAATCATAGGTTTCAAGAATTTATAGTCGAATCGAGCCGTGGTGACCCTGGAGTTCTAGTTAGTTAGCCTATTTAGCCGGTTTGATTTCGACGTCGGCTCGTTGGCCATAATATAGTAGACGGACCCGCCCCCTGGCGTCCCCGACGGCGAGCCCGCGGCCGCTGCGCGCGGCGGCCACGGCCGTGACGGAGGCGGGGCTGGCGTTGTCTCGCCGCTCGTACGCCGTGTGCATCGTCAGCTTGCCGCGCACCACCAACCGGCGCACCCACTTCACGGACGACTCTGACAATATAATATACATACATCATTCTTATTCATATTACAGGTTTCAATGTAATTAGTAATATATTTATGGAAGTCTATGCATGAATGTGGCCGAAGCGAAAGAAGCTTGTAAGGATTGTAGCATGTGGCAATCGGTGGTCTCAGCCAACTCCTATGGGATACCGACAGACAGGCGAACGCATATGTATGTGAGAAGTATTTACTTCTTAATTTTAATGAATCTGGCATTAGAAATTACATAAAATGTCGTATATCATATTACAGATTAAGTGTTTTATATTTATTGGATAATTGTAAAATAGCATGCAATTTAAAAAAGAAAAACCAATAAAATCTCCTAGTATTACAGAGCCACTCATTTTGTAGCATATATAAAGCATTTAAGGATTGGTCTTATAGTCAAAATGTTTCTTGTAGCCGCTTGCAAAACCGTGTACATACCTGTAATGTTGTTAGTGGGCGCGGGGTCTGGGCGGGCCGGCGCGGCCACGAGCACGAACCCCTCGGCCAGGCTGGTGTCCGACTTGCTGGCGCGCAGCCCGCCCTCCTCCCGCGGCGCACAGCTGCTCTCCGTGCTCGCGCACGAGCTCGACTCACCGATGCTACCACCACCTGCCACCACAAAAAATTATAACAAGCCTATTTATACTGAGACTGCCTCTTTGGTCTAGTGGTCGCAAAGCGCTGCTGCGTATGAAGCTCTGAATTAGTGCCTGGTTAATGGCAATAGGCTCGCCGCCTATCACATGGGACCTATAAATGGCGAAATGTAGGGTTACAATAACTACGACTCTGCCTATCCCTTCAAGGAATACTGACGAAAGAATATTTATGTGTATTTGAAAATAATCACAATATTTTTCACTGCACATCGAAAATCACAGAGAAACTTTGGAGACTTACTTTTGCGATACAACGGATTCCCTTTGGACTTCCGCCTGAGCACGACATTTCCCTGTTTCTGTAACTTGCTCCTGTGCGTGAGGTCTTTCTCGTCATCCAAGTCTTTGTCGTTGTCGTAGTCCTGCGTGGCCTCGTCGCACGAGTCGACGTGTTCCTCCTTTTGTTCGTAGTCCTCGTGGTCGCTGCAAATGTCCTTCTCGTCGTGTCTGCGCGTCGACTCCTTAGCGCTGGTCGTCGTCTCACACACGTCTGATAGGGAGCTCTCCGAGCCAGACTTTGTGAGGTTACTACCTGAAATGGTCAAATCATTTGGAAAATTACATTGTGCCTTAATCAACCTGCACATTACAAATAACAGAATGAAACTATGCGTTTAATTATCATAGTATTATATTCTACATTTTATGTTACTAAATAATGCAAAAAATATATGAATATAAATACATCTAGTAAAGCTAGGTCTGAATATAATTGAATGTGTAAAAGGAGTAGAAACTTACCAAATCACAATTATGACTAAAGAAAGATGTTGCATCTCATTTGTCTCGTAACAGTTTGGCTCGGGATTGGACATAGGAAAGGATAGGATATAGGAAATTAACGATTGATCATAAAGTAATCCACCATATTATACTTTAAGGAATCAGAAGTACAAACCTTCATTTTCCTGCGACAGACTCATTTGTTTGACCAGTTCCTCTACGCGTTTGATAGTCGCCTCTTGTTCGCTAGGATTATCTTCTGGCATCGCTTCAGTCTCAGGTCTGACGTCATTGTCAGATCTAATGTCGTTCTCTGATTTAACATCCTCATTGCCTTGCACCGAAAGCTTTTGATCATCTTTGTCATCTGCGTCCATTGATGTCCCTGGATCAACGCTACCTACCTCCAGACTGTCCAATTGTTCTTCAGCTGTCTCCACTACGTAGTCTATAGACCACATCTGCAAAAGGCAAACGGCGACTTTCAATATATGGACACAACCTATTGATGGCATCCACTTCATACTTATGAACAGGCTCTAAGGGGCTGGTAGTCTCGAGCCTTTATGTATGTGTATAAACTAGCTATACAGGTTATATTTATATTGTCACTGGAACTATGTCCATGAGCTTATATTTACAAAATCGTAAACCGATTTTCTTGAACAGAGTTTTTTGCTGGCTTCTTCTCAGTAAAAGCAACCTTCCGAACCCGGTGGTAACATTATAATATTTATAATCCTAATGTAACTCCGACGATTTGAAAGTACTTTGTTAAATCGTAATTAAATAAAGATATGTTGAATATGTAAGGAATAATTTTGGAATGGGTTAACATTCCGAGCAAAAGACATTTTGGAGAAATGAACAGTACATTTATTTTTAAATTTAAAGTTTAAAAACGTAGATGGAGTTCTGTATTAGAACTGTCGCTTCTACACTAGGTTCAAAGTGAATTATAACGGAATAAGGTTGTATTTACCCTGACAACACCATCGGTAGAACCAGTAATGATGACGTTAAGCGGGTCCCACTCGCGAGTCTGGCTGAAGGCGACGCAGAGTACTTGTTGCGTTCGTTCCCGGCCGGCTGCCGTGTCCGCCCAGCCTAGCAGCTCGCCGTTTATAGACCACGCGTACACGTAGCTGCCACTGCAAGTCGCTATGTCTCCCTGGGTTACAAAACAAAATTACTTGAGTTACACATGAGCTTGGATCTATGTTATGTATACTAATATTATAAAGAGGAAAGATTTGTATGTATATAAGGAATTGTCTTTAAAAGTAGAGGACAGATTTAAAAAAAAATTCACCGATTGAACTAATTATCACTCATTAATATAGACCATACTTTATCCCTGTACTTCTACGGGAACGGGATCTAAACGAGGGAAACCGCGTGACGTCCGCTAGTGTTATAGAAAAATCTAATATAAAATTCTCGTATGGCGGTGTTTGTTACCAAACGCATACGAAACGACTGGATCGATTTGTATGAAATTTTGTTTGCATATAGGGTAGGTCTGAGAATCGGCCAACATATATTTTTCGTACCCCTAAATGATAAGGGTGATACATACCAAAAAAAATAAATGGCGGTATGTTTGCCGGGCACAGCTAGTACATAATACAAATCTACAAGTAAACCTACTCGCCTCTCATCCATCAGTACACATTATCAGGTATCTCAAACAAATTGTCAGTTCTTCAATGTTCATAAGTGCCTTACCAGGGGCTAAGCTGAATAAATCATTTCCAATGTCATTTAAATTATAAATACGATGATTGGACGACACTTTGTTCACGAATTTATCCAAACATAAGCTGACCTTATGCGAAAATTATGTGGCAAACATTGTTTTGCCACATAATTTATGTTTAAATAAAAATGGGTGGACTATACTTATCACTTATATAAATAGTTATCCAATTCTCAAATCCACCTTATATCTAAAGTCGTTTGTTTTGCGACACGAGCTTTTAATACATAAGTCTCAATAATAATCAGATGAGATAAAATTACTTGCATTGATTTACTTTAGGTCTGTTGCATATACCGACATATTTTAAAGAAGGCATTATGAGTGATAATCAAAAGGATAGTCATAAAATGTAATACTTACAGTAAGATCATCAATCGCCAGCGCAGATATAGGCGGCGGGGGCCCGTGTAGATGCGAAGGTAGTAGCTGTCGTATAAAAAGACCCCGTTCCACGTCCCATACAATGGCTTGTCCGTCGCGACTGCCGCTTACTACCAGGTTATAAGCGGGACTGGCCGCTAAGCACGTCACCGCTTCCTCGTGCCCGTATAGGCACACTTTAACAGCTAGCTTTCGGCGACGCGCCCAGTATTGCCATACCGTTATCACCTGCATGCACACAGACAATATTTTAATCAAGCGAATAATAAAAAAAAAAGATAGTGTTTTAACACAGGTTAGGACTTCGTGATAGTAAGTTTCGTATTGGTGCTCCCACCCTGCTGTCAGATTTTTTATTTTGAATTAAAAATTATTTAACAATTTTTGAATGCAAAAATATTCAACGATCAAAAATTATAATTTCTGAATGTTAGAATGAATGTGCCGACAGCAAATAACTTTCTTAGTAGAAAATTAACATAGTTGTTCTTGATTCAGCGCTGTATCCAGGACTAGATGTTTAAGATAAAACTATGCTTACCGTACTAGTGCCAGCAGTAACAATAGTCTTAGCGGAGGGACAGACGCAAGTGACGATCTCCCCGCAGGCTTGAGCCACAGCTTCACAGACAAACACAGCTTTATCATTATCATAGTTGCCAATGCGCACTGAATGGTCTGCAAAGCCCCACGCCACGTACTTATTATACGACGGAGGCATTAACACTTTGTTTTGTTCCACTGCCAAGATTGCCTTCTCTGTGTACAGGATTTGACCAACTGGTCCTTTCACCTCTGAAAACGTTATAAAGTTTTTAATCTGTGTCAGATACTATAGATCTACTGTCAATTCATACAATGTATAAACGTAACAACATTTAATTAACACACATACAATGAAGCAGTTTGTAAGTAATCAATGGGTGTATTTGTGCGCGTTTATTACCTTTTACTGGTTGTAGGGATGGTCTTAAGTTCTCCAAATTATGGAAGAACAGTTTCTCCGGAGGAGTTATGCCTTGTGATGGTATAATATTATTTGGATCGAGTATTGTTGAACTCCGCTGGGACATTTTCTTGCTTGGGTGAGCTTTCTTGAAAAGCTGTTTCGGTATCTGTCCAAAGTTATTTATGAAGCCGATTGTCGCATTTTTCTTTAGTGGATCATCAATACTGTAACAAAAAATTAAATCAAATGACTTTCTGATAATCGGATAAGATGGCTGTGCCTCAAACTGCTATCACAATAATTCCACTGTACATAAGAGTCAGCTATACGGAATTTACCAACAGTATTATATATTTGTACAGAAAAATAGTTACCCCAACCGATAAGGAATGAGGTTCTTCAGGAAAGCTGATAGTCAAGAGATTCTTACAGAATCTATAGCGCGTACGTTATGAACCTGGCGGTAACCGCTTACTATCATATAACTACCTATAATTAAAAAATTGCTTACTTATAAATGTCGACATTCCCCTCGTAGAAGAGATGATGGAATACGTTGCACGCGTCGACGGCTGGTTGTCCCTGCTGTTTATATCCGAACACGAGGTCGATCCAATGGTGCAGCCGGTGCGATACATAGTCTGACTCGAGCGCCGCGCGGTGCAACCTGATGAACTCTCGCGGGTCGCCGCGCGCCCACGGCGGTAGGACCACGTCGCCCAATGCAACTCCTGACTGTTTGCTGCCTGGATTTTAAACACTCTATCAATTTAGGTACCTATTTCGTCTTAGGAATCATGTGAATAGCTGTGAAAAAGGTTATCGATTAAATGGCGTAAATTTTCTGTAGTACCAGTCAATACAATGATAATAATTTAATTTTCCATTTGTTTAATTCAATAGAACGATTTTATGAACACGCTAAGTTAGTTTTTCGGAATTCATTATGATTAAGTTTAAGTATTCAACAAACCATATTGGACTCAGCATATATAATATACATATACAATAGTCTATGATAACATACAAATTTTAACTTTACTTGACTACTTTTATCACCAAAACTCACCCAAATCAAAATTGTTAGAGTTCACCAAAAACTCTGGCAAATAGAAAAACTCAGGAATTAGTTCCTTAACATCGGCCATATTGTGTCTAGAGGCGGAATTCCATCCTTCTTTTATCGAGTGGAACATCCTAAAAAGACAAAAAAACATATTTAAAGGGTAAATTAATCGATTCCATGTAATTGTAACACATAAAAACCATATTGAATATGAGAACAATTATTATTACTAGTAAATAAATTGTTATACCTGTCAGCCAAATCAAAATGTCCGCCTTGCAGCCTCAAGAAATGTTGCGTGAAAGGTTCCATTCGCACTAGATAGGAACACACTATCATAGCGGAGGAGTAGTGGGTGCCGTAATGATAGGGGGGAGTTTCTCCGTGAGGGTCGTCCCATTCCTACAAATCACATACAAACAAACTGTAAGTATTCTAAACAGGCTTCATATTGCTTTTGATAGTAATAAGTCTTGTTCGACACACGAATATTTTCTATCCACTGATATATAAAACTGAAGAGTTTGATTGTTTGTTTGAACGCGCTATTCTCCGGAAATCAAAGGAACTTTCTGAAGGCTACATAATATATAATTATCATCGTAACCAATGGCGGGTTAAAGTTAGCGCCAGCCAAAAGTAACTATTCCACGCGGGGAAGTCGCGGGCAGAAGCTAGTATATGATTATGTTATAAAATACCTTATATCTTTTTCTAAATTGTTCTAATCTGTCCGAGCTTTGTGCCCCCATGGGTTTGGTGAGATCTCGGAACGTCGCCGGATCGTTCAGGTCCAGCTCTAGTGAGTCATAGTCTGCGAGGATCCAAGGGAAGACTGGATACTGCATCAGGTCGTTATAAGAACGACCGGCTAGAGTATTCAAATGCATCAGGTACTGGAAGTTTGATATCTCTCCTCTCTGTAAAATTACATTACACGTCAGTTTTGTTAAAAAAAAACATGCTACTTCTTACCAAAGTCTAAACTTCTAAAAAGCGTAACATTTTCAATCACTACCTAATAGATAAAATTACTTATCCAAGAAGTTAATTGTAAAGAAAATGTTGTGTTGGTGTTAGTTACCAGCCATCTCTGCGTGACGGAAGTGTCCCCAATGAGCGAGGCGAGCAAGCCAGCTGGTTGTTCGACAGCTACTCCACGCTTCTGACCTGCCACCGAGCCCGCCGCACTGTCTGCCATTCCCGTCGCCAGTGCCGTGAATCTACTGTACACCTGCACATACCAATTTTACTGTTATGATAAGTTATGAGAACTCAGCGAAAATAGTGGGGATAGCTGCGCATGTATTTGTTTCCAAAAAAATACTACTGCGCATTAAAGGTCAGCGCTAATAGCTCGTGTCGGCGCCTGTACTTTACTACATAATAACAATGTAACAGCCGTATTAAGTTGACCATAATATTAGTGACACACCAACATATATATTTATACTTTCAAATCAGGAGCTATGCATATAATTCCCTTTTCAACCTTAGACCATACAAATGGATTTTTTTTTAAGTCACCAGATTTGTTACAGGACATATTTTTAGGAAAGTGGTACCCAAGACACACAGCGTGAAGATACAGAAAATAATTGAATTTGATAGATAGATTGAAATAAAAATGTGCACACCTTATTCCGCACTTTCCTTGGAAAGGCAAGCAAGTAATTTCTGCCATCACTAGAGAACACTTCCAATGCTATTGGTTGGAGTAAATATCTTCTTTTGTGCACTTCCCTAAAACAGTAACAGTTTTATGTAAATATTTACAATTTAAAATCATAATGCTGCACACATAAGTGACATAATTGAATAATACCTTATGTCTTCGTACAAGAATTTGGAGCACTGTCTTTGATTGCTCTTCTGTATTCCTTGACTAGGCAATATAGGTTCGTAGTCATCAGGACAGCTGTCCAGGTCCCGGATCTCTCTATTCTTGAGCAATGTGAAACCATCGATGACGTAGCAGTGTTCGCGGCCAAACAATAATAGACCTTCCGTGGTGTCTAGACCTTGTATTCTTGCGCACCGGAACATGTGAGAGATCTGCGGGAAAGTTTACAATTAAGTTTAGAAAACCATGATTTATAAGACTTGTGACTTGTGGGAATGCACGACACTGTATGTATTTCCATACATGACTTTTATGCGGGAAAACAGATTGATTGAATTTTCTCTTACAGTGCATCTTTTAAGGTCTACTAATAAGAATTAAGGGGGTTAGAACTGTATTATTTACCTTTTCGTGGTGTTCAAGTAGCCTTAGAAGAGTTTGGTTATCCGGTGGCGGCGTCTGTGGTTCGTCCTCATCTTCGTTATCTGGCCCGTCTTCGCTTGCTGCAACCATCACTCAAATAGACACATACAAAAACATACTTTATATGAGTTATGTTATAATTAAGTTTTATGTGTTTAACTAACCTTCTCCTGAAGTCTGGTTGGTACCGCGACTTACAACCCCACTGCTGACCAGATCTGATGGGGAACCGTCTTCTTTGGCAACGTCTAAAGATGCGTCTCTACTGCTGTAATTTTTTTATAATGAAATTGTATTTTTTTGATTGCATTGGGCCTTATGCTAGGGTGTGTTTAGTAAACTTACCTAGAAACTACTTCTGACAATGCGGTCTCTTCCGGCTGTTCCACGATATCCGCTTCACCCAAGCTTGTTGTCCGCCATTGCTGGTATACCCTGAAGTATTCCTTGCTATCCAAGCTCTGCGCTACTTTGTACTTCAGTTGTTTCTAAAATTTTACATGAAATCAATAAAAATTTCAAAGCATTTATTTTACCTTAATTCATAATCATATGACGTCATAACTTCAACAATTAGCTTCAACCGCCAAGCTATTAGAGTTAGAGCTATTGCTAATGTAGGAAATTTTACATACAAAATACGACATTAACTTGAAACTAGCCTTGTTTCAAACTATTACATATTTGTTCATAAAAATGGTTAGGAAAAATACGAGTTTCTGCAAACCCTGCAGCTACTCGTATCGCACTCCATGCGTACATTTTTAAGAATCTAGAATGTAAACATGTGTGTCATGCATAAAAAATCATATTATTACATGTTTATAGGCATGATGAATTCGTCGAAATAATGCATGACACTCACATTGTCTGTATTATCAAGCTCTGCCCTGTATGGGTAGTGTTCATAGAAGCGATAATTGCGTGTTAGCAGCTTGCGCATCCTTGAAGGGCCTTCGGTGCAGTCGAGGGCCCATTTGTCGAGAGGCGAGGGTTTAGGAGGGCCCCAGAGAGCACGTTCACGGGTCAACTCCCTCCATGCACTCTCCCATTCCGCTTGCACGTAGCGGGTTGTATGGGCCACTGTGTTGCCCGCTGCTGTTAGTTGTAAGCACCACGCTTGTCTGTTCACACAACAAATACACTTGTAATTTTATATTTAAAACAAACTATAGAGTATCGTATAAAATGAGTACAGCAGAGCTCAAATACATTTGGAAAATTTTGGTATCAAATATGTTTGAATAGTTTTATATTCATTATTTACGACTGGAGACAAATTTATATTTATTCCAAATTTCAGCTCAGTTCAGTGGTTGAGCCGAAAAAAGTAACATACAGACTTACAGGGACACTTTCGCATTTATATTATTAGTATGGATTTATTTAACGTGGACTAGATATATCTAGTATTGTAATGCAGGTAATTTTTCATTAGTGTACTGACCTGACTAGTTGCACATGATCCTGCATGTACGCGAGCGCGTGATCCCTCGGCGGGTTGGGACGTAGTTTGGCCGAGTCCTCCTTCTTCACTTTGGTTCTAGATGCGAGCCGCGTCAACCCACCGGTAACCTTTTGTATCTTTGACTGGATTTGGTTGTGCAACTCCCATGGCACACGATATACCGCCTGATTACAAAAGGAGGTATTAATTAATAAGATAGTAAGTCAACTGTATTTATTTGGTTTAAAAAATATAGCCAGCTGTTATATTATGATCAGAGTAGTAAAATATAATATAGTCGGAGTCCAGACGTCAATACGAAAAAAGCGGTACTGAAGCCGTTCACACTATAAAATACTATTTATAAGGAGGTATAGGTCACGAGTGTTTATCCATGACGGATTTCCCACGGAAAAAAAAAAAAAAAAAGGTCACGAGTGTTTGGCGCTGGCCTTGTTAGTAATATGTTTATTTCTATGTCGAATAAACATATTTTGGCTGAGCGCTCTAAGCTCCTGACATGTAAGGCGAGTTTAAAGACATGCTTTATGTTTTAAAAATATCGATCCTTTCAATGTTCCATGGACCGAACACGCCGTCTAGCGCGGCTGACGCATAACTCAACTATCAATTACCTTCCGCTCAGTATCGATGTAGTTGATCCATAGTCGGTGCGCAGTGTCGGCGAGGTGGTCCCTTAGCGCGGGCAGCGGGGGGGCGCGCGCGCCGCCCGGGGGCGCCAGCGACGCCTTGAACACCTCCTCGATGGCGGGCTTCTTGCACGCGTACAGCTCCTCCCACACGCGCCTCGCCGCACCCGCCATCAAATTACGACCTGTGCCCCAACTATACGTTCTGACACACTTCGAACGACATCGCTTGACTTGCGCATTTTTACCTAAAACTTCCTACACTCCGCCGCTTGGGGAGCTTTTTAATGATCCCATACAGAACGAGGAAAATACGTTGGCAATATCGTCAACGTTCAAATATGTCAAAACCTATGCTGACAACACCTGCATCTCCATATTACAAAACATCGCTTATCTTAAGTAATCCTTGGTTTAAAAGTATTTCCATCACTTTTATGCCATGGATATTAAAGGTTGGACTTAGTTTTAGTTTATTCTTGTCTTGGTTTCATCAATGTTTGTAATAGTATTACAAACATGGATTATATATAGTGATTGCTTGCATTAACTCGTAAGCGTAGGCGTGGTCACAGTCGCAGGCGCGGTCGCGAACGATAGCATAATATGCAAGGATTCTAGCTTAAGTGGGGCCAGCTAGCGACTACGAAATATCAAATGCATGATATATTTGTGTGTTCACGTTGAACTAGCGGCGGAGGGCGCGATTCACTCGCGACGTCAGTATATACAAGTTCAACCAATTTCAATTAGTATTAGATTAATGAATTTGCGCAAGTAAAACTTAGAACAAATTTAAATACAAACCTTGATGCGTGGTAAGCTTATCGTCCCTCGACTCGAGGTCGCCACTAGGGTTGACGTGCCACGTGGTGCGCATGTGAGAATCGAGTGCTATTTTCATATTCGCACTCAATTGCAGTAGGCAATACATCAGACAGCCAATGAACTCTAACTCATGGTTGCCCGCACCGAAAATTAGTAATCTGTAATCAAAAAGGAACGTTGCGGTAATTGATTACACACTAGCTTTGGGTTTAAGTTATCGGAGTCAAATCTACTATCTATATTCCAAACTTCAGCCAGGTCAATTCAGAGGCTTAGCTGTGACATACTTTTGCATTTATAATATTAGCATAGATGATGAAAAGTGATCTATGCAATTCGTGGTTTAACGTTCCTGTTCTCCATGACGAGCTGTGTCGCATGTGCCTAACAACTATGTGTGCGACAGAAAGCACAAGTTGCCCAAAAGAGTATCTGTACGCCCACAAGCTGCTCTATGTTCTCACAAGATATATAAGTCCCTCGGGCCCGCTCGCACGTCCCACGCGTTCACTCTGAATTTAACGCTTTCCTGGATTTTATGTCTTTTATCTTATGCGGATAAAGTGAAGAGCATCTTGTCGGTAGTATTTTGAGATTGCATAAAAGTGCCTCTCTTTCGTCTTAAGTATAAGTGGCTTGTAGCCACTCTCGAAGGTAAATAAATAACTTCATCGTCACCTGTTTGTAGTGAGCTTATGTAGAGCTTCAAGTACCGACATCTGATCTGCAATGGAGTCAGTAGAGCGCGACAGCAAGAACAATATGGTTCTGTTCAAACAATGGTGGAGTCCCTCGAGGGATATCACAGACGACTTCTTTTTGGCTTGCGTTATAAGCTTCACTAGGAAGTCAAATACCTGCAATGACGTCATCCTTCAATTAATTGAGACTTGTAAAGTACACCACACTAAGGCACTAAAGAGTATGTTCGGAAATCGAACCGTCGCGGTCAAGTCATCTTCCCCTTTATTACAAAATATGGTTTGGAAGACTAGACTAAACTCGGACTTAAACAATATCCGTCTCCTTTTAAGTATGTTTAACAGAAAGAGATGGAGCTACTTTTAAACCTAGGCCTATTTATTCTTTGTTTCGTAATATGAACCTACGCTACCGGGAACTAAACAAATTCAGCTATCATATTAGTTCAGACAGATTAGATAACAAAAATTTAATCAAATTCACTATTGTTGTTGCCAGTTCAACAAAGATCATTTAACACAGCGGCGCTTCTAAATTCCATGACATCACATCATATCCATTAGAGAAATAATTAGCTATATAAAAAAAGTTAAAAAAAATTGAAATCTTAAAATTTCGCACGATAATAGAAAAAATACAAAAACACAGAGCTACATTACTCAAATAAAGTTCTTACCTCATGCGGATCTCTGGACAGTTGCCCTTGCCACAATTTATCGACCAGCCTCGCTGCCAGATAACACACATTAGAAATGTTTGATTCCGATCCAAAAAGCTCTGCATTCAATAAATTCTCCATGAGGGTGGTCAATACCTCAGTTTGATACTCAATTTGTTGCTGACTTGTCGAATTGGGGGGTGAAGCGTCTAGTACCAAGTCGATGACCTGAAAATATTAATTGCTTTGTAGAAAATTACCAAAGCTGCGTAATGTTTTGTGCGCTATAATATATATCACATAATTTTTACTCGAGGTTTTGGTGACACCAGTTTACCAGTTTTGTGAATCTATTGTATTTGTAATTGAGCATTTCTAAAAATCTTAACTTCTCTTAATTATAAGCGTGAAATCAATCTGTGTGTTCCCATACACTATGTAGACTTAATTTTAACTTCTAAATCATTTTAGAGTACTTGTGACATTTTGTGTTCGCAGGAAGGTCGAGAATGCTTTTATGAGGCTTGCATTAATTCGATTATTCTAATGTGCAGGCGCAGTCGTGCTAGTTATATAATGGCTTGTGATAATACTAAAGCGTGGTAGGTAGTGTGGGTAACATGCCAGACCAGTAGGTACACATACACTTAGCACTAATGTTAAGTTAGAAACGGACGTAAGCACAATTTATTAGACGATTGTTATTAGCACTGTTTATTAGAACATATAAAAAAACTGGAAATAAAATTTCCCCATATTTACGCTATAAAAGGAGGATCTTCCTGGGGCGGAGCAGGGGCTACATGGCGTACAAAACATTGACGGTGGCACTGAGTCAGTCGTGCTTTCCGCGCTCTAGAATCATAGCCAACTGTCAGTGTATTAGCCCAAATCAATCCTTTATAGTTTAAGATTATTAACATATTCTATTATGTTACCAAATTACTAGTCTTTGTAAAAACGCAGCATGCTTTAGATGCAGACTATAATACAAAATAACAACATAATGAAGTAAAATCAAGCCGATTTGATTAATTTTAATCGCTTGTGTACACACAGTGCGACAGCATTAATACGTCTCAATAGAACCAAGAAAATACAGGATTTTCGATTAGGTCCTAATGAAACTAAAAAGCACACCGATATAAATATTTAAAACGTTTGTAACCTACCGGTGCAGCTTTCCCCGTGACGTTTAATGGTAAAGAGTCTAGTACAATGACTCGCAGGAAGTCCATAACTCCTTGGCGGACGGGGTGTTGCGTGAGCGACGCTGAGGACGAGGGTATTACCACTTCCTTCTCAGAACCGGGCGTCGATGCACCTGAGCTGTCGCCGCTCTCACATATTGCTAAGGGAACATAATAATTCAACAATAGAATAATGCACATTATTAACATTTTTAAGGTTAATTTTACTACATTTGCAACTTCGGTGTGAAATGTATAAGTACTAATTCTATATTCCTATTGATACAAAAGGGTGTTCTTTTGTCATGTGTATAATAATATAACGCTTACTGTAAATTTTGTAATCTTATAAAACTTACGCATATGAATATCATCAGTGGAATTAGGCGGGAACAAAGTAGCTGCTAATGCGGTCAACACTTCAGCAGTCATCATAATAGGAACAAAATCCGGAAGAGTATTGTAAAGGGAAAATAGCACCTGTAACATAAAATATAATTAGATACTAAGAGACGCACCTCGACTTCTAGACGGAGATAATATACAAGGATGCAAAGCCCAAGTAGATAAATCTGTGCAAATGTTACCTATGACGTATTCTATTTGTAATTGCTCTAGTTCGAATTTAATTGCATTACAGTTCAGAGTAAATAATGTCTTCGAATAGTACTGTATTCTTCCGACGTAAATTCGTTCGCCAGTGCTCCATGGACAGAAATGGAGGCGCCGTGTCCCACTATAGCTAGTAGTGGGACTTTTTGTCTTTTATTATACTGGTACCGGGATTTTATTGTTTAAAAGGTAGGTAAGGCGTGAGTGTGTCTAGCTGTCTATTCGAACGCATATTTTTTCTAAAATACGTTATCGATATTGGTCACAGCCGAATTGAAGCGGTGGCGGGACGCTGGTTGTAGTATAAAAAGAGCATCACCTGAATGATGGCTACAGGATGGTCAGCAAGCCAGTCGGGCTGCGAGGCGGGGTCGGTGTGTACGAGTGCTCGCACGGCAGCCAGCAGCATGCCCGCGGCGTCGGCGCACAGCGATATCCGCGCGCCCAGGGCCGCGGGCGACTGCCTCTGGGGAGCCGCCGCGCCCCATGCCGCCGCCCACACCTGTCAAATTCAATATTTTTAAAATTTATAAAACTAATAATATATATTTTATTTCCGATCCTAAACGGAGCTAGCAAGATGACTATAATGTGTCAATAACACATTTGCCAACAAAGGCACAAAATCAGGGGAACTGGAACATGGGGAGACAGGCCTTTTCAATAGTGGGACAATATAGGTTGACTATAGGTTGGCTGTATTAGATTTTAGACAAATTTTCGACCGCGAATTGCCTAGCGTGCTTTTAAAGATGCATAATTAACCTCGATTAACAATATTGCCAATGTTACTGACTGAAGATGTAGCTCCCTAGCGTCGAAAGAACTTATAAAATCAGTCGAGTGGTTTTGAGCTAAATCGTAACAAACAAACAAAACTTTCCATTAGCGTCGAAATATATTATAAATATTACCGCCCAGTTGGGAAGGTTACTTTTTCTCAGAATCCGGCAAGCATTCGTTTCAAAAATATATGCTAACAATTTTTATCGTCGCATGAATATATATAAGCCCATGTACACAGTACCAATACTTGAATGTCAATAAATTATAAAACGTACCTTTTCCACGGACACTACGCGCTCACCGCATACGTGCCGCATCGGCTGACCCAGCGTCAGACCGAACATCAGGTAGTACACCTCCGGGATGTGCAGGTGGAACACTAACAACCTACAGACAACGCGTTATTATTAAACATCTTCCAGCTTATATATACATCGCCGAGATAATCCTTGATTTCAGAATAATTCCATCTCTTTTTGTGATATGGATGTCAAAAGGGATGTATATAGTTTTAATATACAAACGTTTGGTTTAGTCTTTGTTGAAACAACGCTTTTTTAATAAGTGCGACCGGTTTCATTCTTGTATTATTTATGTGCAATCGATATTTCAACAGTTTTCCAGCTACCATGATCACAGATATTTGCGGGTAGTTGGATCATTTATATGAAATATATTTAGCTATCCGAATGCGCTTGCCAAGACACACTTATGGTATTAATTGATTGTAAGTTATAAAGCATTAATTCATCTTACCGGCCTCGAGGCATCGAGTACCATGTGCTTGCTAGTCGACGAACGCACGGCATATTTCTTTTCTTTGGGTTTTTTTCATACACACTAGTGCCTGATTCCTATCCAATGAACATTTATTGTCTAATTGTAATATAAACTAATAGTCAAACTGTAATATATGTCTTTGCGTAACTAACCAGGTCAGCAGCGTGAACCCGCAGGTGTGCAGCAAGGGCATGTGTAGATGTGAGTGCGAGTGTGGAGTGGCAGCGAGTACCACGCCGGCCTGATTAGGCGCCGCTATCATCTCGGTATGACGGAGCCACCCACCGTTGCCCACGCCTTCGCGGAACCTTCACCAACACCATTAACAATATTCTGTCAATAATAATGCTAAGACATTTAAAGTCTGTGAGTGTACCAAAGGCTCTGGAGATAGTTTATCGCATACAAAACATCCTTTTATAACCTCTAGTCATAATAATTTGATTTTAATGGTAGTTTAGGAGCCAGAAGAGACTTCATTATTTTTTTAAACCGTGGGCTTAATCTGATTTTTGGAAGATACATTTTGACGAGCAATATGCATATAAAACGTTAAGAGAAAAAAAAATCTCTATTCTATTATACCATAAGCCAAAATACCTTTGCATAATAGCAGACTGCTGTCCCTGTCCTGAGCAGAGAATGACAAGTATCCTCAACGCCCACAGTACTGTGGTAGGATGTACATTCTCTTGCATGAAACTGAGTAGCCAGTCCATACCCAGTACCCTGGATATCTCCTCACAAACGATCGTGTTCACTAAGTTCCGTGCTGTGAATAACAGGCCGTGAAGAACATTGAAGCATTTGTTTCTTAGAATTACGTGCTCGCCTTCACATTCCTTCTCATTGTCACTCTCTTTTAGGTTTATACTCTTCTCCGTTTGGGAGGGTAGAGGTAGAGTGTACGCCATGAACTGCCCCAAGCAGAGTAAGTCGCTCGGTCGAGGCTGCCCTCCTAACAAGGCAGCTAGAAGTTGTATAAGTACATTCTTTGTGCTGACGACCTTCACGTCATTTATAACATACAACAGTTTGGAAACCAACTGAAGTTCCCTCATTGTGCGCAGGTTGTGCGTTCTGTGTGCAGTTTCCGTCGCGAGCTCTAACAAATGTTCCAGAAGGGATTTAATCAAGCCTCCAGGTGCGCCCAGCCATACTTCTAATTCACATATCAGGTCCTGTAAGCATAATTATTTAGGAAAGATACAACTACTTTATGCCCTTATAAATACAGCTCATAATAATTATGCTTACCTGAAAAGCTGTTAAATTGGGTATCGAGGAAGTCTCTTTTTGACTGTCGACGGTTCCAACCAGTCCAAATATTAGGTGAAGTATATGTGAGTTTAATAGCTGTTTCTTCTTCTTGAGTAGCATCGCTAGTGTCTGGTAACCTTTCCGGCGGTCCATCTCAGCTTGAGCGGCTTTGTTCGAGCGCACGACACATACTAACGCCTTCACTCCAGCGTACAAACATTCCACGTCTTGTGCCATCGCTATTAACCCCAATAATACTGAGCAACCACCTACTGTGTCAATCTGGAATTTATATACTCATATGAAGATCTTAATTCACAGAAAAATAATAAAGATTCACTGGAATACCGTAAATACTGAATACTAACCATGATAGCTGCCGGCTTTGAACAAAACACTCTTACTCCTAAATAACCCACAACAGTTCCGCCCAGGCATCTAGCGGGGCCCATTAAATGTCCTGCAGAATTGTGTAATATCTTTATCGGGGTCGCATTTTCATGCGAAGACATCCCCAGCTGTTTTGCGATGGCTTTATTGTCATTTTTGCTGTAAACTTTGCGAATCTTTGCGAGTGTCAGTTGCGACATAGCTCGAGCATTAATTCCAAATACGACTTTCTCTTCGGCCACTAAGGGAGCTAAAGGTTCTTGATTTTGTCCAAATGGCACTGGAGCTTGTAACGTTCCGACATAATGAGGTCCCAGTTGGTATATTATTGACACTGTTTGAGCTGGAATCACCTGGAAACATAACCGAATTAACTTGGACGGCAGTCAGAGTCAGATAAGGCGCTATGACTACAGAAATTATTTGTTTCGAGCATAAGTCTCAATCGTACAGGACATAGCATGAGGAATATGATGACGTTATAAATGAATCGACTTTCAGAGCTGTATCAGACATTGAGGTCACACTCTTACCCCCATATTACGAAACATCGCCTACGATAAGATAGTCCTTGGTCTTTTTGTGATACGGATTTCAACTTCTAGTCATGCCTTAAGTCATAAAACATACATGAACATATGCTCACGCCTATATTGCCTTGGCTGAAGGGGCTTTGGTATTTTTATAGTACACAGGTCCCATATAATAGGGGGTGAGCCTATTGCTCTTAACCGGGTACCGGGCTGCTACTCGTAAATTATTACAAATGAAAATAATATAAGTCCAACGAGGCAGTCTGAACAGAGTTATATATCTGCGTTAGGCGCCAAAAGTCAATATCAGGCCCGAAAGTAGTACAAGAAAGGCGATTAATACATACGTCCTCGAGCAGCAGAGCGGGCCCCTGCCTCCACAGTAGCCGTGAGTATCGACGCCAGTGTGGCGGAGTGCCCAGTACGCAGTACACGCTGGCCGCGCCCGCTAGGGTTGCCGCACCACCGCCTGGGTTGGCGCTCACGTAGTGAAGCTTGCCCGAGTGCATATGCTGACCTGTATTCAAACACCAACTTTACTTTACGTCTATCTATAAGGATCCGTGTCGCGTAGAAAATTGTTAATTTTTGTTTGTGAAAAACGAATCATACTCTATTAGGTTTTGTTTATTCAAGATAGGCAGACAAGGGTGTCGCTACTTGACAACTCGAAAGAGACCAGAAGTTATGGGTGCGCCACTTCGTTCGACTAAAGATATGTGAGGATGCGTAGCGAGCGATGTATTTATGAAGAATCAAAATAATCACTGCGCTGAGCGAAGCTTGGTCAATAAGATTGGGAAGAGGAAGATAAGGGAGTAGTTAATCCCTGGAAAAAAGTTTTTATTCGTATCAACTTCCAACAACTACTTGTGATATTAGAAAACCAGCCTAAATTCAGCAGTCTAAACCAAATAAGACGTTTTAACGATATGTAGTTAGTAACATTATGCCTTGAATATTTAAATCTGTATTGGTTTCAGATAATATCCATGAATAACTAGAGCTAGAGAGGTGTTACATCACCAAAACTTACCATCCAAATACAAAGAGAAGGAAGAGTTTTTCAGCACGGCTCGGTTGAGAACAAGCACCAAATGGTGCCACTGGCCCTCATGTTGTAAGTCTGGACACCACACTCGCGCGCCGCATTCACCGGACCCTTCTGGCTCCCATTCACCTACATCTTTTAAAACAAATATCATTCATAACTATCGAACTCATAATCCAAAGCCTTAATATTGGCCCGCTAACTTTAAAACGTACAGAAACAATTTTTTACTGGTATCTACAGCCAACATACTGTGTCTAACACGTCCTCCTATACCTTGTCCAACGAATGAGTAGAACTGAGGTTTTGTTGACAACTTAAGTCAAACACATAATAAGCAAAAGAATATACGATACGAAATTTTATATCAAATTTGCACTAGATTTGCCCAATACTTACTGTATAATCGAATCTGTAAGGCATCTTTTGGCTCTATTTATTCGTTAAACAAGGTATAGGACACAACATTTTTCATTACCTGTGTAACATCACAAGTTAATCAATTATTTATCATGACATCACAAAAAATTTGAACTATCCATCAAAAAATACGAGAAGCACTTACTATGTGGCACCAATGTCTCCTGAGTGGAGACGATGATGGCTTTATCTCTGGCGGAGAGCACAACCGCGAGACAGACGAGGTGTTCGTCGCGACTGTTGTTGATATTCCTCACGAGGGTCAACAGGCGTACGCAGTGAGGATCGGACCGAGGGTCCGAGTACTTCTCAACGCATATCCACGTCGAGTACGTTAGACCCGTCTGGGGCGGAAATACACGATCACCTGGACACAAAAAATAAACCTAATAAATCGAATCTGAACGAATGATGGGCTGCCAAATAACCGAAAGGGAAAAAAATATAATGCCATTAAAAAAATTTTTACTAATGGTTGGGTATATATGCCTTGTATATCAATTGAATAATGTCAAAAATTTTAGAAATTTTACTTCTTCATTATTTAAGGATCATAATCCTAAAATGACAGTAATACTTTGAAGTGCATACCTGAACCAATTCCCCCGAGAGTTGCATTATCTTGGGTGCCCAATGCGTTTAAATTGGCCGACTGCGGCGCAATGCTCGGCAAGTACAGGCAACCGAACCCTTCCGCTGACATATCGAACTCAACAAACGGCGGCAACGTGCAGGAATTTTGAGACCTAAATAAAAATCAGATAATAGTTTGTATATCAGAGGGTTGCTTTCTTACAGTTAATGTTTGAAAACTAGTATATCATAGTGTCTATAGTGATTACCTGTAGTCTCTTGGGGTAGTCATAGAGACCAATGTTTTGATCCTCGTCAAGGGCACCGGTCCGCCGGGCTTGCATGGTTGACCCGGTTCGGGAGCAACACAGTTGAGTGGGTTGCCCATGCGGAGGAACTCTCTGAAATATTAACTATAAATGTATATATCTGAAAAAGAACCATATACTATGTTAACGAATTGAGAGTGAATGAGTAGGTAAATCTCTAGATGCCGTATTCCAGAGTAGCTTCTAGTCTTCGTCATGAAACCGTCCTATTGGGTCTAAACGAACTAGGATTTCAGATCACCATTCAACCATTAACCATTCAACAACGCAACTGGACGGTAAGAGCTTCTGCTCGGACCGTTATGTCTGTTGTGTGTTCATGTCGATGACGTGTGTGGGTACCATTAGCGTCAGGTCCGCGCTGCACATCACTTGCTGGTCTTGTATATGTGGGTACCTTAGTTCAGTGGGTCTGAGCGCGTGCGCGGCGAGTCGCTCGAGCATGTACATGGCGGGCGCGTGCAGCGCGTGCGGCTCGTGTCTCAGCGCGGCGCCGCACACGCGCAGCACGCAGCCCGCCAGCCCCGCGCTGCACATCACTTGCTGGTTTCGCTCGCTGCAATAACACATTTCTATCACCACAGGGTGCTCATTTTGCCAATGTATGTTTTTTTTACAACTAATCGGATATCATATTACACACTTATCGTTTTTCAATTACTTATTAGTAGTTTCATTGAAAATATTTATGACCCAAGACCCGCCAAGTGACATTTCGTCGGTCTTACCTCCTGACAAGACTCTTGAGTACATGTGCGAGATAGTCCCTCAAGGCGCGCGCATGAGGCTCGTGTTGCGGCGGTCGCGGCACGGCGGGTAGTAGTCGCGCCAGTACTATCACCACTCCGGAGTGAACGATCCACGCTTCACCGCCGTTGCCGCCGGTTGACAACGTCAATGATGTTGTCCGACCCGCCGGTTTTGTCTACAACCAACATCAAACTTGAGTTTCTACAACTATTCGAGAATGATATTTGGGAATTTGAGGGTATATCGGATATATTTTTGTATTATTTATTACTTTAAAGCTAGCTCTATTTAACGCAATTTAAATAAAATTATGTCGATCTTCTAATAGTTAAACAACACACCCCATTTTTTTTTATGAAATATCCTCACCTCATTAATAGCAGAGCCCTGTCTCGATAAACTAGGTGACTTGACGTTGAGCGAGCCACAGAAAGTTGGTTTGTCGAAAGAGTCCAAAGCGACATCGTACAGGAGTCGTAAAACTATACACGCGTGGATAAACACAACGGGCACCCTCTCAGGGAAACTGAAAATAAAGGAGACAAATAAAAAAATATAACTGTCAATTTACATAATTATTATGTCACTACAATGTATACATACGTCATTTCCAAAATGTTTCCAGTAAACATCTCGTGGAATGTTTCGTACAGTTCAGTATCGCCGCTTTCAGTATCATATTGCAACTCCAGGTCTTCAGAGAAACAACCAAGCAGCCTTATTGTATCACATAGTGTTGTCATACAGATCTGAAAGTTATACACGTGGTAATAAAATAGTTTTTTCAATTATTTTCAATGTATTTTTAATCAAGTTATTTCGTTGTAACACTTACCTCATGGTGGAAGAACTTGGCATTAGCTGGCTCGAACCTCATGGCAGTGCTGATGGTGTAGAAGACAATATGTATTAGCTGCAGCATATCTCTATCCATAATCTCTTCACCTTTGAGCTTGCCTTCCAGTGACACCAGTACACTGGTTACGTAAACGAATCCACTGACCTGATGAAACATTATTTTAAATTGAGTTCAATTTCTATACTTTAAATTAGCATTAAATGCATGAAAAGGATGTGCGTTAAACAATCAAACGTATAACATTACTTTGAGGTAACATTCAGAAACATAGAGGATAACAATAAGAGCCAGAGTAGTAAGTGACGATGTCAATAGTGTAGTAAGTAGTTACAATAGTTAAGTGATACTTAAGAGCCATGGTGGCCGTGGGGTTTAGGCAGTCGCCTGCTATACAAGTGACGCAAGGAGTCCCTGGGCCTGCACCAATGAGTTTTTCTAAAAACTTAAGAGCAGTAATTTCACTCCACGTGCTTTACGGTGAAGGAAAACATCGTAAGGGAACCTGTATATGTTTAGTGCCTGAAATGGCGATGATCATGTTGGCACTTAATCATAGGGGATCATAGGGGAAATATGGGTGTTGTTGTTACCACTACTTAATCCTTTGGACTCTTGTGGGATGGAATGAGCATTTTTTTTTATACCTTTCTAAATATAGTCCTGGTGCGGTGCGAGTCCCTGAGGCAGGCGAGCAAGGCGCGCAGCACGTGTAGCTTGAGCCGCAACGCGGAGGCCGGCGCCGCGTGCATGCCGCACAACAACGCGGACATGTCCTCCTCGCCTGAACCACTCACTATCAACTCGCGAACTACTCCTACAATGGAATTAACTCATTTTAATATTGATCTCTGCTATACAAATACGATGGACTATAGCCGTCGAATTGGTGCAGCTGCTTGCTAGCATGAAACTATATAGATGTAGATATAAAAAGATAAAATACAGTCACTACAAATTACCAATTTAATTAAAATGATACATAAAGAATCAAAGGAGTATGAAGGACTGATCTCGGGTATAGGGTATGTATGACACATGGCTGAGGATTCGACACCGAGTGCGCGTATATTATATAATAGTATACGCGAAAGCTTAAGGTATGTTACAAAAGATGGCAAATATAGCGCATGACGGTTATAAATAAAATTACACCAGAGATGTCATTCACATTACATTGAAAGATATAGTATATATCTAATAAATACACATTAGGCTTAACGGAATAGGAAACCATTTAACAAAACTAGCTTACCCAAAGCTTTACTCCTACAGGACTCGTGTACAACCATTCCGTGGACGCACTTTGCGCCCCCGCAGTCTCGGAACACATTGCAATTATTGGAGTTCCCGTTCAGCAATGCGGTTAGTCCTTCCATCACTAACGCCCCAAGCTCTTCCTCCTCCGCTTCAGTATTCGGATCTTTAACCAACGAGTCTTGCCGAGACGATGACCTCTTCCGTCTTTCAGGAGCTTTAGGCGACTCAGTCCCGCCATTATTCTTCAATTTTTCTTCTTCATATATTTGCTTGTCTTTGAGGAATACGGCATAACGTGACAGGCAAGTCACGAAAACTTCTAGCATCCCCACTTCTCTGTACACATCCTTGAATATAGGGTTGTGTCTGGAAATATTGACAAATAAAATAAGTTCATTGTCCTTGTCCAAATACTTGTGTTGATTTTATCAATTGTTAACACTTACTTCAAAATATTTAGAAGAGTTTTCATACACGATATGCTACAAGTCCTTGATCTGTTAGCTTTAAGCAGTAAAGAGAGTGAGATCAATTCCTTACATGGCACAAAGTTCAATTGGAATACTATAAATTCCAGGAGTTCAAAGAATTTCTCTTGAATTTCTGCGTTTTTTGTATAAATCCTTTCGGAAAACTGGCTTAGAGTATTTTGGTTTTCAAGTATAAAGTAGTTAGCATTGTCGGCGTGATAAACGCTTGATATTGCATCCAAAATGGTGCAGCATAAAGCTGGTGAGTTGGATTTCATGAACACGGACTGCAAAACCTGTAAAAAACAATATGTACTTATGTTATCATACAAGCCATACTACACACACATACACATTATTATTAACTTTTCCACTTACACAACGTTAGAGTTAGAATTAACACATAAGTGCTATCATTTAATCGCCTTCATCGACAATATTATGTGTATAGTCATATACATTGATGAATATGCTTCATACATACTTATTGATTGAGTTAGGCTCCATTTCTGACCAGTTTATTTACCACTCCAATAACTTTAAGTTTGTAACACTAGGATCAATAACTATAAATAAATATGATTAGGTGACCTGGAATGCCTGCACGTTCCTGACCGCCTGTCCCGGTGTGGAAGGCTGAGGCAGTACGAACCCTTGCAGTTGGAATAGCTCTGTGTTGGCGCGCGTGGGCCTCAACTCTGAGAAGCCGCAGGCGCACAGCGAAGATATCATCAGTACCAGATTACGCAGAGCCGCACGAGCCTCAGTGCCACTCACTCGCTCTTCTTCTAATCTGAATTAGGAACGTGGGTTTTAATCCATACTCAATAATAGCTAAAATATTTAATGAGTGACAAATTACATTGACAAATTATTTATCTACCTTTCTTATTTATCTTTAACTGGTAAAAATTTAAGTAGTCCTTTATATACAATTTTTTTTGTTGGCTTGAACGCATTGCTTGTCTAAACTATGTTACGGATACGGTTTCTACTAACATGTAGCAGATAAATCGATGAGTTTAAAAAAAAAATCCATTATTAATTTTAAGAAGGCAATGTTCTGTCACTTAAAAATCGTATCACGAAGGGAAGTGAGGGCGGGCTGCTAGTTAAAAAAAGACAGGGCAATGGAAAAAATCGCACCAGGTTTACTAAACTTTATGTTATACAAATCAATTGAAACCCACCATGTGTCTATAATCTATCTATAAATACCAGTTTAAAGATAGATTCAACTGTGTCTCTTCATTCAGATAAGATACCTAGATGACATATATATTATTGCCTTTTTACCATGTCTTTGTGCTTGCTGCAAATACAAAAACTCTTCACACAATCATTTGTGTGGGTCATTATAACACTGGTGTGTTAAGTTATTAAAATTATAAGAATAAAATCATGACCACAACTATCCAACAAATGGCAGTTACAAAACAATGCAAAATAAAATAAAATGTGCTTACCCTGATGTCAAATAATCAGGTACATCTTGTGATTCATGTCTGTGTGATAAACAAAACAACTGATAAAATAAATAAAAAATAATTTTAAGGTACATGCATTAAAAAACAAACATGCTTTAAAATCAACACAATCTGGTTATAAGACTTACTTTAAAAGGAATTCTGATAGGAATAAGTATCCTTGGCAGGAACGAAAATCATCCAGCAATAATTGACTAACTTCACTTGAATCTTTCAGAAAGCAGAACACTGCTACAAACATTTCTACCACCTGCAAACAATCCAATATCAAAGTACTTATACATTATCCATAGATATAAAATAGTTCACATCATGTTATATAACATTGTTACCTCTAGAGGAGTCAATTCTGGTATTTTTTGCATGTTTTCTATACATAATGACACACATCCTTTATCTGAAATATTACCATTAAACATTATTTTGCATTCATTAAAACATAAGAGCCATTTGGGCATGAGTCATATGTAATAGGTAAATAAACAAGCCATTTGTTTGCAGAACTCTACTTACTATGTATGTATTGAACGACTGATTGCGTCAGACCATGCCGCGACAGCGTCATCAAGACCTCGGCTGCTGATTTTCGCCACATTATATTGTGAGGAGCACACCATGATGTTATAGCAGAAAACAAAAGGCTCAGGTCATCCTTCCTTGCTAACTCTTCTGAAGGAAATGGGTGGCTGCATAATCTCACAAGAACCTTAAACAAACAGTTGTATCAACTCATCCATCCAAAGTAATGACTAAAGTTACATAATGTTTCTGGGATGAAATGAAAATCAAAAACAAAAATATCTTTACTTGATTATACTTCTTACAAAGTATTTTTAAATCATTGCTTGAATTTTAAAAAAGTACTGGATAATTAAGTACAAATCTACTACTTGATATGCACTATACACACCATATTATAGCATTAAAATTTAATAAATAAACATATTCTAGAATCATAATATCAGAATTGAATAATAATTTGAAATGTCAAAGGTTTCTAATGTCAATATGCTTTGATTAGAATCATTGTGATGTAATGTTTACTTATAGATAAATGGACTCTGTAAATGCAAAATTAAACAATTATAATAACCTGCACAAAAATCTTCTGCAACAATATCCGCCTTTCTCTAGGTGTGAAGTCACTAATTCCATCCTGTACATCTGCTTCTGATTCAGGTATTTCAGGAAGATCAAAGAACAAATACAAGCATTTGACTAATGTTGAAGGTATTGATGCAGTGGTCATGACCTACAAGAGAAAAAAGACAATTAATTTGGAGATAGACCTTGATCTCAATAGACAACCAATTTCTACAAATCCATAAGAATGCCAATGTCATCACAATTCATTTACTTATTACAAACTAGACTAGATGAAAACAAAAATTATCATTATAATGAGAATTGGCAATTTAAACAAACCTGTATCAATGATTGATCACCAGCTGCCAGGAGGTTCAAGGTTGACAGCAGCATCCATCCATTGCTAGACTCCTCAGAATTCTCAATCTCCAAGAACTTTGCTATTGCACAGCTAGCTGCCTCTGTGCTTTGGTTACTTGCTCGCTTCCTTATCTCCGAGACCATCAACTTTGACACTTGTTGACAGAATGATAGTATGTCCCAAAACTTTTCATTCATTTCACTAGATGGGCTAGTGCCAAACACCTGATCAAATAATGTGTATATAATTTAACTTCCAAAGAATATATTGTATTACCAAAAAACCCTTCAAATCTCATGCTGCTAGAACAGCTATAAATCATAAGATGAACAATGTACATATCAATATAGAACCCTTTTTTACAAACAATCAATGACTAAAGTAATCTCTAATCTTTATGCTAATAGTTACACTGCCCAATATATAACTATTAGTTATCTTTGTGTGAAAATAAAAATAACATGAAGGCTTGTATAGTCATAACAAGGTGCTCTGTGAGTTCTCAGAGAAGTGAGAATTGCTTTGTACCTATTCACACCTTTTCATAAGGGTATCCAACAAGGGTGGAAACGAAAATCACTTCTCATACCAACTAATTTGATGCCATATCAGCCTCAATAATATGACAATTCGATATATAATCTATTATTTTATTATTGGTAATGTTTTCAAAAGAAACACTAAATCAGTAAACCACGAAAACAGACTGACCTTACAAAACAAAGGGAGCATATTGTAGAGTTTGTCATCTTTTTCTGGATCGGTGAGGGGTTGGGGCGGGTGCGTGTACTCGGCAAACAGCTTTTTGAGGTGCATGAGTCCTAGCTGGACGTGGGACGAAGAGTTGGACGCCTCGGCACTCTCCGACGACGCCGAGCACGTCGCCCCACGTAATTTGCGCATTAGGTTCATCTTATTTGTACATTAAAATAATAAACTAACACGAAGTAGACATCTTTTCAGACATTATATTTATTTATTGTACACAAAAAAAATTTTTTCGTATTGGATTACACACAAATAAATTTATAAATTGTTTAGATAGCATGTCCAATCACTTTCACATTTTGTTCGGTAAACTACATTATTGTACTTTTACACTTATGCCCCCAGGAGCAGCAGTGTTTTAGAAGGTACACATTACACACTGACACACTACACAAATAATGATTTTTCAGCAGTTTCACCTCTCCATATTTATTAATTTTCCTATTTTCTTCATTCGTTCCACAGAGTACATTATTATTCGTTCTATGAATGGAACAGATGGAAGGAAGGAAGAATGGATTTATCATAGATTAAAAATATTCGCTAGATTTATCTATTTATACTGGAGCAGGAATTAGTCCAAATGTATGGTTCTCGATCTTTTAGATTTTATTTTCGTTTGATATTCTTTCCTTTCCTTTAGTTATTTAATGGCGATGAGCTTAAGTAAAACTATTCCGCCAGTGTCAAGTGATTGTTGAGAAAAATATTCGTTTGCTCTCGTTTCATTTTATTTCTTCCATCATAGCAGGCCAACACCGTTCCACCCAAAAGCTAAGGTTCTTAAAATTTTACGATGGTACATTCTGCCTATCGTTACAGACGACTCAAATGTGACCGGCGAGCATGCAGGTGCTCGGAGTCACGTAGTAGTGGAAGTTCTGACCGCCCACCAAGATGTCCAGACTCCAAAAAATTGCGGCGGACACGGGTGTGCTCTTTTAGAGTTGTGGCGCCACGTCCGGGGTAGCATAGCATAGCATAGCATGGAGGATGGCGACCCAAGCGGTTTTAGTAAAATCCCCATTAAACCAACTACCTCTCAGAAGGCGCACCGAGCAGTCTGATATGTTTTGAAAGTTCCTCACTATAACTACAATTCTCGTAGATCTCAAGAATTAGAACGGCTTAGATTTTTTTTTAAATGGTATTCAAACCTATTCTAGATTAAAACTTATTTTTAAAAAAGGGGTTTCAGCCCTTATTTGTTGGAGCCATAGATACAGAAATATCAAATCAAAAACTAGCATAGCAGAGGCCAGTAGTTTGAAGCAATATTTGACGGTTTCACTGATTTCATTCAATATTAATTTGAACACCTTTGTGTTTGAAGAGTAAAGTACTCTTTCTCTCTTTCTATGTAGAGAAAATACAGTACTATATTTTCTCGGCGAAGACAAATTTCAAGCGAGCGAGAGCATAGATACAGAAAATTTCGCTTTAACTTTTAGCGTGAGACACTGACTGATGTCTGACAAGTAAGTGACAGTGACAATCGAACTCGGCCAGAGGGAAGAGGACAAAAATTTAAGTGTGTGTGCTGCTCGCAACGCGATCGCGATAAAGGGTTTTTCACTCGTGTGATTGAATTCTGGATATTTTTCATAACTTTACCATCCCCTGAGAGTTTGAACACAATGCCGGAAAATAAAAATCTTGTTCAATGCTATAATCGTGGTTGCGGCCAAGTCTTTGATCCAGCAGTAAACGATAAAGGTATGGTAACAATTTGTAAATTCTGGAGTGTTCGATTCTCAACCAAAAGTTAAAGTATCATTAGAATAATGTTTTTATTTATAGATGTATGCTGTCACCACCCAGGTGCACCTGTGTTTCATGATGCTTACAAAGGATGGTCGTGTTGTAATAAAAAAAGCGTGGATTTTACAGAATTCCTAAACATTAAAGGTTGCACGCTTTCGAAACATTCTAATGTGGTTTGTATTGCAAAATGTATTTATTTATATATAATAATCTAAATATTCTGGTTGCATCCTCTCAGAAGTATTGATTACATCCAAAATGTTTATATTATTTATAACAAATCCTTCAAGGATTTGTAATTTGTAATTCTAGGTTGCAAACATTATGAGGTGATGCAGTCAAAAAACTTAAAAAGGTACTTAACTTTAGTTGTAAAAATGATTTATAGGCATATTTTACTCAAAACCTGGAAATGCATTTTATTATCTCTTCTAGAAACCTCCAGAACCAGAGAAAAAGGCTCTTGACAAAGAGTTAGAGCAGAAGCAAGTGATTGAAGTAAGGGCTCCTGTAACTGGCCCACAGTTGCCACGGCCACCATTTGACTCCCCTCTTGTCACATTGGTGGCTAATGTATCTGACTCTCTCAAACAAATGGTGCAGAATACTTCACAGCGGGCTGCTGCTACTGATGATAGGTACTTATCTATTCTAAGGCCTCATATTAATCATACTCATGAAGATCGCCATAAATAAAACAGCTTCAACTGCTAACATTTCATCTTTGTAAATACTCTAATAGTTGGACGACAGACGCATAGTTAGCAGTGAATGTGTTAACGAAGACTAGACTAAACTCTGATTAGAACTATGACCATCTCTTTTGAAATACATATCACCTAAAGAAATTGAGTTACTTTTGAACCAATGACAATGTTAGTCTATATTTTGTAATAATGGGTTTTCTCTATATGTGAAAACTTCGTGATCACTTAATCATTTTGTGATCAATGTTTATTATGTTTAAATATAAATGTGTCTCACTTCATCTTTACCTCAGAAGTATATGAATAATTGTATTATTCCAGCAACATACCAATTGGTACAACTTGCAAGAATGGCGGGTGCAGCACATCCTATGAGGGCCCGCAGACCAACAACTCTATGTGCACTTACCATCCTGGTTGCCCAATATTTCATGAAGGATTGAAGTTCTGGTCTTGCTGTCAAAAGAGAACTACGGATTTCAATACATTCCTTAATCAGCCGGGATGCACTTCGGGGACACATAAATGGACTAAAGAGGTGAACAAGAGTTCCAAATCTTGGTGTTCTTGCAGTCATTGGTTCAAATTATTTTCATACTATATAATTATATTCATCATGAAAATTTAAAAATTATATGTAATACTCATACAATAATAGCCAAGGTTCAGAGGCATTATGGTAGCAGTACAGCAGCTGGAAAATAGTACTCTAATGACAAGAGGACACATCATGTTGTCATATATTTCATACATTTTTCTTTAAATGGTTAGGAAATATATGACCACAAGATGGGATTGAAACCCCTTACTTCCTCCAAATCTCCAAATATAAGGAATGTGTTATGCAAAAAAAATTACAAAACACTGTAGCAGTGTTTCTCCGCTTGCTACATACATAGCACTACTCGCTAGCAAAGTTTGAGTACAAATACATAAGAACCTAAATCACCCAAGAAGTTTTTACTATACAAGTTTCAAACTAGAATAATTGGAGCCCCGTTTCCCGAGGCCTAGGATAGGATACCTGGCTGCAAGATCTTCCCTTTGCTGAGGATGATCACTCACTACTTCCAGCAACACAATTTTTTTTATTATTGCTCAAATTGTCAGGGATGTGATGATCAATGTGTTTTCAGGGAACAAAAGCTGGGGTGGTAAAATGTCGCTGGGATTGGCATCAGACACCTGAGCATGTCATTGTAAGCGTATATGCTAAGAAATACGACCCCACACTCAGCTTCGTCAAACTAAACCCTATTCGACTGAATACAAAGCTGGTGTTTAGGGAAGAGGGTGATGCAGTATTTGAATTGGATTTAGAACTTAGAGGTGTAAGTATGAGCTACCACTCATTATTAAAATATTTATATCTCTTTCACATATATAATATTGAGCAGAGCTTAATATAAGACAAGCAGTTATTATATCTTGTAAATGTTTGTGAAATTGTGTTGTTTTACAAGATATAATAAAATCCCCTACTGCTATGAATACTGTACAGCATTCGCTGCATCGCTGGCAAAATCAACCTCCATAAACATCTGCTCTGTTAGCTCTGCTATGGTCAGCATAATGATTATATTTGTATGTTTATAGGTAATAGCAGTAGAGAGTAGCAAAGCATCAATGATGCCATCTAAAGTAGAAATAAAGCTGAAGAAAGGGGAGCCTGGAGCTTGGAGCAAACTGGACTTTCCTCGTACAGAACCAGCAAAGCCTGAACCTGAGCCAGTTGAAGAGGACACTGCTGTTGAAGATGACTCGGTTGATCTCTCCAGTGTAGAAGCCATACATTCTATTGGGAAAATTAATATGACTGGTTGATTGAGTAATTACATCAATTTCTTTTTCATTAATATGGATGTAGATTGAAACTAGATTACTCTCGACGTCTTTATTTGGTAATGAGTAACATTAGAGAGTTTAAACTCCACTTTCAACAAGAATTATGGAAATGATCAACATTTGAGTTAACTTTTGTATTTTTGCAAACTACGTGTTTTTGTATGCGTACGTTTTCTGTATGCGTTGTTCTGTCTTCATAGTTATTATAAAAGATATGTATGTGAATTTATTTGATTCAAATAAAATAAGCGATTGCATTTATCTTCTTGTTATTTTAATCTAAATACAGTTCAACAGCTTAGCTCAATCTTTTTAATAAAGGTACATATTTACACACAACACATATTATAAGGGATGGGTATTATTAAATCTGACAGTCTTACTGCTTTATATAGAGAAAAGAAAATTTATATTATGATAATGTGTACTTAAATATAATATGTAATCAATAAGTAAGACATAAGTATAATATAATTTACAATTTTATATACATTTTAACAGTGACTAGAAAAGACTAGAATGTATATATTTTATTGCATCCTCTACTTATTAAAAACTTTCCTTAACAATAAATGCAGCAGCACAAATAAAGCGAAGAAATCTCTTAGCTGTAGATGAAAAAAATGGAACGAAATGATTTGACAAAGTAGTATACCTAGTATGCTAAATACTGGTAGGAGTCCTGAAACCACGAGATAAGACCTGGAATGGGGATTCTTGTCAAAAAGCACAGAGAGTTCCTTGGATAAATAACTATACCTTGTTCTACACAGTAACAAATCGCACGGTTAACTATCTCCTAACGCCTTACTACTCAATTTGTATCAATTAGCTTTTCGAGTTCGAATCTACAAGAAATTTAAATTGTAATTAAATTATATGATAAATAGATATTTTGGTTTTGGATAAATTTTCCATTTCAGTGCGATATTGATAAGTTTGTCACAATTGGCAGTGTTTTGCAGGTCATCTAGGTATGTTTAAAAAAAATCTATGTTCCCAGTTAAAACATACATATTTTACAGAATGCTTACCTATGATATTGAGTCCACCTGCTAGCGCGTATTGTTTTGTAGAAATTGTAGGATATAACTACTCAAGGCAGAACGCTAGTTTCCGAACAGGTGGTAAATTTTCGACATTCATTAGTGCCTTACCAGGGCCCAAACTGAATAAATGTTTTTATTTCCATTTGAAACTGAAGTAAAATGAACGAGATTTATGCTACACCGCATAGCCATGCAGAAAAGGGGGTAGGACGAGGGGAAAATCAGTGAAGAATGAGGGTAGATTATGGTGAGGAGCAATGTTCCACTGAGGGGGTGGGGTGGTGAAAGGCGGGCGAGGGGGCGGGTTGCATGCGATACATGTCGTGCAGCAGCGCGGCCACCGACACGTCGCCCACCGTGTCCCTGAACAGAAGCAGCTCGATGGAGCGCGCGCGCACTGCGCGCAGCGACGGCAGTAGCAGCAACAACCGACCGAATCTGAACATAAAGGTGCCGTCATGAGTTTGGAGCCCCGGCCTTTAATGCAGTAGTAATTTTTTGGGTCTTGTGTGGAGCGACTGTGAACAAATGCATGAGCAGTTATACACAATTTTCTCGCACTCAAAGCTCGTGGCCACACCTATAATAACTTATGCCACTAGGTAGTTTACGTAATGGACTAGGTAGGTAATAGAGTGCCACGTTGGCTGAGTGGTATGAGTACTCTCCTGTTACGTATGCAAGTAGGTATAAGTTCAAAGCTCATCGGTCTCTGTACTAATGAGTTTTTCTAAAACTTAGGTAGGTAAGTATTTTCATAGAGGAAACCTGTATACATAATATACCTACATATGTAGAGAAGTAACTTATAAATTATATGGTGTCTGAGGCCGAGATAGCCGAGATCAACCATCTGTCCTAAATTACCCACTATCCAAATATCTTCGGTGAAAGATTGGGAGTTTGCACATCTACCTACCCCGTCGAGGACTCTACTAGCACTGGGAAGGCATGAGTTTCGGCAATGAGCTGACAGCATTAACGCGTTCACTGCTAACGACGCGCCTGCGCGTTTATCCGAACTTTCCTATATGCTAACGACGCTTATGTGAGTCCATACAAATTTCAGTGCCTTCACTGTGTGCTAAAGCCGACTCTGCGCGTCTTTTGCTTAAATGAGACCAAATTGTAAGAGCCCTTTCCCACCTTGCTATATAGAACAGATACAGAATTTGCCTACATGAAATTTTGTGAACATATCAAAACCAATTACACGGGTAGAGCTTAGGTAAGTAGGTGGATATGTACCGACCCTTTTCCTTTTCGCATGTTTTTATTGCCTGTCGTAAACGAGCGACTGTTTTATGACCTGCCATAACAATACTCAAACGCGTAGAAGCGCCGAATAGCACTGGGGAGTATTTTACGTCGACGCTATGTTGAGGTTTTAGCACAGAGCGAAAGCGTATTTGTACAACGATATGCGTTTGACGCACTGGTGTAAGGTCCGATTGTGTAGCACAAAAGTCATTACCGACTTTTTATTTAGCTCTAGCAGTGAATGCGTTGGTGCCTAAACTATGCAAAAAGGTTTACCTGGTCGGCTGTCGAGTGTACCTAGTGCGCACGTAGTCAGCGAGAATGCATTGCGCCTGGTCCTGCAGCATTTCCACTGGCTGTGTCTCGCTTAGCCCAGGAGTATCTGTGCACCAAATAAGCGTCGATTGACAGATTACTTTTACAATAGAGGGGAGCAGACAACGCGCAAGCGTTGTGCATGGATAGCTACATAGGTAGGTAGGTACCCATGCTCATGCATAGGTATCCACTTGTTGGTATAAGCTTCTTTAAAAGCACTATGATGGCACCTCAAGTAAGTCTACCTAGGTCGTGTAGGTATATTTCGTGGTTCACTTACCTGGCGAGAACAAAACAATAGCTTTCATACATCCGCACTCGCTTCCGTCTGGTGCTATTTGACGGAACCGGCACAAAATTTCCTGCAAACAAAATAAAATTTTGCTATTGAGTCAATGAAAAACAAAGTGCCATGGAGGGGATGCAAATGCAAAATAATTTTACTATAAAATGTTTTATTAATTAATATTATAAGTAAGCACCTGTAGAGTGTTAAGCTCGAGGTCGGCGAGAGGGTCAGGCGGCAGGCGAGAGCGGGCAGCGGGTGCGGCGAGCAATGGCGCCAGGTCCCAGGGCGCCGACCACTGCGCCAGGTGCAGCAGGAATAGGTCCTTCCACGCAGCGCGCAACAGCACCAGCTGGTCCGAGGGTGCCAATGCCTGGAACGGTGCCAAGCACCGCACCCATCGGACGGCCATGAACAGCAACCGGGCACTCGTCTCCTACGCATTACATGTAGATAATGTTGATAGATACTTACAGCGTAGTTTCATCGGCGTCTACGACTTCGATGCTATCCCTCAGAAGTTTATTTTTCCAGGGCAAGTAAGTGTTCATTAGAATCAAAATGGTATTGTATTTTTTTACGTGTTTGTAAATTTTCCGCGTTACATCGAAAATTGTTGAAAACTAACCTACCCTACAGCGGCGGCGTTCAGCCTATCAAGGCTCTATTAATAGTCAGTATGTATACATTTTATTCTAGCTAGCGAAAACTTGAGAATTAATTTACTTTAAATGTAGTATAAAAATTAAAAATGACATATCTTGAAAATTTACTAGTGGCTCTCCTCAGCGCACAGCGGCGGCAGTGCTCGCGAGCAATGGGCGGGGTAAGTCAAGTGAAGGCGATAAGTCACCCCGAGGCGACCAATCGCGAGCCCGTGCCGCCCCTCAGCCAAAAAGCCACCTACTGACTGTCACACCTCCGAGGAGCGTTTAACTCTAATGTTCCAAGAAACATGAACATTTGAATTTTTAACCTACTACACAAATTTTTACCTTTACATTGAAGGAACAATGCAACATGCGATGTGTAGCTAATTAGGTTCAAGATAAGTATATATAGAAAATAAATATAAACATTTTTATGCGTAGATATACAATCAGTTGTCATGTCATTTTAAATGAATTATTTTTTTCAACGTATGAAAACGTACACATACTTATTTAGTTATGTACATTATTTACTCGTGTTGATGCTGTATTTTGATGATGTCCAAATTAAGCACAATTAATTACATTATCATTCACTTATTTGTTTTAAAGAATTTCAATCGTTTAATTAGGTACCTGTAACAATTCCCAGGTCGGTGCCAGTGATGCTCCGAAAGCGCTCGGTGGTGGTCGAAGGAGGGTAGGATCTCCTTGTAACTGTAGCTGTTTCGCACTCCACATCAATTCCTTAACAAAACGCAGAAAAAAATCTAATTGTTTAAAACCACATACTTATTAAGGTAATTAGGTACCTTATTTGGTCCCTAGATACATTACTGTTCGATACTTACTAATCAAATCCTGAGTTCCTAATTCAAAGGCCTCGAATTGTGCCTGATACATTAATTCCTTGGGTAAGTAAGTACTAAGTGTATCCCTTTTTAATAACCATCCATAACTTCTCAATTCCTTTCAGAATAGCAGTATGTATATGTCAGCAAGTTGGTGATGAAGTGTTATAATACCTGACACTTATCAGAGGACATGAGAATGTGCAGTAATGGAGGCGGCGGCGGCGGCAGGAAGGGCTCCGACACCAGCGGCAGCGGACTGGCCGCGCCTGCACCCGCGCCGCTCGAGCCTGCTGACGACGCCGTACTCAACGGCGCCGGCTCACTCATGCCCGACATACTGAACTAATATTTATAGCTAATAAATAACTCAGCTAATAAAAGTCTTCCCTTGCTAACACATGATGCTATTGATAAATTAAATGCAAAGCTTCAAATATTTCAACAGCTTCAGTCCATCTCTAAATGTCCATATGAAATCCAGTATGAAGCGGCTAATACTGTTTTTCTAATGGTATATAAGTAAGAGAGATAATCCAATCTTGTCTTCTAGCGGTTCTTACCATAAACCTAGTAAGTAGGTAATAATAACTTTCGAGAAATAAGGATGTTTTCGCTTTTCCTATGCTCATAATTATGTTGTCATTGCATCATCATTTCGACATCACCGCTGATAAAGACTTAAAATATTTTTGAAACAAGGTTTAGGCTAAAGAAATGTAAATAAATGAGTATAGTGTCTTACTTGGAAGTTGAAAGGCTGGTGCAGTGGCGTGTAGGGGGAAGAAGGTGATAGTTTGAGCGCGTGTGGCTTATGTGCGTGCGCGAGCGACGGCGGCGGCAGCGGGCCCATCGAGCCCGCGTGCAGCTTGGGCTTGCGCGGCCCGCGCTCGTGCTGTACCGCTGTCAACACACCTTACACTATTGTACGTAACCACAGTCTAAAATTATTATAAGGCTTTTACACTGTGATGATATATTATTAATACCCCATAATCTAAATAATTCTTGGCTGACTTGAGTAACAGGAACTAACTTACCTATGATGCTATCTAGTCTGTACTGGTACACATATGCTCACGCCTATATTCCTCGAAGGGGTAGACAGAGGTGTTGTAATAACAAGACCCAATTTTGACCGAACATGATTAAGTGCCAACGTGACAGATGGTAAGTCTATCGCCGTTTCGGGTACTATACGTACGCCTTTGAATTACTTCTCAGACATATACAGGTTTTCTCACGATGTTTTCTTTCACCGTAAAGCACGTGGTGTGATTTTTAGAAAAACTCATTGGTACAGGCCCCACTGGGTGTAGTACCCGAAGTCCCCCCTGAGCACTGAAGATGGCCACCAGGGTGCTTTTAGTGCGGTAAAAATCCCACATACTCCGACCTGTCTCTCCCAGGGCGGTTGAGAACTTTTGAAGGTTTCCCACTCGTAAAAAAAAAGGCCCCTCTGGGTATGGAGCGGAGCAGGTGACTGCTAACACCTCAAGACCGCCATGACTACCCGTAAACTTAATAAGTAACGTAATACAAGTTATCACGTAAGTATGACTTGTATTTATTACGTAACTATTACTGCAAAAGTAACACATAAACGATAAACAAAATTCACCTTTACTCGAAAAGTCTTATCGAAAAATCTTTTAATTTGTGATAACTACATACAAATGTCAAACGAATGTAATAGTGCAAAATCATCAGTATCTTCCTGACCTAATACAAGTTAAGGAACATCTCCCACCGAGCTGGCACGATGGCACTCGTTTTATAAATACGGTGCTAAGATACAGTTGCAATAATTTTGCACATTTCTAAAAGTACTGAAAAGTATACCATTAATCAATCTGGTAAGTACGTATAAGTAATTATGTCTATCTTCTGCATAGAGATGAAAAATATCTATAGGTCGTAAAAAGTTCTCAAAGCCATATCCCGATGGAAACATTGACAAAAGCGATGGCCGGTCATATGCAAGTGGATCGTTGTTTTACACGCGGATTATAGAGCCATGAACCGATTATATGCTGCCGATCCCTCGGTAAGCCGGATCGCGACACATATCACCTATAGACATATCAAACGTCAGTATTGTTTGATACGGTTATCCGGGATATATAAATAAATAATTGATTAATATACACAGGTTGTAGTGTTATGAAATGTTTTGTAATAAGGGAATTTAGTAGTATTTGGATTCTGTTTGGATTATGTGATCGTATGTCAAGATAATAGAGAAAGCAAAACAGGTTTAAACTAAGATTAGGTGTAACTCGGACTCTGAACTATGGCCATCCTTTTTAAATCCGGACAGTGAATTCAATCCAAATGAAAAACTATTTCCGGGGTCAGATGTTTACTAAGACATCGCTAGGTAACTTACTTGACGAGGCAGCATCAAACCTGATCTCTACATTAACTCGCAACTCTATATTACACTTCTCTAGGCTACTAAACAGTAAGTGAATTATAAGATAATTACGAGTCTCCGTGCTAAATTGAAGCGTATTTGTTTTATAGCGAGCTTGTGTAGGGGTGGGTGGTGACGTCACACACAATCAGCTTACGCCGCATCCATGAGAATGCGGCCATTGTGCTCGCACATGGTGCGGCGCATACGCTGCGGTTCCCGCGCGAGGCTTAACCGACGACCCGCCATCGCTGGACTGCACGACATGCTCACAATTTTGGAAACCTGTCGGTCCATTTGACTGTTGTCTAAAATACTACCTTTGTTGACTAACTCTAGCAAATTATTTCTCACAATGTACTTAATACACATATCGTATTCTGTGTGTAGTATACATTTTAAAGAACGCAGAAATTATTTGTTGTTGGTTTTTTGTTGCGTACTTCAATGTTTTGATAATTAAATTAATCTATTTGCGTAACATTACGTGGTATGGTACGCACTTCATGTGCCTATGTTTTATTGCGTGCATTGCATAAATAGTGGCAACCCAACGGTGCAATGCGAAGTTGTTAAACTTTTGTTTATGGGGCGCGTGTAATCCGAAATAGAACACGTGCTTTTTTCGCGAAAACTTCACACAAGGAGATCTTTATAATAGCGCCTCTATTACAGTTGCAAAGAGTTGGTATCCGCTTGTTACTTAAATAGTTTGAGGGTTACTCAGTCAGGGGATTTAGTTTCCAGTATAACGCCGCTAAGCGAGATTTTAATTAGATGAAGGCGAAATGTGAAGTGAAGTGCATTCTTAATGTGGTGTGGTGAACTCGTGACTGACATGAGTTTTAGAATTTTTTAACTTATCTATTATATACTTTCTATTAATTTGCCACATTGTCATTAAACAGTGTGTCAACAATACCGAAAGTAGTGTAGGGTAATCAGGTATAACAATAATACTAGCAGTCTTGGACCACAGGTATGGGTCGAACTTAGTACTTTACTTTTAGTTTAGTTTAAAATTGTCACAATGGTTGTTTAATCTATGTGGCGCCTTAAAACATTTTTCTGTCTTCCGAAGTATATAGCAGAACTTGCTTTATATAATACATATTACAAAGGTTTTCACAGAAGATTAGTACGCGAACTGGTGGTAATTCATCGATGTTCATAAGGGCTTAAATATGACGAAATCACCTATGAACTCGTTTGCAAAAATTCTTAGTATCTTTTTATGTTAGCATCGACATTGTTCCTCTAAACACATTTAAGTCGTCCATCAGAGCTAAAGCTCCTTCAAAAAGGCGTTCAGTGAATCACATTTGAAGCGTTTAAAAGGGAGATTTAACTTCAAACATCTATCAGCCCCTCGCTCTGCCGAATTGAAAGCAAACAAAACGTGTTTTTCAAAAAGGTAGCTCCGGCAAAAACTACATGTGGATATTGTTTTTGTAACTTGACGCTAGTCGCCAATTAATTAACATGATCAAATTTTGTGTTTCTTTTTTACAAAAATACTTGTTATGTCCCGTGGTTTTACCTGCGACTTTTGTTAATGTTAGTTATAGAAAATTTCTTTTTTAAATAAATGTAACCGAAGTTTTATCAGATATATGCCAGTCAAAGTCTGTTAAAATTTGCCCTGCCGTTTCACAGACCAGAATAAACAGACAGAAAGACTGAGAAACAAGTTTTAAAATAGTTTTTTTATTGTGTTGGTGTATGCAGGCCTTCTTACAGAAACGTATGGAGGTGTCAAGTTATTATCAAATTGAATAAAAACTTAATTACATATCGCGGAAACAGTACTTAAAACTAATTACAACTAGAAAACTAGACCCAAACCGGGATCGCGCAAAGAAGGCTAGCAGTATTGCCACGTTGAATAGCAATGCTGATTCTCAGAGCGAGAAAATCCCGTATTTTTTTCTCAACTTTTTAAAACCTATTTGAAAAGTTGATGAGAAGAAAATATATATACGAGCAACCAAGCATTAAACCTGAATATTGTGTCAACCAGAAGCGTACCGACGTTAAAAGATGGCAAGGTCTGATGTCAAAGACCAGTCTCCCATTTGGCTACTGCCAGGTGGCGAGCACGATCAGCAGAGATTAAACTACTTTCAAGAAGTGTATTATAATTCAACCTGCGATAGGCTCGTCTCACAACTTTTGAGATTGCAATCTCGGCGGAATGTCAGTGTTGGGGCAGGCCATAAGCCAATAATTTCTGGTCTCAGTCAGGAACGAAACCTCACAGTCACTGAGTTATGGAATCAGAATATTACCAGTAACGTTACGTACACCGTGAAATGAAGCCAGAAAATCAAGCAGGGCCACATCTAAAATTTTGCGTATTCTCAGCCCACCAAACCTAATATACAGACAGGCTAATAGGCAGGGTGGCCTGGGATCACGTTCTGAAATCCAAAACAATATCAAGTATGTACTCAGGTCTACAATGACGCGCAATATAATTTCACAATTTAATCAATACAATTTTGTACGGAAACCTTGGTGTGCGAGTTCCACTTGGCTAGTTTTTCTATTATCATTACCATCTTACGTTCAGTGACAAGTTCAGAGATATATAAAATATATCTGTCACAGATAAGGTGGACTTATAAGGGCGGGTATTGAATAAAAGATACCTACATACCTTTATACATGAGAATAGATTTTTGAATAACCGTAATTGTAATAAACCATAAACCTAACGATCGTAATGGCAATTCGTTGATGCATGAGGTACCTAAATATTACAGGTGATACTCACACCAGTGTTCTTGAGAGTCGGGGAGTAGGTGGTCCACCCACATCGATATGCCTGTAATATGGAGGTGGGCACTGGTCGATAACGTAGCGTTGCCGGCGTATTTATTTATCGATATTTTAGTTATGAATAACATATGAAAAGCAAACAGGTTTAAGATTTACGTGAATAATTTAGCTGTAGACAATTATGAAATTATGCATTTGTAAACAAATTTGGTTGTGTAGTCTACATGTCATAGAAGTTTTTTATAATTGAATTACGTATTTTGAATACTTTTTAATTTATGTTATGTGGGATAAAGTGAATACCGTGACATTGGCTAAATTGATACCAAATTCTATATATTTTTTTGTAGAAAAATAACATTTGAGTAACTTATTGCTAACAATGAAAAAGGAAAAATATAATAAAAATAAAAATTATAAATAAAACACGGAATTTAAATTAGTGTCTGCGGGAATGGTGCCCAGTAAGCTGGCTGCGTTACCTCGCTGGATCGCTAAGCTAATCCTCTGACCGAGGTAAGAACCAGCTCGACGGTCACCAGAGACGTCAACCAGGCGTTTTGAAAGATCCTTAAAAAGGACCTTCGCATTTGGCCCCCATGGCCCCAAAGTCTCAACCCCAAACGGCAGAAATATACAATTATGACTGATATCTGCATATTTCCGCCGCTTGAGGTTTTCTGCACACACTGCCGCCGCCCCTGCTTGCTTCGATGTCGAGTTTAAGTGGCAGCGAGCAAGTGTGTCCACGCAGGTCGCGTCCCACACAAGGGGCTTCCCGACACTCCAGGGAATTAACGTCATCCCGTCAGGTCTTTTGCCATCGTCTCGTGCAATACCAATCGGTTCTAGAGTTGCTGGCACGTTGACGGTGACAAAAGCCCTACGAATGACGTCATTCAAAGTGGAATGTCGGGATAGGATAGGATTTTTTTGTTAGAAATAGTTATATCCGACTTTTCATAAGAAGATATTTTATCAAACGACTTTGTAACGAACGAGTAAGTAAAGTCGTTACACTTTAGAACCGTTTATCGACATGGTAGTAGGCCACTCTAGGAGCATTACCGCAGTGAACGGTGTGGGAGTGATTAATGACCCAATAATCCGCCCCCGCCCGCCCTATGAAAGCTTCACGAAGCCGAATTGGTGAGCGGTCAAAAGGTTTATTGACTGTCGGACAGAAAATGTTCGATGTGCCGGAACAACTAACATTCTAGCCAGACGACTATATTGTGTGGAGTTCATAACAAGTACCTAAGTAGCTACGTACCTACTATTATGCATATTACGCAAACAAAAAGAATTATCCAATATAATTATATTCTTCTATGACTACTGGTTGAACACCAGAGCATTTTAATTCATACTGAAGCAACATGAACTGGATTATCCGAGTATTGAATACATGAAACCTCATTAAACAAAATGTATTTTATACACTGGATTTTAAATTGCATAGCAGTATACAGTCCAAAGAACAGCCAAGAGCTGGTGTTTACCTCATCTCTAATTATAATCAAAGTCTGTTTTTCATTCGAACTAATTCATCCGAATTTCAATGTAAACAGGCAGAAAATAAGTAATAAAGCGTTTAAATAGAATAGGTGTTCATGATTACATTACCTAACGGTCGCTATTCAGGTAGCATGACTGCCATGACTGGCAACAGTCTCCGCCAAGAGGCGAGCTTCTGAGCAGATAATGCGAGCTCGGATCAAGATGTTAAACAACCTATTTTTTGCATCGCAGACTTTGCAATAAATTGTTAAGCTGAAATATGGGTGAAATAAAATGCTTTTGGAGTAATTCTGACATTCGAATGAATGTTTATTCGGGCTTAAATATAGAAACTAGCTTTTAGGCGTGTCAGCTACCTACAAAAACGTTTGGTTAGTACGACATATACGTATTGGTAGGTACGTTACTTTGGTATTATTCATGTCCGCTACCTCCTTCAATGATAAAGCTCTTTTTAAAATACATATTCTACTTCAGCGAATATCTTTTAAGGGATGATGAATACTTCTCTAAACACAGGGTTTCCTTTGAATTAAATTATATAAAGTGGACTTTACGAAAGCTCTCAGCAGGTAGTATATGATATTTATTTACCGCAAACGTTATTACCGCTCCGCAGATGCACATCAAAATCATCGCGTGGAAAATATCCGGCGAGAGAACGACCCCGTGTACCGACATTCGTTCCGACGTTAATTCCAGCCGCATTTGTTCCATTACATTTCCGACACAAAGTAGATACGCGTTTGCCGAATTGACTAGGTGGATGCGACCAGGCGAACGTTTCGCGAGTGGGATGGGGCGAGCGTTTGCCGTGGAGTAAACGGGACAGAGAATCAAAAGTGAGAAAGATGTATTCAGAAGTGAAATAGTCTGCTGGCTGAGCACATCATCATTAACGAGCCAGCGAGGGCGGAGGGCAGCGAAGAGGCAGAGGGGAGCTCCAGGTGTGAGCTGTCCCACGCTCCGGGACACCTGCGAGTGAAATTGTACCTTACCTTTATTGCTGTTAAGGGACACATCTCCCTGAAGCCAACAAGCAAGACGAGCCGACCTCAGGGAATATTTTCGAGTGCACCGACATAAATATGAGAAATATCCAGGTTTTTATTCACCTTCCTCCCAGTGGGCCCGCCCGCGGTCTGGACAAACACCTCGTATAATAAACGTCCAACTATGTCGAGATGACAACGGTACACGCACTCTAAGTTCGCCTTTATCTTATACAATGTTCAACTGGCTACATTATTATTTACAGCTACAGTACCGAATGTCCTTATAGAGATTCACTGACGAGTTTATTAGGTAAATGGAAAATTATAAGTTTGTTGTGTTAAGTACGTGAGTTTGTTGGTCGTATTATGCTTTTTGCACCATTTTTTTTCATCTTGGAAATGTGAAGAAAAAAACGCAATACGTATTGTAGTAGGAATATTGTAAAAGGTCGAAAAAGTTATCGTGGCGGTTTTGGAACATCGAGCCCGCTCCGAACTGAACAAGTTGGAAGTGCACCGCATCGGTTCATTCCAACAGTATAAATAACTTTGTTCTGAACAGCACAAAGTTTACAGTGAACTCTACCAGCTCTAGCTATCGAGACATAATATGGGTTGTCACATTTTTTGCATTGTTTTTTTATAAAGCACTGGCACACAGTTGGCAAGCAAGTATACGACGCCATGGTATGTGGCTACAGCATTGATGCAGTCATTTGACACTTACTATACCAGGGGTATCACGTGCACTCAGCTGAATTTCACAGCTACAAGCAATTTTTTTGCTACTTAGGTTCTCACATCAATTGTGCTAAGTTTCAATTAACTTGTACAACAAAACATGTCATCGTATCGATAATGTCTAGACTTACGGAACAATCAAAATTTATCAATTGGCATCTATCACTTGGAATGGCCAATTTAATAAATAAATGCATATAATGTAACAACATGTGTCGTTGGTTGAGTATATACAATTTGTGTATGAAAGTTTGTTAAATATTATCATTCTTGTTCAGTGGTTATTGGGGTCAGGAAGAGTGGTGCTTTGTATTAATTAATAAACAATGGAAATCGCATGGAAAATAGAAAGCTGAATTTGAAGTTGAATAGATGGTGCAAACCTGAATTGTGTTTGTTAGTATTATGACCAAATATTTCCAAGATAGGTGAAATTCAGAGTACCTACCTACTTGTAACAGAAGGAGAGATGCATGAATGTAGACGAAGCGACTAAAGTATAATAAATATGGTAGCCTTTGGTAAGCAGATATCTCTGTGTACGTACACGGGAAAGAAGTGTGAGTATAGTCACAAGTAACTTTGTATTTTTTTATTAATTTGACTATAATAAGTAACCAAACGAATCAAATACAATTTAAATTATATATATGACTTAGTAAGTAGTTATAGATTAGTAAGTTTGTAGATTATGGACAGCTGACTGGCCTTTGGATTCATTATAAAACTAATACGAACCCGGCCAAATTTAATTGAACACCAAAAACAATCATCAGTAAACCTCAACTAATCCATTCGTGTATAATGCAATTAACCCCCCTCTGCCGCGCGAAAATTAATTAAGAATCGCGTAAACATGAATAAAAAAAAGTACCCCATAAACCAGATGCAACAGATTATCCCATTAAGCATTATAGTTTTATTCGGTATGACAGTGCAATAATTTGTTCACGCACAACATTAAAATGAAATTAGTCGGGTGAGATTCGCCCTTGGGGCAAGGGAAGAATCACTTGCCCTGTCAAAATATAGGCAATATTTTAGTGGGCCCAGAGGACACCGAAACACGGAAGCGGTGAATAAATCACATAATCGGATCGAACCTGAGTCGCCCTTTATTCTGGTCCTTTGCAAATTCCAACCATTATGCGATGATACGGGCATAATACGATTAACATGTATGTACCTAGCTTAGTTATGTGGCCCCCGAGAGCTTTCGATATAATATTTAACATTTAAATATTTATTGTATGATTTATGTAGAACATAAACGTATCAAGGAAATCCTTCATACTGGTACTTATGTTTATCGTTAATCGGTTTTCGAGAAGTATTATATTCGTATAATCTCTATAATATCATACATACATACATACATAAATATGCTCATGCCTGTATTCCCCATAAGGGGTAGGCAGAGGTGCTGTAATAACAACACCCACTTTTCGCCGAAGATGATTGCGTGCCAACGTGACAGAGCACTATACATATATCTTTGAATTTCTTCTCAAGCATATGCAGGTTTCCTCACGATGTTTTTCTTCACCGTAAAGTACGTGGTGTAAAATCACTGCACTTAAGTTTTTAGAAAAACTCATTGGTACAGGCTCCGATGGGATTCGAACTTGCGTTGCTGACGTAGCAAGCGACTGCTCAAACCCCAAGGCCACCAGGGCTCTATTATATCAATATTCATATTTAGATTTTATTTTATTATATTCGAAGTAGGTAGATAAGTAATATGTAATGTAATTGTATCACAATGGACATGTTTACCTATATCTCCCTCGCATATTTCGATTTATCACATTCAAAGGAGAGCCATTATCAAACACTAAAACGTGAACGATTTACAGAATAAAAGAATGGTAAGTAATAAAGAAGCACAGGCGTATCTAAAGTGGCTATTATATCACAATTGCACCCTTTTCACTCCCCTCGGGTGTGGTCACGGCAGCAGAGGTGTTGAACACGTGTTCCTTAGAGCTAGAGCGATCTACACGATTTGTTCCGCTCGCTGTACGATCAACACGCAACACACGGCTTTTTTATCATAGTCGTAAATATATTATAATATTATTTTAACTAGAACAAGGGCTTTAAAACAATAACCGTGACGTATTTGATATGGTGGAAATACTTGTTTGGGTTAAATATGAATAATTTAGAGCAATAAAAGCAAAATGAATTTAATTTGATACCCAATTACACGTTCTCGTAATATAACAATAATTAGTTAACCTCTTTATGTTTTTAGAGAAATTGTTCAACGTAGAGGTAAAATACCGATATCAATTACAAAATGTAAATGTTATCTATCAATGCTATTAAAACAGTGGAAGACCGTTTTACGACCTCATTCCCAACCATTTGGATTTCTCTTTTTAACGCAAAAGGACTTCAAAAAGGTAAACTCTGTGTAGAATCAAAATCTTGCGCGCGAACCGTTAAATTAAAAATAAATATTGCGAAACGTCAGTATGTTACGGGTCGGGATGTTTCCGGGGAAAAAATGGAGAGCGTTAGGATGGCCGATGTCGGTTCGCAGGGGTGGTGTGGGGTAAGGTGAATCTTTTTGTGAAGTGGAGAGAATTAATTTAACCCGCTGCGGGGTAACACGACATGCCGGTAATTGAAAAGTTTGCCCCTTCTCGGCTGCGACGCCGACGGCGACGCGTCTTCACGACACTGCTTCTTATTATACCGCGCTCGTGCTAATTGATACTTATATCAACATTAATATTATAAGATTTGAACGAACCAAGTTTGAATTAAACACAAATGACAAAAATAGAAAATGATCTACATAGCAATGCGTGGAAATTTAACTGCGTAAGCTTTTTTGAAATTTCATAGCTAAGCGGGTTAAAATAAATTTAAGTAATAGTTACTAACTTTCGTGCCATGCTACTAATGCTGAATCCTTTACATAAGTACACTACACACACTAATTGTAACTGAATAATTTGGTATTTTTTCCAAATCTTTCAAGAGCGTTCGCGTAACTTCGTTATTTGCTAATCAATTGTCGAAGTGATTTAAAAACTTCTGAAGTAGCAGCTGATTAACTTTGAACAAAGTCCGTCCGAGAAAATTTTAACTGTATTCAAGCCTTTCACTTTCTCAGTGGATATTTAAAATTAGGAACAATTTGACGGAGCGTTGGCTTGCTCGCACTCCGATCGATTTAAAATTAATTTTATGAAGTTAAATTGGGGATTATGTTTATTTGATCAGTCGCAAGGGTGAGGCAGACGGCCGCGCCGCCGCGCCCGTCCACATAGAATATTGTTTATGATTAACCTAAATAAATAATGTTCTTAGCGAAACATCATCAAAAGCTTTCGGTGGGGTATCGAATGAGCTTTCGTATTACTTATATACATGTAATATTTTTGGTTTCTTCGACATATTTACTTTATTTGGGTATGTATTCAAATGGGTTCCAGAATCCAGATGAAAAGTCGACACTGCAGCCGAAGCCAGAAAAAGTAGTAGACATAGAGGAATATTCTTGAAAGTGTCACGAAAGCATAATTTATTCTGTTAGAAATATAAACTGTTCTCGAAGTAGGTACTTAGAAATACGTAAAATATCTAGTCTGTAGAATGACGCAAGGACATGTTGAATCTCTGGATATCGATTCTGCTGTTTACTCAACGATATTGGCCAACCAGCTGACTGATTGGCTCTGGCCGAGTCAACCCGAAAACCATGATTAATAACTAGAGGTTCAAATTAAACCGATAAAAAAGTTTGATATTGTATAATACCTACGATACAAAAAACAGTAATAGATACATATATTATGTACACAATTTTTTTATAAAAAGTTTTCAGTATTATATATCGTGAAATAGACGATTTATTCAAATAATTAGTGGGCCGCCTAACGATAACATAACATACGCCTAATAGATAACAGATACCTTCGGTAACTGTTACGAAATAATGTATTGACTAATATAAACTGCATTGTTGAAAGTGATTTGATTTGATTAACATTTAAATCTAGCATTCAGATGTCTCACAGTTTAGAGACAAAGCATGTAAGTGCAGAATTTACAAGCGCAAAGTGAGACACAGTTGGCAGCCTCCCTCGTGACTGATTAATGGAATTAATTCATTATTCTGCGGTTGCGGCCGGTAAGCGACGCAGTCGAACTCAGCTTCCATGAATTGTTTATCACGTAGTCGCGGCCATCACCTCCTGCTTCAATATTTACAACCGAGGTATATTCAAAGAAGACTACGAAGGCATGTGTGATTGAGTAAAGGTAAGTTAGACAACATTCTTCCAAAGCGCTTCAAAATGTGTCTGCCTTCATAAACTTTATTTGATATGCTAATTACATCTGAACTATGAGGATAGGGGCGGGGCAGTCATGATAATGTTTCAGTCGCACTTCAGATTCAGATCAGACATGGGACAGTGTTCTCACCTATTTTTATATACAAGTTTGGGCCGTTGTAATGCACTCAGAAACCGAATTCTGAAATCAACATCTCCCTGGCCTTATCTTTTGCCTATGACTTTAACTTTGAGTGAGAAATGCGCTGCACTAAATTATGCTGTCAATTCACAAAATTTGCTTTTTTATTGTAATTTCTTGTATGTAAAGTTGTAACGTTAGAAATAGCTTATATCACAAAACATGGGAGGTTAACGCTAATAGTCTAAGGTGAAGTCACTTGATAGTTTTAAAATAGTGCCACAGTATTTTTGCCTTAATAGTTTATAGTTAAAGACAGTAGATGCAACCCTGGCCGTGAGTTATTTATTTTTATGTTAATATCGTACCAAGAGCTAGATTTAGGGATGTGGTGCACGCGGATGAGTTTCGTGAGGGCGTATAATTACGCGAGCGAGCAAACATATAAAGGTAATCCGGGCCGCGGCGGCACAAAGTGATGCTCGTGCATAAATTAGCGGAGCACCTGCGCCGCGACCGCAGCCCGCGCCCACACCTAGGGCTGCTAGCATAACGATACTGACTAACGTAGTGTAGCATAAGCTCTATGGAAAACACTGACAATATAATAAAACCTTCAGAAATTACCATTAGAACTGAAAGCTGGTATGGTACAGCCAGTGTAATCAAAAACAACGCATACGTGCAACCGTCTGTCTCGGTAAAAAGCTAGGCAACCACAACTTTTAGAATTTACGTAAATATGGACGGTTAGTGGTATTAAATAGAGTGAAAAAGCAGAAATGTTTCGTAGGAAAAAAATTAGCATTACATTCACGAGCATTGGCTAAAGCTGAAAGAAATGTAAGTTGTACCTAGTTATAGGTACCTACAGTTCAATCTAAAAAATCCTCGAAACTATAGCTATATAATGTGACAGCCCTACAAAAGCTCAACCCGTATATAATGTGCGTATAGTTGATATGTGTATATAGGTGCTTAAAGGCTTCGTCACATGAACAGAGTTGAACCGACTTGAGGCCGACACAGAACTCCATGAATATTCAGTTATTCACAAGATTTTACTTAGTGAGAATATAGATTTGAACTAAGTCATATAATTCGGGGGGATAAGATAATTCGATATAAAGAAAACGAGATGACTCACTCCAGACATTCTGAAAAAAATAGGCAATGATACGATTACGCAAAAGTAAGGCAAAATGCATAATTTTCGCTCTAACTTTGTGACCTAACATAAGATGTGGTCATAGTGCCGACCTAAAATTTTACTAGATATCTATTTTTCTCATAACTTGTGCAAGGATCATGTTTTTCTCACAATATCGTTATAAAAAGAGCAGGAAATCTCAAAGCACAAATCCTATTCTTCTTGATATATTAATTATCAGAGATGATTATCTGAGTTTTGTGATTAATTGGCTAGCAAGAAGAATTTGTAATCCTTTCATTTATATTGGATCGCTCATCACTATACGGCCATGTATCAACGTCGGTATCAATAAAAGCGACAAAGGCTGACAACGCGTACAGCCGAAACACAATATTGGGTATATCGAGATGACGTAATGACAGATAGGATCGGAAACTAGTGTGGAAATTGAACTGGCCGCCGGCGAGCTATATTTCACTCAATATTTGCGCGAGCGTACTGTGGACAAAACAACCTGCTGTGAGCTTGATGGACGCTCGCTGCTAGGTATAGGATAAGTAATAAGCCCCAGCCATTGTCATACTAGTACTCATCGCAACTGCTTACTGCGAACGTATCACATACGATACATCTAGTTCATTGGTTTCTTATTGTAGGTTTTAGGAATTGTGGAATAGTCCGATATCGTAGTCTGGAATATTTAATAGTCGCATAATATGAATTTCATTAGAACCAGGGAAAATATTAAGTTGTTTAAGTCATACAAATTAAATAGCAAAAGTAATTGATCGAACGTATACCGGATTGTTAGGTTCTCAGGCCAGTGTAGTATGTTTTGAATGAAAAGGTAGAGTGCGTTATGTTGAGCCAACCTGATGCGAGGTTCATGAACAGAATGGCGTGGGTACTCACCATCCTTGTTCATATTGGCCTGGAAGCACTTGGCGAGACGGCAGGCGCGGCACTGGTTCCGGTGCGTCTTGTCCACCGGACACCGGCCCTTCATCTCGCCACCCGCCTTGCATGTATATACGCGGTTCCTATGGATAGACCGCTTGAAGAAACCTGAACAACCTGCGAACAAACAATATCATGTCATTTGTATCATACAGTGCTGTGTTCTTGATATCAAAGATATCTTCATACATTTGTTTGGTGCATACGATCCAGATAATTGGAAGTTCCAACCTCCCATAACTTCGAAACTCCATAGTAAATTACCGCGACATTACCAATTACCCTGTTCATAATTTAAATTTGATTGATCTGACTCTTCTGGCACATTATTATGAAATTTATTTATCTGACTTCAAAGATGAATGCTCTGTGAACAATCTGTTTGTAGAGCATGGACCGGGCAATCTTCTAAATCAATTATTGCTAACTTACCATCACAGCTGTAGATTCCATAATGTTTTCCTGAGCTTCGGTCTCCGCACACATTACAGGGGATGTCCAGCAACCGGTCACCTTCAACGATAAAACAATAAGTGATGCTCTACAAGTCCAACATAATTAATCAAAGAATATCGGCAGGGGGAAGAGAATAGCATTAATAGGATGTGCGTTATAATAGTGCCATTCCAAAACCATGTTGGTTTTATACAAGGAATGTTTGGGTCTATAGTAAAATTTTATTGAATAGTTTGTAACGAAGTCGATTAAGAGTTAACGTGACAGATATGGTTTCCTATACAGGTTTCCTTCGCCACGTATTTCTCGAACGTAAAGCTCGCAGTGTGAAGGCAGCTTAGAAAATCTTGCGTTGCACTTCGAAAAGAGATGCGTCGCTTGCGTCTAGCAGGTCTATAATATTTGTATTAAATGTTGTTGAAGTTAAAGGAATTGTGTTTATTTAATAATTGACACCTCTAAGAGCGGCTGCACGCCCCTCTCCCAAAATAGATTAGTCAGATTACACCAATCTCGCTAATAACGTTGGTGTTTTTGTTCCGTTTACTGAAACCTTCCCCTTCGCCCCTTTTCCTTAAAGCTTACACAATCCTTCTGTTACACCGTATCAAGAATATTTTCAAGTGGCCCAAGTCTTCGAAATATTTATTGCCTCGCTTAATCATTATGGTATACACCATTCTATACAGAATTAATTTTAGACGACAAATTTATTTTTATAAAGTAGGTAGCCAATTTAATCTGGATGAAGCTAATGGAACTGATTATACAAAGTGGTGAGTGCTATATCAAGTGGTCATAACTGATTTTATAATATTGACTTTATATCTATTCACTTTGAACCATGTTTTTGCAATATTTATAAATAATATTCGATTCTATTATATTTACTACGTTGCATGTATATTTTATTCAAAGAAAAACCTTACCCACGGCACGGTGTAACAGTGAGCCTTCTTTAATGCCGCGAATCCTTTTCAAGGAAAGATCTTTTATTTTTTCGTTTAAACGGACTTATACGACTTTACTGTTCGTCTTTCGAGCCTTGATGGAAAGCCGCGAAGTGTCGTAATTATCCCCCTTTTTCGTACTTTTTTAAAAGGAATTTATTGATAAAAGACTTGCGACAAGTTGAATCTAGTTACTTAATAGGATAGTGTACAAAGATAGGCGGTGACAATTCATATTCGCAAATTATTAATGTTTAATCATTATTACATTTACGTCCGTTTTCTATAAACATATGAATTGTTGTAGTTTAAGGCTGCAACATATTCCGCGTATTTTGCAATCTGTTTTTTTAAGAGCCGTGGTGGCCTTGATGTTTGAGCAGTCGCCGGCTACGCAAGCGACGCAAGTTCGAATCCCAGCGGGACCTGTACCAATGAGTTTTTCTAAAAAAATTATGTACATTGATTTCACACCACGTGCTTTACGGTGAAGGAAAACATCGTGAGGAAACCTGCATATTTCTAAGAAGTAATTCAATGACGTATGTAAAGTGTTTGAAACGGCGATGGATTCACCATCTGTCACGTTGGCACTTAATCATCTTCGGTGAAAAGTGGGTGCTGTGATTACAACACCTCCGCCTACCCCTTCGGAGAATACAGGCGTGAGCATATGTATGTATGTATTTTTGCTTTTTGAAACTTGACCGTTCCATGTAAGGAATATTCAACCTTTGCTATAGCAATGGTTCAAGAAAATAAAATTATGAATTTATGCTAGTTTTGAACACATATTAGTTAAAACATGTCCGGGAGATTACCCGTGATTCACAGTCAGACAAACGGACCGAATGAGATTTCAAAAATCGATGATTTAGAGCCAGACGCATTAACCTTATTGTATCGGATACTTTTAGATGCATAATACGAGTTGTGTTATAGTTATAGACACCAGATACCTAGATAAAATTGCTTAGATGACTGATTCGCTGCGCTCCACAGTAAGTTATTGATGTGAGTAAACTACCTTGGTGGTAAAATATTCCCAGGGTCTTTCTATAACTACACAGAAAGAAAGTAACAGATAGAGACTCGAATTATATAATACAACTAGCGGTGCTCCGCAGTTTCACCCGCGTAAATTTAATTTCCTGGGAGACCCGCGGATCCCTAATTTTTTTTTTATAAAAGTAGTCTAAGTTACTCCTTGTTAATATTGCCAATCCACCAGTGACAGTCTCGTTGAAATCGGTCCAGCCGTTTCGGAAATTAGGAACAAACAGACAGTCGGACAGATAGACAGATAGAGAAAAAAAAAATTGGTTTTTCTATGTCAGTACCGTGTACACTTTCATATGCATTTAGTTAAAAGGTGTAATTTTGAAATTACAAATAGACACTTCAATTTTATTTATCTGTATTGATTTGTGCGTCCCTTTATATTGCACGGATACAGCGTTATTTTTCCAAAATTAAGGTAGCTTCAGGTTTATATTTAACATCAGTTATCTGAAAGTCAAAGTCCCGTTAAAAATCACTTCAGAATGCAAAAGCACTATAAATATTTAATAAATTTTATTATATTGTAACTTTCATATGCTTAATAAGCTGTAATTTAGACATTGCAAATATGTAATCACTTTAACATTAAAGATGTGTATATATAGATTCGGTTAGGAAAGGATAAACAAAATAAGAATTGAGGTTTATTCCAATGAAGTTTAGCGTTTTCCAGCATAAGATATTTACCATAGGTAGTTTATTGAAGGGGGGAGTGTGTGTGTTTGTGTGTGCATCGATGCGTGCGGAGTGCGGCCCCACTGAGCGCTGAGCCTCGGATAATGCGCGACAAATTGCGATACGCGTGCGAAATGCAACACTCACTAGTTTCACCTCTAATGAATTAACCTTGATCGCGACCCTTTGATCCTACTCTAGCGTATTTGCTACACACCGTATTAATACCTAGGGGAGATATGTGTACGTGTAATGCGATAAAAAGGCATAATTTTTTATTTCTCTGTCTGTTTATTCCAACAGACTTTTCCGAAACGACTGGACCGATTTTAACGGGACTTCCACTAGCAGATAGTTAATGTTACAAGGAGTAACATAAGTTTTTTTATTTATTAAAAAAAAAATCTGTGGGTTACCTATGAAATTAAGTCTACGCAGGTGAAACCGTGGGGTGCAGCTAGTTAAAAACATGTAGTTATTAAGTTGAGATAATCAGATCTTTGTGATTTTACGACTAATCAGTATAATTACGAATGTTCTTTGGAAGCGACAAATATTACATCTTAAGAAATACAAATATAGCATCAATGTGCGTTGTTCCATCCATTATTGATCCACTAATTTGATAGACGAAGTAAGTACGCTATCAACCATAGCTTCTCAGACATATGCGCACTTTGCACACGTTAGAAGTATAATTCAATGTCATATAATTTCAATCACGGCTTTATTTACTATAATATACTGTACATACTATGTACAGTCCGATATTCTTCTTACGCTTCCTAAAATATGTACAAAATGGCTTTTGCTAAGGGTTACAACCGTTAGTACTAATGTTTCTTCACTCCAGAAACTATGGTCTTGTCAATCTATCTGTCTATCTATATGTAATGGCTTCTCAAAATTTGCTAGTGCACCTACTTAGTTTTATTTTAAACTATATGTGTAGACTTCATTTTATGGGTGGATTTTTTCACGGAACCCTAACTTAAAAGAGTATCTTATGTTACTCCTTGTAACATTAACTACCTGACAGTGAAAATCCCGTAGAAATCGGTCCAGACGTTTCGGAGATGTCAGCTGGAACAAACACACATACACACAGACAGAGAAAATTTTAGAAAACTTGTTTTTTTATGTTTTTCCTTATATACTTTCATATGTATTAAGTGGTACGCTGTTAATTTGAAATTAAAATCAAACACTTAATTTTTATTTATCTGTATGTATAAATTTTTCAGGATTTTAGTATCCTATGTCCTTTTGCTGGTTTTAAGCTACCTTCCGACAAATTTTCAGCTAAATTGGCTCAGCCGTTCTTGAGCTACAAATAGTCTAACTAACACGACTTTCTTTTATATATACTCGTTAGATAAAAAAATATATTTTATGTTCCGTATTCGGATTAATCTAAATAGAGTCAAAATTGACAGGTTAAAGCATCAGGCACAAGTACGGGAAATATATTTGGAAGAAAATTCACGTATACTCCCTAGAACTATGCTGCATTTGACAATGCATATTCGCCGAAAAAAATATTATAGGTACATATTTAAGTAAGTATCATAGAAAGTTATAACAATCTCCTGACTATTATATACACTTTCAAGTTGTTTATTGTATTTGAAATGAAAAGTGTCTTTAAAATATACGGATAAATAAAAAAGAAGTGTTTGTTATTTCAAAATTAAAGTTTCACTACATGTATATAAAAGTATACACGGTACTGAAATAGAAAAACCAATTTTAAATTTTTTTCTCTGTCTGTCTGTATGTTTGTTCCGGATACTCTTCGAAACGGCTGGGCTGATTTTAACGGGATTTTCACTGACAGATAGCTAATATTACAAGGAGTAACTTGGGTTTTAGACTTAATTTTAATCAAAAAAATAATTAGGGTTGCGCGGGCCACCAATGAAATTAGGTCTACGCGGGTAAAGTCGCGGGGCACAGCTATCTAATACATAAGTCGTTGTAGCATACTTAACGTGCGGTAAAAGTATAATATAAAGATAACCATAGTTTGAATAACATGCGTAAAAACCACGTTGATCACTTGTTTGGGTTTATTGGGGTGCGCAACGTCCTAACGAAGTTTTGGGTCCGTCCCTAAGTTACATTGTAAGGATCCGTCCCCAATGATCTCCAAAGATCGCATTTGTGTGTTAACTACGAACAATACACTACTTAGTAACATGTTACTATACTTACTTACTCGTATACTAAGTCTATTTGTCGAAATGAAGCGATCCTTGAATGTTCGCTAACAAGATTAACAGTTTAGATCTGTTTGTTACGAAGTTTTTAAGCAAATACTTAAGTACTTAAGATACGTCCTATATATTTAAATATAAGAATTGGGCAATAAAGAAGCATGATTATTTGGCTAATAACTTAATTATTTTTATAAGCCCGACAGCAATCGGTGTGCTGGATAAAGACATCCTTAAAATATTTAATCATTCCTGGAGCAATTGACACGCTTTTATACGACTACCTAAAAAAGGATTAAATTATTTGTAAAGGTAGATATTTGAGTTTCTAAATAGCAAAACATATTTGCCCCATTGAGTTTGAAAATCAATATTACTGAGGGTCAGTGCGGAGAGATCGGTCACTAAGATTTAAAAAGTAACACAGAACGGTTCCCTAACAGCAACGAAGTCAAAGTGATGATTTTTAATTTTTGTATAATATCCTTAGTATGCAAGGACTAATCACTGACACTGACAAGACTAGGATGTAAAATTTTAAAATCCGTCGGACCTTCTAGTGTCCATAATTTCCGACAAATCGCAGTAGCACTTCTTGTCAAGTATGATCATATAAAGGTTTTTGAGTTGGCGTTTAATAATTTTAACAATATAACTCACGTACTATTATTAAATAATTACAATTATATACAAATGATTTTTGATAAAAATTCATCATCATTCTAATTTACTTCATTTTCACAAATTGCAATAATGACGAAGGTGTACGCTAATCGGTACTAAAATAAACAAAATTATGCTACCTATTCTTATAAGTAAATATTTTGCACACAAACTCGTGTGAGTCTACAGTAACTCACCTGTGCCCATCCTGCGGACCACGGCCGGAGCCCGCTTCTCCCAGAAGGCCGACAGCTCGAAGGTGCCCGCCCCGTAGGCCTCCGCAAGAACCAATTCACACAAAACTAGCTGGTTCCAGCATTTTCTAAATTTTTCAAATGTATATTTGATTAAAGAAATAATACGTTTGAAGCTGTCGCTATTAACCACTATTTAAATATTTTTTCTCTATGTGTAGATCTAGGAACAAACGAAACTTTTGCTGACTTTTCTGGTGACTTCACCACCGAGTCGCGGCTTTCGACAGACTGCTCTGATAATTGTGATCTTTGAAGCCGCTGCGGAGATCGCGAGTCACATCATCCCCTGATTACATCGAGACCCACCCCCTGACAGGGAGGGCGATATGGCGGCGCGTCTAGTGGGAGCGAGACAGCTGTGATCCCATCTTGTATCCCGGTCCACAGGCTACATTGTCACGGCATCGGTGGCCACTCGGCCCCAATACGTATAGGCATAATAGAAGCGATATTGTAACGAGCTAATGTTTACACGGCTTACATTTGTCGTTAATATACCTGTCAACGTAAATAATTGGCATTATGTCGCTTCAATACATTTTCAGTGACATTATTAATTTAGTTTGAATTCTAAATATAAAATTTAAATCTAACATTAAGGATTGGTTCCCAGCAGTGGAACATCATCAGAGTCTTACAAATAATTTAAATGTAAATATTCAAAATTTCGGGATAAGTAACATTAATAAAATAAACATATTGAAACATGACATGATTAATACAAGTTTGTCGGATTCCAGTAACACATATATTTTATGACTTCAATAAAAATTAACAAATAGGGTGAATAATACAATCTTACTGTGCGAACTATGAGTAGAGTAAACATTAAAATGTCAAGTTAGACCGTGGCGTAAGGGAGCTAATTGTCTGGGCGGGGGCGCAGCCAATGGGAGGTGTCAGGCGCGAGGGGCGGCGCGATGCTACGACGTAGCTACTAGAGCTACAATGCTACGAGCTCAAGCTACGCGACACCACGTGCTACGCTACCACTACGGCTATCTATGCGCATCCAGCTAACTAGAATTAGTGCTCTATACAAGTCTCCCTCGTGTGCCTACAAAGTTAATAGGGCAATGACCCCCGAATATATTAAACCTCTGCAGCATTTATTTATACTTAGTAGTTATGCACTTATTTTCCATTGTCTACTGACCGTGGGGACATGGAAGTTATATGATCAATATTATATTGCACGGCGGTTGTGTTGCATCTTATTACAACAGTAATCAATTCAATTCAATTCAAAATATATTTATTTGATTAGACTTTTAACAAAGTACTTTCAAATCGTCAGAATCGCTAATTGGTTGATTGATGACCTGGCTTACTTAACTATCTCTATGGTAGTCTAAAACAGATGTCGGATGATGTTTAGCGATTACTGTGGATGGAAAACTTAGGTGGTAAGGTAGTTTTTCTCATATTGGTATTTATCACGGAGTCATGAATGTTTCGGTTCGGTTTTCTGGTTACGGAAAGTCTTTTAGTGAGAAGTCTTTAAGCGAGTTTATTAAATTATTCATAAAATGCATTTAGATACCAGTATAATATTCATCCATCACAATAATACGGGTCGTGACAAAACCCATGGATATGTAGAAGTAAATGATAAGTGAGGTAGCGTTCCTTGGTTGCGTAAGCCCGTGTTGTTTCAGCGCCGTCGGCCACTAATCTCGGCCGGAGGTCGGCACGCGATCAACCCGCCACGCTAGTTTGTACAACGCACCCCCATCCTAATCCATGATAAATCACGCCTTAACACGTCTTATTTTCTATTTATATTGATGCTCATTACTACTCAGTAAGCTTTATATTTGCAGATATTGATTAAAACGGCAATTTACCAAACCAAATCCTAACAGCACTTGGCTACCAAATTATTTATTGATACTTAAAAGGTATCACTAAAAACTAACAACAAAACTGCCTGTCTATATATATAATAATGTTGATTCGCCAAAAATAATGCCTAGAAAATAAATAATAGTGTGATTTAGCTTTGAACAAAGTATTAAGTTACCACCATCATAAGTTGGTGAAAGTAAAGAAAGGTGAAAAGTGAGTGTTGTGATTACAACGCCTCTGCCTACCTCTTCGGGTACAGACGTATATATGTGTGTACAAAGTATTATTTATTATTAAAATGAATAAGCAACCTTTACTGCTTTTTAAAATTGATGGTCTCGATTTACAAGGCTCGATAATGTGGTTTTATACCCATCGTGAGACTATCCCACGCAAATGTTATTCTGAAATCAAAATTTTAAAACAAATGATAAACACTTGACAACATTTTATAACTCAACTCGTTATTGGATTTGTATGACAATTGTTCGTTTTAAAAGAGTAAACATATGCACTGGTGACAGGAATAAAAAGATAATACAGTAAAAGGGGTTGCGCTCTCTGCCTAATTTAAAAAGCACTTGAAACGTTTAAACACCGAATAATGGACGCGTGCCTATCCCTTTGTCGTAGAGTTTTCTTTGTAACGTGGTTGGTTACACATTGAATAAAAAGATTTTTTTTATATCGATTTATTAATTCAACAAATGGAGAATTTAATTTTTGAATTCTTTCTCAAAATTGAATGAGTGCGTTAGTATAAGGTTTAAGATATTAAGTGTAAGTAGTGTTTGGCGTACTATACTTAATAGCAAAGCTCATTAGTAAATCTTGCTGGTAGCACTCAGGTAACCATTATCTCGGGTTAAAGGTAGATATGCTGTCAGATGTAAAACGACAACTCATTCAATATGAAGACACACCTCACCCCTCACTAGGCGTCATTAAGGGATTACTACATGGGTGATGTACGAATCTGGGTGAACTGGCCTGACACGACGGAGTTTTAATATAGTATTCAACAGAACTAACTGTTTTTCTTTTATCTTGTATTACCACAGATACTAATATATATAATCTGATTTTATTTGTATTCTCTTCTTTGACAGCAATTAAAACTTTTTAGGAGCCGTGGTGGCCTCGAGGTTTGAACAATCGCCTGCTACGCAAGCGACGTAAGTTCGAATCCCAGCGGGCCCTGTCCAATGAGTTTTTCTAAAAAAAACTTATATGCAGTGGTTTCACACCATGTGCTTTACGGTGAAGGAAAACATGAGGAAACCTGCATATCTCTAAGAAGACGTATGTATAGTGTCTGAGACGACAATGGACTCACCATCTGTCACGTTGGCACTTAATCATCTTCGGTGAAAAGTGGGTGTTGTGATTACAACACCTCTGCCTACCCCTTCGGGGAATACAGGCGTGAGCATATGTATGTAAGTATGTACAACTTTTTATAATAGGTATTATATAGGTTACATCATTACATTACTTAGTACTCAAATACAGTGATGATAACATTCAATGCCGTATCCAGACATTGTGAGTGTTCTAGGTTGGAGGTTTGCTTTTAGCGGTGCGATGATACGCACCTGCACGAAGGTGACAAATGAGCACTACGGGTAAAAATCGCGCCGCTCTCACCGCACTTGGCTGAATTAATTCGTCTCGCGGTGTCTTTTAGCGCCACGCCACATACACTACAGAACTTGTAGACATGTCAGACGAAATCATAAAAAAATGTATATTTAACACATTTGAATTTATTAGCGGTCGTATTACATATCTATGCGATACTGAATTTATTTTGGTGATTGATCAAGGTTTCAAATGTTTCATCAAAAACTATGAAACATTTCACATTACCAAGGATCGCCACAGACAAATGTGTATGATAATAACGCATGTATGTAACAAAAAAATATTTAATCAAAATTCTCAAAAATAAGCTGTACTTGCATAGTTAACAGTTTCATTTCCATATACTTTTGCTATGTACTAGCAGTCATGTTAAGATAAATTCCGTAGTGCCGTCTCTATCCGGCTCGTGGTAGAGTCTCAGCACTTAGCTGTTGGCCCGCGGCGTCCTGATTGATGTCCCGGCGCCACCCGCTTGTGACAATTTATTTCAATTAACGCCACTGCGCCCCCAGCGGTCCACTGTTATGTAGCTTGACACTCCAAATGAACTTACCCGGTATATAGCACATATTTTTTGCTAGCGCTGTGAGTGTATAATGCGCTTCGGATGTCTATAATCTTATCAAATAATAATTGTTTCGCTATTTTCCGGCGATAAATGAAGCAAGAAACACTGTACGGTACGAACCCGTTACTCTCGTTAGAGAAGTTACCATCTTAGCATTTCGTTTGGGTTCTATATGATGAGCAATTTATTTCTTTATCTAAGTTGAGTGGCTTTACATTCTCCTAGCAAAATATTCGAACCACGAACCACGGTATTAATTAAGAACCAGCTACCTACATCTATTAAACAAAATAGTTATATAAGACGATAGAAAACCAAAGTACATTCCATCGTTCCAACACTTGGAGAACCGACATCATAGATACGATACCTTGTGTAGATTAAATAAATCGTAATTTAATTCATTACTTTCAATCCATAAATTAATTTAATTGTATTTTGAAATTATTTATGTAGTATAAATCTAGCAGTAGCACTCGTTAATTATTTACAGTTTTATTTGACCTACTTAAAATAATAATAATAATAAACTATTAACTCAAATTTTGTACAATGAAAAGAAAAAGGATTTTTTTTAAACTATTGTCATATTTATAATATCTGCGATAGTTATTATGCTTAATTATCTGACATTTAATCGCAGATTTAAGTATGTGAACAAAAATACCAAATCTTTTTACACGATATAATTTGTCCCTAATGATGAAAATAATAGAGAGAAGGGAGAAAAAATGGAAGCGAGTTGTTCCCGTTTATAAATCGAATGCTAAACTGTTTACCCAGTGAAGCCCGATCATTCCAGCGAATTCATTTGTTCGTGACAGGTCTTAAATCCGCGGCTCGCCCGACACCCGTGCGCAAACAGACAACGGCGGCTGGCGAAAAAGTCCTTTTAAAAATGTTGCGGCACGTACGCTGTGAAGGCACCCATTACTGTGAAGTGGCGATTGTTGGTTTAAAGATTTAGCTGATAACACGGGTACAGAAAATACTCTGAGACCAAATATACATACACACATACTTGAAGATACGTGTCATGCCACGCACTACAACGCTGGGCCATGTATTTACGAAAACGAGTATTTTATTTAAATCAGCGCGACCTTGCCTCAAAATCGACTCAAAAAATTGTTGTTTTCCCCGTTATTACACCATGTTTATTTGTACCAGAATTGCAGTTGAAAAAGCTAAAAATATGAAACTTAGAACTGTCGATTTGTCCGACAGTCAAAAAGTACCTCTTGGGGATAACCAGAGCCTTTTCAGGTCATTAATACAAGCATAATGAAAAACCAGCCACACTTGTCTCCTTGTAATGAATACAGGGTGGGGTTTAGTATTGATGCCATATTTACAGAGGTTGATAATAATAATTGAATAGAATATAGAAATAATAGACGTATTTTTTGAAGATTGGAAAAAAAATTAACGATTCCTATAGAAAAAAAAAATTGCTTGTATGTGTCGCCATTTGCACACAATACATAAACAAGCTTAGAGTAGGTGCGGTATGAGATCCTTCTATGGTGGTGATATGATATACTATTATGGTCGATCGGTTTTTTTATCGTTTAATATTAAATAAGACTGCAATTTACCCAATGGCATTTTCTATTGTTATAAAAATAAAGGATTCCTAACAAAACAATTGGTAGAAAACTTTAAATATAGTCTCAAATATTTAAAAAAATAATGGATAATACGGACTTTTACATGAGTTTTTAGAATAATACGAGTATGTTATATATATGAACTAGCAGCAATTTCATAACACATTTCAGCCAGAAGTACTAATGACATAGTCGCTGGGGTTGGCGGAGGCGGCGTCTCCTGGGATATTGGCGAGGTCTTGTATGATCTGTTGGAAGATGTCGATGCCTCGCAGGAACACCTCGGCGTTGACACGTTCATTAACGGAGTGCAGCAGTAGGTCAGTGTTGGCCATGGGAGAGATGCCGAACGCAGGGATTCCAGCACCGCGCACAAAGCGTGCGTCAGTCGTGCCAGGGGGGATCGTTGGCAGGATTGGAACGTTCCTGATTATCATAGCAAAACACAACAAAGCTAAAGTATATGAAAACACTTGATACAAATTTAACACTCAGCTAGATAGAATTATCTGTCTGAATATTGAATAAAATTCAGAGAGTTAATCATATCTGTCTCAATGTTTGATATATGCTTATCTTGCAAAATCTCATGATAAACTGTCTTAGTAAAAGGGGAAATACTGAGGGGACTCAATATCATATCTTGGACACGTTAACAAGAAAAGGGAAATTATATTGAAACAAGAATAAAGTAACACCCGAAACGTCTATCTGTTCTTCCAGACGATCCGTGTATTACTTGACGGTGATTTGTATGATCGTTAATTGAAAATGTTTTGGCCCGATCAAAGCTTTTAGGATTCTCATATGCATTCAATTTAAGTTGGACTCGCACTGGAGCAGTTCAGTCCTAAATACCTAAACCCAGTACTTGTTGATGCTCTATATAATATATGCTATATTATATGTAGTAAGATAAAATGTAATAACTTCTTGCCGATTCTTCTCAGAAGGCAAGTTTCCCAACCGGTGGTCAATCCTTCGACGTTCATATGTGCCTTACCAGGGCCTAAACTGAATAAATAATTTAATTTTCATAAAAGATACGGAAAGGCAACTCACAATTTAGCGGCTGCTCCCGCTATAGCGACCCAGTAGGGATTACTGCTGTCGATAAGAGTCATTGGTGATTGTTTATCCTGGAGAATATAGGTGACGGTGATGTCATCTCCAGCTTGAGCTACCCATTCTGATATCTGGCGATAGAACGAAACTTAGTTAATTGAAATCATTACCATAGTACAATTCCATAGCACAAAATTTAGAATTATAGATATTTAGGAGATTGGCTTGGTAGGCTAGCTAGCCGCCAATGGCCAAGTTAATGTTCTAATTGATGGCTAGGTACTAGACAATGTTATTGCGCTGAAAGCTAATAATATAATTAATTAGTAAATATGCCCCGACTTATATAGTTACAGTTTATACAATAACAGTACTTATCACTCGAGTATTAAGTATCGAATGGAACGACCTATAGTCAGTGGTATCTTCGCTCTTCTACTCTTCTAACAAACTATCTTCTACTTCGATGTACCGTCGAAGTACGTCATGTGTTTACATAGTTTACATAGAATACTAAAACAACAGTAATAAATTAGTAATTAATCCTGTAAATTCATCGAACAATACAAGAATAATTATCATAACTAAACAATAATGATTCATTACAGTTTTAACACGAAATATAATAATTTCGCACTAATTTATTGTATCAAATCAATAGTTACTTTTATCGAAGTAAATTATCACAATCAAATTCAATGTGCACCAAGTAAGTAATCAATAAAAAACTGACACTGTATTTTAACCTTATCTTATTTGCGACAGATACTTATATAGACTACATACTAATAAATAAAATACAAACTTAATTTTTTTATGTACATACTTGGGCCTGGAACTGATCCTCATTTACGGCTGTTCCCAGTCGGATGTCGAATGTCATACTCATGTGGTTGGGAATCACGTTATTTGCTGTACCAGCCTGTAACAGTATTAATTTACTTTAGAGATTGACATATAAGCCGGTACTTTTAATTCGAGCGAGTAAAGTTAATGTTGCATGTGTAAATAACAAATATCTTACGCTAATCATGTTAAGGTTGACTGACGTGTATGTCCCGGCGTTATTGATTTCAGCTACGGTCGAGAGCTCGTGCTGTTCATCCCTGAAGTTGAGCAACTCATTCATCACGTTGCGACACTGAAAACGTTCATATTTATCATAACTGATTCTACATTCTTAATATATTGTCCTCACAAAAGCATGGTTCTACTTGTCCATTCATTTCGCAATTAATTATTTAAATTTTATTCTGTTTACCTGACTGGGTAGGTTCAGGTGTTGTGTGGCTATAATCAATAAGCGCGTTTCGCGGTTTTAAACAAAAAATAATTACCATACGAATATGCCTATTACATACGTTGATAACAAGTGTCACAAGGTCTAATGCGGACACGAATTCCTGGATTCTATCCCCCAGATCGGGTAAAGTGTTATTGGGTTTTTTCATCTATAATTTCCCAGTAGCAACCCGGAGTCTGGATTTGCGCCCGATTAATGGCAATAGGCTACTTGGGGCATACATATAACTGGCAAAATGTGCCTACTTCTTCGGGGAATACAGCCGTGAGCATATGTATGTATAATCTTGAACCGGATAATATGATGAGGGATTCTTTGAACAATCATAATATCCTTCAACAATACCTTGCCCGTAGCTGTGACATTAGTTTCAGGGAAAGTAGATCCATGAGCAGCCTCGCCGTAACAGTCTATACGGATTTCTGAAATACAATTTAGATTATTAATAGGACTATTTTTAAATTTTTAACATATATTTTCATTATCAACGGCGAAGTGCTAATATTTAAATACTATCGCAGTCAATAATTTCAACAAACTGAAAAAAAAAGTGATTAAATTTACTTCTCAAAGAATGACAGCGTATTTGCATTTGACCATCATAATAATACTCAGGTGAATTCACGAAACCGTGCGAAAAGCATACTTAAAAGTAATATAATATAGAAATAATTTGCTTAAAAAATTTCAGTTAGGCGGTATTGACACTTCGCCGTTGTTATGTATTTAGATTGTCTTACGCCAAACTACTTTGTCTTGGTAGAAGATTGGGATTATGGGCAACTGGAATGATGTTCCTTCATCCAGTTCTACAGCTACGTTCATGGCTGCGAATTCAGAACTCTTTAGGAAAGACGCCATACCAGCATCGCCTCCAACCTCCTCATCTGGAAAATGCATCAATTGCTTTATTCCGGACAGATCCCTCGACCTGGTCCACTGCTGGTTATTGTTATATTTTAATCCCAGCATGATCCACTTTATACTTTGCGGCTTAAGTCTGATCCAAATAAGTACTTACATTGAAGAGAAAAACAGTTGTGTAATCATTGGACTTCAGCGTTAGAAATAAAAGGTGATAGTTTAGTCGCTCAGACGGGATCAGGATAAATGGAGCGAAGAGCTGAGAACCTTCTATCACCATCAAGTGGATTGGAATAGGATGGAAATATCTGCTTACAAATCAATTTGATCTGCGTAGCCTTACAATCAAAGCAGGCAACTTTAAACCTATCGAACTAACTGTGAGCTAACTTGCTCTATAAACTCACCGGGCATCAAAGTAATGTACACGTCTCTGAGCAGAGAAATTCCTTCCTCTTTGAGGCGTCTGATGGCCTCGAAGTGTTGAATACCGACAGATTTCATGTCTTGTGTACCACGGCCATAGATGTCACCTATTTCGTCAATGTGGGCAGAGAAGGGTCCATAAGTCCAACCATCCTATGAACAAGAAGCAATTGTGTTTAACCGACATTTAAATATCAACTCACAAATCTATACAGATAGCTAAAAATTTAAGTGTATATTTGTAATTCAAAAGTAACAGCTTTTCATTAAAAAAAAAAATAAGTAACTTTTATTTTATTTGTCTGTTATCTATCTGTCCGTTTGTTCCGGGTAATCCCTGAATCGGCTGGATGATTTTAACGGGACTTTCACTAGCAGATAAGGAGAATCTAGGGTAATTTTAATATTTAAAAAAATGGGATCCGCAAAAAAAGCCAACGCAGATGAAACCGCGGGACACAGCTAGTATGTAATTATTGGATTTAGTTTTGAAGATACCTCCTCGGCTGCGGGGACTACATCAACGTGAGAGTTCAGCATGATGCTGCCAAGGCTAGAGTCCTGCCCGGGCCATCTGATCACACCGACAGGAAATCCCGGTACGAACTCGTACACGTTAAACGACAAATCTAGCGCCTCCGCTTGTTCCCTCCAGAAGTCTATGGCCGGAGCTGAACCACAAACAAGGCCATGTGATCTTATAGTTAAATATTAAAACATTATGTATAAAAGGTCCTCACTCAATTTTTTGCAAAAATAAACTATTTTTTTCTGGTGCTGATATACAGAATACTGACACACAGAAAAGAATTGTGTGCTACATATAATATGTGGTATCACGGCTTATACAATTTGTTTGTTGACCGTCTCTATGGCCTCATATCGAACAAGGCTATTTTCTCTTTTTTATTGAGGGAAATAAGTGTAATCTGATAAAGCTTAACTTGGTAACAAGTATTAGTTGTGCTTAATTCGGATCCCCTTAAATATTTAACTGTCACATGCCTTTGATTGAAAAGAACTTACTGAGATCATTATATGTGGTGGTGTTGATTTGAATGTACCGCTGGAACAACTGCACCGAGGGGTCGCACCTGTAGTCTGTGCACTGAGACCCGACCACTACAGCCAGCGCTCCCAGGCATATCAGTGTCCATGATACACTCTGCATGTTCTAAAAAAAAGCATACAGTCGAATTGAGAACCTCCTCCTTTTTTGACTTTGCTTAATGACGTTGGAAAAGTAACTTATTAATATTATTAAGAAAGGCTGGAGAAGCTTAGAAAGGTCCCGTACAGAAATTTTACTTGTATATTTTATACCTAAACAATGTATACATTTTAATAGAGCACTTTCAATAAAATATTTTCAATGTTAGTATTAATCACGTATTTTCGTGATGGATAGGTAGATTCTGTCTGAGATGTTTGCATAATAAAATAAACAACAAAGGAATGAAAATTCAGTATAAAAAACAATGTGAAGTATTAGTGGGTACTCACCATCGTAGTTGGATTGTCGACTACAATTAAAAACATTATCGGTCGCTATTTATTGCAAACATAGCAGAGTTAGGGGCGAGCCAAGATTATACTTTGTTTCCCTTTAACAGATATTATCGTACTAGTTTTTGCTGGCGACTTCGCCGACGTAGAATAACATTACTACAATATACATATGAGCTTACTACAAGCAGCACGGACTCTAGGAACATGTAGTTTGAAATGATACGGCGCAATGTCTGTTAGGGTGTCACGATACGTTTGCAATCTTCAAATCTACATATTATATACATTACAATGACAGTATTTTTTTAAGCTTTACCCTCGCTCTCATAAAATTTGGTCTACATATTGCATATATTCCATACTGTAAGTTTCTACTTCTATACATGTAATAGTGATAAGTATGCCGCAGCATATTTTAGTCAACATTTACAAATTCAGTAACAATTGCGTTACATGGAAAACTCGCCAATGTCATTTCACACGTCATATACCTAAGCGTTATAAGTTTACAACAGGTAAGTAAGAATATTTTTATATCCTTCAAGTAGTGGAATCGAGCAAATTTCTACACTATTATAACTAGATCAGGATGAAAACATGATCTTAATATCGATCTCTTAATTCCCACAAAATATGTGACATATTATATATAGACTAGCGCTCGCACCTTCCCTTGCATGACAAGAAGATTTCTCATAAAAACTTTCAATTTATAGGGGTTAACGCGTTCACTGCTAACGACGCGTATGTTCGAGAATTTACGAAGAAGTTAAAATGTTAGCAGTGAATGTGTTAATAGGTGGACTATCGGAACGCTTTCCTAGTGTGTACTTACACCTTGGTAAGAACACGCTCTCCAAATTCCATATCTCTAGGATTAAACTCTGCTGTAGTATATAAGTCAGTCATTATGTCATTCATGAATTTTATATGTATAGATCATACCTACTTAAAAGTAATTTATTATATAATTGCTCAGTCTCAGCCCTAATAACAACATATCGCATATATAGGTAGGTATTATATGTAATCTACATTTTAACACTTTAATATACCTACAAAGATTACTTAGTCTGTCCGGCTTAAATTGTATCCCAGACTCGTAAGATTATTAGAAATAGAACCTACAACATTTCTAGCTTATTAACATCTTCCTATATACAACACAAGTCACAAGCTGACAGACAACGATCACCGATTTAGTGACAGGATAGTGATTATTCATAAAGGCAATGGAATATTTGATATCTCACAAGAAACAGAACAGTAGGTAATACTAATAATTTATGTAGTAGGTAAAACATGGACAATTATATTACTATTTTCTATTCAAGAATAATTTCCGAACATAATTACAGTTTAATGCAATTAAGAAAGTTATTTTGTTGATCGGTACTTACGTATTTTATTTTAATCGTCCAAATATGTAATTGTATCGTATATAATAACACTTAATACAGATTTTTCTTGTAATATTGCGGAAAATAAGAATTTTAAGAAAAAATATTTCTAAACTGTATATCTACTATCTAGTCAAGATATTTAACTAACAATTTCAAGAAATATCTATTTACTGAATAAGGATACTATATTGACTGATATATTATTTTCTACATTAGGTATTGCATATTTTGAAACACATTCCTTTATGAATCTTTCTTATCTGTTACCACAAAGAATCTTATCAGATCACCTTCTACAGTGTCAATGTATCCCCCTTATCTCTTCAACTTAATATCTTCACAATATATATACACTATATATAAGTTTGTATGTAAGCGTTAATCATTGAAACTAAATAACTCATCCGATATCAAAAATCCAATATTTTTTACAGCACTTTTAAGATAGGCTAGATAGTATGTATAGGCACCATGCAAGCGAATCCGCGGGTAGTTGTAGTTGCTAGTAAGTAATAATTAAGCCAAATATTAACTGAATGTACCTATTTATCTACTTAAATACACCGACTATAAAATAGGTCATAAAAGTTATCATAATCTATTTATTCATTCAAGTAGGTACGTGCCATACTTTTATAGCACCGTCATATGCCACCTGTCTTTTGTCTGAGCGAGGAATCAAAGGCATATTTATTGCACAATATAATTCAAATTATATAATTAATCTATATATCTATATACAGATAAATAAAATTGAAGTTTCTGTTTGTAATTCCAAATTTACAGCTTTTCACTAGATGCATATGAAAGTATATACGTTACTTACATAAAAAAAACATTTTTTTTCTGTCCGCCTGTCTGTTTGTTCTGGCTCTCTATGTCTCTGTATCTCCTAAAAGGCTTGACCGATTTCAACGGGACTTTCACTGGCAGATAGCTTATGTTACAAGGAGTAACATAAGCTATCTGGTCATCATCTGGATATCAAGGTCTTTAAATGCAAGCGATATGAATAATATTTCAAATTATAATTAGATTAGTAAATAAAAAGCTTTGGAGGAGGTAATAAGGAGCTTAATCAAATACTTACAATAGTTTAGCTCTAACCTACGCACTCCAGTGTAAATTTATCTCGCAGAGGAATATATAGCACTTCAAATTATAGATTATTAAGTAAATTTTTTCAAAACTTTTTTTTGCTGAAAATTCAAGTTTAAGTTTCAATATTTTTTTTTATATAAGTGTGTGTGTCTAATCACACATACCCAGTTATTTGACAGTTCGTTGTCTTTTCTACTTTTAGATTTTGACCTTCGTACGCCCAGCTGCGTAAACGATGTAAATTTATTTATTTTTGTATTACTCGCCAGAACTATTAAGTAAGATTGTAATATGGGACGATGAATTGTTTTTCCAAAGGACACTTAAAATCAGTAAATTTGTATATTTTACACAGCTGGGAGCAAAAAGGAACTAATCAATGAGGCCAATAACCTCTCAAAGAAAATTAAGCGTTTACGTTTGGGCAGGTGTTATTGAATCACACCACCACCCAGACAACTTAAGCGAAGAATGCTTTTAATTTTTTTTAATGAATGTCTTTCGAGTACTTTTAAGTGACATTCCAAAATTGAAGAAGACCGTTTAATTGTTTTTCAAATGACAGCTGTCCAGCACTACCGGCTAACGTTCCGGGAGCATCTGGATAATATGTGCTTTTCAAACTGTTGGATTCGGAGAGCTGGACTATTTAGTAGCTCGCACAGGCCTGCGGCTGCTAGATTTTTACGTCTGGGGACGTACAAAAGACCAGGGGGGCAACTATGATCGCTTAAACAGCGCGTTTTAACAACTTCGTAACTTTGATTTTAAATTTTTGGTAACGTGTAACTTGTGGGCGATGACGTGATATCCTTACTAATATTATAAATGTGAAAGCGTGGATGTTTGTTACCTTTTCACGCAAAAACTACTTGACGAATCTTCATGAAACTTTTTACACATATCCTGGGAGGTACTAGAAGTAACATAGGGTACTTTTTATTAAAAAAATTTTTTTATAAAAAATAAAAAAATTATTTGTCAACAAATATCAACATTTTGCTACTTTAGCGCCATCTAACATACAGTAATGAAGTTCAAACCCTAAATACTATATTATCGACGTACGATATTACCGACGGTCAAGTCAATATCTATTTAATCTATACATCCAATTCAATTGACTATAGTTTCAGATGTTTGGAATTTTTGAGGTATTATCGACGTACGATATTACCGACGGTCAAGTCAATATCTATTTAATCTATACATCCAATTCAATTGACTATAGTTTCAGCTGTTTGGAATTTTTGAGGTTAGGTACCATTGTTATTTTTAACTGTCACTGAAAGAGTCAGCTGTTTGGAATTTTTGAGGTTAGGTACCATTGTTATTTTTAACTGTCATGAAAGCGTATGTCTAAAACATGCCTCGGAAGCGTAAATCTACAATTTCCTAAAATTCGTCACGGGCCCGTGCAGCAAAAGTTGCACGAAATCAAGAATTCTGATACTTATTTAATGGATTCGATGCGAGCGAAGCCGCGGTTAAAAGCTAGTATATTATAAATATTAAAACCATGGAGATCTTATTTCACACTTTTATACTATTATATTCTTATTCTTATATCTTATCTTCATAAAGTTTTCACAAAACCCGCCAATCTCTACTGTCAAAAACATTATCCTATCCAAAAATAAATCAGTGCTCCATGTTATAAAATAAATGTAACCACAAAGTATAGATGATAAATTCAGCCACAAATATGTTTTATGACTAATCAATTTGCTAATTATTCATGTCAATGTATTTTGATATGACTTAAAATAATAATTCTGTGAGTCTTGTATTTATGTCTATGGCAAGAGTTCTGCCCGTTAACAAACGCGTTGTGTAGGTACATATAATGAGAGGAATATTGTGACAGAAAATAAAAATACTTTATTTATTTAATAAGTAACTAAAAACTAATTACAAGTAGAAAACTTGGCCCAAATCGGTGTCTCTCGGGATCGTGCCAAGAAGGCTGGCAGCATTGCCACGTTGAATAGCAATGCTGATTCTCTGAGCGAGAAAAGCCCCAGCCCGCTTGTCACGAGAAGCTTCTACCAGACGACGTGCAACCTCTTTGAAAAGTTGATGAGCATCTGGACCCCAAGGTCCCAGAGTTTCAACCGCAAACGCAGAAAATATGTATCCTTGACCAATGCAAGCATATTTCCGGCGCTTGAGGCACTCCTGCTGAGCAGCAGCAGCACCGGCCGCCACAGCAGTGCCGGGGAGATGGGACGGAGCCAACGTATCGACACACGTGGCATCCCACACTAGCGGCCGACCCAATCTCCACGGCACCAGTGACATACCATCCGGCCTCCGGCCATCGCTGCGCGCCAAACCTACTGGTTCCAGTACAGCAGGCACCCCGGCGGTGACCAGAGCCCGGCGTATTAGGTCATTGATGGAAGAAATACTTTTAATTTAACTTTATCTTCGTTTTAGTTTTTGGGCAAGTTTTATAATTTTCAGAAAACGAAATTTGTCTGTTGAATTATGTCAACCTACGGTACCTACCTACTGTAAGGTCTCTGCCGTACTAGAGGCCTCACCCTTACAAATATAGGCCACATGGGTCAATGAAGTTTGAAATGCTTAGAAGAATTCCGAGTACAAATTATATTAAGACAGATGAAATCATGACGTGCTTTGAAACAGAGTTACATGTTAAAAAGTAAAATGAAAGTAGAAAATTTAGTTAAATAGTTTAATTTAGATAAAATCATAATACAAAATATACATCCCGGATAGCATACCATCCGAGTTGCGGTCGCATGTTAGGTACACTACCGATTATTAGTAAGTATTTAATTGTCTATAGCGCATTCAGTAGCCTCCACAGGTGTGTCTGGTAAGTTTCCAATTCGCTGCAATATATTATAATATACATCGATTCCCTTAACAAAAGTTTCAACATTTAAATATTCGTCTTTGCCGTGAATTCGGGAAATTGTATGCATTTTAGGCGCAAATCCTAGAGCTGGAATGTCTATGTTCCGTATAAATAACATGTCCGATGTGGCTGGACACACTATTGGTGTTATGTTGTAGCCCCTGGAAAAAATTAAACAGTATTTTATAATGTACCCACAAACTTTTACAATGTTGAATTTTTTGGATAATTCCAACATCTATGTAATATGTTCCTACGTTTTTTAGAAAATCTCATTGGTATAGGCCCCGCTGGGATTCGAACTTGCGTCGCTTGCGTAGCAGACGACTGCTCTAACCCGAGGCCACCACGGCTCCATAGAAATATAAATATAATATAATAGTATAAAAATATCATAATTTTAACTCTACGTCGATATATCATCACCTAATAATCCTTGATCTTGTTACCTTCGGTAGTATACACTAACTAAGTGAAATTAAATACGAGTCCCTAAACGGGTAGGCAGATAGGATAAAGTGTCAGATGTGCGTTATCATACATAGTTGACGGATATGGGTCATGGTCGGCGGAAGTTGATAGCGTGGTTCTGTGTACAAGGGCAGCTTATGTACCTACCTACTAGGAGCTTAATACAGAGATATTATATGTAGCCTAGTCAGATCTTAGTCTGGCATATGTGATCAGCTTCTTTGTATGAACGAACACAGAAATATAACCCCTAGATATCTACTTCGGTTTCGTTTGAAAAGTGTGCCCCTTAGTTTTGACCGTTTTTGACACGTTTGCGTATTTGTTTGGATGGAAATGCGCTGATACTTTTCGTTAGTGATTTGTTAGATGGTGGAAGGAATATTATCTTCAATCGAAACAATAATATTTATTCCATTAATAATTGAATCAAATTAATTTTCTTAAATTAATATCAGCTATCTATTGAATTTGACCACAACCCGCGATTCGTGTCTTCATATCATATATCCCACGTCTCTCACGTCATCCCAGAAGGGTACCCGAAGGGGAAGCAAAGGCGTCGAAACAACAACACCCAATTTTCACCGAAGATGATTAAGTGGGTGTATTAAGTAGGGTGAAATTACTGCAATATTTTTTTAGAAAAACTCACTGCTCCACTTTTTTGGAAAAGCCGCTGGGAATACAACTTGCGTCACATGCGAAGCAGGCGACTGCTCAGATCAAGATAATCAAGATATAAACAACATATTTTCTGCTATGCAAAAATGCATTTAGGTGCCAATACGAGCCTGCCTATTATAATACGAGGATGATAATCAAACAATTTTGTACACCATTAGTGAACATACTATGACACATACATATCATTGAGGGCAGCCTTCATAGCCATCCAATAGGGGTTGGTATCGTCGACGCTGGTCGCCTTCGACACTTCAAGTCGACGGAATACTCTCGTTATATTTGCATCTATCTGATCCATCCAAGACTGAATCTGTTGAAAAAAATAGCACAGCTTTATGTGAATGCCCTCATAGCACTCTTCCCATTTAGATTTCCGTTAAACATCGCATATTCGAAAGGAATATGGTCGTTCAGGGTATATTTATCTAAAGATAGTAGAGCACATCCTAAGACCTTTCACATTTGATGTATACTTACAGATTATTGTAGGTACCAAATTAAAAAAAATACGTCTCTAAAAACAGTTATCACATGATAGTTGTTTTTCTATTTAATTAATATATCAAGTTCCGCAAATATATTTATTTTCAAAACTTTTTCATGAATGCCCCTTGCCCACAACCTGTTCCATTTATTGTTCAATCTAGGTACCTATATTGTTTGGGAGCCCAGGCTGTCCCCAGATGAAGAAAAAACCCAAAGAAAGCTGATGATGAAGTAGGTGAGGGAACACCTGTGGCCGCATCCACCATATGTTAGGGTCTGCACTGGATACAGGTATGTCTTTTCCACTGGTAGAAGGCTTACTAATTTAAGTACCTATATAAATTCTCCTTCAGGTTGATAAAATATACGTATTAGTATGTGTTTATTTCAAACTTACCAAATCGTCTATTTCTTCCACCTTAGCGTCAACAGACAGCCTCATATCGATTGCTACTTTAAAATAGCCTGGTATCACATTGAAAGCGAATCCACCCTGAAATGTTATTTCTCGATTAAATATATCTCTATGTTGATGTTATTAATTCAAGCACAAAAACCAAAGTACCCATTAGATACATAAAGCACAACATAATACTGTGTACTCACATGTATCATGTTTACATTAATACTCGTGTAGGCCCCGTAGTCCATATCGCTATGTGCGTAAAATATCTCCGTCTGCTCTTCACGGTACTGCATTACGAGATTCATAAATTTTTGCAACTGAAATAGCAATCGTCACATCTATATCGAGGTAGGATATAAGACAAAGATGGTAATGGTTAATAATAAATTACTGCCTGAACATGTTAGTTGCACAGCATGTTATATTATTATGTAGATATGTTATACAGTCAAACTCACGAGCACATTTTTGACTCTCATAGGTACCTGTTGTTAATTGGTTTGAAAACCCCTGGTACCACTGTGTTTCCTTTGTTTCACTACCACACGCCAACTACAATATGCAAGCAGCATAGAGCTGCGGCCAGCACTTAACCCACTTAAAGTGTTATAAAAGTCGTTTTCACCACACGAATTGAATATTTTTTGATGAGCAAAATAAATAAAGGTGATTGAAATGAGACGCTCCAAAAAACATTTTATAAATTACCTTTACTGCGGCACTCTCTTTTGGCATCTTATATCCGTGACCACTTTCACCAAGTATCAGGAATTCCATTTCTGTCATCAGGAAAGAAAATAACATACCAAACCAAATCAAATCTAAACAAAACCAATCACTTACAATACAAAACTTTTCAACAATTACACGTGCAAATATTACAAAATTCTTACGGAAAGGCCGACGGTCCACATACGTTGTAAATAGCTGGTCATCAGGAGAACTGAACCCTTCGTCTAAAGCGAATCCAACATTCATGGCCTTAAACTCCTCAGTTTCTATGAAAGGTATAATTCCTTCGGTTCCGCCAGTTTCTTCGTCTACAAAACAAAGAGATTATTTGTGATGACACCAATTATATCTTTCATGAAAACAAAATGTTTGCACCTGAGTTGTTAATAAACTTTAAAGCCCACTGACTGACTGATGTAGATATCGACCTAAATCACTAGACTTAGAAACAAAAAAAAATGGGTATGTTATTCGTGAGGTGTAGGGATCCAAAAAAAGCGTTTTCCGAAATTCCACCCAAGAGCAGTGAAGTAAGGCTTGAAATTTTTGTACAACTTTTTATTCTCCGGATCGAAGCCAACATTCTGTAAAGCTGGATCCGCTAAAACCTGCCGCGTTATTCACTAAGGTTTCTCAGTGTCACACTTGTCCTCGATTGTCGGTTTTGAAGAAACGAAATTGAAATTTATCCTCCATGTATTATGTATAAATTTCCTATGATTTAATCCAATGCTCGTCGTCGAGTTCGGCGTACGAGACACCTTATTGTCCCATTTAATACGTTTGAATTTAATTTACATTAACATCTGCAACGATCGATTGTTTTAAGTAATTAAATTGGCAATACTGTTAGTAAACATGGGGCCTAGATAGATAAATTTACATGTTCACCTGGCATTAAGGTTATATGTACAGTCCTCAGTAGAGTGACATTCTCTCTCTTGAGTCTGGCGATAGCTTCTATGTACTGTATGGCGATGTCCTTAGTGTCCTGGGTTCCTCGCCCAAAGATGTCACCGTTTTCATCCACATGGGCCGAGAATGGTGGATACGTCCATTCTGCCTAAAAAAGGAGGTTGTGGTTTTGTAAAGGTGCCATATTTAATAGAACATGAATCAATCAGCAAATGATAAACGTAAGTTTTTTTAGTTTGGTACCTACGAGCAAAAATTGTGTACTGAACTTGAGAACCCTGTAGTTCACTTATAATGACAATGTACTTTTAGTTATAGCAAAAGGCTCGCAAAATATTACATGGGACTTGAACATAACTGGTGAAATATGGGTGTACATAACTAAGTAGACCTGCGGCTCCCCTTCGGAGAATACAGTCATGAGCATTGGACCTTTTAATATATAAATTGAATATAAGTTTCTATATCTCGACTCTTTAATTATTTTTTACGTGCACAACAATTCTGAAAGTCAGTTACAATTGTTAGATCTAAGTGAAAAATGAAGCATGGTAAGTACCTAATTATGTAAAATTCTGGCCTTAGTGTGCGTAGTAGGTAATGTATGTAAGTACGCGTGGAGAAGATCACGTTAAAATTTAAATAAAACTATTTTAGTAACTGTACCTACTTACCTAGATTTTTATGGTTTGTAAAACTCTGTTAGTTACGTTCCGAGCTGCTATTAAAATGTGAATGTTAACCTGTTCAGCGGAAACAACGTCCATGTGTGAGTTGAGCATGATGGCGGGCAGCGAGGGTTGTTTTCCCGGCACGGTGATGACGCACACTGGCTTGGATCCGGCAGTCACCACCCGCATTTTAAGCCCCAGCTCAGACGCTTGCCGCTGCCAAAACTCCACCGCAGTTTCTATGGATTAACATTAGTAGGTATATCATGAAATGTATGACCCTTCCCTTTCCACCGTTTCGGCATCTTCTTTGAACCCTCTTTACAGATACGCCTATACACTTTAGATTCCCTTACAATTCTGCATCCAGAACATTATCAGAACAAACCTATCTACCTACAACACTACTTAAATTGGATTGACGGACTACTGCTATTCCACAGGAACTGACATTAGCGGTAGGCTTGAGTTGAAATGTCAAGGTCCTGCATCAGGTCACTATAAAACTTAGGTATCGGTTTCTTGGTGTTTAATTAAAGTCATTTGTTCGAATATTTATTGAAGATCCATCCGATCCGATCCAGAATACAGATAATAAGACTTACGTATATTCTCTGTCTTGCTGGTGTCAATTTGAATATATTCCCGGAATTTCTTGACCGCTGGAAGGTCGAGATAGCTTTGGTAATCCTTATTCGCTGTAGTTGGCGTGATTGACGTAGCAAAGATGAAGAAGACAACATAATATGGCCACATATTGTTAATGGCGTATTGTTGGTAATGACGTCTTCACGAGCGCAGACCACAGCTGTGAATGCGAAGTATTCACCTAAATAAATATTATTGCAGGCAGTCTAGGCTCGTCTAACCCCGCCCGTACCGTTCCTCCAACTAAATGAAATTAAAAAAAAATTATGTGTACCGGAACGGAAACATTAAAAAGCACCATCCTACCTTAATGTTGACATATTGCCTAGAATTTCCAAATGTGCCATAAAGTCTGGCTGATAGCGGTTAGACAGCTACGTTAGATTAGGTATAGCCAGGGTCTAAGAATATGGCTATGGTATCCCCTGCCTGTCGTAAGAGGCGACTAAAAGGGGGCCGGAGGGCCTGCTGGCGGTGGTCGGGGTGGGAGCTTTGACCACCGGCGCGGGCCCGGGAAGGTGGCAGCGCGATGTGGTTCGCGCTGCCTTGCACAGCGAGGTCTCCAGGGGCGGCGTCACAGCTGCCCCGGGGATGTGCCCCGGCAATGTGTGGGGGGACACCGGTGCGTTCTATCAGAGTACCCGGAGTCCCCCCTGAGCACTGAGGATGGCCACCGGGGGGGTTTTAGTGAGGTAAAAATCCCACATACCCCGATCTGCCTCTCCCAGGGCGGTCGGGGACCTTTTGTAGGATTCCCCCTCGTCAACAAAAAAAAAAAAAAAAAAAAAAAGGTAGCTGCCACACATAAGAAGATTGGCAATGTTTATAAATTAAATAAATGTAGGTACCTGAGATGTGTGCTCAGTTTGGTATGATATTACAGCCACAAACAATGCAAATTATATAACACAAACAAAGACAACTCAATAAAAAATTGGGTAAACTGAATTCAACTACACACACATACCCAGGTAATTATCTATAGTCTGCCTGTAGGTCTACAGCAGAGGAAGCGCGCGATGGGTCCAAAACAATGTAGTCTTAAAATATAAGTAATATACTTTAAGTACCTAATTACCTACACAGTAAGGACTCTACTTAGGTGCCGTGTCTCTACGTAAATTTTATTTGAGAGTATATTTTTTACAACAGATAATATTGTAATTATAAATATCGGTAAGCACATAGGTATTCAAAACATGCACATGCACTATTCAAATTCTTTCAGCATGTATACTTACTCCGAGGAACCCTAATTCTCCAGCAAGTGTTTACATTGTTTCTTAGTTAAAAGTGCCGTACTAATTTTCATATTACAAAGACAGCATTGCAAAATTAATTTAAATAATATTTATTTGTATTCATATTCATATATTTTATTGCAATTATTTAGTTACAATGATACAATATAACTTAATTATAATTGTTACATTTATGTGTAACTAACATAAACCCTGTTAGGGCGCCGCAATGTGAGAGGCGCTACTTAACTTTATATTAAAGTATATTTTCTAGTATTTTTTCTATCATATATCTATACCATACTATATATCTATCAATAAGAAATATTAATTAATTAAAACATACTTCACTTATTACTACTTTCTTGTACTAGACTATCTACAGCAACAGTTTATTATAAGTTTGCTAAGCAGTACGGAATCCAGACCAAAATTTGGAAATAAGAACGTTTGCTTCATTGGAGCGTGATAGTCGTCGCTCTTCATTTATTAAATTTACTGTCAAAGAAATATGTAGTATTGTAGTTTTAAAACACGTAATCATGACTTATAGGTACGCGATTAGCCACAAGATGACACCCATTACTGACAGCACACCTGGATAGCTTAGAATCTCGTAATGCGCCAGTCTTTGTGAGGGTGTCAATTCGTAAGATTTGTTCCTATTTTATGTACTGTTTAAGTAGTAAGTTTATATATATACTGTGCTACAGCTTAAGTGCTAATACTATGGATATTAGTAGGCTTCCACTTACTTTTTCAAATTGCACTTTGTGTCTGGATTCCTGGATCGGCAACGTGATATTATAACAACGGAAAATGAAATGGAATTAACGTTAAATTTACGACAAAATAGAATAGATTAAACAAAAAACTCGAAAGGTCCCACCAACTACAACGAAGCACAGTACGCGAATGCCAAAAATAAACCATTACTTTGTGATGATAACTAACTATGTAAGGAAGTATGTTTGGTAAAATACTTACTAACATAAAATATGTCATAAAATATGTAAATATGTCACGAGTTATGTATATACCTACCTAATACCTATAAGTGGGTGTACCTTACATACTTTTTAGGTAAGTAGTTCACATGTTACACTGTTCCAAATGCAATTAATCTATACTTATATTTATACTAATACTATAAAAAGTATATTTGTATTTTTATTTATGTGATGAATAAATAAGTTACTTACTCAAGAAAAACTAAACCAATGTAAAAAAATATTTCACCAATAGAATGCTACATTATCACTAAGTACCTAGAGTAACATCGTCAACGGAAGCTAGTAATAACCTAATAAGATAGGACTTATTTATACGAGTAAGTATAGGGACATGTATTTTATAATGGCAATTAAATTGATGTTCGTGATCGATTCACTGGTGGGTGAAGTTTTCATATCATCAAAACTTAAGTAAGCACCTACTTGCTTTAAGTGGGAAGCGTAGGGTATGTATAGAGGTTTAATACACCCAATACCCACCTTTTATCAGTTTAGCGGTTTTGCCGAGAAGAGGCAACAGACACTTTCTCAATTATAATATTGTATACGTCGCCTCTTTAGTCGTATGATCGCAAAAGCTACTGCGCTGCGGAGCACGAAGTCCCGGGTTCGATCCCCGAGTTATCTTAAAACTAACCGCAAACAAGTAGTAAGCGATTCCAGAACGGTATAATATTGCAAATTGAGATAAATCGTAAATAAAACCGAGTTTATTTAAAGTATTTATTTGCGTGTTAATATTCTCGTAAAATTGAATCCAGTTGGCTTAAGCAGTCACATACATTAATCTTATCTAACACAATATAATATATAATACGTTATATCTCATGATTTGTAGGTATAAAACTGACCGACTATTATGACATTAGGTACCTACTTTCAAATTCAGAACATATGTAATTCTGTAAGGTTGAGTTTTAGTTTCCATCATATGAAATTGATACATAGATTACGCTCTGTTGACAGAGCTTAATTTTGTAACCAACACTCGACGTCGAGTTCATCACTTAGTGACCTTACAGAATAACTCAGCTCCTCAGGTCCTCCAAACATAAAATACTTTCAGAGTCAGCGTTCTTTTTGGTTATTAAGGTTTATAAATGTATAGCATGTAGGTAGGTACCTGAATTTCCTAACTGATACAAAACCTTTGTATTCAAGTAGGTGATTCAAATATTTATGGATTTAGAATTGAGATTAAGATATAACAAAGAGGGTTTATATATATGATTACTACTAGTATAAGCTTATAGGTAGTATTTAGTAATTTATAAGTATTTTGTAACATCGCGTTTATCAAAAATAAAAAGTAAAAAACACATTTTAACACTTACATTTTATTATAAATTTCCTATACAATATTTTTTTAACATTTTCTAGTATTCAATTATTCTTAGTGTCTGATCTAAGCTTCAACTCGTCGGAGAAATCATCGAATGACATGATACTATCATCCATAGCAATGTGGGATTCCATTTGCTTGTCTTCTTCCTTTTTGTAATTCTTGGCGTCGTCTAGTGCAGAGAATACTGATTTCTTTTCGATCTTAGCCAGAATCTTTTTGTCGTGGAACGGATGATTGTGAAGGTTTGCTCTGAAAAAAAAAACAGCATTAGTAAACTTAAATAGACCTGACACACCAATTTTTATGGAGAACCACTGAGTTCGGAAGGTTGCTGTTGCTGAGAAGAACCCGGCAAGAAACTCAGTAATTACTCTTTTCAAATTCTCGAAATAGAATTACAAGATCGACAACGCACAAGCGATGCCCTTGTTGTTAGAAGCATCCATAGGTAACGGTAACCGCTTACCATCATGCAAGCTGCACGTTTTGTTGCCACCTCAATTGGAATTAATTTCACAAGATGGAATCTTCTATAATTTCACATCAGGCGAATGGTATCGACTGTTAAACATGTTTCTTTCCCATTGATTCAATCCACTGCTTACTAAATTACATTTATTCGATTTTTAACCGGCTTCAAAAAAGGAGGAGGTCCTCAATTCGACTGTATGTTTTTTTTTTATAGGTACTGTATTTTTTTGTTAAGGTAAGGTTAATATGGATGATATGGCTAAAATAGGAGTGAATACAGATATTATAACGACTGGATACAGATACAGCACTTCATAGAAGTCTATTAAAAAAGGATAGGTAAGGGTAGATTATATTATTATAAAAATAACCTATTCTGTTATAAAGTATTACGTCTTGTTATATCAAACGTATAATATAATAGAGCTATTAGTAAAACGAAGGTAAATAACGAACCTAGTAACGACGATGTTCCCTTTAGTGACCACAAAAGCGGTACACTTGTTGTTCCTGTACTCTACGCACCGCCACTTGCGCACTCCGGTGCGGGCCGTTGTTGCGTTCAAATTATACAGGTACCTGTTCAGTATTATTTGCAGGGAGCCGCGGATCGACACGGTGAATAGCAGGTTCGCTGCAACAAACAAAATAACACTAATGTTATTGATACTACATACATATGCTCACGCCTGTATTCCCCGAAGAGATAGGCAGAGGTGTTGTAATCACAACACCCACTTTTCACCGAAGATGATTAAATGCCAACGTGACAGATGGTGAGTCCATCGCCGTCTCAGACACTTTACGTCATTGAATTACTTCTCAGAAATATGCAGGTTTCCTCACGATGTTTTCCTTCACCGTCAAGCACGTGGTGTGAAATCACTGTATATAAGTTTTTTAGGAAAACTCATTGGTACAGACCCGCTGGGATTCGAACTTGCGTCGCTTCCGTAGCAGGCGACTGCTCAAACCTCAAGGCCACCACGGCTTGTTTTTGTTTTGTTATTGATACTGTGAAGAAAAATATCGTGAGGATACCAGCAGGTTTAAAAAGACCACTTTGGGAGAATCATAATATGATCCAAATATGATTCATCATCGAAATGACAAAACGGTCACATAGGTGCAATTCATATTATGATTCACAAATGATTACAATAATTGTAGATGTTAGTCCCTGACTAACTTTTTATGTGACAAATAGCATCATAGAAAGCAATTCATATTTTGTGGACCATTTTAGGAATCTTCATAGGAAAGTGTGAAACAGGAATTGGGAAATATAAATAATTCGTGAATCATAACATGAATTGCACCTAAGTGACCATTTTGTCATTTCGATGATGAATAATATTCGGATCACATTATGATTGTCCCAACGTGGCCTTTTTAGACCTAAATGTCTGAGTAGTAAATAATAGACATATGTATAGTGGCTGAGACGGCGATGGACTCACCCATTGTTACGTTGGTCCTTAATCATATTCGGTGAAATGTGGGTGTTACAAAACCTCTGCTAACGCCTTCGGGGACCCCTTGTGGGGTGGCGTAAGAATATTTATTTTATTTATTAATGTTATTATTATGACCTGAATATGTTTTATTAACGGATGAATATAAGGATATCTTGTCAGTATGTTTGGAATACCTGTTAGATAATAAGGCTTAATTTTCGTGTTTTAGATTTGAACAATATTCAATAAGTGAAGAGTTATTATTTCACTTAAAAAATCCCAGCAGTTGCGAAAAATATTCCTGACAAATATATATATGAATGCGATTTTATATAATCCCAGATAAAGTGACATTACAAATTTAAAATTAAAGCTTACATCAATATCATAAAAACCAATATAATATACACAAATGAGAAAACCAAATTTCTATTAGGTATGTTAGTACTAATCACATTTTATAAACACCTAAGTATATCATTAATGACTACCAAATCTAAATGCAATCTGTACAACGTAATTTTATACATATGTAATTGCTTTAATAAAAAAAATAATAACTGATTGTTACTACAAAGCTATATACAACCTCATTGATTCAGTAAACGTACTCATATAAAAACAATACAATACAACTCTTTATTGCACACCATATTAATAAAATAATTGAAATGTATAAAATATTAATAAATTTTAACAAAACGCAGTCTTATCTTAAGTACTTCTATAAAACCTAATAAAAGAGATAATTTTATAAGGTTGAATATACGTGAGAATCGTAACTACTCATCTGATTAAAAAAATATTTCACCAATATTTACAATTTTTTGTGATTGAGTAACAAACATACATGCGCTCACGCCTGTATCCCATGAGGGTAGGCAGAGACCACCGTTTGCCTCATGCTACGATCCATACATACTTCTTTCGCTACATTCACAAACATTCAATCATACAAAAGCAGTACCTACCCACCAACCTTAAAAACGTGGATATGTAATATACAATTCAATTCATTCATTCACATTATCATATACATTTCAAATACCTACTTATTGCCTCACTGCACCATTCCTACGCGGATCGATTGGGAAATCTTATAGATTCAAAGTATTCATTATCTATATAAATATACAGATAAATAAAATTGAAGTATCTGTTTGTAATTCCAAATCAACAGCTGTCAGTAGTAGTCTGTCTGTTTGTTCCAGCTATTCTCCGAAACGACTAGATCGATTGTAAAGGGGGTTTCACTGGTAGATAGATAATGTTGATATAAGAAGTAAGTTATTTCTTTTTATTTATAACTTACTTCTATATATGGGTTCTAATAAATGGGTTCCACGGGCCGCCCATTAAATTAAGTCTACGCGGAAGAAACCGCAGGGCACAGCAACATTTAACTAAATGACTAGAATAAAACAGGCACATTAATTACTGGCTAATATCCAGTCCAGTGTAGGTACTTGTGTAGCAGAGGTCGAATTTATGAACGTAGATATTTATCGTAACGTGTCCGCGCGGATATTACGACACAATAAATGATAATTATACGTACAACATGTATCTGCCACGGTCAATGTCATATACGCGGGCAGAGTACTTCATGGTACCAAAGCTTAGTTCATAATACGCTTATTTTCGCCCTTTGGAACCATACACGACCTGAAACAAATGACGTAGCCTAAAAATTATACTTACGTTTATCTTTACTGACTGTTGAATCCATGACCACGATGTTCTTTGTGTCGCTATCGAGGTGGAAGTCGTCATCGTCCTGAGCGCCGCTGTCATCCATCATTTCGGAATAATCGTCTACGTCGCTCTTAATTCCCTCAACAAACGGCTTTTCTCCCTTTCTTCTACAAATATATTTTAATTGTTAGCATGACAACATTCATACATATCTAATTCAAAACAAGAAAACAAGCATGATGTTTCGTTTCGTTACGGTATTGAAATATGTATAGAATTGTGTTTTCAAATTATTCGATTTCATTCTGGCATTGACCACGGCGTTGATATTGTATGTAATAGAAGATAGTAGCATAGCATAGCATTATTTGACTACGGCTGTCATCAGTAATGGTTCGGAATACGTGGAATATTCGATTAGATGATAATTCATGCTTTTGATCATTTCAAATATGTACAAATTAAACTGTGCACATAAAGAACACAATCTAAAATAGTGAACTGAATCATCCTGAAGATCGCATAATATCCCTGCCAAAACAACACATATTTTATATACCTGGAGCAAACAATAATGTCACCTACCACAGCCAACTACCCCGCATGTGTAATCTATATAACAATATGTGTAAAGACTGGGACATATTCAATCTAAGCCTCAATAATCATAAGCTAATAAGTGTATAAATACTAATTAATGTAATATTAAACCTGTTTAATATGTTGTTGTTTAATATTAAACCTATTAAATTGGAAAAGAAGTATCTTTTGTACCAAATCAAGATTGATTATTTATTTATTTTAGGTTGAGTTGATACCTAAAATAATTAACATAACATTATTTAGTATTTTGTGTGCAAAGATGAAATAAATATATATTGTTGTAATGATATTCCTAAATAGTTATAATATATAATATAATACTTATAATCTTTAGTTTTTAAGATTCTGTTAATGATTACATTAGGTTATAATATGAGTAGTTGTATTACTTTTTAGTCTCTGGTTCATGCTTTATGAAAATTTTCCTTGCAGTCACTGGCAGAGAGATCTGTAAGAAGAGTAATAATTTACTATGTATAATAGGAACAAAGGAAATAATCAATGAATTAATAAAATTATTGTAATCACATAGCTACCTCCTCCGAACCTGCTAATGAGATTGGTATGCTCTTGATGTTACTTATTTCACATAATGAACTGCTTTCTGCAACTGACGTATTTGATTCAATTTTATTTGATTGTGTGTCTTCATTGAGCTGAAGAAAAAACATGTTGAAATAATGTTTTGTTTGAAATATAATATAAAGAAAATGTATATAGTTCAACCTACCAACCAACTACTCTCCTAACTTATGAAAATATTAACAGTGGTAAGAAACCTGGATAGGCAAGTAGTGAAAAAAAAAAAAAATTCACAGGTCTTATAGTGCCATCTAGTGATATAAAATTATATTTAGCATAAATATTTATCAATTTGCAAAATGATTTTGAGAATAACTCACAGAGTAAAGATTAAGTTAAGATTAAATCTTATTACCTATTTCTTAAAAAAGCTATAATATTAGATTTACATGGTATGTCTTACTATATTTTCAAGCCCTCTGATGTGTAGTGCTTTAGCAGCTTGTGTGAAGGATGACAAGTTCTCAGCTGGCACCAACACTTCCCCAGTGTAAATATATTCTAACAGAAAGCTTAGGTTTCTATATGACACATCCTGAAAATAAAAAATATATAAATAATATTCAAAAGCATTGCTACAGCATGCAGGGAAAATAGTGGCAATATTACATGTTTTAATTTGTCTCGCACCATCAATGTATGTGGACAGAAACTCATAAAATAACTACTGCATATTCAATATATATATACGCATAATTCATAACCGGTGACCTGTACTTGTTGTGAGAAAGTGACAACTACTAGTGGCATCAAATGGTGGGAAAATCCCCAAATTGGAAAACATTGATGTGATGAATGTTTACCTTGATTCTTAGGTATACTACATTTACAAAAGACAGTATATCCACTGTTTGGTTTCCACGATAATGGTTAACTTAGATTGTTTATTTATGCTATGCGATAATTACTTACATTAAGAAAGATCACAGGATGTTGACATGGAGCGGAAGTCATGAGGTCCTTCAGATAAGGACTAGCTAGTGCCATCAAAACTTGGTGCACCTTCACAAAGTGACCGTCTGCTGCCAGTGTCATGTCCACAAACTCACCATTCTAGATAACACAATATGATTGATATCATAACAAATAGACAAGGTACCCAGTCCGGGCACCTTGTCTATTTGTTATATTATCAAGTCCCTAAGAGCTGGTGCAGTAAGAAATATTGCTAAGTATTCAGAATGAAAATTATTTAGGGACAATGTTTTAGTAAAAAATAATTGTATTATTTTGTAACTTGTTGACATAAGATATATAAATTATGCCACGAAAGATTAAAAAATGAATTCATTCATGTTGATTTATTGAGTTTGTTCACAAGTTAGCTATCTGAAGTAAATTCCAAGATGCCTAGAAAATTCTAAGCTTTTAACACTTAACATTTAGAACGAAAGAGGTGTACCTGTTGCAAACTACTGAATCCGCTGCAGATACTAGATTTATGCGAATCCCAAGATAAGGAATATTGAGACTGTACCATTGTATCTCAATACACAATTGATTTCTCTCAATAAACAAGAAAAAATCACTCAATTCTGCAATCAAATGTAAACAAACATTGAACATTCAACCATACCATGACATTAATTCCATCATAATCAAAAAACTGTCACAATGCATTAGAACGTCACAAACACACCATAGTGAACAGGGTTGCTCGGTCGTTGATTAATCGAAACAGCAAGAGTTTATCGATTATATATGGAATAGGAATGTTATCTTTTGGTTTGGTTCCTATTCCATCCATATTGATTATATTGTACAAGACACAATTATAAACATATAAAATAATTAAGCCCACTTGGTTGCGGTTGCGCTTGAAACTCTGGGGCCTTGGGGTCCAGATGCTCATCAACTTTTCAAAGAGGTTGCACGTCGTCTGGTAGAAGCTTCTCGTGACAAGCGGGCTGGGGCTTTTCTTGCTCAGAGAAATTGCTATTCAACGTGGCAATGCTGCCAGCTTTCTTGGCACGATCCCGAGAGACACCCATTTAAGCCAAATTTTCTACTTGTAATTGGTTTGTAGTACTGTTCCTTGTAAAAAATGAATAAAGATTCGTGTCATTAAGCCCAATAATTTATTTTGTGTGTATTGTTTAACTGCTTAATCATCTTTTTTAGTTGAGGCCTCGATAAGATCTAACAAACAATTTTATTGCACTATCGCTTTCATCGATGTTTAGGCAATAATATGAAAGAACATCCCGAAATGTTTTCAAATAATTTTATTGAACATATTATCTAAGGAATTGGGATACTCATAGAATAACTAAAAACTAACATAACTAAAAACCTGAAAGTATAATAATCTAATGATACTGACTGACTGACATTAGTGCCTCTTTAATGTAGTAATAATATATAATAATAATTCGCTGCAGATGTAGGCGAGATCAAAAACCTATCCTGCCTTATTTAAGCACTAAGATATTATACACCGGAAGATCAAGTATCAAAACAACAGTAAATAAATAATTATTTTATTCTAGGATTTGGATCTCCCGAGAATGAAAAAACAAACATGCACTTCACAAAAATATACTTCGTTTTTTAATTGAACTCAATCGAATAATAAACCTCTGTATCAAGTAAATGCAATCCTGTTAATTCAGAGCAAAAATGACATTCAGTAGTTACTTTTTAGTTATACAATCTCTCATGAATGAATCAAAACTATCAAATAATTCAAATAAACTTATCAATGCTTGGACTTATTTTTGGAGGTATTCTGAAATACCTTTGGAATAGACGTATATATATTCTTCTCTCTAGATTTCTTCAGAATCTTATTATCATGAAACGTATGGCAGTGCACTCCTTTCCTGAAAATCATATAAGCATTTAAAATAGTCATGCAGTGTGATACAGGCCTATCTGCTTATAATGAAGTTATATCACTAAACATGGGTAATCTACCTGCTAGTAATAGATTCTTTATTAGTGTCAATATACGCCGGACAGTGTAGTTTTCTGTAATCTATACACCTCCAACGACGTTTTATATCACCAAAAGATTGATGATGACAATAATATATGAAACGATTTAAGATTAATTGTAGTGCACCTCTACTTGATACTGAATACTGCTTAATAAGGTCTGTGAACAAATTTAATGATATAAATGGTTGCCTGCAAAAATGCATGCTCAACTTCATTCATAAATTAAATACTTGCCAATTGCTCCACTTTTTGTAATACTACTAGTAATAGCTGCTGGTTCTTCAGGTACTGTTTCATTTTCATCTATTTCAATTGGTATAATGTCATCAGTTGAATGTTGTATGTTATGTGTGACAGGCTGATTTTTATTTTTTCCTGTAATATCAGTACTTACTGGAATACTATCGAGTGTTACACCATTATCTAGAAAACAAGAACAGTTTATTAAAATGAGAATTTTTCATTTTGCAAATGCAAACTCTCAGCTTATCGGAGGAATAATATGTACATATAGATGTATTATAATAAATTACTTACCTGTTATATTAGCGATTGACATTGATTGTTTATTATCTGTAGATACTGTATTTGCATGGCTGGTTTTATTTGGAATGTTAATGGAATAATCATTGTGTACTCTTGTATCATCAGTTTTTCCATCATGGTTGATTTGTTTACCATTTTGTAGAATAAGGAGAGGCATATCTTCCAATGTATTCTCATAATTGACAACATCATGATTAGTCTGCTCTGTATTTACATCTTCATTGACAGGATTTACTTCCAAGTTATAACTGTCACTATTAATTGTAATGTGTCCAGCAAAGTTCTCTGGTCTACAGGAATTAAATACAGCTTTGATTACATTCCATAATATCAGGTAATTCAGTTCATAGATAGAATACAAACCTATTATTATCGTTGCTGTCTGCTTGAGGTTCAGTTGGTATTTTTAAAGGCTGGAAGTAAATATAACATGGAGTTAAAATTTCAAATTCAAATCAGTTACTCTGTTTTACTTTATCAGAGTTACTAATGTTAAATTTGGCAAGCATTTTTATGTTTCCTCAATTTACTTTTGCTTTCCAAATCTGTGATTAAATAAGCTATGGTTCTGAGAAGAACCGGCAAGGAACTTTGTATGTATCATTTCACATTATAATTACATGGCTAAGCTGCAGGTAACATTGTATGAGGGCATAAAATGATGATCATTAAGTTTGTTTACCTTAGTGTGGGTAACATCTTTTACTCCCACAATACTGAGAGCCTTACTTGCATCCAGAAATGGTGTAAGTATATCTTTGGGTACTTGGACTTCCCCTGTGTAGATATACTCTAGTATATAACATAGCACCTGGTGGCTGATGTTCTGCAAAAAATAAAGACATCAATAATTGATTAGTAGTAAGATATTGATGTGCCTATACAAAAATTAGCCATGGGTTAACTCACATAGAGGTAGAGAATAGGATGTGCACATGGTGCAGAACATATCATTTCCTTAAGATAAGGACTGGCAAGGGCTATCAAATTTCTGTGAACCTTCACAAAATGCCCTTCAGCTGCAAGGGTCATATCAACAAATTCTTCACTCTGAAATGTTTGCAACACATTGAATTAGGTTCACCTAATAATGCAAAAAAATATTTTATTGAAGTTATAATTATTTATAACAAAATGCTCACGTGCTGCAATTGTGCAAACCCGGAGGCAATTTCCTTGTGGTAGGAATCCCATTTTAGACAAAACTGGTTTCGAGACATTTTTATATATTTTTTGTTTTTGTTATTCTCTGGTATACTCATAAAATAATTACAAAGAAACTACATAACTTCAGATAAAATTCGCTGGGCTCTATCTAGCTAGACCATGAGTTAAGGAAGAAATATAAATAATTCTAAGAGATCTAAAACGAGCGAAACACGAAATAATTCTTAATATATTTTTTTACTGTTACAGGTAAATGCGATTTAATATGAAACTAAGCAATCAATAGTTATATCAAAAAAAATTAAGTTAATTTAAAACCAAGCATTAAGTTTCCATGCAGATTACTGTTTTTTTATATACAGTTTATTTATGTTTCACTGACAAATTGATTTGTTTACAACCGTGAGGAAGAACGAAACAAAATACATACAGACAGATGGATGACATTCTATTCCAGCTTTGGTATATCTCTGACAGGTTTACATACTAGAGGCCAATAGAGGTCAGTCCGACAACTACTTGAGTGACTGCCGTTCTCAGGGAAAAGATAAAACCAATAATCGTTATTTTACTTTATCTATGGAGAAAACAGTTTTTTCTGTACGTTGTTGTCTTTCTTTGTGTAATGTATTTGTAATAAGGAATGAAGGCCTCGGCGTTATAATCCATTCATGATACAAAATATATAAAAAAATCTATAGATACTAAAATATTTCAATAATAGAGAGCCGTGGTGGGTTTGAGTAGTCGCCTGCAACCCAAGCGACGCAAATTCGAATCCCAGCCCAATGAGTTTTTCTAAAAACTTATGTGCAGTGCTTTACGGTGTAGGTGAAAACATCGTGAGGAAACTTGCATGTCTGAGAAGTAATTCAAAGACGTATTTAGAGTGCCTGAGACGGCGATAGACTCACCATCTGCCATGTTGGCACTTAATCATTTTCTGTGAAAAGTGGATGTTGTGTGATACAGGTGTGAGCATATGTATGTATGTACATATTAAAATATCTTAAGCTTGTGCTAAATAAATACAAATTTCATATATATAATGCGAAGATGCCAGTGTCATATCCCTAAAAATCACTCACACGTGATACTTCACAATAGCGCTGCGCGATTGAGAGATGTTTTAACAAACGATATAATCGCAGTCGGTTAAATTAGCACAGAGTCAAGCATCAATTCACCCCAGCGATGAAGCAATCAAAAGTTCCGAGTCGCGTCAACCGAATGGAAACAATCGTAGGCCGACGCGATCATTGTGCTGGCTTCGATGAGTAACGAATTTTCAATCGCAGTCTAAATGGTATAGACGAATTTTTGCGTTGCTAACTAATGAAAAAGATAATTAAGCTTAGCAGCGCCCTCCTATCCCTCGACAGTTTTCTTTCTGTTAGAGCATAAGCCAACATAGAGAATGAACTTAACGAATTAGCGCTGGCAAAAATAGGTTAAGAACATTGACTACCAATTTTATGACGCTAACTATGAATCGTGATCGATTAGAGTCACTTTGTCTAGGCGTACAGTCTAGCAAATCCCTCGCTATATTCGTTAAGCATCGATACTGCAAAAGGACATCACTTTTAGTATACTATACTTTTAGTTTGTTATCTGTCAAATATCGAGAAATGTTATTAAAAAAGTAACGTCATAGTATAAAGATAGATGAATGACAGACGGAATCACAGAATTGACAGATGTATCTTAATACTTTGCTCGGCTTGGTCAATGTCATGGAAATATTTCGATACTAAATTAATGTATAGATATATATCTGTCACATATTTTATCAACAAATAGTTTCAGTGAGTAGGTAACCGAGTGCTTTTATATTACAATTATTTATCTTCATAATGTAATGAGGGATAGACCGGAGCAAGTATAGCAGTGAGTTATTAAACTATTAATTTATATTGTGGGCAGATTTGAAGATATTTTATAATAATTTGGTTTGAGTAAATAACCAACACTCGCTTTATATTTTAAACATGACTATTATAAGTAAATTACGACAGCCTGCTTTACTGTACGTCTCACGGATCAATCGGATCACCAGCACATCTACTGCATTGTATGGTACAAGGAAGTAAGTACTAAATCAAATTAGTATGATTATTATTTTTAAACTAAGTACTAAAATTCATAGCTTCATAAAAAAAAAATTAAGATAATCAGTAATTATATTAATAAAAGGCAATTAAGTATATTTTACTCAGAAAATTGTTCAATTCTAGGTACAGTAGTGATACCTCCCATAATCATTATGATATCGCAGTGATTGGTGGAGGAGTTGTTGGTGCAGCTTCAGCAAGAGAGCTTATATTGAGGCATCCACAGTTGAAAATAGCAATTGTGGAAAAAGAAAATAAGTTTGCGTGTCATCAAAGTGGAAACAATAGTGGTGTTATACATGCTGGGATCTACTATAAACCAGGCTCACTGAAAGCCAAACTGTGTGTGCAAGGTCTTGAATTGGCATATAAGTACCTAGATGAGAAAGGTATTAAATATAACAAGTGTGGTAAATTAATTGTCGCCACTGAAAGATCTGAAGTTCCTAGACTGTTAGACTTGTACGAAAGAGGACTTAAAAATGGTGTGAAGGACCTCAAATTAGTAGATAGCAAAGATATTCCAGAGATTGAAGCCCATTGCAAAGGGCTGCAAGCCCTGTGGTCTCCACACACTGGGATAGTTGACTGGGGTGTGGTGACTAGATCTTATGTTGATGATTTTGTCGAACGCGGTGGTAAGAGTTATATTAACTTTGAAGTTAATAAGTTCTCAGAAACTGAGAATGCAGAATATCCTGTATTGATTACTGATGGCAAAACTAATACAATATATGCAAAGTATGTGCTTACTTGCTGTGGCCTACACTCAGACACAGTGGCTGTTTTAACTGGGTGCCCAGAGGAGCCAAAGATTATACCCTTTAGGGGAGAATATTTATATTTAGTACCAAATAAAAGCAATCTGGTCAAAGCAAATATATATCCAGTACCGGATCCTAGATTCCCATTCCTTGGTGTGCACTTAACTCCAAGGATAGATGGAAGAGTCATAGTTGGACCCAATGCTATTTTAGCATTTTGCAAAGAAGGATATAGGTAAGCTTATTGTGACACATTAAATATTGAATCATAATGTATTTTCCATATTTACAGCTTTTAAATTTTTTTCCCTGTTTAACATTTGATACTCAGTCAATAAAATTCCGATAAGTTCTAGCCTTGACTTCAGTATTACATAATTATAATGAGAACGTAATAAGACAAATCAAGAGAGTAAATATGACAAGTCAGTCTCAGATAAGGAATGTTTACTACAAAATGTTACACAATACAAAATATGATTAACACAGCTTGTGGCTGTAAAATTAATTGCAATATAGTAATATTAACTTTTATCCGTGACTTGACCAAAGTAAAGATTTTTATGTATGTCCCTCCTTGGAGTTAAAGCTATCCCTATACCAAATTTCAAGGTTTAGTAGTGAAACGGTAACAGATAGACAGAGACACTCTTTTATCTATAAAGATAAACTTGAAGTGTCTGTTAACAATTTCAAATGAACACCTTTTCACTAAATGCATATGAAAGTACTCACATACACAAGTTCTCATATAAAATTAAAAAAATTCTCTGTCTTTCTGTTTGTTCCGGCTTATCACCAAAATTACTGGACCGATTTTATCGGGACTTTCACTGGCAGATAGCTAAGGTTACAAGGAGTAACTTGAGCTACTTGAATTAAAAAAAAACAGTTTACTGTTTCACTGACCAACCATGAAGTTAAGTTTATGCAGGTGAAACTGCAGTGCACAGCTAGTTTATAATATGAATGAGCATCATCAATTTAGCAGTTTTAAGGCTTCTGTAAAGTTCATGATAAAAGACTTCTGTTTCATGTCAAAATGTTTTCTGTTTAAGGTGGGGAGACTTCAACCTGAAGGAGTTGAAAGAAATTGTCAAATTTGCTGGATTCCAAAAAATGGCATTTAAATATGCAGGATTTGGATTCAAGGAAATGATTAGGTCTGCCATAATGCCCTTACAGGTGATGCAAGTACGGAAGTACATTCAAGACTTGACTTCTGCTGATGTGGAGCGTGGCCCAGCAGGTGTTAGAGCTCAGGCAATGGGAAAAGATGGTAAGAAAGTAGATGGAAATAACAAATTGCAATATTATACACTATTACAAACTTTATATTATATATAAGCTTAGAATAAAAAATAATTACAAACAAGTTGTCAAAACTAAATACATATCAATATTTAGTTTTGACAACATATATTTCATACAGATATAAACAGAAACTATAACAAGTAATAAAATAATTTTATTCAGCATCAAATTCAGCCACTTAGTAGACTAGATTACAATACTGATTTGATAATTTAATCAATTCTCTATTTCAGGAACTCTCATTGAAGATTTCGTATTTGATTCGAAACCTGGATCTGGTGCTGTTGGCAGCAGAGTGTTACACTGCAGAAATGCACCTTCACCTGGTGCTACCTCATCACTTGCTATTGCCAAAATGATAGCAGACAAAATGGAAAACGAATTCAAATTTTAGTGAAATATAACCGGAATACAGCTGATAGTTATCATTCAATGCTGTGTAGACATCATCATATCTATATCTATACAGATAAAACAAATTTAAAAGTCTGTTTGTAATTCCAAATTAACAGCTTTTCACTAAATGAATATGGAAGTATATACGGCACTCGCATAAAATAACCAATTTAAAAAAGAATTATCCGTCTGTCTGTTCTGACTAACCCCAGGAACGTCTAGACCGATTTTGACGGGACTTCACGATTTTCACAGGCAGACAGATAATATTACATGGAGTAACGTAGGCTGCTTTAATTTAAAAAAAAACATTAGGGTTCCGCGGGTCACCCGCAAAATTTTGCGCGGATGAAACCGCGGGGTACATCTAGGTGTTAACATTTATTTAATCACAGTTTATATTTACAAATTGTAATATGAGGTGCACCGGTAAGGGAACAAACTGCAACCCATCCATTTCTATACAATAAGTTGGAAAGTAAATTTAAGGATGTTGTGACATTTATACAGGGTCGATTTTAAAAGAGTTTTCAGGTTGATAAACTTTATTGCGATAATGTGAGACCAATGTATACAATGTCAAATCTACACTGTTTTCATGAAGCGTCAAGGTTCACTCATGTCAATATGTGGAATATTTTTATTTAATTTAATTTGGATATGAAATAGAATCTGACGAATATTAATACAAAATATCTATTAGCTACCGCCCGCGGCGGAAGCAGAGGAAGCTAGTAATCATATACCTAATAATTATTATGATCCTTTGTTATTAAAATTATACGACAGGGGATGTCTGTTTGTCTGGGGCCTTTTCAATGCTAAATTCTCTCGGATCCGATTTATAATTTTAATATTTTCAATTCCAAAATGGCTGTGATGGGTTTTTCAGCATAATTTTATTATTCTTATTATAGGCCCGATGCTAGGTGTCGCGGGTTCGATTCCCGCGTCAAGCTAAACATTTTATGTTATTAAAAATTGTGTTTGTTTTGAGTCTCGGTATTTGCTTGTATAAAAAAGTATATCCGACCGCTGGTGCTCATAGTACAAGCTTTGCTTAGTTTGGAACTAGATGGCGCCGTGTGATGAGGTCCGAACATTATTTATTTATTTAAATTGGATGTGGATGTAAGTAAATGTTTATTATATTACTCAGTAATATTTTACAAAATCCACGTTGGTCATCTTGCATTAAACTATGAAATTGTTTTCATACACTTTTTATGTTTAGACAGTGTATAAAAAAATGGATACACTTCAAGTTAACCTATACAACCAACTGGCTGTACAAAAATGTAATTAAGAAAAAAAATGTATGTCACTCAGTTTGGCATTTACGTAAATATTTTTTTGGAAAAATGGGTACAGCCGTCCGTTCTCAGGGGCTTCTGAGTTCGGAATGAAAGGCGAGCCGTCCGCCATTTTATCTTAAAAAAAATGTAATCAATCGAAATAAATAAGTGTTTGGCTTAGAAAAATACACCACATGGAGAAGACTATATATGCCACATTTTAAATTAACTTTCACTTGATATTTTTGACGAATTCACCCTATTCTGTCAAGCTCAAAAAATAGTGCCTAATTAGTCCCATATTTAAAAAGAAATGCCACTATATTTACGGAAATATAGGACATTGTTTCTGGTACACTAGCTTGACGTTAACTATGGCGGCACTATTTTTTAAAATATGGCACTAAATAGGCAGTATTTTTTGATACTACCCGATCCGATTCTGAATTCCAACATATTGTCTACGCTAGCATAAAGGACACCTATTCAGACCCTATTTTTTGGCGATTCTTGCTTAAGCATAATGTTATATCTAGTTCTTATGAGATAAAACATTATGCGAATGTTTTGCTTTATGCATAGCTGGAAAGCTGTGTATATTGTATGATTGTTAGCTCGACATGAAGAGTCTCGACGTAAAACCACGTGTAAAGCGACGCGGTGTGAAGGGAATCGACCACAGGGGAATAATTCATTGCCACCAACCTCAGCCTTTTTCAATTTCTAATCTTTGGTGCTAGTTAATAGTCACGTTAATAAATAAGCACACCTAATTGTAAGTACAAATATTTTTGTTATTATTTTTATAGAAAAGATTACAAATATTTATTGATTGTTACAGTTCACATAATTTTATATGTATATAAATACTATACAATAAAAAAATACATACAATTATGATATTATTTATTTAAACTGATAATATACATATTTACATATTATATACCCTATATTGTTAGAAATTCTCTACTTGTCTTGTGCAAAACTTACACACCTTAAGTATTGCAAAAAAAATTTGCAGCAGAATTATTGTTAATGTCTGTAGTCTTATGTTCTATTTTAACTTAAGGAAGACATGAATTGATAGAAGGCAATTTAAAATCAATAAATGCAATATCCATTAAGTAACTTGTTAAATATGAGGACATACTATCATTTTCCTTCCTATTATTCCGTGAAAATGCCCAATGTAGTGATGTAAATATATCTTCTTTTGAGGTCATACACAGTAGTTAAATGAAATAAAATATTGCTAGTAACAACTATGTACTCAGTGAATCCAAACATTGAATAAACTGAAAATAATACAAAGATCCATTATTCCAAACAATTTAATGAAGAGAAGACCATTTTTGTATGTTAATAAATAATTATGTTGACTTACCATAGGGCTCACACCATCTGTTATGTCTTAAGAAGAAATATGCTGCACAAGCAAAAGAAATAACATTTATACAAAAGGCTCTCCATTTCCATTTAACAGATTGCTTTTCTGTATAAGTTGTAATAGGCCTCCGCCTGTATTTTGTTAGCATCAAACAGGTGAACAACATGTAGAATATTGATGTACCTATGAATGTCTTGAAACATACTTCATGATATGCTGTGAACAGGCAAAATATGAATGACAATATAAATCCAACATTTTAACTTTCATAAATTGATGTAGCTATTTGCTTACTTACGATAATTTTCAGATGAAGTCCAATGTGTAAGTCCTAGTAAAGCTATATTTTCAAATACATTTAGAAATACTGCTAATTTAACTACAAAAATACAGTTATCTCTAATGACACTTCTATAATACTTCCACCGCAAATTATATATTATAAAAAACCGTAGAGGCGCGTGAATATATATTGCTGTTTTCCAAATGGATATTTGGGGTTCATAGTTTCCAATGGAAGCAGATATCGAAGGGAATATATTAGGGACATTACAATGAGTGGCGTTTGCTTTTTCAAAATCTTTATACATCGTTGCCATTACACATGCTATGAATGCTAGGAGAGGCATTGATACTGTAATAAAACACAACTTTGTAGCTGGTATTTTGAGCAAATATTTTTTCTCTGGCACATTGTCGATCGGTAGATACATTTATCAATTAATTTTATTTAGAATGCATGCATTCTACGCGGCCAAAGTGCAAGTTTATTTTCCTTTCCTTTATTTATTTAATGGCGATGAGCTTAAGTAAAACTATTCCGCCAATGTCAAGTGATTGTTGAGAAAAATATCTTGTAAATTGTTAAAAATATGTGGAGGAACCCATTGGATCCACGCTGTCCTGTTCTAATCCTCGAAGTCAAGTTTATTTTATTTATTTACTTCCTTGCTGTCATCAGTCATCCAACTTAGCATTGACGTCCGTCAGTGTTATTGGGCTATTTCCACCTAAGATAAGCGAAATTTTTCTTTGTCTATGATTTCCACAGAATAAGAAACGGCTATGGCTATTCGATCTAGACATGGCGCCACAAGCGTCACAATATGTACGCACTACATGTCGGTTGTCGCCAAAGATAAAGAATCAAGTTAAGCTGAGCTGTCAAATATTTTGTGTATTGGCAAACCACGGCGGCGGCACACTCGAATTTTACCACTTTAAATATAACTATATGTATATATACTAAAAATCGTAAGAATTTGCTATTATATCTACTACCAGTACTAGGGTAGGTTCACCGTATTATCAAATTCATACTTGCCTCTGAAATATAACTTACCATAATTTAACGTACCTAAGTAGGTATATTAGGTAAGTTTATTAAGCAAAAAAATACCTACCTTGGTACTAACAATTATTTCTGAGAGCTTACCAAATGTGCTACACTTTAATATCAAAATGATAAAAGGAACGGTTTGATCGTAACGTTAATTTTATGGATATAATAAAATGCATAGCAACAAAGTAATTGACAAAATATGCTTTTCATACTTTTGTAGTTGTTAATCAAATAACAATGCCAATTTAAAATGTAGTTGAATATTTGTTAATCTCAGTAATCAAAACAATTATTCTGGCAGACAAATTAATAGTGAGTGTAGGTACATAACTGAAGAAATAGAAGCAATGGAAAATATCTCTGCGAATATCCTGAACAAAGATATATTCAATGAACATGAACTTAATAAACTGTCTCCTGATTATAGACCTTTGCATTCACTACTGAGAATGCAAATGAGAAGGAATTTAGTAAGTACTCTAATTACCTGGACTACCTGCCTAGTACGGTAACGGAAAAGCGCTCATTCGGGAATATTTTTACGTTTTCCTCGCCTACGTATTTTATGGTCTTAAAATCGATAAGATGGTACCTAGGTATTATTTAATAGATAATTCCCTAGACACTGGAGGCCTAATAGTGCTTTAATATTTTTAGAATTTTAAGACAAACTAGTTATCTATACATGCGCGAGTCGGTTTAAAATTAGATATACTTAATTCTTCTACATTTAAACTTTAACACGCTGGCTGGTTAACATGGTATTTTAGGTATGAAAATACCATGACTGGGTCCTTAGCCTGAGTTATGAAACTATCGAATCTTTTGGTATAGGTGCGCAGTGCGTAGGAAAATATTAGAAGAGTATAATATAAGTAGCTAAAATCCTTCATTGACCGACTCTCCCAAGCGGTGATGTTCAAAATTAGATAGATAAGTAGGTACCTGTGTATCTGAGTATCTAGGTGGTACTTATACATATTTACGGAGGTCGATATATACATTGAATGAAACATAAATCAATCATCAAAATATGATTGAATTTTTTAAACTATTATGTGAGTAATAGTTTGCGTGCCCGGCCGGTGGCTACTATCTTGTTTACGTATTGTGTGCAAAGGGATCGCCCTTGTATCGAAATTCACAATTACTTTTAATAAAGAAACGTTTAACACGAACGGATTTATTATTGTAACAATCTTAAAAAAATCTATCATTTTATGTTTTTTCAATGAATTATCATATATACATAAATATTATGTGCTCACGCCTGTATCCCATAGAGCAGAGGGAGATGAATATATATAACCTCCGTAAATATAGCACCAGTGCAAAAACACATCCTGTACTTATAGGTACCTATATAATGTATGTATGCACCTAACTACCTTACCTACTAGTAATATAGTATTATTATCAAGTAAATAAGCGTAGTAGTCTACATTATGTTATCATATACTTTCAGCAGTTGGATGCAACATGTTATGTACTTACCTATGTAGATGTTATTATTTATTTTCTAGACTAAAGACACACATAGTCACGGCGTTCTGAAGAATAATAACTGGCAAAGGTAAGTTAAATGTATGTACTATAGATACACTTTATTAGAAATTCACTATTACCTACTTACCTATTTTTTTGAACATTTGTGCCCCGCAGCTTTACCAGCGTAGGATTCACAATGAAAATTATTACCTAGTGTTTTTTTCTAAAACAAAAGAATACTTTCTTCTAATAATATTATTACAAAAGTATATCTGCCAGAGAAAGTGCGGTTAAAATTCGTCATTCCATTTTATTATAATCAGGAGCAAAAATCAGATAGACGGATATTTTTTTTATCTACCTATGTACCGTATATGTATCTATATACGGTACATAGGTAGATAAAAAATTCATTTCATGCATTTAGCGAAAAGCTGTTATGACAAACAGACAATTTATTTATGAGTTCGCGGCTCCTATCACGGTTCTTATTCGTTAAAAATTACCTCTTAACAACTGTTTGTTTATTCTAAACCTACTTTAATTAAATTATTAAATGAACGTAAACTTGAGTTTGATGAAAACAAAGAGATACTATAACTATGTTTGATTTTGGTTCGATTGCGAAGTTTCGGTTTCGGAGAATCCTCAGTTCTGCCGTACTCACGCTCATTGATTCATTAGGCCATCGGGTAGGTACGATCTACTATTACTACCTATATCTGACACAGCTTTTATCAAATCTTATTATGAACATTGTTATGCACCCACCTAGAACTATTCATTCCATCACAAAACTGATATATGAATTCACCTGATAGTAGAAGGTAACTGATTAACTTCTTGCTTTGATATATACACAGAAAATCAACAAAGAGATCAAAAGATTGTTTTAAGCTCAATCGTGAAATAATTAAAATTCGTAATAAGTTTCAAACCATCAACTTGAAAAATGAAATCATGCTAAAATGCGTGGAATCTTCAAAATCTAAGATTTATGCGAGCAGTGAGGATGTGCTACTGAATACTTACAAAACCGAAAACGGAAGTAGCATCGATTTGTATTTACATGAGGTTTCTGATGAGCTAATTGTTCATAACGATAGTGACTTCAAAATAAATTATAAGCCGAAAGTAGATAAAGTAATGAGAGAGAAGAGAGTGGACAGACGGACAGATAAGATACCAGGGTCCGAGTTCGGATGCATTGTATCACCGAAACTAGAAGATATAATGAAAATTGAATGCAAATACAAAGTAAAGTCTCCAAAACATTTTGAAAAAAATAAGGAAGACGAAACAATAGAGCATTTGATGGAGAAAAAAAAACAAGCAGATGACTGCACAAGTCCTTCACTTCCAAATAAACGGTGTGTAGGCAATCATTTGGATGGGCACGACTTACAGACCTTACTTGTTATGATGGCTATACCACCAAAGACAAATCAAATTAATGACCACAACACCGAAGAGATTAGTCCGCACGAACAAAATGATGTTACACAAATGTGTGATAATTTCACATATACTTGGGAGCAGGGAACACAATATTATAACGGTAACCCGGACGAAGATATCACAGATATTTTAAATACAAGGCCGATGAAAATAGAAATTTCCGACCGGCAGACAGCTATTATGAAGAAATATGCCGAAAAGTGGAAAGAATTTGTAGCTAGAAGGAAAGATTATGTAATTCAACAGAGGCAAGAAGTTTTGAACCATTTTTTTGATAAACTGTCTAAGAAAAAGTTCAGTCTTACACCTGAACCCTCTGAAAGAGCTAAGTACATCGCGCGTGATTGTAATACATACCAACACAGGTTAGTTATCGTCCGTAAATACCTACTTTATTGACACTAGGGCACACTAATAATATAATTGGCTATTATTCCAGATATAAAGTTCAGAAGCACATCATAGCGTTACAGAAAGCTAAATTGGAAGAACAAAACAGATTAATCGAGGAACTGAAGTATAACAAAATAGTTGAAGCATCACGGCAATCCGTCGACGCCATGAGAGAAGAAGTTCGTAAGAGCTATTATGAGATAGACCGACAGTTAAAACCTAAGATAAAGTGTTTGACAAATGAACTTAAAATTCCTGAAATTGAGGGTAAGTAAATTTATACCTATATACATTAAACGTGGAAACACAAACTAATATTTTCCATTTTTCACCACATTTCCAAGAGTAATGAGCGATAAGGGTAAAGAGTAGGGATAAAGTGTTAATGTAGGTATTCGTTCACGTCGCGTCATGCGCAATACCTAGTAATTTTTTGGGTCTTGTAAACAACAAAATTATTACTGGGCATTCAAGGCCTACCTAACTATACCTACCAATTAATTGGTGAAAAGGTTAAAATTTTATATGTTAATGTTCCTTTTAGAACAGTCCCTAGTCCTGCACTGTTTAAAGGTGCCCCAATTTTTGCAAAGAATGGAGAAAAGGGCTCGAGAACGAGAAGAAAAGCATGCTATAATACGTGAGAGGCGTCGACAAATGGAAGAAGAACGGATCAGGCTCAAGCAACAGGTCAGTAAAAACAATAAACTCCTTTATTTTATACAAAGAAACTCATTTTTTTTTTATCTTAAGCTAAAAAGTCCCGCAACGCCTTGGGTGTCTGCTCTAAAAACATTACACAAGGTGATCAGCTATTCATTATACCCAATTGGGGAAATCCCTGGGTAAAAGAGGTTCACAAAGATCCTATATATTTAGCCCATTATGATAAACTTGAAATTTCCACACCATTTGTTAATATATTGCAGGCTGAATTGGCAAGAGCGGAAATGGACAAAGAGGAAAAACAGAGGAGGATGAAAGAGTTAAAGGAGAAGAGGAAGAAAGAAAAAATTGATACAATAAGAAAAAAACAATACGCTGAAAGATTGAGGGCGCTCATTGTGATGGCTGATCTGCACTATGAGAAGTACTTGATGGCCAGATATGGAATAGCCCCTTTCAGGCTATTATTGGAAATAAAGCGAGACAATATAGAGAAGGCAAGAGCTCATTACACATTCCAAATGAAGAAAAACATATTTTACAATTGGATGTGGCATACCGAGGACATGTTATTCGAAAGGAGCTTCAAAGCGGAAGATTTTAATAGAAAACGCCTTTTGAGGAGATCCATCAAAGGCTTAAAACAGGTGAGCTGTCAGGTTTAAGAACCTACTTATTTAGTTCAATACTACTTGGTTTATTCTTGACTAGTTGTTCCCCGCGGTTTCACGCATAGTAGACTTTATTTCTATTGTGGCTTTATTTCCCGAAGACTAAATAAAAAAGTTACCGCTTGAAACATAAGCTATCTATCAGTAAAAGGCTCTTTAAAATCGGTCCAGCCAGTTTCTGAGGTAAGCCGGAACAAACACACACTTCACTTATATTTATCTGTCTAGATTTCGCGTCGTTTACATCGTAGGTACCTTAGTGACGGCTCACCTCTGCTCTGTAACTAAATATAAGTATAAGCATAAAAATAAGTACTTAAGAGGAGCTTTACCATGAGTGAAAATCTAGTTTGTAATACAGCATATATCATCTCCCTGGCCTTATCCCATACATTGTTGGGGTCAGCACTTGATTCCACCCGATGTGTCTGATCACCTGATTTTATACGAAGCGACTACCATCTGACCTTCGCAACCCCTTTGACGAGGAAAATCTATGATCTGGGTTAAACCAGTTGTCAGACTATTTTATGACCTCTGACCGACCTGTAACGATTGCCAAAGATGATAAATTGGCAACCGGGACCGACGACTTAACATGCTCTCCGACGCACTCGGGCAGTCACCCATCCAATTACAGGCCAGGGTTAGGGTTGCATAACTTCGCTGATCGAATGAATGCGCAATAGCAACTGTGCCACGACCTCCTCAATACAGCATATATCTGAGAAAAATCAAGCATTTATATGTATTAAAACTTGCGTAGCTACCCCACGGGGCGCTCTTCTTTGAAGGTGTCCTTATGTATGTAAGTACCTAGTTTGTTAATTATTGTTGCAGAATCATCATAATTTAGTATTAAAGAAACAAGTAGCAGACGACTATTATGATTTCTACGTTACTAAATTGGTCTTCAAAAAATTTCGGGAAGGCATTGAAATACAGAAAAAAGAATTGGAATTGAAGTGGCAGAAAGTTGTTGTTTACCATAACAGGTAAGAAATCAAGCAACAAATAGCAGTCAAGTGCAATGCAATAGTAGTATAGAATATTATTCTAATGACACCATAAATAAGTATCAACTTAGGTCCATAGATATAATAAACGTGTAAATGTTTACAGCAATCTCCTGTTCAAAGTATTTACGTGCTGGAGAACACTGCCTGCAATAAACGCCTTGAAACGAGAACAAGAAGCTAGAAAAGCGAGATGGCGAGAGAAAGTTCTGCAAGTCGTACCAGACTACGCACCACCCGAAGATTAGAATATAATTAACATCATATTATTAACTACGAATGAATTTAGCTCTGTATTTATTAGTTTTATAGTTTTAAAGTTTTGCAACATATCGTGATCTATCTAGCTAACGTCAGTTACAATATTTGTATGAGATATTATAAGTTCTTTACGTAAGATAAAGGCTTTCCGTTAGGAGGCGCTTTACGGTTTTACCATACAGATATCGTGAGTACGATTTCTATCGTATTTTCTTTTCTCTGACTTGACTTGACGATTAGGTACATGGCATACTGGCCCTGCATGTTACACATGAACCTGCAGGGCAGCTTGATTATTTTCGATTAAGAAAAACTTACTTTAATAATAAAAGTGTTTGACCATAAGTAGTGTTTCCTTACCCATAGCCCAGAGATATGAGATCTATATAATCAACAAACGGGAATAGGTGGTACTTAGCGCTCATTTGAGCGAATTTTCCTTCTGAAAATCAAATCAAATCTGAAATCTCTGTGTGTGTGAATGATAAGGAAAATAATTACTCGCGCATAAATATTATAAACATTTCATCTTAATCACTTTTGATTCTCCAATTCACTAAACATAGATCCATAAATAATAATTGAAGTAATAAATTAATCATGATTAGTATTAATTAGGTAATGCCTCAAGATCCAATGTAGGTTGTTGTTGCTGACAATCTAAACGCCTGTCATCAGACATTTAGCACATTCACTAACTTCTTCCATTGCGGTTCTGGAAAAAAGGAAACAAAAAAAATATATTTCAGTTACAAAGTACTAGCGAACCACCCTCGTTCCTTCGGGTTGTATATTTCTAATGTTTATTTCCAAGTGTGAAAGATTTATCTTTCAATATATATATATATATTGTTTTTTAATTTATTTGAAGTTTGTGATAAATTGTATGATTTACCCTTACTGCAAGATTTTTTTTTTAATCTTCATTAATAGCACACCATAACTAACCAATTTAATTGGATAAGGATTATTCCTTATCCAATTAAATACTATATTGACCAAAATAGCTTCACAACCAAAGACATATATTTTTATGTATTTGAAAAATATAAAAATAATTACAGTTGGCTACCCTTAAGATATACACATTATTATGCTGTTACGGACTTAAATTTTACGGACTTTACGGAATTAAAGAGAGTGACATAATTTTTACGAATCTCTAAACAATATCCCAGCGAGTTAACAAAGTAAGCAACCAAAATTTTATTTATTATGACTATTAGAAACCATTAACTTTTCTCTGCTACATGTCTGTAAATATATTATGAACTATTATAGCTATAAACCTTACAGTATAGAAAGAATTATGTGTTCAAACAGACAAATAATTTTGTTTGGAAAAGGTTAAGTACTTCAATTTATATAAATAATATCTGCCACAAAAATTTTACTCACCGCTATACTTAGGTAAATATATAAATAGTTGACGCATTAGTACAAAGGAAATCACAAAAATGTACCCCACTCCATACACACATGCTACGTAACCTACTGCCAACCTGAAAGAAATGGAGCATTAGCAAAGATCTATATTCCCCATCATAAATTGTATCACAATGAAAACTTACCAGAAATCAAAATAAACATCGTCACAATTCTCAGGCATCAGTATAGTGTCATAGTAAATAGTTGGCTGGCACACTGTTGTCAAGCCTAAGTTAGTACCATATATTAATGTTGCAAATGCACATAACTGTCCTATTAGAAAGAATAGGTAATTTGGTCGCAACACACAACAGTCCCACCTGGAATACATTACACATACTCTAGTATTCAATTACATCAAAGTAATACAATTAAGAAATTTTATGTTTATGTTACTTACCATATTGAATGAAAAAATCTTTCATTCACTTCAATTTGACAAACTTGACAATACTTTGAATCTGCTGTTAATACTGGACTGAAAGAAAATTGAGGTCTATTTAAAAACTACAATCTAAGAAACTTATTAATAAACCACAAAAAGATGGGGTGGTCTGATAACAGAATGTCTATTATAAGGCTACAAGGGATTTAATTTTTAACATGGTACCAAAATGTGTATAATAAATCCGAAAAATATTTTCTTATAAGGTCTTGTTTTAGGTTTGACTCATAGAAGGATAAAAAAAAAATGAATTTACCTGTACTCTTTTCCTTTTGAGGAACCAGTAGCCAGTTCAAAATCTGCAATTGCTTTCATTTTGTAGAAGAAATAACAAGTACATGACAACAGAAGCAAAAATATAAAGTGTTCTAGTTGTGTGGTTTCTAACAAGCCCACTATACCAATTTCAAACACCAGTAACATTGTTATGGCTGAAGACATGGTCCATGAAAAGAAAAAAGGAGACCTGGAATTGAGGTTCATATATGATTCAAAAGATTCACATTATAAATTATTTGAATGTTGCAATCAAAACTTACCTATTTTTCTGTCTTGGTCTGGACTGCACATACAAAGCACCCATACCAATAATCACCATAACTATCAAGGTTATTATACGTGAAATTGTTGCCAAGAGAAGCAAAGCTGGCAAGATGATAAAGGGTAAAATTGCATCCATATCAACTTTTTTCCTGCTCTGTTTATTAGACCCATATGGTACCAAATCCTGTATCGTCAATGTTGTAGTCACCATATTCAGGAATTCCTTTTACTGTTATGTTCGAGTAATAAATAACTTGCATTTATTGAACTAAAACATCTTTTCACTTTGAACCTATGCTCTTTTCATTGCCAGTTTATTTTTGGTAATAAGTTGGCCGTGTACAATGCTTTAGTCGTTTAATTAGGTAACTACACCCACAAACTATATTAATTGTATTCCTTGCGGAATGTAAGTAAACTTATAAAAACAGTATTTGATCTGTTAAAGCATGTAAAAATAAAAAGAATAGACCCCAAGAAGCAGTCCGCGGATTATATTAGAATTTAGAAATAAATAAACCATACCATGGAAACAAATAATTGTTTTGAGTTTGTTAACGTCATAAAAAAATGTCAAAATGACATTTGAGTTTTATTATGACAGTGGTATGTTTTCATATTTGTATTCAAATAGGGATGTAAAGATAACATCAGCTTGATTATCAATCGGTGAAACATCGATTCATTTGTATTGTTTAAATCGAACAATGAATTTTATTTATTATAAACGATAATATTTGGCCGAAGTAGAGAGAAACCGAGAGGCTAGGTCGAATTTTTATGGAGCGTAGAGCATTTTTTAAATGAACCTCGTTATAGGCGCTTGCAAACATCAATATGAAGAAAGGCTACCGATGTTGACATCACGTAGGTTTTCTATTATGTCTATGGTCACATAATAGCACAGATAATATTAATTGTTCACTAGCATCTCTGTTTATGCTATAAGTGAAACATTATAAACTCTTGAGCTTAAAAAATAATTTAGTTTTCACTTATTTATTGGCTTTAGCCTAGAAACCTAGCGGTACCCGAAAAATTGACTATGACTCATAGGAATAGGCTGGTAAACTTTTATGCCTATTATACCTACCTACTACCTCCTTTAGTGAAGAGTTTACTGACGATAATTAGAATAGATGGGTGCCAAATACTTAAGTATTGGATTTAGGCACCTAATTAAGCATTGATTTATTCAGGAAAGTGTGATCAAGTAGTAAAGACTGAATGCACCGATACGTATTGCAGATTGCGGATTTGCAGTTGGATCTCATTGTTCCAATTCGAAGTTTTGTTACTACTAATTACATCTTACAGGTGGATAGCTAGTGAGATGCTGCTTATTATTGCAGACATCTGTAACGGTCGCATACATAATATATGAAGTATTTACCTATATACCAACTTGCTTTGGGAGGTAGATAAGATAACGGTAATCGGCTGGGTCAAAGACATTGCAAAATTGCAGTTCTGGTGAGTCTTGATTAGTAATTAGTTTTTAGTGTGTTTCTCTAGAATGTAGACATCTAGAGCTATATGGATCAAGAAAGGCTGTTTAAGTAATATGTACTTACTTAAGTTACTTTACCCAACCGCTAAGCTAATAGCGGTTGGGTAAAGTTAAGATAAAATGGTAAACGTACCTACTGCTTGTCGTATTGGCTTAACGTAATGACTTTACTTAGGTATCAATGTAGAGCATACTTGGTCTGTCATTAATGTTTACAATAACAATTAGTGTGACCTCGCTGGGCCACTGTGATCTCGTAGCGATGCATCAGTGCTATTCAGTTGGGCTGGCCAGGGGCGCGCGGTCGTGCCATCCAAGTCGGCACACATGCGCCATGTCAGTCAACAACAGCTTGCGCGCGCACGCGTAACTAAAGGCTGTATTTTTTAGCTTATCCGCCGGTAACGACGTACGAACGAACTGCGAGCGAGCAGTATTGATCGGGTCCCCGCCGCGAAACGGTGTTTCGAAAATGCGACACGATTATTTCCGTGCTTAATCAGTGTACTACTGCAAATTCCGAGGACTCATTCGATTTGAATAGGGCTTACGATGGAGTAGTGAGAGAATTACGATATTCACAGTGATTTTCCAAAGCGATTGGCGAAATGTCGAAGGTAAGAAGTGAACAGGCGATATCTCAGTAATACGGGTGGTGGTCGTAGCTGTTGTAGGTAGATACAGAAATCATGGCCAAGGGTATGCTGACCAACCCAATTCCATCAAATTATTATTTGCTTCATAACACTAACCTACTATTTATTTCGCATTATTTCTTTAATTTAAATACTAGTACAACAGTAGTAACTCAGTGATTATCTACTTACATGGATTCATACACCTGCTTACCTATAAAACTATATTTATATACCCATGTCAGTAGGTAGGCACCAAAATTTCCTGTACACCTACGATAAACATGATCTTCGGGCAATATATCTAATTACACTACACCGCAAGGGTGCCAGTGATTACATAAATAACCAATCACCGTAAGTAATAATCGCTTAAGTATATTCTCCATTATGAAAGTTGAATGTAGGTTAAACCGATAGGGATGTATATTTCAGAGCAAAACATTGAACCACGAAAGCCCTTGTCTTCAATAAATTAGATTCGGTTAAAATTGCATTAGGTATTTGTACCTACCTATACCGGCTATAGCGATGTGTACCCGTTTTGCAAGATAATTAAGTAGCAAGCAAAAAAAATCCAGTCCGGAATAAATAAATTGGAACTGGTTTTCCTTTTTATTTTCGAAGGGTGACCCGTCTCGAATGCTCTGAGAGTAGAAACCAACATCTCCTCCAATTCTCACGGCATGACATCATTCTTTTATGTTTCCTTGTAATCTCAAACATGTTAATTAAAAACAATTGAGATGAAATTGTTGAGGCTTGCGTCCATATCAAAACTATAATCAATACCTACACCGGACAAAATGTTTTCAGGAAATGAAGTAGTTACGCTGAATTTAGACACATCGTCACTTTTTTGGAGTCTTTTTATCATCAGATTAAGTGAGGCTTGGTTAAATTGAATTTCCATCCGTGTCTAATAAATATTTACAAGAGCAATCTTCACTTAACGCCTACGTCACGGCAAAAAGTTACCGCGGGTTATTGACACCGCCCCCGCAGAAATTTAGAAGATGACGAGATCTTGCCTGCCTGCTAACCACTGAAAAGTGATGTAACATTTGAAGGAAAAATTGCTTCTAAATAGGAAGTCATGCAAAAATGCATGCTTCGAATAGTAATGGTCTAAAAACAAAGAAATTTCAGGATTTTACAAATCTTGTTAATAAAGGAACTTACTTAAAATAATTAGTACCTGTAGGAATCGTGTATGCTTCGTATCTATATGTACTTATTAGTATTGCTCCTTGACGGCTTTGCAACTAGTAGTTCCTCAATCTATGTGTTCATGGTTAGTTCTATTAATTCAATCAGATACGCTTGAACAGGAATAAATAAACGCAATAGGTAATAAAATAAGTTAATTAGTTGTTAACTGTGTAACTATCTGATATTATTTAGACAAAATGCAATAGAAAAAATTCGGATTAATTATGATACTTTAAGCGCGCGCTTTTCAATCTGTTAGGACCTTGTTAGGTCTCATGATTATGACCCATGTATGGATGCCTATTGGATACTCATATAGTGAGAAACTCAAAACGACCAAACGATAGAACATGTACAGTGAATGTTATAATATTTATTCATTCAGAATATGTGAAAGAAAAAAAACCTTGGTTTAATTATTAGTGCTGTTGAAAAAGAAGCTCATCTTGAAAACCGGTATGATTAAAAATGATTGTACATATCGCGTTTGCAATCAAAACTTATTCTGAGAAAAAGTCAAACATATTTTAGATTATTCAGAATATGACTAAGTAACTAAAACCATTAAGCAGTAGTGTTTCTCCAGCTAGCTAAACATATATCTTAATTAGGCAGACTTAAACCTTTTACTTAAGGATAGTTAACTGTCGTGCGGGCAGAGGACTCGAGAGGAATATTTCGAGACAAACTTCATGGTATTTGGGTTATAAAGGGCATTTGACCTGCCTAAGTTTAATCAGTGTTTGGAGAGTACATTGACCAGTAGAAGGTACATTACGTTATTCACAGAGTTAATAGTTGTAGCACGCTCGAGGTTTCTTTACCCCAGTTTTTGTCGCTATGACGGAGCTTTCAATGGCCATCACAGCGTCTATCTACTTCCAGTTAATAATAACAACTGGTTGTTTTAGCTTGATCGATTTTATAATCAGTTGGCAATAAGTAGCGTATCCTTGATCGGAGTTGATGAAGTGCCAGTATTCGTTGATTTTTTATAAGTCTCACAAATAGTTGCATACGGAAATAATATTATCTGTAGAACTAAGAATGGCATTTAAATTTGTATTGGCGTTTTAACGGAAAAAAGGAAGCGAAGTGAGTATCGGACATGAATCTGTGCCTGTATGCAAAGTAATCATAATAATTTTAAAATGATTTTGCATATGCTAACGCCTGTATCTCCGAAGGGGTAGGCTGAGGTGTTGTTATGTTATGGTGTTGTAAGACACATGCAGGTTTCCTCCCGATGTTTTCCTTTACCGTAAAGGACGTGGTGTGGAATCACCGCTGTTATACAATGTTTTTTCATAATTTCAACAAAAAATGCTTTTTTGAGATTACGGGAAGACTCTTGGCAATCAATGTATGGAGAAAAATTGATTGGAGACCAATAGGTTTAGAGCGCTCGGGAATAAGCCGATTAGATAGATACCTGTTATTATTCAATTTATTCACTAAGATAGCAATATCAAAATTCGTATGAAACGAGGCATACGTAATTTTTGTTATTAGTCCGTGAATCAGTATCAGTTAGAGGGATCACGAGTACTTTCTAGTTTGAAGATATTTGTTATACTGTCCATGTTAAAGTAAATACTAATAAGAAGTTACTTAATAGAACGACGCTGACCTAGTCTATTTAACAGTGCTGACATCGATCACTAGAAGGTACCTACTTGTGCCTGCTAATAAGTATTCTATTCCACAGACGGGTAACACAAACCTACCATGTTTTACATCGTACGTGCGTCAATTGTATTGTGTACCTAGTATGCTGCGTAGATCCGATAAAGAGCATTCAAAGTTATCATAGGCTTTTTTAATATAAAAAGTACCTTTATTAGGTACCTACCTACATATCTTTTATACGTTAGCCACAATTTTTACATACTTATTTATCCAACCTACTTGTACAAAGTACTTGATTTTTTTCATGTCTTCACCTTTGTATCTTAGGTATCTATAGCTACTCACACGATATTAACATTATTATGAGGTCGTGACTGTAACCACAGCTACAACCAACACGACCGAACCATTCACTCTGCTTTAAATGTAGGATTGTATTTAAAATCACATGACGAAAACAAAGCGATTTTAGTAGTAACATAGACTATTTGTGAAGTTAATTGTATCCTGATTGTCATAGTATTGCGCACATTGGCGTAACCGGTATATATGTATACTTTATGTTTCCTATCTCACCTGGGTTCGGTAATCGACAAGCTCCCGATCCCCGAGGAATAAAACATCGATCCATATAATATGGATTTCGATTTGATCATTTCACAAATCGTTTCATTCGTTTCAACCAGGCTGGGAAACAGAATAGCAAGATCAAATTACCTATTACTTACTTTGAGTGTATTAAGTACTTATCGCCAGTTCCGCACTATCCAAAACTGGCTACTTATGAAGTTGTAGTATACACTATATATAGTCTAACAAGGGGAATAGAATCAAGCAAAATGTTAATCTGGTGGCATCTCGTGGTGCCGACCGCAGTACAACTGCAGTGTTAAAGTGCCGTTGGTAAAGAGCTGCCGTGTACGTGTGTGCGTAGTAAATTGTATGTTTGCTATGCAACCCAACTTGAAATAGTCTATATTGACTACTTAAAATAGCCCGTGTCTTAGCAGCATAATAGCGGCAAATGAACTTAACTCTGACTTAATTAGAGCCTTGGTGGCCTTGAGGTTTCTGCAGTCGCCTGCTACGCAAGCGACGCAAGTTTGAATCCCAGCGGGGCCTGTACCAATGAGTTATTCTAAAAAAAATATGTACAGTGATTTCACACCACGTGCTTTACGGTGAAGGAAAACATCGTGAGAAAACCTGCATATTTCTGAGAAGTAATTCAATGACGTACGTAAAGTGTCTGAAACGGCGATGGACTCACCATCTGTCACGTTGGCGCATAATCATGTTCGGTGAAAAGTGGGTGTTGTGATTACAACACCTTTGCCTACCCCTTCGGGGAATACAGGCGTGAGCATATATGTCTGACTTAATTAGCGATTGACTGGCAATTATATCCAGGGTCCTTAATGTGAGCTCTTGCGTAAGCATGCTAGTCTTTCTGATAAAAATAAATAGTTTCCAATTATAAAACTTGATATTGCGTGATTTGTTATTTCCTAATGGATGTGCATGTGCACCGTCTCGTCTCTTGGAAACATTTTATCTATATAAGTAAAAGTAGCATGAATTTATATTTTTTAAATTTATTATTACTATTAACATTAGTTGGTTAACGATATGTTAGCTACATAGCAGTAGCTTCTTGCATACACGAGGAGAGTAAAAAAGAAATCACTTTGTCACAATATCCGCCTCAATCCTTTCACCAACCACGTACTTATTCACATAGAAGTCCACTACAATAACACTTTCGAGTTTGGTATTCATTATATGTATACACGAAACGCAAATAAACTATTATAAATAATGTATGTGCCAACGCTGATTGCATTAACAGGTTGGATTTTATATGTGACTCGAAGATAGTTTGGTTAGGTAAGGTAAACTTACTTTTTTAATGTTAGTTGATCATTACTGTATTACTACGCCTTTGCCCAAGTAGTAGGCATTGTGTACGATGGTTGATTTGGATTTGATAACTTCATCGTTTTTTCGATGGTGATCGACCGATAAAATAGTATATGTATGTACTTCTGACCTCGAAAATACTAAGTATCTAAGTTCAGGCCTCAAAATAATTAAAAGAAATCGACCAACCTACCACTTTTCACTGTATGTAACGTCTCGTCATCATGAACTTGCAAACAATAGTTAACAGACTAAGCAGTAGCGACAATAAAATCTCTCTGGTCATCTTACATAATTTGTGAAATATGTGATGACCAACTAAGCGATAACACGTCCACGATAATGTTGTGTACCCACTACGTAACGTTATTGACAATGACGTAAAATATTTGTTATTACTGTGTTTATTACTTTCTAATTTCTATTCGTTTACTTTTGTTATTTCTAGACTCTTATTTACTTATAACATTTTGATTCATTATGTGCGAATATGTGGGAAGTTAGTTTTCTGAATTATCCAAACATAGAGATTTAATTTAGATTTGATAGCGAAGCCATAGGTTGCCAAATTGTTAAAGTAATTTACTGTATTAGGTAAAACATTAGTCCCAGCAACCTCTCCCCTTCTATTGTGGACAAATATCCTGAATGTGATTTATTTGCGGGAGAATGGAAAGATATCATGTCAGTATGCTTGGAGTATCTACTGCGAGAACACTGAATAAAAGTGCGTTCCTATTAGTGTAAGTGGCTTATAGCCATTCTAACATAGTTTCAAATAAATAAATTAGTTGTACTATTTTATATATCTATATTTCTCTCTTTAACTAATAGGTAATCTCTTTTCTATTCACCATTAGATTTAACCGGCCATTTTTTCCTAGTTAAAGCTTCTGCCGCGTTATTCACTAAGGTTTCTCAGCGTCGCACTCGTCGTCGAGTGTCTGTTTTAAAGAAACAAAATTGAACCTTATCCTCTATGTATTATGTATCAATCCTATGATTGAAACCAACGCTCGTCGTCGAGTTTGACGCTGAGAAACCTAAGTGAATAACGCGGCTGGTAATATATTTTCCTTTCCTTTCCTTCATTTATTTAATGGCGATGAGCTTAAGTAAAACTATTCCGCCAATGTCAAGTGATTGTTGTACAAACGGGTAATATCTTTTGCATTCAAAAAACGACTGACAGCACACTTTTCCAATTGACAGCATAATTTGATGCAACGCGTTTCTCAGTCAAAGCTAAAGTCATAGCTATTGTTATCGTCAAAATTATCTTTAGTTTTAACTTTATCAACTATAACCGTGCAACCAAGCATTTCAATAATTATAATTATATGTTATTTTAAAGGTTAAATGTAGCACAAATACAAATTGGCATTCAATTATATAAATTTAATACAATTTGACATATTATATAATATCATAATATAAAGGTTTTGAGTTCGATACAAATGTTAGTATAATAAATAAATAGGCTATCTGTGTGACCGACTTAGATTTTGTAGTTACAAATGAACCCATCTAGCTACCTTTTTCTTTGTGTGTGTCCTTATTTGAAACTATAGCAATAAAGAATACGAATAGAAATTCCAAATATTAATAAAATTGTGAAAAAGAGGACAATAAATACTTTGCATTACACGAAAATAAACAGTGGTGTAACATAATATAAAATAACTACAGTGTAACATATAAAAGCTGTACTGTAACCCGCGTAGACTTAATTTAATGAGTGGCTTTATTTTGCGGAACCCTTTTTTGAATAAAACTAACTTTATCTAATTATTCCTAAATATTCCTTGTAACATCAGCTATCTGCCAGTGAAAGTGATGTAAAAGTCAGTCCAAAGTTCAGCCAGATCAAACAGATAGACTGATAGAGAAACATTTAAAAACCCATAAAAGTACCGTATATTATATAATCATAGGCATTTAGGGAAAAGCTGTCAATTTGGAATTACGAGCAGACACTTTCAAGTTCATTTATACCGATACATGTATACATGATGATAAAGTTGAATAACAGGACGTAGAAAATATTGATATTATTTATTAAGTTGTAATTACTCGGCTCATTAGTTTTTATACGTGCACTAGATGAATTGTCCATTGTCTTCATGAATTCGCACGATCATAAATACTGTTATATTAATGGATGAGTTTTGGAGTTCGCCTCTTGTACATTCTCACGAATTCTATTTTATAATGCGAATTAATAATAATTATATACTTAGATATAAATAAAAAAAAAAAATTCGTCATGTGTGATACCTAAAGATAGGTATTAAAAATGATATTGGGGTTTCTAATTAAAAAAAATGTTTTATTGAATAGTTTGCGCGAGAGACACTTCCGTGGAGGGCAATATGTCCCCCCTGTAACTTCTAAAAAAAGAGAATGATATAACTAAAAAAAATATATGATGTGCATTACCATGCAAACCTCCACCGAAAATTGGTTTGAACGAGATCTAGGAGTAGTTTCTTTTAATACTTTCTTTTAGTCATAAATCGTAAACCACTACGGAATCCTTCATAGGCGAGTCCGACTCGCAATTGGCTGCTGCTTTTTTCCTCCCTAAGTTTTTGGTTACTGATCTTACCGATTTTAATTTGTGGCGCGAAAGAAATCTTTTGCAGCTATTTGAAATACGAATCTTTGTGATAAATTACCAATCAATATTTATTTACGTTTTATTAGATTCCTATATGTATTTACATCAAAATAAATCCACGTGGAAAATTTCGTCTTCGAAATATTGTTTCTAATGTTAACAATTGCTTTGGTGTGGCAACGCAATTGTAAACGTTTATATTATATTATATTATAAGTGCGAAAAGAGAACGTGGTTACAGTGTTTACAAATCCTTGTTTCTCGAAAATCGTAGTTCGTCCACGAGATATTTAAGTACATAATGGAATTTCTTTTCTTGGAATTGTCTAGCCTCGAAATATCAGGTAAATTACATCAAGGTCTTTTCAGTGATGTAAACATGAAATTGAAACATTGCGTTTTTGAGATAAACAGACAATAATTACATTGTATTTCTCGGCATCGCTCCTACCGAGGAAGGGACGAGTTGAAATTTTAATAGGTTCAATGAAATAGGTCAAACGAATTCAGTTGTTTGTTTCAATTTAGTAACAGATTTCATCATCGTAATGTCTTATTTATAAAGATTAAAATAAATTTTAATGTTTTAAAAGTTCCTTTCCCGTATTTATATTTTCACGAAACTTTCTTTAATTATGAATGTATGTTGTTTGGGAAATCTATTTATTTACGGAATATGCTAGTTATAAACTGTGTTTTTATAAGTCAGTCCGCCTTATATGTTTGTCGGTACAGATTGTTGAAGATTGAATTAGATTCATTACCATCATCCGCTATTATTAGATCATCCTCTAAGGTCATCATAGTCAAGTAAACGTAAAGAGTTAAATTAATTAAATATTTGTATTCTTTCCCTTATATTTATTCTTATTTAAACAGTTGCGTGTAAATCGTAAACTACGTACCTATACAGTAAATATGTAAGTAAAAAGTATATCAAAAATATGTTTGATATGAACTAAGTTTGGTATGCAGCAACTTCACTTCGATAAGCCTAAGGCTAGAACTATACTCCTATAGGCTCCTATACTCGCTTGTAATACCAGGCTATCACGCGCGCGTTTCCAACCCCGTAAATATGTCTTCACACCCTTCTTGAAGAAAGGCCAAATTTGCTAATTTCATATACGAATAAAATTTAAAAAAGTATTTACATACATAAAGTTTTGAATGCGCAGTAGTCATTATATGAGTCTGTCTCTGTCTATATGTATGGCGCTGGGCGAATAAATATCTGCACAGTTCTTATTCCCATTATTTTTCGTTACGCGTTCTTTACTCGTGACTGGACATAATAACTATACTTTTTGATAAATATTGCATGGGTTATGTAATTGATGTACTTAGCACCTACCTACAGCGATTTACGTGCAAATCACCTTTCAATATTGGTTAATATTCTTATATACATCCTTTATATTTCTGACATAAGTCTTATACCTTAGTTCTTACCAACTTATAGAACATGAAGAACATAACAGTGACCACTTTAATTTCAACATGTACGTACGTATCTACATCGATATAATGTAATACTTAATTAATTACGGAGCTGTTTCAAATTCCTAATATCCGCAAGTTGCACTATGCTACTGTTATGTCGGTCTTCCTTTATTAGTTACAAGTGTTTTGCACCTCTTTGAGTTTTTCGGCCAATTAACAGACGTTCGATAATTTTTATTTTCTCTCTGATTTCCAAACTTCACGTGGCAGTAGACATCATCATGGGAGCTAAAAAAAAATAAGTAGCTACATATTATCCTTTTTATTTATGACTAGCTGTGGCCCGCGGTTTCACCCGCGTAGACTTAATTTTATGGGTGGTCCGCGGAATGCTAATATTTTTTTAAATTAATAGTAGCCTAAGCTACTCCTTGTATCATTAGCTATCCACCAGGGAAAGCCCCATCCAAATCGGTCCAGCCGTTTTAAAGATTGGCCGGAACAAACAGACAGACAGAAAAAAAAATGGATTTTCTTTGCCATACTTTCATATGTATTTAGTCAAAAGGTGTAATTTTGGTATTACAAACAGACATTTACATTTTGTTTATCTGTATAGATATTGAAATGGCCCGGGATGTATTTATCTGATTTGAAATAAATGTATGAAGCGAATTGTTAAAGAATGTATATACAATCTGCCGACCACGTATAAACAAGGTCAAATAATATTACTTCTTCGTGTAATGTCAGAGTGAACCGCAGTTAGTATCGTCGAATACAATCGTGTTCGGTACAAAACGCCATTGTGCACAATGGTACATATAAACTGCATTCACTGATCATGCATGCTCAATAATGCTGTCACAGTATAAAGAATACGCAGTCGCGCACGACATTGCCGAGAGTATTCGTGGTCGATAAGAAATGAAGATTTCCGTGAGGAATATTTTGTTCAACAATTTCGTAACAATAGCATTATGACAATAAAAGATTAGTCCACCGAAGTCATTTAAGTACTTACTTCTGTAGTAACCTAGCAAAGTAAACATGCAATTAGAACAAAAATCATGTGCTGTGAATGAATGAGACTGTAGGTATTATTAAGAGGTAAAGTTTGTATGTAGGAAGGACTTCATCTATTATCAACAAATATTTCAACGTTGATTAGAATGAACTTTCTGGGTAGACACAAGGAGACAGGCGTGCTGAAGTGCTAAAATATTTGTCTTATATTATAAAATAATTTATTTATTTTTACTTTTTTATATATTATTTTCTAAAGTACATCATTACATAGCTTAGCTTAATAAGAGTTTAAATGGCGGTCTTATCGCTCCAAGCAATTCTTAAAGACAATCATTGGATGGAGTTGCAGAAAAGATATACATTGGTAGTATTTTGGTGTACGCTACGGTATAATTATAATAAATACAATTAATATAGGTATTTACTTACACATACATACTTGTAATATGTATCTTAATGTAAGTATAATATATCTAAATGTATTAAAACTATTATGTATAATTAAAAATATTATTAATTATATACGAACTTAGGTATATTACAATATGAATGAATTGGATTGTTATCTTTCCAGTCGCACACCCCGCGAATCATAAATGTACGTTGTTAGCAGGTAGGTAATATTATATTTGGTACCGTGATTCGATGCATGAAACAATTGCTGCACATTTCACTGCACATTGAATTGATCCGGGCCAGAAATCATCCATGTGTGTAGCCGTATTCATTATACGCTCCATTTTTATTTTGTTATTGCGAAAATGACACGCGTCGTATCGTGAATCAGTTACACTTTTTTTTATTTAAACAACAATTCTCGACACATAATAATTCTCAAATTCAGCAAGGTACGTGTAGAGTATTAATAAAAAAAATCTATGGTTATTGCCTGCATTTGATTAATTAAGTAAAGTGCTTAACTTGTCTATACATATATACAGATAAATAAAATTAAAGAATATTATCATAACTCCAACACTTTCATATGCATTTGGTGAAAAACTATTCATTTGGAATTACTAACAGACATTTCGATTTAATTTATGTTTTTATAGATTTGTTGATTAATTTGGTCAAACAGTTAAAGTACTATTAACTTTTATTTAGTCAGATTTGAAGGGTTATAATAACTACTAGTAATTTTTTTTTTTTTTTTTTTTTTTTTTTTTTTTTTTAGGAAGATTTACAGCTAGTGAACAATTATAATGATCTTATATGTAATTAAATGCTAATAACAAATCTTCACCTATAAATGTTAAATGTAAAAATATAAGCCTTAACTAATCGATACAAACTTTGCTACACGAGAGATTTTTTTACATGAGAGAACATGGCATAAACAATAAAAATAACATGACACATTAAATATGATATTAGATAAATGAGATATACCAGGTGAGAATAACATTTAGAAATAAATCAAAGAACATATAATAATAAAGGAAGAATCTAAGTGTATGAAATTGTAGTTATTTAAAGTAGTTATCAGTTAATACTTTCTTAACAGTTGTTAAATTTGTACAAAATAAATCAAAATCGTGCAGTGCTGAGCACTGATTAAAACTATGAATGCTACGAATTATAAATGTATTTTTCCTATAATTAGTGCTAGTGAAGGGTGCATATAGGACTGGCCTATTTCTAAGACTCAGTTGATTTGTTCGAAGTGATAATTTTGACAATAGTTCTGGGCTATCAATAGAGCCTTTAGCAATGCCCATAAGATAGCAAACATCACTGATATTGCGTCGAATTTCAAGGGGTAAGAAATGATACCGCGAGCAACGATGAATATAATTTTCGGATGTCTGTTGGGTTTTAAAATCTAAGTATCGTAGGAATCTTCTTTGAATACTCTCAATTCTGGACTTATAAATTTGGTAATTGGGGTTCCATACCTGTGAAGCGTATTCAAGGTGACTGCGCACAAAGACACAATATAATATTTTTATAGTTTTAAGGTTCACAAAAGCAGATGAGGTCCGAATGATAAATCCGAGAGCTTTAGAAGCCTTTTTAGTTATATTATCTATGTGTTTATCAAAGATGAGCTTACTATCATGAATAACGCCTAGGTCCTTTATCGCATTTAGTTTTACAAGCGGTTGGTTGAGTAGTGTGTACGTGGAATTAATGACATTTGATCTACGCGTGAATGTCATGTAAAAACATTTTGCTACATTAAGGCTTAGTTTATTACACATGCAATAGTTTTCAAATCTAATTAAGTCGGATTGTAGATCAACGACATCTGAGGTATCATTAATTAATTTTAACACTTTCATATCGTCAGCAAATAATAAGAATTTAGAATGCAAAAAACAACAGTCAATATCCATAATAAATATTATAAACAATAGTGGACCAAGTATGGATCCCTGGGGTACTCCAGATGGGATAGATGTCCACCTAGATGTATACCCTTGTAAGACAACCGCTTGGGAACGATTTTCAATATAAGATGCAAACCACCGGAAAAGGTCACCATGTATACCAGCCGCGAGAAGCTTTCGTAAGAGGATAGAATGATCTATCCGATCGAAGCACTTACTGTAGTCGGTATACACGACGTCCACCTGGACCCCGTCTACCATACCATCAGATATGAAGTCATTAGCTAAAACAAGATTTGAAGTAGTGGAGCGATTTTTGAGAAACCCATGCTGTTCATGGCAAAAACAAGATTTGAGCGCAGCATAAATTTCATCATAAACTAGTTTCTCAAAAATTTTGGCAAACAAGCATAATTTGGAAATAGGACGATAGTTTTCAGTGTCAGACCTATCACCCATTTTATGTATAGGCGTGACAAATGCAGACTTCCAAATTCGCGGAACCACTCCCTCTCTTAAAGACCGTTCAAATAATATACATAGCGGTACGACTAAGCCAGCCACGCAGTTGACAATAAATATAGGAGGTATGGAGTCAGGACCCCCCGCTTTATTCAAGTCTAATGATTTTAAAAGCTTTTCAACTTTTGATGAAGTGACTTCTACTGAAGAGATGCTTGCAGAGCCAAGCGGTGGATTAGTTATATTATTTTGTTGAGATTCATGAGTGTAACAGGACTGAAAATAACTAGAAAATAGGCTTGCTATACTTTCCCCTGTGTCCGCTGTCACACCTTTGTAATGCATGACATTTGGGTATAAGTTTGTTTCTCTTTTACTTTTTATGTAGGACCAAAAAGATTTTGGATCATTAATGATTGAATTTTCAATCCTTTCTAAATACATTTTGAAACAATCTTGTTCAAGTTTAATAGCTCGTTTCCGCAATATTGAAAAAGTTTGATAGTCTGATAAATTCCCGTACGTTTTATACCTTGAATGAAATTTATATTTTTCTTTTAACATCTTGATTAGTGCCGAATTATACCATGGAGGATGTAGACAGCTTTTAATAGACTTTTTAGGAATAAATTTATCACGAAGGTCGTATAGTTTATTATAAAACGTTCCAACGCTATCATCTAATGATCCCGAGCTCAAGCAAGCGTGCCAGTCAACATCTGTTAGGGCTGCAACGATGGGTGAATAGTCAACATTATTATATTTATATTTTATTGTGGTTATCTGTTCAAGTTTGTGTAACTCAACAAATTCCACTTCGATATAAAGCGGTTGGTGATGTGGATCCACGGGTACTAATGGTTCATCACTGGCTTTGATGGAGAGAGACGTATTAGAAAAGACCAAGTCTAGTAGACGATTATTGACATTTACCACACCGTTATACTGAGATAAGTTACAGGTATCCGTTGTATCAAAGAACTCGAGAAGGTAATTGGCGGTGAAATTAATAGGCGACAGTTCTTGAAGTCCTGGAGAAATCACCCAGGAAACATCGTCCTTAAAATTAAAGTCACCCAAAACCATAAAAACATCAGTGGGATGGGATATAACCAGCTCGTACAGTCGGTGAGTAAAATTTTGGAGTTGAATTTTGTATGAGTTGCCACAGCCCTCCCTACATAAATAAACTGTACAAATGTGAATTCTGTAATTAACTGTAGGGTGAGACCGTTTAATAGTAATAGTAACCCACAAGTCTTCGGCCGAGCTCCTCCAGTCGGGTCTCTCAACAACAAAGAGGTCACGTCTTACAGCCAACAAGACCCCACCGCCATACATCTGAGAGGTGCGCGAGTATTCGCGGTCTCGTCTCCATACATGGTAGCGAGAATCAAATAACTCACTAGTAGATAAACCATCCACCAACCAGGTTTCTGTAAGTGATATAATATCGTGGCTGCTTAGTGATAAATTAGCAAAGAAGTTATTTGTCTTTGTGCGCAGGCCCCGTACGTATTGGTAGTACACGGATAATTTATCGAACTTTGCGATAGCTAATAGTTACTGTAAATAAAATTAAATAAGAAATAATACATTTGAATAACATAAGCACATATCCCAACAGATAATGCTTAACAGAGTATTCTATTAAATTAATAACAATATAGTTATTGCAGTTATTGATATCTACTGTCAAGAGAAGAGCCTGACCGTTATATAGAAATATTTCAATTTTAAATACGGCACACTCTAAAGTTATAGTTACCGGTATGGTATTCACTATAGAACAATACACCCACATTGTTAGTAAATCTGTGAAAGCTAACAGATTGAGTATCGGTAACGCAGAATAATGCGATATTAACAAGGAAATGATAATTATTTGTACCCTTAGAAATTCTAAGCTAATTATTAAACAGTGCGGGTGCGCAACTAAATAGTTATCACTCGGAACTGGACACAGAAAGGAGCACTGTGTTAATAACAAGAACAATTCAAATTGCTCCACATTCAATAGCACAATAGATAGGCCGAGGTAGAGAGATAAGGATACTACGATCCAATACGACGTAAGCGATAAAGAGTAGCATTGCATTAGCAGCTTTACGTCACAAGTAATAGAGAGTAAAATTGCACTGTGGTTGATTACGTTATACGGGGTTTTATAAATAAAGTTTGTACCTGCTTGAACACGGACACTGAGTAGTTGAAGGAAAACAGTAGTAGCATAAGTAATAATAAACAAGTGGACTGCGATGCTCAAATTAAAGGTGTCACTGCACAATTTTTTAGTTAGCGGGATACTACACCTCTTGAACACAATTATACAATTCTTGAGAGATCTAAAATCTAATAATGGCATTTATAAGATTGTGCTCGAAGAAAAAGTATATACAATTTTATATAGGGTAAATAATTAACTTAGCTTTCGGATAACATTAACACGTGTATAGTTGCAATATCATTAAGTACTAAATTAATAAACGTATTGTTTGTTACGCTGTTACTACTAAATAAAATGTAACCTTACCTCACAATGAACAGATAACGTGCACAGTGTATTTTACAACAGGATTTCCGTAATTTTGCAATTTATTACTTGTACTTAATTTTATGAGTTATTAGCATTTGCCCGCAAGTTCATTACATGTGGCACCATCTATAGTAACATTTTAAAGAAACTTTTGCGGCCGTGCGCAAAACTTTAGTATTTACTCCAGATAGCACGGTGCGCGAACGCATCAGTCAAAACTTATATTTGTATAATAAAAGAAAAGGATTATAATCGTATGTACCGTAAGGCACCTGGCTTACGAACATGCCTACATTATAAAAAATATATGTGTTGAATAATTGAATGGACTAAATTGCACAATTGTTTGAGAAGTTAATAAATTCTTCACCAATTTTAGGAAAACACTTGGGTATATGTATCTTTATGGGTACTATCTATCTATGCTTATATTCGCGATATTAGGTATATTGACCCGATGCTGTCGGTGGAAGCTCCATATTTTCGAAAGTGAATCATAATACAGGATGATATTTATTCTGTACCTAATTGCTGCTCGTTGCGTTAACAATCAATATTCTGTATCTCAATTATAACTAGCATTTTTTTATCAATAAAGCATGTACATTGCCTTTATTATTTCTAGAACGCAGCGATACCTGCGTGAGTATGTTTGTTTTTATGATAATTCGTCTTATTCGATGTAAGCACCAGTAATGAGTGGAATACTTACAAGAGATGTCTAACGAGTGGCATGGTATTTGCGTGGCATAGTTTCTCATATGAATCAGGGTGAGAAGTTACGTTCCCAGTAGGATAATGAGTGTGCGTCGTTCTCTGTTGTCACGCTCAGCTACTGGTACTTTATTAACATTCGTTAGTTTACATTCCTCATAAAGACATAATTATCTTATTTATAACCTACAGAAAATGTTAAAGTTTCTGTTATGCCAAAACAGAAACTTTATACTCCAACCGTGTCTTTTGTGCCGTTCGTTTCTCTTATTCAATTAGATTCAACTTTATTCACTTTATTCACATTGGCACCATCAACGTGTTTAAATTTACAACATATGAGTAAATAGAATCGAATGCTTTGAGTTTACCTAGGAACAGCAAATAAGTTGCGCCCTTCTAATTCACATTATCCACCGGTAGACTATTTTAATTTAAAATTATTTTGTATGCCACTCTGATCCACCCTGCCATGCTGCGCTGAACAAAAATAGTGCAAATACATATTTTTTTGTAATCAGTCATAGAAGTTTTGAGAGTCGCGTTTAATTAACAGCAATATACCCACAAATTTTAGTTGTAATTTGAAAATGACCTTTATGTAGTATCGACAATTTTATACTCGTTTTGCAACGTGAGCTGCATGTTACCAACAATAGTGCGTTCAATGGAGTCAGCGTGCGTGACTGCGCTCTGAACCGTGATGCTTAGACACTGGGGAGCACGCTTAGCAGGGTCTCACTTGGACCAAATGCGGAACATTCATGAATAGTTTTTAACAGCCTAACCAAGCTCCACAGGACAAGAGTTTCCATTTTCGTAGGTTGCAATATGTGATTTAATATGCTGGATTACATAACAATATCATTAAAGAAAGCGAGAAAATATTGAGTATCTTTTCATGTACAGTATACATAATCATAATCATATTTGGCTATCAATAGTGATCTGGGGGTCTACTATCATCGTTATAGCAATGACTTCTTACTAGCTTCTTAGCTTTGACGTTTCATTTTAGTAGGTATCACAAAATGAAACGACGAAGCTAAGAAGTTCTTATTTCGCTCTACGTAAGCCGATGATGGTAGGCCCCTGGTATTTTATTAATAAATACTATAAATCAAATCAAAAAGTTTTATTCAACATAAGGAACTCTTGGAACAATTATTGAACGGCATTTCTCTTACGCATTACGCTAGCTTAGTTAATTTACCACCGTTTCCAAATGTGAGAAGAAACGGCGAAACAAACTCCTCGGCGTTTTTTTTTTACATTTGCCCCTTCTTTATACATAGGTACAATTTAATGGAAGAGTGAGCTCATTGCCATGCTTGGCTATCATCAATATACTCAGTTACACTATAATATGATTTTTCACAAAGTTTCTGTTTGAGGATTGCCTTAAAACTTAAAAATGGTAGCTCACACATTTTTAATGGTAGTTTATTGAAAGAGCGTATACTTTGCTCCACAAAGGAGGTACCAGTTTTTTGCAGTATAGTTACAGGGACACGGAGCTTATCTCCGTTGCGTGTATGTATATTGTGCATATCACACTTGCTTACCATGTAAGGTAAATCATTAATATAAGTTAAAAAGAGAAACGGACCAAGAATTAAACCCTGTGGAACACCCATCTCTACTGGGCACCCCGGAGACATTTCGCCTTGTATATCAACTTTTGTATTCTATTACTAAGATATAATGATATAAGATTTAGAGAATTATGTAGTTGCTGTTGCCGGTGGGTCGATTAGAATGATTATAAGTCATTTCTTGTTACCTATATAGTTCTTAAAAAACATATGATATTTAGATACCTACTACGTTATTAATATAATATTACTTATAAGAAATTTTATAGAAATTTAATTTTATTCCTTATAAGAAATTACCATTTCCGCATTCATAAATATAGCAATGTTACATACATTACTATCGTTTGAAGCGATATTAGGTTTATGCTAATTTGGTCATTTTTATTTTCAGATCCCTGTCGATAAGAATGGAAAACTAAGAACCATAGAATTTCGAGGGATCTACACCAAGAACCATCCTAAAATAAAAACGATTGAACAAATGAATTCCGATGATCTAGTAAAAGTCAAAGAAATGTCTGAACGGACGCAACAATCTGAAAAAAAAACGCAAGATATTGTGAAAGATCAGCTATTATGTAAAACATACGCATCTTTGATACCGAAAATGAGCTTAAGCTTAGAGAGAGTAGTAGAGCAAAATCCCAGAATCTTAGATTTACGTGAAAAACTAAACGAAATCACCAGAAAACAAGATCGTAGTGTTGATAAGAAAACTAAAGGGCTGCTCAATGATATCACACAACAACTGGTTGATACAAAGGATGAAGAGGAGTCCGGGCCTTATAGTTTACTCTTCGATTTGCAATCAGATCCATCTACATCTTGTAAGAAGAGCACAGAAGGTTTATGGAACCGGTCCAAAGTGGATGGTGACACGATATCTCAAAGTTGTAAACTGACAAACAATTCCATTACCAAAAGTGCGGATAGGTTACCAAACGTCATCAACTTTGACGATAAACCTATGAGGGAATTTGAATACTCATGCGAAAATGAGTTTAATTTTCCGGTAAAAAAAACATTTAATACACATTCCAGGTCTGATCTCTGCCTACAATTAAAATCTCATATGCATCCACGCATGTTCGAAACAAACCTAAGCCCTAACGATAATTCTCTTAGCAGGACGAATGAAGAGAACTCATTAGATGATAGTTTAGGCATTTTGACGCCAGACCAAATGGACGACATATGCTACTTGGAGAATGCATTTTCTCCAACTGTTGAAGGACTACCAATATTCTGTGATAATAATGATTGTAAAATATCTCCAGACAATGGCGACACTCCATCTACTGATAAGACTGAGAGTAATTCTGCGGCATCTACGATACAAAATGATGGGTTTGATAATGTTGACAATAAAAAATATACGTTTGATGGCTCACAAGCGCCAATTGTTACCTTCGAAACAATTCTTGATAACGGAGATATAACTGTCTATAAAAGCGAGTCGACATCGAAATGTAATGAACCATTAGATACTCAGGTCAGTTCTTCAGATACTTCAAAGATACCCGAGGTTTACCTTCATGAGTCCAACACAGAAAATGAGGAGCTAAATCCGAATTTAGTCGAAGAAGAATTTATGCCGTCAATTCACAGCAGCATTTTAGAACCAGTCAGTTCTCTTGCTGAAAATGTTATCAATTTAGAAATACCATTGGATTGTAAACACGCTAATCTGATGATTGCCAACAGGATAGATCAAACACCATCCCCAGAAGACCTACCTCTTGACAGCTCAGAATTGATTGGTGAAATGAGTACGTATTCCCAGTTTTCGGCTTCTACTTTACATGATACCCAGACATACTCAGAAGGTAAAAGTGATTATCCCAAATCGATGGAAACTTCAAAGGTTTCGAATAGTTTTATTACGAGCATCACAAGTATAACCAGTTTAGATGGATATCAAGGTGATGGTGAGATGTCGAGGCCAGTAAGCCGAGGTGCGGATCATTCTATGGAGAACAGAGAAGATGCAATAGATATGGACTGGCAAAATGTTCCCGTGACTAGAAGGGCAGATCCAATGACTGATTCGGATTTCTTTACGGAAAGCGATGCTGATGGATTAGATGATCATATGCAAAGAGGTGATAGACGAGCTCAAGTTATAGATGGAGCACTTTATGGAGGTAAAAATGGTAATGGAAATCCACCCTTAATTGTTAATAGAAACGAAGATTCTTGCATGGAATCCAGTGGTGTTTACACAGATTTTGAAAATCACCGTACCTCACCAGTATTTTTGAATGTTATCGATGATATGTCCCCTGAAGGCTCAACACCTTCAACTCGCTCCGAATGCAGCCAAAAAAATGTTAGTACAGGTAATTTAAGTGCTTACTTTTCCTCGCTACAAGATAACATGGAAGAGCAAAAGTCTGATGTGACACGCGTTGTAGATGAGCATGAGTCACCTAAGAATAGCAGTAAAAGAAACTCGTTAAATAGTGAAAAAGACATAAGATCTAACGAAAAAGGCAAAGAAGAGAAAAGAAGTTTTACATTGAAAAAGTACAAAATGCCTAAACGGGATGTGCCAAGTAAATTAAAAAGCATGTTAAATAACAGGAAGACTGAAGTTGATAATAGTGTACAAAATAGCCCGAAAGCTGTTAAAAAAACAGACAGACGTGATGCATTGTCTAAAAAGAATTCATTGGATAATAAGAATGATTACAAAATGAAATCCTTTAAAGATATCAAGTCTAAAGTGGATTGCTCATTTTCACTTCAAAGATCGCAGACATCCTGTAGCGTTACGAGAATGTTAAGTTCTAAGTCAACCAATACCAATGCGAAACCTAAGAGGTATTTATTAAATTATGTGTATTCGCTGTATGCCTATAAGAATAATATTCAAGCAATTAGATATCATAGATTTTGTTCATATAGAAATCCTTTAATCTATAACATTTTCATTAAATCCGGCTGTACGAAAATGTTTGAATTTTCTCAATATAACATTTTCTTTAAGTATGAGTTGACGAACTGCAACAAGTTAATTCATCTGCATGTATATAATTACGAGTTAACACAGCCGACTTTCTTCGTAATACAGTATCATAACAACCTAGCAAGAAAGTTATAAAAGATGACTCTTATTTGCTACTCATTAAGAGGTTCTGGCATGGTTTAACCTAATATTCGACACCTAAGTAATATTGATTATTCAAATACTCTTCTCAAAATCTTTCTTTGCCGTCTTGCACAAAGATAAAGTTTTATGTAATAAGTAATGTTATATTTTTTTTATATGTCAAGCCGCCACATGCGTATGCGCATGGAGTTGGGTTCGGCCAACGGCAGCGGCAAAAGCAGCCTTCACAGCTCTCAAAGCGACATCAGCGCCACCAGCACACCGCTTGGGAAACACTCTACCAGCCGATTTCCTCTGCTACGTAAGTTTGTCATCCGATATCACTACCTTTACTTGGCAGAAATATAAAAAGCTATGGAAGAGTCTCAATAACTTATCTAGATCCTCTATTTTTCCAACATAAAGCGAGGGTTCTTATATTTAAAAAAATTAATTTATAATATTCATTGTTGTTTCAAGTTTTCTAGCGCAAGTCAACAAAAGTAGAGAGTTTGATAGCGCTCCTATATCTCGCCAATTCCTTTCATGATCATGACACACATAAGACACATAGATACACACTATCAAATTGAATGAAACATAATATATGAAGAGATCACGCGTAAATGTTGTGTGATAATAACGCAATACTATTTTGACTTCTAATCCAAGGTCGGCGTGTTTCACGTAAACTAATGACACGTGAATTGGAAAACAATTAGCGAAGTTGAGTGAGATCTATTGAATGTTTTCTTGGTAAACATTTTCTGGTGGCAACCTATGATTTATTGTTAAATTCAAGGTGAAATATGGTTACGTTTAACTAACGTTAAACCAAATTAGCGTCTGTAAGTAGGCCTTTAGCAAGCGAACATTAATGTTGAAGGTCTTGTTCAGTAGGAAGATGATGGAAGTCATTGGTTGTTTTTAAAACTAGAACATCCAGTGGTTACTGTAGTACTTTGTCTGAGATCGATTTGCGGAAACATTTTGAGCAGGCGTTTAAGCGTCGCTGATTTCGGTTCGACTAACTAAATTGTGTAGGTTTAAGATAGGTATTTCGATAATTATTATGTATTGTTATTAAACGTTTACTAAAATTATAAATGTATTGGGCAGCCTTATTTTGTATTAGGTAAATAACATTAGATGGTATATTTTACTTTATCCATACACAGAAATAAAATTAAGTGTCTGTTTGTAATTCCACATTAACAGCTATTCACTTAGTGCATATGTAAGATACACAGTACGTAAATATTTTTTTTAACTATTCTCTATCTTCCTGTTTGTTCCGGATAATTTCTAAAAAATCTAAATTTATAGCTGATGTTATAAGGAGTTACTACTACGTTTATTTTCGAAAAAAAATTTACTAAGGGAACACAAGATGAATGTGAATCGTTTAGGTAAGAAACCTCCTTTTTTACAAAATTCAACATCGTTTAATTGTGATGTTGAAATCATTAACAGTAGCAAAACAGGAAGTGATGCATTTAAAATTGGTGATTTACTTTCTGTAATTGATTATTTTTGACCAAATTTATTAATTCATCAGATCTACGTTTTGCTATTACTTTCAAAGAAGGCGTTTTAAGGTCACGTAAGCAGCGTTCAAAAACACCTAAGTAGTGGCAATAATTTATTTCAAAAAAAACATCTATATTTAATAATTTTAAGTATTATTTATTGTGGTCAAATTAATGAACTGCGAGTGTTCGCCACATTGAAAATCTAAATATTCAATATTTTATGTCAATTACCGCTGTGTTTACGTACTATACAGAGGCACTAACATGTTTTACCAAGGAGCGTTAATTTAAATTAGAAATCGGTTAACTATAATGAAAGCATAAACGAAACATGTCCTTGCTGACATTGCTGAGTTGAGTTAAGTGGTTTACTTAGTACAAGGGACTAACTACCAATAACGAGTTACCGCTTCGCTATTTCTTACAAAATATTGTATAAATATTTGGATTTGCTAGATTTTTTATAAATGTCAAGGCAGCAAAATGAACTTTTATTCTACATCTGAAAACGTCACTAATTGAAGATACGTACTGGATAAGATACGTAAGTAGGTACTGTGCATGCACTAGGACCAAAGTGGAAATGTAACAGTTTCTCGGTGACTTTCAGCGGAGATTTCAATTTCAAGATCAGCGGAACCGGCTTTAGGAATTGCGGAGTTAGAGATACATCTACCTTATTTTTTTTGGATGGATTAGTTGGATGGTTTCTGATTGATATTTTTCTTCCTTACATTGTGACTTAAGACAACGTTCCACTTTCTACGATTAAATCGATCTAACAATTACGTTGGTAAGTGAATGAACAAACTCAAAATTAGTGGGCATGAAAAACGACATCTAAGCGTATGATTTCAGCCTTCCTAGCCGAAGTCGTTAGGAGTTGGAGTGATGATGATAAAATAATGTATAACCTAGGGATTTGACTTGTTCTATCTAAGGTAAAGCAGTTGAGGATACAGATACAAACAAATCGATGCGGAAGGTCAACAGTGCGACTAGTAAAGGGAGCAGGCAAGCAAGTTAAGACCGCGTGGCAACTAGCATTTCCTCTCGGTTTGGGTTGGTTTGGCTCGCCAGTCGCCGGTGAGACGCGAGACGGCGCGCGCCGCCGTCCTGTCGCGTTCGTGACGTCAACTTGCAACGCGAAAAATCAATGGATTCCCCTCTCTCATGAAGGTTAACCGCATACCGCATTTTCACGAAGAAAATGTGTCACATGCTAGTGAAGTGTTGACGATACCATACCCTGGGAATGATGTTGGTCGATAATAATGACATGTCGATATAAACGCAACGCGTCACGTGAACGGTTCTTTTTAAGTTTTGTTTTGTATGGAGGTGTCATAATTTCTGTTTTCTTCTATACACTAAGTACTGTTTCATTTTGGTGTATTTAGACGTTTTCATTTTACTTTTAACTCTGTTAAGTCTGCAACAAACGACAGGTTTAACATAGTAGCCCCAAACCACCCGCGTGTTAGTGACGCCTATCAAATGTATTTACATTTGCGGTTGAGTAAATAGATTAAAAAATATATTTAATGCATGTTTTTGAAGACACCAGAATCTGATAATTATACCTGCGTTATTTACAGAACTATAACTTAACTGTCCTTGTTTCTGTACAGTCGTCAGCCTTCTTAGCTCTCCAAGATGTTATTTCAAAATAAAACAATCGTATTTTGTCACGGTTAGACTTTATCTACCTAGATTTATAATTTAGTCATGGTTGAGCTTTACGAATTAAATTTTTCATAGTTTCCATTTTTTTAAATCCACTTCTTGTGTTTTTACTGTCCTTAACTCTTTAGTATGAAATATCAAGTTATTCATTTATCTATTGGTTCGTATTTTATATTATTACATTAAACCTGATTTCATTATCATCATCACTAAAAAAAAAAACAACCTATTAGTTACAATAACTCTTTCCAAGCCTCCCAAGCTTGCGCTCTACAATAGAGCTACAACTGAGAGCTGCAATTGTAACTTAATATGCTTATTATAAAACAGTTATTTAATACTTATCATGTCACAAGTTGTTACATAAAGAATAATAAGACAGCAGAAAATAATATGCTAAGTAGAAAGGAGCTAGATACCTACCTATTTAAAACGCATACACGACACACGTCTGTATACGGTTCGTTCGGTTCACATGTAGTGCAGTCATCTGTAGCGTTGGATGGATTCGTACTTAAAAAGTTATCATAAAGAGGATTGTTTGCGAAAGATCCCACTATTGTTCAATAATTTTCACAAATGATTATACCCAAGACTTATTCCCAACAATGAATTCCACGAGGTATGTTATACTTTAGTGGTGAAGGAAAATTACCAAACTACCAACAATAAAGTAATACCAACCTTAGAATTGTGTTCTGATAAACAGGACGAGAAGTAAGTTTGTACTCCAGCATTTTAGTTGGTTGGGGAAAATGTTTTAGATATGGTCGTCTTAAGTTGAAGTCTTTATCTTTAGATAAGCGGCTAAGAGTTGACAGTATTACATGACTCTTTTTTATCTTCTAAAGTATGTACTCCATGAGATGGTTCACTTCTACCTACGGGGCATGAGATTGGAAAAATGTGTCTTCTAAAGAAATGTTTAGTTACTTGACACAAATTTTGTTATGTATGACTGTTAACATACTTATATTTATGTTGGTTTGATTGTTTCTCACATAATCGCCCTGGCCTTATCCCAAACATTGTTGTGGTCGGTACTCGTTTCAACCCGAAGTCGCTGATCACCAGATTTTTATACGAAGTGACTGCCATCTGACCTTCGTACGAGGAAAATTGATAATCTAGGTTTAATCTCCTTAAAACTCCTCCGACTGACCTGCAACCATTGCCAAATATGCTAAATATGCACCCGGGATCGTGTTAACTGAGGGAAATCAGGCGGTCACCAATCCAGCTACAGCTACGGTTAGGGTTACTTGACAGATCAAATGTGCAATAGCAAAAGTGTAACGAGCTCTTCTTATATAAGATAATATAAACTTACCTGTTGTCGTGCTACCTAACAGCAATTTGTAAAATAGAAATATTTTCCACAGCAGATGTTGCCTGCAGCAGTATCATTAAATAGTGCTTTGGTTTCGTAACTGTGACAGTTGAAATAAAAATTGTGATTGCGTATTTTATTTGTAGAGGAAATAAAACAATTTTTTGATAGTTAGATTTGAGAGACCTCTGTAAGGTTTCCTTCGAGATAGAGCATTATTTTTTGTCCTATTTTTAGGTAATTTTTTTGACTATACAGGCGAGAACATTTTTGTTGATTAAATGAATGAATAATATATAATTATATAATTGTTTATATGTTCGTGAAGCTTATTCGTAGTATGAGATTACTCGTAACCGCTTCGTAACAATCTCTACCGTAGCAGGCATGCCTCTATTCGTAATACACACGCAAAAAGTAAGTGTGCAAAAATTGTTAATTGACAGAGATAACTTGATTCGAAAGCATGAAATTGGCTAGCAGTTTTGATATAGATAATATTGTATTCCGTTGTGGCTAGTAATTTTAAAATTTTGTTCAGATCGTTCAACAGAAAGTAAGAAACGTGGTCGGTCGATAGTATCACTAAATCTTTTAATACTTACCACTTTTTTATATTACATAGCAGTGCTTAGCAACTGCTGGTTATATTGGCCACTATTATACATTATTGGTATATTCCACTAAAAATGGAATGTAGAGAAAGGACTTAATAATTCATAAAGCGAATGAAAATGTTTAATGTTTGACAATATATCTTGTATTGGAATCAGACACCATACAAAAAGTAATCCGTGACCAAATATATTGCTTGGTGAAAAAGATTCATGAGATGCGACGTGACGGGCTTTGCCGTTATAGGTTCGTGCATAAAAACAATTAAAAAAGTTATCGAATTTCGGGCCCTAGCCCCATTGTACCTACTACTCTAATAATAGTGCATTTGCAATTATTTTAAAAGATCAAAAAAACGTAATTAAGCGAATTTATTTGTTTGTAGGTAACATAATCACCTTGTGTATTTTGTCAAATAATATTACGCCCAAAATATATTTTAGAAAGCATGCAGCTTTGCACCTAACATACATCAAAATTTGCGACGGTTAATAATGCATGAGCGTAATGTATTTATAGGAGAATAACGGAGACTCGAACAGATCCCAGGAAATAATAGGAACATTATCTTAATGAGTCAAAACATTGGGATAGTAAATAGTTATGACCATTGTAAATATAATGAGACTGGAGACACAAATGGTCTAGCGAGTGAAACCCAGTGGAAGCCGCTGCAGTGTAACGGGTTATTCTCGTCGATGGATTTGTTGACGAGTCGTGAATCGTTGACCCCACACCGGTGAAGGCGAAACTAACTACAGTGCGAACTAGCCAACACTAACTCAACTCCACCGCTATCCAACAAGGAGCACCCATTGTGAAGTTAAATTAACTGACGAGTAGGTACCTATTTGCTCCGTAGCGGGCTCGCACAGAAATAACGTTGAAAAGATAAAATTAAGAAAAAATAAACTGAAAAAATTGTTGTAGCGCCGACTGCGGTGACGGTTTCCGAGGTGATATTTGATTGTTTCTTCTTTGGAATGAAAGCTATTTTAACAAGATTTAGATTTTTATCCACAACATTAAAACTAGAAAGAAACTTACTTAATATTTCGGGATAGCCTAAATACTGAGCAAGTATTTAGGTTCACGTCTACGATATTACGAGTATTACCAATGATTATTATCGAACATCAATGTATCGCTTTGTGTAACACGTTTTGGTTAAGCAGTAGGACTACAAAGGTATGGTTTGACCCACATTCGACACATTAATCTATGGCCTGGAAGCCTACGTGACATGGCATTCGCTATTATATCATTGGTTACATCAATGCCGTTTGAAGAATGGCGTTGATCGCCTACATGACGACCTACGAGTCTATATATTTCGGATTATGTACCTATTACAGTTACTTATTGGTAATATTTTGACCAGGGTTCGTTCATGTTACAATTACTAATTACAATTGTTAAACTACATTTAAATTTCCATAAAACATTGGGTTAGAGTTTCTTTAACAATGGTATTTGACTATGTATTACCTATGACATGTTTTATAAGATTTTATGCAACGCACCTAATCCTAGCCTTCGAAAACTAGGCCCAGACGAAGTAGAAATAATTGCTCTAATTTTGAACGTAATATCCCATTATGCTATTTAAATTTCTCTGTGAGATTTTTGTCTGGTCAACTTACTTACTTTGTGTATGGCATACACTTATTAAAACAGTATAATAAATAAATAAATTTAAAAAACGGTTAAAAGGTGTTGCTAATGAGAAGGCACTTCTTCCCCATGCCTGAATGAAATGCTATTCTATTAGCTTTGTTTAGTTCATCTTCAAATACATTGTATAAAAATGCAATAATATTTTACCTACACTTAAAACAATGTGCGCTCTTAGATTGATCGCTGTGTTTATTATTTATAAATTCTCCGAACAATAATATGTAAGTACTTGCGTCACTGGGTACATAAATTTTCATGAGAGATGAGAGAGTAACCATGAAAGAGTTTCACTTATTCTTATTCAGGTACTGACACATTCGCTACTTTATCGGATTACATGAAAGCTATTCTTGATTCGGATGAAGCTGCCTTACCTACCTGCAAAGATCTAATTAAGCAGTAAATTTTATCAATTTTATTTTCTCTTTTCTAAGTTATTTACAAACGTAGGTAGCTCGCTTTAGTTCTTATACAATTGGAAACCGTTTTATTAAGTACCCGATACCAGTTTCAAGTTCTTAGTAAGGTTGATTGTTTGATTCTAGCTCGGCCCAGCCTCCCATGTTTGCTTACTTATAAACTCGCTTTTCCACGAAGTGTCGTTACTCGTGCTAGTTTCAAGAACGCTAATTTGATCACACGAATGTAAATGAAACATGTTGACCTCACTGTTTGCCACTAATAGTTGCATGGTAAGTGTTTTGAAATAAAAGCATGAACCAAAGTACTGAACTGATATATTTGTCACATGCTACATATAATTGCTTTAACACGCTTTAAGTCAAACTACATTAAAAGCGTGATTATCTTCAATCTCCAATGCGTCTCAATAGTACCTAAGTACTTATATGCACAAGGGAGGTTTAACATACATATATATGCTCACGCCTGTAATCCCCAAAGGGGTAGGCAGAGGTGTTGTAATCACAACACCCACTTTTCACCGAAGATTATTAAGTGCCAACGTGACATGGTGAGTCCATCGCCGTCTCAGACACTTTACATACGTCATTGAATTAATTCTCAGAAATATGCAGGTTTCCCTCACGATGTTTTCCTTCACGGTAAAGCACGTGGTATGAAATCACTGTACATAAGTTTTATAGAAAAACTCTTTGGTACAGGCCCCGCTGGGATTCGAACTTGCGTCGCTTGCGCAGCAGGCTCAGACCTCAAGGCCACCACGGCTATTTAGGGAGATTTAATTTACTTTTAACTACTAACGGTACTGCTATAAAATTCCAGATGTCAAACTGTAGGTCTATCAAAACTGAATTTAAGTATTGAAATAATTGTCTTTTTTACCGACTTCATTTATGATAATTTGGTATTTTAGATGCAATATTGCGTGCATAGAATTCTTCCTTGCCTTTGAAAGTGTGACGGCCACCTTTATGTGGTTTTGTGACCGCAACAAACCGGTCTCAGTGCAAGATAGTAACAGGTGATTCCTATTGAGAACAGGTTCCTTCATTGTTTTGTTAAAAATTTACTCCTTTGTGTCCGTGGAATGAACCAATAGTGTTGGGTGACAGGACTACTTTTACTCGAAGGGAACTTGTACCGGTGTGTTAACGCATTGCTGATAAAGGTGCAGTATTATACAACATACCAAATTTACTGATCATACCATAAATGGGCACGCTTATTAAAGCCTTATAAGTTTTGCCAGTTATTAAATCTTTAGGAATTGTATTTATAATATTTGTCTCGATGATAAATATGATTTATTCATTTCTACAAAATTATTTATTTCTCATTAAAGTATATTTAATCACATTTATATCATTGAAAGCAGTTGGATTAGCAATGTTCAGTTATGTTATTGTAAGTAGTGCAGACATTGTACAAACAATGTAGTTACGTAATTACCGATTATCTATTGGCTGTATAACTATGTTGCTCTGAGTTTTCTCTCCTCTGAATATCCTCCATAATACATTATGTCACGTCACGTCTCTCATGGTAAAATGTATATCAGACTGTACTGCCCTCATATAAGGTTCGTTATCGTGAGACTAAACAGATGAAAGCTCCATTGCTTCGAAAGTAAGTAATTGCTACCTCCACGTTGTTTTTACACCGCAGTCTGTATTGGCTTTCCTTCACCACCTCATGGTCCCAACATATGTGTGTGTATGATTTACTGAGTGTATGATTTAACGTATTTCTTGCTAATAGTCGAGTATTTTGTGATAATATATCTTACTCTTTACAACGCAGCTTCTCTATAATTCACTTATCACTTTTTTGTTTGACATTCGAAGAGGAAACTAGGTTTTTTTATTTGACTGTTTTAATTTAGAATAGGTAATTAATCCATCGTACCTATTGTAGATTTTCCTGCGATAACGGTACACATTTTACATACCGACTATCAAAGAAGTCGTAGGTATTCGTTTTTGTAAGATGTCACTAAAGAAAGCACTAAATAATAGATATTTAATGCATTCTGTAGTTACATCTATTACTACTCAATTGGGTTTATATTTTCAGATATGATAAAGTTAGTAGTTTTTTTTATTATAACTTGCAAAAAAGCCCATAACGTATTTTGCAAGTTACAAGAACGGATAGTTCTTGTTTGACATCTTGAACACAAACAAAAATTAATATAGAAACGTTTTCGGATTCAGAATAGATTTATTTTAATAGTGAACAAGGCACAACATGATGTATGGCACTGAATGTCTATACTTAAGTTCATTTCCTCGTATGTGTGTCTTGCATGGAAATGAGTGCGTTACTAAATAGCAGCGCGATCTGACTTTATAATTTTGAAGTTAACTACGTGATTATAATAATTAATATAATTTCAGCCGTTCTCAAATACTGTGATGAAGATTACTAAAATATTGATACTGATGCTGTTCTATAATTATCGCAAATGTTCACAAGTTGATAATCATAATTTTAAAATATATAATATAATTTTCCACTAGTTTCTTTATCGAAGTATAAAATCTATTTATTCAATGTCAGAGAAGTGCATTTCTTGAGCGGGTTTTAACCGAAATGTCAAAACCGTTTATTAAAAGAAATCGTTGTGAATGTAAACAGAAAAATGTTCGGCCGTGAGATAAGAGGCCTTTCACATCGTTTTGGTAGGTAAACACTAAACACCTGTCACCTCACATTATATGCATCCTCTGGCCCCTTATTAGGTCAAGAGGCACGACATGTTTTATATTACTGATAGATTATATGGTACAATAGAGTTACAATTTTATGAAAGCAACTAACGAGGATATTTTATTAATAAGTAACGATTATTTTACCTGTTCGTGTTTACTGATTTATAATTATGTATATATAGGTAGATATGTAAATTTGTTAATATCAAAATACGGGTATATAATAAACCTGCTTTATGCATACACGTATTAAAACATATAAATTAGGTTGAAATAATGATGATGAACCCGAAGCGGCAAATAGTAATACTATCGATAATTATATTATGTATGTTCAGAAGACACAAGGAAACCACAAGCAAAGATTTTCGGTATCTTGGGCGGCATTGTGATGTTTTTTCCGTAATAAATAAACGCAGTCGCCGATAGAAAGCAGTTTCTTAGCTACAGCGCAATTCAAAATCTTGATTACTGGTAACGTTCTGTTAGCACGAAACCAGACGCAAAAGCTGGTCACGCCTTGAATTAAATGTTTTACGGTTTGCCATCAAATTGGATCCAGGGAATTCGCTCGAGTGTAACTAAGATCTCATTGGCTGTCGTACAGTTGAAACGGCGAGTCAATCACGCGCCGGATGTTAATCTGTGCATGTGTCCTCACGTCGTGAATTAATCACGCTCCGATGGCTGTACGCTTGTCCACATCAATATGTATGTGTTACTAGTTGGGAGACTATCCATTCCAGCAGCCATTTAACTACTAACTAATTAAAGCGATATACCTATAACTAGTTATAGTCGCTAACTGGTTGTCACTGCGTGAAAACTGGCTTGCTTAAAATAATAATCATCATGGTACCTCCACAAAATTACATGTAGTCCTAGCAGGGTATGATAATGATTTGTAGTAGATACTATTATTACTGTCAGGCGTCTTTCAAAAATGATTGTTAAGATAAAATTACGTTTATTGTAAGGGAAAAGGGACTGTCTCACTCCTTATTTCAGAATACATAAATGCGAATACGCTATTTATAGGATACTAGCTGTGCCCGGCAAACCTTGTATTGCTATATATTTTTGGGTGGTCACCCTTATCATTTAGGAGTATGAAAAATAGACGTTGGCCGATTCTCAGACCTACCCGAACTGTACACAAAATTTCATACAAATAGGTCCAGCCGTTTCGGCGGAGTATGGTAACTAACATTGTGACATGGAAATTTTATATATTAGTTTTAAATAGGGCAAAATTAATCCAAAATACTACTATTTATAACGAAACTATGATTCAGTGAGTAAACATAGAATATATTAAAAGGTTCCAGCCATGGTGGATCAGCTCCTTTCATGTGTAGTGCAATTGGCAACACGCCAGCCGCGGTCGCTGCGATGTTTTGTTGATTACGAAATTCCGCCAAAACTGTTGCAGTAGGTAGAAATGACCCCGTTTTCGGATATTATCATACCTAACTAGTTTTCGTCGAAAAAGGTTTTAATCAGTCTGAATTTGAATGACAATGATTAATTAATGGTTATCGATGTTAAATTATTCGGTGTGACAAAGCCTTTACTTTGTGGCGCAGTTTTAAAACTAATTAATAAGTATCGTGAAATAGTTTGTCGGTAAATTTGTTCGCTACAAATACGAGACAAAGAGACATCTGGAAACTATCCTTAAGAAATTTTGCTTTTACGTTATTTATTCGAATTAATTAGGTAGTTTGCACTAGAACTCTTGGACCCCACCAACTAAGAACCTGAGCTGAGAATGCGAACGTAAAAGTTTCTCGATACGCATGCCCATCAGCGTCGAAAAGTATAGTTCATCCTGAGTAGAAATGGGGTGAGGCGAGTATTCCTAGAGTAGATATAAAATGAACGGTGTAATTTTTTTACTTTATCTCCTTGCGAGTTGCTCATTGTAATAATATCCCAAGTAAATACGAGAACTATTTATACGTACCTGGTCTATTATCTAATTGTCAATGTCTAGGATGAGGTAAGGATTTGTAATTGGAACTTCGTATTATTTCATCCGCTTTCTAGCGAATTGAACTGAAACTTAACACGACATATGTGTCTAATGTAATAACGTAACAATCACGTAACTCCGCGTTACCGTATCCTATTTCCTTTCGTGTTTTATTTCACAGAGAAAAGAAATTAAATTCTTAACTATTAGCGATGCAAGCCTGAGTGGATGTTATTACGAACTTCCAGTAAACTAATGATTTTATCAAATCCACATCACGCCACTGTTTTTCTACTTAACTGAGTCACTGAACTGAAATTACAGTTTCTACCTTAAATTTAATAATTTCAGCCTATTTTAATAGATATTCAACTTCCATCCACTTCCTTATTTTATATTTAAAACTACATTAGTTTTTGATTGCCATCGTTTCTACGTCATTGAACGTTCCGATTTAATTTTATATTCTAAACCTATGGGATATTTTATAGCCGAACACATAAAATATTAAATTATAGGTCAATTGATGTTTCAGGCTTAGTTATAATACATAAATAGTTTTTTGTAAATATATTCTTATTATACAGACTTTAGCCAAACAAATCTATATCACATAAGATTTGAACCGGTGACATTAACGTAGCAATCAGGTATTCACCCTCTAGACCAACGATGTCGGATTTTTTTAAGTAAGTAGGAATTCGTGAGAATAGCAATACATAATAAACTCCGCTTTCCCTCATTAATCAAGCGACTGGGGTGCTAGCAGAGAAGTATTTATTGTGAAACTTGAAGTTCACTACCCTTCAAAGGCCCAGAATTATTAAAGAGCAACGAATTTAATACGTTTCACCTCAATAGTTTTATGGATACTGATATTTAAGCACTCAAATAGTACATTGCCTCCAAAAGTTCTTCGACACATATGACCCCATGAGTCATGGTAATTTGAGGAGTTCTTAGGACTTAGATTGGTATAATGCCGCACAATGGTTTTACAAAACATACGTGGATATCTACCAAAACAGAACGTTAATAAAATAATATACTTAAATTGCCTACTCTTAAATATCATCATGAAATCCTGATGGTCTTTACTGGTTGGTTATTGGCATATCTCCACTGAATCATAGAGAAACTATGACATTTAAAGGTACATTTTATTTAGTACGGTTTATTCTGTTGAGAGATCAATCACTTTCTTAATAATATACTCGTAAGATAAGGAGTAGCTCCTAGTGGTAGGAAGGAAAGCAAAAGATCAAGCTCAGTTTCGTGTGGGAGTTTCTTAAGTACGTCCAGTAATAAGACCATGTGGCGAATAGGAGCTCTACCATGACCTCTTATTAACTATGATTATGAGACAGATTCATATAACATAAGTCTATCACTGTCATGGCGCTAAGGGCTAAGTAAGGCCGTTGAACACAGAAAAAAAAACATTATGTCACCGCTTCCCAACATTTGGCTTCTCGATATCCCAACGAGTGAGTATTTTTGTAACAATTCATATAGGCAAGTATTGTCACGGTTCACTGAATCTTATACACAGATCACAGCTGGAGACTTGACAGGGTACATCTGAACTTGTGACCTTATTCGTGTAGTAGTTGAACTAGTATCGTTGTGCGGTTCGGGCCGCGTCCGCCTAGGAGTCACTCCTCTGTGTTCACTTCCATGGGTGAGTTGATATCAATGATGGAGCTCACTAGATCACAGTAGGTCAGTACATCATTCTATTTCCAGCTGCATGTGGAGCGTGAACCCCACGTGATTTATTTAAGCTTCGATCTCTTGTGAATCTTATTTTCCATGTCTTTTGTTCGTTGTCTGCAGTGCGCTAGGAATTGGATCACTAAAAGTATCTCGTCAATATTTTTACGATTGAACTGCGCAGTCGTTTTTCATAGTGGTGATGTGAATGTGGACATTGTGCCAGCTGTTCAGTTGACCTGATTGTATTTATTAACTAGATGTATGATTTTGTGGAGTGAATAATAATAGCTAAAACTATCAAAGATTTGTGGCCAGTGGAGATGTACAAGTTTAACTAGTGGGACAAGGAAAAAGCAACAGCATTCCATGTACGTAGAGCTTTGAAGATGATGTCTATTGGAACAGAAAAATGTCGCGGTACTCGAAAACTATTAATGTTGATGATCCAGAACAAAACGATAAATTCGTTAATTTAATACGTATAACTAAGACTACGTACACTGTGAATTTTCTTTTAATAATATTTATTTCGCGCACCCAGAGGCAATGATTACGGAATAATTATTTTGTGTGAGTTAAGATACGACGACTGCGTTTCGCTCTGAAGATGCTTATCATTCTAGCTTTGTAACAATAGACTGTCTTCCCATTACATAGGCTATAAATCAGCTTATATTATGTAGGTTTATATGTGTTTAAGAACTGGGTGCGTCAATTGTATAGCAATCATACCTGTGTTTGTTAATGGCATCATCTTAAGGCTATTTCAGTCGATGCAGTATCTACTCACGAGTCACGACCTTAGCAACTACGATGAGGTTTTGTCCACTGTTAAAGGTTTCGGCGTGAGAAGTTAATATTTTTTTGTATAGAATAAATGGATAAATTACCTGAGTACTTACAATACCGGCGCCGGTGTGGCGGCAGACTAGGGCTGCTTGGTTCTTTGTGTTATAATAAACAGCAGTGCTAAATAATTTAGCTTCCTTATGTTCATGTTGATTCCACGAATACATGATGTGAAAAATCATTTTAAATCAACAAAGATCAAAAGACATTCACTTCATAAACATCAACTTAATATTGTGCTTAAAACTTACCGGTTTTTAGGTGTTACTAAAACTCTATTATTCCTCTCTAATATTTGCCGACACTTAGGAATAACTTTAAAATTTCCACGGATATTATAAAAAAAGAATATACTCACAAAAAAAAAATATAATCAATTATTAAAATTTTGTTGCCAGCCCTAATACTTAGGGGCGAATCAAACTACTCAGAATTTCCGAGTACGGTCCCGGTAGTAATTTTGGTAGATATAATTATGTATAAGCTAACTTAATAATATTTACCAAAATGACTTTATAATTAGTTTTTATTTTTATATACCGATGGAAATAGGTCCTGAAAACAAAAACTTATGGTTTTTATTTGCTTGTCTATTGGGAGGAGTTAGGGAACAAGATAATATTACTTAAAAATCACTAGATGCACCCCTAGTACCTATAGTTTCAAAGTAGAAATCACAATATTCCTAGTTAATATTTATTATAATACATTAAATCGTCTAGAGGGGACAGTTTGTCAATAAAATTGCTACTGGTACTAACTTGATCTGCATTATGTAATTAATACACAAGATCAGGTTACCCTGAATACATTGTAATGTAAATGTTTTTTGCAAGTTGTTGCCCAAGCGTCTTCTACTTCTGGTGGGGTAGCAGTTTAGCACAGAGTCGCGACTGTGGAGTCGCATCAATTAGCAGTTAGTTTGTGTCTGTTAGTTCTAGCAACTAGTACGTAGTGATTAATAAAGTAGTAGTAAATAACATTATAGTACTCTGCGGCATTAGTGATCTGTGGCTATCGATAAATTGTGAATGTGCTGAAGTTTTCTGATAGTCATGTTGGAAAGACGCTTTAGTGCAAATACGTTGGTGTAACTATCGTATGTGTATTTACAAAGGTTTTATAATATATATCTACCTAGTAGCTACAGCATATACATTCTCACCGTAATTACTGTCATATTCACAAGTTTACTAAGCTTTTAGACGGGTATGGATGCAAAATGTATTGAGAGCAATAGTATTCTGAGTATAATGTTTTGGTGAAACTACTTATTTCAATTTAGATTTGTTTTCTCATTAAATTCTTTATAACAAATAGAACCATACAAATATAAAATATAAAATCAAGTAACAAACTAACATCACATTAACTAAACTAGGTACTTAAGCACATAACTACGGTATTAACCAATTAATTTTCATAGCTGTTTGATAATCAGCTACATACGCAACACGTATAAAATTCAGTTGCAGTAAGATATTTCGAAACTACGCAAACCATATTTTACGCCCCCTTGCATCTTCACTAGTCTATAGTATGTTGCGAATGTTACGAAAGAAACTCAAGATAAACTATCAACAACTTTGTAACGTTGTAATCCAAATATAATGCAATAAAAAATAAAATGTAATACTTTAACTGAACAACGACAACGCCATGTTTGTATTGATACAGCTGAACACGACGATTCAGAATGCCACAGGTTTACAGTTGACACTCCGAAGAGAAATCGTAATGAAGATAAACTACCTATGGTTATTTTTAACTGCTTAACTTCTCTGTTTAGTTTTGTTTCCAAGAAAAAAGATGACAAAACAATAAACAAAATACTTTGTAGTTTGTTAAATCGACGTACCCAATTCTACACGAGAGCGAAATAAGCATAGTTATTTGTGACATTGAACACGTTTCAAATATATTATTGTCGTACTAGGGACGCAAATGCATCGAAGTTATTTAACCCTGAAACAATGTTTACTGAAATAGACACAAGCCTTTGAGGACTGACACTCGCTAATGTATCCATATTGTGCTTTGTATCCTTTGGAATCGAACTTACCTAAGTCTCCTCTTTCGAGGAGATGGTACGAGTATTTATATTATTGTTTATCATCTCTCTCCAGTCCAAATATAATTTGAAAGACAACTTTAAAACCATGCGACGATTTAGTTAATTTGATGAATTATGTTTGAGCTGCTGCGTCCAAATTTGGATCAATTAGCGGCAAGCTAATTATAAACAACTAAACGAAGAACTCTCATTCCAGATTTATCTTTAGGAAGTGTTGAACGATTGATATTTATTGACTTGACTTTTTAAACTTCTAACATTAGGGAAGTTGTATTTCGTAGAACTTACATTGATCTCTATCTAAAGGAAAAATGAAGAGTTTTGTTCATGAAGCAAAAAATATATTTATGACCGTTTAAAAATTCGTTTAATAATAATTAAATTAAGGAAAATATTACATTTATTTTCGTAGTTCGAATCTTCTTGCGGTCTAGTTTAATAATTTCTTACTGTCGAGAGATTTTCGATGCTATAATTATGATTTTATTAGTGTATATCACCAGTTAGGACAGACACATGGAAAACCATCAGACAATATATATTTCATGGTATAAAATAACGTCAATGACAAACGACGAAATCAAAGTGGCACCACGAGAAAATCCTTTTTAAATAGAATTTAATGCGTGAAGTTACCATTTTGCATTGAGCTCAGGGATTTGTTCCATCAAAGTGTCGACTGTTGTTCGTTTTATACTAGCCGGGGATCAGTTTACAGCGGTGCATTATGAACTGACTCGTCTACCGAAATAGATTAAAGCATTGCAATAATTATATCAGCGAATGGTCTTTGTTACCCACCGTATACTAAACACGTGTGTGCTCTTAAAATGGTTACAGATTCTTTGTAATATATAAATAATGAAAACGTCAAATTATATTACTGATCTATAATTAGACACTTTATTAGTGCAACAATTTTAGGGGACACAAATTATGATGCAACCATACCAATGCTACAAAAAACATTGAACAAAAGCTTAATGAATTCGTTTATGACACAGAAAATGAAGACACGGGATTCAGAAATTTCATATTTTTATATTCAAATCAAAATAATAATTATAGTGATGTGACTTTGGGTGAGATGGCAATAATGTGTAAAGGTGATACAACAGTCTGAACATGAAGTTCCTAACCGCGCTTAGATAGAAGATAGATTAATGAAGTATGATGGAATTATAATAATGCCTTGAATGTTCATGAAGAAATTGAAGATGGGGGCACACGGGTCTAAGGAAAAACTCTACAGGAGCGGTTCCGAGAAGTATCCGTCGAAGCTACCAGTACCGAGTGATAAGAAATATAAGATATCGGTCAACAGGGAGCGGTTTGGATCATTTGGTGGAAGAGGTGAGTTTTGTTTCCTGCCGAGGAGCCTTACCTATAGTGTTAGTGTTACGTATATTCATACATGTCTCCTACATATTATTTGTTTCATAGTGTTGGGTAGCTTCACGAAATAGCAATTTCGTTAAAGTGTGTGTATCAGTATATATATAAATCACTGCTATCAGTAAAACTATCAGGTTGAACAGATCACAGATCACTTTATTCAAAATGATCTTGATTTATGTTCCATATAAATTAATAATGTTATTTATAATTTAATTTATTGGAATAAATAGTTCCGGGTGGTGAACTATGTTCCTGAAACTGTATTTCGCCAGCGTCGTAAGGTCAGGTGAAACACCTCGCAACCTTGGGCCATGATGATAACAATTGTACCTACTTTCACCTTTATTTGTATGAATGAATATAAATTAGCTTCTTTGTAAAGACTTATTCAATTTAATTAACTTGAATCACGGGGCTTTACTGTTAGGGTTCCTTCGTCAGTGGTCACATTTTGCGTGGTGTGGGATACTTACTTTATGTGACTCATTTTTGGGTACCCTTCATGAGTTATTAATTTGCTAATTGTGTGCTTATTTACTCAGCAGGATGAGTCATTATACATGACGAGCTTTTTGTTAAGTGCATTTGTTCGACTTTAATTCGTAGGTACTGTGTTTATCTGTTCTTGACTTGTTGGTGTCCTAATACATTGAACGACATGATTCAAACATGAACTAACTTTGTGTTTATAAATTTAGGAGTTTTCGAATAATTACACTTTTATTTTAGAACCATATGCCGAGACGACTGCCTTCGTTACCTTCGTAGTACTTCGTACATTCTTTCGCCAGATTAATAATTCATTCAATATATAATTTCCAGTTACACAAGGGCGTGTGTAAGTCGACTCTGTCCTTGTCAACTCTAGTATTAGGCAAACTTCTATTTCTAAGTAGCTACAGTTAGTTTGCCTTCAACCAAATGCTACTATACTTCAAGGTAGCAGCATCTTGTGGCACTTAAGTACCTAGCACCGTCTGTATTAATTGCATAATTCCAATTATACCACGTATTGAATGTATATTTTAAATTGTAAGTAATAAAAGAAAGATGAATACTGCTGACCGTTAACCTTTAAATCGCTGAAGGAAATCAAAACGCCCAGTTACATTGCTTGCATGCTCATTGCTCATGCGGAAACCATACATCTACAAATCCGTATTACTGTTCACGTATCTATACGGTTAAATATATCTAACACTTATGTATGTAAGTGTTATATTCATGAGTATTATTATAACTCCATTTTGATAAATTTTAATTTAGCATAAAGTTACACATACCAGTCACAGAATAATGAATATATTTACACCTGATAATGTATGTTTTCGTAAAGAAAGCTTGTTTTACTGAAATCTTTGTTCCTATGTTTTGGAAGCAAACTGTAAGACTATCTGAATGAAAAGTAAATTTTTATATGACGGTCATACAGAAAACAAACATACTGTGTTTTGCACAGTATGCATGCTAATGCCTACAATAAAATGATACAATAATATTACTTATACAAAAAACACAGAAAAAAATCACCATCGAACTTTGAGCACTCTGAGAATTTACTACTTAGTCATACATTCTGGCATGTACAGTGAATAAAAAGTTATAATCACATGAATCGTGTCTCTTAATGCAAGAAAATGTACTATGTAGCCCCTTGCAAAGTCTTTTCTCCGTGTCCATAATAATGAGCATACGAGATTAATGTAACATTGTGTTTAAGTAAACATTGCATGCTACGCGACGGGCTAAGATAACGTTTGACTTACATTTTTACTTTTATCTAAGTGTCTTTTCCCACGGTGGTCCCAGTAGCTCGAATCACTTAAGTAATGAATACTAGCGATAACGTAGCGACTTGATCGTTGACAGTGCTATTGTATTCAAAATATCAATGAAATGACTTAATGGGTAAAGTCGTCAAGAAACCGTTTAGTTTCTTTCGATCCTATTGAGTCGAAGACCTATCAAACTACGATATTATCATTTTTGGATAAGACTTCGATCGAGCGACTATAATCATTCAACGATGGCTCGAGTGTTTTACGTGATTCCACTGAACTTATAATAAAAGAGTTTGTATCTTTTTGTATAAAAAGGGAGGTACGTAATCATAGAAAATGTTCCTAATTATAATGAGATTATAATTTCACGGCGCATATACTGTAGGCTAGATAGTACTTACTATATTTCTATCGGGGGAAACGGCGGCGGAAGATAATATTACAGACATACATTTTCATTCAATACGGTACAATATCTGTTATATCAATCATCAATATCAATATCCCTTAGTGACCTATTATACGGGCATCAACATGTATTTTATGTCTCGAAAAGAAAGAATAATAGTCCGAAGAAAACGTAGATATTTATGAATGAATATGAAATTTAATGATTTTTATAATAATACCGAAAACCCAATATTTATAGGTACAAATTTATAATATTACTTCATTTACTTATACATTGCAGTATTGTGATTGTTAGGTACATACACAATGTTCTTACACAAAACACCTAGACTAAGACAATGGTTTTGGCGAGACTCAAACCTGCTACGTTGCGACTTTACTTTGACGTTACTCTGCCCTGACTGACTGAACGGAACTGAATTCTGAGAAATATACTTCATAAAAATATTTTTTTGCATTGAAGTCGTATTCCGAATTGCGGAACGTTATTAAACGAACCCAATCCTTTCAATGTGAGTATATCAGTAGAGTATTCGTGCAATATTACCTGGCTTATGTGATGTTTCTTTGTGTTCCAGGGAACGGTAAGAAACGGGAGAGCGCCCCGACGCCAGTCACCCCCGCCCGTCCTCCGCCCACCCCGCCGCAACCCGCGCCCGCCCAACGTGAGTCATCTCTTACCTCATCATACGTTCACCCCTTATGCCTAGACAATATTAAGGGATGACTTTGTACAAAGACATGGCGGTACTTGCTACTTAAGTATGCCATGCTTTCACGCCAAGTCGTTAGAAAGAGTTTAGTAACCAATGTGTACTGTTATGGAACAATGTTACTTATGTAACGAGACGATTGTCACTGCAAGTGTCTAACTTCCTTTCTTTCCTTCCTTTTCGTCATTTATTTAATGGCGATGAGCTTAAGTAAAGCTATTCCCTATTCCGTCAATTGATTGTTGAGATAAATATCTTGTAAATTGTTAAAAATATGTGGAGGTACCCATTGGATTCTTCGCTGAAAAAAAAAAATCTAGTGTCTAACTTGAATAAAATTTTAATCAACATCCGTGACAGGCAGCAGCTTCGTCGTAAAACATTTGAACACGTAATTTTTCTTGTGTTTTTGTAGTCGACAGGCCAGCGCACGTTTAATTCAAATAGACATCAAATCGTAAATTATTCAAGTAGGTAACTTAAAATTACAACGTGTTTCTAATACCAGATTTTACTAAATGGAATTCAGTGGTTAATGTATTACAACTGGTTTGATATAAATGTAAATTTTTGATTGTAATAATAGCCTTGTTGGAGGCCCATGGTCAATAAAACGCGAGTAACAGTTAAATAAATACCCAGTTACATTTACAATATAAATAATCACATTAAATATAATATATGACTATTAGGTACTTACATGGGAAAATATAGAACAGCGTAACAATAAAACCAATTAGTAAAAGTCACGACTGGGAAGCCCTGGTTGTTTATAAGATTACCAAAAGCGGGTCGAAGTCTTAATGCGATCGGAACGTTGAGGAAGGAAGTGGTTACACTAATCAGCCGCTGTTGCATAAACCTAACATGGCTGAAATACGCGGTTGAGCGTAAAACCGATAATTTTATTCTTTCCGACAACCGGCTTAAGCTCTTTATATTCGCGACTCACCAAGTTCAATATATACCATAAAATGGTGTACCAAAATAATCTGTTTACATAATTAAAGGTGTGTTTGTTTACTCAGAGCGGTCTAGCACCACACCGAGTTGATAGCTTGAGCAATAACTCGTGGAACGGGTTTACTGCGTACTTTTCTACAACTACTAAAAAACAACTTGCATTCGGTTTATTTTTATACCTGGACTTTACTTAATATATACGTATATTATATAGTCGTTCAACTTATAGGGTATAGCTATCCGCACGCGGCTTTGTGAAAATTATATATATTTGTGAATTATTTATTAGGTAAGACACTTATGAATGTCGACAATTTACCACCTTTTTTACCATCATTTTTGTTCGAGTTGAATAAGCTTTCGTGTCAAAATATAGCTTTGTCCTTCATTTAAGCTCGAACTATAAGTATATTTACAAGCTAACTATTAAACATTTCATAAAATTCATCTATTTAGTTCAGTTGAAGCCTTGATATAGTATCTAACAAACATAAACTTTCACAGTTATTCAATTAGTAAGGATCAGCAATGACGACGTTTTACTTTCGTCTCCATAATATTTAATGTTGAATGAACCTTGACTAAAGCATTCGAACCTTAGTAGATACCTATTTACTCAAACAATGTGCAACAAAAGGTCATAGCGTGTAGGTATTTGCAATATTGCAAGCCTTTAAATGATTTAGCACCTGCACACATCATGGTGAAGCAAATATTAACTAAAGACAAGTCACTAGTGATTTTGTAACACTTACGCAAGCATCCTATAAGCCTAGTCTATAGACAATGGCGCCTCGGTAAAGGTTGTCCTTAGAAAAGTGTGTCAGATCGTAACTGGTTCGATTAGGTGCCGGTGAATGCAGCCGGCTCGACGCTATCATTTGCATGATTGCGCTTTCATTTAGGTAAGTGTGCATAAACGCTTTTACTAGCAGTAACTCGCATCGTCAAAGTAAATATCTAATGGTACATTTACCAATGGTTACCTTTAGTCATGGAAAAAACTTAAAGTTTAAGACAGTACTTATCATAAATTTTGATTGTATGAAAGTATGGGAAAGAAATCGTGCAGTCTCTTGGCTTGAATGATTTCTTTTAAATTCTATTAAGGCGACAAACAAGCGTACTCCGTAATATTCGTATATATACGGGGATGTTAAGCTATAAATGCTTGTGGGTAACACCGAGTATCTGTCGCGCGTTGCCTACCTTATAAAGAATGAAAGCATAGCATAAGGATAACAGAACCATTGCTATCACAGTGACTCCACTCCTACTCCGCCCCTCGATGGACCACTGGCGGCCTTACTCACAGAAGGAATACGACACGAATCAAGGTAGTTTTGCTGTGACCTTCTGTAAGGTGGAGGTAGTCCCCACTCGTGCAGGTACAAATATCGATGATTCCGTTATGCCTTATCTCTATACGATATAAATATGCCTTGGAATAAATATCTAAAAAATCTACCAAAGCTAAAATTTGATACTACTTATCTATTCGATGGAAAGAAACACGAAATCTAACTTTATTTCAGTTTTTATTATTATGCTCGCTCTCGATTCAAAATGTACCGCAGCGAAATAACTGTCGCTTCATTGTTTCTATTTGAATTGGTGTCCCCTCAAATTGCAAAAGTATTTGTTATTTCAGTAAAAAAAAAAACCGGCTAAGTGTTTACATTGTTTCTGCCTGGAACTAGATTAAATGGTTTTGATTGTTGTCTGCCTCGATATTTGTTGTTGTGTTTCCATTATCACGCTGTTGGTAGTACCGATTGGTTACTAAACTACCTTAAAATAAACTTGCGCACGTCACGCGGTTTCACCCGCGTAGTTCTCGTTCCCGTGGGAGTACGGGGATAAAATATGTTACTCGCTGATAATATACTTAGCTATCCATTTTTGAAAGAATTGTTCTAATCGGTCCAGAAGCTTCGGAGCCTTTTCAATGCAAAACTTTCCTCTTTATAATATTAGTATCGACTAGTATAGATAGGTACGTACGGTTTTCTTTATGCCAAGGTATTGACGAATAAAAATTAGGAGTATGTTATTTATGAAAGAATCAATAAAATTGTTGCTTTCCTGTGCTTTGTATTATCTAAATATTATTCCAAGAATCCATTCTTGGGTTATGTTTCATGAAAGAAAGGCATTCAAATCTCAAAACATTGTGCCGCCTTATCTTGCTCAATCCAACTGTCGCCCACAAACAATAACAGTTATGTTCTTTCAACCCGAAGGCTACATGTACAAGGCCTACGGATGTATGAAGAAACAAAAGGAATCTAAAATTGTGGTCTTACAATTTCATTTCCATTGCAGCCAAGAAGAATGGTGTGGTGCAGAAACTGTCCTCTTCACCTGTGTCGGTGCGATCGCGGGCTTCCCTCGCGCCACCACCGTCGCCAAGGAAACCGCCGCCCCACCGCGTTCCTGCTCAACGGCCGAACACCTTGCCCACCAATAAAGGTAAGCTTACTAAATGATATTCATCATAGATTTTATAATAAAAGAAAAGTTTATGTGTTATTCACAAAATTCACAGATCAGTTTCAAATACTAGTGCTGCCATCTCGTGTCAAATAGCGTGCGAGCTTCTACGTTGTTTCGCTGTATTACTCCGTCGATGTAGTGAATATAGTTCATGGTTGGATGCCTAGATGGCGTTGTGCATACAATTAAAATACTTTCTTTTTAATCAACAATGCGTGCATGATTTTACTAACTGCTATTACGTCACTGTCAACTTACGTCATAAATACAAATTTAAAGCCATTGATGAGTTCTTTGAACTCTTTAAACTACCAACTTCAATATTCATCATCCGATCTTAATTATTGCGGGATAGTTAAGAAGGTGCTGGCAGCTAATAATAGGCGCGTTTCCTTCAGTCAATGACGAACTTAGTTAAACTAATTGCAATTTATTTAGTCGGTGCTGCGGGGTCACACACTTGCAAGAAATACCATAGAACTCGTTGTAAGCTTGTGGGAAAAATTAATAACGGTACCTAACTATAGCCAATAAATGCGTGTAACATTGGGGATGGCACTCAACCCTTCGTTGAATGAAATGTCTGAGGGTTGGTAGCTCAGTGGCACAAAAGATGAAGCAAAACTTTAGCCATAGCATTAACACAACACTACAACAGGGAGAGTGATTTCGTTGCAGTCTTCTACAGCTTGGAATTTATTACAGCTCCTAATTTAAACCTTAGATCCCGTGAGCTCTAGCAGTCTTTGAAATACGTGAGTACACCACCCACAGGGTGGTCTTACGTATATTCATATCTAGGGTGGATCTATGATTGCGCATAACGACAGCACTGAAAAGTCCTGAATTTTTTTTAAGGCGAGTTAGACGACAAACTTATATTTTAATTAAGTAAGTAATTATTTTATTTTATTTCTTGTTCGTCTATTTTAAACACGCATTTTTGCTCATATTTTACTAGACTGGTTTTTAAACTATCCTTAGTAACACGGCACTTTATTTTAAGCGACCTATCCGAATAGTCGTAGTGAATAAAATCCACATAAGAGATAATTAAAGCAAATTGTTGATGTAGTTATTAGCTTGTGAAGTAAGCGTGTAATTAATTAAAGTCTGGAAAAATATTTCCAAAGCAAAGTTACGTTATTGTTTTGTATTTTAGTACGTAGGTACTGAATGTAGAGGTAGGTAGTAGACATAGTGTAGCTACCAAAGTATTCAGTTATTTAAGTTAAACCTTCACTTTCTTTAGGTATGTCATTAAGATTTACCACCGTTAAATCTATATATATATATAAACGAATTGCTGTTCGTTAGCCTCACTAAAACTTGAAAATGGCTGGACCGATTTGGATAATTTTGATCTTGATATATTTATGAAAGTTCAGGAATGGTTTAAACGGTGAAAAACATAAATAATAAGTAAAGGAAAAGGTGATACGAAGATCACCGGGTCGACTATTTAATATATTATCATAAAACATAATTTAGTAAGTTATAAAAGTATTATTATAAAATAAAAGTGAGTTGAGAACGTTAATAAATAAAATTAGAAAGTGTTTCCAAAGACAAGTTTTTCCACTTTTCATATTAACTTCCTTTTAGGAAGAAAATACAAACCTGGTTAACAAGCTTCCGAGCATTCCTTGCAATAATTAGTCGTAGAAGGTAAAGTGAGAAGTGCGCAATTTGACACATACAAATACAGGCCGCAAAATTAAATGGCAGCAGAAGCGCGGATTTCTACATTGGCTGAAAATCGTCCCAAGCACACATAAATGCGTCCATTTTAGTGTCATGCGTTAAGGTGCCATACTCAAGTTCTTTAAGAGTTTGTATTCTGATATGACGTGTGCGTGTGCCTGTTAGCAACAATGTATGGGAGCCGACCTTCAGCACGTTTTTATTTTGTATTCAGATACAGGGTGAGCGGAGTGTAATGAAAGTAGTGGCTGTCGACGGAGAGCGCAATAGGTAAAAGAGCGTCACTGTCGCGCGCGCATCTGACGAGTAACCACAAAAAACACTGTAAACGGCCACGAACTCTTGCGGCGAGTGCTGTGTTGTGTTATTTAGTGCATTCGTAAAAAATAATATAAATTGTAATAATATAATTACATTTTTAAGTAGCAATGATGATTGCTCAGATCAAATAAATACATTCAACTTTTCTTATTTTTTGAAGGATAATTATCTTAATAACATGATGAAAGTTAATTTAACTGGTTACATTTAATCGTTATCTTAACTTAATTTCAATAACCTCTGCAATGAGTCCGCTTCACAAGTTCGTCTCGTTCTTCCATTCGGACACTAAGAGCAGCCAGCGGAGTCTGATCCAACAAAAGTTATTCACGAGTGAACTCAACATTTGCACTCGAACTGAAGACCCCAAGAAAAACACATGGGGCACGTTGAATGGATATAGGAAAACTAAAGGTAACTAGCCTTTTATATAAATTAAACATAAGAAATACTTAAGTGGATTGTGTCGGTTATAGTTTAAAAGTGATGGATTCGAAACAGCCTAGCTACGATTTGCGTAAAGTGAGTTGCTAGATTTTAATATTTTATGAGTTGACGAGACTACAAGCTTCACAGTACAAGTTATAAAATTAAGTAAAGAGCTATTGCGTATAGTATGGACGATGTTTTGAAGTGGAAAAACGTTTTCTCTTTTTGTTTGGGGAAGTGCGTGCCAGACGCATACGAGCTCTCATCTATGACAGAATATTTTCAGAACAACACAGAGTTATTTCTATTTGGATAACAAGTTACATTTACTGGAAAAACTCTCGCCGGCTCAGTAATCCAAAGAGGATTCAGACTATATGAGCCATACTCAACCATGAAGTGCAACCAAGAATTATTCAAACTAGATAAATTATGTAGCACGGGTTCGATAATATGTATCCAAGCCACCATTTGACGAGGTACACAGAAGCATGTATAATAATAACATCTACATTTAACCGAAGATGATAAGTACATAGATGCCAACATGACAGATACATACATAGGTAAATATTACTTAGGTATCGAATTGTGCTCATTAGCATATTAATACAAAAAATAACCTAAATTTACGTAATACGCAATTACAATTCGTACAATTCCTGTACATCAGCGTTTTACGAAGGCTAAGTATGTAAGTCACAGTACAGTTAAGCAATGTTGTGTCAAAGTGCTAATGCGGCAAAGTGATATTATGCTCATGTTACAAAGTTATGTTTCATAATTTATCGATAAGATTACAAAAAATAATATTTTATTTACTGGTCACGTCCATCTTATTTTTTGTGATAAAAATGGATTAGTAACAATTCAACGTCTATGATAATATTCAAAGCAATGCATGTGGGGATAACAATTTTTTGACATTAAAGTGCAGTTATCAAAAAAATACAAGTAACAATTCAAAGCATATGAAATTTAAGAACATCTTAATTTTTTCTAGCCTGCTTTTAATTGGGAATGGCTTTTCTAATAAAAATATGTTTTAGGTAAGCACCATAACAATTATTTATTGGAAGAAGAACGATAAGTATTTCCTTTCCATTGTGTTTTTTGTAAAAGGAAATAATTATACAAATGTACAAATTCTTTTCCGCGGTCATAGCATTCATCGCAAGTTCCTTCATTGCAGACAACACTGGTTTGGTTACCTAACCAAATTAATGACTGACATATCGCTACGAGCGCAAGTATGGGCACCGTTTGTATATTGACATTAGTGCATTAGAGTGTCTGTCATACATAACATGGCATGCAGCGGATGTATTGCCATTTATAAACCGTATAAACGCGGTGGGTGGCAACACCTCGTTCTCTGCAGATCTTTTGTTCCAACATTGCATTGTTTTCGGATTTGTTTGTAATTATGATTCAGGGTTGAGAGTTTGCGACACGAGCTCTAGATTGACTGTAATTCAAGTTATTTTCTACCGAAGTTAAATTTCCAATTATTGAAGTTACCTACTACCATATCTAAAGCATTTCTTACCGGATACTAGTATTTCACTTTACATAGTAATAGAGTGTAAACTACAATAGGATACAACGGGGTATAGGTGCGCTAGCGGTTGTACTGTTGCATAACGCTTTATATTACAACCGTACATTTCAGCTAGTTCCGATAAATAATGACTCCATTTGAATATCTATGAGGATACCACATTTATTTCAAGCGTGTCAGTTTATTGTTGACAATCACATGATTTTCGACAAACTATTTTGATTCGTCACACGACATTACGTAGGAATAGGAAACTTACTTACATCAATTAAATACTTACGGCGGAAATAATATTAGTTTTATTTTACTTAACTATTTGGGAATGAAGAAAACTTTATTGCAATGTGTAATTATATGGTCAAACATAACAATTGAGTAAATGACAAAGCTGTGAAAGCGTATGTACTGGATAGTTAGACATATTACGGAGACTTTCTACAGCTGTTAAGACAGACAGCGTGACACCACCTTAAGTATGATGTTGACAAATGAGCTGTTTCGCACATTTTTTTATTACCACCTATTTTATACTTAATAATCTGTCCCTGCGTGAGTTCTCTTCTTTATAACTATCTAACATACTTTAAGTATCGATTACATACTCTTCTAGCTCGTTCAAATGTGGCGAGGCGGGGCGCATGCGCATAAAATCCGAGTAATACCAACATTAACATATTTACGTGTACACCTATTATGTATGTAGGATACAGTTGTATGATATAACAAATCAAAACGTCGAAATTTCCGTTTTGCATTATGAAACCGGTACAAATCGTGTCAATACACTCCCACCCACACCGGTTGAAATGTTTTTTTTCAATAGAAGAAAGTATGTAGTGTGCATCGCCTGCGTGGGCGACTCTTCTTGAAATTGGCCAATTTGCATTACGCAGTTCTATTGCTAAACGTGTGTAGGATTTAGAATATCGAAATTAAGAAATAGAAATCTCGAACAGAATAATGAATGATTTTGAATAACTTATTGGTCATTAATAATTGGTTGCATGAGATCAATAATTTATTCACAGACAAACATATGTTACAGCTAGTGTTTGACAGGATGGAGACCTAAAGGTTATTTATTACGTGGTAGGTAAGACGCGGCATTTTCGGAAAACTTCGGGAAAAAATTATAGTATAGGTACACAGCACATACCCTGCCGTTGACGTCCACTTGATGATCAAAGTAATTAAATCTCGAATTAGATTCGAGTACTGATTTCTACTTAGCTCTGTCATTGGAGTTTGCCTTTGTCGAACGAGTACCTTGTTATATCGTTAATAGTCCCCCCATAAAATAAAATGCATCAAATTGTGACGAATTAAGTTTCTTTTCAAGTCAGAGAATTATATAAAGGCGGCTGTCATCGAGTCCCTAATTCCTTCCTGTCCAGGCGTCAAAGCACACCTCCGGGAACTCCGGGGATACGCCCAAGATGTATTTATCGCTTCCCTTTATATAGGTCTTACTATTGTTCTTAGAAACTAATAACTTAAAAAAACACTACTGGTCAACTGTAAAAAACATAGTGTGAAAAAATAGTAATGGTTGGAAAAATGTACCCATACTAGATATTGCAAAACATGGAATGTAGAGCTTATAGATATAATGCTTAAAGTTAGAACTGTTCAGTTAGTGAATAGAGCAATGATATAGCACTAACCTCAAGTTTGATTGATAGCGACAATATAATAACATGGTCAAGATAAGCTGAGCTTATTAACTGCTTTCGTTTCGAAGTAAAATGTAAATATTTTAAATTTCTTGACATTGTAATGAACTACGTTACTTACATAGATATCTGGTTATTTTTTTTATTACAACCAGCTGTTTCCTGCGGTATCACCCGCTTAGGCTTAATTTCATGACTTTTTTAACGTAATCCTAATTTTTAAAAATATCCTCAGTTACTCGTTGTAACTGGTTCAAACGGGTCCAGTCATTTTAGAAATTACACGAAACAAAATGACAGACGGACAGAGAAAACTAACTAACTTTCATAATATGTATTTGGAATACTGTTTTGGTATTAAAAACCGTCACTTAAATTTCATTTGTTTAATTAGTGTAATAGTAACATTAGTTGCAAGAAAATTCTATGTTATCTAATTACCAAAAGATTCCAAATACCGAAAGATTCCTATTCACCCATTAGCACTTCAGTTACTCTTTGAACTGAGTGTAGATTTACATCCATTCCGGGCGCTCGTTTTAGTTCGACCAATTAATGGATTTTTATCTGTCGCTATTCTCGCTATGCACATCTTTTTATAACCACATGTTTGCTTTGTTGCACTACTGATGTCATTAACATACTTTGAGCATCAGTCAATAGAAATGTATTTAAACATGAAAGTATAATACTTATACAGTTTTTTACCCGCAGGTAAGTTTTTTTATGTGACGGGTTAATTTTTTTGTGTTCTCTAAAATTATGTGTAAGCCCGCGACTTCTTTTTAGCCTATAACCTTCCTCAATAAATGGGCTCTCACTGAAGTTATCTTTCAAATCGGATCAGAAGTTCCTGACATTAGCGCGTTCAAAACAACAAACATGCTCATCAGCTTTTTATATATGTAGTATAAATTTATAATAGTCAAGGTCAGGTCAAATTCGGAGCACTCGTAACCGAAGAATGTGTATGAAGAGATGCATGAATGTGGATGAACCGAAAGAAGTATGTAAGGATCGTAGCATGTGGCAAACAGTGGTCTCTGCCTACCCCCATGGGATACAGGCGTGAGCATATGTATGTATGTATGTAATAGTGCCATCGCTGCATTAATAACTAATACACGCACGAGCTAATGTTACTGATCGCCACTTTTTTTTTTCCATTTTTAAATGTTCATTTAATTTGATAAGAGCATTATAACTTGTATGATTTTTACGTTGCGAGTTTTAATTCTAATTTCTGAATGAGTTCAATCAAAAGCGATATTAAAGGCGTAAATGTGAAGCTCATCAAAACACAACGGATATTATCGTGAACAAAACCGCAGGCAGCTGTTATGCCCACAGATGTATATTACAACAATCAGTGTCACGATTTAGTTAAACAACCTGAAAGTTTTTATTTATTCTCTCTCTTCTCGTGCCATCGTGACTGCAACTACTTAGCTGTTTCAAATAAAAAACGTTCTATTCATTATTGTGTATGGGCTGTTACGCAAAAATAACCGTTTTGTATCCTCTTTATATAAAGCTGATCTCTAAACAATTATAAGATATGTTTAACAAACTCCTCTAGATATAGTTGCATGATGAAATGTAGCGTCTTGAGTGACTGTGGGAGTAAATAGTTTGCATTCGGTTCACTTTCTTTTATTGCCACCTCATTAAAGTGATGATTTCACTGCGTGTTTATCGGTAACATGCATATTTGTTCTACTGTACTGAGTTGGTGATCGTATACTTCTGCGCGTCACAACCTATGACATAGCTACCAAATGACAAGAAAGGCTAATACTCTTCCGCACCAATCGTACTATCACACTGTCAAACTAGCAGATAGGGTCACAGTCCCTATATTATGCTTTACAAGCAGTCAGGAATTTAAGCCTTTTTTAAAAACTAGGTATATTTGCAGTTTTGAGCATCCAGGTCAGTTTTAAACGTTTTAAAGATTTACTCCTTTTGAGTGTAAACATGTAAACGACGTCGGTAAGTAGGCCTGAGGTAGAGCCCAATGCAGTTCCAATAGAATATACAGTGAGTATTATAAATTTAACTCTAGTTTTTGTTTGAGATTCGATTTCGTTTGGTATATTGTTTCGAGTGTTGGTGCTTTATTTGTATTTGTTCGTACGACCTTCTAGTAAAAGCGGCGGCTTTAGCCGGTATGAGTCTGGCATAATCCTTCCATTACCCCCGCGGCGATTAGCGTATCCATGAAGGATTTTCCACGGAAAAATAAATATACCTACATGCTGTTCGTTTTTGCAATGACTATTATGTAGAGTTCACAGAATTAACTTGCCTTTGCGTTCCATTACACAACTTGACCACACAACAACCGAACCTCGAAAGTCGTAAACTACTACATGGCTAATAAATCTTAATATACCTACCATTGTTTCTTTGTCTCGGCTGGTATTTCAATGGTATCGCGATTTAACACATTACAAGTGAAATCGCGTTACATTTGGTAAACGATGCGTGTTTGGTTGAGTGAGAAATAGAATTGCTGAACCAAGTTAACGGCGTATTTGCGTTATTATTGGTAATTCATATTCAAATGTAACTAAAGAGTGTAAGCATTCGATTTCGCCATCGGTTTGCACTCTATCCGCTCTTTGGTTATACATATTTATCATTGACCGTGAACGTAAATAGATTGGATATCGTCATCCAAAAAAAAATATTATGATATCCTCTATTAAACTATACTATATTATATTTAAAGTGTGTTACACAAATTACAACTATTGCAAAGTCTATAATATTTCGAAAAAAAAACAATTACCATAAAAACAATTGAAGTGTCTGTTTGTAATTCGAAATAAACAGTTTTTCACTAAATGCACATGAAAGTATAAACAAAAAAAAACTATTTTATAATTGATGTTTCGCTAATCTCTGAAACAGCTATTATAAGGAGAAAATTAGACAATTTTTTTTATAGAAAAAATATATACCTCTAAGTTTGAACAATAGTTAATCGGACGTGGGTAAAAGGGCGAGGCATCAGTAAATTTTCATAAAAGTCTTATACGTTTGTGGATTACAACTCACTAAGAAATTGATAATGAAATGAATTATAATGCTATGTTAATAAGGCGGAAGTGGTGTTGTACACTTTTGGCACTGAATTTAACCAGTAAAGTATGGCAATATATCAATATCGACGTCCGTGAGTAGCCAGATGCGCATTTTATCGTTTCTGGCTAGTTTTCAAGTGGTGAAAACCCATTAGAGCCATATTATTCGATCGAATAACCGTTCGATAATGCGTATTTTTGTTCTAGATTTCACTTTAGACCTAAGTGTTTTTTTGGTTACACTTATAGGATCAAATTCGTATATGTTATATTAAAGGACGTTCAAATAAATTTAAAATATTAGGTGTAAACGGAGGTGCTGTTAAAACAATACCGACATTAGATGAGTATGCGTCAACGTCCCAACGTAACAGATGGTGAGTCCATCGACGTCGCAGGCACTATACATACGTCTTTGAATTTATTCTCAGACATTTGCAGGTTTCCTCACGATGATTTCTTTCACCGTAAAGTTCGCGGTGTTAAATTACTTCACTTAAGTTTTTACAAAAACAAAGCTAACTGGTACATACTGCTAGGATTAGAATTTGTGTAGCAGGCGAGTACTAAAATCAATCAGATGACGAAAGTCTAGTGAATGAGTACTTATATCAATTAGTTTAAAAACGTTTCAGACTGACTTACCTCCTGTCATAATAAAGGTGTGAGCATAGATACATTTGACACATTTGACTTAGATTTCTATATAGCTATGTACCTTCTACAACTTTAGGTATTACAACATTTTATTATTTATATTGATTAATATGTAATTAAATTGGTGAAGTGTACAATTCGACCTGCATAAAACTTGTTATATTATGTAGTTTTGTATATTATTTGTAACGCCAACTTTATGAAGTTACGTCACTGTTTTTATAACTAACGGTCACGGGTTAAAATACTTTTAATTTTCTCTAGAAGCAGGTATATTGCCCTATCGGCGGTCATTTGGAGGCCCATTAAACATGTTATCGTTAATCGACATGTAATGTACAAACATTAGTTGTGCTTAGTTGTTGGTTAACTTGAACGAAACGAATTGGGGAAAAATGTTTACGTAATCACATGTTTTTATTTCACTGTGTGTAATTTAAATTGTATTCAATTATTACTACTGGATTCTTTATTGAACCGTTCGTTAAATGTATTTATCTCACGACTGAGCAAATCATTATCTACGTGATTATTCCGAATCGTTCATTAGCCCATCCCAAAACAAACTTGGCTCAATTGAACGAGCTGTTAAATTAAAAAAAAAATTGTATATCTTACATTAATTTAGATTTTTTAGCATATGGGCAGTCGAGTACACACGGGCTTGTGAATTAATCAAACACATTAAATAGTGCCTTAAAGAGTATTCCATATACTTTATTTGCTTTCATCCCTAATGTACCATAAGAGTAGTATATATTAGGTTAATAATATTATTAAGTATTACGTATGTACGTACATATACGTAAATATTATTTTTTTGTGCCACTGGTACCATACATGGCGTGCCGATAGGTCTAACCTAAGTATAATATAGGTATTAGCTACTTACCTCTTCTTACCGGTTCTGCAGGAAGGGAAATAAGGAAATCATACATAATATTATGTATACTATATATGATAGATCTATCTATTTCAAAAACGACTTATCTGTATATATTCATACTGCATGTGAGCACGCTGAAAGTGTATTCTAAATATTCAGGATTTTTTTATGTAAGTTAATCATTTGTTTAGTTTCGAACTTGAACGTAAAATTACCTCCTGTGGACATACTTACAAACTTAATCTTATTGTAATATTGGTATGATAGAAATCTTACATATCTGATAAACCTCGGAACCTAAATGTTTTACAAGTAAGTCAATAATTTGTGAGGTTCTTCAAATAAAATAACACGCGAGATTAAAGGAGCCGGTGCTCATTAAAGCACATTGAATTAAGGAGTGTTTGTGAACGTTTTCTTAGAACCGACAACAATATAAGACAAGATTATTCGTTAGCGCGAACTTAAATCCCGCTCAAGTTGGCCCTAAGTTTAGCTCAATTGAGTCACCGTGTCCTAAGTAAACATTGGTTGAGTAATACTAGGGCTTGTTTTGTTTCCCTGCTTTCTTAGCGTATAGCATTAATTTAGCACGAATAGTCGTGCATCGGGCTAATACTAATTGACGTGGATAGATGGAACGGTATCTTACTTAGCGAGCTATTTGCGTAATTATTAATTTGGATTTTTGCATTAATACAGGGGTTATAGTTTGAATGCAAAAGAGCAGAATATAGAATGTTGGCAAGTATCGATTATCTAACATTTTGTTGCGGAAGCGATTTTGTTTTAATTGATGTCACAGATTAAATCCAATCTTTATATGCGTATATATATTATTAATTTTGGCTGGCTATAACGATAATGTTTAACCAGCAATTCTGAAGTCATACATTCACTCACACACATGCTATATCAAACGAACCATTTATAGCTTTGTTACCATCTGAAAGTCGTAGAAACCATGACGACAGGATATTTTATCGCCGATTGGATAGCTACAACAAATCCATCATTTTATAACATCACCCTCTTTTCTACGGTACGCACTGTTGGATCTCTACTAAAGTAATCTTATGAATGAAATAGTCAGTATTTAACTGCTGTACATTACCAATTTGATGGTACATTGTCGAAAAGAACAATAGATATCTTATCATTTTTATAATATTAAGCTACATAGTCAAATAAAACAAGAGAGAAGAGCACTCTGTTTTCGCTTACACAACTGTATGTATATCTATATTAAATTTTTATCATTGACCTAATCTTCAACCGTTGACACAAGAATAGGAAGAGGACTGGCCTCTCATTAAGATGCTAACAAGCTTATTGCATAAGTTGATGTGTTAATCTGGTGAGCACGTATTCGCGAAGCAAATAAATAAACATGTTAGTTTAGCGATGGTAAAAGTGCAATACGTAAGCGGCTGATACTCTGGGCACACCTTAAACTACACGAGAGCTAACTTAAGCTTAATTGAGAATCTATGCTCATGACAATGTGATATGTGTTGGGTCTTACATTTATTGACGACCTTAATATAACCAAAACAACAAACAGTGAATTTTACATTTATCTACTAATAGAGTTCCAACACTTAAATAAGTAGGGAAGTCTAGACTAATGAATTAATTGCAGGTTTACACACAGAATCGATTTTGCATTGACTTGATTTATAATGGTTATTGACTTTCACTAGCGATATCACGAGTTACATATGACGATAAATAACCAGCAGTAATTGAATAATTATAAATGCACACCTGTTAATGTGTCTCGAGTTTAATGCTATTTGATTAAGAATGGCAAGAGTTGAATGCAAGTCGCGCATCCGATATGACAAATTGCCAAGAATAGAGTAGAGATACGCCTGACTTCAGCAATATTTTAAACCAAGAGCTTAATCATCTTGGAACTGGACAAGAAAATGAGGTACACAAACATATTATGAATATATATTTGATTTCAGAATATGTACTTATTGCTTAGCTTATAAAAAAAACTAGCGTACATTTACGGTTACGCCCGTGTAGTTCCGGCGCCCGTGGAAGTACGGGGATAAAATATAGCCTATGCTACTCGCTGATAATGTAGCTATTAATTAGTGTCTTTGTTTTCACTTTTAAGTTTATTGGTTAAATACAAAAATACAGAGATACAAATATTATTATAGAAATATAGATTGATAAAGCTCTTCTAGCATGTTTTCCAATAGAGTCCGGATGTCCGCTATTGCGTGGATTTCGTTCAATGTCATCGTAGTCATCGTCGTCGCCAATCAATCAGTGGTCCGATGGGCGGGCGGCGGCTGCAGCGGCGGCGACGCGCGGTTCCGTTGACTATTTATGTACCTCCATTAGTTCTGAGAATCAACCCGCGGGGAAGTGACGGGGTTTTGTATCGGAAGCAGACATTGCTTGTTTTTTACACATTCAACGTAGTTCTGTGTAATGCCGCTTTTATCCGGACTAGTAATACGCACCAGCGTTCTTCTACAAATGTTGCAATGCACTGCTGAATTAGTTCGACTTTTTCATAAAAAATCTACAATTTTTTTTAATATTTCTTGCTCTATCAACTATTCAAGGACTATTCTAGAAAATAGTCCCAACTGACGAAGTACCTGTGTTCTTCAAATGCGGTCTGACCTAGCTATTGTTTAACATGCGGGTCAGACGCAGGCAGGTGTGAACCGCCTATACTCAGATTAATGCAAAGTTTCTTCTCACGATGTTTCATCAAAAAATATTGCGTTTCTTGATTATAAATTGTAGCGTGCTCAATTTGATAGTGCAGATGGATAGGGCTGTGGGCGCTTGATGTGGTTTAACTACAAACAGTATCAGATCGAACTTTAATGACTCCCTACTCAGAAATATAAACTGGGTTTTGTTTGATCTCACCTCCGCGACAAAGTAGTAGGATCTCTTCAGAGCCGTCATTCATAAAAATAGGTGAAACTTTATTTACGTACCCATCTCGTTTCATCAAGTACTAAAGGTAGAGATCCAATAATTTGGAAAACATGACCAGAATGGGGCATCTTGCAGCCTCATTCATACACTTCGCAAACACAAATGTTTTATGGTGACGAAAGAACGAGGGTGGCATAACAAGTACCTATGAAGTACACAAACATCAACCTATTTTCCTTTGTGTATTTGAACACCTCTTCTGTTGCCTAGATGTGAATGTTTTCCTTTATGCATTGCGAAAATACGACTATTTTGAACCATGGCTCAAGTTTCGCACTCATATCTTATCGTAGTTCCAGTAATGTTTGGACTCGCTAGTTCCTTTATTCAGTTTTCAGTGTGGGAAACATTGAGTTATGGAGCGAGTGAAGCCAATTTTGTGATGAATTCGTATACATCCGTCGGAGTACGTGCATCGATTTAGAATTATTTCACTCGCACTGTAAACTGTTATGAAATATTTTTTCTTGGTAATCTGTACTAATATTATTCAGGTGGAGTTTGTTTGTTTGGTTGAATGCGTTAATCTCATGATCTAATGCTTTCAATTGAAACTATTGGCTTTATAACATCACGAGAGAAATTATAAATTAGTAACATATTTATTATTGTAACATTACGCGGATAAAAGCATAAGGCTCAGCCAGTCTTCAATAAATATAAAATCAGCATACAATTACTTTGATTTTACCTTGGTCTATGCTTTACTAATATCAACAGAGAGTGTACTAAAACAAAAATGTATGCCCTTGAAACGAATCTGCCTAAGACTAGTTCCAATTTGGCTCCCAAATGTGTTTTGAAAAGGTAATCTTGCCGGTGAATGATGCCAATAGTCGCGTCGAATGAATAAAGCTTGCTTTGTCCTCTGCTTAAGAATAATTTGACCAATATGTCCTTTTCTAAGTTCTACATTTTTTTGCAGCTAAAATATCGCAGTAAAAAAAATAAGAGCAAAATTGGTTAGATCATTTATTTATTCGGTAAATTATTATTGGATCATCCCACGCTGGTACCATGTTGTTCTTTTAAAAACAGCCAACTATTTATAATGTGGCTCGTTTTGATACGTTAGTACTTTCAGGTGCGGCTGGTGCCAGCCAAATGTTGGACAACACAACGTGGATATTTTAGCTCCTTCTAGCACTAGAATTATCTATGGTGTGATTAATTTTATTTGCTATCCATCACCTAGATACGGAAATCACAGAATGGGGTAATAGATTAGATAACATGCGGTGATGTCATAAATGAAACTGGAATAGTGAAATTACTAGTCATTAGGACTAAATAATTTATGTCTCGAAGTTCTTGTACCGTTTCTAGCGTAAATTAAGTACCATAGATTCATCTAATCAAATACTTCATCAATGCTATATTAATAAATAAAGACCATAAAAGTTTAAAATCAATTAATTTAACGATTCTACAAATTGGAAATTAAGACAATTACTTACATCACATGAAATATACATATCAAATGGACTGCTTTTACTCTCGCCTTTTGATTTAATCACATATTAGTGTGACACGAATGCATGATATATGTGTTGTTATGTATTCAATTGGTTTTTACTGGTGATGATTACTAGTATGTTTTTTATTCAGCAAGTACTGTTTCTATGCCGTGTTGTAAAGCATGTCAGAAAATACATAATTGATAACACGCCACGTACCACATAATACAACCAGCTTAGAATGTTAAGCAGGCTGGTAATGCGACACGGCGTAAAAAGGTATCACTGTCGACGTGTATCACATCAGAATTACACCAAGTTTATAGGAAATAGCCAGTATGAGATCAGAGGATTTTACAGCAACTCTTATTGCGATAGTTATTCCACTCAATATCAAGGACAGTGCCCCAAGAATGATTCGACCCGTTCGAACTTCGTAGTTTGACCTTGCGTTTTGCGCTTTTAAACCGACTTCAAAAAAGGGAGGAGGTTATAAATTCGACTGTAGATTTGTTGTTATTTTTGTGTGTTTGTTAAGTCGGAATTTTTGACTTGAACCGATTTGGATGATTTCTTTTTAATTTGGAAAGCCTCACTTTTTATAACTCTAAGATCCTGCCTTCCCTAAGCTCTCCGCTAGGGGCGCTTCGTTCAAGGTGAGGAAAATACGCAATCGATATAGTGAACGTTAAATATGTTAAAACTATACTAGCGGTACTGATGTATCTAAACCTGACTAGTCATCTGACACTGTCACACACCATACACCGGTATACCATTAGTATTTTAGAATAATATTTATGGGTGAACTGGATTATTGAAAGTTGTGTTATAAGATAAATTCTAAAGAGTATGTTACATAGGCATTATTTCTAAAATAAAACTAGTCTTAGTTACTCCTTATAACATCAGCTATCTGCCAGTAAAAGTTCCGTTTAAGTACGGTCTAACCGTTTCAGAGATTAGTCGAACAAACAGACAAACAGCTCGAATCGTAGGTGTTGTAGCTTGTTCCTCCCTATTGTAACCCGTGCATACACAAGTGTGTATAACATTGAGTGTTATCCTATATCAAGGATGTGTAGTCAGCGACTTGCCAGCAACGTATGTCACGTCCGAGCTCTTATCGGGTTTGTTTGACGTAAAACGCCGCTGGGCGGGTACTGCGATCAACGTCAAAAGGGCGATGACGATTCATATTATGAGGCTTTGGTTGTAAAGAGTCATGTATGTGATTTATAATATATTAACACGTTTGCCTTTTGTTTTTCTTTTTTTTTTCGCTCTCTGTACGTAATTCAAGCCACCTAGGCTTGGGAGGCTTCAAGAGAGGTATAGAACTACAGAGCTCCCTAAATATGGCAGTGAATCAACCTTACTTTAATGGTACCATTGTCTTCCTGCGATTAGTAAGGTTTCCACTAGGCCTTGAGAGGGCGCTGATTTTGAAGTAGGGTGAACTTTCGTTTACCATGCTGTACCCAAAGTATAGCTTTGTAAATGTTCAACCGTCGATGCGATGACATAGTGGCTCAAAATATTTTGTTCCCACTATCTTTGGCATTCAACCATGACCCACCTCTGAAATTGTCCCGAATCAGTATCAACACATTTTGAGTCACGCTAAGACACAAGGTCGAGCAACGACGTTAAAATGTTTGAAACCCAATACTTTGGGCACTGGACAAGGTTCGTAAAATATTCGTTACTATGTGACACCCCATTGTTACAAGTACTCCTATGCATTCATGGACTGTACTGAAAATATCACGTAGTGGAAATATCGAAGTTTGAATTCCCATGAAATACAGTTGTGAGAATACTGTTTCACAAGTATAATGCCGATGTATAGATATAAGCATGTTAGCCTAGCTAGATTATCTTATCAGCCCTGGGAATAGGATACCAGTAGCTATTGTTGTTAGCATACAATGGGTCATTGCCGTACGTTTTAAATTATCTGCGTTGTTTTCTATGCCCCCTAGCACATAGGTCTCTTATACAATCATATATAGATACACGATATTTTACTGGAACATCATTGGTTTAGCTCCTGAGTTTTAAAGTTTCATTTTGGTACCGTAAAATTAAACGTCAAACCTAAGGAGTTCTTATAATGCGCATAGAGCTGCTTAAACAAGCGGAGTTGGCCCGTTGTTGTAGTTTTGAGTAGTAAGTACACAGCATATATCAACACATTAAAACTTAATTAGTATAGTGTTACATAATTAAACATTAAAAAAGGCATAAACAATATACAAATCATCAGTGGTAAATGTCGACATTTATAATTGTACTCGATTACACATTAAAACACGCATGGCTGCGCATATAAGAGATATCATCAGCTAAATTCTAATAAACATTCTAAGTGTAAAGAAAGTCGAGTTTTCCAGCCGTGCATATGTATGGTACACGAGGGCGGCGGACCGAGACTGATACAGTTGCACTTTTACAGTTCGGACACTAGACTATGTTGTTTAATCATAGACTTTATAATCTACAACTTACAAGCAATATTCAGCTTAAGGCAAGCAGCTTTGTGGTGATTCGGGTTTAACAGTTTTTACTCTTATCTTGATGGTTATGTGATAAATTCAAAAAACTATTAGATTTCTTCAAAAAGATTCCTGCATCAACCGCATCAAACTATTGTTGCACTCAACCGTTAGCTCACTCGGTACTCGTGCCGCCTTATTCTAACGTAGTTGGATATATATTCCCTCAGCAATTGGTTCTATTGTGTTAATGTTAACTTATTCGGAACTAACGGATGCAAACGCCGAAGTATTCCTCACACGTCACAAATAGTTTCCGCTACGGTTGTCCAGGCCTAGGCGAGAATGCGTTAATTGTCGCGCGCAACACGCCGCCCGTGCACCTCCACGCGACGTTAGCCGCTGCAGCGACAACCATTGTAGGCCTACATAAAGTAACATTTTCTTGCGCTTGCGCTATTAGAAATGATACAAAATGTATTGGAATGACATACATCGAGAACGTAACATGTTATGCAATTCCCATACATGTTGTATCCTTTCTACACGCGAAACGCGAGCATAGTGTTACTTTGGGGCTGACCATTCAAGCCACTCACTTGATTGAGACAATGGAGCTTCATGAGAAAGCGGAAGATCTCGCTCTAAATCTTAGATTGACCATGACGCTACCAGTAACGTTTACGAGTGTTAGAAAAGATAAACCTCGTCTATTTTCTAGAGTTCGATAAAACAAATGTTTTGTCTGTGGTTTCTATTAACACGGTTAGTGGAATCAGCAATAATCCATTTCAAATATCTCTCTGGATTATATAATCCACGCCCATAAATATTCCGATTTGTTGTTCGTCTGGACTGCGTGTTATTTTATGATTTATGATAGATTTGTTGTTTCTTGAGTCGTACAATTTCAAACTAAAGGAAAAAATCACTTTGCTAAGTGTAAAAATATACCTGTAACATTTTTACCTGACACCAGCATGTATCAGCAAGTGTAATTGCGTTGTACTTGTGTTGTGTTTCGATGTACCTCTTCTCGTACAATTTTCAACAACAGTTAACTAATTATGAACTATGTAGGTAGGTAGTTTGTTCGATTAAAGAATACATAATCTTGCGTGTCCTTTGACTTGAAGTTGTTTGCATGGTTACATTATTATACTAGGTACTAGCTATGTCTCTTGAATTCAACCGCGTAGACTTAGTTTCATGGGTGGATTTACTTTGAGGGTGACTTCATTCGCGAAACCATTATTAAATAAATTATCCCAAGTTACTCCTTGTAACATCAGCTATCTGAATTTCTCCTTTCCTCCATTTAATTTCCCATTAAAATATATCAAGCCGTTTCAGCGATTGCCGGGACAAACAGCCAGACGCAGAATCTTCTTTTGTTATTGTTTTTTAGGTATTCCGAATAATGTTTCATACGCATTTAGGGAAAAGCTGTTGATTTGGAATAACCAAGACTGACATCTCTATTTTTTATCTCTATTATAGAAGTATAGATTTCATATAACGATACGTTTAGGCACGTAAGGCTGATGAGGTGTACAAAGACACTAGTTTTGACTGTTATCTCTTATCCGTTATGTAAATGTATACTTCTAGGTACTTTTAGGAATCATGTAATAGTTTCGTTTGAAAAATTTCAAGTAAGAATCTAGAGTTCATGATGAGAAGCTCATGTTGCGTTATTTTGAAACGTTCTTTGAAATACATTAACAAACTTCGTTTGCATACAGTCAGTCGGTTGCGGAAAATAACGGAATAATGACAGTCTGCAATATGTGTTCGTGTTTTGCGCAAACTGGTACTGAGAGAAAGAAATAAGTATATAAAATGAATGTGAAGTGTAAGTTGACAGGTGTCCCATCTTGTTCCTCAACTTTCATCACGACGACACGACTACGGTACGTTGAACTGATCACTTCAAAAGGGAAAAGTCTTGTATGCGTGTAACTTTTAGTAGGTATATTACTTACCCAGCTTACACTGTACACCTTACATGAGAATCCTGTTTGCGAATATGTTTAGGCTCACTTCTCGGTTTAACTTCCTAGGTGACATTCTTATAACTTTTACTTGTATATATTTCACCGTAGAATCGTAAATATATCTCTCTATTAGTTCTTATCTTTTGAACGCAATCGATTCCTGTATTTTTTAGGAAAACAGGGCTAAATATGATTTTCTTCTGATTGATCAGTCATTGAAGAAGACGACTCGAATACCGCACCGAACGCAAAACGTCAGTTGAACACATGGCGTGACTGGGAACGCACGTTCCATACGCCCCTTGTTACGTCTATTTACGTTGTACGTGATTTGGCAAAAGTTGGGGCCAATATTTGCACTACGAGATGGGTGTATGTATTCGTGAAGTGTTGTTAGAGTGCGGTGGTTTAACATTACGACATATTATCATGAGCTAATGGACTACTGATCTTCGCAAATGTTTGTGGACGGACGAGGTTGGTACTTTTCAATTAAAATTTAGTTTGTCCGAATTTTGTAATTGATTTTAACTTTTGTGATGAGGTATGCTAATTAAAACTTGTAGCTAGATATTCTTAATTTAAAATTAAGACTCACATTATAAGTATCCAGGTTTGCGCAAACAATATATAAATGTAATAATTGGGACATATAAATTAGCAGGCTGTAAAGTAGTACTTCTACTCAGTAAAAGCACCGAACCTGGCGGTACTGTATGGTACTTTATAATAACTATTCTGACGATTTAAGAGTACGTTGTTAAAAGTGTAATCAAATAAAGATATTTTTGGGTTGAGTTTGAGTTACTATGAATATTTATTTTATATCAATTCAAAATCATAATTTAATTAATATTATAATGTAGGTACTTAAATCCGTTTAAAGAGTAAGGTGCAGCGTGTGACCTTCTGGGCGGGACCGGCGTCCTGCACCTATATACTTAGGGCTTTAACTTGAAAGTTTCCGCTTGACCTTGTCCTCAGCAAGGTTGCCAATTTCCATGAAGTTTTACCGCAGCGGATGTTTAAGTCGATACTACGTTTATTGTCTGAAGAATACAATAACATTGGTCTTTTAGTTAACGGATGCACGCATTTAAGTTTTAATGTTCAGGTATTAAAGTCTGAAAACTGTTGTTGTCTGGTGAAACATCCGACACAAAAGCGTATCAGCTCAAGTATTTGCATGCGAGTTCGTAGAAAGTAAACCAATGTAAATAATTTGCTAATTTATTTATTTCTTCGGTTAAACATATTGTACTCAAGACCTATTTTTAACTACCTAATAGTTTCAATTCGTTAGCAGTTATTTGAACTTGAATTGGCATCATGATATCAGTTTGGATATGTATCAAAAATGTATTTGTGTGTTCTCTCTCTCTATTTGCAAAGGGACGGACAGGTGTGTTCTTAAAAATAATATTGAGAGGTAGAAATGAACCGTACGAATACATTTTAATAAAGTCTTTTTTTGAGGTGTGTTTTGTTGTTTAATATTTTTATGCAGTACGACGTACTTGCTTTTTTAACTCTACTTAGTATTGCAAATGCCTTACTAGTAAACGACACTTAATAACACAATAGATATTACAAATACGTGATCATATAATGATGATATAAAGTTGTTTTACCTTAAAATTAAAAGCAAAAATAAATAAATGGTACTTACGACAATCTAGCATGGATGAGATTGATGTGAAGCGATTTGTAGTATTTCTATAGTAAATGGGTATTAAATTGCTCACTCACATTTCTTAGAAATTCAAGGGGTTCCGTAAGCGCAGTTAATATAAGTTATTGTGGTAATTTCATCTCCCACCAGTAAAATTTCTAAATAAAATATTTACTGAAATAAATCCCACAAAATACACACGCCGCGGAATTATAATTACTCAGTAACAATTAAAAAATAAGTTTGATCCGGCGTTAAATGTGGATTAATAAAAAAAACACTTTACGGTGAAGGAAACCATCGTGAAGAAACCTGCATATTTCTGAGAAGTAATTCAAAGACGTATGTATAGTGCCTGAGACGGCGATAGACTCACCATCTGTCACGTTGGCACTTAATCAAATTCGGTGAAAAGTGGGTGTTGTGATAACAACACCTCTGCCTACCCCTTCGGGGAATACAGGTGTGAGCATATATATGTATGTATGTAAAAAACACATTGGTAACTAGCAATTAAAAATATTTGTCTATGATATCTATCGGTGTGTATAGTTTTATCATTGAAGCCGGTAAAAGTATCTAACTGTTTAAAGCTCATTTGATTGCTCAAAGACGCCGTATGTCCACAGGAAGGGAAGTAAATAGGCTACTTACTCGTCTTTTAAATTGAAAAAGTATTATCTCGAGAGTTCATTACTGTACGGAAATTTGGACGGTTTGAACGCGTGCCAACAACACAATACCTATTCGTCACAGGCTTTGAGGTCGTCACCTTAATGTGACAACAAGGATTTATATGGCTACGTATTATGTATGGTGCACATAGCAATCGCTTTTGTTTTCTTTGTATATAAGTTTTATTCAGACTTTCACACTTTCTACTATTAATGAGTATGTAACTGTTTTTCTAGACAGCAAAATATTGTTTTATAATATATTTAAAATGTTAAATTGAGGGAAGTTTATTGGTTGCCTTTAAAAATTATGTCTTTATAGTTGAAAAAATACTGCGTACATTTTTATTTGCCATAGCACTAGTTTAACTTATTAAGTTGTCACAGAATAAGGCCTTCCAACTACCTACCTAACTATAGACATAGTATGACAAAGTATTTTTTGGTATCCGTGTGAACTTTGCTTGGAACTTAATGACTGCAATCATCTTAATCCGGTCATAGACTCTACTGATAAATTAAGGAACTCAATAAAAGCAATAAGTCCATAACTTATAGTTAAGTACTACCGTGAAACACTTTTTTGTTTGCCAATTATTAACGTCTACAATCATATCGTCTTCGTTCGTTTTGATTACGTCATGAAAGCAAAGCACTGACCAACACTATCATAATAACGCACATAAATGCAAGATCATCGTAAATTATTGTGTCAGGAATAATTTTTAAGAAATATAACATATCGTTGCTTTTTGTGTAGGTACTTCGGCTAGTTGACTTAAAATCGTGGTGCCTCTTTACCAATGCCACTAAGGTTATTGTTTTATTTCAGTAACATATCATTGTTGTTTGCTACGGAAATTGCTTCACTTTGTGTAGTGCTTATTTTGCATACTGTGTTATGTACTTACACGTGAATATGTAGATCACTGCGATACGATAACTTTACGTAGAAGAATTTATTAGAGTTGTATTATAGAGCAATTTAGGTGCACGTCTTCCAGCCTTTATCGCGAACTTGGTTAAAGGATGTCCACTTCACTTTAGGCCTCTTATCGATGCTTTATTCAGGGGTCCTGCCATGACTTTTATCGCCATGATCGATGACAATAAGAGCTCATGGTAAGCACCAGGGGGTGCTGTCTGAAAAAAGACATACCAACCTTCATGCCATAATTTTAATATTACTAGTAATATTATAAATAACCAAATATTAAAACTTATTATAATGGGTCAAATCAACTGCAGGTTGCTAATTTATACACGTATCGTAAAACAGACTGCTTAGTGTAATGCTAAAATAAATGTTCCGTTAAACTCAATATAACTTTACTACATCGGTGAGAGGAGGATGTGCTTAGGGCTGATTTCGTTTGATGAGATGCTCGTCATCGCTGGGAACAAATATATCTTAACACAGCTCATGCATGACAAGCTTAATAGAAGGATTTAAAGTTTAATTTATTGTAATGGGTAAATGAGTTACTACCAACTTTATGCTGCAGTACAGTCATGGAGCAATTATGATCCAGTTTTGTAGAGAAATTAACATCCTTATGGATATTTAGAATGATAAAAAAATGAGGATGGAAAAATAAAATATTTTTTATCCCGCATATGCTGGGAACCAAATCTTATATTATTATTATACTGGTACCGTCTCTAGTTAATGCGCAGCACCCAGTACCTTTATGATTCTGTCTCTGTCTATATGGCGAGAGGTGAGTATACAATGCGAAGTATCGCCACTATTTTTCGCTGCGCGTTCTTAACTCGTGGCAGGACCCTTACCTGGGTGATAAAGAAAAACATTAACAAAGGTAACAAACATTTTGCGGTTGCTCGACTGGGATTGTATGCACCTTGCAAAATAACGCTATCCGGTACCCCAGGTATAGGTTTTGACTCGTTCAAACGTCGTCCATTAACCTTGCTTTAGCGAGGTTCAGAAATGTGTTGATACTTTTTCGGAGGCGTTCGGCTTTGGCCTGTAGTCGTACAACCAGGCCTAAAGATTTTGTTTAGTTTCGGTCCGAAATTACGCACTTATTTAATAACTCTAAAATTAACTACTCGTATCAATAAAATGTTTGTAATTAATCCCATTACTAATAGCGATTTCCAAGTTGTTAATGTCACAAAAGCACGAGATATTTAATATTTTGCAATAAAGTATGTTACAATACTAACGACCTGTATTTATATGAGCGACAAATTTTTAAATATGTAGACAATTTACAGAAAAAATAACTAAGAAGCTTGAATGAGAGCAAAGTCAAAGGAGGTTAAATATTTATTGTTATAAGAGGTAATTAGGTACACGAACACGCATTAGTTCTATTGAAGTGAATTGAACCAGTGGAGACAGTTGTCGCGTATTTTAAACAGCTCCTGTCCTCATTATAGAAAACATGACTTCGGTAATATGCAGCTGACTAGTGTCGTTGGGCAGATGACCCTTCTAGGGCGGGCGGCGACTCGCTGCGGCCCCCTGACACACATACAGACACAACTAAATTTAGATTGGTGATTCTCACTCTAAACTATACGCTAGACGCAACCGATGGATTATAGTATTTATAGTTCGGGTCACGCGTCGGATGTAATGGTGTAAATGAACTATTGCGGACGACTTTGTCACCCCGCCGGTTTGAAAATCATTAATGTACGTATTTCATGATACGAAATTTTTAAGGATGATAAATAATATCTTGAAATATTGAATACAAGTATATATATTGGAGGAGCTTTTTATCTAGAAGTAAATACAGAGTTAATATTATTGTTTCTATTATGCTAGGTACCTACAAATAAAATTGTTGATATAATTGTACCTACTATTTGAACATTTTCTACCGGCTGCTGCTATATGTATTAATTTCCGCCCACATGCTTTACGTTGAAGGTGGACATGGTGAGGAAACTTGCATATGTCTAAGAAGTAAATCTAAGACATATGTATAGTGCCTGAGACGGCGATATGGACTCACCCTCTTGTCACGTTGGCACTTAATCATCGGTGAAAAGTGGATGTTATTGCTACAACACCTTTATATTATGTAACGGATAGAAGGGTACTATTTGTGAAATGATTAGGTTTATGAGATCGATATACTAACGGTTATCGCTTTTCAGTGACGCAGGTAGTAAAGCAAGGAACAGAACAGAGACAGGTGTGCTAATACTTAACAGATAAGTATACGACTCGCCTTGTCACTGAGAAGCTGAATAGGACGCTCCGTTCATCAATTAGTGGACCGTAATCGTGTTTCCTTAAATACTGAGACCGCTTTTAAATGGATTTTGAACATTATTGGCTTTCATGAAATCTAGGTCAAACAAACATATTTGTGGTTAAATTTATGTGTCTTTAAACATTCTCTATTATAGTTTAATCTGTTATGCGGCATTTAGGTAGTTAAAATAAGTAATATCAATAAAATACTAAAAATCCAAACATATTTTCTTTGATTGTTATGTTTACACTAGGTATACTGTATACCTACCTACTATTATAATAGAGGTATTTGTATATTCATAGCGTATAGTATAGGATGTGTTTATGCTGGAACTGTCAGTCAACACACATTATAGCACCGGAACAAAGTGTCAAGTGACCGATTGGGTCTTACAATCCGCCCAATAAAGGCCAATGGAGTATTCACGACACGGCGTCGAACGGCCCCGTTACTCCACTCTCTAAGTGGAATACTGATACAAACACGATTGCCACCAGAGACAAAGACATCATAGTAATGATTGTCTTTGTGGTTTATATTACAACCTGCGGATGTAGGTATCTGGTACGGTTCGCGACCATCTCTGAGATCACCGCTATTGTGAAAGTTCTTATGAAATCTTTCCCTCTGACTAGTTAGTTGACTTTAACTTGACATTTTGTAGGTAACTAATTTACTTCGGACTGTATTTAATTATCAACTAGTCTTTATATTAATGCGGCAAGTAGGGTTGGCAGTTCCTCGCGCTGACCTCTCTAGTGGGACAATTCAAGAAAGCTACGTTATAATGAACAAAAAACTAAAATGTAAAAATATTTTCCTTCAATTATTTATTCCTTCAATGGTATTTTTAAGTTTTTGGTGACTGAAGTTAGTTCTTTATTGAGACCGGTAAAAAAATTACATACAATATAATCTAATACCTTTAAAAGAGCAATTCGTGTATAATAAATATATTTATTTATATACAAGACTAGCGGACCTCACGCGGTTTCACCCGCGTAGTTTCCGTTCCGGTGGGAGTACGGGGATAAAATAAAGCCTATGTTACTCGCTGATGATGTAGCTATCCAATGGTGAAAGAATTTTTGAAATCGTTCCAGTAGTTTTGGAGCCTATTCATTACAACCATACAAACAAACTTTTCCTCTTCATAATATTAGTGTAGATATATGTATAGTTATTACAACGGAGAATCCCCTTCGGAGAATACAGGCGTGAGCATATGTGTGTATGTATAAGTATAATCTAAATCTCGAATTCTCTGAAATGTTGTATGCAGGTTGTTTCGGAGATGATATATCGATCTAGCTAGTTTACAATTTTAGAAAACGAGCAAAGTTCGCATTAATCAAAGTAAATATTGGATCAGTTCAATATATCCAATTGCCCAAGGGTAAGGTAAGTGATTCAACCATTAGGCAAACAAAATAAAATAAAATATAGGTAATAGAATTTATATAATTCAATATATAAAAATATAGGTACCTATAAGAAGTAGCCATATAATATAATAATATTAAATGTAAATATAATATACCTAATTTAAGCCCTCTCTCAATAAATTGCTGTGCCCAACAGGGTCCATATTGTTAATTTATAGTGTTACCGTTCAGTACCTGTAAGTGCTAAATTAAGAATATGTTTTAAAGCAATAAATTGTAATTGAAATTGAAAAATATTAATAATGATTCGTAAATCCCTCGTGACTGCTCATTACAATAAGTAATTATTAAATAGATATGAAACAAGGCTCATTTAGCACCTGCGTACGAGCACTGATAGAGCAGCGACCCAGATGCGTCTAAAATTATGATCATCATCTTCGCAAGCCATCATTTTGTCAAACGAAGATTGCGTGGGCGCTTCCGTATTTATTACTTACTCGTTGTTAGGGCTATGATTTATTTCACAATAGCCAAGTCAAGAAAGAACGAAACTCACTAACAATTTACAATTTGTGCTAAAAATAAAACTACAATCAATACCTGTTTTAAATTAATTCACCTTTTAAAACTTGTATCGGGTGGAGTAGAATCGTTCTGGAGTAATGTCTTATTCATATTGTGTTTTTTTAACGTTTATCGAAACTTAAAAGTACGAATTCGATTATAACGTTGCCCGTTTAGTTTGTGTGTAGCCCTGTTTTGTCATACGTTAATTTGACGTTTCAACGGGCCCAATTGATGCCCACGCGCCGCCTGACCCTCTCCAACAAGCCATTCACGAAATTACTATTGAGTTGAGACATCATCCGCAGTAATTATTCTTCATAACTCCGGCTAGGCACATTGTTCCTTATCGTTGTATATCATTCTACATAGCGTTCACAGCTTTCTGACTCGTTCCTCTCGAGTGCACACACAAAGTAGGCTGTTCTGTAATAATAAAAACCATTGCATTTTTAAACATTGCGAATGGCGATTGCGCAAACTCACTTCATTCATAATTAAAATTTAGAATGTTTTAGTGAGTGAGAAATTAATAATACAATGCTATATGTGGTATTATCATGTGGCGGAAATGGGCGCTGGTGTCCGTTGGTGCAATGCTAATGACGCGTAAACTCCAACTAGGGCTGCCAATGGACCGCGTGGGAACAGTTACGGATTCATAAAGAATTACATTATTCACATCCGATTCTATGTTTTCTTTTTATAGGACATTATCAATCTTATTAGGACTGTAATAGAGTCTTCCTTCAGTTTCAACTTATTGGAGTTCAGAAGCCGTGCCATGATCAAAGGAGAGTTGCCATGCACCTACTATGAACATGAAACGGTCTGAAGGACATTTTTAGTATAAATCAAATAGAAACAAACGATGAACATACTACGTCAATAATTTTATGGATGCATGACTGGAATAATAAATATTGTCATCGATTTCACTTTGTGGTACATGGTTAGCGTAAGGGCTCTTGACTTGTGGCGCTGACGAAAGATAGAAAGCACAATTTATATTTTAATGTATCATAAGATACACTTTTGGGTATTTATTTTATTCATCTTAACTTGTTCGTATAGGAAATGCAAAAATGGTTTTTCTTTCAAAAGGTGTAATTAAACTTTTAACTGCCATTTGGTGTACAATTCAACCTTTCCAGCATTGTTTTGTTCGCTACGATTCAATAGTAAATGTATGCTGATTGCTGTAAGCCCGTAGCTTATGTAATTCATTGGAACTGTTAGCAAGTCAGGATGGACAAGTCTCATTGCTGTGTGAATGGTACTAATTGATAGCACGGATGAAACTCATGCTCTAGAAGATAGATAATACATTTCAACCTTAGTTTCGACTGTTTGGTCTAGCGATTTGGCTGCTGCAATCATGGTCGTGGGATATAAATATGTGTATGCTATATGGGCTGTAGACATTCACTTTGAGTCTAGGTCTCTGTGATTAAAGGAATGTGTGGCGCCCACTATAAAGGGAATCCTATTGTGAGGCTGAGCTAAGTGATATTATAATATTGTTTGGTTCTCGTGTCATTGGCATATTTTACTTGTCTTTATCCTAAGATAATTTCCGGGTTAGTTTGGGAGTTACGAGAAAGTGTGCTAGATTATAACTATATATATCGGCCTATAACAATGCTTTTTCTAAAGCCAGTTTTTCCCATGTGGTCAATCGTTTCCAGATGCTTCAAGATTGTGGACTAGGCACAATCAAATGGGAAACATTCATAGCATTGTTGCTACTAATCAAGTAAAACTTTTATTGTCTTTTTACACCGTGAGAAAATTATTCTTGTGTAATTTTAAAACAAACAGAGGAAGCGCACTAGTTTCTATTACTTAGCGCTGGCATTTGAAGTAACGAGACTGATTTGAAGGAACAAGCCTCGTAAGTAAATTGTTAGTTGTGTTGGCGTTGATGCAGTTCACTCCACTTTCTTTTTTGCTCGGAGAACTTTTTATTTACCTACTCACGATGAAATTATATGCAAATTGCTTGTGTACTAAGTGCATTTGCATGCTTATTATTCCAAATAATAGTGAAAATTTAAGTAAAAGATCGTAAGCAGGTTACGTAAGACCCAAACAAATACTTATAATTTACCATATAAAATGTTGTATGTGCGTGTGTAAATATAACCGTTGTTGTTACAGAGCCGCCGCGGGTGGCTGGTGTAGGGCCACGAGGTAAGCGGGTGCAGACGCCGCAGCCGGCGCGCACGCCCGCGCCCGCGCTTCCCCCGCCGCCCCTCGCCACGCCGCCGCGCGAGCAAACCGCTGCGCTTGCACACGCTGCCAAGGGCGTGGAAGCATTGGGTGTACTTGTCCAATATTTGGTGTTTCGTGTGAGTATGAACTAAAATTATCAAAAATTAATTAGATGAAAATCGTTCTATAGACTAATGAATATTGACTACGCGCATTTTAGAAATAAAAAAAATCAGTTTTATTTATTATTGTTTGTATTTGAATTTCAGTTGGATGCACTCAATGGCAGTTCTTGGCGGGTGGAAGCAGAGCGTTGGCGAGGCGTTGCCGCTGCGGAGCGCAGCACTGCGGCCCGCGCCGACAGGGATAGGCAGCAGCGTGCACAAAAAGATCTTGATACCAGTAAGCTATTATCTAATTATACTTATACGCTGTCCTATCCAAGGAGCATTGTTTTTGCTATAAATTGTATTTTCCGAATATTTTCCAAATAGAACAATCATGTATGTATTACAATTTAGATTTAGTTTGAATTTGTGCAAAAGCCCTAAAAATATATTTAATGTTTACAGTCGCCGAATGCCTGAGCAAGATCTCAGAGCTGGAGATGGAGGTATCATCTAAGGAGGAGGCGAACGCTCGTCTCCAGGCCACACACATGGAAGAGGTCGCTGCTCTCGCCAATGACATCAAGGGACTCAAGGTGATTAACTAATTACAGTTCTATTCTTTAAATTTTCTCGAAATTTAAAGAATAGAATTTCTCGAATATTACGAAGTAAGTACAGGTACAGTCGTTTGTTATGAGCGCTCAGCGAGATATATAAACCCTAGCTTAATTAATTATGTTATGGTCATCTAATCTGTAGTTTCTTAAATCCATATTTACGATCCTCAGTTGGAGTCGTTTTGGTAAATGCACACAATTAATTACTCATTAAGGTCATGAAAGGTGACCTCATACTACGATAAGCTTACAAGTTGCGAAGCTACAAATATAATGTTGGACGACTGGAAATAAAAAATAACAGAACTTAAATTTTCAAAGACACTGGAAAAACTTGCCATTGTTATATTATATTTTGTGATTTACTAACTTACACAGTTTACAAAGCGGCTATAGACTCACCATCTGAAAAGTGGGTGTTGTTATAACACCACCTCTGTCTAGCCATTCGGGGAATACAGGCATATGTATGTACAAAGCCGATGTCCGTCAGAGTAGTAGAACAATCCATATTATGTAAATTAATACAATTTTGTGAAATTTTAGGATACAATAGAGTCTTTGAAACATGAAGTGGCGGAGAGTCGAGCGCGGTTGCACGCGCACAGCGAGATCGAGCGCACTTTGCGAGCGCAGCTTGAGGCAGCGCGGGCGGAGGCGGACCGACATCCAAGTGCGCCGGCGTCGCCCGTGTCACTCGGATCTCCCGAATCGTCCATGTCACCCGACACAACCGCCTCGTCGTGTGACAAATCGTGCAACATGTGCGACGCTGCCTGCGATCCACTCTGCTGCGAGCCGGACGACTGTGAGATACGACTTACTGTCAATCAGGAGCTGAGCACAGACGCTAACGAATTAGCGGCTGAGGTTATTATTTATTACAATTATTTTTTATTCTATGTATGTATAATGTAACCCACTTCTAAATGTGTTGCTATTATAAAATATGTGTTCAGGTGCGATCGCTACGTGCCGTGGTGGAACTGAAACAAGCTGAGGTGGCGACGCTGCGTGCTACACGCGGGCAACTGGCGGCGGAGCGTGAACGTCGTGTGACGGCCGAGCGCGAGTCCCGCACCGCACGTCATGCCGCGGAGGAACTGCGTGAGCGTGCAGTCGCGCGACAACGTGACGCGGACCGCTTACGAGAAGATAATCGCCGCTTGCGAGACGCTGCCGCACGCGACCGTGACCACGCCGCACGACTCGCCGCTCTCAACGAGGAGCTACGATACAAGCTTAGACAAAAGTCGCAGGTCAGGCACTATCTTTATCTTACTCGTCTCTGGCATATAAATCATTAGACCATACTACTTACGTTTTAATTTCACTTTTTCGACGTTCTTAACTGCCTAAACTGAATAAATATTTTCCATTAAATTATTTGAGTCATTAACAAGTTCCATAATGTTCAGATTTTAAACGAGAATTCATAATTAATATCTGCCTGCTCTGTTTGACTCATCTAGCGTTATCTAACCACCCAACCTATAAGGCCTCCAATGACATAGGAATACATTTTCAAACATTAGAGGTATGGTGATAAGAAAGCGTGTGTTATCAGGTCTGTTGGCACACTCTAAGATTGTTTAATACGCTGTTCTAATAATACTAACAGGCCAACGTTTGTTGAGAAATATGTGAGTAGCTAAAGCTCCCTTCTAGGAAATTATGTAGGCCAAGCGACGCAATTAATGAATTTGTAATAAAAATTTCTAAAATAAGTACAACAAAAGAATTTCTTGGAATTGAGAAAAGCACAGAATAGAAGCCTAACCCCTGTATTCCCCGAAGGGGTAGTCAGAAGTTACACCTCTGCCATTATAGTACCCTAATTTCGCCAGTTATGTTTAGGTCTGAAGTAAAAGGGGGCAAGCCATTAATCGGGCATTAATCCAGACGGGGATCGAACTCATGACCTCGTGTTGAAATGTTTGGTAAATAAATAAAAAACAGACAAGCCCGTTTTATGGTATCTGCCCTTGTTAGGGAATCAGCGTAATATTTAGGATGGAATGTAATGTAGGTTGTTGTGTGCAGGTGGTTTCGTTATTGGCGGGAGGGGGCTACATAGAGCGACCGCCGGTGCGCACGCGGTCATCGTCGGGCGACTCAGCGCGCTCGCCCTCGCCACCGCCCGACTCGCCGCCTTCGCCCGCCGCCTCGCCCGCACCCGACACTCCACCGCTGCCCGCAGTCAAGGGGGTTGTCGAGAAGCATGACTCAGTCAGCTGGGTACTAGAGATTGAGGAAACTCCCGAAGAAGTCGCTTCCAGGTATTACAGTAGCAAAATACTTTTTTAATACAATGCTTGCCTTGTCCGCCTCAAAAAAAACTACGAAAACAGCGTATCGTATAAAAGCTTGCTCGGTCGTAAACATTAGAAGATAACACTCTAGAAAACATGTATAAGGATCCAAAGTTACGCTAATAGTAATATGATTATAAGACTGTTCATGATGTGTATAGACTGGCGCGACGGTCATCGTTTCGCACGGCGGCGTCGCCGAGCGGCGTGAAGCGTCGCGGCGGCGGGTCCCCGGGCAGTGGATCGCCCGCGCCGGCGTCGCCCGCGCCGAACGCGTCCAAGCTGTTCCGGCCCGGCGAGCTGGACTTTCCTCCGCCGCCGCCGCCGCTCAAGGAATCGGCCGGGGAAGCCATTTACATATACGACGACCGTCAGTACTGAGCCCCGCCCTCGCACGGCCTCTGGCCACTTGTGAGGTACTAGTCTCGTGGCGCGTCGGCCGCCTACCGCCCGCGTCAGCCGCAAGGGCCCCCAGTGGACCTAATTTTGATATTCTTGCCGGATTGAAGCTATCGCATGGTTCGAATACTAGTTTTAAATGAAACTTGGGATCAACCGGAATGAACGTGTTTGTATTGAAAGGAATGTATGGTTATTTGTATGAAATCTTCGCTCCGCATATAGCCCGTGTTTAATGGACTTTGCTGATTATTTATGAACTTGAATGTATTTTCAAGACCTTGGAATGCAAGTTTGCTATTTCCAGCATAAATTTGCTTGAAAGTGGTGATATAAAAACATATTATTATGTTATGTATACTCGTGAATACTATAACATGCAACAGATAAGATATCTCATAATGATTAATAGCTACGCTTAGCTGAAGGGATGTACTGTACACGTAGATCTTGTTCTGCGCCTGTCCACTCCACACGACTGCCCGGTCAGTGGATGGGTGTGCAATAAGACACTAGTTCTATATTAACATAACATAAGTCTCAGCTTTTCTCTAAACTCTGACCTCGGAACGTATGATATTTAGGGATTGGGCTGCCTGCATTTTGTTAGAAAGTGTGTCATGTACCTGTGAATTGCGCCAATCAATAAAAGTACCCACTTTATATTTCTGCTTTATGTTCTACACTCTTCTAAATTCTCGTTACTTCTGGCATTTATTTTCCCCTCTGTTACTCCTATCTCTGTCCTGCTCACTTACCTACTTGATATTTAATTTATAATTTCCTACTTTTATTAATTGGTGCGAAGTTCTTGTTTCAGATTATTAAATATTAAGGAGAATATTCACTCGAAATGTTTTATCTAGGTTGTATCCTGTTGAGGCGTGTCAGTTCTAGCAGGTTGTTGTAATTAGCAATAGTGTGATCTTATACACATAGGTATTTATATTGTTTTTGTATCCATAATTGTATTTTAACTTAATTATAATAGTTTATCGCGGTTGTTGGCACTGAATTATTTTGTACAAATAACAATTTTAATGATGGAAAAATTAACATAGTTTTTAAGAAATGTGTAATGTCTATGCGTTAACTAGTACATTGTCATTTGCAATTGATGTTTGACGCTGATTTTGTAAGGTTGAAAAGCTTTCGCATCATTGTATTTGTTGGGATAAACCGAACACGCTTTCGTTTTATGTTAAAATATGTTAATTAATGGTAGTCCCATAGAATCATCTCAGCCGAACCAAAGAGTCGCGTTCGTCTCAGCTCTTTGCCATGTTCCTTGTTTCACAAATCTGCACTATTTGCATGACCGATCAAGTTATAATGTTAGCCTGCTGATATTAAACTTTATTTATTTTTTAAGCTAAACGTTATTATACATAATACCATTCCAAATTAAGAATTGTAAGCAAAAATAATTATTATGTGATTACGAAGGATATTAATATAAAAAATAAAATAGTACGTTTAAAATGTATCATTAATTATTTATTATTCCCCATTCCCGCACGTCTTAGGTATACAAACAATGTATTTGTATGGTTTAATTGAAGTCACTTTATTAAATACTAGCGGACGTCACGCGGTTTTATCTGCGTAGTTCCCGTTCCCGCGGGAGTACGGGGATAAAATATGCCTAGCCTATGTTACTCGTTTTTAGCTATTCATTTTTGAAAGATTTTTTAACATAGATCCAGTGGTTTTGGAGCCTATTCAATACAATCATACTTACATTCAAATATGTCATCTTTATAATATTAGTATAGATGGATCTTAAGTCATTATAAATAGTTATTAAATAAAATTATGTCTTATGTAAATCGCCCATTAGGTATGCAGAAGCAAAAAGATTGTAAAATTTTAAAAATATTCATAGTAGTCAACGAGTCAGGCTTCTGCCGGTAAGCGTTATTATCAGCTGTTATCAATAATCTAAGTCAAATAAAGTCTAACTTATCATGTAGACATGGATATTAATGTCGTTACTACTACTACAGTTATTACAGTTCAACTCAACTATAATGGCTTCAGACCATGCCCATCTATTGCTGGATAGTTTTGTAGTGGTTTCATAGGTACGTTATATTTACTTAATTGAATTATTTAATTAAACTGCGACACACTTTTAAACAATTCCAAAACATTATTAGAGTCCAATACGAGTATTTCGCAATGCTTAACTAAGTACCTGCAGAAAATTATTGCTGTTACGAGAACTTACCTATGCCTTAATGCCTCGTATTTGTATAGAAGTTTGCAAAAGGCAATCTAGAAGCTCCTTATAATTTTCAAGCACCATGCCCTGTCTTCTTCTCAGTCGGTGCGCTCTTGTCAGAGCGGTCGTGGTCGGCATGTAGTTTTATTGCCCTGTCTACATGCAACGATATATATACATCGTATATATATATATTAGTTCAATGGCTAGGTCTATACATACGCAAATAGATTAAACCACCTCAACCAAAATTCGCACACTAATGCGTGAATCATTTTTATGGTATTAGTGACCTAGATGGGCGATAAGTCCGTAATCACAAATACTTTATGTCAAGGTAGGATCGAGATGGTGCAATTTCGTGAGGACATTTTGATACCAGCCCCTATATATACTCCGCTACACTCTGAAAGGACAATGCGAGAAGAGGATCCAACATGAACGCTTGTGTTTGTATCTGTTTACTGTTCCTTGTTGGTGTCGGTAAGTAAAATGCTTTGTATATTATGTATTCGCAACTGAAACTCTAGATCAAAAGATAGAATTTAAAAAAAAAAAAATTTGACAAAATTTTGATGCATTTCAATTTTAGTACTGATGCAATTCTTACTATGATCAATTAATAATTGCATGATAAAAAAAAGTAGGTACTTGAATTGGGTTTTACATTTCAGAGAAATTTTAAAAGTTATTTAAAAACTAGGTCCCGGAAATTGTTCTAAACTTTAACAAGAAAGTAATACAGAAGTCCGTTTTTTTGTTACAATTGTCACATAAAGGCGTATATTATCATACTACTAAAAACCTGTCATAAATCAGGCAGTAATTGCTTAAAACTAGATATAAAATTTAGGCCACATACATACTTGATGCTCGGTATCATGGTATAAAGAGGCCTTAAATATCATGGTATCAAACAAAAAAAGTCAACAACATTATCTCGAACTAATGGGTAATGAGAGGACAGCTTAGGCTTATACATACGCTTATACGCATACAATACAAACATCAGGGTCAGGGATCACCTGTTCTAAATCAGAGAAAAATCCAGACCTAACCGAAGGTTGTAGTGAAATTCACCTAATCAAAACACATTAAGATCCATTAGCTCTTATTGGGGGCTTATGGGCTGGTCATCTCAAGCTACACATTCAAACATAATTAGAACTATGTACTATACATTTATTTTATTTATACTTTTATCGACATTTGTGCATTGGAACTGTGCCCATGAGCTTGCATTTTTCATGTTGTTTATTTCGTATTTATAAACAGTTTATAAAAAAAATTACAAGAATAATTAGGTACTGAGCTACTTGCTAGATTCTTCTCAGTCAAAAGCAATCTCCCTACCAGGCAGTAGAATGTATAATCTTGTATAACAAATCATGTTATTCTGACTATTAGAAAATACTTTGTTAAAAGTATAATCAAATTATACATTTGAGTTTCTTGCCATGATATTCTGGCAGGTTTTTCTACGATGAGCGAGATTTCCAAGAACTTCTTGTGAAACTCCTGTGGTCTACCTAAAACAATTAGAAAACAAGTATAGATAAATATGTCCATAGGCTCCGCTGCAGCAGTAGCAGCTTGCCATCACGGGTTACATGGTTGTTTTCCACCCATAAGTAACGCAGGTGAATATATTACAGTTATTCTGTCACATATAGTTTTTCTGGCTTTATTTCGAACGCATGAGGGTACGTTTTCGCCAGCTGATACTATTAATGTATAAAATACTCGTGTCTACTACGGCTGCCTACTCTATAATAATTCTAGATTAGTGACCTATATAGACTTAAAACAACATTTATTTTAGAAATTGTCTCACTTAATCCGAAACGCCCGTCTCACAGGGCAATAATAGGACCATCTAATCTGAATCATCTTTTATCCTTCAATATTTACTGAGAATGTCTTGATCTATGGACACATTTTATATTGTCATTCAACAGAGCGGAAATGAAAGCTTTCGTTCCTTTCGAGGCCTATTTTATTGAAACCAATACTTATATTTTATGTAAGTTTATTAGTAACTAGCGGACATCACGCGTTTTCACCCGTGTAGTTCCTGTTCCCATGGGTGTATGGGGACATTATATAGCCTAAGTTACTCTCTAATAATCTAGCTATATATTTCTGAAAGAATTCTTCATATCAGTCCAGTAGTTCTTTATTTGTTTTATACAAAAATACAAACCTATCATTGTTATAATATTAGTATGGAGTATTGGTTTTGAATTTCGTTAAATATTATGAGCACTAATGAACGAATTTCTCCTATTGTTTTATGCCAAATCTTGACCTGTTTCCGACTAGTTATTGCTTCGGATATTATCCAGGGATTTAATTATAGTTCATCTAGTGTATCTAACCGTTCACTTCCACACAGGAAAGAACAAATACTAATAACAAAAGGAAAATACCGTCCATATGGATTTATTATCCACATTTCACCGACAATGATTTCACCTATAAATGTTTATAAGTCTGTCACTCAGATCTAGGTTCTACTAATTTATATAATTATATTTTCTAATAAGGAAACCATAAATCCTAATAAGGATTTGCAAATTTTTACGAATGTAAAACTTCAATTTACGATTATTTCATGCTGATCCGCATCCCATTTTGAAGAATCATTTAAAATTGATGGATCTCGTTTGAATATAAATAACAACATTTACATATTACCAATTATATATTATTACTTTTTAAATTAATAAATTTAAAAAGTGAGACTGCGGTTTTCACTATTCACCTACACTAGCATTGTTTTGCTGTTTTGATTATGCTCGTATACATTTAGTTATGTTGCTACCCAAGTAATATAATTGATACACTGTCACAATTCATTTATTTATCCTGCTATGATTTGAAAAATATTCGTGATTTTATATTTTGTTACAGTTACAGCAGAAGACGAAAATTCGGCAAAAATACGATTTTATTATGAGTGAGTTACATATTAGCCTATGTTTCACCTTTAAATATTGACTTTATCAGACACCTTTACTTTTAAATGTACTTATTTCCTGCAGGTCATTCGATAACTACACTGAAGTCCCTATGATCGAAGCTGATAATTTCACGTTAAGCTCTTGGTATGACCCCCTTCGGACAACAGTGGTGTTCTGCCATGGATTTACTGGTATATATTGATTAATAAACTAGCTATCGCCCGTGTCTTCCCCTGCTTGGTGTATATCAATTCATGCAATATCATTAATAATTACAGCATCTGATTTTAGTACATATCATATAATTATACATTTCTGCGTTAAATATTCTTATAACAATCCGTTCATTAGTTTTTGTGTGAAAAGGTAACAAACATTTTAACTGTTTTAAAGAAGGTAACATTAGCCTATTATTAAAATATATCATCCAATTATTACAATAAAAACAGATTACTTAAGTAGGTACTGATATATGACTATTCTCTTTACTGTTTTCTTTTGAACTGGAAACAACCAAATCTACTTTGTATCTTGGACTAGCTTAGTTAAATTCTGCGAAGTACTCCATTGCAAGAATCCGTTGATGGTTAGCGTTGAGATTGCAATGTAAATAATATATGACAGGTCACCCGACCGGGCTTGCGGTGAGTGCAGTGATAAAGGCGTATCTGGAGCAAGGGGAAAGTAACGTAGCCCTTCTAAATTGGGACCGTTTGGCCGCTGCCGACCACGGATCCATGCTCAACTCCTATTTGAACTGGGCGATGCCCAACGCTAAGAAGGTAAAAGTTGTGCATCACGTTAAGTACTTCATATGCCTTGGGGAATGGCAACCGTAAAATAATTATATACAAGCAGTATTTTTTTTATTTATAACCATTGTAACAAACTTAGGATGTGGAAAAAAGTAAGTTAAAAAACTGAAACCAGACTACTGGAAAATCATAATCTCAAAAGTATGAAACTTGAGTCTCAAAAGTGATCTTCAGATAGTCATCTATAGTATATACATGTGTACAGATAGACATACATGTTTGTCATATGTATACAAACCGGTCAATATCAAAATCGTCTTTTTGCTTCGCCGTAGTCGAGTAAATAGTGGTCTCCGACTGATTGTCCATGTAGAATACAAATGTTGTGTCGAGAACCCGTATTTCTCAACACATAATTGCATTTAAGCAAAGTAAGTATCCCCATATAATAAATAATGAAAAATATCACCACTTTTTCTTATTATAAGCAATTTCTGTGACATGATGTTTTATTTTTAGTGGGCTTGTTTTATTATATATCCTATCCTACATGGTTTTCCGTATTCGTCCCATTACATCTAGGGTACATATTTTCAAAGACATAGTTTCAATATTTCATGCCGGAAAGTTCCGTTAAGGTTGGTTATTATCAACGAGTTGTTGAAATATTCACAATTTTGGGGTGATTGAAGAGTTGTAAACGCGCGGGTTCCCATGTTTAAATGTGGTTCGGGGAATAAATTTCATTCGTCATAAACCTAGAGAAACTTTTTATATTCCAGCTTGGAGTTCTTTTCGCCGATGTTTTGCTCAAACTCATGGAAGGAGGTCTGGACATAAACAACACGCACCTGATTGGACACTCCCTCGGTGCTCATGTGTTCGGTATTGCTGGAACCACGATGATTACTAGAGGAGTACAGTTGCCATGGTATAAATCATACAATATTGTCAGTTAATATATAAAATTCTCTTGTCTCGGAGTTTGTTACCAAACTCCTCTGAAACACTGGACTAATTTGCATGAAATTCTGTGTGCATATCGGGTAGGTCTAAGAATCGGCCAACATCTATTTTTCATTCACCTAAACGATAAGGGTGAGCCAACCCAAAAAATATATGGCAATACAACGTTTGCCGGGCACTGCTATAATATTTACATATTGGACGAAAATTTAATTACATGAAAGAGCAATCATGTAAGAAAGATTGTCTCCCTGGATTGTGTGTGAGGCTGGCAGTATATAAAATATTTCCTACATTTAGTAGCAGTGTCTCCCGGAATTGTACCAAGAAGGCTGGCAGCATGGCAACGCTGAATAGCAATAAGTATGCGCTTGATTAGCAAATGACTAGTCTGACTTTCACCTTCTGCTACTTCACCCACGTGTCTCCTATGTCGCTTATGTTAACAATTATTATTTTTAAGCCCCAAAAGTGGTTTCGTAGAATACATAGATTACATACAATCATCCAAACCTGACCTCTGTGTAATATTATTATTATTAAGAATATTTCTAAGTATAGGCATAGAAACGAGAGGACAACTTTATTTACACATAATTATCCAACTGGGAACCTTAAGAATTTGACGCATGTAAGCGACTGTTCACGACATCAATTTGTTCCGTTGTAGGGTACAGGGAAATACAGCTGACATACGTACGTTTCCCAAATATTAAGAGTGACATGGAAAATTACTTCTTTGTTAAGAGTGCGCAGAGTGTCTTTTCAATAAAATGTTTTTTCAGGATCACAGGGTTGGACCCGGCTCGACTGGGTTTCGATAATAAGTCTTTGTTGTCAAGACTTCATTCTGGTTCTGCCAACTACGTAGCAGTAATTCATTCGGACTCTAATAAGTACGGGTACAAAAAACCTTTAGGGACTGCTGACTTCTGGCCCAATCATAGAGCAATAGGCCCAGTTATTCAGCCTGGCTGCGCTCCCGGACTACATCCAAACTTTACACCGGAAGGTGAGCAAGCAATTTTCATATATATGTATGTTACAAATCGAGTAGAGTCGATGAAAGAATAATCGAATACACGTATAAGATTTTATACTTCTACCATTGCTTGTGTAATATTGGAAGAATAATTATTGTAATACTTACTAACATTTTTCTTAAATATTTTGATGCTATCACCTTATACCTACTTATTATATATTTTTAAAGAAGATTTCTTTTTATTTGCTTAGATTTGTGCAACCACCATAGATGTTGGCAAATTCTTATCGACTCGTTGAAGTACCCAGGGACGCTACTAGGAAGCTACGCGAGAAATTACAAAACGTGGAAAAAATACTCTCCCGGAGAAAGAATTGCTGTTGTGCTGGAAGTTGGAATATATTATGCAAATGCGTACGTATCACCCTGGTATTACTTTTAAAGGATAACAACACTTCATACTTACTTGTAGCAAATAAGATACAAAAATTGCTCCAAAAAAATAGACATAATATTATTATTATATGCATGATTCTCGAAGAGAGTTCGCGTAGCCCGTTGCCTAATATATTACCACTGGTGCGCGTTTTATATATTTATATATCGAATCATACCATACATATTACCCTTAGCCGCGGAAACGAAGCAGATAGATATATACAGAGCCACATTCACATTTATAAAACGAAATATCATTTTACGTGCGAATTAAAATGTTACTATCACAATAGTCAATTACTGTATTATATGTTGGAGCATGATTGCTTGGAGATAATATACATTTGTATACTTTAAACTTAAGCCACAATTATCGCAATCTAAGCTCATTCGAAGAGGATAATGTGAACGGTACGGGTTTAAGCTACATAAAATATTTACGACTGCCTGCCATATAAATATTGATAATATGCAAGAACCGAAGGAATAAGAGAAAAATGTTACTTCCATAAACGGGCAGAAGCACTAAAATGTAACATTATTATGTTTTTATTTTCCAGAACCCCGGGAGATTATTACTTCACGACGAGAGGGGAATCTCCATACGGACTTGGCGTAAATGGATTATAGTAGCTATACATAAATATTATTATGGTGACATATCAATACATGTATACATCCTTGAGGCTGTGATAACTACATTTAGGTTCGATTTGATAAAATTGTGTTTGACTATTGTATATTAATTTATAACAGTATATGATAAAACTATATAAAAAAGAAGGTAATGAAGCTGTGTGATTAAAGTTTTGGCTTTGTTTAAGATTTGAATAAATGAAAATATTTAATATTTTCCATCGACCATTTCCTTCTTTGGCTATTTATATTTATTGAATAACTATAAAGTAAAACCCTTCAAGAAATACCGCGCATTCTGTCAGTGGAGATAATGATTCATCAGATATCGAGCAAATTAATCATCCCGAACCTGAAATTTTTGCACAAATCATTAAAGCACTTAAAAGGCAAATGGATTTTCTGATGCGGATGCCAAATGGATTCTGAATGGTTTTTTATGGATAGACGAGAAAGTACGTGCCAATTACTTATAAGACTTTTAATACGATCTGTAGGAAGACCCTACATTCGAATTAGTATACCGGACGTAGGTAGGAAGTTTGAATATTCACTTCCATGGTTGAGCAGTTTATTACGACGTCGGGGTTAATTTGTTCGATACCTAGATTATTTGTCTTTCTTTCGCAAAATGCATATGATACTATTAGTTCCTTCATAAGCTCTTTTGTCTGAGATTCGGTGAGTGGTGTGGCAAAACTTCTTGCCAAAATATATGATGTATCTAGAAACCAAAGAATATACGAGAGAAGATATTATCATTATCCCTAAAGGAAACATTAAAAAAAATCAAATATAAACTTGATAATTAAAAATAAAACCAAATTAAAATCATACCAACTACTTTTATTTTTAACCTACACGAAAATAACACAAACTTGGTCTATGTAAGTGTTCTTTACTATATGAATAAAAGTTCTTATTGTTTCATGTCTTTAAGGAAAGGAAAAAAGTGTTTCAAAGCGGAAGGGTCATCAGCGTGCGGGATAGAGAGATTCCCCTGGGCGGGCCTGGAGGCACCGCTGAATCTAAGCCGCCCATTCAAATGCGCCCTTAAGTTTTGATGTTGGATTCTTATGACTAGTGCTGCATGAAATGTAACTGAAAACTACTCTACGAGTCTTCAACCACCTACGTGAATATAGGTATTACATTTTTTTTTGGAATTTTTCGAGTTGGGATTAGGAATAGGAGGATGTACCTAATTTTTTGCATTCTTGTTGCATTTATGTTGTCTATTAACCCTTATGCTAGTGTTCACATAAGTTAGTGATCGGAATATGTGATTACTTTCATTAATTGAATGTTCACTTGAGAAATTGCTCACCAAAAGTATTTAAACTACGCAATCAAACTTTCAATGAACACAATAATTGAATCGGTAAATGTTTAATTCAGTTTTGTTAATTACCAAACGTTATCCACCCTTGATATGGCGAATTACAATACAATAGAGCGGATACCTACCTTTGAATGAAAATTAATGTAAAATGGAAAAACATAAAGGGTTCTCGAATTTATTAAAGTGTTCAGAGTTTATAAAGGGCACCTGTTAAAGCAGTGCCGCCCGACTAATTGACCTAATTTGAATAAGCTTTCAGGATAGCCCCACTTTCATGAATTCAGTTTCGCTCCATGATGTTGTTTGTTTACTGTATTTGAATGGCAAAGTAACAAAAGCGGGATAATCTCGTTTTAATGATCAACATTTTATAAAATCGAAGCTACCAAATCAACAGTAGAAGGAAGCTTACTTATTCGAGTAGGTATTGGGGCTTATACTACTTAGTAAACTGATCTTTCTCTTAAACTTACTACTTAACAGTAATTAAAAAGAGTTAAATGCACTGATGTGATCACACGCTTGTGAAAGAAAACATCTTGAGTGGAAAACTGGATTTTTTTGAGAAGAATATAGAACCTGCCTCTATCTTTTAAAAGTGAGTTTTATAATACATCTCTCCACAAAGCCTGAGTTCACATATTTACATGGAGCACCCTTAGTTAAGGTTAAAAGTAACTACTGTCTTGATCAACCTGTTATTTATATATAGCACCTTTTTTTTCATACTCTGTCCGATGTGTGAATAAAGGATATAAAATGTAGGCTATCAAAAATTGTTCAATAATAGAAAATGCTGGAAGAGTTGATTATAATATAATTTAAGCTACAAAACGGTGGAAAATCCGTAGCGTACGGTAATTTTGATTGCGTTTTAACACAGGCGCGACACAACGCAACCGAAGTCGTTCGCTACATCTGTTTGAAAATTTACGCTTTTAATAATAGCCGACATTGCCTTTGAATCGGTTAACAACCGGCTAAATTAAAGCCTTCAAACTTTTTGCATAGCCAACGAACGGGCGATAGACCGCTCTCCCGTTCCGCCCTTATTTAGCCGTAGGGGGATTTACAGAGACTGACAAGTACCTCAAATCGGCTTTGCTATTCTCCATTCTGCAAAAACTAGCAGCATAGGAGGTAATTATTGTATATCGTTCATACAACTTTAATATCACATATTCATCGATAATTTTGTTGTCTTTCTTACAAGCTTCCGAACGAAGTAACAATTATAATATTATGTGAATTTATAACCATTTATTATGTAATGAAAAGTACTTACATGATGCCAGCTGAGTTTCTTGCCGATTTTTCTCAGAAGGCTGGTTTCCGGACCGGAAGTCAGTTCATAAGTACCAGTGCCAAAACTGAATAAATAATATTCATTTTTATATTACTTATTTATAAAACTGTATAATCATGTCATTCTGACGATTTTAAAGACTAATCAAATGAAGATATTTTTAATACGAATTTGAATCACAATAACACAACATTATAAGCAAGTCAGTTAGTAGGTAAACAAAAAATATTATTTCTTTCTTTAAAAACATTCGAGTACCATAATATATGGTCGATAGTCGTTCCATTGGTTGGTTCTTTACACTTACGGCCACAATAAGTTCACATTTTAATTTATTTTCAATTACCTACATGAACATAATATTTATACCCTATACTTTACTATCCATATATTAAAGTATTTGTATACTTTTTGGACAAACAGGACTGCCCACTTTTTGTTTATTATCGTTTAAGCAGCGCGTATTAAGAACTTCTCGATATTTAATTTTTGTTGGTACCGCAACATGAAACTTCAAAGCTCCAAAGTTCTTAACACGTTCTGCTTAAACCCATGATCTGTGTCAAAAACTAGGCAAGTAATAGGTTTCATGCGGTTTTCATAATTATACAAATTGATTCGCAAAAAAGTGTATATATGGTATTTTCGCAAATTGGCAGAACTATAATAATATTTTTTATGAAATTGGAAAAACAAAACCAAATGGGGGTCCATAGTATTCTTATAAAAATCCACTCTGGTAAAAACAAATAAGCCGTTCGAACACCAATAAATAGAGTAGAAAAAGTTTCAAAGTGGAAGTTCAATACATTTTAAAGCTGAAGTAGTTGAACACTTCATCTGTCCCGAAGTATATTCTCAGTCGGTTTGCCGACGAACTCGCCGCCAGTAGGTAATTATAGGCCAAGACCTACAAAACGATCCCCTAGGACTAGTATTTTCATAATTTATGCAGGCCAAAGTGTAGGGTTGGAACGGCAGCCGACTGTAAGTTTACCAATTACCTGTGGCTGTAGTTCTACGTGGATGTTCAAGGCAAGAGCTATTATTTAGAGTTATGTGTAATCGATGGATCGAACATATCGTTGTACTTAAATTTGATAAAAAAATACTAAACTATTTTCCTTTATAAAATACGTAAGCTCACGCCATCTCAGAAGGGTTCGAAGGGTTCTGCCAATGGCTAGGGTAGTTAGAGGTGCTACTACACCTACGTTTCACAGAAGATGATTGGCGCATGGCGAGTCCATCGTCGTCACAGGCACTTTACATAGGTCATTGCATTTTTTTTTATATTTTCACCGTAAAGTCTCTGATGTAAAAATGTATAGTCCTTGGTGCAGACTGGCGGGGATTGAAGTAACTTGCGAAGCCAGGTGACTATTTAATCCACTAGGCCACCATAGCTCTTGAATACTTGAATAAACTTTGAAATAATGAGAAAACTTAATATAAATAAAATTCTTTATCGTAGCGTAACGTTATTACCTTTCGTGGGGATCACTCCGCTCTGCGTGTCGCACGAAATATAAAGTCATTGAACGAAAACATATAATACTAACTTTTATTCGTGACTACGTCCGCGTGGTCTGTGCAAATTTACGAATTACGATGTTCATTTGATTACATTAAATTACTTGCCGGCTAACCACCATCGACATGTGTATACATTGGAGGATTTGATCGGCTTAAAAGATATAATTGCCACTCAAATATTTTTTACGACATAGCTGTTGTATAAAAATCTTTAAAACTGCCAGTAACTGCCAGTTAAAAATTACCAGTCATCGGGAAAGTACAAACCCATATTCCGAGGGGCTTTCCCTCGCAATATGGGTTTGTACTTTATACAAAAGTTTTTTAGCCAAAATAACGTAGACGAGTCATGCTTGACGTAAATATTCATTTAAATTCGTCGTTGACCACCAAACCATATCAAAAATGATATGACAACTGGTAGATGTTTGTTCTTTCTTTTTTCTTACTTAATATTGATTAATAAGAAAAAAACTTGGTGGAATTATTGATTGATGCAGGAATGGGGAAGGGCTTCGGACTGTTAGTTCAAAACTACTGCGTCCACAAACTTATTGACCATCGTTACTCATTCTAATGTGGACATCAATTGCGGGTTCCACCTCGTTTTATTGAACTTCCACTCGTATTGCATTTCATTATTAAATAGTAAACTTCTGACAGTATACGTATACAACAGGGCTGTCGCTATTTTAATGATCTTTAATTTTCTCGTGATTGAATAATAATATTTATTAATTTCTCACACGCGAAAACGGCTGAACGGAAATGAATGAGGACTAGCCGTGTACTAGCTAATTAATTACATGGTTTAACACTAGACATTTTCTTCATCCGAAAGTCAAAAGCTAGACGTCAATATTTTATAACGGCTCGCGTGCACTTAGCCCTTACTATCATGACTGCAATTGTTGATTTTAAATTAAGAAATTTGCTTGCTATTTCAATCATCAAAGCCATGAATATTCACAATATGAACATTATTATGATACCTATGTTTTGTGAAAATTCTACGGTAGCCGAATGAGCGGATGTCAAATAATTTATCTAAAGAATGTGTGGCTTGTAGTTGATAGAGAGTTGACTAGTTTAATACTTGTTAGTCAACATGAGCGTTGGATTTTCAATTCAGTATTCATGTGATCATTTTGTTGCGGCACATTTTTTTATTGCTTATAGTGATATTTCAACCCTAGGACGCGGTCACGAGGGTCAGCAGCTCATCGAACCTCGTGAAATATTAAAAGTATAAAATCAAATTTCAACTTTATCATCTACATTATTATGATTATTTCTACAATGACCACTTATGACAAGTAATTGTACGAGCTAAGTGAAGGTTACTGAATTATTTCTAGTAGTAGAAGATTTTTACGAATTATTTGTAATAGGTAGGTGGTAAGAAATAAGTATGCTAAATAGGTAAGTAACTCATGTATATTTTTAAATGAGGCGTACTAAGGAGGTATTCTGAAAATAATTAGTGGAGTAAATAAGCAGGGTATACTTCCATCGATAGCCATTTGTAAGAGAAAAGCTATCGTATTTTTGCGTACCTTTCTTAATAGATTTCATTGGTAGCTTTATTACTCCCACGAGGCATTGTCTTGATTTACAGCAATTTATTTTCTGCATAGATAGGGTTTATTAGAATTGGCATCCGACCAAAACCAGGGATATACGGAATTGTATTGACAAAGAAAAAAACGCTGGTTCCATCTTCCATTTTGATCGCACACTTATTGGAGTGCTGACATGACACTATTGTTAAAGAGATATAAGGGAATACATTAATACTTATCTTCATAATCAATAATAATTTATTCAATTATCCAGCATCTAAGTGAAATGAGGAAAAATATCTTTGAGTCCCTAAAATACTTTTGGCATTTCTTCATATTGATTTAAGAAAGCTTTGCTAAATTGACGAGCATCCACAGTTGCAGTTCCACGGTAACTTTGAAAACGAGGGCTGCTTAGGGCGGGGCAATACTTTACTTATTATCCAATGAATAATTCATGTAAGTACTTGTGGCCGGGTAAAGTAGCCTGCCGGTTTTACCAAAAATTACGACCAGCGACTAAATATCGTTGTCAAACTTTTCTCTTATCCAAATAAGGCTGCCCTTTGTCAATTTATGCTATCTTTATTGGTGAGAGACGCTGGAACTTACATCTTATAGAGAACAAGACGAACGACATCAAAGCACTTCTACCCTCAATCATTTATGCTAATTCTTAACTTGAAGTTAAGGTTACAGCGACCAACCACGACTAATTAGTACTTACTGTTTCAAATACTACCATGACACTAATTTATTGACTATTTATATTCAACTTATAGATCATATTGAGCATAAAAAGTGATATCAAAGCAAAACTGAAACACTAAATTATTTCTATTGAAAGGGAACTTTAAACGCCTAAAAAATCTGTTTTAGAATGTTGCGTTTACGGAGAAAAATCTCGGATATAATTTTTATGCAACCATGAGGAGACTGATGATATGAGAATCATCATAGTGCAGTACTTTGGATATTTAAAACACGACACATGGTTATCAACATCAATTTGTAATTTTTAAATATTTTTTCGATTTATCAGACCCCATTGTGTTCCTATCCGTGGTCTCCTCATAGTTAATCTGAGATAATATATCACCCGTCGCGGTCAGCCAGTACGTTTCTAACTCGGAACTCGGACATGTCATTAGCGCTCTATGTGAACTTGTCAAGCAATTCAACAGGCAGATTGGTACGCATGCGCCCAGCTTGCTGAAGTGTTCTTCCAGCAAAGTTTTCAGTCTCCGTCTATCGGCAGTAACGCGCGGTATACCGCATCAATTGCTAACTACATACGTGACGGCTCACGAATACGCAATCATTTGAAACAAGTGGTTATGTTCTAGGACTATGGATTATTCAACTCAGTTCGTGCTTCTCATACTGTGTTCAAGTTTGTATCGATTGTTGTTTAATATGTAAATGTGATATTTTATGTATTCCCTCTGTCGGCTTTTCGTTGCGTGCCGAAAGTTCAGCTTGTATGTAATTTTCTCGTCATCCTATGTTGATTTTGATTGCAAAGACTCGCCTCCTTGGTTATTAACAGTACATTTTGGCCAGAGCCGTAGCATTTATTAATTATAAGTAATGACCAAGAGGGAAGCTTGTAGTAGATTAACCTTACTTGCATGTTTTATTGTTCGTTATGTATGTTATTACTCATTACTTAGAAAACAGTAACAATTTAAGAAATTAAGGGAATCTAATATAACGTAGTATGTGACTTATCTGTATACAGGCGCACATAATGTGCCTGAAAATTAATGAACGATGTACTTACTAATAAGTACCAGTCCACTGTGTCGAACAAGGTATTATAGCCTCCATCGCCAAAAAGTTTGGCCACCACGTCTGCAGATATAGATAAGCCTTACCTCAGCACAATAATAATCAAGACTATTCGTTTATCTAACCTACTTAGGCTTCTTCGTGTAACTTGGTCCGTGTAAAAGCTACGAAATAATGTAATTCCTGTTCATTAAAGAATATTCTGAATCAGACCTTCGGGATTGCCTTTCCAATCCGAAATCTATTCTGACAATATAACTTACAATATAGTATTAACGGAGATACTTAACAATCAATAATTAATCTTAATGTATTATTATTAGTAATTTATTTTTCTGCTATAATATAGTACTTACATCTACATAAGCCTATTGAGGTATTTTATGCCAGTACATAATTGAATCGGTTCCCGCGGGACACGGGATTGATAGTACGTAGACGACGGAACACTTACAATTAATTATATTAAATGAGGTACTTATGTGCAATATACATACATTTGCCATTGACATTGACATTGATAACATTAACCTCTGCTTTCCCCCATTACATACAGGTGTATATGCCATACGTACGTATGTATGTAATGACTGAGATATCTTGTAATAACCTAATTAAAGATATAAGATTGCATAATTACATAATAAAAAACCTGTGCCAAAAGTTTTAAACAGCCTTTTTACTGTTTTGGTGAAGTCAGGTACATATATATGTACACTTATTATGATACATATACAGTCAGGCATAATCACGTATGATATCGTCACCGTCAGGAAGCAGTAGCAACATACATGAATTTCTTCACACTTATATGAATGCGGTGGTACCTGCTTACTAGTCCTACATAGGTCCCACTTAGAGACTTGGAGGAACACCGTGGAGTTTAGTCGGTGTGAGTCCGACATAACCCTTCCGCTGCCCCCGCGGCGGTTGGTGTATCCATAACAAATTCTCCAAGTAAAAAATAAAAAAAAAGTCCTACATAGGTCCCCAAAGGGTTTCAACTTCGAATGTTCACCGACACATAAATTGCCAATATCAGTTTGACATTATCTCTCAGGCATACAGGTGTTTTTTTACTCTATCTTCTTTTTTTAATCTTCTTTTTCGCATAATGTTATATTAACTCTATTAACGCGCGATATACAGACATACAAAACAATAACACGTAATACTCGTATGTGCGTAATAACAATTGAAACATTTCAATCTGCTTGAAAGCCTATAACTATTCGCTGAATATCCATATATGTTATGACAACAATGCATTATTCATGGCCTATTTGAGTGATATAAACCACCAAAACAATATCTTTATCATAGCAGTTACTGCTTCTGTATACGTATAGCTACGGACTTCGATAAAACAGGATTTATTACATTATAGCTGAGTGCTGAGCGGGTACTTAACATTCACATAAATGTCTTTTTCATTCATATTTTCGCGCTTACGACGTTATTTTGCTTCAGATGTTCTTCATTTTATTTAATTAAAAGATTTTATTATTGAATACTACAGTAAACTATTATTTTACATGTTAAAGCTATCAACTACAAATATCAAGCAATAATGTATATATTTACTTATGTGCGTTAACTTAATACTTATTTATGAGGATTATCTGTAAATAGATTTAAAATATCAATTGTATTTCATCTAAATTTCATTAAAATTTCAAGCTTTGCTTATTAAAATTGAATGATTATTTAATTAGTGATCTCATTAGGCGATGAAGTATGTACCAGAAGGTCGTACTTACGCGGGCAGTACTTACATTAATGAGGATCGTTAATGATTACGATCGCTCAATGTTATATACCTTAATGAGGAATTATTGCCAAAATGGATCACCTAGTTACAGTTATCTTCATACGAAGGCCGTGATTTGGGCAATTGGCTGCTAATAAAGCGACGCTATGTACACTTTTAAAAAACTTAGTGCAGTGACGTCATACCACGAGCTTTTCGGCGCGGCATGGGAAATATCGTGAGCAAACATGCATATCGTCGCAGAATAAATAGACATCGTTTTGTTTTTGTTTAGAGAAGAAGCTACTATTATAATAGGTGTCGCAGGTTTCATCCCCATGTCAGCGTATGCAATTTTATATGTGTGCCTTTGGTTAGGAGGAATTCTCTTTTGGCAATTTTTTTATTACGTATAGTTTCAGCACCTTAGTGTGTGGAACGGAGCGGAACCTTTGTGTGGATTTCATAGAATATGTTTTTGTACTTTAGGGCTATCTCCTTATTTTTGCATATTTTAGTTAGTTTTATTTATTTTTATGATTGTACACTCTATTATATCTATTTTATGATTGTACAATAACTACATAATAATTTATTAGCAAACAACGTTGTAAACTAATGTCGAAACTCGACTAGTTGTGCAACGTTACCAGCTTTTCATTGAAAAAAAATCTGTTATGGCAATGTTTTATTTTATTTGAGTTATTAATGCTACATAATATTATGTTCATCCATCTGAGAGATATATAAAAATATTATCTTTTACTTTTTATTTCTTAACCAGCTGTGATAGGCGTTTTTGCCGTATGTTACTTAGTCATAATATTTCCTGTTTTTGTAACATTTTCCATTAATGCTTCGCTCCTATTGATCGCAGCGTGATGTTATAATGCCTAAAGCCTTCTTCGATTAATAAACTACCCAACACAAAAAGACAACGGAAAAAACACACTCTACAAACTCTTCAGCTTTATAATATTCGTAAAGATTATAAGTATAGTTTTATAACAATGCATTAATATACTTAAGTTCCGATCACGGCATCCATACTTTTCAATAAGATTTTGATTAGTGTTGTTTCCCAAACTTTAAAAAAAAAACAACCAGTAAACATTATTATTTATCCTTCCCCCTTTTTAAAATTTAAATAGGTCCAGGTGAGTACTGCTGTGAAGGGGTAATGAGGGTGATTTAGAATAGCTTATCTTATTATCCCGGTTGTTTTTAATAAAAACACGCTTACCCGCGGTGCAGCACAAAAGAAACATAACTTGAATAAATTTTAGACTCCCTTATTTTGCGGAATGGTTCCGTGAAGCATTATTAGGATAACTCTAGCATATTTTAAGTACTACAGGCGCCTTCACGAGTTACGAGCGCAGAGCGAAAATAGTGGGGATATAAAAGAATAAGTCTATTGGATAACTTTACTCAGGTAACATTAATTTTTACTTTCTATCTCTAATGTCAATCTATGTGTTCCATTTCACATCACTTTGATCATAGATTATCGCATAATTAGCTTTCCGGAAACCCAAAATGCATTTCACATACGATTTGATCATAAATATTTGACATGTATGTCAGTTGACATTGTAATCAAATCAAACTAGATGATCATCCTTTCAGCAACCCAATTTGCACTTAACATGCCGTTTGATTGATGATTTTTGACTTAATTTTTGACTTTACAAGCCTTTCGGAAACCGGCCGTTGATATATTTATATAAAAATTACGTTGTAAACAGAGAAAAAGATTATCTGTGATTGTAGTTCATGAGTAAATTCCGAATAAACATTTCTATTCCACCACGGATTCCTGGAAAGGGGAGGATTTGTTTCGTAGGAAAATAATTGACGCTCGCAAACAATGAGATTAACTTATTCTCTGTTCCCGGGAGATGAAATACGGACATTATTCCACAAAGGCAATGGATGTGAATCTGTTACTCTTTTATTATGTCTGTGCGGCTCATCCGGCGCTCATCGATTTGACTCGTTACGTTCATTAACTGGTTTTCAATCAAATTTAAAAGTCAAAACTTTACGTAGTTCTCGATAGACACGGTCTAGGTCGGTGGCATCCGATCTACAGCGATCTTTCTGGTCAACTTCCTAAACTATTACGAATTAGCAAAACCTTTTAATTTTAACTTTGAAAAAGTTATATATTTAATTACTATGCCCACCATTTGAGCTTAACATACATACATATGCTCACGTCTGCACTCCCCGAAAGGGTTGGCAGAGGTGTTGTAATAACACACCCACTTTTCACTGAACATGATTAAGTGCCAACGTGATAGATAGTCTATCGCCGTCTCAGGCACTATACATGCGTCTATGCATTACTTCTCATATGCAGGTTTCCTCACGATGTTTTCCTTCACCGTTAAGAACGTGGTGTGAAATCACTGTACATACGTTTTTTAGAAAAACTCACACGTACAGGCCCCTCTGGGATTCGAACTAACGTCGCTTGCATAGCAGGTGACTGCTCAAGCCGGTCACCCTGGTTGGTGGTTGATCTTTGGAACAAAAACGTAGTAAGTACTGCTTTAAGTCGTTATCCGAACGACGCACACTAAAAGCAATATGGTGGGACATTAGGAATAAACTATTTATAAACTGATTAATAAAATGAATTAACGGATGTAGTAGTTACACAAGGGTATTAATATAATAGCTTGTTCGGTAATTGCCTTAAACGGTAACTACGTTACATTATGTACGCATAATATAGGCAGTATTAATTTACATAACACTCTGCAACAAAGGAAATCTGCACTGACAATGTAATTATAACGGTACGATATAAATTGATTGATTTATCACTTAATTGAATGTTTCCATATCAAATGTATGAATAAATATATAGCAAATTATTTAACTCCCAGGTTACATCTCTTGATTAGTAATTAGGTTTATGCTAATCGTAAGTATCTTCATTATGAAATTGAATGTTCTTGTCCTTATTTCGTATTCCAAACCTGTTGTAAATTAAAACAAATCAACTCTATTTCAACAAAGGGACATATGGAAAGCGTATATATTTTAATTTAGTTTGATTTTTGATACACTGACAAAAAAGAAACAGCGAAACAAATTCCATCGCTTTTTCACGTGCTCTCTTTATTTAAATGGATTGTTTTAATATATGCATTACTACAATGATCAATATAGTCGGTCACAGGTTTTTGGACAAAGGATTTGTGACGGTTATCTTAAAAGTAAGTGCTACTTATAACCGTAACATCTAGATTCTCCAAGGATCTAAATAGTAGAGCCTTTAACTAGCCGTAGAAATAAGTTGTGTTATGATCAGGAATAATGTTACAGGTAACTTTTTTCCAGAATGTGTTGCAGTGAACATAAAGCGAATAGAAGTACCATCTCAAGTGGAAGTCAGAACGGAGGCTGTGGTGTTAGACTGCGAGTACAGCACTGGGTCCATGGCCCCAGGGCCCGGGCTGGTGGTGAAGTGGTTCTTCAACGGCTCCGCTGGGCTGGTGTACCAGTGGATACCACCCTTGCTACCGCAGGTCATTGGCCTGCTCAAGGGCAAGGTTGACATGAACTTTAGAATCTCTGGTAAGAGATACCATGCTACTCGTACTTTCATCTATACATATAATATTCATGTCTTGACTGATTTACTCGCTTACTAATTACTAACGCACAGCCTAAACTCCTGATCCTATACATATGAAATTTGGAAGATGTGTTCTTGGTGAGGTGTTGATATACACTAATAAAGGGTGTTCCGAAATTCCACCTCTAAGCTAAATTGGGGCTGATAAAAATAAATATAATATTGATGTGCTTTCTAAAATATGTACTTAAATATTTGTTGAGACATTCGGGCCCGTTAATAGTTTGATGTTCGCAAATAATTTGCTGACTTCTCTTCTCTTCGACCTATTTACGAGAATAACGTAACATGTCGCAGATGAGCCACTACAAGCCTACCGAGCCATAAGGATATTGAGGCCAACGACGGATTTGAGCGGCAATTACACTTGCGTGGTGTCTACCTTCATGGAGGAGGACCGGCAGACGAGGCCTATGCTCGTTTATAGTGAGTTGAACGCTGACTTATAAAGTTTTGCATGATCGTTAGCAATTAAAACTACCTAACCTAAATCTTGTAGTATAATTTAGTATAATTGTTTATCCACAAAAAAAAACTTAAAACTAAATTTTATTGTTTCATATAGCAATTTTGTTACCCAATATCCGTTCTCTGTTCCAATAATTAATTACTAAAACGTAGTTCGACTTCGATGGCTATTGAGCCGATTGACGAGTCTCAATGAACCAGAATTTTCAGCATAAGAGCGTACTTGAGTAAAGTTCGTAAAATTATGAGCATAATTATCTAGCTATCAACAATCTCGACGATTCGGGAAGTATGTCCAACTTTTTATTGAAAAGTTCTTTTTCTCTCAGGCCCCGGTAAGAGCTTTCATTTCATTCAAGAGAAGAGATATGTATTCCTAGTGACGCTTATATGCGTCGCCGAAGATCTTTATCCGAGACCTTTGATGGCGATATTAGCTAAAGGGTGAGTATCTAATGCGAATCATACAGCTCTTAAACGTTTATGAGTCAATAACGTATCCTGTTTTTTCCTTTATGTTACCGTACACGTTATATTCCATTATTATATTCCAATATTTTTTGTTCAGGATGGCGTAAGTAGTCTTCATGTCAAAATTAAAGTAGGTTTCTACCTACTTTAATTTTGACTTTTTTAATTTTGAGTTAAAATGTTACCATTTTCGATGAGCAATTGATATGTATACTTAGTATATTTTATTAATAGGAATGATCACTACATGCACTATATAAAAAAAAATTAAGTTCCCATAATCCTATCCAAAGCTAAGTATTAAGAGCTTAGCTCTCTCTCTGGAACTTCTCGGCAGAAAATTCCACTGATAGAATGTAGCCTAGTATAGTTATAATTGTTTACTGTGGAAAGAACGTGAACGTGACTAAGAACATCACGATACCGCGGGTTGTTGTTTCAATTGTTTTACACAAAAAATATTATTTCTTCAGACCAATTATAAATTTCTTCTCAAAATGAGATATTGCAATAAATTTAAAATAACAGCAATATTATGCATTCATTTCAGTAAACCACTATCCCAGACCAAAACAGAAATGAAAATGAACTCGTGGGGCTTATACTCTGTGGAAACAAGAGCATTGGTCCACGACGACGATGTCACGAGCCCCAGAGAGGAGTTTCTCTGTTCGCTCAGCTTGCCTCCCTCCAACTACACCGCGAGTAGGACTACTGTGTACTATCCAGGTAAAGTAACTTGTGTAACTTAATGTAATAATGCTACAGAGTAGTATTGTTGAGTTCCTGCGGTGAGTAAGGTTGCCAGTGTTTCATCGGGGAGAATGGATGCGCTATCATAGGTATGGTGGGACTCTCGACTTTTACTATGTTAGAAAATATGCCATAAATAATTGAATCTAGTGACTGTGTAGTAGTAGTAGGTAGAGTAGGCAATATATGAGTGTCACTCGTGTTGGTCACGTTCATTTTGCTTGTTTGCCAACTTTGTAGTATAAAAAAAACTAAGTTCTTAGTGGAAGAAATAAACCCACAAATAACATTTAAGAAAGAAGTTCGGCTGGCTCACTTTCTAGCAGAGTAAAATTCTTGCCGTAAGGTTTTCTTCTTCTTAGAATAAAACTTACTAACAACCAATCCTTTCGCAAGTTTGTAATAAAAAAAAATTGATTTCACTAAGAATAAGTAAATGATTGGGTATAAAATCCGATAACCGGTCACATTGGATTGGATCAGTAACTGACCCCAACTATGTATGGGAAGAGGGCAGAGCAAATTATTATTATGAATGTGTAGTGAAACGTTAGACTATTAATAAAATTGTCCATGCATTGATATATAATATTTATATTTATGTTTAAGCCGTGGCCTTGGGGTTAGAGCAGTCCCCTGCTACGCAAGCGACGCAAGTTCGAATCCCAGCGGGGCCTGTACCGATGAGTTTTTCTAAAAAACTTATGTGCAGTTATTTCACACCACGGGCTTTACGGTGAAGGAAAACATCGTGAGGAAACCTGCATATGTCTGAGAAGTAATTCAAAGACGTATGTATAATGCCTGAGACGGCGATGGACTCACCCTCTGTCACGTTGGCACTTGATCATATTCGGTGAAATGTGGGTGTTGTTACAACACCTCTGCTTACCCCTTCGGGGACCCTTCTGGGATAGCGTGAGCATATTTTTATGTTTAATAGCTAGTGGCTAATAAATTCTGCCAGATCATATATCTGGCAAGATCGATTAACCACCTTAGTACAAATCACAAAATAAGTATAAAGGCTCGATCCTCAGGGCCTTCCTTGATCGTTTTATGTAACGCGTATTAAAGAACTTCTAAGTATTAACGTTTCATTTTGTAACCATTAAATGAAACGATCATATTATCTCCCCTCACTTCATATTATTTTAGTATGGATTTAAGAATACTGCCAAGTAAAAAAGGTGGTGTTTTGATTTTTTTGCTACTAGTAGGGACTTAAGTGCGCACATTCCATCCTCCGCAGGTCTGATGCCCACGGCACACGTAGCTGCCATTGAAGTAGAAAAACCTCAGGAACGTCTTGCTAGTGGTAAGATCTACCTATACCATATATTTACTTAGATACTTGCCATCTGCAATAGTTTATGTGTGGCTGTAAGTGGTCAAAAACATAAACATTTCATACTAGACATATATTCTAATTTCATACGGAAAAGAATCTTGAATGAAGCCGTTTGTAAATTACTGTGATGAGGTTTCGTAACATTCTGATCACGCACGGATAATATACTGTATAGGCTGTAATACTTTATTCTGTTAATAGTCTTAGTCCCACTAGGCACAGAAAATTTTAATGTTATTAACACACCTTATTAGTGGCGAATATTTAGCTAAAACCTAGTAGTTTCACCGGAGATTTGAATAATATATGCTGAGAATTTATAGATTTATGTATACCTAGTGCCTGAAACGGCGTCGATAGTCTGTAATGTTGGCACGTATTTAAATTCGGTGAAAAGTGAATGTTTTAACCGCTCTGCCTACTCCTTCGGGGACCCTTTTTTGTACCAAAATGGGTCTGGTCAGGCATGATGAGTCTGTAATCATAGCTAAGTTATCACGTAAAATGTTAGTATTCAGGTTTTCTCTTTAAGTGTTTCTCAAATTTAGATCGAACTTCTCCTTATAGGTTATGTGCAAAGTACGAGTACAAACGATGATATTTTAGTCCATAGTAAGATTAAATCCTGAGCAAGGTCTTCAAAACCAGATGAGATGCAGTTTAGACACTGTAGCGTAAAGTTTCGTGAATATGAATGTAATGTTATTATTTCTTTCTCAGGTTGCCGGAAAATCGCGCTGACCTTCGAATCTGTGCTTTATTTCATACTTCTATTCATTAAGTAGATTTTTCAAATAAATAAACACATTTTGTATGCAATTATATTTGAATATAGCCTATTTCCTCTTTATATCCCGAAACAGAAAGAACATTAAGTAAATATCTTTATGCTCGCAGATTATTATGTAACCTTCAAAAACTTTATGAACGTACAAATCCACCAGTTTGCATTAACAAGAAATATACATTAGCTTGGGTAACAAAGGAAGAAACTATTCAACTTTCGGGAGCTACTGTGAGTGGAGTCGTGTATCCGCAATACAGGTAACAAAGAACATTTTGGAGCAAACTTGACACACCGATGTAATTATAGAATCCTCCAGAGATCGCATCTAAAAGACGACGCACCGAGCGTGGGACCCATTTCATTTACCATACCGTCACTATTGCTTTGTTTACGGCGGCCACTGATTGCTTGACAAAGAAATATAAGAAACATTCCACTGAAGATTTAATTTTAGTAAAACAAAGGTATCTGTAGATAATTACGGACAAACATATATGGTAAGTACATATATTCATCTTAGAACTGAGTTATTAAGTAATCACTTTTACATCTAACGTAGGTAACAGAATTCTAGGTAATCTTTCACACGATACTATCATTCATCAAACATTTATTGGGCTGTCATTCTTCCTATTGTCGTTTATAATATATTTTGTATAAAATAACACATTTGGTCGTAAAGGGTCTCTTATTTCACCAATTTCAATATAGTATTGTATCTCAGTACGTACTTGTGCGCTATTGTAATGTAAAACACACGGTTTATCAAGATGCTCCGTCTAAAAGAGATCTAGCATAGAGTTTTTATGTCAGTGGTCAATATTTTATGAATAAAATTAACATTGCGAGATAATTTTTAATTTACTGTATTAGTAATACTGGCTGTTAAAAAATCGCTGATGCGCGCGTATCGCTAATTTGTGAACAAGTAAAAATTATTCCGTGCGCTTTTTCTTTGCGTCCTAGTTTTATTTATTTCCTCACAGATGTGTTATAAAATGTCGTAGGACATACGTACGCTTTGATAATTACAGACTCTGCATATATCATAATGTACTGTTATCTATTACAGCACACTTAACGGATTGACGTGGTTCTTTTAAGTGATTTTGTTTAAGGTATGAGTGGAAATGAGTCCTGAAAATTAACCAGATGTTCCTGTGCAATTAGTCCGCTGACAAACTTCGGCACTTTTATACATACAGTGAACTAAAGTTATTCGCAGACTAACGAGAGAAGCATATGACACTTCCAGTTATTAATAATTCCGCGACGTTAAGTGCTAAGTTGCCTTGTATCTGTGGCGATAAGTTCCTAATTGCACTTCAGTACACGGAAATGGGGTATTGCGGGCAATGTAAGGCGAACACGTCCCGACAGTACGTGTCCTGAAATGTACTAGGCCTTAATGTCCATGACACGCGGTGCCTTGCGCTCCCGAGCTCTGTTCATTTTGACAAAGAGAGAAAATATTTTTATCCCTAAATAAGTAAAAATACCTCGCTCGTAAAACGCTGCGACGCTCGCAATCTTGGAAAGAATTACGTTGGAAAATTTTGATCTGAGTAAAGAATAAAAAAGGTCTGACTTTGTATTGTGAAAATATTTTATTTACCACCAGGACACTGGTTGCCTGCAGGATTATGTGCTTAAAATACATTCAATCGTTGTATGTAACATACATGCAATGCCTCCAAATTCATAGGTTTCAGTGCTCTTAAAATGTAAATTAAGACTTACCTTGAAGCACAGCCCTTGTACTGCACCTCATAAGTCTTTTTCTTAAGCACATAAGAATTAAGCTGTTTTCACGGGCCATGTGTGGAACCTTAAAAAATATCATTATAAGTAAGTATAATATGTAGGGAATGTTTCGAATTTAACGCTAACATTAAGAAGTGGGAACACAACTACAGCTCAAACTTCCTTTTTGACGTCTGCGATACACCTCGATTAATTAAATTAACACACGCCGCTGACCTAACTGGTTTTAAAAAGCTTCTTATTAAATCAAAGTGAGCTCCCTAAGGAGCCAAAGGAACATTTTTAATTAATACTTCCTGCTGTTCATTTCGCCGCACCAATCTATTAAGCGTACGTGTTCACTTTTAATTAGTAAAGCTATTGCTTAATATTATTTCTACGTGACTGACTGATTCACTCACTAATCAAAATCGCACTTACTTATCGATTGATTTATTGAACATAAACATTGCAAAGCAAAATTCGCGAGTCCAATCTCGACGGTTTTTACATCGGTACTTGTAAACAGGTTTTATAAAAACATTTGAGCACTGATGTCACAGAACGAGTCGTGCGGTGGAGAGAAGTATCGTGAGGGAACCTGAAAATGTATGAGAATAATTGCACAGCGCTACGTTGTGACCGAAAGTCGTCGTTCTATTCATCTTTTGAAAAATTGGATGTTGTAGCAAGCCCTCAGTCGGAGAACTTTTCGAAAGGCGTTAAGATATTTTAGACATTAGCGGACTGGAACATGCCATGCTTAGAGACAGCAATATCTGTTCAGCGGAGGAAGGCTTAGCCTTCATGGCCTCTCGGGACACCGATTTGTCATTTTGGCTTGTATCCCTAAATAGTTTTTAATTTTGAGATATTCTCGCTAGAATTCTCTGAGTGCCACGTAGGCATTCATTTGGTTTTCAGTACTTATCAATTCGATCCGAATAAATAGTTTTTTTTTCTCGTACGGGAGTACAACTCGCGACCCGATGCTACGATTTGGTAGCATTGATAAGGAATTGTCAAATGTCAAGTTACAAACTATGGTCCTAAGTATTATATAGTAGTATATTACCTGCAAGCGGAGATAAAACCAAGTATATATTTCTAGAAAAATGTTTTAAGACATACATCGATTATGTAACACAAGATATTTTCGTTACACAAGCGGAAAGATGACAATATATTTTATCCATTTTCCAAATATATAAAGCAACATTATCCAGTTTCCTTCTTATTATCCCTGTGTTTCTTGAAGACACTGTGCGTACATCGACAGAGATTAGGGAAATATTAGTTACGAAATCTCGAGTGTACAATAATAAAGTGTATTAGTATATTTATGGTATATATTATATACGTACCTTTTAAGATCCTTAGATTCTTGAGGGCTGTACTCAATAATTAATACCTAAATTCTAAAATATACATAATGTCAGTATAATAGGCCCGGGGTCGTATTGATTTATGTACCTACCCAATACAGACCGAACAGACAGGAACCATAAGTCGTCACTCCCGATTTTTGTTTAATTTTGACGTGCACAAGTCATCGTACAATTTCTCGGTGCCTTAGACAAAACAATTCAAAAATATAATTTATAGTATATATTTGCATGATTGATTGAATCGACTACCGAATTGTTATGTGCATCCTGATAGTACAATATTGATTTAAATTAGATACTTCACACAATTGAATTTCCACACACATTACCTTTATCCTCTACGATCGAGCTTTACATTTGGAAAATGTGATACAAATCTCTCTACTACTAATCTCTCTACTCGAGTGTTACAAACTGACAAAGTAAACTTTCCTTGGCATTTAAAACACTTTAATTAGATTACACTCTTACCTGATACTTTTAAGAGCATGCTTTATTTTCATGAATTTGGTGTTTCTAAATAATCACGTCCCGCAGAGTTTTCCTCACTTCTGATTTAACCAGTCAAGTTCATCTATTATACCCAAGTTTATTGCGGATTGAACACACAGACAGATTTCCTAATACTACTTTGCTAGACATAAACATTCTCGATCTTTAATTGTACGCCGCAGTACAAGAACCTAAGGCTTTTAATCAGCTTTGTAATTGTACGTACGGGTCCTAACGGAAAAGTAAATTTTGGACACAAATTCAATAAATTACTTAGTACTTAGGAAATTAAGATAAAGCACAAAAACATTTTTTGAATTGCTTACCATTACTTTATTGTATTTCACACAATAATATAACATAATGCTGACATAAAAGCGAAATCCCTTATGTGACATTGTTTAGTTACAAGGAGGAAAATTTACGCAACACTAAAGTAGTTACATGACAGGCGCGGGTCGGTGTTCGGCTGTGTAGCCCAATATTGCTCCCGCGGACCTGTCACTAACAATGTACGATTTCTCGGATCACCGGAGACGATTTATGAAGTAACACATATATAGGTATTCAGATAAATGTGCGATATTTCATTGTGTGGACGCTGGTAGGTGTGCAACTTTGGCTATTGGAAAAGATAAAAGCTTTTTTCAAATCTTTTTAATATCTTGCCGGTTTTTCTATACATAAGCATTTAAACCTAAGTATTTAGTTTTGTAGACCGAGGGTGTTTTTTATTCGACGTATTTATATACCTTACTGGACCTAAACTGAATCCAGAAATTCTTACCTAATATATATAACATGTATACAAACGTTATATGCTCATATGCAATATGTTATTGCATATATGCAATATGCTCACGCCTGTATTGCCTGGAGGGATAGCAGTAAGTCTATTGCCGTCACAGGCATTATACATCATCATCTGCGTGGCCTTATCACATAGTAACTTGTTTCAACCCGATGAAGCTGATCACTCAATTTTTATACGAAGCAACTGCCATCTGACATTCGCAACCCTTTTAACAAGCAAAATCTATGATCTGGGTTAAACCAGTTGTCAGACTATTTTAGGCCTCTGACTGACCTATAACGATTGCCAAAGTTGAAAAATTGGCAACCGGGACCGTCGTCTTAACGTGTTCTCCGAGGCACGGTGGGAACTCGGGCGGTCAACCAACTTCTGGCTAGGGTTAGGGTTGCGTAACTTCGCAGATCGAATGATATGCGCAATAGCAACTGTCCCACGATCTCCTCATGCACTATCCGTCCTCAGGTTCCCTCACGATGTTAGTTTTTAGATAAACTGTTCGTACTGGCCCCGCTGGGACCCGTACTTGCGTCGCTTGCGTAGCAGACGACTATTCAAACCATCACGGCTCTAATAACTTGTTAAATGATAATTTAACAAGTTATTAATTCCAAAGTAAGTACCAGAATGCAATAACAAACTAGACCAAGAAGGTTAAAGATTAAAAATTATAAGAAAATCCTATTAAGTAAGTAAAACTGATGTAGAAAGCCTGGAATATCGTGACAATGTGGTGGTTCTTTATTACTAGTTTACCAAATTATGTAGAAAATTTGATCATATGTATTTCTGTCTGTTAGGATCAGTTACTACACAGGAACTCATCAGTGTGACAGCCAATTAATACAACACATCACGTTGCTAAAAGAAAGTCCTGTGACCACATTATGCGGTCCCAAAGGAGGTCCCTTCCACAGGCGCTCGAGTTGTGGAATAAGAGAGAGATCTTGCAAGAAATAGTTTTACCCGACGTAAGCTTCGCATTGATATGGGCAGATATTGTACCAATACTAAACTAATTTCTTCCTTATTTTCTTTGATCCAGTTATTTTTCATTTATATGCTTTCCATAGGAAATGCTTATGAATAAACTTTTGCATCTCAAAAATGTGTGTAATTTATTATATTGTAATAAAACGTGACCAACCCGACCGTATTTATTCTAAAATAGAAACTGCTTGCTACCTTCCACGTTTCGCTTTATTCAAACATATTGACTTAATTCAGCAAAATAAAGGGTCAGGCATTAACTGATTAAATAGATACCCTTCTCAAAAGGGTCTCGCCTGAAGACAGCAAAAAGTCAGTCCGCAGGGACTTGGGAATAAGCGGTCACATCTTCATAAAAAATAAATGTGCCTTATTTACTTCGTTAAATATACCTTTGAATATATTCAATGTCAGATGGAGAGACATGCTTTCAATTGACATAGGGTATAGAGTTTAATTCTATGGTTTATTTATTAGTACCCTGGGTGGATTGCACAATAATTGTTGTTAAAGTTCAAGCTACAGTCAGATTTGACGATGACAGTAGCAACGACTTATGCATTGACTAAGGAATGCATTGCACCAAATTACGCTGTCAGTAGATAAATTTCTCCGTCAGTGTCATTTTAGTATGTGATAAGTCGTAACTTATAAGTTAAAATCAATGTGTTATCTGACAATAAACTTTAATAAGTGGCTATATCAAAGTTAATTGGTGCAACCCACCCTTTGAAGGTCACTTGCTACAATTTTAAAGTGTATACCTTATACCGCTTAATTGTATTCAATAACCTTTACGTACTAGTAGCGATCTCTATATATTAAGCTACGAAATTAACTTCAATTCAGTAACCGTACACGTGTATCTGTGTGATATTTCAATGTGTGATAGGAATGCCATCTCTCGCTTTTCTCGGAACCTTTTAGACATGCCTAGCCGTGTTCATGATAACGCTGTTTGCACACCCTGAGTTGGAGGCGTACATTGTTCATTTGTTCACGGTCTCCACGCTAGATGGACTGCGAATAACTTATAGAATGAATTTATATCTATAAAAATAATTCAAGAGTAACTTTTAATGTTTGTTACACGTTAAAATCTACAATAGGTATAATGGGCCGCGGACATCATACGTAGAGAAAACAAGGTGGGTATCTTGTGAAATATAGACCTTAGTAATTAATTTTGTTTATTCATAATTCATAATAAAAAAAATTAAACCAAGTCTTCTACTCAGAATTTCCTCGTTAGGTCTACGGTCTCCTCAATGAATGAAATATCCGACACAAAAATATGTTTCCAATTCAACCAAAAAATCCTGAGTCAAGCTTATTCTACTGAACAAACTCTCCAGCTTTATAATACTAGTATAGATCGTATTTCGTTTTTGTAGGTTGCTTTATTTGATGTAGAGGGTAGTTGAAGCTCCTGCAAGCCTATTAATGGAAGCTGCTGGAAAAGAAGGTAGGTAACCTACCCTACCTTTCCCCCAAATTACGGGAATGTAAAGCAATCGTCAAGAAAAGCCAAAAAAGAGAATTGCCTTAAGTAGGTCTTACCAAAAGTAAATGAACTGGAGAGGAAACGTACAGTGTAAACCTTATGAACGGTTTATTAACAATAAAAAGGAAAGGATCTTAACTGTTCTTCATATTTTATTTGCCAACCAGAATATCAAGGACGAGTTAATGACCTCTCGTACAATAACACCAGCATAATACATCTAGCGATGGCTAACCGTGCTCCGATGACCTCGAATTTAAAATAGAAAAATACTTTCGGTTTATTCATTAAACTAATTCGCCCACTTTGACCTAGAGATGGCTCGAAATTGAAAACAAAAGTATTTTGACAAATACCTTGCATGAATTAAAAATGTTCTATTTAAAATTTCATTTATTACTTCCAACCTTTAACCAGTTTAGAGATTAAATAAACTAGCCCCGTTATTATATTTCTAACCTAATTTACATGTTGTCCATGACTGATATTCGCACATCTTTTGATTTTCTAACCATTGCGTTGCATTGCGGCATGTGTAATCACATCGTTTCAAATTAAAAACTGAGATCAAAAGAAGATTGAACTACTCACACAGAAATTAAGTCAAAAAGTGACTTTTAAAGATTTCCCATCTCAATTGGGCAGCAAACGTTAAACGTCGTTTATTATCTAGAATGCCACTTGCATAGGGTCAAACGATGTCTTATTTGTATCTATCAAGCGCTATCTGCATCTCAAACAAACAAGTTAAAAACTCTACATTTGTATTCTGTTAACGCAAGCCAAGGAGTAGGCCAGGAAACCTATGATGGTTCCTTGTATCATCATTATTATGTACACATAAGTATCACATTTTTATCTTTAATGCCTGTGATTCGTATCAGTCAAAACATTATTATAAGCGCCTTTGAAACGATTTGTCTGTTCTTCTTAGTAACAATAAGTAATCAGGTGAATCAGACAATGGGCTAGATGCGAATTGTTCGCACGTAAAAGGTCATGTGGACTCCTACAACTGCATCACCTTTTATATTATTTACCTTGCTCTTAAGACTTCACTGACAGACTCACAAATTGTGCCTGAAATAGAAATAGAAACCCTCAACTCAATTTGTTCTTAAACAGCTTTTTAACAATTTCTACTAGAATATAAATAAAAATAGGGTGGGATAAATTTCATAAGATAACATAATATTATTCAATTCAAGAACTACATAACTAAAAACCTTAAAAATATAATCTAATAACTAAAAACCTTAAAAATATAATCTAATAACTAAAAACCTTAAAAAATATAATCTTATAACTAAAATATATTATTAAAAGAAGTCCCTGTAGGCAAGGTTCCGAAGATACTGGCAGCATTCCCCCTTTGGATGGCTAGACTAATTCTTTGACCGAGGTAGCTGCCAGCTCTTCGGTCTCCTGTGATATCGACTAACCTTTTAGTTATTTCTTTAAAAAGCCTAATAATGCTAAGACCGCACGGATGGGGATGAATGGGATTAACAATGACTTTACTAAAACGTATAAATTGAAGTCGTCGGATACGGTTTTTACTAAAATGTAGGAATTGAACTCCAATGGGATTGTGGGTAAAAAAAACATATTATAATAATAGACAGTAAGAGAAAAGTCAACATTTTATAATAGTCTTCAAAAATCGTAACCCAAGGAAGTGAAGAAAAATCAAAAAGTGAAGTTAAGGCTTGGTCGCTAGTATATTATAAACGACACCATTTTTGTTTTTGCCTCAGCTTAACGCTATCAAATATTTAGCTGACATAGCGGGCTGGTTGGATATGGCAGCGCATAAAGTAAAAATAATGCGGCTCAAAGAACGGGAGCCTAAATAAAATACGTTAAAAAGAGCCCACGCATCAAAACAAGCTCGTACAGGGTAAATAAATAACGGTACCGATTGCTCTCCGTTATAAAAAGCTGCATACACATGCATTGTGATTACTTTCCTTTGTGCCAGACATTATTCAAGCAATAAAGCCTGTTACTACGCAGGAAATATTCTTAGCCGCAATTATAGAGCATCATGTTTATTTTCAATTTATTATTCAGTGTAAAATAAATGCATCCCCTTTCAGGTGGTCAACTATGATCGTTGAAGCAGCGCGAATTAAGAACTTCTTAGCTTTGACCTTTAATTTTACCAAAATGTAACGCCAACCTGAGTAGTTCTTAACACGCTTTGCTTAACCCGATGATGGGAGGTCCCCAGATCTTGTTTTTACATAAGATAGAACGTTAGTCCTTTTTTTATAGCTAATAAAGTTTCATCATATTAACTGCTATTTTCATTTTTTTTCTATTACGCTTAACTTTTATATAACAAGATAATAACAGTATCTTGTTAGCCACCAATTCCCAAAGTTAGACAAGCCTATAAAAATAAACTTGGTACACTTATCAAGATCAGAGTAACAGCGCTACGTCTCGACGAAACGACTTCTCGGTTAAAGAACTTTACTTAGCCTGAAAGTACATTACGGTCACTGCTTAGAGATGTTCAGAAATTGTTCTTCAAAATATATCTATCAAATGTTGATACATACCTAACTGAAAGTACCATATTACCCACGCTTGAATTGTGTCAGTTTGTTGAATATGCTAATGGTACTTTACTTATAATTTTGTTTCGAACCGAAAGTTTCTTACTATTTAATTAGAAAGAAACTTTGGTAGGTATCTAGTTTGTACATTAAGGTTTGGTATTAAAATATTTAGGTTAGTGTTACTGGAAATTGGAAATTAGTAGAATGTTATTTATTTTTAGGAGCCGCTAGAAGTAAGCTGGTGTCTAGGTAGAGAAATAATTAAATTATTAATTCTAATAAAGCTTTGACTTATACAGGCAAATTCAGAAAGGAGAAATAGATATTCAGATATATTCAGAGTAGGGAAATTGAGCTCAGGTACATAATATTTAACAATGAACCGAAAGGCAAATTATATTTCGGTTACCTTAATTTATTGGGTATTGTGGATACATATTTTTTTATAACACTTGTTTTTGAGCCGTGGTGGTCTCAGGGTTTGAGCAGTCGCCTTCTACGCAAGCGACGCACGTTCGAATTTCAGCGGGGCCTGTACCAATGAGTTTCTATAAAAACTTATGAGCAGTAATTTCACACCACGCGCTTTATGGTGAAGGAAAAAAATGTGAGAATGCAGGTTGCATATGTCTAAGAAGTAAATCAAACACGTATGTAAAGTGCCTGAGCCGGCGATGTACTCACCCTCTGTCACGTTAGCACATAATCATATTCGGTGAAATGTGGGTGTTGTTATTACAACACCTCTGCTTACCCTTTCGGGGACCCTTCTAGGATGGCGTGAGCATATATTATTCTTTGTCTTAAGTTTCTAATAGGGAGTCTAAGTCAATCCAGAAGGAATCATAGTGTAAAACGATTTTTTTTTATATAAATAGACTGATAGCAAATCAAATTAACCGGAGTAGGTGTATAAACTTAATATTCACACATATTACACCTACGACAAAATAAGGATCATAAAGTAGATCAGACTCGGATAGCCTGGAGGATCACGGTGAAGCATTTATGACCACAAAACAAATTACTATAACATTATCATATTTTAAGTTAAGTAAGTAAGAATACTTTACTTTGCAAAAAAAAGTCAATGTTGCTGTGCTATCAGTTGTTGTGGTAAATTTTGGATTAAATTGGATTGGAAAAGGGTTAATTTTGGATAGAAAAAAAGCTATTAGAATCCAAAATTTTAACTATAATTTTTGAGTTTAAATCCAAAATATTTTAGTAGCGCCTAAAAAACAAATATCATGCATTGTTAAGTGACGGTATGTGCTGTACGCAAGATCACTTGTGTAACCTATTTCTACATAAAATTAAAAATTTCGAGGCTGCAAATATATTTCTTCACTAGTTGTTAAAACAGGTTCGCTTATATGTTAATGGAATATACTTGTAGACATGAATTAACCTGTCTTATTGTATAACCTAATTTAAGGCACAGGATAAATGATGTATGTCTTTCTGATATGAGTAGGTAAGCGCACCGTCATTGATATGTCAATCTTTAGTTAGGAATTCAAAGAAGCGCCTGAGACGGCGATGGACTCCCCTACCCCTATCATGGGTTTACCACCGTTTTCGTAATCTATACTCGCTAGCTCTCGCAATATTTGTATGAGATATTTTAGTTCTTCACGTCACCGCTGGGAGGCGGTGCACAATTTCTCATACTCAGCGGAGACTCTAGCGAGTATAGATTACGGAAACGGTGGCAAACTCGTGATAGGGGTACCCATCAAGTGTAACGTTGGCAGTTGGCACCTAAGCACTTTCAGTGTCTACCTCTGCCTACCCTTTCGGAGAATTATCTGGCAAAGGATGAGCAATGAACGATATTTTGCAAATCCGTTTACCGTTTGAAGGAAAAATATAAAAACCAGTAAAATTAAAAGTCACAACAGTGGTTCATGAATTATGCATAGATCCGTAACCCTAAAACTGTTTAAGAATGCATGAAAGTTTTAAAATGTTTTTCTAACCCACACCTAATCTTTTTTAAGTTTTCTTAAACACGACCGGTGTTAATAAATCATGAATATAAATACTTTAGAAAAGTAAAGTATCGCAGGGTTGATTATATTGAACATAAGTACCTAAACAATTTGATTTCTCCCCAAACTGAAATCTATGTTAGTCTTGATTCAGCTGAAATCAGAACTCGTTAAATGGTTGGAATCATTAGAACCTAACGTGCGTGCTAAAAAGTACCGTGACGTTCATTGAACCTTTGTCTGTAGTAATATATCGTTAAAAATAATGTCTTATAATAATATATTGGACGTGTACGTATGTATTTATATATGTGTATAACGGTATTCCAATTGTTTTCATAAGTGCGTCATTAAAACGTCGACATAAAATATTACCAGTAATTCGAACAAAGCTGAGAGGGCGTTACTGCGTAAGGGTGTATTCGGTGTATGGTATAATCGGCTTGTTTGTATAGATATTGGTCATTATGTCAAGCTAACGGTAAGTTCAAGTGGACGGTCATGGCCCGCGCCGGCGCATGTTCAATACGATACCACCACTCTTTGGCACCACACGCCTTCCACACATCGTGGGGGAAATATTATTTGTAACAAAAATTACATTCATAAGTGAAAATCAGGTAAGTCTTAATTTAAAAATTATTTTGATTAAAAAATACTTTTTTTGAATACGAAAATAATTAGAACTTTAGTTAATTTGTGAATTAACCTAACCTACGTATTTCAAGATATCCATGTATTTTCATGGGCTATTTATGGAAAACATACACTTACTTGAAAACTTGTAGTAAGTGCAAAACATATACTACAGCTTGTCTTGTGAATCTTTTTCACAGTGAATTTTTTTCAAACACATTTCTTAACTTTATATAAATTCAAATAGGTATTCCTGTTATTCAGTTTATAAATTCACTAACATGTGTTCACTTTGCAAGCAGTACAATTAATCAGATAGCCATTGGAGTTTCATTATTTTTATAATACCTTTAACACAAGTATTTGGTTGCTCCTTTCATTTTGCAAGTGATATTTCCAACGATTTACTGTTAAGATAAACTTTAAGCGTCAAAAATCTTATGTATTCGAGTAAAAGGAAATTCTTAAATCGTATAAAATTGTGCCCGGAGCCTTGCGATAGGTATCACGAAGGGACAATAAAAGTTCGCTTTAGAATTATTCTGAATACTGAGCTCGCTTTGATAAGTTTGATAACACCTTGAAAAGCTGCGTGCGCTGCCTTTGTTACGCTGGAACGGAAATTATCTTAAAAATTATGTGCTGTGTTTCTAGCTTATAATGTTCATAATTATAGGAACACATTACTCCACACAATTAATAAACATTGCGAAACTTTGTATAATTAAAAGGTTTAACCATTTGGGTGCGACATGAAATATTTTACTAACCACTAAGCAATTGTCTGAATTTGATGAAAAACGTCTCAATATAACTTTGTACATTTTTTTATAATTTTCTTCCTATGTTATCAGATTAAGATTTTGATTATATTCAACACTTTCGTCAAAATAATACCTATAATATTTTGACATATAATAAGTTTTTTATTACAACAACTTTTCTTAACAAATAAAAAACTTTGGTAAAAAATCATTTGCACATTATTTTATAGAACAAAGGTATTGAATTGTGCTGTTACTGTTGTTTTCAAAAACCTCGTGATACATTATTAAAATATTTTATGTAAATAAATGTCCATAAAAACCAAATAGGTTGCAAGCTGTGCATATTAATGCGTAGATAGGTAATATGGTAATACATGGTTCACTTGGCATGTTCATATGACAGGTATGCGCACCTGCAGTGTACATACACTATCTTTATCTTTTATTTTATTCTACGACGAACAGCTTTACTGTATCTGCCGAAGTGATTATTTATTTTAGCTAACGATTGAACTAGGTTGAACCCTTGCATAAGTATTTATACGAGCAATTCTTGTATATACGTTTACTTATTAATAAAGGACTCTAATAATTTATATAAAATTTTGTATTTAAATAAGTTCCTCAAGAACAATAAAAATATTTGTGAATGGATTTAGATGGCTTAGATCACAATAAGTATTTTACTCATAATCTGTTTAATTATTAAACGAATCGTGCAGGAAGATGTAATTACTTTGCATTTCAAGGCACATAAAATCATAATCACAAGAATGTTTCATGAAAACCAGCATTAATTCGAGTAATATCGACCGAATCGTGTGTAGGTGCATGTACTTGACCTACAAGCAAATCGTAAATATTTTTTGAAAGTTGGAAGAAATGCCGTTGGCTTACATTCACCTACACCTAAGGACCTGTTGAGTACTACACATAATACATCTTTCATAAACAGCTAAGTGAATTTTTGCTTAGCTTAATTCCCCACAAAACACGTGCTATAATCAAATTCGTAGGAAAAATGTCAAGAACCTATGCAGGACAATATGTAGGTAAGCAGGCAAAGTCAAAGCCGCAGCTGCTCAAATCATGTTATTGAAGAGTTCGATTAAATCATATACTTTTTACTCCATAGTTATAGGCATACCTCGGTACATCCAGTATTACCGGATTAAAAAAAGTAAAAGACGTTAATATTCCTGCGAGAATGCCGTTGGGTTTACATTCAACCAAGGTCATTAATCTCAGCAGGAGTATTTTCATACAAACATACTTAACGCATGTAACCAATGCAATGCACGCTGACTTGTAAATCGTCGAATCTTCATAAATATTGAAGAAACTGGCAGTTTACTGTTTTTTCTACGCAACACTTTTGCAAACTAAGGATAATTTAAGAATTTTTAACGTTTATATCGCTTTATTTCCTAAGAACTGTATGCTTATTTTTCCAGAAACCATGAGGGAGTTGCATAAACCTATAATCATTTTAATACTATCATTGCTAGCGATAGCTGGCTCAGCTGACAATGAGGTGGAACGAGACTTCGCATTTGTTGAGGACGACACACAGAGTAACGAAGAGGAACTAGTTGACATACCTTACACAGATAATAATATAAAAGGTCGAATACTCTGGCCTTATCCATTAATAAAAAATGGAGCTGAGAGTGATGAGAAAAATAATGACACAGAAGATAAGAGGACGAACAGACAGCAACGATTTCTAAGGTGGTCGTACCCTCAAAGCCCTATTGTAGATATGATGATGCAAACAGTAGCCGTCAATTATTCCCCAGTGAATTCAAACGATCCTTTTGATTTTCTGCGTGATTCTTATCCCCTGCCTAAAGGTAAGCATTAAGGTATAAGGTATATTTTCCTCAGTAACGGTTGCGCCTGTGGAGAAGAGTCTTGTCGCTGTTGTATGAAAGAGATAAGAACACCTTTTTTTCATCACCTTATGATGTACTGTACCTATGTAGGCGAACTAACTTTATGACAATTTTAAAATGGATTATTATTTCAAGTACATTTCTTATGCTACACTTCGTATTCAGTTGATTTAACCGTTAGTACAAACTAAAGCTTTTACTTGTAACACATACATAGAGTCACACTTCCGTGACCCTCTTTTTTGTTGAACCAAACATTTAGCAAGGTGCTTGCTTGCATTGCAATTTGCAAGCAAGAAAGTTATAAATATATATAGAAGAAAACTAGTTCGTAAAATGCTTCTTTATCCTTTTCTGCTTAACATATTGTATCTTTCTCTGTGAACCATTTACGTATGCGATTTTTTTTTGCGTGGCTTAAGTATATAAGTTAGAAGTAAATCCGTGTGCAACGGATGACATATAAAGTCGACGTCATTCGTCGTAATTCCGTTAACTGCTCACCATAACTGTGTAACTGCCATACATGGGATAGGCTTTGAACTGACTATTTGTTCACTTATTCGCGATTTACCATTTAGCGCCTTTCCAAGCAAACTCAAATGTTTTATATTTACAGTACAATGTTTTAGGATACACTTCAATGTCAATAAAACTACTTATTTAAAAAAAATACATTAAATGCAAATATGGAATTATTATTTTCTGGTAATTGTTTGAAAATCCTGAGTATGGTAATTTTTAGACAGTTTTAGTTTTTAGTAAAGTTTTTCAATATTATTTTAAATGTATGTTATATATCTGTATAGGTATTGTACTAATCTACACTACTATTATAATGAGGAAAGATTTGAATTTTTGTATTTATTTTTATAATGAATAAACTCAAAAACTACTGTACCGATTTCAAAGATTCCTTCACTGTTAGAAAGCTACATCATCAGCGAGTAACATAGGCTTTATTTTATCCGTACTCCCTCTGGAACGAGAACTACGCGTGTGAAACCGCGTGACGTCCGCAAGTATATAATAAGTCTGTATCATAATCTCAAAATAATCCATTTAATTATGCATTGTTCCCCTATAGCTCTAACACAATATGTAGATAGTAATCACGATTCATGTTTTGAATGACATACTAATTATAAACACAGATTGTTGTAATTAAGCAATTCTCAACCTCGACACTCTCAGATAAATAATATAAAACTACTGAATAACGATTTTGCAAACACAACTCATAATTTTTAAGTAATGAATCAAAGAAAATTGTTAGTCAATCACTATTCTATCTCAAATGCACCGGTGTGACCAACCTAGCTGGCTGTGGTCAACCTAATATTTACTCACATCATCGTTTACAGTTAAATGTCATTATTTATTTATCACCGAAAGAAGACATTCCTCTTTCTCTTCTCTGTGCGTATTTACTTCTAAGTAGAGTCGTCTGATTTCATTAATCTTTGATCTAAATATATATAACTCAAAGGACTGACTGACTGACACAGCCCAAACCACTGGACGGATCGGACATGCAGGTAGATGTACGTAGGCATCCGCTAAGAAAGGGTTTTGATAAATTCTGCCCATAAAGCGATAAAATAGGGGATGAAAGTTTGTATGAAACTTTGTCAATTTTAAAGCGATATATTATATAGGACAGCTAGTTTAAGTATTTAATCCAAAAAAGTGAAGTGTTGAAAGTTAAAACGATGATGATTTATTATAACCATATTTGTTTAAACATATTACTAATAAGAGTAATTACTGATTTTCTTGGCAAGACTTCTCAGTAAAAGTATTCTTCAGAACCCGTCGGTAACATTTATAATCCAGTATAATGTTTGTTTGCCATTTTGACGATTTTTTTAAAGTTAAGTTTTTTAAAGTGAAGTAGGTAGGTGCTTTGTGAGAATTCCGATCAAATAAATATATTTTTGAATGTAATCGTAAGATGTGGGTGTCAGTCTACCTACTGTTAAAAAGACACAGAGGTCTAATGATAATGTATTTTATTTGGTTTTTTTTTTGTTTTAGGGTACACGAGTCCTCTAGATGAATATGATTACGTCATCGTCGGCGGTGGCAGTGCGGGTTCGGTTCTGGCGGCACGTCTTAGCGAAGACAAGCCCAGAGCAACAGTACTGATCATCGAGGCCGGCAAACCAGAGATGCTTCTCAGCGACATACCAGCCCTGGCGCAGTACTTACAGCTCACTGACTACACTTGGCCTTACGCTATGGAGCACCAACCTGGAGTGTGCTTAGGTTAGTTTGCTTGTACTGCATTTTTAATTGCACCCGATCAAAGCTGATAGAAAAGATAGGTATATGGCCTATAACTTGCTACCACGAACGAACCTTTAAGGCCTTCTTGAAGGAATCTAAGTATGTTTGAAAATAAATTCTAAAATGTATAGGTAATAAATAGTACCTACCTGAGACAGCTATAGAATCTCCATCTGTTCTTTGTCTCTTTTGCGTAAAAACAATAGTTAGATCAATTCTGTTTTATATTTACGTATTTTTGGCAAGCCTTCAGACCGAACCACGACCGACAGTGGTAAGAGTTATTACCTATTTATTAGGCCAACGCAGCCGATGACGACCAACTTTAGCATGTAAATTACGACTTTCCAGGAAGTGAAGAGCAAAGATGTTTCTGGCCCCGTGGGAGAGCCTTAGGAGGTACCAGCGTGACCAACTTTATGTTGTACACCAGAGGTCGCCCGCAGGACTGGGATCGGATCGCGGCTAAAGGAAACTATGGGTGGTAAGTAACGTTAATTACAGAAGACCATAACCTTTTCTGTTTATAGTCAATTCAAACATGCTAATAGAATGAGGTGTAACTTTAAGTAACAAATAATTTATAATATTCGAGCCTCCTTCAAAACTCATTAATGGGCACTTGCATGCAACGCAATGCCCATTGACTAACATAGAAAATATTTTTCTATCGAAATGTATCAGGACCATAATAATTATGAGGTCTATCTCGTTTTCTTTGACAGGGTTGTAACTTTCAGATTAATTTCGATACGTTTTATCTGCACAGGACTTACGACGATGTTTTGCGGTATTACATAAAATCAGAAAGGTCAGAACTGAAGAAGTACAAGGACAGTCCGTATCGCGGCCGCAACGGCGAGCTCACCGTAGAAAACGTTCCATTTAAGTGAGTCATAATTAATATTTTGATATAAAATATATTGATTGTATTTGACCTAGTTCAAAACTATGCCAACTTTATATCAATAAAAGCAAAAAATATGCATAAATATATACTTTCACTCTCACTGTAATACATAAAACTGCCAAGACTTACGAAGATGAATATTTATGATTTCGAGGAAATAAATAACGTGAATTTAACTTCACTTCCAGAACCGGTCTCATCGAAGCATTCATGGAGACTGTCAAAAGTTTTGGCCACCCCATCGTTGACTACAATGCTCCTGACCAATTAGGATTTGGTTATATACAAACCACTATGAACAAAGGACACCGACAAAGCTCTGCCAAAGCCTTCTTGCACCCACACAAGCGACGTAAGAACTTGCATATACTCACAGAATCCAGAGCAACTAAAGTGGTAATCGAACCACAATCGAAGAGAGCATATGCTGTGGAATATATAAAAAACAATAAAAAATACACGGTCCGGTGCCGTAGGGAGGTAATTCTATCGGCGGGACCGATAGCTTCACCTCAACTACTAATGCTATCAGGAGTGGGACCTCAAGAACATTTGCAAACACTAGGCATACCAGTCATCGCAAACTTACCAGTAGGTAAATCTCTTTATGATCACATCGCCTTCCCTGGAGTCATTTTCAGACTGAACAGTACAAACGCTAGTCTGCTAGAGCCTAAAGTTGCAACCTTACCAAATGTAGTTCAGTGGATGCAGTTTGGTGATGGACTTTTGACTACTCCCGCTGCCGTTGAAGGTCTCGGATACATAAAAACTGCAGTGTCCGATGATCCGGAGTTAGTACCTGACATAGAACTAATAAGTATGGGAGGTTCTTTTACTTTGGATTCCGGTGGCGCTATAAGAAAAGCTTGGAAAATAGCGGATAGAACATACTATCCAGTATTTGGGTCGCTTAGTGGTTTCGACACTTGGTCAGCGGTGCCAATGCTCTTACATCCAAAGTCCAAAGGCCATTTAGAACTGAGAGATACCAACCCATTCTCGCATCCAAAGTTATACGGAAATTACTTGACACATCCTCACGATATGGCTACACTAATTGAAGCTATCAAGTATATTATTAAAATAGGAGAGGCAGAACCATTCAAAAAATACGGACCTAAGTTACATTTAGCAGAATATCCTTTGTGTAAACAGCACGCGCTCGGTTCTGATGCCTACTGGGAATGTGCTGTCAGGACTCTAGTGATATCACTTCACCATCAAGTAGGAACATGCAGAATGGGGCCTCCTAATGACCCAGAAGCCGTTGTAGACCCTGAGTTGAGGGTTTATGGAGTTGAAGGGTTGCGAGTAGTTGACTCTGGAGTTATTCCCTTCCCAACTAGTGCACATACGAACGCTCCAGCGATCATGATTGGTGAAAAAGCTGCTGATATGATTAAATATACGTGGTCTAACGTGGTTCATTAGGTTAAGCTAAGATATATAATATCAATATACTTTACATCTGCGCGATCCTACCAAATATATTGTTTTATTGACGCCAATTAACTAATTAACGAGTTGTCTCCGTGAGGTGTAACGTTTACTCATTTGTTAAAAGTCGTGTAACAAAATCAAGGAACATCGTTTGATTTCATTATATTAATAGGAGCCGGGTGTGGGAAAGGGCTTGTGCTACGTCATGTTTCCCCAAATAATAAAATTAATGGTTCCTCTATACAGATATCCATTAGGGTGGGAAAAGTATACAACGTTTGCTTTACTACTTGCGTTTGCGTAAATTGATTTTAGTCGCGAAGGTAGCTTAACATTTATCACTTTACTTAATTTTTGTTTTCTCAATAACGTGCAATTAATTTAAGCTATAATATGAAACATCAAGGAATATGTGACATAGAAAGTAAATTGTCAATTGAAATAGCTTTGAATAAATACACTTGGGTACCCTATTTTAACTAAGCTTCTAAATCTAGATCTGGTTCAGATAATTTTAGCTTACATTCGTTCTACTCAGATGTAAGTGGAACCCGAAAACTGAAATATAACTACGAGTTTCGAAAGATCCGCTCGTTTATTTGATACAAAGCTAGGCGTGTCCTCTCTTCTAGTTCCAGCTGTATGCTTAATGTAATATAAGATTTATTTTAACAAGTAAATAAGGCACAAGGTAGAGATATATCATCAAATGAAATTACTAAAATGTTAAGCAATACAATTAGAATACTATCACACCGCTTCATTCTGGAGTAAAAGGATTTACATATACATCGTATTCGTCGTCGAGAGTCGTGGTGGCCTCGGGGTTAGAGCAGTCGCCTGCTACGTAAGCGACGCCAGTTCGAATCCCAGTGGGGCCTGTACCAATGAGTATTTCTAAAAAAACTTATGTACAATGATTTCACACCACGTGCTTTACGGTGAAGGTAAACATCGTGAGGAAACCTGCATATGTCTGAGAAGTAATATCAATGACGTATGTATAGTGTTCGAGACGGCGATGGACTCACCATCTGTCACGTTGGCACTTAATCATCTTCGGTGAAAAGTGGGTGTTGTGATTACAACACCTCTGCCTACCCCTTCGGGGAATACAGGCGTGAGCATATGTATGTATGTATCGTATTCGTTTAACGTAAAAAAACTTACATATAAATGTTACAATGCAAGGAAATTGAATATGAAAGAAAATATTCTATAGAATACATGAAAACTAAATTGGAAGACGTGCCTTGAAGTCTCAGCGGGGATTTACCGAGAACAGGTGCTATCTCCTACGCAAATCGATTTGATTGAAAGTTAACGTCCATAAAGTCAGGATATGAGTCTTATAGTCATACAGTATCCTCAATCAAAACTAATTCCATCTTATTTTTTTTATTAGTGTGACATTTCATAATACAAGGTCTGTAGAAACAATATGGAATAGGTAACGTTTTCATTGCAACCATCAACTAACGTGACGAATGGTAAGTTCAACGTTGAATTTCTCATACATGCACATGTTTTACTCACGAGGCCCTCCTACATTGCACAGCTCGTCTCAGACACGTCAATGTACTTAAAATTGCTTAGAAAATCCCATAGGTCAGACCGATGATATGGAAGCTTGCATCGCTTGCGTTGCAGGCTAGTAGTCAAATCATTCGACCACCATGGCTTTTTTTATACTTGCAATACAAGTTTAATACAAAAATAATCAATTAAGAAATTATTAATTATAATGACTGTGAAGAAATGCAAAAATATCAAAAACAAAAGCTTGATGCTTAAGGTTCTTCTTAAAGACATCATGGTACGAGAACTAAACGTTAAAGCTGCCAAGTTATTTTTGAAACATGCTTAATGTGGCAACGGTATGGCTCTTGTAGTCTATTTCTGTCGGCATTTCCGCCTGGTATCGAATTTTTGTAACCAAACAGAGCATCATCACCGTGGAAGGAAATTAAACAAGAAATATGGAATCTAATTTGCCATTAAAATAAAATATAGTTTTACCACTGTTTAAAGTAAATTATCGATAACTCAATAGACTTTGTAGATATTAGAATATACCTAAACATTATTCACATAACAAAACTTTTGTAATTTACTAATCCGCTCATAAAGTAAACATTTGATCTGCATCGTCATAGCAAAATTACACTCTTGGTGTTCCGTAACTGTTGGCGACATTTACTTACTATGCACCAAATGCAAATAAGCAGAAACTTTGAAATTGCTTCAAACTACCAACAATGTTAGAGGAAGAATAACGCTTGGATTTACTTGAAATACTGAGTTTATAGAGAGATTGGGTTCACTTGAGTCCGATCGATTTCATTTTCACAATGATGTATTAATTAACTTCAATCTTTGTCTTTTTTCGTCCCCTGACACTAATATAAGTATATTTGCCAAAACAAACTCCTAAACAAAATGTTACTTAAAATGATATATGAGCATTTCAATACATAGGGATGCCGTAAAATATTTTTTTAGAACTATAGAACCGAAAACCTCGACTACTCAAGTCAAGCACGTCACCACTGTGTACCAAGATTCTTTTAAAACAATATTCGTGAAACGAATGATCGTGTTTCTCTGACATTCGTTTAATTTTATCAAGGTATTTCAGGAGTCTTATCAACGAAGAAAGTGACCGCCTGAAAAGATGAACACTGAAAGTATCTTTATGAAATTTAGTATACCAACTGTTTTCGACAACTACTCCTCGTGACTATTGGAATGGATTCATATAAATTGGTTACTTTTCTTCTAAGAAGTAAAAAATATCTCAATTTAATCTATATTTACTATTTATGTATCCACAGAAAGTTGCAGTTGGATACATGCTGCAGCACTCGTATTAAGCTGCATAATAAATACATTGCTGTTTATATACGATATATATAAAGCTACGTATACCAATATTGGCGTAGCAATGCATCTGTACTCTGAGAAGAGTAATCGAATATGATTCGAGTAGTATTCGAGAGTCGTGAGTAAATAAGGGCAGTTCAATGAATGGGAGGGTAGCGCAGTCGCCCACGCTCCGCCGAGCGCGCGAACGTTGATAGCGGACCGCGGCGCGCCCTCAACAAGTGGGGTTTGAGCCTTGCAACTTACCGGAGTTGCGAGTATTCTCCACACTAACCAATACATATCCGATAACCGTGTTCAGTGAAATTATCTGTGTTCTTAATTTAAAAAGTGGAAATCGTGTGAAAATAATTTATTTGTGCTAAAGTAATAAAAAAATTGGGCGCCCAACCGAATTAGGCAGCGGTTGCATAAATTATTCAACTGTAATCCTAAGTACCGCATGTTTAGGTTTTAATAATGACTCCTCATTTTCGGGAATTACAAACTAACATACACATTCATTTATTACCTCGACCTCTTTTACTATTAGATTATGAAAATGCAATATTCGTTAAAGTTTACTTCACATCAACCAAATAAAACCAACTTGAAATATTCAGAGAAGTTGTAAAATCGGATTCGTTATTGCAAACAACTCAAAACATTCTAAATGCGATAAAGCAATTTAAATTATTTTGAATACCATGAGAAATAAATACCAATATGAAACTGATACAAAATATTGTTATTTTAAATGAAGATTAACAGTAACTTTACATATATTACTTATTCTATCATTAGAATAACTCTTTGGTATCTAGCCATTTTTGTTACACTTTTACATAGACATTGCACATGCAAATGATATGAAATAATTTTGGTACAATCAAGCCTAAAAGTAATAAAAGATTCAATGGTTTCAATCGACCTTATTGACTTTACAACGATACTAACATAGGTAAATCTATTACATTTCTTCTTAATATTTTTTTCCCGTATGGATTTTACCTTCATTCATAATTTTTTTTTTGTATTGTATTATTTTATTTAGTTCACGGAACATTTACTGTCATAGTATCATAGGATAGGATATACTCATCGGAAGATATTAGCTTCGATGAGCGACTATAAAGCGTACGACCATATTTCTCACAGTATAAATAATTAAACTCGTTTTCTACGCCCCGTTGACCCAGAAAGCTGCACTGCTAAGCCCCCTATGGAGGCGAGGAGCAGAGCTAAACAGACCACTTTTCAATTATCTGATAATATTAGCTGACACGAGCAGACTTTCCTCGAGCCAATATAAGTCTTTCACTTCTAAACGCTGCGTCGTCCGTATACGTCGAGTGCCTGATGCTACTTAGTGCTTCTTTGAACAATTTCGACACTATAATAAACCCGGGAGTAATCGCGTTTAACCCTAATGCTTATGTATTCATATTAATGACTAGCTCCGCCTCGGAGTTTTATATGTAATTAGTGATTTTTCTTCTAAAATAAAAGTCAGTCTAAGTTATGACATCTGCTATTTGCCAGTGAAGTCCCATTAAAATCAAACCAGCCGTTACAGAGATTAGGCGGAACAAGTAGAAAGAAAGATATTTTTTTGAGTGCCATATATTCCCTCATAAGTGAAAAGGTACTAAATTGGAATTACAAACAGACACTTCAATTTTATTTATACATGTGTAAAGAAGTGTAGTCGCCTGCTACGCAAGCGACGCAAGTTCGAATCCCAGCGGGGCCTGTACCTGAGTTTTTCTAAAAAACTTATGTACAGTGATTTCACACCACGTGCTTTACGGTGGAAAACATCGTGAGGAAACCTGCATATTTCTGAGAAGTATTTCAAAGACGTATGTATAGTGCCTGAGACTGCGATAGACTCACCATCTGTCACGTTGGCACTTAATCAAATTCGGTGAAAAGTGGGTGTTGTGTTAACTACACCTCTGCCTACTCTACCTCTGCCTATCTATAACATACATGTCTACGCATCATTCTAGCCTATGCCTAATGAAGGTCTATTGTGAGATGACTGCTCGTGGACCATCTTGCTCAATCAGCGTTAATAGGGCAGCTATACTGCCTTCTTGCCACTCCCGCGGGACATTCGTATGGAACATGCTTTTATCTGTGAAAACGTTTATTACAGTTAATGTCCATAATATACGTAAATACTCATCAATGTATTTAAGTATTGTACAGAACTATACAATGCTTAATTTGTATATGTAACTTGCAAGTCACGTGACTCGGCCATTATTCGCGTTCCTAAATAGGTCGTACATCTATCTGTCTTTCCCGAATGATGTCACGCAGCTCATAATGCGGCGTGTCTTATAATTTACTTATAAATAACTTGACAAACAGCGGTGGTTCTCATAACTACACGTAAAGGTATACGATTTACTTCAGAATTCCTTCTACCGATTGACTTTAAATTGAATAAAGGTTTTTACTCGAATATAAAGTAAGTGCAGTATGATAGAGACATACAACTACAATTTTATTACAAAGAAGTAAAATTTGGAGGTAGTCTTTGAAAATATTCATCCGATTTCAGGATTCTTTCACGGATATTGAAAATGGACTTTCAGGATGTATGTAAGCTACAATTATTAATAGTATAATGCGCTGGCAGATATAAGTAAAATATAAAATACCGCCGTGGTGACCGTGGGTTTGAGGAATCGCCTGCTACGCAAGCGACGCAAGTTCGAATCCTACCGGCCTGTACCAATGAGTTTTTCTAAAAATTTATGTGCAGCGATTTCATACCACGTGTTTTACGGTAAAGGAAAACATTGTGAGGAAACCTGCATACCTACTGCATAATATTTCTGAGAAGTAATTCAAAGACGCATGTATAGTGCCTTAGACGGCGATTGACTCACCACTTGTCACTGTGAAAAGTGGGTGTTGTTATTCCTACACCTTTGCCTACTCAGTATATTTTATACATACAGTATATGTTAATTTATGTATGTTAAGTAAAAATTATCATACCTTAAATAGACAGCAAAAGTATAAAGGTAGGTATAATTGGTTACAAAACCAATTAAGTACATGGCATTATGACATGAAATTATAACAATTGTAGCATGAAAATACCGGACAAAGAAATACGACAAACAATTAACAGGAACACTTTCATGAATTTTAATTGAACGATATCTTTAAACTCGCAAAGAAAGCGTAATGAATTCTAAACAATTTCGCCAAAGTTCAAGATGAAAAACTGCAAGGGGCGGGAACACTCCAGCTGAAATGAATATGTATGAATGCAACAAAAAGCGTACTACAAATGCTCTAAAGCACCAACTGTAAATTAATCCCAGCTCGGGGACTGTTTCAGTGCAAAACTTGCAATACAGGTCCGGCAGACAGCTTTTTTAATTTCCATACGGATATAATTTAAGATGGGAATATAGCAGTTGCAATTTTTTTATTTTATATTATAAACTTTACACTATGTATCCCAAATTGCGATAACCATATGGTTATGATCATGATCAATAATATCAGTGCCCATACAACAATCAATGGACCTGATTGGTAATATTTAACGTACAATCAATATCTAAACACTCTATTACTTACTTTTTAATGTATTGTTATAATTATTTGTAAAGGTTGAGGTGATTGGAGTCACAGCTGAGGATCGATTTATGCATAATAATTTATTATTGTAATATAGTACCCATTAAAATATTTTCGTCAAGAATCATACCAATGATATCTAATAGCTAATGAGGCTTTCGATACCCAATAGCTCCACAATTATTGCTTGCAGTATTTTACGACATACTGTTATGCAAAAAAAGGGATTAACAAAGATAATTTATTAGTAAAGGTATATTACATAGCAACAGTACAGCCATTTGGGGAGCGAAGGCCGCCGGAAAAGAACCGAGAAAAGCGGTCATCCGCGCAACTCCATCCGTTCGGTAACGAAGCAGGCTACCAAAGCTCTACCCTTGCAATTACTGCCTCTAACGACACTTTAAAAACTTCATTCCTTCGTGACTTGAATGTTATAAATAATTGCGTTACTTAGTTCCAGTAATTTCACTGATGTCCAATATCAACCTGAATTTGGTGAGCCATCGCGTGCTGCCTATATTCAAGTTCACCTTACTTGACACACACTAAGGGCTTTCTTTCGGCACCCGAATTCAGCAGTTGTTCCCTAGGAGAAGAGAGGAAAGAGGTGAACAGTTCAGGATCTTACATTAGACTCGGGTGTTAAGTTCTACATTACAGGCGAGCTCACAGGCAAATGGTCTTAATAATAGTTTGTACCTGCTGTGAGTGGGATTTCCAGAGGCGTTGTGCCAGCTGTAAGAGAATTTTATCGCTTCTCATTCAGATTTTTGCTACTACGTTTAGACACAACCGCAGGTAAATTAACATTTAAACCGGATTTACTTAAAGGTATTCTCTTGCGATTAAAAAAATGGTTTCAGCGTGCAATAAGCTTAATAGTAGATACCATATTATATTTTAATTAAATTATCAAGTGTTATTCTGCTACCTGTTCCATATCAATTGATATTTGCTTTTATTATGGGCATGTAATGAAAATTTTATTTTTATTGCTGTGACAATATCAAAAAGTGATGGCCTTAATACACAATACATAACATTGACTTAACTGTGACCAAAATACACTAACCATAGTTTACTATAATTTTTGTAAAAGTTATTCCAAACCATATCAAGTAAATTTCAGTGAAAAATGATTACCTGCCACCTTAGGTCTTGGGAAACCTACGCAATAAAGTATAAAAACGTAAGCCTTACTTAAAGCTTTGTAGCACTGAAATATTGTCGCTCGGTAGCCCAGAATTTGCGTATTCATATACAAAGGTATACTTGAGTATTAAAAAGAGAACAAGATATATACTTGAGAAGCTAATGGAAATATTATAAGTGAGAAAGTATTTGTTTTGAAACGACTAATTCCTGTTGAATTTTGTAATAATAATAACATTCTGACAAATAGTCATCTCTAATTACAAGCAACAATTTATGTCGACGTATGGGGTGGTGAAAATGAGGACAAATGCTTTCAGCCTATTATATTATGAGCCATATAACACTCTCAGTCTTACACTACAATTCCCTGTAAAAGCGGTGCTAGGAAACATTTAAATCTCAAACATAATAACATACACATATCACGTCTATGGCGTTGCGTGTAAAATACTGTTTAAGCTAAGTGTCTGCCCACGTTCACATCATTTTGTTAGCCATGCTAGTTAAATGTGCTGTAGTTAGAACATTATTCCCTCCTTAGTTTTACTAGGAAATACATGTGCTCAAGCCATCCCAGATGGGTTCCCGAAGGGGCAAGCAGAGGTGTTGTAACAACAACACTTGTGACACACGGCATATGATTAAGTGCCATCGTGACAGAAGCTGAGTCCATTGCCGCCTCAGGCCCTATACATAATGTCTTTGAATTACTTCTCAGACATATGTTGGTTTTCTCACGATGTTTTCCTTCACCGTAAAGCACGTGGGGTGATAGGTAATTAGGAACAAGTTGTATAATATAATTATGGTGTCTTGGTATCTCACAATACATAAATATATTTTACGTTATATAATAAATATATCTCATGTTAGTAAATGTACCATTCTTAATAATTCTTACTGTAAAGAAATCACAATACATTTACACTAATTGTTAGTACGGTGTCCTCCAACGTAGAAGTGAGTAGTGTATATCAAGACAACTGACGTGGTACGTGGGACATTACCACGTAGGACGTGAATTACGACATAAACGTACGAGTTACGACGTGGATCGTTCTTGTTGCCCATATAATGTGCCCTAGTCGCGATAAATTGAAATTGGCACGTTTATCATCAACCTCTCCGTGATTGTATTTTTTATTGTTGTCCGCTGTCACGTTAATGCTTGGTTACAACCCAACATGCCCTCCCACCCCACCGAACCCTGCAACAATTATCAGAGTATGTAAACAAATCATAAACATACGAACGCTGAATCAAACACAACCGTTTCAGTACACACGTATTCAAATTGTTTGGACTGTATGTAATACATGTGTATTACACGTGTATTTGTTTAAGTCTGTTTTCAGATTTAATTTTATCTTTCTTTTTTCACTGTTACCCCTTATTAATTTATGGTATATCGGTTGAGTAGTTTTGAGTTAAATCATAACAAACATAAATCTTTCCTCATAATTTTATTAGTTAGATTGAAAATATAATTCCACTGCTACCCTATATAGGATAGGAATCTTCTATTTCTATGAGATAAAACAGTATCTAAGCTTACTTCACTTTATCCAAAGAATAAGGAGATCCACAAATATGTAGTGTATGAAAAATAGAAAGACCAACGAGTATGTACATTTGGACATTTTCAATATTCAGTATGGATTTAGCATAATATTTCCCTTTCAAAATTATTCATCAATGTAATAATTGACCACTGATGTTCTGTCAATCCCGTTTGCTAATAATAGACGAACGGAGCTAATAATAGTGAGATCAATATACCTACTTCAGAGAGGCAGAATTTGCTTGAATGTGGATGGTAATCTCGGGAGTTATATATAGCGAAAGAATTTTCAGCATTCGGCCAATATAACCTACATTATTCCTGAATACAATACGAATGCGCTGTATTTGTGCTGAACGTGGGTGTTTTGTTGAGATAGTATAAATGAAATCAAGTAAATATTTGTATTGTTTTTAATTTTATTATTCTCATAAACCTTATGTCATATAAATAAAATTTAAAAAATTGTGTCAGCAGTTCTTTTAATATTTTTGCTATAACTACCTGGAATTCTATTGTTCTATCCCTATCATACCCCAAGTCCTAAGTCCCATCATAGACATCTTAGCCGCTACCCAGACGACCTGGATATTTTAGGTAGTTTCATCTGTTCTTTTGATTACAATTACCAATACGTTGAATATTTAATAAATGTACGTATATGTGTGTAACATTTCAAAATAATTTAAACTTGAAATAATATTTTTCATTCCAGTTTCCAATTCTAAGCCTCAAGACTTGTAGCTCCGGTCTCGACGTCCTATCAGTTTAAAACAATCTTAATCGGGAGAGCAAAAAGTTAGAAAAGGTTGATTTGATCCACGTTCTACCATACTGACTGGAGATTTATATAAGCCCTTCGTGAAACACGATTACTTGTAAATTTCAAACTAATTTACTTTCACCCTTTTTTTTCTTTCCATGAAGTATACTAAAGCTACTTCAAGCAAGAGCTTTTTTTGCATAAGGTTGTGGATATTTGAAATGACCTACATACATATTCATTAGTGTGTTTGTATCCTTGCGTAAAGATAAAAAGCGCAAATGGAACGGTGACGGCTTTTCTATTTCTTGATTGTCAAACTCAAACTCAAAAATATCTTTATTCGATTAGACTTTTAACAAAGAAGTTTAAAATCGTCGGGATAGCATGATTATACATGCTGCCGCCAGGTTTGCTTAAAAACTGTCGAATGCACACAACTACTTAGCTTTAAAATAACAATATTCGATTAAAATGTACTAAACTCTTACCGCCAAATAAATAATATTACTATATAAGTACTTTAATAAAGAAAGAATTATTATTGTACAATGAACAATGCACAAGTTTTCAGTGACAAAATTATGATGTGAAATTCATTATGATTGCTTCATACGCAGAATTCGGCGCTAGCAGGGCAAAGTTTTATTAGCTTCCCCAAGTTGGCCGGACTGAATTCTAGTAGTTACCGGGTGCCGCGGTTCCCAGCCGTGTTTTGTTTGGGAGTTTGTGTTACGTTTTACGATATGCCGTTTTAACTTAATAATAAACTTGGGATGCATTTCTTGTCCCATAATCGGCGTACTTCGGACTAAGCTAGGGATATTTTAATTAAGATATCCCTATTATCAGTAATATTATGATGTTTCGATACTATTACTTTATTTAATGCATTATTATAATGTAAGTATTTAAATTAAAATTATTTATGTATGGTATAAAACACACAACTTATGTGTCACCGTTTTAATTTAATTGGCTTGTCTCATACCATTCTGGTTAATATAACCAGAATTGTATTGCGAAACATATGTCGTTATATTATGTTTAATTTATTGATATTATTATAATATTATGATATTGAGAGATATATAAGAAAAATAACTGGATATGTATATCTAATTATTTATAATGGTATTGCTAGCGTAATTGCGTTTCTAATAATGAAGACGTAAAATTATGACACGTAGGCGAACGGTGGTATCATATTTTGTAGACAATTTTTGGGAACCAGAAAAAACAAAGATTAAAAGTAAAATTTCTTCATCTGTCCATTAAAAAATTAAATCAAGGGTGCCACGTACAATACTAGTATATGGATGAGTATAAGATTTATAACTTGCTCAATAATGGGTAGATTCCATATTGTCACGCTGGGAGAGTTTCATGAATAGACGCTCAATGGAGCGGAATGTGTGGAATATAATACCGGTACTGTGCTTAGCATTTACCATGATATGTACGCAGAAAACATGTGGTTTTGATGTGGGCTCCTAACATACATGTAAATATACTATATCTTTAACCAGTTCACTTAAGAATGCAAATTGTCTCTTTACTTATCATTGAACAAAACTCCGAGTTTTAAAACTATGATGGTGTTTTACTGATTTTTTCAATTAATAATATTCTTAATTTTAATCGAACGAGACATGCATCAAACACATCAAATATTCAAACAGCTCACTTCGTATTATCTATTTCGGTCGCGCTGGAGGTTGAAAAATACATGTGTAGCTAATGAGCGCCCTGCAAGCGCCCAAGATGCGTTGTTAGCAGTGAACGCGTTAACGAAGCAGATGCGACGTTAGCACTGCATGCGTATCTACACCAGGATAGAAGATTGGAGAAGATAACTGGCCAAATTCCTGTAGCAGAGGAAAAACTATTGAGCCTAATAGGGCTAAGTACTCGATGAAAAACAAAGCAAACCAAAAACATGATCTTGATAACACTTTATGCCACCAGTTAATTAGCGGTGGTGAAAAATTTCACGAAATAGTAATTTTTTCCTTTGTCCAAAACTACGTTGTTTAACTACCATTGAAGTTTATGGTTGAATAACGAATGTAACACTGCTTGTGAGCTTAATTAAAAGAAGTTGATATACTTACTATTAATGTGGGGACCTAGCCTTGCCTATTTAATGACAAAGGTCACGAACACCTACCTATTCTAAACACGTAATAATTGCAAGTGCGAAAATAACTTTCCGATCTCTATTTACAATTTTGCTTTAAAAACAATTAGCAACTTATATCAGCCGGACATATTATAATAGACGCGTTAAAAGATAGCTCGTGCAAGCTCAGAAATGTGTAATGTCACAATGAGATACAATATTATAGACATTATCTCCAAGCGCCCGGCGAACGTGCTTGGACGTCAACCTTCGTCTAACTGTGACATTTGATACACTCGATTTATTATGTGTTACTATTAACAAAATGGTTAGAGTATTTCTTCTATATCAATGAACTAGTATTAGTTAATAATATATTATGATAGTAATGTATGCATAAACAAACAAACATATGCTCACGCCTGTATTCCCCGAAGGGGTAGGCAGAGGTGTTGTTATCACAACACCCACTTTTCACCGAAATTGATTAAGTGCCAACGTGACAGATGGTGAGTCTATAGCCGTCTCAGGCACTGCACATACGTCTTTGAATTACTATTCTCAGAAATATGCAGGTTTCCTCACGATGTTTTCCTTCACCGCAAAGCACGTGGTGTGAAATCACTGTACATAAGTTTTTTTAGAAAAACTCATTGGTACAGGCCCCGCTGGGATTCGAACTTGCGTCGCTTGCGTAGCAGGCGACTGCTCAAATCCCGAGTCCACCACGGAACGTGACAGAGAACGTTGGCACTTGATCATATTCGGTGAAATGTGGATGTTGTTGTTACAACACCTCTGCTTACCCCTTCTGCGATGGCGTGAGCATATATATTTTTTTTATTTATCCTGATAAAAGTGACTTTAATGTTTGTCATGAGCAAATTACTGACACTTCAGAGCTAAACACAGGAGAGAACTTATCACAAAACGTTTATCTACACGACTACTTAGCGCTACGCAATAATAGCATAACATTTGTGGCATCAAGTATCTACGCTCTACGTGCCGAAGCGTTTTACACCATTATATATGTATACGCAAATATAAAAAGCTATACCAATGAGAAACATTGGGCAATAAAATACCCGTCGATATTCAGATACGGACTATATTTGTTATTTTACGTCCATTTCCACACATCGTAAAAATTACAATACAGGATAACATTATTACCTCAACAAATGTCGGATTCATATTTTACGACTGTATCGTACACATTGGGGGTTACATGTGAGATTATTGATACTATATGATAAATTCTTAGACACACCTAGAAAAGACAACAAAGAGTCAAACAATTTGACAAAGGCTAGAAATAGAACTTAGCCTACTTGATCTAATTGAACATAAACGGCCACAAAGTTAGAGAGTATCGCATATACAATATTTTACAAGCAATTCACCCACATTAAGAATACATACAAATATTTTTTTTCGTGCTGAAAAATATTTATATGTATTAAGAATCTAAGTCAAATCCCTGGCGAGGCATAGCGGATGGCTGATGACAATTCCTTAATGCAAGTTAGATTACACCCTCCAGATTTTTGTAAAACTGAAACAATATGTCACCCAGAAATATGGTGGAAGTAAGTTGAGTGTATATCAAGCTGTTTTCTGTTTTCCGTAAAAATAGAAGAAAGCGTCGACGGAGAAAACGTTTTCCTGGCCGGGAGCCATATAACGATGCATATGGAGATATAGTAATTATAATAATAATTTTATAAAAATGTTATCGTAATTGTAATGAAATGTACAGGATGCCAGCTGAGTTTCTTGCCGGTTCTTCTCAGAAGGCTAGTTTCCAAACCGGTCGATTGTTCAACGTTCACAAGTGCCTTACCAAGGCCTAAACTGATTTTCATTTTCGTTTTCGTAGCTAAACGAGGACTATTATGTCAATACATTTATGTGCTATTAAACTCAAGAATATTTATTCTAAGAAAGCTCGTGGGCATTGATATTTTAGGCGATAGTATGAGTACAAAATCCCACGGTTTTTGACGAGACAGCATTTCGATTTATATATACATCCACGCCGAAAACTCTCTACATTCCTTTGAAAAGAAATTTGGAAAGTTTCATGAGAAGCAAATAGAAGTGTGATAAGATCTATACAGTACCTAGTAACGTTTCGATTCTTTGGTGAATAAGGTTAGGTTGTTTGGATCAGATAGCCTAAATCCCGTTTCCGCGTACAGCGTACAGCGGGCACAGGCCTATCCTGCTAAAGCGTTATGTGCGTGTGGCGTGGCGTCACACGTTTTGGCAACGCCTTGTTGCTTAGTCACGCAACTTGTACGTCCAATCTTGTAAATGACCACGCTACTGTGCTACATACTACATAGAACAGATGTAATTCGCTTCTAAACCTTGACACTGGTTTCCGCAGGCGAGCGCGATTGTACGGAATTCAATATTGAGCTCTATATTTTTTATGCAATATTCGCTTGTACATCTGCCAGAAACTGCACATGCATATAACTTGTTTCACAAAAAATGTGATAAAATCGTAGCTTTTCACGCTCCAAGCATTCCAATTATTTTAAATCGGACACATTTTCAGTAGCGTAATAATATTCGTTGCAAACTCTGCAATCGATATACTTTTAATTGAAGTGTGAAGATGAGCGAAAAACTGCTAAAAATTTGCCATCAAAAAACAGAAAATTATAATAACTACTTTTACAATATATACTTCCAGGTAACCTCAATAGGGTGTGCGAGCAATTAGGTCAAACCATTTACATCAATTTTATTAAATTAGTTCAATTGAATGGAAACCATGAGGCTCGTAATGCACGTCGCCGAACCCCATTGAGGCTAATTTACGGCCATAGTCCACACAAAGGAGACACTCGTGGACACAACATGATTAAACTTAAATATATTTTTAAGCAAATTATATCTAACAATGAACCTGTACGTTCTTCGCACAGTAGATGACCCATTGTATACCGAAGGCTATGGAAAGCATAGGTAATACTGAAAATCCGTGTAATATATTAATGGTCTTCATTGTTATATTAACTCGGAATTGTATGCAAAAGTAGGTCAAATTCGTGCAAATAATCAGCGTTCTCATACATACAAGAAGTTTACTCGTGAGTAGTCACAATCAGAATATTATATAGGAAGCACATGGAGACCTCTAATAATGTACAAACATGCCTATAAATAGCCTTCGGTATAATTTAAAATGCCATTCAGGACATACTGTATAACAAACAGTGTTTATGCATAAAACCGCAATCACCACAGCTGAAATTTGCTGAAAACAAACGCAGAGCCTCCTTTAATCCACCAGTATTTGCATCTCATTCAGTTTGCCAAACACAGATGTTTACTACGAACACTTTAAACGTTTTAGTTCAAACACTTTTTTACATTTTGTGCTTCACTTTCCTACAAATATTTATTGAGGTATAACCCCTTCTTCCCCTCTATAATCTACAAGGGAGAACTGTACTGAAATGTAAGAAGTACGTCACGGGATAGAACATAAGCTTTTCGTTTTAAGATGTTGATTTTACGCATTTTTACAATTTGGTTTGGTGTGAAACCCTTAATATGCCCAGAATAAACTGAATTAACCACATAACGTTAATTAGAACTTACTTGTGGGTATACTTGTGTACGTAATACCACTCGTGCAATGGAGCAGCCGAGCTAAATTTGGACCGAGATTAATGTTCTGACGAGTGAACAAAGTAAGTTAAGCTTCGAGACGGTGGTCGGATCTAAAATTCTGCTAATTATCTCCTTTTCCGTGTCGTAGCCGGACTCCACGATGGTTGTGTATGTATTATTAATCAGCTCACACAATGTCGTTGGTGCCTTAGATATGGTGGTGAATCTCGATATGGACCCCTACATTCGTCGACATTTTGCGACGTCTTATATCTACAATAACAAAACGGACTTCAAATGCCGCAAACATTTGATGAGTATTCCAAGATTTTTGAAGTTCAACTTGTCATAAACTCGTTGACCGGTTGATACGGATATAGATTAGCTAACCAACCGTATCTTTAAATTAAACAATTCGTTAATGTCAATTAAATGCTTGCGGCATTCGTTTTAGACGTATTTCTGTACTAGAGGTAAACTTTGTATTTAGGGGGAAATTCTCGAAACTAATGTATGTATTTTCTTACCCTGGCATTGCTGTAGTTTCTGGGTTTCGAAAAATATTAACAAAACAGTTTTAATGCCAACTTCTTCAATATTCAAATAAATTCATAAGTTTTCACAGAGGCGTCGCAAAGCGTCGGGACTTCTGAAGGAAACTACAAATAATTGTTGTTATTTAAAGTTTCCCCACTGCCGAATGCTTTGACAATATCGCTACTATTCTAGTACATCTAGGCACCTACTACCTAAGTTTATGACGCAATTACATTTTTACTCTCTTAAAAGGAAAATAACACGAATTGCGGAAACAATGAAGCTTCAGGTAAATTTATGCCCACTTTTAAGGAAGGCTCTACCCTACATTAATACATAAATTTTACATTATAATATTAGTCCCGTAGGAGAATGATAAAAATGTTTTTCGTTGTAGTTATCACGCACTTGACTCTCGAATCAAATCCGAATAATTTGTTTATATTTTACACAAAACACAACAGTATTCTTTGATATGAATAATAACAATGTCTGTGTCACAAAGCGTAGCCGGCGAGCGCAATTATTTAATTATGATTTTTTCAATTAACATAGGTGCTAAAATTAGACCCTCTCGTTGGGATATAAAAAATTGTATTTCAATAATTGTGAGAAATATACACGTATAATGGATATAAATGTTGAACATGATAGAAACGCAGTGATGTGGTGATGTTAAGTGTGTGTATATAGTGATGTCGTCGGGATGGTGACCAGTTGATGTCGATAGCGGTTGTGAGGCTCGCACGATGGCGGGCGGGAGGAGTGGACGGCTGCTGTCCATCCTCTTCAGCGCTCTGCTTCTGGGACGAGCCATCGCAGGTGAGCCACCACATTAATATTAACCGTACGTTGATCAAAATAGGCCCACTCGCCGCTCACTGATAGAATATTCAACTTAACGATTAAACGTTTAATATGGCAGAAAATAGTTGCTATATTTTCTGTTGTAGTGTCTAAAATAACTTAATTAGAGTTCTCTCACCTATTCCATGTCAGATGGTACTTATATTGTGTACCATCTGACATGGATATATACCTTTCTTAGGTCTTCTTACCATGTCCATCCCTTGAAGATAATGGATGAGCCCAGAAAAACTCATTCGTACAGGCCGCTGGGATTCCGTCGCTTGCGTAGCTGGCATGGGCTACCATGGCTCAATTGTAGTAAATATGCATACTTACTTATATCCCTTATCAATATTGTTTTTCAATCCTGTACGCATCGAAAGTTGTCTTCAGTTTTACTACTAAACTTTTAGTAATAGTGATATGTGGTAGTACGATATATTCTGTGATGCTACAGACCCATGACTTAAAATAGTTAGAGGTCAGCTTAGCACAAGCAACGCGTCAAACGAAGCGTGTACATGAATAGTTAACCGAGTGAAACAAACTATATAATAAAATGAATTTTTAACAAGACCATTTGTATGTTGGTTAGTTTCATTTTATTTTTGTATAACTAGAATTAATTGTTATATTCAATGTTAGGTTTCACATACCTAACGTTCGCCAGACAAAAGTTTAGATGGAATCTTTCCGGTATGGTTGAGTTATAAATACCGCCAGAGTTCCTTACAAAAATTGTTTCAACTACGAGTACTTAGCTATTTTAATAATAGCTATTTTGCAAAAGAACTTTATATTTAAATTAAAATCGTTTCGAAGATTTTGAACATGTATAACTGTCGGACGTTACTGATATTTTTCGCTAATGCTTTTACAAGGTAGCATATTTAAATTCTGTCAAACAGGCAGCTGTAAAATCAAGTTCTAAGCTTGTCTCATATTTCTTTGGCATCATAGTCAGTCAAACTGTCCTAACAAGGCTGGCTACGTTCTCCGGCGATTGATAAAAATGAACCAGAACGACACTGAATAAGTAAGCAGGTGACTATTCAACATTTTGAACACACCGTGCCGTCCGTCCGTATTTGCAGGCTGCCTCGTCAGAGTCGCCAGTGATTTACAATCGATTTTTATTCGAAAAATCGACAAAGAATGTATACAGCACATTGCAACAAAGTATACACTTCCGCATACTTTTCTGAGCAATCATTGCACCAATTTTTTCACTCGTTTGAAACAATTCTCGATGCAAGCTTTTGAATCGGAATATGTAACAGTGCTTATAAACTATTCAATGTTTTTATATCAGCTAGGTAAAGCCGCAGATATAAAATTCAATAGCTATGAAAAACCTTTTCCCCTTTTTTTTATTTCTGTAATATTAGACATTAGACTATCCAATGCGAAAACAAGGGAAATACCACTCCACTATCAATTTTTTTGGGTTAATCTTGCAAAATGTCTGATAATCATAATACTATTTAATACCAACTCTTATTTTTATTACCGTATGTTGAATTGATACGAAATCAAAATATGCGGAAAACCCAAAAACAAAAAGGGAAATATTCCCTTATCCTAATGTTCTTATCAGTGTTTAATCTAAACCGGGGATTTACAGGCGATTACCTCTAAGTTTGTTGACTCACGTATCCTACGTCCCAAGCACACCTTAGTCCTTCACAAGTAAAGCCATTTTTGGCCACTTATTAAACGCTGACCTTAACATTCGATAGGGTGATAGAGTTTTACCATACTTATTCACACACACCTTGTAAGGCTTCAAGGAGGTTGTGACCCAACCTTCCGATAATAATAAGCCCTCCATATCTACCATTGATATCAATTCGTTCACTTACTCCTGTTCTTTACTCTCATATTTATTTAAGTGCCTCTTTGTCTGGTAGCATTTTCATTAAACAATTGAGGATCTTTATATATAAACTTCTATTTATCATACAATTTCGGATAACATCAATTATAAAGACGACAGACACACCATCAAGTGGGTGTTGTTATTGCAACACCTCTGCCTACCCCTTCGGGAATACAGGCGTGGGCATATTTATATATGTATAAAGACATATTATGGAATTAAACTCTGCACAAGTAGCCGTTGACAATGACATGGTTTACGAATTATCTATACTAAGTATAGGTATATAAGTTTCTATTTGATATTTTGTTTTTATTTTTAATCACACTTTTCACTATTGTGAATAATTTTATACCAGCTGTGATTCTTTTCGGTTCTTCGTAGAAGGCTGCTTTTCGAACCGGTAGTCAGTTTTTCGACGTACCTATATATGCTTTCAATTTGATTTTATTCGTCCTTCTTTATTTTCGTATTCTCATGTCTTATGAAGTGTGTGTTTCAGTTTCATTTAAGGTTGTACGTGTATTGGCATTTCAAATTATCTAACTCTTCAGTCGGTAGGAGTCATTAAAGTTTGTTTGGACGTATCGTGAGTAGACTGCGGCCTCGGTTAGTTGGCGAGCCTACATTAACACTTAATTACCTTAACTGATAAACTTCCAATTTAATCCTGATTTATATAACTCAGGTAACTTTAGTCAATCAGGAAATAAATGAGGCGCATATAATCAAAACATTTAGTAACAAAATAAAGTAGATATCTGATGGAAACATGGAAACGGAAAATTACTTGATTTTGTAATTGAATGAATTTTTCAGATTAAGAAAAAATATTCGCTGGGTAAATAAATAAATGTTTTATGCGTAGCATAATGATCTTTGTTCAAGTGTGAATAATCGAAGTTTTATAAAAAAATTATAATTTCCATTCACACGTAAGTGACAGTTTTCTAATATCTGCTATAGATTTGGATTTGCTCATATCTACTGAACAATCCCTGTGTATTAAAGTTAATAACTTTTTATTATATACCTTATGATATCAAAGTAAGAGTAGAATCGTGAAAAATAGCAAGATAATTCCCCATACGTAATGGAGAAGAAAAATGTAAGTGTTTTTCTTCACCACTTGACATTTACTCGCCACAAAACAAAGTAATTTGACCTTAAATGTTGCCACTGAGTATCATTCTCGCACACAACACAAACATTGCGGACCAATTATTTCTTTTGTGGAAAAAATATCTATAGATTGGATCAAAAAACGACTAACATGTATTAAATACATAGTCCTTCAATATTTTCTGATCTGATATCTGATGTGATAACGTAATTATGAATACAATTTGTTTTAATATTAAATATTTGTTTTTATTTTAATTGAAGATCCACTAGCTCTGACATACAACGGACTTAATAATAACTCAGAATTGTTTATTACTGTATGTATGTAAGTCTCAGTCTGAACTAATTTGTGTTGAATCATTGTTTACTTTACAATAACTTACCTAACAAATTATTTGTAATATATAGTAGCTCATTATTGTGTCATATATAAGAATTATCTTTTGTTATTTACAACAGTTTTGCGATATTATCGTGATTTATAATCGCAATAAAATTAAAGTGATAATTAATGCTAACAACGAACAGCCAAGTCTGAAATAACAATACACTACTGAAGATTACAGACATAAATCACCTGGAATTTCCATTGGTATCAAGGTAAAAACCCTTTTCTTTGCACATTTTATTAATTAAACATTTTTGAACATCGCTTTAAATAATTACCAATAAAGGACCAATGCCTTATTCTCCAACCACCGTAACGTGCTTTTCCCAACTGAATACATCATGGGGCTCTTAAAGAAGAATGTAAGTAAAGAGGCATTTAAAGGGTCGGCAACATGTGCTTGATGCCCACGTGATTGCAAGCGTCCATAGGCTGCCGTGACAACTTACCATCAGATGGGGTGGGCGAGGGTCATGGCCATATACTTGTTAACCACCTTAGTGGTATTAAAAAAATGTTAATATTTACACATTAAGCCAGTAATACCAATTATTCCTTGTAACTTTATACGAGATTATTTACAAATATACGTTATTTATAAACAGTTGCTGATTAAACACATATACAGTGTTCTGTAAGTACATACATATACTCACGCCTGTATTCCCCAAGGGAGTAGGCAGAGGTGTTGTTATAACAACACCCACTTTTAACCGAAGAAAATTAAGTGCCAACGTGACAGATAGTGAGTCTATCGCCGTCTCAGACAATATACGTACTTCTTTGAATTACTTCTCACAAATATGTAGGTTTACTAATAAAGAGATTTACGTAGATACCTAATAACAGTAAAAACATTTTTAAGAGAATCTGAGAAAAATAGGCTGATGAAAGGATCCACCCTAATGAAGGTCGTAACGAAATCCTTTTCTTTATAGCTCTTGGGCTAGTTAGTCTGTAAAAGATGCCGTGCTTGAAATTAAAAATATATTTAATGGGCTATTATACTTGCGTGTCATATTTAACACGCAATTCTTTTATGCCAGTACTTTCGAAGAAGTTAAAAAGGTAACGAATTTATTAAAAAACTAGCTGTGCCCCGCGGTTTCATCCGCGTAGAGTTAATTTCATAGGAGGCAAAACCCTAATGACTTAAAAAAGTTACTCATTGTACATTAGCTATCTGCCAGTTCAAGTCCCGTTAAAATCGGTCTAGCCGTTTCGATGATTAGGTACAGACAACAAACAGACAGACAGATGGACTGAAATTATTATGTTTAATTTTTTTTGCGTGTACCGTATATACTTTCATTTTAATTTACAATCAGACATTTCAATTTTATTAACTCTATAGATGTAAAGCACATAATATATCGTTTAAAAATGTCGCTTTAGACTATTTTATTAAGACTCGGGATAAGGATTTGACCACTTCAAGAACATTGAGTGAGTTTGGCGCAGTCAGTGAGCCAAACAAAACCATGTTTGCTTTTTTGGTCTCAGTAATAAGATCGTTACGGCCCCAATTCCGTAGGGTCGCTACGCGAAATGCATTCAAATTAAGCATCTCTAACGTCTCTCGTTTTTATAAAGTTCTATGAAATATAATGAATACATAATGAATAAATAAATATACCTAAGTAAGTACGCACCCACACAGCTTCTATATAATACGCACTTATAAATATACATTTGAAATAAAGTTATGAAGTCACATTAACTTTGAATGTTGTAATAAATATTCTGAAGGTGTAAAAGATCGATTCATGATAATTCCATGACATTCTTCAATCATTCAGTAAAGTTTAATAAATAGAATAAAAGCAAACTATACCATTATGTGTACATTCCGGATATATAGATAGATAGATAACTTACAAACATTCGGAATGTACATTGCAAGTCGCTTTGGGAGACACTTCTGTTTCAATTCCTTGATAGAATCGAATAAAAATTGTGTTAGATGTATCCATACACACCTACTCCATCTTTATATATGTCTAGAGATTGGCGCAGTTTACGCGCGAAGAAATTCGACTATCTCAATTTCCTGTAGGCGTGGTAGTCAGTCTACTTCTCGCATTTAGGTTGCCCTCTGAGTATACCAAGTTCACGTATTTAACTTTTTATTGTTCCAGCATTTAAACGAAATTAACTTCATTGTGTCTATTACATTCGTTAGCTGTCTAGAAAGTGGACAAATACTAAACGGCTAGGTTTCCTAACGGCTGCACGTAGTTTGTATGACAATGGTTGTACCTACGTGTTACCAACTAAATTCGTTCCATAGAGTACGACCACGGCCTTTCCAGGTAAAAAGGGTACTAAAAAAAGTAATAATTTGTTTAACGTTATAGAAATATAGTTCATACATATAAATATCGGTATAAAAACATTATGTATTATTATATGATAAATAATACTGCTAAGGGTTTAAGCAGAGCGTATTAAGGAGCTTTCATTTTGGTACCATACAATTAAACGTCTAAGCAGTTAACGTTAAAGCAACGCGCTTTAACAATCATAGTTGGCCCCCTGTAAAATTGTAACAAACAAGCATACGCTTATGCATAAACAATCAATTAGTCCATTGAACTAAAATTTAATAAGTATTTTCTGTTGCAAAATGATCCAACTAATATTAAAACAGGCATATATTTTACTATAAGTATTTAGAGAAAGTATATGTCGTTTTAATAATACATTTGAAATGTAAATCGTCGTCTGCAATTACACTGAGTAAATTACAAATCACGAATCTCTGAATGACATGACAACATAATGAGTCACATAATTATATAAACTTGGTGTTATTAGCTCGCCGTCAGTAGTTTCCCTTATAGTGTTTCATTATAATGATTGAATTCATTTTGTGCATTCAAATAATATATTAAGCGTAGAAAAGTGAAAAAAGAATTGTACTCCACCGATTTGGATCGAATCAATTAAAAAAGGTTAATTACAGGTAGGTAGGTACCGAGAAAATATTCAGCGAAGATCTCCATTTATATTGCTGTGCTGCTGTCGAAAAACAAAGATATCTAACCGATATACTATTATAGTTACTAGAACAATATTTATTTGTTACGAGCCTTCGTCTGTTTGGAGGATTAGTCCCTGATTACTCCGATCCCAGAGGCCCCCGTCCTGAAGTACCCCGAATACGATAACTATGATTACATTTATTTTTCTATTGTTTCTACGTTTCTTCTTGTACAGTAAACATAAACAGAAATAAAATACATATATGTATATCTTTAAAAAGCGTGACTTTCTTGATACCTATTGTTACTTGTATAATATCTGATTGTTGCTCTTGTACGTGTAAATTATTTTTAGAAACAGCTATAAACACTATCAAACGCTAATTTTTATTTCTGTTGACTTTTATGCAGTTTTAAAACCAGTTTTTATCTTTCACTCTTACGCCCTACGCAGATAGGTAGTCCGTAAATTTTATTACAGGTCAGTAGAATCGGCATCGGGGGCAAATATCCCAGGTATTCAGGATCCGAGAGCCGAACATACTATAAGGTGTTATTGATTCTGCCTTTTTATTGAAGGTCTCGAGAAATAACGACTCGAATCAATGTTTTCCTATTTCGTATTCCGCTAGCGTACAATCTCGGAGTGGCATCTGAGAATGAAATTATTGGTTACGTGGTATCTGGCCTTGCTCTAAGGCTACCAATCCGCATATGTCAATCTATTTTCGGTAACTTCTACTACGTTATAACCAGCTCTGCTAAATTTGCACTGTCTATGTTGGAATCACGCGTTGCCGTCCTAGTGTTAGAATTAATTGCTGTGTACAATATTGTATGCCCTACGCATGCGCAACTAAATTCGTCAACGCTGAAACATGACAAAGCCTATTCTTTGGGTACGAATGGTGCAACTACGTAATACTTAAAGTTATAGTTTAAAGTTCGTCAAAACTTCGTGTCATGTATATGTTGGCGCAGCGGTTTTGGCATTGTGAATGGAAATCTCGTTAAAACCTAATAACTGTACTAACAGGGAGAACATCATTGTATGCCCCCGAGAGGATAATTAATCATAGGTATGATCGTAATTACCTATTTTGTAACTTGTCAAAATTAACATGGAATATTTATTGCTTCTGCTTATTTTGCATAGTTGTTAAATAGTAAAACATTAAGCAAGATATAGATTATGTTTCTATAAATCTTCTTATTATGGTGACACATTATAGCGTCCACTTATTTTACTACCTACCAGGAGATAACAAACACATCACTCAACATGGATTCCAGATATCGGAGTATAATAGAGGAGTTTTAACTAACAATAAAACATACCTATTATTCTTCCACTGATATCCGGAATCCAGGTAATGCCTACCTGGTAGGTATATGCTTGGCTCATCGTTCTTTTTACAACTTTCAATCCTAGCAAAATTTCTCTTCAGCTTCCGGCGTCACTGTCGCTTGATTTTGGCGGACAATTATCATTTACCAAAGTGGTAAGGAACGATCTTAATTATACTTACTCATCATATACCTACCAGTTAGGATTCCGGACATCGGTAGAAGAAGTTGCTGCTTGCTTAATACCTCATGGGTCACATTTAGAGTGCGGAGTTAAGCCGCATGACTTTTCATGTTCAATGATTTTGATTAGTTAATGCTAGCATGTTTGTTTTATAAAAAGTGTGTAATACTTATTTAGCTGCACGTACGCGATGGAACACGCGTCGCGTGACCAGCTGTCGATCGGAAAACCTTATCTAAAAACGGAACCACCTCCGCCGATAATAGTCCGGGCAAGTTGTTTACAACACGTAACATTCGTGTTTATTGTCTACTAGCCAATGTCTTTATAGCCACGTTTAACTCATTTCCACTCTAATATAATATTGAAGTAATTAAAAGTTACTTATATTATAATGCCATTGTATTACCAAAAAATTACACTGTACACGATTTTAAATGTTACCACCGGGTTCCGATCGTAGCTTTTGCTGAGAAGGTGAGGTACCTTCTTACAAGATTTTACAAGATTCTCAGCATTAACTATTTTCAACATTTGGGTACCTTAATTATTAGTGCACTAATTGCGTGTGAGTGCATTGTGTAGCTAATCGTGTAGCATATCATGTAGCACCGTAGCGCTTCATCTACACAGTGCCTACAGGGTGCTACGCTCCGTAGGCGCAAGAAGCTCTCAACCACTCTGAGTAGTTAGCAGTTAGGTACCAATATTGTGGTATTTTCTTTTGCGTCTTATTATGTATTCTGTACCTCTATGTTGGTAAGTTTTGTACATATAATATACCTTTATTATAATCGAGGGAATAATAAGCAAAGTCACGACTACCATAAAAGTAATAAATAAAAAGTTTTCCTACAGTACTAGGAGGAATAAATGTTGATTCGAACTACAATATAACTATTTTTCTCTAGTTGTTACTGTCTGCTCGAAGATATTCTGATAAATAGCTTAGAAATAATGTTTTCCTCAGTTTTATTTATCTATTTAATATTTTAAACGTCAATCTCACTATTTATAGTATATTTTATAATTTCGGATCGTGTAGATTCCGAGTTTACTATACTATAATTAAGATTTAATATTCTAAATAAAGTATAATCATAATCATATTATTTTCATATAAGCAATGCAAAATCGCATTCAAGCACAACATTTTCATGTATTAGGAAATATAAACATTTGTATATTGCCTCAAAGCGATACACCGTAGGTTGTACGCTTCGTAAAGTATATATATTATTCAAATATATGAAGTAAAAAGAGCTTAGAAAGGACACTTTAAAGTTTTAAAAAAAAAAGCTTAAAAGCTTTTAATTTTCTATTTCTTAGCAAAAATTCCTTCGACATCAAGTGCTAAACAAACCTCTTAATTATGACAAATTTAAGTGTCTTTACCTAACTCTCCTCGAGAAGCTCGTAGCACAGTTGCTATTGCGCATATCATTCGATCAGCGAAGTTAAGCAACCCTGACCCTAGCCACTAATTGAATGGGTGACCGCCCGAGTTCCCTCCGTGCCTCGGAGAGCACGCTAATCCGTCGGTCCAGGTTGCCAATTTGTCATCTTTGGCAATCGTTACATGTCGGTCGCAGGCCTAAAATAGTCTGACCACCGGTTTACCCCAGATAACAGATTGTCCTCGATAAAGGGGTTGCGAAGGTCAGATGGCAGTCGCTTCGTATAAAAATCAGGTGATCAGCCACATCGGGTTGAATCAAGTACCCGAAAATGTTTTGGGATGAGGCCAGGGAGATGACTCAACTCTCCTCTTTTACATAAAAACTGGTGTATTATTTACTTCCTTACAATGATTTCAATATCTATCTTACAACTTAAGCATCAACGGTATAACTTCTTCGGTCCCCTCATTCAAGAACAAGTTGTCACACACACTACGGGCCCGCAACGACGGCTGACATGTTCAGAGCCGTCATGGAGTTAGTTCAAACGACGTAATAACTCGACAAATTACCACGAGTCTCAAATTTGCATCCGGACGATTTACTAAATCGTGTCATGGGTTAACGTGCTTAAACTTAGTAATTTGCGCTAGGGGCGAGCTCAAGAGTATTACTCCTTACTATATGGCTCACCTGAATGAAATATAACTCCTCCAACGTAACGCCAGTCAAGTTTATCCACTGCTAAGACTAATGACGACAACTTTGTCAGACAGAGACTAAACTATCGCTTTGGTGCTCAGTCCTAATGACCAACAATAAACGATGCATGTCGCACGTTGCTTCTCATCTACTTAAGTTGAGGTCACAAAGATAATATTGTTTTATTTTTGACTAACTGGGCCCCGCGGTTTCACCTGCGAAGATTTAGTTTCATGCTTTATTTCACGGATAATATGATTGCTTACTAAAAGTAGCCTAAGTCACTCCTTAAAACATCAGCTATCTGCAAGTCCCGTTGAAATCGGTCAAACCGTTTCAGAGAATAGTAACAAACAGGCAGAGATTTATTTTATTATTATGAATGAGAAAGGAAACATGCAGTATTATCTATAGACACAATCAATGTGTGACTTGAGGAACCTTAATTTTTAAAAATAGCCTAAGATACTCCTTGTAAAATAAGCTATCTACCATTGAAAGTCCCGTTCAAATCGATCCAGCCGTTTCTAAGATTAGCCGGAACAAACAGACATATAGAAAGATAGACAGAGAAAAAAATATTATTTTTATTTTTTATCTCAGTACCGTGTATACTTTCATATGCGTTTTGTGAAAAGCTGTTATTTTGGAATTCCAAGTAGACACTTCAATTTTATTTATCTATATAGATGTATAGAAGTAGAGAACCTCGAAAGAGTTGAATTATAACATCAGCTCACCACTACACCAGCCAATATTATAAAAATTACGCCAATATATTGTGTCGAGTTTAGCCTCTACAATATAATCCAATGTCTTATCTTACTTTAGAATGAACCATGCTAGTTAGCAGTTAGCACGTTACACACACGATCCAACAATAATCAAACATTCGTTTTATTGCATGTTTGTAAAATGCAGCGGTATACAATCCATAAAGTGAAATGTCACCCAACATGATATTGAAGTACTAAAACTGTTTAACTGTTGCGACCCGTATACACCTCCGCTGACCTACTTACCTGGCATTTATCAACAGACGACATTTCATATTGCAACTAAAATACAATTACCTACTATTAGATTTCCTTTGTTCAATAAACCCAACACCCCCCGTTAGACAACATATAGGCATCACTCTCTTATTTTTTACTCGGATAACCAATTCCATAAGTAAGTAGTATGCCTTCCTATGTGAATATATATATAAATAGAATAATTATTAACTATTTTCACTAAATGCATATGAAAGAATTTCGGTCATTACATAAAGATTAAAAAAAATTCGGTATCTGTCCGTTGGTTCCGGCTAATCTCTGAAAAGGCTGGAACGATTTTAACAGGACTCACTGGCAGATAGCTGATATAATCAGGTTCAATGTTACTTCTACGCGAGTAAAGCCGCTAGGCATGGATAATACCTAGTAGAATAAAATAAAATGTCAAAGCTCTTTACTTTTTACTTTCACTTATAATGATCATAGTCAGCCCTCAGGTACCCGTTCAATTAAAAAGTCGTAAATCATCGCATAATATTCCACCTTAAAATATGCAATCATTTATTGTTTTAAATGACGAAACTAACAAGTAATATTTCTAATGTGTAGTGAAAATTTTTACAGGATGACACACAATATAGCAGTAGGGTAAGCTACACTGTATGTGTTCAAGATAGTGTTCCCGCGGGACCCGGCACGCAGCCTCTGTATACATGTAGATATACACGAACATCTCAGTATCACTGACACGGTTAAGCGCTTAACCTCCGTCGATTTATCACCCGTCCTACTGAGATGCGTATTACTAACTAAACATATATAAGTAGTAGGCTTATCAAGAATCAAAGTCAATTTGAAATTGTGACTACTCTAGTAATAAAACAATAAATCTAATCGGTAAGTACTATATCTAGGCAAAGATACAGATAAATAAAATTAGAGTGTCAAATTGTAATTCAAAATTAAGTTAAAGCTTCTCACTAAAATAAATGCTTATGGAAGTTTATACAGGACTTAGGTAAAAAAATTAAAAAATATATATTTTTCTCTGTATGTCTATCGGTACATCTGCCTGTCTTCTGTTTGTTCCAGCTAATCACAAATAGTAACTTAGGCTACATTTATTTAAAATATTTAGGGTTTTTAATGCCATCATGTTATATAATAATAAACATTAAAGAAATTGAGCTTTATACTATTTAAAAATAAAAAAATATTTTAGCTGCATGAAATAAACCCACCCGTGAAATCAAGTCAGCTCAACTAGTAGTAATTAAAACTACCCATTCGGTGTAATAACATAGAAAATTAATTTCATTATTTACCACCGATGGTGTACACATAACAGGAATTGAAAGAGTCTGGAATTTCATTAAAAACCTATTTTAAGTCGCAAGTGCTACTGCCAAACACGAGGTCCTGGGTTCGATCCTCGGGTCGGGCGTGGCCTTGGACCACCACGGCTCTGGGCACGGGAATATTTTCTGTTTTACAAGAATCTTTACATTATATAAAACCCATAATTCTAAAATCAACTGTTTTATTTTTGAAATAAGTTTCGAAAATTTGATAAAATATTTACCTACTGAATTACCCAAACTGGATTGAGGCTGAGGCACTTAAATAATTCTCCTTAGAACCAAAGCTGTGTTAATAAATTAGCCGTGACATTAGTCTTTGACCCTCTTCGGAGTTCGACGGTTTGAAAGAGTGACGGCTCGGGCTGACCTCACGGCTGCCTATCGAACACTTGGAATTCACGATAAAGTATTTCAATTGAAAGAGCGTTTTTGATTACACACAATGCTTTATTTGAATGGTGCTGTAAATTAACTGTGGGAAAGTAATTATAATTTTGGTGATTGACATGAATTACGCTGAATCATTACACGTTTTAAACAATAATTACTCTCTCATGATTTGATAACATAGTTGAGTTTAACATTAATATTTATAGCAAACACACGCTATTTGCAAAGTTTTTATATCCTTACATAAGTAATTTCACATCCTATTGTATTTTGTTTGCATAAGTGCGCTGCATGACTTAGGATATTCGCTTGACTCACTCTTATTGCTAAAGCATATATATTTAAAAATCCTCTCTTTATAAATTATGCTCACTCAGACGTAAAAAACGAAAAATCGAAACCAAATCTGCAGGGAATACCTTATAGTCCCTCCCTATATGCTCACTGCGTCTTGATAATTAATGTGATAAAACACGAGGCAAAATTGAATTGAGGGTTGCGCAGTGTTAGTTTGGACAATCGAGTTAGTAAAATACTGTTTACAATAATGGCCGCGAACATTAAGCAAAGTGTTGCGTTGTTGCAAACTTGAGTGGTAATCAATGTAGGTAGTCGCGAGTTATCATCTTCAGTACTCTCGTGGTATAATTGCTCGTTACTCCAAGGCACTCACAGTCTCGACGTCTCGTTACCCAGCCTTCACTCTCCAGCCGCTTACCCACTACAGTTAATGTACGCAAAACAAGAAATTCGCTGCAAAAGCATCGCCTTTTAAAAGACATTCTTTATTTATGAACGCGCACGCTTGCTCCACTTTGCGAATGGACGTCCAAATGAAGGCGAATGGCGAAATATTATTTGAAATATTGCGAATCTCAGCGTGAAAAACGGTTGGTAATTGTCAGGGTGCATCACTTGAGTAAGACTTCATTTACGTAGGTAAATGAAGTCTTACTCAAGTTATATTATCTCTCATTTATTGCATTCACGGATAAATTGGTATATTATTAAAGCTCTCAGGAACTTACTTATTTAAAAAAGGGATCCGTTGACGACACTCTTGCAGCTTCACATGGTACATGGTGAATGCATTTGAATGAGATTCCTTCTTTAAATAATATACTTATTTGTTATATGTATATATCCAAATAATTATTTCAGACGTTCCGCACTGCTAAGCTAAAAGTGCTTTACCTCACTTTCACTCCATAAAACCTTTACACAAAATTACACATTTGTACTTAGTCTGTATCACTCTGTAGTTTGGTAGGTATGATACAGCTGCCTTATACGTTCACGTGGGCTTAGTAACTAATAAGTATAACACATGCTTATTTGCCACGAGCTATTTATAATTCTTGCGTTCTTTTGATATCATCATTACTGAAATAGGATAACTTAAGGACCGATTTACTTCGTGACTTTTTATGATATTAAAAATGATTATAATATTTCTATAAATATTGTACTTTCACTTTTAAGAATACAGGAACCGGACAGTTTTCTACGATAGAAAGTGGTATTTATCAGAAATTATAGTAAATTTCTCAGGCATTTGGTATATTACGATTACGAAATGGAAACACATTTCTACGTACTACATTTCTATTATCGTTATATCGTGGCAGTACAAACAAATAGTTAATATGTAAGAAACTAATAAGTAACTAAAAACTAATTACAAGTATAAAACTTGGCCCAAATCGGTGTCTCTCGGGATCGTGCCAAGAAGGCTGGCAGCATTGCCACGTTGAATAGCAATGCTGATTCTCTGAGCGAGAAAAGCCCCAGCCCGCTTGTCACGAGAAGCTTCTACCAGACGACGTGCCACCTCTTTGAAAAGTTGATGAGCATCTGGACCCCAAGGTCCCAGAGTTTCAACCGCAAACGCAGAAAATATGTATCCTTGACCAATGCAAGCATATTTCCGGCGCTTGAGGCACTCCTGCTGAACAACAGCAGCACCGGCCGCCACAGCAGTGCCGGGGAGATGGGACGGAGCCAACGTATCGACACACGTGGCATCCCACACCAGCGGCCAGCCCAATCTCCACGGCACCAGCGACATACCATCCGGCCTCCGGCCATCGCTGCGCGCCAAACCTACTGGTTCCAGTACAGCAGGCACCCCGGCGGTGACCAGAGCCCGAGTATTTGGTCATTGATATTTATAAGAAACTTATAAATATTGTTAAGATAGCTGCGAATTGAATTTAATCCATAGAATTGTAGATAGCCGGACGGTCGTTTGTTTGAGTTGGAGTCGGGAGTGTTTGCCCGGTCCGCGCAATCAGCGACACTTGTAGATACAGTACCGACCGGCCACACCGCAGCTCGCTTCTTGCACTTAGATCTTTTATATAAACCTCAGCGGAAGCAACTCATCTACCTCTCACAAATAATGTACGTTTCAAATGATTAAATTGTAATTTTAAATCATAACGCGCTGCCTACTCCTAAAATAAAACACAGTACAAATTATGAACATAACATAAAATGGTGATAACCATTTTTCACGTTTACAGAAAAATATCTTCAAAGGTTAAACATTTCGCTACCATTCCAAAGAGCCCTTGAGGGATGATGTGATTAAAGTTGAACATGATCTTTCACAAATCTGCAATGTTTGTTTGTAATCTATAAAAAAAAGAATATAGAATATTCATAATATTCATAAGCTTTTTATTTGCTATAAAATATTTTATCGAAAAATAGTGTTAATCATTGCGGTCATTTCATTTCTCCTCCAATGCGTAATTCGTAGCACGTTCTCAATTTTATACGGAGGGTAAAAGGTGTTTAGGAAAGGCAGCATGTGACCAACAATTTGTTGAGCCATTTTTAGTAACACTGTAGGCGTAGGTACAAAGTAACTTATAGTACTTACAAACTTACTAACCAACTTATATTATATAAAAAATATGCTCACGCCATCCCAGAAGGGTCCCCGAAGGGGTAAGCAGAGTTGTGGTAACAACACTCACATTTCACCGAATATAATCAAGTGCCAACGTGACAGAGGGTGAGTTCATCGCCTTCTCAGGCACTATACATACGTCTTTGAATTACTTCTCAAACATACGCAGCTTTCCTCACGATGTTTTCCTTCCTCGTAAAGCACGTGGTGTGAAATAACTGCACATAGGTTTTTTAGGGATTCGAACTTGCGTCGCTTGCGTAGCAGGCGACTGCTTTAACCCCAAGGCCACCACGGCTTAAAGTATATACTTATACTTATACAAAGTTCAAACTATCAACACATCCAGTGAAGACAATTTTAAAGCACATATAAATCTCGAATTAATTGTACTTTCACTTATATCCTTAAAAATTTAGGTAATTTTATTCGTGCGTATTGTCTCTGTACCTAAATATTATAAGCGCATGTGGTTATAAATCGTCTTCCATTAAACTCCGCTCTGTTCCACTAAGTGCATATTTTTGCTCACCACGAACTTTACGGTAACAGAAAACATCGACCTGCATGAAACATTTTAAAATTCAATCAAGTGTCTAAAGTTTAGTGCCGGAGATACGGCGTGAGAAGGCACCTCTTATATTGCCACACTAGAAATAAACAATTAAAATCCTCAATAGTAAGTATTGAGGGTTAATTGACCTCTAAGAGAGCCAACGTTATTAATTAGAATCATTTATTATTGTCAATCTATGTACCGTTTTAAATACTACCCTTAGATACATTCGTATATTAAGCAATTCACTGAAGCAGCCAGCTGACGACGACGCTTTCATACATATTTTATGTTATTTCTCGCACAAAACTGTCACGGACGTTTCATGGAAATGAAATGTCTCGCTTTTCTTTCGTTATGTTTTATGATTGATTGCATCATAATGTCGGATTAGAGACATTCATTTTATTTTGTACCACAAAGGTGGGAAACAGGCATATTCCCCCCGGATGTTTGTAGTGTTTACTTGTAGCCTATATATGTGTACCGAATGCTCGCCGCCGACCACGTGTTAGGTGTATGACTTTCTATGTTGAAGACAGCGACATTCTATTCGATACTACAATTCAGTAATTAGTATTTGTCTGTTTTCGTTTTTTTTGAAGTGAGCTATTACTGGCGGCCATGTTTGGTTGTTTGTGGTGCCCTAAATAATACAGTATTCAATAAAGACATTAATGGATACAAGTCATTTAGCATTGTAACTTGCGTATTTTAACAAACACTAAATAATAACGGAAATAAAATGTATGAGTACGTAAAAGTATGTAACAATTTTTACAACCATTGAAAAAATATTCAGTTTTCAGGCATGGAGATTCAAGATGAAATTTTTCCTAGAATTTAACACTTGGTTAGACCTAAATGAGCTCTAACAGATTGATAGAACTATCAATCATTGTACTATGTGCCCATAAATTCACTTGGGAACTAAGTTTAGTGGTTAACTAAGTAAGTATCAGAGGTATCCACGCCGATCGGGGGATGTTTGGCCAATACAGCCATTAATATCACTATTAGCTTTCATGGCTTACTTAAGCTTCATTTATATTTAGATTTGGTAACTTATATTGTATTTACCAACTATTAGTTTATTAGGTAGTGGTAAATTTTTCGCATTCATAAATGCCTTACCAGGGCCTACACTAAATAAATAATTTTCATTTTCATTTTCATTAACCACCTTGACAAACGACTGCATGTTACCTCTATATCGTTATGTCTGATGACTAATTATTGCTTATTGATTGAGAGATTATCCAAAACTCCAGTAAAGCCTAGGGCCGTAGAATAAAATTTGCTATAGTAGATACAAAAGACGAAGAATATGCCTATATCTTCTATAGTTATACTAATGTTATGAATAGGAATGATGTTATTGTTTTTTTTTTATTTAACTCAAAATCTAATAATTTACTTATAAACTGTCATAACTTCTTCAAATCTTTATATTCAGACAAACAAAATTGAAGTGTCTGTTTGTCGTTCTAAATTGAAAGCTTACGGCATACGATAGTTATTTATATCTTTTTTTTTTCTCCGTCTTTTTGTTGCGGCTAATCTCTGAAACGGCTGGATCGACTTCAACTTTAGCTGAAAGGTAGTTGATGTTACAAGGAGTCACTATTAGACTACTTTTATTTAAAAGAAGAATAGGGTCCCGTTAAATAAAATTTACTCTACGTGCGTGACCCGCTGGGCACAACAAGTCTGGGGGTCTCTTCTCCGAAAACAAAAATTCGCAAACCAATCAAAATCAAACATATTTTCAGTATCGCTTTGTTTTTATCAAACTCAATTGTTGTTTGTTTAATAATTTAATTAAATTAGGATTACAATATATATACGTCATATAATTCTCTAGTAGACCACGTTCGAACCGTGGTAGGAACTTTGTGAAGTTTCGGCCGAAGCTTCGTTTTTCGGAGTAATCGAGCAGGCCCCCTGTTATATAAATCTACAAAACCAGAAATGATCAACCATACATAACCATTCACTCAAACGTATGCATTAAAATATATAATAGCGCTCGTAAAAGGTGTTTCAGATGTAGAGAGGTGATTGATTCGGGTAGTGCCGGAGGCAGACACCGAAAGATTGGTCTAACCTGTGTAACGACCCGCCATTTCTCTGTAGCCAACTCTACGCACTTACTCAACGGTGCGTTCGAGGAAGCATGACGAGATCTTTACTATCAACACACCTACCCTCCGTCCTATATACCTATACATACTACTCAGGATGCTTTGTTTTGAAACTCGAACAAATGAGTAAATTAATTACTATATCTATATAGTCTTTATAGATGAATAAAATTGAAATTTCTACTGAACAGGGGCCCAACCACGAGCTCTTATTGCAATGTTAGTTCAGCTGTGCGACAGATGTATACCCGTCAAATATATCTATCTCATAATAAGAGTAAAACTATCATGGCAATAAGAGGTCATAGTAAGGCCCCTGATTCTCACTAAATACATGTATAGTAAGGTACTAACATCAAAAACCAATTTTTGCCTGCCGCTCTGCCTGTTTGTTCCGGAAAATCTTTGAAACGACTGGATCGACTGGCTCTCTCACTGGGAGATAGCAATGATGTTACAACAAGTAGCAAAAGCTTCTTTTATTTAAAAAAAAAGTTACTAGTGTTCCACCAATAAAGCCACCCCTGACATTAAATCTAAGCGGGTGAAGCCGCAGGGCACATCTACTAATAATACAGAATGAAAAGTATGATTGCCATGTAATTGCTATGTTGTTTTCACTAAAGCCAGACATTGTACAGCAATCAGAACATCACTGTCACTAAGAATAAATAATATTACCTTTTGTTACCAGCCGGGTAGCGATAATGTTAACAGCATGTCATTAGGTATAATAATTTGGTAAACGATATCCAAGAATTACCGACGGGCATAAACTACGTAATATTTATACAGAAACTACAATAATTAAACTAACTACCGGCTTGAAGCGAGAAAATATAGCGATGAAGAAAAGAATAGAAGAGAATATCTTACTTATATGAAATTAAAAATAATAAACTATAATTAGGTATGCAGTTATCCGTTTTCGTGCGACTGGGCGATACATATCATGAATATATACTTTCTCAGGCGAACATAATAATTACACCAAAAGAAGCCTAGTTATAAACAAGAGTAATATAACATAACGCGAACTAAATATTGTCCCATTTGTAGTGCGAATGGTTTTGTGACACGAAATACATTTCGCTGAACGATGAACGCTAAAGTAAACATACGAGGAATAAACAGTTCTGACTCATTACACAATATGATTATTCTAAACTCACCAAATGATCTTGAAACATTACAATACTCGACATATTGATATATACTAAGTAATATATTTATTTATCACAAAAAAATCATGTATTTTTTGGTGCTACGTTATATACTTATTTTGATAATTTCCGAATCATTATTTGTTTCATATTTACTGTGCATTCAGGGGAATAATAACATGGTCTCGAATACTTTTAATTTTCATAGTACCGTTACTATAAAATGTAATAAAATGGAAAGTTTGTTTTTACAAATGTTAAAAAGTTGTCTGCAGCGTCAAATTTTAACGTGACAAATGTTGTTGTCATCGCCGTTTGAAGGTGGTCTCAGACAATATATACGAAGAATTTATTTTTTCAGACATGTGCAGTTCTCCTCACAGTGCTTTCCTTCATCGTAAAATTTAAGTTATTAAGTTTTAAATATTCTCCTGGTGTGACATCACTTCACTGAAGTTTTTAGGAAAACTCATTGGTACAGACCGCTGGACTTTAAATTTGCGTCGCATATCTAGTAGATCTAGTAGAACCACTAAAGCACGGCAGTCGGATATACTAGTTATTATATTATAAATACCATTTATACAAAGCAAACGTCCAGAGAAAAGTATGATGGTCATTACCATATTATGTCGATGTTCAAGAATCCTAGTATCTATTGATGAGATATAATATACAGATAATATAATATAAGTATAGCGAAGCAGACGTTATACGTGATCAGTCACGTTGAGGAAGCAGAGATAGCATCTCACTGGCCGAGATATCGACCCGGAATAACTTATATGGAATAATGTCATACATAAGTTATTGTAGTTGCCGCTACTGTGCTTTCATTGTCGACATGGCTGCTATTACACTTGTTCAAATTACAGGGAATTAGATACAAATCATATTTATGTTTGAACACATCACGCCACTTGTAGGTGTATTTATTGATATTCCCCGTAGGAAGTTTTCAAGTACACGATTTACCTAAATATAGTTTTAATGTATTGGTTGCTTTAATATTTTATAGGTAAGTGTTCTATAATGAAGAGGGTATGCCCTATTTAGAGATATTCAAGTATTAGTTACTACATAAACGTATTTACTAGAAAGTTCCTTCCTCGATGTTTGACACGTCTTATAAATAAATCTTTATAAACAAAAGGTAAGTATAAATCCTAGGTATTCAGGTTCGTTTATATGTGAACATAAGGAATCTTATAAATCAGTCTGCCTCTCGTGAAGATCGTTTTTACGAAAACCGGAGAATCCGACACTGATAAAATATACACATAATAAATAGCAAGAGGATGCTCTTATTTACGTTTCTGTATCTCGGAGCGTTAAGGGACATCGATAATGGGAAACTCCAGTTAAAATATGATTTGGTTCAATTAACATAATTTAATTTCGGGAAACGCGGTTTCTCGATAACAGATCCTCGCTAATGGAAATGAGGAAAATCGATTAAATGATTAAGAATTTACAATCTGATCAGATACTTGGATTATCAGAATGCCGCATGGCCATCTTTTGGAAAGTAATGATAATTTATAAATATTTTAGTAGTTGATGCTACTCCTATACAACCACGTACCTACATTATACACCCGGGTGATGAATAAAATATGAAAAAAAGGTTTTCGTAAATCAATTTCAACGTTAGAATATAACATCCTTTTAAACTGTACATTTATAATAGTGTTCATTAGTCGAATTCCCTTAGTGACATCAATAGATCCTGAAATTCTTTTAAGCTTTTACATTTCTGGATTGCTTTTATCTAAGCCTTATATTTTCTGAGGAAATATATTATTGTATATATTGATTGTATTCCGCATGCAATTCACATCTCCATTAGTTCAGTAGCTTTTCAGTTATATTAATAAAACAACCGTCTCCAGCATATCCTATTTAATAAACTGTTAACTTAAATCTAATCACAACATGTGTTAGGACTGGGGTTATTAAGATGGCATGTTGATGGTTTAATGTTTTATTAAATACTAAAGTACGGCATTGTTGGTTATATAGGTTCTTACATACTATACTACTCACATACTACAGGAGTTTGGGGTTAGGTCAGTCGTGTCCAGTATCCGCATGTCGGTTATTTGTGAGCAGTTGATGTAGTTTCAAGTTGCATATACCGATATATACTCATATTATAATACTAATATTCATCTATGTACATAATTCAAATTGCGCACGGATAATATCACCGATAAAGTACTTACCATTTTACGATTTCAGAGAGAATGCCAATGTTAAATCAAATTAAAGTTACATAATACATTGAGGACAGCTTGATCCGTCGCGACACGGCGCGCTTAGAAATGTGAATACTTGTGAAACCAAAAGAATAATGAGTCCTCAAAATTTCCGAGGGGCTTCGGCACATTTAAGTAGCTCTTCCAAGGGTCAAGATACTTCCTTACAGACGCACTTATTTCACCATCTAATTCAAATACTCGAGCCTTGTGCAGTTTTATTATTTGCCATTAAAATATTTTTCATTTAAATGGAAACGCTGCGTTTTATTAGAATATCGTATGAAATGCTTCAATGTTACATAATATATATATATATATCTAATTTCCCAACGGGATATCACGAAATATGCTCGCAGAATAGCTATACGTACCTACATATAATACCTATATAATTTTACTTTACTTTATTTCAACAGCATTGACATCATTGATCAATAAATTATATACGTAATAACGAATATAATAATAACTGTCTGGCCTTTAGAATTTTAGTAGTGTTTCAAAATTACACACGCAGACAATATCATATCGATTCGCCCCAAAATAAACATGAAAGTATTCATGTTTTTGTTTGTAACCTTTAAAGATAACCTTGTTCTATTATTAAAAAATAGGTACATAATGCTCACGCCTATATTCTCTCAAGGGGCAGAGGTATACAAAAAATACACCCATAACTGAAAAACATTATTATGATAGAAAGCAATTTAGACATGTGCATCTTAGGGCCCAAAAATAATGGTTCTCATCGTACGGCCACTGACGTATATAATAACGCAGTGGGCAAAAACTTTCAAAGTTGGATTTTGACAATTTTAAGTACCTAAACCATATATTAGTTCAATAGCCGTGATGGCTGAAAGGTTTCAGCAGTCACCAACTTCAAATTCCAGTGCTCTGTAGCAATGAGTTTGCCTAATATTGTAGCACCTGCTTCACGGAAAAGGCAAAAAAATCCTAAAAACTGCAATGCCTGGAAATAAAACCATCTGTCACGTAACACAGTTGCCCGTCATCATCTTTCGGTGAAAAGAGAGTGTTGTTGGTACAACTTCGGGGTCCATTCTGGGATGGCGCGTGTTTAAGAATATAATATAGAACATACGCGACTTACTCGTATTATTCAAGTTAGTGCAAATCACCATATGTTGGCGTCGCACGGATTTGATGTTTATGTCTCTGTGTGTAGAATCGCCTTGTGTGTGAGCAAACATTTTATAACAATCTTCTATCCCGACTTGTCACCCATTGTGTTGGTAAAGACTGCAACACACAAGCTATATTTGCATCAAAAACAGATACAATCCGTGTAGAGACGACTCAGAATATAGGTCGAGCACTGCGCACTGGCTCAAACACGGACTAAATAATGCTGGATACGACACAAACTAACAGAGAAACAATGGGCTACGAATAATATTGGCTACCACATGACTACTTAAATAAAATAAATATATCTGTTGCAATAAATTAAAATACAATTATTTGCATATTTGTAAAAGAGGCATAATTTTGTGTTTTTCCACTCGCTACATAAATGGCGCTACTCGCTAACACATATGGAGTTTGAGTACAAATACACGAGAACCTAAATCGCGCAATAATAGTTATCAAGCGCATTGCAGTATCTATACAACTTGTTTCGTTTCTCGTTTCTAACTAGAACAGTTGGAGATCTTCCCTTTGCCGGGGAAGAACATGATCACTAGCCCTCCCCACAATTACAAAAAGTCATTAACCGTAAAGTTTCATAACTTCTAACATTAATTCTGAGAGATAGATGAAGTAATAATTATTAATACCTAAAAAAAGGTAATACTCCATTACCTTTTTTTTAGGTTTGCGTCCGGAATGGAATAAGCTATCCGTATCACAACAAACAAATCGTTACAAAGGACAATGATAAAGTATCATCTATTTCTTTGATTCAAGATACATTAATGCGAAAAGTAGCGTCACTTGTATTCATCATTCAGCAGATACATCATTTATTATTTAGTGAGCGAGTGCCGCAGCTTCGTCTGCCTCACTTTCAAATTCACCAACGATATTTTGTAAAAATATCACGCCCGAACTACCATACTTCATAACGTTTATTTTAAAATATTAATCGACTCATAAACGGACGGAAACCGAAACAGGAAACTCAATCCGCCTCGCAGCATTTTATTACAAAAGAAAAATTGAATCACCCTTTTACATTTGGGCTAAAAATTATATAATAAGATCTAAATATGTATATGGATTCTTATTCTATGTATGTTTCCAAGAAAAAAGGTTTACTCTGAGAAAGGGACATGCTCCTACGACTCTCCAGGGCATCGTCTGAGATGTGTAGCCACCTGTTTGTTTTTTTATTTCGCATCTGTTTTTATTGTCGCTTGGTCCGAAGGAGTATGGGTTGGATCAATGGATACATTTACGCCTTCTCACTTCCATCCGGACGTTTTTTAACATTAGATTACAATTTGATATCATGGTCAGTGGCATTAGCAAGTGATGAGTTTGCGGTACGCAGCCTTCCGGGAGAATCGAGACATTTACATAATAAATGAGTACAGCGAAATGGAATTGAATCTCGCGACCAAATGAGAAGGTTTACCGATATAAAATCGACAACCAAAGTTTAAGGAGAAGGGAAGTAATCGTGTTTATAATGGGTTTAGCCGCCTGCGAAGCACTACATTTTTGTTTTTATTTAAAAGGTTTAGCTCTATAAAATGTTGCAATATTGTCTGCAGCAGCACCTATCTTCTGGCAAGTTTATTTAAAAGTGACATTTGAATTCAGCTCGGGAAGCATGCTAAAGTCTATCCGATTCACTCGGGTCGCAGGAGAGCAAGCCGTTTGAGAGCCAGGAGAAGTTACTCAATTCAATGCAATATCGAACTCGGGGTTATTCCTAGTAAGTACTATTTTATTCTATGGTTATCTATACATCTAAACATCACAGCGTCACATACATACATAAATACATGATAAATAAATGTGAGTCTGTTTGTAATTACAAATTAACAGCATTTGCTAAATGCATATAAAAGTTTATCCGACCTAATATAAAAGAAAAGCAAATATCTGTTTTCTGTTTGTTCGGACAAATCTCTGAAAAGGCTGAACCAACTTTAGCGGCACTTTCACTGGTAGATAGCTAATCTTATAAAGAGTAGCGTAGGCATTACTTTTGTTTATGGAAAAAAATATAATGTCTCATAGTTTTTATTGTTAAAATCCTACGTGAGTAAACCGCAGGGCTCGGCTAGTACTAAATAAATAAATAAACATGGAAGATGTTTTTTTGATACTTAATATCATAGTTATCAAGTAAACCTTAATGCTATTTTCGTATATTATATAAGACCACTAATCAAAACCTTTTGGCATATTTTAAGTCTTCTTAAATGTCCCCAAAAGAATAAACAGAGTAGTTAACACATATTTCTCCTATGATACTTAATTTTCAATGATGTGGTAGATATAATGTCTATCATCGTCTCTTAGGCACGTGGGATGGATTTATTCTCAGAACTATGATAATATCCTTTGGTGCATTCCTTCACATTAATAACAGTGTTTACTCATAAGTCGAAGCGAAGGTTTGTAGCCTCCTCCTACTCACGGCGACGCATGGCACATAAGTACATACCTATAAGATACGTGTAACTATTAAAAGACAAAAAATAATAGCTCATTCAGATGAGTATGGTGATAAATATTGTGCTGAAGTTATTACGTCAAGCATCTAAATACTTGCAAAATGGAATGTTGTAACAAGTGCAGCAACTTCATTCTACGAGACTTCATTAAGCGAACTCATCTCAGAAGGCGCCAGGCAAGGCGGACACTTCAAAAGGTTTATTAGTCGACATTTAGTTGCTCTGAACTCCTAATAAATCTTTAGCCTTGTTCTTATAATTTATAAACACTAAATCATAGTATAATTAGCAATATTGCTCACAGCTCAAAAAAAATTGCTTTGTGAATGTCAAATAAAACATTATGGAGTTTACCGAAATGATAATCTTAAAATAAAGAGGTTTGATTTTATCAGTGAATTTCTTACACAATTAATTTACCTACATTATTAAAATAATTAATTCGATTACGAAATTATAACCGTAACAATTATTTGTAACGCTGATTTCAAACTTTCATGAAAACGCTCTCATTTCTAAGAAAAACGGACGATAAACAATCCTGTCCGTTGAATACTACATCTTATTAGGTTTCTAAACTTTTCTAAAGATCAGTAGCAACTTTTTCTTCAGTCGCTCGAGTTAGAGTCAAGTCGAATTCACAGCTCGCACCTGTGCTCACTTCTTGCAAGCTCTACAATGTCTTTGGTATCTCATCAAGACACATTTATGGTCCCTTTGGTTTTAAATAAGTCTTTAAATCATTAATCACCATTTTTAATTCCTATAAATATATAAATATTCGTCGCATAAAAATAGCCGTAAGCATATTTAAAAATGCAGCGGTGTAATTATTTGATTTCTTACAAACATAATACATAATATTTAGTACTATACGAACATAAATCTAGAATAGTTATATTGGACTAGCACATCATATTGCTGTAGGTATTGTTTGAGTTTTAAAATTTAAGCCATTTGAAATTGCATCTCCATGTTTATGGCCCTCTGAAGTCACATTGAGCCATCTTCTTATTTATTTTGTGTGTAATGAAGAAATACGCAAATGTTTTATTCTTATTTTTATAGGACAAAAGCGAATGTATTAGAATACATAATATACCATTTAGAATATTCTCGTTGCTATAAACATTTTAAAATGTAAGGAATATACCCGTTCGTTTGGTAAAAGCACTCTATCAACCTCTATTTTAGATTTATGCTAACAAGTAAGCGATAAGAAACTTATTTAGACCGAATCGCGTCTAGACTTGAAGAATTATCGTTCCTATTATAGTTTATGATACCCGATATTTCGAAATGTTTGACTTCAGTTTAAGTATACCCACTTTGGTTATACGACATTACTTCAATTCATTCAAACATGACCTCAGTATACCTAGGTATACTTCAGACACAAGTGTTCATTAGTTCTATATAAGGTAAAAGGTGTAGATATCATAATATAATTTATGGGATAGATATCTCAATGTTATGTTATGTTGAATGATAAGTCAAAATACATTCGAGATTGACCTATGACCGAGACGACTCAAACAAAGCTAAAAAGCATTACAACTGAGCTATGGGCTTTCCGTACAGTACGGTCCCAACTACTAGGCCTACCGTTATAAAGGGCTACATTGATGCTTTTATGTCAATAAAATGTACCGTAACTACTATCTACCAAGACTAGTTAAATATTTCAGTTTGGATATTAAATACATAAAGTCTGTACAGAATGATATAAATAATGTGTGTAAGAATTTACTGGAAAGTAGGTAGCAAGTCTGGCTAGATGTAACTTTTATTAACAGGACGGTGCTGACTTAGCACAAACATGAATACAGTTGGTCTAGTTACTAACGCCGGCTTATAGGAGAACAAGCCGTGACACCCTCGGCCACGTTCCGGTGAGCATTCCACGCAAATTTATCACTGTCAAAATGTACACACACTCGTGTCGTTTGTCACCGAACGCTTAAAATATTCTTGTAACGTTTTGACTAAAGGTCCATCCGCGCAAGCGTGCATTGTCACGTGTCACGTGCTTGTAAATGCCAACTGGCTATTGTGGTAAAACCTGTTGTAATGAGGGATTTTTCAGAAGCTCTTGTACTCTCAGTAAGTAGTCCTTCTACTGAGAACCTTATAGTTTTTACGACAAAGTACCTATAGTGTACCTAAGCATCCATGAGCTACAATGAAGTAACCAACCATCGAGCGGGCTTTATGGTGATTTACTACCATTACAAAACGAAAGTATTCTGTAATACTTACACAAAATAAAAACGTTTGATGTAGACGTGCAAAACTTTAAGGTTTAATGGCCCTTTAATGCTGGCGATAAAACTGAATAAACGGAACAAAACTACCCGCAAAGTAGAAATATTTTTTACGATCCATCTAAATAAGTCGCCGCCTTAAATTCATTTCATTCATACCTAACCCCCGACATAGTAAAGTTTGATCCACACGCCCGCCACGTACGGAATATTTTTGTAGAGACACGTTCGTCACGCACACAAACGTACCTATTCCCTTTATACTTACAATTGTTCGTGTAAATGCTACGGCACATTATCTTTCACTACCGTTTTCCTCCAATTCCACACACTTGTGTAAGTAGATTCGTAAACAGACAAAGAAAGTGTTGTTTTGCACTTCCCACGTTAAATTGTCTGTGTTGATCGTATTACTGGGCGCTCAACTGCACTTTGCAGTTCCTTACAGTATAATATCCATTTTCTACACACTATTTTCTCGAAAATACAATAGTTATACATGCAACCTACTAAGTTACATTCGATTGTAACCTTAAATAATATTGCCATGGTCGGCATTTCCAAGAGTTCTTTCTGTCACAGCGGGGATTCTTATGAAAAGTTATTGTAATTATGTTAGTGGGGTCTTTCACGGACCTTACGTTTCATACGTTTTGTCGAAAAGTAATAAATAATAATTATTTCGCCGCAATACCTATTATTATAAGAGAATTGGGCCACAACTATTTTTAACCCACCTTGGCAAGAACTATTATAGGCCTTAAAAGGTTAGTTAAATGCAAAACAGTCTTGCCCTTTCCGAATGTTAACTCCATATATTAATACTACAAATACGAAAGTGTCTGCCTGTCTATCTGCTACCGCTAAATCAATTTCATCCAAATATTTTTTAAAGATAGCTAGTACTACTATAAACTCATATTAACGTGGAAGAACTCTCAGGTAAATGCTTTACCAATCTAGTATTTCATGTGATATTTTTTTTACTGTACAAATACGTAGAGCCGTGGTGGCCTCGGGGTTAGAGCAGTCCCCTGCTACGAAAGCGACTCAAGTTCGAATCCCAGCGGGGCCTGTACCAATGAGTTTTCTAAAAAACTTATTTACAGTGATTTCACACCACGTGCTTTACGGTGAAGGAAAACATCGTGAGGAAACCTGCATATTTCTGAGAAGTAATTCAAAGACGTATGTATAGTGCCTGAGACGGCGATAGACTCACCATCTGTCACGTTGGCACTTAATCAAATTCGGTGAAAAGTACCTCTGCCTACCCCTTCGGGGAATACAGGCGTGAGCATATGTATATACAAATACGTACCTACTTAAAAGATAAGTATCAATAGTATTAACAAATCAAATGTCCCAAAACACCGAGTCGTGGAAGTGTGCCAAGAAGGCTGGCGTCATTGAAAGGCAGAATGGCTATATGAATTCGCTGAGTAAATATTCAGCCGTGACAGGCCTAAATTAATTTTATACTCCTTTGCTCAGGGGCTCAAGAGTTTCAACCCATAACGCAATGAAGATCTGGCTCTGGATCAAGATACATATGAAAACCAATAATATTATAAATGTGGAGGTATTGGAATTTAAAGCATGCGAAGCAGACATTCTACCACTGTACATTTGCGTCAGCAACCACCAAGGTGTCCGGGAGGTGTGAGGGCGCCAGAGATAAATCATCATAGATAAATTAGCACATTATGAGCTGCTCTAGCACCAGGGCACCAATGACATACCATCCAGCCTTTTGCTATCGTCACGAGTCAAACCAGCCGGTTCTAAAGTGGGTGGTTGGAGTGGCTAACGCCTGATGGATAAGATCAATGAAGGCCGTATGACATGACAGCGGGTCGGTACTCCTGTAACGTAAGAGGCCATGGTGAGTGAGGCTATCCACCCTCACCACAGTAACAATAAAGTCAAAAATGCACTGAGTTCCTAGACTCAAATTTAAATCTTAATTAAAATAGATACATATTTAGTACCATCTCGGCGAATCAAAAATGTCGGTGATAATCAAAAATGAAAAGTACGTGCTGATAGATACCAAAGTGAATTTTACGTATTAGATTTTATAAATTTCGATACGGAAAATTTTGTTCCGGAAATGCTCCATACCTGTAAGTTGCTTACTCACTCCCACAATATAATAATATTTTAGATATAATAATATTTCAGGTATATACTACGTTCATTTCTCTGACAAAATTTGGATCAGCAAGCAACGTAAAATCTCGGGGTGAGTGATTTTACGACTACGCCAATATCGGTACAGAGGACCATAAATATCTCGGAAGCCCGGAGAGCATCAGTCAGCTAGATTAGACAATAAACTTTTTTCATAAAAGAAATATCTTACCTCCAATATTTTTATTTATGCTGCACTTATACCGATCAGAATTCCCGCCATTCTTACGGTTTCCTTAGTTACCATTGGTAATCACTGACAGAACCATATTTAAATACTCTTATCCAATCTGATCGGCGCACGACATATATTCTAATACAACACAACTGGAAAATGTTTATTGTACATCGTACAATATAGTTTTCAAACATATTGTAATTCGGAAAACAAAAGTATTTAAAAATAAAGGATTTTAGGTACTAACCCATATTGTGATAAATGAAAAATTCTAATTTGTTTTGATAACATATTATATCATACAATAAATGCCTCAATTAATAGTAAAGGCATCCAATATTTTTTTTATAAATTAAGTTGTAGTTCAAAAATATAATTGTAAGGAGGTACGTAAATAATAAAGGGTACACTGGGTAGCACCGTGCGTAGCTTCACGCTTGTTTCCATTATGAACGGTATTTAGTTAACTAATTGGTTAATAATGATCCTACTTTCCTCAGACAAGGCGCCATTCTTGCCGCTACAAAAGCCACAATTCTGAACATTAGATTAGCCTTAACGACGTACATACTGTCTTCGCTTACCGTATAATATAATAACTATACACCAGTTCTCTCTACTTAAAATCTATTCATTCGTGTTAACTCAGCAATACAAAATGCAATATATACCTGGGATAGCTACAATGACTCTAGCATGTCTTTTATACTACAAATGTAGCTTTTGCGTAATATGGATATGTTCACACTTCGTTCCATCTATCTTTACTAGTGGGAATACTATAGGTACTAGTGAGAAGGGCCGAGAGTACAATTAGTTTACATAGAGACTATCCTTGAATAGAGAGTGGCAGTAATTTAAAATTTAAATTAAATAAACCTAGACAGTGGATAATTGTTAATTGCAGTTCTATCGTTAAACAATTAGAAGTTTGGCATTCTATCCGAACTGTACCGCGGCGTACCAAGTGTAAAGTTGCAATGTAGCAGTGAAAATCATAAAACGTACAAATCGTAAAACCGACGGGAATTGTTTATAGCACGCAAGAAGGATGCGAGCTTCACGAATCACCTCTGTTCCACGTGATTGCACCTTATATTAGAACGTCAGTTTAGTTCCCACGTTTCAGATTAAGGAAATTGCTGTGACAAATGGATTATATAAACACACAATTATACTTTTCAATATTTACAGTTTCATGAAAAGTAGACTGTCGCAAGTGCTACTGCGGAACACGAGGTCCTAGGTTCGATCTCCAGGTCCAGTAAACTGTTACTGAGCTTTCCTATTTGTAATTTTCCAATAGCAATCCGGAGTTTGGATTCGTGCCCGGTACATGGCAATAGGCTCGCCCTCCGTTACATGGGACTTAAACATACCGGCGAAATGTAAGCGTACTATAAGTACAACCTATCCCTTCGGGGAATACAGGCGTGAGCATATGCACATTCTTACAGTTTGGCTGCAGCCTTGATTTAGAAAAAAATATGTTTTAAGTAGAAATTTTTCAGCATTCATATACGTAATTACTGCTATTAAATCTTCCGTAGTGAAATAGTTTCTAAAGTTTATAAATTTATCGGTTCACACTTTACGTTCACAAGCTAGACTCTCAAAGCCCTGTAGGCGCTTGTTCCTAAAGTAACTATAACTGGGAATGTAAAACGTATCGTCATGAACCTTGAGTTTACTGAGGCGAACCCGAAAATGTTACTAGCATTTGAACAAATAGTATTTTCATGAGGAAAACAGCTACAACCACTCTATGTTTCATTCATGAGAGTTCAAAATGCAGTGACAGTGTTGCTTCTGCTGAAAAATTGCTCGAGTTTCTTACGATCGCCGAGCCGAGGCAATTTCTGAAAAACGTGACAAAGCTCATAAAAAAGGACAGTGTTTCGCTCTGTGGCGGTGCGTGAGAACTGAACACCGGCTACGCACCTATAGTACTACACTTATCTTCACATTTTAATTCTTAACAAGTAGCAAGTCAGATACCCTTTAGAAATTTGTGTCACCAGTTGGCATCTAGTACATTTTCCAGACAGCATTATGGTTCTAAACTTCTACAATCTACATAAATGTGTAATAAATTTACGACGACACATTTATATTAGGCGGGTGACGTCTGATCATAAATTACCGCCTCAGCATTACTAGTAACACGACTATAAACTTTTTGGTATGTTTTTAATAAAGCAATATAGCGCCAAGAGTAGGGCACTGCGATATCGACTGCGTTGGTTGGAAATTGTGTTTATTGATGACTAAATGGCCATATTAGGCCGCCATGATGATGAAATGCTATTTAATCCTCTTCCATTTATTATTTCATTATTTCTCGAGTTCAAAATTGAGTGATAGACCTTTTCACGGTTTATGGTTATTCCTATTAATATTATTTTGCCCTCTACGACAGACCAGCATTGCTCGTACTGAATCGGTGGGGATTTGACCGCACCAGCACAGCAAATGTGAGAACTCGATCGGTCGAATTACCCGTTTCCCGCAAAGATACTGAATGAAGGGTAGTCCTTACCCTTTCTAGTGCCACATTTACTAGGTAAGTATAGAGGTAGATAATTACAAAAGATTTTTTATTACAGTGCGCGGACACACCGAAGTGCGCGTTGAGCTGCAAATGGAGCGGTGGGCGGCGCGCGGCGGTTCCGTGCGCCTGCGATGCGTGCACGACGTGCCGCCGCACCTGCTGGACAAGGTCGTCTTCCTACGTCATGGGACCAAGATCTTCCAGTACATAAGGGACAGGAAGCCACCCTACAGGAATTTCACCACGCCTGGCGCAGTGCTCAATGTACGCTACACATTAATAACATCCTAATGTTTTCGAACACAAATCCACTTGTTTGTTTGTTGTTTGACATGTTTGCCATTAGTTATAAACTTATACCAAAAGAAAATCTAATACTGAATTATCATGGTGGTTATATAATTCAAAGAGACTGAAACGCAAGGTGTTGTCTGAATCAGTCAGGTGCTAAGCCTACCGACCGCATTACTTCACAGAAAACCAAACTGATTCATTACTATGTATTATTACGAGAGGTCTAACAGGCACCTTGACAATAGCATTTGGAATCCTAAGATCGCGAAGGACAATATTTAGTTTACTGGTTTTGTGAATGAAAGAGAATAATTTATATTCTATTCATAACTTTTGATGCCCGTATACTAATCACTTAAATAATATTAAATCAATATTGACTCATAATGAAACGATAAAACATCAAAAAATATTTCTGTCACCGCCTCTTCGTGTCTCCGCTCGATAACAACCCAACAACCATCCAACCACAAATTGAAAAATAAAACTAAAAACTTCAATAAACATTAGCTTTCTGAAAAGTTTGTAATGGAACCCAAGCGTGTCAGTATTATGAAATGATAACAATAATAAAATTTCAGTTTACTTATTTTGGGTTAATCGGAGTTGGAAGGGCCGTTATTAGCCCCGAGGACATGTCTTGTTTCTTCCGCCTCCTTTTAAATTTTAAATGAACTTCTGGTACTAATTATATCTTAGACTTACTTGTAGTAAATGCTCTTCAAGTCGATATTAATCAAATGATTCGTACACATCCATAGATTTTACATACATAAATTTTTCAAAGAAAACCAATATTACGTATCTGACATACCGCCCACCAAGCTTACCCCTCACCACATGACCTATACCTCACCGTTACCATTACTTACCGATAAACTTTACCTAACCGATACTTATCTCCAAACAAGACCAGAAAATCTTACCAAAGAAAAGGAAAAGAAAATAAGGAGACAACCTTGGTGTATAATCATTTATTCGGGTACCTCATTGGTGACCCGATGGTTTGAACACGCAACCTTCTGATAACTAACACAAGGAATGCAAGCAGCCGCTCGTCACACGAACCGGCAGAACCATTCGACCTCCCGTACGGTTTGCTTGATGGGGGGTGATGTGGAGACTGACATACCACCCACCAAGGTTACCTCTCACCACATTAACTTTACCTCACCGTTACCATTACTCACCGATAATCTTTACCTCACCTATACCTTACCTTCAAACAAGACCTCCTTCAAATAAGGAGACAACCTTGGTGGACGGTATATCAGTCATCACATCGCATTATTGGGGTACCAAAACCACATACCACTTCGCCATTGAGAAATTGTATCACGTGCTTCTCTTATAATTCAGTCGCTCAAGTAACACGTAAACAAGCAACGACAGAGATTGACAATTTACAATACAATCTTAGCTCAAACTTCGGCCTCCCTTTTACAAAGTCGTTAATGAAGATTGCTCGTTTGCAAGCGAAACACGAAAACAGTTATTCAGCCTGCCCTTTTGAGAGGGGAACTGCAATTTATATACTCTTGTCTCTTTGAGCCTCGATATATCTATACAGATAAATAAAATTGAAGTGTCCGTTGGTAATTTCAAATAAAGAGTTTATCACTAAATGCATATACGGTAGTCACATTTTTTTCTAACTGGCTAATCTCCGAAACCGCTGGACCAATTTTAGGGGGACTTTCACTGGCACATAGCCACAATTATAAGGAATACATTAGGCTTATTATATTAAAAAGAAAAACGTTAGGCCCCCGAGAATGTAGAAAACTCAAGGGTTCCAAACATATACATTGTAATTGTAGCTAGCCGAAGTGACTTGCTTGCAGTTGCAATTTCATACATTATTACTTTTTTATTATTATTTTAACAACTAAGGTAACACAAAAAGAAATCACTTCAGCTACCAAAACTGCTGGTAATGCTTTCATCAACGGTATTCAATTTAATAATGGATAAACTCGTACCTGGTATTGACCAGGTGCGAGTTCGACGGAGCAAACACAATTATGACAATACAAGTGAATTTAAGCTCCAATAAAAAGCATCGATCGGAAATCTGATAGTTTTTACAGCTACCGGAATTGTGTACTTTATGTACATATTTATACGCACCTAAGACCTATCCCAAATCCATAACTATTTTAGTTTAATGATTGATTCACTGCTTCGGTTATAATTTTTTTTGATGGCACGACACAACTCGCTGTTAACTTATATGAAGATTTATCATTTTCAAGGAAATTGTACATATTTAACAATAGCCAATAATAAAAAATACTGTTGCATTCGTCAAAAACTTAAGAACTTGCACACCGGCTGGGTAATGGGCCGGATGGAGTTAATTTTCCGGGTCACAGTTCCTTTTAGGGTTACCACACAATTTAAGTTCAGTTACTGCTTTGTTCATTTAGTGTTTCTGCCTGGCTAGTGTCCGTTCTGTCGTATCTACATTTGTTGTTTACAACTGTATCACACAGGAAAGTTTTAAGTGTGGGCAATATAACCTCGTATTTAATTCATACACTAAAACAGTCCCCAGAGTATAATGTGTATTCCTGTCCATTTCGTAATTGCGTTGGTCAATGATAACTCGTGTGTTTCGTACGTTATGATATTTGTTTATATATTACACGTGAATTCATATTTTTTGATGATAAAATATACCATTCAATATTCACAAAATGCACCATCTCATTGTTTTTCAATAAAACTGAAATATCACAGTAATCTCAAATAGAAATATAAATCATATGGAGTCGATACAGCAACCTTTTTTTATCTTTACCGGCTTGGTTGTGCGACATCGGATACTTTTAAATGCTCAACATTTTAGTTCTCTCATATTGGCACTGGACGTTTTAGCCCTCTTTGAATATACAAAGGAATTAATCTTTAATTAATAAGGTTCTTTAATCTAAAAAGCCTGCGTTAAAATGCTGGACACCTTACAGGAAAGAAAAATTCCCTTCGGCACTTTTTCCCTGTTCGTCTAATTGTATGGGTCTTAATGAATTAAACGCTTTCGCCAACATTACTGCAAGGCGAGAATAGCGCTCGTACTGATTACATTTTGTACAAAAATGTTTCTCTTCTAAGGGTATTCCCTGAAGTTTTTTTTATTTGCATGCTAAGGATGTAGTTAACGACTATGTGAATACAAGGTTATCTCTTATTACATATTGTTTATACGTCTTGATTCTCAACTCTATACACTACATTATTTCCAGCTTAAATGTTCAACGTATCAGTAATATTAGAATGTAATTCCTAATCAGAAAAGCGTCATCTGTAGGCCTACTTATCTATTGCATTGGGATTAGAGTGCTATATAGTCTGTTTTTTTATGCTCGCTTCGGTATACTTATTCATTTGTATGGTTGTTGTATACGCGTAGGTATCTCCAAGCGGCGTACAGTTTTAACATATCGGATTAAATCCATAACGTAACTTCAAGTGCTAACTGACATTATCAGCAACTCATTAATTTTGTGTAGATATTACTAACAAACAAACTTACAAGTCAAGTTTGTTACATGTATTTGTAGACGTATTACATTCATCTCACTTCAAGGGTCAGCCTTTATCCGGATTTTTAGATATTTTTAACAAAATTGCTTTGACCACAGTATCTATACAGAGTTATAAAATGTAAGTGTCTGTTTATTATTCCAAAATAACAGCTTTTCAGTTGATGCATATGGAAGTATATAAATGTAGGCACTTACATGAAAAACCCAATTTTTCAAACCTTTATCTATCTATTAGTCTGTTTGTCTGACTGTCTGTTTGTTCCTCCTCTGCAAATCTCTAAAGCGGCTGGACCGATTTTAATCAAAACATAAAACAATTTATTTCTGGATTTTTTACCTAAAGTTTATAAATAATGGAAATTAAACATTGTTGATACACTAGCATAACAAACCTTCTATATCATCATATTTAATATTATACTTAATTATTTATAGTAGTTAAATTTTATTAACAAGTTTAATGATTGCCAACCCTGCACAAACTTCAGCAAGGTGTGACGGCACGGAGATATCGGCGACATCCTTCCTATACCAATTAACTAGATAGTTAACGAACTGCCTCTCTAATACTCTATTTATACATCAAGTTGAAAACTCATCCAACCTTGTTCCTTGCTTTTAAATGCTCAAATTAACTTTAAATACATCTAGACTGTGTTTAGTTTCCAAATACCGTTAAAACCTCATGAAAGGCGCTCTTCTAAATTCTTGTTCTGTGTCCTCAAATATAAATTAAGTAAATACCGTGCTAAATAGAGGAAATTAATTCGAGTTATGAATTTGTTAAGGCCTTGCATTATTAAGCGCCTTAACATTATCTACTTCCTGTTTGGTAAAGGAAAAAAATAAAGCTATAATAATCGTTGGTAGATTTTAAAAACTCTATAAGTGCTAAATATCGTGCGATTTTATTCCTCAGGTTAGACATGAGATAAAATATAAACAGTAAAAAAAATATTTTTATTAAGTAACGAATGAGTAAGAAGCAAATAAAATAGCAGGTAATGGAACGGATAAATTCAAAACAACGCAATTGAAACACCACTATTTACCTCCTAGTCTTATTGTGATATTTTCTAGAAGTAGTTTCTAGTTACGTAACGTTAGTTAGGTACATGTCCACTTAGCTCAACTCAGTAGCGACTGTATGAAAATCAAACCGGCAGGTCGGAAATGCAAGCACAATTAAATTAATTCGGCGAACCTTACGTTCCGTTGCATGCATAATGCTCGTTTCGTGGCGAGGGCGTAACAGGTCGACCTCACTTTTAGGTCAGCCTACAACATTGGTGGCAATTAGGATCCTTAGAATAGTCCAAGAGAACCTAAATTTCATTTAAACGTTTTTTTACTATGCACATGCAGGCAAGGTTATTTCACACATATTATGTTTGTGATTGATCCATCTATTTTGATCGATCCAAACAAACTTTTGAGAAATATCATATCCAGGTACTAAACACAAAGCATGCATTTGTTTTTATCCCTCTTTTTGATTGATTCATATGATTTGTTTTGATTTGTATCCCTCGTATACCCATAGATCATGAAAAGATTGATTAGACTTGACTATATCAGATAATATATTCATAGTTCACGAATGTGGATACAAGAAAAGAGGAAGACCTAAAAATGATGGCCGGATTGTGTGAAAAATTATACTGCTAGAAACAGAGTGATATGAAAGCTGATGTAGAGAAATGAATGAGAAAAACACATTGAGCCAACCCCAAATAATATGTTATAAGAGTAGGACGATGACAATGGTGAGTTCCAAAATTCTTGTAAATAAAACACTCAATTACTTGGGAGATATTTGCTTTGACGGCCAAATAAGCATGATCAAAAATTTTTCGATACTCACCATCCGTAACGTTGGAACTCAATCATCTTCGGTGAAAAGTGGGTATTGTTATTACAACATTTATAGCAACCCTGCCTACCCCTTCGGGGAATACACTGAGAATATGTATGTATGTATGTAGAAGAGTTATATAGAGATCGATCAGCATAAAGGCAAACCAACCTTCACAACCCAATCACAAACCTATAAAGCTTTCATAATACCGGGCTCCTTCTAATCATAACACTTCAAATTATGATGACTACGCGGGTCACCTGTTGTATGTATTTAAATCTAATTTCACATTCATAAAGTTTTAATGTCACCTTTCAAACATGGTGCCTTTTACGATAAAATTTCTCTTTCAGATCGCCTTAGCTACAGAAAACTCAATAATCCTACAAAATCTAGACTTTGCGGCGAGCGGCAGCTACTCCTGCGAAGTATCCCTCGACACCCCGATTTATACTAAGGCTTCAAGTGAAAAGCAGCTAACTGTATTCCGTGAGTATTCATTCTATTTTACACTCTATTACGTCCTACACAAAGAATTGATTAGCAAATCTGTCTATGAACAAAACCTACCTAAAATATCTGTATCACCTCCGAATTTTCTGTATCTATGTCATTCAAGATTGAACAGAAGTACAAAATATTTCATCAAATTCGGTCAAGCTGTTTAGGGTGATGTGATGATACACACTTACAAAAAAATCTACACACTACCCAAGCGCTACGGACGGTTCCAATTTTGAACCCATTTCTAGGCATTTCAAGTCCATAATGGTTAAAAAACCTTATTACTTACTGCATAAATACAACACCATAAATGATTTAAATAAAGGAAAAGTAACGGACAAGGGAAATAATTGATCGTTTTTGACAGTTATCCATATCCTCTTACCGCTCAAAACATCATCATTATCGTTCTATTTGAATGCACAATGATGGCCGGTGGAAACGTGACGCGCATCACAAACAAATATACCCCTTGCGTCAGCTTCTAACAAATTTAACAAATCGCAATTTGCAACCTTATACATAGGTGCGATAAGGACCCTCGTCGAATGCACACTGAAGCTTTACCCGCTGAAAGATACAGGACTGGTACAGCGTTATTTGAAATCAGAAACGGTACCTTGATTAGGTTTTGAATTTGCTTCTGCTGAATAGAGCAAATTTACCAACTTCCGACTCTAATAAATGTCAGATGAACTTTTATGCTACCATTTCACCGTTATTTTATAACATTCAGGTGCTTTACTATAGGTATATTACAATTAGCTTTGTAGGCAATTCAAATTACAAATAAGTTAGTACAGAATTTCAGCAGTTTTCGTGTGCGAATTCATTTACCAAGAATGTGCAACGTTACAATAAATATTTTTTTGTAGATTAATTGATTCGTACCCGGAAAATTGCATGAAATTCTTGTCAAAATTGTCTTAAATTTCGGGGATGCGATAAAATTACTCATCTCCAGATCTTTTATTATTTAAAATAAAAGTACATTGTAAAATAAGCTGTGAAATTGTTCTCTTTGTGAGCAACATTCTGACGCTTTGTTCCACCGCAGCCATCATTTATCAAGACGCGGGTCGGCTACAAAATATTGTGGTCTTGTTTTTATAGAGAAGATCCTTCCAATTCCATATTATATGTAGGTATAGCCAGCTATGTTTAGCAAAACAAGTAGCATCAACAATTGCAAAATTATATTCTGGGCATTAAATTGTAATATTGTTAAATTCAGTTGGTTGCGATATACTTTATTATCGACTGGCTGTGCCTCGTGGTTTTACCAGCGTAGAGTTAATTTAATGGGTGAACCGCGGAACCCGAATGTTTTTTATAACAAAAGTAGCCTATGTTACTTGTAACATTAGGTATCTGTCAGTAAGAGTCCCGTCAAAATCGGTCCAGCCGCTTTAGAGTTTGGCCGGAACAATCAGACAGCCAGAAAAATAATAAAAAATTGTTTGTTCAATATCAGTACCGTGTATACTTTCATATGCATTTAGTGAATTAAGCTTAATTAAGCAATTTTTTTTAATTACACATAGACACTTCAATTTTGTTTATCTGTATAGAGTATAGAAGATAAGTAACATAGATGCAAAAACCGAAACAATATATTTTTTTTCGTTTCTGCCGCCATTACTATATTCACAACCTACCTAGTAAACTGCCTAGTATCATTTTATCAGGTTCCCTCTACTTCTATCTTCTTCACATCACATTTCAATTTCTAAGTGCGATCCCGTTCATCTGATTGGATGAACGTTGAACTTAATATGTGAAATAGGAATAAAATAAATCTTTCAAAGTAAATTCCGCCCGAAGGTGAATCAAACACAAACTAGATAAGAAGTTAAAGAAGGACGACCGAAAGGATCGTAAAGAAAATTCTTCTTCGGCGTAGCAATAGCCCGGCAACTTTTGTAACCGATAGCAGATAACTTGTTACAGAGACACGTACGAGATCAAATATCGGAGGTATCGGTCTCCACACAATGGTCCGTGTGTGGTAATAAGTAGGTACACCTACACAATCTTCTGCCACAGATCTACCTAATATTTGCTTAAAGTAATGTCCTTACTTACACCGTCTGATAAGATATAGTGCTTATCGTATCCGTGAAATGGTCACAGTGTAGTATATTACAATGCAATTGTTGTGTTTAGGTTACTAACTCATAGTTATACATACTCGTTGCAAAACTGTGATTACTTCAATCTTACAACACTCCGAAATCATTCCAGAATACTTGAATGATAAGTAAAATAATTTTCGTTGGTCATTTACCTAATTTACTATTCCAGCCAGTTCATCGTCTACGTAAAAGCATTAGATATACCGAAAACAAAAGATGATTTCGTGTGGGTACTAAAAGGATGACTAAGAATATTCAAAATCTTGTTCTAATCCTACAGACATTGATAGAAGATAAAAAGTTAGCAGCCAAGAAACGTCTGATATTTTCGATAATTAGTGTCTGACGCTAATCAGTCCAGTGTTCAATAACAAAGCGCTCCTGTCCTGAATATATTTTTGCACCTATCTACCCAGTGTATCTGTACCTACATGTATTTTTCAAGCTACACAGATAAATAAATTTGAAGTGTCTGTTGGTAATTTCAAATTAACAGATTTTCACTAAATGCATAAAAAAGTAAATAAATACTTACGATAGATACGTTATAAAACAATTTTAATTTTTTTTCTCTGTCTGTCTGTTTGTTCTGTCTAATTCCTAAACGACTGGAACGATTTAAACGGGACTTTCACTGGCAGAAAGCTCATGTTTCAAGGAGTTACTACGGCTACTTGTATTTAAAAAACCAAACTAGGGCTCCGCGAGTTTAATCATGAAATTAAGTCTACGCGGGTAAAACCGCAAGGCACAGGTATTAAATAAATAAATTGCATATATTCACAAAATGCACGCGTAGTATAATGAGTATAGTTGCCAGCGGGGCCTGTACCAATGAGTTTATCTAAAAAAATTGTGTACCGTGATTTTACACCACGTGCTTTACGGTGAAGGATAACATAGTGAGGAAACCTGCATATTTCTGAGAAGTAATTCAAAGACGTATGTATAGTGCCTGAGACGGCGATAGACTCACCATCTGTCACGTTGGCACTCAATCAAATTCGGTGAAAAGTGGGTGGTGTGACAACAACACCTCTGCCTACCCCTTCGGGGAATACAGGCGTGAGCATATGTATGTAGTTGCCCAAAGACAGGGTATGATAATTTAAGATACTTACTTGCTTCAAAATGACGCCTACTGTGAACCAGAAATGCAAAACTCTACACCGGAACAAAGAAAATAACCCTAAAAGCGCAGAATATTTAGATAAGTCCCGGTGTTGAAATGCAAATGAGATAAAACATGATCGCCGTTCACCACTACTGCTGCTATATTGTTTATTTTTTTACTAGCCGTGCCCCGCGGTGTCACCTGCGTAGACTTAATTCCATGGGTGGATTTATTTCGCGGAACATCGATATAAAGTTTAACATCGAAAGTTAACAAACAGAAGGCGAAATCGAAAAACAATATTACCATAATATGCTACATAGTATGAATGAATTTAGTGTAAAGCTGTGCATTTTGAATTACAATCAAACAGACACTTTTATTTATGAATCTATATATTTCTGTAACACAAATGAGAATATAAGAACAGTTTAATACTCCATTATATGGAATGAATATTAAGTATTCAATGGAACGCAAACATTTTAAACATATTTACAACATTCGTTATCCATACCAGAATATAGATAACATCCACGCACGTTAGATATCAAATGTGGTGTTATTTTTACTGTTGTCTACGAAGCGGATGATAAATTATATCCAAAGAATTAAATATTACTAACCAACAAATAAGCTTATAATTCAACTAATACTTAATCCTGTATTAATTAAATAATAACAAAAGATAAGTATGGAATTCCACATTATCAATAATTTCAGGGCCTTCATGAATACCGTCAAATGTATTGAATCATATAATCAGTCATTATACAAATTAATCTCACTAAATATGAACAATAAACGTATCAATTCAAAATACAATTATTTTAGAAACGATAACAACAGTCTTTATAAGGAAACAACATTGTGAATCAGAACTTAGAACATCATCATGCGTATTACTGTGATCTTGAGTGTAGTGTGTCTCCTCATCCAGGAGAATACAACGGCAGAACAAATAAGCGAATTATATCAAAGCCGAATTAACTATGCTCAAAGAATTAAGCATCAAGAAGTATTTCAAACATTGAGTCCAATCGTTGGAGGAGCTGTAGCTCCAGTCAATTACCATCCATACCTCGCTGGAGTACTGATCGATGTATTCGGACTATCGTCGCCTTTGGCGTGCGGGGGATCTCTTGTATCTACTACAAGAGTATTGACTGCAGCGCACTGCTGGTACGATGGCAGATTCCAAGCTTGGAGATTCACAGTGGTCCTTGGTTCTCCACACCTCTTCTACGGAGGCCAAAGAATTCCAACATTCACCCTAGCTGTGCATCCCCAGTATGACCACCGAACATTTGCCAACGATATCGCAATGTTTTATTTGCCTGTTAAAGCACAACTATCTGACACCGTTCGCCCAATATCTCTACCATTCGGAGCGTTTCTCTTTATGGATTACGTTGGGATTTGGGGAACTGCTTCCGGATACGGCAGATATTCGGATATGTCAACGCCAGGCTTCAATACAACAGTGAGGCATGTCAACTTGCAAATAATATCTGTAGAAGAGTGTTCAGCGTATTACGGCAAAATGGTTCAGAGCTCCAACGTCTGCACCAACGGCTGGGGAGGTGTCGGCATCTGTCAAGGAGATTCCGGTGGCCCTCTTGTTACGAATCTCCTGGGCCATCAATTCTTAATAGGAGTGAGTTCCTTCGTAGCTCAAGCGGGTTGTGAACTGTGGTATCCTTCTGCTTTTGCCAGAGTTATCAGTTACATAGACTGGATTAATGCCCATTTATAAGCATATTACAACGTGTGTTTACAAAGGTATTTTTAATTTTAATGATCTTAATAATATACTTTTTACATTTTATTCTATTATTTTCTTTACCCTTATAGTGTCATCATGTTTTAAAAATATACGTATACAGTATATAATTACTTACGCTAAAATATAATAAATAAAAAATCCCACGCCTTCCCAGAAGGGTCCCCAAAGGGGTAAGCAGAGGCGTTGTAACAACAACGTGAGTCCATCGCCGTCTCAGGCTCTTTACATACGTCTTTGAATAACTCTCAGATATATCCAACCTGCATCCTCACGATGTTTTCCTTTACCGTAAAGCACGTGGTGTGAAATCACTGCAAATAAGTTTTTTTTAGAAAATCGATTCATACTCATACATACTGGATTCATACTTGCGTAGCAGAGGATTGCTCAAACCCCAAGGCTACCAGGGCTCTTTCTGTGATAATATACATAGTATTATTATTCTCTGCATCTCATAAAACAGAACCATAGCTATAATGTTATGTATAATAGGAATAATAACTTATTACTATATAGCTTCGGGTCTGCATTTACTGGGAATATGTTTAATAGCTTTCACTGCTCCCGACTTGAAACAATACTATTCGCAAACAGTGCTTGAAACTTTCGAGGAGAAAGTTAAATAGTTGTCAGATCAAAACGGATAAATTCCAGCTTTCAGTTTTCTTCAAATTGGGGCAAGCTGTAACACTTGACATTTGGTCGGTTCGGGTATTTCGAAGTCAACATTAGCCTCATAGTTAGCATTGTTAATATGCATCAAGAATTATGCAAATCCAGGATTGTTTCAGAGGCACTTGTTTATTATCATGTCACTATCATAACTGAACGCAGAATGGCACGTGCTGATTGTTCATTTAAGCAATAACTGTAATGTTTCTTAGAAATGCATATAAAAGAGCCGTCAGCCGCTAAAATGAGTTGTGTAACCGGGTTATTACCTGTGAACAGAAGCTGCAGCCAAGCCAAAATGCACTTACACAGTTTCTTAAGAAGGCGATGATACTAGCAGCAGTACGTTCCTATTCGCACTTTTTGCTGCTGACTTAGCGATCGCACTCGACACCCGTGACATTCATGGCATAATATCCCCAGGAGTATGCCGAACATGGCTTAGCCACAAATTTACCAAGAGACTATTTGTGTGCTGTAATAAAGAGTTACTTCCTACTAAGTTAGCATACATTGAATTCAATTGTAAGCCAACAAGGGAAGGAAAAATTCAACGCATGAGGTGAGATCACGAGTTGGAAGAGCAACTGCACGGTTTGCATGGTCATGGCTTCGAGCCCCGACTCGTGTTTGTATTTTTTCAAGCCATTTTGAAAATGAAGATACAAACGTGTGTCATGCATAAGAATCTAATATTTAAAAGTTACTTCTCCGCGAGATATTATTTAACGTAATAAGTAAAGAGATCTACAACGTTTCGCAGATCCTCAGAAGCATCACCCCCGCATCGATTTCCCAACCCGCTACCTCAGTTTCGGGGAGACCCTGCGAGCCAACTGCACCACCGCACCTGCGCTCCCGGCTCCGCACATCACTTGGTTTATTAATGGCAATAAGGTAACATTATATACGAGCCAAATACGATTAGGTGCACTATTTATGGTCTGTTTTATTATTTTCGGTCTACTACCACTTCATACATTATTACTTGTGCCCGTACATAGTGTAGTAGAATTGCAACGTGCAAGTTAATAATATTTTTAGAATAAAGTTTTACGTTTTATAAAGAGAAAAAAAAAGTTAGATATAGAGGTATTCTTTGTTACGTGACGTTTACAACGACCATAAATACCCTTTTTCTTTAATTATTATTTTTATACAACGTAAAAAACACCAAACATGACGCCTTATCGCGATGATTTGATGCTTTACGCCTTCCGAACCAACCTTTTGATTAGGTATATCTTTTGGAATAGATCAAATTATTTTAGAGTTTATAATCTGAATGTGAACACAAATTATATTAGTAAATTAGTCACACATGCAAATCTTTTAGTTGCACCTGTTGCACCTTTTTCGGAGAAGCTTCATGACATGTCAAAGTAGTGTATAAAATTCAATATTAACTCTTGAATAAATTTTATATTACTAAAAAAAATTATACTTTGAATAATCGAACACGCGATGGATACTAATGAAAGTGTCTATTTCGTCTCGCAAACAAACTAGCTACCAATATCATTATTCCACGTACTTTATGATGATACCTTTTTGGAGCAGGATCAATAGTACGGGAATTTTCATCTTTAGCGATTTTATAACAAGCAAAAAAACTGAACAAGATATTTGATTAATAAATTACTGTAAAGACATCCTGATCACGTTACAAATAAGATTTTAATATCAGTGGTGGAACGTCTAGGAAGTAATTTTATTTTATTTAACCTTAAATTTTGTAGGTAGGTAATTTATTCTTGGTAAGTTTTCACATTTAGTTCAATTTCAATTTAGTCCTCAAACAAAATCTTAATCTAGTTCTTACAAATGACAGTTAGTGCAAATTAGTGCTGTAATATCAAAGGTGTATCGCCATCTATTAGTTCGTTGAAACCAAATAATTTTTAACTCATCAAAAACATTTAGATAAACAATTTCATTTAATAGATGGACGAGGTGGTTGCTCACTCGCACAAACTCAGGGTGCCGATGAGCGAACGTAATGGCCGGCGTTTGCAGAGGATGTTTGAGTACGCCAGTCTTAGCAGCCCACCGCCGCTGCTTGCGCTCACCCACGCCTCGCATCTCGCCACCAGACCTCCTGGCTGCAGCCTTAAGGAATACGAGGTACACGCTGGAGATATACTATACATAGTTTGTATGGCCTATATAGATACATAAGACAGTGTAGACAAAGACAGGGCGCGCTACGATAAAAAATCTTATAATTTTAAAAAACTTTTCACGACCGGTTTATAGAATTAAAACAAAATTGTCAATTTTGTTTTAATGCAGAAATTTAAATCAAATAAATAATGAATTTTGGAAAAGGGCCGATAGTTGCATTGCTGAATAAGAGGGTTCTCTCGATAGTGATCTTCTAAACGCACAAATAAACTGTAGGTACGTGATAATGAAATTTTGAGCTTATTCTATAATGTGTGCCACGTATTATTCTGTTCATTTGCGGCTGTACGAACGTCTAACTAGGCTCAAGGAAATTACTTTTATGCAAATTAACCATTATACTCGCACGTGCACACGCCTTCTATTGCTTTAGATATGAAGAAAGTATTTATACTTATACCTACGATTAGATAGTCTGAAAAATCACTCACATATTCAAAGTTTGTTTTGCCTCATTTCTTATTTATGCTCAATATGTATATGTAATTATAAATAAATATCTTTAACTCCGCTGAACTCAACAACAATTTACAAAAAATAGTCATGTGACTGTTACAGTTCCTGAGGTTCTAACCTAAGTACGTTAAAACTTGGGTTTTCTATTACATACTTTGCCCCTATCACGAGATTTCCGCCATTTTCAGAATCTATACTCGCAAGCGACACTCACAATATATGTTATTTCAGTTAAGTACTTACTTCACCGCTAGAAGGCGCCGCACAGTTTCTCATACGAATATTCGACGATGCAAAACTCTTGATAGGGTTATCTACTTATTTATTATTAACTCACTTTTTTTCCGATCAACACCTCTGTGGTATAATAAAGGTACCTTATGTATTGTTCTAGCTAGCAGAAATAAAGGAGCGGGAAGAGGCGAATACGATACGAGCGACGAGTAGGCACCGCAGCCGCAGTCGGGGCCGCGACCTGTACGTGACGGTGTCGGAGCTGCAGCTGGTAGCCACCGGCCGCCTCGAGGTCACCTGCGTCAGCACCATCCCCGAGTTTAGGAGTATACAGGACAAGTTCGCTGATCTCAGAAACGACACTGTTATCGGTAAACTATCCACGTATCCCTACTAAGTATTAACGGCCGTTTTCAATATTCTAGTCGTCTCTCATTTAAGGTAGGTGCTAAAGCTAACCAATTTTTTTTATTTTGTCTTACTTACTTTCATTCCAATAACTTATCGCTAGTGAGCATTATTATCAAATTGAAGATATGGTTAGATCAAATCTGACAGATAACTGCGAATAGCAACCCATCTGTAAACTTGGTTGTTGAAAACGGCAGCTAGAGTACCTATAAGTACCTTTGCAAGTTACCTTTGACTTACCTATTGGCTTAGAAAAATACTTTTGAAAATGTATATTCATTGATTTCTTCATCCACCAAAAAGATCTTTATACCAATGCGTCATATATTTGTTCCATATGAAAATTTGTTCTAAACTACATTAAAGAGGTAGAAGTACTAAGCAATCGTCATTATTGTCTAATCAAAACAAAATAATATAGACACTAAAATAAATATGTGCTCAGTATCACTCTCAACATTTCCAGAGCATGATAAAACTTGGAAAATAATGTGACACCGTTCGGAGCTCCCAGGCCGCGCGACGTCTTTAAGATAAAGTCAATCCCAATATCCGAGAAGCAAGTTACATCCCAGCTTTATTGTAATTCTTGACAGTTAACTTGCGAATATCATTCCAATTCGGTGTATTTTTGGCCATCTATATGCAAGTAGATATTGGCCGTTCCAATAAATGTGTAAACGCTTTACGTAGGTAGGGTAGGAAGTAGCTATAGTTTTACTTTATGTTATCTATATTTCGCCTTTTCCAATCTTCGAAGCCTGTAATTACTTCAATTACCTACGATTGTAGAAGGTATTTCATGTCTAGATTGTTTAACGGTAAAGGCACATATTATGCATAATGGGTTCCGGGTTCAACATCGTACATTCTAGTTGATATAGCGTTTCTTAAAAGCCCCTTCGGGCTAGGCCAAGCCGCATGGTCAATGAGCAAATGAGTCAATGTTTTACCTGCGCATTCTTTAGGTAACTTAAGACTTAACTAAGATTCCTTTTTCAGTGGATATTATTCGACCATCAGCGTACACTCAGCCTGCTGCCAACATGTCAACAGCTAACTTGAGCACGTCAGCCACGCACAAAACACATCCTTCGATATTCCTCTTTATTGTTATCTTATTATTGTTTAATATCGCTTGATAGGATGCATCACATGTTTATAAACAGGCTGTGATAAAACTTTCATGTTCGTTGAATGTAACTCATAAATTAACTCGTATGTATGCCATTGTTGTCACTTATTTGTTTGTCAAATACAAATATTCGCCGAATTACTTACTTAGCTAAGTTCCAATATTTGTTAGAGGTCTAATTAGTTTGATCAATAGCAGGCAGAGTAGCGGATCGTATAGTTATCTAACTACTCCAGTTTATTTGCGGAACGCGAATAAGGTAAAGTGAACCAAAATAAAACGAGGTTTTCCTAAAATATACTTGCCATTACTTAGTTTGAACACTTAATTGTTTGTATTAAATTGGCCTAACAATGCTAGGATTTTCAAATTACAATAATTTCCTCGAAAGTTGTTAGTTTCTAAGTTTAACAGAAATATTTTTGTAAGCAATTCTTATAAACTTGGCTTGACTCACTTAGATAAGAGTGTTTTAGACTACAGAGTTTAAACAATTCCACGAATCTACTTAATTCCGTTCTTAATCATTATATAATTACCATCGTTGTGCCTAGATATTTTCCAAATCGCCAAATATGACATATCAAGCTCGTTAATAAGAGGTGCCCTTATATAGGTAATAACTATTATTGTCTTACTGAAGTAAGTAACTAGTACCTACCTAGTACATAGAGCATTAAATATGTTCTATTAAAATTATTCCGTTATGCATAATAATAACGGCTGACATAGTTACATTTGAGTTCAATTAATTACTTATATCCTAAAAAAATTAATTAGCGAGATTCAAAAACCTAAAATTACTATATTCCGAGTTTTAATAAAGTTGAAAGAAGTATATCTGACTGATGATGATGATGAAAGAAGATGGTAATTGCACAAAAAATTATGTTACCATTGATCATATGTAATATCTAAAAAAACGTGCCCTGAGATATTTTTTTATCTAATAAAATAAAGCGTCTCTATGCAAAATTACACCAAAATCGGCATTGTGATTTTGTTAACCATTTCAAACTACGGACACGTATTCTGGATTTGATCGATTTCTAAAGCCACAAGCTCCAGAGACTTAAAGAATTGTAACAATCTACCTGGGATCAAATATTTTAATTTAACTACATTAGAACATTCTAAATTCTACAATATAGAGACACTAAGTGGTAATTAATATGGAAAACACCAGTGTGAATAAATAAAATTATTTTTGAAAAGTTAAATATCGCTGAAATTATTTGATTGCCTATAAAATTGGCTAAGTAGGTAAGTGCTGCGTATTGAGAATGCTGACACTTAAAAACAACATTAGGTTACATCTTATTTTGTATTTAGGTACCTACTATTGTCAGGAAGGTACTTTCTTAATTGTACTTACTAGTATATGTGAGCACACGAATAAACGTAATAAATTACTCTATGATTTATTGGTTTTGATGGAACATAGATAAATGTACATAGAAAAACGACCATAGTTAAAATATTAATAGGGATGTAAATAATACATTAAACTTCGAATACCTAGTTGAAACAATATTTTGTTTCAATATCTACTATTTTAAGTATAAGAAATGCTTTGTAAAGCTTCGTGTTCCAATATAATACATAAGTTTATTTATAAATTTAATTATTGTTATGAATAAGGCCTAGTAATGTTTAAAGTTAGAAAATTAACTACATTGTCAAATCATAGAACATCTACTTATGTCTACATCTACATATGTTTTTATCGTTAAAACATTCTACAGCTTACAGGATTAAATAAAACATACTATTGCTTATTCCTTTCAGAGTCAGACAAAACGAGGAGCTCGTGGCACAGTTGCTATTGCGCATATCATTCGATCAGCGAAGTTAAGCAACCCTACCCCTAGCCAGTAATTGGATGGGTGACCGCCCGAGTTCCCTCCGTGCCTCGGAGAGCACGTTAAGCCGTCGGTCCCGGTTGCCAATTTATCATCTTTGGCAATCGTTACAGGTCAGTCGGAGGCCTAAAATAGTCTGACTACTGGTTTAACCCAGATCACAGATTTTCCTCGTTAAAGGGGTTGCGAAGGTCAGATGGCAGTGGCTTCGTATAAAAATCAGGTGATCAGCCACATCGGGTTGAATCAAGTGCCGAACCCAACAATGTATGGGATAAGGCCAGGGAGATGATGAGTCAGACAAAACAAAAAAAATACTTTTAGATGTACCTAGTCTGTGTACCTACCTAAATTATCAGGTAGGTAACCTAACGTAACTACTTAATTCGGAAAAGATTAATTTCTTACAGCCTGTTTCACAATCTACTAGCCGGTAAGATAGAAAATTGTCTATGGGCAGTCATTAAAAAAATTTACCTACCTTACAGATAGCAATTTGCGAAATTTGATTCCTTTAGAAATTACAGTGCTTGCATTAGCTGTAAAGACGGTGAAACCGCGGGGCATAGCTAGTATTAGCAAAATAAAAATCCACTTGATTATTAGGTCTACAATCTGACTGCGTCGTTCGTCTAATGGTCGCAAATTCTAATGCGGAACACGAGGTCTTGGTTTGGATCCTCGGATCAGGGGTGTTAGAGGGTTTTTCTACTGTAATTTCCTTACTACATAAAATAAATAAGATAATTAACGAAATCTGTGAACCTGAACATATCAAGATTTTCCTATTGGTATTAGTAGACTAGTAGTAGGTACCTAGTTATAAGAATGTACCCACAAATCATTTACTTCGTTTCTTTTAGGTAACTAAAGAAACATACTTATCAACAAATTTTATTATATTACCTACCTATCATATCATAAGTATAATAATTGTAAGTTCTAGCGATGTATTAATTATTCAATTTCTTCCCTATTAAAATATTGTCAACAACATTGTCTCATTATTTACATAGACATTATACAAGTTCTATATCTATTCTAAATCCAATACTCCAACAAATAGTATTTACAATGAATTAATTTAGATAAAACTGTTTATGTTTTGTTAGAAAAAAAATGTTAATAAAGAAATTTAAACCAACGTTAATATTATACTTTATTTGGATATACCACGAACTTTACCTACCTTTACAGGACGTCCCACGGCGCGGCGGCGGTGCTACGTGGAGAGGAAGTACCTTAAATATTGGAAACTTTATTTTATTGATAAACTGGCTGTGCCCCGCGGTTTCACCCGCGTAGAGTTAAAGTAAGTACCCTAAGTTACTCCTTGTAAGATTAGCTTTCTGCCAGTAAAAGTTTTTTTTATCTACATACATATGCATTAGAGAAAAGCTGTTATTTTGCAATTACAAACAGACACTTCAATTTTATTTATCTGTAACAAGGCCTTGCTCCTTGGTCCATGAAAATTACCAGTCTTGAAAAATCTACGATACCTACCTACAGCATCTACTCAAGTCCTCGTGCTTCAACTGATATCAATAATGTAGGTACAGGCATGCATAATGGTTTACTATTTATAATAGCTATACCTATAGATTTCTATTTTCTCCTGATTAACCTGTACTCCAAAATTGTTGTATTGCAGTTTACGTTCTTACGAACTTTAGTGATTATAATATCTTGAAGGATATGACCTTGTCTAGTCTATATGGTAAATAACTGCGTCAGGCTGCTATATCTAAGGCAATATAATAAAACATACCAATGTGTAATACGTAGTTAAATCTTTTATTAAAATAACAAGTAAAGTTACATAATCTAGATATCTATTTGAAATCTAAAGAAAACAGTTCATGGAAAAATAAGCACTCGTGCAAAATCCAGGAATATATATACTAATAAATCTGGTGCTGTTCGTACTACATCTCTCGACACATACTTACCTAAAACTTCGATTTACTTAAAAAAAACACACATAAATAGTATATAATATACTTTATAAATTAATATGACTAACCTACACGCAATCAACATTTTATTTGGACGCATTGCTTAGGTATTAACATCATCTCCCCTTTCTTATAAAAACTTTCTAGATTAAGCCACCCCTTAACAAACTAACTTTTAACGCAACATAGCGTTAAGAGTGAGTTTTTCGCTAATCTGTGGTAATAATAATAAGCACTCGGGGTACATCGACAGTGAACAAGGCTCATCTCGTCGTCGAGTTGTTGGTTTCAAACAAACGAAATTGAACTTTAGGTAGGTATAGTGTATGTAAAATGTACCTATCAAGTTCTCATGACTGAAACAGACAACGCAGAATAACGCTGGGGATCCGCAGACGGACTTGGCCGCATTCTCGGACCGGTATAGGTTTTGAGACGTTCAAACGTAGTCGCTTGCCCGCTCGCGTTTAAGCGTGGCTCGAAATGGGTTGATACTTTTTCGGAGGCGGGTCGTGATTGAGATCCAAAGATGGCGTATCAACGCATTTTGAGCCTTAAACGTAAGTTCAAGCGACGTCATTTGAACATTTACTAAACTAAACTATTATGCACTGGAGGGGTACTGGAGACTAGTTAGGTATAAACAACCGTCGCCAATTATCAACAATAAGTTCAATCAGATTATATAATGTCTTAAAGTGTTGGTAATCTAAAAAGCAACAAAACAAGGGAATGTATTATTACTGCATCAAATCAAGAAATAGAATAACTTAGCAGTAATTAAATTTTTATATAAATGAGAAATATGTTTAATGTATTACTAATGCGCTAATAACGCTCTTGTACCTAATTTTAATATTATCTCATAGAATGGAACTGCTGGAAACCTCCACGCTACATGCACAATGCACATGGCACCGAACCAATGACAATCCTTCAATGGAACACATATCTCAAGTACATGGTTTAAGCCGTCGCTTAAAACAATAATCGACTTACTATACCCGTCCTACATATCATAAGGTACATTCATAAAGCAACAAATTGATTTCCCAGTTAGATGATAAGGCGGTGCGCCCATTAGATAGCATATTTCAACATAAGTTCTACATTAACGTTTAAGATAACACGACTTTCTACAATACAGAAAAATGCTATCAAGACTATTTCATAGCCATGAACGAATGGCGACTTTACTCAGTAGATAAAAACAACACTATTTTCAGGTAACTTGGCCTTGATCTTCTGTAAAAGTGAAATACAGTGCAGTACGCAGGCAACAGAAATAGTGACTAGCATAGTCGCGAGAACCGATTCGGACCGAATCAATACACTACGTCTTTGATCCGATACTAATTGCGCCAGTAATTACTACTGATGATGATATTTTGCTACAAGGCCTGACTACGGAAGGCTTCTTTAGTTAATTACAGTAGGTATAATGCGACATTATACATAATTAACAACAAATTAAGTTAAGACATAATATATACATATACAATATGTAGGTTCGTAATTACCAGTTAGTTTAAGCTATTAATTAATAGGTATATTCACGATAAGCAATGATTTCACATGTGAAAAGATGACTGAATTGAATATAATACCCTATGTTTATACATAATATAAAGTTGAGAAATCTTAGGCAAGAGTGTAAGTGCATCATTTACTTATTCCTAAAAAAAGAAGGAATTCTAATAGCCAACTAGACATAGGTTCTATCATTGCTAGTAATTAAAAACAAATAATCATTCATTAAATAGGTAAGTGGTAGGAATAACAATTATTGGAGCTTATTGTCCAATTGTTGAACGATTTGATTAGACACTACTTTCGTAGCTACGGAAGCATTTGGGATGAGAAATCTATCCATATCCTTTATCAATAAATTATCGCCATCTGGAATGCCGTATTTGAAGGTGATTAGCTCTGGGTGTCTTTTTTTCGCAGTTATTTTGACTATTGTGGAGAGTGGCCTTCTCGACATAACTTTAGCAACACCTTTTTTATTCTGTATATCTCTTAACACAATCAAATGTGTTTCGGTAACAACTAAATATGAATCGTGCATGTAGCCATTAAGTAGTACTTCTTGACAAGGAAAGTTATCAACAACATAATGCTCTCGAAGGAAAGAGTTTATATCCACAATTTCTTCTAGGGTTTCGTCGACGAGGTCGCGTCGGGCACTGTCGGAGCGCGAGTCGTCGTCTTCGTCGTTAATACTGAACACAGGCGGGACGTTCCTGTACCTCTGCTCCTTCCTATCGGCAGACGACACGTGCCACTCACCACTGTTGTACTGAGAATTTGGATTCACAATGTATTCAATTAATTTCCCTCTAACTTCTTGACCTTTAGCTTTCATAGCTGATGACAATTTACTGAATAGTTGCTTCGCTGGAATGTTGTCTCTGATCTTCGTTTGATGTAACTCAACTCCATCGTTATTGTTATTAGGAGCACAAACTAAACAGTTAGCAGGATTGTGTTCTTCAAGGCAGTCAGTCATGTGAGGACCAAAGTAGTCATGGATAGCAACAAACCCACCATCAAGCATAGAAACATGCTTAGTATTTTGTTTCAAAAATGATGCAACTACCATATGAGCATAACTATCTTCCTCGGTTCTACCAGAACCAACAAAACATAGATGTTCTCCAGCAGCCAGTGAGCCTGCAGCCAAGGCTTGCCGCTGAGCATTAAGCAATCCCTGCACAGCCGTGTTAAAAGCATTTGGTTCTTGCAACATCAAGTTACAGTCCAGATGGAAAGCAGTTGACAAGTGACCAGCATTGTACTGTTCAGCAGGTCGACAATCAACCAAGAAAAATCTAACTGTATCAACATTTGAGGAATCTACCGTAGCACTCTCAATCAACTCATGCACAGCAACAGGAAGACACAGGGCTTGGGAATAAAGCTTTGAATTAATTTCCAAACCACTCTCAGAGAACAAAACTTCTAAAACATCTTCTCTGAATGATTGTGGTGTTTTCAAGGAGTAGTAATGTGCCAGGGAACAGAAATCAGACACATCATTTGCTTCCAGCCCCCCGGGCATACTTGTTAAAGTTTGTATGATGGCTCCTTTATCTTCTGTTTTCATTTGCAATAACTGTTCCCTAGCATTTATTATCATTATCAAGCACAGAAAGAATATGAAAAAGGGATCAGACTTCTGGAAATACAAATCCCACATGAAGAGAACTACCTCCAGGCTGCATGTACCAGCAAAGAGAGATCTCAGCCATGGCAAGCAGTATTGTTCTGGAGTAATCCTTTTAGTGTCCAGGAATGAGCAAAGTTCTGGATCATGATATTGCAAGACTAGTCGTAATATATGGAAAGGTACACCATTTTTGATGCATCCTTTTGGAATGTAAAGTTTTATTACCTTTTCAAACAAATTGAATGTATCAGCTCTTGGCAGCTTTAGACTAAGTAATGGTAACAAGATTTCAATCCAACCATTGCTGGATGCATAATTAATAGACTTTGATTTGCAGTAAAATGTTATAATAGACTCGATGTCTGATATGACAGACAGTTTATCGTCATCATCATTGCCCAACCTCTTGACAAACTTCTTGACGTCATCTCTCAACTCATTCTGATTTGGTAAATCAAATATTTCATCAAACAAAAGTAATTGGTTACCAGCATCCTGACATCTGAGACACAGAAGCCACACATCTGGACGCAAGCTCTCTGGGATCTTCTTGCCTTTTGTAAGTGCATTTATTTCGTGAGCAGAACATCCATCTAGGAGAGCTGACTCCAGCTCTATCAACCTGGAATAATATGATAACTATCACAATAGGGGTGCAACATTTTTCAGAACTGAATGGATCATATATCTTCAAATCAGATAGTATGATGAATTCAAAATTATGTTTTTATATTAAGTACCTATTACAATGCATGTTTTTAGTGTTTTAGAATAACCATGATGCAACAAACACTATTTTTCCTGTTTACACCTGGATGTTCATAAAAATTCTACTAGAAAGCAAATTGATTCAATAAAACTTATGAATCAATTGATTGATTTGTAATGAAATTATATGTTTTATCTGAAAAATCACTTGACATTGGCGGAATAGTTTTACTTAAGCTTATTGTCATTAAATAAATAAGGGAAAGAAAGATATTATATGATTTAAAGAAATTGCTATGAGATATTCACTTGAAACCTCTCAAAATTCTAATCACAATATGCATTCCTACAGGCGCTGTCACAAATATGACTCGATTCGAAGGTCCAAAGATATGAATTTTAGGTATGTGTTGTTCAGTCAATATTGTCTTAATGAAATTACAAATACAGAATTATTTACCAAGTACTGTCATCTTCTTCACAAGCCATGATATGTTGTAAATAGCTATAGTAATCAACCGCTTACTACAGTATTTTTGAGAAGGAATTAGATGATATTATTACTATATTGTAGAACCTGAAACAATTAAACTGAAATGTTATTTGACGCATGGGTGGCAGCAAGGCAGCAACGCAAATCGAATACTCCAGTAATGATATACATACAAATTTTAAAGTCCTGCAATAGCCACTAAATACACAAATTTCTGATAAAACAACAAGAATTTCAAGACATTTCAGTCAGATGTAGATGATGATGATAAAATATAAATAAATATTTACTCGTGACAGACATTTACTTTGATTAAGGTGACATCGGACATTAAACAACTTGGTAAGTTAGTTAGACAAATGTCAATTGTAGCTACTGTCCTCTATTATACATGTCCATACAAAATACACAATTAGCCCATTTCCCCCGTTTCAATGCTCCCTAAAAGCAACACCTTAATTTAAAGACAATAAATCAAATCAACGACTAGAAAAAAAAACTACCTACATACAATAATTCCAGCGTACTTGTACTACTTGTACAATAGAGGTGCAGATGAATTTTATTTAATTAGGATTATGATTTTGTTTGACATGGAAAATAATATCACACATTATAACCCTCTTTTTTCCTTCGCCGTAGTCGGACTAGTCGGGTAAAAACTGCACAGCCATTCATTAAGGTACGAGCGCCGAGCGGCTGCATAAGGTTGCATCGTAATAGAAAATGTTTCGCAGTCTGTGGTTAATAGTCGTCTATGGTTTCGTTCTGTGGTAAGTTAGTAAGTACATATTTAGTAGAATTAGAAAGTTGAATGAAGTTGATTGACTGTTGAATTATTGATATATAATAAAATATTTATGTAATTTCTCGCTAAAGATTTACACCAAACAGCTATCTCCCTGAATTTGAGGCTTCATTCTATAAATTTCAACTTTCAAGTTCCAACTCAACCCATAATAATTATTTAACTGACCGGACCGGCAATCAATGAAAATAATGTGAATAAAATTGTAAAAAACCTCGCCCGATAAATCTTTGTTTTGTTCATTATTGCAGAGCTGGGCTGCTTATAAAATGAAAGAATGCCATCATTTATTCCCTAACAAAGAAGCATTTATTATATTTTCATTGTACATAATACTATTTGTATTTCAAGGTAAGTGGTTTTATTTTATAAATTAAGTTTCTACTTTTGCCTACTAAAAATGTGGGTCTAACTTGCTCTAAATACTCCCTAAAACTTCAGTATAGTAATTTAATGTGATAGATAATAGTCCTTAGCCATTTTATATTTACTTTACTATTTCATATTCATAATAATACAGAATAATTACAGACACATTATGTGGAAATTAGATTTTCATTATGTTAGTTACCTGAATAACCATTTCATACACAATGGGACCACCTACAATGTATGTTTAAACAGCATAGCAGTTTACTCTTGATAAGTCATACATTAAACATGTTAAATATTATACAATTTTCCTGAGTACCTACTTTACAAAATGTCAAATGGCACACACCCAAAAAGTATTAATTCAGAGTTCAGACTGATACATACTATGGGTCATGTACATAATCAATAACATATTACTATCAGCTTTATTATTGTTACTTTATTTAAACTTTAATAATCTTTAAATTATATAACATGATTTATTTTGACTGTTTGAATAGATTGTATGTCTAAACTTTATTACAGATCTTGATTATAGATTTAACTAACTTAATTAATATGTTGAATTCTGATAGATTTAAAATAAAAAATAAAACATATTATATCTATAGCTAATAAAGAAAATGTTTTGTTTTTAGTAATAGTTTTCAAGAATTATAAACCTAAAAACCTAAGTAAAGGAAGGGTTGGTCCCTAGAAATCTATAAACTATACAATCTTGCTTTGATCAATGTATTTTAAATTCTTTCTTGAAAAATATGAAAACATACTTAATCTATACAGATAACTAAAATTGAAGTGTCTGATTGTAATTGTAAAATAACAGTTTTTCACTTCATGCCTATGAAAGTATATACAATACTGACATGATAAACCAATTTTGAAAGAGTTCCTCTCTTTGTCTGTCTGTCTGTTTGTTCCGGCAAATCTCTGAAATAGATGGACTAACTTTAACAGGACTTTCACGAAATATTATATTTTGAATGTTATTTTAAATAATTTACAGTGATATTTTGCTGTATGCATTATATGTTTTATGTATTGTTGTATTACAGGCATATTTGTAACAGCTTCAAAAACAGAAAATGGTGTCTATGACTACAATACAACACTGGTTGTGTTCTTATCAGAATTACTCAAACTTGTTTCCTCTGCAATTTTATATACCTACAGACGCGAGTAAGTCATAAAATTACATACACTTTATAACCAATAACATGTTATTGCAGTACAAAAATAACTACTGGGCAATTGCAGTCTGAAACAACTATAAATATTTGGTTTTAAACACTATCAAATTATTGAAGATTAATTTCTTATTCTAAATGGGGTAAAAATAAATTAATTACGACATTTCATTCACATACATTTAGGTTACTGCAGTTGTTCAAGTTTGCTATTTCCTATATGAGAACCTAAAATGCATTTTAATTAGCCATTCATAAGCATATTAGCCAATATGTGTAGGAAGTCCATTATTTCACCATGACGGAACCTTTAATTGAGATTGTTAATTGTTTCTATAGGCAGTGCATTAGTTATTGGGGATATGCAATGGTATAATAAAATTATAGATCACCAATGTTACACCAGTTACTTTACCATTGGTAAAGTTTAAAATAAGTACCTAGGTATTATATTATTAGCAAGTCACACTCAAACTCAAGCATTCATAAGCCCCAGTAGCCTTACCATCAAGTGAACTGTATGCCATTCACCACATTCATAGTATAATAAAGAACTAGGCAGTAAGTAGTTCTATTATCATCAACCAGTAGCCTGGTACATTTGGTTAACTGATAGATTTCACTTCTTATTTGGATGCAGATAAGCAATAATGTGTCAACCCGCATAAACTTGGTTTTGAGAAAATGGCGTCTTAAGATGATTGTATACGTAATTTAAGATTTGTTTTATGACATAAATCCATTTTTTACGTACTTTTATGTTTCAGATGACTTGAAACACTTTTTTAGAATGTTAAATACGTGATGCATTATCAAAATATATCAAAACCTTTGAATTTGACTTTTTGTGGGTTGACACATTATTGCTTATCAGCATCCAATTATGTTAATGTTTTTTTTTACTTTTTTCAGGAACAAGCCCCATATCTTCAAAGCAATATTAATAAATTACAAATTATTGTTATTTTACTTCATCCCATCATTGCTTTACTGTTTTTACAACAATCTGGCATTTGTCAATTTGTCCCACTATGATCCAACATCATACTATATTTTACTACAATTCAGAGTTGTTTTGACTGCTCTCATATTTCAGGTAATTTTTTTTAATACATGTTATTGAAAAAAAAAATGTTGTTGCATGTCTGACATTAACTTTGAGATATGCAAATTTTAAAATTCTTATCTGTATGTATACTTACCTACTTTATTTATATTTTCAGTTCATATTCAAGAAAAGTTTAACATTCATACAATGGATTTCACTAGGAGTTTTAACACTTGGATGTATGATAAAAAATTTCGACGCCGCTACTATGCAATCAAATGATGAAGCAGATTTGTGGTCGCAGGTGTTTAATATATACTTCTTGTCCATCAACTTCCAGAACTTCTGCTCATGTTTGGCAGGGACATATAATGAGTATCTATTGAAAACTAAAGGCTCTAATGTTGATATATTTCTACAAAATGTATTCATGTACTTGGACTCAGTAATTTGTAACTTTGTCATATTGATGTTCAAGGGTGAAGTAGCCACTATATTTGATGATTTCTACTCACTGGGAGACATTTTTGTAATATTAATTACAGTAAATAGTGCTATAGTTGGTATAGTAACTAGTTTCTTTTTAAAGAATCTGAATTCGATATTAAAAACTTATGCCAGTGCTTTGGAACTCATAATAACTGCAGTGGCATGCTACATGCTGTTTAACATAGTGATAACGAGATACACAATTTTGTCTATATGTCTAGTCAGCATAGCTGTTGCTATGTACTTTAAAAATCCTGTCAACAATGTCACTTCTAATATGACACATGTAAAAGACAAAATGCCACTCCTAGGAAGTACTGTTGAAAAAGTATAATAGTTATATGGATAATACTCACCTATTATGCAAGTAATTTTTAATTTGCAATTTAATGTAGAGGGAGGAATTACAATGTGTGTCAAAGTATTATGTCTCTTGTAACGAGATCTTAATAATAATGTAATTGAATATTGTCACAACATACATTCGTTGATCATTTTTAGACTGAATGATAAGTAGAAAGTAAAATAATGTTGACACTGTTTTAAAATTATTATAATTTGGTTATACCTCTCATGGATATATCCGCTTTGAATAACTAATGTTTATCAGTGACGTTTGTTTAGTATATTTAGTTAGATTTCTAGGTTTATTCACAAATATTTAAGAATCTCATATTATTATTATTTCCCAGTTACTTAAGGAAATCCCGGCTGATCTGATCTGCACAGAATGAATATGTATATGAAATGCAGGTATTTGCTCTTTGTTTGAGCGTTTATGAGATTCAAATATATTAGGGGCTCTCACGGTGCATAGGGCTGTGAGCAATATTGTTACTTAAGTTACCATGTTGTAAGATAATAAAAATCCCAAAGAATGATATTAGTAAATTATTATCTAAGTAATGATAATTTCTTATCAACTCAAAATCGATGGCATTTAGTTTATTTGTAAGCCTGAAATTTGTCACAACTATGCGTGGTATTAGTTATTTATTACGAAAAAATACAAAATTTGAAATGTAAATAGATAGGCGATCAACTGGAGGTACGAAAAAAGTATTGTATTGGATAGAAAATAAACTATGAGTTTTATATTTTACAAAAAGTAAATAATCTACAGAATGTGGGGTGCTCCATGCATACCTAGAACTAATTAGATGAGAAGAATTAGTCTGTTTTTTCTTATATTTACACATTATATCATGTAATTCTTTATTATAATATTTTACTATATTTAAGCGTATGTTCCAAGAAGACGAAGAAATAAAAAAATAAATTGAATTCTTACCACTTATCATTGTATTGCCATAGAGTAGACGGAGAATAAAATGCAATCTGTGAATGAATTTGTACAAAACATTCTACATCATAATGGTTTTTTCATTCATTCTACATCAGTCTTGGTCCCAATTAGTTTTTTTTTCATCGAAATCAAACCTTTGTAGTTTGTATATGAAATCTTACCACCAACCAGGCGAAGCTACTGGCGCAAGGTAGTAATTAAATAAAACAATAAGGGCCACCTTTTATTTACAATTCAATTAATTTATTATGCTACAACATCACATTTGCAGGAAACAGCAAGAAGTCATATTCTAGACATTTTATCACCATTTGATAATAAGGCAGGCAGTTGAAATTATGTGATTATTATTATTATATAATACAGAAATGGCTCAATTAATTTTGGTTTATTTAAGCAATGTTTTTAGGCACAATTCTCTACGTTTTCACAATCCCTAAACAATAAAGTAATTAAATAATAACCTTGTTTAAATATTGAAATATTACAAACATAATACATGATTTATTGTACATTTAAATTATTATTCTAGTATTAAACATTGCCATAATGGCAAAATGATAATATTTTACTCCTAGGAAGTTCATAAAAAAATAATTAATTTTAATAATCTAGCACTTTTGAATAGCATCAGCTAGACACGAAAATAAGGTGTGGTACCATAACTGGATGCAGATAAGCAATAATGTGTCAACCCGCATAAACTTGGTTTTGAGAAAATGGCGTCTTAAGATGATTGTATACGTGATTTAAGATTTGTTTTATGACATAAATCCATTTTTTACGTACTTTTATGTTTCAGATGACTTGAAACACTTTTTTAGAATGTTAAATCCGTGATGCATTATCAAAATATATCAAAACCTTTGAATTTGACTTTTTGTGGGTTGACACATTATTGCTTATCAGCATCCAACTAAGCTACTAATAGTTATTTGTTTAATAAATACTGTACTATTGTAGTGATTGTCGTACAGGGTCACACAACTGCGACTAGACACATTATACCATTTGTATGCAAGATACTGCCACGCCATATAACATTGTTATAAGTACTCACAAAGAAGGATAAGAAATATGGCTTCAAAAGCAGGCTGAGTTATTATTAAAACTACCTATATAGAATTTTTATAACTATGCAACAAATTAAACATTTAATTGATATCCATCTTAGATGGATCAGGTTCCCCTAAACCAAAATGATTCATGATTAATACTTATTTCTTGAAACCTATCTACATTGTTTTGGGACATGCTTTTATATTGGTTTGTACAGAAGTGTGGTGACATACTTCTTTCTGTACCTATGAGTGGCTGACAGTACCATAACTCCATCCTTTATGGACAAGGCATATAGATGGTTCAACATTACATGATTAGGTTCAGGCAACAATGTTGGTTCACACTGAAACAAGAATACATTATCAAATGCCGCACAACCAAATTAAAAAATATTGTATTAATGTGATTATATCTTGACTAGTTGTGATAACTGATAACACCTGATCTTGGAACAGTGACAAGTTTCATTTTGAATATCAGTCCTAGTCCATAATAAACGAAGAAATTCAACAATCTAGGGTCCAAAAATAAATATTACATATAGGAAAGATTTGTATTATTGGATGTAAAGAATAAACATAAAAACCACTGGACCAGTTTGAAAAAACTTTCCTCAATAGATAGCTAACACTATAACACAACATAGGCTATATTTTACACAGGTGAAACTGTGTGTCTTCTGTTAATCTAATATATAAAATTCTTGTGTCACAGTTTTCGTTGCCATACTCCTCCGAAACGGCTTGACCGATTTTGATGAAATTTTTTGTGCTTATTCGGTATCTATGAGAATCGGCCAACATCTATTTTTCATCCCCCTAAATGTTAGGGGTAGTCCACCCCAAAAAAAAATATGGCAATACAATGTTTGCCGGGCACAGCTAGTATTATATAAAGTTATACTTACTGACAGGGGTGTATCCTTATTGAGGATGACTTGTAACAAATGTGGAGGTAGTATAGGTGGACCTGACACCTTCTCCCAGGGCTTTGATTGTGGTATTTCCTGTAACCATTATTTTCAAATATTCAAATACCTCTAAGGAACAAATTTTTCTCTTCATCAAAACTTTATGATGTCACAATATATTGTTACCTGTGAGTACTCAGTTTGTGCACCACTATGTATTCCTTCACTATCTTTTGCCAGAGCTTGGAATACTTCAAAGTCTGACATTTTGACTGTAACCAAATTATTTTTTGAACCCATTCCATTGTCAATCACCTTCTGAAAAATAAGTATCATACAAAGGCTTTACTATAATAAGACTTGATCTGTTCAGTAACAAGATGTGCCATTAAAGATACATACCACAGAGGGGTCATGCCGCCACTCTCCATCTACAAAGTATTTGTATTGATGTTCACCCTCTGGCAAGTCAATTATAGTCACAAAGTCTCTGTGCGACTTTACCATTGGGATGGTTTTCCATTCGGTAAATGTTCCACTTATGTAAACCTATAAAACCATAAAAAAAATGTATTTGATGATAATACTAGCATTGCAGTTGTAGCACTCAAATGAAACTATTTTTAGATTTACCTCAATGCTTATGGACTCACCTGTTTACCTCCACCCTCCCATTTGAACACAGTAGGCAAGACTTTAACATCGTCAACGAGAGTGCTGCCTTCAGTCAATGTGTTTGACCTCTCTCGTGGCCCCGTGTACTCGATGTCACTCTCGGGCACTGCTTTAGTATAGTACGGAGCACCGTCTTCTATATTGCTTTCATCTTCACGACTGCTCGGGTCATCGTCCTTTTTCTTATCAAACGTAAAGGCTTCCCCTTCTTTAGCAGGAGATGAAGGGCCAATATCTGGTGCTTTAGTAACCGTATCCCGATGCCATTCCTTCGGCTGATTACTTCCTGCATTACCCATGAGATCCTGAGCTAGTTTTAGTAAATAAGTGAATGTTACACACACGTGAAAATTTCAATTTTGTTTAAGTTTAGACAACACCCTATAAAAATGCATCAATTGCATGCGAATTGCAAACAAAAAAAGGTATTTATTTTGCAATTGCTTGCAAACGAATGACAGACATGACAGTTTTCTTGAAGGAAAGGCTGTCGCCTGCCTGTCATGTTATGTCTCTGTTCAGTATTAGTTCTGTCTGACTGAGCTCGACTAAGCTGGTATTGTGTATAAATCATAGATAAAGAAAAAAATCGGCATAAATAGTCCATCCCTTTTAAAACGCCGCCGTTTAGTCCGAAGGTAGGACAGGCACGTGAGTAAAAGAAAATAGCTAAAATGCAGTATGGACGGCACGAAATGGTAGCGTGCCGTTAGTATAATATTTAATTTGCATTCTTTTAACCTTTTTCACGTAAACGGGTAGCAAATAGCTAGGCAAGATCGCTTTGGCTTCGTCCATAATAAGCGCGACTCTTGAGATTATTCGTCCATGAGTCCAAAGTCAAAAAAATACAAGGTTTATGCTTGAGCGTGATGCATGATTGTACTTCTACTTCTTTAAATAGTTATATTTTTATAAAGTTAAACCAAGCGAAAAAATTCATTGTCGATGGGTTATTAGTTGTCAGGTCTGAAAGTGATATGAGTGACACAGTCAATTTGACAGAGGGCTGACTGCTCCACTTCCACTCCACCATCGCCAACCTAAGAAAGTTGAAGTTGAATAAAATCTATGTATTCAAATCAATACAAGACAAGCAGAGTGAGTGATATTAAAGACAAATAGCTTGAAAAATATTTCATAGTTTCGTGCGTTTCTGAAAAACGTTAGCGAAGAGGACTGAAAAGAGAATACAATTTATTTACATAAATTAAATCAATGCCTATTATTTATTAGATTCCCAAATTGAAATTAAATCTTCTCAAAGTGCTGGCTGGTGAGGTGAGGTCATTTTGTGTCGTGCGTTTGTTGAACCGATTGAAGTGTATCGAGGTGGACTCATGAAAGTAACACCTAGCGTTACAGTAGCAACTCGAATCTAATAATGAACGATGAGAAGCAGCCTCTCCTTACGGGGCCACCGACTCCAACAGACAACATTGAAGCTCAAAATGTTGAATTAGTAACAAAAACACCATTGCACACCGATGAAAAGCCTATAGGTGATTATAACCCAGCATCAGAAAGATGCTTAGAACACCCAACGTCCAATTTCGACACGTTAATCCATCTCCTGAAGGGAAACATTGGAACTGGTATATTGGCGATGCCAGACGCCTTCAAGAATGCTGGACTTATATTTGGTGAGTAAGGCAGTATAATGAAATTCCTTTATTTATTTATTTGCAGGGGCCCAATTAACATCCCCACAGGGTTATGACTAAACCACTCGATTATCTTGTTCTCCAGGTGTGTTTTCCACTCTATTCATGGGGGCGATATGTACACACTGCATGCATGTGCTGGTTGAGTGTTCCCATGAACTGTGCATTAGGAATCAAAGACCTGCATTGGGCTTTTCTGAGGTTGTAGAAGATGCTTTCAACTCAGGCCCATTAATCTTCCGGCCACATGCTAAGAAAATGAGGTACATATGCCATAAATTTTATTATCTTCATCTCATTACTATTTATTAAGTATTTCCATATTTTTTCTCAACTTATCATCTCATTATATTATCATATCTTTTTAAATAACACCCAATGTATATTATGGGCAAACACAAAATTTTCCTTTTCATAATTACTATTGTTTGTGGTAAATAATTAAATATTTGCTGTGCCCATTGATAACAACAATGTTGCTTGTGTGGAATGTTTTAGATATCTATTGACAGTTAGCAGATATTTACTTATAGTTTTTAACCAACTTAAGAGAAACAAGGAGGTTCTATGTTTGATGCAAATGCTTTTTTTTGTACATATAAATCAAATACTTGAAAATGGCTGGATGGTTTAAAGAGTTTTGTATAAAGAATGATCAAAGGTGGTTCCATATCTTATTTTTTGTATGAAACATATGGCTTTTCAAGAAATTGAAATGATAACTGTGACACATTCAATGACTTCTCAGGTATTTGTGGGTCAATTTATTTAAGGTTTGGTTCTTTTGGTAGAGGAATGTTGTGGTTGGTAGTTGGTAAAAAGTCCTCTGTGAACTTTGCTATAAGAAAAGTTAACCACCTTCAACCAGTGTCAAATGTATCATCAAACTTGGTATCAAGCACTAACTTCAAAAGTAAATATGTAATGAATTCCTCATGAATTTACTTTCCTCCTTTTGAAGTGGTTTGAATTTGAACAATCAAAACAATTTTTATTTTATACATTGGTCACAAAATAGCCTTTATGCCTCAGGGATAAAGTACACAATATACTTCTTAGTAGTGACTTTCCCTCTATAACTGTTATGGATAAGAAAGTGTGCCTAATAACTTTTTGTGGCTAAATGGAACCACAATTTCTATATAGTTTGTTCGACCATCATGATTGAGGGAGGAAATATATATATAAGAAATATAGCTTTTATTACAAAATTGTATCCTACTAAAAAGAAACAGAAAGTGTGTACCAAATCCATGTTTCTATATAATTTACTAACTATTCAGTAGAAGTAGCTGATTTGGCACTTAATATATATATATATATATAAATATACACTTAATATGTGTACATATATGTGTGTGTGTATATACATATATATATTAAATAGGATTGATTTGGTATGCATTGGTAACCCATATTATGATAAATATTATGTTTTTTTTTTCAATGTCCATTGCATTTGTCTATCTAAAAGTGCCAGGTATTTCAGTTGTTATAAACATGATTCATATCAAAATAATATTCATTGTCCTTTTTGATACAATTATTATTGAAAATCAATATTATTATCTAACATATTATACAATACATGCTAGGTTGATATCATCATTCAACAAATGACAAATTGCATTATTTAATTTCCCACATTGTGGTATATTTACATTATTTATTATTAGCTATATGATAAATGCATATTTATTGTTTCAGGAATATTGTCAATATATTTTTGGTATTAACACAACTGGGATTTTGCTGTGTGTACTTTCTATTTGTAGCAACTAACATTCAAGATATGATGCATTACTACCACATCTACTTGGGGGTACATGTGTACTTGATACTGTTGTTCCCACCCATTGCAATACTGGCAATGGTGAAGAATCTCAAATATTTGACTCCGGTGTCTCTGATTGCTTCCATAATGACAGCTTGGGGCCTAATCATAACATTCTATTACATCTTGCAAAACTTACCTCGTGCTAGCAGTGTGAGCTCATTTGCAAGTTGGCAACAATTACCCTTGTATTTTGGGACAGCTATATACGCATTTGAAGGGATTGGAGTGGTGAGTTTAAAATTAAGTTTGCTTCTATAAGTATACTAATATAAATTAAAAAAAATTGCATAAGTATCAGTGTTGTACCAGCTTAATTAGTATCTCAAAATTTTATATTATTTTTGGTAGGTAAATGGCTTGCAACGCAACACCGCGTGCGTTACCTTATAAAAACATAAGGCTGATAGACAAAAAGGTCTCAAGATGCAAAATGCTTCACCTTACTCACAGGAATACAACACCACACTACTCTAAGTTAGCATTATGTGGTAATCTTTCAGTCCCCAGTGAAAATACTGTTATACTCTGTTAAAAGCTTACATAGAAGTGAGGCCTAATTGTCTTCATACAGTGTTACTGAGATAAATTCGTTTTGAGGGTACACAGAAAGAGAGTTGGTTGACTTTTAAAGTGTGATCAGTCATTGTTAAGTGAGATTGGTACCTACTTATAGGCATATAAATTACTGTTATTATCCCTCATGCCAGCCTCATATAAGCCAGTCCTGTTACTATATAAGATCTTGCCACTAAATCACACATACCAATTTTCATACAGGATACACAAAAATAGATTTTAATGTCATTGATACTAGGTTGGTTATGACGAGCTGAAGTTCATTATAAATGATTTGCGTATACATAATATTATGTAAATCTCAAGACAGGTCTTTTTTATGGAAAAATATTTTATAAGTAACTCTTATCTTTGCGCATAATTTTTTTTTTATCATTCTTATGTGTTTCTGATTTAAATATTATTATAAGATACACCCAACTAATATACTTGCTCATTTAATTATATTTAAAAGGTTTTTTTATGCAAATACATTTGAAGTTCTATACTAACTGTTTCGATTTATAAATTTTTACATATATGTATAATTGAACACTCTAATACCACATGGGAAGGTACCTATTATGTAAAAAAACATTAGTAGGTAATATACCTACAGTAATTTCTACTGTGGATTGGTATCATTACGAGGTTTGTGTTGAAGGAGTGACTAAACCTGAGGGAATTCAAAGTCTATATATGTAAACGGCGACATCTTTCACGAGAAAAGGTGGTGGTTTACCTACTCCTTATGGGGCTTTCCGCGAAATGGTCCTTCCGAACGAAAGGCCGCCGTGATGATTGAGTTATTGATTTAAACAAACGCCCCGATGGCGCACAGTTTGAGAACACGAGGTATACATGTGGCATTTTGTTTATACAGTCTGTTTTGAATTGGATTGACCTTTGTAAACATTACTATTATCTGCGGCATACTGGTCAAAACTGCGTAATCTAAAAAAAATATGTAATTACACCTACCTACTTACTTTTGGTAAAAAGCAGATCATAGAAATCTGAGAGCACAAGTTTCATTTAACAACACCTAATTTTGCTAATGAGAATGTTTGTATACAACAATATTTCTTCTAATTTATTACCTATGGTACCTACAGTACCTTCTTTACATTAATTGGTTTAAGGCAGAAAAGAAATCCAAGTTTTTCAACAAAGACGAAGTATTTACCTACTCTTATACTAAGTACCTATTATCGTTGTAATCAAAATCGGTATAAAAAAATAGGGTCAACTTTTTATAGCCATCATTATTTGAAGTGGTAATAAAATACGCTATAGTTGAGTGCTTATTTAAGTAGGCCCGTTTTTCTATCAATGTGGTTTATATTGCCTATTTTACTGTTTTGCATTTTGTACGACGCGTATTAACATCGATTTGACATAATTTGTAGGTTTTGCCATTGGAGAACAATATGAAAACACCGCAAGACTTCGGTGGTTGGGCTGGCGTCCTGAACACTGGCATGGTCATTGTGGCTGCCTTGTATACTGGCATTGGGTTCTTTGGATACTTGAAGTATGGTGACGGCGTAGAAGGCAGTATTACCCTCAATTTGCCTAACACAATGTAAGTACATGCGATGCTGGACGAACCAGATTCGATCCCCATAAACGTAAATGATTTGTTTTTGGCATTGAAATATGGAAAAAGTTCCTTATTCTTAAGATACAGTTCTACTGTGGCTACGATATAAAATTTTTCTACGTCTCGTACAGGTGTTGTCATGAGGTACGAGCGCTGACCTTGAATCCGCAGTAGTGATTTAATGTTTCCCCAATATTTTAACTGAGCGCTCATAGCTCGTGACGCCAACTGTAGGTATTTATAATTATAAACTTTGCTTACGTGTTTGGTATTGTTAATAATGGTTTGATGTCATTGTTTCAGACTAGCGCAGAGTGTTCGAGCGGTGATGACTGCAGCTATATTCTTATCATATGGCCTGCAGTTCTACGTGCCCATGAACATCGTGTGGCCCTTCGTCAAGTCCAAACTGTCATCGGAAAAAGCGTTGAAACACGGCGAAGCAGTCACTCGGATCGTGCTCATATCATTGACATGTGGGTAATTGGTATACCTATTGTTCGGTATTATTCGAGTGTGTTATCGATGTTCGGAGTTGTTAGTGTTTTATCGCTAGTTAATATGAATTAATTCATTAGCACATGTCCTAAATTATGACGGTCTGGTCCATAGGTTATCAGCTTGGGGGAAAATGCAATAAATATTACCTACTTATTTGATTCATAACATATCTATACACATAAATAACATTGAATTGTCTATAATTTCTAATTAACACGTTTTCACTAAATGTATATGAAAGTGTGTACTTATATATATATATACAAAAAAAATATTTTTTATCTCTATGTCTTACTGCCTGTTCCGGCTAATCTCTGAAACGGCTGGACAGATTTCAACGACACTTTCACTGGCTAGTAGATGTTAGGAAGAGAAAATGCAGCATAGGTATTTTCTCTAAAAAAATCTCTATGTAACATAGTTTTTTTTTTTGGGCTTGCAAGCAAGCCCAAAAAAAAAACTATGTTACATAGAGATTTTCAAATTCAAGAATTTAAAGTAAAAAATTGTAATACCACTCAGATCCAGCTCCCTAGCTCATCCCCCAGCAACGCCCTAAGCCGAGGTCCGAGCCCCGCCCCGGAGTGCCCTTAGCTGTGTTGCTTAGTTTTTAAGTTTAAGCTCGGCTGGAGGCCCTTGGGTCTCGCCCTTTAGTCCGGTTAAGCAGTGGAGGTAACTCCCCCCTATCAACTGCGAGAGACCATATCGTAAAAAAATAAAATAATACGTTTATAAGAAGCGAAGCCGTCGTAGCCTGTACCCACAGTAATGTTTGTTATTTGTCCTACAGTTTCGGCCGCAGCCCTAATTCCAAACCTGAGTGGGATTATATCGCTGGTGGGCGCGTTTAGCAGTTCAGCGCTCGCCCTCATATTCCCCCCCGTCATCGAGATCATGACCTTCTGGCCGGATCGCCTCGGGAAACACCACTGGAAGCTGTGGAAAGATATATTTATCATCATATTCGGTGTTACTGGATTCGTCTTCGGCACCTATACGAGTGTGAAGAATATCCTAGTACCCACAAGATAAGTTGCAGATATATGACGACACGACAAAACATAATATTAAACCAAAGATTCATTTTCAATGATTATAACGATTTTATTCTGATATATCCACGACAATAATTGTATGTAACAATTTTTAGGTATACTTTGCTTTTTAGCATTTTATTTAGCTTGTAGGTATTTTAATGTAGATAATTTATACAGTGCAGTAATTTATTATAGAGCTTTCTTATAATTAGGAAATTGAAAAATATTTATTCCTACAAAATGATAGTGAACGAAAAGATCTATGAGATTGTAAACATTGCAATGTATGGTTATTGTATTTTAAATGTTTATCTTCGTATATAGATGTGATAGAACAGTGATAACCAACATTCCAGCGTATTAGGAAATTGTACCTGTTGGTATTTTTATTTATGATACCTAATTGTTTTATAATTTATAAAAAAATCTAGAAAAATATGTTTGTTATGTTGCACAAGTATGACGCGTTCTTTGTTGAAACAGGTATACAATGTTTCCATGCTTATATTATTCTAACATAAATGTATTTTGTATGTAAGATACAGTCAATACATAGCTAGGTGTTATTTAATCGCATAATAATTGGATGCAGATAAGCAATAATGTGTCAACCCGCATAAACTTGGTTTTGAGAAAATGGCGTCTTAAGATGATTGTATACGTGATTTAAGATTTGTTTTATGACATAAATCCATTTTTTACGTACTTTTATGTTTCAGGTGACTTGAAACATTTTTTTAGAATGTTAAATACGTGATGCATTATCAAAATATATCAAAACCTTTGAATTTGACTTTTTGTGGGTTGACACATTATTGCTTATCAGCATCCAATTTGATATCCGTATTACGATAAATATAGTTGCGCCTTATGTTTTTGTCAGAAAGTAACTGCTTGTATGGACACTATCGTAATTTCCAAAGGAGTCGTCTTTTTGTATAAGTGTACTTCCTGTTATTGGTAAATCTACGTCCCTTCGAGCATTAATGGTAAGCAGTCTCTATCAGGCAGCTATGACAGTACCCCTATCACGAGTTTGCCACCGTTTTCGTAAACTAAACTCGCTAGCGTCACTCACAATATTGGTATGAGCTATTGCAGTTCTTCATATCACCGACAGGTGTCGCTGCACGAAATCTCATAGAAATATTAGACGGAGACGCTAGCGAGTATAGAAAACGGTGGCAAACCCGTGATAGGGGTACTGGTGCCGTGATGAGTTATGAGCGAATAGTGGGAATAACTGCGCATGTATATGTACACATCTCACCATACATGGCGCGACGCGAACATAATACATCTACATAATTTTTTTTGGGACTGGTAAGACCCAAATAAAATCACCCCGTAGCCGAGTACTGCCCATAAGGCAGCACTGGCAGGATCGCTATGAGGGGACCGCTAGTGGTATTAATAAAGATATATGTCGTGGTTAAGAATTTGCGCTTTATTACTGAAAACTCGCTAAGCCTAGGAAGGGAGGTGACTCAGCGCACACTACAACTACTGCGCGTTCAAGGTCAGCGCTCAAACTCGTGACGGCACTTATACGACGCAAATTCCGTAAGCTATTTTAAGTTATAAAGGCGCGAACTACTTTCAGATACCTAATGTTCAACTGTATATAATAATAATACAACTAAAAAAGACCCGAAGTTAATCCTAGCAACCCGTTCTCGATTCGCTTTAAATTACGATTTTTTAAAGACTAATAGAAAATGTTGTCTTTTGTACAAATATATAATATGGATATAGATTAGCTATAAACCCATCGGAGTTAAACTGTTTGTTTGTTCAATTGTAAGTGAAACCGTATCAAAATCGTAACGCAGTTTAGAAGAACGGTGCGTTCAATCTGACAAAATAATTTTGTATGTATGTACTTAAATGGCGACTTCGATTTATACTTTAAAAAAATAGTAGTTTAGTCCGCCTGTATCACTAAAAAGTTGCTGAAGGTGTGAAGTGTAAATAATACATATAAGTAAAAGTATGTTCAGGATCAAGATTTATTTCAAGTGACTATTTAGAATTTAATATTATTTAAATTGAGCTCTGTCAAGCGTTATTATACAATGTTGGTGTTTTAACATTACTAATTCAATTGCTGGAAGTGATGATTCATCGGACTTGTTTGTTTGCATTAAAAAAATTTTTTCACTTCGCAATGATTTTTAGTTGGACGCATTTGTTTCCCATCTGAGGCGGTATAAATAATAATGATGTGTGTACCTAAGTGGTGTCATTGCTAATTGTGACAGTCCGTTACAATCGTAACTGTGCATTTATATAAAATTTTGTCTTTTTCAAATCGCGCATATTTAATTTATAATATTTATTCGAATAGTATACATTTTACGATCCATAGAGAAACAGCCAATGAATCAATCTACCAGCCAGCCGAAAGGACACTCCAAAATGCCTACTAATGTATGTAATTATGTATATATTAAGTGTTATGTATGTATATATTAATGTGCCCGCTGATTGTTATAATGCTTTGCGCTGGAACTATGACTCAATCAATAATTCTGCTTGACATCGCAAACGTCACACGTTTTGACATCGGTAAGAATACGGTCGCGCACGTTATGAATTCGCGGGGATTATAACCAATATACTAACCCATCCCATGTTTATGTACTACTTACCTTACCTTCCGTAAAGCTGAATTATCTATTCAAAATCATGTACATTTTGGATTATAATAATATAGCTCTTCGGTGCTTAGCATTTAAATTAAATCTTTGATTGATTCATACAAATCCTGTACTGACCTTGCCCTTGAAAACGTAGCACTACGCTCTTGTAGATTATGATAATTTACTGAATACTGATATAATACCTCCGCCAGTAAAACTAAAATCATTTTTAAAGCTTTTGTAATTCAGTGTTATAATTTGTATTCAATCACTATTATAAACTGGCTATCGCTGACCGCCATGCCATAGTCGTTATTTGTTTGCTTTCAAATGTATTTAAATCATATAAGTATTTGCTTACAAGTGTAATACATATATTTATTATGTTTGTGTATTTGTGTCAGAAATATATTGAGCAGAAATAATTACATTGGTTTTAATTAGACGACCCACTTTCATAATTTAGTAATTCTCTACTAAAAAAAATATTTTATACGGTACTCTGTCTGGCAAGTAAGCGATTTTTTTTATATTCATTACATAATCGTTGCGTTTGCACGCAACGCATTTTTTATTTTATTTTAATGTCCGTGGCAACGCAACGACGGTGAGAGTGAAGCGAAATTTTCTTTTTACTATGTATGTACTTAGTGTGTCAATTCGAAGCGCCTCTAGCGAAGTGAGTAGGAACAGAATTTATAAGAAATTGAAATTTATTCTACATGTTAACTCTAACTCGGACAAATATTATTTATTAATTGTGTTCATAAAAAATCTAAATGGTGTGTGCATTACCGCTGATTCATTGATGTTGAAGAGGAAAATGTGGACCCCTAATGTTACGGGTATCTACCTACATCGGCCTCGTATTATACAATAATAAATACAGATGTGCATTGCGATAATATTTTTAGTAACATCAGAAAAACTATAATGAATTATTTTATTTTGAAAAAAAAACAAGCTCAGGTTTTTAGATGAATTTTACGGCTAAAGATCCTAAAAATATCGACTACTCATCTCGAACTGTAATTTTGCTCATTGAATTTAATTCATATAAGTTCGGTACTGCCTAGACAATTTTACTAACTAAAAATATATATTTAGGTAGTAGCTGTGACTATAAATGAGCAAACAATCAGCAAATGTTAGAAAAAGGAAATAAATAAATTAAAACCGTGAGGGTGCGGCCTCATGCAGCCGCTCAACGCTCGTTTCCAGCGAGTGACTGCATAACGTAGTTCCTTTTTGAGTCGCAGGATATTTAAAATGGGGTCATGTGACAACATTTGTCGCTGGAAACGTGCGTCGAGCGGCTGCATGTGGTTGCACCTTCAGGTTAATTCCAAGAAAAAAACCTACAAGTATTTTCTTCAAGCTTTATTATTTGGGTAACCCGAAATGGGTCACTTCTGCATGTGTTTGTTATAAGGGACGTCCCAAGGCTATACCACTTGGAGGGAAAGTACTATATCTTAAATAATATTGTTCATAGGACGTTTTGCTGAAGGCTTTATTTTATTTTTATAAGTAAGTATTTATTTATAATATCTGTATTCGAGTCTATTTTTATTTTTTACTTCGGTTTGGAATGACTGATGAAATATAAAGAATATTACCTTCAAAGGAACTTAGTATCATAAAAGCACAGAATAACTTCCCCTCTATGTAGCATAGCCATTGGACGCTCTGTATACAAATATTCTACGTTATATTTTTTTATGTTTGCCTGTATACTGATTGACCAACAAACACCCGGATAATCACAATCATTCTAGGTGTCAATTTGGTGTACCAACTCAATGTGCTGATTTGATTGGCGCCATTTTATGAGCGTTAATAAGATTTATAGATACATGAAGGTAGCTCATCATATAAATATAGTTAACTCTCTGTTGTCTGTAGTTCGATATAACAACTAGTGAGTCTCAAAGAGCGGGAGATGGATCATGTACTTTTTTCAAATTCCTTTACCAAAAGAGAGAGATAGATAAAAATAAAAAATATTTTTTTTTTATCGGCTGTGATAATTTAAGGCAGCATAACACCTGCAACACATGATTGTTTTTACGCATATGTTTAATGTCTATGGTTCTACGATTAACTTTTCTATTAGACTTTTTCCATAGAGTTCTAGTTTTTCGTAAATCTGTCTAGAATGTCACTATTATTCCTGAACGAAATTCCTAAAAAAAATTACACGACGTTATGGTGAAATGTCATTCACCGCCGACAACAATTAAAAAATGTCGGAATCGTGTCAAGACCTTAATTGTCACGGAAATAATGAATTTGGGCCCGACGAATCACCCACAAAGCTTATCGTCAATTACATTCCTGAAGTTATGACGCAGGATATGATGTTCTCGCTTTTTTCGACGATGGGTAAATTGGAAAGTTGTAAATTGATAGCAAACCGAGGCTATGGGTTCGTCGAGTACAGTTGCCCCGAGGATGCAGTTAAAGCACGTAAGGCTTTCAACGGTCTCTTGATGCAGAACAAGACGCTGAAAGTGTCGCATGCACTGCTCAATCCAGAGTTAAAACCGCCCACTAAGCCAGAAGCCGACTGGAACCTCTACGTGTGTAACCTGCCCAACGAACTGACCTTGCAGGATCTACATGGACTGTTCGCACAATTCGGTAAAATAGTTAATTCGCGTATAGCTGCCGGTATAGCCTTTGTTCTTTACGAACACCAATATGAAGCGGAGAGGGCCATTCAAAATATGAATGGTACCACACCGCCTGGTTTTCTACACCCATTAACGGTTAAGTATGCTAATAAAAGTAACCCTAATAAACATAAGAACAATAATAACAATTTTTCTAAGAACTCATTGGTAAAGCCTTACCACTGGATCAATCACATGGGTGCTATCGGGGACCACAATTCCCCAAGCACATGGTCTATTTATATTTATAATATTGCCCCAGAAGTGGAAGAGTTGACTCTATGGCAGCTGTTCGGTCCATATGGTGCTATTGTCTCGGTTAAGATTATCAAAGATCATCAAACCAATAAAAGTAAAGGATTTGGATTTGTGACAATGAGGAACTATGACCAAGCGGCCATGGCAATACAGGCACTCAATGGCTACGTGCTCCACGGCCAGCCCCTCTCTGTTAGTTTCAAAACCCAGAAGAGATAATGTTTAGAACAAGACTTGATAAACTTTACAATATCAATACAGTAACGAAAATTATAAAGGATAACTTATCATTGGTTGGCATTAACACACGCATCAAATAGACCTGAAAATCTCAAGCCCATTTACATTTTTTGTAAATTTGTGACGTCAGTTGACACTTGTTGAAAATATTATGTTACTTTGAGCTATCGACATTGTTAAGTTTGTTTATGAATAATAATTTATTCAGTTTGCTCGTTAAATGTTTCAAGTTTACTAGAAATTAAGATTTGTATTGAATATGACTGTTGTCTGAATGTTCTACATCAGTTGTGAGCTATAATGCTTTCATTATTTTTATCTATTATTTAAGTCTAATAAACAAAATTAAAGAAAGTGCTTTTACAAGATCTTACATAACCATAAGCCACATTGAGATGTTTAATCAGCTACTAGTTTTAGTTGTACACTTTTTATAACATGATGTCTATTTAGGTAGTGAAACAAAATCTAGATTATACATATAATATTTATATATAATAGGATAAATTTGCTGAATTAAAGTTCATTTTCACAATTTTAAGGTGTGTTTCATTTTTTACCCTTTAGTCATTGTATTTGATAAAAAATGTTGTTGGACTGAAATATAAGAATAATGTTATGCATGTATGAATAATTGATTAATAGTGCTTTATAATTGTTGACTAAATGAATTTAATAATTTATCTTTTGGACAATAAATATACTCCTTTATGAATTCATAAAGAATGATGATTTAAAGAATTGTTATTTTAAATATATACCTATGTAGTTAAGTTCCTTCATCTAAGAATTCCAAATAAATGTAATTATAGATATATACCAGTTTATTGGTTTGTTAATGAATTGTAGAACAATTTTAAACATTTTTATAAATTTGTCCCCAGTTTAATAGGAGTATTTATGTGTCATTCATAGTGTAGATTTGTAGGTAGTATAGATTGACTAAAATTAAGTACTACCTGTTTATATAGATATGGGAATGTCTGCAGCTAAGTATTGACTACGGTACAATATGCAACTAGTGCCATCTGTTGACATATTGAAAAACTAGCGTAGATATAAACAATTTAACATGACGTGTTAAACATACAAGTATGTACAGCTACTAGGTGTATTAAAAAAAGCATAGGTAATTCTCATCTTAATTTTAGTAAATTTAAACTTTTTCTCATGATGTGTCGCAAGTGTAATAAAGAGCAAGAACTGCGCCAGTGGAAACCAGAATGAACCATGCGCACTAGGCGGTACGCTTTTGCAGTAAATCAATAGGTAATGTAGAAGTAGTCACGCACACATACATTAGACGTGTTTGTTTATTTCTAAAGAAAAAAGAGAACTATCGTAGAGAGGTGGCCTAAGAGCTAATTTGGAAGTACGTTTGGTGAAGCGGCCGTGGCGGACGGCGAAGGTTCAGCAGTGGCGGGGGGCGTCGGCCTCACCGTGAGCAGCAAGGTGGGTACACCACAGTCTATGGGTCTCTGAATTGGGGCTACGGTGCCCCAAGGTGACTCATGTTGCAGGTAGTGTATTTTGGTTTTTTATCACATACATTCAGCAAGTAAGTACTTACTTACCTACCTAATTCATTAATATCTAAATTGTTTCTAGTATCTAGTAGGATGATTACCTACTAGCTAACCAGGTAAACTAAATGCAAAATGACTAAAAATACCTATGTGTCTCTTGTGGCTGGCGCAAACGCGGCAATAAAGTTTGAATTCTTTCATTGAGTTTTAAGGTAAAACTTGTTGGGAATTTAGGACCACTGATGATTGTAGATTTACCTATTATTTGTTGACATTGAAAAATTTGAAACCAATTCATGTGTGGTGCAGGTGTACCCAAGTCCGGGGGCGGCGCGCGGCGTGTGGGCGCTGCCGCAGCCGCCCCCGTGTACGATGGCGGCGGAGGAGCTGCCCCCGTGCTCGCCGCTCTCGCCAGACGCGCCAGCCGCGCCGCCCCGCACCATCACCAGCCTCTACCATCATTCCGATCTACACCAGCTCATATTCGAAGCTGTGCGCTCTGGGTAAACTACTTAATAACAATTTTAGGGATACCTGCGTTTTTTATACCTCCATGAATGGTGGCACAAGCATAGGTACCTAAATACTGACGACCTAAGTGGTAACTGCAATGCATGACTTTGTGCGTCGTTGACCTTGTATAAGAGCCTCATCACAGCCTTGGTGAAGAAACCCATTCTGAATTAGGAAAATAAAGATGGGGAATGTCATGGGTAATGTGTCATACATTACATTTCGTCAATTTATAGGAAGGCAGGTTTAATGGCCCTATTTAACGTAAGTACTTACCTATATTTGTTCACGTGCGTGACTGACGATGATTCTGTCGTCGTGTGTTCGTGTCTCAGACACATTTAAAATGCCGAGCATTTATTTTGTATTATGTAGGTACAAAGTTATATCTAAGAACAGACTGGCCAAAGTGTGACGAACGTCAACCAATTAATGATTATTAGGCCTGGGCACGACCGCACCCGGGTCCTCGACATGTTTAGAAATAAAAGCAATTCTCATCATGCGACTGATAAGACGGTCCATCGTCGTCTACTCAAGTATATAGATAAAGTGACGGGCTAGACATTTCTCAGTAGATCGGTTTTGGTAGCGAGGCAGACTGCTTTATGTACCTACGTTATTTTATGTGGTGGCAACTCTGTATTACAAATTGATAGTGTTTTCTAGCGAGGTGTCGGAGATGGAGCGGCTGGTAGAGAAGCTAGGAGTGGAAGTGCTGTCGGCGCGCGATCAGCACGGATACACTCCTGCCCACTGGGCGGCGCTGGACGGCAGTGTGGCTGTCATGCGCTACCTGGTGGAGCGCGCTGCACCCATCGACCTCTCCTGTCTTGGGACACAGGTAGGTAGTTAGGTAACTACAGAATATTTATTACTTCGGTAATTATTACACAAACAAAAGATTTCTATGTTTTGTACCTATCTAGTGAAAACACTCAAAAACGAAATGGACTGTATTCCTTATCACCAATCAACATAAACTACATTTGGTAGGTATAACGAGTTAAATCAGGGATCCGTAATAACACGATACACACAATTTCAGGGCCCCCGTCCGATTCATTGGGCTTGCCGAAAAGGACATGCATCAGTTGTGCAAGTTTTGTTACAATCCGGAGTTGCCGTTAATGCTGCTGATTTTAAAGGTATTTACTTAATATAATAATGCCTTTTATTTTTCACCTTTTTCTAAATATTATTTTTTGAGGATTTTAATTCAGTTTACCTTTAATTCGAGCAATGTTTCATCACCTTGGAGTTAACTAACGAGGACTGGAAGTTACAAGGACAAGGTGAGTACTTATTCAGTGGTAATAACAGCCAAGTTGTTATCCAGGTCTGACTCCTCTGATGACAGCGTGCATGTATGGCAAGACGGCGACCGCTGCCTACCTCCTGGGCATGGGCGCCGCCACCAGGCTGGCTGATATCAATGGGGACACAGCGCTGCATTGGGCCGCCTACAAGGGCCATGCGGATCTAGTACGCCTCCTCATATACTCAGGCGTTCCCTTGCATTGCACCGATAACTTCGGGTCGACTCCTTTACACCTTGCCTGCTTGTCCGGGAATTTAACTTGTGTCAGGCTACTTTGCGAAAAAGTAAGTTTGATGTCTTTCACTAAATATCTTAATTCTAATATTGGAATAAGTTTTTGGTTTGGATGTATATAGATAATCATGTATTTTTAGGTGAAAGCCGAACTGGAGCCCCGCGATAAAAATGGTAAAACTCCACTAATGCTGGCGCAAAGTCACAGACACGCTGAAGTAGTGAAGCTACTACAGAAAGAGATGAAGCGTAAATCCCACTGGATGCCGCCGCTGTCCGAATTGTGGGCTCTGTTGTTCGGAGGTGCTGGGGATTCGAAGGGACCGTTACTATTTTTCCTAATATCTGTATTGCTCTGGGGGTATCCGATGTACATCATTAGATGCATCCCTCTCACATGGAATACTCTAAGACTTTCGCACTACTGTTTTCTATACTGGAACGGCATCATGTGGCTGAGCTGGGTGATAGCGAACCGCCGCGACCCTGGCTACATCCCACAGAACTCGGACACCTACTACCGGGCGATCAGACAGATACCCTACTATGACAAATGGAAGAAGAGGAATGTCATACTGTCGCGACTTTGTCACACCTGTAGGTGTTTGAGACCACTGAGGTATGGGACACTTCAATAAATACTTACTTAGCGATAGAACTAGGTCAGCACTAAGCGATTAGCAAAATATGGCTTGTGTTACTAGCACTTTAAGAAGACGTGACTATGTTATTCCAAGTAAATTAAAGCTAACAAAACTTAATTAGGTTTGTTAGGTAGGTACCTGCTTATAGTATATTCCTAAAAGATATTCCCATAGTCAATCAAACCAATTTAGAATATCCGTTATCTCGATATTCTAAACTTTCACTAATGGTGAGTGAGAGGATGTTGCCTAATCGGTTTTGCCATAGCCCATGTGCCCCAAAAAAACAAAACTAAATTGATAGACACTGAACAAACATTTGATTTTTACACCTGCATGCTTAGAATATAACATAAATAAATACTCCGGTAGCATTAAAAGTAGCTGTTAAAACCGCCAACCAGACGCGGCGGCGACTATGACGTGTCTTTATTAGACAGTGGGTTAGTACCTGCTCACTGACCTACATTTATCTTGAAAACGCGGCCAACATGCGAGATACATACCCATCTACTGTTTGGTCTAATTCCAACATACTTTTCTAGTTAGGTACCGAAAGATTCATATAATTACGTTAATGATGTCAAATTATTAGGTAGGGGTGTAGTTTTATTTAACAACCAACACACCAAATTGCTATTTTCTCGACAAAATAATGAAAAATCTACACAGGATAGGTACCACTTAATAGCTTCAAAATCCGAGCTGACATAACTAAGTACGTAAGTAAGCACTGACTGTTAAAAAATTACCTACATACATACACACATGTAAACTGGTGTTAATTTGGTATTAAGTGTTAATAATTAAATGAATTCCAGGGCAAAACACTGCCGCATCTGCAAGCGTTGCGTGGCCTACTTCGACCACCACTGTCCGTTCATATACAACTGCGTGGGCGTTAGGAATCGAATGTGGTTCTTCCTGTTCGTGATGAGCGTTGCGATCAACTGCACGCTCACCATATACTTCGCGTGCTACTGCCTCCTGCTGGAAGGGTTCGGCTTCCTGTACGTCCTGGGCTTATTGGAGGCCATCACCTTCTGTGCGCTCGGCTGGATACTGACCTGCACCTCTGTAAGTGTACTGCAGCAGCCTTTGAACGCTTGCTACTTCAAATTGCTACCAATCTTATGAATAATTTAATAGCTGTGAAATCTGTAACAAATGTTTGTTACATAGTCTTCCCTACCTTTACTATAATTGCTTACTAAGTATTTATCCAAAGTCGCTTACCTATGCCTACCTATAGGATGAAGAATAAATACTTTTGCAGGTCCTGCACGCCTGTATGAACTTGACAACGAATGAAATGTTCAACTACAAGAGATATCCGTACCTGAGAGACAAGAGGGGCCGGTACCAGAACCCGTTCTCTCGGGGGCCTATTATGAACCTGATAGAGTTCTTCGTGTGCCTACCAGACAAGTGCGATGAACAAGACATCTTCCATGAGGAGAGTATATGATGTGAAGCGCGCTGACATAATACCTAGATAATGAGCGTGACATGCTGAAGTGCGGACTAAGTGCTTACTTACATTATCAATCAATTTTGAAGAAGCTGCTTAATAAGAAATTGCTTAAAATGTTGAAAATTACGACCATTTTGTACGGTGATATTCAAAAATATTTAAATATATGCCAGGTCACGAATAAATATAGGCACCTACTTAAGTACCTACTTACGGTTAGAAAAAATAGGTCGCTTCCAAATAAATAGTCCTCTAAGGGCGCCACTCTCTTTGTGAATACATCAATTTAATTCCATATAAATGTGGAAGTGAATATTATCTAGCACAATTAGATACCATTCAATAAGCTGTAGGTACTCGCCTACCTCGTTACTTCAGTCTGACAGTGCCCCTGGTAATTTAACTAAAGCCTGTTAGAAAATAACCACGCGAGTGGGTAAATATTGACACACGAGGTGTTCACAGTTGCTCAAATAGCTATGCGCTTGCTTACTTCATTAATAAACTCTGAGTCATACATTGATGACAGGAACATTTACAAAACATTTTTTTAAAACACCAAGTACATTTAATTAATAATTTAAGTACTTACCTTACCAGGTTATGAACATCGGGTTTATAAATTACCTGTGTATACAATATGTAGGTATGCAATGCCTAAGTACCTTCCTACCTACGTAAGTACCTAAATTTGTTGGTAGTAGAGTGGATGGGTACCTACTTTTAATATTTAATTTAAAAAGTCACAGTTAAGTCGGTACAAGGTGGGTACTTTTACTAAACGTTTAATAGTTCTTTAATTCATTAAAAATTATAACAAATTATATTTTAAAGCCTATTTTTGTGTTTAATTTAATTTATATCCATTTTAACATAATATACCTAATTCGGTGCCAACGTGGATGGTAACTATGGTAAGGTAGCAACGTGGGTAAAGCTTGTGGTGTCACATCAATGTTTGTACGTTTATATCTCATAGTTGTGGAATGAGCAGCAATCTAGGCTTCTAATTTATATTACCTTATAGATTTTGCTGATGGTAATATTTCCCCAAGGACGAATAGGGCACTTAAGATACTCATTACGCGGACGAAGGCGTGGGTAAAAGCTAGCTTAATTGAGAAGAAAAAAAAATTAAGCCTTGACGTTATATGAACCCTAACTATAATAAAAGTACACTTTTTATGCAGTAGTGTAAACACTATTACCAATAGAGCAAAGAAACCAAAAATTACTCCCTGTATTGAATATATGTTCATAAATTATGTTTATTTACAATGTAAATGATGTAAATTTTACATCATTCTTAGATCATCAATGTTTATTTTTGTGTGGTAGTTAGCACGAATACCAAAACTAATAACTATTCTAGAAAATCAGCATTTGTAGTTTTGTGCCAATAATAGTTCTAGTCAGTCATGTGCTAGCCAATCACAAATTATGTAATGTCATGCAAGAGCTAGGACTAGGTTATCGGCGAGAATGACAAACACTCGCAAGACAAAATATTTGGGAAGCGAAATGCTACCCAAATATTCACCTACCGGCGGATACTGGGGAAATCCCTGTGTCAAGGCTGGAATCAATATTATACAAATATCGATAACTTCGGCGCCGCAGTAGAACGGCACCAGCGCTCAATTTGAAAGACCCCTAAATTGTATCGTAGACCCTCAACCCACTGGTGGGTGAAACGTTAGGTGTACGGAACACAAATAAATATTTCCCACAGAAAATATGTGAGTGTATGTGTTCTGCTAAACACGCTAAGTAATAGTCTAATATATCATTAATACAGATGTGACCAGTCACATCAGGTTGAATCAAGTGCTGACCCAACAATGTATGGGATAAGGCCAAGGAGATGATGCTAGGCATATAATTAAAACAACATTATATAATACATAAGTATATTATACATATTATTGAACAACAATCAAATGTCCAGCACAGAAAGTTGTACTACATATAGCCCAAAGGTAACCTGACAAACAGCCTAGTTACCATTAACATCTAACACACGAAATGTGCGAAATTTGTGAAAAGTGAAAATGTACTTTGATAAACTTTCGTTCACATTATCTAATATACAGGATAATTTATTTACTCCGCTAAATATCACAAAACACTATACACATCAGTCGCGAACATAATGTAATAACAAATACTTGGTTACAGACATGAGATTTCCAACATTCTAAGATCCGTAAGTATCAGGACACTGATGCCAAGATATTAGTTTTTACAATACGAAAATATATAAGCTTAAATTCTTATATACCACATATGTCATAAAAATAAATTAGTCATATTATATATGACGCAAACATTAAACTTAATAACTGGGTTCGACAGTCTCGATTATGATCAGAGGTTCGAGAATGCTCGAAAGTAAGCTCGCTCGGTTATAAACTAAACATTAGATAGTACTGGGTGTTAGAAATGCAACGAGACTAGTAATATACCCACGTGTGTACAATAAATATCATAATTAAATATGTGGTTTATAATACTGATGTGTTACCTCCATCGCTATCACCTTAATTTATTCTTTAAACTTCTCAAGTTTAAAATATTCGATTTTTATTCGCAATTTTCACTCTTTACGATACTTAAATAACATTATTAGTCTATACAACTTTAGTAACATAATATCGATGACAAAATTATCTGACTTTCTTATTCGTATTACTTTATATTTTGATTTAATCTTATTGCATTCCAAATGTACTGGTATTTTTTTAAGTACGATGCGAAGCGTGATTCAGTGAACGTGCTATTTTTCTTTTTCAAGTAAAATGTGTTAAAAGTCAATGCCGTGTGTGATAATTAGGCCATCGATGATATGTATTAACATTGTTAAAACACTTATACGTACATGGGGAAGGCTCGTTATGTAAAAGCTCTACAATGCTCACGCGCATGTTTGGAACAATGGCTACTTGCTAAGATAAATGCCAAATCGCGGAAGACCTTAGCTATGCTAAAAGCGATGAACCAAACTACTACAAAAATGTCTCTTAGGACCCAACAAATTGTATTTTTAGGTCCTTTGCGGAGAGTTATCGAGTAAAGAATAAGCTTTTCAATAAATATAAAAGAAAAAAGTATACTTATAAGTATTAAGTAGATATTTTATATCTCAGCTTTTGGAAAGACACTTAATATTTATATATAATATTATAAATGAAGTATTATCAGCAAGTCAAAGTAGAATAAAATGCAGAGTCGGTCTACTTATTCGAGACGCTAATATTGGGCTGAATCACAAATCTAATATAATCTCAAATCCTGAACAAATGATAATGCCTTTGCATTGCACTGTATGCGCTATGATCCGTTGGACTCTGCATCCGAGTAAACAATACTATGGAAGTATTTAGTCGTCTTTGGGTCCGGGGTTGATTCTTATAGCTGCGTCCCTCTCCTCCTTGGAGTGGTCCTTGTCCCCCCATCCCCAGAGCTGGTGCGATCCGTCGCCGGTCCGCTGCACGCGGCTCTTCACTATCTCATCGGAGACGGTCTTCATGTCGTAAGCCCACCCTAACTTAGCGAAGAAATTGATGAAAGTGGTAGTGAAGTTGAGCCTGTTGTTGCCAAGTTCGGCGGTCTTGTAGTCCCAGGGGAAGGTGTGGTGGTAGTTGTGGAAGCCCTCGCCGAGCGCGAACAGTGCCACGGACATGTTCTCGGAGGGCTTGATGCTCTTGTCGTAGGGCTTGTCGCCCCACTTGTGGGCGGCGGAGTTGACGAGCCACGTCACGTTCAGGATGAATGTATAGCGGAACATGGCCGCCACGAAGTACGCGTTGGACCACGTCTCGCCCCACAGGTACACCGGCAGCACCGTCGGCAGGACGAAGCACGTCAGCGGCATCAGGATCAGGTAGTACCTATACAACGATATTCTCACTTGTAATATTCGACCAATTATAAATTTTTCGATCAAAAATTGGTTAAACTCTACCTAAAATCTAATTTTAGTAATATAAGTTTTCTACGCCGGATCGATTTACATAATTGTATGACTTCCACGTGATTCAGGGTAATTTTCATTGTTTAGTTAATAACTTTTCTAATACAGAATCGAGATTTTTTCGGCGCACATTTTACATAGAGCTGGCGGTAAGTACAATACTTATCAATTCAAAAACAAAAAAGAATACTCGTTAGCACTTTTTTCTTTCGCCGTTTATTTTTTTTAATTTAAACTAATTATCTTATGTTCCACATATCATCCAATAAGTATCGAACCTTTTTTAACTTCTAATAACTACAGTTTACCACAATAATAAATATTAATCATAAAGACGAACAAATTTAAAAAAGCTAAGAGATTATTTTATTTTATTTATGTACCAACAGCCATGCCTGTGTGCTCTGTACCAAAAATGTGCTCCTAAAAAGTCTAGACCCAATATAATAAAATGTGAATACTAACTTTTTCTGGAAACGTAGAATAGGGTCAGCATACAGGTCGCTGAGGTCGAGTCCTTGGCCCTTCCTCTTCAGTTCTGGGTGTTTCCTGACGAGCAGCCAGCCGATGTGCGAGAAGAAGAAGCCGCGAGTCGCGTTATGAGGGTCGGCATCCGTCTCGGAGTACTTGTGGTGCATCCGGTGGTCGCGCGCCCAGTCAATAGCCGAGTCCTGCAACAAACATAACACAACATTACAAATAATGTTTACTAACAAACATAACTACGTTTTAATTTAAATAAATGTTATGATAAAAATAATTATTACTGTGATATCTGGTTAACTGCTATCTAAATTTAGCTAATAAGAAGCATAGTTGATTGAAATTTTTTTTTAATACAAGTACTTAGCTGACATGATTTAAAGAAAATCTATGATAATGGGGCAACATGTACCTACCAACAGGCCACGTTGAAGTCACGGGAAAATGATTGTAAAAAATAAATACACATGCCCGAGTGACCTATGCATTCATAGGTTTTCCCATTTTCCTTTTGTCGATTTTAATACCCCACCATGATGCAAATTTATTTAAAATATGTATATTCAAACCTGATATTTGATAAAGTAAGAAAATCACGTGACAAAAAATTCATTATCACTAGGCTCGGCACAATACCATTATCATAAGGTCGAGTATTGTCTATCTACGTGTCTTGAATTAAATTCGTGTGATAAATACTAATGATTCATTGTTCTCGTGAGCCGCTATCGCAACCATGTTATTTAAGTTATTTTCATTTACAATGATTACATATATTTACATTTAAAAATAAAGGAAATTAACACAAGGCCAATCTTTCTTTTGAGATAAGAACTATACTTAGGTATATATATTTCTGTCATAATGCCGTCATAGGACAGGCAGTACCTATTTGATGTTTATTTGGAATATCAAGCAAAATTGACACAGAGAGGATGTCATTTTAGACAAAAGCTTATTTACACTGTGATATTTTATGGTTTGACACGATTTTCTTAGAATATACCTCCTCATAGGTTCCTACCAAGAACTTGTACAGTAACTTTGTCATGGAACCAAAATTATCTCGCTTAGCAAAAATATTTTTTAATTACTATGGTAATTTCTGAACGTACACCCAAATGATTACTTACAGGAAAAAGTTATTTTATTAAATATTTTTGATAGCCGTGGTGGCCTTGAGGTTTGAGCTGTCGCCTGCTACGCAAGCGACGCAAGTTCGAATCCCAGCGGGGCCTGTACCAATGAGTTTTTCTAAAAAACTTATGTACAGTGATTTCTTACCACGTGCTTTACGGTGAAGGAAAACATCGTGAGGAAACCTGCATATTTCTGAGAAGTAATTCAAAGACGTATGTATAGTGCCTGAGACGGCGATAGACTCACCATCTGTCACGTTGGCACTTAATCAAATTCGGTGAAAAGTGGGTGCTGTGATAACAACACCTCTGCCTTCCCCTTCGGGGAATACAGGCGTGAGCATGTGTGTGTGGTTATACAAGTAGCAATCTGAACCATCATTGGATAACACTCTGATATCAAGACAATTGAAGTTGCAATTGTATTGTTATAACATATGTCGAGTTACTCATTGATTCCTGGGAGCTAATTATGATAATGGAACCAGATAGTAGATGATTGACATTGCATGGAATAAAAGATAAAGTAAAAATATAACATTATTGCTAAAGAGACCAGAAAGAACAATATTTAAATGTGTTCTTTTTGTATCGATTCAGATATTCAATTTAACAGCTCTAAGTGTAAAATCCCAAAAGTATGACAGTTTTCGCAAGATTGAAATTATGGGTAAAAGCAAAGGTAAAACACATGCTAGCATGTGTGTGTAAATATTTTCACCTAGGAGAGGAAGGGCAAACATGTAGTGTTATCAACACAAAGATTGATGTCCTAATTAATCTAACTATGGACAAGATGGTGGATGACATATTAAACTAGATGAGATTATAATAGATGATTCTTGGAACATTTTTTTGGAAAAAGTAAACTTATTTAGTGCTAGAATTAAAATTTTCAGTCTCAACTTTACATCACAGAGAGTAAAATCTATCATCTGCCTAAAAATGCAATGATTGTTTTATTTTACAAATTAGATAGATTTATCCAAATATTAGAATTTTTTATGTATGTCAAAGTCAAGGTCAAAAATATCTTTATTCGATTAGACTTTTTACAAAGTACTGCCAAATCATCAGAATGACATAATCATTCAGGATTATATGTGCTACTGCCAGGTTCGGAAGGTTGCTTTTACTGAGGAGAACCTGGCAAGAAACTCAGTACTCTTTTCAAATATTATAAAATTTTAAAAATACAAAATAAATAACTTAAGAAACATAAGCCATCTGCCCATGGACAGATCCAATGTACATATACAATGCTCACATCTGTATAACTTAGGTACACCCACACTTCTCCAGTCATGTTTAAGTCCTATGTAAAAGATGGCTAGACTATTGCCATTATTCAAGCACTAATCCAACTGAACTGCTACTGGGCAGCTACATGGAATAATCCAATAACACTCAGCCCAAACTGGGGATCAAACCTAGGGCCTTGTGTGACCCTGTAGTGTTTGTGACCACTAGACCAATAAGGCAGACGTTTATATGCAAGTATACCATTAATTCCTTTCAATGTAATATTACAAATATCTTACCTGGAAAGCCAAGGTGTTGAAGAAGACAAGAATGAGACGCAGTGGCCACTTTGCTTTGTAGGATTTGTGGGCCCATAGTCTATGTGCCCCCGCCGTGATTCCCAGTCCAGACATCACATAGAGGATGTAGGCTGTTGGAATACAGAAATAAAAACATATCAATCCATTAGACCACTTTTAACGAAAAATTAAACCATATCTATTACCGGAAAGCATTTTACATAGACATTATGCATTGATGCCCTCTAGACACCTAGTATGGGGATCAATACATTATCAGTAAACTTGCTGTTATTGTAAGAAGTTACACATTTGAGAATAAACAGTGTATCAAACTGTAAGATTCAATTTATTTTTACTCAACTTACAATAGTTGTTGTTAACTGGTAGATTGCTTTTACTGAGACAAACCAGAAGAAAGCCAAAAATATAACTAAACTTTATCCATTTAACTCAAAGGATAACTCAATTTTGTTATTAAACTGTAGGTAAATAAAAAAGATTTAGGTATCCACCTACCAATTTTGTGAGACAAAATTAAGAGACAGCAAGAGAACATATATTAAGAATTCAATCTGCACACACAGTTCAAATTAAAAATATCTTTATTTGATTAGACTTCTTACACAGTACTTTCGAATCCTCAGCATAGCTACACTTGTTATCTACTTACCAAATATGTCAGTTTGCCATTTTGCAGAGAAGAGGAACAGGTACCCGCCATAAACTGCAGCCAAGTGAAGATATGTGAACAGTATGATATTCCTCCAGACATATTTCTTGGGATGTTTGTCCGCGCGCTGCACGGGAGGGTTCGGAAGCGCTAGGTCGGGGGTTGTTGCGTCACTTTCAAACAGCACCCCATTCGCCTCGTTGGCGTTTGGAGCCATTTTACTATTCTTTGACGAACTGAAACAAAAGCATCTTACGTCAAACAAAATTAAAACAGATAGTCAAGTAGGTAAGGTGGTCCTTTGCCACAAATATATCCAAAACATCTAGAAAATACCTAGCATCAGGGCAGTTGTCAATTTCACTTATAAAATCCATTTTAATCGGTTCATGCGGTGTAAGACGATGCAATTTGTACGACGTTGCGGCAAATAAAATAGCATAAGTATTCGATACGTCTCTTATATTTTATACAGTTGGAGATCACATGTCTTTAAAATAGATTATACTATAATCTTTGAAAAGATATCGATATTACTTATTGTTTATTTAAATTGAACAAAATTGTTTTAACAAATATTTTGAGAATGTGAAAAATTTTGTGCGAAGCCACTAAAGAAATCCAAAGAATGTCTTGGGTCGTCATTGTCAATGTCAAGTCAAATTCAATTGACGTGTCGTTCGTGGTCGCTCAGTGTTCTTCACCATGATTTGTCCTGACACAGGTCATGATGTGATGTGACTGACTGACAAGTAACATTATTTAAAGAAAGTAATTTACTCGACAGCGAGGAATCCAATGGGTTCCTCCACATATTTTTAACAATTTACAAGATATTTTTCTCAACAATCACTTGACGGAATAGGGAATAGCTTTACTTAAGCTCACCGCTATTAAATAAATAAAGGAAAGGAAAGTAATTTACTATTTATTTGAAAAGCCATAGATAGTAGTGAAGTGAAGTGAACATCGAAAGACGATTTGGAAAATTCCACATAGACAAGCAAATTAGGAAAATTTTTTTTCTTCATTTCCCATACGAAACTCCTGAAAAAGGACAGCTATTTCAGTCATTCAATTTAAAGAATGTTTCTGGACAGTTAGCTGGTGTACGTATTTTTTTGTCTTAGGCATAATATTATTATATTTTTATTCCAAAACTGACACTTAGATATTTTTTTTAGACATCGTTAGACTTACCGGGCACAACAAAATATGATACCCGTGAATCAAACAATTTACGACCAATAAAATTCTAAGAAAACTATTAAGAGGAGGTTATTTGATTTGGTGATTGAATATACGTGCAATACTTCTATTAGAGGTTCCTCGATCCCTCCTTATCAAAACAATACTAGGTACTCCAAGTACCTATGGCATGGAGGAGTACCGTCCTTGTCCATGCCGCACATTCTATTAAGAAACCGCATTACCAAAAATAGATTTCAAGAAATGGAAAAATTGCGAACGATGAGGACAGATACCATTACAAATGTGTCCATGACCTACCCAATGAGAAAGGAAAAATGCTACGAGTGGATACGACCTACCTGCCTACAAGAACCTATGACCAGTCATATCGCGATAGATCATAATGTTATAAATACTTAGAACTTATGATTTTATGCTGTAGGTTGATAACACTATACCTACATAAAGTTAGTGTTAGTATCCTGTGGTGTTACCTATTAAAAAAATGTGAAATACATTTGCAAAAGGGGAACACTGAAAAGTCCTCTCTGACCTTTACATACTTACCTAAGTACTTTACTTCTCTGTGAAAAATATGAAACTTATTTGTCACCAAGAAGTACCTACTTACCTTCACTCAATTTACTAGTCAACACTCACTAAATTTTAAATCGAGTAGTTATTTAGTTAACCACCAGCTCTCCTTCGTGGTAGAATATAGCATCTGAATTTATGAATTTAATACCTAACTATGTGATGATGGTGAAAGTTGTAGACATGGAAATAATATTCGAGCTTTACTTCTATGAGTTTAGGCAACCTAATTTTCAAACTATCAATGACGACGCGACGCTTCGTGAAAACTTTGGCAAAAAAAAATCAAACAATAGGTAGGTACTTACCTTTTGGAATACTTAAATATTTTCAAAACTAATGTATGTGTCAGGATATAAAACATATTTATTTAATGAATAAATAAATAAATATTAGGTACTTAGATACTCACCGGTAGCGGCAGTGGTGATATTAGTATAAAGTAAATATCCAGTGATGTAAAAGAACTGCCACTGTTTTAAAATAATTATTACGTTATAAGTATAAAACCATCAATCACTAGCCAAATTAACAGACTCTTCATGTGTTAATGAGAAGTTGTCCATAGGTTTGCACTGTTTTATAGTCAATAGTCATACAGCGATTAATTAGCGTGTTGATCTAACAGGGGACCGGCAACCGGCATCGATATGTTCACGTGTTGAACTGTGGACTCGTTCGATAGTAGAGCGGTCGGTCATAGCGCTCGCTCACAATGGATTGGTAGGCAGAGCGCCGGGCTCGTGGATTGGATGTCGGGGTGGCGCGATGTTAGGACCACGTCACTCGCTGAGCCCATCACGTAGCACGTTTCGAGGCGGTGATCACACGATATAACTGCATGCAACGCGTATAACCCGGCGGGAAATCGAACTTTACGTAGGTACAATAACAATAACACGTGAATGCGAATGACGTTATTTTATTGTGCATTCATTAATTAACCATTTGTTTGACTAAAGTAATTTGTATGTAAATAAAATATAAATATAACCGGTATTGTACCTACCTGTGAAAACGGTATGAGATCACATTGAAATTATGGTGGAAAATAATTACTTACACTCGACATACTTAGGTACGAAACACATTAGTTTAAAGATACACTTCCAGAATAAGCTGGCCTCTAATCGAACGTAGCACCATAGAAGGCAAGGTCAACTTGAATTGGAAATTCAATAAAATTGGACATGTGATGTTTCTTCGGCTGGTAGGTGAGGTACATAATGAATTTTTAAAGTGTCTCACTAAAACCAAACCAAAGCTTAAATCCAGTGGTATAAAAACAGCTTATTTTTTTTAAATCTACTGTTTCGATTTCTGTCTAGGAATAAGTTTTTTTTTTCAAAAGTACCCTCTGTTTAAGTTCTGTTTGTTCTATGTTTTAGTTTAGTTTAGATTCTTGTGCAATCAGTCTGTACTAGTTTGAGTATTTTTCGCTAATCCTCATAGTTTTGATTTGACCCACTGATTCAACAATTCAGTATACGTAAACCTCAGAAGACAGGTATGACCATATTATCAGTTCAGAACTTTTTCCGTTCATGAAAAGAACAGTGTCTATTGTCATTTCTAATTTCTAAGCACTTAAGAGACAAACTTCGCGAAAACTTTGAAGCTGAATACAATTGAACGAATGAGCTAAAAGAAACACAAAATCAGAAAATAAAATAAATATTTAATGGTTACTAGCTATAGGGTTAGTAAACATTTTTATGATACAGAACAATCATATGAAGATAAAGTTTAATCATATTCCCGAGCGAGTAACTCATGAGGCCACTTGGACGTGGCTGCGGGCAGTAGCGCAGCGGGACAGAGCAGTAGCTCTTGGATGGAACTCAAGGTGTAGCTGCCGAGGCAGTTCAGCACCCACTCATAGTTCACTGGCACTATGCCCAGTTCCATTGCGAGATCTGAAACATACCAATCAAGTAGATATTAATACCATTAGGTATATCATATTTTATTGATGACCTTTCTAAAGGTAAGTACACTATACGCTAATGATGTGGAACAGTTGCTGTTGCGCATATCATTCGATCAGCGTTAGTTAAGCAGCTCTAACCCAAGCCAGTAGTTGGATGGGTGACCGCCCAAGTTCCCTCCGTGCCACGGAGAGAACATTAACCGCCGGTCTCGGTAGCTAATTTCATAGTAGTCAATCATTTTTGGCAATCGTTACAGGATTGTCGGAGGCCTAACAGAGTCTGGCAACTGATTTAACTCAGATTTTCCACGTAAAAGTGGTTTTGATGGTCAGATGGCAGTCGCTTAGTATAAAAATCTGGTGATCAGCCACATCGGGTTGAATCAAGTACCGACCCAACAATGTATGGGATAAGGCCTGGGAGATGACGATAACTACACGCTAATGGGACCTACACCCTTTTTATATATCCATACCTAATATAGACGACAATTAACTATAGACGGAACGTAAAGGTTTTGACATGAATGCATTTTGGCGAATATCGTGTATTAGTGTCACAAGAATAGTGTTCATCCGCCATCTTTGAAATTTAACCATAGCCCGACTCCGAATGATCTATTGGGGTAGTTATATTTGTAACCTACTTTAAACTAAATGGCCTGACTGACTGATGGACTGACTTATATGTCAACGCATAGTCAAAGCCCATTAATAAAAGTAATTTTTTTTCTTCACTTTTGAATTCACTACACTTTTATATGTGTAATGGATCACAACACAACTCTTAATTCCATCCATTGCTGGAAATTATTCTTATTAGTTATTGTTGCTAGTTGAGTCCCACTGCTGGAGAAAGGCCTCCCTTCAACTTCTCCAACTGTTCCTGTTTCCAGCTGTGAAGTTTCCAAGTATAAGAGCTATCGTAAAGGCGAAATTATAATGTGTTTTGCTATTTTCTATAAAGCCGAGCGATCGAACACGTGGAGCTCACGTTAGTTGATTGTGAATCACGTCGCTTATGGCCACGTACCCACTCAATGATTCGACGAAATAAAACCTTGTTGTCGTGTTTGACTGACCCCAACCGCATGCAATGTTGCATCATTTAAATGTTTGCTGTCTGCTAACACCAACATTGTACTTTGTACATTCGCTTTTTTTTGTTGGTAAACATACGTTTGAGATTGTTCAAAAGACGTCATGTCTAAATGCATATAATGAAATACATAGTACCGATAAGTTCGGACCATTAGAGCAACTGCACCAGTTTATGTACCTAATTCACATGCGTTTTGATTTGATATATATTTACCATTTACCATCTTGCTATTTGCAACACATTACTAATGTTTGAAAAACGCAATCAGCGTTGAGCGGGTCCTTGACAGCTTAGTTAACTGAAGCAAAAACAAAATTAAGGTAATGTTCATTGAACACACCACATACTGCCCGGTTGAAGTTCAAGGGACCTGGAAGAATTGACAGTGTGCGTCTACCTAGGGACAAATATTATGTAAAAACAACATAAAGAGGGAACCCAATGAGAGAATTCAGATGGGCTGGGAAAAGTTTCGGAAGGTAATAAAAAATATTTTAAGCCTTAAGAGAAAACATCTATAAATTGATTTATCAGTCCGTCTTCTTCAGTAAATCCATACGGGCTAGATCTACGTCGACTACTAATAGTGTTTCTAATCTCTCAGTACATTATACGATGGAAAACAAACACTTAAGCGTACGAATGACGCGTTTGTGATTATAATATGACGACATATTACGTTCACATAGATTGATTTACAGGAGGTCACGACAGGACTAGAACTCGAACAAGGTATGACCTCACATGACTTGAAATCTGAATTCCTCCTTGTGCATTCGCAGTGGATTCGTAGACAAATACTTTAATGTCGCGCAGTGAGTTATTGGAAAGAGTTGGTTCTACCTAAGTTGGTAATAACCTAGTATATATAGAATGGTTGGTTCTTCTTCGACAGATCATAATCGCAACAAGTTATTCGTCAAAGAACCATATCACTGACATAGCACCCCACGTGCAGTGATCATATCATATTTTCTGCCGATGGGGTGTTCTTTAGTGAGGATCGCGAGCCCTGGAATCGTGGAATGGATGCCTTTTGGTACATGGAGCATAAGACATACGCAGGGCCACATGCTAAAGTTCGGCCTCCGTACATGCTTTCGGAAAGGCCTATGCCCTACTGTGTGATGTGAGTAATGATATATTTCACAAATCCCCTTACATGATCCCCTGCACAGGAGATTTGAGGACTTTTTTTTCCCCAAGTGACTTAAGTGAGATTTATTATTTTGATCCTGGTTATTTTTAACAGGTTGTTGAATTTTATTTTAAATAGACAGTAGTGCAAATGTTGGTATTTCTTCTTGCCCACAAATCACCTGCGAGCGTCAAGAAATTCTGCTTAGGCGAGTGGACAAAAATTTCGAAAATCCCCTACGCAGGTGTGGGGATTTGTAGTATATGCTGGCTGAAGCTTGATGAAACACCCCTATGTACGTAATGTATAGATGTGTATAAAGTAGTAGGGTAGTTACACATGAAGCGGTCCTCCTGCGTGTGCTCGGGCTCGGCCAGCAGCAGCGCGGGCCCCGCGGCGGGCGCCACTCGCACGCCGCTGGCCTGCGCCGACACCGACCCGCCCGCCGCCTCTACTATACCCTACACCACCACACCATACATACATTACTATTATACTCTCACACTGATGAAAATTCTTTAAACCCAATAATATTTTAATCTTTTTTAAATCCATATTGAAGATTCAGGTACCGTCCCAAGTTATAAGCGCTGACCTTGACTGCGTACCCCTCCCCCCATCAGCAGAAAAGGTCGATGTACAGACGCTGAGGCTACTAGCCTCAAAGACGCTGTTTAGTCCCAGCTTAACTTACACCCACATATTATTTCATACACCCATCATTTTTAATTAAGTGGTTCATCTCTGTAATATTGTCACTTGCGAAATAAATATTGTGTACAAAGAAATAAACATCTGTAGAGTACATTGGTGGAACTTGAGTCCACCCCTACCTAAAGGATGACATTACATTTAAGATACATAGTGAGGCATTGCGAGCTGACCTTCAAAGTTTCGACATCCAGCACACTAAAGGGCGGCATACAGTAGAATGTAATGCCTTCGAAAAGTTTTCTGTTGCGGTTAGTAGCGAGACGAGACCGCCGCGGGCCCGGCTCACCCGTGCTATCTAAAGCCTCGAACATGTCCTAAAATATTTGGGAAAAAATCATATTTATGCATAGAAATAAATATTGATAATTCATGATCGTAGAATGCAACTAATATAACACAATAAACAAGATTAAGTACCTCATTAACAATAGTCTTCAGTCTGAAGCATCTATCTATCCAATCAAATGTGACGATCCATTTACCAGCTGCGAGGGCGCACATGTATTTTACTGATCTGAAAATAATTATTATCATGTAACATCTTAAATTAGATGCCATTCAATAGCTAGAAGAAATAAATAATAAGACTCAGCTATCACGAGCTTTCCTAATCTATACTCGCTAGCGTCTCCACCGAGCATTTGTAGTTGAAGTTGTATGTACAGCGCCTCCTAGCGGTAACGTGAAGAACTAAAATATTTCGTACAAATAATGTTGGCGACGCTAGCGAGGATAGATTTCGCAAATGGTGCAAATTTCGTGATAGGGGTACAACTTCGTTTTATTATTACTTAGTATATTTACGATTGAAAAAGGCACTGGTCTAGAAAAAAACTTTCAGCATTCTTTAAATTCACCTTTGAGATTTCTTTTCACCATCCACACCCACGACGAGGTGTGTCAAGTCTTTCGTATATTTGTCTGCATATGTCCATTTTTGTTCCGCGCAAAAGTATTTTAATTTGGAAATTTCCACAGAAGATAAACATGAGCCTGCAATGCAATACTTTTTGACGTTCCTCTCTATATTTCTAGAAGGAGGCGGTTTAATTGCTGGTGGAGGGGTGCTTTCAAACGCTTTACACATAAATTCCTTCTCTTGAGTATTCTTCGCTGCAATCTCTGAAGTGGGACACAAGGTTTGTTCAGGGTCGTCTTCATCATTATTTTGTTTATCAAAGTTTAGTGATTTTCGAGCCACAGGCGTCGATTTGTGCTTTATGTCACCAACAAATTTATTGATCGTAAGTGGCGTGTCCATTGTCTGCTTCTTCAAAGCTGCATCAATAATGGTTACATTACTCTTGGCCTCCACCATCGTTTCTGTGTCAGTTATGTTGATTATGCTCTTGATATATTGTGTGTCAGACAATATTTTTTCGGAAGCTTGCTTTTCGTCTGAGCTCACTCTTCGAGATTGATTTGTTACATGATTTTTTTGCTTGTTTTTGGAGAAAGACACATTCCTGTGGATTGAAATGTTAAGTTATACTGTACGTACAATAAAGCCATCGTGAATACATTATATTCATATGTTGGAATTACATATTGAATAAATAAAATAATATAAAGTACAAAAATGCCCTAGGTATATGGTCCAATTTCAAATGTATTTAACTACGCGACGACGCCGACGACTAGTACCACAGAAACAGAAAGGAAAATTGGGCAAAATGGGTAGACATCAATATACAACAACGTCAGCTCATGTTGAGCCATTTTAAGTGAGTCCCAGTATAAGTTTCTTCGAAATAGAAGAGAGGTTACGTTGTATGTAAGCTGGGGCGTGCATTATATTTTCAGAGGGTAACGATAAAAAAAAATAAAGTAGGGTAGGTAGGTAGGTTAATTACATACTAATGTGGCGCGTAGGTACATTTTTTGTATAGACACACACACACACAACACGAGTGTATTCAGTTATCACAAATGGTAAGCACTGCTTATCTGCTTATATGGAATGAACGCCCCTGTATGTAAGTGGTACTATATAAAATATCTATTTACTTTTGAGGCGTGTCTTCCACTACACTTTTATCAGAATCGTCATACTCATGAAAAGGTGTATTTTTTTCACCGAATTCAGCATTTTCTTGCAGAGATTCATTAGTTGCTTCCAAGTTGCAGACTAGAACTGGGGTCAGCAAATTTTGAATGTGTTGTTGGGTGGACCCCTCAACCTGCAATGTTTTGAAATTGTATGTTAATTTTTTTAATGTAATAAAATAACTAATTGCAACATGAAAATAATAAAATCTAACCTCCACTGTCATGGCCTTGTTCTCATTTTCTTTTTCCATAATAGAAAATACATTTTCGCTATACTTCTCATTAGTGGGTTCATTTTTGTCATCCTCCCTAAGAGTTTCATGAGGATTAGGGTCCTCTATTTCATTAATTTTCTGTGATGACTGAATTAGAATGTCATTATTAGGAGGGTTAGAATTCGTCACCATATTTTGAGTTCTATGACTATGCTCAATATCAGCATCAATGTTAGCAAACACTTGACTCATTATTGCATCATAGTTCTCACTGTCAGGTTCCACATCTACTGGTCTACTTGGCAAAGCTGTAACATCTGCTTTTTGTTTGTCTTTGTATTCTGGTCTGGTCTTTAGCTTTTTGCTTGGCATAATGTCATCTTCATCATCTATCTCTCTATTTCTTTTATCTGGAATCTTCTGAGTTTTATTCGCGATTGTTCTGACAGTAGGTAATAGAATTTCTGATGCTGTCTCTTTTGCTGTATTGAGCCATTGCACATTCTTTTCTTTAACAGACCCACTATCAAATATATCCAAATCATTAAGACAGTCAATATCATTTGGATTACTAGCAGCTTGTGCTTGTTTTGCTGTTAGCACTTTTATATAACTTGCTGTTGGTCCAATGGGTTGACTTTTACATTCCATAATCTTTGACAGTTCTTTTTCAACACTATCTGTGATTTCAAACTGTGCTGTTGCAGTATCAGCAGAAGCAGTCTGTTTTTTAGTAGATTCAGATTTGTTTAATAATGGAGCTGGCTGCTTATCTTCACTATTCATAGCAATAGTGCTTGATGGTTGAATAGCTTTGTCCACCATTTTATCTATATGAATGTTCACAGTTTGCACATCAACATCTTTAGTTGATTTCTTGCTATTGATAGTAATACTGTGAGGACCCAATGTTGTCTGGATTTCTTTATCAGTGTTTAGTTTCAAGTCTACATCTTTTTCTTTCTTCTTAATAAATATATTGGTCACTGTATTCCCTATTTTAATAGTAATTTCAATATTGTCAGAGTCAGATGTTTTTGTTTCATTATGCTGCTTCATATTAATTTCAGTACCCTTTTCTTCTGCATTATTACTACACAAAGCCCCTTTCTTGATGAAGGACATTTTTATAGGTTTCTTGGCATTTTGTATAATATGTTCATCATTATCACAAGGTTTTACACTGCCCAAATGTTTATTATCATTTACATTGCTACAATTAGTTACATTCTTATTGTCCTGTATTTTTTCAATAGTCTCTGGCATGATAGAATCAGATTTAGTCTGAATGTTATTGTCATCTTGTTTTTCTGTTTCATCTTTACTCTTAGAATGATCAATACTCATGTTGATAACTTCCATTGGTTTGACTTCTGGCTTTATGAGTTCAACATATTCTATGGATTGGTTGACATTATTGTTATCAAATGGCACAATGCCTGGGGTGTTATCATCAATCTGGATTGGTTGCTCATTCCCCGCAGTTGGTATATTGGGCTTGTTTGTAGTGATTTGAGTTTTTTTACACATTTCAATTGATACATTTAACTTATTCCTGTTAATTTTATTCAATTTGCTAAATTCCTTTCTCATCCTTTTGACATTGCTCCAGGTCTGTTTGCTTTTAATAGATTTCTTGTCTATTTCACCACTTGAATCTTTAGAGCTGGGTTTGACGGCGACAATATCATTTTCATTACCCTTTAAATCTCTCTTCCTAGAACTTCTTCGAGGGTGTTCTACTGTGTATTCATTATCTTCAATGAAATATGGTTCTATATCCATAGGTCCCACAATGTTCTCTCTCTCAGTCACTAACACTTCTGTCTCAGGTATTGTTTCAATTTTATCCCAATCATCTTGTAGCAAAGGAACATGTACAACTTCTTTTGGACTGTGATCTTTTTTAGAATCAGTATGTATTTGAATTTTACTTGAAGAAACTTCTAAGGGATTACCTTGCAATATTTCTTGGGAGCACTGCTCAGAAACAATGGGTGCAGAGAAGTGATTTTGTGAACTGGCCAGCCAATCTTTGACATTTTTGGTTGGATCATTCTCTGATTCACCATTATTGGGAGTGTCAAGAATAAACTCGTCCACTGTAATATAAAAAGTCACACAGAAACAAAGCTAAGTATTGCATTATTGTAAACATTCGCAATTTACGCAAAAATTTGATAGGTTGTTAGTATCAGGACAGCAGTAACTACATACAAGTGGGTATCATTTCTAACACCTTAGTATGTGAAGAAATTAGGATAATAGCGCATTAAATTTGAATTGAAACTTACATTTGATGTTGAAAAGTTTTTCAAATGCTTCACCTAACTGATGGACATGTTCTGTGAGCGTTTGAAGGGGCAGATTGAATTTGAGGGACCTTCGTTCCAAAGGGACAGCACATGTAGGGCATGATCGCCGTCCTCTCCAGCAAGAGTGGCATAAAGTGTGCCCACAAACAGCTGTCTCAGGGGCTATGTAGTATTTACAACTGAAACACAATAGGTAGGTAGTTATTCGGTACTCTCAGGTAGTTATACTCTCATTCAAACAAAGAGAAATATATTATTATTTGTATGCAGGTGCCTCACCATTCAAGACAAGTGACATTGTCAACTTGTTGCGACGTTAACTTCGATAACTTAACCAAATCCACACCTTCCAATATCATTTCAATTCACGAGAGTCCATGAACGTGACACTATCAAATTGTAACCACAACCGCAATCGTATGAACCCACGATCACCAAACTAACCTGGAAAAGTTTAATCAGGCGTCTATATTACGAATATAATTATTTAAAATAGCTCAGCTAGGAATTTTTTGTAAAATTATATAGACATAGGTTTTTATTCAAATAAAATGTACTTTTTATCTTTCTTTCAAAATCCAAAATATACCGAAACGTACGTTTCGTCGTTCCCGCCTCGGGTCAAATTATATTATATTTCTTGGCTTTCAACTTCTGTCACGCACTACTGTCACTGTCAGAAAGTAAAAATAATGTCGAAATTCAATTCCTTGCCATAAACCAGCCCATAGACCATCAAATGTTACTCTAGACGATGATATTCTAGTAATGTTAACTAATTTCAAAGCTTATTATTTTCCACTCTGGGAACCTTTTATCTACCTGTCACTGTCAAGAAGAGTTGAGGGGTGCCGAAATAAGATTTTTTGGATTATTTCATAAAATTGAATCAAAGAAATAGAAATGTAAGTCTCAAAAATATTAAATTCTTAGATTTTTATTTCACAGGAATATTTTTTTGGGTTCATTAAGGTATTTTTAACTTATACATGGCCATTAAAACTTATTACATAATCCAGGCTTGTTTTAGCCGATTTTTCTATTTAGGACTGACTAGAAATATTTTCTATGTGCCCTTACATATGAATAAAACACGAGGGACATTATTTATTAGTTCTTATAATGTTGCTGTAAATTCAAGTAGATTTATATTTTTCATTTAGGTTACCCACTAACCAATAAAAGTATCTCTTGTTTAGATCTTACCTGATCGTTATAAACTAATGATAGCCATTGGAGTAGATAAATGTGACCATACTTATTGATTGCTTCTGTTTTGAAGTATCCATAGAAAAAAGTATAGATAAAAGATATCTGTAATGTAATAAAATCAATTAGAAAAACATTCTTATTATTCCCAGAATGGCCATGGCATTCCGAGGCGTGTTGAGGAGCGCTGCGAGACGAGTCCAAGTACGCGGCTATGCTGATGTACCCAAAGGTGATGAAATGGCCTTCACTTTTGCAGCTGGTAATAAGGTAATGATTATAAGAGATAATACAATTTGTTAGCCACCTGTGAATTAAATTTATAAGCTCTCAGCAACTTGTGCTTGATGGATTAGTTCCATAAAGATTAATATATAAATGCAAATGCAAGTAAATTAAATTTACATGCAATATCTATTTTCTGTAAAATTTTGAGAATTATACTTAATTTACTTATATATATATATATTACTTTGCATTTATTTGTGTATGAAGATATGGTTAGAATTTCACCATACATTATATAAGTATTACTTAGTTAAAGTCAGAGCTAGTAGGTACTTTTGTATCTAAATATATACACACAAACTTGTTGTTCCGTAGGTGTTCTACGACAAAGTAGTAGTGAAGCAGGTTGATGTACCATCATTTAGCGGTGCATTTGGTATCCTGCCCAAACATGTACCCACACTTGGTGAGTGAAGCTCATTTAATAAAAATTATATTAAGTGAGGTTTCTATTGTTAAAAAATTCTTGCCTTAGTCTCTGAATATACTTATTGTAAACTTAAGCACTTTTATGATTGTAGAAAGATACAAGAAATAATTAAAAAAAATCTCATAAATATTATTACTGGCCTCGAAGTCTTCGAACTCTTTTAATCTGAGATTTTTCACAAGCAACAAAATATTGTTCATCATCCATCTACCAAAAGTAAATTTAAATAAAACTTCTATAAAATGGAGGAATCACTAAAATAATGACAATATTTTGAGGATTTTAATTTTTTAAATTTACTTGTTTATTACCAAAGCACTTAAATTGTGATTAAAATTATGCTATTATAAAGCTAGAGTGATAAATATGTATTATTTGTTGTTTCCAGCTGTGCTCCGCCCTGGTGTGGTAACAGTCACAGAGAATGATGGAAAACAGAGCAAGATTTTTGTTTCATCGGGCACAGTCACAGTCAATGATGATTCCTCTGTTCAGGTAACTGATAATCTATTATGTGAATCTCCTAGAAGGTTACTCAGGCTACTATTTATTAGTAAATATTACTTTTCTTCTGCATTGAAACTGTCCATGGGTATTATTTCATTGAAAAAAAAAAAACATATGGTGATTATTCTTAGTAAAAGCAAGCCTCCATAGTTCTGATGATTCAAATGTTCTTTTATTTAGTACTTACGCTATTTTGTTTTTGAGAGTGATCTCAAAGTATTCTTTGATGAATGAACTACCCAATACCAAAAACATACCTTTAGTACCTAAGATTAGTGCATTCAACCAAACAATCAAACTCTTCAGCTTTATAATATTAGTATAGATTAAGAGCTGTACTGGCCTTAAGGACTGAGCAGTCGCCTGCTATGAAAGGGACACAAGTTCGATTCCTGGTCCTGTACCCATGAGTTTTTATAAAAACTTAATTGCAGTTATTTCACACCACGTGCCTTACGGTTAAGGAAAACATCGAGGAAAACATGAGGAAACCTGCATATGTCTATAGTGCCTAAGATGGCAAAGGACTCGCCCTCGGTCACATTGGCACTTAATCATATCCATATATGATTCGATGTTCTTCGATATGATTCGGCTTGCCGCTTCGGGGACCGTTCTAGGATGGCGTACACATATTTATTTTATTTATATATATTAAGTTTTTATTCAACAAATATTTTACTGATGTATAGTCTAATAATGGTATGTGAACAGGTGTTGGCTGAAGAAGCTCACCCGGTTGAGAGCCTTGACCGCGGCGCGGCGCAGGAGGCCCTCAGCAAAGCACAGTCTGAACTCAGCTCCGCCGGCAACGAGAAGGTCAGTTTGATTAAGAAATCCCCCCAAAAATTAGAAATACATATTTTATCTGTGTAAATTGCAATAAAGCAACTGTATAAGGTGTGAAAATTTGTCACTGAAGAAGTATACAGTGTATTGGGATTGGGATTATTTTTGGGATTGGGATGCAAATAAAATGATTATGACAAAAATATCTTCTTCCGTTTTCTAGTAATTGACGTTCAAAGTTGATCATATCAAGACCTTATTTTCGCATAAAAATCAGCGGTAGCGTAGAGTTCACGTAAAATCAAACTTCGTTTTATTTTTTCTGCCACTAATAGTTGCTGAAATAGTCCCACAAAACTATTTTTCGAAACCATTAAGCTTCTCCTTAATTACCGCGTACGTAATGTAGGTAAACGCGGCCTCGCGTTCATTCACTTAAGGCTAGAGCTATTCGGCCCTTAGCAACCATAGCCTATAATGTCGTTGGAGATATTTTACGACTTCGATGTAGTGATATACGCTACAACTATGATTTGTTTTAGAACTAAACTTAAAGTTTCTAATTAAAGTTCGAACACATGTCTTTATATCTTAACATACTTACATGGCTACTGGTACGTCAGCGATGTAGTTTGCATGTGGTGACCATACATACGGTCCTTAACAGTCTTACTCTCCAGAACAGTCATCTTATATTGATAACAGATTTAAATTATCCTAAATACTGTACATGAATATGTTTATAATAAGATATGATACTAAATTTTTAATTATTTCACACTCCTGAACTTTAAATTTTGATGCCTGTCGTGATTATTTCTGCATCATAGGCATTAAGTCTGCCTGTGTAATTCGTCAAATTGTTAAAATAAACTCGTGTAGAAGCATTCGAAGGTGTCTATCATTTTCTGCTTAAGGCAGTAAGATAAGAGCTAGTTATTCCGCGAATGACAGGATTAACTCAGGTTGTACAGAATTGCTTGAATTGAATTTGCATTGTTGTTTAATATGAGATTGGCATGGAAAAGTGGGAACTGAAAGGAAAGTGGAAATTTGATTACCACTTTCCCTAAAACATGTAAGGATCTGTAATTAGCTACATCATTTAACCTGTTACATGTTACCACCGTTGGATGTAAATCTTATCGTATGTTTTTAGAAATGCAGCTCTAAATGTCAAGTTCATTGAACCAGCTGTTTGGGGACTGCATTATGTATAATGATAGTCAGTATAGTATTGTGTTGATAAGTCTCATTACTGTGTGTCCAGGCCAAAGCCGAAGCAGCCATTGCCGTGGAGGTTGCAGAGGAAATCGTGAAAGCGGCTTCCGGATAGAACTCCCTCAACGACAGTTAGTGCTATGCTATTACTATTTAAATATAACATCTATGTACAAATAAATAAACATCATATGTAGAACATGCCTGATTTTATTTATATACAAATAGTATGTATTATCCTCATGCCGCGTTCTGTTCCTCTTGGGAACACAGAGAGGAAATTATTTCTACACCTATATACACTGTTTATATTATGTATTATAACTATATGTATATTTATACTGGTATTATATATTGTAGTTAGTAGGATGAGGGTGAAATAAAACACCGTTAGTGTAGTTGACGTTTGAGTAGTTTATTAAACACAAATCAAACACTTTGGTACAGTTAGTTAGCGGCCGGCGATGTCGCGCAATAATCATAGAAACTAACCTTCAACTAGCGGCTAAAAACAAACACACATTGACATAAGCAATAATCATCCAAACTTAACCCAGTAGAAACCTGATTACGACACAATTTATCATCGAATATCATTATTATTAAATTTTGGATAAAATTCTTAGGTATTTAATTTGTTCACATTAAAATTTTATAAATGTATTATTTTTAATTCGAAATCTAAATGGAAGGTTAAGAGAAGATATCGGTTGCTAGGAAGTCGCGATAACCTAACTACGAGCCTACGTTGCGAAGCTTACACGACGATGCACAACATATATATAATAGGGAAACATCTAGAAAACGACACTCACGTGTCTTATACCTAATCATTGCATATCATAGAAGGATTAAATTACGATTACGATTAATAAAATGCATCTTAAAACACTAGAGTTATATAAGAAAAGTTTAAATTCCGTGTAGTAGTAGGTATTTGTTGAGGATGGTTTGGTGTCCTCCGCCGTCTAGCTAGGTAACCGAATATTAGCGTTATTGTTGTGTATACTGGTCTCTTGTTCGTATTGTATTATAGTGGTTGCAAAGTAGAATATACACCTAATGTTGATTACCTTTTAATTTCACATTATACTGTGTAACACATATGAATGTTACTAACTAGCTACAGATTATATAGGTAGTTTGTTAAAGAGTTGATTAATTACTAGTATAGAAGATTATAACTAATCTTAACCTAAGTAGCGTACGCTAAACACGGAACAATTAAAAATCGTTGACACATAAAAAAATCAGCTAACGTAAAAGACAATAAAAAGCTCGCGAAAACCGATAACATGTAAGGAAGCATAGTAACACCCCGTCGGGGCACCTAAAGTAAAGTTACATACCTACGAGTACACGAGAATAAATAACGTCATGTTAGTATTAATCCATACGAAAATAAAATGGGTAAAATACAAAATATCACATTATTACATGTTGAGCTTAATTTAAATCGAATCCTATCCGTTTCACCCCAAAACCGCTCTCGTTATACTGCACTTTTAAATTAAGCTAAACAAATAAGATCAAAAAGGTTAACTATAATAATGCAAACACAGCACTGTCCGTAGCGAACGTGGCAAAGTTGGGTACGTGGAATATGAACCCATAGGAAGTTCCGGGTAGGTAATAGACGCGCCACCTATGTATATCTATCAAGTAAATATATCAATTCGAAATAACTACCACAACCATAATTTGTCTGTTTTTATATGGTAACACTAAACAGTGACGCGTGGGAGGCATCTCTACAAGGAAGGGAGGTGCTAATTTATTCGTCACCCAACTCTGCATCTTTGCCACAGATATAAAAAACCAAAAGCATAAATGGCACAAAAGTGCGCGTTAAAACTAGACTAAAAAAAGAAATCCAGCCAACTTAGTTGGGATAAATTGAAAATAAAAGCAACCCAAACGATGCGACACACGACTGTAGAAAAATGGGGTAAGGACTTGGCACCATTGTCATCATCCTGCTGAGAGCGTTACGGGCCTTAGGGCAGAGACTACTGAAATAAATGAAGAAGCATCTAAAAACGTAATCGCGTGAGCAAGTGTCTCAGCAAGATGGCAACGAGCCTGGGGGCAGGGAGTGAAGTGGTGTGTGTCGCCGAGTCCCACGCTGCGGGTTTACAGGTTACACTGCCACAGTATCGTAGGCTGTGAGTCCCCGCCCGTGGACTGCTTGCTGGGGGATTGGGGTGGCTGCTTCTGGTCTGGAAACCACAGAGACCAATACATTATACTCACCGCTATAGCCTTCAAGTGACATTGATTCATATATTTTATGGTTTGCTACAAAACTGAAATGGATTTGTTCAGAAGCACTGGGCCGGGTAATCGAGAACAAAAGTATTACTTTTCTTTGAATTTAAAAAACTATAAAGGTGTCAATGAATGGATAAAAGCTATTAATCGTTATCCTTTATATCCTGAACAAATCGATTCCTGATCTGTAGTTTACAATGGAACTTAGAATACGCAACGCTAGTGAAATGCACTAGATTCTACTTTAAAGTCATTTTAACGTCGTCTAAGGGAAACTAGACTAGCGTAGCTAATTATGAGGTATAAATTGCGTTGTGGGCGAAATTTATATTTAAGCCGGTGAAGGGAATATTTAAGAAAATCTATGCGCCAGCTTTAGGTACATCTAGCAGAAGAATGGCCCAGGGACCTGATATTAATTGATTTGATTGGTAGTTTGCGCCGCGTTTGAAAGGGGTTGCTAGTTTAGTGCCGGGCTCTATCAACTCATTACTGGGGAAATATAAACAAGGCCATCATATTAATCATGTGTTCTGAGCAGGCAAAGCAGGCCTTTAATACCGGCAATGCAATCTAGATAACATAAATCGTAGCTAGCCACAGTAGCCACCGTAAAATACCTACCGTTAATGCCTTACCATTCAATCAGCAAAACAATTATTAAGTGTCGCCGTATGTACATATAGGTGTTAGCCACAAAATGTTAATCATAGAACACAAAAATCAGGCAGAAATGAAGGTTTATAATAAAATTTCACTTGGACATACTTTGACTTACTGTTTCCTGTAGTTGTCGGATGCAGAACATAACACATGCTTAGGTTACGAGCACATCTAGATAAACACGATGCTATTAAATGTACAATACACGTGGGCGCCGGCACTACGCCGTGCCACTGTACTCGTGCTAGCACACACACAAGGAGTCGGCTTTCTTTCTTTAGTGGCTTTTGGTATCTGTTCAGTGTACAAGTAATTTGAAAGTGCCCAATATAGTATTTTGTAGGTAAATTAATGTTTGTAGCATAGAAAGGCTTATTCATTTTGTCCATAGATATATTATATGCAACTGTTGAACTGAATCGAGTTGCCAGTAATGCGTGTTATGGGTCGCAATCGATGCATATGGCACACATGTAGTAGTGGTGTAAGTGCAGGGGTGCACGTGTTATCCTAGTGGGACTGACCTGTCAATGAGTTTCCTCATTTCCTCGCTGTGCAAACCGTCCTTGGCAGTGTGGGCCCTGACTGTAACAACACACAAGTCACGACGCGATCTACACTAGCCACGAGACCTGGAGCCGCCTGCCTTCTACACCACACTCTCCAACTATGTTCACTCTGACTGTACTATTTGTTTTAGACTCTATTGTCATGGTATACACTTTTGGCAAAGGAATGACCATCGTTGGAGAATGCTTATTGAAACAATTACTAAATCTACAGAACCATTTTAGAAAGACAATGTTAACACAATCACGTCTAAGCATATACAAATTCAGTAATGTGTTTAAAAAATATGTTCCTCACATAACTGATATAACCTACCTCCTAGCGGAACCAATCAATTATATACGAATTATGTAGTGAAAAATCTTATATTATTGTTTGGTTTCACTAAGTTATAAAGAGGGAAGAAATATTGAAAATTTTGAAAAATAAAATAGTAAGCCAATTGCAAGAAATTCTAATTCTGAAGCCTTTACTGATCACATCCAATGTTATTATTACTTGATATAGTTTGCATGCTGTCAGTCACATAATTAAAACGTAAATATAATAACTTATCCAAAGTAATTTACCGTCTTCTGTTCAGGTGACACCCAAGTGCGCATGGACCAATGCGATTATTAATTTGTAACACATTAATTAATTTTGAATTTAGCAAACGTATGATTTGAATGAGTGTACACACTGATCATACTTTTTTATTTGTGAAGCATACATATGGAAATGATTATATTTCATGTCATACGGTAACACATATACAGTATTCTTTTATGGCGAAGCACAGGTGCTATATTTTTGCGCATACACATTTAACTACTCTTGTGCAATTTAAATGCATTTTCAATGAAAACATAAATTTAAATAAACAATTATTTAAAAGCGATCATATTTAGCTTTCAATAAAAAAGTATGATACATTAAATGAACTGTGGAGCACTGAGGTTAAGTAATATTACTATGTATAAAGATCCCAGAGGGATGTCTTGCTTTAAACATGTCAATATTGCATTTTGCTTGGAACCAATATAATCAATTTCTGCTCTATGCATATATTATACCTCAGTCCTGTGGAGTGCATTTGTGGATCGTGTCCTTTACAGAAGCTGATGGTAAGATTTTGAATGTTGTAATTGTGAAAAGTAGAATAGCATAGAATGTATGGAATATATTTTTGCTTGCTATTTATGCTGCAATTTCATGAACTGTTTAAGTATATATGTAAATCTATCATTATTACATATTATCATATGTAGCAATAGGCTGCTCACCATGCGTGTACAAATACTCTGTTGACCTGACTATGAGCATTTCGCATCAAGACACCTCAGCGAGCGCTATGATTGTTATCACAAATTATAAGCATACTTAGTGGTTATATTTTGAGCACAATGAGTGGACCGGAGAGTGACATACCGGGGTAGTTGCGGGGCTGGTCGCATTCGGCTTCAGAGATCTCGTTGGAGTCCTTGCTCTCGTTGAAGGAGGAGGAGCAGTTGTTGTCGTTGTTGGCGTTGCGGGGCGGGGGTGGGGGAGGCTCGGGGGAACCGCCGCATTTGCGGGTACCTGGGAATACGACAGTACATCCACTTATTTATAGGAGCGAGAGACAAATTGCAATATACCCACCAGATAGTTAAGCTTTCACCGATCAAAACCGTTAACATCTGGTAAAGATTCAGCTACTTGGCTTCCTTTGTAAAAGAAAACGTTGGTTACCAATGCTGGGACGAGATCCGTAGTGGTCGGAGTAGGGGGTACCGTAGGCGCCGGTGTACTGTTCATCTTCGGGAGCGCAGCAGGCAGGTTCATCGTATTCGGGGCCGCAGGCGTACATGGGGCGGGAGTAGCGGGCACGCTGTGAAACAAAAAAAAATTTACCTTTCTTGAATAGAAATAACTATAACGTTTAATCTCGTACCTTAGGTTGCATGCAATACTGGTAAGAGAGTTTAAAGAAGACTGATTTTGTCACTATTTAATAAGCATTATATGCGATGCAGGTACCGACGAGTTTAAAGTGTCTTACGTATTGGTCTTCCTCAGCGCAGGTGGCCGGGTCGTCGTATTCGGGAGCAGTAGAATAGATGGCGCTTTGTCCTCCTTGCGAATTCTTGCGGGCGTAGCGGCTGTTAGCTCGGGGCTGTTATCATAACCGTCACAATGTTATACTAAGTAGTTTAAAAAACCTTTCAATAGATTAGTACCCCATCAATGACAGTTTAAGCTAAATCAAGACTAAGGCACACAAAAAAACAAAACGGTGGCTTCCTACATGGAAGATTTCGTATCATGGTGGGCTAATTCCTGTAGTGGTTTAAAGGCAGACGTTTTCATCTATGTGTGCGTGCGCGTACGCCTGTTTCAGCAGTTTGAATTGTTGTTAAGATTTAAGTTAGCAATAAGTGATGGAGGTCTGACCATGCTCTGCGATCCGGCGCGGGAGTGCGCGGGGTGGTGGGGGTGGGGGTGCGCCAGGGTGCCGGCGTGCGCCGGGTGGTGGTGAGGGAAAGCCAGCGCCTTGCTCGGGTCCATCTCTTCGCGGAAGCCTAGCAGGTGGAACGTTGCGTACGGGCAGATCTCGTCCTCCATGCCTGCAATTTTAATTATTGCAATATTAACATGTTATTCATAACATTTACCAGGTTGAGGACCGTGTGACCAGGTGAGGCTGGTTTTTAACTCTTTGATGCGATAACTCCCTCCACGTTAGAGTGAGATTACCAGTAGGTATACAAGGTAGTCAAAGACGAAACTGGGTAGAGCAATCCGATGCGAAATTTTGAATTTGGTGGGAGGATTCCAAAGCAGTATGTAAAGTAAGTTGCTGTTATATGTGCTTTTACTCATTTCAAAATGCATTTATGAAAGGGGTGTTAAATGCTTTCTTAAAATTATTAGTTTGTTTCCTATCATATCAGACGTACTTATCTACATGCTGTAATAGTAAAGTTCTGGTTTTACGTTGTGTGTCAACAATTAAATTAAACAAATAAGACATTCATCAATGTGTAGTTAGTAAATCAAAGCAAATAAAAATAACTGTTGTTAGTAGAAATGCGCATTGAAATTAAAAGAAAGCAAATACTAGCAATAACGTTATTAGTAATAATACTTACTCACTCTGCAGGCTGGGTTAGAAGCACTCCACTCCTTCAACTTACAACTATAATAACATTCCATTGACGCAGATAATCACAACAACGTCACCCAGTACTAACCGTTGTATTTATTATATATTATGATTGCTACAACAATAGGTAACGAACTATTGTGATTAACTGCTAGCAAGTACTATGGTTATACGAAATGTTTCTCACATTATAGTGTCTTACTACGATTGAAATTTCAAACGATGTAGCTGAATGATTAGTTGTTCTTTCTAAGAAACCTTGCACAATAACCATAGTGCTACTGTAGTGACTGACCTGTTGAGATGGTATCTCCGGAGCCCGCGCGGCGCATGCGCGGCCTGCGCACGCGCTCGTAGTGGTGGCGGCGCGGGTCCCACGTCGAGTGCGCGCCCACTGAACCACACTACTGGGTTATGCATGCTCTACGCTAAATACCACCACTATTATCTCACATCAAATACTAACAATTTATTGACTTTTTTAATCCATACCTATTTTCAATTCAGATAAGATTAGATTCAAATTTTCCCGATGATCACTGATTAAAGGTTATACACAGTGGAAATAACGAAAGAGTCGTGGAACTAAAGTACCCTAAATATTGCAGGTATCAAATTTCAGTGTAAGACACCATTATTATGTTTTAGAATATAGAATGATGTATAATTGTACTCAGGTTTTTTGATTTCGTTTAATTAATATTTCAAAAACATTCATGACTTTTTTCATTGAAATTTTATAAATGCAATATAAAGGAACCTTTCCTTTAGTGTATATATTTCGTTTGTTTATTCCATCATGTTTATAAAAGCAATAATTCAGGGGTAGGTTGCATTGCTTAAAGTGTAAAAATGATATTGTAAACAGGTACACGGAGTCCAAAAAGTCGTAAATGATGTGAGATAACATTTGAGGTAAAGCACATACCATAACCAATCTCTACCATATATCCCAGTTCCTCTATCAGGTGGTTTTAGGATATGGTTGGCAGAGATATTAAGCAATGGACAATGGAATTACAATAAACATAACAAAGCTAATTTTAAAATAACAGTAATATCTAAATTGAGAATCGCGTGTAAGTTCTGGAAGTAAGTTTTTCGTCGTCGTTAAGTTTTAAACGCGATTCTCAATATTTTTAAAGATTATATTTACCGATTGACATTGAATCAATCCGCAACACTTTGAACATTTGTCAATAGCATTTACCTTCACCTCTAAATCCTTTACGTAGGTACACATATAAACATAAATGAAATAGAAGGAGCCAAAGAGAAATAAGGTCGTGCAGGAAGAAAGGATAGAAATCTGTAAGTTTAGTTAAGTACTACGGTTACCTATGATTGAATTTTTGATGATTGATGACCAACTCTCCGATTGGGTCCTCGATCTATATATATACTTATAGAAGATAATACTAGTACGTACAGCCGTATAATAAAACATGAAGGTATATTATAATTTGATTATGAAGGTATATCATATTATAGTTTGATTATAATACAAGCAAGTGTTACGTGACGTTGTGCGATGATGTGACATTGTGTAATTTGTGTACAAAGAAAGAAACTATGTAGAACAGTGATCAATAGTTTACTTTTTTTAATATATTTATTAGTAATGCTGGGAATTTGTTGGAAATTGTCTGCTTTTCAAATCCTATCAATTGCTTTAGACAAGAAAGGTGACAGAGAAACCTCAACTCGTTCGTTTCCTTCTATCAGAGATTTCTTATTCGTAGCAAATAAATGAATCAGAAGTTGCGACTCTGATTATCACAATATGATGGTGTAGTTGTGTTGGTGTAGCAGGTACTCACTAATAACGGCCTGTCGCTTGACTCTGTCGCAAGTGTTGTAGTTGGAGCCGGGTACTGGGGGCAGCTTGCGGTTGGGAGGCGCGATGTAACCGAGCTCGTCGCGGAGTCCGCCGCGCTTGTCCAGCGTGCCGCCCGCTCCGCCCAGGGCAGCTTGGGACGCATTGTATACCGCGTCATCTATACAATTATGGACATGGTACAAATTACCAATTACATCATTAGTTATTCATACTAAGGGTGTTTGGTTAACAGTTGCGGGTACTATAATTACCTAATGTTTAGCATGTGGGTACTCTAAGGGTCCGGATATTAGAAATTACCTATTATAGATAGAGTTTCTAGTAACAGCAAATAATAGTAATGATGAGTTTGGATTGATGAAAAATGGAAATTCTATTTACATGCTTGAGAGATATTTTATTCGAATAAGTCAAAGAACAAAGAGATATCAGAATGAGTAATCATGAATGTAGTAAATAAAATGAAGAAAGCGGTGTCCATGCCACCATACATACAATACAGTTCCTTCTGACCTCGCAGACGGCGCGGGGAGTTCCTGCGCGCCAGCGTGAGACAGATCACCACTACTCCCACTATAAACACCACAATGGTGGCGAGGATGGGCACCAGCACCTCAGGCTCGAGGCACGCCTTCACCCACGCTGGCAGTTCCTTGTCACCACCCGCGTGGCCAGGTAAGGGTGCAATGGTTCCTACAATCACGAATACCTTTGTTGTGATCCCTGGTGCCTCGCACTACGCACACCACCACCACGGCGATGATGATGACCAGAATGGCGGCCACCACGGGCACGATCAAGTTAAGGTGCGACAGCACAATCTTGAGCGTTTGCTCGGGGGTGAGCGAGCCGCCTCCAACTTCACGCGCGGGCGCTATTGTACCTGAAATGCAAGCCCGTATTTTAAGATATCCTTATTCCAACGCGAACCTACTTGATATATAAAAGTGATAAAGGAAAGGCGATGCATTTCAGGTACAAAGGCGATTTATTATTATTATTTGATAATGATGCGTAATGGTGGTGACAAAAAATAAAAAAATAGTATTATTTCCCGTATTTGTAAATTTTTTCAGTTCTTAACAACATTTATTTCATATTTTACGTTCATTAATTTACATAAATAGGTAACTCACCACCAGTCATTGTAAGAGTAGCGAATTCGTATTCAGCAACATTGAAGCCTGCGTTGTTGTGCGCGGTAATCCTCAGCACATACCAAGTTGCCGGTTCGAGGTCTGATGGCAAAGAGTTTATGTTATTTTTGTATACTTACATTACTTTTCATAACATCTTATAGATTTATTTAATACCAACCGAGAACAACGAAGTTTCCGCCGGGTTTGACAGCGTTCGAGATTTGGTTCCATTCGGCAACACCTCTGAAAATGGAGCAGTTTTCATAATTAGTTTGTTAACTTAACTAAGCTAAAATCAACATTACATCACATAAAAATGAATTATTTGGAATAATACATACATATGCTCACGCCTGTATTCCCCGAAGGGGTAGGCAGAGGTGTTGTTATCAACACCCACTTTTCACCGAATTTGATTAAGTGCCAACGTGGCAGATGATGAGTCTATCTCCGTCTCAGGCACTATACATACACTATATACGTCTTTGAATTACTTCTCAGAAATATGCAGGTTTCCTCACGATGTTTTCCTTCACTGTAGCACGTGGTGTGAAATCATTGTACATAAGTTTTTTAGAAAAACTCATTGGTACAGGCCCCGCTGGGATTCGAACTTGCGTCGCTTGCGTAGCAGGCGACTGCTCAAACCCCGAGGCCACCACGGCTGGAATAATACTACGATAAAAACGCGAGATTTCCTTCACAGTAGGTACATACTTCTTCTTGTTTTCCACGACGAAGTGGCTCATGGGGCAGCCGCCGTCGAGCCATTGTTTGAGGTGCAGTGTGACTGAAGAGCTTCCTACTTCGATGAAGTCTGCGGCGCGCGGGACGGGAGGCTTGGAGCCGCGAGTGCGGGCGATCACTACGTCAGAGGCCTCACCTGTGCCGATACTGAATAACACAAGGTTAGCAATAGCAACATTTACATTGTATTGAAAGATTGATGAGTGTGAAAGCAATATTTTTGACTGGTAGGTAACTGTAAGCAGATACAAGGCACCTCCTGGAACACCCGTCTACTTTCCTCACATACTTTAAGAAACTCGTTTATTGGAATGGACAGTATGAATTATACCTACCCATTGTAAGCCGTAACATAGAGTTGGTATCTTGAGCCGCAGAACAAATTTTCCAGAGTGTAGGTGTCAGTGCTGCTTGGAACCTGGAAACATTCCCATAAATTATAATGATGGTGAACTAAGGTATAATTTTTTTTAATAATATTATTTCCAATTAGTAGAGACTAATTTACCAGTGAGATATAGGCTGATTATATTACGATCATAAGGCAAAATGTTATGCAAATATTGGTTATATCCTTTAATGGACCTGTACAGTCTCCCAATCGCCGAACTCCTGCTTGTAGTGGATGGTGTAACCGGCGGCAGGGGACTGGTCGACGTCGATGGAGGGCTTCAGGCGAAGAGTCAGCGACGACACGGATGATGATGCGATGCTCAGCTGCGGTGGGAAGGGAGGTGCTGCAATATTACAATATGGAACAGGTCAGGATCAACACCGTATTTTTTCGGATTTTATATACATTATACATATTAGATTAAGAACGGAAAGTTTATTTAAAAACTACATAAATATATACACATATTATGCTCACATCTATATTCCATGGATTAGGCAGATATCACTGCTATCACATCCAACGCAGGACGTATTTACGCACCTCTTACACTTCATCTACGTTCAGGCATCTCTTTATATGCTTCCGTCGGTTATGAGTACTATGTTTAAATGTATTTATATCAGTTTAACAGGAATGCCTATTAATAACGGATTTAAATGATAATATTACCAAGTACGGAGAGCGTGTGCGTGACAGTGTCGGTTCCGAACTGGTTATCAACGTGGCAGGAGTATTCGCCAGCGTCCTCTCGAGCAACGCCTGCGATCTGTAGCGAGCCTTCGGGCAACTGACGAACACGTTCAGACGCTTCCAGGGGGTGTCCTTTGATCTGTCGCAACAATTTTTTATAAGTATTATTCATTTTGTCTTTTGATATAGAAACATGAGTAACATTTTATAATATCGTTCTAAATAAATATACTTAAAGGTAGTATTATTACCTTCCACAAAATATTTGGTGGAGGAACGCCGACAGCAAGGCACGGCAACTTAACATCTTCCTTGTATGTGGCGGTGAAAGATTCATCAAACGATGCGATCTTGGCGGGTACTGAAATTAACACCATTAAAATTTAAAAATGTGAATTTAGGCTCTAAAGATGTTTGAATACTTATGGGTAATAGTAATACCTTTATCGCTGGGGCTGCAGGATGCTGTGGCTGAGGGTTGACCTTCACCAATTATAGTGGACGCGGTGACCCAGAAGTCGTAACGGCCTGCTTTCAGTTCCGTCGCGGAATAGCTAGTTTGAGAAGCGGGTACCTTTAAAATATGAAAAATGTTAAATTATTAATTAAATAAATGAAAAATAGATAGGATGATCATGCTAGTTTATGCTAGTTTAAATATTTTGATTCGCACCTTATTTGGGTGAGGTTCAGCATTCTGCGCCTGAGTGTAAACGTTGTAATGGGTAACAACTCCATTCGGTTGCGCTGGTGGTCTCCATGATACAAGGATGGAGTCTTGTGCCATGACGAGAGCTTTAACAGCACGTGGCGCTTCCGGAACTGTGAATTAAGAATTGAATTATAAAATTGACGTCTATTGAAATGTTTCATTGTTTTTCAATATTAAGACACGTCTTTAAGGGATGTGTCACTAACCATCTTGTTCAGTCTGGCAGTGGATAGGGACGGATCGAACGCCATCTCCTCCGTTGGTAGTAGCAAGGACTTCCATCGAATAGTTTGTGAATTTCTTGAGTCCGTGGAGAATAGTTTCACTGCTAGCTGTGATCTTGGTGTCTTTGGTCTTTTCGTCTGTAATGTAAATTATCATTTGAAATCTATTCATTTCAAAACATCGCATTGCCAGCTAGCTTGAAGGGGTTGTACTTACCATACCAGGTTTCGCTAGGTCCATAGATAACTTTGTATCCCTTGATAAGTCCATTAGCGGCGGCGAGTGGAGGAGACACCCAAGACACGCGGATTGTCTGCGCGGTCAGAGTCGTGCAAAGGACGTCCTGAGGGGGCGCGGAGGGAGAGCCTTCAGCAGTGTAAGCTCGCACTTCGGCTGACACTGGACCAGAACCCATCTTGTTGAAAGCCTGTACTACCATTGCGTATTGCGTGTAGGTCCTGAATAACAAAAAAAATAAGGTTATTTTATTCTACTCTTACTTTGTGTTGTTACTGGTTACTCTGCCACACTAACGTCATACTAAACTATTTAGATAGATAGTTCATAATTAATGTACCTTCTGACGAAGAACTTAGAAGCACCTTTTGTAATTAATCATAGAGATGTATTTATTTTATTGTTAAACTTACTTCAGGTTCAAAATGTCAAGGTGGTGCTCTTTGCCTGATTCCTTTGAGATATCAACAGTTTCAAATACGAATGACTTGTTGCTTGAGGCCAGTTTGTATCCAACATAATATCTGAGGAAAGGAAAACAATATATTATGATTTTATCGATATAAGCATATTACCGAACGTGAAGTTAAATTTAAAAAGTTATTGAAGTGAGCAACGTTTTAGAAAATTTTAATTTTTTCTCACCCCTGAAGTTCACCATTCCAGTCCTGGGGCGCAGGTGGTTTCCAGGTAACTCGGAGAGTGTGTTTGTCAACAGCATCAACCTTGACGTCTTGCGCGGGGCCAGTCGGGGGCTCTTCAGCGGTGATGATAGTCACAGTTTCAGATGGCTCAGAGGTACCAAGTTCGTTCTCGGCGACAATACGAATGTGGTAAGCAGTGGCAGGTCGAAGGTTAAACACTCCGGCTTCAGTCGCATCACCAGGCACGAAAACCCTAAGTAGCATTCGTTAAAAAAATATATACTTATGCTCGTTATCCGACCAGAAAAGAAGGCTAAATATAAGCATACCTGTCGATATCCTTCTCCCAGTTGCCCTTAGCACGTTTGTACTCGATAAGGAACTTCTTGATCGGAGAGTTACCATCGTAAGGTGCGGCCCACGACAGCTGAACAGTTCTACCAGATTTGTCCAAAACCTTCAAGCCATATGGAGCTTCGGGTACCTCTGTGGAATAATGTCACGTATAAGTAATGTTTTATATAAAAAAATGCAGCACTTTACTGCTTATCAAATTTAATTGAGTTAGACCGTAGTTTTACCTTGAATGATCATGTTGATGCTAGTATCGTCTGAGCCAAACGCGTTGGTGGCTACACAAGTGAATAGGGCGCTGTCGGATCGTTCAGTCCTCCTAATGCTAAGGTCGGACACTACTCCACCAGGCAAAATCTCTTCGCGAATTGTGTAGCGTGGGTCGGATTTGGGTTCGAGTCGCTTGTTGTTCATGTTCCAAATGATTCCTATCGGCTGCGAAGGTTTATACGTTAGTAAAGTTATTGCTTACGTGATATACTTATATTTTGTTTCATTTGTTTTTTTTTACCTTTTCTCCTTTGGCTTGGCACTGCAAAACAGCTGGTTCACTTCGGCGAGCGGTTTGATTCCGCATTTTGATTTCAAATTGGGGTGGAGCTAGATATCAATTAAAATCATAGTTTAATGCACGCACATTCACGTCGAATATATCAAGGTGACTATAATTACAGCAATGATGTGAACTATAAATATTTTAGAGAAGTAAACTTGGGTAATAAGGCAACGGGGCGCTGACAATCATTTTGCAATATTTAATATTATTAAGGTACAATTTACAAATGGAGAGCCATGATTTGGTTCGATATGACGATACAATGTATTAAATACCGTACCTACCTTGCACACTAATGAGGATGACAGCAGACAGTCCTGATCCGATTCCATTAACAGCTTCGCAAAGGTAATATCCCTCATTTGTCTTTTGGATGTTGGCAATGCTAAGTGTTCCGTCTTCCACTTTTACGTTAGGGTTGTTGGGTTTAAGGTCTTTATAATCACCAGGCGTGTCTCCTAGAATTTGTAAGTTATTTAGGGGCATTTCTAAGGCGACCCGATATAAATTTACTTCATCTTTCTTTTGACTAGTTTCCAGACATTTGGGGTCTGTCTGCGGTCATGTATGTAACAAGTCTAGGAAAATAGGTTCCATTTATTTTTCATTTTCATTTGATTGTTTTCGAAAACCAAAAACGTAGAGTTAACTGTCAATATTTGCCATTGGTATTAGGAACATGAATAAAGGCATCAAGAATGTTTTATTATTACATACATATGCTTACGTCTGTATCAAATGGGGTAAACAGAGACCTCTGTTTACAATATGCTACGTATGATTCTTACATACCTTTCTCGCTTCATCCATTCTTTGTTCTTTCTGTTTCATTATTATTAAGAAGATATTTTACTATTATGTTGTATAAAAATTACCTTCAGCCCTCTTCCATGTGACTTGGGGCTTGGGGAAGCCATCGGCCTTACATTCAACCTTAGCATCTGAACCTTGGGCAAAAGCCTTATCAGTTGGTTCTAAAATCCAGCGTGGGGGAACTGAAATTATGACCGATACATTATAAACACTGTTAGGGAGCCAAGGAAAGGGTTTGTTGAGAACTTTGATTTATTTAATGGAATCTTGAATATGAAAAACAAAAAAATATTATTCAAAAAATAAAACCTTTTTTGATATTGTAATTTTGCAAAATTTACTCATTGAAACGAATTTTATGGGGGTTTCTACATTAAAATGTACATGTAAATGTCCTTAAATACTACATTATTTGGTTTTTTAATTTTGTTAGTAAAGCCTAAATATTTATAAAACTGTATTTGACGATGAATAATGATTATATTCGCAATATCGTGTAACATAAGGTACCTAATATAGAAATACTTTTAAAATTACTATGATATAACGTAGTATTCAAGTTCAACCATACTTTAATTTTAAGGTAATGTTCGTACAGCAACAATTACTTTTCTTCTATGCATTATAAAAGCTCTAAGTCCCCTTTGCAATTCACTTACTTTAATTATTATTAATGGAAATTTAGGTATTAATATTGCTTGAACATGTTGGGTTTCTTCATAAAAGTTGCTGACGACATTCGCTCAAGTCATAAGTAAAGCTCCTACAGCGCAACGTACCGGATATTTCAATACAAATATTATTTGTAACGTTCATTGTAATATATTTTAAAATACAATATACTTGGCCAAGCTGTCGCTATAGTAGCTTTATACACATCGTATTATGTTCAAAAATAATTTCAAGCACTTCTATATACAAATGAAATAAATATAAATAGGATTTGAAGAAAATAAATAAATGTAAAAAGGCTAATGATATATGCAACAAAATGCACTATCTGTCGAAATAACTATATAATGGAATCATGAGCAGCTTAACATTTTAATGCTGCATTTTTACGTCACAAGCTGTCCGTGAATAGGGCTAGCTATAGCCAGTCTTGTAAGTTATTTCAACAGATGTATTAGTGAAGCCAAGCGTAAAGCAGATAAACTCCAAACCATTATGCAACTAAGTTAACAAAAAAAATATACAGATTGGATCCCAAGGATAAGGTATGAAAAGGAAAGGCGTATATAATGCAGGGAGGGATGGAAGGAGATGGTTTCTTTGATGATAGCCGCAATTGGTTCCTACGAACGACATCCAACACGATTAACTCCCTAACTAGTTATCGATTACATTACTACAATACGCATACTATAACCGACACGCAAGTGCTATCTTGTAATAGTAATCAATTCCTTATGACATTTAGAACCTAGAGTTGCACCATGGGACGCTAGAGAGTAACGAAACTGAAGCATTCTATCGAAAATAAGCAAAGCTTCCGTGCTAGGAATACAGGGAACGCATCAGCGTTTATTATATACCATGAACTTTTAACGTGGCAGTATAATTGGACAAGCCGGCGGTATTGCGCGCGACACACGCATAGGAGCCGCTGTGCGACCACCCCGCTGGGTCAATCAGAAGCAATGAAGCCCTCTGCGCTATTTTAGTAGCCGTCACTCCGGCTGTCTCCCTCAAAGGTTGCCCTTCAAAGTACCACTGAATATCGAGAGGTTGATCACCCTCCGAGATCAAACAAGTGACTTGACTGGCCTGTCCCGCGAACAGTGGACTCTCGAACGAGAAAGGAACTATGCGAGGTAGAACTGGAAACAACCACATAATCTTGGGTTAGATCTTTTATTTGCAGGCAATGTTAGCTTCTAGTGATATGTGAAAATAGATAAGTGAACGGACTGTATTTGAAGGTGCAATTTGTGTTGTTAGTCCCCATATCATCAATTTAGATTGCATAGTATTATGCAGTAGTATTGGTAGACATGCCGTTGACGACGAGTGTCGAAGCGTACTCTGCACGACCAGCAGCATTCTGCACGATGCAGGTGTAGTTCCCTTGGTGGTTTGCATTCACGGAGTTGATGGTGAGGATGGAGGCTCGTGGGCCAACCGGCATCGTCGTGATGTCCCTTTGGAGGCTCGAGTCTATTGTTTCACTGCTGAATGTCCACGAGATGTCCAGAGGCATATCTCCCTTAGTGGCGACGCAGTTTATTACTGCCGTGTCACCGGGGTTCGAAGGCACCTCACCGAAATTGAACGGCATTATCAACGGTGGAACTAGGACAGTAAAAATCGTGTAATAAAGCGAAACTTATAGGATTTGATATAGGAGGAATGATTAGAAGCGTAAAAATATTCACTTGTTTTTCGCACCCTTAACGACTAATTCTGTAATATGGGAAGCGATGCCTGCCGCATTGCTCGCAGTACAGTTATAGAGCCCTGCGTGTTTTGCCTCCACTGATTCAATAGTGAGCACACTACTTCTTCGGTCGACGTTACTGACACGAGTGCCGGAGATAGAGTTTGCAGAACGATTGTTGACCTTCCAATCGATGCGCACCGGTTGGTCACCGTGTGTAATTATGCATTGAAGAGCAAAATAATCACCAAGAAAAGCCGGTTCAGGGCCGGCAACAAAAGGTGCAATCTTGGGAGGAACTGAAACAAATGTTATTCAACTGGCAAAATATAAAATGATTCTACCATAGCGTTACGACTAACCATATACGACTAACTCTTCGGAATGAATATTGCGCCCTGCGCGATTTTCTCCGATGCACGTGTAATGACCAGCATGCTTGGCGTCCACAGACTCAATTATAAGTAAACTACTCCGTTTTGAATTTGTCATAATGTAATCATTGTTTCTTTGAGATATGAGCTGTCCATTAAACATCCAAGTGATGGTGAGTGGCACATCACCGAAATTGACAGTGCATGCTACTTGTAAATATTCTCCAACGTTTGCTGGTTTTTCGCCAAAAGTAAACGGCAAAATGTTGGGGGGAACTGGAATTAAGTCATTCAGTAAACAATGATTTGGATGGTTAATAATTTGATAACATATAAATAAATGTGATTAGTGTAAAATTATATAGCAGAAATTAACCTAAATTTATAGAGCGTCAGTGACTACTATAGAATCGTTAAGCACCGTTTATTATTAACGCAGACGTATGTGAGTGGTGGCCAGCTTCGTTTTCCGCGACGCATGTGTAATTCCCAGCATTAATATGTGTTACTGAACCGATACTAAGGATAGCACTTCTCTCTCCTATATTGAACACAGTAACTCCGGACCGGGGCTTAATAGGTTTATCGTTGAAAAGCCACCGTAGTTGCAGAGGATGGTCGCCTTCAATGACGGAACACGGGGTGGTTACGACTTGTCCAGAGTTCATAGCGACATCCCCGAAAGAGAAGGGTTGGACCACAGGAGGAACTGAACAGAAAGCAAGCATCATCCCACGTGATAGATTATATACCGATGACATTGAGGATTGTTGTGTGGCTTGCGGTTCCCGCCTTATTGGTTGCTATACATGTATAGTTGCCACTATTAGGACCCATAGCAGTTGGAATATCGAGAACGGAGACGCGCTCGCTCAGTATTGTAGTCTTCAAACCCATTCTGCGGGTCACAGGTTGGCCTTGGAATCTCCAAGTAATATTCAAAGGTGTATCCCCCTTTGACACATGGCAGTCGAGGTGTACAGATTCCCCAGCGAATACTGCTTCGTCCAGTTCAAAGGGTTTGATGTGAGGAACGACTGAGCAAAGAAAATAATTCATAAAGTTAGTAATTTATATAGGTGCATGCTATGGCGAATAAAGAAAATACCCTTAACGTTGAGAGTAGTGGAATATCTATCCTCTCCAGCTCTATTTCTTGCAATACATGTGTAATTTCCGCTATGGCCTCCTGTTACTGAGGCTATCGATAGAAATGATGTTTGTTCTGCCATTTTCATTGTTTTTATTCCCATGTGAGTAGATAGCTCTTTGCCTTCCAATGTCCATGATATACTCATTGGTCGGTCGCCTTTGCTAGCGTGGCAGGTCATCTGCACCGATTCACCATAATAGATGGATTCTTCGACTTCAAATGGCATAATGTGGGGAGGAACTGGTCGAAAATAAATAATAAAGCTACATTTTCATCTAAACGTGCAATATCTAGATTCGTTTTTACGACTATTGGGAAATGAGATGGGTCGAATACCATGAATGTTGACAAGAGCAGAGTGATACGCGCGGCCGGCACGATTACTGGCCGTGCACGTGTAGTTGCCGCTGTGTTGGCCCATTGCAGTCGGAATGCTCAGGACGGATGCTTTCTCCCCTAACTTTGTTGTTGTAACGCCCATATTATTATGATAAGGTATCTCGTGACCATGAAAACTCCATGAAATTTGAAGTGGACGATCTCCCTTTGATACGTGACATGTTAAATGGACCGATTCGCCGGCAAATATAGATTCTTCGACTTCAAAAGGTATTATATGTGGGACCACTTCAAGGCAAGAAAGAAAATAAGGGTTATATAAGCTCAATCAATATTCGAAGAATATAAAAATAAATATAAATGCTTTATAACTGCCTGTCATAGACCATAGTTTTATCTAAGTACCGGAAACTCTAAGTATTGTAGTGTACGAAGCAGTTCCAGCTTGATTTTTGGCAATACATGTGAAGTTTCCACTGTGGGCTCCGGTGACGGATGGCAACATTAACACGGATGAGCGTTCTCCCACTTTTGTGGATGTACCGAGTTCTCTTGATAATGCTTGATCGTTAAATTTCCAGTATACTTCCAAAGGCGTATCACCCTTAGATATGTGACACATCATTTGTACCGACTCGCCCGAAAACAAAGCTTGATCGACGTCAAATGGTAAAATGTTCGGTGCAACTGTACGAAAGAACTGACATTTGAGGGTAAAATCAATGAAAGAAAATAAATTAAATAATAAGCAAGCGTTGCATACAGGTATGCCAACAGAATACATGCTGATTCTGTAAGCATACCAGGCAACACCGACTCGCCGTGATGAACGTAATATACAAGATACCATGAAAAAATTAAACTGACCATGAACATTAAGGACAGTGGAGTGATTAGTGCAACCGGCATTGTTGGTGGCGACGCAGGTATAGTTGCCGCTGTGACTGGCAGTTGCCGCAGCAATCGACAGAAACGAGGTACGCGATGTCATTTTAGTTGTGAGAATACCCAGATGTGATGAAGTGTTTTCAAACCCATGGAAGTGCCACTTGATGTCTAGCGGTAGGTCGCCCTTCGACACGTGACAATTGAGCTGAACCGATTCACCGGCGAAAACGGATTCATCAGCTTCGAAGGGTACGATGTATGGTAGTACTGTTAATCCAGAAGGCCATAATTTATTACATAGCCAAGCGTGCAGCGTGCGGTAGAGGCAAGGGTAGCTAACGAACTTTGGGGATACCATGAACATTGACTGAGGCAGAGTGAACTGTCAACCCAGCGTGGTTTGCAGCGTGACATGAATATTCGCCACTGTGAGTTGCTGATGCGCTAGATATCGTCAGCAGAGACGTTCGTTCACCGATCTTCATTGTGGTGATCCCTTCATGGGAAGATAAATCCTCTCCATGAAAACTCCAGGTTATAGTGAGAGGTGAATCGCCTTTCGATACATGACAGTTTAATTGGATTGATTCCCCGGCGAAAACCGGCTCTTCAGCCGTAAATGGGACGATGTGCGGAGGAACTGGTGAGGGCAAATACAAATAAAATAAACAAAATAATGAGAACATACAAAAAGTTAGTGTACCCTGAACGTTTAATACAACTGTGTGGTTGGTGCTTGCTACGATATTGGAAGCTGTGCAAGTATAATTTCCGGAGTGTTTTTCTGTTACAGCTGGTATGGCCAGTACAGAGCTTCTGTCTCCTAATTTGGTTATTATAACATCATCGTTTTTCATTATTTGGTTGTTTTGAAAAGACCACATTAGTCTTAATGGCATATCACCCTTTGGTATATGGCACAAGACTTGGATGCTTTCTCCGTAAAATATAGCTTCGTCGAACTCAAATGGGGATATAATAGGCGCCACTGAAAGAGATGCCCAAAGTAGAACGTGAGGCATTCAAATATATTAAAGTGATAAATATACTAAATATATACTACCAAGTGTGATAACAGAAAAGCACAGACTATGCACCGAGACCATTATATACCCTTGACATTGAGTGTGGCGTGATGGCTAGCTGTGGCGACAATATTGGAGGCGGTGCATGTGTAATTGCCAGAATGTTTAGCCGTCACCGCAGGAAGTATTAGAGCTGAACCCCTGTCCCCAACGTTCATGATGTTCAACCCAGCTAGTAAACTCACATCTCCTTCGTTAAAATTCCACTTGAAAGTTAAAGGTTTATCTCCTTTTGGAACGTGGCATGTCACTTGTACTCCCTCGCCGAAAAATACAGATTCTTCGAATTCAAAAGGAACAATAATTGGTGCCACTGAAAATTTCGTATATGCACAATATTTTAACTTTAAAAGTTCTTAACACATTTATAAACATAGGATTTAGCTGCCTATGTGTATAGGAGTTATTTGTAATATTATTTTCTCCTTTTAAAAAAATGTATTTCCTTCCGTTATAAACTATCTACCTACCTAGTTATGGCCCGCCAAAGTTACAAAACCGAAGAAAAAAAAATTGGATAGATAGTGGATATTAGTAAAAAACCAACTACTTCTAGCAGGCTTCGAGGCAGGCATAACATATAGGTATACCATTAACAAATAATGCTGAGGTGTGGTTCATAGAACCGGCTTCGTTGTGCACAACACATGTAAAATTTCCTTGATTCTGATGGCTGACAGATTCAACGCTCAGTTGACTCGTACGTTTTGTATTCACGAGATTAATGCCCATATCACCCGATTTTACATGATTGCCGTTGAAATACCATTCAATTTTCAAAGGTAAATCTCCTTTACTGACAGTGCAGGTAACCAAAACCATTTCCTGGGCATTTACTGGATCTTCACCGAATTCGAAAGGCATAATCTGCGGAGGAACTGAATAGGAAAGGAGGTCAGCTAAGCTAAGAAGCATAGTTAAATTATATATTTTTTTAATTATCCGGACAAAAAATAAAACTTTTTGGAGTGTAAGAAAAATACCATTGACATAAAGTTCTGCGGAATGATTTGTGACTCCCGCTTGGTTTATTACGGTGCACGTGTAATTTCCTTGATTGTGGTGAGTTACGGACTCAATTGTCAGTTGACTTGTACGTCTCGTGATGGTAAGCGTTACTCCATTATCTCCGGTGTTCACGCTTTTGCCGTTGAAGTACCATTTTATATCGAGTGGCATGTCGCCCTTAGTAACTGAGCAGATTGCTACAACCATCTCTTGGTCGTTTACAGGCTCGGAACCAAAATCGAAGGGCATGATTTGTGGTGCGACTGAATAAGATAAGGAGACATAATCATTTAAAAATGAAACCATGACATTCCGGAGCTTCTTTTAATGCAGATTATAAATACACGCCTTTGCTCTCGTATAGCCACACACGTGAAAATCCCTGGCTCTTGTTAAATTACATTTTCAATCCTATAGCTTATTGAATGTCGTCGTTGGGCCACTCATCAATGATGCGAAGGTCTGTGACCAGTAACATTTCCATTACTAGCGGCTATTTCAATTAGCAGGATATTAAACATATTGGGGTTGATGTTTCAATAAACTTAAATGGTTCTTGCATAAATAATAATAAACAATATCGTGCGAAAAAGCGAGCGTTTAAATGTGAAGGATTTGTATTTTGCTTCAAAAGTTAATTAGATTTGTACCGTTAACTTTTAAAACTGCAGTGTGGCTACTCAGACCGGCTTCATTTTCTGCGACGCAAGAGTAGTTCCCAATATGCTCGTGTTGTACATTTTCAATACTTAAAACTGAAATTCTTTTTCCGTTCCTGTTTATTAGGATACCGTGGCCAGAATTCAGTATTTGACCGTTGAGCAGCCAATGGATTTTCAAAGGCAAATCACCTTTACCGACCGTGCAGGTCAGCGACACCGTGTCACCTGCATTAAGGATTTCTTCCCCGAAATCAAAAGGTGTCACCTGTGGTACAACTACAAAACATCTCTTCTATAAATTGGGCCTAAATTTTCATTTCACACGATGGATGGTCATCAATCTTACATATATAATGTATGGGAATAGGAATTTGGGAAATAACGTTATTGTTTACAAAAACGATAAAAATGGTAATACGAAAAAGCACTGCTAGTAACGAAAACTTGGGTGGGGATATACCATTGACTGACAGTCCAGCTGAAAAGTTTGCATGTCCCGCCTGATTGGTGGCGGAGCAAGTGTACACTCCTGTGTGAATAGAGGCTACTGCGTCTATCGAAAGGCTGCTTGATTTATGACCGATCTTAGTCACAGTAATTCCCTGAATTTCTCGAACTGATTTTCCATTTAATTGCCAAGTTATATTGATGGGTGCATCACCCTTCGTCACCATACATTGCACGCCGACCGCATCACCTGCATTTGCCGGTTCCTCGCCGAATGTGAATGGATGTATTTGAGGTAGAACTGGCACAGGAAATTACAAAAGTAATAATAACGCAACTCCTAAAAGTAAATTAAGTAGTCCATTGGCTCAAAATACCCCAAAAACTGATAAGAATGCGCGGAATCGCCGAAAGCTGCGGAAGATTCAAAGGACAAGATTTGGAATAGTATTGTACGTACGCTAAAAACAAGCATTAAATATAAAACAAAAACTACACATAAAAAAGGGATCGAGCGAACCGTTAACGCTTAGAAGTGTGGTGTGATTAGTCTGCCCAGCTTCATTCCGAATTTCACAAGTGTAAGAGCCCCGATGTATTGAGCTTACAGCTTCAATGTTTAAAATAGATGTTTTCTTGCTGATCATTGTTAGAACTACTCCGAGGTTATTGCGTGGTTTGATTTCTTCTCCATTGAAGAACCACATGAATCTGATCGGTAAGTCGCCTTTACTCATCACACACGAAACGGATGCGGTCTCGCCATCGTTCAATATCTCTTCTCCAAATTCGAAAGGTGTGATTTGTGGTGGGACTGACATAAATATATAGCTATTCGTATGAAGGATATAAATCATTTTTAAATATGAAATAATGGAGGAAATCGAAATAAAAGCAAGCAAGAGACATATTCGAGTGTACCGTTAACTTCAAGTACAGCACTGTGATTGGTGGAGCCGGCCAAGTTCGTCGCCACACAGAGGTAGGTGCCCCTGTGTATGCCACTTACTGAGTCTATATTTAGAATCGAAGTCTTTTTGTTGATGACGGTTATAACGATTCCCAAGTCATTGCTCTTAGATAATGCGTGGCCGTTGAGGTACCAGGTAATATTCAAAGGCTGGTCTCCCTTGCTGACGGCACAGGACAGTGAGGCCATGTCCCCTGCGTTCGCTGGCTCGTCACCGAACTCAAACGGCAACAATTGAGGGGGTACTGTGTACAACTATAACAATCTATACCAAGCAAATGTGCAGGGGCGTGTGTGGCAAACGATGTAGCTTTGGCGGGCATAAACGTGTTTTTTATCCTACAACATTTAATATGTTAAGTTCGTATTTTTAACCTTACAATATAAAAACAAACTGTAGAATCTGTAATAAATAATGCATTAGTACACAACAAAAATAGTATTGCCATTGAAGAACATACCTAAAAATATGTATCCATAGGAAAAAAAAATACCAATTTTATACAGAGTATTTTTTTATTTTATTAATGGACTATTTTTATTCATAGGCTCTCTTAGTACAGGCTTTTTGGATACCTGTGATTATTATTTCAACATTACAACATTACCAAAGTTTTCGTAATGGCACTGTTATTTTAATTACCAAAGCAAAGTCTTATATGAATAGGGGAACCAATTTAAATTATCGTTACTGAGATTCAAAAAACATATTTCAATACGACCCCATAGGTACATTTTACAAACTCCGAACATGTATATAAAATATAAATGAGCTTATTTTAATCCTCTTCGTATATTCGCATAAATCAAAGACTTATTGCTTAGAAGTTTTTTTCAATTAATTATTCATTAATCATTTTTCCCTTCCTTTAATTTAAGTAAAATGTATGTAGCTAAGCTGGTAGCTTACCCATGACTTGCAGTTCGAGGGTGTTCCTCGCGGTGTATCCTTGTGAGTTCTTGGCCACGCAGGTGTAGGTCGCCTCGTCGCTCATGCGCTCCACGTTTTCAATCACCAAGGTGCCGTTGGGGAATACTTTCTGCTTGCGGTTGATTGGAAGCACCCTGTAGTTACATTATAAAATGTATACATGGCATTTTCAGAACCGATTTGATTCTAATGTTTTGTTAACACATCTAAATATTTTCAATGGTTTTGTTGTCGCTTGCATATTTTTGAACGGTCAAATGATAATGAATACAGAGCAATACCAACCTGCCGTCACGTTCCCATACAATAGAGTCGATAGGATAGCCGGCAACTGGGCAGTGCGCGATCAATGTGTCTCCGGCAACCACGGGTCGTTTCTTCATAGGTCGTACGTAGGGAAGGCCGTAGATGTTGACTCGGGCTGAATGAGATGCACTGCCGACCTAGTATTGATAAATAGAGTCAGCTGTAGTGTTCTTATAAAATGTAGTTACTTAAGAAGGTAGTACTTTCAACCTGAATTTTGATACTTTGTATGTATATTTCATCATGAAGCTATTTACTGACTAGTAGACATCCATGTAGTCTCAATTTTGTGGGGTTCTCTTTGCGCAGAAACTTAATTGGAAGGTTATCTTTGTGTCTGTTCGAGAGTTATGTCAAATCGGATTAACCATTTCAGAGAATAGCCAGAACAAATAGACAAAAATTTTTTTTAATAGATTTGTTGTTCTAAGTAGGTGTAGTGTCAACTTTTAAAATATTGCATTGAATGAAAAGCTATTATTTTAACTTGATTGGTGTTGTTAAACACTTACCTTGCTGGACACTACGCAAGTATATAATCCTCCATCGTTGGTGTGAACTGAAGAGATGTTGAGGTGCGACTCTACATTGCCATCAGCAGTAACGAATTGTCCGATCTGGAGGCGTTCGCCGCTGGATAACTTGTCACCATCTAAGAGCCAAGTGATGTCAGGAGTTGGGTTGCCAGAGGCGACGCATTTCAGCCGTAGGGATGGCCCGGAGCGGAATGTCTGTTCACCGAAGCTGTGCCTTATCAGGGGTGGTTCAACTGGAATATGATAATATTACGTTATAGGCGAATGAGAGCTAAACATGTATTCTCTTGGATATTTAAGAAAAATTACATGTTAAATAAAATTGTCTAAACCTTAGCCAGTGCAAGTTATTGCTTACTAGCTTCCATCTGCGGCTTTGCTCACGTGTTATTGCGAATCCCTCATGAAACTTGATTAACAATAATGGAACTCGATGGGGTAGATGCCCACCTACTTATCACCAAAGATGATAAGTAACTAATAGATAGCCATCGCCATCTCAGATACTATCGGCGGAGATAATTTTATTTCACAGACATAATATGCAAGTTTCCTAACGATGGTTGGATACCTTCACCGTAAATATTGGCATATATTTTTTGGTGCCCACAATTGCAAACTCAACAAAAAACTAATTAGTCGAATAGGTGCGACCGCTCTGGACTGAGAGACATTCGGCAATTAATTGTGATTTATATAGATTTAAGGGAACACGTATAACACATTACGAAACGTCTTTCAATATGTGTCTGGAATGACTGGATACTTACATCGTCCTCCAAGCTTTAGCTCCGCGCTGGCGCCAGCACTTTCTTGGTCGTTTCTGATGAAGCATTGGTACATTCCCTTGTCTTCCTTCTTCACGGATTCAATCCTATGCAAAATCAAATAATTAACAAATATTTATAAAACTACATCAAAAAATTACCATCCTGTATGATCCCTACCCACTGACTGTCTATGTGCCTAAATTAATATGTATATTGTACCTCATTTCTATTTGAGTCATATATTGTATTGTACCTCAACATAGCGTCGTGATGCTTCATGTCCTTGCCATCTTTTAACCACGTGATAGTTTTCACGGGGTTGCCTTCATATCTGCAGGTAAAAACGGCAGGTCTGCCAAAATCTACGGTTTGTGTCGCAGGTTCCACTGTTGCTTTCAAAGGTGCTGTTACGGTCAATACAGTTTCCACAGACTCACCTGGAACAATGTAATACATTTCTCACATACCGAAAAACCAAAGTTTTATTTCAATTGCATCATTTGTTACTGGGCATTGCTCAGGTTATGAATAACGTCGATCTATAAATAACGTCTGTTTTACTTACCACCGACTGAGTTGTTGACTACGCATAAATACTTTCCAGAATCCTCAACCTTAGCCTCTTTAATGATAAGAGTGCCAGAAACTTGTTTGACTCTATCATCGAGAACTACTGGTTGTTTCCTGGTCGTGCCATCAATAAACTTATACCATCTGTAACAAAAGAAAATAAGTTTAATAATTGGTTAACTGTTGTAGCTTGAGTTTTTGATAAAGTTTAATTTGTAAAATATCCAATCAAAATTAATATATGTATTAAAAAAGGTACTTTGAGAGATGGCCATATTTTTGTTACTGTAATAACAAAAGCCCCTACTGACATCACCCACCTGAAGACGGGTACCGGAAAGCCCTGACTTAGGCAAAGAATTGATCCCGTTTGTCCAATATTCAATTCTAATTCTTGTAAACGACCACTAGACAGCTTTGGAGAAACACTGTTTGTAGGTTCTTAAAGAAGAAAAATCGAAATCTAAACCATTGATTATACATATAATGTGTGAAGAAACTAAGCAAAACGACCATAATTATAGAATTGTCAATGCCAATAATTGTTTGAGCAAAGAATATCTCCGAAGCTAGCAAAAACGAACAAATATATACTTGTTTATAAGCTAACATTGTCTCGAGAATTGAATCGGATGAAAAATATAAAGTGTAGCCTTGACTCACGAAAGCACAAAGTAAAGATTAAAGCGAATTAAAGCAAGAACACCCTGACACTTACCAACAGGTGTCTACGACGCTCAATCGTTACTTTGGCTGTGGACCGTATAAGGGGCGCGCGGCCGGCCGCTATTCATCACGCCTTCGTGTCTCTTGTGGCGGGGCGGCCGCCGCCTCAGACTGCAATAACAACGCACATCAGAAAACTAGGATGATATGGTATGACTACGTGAATGGTGAATGCGTGAATACTAGCGGCCGGCCGTTATGTTTCAAAATCCATACCTTGTTAAAGGTGCAGGGAATGCTTGAACTTCGCAAAGAAGTGCTAGGCTATCGCCACATAGGCCTATTTGCCGATTTAGCCCGTCGCCTATCACCTTCGGCCCAGTCCTACCAGTCGGCTCTGTAATAGAAGACCGATATGTATTGTGCCAACTCACCTAAATACGGGCACAGGATAGGCAGCAATTTGACAGGTCAAATACGCCACATCTGTTTGCTTTACGGTGAAAACTTCCCAACCTTCAAAATGCTTTGTGGAATCTTTTCTAGGTGCGATCTTATTAGTGGGTTCTGTAATAACAGAGACGATTTTTAGGAGAAATTGTGATTAATCACATTGAAGACTACCAAATATTCGCCTCTATAAAATATAACTTACAATAGTAGTCGTAGGTACGTGAATACTTATTTTATGAAATAAATTTCGGGATATGTAAGCCACGCACCTCGTCATTGGTATGGGAAATCCCTGCGCTGGGCAGACTAATGCCAGCGATGACAGTTGTGGATAATGTACAGCAGCCTTTGGTGTTGAGGTGATACTTGGGGCAGCACTCGCAATGGGCTCTAAATATAATTATACAGATTGACATGTCTGAGGTTGTAGGCTACTTTGTCCCAACTGTACGGGTCCATAAAAAACGTTTATGCCATAGTTTAACTTGCCTGAATATTGGTACCGGAAAAGCTTGAGCTTGACACAACAATCCGAAACTTTGCCCCACAATCCGTGTAAATGATATACTACGAGCATCAGTAGAGAACGTTGGTGCTTTTGAGGCAACTGGCTCTGCGATTTAAAAAAAAACACTTGCCTGAAGATAGGGGCCGGAAAACTTTGAGCCTGACATAGGAGAGCAAAGCCTTGTCCCTCGCGTTTTCGAAAAATACTTCCCATTGACTCAGAAGAAAAGGTTGGAGACTTAGCGCCAACTGGTTCTACAAAATCAATGAACAATTTATATAGTGAAGTAAACTTGCCTGAAAATTGGTACTGGGAATGCTTGAGCTTGACACAGAAGAGCAAAACTTTGATTCTCATGTCTCTTTAAAGATGAGAGTGCGGACTCAGACGAGAAAGAAGGAGCTTTTGTTCCAACTGGCTCTGAAGAAACAATTATTTCATAACAAGATTATGCCTAGACAAACAAAAGTGTGGGCAACCGGGTTGATATAATAGTTAAAAATACAGAGAGGAACACTTGCCTGAAAAGTGGTATAGGAAAAGCTTGAGCTTGGCACATCATTGCAAAACTTTGACCTGTATGTCTTGTCACTGCTTGTAATGTAAAGTCAGTCGAGAAGGTTGGCGGTTTTGAACTAACAGGCTCTGTCAAAAATAATTAATTTCAGTCATCTATTAATTTAAACTCACCTAAAAATTGGAGTTGGAAATGCCTGCGCAGGACAAAGTAATGCAAAGCTTTGGTTTATTTCCCGTATAAATATGCTTCCTTTAGAATCAGTAGAAAAAGATGGTGCTTTCGCGCCAACAGGTTCTACAAGAAGAAGTAAGATTATCTCATCAAATCAGCATTTAACGCACCTGAATATTGGTTGAGGATATCCCTGGGCTTGGCAAAGCATAGATCCGCTTTTTCGTGATTCTATTTCATAATTATAAGAAGACGCGGAGGTGGGAAATGCGGGAGCTCTCGCAGTTACGGGCTCTGGACCAAACAATAATAACATGATCTATGAAAATGGCGACTCACTTGAATAAAGGAGGAGGATGAGCTTGCGCTTGACATAAAAGAACAATTGCCTGTCCTGCCACTTTGGTGAGGGTAGTACTTTTAAATTCCAAGGAAAATGTTGGTGCCTTCGACCCGATGGGTTCTGTGACAATGATGTTACATTAACAAGATTTTATTTACAAATCTTACCTGAATATTGGGACTGGGAATGCTTGAGCTTGACATAAAAGAGCAAAGTCTTGACCAGTTTTACGAGTAATTCCTGAGAATTGTACGTCGTTGGAAAATGTAGGGGACTTTGAGCCAACGGGTTCTATAAATTTAAAACAATGAATTTTTATTCACCTGAAAGTCGGCACTGGAAAAGCTTGGGCAGGACATAAAATATTAAGGTTTTGGCCAATATTCCTCACATACCAAGAGAATTTATTATCAGTGGAAAATGTAGGCATCTTTGATCCAATGGGCTCTAAAATCGAATAAAGTATTTTAATACAAGCAGTAAATTATTAAAATATACCTGAATATAGGAATAGGATATCCCTGGGCTCGACAAAGCAAAGCTAAACTTTGTTGGATGCGTCTAGTAATGAACCATACTAATTTGTCATCCGTAGAAAACGCAGGAGGCTTGGAACCGATGGGCTCTGCAAAATTTTGTGACAAACATATCTCACCTAAATATTGGTACAGGATACCCTTGGGCCGGACACATTAACGCAAAATTCTTATCAGCCGGAATCTCAAACCATGCTAATTTTGATCCACTTGAAAATGAAGGACTTTTGGACCCGATTGGTTCTAAAACAATAAAAATGTTAAGATACCTGAATAAAGGGATCGGGTATCCCTGTCAACAAAGCAACGCGAAGCCCTGTTTAACGTCCTTAACATACCACGCCATTTTGTAATCCGTTGAGAAAGTTGGCACTTTCAGACCGACCGGCTCTAGAACAACGTATTCTTAACTTAATGAATCCACACTCACCGAAAAACTGGAACCGGGAATGCTTGAGCCAAACAAAGCAAAGTAACACTAGAACCCATTGCAAATTCCAAAAATTCAATCGTCTTAGTTGGGACCTTTGGTGGAGCACTATTTATTGGTTCTAAAAGAAAAAAGAGACAGTCTCTTTAAAATTACCTGGAAAAAGGAACAGGAAATGCTTGAGCTGGGCACAGCAGTGTTACGCTAGCGTTAACTAAGGCACTGAAGCCTCTTACGTTATCCATGGTAGGAAACTTCGGAGGAACTCGTCCTACGGGTTCTGGACACATTAAGAAATGATCTAATGTATGATCAAGTATAATACATAAATTTTACCTGAACATTGGAACAGGGAAAGCTTGTGCAGGACAAAGCAAAGTAACTGTGTTATTGATTGTGGTTTCCGTGATGTCGATTACTTTCATTGCTACTTTTGGGACGGTACTTCCTATGGGTTCTAAAAGAGATTTAAATTTGTTGTGTTATTAAATACCTGAAAGCTGGGGCGGGATATGCTTGAGCGGGACATAGAATAGTGACACTATCACCACCCGTAGCATCAAATGCACGACTTTTATCTCCAGTTGTAAATTTAGGCGAGACACGACCAACTGGCTCTAAAGGTTAAAAAAGTTATTTCTTAAAACTTCTTTAAGAGTTACCTGAATAATGGGACCGGGAAAGCTTGAGCTGGACATAATATTGTTAAACTTGTATCAACTACGGCGCCGAAACTTCTTGAACTATCCATCGAGGGAAATTTAGGTGGCACTCGCCCAACAGGCTCTAAAGACACAAGATGGAATAATTGTATATACCTGAACATTGGCGAAGGATACGCCTGAGCTGGACAGAGCATTGTAACGCACGATTTCGAAGAAAAGGTAAAGCTGCGCCCAGTTTCCATCGACGGGAATTTCGGTGAAACTTTGCCCATAGGTTCTGTTTACGAAACAATAACACAAGAATTTTATAAATTACCTAAATGCTGGAGCGGGAAACCCTTGCGCAGGACACAGCAATGGTACACCGAATCCGGCGTTTGCTACAAACGTCCTACTTATATCTCCCGTGGGGAACTTGGGAGACACTCTGCCCACTGGTTCTATGAAATGAATAATGGTCTTCGTTGATAAAAGAGGGGTTATAACAAAAGATTGGTATTATAGTTAACATTACCTTACCGAAACATGGGGGCAGGGTACGCTTGGGCTGGACATAACAAAGCAATAGACTGATTCAAGTTGAAGCTAAACAGTCTACTTTTCTCTAAGCTCGGAAACTTTGGTGATACTTTTCCCATGGGCTCTGGAGCAGAAAAATAACGGTAGCTTGCAGTTTTTATAAGTATTACAACTGTAATACCTGAAAATTGGGACCGGGAATGCTTGTGCTGGGCATTGTAGTGCAAATGATTCATTTTTCTTGACTCCGATCATTGTCCCCATCACAAGGGATGCAAATTTTGGCGAAACCCGTCCAACAGGCTCTACAGATAGAATTTAATAGAAGTCATGAACATTGTCGCAGAAGAATGTTACCTACCTGAATAGTGGGGTCGGGAACGCTTGAGCGGGACACTGCAAAGCGTATGAATCATCTTTCTTAACTTCAAACATAGTTCCAGTTAAAACAGACGCAAACTTGGGAGATACGCGGCCAACTGGTTCTAGAAAATGCATAATAATTTACTAGGAAACTAGGCAATATTACCTGAATATGGGGGCAGGAAAGCCTTGTGCAGGGCATAGCAAGGTAAATGCTGCACCCGATGTAGTAACAAACATCATGCCCACTTGGGTTGTGGATAACTTAGGTGGCACACGCCCTATCGGCTCTGAGGAATGACGGAAAGCGACGTTAACTGCTGAAGAAACTCCTTACCGGTAAGTTGGTGATGGATAAGCCTGCGCAGGGCACAGTACCGCAAAGGTGGTGAGCTCAGTAAACTGGAAACCACTGGTCGTCTGTGCGCTAGGAAACTTTGGAGGAACCCGACCCACCGGCTCTGCGCATGTTGGGAGAAGGCGGGTTTACGAAAGTAAAACAGAATAACGAAAACTTTTCCGGATGAAAGTCCCTAACACTTCCCTACTTTCCTTCAGATCTTAGTAATTTAAAAAACAAATACGGCGTAAGTCAAGGCTCTGCAGGGTACCCTATCCCAACATTCAGGCAAGTTAAACAATGTTTAAAGATTCGAATATCAAGATCTTCGGATCTTTAATCGCAAAAATAAAACAATGCATACAATTTAAACTTAAAAAATAATTGTTGCCGCTCAATTACATACACATAATTTAGGGAAATACATATTGTGTGTTCGTGATGTATATTATTGTAATTAATAAACTGTATGCATCGTTACTAATAATAATGTATTTAATAAAATTGTATATTCTTAGAATCGTCTTATTAAATTAACTAAGAAACAATATAAATTGCTTATTTTAGACAATCATCTAAGAATATTAATGAATCAATAAATAATACACACTTATTTATAGAATGATCACTGTGTTTGTATATAAGTACTTATTACATTTAGAAGACTATAATAATAAAAAACCAATACGCCTGTGTTCAATGATGTTTTTCATTACAAACAATTGTGGTAAACGCAGTGATCACCTCTTTAAAATCTTATCAATTCGTTTGTCTTTCTTAGAAATTTAAAATGTATTATCACAAATAAAAATGTATTAACTGGATTAAATATACACTCCGTTACTTAAACATTTTAACAGGCCATTAATCTGTAAACAATGTTTACAAATATGCAGTATCAAGATTTATAAAACATATTTTAATCGATCAATATCCAAGCGACACTCGTAAGTAATGGTTACAGTTAAATGCAATTTATGATCAGCTCTAAAAGTGAAACGAATTGATTGTGCATCATTGACAAGTCAAAATATACTTACCGGTGATGACCAGTCGTCCTTTGGTAGCAGATAATCGAGTTTCACCAGTGAGTCTATGCTTTGTTCTACATTGATAAGATTTGTATCCATCTTCAGGTCCTACGTCTCGGATATGTAATTCACCAGATGGTAATACTAAATATTTTCCGTCTGTTGAAAATAAAGCAATTGTTAATAATTATCACAATTTATAAAATTATGAGTATTTCAATTCAATATTGTCATGGCAATGCAACATAAGGTTGCAACTACTTATAAATTCCATTGCATGCATATTAGCCTAAGGAAGCAGGAAGAAGGAAAAGGTAGGCCGTGAGGCCTATGGAATCATGGGTACCCAGTTCAGGAACATGTGCCTAACCAACATAGACGAGAACAGCTTTCGATTAGTGCCAGAGATAACTAACAGTCAAAACCTGCCTTAAAATACAATCATATTATTTCGTACCGTTAGCATTATTGTCTGAATCTAGCTTGATTTCAAGATCTTCACTGTTTTCGCTGATAATCCATGAAACGACATAAACGTATTCAGAAACAAAACTTGGCATGTGACATTTCAAAATGGCGCTGTTCCCTCTCAAAACGTATTCTTCCATCAAATTGACCGCGTATGCCTGCGAAACAACTGAAACAACACGGTCGGGTAAAATATTGACCACAGGCGAACTTCCGACTTCTCCTAACACCTACTATCCTAGACAAGGAGAATAGTAAACGAGTCAAATAAGTCATATCGATTAGGGAATGTGGGATGTTGATAAGTGGAAGGTACGAACGCACAACTGACTATACCTAAGTCAGACGTTGTTGAATTTATTTTGATTTCTTGTTCTCTTTCATCTTCGGATATGATCCAGGAGTTAACTGAGACGTATTCGGAAACAAAACTTGGAATTTGACATTTCAAAACGGCTGCATTTCCCCGCAAAACATATTCTTCCCAAAATTTTACGTCATACGCCTGAGACACGACTGAAATCGTAACGACATCATTTATCATCTTTAAGTTGCTGGATTAACAAAACCTACTAAAATATGTAGTGGATCTGGAACGTAACCAGGAAATAGGACAGATGATGAGGAGACAATCTTATGATCTGACAAAAATGTTACCTAAATTCAAGTCAGATTCTAAATTAATTTGTATTTCTCTATTATTTTCTTCCGAAATAATCCATGAAGTTATGGATACATATTCGGTGACAAAGCTTGGAATGTGACATTTAATAATGGCGGCGTTTCCGCGCAATACATTTTCTTCCCACAGATTTACAGTATATGATTGCGAAACAACTGAAACAAAGTCACAGTCACACATTACTCGTCTCTGTATGTATAAAAGTTATAAAGGGTGCGCCCATATGTAAAGATCTGTTAAGTCTTAAGTGGGATGTCCTTTTTATGGTCTCTCCTAACCCGTGAAGCGAGGGACGAGTATATTTAGATAAAAACAAGAACTGCGGGATACAGGAAAATGGAAAGAATATATAATATAGATGCACTATACCCTAATTTTCTTATCAAAACTACCTAAATTGGAAGATTCGGTAGTTTCAACTTCTTTTTCGTCAACGCCCTCTTCAGAAATTATCCACGATGATATAGAAACGTATTCAGTTACAAAACTAGGAATGTTACATTTAAGAATCACTGAATTTCCTCGAAGAACGTTTTCATCCATTAAATTTACGGTGTATGCTTGAGATACGACTGAAAAGTTAACATACCCTTTATTGATTTGGGTCCTTTGTCGAATATGTGTTAACGAGGAATAAGGGGATGGTGAAGGAGTTGCGACAAAATTCTGTGTCCAAATAAAATACCCAGATCGTTCGACTCAGCTTGAATTTCTAACTCATCAGTTTTGTCTTCAGAAATAATCCAGGATGATACGCTGACGTATTCAGTTACAAAGGTTGAAATATGACATTTGAGAATTGCAGCGTTTCCACGCAACACACTCTCCTCCATCAGATTTACTGTGTACGCTTGTGTTACGACTGCAAACATTGGTTTACAAAAAGAAAATTATTCATTATAAGGAATACTATAAATTGTTACGAAAAATGGGGATTGGAGGAGCTTTAGGCTTTAGCTTTAATAATACTCGAACTTTGTGTGTATGTAACTATGTTACATAGCTATACCCTCTTTATCCGCAGTGTTATTCAGGTTAAATTCAACCTCATTTTTATCCTCAGATATTATCCAAGATGCGACTGATACATACTCCGTGACAAAGCTTGGTATTAAACATTTCACAATAACTGCATTCCCTCGTAGCACGTTTTCATCTACTAAATTTACCGTATACGCTTGCGATACAACTGCAATAGCAAAAGATGATATCATCATGTCATACCGAATTTCATACGAGTTTATAGGTTTTGGAGAGGATATTCAGGATAATAAAATTTAAGTCGAATCGAACATGTACCGTAATTATCATTAAGTGCATATTCTCCACCCTCGGAATCATGCCATGAAACTACTAGCACATGATCGGACACAAAAGATGGTATATGGCACTTGAAGACTGCCGCGTTCCCTCGTATTACGTAGATGTCATAGACTTGCGACTCGTAGTATTGATTGACGGCTGCAAATAATTTCCTTGCGATTTAAACTATTATCTACGTCCGTCCGTACATACAACTACTAAAGTTTGAACCTTGGGGATCTGGTATTGTGCGGATAGGAACAATTGGGGTCGGCGCGGCACTCTCGATTACCGTAATTGCTCCCGGAGCCATTGAACGAAAACGCCGCTAGAGACTCTTCATTCGACACCCATTCCACAACGTTGACGTAGTCAGACACAAACGACGGAATAAGACATTTAACAATAGCTGAATTGCCTCGAAGAACATCTTCATCAGTAACACGAGGTTCGTAACTTTGGTGGACCACTGCGGATTATATTATATTATACATACAAACATAATTTTACTACCTGCAGCTAACTAGAGGTAGGATCGGGAGAGTTATATTAGAAAATTATTGTCAATTTACTAGGTACCAGGAATAATATTTGCATATTCATCTGCAGATATTGTGTCGTTATCGACAATCCAGGCCACAACGTGAACGAAGTCGGCAACAAATGAAGGCACAATGCATTTAAGAATACCAGTATTGCCTCGCAAAATGAATTCATCGTTGACTCGGGCTTCGTATGATTGAAGTACCGCTGCGACATAGAAATAGAAGCAAGGAATTAAGGAAACTGGACAGCAATTTTTGGTACTTATTAAAGTTACCCTCATCGTTCCCGGGATGATAGGTACCCCCTTCACTGTCCATCCACATTTCGACAAATACAAAATCTGAGACAAAACTTGGTACTTCGCACTTCATAATAGCTGCATTCCCACGTATAACGTATTCGTTGTCAGCCTCGGCTTCAAAAGGTTGTGATACAACTACATGGATAAAATAATAGCAGCATGTTAAACACAAAATATTGTGGGATCATTGGACGAGGATATGTCAATGTCTTTCATATTAATTAGAAAAATGTACCCTTTACTGTATTTGTATTGTTAACAGTAAGCATTTGTCCGTCGTTCATGAGCCAGGTTTCAACAAATACGAAGTCGCTTACAAAAGATGGAATCTTGCAGCGAACAATAGCAGCGTTCCCTCTAATCACGTACTCATTTTCGGCTTCGGTCACGTAATACTGCGACACGACTGAAGAATATTAAATAGAGCCTCAGGTGGGAATGGTATGTTGTAGGTACATGATAAGTAAGGGAAGTGGATACATTTATTTATTATTAAGCGAGGACATTGATACCGAGTTCTTCGGTGTGAGTAATCGCTGTTCCGTTCTCGTCGATCCACGCCTCTACCTTCACAAAGTCCGCAACGAAAGAAGGAATAGAACATTTCAATACAGCAGCGTTCCCACGGATAACATATTCTTTAAGGATTTCAGCTTCGTAGAACTGATTAACAACTGAAAGTAGATGCGTGAGGTCCTGCTGAACATGGATTCAATTGATGTAATGGGAACTGGGATAATCAGGGATTTAATAGGAAGTTTATTGTAGTAGAAAAAAGACTACCAATGTTATCAGTAAGCAAATATTGGCCTCCTTGTGAGTCAACCCACGCCTCAACTTTGACATAATCAGCAACAAACGATGGGATATTGCATTTTAACACAGCTGTATTTCCCCGGATTACATATTCTGAGACCACTTCAGCTTCATAATATTGGGTTACGACTGTATGTAATAAAAAATAGTTATTGAATATTTTTTAATAAAAAATACGAAGAGATTTTTTTAATGATGAACCAATTATAGTCAGGGATAGGGAATTTAGGTAGCAATGTTTGAAATTGATATAATACAACAAATGATACCATTTCCCTCCGTAGATGAATTAATAGAAAATGAATTTCCCGATTCGTCTTCCCAGGAGACGACGTTCACAAAATCCGCCACGAATGAGGGAATGGAACACTTGAGAATTGCGGAATTGCCGCGAATTACATATTCGTTATTGACTTCAGATTCATATTGCTGCTGTACCACTGTAGAAACATTGTCATTGATCAGTACTTCCTTAGGATAGCAGGACGGGTAATAGTTCAGAAAGGACAGTTAACGAAATTATAGTAAAGGATGATTAACCGTAATTATCTCCGGGAAGGAAATCTTCTTTATCATCTGTGTGCCAAGATAGCACTTCTATGAAATCGGCCACGAACGACGGAACCTGACACTTCAATATAATACTGTTCCCCAAAATTACGTACTCCTTGTTGACATCGGTATCATATTGCTGTGCAACCACTGTCATCATTCAAATCATAACTTAATTTTGTTTCTATGTACTGATTTAAATATGAGTGTATAATACTGCTATACCTGATAGCACTAATACATGTTGGGGGTTAAACTACTATCTAAATATATTAATCAAACACATTACCTATCTGAAAGAGAACTTAAATTAAACCTTAAAATTTACCATACATTCAACGGCGATACCACATTAATGTAACTTACTGGGAGATATAAACATAGACCAGGGCCTTGGGTTTCATCCTACTGTAATTTTTGTTTTGTTTCAAAAAATATCGACCCTGGTCTATTATGTTATTGTATAAGTGTCTTCTTTTTAATCTCAATTTTGAACAGTGCATATCGATGTATTAATATAATTTGAGTGAGCATTTCAAATGTTATTGGGCTTATCATCTCTATAGCACAGCTGCCGGAATATAATTCAATTGACCTTTATTTGGCCCTAAGCTATAAAGGGCAGCGCCCTCTAAAACCCAATCGACCATTTAACATTTAATTTGACCTAGCAGTTAACAGAAACGTTTATAGTTCTAATAATTATTTATCTGACACCCGCTCGTAAGATGCGTTATGAAAAATGATCTGTCTTGAAGCAGCACTACCATGCTTCAATGCAATCTGTGACCACAGTTATTGGCTTTTTATAAACAAGCCGAGATAGTAGGTAACAACTTAATTTGAACCGGTTTTTATATTGAGTATTAATTCATCAGTAAGTACACATTTTAACTATTTTCTACATTAAAGTTCATTGAAATACTCTAGACAGTCAATATCTTATTTACTCGAGACTAAGGCATAGTAAGGTAAGAACGTATGGTGACCTATAACTCATAAATCAGTAAAGATTTAAATTAGATTGTAAATGTTACAGTGTATTCTATCTTCATTAAGACAAATCAAATTTAAAACGACATAAACGAAAATAAGTCATAGGTACAGCAATAGCTGTATAACTTTTTTTCGTTTATTTCGTTTTTGGCATGTTATTAACTTTATTTACATGAATATTATTCTTCGCTATTCTATATATCATCGCTCCGGAAAATTATTCCCGAGATACAAAATGTATTACATTGTTAACTGAAATTTCATTATAAGTTTAATATAGATAAGAATGAAATAAATAATTTTCCTTCTCTCGAATACTGCAAAATGTTCAGTTCAAACATTTTCTATAGATCGACTGCGGCTTATTAATATTATATTTAAGTGCTATAAACAGTACACATAACATCTGGTGTAGTTCACTGAATCAGATAGTATTCATTATATTTTTACTTTCCTTTGTTACGTCAAAATAGGTTTCCTCACGATATTTTCGTCACTGCATCTTAATACAAATTAGTAATGGTGATTAGTTCTTACCAGCTCGGACATTGACATCCCTAGAGTGAATGGTACCGACGGAGTTGCGAGCGAGACAAGCGTAAACCTGAGCATGGACCTCCTGTCTATAATCCTCCGCACGGAAGGGCGGGAATAATAGGTTTCCATTCGGCTGAACCTGAACAGAGAAAAATATTCTTTTTAAATAATTGAAATTTAATTTTTGCAAGGCACTTAAAATTCATTCTATTTTGGACAGACGGTCAGTTAAATCAGAGCAATGCCGTTGGACAAACATTTTCCCTATCCATAGAATCGGGAACTTGGAAAATAAGTAAAAAATACTGGTTAAGGATACCAGTATTTTTACCGTCCACATTCAAATTGTAGTATTATATTGATAGCAGATTGAAATTTTATACGTACTATTCAACATTGTACAAACCTGTCGCAATCCAGGGACATCGCCAACAGCGGTTCCATCAGATCGTACCCAAAAGACATCGGGGGCAGGGGAGCCTCGGGCAGCACACTCTACGGTAGCGCCGGTCGTGTTGCTAAAGTCAACTCGGTTCGAGGGCTCCTTCATGAAGATGGGGCCTATCGTTTCGTCCTCGCATAGCACTGATCCTGTGAACAAAAGTACCATTTATTTACATTTGAATTAATAACAAGAATAACACCTTTATCAATATAAGTAACTAATAATTCGGTAGAATTTTATGTCTATCCATTAATTAAATCTCGATCTGTATGTCCATCAGTACCTCACTGACTAGTCAAGACTAGATAATGTGAAAGGTTATGAATTTTGACGAGATTACATTTTAAGAAGTTAAATTAAGTATATTTTTGCACAACCATACATACTCTACTGCGTCTAATGAATTTGTATAGAGCTGAGTCTAGTAGAAATTTTCAATGGTGCTCAAGCGCGCCAGCAGCAACATAAGTGCTCCACCCTTTGCACCAGTTCATAGGGACTCGACCCAGTTAATGAAGCCTGGTAAATAATACAGAGCAACGTAGTAATGGTGCGCCAGATGAACGACAATCATCATACGCTAATTAATGACCTCGTTACATTGAAGCGATACCCTTGGCTTTTAGTATAATAACTCGGTATGTTCATATTGAGTACTTAATTGCAGCATTAAAATGAAAGACATACAATGTGATATCAATTAAATAGCAAATTGTTTAATATGGGCTTATTTTTGTTTCTAATTAGACAAAAAAAGAAGGAAGGTAAGTAGGTAATTAATCTCAATTTAATCAGGAGATTGTCTTCAAAACTTCAAAAATGGAGTTTCAAAGACTGTAGGTGCTTAGATCTACCTGCTATTATGATTTACAAAAGAAATATTCCATACTATTCTTTTCCATAAAACAAGGGGCTACAGGACAAAAAATAGCAACAAAGGGAGCAAAAAGGCGAAGGCGTGTACGTGTCCGATGGAACAGATGTGCGCTTGCGCACAGCCGCTATTGGCCAGCACTATACGCGCGGCGGCAGATGTGCCGCAACCTGGGACGAACGGACGCGCCGAGATGAAATCATTGACCAAAACGATTTATCACACCACTTGTACCCGTTTTTGATAGATTAGACTTCTCAGTAACATATAAAGGAGATTCGTTCAGAAGACACGACATTAGGATCTTTGTTCAAAAATTAAGATCGATAGGTACTTACTTACTTATATACTGAAACACATAGCGTTTCAGGCGTAAAAAGCGGAAAATTTTTTTCATAAAAAATTAAACTATCCCCAAAAGCCTGGCGTTTGATGCTACATTTGGCACCAACTTCAAAAGTACCTAAGGGAAAATGAAAATGTTGTAGTTAGTTTAGGCCCTGGCTAGAGATCGATAGATGGCGCTCTTTAGTAAACATGGATTCTCGATTGTTTATATTTAAATTAAATTTGTAAAATATAACTTTGCGGTTAGCTGCGTTTCAGTGTTTTGAAGTCAATTATTGTGCCCTAATGCACCTGTACAAGTGTTAGCAAGTTGTAGTGTGCTCCCTATCTGAATAATAACGACATTTTGTGAAGTGACTTCACTATTGATGGAAATTGCTAATTTGTAAGATTTTGTGACGTTTTTCTCAAAAGAACAGTGAGTAACGCCAATTGTGAGTAACCCTCTGAACCCGCTTCTGTGTATTAAATAAGTGCACTCGCTTTTAACCTAACATTTGTGTGGAACTGTTTGGTGTTTTTAAATATTGGCGGTTGATGTTGACCGCAGCTTGTTTGCGCCATAACGCCATCTTGCGACGAGTGGCGTTTTGTTTGCACTAACTCTGGTTTGGGTTGCATCCGCTTGACAATCGATGTCGCTCTTCATTTGTGCTATACTGCCTGCTTGATTGATATTCCTACTCACCGCTAGAGAGCAGCACTAGTATTGAAATAAAGTATATGCCCCACCTTATTTTGAAATATGGAAACCCCTAAATCTCAGGAAACAGCCCTAAACATTGAAAAAGACAACTTAAAAAACTTGTTTAAACAAATCACGGACCTGGCGCAGTCCATTATCGAGACTGTCCATCAAGGCAGGACTATCTCTTTGGTAAATAGGAAGGCCATTGTGTCGGCAGCCGACGAGATAAAAAAGGTGACCAATAACTTCTGTCCCACCGAGAGTCCGAATTGCACTCTTCCAGACATCCGCCTTAGCTTGCGGAGCCTGCGTGAGGATATCGCAGCGGACGTCAGCGCAGAATTAAAAAAGTTAAGGAGTGAGCTCGCCCTTACTACAGCCTCTCCTCACCCTAAGACCTCTTACGCATCAGTTACAGCGATTCCTTTCAAACAGAGACCAGCCATCCTGGTCACCCAACAGCCGCTTACTCCGGTAGCAAGTACAAGTACGGGAGGCGTGGAGAAGGTACCTAGTACTTTGGAGACATGGAGATCTAAGGTATCCTTTAAAGGAAAATCATACGCGCCTACCACCGTTAAGACAGTATCCAACGGTAAGCTACTTATTGAGTTTGAAAATACCCAGCAGTGTAAAGAAGCCTTGGAGACCGTCAACGCCACAGACGTACTACAAGCCTCTGAAGCAAAACGACGACCTCCACTAGTTATTCTTAAGGGTATCAACAAGCAGGTCTGCAGAGAAGAGCTCCTCGAGGTAATTGGGCAGCAAAATACCGTTCCGACCGACGCGCTTAGGCTTTGCTTCCTCACATCCAACAAAAATCAGGCACTATACAACGCGGTCATTGAGGTTAGACCAGATTACTACAATACCCTACTTAAAGCTGAACGAATCGCTGTCGATCACCAGCGCGTGCATATCGAGCCGTTCTCCCGCTTCACCCAGTGTCATCGGTGCCTTAAGTTCGGGCACACACGCAGTAAGTGCACCGCACAAATCACACCCTGTGCCCACTGCAGCGCCACGGATCACAACGTTCTCGCCTGCCCCCACAAGAACGAAGCAAACAAAGCAAGCTGTTTTAACTGTACTAACCTCGCACACAAATACAATAATCTTAAGTTAGATTGTAATCACCCTGCCAATAGCAACTTGTGCCCACGCCTGCGCGCGGCCAAGGCACGTGTAGAAGAAGCCACAGACTATGGCACTGAGTACACCTCCACCCAATCACACCCACAATAAAACGCGAACATCTATCACCACCCTCTCATGCGTACAATGCAACCTGGGACGTGGCTATAACGCTCAAATAGAATTCTTCCAATACGTAACTAGCAATGAAATTGATATAGTGTTCATAAATGAGCCATATATTGGCTGCAATGACACGATCAAACCCGCCCCGGGTTACATTGTACACCAATTTCCAACTAACAGACCTGTTAAAGCATGCATCATGTTAAAAGACAACGGCACTAACTCCATAGGCCTCACGCAACACTGTACATCCAACACAAGCAGCATCCAGGTAACCACCTCCGGCCGAAAAATCATATTCACAAGCACATACATTGAACCTAATGATGACGCACACAACACACTTGCACAACTAGACAACTTACTCAGCAGTACCCCGGACGCCACGCACATCATTGCAGGTGACTTCAATGGGCATCACCAACTCTGGAACTCAACTCGTACCAACAGAAGAGGCAACCACATAGCAGACCTATTCCTAACCCATAACATAAGTATTCTCAACACAGGCAACCAGAGCACGTTCGAAACTATAGCTAATGGAATCACCCGTTCCTCCATAATTGATCTAACCATGGCTACAGATGACATAGCGAACCACATACTGAACTGGAAGGTTGATACATCAATATGCCCACTTTCTGACCATCATGCAATCACCTTCCAAATTAAATTACACAACTTAAAAATAAAACCTAATAAAAAAGCCTCCACATTTAGATACAACACCAGCGATCACAACCATTGGGACCAGCTATGTGAAAAATTTAAGACAGATATACACAACACAAATTTAGATACAACAGACATCTCCACACTACAACCAGATCAACTCATTACATACATAGACGAACTATCTAAGTTCATACAAAATACATGTGATATACACTTCCCACGCTCCAAAAGGCGCCCCTCTGGTCCCTTGTGGTGGAGCGAGGACCTAGAGAAGATGAAACGGGAAGTTATCAATAACCACAGACAGCTTCACTACCTGAAACGCAATAACTTACCATTGCACGGCACCCTAACCGAAAGGGACAAGCTACGAGCGGAGTATGCAGAGGCAATCAAGTCGGCCTCCACCAAGAATTTTCGTGAGTTCTGCAATAGACAGGGAAAAGAGGACGTTTGGTCCATCACTAACCGTATCATCCGGCAAAGCCAAACCATACAACAACCCGCTACAATTAAAATCGCGCATAACACATACACTCAAACGAGCAGTGAAACAGCTCACGCGTTTCTAAACAAATTTTACCCAGACGACACACCAGACACACACATCTCACAACAAAACACCAGACACATAGCATCACAAATACCTAACACAGATGATGAACCACCTTTCACACAGGATGAAATACTAAACACATTAAAAAACATGAACCCTAAGAAATCGCCGGGCATGGACCACCTCACCTCTGACATTTGGTACCACTTCACCACCTGCTTTCCTAATATCATCACCGACCTAATGAATAGATGTTTTAAGTTATCCATATTCCCCAAACAATGGAAACAAGCCCTCACCAAAATCATACCTAAAGCTAACAAGACCGACATGACTGACCTAACATCATTCCGACCCATTGGACTGCTGGCAGTGCTAGGCAAAGCACTCGAACGTCTAGTAATTAACCGACTCACTCACTTTCAGAACATCAACCAGTCATCCAACCAATATCAATATGGTTTCAAAGCGCAGACCTCTACAACTCACGCACTCCACAACCTCATCCACGAAATTAGCTCCCGGAAGCAAAAGGGTCACCAGGTCACAGTGATATCGCTCGATATCCACGCGGCGTTTGACCACGCCTGGTGGCCAGCCATCCTAAAACGCCTACACCACATCAAATGCCCCCGTAATATTTACACTATTTTAGCTCACTACCTCACGGAACGATCCGTGACCATACATCATGCAGAAGGAAGCGCCAGCAAAACAATGACTCGGGGCTGTATCCAGGGCTCTGTGTGCGGCCCCACATTGTGGAACCTGGTCATCGATGAACTTCTGGATCTTGAACTCCCGAACGGCTGCTTTATACAGGCGTTTGCCGATGATGTCACCTTAGTAGCGAGTCATAAAAATCTAAATAGCCTTAAGCTCATAGTTGAAGAAGCTCTAGAAAAAATCATAAGCTGGGGAGAGTCCGTTAAGCTGAAGTTTGGCCCGCAGAAGACTGTCGCGGTAGCTTTCACTCACAAAGCCCGTACACTCGACATCACCATCCGTGGAACACCCATTCCCATCAGTAAGGAATTCAAAATTTTAGGAGTTATCATCGACAACAGACTGTCATTCACTAAACACATTACTCATACTATTAACAAAGCTGCAAAAATATATAACAAACTCACCAGATTCATACGACCCACTTGGGGGATTCATTCAGATAACATAGTCACAATATACAGACAGGTGATCGAACCTATAATCTGTTACGCATCAAGCGTATGGCACACAGCGCTAAAGTACAAATACGTCCAAAGAAAACTACTCTCATTACAACGAGGCTTTGCAATAAAAATTATAAAAGGCTTCAGAACCATCAACACCGTCAACGCTATAAGTCTCTCAGGCCTAACACCTATCGACATAAAAATTAAAGAATGCGCAGAAGTTGAAACCACCAGACACACCGGCATCACAACCTACCTACCCACAGACATTACACTTGACAAACCCACGCACCCCTCAAAACTACTACATCCTTCCTTAAGGAAAATACTCACTTACACCACTGCAACCGACTCCACAGAAACACACAACATTCTAAGAGCACACCCACATACACACTACATTTACACGGACGGCAGTAAGCATGACGGACAAGTAGGTGCAGCCTTCGCAGCTTACTGCCCCGACGGCAAAACAATTATACACAAAATAAAACTGCATCCTACTAACACTGTTTTTCAAGCCGAGCTTATGGCAATAGAGCACGCATGTTTATGGCTTGCAAAACATAAACACTCATTCGCATTAATCCTCTCAGACTCCCAATCCGCACTATTAGACATTTGCAACGCATACAGCACAAACTCAACCACTACAAACATACGCAACACTTTACACAAACACAACATCAGTCCTCACCTAATATGGGTCAAAGCACATGTGGGTATCGCTGGAAACGAAGCGGCAGACATAGCAGCTAAAAGCGCCGCAGGAAGCCACACTGCTTGCATCAACACCAACTTCCCACTAAGTTATGTGAAAAAGGTTTCGAAGGAAATAAGCAGAAAAAAGTATGAGCAAATGTACGCACAAAACACAAAAGGTCCCATATTACGCAAATGGTGCCCAACACTACAACATTTACACACCCTCACAAACGCTACACAACACACCTTTGCACTCACACAAATACTCACTGGACACGGCTTTCATAAACAGTATTTACACAGATTCAAAATAACAGACAATGAACACTGCCCCTGCGATAACACCACTCCACAAACAGTAACACACCTCCTCGAACAATGCCCACAATACACTATACAGAGAAATAACCATGAACAAACATGCATATATCACCAAGTAAATCCATACAACATCACTGATCTACTCACTCGACCTTCCGCATTGAAATCCTTCATCCACTACATACAACAAATCATCAGCACAATTAAACAATTCAACAGCACATAATGAAAATGTACCATCCCCAATAATGTACCATACTTAATATAAATATTCATCCATTTTAATTATTATGTATTCCACATATTCTGTATCAAATAGCAGAAATAAATTCCCCCAGAAGGTGGGTAACCTTTTGGGGACAAAATAAAAATAAAAAAGGCCCTGGCTAGCCACTTATGAATGTCGAGGAATTTACCTAATATAATAAGTAGGTAAATATTTACGTTATTTAGTACATATAATTTTATTTTTCAGTTTCTGAAGGTGGTAATTATTTTACGCCTTCAAGCTACAATATGAAAGCATAGAATAGTTGGTCAGGTTCATAATTAACTTCACGTTTTGCGTGACGACATACTAATTATTGTTATGCTGTTGCAAGTACGGATGGATTAATTAATTCTTTTCCATTTATGATTTCCACACGATAGGCAGGTAGCAAGTAAGTACCTAAGTGGCAAACTAAACTTGAATATTACAGCACTCAGGATATACATATACCGAATACTAAATAAACCATACATACATAATTATTGTAAATATGTCTGGTAAATTGTTTGCTTCCATACAATTTAGCAGACTAATTTACAATAATTATTAAGTAAAATATACGAATTAGAAATAAACCATTTGACAAAATATATGCTATATAGGTTTGGTTAATGGTAAGAGGGTAAGTATAGGACAAGGCCAAGGTGGAGTAAATCTCTCCATTTCAGAAGGGACTACCGTTGGCGGCTGTTTGCAGGGGGGCTTACGGCTAAGGATGTGACAATGTATCGCGTGTCCCCAACAAAAAGCTGGTGAAACACCATGGAGTTTAGCCGTTGAGTGCTCTCCGGTCCCATTCGATGCCGCCGTAGCGGGTGTTGTATCCGAAAGACACTACCTTGTGTGTAAATTTTGCCAAGCCACCATGGAAAGGAGGAAGTGATATGGGGCATAGTTATAGTAATAGTTGCCACAGGTATCAAAAATCCTCTTTCAATATGCCGGTAGTCGGCACAGCATCATATGCAAGTATTCATACTGAAGTAGTCGCTTATCATCAGCTTGTACCTACGCTTGATTCTTGATTATCTACCAGTTTATTTAGTAGTAATAAATAACACCACTAGAACAAAATCATAAAAGAATACGGATTTTAGTGTATTGGAACTTAAAGAATGGAGCCGGCAACCTGTGTAGGAGAATTCCAAAAACCAAACGGTATGCGCACATGTGGTATGCCACACGTCACCGTGCTTTGATTTGAATTCCTAATTTAGAAAACAATCAACGGTCCCTGTAAATGGCACCAACGGATACGTGCCGTAAAAAGTTTTATTATGGAAATAATCTCAATTAACTTCAATTACATCGCTCTTAGACAGTTAATTACCAATAAACAGCACTAGTCTGAGATTGAATACTACCTTCCACTTTATATTTACTAGCAAAGCGGACTTCTGCCCGCGGCTTTGCCCTCGTGTTATATAGGTATTATATGTAAGTTCCTATAGTCTATATACCATCCGAACTGTAAGTTCTTTTAAGAGAACGGGGTCTCATTTACAAGGGTTTATTTAATGCAGTTATTCCGAATTATTTTTTAGTTAACACGGATTTTGCATTACCGAGCAAAGACCAAACATTATAACGACTCACTGACCAACCGTGAGGCCACGTGATAGTTTGGCTGTGTGACAGTGATAGATTTAAGCACATCATATACATCAGTATCTTAATGAGTCAAACTAGCTCGTGGTAAGGCCCCAGAACCAACTAGCAAGCATTTAGTTTCTACCTGAGTATGACTCTAATACATTATATGGCCCATAACATTTTAGGCCATTCACCTCGTGGAACTCTCGGGTTTGCGCTAGCACCACCTTTACATTAATCAAGTTATTACTATCTTACTTTATCTTTGTTACTTCTCAGTCAACACCTTGGAAACCGACGTTTGTATTTATGTAGAGCTTTAAAATCGTGATTATGGGTATCGTATAGGTAGGTTACCTTCAAATAACGAATGAGACTACCTATTTATTAAATTATAAAGTATTTGATAGACGCTGTTTTGTTATTGATATCATGTTTCTTAAAATTATGTTATGGAACCAATATAATTAGGTAAAGTTTCTGCTTACTTACTCGTTCATATCATTTCAATTTGGAAAGGTCAGAACGACAGAATGAGGGTTTGGTATAAAACGTTTAAAGTAAATTTATAATGTATGATCAGGCTCTTTAATAATAATAAAAAACCTAGATATTGGACCGGCAATGACCATAAAGGAAAATGTTCACTTTGATAAAATATGTAACTTTGACCCAACACGCATTTACCTATCACATTTTTTTCATTTGGGTATATGTTTACTGGTTAGATCAGTGGTCATAAATAATAAGTGCAGATTTAAACGTATACTAAAACAGGCTGTGGGTGGGTGTGTAACGTAATATTTCGTGTGGGCTACGCACGCACACCTCGGCTCGGCAGTCACGGCAGGCGCGGTGTTTCACGGCGGTGCAGCTGCGGTTTCCGTCATGTCACTTTGTTTGTGTAGATGTTGCATAAGCTGGGCTGCATAGATAATGCCACTGCAATGTTATGGCGGAGTGGAATGCGTACACGCATGCCTCAGATAAGGACAGAAAGGATCTTTGTATTTTTTGTATTTATCATACATGTAAACTTAAACGATGTCGACTGCTAGAAATGTAGGAGCTTAACCTGAATTTTTAGAAATAATAAAAAACATTGCCTAAAATTCCAACATTTGCCCCGGTTATCTGTTTGTCAATAAATCTTAGTTATCCTGACATCAAAAACGCTAAAGTATTTGGCAAGTGTGTGGATGATAGGCATATGACTGATGATATTGAATAAGTACAATATTCTGCTTTATTCAGGTATCAGCTTCTGAGGGTAAGCTGTTAGTGCGTTGTGTTTAGTACGCGTATCAAGGATTTCTTAGGTTATACGTTCAATTTTACGGTACAAAAATAAAACGTCAAAGCTAAGAAGTTCTTAATACGCTCTGCTTATACCGATGGTAGCAGGTCCCCTGGTCTCTCAGTATATCTTTATAATCAAATTAGATTTGCTCCTTATTAACTCCGTTATTACTCAAATAAAATTATTTAACGCTTTGAGAAACGACGAAAGCATAAAAGCAGTAGGAGTTGCGAGCCCACGATGCATTTCACAATGCTAAACTTATTGGAAACAAAACAGCCTTTTAAGTATACAGATGGGAAAACAGGTCATTACGGTACCAGCTTCATGTAATGCTAAAGGCAAATTACCCAAGGTTTTTGTTAAAGAATGGTAAGTAAAATATATAAGACATAGGTAGGTATTGGTCAGAATATTTTAGTTAGTCTTAATTCAAGATATGAATAAATAGAATATTTTTATAAATTGATCTATGAGTGTAGCCGGTACGACTATAGGACGATAAATTTTTGCTATTAAGCTGTAAGACTAAGGTAAACCCAAATTCCGATACGGTGGTAAAGACCTCGGTAGTAAGTAGTAAAACCGGTTCGTGTAACATTTGTATCAAACCTTTATTTTGCAAGTCTACCTGCTGTACCTAGGATTGTAGTTATTTTTTACACCCTTCTACCTACATCCTTAAAAGTCTTGCCATTTTCGAGATATGTATTAATATTTTTATCGTGCTATATAAAAAAATAACAAGTTCTCAATTCGACTGTATTTTATTACTTTTTGTTAAATAGTAATCAGATAATATTGTTATATCTTCTTTTAAATACCAAACATTCTCAAAGAATTTATTAGGTTTCCTAAAAACATTGAGGGAAGTAAGAACATTTTTAAATGGAAAAAAAACAATAAAAGCTGTTTTGAGACTAGCCATATTAAGCAAACAAAGATGGTATTAGGGTATGTACTTAGAAAAATGTGTTACAAATAAGTGGTTTACAATTAATTGATATAATTTTGAAGGAGCATAACTAAATGTGATAGTAAGCGTTATGCTAGCCGCACACTGATCATAACAGTATCAATAGAGTGCTTACTGTAAGTGTGCGGCTAGCCTAATGTTAAGAGAACAAACTTTTGCTGTAGTTAGATATTAGCCTAGGAGTTCGTACCTAGCTTTATCTTCATACATATAACTGGGTGTTTGTTTTATAGTAGCTGTAGCACTGACTTCTACTGTTGAGTCACGGTCACGACCTTCGGCACGGAGCGCTGTAAGGTTAACGTTCGCGTATTTGAGTTGAAATCCTAGCATTTAGTCTGAACCTGACGATCGCGGCCTCGCCCACGCTAGTTGCGCTCCATACATATTTGCGAGGAATAGTCACTAGGTACCTACAAATGGTAAATATTTAACAACCGGCATTATTTTGTCGCCATGCCATCACAACCCGCTAACAACCCGTATTAGCAGGTTTGCAGTAGACATCGCGCAGAACCTTCGTTAAATTAAACCAATTTATAAATATGAAACTAGGCTGTTCATATTTAATTTTTATAAACCTCATTATTTTTATTTATGGTAAACTAGGCACATGATTAACAAGAATTCATTCTTCCCTGCAGCATTGTAGTTTAAGCTTGCTAGATGAATCTTGATTCATCAACTTAAAAATCTGTATTATTTAACATACTAGCATATCAGTGTGTAGAACGTGGGTGCTAAGGCAGGATTCGTATCACCGACTCAATATAAAGGCTTGCCAAGGTTGTAGTATTCAATATACATACAAACATCCCATTACGTTTACCAACGCAAGTATTTAGTATGTTAATGTAATGGGATCGCTCATCGAGGTCTGCTGCCCTTTCAGTGCCTTTCGCCTCTTAGCAAGTAGGTACGAAACGCGTAAAAATAGATATCTAACCCATAAGCATCACATGGCCCAATTGCTTATAAATGCCAGTTGATGCAAAGATATCAATCATCAAAATTAGCTTTCATGCTTTTTACCATTTAGTTCTGCTCTTTGCACCTCAGAAAAGACAGTAGGTAACGCATTCAGGCTTTCCCTATATGCCGAGTTGAGTTACCAGGAGACTAAAATACAGGCTTTACCCAGCAGGTTCAATGTCCGATTCCACTTAGACATTTTGTTACGCTATGCCAGATCAGATAAATTTCAGATAGATTTCTTTCTTTCTTTCTTTCTTTCAATGTAACCTTGAGTCTGGAGGAGGAGTATGTAAACTAAGTTTTAGACAGAATTTAATTTGCCATACAAGATATAAATCTTGACATGTTTTGCTAAAAGTAATTTATATCAAATTGAGCTTGCACTGACCCTGGCACTAACTTATAGTTTACTAGCGGACATCACGCGGTTTCACCCGCGTAGATCCCGTTCCCGTGGGAGTACGGGGATAAAATATAGCCTATGTTACTCGCTGAAGCTATCCATTGCTGAAATAATTTTACAATTCGGTGTAGTAGTTTCGGAGCCTATTCAATCCAAACAAAAAAACAATCAAATCTTCCCTCTTTATAATATTTGTGTAGATTTCAAGCTAGGTACTCGGTTGTGTAGAATATGCAACTTTACATTTTATTTAATCCATATCTACTTAACACTGTTCTTGAAATAGATGCACTGAAGAGGAATGTCTTGCCCATGCTTAACCTTTGGATAACAATTGCAGATGCCTATATGTGGGTAAGAAAGTGAATACATTTTTGGAGTCGAACTTATTATGAGTAGTACGAACGTAGATTTTGGTGCAATTTAAGTTTTTTTTTTTGTTGAAACCGTAAGTGTTTCCTTTATAATTTATAAATAGTCAGTCCGGGGGTGAACGAGGTGACGTACACCCACAGTAGTTCGTTGCCCGGGCGTAATATCGACCCGTGACGTCAGAGGGTGCTGTTCTCCACATCGGAGGGTACAAGCCGCTTTCCAAAGCGTCGTCAGCTTTGCACGCGCTGTTTGCTAAAGCCCTCCCAAAATAGACGTGAGTTTCGTGTCAGCTCAAACATTTTTTGCTTTGTAGCATAATTATAAGGGTAGTCTTAATATCCCTGGTATTTTATCTCTTGGTGTTCATGATGGCAAGTCATTAACTTTTATATAGATACATAATAATTATGTTTATAGAAGTCTACATAGGTCCTTTCCTACATTCGATTCGATTCAATCAAGGTCATAAAAAAGACCAGTAGAAATCAAACCTGGGTTATCTTACTATAATATAATTATGATAACTGGAAGATTACTGGTCAATCCATTAGCTCACAATGTTAAGTAAGTACTATACTACATCCTAAACCTCCAAGATAGATACTAGCTTATAATTAACTTGAATTATAATGTTACTTACCAAAGGCGATCAGTGCTACGAGGGCGATGAATCCGGAGTATGCCATGGCACACACTCACTTGGACACTTCACAGAACACTTGAACACTCACAATAAAACTCAATTCGCACCAGAGAAAAAAAAAGAACTAGACAACGAGCCGCTGTGCGGCCGGGCTTCGCCCGAATCTGTAACAAAACAATATTCATATTAGTGTACAAAAAAAAGGGCAGCGAAGACCATTATCAACGTAATTGAATACTTTGTTAAATTCGGAGCATTCGTAACCGACGGAAGTGTATGAAGAGATGCATTAATGTGGATGAAGCGAAAGAAGTTTGTAAGGATCGTAGCATGTGACAAACGGTGGTCGCTGCCCACCCCCATAGCATACAGGCGTGTGCATATGTATGTAAGAATTATGTGAGTATGTTAAATTCGGAGGTATGGAGTGGGCGGATCTTTCTGCATAAATAAAGAAAGTAAGAAAATGTATCTTTCATACAACAAAAAATATATTTTTATGCAAATTTAAGTAGGTATATGAAATTAATAATTTCAAACCTTGTTTGCTTATTCGTTTACGAATTATTTTGAACTCTTAATATATACCCCAAATGTAAAGCATAACATTTATAGCACTCAACTTTCAAACCGCATCATAAGAAAAAAATCTTAATTGTTTGCACTAAGTACCTTGGCCTATATGGTGTAGGTTAGGTTAGCTATTACTGTATCTGCCAATTTACCTATGTATGTAGCTAGTTCCCGAGATACAGGTAAAGGTTGATACCAAAGCGCTACTATAGGGGTTCCATTTTACCTTTGGTAAGGAACCCTACTAAATTATATCATCAGCAGCATAATGGTATTATATTAGTTTAGAGCTAGGGAACAGATTTTAGGTCCTTTCTGCCTTCCTACGTTCTAAATCCTCACTTCGCTTCCGAAAATGTATTTACGACCGGAAGCTCCTCTAATTGGTATTAAAGAGACGTTAACGAGTTTTTACTCCATGATATGTCTTGTTCCTTTTAATTTTAAGACATAGTTTTGTTTCTTCAACAAAGTTAAGATTTTTTTTAAATAACATATTAACTCCTAAATGCTTCAGTCATTCAAAACAAACTGACATGTAATACAAAATGAATAAAATACCCCATTTTATCTTACTCGCACTATATCCTCCATCCTTTTCTCTTAATCTATTTAAAAGGGGTGAGTAAAGTAAAATTGTGTGCTGATGGATTAAAAGATTACAAGAGCGAGTAGTAGCATTAAATCTTATTGTTGGTGCAGCAATAATATTATTTTTAGACTGTTTCTGATTGAAATTCCAGACAATAAGTCCATCCTTCCAGTGTTGGGTCCGAATTTATGTCCAAATAAACCATTGAAGTTATAATCATTATAACTTAGCTCTGTCGGGTCGAAACCATAGATACCATACCATCCACACAAGCCCAGTATATACCTATCCCAAAATACTGAGACTACTCTGGAAGTGCCAGATGTTCCAATTGACGACGGTCAGTTGGAACGCGCTACCATCAAGCGATACCCGTCAAATAATGACATCATCTTTTAAGTTAATGTACTCCACTGAAGTAGTGTAAAGCCCATGTCTAGTTGGCTGGTTAGCAGCACAGTTCGACCGCTATACGGCAGGGTGCGTACTTCGGTGAAGGTTTGTAGTAAAACAATATTTAAGTTTGGAAGTTAGATGATCAACCAGTGGGCTAAAAACGGCATAGCTTGCTGACTCATTCTCATCGTTAAAATTGTTGTCAATTAAACATCAGGGTGCTGTGCTATGGCGTGGGACGACAGATATATGTCCAGTGCTCACTATTCATGTTATAACTGAGTACTTAGTCTGAACATAACCATAATATCATCATCGCTATTCCGTCCTTATCTCGAGCATCTCAAACCATTTGGGGTCAGGGATATATCCTCCCAGTCTTCAGTCTTCATTACCAGGATGTTGAATATAGGTACCTACTACATTTTAAATAAACCTGATATCACGTGCTGTGCATAAACTATGATTTAAGAATATGGTGATTCATTCATCTTTCTGTTTGCGACTGTCCACTAACTGACGCAATTTTTTTTATTAGTCATAATATCTTCATATTCTTGTATAGTGCTGTAAGTATAAACATCCGGATTTGATAACCATGACGATCGCCTTACCATTAGAAAGAACTATAATCTGTTTGTAGTAGATCTTGTGGCTAAATAGGAGTTTAGCTAAGCTATTTATATTATATGTCAAAGTCAAAAGTATCTTTATTCAATTAGACTTTTCACAAAGTACTTTCGAATCGTCAGAATGACATAATTATACATGCTACCGCCAGGTTCGGAAGGTTGCTTTTACTGAGAAGAACCTGGCAAGAAACTCAGTAATTACTCTTTTCAAAAATATTATACAATTTCAAGAATACAAAATAAATAATTTAAAAAAAAAACGCGTGAGCTCATGGACAATGTTCCAATGCACAAATGTCGATAAAAATTAACATAACTAAAAATCTAGTACATTGATATGAAATTCATTAGTCTATTTGAAATTCAATACAGGCAGGTTATCATTTTAGTTGGTTCGTTATTTAGCGACCCGCCTATCTAGTCATGTTATAACTTAAATGAATGAGTATTAGTTTATCGCATATCTACTTCAGTATAAGATGCAAGCCTATGAAATTAAGTGTATCCATTGCGGCAACCACAAGCAACATTATACCAAATGTACAACGCAACGCGTTGCGCGAGTGACGGAAGACTATTTCGGGCTACATTATCCCGAAATGGCCACGCGCCGGGCGTGTTTGGATTTCACAAGTAAACGTTTATATTTTTAATTTGAATTTATGTGGCTTTAGTTGATATACGCTTTGGTAGAAACTATAATAAAGTCCCCTCTTTTACAAAAATGGTTTAAATGAAGACAAGACGAAACCCTGACCATGTCCATCCCTTTTGTAATACGTCTCGCAAAAAAATGGGGCTACTTTTAGCCCGAGGATTATCTTAGTCTATGTTTTGTAATCATAGGGAGTTGGTTTAAGCCCGATAACGAAAATCGTTGTCCATATAATATATAAGGCATCAATTTGGTTGAGAAGATCATGGTGTGCCCTTCAAATAGATCTAAACAAAAGGCGTAGGTTGGAAGTATTTGACAGAGTTTAGTAGGACCCAATAAAACATAAATACTTGTTGCTGCGAATACACTAAATACCTATATATTGGTAAATAAGCAATGTGCATAATTAGGTAATTTCTAAAGAATAGTATTTAGGTAGGTTATAATCTTACTTGTAAACAGTCGTAACCGTACAGCGGAAATTTTTAAATCGAGGCCCAACTTATTAATGGTGCCTAACACTTCTGCAGTTAGTCATTAATCATCATGTATATATGTACTATATATTTATGTATGTCAATACATGTTTTTCAAAAACTACTTTTTTTTTACTTTGGTAACCCAAAACGTTATCTCGTAATATTACGTTTTTACGTACGTTTGAGACTTTTCTTTTTTTAAGATAATTAGGCACCCGCCCTTGCTCCTCTTCGGGTTACGATTTTTAAGACTATTTCAAAACGTTAATAGTTCTTTAAATAAAAGTAAATAAATATGCTCACGCCATCCCAGCAGGGTCGTCGAAGAGGTAAGCAGAGTTGTTGTAACAACAACACCCTCATTTCACCGAATTCTCTCAGGCATACGTCTTTGAATTACTTCTCAAACATATGCAGGTTTCCTCACGATGTCTTCCTTCACTGTAAAGCACGTCGTGTGAAATAACTGCACATAACTTTTTTAGCGAAACTCATTGGTACAGACCCCGCTGGGATTCGAACTTGCGTCGCTTGAGACTGCTCAAACACCAAGGCCACGACTCTCTTTATTATCTATGAATATAGTATGGATTTTTTAAAGCTGTATACTCACCGTAATTCGACTTCTACATGTTAGAAAACAGCGTATCAAGGTCGGTGTCGTAGTAAAGAATGACGAGAATATTTTTGTATGGAAATGATAACTTCGATTTATACCTACTATTTAAAGACTAGATTTATCACATTCCTATAACATTTTATCCAAAGAAATGCACTGCAGACTTTGGCTACATATTGTTTACATACATAGATCGGTTTCGCTGGTAGGTAAAATGCATTTATCTTATCTATCATACACATGTTGGGTCGATATGACATTTAAATAACAACTCCCATTTTCGCAATTAAGTAATTAAGATTATTTAGGCAGGATTCCATTAGCATTGATTGGAGCAGGATTAGGTATCTGTGTCTGTGGGTAGAGCATATAGCAGAGTAAAAGTGGGTCCTTTTCTGTACAACACAATTGTGATGAAAATCTCAACGGATATCATGATTAAGCCAAAACACTTCATTGCCACATTTTGACCATGGACAATTTAAATTTGTGTTACAGTTTGTATATCCAACGTACACACTCGTATCACATAGGTACCTACCTACACATAAAACGATCGGGTCAATAGCAGACTGATGTGTATAGAATTTGTAAAGATATCGCTCAATTCTTAGCGATATGAGGTTCCCCCCACCCAGCCAGTCTGGGAGTACGGTCCCCCACCCACGCATCCCCCTCCAGTGAGTGGAAGTTGAGAGAGCGAATTCCGTTCATCTAATGACCTCCCTTTTACATGGGAAGATGCCGGGACCCCTCTTGCAGTTTGTAGTCAGGTTTCTTTCATTTCGTTGATATTAAATGACTGGGTGGTTTTAAGATAGAACATCTGACTGCAGTATCTTTTGCTCTCGTCGAAAATTATTAAGTGCAAGTCACTAAATAGATAACCTTTTGGTAATCTAAATAGTATAGAGAAAGATTATTCTACCTGCCGACGCACAAAAACCCGCACCGCCGCGCCAGCCAGCTTTCAGATGATACGCACCTGCCGCTACAGAATGGGCTTATTATTCCAACCAAAGCCCAAACCACCATGTGTTCGTAATTCCATGAACACGTTTTGTACGGATGGATTTATTTAAAATCCTTTCCCTTAAATAAGAAACCGTCTTTGTTACGATAGTGTAGGAAGGAAGGTGTCTCTTCATAAAAAAGATCTGAATATAGAAGAGGCCATCTTCTCTGTTCTGCATAGTTTTACCTAAGTTGCCAAATCATGGTAGGTCTCCAAGATGTGTATCTAGGAAATAGATATCCTAAAGAATATACAATCACGCGATTCAACTCCTGACTACGTACCTACCCACTTAGTAGCAGGTAGGTAAATATTAGGTACTGCCCTGGATGCGTTATTTTTATATTTTCAAACTGAGTTTGAAAAGTAGGACCTATGTCGAATTTTTACGCTCGAATTGTCTCCCCTCGATTTGCGTAGGTAATTGGGGGAAGGTCGAGTAATGGAGGACAACGAGACTCCCCTTCCCCTAACATATCGCAGTGTAAATTAAAATTGCGACTAAATAAATAACAGTTTCCTAGAGATGTTACAAAAATGGATAGACCGGTTTTTTACAAACGTATGTAGAAGTAGATAGGCAGACGTAATAAAGCGAAAGCTACAACAGTCTAGACTGGTGCAGCTTGGTCGAGGCTGCCTCTTGTTAAGAAGTCTACGCAGCTAGGACCTACCTACCTAAATACATGCATGCAGTGTATACTGACTGGGCAATACCAGGATATATTCTTCACGCATATTTCGAGTTCAAACATTATCGTTTAAATATCGTGTATTCTGTAAAGGTTGGTAAATATAAATACATCCAAAAAATGTTCCATGCTCCCAAAAATGTTCTCAATATTACAATAAAAACCGCCGCAAACAATGTTATTTACAACACAAACACGTGTATTTCTCATCATAAGAATGAATGAATCATTGATTAGTCAGCAAACGTAAAATATAATTATCCACACAAAGTAGTATCAACCTAACTTCGATATCTTTTTTACAGATTTGTAACAGGTACATTTGTTGGCACCTTATAATCTGCTTTGTATTGTTGCATACATTATCAAAGGTGTGTGTATAATTTTTTTGATATAAAATTCTTAACAGCAGAATCGGATCGATGATTGCGAAATGTGCGTGGCTTGAGTTTAGCATTATCCACCAATATTTGTTCATCACATATTCACGGTTCAACAACATTTATATACCTACATTTAGGTACCTGATATCAAAATAGCCAGTTTTTATAAAGTACATAATCGAATGAATATAGATAACTATCTAATCCCAACGCACGAGTTTATAATCAATTCAACAGAGCCGGTAAACGCGCCTGTGCGAGGTCACGGCTTACATCTTGCCAAACGAATGTAGGATGTAGGCGACCGATAACCAAGTACAGTACAAAGTGGACATAACACAGTGATTTTTATTATCAAAACATTGTCTATAAATGTAATATCAGCTAAGGAAGCACTTGTACAGAGGGCGATAGGAGCGGGTCTATCTACTTCGTGAACTCAAGACAACATCGTTATCGATCGTGGTCGCGCACTTGCCGAGCCGGCATTTTACTTACAAATGAACCTTTTTTGACACAAAAGTACAATAAAATAAAATGTTTGTGTTATTTATGATGCTTACCTGCGAGTAGCGAGCAGGGGCTCGGCGCGGCACCACTGCACTTGCACCCACAACACACGCGAAATGACGAGTCACGACTACCGACCCGCCCGAACAACAGACGTGGTATGAGCAACGCCAAATGCCGCGATATACACGGCCGTCGACATCAGACCAGACAAGGATGGATAGATGTCTGTGCCCCGTACAAAAAATTTACAGGGTGATCCTGGCTGGCCGATATGTGACGAATTTTACCGAAGGGCGCAGGACTCGTTCTGCGCACGCAGGACTTTGCCTTTTTTTTGTTGGAGCACTCGAGGCCAAATATTGAATTGGACGTAATTTATGGCTGTCTCGCTCGCGCTGGCCATAAGGTACAGGACATCAATTAATCGAACGTTTGGGGAGAAAACCAACCATTCTTCAGCCTTAAATAGGGAGACTAGTCGAGTACTCCTCGCTCTAGGACGATACTACAACCATCTCCTTAATAATAAAAAGATAGGCAAGTGATATTATAAATACGATGATACTGATTATATAGTTTATTAAAAAAAATATTTAAAATAACAGAGTATAAACGAAAAACAATTTAATGGCAATATTATTAGACTTTGCATGTAGAAATATAATTACTGCTTTCAGATCAACAGCGAAAGTAATGTTTCACAGTGTAAATATTTTCTTAAAACAACTCAATGAAAAATACATTTTATGGCACATTTAAATAAATTCGTTGTCTTTTTGTAACACAAATAAACTCATCCATATAGAAACACGGTTACAATTTTCTCTACAAAATGTTAATAATAAGTATACACTTTATAGCCACTTAGTCCCTAATGTAAATTCAATATTCAACAAATATTTTTTATCAGTAACAACTTTTATATAAGTATTAGATCATTATGTTTTGTCCAATTGGGCAACAGACAATAAACTACGTCAAAGTCTAAGCATCTAGAAGCATCCCATTTAATGATTTCACTTAGAACAAAACTTACATGAAGTAAATTACATAATATAATATATGTTTTAGGACTAGATATATAAATAGGAAAGAAACTTTAAACTGATTTTATAGGTGTATTTCATGCACCTTATTATAACATCTCAATAATATCGTACTGATTTTTAGTCAGCTTGCATCTATGTCAATATACTAAAAAAACTGATGTTGACATTTCTTGGCTCATAAAGACTACGCTTACATATATATAGATAACAAAACGATAAAAAAAACCTGAACCTGTCTTTCGAGTTTGTAGCAGATATTAGTACAGTCCGACGTATCTTGAAACATCTGCACGGTCAGTGCAGTGTTGTGAAATTTTGGGTTTGGAGATGGGTTGGGGTAAAAATGTTAAAATAAATAACGATTATATCAGATTGTGGGGTGCAAGTACAGGTGTTTTTAAGCGGTCTCATGGGGCGCGGGCAGTTTCTCCCAAGAAGGCTCCACGCCCCAGATCTCGCGCGCATACTCTGCGATGGTGCGGTCCGACGAGAATTTACCAGACGTGGCAATGTTCATAATCGCCATCTCAGCCCACTTGGCTTGGTCCTGGGGACACACATTTATTTAATATACAATAATGTTTGTATGTTAAGAGCGCCACACTAGGATTTGTGTCATACATTAAAGTCTTAAAAACGTTACAAACTCACTCAGAAAAAAACATCTTAGTATTAGTAATATACACGTATTCTGTGCGATCGAATAAAAAAAACTGGGGAAAAATGCAAGATGCGAAATTAATAATGTAAAGTAAAGTAAAGTGAGAATCTTCTAATTAAATAGAATCTACTATGACGAAACCACAGAGAAAGCTTAAGCCGGTGAACAAATAAATTAAAAATTTGATTGATATATTTCTTAAATGATACATTTTAATAACTTCTCTGTAGTTATGTCCCTGTGTCATCCGGCTTCGCGAGCAGTACGCACCTGGTATATGTCAGCGACCTTCTGCTGCTCCTGTATGTAGGCGTCGTAGTCGGCGAGGTGCAGGAAGCGATCGTGGTGCAGCAACACATCGGCCACGTGCGCGAAGCGGCCCGGCTCGCCCGGCGAGAAGAACCCGCTGCGGATCTGCTCGATGCACGCGCGCAGCTCTGGGTTGCGCTCGTAGTACTCGTACGCGTTGTACCTAACACCACGCATGCTATTATATACTAGTACTATACTATTGGTCTTCCTATGTCTGTACTATGTATACCTTCATATTTATTTAGTCAAAATGTGTTATTTGGAATTACAAACGGCTATTTCAATCTTATTTATCTGTATAGATTATAACAGAACAGCTGCGATATTCCGTTAGATATTTCGTCGGCTAATTCGAACAGTAAGTATTAATAACTTATGCTTGAAACTTATAGGGAATATAAGTCTTACCCGCGACTCTGCAGGGCCTCGACGTCAGACACCCTCATACCGAATATGAACATGTTCTCGTCGCCGGCCTCCTCGTACATCTCCACGTTAGCGCCGTCCATGGTGCCGATGGTGAGGGCGCCGTTCAACATGAACTTCATGTTGCCCGTGCCCGACGCCTCGGTGCCGGCTGTCGAAATCTACAAATATTACACATGAATTAATACTGGTTCTCCCATTTGTTTCGTTGCAAGTGAAACTCTATTGAATAAGGTTTTTTTCTGTGATGAAACAACATTTGGATCATATGGAAAAATAAGATGATAAATAAGTTACTCGAATACTTTCTACATTATGCTAAGCACATTTTCAATTAGCTTCACATATCGTTTTAACGCAACAATGAAACAATGAGTAAGGTATATATGGCAAAATCTAATACATCTATGAGCCTACCTAATACATTTATTGTCATGGCGAATAGTAGCTTAGATTTATTTTAGGGACCTGTTCGCTAAGATCAGCGGCTGGCATAATGCGCTCGGCAAGGGTGACGCGGTAGTTCTCCAAGAATATCAGCTTCAGCTTGTCTCCAACGTCGGGATCGTTGTTCACCTGGAAACACAAACTCAATGTTTACTTACGTTCCTACAATCTAAATTCAAAATATCTTTATTTGATTAGACTTTTAACAAAGTACTTTCAAATCTTCAGAACGACAAGATTACACAGGATTATACATACTACCGCCAGGTTCGGAAGGTTGCTTTTACTGAGAAAAATCTTTATGAGACTGCACTATTTTATTTTAGTAGACCATCAATTGTTCCTTTTCATTTGCCAATAATTGAAAAACAAAAACGTTGTCATCAACACAGGTGATATTTTGCATCGATTATAGTATAGTATGTGTATAAGTAACTTACAGTGTTGCCGACAGCGCAGGCGAGCGCGATGATGAGCTTGGCGATGTAGTATCCGGGCGCGGCCTTGCCTCCGATCATGACGGTGCGCGGCGTGATGGGCGCGGAGGGGTCGCGCTTGATGCGGTTGTACAGCGTGATCACGTGCAGGATGTTCAGCAGCTGCCGCTTGTACTCGTGGATGCGCTTCACCTGCACGTCGAACATCGACGCCGGGTTGATCTTCACCCCTGTGTCCCGCTCGATCAGCGACGCCAGCCGCAACTTGTTCTCCTGCTTCACCTTCATCACGGCCCGCTGGAACGCCGGGTCCTTGGCCCACCGCTTCAGATCCTGCAACTTCTCCAAGTGCACCGTCCAATCTTCTCCGATCTTATCGCAGATCAGATCCGAGAGTCCCGGGTTGCAAAGCAGCAGCCAGCGGCGGGGAGTTATGCCGTTCGTCTTGTTCTGGAACTTTTCCGGCCACATTTCGTAGAAGTCACGGAACAGCGTTGCCTTGAGGATCTCCGAATGGATAGCGGCAACTCCGTTGACCGCGTGCGAACCGACGACGCTGAGATGCGCCATATTGACGCGCTTCTCGCCCTCCTCCTCGATGAGTGACATGCGCCGCATGCGATCTGCGTCGCCGGGCCACCTCTTCTCGACCTCCTGCAGGTGCAGGAAGTTGATGTGGTAGATGAGCTGCATGTGCCGCGGCAGCACGTTCTCCAGCATGGAGCACGGCCAGCGCTCCAGCGCCTCAGGCAGCACGGTGTGGTTCGTGTATGCGCAACACTTGGTCACGAGCTGCCAGGCTTCATCGAACGACAGTTTTTCAATGTCTATCAAAATTCTCAGCATCTCAGGGATAGCCAGCGCGGGGTGAGTATCATTAAGTTGAATAGCCACTTTATCAGGAAGACTTTCGAAAGTGGTTCTGACGGCATCGCGACTGCCGAATTTGGACGCCTTGTATCTTCTGATTATATCCTGCAGAGTAGCTGCGCACATGAAGTATTCCTGGCGCAGTCGCAACTCTTTACCCTCAAAGAAATTGTCGTTGGGGTAAAGAACTCTTGAGATGTTTTCGGCGACGTTTCGGTCAAGCACAGCCTGAATGTAGTCGCCAGAGTTAACTGCAAACGAAAAGCATTATTATTAGAAAATATCAACTTTATTTTTGTAAGTGGAAATAGACCTCCCATTTAATTAATATAATATTATATTTTTATACCTCATATTATACATCATATTTTTCAAAAAACACAAAATAGATAGGTTTAAGAAAGAGTTGTTGTATCCTGAGATAAGATACTGCGGTTACAAATACATATGCTCACGCCTGTATTCCCCGAAGGGGTAGGCAGAGGTGTTGTTATTACAACACCCACTTTTCACCGAATTTGATTAAGTACCAACGTGACAGATGGTGAGTCTATCGCCGTCTTGGGCACTATACATACGTCTTTGAAATACTTCTCAGAAATATGCAGGTTTCCTCACGATGTTTTCCTTCACCGTAAAGCACGTGGTGTGAAATCACAGTACATAAGTTTTTTAGAAAAACTCATTGGTACAGGCCACGCTGGGATTCGAACTTGCGTCGCTTGCGTAGCAGGCGATTGCTCAAACCCCGAGGCCACCACAGCTCTTACACGGCGGTTACAAATAATTACATTATTTAAACTGAGTTTCTTTGAATTGTTATCTTTTTCGATACAGTAAACTTTAAAAAAAAAATAACTACCGAAACACTGGAGACTCGTAATAAATACTTACAGAATCGAAGGTTAAAGTCGACAGGGCTCTTCGCGGACCAGAGGCGTAACGTGTTAACTACGTTGTTGTTGTATCCTGGGATCGGATTGTCGTACGGCATCGCGAACACCAACTAATAAAGACCTCACTATTATTGGCCATTATCGGTAACATAATGCATTTAGTAATGGAATCAAATCTATACTTGAAGACACAAGATGTTTACAGTAGTTTAGTTGTGATGAACATGATCAAATTGGTTTATCGGGACTTAGGTTGGTCGGTACAGTTTTTACCAATAATCGATGACATATGGTTTGGTATCCGATCAAAAAAAAAAAACAATCTAAAAAAAACACTGACAAAATTTGTCGGTTCATTCATGTACCGTAAAATTAAACGTCAAAGCGAAGAACTTCTTAATACGCGCTGCTTAAACGAGGACAATTAGCCCCAGGATTTCAGTCACTTTTTTTTGCTCGCTCACGCTCTGCTTAAACCGATGATGGTAGAACTCCAGTTACTATTAATTATCAACCCTAACTAATCACTACTTAGTTAGAGTCATTCGTGAATGATCTATTACTTCTCTCATTCTACGTTCATTCAGTTTTCATACGACATTCAGCAGTATAAGGGCAAGATTTATCTTGATAAACATGATATAATCTGTTTAGATCCCATTAATTGAAAAACACCCGAGATCATGCACTTTCTGATAAGCAATACAATTATTATAATAATGATGTATGTACGTCAAGGTGTTTCTTGCGTAACGTGCATGTCTTAGATACATTCAATCCCACACATATATCTACGGCGTTTAAAGGGCAGGCAAAGTGAAAGAAAAGGGTGCCTTCTTAGATGTCATAAGCATCTGTATGCCGCCTAAAAACTATCCATACATATAAAATGTAAAGTCTTTCTGACTGGCTGATTGACTTATACATAAATCAACGCACAGCCTAAGCTATTGATAACCGTTGTTCAGAGTGTATGTTTTTGTCAGTAGTAGGTTCTTTGTAAGGAGATGAAAATGGGTATGACAGTTAATATGTGAAAACAATTGCCACGCAGGCGAAGCAACGGGCAGAAGCTACTAGTAGGTAGGTACAGTATAATAATATGTCGTATTCTAAATCATCCCTTTATCCCCCCCCTCGCTCCCTCCCGTGCCCTTATACCATTTATACATACAGCCCGCGTTACAATGACATCAATAAAGGAAGTGATATTACAGATATCCAATTAGGTAGGTAAGTGTGTGTGCTTGTTGCTACGCTTAGATAGAACTATTTCACGACGACCTCAGTATCTCAACCATTCATTGGAAACGTGTACCTATGACACAATCCGTTTATCTGTTGTTGTTGCGAACTTATAGCATAAAAAGTTATATTTACACTAGTTACTAAATAAGTAGATTCTTAATCGCGATCGTAATATTCTATTGATAATAACTCGAATACAATCTATAAGTTTTATATTTCAAGAGACCAAAATCGATAACCCGAAAAATATTGTGTTAACTCCAACAAATGTTCGATGCGACATATATAAATGAATTTAGTGTACTTCAATGTCTAGCTACACAGTAAACCCATCTTACTAGTTTATCGACCGACTGAAGCGTAAAGGAGTGTATTGTATCCCTCGACCTTTGTTAGACCTTCATGAATCTTAGTATGCAGTGTACCCTAGAATGCTACGCTTATGAAATAAAATACGAATGGAAAAAGAGCTTCGAGAATGAATGAGAAGATGAACTGATGAGCATATTATTAAACTTGTAGCCTCACATTTCAGTAAATTTCATCAAAATAATTCATCCGTGGGCGAAGACTGGAGTGGATTGGTGCACAGTGTTTGTAACAAAAAAACGAATTCATCAGAAACAAGTGAAAAATATGTAATAATTCGTAAGTCAAAATACGAAGAAAAGATTTTCCTCGTTCCGTAAGTCAGGGAATTTCGAATTTTAAAGGAAGGATCCAAACTATGCCCTACCTGTTTAACATGTAGGTTTATACATTTAAAGTGAGATTACCTGTGTATCAATCCATTTCTTTCCTTCAGGGGTGTCGACTACGCGGCCGTAAAAGTTGACCGGCAGCATGAACTCAGGGCGTGCCTTCTCCCAAGGGTTGCCATACCGAAGCCAGTCGTCGGGCTCTTCCTGCTGTTCACCGTTTTCTATCTTCTGCGTGAATATACCGTAGTCGTACCTTATACCTGTCGCGATAATGATTTTCTATAGGATCTAGACTTTTTAGACGAACATTTTTACACAGAGCACTTGGTGGTACTTTTTTAATGAAATTCTAATAAGTATGTAGTGTACTCAATAATAAATAGTAAGTATAACAAAGAAAAAATAAAAAAAAGTTAAAGGATCTTTATATTTTTAATTTTATATATACCTGTGCTGTGCCGAATATGTTCGCCGAAAAGCTCTAAGCCCGTTTGTCGTGTTATATTCATCATTCTTTTTTTTATAAATGTGTTGTGTTAGATACGTTCACACATGTACTTATCACCGTGAAAACAACCATTACAGTTTTATTAACCGAACCGAGCATCCCTGCTTAGTTGACTATAAATACAACATTTTATAATCCATTCCAGCCGCATAAGGTCAATGACCATACATAACAAACTTTCCACTTGCAGAAGGTCCACAAAAGATAGTAGGTATGTTTATGCGGACAATAATGTCAATGTCTCAGAATATTTTGTTTGAGTTACATGTTTAATTGGCGTAGCGCCAGAATCGGCATTGTCATCTGCTTCAATTTAGTTTACACCAATCAGAGCAGTTAATATCTACTAATGTAGCAAGTCTATTGACCATTTCATTGCAGATTGATATTATGTTTTGTTCGACCCCTATGAAGTCATCTCCAGTTATATTTTAATAGATATAGTATTTACCATATACCTAGATACCTAAACATTGCCAACTAATTTAAAAAATACTCCTATTTTAATCAAATATATTTTAAAGAGCTCATATCACCTATATTACTCTAATGATGAAGTCAAGCAGGATTGTTTGTTACCAGTATTTAGCTGGAGCATATTTCACACCTAAGTCCCATGCCTTATGTAAAAGATGTGTGGCTTTATTTCTTGGCAGTAGTTCTCAATGGCAAATTTCTAGTAGTTTTTCGGTGTCTTGAATAGAATAGAATAGTTTATTTGTATAAGCATGAACTTGATGTTTGGTGTAGATGCCTTACCAGGGCCTAAACTGAATTCAAATTTTCATGAATCTTGCTTGCTATTAAATTAACCTAGATACCTAAGAAAGGTGATAACTGGTTTATCCAAACTTATTTGTCTATAAGGGTGTAAGATGCAATGACTTAAAATCTGATAATTAATCACATCAAGTTAGACTTGAGCAATTAAGATACATAATTTTTTATTTACCATACTGTTTGCTTACACATTTATTTACTCTTTCTACAGATTGACTCAATAAAATGTTCTCTTTAAAGGGCTACAACCTTTAAAGAGAACATTTTATTGAGTTTCCTCACTTAAAATAAATGATTGGTATTAAGAAATACCTACCATAACCATAGGCTGCTAGCCCGAGAGTAGCCATAGAGTCCAAGAAGCAGGCAGCCAGACGACCAAGGCCACCATTTCCAAGACCTGCATCTTCCTCCAACTCTTCCAACTCCTCTATATCCAGTCCTAGCTGGTACAGTGCTTCATCCACAGTCCCTTGGATACCAAGGTTGATCATGGTGTTTTGAAGAGATCGCCCCATGTAATACTCCAAGGAGAGGTAGTACACGCGCTAAGTGGGGAAAAAACAAGAAATTATCAATACATTCATTGACAAATGCTAGCCTCAAAAATATGAATATAAATATCCTATTCTGATTACTTATAATGTTATGTGTTTGATAGTAAATTGAACCTGAGGCATAATTGATGGCCGATAGCATTTTTATTGCATTTTGAGAAGTCAAATAATACTGTTGCAAATAGAATAAATGAAGTTTTAGGTACATGCAAGTATTGCATAGTAGCTAAAAATAAATGTGTTGATTATTAAAAAATTCACTGATTTGTAATCAGATATTTTTATACATAGAAAACAAAACAAAAGAAAATGTAAAACAAATTTAAGTAAGTGACAGTTTTGAGCTGGGTATTTACAAAAATCAGGAGGTAGTCTGAATATTTATTATGAACTATAATTAAAGTACAAAATTGGGCCACAAACTTCCGAGTTACCTTTGGATCTTTTTCATAGTAGAACTGCTGTGTTCTGATCCAACGGGAGACGAGGTGATCCCTGACGGTGTGCGCCAAGGCGAAGTAGTAGTCCCTTTGAGTCGCGACATTCCTGTCCTTCACGAGAGTGTAGTGGACATGTCTATTAAATGCCTTTTTCACCTCAGCGACATTCTCTACGGCAACAATACCCCGAACCGAAATCTGCTTACGCTTATCGGAATCAGATTGAACACTCATCGTGATTTCAAATAGAACCGTGCAGTAAGAAGACTATTACAGCTAAGACTGAATTGAACAACCGCGTTGAACCGCGATATCGGTCACCTTGAGAAGGTCAAACATATCAAAAACAAGTTTACCACAGACTGAACGAACGAACACAGCGATGCGATGTACGAACGGAAATTTGATTTTGACAGATGAATTCAATGTATGATTTGCAAACTAAAATTGTCAAAAAGTTAACTCGTAATATTATGATCTGCCATGTTAATAAAATAAATATTTAAGAGAGATTTTACTCATGGGAACTCCCATCTAATAGACGTCATTTTTGGCCCGGCAACTGGTAAACGCTTGATATTAATAATGTAATTAAAATAAAATGAATATTTAAGGTAATTAAAATATGTGTGAAAGAAATACTGAACACCTAAGTCCTATTCAATTACGCCAGCAATTCTACGTTTATTAAACTACACGTACATTCTGTATTCGGGGAAAATTGGTTTAGAGCGTTCATTTTCTGTAAATAGTTGATTGAAACGATTTTGTGAAACCCCGAATCAATGAAGGTTCAAACATTAGATTTAGAAAATAAAAAGGTCACATTTAATAGGCACTTTTATTTAAATGATTTTAACATAAAAATACAAAAAGGTACATTTCTTCATAATATAATTAAAGCAATGGCAGCATATATTAAGTAAATAACTAGAAACTTGTAAATATTTAAACGTTAGCGTTAAAACTTTTAATAAATCTCATCTTATACCTATTCAACATTTATACATACACAGTAATAATAGAACGTTTATTTATTTAAGTATTTGAATATTTGCATCTTCTTTATTTGTCATATTTGTCATAAGTTTATAAGTAGGTACGATACATTGAATATATGTGTACTTAACATACATATTACTAAAGCCCGACGGAAATATGAACAAAACCCTGCCTAAGGGTAAATTTTAATATCATTTCCGGGCATACATATATTAAAACATAGAATAAAAAACCGCTACACAACACAAGCTGTCTAATTCTTTGCATATTAGTTCCAAATATGTCTGCATAACGGCGATTTTATTTTTTGGCCATACTTTTCTTTTAACCCACAAAACCAGACACCAGATGTTTTATGAGTGGTCTTGGGTGTGGTGTATGCTGTCTTCTCTGATGGGCGAGGTGGAGGTGGGGGCTATGTATATATGATGGGGGGTGAGGTCGCCGCGCAGGCGCATTGTAGTGACCCCGGCGGGTGCCGAACGATACTCCAATTCTCCTATCAACATGTTGTTTGCGAATACCGACCACTCACTAGCGCCCCGGACTATCCGAAACGTCGTCTGAAATTGAAATACATACGTAAGTTTAAGGTATAAATAAGAGCATACGTTCAGTGCCCAACTACTTATAGGTTTTAATATGTTTTTACATTGACGATGTCGTCTGAGTGTTTTCATCATTTTGTATTGGATAGTTAAAAATCGCCTCATGCGGCGAGTGCAGGAAGTTTTACGACTCCATACAAAAAAAGCTCAAAACAAAAGGTCAGGCGATTCTAAGGTGTCAAAACCTATACCTACTTGGGGCTCGGTTCTGATTCTGGGCCTGGCGTTGTTTTCCCCGAGCAACTACAGTAGGTATAGATGTGTAGCCTTCGAGCAGACAGCTCTCCCAATGTGATTGTAGTCAATGCGGGAGAACCAGACAACAGGTTATTTATTATTATTAAATTAATTGGAGCCGTGATTTAGTACCTATATTTATTCAGTTTTGGAAAGCCGTGGTTTCAGTAGAGCCTGCGACGCAAGTTCAAATCCCAGTAGACTGCCTTCTAATAAGTTATTTGAAAAACTTAAAAGTGCAGTGCTTTTTACACCACAAGCTTTACGGCGAAAGAAAGCATCGTGAAGAAGCCTGCATATGTCTAAGTATATGTAGGTATGTATATTAATTTTTACATCTGTGCCAGGAATGAGCCGCGCCGTCCGTTGTCTTCGCTCGGGCCCCCACTCGCCGAAGTGCGAGTTGAGCACGACCAGCTGACGGTCCAGCTGGGACTCGACGTGAGCGCGGACGTTCACGTGCAAGAGGATGTTGGGTCGCGGCCAGTCGTGCGTCGAGTCCAGCAAGTCCACGGCGAACGAGTGCAGGAGTGATCGGAGTCTGTGTAGTAAACACCTTGTTACATTTAGCTTTCTATTTATATGACAACTCTTAAGATCCTAGTCCTAGATCACACAAATCTATACATCTATAAATATAATTATAATCTATACAGATAAATAAAATTGGAGTGTCTGTTTGTAATACCAAAATTACATCTTTTGACTAAATGCATATGAATTTGTTCTATATAGTTGTATACCTACTGTTTGAGCATAACTGCATTATTCGCTTTAGGATTGTTAAAGTTGGTTCCTATTTATAAAACAACGTACGTATCACGTATAATTTCACTTACCTTCCTTTGACTACCAATTGATGACCTTCAGGTATACCATGTTTCATAGTAGCTTTAACATTAGATCGCCAATTAGGTTCACATTCGCCTGGTGATGAATCAATGCTTGCTCGGAGAGGTACCTGTAATTATACAGTTTAACGCTTTAACACTTTGGTGTTACATGCAGTTCCTACGTATGCCTACTTACATTTCTTTTATCAAAAGCAACGATAAATGTATAGACTAGCGAACCTCACGCGGTTTCACCCGCGTAGTTCCCGTTCCCGTGGGAGTACGGGGATAAAATAAAGCCTATTTTACTCGCTGATGATGTAGCTATCCAATGGTGAAAGAATTTTTGAAATCGGTCCAGTAGTTTTTGAGCCTATTAATTACAACCAAACAAACAAAGTTTCCCTCTTTATAATAATGGTGTAGATGAAGCAAGAGGAACAATCCGATACAATCAGAAACAAAATACAATCCATCGTATATTATAATGATTTCCCTATTGAGATTCTATAGGTAATCGTCACTAGGAAGGCGTATAAAACTCAGAACAAAGTATGTACAAAGTTATAGAAACATTTTGGTGGCTTGCCACATATTATTCTACTCTATGTCTATACTACAAAAGGCAGCGTGTAGTATTTATGGATGGATAAGTATACAATAATCCTTACTTCTGCAATTTCAGGGGCTAATGCCGGATACTGATCAGTGTTCTTAACAGTCAAAGTAGCATCTCTGACGCCGGTTACTTGCACCCAAGTGGCGGTGAGAGGGCTAGGGTTCCTGTGACCGTAGCTGCAGTACATTTCCCCGTCCACAGCAAACAGGGTCTCCTTCTCGTCCACTAGGACTTCTATCGTGAATGGGCGGTCCGTTTTGAACGGGAATATCCTGCAAACAATAACAAACGCTTATCACCTACAACCTCAGCAGGATTTCCCTGCCGCGTTGTGGCCAAATACATACAACCTACATAATATTGTAACGGAACAGACTTGCTTAATAGACTTAATCGAAACCTAAATGTAAATGAAAATATACAATTGGCAAGCTTAAATGTAAGAAGATGATTCAAAAGCGGATAAATCTATAGGTGTGAAGTACGACAGATTGCCAAAAATACAAAAACTAATCCCATAAAAGTATAGTTTTTTCGCCTCTCTACGGAACCCAAGAAATAAACAAAAAAATCTTGGAAGCTGAAGATACAGTTGCATTTGACGAGTTTAGTCAGTACGCGATTGAAATAGTTTGAATTCGGGTTAGTGGAATGACGCGTGCACCCGAATTGTAGCGGATATATTTACTCAAACATTTATACGTAATAAAAGTTTTTTATGCTGTTCTGAGCAAAACACTTTGTATTACTAACTGAATCAATTTTGATGAAACTTTTTGTGTTGTCAATTTCCACGCGGTTAAAGTCGTTAGCAGGCAGTAGGTACCTAGGTTAGCAGGCAGATACTAACTAGTGTACATAAATTAGTTGTGTAGGTAAGTTTAATAGGAAAAAGATAACACTTTTCAAAAGTAACGTATTCACCTAAATGCAGTGGTTTCTTCGAGTCCCCATTTGTCATGACGGCGTGTGTTCCTGACAACATAGCACTGAGGGAGGCGCACGTTGAAATGCACCGCGATGTCTGCGTGGGTCGACTCCACATCGCCACACCCCAGGTTCACCGCGAACCTGTAAACGTCAGGGGCCCAACCATGAGCTCTTATTGCAATGTTAGTTCAGCTGTGTAACAGTGACAGACTTATACACGTCATATACATCTGTCTCATAATAAGACTAAAACTATCATGGCTATAAGAGGTCATGGTAAGGCCCCACGTCATACAAATCAATATTACGTTTTAATATGTTTCAATGTCTACGAATTTTATTGCGTACCAATTAGCGTGGCTGAAAATGGTTAATTCTCTCGGATGCTAGTTGTGGTTGAATTCCAAAGTTGGCGGATCAACACATTATTAGACACCCTAATAAGTAACCCTAATAAAATTCTTCGACGTCAAAACACGTTAAAAAAACCTATAATGGCCAGTCCATTATAGGTTTTTTCACCATTGGTTTCACAGAAAGTGTAAACCAGTGACCACATACCTACGTATTTGAACTATTAATTTATGATCAAAGTAGATATTTATAGTCTTACCACGGCAAATCATTACTAGGTGTTCCAGTGCAGACAATGTGTGTCCCTATAGCCAGAGGTTCTGGTAAAGTTTGTGTAAATTTAACGTCACGGGCCTCAGCTAACTGGTTCTGAAAAAAAATTGATGACATAATCTTGTGTATACTTAGGTGTTAAGGCTAGGCTAGATCCTACTTAATGCTTTGATATGTGACTATTGATAATTAGTCATACTTAGGTATGTACTTATATTATAAAGACGTAGGTAATGTTAATTTTCAAGTTTGCATGTATGAGAACTTCGAATCGAAACAAAAAAAGGGAAAAATAATTGACTTAGAAAAATCACCAAAATTTTGGATTAATACCTATTTAATAGATTTTGGGTGGATGAACATAGCATAGACTAGAATATTGTACCTACTTACCCAAATAGGCTATATGATGAATAACGACGAGCTTTACCTAGTCGGAATATGTAGCTACCTATTAATAGGTAGGTAGTGTCAAAAATTAAGGAGCGGGAATTAAACGACCGAGATAATTTGTACCTACTACCTACTATTATCAGCAGGACTGAAGGCGTTGAAAGCGTTTAACCCCCCATATTAATTCCACCACATTTTGCGATACGGATTTCATAATGGGATGGACATAATTTTAGTCAGAGTTTCGTCTAGTCTTGTCTTAAATAATGTTTTGTAATAAGGGGCCTAAATGTATATAATGTTAGGTTTACCTTAAACATAGCATAAATAAAAATAACTTATCCGTAGTACTCAACGTTATATTTATTCTGTGCCTTAACCAATGGCAACTTACGTCTATGCAAGGATTTTAGCATTACGAAAACAGAACAATGATACTTAGGTACAACACCTAGGTAGGTACTCACTCCACTTCTTATTCATTGTGATATATATATATATATTGTAGGTATATAATTTATGTAGGTAAGTACCTACTTAATTATTATAAGTATTCGTCTCACGAACCTAGTTACCTTTTCTGGAAACCACTGCACAATACATTCTTGGACAGAAATATGAAGTCACCAATTAATTTAACCTCAAGTTTAGTCAGTGGGAGCATACCAACTAAGTTATTGGTAAGTACTGATGTTGCTGACAGTTAGATATAGGAATGTGCATCTGCGTGCGAAGGCAGGTTGTTGAGGTAAATTCATAATGAAGGTGAAGTTTAAGTTTTTAATAAGGTATATCGGCTACCTGATTTGGTACTAGGTATATAATGAATGTGGAAACACACTTAGGTAAGCTAGTAGGTGTGTGCATTAACCTTTCCGTATGAATATAATTACCTCATTTGTATTTAAACTGAGTTTGTAAGTAAGTACTTACCAATAGCAGGTGCCTACATAGTTGGTTTGTAGATAGATGAAATGTGTTGAGGATTGCGTGACTAAATGAAATCGATATTTAGGTAAATATTAGTGTAATTTTATTCCTTTCGTTTGTATTACACCACCCTAGCGTTCGGTCACGCGAGTGTAAAATTAGGTGCCTAAAAAATATACAGAGTACATGTAAGTTTAGCCGGGACTCTCATAAATAGAGTTATGGGAACTAGGAGAAAAAAAAATACTCTGCTATATAAGTTTGAAAAAAAGCGAAAAGTCAGGAACGGCTTAGTTGGGCTAGAATAAATATTCAATCAATCACACGGTAAAGCGCTATTTCTAGCACCCTATCTTCTTACAAATTGGACAAAACATTCCATGAGCTATATAGGTAGATGTCATGATAACCAAGTCAATTAAGTTAGTAGCTGGTAAGTAATTAACTAAGTAAAAAGTGTATTATTGGAAGAAGTCGTGGGGCAGAAACATAATCGGCGTGAATACATTTTTTCATTGAACAAGTCGTCGCGTCGTTCGGTGAGATCACTGTCTCAGCAACCTTCAAACTGAAAATAAGATTGAGTTCTGTTCCGCCAATTTGTGTTTTGTATTCGTAATAAACAATGTTATCGTGAACATCAAATAAAAAGTATGGATGGTATGTATGATGGTTATCCTCTATAGTATACGCTAAAATCTATAAGTAGGGTATATTTATTCTGTGATTAGACTATCAAGGTATTAAATAATAAAATCTATATTAATATTATGTAGGTAAGGTGGACTCATGATACACTCAGCGTTTGCGTCACTTTACGTACCCAGGTACCAGGTATAGTAAGTACCTAAGCATACTATGCGTCATGTCGAGAAAATAATTGAGTCGAATTGTTTGGTAAATTAATGGTAGCTTGGTAGGTAAGTCAGTGCAAATTTAGGTCATTGCCGCATTGTTGGTAAATAATTTCCTACTCGTCCACCTTGTCTGTAGGTAGGTATCTACTTATGTCAGAAGGTGAGCAATAAATGTCTTATTCGATGTTTTAGTCTACAATTAGGTGGGTACCTGTCTAAATGCTAAAATTTCTGCATGTCAGCATACCGTCCCGGCGACCATTGAATGGATTTGCTGCAATTTGGACCCATACCTATCACAATGTAATTTTTACTTGATGGTTAAAACTAGTTTATTTTAAATCTGCAAAATCTACTTGTTACCTACCTACTTTCATGATCTACGAAGAGTTAAAGCCCATCTCCACCCAAGAAATAATTCCTCAATCCGATGCCCATACAACGATGATGATGTTCAATAAATCACAGTACCTACCCCACAGTAAGTACCTACTTATATATAATATTGACTTTATTTACCAAGGTGACAGGGTCATCTTCTTGTGGATCTGTATGTTTGGTTTTTCGGCGACAAAATATACGGCGGCAAAAAGCTCCGCACCTGCACCTATCACCCTGGCAAACCATAATCCACGATAATATAATGCGCTAAACGCTCACAAAACTATTCGAACAGCAAACAATTTAAACCACGGAAAATATAACATCCCATTCCTTGTACGTTCGTTATCCGCAAACACTACTTATTTTGAAATATATTTTAATCTTCGGTTCACGATAAGTTTAACGTGTTCTTGCTTGGCCGTCAGCCGTCCACGGCTTGCTATGTGGCACTGGCTGGGGTGGGAGTGGGAGGCGACAAAATAACGCGCGGTATTGTGATTTAATATTACCGTCTGACTGACTAGAATTAGTGTGCCGACCGACACGAATATCGTTGATTATCGGTGTTAATTTTTGTTTGTTTACTTTACATGAGATCGCACCTCACACCGGTGCGAGGCGCTTCTCGGTACCGTTATTTCAATGAAAAAAAACTTTTGGGTAAACTATTTGCTAACGTGAAGTTAATTGTGCTTAAAAAAATGTCGTAAGCTACCAGTGGCAATTCGTGGACTTTGACACCACAACCTAAACCTTTATATAATTGTCGATAGGTAACTTTTGAAGGTTTCTCTCCCACAAGTAGATATAGGTAGGTAGGTACAGTTGCCGTCACGAGTTGTGCGCGCTATTAACTACATAATTAAATCTAAACAGCGGACTTATATTATAGTAAGCTGGGATCGATTTCATTGCACCCGGATTTTCTAGGAAAAATAAAAACTTTATTATCCTTATCAGGGGGCGGGCAGTCGACTCCTGCTTACCTAGTACTGCTACCCGACACTACTCGTATAGTAGTTGTAAGTAAACAAGCAATTATTAATTGAAATCATTTGAATGACAATCTGGGATAAGACTGGATAGTTGGATAAAGCAGGCAATATTTCTACCTTATAATTTCGGGCTTAGTTAAAGCCCCTTCTTATCTACATAGGTGTAGGTATAACCTAAGTAGATTATAGGAACAGGTGCCGTCACGAGTTATGAGCGCTCAGCGAAAATAGTGTTGTATCTGAAGATACTCATAACTGACAGAGTCGTCAATCACTGACTACTTCAAGGTCAGACTTTATAGCTCGTGACAGTACTTCGGTACCTATACCTTAATCTAGGCAGGCTACCTTATTCCGTTTTTTTTACAACTGGACCCTTCCTTTAAGCGAGCAGTCCTTAAAATAAAAACTTACTTACCTAAGTACCTTCTTGTACAAGACAAGTCACATAAATGTTAGGTATCTATCTGATAAGGTCAATATGTGAGTCGTAGGTAAGTCGTTGTGAATAAAAACTAACCTCAAATTCCATAGCATCTTCAGCAAAATCGTATTCCTTTGCTATTAAGCCTTCTTCCACGTCCATTCTGATACACGGCATACATTGCATCACTTCAGCAACGTCGACCTACAGGAACTTCCATTAATATCATGCCGGGCATAGTAAACATCTGTCATAACTTAGTTAACACAGCGTCTAGATCAATACATAATTAAATTAGATTTGCGTTCAAGTGGATGAATCTAATTTACTAATGAAATATTAGGTACTTAGATCCAATTCGCTTTGCTTCAGATAGAACACAATTTTTTCGGAGCCACTGCACTGCAGATGTTAACTTTTATAAACATAACAAACAAACAAGGTTAACTCTGGCTGTTAACTTACTTAACTGTGTCTGGATGTGTCAGTTTGACAGATACCTAATGAGGTTGTTTTGTTGGTTGTTGTTACAGGCCGACACAAACAAATGACACGTTTGAAGGTCATTTCACACGAAGCTATCTAATTTGTTGATAAATGGTTAAGTACCTATAAAGTAGGTACATGCTACATATGAAACATTGACCCTCCTGCTATCGAGGTAGCCAAACCCTACCGTAAAAACAAAATGAAATCTAGAATGTAAGTACAAAAAGCAGTGATAAATTACAAATAACAACGTTAATGATTAATTTGACTCGTTCAAGTTCGAAGTCAGTCAAGTCAAAGTTTGATTGCTTTTTAACCAACATCATAAGTGCATAATTAATTTATATTATAGTACTAACTGTGCTAAAAGTAGCCTAAGTTTCCTCTTGTAACATCAGCTACCTGTCAGTGAAAGTCCCGTTAAAATCGGTCCAGCTGTTTCAGCGATTAGCCGGAACAAGCAGACGGATAGAGAAATTTATTTATTTAAGTTAATTTATTTATTTACTTACTTTGAAATGCATTTGGTGAAAAGCTGTTAGTTTTGAATTACAAACAGCTAAGGGGGCCTAATAATAAATGAGTTACTAGATTTTTTGATATTTTATTTATTTACATATCATTTACACTTAGATCTGAATTCCTAGCTTTTATTTTTCAGCCATTGCCGACTAATACATCGATAGGTCATCCTCATAAGTGTATGTGGAAGAATCAATAAAACTAAATTAGAATCCACTGCTGAAGATCAGCACCTGGTGAAATAGTGCCTCCCCAATGGGTGTCTGTGTTTTAAGTACACGTTTCGACTGTAATTGGTCTCAATAATCGTGGATGTTGGACATAACTTTTTTCTCAGTTCAAGTTAAGGCCATGTTGGCTGTTCAGAATCTAATTCCTCAATTGTCTCTGTAAGACGTATGATGTCTTAGGGGAATCTAAGCTGCGAACTGTATTCGCCGATAATGTTGTTGCCCTCCACCGCAGTCCATCATCTTGAAGGCGTGCTCTAACGCGCTGCTGAACAGTTTCGGAGGCAGTAAATCTTTTTGTTTTACCCCTGACGCAGCAGATCAGGGGCCCTATCATGAATTCTTATTGTCATGATAGTTTGACTCATATTTTGAGACAGATATATATGCAAGTATCCATTTGTCACAACCGCACAGCTGAACTATCATTACAATAAGAGCTCATGGTTGGGTCCCTGGATGGCTATGGTCCTGGATATGGAGTAAGTATAGAGGAGCAGGAGAAATGTGTTCTTATTGCTGTAAGTTTTAGGATCTACCCTATGGTTTAATAGATGCTAAGAAATTGTTGCAATGCAATTCGGTTTCTATTCGTTTCTTCAGAGGTTGGGGTTTCCTGTGAAATTGTTAACAATGGCATTAGTTTATAACAAATACCTAATAAACGTACGTCATTTGCTTTATTGCGATTTACTAACCATTTCAATCGTGTTTGATTTCCGAGGTACTTCAGACACTACCTGAAAGATGTATAAATGAAAGACGATTTAATACCATATAGTACACAAACTTGTGTTATAAAATTTACTACTATGACAAAGCATCCGAACACTAGCGAAATAAAATGTTCTATTATAATATTATAAACGTGAAAGATTGGATGTTTGTTACCAAAAATGTCTAACCCTTTCACGAAAAAAAACTTCTGAATGGATTTTAATGAAACTTTGCAATATTATATAGTTTTAGCTTATAATATACCTCAGACATGAGAATAACACTTAGGCTATAATTTATAAAGATATTGCGTGAATTGTTCAAAATATAAATAAAATATAAGTCTTATATAAATATTGTGCGGTGACGCTTGCGAGTAATGAAACTTGATTCATCTATGTGTACGTAAGTTTGGCCATAAGTAAATGTTATTCCTCGTAGCCAAATCAGTTTGGCGAATTAGTTCAGACACAAGGATATACTCGTGTATATTAGGAAAATGGTTCGCAGCTCGTATTAGACGTTGTATACCAGTTGTGGATGGTGTAGTCTCATGTGTTGCAGCAGTTTGGCCCTGGTGGCGTATTGTCGCGGACAAGCACTGCACGCCGCCGGCTCGCACACACGCACCGCGCCTTCTATCGTGCGAGCGCACACTTTATCTACACCTAATGACAAATTATAACACTTCATATAATGTTAATCTAGGGTACAACTATTGGAACGATGGTAAGTGAGTCGAAAAATATTGAGACGAATTGAAAACCTTCTCTTTATTTTCATGGAAGACAATTTTATGTATTTTTAACATAAAGGCTAAAAATTGCATTAAGTCAATAGAAAAACTCTCAATTAAATGCAACAACCAAGGCTAATATACAAAAAATAGACTAACGAAAGTAGGATTAGGATATAAACTTTATAAGATTACGTTGCATTGCTTCCTTATTTTGCTCAAGTATGCTGAACTGGCTATTTTATTCAAAATTACTGGTAGGAGAATTAGTACTATAATGTCTTGACTCTCCTACTGCAGATGAAAAACATCAAGATATATTTATTATGTAAAATACAATACGATAACCGCTTAAATATATTTCTAAGAATTTCCAAAAACTGTGTTTCACAAATTAAATTGTTAAATTATGTTAACCTGGATGATGCAGCCGAATGTGGCGGTCTCTCTTGGCGGCCGTCCGGTACATTTTAGGGCACTCGACGCACAGGTAGTGGCGGTCGCGCCGCTCGAGAGGAACCGCCGTACACACGCTGTTATGGACCCGCCACAAGTGGTTCACCAACATGCCTCGCCGCTGCAAACATTATCAAACACCTGACTGACTGATTTATCACACCTTTAACCGCTGGTCCCAGAAATCTGGAGGGGCTTATGAGGTTAAATGTTAGAATGCGTTAAGCCTAGGATAGAGTATTCATACTTTGCATTTTGTTTTATATTTTGAGGCTTATCTGTACATCTACTCTACCCTATTTGTTATCCAGTCTGTGTCATTTCGTGAATAAAATCTAAACGTGTCTTTCCTTTATAATGCACCATAAAGGTAAGTTAAGTAAGGGTTTTCTAAGGTCATCTTTTTTTTACACAATTTATTACTCCAGTTTACAGAGTGTGGTTATTGCAGCCTTACGCATTTTATTTTATATATAGGATCAGCAATTTAACGTAACGAATTTGAACAGTTATCTAGTTTTTGAGTAAAAATAAATCGTAAATCATTAGTTGAGATATGCTTGAATAACACTTACTTTAAACTTATGTTGACATTTCTCACATGTATATGATGTTGTGGATGTTTTCAATGTACTGGTATCCTGTAAATTTGAACATTTCTTCAAAAAAATATTGAACTTATTTATATATGTTTTTATTAGTGGTAGGTGCAATAAATATTTGGACGTACAGTATTGGAGGGATGATCAGTAGTGATGTGTTGAATTAATTTCTTCTTACTGTTGTATACTTGGCCGCATTCGCATTCGAATTTTCTCCGGGAACATTTCCTGTAATGGTCAGAATATAGGTAATATCAGTCTACAAGGTAAGCTGCTCTCCTTAAATATAACTACAAATAAATACAACTTCCATATAATGCTCACGCCTGTGGGGAATATAGGCGTGAGAATTGCATAGAACTGAAGGGGCAGAGATGTACTTATGGTACTTATGGTACACCCACATTTCGCAGTGTAATAGGGGCCGAGCCTATTGCCACTAATCGGGCACTAATAAAGACTCCGGGCTGCTACTGGGAAATTACAGCTCGGAAAACTGAATCACACTGCTAACTCAGGATCGAGTCCAGGACCTCGTGTTCTGCAGAAGAACTTGAGACCAACGAGCCATCAATTACAAGTTCCTTGTGGACTATCACGTCTCGGTGCTATACCTTTGAATACCTTTTTAAATCCGGTTCGTATGAAAGCTTGTATTTAATTTTGAGAAAAAAGAATAATTAAGATATTCTATCAGTATATACGTACCTGAAATGTTCAGATTTTGCTTCTTTGTCGATAATTTTATTACAATACTGACACGCTATTGAGCTGAATGTATTTGGTTTCCTCTGAAATAATAAATGTTTTGTGTTCATTATAATTAAGTATATTAGAATTTAACCTTTTTATACCATGGACTATCTTAGTCTATGTTTGGTAAGAAGTGTAGTTGAAACTAACCTCTATGTCATGGTGTGTTTCGGGGAGGCCTGGAATTCGGCTAAATTCTAAATCGTTACCCAGACAATCATCCTTATATCCCATGACAAAAGAGTTAAAATCGCTTTCAGATCTACTCGATATGTCGAGGCCAGGTATACGATCTGTATCAAAGAGTGTGGTGGGGAAATCAAGGCCATTAGAATAATTATTAAAACTTTCGTCGGATGGTATCCTGCTATCTTCTTTGGAACATGAATTTGCTGTAGAATTTTCTCGGATATCCGTATTTGGAGGATCACTGTAACAAAGGAAATGATAACAATACGTTGGAATAAAAAAATATAGTTCTATAGATAAGGTATAAAATTGTACGTACGTATTTATAGTTTTCTTGAAGCAGCTCGTTTGCATGTGTCTTTTTAATCTGTAAGAAAACTACATATAAAAATTGAATGACGGAAACACGTAACCATAGAGGCATATGACAAAAACATACGTGAATAATCTAGAGAACTTCCGAGAACAATGGCGACAGCTATATTGCCGTCGAAGCATACGCTTCTCAACCTGTTAACACAAAACACAATAGGTCAGAAATGCTCAAAAAATATTCTCCTATCACGGGTTTGCCACCGTTTTCGTTATCTATACTCGGGAACATTTGTATGAGAAATTGTGCAACGCCTCCCAGCGGTGACGTGAAGAACTAAATATCTCATACAAATATTGACGAGTGACGCTAGCGAGTATAGATAACGAAAACAGTGGCAAACCCGTAATAGGGCTTCTGTACCCCTATCATGAGTTTTCCACCGTTTTCATAATCTAATATACAGCGAAGACGCTAGCGAATATAGATAACGAAAACGGTGGCAAATCCGTAAACAGCGTAATTACCGTGTGGTGGCTTTGTACGTGTCGTTGAAAAATCGCCTCAGATCCCAGTCCACGCTCACATTCATAACACCACCACTTTATGACACCATTTGAAACTTCTGTAAATAATAGTGATCGGTCAAATAAAAACATCGGAATCATGGTATAGGTGCCGTCACGAGCTATGAGGCTTTGGATGCACCGTAGTATTTTTTTGGATATTCAATGGAGCTTCGCCGCGTACATATACATGCGCAGTTATCCCCCACTACTTTTGTTCAGCGCTCGTAGCTCGTGACGGCACATATACTTACAAACTACAAAATACGACAAAGGGTGAATACACTTCAGACCAATTTTTTTCGTACTAACACAACGAACCGTTAGCCGGAAGTAAGCCGTAGGCCGTGGTTTGGTTTCAGTTAACAAACTTTGTGGCGTGTTAGTTTTTTATTTTATTTTATTTAAGTACATAAAAAGAAATCGTTTGCACAAAGGGCACGCCACTCTCATCGGTTAGACTACTTACGCTGATGAAAAAGAATTACAAATCTGCATAACTCCGAGAAGGTAGTTAAAAATCATCATCTGTACCACTATCTCGGGTTTGCCACCGTTTTAGTAATCAATACTCACTAGCGTCTAAGCCGATTATTAGTATGAGAAAGTATGCAGCAACACCTATCGGTGAGGTGAAGAACCAAAATATCTCATACAAATATTGCGAGTGACGCTAGCGAGTATAGTTTACGAAAACGGTGGCAAACTCGTGATAAGGGTACTGGCATGTGGACTTCTCCAATATTAGTAAAATTTGGATGTTGTACCACATGTACCTACACCATCGGGGATTCTCTCTCCTCTGACAAGACCTCTGATATGGTGTGAAGCACACAACACATATAATGGCAATAGCTGCAGTATTTATTGAAGCACAGAATAAAGTTACCTGCATCAATATCCAAAGTAGGTAAATCAATTGAGAGCCCATGATCAGCTGCATATTGTTTACTGTAACCCAATAACAATGGCTTGCGAGCTTCAATAGCCTGCGTGGTAATCACATACAACTCATCGTCATCTTCATACAACCACACATTTGCTGTGTCCTTGTCACCAAGGGGTAGCAAGCTCAACCAGCTTGATTTGTCTAAAATAAATAAAAAAACAACAACACTGTGTATAAGTATTACCATCATCATCAGGCATGCATTTTAGATAGGCAGTAGAGGCAGTAGCATTTTTTTGGGAGTGATAAAATACATGTGAAAGATATATTTCAAGAAAATCTTTTCAAATTATTATTATGATTACAACTGATTTAAGCAAATTGTTAAAAGCACTTTTGATATGGAACCCATAGTTCTTTTTTCACCCACAATCAAAAGGTTCACTTAATATACTCAGTTCTTACCTTTGTCTGATACATCAACATGAATATAATTTCCATACTTGTTTTTAATAAGGAAAAGTGGTGTTTTTGTTAGGCATATATTTGATACCAGCTCTTTAGCTTTTTCTTGGCTTATTTCTTTTTTGATACCTAGAAAAAACAATTAGATTATTATAATGTTCTTAATTACATTGACAACAGAGTATATGCACTGAGATGTAAAGTGGTAGAGATAATTGTTCAGTACCCCTATCACGGGTTTGCCGCCGTTTTTGTTATCTATACTCGCTAGCGTCTCCACCGAACATTTTGTATGAGAAATTGTGCAGCGACACCTAGCTGTGACGAGAACCAAAATATCTCATATAAATATTGCGAGTCACGCTAGCGCGTATAGTTTACGATAACGGTAGAAAACTCGTGATAACTGATGAACAAAAACTGATGTCTAACAGCTATAGAATCTATTTCATGATCCAGTAGTTTTAGGCATGTTGTAGTGTAGTGGCCTTTAGTATGAGGTCAACTATCCTATTTGGGTATGAAAATTTTATTCCTCACACATTTTTGAATCTGTTACAAACCCATGCCAATGTAGAAGATAGGTAGGTCTAAAAAAAAAGGTCTGATGCCATGTTTAAATTACAACTTAACAATTGTTGTTTAATTTCTCTAACTTAAATGTTACAATAGGTTTATACTTCGTCATAAGATTTTGTAATGTTTACATGAAATATAATCCATGAATGAACATGTGAACATTTCAATATCATGTGAAACTTTGTTTAATTGTCGCGTTATGGATATTGATGTACATTAACCCATTCATGGTTGGTGATGAAATTTTAGTATTATAATTAATAAAATAAAAAATTTAAATTTCATAAAGCTAGGAAATATATATAATATATTTAATATGTATGCATTTTCATAACCATGAGCTTGAGTAAAGAAACATTTTGACAGCCCTAAGCATTCAACTTTGATGCAGTTGTTTTCTTTTCATAGCCCTGTACCTTCTACTGGTCCAAAGCGTACACGAGCTGATAGTAATTTGCGTGGTGAGACGAAGCCGTATCGTAGCTGCAGTACCATTGGCAGAACAGCAATGGCACGCTGGGGCACTACTTTATCACTTATGTGAACTGCAATAAAATTAAATGATTTTACTATATATTTCAATTTTGTTGAATTAATTCTGCAGGTGAGTGTCTTGTCTTCTTGAGTGTCAAATAATTTGGAGTTTTCATATTAAAAGGTATAATGATTTGACTTTGAAGATCAAGGGATAGGTTGTTACTTAGTATTCTAGCTATCTCTATATCCTTTCAACATAATCATAGTGATTCATAGCTAGAAGAGCATACCACACAGACTAAACTAGTATGAATTACTTATTTGCTATCACAAATAATGATTTTACCATATTTGCGCATCTGATGTGGTCTTGTTTTGGCTTCTCTTACAGCATCATTAAGTGATATACTTGACTCCATTACAAGTGGATTACATTAATATTTTTTTAGATAAATAAATATTCCGGCATTTACTGAATGATATGTTTACAAACTTTTATTTTTGATTAAAAATTGCTTTGTATTGATCTGGAAAGAAAGGTTTATTGATTTATACAATAAAATATGTTATACATTTGAATATATGTGCAATAGTCTTTCTATATTCATTAAACATGTATTCTGATAGTATTAAGCATGACACTACATTGTTCTTTGCAAAAGGGGAAATAGCCGATATGAAGAGTTTTATAAGGTAACCAACCTACCTACTTATAGTAATCTCGAGCTGGAGACGTCAGGTTAGTGAATGCTACTACTTAACTGAAATAATTACTCCACCATCCTTTCAGGAGTTTCATTCTACTGCGAGAATATTAGGCTACGTTTTTTTCACACGATGTAATGAATTTATATAATTAAGTGTATGTTAACACATATTGTTGTATGGATGCAGTTTATAATTTCATAGTCTCTGGTTTAGTTTGCCACTAGTTTTAATTCTTTTCATTAATTCAGTTGGCGGAATAGTCAATAGGTAGTGGACAAACTGTTTCACATGTTTGATTAGATTTTTTCAATTCAAAGAAAACAATGTACCTCTTTATTAATATTTATAACCTCATTGCTGTTGTACCTAGGTGCACACACAAAGAAAATAAACTTCTAAACTTGGCCTTTAGTAATTAAAGAATACCATGCAATTCATTTCTAAAATTTCACAAATTACACAGCCGCCTAGACGTCAACCATACCAAAATAAATACATACAAACAATAAAGTTCAACAACAAAATCGATTGATTTGGCTGTCAGGAGGGAGTGTCAGACAGACAATCACCGACTTTCGACACTTTCAATGATTATCATTAATAAATTTATGGTAAGTTAAAAATAATTAGCTTTTACTGTATATTTTTTTATTTATGATTATTTTAATCTATTCTTGTATAAAATATAGTAATATTATAAAGTGGAAAGATTTGTTCGTTTGTAACGAATATACTCCAAAACAACTGTACTGGTTTTTTAAACAATAAAATATCAAGGAGTTACATAGGCTTTATTGTTAATTGATTGAAATAAGGAATACCTAATAAAGCATGAGCTACGCCGCGGTTGGAAATGAAATGAGCATAGATATAGAATAAATGTAAATGAGTATAATATAAGCTTCTTATGGAGTAAGCTAAGATCATAAGAATATACTGTCAGTGATCAGTATAATTTAGGAATACGTCTTATTTTGCTTAACAACATTAGTGTCTCACGTTTTAAGATACTGTTCTTCAGTTTTAGAGTCTAGAAACTAGCTAATAATCGTGGATGTAGTTAATAGATAGATGTCTATGACTAGATCCATACTAAAAGACGATTAATACGCACATTGTCGATGGTTTAACGATGAATACAAAAAAAGTACATATTTTTTTGTGTGTGTGGTTGACTTTTGATTGACTGTTTTTATTTGTCATTTAATTTTTCTACAAAGTACGCTATGTAGTATTAGGTAGGCACAATAAATTATTTTCGATTAAACAGTTATTGAAGTTATTGTGCTATAATTTCTCAAAGCTAACTTATATCAAGAACATTATGGTGTTTTAAGAATCGTGATTATAAGTAAAGACTTAAAGACGTATTAAGAGTTAAAGACGTATATTATACTATTTTCCATTTAATTTGGTTTCGCAAGTACAGACAAATTTACTATGAACGTACATTGATTGAATATAAATTGTAATAGAACTTAGTGGGTTATGTAGTATTTTCATTTTGTGTATAGTTTGAATGAACAATGAAATAGATTGAAAGAGGATAAAACAATGCCATGTACGCTCCGGATAACAGAAGAAAGGACGTCAGGGATGTTATTTATCGTAGCAATTCAAGTCTTGACTTGATATACAGCGATCACCCGTCGGGTAACGGCTTGCGACGTGAGTATGGGAGTCATGGGTCTATTGACGTGATCGGTGGTGGCAACGACCGCCTGCCCGCGATGGTACACAACTACAGCGGAGCCACTGCTCCGGATAAGCCACAAGGGCTGAGTCGGGGTCCTGACCGCCTCACCGATGTGCTCAACAGTGACCATGCCGACGGTCCAGTTCCCAGAGCCAGTGCTAGCCCCAAGCCCAGACTCAAGTTGAATAAACTGTGGGGTGGTGCTGGTCCTACAATACCCCGACAGCCCCTTGACGATGGTGCAATATCTGTATCTGATGCAACAAAAAGAAAACAATTTGCCCATTATGATTGCCAATCACTTATGGCCAATTTGAGCTATGCAGCAGAAGTGCGTGGAGCTTTACTCAGCAGAAGGCGCAACACTACGACTGGAGCCTCTGCAGCTTCTCTCCTGGCTACCAGAGGGCTGCCTCCCGGCGAAGATTCTGTACCTGATACTGGAGATGGAAGATCCAATGATCTACTTGAAAGTTGTCCATTCTTCAGAAATGAATTGGGAGGTAAGGCATTGCTCCATTAAAAATTGCAAATTGACGCTTTATTTCACATTACTGTAATGTAGGCTATTGACCTCCAAACACTGTAATATTGCAATGGATGACTTTTCATATTGTGTTGCATCTGCTTCTTTCTACATATACATTACTTGAGGCACCCTTTTTATTGCACTTTATCACAATGTACTGTTTTACACATACTACAGAATGTCCATTGTGTCATCTGTGAATCAGGTGACACACAAATACTTTTCTTGGAGCAATGAGTTCATGAGTAATGACTACCTGATGTTGCAGAATGTTGAATGACCTTATTACTGTTTGCCTGTTTTATAGGATTCATGTTTTGTGGTTGTATGAATGAGTGGTGTCTATTATGTTTCATTCTGAAGTTTAAGCATTCATGGAAATAGACAGCAATCACTTTACCTTTATGTATTCATCTATATAGATAAAAAAATTAAGTATCTGTTTATGATTCCAAATTAGCAGGTGTAAATTAAATGCATATTAAAGATAAAAAAAAAAAACGTGTCTCTATGTTCCCACTAATAAATGAAACTGAGGCTGGACTAATTTTAATGGGACTTTCACTGGTAGAGACTTGATAACATCAAGGAGTAACCTAGCCTATGGTAATTATATTTTTTTTATATCTCTAATTAAGTCTTAATTATTAGAACCTAGAGTATGTCATAGATTAGATTATGTTCCAAATGATAATATTCTGTAACTAATCTCTCAAGTGAAGGCAATATTGTGGTGAGTCATAATGTCATGAATGGAGTATTTCTCTTCACATTCTGTGCTTTCATTGAATAGACTATGTAATTAATGCAACATTGCAATGCTGGTGGCCAGTCATGCGTTGCAGTGTATGCTCACATACATTTACTAAAGATATTTATAAAATTTCTTGCTAACATGTATTGAGCTTGTGCTGGGTTTGGGTGTGTGAGAGAATTAATTATGGGTATCCAAATAATTCATATTCATATCAATAAGTAAGTGTTTAGAGATTTTAATCTTATGCATATTATTTTAATTTAATATCAAATTGTCAACGATATTATTAACAGCTTTCAATGTTTTAACTGTATTTAGAAAATTTTATATGTTTCTTGTGGGTTGTAATTTACACTTTTCCTTCAATCTTTTTTATACCTAAATCATTCATGTTCAACAACCCTAGATTGCTGATATGAGTATGAAAGGTTCAATAATTTTACTGTGAAATGGTAACACACACATACATAAGTCCTTTTTTCACATTTATATAATTTTTATGATAAAGGATCTTAGTGGTCTATTTGTTAAGTTATTTATATTTAATTCCAGGCGAAGAAGAACGATGCGTTTCTCTTTGCTGGCGCACGGCCCGCGGTGCTATTCCCGGACAGTCGGGCGGGTGGCACCGGCCGCGCGCCGCCTATGGCATCTCCATGCTGGAGTTTCCGCCGGGGCACACACACTGGAAACATGGCTGCCCCTTTGCAAGATCGCTGGCACCTCTACCCATCGAAAGCCAGGACCTTGGCGCTTTGTACTACAGGAACTATTTTTACAATCAGCGTAAGTTGTCAATTTGACCGTGAAGGGTTCATACTAAATGGATACTATAAATTTTATTTAAACATATAGATTTTTAACAAGGGTTGCTAAAGTTATGCAAGCAACCATAATGCTTAGCATCGAGTGTGTGCAGGCATGCAGCAGTATATCCAGTAGAATAGCAATTCAATTATTGCTAATGTGTACTGTTATATTATAATATTTACTGTGTATGGAATTTTCTGATTATATCACTTTATTTCCCCAACACCTATAAGGTAAAGTTTCAATAAAGTATGGCTTTTACAATGCAAAACATTGTATTGATCTTTAATGTATCCTTGTATCATTTGATTGTATGATAAGATTAGATTTCTTCATATGTGATTTTATTTATGACGTGATAATGTTTACTTTTTGAAGGTTTTATTTATATGAATATCAATTCTTTATGACAACATGTCATTTTTGATATATAAATATTCCAGAACTAGGATTTGATATGTCTGTAAAAAAATCAGTGTAGATGTATTAAACACACATTATTATGACCAACAGCTCATCAAAACTGGTTCGGCATGGATGAAAACTTGGGCCCAATAGCAATATCGATAAAGAAAGAGCGTGTGGAGTTGCGTCGCGGCGGTGGCGGCAGTGGAGAGTGGGCCGCGCCGAGCTCGCAGCTGGCGTGGCAATACCGCCTCGTGGCACGTACCTCCGAGCTACTCACCCTACGAGGCTCTCTGCTCGAGGACGCACTACCCACCAAACCCACACACAACAGTACCTACAACACCAAAGACGTGCTCGAATATGTCGCGCCCGAACTGCAGTTGTCTTGCTTGAGGTATGATGTCACAGGATTTCCTGTAGAAGTCTCGCTAAACGCCCCCCAAGTATAGATATATTGATGTGTTACAACGTTGACGAATTTTGTTGCATAATAGCGTGTATTATATGGAGCGAGAGCTCAAAAATACATGTGAAGTTATACCCACAATTTTATTGAGCTTTCATATCTCGTTACGGCACCTGTACTGGTGTGGCCTTTGGACCTCTGACGTCTGTAATTGTTCATCATCGCCGCAAAGTGCATCGTGTTCAGTGTACCGACTAGAATTTTGGCGCAGACAGTGTCTGATAAAATAATTGCCTAGTTGGATAAATTGCTAATGGATAGATAATGATGTCCATTTTATTACAGGCTTGGAATAACAAACAGTGGTGCTGAAGAACAATTACTGAGGTTGGACGAGCAGTGTGTCACGAGACACTACAAAGTGGGAGTGATGTACTGTAAGAGTGGTCAGTCAACCGAAGAGGAGATGTACAACAACCAAGAGGCCGGTCCAGCATTCGTGGAGTTCTTACAAATGCTGGGACAGACAGTTCGGTTGAAGGATTTCGACAAATACAAAGCGGGCCTTGACAACAGGACGGACTCCACGGGTCTATATTCGGTGTTCACCACGTATCAGGGTTGTGACATAATGTTTCACGTATCGACAATGCTTCCATACACACCCAATAACAGACAGCAGTTGCTCCGCAAGCGGCACATAGGCAATGATATAGTGACGATAGTGTTTCAAGAGCCGGGTGCCGAGCCCTTCACGCCTCGAAACATTCGCTCACAGTTCCAGCATGTATTCGTAGTGGTGAGGGCCATTGACCCTTGCACAGACAATACACACTACAGCATCGCCGTCAGCCGAGCCAAAGAAGTGCCTTTATTCGGACCCCCAATCAAAGATGGTGCTGTTTACCCAAAGGGCGAAGTGTTTACCGATCTACTTTTAAGCAAGGTAGGTGGTGTGTCTAAATTAATGTGAGTTTTCTTGCTTTTTACAAAAATTTTATTTATTTACAATTTATGTTACTTCAATTTTCAAGGTAATTAATGGTGAGAATGCCGCTATCCAATCACCCAAGTTTAGTACAATGGCGACACGGACACGACAAGAGTACCTGAAAGATTTAGCGAAAAATTATGTAACTGCAAATACAGTAGAAACTGGACAAAAGTTCTGTAAGTATAGTCAGTATACAATATCACTAGTATTTAAACGAATTTAAATTGATTGAATATTAAACTATAGATATGTATGAAGAAATAAATTTGTGAAAACGATATTTCTAGTATCTACTGTTGTTTTCGTACCAGTAGTTTGATTGTTGTAAATTTCAGCGTTATTTACATCGTTGCTGATGAAGAGTGGCAGTAACTCTGCGAACAACACGTCGATAGCTCGCCTCGACAATTGTACTAATGATGTTTTGGTCGGCGGCGCTTTGTGCTTTCACGTAAGTCCATCTCTATATCTATTCTGATATTTTGTCTTATCTTTATGTTTAAATATTGACGTCTCCATGATTGTTTTCTGCTTTCACATAAAATTTTTATGATTTTAACTACAGTACATACTTATCACATACAGATCTTTATGAATTAATTATAAAGAATGTTCGGTCCAGATTAAGATTCGAAAGCGCATATAAACTCGTGGCTGACAATTTTTAATTTTAAGCCAACGCGACCGCCAGCTTTTACGGGTGATTAGTGCGATTAGGGTCAAACACGGAATGTTTGACGCAATATCGAAAATAAACACATTTTTTAATATATAATAGGTTCAAGTGCAAGACGAAGGCGCCGGGGGTACGCTGTTGGAATGTATCATGGGTGTGTCCCCCGACACTATAGTGTTTGTGGAGAACACCACGAGGCAGATCGTGCTCGTCATACCCACCAACTCACTGCTCGGTGAGTTATTATTACATGACAAACATACTTAGTAATATATAAACGTAATGTTATTATATAAATATCCTGTGTCACAGTGTTTCTAATAAAACTCCTCTGAAACTGCTCGATAGATTTTTGTTCTTTTTTTATAGTATTCGGTATGTTTGAAAACATGACGTAAATATTTTTTTCAAATATTCCTCATAACTCAGGTTGGGTGGTGTCTGGCGGATGGGTGCGTGTGTACTTCCACCGCGGCGAGAGTGTGCGCGTGCGCGGTGGGGACGCCATGCTGCGGCGGCTGCTCAGCGTCGCGCCCGCCGCCGCGCAACTGCTCGACGAGATCACGCTCGACCGCGGCGCCTCCTCACAACTAGGTAACTAATAACTCTTTTTTACGAGCTTCCTATCGGTTTTTTTCAGGCTAGGCTCAGAACCGGTGATCAGTTCTACGACGTTCATGCCACAGTATTTTTCCCAACTCCCAAGGCAGCCCCGAAAACAGCAATACATGCGAAAGAAAATTCGACGCATGAGGTAGGATCACGAGTAGCTCAGTTGGCAGAGCAACTGCACGGTTTGCAGAGGTCGTTCGAGGAGTCCCGCCTCGTGTTCGTATTTTCCTGTGTGACCATTTTTAAGGACTTAGAATGTCTTAAACAATACTTGGGGATCATGGCCCAAAACTTGTGACGATACAGTTGACTCATATATTGTTATGTTGCGCAGGTTTCCACGTGCAGTCGGACGGTCTAGTGACGAGTGTGGAGAGCGACGGTAGTGCGGCGCGCGCGGGCATCCGGGCGGGCGCGAGGCTGCTCGAGGTCTGCCGCGCCGCCGTCGTGGCGCTACATCACGATTTGCTCGTCGACCTGCTTAAGACCTCCGACCCCGTCACGGTACTAACACTCACACAACTATACAATATTAATACACTATGGGATCGTCAGCTTGGCTCATTAAGCTGGCTACAAGTTTGTGTGCGTATTTCATAGCTGTCACATGGGGGCTGCTGACAGTAGCGAGCAAGTCATTGGATTGTTCGTTTAATGGTATAAGATGGAGTATTGTCGTTGTATGCAGGTGCGCGTTACGTTCGCGAGCAGTGGCAAGTGTCAGTGCCAGGGCGAGGTAGGTGCAGCGGCGGACGCCCAGCAGCCGGGCCGGCCGCGCCGCGCCTACAGCGGACACTCGCCGCCGCGCTCCGACAGCTCTGGATACGGCACCGGTAACATTGCTATATACTATCTATCCTGCTATCTCAAAACGTTGACTCTTCTATTTTATATCTATTAAAATTCATAATAATATGGATTTTTTTAGCTATAAGGCTTCTGGATTTCAATTCCTACATGTTAGTAAAGCCGTATCAGGAGAATGATGCGTTCAAACAGACAACATAATTTGTATAGAAATGGTGACTTACATTTCTACTATTCTAAGGTACCTCGTCCAACGAATAACAGCCTCGTCTAGCGATGTAAGGCCTGGGATTTCGTAACTTTTTAAAATAAAGTTATGGAGAACTACTTAAAATCTAAACAAGCCACGAAACGAATTTGAATACCAATTTTAGCTATAATTGAATCGTAACGACTTATCTCTACACGTGGCGGTTGGGTAGCAGTGTCCCAGTGGACAGCAGACCATGTGGCTCAATTATGAGTATTAAATATTAATCAGAGCAATATTGATAGAGACAAGATAGTATGAATATTGAATAGGGATTGATGACTGGTGCATTGTGTAGGCGGATCAAGTCGCAGCCAGCGTCGGTCGCCCGTGTCGTCTCCGGCGGAGAGCGTGCGGCGTCGGTCGCACGACGACGCCGCCTCGCCACGACACGCGCGCAACAAACGCGCCTCCGCCAACACCGCCTCGCTCACGGTAATATAACCTCCACTTGCAATCGCCGCTTACAATACTTTTTTTCATATACCACTAAGTTGAGTGTTTAAGTTCGCTTGCAATCCCAGGGGCATCACGCGCACGTTTGTGAGAGTCCTCCGGGGAAGGCAGCTTAGCTTAGCCTTTGGAAACAAGCTGCCCATTTGGGGTTCTCATTTCAATTTCATCTTCATCATTCATACTTAATTCAACTTTTATTGATACACAAATGACCGTTAAATTTATTGTACTTTTAGTGATTTTGATATGAAAATTCGTTTTTATATGACTGCGCTAGTCGTGCTATAGATGTGACGCCAAGCACAATACAAAATTTCACCCAATACTACCGGGTACGATTATTCATAAAACATAACAACAATGTTCCAAATGATGTCTAGGAGGAGCTAATGCGGCTAATGGATGCTGAGCTCGGCGAATCGACACGAGCGAGCAGTGCGGCGAGTATAGGGGGAGTTCACCCGAGCGGGGTTAATCGGCCTCACACTGTCGGACCAGCCCACCCTGGACTGCCTGGACAGCCCCTACCCGGATTGCCCGGGGCGCCGCCACCCGGGTTGCCGGGCCCGCCCACGCCTGGGGCAACATCAGGCTCCGGCCGCGCTCCGCCCTTACCTCTGCCCGACGCCTCGGCACTAGACTGGGCGGCACTAGTTCATACAGCTACTAGAGCAATGTTGCAGGTAATACCAATCGTTTTTTGGAACACCTCCTGATATCGCTTGATGGCTATACGTGTGGCGCGCAGTTTTTGCTTCAATTATTTTTACTGTTATCATTTATTTGGATTTACTTTATTTAGATTTGCGAGGAGCATCAATATCCGTCCATAGAGAACACTGACCCGTCGCTAGATACATCAAATGAACCCACCAATGATGCGTGGTCCGACATTCCAGTAAGTATTCATTAGAATTATTTTCAACTTTTTCATTTATCTTTATTTTTTGGATATTTATTCGCCTTCAGCAACAGATAATTAGATAGTGCTTGTTGTTCAGACGACAGAGTGTAGTCTGACAACAGTGGGCAACGTGGCTAGCAACAGTAACAACGCACCGGGCCCGAGCTGTGGGTGCGGGCTGGTGGGCCGCGTCGCCGCGCTCGAGGCGGACGCCGCCACGGCGCTAAGGCAGCGGCATCAACTGGAGGAGGAGGTATGTGCCCTACACATGTCCGAGCTGTGGGTGCGACCGCCCCACCTTCATACCTAAGCAGTGTACACAGAAAACTTATTTTACGCAAATGCTCAAAGAATTCAAGTAGTGCGCAACACTTATCTATGTTGCGGCGCCGCAGCCGCGTTGCAGTCGTAAGCATTTTAGATTAACGATACGACGAACAACGTCAAATCGTGATATAGAACAATATTGAAATCTATATTAATCTCGTTTATCACTATTGACGTTAAGTAAACACATTTAAGGGAAAGTCGCAGACGTTTTTCAAATTTACCCAAAAATAATTTTCATTTAAGCTATCCTGCATATTACCCATATCACTCATAGCAGCATTTTACATTTCTTAGCATTTTGAAGCAGTTATTAACAGTCACTGGATGGACTTATTGCAGGTGCGTCGTTTGCGGAGACATAACGCTCGTTTGCGGGAGGAATCCGCCCGCGCCGTGTGGCAGCTACGACATTTTACACAGTGGCTCAAGCGAACAGTCGACCGGCAGTGAACATCCATCGGTTGACGTACACCTTTTACAACATTCCTTGCATTATGTACAATATCACCCCAAAACAGTTCCCACCCCAGTGAGCGAAAGGATCTGCAGCTAATTTAACTTACAATTTGTAATATTGCTCCGAGATTATTGCAGCTAAAGGGCAGCTGATGTATTTTTTTATTATGATTCCGCAGGTCAGGGCTTCTGAAATATACTGTCTCTAATAACTTACTTTCCTTTATCCTCAATTCCAGAAGTAAAAGTGATTGGATTATGGTATAGGAACAGCCTGTCAGTGAAACAGACAAACGGACTAAATAAATTAGTGTAATTTGGGTTCAAAGACATCAGAAATATGTTTAATGGAGAAAAAAGAACCCTGTTATAGATCAGGGTACTAATTCTCTTTCTTATTCGACTTTTCTTCTACTATATACACCGACATAATAATATGATATTTAAAACGGGCTGAGAGCATTTTTTTATTTAAAGCGGTGTGAATGACACAGATCTTTGGTTTGCTGACTGAGAATTATCTTCATATAAATCCGATACAAAAAAATTGCATGGGTTTTTCCAGGTTTTTTGATGATTTTCATCTAGGAGGTGTTAGTGACACAATTTGCAAGTACAATATGTGAAATGTATTTATTTGTTTACATGCCCTTATACTAAATAATTTATTTTCTTCGAATTTCCCTGTTATTTGCGACATATTAAAATATTCAAATGATCCGATATCTGCGACCATTGATACGATTATTTAATCCAAATTAATGCTAATTTTAAACGAAATTGGGGAAATACCAACGGTATATTTATTGTTTTTATCTTCGGTGTTAATACTTTAAGACGTCATTTATCGATGAAAAGATTAATTGATTGACGACATATTTAAATACAATATTCGTCATGATAATTTACATAAGGTGTAAGTAAATAAGTAAGCTAGGGATTTGGATTATTTTATCTCTGACGCTTTATATTACTAAGGAATACGATGTCAATGGAAATCTTTAATAGTTTTAATTTATTTCTGTTTAGAGAAATAACCTTATACCGAGTTATTACATAGTTCAATTCTATAATATTACTACCCAGAAAGTGATGTACTTCGCCTAAACAATAGATAGTAGATACTTAGTAATTCGTTTTATGTAATTATAAATTGTATATTGTGGCGATATCTGTATCTTATGAATTTTGTGCCTTTTTTGTGCTTCTAATGGAGCGTTTTATTGGCGAAATGTTATAAAATTACGTAGCGTACTACTTATGATAATATGAGAATATTATGTTTGTTAACATAATGTTGTATGTTGTATGATGTTGCTCTTTCAATCAAATTGATAAATATTTATATATAATGATAGTTGACGTGAATTAGGTACTCGTAATTAAACATTCGAACAGCAATTTTTTTCATGACCCATACGGTGTAATAAATTTTTTCCTTTACAATTTTATAAGGTTTACACTTCGATGTTGATATTGTATATTTTTTTACTATTTAACTCGAGCCCATCTTTACGTATTTATGTTGAAAGGTTACAGTGTGTTAAGTAATTGTAAGGAAATTGAAACATGTAAGGTGAACACCAATTTACCGATAAGTACTACTTAAGTCACCCGCTATGGGTTATAATTGATGTATTCTAATAATCACACTAATGCTACTATTTACTATACGATCTGTGTCACAACATAGAAAGGTAACAGAAGGGCGGCTTCTTACATTTGTCGAGAAATCTGAACCACGTGGGTTTAATTTCTATACACCTATGTATAGACTGTACGTCTGTATGTTTCTATATTGTGGCAATCTGTTTGTTTATAGTATATTAGCTGATAGCTTAGTTTGTTATTGTAATCGTTAACTGACTTAAAACCTGCCAAATAATTATACAATAAGAGTTGAAGACACCAGCACAAATTATACTCAGATATACTTAGGCATTGCGCTGTGTCTATTAAACGGACAGTAGCCGACTTAACGCATGTCTCGACTTTTATAAATGCTTATACTTCTGTACTTATAAACCCTTATTTAAAGGTAAACAATTGCTTCAGCAGCCGAGAAACCTCTGAGAGACTGTGAGTATGAGGGGTTATTTGTGAAGTATCGTTAGTAGCAGTTTCGACACTACCAAGAAATGCAATAGCTTCATTGTACCATTTCTTACCGTATTTTCCGATTTCGATAATTTTTATTTATGATGTAAATAAGAGTAATAATTAGATTATAATCATCATAAAATGAAAGCTTTATTAGTTTAGTTTACTGTAGACTTAACATTTATATTATGTTTACGTTGACACAGTCGAGGTTACTGTGACAGGACGCCTATCAGGTTATATGAATTACATTATCAGTTTTTATAGCTTTACATTCAGTAATATTTTATAAATCATGTCTTATTAAGCTAAAAAGTCTATCTATACAGGAGATTTGCATCACTTATACATAACCGAAACTGATTTGATCATTTACATGCTCAGCCTAATTTAGTATATTGCAGAGTAAAATTTCCACAGAATCGGATGCTTAATACCAAATAATGAAATCGTTTTCGTTTCGTTCGTACTAGCAGTGCTTGTCGAAGGCCTAACCATTATAAAATATTAAAAGTGACCCACAGAACAGAATAGAAATAGAAAGAAAAAAATCCATAATATTGTATTATTACGTTACTGATAGGAAATATCAAAGTTCTTGGATATTCCTTTTTTTTGTATTACAAAAACTACATAATTTATATTTATAAAATTGTGAATGTATTCGACGAACCGAAATCCATTTCTTATGATATCTTGAATGTTGTGTGAATTCAATATGATTTCGATGTTGTATGGATATTGTATGGACAATTGGACAGACAAGCCACCGCGCGCCTTACGTACGAAAACTATTAATTAACTCTGTATTAACATAATAACTCTTCACACTTGATGTATCAAGAGTTGGATCTGTTTATTGACATTCTCCTGACTCTGTTGGTTTTGGCAGTCGTTTTGAACACGTTAACTAAAAGAAATCAATGTGCCTTTATTAAACGTTAAGAACTTGTGCTTACTGAACGCGTTATAAAACTCAAATAGGAAAGAAACATTGATTACTTCCATTATTGAACAATACAATTATAATATTTATTATACAATAAATACAATGTATCATAAGGATTAATTTCAATGTGTAGTAATATTGTAGTAAGTTATGATTACTAATTATATTGAACTGTTGAAAGGTATCGACGATGAACAGAGTGAGAACGGAAAAAGGTCTGTTATAGTGTTGTATATTGTGTTATTAAATTAATCATATTTATTGTAGTACGATGAGGTAAGTTCGGCCTTGATATAGAACCGTATGAATCCGGCGAAATAGGTCATATTTGAATTCGGTAACATTTTAATCAAATCAAAAATATGTTTATTTGATTACACTACTTAGTCCTCAAAAGGACGAAGAAAAAATTACACTATGCAGGCTTATGAATGTTATCACCGGATTCGGAATGCTGCTTTTATTGAAAAGAATCCGGCTTAGGCCCATAAATTCAGTTCTAATGCTTAATTATTGAAAATAAATATATATAAAATTAGTGTGTATGGCGAATTCAAATCAGTCAAAACAATTGTAGCAAAAGTTCAGTGTCCATGGGATTATTAATGTACTTACAATATTTACAATTTTACAACGTACGATGTCTATCATACGGTCTTACCAGCGTTGAACTTAACCCAACGCACCTTACGGATGCTGTTATGTTATAGACATGGACGAACATGGAATAAAGTATTTGGGTACTCAATGCATTTCATGTTATTTTAAGAAATGCAGTAAACCAAATGTAATTTATTTGTAATCGTAGTAAGTATTATATTGGCCAAATAATAAAAATTCCATGAACCATGCCATGTCTTTTTCATAATCGAGTTTACTACAAAAAAAATATATCCGTAATCGTGCACGTTAATTTTATCAATAGTCTTAAATATATATTATTTTTATCAATAATCTTAAAACTTCCTTGGACATATACATACAATAAAAGTTACATAGATTGTAATCTTCCATTGAGTTTTTCGTAGCGGATGTTTAAATGCGGATATATAATCGATAGATATGATGCTCGGAACCACATATAATAACAATGAGATTCTGTTTTAAACCTTCCTTGGCAAATATCTGCAAGGCATTAAACTTTCATATTTGTAACATTTCATTATTATAAAATTTAATATTTCATATTTGTATCAATATTTTGTTTGGTTGTATATTAATATATAACTTTGTTATTTAACAATTTAGTATATATTTGTTTTTATACTCTCGGGAATTGATCAAAACTATACTATAAAGACATTTTGTAGTAAACTTTGTAAATAAGGTACAGTACCATGTATATTTTTTACGGATCCTTCTTTGTACTATCCATTCTCCTGTATTATTGCGATTCATTTAAAATTATTGTTTCCAGTGTGTATGTATGATTTCTCATACTTAGACATATAAAACTACGGTAAATACTCTTTGTTGTTATTAGAAACAGCATCTGTCTCTACTGTTGACATTTTTGTATATAATGTGAAGCATTTAGTACACTTGTCCCACCACTCATGTTAAGTAATATTATCTAAGTTATAGTATTCTTGATTATTGTTCATTATAATGTATACTTCGGCGTAAGAAACCTTCGGCCATAGTTGAGACTTTGGAGATGGGTGGAATAAATACGAATTCGTCGTTATTATTTCACAGAACATCTCAAGAGTTTGTATTATCTTTGTGTATTTTTTTATGATACGTAACCAAAGCAATTATTGTTAACCTCCATATTTTTGAAATTATTTTTTTCGTTTAGCAGGTTTAACAATATGTTACTGTAGTTAGATATAGTTTTCATTAGCATATATTTTGTAAACTATTATAGAGGACATTCCAATTAAAGTACATACAGTACCAAAATGATTATTATTTAAAGTCAATCTACCTACAACACACATTAGAAGGGTCCTGAAAGGATTCACAGAAGTGTTGCAATAACCACACGGGCACTATAAATACGTCTGATCTTTTTCTCAGACACATGCAGTTTTCATCACGCTGTCGTCCTTTACTAGAAAGCTCGTGATGTGTAATTGCATGCAAGATGTAAGAAAGCACATTGGTATCGAGTTGGTAGCACAGACCAATGGGAACATGCGTCGCCACTACCTAAGACTCGGTCACCACGGCTCAACCGTGTTTAATAATGCCCCTACCTTTGTTTACTACCGAGATAGCTCGACTACTACAAAGACAATCTCTGAAGTAATGCACACTCGTATCGCGTGGTACCCATCGGTCAAATCCTTTTTTACGAGAACTCTTCATTCTGCCAACTCCTCTTTTTCAGAAGCGCTTATTGTGCTCGTGTAGTCTGACGACTCGCTGGGGCGAGTTAACATCCATTGTCTTTCGGTTTCTTAAGTATCATGAATGGTATGAATTGCGCATGCTGGATTTTCTATTGCTGAAAAGTGATAATAATAATAATGGGTGGACATCGTTATTTGATACCTTATACATATATTATGTAGGTAGGTACACTGCCTGCTACTTATCGTATAGATTGCTTTAATTATCTACTTCTAATTTAAAGATAAGTAATTACTAGTGGGTCATATAAATATGGAGTTTTGTCTGAAAGATGTTAGTGTATTCAGTAGAAGAGAACCAACCATGCGCGTTTTGATTTTGTTAGCTCTCCTAGGCTCCGCTCTGGGTAAGTACCTAGGTACTGACGTAAAAAAATACCTTTGGCCCATGTATAGATTTTCACAATTTTAAGTAATCGCCTGCGTATTTTTCTCATTTTGTTTGGGAACGTTAAAAAGCGCTCCAGGCAGAGTGTAGGAAGTTTTATGTTTCGATACAAAAAAAGCACAAAACGCAAGGTCAAGCGACGACGTTCAAATGTCTCAGAACCTATACTTGCGGCACTGGATGTGTTATTGATACGAATAGTGTTTTGAGGATGTTTTTGATATTCTAGCGGTGCCTAAAAGCCAGAACCGCATTGTGGGTGGTACCCCCACCACTGTGGAGCAGTACCCGTATATGTCCAACATGCAATATGGTTGGTTCGGCATCATCTGGTTCCAAGCTTGCGGCGGTTCCCTGCTCACATCCACTGTGATTATGTCGGCTGCTCACTGTTACATGTAAGTAGATAGTACGTAACATACCTCCTAGTGATTTGAATTTTTATTCTTAAAGGCAGTATCCTCTATAGCAGTTTTATTGAGTGTTCGCACTCGTGTCGGGAGTCTCCAGATGGGCTTTTACTGAGTTTTTATTTCTTAGGGTAAGGGTAATTAAATGAAATGGACAAAACCATTCAACTCGTTAATATTACGTATTGAGTATGCAGAACTTATGAACTTAGGATTGAAGGACTTCAATATTCACCGATGAGTCATTACTTACGGGAGGTACTTATCTACCAACACACAAAAGATCTCGGAAATGAAGTTTTGCTACAATATTTTCAACGTTTAGGCTTAAAACTTCTCATTTCATTCAACTGCGTGTACCTCGATGTATCTACAGCACCAACTCAACGAATTTATTAAAGTGTTTATCCACAGTGGTGACAGACCATCGGATTGGCGCGTATTGGTTGGAACTTCTTTCGCATCAAGCGGTGGTCAAGAGAGAACCGTGTCCCAACTAGTGTTGCACCCGGAGTATAGCGACGCGACACTAAACAATGACGTTGCCTTGGTTCGCCTCTCGGTTGCTGCCGTACTTTCTGACAGCGTGCAACCCGCGCGTATTCCCGGCTCTAACTACAACCTGGCTGACGGTACGGTCGTCACCTCCATCGGCTGGGGAACACTTACGGTAAGCTCTTTAATATAAGTTGATGTCGCCAATGTTATATGAAAAAAACTTGTTTGAACGTGTTGTTCTTCTAATCTATGTTGCGGATATTGACACGGTTATACTAACATGTAGGAGGACTTGAACATCGGTGATTTTTGAAGCTAGATTTATAATCCATACATGAGTAGTTGAAGATATTAAAACTATATATCCGAAGTGCTAGTTAAAATTATAAAGAGTAGTGGCTGTCTTGTCGTTTAGTCAGCATACTTTAAACCTGTCCGCGCAAATTTGCGCGGTTAGATTTAAATGTAAGGTTGAGCTTAGGAATTTAAAAAAGAATACCTAGCTTGTTCAATTAGGTTGAGTTGTTTTGCAAAAATTAACTCGAGCTTTGCGAACTCAAATCTACCAACCAAACTAATGAATATTTCGTTGTATTCAATAGCCCGGCGGCGCATCACCCGAACAGCTGCAGCACGTGGACATCAACGTCATAAATCAGGAAGTATGCGCTGAGCGTTATGCTGAGCTTAAGACCCAGCCTGGTTTCTCTGGGTGGCCCGACATCACTGACGGTATGCTCTGCGCCGGCATCTTGGACGTCGGAGGCAAGGACGCCTGCCAGGGTGACTCCGGCGGCCCCCTCGCCCACCAGGGTGACATCATCGTCGGTATCACCTCCTGGGGCTACAGCTGCGCTCACGCCACCTATCCCGGCGTCAACGCTCGCGTCTCACAGTACTCTGATTGGATCGTCGCTAACGCCTAATTTCACAACTATGACGGAAAGTTTTATTTGTAAATATATTTGTAAAAATTTCTTACTTGTTTTGTTTAAATTGATAAGTGCTGGGATGCACGATAGTAGTGGACGGAGCTAAAGGTAAAGGCATATTTCACGATGACAATAGTTTTAAACGAAAAATGCGTTGCTCCAAAAGCTTGGTTACAGCTCTTTACTGACAGAGTAAACAATTGTAACTTAAGCATAAAGCATGGCCGATTAAATTTAACAGAAAAAGACATCTTAATAAGAAAATTAAATGTTTTTTTGCCTTATCAGTACTTTAATAATTTATTAGAAGTATAAAGGCAGTTGATGCCCATCCAGGCTAGGAATAAGAATCATGACATTTAATTTAATACAAATAAGTTTATTAATAAAACTAATATTCGAACTAATCCAATGATGAACTTTCAAATGAGCATGCGATCAATCAAGACAACATAATGTTAATTATTATAACTTGGAAAAAAGATAAGCAGATTAAAACATTAATAGATATAGAAATTAGGCAGCTTAGGTGAACTCTAATGTCACTAATCCTCCTCCGCTTGACGACCACGGTCCACGCTAGAGCTGCTCTGCGTCCCCGAGGCGACAATGATCTGAAACAACATTTTTATTTTATATAAAAATTTAACTTAGGTAGGTGTCTATATACCTAAGTCAGGTGAAGTTAAAAATAAGGCTGTTCATTGTTTGCCTGAGAAGAATTTTCGAATACTTCGAGCACGAAAAACTGGAGACAATCTCGAGAAGCTAATGATCATCGCATCTCGTGATCAGATCTGGGCCACTCATGACATTTCAATCTACAATGCAATACAAGTCGCCGGGAACAGAGGAAAATAGCGTACCTACCTACTTAAAATAATTAGGGCAATAATGATGGACGGACGTCACGACCCTCTAACATGAGGAACATGAATTTCGAATGATCATCATCTCCCTGGCCTTATCTCATACACTGTTGGGGTCGCACTAGATTCAACCCGATGTGGCTGATCACTTGATTTTTATACGAAGCGACTGCCATCTGACCTTCGGAACCCCTTTCTGGGTTAATCCAGCTGTCAGACTATTTTAGGCTGACTCCGACTGACCTGTAACGACTGCCAAAGATGATAAATTGGCAACCAAAGATGGTAATAATCGGATGGTAATAAATTTAAGTAAAGAAAAGATTCCCGCGGTAGGTACATGTACAGGTAGTACCTACCGACCTAAACTAAAACTCTTGAATGTAAAAGTAACAAGATGAATGCCATAACAACTGACGAATGTGATTATTAGGCGTCCAAACAGTTTCATTAATCAAGAATGACGATTCACGTTATAAACTCATTACTCACAGCTTCTGGCGACATAGCCTTTTCGACTTCCTGTTCCACTAGTTTCGCCTCGTCTGGTTCCACTACTTGTGCGGCCAAGCACTGGACGGCTAATTGCACAATACGCTCCAAGTCCGGCTTTTCAGCTTGTACGCCGCATGCTGAATCGATCAATATTAATATTATATATTGGAAAAATATACATTCTCACATGAGGAGAGCATTTAAAGATCTAAGGCAAAGTAATAATTATGTGATTTAACTGAAGTGTAGCGCCATCTTGTTCGAAAATGTTTTGTTTGTGTGTCTGTTTTTTCACGGCTGAACCGAGTTTTCGGTTTTTCTTAATCGAGACTAGTTCCTATATCCTCCTGTTGCTGCTGGCTCAGTGGGTCTCGTCTTTCTTTTTGTTGGCATAGCATTGTCAGTCCTCCATTCCTAGGCACGAGTGAGCTGATCAGCTGAATACGGTCTCAATTATTACGTTTAGCATACTGATGCGTCACTTTGCTTTTTTGTGAGTCCGTTAAACGTTGGCCTACAGATTTTCGCACATGCTATTATAAAATGCTATCCCTTTGTAATAAGTACCTACTTCTTGTCTGCTTAAGTATCTAAAAAAGGTAAATAAAAAATAACAATTCAAAGTAGCTAAACCTGTGATATCTTCAATGATGTTTTCTAATTTAATTTTCTCGAGCGAGTCCTTTGTAATGGGATGTTGTTCATTTATCAAAGAATTAACCAGCGACGTCATAGTTTCTTCAGTCTCTGTAGAAGCAATACAATATTAATAAGTAAGTGCCTACCTACAGTTTTGTATGTCACTCTTGCCAGTCCAAGCTAAGTACTTTGTTTAGCTATAGTCAGAGAAGCTTAGTAAGTACGTACCCAAATCGGAAAGTTCCGCTGTATGGAACAGAGAAGCCATCGCAGGACCTAAACGTTCATGGAGGGGCTTTTCAAGCTCCGAAACACCCTTCAGAGCCTCTTCCAACCCTTCCAACGCTTGGTTATTCTCACCGCCACCTTCCAATGCTTCCACCTAAAATATACAGGAGTTTATAACATTTTTCCCATTACCATTCAGTCGCGAGCATATTATATAAACAAGCGATATGAGATTTTTTGTTTAATCGGAGACATGTAGATCCAGATGGATAGTATCTCGGGATTTAGTGTAAACATTACGTAGTAATATTATTAATTACTTTTACCAAGCTCCGTTTGTTATCATTAAGGATAAGATTATGTATGTGGAACTTATCACCATAAGCCATAGGAGATTAAAAATGAGGATGACTTGGATAAAGGTACCTAGATGTTAAATCTATGTCACGGCCTATCGAAGGTAAAAAAAAAACGGGTCAAGAGTGAGGCCTCGCACAGTGTTATGAGTTTTTCATATTATAAATTATTTCATAATATAAAGTTCTAGGTAATTATTATTTATATTTAATAAAACAATATGCTTAATTATAGCAGCCAAAATTTGATGTGTACCTCTTTATATGTTGAATTTTTTTTCATTTCGTACAGGTGCCGCCACGAGGTATAAGCGCTCAGCGAAAATAGTGGGGGTACGGAAACCTAAGTTTTGTGATTGGTAGGTATACCAAGCTGACTGATACGTGAAGTGGAGCGATTTTGATCATCGCGTCAGGGCCAAGCATTTAAATTATGTAATACCTAAATGTATCAAGAATCATATCTGTTGGTTCCTACCTAAATTACTGACTTTGCTTAGTAAGGGGCTAGACGGCGTTGGGTGATAAGAAACTACGTATGCCTACACGTGTGTCAGTGAGTACTTAATGTGATTATTGATATGACATCATTTTATTATCAAATACAAATTAAAATCATGATGATGGATTGAAATAAAATACTGGTACCTATAATACGTAAAGTGAACAAAGGTAGCGGGTACGAAATTAGAGATTTTTTTTTACAAAATATATATAGATAGGTACCATCTCATGAGAACGGAAGATATCAAGGACAACTACGTTGAACAGTTCGGACAATTAAGAACGGACATGTCAGAAGAGTTTGATAAAATGTAGATAAAGCGCAAAGTGTTATTCTAATTTGCGAAAATGTTATGTTTGTGGATTGGGGTGATGATAATATGATTTATGTTGTTTGTTATTTCAAAGGTATCCAACAGTAGGTATCAAGGTACTCTGACAAAACGGAAAAAATATGCAGTAGGTACGGTATATCTTATGAAAGTTATATATCTTTGCTTCGCTTTATTTTAGGTACATGTAAGTACAGTAATGTACTTACATGCTGTCTTATAAGCCGATCAGCCAACGCAGCAAGAGCGTCAAAAGCACGAGTTTGCTTCTTGTACTGACTGGGGTCACCTCCATACTTCAGCAACCACCTCTTAACCATCGAGTCAACCACTTCATATCTTGACTTAGCGCTGAAATAAATTAAAAATACCAACAACAGCTGTGTATGAACATACACTTAAGGGTGTGACAGTCAAGCAAATGGGAAACTGTTAGAGATAAGCTGGTTATCAGTTATGGTTGGTTTACAACATCATTTGGCAGTCTCGTCTATCCATTAGTTGAATACCCTACAAGACAGTCAACAACCTTTGGGGTTCTCAAAGGGCAGCAATTTCAAGAGATATATCTACCTACGATACTAATTTGGACTAGGATAATTAATTCTGTGGCTCTAAATTGACGTTGTTGACAGTACAATATATTACAGGTAGCGTTATTTGGCTGCGATCTTCTGTGAGATAAAATTCCCTATAGGCCAGCTTCATAATTCGAATAAAGAAAATAAATTCGGCTATCGGTTTTAAAGGATCTTGTTTTCTTGTTACAAGAGTGACACAAAGATTATTAATGAAATCTCATTCATTATACTTACCCAGATATGACATCAGGCAGTTCGGCAGTAAGGTCAGCTAACAGGGCCCCGGCGTCGTCTCTTGTGACCCGCATTGTGTCCAAGCAATCGTATATCATTTTCATTACATTCACGTCTCGCATTATGTTTGTCTGCGATGCCAGTGGAGTGCTGTAAATTATACAATTATCTTTTTAGCTTTATGTAGAAGTTTGATTAATTGGACTGGTATATTATCTTAATACAAAACTTTGTTGACGGAGCAAAATTTGTAATCTAATAACACTAAAAATCAATAGGATGATAAAGATATGCACATAGTTTACATACATAGGGAAATATTTCTTGCGCGTCTGTCTGCCGCTACGAGGCACCATGAAGAGGTATATTTGAGATCTATCCGACTCTATGGTCGACGCCGAGCGCGGGGACGGAATTTTGTCCAATGGTTTCAAACGAAGTGTCTGGATCTCTTCGCGGAGTGCCTACAAATTAATATGAATGTAAATAAACAGCGTAGAAATACTGTGAGGTTTAAATATAATTGTAAAGTTATCAGTACTTGGTTCTAACCTTAATCTGCTGTAATTGTTGCGAACGTATGATGCGCAGGCGAACTACATCGCGCTGATATTGTGTCGGCTCATAGCCACCTGCCATTACGGATGGGTCTTTTGGAGGCTAAGGGCATATTAAAAATAATTTGAAATTACCTGTCAAGTGTAAGTTAGTAGTTGCTTTAAACTTCAGCATATGAAACTAACATTAATATATACATTATTCACTAAGGTTTAAGTAATAGAGAGCATACTCACCTTCTGAGGCAGCACGTCGGCTTGTAATGCAGCCGCTAGCCTCAGGCGGTCCGAATAAGTGCTCAAGATTTCCAAATATTTTTGTTCTAGTTCGCTGTGGCGATTCTGTATGTAAAAATCCATTTTTTTATATTAAAACTTAATATTTATAATGCTGTCCTAAACGTGTGAAATCCAAACTCACGCGCCAGTTCCTTAATTGTTCGAGTATTTGGGGCGTAGGCCCAAGAGTGACAGAGAATTTATGTCTCCGTGCCATTTGACGTAAAAGATCGTCGAGGGTCTTGTCGACACGCCGTGGTTTGCCAAGTTTGCGCGTGAGGACATCTCGCATCTTCGCACGGAGACCCTCCGCTTGCGATTCCATTTCGCGCAAGTCCACGTTCATACGGAATAAGTGGGTGCGGTTCACTCTGAGAAAGTATAAAATTGAAGACATATGTCAATCCCATGAATTTTGTATCGTTTCTATGAGCGAAGAGTGAGGACCATGTTAATTTGTTTACAGGTCTTGTGCGGATTGTTGGTTGGTTGATGTCATCACCCACTTTGATTTATAACGTCTTTGTTTTCGTAGCCATATAAAGTATATATTGTTAACTTACTTTTGTCTCTGTTTCTGCATTTTTATCTCCTCTTGTAACTCAAGTACCCTTTTCCTGAGTCTAGTCAGCAATTGTTCCGGGAAGACCACGGTCTGCGACAATCCTTCAGGCCCATTACACCCGCGCAGTGCTGATGCTCGGATTTGGTCGTAACGCAGCACTATCACTTGATCCACGTCATTCATACAGCTTTGTTTTTCCATCTATAGTAAAACACTCCTCGCAATAAATTTAGCCATATTTACTCTTGACAGGAATTAGATGTCTACTAAAAAAATAGCAATCATCGATCAAACCAGACTTTCTTGCAAAAAGATTTGTCTAACCGGCGTACCACATTTCGCAATAAAACTGTAAATCAATTATAGACATATACCTATGCATAGATGATTATGAGAATGTTATTAATAACAAATAATGTTTGTTTTAAACATTATTTGTTTCTCGTACCATAAACTCTCTCAGATCATTCTTCCTTTTATCCAACTGTGCAGACAATTTACGCTTCACTTTGTTGTGTGCATCAATATCTCTTCTCAACAATTCCACCAGCCGGTCTTGTTCCATCATCTGCTGCTCGTGCTTGTGTCTATAAGATTATTACTGTGAAGATTATCTTTTATTATATTACTATTACTATTTATCATTATTCCGAGAATAGTAGGTACATTACCTAGTATTCCTCAAATCGTAAGTTTTGTCATAAATGTCCCTATCGCATCCTTCTGGACAGATGGTAGGATCAAGTCTAATGGGACCGATGTCTCTGCTGTCCAAGCTCCCTTCATCCTCTTCCTCGCTCGAGGAGGACTCGGATTCCGATTCCGATGATTCTATTTCAAATAGGTAATTACGATATTGTTAAATAAAGCTATCAGGTACCATAAATAAGTATGCTCACGCCATCCCAGAAGGGGTAAACAGAGGTGATGTGACAATAGCACCCACTTTATATCGAAGATGATTAAGTGCCAACGGGACAGAAGGTGAATCCATCGCATTAATTATTATAATAGTTTATTATATTGTGTTCTAATAGTGTAATTAAATGTAGAAGAGATAAAATACAGTACAGTTTCACGCTACTGTGTACATTCATTACATAAGTATTTACACGTTTTATTTCCACTAGGGACCCTATAGTACCACATTTTTTAATGCGAGTTACCGTCATCGTCATGATCCCTCGGTGGTCGATATTTCTTTTTGAATATCCTTCGTAAGAAGTCAGCAAACTTGTTATCTTGTACAAGTCGTTTGAATTGCCGTTGCAGATCCTGACATTCCGAATCTAATTGTTCCTTCTCAGCTCTGTGTTCTTCAATGCGATGTTCACAGTCTAAAATCTGCTCTTGAATTCCTCGGACCTGATTATTTCATGTTTCATGTTGTCATACATATATTGCATAACATAGGCAGTTCAGACTGTGGGTACTTTTTATGACATTTATTCTGAATTAAAACATTTTATATAGAAAGTTTAATATAGCTCTTTACCTTAAATTATATCCAGTCGGAGCTGTTGAACTAACGTTCAAAAGCAATAAAAGAAAATTCATAAAAATAAAAATTAGGAATTGAAATGACTGCTTACTTGCATTAACTTCGCGTATACTCTTTCAGCAAGCCTATCCTCATGCGCTTCAAAACGATTCAGCACATTCATCTCTCTATGAAGCTGATATAAATGCAGTTCGAGTAATTGATTCTTCTCCTAAAATGTTATTATTAGTATTAGTATGTTACCTATCATTATTTTAGTACTCACGCGAACCAATTTTTTAATGACCTGTACTCGTATGCGCTCTCTTTGTAATTGCCTCAGACGAGAATCAAACTTTTGAACTGAAACTTCTGCATCCGCCAGCAGCATGTCTTGCTCGTACAAGTGCCTAACCAGACAATTTAATTAGGCTATGTCTAGTTTAGCTTTCTATATTTAGGTACTAGGGTATCGTTGTCTGACTATGAGTCATATTTAAGTATGAAATGCACAATTATGATTTGATTTAAGTCAATCAAAATTTTGATTCACCTTTCAATACGTCTTTCTCGTATTTCAATTTCAATGGGTGTGGATTCTTGGTCTTGTCTGGCTTTCAGGAACTCCCAAGATACGGCGAGTGGTCGACTCTCTACAAATAAATTATAATGTAGTCAAATAAAAAATAAAAATGATATAAATAATATAATTGGTGTTAACGAAATATGGGAGTTAACAAGTGTTCTATTACTTTTTGTTCTGTGCCCACCCTTTGAAGCTCTTTTAGAGGCTACCGTGATGATATGTGTATGTATTAAATACCTATCAGTGGCACAAATCTCGGAACCCTGGGTGGCCGTATCCTAGCCTGAGGGTAGAGAGTTGATTTCCTTCGCTCGCTTTTTTTTCCAGGTGTTTGTCTGCCAGTGCCAGGATGAATCGGATCTATTTTTATCTGAGAAAAGTCAAAATATATATTCATGTTAAATATTTCTGTCAAGTCTAATATTCCGCGAGGCGAAATGATTCACATATTTGGGTCAAAACAAATAATTTATTATTCTAGTTACATTGTATATGGGCCTCATTAAAAATCGAACTAAATAGCTAGCTAATTAAGGTAAGCTATTATTCATCTCGTTCTTAAAATATAACTAAATTGGTAGGTTACCTCAAGATTTTTCTCAGGAAATTCAAGATTGTCGTCAACTTCTGGTATAGCAGGCGGTTGTTTGACTAACTTTTGCGGGATCTCCAACCGAATTTCACCAAGCCTTTCGCCAATTTCTTTCATGCGTTCGACCAAGCGTAATTTGTGTTCGCGCAACTGTAGCACTTTTTCATTGAATGCCCGTTTAGTGTCGAAGATCTATTACATCATTAGTTATCAGAAAAAGGGAAATAGTTTAAGTATAACTCATACTATGAAAGTGGCTGTGATTGGGTTGTTTTAAAGAAAAAGGTTGCTTTGTTGCAAGCTGTTGCAAAGTAAAGGTATAGTACCTATACAATTTGTTAACTTTATATGGTTGAATAAATATGTATTTGTAATGTCTGTGATACCTCTTTCCTAGCTAAGCATACTCGTAGTTGCGTGTTATGTCCCGGAGGAGCTACGTAGTCAGGCTGTGACTTCAGCAGGCGGTTACCAATCGTAGCCTCTGCCTCTTTCAATGCTTCTGCCGCTCCCGGCGGCATGGCGTTAGGATCGGGTTTGCGGGAGAGGTGCTCTTGCCACTATATTCCAGGAAATGTATTTCGTAAAGACAAATTACATTTGAATATACAAGAATATGGCTTAAGATACTCGGATCCCTGCATTGAGAACTTTGTATAATAAAAATAATCATAAAATATTATCAAATGTATGCATGGTAGAGGAACTCTTTGAAGCTGCTCATTTGATTTCAATAATTCTTTCATCACTATTATTTTAATATGACCTTTCAAGGTAGAAGTAGGCTATAAGATTGCACGCAGGCTCCTTATTAACAATTAGCATCGATACACGTAAATTGCGGAAAAAAATATTTTACCCTTTTTAGTTAAATATCAAACAGAAACTTTCAAGGAATACAGTCGATTTATATACTACCTCAATAAGTTGGATATGGTGACGGTTTAAACGCTTATGATAGTTTCGGAGCGCTTTTTTAAGCGGATGAGGCTGTCTCGGAGGCAGGCCCAGTAAGAACGAGGCCACACGCGGTGGACCCCAAGACATTTTCCTGGCAGCTGTGCGCCGAGCTGCTGTTTCTGCTCGTCTGAAATATTGCAAAGTGAAATTAAAAAAAGTATCAGTTTTATGTCGAAAAATACCTAAATTGCTAATTCCTATAGTGCATATTTCAAACGTGCTACGAAACCAAATTGTATTGCACTTACGCCAGTTCTATATCAACTAATTCCAGTAAATTCACATTCCTGAATGCAGCATGTAACATTATTATCCAAAATTAATAACGTTTACTTGCAAGGGTTATATTTGCATGGGTCTTGATAATGGACGAGGATTACCTTCCCCTCAAAGCGGCCTCCGCCATTTTAGCGTATACTTCTTCCAGTTGGTCATAAAAAGCTCGCGAAAGGTTTTTCTGACGTAGAGGTCGTATCATTACTTCGGGGTCCCTATAAAATAAGTTGGTGAGTCCGTTATGGTGCCATTTCATATTTTTTTGTTTTCCTTTTAATAATAAAAATGTTGTCAAACCATTAACAAAATATAATTTTAATGAATGGTGCTAAATTATAAAACTTTCTAAAAAAAAAATGTTAGTGAAGATCATAGAGTTTTAATAAAATAACCAATATAACATCTCAACTGCTCAATTTAACTTTCAGAGAAATCAAGATAAGACTGTTTTGAAATTGGTGATATGTAAATACCTGATCGCTTTCAATGTGAACGGAAATACATCCAACTGAATAATATTCCTAGAGTGCATTTTCCTAAGCGCAAGATCGGAGGCTTCTAGTTGGTGCGCCAGCTTTCTCGTGGTCAACGCTTTCATATCATCCAGTTCTCTTTCCTGTACCTCCAGTGGACGAGGATCAAGAGTCACGTCTATTTGTTGAGATGCTGGTAAAGACCGGTTTCTGTGGATTTATTTAGACTTACTTTTATTCTTCATGTTTCGTTTATACAAATTTGGGCCAATATAATGTGTGGGATATATGCTAAAATATTTTTAGTTTCACCTAGTTACTTTCCGATGTCTAAATCATCATTGTAACTATTCCATGAATAATCAATCAATACCTACGCTTTGATAAGTTTATTGTATTCAGCGGTGAGTTCAGCCAACTGGTCCCTGACTCGTTTCTTGTGCGCGTTAGCGATGGCCATCATCTTGTCGTACTCTTCTTTCTGCTTGAGCTGCTCGTGGGACATCAGCTCCCCTTCTATAGTACTTGGCTCCTTCACTTTTTCTATTCTCTGAAATATTATTCCCTATATAGAGTAGTTATACATTTGAATTAGGCTGCCTGTTAAGGATGCTTGACTGCTTGTGCTAATTTAGATTAATCTTTAAGAGAGATATTTAATTACGTTTATATACGAAACCTTACTAAGCACCAAGATAAGAACCAAATTGATAGTAACCGCAAATAAACATGGAATTTAATTCGAAGGGAATAATAACGATCTCAACTTACAGGCAATTCTGTGGGTTTTGTTATCAAAGGTGTTGGCAATAAGGGTTCATCAAAGTGAATTAAATACGAAAATATATTCCCGTCGGATCCGCTCGTGTACAAGCGCCTGAAATCATGAAGAAGAATACAAGGAATAGGTTTAATAGGGGATATATCGGGAATAGATCAGGGGCCGAACCAATATCATCTCACATCAAAAAATAATCATTGGTGGAATTAAAGACCTGTGGTGATGAGTCTGTAACGCGAGTTCATATCTCTTCTTTCTGTACTGATGATGCACACTGATGTACTGATACACGAGCTTTACGGAGGCAAGTAATACAAAGAACAATGTGTGAGAGAGTGCAACAGGCACACCATTAAAATGGTTGTTAGTAAATATGGGTGTTGTAATCTCTGGGGGCATGCGTGAAGATATATTTTTTTATAGTGAAGAAAAAAATATGCTTCCTTACTTTCCATCGCTGCTGAATTCCAAACAAGTGATGGCTCCCGTATATCGATCATGCATTGGTAGATAATAATTGTCTGTGAAATCTATTCGAGGTATCGGTTGAGTCTAAAAATAAATTGGAAGGAACATTTAATTGCAAAAGCGCCTTTTGATAAATAGGTCGATGAAGTTGGTATGTTATGAGAAATAATTGCTACTTAGATCACAAAAAATAACCTGATTCAACAATTATGTAAGTATGTAGTAAACGATTATATTTAGATACCTCTTCCTTAGCAAGACGTCTGCCTTTAAGTTTTTTGAGTAATTTCTGTTGGGCCATCATCCAAGTCAAGTAGTGTCGTTCCGGCGTGTCCTCGTCTTCGGTGGGCATACGCAGCACACGTATGTAGCCTGTGTTTGTGCCTATCACTAGGTATCGTCCTTCACACCTGGTAACGAGGTTGAATTATATAACGACGACACAATTCCTTTTCTCACTAGAGAACTGCAAATCACTAGAGTCTAGTGATGTATATACATGACTGCTATGTTAGGTGTAATACGGTTTGATTCCAGCGTCGGGAGAACTTGTTTAGAGATAAATTTGTGGTTGCTTTGAGCCTTAGTGTTTGGCATGTTTTATGAATATATTTACATAAAATCTTTTTTTTTGTTCGAAAGCTACGTTGCCTCAGACAGACACCCATAAACACGTTAAAATTGTGTAGCACCTCTTTGGCGACGAGGGCTTAAAAAAGGTTTGTAAGTATTGTATCAACAGCAATATTGTGTGATTAAGCTAAGCTTAGTTAATGCAAACAGGAATGTGAATATTATAATATCAAGAGCACGATCACGAGTTCATATAAAAACTTACACAAACTTCAGAGCTGTAATGTCATCACACCAAGCGTCTGGTATTGGGCCGTATTTAAGCACTTTGTTGAGGCCTGGCTTTATCAGTAACAAGTTCCCAGTGCCTCGCTGAACGACCCATATACCCTCCTCACAGTACTCCGCCCATGTTATTGTTGTACCGAGCATGCTTTCACTTTCCACTGGAACATTTTAGAATACCTATCGCTATCTATTTCTAGGCAGATATGTAAAGCAATTATTATTGAGCAATGTGAACATTCACAGATTTTAAGCAAATGTAGGTAATCATTGTACGATCTATGTGAAGTGTGGCACAATAAATCTGACTGTTTGCTATTTTTTAACGGCTTAATTGATTTTGCTGATATTTGGTATAGGTATGCTATAACTAACCCTAAGGCCGAACATTTGATACAATAAAATAAATAACGGACAAAATAGTAATACACCGGTGACATTTATAATTAATTTACAATCATTTATAATGTTTATAGTTCTTTATCAATATTCAATCAATCAGATTAAATTAGATAATTGTATCGAACTACAATTGGGGTAAGGGTTAAGGCTCAAAATGTAATACTAACTGAGTTCAATTTCTCCAAGCCATGTATCCTCTTCTTCATCGTCTTTCTCCCTCTCAGCTTCTTCTTTCGCCTTGAGAGCTTCCTCGTCAATACTCGCTAAATCCTCTTCTGTTGGGAATGGACGGTAGCGCATGCTTAAGGTGACAAATATTTATAATTAAAACATTATGCCTAAAAGATTATGCAATATATAATTAACATTATGTTGGAAATGAAATAACTCACAAATGTTTCTTCACAAGAGTTTCCTTGTACGACACGAAGTCTAGCTTGAAAGTTGTTATTTCAGAGTATTTACGAGCTTCCACTTCTGGTAAGACGGCTTCCATGATGAAACCCACTTGGCCGCATAAAAGGAGTACGAATTCCTGCATTTTTATTTTGATACTGTATTAGCTACCAATAAACGAAACTAGAGTAATTTGTCGTTACGCCTCGTTAGGTCATATGTGTCCAGGATCCCAGATTAAAAATGCATTAATTATTTTATTGATCAATTGGACATTCTGGATCTGAATTTATACAATCCTTTATTTTTTACACTTAAAACCTTACTTTTTTGCACAATGTACATGTGCACATAAAATCAGATATGCTTTTAAATAGCCTTTAGAGCTAGTATAAGTTAGTTGGAACTATATTTTATGTCCCATGTTATGTACTTTCATTATATATTAAGCATACCATAATATACAAAGGCTATGTTACCGACGCACCTCTTCCGGTTTCCAGGTCATAAAAGCAATGTTATTGGGAGTTTCGATGAACCCCATTCTCTCCAAAGTAAACGGAGTGCCTATCTGCAGTTTGTAGATGAATATGGTGCTGTCCTCGCCGCAGGTGACCAGAAGCGTGCGTTGTTCGTTAATTGTTATTTGTGTAACCGCTTTAGAATGGGGCTTCAGCAACTGTCATCAATATGGTCAATTTATAAGTCAGAGATTTAATTATTTAGTTTGTAAGTATACCAGCGCCAATCTTCAATCTTGGGCATTTTGACATGCCCAAACATTCATGATTTTGGATCTCGGTAAGTGTATGATTATGTACAGTCGCGAGTTATGAGCGCGCACTGAAAATAGTGAGCAAAATCCGCATGTTTTTGTTATCCTCGCGCTACACGTACAGACAGAGGCAGACTTATAAATTGACTACTGCGCATTCAATGTCAGCGCTCATAACTCGTGACCGTTCTTGTAGGTATGTCGGTTAGCTTTTCAAGGCTACGCCGATCTACAGCCGATTTGGCTGTAGTCTTGAATAGTCTTTAGACATAAATATGATTTTAACTCCAGGGATGGTTTTTACTTAAAAATAATTGCAAGGAATCGAAAACGTTCAAGTATGACAAAACCTATACTCGGGGCACTGAGGTTGATATACCGATATCATATCCATGGCATCTGCGTTGACGGAGTCTTCGCTGTGTATAGTGAGCGCTGAGTGTACTCGTATATCTATCATGCCATGGTGTGCCTCCAGGCGCTCTGGGTGAAGGAACAATGTGCGCATTATACCGTCTTTGAATCCCACCATTACTATGCAGGACGTACTGTCCACCTGGAATAAAATGTCCAAATGATTACGTCCTCCTAGTGTTCCTCAACCACAAACTATACTAAATAATAGTAATATAGTAAACGAAAGGGCCGGAGCGGTTTGAATTGTCACCTGCTACGCAACCTACCAAGTTTTAATATCACCGATCTTTCGAGTAAGATAAAGAAATTTCACACCGAAAGCTTCTCGGAAAACAGCGGGAGGTGAATTCAGAAAGAAAGAAAAAATTCAAAGCATAGTGTATGCATAGTGATGTGAGACGGCGGTTGATCCACTATGGCACGTATGTACATAATATTAATCCTGTGGTAAAAATGTGTGTTTTAGGCACAGATATAGATCTATATCTGAGGTTGCAGCCTCTGCCTATTCCTTCCTTATTGGACTGCCACGAACTTACGAATTATATTTCGAAAGCAAAACTCCACTTACATCAATAGGAGGGTACAGCATACAAGTGATAGGGGTCGGGAATTGGTACCTAGCGAGTAGTACATGAGATTCAGTACTATACGCATGTAAGGCACCATCCTCGCCCACTGTGATGAGTGTGGGGTGCGCCCGAAGAGCCGCCATCGCAACTACACCTCCGGCATGACAGGTCATCACTTTTCGGTGGTTGCATTCTATCTTGTCTATGTCTAGTTCTACTACCCATAGACCACCGTTGCCATCCTATGATCAAATCAAAGTGATAATAAGCGATTCCTTGCAATAGTATCTAAGACGTTCATGCACAAATTATGTGCTGAGTTTCTTGCCGAGTTGTTCTCAGTAAAAGTGTCCTTCTGAACGTTGCGGTAGCATTTTTAATCTCATATAATCATGTTATTCTAATGATTTTAAAATATTTTGTTAAAACTTTATTAAAATAAATATGTTTTGAGTTTGAGTTCATATACGCCATGTCTAATACACATGCATCTACGATACGCAAAGTAAGTAATTGCAAGCGAGGTGGGTTAAGGAGAATCTACGTAACTTACGCACCTGGGCATACCAAAACAAGTCTTTTTGATGTTTGAGACACATTATTTGACAACCAGGTACCTGAAATAAAAATATAAAATTATTATCTCTCGGAAATATTTTCGATGTGTCTTATTAAATTAATAGGTATTACGGACGCAAGTTTCAGCAACAGGGTTAAGTTCAACATAGGGATCGTCTTCAGGTGGATCAGCTTGCTCGACAGTATCCCAATACCAAGCTCTCACGCACCCATCACGGGCAATAGTCGTTACTTCATCACCAGCCGGACTCAGCATGAACTGTATCTGTACAGGTCAAATATTGAACAATAATTATTTCCCTTACTTGGAGCCGTTTAGGCATTCAGGTAAGGACACTTACAACAGGAGCTTTGTGGCATGTTTTTCTTCCACGCTGAGTTACTTCACACTTAACAAGTCCTGCCTCCCAAACTAAAACATTACCCCATTCACATCCCGATAATACCTGAAAATAGAGAGTTAACAAAGTATGTTTATACTAATCATTTATAAGATGAGTATAAGTAAATTACATTGAAATGTATGCATATCCAAACCTTTTCGTCGGGCATTGGATACACGCCAAGTACGTCGCAAATCTCAGTTTTACCGAATCTGCCCAATTCGCCTTTCAATTTCAGTCCAGTAAATGTTTCGGCCATTTTCCAAAATTTTACATGAGCTGCACCTAGGTATCGTAACGCTCAATAAGTTTAAATCACGAATGGAAAGTATCCTACTATGGTAAATAAATAAATAAGTATTACCAGCAGTAGTAAGTTGTCCAGGGCAGTAAGGCGAGAACATAACACTATTCACACCATACGTAAACGCACTTGTCCTCAAAAGAATCCTATGGCGTTTCCAATTCCATATTGTCAAGTTATAGTCTGGCTCTTTGCCAACAGACGCTAAGAGCTCTCCGTCTGGGCTATAAAGCAAAATATCATTTTTAAACCCCAAAATCAAGATCTTTTAAGTATGACATCATCCTCAATATTTTTTTAATTTGTAAAATAGGTCTTTGGTTACCTAAAATCTAAAATAGAGTATGCATTAGCGGTTCCATCTCGCAGTACAGCATCGATCTCCATCTGAGGCCAGGTATAGAGCAGTATCAGTGGCTCGCGCTCACCTTCTCTACCCTCCGCTATGGCTATCCGGTAGTTTGGATCTTTTCTGTAAGACTACAATTTTCACCGGCAATATTAGATTTAAGCATTATAATTTGGTCATAGGTGAACCAACCAACACATGGCACACGCAATATAACAGTAGGAAAAAATAGACCAATGAGGTGAGGACACGAGTAGGTATCTAAATTAGCAAAGCTACGGCACAGTTTGCAGGAGGTCGTGTATTTGAATCTCAACTTGGGTTACAATTTTTAACCGTTCTTTAGAAATGTAATAATTTGGTGGAAATACCAAATGACCTCTATTTGAAGTTTGATATAAAAATAAATTAAATGGTGGCAATTACAGTAATATTTCCAACAGAACCACCGGTGGTGGACCTACGGAACCAGGTCTGCTTGGTGTTGACGTCCATAAAGGTGATAATGCTGCCGGCCGCCCAGCACACCACGCTCTCGTCGCATCCACACAGGTTGAAGTATTTATGCACATCGTAGCCATACGAGTGCCTGGAGGTGAATTAAGAAAATTCATATACCTACACATTTCTGATATCACCCTGGTTCCCTTTATAAGCGGAATTTTGCTAATATTTTGACGGGATGCTAACTTAACTAAATATTATTTACGAGTATTTTGCTATCATCTGAAAAATCTCACCGACCATTAATAGGCATAGGCATACATATTAGGCATAGGTAGATAAGTTACTTGAAGAGAAAATTAAAATAGCATAGTAGTGACTAATCACGCAAATTAGTTATGAAAGATCTTCATTTTGTCGACGGTTGAAAAGGATACTCAAACTCGAATAAATCGAGAGGTATAGTTGAGTCCAAGGTATTGACGGCGCCAGACAAGTAGTCGTCCGGGTCATACTCAGTGAGGACTGATTCCGCCTCTACTTCCTCCTCTTCAGGCAGTTCTTCCGGCTCTGGTGCCTGTGTTGGTATTTCTTCTTCTTCTTCCTCTCCTTAAATATTCCAGAGAGTGAATAATGAGATGAATATTGAACCATACCAAAGCCTTTTATTTTTTAATTCTATGTTTTATTCCTGAAGAGCTTGGCGTTTGCAAAAGCAGCCACGGACACTCTATTTAGCCAAAAAATATTCAACACGATAGTATCGCCTGCCTGTCGTATCATATGACTTAAGCGGGTAGGTCGTCAGAGCCCCCGTTCTAGCTAGTAGTTACCTCATGCGGGCCTGGCCTGGCGGCAGTATTATATGACTCACGCTATCTAAAGCTGAGTGGGGGTTTGAGGGGCGGTGGAATTACTACCTTTGGGAAAGAAAGTACCCAAAGTAATCAGAAACGTACCTTCACGCATTCCCACAAAGATTCCCAAATGTACAGAACAGAAGTGAGTCTCTCACAGTTTCTTAATGTATGGCCTCATGTGCACCAGTGAATAAGTATGTATCTAGATATCTATGCATCATCAGAAAGGCACTTTGCTCATTCACAGGCTTTATAAAGAAACTAGCGGACTTCAGTCGTGTCCACCCGAGTAGTTCTCGTTCCCGTGGGATAAAACATAGCCTATGTTATTTTTCCTCTTTATAATATTAGTATAGATGGGCCATCAAAAAGGCAACCCTATGATGTGTATAATATGTATGAGTAATGAGTAAAAGGCACATGAGGTGTTCTTAATTCACTTACCGGGAGCAGGATCATCTGACATTTTTCAAATTATATTTTACGTAACTTAAAATTATTTAAGCAAAAATGTTTTCTTAATGATAGGAAATTATTTTCAGTGACTTATGAAATGACAAATCTTTTGATTGAATAAACAAAAATTACGTTACTTAGCTACCAAATCTACCCTAGTTACCCTTGGCACCATCGAGGATCAAAGCGTTAAGTAATGAAATTTCATTTCTCATTGCCTCAAAGGGGACTGTATTTTTAACTTAGATAGCTACTTCTACAAAATCACTGAAATAACCTGCGTCGCCAGCAACTATTTTAGTAGGTAAATAGTAGTAGCAACTATTGTAGTAGGGTACCTACATATGAAGTGCTATCAGCAGTGATTCTGGATGACTGATTCCGCTGATTGAAGTAAGCGCTATCAGGCTACAATAACTGATAAGGCTGCTTACATCATCACTCAGACAAATGGTGTCTGCAACTTATGTACCTATTTGTAGTGAGAAATATCAAAGATTTTAAGCCTGGGCTTTTCGGACAGTAAAATATTTTAAAGATATATGATCGAATATATTAATTTTAAAAAAAGGTGTATTTTCAAACTCTGTGATGTGATCGAAATGTGTGAAATATGTGGATAAACGAAATTTAAGGTCAGAAATACTATAATTTATTATTGACCTACCAAAGTACCCTACATATCAAGGATTTATTATTGTATAGTCACATCTAATGTTCAGTAGATGAATATTCAAATTCTAAAGATTTGTCATTGTGAGGTTGGTATCACTGCACAAATGTCAACTGTCTTCTGTAACTGTCAGAGTGAAAGTAAGCATCCTGTTCCAGATCATGTGATTTCATTTAATAAATTGTAGCATGCAATATAAGCCACCTGTCATTACTCATATATCTGGTATACTCTTTCGTAATACATTGAAATGAAATAGCAATATACTTATGTTAAACCTGCGGGTTTTTTTTATGATACTGTACTGTATTTTGGTTGGACTATGAACTTTGTTTGTATTTGTAAAATAAAATTTATTGCAATAGATTGAAAACATAATATAGTTTACATAATTTGTTTCAATATGGCACAGCCACATAGAAAAGCTGTATTAAATTTATACAAGACGGTGGGTATAGTTTAATTACTTATTTGTGTAGATATGAAACATACTTGATGTTCATCTTTAATTTTGTAGTTTGTATGTATTTGCAACAGATCGAAAAAAAGTCTATTTATATTAAGTACTTGTTGTTATGTTATATAAGTGAATGATTTTTATTTTGTTTTAGCTCTTGTATTTGGGTCGAGACTGGCCTCAAGGTTATGACCTGTATAGAAAAAGGCTATACAAGGTATTTACGAAAAACAGCGAAGAAACCGACTCAAACAAAATAAGTATGATGGTAAAACACGGAGAATTTGTTGTTAAAGAAATTGAAGCACTTTATAAATTGAAAAAATACAGGACAATGAAACGAAGGTACTATGATGACAACTGAGGGAAGTGACTAGAATATCTATATCTATCTAGCCATATGAAGTAAGAAACATTGTTGATAATTAATAAGGGAACTGGTAGAGCCTTTGTACATACATGTTTAGTATATATTTTGTTGTCTTGGGACCACATGAAAAGCAAAGCACAATCAATTTTTGTATGTTCTAAGGACAGTGATTGTTGGAAATTAAATATTTTTTCATAAATCTCATCATTCTTTCATTTTCTTTCTTATTTTAACTTCAATGATTACCATTATCATTGGAAATCATTGCAGTTCCATGCAGATGAAGGCATCCAATTAACTTGCTAAACAAATGAACAATGAAACTATAAGTTAAACTCATGGATAGCTCCGTAATAAGTATTGGTACTCATCATCATCATGACTTTAAGCATTAAGCTTGTTGGTGCATTGAATGCAATTTTCTCTGTCCAGTGCCATCTCTTTTGTTTCGTTTATATAATTTGTTTTACGTATTGATGCTTTATATGATATGTTTTAAGTGACCACTCAGACAAAATAAAACTACATGTCTATGTAATTATGTATTATAGACATTCTTTATAGTTTACATAATTCATTACTATTATAAACTCTAATTAAATTATAATGCTTAGTAAAATAAAATATCTAATATATCTGAACAAAACAATTTTTATGAACAGATGACTTTTTTTTGTTCAATTTAAGTGGCAAGTGATATGACAATTTTATCAATCAATTTCAGAGATAGGTATATACATTATTTTCTATGATAACAATTTTGTGTGAACTGAGTTATAAATTAGTATACACACTAATAACCTGGTGCAAGAGATGGGCTATGATAATACAGATAAACCCTGCATTTATTTAGTGACAATCTTACTATGATCCAAACGCTAACTTCTGATTATATATTCATTATTCTATGTAGCGAACAGTTTTTAACAAACAGCAATAGAACAACAGCCCAACATATCAATACCTTTATTATATTAGGTATTGTAGAATGAAGATTAACACTGATATTGGAGTCTTGGAGCCACTACATAACATAGTAGTAATGGAAACAATTTGCTATTTAGGTAATCTATAAATATGGTTTGCAGAACAAACAAGGCCTGAGAAATAAGACATTGATGAATAATAGTATACAGAATGGGCTACTAAAATTTTACTGGAAGATATTTACCTAATATGATAGACCAAATGTACATACAGATGATTTTAATTATAAAAGGACCACAATTTATTGAAAATTAATATCTCCATGGTTCGTTGGTTAGAATTAATTCTGTTTAATATACATGTAATTTTTTTAAAGTGTTTATTATGTTTGTAGTTGCTGTATAGATAGAATTGGTGTTACAATATAGGTTCTATGTGTGTAATGTAATGTCAAATGTTACCTTATAGTAGTTTACTCTAGCGATTATTCACATAATATACTTCGTGGCGTTTACTTAATATTATAAAATTGTTATATATTTATATATTAAATAGCGCTTGGAATGTATATTATATTGTCAATTCTAACGAGCCCGACCGCTTGTAGCGGGCCCTGAGATACAAGATTCAGTGGGTCCAACAGATTCACGGCAATTCTTATTTTTTTTAAGTATATTGAATACATTTTATCGAGGCTGTTCTGCAGGTAGTACGCGCAGGTAGATTTCGATTTTCAACGTCGTTGCGTGAAAAACTTTACCTACCGTTTTCGCTTTAGCTTGCCGAGAATCTGTTGCATTAGGTATCTAGGTACGAGTACATTAATATTATTTATCGTAGGTAATTTATATTTATTGTTTAATACAGTACTTGAACAATAATTCTATGCCTACTTGTTTCGTGTTGGTGCACTTCTAAATATACTTGAAGCCCGATTCCTTCAGCCCTATAATATGTAGGTAAGTTACATACATAATTACGTGATTCTGAAATTTAACATGTGATTACATTATATACACAGTAACATTATACTTCTGAGATCAACAACAGTCAAGCATTAGCTAAGTGAGAGGGTAAGTAAGTATGTAGGTTCTACCTGTAGGTAACCTACACTCTTAATACATTTATCGGAATAGTTAGGGGAATTTGAACCTAACTAACAGTAAGTAAGTAGAGATTTGTAAGTTCAAGTACAAATCGTAGATTTATTTGTTTCTATGACGAGTTGCAAATATGACACAAAGTCTATAAGTACGAAAAATAATACTTTGTTACAATGACGAGTCAAGCGATATTATAATCTGTTCGTCACGATCAATTTAATTATTTAATTGTATTTAACAATATATTATTATGTTAGTATAATATATATTTCAAAGGTATTTGTATAAATAGTGCCTTACGTGTTTGAATAGTTTCGATGATTCCACGTATTTAAATAAAGGCAACTATACATAAGTGTCTATCTCCGCTTCTATAAGAAAAAACTCGCCTATTCAATCAACCAATGAAATACACATACGAAGCGAATTATGTGACAGATGGCTGATGGATATTGGACACTGAAATATTTATCAGTTAATGCCTTAAAATAATATTTTTTACCTATACAATAGGCCTACTGTTCCTCTCAGGAAGATAACTTTTTTCTCGACAAAATAACTAGTGTCATAATCAATAACGTATAATAAATAACTAATGATCTAAATACAACATATCTCTATAGTCAGTTTCTCTTCCTCAGAGGAACGCATTTGTTACAATAGAAGGGTATCAATACTATAACACTTATAATGATAATAAAATAGAATGTAATAAATTTAACAGGTTCCAACTTATTTACATAGCTTTATGATAGGATTTAAGACGTAAAAGTATTTTCCTTTTGATTATACATTAAATTTGTCTCATCGCTGATTCTTTCAGCATACTTTCAAAGTAACTTCTACCGAAAATTTCAAATAATATTATTAAATATACCTAGTCATAAACGAAGCAAATATTTGTAATGGAAACTGGAAAGGACACAGCAGGGAACGAGCCCAAAAATAAATATGTTTTTATGAATAGGTACTAAGCATTTAAAACAGCGTTACTTAAAGTCGTACCTACTAAACCATCACCATTCCCGAGCCATGGTTCGTATGATACATGCCGACCAAGCTGTACTTAGTTACATATCTACGTTACAAGTTCACAACAATTAAGATATTGCCAACCTCCTAACAACGATTATAAAGTGGAATACGAGGAGGCTTAAGGTAAGTGAAGTAATTAAAGAGGTTTTAGGTAAATATTTTTACTCTTTTACCGACTTCTAAAACTGTTAGATGAATTTTGGTAAGTAGGTAGGTAAGCTCAGGGGGCTTACTATTTTCGTTAATAGCAGTGACGTCCTACTAACTTCTTAGCTTTGACGTTTAATTTTTGTATCATAAAATTTAACATCAAAGCAAAGAAGTCCTTAATACGCTCTGCTTAAACCGATGATAGTAGGCCGCCAGTACCTAATTTAATATTTTTGTCAATGACAATGTATTAAGGTAAGTATTCGCATGAACTGTTGATATTTTAACATACGAAGATAAATAGAGAGATCCTTCTAGTAGTACTTAACGCGACTGAATATGTCGTTCTTCTAAAATTAAAAATACACACAATCTAACTTTACCAGTTCGCGCACCTATCGGCTTCCTAAATCACATATCCCTTGAATTATGGCTAACGCAATCAAGAGTAACTAAAAAGCAATGTCTATTTCATATCATTGGAAAATATCACTTTCTCCTTAAAGCGCCTGGAGACTGGAGAACTATTGATGCGATGCGGGGAAGTTTCAAATTAAACGAACCAAATAATAATAGGTCGACGAGTTGGTAAATTATTTAGTATCTCCGAATATTTTTCACACTCGTACGTCCAGGTGATCTCGTTCTGAAACGAAAAAAAAGTAATTTCAGCCTCAGTTTTTCTTAAAGAACTATAGGGTTCTTCAGGACAAGTGAAAAGATTTGAACAGGGAAGGCCGGCAGCGTGGCATCTTCCAATGGCTACGAAGCAATTTACTATAATTTCACATAGAGGCGTCATGTGGATTGCGTATAGAGGTTACTTAATGGAGTCGGTCACTGTTTTATTTATCATTATTCTGTGCCTCCCTCCCGGTTTCACTCGCGTTTCGTGGGTGGCTTTATTTTAAGAAAATATTTTTTTATTTTATTTTGTGTGTCCTGTTAAATTCGTTTTTTTATTGAAATAGTAATTTGAGAGAAAAACTGAACGGGATAAACAGACACATAGAGAAAGGAAATCAAAATATTCTTTTTTTATTAAGATTTATGTAGGTAAGTAACGTTTTAACTTTCAAATGCATTTTGTGAGCTTTTGGAATTACATACAGACACTTCAATTTGTTTATATGTAGAGCTACGCTGGGCTTACTTCCGATTTAAATTTAATCCTTCTTCTCTCCATCGTCAGGGTCTTTCAAGGTGTGCCACTGCGCGATGGGGCGCCGCGGGCTGGCCAGCATGTCGGACCAGTGGCGAAGCTCAGTCCCCGACGCGTTGTACCCGAGGACCACCTTCCCGATGGGCTCCGAGGTGCCGATACGATCGTAGTCCACCACCGTTACCACTAGATTCACTTTCTGGAGTGCAATTCAAGCGTGAGTTAACCAAATTAAATATCGGTATTAATGATGCTAAGGAAGCCCAATATTTTACCTAAGATTCTCCTAATTGAACTCGCTATGTACAGCGTGAACTTGTATGCATAGAAGCGTAATTTACTGTGCCTAATAGCTTCTTTATGTGAAACGTTGCCGAAAACTACAATGTTACTAGTATCTGCTAGTGTCTACAGTAAAAATATGACAGAATAAATAGATTAGTGCTCTAGCTTATAGGTACTAGTTCCTACTCAAGTGGATTAAGTACCAAGGTGCGTAAAACATGACCTAGATTGATAACTAATGACCTGTGTCTAGGAACAGGTCGACAAGAGCTGATAACATAGATATACATGTATATAGTCAAATGATAATAATAAAGCTTTATTATTTAAACATTATATGCACGTTGTCGAAAATGTGATACCTACACTAATGGGATTAATACAATGACACCTATACTATTGACAAAATGTATAGAATAAATACTGAAATTTAAAAAATCGTCTATTACCTCGCCTATTTAGGTTTTATTATCCATTTTGCAAACAGTCAACGATACGATATGATTAGTTGCTTAATTATCTTGTCAAATGAAAAAAAAATTATGACAATCATTAAATTGGAAAACGTGGCACTTAATCATATTATACAGAATAAAACAGAACGACATTCTCGGCGTAGTTGTATCAAAAACCTGATAACTAATAAGTTCCAACTCAGAACTAAAATATTTTAACGTGTAATTGAATTTCTCTTTAATTTGACACTCTAATAAACACCGTGTTCTTAAAAATTTCTGTTTAAACAAAAATCTAACTCTAAATATCAGCGGGATGAGTTACTCATGAGCTACTCAATAAGAAAATTAATAATTTGTAAATTCATCATACTCGTCCAATTAAGTGGAGTTTGAGCGGCTACTATGGTAAATTTAAGAAATATCTGGGTTTTAATATCAGTTTATAAATACGATGTAATAAAAAGATTCAGTATAAATATAAAAAAATAGATCAAACGTTAGGTTTACAATATACTTAAAGCGTGTAAGCCCTTAGTCAACGCATCAAACACAGCGATCATGGCAATATCAAGGACACTACAGCGGTTACAACAAAGTACAACTTACAACAAAGTAGCCATTGCATTAGAAACACAGCGAAACATCGTATACATACCTCAGATTAAAGAAATTAACGCAATGGGAGGGTAAGCATTTGTTCATATGGTTTAAGAAGAATTACAAATGTAGCAATATGAGAATAGATAAAAATAGTTGCAGAAGAAGAACGAGGGACTGGATTCCTTAAACCATAAGTAATTACAATTTGAAGTCACCAAATTGCAATGCAGTCACGAGGGGAGATTTTCGAACACCACTCAAATGCAAGGAGGAAGATGCAGTCATATTCATTAAAGCCAGTTTATTTAGAGTTCACAAGAAATATAATCTTTATCCGAAACATTGAGTTACCGATAAAGGTCGAAATTTCAACAGTGGCTGCATCTAAAACAAAAGGCTTTAAATAATATGAAAAGGAGGCGAGGCAGGGGAAACAAGTCGGATGAAGTTAATAGAACATCAGGAAATAGCAGAACATACTAATCTAAGGGAAGCTACATTGATACTAACTATTGACACCAACAGTAACACAAATAACACAAAACAAACAGGATAAAGAAACATACAAACAAGTAGCAGAACATCATATTAACGATCAACTAATGGTGGCATCTCACGATTGATATTGGGTTAATACATTTTATCTGTGTCATGTTCAGCATAAAGTAAAATAATGAACCCAAATTAATATTTGAATTTTCAATGCAAATGAAACATTTAAGAACATAACAACACAAAACAAAAATGTAATGTGTTCAGGACTAGGAATCGGCTCGGAGGTAAGTGGTGTACTTATGTTCATTCCACAACAGTTAGTACACAACATCAAAGTGCGCATAGTAGAGACGAATTTGGATGGAGGAAACATCTAGACAATATAGACGTTGAAACTAATTTAAATATGTCCAGTGTGAACTGATGTATGTTTTCTCCATTTGTTCGTTTGTCTGGACTATGCGTGACGACATCGAATTTTGAATTAATCTCGGCTCGCACCTGTATTTGTTCGAATGGTACTTCAAAAGTAAATGACTCGTTGTAATAGGGATTCAGTGTGCATTTCTTGATGCTCGTTTTCTTCTTCTTGAGACGTTTGCCATTTTGCATGAGTGCTATCTTTACGTACGGATCTGTTGCCGACCGCCGCACACGCCACATATGAAAAAAGAATAACCAGGACAACAATTAGAACAACAAATACCATACAACTTTAATAACACGGTTTATAATAAAAGTCAATTATGTATTGGTATGCATATAAAAAATGTTCATACTTCACAAATAAAGTTCTAAAGCGCATTGAAAGTAATCTTTAAATGAAGGCTTATGCCCACACATCCACAGCCCATAGATTTTGTAAAATAAACGTTCATACATTAGTTCCCGCAACTTCCAGGACAATACAATTTCTTGGATGTCGTGAAATTCATTTATGTACTGGTGGTGGTAATAAAATCATGGATGTCTGGTAATAAGCCTAAATGGTAAACATAAATGTGAATGCATTGGTAGGTGGAAAAAGTGCGAACTGTGGCATGAAGCTAGGTTTATCAGTGTTCTGATACAAATGGTTTACTTTACCTATTTTGTTATTTAATTGTGATGTAGGTCCTCTTTAATTATTAATTAATGTGGTATAGTTTAGGCAGGTCTATGTGCAAAACTAATGATAAAGGAGTAAAAATGGACGTATGTGCCCATCAGATTGTAGGGTCTACGCTAGGCTAGAATAAGTTTAAGAATGTGTGGTGCCTAGTGGTTGAACATGCACTTGTGTGTGTGTGTTTAAATTCCATAGTAAAAGCACGGATTAAATATAAATAAATACTAGGAAAAGTAACAATACTACCAAGCGTTTATATACAAATAATACACATTATATGTAAATATATTACCCTAAAATTCCTGTGAAATTAGACAACGGTGTTAACAGTGTTTTTGTTGTTTCATAAAGTACATACATGTTAGGAGCAGACAACATCAATAGTTCGTAGTCATTGGTTTTAATGTTACCTGATAGGCCGCCGACATCCATTTTCTTCAAGTTCTTCGCCTCCAGAATGACAACAGTCAGTTTGCCGGCCGTCGGTACGTAACGCAACGAGAAACATATGTCTCCCAACTTGTTGTCCTGCAATGTGTAACAACTTTTATTAGTCATTTTATCAATGAAATTGTGTTCAGTATTCCTATCCCTGTAAATATTCCAAAGCCTAGCTAACACAAACGATCAATTTTAATGAATTGTATGTAAGTATTTTGGTAGTCAACGTATTGTATAGAAACTACTCGTTTCCAATTTTATCTGAATTGGCAATACAGGGAGTAAACAAATCTGGATGTGAGTTGAATGGAAGATAACAGAGGAACAGTTATGTGAGGAATATAGCGTCCAGAGAACGGGGTTGAGAAGCTGTTTATAACGCGGCTTAGGGTGGACCAGGGTTCTCAAATCTTGTTACTCCAAATAAAAACAAATGAACATAACAAATAGCTCCGTGTAGTCACCTAAAAGCGGTATTTATGGTTGTTGGTTTATCGGCACAGATATTCAGTTTTATGGTCCATATGCGTTGAAGAAAGTTATTGATCAGAATAACGAGGTTTGATTACGGCGATGATCTAGAACTGAAGAGCTGTGCTGATCCACGTGCGCAGGAGGCATAGCCCACAAACAATTGATTTGATAGCCTCAACATAATGGAGCTTGCAGCTAGTCATACGCACATTTGACGAACACTTCATTGCGTTACTTATAACGTTTTAGCACATAGATGTCATTTCATCTAAAAAATTAAATTAAACACGATACATCAACTTCATTGTAAAATAATATCTAGACGAACAAAACAAAATAATATACATCAACGATCATATCAAACCTAATATGAAGCAATCGTTTTCCGCTGTAATACATGTATAAGTAATAATACTGGTATTAGAATAGAAGATAAGGAGTGTATTTATTACGATCTGTTGCCGAAATGAAGCCAATTAAAATTTTCATGTAACACCCAGCTCAGATCAAGATGCAATACTCATTTAGCACTTTCCCTATAATGTGTTCTATTATAAGGTGTTTAGGTACATTATCGCCCTGCTACGGTCACCTTCCACGATCTTGACTAGTCTGTAGAGACTAACCATTTTAGGAACAGATCGCAATTGCTAACAATAATAACACATACACGATAGATAAATAATTCTACGAGTAGAACCATCTACCGAAGGATCTAGTATTTATGATGAGTATTGGATAACTTTCTTAGGAATAATTCTGACAGCTTTACCTTCAGTAGATTTTCTGCTGCAATAAATAAATGTTATAAGTGCGTTTTTATATTTTCCATCACACTAAATATATAACATTGATATATTAAATAGATAGTGGGTGATCATTGTAGTAAAGCAAATGTAAGTGTTGGTAGGTAATCGCGTAAGGTAATGACACATTTATATTATGTAGGTAATATTCAGTGGTATTATTTAAATATTACTTCGTTGTGATACTTTGTCGTTTCATAGTCAAAGTCTAAAATATTTTTTACCTGTTGGTAAATTATAATAGTCATTGTCTTACACCAATACCTACGCCCAGGCACACACAGGTGACATGCAAGGCGACGCATACATTGGTTCATTGGGATGTTGTTAGACTGTTCTTTCGTTACCACACTCTGACCTGTAACAAACTTCAATGATGATTTATTAATCACTGCTCAATCTTGTTTAGACAAAAGTATTCCTATTTGTCACTTAACGTGTAATAAAGTATATGGAACGACGATATATGTTGTATTATATATTTGATAATAGTGCTGTATGATGCAGTAAGGGTAAATTTAGATGAAATTTGAGTATCGCGGAACCAATGTACTCATTGAGTGTAAGTAGGTATAGCCAATTACAGTGAGACGGCCCTGAATTGTCATATTACTTAGAAGTCTACTTTAAAAATCAATACGTTTAAAGAACTGTGATGAGAAGTGTAATGTTGCAAAACGTCGTGGCATGAAGAGTTATAAATGTGGTTATAACGGGTAAAATGACAAGTCAGGGCAAATACGAGCACATCGAAACGACGAACATGCAACATTCCCCAGCCGCAGTATAAAAACCAAATCATAGTGTTGGATGGATAAAAATTAAGAATCGAGATAACGGAAACATAAATGTGGTATGAGAGGTGATGAGAGGTAGAAGTGAATTATCAGACATTGTTATGTATAATAATATGTTACATTTGGATCCTACCACCCTGGAATAAGAAGAAGTAACGGTGTGATTGACGGCCCAATTATGCTTACAAATATTGTATCTTACAATTATTGCGAGTGAATTATAGAGTCGATTATTTTTGTAAAATTATAACGTACTTTTAAAATACAATTTTCAAAATAATATCAATATAGTTAGTATTTTGATGTGTCTCAAAATAATACTTACGTGAATGATCATTTCGTTTTTGAAGCGGCATGCAAGATTGTTCAGGACACAATCAAACACAGCCAAGCAGAGCAGAGAAAATATGGAGAAAAAGAGAAAAACCAAGTAAATACATTTTGCTGTCAAAATTAATTTTATCAGAAAAATAAATGGCGACTCAATCCATTTCGAGGTGCCTTGACTAGACGCAGCACCGCTGTATTGACGGTGCCTCGTGGAGTACCGGTCCTCCGATGTCCATTTTCAATAAAATTATTTAACATTCGTCAAGGTTCCTCTGATAAAAAAGTGCAGTAAAATTTAAAAAATGTCAACCAATATTTCAAGAAATATGTAGAAATTAAAACAATTTAAAGAAAATATATTACGAGGTAGGTATGTTTCCTTCGAAGCAATAAAGCACTAAGATTTGATCTATCGATACCTACTCATTCATATTTCTTGAAAGAATGGTATGTTTCCGAAATCAATGCTGTTCTGCCAAAACACAAATCTAATTATGATATAATATCTGTAATGAACAAATGAATTTATGTAATGTAGTCGTGTGTGTGTTTTGCCAGTCTAGCCTAAGCTAAGAAAAATATAAAATAGTATCCTCAGTATCATATTCTTTGAATACGTTTGTCTTAAGTAAGTATACTTATATCTATTTGTGCAATCTTGAATGTTACGTTTGTTCCTATACGAAGTCGTACGTTTGGTGTAATCAGATCAGAATGGCTGTTGATGTGACCTGGGTGTAACGGTAAACACTTGTTAATATTACCAATCACGATTTTTTGCAACATCAGTTAAGTACCTCTTACTATATTGAATTATGTATTTTTAAATTTTTTTATATAACAGCATCAAATATATGGATTATGATTTGTCATCAAAACTATGCCCAAATTAAATTGTACAGTGATAATAAGACGTATTCAGTACCTAAGCTGTTCACACCAAGAAGACGCTGAAAAGTAAAGCCTTAATGGAATTATGTTACACGGTAATTCAATGAGATATAAGTAGATACTTTCATAATCCTCTGGAATAAAACATAGATCGGTTAACAGCATATGGAACCGACACGAAGACCACAAAAGACGCTCAATGATTGTACGCAATTGAATTAATAGTAATCAAGGTGGTCGTATAAAATGTAGGGTTTGTTGGTGTGTGTAAGGTCGCACCTGCCCTCCCTCGCCCTCGACGCTCTGCAGCTCGCGCCACTCCTCGATGGTCTGTGCCAGATCCACCTGGCACAGGGGCACCTTCACCTCGCCAATTTGGTCGTGTTTCGAGAAACGATCGAAATCGAAGATAGCAAATACAAGGGTTTTGTTCATTGCGTCTGCATACGGCACGTTCTGGACAACAAAACATGAATATTATTCAAGGTCTAAAAAAATACTCCAAGTGGAACTGGTGTGACTTTGATCTTACCTTGAAGACAAATATCTCATTGAAGACCGGGTTCAAAGTTTTCCTGTGTACCTTGGTTTCAAACTTTTTCTTCTTGTCTGGCAGCAGATATACCTTTACGTAGGGATCAGACGTGCCGCCCATGTCCAGTGCCGGGAGTTCTTCAGCTTGAATCACGGTGACAGACAGACTATTGCTGTTAAAATCATACTCCAGCTGAAAACAAATTTCTTCATTGAAGGTTTGTTTTCAAATCACGTATTAATGAAGACAACATTGTGTTGTTAGTCGCCCATAAAGTTTCACAATTACAACTGTCTGTAATTGATGACGGCCATAAGTACCTGAAAGACCATGCATGATCCGAAGTTACGATCTATGAATGGAGCCGTAAATGCCTTGGCGGTGTGAATTTATGAAGGCAATTCGGTTTAATTTGTGATATCAACGGAGAATCAAAAAAGCTGAATGATTTTTTATTTGAATGTGAATGGATAAAGTAAGTAATTTAATAAATAATTTTCTAGAATAATATGATGTTGAGAGTCAAGACGAACGCTTTTTCATGGATTAGGAATCGTGTTTACTTACAGTACATCATTCGTAATTCTCATGAAAATTGAAATTAAACGTAAGTCATTCAGCAAGACTAAGAAATCTTAAGATTAAATCTCATAAAAAGTGTAATACCTAGTTTTTCCCATCTTCGTTGTCAAAGTGAATAATATAGGTCACCAACCTTATACTGGAGTTTTCCTAACTTCTGTTCTTCCTTCTTGGAGTCCCCGTCGTCTGGTTCCTCAGCGTTCTCCGTGAGCTCCTCCATGTCCGGCTGAACCTACATGCACGTCCCGCGGCAAATTTCACATGAATATAATATTCCTTATCAATAAACATTTCTGTACTAAAACAACCTTAGCATTTACCCCTACACAGTCTGTTCTTAAATCAAATCCATCCAGAGGAATGATGAGAATCGAAGACGTTACCTTTTCCTTGTAAGCGGAACCTAAGAGCTGGACGGACTTGAGATCAACTCCCTTCATTCCCTTCTTGCCGTCCTTGGAGCGCCGCTTCCGGAAACATCGCCTGATGCAGCAGAAGCACACTCCGAGGACCACCACGGCTACACCTGAATACAACGAATATAATATTTATTAAAAGCACATAATATAAACTCTAAATGTTTGTTTAAGGCGGGTTTCTACTCACCCACTAAAATGGCAACTAGTTGCCACGTTTCCATGTTCATTTTGCGAGCTAAGTCGGCGGTTTTCTCCCCGATGGACTCTGTGGTCGGAGTGACCACCGCCATCGCGGGGGTCGTCGACCCTTCCAGCTCTGTGGTGGTGCCCATAGCTGGAAACAATACGCTTATTAATTTATTTTAATTTTGAGATGAAATGTAAATTACGTGACTCCATGATGAGTGTGTATATAGAGTAAATACGACACTCGAGTGTGTCTCAGTATTAATTCATAATATTTTATTTTGTACTCTAGCCCAATGTCATATTGCACGAGTCCCTAAGGAGTAGCATGATAATTTCTTATGAGTATACCTTATATACTCTTCATTACTGTTAAAGTGAAAGTGATCATAGCTTGCAAGCAGTAGCTGGTTTCCAGCAGGTGGAATTGTAAGAATGCTTTTTTGGTTCTTTAAACTTCTAGGTATCTTACTGGTGCTGTCTGTTGCAGTCTTCTCAGAGCCTGCCTCTGTTGCAGCCTTTTCCAGCACCTCGCGGCGCCAGCGCAGCAAGGCTCCGGTTAGCGGCGACATTTTGCCTGTAACAGAATGCGTTTCATTAGTTCTTATGTTTTTATACCTAAAGGACATACATAAAATTAAACAGTACCGCGAATGACACAGTCAGTCAATTCTTGAACGATTAACCTTTTTTTTTTTTTTTTTTTTTTTTTTTTGTTGACGAGGGGGAAACCTTCAAAAGGTCCCCGACCGCCCTGGGAGAGGCAGATCGGGGTATGTGGGATTCTTACCGCACTAAAACCCCCCCGGTGGCCATCCTCAGTGCTCAGGGGGGACTCCGGGTACTCTGATAGAACGCACCGGTGTCCCCCCACACTTTGCCGGGGCACATCCTCGGGGCAGCGGTGACGCCGCCCCTGGAGACCTCGCTGTGCAAGGCAGCGCGAGCCACATCGCGCTGCCACCTTCCCGGGCCCGCGCCGGTGGTCAAAGCTCCCACCCCGACCACCGCCAGCAGGCCCTCCGGCCCCCTTTTAGTCGCCTCTTACGACAGGCAGGGGATACCATAGCCATATTCTTAGACCCTGGCTATTGGGTGGTGAACGATTAACCTAATCTAAGCAGAATAGGTCGTATAGGAAAATATAACTTAGAAACTTCTGCGGGATATGTGCCAGTGACGGTGAAAAGACGTGGCACGACGCACTGGATTTAATAACAATCAAACGAATTCTATAAAGTTTTATTAAGTCTGACATGCGGGTGCCTCTAGCAGATGGTTTTATTTCTAGAATCTAATTGCTATTAGTTGCAAGCCCAAGTACAATATGAAACTGTAGCTGGTTGCTAGTGTTCACTAGTATGACACCGTGGAAACCTAAGTTATGACCTAACATATCTCCCTACCCCTAACTTACCAGTGTCAAGCAGTGAATAGGAGGTCCGTTATTCTAAGTGAATGGTTTAATAATTTTTCCTTAACTATCAAGCCAGCTTCGCACTTTCGGCAATTATCTACATATTAAGTAGTTCACAAATTTTATAACAGTTTAACTGATTGAAATTCAGTGATGATGGCTAATTGCACATACAGAAGTTAAGTAACTCAAAGAACAGAGTGAAACCCACTTTTTAGATAAGTATCGAAGAAAGTACCACCATTGAATTGACAGGTTACAATGCAATTTGGTAGTAGTCTATCAATACGATGGCTATTCTTAAGAATAGAGTTAATAATACGAAAGCTTAAGAATCATAAAAATAATCTTTAAAATTAAAATTATATATTCAGTTAAGGCCCTGGTAAAGCACTTATGAACTGGATGTTCATAAGTGTTGGAACTGTCCGTCGGTTTGGAAACTTGCTCTCCAAGTAGAACCGGCAAGGAATTCAGCTGGCATCATGTACATCACAGAATAATTAATTATGAATTACATACATACATATGCTCACGCGTGTATTCCCCGAAGGGGTAGGCAGAGGTGTTGTAATCACAACACCCACTTTTCACCGAAGATGATTAAGTGCCAACGTGACAGTTGGTGAGTCCATCGCCGTCTCAGACACTTTTTAATTATGAATTAATTTCAACAAAATTCACACACATATTTATTTTAAAATTTTAAAGATGTCATGTCAAATCCTATGTACCAAATCCATTGAAGGCTTGGACTTTTGTTCAATGTCTTATCGGCTCTAAGAACCACTTGACCTCCTTTCAGACGTTTCTGACTCTTTTATATCATCAATGGGATAAAGTTAAAAGCTCTTTTATGTTTTCTCTTCAATAGACACTATACCAGAGATTTACTCTAAATTCAGAATAAGTATAAGTTCACGTAGAAGTATTAAATTTTTTATTTAGTTTTAGAAGCTAATAAATTTCAGGAGACCTTCTTATAATATTTATTTCTATTTCAGTAGAGATTTAATGTATTACGAGTACCTACAAAGACTGCTAGAAATAGCTATCTCAAGTATTAACTGCTACTAAACCCACACACATACAAATACAATATGTCACCTACCTACATAAATAAGTTCAAATCAGCATTAAGATCCCCAAAGATATATTTCTAAAACATACAATGTGAAATGGAATATTTAATTGAAACTTAATACAGTTACGTGATCATTGGAAGAACTGAAATACACAATCAGGGAACGAAAATTGTAAGCCATAATGGCAGTAAGGTGTGCGAGTGCTTGATTTTCAGCCACACCGACCACACATCGACCACTGACCTTTTATTCGTCCCCTACAGGATCAGTAGATACTGGACCCAGCTCGGTTGATATTGTAACTAGTCACTTTGCAAAGGATTGGTTCATATCTGTGGAATATAATATTCGACTGGAACCTCAGCTCTGTACTGAAGGCAGGATGGCGAAAGTGCGCGCGCATGCGATCGATTTCCGCTGCGCGATGCGATGCCTCTACATTCCTATCCTGGCCAAGTCACGATGTTTACGTCACTCGTTGCGTACATTGAAAAGTTGACTTATCAACTGTTAATAGTTGGATGACCGTATGACGCGATACAGCTTAAACATCGTGCACGTCGTTATGCAATATTCTAATGAGTAAAAACTTTTGTAATAAATACAAGTAGTAGCAAGCGGAATTTTGAACGAGCTAATAGGAGAGCCACTATACCATCTTAAACTGGGTGGGACTAATGCTTGGTCGATTGAAGACAGACGAATTGACCGACTTTTAAACATTTTTGGCAAACGCCAGCTTTCAAGTCGATTGTAGTTTGCATTAGGGAAAAATACTGCGTCAGTTTACTCCTTTCTTGAACCGTGTTAATTTGTGGGATTTGCGGGCTTTCACTAAAATCCTCGACTCTACTCCCTAAGAGTTGTTTATCCTTTGATATGCTTAAAGCGCTAATTTGATCATTAATGTACTTAAAATAAAGGTACGATTGAGTATATTTTTTAACGTATTTGTTCCCTGAACAGAAAAAGTTTAAGTACTAAGGTATGCTATAGTCGGAAACCGGATAGATGTATTTTATTCAGCTAAATGTACTTTAAAACAGCAACAACTTTTAAATAGGATTAGGCTACCTTTCGTCGACATGTAATCTAAATACATATAACTCAAAGGTGACTGACTGACATACCTAGTGATCTATCAACGCACAGCCCAAACCACTGGACGGCTAGGGCTGAAATTTGGCATGCAGTAGATGTTATGATGTAGGCATCCGCTAAGAAAGCATCTACGCGGGTGTAACCGCGGGGCACAGCTAGTCTTAAATAAAGTGAAAAAGGGCATCTAATCCCATCAAGAATTTCCAAGCCTATTTCAGACATAAGTGGATAGGCGCGACAGGCGGGTTAATTTTACACTACAAATACCTTCTGGAGGACCCGCTTAGTAACACACGGGGTAACTAAGCTTCTTAGGAGTAGCAAATTAATTTACAACTTTACGTATTTGATAAGTTCAATGAATATGCCAGAATATTGATTAATTATATACACGATTCTTCCTCATGAATCAATATGTCTGCTAAATGGTGAAAAACGCATCGAATCCGTACTCATATTAAAAAAACTTAAGTACTGACATCCAAGAAAGTAAGTGGTAGGCAAATTCAGTATAATTATATAATAGGTCTAGGTTGTATATTAAATAACCAAGAGATGGAGAAGAGTGGGTGACGCATTGCGCTAAGATTGTAATATAGTCAGTCATATTATATAATGTGCGTTCTACATTATCATGCTTTAGTAAAGTACCCCGTGGGTGCTGAGTCTTAGATATTTGCGCAATATCAAATCTATCTATTATGTAGGTAAATGCAAACAGTTTCGAAATGAGATGAACATGTTTAATGCCTTTGGTTAAATGTTTTGACATTTAGTACTTTGGGACTAGTACTCTACGCACATTCGAGTCCTGAGAGTAAATATTTTATTTAATTCACTTAATTTGTTTTAATTAAATAAACCCAGATCATCCCAGAAGGGTACCCGAAGGGGTAAGCAGAGGTGTTATATCAACAACAAACACATTTCACTATAATGTAATTAAGTGACAACGTGACAGATCCATCGCTGTCTCAGGCACTATACATACGTCATTACGCTCTTGTGAAGACACCTATTTCTTATGCTTGACAGAATTAGCTGAAAGCAAACTGTGAAATATATATTAGATGTTTTCCAAGAATCCTTGGGAGTCATTTCAAAAGCTTTGTTAGGTATTGAAGTTACATCTGACCTTGTATTATTAAGTACCTCGGCGCAGATTATATGGCGTACAACAAACTTACTTACGTACTTTTATCGCTGGGAATATAAGCTAACATATCTTTATCGTCTCATAAACAGCATTTTTATACGATTCAGATTAAGTAATGTTTAAAAGTAAGCATAGTTCCAAACACTTCATAATTCCTGAAATCGTCTTTGTATCAAGTCGATTTAAATAAATAGTACCTGGTTGACCGAGCCGTGCTCGGTTTCTTCATCTCATAAAAAAAATAGGAAAAAAAATTCAGGCGAACGTCAGTTTCGAACCGGGGTAACTCTAGTATCGTTATCGCCCCGTAAGCTGGAAGCCTCTCTTTTGAGCTACCATAACTTAACAGATGTTGGAAAAATTTGCTGTCGTATTGTTATGATATTTAATGAGTTTTTTGAGCCTGAAAATATGGTCATAACGATGTTTTCCATAAATTAAACCGAGCTAGATCATTTTTTTGCCCCTGAACTACTACCAATACCTACAAGCAAAATTTCATGAAAATCGTTGGAGCCGTTTCCGAGATTCTGATCTTTTATATAATACAAGAATTGCTCGTTTAAAGATATATCTTTTAAGATCATTTGAGTTTGGGTTAAATATACAGTTGCTGTGTTTTATTTACTCTCCATTGCGTAAGATTAGACTAATTTGGTGTGAATGTACGAGATAAATCATTTGCACAAGGCCGGCTATGCATCTTGCAATCAATGGGCGGAGCTCAATACTTTCCAGATGAGATAACATCATCGATTTAAGTAGAACGTATTAAGAACTTCGGAGCTTTGATGTCTCATTTTGTTACCGTAAAATTTGACGTCAAAGCTCGACGATCATAGTGGCTGCAGGCAGGTGCCTCGTCTGTTTGTATGCTTACCTTTTTCATATAAAAAGCACATTACGATCTAGCTGTGCCCCACGGCTTAAATATTTTACGATTACAGTTGTAAAGAAAACAAAAGATTAAATAAATCAAATCAGTCAAACTGTTTTTAAAGTTTACCGAGACTAAAAAACAGCAATTGAGATTACTTACTTTCATTAGTACATAAGAAGACAAGGTATTTCTATCCATGTTCTATTATTATTAATTCTATTACTACTGCTATTATAAGGTTTGTCATATTATTGTAGTAGGCAAACTTTAAGGGTAATATTTACCGAGTTCCAAAATTCGTCACTAATATTACGTAGAGCATATAATTACCCGTAGAATCCCTTGGAGGGTCTGATGATTACCTATATCAGCCAGTACCCTCTGCTGGCTGATATAGGTAATCATCTCAGATAAAGAGAGTATTATTACTTTGCCATTTTCATTCACATTCACAAATCTTTTCACTCCCTAGATAGTTGCAGAAGTTGAAGATATTTCGAGATTAATAAGAGCGGTATGGATGTAGAGATATTCATTGTACTGTTCGTTGTCAGACAGAATACAGGAAATTGTTTGTAAATTGTGCCGCTGCAGTCGTGAGAGAATCTGCGTCGATTGAAACCCAAATGCTTGCCAAAATCAATGCTACCGTTTGTGTTGTATGTGTTAACACACAAGTGGAATTTACCGAGACTGTGTACAAGTTGAATTTGCACTCTGAGGGTTTTCTGTACAGGAATATTTTATTGGCTTTTGTTACGTTTTTCTAATATATACAAATTATAACGAGTATATTTTTTTGTGTGTTATGTAGTCCATCATAAAATGTGTATGGCAAAATAATCTTTGCTGGGCACAACGAATTTCAGTATTCCACTTCGTGGTACACGTACCAACGTGGTAACAGAACTTTATTTCAGGATTGTCATTTGATTTCTGCTGACCATGTGTCCTGTCCTGCTACAGTATCGGGTCGAAAAATTTCCTTTACCCAATCACTTCACTGCTAGTAATGAATCCTTAGGAAGCTTATTCTCGTAGGAACAAGGAAGAATACACTTCAAGTGCCTAGAGTAGTGTACTCGTAATTTGGCTACCGGACTCCTCTAAAATAAACGTGTAGTAGGACTGTACCCCTATCACGGGTTTGCCACCGTTTTCGTAATCTATAATCGCCAGCATAGCTCGCAATATTTGAATGACATATTATAGTTCTTCACGTCACCGCTGGGAGTCGCTGCACAATTTCTCATACTAATATTCGGCGTAGACGCTAGTCAGTATAGATTACAAAAACGGCGGCAAGCCCGTGATAGGGGATACAGCTCACTTTTCGTATGTGATATTCCGAAATTATTGTACTCAAAAGTTTTTATAAATTGTCACTTCCTTGCCTACCAAGTTGATATAGCTACAATAATGTAATACGGTAGTGTTATTATACATAAAATAAATCGTAACAATTGTTTATTATCTCACTAATTGTACCGCTGGTGTACCTACTGACGAAGGACTGTGTTAACTGCTAACTAAATAAAGCTGATAAGTAACACTGTTATGTTTCGACAAATAAACAGAGGGGAGTGTCTATGCGAGTGTACGTAATAATACAGAAGGCTTATATTGTGTAACATTTGTGAGCAAAATAAAGTTATTTACGGGCTGATAACAACAATGTCAAGGGCAATGCGTTTCACATAATGAGATTTTCTGGAATTGGTTTAGAAGTACTTTGCCGTATTATTTTGTTTTTGTATAACGTGCAAAGTGGTTACTTCAAGTCCCTCGGCGTAAGACCGAGATATAGTATAAATCAGAATGATTTGTGCTACGGCGTGTCTTCTTGATGGAATAAAGCATTAGTACACTTTAAATAGTAGGTAGTTATATTGTTATGTTTCCATTAATTTCAGTTTCACATCAGCTATCGTCTTATAACGTTAAAGTGGGAATCAGTAAAGGTTAGAACAATATTAGCCTATTCAATACCTAATACACAGTTTAGCAAATCAATGTGAAAAAAATCCTACTTAGGGCCTTCCCTACTCCCTGTCTCTATGTTGTCTAGAGGTACTTAAGAACCACAAAATTGGAAGATATTAGACGGTGTGATTCATGGTGTGCAACATCGCACACACGCAGAGGTGCGCGCGTACGTGGATTTCAGGGTATCTCGAAATGCGCATTTTTCAACTTATATATTATTAGGTGACAGCAGTAGGCATGATGAATGAATTCAACGGTATAGTCAAAGTGATATTGTTTATAATGTATGTAAATAATATGATAACATTATTATCAGTTCAGCAATGTAAATATTTAATATTATTCGACATTTTGTTGAACTATACTTTTTGTTTTTCTTGTTAGGTTTGTTTGTTGTGACCAAAATGTGTATCCTATATCTATAAACATAATTTTCCCAAAAATATGTTGATGATCAAAATAAAGTAAATCTACATGGCTATTATAAAGAGGAAAGATTTGTATTTAAGTCTGTATGTTTGTAATGAATAAACACAAAAACTATTGTGTCGATTTCAAAAATTATTTCAGCATTGGAAAGCTTGGCATTATCGGCGAGTAAAATAGGCTTTATTTTATCCCCGCACTCCCACGGGAACGGGGACTATGCGGGTGAAACCACGTGACGTCCGCTAGTATATTATATTTATGTGGGAGCGGTTGTGGCTTAGTTGTTAGAATCGTCACCTAAGATACGACTTCCAATTTTTACCAATGATTTTTTTTAAACTTAACTGCACTGCTGTCACCACACGAATTTTACGTTTAAGAAAAACGTTAAGGAGAAGCCTGAATATGTCCGACAAGCAATTCAAAGCCTGTAAAGTACCTGAACGAACCGGCGATGAATCTACAATCTATCAAGTTGGCATATCATAATTTTCGGTAAAAATGTGTTTGTTGTACATAACATCTCTGCTAACCTCTTCGGAACTCTTTTGGGAAGGCGTAAGATTACGAAGGTTCAAAAGTATATTTATAGCATAAAGCTACGTTGACGTCAATCTTATAAAAAAAGCCAGTACAGTACAGTAGATACTTATTGATTAATCCCACTTTACAGTTATAAATAGCTCTCAGCCCGCTTATCGTAAGCATAAAATGAAAGGAGAAAGAAGATCAAGGAGAAAAAGGACGATAATACATCTTCTTTATTGTCTCGAACGTGATTATCTAGATTAGTAAATTTTCTTTTTAAGTATTTTTCCAATACACCTTAATAATTAATAAAAAACTTATGTACAGTGATTTCACACCACGTGCTTTACGGCGAGGGAAAACATAGTGAGGAAACCTGCATATTTCTGAAAAGTAATTCAAAGACGTATGTATAGTGCCTGAGACGGCGATAGACTCACCATCTGTCACGTTGGCACTTAATCAAATTCGGTGAAAAGTGGGTGTTGTGATAACAACACCTCTGCCTACCCCTTCGGGGAATACAGGCGTGAGCATATGTATGTATCCAATACACCAACTTATTTTCAGGCTTTCTACGGTGAACGGAGGGTAAGGGGTATGATGAAATGGGTAGGGTGCAACTATATATAAATGAAATAAATAGATATTAATGAAAATGGAATCGAACATCATACATTTATTCAGTTTAGGTTCTGGTAAGGACTTAAACTTATGGCTATGAATACCACGATAAAAGGAGAACCGGGAAGATACTCAGATGGCAATTTGTAAACTTCTTCGAAATGAAATAATATTACTACAAAACATTATTTTCAGTCTACCTCATAGAAAACAGGTTTGAGCACAAATTATAAAATATATTTACTGTCTACCGTGAGTTAGCGCAATGTATGAAATGTCCACTTCTTACTGTCAAGCTTATTGTAAGGCGAAATAATGATATCATTAGTTCCATGCATTTTTGAAATGCGTAGAACTAATGATATTTTGAATTTCCATAATTAATCAACATTCAAACACAATGTCATGCCCACGGCTGCATCCCTAGGGTGATTGAGACTACTTTTAATTATTGGACCAATTACTCTACTTGGTACCTAGGTAAAGTACTACTAAATAGAATTATAATACATACATATGCTCACGCCTGTATTCCCCGAAGGGGAAGGCAGAGGTGTTGTAGCACCCATTTTTCACCGAAGGTGATTAAGTGCCCACGTGACAGATGGTGAATCTATCGCCATCTCAGGCTCTATAGATACATCTTTGAATTATTTCTCAGATATATGAAGGTTTTTAGACAGGTTCAGTTATAGAATTATAACTGATGAAGTAATATATGTTTAGCAATTAATTGATGCGAAATGTTTACTTTCATTATGTTTCATTATGTTTTTACAAACACTGTTCAACTAACATTTTATTGAATGCTAAATAATCAAATATAATTCCACCACTAGTGGAAAAAAGGTTAAATCAGGGGCCCAACCATGAGCTCCTATTACACGTCATATACACGTCATATACATCTGTCGCATAATAAGAGTAAAACTATAATGGCAATAAGAGGTCATGGTAAGGCCCCAGGTCTGCCAATATACGCTGAAAGACCATTAATATTAATAAAAGTTTTGAAATTTCTCAAAAAGTGTCTTAATATTGCTACTATATAAAGCTTACAGACTTTATTTCTTAGTTCAGATTATACTAGTACAGATTTCAAGCAAATACCTGTGGGAAATATTGTCAGCCCTCGGACCGAGTATAATGTACTACCAAACTAACAAAGCGAAAACTATACACCACGCCCCCGCCCCAGAACTACCTACACGTCTTATACATGTATAGAAGAAACCTGTGTAATGACGGCGACATTTTCCACCTAATTATTATTGATATTGGTGGAAAATGGGTGTCCAAACACCTCGGCCTGCCCCTTTGGTGGCATCATAAAATTAGGAAGAATGTAATCGATTGACACTCTCTGAACCAATGAATTTCTTTAAAATTGAGATTGATTTTTAAGTATTACCATATGCTTAAAAAATTGTCTTTGCAGAAGTAACGTTTTATTACTATGTGCGCCCTGCGTGCGCGCCGTGAGTTTAGGGTGATGAGAAAGTGTATGTAATTCGTATATTAATTTGCATTACCTACGGCGTCTGTGTGTGTATCGTGTTATGTTTCTTCAGATGATACAACTGTAGTGTATCCTTTGCAATCTTATTTACTTCTAATATAACCGTGGTGGCCTTGAGGTTTGAGCAATCGCCTGCTACACAACCGACGCAAGTTCGAATCCCAGCGGTACCTGTACCAATGAGATTTTCTAAAAAACTTATGTACAGTGATTTCACACCACGTGCGTTACGGTGAAGGAAAACATCGTGAGGAAACCTGCATATATAGAGAAGTAATTCAATGACGTATGTAAAGTGTCTGAGATGGCGATGGACTCACCATCTGTCACGTTGGCACTTAATCATCTTCGGTGAAAAGTGGCTCTGCCTACCCCTTCGGGCAATACAGGCGTGAACATATGTATGTATTAATATCACCGCCAGCATTATGGCCTTATTGTTTGGGATCGGCGCAATATGATTTTTTATTGGATTTCGCTCTCATCAGCCGTATCTGCATCCACTCCCTATTAGGCATTTCATCATGCATTCACACAAGCCAGCTATAATCTCTTATCTCTATCCTTTTTCTCTCAGGTTCATGCAAGCATCCATATCATAAACAATTTTTTGCAACATAACGTGTCCGTCCCATGACAAAATGCTTCTTCAAATAGGTGGTAGGTGTTGTATGATAAAACACTGTTACTTTGACCTTACGTAAGAAACTATAAATTTCGGCAGAGCGTGTTTTTCACCCCAGTATGTCGATGTAATAAGCGTCGTTTAGGCAAGCTACGGTAATCTTTTACGATCTGCAGATATCTAAGAGATCTTTTGTTAACAATCTAATTAGTATGAAACAAATCCAAAGGCTCACTTTTATGACTCAACATAATAAGATTAACGCGGTTATTATTCACTAAGTGTCATAGAACTTATCGGGTTCTTATTAGGTTATTTTCATTTAATTTCTGAGCGACCTATATATCGACAGTATTCCAGCTGCTATGATCACTGATGATGAGCTGAAGAACTGAGCTCAGAATCCGATAAGGTCTATAATAGTATATACATAATAAGTTCCTAGTTTACTTACCAATTATGTTTGAGCACTAGTTAAAGAAAACTTTGTCACTGTTCTGATATCCCATAACGTTGCAGGAATTACACACAGTGGGTGTTATGTCAGCGTTTTAACACGGCCGCGGTGTGACGGGTAGCGTCTGAAACTGAAGTGTTTCAGGGGCGCTGCCGTCAGCCGTTCGCCCCGGCTACGCTTCAAGCGATTTGCAGCTACGAAGCTACTACGCTTCATCGAATGACTTTATAAATTCAACAACGATGATTTCGAGTGTATTCACAAATAATCATTGGTATTTTGCTGCTTTACGGTGAAGGAAAACATCGTGAGGAAGCCTGCATATTTCTGAGAAGTAATTCAGTGACGTATGTAAAGTGTCTGAGATGACGATGGACTCACCATCTGTCACGTTGGCACTTAATCATCTTCGGTGAAAAGTGGGTGTTGTGATTACAACACCTCTGCCTACCCCTTCGGGGAATACAGGCGTGAGCATATGTATGTATGTATGTCATTGTTATTTTTTCCTGCAGGTGGTTAGGAAATTTAAGAGATTTGTATACTATACAACTGTATCTATAGCAGTCGACTGAGATTATTATAATATAATATACACGCCAGAATATGTGAGCTTTGCAACGATAACCTTGAATTTCAGTATGTGATTAAAATCAAGTTAAAAGTCATAAATATCTTTATTCGATTAAACTTTTTACATAGTACTTTCAAATCATCAGAATGACATAATTATACAGAATTATACATTTAAACAATATTCTAAGATTCATACATTTAGAGAAAGGTTAATTAATTAAGCAAGATAAATATACGAAAGATTTTTTTTTCAAATATTATTATTACAATTATCGGGTATGAGAAAGCGCTAAAGCGGCTGCGCGGGGTGCCAGTACCCTCGTGTTACTAAACCTCATTGATTTTCAAACTGGCTTTATCATCGAATCTCGCATGAGACCTCTACTACCTACATTCGAATGCAGATTGGCACTTGCCCATGGTCATGTGTAGAAAATAGGTTGTAGGTACGCAATATTCGACAAATTTTCTAACAAATCATCACACTAACATACATTTTCAACTATGTGTGCTCTGCGGTTTTGCCTGAGTGGATTTAATTTCATGGGTAAAGCACGATATTTCGTGTTTTTATTTTATTTTTGTGCGGAATTCTATATAAAAAAAAGTTGAAATCGTTGAAGTCGTAGTTTCAGAGATTAACTGAAACCGTAAAGATGACATACTATGAGATTTTTACCATTTAATTACTCTACATTTTTGATATTGGGACAAATATAATATAGGTGTATGTAAAATATATATTTAAAACAGCTCTTAGGAAACTGAAGTAAAAAGCTTTTGAAATCGTATTATATACCTATCTGTTAATCAGCTGGAGTGCCATCTGTTGCTTTTCTGGTTAATCACTTTTTGATCATCGTAAGGGACCAGTGAAACTAACTAAGCATGAAAATCGTACACTTGAAGCGAGAACCCCAATGTTGTCAACTTATACTGTGACTTCTTTAACAGTTCAAATTTGCGTTCACAGATGGCAACTGGGAAATGAGTCTCTTTTACCGAAGCCAGCATACTGAATTGGTTAAACGGTTGGAGTAATGTGTTCTTGAAATGTTTTGCTCAAAGTGTAAAAGAATTTCTAAGAACACTCGGCAGATGTCGCCACACGACATCTAATACTAATAATACGTGCTATGGAAATTTTAGTTCTAAAAAAAGTTCTATAATCGCATGGAAATACTTAATTCTACGTCAAAATAGGAGTACCGTTTCAGCGATTGGCTGGAATAAACAGACAGACAGACAAGGAAAAATAAAAGTATTAATTTATTTTTTATATGTTATTACCGTAATATATAGTTTCATAAACATTGAGATTGAAAGATTGAAAAACATTTAATTTGGAATTACAAACAGACACTTAATTTTTATAGATGTATACATATGTGTTAAAAATATTGAATTTGTAGGTACATCACCTACAAATTCAATATTTTTAACACATTCGCGCAGAACTGAAGTAGAAAATGTTGTACCTTTCTAAACTAATATACATATATTATATAATAATAATGCTGAGCTCTAGCAGTAGGCTCCATCTCTCAGTCAGCAAGCCTTCAATATTAATTAAGCCTTAGAGAAATAAAGTGGGGCACATTAAGTCTCATTTGTATTATACGGCCATAATTTTACGTAATTTAAGCCTATTTAGCATTCATAACTTGAGCCCAGATTGCAATTGCAGTATTGAATTCCTTCAAAATATACATAGATACATACGGAACATTCGATCTTCCAAGACTTTAATTTTGAACAGACGACCAGACTGTCTTGGAAATAGGTCCATCAATACATATTTGTATAGATAAAGCAAAGTATGAGCACTCGTATACAGTAAGTAGATACCATTTGTATTGTCCAAGCTGTTCCATACTCTCAATAGATGAAACTACCCATGATCGAGATAACAAAGGGAGAATAAATCGCTATCGTTTTGCTAACAAATGTCCGTGAGTGATGTTCCAATCTCATATTCGCTGTTGACATTCAGATTATAAGCCGTATACTTTATCTAACTAAATGCGAATTTCTTATAATTTATTACAATAAAAATATTTAGTACAAAATTGTTTAATGATTTGTGTTTGTTGATAAATATGCATTATTAATACTGCTTACGGACAGAGTTCGTATCCCTCATATCATAATGTATTTAAAGATGGAAAAAATATTACGATTATTATAAATCTTTCGCGGTTTACCTTACTTTTTAGTTTAATCAAAACAGCCTAAGTTACTCATTTGAAGTTGTCAGTAATTGAAAGTCCTTTTAATCGTTCCAGACGTTTCAAAGTGGCCGGATCAAACAGACAGAACAGAAAAAAAATTAAAAAATGATTTTTGATTTAGTACCGTAAGTATATATTTTTTGTCGGAGGCCTAAAATATTCTGACAACTGGTTAAACCCAGTTCACAGATTTTCCTCGTTAAAGGCGTTCAAAGGTCAGATGGCAGTCGCTTCGTATAAAAATCAGGTGTTCAGCCACATCGGGTTGAATCAAGTGCCGACCTCAACAATGTATGGGATAAGACCAGGCAGATGATGATGATGCAGTTCATTCTTATTATTATGAGCCTGTTGTGTCCCGCTGCTGGGCAAAGGTCTCCATTTCACTTTCCACACACCAACTGTTTCTGTCCTGAGTAGTGTGCTGCCAATCGGTCTTGAAAGCAATAAGCTTATGCCACCATCTCCTCTGAGGCCTACCGCGTTGTTGTTTATATTATGCATTTAGTGAAAGGATATTGGAATAAAAAATATTACTCTTCAATTTGAACTATCTGTATATAGATTTTATGGCATAACATTTTTCCCTCCTCGAATGTGGTTTTATATAATTATGGAAAAAACATACATTTAAGGCTTTGGCTTACAGGACGTACAGTACAAATATGACTTATTTCCAACAAGCCCATGACTTCACTGGCTTAATGAACCAAAAAACACGCAACTCGACCTACAAAATTCTGAGATGTAATTGAATTTGACACATTTTAGCATTTACCAACTTTATAAAAAACTGCATGTTTTAAGTACACCATGTAATAATATGGTATGTTGAAACAAGTTAGAGTATTTGTTCTTCTTCTTATAATACAATTAGTGACCCGCCCTCTCTTCGCTTTGGAATACGATTCGGAAGACATTGACAAAACGTAAATTTTTCTGTTCTATCATGAAATGTATAAATTTTTTAGCCTATCGCAGTTCGTCAAAAAGTTCGTAAAATCCATTTCAAATTGTAGCGTATTTTAGACAAACGAGTCGTAAGTAGTAGTAACGAAGTTGCGTTAATCTCAAATAATTTTGTATGGAAATGTCGACTACAATTAATTATATTATTTAAAGATATTCAAATGTGCGCGTGTTCCAATCTATTTATTTGCCTTAACGCTTAAACCGACTTAATGGAATAGGGTATAATGCGATCGGTATTAATTCGCTACGTGTCAGAGTGCGCGTCGTCGTGATAAATCTAATACGGCGGATGCTCCAATATGGCGGCAAACACAATTACTTTTCCTTAATTACCACGTTAACGAGAATATTCCCATTATTATGTTGACATTATCAAACTAAACACACATTTTTATAGGCTGTAGCAACTTGTGTGGTTTTTGCAAGTTTTACTAGAAGGTCACGGTATATTTGAGAATAGTCTTCGGCGCTTGTCGGCTGTAGCCATATATTGATCAATACTAATATTCCTATAAATTGTGAAAAGGATTCAAGCTTCCTTGACATTATCATATCAAGACCGACTTAGAATTTAGGCCAAACCAATGACTTTGCGTAATTAATGGGATGTTTAATATTTTCTACAGAGCTTCCTACTCCGGACGCTCAGGTTATGGAATAAGCTACCGACGACATGGCTTTCCCATGCGAATACTGCTTCTCTACAACAGCGTGCAAAATGTTTACAGGAACGGCAAGAGTAATGCCCCTGGTGTTACAAGCGTTCATAGGCTGCAATAACCATCTAATATGAGACTGGTCGTATGTTGTTTGCCTTCGTAAACTAGCACAAAACAGACCACTATGTTTACCCCATAACAGCATTTAAGACTAGTCCGTTTATTTTCTTACTTGATTTTATTAAGTAAAATGTAAACAGCTAAGATATTGGTATGGACTGGAGATGATGAAATATACATTAAGCCTGTGTGGCGTTTGCAGCTTCAGAATATGTAATTGTATTTCTACTGCAGTCTATGAACTCATGTTACTTCATAAGGAATTACATCGCTGCGCCAACATAATGATAACATCTAAGTATTTGCTACTACTCTGCAACTCTATTCCTCCTCGACTCTACTCATTTCAGCGAAAGTGACTTTATCTCCCTCAGGAATTCAACACTACTAAGGTAGAGTTATTTTGCTACTTGGTAAAGCGTAAGGTGGTAAATATATAAACCTCCAAACATCGAACGGAAAAACTTTTCATCCCACTCTTAAAATACAATACAGTTCATAAAGCAATACTGAACCCCCATAAATAAGGAGATAATACTTATTTTCGGTAAATTAAAACATTTTTATTTATGAATTATGTTCAAAGAAGCGATTTGAAAATAAAACTCTCCGTTTGAGATTAAACCATGGAGATTAATGGTGATCCCATTTTCCTTGTAGGGACCAAAACTTAATTTTGTTTCTTAAACTTGCTTACAGCTAAGCACCGGATTAAAATGCTTAAAACTCTTAGGGGTAGATTGCACTGAACTTAAATGTAGTTAAAGCTATTTAGTTTTCAGTCTCTATATACATAAGTCGCGAAACAATTAATCAGGTTTCTTGATTAATTTTAAATTTTAAGTAAAGAATGCCTTTCCTAGCCATGATTTTCTATTACCATTAGATTTCGCGGTGTAATTTCAGCGAAGTTAATTTCCTGTGGCTTATGACGCGTTTTCTTGACAGGTTTAAAATTTTCGCAATAGAAACTCCCTATAAAGAAGGCAAATATAGACGGAAAAAGATTTCTACCAATTATTAACTTCGCTTCATTTAATTTCCCATTCACTTGAATCCAAGCTTTGAATGGAATAGTTTTAAATATACAGATAAAACCTACTTTAACCACAGGATGCTAATGGAATATAATCTCTAGTAATGAAATTCTAATCTCCTGTGTGCGCCAGCGAGCAATGCAATATCTACTTTACCATTAAGTTGTCATATTTGTGGGTATATTCTTTCTTGTTTAAATGTTACTATAATAGTACGGCTTTATTTTAGCTAGTTTGTAGACGACTTTAATATACTATGTGGAAGTTGGAATATGTTATTAGTAGACCAAATCCTTGGTAGTAATTCATCATCCTATTCAACTCTAAGTAAATCAACGTTCCCATTTTCCCAAGAATTTTGGGGTCAGTTTCCCAACCAACCCATCCGTGACAATGATTAAAGTTTGTGCTATAAGTTGGTTTCTTTATATATCACTGATGACGCACAACTCAATTCGATTGAAAATATATTAGGGCCATTTTATACAGGTTGCCGTTCGAAAGAGTTTTCAGATCTAGGATATTAATACAGCTAAGTACCTACTGTGGGTATTTGTATAAATTCCTAAAATCTAAAAACTGCTTAGAGCCACACTGCGTAGAAGAAATTCCATAAACCAGAATGTAACCGTTGTAACTTCATCAACCAGCAAGCAAACAATTTCTCATTGTTAAGCAAACCTCCGAAAATGCAGCGCGATTTCACTAGCTAAGCAAAGTGCATGAATATCTAAGGATTAAGTTACCGCACACCGAATATCATATAACATGCGAAACTTACATTATAAACATTAAGTGAGAACGAACATAATGTATTTTAATCCGAGTGGTTTTCGTTTACAAATGAAATGTATGCATTTCGTGCAATGGGAACAATTTGCTATGTAGTAGGTATACGCAATCAGGATCGCTTAAATCTGGCGCCGCTTGAATGGGTCACCAATGAGCGTGATTTCACTGGACTATAACCTCACCGATCTCCACTTATATGCGTTAACTAGTGGCCAGTTGCGATTGTAGTTTTCCTTCAAATAATTGTATATTATTATCACAATTAGATCTACTTAAATAGAGCTGCGAGAATAAATTTATTACTTATTATTATCTTCATTCAAATAAGAATAAATATTTAGTGTGCAAAATAATTAACGCCAAAAGCGATGATATTTAAAGGATATATTTACATTGCACATAATACGCTTATACTGAAATTATAAAACTAGCTTTTACCCGGACCTTTGTCTGTGTAATGTTTTTTCTTTAGTCAAGCGATCGAGACAATTTCCCATATCAAATATTAATATGAATTTGCTATAATGGGTAAATATAACATAAAGAACGAAAAAAAAAGCTTTTTATTTGTTTCATACACCTTGGTTGGTACATTGTGTGCAAATGACAGCAAACACTTAACAGGTAATGTAGTGTTAAACTAGACACGTTATATATCACGATGTAAAACACCTGCCCTCCGTGAATATACCAAGGTAAAACACCTCAGGTAATGTACACACCGAAGTTATTTGCTTATCAGCCTCAAGTCGTGTACCCGCGTACCTTTTTAAAAGATAAAACGATTCGGGGATCGACCAGATGAGCTTTCAATTAGATTTCTCTGGCATGAGGGTAACCCTATTCCGGTGATGTTTACAATTTTCCTAGCTTCACTTATGAAACTCTACTCTGTGCCTAACCTAGTTACCAACTTGTCGGAAGTGAGCGTCATGAACAAAATCTAAGTGAATTTGTCAAACGCGACTGTATAATAAGCTTTCGGCAAAGTAGCTGGGCTGCTTGCGAGGCAGATAGGCAGGTAAATAATTTACATCGTTGACGTTTAATGTTATTACGGAGATAAAGATAGAACTGCTAATAGCTTACAGATAATTGTATTCCAAGACAAACCAAGTGTATTCTTCAACTTCTTGTGAGTCTTCAACGATAAAATAAAAATTGGTGTCCTTAATAACGGGTCAAACGATGTTGATGGAACAGAACTTAATTAAACTAAGCGGCTCCAAACTTCACGGTGTACTTTTATCATAAAGTTATTCACAAAATTGAGTTTCACGTTTCCTTTATTTTTATAGCTATCCGAAAGTAAAAACGTTGTAGGTAACATTATTTCCCTACGCAGCGAATGCAAACTAAATCGCGTCACACTCGGGAAGATTCACAAACTCGACATCAATTTATAAATAGAGACCAAAATTTTCGTTGAAAGCCGCTATCCGATTACCTAGGGGATGTATTCTGAACGCGTCGTTTTTTGACAGTATCAAGGTGTAAACTGCTAGCGGGTATTGTACTACATCCGGCAATGTTTATAGCCTTAGCTACATTTGGCTTATTAAATGTATAATATAAAAGCTGAAATAAATATGAGTATTCGGTAGATCACTCAATGCCACTTTAGAGGGCATCTACTAGCTATATATATATATATATATATATTATGTATTGAGGCAGTGCTAGCAAAAATATAGTTAAGTAAAGTGTGTTGTACAGATAATTGTGGAATTTTAATGCTACAGCGATACAACATTTTAAAACAATTTCGTGTTCTAATAAGATGTTCAAACAAAAAAAACAATAAAAGAAAAGGCATCAAGTGCCAATGGCATGCGTGCTCGTAGAAACGTGTCTACGACTCGGGTTGGTTCGGCACAAATAGCCGTATCTGATCTGCGCTAATGTCGTATACGATACAACCGTTCAATTTTGTTCTGATCGCTATCTTCCGTAATTTGAGAATGCTATAAGGAGGGAATCGCTTCCCGCGTGATAATCGACAGGCGACAGCGATCCTACGCGCCCTGCCGCAGATTTATGACGTAATATTTGAGATCGAGAAGACGAAGCGCCTCCTTATGTAGGGTTGACAAAAACATGTAAACAAAAAATACCACCAGGACTCGTAAACGTTTTGCAAACATAGCCCGTAGCGAATAACCATATCCATGCGAATAACCGATATTCGTTACAGTTTAATCTGGCAGCATTTGAATATGCTATGCATAACAAATGACATTTTATATTGATCCAATTGAGCTAACTTTACGAAGCAGAATGTATAATTAAATAATTTTGGTCTATCTTAGCTTTTGTTTCAAGCTAAATTAAATAAAAAAAAAAACATTTTTAAATTAATCATACCCACAGTTTTCTTGTGTTACCGATATTTTTCTGCACACTTTTCCTTAGCTGCGGCTCAGGATCCTAAGCAAGGCATGCATTAGAATTGGGAGTGATGATTCGGATAAATCTTTCAATTCCAGATCTAGCACTAGACGGCCAGTCTTCGAGCAGGCTAAGCTACATCCAATGGGCCGAACCTCCATTCCAAACTTGTCCTTTATGTAGGTACCTATTCTCTTCTAATCCTGTCCATTCTTGAAACCCTCATTTCAGCTGAGTGGAGATATTTTTCATTGTCGTATATTGAGGCGGTATTGTCAAACGAACAATATGATAAATATTTACGATAGTCTTACTAGACTATTTATTTTCAAGTCAATCGATCTATTTGAGCGTGCTTTCTTCGTATAATTCACATTGTTACACTGGTACACATCAATATAAATTATCATCATATTAATTAAGTGTCTAGATAGTTAGATAGATATGCTGCCGCCATCCCAGAAGGGTCTCCAAAGGGGTAAGCTGAGGTTTTGTAACATTTCACCGAATAATATTAAGTGTCAAAGTGACAGAGGGTGTCTGTGATTTCGAAATAAGTAATGCTTAATATTTACTTGTTTAATATTGAAGCCATTGAAAAGTATAGAAATGAGGAGTTGAACATGATAAGTAAAATATTACATTTAAGGGCATTCAATAATAGTGGAAACTTTATTGCAAATTCGTAACCTCAAAATGAGCTATATTACAGTACTTAGCTTCAACCTTTCCAGAAAAAAAATAAAACGATTTTCCAGAAACATATATGTAGGTACTTTATGTCTTTCGTTTCAATACAAAAGATTTAATATGTAGTGCGGAACATGAAAACTCTTTCCATAATTATGACAGCCGTGCATCGGGTGAGTGAGCAATTTCAGTAGTTGCGTTGCTTCTTTCCTGCGCATCCGTAGTTTATTCTCCACTACATTACAGCATGTTATCAAACATACTCGAACTCTTACTGCTATATAATATTATGTAATAGCAAACATGCCCACGTCCCAATCTAATAAAACGTGATTGATTTTCTTCGTGATTAATTATGATTGATCATGTTTTACTCATAAAACCCGTTTGTGTAAACATTGGGACAAGAATAAAGGGTTTAATTAAGCTTACGAACGGTACCTTTCAATAACTTGTACCTAAATCTACACACAAAGTTTGAATTAGTATTGGCTTTCAATGCTTTGCCTTGCCTTGTCTATTTTGTTAAATCATTTTATGTGCGCTTGATTTAGAACCATTACTTACGATGTGAGAAGTAGATATCTATCTATCTATATAGATAATATCTACAACGAAAACCATGTGTTTTGTCCAAATTATTCGTTATTAACTCTAACAAATATCATAGACCAATATTAGTATAATGAAGCCACATGACACTGCTGTTATTACTGCACAACAACGCTGGAAATAATACAATTTGTGAGTGTTGTGAGTACACTCCCAACGCATTCAGGATCACGCTTATGCTAGTTGTATCTGACTTTAGTCCATGAAAATAATTTTCACAGTCGTTTCATTTTCCACCTAACTAATAACATCAACATTAATTTATTTTAATTGAAATCTTAGACGAGGAGCATTTGAAAGATCACGACCACTAAGCGACGCTGAATCCTCCCACGTACAGCGGCTTCCACGTTGTCATTTAGGTAGCCGGAAAGGTCCACTTTTTGCTCGCGGGGTTCCGTGCAAAATAATGTGACATTAATAAGTCTCACCTCCCCTTTTTATAGCGAGATGTCACGTATTTGGGTCACCGCCACTTTCATGTTGGTTTGATAAATAATAATATTCAAATTGGAAATGTGGGTAGTGGTTATTCATCCGAAACGTGACCCATTTATAATTCGCGTAGATTTAAGACTACCCAACTTATTGCGGAAGCGTGCTGCAAAACATTTTTTCCCGTAGCTTATTCCTGCGCCGAATATTAATTAAATATTCAGTTTATACGATTATACGTACATTATACAGTTGAACACGGGTTTTCCAAATACTTACTTGAATGGCTTCTTTCGAGGGCATCGTTGATCTAGTTATTGTATCTGACTGCTACATTAGAATTCGCGAGCGCCAGTGATCGTACTAAAATAGTCTGAAATTATATTTACTAAAATGTTTCATACGTTAAAAACATATAGTACCTACTTTAATGTAGGTACTATATGTTTTTACGTAACATAACGTTTTTATGTAACGAAAAAGTACAAGTAAGTACTTAAGTAGCATAATTGTCATAATAAATGTAATGTATCTAAGGAGCGTCGAAAACAATAGCGTATTTCTAATTGCAAGTATACTTTAGTGACGCTTTTGCTTAGTTGTTATATGAAACGAGGAAGGAATCTTGATCGAAGCAATTCGATCAAGAGGTTGTTCTTTGATCGAAACACAAACCTAAATTCGTATTTATTATGTCATATGTAGCGGAGCATGACTCGAAGGATTTGCCAACGAGTAAGTAAAAGTAGTTTTCATAATAAATCAACAGAATAAACGAATAGTACACCGTATTTTGTATGGAAATAATTTTGAATACACCTACGATATTCTGTGATATCGTTTGCTGCTGAGAAATTTAAATATTAAATCAACGTAAAGGTCTACGGGGACGAAAATCATTTATGGAATAAAATGGATAAGATTTATCAAAGGTATGTACACACGTAACGTAAAATACGGTCGAGGGATTTTACTACACTGAAGCATAAATAAACACATATATAAGGTTTCGATTCTACCTCCATCCGTGGGAGAATTTTCGTACCAGCCTTTATTTGCATTGGAGCGAAAATATTTAATCAGGCGTATAATCTTAGCGCTCCCTACGTTTTGCGGTATGTACCTATTAATGTATACGTTTGAGTTAATACCGTGAACAGATACAGTTATAGTTACATATTATTGTCCCCTTGTTATACTAAGAGCCAGGAATATGAGTTTAGCTTAAAAATTGGCCAAGTGCGAGTCGGATTCGCTACCATCATCTATAAAAACGAGCAAAAAAGGTCACACTCCCCCTAAAATATTAATTTTATAAAAATTTTGCATTTCGTCGTATAGCGTCAACAGGAAGAAGCAACGGTGAAAATTTCAACTGTCTAACTATCATGGACACTATCAGAATTTGAATTTGACATACGTGTTATGACGAGTCATAAAAATATCAATACTTCAGAGTGAAGAGCACATTTGAATATTATAAGGATATATACGCTGAATACATTGAGGTTCCTGTAAAACCAATATTAGTTGTCAGAAAATGTGTACGACTTAATATGTTATCTATTAGACATTTAATATAATAGTATCTCGCTGGGAACATATATTTTATCTCGCTGTCCCTGAAAATTTAATGAATGCTAGTTTTACTTAGATATATTGACGCTTTACCGAAAGGTCCCCTAAGGAGGCGTAAAAACACCCACATTTTTTCGAGGTCAAACAGAGTCGTTCACCTTTTTGAGAAGGGTACTTTCAGGTAGATTTCCATTAATTTTATTTTGAAACCATTATTACTTTCGCTATTCACTAAAGCACATAGTGCTCATACTGCCTTAAGATATTAGTTTTAATGACAAATCCAATTCCCAACATTGTTCCTGGATAAACTAAAGAGCTTTCCTGCCAATATCGATTCAAAACTCGTTCTATCTAATACTTCCAAGCACCTGGCGAGGAGAAACAATGGAGCACCTACAAGAATATAGGATTTGAAGTGTATGTAGTCTCTTGGTGCAAACTCGAGTAGGTCTAATATATTATTCGTTTCAATCTATCGGTTTTATTCCGACGTTGTTAGAAAGCGAGACTTTTGCGATTTTCCGCACCATTAGTGATGTGACAAACGGCGATTTGTACTCACGATGTCGTTTTCGTCCATTACGAGATCTCAAAGATCGCACGAGCTTATTCGCCCCTTTAACTTTGATCGGATATCACACTTATCTTCGAAGTTTTGAACTCATGACTATAAACCGTTTTAATTTAAAGCGCATACGTGCCAATATTCCCGCGGAAAGTTTAACCATTCCACATACAAGTCAATATAACGATGCAAATTAAATGACTGTTGAAGGTAAACTTAATTCATAAAATGTATAGATGGGTTAGTCCAATAGACATGGTATGAGTTGGAAAAGAAATGATTCCCGTCAGAAATAATTTTCATTGCACAATAGTTGTGACTCAGGAGACTGTGAAGCTATTGTGGATTGCAGTAGGTAGAGGAAATAAATCAACAAAATAAATATGACTTTTAACAAGGAAATAAATTATGATCCGTATTTATTCTGATGGAGTTTCTTTTCAATCGGTAGTGAAGGAGCTTAAAGTAGCTGATAACGACCTGGAGGAGACAAGAGTGAGAGCAATCCAGCAGCTATCGACGTATTTATTTATTACATTTTTTATTTAACTTGCAATGTATGTACGTTTATCCGGGTGGAATGTTCAACTGAAACTTAAATCAGTTGTCAGCAAAATCAATCTTTAACCGATTGAGCTGTAATTAGGTATACATTAATTTGGATAACAATGCATCGAGGAGCTCGTGGCACAGTTGCTATTGCGCATATCATTCGATCAGCGAAGTTAAGCAACCCTAACCCTAGCCAGTAATTGGATGGGTGACCGCCCGAGTTCCCTCCGTGCCTCGGAGAGCACGTTAAGCCGTCGGTCCCGGTTGCCAATTTATCATCTTTGGCAATCGGTATATATAGGTCAGTCGGAGGCCTAAAATAGTCTGACAACTGGTTTAACCCAGATCACAGATTTTCCTCGTAAAAGGGGTTGAGAAGGTCAGGTGGCAGCCGTATCGGGTTGAATCAAGTGCTGACCCCAACAATGTATGGGATAAGGCCAGGGAGATGATGATGATGACAATGCATGCTTAGTAATGTGACGTCATCGTGATTTTAATACAATGGATCATTCAATTGTTAGTTTTTTTTTCGTTTTACCACAGTATGGGTATCAAAAAAAAGGGCTTGCTGACGAATCCCTATTTTTCAATTACTATTTTATTACTATTTATTTTATTTAATAACAAATATTAATTAATTACTATTTATTTTATATCTTTATTGTTTACTATTGCGTGGAAGTACGTCAAATTTTACCTATAAGCTCATGATTCAAGCCGAAGATGCGGAATTCACATGGTATGTCATGCAAAATGCATACATACGGAAGTTACAATAGAGCGACCAAGTGAGTGAACGCAGTTGGGGAGAACGTGCGCAACATCTCTCACAGTTGCAGTAAATGTGTTCGTATAATTTTCTGTTAGTGTGTTTCATGAATAGCACCTTAGAGGCTCAAGGGAGCCGCAGAGAGTCCGGAAGGACGTGCCATGCCCGGTGCCGGCGACGGGTGCCATCCTCACATCCGCACTGGGGAATTATTTTAACGCTAGTTGGTATTAAGCGTACTCGGCAATTACATTAAAGGCTTTTTGATGCAAACTTTTTATTGCACACGCGAGGTCCAGTGTTCAATAGAGCCAGCTCTATCATTCATACGGGTTACTAAAATAACGAACTATCTATTGAAACTCACTGAATTGGCAACTCCTAGTTACAGAGGAGTTTCATGTTTTGGTTCAAAAGATTTTTCCATTCCACCTAGAAATATTTAATAGTTATACTATACAGAAATGTTTAGTTGAGGGTAAGTATTTTATTTGCTCAATACTGTTACGTATTCATTTACTGGAATACTTGAAAAATTTTATCATTTTACGTGGATTTAGTTGTTGATTCTCGGACACACTTATCTATTTTTATTTTAGGTTGATCCACCAAATAGAGATTCATAAAATGTATAGTATGTATATGACCAAAACTGTCGATAATTTCAATATTTAAATGGTTAATCAATATGTGACTAAATCAGATATACAAAGATATTGATGAATGTGGACGAATCGATAGAATAGTAAAGTTTAAAATAAACCTTGCTTATAATGTGTGATAAGAATCATACGCTGAAACCAAAAGTCTATTGACATCAAACAACACTGATGTAACATCAACGACTTTATTAGACACACAATTCTAGTCATGTACACAATCGGTCTCCCTTTAGCCAGCCGAGTTGTTTATACAAGTATCTATGTTTTCCTTTTCTTTGTTTTCCCTTTGAGTTACGTCAAATGACGGGATCACCAAGCCGTAACAGTAATCAAGGCATAATCAGAGTTTTTGTAACACAAATTAAAACAGTATTCGAGTGGTATTTGGTCCATGATTATTATAATAATTGAGTTCAAAGAGATAATTTGTTGTTAATGATTAAGGTTCAAAAGAAATACATTACTATCGTTTAAATGTAAGGAGTACAACTATTTGTATAGACTCAATCTCAATTAGCTTTTAAATCAATGACGTATTCGAGCGACATATCTACATTGTAATTTTTTAATGTTTTAGCTAAGTTTTAATGGTTTTTCTGATCAATTGAGACCATAGAGAAGCCAAATGCAAGTTGCAAACAGTTGAAGGTCGGTGACCCGTGAAATAGTGACGTGTAGATGGGGTCGTACATCAGCCGGCGAAGAGAACGTATCACGTACAAGTAACACGACGTCTCTCTAAACGGCTGCCTACTGTAGAAGCCGTGCAATAAATAAAAAGGCGATTTAGGAAATCCCGACATGACTCCCTGGATTTATACAGAGTGTTCTGACGCAAAGTTTTCCTTGAGGTCATCAAAATTCTCCCCTCGCGCGGACGATTGAATGTTATGGGCCGCGAGACGCTCTCCACTTGTGAGTTACGGCTTGTTGCCCCGACACGCTTGCGGTACAGATTTAATTCAATGATCACCTTGAACCACTCCATTATATTATGGTGTATATATATGGCACGCTACGATTACGAGTTACGATGTCTTCTGTGTTCAGAAAACATTTTGATATATGCGTTGCTGTAATTTTCCCTAATTTTTCTAAAGATAGTACCTAGTTATGATTGTATTTAAAACACTATTGACTATTCAGTGATGTATGCTATGAAGTACTAAGAAATCAATATGTTTAAATACGATATTTTTAACTTTATTTACATGTAGCTGTTTTGTAAATAACAACTTTAATGCCTTTCGAGCCCAGGGTGTATAATTTGCATCTCAAACTTGAGGTCAAGCTAATTAATTAAGTTAAATTCATCTTAAGTTTCATGGACCTTGAAGCACTACGGCCTAACACGCCTGTAATGTTTCGGGTCACGGGTTTGATTCACATGAAGTTTCGTGGGTATTCTACATATATTTGGCCTGCAGTATAGTTGTATTGTTTGTGATTCATGCATGAGCGGATTCACGAGAATGAAAAATAGATTCATGGAATCTTAGTATGTGACTGTAGCTGTATGGTTTACCATACCTACCTTTAGATAGTATCCAAGGAGGTGCATCAACATGATTACGATGAATATATATATATATATATTCATCGTATATATATATATATGTATATATATATATATGTGTGTATATATATATATACATATATATATATATATATATATATCGATAAATTAGCAGCTTTTCACTATATGCATATGAAAGTATAATCGGTACTGGGATAAAAAAAACCCTGTCTGTCTGTCTTTTTGTTCCGGCTTACCTCATGGACCAATATCTACTTTTATTATCAGATAAATAAAGCTGATAAATATCTACTTATATGTCTGTTTATTCCGGCTAATATCTGAAAAAGCTCATTTTAATGGAAATTTCACTTGCAGATATAAGGAGTATCATAGGCATACATTTATTTACTCGGTTGGGCACAGCTAGCTAAAAATATAATTTATAGGACTTTCGGCTTCGGCTAACGGTAGCATTTACGTTGCGAAATTGTTAAGCATAAAATGGTACTAATTATATTTCGAGAAGAGTAATGGATTCAATTGATTGATATATTCCCGTACGTTTGGAAAACAATAATTTTATTTCGACAAGCATCCAACCAACATTTTAGGAACGATCGTTTTGCCGTCGCATAAATTTTACTGGTTTATACCTACGTATGGATGCATACATACAGTCAGGACATTCAAGGGCAATAAATTTTGCTAACAATTTAGTTGAACTGAAATATAGTCTACTGTTGTCATGATAGAGGCTATTCAGAAATCAACGAGTAACATAAACTATTTTATTCTTGAATTCCTAAAACACGGCCCGCGTCATGTTTATAAATTTGCTATAATTTAAATAAGTAAAAATAACTATGATGATTTTAATTATTGATATCAAATTAAGGTTCGATGAAGAGTAAGAAAAGAATGAAGAAAAAGATGGAAGAGTAAGATGACATGGCAAAAACATTTAATGTCATGTACATGCGTGTTTGACTAACATATTAGATTACATTAGTCATAAAAGAGCTGCGGTGGCCTTGGGGTTTGGGCAGTCGCAGCGGGGCTTGTACCAATAAGTTTTTCTAAACACTTGTGCAATTATTTCACACCACGTGCTTTACGGTGAAGGAAAACATCGTGAGGAAACCTGTATACGTCCAAGAAGTAAATCAAAGACACATGTATAGTGCCTCACCATCTGTCACGTTGGCACTTAATCATCTTCGGTGAAAATTGGGTGTTGTTATTATAACACCTCTGCCTACCCCTTCGGGGAATACAGACGTGAGCATATGCATGTATGAAGTATCTAATGAAAGATGAAGAAGTAAGACGAAACGGCAAAAATATTTGGTTTGAAATATATTACAATATCAAATTATCAGTTGCCAAGTACTTGTAACAATTTTATCAGGTGGGGCCACGTGGCATTATGTGATATTGTCAGGAACCTTTTAGTACGATATATACTTTCATTTGAATAAAGTGAAAAGCTATTAATTACAAATAGTCGCTTTAATCTTATTTATCTGTACAGGTTATGTTCAGCCTGTATTTCACGAAGGATTAGGCACTAGGCAGAGGTGTACTTATGGAACACCCACATTTTGCCTGCATGTTGGGGGAGAGTCATTAACCGGGCACTAATCCAATTTCCACTAATCCAAACTTTGGTCTTCTACTTTAAAAAACCAAATAACATCTTACCCAATCCGGGCACCTAAATCTAGCATGTACCTAAGTGCTCCTCACTAGCATTTGTGACCAGTAGATCAACGGAGTATTAATAAGATAGTGAATTATATTCTGAGAAAATCTGTTTATACATTACTCTTAATAACATAAAACTAGCTTGTGGAACAATAAGTAATAACTTTACCGGATAATAGAACTCCAGTAATAAAGCGATATTCAATGGTCTACTAGTACTAGTGAAATGATATCAACATTGGTCTAAAGAAAATATTTCTTCAGAGCAAACAGTGCAGCGCTCCATATGAGATAACACTTAATATTCCAGTCACGCAATCAATATGTACCAGCGATATATAACAGAAGAAAACTTTCTTTCCTAAGCGATATACAGACAATAAATTCATTTTCAGTAGGCTACAATGCATTTGGAATGACGTAATGGCTTTGTGACAGAAAACTTTCATGTTGTGGGATTTATAAAGTCCATTGTTGTTTTCAACGAAAAATAGTATTTATAAATGTATTAATTTTATGTTTAAAATTGACCGTTTAAGGGCAAAGACTTTAATGTATTCAATCAACTAGAGTCAACGCCATACCTATCTATCTGAAAGTTTTTATACAGCAGGAGGCCTAAAAACTGTCTGGCTAAATTGGAATTTTGATCGGGCCTTCACCTGTTCGGTGTTTCGCTTTATAAATGCATTCCAGTTGCATTTCTCTCTTAATTACGGAGTTATTCAGTCAAAATAGTATCTTTAAAATGTTATGAACATAAGGCGGCATTCGAATTCAGAAATAAAGCAAGTGGTTCATAAAAAAAAAATTTAATCAAAAATATTAGAAGTGAAATCCGTATGCTTAATAAACTATACAAAATTTAACTTTATTTGTATTAAATCCCACTCTGTAATAGCTTAAGAAGTTCCAAGTGTTTCAACGAGTATTTGATATTTGAATCACATAGTTTTAAGGCGAAGGTCGTACGTGCTTAATACTGGTGGCATGTGAGTAGATACGTAGAGTACGCTTGAGAAGATGAAGAATTTGATATGGATAGATGCTCCCTTGAATAAAGGGTATTAATTAAAATTGATGGTAGGTCAGTTAGTCTAATGTTTAGTGTAACCGACAACAGCTGACTGCTCATAATTAAATATTTGAGTGATCATCACTTGTGTTTAAATTTTATGGAAATAACACACACACATGCTCACGCCTGTATTCCCCGATGGGGTAGGCAGAGGTATTGTAATAACAACACCCACTTTTCACCGATGACTATTAAGTACCTACTAACGTGACAGATGGTGAATCTATCGCAGTCCCAGGCACACATACATACGTCTTTGAATTAATTCTCAGGCATATGCAGGTTTTCTCACTATGTTTTCCTTCAAAATTTACTGAAATAAATAAATATTTTACTACCTAAGTTATCCATTAATAGAATATTATGCAGCTAATATTCCTTTAACATTTCCAAAACAGCGAAACCTGTTCAACCTAGAAATTTCCGGTTTGCAAATTTAGGGAAATTCTCCCGAGATAGCACAGCGGAATCGGTACTTGCATATTAGTGGACGGAGGGTTCCGAATATTACACTTATTTATATATTATTATTTAACTTAAATAGTGCCTGCTTCTTAACAATTTACGATGGAAGGAAATCCATTCAGTTTACTTTATGTTTATATTCAGAATTTCAAAAATATCATTGTACACACAATTCTATTTTTGTAAGAATTTCAATGTAAGTATTTTATTGTCAAAAATCTAAATAATGTTTAATAATTAGTTGTTTATTAGTTAGTTCGAAGTTAAAGAATTAATATTAGCTTACTCTGAATATGAAAATGCACAATTCCGGATTCTAAGTAGGTAGTCACTTCTAAGCGCGGCGTGGAACGAGTACCTGGAATGGTAATATACCTGCACTTTATATGTGGCAGAGATTCGCAACTTAATGCACGTGAACCTGAGGCATACGAAAGTGGGCAATTTATAAATGCAACTCATATCGCGTGATTTGGCTTGCTAACCACTACTGTGAGCTACGAGCAGCCGTCACATCGCACGAACGTTTAGAACACCTGCGACGATAAGGACTATTTATATACCGTCCTACAGCAAAGACGACATTAACTCGCGATATCTCCATTTATATAAGGATTCGCTCAAATTCTACGCGTTGTTGTGAGGTGTAAATTTACGTAACACTCGAAGTGTTGTGTGATGTTCAGTCGTAGCTAGAATACGCCTTTGTTCAAGCCTCGTACTAAAGTGTATTCGAGTACCTACCTATTCTGATTTCTGTTTCTCCTCGTCACCATAAATCTCTGTGTAAATAGAACAGACGTCGAAATAACGATAAAATTGCTGATAAAATTTCACGCAAAACTTTAATGTATCTTGAAAATTACTGTACCATTCATAATAATGTGTCGGATTCGATTCTCTACTGACTCTCTCGAGACGCTTCAATATTCTTTAAATAAAAATAAATTATTGCCGTTGATACCCCTGAGATAGTTTTATTGTGATGAGATGAGTATAATTTATCCCCATATTACCAGACTACCACGGTAGCATAAATATATGAATGGCTTGGTCGTCGTCATCATTTTGTTGTTTTCAACTTATGTTCATAAAGTAAATTAATAAATATTGACCCACGTTGGGCGCCACTGATTGTTGCTTCATATATTTTTGTGGATATATTATTATGTTAATGAACCTACAAAAATAAATTTCATTATGATTTAAACATTGCACCGAAAACCTTCAGTCAAAACCGGAATTTCAAATAAGTTATATAAAACCCACTTAGGGTTACTGCACATAACACTGCCGTTAACATTGTTTCGTGGCCCGATTAATGCAAAAATCGATATTAATTACAATATATTTAAAGAATACTTTTAATTAGCCTTTCAAATAGGGTAAAACTGTTTGATATAAAAATGTCCATTCAAACGATTTTATGTTCATGGAATCGAATAATATTGGATGTCTGAAATGAGCAAACGTGCAAGCGATTATCGTAAATAATGTGTCACATCTAAATTAATAAACGTTTGGCCAATAATTCAAATTTAATTTAACGCAATGCGGGTTAAATTATAGAGGCAATTACATTGTAATCTACTTGTATTGCTTTGTCCGGTCGATGTTACAATTGTGTGAACTGTGTAAGTCAGACACGAATTAATATTATGGACTTTATATGCGCTTCTATTAAATCTACATCTAAAAAAGAGGTCATCAGCTCTCTTCATCGTACAAATAATAAATGCAAAAATATAACTATGACATAATACAAATAAAATATTAAATTGCTAGCACACTGGTTCCACTCACCACATAAAGTCGATAGCAGACGAGTTACGGCTATCTAGCAACCATAGCTATCATGTTTTGCGGTGTATTATCACACTTAATAAAAGTACGTAGTGTTAAGAGCGACGTTCTCATCTTGAATAGTAAGTATTTCATGATTTGACGTTCGAGGAAGTTTAATTTAAACTTTACGTGGAAGGGAAACTGGGGAATGCCATAGACAGTTGACGTTTCATGAACAAGCATTTTACATTCTGACTTAGAATTAATATAATGATTTTGAATGTGAGTTTGTTGGTTACGCTTTCAAGCTTTGATTACAAAAAAAATGATCATTATGAAGTTATACACACAGTGAGTTGTAAGTAATACGGCAAAGGACATTAGATGCAGCGGAGCCGTCACGAGTTACGAGCGCTCAGCGAAAATAGGGAGTTAACTGTTCATGTATTTTATTCGCGTCACACCATACAGACAGACAGAGATAGGCTTATAAAATGACCATCGAGCATACGAGGTCAGCGCACGCGCACATGAATATGAACCCGCGGGAGCAAGGTACCACCAAAAAAATATTGATAAATTTAACGCAGACGACTTTCTATCAAATCTGTGGGAAATGGAATCCGGGTTCATATACATGGCAAATACTGGGCCCCTTACAATCGGGTATTCAATAAATCAATAGTTGTGTAAGACCTATTACTTAAAATGAGAAATTAACTCTCCTCTCTCCAATGTATTTATCAAATCTACGTACTACTTAAATTGTAATTTAACTAAATAAATAAAAACATTTGTTTAGTTGGCATACATTATGGCACAGTTTAATTATCGATGTCATCCGCAGAAGTTAGAAACTGTGTCGCGGAAGACTACTAAGTTGTTATACTTATCAGAAGTAAACTAACTTCGTAACAGTCAGAAGGCACAGGTTTAAACGAACCGTAATTGAATGAAAACCTTATTACTAAAAGCCCGGTAAGCTAAATCAATTCCACATAAATACAAAAGCTTGGAACAATATTGCGGGATAAAAGGCCTTCAGATTCTTCCTGGTAATCTGAGCATAACAAGTCCAATTAACTTTCTAACGATAATCCCTACGGTAATGGAATCGCCTTGAGACTCAACTAGGTAAACACAAGTTGTGGCCGTCGTAACTTGGTTGGTTGCGAGGCATTAGGTAATGTAAACTTAATAGTTAGTTGGTAAAGCTATCGAAATCCAGCAAGGCAGGTACTTGTGAACAGGGCAGATTGATTTCTCCTTACACAATCTAGTGATATTATTTATTAAGCTTGCGTAGAGTAAATTTCATGAGCTGTATTTCCTCATTTAATTTAAAATAAAAGTAGCCTAAGTTACTAGTATCATCTACCAGTGCAGCTCCCGTTATTATCGATCCAGCAGTTTCAGAGATTAGTCGGAACGGGTGAACAGACAGACAGAGAAAAAAAAAAAAAAAACATTATCAATTATCAAGTCCCGTATATATGTAAGTAATCCCATGCCTATAGCATTGTATGAAAAGTAATTAGTTAAAAACTTTGCCGGGCTTTACCCGATTAGGATAAACAATATAACCAGTGTTACTCAGAGATTCATCAATCAGCAATTAGTAAAGTAACTCTAGTAGTATTTGAGTTTAATAATGTCGAAAATACAATTATAACATTAGATAGAAATGTGAAGGAGATAGAAAAATTTACAGGTTGAACCTATGTTTAAACTACTGTTACCTACAGTTGTTTCCCGTTCAAACGTTGTAAACAAAATTCAAATGAACAAACACTAACTTCGCACTGATAAAAAATTTTTTTTAATCATAATCAAATAATCTTAGATCTGTGTGGGATGCAGATATTTTCATCAAAGATTCAGCGAAAGTGCCTATCAGTATCTTAAATTGATTTTTTAATACATTTTAGATGCGAGGGTAAATATTTTTTTCTCGTTAAAATACTCCTTACAATCTCAAAAACGAGAGGAAATTACTCAGCCGTATCTTTTTGCTTTCCACGATGGAAAAGTTTTTTGCAACCGAAGTTAGATTATAAGACAAATTACTGTTCCTGGTACTGTTGGCTGGATACCTCCCACTCCAGAACAAAGGCATCTTTGATTTTGAGATATTGGTATGTATCAAATATACGGTTACGTCAATGCTGAACCTATTGAAATAAATATTTGGAACGGATTTATTGAATGTATTTTTATAATTCTTCGCATATTATGTATACAGTTCAGGCTTATAGGCGCAATGACCGATTCAATTCTTTATAATATGCATAGTCATCTAAACTATTTTGAAATATAAAGAATGAAGTTTGACATTAACTTTATTTTTTAACTAGCTGGTGCCCGCGACTACGTCCGGCAGTATTTGACAAAAATTATATTTTGTACAATTCACACAATTTCGTCGCATAAAAAGTAATCGGCACGAACGTCTTTATGTATCCTTAAACTATTCACATAATATCTTCAAAACCAGCCCATGTGTTATGATATATAACCATAGCTATATTGTTGTAAAATGTCATCAAAATTCATTCAGTAGTTTTGCGTGTAAGAGTAAATATACATCCTCACAAACATTCGCGATAATAATATTAGTAGGATTTCAAACTCAAACTCAAAATATCTTTATTTGATTAGACTTCTTACAAAGTACTTTCAAATCGTCAGAAGGACACAAAATACATTATACATGATTATAAATGTTACCACCGGGTTCGGAAGGTAGCTTTTGTTGAGAAGAACCCGGCAAGAAACTCAACAATTACTCTTTTAAAAAAATATATATTATACAATGTTTTTGGTTACAGTATTTATATCTCATGAATATAAGCCCATGGGACACAGCACAAATGCTCAATTGTCAAATATAATAACTAAAATATTACAAATATTTGTGAGCATGGCAAATTCCAGCCAGTCAAAGCAAAGATCAAACTAAGATTAATTAATTGTAGCAAAAGTACAGTGCCAATGGGATTATTTACAATAATTTTTCGACAAAGATACATCCCAAGGTTCCTTATCACAAATGTAATCACTTACAGTATAATATCCTTTTTTGAGCAAAACTGCTTTGATGGTCTCTTTAAATTTATTGAAGGGCAAGTTTACAATTTCTGTTGGTAATTTATTATAGAAGCGTGTGCACTGTCCTAAAAATGAGCCATGTACTTTCTGTAAGCGATGCGCAGGCACTACAATTTTGTTTTTGTGCCTTGTGTTTATGTTATGCACATCACATTTTTTTTGAAACGATCCAATGTTTTGATGCACAAATAATAAGTTAGCTAAAATATACTGTGAGGCCACTGTCAAAATTCCAATTGATTTAAATTTTTCCCTTAACGAATCTCGGGGTCCCAAATTATAAATTGATCGTATAGCCCTTTTCTGTAATGTGAATATATTCTCTATATCAGCAGCTTTGCCCCAAATTAAAATAGCATAGGACATAACACTATGAAAATAACAAAAATATACGAGTCGAGCTGTTTCTATGCCTGTATACTGTCTAACTTTACGAATTGCATAAGCCGCGGAGCTGAGTTTTCCTGATAACTTGGATATATGTGGGCTCCACTGAAGTTTGTTATCAAGGGTTATACCTAGAAATACTACTGACTCTACGATATCCAAAGTTTCACCATTTACCATGACCTTTGTATCAACAGGTTTGACGTTTGGTAAAGTGAATTTAATACATTTAGTTTTTTGTGCATTTAAGACTAAGTTATTTACATTAAACCATTTCAATACCTGATCGAGTGCACTGTTTACATCTGCATAATTCGTTTTGGCTCTGTCGACTTCAAACAAAAGAGATGTGTCATCAGCGAACAGTACAATGTCACACGTATTCTTGACTAAATTTGGTAAATCATTAATATACACTAAGAACAGAAATGGTCCTAGGATTGAACCCTGTGGGACGCCCATTAGTACTGGAGAACCGGAAGATTTGACGCCATTTACTTCGACCGTTTGAATCCGCTGACAAAGATACGATTTGATTAGGTCGAGTGCCCTACCTTTGACACCGTAATAATTTAATTTAACTAATAAGGTTTCGTGTTGGACACAATCGAAAGCCTTGGATAGGTCGCAGAATACACCTATGATGTCATGAGCGTTCTCCCACGCTCTATAAATATGTCTAAGAAGTGCAACACCAGCATCAGTAGTTGAACGACCTTTTGTGAAGCCATATTGCTCGCCATGTAGAATATTATTAAGATTAAAGAAGGCGACTATTTGATTCAAAATATTTTTTTCAAAAATTTTGCTGAGGGCTGGCAGGATAGAGATCGGTCTGAAGTTGGTAGGATCACTATTATCACCACCTTTAAATAATGGAATAACTTTACTATATTTCATGAGGTCCGGGAATACACCGCTCATAATACAACTGTTAAAAATTTCAGCTAAACAGGGGGCAATTATGTCAATAATATCGTGAAGTACTTTCACTGATATATCCCACAAATCACCAGTCTTTTTGGAATTCAAACTTTTAAATGTCTTTATTATTTCAAAAGGCGTGATAGTACAAAAACTAAAGCTAGTGCCACACTCAGAAACATTTAATTTCAATAATAATTCGGCGTCTGTGGGAGATGAATTTAGGGAACTAGTAGTTACTAAAGGAATATTTACAAAGAAGTTGTTGAAAGTTTCAGCTATTTTGTTATCATCTTCGATTACTTTGTTATCAATATTTAAAGTAATACGACAGTCGCGACTCTTTGCCTTTCCCGTCTCGGCATTAATAACGTTCCAGGTAGTCTTTATCTTATTATCAGAGTATTTGATTTTCTGGGCAAGATGCAAGGCTTTAGCTTTTATACAAACTTTCTTAAAACATTTAGAGTATCTAGTTACGAATGCTGAGAACTCAGGACTATGATCATATCGTTTCATACCATAAAGATCATACAACTTCTTTCTACTTATATGTATACCTACAGTTGCCCATTCATTGAATTTTACTTTACTTTGCTTCTGAACAGTTTTTAATTTAAAAGTACTATTGAATTCCGTTTGTATAACGTTAAAAAGGCTATTGTAAAGAGCATCAGGATCTTCTTGTGGCCCTTGTAGGTTGGTTATTTTGCTTGCCAAGTTAGACCTGAAATTTGCTACAAGTTTCTTAGTAATAGGTCTATAAGTGGTTTTTTTTACTACATTATTTGTTTTATTTAATATTGTGATTTTTTGACCACAATGGTCTGACGTAAGATCACTGATAATAGATTTTTCCAGGGCCTCACAGTCGCAGAACACATTATCTAGACATGTGGCAGAAGTGGCAGTTATTCTAGTGGGTTCTAGGAATAAATGCTTTAAATTAAAAGAATTAAACAGACTAATTAAACGCACCGAAAGGGAATTATTTTCTAGCAAGTTAACATTAAAATCGCCACACACTACAATGCTTTTATTATGGCCCGCAACACGTCTAATGGCATCTTCAAGGATAGATTCAAATGAACAGAAATTGCCAGATGGGGGGCGATATACGCATATTATTACATGTCTTTCTAGTTCAATACACGATAGTTCGGCAGTACGCTCGATAGACAGGTTTACTATATCACTACGCTCTTTACATTTAACATTATTAGATACCAAGATTAAAGAGCCACCATGAATTGCTGATTTTCTGACGAATGCACTACAAAGTCTATAATTATTATTGTTGAGCAATAGCTCATGATTTTTAAGCCAATGTTCAGTTAAACAAAGCACATGAACATTATGGCTTTCTAAAAATAAATCAATTTCTAATTGTTTGCCAGCCAAGCCTTGTATATTTTGGTGCACTACGTTAAGGCGACAGAGCCGGTTGACGAGGGACTCGGCCGTTGTCTTAGTTACTAGTTTAAAGAACTAGAACTAGAACTAATTACTGTGTTATTAGAACTACATAACACCGTTTCATTACTTAGCCTAAGTTTCGTTATAGTTGCTATAACACCGTTAATATTATATGCTACCAATGTAGCTATCATATTCATGCATTTTTTGGGGATGTAAAACAAGTCCCCAGTTATAATAAATCGACTAATAAATTTATTAGTATCAAAAAAAATAAAATTGTCGCTATGACAACCTGTCCTACACATAAGATTATTTAACCTACCTATATAATCATTTTGCCTGTCTGTGTAGCTTTTACTATATGGGAAAGCAGTTATCATAATTTTGTGGGCATTTAAATGTGACAGATATTCTAAGCCACTTATTAACTCATTTGCCTATGGAACTCCATAGGTAAGCGAGAGACGTTCCTTTAATTTACTATTAATCAGAGGAATTAAGAAGTCGTTAACTTATGCATATAAACATTAAAAACAGTCACATCGCTCATGTCAGTTTTAACTCTCGTGAGAGTTAAAACTAAAGCACACGTCACCGTATAAAATTACACCTCTGAGTGGAAGAAGAAACAATGTGAATAACTAGTGGTGGGTGGGTGATTGTTGAAGTTTGCTCATAAATGTTGGAGTGATGGAATGGATGCCACCGGCTCGGCTTCACGACATAGTTCCCCACTTGCTGATACTACAAGTACCTATCTGTCCGCAGGCATGCGATTATTGCCGCACACACGTTTGAGTACAGTTGCCGACGAAACATGTAACTCAACATTTTTTTATACTATAAGAGTTGCCATAGTCCACTTGGTGATATGCGGCCACTAAAGCCTACAAACAGTGGTTATTGCATATTTTGTTACAGGCGAGGGAAGTGAAAGAGGGTTTTAAGTTTCTAGATCGACTCCATACCCGATAGCGTGATTGACCCCACCCATATTATGTGGTATTTGAACCTTCTCATCACCGATTGTACTTGTAGCACAATCATCCTCTCCCTGGCCTTAACCCATACATTGTTGTCGGTCGGCACTTGATTCAACCCGATGCGGCTGATCACCTGATTTTTATACGTAGCGATTGCCATCTCATTTGACCTTCGCAACCCCTTTAAAGTGGAAAATCTGTGATCTGGGTAAAACCAGAAAGTGTATTTCTAGCATACAGAATAAAAAAATGCAGTAGTGGGTTTTTTTATTTATGCACCTATATTCTACGCAATAGTAATGACCAATATTGTTCGAAGCAAGCTTTCAACATTAACATTAAGACTTGTCACTTCAACAGATATAATTTTTTTTACAAATAAACCCAGAATAGAGATCCAGGTAACACAGAATACAATTAGGAAACAAGCCTAATTAAAGAAGTGAACAAAAGAGTATTTAGCACAATTGAGTCAACTTTTATTTGTAGTATATTAGACCTGTATTTAGTTTTTCAATACAGTCTGTTCCTTGTTAATACAATTAATTTTGAATGAAATAAAAGTATAATTACCATTAAAAAAACATGTCAAAAAAAAGATTTTCAATATTGTCGCGGACTGTACTTCCAGTAAGCTAGAGTTAAAAGCTTTCACACCGAGCATCGGACCAAGCCAATTCGACGTGCATTATGAGTTCCAACTATTTTGCGAACATTCTATTTTGTTTTCCAGCGTAATTAACTCTCTGCTTTATTCCAACAAGTCAGAATTTCAATTTTCTCGATTATAATGAAATTGTTGGTACATTACTTATGCTGTGATGAGTGATCCTGTCATTGTGTGAGTGAGAGTCATGGTGGATTTCGGCTACTATTGTTTGTCAGAGGTGTTTTCTATGTAAAAACCTAGGATTAAATTTGTAATGTTACAATTTTACAAACTTCAAATACAACTTACGTTACTTTTATTTTGGAAAACTATTAGGGTTCGGCGGTTCCGCACGTAAAAAAATATATTGAGTATTAGCGGAGCAAACCGCCGAGCAGAATATAATTTTTTTTTATACAGAAATCCGATTCCAAATACCTAGCGGTACCTAGTGACCGCACTTTACTCTAGACTTGACGAAAATGTTATCGACTACACACTTGTAGAGCCTTCACATATTTTAATATTTTATTGTACAGCGGAATTCACAATACGTTATTATTATACGTGATTTTTTATAATAAAATACAAACAATTCCAACTTTTAATTAAAATGTGAAAAACACAGTTCCGAAGCTCTGACTGGGAACAAAGCGTATGATTCAGTACCTGCCAACACTGCGTCATATTGAATACATCAACTTGAAAAATGTTATAGACAAATGCTTCTTTTTCACATGACTCAAATAGTATACAATACAGAATGACGGACATTTCGGCTCTGTTAAATTATGGTTTGGGTATTTTTTGCACGTTAACAATACGTTTATGTATAGGGGAAGTATGGAAAATGTATGTATTTATTACAGAAAATGATATTACTGATTTAGATACTAGACATGGAGCCCTACTATGACGTCTTATTACAATCAGAGATTGACAATGAATGTGAGACTGCGTGACAGTAACAGACTTAAATGACATGTATAAGTCTGTTACTGTCACACAGCTATACTATAATGGCAATAAGAGTATACCCCCGTACGGTAGACCCCGTCTAACTACTACGACTAGCTTAATGTGTTATTTTTCCTTCAAACATGTTTTTCTCCTCGTGTTATAAACAACGTGAGAATGAAATCTTAATTGAAACTCCACGCTAAGAACGTTCAAGCTTAATTAATTACACGCGACATCTATGCTCCCTAATCGTTTACCCTCGCGTGTGTGGGTTAGCATTCATACACCAGCGCGTCGCTCAGGGTGATCCAACAATTTACTGCAGACGGGCTACGTGACACTATTGTGATCGTTCCGCCGTGCTTCCGACGAGCGTACAGACAACAATAAGAATTGATATGTTATACCCATAAACATGTACCCATGCTAGATATCGTTCTGCTTTCATTTGAGACGCAATTGGGTGTTGCAAATGTGCAATCAATCTATAGTATAAAACATGATTAAAGAAATATTTCTAATATGTCGCTTTGGGGTTTGACGCAAATTCGAATCCCAGCGGTGCCTGTATTAATGAGTTTTTCTAAAAACTCATGTGTAGTGATTTCATACCACGTGCTTATGTCTGAGAAGTAATTTAAAGACGTATGTATAGTGCCTGATACGGCCATAGACTCACCATCATTCACATTGGCACTTAATCATCGTCGGTGAAAGGTGGGTGTAGTTATTTCAACACCTCTGCCTACCCCATTTAGGAATAGAGGCGTGAGTATATGTATGTCTTTCTAATAGATTCACAGCGTCTATCTTATATCAAATTAAGCAAAGCTTTGAACGACTATACCAGATGAAAATGTAATTGTTATTTGTTGTAAATGTATATTCTTTCTTGTAAATTTGTCCCCGAATTCAGGGCAAACTAGCATGGTTTAAGCAGCGCGTATAAATAACATTTTTTTTCGATACCAAAATGAAACTTCAAAGCTTATTACGTTTTTAATACGCTCTGCTTAAAATCGTGATGGCAGGCCCCGACTACATATTACGTAACATTATATAGGTAAATTTTGTATCATAACTGTAATATTGTATTAATTACAACTACTTTTTTTAAAGGTCTTTTTTGCACAGAGAACCTGGGTTCTTCTCCTTTCCCGGCACTCACTACAGGAAATAAAATCATTCTGTCAAGTGCGGGGTCAAAACATTTAACTATGAAACTCAGAACAGCGATTGTAAGTTTCATAACTAAATTAATTACACTTACCCCTTATACCATTTAACATTGCTCGGAAATTGATCAATTAAATATGTTGCGTCTCCAAGCATTATATTCCAGCTGTATTGTTTTACAAGGATTCTATGGCGCCACGATGGCTAGCCATCTGTCGCACACGTAATGTAGCGTCTTCTCAAACGTGCTCTGGAACCACAAGGCAGCAGATTGCTAAGCACTGTGCCATCGGTCTCTCAATCAATCTTCATTCCCTTTTTCAGCATGGGATTTTTCAGATCGACGCGCTCATCCATTTAAATACATTGTCGTCATGTTTGCTAATGATGGGGTCTTATGCTTTTTTTAACCTAGTTCATTTGCGCGCATTTAAAAATAAACGCATTTTAACATTCGGATTTACTGAAGCATAAATTGAAATACTCAACGTGGAAGTCAAATTAAGAAACATTAATTTGATGTTTTAACTTCACTTATACTCATCAATATAGAATTACTATAGTACCGTATATATACTTATAAATAAAATGGAAGTGTTTGTTTGTAATTTCAAATAGATTTTCACATAGTGAAAGTAGATACGGTCCTACACAAAAAAATATTTAAAATTTGTATCTCGCCTGTCTGTCGATCTGTCTGTTTATACCAGCTAATCTCTGAAACGGGAATTTCTCTGGCAGATAGCTAATGTAACGAGGAGCAATTAAGACTTTAATGAAAAAAAGACAGGAATCCGAGACAAAAAGTCACCCAAACAAATTAAGTCTACACGGGTGAAATCGCGGGGCACAGCTAATTGTTAATAATGTTGGTATTTCATAATTTATATTATTCATTTATTAATAATGTTGGATTGGAGGTATCTTTTGAATATGACCAAATTCAAAATAAAAAAATAATATGTTGAATTTGTATTAAATAAAACGTACTATCCGTAAAGTACAAAATTGCTGCCATCCTATTTTATGATTTCCATTCCTTTGAATACGAAGGTCGTATATTTACCAAACCGTTGTGCTCTCTGTAATCTGTATACGTCTTTAAGAGTTTAACGACTTACGTTTAGCTAAAGCAATATTCGCGGAGCTGTAAAGAGTTTTCCCATAAACTTGCTAAATCTATGCACAGTTCCGAAAGTTACTTCCCCAACATATCCCGTACATAATTACTTTCCACTTCGTTATTACTTGCTTTATCTAATAAGTTCTTGTTCTTAAGGTCTATTACCTACAATTATTGGTTTTGGAATCTTAGAAGGTGTACATTTCAATGATAGTATTTGATTTAAAATATATTAATATAGTTAAACTGGTTAATTTAGTGAAATCATGAAAGCAACAAAGAAACTCCTTAAAATCCAACGAATAAGACTTTGAGATTATTTAATATTTACAAAACACTTAGCAATTAATGTCAAGCCCTGCAGAGCTAACCAATGTACGAAACGAAATTAAATAATCAATTTGTACTAGTGTTGAATCGATTAGTGTATACTCGAATCGGGTCGGTCATAGTGCACCATTTTTTGGTTCTATATGGTAGAACATTTATCTGTGGGTGTATAATATCAATATCAAATAAAATGACGACTAAATTCAAAGACCACAACATTCTAGTTTGTAAGTAACTTATAACGATAACTCAAATAGAAAAGTATTCTGGATATTCTCTATCTACTGCTAAGCCTTAAATCGGAAAGAGTATAAGTGCCTTCGGTGTCTGATTACGTTCTGTACTATAGATAGGTAGGATCGAATGTAATCTTGGGAGCAAGTTTTTGCTCGAGATTGTCTGGATCGATACTTTGATTGGATACCACTTAGCCTTCATCTCCAAGTTTGTATGTTGCCGTTACTGCTGATGGAATATTTATAGTAACGACAAAATACCATATTAAATAACTAGTTAACAGACACCGAGTGACATCCGTATGGGTCATTTTTTAATTTGTAATTATAAATACTCGTGCCAATCCCAGTAGGGTTCCCGATGGGGTAAGCAGAGGTGTTGTAATAACCCCACTTTTTTCATATTACGTGCAAATTTTGCTCTTACCCATTTATATAGCCTAAGCCTTATTTAGGAATTGAGAACACAGAATATTGAATTTCTGTTGTGGCAATAAATATTACGACTACTCAAACCCCACGGTAACCACGACTTTTATTTATAATTAGCTATTCCTTGTATATTAACTATGTTTTGGCTCATTAATAAGTGTATTTAATAACTACATAATACGGGAGCACTTCTTCGACACTTTTCAACATTTATCCATCATACGCCCTTATTATTTATACGTTTTTGACGACCGCTATGTGTTTTTCTCTTTCTAACCTGTCACCAAATTAGCTCCATTAGTTCTACTTACAATAAGTAGTTTTCAAGATTTCAGTATGGGAAATTTTTCATATTATGACTGATAAATGAAAGTATGGACGATGCCGAGCGTCTAGTGATAATTTAATAGAAATGTTGAGTATAAAGTACAAATTTTGTATTGGTTATGTATAAATGCTTAGAGTTTGACGTATTTCCATAAATCTTCGTGTAAACTGAGAGGCGTAAGTATCATAACATTATGTCGCACTCGGCTTACGACGGAAGCGCTTCTATCCAATCCGAGAGTTCTTGAAGCTTACAACTCAATTTCCCTTACCAAAGCCAGGATCAAGAAAGGTACACACATTTCAGTCATTTCATGAATACAATAAATTCCACAATCCAATGAACATTAAAATCAATACTAAGCAGAGAATAAACGCGTTAATATAGAACAAATTAATACTTGAACCAATAATGCTGGCTAGTTTCACCGCGCCGTAGCTTGAACAAAGTTTACCTTTAAAATATAACTTTTTCCAATTTCATGATTTTAAAGTGTTTATCTGGAAACTATGTTCGTAATTATTATATTCCCTAGGGCGTTTCGTGATATAAGCCGATGTAGTTTAAACTTTACAAAATTAAAAAGTTGTAGTTTATTTTACTCTTTAGTTCTATTGTACTAGATTTAAGTAAACGGTATATAATATGAATAATTAAATAAATATTATATTAAAAAATATACGATGTACTGCATTCCTTGCAGATAGTTGTCTAGCCTGTTAAAGTTTATTTTAATAACGTTTAATATCACATGAACATCAAAAACTTACTCAATGTACATTTCAATTAACTTTCAATAAAAATCAAATGAAAATTCTGACCGAGCTTATTACAGAACCCGCAATGGAGCGAACCAATTAATCGTATATAAATTTGGTGCAAAATATTGTCGGTTTAATTAATATAGGGCATCATTAATGACGTTCCGTATGGCGACACGTTTGTGACGCGGGAATGAGTATGTCACTCGTTACCAAAATGGCGGTGATCGTCATTAAGTCGGAGTGCCCTCGTTTAGGGCCGTGGCGCGGAAGGAAGGCAGGCTAAAAGCTTCGGCGGTGCCGGTGCAGCTTGCAAATTAGCCACGCCTGCTGGATAAAACACGTGAGGACGGACTAAAAGATTACTCTCTGCGAACCCCGGCTCATGTTTGCATGGGAACGTTTTAAGAGCTGAACCTTCCCATTTGTACTGTTTCAAAAGTAAAAGTGCTCTACTTACCAACTAAGCCTCTAAATATATATTTGTAGTATGTTTACAACTGAACTGTATTGTACAAAATTATAGACTTTACAATAAAGATGAGACCTACTTACCTATTTCTCGATAACAGACTTTTCTCAGGCAATTTCGACAAACCTGTCCAAGCTAATAAAAGCGGATCAACAAAAGAACACACGTATAATCTTTCATTGACTATCGGCTGTGTGATGTCTGCCAGGTAAATATAATACTATAGTATTCTGATCTGATTGAATTGATAAATTATCAGGGTAAGCTGTGAATCAATTGTTTGAGCCTGTTTGAAAGCGATAGGTTGATCGCCAAAGTTTATAGACATTATTTTTTTTTATTTATTAGGTATAAAACACATATACACGGTGTTCATTATAACTAGCTTATTACAAAATATCGAATATTAACTTATTGAGAAACCAACACAATTACCCGCGTAATAAGGCAGTAAGTTAAATGCTAAGATATTGCTGCTATTTCTGTGTTCACGTGTGTCTTTAAGGTTTGTATGTATGTATCTTAAGTGTGATTTGTGTGATATACCTATGTAATAATGTTACCTCATATCTATGAAGTTGCTATGTAATACATACTGTAATGGTACATCGACGAACATGAGACGTTTGTTACCTCTGTACCAATGGATAACGAACGAGGCTGTGTATATTCCGTGGGGTTTTAGCAGTCGCCTGCTACGCGATTCAAGTTCGAATCTCAGCGGGGTCTACCAATAAGTTTTTCCAAATACTTATGTGCAGTGATTTCACTCCATTTGCTTTATGGTGAAGGAAAATATCGTGAGGAAATCAGCAAATGTCTGATAAATAGTTGAAAGACGTATGTATAGTGCCTGAGACGGCGATAGACTCACCATCTGTCACGTTGACACTTTATCATCTTTGGAGAAAAGTGGGTGTTGTTATTGCAGCACTTCTGGCTACCCCTTCGGGGAATACAGGCGTCAGCATATGTAATATTTTGATATTGCTAGCATTCCTTTATTCGAATAATATATTTATTTATTTGTAGTATGAGTATATGATTTCAGTGTATTGTGTATTAAAAGCGGGGTCAGTGGAGCGTAACGGATTGCTTTGGCAATTCGGGCTGAGTATAAAAGTCGCAATGGTAAGGCCAGCTTGGAAAGGTCAATGTTTTGATTGTGTTAGCGGTATAAGAAAATTCGCAATAAACTGAAGGCTCTCAAATCAGAACGCTTTTTGCGAGTGTTCAGAGCAATACGAAAACATTTTCCTTTTTTTGAGAAAAGTCAATGCGAGATTCGAATACATAAACAAAATCCGTTGATAATATAAAATGCGCTGTATTGTACGTGCTATTTTAATTATTAACGTATATGATCTGTAACTCTTTTGATGTTCCAATATTCAGGTCGTGGTTTTGTTTGTATCAAGTGTTGAGACAAGAAACTTTGTTTCAAACCAACTTACTTAATATAATTTGATTTAGGTAGAGTATACCTGCTTACATTACTTTACATAGGTAAAGCGATTAATAATAAAATAAAGGGGAAAATATAATTTTTGAAATGTAATATATTTGAAATGAAATGGATTGGAGCAGGCTATTGACTTTGATGGTGTGTATGTATTGCATCGGTTGCATAAAATTAGGGTACAACGTAAGTAAAAATTGGAACGAGAAGTAATTCTTGTTTCTCCCTGGCAGAATCCTACGAAATGGCATTCAAGCCCATTACGCAGTTGATTAAGTTACAGCTTCTGACTTTTATATTACCTCTTGAATAGGATATAATTTAAAGTAAAGTGGGTGAAAATGGATTATGAGATGGCGTCCAACAGCCAGGAAATAAAATGATGTTGTTTCAGTTTGCGGAATTAACCAATCGAGGTGATGAAATAATCTCATTGTTTTTCTTTTTTTAAAGGCGCTGTGACCGCGTAGTTTGAAGTGGCGTGAGCTCAAAATGTCACCAGCCAGTATCAATGAGATTGCATATATATATATATATATATATATATATATATCGTACCTTCAGAACTATAGGGGCTCAACTCCAAATATTATGAAAACAAATTAAGATCATCATAGATAGAAAAAAATATGTTCTATTCCAAGTTCTTTAAAACTCTGATTTTTTTCCTTTTGTCGACAAAACACATCCTAGACTTTACTATAAAAATATAAAAAAAGTCTCATTGTACTCAAAACTAGTAAAATAATTACTTCTCCGGCCGATCTAGATTGCGATTAAAAACATTTCATTCCTGAATTGAGCCCCTATCGTTTTAAGGGTGCGATATTAGTGAAGCAATTTGTGACTGTGTGTCTTAAGGTCTACAAAGCACCTGCATACTAACGTCTGAAAAGAAATATAAAGATGTATGGATATGTATTCTCCTTCGGGGAATACAGGCGTGAGCATGTATGTATGGATATGTATATCTTAGAGATGGCGATAGAATCATCTAACCATCTGTCACATTGCCATTAGTGAAAAGTGAGTGTGCTCTGCGTACCCCTTCAGAAATCCTTTTGCGGAAAGACATAATGTTTTTAGAATTTTCCACCTTAATATATTATATCGTATGTTACTATGTTGTTATAACAATCGTTCCTCTGAAGTCAAGAAAATAAAGATAGCAACTGAAAGAAGATTTCAGATCGATGGTCAAAGTCGTAAAAATCCAAGGAAATAATACGCATAACCACTCTGATCTGCAGAATAGGGTCTGCGGTTTGTCGAAGTCCACGAATTGTAAGTAATTATGGGAACATACTCACGGCGCGGCGAGTCGACGTCGTTAAAACGAATACACGTGATTGCACAAATCAGTTGGGTTCTATGATCGATATAAGAAGGAACTTCCTTTATTTATTTGTGTGTAAAATCCACCTACTAAAGCTGACAAACATTTTCCGTTCAATATTACTTTTTTGATCATAAAGCCATTTAACCTTGAGACGCATATCTTAAGGTGATCAATTATTGGCAAAGTAATGTTATGTCTATGCGTGAACCATTATGAATAAGCAAGCAAAGGGAAGAACATGGTTGGTAAATTTTATTGTAAATAAGGCTTCCAAAATCATAGGTTCATTGAACGTTCACAAACATGTTAACAAAAGAACCACAGTATGAAACCAAAACAACACACTTTTAAACGTTTTTGTCAAACAGAGGATTCCTGAAGACAAGTATGTATGAACCTGTCGTTTATAGTGTATTTTAGTGTTCACATACTAAGAACAAGTACTGCGGGGTTGTAAAGGATATTTTAATGCATTATTTTTCTAATGCATATACCCAGATGAAAATCAAGCTGTCGGTCGCATTTGTCCATTGAACATATCGTAGACAATCTCTACGTCAGGAAGCTTAAATAATCTCTGACGTATTGAAAGACCTGAATATTCCTTGTCAAAAGGGTTGCGAAGGTCAGGTGGCCCAGTTATATTTAAGTCTTATTCAATAGCAGGCGAGCCTACTGCCATTAACCTGGCTAGACTAGAGATTGAAAAACTCAATAGAATTTTTCCCGGCACGAAGTTTGTAGCGTTTCCACTAAGCCATCAAGCCATAACACAAATCTTTAATTCTTACTACCTGAATGGGATCTTCTTCAATTCGATTATCAATCCAAAACATATCGCACCTCAAATACAAAAGGATATTATCTTCAAAGCCATGTTTCAAGAAATCGCGTTTTGTATATTTGAAAATGTATTGCTTCATACATGTATTTAATTCAATGGTCACATTAGATATTCTTATTTATATCTAGATTTAAATATACTCTTCTCTTTTTTGTATTTCAAGTAAGTTTTGTGAATGTAACAGGAATAGTTATAGTTTTATTTGGAACTATATATACAAACAAATTGGAAGCTATAAAGTATCTATAATTTTGACATAATTTCATTCAACTGGACCAATTGCTTAAATTTAAACAATAAATAGTGAAAAAAAAAGGTAATAAGTTAAAATAATTATCGTAATAAGGGGGCGTCATGTGACTGACGGGTACGGCGTTGAACGGTCAGTGAATTAACTAAGATGCGACCGTTTTGACTGATTCGGATATGCCGTTTATGAACAATCAAACAGATATATATATATATATATATATATATATATATATATTGTCAGATCTCATAAACGTTTAAGGCAAAAATACTACTGTTATATTAGTCTCTAGAGAAAAAAATATAGCATTCGAAAATCAAATAAAAATAATCGCATTCTTGCGATTATTTTTACATGCGATATCAGATATATATACATATCCATGGTAGTAAAACTCAATTTATAATTTAACTCAACTTAAGTATGGTTCATTATATTGTTAAGAATTCTCAGATTTCACAATTTCCAAGATATCAAACAAAACGTTTATTACTCAATTAAAATAAACACACAATTCTACTCGACAAATAACCTGGTATGCTATACAACAAACGATTTATTATCAGTAAGTACGCAATCCTCAAAGTCTTTCTTACGTAATATGAAGCCCATCGTACAAACAACAAATAAGAAAATAGAAGAACAGAGTTCTAAGTAATTAATTAAAGTTGTGTGTTTATAACAAACGGGATTGTCACTGGTGTAGTTAGTAGTTTCGTTGCAAGGTTTTATACAACGAGGCTGGAGTTGGCGTAAGCGACCAGTGTGGTCTCCTCGTAACAGGGTTTTCCTTTTCCTCCCAAGGCACTTGTGATCTTCCTTCTTGAGGAGATAGGGGCTAAATTATTAAGTTTTATCTCTCAAAGAGTCTCCGAAATCAAGTGAGTATTATGTTTCCCTTATCCTAAGGGCGCACCCTCACGCTATGTGTTTCTTAGAAGTTACACTTGAACTTGTAAGATACGATATTACTTCCGTTCCGTTGACATTTCACAGAAAACGCGCTGTATTTTAAAGGCAGCTTTATTGTTCTAAACAATCTTTCGCTTTTCCTGCTTACCTTTGATCATACGAATGGCGTGGTGTTTGTTTTAAGACAGTAAAGTCCAAAATCACGACTGCACTCAGGGTTAGAGCAGTCGCCTGCTACGCAAACGACGCAAGTTCGAATCCCAGCGGGGCCTGTACCAATGAGTTTTTCTAAACTCTTATTTAAGTTATTTAATAACTAGTACAATAAACTACGATAAAAAGAAAAATATAATAAAAATAAAAATTATAAATAGAAACTCTTATGTAGAGTGATTTCACACCACGTGCTTTACGATGAAGAAAAACATCGTGAGGAAACCTGCATATGTCAGACAAGACAGAAGTAATTCAAAGATGTATGTATAGTGCCTGAGATGGCATCAGACTGACCCTCTGTCACGTCACGTCACACTTAATCATATTCGGTGAAATGTGGGTGTTGTTGTTACAACACCTCTGCTTAACCCTTCTGGGATGGCGTGAGCGTATTCATTTTTATTTATTTATCAGTTAAGGTAAAGCGCAGACGCGGTGTTGGCATGGAGTATTATTATTTCTGCGAATATTTTTTCAGTGGTAAGAAACAACTCTCTGCGTTCTGTGGTGATAAGTACCTACGTACATTTTTCGTAGAGAGAGTAGCACTATAGTTTGCCAAAGCTGGGTAAAGTTTCCTTACCGTTTTATGTTAGCCCAAGCCAGTAATATTTTTCCTTATGTCCGCTTTGACACAGAAACATGAAAATGAACCGTTATATAAAATAATATCAAGTATTTCTTGTAGGCACTGACAATAAATGACAATTCGCCCTTGGAGTACAGCTGTCGGAATGTTTAACAAGACGTTGGGGTCCAATGTGGCTTGAGATTTACCGCGGTCAAACTTAGACGTGTCTCCCAAGAGAACCTGTACAAGCAAACTCACTAACTTGTATCAAATGTTTGTACCAATATTTGGCATCATTCACTCGTGTTTGTACTTGGTATTTCAGTTACTTTTCGAAAAAATATACATCACGCCTGTTATCCCCGAAGGGGTAAGCAGAGGTGTTGTAATAACAACACCCACTTTTCACCAAAGATGATTATGTGCCAACGTGACAGATGGTGAAGCTATCGCCGTCTCAGGCACATATACATATGCCTTTGAATTGATTCTCAGACATGTGCAGGTTCTTTAACGGTATAGCACGTGGTGTGAAATCACTTCGAACTTGCGTCGCTTGCGTAGCAGGCGAGTGTTCAAACCCCAAGGCCACCACGGCTCCTTTCTAAAAAAATCTTGATTATAAATTTCTATTTCGTTAAGTAACACTATGGAAAAGTTTTTTTTCGTCATAAGAGGCTTTTTGGATTGTTGATTTTCAAGTTGGATGGTTATTACTACGACTGAATAACCTTTCGTTGATTAAAGATAATATTTCTAATATAAATATTGTTACAGGCCTTCTAGATACAGTTCTTGCCACTGGTCCACCTTGTCAAGACGGCCAATAGGCTATTGTAATAACAATATGGCTTAATATGAAAGGGTATGGCAATGCACATAACTTTTTTATCGAAAAAATAATCGTACTTCATTTTTTTTTTGCATTCTATGATTGCTTTTTATTTACATGAAATATAACATTTGAGTAACTTATTGCTAACAATGAAAAAGGAAAAATATAATAAAAATAAAAATTATAAATAAAACACGGAATTTAAATTAGTGTCTGCGGGAATGGTGCCCAGTAAGCTGGCTGCGTTACCTCGCTGGATCGCTAAGCTAATCCTCTGACCGAGGTAAGAACCAGCTCGACGGTCACCAGAGACGTCAACCAGGCGTTTTGAAAGATCCTTAAAAAGGACCTTCGCATTTGGCCCCCATGGCCCCAAAGTCTCAACCCCAAACGGCAGAAATATACAATTATGACTGATATCTGCATATTTCCGCCGCTTGAGGTTTTCTGCACACACTGCCGCCGCCCCTGCTTGCTTCGATGTCGAGTTTAAGTGGCAGCGAGCAAGTGTGTCCACGCAGGTCGCGTCCCACACAAGGGGCTTCCCGACACTCCAGGGAACTAACGTCATCCCGTCAGGTCTTTTGCCATCGTCTCGTGCAATACCAATCGGTTCTAGAGTTGCTGGCACGTTGACGGTGACAAAAGCCCTACGAATGACGTCATTCAAAGTGGAATGTCGGGATAGGCGACCCGCACTGCGGCGACAAGAGAGGCCATGGTGACCAAATTGGTCGACGTCTTCCCCGCAGACACAGCGATGGGGCTCATTCGTTTTGCAGCCAAGTCGCAGGCTGGCAGCTAAGGAAAATGAAATGTTGTCGAGCATAGTACCGATGTTGGCAGATGGTAGTGCCTGGAGCCAGTACCCCGACTCATGTTCAGAGACGGCAAGGAGACGGGCCTTTTCTGCGCTAGCTTCACTTGTTTGGATTAGATTAAAGTGAGCTATTTCGCAGAGCGGCTCGTCCCATTGCCTTTGGGATTTGGGATTTAGAGGAAAGCTTTCACTCGGACAAGCTGCAGACCATGCCACCCTGGCATCGGCGCAACAGTCAATCTGGACGTCCCCAAGGGAGGGTCGAATGATTTTAGTGAAGAGTCCAGACGTACTGTGGGTCGAAGACAGGAAAGCCGGGAGTGCAACGCTTGAAATTTTTCTGATGCCTAAGCCTCCAAATCGTATCGGAAGAGATGCTTGGGTCCAGGATCGGTCGGTCATTGGACAATTTAGAATTTGTATGACAACTTTTTTAATCTCGCTATCCATTGTTCTAAGGTCTTCAGAAAATTTCCAGAATGGTCCACATCTTAGTGCATACATTAGTTTAGGAACAAAAAGGCAGAAACGCATCAAATGAAATGCCATATGGGAGTTAATTTTGATAAGACGATCAGAAAAGGCGGAGAATTTCGACGTTTGCTCTTTGATGAAAAAGGGTATGGATTCCTGGAGGACGGGAGCCCCTAGAAGGCGAAGGGAACCTTTATCCAGAATCCTTAGATTGGGAGCAATTGCCTGGAACTGCTCTACGATTGATAGTTTTAAATTTTGGTCGACCGAATCTGAAATATATAATTCACATTTCCCAAAATTAAGTTCTAGGCCAATAATTTTAAAAGATTCAATAACCAATTTGAGATCTTCTAAGACGGTGAGTCCATCACCTCCTAGAGTTCCGTCATCCAAATACCAAAGGTTTAATTTTGACTGGAGGGCCGAAATGATGGGGTGGATAGTGAGACTAAACAAAGCTGGTCCGAGTGGATCACCCTGTTGACAGCCTGCCTCTGAGTGGAGGAGATGACTTCGATATATTAATTTGGATGGTGCCCCGTAGCATTGGTGGATGTAGTTATAAATTTCGGGTGTTTTATTTTCTACTTCAGACAGCATGGCAGTTCTGTCAACAGAGTTAAAAGCATTCTTAACATCCATCTTCAAAACAACATCACCCCCATTGCCGTGGAGGAAAGTGCGTAGTGAATGTACTGCTGCTTCACATCCTCCCCTTGACCCAAAACCTAACTGAATTGGTTGAAATTTTTCAACAAGATTTGGGAGGATGTGCTTGCAGCATACTTTGGAGACTATTCTGCGTAAAGTACTGCCAACGGCAATGGGCCTTATACCTCCATCCTTCTTTTTGAGAGCACAAAGATTGGCCCCAAAAAGAATGTCACGGATATCCGGATGAACAGTATTTTGTAAAATAAAATTTACTAATTTAGTTATATCACCCAACAATGTCTTGCCAGCGTCTCCATTGGAGCCACAAAGCAAGTCCTTCAGGTGCTGTGGAGTGAGTCCATCAAGGCCGCCGGCTGATCCGTTCTTGAATGACATAATTGCTGCCAAAACATCTTTCTCTAAAGCCTGAAGGGAATTTAAGTTGTCAGTAGAAGGAGCTAATAAGGGAGCTGGAGAAGATGGATGTTTATCAAGGAGGGCCGAAAGAGTCTCTGGACAGTCGGGGGCGATGACGTCGTTTGAGAAAAGTATGTGTGCAGCACCTTTAAGGTCACCATCACTAATTTTGGATTCTACGATTTGGCGTACATCTGGGAGGGTTCTTTGTTTGAATTGGTGATGGGGTATTGCATTTATTGACATGTTACAATTTTCTTTTATAGCTTGGGTGGCCGAAATGGTTCTGTTGGTAGCTGGGTTGATGTGGAGAATTTTGAATGGTGAGACTAAAAATTGTTCCCAGGCGCGGACGGAGTTTTCCTTTAAAACGTTGTTGATGAGTTGTGAAAATATCTGTGCCACGGAGGGTCTTGCGCCCCGTGGTATACGCTTGATTAATGGTAATGAGCATTTTAGGTTGCTTAAAGTTTGCCAAATAGAGAGTGAAGGATGGGTATCGGATAAAGATGTAGATGCGGGTTGCATTGTCGACATTGACAATGTGGTGGGGTCTGGAGGCTCACCTTGGTCGGACTTCTTGTGAGCCCTGCCAATGTGAACTACCAAACCTCGCGGGCCTTTGAAGAAACGTGCCTGAGAACAATGTGGGCATTGCACAAGAGACGGTTCGCCGCTAAACTGGCATCCTACATCGGTACCAGGACCGGCTGCCTGCGACATCGTCAGATGAATAATATGGGTACTTACAGTATAAAATAAAAACAATAAAAATCACACACAAAAAACTACACTACAATAAACTAAGGTAAACACGGATAAAGTACACGAAATTGTTAGTAAATAACAGTTTTTCACTGTTGACATATGTCATAGCCGGCACATGTAGGGCGCCGCCGCCAGCAGCCGCTGCCGCGGCAACCGGGACGCCGATCGCCGTAACCTTGGCGACGGCGTCCCTCGCTTAAGACGCCGGTTGCAGGGATGCTGGGTGGTTGCAGTGTTCGTTCACTCCGATATGTTCCAGACTTTCTTCTTCAAATTCAAATTTTAATTTAATTTATTTCCCCTTTTTCTTATATTTGTGCATGGCGAATTTTGATTGCTTTTTGTTCCATTCATAAAGTCAAAGTCAATGATAAAAATATCTTTATTCGATTAGACTTCTAAAAAAGTATTTTCAAATCGTCAGAATGACATAATTATGACGTATCGTACTTCATTAAAATTCATTAAATTCATTAAATTCAATAAAATTACTGACTGTATAGATTTTTTTCTTCTAATCAATTTAATTCCTGATTGTAAAACTAAAGAGTATGACTCAAAATATGTATATTTTACTTGCATTTGTTTTTTGGACATTTAAAAAAACCTGACGAGTATCCGAGTCAGATCTACTTAATCATAGTTTTCTGTGATAAAATGTGTGAGTACTTTGCACTTTCCAGTTAATTTGATGTGCAGTCCGTAAATTATCGGTTAAATAATTATTTCGCTTTATATTTCATACATGTTATAATGGTTTATTTTTATAATATTTTCTCAGACACTGTTACCAATTATCATAGACCCCTATAGAGACTGGACAGGAATGATGCAGTTGCTATCACAGTGCATATTTGCCTGTGAAAAGCCAATTAAGCCGGTCCCGGTTGCCAATTAAGCCTGTGTGAATTCCTTCAAGTCGGGAAGAAATTTTAATACTAGCCTGCAAATTCTATCTAATCGCCACTGCGTTAGAACGGGAGCCGTCCCCAAAAAGTCTAGATTTCGAGAGTGCAATAATGGGCCATGATAATTCAATGATATCTTAGCTGTGTAGACCACACAGTTGACTTTGTTTATTTATCCATAAATTCCTAACTCTATTGGTAATACTATTCCAGACTTATAACGCCGTAAGTGAAATTGTATTTGTCAGCAAAAGCGATTGTAGTTGTTATTTGAAAAAAAAAATTGTTGCTGCTTTATCCATAAATTAGGAGCAATACTGTCAAAAGAATGAACTGACCATTGTTGTGTGGTAAATGTATATTCAGTGAAAACATCAGATTAGAAGTCCCGGTCTGAAACTAGCACCATTCACAAACGCTAAGCGGTTTGCTTTGTTTTGGATTTTTAAAGGAAATTAAATGGTCATGCCCTCTTAAACTGAGTGGCTCACAATGTGCAACTGCAATTCTCCCGTATAAGGCTGAGTGCACACGTGCAACTATTTGTATGCCCGCGCTTCGCTCGTCGACTTGCAAATGGACATTAGTTATGTTAAATGTAAAGTTCTAACGATAATGGCATCCCTCTTTGATAACTCTTTGTTAAGTAGCAATTACATATTGCCTTTATATCGATGAATTAGAGAATATAAAAATGTGCATGCATTTAGTTGGATCAATAAAAATATGTTTAAACTGTAAGTGTAGGGAGCATTTGTATGAAAATAAAGCATCATCCTCCCTTATACCATGTTATTTGGGGTCGGCGCAATGTGTTCTTCACTTCCATTGCTCTTTATCAGCCGTCATTTCTGTATCCACTCTCATTATAGCCATATAATCTGTCACACAATCCATCCATCGCTTCTTAGGTCTTCCTTCTTTATTCTTATTGTATAAAAATAAAGCGTGGTCATTGAATGTGTATTGGAGTAGGCAGAATCAATATACTGTGATATTTTTTGGATATAAAACTAATGAACTTTCTCATTTAGTAGTTAAGTAGGCCTTGTTCATTTTAATACTTTGTTCATCATAAATAAAGTTGCGGACATGTGAAGTATTGCTCGATGAGTATGTGCTCCGTGTCTGTGCATACTGCATACCCACTATCGTACTCTGGCTTTTTCTGGCCTATCCTTGCTGGTGTGTTTAGGTGTTTAAATGTAAACACGGAAGCGAAAAATGGTGGTTAAAAGGACGTAAAAAATCGCGTAATTCGCGTAGTATTTGTATTCGGCCTTAAATAACGTTGGTTGTTTTGGCTGTCATCCAAGTGCTTGTTAAGGAAACTAGGGAATTTCGTGGAGCCACCATTGTTTCTTGTTTGAACGTAAATGCCCGACAGACGTCCTGAGCTCAATGACTGTAAATGTATGCAATATATTAATTTTACATTGTGTCTAAGGATTTATTAGACTTTCTAGTAATATATTTCAGTCAATGGGATTTAACATGTCTTTGCAATAGTTATGTTAAATTTGTTCAATTGTTACTGAGAAATGGATGTATATTCGTATTTATATTATTAAAATTATGAATTTAAGTTCCATAATAACTTTATATTAATTTCTTTTATTATGATTTAAATAATACAATATCTCAATAAGTGTTACCTATGTTGAATTCCTTGAAGAAATAGATAATACTTTCCATCTATTTTCTTTTGACGTAACTATGAATGTCAACTCCTCGATCGAATTAAAGATTAATTAAAATTTTTAAATTATATTTAACGAGTAATTTAAATATGTATGAAATAAATATATTTTCAACCCAAACATAAGTATGGATTACATAACTTTTCATGAAAGACTACATAATTGGACCAGATAACATAGACTATGTTTTACATACAATTTACTCCGAATAGCCAATCCATTTCATAAGGTATGGTATTCAAAAGAAGCCGACAAGAGACGATGTTGAATATGACCCGATTCGAGCAGGCCTAATTACGGCACTGCACTAAAAATTCCTTTGAGAGATATATCACGTCCCGCATATAAATATTTTCTCTCAGACTTTTGAATGTGACTGGTGCTCCTCTAATTACTTTCAGAGTACTGCACACGGATTGAGTATTTTTATTTTGTAAGCCTTACAGCACATTTTTAATTAAGAGTTGTTATTTTGAAACGCTTTTTAAACTTAAAGAAAGTAAAACATTAGGTGTATAGCAAGAAAACGAACAACTGTAATATAACGATGCTAATATAACATCTGCCCAATTATTTTGCGTTTATTAAATAACCATTTTTAGTTAAACATGATCTAATCTGGTATAAATTATGCAGATTGTGAAATTTATATGTCTCAAAAACTTTTGTGTACGTACATAATACATTGCAGATAAGGCCACCATAGGAAATGACAGACACTAAGCAACAAATCCAACTGGAATTGCGTACATTTTATGGCTTGTTCATTCATTTAAATGAGCCAACGTATACTAGTAGCAATCGAATCCCTACTTGATTGAATCTCTCTTTACAAGCCCGGAACGAGCATCTCACTTGGTGAATTTGAATTTTATTTCAATCATGGAAATACCATTTCAATGAAATCGACACGGTTTAGGGAAATATTGAGGATGTAAGCAAACAACAGTCAACACAATCATGTATTCAATTTGTGTGGGGATTACTTCTGCTCCCCAGTTGAATTTCGTTTACTCCATAACCGTGGAAGGGATTTTTTATTTTTAGAAATCTCTTTGGAGTGTATTAGGCAGCTTAATTTATGTTATTTCAATAAATTAATTACGATATTGGTTTTAATAAATTAAATTACATAATAAACACATATTATTAGAATTACATCAGTCAATAACGAACATGAAAGACTAACAATAAGTATCCGTAATGATAATACGGTTATACTTTTCCTAAATAACAATATTTAATTCAAAATAACCTATTTATAAAAATACTAAAATTGGAAACCGGCTCCACCAAGTTATTGTTTCACATTGACTATTCAATGTTATTGCATTTCTGAGGCTTAAAACTTTTGTAAATCTAGTTCTATTCGTAGAGCTTCCATAAAACAAGAACTTTCTAGACAAAAACGTGACTCTTGTAGATTCTCAGTTTGATCTTGTTGCGATCGCGGCGGGTATTGCTTTCAGTTAGTTCAAGTTGTAGTTTATAGGTATTATAACTAGACAGTGCCTGTCCCCACGGATATTTTATTAATAATTTTGTTTACATTATCACACAGCGCCATCTAGTCCCAAACTAGGCAAAGCTTGTACTATGGATACCAGACAACGGAAATAATAATTATATACTTTTTATTGTAAATATATACTTATAATACATACACAAGGCAAACTCAATTTTTTATTTCATAAAATGTTTGCTGAGGGAATCAAATCCGCGACACCTACTGTAGCAGTCAGTAACCATTAGGCAGTGTACTAACCATTAGACTACCGTTATTGTCAGATGTAAATCTAAATATATGGTAATGAGTATAAATATGAGCGTGCTAAATGGAAGAGCAACCCTTGAATTTCCGCCAATACAAAATTAAAAAAATAATTACAAATTTGTTTCATATCAGCTGTAAGAACTCCACAAGTAATAAAAAGGATAATGAAAACGGCAGGGAACTAATGATAGCATTAGGTAGCAAAAATGTGGCACGCATGGTTATCATATAAATTGCTGGTTGGTGAGTCTGGTCACTGTCTCAACTAGAGGCTCAACCAGACATCTTAGAAATAGTATTTGAGCCCTATTATATCCTCATACGCAAATAAATTATTTTCGTGTAAACAAAACTTGGTTATAATGCTGTGGGGGGATTTGTTTGTGGATTATGCTTTACATATTGCCAGATTTTGAATAGAGATCGACTAGTATAAAATATGATGCCATATATTTTGTGCGCGTAGTTTTGGCAAGTGGTAAATATATTTCTTAGGTCTCCACCCACTGCGCATCGCTCCCGCTGGCTTTGTCATCATACAGCTGTAAATCTTGGCGGGTTCTCTTAAATTTAGTTGCTTTCTTGTGCAAATACTCTTCCGACTGAAGCGGATTTTCCAAATGAAATGAATCATCCCGCTTTCTTTTTTTCTGAATGTGTAAGGTCTTATTTGTGCACGATTTTTCTTCATATTTAAAGTATAATCATTTCTTATTGTAAAAAAGTTTGTTGGTTTTTAGGAATGTCGTCAATTGTATTTTCTGAGAAAATCAACTTGTTATTTCTTGCGAAGTTACTACAACAACCGTATTGACATGTAAAACATAATTTGAAACGATGTCTGGTTTTCTAAGTAATTATAACAGCGACAAAGCTTTCTAAAGAAAATACTTTGTTCTTCTACACTAATATCCATTACTTAATTAAAGTATTTTACGTTGTAACTGACTCTATTAGTATTAATATTAAGGGTTAGAGAAGGGCATTTTCTTTGTGGAAATAATATTTTTCCGCTAATGCGTTGTGCAAGTTGGCGGGTACCTCCTCGATTCTGTCGCAGCGAGGCCGAGTAGCGATAATTTTGGTAAAATGGCCGCCTTGTCGACAGCAGTGCCTCTGCCCGGGTGAAATAATAACCACATTATGATTTTAGACAGGCCACCGCTTAAAGTGGTTTAAGGTGACGCCAACTTAGAGTCTGCTTTGTGCTTTGCCAAAAAACATAATATGTACGTCTATTTACTTATTTTGATTGTAATGATGACTTTGTTAGCATGGAGAGTCACTCCGAGTTATGTTATACAGGCTGTCCTGAACGACACCTTTTGTACCGAGTTCTATGGATTAACATATTCGCAAAATATGCATTATTAGCTTCATGTACTCACAATAAGGCATACTGCACTTAGTAAATGTTACATATGCTCATGTCTGCATTTCCCAAAGGGGTAGGCAGAGGTGTTGTAAAAACAGCACCCCTTATCACCGAAGATGATTAAGTGCCAGTGTAATAGATTGTGAGTCTATCGCCGTCTAAGGCACTATACTCGTACATACGCCTTCGAATGACTTCTCAGACATATGCAGGTTTCCTCACGATGTTTTTAGAAAACATTATCTTTACACATTAACAAACAGTATCTTTACGAGGCTAACCGCTCTTTCGTCAGAATTGGGGCCGACTGTTCAGGTGTGTTCCAAGTTAAAAAGGGAGTGCGACAGGGTTGCATTCTCTATCCGGCACTCTTCAACATATACGGAGAATCCATTATGCGAAAGACTCTTGAGGGTTGGGGTAGAGGGTTCTCGGTGGGTGGTAAAAGAGTGTCGAACCTGTGATATGCCGATGACACTGTGCTCTTGGCCACCTCTATTGATGACATGAAGGAACTGTTCCAGAGACTCGAAATGGAAAGCAAGAGTATGGGTCTTGCAGTTAACAGGAGCAAGACCAAGATGATGGTGGTGGATCGTGCTGGTCACCTGGCTGACACGGTACACAAAAGAGCATTACATCTACTTGGGCGCACAGGTTAACAATGACGGCAGTTGTGTGCCGGAGATAAAAAGACGTATCGGTATGACCAAGGACGCTATGACCCGCCTGAACAAAATATGGAAAAAGAGGGGAATCACAATTAACACCAAGATCCGGTTAGTACGTGCCTTGATATTTCCCATTTTTCTGTATGGCGTGGAGTCATGGACAATACGGGCTCGAGAAATGCAGAGGATTGATGCCTTGGAGATGTGGTGCTGGAGGCGTATGTTGAGGATACCTTGGACGGCCAAACGAACAAATGTGTCGATCCTTGCACAGCTAAAGATAAAAACCCGTCTGTCCACGATATGCCACCAACGAATACTTTCGTATTTTGGCCACATAATGCGAAGGGTTAATGAGAGTCTGGAGAAATTGATCGTAGTTGGAAACACAAATGGCAAACGAGCCGGTCTCCTACCGGATGGACCGACCAAATAAGAGACTCTAGGTCCCCGAGGTTTAGCTCCGACGTCAGGGCTGCGATGGACAGAAGCCGATGGAAACAAATAGTTCACTCCAAGTGTGGACCTCTCGTTGATGACCACGATCCTCAGTCATGAGGGAACGACTGGAGAGAGAGATTAGTATAGGTCCCGCTGGGATTTGAACTGGTGTCGCTTGCATAGCAGGCAACTACTCACCACCACGGACCATTGTTTGCCCAAGTTGCCCAAGTGAATGATATATATGAAATAGATAATATAAATATAGCTTATCTATCTCGTGTTACCTAGGTAATAACTGAGATTCGACAAAAGTATTTCAATTATATTTTATACTATTGAGTTCTCTCTCTCAGTTATCGATTGAATCACAGGCATACCTAATTGTTTCACGGCAGTAGAGAAAAGCATTCAAATCAAAACTGATCCGGTATTTTATGCACGCTGTTCGACAAAACATAAAATTGTTTGTAATCGTAGATATAAATATTATTTTAGATACAGATATATTTACTCAAAAATCTTTATTCCTCCATATACAGTTTACAGTTTTATTGAAGCAGTTTGTATTATTTTGCTTAGATATTTATTGAGACGAATACAAACTTATCAATGTTTTCTATCAATCGATAGCTTCTAACATTATCTCTCGGTATTTTGAGAAATTCCGTGAATTATTTGTCCTTTACAACGCTTCTCAGAACGTTTTTAATTTAAAATTATTTTTTCGTACACAAGTTATGAGTTTTCATTCAAGTCAATATAATTTGTATCATGGTCATGTAAGCAGAGTTTTCTGTTACCTACTATTATTTGTATGTTTACCTACCCTGTAATTAATACAGGTACATCCTAAGTATTATGTTTACACCAGTAATGGCATCGTACGCTGGTTTAAGACCTATTGAGTGTTCTTTCGTTACCAGAAGAACGTGATGTATCTTATTTCTTAAATACTTACCTACATAAGTAAAGTGCGGTAAGCCATTTCAGTATAGTATTTTTAACATTCATTTTTTTTAAGGTTTATTAACATAATTCTTCTAAGTCGAAGCAGAACTATGTTAGAAAACCTTTCTTCCTTAATTATTTAGCTGTATATTTAATCATGTCGTTCTGTCCATTTCAAAGTACTTTGCTGAAGTATCTGAAAGTACCTTGAAAAGTCTAATGAAATAAAGATACTTTTTGAAATTGAATTTGAATAACACAATCGTGTGCTATTCTTAATAACACCAATATTTAACTGAAGATAGCGTCGGTGTCATCTTGCCAGATTGTTAACTTTAAATGGTAAAAAATAATAATAAGAAGAAACATTATTATTTGTCATGATTTTGCTATTGAAAGGGATTGGACCTTTGATTGATGCCTAGCATACCATGTCAACCACTCCCCTATGAGATAGGATATATATAGTAGCACACAGGAATCATAGTATTGAAATACCTTACTTTTCCGATAGATTAGATACTAGATTATAAGATTTCACGAATTAAACAAAACATTGTGCAAACATTAGGATAAAAAGAAGGCTTTCAAAACAGGTTAAATTCATTTCCACGAGTATTGTTCGATGTATAGCCACGTTGATATCACCGCATCAATGTTGTTTAAGTAACAAAGAAATTAATTTCCCCCGTCTCGGCTTTCAGAAGTAATTATTTAAAAACAGATTGCGCCTGTCACTGGGAGAGACGCCGTGTACTTACAGATTTGTGACACTTTCTCGCCTGCTAAATGAAAATTTTCCTTCATAAATCTGAAGACGGAAGTTTTTCAATTCAGATTTTTCATAATGTATACATAAGTACTTATACAATTTCCGTGGGTGCACCTGCTCTCCTTTGATCATAGTATAATTATTATAATATACAGTGTTCGACGTTTGTAATTATTTTTAATCGTGAAATTTCAGATTATATTTCCACTGAACGTGCTGGGATAGTAACACAATGTCGCACGTTAAGAGCATTGTTATTTTCAACATAATTATCCTCACGCCTGTAAAAATAATAATGATCTCCTACCGAATTTCTAATTCTGGCTAATCATAACGGGCATTAGCTATCTGCGCAGCAGATTTTATAGTGCACAAGAGTGTGCAGACACATGGGCACATTTTATTCCATCACTCTCATAGTCCGATGGGACGGCAATCTAACACGATCGGAGAGAAATCAGGCGTAGGACCAACGGCTTAACGTGCTTTACGGAGGTGTGGTGTAAACTCCGCCAACTTCCAAAATTTGGTAAACAAGAGTCCCCAAGAGGTTAAACCAAGGAAGAATAACTAACATTTCTCAGAAGGTATTATTTAGACGCTGACGTGACAAATGGTGAGTCTTTCACCGTTTCTCATCCATTTCCAGTTCCGTCCGGCCATAATTAATACAATTGAAAAATAAGCAAACAATTACTGGACCACTTAGTCCTGAATGGACCGGCTTGTGAATTGGGATCCTTAAACAAACAAGCACACAGAAAAATATCGCACTCCATGAATATTGTTTTCAAAAAGTGTTATTGCGCAAACCGAAAAATAACATATCCACTAGAAATGATGAAGGGTGACTGAAATAAAGGGTCTTTTTAGTTGCAGAAATTTTGTGCCGTTGTTTGTGGTTGTATCTATGTAGTATGCAGAACTTAATGGGAAATTATACATATATGATTTTGTTGAATAATTTGAGTGCCTTAACTTCTCAACCGATCATCATGAAAGGCACCGACGTTCACTGGGCAGTAAAAAGGAAAACGCTATAGCTTTCATCACTACGCAGACGAAGCCGGGGACAGAAGCTAGTCATAGTAATAAATGCTTTAATGGGAACTCCTGTGGCATTGACATATATGGAATTAAATTGATATGAAATAAATAAGGGATACGCCATACTCGAACTAGAACTTAGAGCGAGTTCCAATAAAAGATACTTTTGTTGTGGAAATTTGTGCGTTTAACATTCTCGATGGACTTTGCTTTGCGCCATTTTTAATGTACGACAAAATATGCTCTTAACCCGATTACTGGAATACATATGTTACGAGCTCTCGAACTTGTTACATTTCATTTTGTTGTTATTGTTACATAATATGTAATTTATTTGCTTTCAATTGCAAATAATCTACTGCCATATCAGGCTGTCGCGTAGTGCTTGGCCCTGGTCATGAAGTTTGGAATTTTATATAAAAGGTATAATTATGAGGTATTTATGTTGATACTAGTTCCTTAGTGATAATACAACCTGTCCATAAGATGAAAATATGTTAATTTACCTAGAAATGTTCTGTAAGGTCTCAATTCATTATTCACATTGGACGTCAGTCGAAAATTGTGTGCTATAGCTAAGATTAGGTATTCGTCAATATAAGGTAATTAAATAAATTACGCGGAAACGAAATAAGTAAGTAGGCACCTATTTTCGTAACGCTCATAGATTTCTATCTTCAAATGTTATAATGTATATTCTCTACGTATAAGAGCTATCACAAGAAGACGTTCCGAAACGCAGTTGCGACAATGAATTGGTTTCCCAGGATTACCTACTATTGAACACACAAACGGAAATACGCAGCCGGGGACCAGGCGGAAGCCTCGCTCCTGCGGGAACGCGCAAACTTTTCCTTCCACAATGTTATTTTTTAATCTTATACCCAACGGATGCTTTAATATATTAAACGACTGTGTAGAAATTTGCTTAAAAAGAATAGACATCAACTTTTCGACCAAAAGATAGAATGAAAGCTTGCCTGTTACCTACTTGCACTCATTACTGAAGCTTGTGTTATTTGCTAGGAGTGTATTTATATTAAGGATCAGGAAGTTTATCTTTACAAAATATAGATTTCTATTCTGACGATCTTTGTATCCAGACCAAGGAAATAAAAAAATATATATATATTATATATTTCTGTTTTAAATAACATTTTGCCGCTAACATTGGAGTGTTTTTTATAGTTTCATGTCTTTAAGGTATATACAATAAATAAAAACATTAACACGAGGGTCTAAAAGCCCGTGACAAAGTCTTAGCTGACGCCCATTAATACACCCAAGTATTTTAAATATACCTTGTGACTAAGTTGTGTAAAGGCAGGAAACTTACATCTTAACTTTTCACTTAACTGCGACCGGCTCCCATCGCGTTTCATGAATAAGGCAATATATTAGTTGAGAATAAAGGTTAGGCCCCTATTATGTTGCGAGGCTCGCCTTTCGTGGGTTGACTGTATCAATTCATGTTTAAACCTGTTATGGAGCGACAAATGCCCATAATTGATTATTACTTTATTGGTTTACGACCTCCACGGGACACATTATGTATGTACTTCCTGGAAACGCTAGTATTGGTAGAAAATTGGTAATAATTAAATATAGTCGCTGCAAGATTTTAAGTTTTCACACAAAACAGACAATAATATTATAATATAATATGTTATATCACAGTAATCGTCGTTTTATCTTGCGAATGAATGTTACACATGATCAAAAGAGATGACATACAAAACGTTTTGAAGAATAAATAGAAAAAAGTTAAGTAAATTAGCGCTATATACTCGTCACCGGCCGTTCCGCAAGGCGTTTTGCTCTATTAATCTTTTCTAGTACCTAATCATAATATAATATTGAAAATAAATGTTTATGACTCAATCACACGCTATCCGTGAACAAAATTGGATGTCATTCAGAACTGAGATAGCTTAAAACCTGGCCAGGCACATATTCATAGTAATCTTTAATCACGCGCACACCTAAATTAATTCGGAAGAACGTAATATCGACGACATAGATAAAAAAAGGATGAAACGCGGAGTGCAGTATATATAATTTACCATATTTTATTATATAACTTAATTCCCTATTTAAGTAAACTTCCCAAAAATATATCTTTCACCTGATTTTTTATTAAATTCTAAAATACAAAAGTATTGTGATTCATATCCTGTTGAATATGCAAGAAATCAAGAATATTCATAGCCTACTCGTTAGCGAGCGGGTCGGCTGTATTTATGGAAAGTACCCATCGTATTAAAACTCAAATACACCCGCGAGTAATAAATTTAGGAGACAAAAAATATTAAACGGTGTAAATATTAAACCTTTATATTCCTGAAAATCAGTTAACTACGTTATTATTACTTTTTAGTAACCTCCATCGTTAATCAGACTGTTTTCTCATATCATCTCTTAACAACATTTTTAAATGAAACAAAAACAATAGAATATGAAAGAACAAGGGTTAATGTAATTTAGAATTTTAGGAGACGCCTTACTTTTTGGACGTGTTTCAAACTCAACACTAAAAAGCACTTCGCAGAAAGGTTTTATAAAGCCAATATAGATAGTAAGCAATATTAAACTAGCAAAACGATCACTTGATAAAAATATAAAAAGGGAACCATCTGACATTTGGGTTTTTATTACGTATACTATACCTATTCTGGAACATGTTCAAAAAGTACGAGTACTTCCGTAAAAGCATTTTAAAATAATTCATCAACCACACTGCAATAAATTACTTCAATCGCCGTTTAGAACAACCGCTAACAATAATGCAATTAGTACGGAACATTTATTCACTCGTGCAGAGTGATGGCGATTAGGGTACATCAGGAGCTTTACCATAAGCTGTTATTGCTAACATTGTTCCACTGTGCGACAGTGACACACTTACACACGCTATATACATCTGTCTCATATTGCGAGTTAAACTATCGTGGCAATAAAAGGTCATGGTAGGGCCCCAGGAGTAACAGTCATTTCAAAGTCAAAGTCAAAAATATCTTTATTCGATTACACTTTTCAAAAAGTATTTTCAAATCGTCAGAATTACATAATTGTACAGGATTATACATATTACCGCCTGGTTCGGAAGGTTGCTTTTACTGAGAAGAACCTGGCAAGAAACCTCAGTACCACACTCAGGTACAGAGACGCCATACTTACGCAACAACTTTTACGGTAGAGTTTTACATTGCAACTCGAAACTTAATTTACGTATGTACAAATCACGCACATAACTCACCTTCTTCCACGGTCATTCCCATGACGTATTTTGAGGTAGACGTTCCGGGATAAGTCCCACTTTACTCTGATTTGTGAGACAGCATAAGCAGGCATATATTTTTTCATCAACATTATTTATACGAACAAGTTACTTTTATAGCGTTCTTAAGGGCACAAAGTGCGAGAAATGTCTTACAAGCCGTTGAAAAAATACTTCCATATGTTATGCTCATATTTTGGTAAACCTTGCGTTTGTCATATTTCAGATATAAGAGATTTAAGGGTCGGGACACTGCTTTTCTCCTTTAGCGTAATGTCAGGACCGTAAGTACTGAGTGTGATTTAGGTATTTTGTCAGCGGGGTAGGATCTTATGTTTTGATATTATTGAAGAAAATATAAAAAAATGTTATATGATAAGATAGTAACAACCAATTGATATCGATAAATCTACACAGATAAATAAAATTTAAGTGTCTGTTTGTAATTCCAAAATAACAGCTTTTCACAAAATGCATATGAAAGTATATATGATATAAAAATACAGAATAAAAAATCTGCCTGTTTGTTTGTCCGATTTTAAGGGGGCTAAAACCGGTAGACTTATTTACTACTTTTATTTAACATATGTCACCCACGAAATTAAGTCTAGGCGGGTGAAAACGCAGGGCACAGCTAGTTTTATTATAAGTTTAGTAATCATGTAAATAAAGGATTGTAAATACATAGTTAAATATATGTTTTTAATGAGTAACATATTATAAGCAACTTTGGTATGTAGAAGTAGGAATTCGTAGTTTAGTGATTCCTTTTAGGATGGGTCGGTTATTTGAGTTATTTTACCCAATCGCCTAATGTTCCGTCCTATTGGTTCTGTGAGCAAAATTTCTTTGTGAACCAACTCCCTTGTGTGCTCTTTAGGCCAATATTGTTGCTTAAAGGCTGGTAAAGTAAACCGGATCACCAATGATTTGGTTAAATCTGAGAAATCTTTGGAGATATGAAATAAACAAAATGTGTGTGTGTATTGTGGTAGCAAATAATTTGGTTCAGCGTCGATATTTTTCTACATCGGTTTCTAATGCCTTTCTTTATTGACTAGGGGAAAACATACAAAAGGTACCCGACTGCCCTGGGAGAGGCAGTATGTAGGATCATTACCACACTAAAACCCACCTGGTGGCCTTCCTTCGTGCTTAGGGGGGATTCCGGGTAATCTGATAGATCGCACCGGTCCCCCCCCCACACTTTGCCGAGGCACATCCCCGGGGCAATTGTATCGCCGCCCCTGGAGACCTCGCTGTGCAAGGCAGTGCGACTCACGTTACCGGGCCCGCGGCTCGGTCGTCAAAAGCTCCCGTCCCGACCACCGCCAGCAGGCTCTCCAGACCCCTTTTAATCGACTTTTACGACAGGCAGAGGATACTATAGCCAAATTCTTAGACCCTAGCTATTGGGTGGTGGTTTTTAATGCCCATTCTAATGTAACCTACAATCTACTAGTTTAAGGTTTCTATCACAATTTCATTATCAATCACAACCCTAATGTTTTGAAATAAATTACATCTTGTTCCGGCTAATCTCTGAAACTGCTAGACCGATTTTAGCGGGACCTTCACTGGCGGATAGCTATTGTTACAAGGAGTAACATAGGCTACTTTTAATTAAGTAGGGTTCCGCGGGTCACCCATAAAATTAAGTTAAGCCGCGGGCACAGCAAGTTTTAAATAAATCTATCTCAAAATATATAATAAGCTTAAGTAGGTGTAGGTGCTGGTAAGATAAATAAATAAAACAACTGCAAAGAATGATAATTGGCGCCCAGCGTAAGCTGTTGAGACTGTAAAAATATCAGATTGGGTCATGATCAAAGGATTACAGAAACGCCGCGGGTGGAGCCGGCTCGTTAAATTTTACAAAGTTAACAGTTCACCGCGATCGGGCATGAATTGCGTGTTACCCGATGTAAATTATCTGTTAGATACGTTCATCATAATATTGTTGACAACCAGTAACATATTTTTTAGGATTGGATTCAATAAAATATAATTAATCCGTTTAATCTGTAAAATAATACTGTGATTCGGTGACTTATTGACCAGGTGGTTGACAGAAGGCCTAAGCCGGAACCTACATAACGGAGTGATGTTTTTGGTACATCCATCGTTTCTTACTAGTACATACTTCGTATGACTTTGCAACTGGTTTTGATCTGCAAGCTCCTTGGGTGCATCGTACTATATTTTGTGTGAAGCACTTAAGTACAACGTCACAAGTCAGCTAATTGACAACATTTAAAATGTCAATCTTGAAAACAATTACCTTTTCAGGATAGGAACGTGCCAATTTAACTCAAAAGGCTAGCAGAAGTTACCTGAGAGGTAATTAAAACTGTAACAATGTTAAATTAGATTAAAGTGTCGTAAACAAGGGATTTTCACGTTAACTTTAATATTGTAACGTAATATATTTAATTGCTTTCTAATATTTTGACAAGAAGATTTTAAAGTACACAGTCCGTCCGTGGCTTCGCCCTCTTGGTATATATTATAAAGCTTAAAAACCTATTCAAAAATATTATAAGAGCCGTGGGGGTCGTGGGGTTTGAACAGTCGCCTGCTACGCAAGCGACGCAAGTTCGAATCCCAACGGAGCCTGCACCAATGAGTTTTTCAAAATACTTATGTATTTCTCACCCACGTTCTTTACGGTGAAGGAAAACATCGTGAGGAAACCTGTATATGGCTGAGATGTAATTCAAAGTCGTAGGTATGTATAGTGCCTGAGACGGCGGTAGACTCACCATCTATCACATTGGCACTTAATCATCTTCATTGAAAAGTGGATGTTGTTATTATAACACTTCTGCCTACCCCTTCGGGGAATACAGGCGTGAGAATATGTATGTATGTATCAACATATTGGTGTATCGCCGTTTCATCTCCTGTAAAGCTTTAATTTGGTAAAGGTAGGTAGTTTATATTTAAAATTTAAAAAAATACTTTATATTAGTGTCCCAATTCCTTAGATAATATGTTGAAATTTATTTTTAAAATCCGCAGGGTAGTTTTTACCACAAGCAAAAATACAAATCTTTCCTCAACACAATATTACTATTATTAAAGGTGGTGTATTCCTACAACGTGGAGTAATAAAAGAACTATTGAGACTATTTCAGTCATCGTAATCATGAGTGAAAGGTAGCCTACAGGTTGGACTAAGTTGTCGTAACTTGTAGACAGTCTGTCATGGCTATCTATGGCATTCAGTCGTCTATTCACTTAGTCTAGCACCAATTTTACCCCACATGAGTCCACTAACGACCCAGAAATATCGAACTAAATCGAAGCTTAGAGAGAGTTTTAGTGACAATTAAACAAACATATTTTTAAAAACGATTAAAGCAACTTCATTTTCCGCAAAGTTATAAAACGAAGCAACCGTAAAGTAGTCGCCCGCGAGGAAAAGGACACGACCGCAGCAAGGAATCCGGCGACAGAATTCTATGGTCGGTTTTGCACTTACAGAAATAGGTTTTTATTTCGGCCATTTTCAAACATTAACGATTCCACAGCCATTGTTTAATTTGCTGGTCTGTCTCGACAGATGCCAAATTATTAACGGTTGTGCATACTACGGCGCTCAATAAAACACGATCATTATGAAATTAATGAAGTTAACTCTTATTGATTTGAGTGTCCGTTTATTTTGTGATATTGTAATATTTTCACTTTGTTTATTTCTGAGTGCGTATTAACATACAGGCGTTATTTTTAAACCGAATTATATTGTAAGGTTGTCACTGGAATTTTCCGTCAAATACCTACTTGTTCTAAATAACTTCGTTTACTTACGAGCTTTTGATTAGATATTAATTGAGCTTGTTCGAACAAGACAGTCGTTATAATTTTGTGACAATACTAAATGATTAAATGACAAAAACATTGGCAATTTAATATTTTGTAGTATTTTCTTTACCTTTACCTTGTACAACGAATAAGTACTGTAACTCAATCTTCGTAATCGATAAATTCAATCTTCGTAATCGATAAATTCAATCTTCGTAATCGATGGCTTGAAACAAAGAAGAAAAAGGCAGAAAAAGAAATTCGAGTGACGTCTTGGTTTGTCACTCAGTGTTAAAATAAATTATAACATGGTTGAAATAATCCCCGATAAATAGTGTAATTCTAATAAATTGCTACGCATCTAGAGCTACGCCACCACAGTACCCTCAGTAAGAGCCAAAAAGTGATCCCCTTTGCAATGCCGTACCAATTATTATACATTGAGCATTGTTTTTTTCTCCAGAACGAATTTATAAGTGTTCGGTTTCGTTTGAAATATTATTTAAATTATTACATTATATTAAAGTTACAAAAATTACAAAATAAAACTTTTGAGCCACTTATTCGCTGGGCGAGTGCGATTATAATTGTATTAATACAATTTAAGTAGGAGACAAAAAAAAGTTAATATTGAATTCGAAATACATTACATCCGCGAGATAGTAACGTTAAAATATTATCTTATTCCTCCGAGCTCAGAGCTCGTTTTGGGTTTAGCCGTATTTAAATAAAAATAATATAACGCTTTATATTCTTAAGCTTAAATCACGACATTCTTAACCAAATTTAATCTCAAAATAAACTGCTTTTTCAACATCAAACATGAATAGACTGCTATCTCCCAAGATTTTATGAAAAACCTACAAACCGTATAGGAAGATAGACATTTACACTTTTTCTTTACTTTTTCTCGTGGGTAAGCAACATAGACTTGGATTGGAGCTGGTAAATTCTCTCGGTAGTGGAGCAAAAAACTGAAAAAGAAATACAAAAGGCACAGACTGACAAAATTATGCGAGGTTGAAACACGCTCTATTATGGACCATGTTGCTTAAGGGTAAGGGTTATGGGGTTTGAATATGAATATTGGTGGAAATGTTCGTGAGCTTCATTTGGGCAAAGGGAGGTCAAACACTTAAACTCCGGAGATACAAGATTGCAGACGAGTTGAGGCAAACGAAGCAAGGCTTATGAATCGCTTTCGTGTATGCGAGGGGAATTCTGAGGCCGCTATGTAATAAGCCCACTATTTTCGGTCCTATACTTTCTATTCCATTTACTTTTGATAGCCATATGTAGTAAGGTGGAAAAGATGTAGATAGGTAAAATATGGGCTTAAAATACATTTACTGAACAACACGTATATTACTGGGTGAATTTGGTGGTTTACCTGTCATACTCGATACATATGTGCAAGATACGGGCATTTTTTGTGGGCACCACGTGCTCGGAGCTGGTCACCTCTCTCTCTGGATGTGTGTCTATGCGGTAATATATTCTGATCGATTATTATTGAAAAAACCAAATATTTTTGAAAAAGTAATGACCTAATTGTTCTCAGCAAAAACAAGCTTTCGGACCCAGTGATAATATCTATAATCAATACCTATAATCTACATACAACATTCAAAATCCTGACTGAAATCAACGCACAGTCTCTTCTGCTGGTCCTAGAGACATGAAATCAGGAGATTGTGTTCTTGGTGTGATGTAGGTAAACATTAAGAAAATATTTTTGAAATTCCATCACTTAATGTTTGTATGTGAAGTCTTACTGCTACGCAGGCAAAATCGCGGGCGCCAGCTAGTCCTGTATCATCAAAGATTTGAAAGTACTCTTAGTTATCTAAAAATACAATCGCCTTAGAGAATTCTTGGATTTATCATCCGATTTTACGTGATGGAGTTAGTAACTAGGTAGGAATTTTGAGATGAAAAAATTATATTGAAAGTATTGCTTAACAACCATGCCCGACATAAAATGTGAGCCGTTGAAATCTCTTATCAAGTATGACGTCGAGTAGTCGGAAAGATATGAGGCATACTGGCAGACGTAGGTTGTTCCCTCGGGCGACAGTCGCGGCCGCAGCCTACCAAAAAGCTCGAAGGCTGAGATTAAAATACTCACCTACTGGGCTGAACACACCGACCAATAATCCCGAAAAATGTACGTATTTTACCTTTCATGGAAGTTAACTATGATCGTTTAAGCTGAGCGTATTAAGTTTTATTAAATGGTTCCAAAATTAAACTTTAAAGCATGGACGTTCTTAATATGCGTTGCTTTAACGATCTAAATAAAATATTAATATACTGAAATTCAAAGGAAGAAATAGGATTTGATAATAAATGAGTCCTTTAAAAGCATACATTAAATTGTTAATTTTCCATGCATACACATGGAAGTAGTTTACTTTCCTACTATTGACTGTGCTTAGGACCTTACAAGAGGTACCGACCGTTTGAAAAAGTGTGAAAAAATAAGACCTTTTTCTCGTCGAAAAGGCGTGAACACGACGCATCACCTATTTCTAAAGGAATGTAAATAAACGCAACCTGAGAGTGCGTTTGAATCGACACATGTTCGCCCCAACGAGTGTCAACAGGAGGCAGTCGGCCCTATTCTGAAGCGAGGCAATGCTGCTTATAATCAATCGCAAATATATTATAATAGAAGGTCCGTATACAATGTGCTCAGTGTATAGATAGTCGTTCTAATATCTTTCTACTGCCGGCTGAGGCCATGAAACGATAAGCTTTGGTATTTGGAACTAGAGCCCTAAAACTTGTAGGTACAAATTTTTTTTTAATCAATAATATTTAACAAAACAAAACGGACGGTAAGCAACTACAGAGTGCTTACTGCGAGTTGTATTAAAATCGCCGTCACAAGTCATCGCGATGACGTAAACGCAGATTTGTATAGGATCAAAATAGTGCCATCCGTGGGCCGTCAGATGGCGCTGTTTCGATCCTATACTAATCTGCGATTACGTCAACGCGGTGACTTGTGACGGTGGCAGTAAAAAGCTCGCACTAGGCACTCTGCCTAAGAACGAAATTATTTGTCATCTTAACAGTGGGTAGGTACGTATGTACACAATAATATAATTTGCACACGGATAAATGGTAGGTAGGTAGACACTACTTGTAATTATTGCATAAAATAATTTAATCAAATATTATTGAAGTCGTTTTATAACAAAATCACATGTAAATTTCTGTAATAAGATGCACAGCACATTTGGACAAATAACTCAAATCAACTTATTGTTTGTTCGCTTTAATTTTACCTTTATAATCTCCTCATCTGCAAACTCGCATTTATTCACGTAATTTATTAACGGACGTGTAATTAATTGCAAACCATGACATAAATCCATAATCCAGTGTATTATAAACAATAAATGCAACTTAATAGGATAGTTGAAGATTTATTTAAAATATAAAACGGAATAACCCTGTATCGCTTAGTATATTCCCAGGAACGTTTCTAATTACCACAACTCGGGGTACCGTTGCCTTTGCCGTGAGCCAGCGCCATCAAAGGGGTTGCAACTTGCAAGTGACGTTGCTACATGCAATGAAAACCCCTTTTTTCCTTTCTTTGACCACGCACTAGATATCTATCAGTCCATGTTTCTGCCCCGATCAAATATGCAGCACTATATTATAGAGCACTGAAAGTCTTTTGTGGTGCGATAAACTTGCCAGTATTCAACACGCAATGTCTTGGTACTTGGTTTGAAGTACATCTTGGTACAAAGAGATGCTGCTTTATGAGGGAATAATTCCTTAGCGATTCAAAGAAGGCTGTGATTTAAGGGTATACTTACGGGGTCGTAAATGAGGTTGTCAAATTCCACAGTACCCTTATCTGAGGCTCTCAAATATCTAACATTTGTAGTCAAAAGAAATCAAATCACGTGAATAAATCACAGCGTTCAGAACACGGAACAAAGTTGGTGGAGCAAGCTCCGTTGTAAATCTAGATCGTGAACCAACATTAATCGTCCGTAGAGAACAAACTAGTTTCTCTAATTATTTCCTCGCCTTCGACCCTCTTGGTTTTGTCTCTCAATTGCTGTATTCAATGATACCGTTAATCATGAATTTCAATAGAGCTTACTTACTCAGAATTGCATAATTAACGACTTAATATGTTAACCGGTTGTTATGTTAACAGAAAATTTTAACATTATCAAAATACGGATCAAATAACATTGCCTACATTAATATGATGTTTATTAAACATTGCTCAGCTACATTGGGGTAGTCAGTTTAAACTAGCATAAGCGAAAATTATAAACATATTGGCTTTCAAATGGGGAATTTGTTGAACAGATATTATTCACAATGATTAATCACATAAAAATATTATTTTGATTTTCGCTAAATGATGTCGCTTTCCAAATATAAATGTTTGTACTAAGTAAGTGCATTTTATGCTACATACAGACTTATAAAACCACTGCGCATTTAGGGTCAGCGCTCATAACTCGTGATGTCATCTAACGTAAGGTATATAATGTGTAACGAATGCACTGTTTAAAGTTTTCGGATTCGAGTCGTTGGACCAACTAGGGCTATGATAACATACCCCGCAATCAGGGGTCTTGTTTTCTCAAGGACCGTGGTATTTATTTGCAAAACTCTCAGGGGTTCGTTTGGTAGCGCCGGCCTAATTCCCAAACGAAAGCTGAATAAGCACTCGATTGCGGATTCAATAAACATTTCAAATAATTGGCACCTCCAATTGGCGTTTAGACGTCAATTGCCTTATATCGAAAACTAGCACCTGGTGTTGCAGTCAAAACTTCTTTTGATCAACATTAGTCAATAGTAGGTTTTTGTAATTCATTGAAAATATGATTATATTCGCAGCAATAGCTGTTGTTATCCTAGACGAAACCAAATAAGTTGGTCAAAACTACTTTTGACTGGTTATGGGTTTTGAATGCAGCATAATTTACAAAAATACATAAAATATATTAGTCCCTCTCTTGTTTAGCAGAAGATAGGGCTATCTAGGGACTATCTGGCCCTAAATTATCTCGCTCATAGGGCTTCACCGACTGGGTCACTTGCCATATTTTAAATTACTAAGGGGAAAAATAGAGGACTCTTCTATATTAACTTTCCCATAACAAGGTAGACAGAAAATACAACGTCACTCTAAACTTACAGACAGTTATTGCTTACATGCAGCATCTTATTAATTCATATTAATATTCATATATTTTTTGCAAAAGATTAGCATATTTGCTCACAGGTTTGGTACATTGCATTATAATGGTTATAACTTATAAATAACAACCCTGTTAGGGCACAACAATGTAAGAGGCACTACATATTCTCATGACTACTAATTAGTTGTTTGGATAACTTTCTTAAATCAATTATATCTCAGTTGTCATGCATTTTATAATAATATAGTTAAACATTTAATTTATCTCATTTCCTTATTATATCTATGAAATATTTACATTTATCTTTACTATGCTTGATTAGTTGAAGTAAAATTATCAGTAAAATATTCTAAACTAAGTAGCAGATTTTGTGACCATAATTTTAATTTATTAATAATATATAAATACAATTAAGCTTATACGTGCTTGACGATTTTGAATCCGAGATGAACGATTTGAATGAATGAAGGTTTTTGGGAGGTTTGAATGAATGAAGGGATTTGATTTTCTACTATCTTTAATTACGTCATCTCGGTCTAAACAATAACATTATTTATAGGATTTCTTTACTTTTTATCAAACTGACAGTGTATTTAGCAGATTCGTCAGCTACCAAGAGTTTCAATTAAACGAGAGGACGAATGATTGCCTGTGTAATAGCTTTAGTTGGACGCTCGGCTGAAACGATCGCCGACAAAAGACGCAATTAAATATCGCAATCAAACAGGCAAAGTGATTCAAACTAAATCACTTGCTAATTAAATATACATTATAAATAGTCGTTCATAGTTTATGGCCTGGTAGCCGCTTACTAGTACTGTTTGTTTGTCGCCTTTGTACTTATTAGAAAACATTAAATAAATCATTTGACCAAGGCCGTAGAGAAATACTTCTACGGAGGGATATTGTAAATTATCTTTTATGTAGTTTTAGGAAATATATCTAATGAACTAATAAATAGGGAAGGGATATCTTTTGGTAATTACGACGTAAAAGCGCTTCCAAATATATTAAAATGTTATCATCTTTCTTTATCCCTAAAATTCTAGGATTTTACTATCTGTCTTTATCACGCTACTCTTTCAGTTGTGATAAGTAATTAATACCATATAAGATCACGTCAGTTACCATTAAATCATTTTCATCAGTAATTGTATAGAGGTACGTAAGTTAATGTAAATACATAGTTATAGAACCTTGTAACCACTAAATCCAGACGACTTGGGAGCAGTATATCCCAAACTTTACCCCAAAACCGGTCTGCAATATTAATGTATTGTACGTGGTAATCTTACTGATGTCGATGTTGTACGAAACAACTTAATAATAGCACTTTGTCACTTAATATATTTACTTTAGAAATTAAGTAATATATTACTTATAATACCTTTATTTTTTACTTTTATTACTTTTAACATGCCTAATAAGGCATGTTATACTGAAAAATACTACAGAAAATACTTTTTTAATTACATTTTAAACATTCTTGTAAAGTAGTGCGTAAATCTAATAGGTGTATAACGGCTTCACAAATAATCTAGAAGTACATGACTCCACTCATTAATAATTGTGAAATGTTAAATGTGAAATAATTCAATGTTCTAATGATACTTGGATACATAACATACGTCCATTGAGTCTAGAAGTGTACTCCGAGCCACCTGCTTCAGCTTTCAGTATTACGCAGCAATATTGGACATCATGACTCTAGAAAAATAATGTATTAGGCATCCTCCTGCTGGTTGCAGGTTTAAATATGATGTGCTTAATATAGCTAATACTTTCGTGTACAGCGTTAATATTAATTAAAGCGAAATCTCGCGCAATCTGCGTCTTAGTAATATCAAACTTTTAGTTCTACCGCTTTCCATATTGAGGTACAATTTTGTATACAACATGTCAGCTATAGAAATGTCATATTTGCAAGCACTAGACAAACGGATCAGTCGGATATAAATATGCAGAAGACTGTTATGTTGGTCCTGGGTTCAATTGCCAGGTCGGGCAATGTGCTATTGGGTTTTTCCATTTGTAATTTTCCAGTAAGAGCCCGAGTCTTGATTAGTGCCCGATTAATGCCAATAGGTTCGCCCCCTATTACATAGGATTTAAACATTACAGGCGAATTATGGGTACTTCTTGAAAATACGGATGTATAACTTGACCAGTATATTTTGCAACTGTATTGAGGCAAAAAAATAATTACTCCAATTACTTATACTATGAGTACCTACGGATTGAGGAAGTGAAAGTATTGCAGTTAGAATAAGTTATAGGAAAAGGAGGTAGTCGTGAAGGGAAAATAATTAGTTTCTCCATAAAATGTGTTCTCGAAGGAAAAAAATGCTTCCGGTTCATTAATCTTTTCATAAAAGTATTTCTTGTTTGTTTTTATCTCCAACTTGACAAGCTCATTCAAAGACGTTTGAATTCAAATATTAATGAAAATCAATGGTGCCGATAGCTTTTCAATATCAAGGTTAAGCTGTTTGCTTTACAATGATCTTAAATACCCAATTTTTAAGGAATAGTGACACAACTATGACAGGCTCACTAATTTTCAAAATAGGACTTGGTAAAAAAGCACTTTTCTATTGAAATTACTGCTGTCTGAAAAATAGATAGTCTTTGCAATAGGGTGTTGTTAATAGATCGTTATTATTTTACGGATTAACATTTAATACTACGGTACCAAAATTAAATGTCAGAGCTCAGAAGTTCTTAACACGCGCTGATTAACCGATCATAGTTGGCACCCAGATCATTATAAGAATTTCCATAAAAAGCAACATTAAAACAAGAAACTCAAACTCAAGTATTTTTTTTGATTAGACTTTTAACGAAGATCTTTCAAATGGCCAGATTAACATGATATACAGAATTATAAAAGCTGCCGCCAGTTTGGAAAGGTCGCTTTAACTGAGAAGAAGTAGCTCTGCTAAATTTCTCAAATAGTGGTTATCATTAAGCTATGTCTTAATGATAAACTGCATAAATAATTATAACAATAATGGTCTCCTACCGAATTTCGGTTACGGCGGCTAAGCTCAACGATGATCAGCTAACTGCGCAGGAGATATTATAGTGCACAAGTGTGTGCGCAAACACAGGTGCTCTCTTCATTCCCTCATTCTCATAGTGCGATGGGAGGCAATCCGACACGACCGGTGATAGATCAGGCGTAGGTTTAACGTGCTTTCCGAGACACCGCCAACTTCCAAACTCCGGGCATTTAATGTGAATTTCTTGACAGAAAAACCCAATATATATTTTTGACCCGAGCTGGGAATCGAACTTGGGACCTCGTGATTGGTAGGCAAACTTAATAACCACTAGCTAGACCATCGAGACAGTTCAAGTATATGAATATAGTCGATCTTAATACTTCTTTCGCTTAAAGAAGTATTAAGATCGAAGCATGTGACAAACAGTAGTCTCTGCCAATCCCCATGGGATACAGGCGCGCGTGAGCAAAGCGTATCTACGAGTTTGTTCGTATTAGGTATTATGTGTACACACTATGTTCATTACTATTTTGTAGAAATCATTACGGGACCTACTACTTCCAATTATTACGTAGATACATTATTTAACACCATAATATTGTAATAAAATTGTATTCAGCTTTTATAACTCCCATTCGCCTAATAGATTAACAGGGGTGACGAAACAATAATTACAATCTGACAAAAGTTCCCGGCAAGGTGATTAGCCGACCCTGTCCTATTCAAGTTAGTCACGAAACAAATAAAAGATTCCGAACCCTCTGTACCCCAGCCTCGTCACGATCCAATGTTACTGTAATCTGGAATGTATGAACTTCGAGTGTCAATTATTGCCGCGTACTAATGTATTTATCATTCTATTATAAACTTTACAAGTCACAACATACAGTCTGAATTTCTCAAACAACGAAATAGATTTGGTTTGATAGTTGGCGGTCGAATGGCGATGTAAATTTGAATATCGACCCTTTGGTTACGGCCTGCCTTTTTTAGAATATGGGCTCCGTTTTAGTTTAGTGCACCTTCGCAACATCTATTGAAATATACAGATTTGGATCGTCTATTGCAAAAATACCTCGCTGTCAGAATTTGACATATTCAGGCGAGGAATTTTATTAGAAAGTGCATGAATATTGTTGAAGTTGGATTCTGCAACAACAGAGGAACGCTTTATTTGGGTATAAGCCTCTAAATTATTAAGGGTATCTGCTAACTAATTATTTACTGACCTTCGGTAGTACTATGGTATGGTACACTACCTATGGTTTCTATTCAGAGGTTCCTTGATTTGGGGCGCGTTGATTGATCAATAGGTAGCCAGCCTCACATAAGCATTACTAATCACATTCGCGCGGAACCGTAATTTTCCGGCCTCACTACCAGGCAGTTCGTTCAGCAACATCCCTTTGTGGTGGGCTGTTTGATTTAACAGACCATAAGCCCACAATCACGGAACCAATTAAATTGTTCTAAAGATTTCCTATATGTAGGTAATACTACATCAAAACATGTTTTGCTCCCCTGAGCTGAAAGTCATTGTATGAATTTTCACTTCTTTCATTTTACGAAGACAAAGTGAAACATGCATAAGTGCATCCCTAGGGTACTCAAGGAATATTTTTTCCCTCCCACCGAATTAGGCTGTCTACTATCAGTTAGCCAACAGACACGGTACTGGTTTTAGAGAATTTTAAAACATTATTTAGCAGTAATCTGCAACAGATAATTTAACAATAAAAAAGATTAATAGCTCATTTATCGAGATGAATAACGCAACCGTTCCCTGTTGTTCATCATTTATTACCCGCAAACTCGTATTTCTGGCCGGAATAGGCAGCGTGCAATTACTTACAATGTTTCAATGTTATCTTAATAGCTAAGCACATTATTATTGAGCCGTATCTCAGAGCAATTGTGCCCAGTGATGGACGAGGTAAGATAACGCCAAATATTATATATTAACTACACTATGTAGGTAGTACATTGGGACGTCTGTAGATATTCGTTAATTAAAATGTAATGTTGCTTTCAGCTGGCATTACACAAACGATGATTTATTCCGGCGTAAGGAGTTATTGGTTCATGCGCGATGAGTGATGAATAGACACGAGGTGTATTAAGATAAGTTATCCTACAGCGCTGTCAAATATAGTCGGCAATTTTAACCAAAATATTATAAGAATGTTAGAATATTACTCTTAGCTTACAATTCCTTTATAAGCTTTATTACAATTATTTTCCTGAGAAAAGCTATGTTAACAAGGTATTTAAATAATATTAAGTAACCCTTTATTAAGAACTAGCTTCCGGCCGCGGCGTCACCCGCGTTTTATTCCTAATTTAACTCGATTAAAAATATAGCCTATATTACTCAGCGATAATGATTCATTCTATTAGTGAAAAAAAATAAATAAACAAACAAACCTTTCCGCTTTATAATAGTAGTATAGATGAAAAGGAACGTATTCCAATTACTAATTTATCGAAGATCATACACCGCTCCGCAATAGTATTTCAGTTCCCACTGCAGCTTGTCGGGTAAATTCAATATTTTTCCTTTGATTTCTATTGCTCTAATTGGTTCTACTTATTGAAAGTATTTTGAATTCAAGCAATAAATTGAACTGAACACAATAGTACTTATATTTACGTTATACGTAGAAGTAGTTGCTATAATCCGCTGAGTTTAGTCCAGTGATTGTAGTTTTATCTTAACGAAATGCTGTCGAACCTCCGTCAAGCCAATCTACCGACATCTATACAGTCTCCATTTTTTTTCACAGCGCGACGCATCAATGTCATCAATATATACTGTTCCATGTTATCATGATATCATCTATTAATTACGTTATTGAACACAGACATACTTAAAACTTGAGAGGATTAAAATACTTCAATGTTAAATTGTATCGATCAAATTATTAACAGAAATATCCAATAAAAAAATTTGGCTAAATATTTTTTATTAATTTTGTTTAGACTGGTCTTTGTTTGGATTATTCGGAATATTATAGTAAAAGGAGAACCGAAATAATTAATATAATACTTTCCTCACTTTATGCCTTAAGACGTAGGCAGATCGAATAAATCAGGGGCAATGTTGATTTGCAACGTAACGTAATCAATAGTACCTACCGCAGTTATTTTATGCATAAGTGGTAAATTCCTCGACATTCATAAGTGCCTTATCAGGCCCTAAACTGAATAAATCATTTTTATTTTCATTTTCATTTTCATAAGTAACAACAGTATCCTGGTTGCATCAAGATATCAAACACCTGAAATACAAAATTAGAATCAGTGAGAAGAAAACCTGTGTGCCGATTATATCGTATTCTGTGACTTCCCATCTCACGATTTTTTTATCCTTTTTCAACCTATTTGAATTACTTAAATATCATCTCGCGGCTAATTTTTGAATTTACATTCCTTACAGTATTTACGGTAACAATCTTATTTCTGACTCAGCAATGTTATTGAAACTTCTATAGTTTTATAGATACAGTTTGACTACAATAAAACCAGAAAAAGAAACAAAATTGTATTTAATATTTTTATTATTATTTGCATTAAATTAATTTGATATATTATTAATATTCGGTTTAAAAGAGTTATAAACATATTATTATTATTATTTATCTCCCTTTTTTTATTTAACTCTTTCAAACCGACTTCAAAGAAGGAAGAGCTTTTTTGTACGATGCGTAAGTTTTATTATGAGGAATACTGTTTGGGAAGATTCAAGAAAAAATACATAGAATGGAAAAATCTCTCAGTGCATCAAAAGCAAAGAATCGTGTAAGTATTTTTAACAAAAACCCACAGAATGCGAGTTCAGAATGAGACTGGATTTTTATTCAGTGGAGTTTCAGTTCGTATTCAGGCAATAAAAGCAAGGCACACGCGTCTCCGCTCCTTATCGCCACAGAACAGGAGCCACCCATACATAATTCTAAAAAAATTGATAGCAATTTATATGTTAAACATCAGTCTAAATGAGATATTTTGCATCTTGTTCGTTCTTCCTATGATATATCCATACACCCCGTAATATACGCTCAAAGAACATTCAAACCAACCTCCTGTGAATTTTGATAAATTCTATTTCCCAAGTCAAGTTTGTTCTTTTACGATTATTAGACTTGCCAGTGAATTTAGAGAGAATTGAGATACATTGTTGGTGAAATGAAAAATTCTTCCTTGAGATTAAGTGGCTTGCAACAAAGTTATTAAGCAGCGTTCGTCCGTGATCTCTGGGTAAGTGCAGATATCATTTGTCAAAATTATTGGTATTCAGAAAGAAGAATATTTTTCACTGTTTGTAAAGGTGAAACAACTCCGAATGAGCCGAGTGTTAGCGATCCATAGATACGTACTGTACTTATGCTTATGCCTGTATTCTCCCAAGAGGCAGACCAAAAACCACATTTCACCGAAGATGATTAAGTGGCAACGTGACAGATGGTGAGTGTATCGGCACCTATCTATCATTGAATAAATTGTCAGACATATGCAGGTTCCCTCACGACATTTTCCGTCACCTCTACGGTGGTGTGGCACGTGGTGTGTAATCACCGCACATTAGTTTTCAGTTGGGTTAGTTATTCATTGGCTACAGGCCATTGGGATTCGCTTGCGTAGCATGTGAATACACAAACCCCACCGCCACCACGGCTCTGTATAAGGAATCGGTTTTTACCTTTTTGGTTCGGAACTCAAAAAACTGACAGAGGTGAGTTCTTCCAGGTAATACCAACTTTAGATTATTTTTGATGTACTACTTAACTTGAACTAGTAATATGCACTAAATCTCGTCAGTTAAGCAAGTTTAGCCAGGAAACGATGTCAGAGTCGTCTTAGTTGAGACCGCGCTCAAAATTATCGCTAAAGTTGTTCTGTCTACTAGTAGGTACGTATAATCTGTGTTACGTGTAAAATTTACTATGAAAATCTTGGTTAGTATAACTAAGTGTATTTTTTTTGTATTGCGACCATATCATTCATCAATTTGCACCTGTATGGTGTCATAACCATACCTAATTAACATATTTGCAAAATGTCTTCTTTATTAGAGGGTAGTGTTAATGTTCAAATATTTAATACGTCCCTAAAGTGAAATTATCACGGGCACGGAAATAAAATTACACGCGTACGTACTCTCGCTCCCGCCGCTGACAACCCTATTACCGGCTATGTCTGCCAGACCCCTTTATTGGGGTAGTACGTTCTGTTTTTAGACTTAGGTACACTATAATAGACTCATATTCATACATAATAGAGTTAACAGGGCACGTGGTCCTTTAAAGCGAGCCTCACAAAACATTTTCCTAATACCACCGGGGTATTGATCGACGATATCTGAGCCGTGCGTATTGTTTTTCACAAGCTATTGTTTACGAAAACAATTGAAGTAAATGGTGTATCTAAGTTTCTACGAGATATCATTTGTTGATTGGTCGCCGGCGCGACGCGTAAGTGCAAACACGGCGACTCGTACTCTACCGGAAAGTATTTGTCGCGCAGGCTTGTCGTTCCTTCCTTTCATCGTTATGATTAATGACACGTTATTTTTCATTGAAACAGCTGCTGCGTATTTTTTTCTACTTTCAAGTCTTCTGTTCCATGACGCGCACCTATTAGTCACGCTCTGAAAAGATTTTGATGTGGATTTTGAACTTCTTTCTATTCTTTGAATTTGAGGAAAAGTATAGAATTGACTTTAGACGCTCTTCATGATCGGCCACTGATTTTGTTCGCAATTAAAAATTGGAACATAAAAAAGTTATTACATAAGTATGCTTTTGTAACAAGCACAATTTTTTTTCACAGTTTTTCTCTGGTATATTACGACTATTGTTTGAAACCATCCACAAATTAAAATATTTACAAAGATGTCTCTTTGAAGAATTTATCTTAAATAGAAAGCATACTTTCTTTGATATTAGTCATACACACATGTACAGAAGCACGTCACATAGTAGTATCCCATCGATGGCGGCTGGCGACGTATGCGACGTGCGACGCGACGTGACGGCCGGCGGCGCCAGTCTCTTTCATTTCCGTTACTCGAGGAAGTTTTCCACTCTTCCTGCCTGTAATGGACTCAACGCGACATTATTTTAAATATTTTACTGTAAAATATGAAGAATCTAATGTTACTTTTTTATTTCGCAGTATTGTGTAAGTAACTTACGTAATGTGCCTTTTGAAGTTATGACATAATTCCAATGCTTTTGCCATGCAAATGTGAGTACCTTAGAATTAAGATGCTCATAAATTTATAAAAAAAGCTCAAAAAGGAATCAAGTTGAAGAAATTTCATTACAAGATGATGGCGTTATAGATTCGATGTGATATGGTGGTTACAAAAGGTGTGAAATGTATAGCTAGTAATAAGCTTTCCAAATAAGCTAATGAAATGAGCGCAGTTAAAGTTTCAAATATACCCTCCTTAATAAGAACATTCTTCGGGCACACGGAGAGTTAATAACATAGAATTCTTCCGGCTATTCCTACAGCTACGACTAGGCAAACAGTCCCCTGGCTCGAATTTCACAAATTGCTGTGGCTGAACCGCGGCTAAATATATTGAGCGAGCCTTTGGCCGGCTATAAAAAGGGCTTACTGAGATCTCCCGAGACCTAGTACCTAATTGTAGGTAGGTTGTTAATAAGTCGTGTGGTCACCGGCCGGCGACGGGAGGACAATTTTGTATCTTACGTACCAATTATGCTCCAGCTATCTTAATTAAAGCGATTAGCTATCTATTTAACTCGATAATAAACTATCAGTCACTGTCATGTGTTGTGACGCAATATTTATTTAAATTCAATTGAGACAGTAAAAATATTAAAATGAAAGAGTTTACATGATTTCCGCTTTTACTCCTTACCTTCTTACAATTAAAGAAAAAATATTTTTCAGGTTAGTAGGATTACATTATAGGCTACAAACAATGTAACTGTGATTAATTTGTTAGTTCCAGCATTTATAAGAAAAAGACAGTAGGAGTGAAAATAACAAGATCCGCCAATGTTATTAATCATGTTGTCGGCGATGTGTGAATCGAGTAGATCGAGATATAAGTTCTCACTGTAGGGTCCCTGATGCCGTGAAAACTAGCTTAAGGCTAACGTCTTCACTAAACACCCTTTCAATATTCTCTTTGTTTTAATGGCTTTAGACATCAACTGTTGCAAAATCAAATAGAATATGAGCAGCAGACACAGACCGTTGAAAATATTCAGTTTTATTTAAAAGGACGTTTATGTTCTTAGCCTTTACTTAGTATTTCCAATTCCGTTATTGATATCCGGTTCCACAGTATCAATTACGCGTGATTATATATTTTTTTGTTTATCAATATAAAGCTAAAAAGCTATAGATCTTTTGATACATAAATCTTATATATATCTTTAAGCAAGATATCACAAATGATTCATATGCATTTTAAATTACTTGTGATGTTAGGATTCCAGTGAAATAATTCAATATTAATCACTTATTTCATACATAATAAGAACCCATGAACTTCATGTGGTTTTCAGCGCTCTTCAAGTTACGTGTAGTGCACTGAGTGTACAAACTTCTAAGAAAGTTCGCATTATGAGCCATACCTACTATACTGACAAGCTTGAGTTATATATAATAAACCTGAATATGCTTACTAATCTATACAAATAAATAAAATTGAAGTGTCTATTTGTAATTCCAAAATTACACTATTTTATTAAATGCATATTAAAGTATACACGATACTGACATAGAAAAAATAATATCAATATCAATTTAAGTAACATATCCAAGTTGATATCATAAAGTAATAATATCACAGGTTTAAGTGGAGTCGTAAGGGTGGTAAGTAATTATTGATGAGGCCTTTTGAGAGAAAGGTCAAGTGGCAACTGACCAGTCTCATCCCGAGTGACAAGCATCCTTGAATTTATTGATCATTATTATTCCTATATAACGGCAGAGAGGAGCTCGTGGCACAGTTGCTTTTGCGCATATCACTCGATCAGCGAAGTTAAGCAACCCTAACCCTAACCAGTAATTCGATGGGTGACCACCCGAGTTCCCTCCGTGCCTCTGAGCACGTTAAGCAGTCGGAGGCCAAAAATAGTCTGACAACTGGTTTAACCCATATCACAGATTTTCTTCGTTAAAGAAGTTGCGAGGGTCAGATGGCAGTCGCTTCGTATAAAAATTTGATGATCAGCTGCATCGGGTTTAATCAAGTGCCGACCGCAACAATGTATGTGATAAGGCCAGGGAGATGATGATTCCTGTATAACGGCAATAATATGTTGCAGTTTGATAATGTTTATCAGATTCTGGGGTTAAATTTTATACTCATTCGCATTCTAATTATATTATAATAACCCCTGTTCGCTAGTTTATCTGAGTGGGTATTGTCTACATAAAAAGTTTCTCAAGATGATTCCAGTATTTCTTGGGTGGAAAGTTCTTGAAGAAACAAACCAGAACATAACTGACTAGCGTGTTCATTAAAGGTTCGAAATAAGTAGTCACTACAAATCACTATAAAAAAAATTGCGAAATTAATAAGAATTCGTTACTTTGTATTATCATATACTATTACGTATCATGATAGGTAAAATCATGATCATTTGTGAAATGATTCCGGTACGTAAATCATTTCTCCTGCCTCCTGGAGAATTCTCCTGCCACGCAAGCAACACAGCTCGAATCCCAATAGCAATCTAATATTTTTACACTGTAGTGATTGAACACCAAGAGCTCTATGGTGAGGGGAAACATCGTAAAGGAACCTGCGTATGTCTGAGAAGCTATTCAAAGACGTATGTGTAGAGCCTGAGACGGGGATAGACTCATCATCAACACAACACATCTGCTGACTCGTTCGAGGACCCTTATAGCTCTCTGTGAAAATGGTATCACTCACCCAATGGTATAACATTGTTGGAACTCTACACAATGTTTTCAGTGCGTAAAACAAAAATTACTATATTATAGTAAGTATGCTTCAGCGAATCGCGAGTGATTGCGTCGTACCATTATTATCACATTAATCTTGTAAAAGGGATTTTCCTAAATCCACCATATCCACGGCGTATGTTAACCATTCAAATCCACAGGGCCACATAAAAAATATTTTTTTTTCATACGAATTATTTTCGCATTCGATGTTGTAAGGTGGCATGGATTTAGGTATGTGGTTTTCGTGTAAGAAGCTTTATATGTAATCTGGAGCATTCGATCATAATATCTAGCTATGTTAAAATATACTACATGTTAGAAACGGGTTGGTAGAATTTGTTAGTATTGTTATTCACAAAGCTGGTAACGATCGTAGACCTATATGTTTATTCAAATAATTTTATTCAACATATTATCTAAGGAATTGGAATACTCATAGAATAACTAAAAACTAACATAACTAAAAACCTTAAAAATAGAATCTAATAACTAAAAACCTTAAAGAATATAATATTTAAATCAAATCAAATAATGTTATTCAATATAAGAGACACTTGGAACAAGAATGTAACGTCACTTTTAAGACTAGCTTAGGTTAATTTACTACTGTTTCCAAATTAAAGTCAGGAGAAAAAATAAAGCATGCGGACTTACGAAGTAAGCTCATAGATTTATTTCATTCACAGGGTTAAATAAAACATAATAAATGTTATTTAAATTCATAGGTCGAGGTTAAACTGAAGACACTTTTTTACTCTATTTGAGGTTTCATAGACTCATAAAGAATCAAAATGTAAAGGGGATTAAATGTCCTTCAATATTTAAGATATTTCCCTAAAGGTTCCTACGGTTTGTTTATTGCATCCTGCTAATAAGATAGAGTACTTCCGTAGCACATGAGTAAATAATCTAATCTTAGTGCTCGCACTGTCATAAATGTACTAAAACCATTAGGAAATTATTATAGTATGACAAATTATATTCTGAAGCATTCAGAGACTTACTAAAATAATGAAAATCGCGGAATGCAAACGCAATATTCCGGTCCTTGATTTAAATAAATTGCAAGTGTTAAGTAGTTTCAGAATCTCAACTGTCAGACTGTTGCATTGTACTTACTTTTGTACAATGTAACTTCTTCTTGTTTATATTCAAAAGTGCATTAACTACTCGTAACTTTTTAAAGTTAGATATATCTTAAAGTTACAGTTGGAGCGCTATATTATGTTCCCGAGTAATCGATTTGTGAAGTAATGAATTGTGACGGGCGCGTTCCCGACTCGTGTGCAAAGATGAGATGTAAATGATTCAAACAGAAAAGTCATGCTTTTTTATTTTACTGCGTGCAACATAAATCTTATTAACATAAACATATTATTACATAAAGGTGTAAAATTTATATGCAGAAGTGTTTATTTTTCTTTGGTTTCAAAACATTTTTCATTTTTATTTCATGGTAACATAAATTTAGTTTCAATAGTTTCATGACATTTTATCGAGGCACATCAAACTGAAGCAAATATATGGATTTTAATGAAACCTGACATGATTAGCTGATTGAGTATACACGGTGTGGACTGTAATTCCATCTTGCAAAAGATCGCAGCCAAATACCTACACAACCTTGGAATAGGTAGCATATTATTCCTGCGGCGCGCGGCGAGTAAGATCGCCAGTGCTCCATGGAGGGAATGAGCCGAGGCGTTTTGTGATAGCTATAATGGGTAGTATACTCTTTCGTTTCTTACTATGTCTGCACAGTGATTCCGTTCTTTAAAAATTCATATAAAATACTTGCATTTTCAGTATTAGGTAATCTCGCATTTATACAATGCGTTTTCCGTACATGTCCGTACAATGAGAGTTCTTATATGTAGGAAATGTATAGCTTGATGATTGATGTAGCCGTGCGTTCTTTGTATACGTATACAGTATCCAACGTTTTGAAAACGAAATAATGCTTCCTTTCAAACAAATTTGTTATCTTAAGATACTTCCAACTAGGTGCAATTTTTTTTATTATTAAATTCTGAATAAAGGAGAATAAAATACTCGTAAATATAGAGCAATTATCAAATAAAGTAAAGACATTTTACATTTCAATGACGCACATGTAAATATAGGATTTTACATTAGTCCGTAAGTACAAGGTCAACGAATGTACATAATATAAATGAAGGCAGAAAGTTTCTGTTTTTTGTTGTCGATAAAAATAAATAGGTGGTGTATATACCTGGTCCAGCACGGCAGTGTTGGGCGTTAAATTGAACGACTGCGGGGCAGTAAAACCTAATTGAGTGTATGCCCATTAGGGGAGACGGAATTATCGCGAGATATCACACAATTGACGATGGAAAATAATAAAATACATTTTGACTATGAGTAAGCAAATTGTTTGAATTTTATAGGATGCTGAATTGTTTTACTATATTATATAGCAGTTAACTAATCCGGGGTGAATAAAAAGAGGTGAAAGGTTAATTCAAACAAAATTCGATGAAATTCAAAACGAAATCTACGACCAAGATAATTAGTTGGATTGTTAGATACGTAAATATTACTCCAAAAAAAAATATCAATGCATATCAGAATTCCATGAAGACGAAGTCAGAGGGAACAGCAAGTTTGTAACATACATTTGGTTGGGTTCAATTTGATCAATAAGGAATGGAGAAGTGAAGGGCACTTCAGACCTCCATAAAGAGATTGATGAAAGTACCGCCCCACGGAGCGGTTGCTGTGCTAGCAACGGGAAGGTCTCTGCCGAGGCGGATATTATAACCGTTTTACTCGGCTCTTGTTCTAGTGATCTACTCACAATTTTCAGTGAAAATGTTGGTCATTTTCAAACTGTGATTATCACAAATAGCACCATGCAGGGAGACATTGCTACATTGTATTTACAGGTTGAAGTAGCAAAAAAAATTGTAAGTCATCTGATATATTTGCATGCATGTATATATAACAGTGACTAACTTGTATCAGCATGTGTTTTTAATATTACATAACTGCTACTATAGCAGCCTGCCTCGTTGGCCTAGTTGTTGCAAACACTACTGAGGAACACCAGATGCCTACTATCATGGTTATAACAGTGACGTCTTACTGACTTCTTAGCTTTGACGTTTCATTTCTGTACCGTAAAATTAAACATCGAAGCGAAGAAGTTCTTAATACGCTCTTCTTAAACTGATGATGGTAGGCCCCCAGATCCTGAGCTCGATACCCCGGTTGGATTGTGTTATTGGGCTATAGACTCTGCTTAAAAATTACTAGCGAAATATAAGTATACTTAAATAAAAGGTACATCTCTGCCTACCGCTTCTAGATTGCAGGCGTGAGCATATGTACTACAGAAAGTAGAGAGAAGGTACCACAGTATTAATAACTAAGAATAGCACCTAGTAATTGACAAAGAAACCCGAGTAAGTCCATGAAAATCTAAGGATTACGTGAAGATAAACAAACCGTACTTTGGCTTAACGTAACGTTAACCGTTTTACGTCCCTACTAGATTCTTCTATCGGATAGGATTTCAGATTAACCAAAAAGAAGTTAGTGTTAACGATGCAAATAAACTTGATACGGCTCATTGGGTTTAAGTTTGCCCCACTTTGCAAGGTCAACCCTAATCCTACCTGCGATACGTTATTACCTTACGTAGGTACTTTGCGAAGGATGTTTCTCCCGTCATATTTATTTAGTGACTAGCTGATCACCGCGGTTCTCCCACGTGTAATTTACCTACATTTAACTAACACGTAAAAAAGTTAAAAATGTTCAGCTATATATCAAATGACACTCACATCCACACTGAAACCAGAAGACTCTTACCCATGGGCAAGACCTGCCGACTTGCTCACGGAGTATTTCGGGAGTCAGTCAGGTACGTAGAGCATAAGGGCAAGGGTGGCACAAAGGATCCCAAGGGTCGACGTGCTTCCGGACAACCGAACCCAATATTGCTACAACTAAAGATAAGATAACAATGCAGGCATTTATGGAAAATATTGAAAAGTTACTTTTGAACATTCACTCACAACATTTCCTAGAGTAACGTTTTCGGAGTAAATGTTTTACTTGTTTACATAAGTAAAAATTCAGTATAGTCTACTTGCATATCTTCAAGACAATCAAGTAACTTCGAGCACACTGCTGAGTTAGGATGAGAGAAGTTAGTATAAATATTTAACTGCCTTGGCATCGCAACTCATTCTAAATTGAATCTACTTGCTTTTTACCCAGTTTGATATTGTACCTTACTACATAAAGTAAATCGTACCGCAATTCCGAATTTAGATCTAGGAAAAACAGTCATAGTGATGCTTCTCGTTCCGTGCTATTTGAAATTAAACTCGAATATAATACTTACTACGACCTAATCTATACATCTATACACATAAATAAAATTGAAGTGTTTGTTTGTAATTCCAAAATTACACGTTCTCACTAAATGCATATGAAAGTATATACGATACTGATGTAAAAAAAAATATTTATCTGTCTGTCTGCCTGTTTGTTCCGGGTAATTTCTGAAATATCTGGACCGATTTTAACGGGACTTTCACTGAGAGGTTGATGTTACAAGGAGTAACTTCGCATACTTTTATTTAAAAAAACATTTAGGGTTTGGCAGGAATAAAATAAAATCTAAGCGCGTGAAACTGCAGATCACAGCTAGTCTAAAATAAAACCAATTCCCAAAATAAAGTACAGTATTAATACATAGACATTTCAAAACCCATTCCCATACTGACTGTATTTTCAACGGTAACAATCGATAAAATTGTGCCAAAAATTTTTCATTAATTAGTAATTTAAACGGAATAAGTTTTCATTTAATTTATAGTGTATACACCAAAGAGGTAAAATGTTACAAAGGTTATTTTTTTAAGATTGTTTAAAGTTTAGTTACTAACACAAAGTCTGTTTCTGGATCGAAATTTCTTAAATTTTTATATTTGTTCGACATATTAAGAAAAACAAAATATATTTATTTAAATTTATTTTGTTTATACAGCAATGAAGCGCATGAAATTTTTTTTCATGCACTCAACCTTTTTCGTTGCAAATTAATAATTTAGAGTACTTATGAGAAATTGTCTTTTAGATATTAGTTCGTAATAAGTATGAAGTATTTCGAGTTTAGTTTCAAACAGTAATTAAATAATGCGGGATTAAAAAGCGTTGATTATAGTCTAGGACTGAACCATTATTCTATGGAAAGGCAACTACGTTTATTTTATAACGCTATTAGAGCAATACTATGATCAATTGAATTTTATGAGCTCTATCCCAGTCAGAGCACAGCTCACCCCTTGCGAATATTTATACATACTAAAAGGACCCATTACATTCCCATAGTGGATATATTTTCTATTTCCTTCCTTGTATTCCAATTTTAAGGTCGATTAATTAAGATATAGTTTCATGTACGAGCCGTCGGGGCCTCAGGGTTTGAGCAGTCGCCTGCTACGCATGTGACGCAAGTTCGAATCCTAGCGGGGCCTGTACCAATGACTTTTTCTTAAAACTTATGTGTAGTAATATCACACCAGTACTTTACGGTGAAGGAAAACGTCGTGAGGAAACCTGCATATGTCTCACAAGTAATTCACAGAAAGTATTTATAGTGCCTGAGACGGCGATGGATCACCTCACCTGTCACGTTGGCACTTAACCATATTCGGTGAAATGTGGGTGTTGTCGACAATAGCTCTGCTTACCGCTTGAGCAAACACAAAGTTTTATGTACAAACTTGAAAAGCCCTTCAGCTAGAAACTAGAAACTGCTAAAGATGTTTAAAAAGTATGTAGTTGGGTAGTTTCAGATACTAGTTCATTAGTGTACATAAAAAAATACAGGAGGCGTCTGAAAACATGAATCTAGTATATAGATAAATGCAATTGAAGTGTCTGTTTATAATTCCAAATTGACAGCTTTTGACTAAATGCATATTAAATTATATGAAATTAAGTAACTTTTCTTAATACAAAAATTAAAGAAAAATCAGTCTGTTTTTTCAGGCTAATCTCTGAGACGGCTGGACCGATTTTAACGGAAATTTCAGTGGAAGATAGCTAATGCTACAAGGAGTTACTTAGTTCATAAAAGTATTATTTGAATAAAAACCATTTGGGTTCCGCGGGCCACCCATGAAATTAAATCTACGCGGGTGAAATAGCGGGGCAAAGCTAGTATAAAATAAAATGTTACCCCTAACTGCGTCGTATCCAGTTATAGTCAGTTTAGGCTTTAATTACATCCATGAAATCCGTCACAACAATTATCGCGTTACGCGGTTTTGTTGATCACAACATTGGATGTTATGTGGTAATTTGAACTAGGTCTGTTGTTTCAGCCTTGTCTTTGTAGCTACTCAACTTATAATAATTCCAGAGGCTTTTTATACTGATTCATTATAATTATTTTACCAGTAAATCAAAACGGTAGGATTTTCTGAAGCAAAACTCTTCTCGTTCTACAGTAATTGCAAGCCAAATTAAAATATCTAGTAATGTGAGAGTCGAACTCGCGCACGAAGAGAGAAAGTAGCCTATGTTCGTTTAACTGGCCATTAAAATTGATCCAGCTGTTTCAGAGATTAGTTGGAACAAACAGACGGATAGGGTTTTTTTCAAAATTGTTCTCTTTATTTAATTACCGTTATAAACCTTCATATGCATTTAATGAAAAGCTGTTAAATTGGAATTACAATCACATACTTCAATTTTATTTATCGGTATAGATTCATAAGATCTGAACGTTATCAAAATAGTACTAAATATATAAATCTTATAACATTATCTACATCTACATCTACACTACTATTATAAGGAGGAAAGATTTGTATTTTTGTAATGAATTAACTCAAAAACTACTGTGCCGATTTCAACAATTCTAAAGGCTTCAATTTATCCCCGTACTCTCACGGAAACGTGAACTACGCGGGTGAAACCGCGTGTCGTCCGCTATTTATATACCAAGATAAAGCACCAAATAATGAAATACACACAGTGAATAAAAGACATCCACCCCTCTGAGAGTTTCAGTCAACTATCACAAATGATGCATGTAAGGGGAGCAAGTCCCACCGCACAATATGCAATTGTCTTTTAGTGCTTTTATTTAAATTAACTTTGGAGCTACTTCGGCTTCATTCCGTATAATAATAGCGCGCGGCGTGACGCGGCGGGCTTGCGGCGGATCTCAAACCGCGAGCCGTCGAGCGCGCATACTTGTGGCTGTGACCCTGGATTGCTTCCCAAGTACAAACGCGTGTAACTGTAAATATTGACGTTACAAAATTGCTCTTGCTCACCACCATATCGGAAATGTAATTACATATTGTTAAAAGTCCCTTTACTCGATTTTATCGCAAATCAAATACATTTTTAATATAAACCCGGCTTTCACGTAGACACCTTAATAAAAAAAGGCTCTCGAGCTTCAGTGCCATCGTTTTCACTTGCCTTTGTTAACGGTTATAATTTTCTCCATTTTGCTCGTCTCGATGTTCGACTTTTTTTTCATTTTACAACGTTTCGTTTAGCAATTCGTGCTGTTATTTTTTATAATTGCGTTCAGTTAGCTCTCGATATTCGAAAATAACAAGATTGTAGTTTCTCGTACTTTTATATTATTGAAATTTCTGAAATGTATCTTGGAAAACAATAACACGATAACGACACCTGTCCTGATACTATGAAAATATCGGGGAAAGAAAGTGAAGAAATATCAGACATTTTAAGGGTACTCGGGTAGTTTTAAGGGTGTGGTTATTTAAGGTAGTTTGATTAAGGACGAGGCGTGTCGGGAGTGAAGGATACTCAGCACTCGTAGCAGGGCGGCGCGCCCGCGACCTACGCTGATAGCGCACGCGTCGCGCCCCTGGACTCGCACTCAAGTGCTAATGCGATTACATTCCCTTACGTCGCGGATACGAGGGGAGCCTCCATTGCGAAACTCATAAATTTACTTAAATTATAAACACATATAATTTTGCTATTGTAAGAAAATGTTCTTTATAACATCTAAAAAGAATCCGATAATATATTAGAATAGGTTGAAATTACATTTCCCTTGGACGATCATAGATCAAATGATTGTAACATTAATAAGGCTTTGGAGCACCCTCACTATTCACCTTATAGCGGGACGCGTACCTACTTCTTGTATAAATTCTTCAATATAAATTATTGCCTCCTGGTATCGACATTATTAACGTCGTTTATTGAGGTCGGTCACCAGGTAGAGTGGAATTTGGAAATGTAGTTTTAATTCACCAAATGTAATTTAAATTCCATTGTGCAGGAAGCGGAAGTAGCTATTGGTCAGGAGTATATCTTTTAATTTAAACAGAGGAAATTTAGTCGCACAGTTTATTCTGGTGCGGTGAAAGCAGGTGCGGACTGGCCCCGGGCTCAGTAATTAACAAAACAAAGGCTTTTCACTACGTTAACAGTACTTGATGTTACTGCCTACATTATTTTAAGAACGACGCGGATTCCTCTGGTTAACCGGGGACTTTGCGAACTTAGTATTTTTTAGTTCTTTATTGTTTGCCTGAACTACGTTGGTTAATCTTTTAGGTTTCTTTTATTTAGGTTATTATTCTTTTGTAAGGTCAAAACAGGAGATCAACTATGATTGTTTAACCGCGCGCATCAACTTCTTAGCTTTGAAATAGAAATAATATTTATTCACATGAAATATGTTACATATTAGGTGTTATTAAGGTCACAAGAATTACACATTTCACCTAATTTTAGGGCATGTAAATATTAACTTAATTATCTACTTAAGTACTGCAGTTACGTTTTCACCACATATTAATCATACCAGCATTTTTTTCTAATAGTTACTAATTTTACGGTACCAATATGTAACGTCAAAACTAAGCAGTTAGTAAGACGTCACCGCTATAACGCTGAAAGTAGAACCCCAGGATTGATTGGTTACTTAGCTATGATTGGTTGGCTTAAATATCTACGGGATATAACGTCAATACGTAGTAGCATAAAAGTACAAGTCTTTTTGCCGCTATAAGGGAATAATCCGGGCATTTATCCGGCATTCAGAAAAATAATTAATGTTCACACGCGCATTAATGATATTTTGATATACCCAAGTAGATATTAAAAACTAAGTCCGATGATAATTGCGGCACATTAGTGCTTGCGTGGCATCACTCCATTAATCTTGTCAAACAAGAATGAAGTGGTCAGACGTAACCCTCATTTCTCAAAGCAACGACTACAATTAATTACCCTGAAATTTCCTATCTATGCAAATGGTATCCTACGTGAAAAATGGAAATCGAATGAGATTTTAAAAAACACTGCAGAAAATACAGCATGTCATTTCAGCGGGTCATTAAGAGAATTGTTATGGGAATATTTTCACGGTGCTTAAAATTAATGGTTTGCCGTTCGGTCCGCAATATTATGTAGTTTTGGGAAAACATTGATGTTGACAGACTGTTTAACAATATACATAAAATGCACGTAGATCTATTTCGAAATAAACTCGCATACAATGTTAAATATTTTAACAATTCTCAGAAAATTTTTGTCAAGATATCAATAAAATGTAAGCCTTATTATATTCAGAGTAACTGTTTCTTACCAACGACACTTATCTCTTATCTGGGCATATAAAGTGAATTGTTTAAAGGGCCCATTGTAATAAATTGTAATTATATGACCGTTGGTTTTAAGATCAGGATCACATTCTATATTGTTATATTACCCTCTATTTCTTATTAATGACCATAACGACTTTAAAAGTACGATGAGTTTAAACAGACAAAATAATTGACTATGGAAATGGCGAATCGATGTATTCTTTTTAGAAAAGAAACCAAATAAAGGTGTTTATGGAATAACTTGTTGATTAATTAATAATAGTAGTAATGTTCGAACATTACCATCTAGTCCCAAAGTTTGTACTGTACCATGGGTACCAGACTGCGGATATTACATATACTCATAGGATTTTTTTCATATTTATTATGCAATACAAATGTTCATCAGATACAATTTTGCTCTGACGCGCAGATCGAACTTGCCACACAGTATAGCAGTCTGGTATAGTAACCACTGGACCAACGGTATCGTCAAACGTCAACGAAGGTGATCATTAAATTTAAAGCCTATTAGTGTTCTTCTTAGAATCCTGGCTGCGAAGGATTCGGTAAATACCCAAGTTAATATATAATTCAGTCCTATGTCAATAAGACCTATATTATGAGACTTCTTAATTTATCTGAGATCATTCGACATCGTTTCTAAGCTGCTGATTGATACATCGTCTAAAAAAATAAAGTCTTATAGAATTGATATTAAAATCGAGTGAATAAAATTTACATGTGTATAAGTACACATGTAAATTTTATTCACTAGAGTTTTCGTGATTATTTTAACCGACATGAACTGCCTATAAATATGAATTATAACTAAGAACTTTTCGTAAACGAACCTACAAAGTTATCGACAAATATACTTCGTGGAATCTATAATGAATGAAATTACTCTACCGACAAAATTTAAAAGTCTTTTAAATAGAATTTCGTGGAAAAATTCTTGTGACTCGGTGGTTTTTTGTGCAAAAGCCTCGTCATGGCTTTGGCCCTCTGGATTAATCTTTAAGCAAATTGAGCACGTGCTCGCATCACTAAACGAGCCCGTAGACTCCGTGACTAATGTCTGTCGCCCGATAATCATGATCAATACTTCTTACTTTCCCCTTGGACCCTCAGCCGATCGTTTGGATTGTAGCTGCCATCGTTTTGGCAAAAACTTTTATTTTTAACATACTTTTATATTTAAATATCGATTCGACGGTTTATCGCATCTAATATAGACTTACAATAATATTGTGCTAATGAATATTTATTAATCTAATCAAAGATATTAAAATTTCTTATTTAATTTGTAATGAGAATCCTAATCTCATGAACATTTTATAATATTAAATTCAAAGTCTCGTAAATAAACACATTCCACGAATGAGTAAACTCCGTTCAATTTGGAGCAACACAAAATGACAGAGGCACGTGGCACGACAAGCTTAGCGTTAAATCGTCTTGTAAACTTTGAAAAAGGTAAACGTGGTAAACAATGTAGATAAATACGCAAAACACACATGTAATCAAAATATATTTATGTGTTTGTGTTGGAGGTAATCCAGTGAATCAGAAAAAATGCACGGCGAGTACGGCGACAGGGCAGCCTCCGCTTGACAAGGGATGGCCTCAGAGGCAAGAACTGACAGGCCAAATTTATATTTGGTATCTCTGTCTCACAAAAAATGGCCATGGGATTCAAGTTAATACAACCGACATTTTCAGTTGCTTCACGGCGGAATGTTTATTTTAAATGTTGTTTTTCTATTAATTCAAATGAAAAATTTTTTTTTTTTAAATCTCTGAATGTTTTAGTTTTATTTTGTTTTGGGCTAACATTAATCTGGTTTGAAAATACAAATTAGTCTGATTCTTCACACACGTAGCATACACACACTGACAAACTTTGCCTATGTGTAATTAATATGGATAGCAAGTAAATGAATAATTATCGCATTGGTACCTGTCAATTGCCAATTTCAAAGAAATTTTGTGATCAAAGAACTTAATTTACATTCACTTCCATCATATTCATAACATTAATTGAGCCTTATACAAAGTCAAGAAGCTCATTTAACGGCGTACATAATATCGTGTTTACGTAAGTATTAAGTACTTGAGAAACAAGCAATTTATTATTGCAGCTGCTAGTTACAAGTTTGTAATTGTTCTTTTGAATAAGTTTCTAAGCTTATAATGTGAAAATTCGTCAGCAGTATTTGACGGCGACAAGCGGTGTGAAAGTAGCAATGTAATTACGTGAATGAAGGTAAACACGAGGCTCTGTTATACTATACATAGTCTTTTGTTGGTAAACAAGAAAACAAACACACCTCGCAACGACACCGGTGCACACATACTTATAAGAAACAACATTTATAATTTGTAATTTTGAAACTTGGGTCATCGTAAAATTGTAAATACTGTCGGAAAATTGTGAACCACAACATACTGCTTACAATTTAACGTATTATTATTCGGTAGATTACAATCTATAGAAGTGAAACGGTTGTTGATTGGTTGGTTCAAAATCATTCTCCAGTTTACAACCTCGCGAGATAGATTATAATCTAACTCTATTTATAATTTTACGGTGACATACATTTTTCAAATATTACAGTACGATACTAAAATGTATACAAAGGTACACCCACGTCTCTCAGTGCGATTGATAAGACTCTAATTCAAATTAAGTAATAATTGTCTGCTAATTGATTAATAATCTCGATGATAGACCATTTATGGTTTAACTAGAACTAAAAATATTCCATCACTAATTGAAATTTGGTGCATGCAAAGTTTAATTATTTTCCGAGCAGGTAGGTGACAAGCTTTTTATGTTTTAAATACAATTTTCCCGATTGTTAGATTGAGTATCAATTGCCGACGCAAATTACAATTAATTCGTTATTAAAACTTTTTTCAACATTCTTTTCAATATGGAAAACATAATCTAATTAATTAATTCCTTTGAATAAATTATACAATAAATAATTTGCACTTTTGCTAAAAAATACTTTATTTTACGAAGGTCCGCATGTTAATAATTAATTATTATAATATTTATATTACTTATTAATATTATCACACACACAGGAAACACAGATCGATAATTTTTATTCTCATTATAATAGCATTAAAAGTTAAAATCGACCAGATGTCGGATAAAAGCATTTTCGTTATGCCACTGCAGAATGTTGGTGTACAAAACCAATTTTGCGATATAAAAATGCAGGACTGGAGGATGAAAAACACTACCACTTATTCTCATGCCAACCAAATATACAACAGATAAATCGAAATATTACAACAATACGAATCATATTACAGAAAAAATATATCTTATCATTTTTTTTTTTGATTTTTGCTTTGATTGTTCTGAGATGTTCAGCAAGCAGTTGCAGGATGGTTCGGTAACGTAACATACCGAGTCTGTGACTATTAAATCATCACCATCGCAACAACTCTTACAGATTTCGAAAATAATCCGATATATAGGTTTACCCCAGTCGATTTTGTTTCTGTACGATGTTGTGAGACAGGGACACGTCACATACATCTGTATTATCAAGTCAAACTATCATGGCAATAAGAAGTCATAGACCCCGATCGTTAAAGATTGAAAAATACCATGTAACATTACGATTTCATATGTTACATGGTATGTTCCACAGCTGGTATTGAATGAATTATCAACTAGTGCTGAATACTTGCTTAGAATAATGTTATATACATAACATATAAAATAGTTAAGGAAAGGTAAAGGCACCTATGTTGGACGCGGACCAATCATGGATATTTTTTGTTTTTTCTCCCAAAATTAAGGAAACGCGGAGTATTTTTTTTCAAATGTCAATACCGATCAGATGTGCCAATATTATAGCTTTCATAACAACTGTTTTTGACAATTGACACCCATTTTAATTGCGGCCATAACGGTTGTTAGTTTCGCGGTGTCATTTGGTGTCGGGAATCATAATTTCTTACTATAATCGCGATGCAAGGTACACTTATCATTATATTTTGTTTCTGATGTATCGTCGTTGTAGAAATTAATATTATTTAATGATTTATGAATAGAAATGCATCAATAAATTATCATTGTAGCCCTTAAACACAACACTGGAATTTTACTGTCCATTAATGGTGTCTAAGTAGGAGTTTTGTTTATTTATATTATTTCATTGTACTAAGTACTAAACTGAAATTAAACATAAAATTCTGATTAAGTAACGAGCTTTTAATTTACCTCCAAAATCGCTTATACTGTCCATGACTGGTGACTTTACCTTACTGTATTATACGTAGTTTAAATAAATGTAATACTTCATCAAAAGTGCCAAACCTGTATGTAGTTAATTTAGATTAAATGTAAATTAGGCACGTCTAGACTCGGGCAATGAATCGTAGTAGGAATTGAAATTCAGAATACGTAATGTGGTTAGCTAATACATAGATTATTTGCTCGATAGATTGCTTTTCAGTTGACTTCATGATCAGCTTTGGAGTGAAGGCGTGCGTAGCTTTTCGATTTTTCCAAAGAACTTACATCGAAGAATTCTTTAATTCACATGTTTATTTCTTTCAGGAATGAAGTTTGTGCCCCGTGGAAACTTAATTTAATGTGTGGGTGAAAATCGCGGAACCCTAAGAAATAAATTATTACCGTATATTATCCAATAGTGGGACACTTCAGGCTCATATTAATATAATAATAAAGTACCGTATATACTTTCAGTGGAAGCATTTAGAGAAAAGCTGTTAAATTGAATTATCAAAAGACACTACAATTTTATTTATATGTATAGATAACTAAGCAGATACCACCCCCAGTTTGGCATTGTGCGTTTATAGTAGTGGTGGGTTATAGTTCGGTGACAGGGGGAGTTCAAGTATCGTAGCAATATTGTATTGTCGATGATGCCGCACCAGATCGCGCTAATGAGAAAAGTTAGATATCCTTCGTGAGCCTCAGAAACAATGCCAACACCCAACAATTTCCTGACACTGGACAATCAATTCAAAAGCTTTTTACAGCCCCTACCCGACTTTAACCAACTTTCGTGTTTTCAGCGCTCGCACTTTTTAAAATTCATCCAAAATAAATTATCGTCCTTTGATTGTTTCTACAAAAGAGAATTTTGATTGAAATTTCCATTTATTATCTGTTTTACATAAAATTATTTGAAATACATTTCGCGTAATGAAAATATTTTCAGGTGTTACTCGTGATATTTTAATAAAACATTGAGTTAAAACTGTAATGGACTCAACAACGGCATAAATAATAAGCACGAAGAATAAATTTTGTATTGAGTTTTTATTATTATACCTACACTTATATTATGTGTCTAGTTTTCATCAACGTTTCATTTCAACGTTGTTTAAACTTTGATTTAATCGTTTGGTTTCTTCTTTACTTCAAATGTATCACCGAAATACTAGGTATGAGGATTTAAGACCAATCCCCATACCTAGTATTTAGGTGACAGAAGGAGAGATAAAACAATATAATATTGAAGAATTTACTTCGTGGAACGTTAAAATGGTATCGTGGCTAATACATGAAAAACAAGACGCAGGTGAGAATTATTCGCTCCTCGAGCAAGTCCTATACCTGCAAGTCGACGGCGAAATTCTAAAACATACTCACGTACCTCATTTCCTTAGTAATGGGGTTATACTCCGAGGCACAATTTTCAATTTCCTAACCTCTTTCTGCATTACATCCGTTTTTTCGACGAGAATTGTATTTTTAGATCGTAAAATACTTCGGTTAAACAACTGCTTAGCATCGTACGACTGATTTTAATGGTTCTTTCATTTTGTGGTAAACATATGACATATGTGCCACGTGCAGACATATCAAAGATATTTGTTTGTGAGAACATGTTATTTTACGTTATTTGTAAACCTTGAAATAAATAATCAAGTAAAAGAATACCTACTTATATGCAGAATCCGATCGATAGATTGATATTCTTGCAAATTACAGAGGGTTGTCGTAAGTATAAAAAACCTTGGAACCAATTTTCATCCCCATTATGTCGAAAAAAGGTCAGACCCAAAAACCGTTGGACCGAATTCTAAAAAGGAAGTTTCTATCTGTTTCAAATTTCAAGGTCAACGGATTCATATTTTATCCCTGAACGTGAAGTTAAAAAACCCGTTTCATTTCTTATCATCTGGAGGCCTCAAAAAGGTTATGTATCTTTATTCAATTCAATGTAATATACAAAACTTTATGAGACTTTTATTAGGAGAATTGTGATATTTATAGTCTCAGGGATTGGATTTTTATAACTTTTACAGTATTAAGTAGGACAAGGGGTACGGCCTAGGCCTATTTACCCGTATGTCCGATCTTTTCTTTTTATTATTTTTCTTTTTGAGGAATGCAACTTTTGGACGATATAACTTTATATCTAAGGTCAAATAAATAAAATTAAAAGAAAAAAAAATGAGTCTTCATACATTAACAAAACTGAAAACGTTACAGTAGAAATTAAATTAAAATAAAATAAAAACTAGAGAAACATCAACGTAATTAAACTTACCTGATTATTCAAGGTATTTTTTTATAGAATAGAACATAATTTAAAAAAAATCAAATTTTAGTTAACTCTTAAGTTCAACAAGAACATTAATCAAAAACTTAGCTCCCTAATCGTAATTACAAAAGCTTAAAGCTTATTAAAGCTGAATGAACCAACGATTCTAAAGAAAAACTTTTTTGAGATTCTAGATGGATAATATTTCTAATCAGGAAAGTTGACTTGGGTTTTTTATAAAGGGTCGATGCAATTATTTAAATTAAGTATCTAAGATATTTTAGGAATTTGTGTGAAACTATGCAAATGCCAGCCAGATACCTGCCAGAAAACGCCGAAACTAAAATTATAAGTAGCCGTTTGCTTAAATTTCTATAAATTAAACTATGTCTGGATTCAACAAATCATTAAAGTTTTTGAATTGTCAAAGTTAGCTGTCATTTCTGTTCAGCAAATCATATTGTCATCTGTCGTCTGAATTACATTTTTCAATATATTTATGGTCACGCCATTCCAGACGGGTCCCCGAAGGGGAAAGCAGAGGTGTTGTATCATCAGCACCCACATTTCACTGAACATTATTAAGTGCCAACATGACAGAGGGTGAGTCCATTGCCGTCTCAGGCACTATACACTCAGGCCTTTGAATTATTTCATATGCAGGTTTTCTCACGATGTTTTTGTAATTGTTTTTGGTGTGAAATCACTGCACATAAGTTTTTACAATAACTCATCGGTGACAGATCCACTTGGATGCGTCGCTTGCGTAACAGGCGACTGATCAAACCCCACTGCCACCATGGCTCTACTTTCTTTATTTTTCAACGTTTATTATTCAACTGTAAAAAAAAGCTGCCGGGATAACTTTGACGATTTTCTAAATCTAGAATTCTGCTAAATACGTGCAAAACATGCAAGTGTTTATCCCACTAAATCGAATTTTAATCGCTTTTTGCAAATGGCTCTTATTATAAGATAACTTAGGCTAAAAGCTAGATGTACATCTTGCATGTGAGATGTTATCTAAGATGCTAGATATAACTGAGTTTTGGAGATAAATTACATTACAGAAGGCCTAGACAAAGTAACATTATCTCGTGCTTGCACTAACAGAACCGATACAAAATATGTGGGAATGAAATAAATCAGGCACGTGACATTATGTCCATCCCATACATTATATATCGTTTCTACAAGTGAAGCGTGAGGATAATGTTACTTTGTCTACAGGCCCTGTGGCTCAACCAAAGAAAACATGTCAAACTAGTCAATGACAGTAATCATTGACTAGTTTGACATGGCGAAAACGTTTCCTACTGACTGAACCAAAAGGACTGAATTAAAATGAAGCAACTGTAAGGTTGGGCATGCTTGACGAGTAAGGAATTTAATTTAAAGCTGAATTGGCTAGTGTTTACAAAACCGATATTTTGAACATAATTTTATTTCGTTTAAGTGGGCCAATAAACTTTTACGGTTTAATTGTGGTGAGCTCGGTCGCATAATGTACAGTTCAATATTATGGTGTTATTGGGCTGACCTGACAATAAAGTTTGCACTAACTATATAAATAACAGTGTAATATAAAATAAAGGTGGTTTTTATTTTTTAATTAATTGTTTCATGTTGAGTATAATTAGCTAACGTCGGGTTACACAGTTGCTAATAATATATGCACGTCACGTGTATAATACTCGCGAAAAACGTACACGGATCATTATAATTCTATTCAGGCATTGTATTCTCATACCAGTGTAACAGGTCGTTACCATGATTATTTAATCCCATATGTCTGTAATGTTATACCTTGTTCATAAATGAGGACGTGAGGAAAAATATAGCTTTATTTTTTTTATTCAAGTCCCTTAGTCAAGGCAAAATCTCTACAGTTTATTGTCAAAACACGCCTGTTGCCTCATCTTGGAGTGGACCGGGATTCTACTTTCGCGAACGCAATTTTTATTCTGTATCCCTTAAGAAAGTTCACTGTGGCTTTCCATCATGTGTAATTGCTGCATAGGATCCAGGAAATACGACAATTACGCTATTTTGAGATGGATATGGGATCTTTACAAGAATTTCTTTTCCTAACGTTAAATGTTTCGTGTCAAAGCTATTAGGTTATGCAAAGCATTATTAAGATACACATATACATATGCTCACGCTCAAGGTGTAGGCATAGGTGTACTAACACCCACGTTTCGCCAGTTATAATTAAGTCCCATTGAATAGGACTGGTAATGGGAAATAACAGGTGGAAAAACCGAATAACACTTTGCTGAACCCAGGGATCTCGTATTCTGCAGCAGTGATAGACCAACGAGGGAGTCTTGAGAAACTATGTTAACAGAATACCTACACAGCTCAATTAATGGTTGAATCTTACATTTCTAATCTGAATAATGTCAGGCATGACTGTTTTGATTAATGGTTGCGCCGTGGACGATGATAGCTCTCATTATAACCTCCACCGTGATTGGACAATTTGTATATCGGAAAATATTCACGTGAATATTAATATTACGTAAGGGTGTAATAATTTATCGTAAGTAACTAGCTTATTTTGGATTCCTACAAATATACTCCGTCTACCAGCCAATTATTAACATAATCGGTTGAGTAGATATGCGTGGAATCATTTGATGGCAGTTTAATCATAAGTGGGTAGGTATGATCCAACAGAGTTGTGTGAATTTAAAATAAGCTTTCATTCTTTGGTATGTGTATTCGTTACGGCAGCTGCAAACAATGCTAATAGAATAAAGTGCACTAAGTGCTTCGTTAGGTAATGAGTCTGTTCCAGTTGCACGTTTTTCCGAACCACATTTTAGCTTGCATTTCTATAAATAAACAAAATCTACCACACATTTTTTGCCGTTTTTAATTGGGTGTGCAAAATTTCAGTTTTCGTTTATGTTAATCCAAACTGTTTTTATCACAATATATCTTTGGTAGAGTTGATTGATAATGAACTTATCGATTTTTTTCACAGAAACAACTTAATGAATGTAAACACATTAAGATTATAGCTCAATAGGGTATTTGCACGTACACATGAGTAATGTATCGGATCTAAACCAAAAATAAATGTAAGGCAAGTTATAAGAGGCCCTGCCTAGTTCTATGAAGCCCGGATACATTGTAATGCCAGATGTGTAAAAGTTGTAGCAATCCCCTGTGTATTTCTTAAAGATATTTCTGAGATCTTCATATAAATGGAAAACGTTACGTCGCCGAATCGCAGAGTCAATCAATCGCGCCACCCGCGTGTGTAGCGGCAAATCGAAAAATCTCCAAAATGTCTCTGATTTAGTCAACGCCGAATGAATAAAATGTCGTAAACACATATACGATACTTGAGGATACTACGCCCCGGGTTTGGAAACAATATATTTTGAACAACACATCAAATTGTCTTGTTTGCATTCTGATGAAGACAAACAAACTCTTATAATTATTTTTTGTAGAAAAAGTGAAGCACATCGATATATTAAAACTCGATCAATTTATGCCTGTACCTTTTTTATAATAAGACTAGAAATTTAAGTGCTTGATAAATATTTTTTTTTACAGTAGATCATGTGATGACTGTCAAATATTGGCTTATTCTCCGACATCCATGATTTCATTACCACCACATCCACGGCTGTTGTTGTGTGCCAATGAAGTCTCATGACAGCCAAGACATATCTAGTACAGTCAAGAACAAGGTTTTTGCAATGCAAACGATATAAGTTGGCAAAACGTGCATGATCTGTAATAATTATCTGTAAACCAACTTTATAACATGTTTTCAACGAATAAATACATATTACCTACTGTTTCATCCATAAAAAAAATCCTCTGTCTGTGTGCTGGCTAATCTCTGAAACTTACGGACCGATTTAAATGGGAGTTTCACTGGCAGATAGCTGATATTTCAAGGCGTGACTTAGGTAAATTTTATTTAGAAACCATATTAAGGTTCCGTGACATAAAGCATGAAACTAAACCTATGCGGGTGAAACCTCGGGGCACAGCTAGTGTGTAATATAATTAGCAGAGAGTTCAACGAAGAGTATCTAATTTCATAATCCGCTGAGAAATATAGCACTGGCTCAGTGACATGCGTATGGTATTAAATTAATTTACATAGTAAGTGGGTCCCGATTACCGCATTTCAAACATCCAATTGCAAAGCTTACTCCTTTTTTTAACCGACTTCAAAAAAGAAAACGGTTATCAAAACTGTTTATGCAAGTTATTTTAATTGGCAAATATATATTCTGCACTAGTGGTTTCTATTGACTTTTCCAGGTTGAGTCTTCTTAGTTTAAACTCGTTTTCATATTGTCAAGATATTCCACCAAAGAGTAGCTTAACACACCTAACGTAACACCAACTTTTCACCGATGATGACTTACTGCCAACGTGAAAGATGGTGAGTTTATCGCAGCCTCAGTCACTATAAATACGTCTTGAAATTCCTTCTCACACATATACCGGTTTCCTAACGCTGTTTTCCTTGACCGTGTACTTATATGCTCATAGAATATGTATTATAAAACCTTTATATACCAATTATCTCATACTGTTATAGGTAGGTACATCTTTATCCACGTCAACACTGCATTAATTCAACTTCACACGAAATAACGTCTATTTGGTAGACTCCTGCAGCGAACCATCTAATTACTATTACTAACTACTACAAGCAATTGCTTTGTCTGTGTTGTGCAACCATTAGAAGTGCAATGTGCCAACTGTGCTTGCTAACTATCTAGCAAATAAGTGACTGCACCAACAACTATGAATGCAGTAACTTATCAACGTCCCTTGACACAGATTATTTATAATTTTTTTATAGTTTGGACATTTTAATACTGAGTCGATTGTGTCAACTGAAGTTCTTTAAAAGTCGTCCCAAAATAGCAGTAGTCATGCCACATGCTAAGTATAAAATTATTAATTTTAATGGCCCGACATAGGACTAAATCAAATCAAGTCGACTGCAGCCGCAAAAGTAATTGGCTAAATATATTATGCCGTGGTGCTTGGCCACGTCGGCGCGATGCAGTGTTAAATAACCCTAATTACCCCACGATAATGATCGCACATCAAGAACGGCCGAATTCGAATTCGAATCGCTTTACTTCATTCACGAATATTAATTAACCCGCTCCAATTCATTTGAAGCACCTAGCTACCGATTACATAAATTCTAATGCTGAAATGCTAGTGTAGGTGCTTAGCTACAAACCTACATACATATGTTCACGCCTGTATTCCCCGAAGGGGTAGACAGAGATGTTGTAATAATAAAACCCACTTCTCACCGAAGATGATTAACTGCCAACGTGACAGATCGTGAGCCTATCGCCTCTTCAGGCACGTCATTGAATTATTTTTCAGAAGCTTCCTCACGATGTGTTCTTTCATCGTAAAGCACGTGGTGTGAAATCAAGGTAGATAAGTTTATAGAAATAATCATTGGTGCAGGCCGCTGGGATTCGAACTTGCTTACCATGCTCAAACCCCACGGCCACCAGGGCCACCTATGTAATTTAGTAATTTAATGGTAGTATTTTGGTTAGATGTAATTACATCTTCAGATAAGACGTAGACGTTTGTCCCGCGTGTAGGAAACAAAAAAACCTTCAAACTCCGAATCGAATTAAGTTTATTTTTGCAATAACATAATCCATTACCAATTCTATCCACGGTAACAAGGAGACTACACATTTTTATAAAAATATAGTGAATCTCTGGAGTAAGCCTTTTGTCTGAATATATAGTAGAGGATGGCGAGCAATAACGTTTTATGAGAAACGAGTTTGAGAAAAATCCGTCAGCGGGTCAGATTACATTTCGTATGTTAGGTATACTTCGAAGCTACTCTTTGATACTATAAATAAGTAATGCGTGACACTTTATTTGACAAAAAAAGAATTTTAGCACATACTCAAACCAATTATTATTGACGTAGGTATAGTTCGTCTAATATAAAATTGAGAAAGAGAATACCCGGCCGCTCTACGTTCATGTCAACCCATGTCAAATAATACAAACGTGCAAACGTTAATTTTAAGCGATACATTGCTGGTATATCTATCAATATATAATACCTTATAAATATAGCGCTCGTAATAAATCAGTTTTTTCCTTATTACTTTCTTCCCGTAGCCCTTTCTACGAAGAAGACTTATTGATGTTTCTTGGGAAATTAACGAGCGCTGTCGTTTCAGAATTAATTTACTATCACTTCACGTAAATACATTAAATATTGGTGATGTGATATGATAATTTATAAAAGTATAAGCGCTAATGTAATTAAAACAATTTTATAAAAAATCAGGTAATAATATGCACACATAATTACATTTCAAATCAAAATACATACATATAAATTACTAGCGGACCCGAGGGACGTTGTCCTGCATAGATAAATAACCTAAATTGACTATTTTGTAAGTCTAAACCATCCAGAGCGTCACCCAAACGCATACAAAAAAATCGTTCAAATAGGTCCAGCTGTACACACGTACTGTAGAATTATATACATAAAATATATGACAGACTAATCCGTTTTAATAAAACAAAATAGGTAACGATTTGAAATTGAACCTTGAACTATCCATTATAACCAAATCGATAATACTTCCTCAAGGTCGCGCTACTGTCGAAGACGCTGTACCGGGTTCGATCTCCGGGTATAATGCTATTGGGATTTTCAGTAGCAGCCTGGAATCTGGCCATTAGTGCCCGTTAATGGCAAAAGGCTCCCACCCTATTACATGGAACTAAAATATAACTGCCGAAATATTGGTGTATATAGTGGGGTATACCGCTACGGAGAATACAGGTGTGAACATATTTTAAAAGTACAAAGGGGGACCAATAAGATCACCAATTTCTGCAGCGTAATGGCTATAATTGGACTTCTGTGATTAGTATTCACTCCCGTTGGGCAACTCCTAAAATTCGGGCAGCAGATCCCGTTATGCCTAACCTCTATTTAGAAAAATAATTATAAATTCTAGTACTTAATTACGTAGTATATTTTGAAGTGTGCAATAAAGAATGATGTATATAATGAAAAAATAAATGCTGATATGTTTAATATGTGGTTAAAATGTAACTGCAGTACTTAATTAGATAATTAAGTTAATATTTACATGCCCTAAAAATGGGTGAAATATGTGATTCTTGTGACCTTTAATAACACCTACCCTTTGTACCATATTTCATTTGAATAAATATTATTTCTATTTCTAATGCCAGCCTAGAACAGCTAAAACCCGGTATAAAACAATGTCGATATCTATCGAATTCCATCACACAGAAATAAATCTCTCATATTTGTATTATCTTACTCACGCCTTAAGCCGCATTCTATTAATACATACAAACATACATACATATGGCCACGCCTGGTTCCCATGGGGATAGGTAGGTAGAGGCCACCGTTTGCCATATGCTATGATCCTGCATCTGCACATTCATGCATTTGTTCATGCATTTCCTTCGGTTAAGAGTGCTCCGAATTTGACCATTCTAAAAATATTATTAATTTCGTCAAAGAAGTTCTTCGTGTAATTAATAAGCGTTGTAAGTGGCGGGGAAGTTTGGACTTCAGAACAATTTAAATTATAATTGGAAATCACAGATGAATTCATGGTTAAAGCCATAGTCACGATAACAACAAACATTCGAGATATTAATAACATGCTATAAATGTGTACAAATTTGCTTGGCAATAACGCAAACGCTCTGCAAATACAAATACTTGCCTATTATTCAGCGATGATTACGCTGGCAAGACGCCAAGCCTTGTCTATTCGCACATTTAAGTTTCAGCGATATATCGCGTCTCGTTACTACGAAACTCAGGTGTAACAGAACGAAGTAAAGTATTGAATCCATTGTCGCATTCTAAAAGAACCTATTTAAAGTTAAGGACAAAATCGTTAGCATTAGTTTGAAACATTTTTCAAGCGAATTTTACCATGAGCACCTGTTTGTGATTATTTCAAGCCTGTATCTATGTATGACAGTCCACAAATCAAACTAGAAAACTGACGGATTACAATAATAGCTCTAGGTATTAAATCTAGACCACAGTATAAATATAAACTAACTGTAAGCAGAAAGGAATCTTGGAACAAATCGTTCAAAATGGCACACTCATACAGACGCGCACATCGATAACATACAAGATTATAAGCAGAAGAGCCGTGGTGAGTTTTTTTTAAACTACGTAATGTGAACTATGTATAGTGATTTCACACCACGTGCTTTACGGTGAAGGAAAACATCGTGAGGAAATCAGTATATTTCTAAGAAGTAACTCAAAGACGTATGTACAGTGTCTGAGGCTGCGATAGGCTCAGCATCTGTCACTTTGGCACTTAATCATCTTCGGTGAAAAGTGGGTGTTGTTATTACAACACCTCTGCCTACCCCCTCGGGGAATACAAGCGTGAGCATATGTATGTATGTATAAGCAGAATGGCAGTAGTATCAATATAGGGTGTCACGCTGTGTCTGATCGCGTATACATCATTTACGTGTTTTACCGACTTTTTCAAAACTTCAAGATGACAAATCTACTTGATTTTGACAGTAACTAAAAGAGTAAAAAAGGGAGCAAACATTATTAATGAAAAAATAATTAGCCTTTCTACTTGGTAAGCTTATATTTATACTGTGACTAGGCTCAGCTACTTAATATCTTACATAGAACGTGAATAATCTATGAACTACCTATAAACTGATCAATATAAAATATAATTAGCTTCTGGTTGTCACTCAGTTTACAAAATCGAAATAGTTCTGAATTAAATAGCAGTCATGGATCGCCTGCTTGTATTGAATTATTCAGGCATTGGAAAAATAGGTGTGATATTTGCAAAATGAATCAGTTACACTTACTTATTTATACTATACATTAGACCCATTAGACACTTGAAATAAAAATGTCAGACGTTGTATTTCAAATAGTTTCGATCACCTTATAGTAATAAAAAAACATAGCCTGTAAAGCAATAAGTCGGCAACCAGCATTGCAGCAGGTAAAGCTAATATTAGAGATAGTCCAGTGGGTTTCCATTCCCTACACCCCGTTTCATCGTTAGATCATTTAACTGCGAGATGTAAATTAATTCTGCCATTTGCATAATAGTGCGAACATTGTTAATTGAAGACTGCCTTATGGTTGCTTACTACAGAGAATCTGGTAGCATTCACATTTAATAGTCACAGAGTGACTTCACTAACAGGAAAATAGTTATGCTTGTCGGTAATGCTTGGAAAACCAATAGGGCGTTTTTCCTTTACTCTGACATAATGTATCAATACGTCACTCTCGGCCTTTTCACGGAAGCAATTCCTTCGCACTTCCGTTGTAAGTTGTGTCGCTCTTTACGTGGTTTCTTTCATGGCAACAACGTATGGCGTATGTATGTATTTTATGTACGTGCTGTGTTACTACGAAACACATTCTCACACTTGTTTCAGCTTTTTGGCTTTGTGGTGATAACGATTCGAGTGTAGGGTTGCTAGTATAAGCAATGAATAAAAGAAATGTTAAGTTCGAGTTCCCATGAGAAGCACCGAAGAGTTTAAAACTAAAGCTTGCCAAAACACACAGCTACATAAATCTGAAAGTGTTAGGATGCCGTGCATTCCCGAAAAACGGGCGTCGGTTACTGTGAATTACGTTACAGTCAAAGTTCAAAAGTATTTTAACTGTTTAAATATTTGCTACTCTGTTTTGTCAAATGTCAAAATTGTGTGAGGAATTAAATATTTTAAAAAGTTGTCGATGTACAACATGAATCGAATTAAGGAAAGAAATTCGTATCTCTTTTGATTCTTAAGCAATTATAACAATAGGCTCACTCCCTATTTCATGGGACTTAAACATAACTAGCCAAATGTGGATGTGCTATACTTTTACTTTTGCCTACCGAGGAATACAGGCGCAGGCGTATGTAAATTATGAATCCTTTGATACAAGAGTCATCCATGATATGCAAGGGTCTCCGCAGGGGACGGCCTTCACTAACACTTACTTCTTCATTCTGTTAATTACGTTCTAGCGAGAGTGCCTTTCACATTAGTTCGTTCTCAGGCACTCTGCATACACTCTTCCTAGATGCATGTTTGCTTGCGATCATTCATAAAGCCCATGGCGTGACAAGTCACTGCACTTTTGTTTTGCATAAACTTATTGGCGAGACTGGGGAAATTTGAACATAGCTTGATATGTTCTTCACTAAAATATCTCCGAGACCAGCCGAATAATATTTGTACGAAACTTCTGGATCTCTTTAATTCCAACCTCACTTTCAATTAAATATAATGTATGCAATGTCAGTCTGTATTGGGATGGCTGAGTAGAGCGCTAAAGCAACCCGACGCATATAATAATGTAGTATTATTATATAACCTAATTATCGCATCCACAGAAGTAGCACGATTATATTCTTCATTACACTAGGGATCCTAGCCCTAGTGTAATGAAGAATAATGTTGTAAATTGAAAGAATATAAAAAATAATGGAAATAATCTTATAGGGATATTCTAAATAGTATTGAATTAATAATCAATCCTCAGTACTCTCATATTTTGCTTGACAAGTAAATTGCTGAGTGTGTCCAAGTACTTCTCAGTAAACGGAACCTTCCGAACCCTATATAATGTATTTTTTATGTATCCATCTGACAATTTGAAAGTATTTAAGTCAAATAGAACTAAGATTTTTTTTTCATTGATTGAGAAATATTACTCTTGATATTATAATTTTAACAGGAACTGGCTTATTGTAGTGAAATTGTTATTCCATGTAACACCGATAATTTCTAAGAATTTTTAAGCTTGTTCTAATTGGATTCGTCACCATTGAATATTCGCAGAAATGGCCTACTAAAAACCAGATGTGAGAATAATGATATTCAGACATTAGACACATTTCCCTCTCATTAATTTACTCGTTAGAACAAGAATAATGACTGTAACCAAATGTATCAAGATAGCGTGGATTAAATAATATAACGCTCAGGATTTTGCCTGTAACATTATTTATCCCATATCAACCGTCGCAATACTAAATCGAAGATATTATGTTCAAATAACTAACCCTACCTTTCACTTTATTATACAGATCCACTTTAGTTCACAGTTAGGTAACTTTAACCAGTTTACGTTATTTTTATTTATCACTAGTAAATTACAAAACATGATTTAAACGAAGACTACATCACAATGCGAATAAACTATGTATGTCCATCCCTTTAGTACTCTGAATCACAGAAAGAGATGGAGCTACTTTTAAACCAAGGACTATCTTAGTTTATTAATGAGGTAATTGAAACGATTTTTTTTTTTCATTTACTCACACATTGTTTCCAATCTATACATGGACCCGTAAAATAATAAATAATCACTATCGAGTAAAGAAAAAAACTGTGCTCTATATAATTTAAATAATTTTATCATCTGAAGTCTGTTCAAAAAGAAACATGTATATCCTCATAATGAAAATAAAATAAGAAACTACATATTTTCATTTATTTACTTTTTTTTTAATTAATACTTTATTTTCATTCAAAGTCATCAGTTTTTAACGGATACGAATAGAATAATTAAATCACCAGGTGCGGTCACCGTATAGGTAAATGGGAGGAATTCTCCCAAAATTGGGTCTTAAGGCAACCCTATTTACGTACGCACCATTAGGAAGTGACCTAAATCCTTGAATGTCAGCATTTCTCATGTTTCGTACATACACTTTCACGCATGTAAATTAACACAACATCAAATCGTATGAAGTAACCCTTTGACAAACTAAACATATGGGACTTGTATATCAGGTTCTGCTGTATTTTTCTTGCCCAAGTAAATGCTTATTATTTTAGGAATAAATAAAGTGGGTGTTGCTATTACGAAATCTCTGCTTACCTCTTCGTGAAATACAGGCATGAGCATATGTGTTTATGTATAAAATGTACATGTAGTTGGTAAAGAAACTTGATTGTTCAAACTATCAAAGACCGCATTGTGCGAAGGAAGCCAGCACTGACCCAATTAATTAAGAATGGATATTATTATTACTAAAAGAAGTTAAATAAAACAAATTGTTGCGGTTCATAAGCAGTTCAGTTCGTAGACAAAAGCACCTACATAGATTTGTTGATTCAATATTTTATGCAATAAACAATACCTAGTAGTAGTTTCGTTCCACACTATTTCGTTCGTATTTTGCGTAATTTGAAATCGATTAACTTAGCGGTATCGGCACCTTGACAACTTATTGATATTATGCTGATCAAAATCAGTGATGTAATTGCCTTTTGGTTTTCAGACGACAACATTAATTCATTTTAAATATAAATTGATATGAGAATATTCTACTCGTTTCGAACACTAACGTAAAAGTAATGAAAAAACTGTTTCGTTAAATCCCATATTTTTGTTGAATAAATAGATAAGCTTCGAGTTTTACTTGTGAACTAAATGTGATACTTGGCATTAAAGCAGATACGGTTTAAAAATTAAATTTTGTTTTTATTAAAAGTTCATGTTGTGATGATAAAAATCAAACGATATGTTTTTGGTTGTTTGGAACGAAGCAAAAAATGTTCAAGCTGGCGATAGCTGTCATCTACATCTGTGACCGATTCTATGCATTGAATCAAAATCATAGTACAATATATCTATTTCTCCAACGCTGTCGAATTAGGAAACAGCTTACGGATTGTATTAAACATTTTTGAACTGCAGACGGGCCTGTAATGATTGCCAAAGATATTCAAGTGGCATCCGGGGAACGACGACTTCACGTGCTCTTCGAGCCACGGTGAAATGCGCCATGACAACTGCTACGAGTCTTCAGAGAATTAATTCGAAACGTACCTGCGTTTAAATAAGCCCATTAGTCTGTGGGTTTCTGGGTAGTTAATTCCAACTCTTTAACTAGTGCATAATTATATTCATAATGTTTTATACGAAATAGAAACAAGTATTCTAGGTAACTAGACCAGAGGGCCTACTATCACCGTTATACCATTGACGTGTTACCAACTTATTAGCTTTGACGTTTAATTTTTATATCACAAAATAAAACTTCAGCGTAACGTTACTAATACGCTCTGGGGATTAACTATTTTATAATTACTAACAACAATTTATTACATAAATAAACTATGATCGTTGAAACAGCTCGTAATAACTTCTTAGATCTGACGTTTTATTTTACGGTACAAAATTGACTTCAAAGCTCAGAAGCTTACGCTCAGCTTAAACCGATGATGGTAGGCCCCAGGTGTATCAAATATTTAAGGAGACTGATGAACACCTGGAGTCCTACTGTCATCGTCTTAGCAATGGCGTTTTACGAATTTCTTGGCTTTGACGTTTCATTTTTGTATGACAAAATGTAACTTCAAAGCTAAGAAGTTCTTAATACACTCTCCTTAAGCCGATGATGGCAGACCCCCTTGTGCTATGTTTGACTACATATAGTATAATTGTATTTGTGGACAATCGATAGACCCTGATCATTACCTCTATACCTACTTACCAAAGTCATATTGCCTACATTGTAGGGGATTTCGAATCTATCAAAAGCCGTTTCGGGAAACCACCGTACTAATTAAAAATTTTAATTGCTAGAATATCCTATGATAAATAAACTACTGAAAGTCACGACCATTAATTATCATTTTACAATTTTCATTCTGCATGAATGTTTAAACAAAGAAAGCGAATAAGTGAATATAGCAATTTATCTTCCATTAATAAGTTACTTTTGTACAGAGGAAAACTGTTAACGAGAAGCGCTAAATATTTTTGGGCGCCATGAAACATATGAAGCACGGGGGTGGAAATTGAAGACAAAAGAACGCACCTTCCTTCAAAACAATATGAAGAGGACTTAAGGCACAAAAGGTTGCTTCTAGATAGAATGAGATAGCGTACATCAAAACTCTAAGGCTAACCAGCCGAGCACAAACACTTAATTCACTCATACAAATTATGAGGGTAAATAATTACAATATATCCGGGGATTTTTTTATGATTTGTATATGACTACAATTTAACTTGCTAGATTTAGTTTCCACTTTTCATAATCAATAAGGACTAAGACTAAGACTGAGAACTAAGGCAAACAATCAAACACCTGATGGTAAGTGGTCACCCCTTCGGACGCTTGCAACGCGCGCTGCCGACCCTATTTCGTTACAATGATTGTGAAACACGTGATAAATGTGCTATACCTATGTTACCTGTTGGTAGTTCATTGTTTGTTTATTGAGTATGTCAACATCGGTGGGTGGTGAACAAATAAAGAGACAACCCTTTATTCGATTTCGTTTCCTGGTATAAACATACGACTATAATGTCCGACATGAACATCACACTAATGCTGAATCTGAGTTATGCCGCTCTAATGATAACAATCGATCGCGGTCAATAAGTTCAGTTATAAAGTAACCGATTTGACCATGCCACAAGTACCAAACCTACTGATATTACTCTTTCATTATTACAGTAGTACTACTAGACATGGTGAAATAAATCTTAATTAAATAATAACCACCTGTGTTATAAACACATATTATATCAATTTCAAGACCTAACTGGTTGAAGTTAACGCACAGCCTAAGCCGTTGGTCCTAGACACATGACATTTGCAAGATTGATGCGATGTGAGTATAGATAAGGAAAGGTTTCAAAAAATCCACCTCTGAGGGGGATCCATCCCACGGTTGAAGTATAATATTTTATGCTACAAAGATGGCAAACAAGCGCGGCAAATGATGCCTAGCAACAGTTTTCGCATCGATTCCCTTTACGGTGAATGTATTTTCCCAAAAGTTTAATTGAGAGTGGAGCGGAATGCACGCTCCCCTCCTGACCTCAAAATAAAGCGGAAATCCAAACATTTTCTTTTTATTTGGCTACCAAACACACAATAGACGAATCAATATCAAGCGGTGTGAGCAATGTCGCACGTTAACAGACTGGTTCGGGAATTTGTAAATGAAAAAGTATACGTACTCATGATATAAAAAAAAGCCATTACTTTAGGCATGTTTTTATGCAATCTATTAGAGCTGAATATTTTTTGCTAGACAACTAGAAAAAATGCAGTCAAGACATAATTACAAGAATAGCTATGGCAAAACAAGCATTTAATAATAAGAAACATATATTTAAATCCACGATAGCTAAGAAGGTGAGAAAAAGATTCATAAAAACATATTTCTGGAGTATCGCACTAATGGATGTGAGACGTGGACACTCACGCAAAGAGATAGGGAAAGGCTGCAGGCATTTGAAGTGTGGTGCTGGAGAAGGATGGAGGGTATAAGTTGGAAAGAGATGGTCACAAACGACGAAGTATTAGAAAGAGTAGAAGCAGAAAGAATGATAATCCGGACAATAGAAAACAGGAGGAGCAAGATGATTGGACACCTGTTACGACATGACGTGTTCATCAAAAACATAATTGAAGGGAAGATAGAAGGAAAGCGTAGAAGAGGGAGACCAAGGATTAGTTATATACAACAGCTGAAGGAAAAAGTCAGCGTCATGTCGTACAAGGAAGTTAAAGTGCTAGCGGACAATAGAGAGGGTTGGCAATTGCTTCAACGACAAGAGCCTAACTCATAAATAAATTATGATGAGTCTAAGTATTTATATTTATACTACCATAGAACCAGAACATTTCTATTCATTTTCATAATGTATTTTAACTTGTTAATCTTATTACTCTGGACGATGTGGAATGATCCAAGCACGTTTTTTCATGAAACTATTTGCGAGAATTCTCGTTTCTTTGCTTAGAGTTTACAGAATAAATAGCTCAAACGCGCAGTTTTACCTCTAAAGGATAAAAAAATGCTACCTTAGTAAATTATTTTTAACTTAACACAAAGTAATACGCTTAAAATGGTAAAGTCATATCCCAAAATATTATAAACCATATTTCTACATAAATTTAAAGCTGAGTTTTAAAATGGACAGTACAATGTAGAATATTTAGGTTCTCCACTTGTAATTCACTATAAAAAAATACACACAAGTCATAGCATAGGTTGGACATGATATTATAACGTCCATTCAAACAGAATATTGCCGTCACATACTTAAATCATCTTCGGCGAAAAGTGGGTGTTGTTATTACAAGACCTCTGCCTACCCCTGCGGGGAATACAGGCGTGAGCATATGTGTATATGTATGTATTCAAATAATAAACAAAAATCTTATAACAATAGTTTTAGTTACGTTTATGCTTTTCTGTAGAGATTCTTTAGATAGATAGATATATAGATATTCCATTTTACAGATGACGGTCGGATTGATTGACTAGCCAATTTGTTGGATTATCTTTATGTAACTACTACTAAATCTGACGAAAAACTTGGAACTATCCAAATTATCAAATCACTCATACTCCAGACAGCGAGAATGTACATACTCTTGATAAAATTACACATCTAAAAGAGTCTGCGATAGTCACACAGCGCCTGAAAAGTGAGCATACGTATGAATTTCTTCATTTATTGCTGCAAATTATATGGCGCTTCTTCGACCTTATTTTTACTGTCATGCAAAAAAAAACATTAAAAAGTATTTGTTATGCGCATGAAAGTGGCTTGAGTTAGGACCGCAATTAAAATATAATGGTACTGTTTCGGATATAATGATACAATATGTTCTTACTTCACACGTGTCAATCCAACGTGACAGATCGTGTGTCCTTCGCCATCCCGCAGGCACAATGCCAGTCCCAAAGATGTGTTTCTGTTTGATCTACCTGTTACCGCATCGTGTTTTACTGGATTAACAACTATTAGTTCTTGCCGAAAATAAATTGGCAACAACTATGATTAACCAAATTATACTGACGACCAAATAAAACACGCTAAAGTCGATCTCAGACAAAAATTTTCCAAAAACTCAGGCAAAAATTTGAGGAGAGTGTTCTTGGTATGGTGTGGGTATCCACTTAAAGAGTTTTCCAAAATGTCACCCCTAAGAGTTTGTTTATGAAATCTTACTGCCACGCAGGCCAAGCTGCAGTCATAAGCTAGTCATTCATATTGCCATAAAGTTATTTATCCACAGTCAGTATTATACTTACCTCAAATGTGACGCACAGAAGTTGACGAATAATTCGAAACATTTGTAAAACATAAATCTCTCTCCCTGCTAATTGCTATGAATTGGTTTTCATCGTCGGCAAACCAGCATACAAACAAACATTGCAAGTTAAATAAAAAGCGTGCAAAAAGTGAGGCTATTGAAAATGTTCAATTCGCAAGCACTCGAACCGGCCGGAGTTGGGACTGGTTTAAATTTGAGCAAAGTTAGTTTGTTGCGGGTTCCGGACAGGGCCGGCCACTCGATCGGTAAGCCGTCTTTGGTCGCCGCAGAGTTGCAAGCTCCTGCAAATTGGATAAGCTCAGCGAGTACAGCGCTACTAATCAACTTTAACGTACCTTGTTATGTCATGTGCTCTCCTATGTGATGCAATGTATCAGTTGTTTATGGAAACTAAGTACTGGCATTAAGAAGGTTAAAGTGTGAAAGTAGTGGAAGTAATTATTTCAACTGTCTGACTGACTGACTTATTATCTACGCACAGCTTAAACCGCTGGGCCTAGAGACATGACATTTGGATGGTGTGTTCTTTTGAGGTGTAGGTTCCAAGAAACGGTTTTTCAAAATTGCTCCCCTGACAAGGTGAAAGACGCATCAGTGGGCAAGCCAGTCTCAAAAAGTAAAAGTAAAGGGGTCTGGTGTTAACCAGAATTGCTAAAATACTAAAAGAAATTCGTAGTTACAATTTTGTTGGGTTATCGCAATAGAGTAAGCTGCAACGCAGATGTTGTCATGTTTTTATGTAAGTACTTCCACTTGTATTGTGCAGATACCTAACACCGCCAGCATTACGGCTAACGAAATCAGACTGCGTTGCGCTACTTCACACAAGTACATGATTAAAAAAAGTTTGAACGTGTGTGGATAACATACCGTTTTTTGTGTCGTAAGGCGAAATATGTGAATATTGCGGCGTGTTTCAACCCCCCATACATTGCTTGTTGCAGTTTGTTTGTAAAAGATAATTACAGAACTTTAATTCTGTAACCAGCTGAGTCATCCGCATAATAATCTGTCAAGTATTTTAGGAGCGCTTTTCTGCTTACTTACTAAACAAAAAGTCTTGAATATAAGTACTTATACGGTATATACTTAGATAGATATATACGTTTATTTGACTAGACTTTTTACAAAGCACTTTCAAATGACACAGAAAAAGCAGTATACAGGATTATACACGTTATAAGAACCCAGCAATAAACACCTACTACTACATACTATTAAATCACTTAGGCACTTAGAGGCCTTTTTTTTTTTTTTTTTTTTGTTTACGAGGGGGAAACCTTCAAAAGGTCCCCGACCGCCCTGGGAGAGGCAGATCGGGGTATGTGGGATTTTTACCTCACTAAAACCCCCCCGGTGGCCATCCTCAGTGCTCAGGGGGGACTCCGGGTACTCTGATAGAACGCACCGGTGTCCCCCCACACTTTGCCGGGGCACATCCCCAGGGCAGCTGTAGGGCCGTCCCTAGAGACCTCGCTGTGCAAGGCAGCGCGAGCCACATCGCGCTGCCACCTTCCCGGGCCCGCGCCGGTGGTCAAAGCTCCCACCCCGACCACCGCCAGCAGGCCCTCCGGCCCCCTTTTAGTCGCCTCTTACGACAGGCAGGGAATACCATAGCCATATTCTTAGACCCTGGCTATTGGGTGAGGCACTTAGAGGCCTATCGTAAGGCGGGCTGTCTTTATCTCGCTCAAAGAATCAGCGTGGCAATGCTGCCAGTCTTCTTTCCACCATGGCTTGATGACAATGATTCTTGTCGGTAACTACTGTTTCTTGTTGTATAGACATATTAAGTAAGTATATCTTCATCATCATGAATATAAGAGCCATCATGAACTCTTGTGGGCGTTACCGATGTAGCTTGCCATTTGTCTCAGTCCAGTGCCATCTCTTTGACCTCCTTATTGGTCATGACAGACACTTTTCTTTTAACTATCTTATATATTACATAAAAACAAATTGCTGCTCGTTTGTCTCGCATAAACTCGATAGTGGCTTATACTGGGGGCCAACTATATTCGTTTAAGCAGCGCGTGTTAAGAACTTCTTTGCTTTGACGTCTAATTTTACGGTACTAAAATGAAACGTCAAAGCTCAGAAGTTCTTTGCTTAAACTGATGATGGTATGCCCTCTGGACTGATTTGGCTAGTTTTGATCTTAAAATATTTCTGAAAGTTCAGGGAAGATAGTGATACGAAGTACACTGGGTCGTCAAGTGTTCAATAAACTTTATGCCCGTAATTACTCATCTTGAATAAAAGGTATTTTCCTAACAAGGATGACATATGAGTAATAACGCAACCAGTTACTTAAAACGTGTGATTAGTTTCTAAAAGGACGGCTATTTGTGGAACTCCTGATAATTTGCCAAATATTCAATATTACCGCGGTGCGGGACGAGCTCACAAATTACGCAAACAAAATTGACATTGTTAACCCGAGGTATACATCGCACCCCAGTGAACGATTACAAAATTGAACTGTTAATTGAGCTGAAAAAATATGTAATCTCCCATTAATTCGATACGTTACGTAAATGTGGTTAAAATATTTCATACTAGCTGTGTCCCACGGTGTCATTATATTGTTGACTTTATATTGTAATAAAATAAAAATAAATATGCTCACGCCATCCCAAAAAGGTCCCCGAAGTGGTAAAAATCGCTGTCTCAGGCACTTTCTTTCTTGTCTTTGTATTACTTCTCAGACATATGCAGGTTTCTTCACAATGTTTTTCTTTACCCTAAAGAACTTGATATGAAATCACATTTTTAGAAAAACTCTTTGGTACAGGCCCTAGGCGCTAGGATTCGAATTTGCGTCGCTTGCGTAGCAGGTGACTGCTCAAACCCCAAAGCCAACAGGGCTCTTTATTTTGTGGAATCATAATTTTATTTTTTTATAAAAGTAGCCAGTGATCGTCTTAAAAGTGAAAGTTTACAAAAGTTCAGCCGATTTAGATATTAACCGGAACAAACAGACCTACAGACAGACAGAAAGAAAAAAAATTAAACAAAGGTTTTTTGTGTATGTACCGTATATGGATTAATTTGCATTAAGTGAAAAACTTTTAATTTGAAATATAGATAGGATAAGATAAATAGATTTAGATGTGGAATACTATTTACTTTAATTTAATTTGTTGTTTTACTTACTATACTTTAGAAAGGAAAAGGTTGTAGCTGAAGGCCATGTTAGCTATCTTAAGGATGCGGGGAGTATGCGAAAGAGGTGTGTAAGACAACATTGTGGGGCTACCCCGTCCTTAAGTTCCGCTATACAGTATCAAACCAGAACCGTGCTAGGGCTCAGACACGGGGAATAGCAGGACACGGTCTACCTTGCCCATTGTAACGGATCAACCTGTTATTTGTCATTTTTGTGAATAATTTTATATGACGGGGATAAAATATGGCTTATATTAATCAGAGATTATGTAGCATTCAGATAGTGAAAGAATTTTAATATTTGCCTAAGTTGCTAAGTGATATTTTAAAATTCTATTAGTGTAATATTTTTTTAAATCGGTCCAATATTTTCGGAGCTTTTTCGTTAGAAACAATTTTTTCCTATTTATAATGTTATTAGTATATATGATTAATATGGTTACAGACATTAGCAATACCATACAAATTGTAAAAGGGAAAAGTGTCCTGGAGTCAACGATAATCGTTAAAGCAATGTGTATTAGTAAAACGAAATAATTATGCGATTTAACTAATGAATGGTGCCGTCTTGTGTACAAATATGTTGTCGGTCTGTCTGCCGTTTCACGCCTGAACCGATTATGAAATTCGGAATCAAGTTGCCTTCTCCCCCAAAGACGGATATAGGCTACGAAATCATTACATAGACAAAGACGCGGGAAGAAGCTAGTAATTAATAAATAAACCGTTCAATTCACCACCAACGCCAATTTGTATCCGAATCATGAACAGACTTGACGCTTGGAAAATTAAGTACCTAATCGAACAGTTTCACAAACACAATCTCACAACTAAGTAATTGCTTCTCACTCAAGCGCAGTGTTATGGTTTATAACAACATACGACCTTCGTTATCAAACATTCTGTAAGCATTCAAATGGACATAAATGAAATGATTCTGCCTTGGGGGTCAACTATAATTGCTTAAAGCGACACGTATTCAGGGGCCCAACCATGAGCTCATGATGCATATGATTGCAATGATATTTCAGTTGTGTGACAGTAACAGATACATCTGTCTCATAATAAGAGTAAAACTATCATGGCGATAAGCGGTCATGGTTAGGCCCCAGAACTTTTTACACACGACAGAGCTGAACGTCGAAAATTTCACCACCAGGCCGTTAAGAGAAAACCCAGCAAGAAACAAAACGTATATACCGCGTCAAAGCGTCAGTCTAGACTGACGTTTCAACCTAATATAATACAAATAATATAATTACCATAATCTTAAGAGTGATGATACGGATCTTGAAACAACCAGTAACAAAGCACAGTGTAAAACCTAAAAAAAACTATCAGCTACCTGTTCAATTAAAGCATGAAAAATGTTCACAAAGTAATATTAGCACAAAATATTATTATAGCGTGCTCGTTAATATGTCATTGACCCAGAAAATTCTCTCTTCCAGATCCCACCGAAAATATTGCAACGGGCAGTATACTCTGTCCCCTTCGGAGAAAATTAAAAGTGGTCTGTAAAAATCTCACTTCGTTTCAATGTGGGATATAATGTTACTTGGGAGTGAATAAACAAGAAATATGCGGTGGCTTGTGTTTTGTTTTAGCGTTTATAAAACGGGGAGCCTTTATGGTTTATAGCTCAATAATATGGGCCGTAAAAAGGCCCGGACCCTCGTCGCCTCTCACTCTCTCCACAATTGAGTCATCCTAGAGAGTCCCTTCGACTCCTTTAAGGCTTCTTGAATAATTCTGCTTTGTAGATACCTAACAAGATGGAAATTAACTTTGTGCATACAAGATTGCTCTAAATATGAAACTAAGTTATACTATTTTCTTAGCTGAATACTGGCTGTCAGAATATACCTTGGACCCTCCCAACCGTATACGTAAATTAAAATATTGTATGGTTATTATTAAACTCGTAGATTTTGTATGGATTTAATACATAATCGTAGAGCAATAACATCTACTGTAATAGTAAGCTTTCCTCTCAGATTTTCCTTATTTTATATTGGATAACATTTAATATGTTGTATTAACAGGAAGACAATGTTCAAAGGGATAACTTTGTCAGTATTGTGAAGCTAACTGGCAGAATACAAAAATATTACACGTTTACTATCCAATTTCAGACAAAATATAATAATGCAGGGTAGTTAGCTACGAAAAATAGCTAAGACGAGTCTGGCAGGCGCTGCATAGGTCGTAGCAAAGTGCATATAACCTGGAAAATAAGCTTTCTAAATAAATGCTAGATTATTTTGTAAAATAACTCATCATAATTGCCTACTAATTAGCCCATTCTAGTCCATTGAATATAACCTCAGTCTGTATTGAAACAAATTAATCAATCTACCGCCGAATAGTTCAACAACAAATCCTAAAACCCTCTACGCCAATAACTAATTTAAATCCCAGAGAGCAAATTGAACATGTACCTGAAAGTCTTGAGACTCGCTGAGCGGAGCTGCTTGACACTTCACAAAAGATTATTATTATCTTTGCACCGGCGTCGTCGATAGAATCACCGATAAAGTTCATCCTCGACTTGTGAAAATTTCTACTGGAGAATATTTGACTGATAGGATACACTTTACATTTCTATCTCTTAAACTTTTAAAAGAGTTAATTAATTTGTTAAGTTAAAAATGTTACGTTAGATATATAGGTGATGTTACGAGTTAAGAGCGCGCAGCGAAAATAGTGGAGATACTGTGCATGTTTTTATTCGCCTCGCGCCATATATGTAAACGGAGATAGACTCATAAAATGAATACTGCGAATTCAAGGTACACGCTTATAGCTCGTGACGGGACCTATAGTTTTATAATAATTCAAATCAAATCATTTGATCAATTTGATTATTCATCAAAGCTAGATAACTGACCAAAATCAAACCTTTTCCAATAAAACATTTCGTTAATGTTCACCAGAGCAAAAAACCGTACATCGAAATCGGGCGCAATTCACAAAGGCCGTCACAAATTACAAACTAATCATAGTCCACCAATTGGGTCGCTCGGAAGAGGTTAATTTTCCCAATCCCGACGCCGCGTTAACGCTCTACTCGTAACTGCCGCCCCACCAATTAGCTTTTACTGCCCTTGTGGTCCGATAACTACTCCACAAGACTTATCTATCGAACGACCCGGGTATTATGTCCTAGTAAACACTAGTAGAAATTGTATCTCGCTTCGCACTACACTCCCTCACGATTAACTTTGATTTATTTGTCAGTCTGTGTCTGGTTGTAGTATGAAACAAAGAGCAGCATTCATAAACTTGTACGACTTACTCGACTTAATTTAAAATGAAATAAGAAAATAAACTTAAGTACACCAAATTACAACAGCAAATAGGTCACGAATTTACTTTAAATTAGGTGTAGTAAATTTGACCCAGGGGATCTTTAAAGAGTTATTTTTTTATGTTTACTTTCGGAGATAGATACTGATTATAGCACAAACCTAAAAATCATCTTGAACTCAGGCCAACTATGATTTTTTGGCTTTGATGTGAAGTTCTTAATACGCTCTTCTTAAACCTATAATGGTAGGCCCCCTGTGGAGCTATAGGATGCATTATTGGCAAACCAAAACACATTTGATAGTGATTCGCAGCTCATGGTCTAGCGCCATTGAACAAGAATTCTCACTTCAATTTTTGTTAGATTCGTGTCTCAAGCTAAATAAAAGTGTCTGTTTGTAATTTTAAATTAAAAGGGTCCACTATATATATATGGTACACATATAAAAAAACCAAGCTAAAAAACAAATATCTGCCTGTCTGTATGTTCGTCTGTCTGTCTATCTGTCTGTTTGTTTCAGTTGATCTCCAAAACGGTTGGTCCGATTTTACGGAACTTTCACTGCAGGTAGCTGATATTACTTAGGCTACTTCTATTTGTTATATTATATTACCATGTGACGGTTCCGCGAAATAAAGCACAATACTAAAACTACGCGGGTGAAGCCGTGTTGTGCCCACAACTAGTAAATTATAATTTTACTAGCTTCCACCGAGATTTCATATTATATAAACTTTCTTAAGGTCCCTCGACAACTGCACATCACGACACACACTCCACGACAACACATCCTGCAAATCTCATGTTCCCAGGACCAGCGGTTTAGGCTGTGTGTTTTATATAAATCAGTCACTCACGACTTTGTACTTTATGTGTAGGTATATAGAAAATCATTCCGTTTTAAATAAAGCTTAATATCACAATTAATTTTATTTCGGTACTCAATGGTTTTCTTTATTGGCCTGTTAATGAACCAATCAGCTACGACCTAGTATCATAAATTATGGATTCTGTGAGAGCATCAGAGTTAATAAATTATATTGTAACTTGAATCTATACTAAAAGCTCTTGTTCCTCTAAAGTTGTCTGTCTATCAAAGCTTTTTGTCATAATTTCAAACGCCTGTGATGTATAAATAAAGCTTGAAAATATTTTTTCTCCCCCTTGAGCGTCAAATCAGTACGTTTCAAATGCCCCTTGTTTGCTGAAACCGGAAATTGTGAAGAGGTGACTCCTTGCAATTTTAATTCATAACTTTTCATTGGCACCTCGATGCAAATACTCGAACGAAATTATTATAATGTGAAGTGAATTCATGCGATTGATAATATAAACGAATTTCATCTCTTAGAACTATTTATTATATCATATATGTTATATGATTAAGTACAAGGTTAATTGCCTAGAATGCACTATCGCTCGTATACGACTAGTACCAAATAGTGTCATATCTATATGCCAAAAGGGAGTATTACCAACATACGAATAGCTGGCTTCTCTTATATTGCTGCGATGTAAGTAGAAAAATATGCTACAAAAGGTATTGTTGGAGCTGCAGCAATAACAATTGTGTCTCGAGATATCAGGAGAATATCCCCCATGCAATTGAATCATTGCTCACAGACACATTGCACAGGGGGTAAGTCAACACCCATATACCTGCGCCCTCGACGCGATGTTTCCAGAGAGGCACACTATAAGTAACTCTGTCAATTCTTCGCCGCACACATAAACATCTACTCGTATTGTTGTAGTGTTTAACTTTTCTCTCTCAGGGCGACACATAAACTCGTCGCAAATCCTACAGAGGCTTTGAGAGCATCGTCTCAGAAATTTTCCAAGTCAACGAAAGCAAGGAGCGACAATCTCGCCGACCTACGTCTTATTTTTCAGTAGCACCGACCCGTTACTACGACAGAGATTTACATTTGAAATAGGCTGAAACACTCTTTTATTTCATTCCTTTTTTTTCTGTTCGTGTAGCTGCAGTCTCTTCGTTGGCACCATTCGAGGATCTCTTGCCACGAAATGAATTAAACTAAGTACCTTTATAATATTAAATACGAGAATCACCATGATTTATTAGGACCGAATTTGCAAATGGAAGTTGCGGCTGGACGAATAAATTTGACCGCTTCCCAGAGTTTCCGCTGAGTAAATTGCCACAATGTAATTATGAAACTTCCTACATGTGATGTGATCTCAAACTGAAGGGCACTAATACAATCAAACTACGAATTTTAAATTATCTCTAATGAAAATTTACGATGCAAATGTTTTAGGTATTTGTTTAAAACAAAACATTGGGTGAACCATAGAAGTATTCGCAGATATGTGAACTTTTGCAGACCGTCAAACAAAGAAAAGTGGCCTACCTAGGAATGTATTGAGACATGATAGGTACGAGTCACTACAATTAATTATGATGGGAAAAATCGCGGGAAAAAGACGTGTTGATCGGAGGAAATACTTGGTTGTGTAACATCCGGAAGTGGACGGGGATAGCGAGTGCAGCTGAACTCTTTCGCCTCGCCAGAAATAGAGAGGAATACTCCAAATTGACTGCCAGCCTTCGTTAATCGGAGAAGCACCTTAAGAAGAAGAATAAAAGTATATAATATAATAATGTATCAAACCATATTTGAAAAACAAATTGTGTCGGGCGGAGCTATCCATCAAACATTTTTCTTTTACGACCTCCGCTATGCATGTATATTTATGAACGTGTTTTAACTTTATATAACATACCTTACTGACGCGACCCCGTCATGCATGAAAGTCATGGAGCGATTTCCTCATAGGTAAGTTTATTTTTTATTTTCCCGTGATTACCTTGCCAGAAATTCGACATTTATATTAATATAGAAAACATGTTCTGATTTCTTCATAAGTTCTTCCGGAATAGGAGTAGACTCGGTGGAATAAAGAAGCAATTTATCAATGTCTTCATTAATAATTCACAAGCTTCAGCCATCGAGTGTTTGCTCAATGCACTGCATTCGAATTGTCTATATTCTATTACATTAAGCTTTCATCACGCATTAAACAATATAAAACTCCCACAAAAAATAATTGATAAGACATTGTTATACTGTAAGACAGTATCAAAAGTAAGTATATAAGCTAATTTTAAACAAGTAAACCTTCGACAGATACCAAACACTCGCTTCGTAAAGCCACTTCCTGCTCAAGTCCACAAAGCCTTAAGGCTTCCTACTACTCAAATAAGTCAAACAACATGTTATTACACCGTCTTATGTAAGTTAATAATTAAATAATTACCTAATACATGTAAGAGCAGGTACGCTAAGTTCCGACACATTTGCCGTTCGCAAACATGAATTAATATCATGCACTGTATCATGCTTATTTATGCTTTGTTACTTAGCTGTAGTAACTGGGTACGTAGAGTGGGTGTTATGTAAAGCTCATATAGCTACATACATATGCTCACGCCTGTATTCCCCGAAGGGGTAGGCAGAGGTGTTGTAATAACAACACCCACTTTTCACCGAAGATGATTAAGTGCCAACGTGACAGATGGTGAGTCCATCGCCGTCTCAGACACTTTACATACGTCATTGAATTACTTCTCAGAAATATGCAGGTTCCCTCACGATGTTTTCCTTCACTGTACATAAGTTTTTTAGAAAAACTCATTGTTACAAGCCCCGTTGGGATTCGAACTTGCGTCGCTTGCGTAGCAGGCAACTGCTCAAACCTCAAGGCCACCCCGGCTCTCATATAGCATTACATAACATACGTATTATATGTCTATCTTGATCTTGAATTTTCTGTGTATCCTTTATAGTACTAAACACTAACTATAAAACTTAGTTTAAACAGAGTTCGCCGTGATAATATGTAAACTTCATGTGTCACGGTGTTTTTTTACCAAACTCCTCCAAAACAGCTGTATCTATTTGTATGAAACTGCATATCGGGTAGGTCTGAGGATCGGTCAACATCTATTTTTCAAGCCTCTAAATGATAAGGGTGATTCTCCCCAAAAAATATATGGTAATACACCGTTTGCCGGATCCAGCTAGTTATTATATGACTATATAGTAATATCCATGCATGGAGGAGCTCGTGACACAGTTGCTATTATGCATATCATTCGATCAGCGAGGTTAAGCAACTACCCCTAGCCAGTAATTGGATGGGTGACTGCCCGAGTACCTTCCGTGCCTCAGAGAGCACGTAAAGCCGTCTGTCCCGGTTGCCAGTTTATCATCTTTGGCAGTCGTTACAGGTTGGACCACAGACCGACCATGTGTAATTTGTGTAATACTGCCGTGATATATCTATAATGCCGTTGTCTACCAAAACCGTTGTATTGAATAACATGTAAAGACAACACCTGTTGGAAATAATCCTTGGATTATTCAAGGTATATAGAAAATTCGGAAAAACAGGTCGATAGTTTATTTTTCACGTTATTACAAGTTAAAAATCGACCAGATGTAACGGCATTATAAGATAACGGCAGTATAGGACAGCAAAATATTCCAAGCTATTTACACTTCGCACAATTTGCTCCTTCAATCAACGCTCCCCAATTTGATGATGCCTGTGTGACTCACGGCGTGAATTAACAATAATCGAATAAAGGAAAGGCACATGGAAATTTAAATGTGCGTGCAAAATACAACAAACATAATACTCGCGAATGAGGTGCGTTTATTAGAAGATGAATTAATTTCATTTAACGTACGCAGAGGCACAATGACATGTCGGTCCAAAACAATTTATGCATTCGCTGTTAATTAAATTATATCACGAGACTTCCCACGAGGATCTTTTAATGTCCGACTCGTAAGATCGGAAGGCATAAATTAATTCAACAATTTGTTATGCTGGGCCATGCTTCATTAATTATTACCCACCTACGGTGAAGTCTTTCTTAACAAGGGTCTATTAGACTGAATAGGTACTAACATTATCTTCCATTTCTCTGCATATTTAATGCCTGTATATAAATGTAGATATTAATTGTATATGCATATTATATATTATGATTGAACAGGGTGTTCACTTCACTCCATAATGCTTGAGGAGGGCGATAGCTAGCTTTCTGTTACAGCTGGTTAGCTGTTTTTTACTTTATCTGGTTTTGCGCGTACTAACCACAATTGTTTATAAATTTTCTGCAAAGGATCTATGAATTAATGAAATCTATCTAAAGTTACATAAAATTGAAGTGTTCTATTTGTAATACCAAAATAACAGCTTTTCACTAAATATATATAAAAGTATACAAGGTACTGAAATTAAAAAATCATTTTTTTTCGCTGTCTCTCTGTTTGTTTGTTCCATGCTAATCTCCGAAAAGGCTGACCGATTTTAACGGGAATTTCACTGGTAAATAGCTAATATTAGAAGGAGTAATTTAACTACTTTTATTAAAAAAAAAATTTTTTCTCGGGTCACCCATGTAATAAAGTCGACGCGGGTGAAACCGCGGGCACAGCTTATTCTAAATAACATACTTTTGCTATTTGTACTATCTAAGCCTTATGATTTTTAAGAATTTCCAAGTTAAAATTAAATCTATAAATATTTTTTTAATGCATCTTAATAAATATCAACATTTAAAATACCGTAAAAGGTGAAATGTCACAACATTGTCATGCCAGTGTCTTTTATTAAAGATATCACAGTTTTTATTTTACTTAGTAACGTAATTAATCATGTTGGCCGCTCTTCCTCTACAGTTCTCAGCGTTTCTCGTCGCCAGCTGAGTAATTTCATTTATTCCGTAATTTACCTACCCATTCATTGTTACACTTGCTTAAACTTCTTCAACTAGATAAATTAGCTGAGGAGCCTGTTCTTGACTGTAATCTCTTGGAATTGTGCGTAAGTACATATTATCTCAATGTAAAATAAGCATATCCACTGAATATAAATACAGACACTTACATTTGCTGTTGTTACGTACAGCAAAAGAGCAATAGATCGAATTCATATCGTATATAGATATATCAAATAGTTCGACAGATTTTTACATTACAAATAGCACCGATCATCATAGACCCACGGGAAATTAAATATAGGGAAGACAATTTTCAATAACAGAAATAAAGCGCGTTCGACTTCCCGCACAGTATTTTCGCAATATTTTCCAAGTAAGTATCTAGTTTTTAAGAATGGTTCTTAGGAAGCAGAAACTGTCTTGTTTCACCATTATCGCTGCGTGTTTTTAAAAAAACAATATCGAATAGCTGTAAATATTTTGTCTGAACTCTCAACATCTCCCTGGCCTTAGCCCATACATTTTTGGGGTCAGCAATTGACTCACCTGATTTTTAAACTAAGCGACTGCCATCTGACCTTCGCAATCCATTTAATTAGGAAATTTTGTGATCTGGGTTGAACCAGTTGTCAGACTATTTCAGGCCTCCGACCGACCTGTAACGATTGCCAAAGATGATTAATTGGCAACTCTATTAGCCTAAAAACTAGTAGCATAGTATTTCAGACTTTAGCATATTTCCAAATGTAAATCACCTTAACAACCCGATCTAAGTTAAACATTTGAATCTAATTACATTAGGCAAATCGATGCGAAGCGCGCTTTGCAAAGGAACATTTAATGGAGGTTGGCAAAAACGTTAGCCCCAGCAAAAAGGATTTTGAGTAACCATAGATTAATAGGGTCATTAACGCAAGTTGTCTGTTAGTGCGTGTGCTTAGATTGGAACAATTCACTTAATTGTTGAGGTTTTCATTCCAGCTGGGTTCTATACCGATATCTTTAGATTGCTCTGGTTTTGTTCCAGAAATAAATTTGTCAGTATTTTATACATAAATTACATACATACATATGGTCACGCCTGTATTCCCTGAAGGGGTAGGCAGATGTGTTATAATAACAACACCCACTTTTCACCGAAGAAGATTAAGTGCCGACGTGACAGATGGTGAGTCTACCACCATCTCGGGCACTATACCTATGTCTTTGAATTTCCTCTCGATGTTTTCCTTCACGGAAAACACACGGTGTGAAATCATTGCATATACGTTTTTTAGAAAAACGCATTTGTACAGGCCCCGCTGGGATTTGAACTTGCGCAGCAAGTGACTGCTCAAACGCCAAGGCTACTACGGCTCTTTTTACATTATATGTTGTTGTTTAATATACGTTTAGTGTAACGATCATTCAATATTTTCTCGTTACCTATCACCAACTAATATAAATAATAATAATGTTATCATTCGAAATTTTCTATATAACCAAAGATAGCAACACCTCACCATCTATACATAACTTTATATGTGTAGATGGTGCCGGAATTGATGTATTACTGTTGATTTGTGTTGTTTTTTTTTTTTATTTCCCAGTAGTTATTGCGCATACGGCGCATTTTCCCCTATTTGTGAATAATGTACAGTGTCGGCCAAAACTAAATTTTCTTTTGCTTCAATAATAAAAATGTACGTTTTCTTTTCTTTAAAATATTAAAAGGACCGTAAAGTATAATGCTTGTCATCGTAGCATTTGGGCATTCAACCTAAGCACCAATACGCGTAGCTCATGATACACTTATTTAGAATCGATCTCACGATTGTGTAACGGGCAAATGTTAAAAGCAACTGCGTTCGCAATTATAACAAGATATTTTGCTTTTATATCTAAGAAAATAAAATATATTATACACTTTCATAAGAAAATGAACTTGTGCACCAGGTTTGTGGCAGAAAATCATTTACAGATACGAAGCAAGTAAAACTTTATTTTTCCGTCCGTACATTTATTCTTCTTTTTTAATAGCTTTTGCCGGCAGTTTCCTTCACTTTAATGGATTACCAGTAATCTTTCTTCGAAACACAGAACCCAAACGTCGTTAATTTGTTTTAAAACCATTTTGGCGAAATAGGGGAAAGCAACATACTGACTGTCAATTACAAAAAGAATCCATTATTTAAAGTATCCGGTTCATCAATATCCAATCTATTGTATCCGACACAATCAAATTGTGCAACACGATTGTTTCTGCTAACTAAACTGAAATAGTACAAAACATTTACCTCATACATGCAAATCATCGTAGCGGTTTTTATTCGCATTAATCTATTAGTCTGTTACATTACAGATAAATAAAATTAAAGTGTCTGGTTGTAATTCACTTAATGCATATGTAAAAATATACCTACACCTACATATTATGCTTCTTACATAATAAAATATCTTTTTCTTATTTTTCTGTCTATTTTTTGTTCCGACTAAACGGTTGAAACGATTTTAACGAGACTATTACTGACAGATACTGATGTAAAAGTGGCTTTTGTAACTTATATTTTATAAAAAATACTGAATTAATATGTTTTTATTTTTAATCTTACGCAAGTAAAACCACGGGGTACATCTGGTATTATAATAAAACCGGTTTCTAGCGTGGTTACAAGTTTTTGTGATATTTTTTCCGTGTGGCATCGAGTGTACGGCACTTTATTGTTGCGCCGTCATCTACCCTCGTGACAGCTTACACATGAATTCGGGGATAGACAAAGAGTGTGCGCGATGAAAGAGCCTTTCATACATCTCGTCTACTAGCTCGCAGCGCAGTTACACAAGAGCTGGCTGCGTTGTGATAACGGCTAAATATCCTTCACAGGAAACAATTTGTTGTTGCGAACAATTATCGTTCTGTCGTTTATTTATGTAAGCCTGGATTTATAGTATCTTGCAGTGTCCTACTCTTTCATAATTTCTTTCTTTTATAATTTTTGAGTAATACATTGTAACTAACGTACGTAAAAACGGCTAACTCTGATCAAATTTTTTAAGCAACCGTGCTTATTTTTATAAGTTAATTGAAGAAATATTTCCAATCATGGTAATATTGATGTAGATTCCGTGTCTGCGTTATTTGCACTGGGTCGTAGTCGTACTGCTAGTCGTTTAACAAAATGACGGGCCCTTTTTATCTTAGTCGGGTTGCAATTTGTTGCTCGCTCTATTTTCTCCGGACCGCAAACCGAGACGGTTTCTATTTTGAATATCCCTTTTCTCTAAAATTAAACCAAGTTGATTGCACCATCCGCAGACGCTCGTATTTTAAAACTTGGATCCTTCAATTAAATTAAAAAAGCAAAATTGTGAACTCATGAGCTGCTTAAGCGGTCAAGTGCCCCGCTCAATATTCGTATATTTGCATTCAGATAGAGTGGTATGCTTTTTATGATGTCAGTTCTATTATGTTATATATCTTGGATCCCAATAACCATTATCCCCAGGACGTTTACTGCTAAATCATTACCTCTATCTACATAAATAAGAGCAGGAGTTTTATTGTCGTCCCCTCACAGTTCCCACGTACGTTTACTTCCGTGCCAATGGAGTGTCGTGAAATTTCATCTCTTTGATAACATAAGACCATCAGATCTTCATGTAAATTCCCAGTTTATTAGAGCATATAATACCTTCTTTCATGCTTTAGTTTTTTTTGCAAATCTAATTTGTAAGAAGTAATTATATTAAAGTGACTTTATCTACCAATACAGATAAATAAAATTTAGGTACCTGTTTTGAAAGTATACCTACGATACCCACATAAAAAACAAATTAATATTTATTTCTGTCTGTCTGTTTGTTCGGGCTAATCTTTGAAACGGCTAAATAGATTCGGGGTCCTGCACTGGCAGATGTTGCAAGGAGAGGCTTGCGTTACTTTTATTTTTAAAATAAAATTAATTATAATATAAATCTACTTAAACCGGAAATAGCTATTCAATAATATAATTCAATTTATATTGTTATACATATACGTTGTGTTAATTATGTAGGTACTCAGTGGTATTATGTCGTCGAAGTCAGATTCGAAGCCCGCCCGATCATATTAGCATGGCATTGTTTGTTTCTAAATATGACCACGATAACACCGCCAGCGCTGTCAGCAAACCCCACGGAACCAACCCGACTAACGGAAACAACACAATGGATACGTGCGTAATCTTCAACACGTTTAGTTCAATCCAGTAACCTAAGCCGGCTTTTCGTAATAATCCCAGTCCATTGCAAAATACTTGCAAAGTTTCCCATTGTCAACGGATAGTTTTACCATCGTAAATTGGGTCGAAGAGATTTGGGTCTTGAGCCAATAACCTTCTAAAAGTACGTCGCTAGGAATCTATTTAAGATAAAATCTACAGAATTTCCTGTAGTTTGATGAGATGTCAAAGGGCAGGCTTTACAAGAGTTCATTTCAATCGGGAGTCGTTGGAGGGAGGGCTGCACTTCGTTTGTAGCCATATCGCTCATAAGCGCGCGCTATCTCGCCGCGGCGCCGCTATTCACCCGAAATAGTACCTCAAGGAGTTAGGTAATGAGTTTCCTTCAAGACTGTTACTAGCTTCCCACTATTTTTAATGAAGCCCATTTTCAAAATTGACTCCGCGCTGTCTACATTATACGCTTGAAACGCCAAATAGCAAAGTGTACCCATACAAGTACCACCGCCGAGTTGTGGTCGGAATTATTAATGCTTGAAGTAAAAGTAGTTGAAAGGCATCTTTTTAAACATGCAACGTAATAGTTGTCTGCTTTTTACGAGTGGTTTCATTTTATGCAATTATACAGTCTTACTCCAGTTACACGATTTTATATTTTCAACGGAAAAACACGCTAAGCTTCCTCAATATTAAATCATTCCTTGCTCTCCCACAATATTGTTGTATTGTTTGGGATTAGTTGGACCTCCGTCCGCTAATCAATGTTTTTAATTGAAAAGGATGTCTGTTTAGTTTCCCCGTTCGCCTCATGGAAGCGACTATTGCCTTTGCACGGCCGCGTCACAGATTCGTCTTGCCATCCGGTTAATTCGACATGAATGAAAATTTAATTTAAAGACAAAAGCGTCGCTCCCTGTCGGCTCCATTGTCTTGCAACTTCATTTGATTGAATTGTGGACCTTTTTTAACAACCTTACTAAATCTCAATACGTTCATTAAAACTTAATAACAAGCCATCGCACCTCGTGACGATCTACCGGTCGTCTATTTTACTTCTCTTTACCGTCCGCAGCCGGTGCTCCAACTAACTAAGGAAAGGTACATTTACATAACAAACGAGCGAAACACAAAATCTACGTTCCTCTGCTGTCACAAATGTATTTATCCTGAGGAATTTGGTTATTCAATTGTACTTTAAAAATAAAGGGACCTATAATATTTACTTATAAGTACCAACTCGTATTTTGGTTATAGCAAATAATGGATAGATAATTACACCAAATAGTATTAGTTAGGGTTCATTTTAACTGGCATTATATTGGACATTACATATCATACACTAAATAAACATCATTCATTGCAATTCTACGATAGAATGCAAAATATTCAGGATATCAACATTGTATGCTACTGGAACAATACACTTCGTAATTCAATCATTTAGATTACACTCTGACACCGTAGGAAATGCATTGGAAAATCGAATAACCTTTTAATAAAAGAAGCATGAAACCGTAAAAACATCCCGCAAGAGCATCAACGAGGGGGTTGTTCGCACCCCTCGATTGCACTACACTACACTACGCACAGCGCGGGTAAGGGTTGATTCATATTTACACCGCAGGTCGGAGTATAATATTATATGTATAATTAACATTATGACATTATGATTAACAACTCTGGATTGACAACTCTCAATTCATTTTCATGCACAGAACACGTGTTAATGAAGTTGACGTTTGACAAGAATCTTTTAATTTACATATATATTACTATTTATACACCTATCTCCAACGAGGGAAGGCAGAGACTATTGTTAGTTAGCCACATTTTTATACAAATATACTTATGATTATGATTAGTATATAACTTTTTCAGTATAGAGCTACTAAGTACGAATAGTTGCAACTACTCATATTTAGTAGCTTAACCAAAATGTTTAAGTAGTAGAGTAATGCCATTTATTTTGCAGATAATCTCTACGCCTTCCTCAGTTACTTTGATATCAGTAGGTTTCGCGCGCAGCGATGGCCGGAGGCCGGATGGTATGTCACTGGTGCCGTGGAGATTGGGCCGGCCGCTGGTGTGGGATGCCACGTGTGTCGATACGTTGGCTCCGTCCCATCTCCCCGGCACTGCTGTAGCGGCCGGTGCTGCTGCTGTTCAGCAGGAGTGCCTCAAGCGCCGGAAATATGCTTGCATTGGTCAAGGATACATATTTTCTGCGTTTGCGGTTGAAACTCTGGGACCTTGGGGTCCAGATGCTCATCAACTTTTCAAAGAGGTTGCACGTCGTCTGGTAGAAGCTTCTCGTGACAAGCGGGCTGGGGCTTTTCTCGCTCAGAGAATCAGCATTGCTATTCAACGTGGCAATGCTGCCAGCCTTCTTGGCACAATCCCGAGAGACACCGATTTGGGCCAAGTTTTCTACTTGTAATTAGTTTTTAGTTACTTATTAGTGCCCATGAAATTAAGTCTACGCGGGTGAAATTTTCAAAGCACTAAAATCAATTAAAATTTCATGATTTAAGTCAGTTAAGAATTAATAAAGAAGTTTTTATTTATTCCACCTCGTCGTTCCAATTACATCATAATTATCTTATTTTGGCAATGTTTTACACATTCTCGATATGTCCCTTCCAAAGATACTTACTTCAAATACACGCATCGGCAATCGATCCTCTTCCAAAGTCGCCGGTAGTACGTAACCCGGAACCCTATTAACGTCCGTCATCCCGCGGCTAAGCCTAGATATCAACAAAAATCCAATCCTTATAGGTAGAGGGTACAAAGGCCAACATTGAGAGCCTTTTCTACGATATTCCATTCTTTTTGTGTATACGGTGCTCATGCTTTATTTCTTTTACTTAGTCTTAGAATTAATGTATCTATTTCTGATAGTCTATTAATCAATATTGTCTCCGTATTTACGAGGCGTGGCTGATCGGCCTTGGTGGTTTGAATATTTGAAGAGCTTGCTACGTTAATAGCGCAGGTTCAAATCCCAGCGAACGTGAGGAAGCCTGTATACTCCTTAGAAGAAATTTATAATACATACTTGTCTGAGGCGGTGCCCGATGGACTTACTATCTGTCATGTTGGCTGTCATTGAATTTAAAAAAGTATGAAAAAGGTCTTGACTGTCTTACTGACGCACAGCCAAAGGCGCTGGTCCAAAAGACATGAAATATGGAGAGTGTGTTCTATATGAGGTATAGGTAGGTATCCACTAAGAAAAGGTTTTCCGAAATGCCACCCCCGAGGGATGTAAAAAGGGGTTGAATGAGTGAATGTGAAATCTTACCGCCACGCTGGCGAAGCTGCGGGCTCAAGTTAGTGAAATCTTCTGATTTGGAAAGTAATGTAGCGTATTACTTTGATTTAAAAACATAAGTTATCACATTGGCATATTTTGGAAAGGGGAGAGGAGGAAGAGAAGAAAATGTTTCTCCGAGCACAAATTAAATGGGATAAGAGCAGGAGAATGATAACGATTGGCTTACTTTGTCACGGTTAACATCTCACGGCACATAGTAAAGGAATAAATAAGATTATCAAGATTGTTTATACTTGCTAAACAGCAGATGCTAGAAAGCTGATGTCTAAGTACAAAACTCAATTAATCAACTAACATCTCAAGACCTAGCGTTCATGAAAGTTTGCTGTTATTAAGATTTACAAGTCTCTTAAGTTTGTAAATTATCATCGCTTCGTGCTCAGCTGTATTGCGTTCGAGGCGATGAGCTTAATTCGTATCTTAGAATGCTATATTAGCTTCGGCAGACAACGTGTAAATATTCTATTGATTGACATTGCAATTTAATGCCGGGAATTGGAAATGTTGATGAGATGCAGCGAAAGATACCCACACCCGTGACATTTGTTAATATTTCGGTGGCATTTGAAATTTGTATCATGAAATTTTGTGAGGATATAATTATAGTATAAACTATTAAAAAGCCCTAATTTTGAGAGAATTAAGCATATTTTATAATCTGAATGGTGAGTTTAAGCCAATATCAAATCAAATCAAAATTTATCCAGATAATCTTAATAACACATCTGTGAAGAAGATGATATGAAACATATTTTGCTTTGCGCATAGAGCTGGAAGTAAATATTTCTATAATTTTTAACACTAGTAGCTCGATATTTTCATTCAGAGGCAATAAATAGAAGCTTTGTCACTGAGTTCGTTCTATTTTATTGTTATTTTAGGCCAAAGCTTAGTCCGAGAATTGTAACTTTGTGTGAAAAATAATAATTGATGTGTACTATAACTAAAGAGCGATTAAATCGCGACTACGACGAAAATATCTACTATAATTTTAAGGTATTACCGTTACTCAGATACCTACTTTATAATATTAGGTGGACAACAAGGCATAAATTAATAAATAAAATAAAAACTACTATATAACAATATAAATATACGTGTAATAACAATGGCTTCCGGTGTATGTGAAAATTGTCTCCTCTTTCATTCAAAGTTATACGTACGTTCAAAGAATGAATTTAATAAGCAAGTAGATGGTACCTATACTCCGTTATACAACTCTCTTTCTCCAAATATATCATCATCATGAATTTAAGAGTAATAACTCTTGTCGGTGTAACCGATGCATTTCTTTCCACTTGACTCTGTCCAGTGCCATCTCTTTGACCTCCCTATACGTCTTGACAGACAAATATATAGGTACATTTAATTATCATAATTTAGGTATATAGGTACATTTAATTTTCATTGATTTCTTTTTAGTAGCATAAGTACGTGGTTCGCTATTATTCAGAAATATTTCGCATCAATTACAGACATTACAAAGCCTTCGCTACATTACCTATTTTTGACTAAATTTTTTCGATGGCACACAATAGGTATTTATAGTGACCAAGTATCGTTATGAGATTTGTTAAAGAAACTGTATTTTGGATAATTACTAGTTACATTCCTAGTTAGCTTTGGAAAACACTTCTATGACTATAACTTACGCTTCAGTTTATAGAAAGACATCAATGTGCGATAATAATGACGCTAATGACTTTATTAAAAAAAACATATAGTAGAGAAAAAGGAATCAATTTCCAACAATACTTGCCGCGTTTAAGTGAAGCTAAAAAACCGAAGCAAAGTTTGTATAGAAGTAATTTCATAACTTAAAAAGCTTATGGCTTACAAAAACAAGTAGGTATACATTGCGTAAACTTTTATTTTATTGAAGCCGCGCGTTCACTCGATATCGTGACGGGAAACTTTAGGCGTTCAGAAATTTCTTTGTTAAGTCAAAAGATCGGCTTTCTTTTGCAGAAAATAATATGAAACATGACATGAATTGAAAAAGTTCATCGTGGAAAAGTCGTGAGTCGCGACTACAGAGGCGAGTTCTATTGTTGCAAACGACGATGGTTACTTTTTGAAAGGACGATGCTTCGTATTTCACAGAACTAAAGTGTACACTGCACGACTCTTGTAATTACTCGGATGGACAACTTCTTACTCGTGTTCATTTATTGATTGCTTGTTTTAGGAAATTAAATACGTTTCTACAACACTGAAACAATTTGTGTTTACATAAACATTACTCGGTTAGGGATTCGCTGGTACTTTACTATCGAAAAAATAAACATATTTTTCAAAGAAGTAATTGCTGAGTTCCATGCCAGGTTTCTCAGTAAAAGAACCTTCGGAACCCGATGGTAACATTTATAATCCTGGAAGAATTTTTTTAGACTTTTGATGATTTCAAAGCCCGTAATGTAAGTAATTGATTAAGTTCAAGAAATAATAACATTGGTTTTCTTTCGGATATCCAACTTAAGCACGATATTTGACCTTTGTACTTTTATGCATAAAGTGTAAATAAATTAAATAAAATGTAAATATAAACTGCAATTTTTTACCATGGAATAAAATAATTGCGCTTATTAAATTTTAAATTACACTTGTCAAACAGATTTTTCGATCATAATTCTCAATTAAAAAAAATTTCAGTTACTGTGTCACTAATGCAAGTGATACTCGTATTTAACTACTCGCACGTAAACGGTGGCTCGTTTTGAACCATCTAACATGTTCACAAAAAAAGAACGAGCAGATCCATACTCTTCTGTAGCATCCTGCTGTAGTAGGTTTTATAGGAAAATCGAGTATTCGAATCGAGTAATTTTAGTACTGAAGGTTTCCGTAACACTATTTCCTCGTTTAACATGAAACCTTGAGAAATACAATGATGCTTAAGGAAAGGAAATACATATTTGATTTATATGGCTGCCATTATCAGCCAATGAGTGCCATCTCAATCTTAAACGCAGTGCCATCAACATTGAAATACCTAAATATTTATAGGAAAGGAATTTTAAATGTGTTCGGTCACGTAACGGCGGCCGTGTATCGCAAGCAGAGATCGCCGGCAACAAATTGCGGTTGGTCGAGATAAAAAAGGTCCGTCCGTCATTTTGCTAAACGAGCGGTCGGAGTGCCGCGCGGCTGGGTTGCGGCGAAAAAACGACGCTGCCGACCCGCGCGCTCAGTTACAATTCCGTCTTGAAAAAATGATACTACTGTCAATTCGATTTACGGCATCTTCAAATTCTTTGTCCGCGTGACCAATACGACCAACGACACCTCCGCCCACATATAAACGTTTCAATCACCTGATCCCTGCAAGGGTTCGGAATATTAAAGTGACGAGAAGCAAAATTACGACATTGCTTCAGGTTCTCACTTGACTGCCGACCTTTCATCACTCTCAAGATTAGTGTGTCATATATAATGAACACACACATGTGGGTACACATTTGTGTGTTTACTGCAACCAAGTGAATTTAGTTTATTTACTGCCTAAAGAACCATATTGGATTTCGGTTGAACTCCTTTGCATGTTGCATTCAAGTTTCATAACCGTCAGTTGCATGCGCCACTTGTATGGAATAAGCAGAGTTTGTCGTCGCATTCACTTTTTAGGAAGCAAGTAAATAGAATCAAAAAGTTTATGAAATGTGGAATGTAACTTTTTGCTTTTTTCACTTTGGTGGATAAACTTCAAATAGCAATGGAAAAAAGTATTTTTTACTTGCATCTGATAGAATGTTATCAACTTTGCTGGAATTCGGGTAGATATATTGATAAAATATTATGCAGCAGATTGAATGATTTTTAATAAATCTTGTGCAAATCGTACTTCTTTTGAACTTGTTGAAACGCAGATCAAAAGAATTATCAAAACAACTCCTAAAATAGCAAAGGGTTTTGAATTTTTCGAAGAACAATTTGATAACCTGACTTTCTTACATAAAATTGTGAGCTTTAAATAAACGATTGCCACACAGTAGTGTTTGCTAGTCCCAAAGTAAGCAAAGCTTATATACTATGGCTACCATGCAACGTACATAACGCTTTAGGGTTTTATTTCTTGTTAAATATAGTATATTGATATACACACCATGCGTCCAAAGTCAAGGCAGATAAAATATTATCACATATGTGATGACACGGGAATTGAACCTGCTACTCATGTTTTACAGCTTTCAAAGATCAATTATGATGCTTTAAACATGATAGTTGATGATTGTATGATCATAGTTAGTCTTCTGGTTTAATCAGTAGACCAACGGTGCGATCCAAGTTATTTATAATAACACCTATTTAATAACTTCTGTAGCAATCCTAAGAAAATTGGTAGTTGACATTGGAACTATACCATTATTGCAATATGATCGTTTAAGCACGTTTAGAACTTCTCAGCTTAGAAATTTGAATTGATGGTACCAAAATAGAACGTCAAAGATCTGAAGTTCTTAATTCGCTCTACTTAAACCGATGATGGTAGCCGACCAGGGCATAGATAGAAAAACACATTTTTTATCATAATATTGTAAAGGATAAGTTCGCACTGTATTTAATAAGTACAAATTGTGTGCTGAGACTGAGAGCTGAACATATTATTGTAGCTGCTTGAAGATAGTCGATATTAGTTTTGCAATCCAAACAATTCCAGAGCGGAGAGCTAGTCATAACATAAAAAGCTAATCTCCGTCTGAGCAAAAACTAGATGATTCCATCAATTGCAGAGAACGTCCCGGAGTAGATAAAAAGAAAAGCCGCCGTTCGGCGAGATGAGGTTCAACTAGCTTTGGGTTGCGGCTTTAGTCAAAGGAATAAATGTATCTGTGCTGTAAATTTAAATCAAATTTATATCTTACAGTCGTTAATATTACCCTTCTGGACTAAATAGACAGACGAGATAATTTAATAATCCTGTGCTCAATATCAAATCACAAAAGTACAGTAACAAATGTGGTAGTGTTTACACACGACCACACTTGCAAAATGAGAACCACAGAATAAGTAATACGAATACGGAATGCTTTCGCCAGTATCCCATGGGGGTCTGTAGATACCACTACTCGCCATATTATACAGCGATCTTCACGTACTCTTTTCGCTTCATTCTCATAAATGCATCTACTCTTGCATATCTATCAGTAATCACACCTCCACTTCAAAATACATTTTAGTAGTAGTATGTTCCTACTTAGTAGTATGTTCCTACAGTAGTAAGTACTAACTTCACAGTTTGTCTAAATTCAATGTGTTTTTTCATGACATGGATAAATGATTTGGTTCGTTGTATTGCCACACAGTATTTGCACTTTGCAGCATATATTAATTGTGCTCAAAACGAATGCGTGAAACTGTAAACTTCGCTTAAGTTAATTCAGGTTTAATATCACATGAACCATATTTTTTCCATTCAGATAATGTCTATAGCTAAAGCGTTAACTTGCACTTAATGCTCCGAAAATCTTTATTCTTTACTTATTCAGTGTTGATGTTATCACTGAAAAAAATTACCCTTATTCTCGGGCAGTCGGATACTATCTAGTATAATATTATACGCGATTAAGAGCCATTCTGGGAGTAAAATAGACCGTATTATTCTTCTGAAACATTTTAACTACATATTTTTACAATCTCGACACTTCTATCACACAATTCGTATTCCTTTCAAACAATACCTTCTTTTCCCTTCTTTCATGTTTTCTTACAAGATTATTAGGTGAATCCATCACTGTTTCAGACACTATACATACATATTTGAATTTTACGATGTTTTTTCTTAAACGTGAAAGCTCGTAGAGTGTCCTCACTGAATTTAGAGAAATTCATTGGTGGGATTGAAACAGACCGGTGGGATTAGAACTAGCGACAACTAAAACCACACGGCCACCACGGCTCTAATCTTTTAAGCACCTTGCCAGCTCTCAACATTGTATTGTATTTTATTAACAGACTTGAAATAAACGAGGAGGTTCTATGCTTGACGCTTATGTAATTTTTTTCTATTCCTTTTTTTCATGTATCCACATGAATTATTCGGATTGGTTTAGATGGGTTTGTAATGTGTAAAAGAAGTTCCAATGGTGGACCCATTCACATTCAAAGACTTCTCAAAGATTTGCTAGATATTTGGTTAGTTTGGTAGGAAAAGGTCATGGGACAGTTGGAAGAGTATAAGATAGGTCCTTGGCACTAAACTACTGAAAAGAGTGCCTGACCACATCCAGGAAGAAACTAATCTTAGCTAAATGAAAATAAAACAAGTTGTTTTATTTAGTCGATAAAATATGCTAATGGCTTATGTGATTGGAAGTATTTCTATCTGACATAATTTTTTGGAAGGACAAGGTACAAGGATCACATCGTGTGAATTATACTCAAGATACAAAGAGTAATTGAATAGACCATAATATTATATTACATGTTAGTTCTGTAAAAAATATATTTAAAAAAAGCTTAATTTACTTAGCACATGTGCTTCAAGTTGAATGCTGTGTGCACAATAACATTAAATCAACATGAAGTTATAGTGGGGGTACGCAACGAGAACGCGACGACATCGTCCCGGCAACGGAAAGGCAATTTACAACAACAATAAAAGTATCGCTTTTATTGTCGAACACACAATTCGTTCGGACAGCTGTAATTGCGAACTCTCGTACTGTCTATTGGTTCCGTAATTTAGATGCGAGCATTTTAGCATCACGCCTGCAACGCTCTAATATTACTCTTCTATTTTAAACTCTTATTGAATTCCAATTTACAACTACTTATTGCTTCATTCTCAATAAAATATCAGGGCGAGTAATTATTATAATAATATTTTATTTTCCAGAATAATGACATTATTTAATATTTTAATTATTTAGTGATGTTTCGGGAACACACTGTGAATTTAAATGTGGGGACAGCGTCGGGCTTACGACACGAATGTTTCAATAAAATAAAACGTAAAAAAAATGTTTTTGTCTCCTCATACAGAATTGGCAATCCTTTATGGCCTTTTACAATATAATGATATTTTTGTAGAGATAAAAAATACCCTAAAAGTGTATAGTACATACATCATTTATTATTTGTTTTATTTAATCTGCAACAGGGAGTACTATGTCATAAAATTGCCAAGGCACCAATACATTACTCCTGGTCAGGTAGTCCATTCTCCCCGTGTTAATTAATAATGTGGCTGAAAATTAATTGCACCAATCGCTATGGTAATGAATTAACAGCTACGCGCGCTTGAACGTTGAAAAACGTAGGTTGTGTTTGTTTTAACCTATATTTTAACATTTAAATCAATTGCAGATATACCTTCTACACTTATTAATTTATTTAAATATATTATCCCATTCTATTGCAATATAAAACAAGATTGCAAGCCACATATATAACTGTAATGTTTAAATATTAATGAACATTAAGAAATCAAGTACTTACTTAATACCATTGAAATGTTTAAATCACTGCGCCTAACGGCACGGCAAATGCATACTAAACTTATCTTTCTCTGTAAGTGAATTGTAAATTCTTAAGAGAAATAAAGTTCTATAACCACATATACGAACTTATTTCTCCAATGACAAACGAATCTACAGCTATAGAAGTTTGACTATACGATTTATGTAGTCTCAAACATATTTGAAGCTAGAAAAATTGCTGTACTTACTTATTACTCACAATATTGAAGCGCATCAAAGATGGAATGCAGAAAGTTTGCGACCGGGACAAAGGAATAATAAGCAGTTATATACCAACTGAACTCGGAACTATCCGAGCCGATTGTTATTTCTGAAAAATTGCTCGTTGCTTTGTGAACTCTGAAGACAATTGAAGGGATGATCTCTCTTTAATTGGAGTGGTTAGAATGTACCTGTAATTCATAAATCGTAATGTAAGTCTGAAGTCGGGAGCAGCGCTGTTGTGGAAAAAATAAAAACGATTTGTATTTTGAATTTTATGCAGAGTTAAGAATTCTAGACGAAAGAAAGATAAGCGAGAGTGGATTTATGATGTGCATTCACCTTAGTTATTATTTCTTAGAACGGGGTTCACTTGAAGTCAAGTATTAAATTGTTTATTTGATGCATTAGTAATTATCTATATATATCTAAGTGATTGATTTTTGTATCAACGCACAGGCCGAACCCTTAAGAGTAGTTATATAATATATATATATACTTGTACAAATTCATACCCACCTACACTACACGTTCTAAATACCTCTGGGAGTTTATACACCCTCCGTACCAAAGGCTTATTCATTTCATCAATAGTGGACGTACAAAAAATACCAAACCGAATCTCGTAATAACATTAGTAGATAATAATAGCCCTGGACTTCGTTAATAACTGTTATTTCTATTTTTATACTGTGATAACTCATATGTATAAAGAGCGTAATAATATTTGATGAGAAATTATATTTTTCTATATCGCAAAAGAAATTATGTACCTACTTACTCTGTATAATATAATCATATAAGGTAAGGATATGTGCTTCGGATAAAATGGTTGTGACTTAGACATACGATCTGCTTTCAATGGCATTAAATTATAAAGCGTGTCGCGGTCATAAAGGATTTTTACTCGGAACATTAACCGAAATGGGTTGAAATTATAACATCTCCCTGCATCTCTGCTACCCTTCGCCCATCGTAATCTCTGTAAATATCTAATATATAAAATTCTCGTGTCACAGTTTTCGTTGCCATACTCCTCCGAAACGGCTGGACCGATTTGTATGAAATTTTGTGTGCAGATCGGGTAGGTCTGAGAATCGGCCAACATCTATTTTTCATCCCCCTAAATGTTAGGGGTAGTCCACCCCAAAAAAATATATGGCAACGTTTGCCGGGCACAGCTAGTAGGACTATAAAACACGCCATAAATAGAACTTACTAGATTCAAGAAATTACATTTGATATATCAATACAGACAAGACGTAATCAACGGCTGGATGCCGTACATATTACATACTGTATTATATACTGTACAGTGCAAATACTAAAGTATGGATGTATATCTACCATGTAATATAATCGAGTATCTAAGTAAAGACAAATATATTTATGAATACTTACCGAATGAACGTCGTGTTGATCACCCGTCGATATTCGACAGCAAAACATTTTACTTACGATTTCTATTCTCACTGCTAACCATCCTGTACTTTAGGTAATTACTGGCATAATGTTTTTTGTAATTCTGTATTCTATGGCGAAACTAAATGTGGGCATACAAGTGTTGTCTTGTCACGAGTTTCTAGCGCAAGCCTTGAATGCACAGTAGTATTTTTTGGTATTTATATGGAGCCACTATATTGGCTGAGCGCTAAAATCTCATGACGGTACCTGTAACACAATATAAATATAAAATTTACGAGCAGTGAGGAATCCAGAAACAAATCGTTCAAAGCTAAACACTCACACGGACGCTCACATCTACGCGCCAATAAGGAGTGCTATGTCGTGTCCGATCGCAAATATTTCACTTCCGTGTTTAACCGACTCTTTTCAAAACTTAAAATCAACAAATCTACCTATATACATTATTTTGACAGTAACTAAAATAGTAAATTTTTAAAATCTTTAACATGGTCAACCCTTTCAATCAGTGGTGTGTTCTTATTTAAAAAATAGGCCTAGATTCCTTACTGTTTGTACAAATTATATTTATACTGGGTATGTATTTAACTATCAAAGTATTTGCAATGTCGATTTCGTAGCTAAATAGCTATTTACATGAGCTAAAATTGATGTTTAGTATACCTGTCATTTCTTGACGTTTCACATAACGTTGCTCTATGACAAACTAACGAGCTCGGCGGCTGCTACACTAACTTTTGAAACAACTTTGGAAGTTATTTTCCCGATTACAGTCACGTGAACTGTGAGCAAACAGTCGTCATAACTTCTATTAGCACTGATAAAACTGCTGTTATGCTTTACTATTATTATAATTCTATGTTATTTGATTGATGCTGCCTTTTTACTATTTGATATTTTTCCAAAAATATATTTTTTATGTTTAACATTATAATATGACCCAGATTGTTTACATGCCATGTTACTATTACCATATTCAAATGACATAATATCCATGTTAATTAGGGTTCCGTATCAAAAGGGTAAAAACGAGCTCATAACTACATCAGCTATCGACTTGAAATATCCAACATGGTAGAAATAATGTTGGAAATATATTCAAAATTCTAAACAAATTTCCTTCCGTTGCTTCTGCTATGTGTGATAAATACATTCGGTGTAGTTAAAAAGGTTTAATAATATTATGTGAATGAGCCAGATCACCATAACACGCTTCACGTTTGTTATAAAATTACTTGCTTGTGCGTCCTTGGACTGCTGAAAAGAAGTATTGGTGCTTTGTTACTCATTTAAAGGATGAGTATCCCGTAAATAATTTGTAATATAACGTGAGTCTTTGCAATTGATCGGTTCTTTGGAGATGTACTCGAATATATAAATAATAATAAAGTTTCACACATTTGAATTCTCAAATTAGCGGTTTTTTTTTTTTTGAATAACATTATTTACATTATTTTTACATCTTTACACCTATTTATAGTATCTAAACTACCTAGAAAAAGTAAAAGGCATATTGATAAATGAAATTGATTTATTTCAACTTTAAAAGAACTCCCTCATGTTTCATTCCATTTACAAACGGTTATATTACTTTAACTCTAACGTCAGTTCAAATACGAATGTATGTATATTTACAATTTGCTTAAATTGTCTAATCAACGCCCCAACATTCTGGACTGATGTTCCCTTATTTACATAGGTTCAAAGCTTAAAATGTCTTTAACCTTCCGCTGCTACACTCGACACTATTTGAGGAAAAGATGTCATATTAATTTCGGTAGAGTAGTGTTGTAAGCCACTCGGGGCTCGGCTGCTGGGGCTTGTACTCCGGGGGACTGAGCGCCAAGGGCGACGCGGCGTCGGCCAGAGCGACTGAAGACGACGTTTCAGTTACAGCTACACTCGGCTTCCCTTTTAAAATAGAACGCAGCTCGTCGTTGTCACCAGCTCTAGTCCTTTGCAAATTTTCTCTTGTTTCCTTCATCCTCGATAGCTGCTCCCTCAGACTTCTATACTCCTCTAAGAATTTTTCAAGTTGTGAAGCACGAAAATCAAAATCTTCCAGGGGTTGGACCGTACACGAATAGTCTCTGAGGCCAGATAAATCGAGAAGTGGAGTGGCGGACGGCACAGTTGGTTGTTCCCTTGATGGTGATGCGGGGAGACTGGGGTTACGACGTATTCTGTTACCTCCAGTGGACAAGTCCAAAAAGCTATTAGATCTACGACCACACGTTTTTTGCCTGCATTTTTCGTAGTTACGGTCGAGGAAAGTAGTTGAATCGGCACCAGAACTATTTCTTCGGCTATTCAATAGTGGACTCCGACTATCACCGTCTTTTCTTCGGGGGATGGTATAAAAATAGTACGGATCGTGCTTAGTTTCACTTCGGAGGTACGATGAAGTACCTAACGCACTCATTTCAATGAGGTCTGGATAGTTTTTCTCGCTATCACTGCCTGAGAGGTCGTTGTCCAGACGGTCTCGGGTACGCGGTCGCGGACACGCTCGCCCGTTGTTGTTATAACGACTGTTTTCAGACATAATCTCTACGTGGGCGCTCATCATTCCTGTTGAATTAGAACTTTGCACAGAATCCGAAGTAGCATCAGATCTGAAACAAAAAAAATCCTTTGAACATATCAAACAACCTTAAAAATCCACGCAATATAATACAAGATAAGTCTTTCTACTAGATACCGACACAATACATGTGAATAAAAAATATAGCAGATTAAAAAAATACGTTCATTAACATACCTAATACTTTTGTTTTATAGTTGGTTTATACTTATTGGTAAAGAACTGCTGTTATGATATTATACGTACCGCATGTTATAGTCACTGAAACGTGGTATATGCAAATCACGTTCGGTGATACCATTCCTGCTGGTAGTCGACTCGAGGTCTGCTCGTCTCCAGCCAGCGTCCATTGGTGGTGTTACAGATCGTTTTCTTTCCTCTCGCAAATCTCCTCGTAAATAAACTTCAAATTCATCTTCCGGATCATGAGATGGCACATTTCTATAATCACCTCTTTTCCGACTACTATCAGAAGTTATCACACGCGGTACTTCAGGTATATTCTTACTATTAGTGTCTATTTTCTCATAACTATCATCACGATGGTTCGATGTCACTATCTGTTCATTCCATCTATCTAATTGTCTCTTCTTACGAGTTTCGTAAGCACAAAGACCTATTAAACACGAACTTAATACTATCACTGCAGACACTGCCATGCCAGCCATTAGAGCTCTCCCGCCGAAACTTTTACTCTCCGGTTTTTTATCTATTGCTAAACTTAACGTTACTTCTGCTTTACCAGCTCGATTTTCAGCATTGCAAGAGTAAGACCCAGTATCTTGCATATCTGCCGACTTTATAGTTAAATTACTCGTTCGTCCTTCACTTCGTAACATAAAAGCTCTACCAGAATTGACGTTTGTTGATGTGGTGTTCGCCAGTAAGCGTCCTCCTCGCACCCAGCGGACCCTAGGAGCCGGCACTCCTGACACTTGACACACCATGGTAATTTCATCTCCTTCCAGACCCTTATAGTGAGTTGTAGCAGCACTCACTTCAGGTTGACACGCAAAATCCTCGAGGTCAAGACGATCCCATGAGTGTGACATTAATCGAGGAGGTAAGGCGCAGTCTGGAACTACCGTTGCAGGAACATTTTTCTGAATCATCCAGTCCCGCAGTGGCCTTAAAGCGCAAGTGCATTCCCATGGATTGTTAGCCAACTCCAACCCTTTCAATGATCGCATTGGCGCTAGAACTGCGACATGAAGTACCTGAAGTCTATTTTTACTTAGTTCCAAATACTCAAGCGATGACTCCAATCCCGTAAATCCATGTGGTTCTATTTCGGCTATTTTACAAGCACTGAGTGTAAGCCTCACTAGATGGGGTAGTGCCATAAAGGATTCGTCGGCAACTTTTGTAATGGGATTACCGTTGAGCCGTAGTTCCCGGAGTTCGGGGATCGAGTCGAATGAATGCGAGGGTATAGTATCGAGCCGATTAATGGACAGGTCGAGCTCAACTAGATTGACGAGGGCACGGAATGCGTATTTTCGTATAGTTCGGACATTACAAGCGGGCAGATAGAGGCGTTGAAGGTTTAGTAGTCCAGCGGCTGCGAAGGCATCATCACGGAGTGCTGGCAAGCGATTCCCGGAGAGGTCGAGGAGTTGCGTGGTGGGATCAAGGCGTGGGGGTACGGCGGTGAGGCCGGCGCGTGCGCACAGCGCGGACTCCTTGCCGCTACGCCACTTGCACTCGCAGTGGCGCGGACAGTCGCCGGAGGCGGCCGCCGCCAGTGCAAGCATTAGCAGCACCCACATGCCTTGCACCAGCTCACCCCGCGCCGCACCGTTCGTCCTCACCTCTGCTCGTCATCCCCTGGACGGCGTTTGACCTGCGAACAATTATTTAACAATATAATTGTAAAGCAAGTTCAGTATGCTTATCTATTATTTATACAACAGTGATGATGTTTGATCATTGAAATTGGTTCCGCAAACTACTTTCCGATTTCTGTGATCTTTGCCATTCTGAATTCAATGATTACCTAGGTACGTATATGCGCTCCAACAACAACAATAATGGACAGCTCACAAAATGTATAAGCTAGTTAAAATTAATTATTTGTCCAATAAATTATACAGCGCTGCAATCATGAAAAGTAAACTAGTGAAAAGCAAATTCATATAATACTACATATGAGGATTATAAGTGGAATTCAGAATGAACAGTAGAGGCGAGCTGGTCGGTATCATTATGAACAGGGGAACCTTCGTGCCAGGTATTAGTTTATGGCTCTACGATCGTTATGTAAATAATAAAGACTATACAGGCCGTTGGGCTTAGAGTTAACGTCCATGTACTTCATACTACTATTTCATATTGCTGAGAATTTTAGAATAAAATACTATATATAATTTAAATGCTGACAAAGGTGTTACATCACCCAGTCTTCACTCAAGATAATGATTATGTGCCAACGTGATAGACGAGAAGTCCATAGTCTAGACTCAGGCACTAATAAGACCGTGTTTTCGCTTACTTTATTTATTTTATAAAAAAAAATATTTTAATTATTGATATTATTTTTGTTGTAAACATTTACCGATCCAAATGGTTGAGTTCTAACATACCTACGTATCAGTTAAGCAGAGCGTATTAAGAACTTACTAAGGTACAAAAACCTCGAAACTAAAAAATTCTTAACACGCGCTGTTTAAGCGATCTTTACTGTCGTATTGCTCGTACTGCATTTAAAATATGAAATAGCATAATCATCTTATAAACATTATAAACGAACATGCCGAAATCAATTCACCTTTCTTTAATACTCCTTTTTGCGATGATAATATGATGTATCAAAGCGTCAAAAAAACATGAAAAGTGTGTTTTGAAGTACGCAACGACTTACAGATTGAAAGATTCATATTCGTTTCGATACACAACTTGTTTAATCAGTAGTTTAAATATGTTCCAAATGAAGTTCCAGGATCTATTTAAAATACTTATCTTGCAAAGCTTTCAACTTAACACCACATTTTCGTTGAAACGGAAATATGGCATCGCTCGATTCTCACTATTTCTCACATTTAGCCCCCAGACTTGGCCGCTAATCAAAACTCAACGGATGATGGCTGGCAATAGTGGTAGGCCGAAACGCAGATGGCGTTATTAACTTGACGTTTTTGAGTCGGTGACAGGCACACGAGCGGCCCAACTGAAAAATTATGAGAAAGTAGGCCTACAAATAGAACAGTCAAAGCAGTTTGAGATATAGGACTAATTTAAAATATTTATAATAGTTTGCATTACATGTATAATGCGATAAAATTGCATAATTGCCGAAGAAACGTGACCGTAAATTATGACGGTACAGTAGGTTTGTATAGTAATTTTGAAGTCACTTAATTAATGCAAGAGAGTTATACGGAGAATGCAATGGAAAAGTCAAAACAAACTAAGCACGTTAAGTGCGACCTGGGTAAGTGGCACATAATGTCGTCAGTAACTTTGTCCCAGTTCTGAAACTACGATACAAATTAGATCGCGCAAACACATTGTTCGTAGTCACTTTAAACACGCAACGCCCCCGTAGCGTGTTTCAGCATTTCGCGTGCAACTTTCAATGCATGCCTGGGAAACGTTTTTTTATCCTTCCGCGGAAAGGTTATGGCCCTAATTTATGTATTTACGTCACTATTTTACTTGTTACCTTAACTAGACACCTTAATTGGCTGATGTTTATATTAAAAGCTTGGATACATTGTACTCGAGCTTATTCTAATTCACGTTTAATGCAAATGAAAACAACTTAACCTTTTTGCGTAGAGCAGACTTTTTTTTTACCAGACACAGGAAAAATACATGGGCGTTTCAATCCAAGAATAACAATTGAGTGACGGAGGCGACTGCATAACATGCGTATATATACTATACGACAGAATGTAACAAAATGTTACTGCAAAGTCATTACTATTATTTCTGAGAAGAAATTTAAAGACATTGTATCTCTCCGTATTTACTAAGACGGCGACAGACTACAGTCCAATACCAGACAGTATAGTCCAATACCGTCTAATATAAAACTACGCACCTGATCTTCGGTCAAAAGTGAGTATCATAATTCTGCTTTTCCTACAGGGTCCCCGGTAAGGAAGGTGTGTGTTACGTCCATGACCTTTGAAACTTCCTAGCGTCTTATAAATGATTTTAAATGGCATACGTCATCAATAATACCAATCATGAGAATTGAGACTAGTCATTATGAGGCGTAGTTTGCTCCTTCCTGACTGAAATGTGAGAGAGCCACTTGAAGGGAATTATTTAAAATTCACCTGACGCCCGAGACGACCCGGCCCTGACTATTAGTCGATATTTTCACGCTCCGCCTGGTGTTAACTAGGGTTAATTGTATTCTAATTTCATTACACCACTGTTAACTCATTGAATCAACGTTAATTTACTACTGAATGTATCTTAAATATTTAGTTAAACATTTGTTACGATAAATGTAGGTATGCGCAAGAATATTTTATTGTTTTATTAAGTTGAAAGCCACCCTTTCAAATGTGTTACAACTAGATGGTGGGTCTAGGAAGTACGTGACTGGATGATATTATGTTGTATTTCTTGCTCACTTCATATTATATGAAAAAATATTTATGAAAGGTCGACCGATGACCCAATAACCTAACTAGGGTTGGCACACTACCTAAATACGCAAACTTCATGAAACTTCAAAGGCTCTTATATTATTGTATTATGTATTAAGCATCATCACTCACATTGGTTGTCAATGGTGGCAAATTATCGTTGTAAGTGGCTGCGGCATGTGTAAGTGAAAGCGTTCTTATGGAGGATAGAATCGCAGTACCAATACAGCGTAAGGCAACTTAGTTACATTTCAGCTAGCCAATCGCCTTCATTCCTTACTCCCTCTCTCTTCGAGCACTAGCATATATACTACATTTATAGTATGTAACAACATATGTTTTCATCTCAAACTGTACGCAAATAGTTGTTGTCCAAACTAGAGACACTAGCTTCACGCCTCGCCTCGCTTTATGATTCATAGTTTAAATCTACTCTAAGACTGTTTAAATCAATAAAAACAGTTATGATTTGGTACGATCACTTTTGCAGTAGTATAAAATATACTATACAGCTATGCACTATGAAGATTTCTGCTTGAAGTAATCTAATTGGCAACAGCGATACAGATAAATAAAAGTGTCTGTTGATAATTCCAAATTAATGGATCCTCAATAAATGCATATATAAAGTCTATACTTGCTACTTAAACTTTTATTTCTGTATTGTCTATACAATACAGAAATAAAAGTTTTTTTTTCTCTTTCTATCAGTTTGTTCCGGGTGAACTTTTAAACGGCTTGCTTGATTTTAAAGGGACTTTCACAGGCAGTGAGCTGATGTTATAAGGAGAAAACAACGGCTTTATTTTATTTAAAAAGTGGGTGTCATCAAAAAAATAATTAATTTTACTCGGGTGAAACCGCGGGGCACAGCTAGTATTACTATACATTTCATAGAGATAGGACCAAAAGAATGTGAAATACAACTCTGTCATTGATATACATCTTCGTGACTTCGCTACCGCAGAATATTGTCTATATTCAACAGACATTACCGATACTACAGGACTGACAAATTTATTTATTAGAGGACGAAGTAAGAATAATTAAACTCGGCTCGGTAAGGAAAATCTACCTAACACGAAATCAGCCCTTACATATTAACAAATATGAAATCAGTAAGCTGTAAACAGGCTTACCTTCAGTAGGTACATAAATATGTAAAAATAATAAAATTATATTGTTATTAAATAAAAAAAGTTTTAATAACAAGGCAAGGGTTGAGTTTATGTATTCTCTGTTTAATTAAAAAACTTTATCTTTGTTAAGTTATTTATCGATCATGTTTGGAATGCTCCCTTTCGTCGCTCGTCCTTTACCAACCCAAACGCTTTGATGAAAATTCAAATCGAACTTAAAAATAAAACAATTTAATTTTTTTACCAAAACAAAATACACAGTCTTTACAAACGATACAATAGTATAAAGTTTTGCAATGAATGAGTAATCATAGTTAATAGGAAAGTTCTTAAATTCATCATTTTCAACAAAACGATTACGTTGAAACAACGAGACACAAATTTGAGCTTAGCATCCAGAGTGACGTTCAAAATTGTTATTTGAGTAATTATAAAATCATTAATGTCTTGATGACACTTCGCTCAAGCACAAAACGAGAGAGGCAATCTTGTTTGTCGAGGGTGCCTCGACCTACGCGCTCTACCCACTAACCTATATTACACTTGACAGTTAGTATATTTTATACAATTTGTTGGACGATGTGTGATTTGAAAAGATTTGAAATACTAAAGTATTATTGAGTATTTTTGCTTAGAAAATAAACGTTAAATAATATTTATTAATTCAAATGTCATAGGGACACTAATTTCGTTAATGAGTTAAATATGTATTTATGCCGGTTAATTGTTCCCAGCAGCCAAGACGACGTTTTTGAACCAGATTCAGTAAATAAAGGATCCGGATACTTCATTTTTTTTTTATTCTTGCGTAACGTTCATGTCGCGTCTAGTTTTCAAGTAGTGCTACTAGTTTTATGTCTGCTGTCATTGTATTTTAAAAATGAGCTCTGCAAACCAACGAAAAACCACCCAGGGTCCTACCATCAATCGTTTAAGCATAGCGTATGAAAAACTTGTGAGCTTTGACGTTTCATTTTTGTACTGTAAAATTAAACGTCAAAGCTAAGATGTTCTTAATACGTTATGCTTAAACGATCATAGTTGGCTCCCAGTATGCAAAATAAACTTAGACCGAGTCCTAAAAGCTGTCAGAATACATATCCATACACTGCATACTCTGGACGAGTATGTTCGATCGCCATTGTGGCCTCGGTCAATATTGTATGTTACTAACTCAGGATATAACGCCAGCGGAGACTACATTTCATTATTTATTAGGTATCGGTTTCGGTCTTATCGACGCCATTAAAATAATGTCATGCGTAGAGAGGGACGTCTTAACAGGGCTCGTAAAGTGGCCAGAGTAACTGAGTGGCTTGATATCGGTCTTAGGGGATGCGAATTCTATTTGCATCACTATTAAGGGATCTAAAATTAAGCATATAATATTTTAGCATTGATTGTGCTTCCTTGTTTTGAAATTATAGGAACTTTGACATCGGTGATACATTTATTATAAGTTGTTAAGGTTTTTATTTCATCTTTTGTGTAGATTTAATTTCAAGGGTGACCCGTGGGACCTTAATGTTTTTTTAAATAAAAGTATCCTTTATAACATAAGCTATCTACTAGTGAAGTTCCGTTAAAATTTGTACAGCCGTTTCTGAGATTAGTCTGTTCGTTCCGGACAAACAGACGAGAAAAAAAATGCTTTTTTATGCAGTTTCATACGAATTTTGTGAAAAGCTGTTAATTCGGAATTATATAGAGACACTTCAATTTGTAAACAAAATTGATTGACTCAAATCAACTTCTTTCGCCACCGTTCAAGTATTATTGACCATTAGTTACATCTCGTATCATCAATAATAGATCTCCGTCACAAACTAGCCATTTGGTTCACCTATGAATAAATACGTTGAAACCACTTGAATAACATTTATGGAAAAAATGCGACATTAAATGTCGATTAAGATATTCTTGCGTCGTCGAGCTCCGCTAGGCTTGGTATAAGATCGATGATGTTTCGTTTATAAACTCACCTCAAATTCTCACTACGTTCGTGTCGAAGGCGCCCCGCGAATTCTGAAACAAGAGTTGCGTTATTAATTTATATTCCCAATAACTTTTTACGCATTTCATAATTTTATTCTTGGATTGTTGTCTATAGCTTACACATTTTTAAGATGTCAACGTATTATTATTTAAAACAAAATAAGCACATCTCAAGAATATAATTATTATAAGCCCAGATCAGTGCAGATCCGCCAGCTAATCTATACACATAAATACAATTTTAAGTGTCTGTTTGTAATTACAAATTAACAGTTTTATAATAAATGCATAATATGAAAGTATATACGGTACTTACATGACAAAATAAATATTTTTATTGTCTGTTTGTTTGATCTGATTAAAATGTGAAACGACTGGAACGGTGGATAGCTGATGTTACGAGGAGTAATTTAAACAAGGAGTATTTTTCGTGAACAAAAATATCACTTAGGATTAACAACTATTTATAGTAAATCTGCGGGTAAAATAGCGAGCCACAGCGAGTATTAAATTCATTAGAGTTAGCACTGAAATTTAACTCTAATAATATAATACAGTTTTTTTTATACAACATACAAAAGATCGCTGATAAAATGTTAACTTTGTCGTTTTCATTATAAGCAGGTACAAAATTTGTTTTCATAAATTAAGTGGTTATTCAGAAGAAAATTAAATGAAGTATCCATCATACCTCTCTGTGCAGCCAATGAAGCGTAAACAAGATAGATCGATTGATCGTAGCATATTTTATTAACTGTGCCGTTAATTGACTTTACTAGACATCGTTCTTGTATTCCGTTCACACGAATTTTACTACAGTATACCCATTTAATGATTGAAAATCAATTAACTTGAATTAATAAAAGGTAAGATATTAAGATTTGTTTCTAATATGATACTATCAAGCACGCAAGCTCAAGGTAAATATTTTTATTTACCTTGAGTCTGTGTTATATGAACATTATATATATATATATATATATATATATAGATATATAAAAGAAAGTCGTTTGAGTTACACTATTTATAATAACGGCTCAACCAATTTGGCTAAAAATAGGTGGTACGGTAGCTTAGAACCAGGAGAAGGACTTTTTATCCAATTCCCGTGGAACGTGGTATAGCACAGTAACGTCTACACGGGCGAGACCGCGGGGCACAGCTAGTTTTTTATAACTGAGCACGCATACTTAAAAACTACTTAACGGATTTTAATGTAAAGTATGGTACCTAGTGTATAAGAAAAAAGAAAATAATTGACTTGGCCTAGTAGATTGAGTAGTTGCCTGCTACGCAAGCGTCGCAAGTCCCAATCTCACCAGTTTATACCATTGTGTTTTTAAGAAACCTAAGTATTATTTTTAATGTTATAATGACCATGAGTTATGCGATGGAACGATCGCAGGGCAATCTACCCATGACATGTAGTAACTTTAAGACGTCAAAAGATTTCATTTATATTTCATGATAGGCATTTCTCACGTTCCCAGCTATTACATTATATTTTTCAGTCGTCTTTGCGTTCCTGAATCATTAATAATGTTATGATGAATCTTGGTGACGAGTAAACATGTATTACTATGTTTTTCTAGTAGCATAAGTAGTTCAATAATACCTTCACTATAGTACAGCTATATTCAAAATTATATTCAATAAACTCAACGAAACATTCTTGCTTTTTCTAAAACCTATTATTACGTAAATTAATCCCTACCAATACATAACGTACCTAGTTAACCATACTATACTTTATTCACTCATTCTGGTCGCTTTGTAAGGAAATAGCTGGGAAGTAATTACAGGGTACCCCGTGGATACAGTTTAGTTAAAATTAATTTTCAAACTAATCGCTCTGTTTGGCGGCTTTCTTTCCGGAACATCGATAACATCTAAACGGTTCATGTACGGAATAAGTTCAGTGTAATGATGATTTTCGTTGAGGAATCCTACAATTGAATAAACATATATAAGATAGATTGGCTATAGCTTAATATTTTAATAAAAATGCACGTTTTACCTATTATTTACCCGTTTTATTTTTACATGCCAATTTGAGTTCTTCTTTTTAATAAGAAACTTTTGCGTGCGGCCCGAGTAAGGGTCATTCGGCATGTAATTGTAGGGCGCCCTTTGAGGAACACGCGATCGCGTGCTGGGTCGGTCGGCGGAGCGGGTCGGCATAGAATCGACTACTATTGCCACTTTTGTTCACTTCTAGTTTCATTTTAGTGCTAATGTTGTAATCAAGTGCCAGAAAGGTGAAAATGATAGCTAGTTGACTAATCTAATGGACATTTTGTAAAACTTTAGTTTAGTGGTTTAGGGTTGTTTTATCCTAAATTGAGGTGAGCCGTAAGTAGTTGCTTTGGGGGTATTAAAACAAAATATTTGCACTGCTATGTAACGTTGAATGAAGGACGTATCCAAACAGTCGACAAATCATAATAATTATAATTAGTCAATTAAAACACATCGATTAAAATCCTCATTAATAAGAAACGAGAAAACCGCAGAAAGGAATGTCACAAAATCCTCACGTCGTGCGCTCTTGCGATACAAACATTATAAGTGCCGTCACGAGCTTTGAGCTTTGAATTCCATTAAAAAAGGATATATTTGTTTTACATATTTAGGACGAGAATCGAATTCTGATTATGCTACTGAAAAATACCTTGTTCATCATTACATACTGTATAATCGTAACCTGTGCGTAGACTGGTCGTAGCTCACTAGTAGATCTCACATAGTCCGCGCGTAGGCTGTACGTAGACTACGCGTAACCTACGTGTACACAACGCGAAGACCTAGCGTAAACCTCCTGTCGACTTCGCTTAGAAAACTGTAATAGCTTTACTACACATATTAGTCCCAATATTTTAAAATATGGATTGATAACTATATGGTTATCTATACTCGGCGGGTTGACGCTAGAGTTTTGTATAAGAACAGCACTTCTGTGAAGCAAACTCCTAACAAAGGTCATACGGAATAAATTCACTTTTTGTCTCCGCATCAGGGATTGAGCAGATAATATTATAAGGTACTCTTGTCGAAACACCTAAAACACATTTTGCTATGATACTATTAAAAATATGTCTCTGTATATTCATTAGTCATGATAACGATAAATTATATATAATCCGTATTCATTATAAGGCATTATCTTTGCAAACTAATTAAGAAAATAATAACCAAACTGAATTGATGTGACCTAATAATCTCTTACAAAGTTTATTTTGTAACATAATTCAATATTCCATATCTAGATGCCTAGTTGTAACCTCAACACGTATGAATATAATAATGTATGTTTATCGAGCAATTGTAGAAGAGCAAGAAATCCGCACAAACATATGTAGTATAGAACGTAGTTTTCTACGGGTGCTAACGTACATACAGGGTACATTCGCAGAAACAATCGCATGCAACTAATTTTTTTCTTATCTGTGCCATAAATCAATAAATTTCCCTGATCGACTGTAATAATACCTCGTGCTGGTGCAATATATAAATGAAATAACAAGTAACGTGGGGTCGTATTAATGAAAGCGTGTTTTTGTAACTTTATATAAAAGTAAAATAAACCTGGTTACGCAATCATCCACTTCTCTGTTTCGTCAGTATTCCGGTCGGTTCAGTTGCCCCGGAATTAACAATGGATCATGAATTTTTAAGCGGATTTGGATTATCCTTCGTTTTGTATTTTATTCATTCCCGTAAAGTAACCAAATCTTCATCACTTGATTTAAAAACATTTGTTGTGTGAACTTTGATCGTGTAACAAATTTTTTTGCCGCGGAATATTCGGAAAATATCTGCTTACATTGTTCAAAATATCTTCGTAATAACTGAATCCTCAAAATCTGAGTTCACCAGAGAGAGGCGTTGCCGCAAATCAACAATAACATTTACTTCTTGACATTTCCTCAACAAAGTGCACATCTATACCTATAGAACATAAATTATAATGCAAGCACTTGTGTGGTACTTGGGAAGTTTCGCTCGCGCCCGCAATATTCCATGGCACTTTGAAGTCTTGCAGCGCCATCATTGCACAACTTTATGTAGCGTACACGCCATATACCTCTAGATACACGTCCTCAGTCGGTATAATCTTCACTTGTTTGCACCCTTAAAACACGTTGCAGTTTATCTCAATCGTAAGACGTATTTGCGCTGTAAGCCTCATCACATTTGCAGCACCATTCAAAACCAAGGCGCTATGATGTATTTTATGTTTCCTATGTATATTATTTCGCCTCACATATATTATTTAAATTGTTTAAAGTCACCACTTCCATAAAAAAATATTTGTCTGTTTGAACAAGTCGTTCTGCTGAACTACGCTACGGATCTTGATACTATTTTAACTAACATGTAGGAGTTAAACTCCGATGGGCCAAGCTAAAATAGTTCCATATTATATTTATAGAAACATAAAAGTCAACGTTTATAAAAGTCTTCAATTAGCGTATCCCTAGTAGGTCCTTACATCTAGTAGGTATAAATATAATTATGCTGTCTTGGAAGGATAGGCGGATGTGTTATAACAGGAAAGGTGGTGTGTCTCCGGCACTATGCAATTTCTTTAACCCCTTTTAATTTCTTCTCAGACATATGCAAACTTCCGCATGGTGTTTTCACAGTTATTTTTATTAGGTCGTGGTGCGACATCATAAGAACTCATTGGTACCGGTGAAATTGGAACTTGCCTAGCTGACACAGTTAAAATAAGTACCTATATTTACAATATATGTCAGAAGAAATTAATCACGTATATGATGAATAATTTATGTGATGAATTAAGTAACTACTCCTGACTCCGGGCTGCTGCTGGGCAATTACAAACCCTATAACACTTTTCCCGTATCGGGATTCAACCCAGGACCTCAAGTTCCGTAGTAGAATTTGTTACCACTAGAGCAACGAGGCAGTCGTGAATTATGAATCCCCTGCTTTTTATCGTTTGTGAAATATTTAATTGGCAGGACGGAATGTTATACCAGCATGTATTTTTTTAATAAACGTGTATTATGTTCTCAGCTAACCCAGGTGTTTGGTAACCTACATAAAAACCTTTTGTCGCATTTTGCTGTAAACTTTTTAATTTATAGAAGATGTGCTTTGGGGCAATATTGTCTCGCGAAACTTGAATCTAGTTTGTTAAGAATCCTTGTTAAAACTTTTCTCGGTAAAAAGACGTTGCTCATAAAACCGACAGGCTTAGAAATACGGGACTCTTAATATGGTTCAATACATTTGTCTTTATAATTTTCGCACAGAAGTTATATTCGTTGTTATATATTTCACGATTGAGACCTTTGGCGTTGTAATTATTCAGGCTGCAGTAGCGTCCATTCAGGAGGTATGTGGAGAATGGCTGGTAATCGCGTCATACTACTTGTGAACAGGTGCTGATTGTTCTCAAGCTTCCACACTTCGTACCATTATATTTACTTTTATTTTTTATCGACATGTTCGGAGGAATAAGAAGGAAAAGAAAAAGGAATTTACTCATAAGAACTCACGTTTTCATCGCTGTTAGATAATGGATGCCTGAAAAAGTCATATACTTAAGTTACAAATATACCATTAGTGGCTGTGAGCTTTGAGCAGTCGCGTGCTACTCCATCGACGTAAGTTCAAATCCCAACGGCCTGTATTAATCAGTATTTCTGAAAACTAAAGTGCAGTGATTTCACATCATGTCCTTTGCGGTAATGGAAAACGTGAGGGAACCTCCATAAGTCTGAAAAGCAATTCAAAGACGTACGTATAGTGACCAAAACAGCGATGAATTCACCATCTATTACGCACTTAATCACATTCGACAACGATATTCTATTAAAATAACTTACTTAAGCCTTACCTTACTCGAAATAGCTTGTAGTTAATGAACAAAGATTAGAATATTATGTACTGAAGGGTACAGTATAAATGTAGTTATGTGTGTTTAAAAATAATTACTTGTGTAAGTATAGCATATTGTGGTAACAAATAGCAGTACTAATAGCACCTCGACCCTCGTCAGAGCCACCAGTCGCTAATCCGACGACACTATTAATACTCTAAACACTTTTCACTTTGATAATTTCTTCTAGAGATAGTTTGCTCTAGTAAGAACCGTGATGTCCAAGTGACTTAAGTTCGAATCCGGCTGTTAATACCAAAGATTTTTTAAAAAGCTCATGTGCTGTTTATGTCTCATGCCATTTTTTCTCAGTGAATGAAAACGTTTTGCCTGAAAAGATATTCGAAGTGTTAACAGTGCCTGCGAGACGGTGCTAGGCACACCATTTGTCACGTTGGCACCTAATAATGATCATAGGCAGGTCTAACTCTGCTTGCCTATGATTAGGCACCTTCTAGGAAGATGTCATCATATTCTTGCATTTTTACAAACTCCTGGCATGCAAGTAGCGTTGCAGTATACTACAATTACAAAGTTTATTTTATTTACGTCCCACCGACATAAAATAAACATTATGCCATCATTACAAAACTTTCAGGCTAAAAGGATCCCTGAAGGGGTGGGTTAATAACACCCACCAATGATAATGAAGTGCCAACGTGACTGATGTCTTATGTAATTCTATTAGGTTCTTTATTTCTTACTGTGTAAAAAAATACTGCTTATTCTTGTTGCAGTTGCTGCAGCAAAGGGAAGGAGTAACAAACACTAACCGATCTCGATAAATCCAACGGATTTTATGATGAAGTTATATCGATATTCAGTTATAAAACCGGACATACATCAACAAGAACATATACATCTATGATATTTCCTTATTATTATTAAATTCAAAAGTAGTTTACTCTACATAAATGTACTAAAAGTAGTTTACTTACATCTATATAAAGTAAATTACTTGTGTAAAATTAAGGTCAAATGCCTTATTATACTGAGAAATGTAAATGTAAATGTAAACTTTAAAGAATTTCTAAAACTTATGTCTTAATTGTTCTAGTAGAACAATGGACTATTTATTTGGTCTGAGATGGTATTGTATTAAAACTTAAGCTGTGGAAGTGGGTCATCCCTAAGCTCTCGTTTAGTCTACATCTTCAGTTTAGCGAAGGCTTCGCTAAAGACTGCTTTTTCGGGCGCACTTACCCTTCATATTTTATGTGAATACTGAACGAGCGTCGCAACTAATGATTATGATAAAATGGAAATCCTGCCGTAACGCCCTACCCTATCTTGTTATATATTTTGCTTACAGCTCCCTTAAGTGACGACAAATAATATTTTTGTTAATTTCTTTGGTAACTCTATTAAGTATACACCTACCTATTTCGTGTGGAACTAAAAAAATCAATTTTTTAACTGTAATTTCTTCTGTCAAAAATGTGTTAAATTTTTTTACGTATCGTTCTTTGGGGTAGTAGTTAAGTTCACAATTACATCAAGGATTGAAACAAATCTAGCCAGGGGGCCTACCATCATCGATTTTCTAAGCTTTGCCGTTTCATTTTGCGATACAATAATTAAACCTCAAAGTTAAGAAGTTAGTAAGACGTCACTGCTGTAACGATGATAGTAGGCCCCCAGTACCCAAACTTCCGAACAAATATTATCTTAATGTTATTATAGAAGTAATAATCGCTAATTGCGCGTCGAGATCCATGACAACCACATTATAACACAATAAATTGATATGGCTCTGTTTGTCGCATGTGATCTTGTGGCAAAAGTAAGTATCCATTCAGTTTGTATCACCTCTCAACCTCGATCAGATATTGGCAATGGAATGGAATCACACGCGATAGCCCCTTCACCTTTGCATTCAGCCACTTTGTACCACGTTTTTAGGTCATCGAACCTTCCCGAGGGGTGCCTTATGCGTTTCCTCTGACTGAAAGTTGTACGCGATGGGATCGATCGATTTGTAGTATGGATATGTTACGACCCTAATCATATACGGATATGTACGTGTCGGTTTATTCTGAAACTAAAGATAACTAAACCCAAACGATACAAGTAAGATCGTCGGTCATTTCACACTACTAAGGCAACAAAGCACATGAATTATTATATCTGGTAGTAAGCGGGTACCATATAGCATGTAAACAAAAGGAGATACAAATCGTGAGTAGATACCTCTGTAACATTTATATGTAAGAATTCCATGTTGTTTTGGAAAAGTCAGTGGCGGTTATTAGTGAGAACAAGAGCTATCGTTGAAAAAAACATCTTAAGGAAACTTGTAAGTACGTTGTTATGTTGGTAACTAGCTTCTATAGAAAGTCTTTACACATCTGCCCATCGCAAAGAGGAAGACCCATAGTCAAACAAAATTCAGTCTTAAGTCACTCAACTATGATACTATGAAACTTACTCATATTATTACAGAAATATTACGACCAACCCCTGCTGGGTTTCCTTATTTTAATAATACATTAAAGCAAAGTAAAAGCTTCATAACAAATTCACGGCTGTAATACGCACCTAGGCATATTCAGCCTCGTCGGAATAAAATTTCCATTTTGACAATTCTCATTACCATACTTAAAAAGATTATTTACACTACAAAGACAACCGAAAATGACAACGATATAATTCTATTAGTCTTCCTTGACTCACTCCTGGAGAAGTTATCTCGTTATTTTTCAAATGAATTTCAATACCTACCAAATGAACAGTCTATTCAATAACGCGTACAACTCAAAATTTGTTATATGAATGGAAGAGAGAATTATTTCATTTCTAACTCATGTTTAAATGTATTATAAGTTGATGACCAAAATTATGCTCCTTTGTTTTTATGAATTAACTTGCTGTGCCCTGCGGTTCCACCCACGTAGAGTTAATTGCATGGGTAGCCGGTGGACCTGCTTTTTATTTAAAGTAGCCTACGCATCACATTGTAAAATTTGCTATCTGCCAGTGAAAGTTCCGCTAAAATCAGTCCAACCGTTTCGGAGATTAGCCGTAACAAACAAACAGACAGACAGATATTTTTTGAACTAGATTATTTTACCGTATATACTTTCATATGCATTTAGTGAAAAACGGTTAATTTGGAATTACAAACAGACACTTCAATTTCATTTATTTTTGTATCGATATAGATATCCTAAATGTTTCCTGTTATTTTTAGTAATTTTTTACATTGCATACTGAGTAACGTACAATGTGTACACAAGGAACTTGGTGTCCAAGCAAAAGTTGTATTACTTTAATTGCCTACGAGAACATCTGTGGCAGTTAGAGCTATAACAAATCCGATAAGCGTAACAACGCTGCAGTACGTAGATCCACAACTAGTGCCCACAGAGGGATTTGCTGAAACCCCAAAAAGTTGCCGACGGCTTTATCCAATTACCGAACGATTTTTTACTAGAAATTCCTTGTAATTTACGCCGCTTTTAAAAGATTTCTTGACAATAATCTTTTGCGGACATTTTTTTTCAATGACTTTGATAGCTCGATTTAGCTCGCAGGAAGGAATAAAAGAGGGTAGAAACCCTGCAGATATCAATGTTTCTTTTTCATGTCTTTGTCTAGCCGAGCCCGTGATTCCGCTAGTTTATAAATGCAAATAAAACTGCCAAGTTCACTAGTATGAACGTGAAGAAACCTGCATATGTCTGAGAAGTAATTCAAAGACGTATGTATATAGTGCCAGATACGGCGATAGACTCACCATCTGGCACGTTGGCACTCAATCATCGTCAGTGAAAAATGGATGTTGTTATTACAACACCTCTGCCTACCCCTTCGGCGAATACAGGCGTGAGCATATGTATATTATACTTTGTGACTGGATCTTGTGACTTTCACAAAAAGAGTTACTCGAGCGTTACTGCCAATATCATAGAACATTGTCGACATTACTCACTGTGGACACACGACACTAACATACACTACAATATGGTAGCATTGTCTGGCTGTAAACTTTCGTAGATTAAGTTCTGCGTGGAAAGTAGGGAAACTACGAAATTCAAACGGCAGATTATGCCCTGCCTCTCTTTACTAACCTGTTGTTTGCATCCTCGGTTTTTCTCAAAACAGACGGAAGGGAGTTCAGACATCTGTCAAAATAAGTCGCAAGCGAAGAAGACGACAAGATTTCCAAGTTCCTACGAGACGTACCAAAACTTTTGATACATGCTCACCTTGCAAGTTTCAACCAACTTTCTAGCAAAATATAGTATTTTATTTATATTAAGAACATATAATCAGAAAGAAACGTCAAATCTAAGAATTTCGTGTACTTAAACGATCATATTCGGCTCTCATACCAAATATGAATATTCTGACGTTTGATGGATGTGATAATTTTATATATTATAAGCACTTTAGTAGTGCCAAATGACTACATAAAAGTAATTCTCTATTTTACACAAACGTTTATTTTTTTAGATTAAATCCTTTGTTTGAAATATGCTGTGACTGACAGTCTACGAACAGTTCGAATTTGTGAAAACTCGTTGTGCTTTTGGTGCTGGAAAGGAAATAAATAAATATGTACCGTGACCTGCGCATTTAGAAAACAAAATAAAAACGGGGAATAGGTATAGGCAGTATGCAGACGGCATGTGGCGGAGTCGTAAAATTTAATGTTATTTACTTATATTTCGAGTTTTCCGATTTTTATTGCAAAAAGAAGTATTGCAACCATATGCCCTGCCACTGCTTGTATTATAAAACTTTTTATGTTTTTTAACTTATTTTGAGACTATGAAATAATGTACTTATAGCTTGACCAAAGAACGAGAAGCATTAAACAATCTAAAATTCAATATACTTAACGTAATTTAACGATAATTTGGTTAGCTAAACTAATATTGAGTAAATTACTAGTACTAATGATTTTACCGATTTAAAAAAGATTTCACGATTAGAATACTACATTATGACCTGAGGCACAGCACAACTAGAAGTCTGTATCCCTACATTTACGACGTATAATATAAACATGCTTTTCCTTGAACACTTAATCACGTAATAATAAAAAGAGTGAGGACATGCATATTGATAATGTCGTTACTAGCTGTTGGATCAAATAAAAAAGACATTTTGAGATAAATAAATCCAGTGAAAAGGAGATTTATCTAATAATATCATATAAACTTCCGGAAGCCGTCATTTTATGCATCTTTCATGGTAACAATATAAAAAAGATTATGTTGCTGAACTGCGAGACGTCATATAAAATACAAGGAATTTACACCTTTTTTTATCTTTACGAATTTAATATTATGTAAGATGTACGATTCTATTCGTAAAAAGATATATCACCATTTTTTATGAAACTTTCAAATCCAATTGCATTTTAATTGATGATGGCATATAAGCCTCTATATTAAGCGTTGTGTGAAATATTTTAAAACAATATTGAGCGAAAGGAAAACTCTTTAGTAGATAAAAGATCGTTCAGAAAAACCCTGCGACTGAAATAATAATCAGGAGTAATTGACGATTAGTAGGCTTTTTAATCACCTTTTTCCTTGTACGCTTTGATTATAGTCAAATAATTTTCATCAAAAGTTTTCCTCTTCCGAGTTAACCCTTTAGAGATACAAAAGCTACCGCCAACTTCCAGAGGTGGTAATACATCTGACAATAAATCAAAATTTGTGGTCTCTATCTATTAGTTTAGCTTTAATAACTTCTCTTGAAAGCAATAATAAAATACCGAAGTAAAGGCAATGCTGTAGCGCCGGCGCCGCTATCAATTATGTTTACGACAGTTAAAATAGTTGAATGGGTACGATAGGTAGAGTTTGATTTGTGCTTTCTTGTCAAGGGCTGGCATTGTTTCAAATATCGAAACGAAGCACGTCCTTAGGCTCCGTGAGGTGAATGCCAATGTACCGTTTTCAATATTTTTGTTATAAAACGAATAGGTAATGTATTTCCTACTTTAGTATTGATTTGACCGGCTGTTGTGCCATTCTACGTTTTGTAATGGTCGTCGTTTATAAATAGCTTATTAGATTTTTTCACGAAGCTCCTGCTTAACTGTGTGCTTCATAACGAAGCCTTAAAAGGTAACGGACTCTACATTGCTTTTTTAATATGTTTTTCAAACGCACTGGCAATTTCAGAAATTCCATTTGCGATTGAAATTCTGAAAGTACCTATTATACTTGGCTTAATTGTAAAAAAATCTAAAAATATGTACTAAGCAATATTTTGACTCTCTGGAACTACAGCAATGGGATAGCGCTATATTCTCTCTGTCAATACATACAACGAGTATCCACCCGCAGCTTCACCTACGATGTGGTAAGATTTCAAATAAAAAGTTTCAATCCCCATTTCGCACCTTTATGTATGGGTTCTGAGATCCGTTTCTTGGTGTATACGAACACCTCACCAAAATTATATCTTTCGAAATTCATATCTTGTAGTTCCTGACTAGCTATTTAATAAGGTCAGTTCGGTAAACTTTTACCTATCCCTCACGAAGAGTTCAGCTGCACTGTTGATGCCAGTCCAATCGCGCACTTTACCCATCATAATAAGCAAGTTGCAGCAGTTCGTATATAGCATGTCTCATACTATGGCCCTGAAAACCAACCTTTGTATGTTTGACAGCTTGTATGATTTAGCGTTTCTGATCAGTTCGCTGGAAAACTTCTTCATTGGTCACTCTTTGTGTCCAGCTAAAAGCCAACATGCGCCTGCAGGTCCATATTTCAAAGGCTTCTGTTCGTTTCTTGAGGTGCTCTTTGATTGTCCAGGCCTCGCATCCGTATAAAACGAATGTCCATATATAGCACTGTAGAAGGCAAACACGTTTAGGCTATGCGTTGAAATCCTTCAATCACTCAGGTCTTTGAATTTTATATCTATACATATAAATAGCATTGAAATGTCTGTTTGTTATTTCAAATTAACATATATTAACTAAATGCATATGAAAGTACCTATATACGGCACTCAAATAAAAAATGTTATACCAATATTTAAAAAAAAATGTCTGTCTGTGTTTATAGGGTCTGTCTGTTTGTTCCGGCTAATCTCCAAAAGGGCTGGGCCGATTTTAACGGGACTGTCACTGGCAGATATTTAACGTCACAAGGAGTAACTTAAGCTCCTTTTATTTAAAAACCCTCGGGCTACCCATGAAATTAGGAGCATGTCTACGCGGGTGAATCCGCGGGGCACAGCTAGTGTATAATATAAATATGTGTGCTAATCGACATACCTTGGAGTACGATAATATAGTATAATCGCCAAAAAATCGAGTAAGTCTTTGATTCGATGTCAGGATAGAAATACGGCTCCACATATGCGTTTTAAGCATCTACTTTGAAAGAGCCATAAAGAAAAGGCAAAGGGTACAACGTGATTTATTTGTTGCAGTAAGTAGAACGAGGTGGGTACGCTGTAAGTGGCCCAGTTATAGCTTTTGTCCTGTGCAAACAGTTGTTCCCGTCATCGTCTTGTTATACGCGAGTTGAGACAGCTTTAAGGAAATACAAGACGCAAACAATACATTTCATCTGCAATAAATCTTATGTAAGCTGCGATCAGCGCCATAACTTATCTTTGAAACAATACCGATTACATATACCGTTTTACATTCATTTTATGAACAAATTATTAACAATAAATACATTTCTGTGTATTTCCTGTTGATATTCCGTCACTCCGTTTTGATATTATTTTCGGTTTGATATTATTATCTCAATAGAATATTATTTAGATTATTATTAATTCAAGCCGAGAGCCATGGTGGCGTTGGGGTTTGAGCAGTCGCCTGCTACGCAAGCGACGCAAGTTCGAATCCCAACGGGGTCTGCACTAATGAGTTTTTCTAAAAAACTTATGTACAGTGATTTCACACCACGTGCTTTACGGTGAAGGAAAACATCGTGAGGAAACCTGCATATTTTTGAGAAGTAATTCAAAGACGTATGTGTAGTGCCCGAGACGGCGATAGACTCACCATCTGCCACGTTGGTACTTAATCAAATTCGGTGAAAAGTGGGTGTTGTGATAACAACACCTCTGCCTACCCCTTCGGGGAATACAGGCGTGAGCATATGTATGTATGTATTAATTCAAATACGAACTTATTCAAAGAAAGCCTTTCCGTGTGCATATTTCATTTTTATTATAATACAACATTTAAATGAGGATCATACAAGGTCAAGGGCAGCTATTTAACAACGAAAGTATAATCGTGTGTAAATCGGTTATTTATATACAGCATAAGTCAATTCAGTCCAAGACTGGTTAATGGGATGCCTAATTGTGGGCATACATCAAATTAATCGGTCACTTTGCGGTAAATCACAACAGCTACGGATTAGACTGGATGAGAGCACTTCAGTCCGATAAATCAGCCGTTTGATCGGATGTTTTTAATTACGACTTGATTTAATTTCGATATTCATTTTGTTGATCAAGAGATTGTGCAATAATTATAAAATTTTGTAAATTAAAGTGACTCAGACTGATTTTGTCTGAGGCGTTGTATTTTGTTAACACAACGCTTTTAACAATCCTGCCTTGGCATAACTAAAATGCCGTTATCCGATATCGGGTCGATTTTTTTTAATGACAAAAAGGACTATCGATCTGTATTTCCGAATTTTCAACCTTGAATAGTTTTGGAAATAATCCACGTCTCAAATAGGTGTTGTCATTGAAAAGTCTAATCGGTTTTATATTTTTACTGCGGTTTTTGTGTGCATGTTATTTAATGCAACGGTTTTGGTACGTAACGGAATTATAGATATATCACAACAGAATCGTCGTCGATACACGTCATATTTGACGTGCTATACAGAATATAACACCTACAGCTAAGATCGGTATCTTTTGTACGAATACTTAAATTAATACAATACGTAGCTTATTATATAAAGCAGGTTGTTTTGAACTGAGCTTACGCCACTAAGAAACCTTTTAGATATTTATTTCTAAAACCAAGCTTCGCCAACGCAACTTGATAAACATAACCTAGAGATTGTACAAAGCACAAAATAAAATATGAAATAAACGCGCAAAGTCCCGACTTTATGTAAATGACGAAGATAAATAAATCACTCCGTGCAGAGCTTTTTTATTTGTGTTTAACCTAGCCGTCGGACGCTACTTTATCTGGTTGTGAACTAACCGCACTATTCTACGCCACTCTCAGGAGAAAAGGTCAAAAGCCTGTTAATTTCATATTTTTACAGCATATTCTAATTAACTTCATGCAGAGGCTTCGTTAAAAGCAACCCACTGAATAAATATTAATTAAACTAGTTTTTACGTAAACCATAATTTTAATATTGATCACAAGAAGCACTTAAATAAGCGAAGGTATAAATTAATTTCAGGAACCAATTACTGGATCATCAGCTGTCGCGAGTGGTCTCGAGAGCTTAATAAGCTAAAGTTAATGATGAAATTAATATACTTACTTCAACATGAACCTGTCTACGATTATTCCATTAAAGATATGGAAATAAACAAGTTGTAAGCGTTGTACTTGTGCATTATATAGTCACGCCTGTATTCCCTGAAGAAGTAGGCAGAAGTGTACTGTAACGGTATACCCACATTTCGTGGGTAATATGTAAGTCACATGTAATAGGGGCCTATTATCATTAACCGGGCACAAATCCAGACTTTAGGCTGCTATTGGGAGTGCGACCGTTGGGCAGGCTTGTGTTCAGCACTTTTGGTGTAAAATTGTAAAGGTTAGTATAACAATTCTTCCCATTCCCATATAAATAAAACTATAAGTTCATACAACTCAAATCCATAACATACAAGAAAATCCGCGCGGCACATGTACCTAGTTTTTCTACAGAGTTATTAAACAAACCGCATGTGTAATTTTAGCTCGACTTCAATTGATTTCAACACTCAAAAGGATATTGAGATAAAACTCATATTCAGCTTAAACAGTATCACATTTCCGATAGTGATCAAAATGTTGTTTACACAGCTCTTGCAAATGTAAGTAAACGTAGGTGTTTAACACGTCACGGTCCCAGAGCCACCGTCGTGGATAATCCCCTTAGTGGGCAACGAACTGGCCAAAAGCCGGACAGATCACTAGCCAATGCACTTACCTGCTGTAGCTTCGCAACACTTCGCCACGTTTCTCACTAGTTTAAACTATATAACACATATTTCAACTCTGCTTTTAGCGAGAATTCGTTCCAACCGCCGAGATTTCTAGCTCTGTTGATTCACTTTAAGTACGAGTTTTCAGTTCAAACACAATAATTTAAAGTTGGACAGTTTCTTCTTAATAATCTTGAAACTGTTCAATTTCAAAGATGGTCGTCACCTGTTTCTGTTAGTCAAGATGGTGTTTGAGACTTAAATACTCATGCAAAATTTAGTAAATTGACCCACAATTAAATTTTGTTAATTTGTGGGCCTATTATATATGTAGTATTTATAGAGAGAAATTGTATGAATTAAAGATTCAAAATGGCTTCGCTTCAAACATCACAAACAAGCAGTTCGGACATTTAAAACAATTCACACTGGTGGCAACTAGTTAGGTTGAAAAGTTTGCCTCATCACAATTCCAGCTAAGTTAGCAAAATATTAATTCCCGCACATTTGTCGCCGCTTTAATTTTAATAGTAGTCCAACTTTATTTAATTTATAAATTGCACTGATAAACATGTAGTGTGCATATTATGTTCAGTACCAGACCAATTTTTCTTTACTAATGTATGAATTTGTATTATGTCAGTCTGAAACTACTTATCTGATTTCAAAAAACAAATCCACATCACATCAAGATTTAGTAAGAATAAATTTGCAGGGTGGACTCATTCATATTACGACACTGGTGAATCCGCAATAGGAAGCTATTATATAAAAAAAACATATGAATTTGGAGTATATTAATTTTGTAGCAGCTATTCCATTATATTTATATATATAAGTACGTATTGTAACTTGCTCTGCGTAAGGAAAACATACTATCTGCTCACATACACAAAACCCTTGGTCACGAATGTATTCAACATATAGAATTTCGAATTCGTCTTGTTTGTTTATTTATATCTCCATCTTTACACATTAATTGTTTTTCGAACAGACTAAAGATACAATAATTTCAAACAACTTCCGTCTCTCCCGGCACAGAAGTAAAAACAACAAACAATTATACTAAACAGTAAAAACTTCGCTAAATTGTTTACGAATCGTACCTTATGGTAATTTACCAACCACCAGCGGAACTGAAAATCTGTAAGAAGTTTGAAATTATGATTTTTTTTATTGTTGGTCGTAAACTTAACCTCGCTGGCTCGGTTGGTTAAATAATTTTACTTGATTATGGGCTCAAATATTGGTATGTAGTCTGTCCAGTTTTATTACAAACTGTGATTGCCAAAACTAAGGCAATTATCTAATTCCCCTGTGACATTTAAATTACACTTTTAATTCCAATTTAATAGTTTTAAGAATTCCAATTTAACAGTTAATGAAACTTAATCAGTGTTAACACTGTCTATATCTGCGAGATACGTAGATAAATCCCTACTTAATATTATAAAGGCGAAAGTAAATCTGTCTGTCTGTTGCGCTTTCCCGCTTAAATCTCTCAACCGATTTTGATGAAATTTGGCACAGATAATCTTCAGACCCTGAGAAAGGACAGGCTACCTTTTATTGCGAAAAAAAAGTATTATATAAAACTAAATCTACGCGGGTAAAACCGCGGGGCACAGATAGTAATGTATATGCATAAAAAACAAATATAAATTACTTTTACGGGACTAACCATGGTTGAAACAATATGGGTTTCTAAGCCTAGCCTTACTTTTCAGTGAAATAACTTTTTTCGTTTCATACTCTATTAGCGGAGCCGACAGACGTTGTCCTGCATAGATAAATATTCTAGATACCCACTGCAGCGCCATCTGCGGGGCTGATTTGTGAATCTAAACCATCCAGGGTTCAATCACAATCAATGTTTTTTCGTATGCGTTAGGGTGGCGAAACACATACACGTACAATATAATTATATTCATAATAAAATGTGTGAAGGACTCGCTATGATTACAAGGTTGTAAGTAATTTGACAAAATGTAATGTATTTTGCATATAACCAGCATATAATACCACCACAAACGTAAAAGCCAAATCCATTTAGAAGATAATTAACAAATTATATTTCATGGGGCCAACTATGAGTTACAAAAAATGTGTAGGCTGCGTATTTATAAGGGAAACTGATAAATTGAGTTTGATGCCCGAATGTAGGACACCCACACATGAAACATCATAGCTTAGAAGATCTTAAAACGCTATGGGGGCCTACCATCATCGGTTTAAGCAGAGCGTACTAAGAACTTCTTAGCTTGGACGTTTCTTTTGTGTACCGTAAAATTAAACATCAAAGCTAAGAAGTTATTGATACGCGCTGCTTAAACGATCATAGTTGGTCCCCAATTAAATTATTCTCAACGTCATACAAATAATCAACCGAAATTAAAAAAGATCAACATTTAGTATCATAAATCTGCATATTTATCTTTACATAAAATTAAATTACTTTTGATTTACTCGCAATGTACACTGCATACACGGCTTATTTCCGCGAATGCACTAAGCTACAAAATATCCAGTTAGCACTATAATGTTGGGTTACTATTTTATGCAGAACATGCACGCTAAAGGACGTATTGAAAGGACCCGTTGAATGTATTCGTTATATTTGTGTGATCTAACGGAAATTCAACATTCCGATTTCCTTTTGTTCCCTTCCCACAGCGAAGTAACTATTTTTCCAACTTATTCAACAGTACCCAGCCGTGACAATAACGTGCGTGACTTTGCATTTTATTATAAAAGTTTGTTAAGCAAGACCCGGGCTTCAGAGTTCACTCAACGAGAGTACATAAACTATCCTATGCCGTGGACATATTCTTGTATATATTACACGAGGGAACAAGAGTATATATAACTTTTTTAACTTATAGAAATTGTCTAGACCAATATGTAAGGGAGACCGGGGCTGACAGTTCCGATTTTCAAATAACATGAAATGTTATGATAGAAATGATAAGATATTTATTTTTATATTTAAATGATAAGATAGAGAATTTTATATTTTAATTTATTAAAAATTATTAATCGGTCTCTATTATAGTAAAGTGATTTCTACTAGTTTCTCAATATATTTTTTTGTACAGACATATTTTTGCAAACTTTCGGAAGGGAACATTCAACCCCACCTTGGGGTATACAAAATTTTTCTTTTACCTCATGGAGGACGCGTTGTTATAATATCATAGATATTCAACTACAGTAATATAAGTTAGTATAGCTTTGTAATTTGAGATGGGGTGGCAAGGCTTATAACTTTAGTCGTACTTACTAGAAATCTTACTTTGAAGACCTTTCGTAACTTTGGAAGAAACAGTTTCTAGAGATATTGAGGTTAATAAAAATAGCCTATGTTACTCCTTGTAACATCAGCTATCTATCACTGAAAGTCCCGTTAAAATCAATCCACCCGTTTTGGAGAGATGAACTGTAACAAATAGACAGGCAGACAGACAGACATACGGTCAGAAAAAAAAAATTATATTTTTTTTGTGAGTACCGTATATACGTTCAGATTTAGTTGAAAAGCTTAAATTTTATTTATCTGTATGTATGTGTGTATATGTATAGATTATGAATGACACACATGTTTGATGTTCTGAATTCTCATAGGAAAATATGAGAACACGAGACAGCTCCTAAGCCGCAAAGAACAGAAGGAAAAATTTGCGCATGAGATGAGATCACGAGCAGGTCAGGAAGAGCAACTTCACAGTTTGCAGAGGTGAGTTTGAGTCCCGCCTCGTGTACTATTTCTCCTATTCATTTTAAGAAGTATATTATAAAGTCTGTGGTAGAATAGCGATCTATTATCTCTACGTGAGCCGTGAGCTTACTTACTTATCGACCTCGACGTAATTATAATTACGAATATGTTTTTATGTCGCCTTGGTGGTAATACGGCTTGAGATGTCGAAATCCTACGTTACTTTTGATTAATGATTGATGCGGTGACAGTCTCTATGTCTTATATTGCCAGTACACAGTTGAGTCTTGAGTGAACTGTGACTAGACCAATATTATTTTTAAATGTTAGGTTTTTAAGTATCACCCAATTTTTCTGTTTTCAACATTATAAAATATATATATTTTATGTAATGAAATACGAAAAGCGAATGTATAAAAAGTTTTGTATGGAGTAAAATTAACATTTCGTTTCATAAATACTCGTTACTACCTGGTCGTTAAGGTAAGGGGTATTAAAACAGCGCATTTTATTATGATGTTGTGGTAAATTAATTATTTCAGGGTTTGTACCATTCTTGAGGTAGAGCAAATTAACCAGCCCATTGGGTCGAAATTATTGATAAACATGTACATTGTTCGTGAGATAAAGGAAATAAGCACCCACAGAAAAACCTCTTGCGGAAGTGGGAGTGATTAGCATATTTTCTGTTGCATATATAAACACCGAATTTTACTCTTAACAACTGCCGTACTTCGTGAATGAATAAAGCTGCCAACAAATACATTAAAATCTCCCGTGGCACAAATGCTAGGCAAAACCGGTGGTGTGAAAGGCGATTTTCCTTTCCCGGATGACTGCTGTATTTCGGTACTAGAAACTTACAGCCCTTTCACGTGGAGTTCTGGGAACCTCACTCAACGCCGTAATACAGGATTACTATACACACATGAGTAAATTATTGTTGTGATTTTCAGATATACTAACTATCCATTCCTTATACGTAGAGGGTGTAGACTTTTTGGGCAAAATATTTTGGCACACAGCTTAGATTATGCTAAAATATACAAAAAAAAATCGTATTGTTTATTTTTAATTTCAACCTAGTTTTTTTTTAGAATAATATTTTACAACAAGAATAAGCATTGTCTTATTTTCCACATATCATCCTATTTATCATCAATAAACATCTATCATTTGACAAGCATACAACTACACTTAACCACAAAAATAAGTAATAAGAATAAGACGGAAAGAAGAATTTTTTTGATTGAGTGCTCAAGATGTTCGCCTAAAAAGTTAACCCCCTGTATACAGTCATACTTGGTATCATATGTCTGCATGTTTACCTCCACTCGAGTATCAATCACGAGTAGGATTTCGAGGATCAAGGCGGTATAATTCCTCATCAATTATTAACAAAATACAAGATCTATTTTGTTATCTATTTTATTTAAATAGATGACTTATTTTATATATAATCAAAATACATAATAGTATAACCATGATCGTTAGATTTAAAGTTCCTTATACTACAACTACTTTTAAGTTGGTTAGTTTGTTAATAACAAGCTAAAATATCAGGCGCAAAAACACTTAATAATGTAAGACAGTCCAAGCTAAAGTAAACTATCAAAGGTTGTAATATAAGATCGTTTCTGATAAAATAATATTATGTTCTAAACTAACTTTCCTTATTTCGCAAATCTGCAGGTAATAATAGCCGTTAACTTTCTACCAGTCATTTATATATAATACTAGCTGTGCCCGGCAAACGTTGTATTGCCATATATTTTTTAGGGTGGACTACCCCTAACATTTAGGGGGATGAAAAATAAATGTTGGCCGATTCTCATAGATACCGGATAAGCACAAAAAATTTCATCAAAATCGGTCAAGCCGTTTCGGAGGAGTATGGCAACGAAAACTGTGACACGAGAATTTTATACATTAGATTAGAAATTTAAGTGTCTGTTTGTAATTCCAAATTACAGATATACGAGCACGAGGCTAAATTGTCTCTGCCTGCCTTTATGTCTATTTGTTCCGACTAATCTCAAAAACCAAATATTAGTGAGTCTTTCACTGGCAGATAGCTGATGCTACAAGAAGTAACTGAGACTATCTTTATTTAAAAAAATATTGTTAATTTAGTCTACGTGGGTGAAACCACGGGGCAAGGCTAGTTTATACTAAACGTCACTTCTACCCAGAAGGGTTTCCAGAAGAGTAGGCATAAGTTGTTCCAATATCTACTTATCAAAGTATATGCACATGGTGATTCCAACGCCGTCTCAAGCATGGTTAAGCTCGTGGTGAGACAGCAGTAAACTTAAATCGTTATAAAAACTTGCATCGCTTGCTTAGCAGATCAAACCATTGGACTAACACGACTCTAACATATACCCTAACAAAATGTAGCTTACTACAATTACAACTGTATGTGGAGTTTTGTCTACTAGCTCCTTTAAGTAGATTACATTCAAATCACCATAGTCTTATGTAACAATACCCATCGTCTTGTGCTCCAGCGATGAATGGTCGCTAGAGCTCAACAGAGAGACCCGCTTCATCCCCTATCCATCGAAACACAGGGATTACCTAGTGATCCATCTGTTGTTGGAAAGCACCTATAGATCCACCTTGACATAATATACTACACATTTCAATTGCACTCCAGTATTATGCCATGTATTGTTCAGATCCTCAGATCTGCATACAAGAGAAACTAAATTATTTCCGTTCATTTCGTAAATGCGTTTTCTTGTCAAAATTTCAAATTGATATCCTGCAATACGTATTAATAATAATATGAAGGAGGCACAAACATATTATTTAAAATTCCACCTTTTTGTTGAAGTCGGTTAAAATAATATTTGGCGCCGAACGAGTGTCCAATTTACCAAATAACTCTCGTTTACATTTCACTTCCAACTTTGATTGTGATTCCAGATTTTGTATTCAAATATATTCGTTAAAACATCAAAGCGTATAAACGACCGCATATAGACACCTATTAATATGAAATACGTTTTAAAAACGATTCATGAACTTGCAAAACGGATGCACAATACAATAATAGGTAGGCAGATGTGTTGTAATCACAACACCCACTTTTCACCGAAGATGTTTAAGTGCCAACGTGACAGATGGTGAGTCCATCGCCGTCTCAGACACTATACATACGTCATTGAATTACTTCTCAGACATATGCAGGTTTCCTCACGATATTTTCCTTCACCGTAAAGCACGAGGTGTGAAATCACTGTACATAAGTTTTTTTTTTGTTTGAAAAACTCATTGGTACAGGCGCCGCTGGGATTCGAACTTGCGTCGCTTGCGTAGCAGGCGACTGCTATAACCCCAAGGCCACCACGGCTCTCAGTTCAATATATTGTTAAATTATCTTCTTGATAAATACGGGACGACGATAAGAGTATAGGTAATACCTAGAACATTAATCACCAAATACGTACAAGCGTACTATCCTGCCCACGGCGTTATTAATTAACTTCGTTAATTCGGTGTATATAACTTACCTATCTATACTTTTACAATAGCAACTTTTTCACAACTATAATGTAAAGTAGTATTGTGTTTATTCCCCAGTTTTTATTTTCTTTAAATTATATTTTTGAGTGTCTAAATAAGTTTCTCGCTCTATTCACAATCTCAAAGTTCTGATAAGTGAACATTTGCAATTCGTAGTGTAGTTCTTCAATACAAAACATTTTAAATTAAATTTAATCGCCATGTTCTTACCTTAACGAATGTCATACTTTCAATGAGCCGACGTAACATCATTCTCAACGGACTTAAGTCAATTTTGTTCACAATCCAATTGCACTAGAAAAAAACTTGAAACACCGACAACACAAAGTGAAAAACTTTATTTGTTATTCAGTTCTTCCAATTAAATCTGAACACTCTTTTTATAGCAGATACACAAGAATTGCCTGTAGAATTTAACGACGTTACACCGTGTCTTGGGACGGCGAAGTTGGCACGGCAACCCGCCACCGTCGAGTATAGAGACTGAAATTTCCGCCCGCCCTGAGAGCGACCCGATTGAGCCCGACAAAAGCCGACATCCACCGAACCACGCGCGATTCATGAAACCCACTCGATGAAGTGGTAAGTTTTTACGACTACCCGTTGGCGAGCGCGGTCGGGGCCAATATAAAAGGATTGTTTGACACCTGTTCTTGATTGTCTTCCTGTTCTGTCTTTTCCTTGATCTCGAGAGTTCATTTAAGGGAGCAGCATGACAGCACTCAAGCACACTCACACATACTTTTATTTGTTGTTGTGTATTACTTTGTAGTTTTTCTATAAGAGTTGTAAACTCAAGGGCATTTATTAAATACAAAATATTGTATAGGCTATGGAATTATCAAAAAGTTTTGTTATCAATAGGCAACTTATCAATTCACCAGACACAGTTTGAGTCGCATGTTCAATACTGCATTACAATAGGAGTCGTAATATGTAGGGACTGCTTACTAACAGGAATCTATTCATACCCTGGATGTATCCCTTGCAAGAATTTCAATACCATTATACTTAGAAAATCTACTATAGCAATATGAGGTAATCAATACAATGCAAATATAGAGCGAATGTGACCGAAACTGTCGGTAGAGGGCGTCCAAGGAAGAACTAAAATAACCAAATTAATAGTATTTTTCGGAAAGGTCAAATTCAGAGCACTCGTAACCGAAGAAAGTGTATGAAGATCCATGACTGTGGATGAAGCGAAACAAGTATGTAAGGATCGTAGCATGTGACAAACGGTGGTCTCTGCCAACCCCCATGGGATACAGGCATGAGCGTATGTATGTATATGTGAATACAATATTAAAGATACTTATAATTATAAGTAACAGTCTGTTTATACTACTCACAAGAATTTTATTTACTTACTTTATCTCCTGAGAAGTAGGCTGCACTTTATTTTACTTGAATATTTAAAGGGCTTTAGATTTATTGCCCAGTAAAGTAGGAGGGCTGCGAGTGGCCAAGAAATTTAGGGAGATATATCATTCGAATTGTAGGGCAAGGATATTTCACAGGTTGAAATTAAGTGAGCGAAAAAGCATTAAAAGAGTTGGCTTATTAAATTATCAAAAAGTTTTTGTATTTTCAAACAACTAACTATTAGTCTTCTATTGTAAATTATTTATTTATTAAGCCGTAGTGGCTGAGTGGTCCAAGTTGTCGGCAGCGATATTGTAATCCCATTGGTCTGGGGCCCTACCACGACCTCTTATTGCCATGATAGTTTGACTCATATTATGAGACAGATGTGTATGACTTGTATACATCTATTACTGTCGCACAGCTGAAATATCATTGCAATAAGATCTCATGGTTGGGCCCCTGAACTAATGAGTTTTTCTTAATACTAAACTGCAGAGATTAGTCAACCCACGCTTTGCGGTGAAGGAGAACGTGACTGAAACTATATACATATACAGTGCTTGAGAAATGGTTTCCCCCGTCGGATATACAATAAAAACATATTACTTTGATGGTAATTATAATATCTGCCAGAGGCCCAGAGATTTTTATGTATGTTCCGAATATACTTTAATATCTATTTAGTATAAAGCTGTTAATTTGGAATTACAAACACTTCATTTTTACTTATCTCTATAGTTGTAACACCTCTCCCACCTTTGGTTCCCCTTAAAGGAATGCCAGCTGATATTATGCCAAATGATTTGGAAATAAAACATTAGCACAATGCTTTTTATCCAGACTTAACAATGGCAGTACCTGTAACCCGTATAACGTCTACGGTGCATATTGCATCCTCCACTGCAATAAAATCGGGATCAACTGTTATGACTCTACAAATCTTGCAAAGTATAACAATGGCATTAAAATGGTCCACGCTTTATTTGAAATCAACCTCGGAATACGATGAACTTAGCAAGTGTATGTTCGCGTTTTTATTACTAGCCCCGTCGTACCAGGCGTTCCATTGTTCTTTGTACTTTACATAATCCGGAGCGCATGTAACTAATGTGAACTTATTACTACCACCATGTAAATAAAACTTCACTTTATGCAGTATTGGCTACGTTTAGTTTACTTAAGTCGTATAAAGCTGATATATTTTTTAAACAGAAGTATGATGAAATGTATTAAGAGATTATTAAGTCAAAACCTTCCCTATATTTTCGCATAAGCTGAGTGGTAACTATTGTAGTTATTCACGATCTGTATCGTTAGTAGTATTTATGATTTTATGGTATTAAATAAACTTAAAGAGCTTTATTTTTTATAAAATAGCCGCTGTTGGTTTGAGCAGTCGCCTGCTACGCAAGCGACGCAAGTTCGTATCCCAGTGGGGCCACACCAATTGGTTTTCTAAAAAACTTATGTGCAGTGATCTCACACCACGTGTTTTACTGTGAAGGAAAACATCGTGAGGTAACCTGCATATATCTGAGAAGTAATTCAAAGACGTATGTATAGTGCCTTAGACGGCGATGGACTCACCCTCTGTCACGTTGCCACTTAATCATATTCGGTGAAATGTGGGTGTTTTTGTTGCAACACTTCTGCTTGCCCCTTCGGGGTCCCTTCTGGGACCCTTCTGGGATGGCGTGAGCATATTTATTTGTTTATATTATTTATATATAAAACAAACAAAAAATTGTTCTATAGTTGTACGCTCAGAAGTTGATAATCTGTTAAGAGTTTTTAAATAATTATATAATTCATTACTACATCTCAAGCATCTAAGACCTTGTAAATTCGAAAATCGTGATTCGTCCTTTTGATACGACGAAGCTCAAATCTCTTTGCGGAAACTTCGGCCTCGCTTAAATCTTTTGTGGGGATCCGAACTTAGTTAATACTGTTACTCAACTTACCCTCGTATTGAAACCACATTAAAACCTTATTCGCTAAGCATAAAATTAGGGGACAACAAATTACCCACGCACCCGCGCTAAGCGAGTTTCAACTTTAATAAAGTTATATCAGAACATGTATAAGGTTTTAATGCAATGATTTTTCCCAAAACTGACAAGATATAACCCCATTTCAGTCATCTAAGTTAAGTAAATTTCTAACTATTTCTTTGATATTGTATGAGGCATTGTATCATGATTTGATCGTTCAATACATTCAATATTGTTTATGAAAATAAAATGACTTCTTTTCAAATTACTGAAGCTTCAGTTACAGTATACATATTTTTAAAATTCATAATTGTTTTTTGAATTAAGTTAAACAAAATGTATATTATTCTGTGTAATAATATTTAATTCTCGAAGCTCAATTTAAACCTCTCAAATGCAATTTGACGCTTAAAATTATTAAGTACACTACACTTTCAAATAGTGAGTAATACGATGTGTGTTACTTATCTCATCATATAAAGGAACAATTCTGGCGGACCCAGAATAAAAGCGGACCATTTATGATAATTTCATATACCAAATCAAATTGCTCTCCTTGTTTCAGTCAAATTAGACGAGAAAGTCTATATTTGGTAATTAAGGCTTTTGGGTAGTAACAAATTACGAAACCTCTGTCTTGGTACATTTAAAGATTCCTTCTAGTTCATGTTTTCCTTCGATGTCAATTGTATTCAACCCTAATTTCTCTTCCTGCTGCTTAAAAGAAGTTACCTAATGACTCTTTCGGTTACAAAGCCAAGGCTTAATTGCTTCTTAGTTAATTTAACATTAGGTTTTACTACCGTTATTTATTTTTCTGACGTAAAAGCTACAACGCCCTATAAAGATAACTATGCTTACCTTTTTCCACAAGGGACTCCGAAGATGTACGTACGTAGAGTTTTATCAATAATAATAGGTTCTGTGATAAAATCATTTTAAATAATCACTAACACTATTAAAAGTAGATCGTATTATTTCTTAAGTGATAATATCTTAAGATCCTTATTTAGCATACATACATACGCTTATACTTCTATACCATAGGGGTAGGCAAAGACAACCGTATGCCACGTGCTAACGACCTTACATACTTATTTCGCTTCTTCCATATTCATGCATCTCTTTAATACTTTCTTCGAATACCAGTGCTCCTAATTTGACCTTTCTGAAATTATTAATCTAATCGTGATATTTCTTTATTGTATACTTCCGCGTTGGTGTAATTAAGTATCGCTGTAGTTAATTTTATTATATTATCAGCCACAGTGGCGTACTAATGGGCAGAATTATGTTTAACCTGTTTAGTTTACTTACCTGTTATAAACAATAAATAAATAAACATAAAAAAGTATAATTACAGATTATTTCTCGAAATTGTTAGTAAGTTTTACTGTAAATATGATGATTTGTTTTCTTCAAAATGGTCCATTTAAGTTACATTTTTGTAACTATGGAATCTGAGTTCATAGGTTGTACTCGACTGTACAATAGGTTCGCTTTTTCATTAGACAGAAGGATAGATGTAGGTAGGTACATTGTGCCCGACAGAGCCGTCTGCTAAAGTAATGGGTTGGTCCGGTTCGTTAGCCCGATTCTGTCCCCTGTTCTGATTTAAGCTGTACAAAGTTGAACAAGAATATTCCAACCAGAGATCTCACTTGCATACTTTAATAAGCAAGTGAATTTTCTTCAAAGCCTTGTTTTTGACCCCGGAAAATATAAGTTATTCCCAATTATATTTATGTTTTATTACCATTTCTTCATTGTATTTTATAAGAGAAAATATAGAATATTTACTTCACATTTATTCTTATTAATTTTACTTAGCTTATAATTGATATTTTTTATTGTGAAAGCATATCTTTTGAAATGACATATTCATATTTTTTATCGGGCGACTGGTGGAAGTCGACATTAACTCCGCCGTTGCGAAATGTTTTCAGGAAGTTTTTAAATGACATAAATAAAATAATAATATATCTAGTTAGTTGTCAGCCATCATAGCCAGTCAGTATTATTACAATACATATTTTGTGTTGTAAACAAATGGTGATAGAAAGCACTCCATCTACTCAAACTCAAGTATCGTATCCTAATAATTCGATTTCGCATACCCGTGTAACAATTTTTTTACTAGGGCGTTTAATTGGATACTTTATTTTACTTATTGTGTTGTTACTCGGAATGCTTGATACTACACTCTGTCCGAGTGAAATCAATGCAAAATCTCGGATAGTACGAGCTTCTATATACTACAGCACTCCTGTCAACATAGCGACAATTCTGGAGCCGGCGGTGGTACACCCGTACCCCAAATATAGATTTTGTTATGATATTTGCGTATCAATATTTTGATACATTGTCGGAAACGGGTTGTGGTTGAATTATAATGATGGCAAATAAATATTAAAACATGTCGAAACCTAGGAGTACTGATGTAGTAATACTAGCTCCTTGGAGTCTCAGGAAACCCCTTGTATGTGTGGACACAGTTGCTCGCTGTCGTTTAATTCAACTTCGCAGCAGGCGGGAGCGGCGGGCGACAGTGTGTGCAGAAAACCTCAAGCGGCAGAAATATGCAGATAAATTATGTCAATATTGTATATTTCTGCCGTTTGAGGTTGAGACTTTGAGGCTATGTAGGCCAAATGCAAATTTCGTGCCTTTTTAAGGAGCTTGCAAAGCAGGCGACCAGGCAGTCGACACAACTTGCAAGCTCGTTTTTAATTGAATGCGAGGATTCATTTACACATTCAGTGTTGTAACACAACCTGTTAAAAGCTTGCTGGTTACCATTACCTGGCCATAATACAGTCTCGACTAGCACGGGCGATAAGGGTTAAAAATTGTTGTCATACCACCACAAATAAACTTATATGTGCTATTCTAAGATAATTATGCTTTGTTTAGGACTAGTTACCGTGTCTTCATGAAGTTCTAATCTTTAATAAAAAATCTTGAAAACTCATTTTTGTAGGTATTTGTATCCTGTCAATCACTCTGTCCTTATGTATCTGTCGGATTTACAGTTTCTATAGGTGCGATGGTATACTCTATCCTTACATTGTAAGGATCTACTATTGTTGATTTTATGAAAATAAATTATTATTATTACCGTACCGTATAGGTACCGTACATACATGTAAAAAATGTGTGTATAATTTGTAATGTTTTTTTATGCTTAAAAGTACATGAAAAACTGAGTTAACGTTTCTATTTAAATCTCGTTTGAGAAAGTACACAATGCAATAATACTTATTAACAACCGTTTTAATATTATCTTAGGCCTGGGACTAACCTGATTCTAAAGTCATTTTCGTACGGAATATTTGCTTTTTATTGATAAAGAGGTTAACTCGTACCAAGCCAACAGTATTAATAATGTAAAGCATTTCATTCCATTTTATTGTCTGCGTCGGACCGGTATGGAAACGATGTTCCAACAATTAAAAGACCTTGCCAAGCAATTTGATTAATCTATGTATTAGGTATTCATTCCTCATGTTGGAATATAAATTAATATTCATAATCTATTTAATTTTGAATTGAAATTATGTAATGTGTTCAAATAGAGTTTGAATCTTGTCACTAGTGCATTGGCAAGGCGCCAAAATATGTTTTTCTTGTTAAACAAGGAGGAACGAAATACCTGATGACTAATATTAATAGAGAAAATATAATTTTTCGGTGGCATGCCTTTCCGCTGGAATTGAAACTTTAAACCCAAAACGCAACAATATTTAAAAAAAACTGAATTCGGATGTTGTCCGTAAAATACACTATACTCGTGAGTACATTAAAAAAAGGTGTAATTACTTAGGGAAAAGAAATAGAAATGATATTTATTCACATGATATAGGGTATAAAACATTTGTTTACGGTCACAAGAATCACATATTTAACTTTCACCCATTTTAGGGCATGTAAATATTTGCTAATGCAGTTACATTTTAAACAATTATTAATATTAAATATAAGATGCATTTTTTTAAGTGTAAGTTTGCGATCAAGTTTGTGATACATACATATGCGCACGCCTGTATTCCCCGAAGGGGTAGGCAGAGGTGTTGTAATCACAACAGCCACTTTTCACCGAAGATGATTAAGTGCCAACGTGAGAGATGGTGAGTCCATCGCTGTCTCAGACACTTTACATACGTCATTGAATTACTTCTCATAAATATGCAGGTTTCCTCACGATGTTCCTTTAGCGTATAGCACGCGGTGTGAAATCACTGTACATAAGTATTTTAGAAAAACTCATTGGTACAGGCCCCGCTGAGATTCGAACTTGCATCGCTTGCGTAGCAGGCGACTGCTCAAACCTCAAGGCCACCACGGCTCTTTGTTTGTGATCAATAACATAGTATATTTCTTTCTTTGTTATTAATGTATTGCACACTTGGTAATGTAACATGTTGGTAATTACTACAATTTAAAAATAGTTTTCTAATTTTTCATATAATTCCTTATATCAGCATAGCAACAGATTGACTATCTATCACATCTTCAATGAATAGTCACCCACTTTTCAAAACCTCAGACTACGGTTTCGGGGCTTCCGGGTTTCAATTGTGTTTATAAAACAGGGGGCTAACTATGATTGTTTAAGAAGCGCGTATTAAGAACTTCTTAGCTTTGACATTTTATTTTACGGTACCAAAATGAACGGTACCAAAGTTCTTAAAACGCTTGGCTTAATCCAATGATAGTAGTCCCCCAGTTCAATACCTGATAAACGTAATTAACTGTAATAATTCCTTAACAGAAGAAAATTAAATATAAATTCGCTAGGTACTCTTAACAAGTTTGTAACGTAAAAATGCACTAAATAAACGAGAAAGAACTTAATAGCCCATAAAAAAAGCTTAAGAGCCGATGTTTCAATGTACATCAACCATTATATTACAATTTTATTGCTAGCACGTAAAACATATATAAAATTCGCATTATTTAAAGTGTTTCGATTTAGTTTCGAATGTTTACTTTGTCTGGAGTCGATCTGATGATGGAGCCGAAAGAAAGTCTAGGGAACTCCTCAACGATGTACAGTAATCGCGTGGTGTTTGGGTTTGATAATTTGTATTGATGAGAACTTTACACCTAGATAAGATTTTGCACAAAGCCACTAAAAAGTATGAAAAATACATTTATAATAAAATTAAACCGCCTTTAAAATGAGGAAATAAAATTATGTTAAATAAATAACTTAGTTACTTATTTTTGATGTTGGTGTTTGATACCGACAGATGCTACGTTTTGCCAAAGCGTGCTCAATCATAAGTGGATTTATTTTTAACTTATTCATAAAAATAGGAACTAAGATTACTCCAAAACAGATAGATCTTCTAAAATTACGTCACTCATAATATTATCAATATCGATAAAATAGGTCTCGCATAGATTTTTTCGTTCAAACGCCATCAATAATTCGGAATCCAGATTATCATTTATAATGGCAGAGGCTTGAAGATCGTCAGGGCAGTACGGCAAACGTGCTGTTAGTTGATATGTTTCGATGGGTTGCTGAGAATATTCAAGCAATTTGGGCACATTTGGTGCTGATTTAGAGTCCATAGCAGCACGAAGGAGGACAATGCGAGAGCTGAGTTGCGTTGTCTGGGTGGTATAGCTCCTCATCCTAGTGATACTGGTGTGGACATACTCTATAAGTGACCGAATATATTGCGCGGAATGAGGTGCCAGGCCCAGTAACATGCGTACACACACTTCCAACTTATATTTCCAGCAAGAGAGCCCTTGTAAAGCATCGTCCAGTCTTGACGTAGACCCATCAGTCATAAGAGCGTACACGTGTCGCATCACCGCCTCTTTCAAGTTTTCCTCTGTTTTGTAATCCCGTAACTGCTCCTCAATTTCACCTACTATGTCATCAGGGCCACCGCCCAAACAGAACACAGTGCCGATTAAACCTGAAATAAAAATCGTTGTAATATACTTAGGTACTCTACTTTTTTCTAAAACATAAACATAGGCCGTGGTGGCCTTGAAGTTTGAGCAGTCGCCTACTACGCAAGCGACGCAAGTTCGAATCCCAGAGGGGCCTGTACCCATGAGTTTATCTAAAAAATCTTATGTACAGTGATTTCACATCACGTGCTTTACGGTGAAGGAAAACATCGTGAGGAAACCTGCATATGTCTGAGAAGTATTTCAAGACGTATGTATAGTGCCTGAGACGGCGATGGACTCACTCTCTATCACGTTGGCACTTGATCATCTTCGGTGAAAAGTGGGTGTTGTGTATACAACACCTCTGCCTACCCCTTCGGGGAATACAGGCGTGAGCATATGTACATAAACATTTTCTTAATGATTTATGTTTTCCACGAATCCAAAGGAAAAAGTTAGAGTTGTCACAGAAATCTTATATCTGTACTAGCTTTTGCTCGCTCGCCGCTTCGCTCGCGTTAAGAAATATTGACAAAGTTTCATACAAACGTTCATCCCCTATGTTACCCTCTTGGGGGTAGAATTCATCAAAACCCTATCTTAGTGGATGCCTACGTCATAACATCTACCTACATGACAAATTTCAGCCTGATCCGTCGAGTGGTTTGGGCTGTGCGTTGATAGATCACTGTGTCAGTTAGACAGTCACCTTTGAGTTATACATATTTAGATACATAAATAAAGTAGAAAGTGTCTGTTTGTAAATCCAAATTCACAGCTTTCACTAAATGTTTTTGAAAGTTTATGCGGTACATACAACATATGAAGAAGTATTTTTGATTTTTTTATCTGTCTGTCTGTCTGTTTGTTCGGGCTTATCTGTTAAACGGCTGACCGGACCGATTTGAACGAGACTTCCACTGGCAGATAGGTAAAGAAATTACAAGGATTTTGAATTAAATAACAATTAGGATACCGCGATATTAATCCACTCATGTACATAAGTCCACGCGGGTGAAACCGCGTAGCACAGCTAGTATTAATTATAATATGTAACATTGATGAAAATTTGGTACCAACGGTCTTATCTGTCACTGTATATGAGAGGTCTTAAGGGTGTATGTACATTATCCCTCTAAGTAGGAAGGTGTCTTATTTAGTTTTTATTGTTATATATAATCAGGGGAACTTTCACAGATACAGATTTCCTGTGGCCAGACACTGCGTCTTTCGACTCTCAACAACAATTAATATTCTCTACTAATAATCTGTATACTTCTAACACAAAAGGCAACCATAAACAAACCTTGTTTTTCCAATATGGACACCATTTCCAAAGCGAGCATGACTCCGGATTCATAGCCAAGTAAGTAGAAGTTATTTTTTAATCCACCTCTATTCAGAAGGACCTACGACAAAACATGAGTAAATTAGAGAATGCAGTTAATAAAAAATTACAGGTTGGGCAGTTTTGTAATCTAGTTATTCAGAACGTTAAGTTTTTACTAAATGTGGTTGTAGTGCCAAACGGAATTCTTTATTCATACCGTAACAAACCGTTGAGCCGTTTCCTGCGGAGACTCGTGCAGGTTGTCGAGTCCTGGTTGCATCACCAGCGCCGGGAGCTTCAGTCGCTCACACATCACTCGGAACCTCTCGTGATGGCCCTCCACTCCCGGTATTATGTACAGGTAAGTTTGGGACACATCGAATTCGTAGTTATTCTGCAATAATACTGTCTCATAAACCCGGTTTCATCTTTGTACCCGATAAATATTAGATTAGACAATTGAATTAAGAGTGTGAGTCACTACATTTGACCAGAAGAGACGGAGAATAGTTTCACTGTAGTAAGGACAATAAACAGATAACATTATAATTTCATTTATTGTATTGAGCGGAGGTGGCCTTGGGGTTTCCCTGCTAGACAAGCGACGCAAGTTTTAATCCCAGTGGGCCCTGTACCAATGAGTTTTTTTAAAAATCTTATATGCAGTGTCCGGTCAGACGTTTAACATTTCACACCACGTGTTTTACGATGAAGGAAAACGTCGTGAGGAAACCTGCATATGAGAAGTAATTCAAAGGCGTAGGTATGTATAGTGCCTGAGACGGCGGCTCACCATCTGTAACATAATCAATTTCGGTGAAAAGTGGGCGTTGTTATTACAACACCTCTGCCTACCCCTTCGGGGAATATGTATGTAGCGTGAGCATATGTAAGTATTTATGAGAAATGGAAATTTTAATATATCATTAACAAACCATGGTACCACTATGCAGCGTTGGTAACGAAACAAATTCAGTAGTAGCCAATAGCTCATCAGCGGCCACGTAGGAAAATAATGTTGCTAATCCCTTTAACTGTCCCGTTGTTGAATATGACGAAACTGACTCCAATTGTTTGATTCTGTACAAAGAAAACATTAATATTCTGTAGCCTTCATTTGTAAATCAATTGTAAAGTTCATGACCACAGACCATGTCTACTGAATATTGAAAATTTGTTGAAAATTGTAACTAGCGTAAAGTTTTTTTTTTAATTTTTTCGTGTTTTTTTGTTAGTGCACGCAATATGCAAAACAATGCACTCCTCCGCCCGCAGCTTTGCAAAAAATAACATAGATTATGCTTTGAACAACGCAGTGTGAATATTAACTAAGTTTTAAATAATTAAATATGTTAAGAATATTATTGTATACATCCCTCCAAGAACTCGTTGCGATGATGGTCTAATACTCGTAGATACTTATAATAAAAAAACCAGGCAGCATAACACTTAATTGTTTTTTTTATATATATTTATGTAAAAACGACTCACCGGATAATATCTAGTGACATTATTTGATCCTCGGTTAAATAAACGTTATGGACATCTCGCAAAAAGGTGGAGAGACATTGTACATTTTCACACCGTAATCCCAAATCTTTCAGAGTAGTGCTACTTGGTGCTTCCTTGCGTATTACAATATCTAAAATTAATATCGCATAGGTACATACATTTATAAAAAAACATCAATTATTATACTAGTATTTACTTCCAAGGTCGTGATGTGGTTCGCAACAGTACAATCCGTCTGATAGTAATCAGTTTTAATATAAGACCTTGGTACGAATGCTATAAATACAAATAGTCGCAAATCCCATGTCACATAAAAATATTAACTCAACAAATCTTAAGACCTGTTCCCCAACTACAGGTTTGAACATGTACGGAAACGTACAAAATGAGGAAAATACTCATATCGTCATCGTTTAATTATGTTCAAGCCTATACTTGTACTGAACGAATACCACTGCTATAAAGTAATGTTCGCTAGCTGGCGACGATCTTCTATAAGATGACAATTCAATCCTCAGTCGGTGACTCCTATTTCAAACAGAAGAATCGGCTGTGCCCTACTTTTCTACCTATCTATAAGAAACTTATATTTTGAGGAGCTCATGGCACAGTTGCTATTGCGCATATCATTCGATTAGCGAAGTTAAGCAACCCTAAACCTAACCAGTAATTGGATGGGTGACCTCCCGAGTCCCCTCCGTGCCTCGAAGAACACGTTAAGCCGTCGGTCCCGGTTGCCAATTTTTCATCTTTGGCAATCGTTACCGGTTAGTTGTAGGCCTAAAATAGTCTGACAACTGGTTCAACCCAGATCACAGATTTTCCTTGTTAAAGGGGTTACGAAGGTCAGATTGCAGTCGCTTCGTATCAAAATCAGGAGATCAGCCACATCGAGTTGAACCAAGTGCGGACCCCAACAATGTAAGGCCAGGTAGATGATGATGATGAAGAAACTTTTTTCTACTCCTAGTAATAATTTCTACTCCTTATAATTTACATATCATACATTACATACCAGCAACAGCAGCAAGTTGGTGTAGCAGGGACGTGTTTTGAATAGTACACTCTTTAGCCAACAGAATAGGGTCAGGACTGCGTAATGCATGTTCGGTCGCCTCTATAGCAGTGCGGTACCAAGAGATATTCAAGCCCTCACTTTTTTCAACCTGTTGAATAAACTTAACGGTAACTATAAAACTTTCATATACCTTACAGCATTCACCGATCACCGAGTTTAATGCCATATTTGGCACAAACTTCAAAAGTAAGTAATTTATTTCACTTATTTTTATTTCTCTCTTTTTGATGGTGGTTTTACATTCTATTTTGTTGTTTTTTCACTCTTTTCAGTGACTTTTTGCAAAGTGCATCTGTATCAGTGTGGCGGTATAAATTGGCACATTGTGAATACTAATAATCAATAGCTTCACTTTTGGAATACTCTAATATTAGCTTACATTATCGACTGGCAGACTCAGAAGAATAGCAGGTAGTTGACCTTGCACTCGACTCAGGCATGTTTGTAGCCCGAGGTTCTCAGGGTTCAATACAATGAAATAACTGAAAGAGTAGTTTAGTAAAGTTGCAAAAATATATCAATGTTATCATCTACCAATTTGTCTGTATATTGGAGCTCCCTTAGAAAACTTTGCATCCATAAGAGTAAAAAGGATGAATCGCTTCCTGTCCCGTGTCCTGACCTATATAATTAATTTATATATATTAATGCTTTTTTAATCAATAAATCAAGTAATGTCCATTTGATGGAATGGCAGGCAATATTTTATCATGTCGATCTTTATGATCAATTCAGGAAATCTATAATAAGCTTTTGGTATAGAAACAATTCAAACATGCAGAGCTGAAAGCTTTATAGTCACCGTATTGAGGGGCACAACTTTCTTGATGCAGTGTCCAAACTCCCCACCACATTATTTAGTTCTTGTAGTTTTGTCGTATCTGTAGAGGTTGTTGCAATGTAGATGCCCTCCACTGGACCCAGCTGCAGAGCGCTCTTTAGCAAATTAATAACGTTATTACTCCCGGTAAGTTTATTCGTCGATATTTGTACCCTAGCAATGTTCTCCCACGTGCTAGACAAAGTTAAACATTTAAAATTAATGATTTATTACTTCGCCAAAAAGTGAAAGAAATTTTTACTTTATTTATATGTTGACAGCTCACCGTTGTTTCATAGTCAGATTAGCTGGTGGTAATTGAAAATGAAGAAGCAAGTTTCTTGCACCACGCTTAATTAGTCTATCAGCCAGCTTCATACCGAGTAGTCCATCATCGCACACCACCAAATGGGACCCATTAGATGTGCACGCCAGTCTAAAATCAGTACGTGGGTCACGTTGAATAACCATCAATTTTATTCAGTTTCAATTGTATAATGTGTATGGTAGCGGTCAAAAATATAGGGGTAATCTCACAAAACGCGCACTTATCCGCCGTAGTCATCTTCTACTAATAGATTTCCAAAAAAGCGTGTATAATTCTAGGTATTGCGTATGTGTGTCATTTCATAGGTACGTAATTACACGCACTTTCATCATGTCTGTAATTGTTCACCTTAACCGATTGACCTGCCACCATCGCTATTACAATTTATTTAAAATCCAACTTCACCCCTTACTACATAGGACTACTTTTCTGCCTACCCCTTGGGAGAATACAGGCGTGAGCATAGGTACGTATGTATAAAACAATTAGGTGTATAATTTTGTAACCTGGGCAATGCTGGCAATGTGTTGTCGTGCATCCGCAGGAGCACGCGCCCGCGATGCTGACTGAGAGCCAGCAGTCGGAAGGCGCGTGGCACGTCATGCAGGTCGTAAGTGACGCGGCTCAAAGGCTTTACGTAACCACGGGCTATGCCCTCACTCAACATTGTTTGAATCCTCTGAAAATAACACGTATTTAAAATCTTACGGGAACTGCTAATTTTAAAATATGAAATAAACCAATTAATCTATTAAATACTCACCTCAATTAAATATTTACATAACTCATGTACCTCTATCGAGCAATAACGATCATCCTTTGATATTGATCCGTTAGAAAAATACCGAAGAAACATTTTAACTACTCACCTTCATATCCTTCTGGCCGTCTCCAAAAATGGAACTAAAATCTGCGGAATAGTAAGCTTTCTCTACGAACAGATTGTTCATTCCGTAAGCGAAGTTTTCTTGGAATGGAAGCTGAACAGTATCAATAACAACACCATACATCGAGCAACATTTGAGGGATATCTGAAATTATTCAATATCTTTGTACACGAGTACATTTCTCAAACTCAAAAATAATTCATATCAAAATGTTAGATGAATGAAAGTTACAACTAAATAGTCGCGGAGTTCAATGAGTTGACAGTGTGAGGATGGACTCCAAATGTGAAATGTTACTTACGTTTTTCAAATCTCCTTTTACGCAACTTATAACGACGTTACATCCAATACCATTCGTAGCACTCAATACCATATCACCAAAACTGAGGTCACGAGAGTTGCCAATGTGATCCTCTAAAAAATTGGAATAAGGATGAATTTCAAAGATAGGTAACATTTACCGAATGAATAATGAAACGAAGAGCAAATAGCCCTAGCGTTCATAAAGAGTATAGGAATTAGGAAACTTATTTACAGTTACTGGAAATACCTTTTAGTTCAGGGAAGAGTTTGCGCAAGAAGTGCTTTTTGCCCATGTCACTCACAGTGGTGAAAACTGTGAACCCGAGGCCCAAAGCTATGGAGATGGTAGCTTGTCCTAAAGCACCCGTGCCTCCGTGCACTAGGACACTGATGTTGCCATGAGGATTTGGCAGAAACTTCGGTCCCTGTAGGGAGTAAAGAGTTTTAGGATACATAACAAAAGGTTAAGTTAATATATTAGAATGTGTTTCAAATTTGTGTCCAGTACTATATGTTACTCTGGTCTGTATCTTGAGATTATAGATATCAACTATCTGTATACTTAAAAAATCATACAGGTATTATATGCACGCTGCAAAAATAGTGAGAATACTACCCATGTTTTTATTCAGACAGAGACAGACTCATAAAATGATAACTGCGCATTCAAGCTACGCGCTTATAACTCGTGACGGGACCTGTACTCTTCGAAATAAATTATACAGTAATCACGCTGAACCAAATCGGGTATCACGTTGAATACATTTAGGCACATATAATCTTAATTTTTTAACTTATATCGAACTAGCCGTGTCCCGCGGTTTCACTCGCGTAGACTTAGTTTTATACTTTATTGCTAGTGCCCGCGACTCCGACTCCGAAAGATTTGATATGCATGCTAAAATTATTATTGTCAAGTTTCATCAAAATCTATTCGGTAGTTTTAGCTTAAAAGAGAAACAAACATATATCCATGCATATATTCTATAAACTTTCGCGTTACCAGAAGCGATAAAAGAATCTATTTTCATTTATCAATCAATTGAATACTACCAAGTCTGTGAAATAAATTATATTTTTTTATTGTAGTTATGGCTTACACATTAGATATAGATATATACTGTGGCGTGCTTTTTTTGTAGGACTTTTAAAATAAAATTTTCCATCATATATTACAATTAAGTGTAAATCTAGCGGCTTTGTTCATATTGTGTCATATTTTAGACAATTCACACAATATCGTGTATTTATTTTGATGTAGGTATTTATTTGATAAGCTATATTTTTGTAAAGTTTCATTAAAATCCATTACGTAGTTTTTAAGTGAAAGAGTACCAATATCTATTCATCCATACTTATAAACTTTCGCGTTTTTAATATTAGTAGTATAATAGATAATGTTATTTCTCCCGTTGCATGAACTTGCAATGTTGGACGAATACTTAAATATTTTGAATTCAAATGAATTTGCTGACGTCACAGTCATTGTATCGGTTGGCCTGAATACGTAGTATACATAGTTATAATACGCACGAGACAGTATAAGGCGTGCGCATAGGCAAGCGGCACCGTGGCGGCGTCCTCGAGGCTCCAGTGCGCCGGCACAGGCCACAGCAGCTCGGGGGGCGCGCGCACATGACTGCTCGCTGCACCCCCGCTCACTATTCCCATTACACGCTCGCCTCTGGACAATCATTGACTCATTTTAATATTTACCATCGCCAACAACTTGGACTTACTATGTTTTATTAACATGAAATTAAAGAAAAAATATTCCTCGTCGTCATTATCTTGTGTATTCAACTACTTCGACTTAACACCTTCATGGATTTACTAATTATTTTCTTACCTTTCATTCAAACCACTAAAATCCATTCCGTAATTCTGGATATCATTGTTCTTGAATGTAATTACTCCAGTGGCTCTTTGGACGTCCATATTATTTATTCCGGCATAACTTACCTAGAACAGAACATTGAGTAAAACCTAGTCTTTTTTACTTGTATGAGAGTAAAATGTGAGCTTGTCCAGACCCAACTTCTTAATGGAGATACAATTTCATATAAGGGTGGAAGTAAACATAAGTCCTATTGCCCTTGATTCAAGTGGGTGTACAAGACGATCGATGCTCTAAATTACGTAAGGTATCAATTATCACGTACAATAACCGGAATTCCTGATTCGGTAATCTCTGGTGTTTCCACCCAATTTAGAGAATTTAAATCTCCAATCTTTGAACTCTGTAATGTGAATCCTTTATGTAGTGTCGATTTTTCCTGTGACGACAAACCTATTAATTTGTGAATTTTCACAGGCTGAAGTTGTATCTGTTTTTCATGCAGTGGTAGATTGCGTAATCTTAAATCGCTTATCAAAATCCCTCCACACCTGGAACGAAAAAACATCACTACAATAATAACAGAAATTATAGATCAAAAGCAACAGGTGCTGACATATGCTAACCTTGTAATGTTCTGCTCATCGCAGACGTTTGCTTTGATAATAGCCTTCTCGTCTTTTTCAGTACACTTGGGGAAGATAGACGTAACATGTTTCTTGACATCAATACATAGACTCCTAATGTGACAGACCTGAGAAACGGTCTCGTGTTGTTGTCTGAGCGCATGCAACTGAAATATTCCATCTAAGAGTGTCACCCAGTTATTAGACCATTCTATTTCAGCTTCAGTGAAAGATTCATTGACTTTGTGAATGCTACGGAAATCACCGCTAAAATAAAAAAATCTATTAAAAAACATACCAAAATCCATTTTAGTACTTAACTCTTTACTTTTTTACTACTTAAATCTTTAATTTCGTGGCGGAGTGTGAATACTTAACGTACCTCTCATGTCAATCTCATTTACAGACTTTGACATTTCTATTTATACAAGGATGAAGCTGCCTGCACAACAAGGTTATGTACATAATTAATTCGATCAGCGAAGTTAAGCAACCCTAACCCTAGCCAATAATTGGATGGGTGACCGCCCGAGTTCCCTCCGTGCCTCGGAGAGTACGTTAAGCCGTCGCTCCTGGTTGCCAATTTATCATCTTTGGCAGTCGTTACAGGTCAGTCGGAGGCCTAAAATAATCTGACAACTGGTGTAACCCAGATCACAGATTACTTGTTAAAGGGGTTGCGAAGGTCAGATGGCAGTCTCTTCGTATAAAAATCAGGTGATCAGCCACATCGGGTTGAATCGAGTGCCGACCCCAACAATGTATGGGATAAGGCCAGGGTGATAATGATGAAGCTGCCTGCACAACAAGATTATGTACATAATTATGTTTCTTTTTTAATAGTTCTCACCTGTATGAATAATCCCTCTCAAACATCGTTTGATAAACCTCATCAGCATTAAACATTTTCTCTATACAATTCTCAAACCGTTTCGAGTAAGCTCTTCTAATGTCTGGGAGAGTATTGCCAATATATCCGGTAGCCACTTGAGAATTATTGTCCAAAATCTGATCAACGAAAAAAATAATAAATATACAATAAATTCACATGACTTACAAAATATAGTATCAGTTTTAAATACTTGCTTCGAACCGACCGGTTCCTCTGTGCAAGGTTATGTTGAGCTTCATTTGTTTTTGCTCGTGCAGCACAGGTTGGGCATACAAGTGCACATTGCTCAAATGTACGGAGAGCTGCTTCCTCTCTGCACCCAGGGTCATAGCCAGCGTGTCCCAAACGGCGACGAGTGCGCCCGCGAATGGATACAACATCTTACCTGCAATAAGATACATATTCTGTCGGATTTTCCGAGAACGTGCAGAGTACTCTGAATTGATAGGCAAGTAGAAAAAGAAAGACTGAAAGAATTAAATGTATCAAAGCACATTGATTAGCTAAAATACAGTTTGTCTAAAAAATACAAAAGCTAAGCGTACCTCTCACTACGTTTCCTCTTAGATAAGAGTATTCTTTTTCGTGAACTGAAATACCAAAGTTCGTCATAGCAGCCGTTAGTTTATGCGCTGGAACGTACAGGGGCAGAACCCTAAAAATAAAATAAAATAATAAATAATTGAGTCGATAACGCTTATTCTACATGATAAGCCATACGAACCATCTTTCGAAATGCGCCCATTCGACCAAATGAGACAAAAATGGCGTCCCAGTGGAGACGGGGAACTGCACTTCTGGGTACAAAGCTTCGACTCTTGGATTATAGCCCTCCATGTACAAGCTGAAACAAAAACGTGAATAGGTATCTACACAATAGTACAGCCGAGGCTAAAATCGCTTACTCACTGTATGCCGTTCAAAGATCCACGTTCCAAATAATTTTCTATAAATTCACTTACCTTATTAGCCGCCTTATAAGGTAAGACGTAAAATGTCGGAAAAGTGACGATGAATTGAACATAAAAGTAGTTTAATAATGTATGTTGGCATGCTATATCCTGAATCAATTCACAAATAGTTTTCGACTTTGAAAAGAGATGATAGAATAATTTGGAAATTATTTTCGTATTCGCGTGGACACTATTCAAGCATTAATTTTAACTTTAGTAGTAATTGAGTACATACTCGCCCACAGCTTCCAGTACCAAGTAGGCATTGTCTTGATGTCCTCGCCTGGTGAGCGCGATGTTACGGCAGCTGGCGGGCAGCGAGCGTTTGAGGATGGCCTGCAGCAACCCGTGCGGCGCTATCTCCACCAGCACCGCGTCCGCTGGCACCTGCCTGGACGTCTCTTCGAACAGCACTGGGCTCTACATAGAATAAAATAATATTGATAACATAGCACAACACATAAAGTAGGATAAGAGTAAAATTACGATAAAGTAAAAGGTATTTTCACTATTTGTACACACCAGCAAATTGTTAGTGTGGTATTCAGCTGAGCAGTATTTTGTCTCTGGTTGATCCCACTTTTCCTGCGGCACTGACGTGGACAACCAACGGACACTTCTAGGCTTAGGATTCGGTATCACTTCTTTTAAGTAACGCAGTAACGCTGGACCTGAACGACAAACACTTTTTGTACCATATTCAAACAAAAAAGATGTATGCATAGGTACAAAATATCATACCAGCTTCTGCAATGTATCGAGAATGATAAGCAATGTTAGAGCAAGGGACTTCTTTAGCAAATATTTTCTTAGCAGTCAACTCAGCTACAAACACGCGCATTTTATCAGCTGGTCCAGAAATAGTGCAGGACTCTGGACCGTTGTGACAGGCCACTTCAATTTCAGGAGGGCATAAATTGCGAATCTGTAAAATAGTACATTCATAACTTTGATAATCTATAACAATTTTCTGTTTTCTGCTCTAAAAATCAAATGCAATTAAGCGTAATGCTTAACTATTTCGTGCTAAAAAATACAACTGAGAATATTCATTCTCAGTTGTATTAATATCATATATTCATATGGTCTACGTTTTTTTGCACATTAGGCAAGAAAACTGATTCTCTAAAGATTACATTTAAATAAGACCACGATCACGCTCGACCCTAGGGTGTATGTAGAGTTTAATGTTTGTTACAAGCTACGGTTTCCCAGTATATGAGGATCACATACTTCGTGATTTTTGCTTCATCTACATTCATGCATCTCTTCAAAAACTTAATTATAAATGTATTTATATTAATAATTTGCGCAGACGGATTTAATAAATATAACACTTGTTTGATACTTTAAAACCTGTTGATAGCCAATTCCCACAGCAGCCATGGAGCCGTGAATAAATGGAGTCTGAACCGAGACCAGCCCCCGACTATAAGCTGCCAAGATTGTCTCTTCTGCTGACAAGCAACCATCGGCGTATGCGCAGCCGAGCTCACCCACACTGTGACCTAATAGAAAATAAAATACTCTAATGAATTAACAAGTTTTTCTACGCTTTCAACATTATTATAGTAAGCTCATGTCAGTCAACTGTTGTCTCATCAAGAACTATTACGTGCTGAGTGTTATACAATTAATAATGATTGTTAAAATTATGTAACAATGTTATTTATGATAATGGAAGCTTAAGCTCACCAATAATGTTGTCTGGCACGAGGCCTAGAGCGCGAAGAACATCAGTCAGACCAATTTGTACAGCAGCAATCCCCACGAAGGAGTGCAGAATGTTGTCGAAGATGGTTTTGTCGTCAGTGGTAATTATATGGACTATATCCACGCCTTTCGGCTCTAACACCTTGCGGCAACTGATGACGTTAGATTTGCGATGTTTATAATGTAACATAACATTCTGTAAGTACTTATGAATTGGAATATTATATGGCAGTTCATAAATTGCAAAAACAAGGAAAGGAAAACGAGCAGTTGGCAGAGCAACTACATGATTGCAGAGGTTGAACACGTGTTGGGACTCAAACCCTTATTCTTTATAAACATTTTTAAAAACTTAACAAGACCAAGGCTGGTTGCTATTGTGGATTACGAATATTAAAATATAGTCTATAAACACTACAGCTTACCGTTCAATAGCGGCTTCGAAGATTGGTATCCGCATGAGCTGTGAGCCCATGCCAGCCCACTGCGAGCCCATACCGCTGTACACGAACCACAGCGGACGCTTCATATCGTCAAAGTAGTCGAACTTCTCGCAACGACTTATTGTCTTCTGATTCTCGTTCGTGTCTGCACGATATTTTTTTGAAATACAAAATGATGCTAAGATACACACATTTTAATTTCTTTCATATTTAAGTGTACCAAGGCCAAGTACTTACATGCATCTGAGATGTTTGGAATTTTATAATAATAACTAGATGTACACCACGGTTTCCGCGTAGACTTTATCTCGCGGAAACCTACTTTTTTCAAAATTAAAGCTGCCCAGTCTATCTCTTGAAATATCAGCTATTCAATAGTGAAAGTCTCGATAAATCGTTTCAGCCGGTTTGGAGATTACAGAAGCAAACAAGCAGACAGAGAGAGAAAAAATTACGTTGGTTTTTTTTATGTCCATACAGTATATATTAATACTACATACATACATACATATGCTCACGCCTGTATTCCCCGAAGGGCTACCCCTTGATTACAAGACCTCTGCCTACGCAGAGGTCTTGTAATCACAACACCCACTTTTCACCTAAGATGATAAAGTGCCAACGTGACAGATGGTGAGTCCATCGCCGTCTCAGACACTTTACAAACTTCATTGAATTACTTCTCAGAAATATGCAGGTTTCCTCACGATGTTTTCCTTCACCGTAAAGCACATGGTGTGAAATCACTGTACATAAGTTTTTTAGAAATACTCATTGGCACAGGCCCCGGTGGGATTCGAACTTGCATCGCTTGCATTGCAGGCGACTGCTCAAACCTCAAGGCCACCACGGCTCTTATTAATAATAATATTATTAATACTGTATATAATTATATTATGCATATATTGAAAAACTGTTAACTTGGAAAAACAAACAGACACTCCAATTTTATTTATCTGTATATATGATACAAATATTAGGTACACTTTACAAAACATATGTAACATACCAAGAATAGTAAATCCTCTGCCAAGGTGGCCTGATATTCTCATTTGATGAATGTTGTGTAGCAGAGCTAGCTCCTCGGGATCAATAGGTCGTGTTTTGAGATCATCAATAATAAATTTAACGGCGGATTCTTGTCTGCCGGATAAAGTTACGAGGTGTGGAATGCTAGTTGCGTAACGTTTAGGATCCTGTTAAATTAAAAAGTTATAATTTCTCCTTTCACTTTGACTCAATCCAATTTATTAGGCCATAAGGTTTTATTTCAACAATCTAAGCACAATAATATTTTTTACCTTTGGCTTGTAATATCCTCGCAACAAAGCATGCCCGTTGACTCCAGTAATGGACAAGGAGTTGACAGCGGCGTATGTGCGGCGGAATGGCTCATGCTCCGTGACGATGCGCATGTGGCCTGAATTGATAGCTGAGATGTCTCGTCGCGGGGTCTCGCAGTGTAAGTTAGCAGCCAGCTGACCCGTATGGTATCCCAGCAACACCTTTTTAAATAGAATAAAGCTTTGTAACATCACTTTTAACGACTAAATCATATAGGCCTAACACCCACCTTAGTAATAGATACAATTCCAGACGCTGCCTCGACGTAGCCAATGTTGGACATGACGCTACCAACCAGGAGAGGGTCAGTTCTATCCTTACAATACACCTTTTCGATAGCCTCCAATTCGGCTTTATCGACCTCTGGTGTGCCTGCAGAAGAATATAAAGATTTTAAGAACTATACAAAAATACACACAAATATACGCCCAAACTGTTATGCATGGTTTTACAAGATTACAAGAAGACAAGCTGTCTATGCTAAATGCTAAATGCAAAGTAACTCTTAACTGTAAATATTATAGCCACACGATTGTGATAACTAAGTAACCAAACAAGAACCATCCATACATGACTTACCAGAACCAAAGGCGTCAACATATTCCACAGCTTGAGGCTGAATTCTAGCCTTTTCATAAAAAATATTTATAAAACCTGCAATGCTCTCAGTATTCTTACAGAACCCGTGCTTGCTGTCATTGCTTTGAGCTGCGGTGCCAACAAACTCGTTCTTTACATAAACTAATTCAGCATAGATCCTGACAGAAAACAAGGGTACAATTTCAATAATGTATTTTTACTTGTAGAAAAATAGTGCAAACATGCAATTTGATGCGATGAAAATATAGCATAATATTGCTTTGGCTAGCGAGTTGAAAAATATCTTGAGAAACAAATACCAATTCTAACCTTCTAGCATCCTTAGCCTTCTGAAGGAAAAAGACATTTATGGCTTCTGACTTAGCGCAACCATTTGCATTTTGGTCAAACGATCTCGTCTTCCCGTCCCTTGAAAAGGTTATGTTTTTGCCAAACACAACAGTGGATTGAGGATGCAGGCTGAGAAAAGCTGCTCCAACAATGGCCGCCTCACAGTCCCCACGGCTAATGGCATTGTATGCCTGCTCCAAAGCGGCCAGGGAACTGCAGCAAGCTTGGTCCACAGCCATGGAAGGACCTTTCAAGTTCAACCAATAGGATATGCGATTCGCAAACATAGTCTTGCTGCACCTGCATTAAAATTAAACACTAGTTGAGCTTAAGCAAATTTATAATCAAGTTCCAATAATTATAATAGGTTATGGGAACTCTCATTTCCATATTCGAAAACTCACCCCATTATACCGAACCCAGAACTGGTACTTGAATAAAAATTAAACTTTTCAGCTTCACTTAAGGAGTTTCCGATATAAACGCCGACTCTCTTTCCCGCAAGTTGTCCAGTACAAACACCTGAATAGTATTTTTCATATTTAGAGAAATTTTAGATTTTTTACATGGCATACTTTAAAATTGCATGGAAAACCTGCCATCCGTTAATGTACCTGAGTTTACCGCACCATTGCATAGAAACCTAATCCCAAGATTAACTTGATCGTTATTTTCATTCAACCGATTACACATACACTATATTAGTTGTTACTGAAAGATTATCAGTATGAAATTCCTTAAGGTTTAACTTCTAACCTGCATCATAAATAGCTTGATAAGTTTGTTCTAAAAGTTTTTTTGACGAGGCGTCCATAGAGGTAGCCGTTCGGTAATGGACTTTGAAAAACTGGGCATCGAACCGATCCAGCCCTGGTACTTTCCCGGTATAATCAGACACCTCTGGATGCATGTACTTCCAACGAATATCCTTATTGGTAACTGGGTTTTTCTGTGAAAATTAACAAAGTTACAATGTAATGTTCTCATAGGTACAAGAATAGTATAATACCCATTATTATAAAACCTCACAACTTTATAATAAAATGCAATCGCTGTCCAGACAATAAAGAACTAACCCTCTTAAAGCTCCTGTAAGTTAGTAGAGCCCCAGACGGGCAGCTCTTAATTCCAAACTAGGGATCATGCATACTTCTTTTTTGATATTCAACGAAGAGTCGGAATATCCGTCCACAGAGAATGACGGTGTGTACACCCGCACCACGCTACTGATGACCCACCTTTATAATATGGCCTCACCTTGTTGTAAAGTATCTCGGAGAAATCCTTGACGTGGTGCGACTGTGGGAACAACCCCGACATACCAGAGATTACTACCCGCTCTCCGTCTACTATACCTCCTCCATCTGTGCCGACATCGGCCATATGCGGATATTCTTGGGATATTGGAGCCATTTTCTATCTAAAACTGAGAAAATTAATAATTATGTATTTTTTCAATGAAATACTATGAATTTATACTTCGACGACGACTGCGACGATTTATACCACGCCCTTTCCAGTTCAGTAAAATATACGCAAACTTTATTCTCTATTCAAAGCCATTATATAATGAAGGGTCAGATGGGGGTAAGCAGAGGTGTTGTAGCAACAACACCCACATTGCACCGAATATGATTAAGTACCAACATGACAGAGGGTGAGTCCATCGCCCTCTCAGGCACTACACATACATCTTTGAATTACTCCTCAAACATATGCAGGTTTTCTCAAGATGTTTTCCTTCACCGTACAGCACGTGAGAAATCACTGCTCGTAAGTTTTTAGAAAAACTCATTTGTACAGGCCCCGCTGGAATTCGAACTTGAGCTGCATGCGTAACAGGTGACTGCTCAAACCCCGAGCCCACCACGGCACGTTTTCGGTTTTTGAAAATATATTATTGTGGGAATATAAGCATCAGCCTCAGTATGTTTACGCTAATGTGGCAATCCGCTTTTCACAAAATGCATATGAAAGCATATACGGTACTGACTTAAAAAAAAATTCAAAATGTTCTCTATCTGTCTGTTTGTTCCGGGTAATCTCTGAAACGGCTGGACCGATTTTAACAGGACTTTCACTGGCAGATAGTTAATTTTACAAGGAGTAACTTAGGCTACCTTTATAAAAAAATAAAAAACATTTAATCGCGGGAATTAAATTAAATCTACGCGGGTGAAACCGCTAGCACAGCTAGTTAATAAATTATAGCACTACAACGGACAAAATAAATGTATAAATGCGTACATTAAACAATAGTAAACCAATCAAATAATAATGCCCCAGAAAACGTTAACTCACAATACACGTTATTATAGCTCAGGCAAATTCTACACAAAACAAAGTATTTATATGTTCACTTATGTAAAAAAAATCCTACTTTTGCCTGTGACTTTGTCTATGTGGAATTCGTAATTAATTGTATACTTTATTTTCGTATGAGGAAACAGTTTTGAGAAATGCTGAAATCCACCCACCCTGTTCATTTCCGTAGAAGAGGCTCTTCATACCAAATCCCACTGTTCCACCATACCTGCTTATTTTCGGGGGTATGTCGGTCTTCTTTTGATTAAATAACCACTATCGGTCTTTTCCCTTTGTAAGCTATTGCCACACAACATTTCATTAAACCTATCCAGGCTAGTAATAGTAGTTCTAGCGTGATGCATGCACAGACAGACAGACATACAGTTCTATAAGTAAAGAATAGGTAACTGAATAAATTATAACGACCCGATGAACCCAGTTTGCTGATTAATTAATTGTAAAATGCATTCGTGTATACATAATGTTTACATATTCTAATGAGGTCTGTGAAGATTAAACATTTTTTTACCCGACTAGAGCGAAGAAAAGTGGAAGCTTATTTTTTATTTATTTTGTCCGGTACCTTTGTCTGTTATGGTGCGGCTTCGCTTGGGTGCAAGCAAATTGGTAACAATTTCTAAAATCACATCCTATTTCCTCTAATCCTTTCGAAAATACAACTAGTATAATGGCGGCCGGTGTTGCTGCTGCTCAACAGGAGTGCCTCAAGCGCCGGAAATATGCTTACATTGGTCAAGCATACATAGGATATTCTCTGCGTTTGTGGTTTAAACTCTGGGGCCTTGGGGTCCGGATTCTCATCAAATTTTCAAAGAGGTTGCACGTAGTCTGATAAAAGCCTCTCGTGGCAAGCGGGCTTTTCTCGCTCAGAGAATCAGCATTGCTATTCAACGTGGCAATGCTGCCAGCCTTCTTGGCACGATCCCGAGAGACATCGATGGGCCAAGTCTTACACTGGCTTATTAGTTTTATGTACTTCTTGTATAATAATTAAGTTTTTAATCAGTATATTATGTTACGTTGAACCTAGAAAGCGCTGTTACATTTTTACTAAATTAGTAGTAATTTACCTATTTTCTATTAAGAAGCTCATACTACTCTTAATTAGCTGTAACTACGCCCCTACCATCATAATATCAACATAATTGTCTATAAAACAAAATAGCTAAATTCATCAAATACCTACCTAAAATAATTATAATTGAATAAAATACAAAATAGCTAGAATCGCGCACAATGGCAGATCTGCGCACCGCGCTTCTTTTGTTTTAACGCGCGTTCGCATCTCCCGCCACTGCAGCACGAACCTTGGCAGCGCGTGGTCGCACCACTCGTTGTCGACAAAGTCCGAAATCAGGATCCGGTTACATAACTACGGAGAAAATCCTATTGAATACCAACTACTAGCCCACGTAGGGTCCACATCTGGTACCGCTCCTGCCTCCGGCCCAGACCCTACCTCTGGACCAGTCTGCCTCCTGTCCAGGCCCTTCTACTGGACCAGTTTACCTACAGCCCAGACCCTACCGCTGGACCAGTCTGCCTCCAGTCTAGTCTATTCCCCTGGACCAGGCACTATCTACCTTCCTGAAGAAGACCAGGCTGCTATGGACCCCTGTCCCTACGTCAGGCCAATGTCCCTACATCAGGCCAGTGTCCTTCTACCTACCAACCTCTAACCACTAACACTAGTGAAGGAGACAGATTAACAAAGGGACCCAAATTGTAAATATAAACACTCTTATTAAGTATTTCTTATTTTTTACCTACCTATTCTGTTCCCGGTTTCCGAAACATTCCCCCCGGGACAAATAAAATAACACATAACATCACCTTTTTCATACTTTTAAGAGTGTAATTTTCAGTAGTCGGGTTTTAGTTTTTGAATTAACTTTTATTGTTCATTGTAAGAAATTCTAATTGCTAAAATTCTGCTTTTAAAAAGCTCAGCTTTATTGACCTCGAGAAACGTCAATTTGCAAGAAACAAAATTAGGAGCGCGGATACTTATGTATCAGACATAAATCTGTTGACTATGTAAATGCACTAGATATTTAAACGAGGGTACTTTTACACAGTTTTGTAAGAACTCCTACCCTTCGCCTACGTAGGGTTCGCCTCTTTGTCCCATATTTACCTCCCTTCATCTAACAAGCAAAGAAGGCCTAGATGAGTTAGATTTAAAAAAATATGCTCACGTCATCCTAGAAGGGTCCCTCCAAGGGTAAGCAGAGGTGTTGTAACAACAAAACCCACATTTCACCGAATAATATTAAGTGCCAACGTGACAGAGTAATAATACCTATTATAGGTACAAATAGGCCATATCCTTCACCTCCTTAAGATTGAATAGTCTAAGCCGTGCCGGTGCCGTCACGAGTTATGAGCACTCATATGGGGCAGCTGCACATGTATTTTATTCGCATCGCACCATAAAGACAGGTAAAGACACTCATACAATGAATACCGTACATTCAAGATCATCCTTCGTAATTCCTGCCATTCTGTGCCGACGCCATGTCGCAGAAAAGGCAACGGAGCTAGACCAGGAGAATGACCGCCTAGCAGACCCAATCCCCCGCCGTAGGGCCAGTTTCAGCAGGCGTGCCGAGGTGTGCAAGGCCAGGAGACCTCCTTGTGTGCCCGATCCATTGTTTGTCCTAAAGATACGTCCGAGGAAACAACAATGGCTTCGGGACGGTGCACCCTGGACGTCGCCGACAGTCTCTTCGGGGGCCTCCATCGAGTGACTTAGCTCCTCGATGGCGATCCCTGGGGACACTGTCGTCGATGACAAACACCTGGCACTCGACGCAGGTGGCGGAGGTGGAATTCGCTCCTTGTGCGTCTCTGTTCAGCAGAGATGACAACGGATGCGAGCCTGCGTCCCCCTTTCCCAAGGCTCGGCGAGCCTATGGGACTAGACCTTCTGTTCTGGCTGGGGGGGAAAACCCAGTCAAACGTCAGGGGGATGGGGAGGCACTCCGAAAGGGGTGCCCGGGGTTGACGCTATCTCGCTCGTCACCCCGTGAATGCCGTAATCACCGACTCTTCCTTCAACGATTCCAGTAAGCGAGGCTGGATACGTCGGGAAGTCGGTGACCGGAGAGGGCTTGCCTTATTTGGCCGGCCTGCGAGGAGCAAACCTCTATAAAAATCCGACAGCGAAGTCGTGAAAACCTGAGAAGCTCTGGGCCAGCTCTCAGTATGTAAGTCCCCCATTGTCGGAATGGGCGTCACCCGGCAATGGTTTTTAGTTCGACCCATAATCGTGGGAGCTGCTTTTGAAAAAGATGGAGTCGATGCCCACCATAGAGTTGGGCTCCTTCATAAAGGAGCAACAGACGGCAGTCGAGCGGGTGGCCGACAGATCCAAGCACCTGAAGGGCAACTTCGTGCACCAGCTCCGTATCTGTGCACGAAGGACGGAGGCCGCATCACTGGTATTGGCGGTGCGCACGTCTGCGGGTGCAAATACCGAGAGGCTAGGGCGTGAGAACGCGGGATTGCGCTCGCAGATGGCGGCTCTCGCTGCTAGGATGGAGAAGCTCACGGAGGAGCTCTCTGTCCTACGCAGGGCAGGTAGGGTCGAGGCTGGCGCCAGTGAGCCCGCTCCGGCACTGCCTCTGGGTGTCAAGAACCTCACGCACACCATCATGGTCCAGGTTGGGACCATGATTAGCGCGCGGTTCGAGGCCTTGGAAGAGAGGCTGCTCCCAGAGAGGCGCATGCGTCCCCCACTCGCTGCGGATGCCGGAAGGGTAGCTCAGGCGCCTGCCGAGCCACCTGCTGGACCGCCTGTCGGACCTCCCTCCGGCATGGCATCGCCGGCCGCTGGGGCACCTGCCCCGGAGACGCGGGGACGTAAGAGGGGAGGGAGGAGGAGCAAGAGGAACAAGCAGAGTCCGGCCGCTGCCGTAGTGCTGCCGACCGCTGCTCCTCCTGCAGCTCAGTAGTGCAGGCGCCACCCCCGGAAGGCCATAACCGGCGGGCTGATCCTCGAGGTCCCGGATCCCGACTCTGCCTCCAAGGCCGATTCGCTCGCGAGTCGCATGCGCGAGTCCCTCGCGGACCTGGGCGTGCGTATAGTGCGCCCAGTGAAAACGGGGGACATGAGGGTGCTGGAACTCAATGAGGCCATCACCCCCGAAGACGTGGCGACCGCGATCGCGGAGGCTGGGGGCGGTGCGGCGGCGGACGTGAAGGTGGGCCAAATCAAGCGCCTCTCACGCCTGGCCCTCGGGACGATGTGGGTCCGATGGCCACTCACCGTGGTGCGCAAACTCTTTGCAGGGCTCTTTGGGGCATTAAGGCCATGCTGGGGCCTTCTTGCCACGAGAAGGTCTAGTTCCCATAGGTACGCCGAGTCTTGGGAAAGGGGGACGCAGGCTCGCATCCGTTGTCATCTCTGCTGAACAGAGACGCACAAGGAGCGAATTCCACCTCCGCCACCTGCGTCGAGTGCCAGGTGTTGGTCATCGACGACAGTGTCCCCAGGGATCGCCATCGAGGAGCTAAGTCACTCGATGGAGGCCCCCGAAGAGACTGTCGGCGACGTCCAGGGTGCACCGTCCCGAAGTCATTGTCGTTCCCTCGGACGTATCCTTAGGATAAACAATGGATCGGGCACACGAGGAGGTCTCCTGGCCTTGCACCCCAAGCCGATAAGAGCAGGCATAACCCTGCCGCTGCCCCCGCGGCGATGTATTTCCCACGGGAGAATTTAAAAAAAATTTAGTACCCTTCGTGCGCTACTTCATGCGCGACAAAGATGGCAAACATGCGAGCCACCTGATGGTATGTGGTTACCGCAGCCTATGGTCGTTTTTGCATCATTCAGCATAAGTAAACCCTTCACACCCTTCTTGAAGAACGCCATGCTGCACTCGTTTGGGAAAACTATGTTGGGGAGTGTAATCCAGTGTATTCAGGAAACAAGTAGACGAGAACATTTAGATTCCAAAGTCTGGCGATGAACTCCATGTCGATGGCGAGTGTGACGTTTTACAATAAAATTATACATTCTTTAACTATTTAGCCATTTTACGTTGACTATCAAGATCAAGCGTATAAATTAAGACTTGTAATCATTTATTTACCCGGGCCCGTTATTAGGTATTTTGTCCACATAGTTTATGTACTTAGTCAAACTGTTTACGCATAATTTGTATTGTAATCTATTTTCTATACCTAATTATCTCATATTCTAATTGATGTCGGGAACATCTAGTGATTTCAATCTGTTTGTGTAATGTAAATCTAAATATATATCACTCAAAGGTGACTGACTGACTGGCATAGTGATCTATCAACGCACAGCCCAAACCACTGGACGGATCGGGCTGAAATTTGTTTTGTAAATCACTTACATATCTGACCTTACGACGCAAGTCTGTTTGTAAATTGGTACCTACTTATGGGCTGTAAGGTGCGCCCTTTAAATGTAATTGCATTGTTTTTATGCAATGACACTTGACTACTTTTTGTATTCACCTACATTAATTGACCTTTGAGAACGCAAATTTGCAGAATGTTTAATTAACACGGTTTTTTCCAACATGCAATTACGCAATATACTATTACGCACTATAAAATATATAATTAATGAATTATTGTAAGTAAGTATACTTAGGGGCAAATTCACCGATCGCTATAAAATCTTAGTTTAATGAAGCTAAGTTTCCAGTGACCTGGTTTACAGATCAGTGTTGATCTCGTTTAACGTCAAACTGATTTCACCAGCACCATTTTAAACGCGTTCAAGAAAGCCATAGATAAAACAAACATTTCGCTTGGCGCGAGCCCTAAAATGTCGTAGCCGCGTTTCATTTTACGTCAAAATCTACGATCTCATACGTATTTCATGTATAGAAGTAATAACGAAACGTGTTTGATTGTTCATAGTGTTACAAGCTCAGAAAATGTTCTCTTATTAAATAGGTAATACGATAAAAAAATATTTAGAGTAAGGTATATATTTAATTTTATAAACATTTAAAAGATATTATTCCATACATATTGTTTTACCTTTATTTTAATGTAAAAACTTATGAAATATAATTATTTGTGACGAATTTTTTTTCACTATTGGCAATATTGTGTTTCTTCTTTGTACGAAAATTTTTACATCTTTCTTTATATCATTTTTATTTATAGCGTGTGTAAATTAGTTTTTTCGTAGTATTATTTACTCTTTATAAAGAATGGTTGCATCAATAATATACAAAGCATTTTTATGTTAGTTATTATTGTGATATTTACAAAAAGTGAAGCGGCTAACTGGCCAAAATTGGGTGGTTAGAATGAAGCTTAGCTTGATCCAAGTTATGTTTGTGCTGGTGAAATGCAAAATGTGCCTCTAATCACGATTAAGCTCTTAAACTGCGCTTCGTTGAAACTAATTGCGATTAGTTTCATCAGTGAATTTGGACCTTAGTCAATAACAAATATGCACCTAACTAGAAAAGCGGGGCCTGAACCAATTAGTTTTCCTACAAAAACTTATGTACAATTATTTCACACCACGTGCTTACGGTGAAGGAAAACATCGTGAGGAAACCTGCATATGTCCTAGAAGTAATTCGTATACATAACAATTTAATATTACGGGAACTGTATGAAATATATTACTGAGTGAATTTGAATTGAGAACTGAAAACCCTATAATAACTTAAATGTGTATATATTGGTTAGGTAATAAGGTAATATATTATAATTATATTTTTATTTGAAGACCTAAATACCAATGCTATCGGTAATATTTTTATTTTTCTAATAATATTTTTAATTCAATTCGTTCGGCATGTTCAATCACCATCACACACGCCGTTGTGCAAGACGTATGTACCTGGAAAGAAATAAAATTATTTTTGTCAGAGGCGTGTTTGTTTTAGGTCCAAATTCACCGATGAAACTAATCGCAATTAGTTTCAACGAAGCGCAGTTTTAGGTCCAAATTCACCGATGAAACTAATCGCAATTAGTTTCAACGAAGCGCAGTTTTAGAGCTTAATCTGGATTAGAGGCAGATTTTGCATTTCACCAGCACAAACATAACTTGGATCAAGCTAAGCTTAGTTATCATTCTAAACGCCCAATTTTGGCCAGTTTAGGCCAGCGTTTAGGCGCTGTCACTTGTTGTAAATGTCACTATAATAACTAACATAAAAATGCTTTGTATATTATTGATGCAACCATTCTTTATACAGAGTAAATAATACTACGAAAAAACAAATTTACACACGCTATAAATAAAAATTATATGAAGAAAGATGTAAACATTTTCGTACAAAGAAAAACACAATATTGCCAATAGTGAAAAAAAATTCGTCTCAAATAATTATATTTCATAAGTTTTTACATTAAAATAAAGATAAAACAATATGTATGGAATAATATCTTTTAAATTTTTTATAAAATGAAATATATACCTTACTCTAAATATTTTTTTATCGTATTAACTATTTAATAAGATAACATTTTCTGAGCTTGTAACACTATGAACAATCAAACACGTTTCGTTATTACTTCTATACATGAAATACGTATGAGATCGTAGATTTTGACATAAAATGAAACGCGGCTACGACATTTTAGGGCTCGCGCCAATTGAAATGTTTGTTTTATCTATGGCTTTCTTGAACGCGTTTAAAATGGTGCTGGTGAAATCAGTTTGACGTTAAACGAGATCAACACTGATCTGTAAACCAGGTTACCGGAAACTTAGCTTCATTAAACTAAGATTTTATAGCGATCGGTGAATTTGCCCCTAGTCAGAGAGTGTGGTAAACTTTCATGCATTTTACTTTTTAGACAAATAGTAGCGCACCAACAACCATTCATCAAATTCGATGGATGATGAGGCGGCGAAAAAAGATTAGCGCATTTGCCAGCTTGCTAAGCTAGGAACCCAAAAGTGAAACTATGCCTGGTTTTTAATACAATTGAGATTTAAGTAAGTCCCGCATATTACTCTTTGTCAGAATAAAATATCTCATAATAATACCCGCAACATATCTCATAAAGAAATAAAACATGAAGTACACTTACTTATTCCGCAGTTGCGCGCACAAATCAACTTTCCAGGGTTTATATAAGTTACTTTGTCTGTGCCACAGACAGGGTCGTACTCCGAGGTAGCGAGGCAGTCCTGGGCACATTGTTTCCGCGACGCACTCTCGGTACTGCAAATTAGAGATTCAATCTAACGACGGAACTAGAAGAGAAACACTTTGCTAAGAAATTATATTACGGTGGGATAGCGAGTGGCGGAAATAAACGTAGGAAACGTAGGAAGTAAGGAAAACATATAAACTACAATAACGCTTGTTCTTTCCCGTTGAGTGCATCTCGCACGATTAATGTACAGTGTTGCCACAAGGCGATGGGGATGAGATAATTGGATCTGCCAATCGTAAAGTTGCAACGCAATAAACATTTCTCTACTCATTCCTGGTATAGAAATATGAAGTGTGTCTGCTTTTCGGGCGGGAAGATTCGATTTTAATTTGAAAATTATTGTAGTATTGGGAATAATTACGTACGAGTCTGGAAATATGATTTTATCCAAAGACAGCGTCTTTTCTGGTAGTACAACCGGTTGCCCCAAGATCGCCACAATATTGTCATCTCCGGGTTTACTGTTATCATTTTGAATGAGAGTGGGCACAGGTACCTTCGATGGGCCAACGGTATTTATCAAATATTCACTAGGATAACGCATTTGTTGTTCATTCGAAGACTCGTGGCCATATTGTAAACTCCTACCCTTCAATTGTCCGTTTTCATTGTTATACTGGTTGTAATCTTGATTTAAAAGCCAATTTTGATTGGGTTTGATTTGTTGCTGATCCCAAAGAACATAATTTGGATACCATTTAAATCTATCATCGTTTAATACATTATTTTGATTAGGTTGTCGTGAATAATATTCACTTTGTTGCCTTCGGTTGAAATAACCATTAGAAACAGGTTGTCCTTGATCATACAAACCAGGACTTGGCTGCCCTGCCCGAACGTCAGGTTGACCCATATTTGAAAAATCATTTTGATCTAGACGTCCTGTATTCAGAAATTCATTTTGGTCGAGTCGGCCTGAATTTGAAAACCCACTCTGGGGTCTTTTATGATCAATAAAAACATTTTGTTTATAAAATCCTGTATTGTAATCGCGTAAATTTAAGTCTGGTTCTTGACCTTGATATTGACGATAAAAATTATCGGTTGAAAGACCTGTGTCTGGTTTCAATGGATAATATAGATTTGGTCCCCTTAAGTAGTTAGCTTGTTGAACATCTGAATCTTGATATGCATCAAAATTTTCTGCGTTTGGGTAGTTTACCAGATTTGGCAATGTTAATAAATTGTTATCCTGAAAATATACAAAACACATCGTAAATTCATCAGATTTTTAAATCAATCTACTTATACGAATAATATTTTTTTTAAAGATTTTTTTTTTGCAGTTAATTTCTTTTTAGTTTAAAAGCATCAATACAATGATTATGAATACGTGGATAGGAGCTGTTGTAATTCTTACCCCGTTATTTGTATGAAACAATGAATAATCCTGGAAATTATTTCCATGGCTTCCTCGGTTATCGTAAAAATCCATTTCAAACTTTTTCTTTATTCCAATAGTTTCAGATTTCATCAAAGCTGGCTTGGCAGTATCTTGAATAACTTTAATATCCGTAGTACTCTCATTTTCAGGAAGAAGGAGGCTTATCTGAATACACACTGTAAATTATATTGGATTAGAGGCGCGAACACATCTTGATAGGGATTAATATTTTGGTACATTTCTGGACAAATTGACCTACTTGCTATTCATAACTTGAACTTTGGAAAATGACTGAATACTGTCATCAAGATAGAGAAGTACATAACAAATAAAACCTCCCTAAGTACATACTTAATTATTCTTTTTTAGAACATAACCTAGTGGAAGATTATGTTCGTAACTGTTAGGAAAAACACGAACACAAGGTGGGATTGAACCCACGAACGTGGGTGTGTCCATGCCTTTTAAATTCCATATCAGAAAATTTACCTCTAATCCTTGGACTATCTTACATACACGTTAAGCCACTTTCATAGAGGTATATCATTACGTGACCTCCAGGACGAATTTCAGAACCGCTCATTTTGGTATACCTACACTACAGGGAGGGCCCGGAGGGTAGTGTAGGTATTATGGCCATGATCATAAAATTCTAATCAAATAAAGATATTTTGAATTTGAAGTTACTCACCGAGATATAAAAACGCAGAATACACTGTATTCACCATTATTAAAATGTTATTATGATGAATACAACTAATATTTTAGAATAAGTACCTACTTAGGTAGGCCTATGTAGGTAGGTTAGTCAATAACAACAGAACAACTAAGCACTGCATAGGTACAAACGTTCGGTTTATTACGGCAAAATAGTATCGAGAACTAATTAATTCGATGGCCCTACTCTGTCTGAACTCGTTATTTCAATACGTACAATATACATTTAACCACTAATATTCTTCGTCATTATAATAGATAGTTTACCCACTTAATGAGTATGACATGTAGTTCATAATTATCCGCTAATTGGGGAAACAACAGTCGCAAAGAGGAAGTAAAAACCCAAAACCATTAAAAATTCTAATGCATTGGCCGATCATCACTATGCTATCCTAAATCTACTATAAGTAGGTTCGTTCCAATAAGCTTTCATGGCTGTGTGGCTTTGCATTGATGCTATATTTCCGGAGGTCGACAATCGATATACATATAGGTACATAAATCAGTCATTAAAATAATAAAAGTATTTTTTTATGTGTAGTACGATACAAGTAAAATTAGCGTATCCGGCCCACCGCCTCTGAGTCTTGTTTACCTATTAAGTATGTGCAAACGGTGATTTAAACTTTATATACGAACGAATTTTTGTAGTACCAAACTCAAAAAAAAACATCATATTACGATTTATTTTTTGTTCTATTCATCGAATCTATTATTCGATAAGCTTTTATATTATTTTTGATAAGCACCTATGCAAAACCTGCATAGCAGATGTGTTATAATGCACGCCCTCTTATCGCCGAAGATGACTAGGAATTAAAGTGAATTACGGTTACGACATGTTACATACGCCATCAGTGCGAAATCAAGCCTGTGTTGTAGATACCTACTAGGTTTTTTTACTTGCGTAGCGGAGTTTTTTTGCGTGCCTAGTGAGAGTTTTCTTAGGCAATCTGAGGGCTTAATGCGAGATTTTCACTAACACTATCACAAGTGACGCGTATAAAGAAACAAAAAAGCGCCATCTGTCGGCCCTCCGGTGGAACTATTATGATCCCACTTAGAGGAGAAATACTATAACAATTGGATATATGTACTTAGAAGTTTTTCTCCGATGAGATATTTGATTTTCAAACAGTTTTATGAAAGTGATTATTTCACGTTATGCGATCAAATATTCCGTTGATGGGATATTTCTTTATAGTTTATCCTTTTTTCAGTAGAAAGGGTATCCTCATGTATATAAAATAGGGTATTCTTATGTTTATAAGAATACCTTATAAGATATAATGAATAAACTTTTGATGCAGTATTATATACTTACTTTTATATATACATTTCAGCAAAACGTCCTATATACAATATTTAAGGTACTTTCCCGCTATGTGTCTTAGCCGTGGGACGGCCTATATATGAATTTTATTACAGCACCTTTATTAGAGAAAGCCTTTAATATTCTACCTTTGGTTTGATTTTTTTCGGTCCTCATGTTTTTCTATTTATAGACAAGGTTTTATTAAAAACCAAAGACAACATCGGAAATCTAGTGTGACAAAGAGCAAGAAGAGCGTCAAAGTGTAGAAAAAAGTAAGGATGCTATAAAGCGATTGTCATTCTGTCATTCTATTGTCTGTGACAGCGTCTAAAGAACGAGTTTCCTTCCGACCAAGTGTAAAGAAAATTCTGGTCTGTTCCTTGTAATAAAGCCGGCAATTTTACTAAATTGTGCTATTGTTTTGTTAGTTATCCACTTAAAACCATACTATTCGTGAAGCGGGTAAGCTTTAACGGAATAAATTAAAAATAGAAATCGATTTTCAATTAAGTTCTGCTAATTTCGCGTTGTTCATTGTTTACCGGCAGGTGTATCGTAAATAGGGAAAATGAGTTGTCCATTCAACGAAGAACAATTGACTCAATTGAAGGCGTTTGTGGAGTTGTGCAAGACACAGCCGCAGATTCTGCATCACCCGAAACTGTCTTTTTTCAAAGATTACCTTGTGTCTTTGGGGGTGACGATACCGACAGCTACGTTTGGTGCAAAGAACTTCACACCCGCCGGTGATACGTACGTCGTTTACTTACCTTAACCTATTACTTAGATGAAAGAATAACGCCTATATTCCAAATAGACACAATAAGCCTCTGCTGCCTGGAATGAATCGACAATTCTTATATTTTATTTTACACGTACAATTTAACTACCACGAAAATGTATTTCTTATAGCCAATATGTTATCCTGTTGTATAAGCTATTTATTGTAATGTTTTATCAAAATCCATTCAGTAGTTTTTGCATGAAAGAGTAACAAACACACATCCATACAAACATTCTTACAAACTTTCGCGTTTTTATAATATTAGTAGGATTAATTCAAATATTAACTATATTTTATAAACTACTTTTAGCTGCAACTTCATCTAACATGTTTTTGAGTAGGCACCCTAATAATCATGATCATTAAACCTATCTTCTTTTCATCAAAATAGATGTATATTGTAGCTGTTTGCCATGAAAAGGTATCATATAGACTTTCACATTTATTTAACACAGACTATATCTTGAGCCTGCCTACCTGGCCTTTGTAACTAGAGTAGTAAACAAATAATTGCATTCTATTATTGCAAACTAATTCTAAAATTCATAGTGATTCATATAAAGCAACTTGTAATGAATGATGCCTTATGTACAATATACCCTGTGGAGCTCAACTTGATGATTATAAATGATGCTTTCAGTAACACGGGCAATAACAATGCTGAAGAGCCATCCCAGTCATCATCTGAGGAGGAATCGGAACCAGAGTCTGATGTGGAGCTGGACATGGAAGGTTACACCTTTTATTTAATCAATATTTCATTATGTTATGTTTTTATAGAATTTTCCTATAATATTGCAACATAACAGTTTTGACTTTTGAGATATTATGTCTCAGACAACCGCTTTAGCTATTTCAATACAAAATCCAGTTGGTAGTGTGTGAATCCTACATTATTTCATCATGTAAATTTCAATATTATTAATTTATTGTAGGTATCATAGAACCAGATGCTTTAGACGAGAGCCAAGTGATTGGTGATGAATTGAAAGAGGTGACAGATGAAGAGCGTGATCAGTCTGATGAGAAGAGGTCTGAGGCAATGAGAGCATTCTCAGAACAGCAGTTTGATTCAGCCATCAAACTATACACTGAAGCTATACTTCTCAACCCTCAAAGTGCTCTGCTGTTTGCCAAGAGAGGACAGGTAAGATATTTTTAAGTATTTCTCATATTCAGAAAATAAGTATTGATAAGTTTTTAGCATGATGTGAATTGTGACACATGTGCTAACTTCAGTGTAATATTCTTGTTGTTGTAATTTCAATATTCCTGCTCATCAGGCATACCTCAAACTCAACCGGCCCAATGCATGTATCAGGGATTGCACTCGCGCCCTAGAACTGAACTGTGACAGTGCTGCGGCATACAAATTCCGTGGAAGAGCTTACAGGTATTATCATTAAAGTTACTATTGAGAATATGTTTTGCAAGTAAACCAATAATAGGTTTTAAAAATAAACATTATCTGACTGCTCATGCATACATGAAGACTTGATAATTTACTGTAGGTATAATGTGAATTATTTAGTATCTTATTGCTATAATAAATAATATTAAAATGTTAATTGTTTTCACAACAAAGATTTTTCACAAAGCAACTTTTTCTGATGTGTCAATTGCAAATATTAAGACCAAATTAGTGAATAAAGAAATGACACAAAATGTATGTGTCATGAGATATATTGTAACCATTACGAATTGTAACTATATTTTTGAAAAGAGTAATTGTTGAGTTTCTTGCCCAGCAAAAACAACCTTCCGACCCTGGTAGCATTTATAATCCTGAACCAAGTATTTTTTTGTGTCCTGCTGGTTAGAAAGTAGTCTTTGTACAAAGTCTTATCAAATAAAGATATTTTTCATTTTCATTCTGAAAGAAGCTAAAAACGAGTATAGTTAAAATTCATTAAATAAATAGTATGGCCTATAATTTTCTCTTAAGTTATATTATTATGTCTCTTGTAACTTGTATCTAATATTTTTACTCATTTTCAGGCTATTGGGCAAATTCGAAGAAGCATCCCATGATCTTTGTGAATCTCTGAAGATTGACTATGATGACCAGACCAACGAGTGGCTCAATGAAGTGAAGCCTAATGCTGAGAAACTACGCCAGCACAAACTCAGTGTCCAGCGCAAGAAGGAAGAGAAAGAGGTATTATTATAATGGCAGCATCTTAAAGAACTTATACTTTAAAGACTGGTATGGTATGGGGTTTATATTTAGCCCAACTGGTCTATATTAATTACTAATAACTACTGCTGCACAATTTTTATGGATGAATATTGTCAATGGAAATAATTTCCGTAATCATATTTATTATAATGAAATTTGACTAATAGCTTCTGAAACAATATTGTGTGGATGTGATAAAATTAAAACCAAGTAATTTGTTTAAAACATGCATATCCATATTTTTTATAGAGTGTAGATCCCTCTAAACACCTGTGAAGGGTTACAAATAATGTAATATTTCAGCACCGCGAGAAGTTGAGGCGTGTCCGTAAAGCGCAAGAGGCCCGCGCCCGCGCAGCACGCGCTCAGCCGGCCCCCGGCGCGGCGCCAGCCGGCATGGGGGGCCCCGGAGGAATAGGGGGCGCAGCCGGATTCAACCCACAGGACTTTACCAACCTGCTCTTTGACCAAGACATCATGACCGCTTTCCAGGCAAGTAGCCTATGTATTATAATTATTGAGCTAATTTATTCCACTGCTAACATACATTGTAAAAAGATTCTGGATTTCTCTCTCAACTGGCTTATCGCTTTTATTTTAAGAACAGTTATATTAAGTACGACAATGCATGCTTCACACCTCACATTACAAGTTGCCCATAGGCCACTGTAATCACATACCATCAGATTGGCCGCGTGTTTTTTGCAGAACTCAATAGATCAATAGAGATAAATGGTGAAAAAATCTTTTAAATTCCATTTTTGGTCCATACATACTGTTGAGTGCTCAAAAATCCTAACAATTCTGAATGTCAGAACTCCAGCAACAGATTAACTATAGGTCATGATTCAACATATAATTCTGATATTGTTTATTTAGAACCACAATACCTATTTATATTTGCATGTTTCCAGGACCCTGAAGTGGCAGCAGCGTTTCAAGATGTATCCTCGAATCCGGCCAACTTTGTCAAGTACCAGAATAATCCTAAGATAGCATCTGTCATAGAGAAGTTGCAAACTAAATTGGGCAAAGGTGGCTCAGGCGGGTTTCCAGGAGGATTTGCAGGTAACCACTAGTAACATACATATGCTCGCGCCTGTATCCAATGGGGGTAGGCAGAGACCACTGTGACACACATATAAAGATTTTGAAGTTAATTTACTATTTCTATAAATTTTCAGTAATTTTCAACAAAGTAATGCTTAAGAGATATTTTATACCATACATAAATATCTTACTGCATAGTCTCTGGTCTCTCAAATTTCTTAAGTTGAATTACGACAAGTTATATTAAATATATCAAAAAAATTTACAGGTTTCGGTGGTGACAATGCTCCGGAGGGCCAAAAGCCCGGTGACGATGACGTCGGTCTCGACTAAGCACTCAACTCCATTCCTACGTCACCCTTTAATAGCTTAGCAATATCAATCAATCACACCAATGACTTGAAACTGTATGTAGATTAAGGTTTTAATAGTATTGCTAATGCTACTTGGAGCGACGTTATATTGTGCGAAGTATATGTATTGGAGTTATTACTTGATGATTGCCTTATATATATTATGGTTGGGTGCTTGTCAATATATTATATATATTAAGTTAATGTATGAGCACTGGGAATAGGCCAGTGTGTCAAATTCATGTTTCAGAGCTGCACATCTATAACAGCGTAAGCGCAAGACGTGAAGAGAATATTGTTTTAAATAGCGAAGGCATTTTCTGTAGGACATATTATATAAATATTCGATACACGGGATTCCGAACACTCTTGTCACGTTTTTCGTTTTTTCTACTCTATAAACATATTTTTGTTATTACAATTTAATTCAAACGTTTGCATTATGTTACTACAAATTATTTAACAAGCATCATATTGAAGAGATGCACAGCACTGATATATTAGAGACTAGTCTAGAGAGTTAAATGAGTTTCCAAAAATATTTTATAACTGGAAATATTGCTTATTATTTCCTTCTTAGCAGATAGCTATAAATCTAAAACACGATGGATTGAAAAGGAATACTATTCTTACACCGAAAGGTTTTGTCTGATAATAATCGTTGTTTTGTAATGTAATGGCAAATAAAATTATGGAAATTACACACTGCATTCTTTATTTAATAAATTTATCACTATGCTATTACCAATATTGACACTTACACATCATTTACGCGGCCCCATCCTAACCGGATCTTCTTTTCATGCAGCTTCAGCCATGAAGGCATACTACGCGGCAATGCGTGTGCATTGGGGAACTTTAAAGGCGGAGGCGGCATCTTGAATGGATCTTCATTCTTTAGTTTTCGTAACAAGTACTCTTTGTTGATCTGCTTGGGGTCACGATATTTGTCCATGTAGAGGTTAAATGGTCTTTTACGCGGAAACCATTCCTGAGGCCTGATGTAAGGTGCTGGGAAGTCATACTCATAAACTGCAAAGATATTTTCCAATTATAGATTGGCAGTAGGTAAACAAACTTGCCACTACTTTCCTACGCCGATTTGTATGAAATCAAAATAGTGCCAAAATAGATTTTAAGAAAACGCCCACTAAGCACTATACATACCCTGTTTGAGAAATAAATAAATATTACTAAATTCCTATTTAAAAAATGCAGACCATGTTTAGATTAATAGATTTGTCAATTGTGAATTAGAGTGCAGTTATGCCTAGGTCAATTTATCATCATTGGCAATTGTTACAGGTCTGTCGGAGGTCTAAAATAATCTGACAACCCAGATCTCAGATCTTCCTCATCAAATGGGTTGCGAAGGTCAGATGGCAGTCACTTCATATAAAAAACAGGTGATCAGCTATATTGGGTTGAATCACGTGCCAACCCCAACAAAGTATGGGATAAGGTCAGGGAAATTATGGTGCCTAGGTTGTAATCACTATACTTAGTTTGTTTAGAATTAACTATAACAAGTTCAACAAGAACAAATATTGATCAGTCGGAGCCAATACTTTTTAAAACATTGTGTTTGAAATATGAACTTTCATAGCTTATCCTTTGCATGAACATTAAATAACTTACTTGGTTCCTTCATGTTTAAAACATTGTGGAAGAAATCAGTCACAGACTCATCCCAGTCACTTTGATAGAATGCCAGCCCTGCCGGAGTGATGTTGTCTTGGAACTTTTTGTACCAATCCCTTGTGACAAAGGTCCTATCTTCAAGACTGGTAGATGTTACTGAAAAAAATCTAAGTTCTTTGAACTATTCTACCAAAAAGTTTGCAGAAAAGCTTGCTGCATTCATTGCAAAAAGATCATAAAAATAAATAGCATATACAGTTTCAACCATGAAGTGTACAATAAATATACATATATTTATTATACACTTCTGATAAACAATTACTATAAAAATAATTACTACAAAACAAAGTCATGCCAAGTATTTCTTTGACACTATGCATAGAGATGAATATAATTGAGTAATTAAGTCATAACGATAGCAATTTAAACAAAACTTGCTGTGCTATGAATATTTGATGAGTGAAATGGTGAAAGCTTATATCCATTATACACTTCATTCCAATCCATAGAGCAAATTACATAAAATTTCCTATTGATTTTATTTATAGTAAAATAAATACAAGAAGACACAGGGAGATAACATGTTTTAAAAGATACTTATAAATTCTTTTAATGAATGCGTACAAACATATCCATGCAAGATGACTAGGTCAGCATCAGACTGCATTAATCACATCTATTGATTTCCTATTAGTATATTTGGCACACAGCAAAAGTGGGGAATAAACAAGTTTTCACCCCTCTGACTCTATAAATAATAAACATTGAAGAAGACTCACCTTTGGGCAAATCATATGTGACTGTTCCATCCTGTTTGTATAAAACAAATACATATCTATGATACCCTGTTCCCTTCAAGGGGAAAGGATGTAAGTAGTCCACAATAGTGTCACCCTTCTCAACAAAATTGCCAGGTATGTTAGCAACCAGCCAGTGAACATATTCCTTATTGTTATCTGTCAAATGACCATCTGGATTTGTCAAAGCCAGTGTCCACAGAGTTTTGTCGTCAGAATCATATGTAACACTGGGAAGTGTGCGAGCTTCTATAGGTTTAATTACATTTCCTGAATAAACTGGAAAATGTGACCCATTATTCAGATCATACAACACATCTAAATTCACATAAGGTATAAAGTAGCCTTCCCCAAACAAATGTTCAAATATACCATAGTGATCAGCAATTTGTTTTTTATGCCTAGGGCCATATGTATCAAGCCAATCCTTTTTAGCTTCTTCTAAATTTATAATAAGCTTATGATTTCGAGCTAACTGCTCAAGGTCTCTATCATTCTTGATCTTTTTTAAGTGCTCCATGCGCATCATGCGTAGTTCAGAAGACGATTTCCTGGAATTTTTTTATCATGAAACATACTATCATATTATAATATTTAAGGCTTTCATATCTATATTTACAGAATGTAAACATAAAAAGTTATGGAGAATGAAAAGTCTGAGAGTAAAATGCAGAAACAGAGAAAAAGTAGCTCCTTATTTTTTGTACTGTATCTATTATGGTAAGTCTCACATTGTTTCTACTTTCCTAATCAAAACTAAGGAAATTTTGAGTTATTTGACTTAATGCAATAAATATATGAATTTATGCTGCATGCATTAACATTATTTTATTAATAAACAGTTGAAGGCTGGTTTGGGGCAAGATCATACAATATATTGTAGAAAACAAGGAATTTTTGTTACATATACTTACTTGACACGCGGAAGACCTATGTCTATTTTAGTCGTATATATTTCATCTTTATAATTCAATTCATCAATGCGTTCTTTGATCGTCTTACAGTTAATAGGAGCTTTCCCTCTTATTCTGTGGCCAAGTCGAATTTGTTGAAACTGGACATTAGTTGTAACCCAAGCTCCTCGAAATGTATTAAGCATATTGCTTGCTCTTGTATGAAAAAAGTAACTATGTTCAAGAACAGTGGAGCCAATTCGTATTATTTTAACTTTACAATAAAGTGCGAACTATATTTTTATAATTGTATAGGTTATAAATGTAAGTTGCGAGTGAAGTGACACTGACACTGCTCAGCTGACTGTCAGACAGTCTTCCATTGTCTGTCTTGACAAACGCAATGTTTTCTTTATCTATGTTTCAGACAGCAGTGCTTAAATACCAATTCATATAAACTATAGACTATTCATATCAAATCAAAAGTCGCGATAAACATTCGCTCTAACACGGAATAGACTGAAACCGATTTCGATAAACCCGGTTACTTCATAGACCGGCTAAAAACCGGAACCCGATATAATTTAGTTTTTTAAGCAGACCAATCTGACCAATTTGTTTAGAGCACTGATTTCTGTAATTTTGCAAAAAAAAACACATCCATGTTTAATGAAAATTCTCTATAAGTATTATTTTTGCATATTTAAGTATATAAAAACTAGCACAAAACTAAAAATCTATTTTAAATTATGTTGATTTGCCTTTCGACAGGCTAACTAGGTACTTAGTTGTTTAAGGATTCTCTACCTATAGCAATGACTTCCAAAGCGGTCTATAGGTATCAATCGCTAGGGTTCAACGAGCTGCGAGGGGTTCATGCCAGCGGAACGAAACAGTAGGTTAACGAAATTGGGGGTCCACCTTATTTTTTCTGTTCCATGGGGTCCACAGTAATTAATGTCAAGTCTTGACTTTGGATTAATAGTAGCCTAAGTTACTCCATGTAACATTATTTATCCGCTAGTGAAAGTCCCGTTCAAACAGACAGACAGATAATTTTGAATAAAATAGTTTTTTCTGTGTCAGTACCGTGTGTGATTTTGGAATTACAAACAGACACTTCAATTTTGTTAATCTGTATAGATTAAGTACAGTGTACGCTGGACTAGTTATTCCATATTATACAGGATGTCTAGATTACCACCTTACAAAGAAAGTTACAACCGAAAGGTATGGGTTGTAAACTGATACTGAACATGGCTGCAGGATATCAAAGGTCTATAAAAGTAACCTCCTGCCATGACCAGCCATAACTACACGGCTTTTAACAATAATACATGATAAAGAAAGCATGTTACGGGGTAGGTACAAATTAACTACTATTTGGCTAAGTACCTCGTTGGTCTAGTAAACGCTACGTCGGGCTCGAGGTCCTAGATTCGGACCTCGGATCGGGTAAAATGTTACCTATTGGAGTTTACCTTCTGTAATTTCCTAGTAGCAGCCCGGTATCTGGATTACAGACTTAAACATAATTGGCGATATAATATGGATGCATAGATACCTATATACCGTCACCAGTTATGAGCGGTCAATAAAAATAGTTACGGTAACTGTGCATGTTTTTTATTTGCGACGCGCCATACAGACTGATAGCGACAGACTCATAAAATGACTAGTGCGCATTCAAGGTCAGCGCTCATAGCTCGTGACGGAACCCATAGGTACTATAAATACACCTCTGCCTGCCTATCCTGCAGGGAGTACATAACAGGCGTGAGCATACATAATGTATGAATTAATTAAAATTTTTGTTTGTGTACCGAACACTTTAATAAATTGTATACAAAAAAAATATTTTGGCATTAAAATTTACAAACATACATAAATTTTATTTATTTCGTTTTGTGACTCATCTCTAGAATTGCTAGTCCTATTGAGCTGTGATTGAGTGAGTGAAATTATCAAAATAGTATTATATTCATTCCAGTCTTTGATTATTAAGTGAGATTCATTCATTCTGTCTGCTGTGTGAGTGGTTGTTTTTTAGAAGAGCCCAGCCCAATGCATCCTCTCCTCCACTCAATTTCATTGTGCCAATAGTGACGGCCACAGTACAGTGCGCGTGTGTGTGAGTTGTGAACGTAAAACTGACTGAACTGAACGGACAGAACAATCAATAAAAAGTGGTCTGTAAATTCTGTAATTACCTTCTCAAGATATTTTTTTAATGAAGACGATGAGATGGAATCGTAAATTGTGTTTATTTGTGAAGGCACTCTTACGGACATGAGATAAATAATAAATGTACATGTAAACAAAATTGCAATAATATCGTGTAATCTTAGGAGCCATTTACACATGGCGAGAAGTCACGTAGACTTTTACACTGGAAGTGAAACGTATATAGTAGTAGTGTCGGTACATATTTAATTGTAAGTAAGGTGAAAAGGTGGGATTCGACTTCGTTCGGACTTGTAGAAGATATGGATAGCAAAAATATTCAGAAAAATGCCATGCAAAAGAGTGCGGAATTTACTTTCACGCCACCTCCTGAGGCTCCCGTGTTTGAGCCCACACCCGAAGAATTTTTGGATCCTTTGGGATATATAGCAAAAATACGTCCGGTTGCTGAAAAAACGGGAATATGTAAAATAAAGCCTCCGGCACGATGGCAGCCACCATTTTCATTAGATGTCGACAAATTAAAATTTGTCCCACGAATTCAGAAAGTCAACGAGTTGGAAGCCATAACGCGATTGAAACTTTTGTTTCTTGAGAAAATTCTTAAATTTTGGGATTTACAAGGCTCACCTTTAAAAATCCCTATGATTGAAAACAAAACTTTGGACTTGTATTGTTTAAAGTTTTGGGTTGATGAAGAGGGTGGCTTTGCAAGTTGTAATACGCCTAAAAAATGGCGTAAGATCGCCAACGCAATGGGCTATAGTCAGAATGCTAATACAATGAATTTCTTAAGGAGTAATTATGAGAAAATATTGCTCCCTTTCGATATATTTGAAAAGAGCAAAGCAGACATATTGAAAACTGTTAAAAAGACTGAAATAAAAGATGAAGGAGGAGAACCTAGCAAACAATTGTTTAAAGAAATATCAATTGAATCAATAATTGAAATAAAGGATGAAGAAGATGAGAAGCCCCACTCAAGTATTAAGAAAGCTAAGACAGGTTCTGATATAAAATCAGATGAGAAGAAGCCGGTTGATTCAGATGAAGTCAAGCGTAGTAGGGAGTTAAGGAGACTTGCATGCTATGGCCCAGGTCCAAAAATGCCTGGTTTGAATGATGAAGAGTTTGATATAACAAAATGTAGGAAGAGGCCACGGTATGACTTGGATCCTTTAGCTATTTATGTATGTGCTATTTGCCAAAAAGATAACAGAGATGATTTACTTTTAATCTGTAATGGTTGTTCAGATACTTACCACACATTTTGTCTGAAACCTCCACTCCAGTCAGTACCTGATGGTGACTGGCGGTGTCCTTGCTGTATTTCAGAAGTAGTTCATAAGCCAGCTGAGGCTTTTGGATTTGCTCAAGCTGAACGAGAATACACTCTCCAACAGTTTGGAGAAATGGCTGATAAATTCAAATCTGATTATTTTGGGATGTCAGGTCATTTGGTACCTACAACTATTGCTGAAAAGGAATTTTGGAGGATCATTTCGTCAGTGGAAGAAGATGTAACTGTTGAGTATGGAGCTGACTTACACTCCATGGACCATGGTTCTGGATTTCCAACAAAATCCTCACTAAACCTTTATCCGGGAGATCAGGAGTATGTTGATTCGGGCTGGAATTTGAATAATTTGCCAGTTCTAGAAGGATCTGTTTTAAGATTTATAAATGCTGATATATCAGGGATGACTGTACCTTGGATGTATGTTGGAATGTGTTTTTCAGCATTCTGTTGGCACAATGAAGATCATTGGAGTTATTCCATTAACTATTTGCACTGGGGTGAGGCAAAGACTTGGTATGGAGTGCCAGGCAGTGGAGCAGAGTTGTTAGAAAATGCTATGAAAGCAGCAGCACCTGATCTATTTAAGAGTCAACCTGACTTATTGCATCAATTAGTGACTATAATGAATCCCAACATTTTGATGGCTGCAGGAGTACCCATATATAGAACCGATCAGAATGCAGGAGAGTTTGTGGTCACTTTCCCCAGAGCATATCATGCGGGTTTCAATCAAGGATACAACTTCGCTGAAGCTGTAAACTTTGCTCCTCCAGACTGGCTCCATATTGGCAGGGAATGCATAATGCATTACAAGAATTTAAAGAGGTTTTGTGTATTTTCTCATGATGAGCTGATATGTAAAATGGCTCTAGAAGGTGACCGGCTAGATTTAGAAACTGCTTTAGAAACACAGAAAGAGTTGGTTCGTGCTACAAAAGAAGAGGGTTCTTTGAGAACAGCCATTAGAGAGAAAGGCCTCCATAGTGTTAGCAGAACTGCATTTGAGCTACTCGGAGATGATGAGCGCCTTTGTGAAGTGTGCAAAACTACATGCTTTCTATCCTCTGTGGCATGCAGGGAATGTAAAAACATGGCATGTTTGCAGCATGCAGCTGAATTTTGTCCATGTCCTTTAAAAAAGAAGACACTCAATTATAGATATGACATGAATGAGTTGCATATTATGTTGCAAACTATTGATTTCAGAGTCAACAGCTTTGATAAATGGATGACTGAGTCAAAAAATATACTTCTCCCCACTGCACCTGACATTGGAAGGTTACAGAAATTAAAAGTACTCATAGATGAAGCTGATGAACTAAAAATACCAAAATGTGTATTACTCACTCAGTTAAAAGATGAATACACAAAGGCAACAGAAAATGTTGAGCCAATTGTCATAGAATTAGATGATGATTGAGAATCATTATATGATAACTGCTTAGTACAAACTTATTATAGTTGAAATTTCAATGTAGTGTAGTACTGAGTTCTATTATACATTTGCCAGTGTAATGTTTTTAATAATAGACTGTAGTCCATCATAATTGAGGCAGCTTGCTTTTAAGTGATTAATATAACTAATTTTATTACTAGCTGAAGATAATTTCTGCCAGTTCATAATTACCTGTGGAAATCTAATTTAATTGTGTTCATTTGCTAAAAATACTTTTGATTTCATTTGACTTCAGAATGTTCTTAATTTTATAATCACCATTCTATTGTGTGATATTATTTTGCCTTAGTATTGTTTGTATATTTCAGAGTAAGGTATTAATGTGTGTGAGTAAATCAACATTAGTCTTAATATTCTATAACTTGCAAGAATTATATTATTATTGGTAATCCCACCGTATTATAATAAATAAGATTATAGACTTAATGATTGTATTTAATATCTTTTAGTGGCTGCCCGAAAAAAATTATGAATCGTATGACACAATGTATCAGAATTATGTTCAGGATATCATAAAGATATATTTACATACCAACTTGAGCTAAGAAAAACTTATGCATGCAGATTACTGGAGCTCTAAAGTTTTTATTGTAACAAACAAAATAGGGCGCATCTTGATACGTCACCCTCGACACCAAAGAGGTGTGTCCCTCTGACTGGTCAATAGTGAACAAATTTTTAGTTTTGCTATCAGTTGTCATCACTAGCGTGTTCTCAATGCTTGAAATAATTATTGGTTGTCCTATTAAACAAATTGTAACATAACAAATTTTAATGTAGATTCATGTGGTAGTAGATACCCTATTGTGGGACATTGTATTATGTTACAAGTTGCTGTATTGTAGTAGGTAAGTTAAAATTTATGTGGCAGTCCTAAATTATGAAAGTAAGATTATCTTCTAAGTATTAGTTTATTTTGTGCAACATGAAATTGCCAAATATTGTTTTAATAACAGTTTATAACAAAGTTCATGTGAAACTACTTCATGTGAGTCCCCCAGTTATTATAAATAAATAACGAATCATCCTGTCTTCTTGCAATTTAGTTTTCATGCATGCTTAGATAAAATGAACTTGTGTTTTCAAATTAAAAAAGCTATTGATCTCAATACTCAGGACTGAAATAAATGGAAGATAGTGAAGTTAAAATTTATTATGAGAAAGTTATTATAATTTAATGAGCCTTCGATAGTCGTAGGTATTTATTTAATTCAATCGCTAAGTATGTAATTTGCGAAAATATTAATTAACATTAAATATTCATTTTCGTGTGTTGTCTAAGGGCGTAGTGTTGTCTCCTTTTAGTATTTGAATGATGCAGATATTTAGGATTAGTCAGTCACATTACTTAAATAACATTCCCCACTAGAATTACCCAAGTACCAACCTGCTTGTAAGAAAAGTAAATGTGCGAATATCAATATAAACAGGGGCCCTATCGTGAGCTCTTATTGCCATGATAGAAGATAGGCTTTGAATAAGAGACATGTATAACGCCTATAAATATGTCACAGCCACACACTACACTTTTTTAAAGAGATAAATATGTTAACTTGCCGAAACTGAGGCGTTCAAGGTTTCAGAACTCTAGTCACTGTCTCGCTCTCAAGTCTGCAAGACATCCAGTGGCAAGTGACAAACACTGCGTACGGAAGTTTTTTCGTTCGTTTTGTAAGCGCATAACGTATCTATACTTTTAATATCATTGTTGTCCCACAACAAAATTATACGGCAGTAAGTTCGCATGGTAAAGCTCCCAGATCTTACGTTTGTATACACGCACAGTATACGCCTGATTTGTTGATTCATGCCATCGATAATAGGTATTATTTAAGCACTGAAATCATTCAAATCTTGAAAAGAGTACACAGTAGGCGTATTTTTCATTTTCTTTACTAAGTAATTACATCACGAATGATAAGTAACATACGTGTCACATTAATTAATTAGCTTAATGTTTTGATGTTAAGTAGCTATAAGTTCTTTGTCTCGACAAAATAAATATCTCTGTATTAATGGCTATGAGATATATGTATAAAAGGATATAGTGCATGAAAAATACAGAGTTAAGCTCTCCAGTTATTTAGGTATTTAGAGTAATTAAATGAAAATACAAATGTTGTATTAGTGACTCAAATAGCGTAAAAGTTATTTATTTACATTTGGATATCAATGTTGAAAAGCAATATTTATTTATTACATTTGACGAGATTTAACTAGGTACAGATGTCGTCACGAGTTACTAGACATACTGCGTATTCAAGGAACGCGCTCATAACTTGTGACGGGACTAGCTGCGTTATTTTAGAAGTCTAGAATAACGCGGTAGTATTTGATTTCAATAAATTGTTAGAATAACTTCCCATTGAAATCAAATCTTCCTTATATGACTTTGAATTTAGTTGCAAATAATACTTATCGATTTTGTGTAAGAAGTGTCCGTCAAAGAAAATGGTATTTTTTTACAATAAGAGTTTTATTTTAATGAGAGTGATTAATACTGTGATTCCAAATTTCTGTTCGTTACTGACGACCGTACATACATTGTTTATGCAAGTATTATCAGAGTAGGGTTACACATAGATGAATAATTAAATTCTTAATCTTTAAAATCTTATTTCATTGTCCCTCAGCCCTCTTAACTTAAGTTATAACTAGCGAAATGTTACTTAATAAAACTACACCAAGTATCAAAGTGTGCATTTATTAAAATGGTTTAAAACTTAAACAGTAAATTACGTTATAGTAATTATATTTGGTGTTAAAGGAGTGATCAGATCACATTTAAACTTATACATACATCTCTATTATTATGCTAATATAATGATTACATGATGTATATCACAATAATTATACTAATTACCGAAATTCAAGTAAAGATATTCACGTGTTCATATAGTAATGATGCCAAGTAGTTGGGAGGTAGCATAGAACCCACATAATATGTCAAATATGACTAAAATCTGCCTAAATCTGGGAGATCAGACAACGCGTTCACTGCTAATGACGCATGAAAAATATTTATTCAGTTTAGGCCCTGGTAAGGCAATTATGAATGTCGAGAATTTACCACCGGTTCGGTTGTTAACGAAGTAGATCCGACCTTAGCAGTGAACGCGCTTATTAAGCTTAATTCTTTAGCAACTGTCTATATTAAGTACACTTACATCACAACCACATAGAACATTAATGGGAAATTAATATATATCATTGTGTTGGCAGTGTAATTCAAATATGTTTCAACAATTAGATATTTGCTTAAAGGATACGTTAATAAATTATATTTAAGTAAGTACTTATAATTTATTGGAGTACAGAGCATTTGGCCTAAATGGAGCGTCAAAACGTTTCAAAACACAAGGCACTTATGGGAAGCCATTTGCCGTGCGCCTGTCATTATAAAATGTATAACAAGTATGGGAGGTGACAAAATGCAACACCAGTCTAATCAGAACCATACAATTTAACAGTTATAGAATTTTAATATATCGTCCAACATTATAACAACACTAATCATAATACTGAATCACTTGGAAGGCATAATATAAAAACTGGACGGATTAATTGTATAAGTAATATTATTAGTATTCTGAGTATTGACATCATTTATTCGATGTGAATTTATAAAACACTTATTAGATACAAAAATAAATCGTGTATCTATTAAATATAATAAAAAAGTGTAAAGGTATCAAAACAAAAACAGCTGATAAATATCACTAGAATGTTTCGTCTTAAGTCACTAATGTGATACGTTACTATTTACAGGTCCCATCACGAGTAAAGAACGTGTAGCGAAAAATTGTGTTTTTATCGCGTCATACATATAGACGGAGATTTATAATATGACTAGCTGTGCCCAGTGGTTTCATACCCCTACTTACTCCTTGTAACATTAGCTATCCGCCAGTGAATGTCCCGTTAAAATCGGTACAGCCGTTTCGAAGCCGGAACAATAAGAAAAACAGAATAATAAAAAAAAAGGTTCTATGTCAGTTTATACTTTTATATACATTTAATTAAAAGGTATAATCTTGGAATTACAAACAGACTCAATTTTATTTATCTGTATATATGTATAGATTATTGCGAATTCAAAGGTACTCGTTCTTAACTTGTGACGGGGTCTGTGCCTACACGTTGCTTTGTAAAAGGCAGTCGAAAATAAGCAAGGCAGTCTTGTTAAGGTTATACATGAGTACGCAATATAAAACAAGTGTCTGAGTACTTAAATTTGTTATTTTAAATAAATCAGTCTAAGCGAATGAAATGCAGAATGGAAATAAATAGTCGAGATTCTTCACTCTTACATAATATTTGTTATAAATAAAGTTATAAGTACACATTTATTAGTTAAATAAATACTATTTTGAATATATTCAATATTAATTGGAGCTGATATTGTTTTAAACATTTAGTTCTTAACAGAGCGATCAGCGTTCAATCACTTTTATTAATAACATTATTATATAAATGTATAAAATATTAACTAGTTTTAATCCACGACTTTGGCGATGTTAACCTTGTAAATAATCGGTGATCGCAATTTTAATGTAACATATATACATACATTCATGTTATACTTTGTATACTGGGGCGTCTCTGTCTAGTAACATGTTATGTTTATGCATACAAGGGAATATAATATATTTATTACATAAATAATACTGTTTGCAGGAATTGGACTTTGCTCGTACGGACGTGTATATATATATATATATACATATATATATATATATATATATATATGTATATATATATATATATATATATATATATACCCGGGGCATGCATTGGATTTTCAGTTGGGTAAGCATAAACAATAAGTAGGGTAGGTAGGTACCAATGTAGCATGTAGGTTTTGATACATGAGTGTATTCAGCCATCAAAAATGGTATCTTATCTGCTTATATGGAATGCACTCTCCTTATATATACCTACTACTTAATATAATAAAATTTTATTAAAAGAAAGTTATAAATTTATCAGTTGGAGACTAATTAAAAAAATCTTACATAGGTACGTGAAGATAAGTGGCTTCGAGAAATGAGTAGGTAATATCTGATACAATCAAGTGATTATAAACAAAAAACAGATTAAATAAAATACTTTAGATAGGAAGCTATATCATGTAAGTTTTTTAACTTAGCTATTAATTGTGACTGTCTCTCTCATTTCTCTCCCTTTAGTCTCAATGGGCAGAGCGAGACATGCAATCGCAGCCAGCACCGCTGCTACAGCGTACACTCCAGTCGCTAATATTATGGAATTCCTTAGAAGGACCTGGAAGAAAAATACATCCAAACATACATTTTCTAACGCCTGTGTTCCCCAAATGGATAGACAGAGATGTACATATATAAAACCCACATTTGTCCAGTCATTTTTAAGTCTCATGTAACAGGGGGCGAGCATATTAGCATTAACCTGTCACTAATCCAGACTCCGGGCTGCTACTGGACAATTATAGGTGGAAAAACCCAATATCACATTGCCCGATCCGGGAATCGAACAAAGGACCTCGTGTTCGTTTGCGACCACTAGACTAGTGAGGCAGTCGAATGAGGAAAAAAGTTCTCTCCGATCCGTAACAATTTGTGAAAATAATTTACTCGAATCCATCTGAATGCTGAGGACTCTAATGCGTCTGAGAACTGATATAGCCGATGATAAATCAGGTAGGAGTACAAGAGTGAAGGTGATGCTATGATGATGATGATGAACTCCTAACAGAATTTTGGTCACGGCGGCAAATCTTAACGAGGATTAGCCATCTGCACAGGACATATTATAGTTCGCTCACTCTCATTGTCTGATGGGACGGCAATCGTGGTGTGATGTATTTTGTTGAAAAAAGTCTCTCAGCTTAAAACCGTTTCCATGGCGTCCTTGTTCATTTCTTGCCATTGGTATACTATAATACCGATAGGAATACTTATAGTCCAGGTCATGTAAATATTAAGGCCAGAATAGGCGGTACTGTAATATATATTAATGTAAATCAGATAATGGTATGGTAATATACCTTAAAATAATATTGATACGATATCGCCGTCTGACTTTATATACAAATAAACTCAAACATTTATGAATAAATGTCCAATAAACCTCATTAGTGAAGTAGCATTTTTATTTTGTAATAAACACTATCAGTAATATAAATTAATAGTATAACAAACAAATTAGTCCATAAATTCGCTAGCAACAATAACATCTTCGGTAGTATAGTGGTAAGTATCCCCGCCTGTCACGCGGGAGACCGGGGTTCGATTCCCCGCCGGAGAGATATTTTTTTTGGAGGAAAAATTTTTTTTAATGTCGGCTATACACACACGTACACGCATAATGCTTTTATGAAAAACGAAGTCGTGATTTTCTAGCAAAATTATTTTTTTTTGTTTAAAAGTCTCATTCTTCTAAACCACTTTACCGACCTTGATACGGTTTTTATGTGTAGGATTTCGATGGGTTTATAGCTAAAATACATACATTAAATTTAAAGCTGGTAGAAAAAAATCAACGATTTCTAATGGTCTTAAAAATCGTGAACCCCGAAGCAGTGTGAAGGGAAGCAGTAACATACACTCGAGACTTATTAATCGCACAATTTTGGCACAGACCATCGGCTGGTGTACATATCAAAATAAATTAGTTTTATCTATTTATCATCTTTTATTTTACTAAAATTTGAAGCATTAGTTATTTGGATATCATTTAATAACAGAGTAAGTACAACGAGAAATAAAAAAAAAGGGATTAGGGTTTTATTTATTATTTTATACATATCATATAAACAGACAGTTTATCAGACGATGCACTGTACTAAAAATATGTATTCAAAAGTCTAGACCCTATATAGTATAGTAATAATTACCTGTGCTACATAAGGAGTGACCATAGCTCCGAGACGAGCCACTCCGCTGCACGCGCCCACCGCCGTCGAACGTAGCGCTGTCGGGTACACCTGTCGACAGACACATAACATGAGTACAGACTACAGTAGGCCAACTAAAATTCTCTCGCGTAAGCGCTAATAGTAACGATAACAAATGTATGGAAATGACATAAATCTGTCACATGTAGAATATAATATTTTGGGTATTGATTTTTTATCTGCCTTAAAATTATGTCCATCGTTCAAAGCAGGATTGGTGCGTTCATCGATTTTTTTTATTAAAACCAAATTTTTATGTTTATTTATAATTAGGAGAATATATATTTGCTAGGGTGCGTATCAAAATTTGGCCGCCATTATTTTTAATTGATTTTTGGTAAAAAATTTCGTTCATTACATTTTAAATAAAATTACGTCTACATCACGGTAATTAATATGAAGATTCTAAAAAATCACGATTGCGGTTGCGCACCTGGCCGCACCTCTTTGCAGCCAGGTGTAAACAGGTATGATTTCGACAAATGTATACGTTTATAACGTATATTTATTAATTATATGTCAAACTGAAGCTAATTTTTTTCTATTAACTTATGAAAAAAATCATCCTAATCGAATCGTCAGACAGACAGAGCCACTTTCCCATTAATATTATGCATATGTTTTTTTTAAGTATATAATCTGGACGAGCTTTGGCAAGTTGCTTTAGGGCGGTCGGGGCTAACCTCTCCATTCCAAATGTGAAAATGTGACTAATAGCCTGCTTAATATATTGCGCATTCGATTAAATGATGAAGAACCCAAATGTCGCATGAAAAATGTATTTAATGGTACAGAAACTGGAGCCTACATTGCAATGAAAACAAAATAGTATTTTCAGTTATAAATAAAAGATTGTTGCTAATTAAAAAATTAAATCAGATTCTTATTGTTAACTATGCAAATAAGTTCCGTTATAATCCATAACTACATTTCCCGTGATGTTCAGTCAAATTATTTTCAGTTAATTGCATAATAGTGTAGATAAATACGAAACTAAGGTTAAAGTTCTCTTACCTCTGGAGTATAGACGTAAGCAGCCTGGAACAATCCCGCAATGATGCCTCTCGCTACGAACAAGACGCATGTCAGAAAGGTCCGGCTGAAAATATTATTTTCATTTTTAAGTTTCATAGTTTTATAATAATTCGAATGACCGAAAATCTATATCATTTTGCTCCCACTTTCGAAGTTTGAACAGAGAAAAATATAAAATAATTGATTGAAAACAACCTGTCATAGCAGTAGTACAGCCACGTTATTTTGTAAGGTTTCTCAGCGTCGCACTCGACGTTTTTGAAGGTAAGAAATTTAACTTTATTGTTTATGTACTATGTATCAATTTCCACTGATTGATAATTCTCTAAATAAATAAAATTTAAAAAATAAATAAAAAAAGCCGTGGTGGCCTTGGGGTTAGAGCAGTCGCCTGCTACGCAAGCGACGCAAGTTCGAACCCCAGCGGGGACTGTACCAATGAGTTTTTCTAAAAAACTTATGTGCAGTGATTTCACACCACGTGCTTTACGGTGAAGGAAAACATCGTGAGGAAACCTCCATATGTCTAAGAAGTAAGTCAAAGACGTATGTATAGTGCCTGAGACGGCGATGCACTCACCCTCTGTCACGCTGGCACTTGATCATATTCGGTGAAATGTGGGTGTTGTTACTACACCTCTGCTTACCCCTTCGGGGACCCTTCTGGGATGGCGTGAGCATATTTTTTTAATTTTTTTAAATTCTCTATTTTCTTCCATCATTATATACTATTGAGGTATATGGTCAAAACCAATAAATTGATTGAATTGCTTTTTTGTTAATTATTCAGCCTTTTGCCAATATAACTTACTTCCCATTGTATATGAGCACGCACACACAGACAGCAAATATGACGAATTGCGTTGCCATCGTCCTCTTTCGTCCAAATCTCTCTATTACGAATATTGTTGCAAATATACCTGAGGAGTAGAACGTTTTCGTTAAATACAACCTCACATGCAAGATATAAAAATGTATTATAGATATAAACAAACTTAAAAAACGTATTTGGATTTCTGCACGTCGTAGATGGCACTTAGCGTTCGGTCTCGAACATGGGGGTGTAGTGAGTGTTGTACCCGGGAACTCTGCGAGCGTGGTCCACAGGAGGTCCATGTAGTCGGTGGTGTGCAGCGCGCGGCAGTTGGTCTCGATCAAGGCAGTGTAATGGAGAGTATAGTGAGTGATGTACCCGGGAACTCGGCGAGCGTGGTCCACAGCAGGTCCATGTAGTCGGTGGTGTGCAGCGTGCGGCAGTCTGCAGCGCATGGCTCGCCGCCGCTCGGCTCGGTCTCAAACAACTCCGTCGTCATCAGCACTAGTCCGTAGTAGCAGAACGCGCACGACATCCTGAGTAATTCAATAAATTAGGTTGAGGATCATCTCATTAGTGATCGCCCTGGCGCTATCCCATATATTTTTGGGGTTGGCATTCGAATCAACCCGATGTGGCTTGTCACACAAAGCAACTGCCATGTGAGTGTGTGAGAGAAGAAAAAAAAATACCTTTAGGATTTTGACTGAACTGGAACGATCGCTAATTGGGATCGACGGCTTACCGTGCTCTCAGAGGCACGGGGGGAACTGGCGTCACACAGTTACTGGCTCGGGTTTGGATTGCTTTACTATCTCTCTCTTATTTTATAGACTGAAATGTATCAAAACAATTGTGATACGAGCCTTCAATTTGTTTTTAATACAAATATTGTATTACGATCATTCAGATAATTTGTTCTGAAATTTACGAAGAGTATGATCAGTTGTCATTAATTTATATTATATCTGCTTTTGAAATATAAGAAGTAGCAATATCTGTACCATATAAACCACAACAGCAGACTAGTGTTCCTCAATTGCGGGATGAGAAGATGCTTCAGCCGGCCCCGTTGCATCATTCCCACAGAGTCGTCGCACACGAGCCTCCCCAGCAGCATCGGGCGACCGTTATCTTGAGCTATCTGTAAAGTATTATGTCAAAAAACCGGTCAAGTTAGCGCTAGATCTCACCCGCCGAGATCACACTAGACCAGACTAACCAGTACCTCAAGTATAGGTTTGTGTGTGTTCAAGCTTTTCAAGGCCTTGCGTTTTAGTGACAAAATATATGCTTTTTTTATACTATAAAACAGAAAAACAAACGAAAATTCCGCCCGATTGCAAGCAGCCGCTGCACCCTATGAATGTTTGCAATAATATTGACAACAACCTTGTTACAACGAATAAGTAGCTCTGAGATAGAGCCAAGAAGTGATGCCCTCTACCATTCCAATTTGATAATACAGTAGTATTAATTCAATTTTGTTTCGATTTTTTGATGCTTTTATTTCACTGTCATAAATCACCTCAAGGCTACTTATTGGTTGGATAGGATATAGTAAATTTTTCTCCACTCACATTTCTGGACCAGGGACACAAGGCTAGGCTATGTAGTAACATAATAATGTTACAGCCAAATATGGCGTTTAAGCTCTGAAATCGAAAGGGTACTGAAAATTGAATAGTTTCATACTTGTTCAAGTGTAGCCAACGCTTTGTCTGGTTGCCCGCTGGCCACGTGGAATCTAGCTGACTCAGGGAGCCACTGCAACAATAGAAAGAAGAAAAAGCGTTTATTTTCTAGCAAAAAAAAAGTAGAAATTAAATTAATTCCAACCACAGACTTAAAATATCAACTAATAACATTCTGACATCATGCCAATTTGACAGTTACACAAGAAATTGTTTAGTAAAAGACATAAATGCACAACAATAAAGTTAGACAGACAGATATATACACGTTGAATTTCGTCTCAGAGATATGTATATTTTAAATTTTTTTTGAAACACGCTAAGTCACCGACAAGTTTCCCCAAGTGTCCCCATATCAATATAATAACTTAATGTAGTAATATACTTACAGGACATATGAGCGCGAATATTAATAACGGAATGGTTGAGAGGGCTAACAGCCAATGGACGCCCAAAGTGGGCATCACTACCAGCGCGAGAGCTACTTCTAAACACGCACCGAGAGCCCAGAAACACTGGAAAGGGAAAAAAATATTTAATAACACTTCTTGATATACACTTTGATTGCTACTTAAGTCATGTGCGCTCAGCGAAAATATTGAGATTTACTGCGTGTATGAATTGTAATGTATGTTTTAGTAGTTTCATTCTTCGTATGTAGATGTGTGTTTGTATTGCGTTTCATAAATATGTCTCACATTGTGTTGTTTTCCTCTTCTTAAACATAACATTATAACAAACCCTAGTTTTATTTAGTTCCTACAATCTTCGGAAAGCCAGTTTGATCCCCCAAACACGACGCATATTCATATTCTGGTCGCATCATACTGACAGACAGAGACAGACTCATAAAATTTCTACGACGCATTCAAGGTCAGTGCTCATAACCCGAGACAGCACTGTACTAGTATATTTCATTTTGTTTCATTGTAACTTACATCAAGTAACACCACACATTTAGCTCTCTGTTTGGTTGGTAAGAACTCAGCATACAATGTAACACTGAAACAATGAATATAATATACAAATACAAAGGCTTTCTAATACAAAGTTGGGGTTGGCATTGAATGTGTACTATACTTAAGACACATTTAATGTGCTTCTAATATAGTAGAGGTATATGAATGGTCAGTCATAACTCCCAGTTATGCACAACCTCTCTAAAAAAATTCAAATGAATCCGTACATTTATACAGATAAATAAAATTGAAGTGACTATGTAATTCCAAATTAACAACTTTTCATACTTTCATATGCACTTAGTGAAAAACACAATTACTCTGGTCTAATTTTAACATAACTACCACTGGCACACAGCTTATGTTGCAAGGCTAATGTAGCACAGGCTATGTTTATTTAAACTCAGGGTTCCACATGTAATAAATTCTATGCAGATTAATTTGCAAGGCTCAGTATTCCAATAATAGATTTTGACTCACGACTGGGGCACACAGCCAATAGCAAATCCAACTAATCCTCTCAAAAAAAGTAGCCACAGAAAATTTGGTGCAATTGAGCTCAGCAGGCCATAGTAAAACAGCAACACTCCACACATACTGAGGGCCTGTAACAAAACATCATAATATTATATCCTCATGCAATATACCAGGAGCCATATCATCTCTTATTATGATGATAGTTTGGCTATATGACAGTGACACACCTATAAATGTCATATACATCTGTCTCATGATCATATAACCACTATTAAGAGAGGTAGAGCAGAAGTCTACTCACTCGGGGGCTATAGCTCTACTTTACAGAAAATCATAGCCATGTAACACTATTTCCTGCAGTAATGTTGCCAGTGCCTATGGAGCATAGTAGGAGCGGAACTCCACCCAAGCTTTTGCCTTTGCCAACTATTGTAGGACTTTTATTGGCACAGCAATTCTATATTTTATAAGCATGGCAATGCACAAGTTACACCTTACATGTTGCTAGTGATTAAAATTTGCAGAAGCTACTTACTATCACACACACTGTTTATAAATTTTTAAAGAAAAAAAATGTGATAATTATAAAAATATAAATAATCTGGTGCTTACAGTTTTCCTGCCGTAGCGGTCACTCAGGTTTCCCCAAAATGTGGAACTTAACATCATTCCCATGAAGACAACTGTAGTTGTAAGAGCCTGTTGGTATCTGTAATACACCATAATTACATTTGTAATACTTAAACTTGAATACAAATTTGGGGTAAGTTTTTTTGTAACAATATGGTCTTTAACAGCTAAGAGCTACTAGCTGAAAAGGTATAAAAATGCATACTTAGTAATATTCCATTCACAGTGCAAAGCAGGTGAGAGGATACTGAGAATGGTCATCTCCATAGAATCTGCCATCCAGCACAGGCCGGTGCACAGGGACAGTTTCACTTGGAACCATCCAAAACCCAGAGCATTCACCGCTTGGGTCACTGTAAATGTATCTATAAGAAAAGCATACATTGTATGACTTTTATGACTGTATTTACTAAGCAAGGGGTGATTTTATGAGTTTATAAGGGGAAGTCTGAAAGTAGCACCAGTGACTGAGAAGTTGAGGAATAAATATTTTTCATGGTATGGACATGTTATAGGGAGGGATGAGGTGATATGGCTGGAATAGGAGTGAATACAGATATGACGGCTGATAGAGATAAATGGAAGAGAAGAACACATTGCCCCAACTCCAAATAACATGGGATAGGGGCAGGAGGATGATGATGATGATTTATTAAGCAGGGGCAGGTCCAGTCAGGAGGAAGTCATATGTTAGGACTGGTTCCAGTTTGATCATAGACCATATTATTCTCTATGTGAAATGTGAATGTATTTTATTCTTGTCGCACCATATATACAGAGAGAGACACCATACATAGCATGACCAATGCGCATTCAAGGTCAGCGCTCATAACTCATAACGGCACCTGTACCAATGTTTGAAAGGTATTTGCTATCATCAAGAGTAGATAGGTATACACACCATCAGGAACCACGGATACAGAAGCCATTTCAATTTCTTGAGGTGGTGGCATAGGAGGTGCAGGAGCCCGAGGGCCCACCGCACTGTCATCCAAATCCTGATATCCTTTAGCCCGTCGCATCATGAAGTTTTCTAATGTGAAAACTATTGACGTGGATTTCTGCGTAACGGTATTTGTAGCTGTGGCCGGTCACTTTCTTTTCCTATATTCATTAGATTTATAAGGAATTCGGCTATACTTTACTTCTATCTGTCATTTCTTTAGTGTTCACTGTAGTTGCTTAGTAATTTACTTTACAATTATTATTTTAGTCAAGAGTAAAAAGTTAGCTACTTGTTGTTTAGTTTGTTTTGTTTGACAGTTTGACTTTTTAGCTTTTTTTTTACAGACTGTCCACTGACGTTGACATTTTTTGACAAACTAGGTTCCAAGAACCACAGATAGAGACATTATTCATGATAGTACTATAACGGAAATAGAAATAGAAATAGAAATAATATTTATTCACAAGAAATATGGTACAAAGGGTAGGTGTTATTAAAGGTTACAAGAATCACATATTTCACCCAATTTTAGGGCATGTAAATATTAACTTAATTATCTAATTACATTTATTTATTTATTTATTTATTTAGTTGCATCAACAAGGTGTACATTAACAAATTCTTCTAGGGCAATATACATAATAGTAACATGACAAATGACACCTCAATTATAGATACAAACGACAATGCCATAGAAAAAAAACAGTATGATATGAATAAGGTGAGTAAATATGATTAAAACCAATTACATAGAAATGAGTATAAGTTTAAGATATTAATTAAATTAAGTTGAGAGAACTTGTTCAATGCTGGCCCTGAACCTGCCGATACGATTCGAGAAGACATCAATTTCGTGATGTGTTACCAACCCGTCCGCATCGTCATTATGGCCGGCAATGGGAATACTGCGGTTATGAAGGGCATTATAAGAGTTTACAATCCTATTCAAAGGAGAATGATGACCCAAGTTCGTGCGAGCAGTTTTACTAACAAATGGTGTATATTTACCTTTCCTTGGAAGTCTCCTTGGAATAGATATATTGATTTGGGGTGCAAGGCCAGGAGACCTCCTCGTGTGCCCGATCCATTGTTTGTCCTAAGGATACGTCCGAGGGAACGACAATGGCTTCGGGACGGTGCACCCTGGACGTCGCCGACAGTCTCTTCGGGGGCCTCCATCGAGTGACTTAGCTCCTCGATGGCGATCCCTGGGGACACTGTCGTCGATGACCAACACCTGGCACTCGACGCAGGTGGCGGAGGTGGAATTCGCTCCTTGTGCGTCTCTGTTCAGCAGAGATGACAACGGATGCGAGCCTGCGTCACCCATTCCCAAGGCCCGGCGTGCCTATGGGAACTAGACCTTCTGTCTAGGGCTGGGGGGTGATACCCAGTCAAACGTCAGGGGGATGGGGAGGCACTCCGAAAGGGGTGCCCGGGGTTGACGCTATCTCGCTCGTCACCCCGTGAATGCCGTAATCACCGGCTCTTCCTTCAACGATTCCAGTTAGCGAGGCTGGATACGTCGGGGAGTCGGTGACCGGAGAGGGCTTGCCTTAATTGGCCGGCCTGCGAGGAGCAAACCTCTATAAAAATCCGACAGCGAAGTCGTGAAAACCTGAGAGGCTCTGGGCCACCTCTCAGTATGTAAGTCCCCCATTGTCGGAATGGGCGTCACCCGGCAATGGTTTTTAGTTCGACCCATACTCGTGGGAACTGTTATGGATTCATTACAAAAAACAAACAAATCGATGGTGGAAGAAGGAGAGGGAGTCAAATCCCTAGATGGGAAGGAGTCTGCGGGGGGGAAGCAGCCGCTTACCCCCGTGGTCGTGATGGAGAGCTGCAGTAGTGGAGCTGCAGCCGTGGCGGTGCGAACAAGGTCGCAGAAGAGGAGTAGGACCAACTCCGGCTCCTCCTGCGGCGAGCAGATAGCCGCCAAGGTTGGTTCGGCGACACGTGGGCGAGCGCGCTCAGGCGCAGCAGCGCGCATAACGCGCGACGGGTCGGGCCGCTTCATCCGGCCTCCCACACCGTGCGCGGGGAGCGAACGCGAGGAGGACAGCGACGCGATGTCAGATATGTCCCTCGTGTCGCTGACCTCAGCGGAGGCAGACGCTGCGTGCAGGCCCGGCCCTTCAGGAACGAACCGCGCGGCGTTCTTTAAGGACGACGCGGACGACCTGTCCGGTCCCGAATTGGCCCTGACCAACACCAGGGCCAAGAAGAAGCTGCCCTCGATAGAGGAGCTCATGAAGAGGATGGAAGAGCTGCCCACCGACGAACTGGGCACCCTTATAAAGGAGCAGCAGACGGCGGTAGAACGAGTTGCGGACAGGTCGAAGCACCTGAAGGGCAACTTCGTGCACCAGCTTCGTGTGAGTGCACGAAGGACCGAGGCGGCGTCGCTTGTCCTAGCGATGCGCACATCCGCGGGCGCCAACACCGAAAGGTTGGAGCGCGAAAACGCGGATTTGCGCTCGCAGATGGCGGCCCTCTCTGCCCGCATGGAGAAGCTCACGGAGGAGCTCTCCACCCTCCGTGGGGCGGGCAGGGTAGGGGCCAGTGATGCCGCTTCGGTACTGCCCTCGGGTGTGGAGGACCTCACGCGCGCTATCATGGTCCAGGTTGGGACCATGATTAGCGCGCGGTTCGAGGCCCTGGAGGAGCGGCTGCTCCCGGAGAGGCGCATACGTCCCCCACTGGCTGCGGATGCCAGGAGGGCAGCTCAAGGGCCTGCCGCGCCACCCGCCGGACTGCCTACCGGGCCACCCTCTTGCCCGGCAGCCCCCCCGGCTCCTGGGGCACCTGTTCCGGAGACGCGGGGGCGGAAGCGAGGAGGGAAGAGAAGCAGGAGAGCAAAGCGGAGTTCGGCCGCTGCTTCAGTGCCGCCGACCGCTGCTCCACCTGCAGCTCCGCGGGCAGTGCAGGCGCCACCCCCCCACGTGGCGTGGAGCACCGTGGTGGGGCGTAAGGCCCAACCTAAGGCTGGGCCGAGCACAGGGCCCCAACGGGCTCCAACTGCGAAGCCTGCGTCGCGGCCTCCGCCGTCGCGCAAGCCGGAAAGGGCTCCCGCGCGGCCGCCAACTGTCGCAGCGATCACCGTGACGATCCCAGAAGGGTCGAACGTCACGTACGCTGCGGTATTGGCCGCCGCGAGGGAGAGGATTAAGCTCGCCGACCTTGGCATTCCGAGTCTCAGGAACCGGAAAGCCATAACCGGCGGGCTTATCCTGGAGGTCCCGGATCCGGACTCTGCCTCCAAGGCCGACGCGCTCGCGAGTCGCATGCGCGAGTCCCTCGCGGATCTGGGCGTGCGAATAGTGCGCCCAGTGAAGATGGGGGACATGAGGGTGCTGGACCTCAATGAGGCCATCACCCCTGAGGTCGTAGCGACCGCGATCGCGGAGGCTGGAGGCTGCGCGGCGGCTGATGTGAAGGTGGGCCAAATTAAGCGCCCCTCACGTCTGGCCCTCGGGACGGTGTGGGTCCGATGCCCACTCACCGTGGTGCGCAAACTGTTTTCAGTTGGGCGCATACAGGTGGGGTGGGTATCGGTGAGGGTCGAGGCACTGGAGGCACGGCCTCTGCAGTGCTTCCGGTGCCTCGAAATCGGCCACGTGCGTAGCACATGTCCGAGCTCGACGGACAGGAGCACCATGTGCTACGCATGTGGCGAGGCGGACCACCGGGCGAGTGAATGCACTCGCCCGCTAAAGTGCCCGCTCTGCGCGGACCTGGGCCGGCCCTCTGGCCACAGGATGGGGGGCAAGAAGTGCTCCGCTCCTCGTGGCAAGAGGGGCCGTAAGCCGGGTCCCGCGCTGCCGAGCGGCACGGGTCCGGCCCGGTCGGGTTCTGCCCCGACCGAGGCGGCAGCAAAGGCCCCAGCACGGCCTTAAGGCCCCAAAGAGCCCTGCAGTGCAACCTGAACCGCTGTCGCGCGGCGCAGGACTTGTTCCAGCAGTCCGTCGCGCAGTGGTCGGTTGCACTGGCGGTGGTGGCGGAGCCATATCGCGTCGTCCCAAACCATCCTCGCTGGTTTGGTGACGACATGGACTCCGTCGCCATATACTGGGGTGGCGGTAGCGGCGACCCTCCCTGCTCCCTCATTGAGAGGGGGCTGGGATACGTCGCCGTGAGCTGGGGCCGCATAGTCGTTGTGGGCTGCTATGTCTCCCCCAACTGTACCCTCGCCGTCTACGAGGCGTACCTGGACGGGGTGGCCAACTGCATTCGCAGATGTCTGCCCCGCCCCGTGCTCGTCCTGGGCGACTTCAACGCTCACGCTCGTGAGTGGGGGAGCGCCCGGGATGACCCAAAGAGGGAGACAGTGCTGGAATGGGCGGCGGCGCTGGACCTCCGGTTGCTTAACCGGGGGTCCGTCAGCACCTGCGTGCGCTGGCAGGGGGAGTCGATCGTGGACCTTTCGTGGGCGACTCCCCAGGCAGCGCGCATGGTGACGGGGTGGAGAGTGGCGGAGGAGATGGTCACATTATCCGACCATCGCTACATAGCGATGGATGTGGCCATCCGCCCTCCCCGCCCCGACAGCCGCCGCCGTAGCAGCCCGCCGCGACGATGGTCTCTCAAGCGGCTGGACAGAGATCGTCTCTGCGCCGCAGCCATCGTCGCGGCCTGGCCTGAGGGCCAAGAGGAAGGGATCCTGCCCGATCCTGAGAGAGAAGCCGCCTGGTTCCGGGACACGATGACGTCTATATGTGACGCGTCGATGCCCCGGACCAGACCTGCCAAGCCCCGGGCCGTGTACTGGTGGTCGGAGAGTATCGCGGAGTTGCGTGAGACGTGCCTCCGCGCCCGACGCCAGTACACGCGTGCCCGGAGAAGAAGGCGAGCCACAGCCGAAGAGTTGGGTGGAGCCTACGTGGCATACCGAGGCGCCACGAAGGCGCTGCAGGCAGCTATTGCCAGCGCCAAGGCTCGGTCGTGGGATGAGCTCATCGGGGGACTGGAGAGGGATCCATGGGGCCGCCCGTACAGGATGGTACTGGGCAAGCTGCGCCCGTGGGTCCCTCCGTTGACGGAAATTCTGGACCCGGCATTTGTGGAGAGGGTAGTCGATACCCTCTTCCCAAGGGTCCAGAGCAGTCCCACGCCCCCCTCTCCTTCGGAACCGACCATCTGGTCCGAAGAGTTGGGGGTGACGACCGATGAGCTGGACCGAGCCGTGAGGCGCCTCGGAGCCCGAAACACGGCACCAGGCCCCGACGGAATTCCTGGTCGGGCCTGGGTGTTGGCTCTACCCAACGGGCTGGGGGACAGGCTGCGGCGGCTGTTTAACGACTGCCTACGCTGCGGCGTGTTCCCCAGTGGCTGGAAAGTGGCTGGGTTGGTTCTCCTCCATAAGGATGGAAGACCCGCGGACTCTTCCTCCGCGTATCGTCCTCTCTGCCTACTAGATGAGGCGGGTAAGCTGCTCGAAAGAGTGTTGGCTGACCGCCTCAGTACGCACCTGACGAGCGTCGGGCCGGACCTGTCGGAAGACCAATTTGGCTTCCGACGCGCGCGGTCGACAGTGGACGCGATCATACGCGTCCGAACACTGTCGACGCAGACTGTATCCCGGGGCGGAGTGGCGTTGGCTGTCAGTCTTGACATAGTCAACGCCTTCAACAGCCTGCCCTGGGATGCAATATGGGGGGCCCTGGTGTACCACCGCGTGCCCCCCTACCTGCAGCGCGTGGTCCGCGCCTACTTGCACGACAGGTGCGTGCAATATGTGGGCGGAGATGGACGACTTCACCGGAGGAAGGTGTACTGCGGGGTCCCACAGGGATCGGTCCTAGGGCCACTCCTGTGGAACCTCGCGTACGATGCGGTCCTGCGGGTCGACCGCCCCGACGGCGTTAGCGTCGTCTGCTATGCGGACGACACGCTGGTGCTAGCCGTCGGGGCGACATTCGAGGAGACCAACCGGCTCGCCGAGCTTGGCGTGGCATGCGTCGTGGAGAAAATCCACGAGCTGGGCCTTCGGGTAGCGCCGGAGAAGACCGAGGCGCTGTGGTTCCATAAACTCCCGAGGGGAAGGGAACCACCCAGCTCGTCGGTTCGCGTAGGTGACGTGGATGTCCGGGTGGGACCGTACCTCAAGTACCTAGGTCTCACCCTGGACGGTCGCTGGGGCTTCGAGGATGGTCGCATGGTCCCCCGGATCAAGAGGGTAGCGGGTGCATTGCACAGACTGCTGCCCAATCTCGGGGGGCCGAGTGAAGGAGTCCGCCGCCTCTATGCGGGGGTCGTGCGATCCGTGGCTCTCTACGGAGCACCCGTCTGGTCTTCCAGACTGGGTGTTAGGCGCTGCAGAACTATGTATAATAGTATGCAGCGTCCTATGGCCATCCGGGTCGCACGGGGGTACCGTACCCTGTCCTTTGAGGCGGCCACTGTCCTGGCGCGGTTTCCGCCCCTGGACATCCTGGCGGAGATGGATGCTCGTATTTACGACCGTCTCCGCCGGGCGGACGGAACCGCGCCTCCTAATGCGGCTGAAGTGCGCAGGCAGGAGCACCGACGTGCGCTTTTGGCGTGGCGGGAGCGGCTGTGTGAGCCGCAGAACGCCCGCCAACGCGCTGTCGGTGCAATTTTGCCGAGCCTCGGGCCCTGGCTAAAGAGGAAGGACCACGTCACCTTCCGGCTGACGCAGGTACTCACCGGACACGGGTGTTTCGGTGAGTACCTGAATCGGATCGGTCGCGAACCGACGGCGCAATGCCACCATTGCGGCTGTGACCGGGATTCCGCACAGCACACGCTGGAGCAGTGCCCAGCGTGGAGCTCGGAGCGTCGAGTCCTGGTCACCAGGATCGGGCAGGACCTCTCGCTGCCACGCGTAGTGACGGCTATGCTGGCAGACAGAGAGGTATGGAGGGCCGTAGTCTCCTTCTGCGAGACGGTAATGTCCCAGAAGGAGACCTCCGAGCGGGATCGGGAGAGAGCCGATCCCTCTCGGAGACGACGGCGACGGCGGGGCGGAGGCAACGCACGCCCCGGTCCGTCCACCCAATAGCCAGGGTCTAAGAATATGGCTATGGTATCCCCTGCCTGTCGTAAGAGGCGACTAAAAGGGGGCCGGAGGGCCTGCTGGCGGTGGTTGGGGTGGGAGCTTTGACCACCGGCGCGGGCCCGGGAAGGTGGCAGCGCGATGTGGCTCGCGCTGCCTTGCACAGCGAGGTCTCCAGGGGCGGCGTTACAGCTGCCGCGGGGATGTGCCCCGGCAAAGTGTGGGGGGACACCGGTGCGTTCTATCAGAGTACCCGGAGTCCCCCCTGAGCACTGAGGATGGCCACCGGGGGGGTTTTAGTGCGGTAAGAATCCCACATACCCCGATCTGCCTCTCCCAGGGCGGTCGGGGACCTTTTGAAGGTTTCCCCCTCGTCAACAAAAAAAAAAAAAAAAGATATATTGATTTGTGATAAAAGATTAGGAGCATCAGTGAGATTATTTACTAGTTTATACAGAAACATGTTGTCTAACAGTGTATGGCGGTCTTGCAGAGATTTAAGGCCAAAATGACTGAGTCTATTCTTGTAGCTCGGAAGCTTTTTTGCTAAGTTACAGCTATATGACAAGTGCCACAAAAACCTTTTTTGGACACTTTCAAGACGTTTAATATAAATGTTGTAGAAAGGGTTCCACACGATGCTGCAATACTCAAGCGAGCTACGCACAAGAGCATTATAAAGGTAATTTTAGTGTTTGGCTTTTTGAAATCCCTAGTGTTACGCAGCACGAATCCTAGTGTCTTTAAACTCGCTTTTACAACCCTATCGAAGTGAAGATTGAATCTTAACCTACTATCAAGAATGAGACCAAGGTCCCGAATATGGTCTACCTCGCTTAGTTGCTCACTTCCTATGAAGTAGGACCTCGCAATAGAAGTTTTTTTTTTAGAGAAGCGAATTACGGAGCATTTGTTACTGTTTAAACTCATGCCGTTGGACTTACACCACTTAACCAAGCTATCCAGGTCATTCTGCAGTAATGATATCTCATCGGCAGAGTCGGCTGGGCCGAAGAATTTTAGGTCATCTGCGAACATGTAGAATTTGGAATTATGGAAACATTTTCCAACGTCGTTAATAAATAAGTTGAAAAACAAAGGCCCCAAATGTGACCCTTGAGGGACTCCTGAAACAGCAATGAATGGTTTGGATGAGTGACCTCCAAGAACGACCTTACATCTTCGTTGAGTCAGATAGGATCTGCACCAATTTAAGAGCGCGCCGTCTATTCCATGCTGAGATAGCTTCTGCAACAGAAGAGCATGATCTACCCTATCGAAGGCCTTGCTAAAGTCTGTGTAAATTGCATCTAGTGAAAGTTGATGATCCATTCCACCAGCAATGTCCTCGACAAAGGAAATCAAGTTTGTTGCAGTAGATCTAGCCCTGATAAAACCATGCTGCTCAAATGCAATGGTTTGCTCGAACTGTCTGTACAGGATTGGATAGATTAAAAGTTCGAATACCTTGGCAAAAACAGGTATTAAAGATATCGGTCGATAGTTACCAACATTGCCCCTATCACCATCTTTAAACAATGGCAATACAAGAGCCTCCTTCCAAGCCGTCGGAAAAACACCTGAACTCAGAGATTTATTGATAATAAGGCATAGAGGCATTGCCAATGCGGTGGCACATTTAACAGCGAATATTGATGGTATCCCATCCGAGCCAGCTCCCTTCGATGCATCAAGTCTTTTTAACACCTTATATACCTGATACTTGGTAACAGTTATTGAAGTTAAAATATTAGAAACAGTAGGTTAATTGGCAACCATAGGAATCGGTATATTGTTCGAACAGAAAACAGAAGAGAAATGTGTAGCAAACATGTCGCAGATATCCGGGCCATTCACTGCAACTTTGTCTGCAGATGACATCTGAGCAGGATAAGTGCTACTATTGCCTCTTTTTTGTTTCACATAAGACCATAATAGTTTAGGATTTGACTTCAAAGATGATTCCAAGCCCTCCAAGTACCTAGTGTAGTTTAGATCGTGAAGCTTGCTACAGCGATCCCTTAATAATTCAAATGTAATTTTATCACGGGGGTTCTTGTATCTGCGAAATTTTTTTCTGTATAAATATTTTTCTTTAAGCGATCGAACCAATGCTGGTGAGAACCACACTGGGTAATTATTTTTACTACGCGGTTTCGACTTGGGAACGTGTGTCAATATAGAATCTTTCAAAAGTTTGTAGAATAGCGAGACCATGTCATCAATAGACTCACAGTTAGTAAATTCTGTTTCCCAATCAACATTGTTCAGATCATTTATGATTTCATCATAGTTTGCTTTATAAAAATGGTACTTAATGTCCTGTTTTGGTACTAGATTTACAGGGCAATTTAAAACCATCGTAAATTGAATGGCAGGGTGTAAAGGGTCTATTGGAATCAAGGGGCTAGGACAGACAAATAGTTGAGATACAGCCATTATATTTAATATTACATTAGGAAGTTGGTTTGTATGGTACACTCGGTCCAATCAAAAACTTTTTCAATATTTAAGGCGAGCTATACATCGACATGAACATACATTAAAAAAGAGGATGATGAGTTTTCATGTGCATAATAATCTCGTTATTCCTGGCGGCACCCAACGATGAGAAGTAGGCTGTGTGCAAGGCTTGATAATGATGATGATTAAATTATAATCTGACGTTTTTTTCTACCTATTGTCACATACACGTCGCGGCACATCCGTAAGTAAATGCATTTAATGTTGCTTAAAGGTACAACCACATGTAGCCGCTCGACGCTTGTTTCTAGCGACAAATGTGGTCACGTGATATGTAGCGACAAAGCTGAAAATGTTGAGCTTTATGCTGCATGAGGTTGCACCTTAACCGGAAATAAAGTTCTGAGACGAAACGACATTAAATGATGTCTATGGATTAATTATTTAGCCGAAATGTTTCTTTATCTGTGGTTACCATAAGCACCCATAATATTGTGTTTTTTATTTGCTTTCTCCTAATGAATGACAAAAAAAGCGTTATCCGTAAATGCAAATCGAAATTCAACATTTTATATTGAATGTTACACTCCCTCACTTCAGGTGAGTATGGATCTCTTTAATAAAAATGTTTTATTAGGTACATCTTACCAGGAACACACCCAACAAATTACATTATCTCTAGGATAGGACATTATATCCATTTAGACTGTGCATTTCATGTAAATAAATTATTCTTATTCTTATTCTTATTAATTGACTCCGAAATAATAGTGCGTATTAGCTATGATAAATTTACTTTCTTTTTAGGGTGTCTGATGCATAATTCCTACACAATTCTTTTGATATGAGCTTATACTATGGATGAACTAGGTACCTACTGAAATAAACGACCCCAACTCGGGACCTTGGTTATACCGAGTTGGTTATCCCGATAGCTAATAAATACCTCCCTGTTCTCCTTGTAGGCTTTCACCTTTGGTAGCTGAATTTAGTTTTAATTTGAGCAGCGTGGAAAATTAGATTGTAAGACTGAGGATCAGAAGTTCAGTAAAAGTCGTTACTGACAATTATTTACTTAGGTACAGTAGGTATCTACTACTCCACCCAATAGCCAGGGTCTAAGAATTTGGCTATGGTATCCCTGCTTGTCGTAAGAGGCGACTAAAAGGGGGCCGGAGGGCCTGCTGGCGGTGGTCGGGGTGCCGCGGGCCCGGGAAGGTGGCAGCGCGATGTGGCTCGCGCTGCCTTGGACTGCGAGGTCTCTAGGGGCGGCGATACAGCTGCCCCGGTGATGTGCCCCAGAAAAGTGTGGGGGACACCGGTGCGATCTATTAGAGTAGGTACCCGGAGTCCCCCCTGAGCACTGAGGATGGCCACCGGGGGGTTTTAGTGCGGTAAAAATCCCACATACCCCGACATGCCTCTCCCAGGGCGATCGGGGACCTTTTGAAGGTTTCCACCTCGTCAATAAAAAAAAATAAAAAAAAAGGTATCTACCACTAGTTGTGGTACTGCACGGCTCTTACCTATTACCTACATTACTTTGTACGCATGTCAGTGTTGTGGAGGGTGTTTAAAATGAGAGAAGGTGGGCGGATTACTGGTAAAAGGTCAGAGGTTAAATGTCGCTATTTTCTTGATTTGTTCGAATGTTCTTTTAACAGTCGTTTGAAAACACTGAAAAAAACTACTTTGTTCATTTAATTCAACTTCTGAATAGAGTTACATAGGTAATCAAGTCATACATATTGTAAATTCATACAAACTTCTTACAGATCTACCTACTTTCAAATCGTCAGAACGACAAACAAAATTGGTGCCAAGTTTGGAAGGTTGATTATTCTAATAATTACTTAAATGAACCCGGCAAGAAACACAGCAACTCTGTTCTGAGCTAGCAATTACCTACTCTTTTCAAAAATATGGTTGCAATTTACAATAATATATTATACCAAATTGTAGAATATTTATATATGGGTTTTGTTATAATATTAGCTTTAGGGTAGCCGCGACTCCTACACGCGGCTACCCTTAAGCAAGAATAATTTAATGTATAAACTGACCTCACATTGTAAAGGTTCATGGAATAATAAGATGTTTACTTATACTTATTGAATTTTAATGATTTCATACAAAGGCATTAGAGATTTAAGTACCTTATATTTCTGAAAATGTGCATTAGAGATATTTGATCTATCACGAAATGTATATTAAAAAAATTGTACTTCAACAATAATATACTGATAAGGAAATTAAGTGACCAACCTACATCATATTGTCTAGGTATTACTTACAGACAGACGGACCCTATTAAGGGTTCAGTACCATTATAAACGTTTTTGGAGGGGCACACTTATCTGGAATTAAGATTGCCTCAATTTAAAAGAAAAAAACATTATAAAAATATATTTGATATGAGTCTTAAAGCCATCAAAGAATACAACATATATTGCACGACGCGCTTTGGCTGGACCTTGTAATTGCAGCGGGTCAGGCCCAAGGTTCCTTTGTTTTAATAAATTAATTGAACGTCCTTTGCACTGGCGCCCGAGGGCTGGCAGTGGCAGCCAGGATTGCCACCTCTCTAGAATAAGTCTACATCTAGCTAGATGGTATAGAAATTAGCCTAGTCTAACTTCCACGGGTTTTGTCTGAAGAAATAATTAAAATTTCAGTCCAAAATATGATTTTATTTAAATGATACCTCTTATCTTTGAGTAAGTAATCTATACAGTACAGATAAAATAAAATTGAGGTGTCTGTTTGAAATTCCAAAATAACCACTATTCACTAAATGCATATGAAAGTATATATGGACAAAAAAAATGAAGAAAAAAAGTCTCTATTTGCCTGTTTGTCAGTTTTTCCGACTAATCTTAGAAACGGCTGGACCGATTTCACTGGCAGATAGCTAATGTCATAAAGGAGTATATTACGTCTACTTACTTAGGAGTATATTAAGTCTACGCGGGTGAAACCGCGGGGCACAGCCAGTTTATCTGTATAGATATAGACGCTAAGCGACGTAGGGGTTAATATAAAAAAAAAATTCATTAACCAGGTTGTTTACAGTATCTTTAAAATGGATGGGGTTGCCTTTTAAGTATAAAAATACCTGTGTTAGGGAACCCCGCTCTTCCATAACAATATCATGTTAACTTATATAATTATCTATTACTAGTTTACAGTTTAGTACTCTAAGATTAAAATATGAAAATGTAAGTGTGCGGTGCAAGAATGTCTGTGTGTGAGAGACAGAGCGAGTGCGCGCGCGCGTGTGTCTAAAGACCTCTGGATGTCTCTACATGTATCATCTTGTTACCCGAGTTCTAGAACTTTCAGAAACTTGAGCCTGCGGGTGGTAAGTACTTACTTAGTTCTGTAGTTGGTTATGATGTGGGGAAGGGTACCTGCATGGGTTTTACACAAATAGTAACGACGAATTCCTCGGATTACCTAACATGCTCGTAGTACAAGTGGGCTTCTAAAAAGGGAACATGATTGTAAGGCAGATTAACATATAAGGGAAAGTTAATATCACGTAATATACCTAGGATTGGGTAAGTACTTAGTTATACTTAGCTAATCGATTGAACTTACATTATTACAGACACTTTTCACCTAAGATAACAATAGGCAAACTTGATAGTCGGTGAGTCTGTCGCCGTGCTACATATGTCTGAATGTCACAGGGATACTTCTATGAATTATTATCAGGTAAAAAAACAGATTTCTTTGATTATTGTCATCGATTGCTTGAGGACATAAGTCACGTAAAAATTGTAAGTAGTAAATTATTGGCGGTAGCATATACTGAACAACGATCTCAAAGTTCTTTGTTAACAGTCTCATAGAATAAAGATATTTTGGAGTTTTAGTTTGACTTTAGTAAGTACATAGCTTGTATTCCAGCAACAGCTTGTATGAAGAGGTAGGCAGAGGTGTCATAATCACATGACCCGCTTTTTACCGATGATAATTAAGTGCCAACGTGACAGATGGTGAGTCTATCGCCGTCTTAGGCACTATACATATGTCTTTGAATTACTTCTCAGACATATGCAGTTTCTTCACGATGTTTTCCTTTACCGTAAAGCACGTTATGTGAATTCACTGTACATAAGTTTTTCGTAATATTCCCACTGGCATTTGAACTTGCGTCGCTTGCGTAGCAGGTGAGTGCTCAAATCCCAAGGCCACCACGGCTCCCGGCGGTCGGCTTTGAGTGTAGTAAGAACCCCCTTTTTTTTAATCGAAGGTCAAGTTTGAACATAGAGGCAATTCTTTGTAAGCTTGAATCACCATGAATCTTGCAGGTATCTCCAAAGGTTAGAAGAACAGGTATAAATCTAATAGACGCGGGGAGTATATGTGCTTATCGTGCACAAAGCGATAGCAAAGCTCTGCTTGTTTAAAAATGACGAGGGACATGCGTCATCTATTAATATTTATTTATCTATGGTTATTTTGACTCAAGACTTAATTTTTTTGTATTAGGTATTGACTTAGGTATACTGGGTGTAAAATAAAATATGATTAGCTGATTTTCATGCAATGATTTTAATTTCATCTTAAGGTATATTGATACAATTTCGTAATAGCTCGTTAGATTCGGATTCATATCCGTAGGTACAATTTTTAGTTACAAGTAGGCAATAATTTAAAAAATACCTATCTATTAAAATACATCGACATTTCTTTACAAACTACATAGATCGTAATGGTATGTATCGGTAAAGTTACGTATGAAACCATTTAATCCGAGCAAACCTGTAAAAAACAGCTCCGACTCGATGCGATAAAATATTACAATTATATCGGGATTAAAATTGAATGATGAAACAAAAAAAGGTATTACTAACATCATAGGCAGGTCGTACTATTATTCATATTCTAATTTAAATCGATATATAACTGCTAACATCAACTAGTAATACTTCATAGGTCACATTAATTTGTAATTCTATCCACTAATTGAAACGGTTCAACTTTGGAAAGTAATTTGACATTAATGTAAACAGATATGTACTTTTGCAATTATCTTTAAATTTTAATGACATTAAGTGAAAATAAGAAAATTTGATGCGATGTTGGGTACATGTATGCAATGATTATAAGTCGACAAAAACATACTTAGCTTAACCTCTTGCTTGGTTGCGAAAGTTGAAAAATAGATAGGATACTAATTATGTAAAAATGCATCTTTTTAAATTTGATTGCGGTCTCATAGACCTTACCTTTATTAAGAGTTAGGTAAGATAGGAAGCTGTAAAGCTAAAATATCACTCAATCCTCCGTTTTTAAAGAGAATCTCATTTATTTCTTACAGATAAATAGGTACATTTTGTGTTTTTGCTTTGCAAAAAATATTTTCTGTGGTATTGTCAGCTTAGACCGTAGTAGGTATGTAAAATACAAAAGTTTTAATTAGCACCTGACTAAATGTAGAAAATATTTGCGAAATAGGAATGTATACATTTTAACTGTTCTTATAATATAATCCGAGTAAGATCCAATCCAATAACAATGTAATGAACTAAATATCTTTGGACACAGATTCTATAAATAGTAAAAAGTTAGGCTGTGACGTTGTGTAGACCTTAAAAGTGTTTAACGACTACGCGCAAGTCACTTGCCAAGTATAAAGTTTTACGATGACGTCGGTTAAGTCACGTTATATCGACGGATACGCACATTTGTCTATGTTAGGCAACTAAGATCTTTAATATTAGACACACAAGAGATATATTAGTCTAAATGAGTTTAGGCTATGAAGAAATTATGTTGGTTTCAGTGAATAATTAAAATATTTTCATTTCTATCTAATAATTAAGTCTTACAAATATCAGTACCTATATAATATTTACAGATCTGTTGCACTCTGCCGTGCGATATAATAGCTGCCAATCGAAGGGAGCAACTCTTTATTTTGTATAACTACATGCATATCAGCAACTCTAAAATGGAGATTATAGTCACGTTTTGTACACTCATTTCCACTAGTTTCTGCACCAACTCTTTAAGTTTACATCTCTAAAGATTATAGTATTCTCTTGGCACAGATCTATAGAGCCTGGAAAACATTAACATAAAATATTTGTATTCAAACCGCGATCGACGTTTTTGATCTGGACAGTCTAATCGCATTGTTGATGCAGTTATATTAACAGTTTATAACGCATGACGGATAGGTATCTACTTAGGTATGACATGTTTTTTTTGTTTTGATTGCCTGTAGCGCGACTTCAGCGTCGCCCTTGCATATTTATTAAATCTACATAATACTCAGTCTCATGTGTTGTTGGCGATAGTCAGACATCTGCTTAAGTTGCAATGCGATGTTTCAGTCCTCTGAGTTCAACCACTAAATCAGAATCACCGGCAACGAATCGCTTTTCAATCCTCCGTCCTTGGGCTGGTTCCTGCTGACAAATGCGACGTTGATTTTAAGATTCACATGGTTAGATTAAAAGGGTACGTGTGTAAATAAGAAATAGAGCGGAAAATAAGTGTCGAGTTAGCACAAAGCACCTCCTAGGTGGCATTAGTAGTTGAGCTACCCCCGCGTCGATTGACCCGGCCTCCGGGCCGTGTCACCCACACCACCCCCTGCAGAGCTATTTTTAGATTTCGGGGTTTCCACGCTTTTAGTGAATTGCAAAACAACGGAAAATATGTTTAGTGTAACGAATTATTCCTGTAATGATTTTAATTGACTTAAAATTATAAGCCTCACCTGGTTATTTTTATCGGATGATTTGGCCGCCAGCTGCCGCAGTATTGGAGCAATCTTGTCATAGAAATTGTTTCGTTTAATTTGATTTTTGTTGTAGAGCGAATGTGAAGCTGGTCGTGGCATCACAACTTCCTTATCACCCTCTTTGGGCGTCTCCGTGCTGGCCTCGGGGGCTGCGGTAGAAACGCTTCTCTTGTTACCGTTCCAGTTGATGAAGCCATCGTCTGAAGCATAGTCATCATCATCGAATCGGGGTGCTGTCTTGGGTTCATGGTATAGAGGTTTTCCGGCCAAAGCTTTCAGTTCCCTGACGTCCTCGTCCTCGGCGTCTCTTTCTTCGTAATCAACAGGCGGGAAGGCTGCTCGGGTATTCTCACGGCGTCTCTGGGCGTCTTGTGCCATTTGCGTCAGGATCAAATTGTCAAGGAATGCTGCGCTGACGTCATCGACATCGCTTGAACGCCAGCGGGGTGTAGTATCGCTCTCGAACCAAGTCTCCTGTCCAATGGGAAGTGCAGATAATCTTTCTTCTTGCCTGTTTGGTGCTTCGTTGGCTACGAAGTGTCCATATGGATCGTAGAAGTAAGGGTACTGTGCTTCACCGTGTACTTCGGGTACCGTGAGAGAAGGGTCATCGTAGTAATATTGCACCTTGGGCGTGTAGTAATATTCCTCATCTGGGTATTCTCTGATTGCTTGGGGGTACATAGGCCATGTTTGCATTGGATAAGCTTTTGCTCGTGCTACTAAGTAGCCAAGTAAGATTGTAGTTAAAAACCTAAAACAATAAATTTAATGTAAATACCTAAATTTGAATTGTCAATGGAATAAATTGGTGGTATTATTTAATTCCGTTGACTTAAATTTTCTCCTAATTTATAAAAATAATTAGAAACTAAAATAGAAATAAAAACAATTTGTTCGGTGAATATTCGGGTTGTTTGTCGATTGTCAGGGCACACCTACCTTAAGCTTGACATCTGCATGTTGCACATTTTACACATATGAGATGTAGATTAGAGTGCGGTCTAGGCACGACTACGTAGGAGTGTGGGCCGGCTGGGCTTTATAAGGCGCTCGCCCACGCGCGCCGCCTACACGTTCTCAATGAAACATCTCCCCCTGAAACCCCCCCCTATTTCTCCCCGAGACCCCATCCCGCGCTGCAGCCCCGCGCCACACCGCTCCGTTATCGATCTGTCCGCAGATTATTCATCTTACCAAACTGTGACACTGTATTTTATTCAAGCCCGCCTATAAATTTATGAATACGGATATATTTTTCTCAAACTCGTCATCCCGTCACATAGTGATGCTGGCTCACTATTATATTTATTTACTTCTTCAGATTAGTTGATGTATAGAATAATGTATTTCAATATTAAGAATTGCGTAGGTGTTCGTTACATGGCACAAGTGAGGAGGAGGAATTTTCCAGGCACCCGGCCGTGGGCTGAACAATCGCTTTTTATCGTTAGGTGTTGTAGAAAATCATTATTCTCAGTAATATCTTGATTTTATAAACAAATTAACCTCTTTTATAGGACATATATGGCCTGAAGCAAACAGTCTAAATATATTTTTTATAATTTTATAAGCTTAAATATATTTTATAATTTTCTAACGCCTACGCAATATGTTGCATTTGTTATTATGCCAACGGATAGTCTGACAAGCAATGTAAGAACTCATAAGCCGTATATATTTTAATTTCTCATTAATTAATTATCAGTTACTACAAAATATTAACTGCACGTGGCATATGATAGGATACATAATCCAACAAAGCCAACTTTAAGCTGTGAAGACAGTCTGATTTAAGTCTTTGCTGAATTGGAGGAACAATTGATGACTTAAGTTTTCATGCTGCCTTCGTCTCGTTACCGGTAGGTACCGGGTCTGGGTTTATTTATAGACGCCATATTTCAATTGCTATTTCCAGAGGGCATTAAAACTTTTGTGATCATTGGAGTATTCATTGTGTTCTATTTCGGGAATGTTTACGCCCATTGTACCTTCTACAAAGATTTTGAAAGGAATAAGTTTTAGATGGAATAGTGCTGCCATACCTACCTATTTTTGTAATAGAGTGCTATTTCTTAGAACACTAACAGCACAATATTGCTGTATACTAGCTCTATTATGGTGTAAGATTAAGCATCATGTAATTTTTTTTGTGTAAATTGCTTATTGACGATGACATCTCATCTGTTTTAACTCACATTGAGTAATGCTTCGAGTAGGCTTCTTCAATGTGGTCGGTAATTCTATAGCACAGTGTCACTCTATGTGCTTTACATTTATTTAAGTATTTACAAGAAACCCTTTCCATTTTAAGATGAAATTCGTCAATGTCAAGTCACTTGTATTACGAAAACGGTGTTTCAGTGACATTGTGAAGATAGGTATGAGACTCAGTGATAAATTATGCGTGAAAGCGAAAAAAATACATAATCTAAAAACGTAATTGACTAAAATATGACTTAATATACAAATTTTTAACCCCCATTAAAACCCCTTAAGTTATGGGGGGTTATATGTTCAGGTCCTTAAGGGTGTCATTTGGAAAAACACTTTCTTATTATATTACTACAACTCATCAGGAACACATCCTCCAAATTTCATGTCTTTAAAATCCGCGTTTTAGACGGTGCGATGATAGATATGTAAGTCAGTCAAGTCTTTGAATTTTTTTAACGTATCTCTTATATATAATCAGAAAATGTAAGCTGAATAAACATATGAGTTAAAAAGTATGTCAGTATTGACTTGGGATTGTAGGGGAAAAGGTGCAGTCAAAGTGCATCGTCAGGTTCGGGAGCGGAAGTCACAAACACGGGGTCGTCGACCGACTGGCGCCTCGGCGACGTGGCACTCAATATTTCACCAATATACCTTTGGCTGACAGTTGCGAATTGCAAAAACAATTGCTAGTAATAACTGCGTGAAGTTGCCAACTTGTGGTATTGGATATTTAAACAGTTGCAGCCACATGAAAGGGGTTTCGATCGATTATCTTTGCGTAGTGTGTTTACATTCCAGAGTGCCTAGTGCGAGTTTTCTTAAAATCGCTGTCACAGGTCATCGCGTCAAACGCAGATTTATATGGGTTCACAATAGTGCCATCTTTAGGCCGACAGACGGCGCTGTTTCGATCCTATACAAATCTGCGTTTACGTCGACGCGATGTCTTGTGACGGCGGCTGTGAAAAACTCGCACTAGGCCCTCTGGAGGCCAACTATGATTGTTTAAGCAGCGCGTATTAAGAACTTCTGAGCTTAGACGTTTAATTTATGTGCCGAAAAATTAAACGTCAGCTGAAATTTGATTAATTTAAAAAAAAATTACGTCAAAGCTCAGAAGTTCTTAATACGCTCTGCTTAAACTGTTGATGGTAGGCCACCTGTTCAGGATTTGGTTTCTACAACAAATTTTAAGTTAACAGCTACGAGCGAAGAGAATCGAGAATACCGGTAGAGTTCCAACTCACCATTTCAACTCCTATAAATAAAACAATAATTTAATTGTTGTTTTTCCTACATTGTGATTTGATTGCCTGGTCAGTGTTCGGTGGTCCTGGCTATATAGCTGGACGTAGTGGGTTCCTTCACCGCTAAGAGGCTGAGTGAGTGGAAGGTATCATTAATATCTGCCTTGCTAATACCAAGTCTATAGCATAGTATGCAGCCTTAAATATGTAGTATATACATATTTTATATATTATAGAAGACATGGAGCACGCTAATACTAAGTATAATCTTATCATATTTGAACAATGATATGTTATCATTGTTCACATCAGTGGACATGTAATAACCCTATAATATAAGAGCTACCTACGTAAAATGACAAAGAAATTTGTTTTTACATCAGATACCCATAAATTATGTGTTGTAGTCAACCTGTATATTATACATGTTTGTATTCCATGCAACGTTCACAAAATGCTCGAGGCCTGGGATGGAGTTATTTGAGTTGCAGGGCAACTAATTGACAATCTGTGGCTTGCAGATGACTCAGCCATTATTAGTGCATCTGCAGGTGAGCTTAGAGGCTACTTGAGTTACGTTCATGGTACTATATATAAGTTTGTGTATTTAGAGCCGTGTATACGAAACGATAGCGACAGTGAGGGTAGTATTTAGTGTATACTATATAGTGTAGTATGTATGTAGTGTAGAACTTAAAGCGCTGTGCGTCTAAAGGCAAAATTTTAGGACATCAGATATTTACTGCAAGCTAAATCACTTTGAAAGCAATATACTTGTGAATGAAAAAGTGGGTAGAAAGAATAGTTCTGTTTCTTCCTTAAGGATTGTAATACGCAAGCCAGGAGAATACTTATCCAGGAGCCAAGCAAACGACTGTGTGTCACAAAGATACTAATACCATTCAGAATAAAGTTTTGAATGCATTAAGGACAGTTTATTCGTATACTATTATTTCCATTCTCAAAACAATTCAGTATTTAGTTTCATTATAATGATTATACAAATATGATACCCCATGACCTGGAAACTGGATAGTAGGCACAAGCGAGAAGTCCAGGTATCCTACGAGTCGCAAATCTGTGTCAGGTCGTTAAACTAGGTCGTGGACTGTGACCCAATGCACTGGCATCCCTGGAACGTCAATAGCTTCCGCACTCCCGGAAATATGCAAATAAGCATTTTTAAACGTAGTCAAAAGGAAAGACGATCTCAAATTCAGTACAATATTATAGTGATTACTTTTGATGTTTAAGGTCGGTTCAGCTTTGTGACGAAAAGTGTTCTTATCACTAGCCGGTCCAATTACTGTTCTTAACAGTTTTGTTTTCAAGTGTTGTTCGTATTTTGCCGTCCTTGACATTTACTGAGTGCGACACCTATTAGTAAGTAAGTAATACGATAGTCTTCGATTTTGAACCTGAAGAATGTACAATTTACTTCTTAAAAGGTTGATTTGATTCCCACAAATTGCCGTGTGCGAGTTTTCTTAATATCGTCGTCACAAATCTTCGCATTGACGTAAACGCAGGTTTGTATAGGATCAATATAGAGACGGCGTTGATTCGATTCCATACAAATTGCGCTTACGTCAACGCAGCGACTAGTGACGGTGGCTGTGTAAAACTCGCACTATGCCCTCAGACTGAATTTGAAGGCTTATTTTTCATTATATTGTTATTTCCACCTTACTTATAAATTAGTAAATGTGAATTAGTGGAAACTTATAATTTGCTATATGGTATTAATAAAACCTTGCAAATCACTTACATTGATTTATTATTTTGTAGTATATTTAATGGACATGAATAAATGCTGGGTGTTAAAAGACACCTGTTAAATTATATCCAAGTCTCGACAGTACAATGCTGTGCAGTTAATAAAAGGCGCATTATGTAAACCAATATGATATTGATAAACATTCTTAAAACAGTACCAATACATATCGTACTTCTGTATTCTGCAGTATAGTAGAAGTTAATATCTTAAGTACTCCTTAGACTAAACAATGAGCACATTTATATTCACCTGAGTAGCATCACCTAATTCCACCTAACTTAGGCGGAATTCTGCCACAAAGCCACATATTTTTTAAATTATTTCATAAAGCTCTCTGATCTGTAAGGTATTTTTATATTGTTCCAATTTAAGTTTCGCTTCGCAACATCGACATGATTGTGTCTCGACTCTTCCCTAATTTGAATTTGTACAAAATTGTTCGTCTTGTTATGTTTTATTCCATTTTTCCCGAGATTCGGTCTGCATGGATTTGAAATCTAGAGTATAAGTGAATCTGTAAAATCAGCTGCATACTTAATTCCCATTTTCGTATCTTTTAATGAGCAGCGTTTTGTAAAATTAATTTTCATTAAACCCGAGTCTTGTAAATGCCCCTGGCTCGGCACTCACGCGCTGTCTTAACATATTATATTAGGGCACATAAATCTTAAAAGTCTCATATTATAATATTTCATTTTGAAGTATCAAAGTCAGTAAAGTGATTAGAAACTTATTTATAAAATGTAAAATTAACAGATGCTCCTTTAATGGCATTCTGAGATGACTATTTGTAAAACCACTTAACCAGTTCTTATAAAAAAAAATACAATCCCGCCAACAAAGAAGGGTCCCCAAAGGAGTAAGCGTCACGTGATAGAGGGTGAGTCTATCGCCGTCTCAGGCACTATGGATCGTCTTTTAATTACTTCTCAGGCATATTCAGGTTTCCTCACGATGTTTTCCTTCACCGTAAAGCACGTGGTGTGAAATCACTGCACATAAGTTTTTAGAAAAAACTCATTGGTACAGGCCCCGCTGGGATTCGAATTGCGTCACTTGCGTAGCAGGCGACTGCTCAAACCCCGAGGCCATCTGCGTCTGAGGCATTCTCATCGGCAATATAATTTTCATGGTATTATCATCATCATCCTCCTGCCCTTATCCCATGTTATTTGGGGTCGGCGCAATGTGTTCTACTCTTCCATTTCTCTCTATCAGGCGTCATATAATTTTCATGGTAATGACCAAAATAATATTAAATAAATAATTTCAAGATCCGTTTTCACGTAATTTCATTTTAATGCCATAAAGGAAGCTTCTGTAGGGAGAGATAAAAGTCTATTTCAATAGTTGAGAAATTCATGTCAACATTTTCTTTTGCTGTCTGAAGGACAAGGCGACAAACAAACATACTTATGTTTGAATAGCTACATTTTTATATTATTTATAAGTTTGTACACTAAATCCATTACAAGTACTTTACCAAGGTAACATGAGCGCACTGCTATGAAAGAGATGTAATGTACTAATTTATTCATGTTGAAATACGCGCCCACGCCTTAAATGTATACCCAGCTATTCGCTGTTTTTACTTTAAAGAAAATTACTTTAAGACCTCCGAACCTAAGGATTTTGGATTGAAGAACTTAATATGTTTCCAGGAATTTTAATATGCTTTAAATCATTTTTCTATTATAAATAAAATGTAAGCACAGTATAATCCCACATTCTACTTATTTTTAATCGGTGTAGGGTCACGATGACGTTGGCAAAGATGTGTTACATTTACTGATATATTTATCGCGGCAAATAAATATAACTAACTCTCTTTATTGAATTGAAAACAAACTGCTTCCCTCAGTTTCACTAGTGCTGAATTATCACAGAATCCCACGGGAAGATTTAATTGGCATCACTTTCGAACCTTTCATGTAACATTATTAACAAATCGCCATTGGGTATGAAAGAAAGACCAACCAACACTTAATTCAAAATAAAGTATCATGACATTCATTCCAGTTTTGACGCCGTTTGAATCTCAGCGACCTGTCAAGTACAGGTCAGTGATATCGCACCAGGAGTTGGTGAATGGTGAAGGAAAACATTGTGACGAAACCTGCTGATTTCAAGTGCAAAAGTAATTCAAAGACCTATGTTTAGTGCCTGAGATGGCGATGGACACACCATCTGTCGCGTTAGCACTTATTCATCTACGGTGAAATGTTTATAATACGTCTCTATATTACACCTTACTTTTAAATATTATAATATCTCTGCTTACTGCTTCGAGAATCCTTCTGCGAGGGCGTCAGTATATGACATACATTCCTTGGTATGAAATAGTCATAAGAAATTGAGTTGCGCAAGGCGGCTGCTGCTGTCTCCTTCTCTCGCTAGCCTCCTCCCATATAATTGTCTCTATCATGGCGTAGGGGGTAGCTGGGTTTATTTTTAGACTGGCTGGAACAAGTCCGATAGAAGGTATTATATTTTGTTCATTGATTTCAGAATTGTAATCTAAATATAGCCTTTGTATAATTTGATTTGTTAAAGTTGAACGCAGATTATTTTGACACAAAGACGATGGGAAGTTATTTGTGAATAAGAACTATGTGCGTTCATCTACTTCAGCAAGTGTGCTGAATGGTACATGATCTTGAGGACATGGTTGGTATTATCACCAAATGTATGATTATAAATGAAAAATGTAATCTTAAGCTCAGTTTACTTTTTTATCGCTGGTTTGCTGTTGGCAATGAACGTTAAAACTTTTTCGGAATTAATTAAGCATCACCCGCGGCACGTAGACTTATTTTCATGGGGGCATTGCATTTCGCGGAACTTTCTCTTTAAAATCGGTCCAAATAACGAGTATATACATATGTGACTACACTACATACACTTTGGTGACCTTTCACATTAAAACAATATTTCTCACAACCACGCTTGGCAATGTATCCTTGGTTGTAAAGGGGCGGTTATTGTGTGGGTAGTTTGATAACTGTTTAATTAGCTTATTCGTCGAACGCCTGTTATTACGTGGAAATATAGCGGTAAAGTACGTGAGCGGTATTAAATTACGTGGAATGGAATTTTACTAAATTATTTAACTACTTTATGTACGGTATGCCTATATTTTTTTGCTTTTAAATAGAAATGTGAAAGAAGCTTTTTTATTTATGAACCGTCTATGAAATGCGTACTGTGCTCCGCGGTTTCATCACTTAATTTCATGGGTGGCTTAAATAATAATTGGCGGCTAATTTGGAATTACAAACAGACAGTTCAATTTTATTTGTCTGTATAGATATTAGATGTTTCTAACTTGAGTAATCCTATTGTGGATAGGTACTCCTACTATTTACTTCTACGATGTTCTACCATATTTTCTTATCTACTTTATTTGCTCGCAACTCAGTGATAAACATTTTAAACGAGTACGGCCATTCAAAAGCAGATGTCTGAATCGGATCGGTATATTTATATGCAGAGTTATAACTAGCATAGTCTATGTTTGTTTGTTCATCCTGTTCCCTTATAACTTCTAAACTACATTTTATAAGGAAAGATATTTCAGTTCTTCGGTGTTTCAATTGATAAATATACAACCTACTTTTTGTAACGAAATCAGTTATTGAAGGTAACAAAAAGGTATCGTGTTTGTGTTGAAGCTGAAATAAGTTATTTTCCACCGTGGTTGTTTTGAACCTTGTGAAGATGTTGCTGAGATCTAGTAACGTCATTATTCTGTTTGCGTCCCGAAGATGTAGTGATTTTCTATTTTAGGTATCCCTTATTACGTAAGCAGCTTGGTTCCTGGAAAATTTTCTAGTTCAATGAATATTTATTGACGTGTTTGTGCTCCAGTAAATTAGATTATTATCCTTTTCTGTAATCGATATTATTGGTAAGTATTACACTTATAAGTCCGGCAGAATATTTTTAAAAACAAATCGTAATATTCTGAACTTACAACAAAAACATTGTATATTTACTTATCTAATAGATATAACTAATATATAATTTATTTAAAAACGCGTGCTACGCAAGCTCCGCTATATTGTTTTGTATAGTCATTAGCACGTACAACGGGCTATTTGGTACTGTTGCTACTAATCGTATCGTAAAATCGATATTTAGCTGATGGCAGGCCGATTTCGATCGAGTGCAAACAATATGTGTATAGGTTATTGATATCGAAAACACGGAATTTTTTTAATAAATACATTATAATAAAATTATACATATATAAATATGAGTAAATAGTTCACGAATAAGCTTGTCTTTTCTGAGTAAGGAGATGGCTTGAATTCTGGCAAATATAAAACTTCTTTCGTACGAACGAAATAGCGGGCAGAAAGCTTCATTACATAATTTACTCAAGGAAAATGTCGTGTCTCGTCTTAGGCACGTTATTAGGTTAAGTCAGGTCAAGTGGTTTAAGCCACCCTTAGACCCTTGACATCACTTACAAGTCGCGGTGTTCATTTGACAAATAATTGACATAAAAAAGCTGCAAACAATATGTATATAGATTATTTCTATTTGTACAGTTATATTCCGTGTGATGCAGTTTAGTGGATTTTTAATATGTAACGGCGTGCTACGATTTATTTACCGTAACATTGACTGTTGTTTTACGCCAGGAGGTTACACCCGCGTAGGACCCGTTCCCGTGGGAGTACGGGAAATATAGCCAATATTTCTCGCTGATCATGTAGCTATCCATTGCCGAAAGAATTTTGCTAATCGGTCCTGTATTTTTGAGCCAATTCGTACATGCTTACAGACATACATACAAACATACTTACATACAGATATTTCCTCTTTATAATATTACTATAGATAAAGCTACATGATTTTATAATCGTTATTGGCACGTGCACATTAATAGATGAGTAATTTAGGAGCCAACGTACGTATGAAATACCAAATTATTAAAAGAAATAACGAAGAAAACACTGAAAATAATATCAGAATGTTCAGACTGTTAGTAAGATATACAGTATTTACGAGAAGTAGTGCACTTAGGCTGTAGAAAAACTTGATGTTCTTGTGTCAAAAACAAAAGGAGTACTGGGGGCCTATTCATTGATATATCAGTGATGTCTTACTAACTTCTTAGCTTGAATGTTTAATTTTAGTATCAAAAAAATTTACGTCGAAGCTCTTAATACTAGTTAAAAGTGTAATATTTATTTATTTATATTTATTTAGAGCCCGATGTGTCCCACTGCTGAGCAAAGGCCTCCCTTCCCTCTTTCCAACACTTCCGATCCAGGGCTATCTCCGGCCAGTTTTTGTGGTAAGCGGCGAGTTCGTCCTGCCATCTTTTTCTCGGCCTGCCACGTCTGCGCGTCGCATTCGGAGGGGTCCATCTTGTGGTTTGTTTAGCCCACAGTTCGTCTGACATGCGACACACGTGCCCAGCCCAGTCCCATTTTAGTTTAGCAGCTTGATGACCCACATCGGAGATTTGTGTTTTGGAACGTAGTGTACTATTTCGAATGCGGTCTGTTAATCTGACTCCCATTATACTACGTTCCATGGCTCGCTGGCAGACCCCTAGTCTGGATTTTTGATAGTCTGTCAAAGACCAAGTCTGAGCACCGTAGGTGAGGATTGGGAGAATGCATATGTCCATCAGTCTCTTTTTTAATGTTAAAGGGAGTTTTCCTTTCAAGAGGTCTTTCATAGCCCAATAACTCTTCCAGGCGTTTTCTGTTCGACGTGTGATTTCTCTTTCTTGTCTTGCCTGGAAAGAGACTATTTGACCGAGATAGATGTAATCTTGAACATAAGCGATCTCCCCACCGTCCACCTTTATTTTGTGCTTTGTACTGTTTGTCATGACTTTTGTCTTTGACATATTCATCTTTAGGCCAGCTTCAAGGCTTGCCTCATTTAATTCTTGAATCATCAAGGCCAGTTCGGATGCCGAGGAGGAAAATAAAACAATGTCGTCAGCAAAACGGAGATTTGTAAGTTTCTTTTCTCCAACTGTTAATCCTCTTTCTTTCCAGCAGTCGTTTAATGTTCGAAAGATTTGTTCCAATGTGGTGGTGAACAGTTTGGGGGAGAGAGGATCGCCTTGTTTGACACCTCGTCTGATTGGGAATGATGGGCCAGAAGAGTGAAGTTTGATTGATGCCGTACTGTTATTATATATGTTTTTGAGTAGATGAATGTAGCTATTTTCAATTCCCTGTTCTTTTAGTGCTTTGAATATTGATATGTGTTTTAGGCTGTCGAATGCCTTAGAATAATCAATAAAAGCCAGATACAGCGGGAACTTGAACTCAGCAGCCTTTTCAATTATTTGGTTCAGACTATGAAGGTGATCTGTAGTGGATAGTCCACGGCGGAAACCAGCTTGCTCTGGGGGTTGATTCTTGTCTAATTGTCCTGAGATACGGTTTTCAATTACTTTTATAAAGGTTTTATAGAGATGTATAATGAGACTTATGGGGCGGTAATTATTGATGTCGGACTTATCACCTTTTTTATGCAGAAGAATTATTTCGGAGTGGCAAAAATTATTTGGAAATGAGCCTGTTTTAATAATATTGTTGAATAAATGTGTGATATGTGGTAAGAGAATCGGTTCACCGCACTTTATGGCGTCGGTGGTGATTCCATCGTGGCCGGGACTTTTGCCGTATTTAAGGCTCTGGAGAGCTGTGTGCACTTCGGACTCTGTTATTGGAGGAATTTCTTCTAGGCATGAGTATGATTCGGTATTCTGTTGGGAGTCTGTGTCTGCTGTGTCATCGGAATATAAATTTTGGTAAAATTCAGTGCATATTCGTAGTACTTTGTCTCTGTCGCTCTGTTTTATTCCATTGCTGTCTTTTAGGTTATTAATCCAGAATTTACCTGTATCGGCACCTTTGATGGCTGTTCTTAAGGAACAGTTTTTGTGTATTGCATCTTCAACTATGCTCATATTATGATGGCGAATATCTTTACGAATACTTCTCTTTACTTCTCTATCCTTTGTCTTGAATTCTGATGTATAAATAACCAATTTCTGCCTCTCCTCTATTAGTTGACGGGTGTGGTCGCTAAGCTTTTTCATTCTGTTTTTTGTTATCTTTATTTTGTGGCTAGCTGTTCTAATGCTGTCCCTAATCATGTCATATTCTCTTTGAATGTTCGCTGTCGATTCTTGTGCTAACAATGTAAAGCTGTTCTTGAGCTCCAGTGTGAATTTGGTTTGGTTTGCTGAAAGGGTGTCTTTATTGATTCTCTTTAAAGTATTATGTTCAGACTTCGTCGAACTCGGAACTCAACTTATGCTACATATTAAGCAAGCCACTGCTTTGGAACGCGACCCCCCCCACTCGATCTCTAGTTCGATATTAAAATTCAACGGAACGCTCTCTCTGAATCCGATGTACGCTTTTTAAATTGTAACTGTATGGAATAAACCAAATTTACTACAAAGTCCTGGATTTCTTCTTGCCGCACATTTCACCTGAAATCCAGCAAACTTAAGGCTAAAAACCCGAACATAAAATTGGACCTTCGGAGCCGAACACAAGAAAACGCAAACCAGCGCAGACCATTGGAGCCGGCACAGTTTTGGAACTTCGTCGAAGAGGTACCAGCAGCTTATACAGACAGGAAGACAAGGGGAGGTTGAAGTTCATCCAGAACACACGCAAATGGTGGGAGTAGTCGAGCTGACGAATCTGAAAACGCGCATAACAGGTACGGCCAGCCATCCTGTCTATTCCTGCCACCTCTCCACTTCCTCTGTGTAATACCGTGTCTTCATATCTATTTCAGTTACAACTAGCATCTGCCAACTGTGCGTTACCAACCCGGTCCTGGAACCAGCCAGGCGAAAGCGCCGTTAAATTCAAACGTGAGTACCCATTAAGTTTCTCTATCCATCAAAATGAGTGTAGAATCTCGAGATAAATCCCCCTATAGACCTATTTCTAGTGAAAATACAAATTTAATAAAGGAATTAGTGAAAAAGCGAGGTATTGTCAAGGGTAGATTAACAAAGTTTGCTAATTACCTATCTACTGTTCAAAGTGTAGTTTTAGATGGTCAGAGATCAATCGACCTTAAATTACGCATACAGGGAGCCACTTCATTGTTTCGTGAGTTCAATGAGTTACAGACAAAACTCGAAGAAGAAGTCTCAGACGTAGATGAGCAGTTGGTTCAAAGAGAGTCATTCGAAGACTGTTACTACAGTGTCATGTCGCAGGCGGAATTTATTTTGAATAAAAATCAGGTCACTAATAATAGTTCTACCAAATGTACTCACACAAGAAACTCAATAAAATTACCTAGCATTGTGATGCCCACGTTTGACGGTTCATACGAGCAGTGGTTAGAGTTTAGAGACACTTTTCTATCGTTAGTGCATAATTCTATTGAACTCAGTCCTATAGAAAAATTCCACTACTTAAAATCATCACTCAAGGGTACCGCAGAACTCGTAATTGATTCGGTGGAGTTTTCTAGTGACAACTATATTGTAGCCTGGGAGTTGCTTCTCAATCGGTACAATAACTGCAGATTGTTAGTGCACAATCATGTAAAATCCCTATTCACCATGCCCAGTGTCAACAGGGAGTCTCCGGTTCTAATTAGGAAGCTAATAGATACTGTGCTTAAGAATTTACGCGCCCTCAAAATCCTAGGGGAGCCTACTGATTCATGGGATACACTAATCATCTTTCTAGTAGTTTCAAAATTGGATCCCACAACCGAACGCGAATGGGAACAAATTAAGGGCACTATGTTCTCCAGAAACCGTGATTCTGTGACGCAGCCTAAGCTAAATGACCTATTCAAATTCCTAAAAGACCGGGCCGATATGTTGGAATCATTGCAATTATCTCATAGCAAGGGCAGTTTCGATAATAATAAAAAACACACCGCACAATTCCAACCTACGGCTACAAAGGTTCACTGCAATGTTTCCACCAATAAGCCACTAGCACGTCAACACCGCAATATCAATAAGAAACTTTGTTTACTATGTAACACAGACCATCCGCTATATTCTTGTCAGAAATTTCTCGATTACTCGCTAGAATCTAAACTTAATTTTATAAGCGATAGGAAGCTATGCATTAATTGCTTACGGGCGGACCACGCACTAAATGATTGCAAGCTAGGCCCATGCAGGCTGTGCAACAAAAAACACAATACCCTAATTCATCCCACTGATAACGATAATAGCTCGAATAACGTGCATCGAACCATCTCACTGCATTCAGTCCATACGACTGCAAGCGGAGAGCCAGCGTCCACCACCACTGAGACGCTGCACCCTCCCTCGGCCGCCGCACCGCTCTCGTCCTGCGCCTATTCTATGCATATCCCCACGATACATGTTAATAATGTGCATTGCTCTCAATCAGCTGTTAAACCGGTTCTATTATCGACCGCTTTAGTCTACATCGCTGACAAATATAACAAGTATCATTTAACACGCGCACTCTTAGATAGTGGTAGTCAGCGATGTTTTATAACAAAATCCCTATGCGATTTACTACTCGCGCCTACAATACAGTCCACTCATGAAGTTATAGGTGTTGGTAACTCGGTCACTAAATCGACGCTTATATGTGATGTCGAGATTAAATCGCGCACCAACACATATACTACGCATCTACAATGTTTTGTTTTACCTAGCATTACGTCGACATTGCCGGCAATGCCGTTACAATACGCACAATTAAAATCAATGATACCCGAACATATTGTACTGGCAGATCCTAAGTTTTACATGTCTCAGAATATAGAACTACTTATTGGCGCAGATAAATTCTGGGATTTAATTAAAACCGATAAGTTACGGTTGCCTAACGGGCCTATATTAGTTGACACACAACTGGGATACATTTTGTCGGGAAGTCTTTGTACTGTTCCGCAACAAGGTAAGCAAATACAGTGTAACTTTTCTCAGTCAATTGACACACAATTACGACAATTCTGGGAGCTGGAGGAGTTGCCTCCATGTCGCGATACGCGCACCGATGAAGAACGGGAATGTGAACAACATTTTGTCACTACTACCACACGCAATAGTGACGGACGCTTCTGTGTTCGCATCCCACTCAAAAAATCCCCTAAAACATTAGGTAATACTTACGCACAAGCTTTACGACGATTTCATGCTCTTGAAAGGCGCCTAAAACGTGATCCAATATATAGAAAATTATACACCGAGTTCATTCAGGAATATAAAAGATTAGGTCACATGAGCCGCGTTGAGGAGTGTGGTGCGTCTCACTACGTACTGCCGCATCATGGTGTCCTGCGTGAGCATAGTACCACCACCAAGCTACGGGTCGTCTTTGACGGCAGCGCTTTGTCAAGTACGAATGTCTCGTTGAACGACTTGCAAATGGTAGGCTCACCTATACAAGGCGACCTTATGGCTATACTCCTAAGGTTTCGTCTATCAAAATACACAGCTTGCGCGGACATCGAGAAAATGTACCGGCAGTGTTTAGTTCACGAGGACGACCGCAATCTCCAATTGATTCTTTGGCGTGACGATCCGTCGGAACCTGTAGATGTTTATCGACTTAACACTGTCACATATGGGACCGCTTCTGCTCCTTTTTTAAGCTGTAGATGTGTGAAACAGTTAGCAGCAGAGTCCACGGATCCTGACGTCAAAAGAATTATAAATGAAGATTTCTACGTTGACGACATGATCACGTCTAATGATTGCAAAGAAACGCTGATAAAGAATTGTCAGGCCGTAGCACAAACATTACAAACTGGTTGCTTTTCTCTCAGGAAATGGATGTTTAATTTTGACTTGGAACACCCTGAAAGTAATGCACCTGATTTGTCGAAGGAATTATCATTAGGCGACAACGTAAATTCTAAAACTTTAGGGATTGGTTGGTTCAATTCAACTGATGAACTTCATTATAATACACAATTTCAATCCAGTAATCCTACTATTACCAAACGTTACATTCTTTCCATTGTGTCACAAATATTCGACCCACTGGGACTGTTAAGCCCCATGATTATTGTAGCAAAAATCATGTTACAAAGACTGTGGTTGTTGAAACTGGGCTGGGATGATGAAGTTCCTAGTGACGTTACAAAAGGATGGTACCGCTTCGCAGACTCTCTGTCCTGCCTTAACAGTATACGCATACCACGGCATATAATCGGTAACGCTCCTGCTCGCATCGAATTACATACCTTTACTGATGCCTCCGAATCCGCGTACGGAGCATGTATCTATGTACGCACAGTCAATCACGACTCATCGGTACTGGTTAAATTGTTCTGTTCTAAGAGCAAGGTTGCTCCATTAAATCCAGTGAGCATTCCCAGGTTGGAACTATGTGGGGCCCTCCTAGGCACCAGGTTATACAAGAAGGTTCGCGATTCAGTTCATCAGTCATTTGACAAAATAGTGTTTTGGTGCGACTCCACTATTGTACTGGGATGGTTACGCATGGCCCCAAACCAGTTGAAAACTTTTGTACAAAACAGAACAGCTGAAATACACGAGACAACAAAGGATCTTCCGTGGTGTCACGTAAGCGGAAAAAACAACCCAGCTGATCTGGTATCACGTGGAATAGGGTTGGGGGACCTTCAGTATTCTGAAGTATGGTGGAGAGGCCCATCATTCTTACAAGACCCTGAGTATGACTGCAGTCAAGCTAGGCCTGATTTAAGTCAATTATCTTTACCAGAAATTAAGCACAACACTGCACACACTTTTCTAGCTACCACAGAAAATGCATTATTCCCCTTTGAACGATTCTCTCAGTATAACCGTATGAAACGCACGTGTGCATATGTGTTACGTTTCATTTACAACGCACGCAATAGAAATAATAGTCGCCGGGCTGAACTGACTGTTGACGAGCTAAACAATGCAAATGCAACGCTAGTAAAGTTGTCACAGCTGGAATCTTTTCCCGACGAATATAGACGTTTAGGCGATAATCATTCGTTGCCGAGTAAACATAATTTAAATAAATTGAATCTGTTTATGGACAGTAACGGAATTTTACGCGTTGGTGGAAGAATTAAATATTCACCTAGTTTTCCATACGATAAAAAACATCCATGTTTGTTATCATCGAAGCATAAATATTCCCAATTATTATTTCGCTACGAACACAAGCGACTGCACCATGCCGCCGCTCAGGCGCTTTTGTATAACATCCGCGAGTCTTACTGGCCGATAGGCGGGAGAAACCTGTCCAAGCGTACTGTACATGACTGTGTTACTTGTATACGATTGAGAGGCAAAACCTTATCACCTCTTATGGGTAACTTACCGCAGGGGCGAATTACTCCAAGTTATCCATTTACGCGATGTGGTGTAGACTACGCTGGGCCGCTGCTCACATTGAACCGAAAGGGCAGAGGCTCGCAACTCGTAAAAAGTTACATCTGTATGTTTGTGTGTTTTGTAACTCGCGCAGTACATTTGGAGCTTGTTAGTGACCTGTCTTCGGATGCTTATCTACTTGCGTTGAAGAGATTTATTTCTCGACGTGGCAAGCCCTTTGAAATCATATCAGATAACGGTAGGAACTTTGTAGGTGTAGCTAATGAATTTTCAAAATTTCTATCTAATTGTTCTAAAGATATTGTAGAATACACATGCAATCGGGACATAAAATTTTCTTTCATTCCCCCTTACGCGCCTCATTTTGGTGGATTGTGGGAAGCCGGGGTGAAGTCGTGCAAGCACCATTTGTTGCGCGTAGTTGGTAACGCACACCTGACCTTTGAGGAAATGAGCACTGTATTGTCACAGATTGAAGCCATTCTAAATTCCCGTCCTATGAGCCCTATGTCCACCGATCCTAATGACCTTCTTCCCTTGTGTCCCGCTCATTTTTTGGTTGGTCGACTCCTAACAGCGCCCGCTACCCAGGACCTGGGTGACATTTCTACGCATCGTCTCACACGCTACCAAAGGCTAGAGCAGATTCGCCAACACTTCTGGAATCGGTGGAGCAAGGAGTACATTTCAGAGATGCAAATTCGAACAAAATGGAGGACAACGGCACCTGATCTTCAACCGAACACCTTGGTCGTCATAAAAGAAGATAACTCTCCACCTCTGAAATGGAGCCTTGGTCGTATTCTGTCTACGATTCCTGGAAGAGATGGGATTGCCAGAGTTGCTGATATACAGACATCATCAGGCAAAATCAGACGCGCATTCTCCAAGATATGTCCGCTTTTTGATGAATGATTAGTTGGACACCGCTGGTGATTCCAAGGCCGGGGGCATGTTCAGACTTCGTCGAACTCGGAACTCAACTTATGCTACATATTAAGCAAGCCACTGCTTTGGAACGCGACCCCCCCCACTCGATCTCTAGTTCGATATTAAAATTCAACGGAACGCTCTCTCTGAATCCGATGTACGCTTTTTAAATTGTAACTGTATGGAATAAACCAAATTTACTACAAAGTCCTGGATTTCTTCTTGCCGCACATTTCACCTGAAATCCAGCAAACTTAAGGCTAAAAACCCGAACATATTATGAACGGTGCGAATACGATGTATTTTTAAATTGAGTTTTAGGATGATGCGCAGGGGCCGATGGTCAGAGTAGAATTTTAGGCTATTTAGGACTTCAACATTGTTAACTATTTGTTTGTCTGAAGAAAGGCAGTAATCAATCTCGTTTTTAGTTGTTTTGTCTGGAGAAAACCAGGTCCATCGACGGTGAGGCTTCTTAAAAAAGAATGTGTTGCTTATGGATAAATTATGACCCAGAGCAAATTGGAGCAATCGTTTACCACGTTCGTTCCGTGTTCCCAAACCGTAGGGTCCTAGGAGGCTGTGATTATCTGCGTTGACCCGAGATCCGATTTTGGCATTAAAATCACCGATAACCATAGTCCACGTTCCTTTGTGAGTATCTATCGCCTCATTTAGGACGTCATAAAAAGACTCAATTTCGTCATCAGAGTGTGAGGACGTAGGTGCATAGATTTGTACAATAGTAAGTGATTTGTTTGGTGCAATTTTGAATTTCATTAACGCTATTCGGTCGGAAAGGGAAATAAATTCAGTTACATTATTTTTCCAACGGTTTGAAACTAAGAAACCCACACCATAACGGCTGCTGCTTCCACCTGTATGATAAAATATATTCTCGTTTCTTTCAAGAGTCTGTTCCCCTTCTCTTCTTATTTCTGCAAGACCCACAATGTCCCACTTTACATGTTCCAAAGCATTTTCTAGTTCCATTAGACGCTCTTCAGTGCGCAGTGTTCTTACATTAAAAGTAAGGATGTTGAGTTTATCGAAATCCATTTTCTGAGCCATAGTCGTTTGACAGTTAGAGGATCCCACCCGGAGATTGTATGCGCCCCAAACTCCAGGGTCCACCATCCTACTGTCATCGGCGGTGTTCCTGCTGGAGTCGCCGGGTACTAGGGGCCGATTCTTAGTCGTGTCTGTCATTGAGGGGAGGGGTTTGGACCTTTATAACCCACCACGCTAGTCCAGTGCGGGTTGGTGAGTGTGCAGTAGGCTACCTAACTGAGCCTATGGGCGCCATCGTTGATGCACTATGTAGAGGGCATTCTTCCGCCACCGCCCGATTCGATATCCTGCACTGATACCGTCTCTACCACTCGAACTTCCTTATGAACTTTGTTCTTATGGAACCTCCAGTAGCGCGACAGTTTATCGTCATGTCGAGGACGCGACAGTTTAACGTCATGTCGAGGACGAAAAGTGTAATAGAATAAAGATATTTTTGAGTTTGAGTTTGTGTTAGTAGACCCCCTGTTTTTCTGTTAACCAATATAATATGTATAGAATTAGAGATAAAGCTCCCTCGAATGACTCCAATTCACTTCGAGAGATTGTATAAAATAGTATCACAATAAGTTAGTCTACCTAATAAACTAGTGCCAGTGAATTGTTATTAGCCTAACAAACTGCAAGGTTTCTTTATTCAAACCAATTACTTAGATGCAGATTGGGCCAGACAGTAGTACGCCCACAACAATACGATGAATGAACGAGTAATTTTTGTCGAGTGCCTAGTCATCCTAAATAAATGGCTACAGTGTACCATGACGGCGTAGTTAGTTGGTCCCACCCAGTATAAATTTCCATGGAAAATTTTGCCGATAAAGCATTCGATTGCTTTATACATAATGTGCGTAATAAACACAAGGAGACGGCGGACATACGTACTTGGCTCGTATAGGTACGTGAGCATGAGTACAGCCAAGACAGTTTGGGCCTTCTATCCATTCATGAATGTAAGGACTTACGTCAGCAGCTTCCCCCTAGGAGGCGCGACCCCCTCGCAGCCAGCTTACGGATGGAAGGGGGCTGACGTCAAACCTTCGTGCAACAAGTGCTCGAATAGAACATATAATAGGTGCCCAGGTATAGTAACACGGCTATTTTTAACCAGCCGAAAAGACTTAGGTACGTTTGTATGTAAAACAAAACCCAACCGAATGTGATATATGACGTGATAAGGAAGTCTGGCTGGTGATCGAAGGGAGTTTGTCTCATATAAGTATGTCTTTACTTACTGCTTACTTCTCAAGTACCTAATAGAATCGAAACACTCAGAAGAATGACCTTAAGATTATGAACATAATCCTAAATATAATTTGTATTATGTTGACACATACATCATGATTTAAATTGTGTCACAACTATACTTCACTGCATTTATCGTATGTCAAAAGGATAGAACTACCGATATAAGTTATGTGCTATGAATGCTCCTATAATTTGAACTCAACATACACTGGAAATTCAATAGACATCGTCATGTAGTTTTGTGATATGGATTTAGAAAGAGATGGACATAGATTTAGTCCATATTTGGTCAAGTCTTGGTTTAAGCAATGTTCTGTAATAAAGGGGTTTATATTTGTGAAATCTTGATACCATTAAATGTTAATCAATTTCAGGTAACGAAATGTGTGTCAGGTATTTTTAGCTCCCCGCAATAATATTCCACCCAGTCACGCGCGAGTTCTAAAACAAAAGTATTTAGTTTATTTCCTCTTTCCGCTCATATTATTCACATAATTATTATATTTACGTAAGGGTGAGTGCACGTTGAGACAGAACATATACATATGCTCACGCCTGTATTCCCCAAGTTACTAGGAACAGGGGGTCAACTATAACCGTTTAAGCAGCGCGTTTTAAAAACTTCTGAGTTAGCTTTTAATTTTACTGTACAAAAATTAAACGCTAAAGCTCAGAAGTTCTTAATACCCTCTGCTTATAGCAATGATGGTAGGCTCCCTGATGTACTTATAGTACACCCACATTTCGAGTTATGTTTAAGTCCCACGTAATAGGGGGCGAGCTTGTTGCCATTTAACCGGGCTCTAATCCAAACTCTGGGCTGCTAGTAGAAAATAACACATGGATGACTGGACGTTGGGATAGAAAGGTCAAATAAATTACAACTAAAGGTTACATCTAGACTTTTCTATGTAATAGTACGTCAAGCTGGTCACAGAGTGAATATAGAGTCACAATTACCCGTAGGGTGGCAAATATCGCCCCATCCTACCTTCTACAACCTCCATGATTAACAAACCCTAACCATGTAGATAACTAGAGTAGATACGTTATGTAAATGTATTTCTTACATTTTACTTTACGTACTTCAAAGATTTATTATGATGGCCGGTGTGCCTGAGAGCTAAAAACAGATTTATCATCTCTAGTAAGATGTGATTATAGACTAATAGAAGCTAAAATAATGGTTATAATATTTTCTTTTTATGACAACTGGTTCAATTAATAATGAGTAATTTTCATGTATCAGCATTTTAAATGATTCAAGTAGCGCCATCTGTTATTTGGATGTAAAAGCAGTCACAACTGAAAGATCTCTATAAAGCTGAGTTCCGAAAGCTCGCTTAGGTCTGCCATCTATTGTAAAAAAGTAACATGTCCATGAATGCTTCGTAGCCTTGTAGCTTTGTATACAAAAGTTTACTGTAACTCCTACTAGATTAAGATTTTACCTGATGGGATCATATTCGGTTGGTTGGGATATACGAACAGTCATCGAACATTCTTCTTATTTGACAGATGTCGCCACTCTTGAGGCGAATGGCTATATCTTTTAATATCGGTGGATTGAGTACACACATAAATATATACGTTGAGGATTCCGTAGCTAAAGCTGGCCGTGGAGTCTGTTATTGCAAATAAAGTCATGGTGACAGAGTAGAGCCATGGTGGCTTTGGGGTTTGAGCGGTGCGCTGTTACGCAAGCGACGCAAGTTCTGAAATGAGTTTTTCTGATAAAAATATGTACAGCGATTTCATACCACGTGCTTTACCGTGAGGAAACCTGGTTATGCAATTCATTCATATAAGTAATTCAAAGACGGTATATATAGTGCCTGAGACGGCGATAGACTCCTCATCTGTCACGCTGGCACTTAATCATCGTCGGTCAAACGTGGTTGTTGTTATTACAACACCTCTGCCTACCCTTCGGGGAATACAGGCATGAGCATATGTATGTTTGTATATCATGGTGACAGCATTTTGGACGATTATGCGAGATTTACTATTCAAGTTTTCTTCAAAGGCATAACGGGGGTAACTTAAATTTACTATCTATGTGCTACATTAGTTTTTAATTCCAACCTTTCGATTGCGATTGTTATATGAAAGGTAACGGTAGTGTTTTGATTATCTTGTAATGGATAGCAGTATTTTAAAATACCAGTATCGGGGCCCAGGGTGAGGGCTGTGCGGGAGCAGTGGTTGCAATCATATGGTTGTTAAGTGAGGAAAATTAAGTATTATAGTATTTGTTTTTACTCAAGTAATAATTAAAGTCCCTGTAAGGCTTTCTTGAAGTTCAACGAGGTAAGCGAAGTTGGCCCTGATAAACGTTACAGGGTTAGTTTGTTTATTTGCCAGGAACTTCAAAATAACGTCTATACATAGTTCACATGATTACCCTTGTAGCAAGGCGTGATTATGTAGGATTAAGCAATCTTGTAACATCAGTTTCTGAAAGAACAATGTTTTTATTTGTTCAAACATTGAAACGTTTCGCCTGGCTACCTACCTTGTATTTAGTGTAATAGTAGTTCCACCAGCATTCAATACAGTATTTTTTAGTTTGCTTCTAATTTTGCTATCTACTTGTGCAGTTATCTACAAAAAGTTTTGTAACACACTTCTAACTCACTTGAAAATTATTCACTAATGTGACCAGAATTAATCCCTTAAGGAAGCCTTCAATGGTAAAATAATTTGAAAACGTGGAAAAAACCGTAATCATGTTGATACCACATTCTACTAATTTCATCACGCGCGTGCCTTTCTTCCATTTTATTTAGGTGTGACGCGATGTTTTTTTTTCTGCAACAAAAGAATATGTACTATACATTTAGGAATTATTAGTATGAATCAAAAGTAATATTTGTTTCAAATGTCACAAACTGTCTTAAATCTGTGAACGTTCGTTCGATCTACAGGTGCGCATGCGCACTGCACATAGGAAAGACTTCAACGCGTGCACGTCTACGAAGGGAGTGCTTGTTTATGACAAAATTATGTACTACTAGACTTTATTTTATTCTTATAAGAATTTTATTAAACTGAGATCATAGCATTATTATAGTGAATTTGATAAAATTAACAATATTTGAAAGTCCAGGTTACGACACGGAATACAACTATGAATATAAATTATTCAAACTTAATGTAATATTAAGTTTCTTTGGTAATAACAAATAAAACTGGAACTATTTAATGTTTTCGGGTAACGGAAATAATTTGAAGCGATTAGGGAAAAAAAAATTACAGTTACAAAGGTGTATCTTTTATACTTTTCAAATCTACCTGTGGCCTGTTGGTCCCGTGAGCTTTTCTTGGAATGGCGAGTGACTCGATCGAACAATAAATAGTAGAATCCTTCGGCGGCCATTATCTTGGCATCATCATCACGCAGCCACAGTGGGAGCTTTCAAAGCTGCGGGGAGGGGTCGGCGGGCGGGAGGAGGAGCGCTGAGCCTCGCAAGCCTTCGCCTGGCAGTGCCGCGCCGGCTGCGACGCACACCGCATGCTGCTTGTCCAACATCTTTAATTGTCAAACACATATAAACATAGTTGAGAAGTGCCTTTGAATTGTGATCAAACCGTTTGAGTGACCATTATTTACAAAGTTTAATTCAGTGTTTAGGTGGACGTACAGAGGAAAGAATAGTAGATAGTGCGGTGTCACGTGTGTTTACGAATGAATGTGACGGCGTAGGCGCAGCAATCTCCGTGAGATATTCATGCGCGCGCAGGTCGTCGCGGCCATGCTGCATACCTGACGAGAGCGAGTGCGCGAGTCTGCGCGAACGGGACACAGCGAGTGTTCCCGACGCGCTTTAACATTCGCTGAAGAGGAACCATCCCTGCAATGTTTTTATCGGTGTCATGAGGAGGATGTGGCGATGGCACCTGGCGCTGGTTGCGCTGGTGCTGCTAACGGGCGTGCGCGCCGCCACCGAGCAGATGCAGTCCCGCGCCGTCGACACCGGCGTAGACCTTCGAGTGCCTGAAGACCAGCCCATCGGTACTATTGTAGGACGGATCCCCACCAAGCCTGGTTTTACATACCGCTTTAACGAACCTCCCAAGGAGTTCATCCTCGATCCTGTATCCGGTGAGATAAGGACTAATGCAGTACTTGATAGGGAGACCACGGACCGCTATGCATTTGTGGCACTATCCAGTCAACCAACTTATCCAATTGAAGTGCGATTAAGAGTGACAGATGTAAATGATAATTACCCCGAATTCCCCGAACCAAGCATAGCGGTAGCCTTTTCTGAGAGTGCAGCGGCGGGAACAAAGTTGTTGCTCGACGCCGCTACTGATAAGGATTTAGGGGAGAATGGTATCGCTAACGACTATAGAATTGTGGACGGTGACAACGAAGGAAAATTTCGGCTGAATCTTACAGTTAATCCAAGTGGTCAAACATCTTATTTACATTTGGAAACTACAGGGAAATTAGACAGAGAGACAACAGACTTTTATGTATTAAATATATCTGCAAGAGATGGTGGTAGTCCACCAAAATACGGGTATCTACAAGTAAATGTATCAATTTTAGACGTTAATGACAATCCACCAATTTTTGATCAAAGTGACTTTTCAGTATCGTTAAACGAAAGTGTTCCACCGGGTACGACCGTCTTAAAAGTGACAGCAACGGATAGTGACTTAGGTGATAATTGTAAGATTACTTACGAAGTAACGGATACAGAAAAACAATTTGCAGTTGATCCGGAGTCTGGAGTCATAACAACTACAAAAAAGTTAAATTGTCCTAAATATTGTACAAATACAACTTGCAATATGACCTGTGTGCTGACTGTCATCGCGAAGGATCACGGTGTGCCTAGACAGGATGCGCGAACATACGTTACTGTTAATCTTATCGACGCCAATGATCATGATCCAGTTATAACTTTCACGTATGTACCACCTACAGCAAACTTTGCTACAGTTGATGAAAATGCAAAAAACAGTTCTTTAGTAGCAGCTATCACAGTTACAGATTTAGATGCTGGCCTCAATGGAATCACAACAGTGAGCATAGTATCAGGAAACGAATTGAACCACTTCCGTTTAGAAAATTCTTCAAGTGTGTACATCGTGTATGTAAATGGTATTTTAGATAGAGAAGAAATAAGCAAATACAATTTAACAATAGTAGCAACTGACAAAGGTGCTCCTCCTCGTACAGCTACCTCATTTTTAGTCATTCATGTAAATGATGTTAATGACCATGAACCTGTATTTGAGAAATCGGAATATTCTGCAGTCATGAGCGAACTTGCGCCAGCAGGAACATATGTAGCTAGTATTACTGCTACAGATGAGGACACAGGAGTGAATGCAGAAATGTTTTATGATTTTTATGATGGGAATCAACACCAGTGGTTCTTTATCGATCATTTAACAGGGCTCGTAACAACAAAAGCAATGCTGGATCGTGAAATTCAAGGAACCGTAGAATTAAACGTTTCAGCTAGAGACGGAGGACCAAATCCAAAATGGGCATACACCAGGTTAAAGATAACAATTTTAGATGAAAATGATGAAGCTCCTTGTTTTCCTCAAACTCTGATTAATGCAAGTGTGCATGAAAATATAAAACCTGTAAAAGAAATACTAATACTCACAGCATCTGACTATGATCAAGGGACAAATGGTTCAATTTCTTATTATCTACCATCACACATAGAAAGAAAGTATCCTAATACATTTGTACTCGATCCCATCACAGGACAGTTAAGTACAATAATTGAACTAGATAGAGAAAGAATACCTGTATACGAATTGCAGGTACTTGCTAAAGATCAAGGGTTTCCTCCGCAGTCTTCAACAGCTACAATTTTTCTTAAAGTTTTGGACGTAAATGATAATGATCCAGTTTTTTATCCTCAACGTTACATAGAAAGTATAAATGAAGAAGTAACTGCAGGAACCACTATTCTACAAGTCAAAGCTTATGACTTGGATGAAGGAGAGAACGCTCGAATCATGTATAGATTAGAAAGTGGTGGAGATGGGTATTTTGACGTTGAACCTTGGACGGGTAATGTGATATTACAGAAAGATTTTCGTAAAGCTACTGAAACGATGTATACATTAAAAATATCTTGTAAAGATAAAGGTAATCGTCGAGCTTTTGAAGATGCTATTGTGGAATTAGTGAAAACATCACAACGAAAAAATTTAGATTTTGATGGTTACAATGGGTACACATTTAAAATACTTGAAGATGAAGGAACATCAAAGCCTGAAATAGGTAGATATGTTGGAAAAGTAAGTGCGAGAATATCTAGCGATTCTATTTCATATTACGTTTTGGCGGGAGACTCAAAACATGTTTTTAAAATAGACGAGAAGAGTGGCATTATTTCTACAGATTCAAATGTTGATAGGGAGGATAAAATGACGTATCATTTGAAAATTATGGCTAAAACTGGTGTTACATTTGGATTTACAACAGTTAACATTTCGGTGCTTGACTTCAATGATAACTATCCGGTATTTATAGAAGACAAGGATGAAATACACATACCAGAAAATATGGCTGTAGGACAAGAAGTCTACTTTGCTAGAGCCACAGATCGAGATTCTGGCTCTAATAGAACCATTTTTTATTCACTTAGTTATAATCCAGATAACAACTTTAGAATATCAGAGACAACTGGCGTGATTTATCTCAATAAACCTGTTTCGAATGATCCTGGTTCGGTCATGCCTATTGAAGTTACGGCTACAGATAATGGAAACCCTGCTCTAGCAACAAGACATGCCATATCTGCAATTGTCGACGATGTCAATGATCACACACCTGTTTTCGACCATACCTCGTATGAAACATCTTTACTGGAGTCGACCTTTGTTAACACTAGATTCTTTGCAATATCTGCCTCTGATGCTGATTTAGGTACAAGTGGAAGTATATCGTATTACATAGCAGAAGGAAATACGGATGGAAAATTTGGTGTTTTTCCGGATGGCTATCTTTATGTAAAAAATCAATTGGATCGAGAAGAACGCGATTATTATTCCTTAACCATAATTGCCACGGACCACGGCAAGCCACCAAGATCATCTCAAGTACCCGTAGTGATACATGTTTTGGATGAAAATGATAATAGTCCACAATTTACAAATACTACATTCATATTTAAAATAAAAGAAAATGAGCCTCCTGATACGTTTGTTGGTAAATTGACAGCGACTGATAAGGATATTGGTCGTAATGCTGAGTTGACGTTTACTTTACCAATAGCGCAAAACGATTTTCGAATTGACTCTAGAAATGGTTTTATAAAAACTCTGAAATCATTCGATAGAGAAAGTTTAGCCCTCAGCACGGGACAAAATTATATTACTCTTACAGTAACAGTGAATGATAATGGAAAAGTAAAGCTAACCGACTCTGTAAGGGTTACGATTTACATAATTGATGTCAACGATAATGCTCCTGTATTTATAAGAACTCCTTACAAGTTTGAAGTTTCTGAAGGTGCTGCAGTAGGTGCGTCAATAATGAGAGTATATTCATCAGATGCTGATGAAGGTCTAAATGGCGACATTTACTATAAGCTAACAGGAGGTGATGATATGGGAAAATTTACATTAGATGAAGCGACGGGTCAACTATTTATTCGAAAACCTTTGGATCGTGAAACAAACGATCACTATCAACTCACAATATTAGCCCACGATTCAGGACAAACTGTGCAACTTTCTGCCACAACTACAATAACCATTGACGTAATGGATGAAAATGACAATGCGCCTGTATTTACTCACTCACAAATGAATGTATCTGTCTTGGAAACAGAACCAGTCAACAAGAAAATAATACAATTCCATGCTACTGATGCTGATTTAGGGATTAATAGAGAATTACAGTTTTCTATATCCTCTGGAAACAGGAAAGACGCATTTTTTATTGATAGTTACTCAGGTGAATTGTTTTTACACAAACAACTTGATTACGAAGACTTGGTGTCATATGTTTTGAACATTACTGCAACAGATAACGGTACCCCAAGTTTATCATCAAGTATATCATTTACAGTAAACGTCATAGATGCAAACGACAATGCGCCTATCTTTACTAACACAGCCATCGTACGTCAAATAAGAGAGGGTATTCCAAAACACACTCCAATTGTAACAGTTACCGCTGAAGATCCAGATTCGGGTTTAAATGGAAAAGTGTATTATTCTATTACGCATCAAGAGCCAAACAATAACAAGCGACATTTTGCAATAAATAACATTACTGGCGTAATACATACCCTTTTGCCCATTGACAGAGAGAGTATCGATACGTTTCGAATAACTGTGGTCGCCTATGATCGAGCAGAGCCTCCTTCCACGAGGCTATCTGCAGAAAAATTAGTAACCGTCATCGTGGAAGACATTAATGACAATGCTCCGATATTCGTGTCAATGAATGCAGCCGTGATAAATGTAGAGAGAATAGGAAGAAGCGTTGGCCGCGGTATATTTATTATGAATCTTTTGGCACGTGATTTAGATTCTGGAACAAATGGATTAGTTACGTACAAGCTCATACATGGCGGGAACGACTTGTTTGATTTGCATAGAAGCAACGGTGCATTGACTTTGCGCTACCCCCCGGCAATGCCTGAAGCTCGGTGGAACCTTGTCGTAAAAGCCACTGATGAGGCAGTTCTTAGTGAACAGAAAAGTACAGAAACTTATCTGAGTGTGATAATGGGTGGTGCAGAACTTGAAGGGGTTACGTGGACTAACGTTGGGTCGATTACTGTCGCTGAAAATGAACCAGCGGGTACAGCCGTCTTAAATTTAACTAGCAACTATAAATCCGGGTTAGAATACTACATAGTGAATGTGACTGGTGATGGTAGGCAAGTGGACAGGTTATTTGACATAGATTCTTCACTGGGAATATTATCGACAGCTGTTTCACTGGATCGTGAGGCCGGTGTGGATCGATATGAAGTGGAAATTTGCGCTGTTTCTGCAGGACCGCAATTGAAAACAACTTCAACTAAGGTAAGTCACATAAACTTTATGTTGTAACTTTTTATGATCTTAGGTACTGTTTTATTCGTTAAACAACGAAATACTTGCGACATAAAATATATGTTGTTCTGGGAAAAATCAAATATAAAATAAATCAATATTAATTTACGGTAAGATCGATTTGACGATTACGGAGAATAATTTTATTTTACATTGCCCTACATATAGTTAACAATTCAAAGCAGACAATCCAATTAACTTCGCATTGTCGGTAGAAGACAAAACATCGCTGCATCGGCACCATACTGTTGTTAAAATAAAAATAAAATTTAAGCGAATGCTCGTTAGCGTATGTCGGCTGGTGGACTCTAATCGGGGGCTCTAAATTACGATAAGTCGTGTCTCGCGAATGATATCAGTACACTCATTCTGAAACCTTTCAAAGATTACGATTAAGTAAAACATAACTTTGTATGTAATATATCAGGTATAATTTATGGAATGCTACATTTTACGACAGTACCTTTTTTTAACTATATTCAATTCTATCTCAGGCAACCCAGTTCAACCTTTAAATTGCTAAGCCATTTCGTAATAGTGCCACAAACTTGAAGAGTAATTTAGTTATTTGTCCGAAGACAGAAATAAAATGCCCCTTAAACTGGTCTTGTGCTCGTAAAGGACCTCATCTTATGACGATAGTCTGTCCCTCACCCCAAAGTTCAGAAAGAAGTACAAAAAGTTGTACGCAAGACATGCGGGTGAGACCACAAACTCATATTTGCCACGTTATTGTCCACCAGTAATTGTAAGTTTGGTAGTGGCGTAGGCACATTCTTAGACCAAGTATACAAAGTAGAGTGACCCTAATATGATTTTAAACATCTAACAAACTAAAGAAATAAGTAAATATAAATTAATTATATTGGTCGCCATTATGCATAAAAACTAAATACTTACTTTTCAATTTATTTTCAAGTAGCATGTAACATTTATATTATGGGTGGTAGAGTTGTATAGTATGCGAATGTATGGTGATTATTGTGTTATGCTTTATAGTTTATAAGAGTACCCATGACAGATTGGATCATTTATATAACGGCTTAGATCATTTATATTCGATCATTTAAATAGCACACTAGTCTAGTCGGCAGATTGTCAAACGATAGGTTTGTCATAAAATTCTTTAGGTTACGACCTCTTGAAACAACGATGCGAGTTAATTAAAAACTGCCTAGCGTTTACATAGAATTTGAGATGGAGTTAAGTTCTATTGTTTCTGACCAGTAGTTTCAATGACAATTTATGTCGTACGTTACTCACAAACAACACTTTTATTAAAATTCCAGTATTTAAGTAGTATTGAATTTATTAAAATTACTCGAAATATTTCAATAAAATATCCATCGAATACTTTAAGCAAACGTTTTGCAATCGGTCGATGCAAGTAACAAGTGTCACTTTTACTACTCGTATATTGTAATGAAGCAGTGCTTATAACAACATTTTATTTTTTAATGCAGAATTTTGGTATTCCGATATTATGTTCATTTACATTTATAAAGGCTTAACAACATGGAGACGTTTCGTTTCGTTCCGATCAACATTTATATCGTTATAGCAAATGATATTTTTTGTAATTTAATTCAAAGTGTTTTAAACCTCATGATGTCAAGTTTGAATTTTATTTTTCGCCCGTATTTTAAATAGGTTAAAATAATAATATTGCTGTGGCTGTGCAATGGCTTAGATTCGAAGCAAATATTATGATTTGGGAAAACATGTAGTTGAAAAGGAGATAAAATAAAACATAAATTTTTTTTTACAAATTTTTAAGGCTTGTTTCATAAAAAAGAATAGTTATTATGTAACTCAGAGTTAACCTATTACTAAATTATACATTAAAAAATTACTCATGACACTGCTAATATTGTGAGTAAAATGTATCTTTGATCATCTATGATATCTATGATATCGCCGTAGAAATGTAACAATGACCTTAACAGTAAAGGAAATACGCGCAATCCACTTCCATACATCATCGACTCGTATGATTGTGTGAAAGCGATGATTTGAGGCAAGGGTGAGAGGGGGGTTAGCTATCAACCGACACCGAAAGCGCATTAGGGCGCCGAGCTGCATTCCCCGGACTGATTTATGCAACTTGCACCCGCCGGCGCGGGCATCGACACTCGCCTTAATGAACCTACAAGTTACGTTATACTGTGAAATGGCTTTCATTATTTCACGCCAAAACTAATAGCGGTGTGTCTACGCTACATTTAGAACTCACTGCCAACGCTCTTTCGTCCCATTTGGTCTCTACGGCCTGGTGTACTGCTTAAACTATACATTTATATCAACGCTTAGCTGTGCCCTGCGGTTTCTCTCGCGTTGAATTAACATTATATGTTTGCTGTAAAAAATAAGCTGAGAAGAGTTATGTACAATGAGAACAACATCGATATGGCTAATTTAATTTGACGAATAACATTAATCGAAACCGCCGATTTACCGTCGGTAGTTTTTAACATATTAGGGTTTCGGGTTTTATCAATGGATTTATTGGAGGTTGGGGCGAACGTGCCGATTGAGAAGGAACCTCAAAATGTTGAATTGACGTTTATTTTAACTTGTTACGTCGCCTAAATGCGTTTCGAGGCGCAATTGATAACGAGTTTGGGTGGCACGTCCTCTTAAAGCGTTATCGGTGAAAAATAAAACACGTAAATTACTTTGCTTTTCAGAGGTAGATAAACAAAAAAATTGGTGTATCTCTAAAAAGCATTAAGTGATTTCCGTTCTCTTGTTTTAACTTACATACCAACATACCAGCGAGGTGGTACCAGCTTTCGGGTTTGCATCAATACCCTCATAGATAGAGCTGTTAAAATCTGACTGTAATATTTTTCGCATAGATTTTGGTATAACTTGATTGACTCAATGTTGATATCCGAACAATATTTTATTACCATGCAGAACTTCTTGAACAATGGAACTAATTAATCATCAATGCATATAAATCGGAAATTCGAGTGAGAGTTCTAAGTGTGTGGATTCATTGTTTGAAAATAGAAGTAACTTTAAGGACTGGTAAATGTTATTTTAGTTTAAGTAAGTAAGAAATATACGAAGAATATTATAATTAATATTGCTTCCAAATGAACCTTTATAAATGCACTAATGAGAGAAAAATAAAATTAGAAATGTGTTGTTTCGTATATATAAATATACATACATATGTTCCCACCTGTATTCCCCAAAGGGGTAGGCAGGGTAGGCAGCGTTGTACTTAAAACACACCCACATTTCACTAGTTTTGTTAAGGTCCCATGTAAAAAGGGGGTGAGCCTATAATCCACCCTGTCAAATTTCATATGGAAAGACTCAATAATACTTTTCCGGAACTCAAGACCTCGAGATCCACAGTGGTAACGTGCTTACGATCACTACACCAACAAGGCAGGCGAAAAGTATGTAAACGTCAATTTTATTATTATCCTTTTTTTAAAGCATTCAAAGGAACTTTTCCCGTCTTTATCCTTACAACTAGCAATGAAATTGAACTTAATTAGTTGCAAAGTTCGCGTCGAGTCACCTGCAATTGGCGCATTAGTAGATAACACCCGACTGACAAGTTGCCGAAACAGATCGTGACTTGGGAACAAAGTGGAATAAATAAGGCACGGCGAAATGCTACCACACCACTTCTATTTAATTGTTTTATTGCGAAGATATTGTATGCAATTAGAATATAAAGTGATATCACATGAATATTAAATGAACTAATACATGAACAATGCGAATCTACACTTTTATCTTTGGAACAGACTCGAATCTTGAATGATAGCCTTTATGGTATGGGAATGTTTTGAGGGTTTGGATTTTTTGGGGGTTGAACGCGTATATTATTATTTTTTTGACATAACTGATTTTCACACATGACTATTTTCACTAAAATGTGTTTTTATACCTGGGTCATACCTATTTGGGGACGCTTTTAAGAAGGCATAAAGACTAGAAGTAGACTACAGAGATTTGATATCTCTTTTTTTAAGATATTATTATGAGTGAACTAGTTTAAATTCTTGAGTGGTCTAATAATTAAACAAAACCACATTCTTCGCCTGTTACGGATATTTCTCATATTTGCAATTAAAACGAATCTATCTATTCTTATCTGAACATTGATCCGCTACATTATAATCAGTTAAATTACTTTATTAAAAAACTCAATAACAACTCCAGACCTCGACAGGTTTCTATCAAAATAATAAAATTGCTAAATTATTAGCGAATAGCGACATATACGATAACTTTATTGTAACTGTTTCCTGTTAACATCGACACCTCGCTCCGCGCTAATTTCATGTTTATGTTAATGGTGTAACATATTATTTTTGTTATTCGTTGTGTATATTCTCCTTTCCCCCATAAAATGCCTATAATATTAGCATATATGGCCCTGGTATAACGTTACCTAGATAAACACACAAGACGTGAACATAGAATATTTAAAATATTGACAAAGTTTTTTCCAACCTTCTACATATATTCTCATATTATTGAAATAAAATGAATGATTTATCTGCATATAATTTTATTAGAACTAGTGTTAGGAATGTGCCTCCTCTCCCCTTGGGATGATATTTAGATTTAGGCAATTTATTAAGGACTAGGCATTATTATTGTGTGGGCCAAATACACTTAAGTATTGTGGTTACAATACTTACGTACATACGCGTATTTAAGAGCAAAACATTTTACTTCACTACTACTTATATTAATAATTATGTATAATACTTGTCCTGACTAAATGAATGAAAGATCAAGGGGTTTTACAGAAGGACGTTTCTCTAGGCGTCGCTTAAATTTAAAACCAATTTGTGTATGTGTTTGTTTGAAGATCCGTAGCTCGGTCTGTTTTAGCATCTGGAAATATTTTCTATATCTGCAGGTAATCATAATATAGATTGTTTCTTGACAGTCTTTCGACTGAGACCGCTTTCTTATCGTTGTTGACTGTAGTGGCCAGTGAAGCGTGACCTTCCTCGCCCTCCCGGGCATTCCTACGCGAAGGCTCAGGCGGGGACATTGATCAGACTGTCATGGGCCTTGCTTAATTGGACAGTTTATGTGTGTGCATTCATGTGAAGTGTAACCGGTTCCTAGGGGCCTGTTGCTTTCTACGTCATACATCGGTGTGTATGGATAGTTACGAGTGCCGTGTGTATGTAGTCCATAAGTTTGAACTTGTATGAAGTTTATTATGATTTGTGTATCATTGGCGGAGGCGTGATGGTAGTTCGGTCGGAATGGACCTGTACCTGTCGTTTTTATTGCGTTACATGCCTGCATTCTATCTACTTTGTCAAGTATAGAGTAATACTTAAGTTGGTATTACAACTAAAGGTCCGCTTGTCTATCTGTAAGCCAACGTTGAGGAGACATAAATGTGTAACTTGCATAATTTCATGGAAGTAGTTCTCGTTTTAATAACGACTTGGTTTGATGGTGGAGTCATTCACCTGTCCCGTCAGGGTCGAGGTGGATTCCATTCCCGCAGAACAAATATGTGTATGGGTTGCTTTTTGTATGAACCTGGTGCATTGTTTGTGAACTTTTAATACATGCGCGGCACCCACGATGCAGAGGATCCTAGTGTGGGACTTTGATTGATAAGTGGTATTGGATAGATAGGTAGGTAATGCATGATTATTACTCTTGTACATTATATACCTTAAAAGGCATATGTGTTTATAAAAAAATATTGCTATTTCATTTGTATAAATACTGATAGTTTTAATGTCCTCATATTAAATGCTTTCCCATACTGATCTCCGACAGGAAAGGGAGTGGAAAAGTAAGTTCAAGTTCAATACTGACTAATGACTATATTAGTACATAAATGTTTATATATTATACTATTATGAAAATTGCATAAGAATCAATTTGAAGTGGGTGTACTCCCTTGGAAGTGAGCATGCGGAGCTCCCAATGGCTTTTAATACTACGTGAAAATAACCGCCTTGTAACATAAAGACTGCAAACCTCACGCCTCCACGGCGTTTCGTTGCAAAATTGATTTCCTGATGCTATCTAACCTCCCGAGGGAAGGCTGGATAAATAAATACTTAACGATAATCTTCGGAGATCTGAGACAGGCCAGAATTACAGCACGCCGAAGATATTATTGCATTTTAATTCTGTACTCGACACACCTCCGTCGCATTACGGTTTGATATGATTTAGTGCGTTATTGTGTGTGCCAGCGCTCAACCCTCGCATCGCGTTAAGTCAAATAAATTTCGGAAAGGCCCGTTGAATGCGTGGCCCTTGATCTTGATATCTCGCAAGTAGAACCTACTAAATTACAATTAGAGGTTACGCACAGGGTTGTACATTATGTATTTATTTTAATAACTAAGATGATATAATGATTCTAACTATCATTACATTGATTTTTTATTTTCAAAACGGCATTATAGCAGCATGAAGCAAAAATAGGCTGAAACAATAAAATATCCCAGTCGGGCCAAAAGTACAGGTTAGCTACACACAATAAATATTGAATAATTTTTGACTAGCACAACACATATATTGAGAACATTTTAATTCTATACTATTGAATAATTTCAGATTGTAAAGTATACTTTAGAATATGATTGCCAACCCTAGCTTATGCATTTTGACACATTGCTTTCGACCACGGTTCCTTTTCCTTTTCACGGTTTTCATTTTATTAGCAAATATTTTGACGTATTTGTGAATATTTATGCAGATTGTGTAAGCATATTTTGCTGTTTGACTTAAAAGTATTGTTTGTTAAGGTTTACCACACAGGCAGTTTGCAGTCAAGTGTTAGCATTCAGTGCGGATAAAGGCATATTGAAATTTTGAAATATCAAGAATACCTTTAATCTTAACCAACCTCAAAAAGTAGATGTAGCCATGCATTAGTATTCTCTCGCCTCGTTCGTCAACCCATGTTTTTCCAAGTGTAATGATTTATCGCACTGCGAGCTTTACGGTGAAGGGAATCATCATAAAGAATACTGCATACGACTCAAGATAATCAGCACGTTTTTATCTTTAGTGAGAAGTTACGACTACCCTACAGGAACCCTTGTAGGAGTTACCAACCATTTTGCGTAAGATTCTTAACATTTCATGGTTAAATTTATCTGGTTAAGATTTGTATCAATAGGCAAATTGCAATGGTACTTAAATAACTATCTAACGGCTGCCAAGTGAAGGTATGACCCTGTAGGCTCTGTAGGGCTATTGTAATATCAGATCAATAAATCGGATTGGATTAAATCGGTCCCTTTGTAACTGAAATTGACTTAATTATGTGATGTCATTTATGGAATATTTATGGACTAGCTGGAATATATATGTAATCCATACTTACTATAAACATCTTGTTTCTTGCCTCAACTGCGTTTATTTAGAATCCTTGGATTTATAATCAAAGATAATAAAATTTGTGATATTCTGTTATAATAAAACTATCTGTCATCCAAATCATTTTCGTATGATTGAGTGATAATCATAGCAATTTATAAACCATGTATTTAAACTTGATAATACTAATTAGCTTTTAATATATATTAAATCTAATATCTGGAAATGCTCCGTGAGAATATTCGATATTAGTTGTAGAAAATTTCAAACGGAATCTTTCTATTCGATTTTTCGATTTCAACTTCAACATTTTTGCTTAGCTTCTGAATATAATTTGAAGATCCTTCGATTTTAAATGTTCGATTTAGTACCACATGGGGCTCCGAATGAATTTCAACATAAACCGCAGCCAAATACGTAAGTATAAATGGCACAATAAAGATGCATATGTACGCAGGTATTAATGCCTTAGCGCCTCAGGTCTCAGGTGAATATGTAAGCAATATGGAGAACGCACTGATTCTCGCCTTCCGCGGTAGAGTCTCGTTTAGTACAACGATAAAAGTTGTAAAATGCAAATGGCGTTAGTGAAATGTTAAGAATCTTACGCCCACGCCCAGCTTTGGGACCGTTACTTTATCCAACCTTATATTTTCACATTTGGATTTCATATGGATTTTAGATTATGTTATGCGTGCCTAGTTAACTCAATTGCTTGTCAAAACTCTTATACGGACTTAATAACTGGTTACGAAGATGGAATGATTACTATGCATTAACGGTTCTAAATGGCACTATTGAGTAATTACTTATTTTATATCTTGTACATGTCACGAATGAAATAATTGCATAATAAGCCTTTATTCAGTTTATTTTAAAAAGTTATTTTGTTAATAATATAGGCAATAATTTGATCTATGTTATAATTGATGGTGAGAATAATTGATGTATATCGTCGTATGTGTTGGTGAAACAATAGATCGTGCCAGCGAAGCCTACATTTCATTCAATAATTGCAGAGGGCGCGAGTGCCGACCGACCATGATCAAGCTCCGCACGGCAGCTAAACGCCATTTTGTAACTAGGGACGTACCACACCAATAAAATTAAGTCGATTATTTCTCTACTAATCAATTAACTAGTACGGTTATTAATAGTGTATGAATTATTACTCAGGCGTTTATTTTGTCCTTGATATTTAACTGGAATTGCTTTAAGTTTTACGATTATTTCAAATGCAAAGCATGAAAATTACATAGACACAAATTAATACCTGACTATTACTCCGAAAACTGAATTGAGAGTTAAAGAGAAGTCTTGATTGTTGAGAATAGTATAGGTAGGATAATCAAGTATAACAATGTGTTAATATTAATAATTTATCAAGATTAAATTTCAAGACACAAAAATTATTACTGCGCAGTCAAGGCCAGCGCTCAAAACTTGTAGCGGCACCTGTAAGACTACCTCGTACGTCTGTAAGCGCTACTGCGGAACACAAGGTCCTTGGTTCGATCCCCTGAGTATAACTGAGTAAAATCATCTTTAAAAATTCTTCAATAACTGGCGACTTGTGGGACATATACTTCATATGGACACCGCTGACTTCCCTCTTTTTTTTTGTATACAGACGTGAGTATACTTATGTATGTAAGTAAGTAAGAAAACAAATATATCGAGTCGAAAAACGTGTAACATAGTTAAGAGATATATTATATATAGCGAGCATTAATCCTACGTAGTCCACCACTATCCTGAGGAAGCGAGCCGTTAAAAATATTTAATTTGGTTGGCGCGTAACCCATAATTATATGTTACATAGTTGTTACGATCCACAGCTTTTTAGTATAGCTGGGTATTTTTCTTCTCATTTGTTTGAATACGCATATTAGACGCATATTTTATATATTATTTCTAAAGTGGTGAAATGTTATAGTAAGAATTTCCACTACATTCTAATCTAAAAAAAAACATTCAGATCAGCAAACTTTTTAGCACCACAAGCAGGATACAATTATGTTTTATTTGATAAGTGTTGTTCGTTTATCTTTATTCAAATATAATTAGTTATTTTAATGTAATATAAATAATTTTAATATAATTTGTATTCATTGTTAAGTGACTTCCACATAATCGTGAACAATAGGTAACTTGGATATTCTTATCGTTATGATGAGAATGTATGTCTTAGAATATAATAATCTTGTCATAAATTATACAATATTCTCAGCTCCGACAGGTAAAAACCCAATACATTTAAATATACATGAAATAAAATTATGAATGAGGTAAATAACAAGCCAAAAATAATTATCTTTGTCGTATCTAAATCGCTTACCCTTCCAACTGATTCTATACTAGCTGTGCCCCGCGGTTTCACCCTCGTAGAATTCATTTCTGGGGTGGTAATATTTCGCGACTCATTCAAGAATCATTTTTTTTTGTAAGTACAGTATAGTTTTATACGCATTTTGTGAAAAGCTGTTATTTTAGAATTACAAACTGACACTTAAATTTTATTTAATTGTTTATATGGATATCAAAACGAAGAAGAATATGTACGAAAAGAAAAAAAAATAAAGGTTTCCTTCAAATTATACGCAAAATAAATTGTCAATAGTTGTATAGTTATTAAGTTAACTCCATAGACACGAGTAGCCGTCAACATGTTCTTGTATTATGTTAATATATTCGAGCTTTTCTCGGAGTGCTACATTCTGCCTAGTAGCTAAGCTCTCACATCGATTTCTAAAACTAAACGTCCTGTATTCTCACGACATGTATACATCGAAATATATCTTTAAAAATTCTTAAGCCAAAAAGATACAAGAAATATTACTTTTAAGCTAAGCACCAATGACACAATATAAGCTTGCCTACTTATTTAAACGTTCATCAGTTGAGATATATTTTGTCTCATTTCCAGGCGTACATATCCTGTGATTGAAAACGAGACAAAACATATACCGAATAAGGGGTTAGCATCTAGGCAAGATTTCATTGATTTAAGGCTACTGTAGGTCCGTCATTAATTGAAGCCTCACAACTAGCAATTTCTCAAAAAGTATTTCGTGTTTCCCTTTTTAATTATATTTTTAAAGCTTTTTATATAATTATAAACATCCGTAATAGTCACTTTTATTTAATATAGCTTATTAGTTTTCTAAATAGAAGTAAATGTAAAATGAAATAAAGTGAATTATTGACAACGTTTAAAAGATCACGTGAAGTCTGTGCGTAAAGCCCAGTCCTTGAAAATGCAAAGCGGCAAATTTAAATAGGTGTGTCTAGAGACTAAAACTAGACACCTATTTGCAAACACAGGTTCCACAACAAGTGTGAGAACTTGTATGCTAGCACAACACAACGCGGTGCTCCCTACCTTTAGTAATAAGCCTATTCAATAAAATAATTCAGTAAGTGAAGGGTTGAGAGGCTCTATTGATCATTCCCCCTTTTTAAATGGCTAAGAATTTGCAGATGTTTTTAAACATCTTAATTATTGAAGCGTGGCCTTGTGTAATATGGGATTAATGACATTACCACTTCCACGGATAAATTAGGACACTAATTTGGAAATAATTATAGAATCTGAAAATTTTCGACCAAACCATTTTAAGTAGCGCGTATTTGGTACGTTTAAGCTTTGACGTTTGATTTGCGGTAGCCACATTGAAACGTCAAGCCTAAGAAGTTTTTTTCCGAGCAACAGATTGCTATAACGGAGCACATATTTTTTCCAAGATTATTTTTAATTTATCTTAAATTAAAACATCTTAATACATATAATTTGTATTAAGAATTGAGACGTGGGAGTTAAAAATGATCTTTTATAATTTCCAACACCTTGTAATGAACACTATTTGATGAGTAATGTTACGATATTGCTCATAGTACAAATATTCAATTTGTTAACGGGTTTTTTATTCAAATACTTACCAATATTCGAATAGGTGCGTTACCTGTTCCAAGAGCAGGTAGAAGCTGTCCGAAGAATTGTACCCGATATATCGCATTCTATTTGAGATCCCTTGAAATTAACTTAAAAAATTTGCTATTCGTAAAAATAAGGTTTCAATAAAAATGTTTGGGTTTCTCAGAGAAGACAAGATGTCTTAACTAGTTTAACCGGTGTAATGATAATGAAAATGATTTATTCAGGCCTTTAAGGCTATCCACTAAGAATCTTAAATATCTTGTTTGTTTTTATTGTTTTGAATATTAGATATAACAAAGTAGTAAATAGTTATACAAACAATTGTTTCGTTAAATCATTAGGTTTTTTCCTTTCTTTTATTTATAATTTTTATGATTTATACCAAGTGACTCCGAGATGGAAGTTCCCCACTTTTATTTATTTCCAAAAACCTTTAAGTCCTTGCAAGTAGGTAATTTGTCAGAAAAGGGTTCAATGTACTTTATATCGAAAAGGCGACAAAATTTTGCACGTTTTTTGAATCAGAATAAGAAAAAATATTCAATATGCCAACGTTGCGCCTGAAACTTGCAATTAGATTCATTGAGAGATTGCTCGTATATTACCCCAATTTCTGCGCATATTTCTAGCAAACTGGAAGCCTACCGCATTCAATTTAAGAAGAGCGTATTAAGAGCTTTGACGTTTCTCTTGGTACTGTAAAAGTAAACGTCAAATCTGTTCTTAATTCGCGCTGCTTAAACGATCATAGTTGGCCCCCGTACGAGAAACTGGCGGGCATACGTATAGGATGATTAGTTAAAATGTCTGGAATTGAGTGTGAAGATATGATGTACGTTTGTAAATCTCTTACCATCTCTGCAATAATAACAATGACACAACATAATGCAAAGTAAGTAATAATGTAATTAATTTTATTTCATTATGTGTTATCAAAATAAAATTGTCTATTAATTTAATTTCACATTAGTATTCACACGACCGAAAAATGAGCATATATTTTTTTTGTGTAATTATCATCATGATAATTATAAAAAGTATAGAAGTAGCGTTGCTCATAAAATATCTGCCTTGTTTTTTGATAGGTACATCTACGCGCTATTTATAATAAGAAACGAGTTTATTATAAGTATATGTATATAACTGAAGTGTTTGGATAGGTGAAGTCAACTGATTTCATGTCAAATAAATTAACCACATCGTATTTTGTTCTTCAATACTACCTTCATTTATTGTGTTGATTCATTAGTCACCCTTTCTTCCTTCAGTTATCTTCGAAACATTATAATCTGTCATATTATTACAATGCAACACAATAAGTGGAATTGTGGAATTTTTTCCAGTTGTGACCCTCAACTCTTCATGTATTCTCAGTCTTAGCTATTATATGTTTAACTGCCAAAGTTATATTATTCTTGGAACTAGATGCTTTCGAGTACTTACTAGGTTATAAAACGACATCGTTCTCTCACTCCAGTACAGCGGAGTCCGCTCAAGGAACTGTTCTCACATACTGTCAGAGACAAACGGTAAAATAAAGGAATATGAAAATGTTTTGAAATTTATTTTAGTCGAATGGTTCTATCGCGGATGAATAGCTTGCAAAAAAAAGTACAATGATAAAGTTACTCTATTATTTCTACTAGCTGTGAAGTAAGTTAGCTATCTGCCAGTGAAAGTCCCGTTAAAATCGGTCAAGCCGTTTCGGAAATTAACCGGAAGAAATAGAAATTTATAAAAATAGTATTATTTAAGTCCGTATCGTATATACTTTCATATGTATTTAGTGAAAAGCTGTTATTTTGGAATTACAAACAGACATTTCAATTTTATTTTTTCTGTTTGTATATAGAGTTTATAGAATATAGAGTATAAATGATCAAGTTATCTTTAGTGCCTTAAATATCAAAGTGCGATCGTACGCAATACTTTTTGTGCGAAAGCTGACTGACTCACTCCCGACTACTTTTTTTTATACATACAATAAGAGAACGTGCTATCATCGGCATAGCGCATAATTGAGTAAAACTTGGGCGGAGTCGCAGGCAGATGTTAGTAACATATAATTACTAGTTCTATACAATTCTGTGATTGAGTCTGTTTTGCCATTTCTGTATTTTTTCTGTTTCTTGCTTCGCTGGTCGTCACTCCCAGCATTGTGACGCCTACAAGCTAAATTCCTCATCGACTATAAAACATCATAATTTTCTTAATAAACTTGTGTATTTTCTGCTATCTTAAAAGAGTAATAACATTTCTTTATATGTTTTCCGCGCCTTCGCAGTCGCACAATTTCGCCAATAACTTTGTATTATCTTGAGTAATTAAGGTAATTGATTTTATGAAACATTATAGTGGAGGAGAATACATAACAAATATTGACATTATTAGTTTTCCTGTTAATTTATTCCTTTTGGAGATTGTATACATTTCATGGCTTTTCGTGACATCAAAAGAAATTAGGATCGTTACACTTAATACAAAAATCGTTATAGAGAACTTAATATTGTTATGGAACTGTGCATTAAAGCTTTTGAGCTACGAGTTCGTAAATTAATCATTGGACATTTACGATATGGCTTCATTTAATACCATAAATAATAGAGTTCAAATGACTGCGTAGACATTAAATTAAAATAATGTTTATACCACAATGGCATTGAGTTATTACTCGGTGAATTAGAGCATAAAATTGCGCTTGTCTTCTGATAGTCATTAAAGGTATAATATAATCAGTACTGCCAATTATTATCGTATTGCAGCTATTTGTTTGTTTGATATCTTCAATAACACAACTAATAAAACATATGCGTTATGGAAATATTATTAATTACCAAAATGCAAACTTTAAGCAATATATGTAATTGCGCTCTGTGGCTTTAAATGTGATGAAATAAAATTATAGAACCGCAGTTACTTTTATCATATACACTCTTTTTTATATATTATAACAAACCAAAACAACTTTAAAAAATATGTACCCCACGGTCTTTCTACCAGTGAAAGTCCCGTTAAAATGGGTCGAGCCGTTTCGGAGATTAACCGGAACAAACAGACCAACAGGCGGACAGAGAAAAAAAATTCATATACATTTAGTGAAAGGTTTTGATTTTGGAATTACAAACAGACGCTTTAATTTTATTTATCTGTATATGTGTATAGGTTACATTTTAATAGCTTTCATGAATATTTTGCAATGAATATACCAACAAGTTGGTCCCAATGTTGGGCCCACATGGCATCCGCCGCGCATCCTTACGCAGCCCGCGGCTATAAAGGTGCGCCATAAAACGGGTCTCATTTTATGACCATTTGACGAAGTTATATACGTTTTTGAAGCCATTTCTCAGTTGGACCGACCATTGTGGCTGCGTGACCACTGCGCCGCGTTTTCAAGCTATTCTTATTCCATTGGAAGTAGGTATTACATTATAGCATATCATTTCTAAAAGACAAACATATATAACTCACCTAGGAATACTATATTATAATGTTTTTAGATTTTATGACGATTTTTCGTCGAACGAATTCATAATAACAACTGAAAAAAGTTTCGTTTATTATAAAATTTATAAAAAAAGTCCCGATTTATCTGTACGTGTAGCGTTGTCCGTGAGTCAGACATGACACCGTTAGATTAAACGTAAATATAAGAAAAATTATAATGTCAAACATATTAATGCAATATTCATAGTTATGCTTACTTTTTATTATACGATGATCAGTTTAGGATAATTCGTTAAGAATCGTGCCCGTAGAGAGTAGAGGCTAGGCTATCGCCGGTGAAATCTGCAATCTCGACAATGCTGTATCAATATTCATGCTTACGGTCGCGACCCCTACTATTTGCATAACTGCGCATTGCATTCTCTCGGTTGCAACTGTTCTATTGTTTTATGATCTAAATGACCGCGCGATATAGGGCCAGTCACGATAAGCTTGTAAATATGTTTAGACGCGTGGAATGTAATAACGATATGTGCTCTACGCTTACCTAATTAATAGTATAATTTATTTATTGAACAAAAACATACTTATAAATGAAACAGTACTTAATATAACTAATCAAATCATTGCCTCTTGGATGTCCTTATTTATGAATATGCAATTTATAATGTTAATTTCACGACTATCTGCTAACAACCTCTTTTAGGTTTACGCTTTTCCACAAGGGGTAGGTGTCAATGTTACACATGGTGAGTAGTAGTCTCTCACACAATGATATACGTCGTTGTGTGCATTAGATATAGAAAATCCCTACAGGTTTTCTCGCTGAAGTGAACTTTGCGGAGACCCGCAAAGCTTTGATGTGACAAATCATGGTCCGTAAATTTATAAAACTTATTGGTATGGATCCATAGTTTGCAGGTGACTACTATACCACATAATATAGTTGAAGATAGAACTGCTTTTTAAAATTGAAGTGTCTGTTTGTAATTCTAAATTGACAGCTTTTCACTAAATGCATAATATGAAGTTAATACGTTACATACTTTAAAGAAAAAACGGTTGGACCGATTTGAATGGAACGTAAAAAGATGAGAATGCTTCGAAAAGCCACCCATGAAATGAAGTCTACGCGGGTGAAGCTGTGGGGCACAACTAGTCCACAATAAAGAAAGCAATAAACGCATACGAATAAATATATTTGGATAACGGTCAGCGACCGCTTCTTGAATCAAAGCATTCAGTAAACTCATTCGGTAACGGTCGATTAATATTATTTAATTGTTATTGTCTTCACATTTACGATTAAGCCAACAGTTTACTCGGAGGTTTGGTGCACGGACCATTTGCTCGATTAGCGCAAGGCCAAGGGCTACGAACTACGGATGACGCGTGAGCTTCAAAAGACATCAACGAGCGACAGGACTCCATTAATATTATTCGTTTTTGGAGCGTTCTTATTTTATTATCTTAAGTCATTTGATGTAGTTAATTGTTTGTTCCACACTGTCTAATTACAATAATAATGTATTAAATCTAAATTTGAATGTTATCTCATGGTTTATCTTGTAATTTTATGCTGAAATCTCATTAAATTTTGTGTTTTATTCCAGGTAAGTTCCAGAAATAGGCAGTAACGTATTCAAAGCAACGTAAATAATATATGTAAGTAAGTCGTAAACATGAGAAGCTATCGTAACTTTTTTCACAGAGTGTATTTTTTTATGATCATTGCGAACTATGAATTAAAAGTTCCTTGTTAATTATACTCGTAATTACAGCTTCAATCAATTTCATATATTTCTTCTACGTACACTATAGCGCACCGCGGGATCATGAGTGTGTTTCGATCAATAAAAATTACAAGTGGAAGCGAAACTACAGATAAGTCCCTGGCGATCATAAATTAACTTTAATTACCACTAAAAGTGGAATAAATTGGAAAACGGACGCTACAGTATATAAATAAAATTCTATCCCTTTTGGAAAGGCTGAATGTGATAGAGATATTAAAGTCATAAACAAATTGTACTAGTAGGTGCGTACGCGCCTATTTCTCGTTTTTATCTCTGTGACTTAAGTGTCCGTTTTGCGTGTTTCGATAACTGAGTACCGGAGATAAGAGTTAATCAGTGTATATTTTTAATGTTATAATAAACATTGAAACACATTACATAATTGACAATAAAATCTCAGCCATTCATGTAAATGGGGGAAATAAAAAGGTCCAACCTACTAACCAAGAACTCAAAATGATGTCAAAGACATAATATTATTTTATACGTAATTTGTCCTATTTATGACAAGTTCTCCGTCCGCAAAATTATCTGCATGATGTTAGTTTATGTTATAATGACTCGTCTATGATTATCTTCAAGTCTCTACCAAACATTTTAGTTAAATCTATTATACTCCTTTCTAGGTACTATGAGCTTGTAAGGTCTCGCTTCGTTCAAATTCGTCAATCTCGCCACGCCCGCCTATTCCAAGTTCCAATTTTTCTTCTCATCTCAAATAATTTGGGGTTCGGCTACCCTACTACTTCTTCTCCAAGTCTGTCAGCTCAGGTATGTTTTAGATACAACGATGGGCTATTGTTGCAGTGCTCCCCAAATCTTAGTCGATGGTAGCACCTCAAGCATAGTCCGTGGTCAATCAAAAACGTAACTGGCATCCATCGGTTGTTCAGATATCAATCTAACCCTGAATTTGCCACGTATTTAGATGTTTTGACGTGGTATATTAGTGTTTCACAGTATCTTTCTAACTGTCGCTTTCAATGCTCACTTATTGTTTTATATTGGCCAATAGCACGACCACGAGCAGCTTTGCATACTTTCCGTTCTGTTAAAACATGTATGTATGGACTAAGACTAGACCATACTCGTACTAAAGCTATTTCCACCCCTTTTCAAATCCGTGTCAGAAAAAGAGATGGAACTTTTGAACCAAGGATTATTTAGGCGATGTTTTGTAATATGGGAGTATATATTATATTTGAGATTTAATCATGAACTTATGCCATTTACAGTTTTAGGCTGGTAGAAACAATGAAAACAATTTCAAGAAGCCAACTAATTAAACGTTATCTCAAACGTTAAGATGGAGATAGACTGCAGTAGCACATTTGGTTTATCGACAATCTTTCCAAACAGGCGAAACTTTTAAAGGAGTTTCAAAATGAACTATCATCCATTCAGAATTGCAGATGATATCTTGGGTATCTAAGTAGCTCTTTATATAGAGACGTTGGAGTCGAGGTTTCTAAGTAGCCTTTATATACAGACGTTGCAGTCGAGGTTTTTGTTAAACCTATAGCTTTGGGGATCCCTGTAGAACGCGACAAGTAGCTGCTAGAGATACTCTCACAAAGTGTCTTTCGGAAATAGTTAGTGCTCGGAAGATATTTTCAACTTATTCAGAATCCCATCTTCACTACCACATGTATCGGACAGTGCAGCATATTCATCCTGCATCAAGAAGTTCGCTGATAACTTCTTAAGCCGTATAATTCATGGAGCTTCTTTCGAACTTGTATACGAACTATCTCTACTATACAACTTATTCAGAATCCTATCTTCACTACGCATCATGAAGTTTGCTGATAAATTCGTAAGCCGTATAATTCATGGCGCTTCTCTCGAACTTGTATACAAACTATTCATACTATATTTTAAACCTACCCTAAGCGTTTAAAAGTGAAGGTAAAAAGGCATATCAATGGGCCCGCACAATAATGTTGAGTGGTACATTTACCACCTCTCATAGATTAAACGTACGGCTTTCTATCAAACAAAATTTAAATCAAAAGTAAGTATCAAGAGTGGGAAAGACCAACGCAGTCTATCGTTCCTCTTCAATGCATTGCATTAAAACTTATGTCTACTAGTAACAAGCGTGGGCCCAAATCCGTCTGGTGGCGTTAAAACCGCCATGGACAGGTGATCCGTTTACCATCAAGCAATAGACTCGCTCGTTTTATTCCCGCCGTTAAAAATTCACTATATCCAATTAAAAATTATACTTTGCACAAAATTTTAAACACGTAGTTATATCAATTTCTTACTCCTGTAATAACGAGGCTCCAATAATAACGAGGGTAACATACGAGGTATAAACTCTATGGGTAACTCACGTCATTGTTTCGTTAAGTCACCAAGAAGTGAAACAGATAAAAATGCCTTTAAAAAGTTTTCATTATGCCATGAGTATTTGTGTGAATGTCAATAATGTCAAAAGATTAATTCCTTGCAATGCCGTCTTGTGCATCATTCCTCTTCTCATTAGTTCCTATGTAAGTAGAAAAGTGGTATCTTGACTTTTTTCTAATGATTATTCAAGCTTTAATGAAAAGCTATGTAGACTTGCATTTCTAAAGGAATTCTTTTAATTTCCTGATGCTGAGCTCACTAGGGGCAGTGGTATGTTACCGTGAAGGAGGTGTAAAAAAACTCGTTTACGTTATTATTACGAAAGACTTTAAATGACTGTTTATATCGTACTGTCACAGCGTTCAAGTTTTGCTTTTTGGAATTTGACTACGGTTACTTAAGATATTGTTATGTTTTGCTCAGGATAAAATTAAACCTAAGAATAGGACTTGCGCACTAAAGGCTGGAACCATTACCTATAAAAGCGGTAAAAATCACGTTCGTTAATACTTCTGGTTGTGTTATGGCAAAAAAATACCTTAACTTTATTTTGAACCTTACTATGTTTGTAATCTTTAAACGAGCAATTATTATATATATAAATAATCTGGATCTCGGAAACGGCTCCAACGATTAGCTACTATGATAAACTCATAAAATATCATTATAATACGACAACTAATTTCGCCGACATCTATCAAGTATGGTAGCTCAAAGGTGAGGCTTCCAGTTTACGGGGCGATAACGAAACTAGAGTATTTTTTGTGTGAAGAAGATTTTTTTGGATTACCTATATTTTGGATTTGGATTATTAATAAACTTGTGACGAATAGGAAGATGATGATGATTCTAAAGCAATTAGACAAAGGCAAAGAAAATGCTTGAGTAGAACTGATAAAATATTCTTGGCTGCCCGGAGACCGGTTATCATAGCGTGCTATCTAAATCCAAATACTATTTCCATGAAAAAAATATCAAGGTTGGTAACATTAGATATAAAATATAGCATTTTACGGCTTTTGACGAATACTTGCTGTTTTTATATGCGTGTTTCTCCGCTACAAGCCATTCAACTATTAAAGCATATAATAAATTTATACTTGACATACCAATCAAGTTTCCAACATAAACGGGGATTATACTGTGAGTTGCCAATATTACTGATACCTGTTTTGCAAAATGCGTACTATTATTTTACATGTGAGATCTTTAGTTATGTCCAGAGCAAATCTATACTACTATAACGAGGAAAGATTTGTGTGTGAGTATATTTGTAACGAATAAGCTCAAAAAGAACTGGACTGATCTTGAAAATTCTTTCAACAATGGGTAGCTACAACATTAGGGAGTAACATAGGCTATATTTTATCCCCCCCTGTCACGGGAACTACGCGGGTGAAATCGCGTGACGTTCGCTAGTAATTGATACATAAATTTTGCCTTATTTCGGGATCATACTCATTCGAAGTGTACTTCCTTAATAATTTCGTTTCAACATTGAAATTTTGATTATTCAACAAGAACAGAAGTGCTTTTAAAATGTTTGTAGCTATTTAAAATAAACCATAATATTTGCGCCCGGTATAAGGTCTTAATAACTTTAATACGACACATGAAATAAGTAGTTATTGTAAATGACATCTCTTTAAAATATCAGATACCATAATTGGTGGTTAATTGTGAGCGGTTTGGTCACCAGAAACGGTATATAAGCGGCTTTTATTGCAAAATGTCTTAAAGCGTTTTCAACGTAACAGTATTATGAATACTTTTGTCACCTTTTATATAAGTAACGTCGAATATGTTCATGCACAAAACATTTTTATGTTAAGCTGTTAAGAATGTTAGCGAGTGAATCTATACTAACTGAATAAAAACATTACAAATTACTAATGAAAATAAACAATCTTAATATTTTCCTTGAATTTAAACGTGACATGAAACGTTTTTACGAGATTGGGAAATTATTACTTTATTGTATTTCCCTCGTCTTGATATATTAATCATATAATTAGTGTTGATAGCTTAATCTTAATATTGTTATTACATGCAATTAAATGCAACCACGACATGCCATACAAATGAGATAACAACCAGCTAGTGCTAGAAGAACTTGTTCCATGTGATCTGTACCATTGTACGAATCTGATACCCTCACAACCACTTACCACTAACACATACATAACACTGTGTCAGTATTCTGTAATATAAAACAATAACTATTTCGACGTTAATAAAATAGAAAAATATATATATATATATAGTACAAGTATTATAGTACAATGTATACTTATAACATTAGACAAAAGACAGTCACACATAGGATGTGAATGTTGTACATAAATCAGTGTAAGATATTGATCGTAAATATAGTTAGGATTTATGACAAAATAGAGATATCTAAGTCGTCACTGCAATGTAGTATCTGCTCATGGGAGATAGCCTTTGCCTCCGCCTGATGGAAATGTCAGCTCTCAACTGAATAATCGCACAATAATGTGTTTTATGTACTATCGAAATGACGTTGTTGTAGTAAATTGTGTGTTGACTTCAGCAGAGTAGGCTGGAATAGTATTTGTTCTCATATCACCGTATTTGTTATTCATGTATTATAAATAAGCACTTAAAGACCTGAACGTTTACATTATGACTTGGATCTCAACACCTTTCTGTTATATTATGCAATTTGTCGGCTAAAGTACAATAGCGTTCTATTCTCGTACATATATATCCATATGCTCACGCCTGTTTTCCCCGAAGGGGTAGCCACGACTGTATTTGTAGTACATTCGTATTTCACCTGTTATATTTAAATCCTATGTGAAAGAGTGAGCCTGTTGCCAATAACTGATTACTAATCCAGAATCCGGGCTGGAAAAGCAAATTAAACTTTGCCATCCCGGGGATCGAACTCAAGACCTCATGCTCCGCAGTAGCGTTTGCGATCGCTATACTACCAAAACAGTCAATTATATTCTCACTGCCTACCATATGAGTGCCTGGACCTTATGTTAAGCTAATCTCCACTATAAACTCCTACAATAAGTGAAGTCGTTATATTTGTATACTATGTCTCTTAAATGTATGACAAGTCAGATAGATATTATACCATCGCTTTTAAATTTAAAGTAAATAAGATACAGATTGCACCGGCAAATTATAAAATGATTGAATTGTCACTGCAAGCAACGAGTCAATAAATAAACACTCTGTATATTCGCGTTTAAATCACACCCTGTGTATGGAGATGAGGATGTTTAATGCACCCTTTAATTGATATGTTGCGTGCTGAGTTATGGTGTCTGATCTCCGGCCGGGCGTGTTCCTCGGGAAATTCTATTGAGCAATTTATTTATATTGATTCCCGTACTACTTCCTATCTATACATAGATAATTCCTGACTACTTTATGTGCTCCTACTATAATGTATATCGTAAATTAAAGTATTAAATTGTAATGTGTGTCTCACATATTACCGTTTAATAAATCATACGTAATTTAATACCGAAGCAGTGGTGGCCGTGCGGTTCGAACAGTCGCCTGCTGAGCAAGTGACGCAAGTTCGAATCCCAGCGACCTGTACCAATGAGTTTTTCAAAAACTTAGGTACAGTATTTTCACCCCACGTGATTTACGGTGAAGGTATTCATCGTTAAGTAACCTGCTTATGTCTGAGAAGTATATCACAGATATAAGTATAGTGTCTATACTTATATCTGTGATATACTTCATAAGTGGGTGCTGATATGGCAACAGCTCAGTTCCTTCTGGGATGGCGCGTCTAAAGTAAATCTTTCACACTTATCTCTATATCTTCTCTATATCTCTCTATCTATAATCTTTCACGTAAACACATCTATTATATACGATGAGCTGAAATATATGGCAATGAGAATTCATAAGGTCTCAGCTATACCATAACGTCTCTGTTAATATTCTACGTCACCAAGTTCCATAGCTGTGAATCGCTTCACATTCATCGCGAGTCTATACCCAGAAATACAGTACATTGTAACGAGGATACATTGTAACGAGAAAGTTTGATCATTGTGTAGTCACAACAAAAAAAGACAAGTTTTTCTTACCAAAGAGCTCTTGTAGCTAATATATTCGGCGCTGCGTGTTGCTTAAGCGACCAATTTGTCATGGATAAATTCTCTGTTAGCTTTAACCAGCCGAACATCTCTCGGTGTTTGAGCGCGTTAAGTAATTGTAGCACGTACGATGTCCGTCTAAAATAAAGTTTAAGTAAAGTGTTACCTTATATCTTGCCTTCGCTTGTATGCGTAGGTACATGTTAGTAGGAAAGAAACTAATCCTTAGTACTACCTAAAAAGCTAAGCAAAGTGTTTCTCTCTAAATCATTTCGCCTTTTTATATGTTATAAAACGGCTGATGTCAGATGCAAAGGTCAGCACTGGCTAGAATTTTACGACTCCACTTGTTTTTGTTATAATTGGACAAGTGTGTGCTGCAGACGTATAGTTGTCTAAGATTCCGTAGAAAAGTCAAGCTGGTACTCAATTTACATCGTAAAAATGTTTACTTTTTTCCCAACAAACAGAAAGTTATTTTACGTAGAGTCATAAAAAACCCATTAATTTTCAACCTGTAAAAAGTTACAAAAAATTCTCCTTAAAAGTGCTAAAAAATACGTAAAACCATATGCGCGCACGTTTTGAATCCATCTTATGTAGCGAACAAAAATGCCAATAGCGTGAGAACAGAGCATGTCCACTTCCAAATTATGCTGGAGACGTTCCATCCACGTCCTTGATGCGTGACCAGCACCCCAAGCACCGGCTGATGGCTGCAACACCACATTATATTACTTCGCACGTATCACTACTGGTCACTACCTATCATCTATTAAAGTAGGTACAATAGCATTAATACTACATATTCTATGCAAATTCAAGGCCCACTCTATTTATTTCAAACTTTTCCTTCTATATTTTTTGCATAATACTATAGTCTAGACTTCTAATAAACATTCAATTAAAGATGCTGACTAACAAGCATTATTTTAAAAGTATTTTTTTGCATTGACAGTTATGGGTACTAACTGTTTTGTCATTATCATGTAATATTGAATGCGCTGTCATCATGGGATATCAATTGATTTATTGTTTGAGTCGTCAATGTCTTAAAATAATCGATGTAATCAAGGAAGATGTTTAATTAACAATAAAAAAGCCCGACAGTGGCAAGAGTTATAAGAAACATGGGTATAGATAGGTACGTGAACGTGAATCGAAGCTATACGACTTAAGACGAATAAGCCGTAGCGAATTCGATTATGGTGCGGCTTCGCCGATTCAAGCTTCCGATGACAGAATCGAGAATGCGATTTAAGATTTTGAAAGGGCGATGTGTACGTATAATTAGCGGGACGGAAGCTGGGTAGTTAGTGCGAGGGGCGGGTTGTCCTTATAACGATAAATCATAAGTGCGCAACACTCGCTGGGCGGATCATGGGCGGAGCGAGTGATTTTTAAACGGTTTTTTGAGTTCCAAGACGACCAATGCACAAGTAATTCGGGCATCCTTTTCTGGCGCCTTGCCCTTGATATGGTGACACTTTTTCATTAATTAGGAGAACCATGATTATAGCAAATTTTCCGGAACCGTGTACCTATCAAAAACAATAATAAGGTAAAATCAAATGAAAGAAAAACACTTTTTGAATTACTCTTGCATAATTAAGTAATCAATGACAATTAACTTTAATAGTATTAGACATCAGAGCGAAATTATCTTAATAATAAATTTCTAAATTAATTTGTTTTGTTATTGTATGTACAGTTTGCTGCGTTGTCACCCTACGGGACTAATTAATATCCCCGTCGCGGGTGTGCGCGGGCGCAGGTACATTTCGGAGCGTATGCTTGAGCGCTGGTTTTTGTGTCGCACCGACTCTATTGTTCTCTGTCGAATCACAAGATGTCTCCCTTAATTCCACCTCACGGCCACATGAGCCCTGAATACTGATTGATTTAAGAGTTAATGATACAGGTATGTGTACAAACTAACTGATGTGATAGTTATCTTCGTTTACTAGGGCAGTTAGATATTAATACAAATAGTTTAACGTTGACGATGGTTACGGTGTGAGAAAGGCGACATGGCTAAAAAGCGAATACAGGTAGGGCAGCTGATAGAGAGAAACACATTGATCTGAGCATAAATAACATGGGATAAGCACAGGATGCTGATGATGATGATGATTTTACGGTGATGGTATGGTAACCCAGAGACGGGGGCGTCGGGGATTGGGGTACTCAGAGTTTAATCCACACATTCAAAGTTGAAATAAAGCTAGCAATAGGTTAAGGTAACTATAAATTGTTACATTTCAAAAGAGTAAGGCATATTACATTTTTGAAGTATGAGTGATGATGTTTAATTTCCTTGTATATCAACAATATTTTCCATCATAGTCGAATCGGAGCAATCATATCCTTTAGAAGTGTATTGTGTCTCGTGATTCACGCCAAGTCCGAAGAGCAGAAGCGTAGAGCGTCATTCTACTTTAGACTTTAATTCCTCTCGTTTCATCATACGTATATGATTTAATGTAGTGATGTTTTTCACCAATCTCTACTTGATTATACTAGTATATTATTAATAATGAATGTCGTGGGCGAGTACGAACCACAATTTGACGCAGTAATCTGCCACATCAATCTCTTGAACATGAGATGCAATAAATTCAAAGGAAAGAAATAAACATTATTTACACTGATAGAGATACAAAATATGATATTATTCGGAACGAGAGATAATATTTAAAATGCTTCATAACACTAGTGATCACCTTGGGGGCGTCACTGTCTACATATTATACCAGATACAATTCAAAACCTGTTCCCTCTCGCCACTCGATTCTAACAAGAATTTGGACTCACACAAAAATAAACACTGTCCACGTAACATGAGAAAGGTAATATAGTAATATTTGAACATTTGCTAACACAATTTTGGACCAAAATAAAAGTAAGTAAGACTTATTTTTGGATACACGACGAGCCAGTAGTTAATTCAAAATAAGTTGGAAATGAAAAGCTATATAGGAGTATTTATTATGACATCCGACAGTAAAGTACAAAATTGATTTTATCGAGGCTCACAGGCGTACTTTGAATTTCTCCTTAAGTCCGTTAAACCATGGTGTAGTCGGGTAATTATTTACATTATATTAATTAAAATTTAATTTAGGCACGTAACTGTATTTGAATAATGAGATTGTTAAGTACAAAGTGTAAGTGGGTAATAAGTAGGTACTAGGATATCAAAGATATTTATTATCGCCTGTCTCTGCACAAGTTACTGTTCTGTTATGTACAGGAATAATTAATATATATATATAGTATTACGCAATCGAGTTTTCCAATCAGATAATTTAGAGAGAAAACCGTTGAATGAAATGTGTGTTATGAAATAGGCACCATGACTCAGTGGTAGGGGAAATTACTTGAAACGTTAAACAATCTAAAATCAAATAAAAACAATGACGATTGTATGTAATGTATGTAGGTATGTGTAAATTTGCATTTCAATTGAAATTAAATGTTTTCAGCTTGAGATTGCATGCGCCTGAGATTTGGTGGCAGACCTCCATCTGTCACTTGTGACTTAAATATACTTAGCTTAGATAAAAGGCAACTTTTGTTACATCTCCTATATTTTGTAATATTTATCCTATCTTTTCCTTCAATATTCAATCAATCTACCTTAGAAGACCTTGTGTGTTTACCTAAAATGTTTTCAATTTTAGTCGCCTTCAGTACACAAGATTAATGTGAAGTATCCCAGTCTGCCAGCTAATGAGGATGTTAAAATATCAAAAATCGGTTGGTGAAAGTAGTAGTAAGATTTTACAAAATAACCGAATATTTGGAAAATTTAATATATGTATCTCCAAAGCCACTCCATCCATTGACGTGAAATTTTGTTTAACCTAACAAATGTGTTAATTATGTAATAATTTTACGTATAAAATGATTTAATTTGAAAATAGAATTTTTACCATTACTTTATTTAAATAATTCAAGATAATAAATGAAATGTACAATATAACAAATAAATGAACTCTGCCATAAAAACGATGCAATTAAAATTTGTAGTAACGACTTAAGATTACTACCCATGTAATAAGAAATCGTCCTTAAGAACGTTCGTACACTAAACCTATTAACGAATTTTATGTGAACAATTCTAATACTGGCGACTTTATTGTGATTAGAATTTTCAAGTTCGTTAAACTAATGTTAATTCGTTGAGTGTGTATTCAGATAGAGCTTATACTATTAAATAGTAAATTTTCCTTCTAGAGTGTGGCGTAAAGTACACTATGGGAGGTTTACGACAACAGTTAAGGATGAGATAAGGGTGCGCTATATTCGTCCAGTGTCACCTGTCTTTATTGAAACCTGCAATTTTCACACACACATACGTTTACGGGCTCACCATGTCATATTATTTATAGCTCACACTTTTATCGGTAACAAAATAACCAACATAACCACTGGTATGCAGTAAAAAATAATGGATTATCTTGTTAGTCTCTGTATTCACTTAATTTGGCTCAAACTATTGATAATTATTTGCAGCCTATCGTAGCAGATCAAGAATTCGTAACGTAGACTTGTTGATACTTTTCCAATAGTTATTTTTAAAGCAATTAACATAAATAGCTGGAACCAATCAAACCGCACCTTCGTATTGGCAAAGTCAATCACAGTCAAGTACAAAATACATGTTTCAATAAATCATTTAGTTCCTACGAGTACAAATGCCATAACTCAAATGTCATTTTATTTCCACATTTTGCTGGAGCACTAAAATGCGGGCTATTTTAGTGGATGGTGGACAATGGTTGAGGCGCGGGTTGTGCGCAGGCGCGGTGCCTCCATGACCGCGTACGCAGAAAAAAAGAAAATTCTCAATAGTCCTCCACGGCCCACACGCCAACCTGTGGGCACTCAATCGCTCGTATTCTAGAGCCGCACAAAAACTCCACAAGACCATCCTATGCCATACAAAAGCATTTATTCAATTGTACCCTCCATATTTATTTGACGCACTGAGCATAGAGTAGATAGCATACACATCAACACAATTATATATTTTTTGTGCTTAAATTAATTAAATTTAATTAGGTTTCCCGATGTGGCTATTGTGTAAGGCACCACTTATCAATTGGTGGGCTAAATAAGTAACAATACTATTTTGTAAATATGAGCAGTAACTGTACATTGGAGCACAATCGACCCATGGTTTACTATATAAAATATTTAATTAACGAAGTCTACTCGGCGCACCTCTGTTCCACTTACGGCGAGCAATGACACAGCGCTTACTCTCAAGAGATACCTACTTCGATTCTTTAGAGTTAACTTTGAGCCAAGGCCCAGCTAACGAGTAACGATTGACTCGAGTATTTCCAAGTACATAAATGTTATTTGAGATGCGTGCCTTAATGATAGATAAATTGTTGTACAGGAACAATGTTCAGTCGTTATTATATGCAATGAATTTTACTTTTTATATTAAATGTCACGTATTTACAATTTAATATGCCTAATGTTTGAAGTTGTGATTACTTGACAATGCAAAATTTACTTTTTAGACACGTTTCAATTTTTAAATTATTAGCTTAGCCCCGCGGTTTCACCCGCCTATATATAACCCATAACACTCACAAATAACGTAGCATTCTATAGGTGAAAGAATTTTCAAAAACGGTTCTGAAACCTGGAAATTACCCCCTAACTCCTCAAGATCTCTTTTATAATTATGTGTTTAATAAATATAGTATAGAAGTATAGATAAGTATTGTGTCTCTTCTTTATTCTCTATATTATTAAATACGTTAGTAGAAGTCACTCTAGACTAGTATCAGTTTTGTTGTTAATTATTCGAAGCAGGCAGCGGTCATGAATAAAATAGGATCGTTTAAATTTTGTCCATCGTTCGGGCCACACCCACGCTAGTTTTCCACATTCAATTCAAATAAGGCAAGGGGTTGGCTACGGCTCTGTATGTTTACTTCCAAATACACGGAGCCACAATTAGTGGCTAATAGAATATTGTAATAAACGTGTGTATTATGAATTTAATTAGAATAATTAAACGGGTTCTATCCGTGTCGGCCGACGAAAGTAATAAAACACCTAGTGTAATATTTCCACGTCGCAAATTATGATTCATAAAACTATAAATATAAGAATACATCAACGTATAAGCCGAGCTGAGTAAAATGTTTATATAAGCTTGTTGCAACATTACAGCCCTAAGAAGTATCAAGTTTAAAGATAAAAAGATAGAATCTGTTCCATAATTTTCGTCGTATCTGCAATAACTACAGAACTAATTATCATCACTTTTTTGCAAGTATTTTTCTACTTTTTGTGTGAATTTTTCTTCACAGCTTTAAACATTAGAAAGACTGCTTGTATATAAGCTTGTATGGTATTTGAAACTTGAGTGCTAGACTTGTTCAGCGGTAATATTATTATAGTTAGATCTTTGATAATCAACCTGTCTAGGTTATAGGCAATATATTTAACACAGCTTTATGATAATGGGGTCCATCGGGAAATTCTGATTCCGATAAGAATTTAATGACAATGTGATTACGACATCCTCAGCTATTTCACTTCCAAGGTAAATACAAGTTTAGTTATTTTAGTCCTAGCTATTATTCCCAGAGGTCAAATTTATGTATATTTAACGTCACAAAAATATAAATTTTAAGCTTAAAATACTTGGGTTTGAGCGTCCGGATGCAGTATAAGAGGACAGCTTAATGTAAGTATTAACAGTATCTTCTGAAGTACTCAGTCGGTTGTGGGAACAATACATTGGCTACACGATGCACGACTCAATGCCTCTCAAGTCAGATTAAGTTAGGAGAGGTGCGTTATTAATAACAGCCAATAACTTAACCGACGATTGAAATATCCAAGTAACTTTTGCCTAAGCGACACTCGTTTATTATCTGACCTAAGAATGTGTTTCCGGATCGAGAAGGTTTTGTCATTGGTTCCATTGGCTCTCTAGCGGGATTAATATTTTTTATTTTGTGTCCGTCAATATTAATGGAGCCTCCTATTTAGTTTTGCTTCAACATTTACCTACATTGAAGACCGTCTTATTATATTGGATTCTATCAAGGTATTTAAATAGAAAATAACAACAAAGTAATATAATATTTATGCAGCTTGTGTAGTTAGGAAAGTTTTGCTAATATCGCATACAAGTTTAATAGCGTAAGTACCTGGTAGACCGAGCTGTGCTCGGTTTCTTTTTCTCACAAAAACTATACTTTTTCCCACAAAAGAAAAAAACTTGACGTTTTCTCATAAAAAAGGAAAAACTGATGTTTTCTGAATTTGAAACCTAGATAGATCATTTTTTTGCCTCCGAAACCCCTTCACACAAAATTTCATGAAAATCGCTGGAGCCGTTTCCGAGATTCAGACTGTATATACATATATATATTCACATCGGTAGATGCAAATATGAAATGTATTCATCAAACACAGTGTTCCTCTATGAAGTCAGTGTCTCTAGTGACTGAGTTCGTGATTTTTATTATGGATGCAAATATGCAACAAGCTTGGTGAACACGGCGATCCATCAAAACCGAGACATATTGGAAGTTAAACATGCAAAATAACAACTGTACGAACAAGAAAATAAGTTTATTTCCAATGTGGAATATTAAACAAATGTTTCTTGAGACAATTTGTGACAAGGGGCTTGAATGTTTTGTGGAACAACGAATTACCTGTACCCAATTTATGTTTTTATTCAGTTTTATCGTCAAAAGCGTTTAATGTATTTCAACTTTTTATTCGTCAGTGTCATAAATATAATGTTGGAATGTTGCAAAATGGGTTTAGATATTTTATATATTATTTTTTAATTTGTAAGTAATATTGAGATTAAATGGTTTACTGTATGGTCATTTGCGAAGATAGTTTCTTTAGTTCAACAATAATGTTAAGTTGAAGTTAACAGATGTAGTTGAATGTAGACAAAGTGAGAACAACGCAGACCCTTTGTATATTTCAATCTGAAAACGAGTCTAGTCAAACGACCCGATTTATCTTAGCAACAAAAGCAAAGTAGATAAATGTATTTATGGCGCGGGCAACATATCGTTCGGAGGTTATTACCAGCTTTATCTTCTCTTTAGCTTAATGCCCAACTCGGCCTCTGGGAAGCTTTTAAAAGGTTCCCTCAACACTTGGACGATCAAACTTCATATTGTGATAGGCTTTATGCGTGACCTTTTGTTTAAAATGTGGTGTTTGCTTTTGGGCATGGTTGCATTCTACACTCTTTTTAACAATTCATTCAATTAATCCGTACAGAGCAAGTTTCAAGTCAAATTCTTTAATTATTCCTCAAAAGGACAGTTCGACATGACAATAACATTGAAATAATAATTAGTGCATGTTGGCTCTACAATATTGCTAAAAGCGTTCGAAAAAAATTGTCCTAGTCATTTGTACATCTTACTATTAAAGGAATTTTCTTTTCAAAAAAATTACTGATACTTTTTTGAAAATAAAATTTTAGGGCGAGTTCTATAACAGTTTTTTATTCTCAGACGTATGTAAATCAGAAGGTTGCGTGTTCATATCACGTCGGGATCACCAATTTGGGATATGATGTATTTGGGATACAATTAAAACATTATCATTAATATTAAGATTTATGTAATGTAATATGTAAATTTTATATTTCCCGCTCTACATTTTCTTCGTGTCTAAAATATAGTTGGCTTTTTTAACAATCCTCCTGTCATTAATATTTGACAGATGAGTTGTCATTTGTGAGACGCCACAAGTAGAGATATTTTCTTGCTCAGTGAGCGAATTCATGAAGCCAACAAAGAACTCTCTGTGTGAATAAATAGATTTATGTTGTTAAATGTATAATGTGTAAAACATGTATGGTTTGTAACTATATAGTATAATAGTACGTAAATAAATAAATAAAATTATACATTTATATTCGGTGTATAGTTTAACAATAATAAGCACACGTACACGTCTGTGCCTTTAATTTTGAAAAAACAATAGAACCTTCATGATTTATAGGTGTTAGATAGTATATTTGTACACATTGAAATGCAAAACTTACCTACTTTTTGCACGCAAATAAAATCAATTACTTACTAGGATATCTTATTGGGTCTTTATTGTAATTAATGTATTTATGATGTAGGCACTGCGAAAGCCATTAGCTATAACGATCATTGTTGTCTTATATCGAAAGTATCACATTCATAGTCACTCGACTATCCCACGAGTACGAAGGTGCTTCAGATCGTTTTTTGTAATGGCAATAAAGTCAAGAAAAATAGTTTTTACAGTGCAAGACTTTCTTGACTTGTTCGGTTAATCCCAAGGGTAACATACCACTTACTAACATTAATTAACTCGTACACACTTGTAATAGTATCTCGTATGTGTGAGCGCATTCTTAGACTTTAATCTCTCGAAAGGCTGTTTTGTTGCATGTGGTTTAATCTGTCCGGGCTTAATCCAACTTGTCAACTATTTGTATAATCCTATGTGTACAAAAGATGTGATGTAATGACTGCATGTTTAATATCGCTGTTTAAACTTACAGTGTACGCTTTAGGTTTACGATATCGTTACTTTGAATCACTGCATTAATGTTATACCTACACGGAATTATGACTTAATTTTTAACAAGCGAGATTTTTGGATTCGAATAAACGATTATAATAACGATTATGACTGTGAGAGTCACTTTATCGCGCTCTTTATATGTGACCGTTAGTACCAAAAGCTAGTTATTTTTTGTAATTTAACCCGATGAGACATCAAGCTATACATCTCCAGTGTAAGTTGACCTCGAATTTTTCGGGCTTTTCGTACAATAAAGGTCGCTGATTTTTTTGTGAGTGTCTAGGTCTGAAACACCTAAATAACTTGAGTTACTAGATTGAAACAATAGAAAATAATTTATTAATACATCATGCCTATAGTATCTTACAAATAAGTAATATTTTTTTAATATGAGAAATAGAGCACCATTCCAAACAAGAAATATATTTGTTGCTTCATTCATAATAATACTATGCCTTACAAAATACTTACCTAGTTAATGTATAGGGATCTTTATGAAGATCGTGAAGTGATTTTTGCATGGCCGCCAACAGTGCCTCATTTCCTTTGTGTTCCTATCGTCCATAAGGTACGGTGACGATTTATTTCAGTTAAGCTTTATGCTTCTCTTTCTACCTACATGGTATAAAATAAAATAGAATCGTTATGGTGTGAGTGACACCCCTGGCATGCTTAGTGGGTAAAAGATAAAAAGAGGTGTTTGTTTATAATACATACAAAGGAATGGTATTTGGTTAAATTGTAAGCAAGTATAAGTTGGAAAATTTCAAAAGGACGCGTGAACATGTGACTGACTCACACGCACTTTATTATCTGTCAGTTTTCACCACGGCCATTATAACCTTTTTGACTAAAAGCATGCTCATGCTCAAGGCATCTTTTGAGGTTAGTGGTACCAACATTTTTTACCAAGATAATCTTAAGTTGCACTATTTCTTGCTCGATTTAAAGTAAACTAAGCAGAACGAATCGTGTATTTATATTCAATTTTTGTCGTTTTTTGTTTGGCGTAGTATTGTCAAAAAATCAGCAACGTATGTAACTTTAGCAACAATGTTTTTTAATTCCTCTTTGATTTGGGTATTTTCAGTGTTATATCTATGAATATGCAATACTAATAATATTGAAGTGATTTCACATGTAATATTGAAATTCTATGATTGGGCTTGGTTGAATACAAAATAGGAAGAGACTTTTTGCTAGAGCAGTAAATCAATCAAAGATATTTTTTAAACTTCGTTCGCTTCTTGCATATTTTACGATGCTGTTAACGCGGCATCGGGCAAGATGCTATGTTTAACAATTCGTTTAGAAAGCTTTGTCGGCTGTGCAATAAAAACCATTCCCATGTTCCTAACGCTTAGCTTGGTTGTAGGATTTCAACCATTTTTTGCTGTCGTTCAGATTTATCGAGACAATTTTTTTTACCGGAAACCTTGTTTTGCTTACGTGACATTGCGGTTTGTATTTTTTACACACATTTCAAACCACGTCCTTCTTACACATGACATGTGTCCTCGTTCTTGATGTGACACCAAGAATTTAACCCACGATATTATAAACTTTACATGTCTGAGATATCATCTACCGCAAAAAAAAAATGTGTGTATGTATATTTTTTGTTTATGGTTTCGAGTAGACTCGCCATGAAGAAATATACCTATTAATTTTGTTAAATGCTAGAGATGATTCAGATGGAAAGATAAGATACAGCACCTAGTATTTTAAATTCTAAAATGATAATTTTGTTTTCGTCGTGAATTGAATCATTATAACCAATAATGCGTGAAAATAAATCATACGAATGATTCGCAATGATTTAACGTTAATGATACTGTACCTACCTACCTGAACAAATTTAATTTTATTTAATTATTGCGATTATGAGTTTTAATTTCAAGGTTCTCCGCTAATTATTTTATTGGAATTACTTATTGAACCGGTTGTTTAGTTGAATGGTAAGCATGGATGGTGTTCAGTACTACAATGATACTGTTTTGTCCACGATATTGGCCGGTATTATAAATATAGACCCAAGCGTTATTCAAGGTAACTGGACACTTACATTAATATTTATTATATTGTTTTATACCATCAATATTGCGGTGGAAAGCGGCTATTGTATCTTATTAAATGTTTCGATGAGGCTAGGACGTCTCCTTCCGGGATGTCGGACTTCATGTGGCGCCACGTAGTCTTTTGCCGAATTCAGCTATTTGATCGCATTTTCCGATTCAGTACCACACAACTATTATGTTCCTCCTCAATTCTGTAAATTGAGAGTTTATAGAATTGCCAAAGTCACTATATTTACGCGTGTAATGGACATTCCTACAGAATATCGAATAAGGTATTAGGAGTCGAAAGGTATAATTCAAAGGGCATTTGGCAACATAATTTAATAGTCAGTTTAAGCATAATTCGTATTATGTATCTAGAAATTATAGTTGGTTGGTTCGGCGCCGGCTATGATTTGAACGGCGGCTTGTGATTGGCAGTTGCCGGGTGCGCAGGCGCTCTGATATCTAGGTCGCAGCGTGGGTCTAGTCTAGCAACAACTTTACTGCCTTGGCTCGCAAATGAAAATAATAATTTATCTATTGTTCTTTGAATGATTGTTTCAGATAATGAGATTTCGAAGTGTTTTTTTTTGTACATCGATTGTCAGTATCAAATATTTTTATTATTGCTCAAGAACAGCGCAGAAAGTTTTTGAGCCGTGTTCCTAATTACTCGATTATTAATACACAAGAGGGTTAATCAACGGTAAAACTATGCTCTCAAAAATTCAACATATCTGAAATATGAGCGCAATATTGTATCTAAAAATTACGTAGGTATTTTAACTTTAACAATATTAAACTTAATTAAAATGTTTTGTTTTATGGAATTAGCTATATTGTCCATAATTATGTATTTATCTTCAGGAACCACTATAATTTGAACAAATAGCCTTAAATCGTCAAAAACTACCTTTTTATTTTAAACAGAATACTGTGTTTTCTGGTTGAAAGTTACACACTATACAACGTAAGATACTTTTATCCGTCGAAAAATGGTGATTCAGAGATAGCTGGTTAGAGATGGCGAATACAACTTTATCCATAAGCAGATAAAAACTAGTTTGAATAATACATATGTATGATGATAATAAAGACCTCACCGGCTAGTGATATTTTCGTACGAATATAATAGCCACCAGATAAGCCGCGGCCAGTGCAACATAGACAATCTTTAAGCTGCATATCCACCTATTTGTATTCGCTTAGAAAAGTCACAGCTCTAAAAATGACTTACGACCGCTTAAAGCTTAAAATTCCAACGCAATGAATGTTTCGGTAAATCGTAAATTAGATTTACGCAGCGAATGGTTGATTCATTTCATCAGAAGGCCATAAAATCTAACCTTAAAAAGGGGATTTCTGGAAAAGCACGCGGGACTGAAATAATCATAGGAGGTCTGGGCACAATAGGGCTTGCTCGTCTCAGCTCGGAGGGCACGTATGCTCGTAAATACGACGTCCCTTATTATTAGCAGCCATTGTTCGGGACTGCTCGGGTACACTCCGGCGCAGTGGATACCCCAAGCTCTGCCTAGTCACTTCTTTGTTACTTTGTCGCATATGAGTAAATGCTTGATTTATTAAAACTTATTGTTAGTTTCGAAGTTTATTTCGAGTTCGATTATACCTAATATTACTTATGGCAGTGCACCTTCGTATCAAAACTGATTTTAGGTTTAATTGTCGTTAACAATCAGTTTCTTTTAATTGTAGGTATATACATAAAAAAATAAGATTAATACGTAACCACGTGCATGGAATATGATCACATGATTTCAAATTGTGGACCATAATTAAATTGAGCAATTGACGTGGCCGACTGTACTTCTAGCTCGCCTTCGGATATCCGACACTCGTAGCTTTAATATGCAGCCCAGGTTCGACCAAGCATTGCACAAATTCAATCCTAAATAATCGCAATCCCCTCATAATTAGCTATGGCTCTGATGAATTCACGATCAGCCATTAAAATTTCTGAACACGGCTTAATTAAAAACTGTATTTAATAAAGCACATTCCACAATCGGGAGGATCCAACGTCTGATATTGAGTCTGGAGCGTTTCATCTCAGGTAGAGCCGGTGGGACGCCAAAATTCGAATCATTCATCTTTTAATCTGACATGTTCTATTGTAGACCTGCCGCTTGTGGGAGGCGAGTCTTTGGAGCCCCGGCTATTTATTATGTTCAACATTTTGTAAATGTATGGATTGTGTTCAATGTATCGATGATTTTATAAGACTACTTTTTATGTGGTCATTTTATAAGGCAATAATAATATAGAATTTGGTATTTTTAACGAGGCGCTTTTCACAAAAATGATTTTGATTGGATGTTGCTTTCGTGTTTATTTGTATATATGCATGATTTGAGTCGTAGCAGAAGGGGTCATTCCCAGAATATGAGCCGGCTGTATCCAGTGAGATTTATGCTACTAGAAAATGCCATGATAGTAAACACTGGATGTGTTTAAAATTCTATTTTTTTTTGCAAGCTTATGAACATACATAAACATACTTATATAAAGTACTTCCTTTTGATGAAACTGTTTTTGTTGGGATGGCGCTTTAAGTACTTATAATGTAAACGTATGCAGTTTTAAAGTTCTTATCAACTTGAATTAATTTCCTTCGTTAATGAGGATTTACATAAGTACTTAGTTCTGAAGTATTGTGTACACAATAAATACAGATCCTAAAAAGAACTCCGCGGCACCCATGAAAGGGCAGGCGATTAGAGAACGGGCTGCGCGAGAGCAACAAGAGTCGCCTTTTAACATCGATCCATCAGCCGCTGCCGCAGATAAGGGCATATACCTGTCACAGTAATAAGTATTAAAGCTCCAATGGTAAAAAAAGGTTTTGTAATGCATTGGGTTCCGCAGTCCGAAAACATCTGAATCATCGAACATACTTCGTTTGTTAACACGACTACAATAATTACTTTACTTGATGGTGCTTCAAAGTCGAAGTCATGTTTTTACCTAGATTTTCCGGTTATTGGCTAGAAGATTTAGTACTCTAAAGTACATGAAGATATTAATGTCAAAGCGAAGATGCAACCGTAGGATATTTGTGCAGGGTTGATTAATGAGTAGTAGTTTGATCATTAAAAAGTGTTGTTCAACAGCAATAAATATTTTATGAATATCGTCCGTAAATATTTGTGCTTTGACTGCCTGATAGCCTCTTGCGAAGCTGAGGTCCGTTATTTGTGAAGAACACGAGTATTTGTACTTTAGTCTTGGGTGTTCTATGAATGTAGGTACTTTTTTTAATATCTAGCTTTTTTGGATGTAATGTAAAGTATTTTTAAGAATTTCATAATACACTCATCTTTAAGAATGTTTTATTGTTTGTATGTATCGACGACAGTAATATTCATATGGCAGGATAATAAGCTATTCAAATTTAACCGGGGGATTGAAATGGAGTGGATACTGTCTATTCTAGAAGCTATTGTAGAAGAAGATAGTTAATAGTAGCCGGAAAGTTTTAGGAATATTTTTGAGTATCTTGGTTTATTTTTATTTTGGCTCTTTAGTCCTGGTACGTTCTTTTATTTGGTATAAAGCATTTTCCTTTAAAATCTGTAAAATATATTGTATAAACAACGCAACCGTTCCTTATAACTTTCAGCTTACTGCTTACTAATGCTTTCAATCTAATGTTTAAGTGCGACCGAATACAATCATATACATAAATGTGTACAGTGTTATATTAATTTATATAATGTCAATGTACCGAAATCCGTTTAGAGATATGAATCTTAAGTAAACTGGTGTAGCGTCGACTAATGGATGTTGCTGATATATGCAGTCAGATAAATGTTGTAACTGGCAACCGGGAGCCGCTGCCTAAATGAACCGTTCCAATTATTCTCGTTAACATATTGCTGTGACAAGTCCACTTAAGTTACATATTAATAGAGTATATGTGCTTAGATATAGCTAAGTAGTTATGGTCTTACGGTACAGCTGACATATGACTTCGCATTCACCATTTAAGACTTCGATGTACAACTGTGATTGGGTATAATCCGACATAATGGATTCAAGGATGTATTTAGATTAGTGTTCGGTCAGGTTCTGGGAAAATATACTGAATACAGAGGTATGTAAGTCCAAAGTTGAATGAAGCTCTGTTTCTTCAGGGACTGAGCCATCATCTATTAGTGTAACACTAGCGGACGTCACGGGGTTTCACCCGCGTAGTTCTCGTTCCCGTAGGAGTAAGGAGATATAATATAGCAAATGTTGCTCGCTGATAATGTAAATATGCATTACTGAAATATTTTTTCAAATCGGTCCATGAGCTTCGGAGCCTATTCAATACAAACATACTTACATAGAAATCTTTCCTCTTTGCAATATTAGTATAGATTAGAATAGTTCTAATCTATTCTTGTTTTAGTCTGACCCATGTTTGGGTCACTGTAAGGGATGGACATGTATGACTTGCTATGTCAATACAATTGTCACTGTTTTATAGTTGACTTATCATCGTAATAAGAGATGATGATGTGGCCTCTGTGAAAGCCTCAGCGTGGTGATATTAATATGAATGAATAAGGAAAAATTTAAACTTGTACCAATAACAGTTTCTATACTTTCACGTTATTTGTGATAAAGATTATTTTTATTACCGATATGACTAGCTTTTCTATATTTTGTAAAAAAAAAACGAGCAATCAGTTGAATTAATTAAAAAATAAATATTATTAAATTGCTAATGTAATATTATTTAATATAATTGTATTATAATTTAATATGTATGTTTTTTTTTTAATAAAAAAAATATTTTATTAATGATCATGCCACATCCTTATGTAAGTACAAAAAAAATATAGGGCTTGCATATTTTATGGGTTCACATCTAAATATTATTAGTAATATACCTTCACGATGCCAGTTAACGTACACTCAAGTACTTACTTCTTGACTACTTCGCCTATCGACAACCATAAACTTGAAATTGCCTAATGAATAATATGGGATTAGGTTTATGGACCCCTCTATTCTGGATAAATAGTATTGTTGTGTTTTAATTATAATTAAACTGTTTATGACAATACACTTGGAAACACGACCTTAAAATTGGGGCGGTATTCTATTAAGTCCACATAACATAGATGTTTTTAGGGTTCCGCACTGAAAGGGCAAAACGGTATCCTATTACTAAGATTCCGCAGTCCGTCCGTCCATCCGTCTGACTGTCTGTCTGTCCGTACGTCTGTGACCAGGCTGTGACTTATGAACCGCGATAGATACATACTTGTGTTGCCTAATACTAAAAAACTGCCTAACACTATAATATTTTAGGGGCTCTTATAAAATACACGTCATTTTGTCCGTTTTTATAGTTAATGGAACGGAACCCTTCGTGCGCGAGTTCGACTTAAATTTGGGTGGTTTTTTACTGTCGTGTTTGTTAAACATAGTACACTTTATACATGTACTTATTCCATTTGATTCATGGGTTTATTAGTAGTGTAGTAGACTAGATAATAACCATTTGATTGACCTTTTGCACTGTACTCCCATCATTACAGTGTACGGATATAATGCTTTTTTACAGATAGTTATGAAGGGTGAACATTAATGTTTTGCTCTACAGCAAATATAAATCGGTTGTTTCATGAAATATCGAATCGCAGCCGTGGGCTACGCGGCACGAACGCGACGCCCGCCCTTATCTCTACCGATACGATTTTATACGATATTCGATTTTTCTTTTTCGACATTTATGGATCGGTTGTTCGCAGTGTATCGATAATTCGAGATCGGTCTTATATTTTATAATTTATATACAGGTAGCAAGCTACGGTTATGTATCGCTCCGGGTGGTTTCCAAATCATTTGGCGAGTTAGTTAATAATATATTTGTGTATATTTCTATGTTTAGATTTCATTCAACATGTTTAGGTACATTTTAAATCCACTTCTCAGTGCTCGCTTGAATTACGTAAGTCCAATGCAATATAGTCTCATGCAACTGGTCTGATGATGGAGACGGAAGGTGGACGAACTTAAAACACTTGTATCGGTGGGAGAAGCTACACGTTATTACTACTAGAATATACATTCTGATACATTTTATAGTAAAAGCTTGTTCTTTGTCCCGAATAATACATTTATAGTACAATAATAAATAACTACTGTAATAGTTCTAATATGAATAAATGAATGAAAAAATATTTCAGTAAATCTCGATTTGCCTTCTTCGTTTTGACGAAGTTTCATTATTGTGACCGTGAACCCGCCAAGTTGTTATTTTTTGTTGCTATACATCACTTTTGTTATTTATAATTGTACTGATTTTCCATCAGATACACAACATAGCCTTAACTAACGCAAAAACAAGCAACAGATATAAAGATGTTGCTGGCACCATTTCAAGTTGAGATGTATTTTAGAAATTGCTCGAGTTACGATAGCTCTTATAAAAAGCTGTAAGACATGTAAACCAGTTACAGAGCGCAGAGTCACAGCGTATGCCCACTTCATAACAGGCTACTTTATGCTATTGTAATGATCTAGGAGTAGCTTCTGCTCACAAAAACTTGCATTGTTTCTCCGGACCTGTTGCCGTATACAGACAAGTAGACAAGTATTTTATCACTTCGCGCGTCGATTCCGACACTTCCGAGAAAAGTAATAAAACTCAATGCCTTTTTCATTCTCCTTTTATTTTTAGAGTTCCGTATCAAAATTGAGAAGTGTATGTATGACTTTAATTTATGCGAATTTTCCTCTCACGAGGTGAGAGAGTTAGAGCAAAAGATTTGAGTCCACAGAGCATTAATAAAACTTGTGGAACTTACTATTTATAATCTAAGAATATCAACATTTTCAATAGTAGGTAAAAGCACAAAAACATATTTTATATTTATTTTGTTGAGCATATAAAGATCCCGCCTAGATCTATGAAAAACAAGCAAATAAAATAATGATACAGAACACAGATTGTGCAAGCCCGACGTGTCTTTTATCACAAATACCTACCATATCTCACGGTGGTGCTAAACAAATAAAACAGGACTGTGACAATTCTTGTATCTGTTCTATATATTTGTACAGGACTTTTGGTGGCGTGGTATTATTTCCTCGAACGCCTCTTACCTTCTCAGCATAATTTGGAACTTATTTATTCTGAAAGTCAATCAAATTATATGAATTGGAACATAATATTGTTAAGAAGTGATGAACTTATGTAAGTTCATCTAACTAAATCTTCGGGCTGATTATTTTACTATGAGAATCACCGTTGAGAAAATAAATCACATATAAATGTTTTTCTACATAGTATATAAAATTACATAATATTAGACCTTCCGTCTGTTTTTCTACCCGTGTCGTGTATAGGTACTAAAATGGCACGGGCAATGACGGAGGCACAGTTTAAATATTAGCTTTACAAGCAGTTAGAAAACTAGGAACCAATCTTGAAATGATAAACTCACACAGTCACGCACATGTACCTACGAGAAAATAAGTGGAATACGTGTATATGTCCGTCACGTGTTTCATCGACAAATATATTATTTTGAAAGTAAATAAAAGATTACATTTTAAAATGTTTCAAATTGAGAACACTCACGCTCAATGGAAAAAACGTTCTTATTTAAAAAATATTGATTCCTTAGTGCAAATAATAATAAGATAATTTGAGATTGCCTAGGTAATTAAAAAAATAACGCTTGGCCTTCTCCTTCATGGTAAAGTTAATGAGGGTAAAAAATGGAGATGCTTTTTAAGAATTCTTGATGTGTACACAGTTTTCGAAAGTTTCGCAGACGAATTATTCATAATGACTCTCAGCGGCTAAAATGATTTCACAGAATTTTATGACTTATTGCCATGTTATTACGACACTTTTCTCCGTGGGTATTGTCGCACCCATGTTCACAATTTATATGACGAATCGCCTCAAAATTTTGCAAAATACCTCGAGGGTTGAGGGTACGATCGATTGAGTTTATGATGGGTATTTTTATTATTTTATGTTAATGCACTAAATACGTAGTTACACGGTTATGATTGCATGTATCGGATGTTGTGAAGAAGGAACAGGTATGTAGTGAATCAGATATCTGCCCACTTTACTTTTTATAATATGCACTTCGACGATTTCTTCTTTAATTTAACATATTTTTAAAAGCAAAACTACATACACCTGATTGATCCGTGATAGAAATAACAGTAAACTGTGCAATCGTGCACAATATTACTTTTACTTGATAAACATGTTACTGATCCTCGTTTACTTATTATTATTATTTTTACCAATATGTTAATTTATTCAGTGATTATTCATTAAGTTACTGATACCAAAACATTCTTGGGTCCTTACTTGCACACAAACCCCAACGTTAATATAATTTATCCATACTCTGAACAAATAACTCCAGTCATATTATGAGAAGCTAGTCTGCACATAATTTATGTGGTGTTTTGGAACCAACTCCGTGTCCCATCACGCAATGTGTCATCAAACCAACAATACTTTTTTTAGTGTACTAAAAACAAATGAGCTGGAAAATAAACAAACGCTTTGCAAAAACATTCGCCAAAAAAGCCCAAGAGGGCTTAATCCTAGATATCCATGATTTTACTACCACTACCTACACGGCTTTTGTTTTGTATACAAATGAATTCTCACGACATCCAAGAAATTGAATTGTCGTGGAGGTCGCTGGAATTAATGTACGAAAGTTTATATTTCAAAATGTATGGGCTATGGATGTCTGGGAATAAGTCCGTAAGAGTCGGTGTCAAAAATAAATGAAAACTTTTCTGACGGGTAGTGTCGGCGTTTGTTGTCGTGTCATAAGTAGTCGCGGTGGGGCTCGTTACACACCGGTAACGTCACGACGAGCAACCGGACACCTCGGTGCGTTGCGTGCGTGCGGTGGGCGGCCGGCTAGTGCGCCCGCGCCGCCCCCGCGCGTCCCGACACCCAAATACTATTATTGTATTGGCTACATCGACAATTACGATCCTTGTTGCTTCTGTCACTCCTATATTTCGTCCACATTCATATTATAGACTTGCCGTGCCCCGTGGTTTTATCGGTGTTGTCTTAATTTCATGGAAGGCTTTATTTAGCGGAACCCTATTTCTTTTTTAAAGTATAAGTAGCGTAACATCAGCTATCCCGTTTAAATCAGTCCAGCCATTTCAGAGATTATCAGGAGCAAATTTGTTATTAGTTAATTTGGAATTTCAAACATACGCTTAAATTTTATTTACCTCTATTGACGTATAAGATATAGATGGGAAAAATAAAGCGTCAGTTGTTAGATGGGGAAATTTATGGAAACGAAATCATTGTGTGGTCTAACTGACGTGTCAGTCTTGTGGGAAAATAAGTTTCATGTCGGTCAGTTACCTTCTTACAAGTCTGAACCAATTTTTTAATATGGATAGTTTTTATATAGGGACATACTTAAAATACATTACGCGAGGAAAAGAATTTTTTTTAAATAAATATCATTGCATGATTGACGGGATAGTAGGGATAGGACCCAATAGTATGATCCTACCACCTTATATTGTAAAAGTATTGCTTGCTTAAGTTACATTACCTGGAAAACCGAGGTTTTCTCGTAATTTTAAATTTTTAGTAAACATTTTACCTAACTACTCAGATCGATTTATCGCCCCCGAAACCCGTTGCATACAAAATTTCATGAAATCGTTGGAGCCGTATCCGAGATTTAGATTATATATGTACAAGCTCTTTTAAATATATACATAGATGTACTCAACAGCTATGAAGTGATATGAGTATGACTTGTTAACTACTCTGTATTTTGGAATAGCACATGTTTAGGAATAATTAAAGTGTTGCCAATTAAAGCCTGTTAAGCGGAAGTTGTTAAAATCTTATCTAATGTGTACTCTTCTGCGTTATGTTCCACTGTATCATAATTAACTACTCTATTTTGTTTCAAGAGTAGCCATATCATTGTTTTGTTTCTTTGAGATATTGTAATATGTATATTTAGCTGTGCCCCGCGGTTTCACACGCGTAGATTTAGTTTTATATAATACATCGGTTTAAAATTGACAACGTTTCATACGAAATTTCATCCCCTATTTTATCCCTTTGGGGGTAGAATTAATCAAAATCCTTTCTTAGCGGATACCTACGTCATAACTTCTACCCGCAAGACAAATTTTAGCCCGATCCGTCCAGTGGTTTGGGCTGTGCATTGATATATCACTATGTCAGTCAGTCAGTCACCTTTGAGTTATTTATATTTAGATTTTATTCATCTCAAATCCAATTAGAGAACCTAATAAGACCTCCGTCAGGTTACAGTGTAAAATTTGTATAACTATATTCTTCTTCCGATACATTATTGAAAAGGCGTTGTTGTGAAAATGCATTAAATAACCGTAATTATTTTGAATGGTCAATTGGAGTGTACAAACATTTACAACCGAAGTTCCGTTATTTAGATGTTAGCTTTCTACTGGTTTTTCTTTCCTTTTTTTTGTTAAAAATCTGTAAAAATGAATATTCAAATCACTTATCTCCAAAAGTGTTTTTGCAGAAATTCCTCAGGGAATTGATTTCACTAGTGATTTACACGTGTTGTTACAAAGGCCTATATAACGTAACTCATTTAAGGGCCTCGTTTTGCTCTGTAATTTAAGATTATTGTAATTGGTGTAGTTTGTGCATCGCCGAGGATGCCATATTTCATTAATTTATTGATATCTTATTACTGCAGCCAGCCTTAAAAATAACACAATATAACCTAATCGTATCGTTCTGCCCCCGTTCCTAAATCCACCATGCGGCGGAATGCCGAAGAACGAGTTTTCTATCCATCCTTGTCTTCTCTACGGTGCAAATATAGCTGTCCCTTTCGGTTGCTTGTCATTTTCTATAAGTTTTTCTAACATTCCCCGCTCGCGCCGCCTCTTCTATTTCGGCCAAACGACGTCTTTTAGGCGATAACTTTTGTTTGTTCAACAGTTATGTATTACCATTGTTTGACACACCATAGCTTGTTACGCTGCTCGGGAGTATTTACTCTATTAATGAACCACTGTTACTTTGCTCCATCCGTCTAATTGATATTTACTTAAAACCTATGACATTTTGTAATAACTAGCAGTCATTTTTGTGTTTTATTACAGCTCATGGTTTCAAGGAAAGTTAACAACTTGATAAAGTAACTCTCAAAGGGCTTCACTAAGCTACCCTATCTTTTTCTGCACCTTTGCAATTAGTATTTCATTATGGAAGTACCGATCAGGAAAATAACCGTAAAGCTATAAAATTAGGTAAGTAGGTACCAGATAATCATAGAGCATGAAATTACAACAGTGCTGAAAATATTAATCGGTCGAAAGTAAAATATTCATCTAAGGTTATGTGGTGCTCGCTGGCCGCACTCTGGCTGCTTCATGCTAACGAGTTACAAATTAAAAGAGACCGCGACGTGTGCCAAAGGTAACTTTATGGACTTCGCATGTCTCAAATCAATAAATTATTAACAACGCTCCTTGTTTGATTTAACATTCATACCTACTACTTTCCACCTCAAAATGAACTTTAAGCCTCTTGTTTACAGTTTAAAATTCGATACAAAACCTTCGGCCGGTTGTATTGAAAATTAAGCTTTAAGCTTTCGAGTTAATGCTTAATTTATACTAGCATGCGATAACACGGGTATGTATAAAATAGAAGCAAATAAGTAGGTATTTGAGCGTAAGCGAGGAGAAGCGAGAATCTTAGTTTTAATTAATACGCTGAATCTAGGCACTCGGCATTCGCTATTTTCAATTAGTCTTTGCCACCGCCGGTAGCGTGTTTTGAGCTGTGTGATTTAATGGGATCCTATATTTCCCATACAATTGAAAATTAAAATATACGTTTGGGTGAACATAGGTCAGTTTCATGACTCATTAAATTTCCCTTTATCTAAAGCAAGACAAATTTTACAAACATGAATATAACTAAAAAACGTGACGTCGCATTGATTTTGTGATGGAATAACTACTCAGAATAACTATGACTGCCCTACTTGGAGATATGCTAGTGAAATGTTATCTTTAAAACAAGGTATTATCTTATCGCGAATGTTGGACAGAAGAAAGTGATGGTGTGCGATAGCGTCGTCAATTTATATGTTAAGGCGTGCTCGATTTATTTTTAAAGATGTATTTTATACTTATGCACATAATATTGGTTTCTTATGTTATGTTGACACACATCTTGTATTTGTTAGAAATATAACTATTTTAAACACTTATGTAACATTACAATATTCATAAGCCAAAAGTTGTTAAGAAAAATACAAATAAGAAAAAAAGAGCCGCAAAAGCGACGCAAGTTCGAATTCCAGCGGGACCTGTAACAATGAGTTTTTCTAAAAAAACTTATGTACAGAGATTTCACACCACGTGCTTTACAGTGAAGGAAAACATCGTGAGGAAATCTGATATTTCTGAGAAGTAATTCAAAGACGTATGTGAAGTGTCTGAGACGGCGATAGACTCACCATCTGTCACGTTGGTACTTAATCATCTTCGGTGAAAAGTGGGTGTTGTGATTAAAACACCTCTGCCTACCCCTTCGGGGAATACAGGCGTGAGCATATGTATGTTGTTAAGAAAAATTAAGTAAAGTAATGTTGATATCTGCTAGGGCAAAAATTATGTAGCACCTTTATTATTTAAGAGATCCGTGAAGGCGTGAGAGAATGTTATAACTTCTAGGTAAACTGATATAAAATAGAGCAGGAAAGTATTATAAATGTAGATTTGAGAGTAAAGTAACAGCTACACGGGATATGAGCAAGCTTAGAGCCAACTCTACTGTTAAATCCGACTGGGCCTGCCCCAGTATCGGTCAACACAGGAGTCACGAGCCCAGTACATTACCTGATTCTCACGATTATACCCCTTATTGGCACCAAGCAACTGCTGTTACGTATCTGCTCAAATATAATCATAAACTGGTACACTCACCATCTGAATTGTATGCCATTATACCACTAGACTAGTTTTATTAAGCAATTGCTTAGTACTTTCCTTTATAGTTAAGTTAAAGTATAGTAGAGAAAATTATATAGGATTTGAAATAGGCATTTAATGGCGAATCGTTCATTTGATTGGTGTTTTACTGCTGCAATTATATTATATAATATGCTACCAAGTGGTTTGCCACTTTACATCCCTCGGGATAGAATGTGCATATTATTGTGTTAATATACTGTAGTAGACATATATTCTGTTTCAGATAAGTTATCCACAGTAGAAATTAGTACCTACGTTTTTTCAGGCACGTAGAACTCAAATACTAAAATACATGTTAGCGTTGAAGGTTTTTGTCTGAAATGTCATGAAGACGTTGATTACTCTTATATGTATTGATATCCATCTTTGTTATAAGATGACAGAAAGACAGATAAATTTACGTTAGTGTTGCTCGTATCTCGTATCGTATTGATTAATTGATGATAATGATATGTACATATTTAGTTGTATTGTAAATCCAAACTAAAATATATGAGGTCATCGAACTTACGGACAAGTGGGAAGAAAAGCAATAAACCTTTTTATGGTCCAACCAGCCTATTTCTACGGTTTCTGATCAATATTTTTTCTATTATTACGTAATTGACTAATGTCATGGCATAAGCACTTGTTTTAACTATATGCTTAAGCCCGTGTGGGCTACGATTAAACTTCTTTATTAGAGTAATCTTCTTAACGTATCGCAAAGACCTGATACACACATTTTGATTAATATTTACCTCAACTTCATGATATAATGTAAACGAGTGAGAGAACCTTGGGAGAACCTATATTAAGACACAAGGAGGGATTGTGTGGAAATTTCTAATCAAAGAGAATGTAGAGTCGACTGGTGTAGGAGTAATGGGGAAAACAGATTTTCAGCATGATTATGTATTGTTTTACTTAGATTTATGCTTCTACATACAAATCGAAGACAATGATATTTTGTATCTAATTTTTTTACGCACTGTGGTATTTTTTTTGTATGTATGTATTTATATGTAAAATTAAAAATATATGATTATGCCACCCCAGAAGTATCCCCGATGGGGTATGTAAAGGTGGTATAATTACAACACCACTTTTCAAAGAACATAATTAATTGCCAACAGATGGTGAATCCGACGCCGTCTCAAACGACGCACTATACATACGTATAATCACACTGGTTTCTTCAAAAGTTTGTTTTTCACCGTAAAGCTTTTGGTGTGAAATAACTGCACTTACGTTTATAGAAAAACAGATTAGTAGAGGCTGCCTCGAGCCCCGCGGCCACACTCACGAGATTCATAGAAAATTTACCCCATTCCATTCTAGAGATTGAGACCTATACACTATTACTATACTATTTTTCGCTTTACCCATTTATTAGTCTTCTGATTTATACCGGCTATTTTCGATGTAACTATGATATACAATTATTCATACTAACAATCGAGCATTAGTAGAAACTTTTGCGTCTCAATACACGAGGGAAGGTATTTAGCCTCGATCTAGTAACTGACACCTTTACCTACCAATCAGCACCATAATCACAGGTTAATCAGAGCAAGGGGATTATTTAAGTCGAGTAAACTGGTAGTTATAGCGGAGTAAACGTGGCATGTCGCGGATTCACAGCGGGGACGTAGTACAGACGGGCTTCCGGCGTGCGCGCGCTTTCACAAGACCTCCTAGCGAATTACCTTTTATGCGTGCACATAAATATACCATTGCATTATTGTATTGATAAAATCGTTATTGTTAACTTTACTTGTCGTACAAAAGACAGTATTAATGGATTATAACCAGGATTGTGGCTGGATTGCCTTGACGTTGCTTTCGTTCGCCGATTTTCTGTAAATTGTCAAACTTGTGTACGTACAATGCATCGATGGTCATTCTACGAATTTCAATGAAGATTAAATATTTGATCTAATTTATATTGCTAACGTAGTACTAATTTTGAATTTTGTAGAAAAAATTACAAAGAAATTGGTTTTCTTTAAAAAAATAAGTTGTTTATAATATTTCTACCATACTACTGACCACATCATTTATTCGTGTATAACATGGTTATTTAATTTTCTATGTATCCGTGTTCAATTTACACGCTCTTAAATCTTTTTTCTAATTATGTATATATATTTTACTGAACGCTTTTTGAATGTACACAAAAAGGATTTTATTATGGCTTTTAAGTATGCAACCTAAACACTTTAAAAGCCGCAGGATGATTCCCGTCATAAATAAAACGTAGATGTAAAAGATAACCCCCCCTAGTCCAAATATAAAAATTAGGTTTTTAATAAGAATGCAGGATCATTTGAGATATTTATGGTGGTCGTCAATAGTTCGGTGTTTGTTTCCTCGGGTCGACGGGTAACATATATCTCGGCGCAGTCGGGGGCGCCCGTATTGGTACACTCGGGGTAACAGGAATCTAACCGCTTTACGATTCATTTCTCCTGACAGTATTAACTATAGATTTTCTAGATATGACTAGAAAATTACTGGACATGTAAGTGGCTCAAGATCCAACTTTTTTCAAATATCATGATACATTAAAATCAAATATGACTCAATATCCGTCAATAAATTTGATGAAAGTTCACGGCCAGATTCAAAATGTGAAGGTAAACAAAACGATTAATTTGACGTAACTAGGATTTTAATCAAGTCAATGCACTGTCCGAGATTTCAAAACCATGATTAGAGTACAATCATTAAGTATCAACTTCAGATCAAGAATAAAGTCTGATGAGACCTCAATGTTGAGCATATTTACAAGTGCGTTAGTTATAAAAATACTTTAAATTTTTAAATTATGTTTCAAATTTGTTTAATACCTTATGTAGTGCGAACGCAAGTCATATTCACATAATAATTAAATTTCATTCGAACCTTTATTACATGGAATGCTATAACTCCGGATGGAAGCGGGTGGACATCCCTTATAATTTCATATTGGACCATTAATACTCTACTAAAACTATTTGCATTTTTCAGTTTCATTAAATGCCAACATCTATCGTTGCATTTATGGTCTTGATTATTAAATAAATAAATGAAATAGGTGAAAGCAATTCATGTGCTTCTAGCCAATTATAATACGGTAGAATAGCGTATATCTCTCTGCGTATTTCTATCTGATGCTGAAGTTTACGGCGTAGGTACTACAGGGCTGAATGCTTCGCCTCTTGCTCATTCTCATAATATGTTTACTAATATAGATTAACTCCCCAAATTCCTACCGCTAATCATGTTTTATAAATAAATAATCTGCGTGTATTATCGCACTGCGCCACCTGGTCCCAAACTAAGCAATACTTGTATTGCCAGAGGACGGATAAATATATACACACCATACCCGTACACGAGAAAAACACACCGGATGAGCACTGACAATATTTGACGGGGGAACCTGCGACACCTAGTTAAGCAGGTACATACTAACCACTTGTGGTTGGTCTGGCCTTATCCCATACATTGTTGGGTCGGCACTTGATTCAACCCGATGTGGCTGATCACCTGCTTTTCATATGAAGCGCGAGCGACTGCCATAATCTCTTTTACGGGTAAAATCGATAATCTGGGTTAAACCAGTTGTCAGAAACTCTTAGGTCTCCAACTGAACTATAACGATTACCAAAGATTTTAATTGGCAGCCACTATATGAATGATATCGTCATATAAAAGGTATATATTATAACATATTAGAAAAAAAAATGTATTTGATTAATACTTGCTTACATATTATACATATCTACATTTTAATAAGTAGGTACTAAGTAACTCAGATGAATTCGCAACTCGAACTAAATGTAGCACCCATAAACATGCTGAAACATCAAAATTCTAATAATAATAAATCAAGGTTGACTAGAATAAGGCACGCTTTACGACTTGGGTCAAGATAAGTTAGCAATCATTCTTTGACAGCAATATAAATACAATCGACAGAACTTAAAGCTGAAGCCCTTAAGCTAGTCAATGGTCTTAACCATTCTCTGTTTTTACCTAGTAACTTAGTACTAGATAAAAGTAGGTAAGACCAACTTCACTCTTATTTTATTTATTTATATCCTCCCTACTATCGACTAATACCTACTTGTAATACCCCCTCCAATGTTTGTCATACACTCAGGGTAGCATCACAAAAAGATTTTCTAAATCTTATTTAAATGCATCGTATAACAAAAAAAAAAAAAATCCTATAAAGATTATACTCCCACGAAAAATAATCAATGTAGAGACGCGGTTAAAGTTTTTTGTAAGTAGTAAGTAGATCATGGCGAAATATCTTACAAATCATAATAGATAGTCTATATAAAGTCCACTACAGCATAAATACTCGATGTTGATGTACATAATTATGTACTTATTTCAACTAAAAGCTACGGGGCAAATTGTAGAGCGACACTGCATACGCATATTACTTTGTAGGCACATAATTTGCGACCGAGAATATTAAAATCAATGATAATGGGACACGCAGGTTGTATAATATCGTGGTTACCTAACTCCCGCAGTTTCATTCAAGGACAAGCCAAAACAAAGTTTTCTCTAATAAAAATAAAATAAAATTAAAATGCTCACGCCATCCCGAAAGGGCCCCCGAAGGGGTGAGCAGAGGTGTAGGACCACAGCTCTCTATTTAAGTATATGAAGATATCCGGCAAGTAATATTGAGAGAGCCGTGGTTGCCTTGAGGTTTGAGCAGTAGCCTCCTATGCAAGCGAAGCAAGTTCGAATCCCAGCGGGTTCTATACCAATGAATTTTTCTAAATAAAATACTCGCAGTGATTTTACACCACGTGATTAACGGTGAAGGAAAACATCGTAAGGAAACCTGCATGTCTGTGAAGTAATTCAAAGACGTATGTATAATAGGGCCTGAGACGGCGATGGACTCACCCTCTGTCACGTTGGCACTTAATCATATTCGGTGAAATGTGGGTGTTGTTGTTACAACACTTTTGCTTACCCCTTCGGGGACCCTTCTGGGATGGCGTGATAATATTCATTATAAAATTGCGAATCCCGTCCTTATTTTGCCTGACCATGAAATCGATTGCGACAAACTTTGGCAAACCGTCTTAAACTATTTCGCATTGGATGGCGCCATGTGTGCTTGTACCATTCGAGAGAAGCCGCGGGGTGCAGTTTGTTGTTAATAAAATTATACCGAGCTCCTGGTGGAACGTGTTTTTATAGGGCACTCCGGTAAATTACGTAAGGGATTTACCTGTGCCCTTGCTGTGGAATCGATTAGCTGCGTCTCAAATATATTATCTCGGCTGCCACCACCGGAGACTATTCGATGACTCGCCCCAACTTTTGTCGCTTGATTACTTTTTGATGTAGCGATAAATGTGACTTATGTGGTTTTGACTTAACGGCGAATACATTTGTATAATGATGGCTTTTGTGCAGTTTAGGCGGTGGCCGTTTAATGTGTGAACGTTATTATTATGTTTATAATGTTTCGCCGTGCGCCGGCGTGCCGCGTAATTGTATGATTTGTGTAGCTAAATCATGACTCTTCCTTACAATCGCTGCAAAAAATTAAATAAGATGTATTCTAATAAATTTTTCATATTATTCAAACCACATACATGACTATTATTATATTAATAAATCCATGTATCACGGCCTGCGATATCGAAATACCATCTTTAATTTACATGTAACCAGTTAGTTTTTGTTATTAACATTTTAATGTATGCTTTTTATTTTTTCAGGTACGCTTACCATAACATAGTAACAACCGAACCGTGAGTACATAGCTAGTAATTCACGTTTTAATGACGCGGCCAGTGCGGGTGCATCGCGACCAACGCACGAGATAATCACAGGACACTTATCAAACAAAAAGTATTTTAATTTACCGAAGGGCAAAAGCTCCATTCCTACATGCCAGCATGCCTTCAGATAGATCGACTCAGCCTAGATCGCCGTTGGCTACGAACTATTCAGCTACTAGTCAATCTTGGGAAGGCATGCGCCGGCCATCTTGAATCCCGACAGACAGACGCACGAGAAGATGCTCCGACTGTAATTGCACTGCTATTCGCCTAAAGCTGTTTTTCTAAAACAGTAAAATACTGCAAACTGCCTTTGATACAGTCATGGTAATTGTCGTTAGAAGTTTTTGCTCTTTGCTTGATTACCCAACGATTTATGAGGTTATGATTTTGAATTAACATTTAAATCATAAAAATCCTAAAATGTGTTTATTAGATATCTTGAGACCCGTAGCGATGCGGCCAAATAAATTATTAGTCGCTCGACTATTCATCGATAAGCATTTCTGCCCAGACATATTATGTATGGACTTATATACCATTTTACCAGTGAATACAGGCCCATCATAAGTTTTTTGCTTGAACTTTATTCAGCAAATCAACTCGCGATGATTTGTAATAAACAGTTAGGCAATTCAAAGCTGGTAAAATAAAATAAATACACCTTAATTACAGCTTCGACTTTTTAGAGAGGCCACAAAACTTATAAATTAATGGCTCATAGAGACCTTAGAGAGAATGTAAGTAAAAAGTCATTGATTTTGCGCCATTATGTATGGTGCGTAGTAAGCCATAAATGGTTTGTAATTGGAGGTGCATGTGGGGAAGTTTTTGCAGCCGTGATTACTGTCGCAACGATCTGACACTAGTTTTTGCTACTTCCGAGTGATATATTGTGTATCATAGCCCTGGACTGCGAAATCTACGACCTACGTGGAGTACACTGCAATAAAATTGCGCTAGGTACATTAGATCTGGAGAATGCAGTTTCTGATTTCCTGCCATTTCCATTTTGGAATAAGATCACAGGATATTTTCTAGAAATTAACCAGAAGACTTGCAGGGCAGATAAGTTGTGGCGATTCTTCTAGAGATGCTAATTATTATGTATGCTAATTTATAGGCGGAATAAGTAGCTGAAAGCTTGGATTCATGAAAAGACGCCAGCATATTACTGGGACTGCTATGCATCTGCTGTCATAAATCAACATTTAGTGACTTTCCTCGTTGGTCTAGTGGTCGCAAGCGCTACTACATACCACGAGGTTAGAGTTAGATCCTCGGATTGGGCAGTGTTATTGGGAGACCTTTACTAAATCCAATACAATCTAACTCATGGTTCCAATCTCCAAATAGGGTTTCGTTAGATAACAAATAATAATACCTAGTACTAGATTGCTAAACCACAATAAACTACAGTTTCTATTGCAGCATTTGCAACGATATCTTTGCAGCGCAAATGAAATCGACTTTTGTATAATAATCGCTGATCAATTAACGTACTTACCCAATTCTAATCGGAGCTACCGCCAAACTGGGCAACAACTTTCGAGATTTCCCTAAGCGGTCCGGCCCGGCGCAATCTACTTTTACCAATAGCTGACTCTAAATTAAGAACACAAATACATTTATCATGTACCTTTCGGAACAATGAGAGTCATAATTTATGTGTTGTGCTTTTCTAGCCCACACGAGGTCCGTGTACGAGTGTTCGTTACGTGTGCGACATAGATTTTGAATCTTTGACATTAGTTGATATACTTCCATACCTATTGATGGCTGCGTGGCCATTTCTCATCGTGGCCTCGATCTTATACCTTTCAATGTGCTTTATTGGACCAGCTCGGGAAACAACAAAGAGACAAAAATCTCATGATGGATGATAGTGACTGTCAGAGACACTTATTGTCCAAAATGTTTATTCGTTGTCACTTAGTAGGTACAAAGCAAATGGTAAAGCTTAATTTATTATGATCGGCACTGAAGCGTCTCACAAAGTTTTCTATATGTTTTTGCTTTCGCAGTAAAGTCATGGAGTTAAATATTGCCTAATTTAAAGAACTAAAGTAAATATTGAGTGCTCTTGTTGTTCTTGAATGGTTGGTACCACGTGACACAAAGGTTTCTCAACAATTAGCTTATGTCTGAATTATCTTCCAATTAATTATACCGTCTGTCTGATTAAATATCTTAGTAATTGTTATCTATAACTTAAGTATGATTGTAATTGGAAAGTTATACGTACGGCAAGAAGTTTCAAGGTCAAAATTCAAGGATGTACAATAATTACAAAATACAAAGTAAGTTTTCACATATTCTCACATCAAAAGGAGGATTAGAAGTTGTTTGTCACATTATCTATTTGGACTATTTTTTATTTGTTTTAATGATGTTTAACATCAACTCGCCGCCGTAGATCATGGCAGTTCCGTTCTAGTTTAGAATGTTATATGTGGAAGTGATTGGCGTGTGAGCAGAAACTGTTACACTTTGCATGGGAGGTCTGATTTTGATTGATTGTCTATGACGTCTAATTTATAATATTAATGAATCAATCAATGATTTAAAAAGAACTAAGAGCTCACTCAATCCAATTAATTGATAATGTTAAATCTATTAATGTTTTGTATTCGCGTAACTTATTGGGCAATATTTTTATGTAGAAAAAGTCTTTTTTTAATTTGGTGTTCTACAAACATCTTTCGGTACATACATCATTTAAACTCACCAACATGGAGATGCATGATCATCTGGTAATGAGTCAGCGTTATCATTTTAACTCTTCGTACGAAAATATTTGTGGCAGTAACTTGAAACTGTTTTGTATATTTAACGCGGGCTCTCGGGCGATAATTTCGATACGAGCCGGCCGGCTGGCAAGGCTAACGTGGCATTTATGATTTATAATCCGGCCCCCGACGGGTCCCCTCTTCAGAGAGACAGCGGACTTAAAAATAATTTTGATTTTAAATTGGAAGCAACTTATTAAACTCGGTGTTTATGTGATGGGACATTGTAAATGATTGGCGGTTCGAATGCGTCGGCGTTAACAAAAATATTACGACCAACTAGAATATTTTACATTCCTATGTAAACTATTCTATATTCCTATTAATAATTGCGGAATAAGTATAACATCTAGTTTTAATTAGATGATGTGAGAATATATTCCATAAACTGCAGCTAATTGCACCTGCCGGTATGTCGGCTATCTCAAATGCTGTACTGAGCAGGTACTTTGTATTAGATTTGAGGGCGCCAGTCTTGCCTACAAATGCTAGTGATTTCTGTGTTATGTATCGAATGGAACGTTAACACGAGTGCCCTCTCGCCACCTAATTACGGCAGTCACGCTTCAACTAAGAAAATCTTTTGTGCTCTTTTCCTGAGCGTTGAGAAATGTAACGAAATGGGCCGAACATTTTTTTTATTCGAAATGACTTTTAGTGTCACGGTTCGACCGGTGACGGTTTAATGAGAAAGCTTTGTGATCGCTGAGCCAGTCGGCTCTGTGTCGAATCGTCGTGATCTTCTTTTTGCTTCACAAGGATTGCGCTGGATTGTTACCGAGTCCCGATACTCAATATTCCTTACATATTGTGTTTCTGGTGGAAACATTTACTTTTATATTTTACTTGGTCTTTGGCTTCATTACTAGATACACAGTGCCATTTAAATAAGAGTTAGAGTAAACATTAAACTCTTTCTTGAAATATCATGCATCTTTCAAAAGAGAGTGAAATAACAATGAAAGCTCTCTTTCATTGTTATCGACGTTTTCATTGTAAATTCTCTAATTTACAATGAAAACGTCTAACATGAATGCTTTTATAATACATGAGTATCGCGTATAAATTTATTCCTGCACCTTTTTCTTACACTCAGATATTTACACATGTTTCATGCCGTCCATGTAAATAAACATGTCATATTTTAATTGAAACAAATAGCCTGGAAACTGGAAACAGTAAGTAATAATGTGTCTACGATGCGTGCTTACTAATAAAGTAAACGAATGAGATTAATAAAATAGAGTTTATATTGCAGAGTTTTGAATGAGAGTACACATTACTTATCGATACAATTGGAAGATAATTTATAGCTAAGTGCTTGTGTACTTGTAAATAAATAGCCGGAGTAAGCTACCACCATTCCTTCGCGTCGTCCGTGACAAATCCCTTTACGGATAGACGTTCAACTCTATTCAATGTTACGATAGTTAAAACTACACAAGAAGTAATAAATAAATGTGAATATTTATTGTGAGACTGGAATTCGTGTGATCAACATCACCAGATGGAAACCAGCTAATACTATTAAGTAACATATAGCTTTACCTCCTAATATAATTCTCAATTTAGTTCTCCAGAAACTGGAATTACTGACTAAGCAGTTTACAGTATAATACAACAGTAAGTTAAGCTTAATAACTGCTTAGCTTATAGTACCTAAGGATTAAGCTTAGATGAATTCATTGTTTAAAATATGTTAAATTAGTGGTTAGTTGGTTGAAAACTATTGTACGAAGACCGTTAACTATTCCAAGTTAACCTGTATCCATCAAAGAAAATTCTATGAAATTGGCCATTGTGTTGGTTGAGCTTATAACTCGAACTAGCTTAGAAGGATCGCTCTTTAACCCCTGGCTTGGTTCGTGATGTCGCCTCGACCTCGAGCCAATCTATTTTGCCCATCATAATCGCTGCTTTCAATTTACGGTGGCTATTCTTCAGGATGTAAGAAGATATTCCTTCGCAGACATTGATCGTTGTGCGTTTGTTTAATCAATTGAAATGGTAGCACAACAGCTTCAAAACTAAATATTTGAGTACTTCTAATTCTAAAGAAAAAGATAAGACAGTTTTCATTTTCGCGTCAGGCGCGATAAAGGTATATTTGATGATAGTAGAAGCTACTAAAGACACGAATACGATACTCGGATAGAAATTACATTAAATAAACTCAGAAGCATTCCGATACACACGGGAAGTATGGAAACCTTATCAATAAGGCGACGGGGAGTCCGATCATATCGATCGCCGAGCACAGGAATATTTCCACGGAGTAACGAATGTACGTGCACGTATATTATTCCAAAACCTTACCTTACAATTATATTGACCATTTGTAATAACATTATTCAAAATTATAATAAACGTTATGTATTATAAGTGTACAATCTACATTATAAGGTTTTGAGTGCGTCATTTATTTATGACAAGTTTTTTTTTACAATGTATATAAGCTTTATAAAAAAATAAGTTAGCTGCTGATTGAATATTTAATTGCTCGATTCTATAAAAGTAAGTAAGTTTTTAAGTTAGAAAAAAATAATGATATGTCACACTTACTGAAATATTAATGTAGGTTCTTAAAAGATAATGTTGCAAAATGGCCGCTGCTTTATAAAAGAACAAGAACCATGTGTATGTAAGGTAAAGTCCCGTTACTTGGAGGCTTTTTTATCTTTTTAAAAGTACAGTTACTTAAAAAACACTGATAGAAACTTTTTAAGCGATTTACGTGGAGCCACACAGAACTTCATGGCTACGGATTACTGAATCGTGAACTATAAGATGGCGTCCGGGAAATTGTTATTGGTAATGGTCGGAGCGAGTGCCGGCCCTGTCCGGCTGGATGTGATTCATCAATTTTTGTTAGTTCGCCACCTCCTGATACTCGGTGGAGATACGATAGTGTGCCTACGCTTCCCGCGCACACAACTCATGTTTGCATTGTCTATTTATGTGTCCGTTTCATCAGATTAATTCTCCAACTTTACGAATTGATGGCGGCCATCTAACCAAAGGAATCCATTCATTTGTTATTTCTCAATTAAATACAATTAGAGTGATTAGACTTGAATGACCGCGACTACCCATGGGCAAACCTTCTATCTTTGATGTTAAGTCTCTGTTTTCCCACTCAGTATAAAGTTGACCCATTCTTATTTTCTTCTAGGAGTATTTTTATATCCCAGAATAACATATAACAATACTCAAAAGTGTCGCTCTAACAGTTTTCTTTTGAAGATTCCAAAAAATAATTGTACACACCTACGTATTTTATACATCGCTCAAAGCTACACGGCCTACTTTACATTAAACGGTACATGATCATTTTACACTTTAATATGGTGTCTATCAATTAACACGCTGAAGAATACACTAAATGGGTACATTTCTTTCGTGTATAGTTGTGAAATAATGGTTCACATCAACTGTCCTCCAGGCCACAGGTGTAGTAACAGCACTAATTGAATTGACACTTACATAGTCTTCCATAATGCCTTTTGTTTACTCTGGTATTGATAATATCACCATTATGTAAATGTATTTAATCATTTTTAGATCGAACTTGATATGAAGTGTCTGTAAAAGGCGTCTTATTAAGAAAGGTCAAATTCGGAGCTGTCATAAGTCAAGAAATTATGTGGAGAGATGTATGAATGTGGACAAAGCGATACAAGTATGTAAGAATCGTAGCATGCGGCTAACAGTGGTCTGTGCCTACCCCCATGGGTGACATGCACATACATGTATGTATGTACCATCATGATATAAGTACTTATGGTATAGTTATCTGTTGTTTAATATAAAATAAGGTTTCTTTAGATGACACCGGTACGTAATGCCTATTATCTATATTATGATTAAATGGGCTGTATCTGGCATGAAGTGTTTCGATTGCACGCAATCAGGCCACAGGTTTCGTTATTCAAAGTTGGACAGCACTTGTCATGCTCAGTTCACATGCCCGTGACTGGTTCATTATGAAAAGCCATTTTCTATAACCGACTACTGCGAACCGACACACTTCTGTCCATCACTGGCGATGATAAACAATGCAATCATTAAACGCGTTTGTATTGTTTAAATTGTTCCCCATGATATACACCGCAACAAAGTAATAGTTGATTCAGTAACGAGAGCGCTTATTATACTATTTTCCTTGTGTTCAAATATTCACGTCAGTAGCTTGACTGAACTGAACTACAGTATTTGTTTAACTTTTATAATAAAGGATATAATTCAAACACAAAATTTTCAGGCTATACGAACAGGTTCTTAAGGACCTATAGGGATTATATAACAGGTGTAAATGTTTCTTAGAAAGTAATCTAACTTGACTTCAAATATATAGTACATTTCAGCTCATTTTACTTATTGTTGTATAAAGAAATAAATAAATCCTCCTAACCGCATATTGTTTCGATAGATCAGGCATTCACAATAGAATTTCATGATTTAATTATTCAAACGAGTGAAATTGGAATAGTCATTGCATTTATAAAACTGTTATCTACGGGTTGGTTAACTCCCTCGTAATGCGATGCCCCCGGCGCCTGGCGGCCTAATGCGGACTGTCTGAGCGCAGCCTAGAGCTACACTTGAAAATTAATCACGCTTTATTAGTAAAGCTTCCTTATATGAAAATTATACGCAACTCATATTTTCGATACAGCATTATATCGCTTAGATTGGAGTCAGTTATATTCGGATAGAACGTGAATGTGTTATTGCAAAGTTGTTGGTAATGGAATTTTGCTGGCCGTTAGTTTACTGTAACGAGAGTTTGGAACAAAAGACATTGCTTAACGCTTTAACTATTGTTTAAGTCAGTGACAGTACGTGGTTTAATTTAATTTATGATTAATTTACATTATATAAGAAATATTTTTTCTTTTATATTTCAACCTATGCTTTAGTCAGATTAGACATATTAAAATAGGGACGTGTTTTGAAGTATTCACTGCTCAGGTGAATTATAATAAGAAAAAAATTGTTAGTATTATAAATGTTCGGTTATCTTATTGCAGTAGCATTACTTTGACTCTGAGTCCTCACAAAGTTATCATCAAATACATAGTAATATTGTAATTATACGTCGGTTTTGTTCTCCTGTCTGTACAATTAACCAACAGAAGTAGATTGCGATCCGATAAAGTATTGCTTAGAGCATTGTGTTGGCCCGACGCGAACGGTTTCTGGAAAGTATGTAGGTAAGTGTGCAAGTTAAGTTTTTACTAATACAATGTCGAAGATTGTAATATAAAATTGCCGACCGCAGCTCACCGCGGGCGCTGTAAGGTTTTTGTTCTTGTTTCACCGAGCAGCCATCGCGTGTGCCACTGGGAACATTGAAATACTCCATAAATTCTGCTACGTCGTATAAAAACACGATATAATATAATAATTCATACTAAATTTTGAAGTCATCATAATGTTGTTAATATAATTATATTGTTTGCAAATTAGTACCTGTCCATGGATTTGAAAGGCGTTAGTGTATGATTAACTTATTTTCTGTAATTAGTGGCACTTAATATTTAAATTAGTTCATAGCTATTATAACTTTATAAGTTAGTATAATAATTTAAAGACGTAAATAATGCTCTCTCAATCACATAACGCACGCTTAGTATTAAAGTGACTCAACTCAAAAAGGGTCTAATTTGAGTTTGGTGTAATGTAATTCTTCTATGACTTTCGCTAAAAAGAATTGTGTTTAACTCCTCTTACGGAAATTGTATGAGTAATACATTTCTCATAACCATAATTAACTTATAAATGAGACAATTGTACAATATTTTTCACTCCAATAAACGAGAAACATCCGTTGCCTAACTAGTTTGTAAACATAAACGTTAGCTGACCCGATTAGAAAGTCACCTATCTGCGATCAAAGTGAAGATATCTTGCGACTTTTTATTTTTTCCATACGCAATTAAAACCTTGAGAACGTAACTCTTCAAAATATTTTTTTTATATAATTTTTTTTATATTTCCACCATTCAAATATTATTTATAATATTTTTTCATTGATAAGTTCGGAGATGAGATTAGTGAATTAATTATGCTAGCAAGCCTTCCAACTAATAAACTTAATTGGTATTCCCATAAAGTTAATCGACAGACATGTTTGCAAATGAGTTTTTAAATTGAAAACGTAAAAACTATCATTCGGAACTTGCGCTTTTATGTAGGATGCGATTGAAGATTTAAATGAATATATTACGCACCAAAAGCATATCCAATGACAACATATAAACCGTTAGATGATTTTGATTTCTTTACAAATATTGTAAGGTAGCTGTGCCCTGCGGTGTCACACGCGTAGATACAATTTTATTCCCGCGGAAACCTAAATATAAGTTAGAAGTTATTTTTTTTAAATATAAGTAGGCCAAGTTACTCCGTGTAAAATTAGCTACCCGCCAGTGAAAGTCCCGTTAAAATCAGTCCAGCCGTTTCAGAGATTATCCAGAACAAACAAACAGACAGACAAACAGAGAAATTTTTTGTAAATAGTTTTTTTTTATATAAGTATCTTATATACTTTTATATACATTTAGCGAAAAGCTGTTTTGGAACTACAAACAGATACTTCAATTTTACTTATCTGTATCGATGTACCTATAGATATTTGATTTTACAATGCAAAGTGACGTTATAATTTTTATGGCCTAATAGAGAAACATCAAGTATGGAGCAATGGCACGGAACCTGTTTGATTAGTGCAAACTCGAATCCGCATACAAACGTTCACTTCGCATCCCTATCTATTCAACGTGGCAAGTTAAGTGTCCTGGGTCAGTAATTAAAGTACTATCTTTTATTTGTGTCGTTATCACTGTGTCTCCTCTAGACACCAATTTATAGTGGACTTTGAAATCGGTCTTCTGCGAAATGTCAAGCACATACCAGCTTGTACGCTGTTTGTTATACATCGTTGCGTTTAAAGCAATGACTTAACTGTGACCATGGGGCCTGCCATCATCAGCTGAAGCAGATCATATTAAGGACTTCTGAGCTCTGACGTTTCATTTTGGTACTGTAAAATTAAACGTCAAAGCTAAGAAGTTCTTAAACGATCATAGTTGGCCCCCAGGTATAGGACAATTGTCACATCATGTTTTTTATGTTAACAACCTAGTTTTTTAATTATACACATGTACCCAAATCTATCAAACCATAAAAATGTCGTGTTTGGTAATAAATACTCATAAAATAAAGTGTTTATGTCGATATTAATTTCTTAAAAAAAAATATGTTTCCAGATTTCGCTTTGCTATAAATGGAAAACTGTATCTAGTCAATACGGATAAATAAAATAGAAGTGTCTGTTTGTAATTGCAAAATTGCAAAATAACAGCATTTCACTAAATGCATATGAAAGTATGTACGGTACTGACATAAAAAACAACTATTTCTAAATTTATTCTCTGTCTGTTTGTTTGTTCCGGGTAATCTCTCAAACGGCTGGTCCCATTTTAGCAGGATTTTCACTGACAGATAGCTAATGTTACAAGGAGTAACTTAGGCTAACAATTTTATAAAAAAAAATTAGGGTTTCGCTGTAATCAAAGTAAATCTACGCGGGTGAAACCGCAGGGCACAGCTAGTAAATAATATTGTAATTTATTTATTATCGTCGTGCTTTTAGGAATTCCACGTCAAAAAAGTTTTAGGTGTTCATAACCTGGCAATTGCATTATTATTCGACATAAAATGATTCTTGATAAAGTTTTAATCAATACAAAATTAAGCATAAGTTACACATGTGGTAATTTTGTAACCGGAAAAAGTATTGTGTGAGGTGAATTTTAGAGGGCAATAGTTTGTTCCGTGTATTCTCAAGTCAAACAGTGAGCAGATTATATCTTCCCAGATCCCGGGTAGGCCAAGTCTGAATGCCTAACGGACGCGTCTCGGCTGGCTCAGGCTAGTAACACGGTGACGACTGGCCACTGGTCTGTTCTGTCACTCAATCTTCTTGCGATTATAACCGACCTCAACACGATAACTGTATAGACACAACGACACAACAAATTTTCACTATTACGGTATGCTACGACAACGGAACCTTTACAGTCAGCTATCAGATTAGATGCTTGTCATCAGGACAGAACTTAGCTCTTGGTGACTGATGGACTTACTGTTATCGAAATGTAGGTGTTTTTAACACACTTAAGCAAAATCATAAATTCCAATACACAAGGTATTGGCTGCCTAATATAAGTAAGCTTCTTAATACATTTTTATTCTATCTCATTTCCAAAATGTGGTTCATTCTGGAAGTCACTATTCGAGGATTATAACCGTTTTAAACATGCTTATCACAAAATCCGTTCCTACCAATGGCACGATAAAATTTCTACTAATAGTAAACTATAAACAATACTTAACCGGAATGATATAATTAACCTGTCGTGGGAAATTGTAAAATTATTCGGAGATTTATAAGTATTATCCGAAGAAGGAGGCCATAAATCATGGTATTGTTGTAGGTGAAGTAATAAAAATAACAAAAATAAATTGCCTCATGCATTAAAAATTGTACCCCGGGATGTACTTAGTGGATTTATGTGAATCGCTTTACCCAATAAAGTAGGAGATGTCTCGTAAATCGTGGAAGCACAGGGACGGACGGCGTACCAGGCGACACCTAGACAATGCGGAGTGGGCGCGTCACCGTTAGGCGTTAGGCCCGGGGCTATAAGAGCCCACAGCATCACGGGGCTCGGGTAATCCCTGATTTCATACTAACTACCTTGCTTCCTCAGGACAAAGCCTTTGTTATCAGTAGGTATATAATATATATTTTTGTACTCGAGTTTTACAACACATATCGATACTTATCCTGTTTGAGATATTTGTATGTTAACCATTATGTTGTTGTAATAGCAGTAGTAGAAAAATTGTGGATATAATATAATTGACGACGTTCGAAAAATACAACTGAATATGAGCTCACATCTCAGAATTAGCAAAGATCACGAAAATTACTTATTACAGATTAAGCACCTAACAAGCTCCGTATAGGATTGCAACATTTCTTTATATTATCTTCAAGGCTGTAAGACAAGAACATAGCGACGGATATTATTTATCTGGTATTGGATTAGCACGCGTGTAACCTTAACTGTGGGTTTGAACGGTACAAATACTTCGCACCGCGAACAAGCATCTATGTCGACCTAGTAACGGCCGGGTGTCGGGTGGCGAACCATAGTTCAGTAAGGTCGGGGAAATAAGTCTATTGGGCATTGATTTTATTGCGCATTCGATACAAATAATGACCGTCTGTGTTTGCTTTGTGGCTGATGTACCTCTGTAATAATAACTTATGCAGTTATTTTATTTGTTTCCAATAGGTGCAGATCGAATTGAAGATCAAGGAAATTGTATTCATGCGGGCGTCCCTGGATAATTTCTACTTTTCTTTTACGAAAACGAATCGAATGTATTCATTTTATGGCAGTGGAATGTTGATGTTATCAACTATATATTTTCCTGAACAACACTAGACTAACTACTTACATTTACGGTGCTGACCGTACGGTTAGTGACACTCGACTTCGATCGTCATGACCCGATAGTGTTGTACATTGTTGTATGCTCGATACTGCAATCTACTATATACATTAATTATTGTGTTATTTCGCTGATCATTAATGGTTATATTATAATAATTATGTTTTATAAAATGGGCGTCATAAAATAATCTGATTGTAAAAAAAAATGTCCGGCAAGTTGACTTGGAATATCAAACGCGTTTGACAAATCATGTATTCAATTTCGGGTGAGTCTGAGTGGATCAAGATGAACAAAGAAGCGAATAAGTGTGTGTTACGCTGAAGAAGCCTACATAGATTAATATACAAAACTATTCTCAAGATAAACTGCACAAAGCAAACAATAACCAGTAACTTCCCAGGAGATATCTAAAATATTACCCAATAATGTGCTAGAGTTAAACAGTAGAGCGGCGTTAGATGGTGCGTGTAACTCGAAGCAAATCCATCCCACACAAAATCTATCCAATAAATATCCAAAAAGCTTGTTCTGCGAACATTCCTCGTCTATTGTGCTCGCTGCAGATATATCTTGCGTAAGGGGCTTGCGATTCGTGGGCCATGCAGTCGCCGCTACCCACGCTGGGTGATCGGCGTCAGTATTGATTGATTCAGTATCCATTACTGCATCGAGAGGGACTGCGTTACAAATCGACGTGTGTAACGAGAATTGGAGGAGCAAGATGGACGCGGTTCATGGAATGGGTTGTCGGGTTGCCGACGCGGTGGTGACCGGTTACCTAATGCAATGGTTGACAAATCGCTCAATTGTCCCAGCTTGGTCCCAACTAGTTGGGTGGCGGGTTGCGCAACTTGTGGCGACTTCGCTCCGTTTGACGTATGCCGGAAGACGTCCAACTTTATTGTGCTTTATTGCTATTGGATGGTGGTAAACATAGTGGACGGTTCCACTTTGTAAAAATATTTGACTGAACTGTGAATTGAATAGTTTCCCACTTTGATTTTATTGGATGGGCATTGTGCATTTGAATAAATATTTCATGACTTCGGTTATTTTGAGATCATTTGTCGTGTTCACGGACGGGTATTTATTTAACTTTTTCGTGCTTCGTTTGAAACCAAATGTAACTTATTGAGCGATAGTCAAAATTTTTAAACTTAATATATGTTTTCTTCTAAGCAACTTTTACAATACGTTTTACTTGGGTTATACCTAAACTAATTTAACACTAAAGATTCATATAAAAACAACGAGTAAAGCTCTAATTAAATACACACTAACAAAATACGTAAAACTTGTCAAAATAAAGGTAAAAATCCTCTTTATGTGCCAAAGAGAAAAAATATTTGTATTACTTCAGATATTTATGTTCTTATCCTTTTCAAATATCTCGTGCGGTCACAGCAGGGCGTTTATTCATAATTTTCAATGCTTCTAAGACATTAGCATAAAAAATATTATCAGTGTTTGATTTTGTGCATATTTTTTTATCCTAAGGACAACTTTCGTTATTACTAATGCATACAAGGTTGAGTTTGGTACATTATATATCAAGTAATAAAAATATCTTTGTATTTAATTTTCAAATATACTTTTAACGGTAATCCACCAACTTATATTAAAAAGTGTTCAATAATTAGTGAGGTGTAGCTAAGAGTATTTATGGATATGAAAATGACATCACTATACATAAACGAGATAAGACTTTTGCACCTCTGCGTTGGACGGTTGATAGCTTGAGTATCATTGTAAAAAAATTTATATTGGATGTGTATTTGCATATTTTACTTATATCATCCCAGACGCTAACTAAGCTGAGAAGGAATGGTAATGAAGTGCGGTTATCGAGACCCGAACATTTTTATTTGTTGGATAACCTGTAATGTATTTCGAAAGATACGTCGTCTTCATGTTTTCATGTTGTATCTTGTTATTTTACATTACGTACTTGCTTGTTTTGTTGCGATAGATTATTAGGAAGGACTTATGTACAGTGATTTCACACCACGTGCTTTACGGTGAAGGAAAACATCGTGAGGAAACCTGCATATTTCTGAGAAGTAATTCAAAGACGTATGTAAAGTGTCTGAGACGGCGATGGACTCGCCATCTGTCACGTTGGCACTTAATCATCTTCGGTGAAATGTGGGTGTTGTTATTACAACAACTCTGCCTACCCCTTCGGGGAATACAGGCGTGAGCATATGTATGACTTATTAGTTTTTACTATTTAGTCTATTTATTATCAATACGCTATTGTCTTTCGAATCCATTTGTCTTATATTATGGCGAGGTGCCCGTACAAGCGAAACATGCTCCTATAAGTGTCACTTTCGAGAAGGACAAAATGTAATGTAAAATGTAAGGTACCATAACGTAACACCAAGAATTCGGGACTTATTTTAGCGGGCTAGGGTAACCCCTCAAAAAGAGCACCTTACATTTTACCTATTACGAAAATAACGTTGACACTTGACTGTAGTAGCTACCTTTGTAAATAGTATATACCCTTCCTTATCGCTGTATGTGATTATATCTTCTCTTGCAAACCCATAAAATGTATGTTCTAATCAAATGTAACAATATGATTAATTTTAATTGCATACTTGATATATTGATGTTTTTTAGTTCGTCTTTTTTGCCCGCTTTACACTAATTTGTTCTCCAAAATCTTGAACATCTAATGTACAAGTATTGTGCTGTGATGCGAGCTAGTATTAACCAGGGGAAACGGTGCAGAATTAGTAATAGGGGTACTGTCATTGTGACCCCTACCTAGTAGCTACCTAAAATTTTGTAACAGTATCCATTTTTTTAACACTTATCACTGCATGGATAGCAGCACAAAATGCACCCAGTATTTCCACACATTATACTAATATTAATTGTAATGACTTAGCTAATTGAAATAAGCTCCATGCTCGAAGCTGAAAGCTCTACGCTTGTACATTTGTAACGATATGCTGGCTCTTAATTAATTACCTGAATTGAATCTCGATAGATATAATCTGCAACAAATAAGATCTTAGAACGAAACATGACATGAAATTGCCAGTTAATCGAATTTGCAATCCAGTAGGTATTGTAGGCTCTCGTTCAAATAGATTATAGTCTATGGTACAAGGCAAAAAACTAACGAGGTAAATCGAGATATTGATTTCTATTAACGAACTGAAATGAATCGTGTGAAACGCAAAGAAATCTAGGAATCTTTGTCCGAATGGGCCACAGGAGGCTGAACACCGCGAAATATTTCCCAAGATGTATCCGCACGAGTGCGATGTGCCGATATCTTAAGAGCGCGCCAGTTCGGATCGTCTATCGAGTCTATGATCGGCTCCGACGAGGGGTCACGCGCGTTAAACGTAAATCAACATATCTCGCGACGGGAGATCTAGCTGAGCATGCGCCCAACCAACAAAAACTAAATTTTATAGCCGTAACACTATACCCAGGAAAAAAGTAAATAAATTGAACGAAATCGAGTGAGCAACCGGATTCCTCCAATGGTCTGCTACATCGTCCGCCTAGCACTCTGTATGAGGAACAATCCTCAAAATTAACACTCGCTAACTATTTTCTGGCTTAACAGAAATTCCACTCGGTATCATTATTATGTGCAATAGATTGCAACTCCCATAGAACGGATGAGTTTAGATGTACCGCCTTAAAACGCTAAAGCAATCGCACTAATTTATTTTGAACTAAATTGCGTATTATTGAAGCAGCAATTTGAAATATGTTTCAAGCTCAACACGTGCATATACAGGATGTCGGAGAAATAGGAACAGTTGTCTTCTAGAAGCTGTAGGGTTCTATGAATAAATCACTATTAAGAAGTCTTAAAATATCTAGCTCTAACGATAACGTAGTTATAGGCTATGATTGCTAAGGGCCGAAGAGCGCGCGGCCTTAAGTGTTTGAATGAACGCGCTGCCGCGTTTAGCTAGATTACGTACGCGGTAATTCAAATTGTTAAGTTAAGGCAAAGGTTACTGGTTTCGAAAAATGGTTTTATGGGATTATTTCTGGAACTATTAGTGGGAGCAAAAAAAAATGTACTTAGATTTCACGTAAATAACTCTACCGCTGATTTTTATGCGAAAATAAGGGTGTTGATATGGTCAAATTTGAACGTCAATTACTCAAAAGCGGGAAAAGATATATTTGTCATAATAATTTTATTTGCTTTCTATAATTATACCCTATCACATATTTTAACAGCTGTCCTATTTTCGTCCACACCCTGTATAGTTGGTGCAAAAATAGGAAATGTTAGGCACATAAATCCTTGGAAATATAACTAACGTCATAAAATGGATGCAATTTAATCTTTATACTCAGCATCAACATCAAGCACGTGATAGAATTTGACCTTAGAAGGCTAGATTGAAAAAAAAATCCTTGTCCCACGAATTTTTGAGCTCTTTTTTTGAGCTCTTTTTTGATCTGTTAAAAATAGGTGGAGGAGCTTCCTTCCACGGACGCTCAAGTTTTGGAATGAACTTTCCAACATCGTTTTCCCAAACGAGTACAGCATGGGATTCTTGAGGAGGGGTGTGAGTGAAGAGATATTAATAGGGTCAGCAACGCGCGCGTGATGCCCCTGGTATTGTATGCTTGTTAGTTATAAGACCTTAGTGGTATAAAAATAAAGTACCTAACAATCTAAACAATATACGAAATAGAATCAAATACCAATTTTTACTAAGGTAAATCGATACCTACTGTATAATCGAATCGGTGCGACATTGAGCATCACCTTTCGGCTTTATCTCAGGTCTACTTAATCGTTGGACAATTTATAAGTTTAAAATAAAATAGTTTTACGAAAACTAGGTACTAACTCTAATATTATAGTTTACCTAATTTCCGCTTTATGTCATTGTAATTACGGTTGACGTTCAGGTTAGTACTAGGCGGGGTGCTTTCTCTGGAATGTCGAGCAACTGTCGACCGACTCGTGAGCCAAGAGCCGATCGAGAGAGTCGATCTATATCTTCGCAATCGATTCTTATCGTGACAGTTTTACGCGCCGTGTCGCGATCTCACTCGCAATCCATTCGATGCATAAGACTGCATTTTGTTAACGTCATATTTTAGATTAAGAACCAATATCAAAATATGAAACTATGGCCAACAACCGCCGACCGTTATAAACCGTGTTTTTTTTTCTCAAAATCCATAATTTAGTTTTTTCAGCTACACCTACGGACTTCTGAAGTTAAAATAGTGGCTTGTGTAAGTTAGTTTATTAGGTAGTTACAAATTTTGTCGGTGCTCGTAACTTGTCAACGACTTGTCAAAGCTGCTCATGTTTTGGCTCTTTGGAACTTACATTTGAATAACAAATTGTTAGCCCGAAGTCATCTGGCGATCACTTACTTGTATACCACGCGATATTACGCCGTTTGAATAGCTGAACTAAGCTGTTATTTATTTAATTGAATGATTTTTCTTATCAATTGAATATTGATACCTGTTATAAATTATGCAAATTAATTTGTGTTAAATAAACGTCTGAGATAATAGAAATTTATGTTTAGTTACTCGAGGTATAGACTTCTCTAGATAAAATAACAAGATCACAAGCTGTCTGTATTTTTTGTGAACTCACCAATTACGCTCACTTCACAGCAGAGAGACAGATAAGAAAATCTATTTGAAGACTCGTATAGCCAAGTCGAGTATTAGGATCTGAAATGGCTATTGGAGCGCTAAAAGCATCAGGAGATAACATACGTATACTTACCATCCACACAATCTTGAGTAGAAAACGAGTGATAGCGCTAATGAACCCATGTTGCCGTCACAGAAGTGGCACGGTTTGAACGATGGCACGGCCATTAGGGGAACCCAATGCCAGCCGAGGGCGGACAGACGGCTAGCCGTAATTATCTAAAACACATTGAATCGCAACGAGGATATACCAAGCTTTAGTTGCCGAGGGTATCAGCCCGTCGCTGTTCCAACAGACGCGCTTTGCGCCTTTTTACATTACCTACCTAATTGATATAACGGATGCATTCGAATCCACTTATTATCAGCTTAACGGGGAGGCTTCACAGCAGTAGGTACCTTTTTCATGACTGTTAATTATAGCTAAGCAAATAATAATATTCAATAACTTCTGATGTATCTAAGTTCTTAAATGTCGGTTTATGCGGCGGTGTTTGACTTACTGGTGTACGGTAGGCTTAAGGCGGTCAATAAAATTGTTGTAACTTGCACTACGATCTTGATGCATAACGATTAGCAGATTATATCTAGATCCACAACCCCGTCCGGCGAACCGCTAGATTGATTGATTAGTATTTAGAAAGGGCTATGTCTAGATAGTAATTGCACGGCGCATTAAGCTGTTGCTTAATTGAAGTTAGCAGAAGTAGGGTTCGCAATTACAATCGCAACAGAACGTGATCAACGCGAAACGGTTATCGAGTTTCTAGTACACTCACAGTTGCACGTAACGTTCCATTTTGTAGCATTTCCTGATTGATCCATGCAACAGCCAAGGGTAACAACACCATGTCGTTACTAATAATATTATTATTAAATTGTTAAGGAAATACCTTAATTATTAATGTTCTATTGCTCAAATAACAATTTTCAAACACAAATGAATGAAAATTAATTCTTTTAAAGCAGTTTAGTTTCTATGGTATAGTTGACACAAATTCGAATACTTATATAGAATACTTAAGCCGAATATGAAGCTGAAGATCAGAGAGCTTCACATTTGTGAATAGAATGACTTAATAGAATAGAATACATTTTTGTGTTCATTATGCATTACGTTACGGAAAGTAGCGTGACTATGATAAGATAAAGTTATAACTCGGTTTAGTGTGAATTATTTATTTATGAAGTATAAGTTCAAACTTTTTTTCAGGGGATGAACATAATTTCACTATGGTCTAGCTACTGATATTAGAACCCTATATATATAATGTATAATGATTTTGTAACGGATTCAGCCCGTATTTAAAATATTTTAAAATAACGGATCGTTTTACATAATATAGCGATGTCTTTAGTAAGCATTGACAAGAATGTTTTTCCAAATTGGTCACAAATAGGAACAAATTTGCAAAAATTTTGAAAATACACTATATCAAAGCCAAGTATAATTCATCTACTGATACACATAACTTCTTGGTAAATTAATTTATCTGTACCTACCACAGTTAATTAAATGCGTCAAATGGAAAGTAGGTTGGGACATGGAGCAGTTTATTAGCGCAGAAAACTTGAAACCGATTTATCCGTTCCCCAGAAGTCAGGTATTTAACTGTAACGGAGTTATGTTACCGGTTTAAATACAAATTTTCAATATATAATTAACACAAGACATTTAAAACGTAATCTAATAAATAATATTATCGATACTTATCAGGCGCATGTAGGGCGCACGCGTCACAGTTCATTATAAGACCAGTCATAGAGAGAACCACAACCGCTTTTCTCCATCATTCTTACGTGACACGCGTGAGAATAGACGCGTAGGAAAATTTCTATGGATGCTATTTTAAACGTTTCTCATTGACACACACACACACACATAAATACGTTGATAAATATTGTATCATATAACATTTAGTCGATCGATCATATTAATTCGTCAAAAAAAAATTATTCGAACGTAATTAGTAGTACTGACAAGGTTAAAGTTTTACCGAAATTGTGAGATTCGTGAGTATACGCGATACCGATTTGGGTAAAATAATTGTATCATTTATTATTTCTTAAAATAACTTTTCACTTATTGACTGTTAAAATATTTCTAAGTTTCATTAATAAGCCTTTAAGTACACTTACCATAGCTCGGTTATACTGCAATGAAGGTAATATTCCTCTCTCGGTAAGGGGTATTTCAATTTACAGTTGAATGCTGAATTGCAACACGGGAAATACTGTAAATGTCATTAAGTTATGCACACCTAAGTATTTATTTATTCTTGAATTTCGTCTCAGCAAGGAAACGGTGAACTTCACGAATTTGCTGTATTGTCTACTGGGTTATCTTTACTCGTGCAAATAATAAACAAATAAATAAATTTAATTACTTACTATTAAGTTTGTATGGCAAATGTTTAATTGTGAATGCTCTTCAAAACCTTTATCTCCATCCTAAAGGGGCCCGTGAAGATTCTTTGTATGGTAACCAGAGCTTACGCAACACTAACTTTTCATTGAACATGAATATCAATGTGACAGATGGTGAGTCTATCCCCGTCTCAGGCACTATACTTCATAAAATTTCTTCTCAGACATTATGTATATTCTAAATAATTTATATCCTCGCGATCTTATCCTTTACAAAACTTAGCGCGTAAATGTACTTTTTTTAGAAGACTCGTAGATGGAAGGTATTATTGGGATTTGAACTAGTGTCGCTTGCGTAGCAGGCGTGTGCACCAACTTGACAAAAGTTGCCATCCATTTCAAATAATTTTCAAATATATCATTATACATACTCGTACGTTACATTTCACGAATATTTTTAGAGTATTGTGACTTCAAATTGGGTGACTATTTTCATTACAATTGCTACCCATATACTGTATGTACCCCGCAAAGCGAATTTATTACATAAGTATAGCATGTACTTAAGCATTCGTATGTTGTATGTTTATAGTGTCCTAGTTCCCAAAAACATGTTTTGTTCTTGTTTCGGACTAATTGTGGAATGAAGAATTCAGAGATATCACTGGAGTAGTTTTAACTGTGAACATATTTAAAGGATGCCTTTCGTGCAAGTGCCTTTTCTTTCGACGGTGGTCAGTGTGAATTATTTGAGCCGTGACGTCTCATCAATTCTTAGCTTTTCGATTAAGTACTGGGCAAGATAATGAAGCCTCGCTACAAGCATACCGAATTTATTAGTCAGGCTGTATAATGTTCTTTTTTAATAAAACACGAATAATGTGATTCTGAATAAATAATTTGTTGGTTCAAATATGTGGGTATAATATTTCCCATATAAAAACAAAGATAGCCAACTGAATTACAAATTATGAGCATGTTATGTGCCGTAACAAGAAAGAATAAATACTTATTTGAAAAATAAATGGTCATCACATAGTAAATGTTAGCCAAGACGCGGGGTAGCAGTCAAGGTTACTAACCACTACGAGAACGGTGCCGTGAATAGTGTTAAAACGGTACCTATATAGGTGCCGAGAGTACCCGAGGGCCGTTCGTTAGCCTTCATTGCATCGAACGGGAATCGAACCCGCCGAAAGCTGTCGTGCTCAGGTGGAGACAAGGATCTTGCACCCATTGTGTACTCTACACCCCGATTACATTCTGTTTTACGGTTAAACTGAGAATTTTAATGAAACTGCAATAGAGCATTAAGTGCCTATAATAAAAATGAGGTTGTATTTATAAAATGTTATGGTTCTTTCGACAGACTCGTTACATAATCAGTGGTAATTTTTCGATGTAATTCATTTTCATTTTGGCAATAATCATATTACCTACTTATGGAACATTTTCCTAATGGATCTTCGAATATTTATTTATACTCATTACCAAAACTTTTTCTAAGAAACATCTATAAATAGTCGAATCGGTCGGATGATTAAAATCATCACATTTAGAAACGCGTAAGTACATAACACCATCTTAAAGCCATTTTTTATGTCGCAATCTATCAAATTACGTCCAACGTTAACCAATTGATTTTCCGTTCGATGTACGTACCTATTCATTACACTAATGGGAATGTATTGTCAGAATATATTGTCGACAGATAAGTTTTTATATTGCAATAATACTCGCACGCGTATTAGACTATCCATTAGCGACTGTCCAAACAAAAAGTCGATGACTCCGAAGTCTCTGGGGACCAACTATGATGGTTTAAGCAGCGCATATTAAGAACTTTGACGTTTAATGTTACAGTACAAAGATGAAACGTCAAAGCTCATAAATCCTTAATATGCTCTGCTTAAGCCCATGTGTACAGGTACATAGTAGACCCCCAGGTCTGCTTCTAAACTAATTGGCTCTACGTCACTTTTAACTCAAAACTTCATGTAAACATAACAGGGGCTGTTTTTACATGTAATTTTAATAATTATTCCAATTATAAGGTTATAAGAGAGCTTTTCCTCGCAATAATAAAAACATTTTAGTACTATGTAATTACAATTTTATTGAAGTAATTAAATCGTAGCTCTATGACGCAGATGGTACGAACCAAGTGTGTATGCATATAGTAGAATGGCGTTCGGTTCCTTCCATTACACGCGGGACTTACACGCATAATTATATATACGTTCATAATCGTATGCACCTACGACGTGTAAAATATGACTATACATAAACTATTATGTATTTACTCACAGTTGATTAGATGGGAGAGATGATAATATTGAAAGGTATATAGCATACAACTCTCTGTAAGCGTTTGAAGGCTCTCTTTATATGTAAGCACTCAGGTGGATTCACTTCGATAGTAAGATTTATCGTAACATGGACTTATTCAGCGTTATTTGCCTCTCTGCACATACAACCAGTTTTATTAAAGTAAATGCATCAAAGATATCCAAGAAGGGATATAAATAAATCCATCCACTAACAAGGCTAAGTGAATCACATTAAGTTATGCGGAGGATATAATAGGGTTATTGAGGCGTAGGCGTGGAACAATATGATAGGGAAATGTGCTTGGTATTCTTAATATGAAAACACGTAAAATGTTTATGGTGATCGTTATGATTGTAATATGAACAAGTATAAGTGACCGATGCACCAGTGTAGTCCTACCAGCCCGGCGGGCGGTCCCTTATCTGGCGCATAGTGCGCAACAACCTATAGATCCGTAGATTGCCCGGTGTCACATTACGGCTGCCACACTTTAATGTAATTACTAAAAACATTATTATATTGCTGTTTGTTTTCAAGCCTTTTAATATATTTCCTCTTACATTATTGAAACGTTTAGCTTCCAATTGATAATTTTGCAGTAAAAACCACTAAGATCCGATGATTCTACGGCGCCTTTTGGCCAACTGGCTAGACATTTAATGGAATGTACGATCTCTCCAGATAGCTGGGAAGTTATTAATAAAATTCTGATTAGTAAAATAAAATACGTTAATTTATGGTAATTACATGGAACCATAAAGGTTTTATTGAGTTAACCGTAGTAATGTTTTTGTAAAAAGGTTTGCGCAATTGCGGTACAAACAAATGTTAGCATTGTTAAAACCCAATAGCCATTGCCAATAGCAATAAAAAGAGCGCGATGAGCTATATCCGTGCACGAATCTCGGCAGTAACTCCCATGGGAGATTATCATAAAGCAATAATACTGGCTGGTGTCGCTGCGATGCGTGATAAACGACCAAACGGCGCACTACTTAATACTTAGATTCACACTCAAATAGATCCTAGGCGAAATAACTATTACTTGGTTACTTGGCAAGTTTAAGTATTTTACTGATGTAAATAGATAAATATTGTAAAGTTTCTTATTAAAGTTCTAAAATATGACAGCATTGTAAATCTTATTGCCACGCTATTGCCGCTTCTGGGTACATGTTTACGTGTGGAACATTTGTGTTTGCCTTGAGTCTGAATTTCCGTTGCATGGTAGCAAGTAGTTGGCGCAACAATTAAGCGTCTGAACATAATTTATTAACTTATTCAAATAAACATCGTAACCTTCCTTTTCGCTTCACCGTAGTCGGGTAAACTTGCTTCCTAACACTATCTTAGGTTCTAAGCGTAAACATTACCAATATACTACAATCTGTGCAGCATCAATTCATTTCTTCACTCACCACCGATCTAGTAAATCAATAGCCTCATAAAATACCCTGAAGTCGAAGGCCCTTGTTATACTAGCAGCATACAAATCGAGCACAGACCGATCTAACTAAACTAAACACGAGTAAAAGCAACAATAGTCTCGGCTGACATGGAAGGAGTCGTGACCGACTCGCGGTCGGGTCAGGCAGGATGCTGCGGGCGTAAATAATGCCAACGTCCGATCTTAATTATCGCTCCATCGTTAGAGATGACCGACGGGCAGACCGAAATCGGCATTCAGCGAGGCAGTTGTGACATAGCTCTGCCCGCCGAAGTGCCCCGTCATTATCGAACGGTGTATCGCCCACCGTCTGCTGTCCACCGATAACTCGCTAGAACCACCTGCGAGACGATGGCCGGTGTTATTGTACAGTTTTGGCAGCGGACATTATAATTCTTTTGTTGCTATTGCTATTATTTTCATCGGGATGACTTGTGATTTTTGATACATTGGTAGATTGCAGATAATATCAGATGATTTAAAAAAATGATTTGTTTTGAAATGAAAGAGTATTATGAGATAAACTTGCGAGTTAAGATAGCAAGGTAACGGAAGTCTCTGATTATTATTTACGAGACCAATAGCACATTAGAAATTAACAGCGTATGCCAACTTCATCAAAAGCTACATTATATATTATAAAAAAAACATATAAGTATTTAAAAAACAGTGTGGTCTCATTTGGTTTCAGTTCGTTAATCGTTAGGCGCTTTGAGCTTCGCCGCTGCGCCCGCGCCGGCCGATCGCGATCCGCAAACGACGACGTTGAAAAATTCAGAGCTCGTGATTTTAGTTCGTGTGCTTCATTTATTTGCCTGGAGACGGCGAATATTGTTTACTGCAACGCTGTTAGAAGGCTTTCCGGCTTTCACTCTGCCTTTATTATGGAAATTTATGTTATAAATACCCACATACTCGTAGGTAAAACAAAAACAGCTGATCACAGAGCCTCTACGTGTGGCAAAGCATTCGTTTTGTTCTTGTTTTATGTCGTTAACAATGTGTTTCAATACGTATTCTTATTCAAGACACGATATGAATAAAACAGTTAAGTATTATATCTAAAATGTTGTAAGACCTGGGATCTTGCTGTACAAGTTTTTCCAAAATATGTGAGTCGCGCGTAGTTATTACGAAATTATACTATCGATCAGGCAATAATACGAGGATAGTGCCCTCGGGTGGCGAATTTAGGAGAAATTGAGGGTGCTTTGCGTGCCTTCCCGCGAGCAGTGTAATCCACTGCATGCATACTAATAATAAATGTTATTCGCCACACAAGATCATATAGCACATCAAGAACCGTTGGAGTTGCGGTTCGTGCATGTCCACGTTAATAATAATAAACACCGCAAAATAGCAAAAAAATGTAAAAGTATTAAAGAGGTGAGTCTATTTTGATAAATAGTCTTTAACACGTAGATAAATAGATAGGAATACGTGTTTAAAGGTCGAAACAAAAAAATAAAATTGCCGATTACAGTTGATTTTACCCCTTAGATTCGTGAAGTCTGCATCTAAAGCTTCCAAGCTTCTAGAATACATAATGTTACAACTAACTGCTTCAGTGGTGCTTCGCTCAATTTTGTGCGTTGCGATCGCATGCGTCATGCCATGCATAGCAAATTTTTGACAAGGTATATTTGGTATTTTCAGTAAACATAGTGGTCAGAAATATTCCGATCGATGCGCTTTGGGCGATGCAAATTGCGTCGCCTCTTATCTTTGCACTTTATCCGGGGTACTTTTGTGCATATTTTACATATATTTGCAGGGATGCGGCAGATAGCCGGCGTGGGCGGAGCCAGGGCCCGCATGCTAATGCATGCGGTAAACTGTGCCGTGCGCGCAGATATGGACGTTGCAAGTTTATATTCTAGAACCTAGGTCACTTTCGTACATGAGAGCTTGAAATTGAAACGTTAAAACCGGTTTTTAAAAATAACGATCATGGTTTTCATATCATTGACAGGTGTGGTACACCTAAAATGCGTCAATTTCCGACATTTCCAACTAGAAAAAATATTCCGAACTCAAATCAAACTAGATTATCATCCTTTCAGCAAACCAATTTGCACTTAACATGCCTTGATCGATGATTAGTTGATTTTTGACTTGACAAGCCTTTCGGAAACCGGCCGTCAATGTCAGTACCTGAGTAATCGCGTGCATGACAAATAATTTTATTAAATTTAAAATAGATATTGATGACTATGCGAATCTCGTCTGTTTCCACAAATATCTGAAACCGTATCACAATAATTGCGCAGGTCCCGGGGATAGTAGGGGCCGCGTTGTGGTCACGACGTGCGCTAAACATAGAGCGGAGCCCTAAACGATGCCACCATATCCGTCGGCCGACAACAACCACTCATAAGTCCGTGTAGCTCTGCCTCACGGCGCCGATTTATTTACAGTGCTGTATACGTACGCTGGCTGAAATTAATTAATTGTGTCATATTACACTTTAAAGTTAGTCGAACGTAGAACCTTCTCTTTTTTTGTCACACCATAAATAAGAAGCAAACGGATACATTGACGAAGGTTTCGGACCCAGTGCCCATCTGACCCATTACTAGCCCCCTTTAGATATTTAGGCTCACTCCGGTTTTTTTCTGTCTATCTGTCTTTTACACCTGTTAGATCTAGCCTGCTCAGCATCACAACGTACAAACAATTATCACAATAAAATGTTACGGGTGACTGAAATCACTAACGATTGGACAATAATCAATTTTCGTATATATTATTAAGTATGTTCGTTCATGGTCAGTTATTTGATCATTATACGTAGTCACATAAAAATATAATCTCCGAAAATGAATAATCGATCGGGCATTAAGAAAATGTATTAAAAAAATGAAATAAGGTAATAAAGGGAGTGACGCCAAAATTTCAGAGTAAGCGAAGTGAATGATTGATGTTCGTGAAATTATACTCTTTCAAACACGACAGTGTTGTGTGGCCAAGCTTCGCGGGATAAGCCCGCGAGAGGTCCCTTGATACCTAATTATCATTTTGCAATGCTTATTATAAGCCAATAACATAAAACATGCCTTCGTATAACGTCACAAATCCCGATAATTCATCCATAGTCGATGTTCAACAGTTTTCCTGATAGATAACAAAGTTATATATTCATTAGCTTTTTAGATATCTCTGTAGTTTTCACCCCTAACTGCTTGAAACATACAAATTGCGGCCATTTGTTGCTATCTACAGATAATTTCCATTTCAATAATAATCTGTGTAAGTTATTGGCAGGATAAATCATTGCAGTAACTGCCAGCGCCAACTGACCCTGCAGACATCGCTAGATGATGTTGTTTCTTAGACTTATCACTGAAAACACTATGATCACGGGTTGTAACATGTATAATATCTCTTGCATTTCCCGCGAGTTCGTTATCGTGGAATTTTTGAGTATGCTATTGCTACGGCTTCATTTTAATTTTAAAATACCAACACCATACATTTATCTACTATTAACTTATTCCAGCATTTACGTAAGAATCGTTTGGTATTTTTAAAATCATTCTTAAATTTGGGAGTTTCAAGAGCATTTTATTTTTTATTTAAATAATTATACTCATGGTGGGATAAAAATGGTATCCACCGCAATTAATTTTACAAGAAATAAAATTCGTTCAATAATATAATTGTTTCATAATCATTATAAGTATTCGGTCTTATAAAATCAGTTTTAAAACATACTTAATCTTATCAACAACAGCAATAAAGCATTATATCAGCATATGAACGAAACCTATTTGAACGTTTAAACCATTGTACTTAATATGAGCGCATGTTACCTAAGCAATATAATATACAATATTGGCCAGATACATTTAAATAATAAATACATTATAACTCGATGGGTATGTAGTTATAAATCGATTTTTACATACATGTACCTATCTAACATTGATAGGAGTCATTATTCAAAAGCACAGCGCAAGGAAACACAAGAGTATTGCTTATTAATCTAGTAGCAAAGCGCAATCAATTATCGAAACTTGACTAATCGACGGACCTAATAAACCGACGTTCTGTCATTTCTCTTTCCTTAATCGATTACTTTAAACATGAACTATAGGGGGTCCCCTAGCGCTCCGCGAGCTGCGCGTACCCAAGCTTTTTGTTAATAATAAATCTTTTCTGTGTTTTTTGTTCTAAGCGCTCTATGCTTGTTGAATAAACTATGTTCGGTACTGTTCTTCGGGAGCAATGCACAGATAATGTTAAACACAAACTTTATTCCTACTAACAGACATATTGTACCTATGTGTTTCACAAAATTATTCAACAATGAGGACTGTAATAAAGTTTTATCGAAAAAAATACCGATAATACAATTAGACGGTACAAACATTGTCATTTACGTATTGAATTGCCACAATAGAGAAGTTAATAAACACACCGGGAATTTGTACGGTAACATTTATTGAGTAAATGTTTACAATGTAACCAAGACTTTCTCAGGCATTCTTCATTTCTGGACAATAAATGTTATTAACACATCACAATATATATCCTCGCGAGGTAACAGCACAATCAACGTTAATTGCTGCCTCTCTTACGTGAAGAAGGTGGGCGTATCGCTAGGTATTCTATGCGTGCTCCCTGGGACGGCACCCTCGGCGCGCGCAAAGAAAAGATTGAGTCATCATAACAAATGCACAGCGTCTCCTCGCGAGGGCAGGGAACTCGCCACAATCGGCCTCCTCTTATCTGTGACGGCTGCGATCATTGTGTCCCGAATACTTCGTGCTTCGCTGTACGGATGACGAAATACTGGTGCGTTTTAGTCTTTTACTTCTCTGTGCCTTTGTTGACTTGTCGTGTTCTTTCGAATGGCTTTTTATGAACGTCCACCGGCTGCGTTTGTGAGACTCGCCTCTGACTTCATAAATCTTATCTCAGTCATCCCATCAAGCGAGAATTAAACAGTTGTATCTTAGCTTAAGTCGGGAAAGTTAGAATATAATCATGATGATATCCTTTTATCAAAAGCTATCCATAATGCACCATGTGAATAACTTTAGTAACAGTTCTTGGTTCGTTAGCATGTATTAACAGCCTAATAGTATTCTAATGTAATCAATCTTTGCGAAATTTCCAAACAAAAACTCATCAAGATGCTTCTCGTAAGAAAAAAGGAACTTATCAAAAAAGTATTTTTAAATTACCAGAAAGGAAAAAACTGCTCCATTAATCATTTTGATGAATAAAGTTAGTATCACAGATACTTGCGTCGAATGTTATGCGTCCCGCTCATTTTTTAATATGAGTTTTCATAGCGAAACTTGCAAGTCTTCGTTTAATAATTTCCGATAAAAAGTTAATATACCAAATATAATAATTTTTAACAATAGTTCGAACAAGGAACGAATCATAATGAGAAAGTATAAATCAAATTGTTTCCCAAAGTGAACAGGAATATATGAAGTAAAAGACCATTATTGCGTGAAGTGTGATGTATTTTAGCGTCCGCGATATCATTGATGTTCAATGTTGGAGCGTATCAAATAAAGAGCCCGCGGCCACATTTTGTCATCCCGTCTCCGGCCGACGCAGTCACACATTTGTCGAGGCACTCGCTTGCTGGCTGCATTTTTAGAATTATTAATTTGGTTCGTGTTCTTATACTGTGTTAAAGTGGCCGATTTTGTGCCAACCTTATAAATAAAACATAGCCAGTCTTCCCTTGTGACTGTTTTGTACGAGTCAATGCTTGCTTAAATACAATATGAAGTTGCATTGTTTTACTCTAAAAGGAGAAGTTTTTTCCATGAGATTCTACCGTTTTCGGTATAAATACGTTGATATTGTAATCATATCAAATTAATTAATGTTAAGGCAGCGAAAACGTTTTGATAATTGTATGTTTAATATTTTGAATGTTTTTATTGCAGGTTGAAGTGGTGATATTGGATAAGAATGATAGTCCACCGGAGTTCAAGAACATCCCACCTGCTTATTTGGCTTCTGAAGACTTGGCGCCGGGACAGAGGATCGCGTCCGTGACGGCCGAGGACCCGGACACCATCGGGACCATCACCTACAGCATTCAGAATGAGGAGCCTATGCCCTTCTCACTGGATCCTCAAACCGGAGTACTGACGCTGAAGGACCCTCTCGATAGAGAGACGCTCGCGGAGTACCAAGTCATTGTCAGAGCTGACGACGGCGAGCAGTTCACTGACGTCACGGTTATAGTGCAGGTTTGTATAACGTCAGATACCTAGTTAAGTAATTGTCATTACTGCTGTCTTCGACCAGTCCGTTTACTGCGTTTTAACGACTTACTTTATTCAGATGACCACAACTGGTCTTCCTTATAGCAAAAGTGATAAGAATTGGAACCAGAACACACAACGTATGTCTTAATAAAACAACCAGCTTGTAGATTTGGATCAGAGAAAGAATACTAAAAATACAGAAGCATTGTTTAAGAACTTGTAAAGAAATTCCGAATTTCATTTCTACAAGGGGTACTTATTCATTCTAGTTAATGGGCAAGAAGTTAGCATTAAAATAAATCTTTAAATCTTCACTTTAAGACCGAACGCAATCACAATTAAGCATTTATGAGTGATGAATCACTTTAGTGTTTTAACTAGAGATAAGATACTGCTAGCGGGTTGCTTGCTTACGAGTACGATTTTTGCATCATTCTTTTTTATTTCACTTATATTGCATTGAAATAGAGCCGTAAATTTACATAAATATTTCTTGTATTTCATCCTTCTTGGTGCACGAATAGCTCAGATACTAATTTTAAAGTACACAATTCGTTAAGTAGGTACCCGTTGTATTGTTATACATACCCCGCACACTTAAAATAACAGGAAAAAAAATAGTGAATATACTCGTACTTTCTGGGTATGATTGAAGCTGTAAGATACCCACTACAAAACAAAAACATTTACGTAATGTTAACCAATAAGTATAAGTAGGTGCTTTGAGATTATAAACAAAAAGAAGATAGCGTAGTTTTTTATTTACGTTTAGTGATTGTGTGGCCGGTACGTGGAAATACGCTTCTGTTCTCGGTCCGGTGCCGCGTCGGCCTCAATCAGTCCAGTTCTTATCACACTGTCTGCATCCACTTGTCTGTTAGACGTATGACTGGCGATTAGCTAATCATTGGAGCTTTTAGATCTGTATATAACTTGTATATGCGCATAGTTGGGGAGTCCGACGTACTTACAAAGCCAACTGGTTCGTATTTATTCGAGATAACACTGCGCGAGGATGTTTGTCGATATACAAATAAAATTTTATCAAATATTTTACTCTATATGAAAACATATTATATTGGCGTGGTTTTTGCATGTAAGTTTTTGTAATAGCTCTTTGTGTACTAAAAATTAAATTATCGAGCGAGTAATTTATTTACAGGCGGCCTGCATGCTTGCCACCTTCGTAGTATAAAATGACTCTTAAAATCCAGATCATATTACCAGAGGTGAATGTTCCGTTATGTTCAACAATTTGCACGTGACATGAAATATTACAGGTAACGGACACCAACGACAATCCCCCGGTGTTCAAAGAGAGCGCATATTCTTTTGACATCCCGGAGAACGCGGGGCGAGGCATCGTTGTGGGCACCGTGGCGGCCATTGACCTCGACTCGGGGCCCAACGCCCAGCTCACCTACACCCTCATCTCTGACTGGGCCAACGACGTATTCACCCTTAACCCACATACTGGCGTTTTCACCCTAACAGCCAGACTTGATTATGAAGAGGTACGTTTTATTACATTCCCACTTTATTTGTAGAATTTTATTAGATTAAGAACACGTAAAAACCAGTTATAACTACTCCACAGTATATTTTGCACTGGGTATTATACAACCTGTCATAATGGCACAGTGCCATATAACTCCTATAAACCCAATATATTTCCATCAGGAACCCAAGAGGAGTAGACAAAGATGACAACAATCACATTATTATACCTTATGCCAAAGCACTTGATGTGTCAAATAAAAGTGATTGGTTGATTGAGAATTTATTTCATAATTAGGACAATAAGACAAAAACAGTAATTAAACATTACCTTCGTCCAATAAGTTTTGTTCCGAATATGATTTGTTGTATGATGTACATAAATAGCTCGACATAATATAAATTGTGAACTTGAAGATAAATCTGAAGCTCCGGTTGAAACTTCTGTAGGTACGTGATAATGCTTGCGCCTGAGGGCTCTGGAATAAAATGACAGCAAATGTTAATTGGGTTTTAAAAAGGTTTGAGTAGTTAATGTACATTGTCGTTAAAAAGCCTGGCCGCATGTCCAAAGAGGTGCAGGCAAATGTTTTAAAAACATTCGTAAATGGTGCGACAACACCGTACAAAACCGACGAAATGAGCAATTAAAATACACTTTAAATAGATTAAGTGATTACCGTGCAAACTGTCTGCAGGTTTATCACAAAGATGTTGATCCGGCAAGGCCTAGACCTTGACATATTGAATTGAATTAAAAAAGCAATTCATTAGCAATCATTACAAATAAGGATGCAACGTGCGTGTTACCTGCTATTGATTGGAATTAACTATTTTGTGAGAAATATCGATTAAATTGAGACCTTATTAACCAAGGTCCAAGGTTTCAAATTTAAGGCAATTTAATAAAATACACAGCGACATGTCCGCGACTGCTCTTTCATGCCTTGAAATAGTCTGATTGATTTCAACGTGAGTTTCGATTACTCCTCGCCAATAAATTAACAGTATTGCATGTTGTAGACGTTGAAATACTCTTTTTGTGTAGTTTTCAGCGTTTAATTACCAGAATGTATCTGCGGCAAGATAGTATCTTGAGTGAATTAAATGAAGCTGCGGCTCGATGAATCAGTTTTTTCTTAATCGCAATCTTTTATTAACCATTCTACTTGATATGATTTGATTTAAGCGATAAGTTATAAGTAAATACAATTATTTATTCGGTAGAATGCGGTATAATTGCATTTAGAAGAAATAAACTAGTTTTAAAATGGTGCCTCGAGCCCGGTGTCACCTGTCCGGGCCTAGAACTCCGTATGCCGTACATTTGCATCAAAATACAAATCATTTTGATTAATAGTAATTTGATTTTCAACATACATAAATAGCACCAGCGTGTAAAAAGTACTAACCGTGAGTAGTTAAGGCGTTTGCTTCGGCTGTTCTTCCAGTTAGGAGTAATTTATGAGGCTCGTCCGCGTATAATGTTCCTCAACATTGTCCGCTTACTGCCACGTTGAGTACCTATTTCGAACGGCCACAAATTAAACTACGCCCGATACTAAGGCCTGTTTATGAAGGAAATATGTTTCGTGTGCAAGCTACATTGTTTCATTCGCATCACATCAGAAATTATATTTTCTGGTAAACTGCCTGGTAATTTGCTTACTCCATTAGGGAAAATATCACTTAGATGTATCGTCGATTAACGTAAATTACCTTTATGATTAAAACAGAACAAAATAAATATTGATTGAATGAAAATATTCCTTAAAACATCAAAGTAATATTCGTTGACCGTTATTTCACCCATGATTAGGCAGAGCCTCAGGGCTGTTAAATGTCTCCTGTCACTGCAATACAATATTAGTATATATTATTTTTTAAGGATATAATAATATATATTAACTTATCTTAGTGGACATACCTATCAAATCCAGTCCATGCTAGCGCAGTGCTTGAGGCCATAGTACATTGCGGTTGATAGAATTATCTCCGCAGAGATCTTCAGGGCGATGACCTCGGCACTAGCCTCGTAGTTACTTTTCAAAGTACCTCCAAATAAGCTTATTATCAAACAACTTACTGCTGTCAAGAAACTCACCAAAATAACCGTCCATCAAATAAGTATCATTCATTTACTAATAACACGCACCACAATAATGGCAGTTGTTTGTATGTTTATTACTTCGAGTAGGCACCTAGTTGAGAATATTTTAGATGCGAGTTTTGAATAGCCGCTTTTTCGCAATGTATTTAGATTGATACCTATTTAATTTATAAACGATGTCGATTTAAATTTCTAGCGTACAAATGACCATTAGACGTCTATTCAAATTACAAAGCTTTTAATTAAATGCTAAACGGATTTAAATGACACGTGACATTGTATAATTAATAACAGATCACAATTAATGAGTAGTGAGTTTAAATGCTTCTGAATATTTTAATAACATGTGCATGATTTTATAACCGTAGGTGCTACAGAGTAATAAACTAACCTATATATAAAAATAATAACGAACAAGTGAAATTTATTATGGGTCGTATAAAATACTGTATGGAGGTAATAGGCGCTGGCAATTCTGAGCCGAAGGCCAATATTGCCCGTAAGCGTATTCTTAATGGAAGACATGTGAATCTACTGTGTGAGGCGACTGGCCAAATGCCAGCCTACTTTAATACGAGCCAACTTTGAAGCTTGGTAATCAGTTGCATGGTGAAAAGAAATTAAATTCTTACGACAATCAGTTATGATAATTAAAGATTCAGAAATTTAAGAGACATAATTAAAAATAATGTACGCAAAAAGGTCTTAGCGATTTCAAACATTCCAAATATTGCTATTTTCTATATATGGACCAAAATAATGTAAAATAACCTTTTTAATCCTGACAAAGTACAAATTATGTAAATTATAAATATTATTAAGACAACTTTTGAATTATAATTATCTGCTATAGTAAAGTCCGTTCACACATAAATCAACGACATGATTTTTAACTTCTGAATATACCTACTGAATATACTTCTGAATATACATATTTATTTATCTAAGCTTTATAAATACGTAATATGTTCATTAATATTAATTGTTGCATTGTTTATAAAATAAACAGAATAATGTTTACAATCAAGTGGATAATCGAAACGTATCTAACTACTTCATTTTAAAGTGCGGTCTAGTACTATAGATTAACTGTTTGATTCTGGAAGGGGTCGAGAGTGGACTCGGTCGTGTCAGTGAGGAGCAGCGCTCGTCGCCGCCAACTCATCAAGTCGGCCGGCCTTGCTAATTAGTAAAAACAATTCGCGGTGTACGTTCGTTCTCTCGACCGCCCGCCAATTCCGCGTACCCCGCTAGAGAGCTGCTAATTTCATCCCGGTACAGTTTTTTCGCGTCGCGCATCATATTCGGCATTTGCCCGCTCGATCCTCCATCGAAATTAAGGCTCGACCAATGTCTGACAAAGCGGCCGTCCGCAAAACATCCCTGAGCCGGATTCCATGACCACTGCTTGTTTTTTAAATGGCCATCTCGCTTGACGATCTGCGAATGAGGGAGCTTGTCATAGCTGGGAAGTTTCGGTGTCCTATTATATGGAAAATCTGAATGCCAGCGTCATTCGTTAAATGTTATTGTCGTACTTTGTACAGCGTTGCTATTGTTTTGGAGTTGAGATTGTTGTTGGCCGAATACTTTCGTCGTTGCTTGTTTTTGAGGAATGTTTACACCAATGGTAAAATTAGTATGTTAAAGAAATGTTAGTTGTAAAAAGTATTTTGATGGTGCAGTCTGCATTGCACGTGTTTATAAATGGATATTTATTTTCGATACTACGAACTGTTCGACGACAAATAGATACTGAATTCATAAAGGTGCATCTTCAATTAGACAGTAATGTATAACGTGAACACGTTTATTTTCAGATACAGCATTATATCCTAGTGGCCCAAGCTCAAGACAACGGTCATCCGTCTCTTTCGGGTACTGTGACCGTGTACGTTAACGTCATAGATCTCAATGATAATGCGCCTATTTTCGACCCAATGAGTTTTTCCAACGAAATTCTCGAAGACATTCCAGTGGGTTCCTCAGTGGTCACAGTCAGTGCAACTGATCTGGATTCAGGTATGTATTCAATTATTAAATAAGCTAAAATTAACACCTATTACAAAGTAGCAGTAGAGTTTACTATTATTATGTTAACTATCTGCTTATTGCTTTCAAGCAACATATGGATTACTTACAAGAGTAAGTAAAATAAGAATCACAATATTTTAGATTTAGGTATGCATTCATATTTAACCAATTTTGATATTTTGTATTTGTAATTTGCAGGATTCAATGGCAGAGTTGCGTACAGTATCACAGCTGGGGATGACGCTAAAGATTTTACTATTGCCGACAACGGAACTATTTACACTGTAAAACTTCTAGATAGAGAAACACTGGCAATTTACAATTTGGTTGTAACTGCGAAGGACTTGGCCAAGCCACCTGAGCCCCGGCTTTCTTCAACAGTTCAGGTATAGCATAGCAATACTTATTTTTTTGCATTTTTGTCGTAGGTCTACTTCAAGCGCTAAGCTCTCTAAGGCTTGTGGAACTAAGAATCTTGGTTGCATGAGTTCACGAAAAAAACACGACTATTATATTTTGGTTACTTACACATAAAGTTACGTTTAATTGCATACAAACATTTCGTTGATTGAAACGGAAGCGGTCGACATATTTACAAGGTCCATGCTCATTACGAGCTATTGTAGGCGTGGACCATTGTTGGGTTTTACAATACACCCCTGATGAGTCCGGACTGAGATCTGGATTTTGATTTACTTAAGTTTAATAAGTGAATCAAAATCAACATCCAAAATCTTTACTTATACTACATAATAAAATAACCAGTATATCTTTGAATCGGTTTCGAATTTGAAGTAATAAAAACACTTTTGTTCATTTATCACCCTGCTTGTAATTTACAGGTTACGATTCAATTGAAAGATGTCAATGACATGGCCCCTGAGTTTATTACACCCAATGTAACAGCCATATCTGAAAATATTCCCTTGAATACTGTTGTAATGACAGTAAAGGCTGTAGATAAAGATGAAGGACGGAATGGTTACGTTGAATACTTTATGGCTGAAGCTCCAGATATAAATGGGTATTTTTCATTGGGAAACGTTGATGGCATACTCCGAGCAACCGGAAAACTTGACAGAGAACTGACATCAAGTTATACTATAACTGTGACTGCGAAAGACAGGGGTGATCCGCCTAATATGACGAAGATGAGAATAACTATTACTATTTTAGATGAAAATGATAATAGTCCCGTATTCGATCCAAAACAGTACAGTGCCTCTGTTCCTGAAAATGCTAGTATTGGGGCTAGTGTCCTACAGGTAACACAATTTGAAAGTCTCCATAATAATTATTTTACTCCAGCTCCATACCATTTTATACTATTTTAACTTATAACAAAATGTTCCAAATAAAAAGTACACCTGGAAAGGAAACGCACGCCCTATAAATTGGAATAAATGCCAATAAATTTAGGAAACTTAAAATTTGCGCTTGAAATAAAATAAAATAATTTCCAATGAATGCGTCTTCGTCGTACTATATATTTATTTTATTGTCTGACAGGTATCAGCAACTGATATTGATGAAGGTATAAACGGAAGAGTTCGGTATTCAATATCTTCTGGCGATGAAAATCGAGATTTTAGTATAAGTGAAGACACTGGCATTGTAAGAGTGGCCAAAAATCTTAATTACGAGAGAAAGTCACGGTATATACTAACTATAAGGGCCGAAGATTGTGCTAAAGATGATGTCCGATTCGATACTGCTGAATTAGCAATTGCAATTGAAGATATAAACGATAACCCACCTACGTTCCTAGATTCCCCATACTTAGCGTACGTAATGGAAAATATAATTCCTCCTAATGGTGGCTATATAATTACAATTCATGCTTACGATGCTGATTCACCGCCGTTCAACAATCAAGTACGCTACTTTATAAAGGAAGGAGACGCGGATCTATTTAAAATAAATGCCTCGTCTGGACAAATTTCTTTACTAAGTAAATTAGATCGAGAAGCTCAGGGTGAATATACTCTGGCTCTTGTAGCAATGGACACTGGTAAGTTATGACAGTAGATTTTTGTTGAGATTTTCATAAATTCTTTGAATATTAATTAATTATGCTGTGGAAGATGTCGATAACAGATTTTATAAGCATAGGATATTTTTTTTACTTAGAAAATATCTTATGAAATTATTGTTTTTTTTAGGTTCGCCACCCCTTACTGGATCCGGTACAGTAAAAATTGTTGTACAAGACGTTAACGATAACAGCCCTGAATTTGACCGACAAGGCTATAAAACTATCGTTAAAGAAAATTTGCCAGCAGGAACCATGATTCTTAGTCCCAAAGCGACAGATAAAGATGTTGGTAATAATGCTAAAATACGGTACAGTCTTTTGGGAGATAAATCTGAAAGGTTTCAAATAAATTCGGCTACTGGGGTAATCTCAACTAATGCTACTTTAGATAGAGAAGAATGGGATATATATTATCTTATAATAATGGCTCAAGATTCCTCTACCACTGATCCTCGCACTGCAACGGCTAATCTTACCATAATAGTGGAAGATGAAAACGATAACACCCCGACTTTTCCTCATCCATTGTATGAAGTACATATTTCTGACCGAACCGTTAAAGGAGACTTTGTTTTTGGAGTAAAAGCTAATGATAATGATGTTGGAATAAATAAAAAAGTTATTTATGGACTAAAAGGAGAACACGAAAATTTATTTAGTATAAGTAAGGATACAGGTGTTATAAAAGCGAACGATAATCTAGTGAAATACAAAGATAAACTTGGTTCAACGTTCAATTTAATTATAATTGCTACTGATAGTGGAGTAATCCCCAGGCAAAGTACAGCTGAACTTATTCTGATTCCAAAATCAGTGAAAAACTTTCCAAAATTTACGGTTACAAATAAGTTGACTTTCACTTTTCCTGAAGATACACCAGAAGGAGTATTGGTAACTAGGTTATCAGCTACATCTCCGAAAAAAGGTCCAACTGGCTTGTTACAATATGGCATTGCAGGTGGGAATGTGGGTGATGCATTGAGAGTTGAGTCCATGAGTGGTGAAGTTTTTATAACTGGAAAAGGTCTTGATTACGAAACTATGCCACTTTACGAAGTATGGTTTGAAGTTAGAGATTCTGATAACCCGCCCCTGAAATCATTTATTGAAATAGAAATTAAAGTAACAGATGCTAATGACAACGCTCCTGTGATTGAAAATGCTTTATACAATGCTACAGTTATGGAAGAAGAATCACCGCCACAACTAGTAATAACAATTGAAGCTCATGATGATGATTCAAATGAAAATGGGAGAATATATTATAAGCTTATAAATGATTATGAAGAAACATTTAGCATTGATTCTGAAAATGGAGAAATATACACTAATATAGCTTTAGACCGAGAATCCATTCCATTTTATGAAATACTAGTTGAAGCTGTTGATCACGGAGTGCCTCAGATGTCTGGCACTTCAACTGTTATTGTAACTGTTCTAGATAAAAATGATAATCCTCCACGTTTTACAAGGCTTTTTAGTGTAAATGTTACAGAAAACGCCGAAATTGGGTCCTTTGTCATAAAGGTAACTAGTTCTGATTTAGATTCTGGTCCTAATGCCAATGCTACTTACAGTTTTGTTGAGAATCCAGGTGAAAAGTTCATTATTGATCCAATAAGTGGAAATGTAACTGTTGCTCGTCATTTAGATAGAGAATTGCAGGATGAATATATCCTTAAGGTAGCAGCAATAGATGGAGCTTGGCGATCAGAAACACCATTAACTATTACTATACAAGATCAAAACGATAATGCTCCTGAATTTGAATATTCATATTACAGTTTTAATTTCCCTGAATTGCAAAAGAAGAATAGTTTCGTGGGGCAGGTTATAGCGACAGATAGAGACAAACAGGGACCGAATTCTATAATATCATATTCGTTACAACAACCTTCTGACTTATTTTCTATTGATCCTGCTACTGGAGAAATATTAAGCAAGTATATGATGAATTATAAGAGGACATCAGTTAATTCATCCCCGGAAAACACGTATTCAGTTGCTGTTGTAGCAACAGACAATGGAAAACCACCTATGTCTTCAGAATGTTTAGTGACAATTAACGTTGTTGACGCAAACAATAATGCCCCGAAGTTTAGAGAACATGAAAGATTTGTACCTGTGCCTAAAGATGCGATAGTGGCAGAAAAGGTGATAAAACTCACAGCCGAAGACATTTTTGATTTTGGGATCAATGCAGAAATTGAATATTATGTTTCTGGTGGCAATGGGACCGCTTATTTCACAATTGATAAAAAAGATGGATGGGTGATAGTAAGCAAACAATTTTATTATTTGGGACAGTATTATGAACTAAGAATAAAAGCTATCGACCGCGGTGTTCCACCCCAATCAGATGAAACGACTGTAACATTTGTCGTCACAGGTGAAAATATTTATAGCCCAAGATTTACAGCTTTAAGCTATCAAGTAATTGTTCCAGAAAATGAGCCAATAGGATCTTCTATCTTGACTGTAAAAGCTAGTGATGAAGACGATGGACCAAATGGAATCGTACGATACTCAATTTCCTCTGGAAATACTGGGAAAGAATTTCAAATACATGCTGCATCAGGGATTATCAGTATTTTACGACCACTTGACTATGACACAATTCAAGAATATCGTTTAAATATAACAGCAAAGGATTTAGGCTTTAAGTCTAAAGATACAACTGCAACATTGACAATAATTTTAACAGATATTAATGATAATGCTCCACAATTTAACCAGTCCTTATATACGGCCTATTTACCAGAAAATTCTCCTGTTGACAGTTTTATATTTAAAGTTACGGCAGTTGATATTGATTCACCTAAGAATGCTATTATAAAATACTACATAAATGATATTGAAATGAAGTCGATGTTTTATATTGACAAAAATACTGGAGAAGTATTTTCAAAGGAAGTTTTCAATTATGAAGAGAAAACTTTCTATAAAATAAAAATACGAGCAGAAAATCCCGATTCCATAATGCATAATACAACTGAAGTATTAGTCCACATAACCGGTGTTAATGAATATTATCCGAAATTCAAGCAACCAGTTTTTCATTTTGATGTATCAGAATCAGCAGAAGTTGGAACCAACGTCGGTGCTATTCAAGCGTTTGATCAGGATAGTGGGGATGATGGCATAATTTATTATTTATTTGTTGGTTCAAGTAATGACAAAGGTTTTAGTATCAATTCCCAAACCGGTGTTATTAGGGTTGCCCGATATTTGGACCGAGAAACACAAAATCGTGTAGTTTTAACTGTGTTAGCGAAAAATTCTGGTGGAATTCATGGGAATGATACTGATGAAGCACAAGTTATTATTTCAATTCAGGATGGTAATGACCCACCTGAATTTTTACGACACTATTACGAAGCCACCATCTCTGAAGGTGCTAATATTGGAAAAGACGTAATACAAGTGCAGGCTGTAGATAAAGATGTAAGGCCACAAAATAACCAGTTCAGCTTTTCGATAATGGGTGGAAACGCTAATCAAGATTTTAAAATAGATCCACAAACTGGTGAAATTGAAGTTGCACGAAGTTTGGATAGAGAATCTTTAGCTGTATACTCTTTAATAGTTGGCGCTATTGATACCGGCACACCACCTCAAACGGGCACTGCTACCGTGAAAATAACCTTAACCGATATAAACGATAACGGACCAGTATTTGACGTTGCGAACTTTGAAGGTTCAGTTTATGAGAATGAACCGCCAAATACTAGTATTACAACTTTGTCCGCAACAGATCCTGATCTTCCACCGAATGGTGCACCTTTCTCATATGCAATAATTGGTGGTAGACACCAAAGCTATGTCAAGGTTCATAAACATACGGGAGTCCTCTTAACTACCAAAAAAATTGACAGAGAGGTAACGCCCAATTTAGAAGTAGCTATCCAGATCGAAGATAGTGGCACTCCTATGATGAAATCAAATTATACAATATTAATAACGGTTCTGGATAGAAATGATAATCCTCCTTCACCAAGGTCAGCACATGTTCTAGTTTATGCTTTCAATAACAAAGTGCCTCAAGGCAAAATTGCAGATGTAAAACCAAATGATCCTGATATTGTCGGTGACTACAAATGCAAAATTATAAAGGATTCAACTTCTGAAAATACTCTTGCTCTTCTCAATATAAGAACTGGTTGTGATCTATACACAAATGGCGTCAAACTAGGCCAAGGATATTCATTCTCTGTCGCTGGGAACGATGGTATTCACAGAGATGTTATATCATCAATAAGTGTCGAATACTTTTCTTTCGACAATACTACTGTTGAGCAATCAATCACAATGAGAATATTAAATATGACTGCTTCAGATTTTCTAACGCATTATTATAGAAGCTTATTGGAAATATTAAAAACTGGCCTTAAAAACAAAGAAAGCATTTACCTGTACAGCATAAGCGAAGCAGACAATAATTTAGATTTGACCCTTGCAACAAAAGCAAATCATTCTATATGGAAAAAAGAAAGTACAGAAAGGTATATAAAAGCTAAAGAATATGAAATAATGAAACTTTTAAAAAGTGAAATAATGCTATCATACTTTCCATGTAAATCACATAAATGTGAAAATAATGGCCAGTGTACAGATGGTATTAAAGTTCTGGATGACACAAAAATAACCGAAAGTGCAACTCTTATTTTGTCTTCACCCCTTGTGAGACATGAATATCATTGTCATTGTACTGATGGTTTCATGGGGGTCAACTGTGAAAGGCGTCAAGATCCATGCTCTCCAAATCCATGTCGATTTGGTGGCCAATGTCGAGAACAAAATCATGATTTTGTTTGTAACTGTCCAGCACGACGTGAAGGTAAAACTTGTGAACTAGAAAGAGATGATGTTTGTAGCAGTAACCCGTGTAAAAATGGTGGATCGTGCAAAGAAAGTGCCGACAGAAACTCTTTCTTCTGTTTATGTCGTCCGGGTTATCGTGGTAATCACTGTGAAGCATTAGTGGATTCATGCAGACCTAATCCCTGTATGTATGGTGGAATATGCGTTAGTTTGAAGCCTGGATATAAATGTAGTTGTACAAATGGACGGTACGGAACGCATTGTGAAAGCACAACATTTGGATTTAGTGAACTATCCTACATGCAGTTCCCGGCTTTGGATGCATCGACTAACGACATAACTTTAATATTTGCCACAACTAAACCAGACGCATTGTTATTGTATAACTACGGTGCACAAACTGGTGGAAGATCTGACTTCATAGCTATTGAATTACTGGGTGGAAAGCCAGTATTTTCATTTGGAGGAGCTAGGACATCAATAACCTCAGCAGCTATTACAAACACAAATCGAAACATGGCAGATGGTGGTTGGTACAAGCTCACTGCTACAAGAAATGGACGAGTAATTTCATTGAGTGTGACAACATGTACCGATCACGGAGATGTTTGTATGGAATGTGAACCAGGAGATGATTCTTGTTACGATGACGATACGGGACAAGCAGGGTATGTATCAACAACATTTGAAATTACTCACATACGAAATAAATTTATTAATTTTTTTTTACCCATTCAGGATGATATATATGCAGGTTTATGCTGGTTGTTAAGGGTTCGATGCCCATTTATACTTGCATTGCGTTTTGTTGTTTCTTTGTATGACATCTAAATATCAAACTCAAAGGTGACTTGACTGACTGACATAGTGATATATCAATGCACAGCCCAAACCACTGGACGGATTGGGCTGAAATTTGGCATGCAGGTAGATGTAATGACGTAGGCATCCGCTAAGTAAGGATTTTGATTAATTCTTCCCCCTAGTGGATAAAATTGAGGATGAAACTTTGTCAATTTTAAACCGATATATTATATATAACTACGCGGGTGATACTGCGGGGCACAGCTAGTTTAGTATAATTTTGTAACTTTAATACATTCATCATTTTATATGTGTATTGGAAAGGTGTGTTAATATTGCCTTATTTTCAGGACACTAAACTTCAACAACGAACCATTACTTGTCGGAGGATTACACAAAGCTGATCCCGTATTGGAACGCCCAGGGCAGATACATTCCGATGACTTTGTTGGGTGCATGCACAGCATCACAATAAATGGGCGTTTACTTAATTTAACAAACCCAATACAAGCCCGAGGTGTTGAAGCAAATTGCGAACGTTCAGAAAAGGGTGCATGTTATAAACAGGACGTCTGTGGAACTGGCAAATGCTTAGACCGATGGAACGCTAACCTGTGCAAGTGTGACACCGGCTTCATATCATCAGACTGCAGTACCTCTCTTCAAGCTATCTCAGTAGCTGAAACTGGTTTTATCTTGTATTCAATTTCAGAAAAACATAGAAGAATGCAACTACTAGAAACATTTTATGGAGGAAACACGTTGTGGGACAAGAAAAATGGGAAGCAATCTGGCAAAGTAATAGCTAAAATAAATAGCCCAACAAAAAGCCTATCATTTCTCTTTAAAACACACAGAAAAGATGGTGTTCTGTTTTATGCAGCAACTGAAAAATACTATACTCTAATTGAATTACTAGGAGGTAAAGTCAGCTATTCATCTAAACAAAATACAGTTGTAAATATGACTCAAGCGGAACAAAACGATGTATCTGACGGGATTTGGCATAACATAACTTTATTGTCAATCGGGAGGAGTATACGATTGATTGTAGATAATGTAAATGTTGGTGAAGAGCTAGATGCAGCCGGAGTACATGACTTCCTAGACCCTTACCTTACTATTATATCTTTGGGTGGGCTGAAAACTGAATGGTTGAATACTCAAAGTCAGAATAAATTTGAAGGATGTTTAGCAAATTTTACAATCAACAATGAAATACAGCCATTTGGGGGAAACGGAAGCATGTTCAGAGATACTGTTCGTAAAGGAAAGATATTAAATGGATGTCACAATTCTTTTGGCGTTGGAGCTGCCCAGAACCCGGATCCATTACAAATCGGAATTACTCTCGTAATTGTTTTCTTTATTATACTACTTGTCGCCATATCACTTTCAATAATTTTCTATCGTCTTCGAAAGCAAAAGAAGGAGAAAGGTAATGAATCTGGAAATAAAACAACTGTAGTACACTCAAAACAAAACGGAGGCGCTGCTATGTTAAATGCTCCGAATTTAATTGCTGGCACAAACGATAGTTTAATGGGTAGAAGTCTGCATAACAATGATACCAGTCTAAACAGTTATATGTCTGAGAATGCAGACATTACACGAAATGTTGGACACATAGTTGGACCTGAACTTTTGTCCAAGAAATACAAAGATAGAGAAATTATGAATATAGATCCACCAAGACCACAACGTCCTGACATAATAGAGCGTGAAGTTGTAGGAAAAAGTCCCGCTTTGAGAGAAGATCACCATCCGCCGCCACCTCTTTCTACGAACACATCGCATCATACTCACGATCATCCAAGTGGAATAGATTTGAACTCGGAAGTACCCGAACACTACGATCTTGAAAATGCTAGTTCGATAGCACCTTCTGATATTGATATTGTTTACCATTACAAAGGATTCCGTGAAGCCGCGGGAGTACGAAAATATAAAGCAACACCGCCACCCATAGCTGGCTATCATCATAAACATCAAACTCCCCAACATAGACACTCACCACATCATCCTAGCGGATACCCATCTAGAGTGCTACCACAAGGGTCACAACCACCCCCCCAGCCCCGACAACATCAAACCACGCCACTAGCACGACTCTCTCCAAGTAGTGAATTAAGTCAACAGCCAAGAATATTAACGCTTCACGATATTTCTGGAAAACCACTACAAAGTGCTTTACTTGCCACTACGTCTAGTTCGGGAGGCGTGGGAAAAGACGCATTACATAGTAATAGTGAACGAAGCTTGAATAGTCCAGTGATGTCACAATTGAGTGGGCAGAGCTCTTCTGCAAGCCGAAAGACACCCAATGCAACTCCACAAGTTCCTCAAGTAGTATCAGTGGGTTCAGGTGCAGTAGGTTTAACAGCAGAAGAAATAGAAAGAATGAATGCGAGACAACGCACTTCCAGTTTAGTTTCTACATTAGATGCAGTTTCAAGTTCAAGTGAAGCGCCTCGTGGAGGAGTTGGGGTCGGACACCATATGTCACACAGACATCACTCGCCTCCTGATGATAACAGAAGCTCAACAGGATCTGATGATGAAAGTGGCAACGACAGTTTCACTTGTTCTGAAATTGAATATGATAACAATAGTATAAACGCTGATAAAATAGAAGATGTAAGAAGACAGAATGTAAACAATGGTAGTAATCCCAAGAAGCCAATTTTGCCGCCTCCATATGAAAGTTTTGACTCTTCATTTCGGGGCTCGCTAAGTACTCTAGTCGCGTCCGATGATGATTTAGCACCACATGTGAGCTCAGCTCTGTACAGACAAGCGAATGGGTCGCCGGCTTCAGCTTCCCTAGGCTGGGACCACTTATTCAATTGGGGACCTAATTTCGAAAGCATGATTGGGGTGTTCAAAGATATAGCAGAATTACCAGACGCTGTGAATGGACGAATGTCTTCCTCATTAAGACTTCAAAACGGTACCCCAAAACCGTCAGAAGAATATGTATAAATTTTATAAAATAAAAAAATGTAAATAGTATTTTCTTAAGGCTTAAGATTTTGTACAAAACTATTGTTGCGATCTTGTATCAAGGTCTCTAGTTTCTTGCCATATATCGCATTGTTAATTAAGTAATAATCCTTCCTTTAACATTAAAATATATATAATTTGCTGCAAAAACAATTTGATTGAGGATTATTACTCAATTAATTAATAAATAGGTATAAACATGTAAAATAATATGATTTTCTATTATGAAATGTATATTTGACCTCGACGTTGGTTTGTAAAAAGAGCTCGTTGTTATGTAAATATACCGAAAAATTTGCTACAATAATGTCATGTACAGTACAAATTACATATGTATCATTGGATATTTGTAGACACTCTTAGTCCTCATTTTTCTTATAACAGGCCATATTATGTAGTGAACAAAGTGCCAAATACTCTGTTCAAAAGAACTGACTGATTTAAGTTTATGTAAAAAAAATAAAATCATAATTTAAATAATGATTCGGAATTTTATTATTCCCTTGTCCCTTCTATAGGCCAAAATTTTGTCCAGTCGCTATATTCATGTAATGTGTATAATGTTTAAAACCCGTTTCGTGTGGGCAGGCAATAGGGAAAGATGACATTACTAAAATAAGGAATAGAAAGTACTAATTAATTATTATAATTAATTAGCAGAAAACATTATTTTCCGACATGCTTTTCCCCTTGAAACAGATTGAAAGTTGATTGGAACCCATACATAATAGTACTGCGGTTGATTTACTAAGTCGGTGTTAAATAGGTACTTCAACTTCTGTTCCGGAAATACATTGAGCGTGTTTAAACCTATAAAAAGTATTATTATCAGTAGAGCCCTTAACAGCAATTAAGACATTGTGTGTTGACGCTTGAAATACACGCGGTCATGATAAGATGGCAATGCGCCTATTTCTAGCGATAATTTTGAATATCATTTACATACAGTTTTGGAACAATCATTAATAGAGTCGAAACTATGAAAAAATATTAATTAAACTTAATTGGCTAGTTTCTATTTATATTTTACGTCACGTGGTTTCACTCTTGCAGCTCTCGTTTCCGTGGGAGCACGAGAATAAAATGTTACTCACTGGTCATGCAGCAATATATTCCGAAAATATTTTTTCAAATCGGGCTCGTAGTTTTTATGTTTATTTGTTACATACAAAAATTCCAAAATCATTCCACTTTATAATATTATTAGTTATATCAAATGTTAGTAATGTTTCCAATGTTTATTGGAAATACATACCTTGTTATGGAATTTAATTGAAAACGATTTAGTATAACTTAATGTAATTTATATGATTTTTCACTGCCTGTAATAACCACATATTAATACTCTGATAGTAAATCTTTATTTTAGGGATACAACAACATTACATTTTTAAGCATCACAAGCTTTTGTAGATTTCTTTGTGGATGAATGGGGAGGTCATTTTTAATTAAACTGTAATCAAAAGAATGTAATATTGCTACAATAAATGAGACAGTGTCTTTGTACTACCTTTACAAAACAAAGCCGCCGTACCAATATAGCGAAAATCTAGTAATACATAGTTCTTAGAATAGATAATTTTAGGGGAGGCTCAGGTCCATAGTTCTAGTGTTCTTACGAGGTGTTTGTTTGGATAATGTTGCTGAAGCTAAGGTTGCTCCGTAAGTGCCGCCGTACCATCGCGAGGTATAAATGTGACAACGTTACATATATTGCATGAAAATAGTGTGATCATTACAGTGGCAATGTATTTTGTACTTTTTTTATTCAACTTTATTTTCGCATGTGAGTATATGTAAAATTATTTACGCTTTCTTGTATTCGTTATTTTTTATAAATTGCAATTTTGATAGCAAACAGACTCAGAACTCAGTGATTGCGGCATAAAATATAATTGAATCAAAACTATATTGAGTTTTAAATTATATGTACTAGAAATCAACAACTAAATATCAAAATCATAACAATAAATGATACTTCAAGTCGTTATTCAAGAACGCCTAGTTTAAAATTAGGCTTCTTTAGTAACGCATGAAAATCACTTACAGCGAATCAGTCACACCGTTCATACTGAAGTGATCAGATTTGAGCGACGTGTGAACGTTCATAATTGAATTACTTTCATAACATTATCTAAACTTGTAATAATCATGTCAACTCACGAGATTTACGGTTCAGCAAAACTTGTATATGTCTAAGAAGAAATTTAAAGAATCTGCCTGAGAAGCCGATGGACTTACCACGGCATTCGTTGTTAGTGGCGTTGGTAGCAAACATCTTCGGTTACAAACATTTCTTTAATTTTACCCATAACTGAAAACTACAGAACTAAATGAAATCTATAGAAATTATCTTTGTGCAACTTACGAGCTGCTGTAGAAAAAACAGTGATAGATACAACTTTAGATCACAGGGATTTTTTTTTACTTATAGACCATATATTATTTTTCAGGGATAAGTTCTACCAAAGCGCAATGTGTAACACCTCCATTAGAATGTCCCAACGAAAACATAACATTTTGGCTCTACACTAAGTAAGTACAAGTCACTCACGCATAAAAAAACTGAAATAATCTAATAAATCTTTTGCATTATATAAAGCAATATTTGTGAGGGTAGATGTAAAAATGAATATATTATGAGCCTGTTGTGTCCCACTGCTGAGCAGAGAATTAATGCCAAATAAAATTTATATTTATCATAATTTTTTTATATCTGCCCTACCACTATAAAAGTGTACGCGTGTATTGCTGAGAGTGCTGAGTTATTTATTATAATCATAAGTTTACTTCAGTCCTTCATACCATTACCAATAGATATTTAAAAAAATATCAATGGTCAGCACGATTCGGTGAATGTAAACGTCTCACTTGATGGGATAACACTTCAAGAACAAAAAGTGATCTAGACGTCGACAGACAAAATTATCTTATCTCTTTGTTACATAAAATTACGATCACTGAATCACTAGGAGTTTGAAAACGTTTTTATAGAAAAATGATCTATGCTGTACAAAATAAGGTTTTTAATTGATTGTACTTATCATTAGGACTTAAATATAGGTCAATGCCTTAACCATGGCCGTGACTGCCAGACAAATATTATTATTATCACAACTTCATTCGGGCATTCATTTGTTTTTACTTCCTCATTAAATTTTGAAACCTTGAAACGAAGGCAGTTTTATGTTTTTTTAAATTTATCTCTACTATTTTAATTCAATTTTCAAAAAAGTTTGACACTCATTATTCTTATTAGTAAGCTGAATAGACATATTGTAGGCTATATTTCTCTTTATTTTTCTGTACCAATGTGTATTAAAACGTAAAATTTGTAACAGTCTGGTGAGGGCGGTCCGGAGGTCTAGTGCGAGTTTTTCACTGCCGCCAAGTCTTTGCGTTGATGTAAACGCAGATTTGTCTCTTATCTGTGGGTCGACGGATTTTAAGAAACCTTGCACGAGGCACTCTGTCCAATAATGGCCTTAATATTTATTATTTTCTAGGGCAAACAAAGATGATCCTCATCAAATTCTGGCAATGAATGACAGTTCCATAACATCAGCTCCGTGGGTCAAAGATGCTCCCATTAAGATACTCATCCACGGTTATGCTGGTTACAGAGACTATTCACCTAACACTGAACTAAGGCCAGGTACTAAATGATTATGAACGAAATTATTACCTTTGGTTAAACATATGCAGAGCTTGAACAACTTCCTTAATGTTTTCCAATTTCCAAAAAAACATTGGTTCAAGCTTAATTTTACATATAATGACCGAAACAACAGAAAAGAAGAACAAACAATTGTATCGATTACATAATATGTGAGGGTACCTGACGTGATATTTAAAATGGTGGTAATATATTTTACAGCGTACATGGAATGCTGCGACTACAACATAATATCCATCGACTATAACCCTATAGCTAGAGAACCATGCTACGTCCAATCAGCTCAGAACACAGAGCTGGTTGGTATGTGTACCGCGCAGCTTGTGGACCAACTGGTGACCAAGCACGGCTTCCTCCTGTCGCAGTTCCACGTCATAGGGTTTAGTCTCGGAGGTCAGACCGCAGGTTTCATCGCCAACTACTTGACATCAGGACAGTTTGACAGGATAACAGGTATTGAACCCGGTATAACTAAGATCATTTAGCACTCAAGCAAAAAGCAAGTATATTTTTTAATAATAGACAAAGAGTTGTAATTGTAACATTGAAACAAGTTCGTGTACATGTGCTACAATAAATGAAAGTCATAAAAAAATTATCTCGTTACAATTTGGTTTTTACTTAGATAATTACTTCATAGATAAGACTAACCTTTACTATTTAGTTTAAATGACATTGAAAATACGCTGCACGAGCCTTTTCAAATGTCGATCGCTAAAAAGAATTCACTTACTGCTTACTGCATTTTTATTAAAGAAACATAAAATAAATAAATACGCTCACGCCATCTCAGAAGGGTCCCGGAAGGGGTGAGCAGAGGTGTTGTAACAACAACACCCTCATTTCACCGAATATAATGAAGTGCCAGAGTGACAAATGAATCCATCACCGTCTCAGACACTATACATTCGAATAACTTCTCAGAAACATGCAGGTTTCCTCACGATTCAACTTCACCGTAATGGTGTGAGATATTTATTAAAAGTTATTTTCATTTTAAGTATAGAATTAATATACTATGAAAATAAAGGCTCTTAAAAATTTATTGTAAAGTAAGCGAATGCATTCGCAGCACTCGACCCAGCTATGCCACTGTTTGTGACAAATGACCCCAATAAGAAGATTGACATCACAGACGCGAAGTTCGTTGATGTGCTGCACACAAATGCTCTCGAGAAAGGAAAACTGGAAGCTTCAGGTCATGTAGACTTTTTTGCTAATGGAGGCATTACTCAGCCCGGCTGCAAGCCCTCGGCTGAACTGAGTAAGTTTGTTTTTCACATGCCTTTAAATTTTACAGCATAACCGATACTAAGTGACATTTTAACGACGATACAAAAAACTTATATACATTACATTAATTTGAAGAAATCTTAGTATTTCGGCATTTCGATCATCACCGTGCATGACCAAGTATTTGTATATAATAAAATATATGTAATAACTATACCGAATAATGGCCGTTTTTAAACAACCTATCCTTTACAGATGAATTGGTGTCCCCAGTTTTCTGTCAGAATTGTTCTAACCATACCTTCAATTTCGTAATAATGTTAACGAACGATAAATTATTGGAATGATGATAGATTGGTTAATCTTCAGTAACCTAAATGACAGATCGAAAGAATATTAAAAACGGCTGTAAATAAACGCCCAATTTTGGTCCATCAAAATTTCAATAGTTAGGTAAATCATTTAATTCATAGAGGTATAACAATGATTTCTAATAATTTTAGCAAAATCAGGGTGCGACCATGCGCGCGCGCCTATATACTACGCCGAGTCAATAACAACCACTGTGGGCTTCCAAGCCACTAGATGTCTCTCTTGGATAACGTACATGATAGGGTGGTGCGAGCTCGTGAACTCCGACGAAGACATATTGTTCGGTGAATACGTACCTTACAAGTGAGTATCTTGAAACACCTGAATTTATGTAAAGAACTAAAAATGCTTAAACATTTTTGGTTCGTTGTAAATTGGTGTGAAAATTGGATACAAGTTACAAAGCGTCAAATTGTATTGCTGGTTGTTGTTTTACATATCTATTTCAATATAGCCGGCAACTGTAGCTGCATTCACAAGTTTGTTGTAATCTGTACCTATCCATTTCAACTATAAATAGAATATCATTCTACATATAAGTTGAAGTACTCATCTAGTACGTAAATTCTTTAATTCTCCGTTTTAAATAGAACGCACCGCACTCGTATTCGTGGGATCATATAATGTTTGTAGACTATGTGGATATTGGATGAACTATAGCAATATCGGAAGAAACTATTAAGTATTTTGACAAAACAATGTATTGTTTTATTTGCAGTTCCTCCGGGTTGTATTTCTTCTCAACAAACTCAGAACCACCGTATGCGCAAGGCTCACGAAAAAGAAGCTCACGAAGTATCTATGACGTGGATCCAATTAAAAACTCTTGAAATATAAACGCTTTTTTATTTAGAATCCCCATGATTTCCTAACTACTTAACGGAATTATATACATTGTTGTACACATCTATCCACTTAAACGGTGAAAAGTGGGTGTTGTTGTGACAACACCCCTGGTTACTGGGACCCTTCTAGATTGGCGTGAGAATATTATAATATAAAATAATATTTAATACTATGGGTATCAAGCAACAGATGTGATAATATAATAAATTAAATAAGTAAAATATGAATCACGACAAATTGAATAGAATATTGGCCTATACGCGAGGATAGAGACCTGACACCTAGCAATAAACTGATGGTGCCGACCGAAAAATATGTATGTGAATATTAAAATTATAATTTTGAAAACATTCTAGTTGACTCTTTACCAACATAAATATACGACAAAAAAAATTTTATTATACGACGTAATGCACGTATAGATAGTAAATTGTAGTTGTCAGGTGCGAGCTCGTTCATGCATACATTAAATGGAATAATTTTATCAGTTCGCTAAAGTATTTTGATTGAGTTAACTGAGGGAACAGAACGCTGTTGGCGGTATTGACAAAAAAATTAAGCGTTATTAAAATTTTTCGTTGTTGCTGTTCGTATTTTTTTAGTTATAAAGTTAATTATTTTGCATTTTGCTATTTTTTATCAATATAAACAGGAATTGAAAAGAAATCATTCTTTTAAGAAAATTTGATTTGTGTTACTGACTTCAAATGTGGTCGACGGGAAAAACGGTAATATTCCTGTTTTTCAATTCAGCGATCCAATTTACCTACGCATGTGAGTACCTGCTTGTATCCATAAACTAATTTAATTTAAATGCTTAATTCTAAATTCGTTGTTGTCAATCTTCCAAAGCAACATAAATATATTAAAATAATGTTACAATGCCTAAACAAAAATAAGCCGTGGTGGCGCACTGCCACAATTTTAAACTGTATTTAATGTAAATAAGTTTAGTGCCTTCACCTCTGTCTATCCTCTCTTTGTAGCTTCATATTATTATTATTATTTTATGTTTATATTTGTTATTATTTTATATTTGTTTTTTTATTAATGATCACTAATTACAAGTAGAAAACTTGGCCCAAATCGGTGTCTCTCGGGATCGTGCCAAGAAGGCTGGCAGCATTGCCACGTTGAATAGCAATGCTGATTCTCTGAGCGAGAAAAGCCCCAGCCCGCTTGTCACGAGAAGCTTCTACCAGACGACGTGCAACCTCTTTGAAAAGTTGATGAGCATCTGGTCCCCAAGGCCCCAGAGTTTCAGATAATTTTATTATTATAGTAAATTTGAAAGAAGTACCCGAACGAGGAACTACCCGACTAGGGAATGTACTCTCTACATAATGTAGAGTACAATATAGTCTTAGAGCAGTGTTCAGCTACTGCGTAGAGTTGGGTATGTAGTGTTCCCATTATGGTAAATGCTGCAGGCGTTCTCAGACTGCAGTACACACTTACTATCATGCGGATTATAATATGCTTGTAGAATTAAGAAAAAGGTGGAATATTTAATGTTAAAACACTTTAATAATTCCTACTCTCTCTGATGTATCGTGTTCACCAAACGTAAAATAAAATAATCATGCGTTCTGTCGCGAGAAGGATCAAACATATGATTATGGACATAGAGATTATACGGTAATACCATTATTATACTTACTTGTACGAAATGGACCTTCACTCACTTGAAATCTATTGGTTATCGCCAATGCAATGGGCGACATATTTTGGAAAAGGAAATATTTTTAAAAGGCTTTTTTTACAAGATGTATTAATATATAAAAAATCATACAGTCAAACTGAGATCCTCTTCATTTTTAAGTCGGTTAAAAAGTAACATTATCTTGGTTATGTGTAAAAAAGGCGCTTATCATGAAATGCCTTCCGCTGCAGACACCTAATAATTGGATCGATAACATTAATAGTTTTACAAAAGGCCATTAGAACTGTATACATTAACATAAAGACATCCTTATTGCTTCACAATTTTCAATATTATGCCATATCAAATAGAAACTAAGGACACAAATTGCTAGTTCAAACTGACAGGCGCATCTATGATTTAAATTTATTTGAAAATCACCGTATACATATTGCCGAAGTCAAAAGTATACTAATATCTACAGGAGCCTAGAGATTCTTTTTCTTGAATTATTGGCACTCAGGCACCATCAAATAATATTTTCGTTTCAAAGCTTAGGTCTCTAACAATACAATTATATGTTTGTGGTCTGTTGATCATATAAGAATTTAGCCCACCTCATCGGCACCCAGATATGACATACCTACACTTATATTTAAATTGAGTTATTTGCTTCACAATAATATGCAGCTTCGAATAATTTGTTTCATCTTAAATATTTTCAGCTATATTTTCTGACTTGGAAAAATGTGTGATACCTCCGCTACAATGTCCAAACGAAAATATAACATTTTGGTTATACTCCAGGTGAGTATGGGAATGATGAGGAAAGAAAATATATCACTATTTTACATACATACATACATATGCTCACGCCTGTATTCCCCGAAGGGGTAGGCAGAGGTGTTGTAATCACAACACCCACTTTTCACCGAATATGATTAAGTGCCAACGTGACAGATGGTGAGTCCATCGCCGTCTCAGACACTTTACATACTTCATTGAATTACTTCTCAGAAATATGCAGGTTTCCTCACGATGTTTTCCTTCACCGTAAAGCACGTGGTGTGAAATATAAGTTTTTATTATTCATTTTATAAATACATAAGTTTTTTAGAAATACTCATTGGTACAGGCCCGCTGGTATTTGAACTTGCGTCGCTTGCGTAGCAGGCGACTGCTCAAACCTTAAGGCCACCACGACTCTTCATCACTATTTTACAAGTAAATAAACTAAATTAGTAGCAAGCTATTCTGTGAACCTTTCCTCGATATATCAGATTAAACCGAGATCGTCCGCGTCAAATACTAGCATCAGATGGAAGCTCTATAACATCAGCTCCGTGGGTCAAAGATGCTCCCATTAAGATTCTGATCCACGGATACAATGGGAATAGGGACGCCTCACCCAACGCTAAAATAAGGCCAGGTAGCTAAATAAATTGTTCTTAAATAAAATAGTGACGTTTGCTAGTTTTGGTCTATACATATATACAGATAAATAAAATTGAAGTATCTGCTTGTATTTCGAAAATAACACCTTTTCACTAAACGAATATGAAAGTATATACGGTACTGACATGAAAAAATTTATAAATTGTTACTTTGTCTGTTTGTTCCAGCTAATCTCCGAAACGGCTGGACCGATTTTAACGGGAATTTCACTGGCAGATAGCTAATTTTATAAGGCTATTAACATAGGCTACATTTATTTTATAAAAAATATTAGGTTTGTGCGGGTCACCAATGAAATTAACGGGTAAAGCCTCGATGCACTGATAGTTTGTTAATGACATTATGATAGAAAACCGCAAATGATACTCGTGCTGTAAAATTTCATAGAGTACAGACCCCTTACAAAGTTACAAGAAGGCGGACTGTGCGATTTTTTGCCACTTTTGTAGTAAATATGTATAGGAAACAAAATATTAAAATTATTTGACAGAGTACATGGAATGCTGCGACTACAACATAATTTCCGTCGACTACAGCCCTATAGCCATAAAGCCTTGTTATTTCCAAGCTGCTCAGAACACGGAGCTGGTTGGTATGTGCACCGCACAACTAGTGGATGAACTGGTCTCCAAGCACGAATTCCTCCTCGAGCGGTTCCACGTCATAGGGTTCAGTCGCGGGGGCCACATCGCTGGCTTCATCGCCAACTATTTGAAATCCGGAAAACTAAACAGGATTACAGGTTTGATACAAAGAAAGTCAGATACATATTTTCCTAACGCGAATGGACTCGTCTCTATGGTATTTGTAAATTAAATGTGCCTATAGTATTTTAATATAATATAATATAATGTATAACTTTTGAAAGATTTGACTGTTTTCATTTTCCACCTTATACATTTCGCAAAAAAATTGCTTAATTACAGGAACACAATCTTATTCATGATTAAAATAAAGAATTTTTTTCAACAATATTAGCATTCTTTTGTAAATAGTGTATGTAATGTCGCGTTAAGCAGCCATAAATACATTCATACAGTCCACATATAGTTTAATAAAATTATTTAGATTTCCTTTTATTCATAATAGCAAACTTGAATAATATAGGGTTAATATTTGCATAATTTACAGCACTCGACCCAGCATTGCCATTGTTCGTTACTAACGACGTTAGTAAGAAGATTGATAGAACAGATGCAAAGTTTGTAGACGTATTGCACACTGACGCACTTGGGATGGGGAAGATTGAAGCTAGCGGTCATGTGGACTTTTACGCTAATGGAGGCAGGGAACAACCCGGCTGCACCAACACATCGGTAGAAAGTAAAACAAATCAACAATTACGAATTAATAAATTTAATATAATTTAAATTAATATAATGAAGCGGAAAAAAATGTATTTTGCATCTTTTGTATCTCTATACTTATAATATTATAAAGATAGAAGATTTGTATGTAAGTCGGTTTGTACTTTAAGTCTGGAACGATTTGAAAAATTAGTTTTTCAATAGATAGTAAAATTATCAGCATAAAATATAGGCTATATTTTATTGTACGTACGTAAGGAATAAATTTTATAATTTAATGTGCAGGTATTTCTTGAACATATTTTTTTTATTAGTATTAAAGAAGAGTTTACTAACATTTATTATAATTCTAATTTAATTATTGAAATATATTTTTGATATGGCCAAGCTTATGCGTTACAACGCCAACCTTTCCTTCGATAATAATTTAGATGACTGAAGTTATATTTTGCAGAGAACACGGTGAGATGTTTATTTTCTAGAGATGTAATGTTTTCAGATTCATCTCACTGCAACCACGATCGTGCTTCTCAGTACTACGCAGAGTCACTCTCTACGCCCAAAGGCTTCTACTCAACTAAGTGTTCCATGTGGACCTACTTAATGGGTTGGTGTGAAGCTAGTTCAAAGGTTTCCTATGAAGATAATGTTTTGTTTGGCGAATACGTGCCCCATGAGTGAGTATTTCGTGAGTTATTTGCATGCTAAGTATGCGGTTAACCGTAATAAGAAGGAACCGCAGTATATATTGTTTAACTAGCTGTAACCCGCGGTTAAACCCGCGTAGACATTTTTATATCATGGGTGGGTGTCTTTATTCGCGGGCCACTATGTTTTTAAAAGTTTAAGTTACCTATCTACCAGTGAAAGTCCCAATAAGTTCAGTCCAGCAGTTTCAGAGATTACCTGGAACAAACAGACAGACAGAGAAAATATTTTACGTACTATATACTTTTTTTATGTTAGAAACGCATATCCTTTCGTATATATTTAGTAAAAAGCCATTATATTGGAATTACAAACAGAAACTTCAATTTTAATGATCTGAATAGATGTTCTCGACCTAAGGACAAACTGCCATAATGCGACCCAGGGATTTCCGGATCAAAATATTGTCCTGAGTTATAACAGAAATGTGTATTACTTTTGAGTTATGCATTCATTACAAAACGTCAGTTTGGTCACTCAAATTCCATGAGACACCATTTTAGTACCATAAAATAATACGCCAAAGCTAAGAAGTTCTTACACACTACTTCAAACATAACATAGTTGGCCTCCACGACATAATGACAATGTTCACTTATAACTTAAGCATGTTATGTTATTTCCGTCTACTAGCAAAACCTGCCAAAGACTTTAGAACCAAACTAGATTAAAATATCATCATCATCACCCTGGCCTTATCCCATACATTGTTGGGGTCGGCCACTTGATTCCACCCGATGTGGCTGATCACCTGATTTTTTTTTACGAAGCGACTGCCATCTGACTTTCGCAACCCCTTTAACGAGGCAAATCTGTGATCTGGGTTAAACCAGTTGTCATACTATTTTTAGGCCTCCGACTGACCTGTAACGATTGCCAAAGATGATAAATTGGCAACCGGGACCGACGGCTTAACGTGGCTCTCCGAGGTACGGAGGAAACTCGGGCGGTCACCCATCCAATTACTGGCTAAGGCTAGGGTTGCTTAACTTCGCTGATCGTATGATATTTGCAATAGCAACTGTGCCACGAGAATTCCTCAAACTAGATTAAAATATAAAGAAAAAATATACCCAAGTTGAAAAACATACAAAATTATTTAGCCTTGCATATTCATAACGCGTATTCATGTTTAATTACGAAACATTTCACAAACTCGTCGAGGCTGTCACTAACATTGTTTTCAAAGAACAATAATCATCTTAAGATCAAAATGACCGAGGCATTTTGCTTGGCTCATTTGATGTACTGTATGAACGATTACATGGAAAACAATAAAATTAGTCTTCTGCAAGGCTCATCTATTAAAGATTGCATGCTTTCTTAACCCCATAACTCGTGATTATTTAGATTAATAACAGATACACATCAAAATAAATAAATAAATGTGCTCACGCCATCCCACAAGGGTCCCCGAAGGGGCAAGCAGAGGTGTTGTAACAATAACACCCACATTTCACAGAATATGATTGAGTGTCAACGTGACAGAGGATGAGTCCAACGCCGTCTCAGGCATTATACGTATGTTATTACTTCTCTCACGATGTTTTCGTTCATCTTAAAGCACGTGGTATGAAATCACTGCACATAAGTTTATAATAAAACTCCAACAGTTATTTATAAAATATAAGGGCTGAAAACATTTTAAACAACGCTTCAAGCCACCCTTAATAAAAAAGTCCGGCTTTAATCTAGTAAGGCATTTTAGTGAAACCATGACGATGGTAATTCAAATACATTTTTAATTTGAGCAATTAGTTTGAAATTATTCGCTCAAATGTTTCTGTTGCTTGTAATTTCTTCACGAGTCAAGGGATCGTCGGATCGAAGGAAGGTTTTATATGACCTAGTTACACGAGAAATTTATTTAAATGTATTTTATTATAATAGGGTGATATAATGCTATTAAAGAATCTGCTTGTAATTTTTATAACAGCACCTTCCGTTCGATTAGTGAATTGGTAGCTCTATAAGTTAAGTGATAGAGTATCACTTCTCGCTCACTAATCTTTGTCGAGCGAAGTGCGAGTACCGAAACACTTCCACACTTTCACTGCGTTTTCCTTTCAATGCAGCCAGCATTCTCCAACTTCCTAGAGCTCTGTGTGATAATTATGACTTTATGCATGTTACGTACTTCATTTGTATAGGCCATAGTACGAGTGGATACTTAGTAGGATTTTGACACTAATTATTCATTACAAAAATATTAGTATTCGACGAGTCGATATGACATTGATTCGATAAAGATACGTCTGATCCAAATGCTTTTTTTCTATTTGCAGTACCATTGGGATGTACTTCTTTTCGACTAATGCTGAATCGCCGTACGCACGAGGACGCACGAGGTACAAAAGAAACTCGAATGAAGATACCTTATCCTAATAAAAAGTCACAATACTTGTCATTATAATATATTGTCACACTGCAATCTTATTAAAATGAAATGTCTAATAAAGTATTTCTGTTTCTCAACCCAGCACCCCTTTCACTGTCAACTTCACGGAAAGGTATAATTTTTATAATAAACATTCCTTTTTCGGGCCGTCGTGGCCTTGGGGTTTTAGCAGTCGCCTGCTACGCAATCGACGCAAGTTCGAATCCCAGCGGGTACCTGTGATTACGTGCTTTACGGTGATGGAAAACATCGTGAAGAAACCTGCATTTATCTGAGAAGTAATTAATTGAACTATGTGCTTGAGACGGCGATAGCCTCACCAATTGTCACGTTGGCATTTAATTATTTTCGGTGAAAAGAGGGTGTTGTAATTACAACACCTCTGCCTACCCCTTCGGAGAATACAGGCTTTAGCATAATATGTATATTTATTTATATGTATGTCTTGTTCGTAAAACCTGCATCGGCCCTAATAATTACTACAATATATTGAATGCTGGTTAATAATCTTAACGATAATTATTATACATACAGACGAGGTCGTCATGACTTCAAGATCAAACACTTTTATGTTTTTATTTATATTTTTACTTCCCTGTACCTACATTTGTTTTAGTTACCACCCAATCTTAACCAAATGCACATTTACTAGATTTATGTATTCAAATTAGTTCAAAGAAATTCTAACCGTTTTTGGGCCGAGGTCTTAACATTGGATGACTTAACGACAGCCTTGTCCTATAAAATATATTTATAATTTGAATACTTTAGTAACCAATAAAGATATAAATAATTATTATGAAAACCTAGTAGCTAATACGTCTTTTTCGGCTCTTTACGTGCTTTAGAAGGCATTCTATTGATTTTTTTAATTATTTTAAGATAATAATGACTTCTGAGATTTTTTGTACAGTTAACTCGCAATCCTGGGAGTTGCTCTCTTGACCGAAAAGACACATATTTTAAGGTGCTTAGTCGAAAATATACTATTATTAAGCAAGTCACATTTTGTAATACCACAGCAATAGTGACCAATTATGGCGATTGGTGTCCAATCGCCTTGAAGGAATAACCATGGAGGTTATAGACGGATATACAGGTGCATAAAGCGGACACACGACTGGTCATTATTTCTCCGACGATTTCCCAATATCCTAGAAGGTAAACATCCTCGATTCATTGTGAAACATAGTGGTATTCAGGTTGCGTACCCTTTTTAGTTGGCATCCGCAAATTGGGAAACCCCAGTGGGTGTCTTTCTACAAAACGTCAGCCTGCAATTTATTGTTACCAACTTTTTTTGGTGTCATCTGATAAGGTAACCACCAGTTTCTTTTTAATAGCTACTTGCTATTTATTTTAATCATTGCTGTTATTTTGAAATTCCAGCTGTTAGTTCTGATACATTCACAGCTAAGCTCTTTTTAAGCCGAATCAATTTGCTAGACGAAAGGCTTTATTTATTTTGCAACCCAAGTTAGTGTGTAAAAAGCACAAGTAAACTCTAAGTGATAAATGGGTTATCGCTTAATATCAGATCCCTCCAACTTGACCATAATAACATGAACGATACTACTCAGCCGTATTGTATTTCTGTGGTAAGATTTCGAGAGCTGCATTGTGAAGCCCAGAAATAGCAGAGGAACACATTTGTTATGTCATTGTATTGGGGATACAGCGATTTATTTCAATCCAAACAAGGTTGAAAACGCATCGTTGACTTCATAAACACAATATTTGTATTGAGGTTTTCTTTGAACAGACTGACAAACAAAAAACTAGATAATAGTTTATTAGGTACACTCAAGTGTAAACAAGCATGTTAGACGAAAGGTTACTTCGGAATTCCAATAATTGCAAATACACAAGCAGTTGCTGAAACCCGGACGTATTATATGCTAGAAGGAAAATCCGTTCTTGGTTCTTTATGTAATATAACGTAAGTATCAAGAGGTTCGAGAGCGTGTTCCAATAATTATATTAAAATTGATTGGTTTTGTAATCGCTAAGCTGCAGAGGACGCCGGGCTTGACGCAATGTTTGGGACAGGCGTTCCCCGGCACTGCATACCACATCGCAAGTATCGCGGGCTTTGGGTGGACTACAAACGATCAAATTAACATTTATGCATATACATAATAATGTAATATTGTGATGAAGCGAAAGAACTATGTAAGGATCGTGGTTCTGATGATGTGGGTAATGGTGATCTCTGCTTACCCCCATGGGATTCAGGCGTGAGCATATACCTATATGTATGTACATAATAATGATTTGCAGTTTTCAAATACAATGGTTGTTATGTAACATATATATAAAATCACAAAGTATTACCTCGGACAGGAGAAACCATAAGAGCGATGCATCAAATGCTTGTAGGAAAAAACTAGATATTGAATAAAATCAATTGAGTGGAACCATCTTATAAAAACACAAAACTTCTTCTCCTTCAATGGTTTTATTTGACGAAATAGAAATTACTTACGGAAAGGGTTATTTTTTATTGATGACTCAGGTACTACGTACTTTGTTATTCTATTCCTATTAAAATATATTAATGTAAATATTCGAATGAAATTATCAATATTATCTTATTAAAAAATGAGGTATGCTTATTCAATGTCATCAAAACAATTCATCATGATGTGTAATCAAGATAATTCTAGATACTATTTTAGATATATTTAGCAGCAAGGGTTATGCAAAAGCTGACCGATATCAACTTCTTCCATCCAAAGGGGGGAAGCTTCGAGGGTCAACTTAGCACGACCACTTTCGCTCTCAGTGGTCGCACGGGTCGCACGTAACACACGCGTCTAGCTCTTACTTAACACAAGTGGCGTGATTCGTAACATGTGTGTTTATATGTGAATCGAATATTCTTATATTGAAATAATAAAAAAATAATATTGCAGTGTTTTAGTATTTTGTAAAGACCTCAAGGCTTTGTATGTAGAAAACATGGTAAACAGTTCGAAGTGTTTGTTATTAATTGGAATTGCTGCATTACAAATATTTGGTAAGTAATTCGTTGTAAATATAGGTATGTTTGGGAATATGTTATTTAATTTCTAGGGATGAAACTTGATAGCATGTTCTATGTCACATTATTAGGGTATTTTAAAACTGACTATTTATTACACTTTGGGATGAGTCCGTTAAATGTTATGACTATTCGACATCTATTTTACAGAAATCTACAGAAATTACAAAATTTATAATCGCTTACGAATTAGATTATTTACTTCTCGGTAAATTCTGAGCTAAAACCTAAATAAAGGTAAATATTTACATTTTAATTTATTGTTTGCATTTAGGATTATAATACAATTTTATGTATAGTAATCTGATTAAGTATGAGCGTTCACAATAATTTGTTCTAAATATGAAATACTCTTACACATAATAATCTTACACATCCTTAGATTTGTTGCAATTCCAATTCTTCTTAATTTTAAATAGCTTTGCGTGAACTACATGATAGTCATTTTAAATACAACTTAATTTGTTTTTTTTGTGCTAACACTAACATCAAACATATTATATACATATATTGTGCATTTTTGGGACAAGGTCACGTGTGACAGTGCATATTTTTAAAGAGGGGTCACTATGAAATCTTAAAATATTACACTTACTGTGTGCTGAGAGGTTCTTTATATTATAATTTATGTACCTAAAAGATTGGTGTATATTTGGTAAGTATTTTTGTAAATATATCATTATGTTAATAAATGTAAAGTGCCAAATTATGACTTTATTTTGTAGAGCGTTTCAATTAAGAGTACTAATCTAAAGTGTGTCTAAACTATCTATACCTACTCAATATTATGGTGATGCTATTTTTAACCAAGTCCAATAATATGAAGAGGTTCTTAACGTATGGTTCCTTTTTATTATGCCACATTGATCCCTCAGGAAAAAAATACATAAAATAAAATGCATCACTATCAACAATTTCTTAAAGATCTGCGTCATGGGTTTCAATAGGTAGGGACGTGGAAATCATAGGGTCATAAATAAATAAAATAAATATGCTCACGCCATCCCAGAAGGGTTTCTGAAGGGGTAAGCAGAGATGTTGTAACAACAACACCCACATTTCACCGAATATGATTAAGTGCCAACATGACAGAGGGTGAGTCCATCGCAGTCTCAGGCACTATCTATACATACGTCTTGGAATTACTTCTCAGACATATGCAGGTTTTCTCACGATGATTTTCCTTCACCGTAAAACACGTGGTGTGAAATCACTGCGAATAAGTTTTTTTTTTAGAAAACCTCATTGGTTCAGGCCCCGCTGGGATTCGAACTTGCGTCGCTTGCGTAGCAGGCGACTACTCAAAGCCCGAGGCCACCACGACTCATAAGGTCATTCTCGCATAAGCCTCTGGGAAGCGTGATTTTTATCAATGTATCTTTAGATGATATTTAAATGACAAACTTTCAGCACGTGTGCTATTTAAATGAACATAATAATTTTTTTACAAAAACAAATAGCCAATTTCTGAATGTATGCCACTTAAATATCAACCAATATGAAATTAGCAATAAAAAATTGATAAGTAAACCATCCATCACATTATCTATAAATATTAATGAATGTATCGAATGCATTGATAGACATAACCTACAACTCGTTAATAATTACATAATGCATGTTTGTTTGCAGTCGAGCTCGGTTCACTTTCCTCGTCCGCGCAGAAATGTTACGCGTTACACTAATTGTGTATTCTGCGATTCCGGTTTGTGGCTTCAATTTGTCATTCGTTAATTTTCATGTTCTAATGAATGCAATTATAATTTAGTTAAATAGGCTGATGCAACAATTTATAAATGTTATAATATCGTTATTTTGCAAACATTAGGTACCTAAGTTTGTTTCTAATGCCTTCTCATCCAAAATACTGTGCTTTTTTCTAAGCCTGCTTGTCCCCATGTGATGAGTCTATCTATATGACTAGGCGTGACCGTATGTCCTGACAAACATTACGCACACAAAAATATAAAAATAGTTGCAGCCATCCAATAAGCAAACAAATAATATGAAAATAAAATAATACTAAATAATGAATTCGTAATTATTTGCTGCAACATAAATGTCTAGTAAAATTCGTATCTTTTATTTGTAGAGCAAGTTATACAAGCGCAACATAGTGTATGCGCGTGGTTGGCGCGCACTACACCGACCACTTCCGAAATGCCGACCGATATTCGGTTGCATAATGTGTAGGTGTGCCGTCATCAGCCGTTCCTCTGACAGACACATACAATGACCTACGCTTCTTCACTCTTCAACTCCCCTCTATTGTTCCCCGGTGACATTTTTAGAAAGGTGCTTTACGTAAAATATCCCTGCATTGTTTTTGTCGACGCTATTATATCATAGACCCAGTAAGTAATTGATAAGTTTTGAAAGTTACCAGACGTAAATACAACTATTGTCTTTATGATTTCAATTATCACATTACATTGTAATGGTATTAATGTTTTCTCTAAAAATATGTTGCCATCTTCTTCGCACTAACCTTACCATTATATAATATATAAGCTTATTGTTGGGATCTGTATTTCATTTATGCCGAGGTCAGATACACTGCCTTATACACAAACCAGTAGCTTTTAACGTTGCACGCTTTTTGTTTAGGCTTCCGACTGACTTTCGTTGGCAACTTGGAAACCTGGACTTACAGCTCAACGTGCTCTCCGAAGCATGGAGGCAACTTAATTGCTCGCAAAAGGATACTTTAGATAGATAGAATACTTTACGTGAATATATTTGTGATACAGGAGCCTGTGATGTATCCTCGTCGGATATATTTTGTAAATAATCTAATTTTATGTTTGCTTTCACTGGATGGAATTTGCCATGATCACAAATATTTTAGTGGAATGAGATTATATTCGCGAGATATAATGTAACCATTAAATATTGTAATATTTTTGTAAAGAGTACTTGTTGAGTTTCTTGTCGGGCTTATCTCCACAGATCAAGTGATATGGCGCTACAAAAGCTGGCCCCTCCCATTAAAATACCTAGTATTAAAATACATCAATATATTATTTGATTATTCAAACATTACATTGTTTAGGAATTGAGTTAGGCAATTGTAACGTATTTAACAAAATCATATCGATAGTGCTCATTTCATGGTTAAACAAGACATCTCACTCGCTGAGTGTTTTGCTATTAGTGTCGATGTAAATGTCAAGGTATGCCCTCGATATTTTCAAATAATTATGTGTTGCAATACTGGCAATAATTTTGAAGATCATAAAAAAATCTATAATTTATACTTTTGGCTTTCATTCACATTATCAGTCACGTGCTAAATGTTGTAATTTATTAATTTTGTATTTTTCTATGTTATATTTCTACGGTTACACCGACAAGAGTTATTACTCTTAAATTCATGATGATGATATTACTACTAATTCACTTGCGTTTTACTTACGTTGTCGTTATTATAATATACCTAAAGAAATTTTCATTTCACCCTAAATAATCCCTGGGGGATGAATGTTCCCTTTTTTTTCTAAAAAACGAATGGAGTCGAGTAAAAGGTTTGAAGTAAAAACATTGTGAATACCTAATTATATTATTAAATAACAAATTAAAACCATATATTTCAGCCCCTAACAAGATGAAACATTTTTTACTGCTTGTCTCCCTAACAAAGGACGAATTTACACAGTTTGATAATTCTGGAAATTGTATTAAATGTCCGTAGGTAATTAGACACACATAAAAGAGTTTTAGTGTTACGAGATGTATAATATCATAAAAAACTTTATCGTATTATACAAACGCACCTCAATTTACATGTCTGACCAAATCAAATACTTGCATCGCAGTAAAAAGTGTTAATTTTATTCCAGAGGTCACAAAGGTGAGGCAACAATGTCGATTACTCGAACCTATAAAATGTATGAATTTTGTAACGTCCGAAACGAGTATGACAAATTCGTTGCGGTATTTTATTGGTGCTTCTATAACCGAAGATATTTTACCTACATTATAATAACACATTAACGCAAAATGCTACTAAGTGAATAGGCGTTTAAAGTTCTAGGTAATAATATTGCTCATTTGAAACTATGAACGAAGAATCATAGTGAATTTATAGACCCTTTACATTACCTAGATACATAGAATACCACCACAATTAACTTCTAAACCTACATATTATTAGCGCATTGAAGTGCAGTTTAATTAGACAATTTGTCACAATTGTGACTAAGGTTTCTTTAATATGAGTAAATTTCTAAAAATAAATACTTTTATTATTAAATTAAATGTTAATATCAGTAAATTGCGTACCTCTTACTCGTATTGTAGTCTATCAATAATGTAAGCAATAACAGTCGGCTTCAAATATTTTATTGAACACGGATTTACTCGTTATAGGCATTCATTACAAAATACGACCGAACTGAATGAAACATTCTAAAGTGTGCGTGGTTCATAATAACAAAATTGGGTAATACCTCTACGGTCGTAAAGTTCATAATACGGATCGATAGTCTATATCCGGACTTCTTCATAGTCTTACCTATCATTGTTGGGGCTGACACGCGACCCCATACGACGGGCTTTTCGATAAGAATGAAACACATATACAATAATGCTTTAATTGACACACGAGGAAAATCTCATCTCGTGGCATTTTTTATTATTTAAGCTAGTTGTTTAATGAATGAGACATGCGTTGAAATAATTATAAAAAAATCAAATTAACCTTACATTCTTACATATGAGCTACCTATTACCTATACCTATTCCCTAGTGTGATTTTACTATTTTAAAATTGAATTCTTGAATCTAGAACGATCTTCAAAAGTTTTCATACAATTTCATAGAAACTTTTATCCTCTATTTCTACAACCTTTGAAAGTCATGTTTATTTATATGTATCTAATCAAATGCCTAAAAAAATATTTTCAAGCATCTTGCTTTAATAAAACGGTATTTCCATACAACCTTTCGTCCCAACTTTTAAATTTTTTTTTACAACCCCTTACAACCCTTTGTCACATTAAAAAGTAAATATAATAGTAGATATTATGTCCTTTCTCACGCTCTAGACTATCTGTATACCTATTTTATTTTAAATCCGTTCAGTAGTTTTGGCGTGAATGCGCGACAGACGGACAGACAGAGTTACTTTCGCATTTATAATACAAAATTATAATCATAATATTAATAAGGATAGTAAGGATTTAATACTTACTTTATAGTTATATTAATCATAAGTAGGTATGATGTGATGAATGTTTTAAGTAACAATAAAGCATTTTATAGATGTACGGACATGAATTTAATTCCATATCACGTCGTACATCGTTACCAAACTGATGTAACAATGATAATAAGCTCTACAATCATTGTTTCTTGCTCTCGTTAAGTATGGGAGTGGCCAACATAACATGATCCCTTATCAAATGATTCACGGGGGTCTTCGAGGTCGCCGCAATTGGTCTGCATACAAACGAGCGACAATGCGTTAAGTTGTCGCTTTCTCTGTTCACTTAGTTCACTTACTTTCCATCAATTCACTAGTGATCTGGTTCACCTGTTATGCAAGCACATACCACATCAATTTAAAAAAAATTATAGTGATGACAGTTTGACAAAAGTGGTACAATGTAAATGAGTGGAAGAATGCAACGAAAGCTATCTTTTTATTACCTACAAAGCGTTCGATCTTTTATGGACGTGAGCTTATCACAGTAAAGTAAGTAAGAACAGTTTAAATGTGGAAGACATTGTAGAATAGAATTATCCTCTACTGCCATCATCATCAACCTACCTTAGTCCACTGCTGGACATAGCCTCCCCCAAAGAGCGCCATAGCTCGCTAAGCGATTTTAAACTGGTGGACCATCCCTACCGTGAGTGTCCACGTCTCAGCTCCGTATATCATTACAGATAGGATGCACTGATTGAAAACTTTCGTATTCAAACATTGTGGTATTGATGACGAGAAGATCCTCTACCGATTTAGGTTTTATTCTCTGAAGTCAAAAGACAATTTTATGCAATGCTTATTAAAAACGTAATTATTTTATGTTACGGCACATAATATATGAAGATATTTTCTCATGACATTGCTTGATGATATATCTAATATGTATGTGTGTGTGCTACTTTGGGGTTCACACTCATGAAGCGGTCAAACGCCTAATTATATAACCCTCAAATTGCTGTAGTAAGGCAATCGAGTATTCCGCAAATTCTCTTCTAAAGGTCACATTATTGACCTACAGAACGTGCTACAGAGGTCGTGGGGACAATGATTTATTTGATATGTACATACTACTTAATACGTTTACGTATCGTTACACATCTAAATGAGATATACGCAATAATAATGTATTCTAAGCAGATACACAGCTACGAATGGCTTTAATCGATTAAAAATAATCTCAGTAAAAAATCTATTCATTTTATATTGTTTTTTTTAAATGTTATAAGAATATCTAAGTTGATAATTTTATCAGGTGCAGGTAAACAAGTTTTACTTAAAATTTCTTCAGGAGCGTATGTCCAAAGCAGTTGAAACAATGCAAGCAGTGTTCAAATAGTAGTCTTCTAATTGTTTGCGGCAATCAGAGCGCAAACAGAAACATGCTCACGCTTTGTTAGTAAATAAGTACTAGCGGATTGAGGACACACTTACTGACACCAACGACCTTGCTAGCCAATGCAAGATAAACAATGCGATATTTAAAGGACTTGTGTAATTCTCACCACCATTTATTCAAATGATAACATGTAAGCTCACTCTATTTTCCATTCTAAATTAATATAATCTGCTTTACGGTGAAGGAAAACATCGTGAGGCAACCTGCATATTTCTCAGAAGTAATTCAAAGACGTATGTATGGTGTCTGAGACGGCGATGGCCTCACCGTTGTTACGTTGTGCACTTAATCATCTTCGGTGAAAAGTGGAAATACTTGCATCACCATATATATGTATATAAGTATGAATACTCCCTTCTCTGTATAGTTATGTCGTAAATACTAACAAACAATCAATATATTCTAACCTAGAACAATACCGTAATAGGAAAATAAACAATTCAATAATTATGAACGTGACAGGCGCTGACTGCCAGACCAACTAGGTCGTTAATGTTACATACATATGCACACGCCTATATTCTCCGAAGGGGTAGAAAGATTTGTTATAACGCACTTTTCACCGAATATGATTAAGTTCCAACGTGCCAGATTGTGCGTCTATCGTCGTTAATGTTAACGAATAACACTTGGCAAATACTGTGGCACTTAAAGACAGGTTTTAGCATCAAAATTCCTAACTTCTATCAAGCGTGCATTTCTATCGAATTCCCAACGATATACTTAATTAAATTACCAGTATTTCAAAAAGAGTCTATTAAATTTAACAATTCACCAGTTGGGTACCACAGCTAACCTTTATTTAAAATTCATGACTTAATAATATTCATTATAGCACCAGTGGGCTTTGTGTATATTTAAAATTAATTTGTTAGTGATAAATTCAAATTATATCTTATTTTATTCACAGTATCAAATAGCCAAACTAACGAGGTGAAACCGGAACGGACGAAAAAACCACAAACAGCCAGCAACGCGTTTAACACTTCGTCATGCATACAGCCGCCATACCGGTGTCCACATCCTAGAATGCAATTCTTCCTTTATACAAGGTAAACAATTATGCCTATCACCTATCTTAAAACAGGAAAATAAAAATGAATAGAAGGGTCAAACAAACAAGATTATTTGGTGAAGTTTTAATAAAGAATATTATCATAAATACCCCCAATGTTCATAGATAGATATATTCACAAACACAAGACCTACCATAGTATTTCCATATTATGTACAATACTTCCAGAACAACACAAGAAAAGGGGGAATTACTAGACACTTTAGACGATGACTCTCTCACACGCTCCAAGTTCAATCCGCGCCACCCTACCAAGATCGTGGTTCATGGTTTTGGTGGCGGCCGGAACCTATCTCCGAGCACTGACATGAGGAAAGCCTACTTCGCTAGGGGAGACTACAATATCGTCATCGTGGACTACGGGTCCTTAGTCAAGGAGCCATGTCTCAGTCAGGTAAGACTTAGGTGAACGAATTGGTCACTAAAACAAAAAACCTAAAAAGGACGTATTTAAGCCTTAAAGTGAGTTGCCAAGTTATAACAAGTTCTAGGTAACTAAGTAAACTAGATAATATTTTACATTCACTTTTAAGTAATTATGTGACTTCATTGCAATTCTTGTTTAACTAGTTTGAACTGTAATTACTTCGTTGAGTAGGAAATAATTAAGTATGTATTCGAAATATGAATTTAAATTGAAGCAAAAAAAAAACATGAATATTATGACCTAAAATATTAACTGCACACTAATCTGTGAATTGTGAAATACGAACATCAAAACATAGATCTAATCCGAGTTATGTCACATGATGCGACGATGCACGTCAAAGATCATCAAGTTGTTATGGCGTAACTTAAGTACATCGATCATTTACTAGTTTTACTACTGCTTGCATAAACGTTTTTTGTTTTCCATATAGGTTCCATATGAACTACACATTTTCTGATCACATCCTCATCATATCAACATATTTATGGTTTGAATTTTGTTTATGCATAAACAACCATATTCCTCTTGTCAACCCTAGGAGGTTTTGACTTTTTAACCAAGTGTATATAGAATATGAGAAATTCACACCAAATCTGTCATGAGCTTGCTAACTACCGATCGCAACACCTTGTCCAGGGAAGGAGTTGTTCTATATATAGTTCCAAATAGTGAAGCTTTTTGCCTTGCCGATTCGATAAATAAATTGAGTATCTCAACTCACTGTAGTATCGAATCGGCAACTCATTTGTAGTCGCTGTCCGGCGGCACACAAATTTGTAGTCGATGTCGTCTTATGTGTATGTTATGTATATCGTTTTTTAAAATTTTATTTAGCTTTAAAAAGTAACAAAACCATAGGGCAAATTATATGTTGGAAAGAGGATGCAGTTTTCTTAACAGTTTGATATTAATATTCAGATAGAATGGGGGCCTCGTTTCGCTGGTCTATGCATCGCGCAACTAGTACAATATATCCAGTACCACCCCGTGAAGGCTGTTCGTCCTGAAGATATGCATACCATAGGATACAGTGTCGGTGCACACATACTCGGCTTGGTGGCCAACCATTTGGATGGAAAGCTGGGGAGGATTACTGGTAAACTAATTCAGATGTTATTTCCGTTTTTGCAAGGGAAGTACCGTAACTTCAAAACTCCTGGGTTTCTCAAGGTCCTAAGTTTTCTAAATCAAATGATTTTTATGTGAATTATTGTTTTTCTACTGTATCTTTAAATTAACAATTTATTTGGTGTCAAATCTTTATCGTAAAGGCTTACATTCAGTGATTGTTCTAGAATCAGGTACTTATTTAGTCTTACTTGTTTTTGATCAAGTTTTGTGTAGGTAAAGAAAGGCCGTTTACTATATTGTCAGTGTTTACGTAAGCGTGAAGGGATATCGTTTGACATTGAAAACTGACCAGCATTGAAAGTGGTTATTTTTAAGACCTACACAGTGCAAAGTCACGTATTTTTAGTAGACTTTATATGTAAATTATGTCCAAGGATGTAATTACACTGTACAAATACGGAAGACATGACATGTGTTCACTAGTTGCAAGACGTTTCAGTAAGAAGTCATCTGGGGAAGGGTCAGTTTCTCGTGATTATGAGGGAATTGTTCATGTGCTTCGGGATTCGCAAACTCGTAAACAAGAAATTATTATATGACCTAAAATGTTAAATAAGTTTTTATGTAGGTTTTCACGCATTCATTCTAGTTACATACTTATAAGGTGTTTATTTTACTAGTTGGTATGTAACCATCCTCAAATTGTGCATATTCAGGATTGGACCCAACCATTTTCTTCTATATGGGCAACAACCGTTCCAGAGACTTGGACCACACAGATGCTCTATTCGTGGACATTTTGCATACTGGAGCTGGCATCCTCGGCCAGTGGGGACCAAATGGACATGCAGACTTCTACGTCAATGGCGGTTCTAGTCAACCAGGATGTGCGCATGACACCATATTCCGTAAGATATTTTAATAACCCGGAAATCCTACCTCCTATACCACCGTCGTATATTACGGAGGCAATCTATTTACATTTTTTCCTTTTTACTATAGAGTCGCCATCTCTTGTCATATTTTAGAAACAAATTCACGATTGTAGTTCACGATTCACAATATGAAAAGTACTTTAGAACCAAAAAGAAGATGGCGCTCATTATTTTCTGTTTCTTGAATATTCCACTAGATGTCGTTGTCTTGCGGTTTCCAAACGACGAAGCTTTGAAGGCCCAGCGTATTATTCAGTAATACGTACAGTAGCTTAGTAAGATAAAGATTTGAAATATTTTTCCAGAAACTCTATCGTGCGACCATACCAAGGTGACGCCATATTTCATAGAATCCATCAACAGCCGCACCGGATTCTGGGCTGGTCCGTGTTCCAGCTTGTTTTCTTACCTAATCGGTTGGTGCGAGCCTAAGGATACAGAGTATGTCCTCATGGGAGAACATGTGACACGCAAGTATGTATGCTTCTTTTAATAGAAAACTTCTGTGCTGCTCACGTACGCCAAAATATAAGCTTTGTTAGATATGATTAAATTTGATTTAATGATCTAATTGAGGTCCTGATAAATTTTGGCCCCAAAATCTATTAATACTTTTATGTAATACTGACCATAGACTACACATACCTAAGGACTTATGTTCCTTAACTAACTTACAAAAGCTATCATACTGAGAAAAATCAATTTAAAAATATAGTGTTAAAATTTATTACGAAAATAAAGTTTCTGAGTGAGAGTTACTAGCTATGTTGTTATTTCTTTGCAGTGCGCGTGGTGTATATTACGTGACGACGAATGCCAAGCCACCATACGCTAGAGGTTTCCCTGGGAAGACGCGACGCTTGAGGTCGGTCATGCCTTTCAGTTGATGAGTCGGACATAATGGACATTGTACCTAATTACTGCTAATTAAATTATTGAATGTGTGGTTACCATTAATACGTAAATAAGTTATTCAATGTGTGAAGGTTCACAAAAAAGAATAGATTGTAAGTACGTAGTTGGTGAGTTTCAAGGGTAGATATCAGGTTTGAGCTTATACAAAATACGAATTAAAAATCCCACTTACTTCTGCTCCGCTTCGCCTGCGCGGGGAAAGTTTACGAGATAAAAGTAGGTATCAAGAGTATTAACGTCAAAAGGTTACAAACAGACATATGAGGGTAGTTTTCGTTTATATTATCATGTTGAAATAGAAACTGCTTTTTTGACTTTTTTAAACTTCTTGGTTCTTTAGAGTATAAAATAGCCATTTTGAGTTCGTCACTTGAACCGAGAGTTAATTTATTGCTTTATAAGTTATTATAATTATTATTATTACTATAAGATTCCGCAAAATAAGGTTTAGGTAATGTTACCATATTATATCTAAGTTACAAAGGTGTGATAATAAAATAATGTACTATAATATTATAAGTTATACCGAAATAAAGTGCATGAAACAATATGATTTAATTGGATGATAATTAAAAATTACAAAAGGCACTTTCATAGCCAATATTACCTAGATATTTCCATACCATAAAGAATACATAAGAACTGTAATTTGTCAAAATCCAATAACTTGAATATTCGCTATTATTAGGTAGGTACAACTTGAAACAAATAATGGTAATGGTCAAATTATTAATTTATTGCTTGTAAATATTCGACGAATTTGTAATATAAATAATCATCTGGGTCTTTTAACTTAAAGTTACCGTAGTTACCTTAAATTTCATCCCTTTATTACAAAGACTAGACCTAACTCGGAATAAAACTATGTCCATTTTAAAATCCGTATTTCTAAAGAGGGATGTGGTAGGCATTTTTTTTATAAAGAGGATTGTGTCAAACAATTTCACTTGCATCGCATGTAGGTGCATTTAAAAAATCTATTGTAAGAGAGTAGTGTATAAGAAAAAAGAAATGTGGCTTGTACGTATATTTAAAATAAAACAATTCTCGAATATTAAACTGCTTATTTATTCATACATTATGCATTCTTTATATGCCTAACAAGCATATTGTAATGATTAAAAATCCCTGATTTGAAGAGCACAGAATTTAGAATGACATATTGAAAAGGTATTTTGAAATAAAACAAAATTCAATTTTCAAACATATATTTGGGAAGATAACGTTAGCATTTGGTAAGTACGTATAGTGCCACTGATTATGACCAGACATTCTAACAACCAGTAGATAAATCAACAAATAGTAAAAATTAACTATATATCATAGTAACGCTACATTACTAGAGATCAGCTCTTCAGTACATCTAAACAAAATGAAACATTTTTAATTTGGAGTCTGCGAAGTATTTTCAAAATACCGTAGGTATAAAGAATGGAATAGAAACATTGAATATTTGAAAAGATACAATTATTTTTAATTGGGTATAAATACATGTCATACATAATATTATTATATGCCCAGCATGCGGAACACTTAGCAAAACAAACCTCCAAAACAACAAATAAATCCATAAACACGAAGCAGACACTGAAGGTCGCAATTGGATACTTTTGACTTACTCAGGAGTTTAAGATAGCTTACTAATTTTCCCAGAAAAGACAGCAAAACTCAGTAGGAAACTGGCAAATCAGATGCTAGACAACAATAATAACGAAGTCTGAAATTAGCACAAATTATGCCATTATACTGACATAAATAATTTAAAGATTTGTCTAAATATGAACCCCAACGTATTGGGCTTTTAAATTTGCTAGGATATCCATCAGATTATGGTAGTTAATTGGCAGAATATATAGTTCCAGAACTCGAAGGCTATCATGTCCTGACACTGGTTTCGGCATCAGAAATACCATCACAGTATGTTACCTGATATTGACGGCTGGGTAACAGACTTTCGTGATAGAGGCCCTTTGAAATATTCGTTTTCATATTATAGTAAGTATTACGTAAATATTATTGAAACGATCCAGTGCAGTAATACCTACAACACACACACAAACACTCGTTGACTTAATCAACTACTTCGTAGTAACAATGTTATGAATTAAGCGTATCATATTATACTTTCTGATTTGACTAGACAATTAATCATTGCCCTAAACACGTAATCCTCTCTTCAACAATATTCCTTTAGTGACATTTATGTTAAAGCAAGATGAAGTGTGAAATCATACACCATTCATAATATGATTAACATTACATATACCCTTAACCTAATCTAATGTAAGTCTATATTATTTATGGGAGCTCAACTACAAAAAAGGTTTTTTTGATAATAATATTTTGTACTTGCATTCTGCCGTTGTAGTTTATACCAGTATATAAAATAAGTCAATTTGATATAAGAATCAATAATATGACTTTGAGTATTCATACTTATTTTGGGTTTTTAAGGTGAAAAATGCATTTGTTGTTATTATGCGGTTTGTAGTATTTCTTATTCTACTTATACTAGCTTACACAATACTTAAATAGGTAACTATAATACAATACAGTTTATATACAAGCTATTGTAAGTATAGGCCATTGAAACGAAGTATGTATTTTAAATACACTCATTGAAAAAAAATTATGCTACGCCTGTTACATAAACATCCTCTGAAACACAGGAATATGTCAAATATTTCAAGCAAAGTAGATACAAAGTTTCATACAACTAAGATATTAAAATAACCGCTGAACTACTAGTCTAAGCTATTTTCTTAACATTATTTATAAACTGTAGCTGCTAGACAGCTATATAAATACAGCTAAAATATGTTTTTAAATGCCATATACAACTAACTACGAGTAATCTATATGTATGATATTTACATAAATCGAATAATAAATTACCTAGTATATACATGAATGTGAATTTTATGGCAAACATATCAAAACGCGTGGTGAGTTAAACTGTCGCATCAGCAAATTCAATGTTTGTTGAAATTTTAATAACAGTCGAAAAATGATTTCAATCCCACCGAACAATCTTTTTCGTAGATCATCAATTGCTACGTGACATTGGCGGAATAGCTGCAACCAAGCTTGGTGCCATCAAAATAACAAGAAGGAGGTGAACACAAATGAGTATATTAACACACACAGAGACAAGTTTTACACCCCAAATTGAAGTGAAATAACTTATCATTTATGGCATTTATGGCTACGTCTCATTCATACGTTTCTTCGATGAATGATACTGACAATTAAAATCAATTTCGGGGCAGTTGTGTCGTGGTTGTTAAGTTCACGCGATTAATAGTGTCGTGTAGACGATGTTATAATGGAAATACTGAGATTATTTAAACTGTCTACGTAAAAATATTTAAAGGCGAAGCATTGCCTCTCGGGTAGGTCGGTGTTACACTTCGGTGCTACGTATAATATTGAAAAAGTCATAATTACTTGAGACTTTTAGTAAACTTGGGTTAACACTCAGGGAATTTAAAAGTGTTTTGTTCGGCTTAATTTTGCCGTAGTAAGTTTTTATGTAAATGTGACTGTTTTTCTTTCTGTAAATTCATTAAAAAAAAGTATGATCTACGCATATAAGTATGTGTATAATAGTAATGTTAGCAACAATACTGATTCTAGGCAAAATGAGAGAAGCGACACAAATTATTTACAGCATCGTCAACATCAGGACTTTGAAATCAAATCCTTAACATGAGTCTAATCAGTAATTGACAAATCAGTGCCCCGTGCAAGTAATACTTACATACGTATCACTAACACTTACGTCTATGTAAATAGAGTAACATTATAATACTAATAAAAAAAAAAAAGTACGGGATAAGATTACAATAAAATTACAAACAAATTATTACTATTACGTCAGCCCATAAAATAATATTCATAACAATCAATAGAAAATTACTGACATATTATTATGTGTGATAAATGATAAATTCGGTTTTATTGTTAACGAAAAATAATAATAAGTACTACGCTATAATATAAACTATTCCTTTACCAAGAGGTTTTAATAGATACTTAATAATATACATTCTAATATTGCTCCTAAAAGCTTTTATTGTCGACACAGCCTTATAGAGTGAGATCACCCCGTTTATAATTACAATTATTGTCTTAAGCGTATCGTATGTTATATCTACTTAAATGTACTTAGCCTAAGTATAACAATCGCGGAATTTATGTAAAATAAATTGATTCATCAAAAACTTAGTGAATGAATTAGTAAAATTTTACATCCCATTTGGTAAACTTTCTAAAGGTTATCTTCGGGAAAAGTGTTTTCCTAAACATTTGACAAACGTACAACTTCATACATTTGCATCTGTTTGGTCTTTGTTACTTAAATTACAAGTAAATATGTGTGATATTATCAAAACTGTGGGTTTGTATTTTTGTTGGTTTATTTAGTGAGTGCTCAGAGGAAGTTTACCAAGTAAAATATAGGTATTAAAATATCAAATTTATTGATTAATTCTGAAATAAGAAAGAAATATACATACAAAATATTTACAAGAAAAATAAAATATTTTTTCCTGTTTGTTTTTTTTATATTTTTAATGTAAATCGAAAATTAAGTAACGCATTACCCGTGAATGTATTTTTTGTTTGAGAATATGTTTGTATAGTATGTAACAATATTATAGCTTGCATTAAATATTCGTTAAATACAGCCCCTAAATACCAATATATTGTACGCTTAAATTATATTATTATGGTACATACTCATAAATATGAGAATAAGTATGAATCATTAACGTACATGGTTACTGTATAGTTTACTTAGAATCATTACAAACTGCTTCAAAAGTGCATGACAACAAGTGCAAGGGGGATCGTACCCTTCACGCCATACATTTGGACATTGTGAAAATTACCATTAAAATCCTATAGGTAAACTTACAAAAACTGTATATAGATCGCTTAGCATAATACGAACATTGGTAACTGCACTCTCCCGGCCCAGCTTAGACTAAAATTAAAGATACAAAATCTTCCAATGCTCAATATAACCAAACTTTGAAAATAAGTTCATTATATTAAAAATGTTAAATCTACACTGAATTTTAAAAACGATTTTGATATTTATGCTTAAATTAAAACATTACAAAATATTATTTATCAAATAGGGAATTGACACAAATTTTAAGTACCTTTAACTGATATGAATATTTATCGAAAAATGTGTAAATTGATATAAATATTGCTCAATAATACACCTAACACGGTACTGGATTCAATTATTCTATTTAAAAACACTGGATAAAATAATCCAACACAATTATTTTAATTAATTTTCTAAGTGATAGAAGATATACCTACTACACACTCAATATGTTTTTCGAGTACATCAAAATATATTTTTATACATCACAGAATTGACGGCGTAGAGATCATTAAAAACAACGACTTCTCTTTATAAGTCTATTATAATTAACACTATATTAATGAAATGCTTGGAATACTTCAACATCATAGAACAACAACAGAGTAATGTGCTTTAAGAACAATTAAATATAAATCAACAGAAGTCTCTTTCAAAATAAAGATTATCCTTATACGAGCAACAATTATAAGAAATAATTACGTGTATTTTAAATCATATCCCTTATACTTCTCGAGAGCGTAAGAGCGATTTAAAAAACGAAATACAATTTATACAAATTTCTAAAAAGTCTTATATTTGCATCATAGAATTCATCTCGCGGCAGTCTATCGTTTGTTTTTAGCTAAACAAAACGGCTGCATCTGTCATGGATTGGGCGTGTCAACCTTTTTAGTGATAAATTACCCAGTTAACAAGAATTGCCCAAGACATGTATAAAATATGACAACAAAAGAAATCAAAGCATTGGTTGAAGGCATGAATCTATGATGATAATTCTCACCCATGTCCAACTTTCTAAGTCCTACACTTATTATTTTGCTTACGTACCTACAATTGCCTACATTTATTTTCACCAAGAATCAAAATCTTTTAATTACTTACATTTTATTACTGAATGGATTGCAGCTTAAAACAGTAACTTTAATGAAGATATGGGGAAATAAATTGTAAATTTTGTTAAAAGTTCTAAGAACATGTTGTTGTGTATCAAGCTCGTACATATTGTGTTATTAACGTCAACATTGCTAATTAACTTTGTGATTAGGTTGATTTAGAACTGGGACCCATTTCAGTATCATTTCCCTTTCCACTATTTAAATACATTGACATATTAAACAACAACTATAAGTTTAGCGCGTTTTTCAATAATAAATAGCCTAAAAGAATGGATTGCCGGAAAAAATAATCAGTTATTGTCGTCGTTATTGTCAATATATGGAGCAACTATATAGCCGCATTACTTATACTAAGTATATAATATACGTAAATACCTTAAGTTAATATATTGTCTTTTATATAAATTTTATTATAATTAGCATATTTTACAATAGTAATGATGTTCATTACGGCTTTCTTAAACCTAATTATTGTCATCAACAGCCGTTATAGTACATGTTTTTAAGACTAGTTATTATTAATCTACGTGTTAAAATACCTCTATTGCTTTTATTATAATTATTATTATTTCACAAAAAAATATTATTACCATGAGCGAATTATTGTCATAATTATTCAAATCAATGAATTTAATTTGTGGCTTCTATAATTCAGGGATGTATTAACAAAATACTCTTCTTATCACATGTAACACATCTGATGTAAGCATAAAGATCTAGTAGTTTCCTTTCCTTTGGAATTTACTTCATACCAAATTGGTATTTTTTTTTTATCGAGACCGTACTGTTTGAGCCACCGATTAATGTTCGGTTAGCAGAAATAAATACAATCTCGGATCTTCGCAAATGAAATCAGTGGTATTCAACTCAAAATACGGGAGATTTTACGTAACTTAAGACTGTATTATAAAAAGCTTCACAAAGTTATATCTGATTCTCAATCACCTAAGATAGCTTAGTTCCAAAAATATGGTTTTTGAAGTGCAATTTTAACGAGTGAAGATGTTGGTCTCAATACTTCTAGGCAAGATTATTGTCATCTTTCAACCTTTCGTGCGTTCCTTATTCAGTTAACGTTAAGCTCGAATTTAATAATTTTATTATTGTCACTGCAAAGTATTTCAGGGATACAAAATCAACTATAAAATATATATTTTGTACAAAATAATACAGTATACTAATCTAATATTAAGAATTTCGATTATAGTAAACTACTTTATTAAACCACAGGTATCTAATATTTACAATAATTCTTACCGAGGGATAGTATTTAAACTCACACCAAAATATTGTTATTTTTAATGTCAGAGATGTGGTGGTGTATGCTCGGCTTTTAAGGTGATAAGGGATGTCCCTTTTAACCAGATTATATCATATAGACAATTTATTATATAATAGCAACTTGATTTGATACCGAACCTTTTATGGATTATGTAGCTTATTTTGGTCAGCACTTGGTTTATTTGTCGCAAAGTCAAAAGATTTGTGGTCTGGCAGCTATGGAATTTTTTGTTGTGCGCGTTATTTTGATGTGTAATCAAATAAATCCCATTAGTAATAACGATATATATTATCTCTGATTACATTATATTTTATAGTAAATTGCCCAATAAATAGAGGTCACTATTAATATTGACCAACATCAGTCTACTTAAGAAATAAAATGTTTAACTAATCTACTTCTAACTACTATTATAATACTTATTATTATAAAAAAATCACATCGATTAAGACCAATGAAGCTAAATGTTGGAAATAAAAAATTAATAGCAACGCAAATCTGGCATGATTACTAAACATCCCAGTGTTTATTTTTTAAATATTATATACAAACCTTCAAAGCAAGATTATTTACAATAAGATGTATCACATTCGCAATGTGGGTTCTTATACTATTATCTACTTTTTTTATAAATGTTATTGTTTTAATAGATAACTAAATAACATTAATCATTTGTATAATATTTAATGTTGCGTATATTTTTTTAAAAGGACATTGAATGAGTTCTCCTGATTTGTAACAAAGAATGTTGTGACATGAACTCCAATTTTTTTATAGAATATTGCACCCGCTAGAGAATATAATGTTTAATCATGTTTTCCAAGTTATGAAAAAAATTAAACAGTAAATAAAGCGACTTGCATCGTTTCTATAATTTCAGACATTGAATTATGAATATAAAGCAACTTATATTTTATTTGTGCTATGTATTGAAAGTTTGCGTCCACGAAAAAAAACACTGTATATAATACAGCTATAGCTGAAAGTCCCATACTTTGCGATATATCAATAATATAGGTATAATACATATTTTAGGTTACCTACTCTACTGCAAATGCCTTAAAGATATTTTAAGATACTTACTATGATTACATAAAGATCTTATGCTTTTCAAGCAAGAGTATATTTTTAATCTGAGCTAATAATGGAATAAATAAGATAATATAGGTAGTTACAAGTATATCCATAGTTTCGATCTATATTTAGATTTATATAGATAGAGAAGAAACCGGAGCGACACTTAATTAAAATGCATTTCCAACATTTACTAAAAGCATAACACAAGTTTGGCTGACATCGCTACTATTACCTGTTATATCAATCATCTTGCTAGTGAAATACTTAGGTACAGGAATAAATGTATTTTGAAGAGAGGAAAACGTGTTCGTCCTAAGTTGTACTGAAGTACAATAACCTTCTAACTTGTGTGCGTTTCGAACCGTTGAAAAATAGCCAGTTTTATATTGTAAATTGCAAAAAAAAATTGATACGTTAATCATATGAAAATTATAGCAGAATAATTACATTACTTCCCTTAAATGTAGTAACATTTTAATTTAATTTTACTACTCCTAGTTACACATGTAAATTCAAGGGTTAAGGTAAGTACAATTCTATATTTGAACAATTCAATTATAATATTAAATATCATATAAATATTTATAAACATTTTACAACAACATTCTGAAATTTAGCAACAAGGACGATAGTTCGTTTATAAACATGATGTCAAAGCTAAATAATACATAACATGAGAAGTAGAAGATAACTCATAGTATCACTTAAATTAATTTTACTTTGTTGATATGCCAATGGAATATTTATATACAACTGTACAAGAATTTAAGCAGATTGAAAATAATATTACCGATATTTTCACACTGCTGAAGATGCAGATATATTGTTTGCTATAATTACTAACGATACACTAAATAAAAGAGGTAGGTACTTATGTAGTTAGACAGAAATGTATTAATGTCTAAACACTAACAATTTGCTATTCCATCAAGCTAATGATAACAATATTTATCCTATCTATCTATTAAACTATTCAGGAGCCACACGTCTTTAACGTAATTAATCCATGAGGAATCCGAACAAAATATGAAGGACTTGGGTGGTCTTTTGTTCGAAACGTTAGTACGGAATATCACAAGAGAATAATAAAATACAATTTTTTGTCTAAAGTTTTAATAAATAGACGTACTCAATACATATCCAATAAACTTCAAAGTAATATGTATAATCATAGCCTTGAAATGTTACTGTTCTCTAAAGAAAACAAACGTAGAAAAACGCTAACTTAATCAGTAAAATGATTAGACAAATTAGCATTGTAATTTTATCTAAAAGTAAATTGCTTTATTTTTGTTCGAATTTCATTACTCCTTCACATTAAAACCGTACTAACGTCTCTTAAATTTTAACATTAAAATAGTAGTTGGAATGATAATGCGCGAATATAATAAATAGAGCAAACCTTTAGTCTAGTATGTGCCATCGTCGGTGAGGTCGTGATAGGGCTCAGCCGGCGGTTGGACGGGCTCGGCCTGGTAGAAGGCGCCGGACACGAAGGGGTTGTTTGGCACGTGCTGCTGCGGCGCCGGGGGCCGCGGTGGCACGATGGCCCCATACGCCGGGGGCTCCGAGCCTTTAAGGGGCGCTGAAGGTTTGTCCGTCTAGAATGTAAAGGTATGCTGTACACTTACCGTGGCTCTTCTAGTTGTGTATCAAAATATCATACCTATATTGTGTGTTACATCAAGCTTAGAGTGATATAAAATATTGGTAACTTACAAAGGAGGTCTCATTGTCAAGAGACTTCACAGGGGGTTCGTCGAAGCTAACCGGATCGGCCCACGGCTGTAGCTCTCCGGAGGCAAATATGCCGTAGATAGTAATACCAACAAAATGCACCGTGGCTCCCATCAGAAAGACTGCCCTCCATTCGGTTATTGCTTTTTCGAGATTATCCTATTTTGAAATTGCGTGATTATTTGTAAACACATATTTGTAAATAGGTATTAGCCTATATTAAAAGGGCTAAGAGCTGCTCCCAAATACACAAAAACAAGGGAAGAAAAATCGGCATAAATGGTTCAGTAGACAGAGCAGCTGCGATGTTTGGTCGTGGGTTCGAGTCCCACGTTGTGTTAATATTTTTCCTACATATGCTCACGCCTGTAGTCCCCGAAGGGGTAGGCAGAGGTGTTGTTATCTCAACACCCACTTTTCACCGAATTTGATATTTTTAATTTTGACTTTTTCGAACTTTATATTTTTCCTATTTTAAGAATAAAATTTATCTAAATAGGGATATCTGCTGTTATAGTGTGAATACTTTTATCGTACAAAATTGCTTAAATCTTTTCTGTCGTTGCAATATAAAACAAGAGTCATTCATGCGCGCTCTTTCGTTCGGGAGGAGCGATAATGAAGTGCTCAGCGCGAAATATACGCGTGCAATGCTCCAGCGCGCACCCACAAAGCTATTCATTTGATATTCAGCGCGCGCGTCACGCCGAGCTCGATTTCCTTTTTAAAATTAGCTACGGCCGAATGTCCTTTTTGTTTAAAGAATTCGCGCTCTCAAGACAAGCGTGGCCCACGTTGAATACAGTTGGGGAGTGTCAGTTTAGACTTGTGCATGCGTGAGTCTATTATGAGGGGGTTTTATAGGAATATGAAATTGAATGAGAAAAATATTGGATGAAATTGTTATTACCTTCTGCTGGGTCATGTAGTCGATTACAATGGGCACGACGAAGCCGGCTATGGTACCGATTCCGTTGGAGAGACCCATCAAAATGGACGCATACCGAGGTGCTATGTCCAGGTGGTTCACGTTGTATCCTGATATAGCAAACCCACTGCACGCGACACCTAAGGTCAGCTCTATAGTTGCCACGTACTGATGAGATTAAAAATAAATGTCAATAAAATTCACTGAAGATTTTATTTCAACCTGGCGTTATTTGTATATTACCTTGTTATTAGCATAAGCTACTAGAACGAAGAAGAACGCTTCAAGCCCAAAACCTCCGCAGTTGAATAGTTTCCTGACATTAGTGGTCGTCATGATGTTATTTTTGCGCAAATAGTCAGCAAGCATGCCGCCTATTGGTACCAGCGAAGTCATTATTAGATGAGGGATTGCTCCTACAAACCCAGACTGTCGACAAATCATAGTATTAATAACAGCACTGTAATATTAACTAACCATTATCACGACATGAAATCAACTCACCTCAGTTATCTGCATTTGGAATCTACTGTTGAAATACGCAGACTGGAAGATGACGAGCAGACAGAAGTTCCATGTCCTGCAGAAGTTGGCTACAATGATGGCATACACCTAAAAGATCACACATTAGCAATAGTCAATTGAAACATGTAGGTACCGGTCAGGTCTATTTTACTTACAGGGGGTGAAGTAGCGAAAGCTTTCCAAGGTGTATTGAAGAACCCAGGCATGGCGGCCTGAGTAGCAGTGCCGAGGGACTGCTCGATGTAAGTGAGCTCTTTAGCAGCGATGCAGGGATGCTTGCTGGGCCGCTCGAACACCAGCCACAGCCACATCGTATACCTTCAAAGTATTAACACGTTAACACTTTAAATTTCATCTTTACACCACCTCATTTAGAAGTTTAGTGCCCCGAGGTTTCACCCGCGTACATTTTATTTGATGGGTGGCTTTAATTCGCTGTATTTTTTTATCTATCTGCAATTATAAGTCCCGTTAATAGATCTAAATTCTAATATCGGTTCAGCCGTTTCAGAGATTAGCTAGAACGTGCATACAGATAGTCAGAGGAAATCAATTAAAACTAGGTTCTTATATACGTGCCATATAAACTTTTCATTCATTGAGTGAAAAGCTACTAGACACTTTAATTCCATTTATCTGTAGGATATAACAGTGAAACGTGAAATATTATTTTTATGCCAATATAGAAATTCTTACCATATAACTCCGGAGACGCCATAGAAGTAAAACGGCGCTTGCCAGCTTATATAGTCGGTAAGTAGACCCGACAGGGGCATGCCAATGACGATGCCAGCATATGTCCCGCAGAATGCCAAAGTTGCCAATCGGGACCGCTCAAGAGGTGGTGCCCACATTCGCCAGATGCCATGGCATGACGGATATGTAACGCCCTGCGTTGAAACGTGACAGTCAAACACAAACTAAACCAATTAGTATACATATATATCACTTTATATCTCTTTATATTTTATGTTACATTCATATGTTTTATTTAGATACTTATCCTTCATATATTTTTTACTATACAGTTATAACTGTAGTCTGTAGGCTCACATTTATACTTAGATCAACATCCCGTATGACCGACATATTCAATAGAAAGGGATAATACATTTTATTTGGGCTGAGGCCTGAATGCGACCTTTCAAATTATATCTATAACAGTATCTTACAATGTAAGATTTAATAGGATAGCGAAGGCATTGAGGAATCAACTAAGCCGAGATATGCGGAGGCGAGCAAATACGTAACCATGGCGACGAAGGGCCCAGTAATCCTAAAGAGGCTTTGTACCTCCGCGAAGCGATCACGATTTTGTTCAAGTGCTTTATAGATAGGTAGATAACGATTTATATTTAGCCAACGATGAAAATACATTTAACATTTTTGGATGTAATGGTTATTATCTTTAATGAACTTAAACTGAATTAAAGGTAAAAAAAGAAATAATGGCATATATTCAATCTCTTCGCAAAACAAAATTGATTTAGGGTTTTTCGGATTTATAAGTTTTACAACAAATAAATAAATTAACTATTCTTTTACATCTTTAAAGATTAAAACCTACCTTACACAGAAGAATAGAGCTTGGTTCTCTCAGGCAACATAGCGTGAGTGATCTGCTGCTTGATTTGAAAATTGTTCTTCAAAGTAAGTTTTATAACTTATATGTTAGATTGAACATGTGTATGCATATTTGTTCAGGCAACAAAAGGGGAGTGTTAAATCCAAACGTGACGAGTCGTACATTTGACAAGTAATCGGGCTTCAAATTTGAACGATAATAAGCTTGATCATGCACCATCACGTACCGATGTCAAATGTTCCAAATTTTAAATGCATGTCGCTGTTCTTGTTACCATTGTCTCCCCTTCCTAGCACACGTCATACGTTAGCATATATATAGCTCGTTTACAAGAAACAGTAATACCACGGTATATTTATAAGCTTACTAAGCAGTGTAAAAACTAAACTATTGGAGCGTGAGGGTTATCACTTTTCAAGTTCAAAAAATTTGCTCCTTAATATACTGTCAAAGTAATATATATTATAATCTCATAGATGAGTGTCTGTATAAGTGTGTACTTTCAAACTATTTGTTCCTAGATTCCGTAGTGTTTGTAGTAATCTAATATTATTATGTATACTGTGGTAAAATACAGATAAAACTATTGGTCCTAATTATTTCCTCGCAGAAACGTGTTATTTACAAAGGCAGCACACAATACACAGTTGACAGAAGCAATTGATTTTTTCTTCGAGATAAAATAATAATTAGATGTGTTTACTATCAAATTTACCTCAACGAAGCCCTGGGCTACTTTTAACATGACAACAGTAGCGGGTCCAACGCTCATAGCTCCGGGTATCGCCATGTTGAGTAAAGCGGATATCGCTATAGCGGCGCCGAAGATCTTGTTGGCGGGGTACATTGAGGCGAGGAACCCGCCCGGCACCTGAGTGATGAGGTACCCGGCGAAGTACGACGAGTCGATGGATGACTCCACGCTCACCGTCCAGTTGAATGGACTCTCCTTTTGCTGTTTCCATCATAAATAACTCAAGATTTGTGACAGTACTTGGTACTCACTATTATTATTTAAAAAATCAAAAGGAACGGCTCAATAACACTTTTGCGGAACAGCGATTATACACAATTTAACATTGGTACCTTTATAAAATTAATATTATAACAAGGATATATTACTTGAACAATCGAAATGGTAGATGTGGTTAAGTTTCACTGACCGTTGAATTGCCGGTAGTCTTCTCGGTCATTTTGAGTTTGGCCATGCTCATGTTGCACCGCATCCCGAACATAATACTGAAGCCGAAGCATGCCAACAGCGCGACGGTGTAGCGCGCGCTCAAGCAAGAACATTCTGGCTTCACGTACTTGTCTGGATGAAAACAACAAAAACGTGAAAAAGAACACGAAGATATCAAACAAACTATCCATGATGACAAATTAAGTAGTAACTTTTACATGGATATAGAAGAATAACCTATATTTGAATAAACAATCATATTTTTATTTATTTATTGTGTTTATGCTTGATTGCACATCATTCGATTGTAAGTTATAGATTCAAAATTGTTAGGAAAAGTACAAATACAAGGCGACTCGCTCAGGATCGCAAAATAATTAAAAAAATCGACACATGAGGTGACGACACTAGTTGCTCAATTGGCAGAGCAGTTGCACGGCTTGTTGGAGGTCATGGGATTGTATCCCGCTTTGTGTTTTGTTGATATTTCACATGTTCAAAGCTTATAAATATAGAGCTAGTTAGGATTTCATAGGCTTACCTATGGGACGCGGTGGTGGCCTATCAGGAGAAGGTGGCGTTTCCAGGTCTTCGCCATCATACATTTGATCGTAACCCTTCTGATCCACGTGGAAGTTCTCATATTGAGCGTTTCTGCAACAATTATAAAGACTATTTTAGAACAAAATGTTGGAATTATAATATGAAATTGGTTTAGACTTCGCACTTCCTAACTGACTTCAATTATTACACTAAGCAGAACTTTATTCATCTTAAAACTAATTAGATATAACTTTCAGCATAGAAGTATGTTTTACTATATGTTTTTCCTTCGTACGGAGTTTGCCTGCTTCGTGTAAAGGCTGAGTCTACGTTAATTAAGAATTAGTCTCCTATTGAGTAGAACTAGGTCGAAAGAAAGGCCATGCCAGCCAACTTTTGCATCACTAATGAAGTCGTTTCCATTTTTTCCCTCTGAATGGACTGCCGCGATAGAATCGGAAGACTTTGGAACTTTCGGAGAACTTTACCTATAAAATTTCATTACTTTTCTCAACTTACTTATTGCATTAAGAGTATTTTGTGGTTTATAGCTGGATTAACCTCTATCGAATTAACACGATACAATCTATCTACACAAATAAAATCAAAGTCCTGAGTGACTGACTTATATATCAACGAACAGCATAAACCTGTATTCCTAGAGACATAAGATAGGTCCACTAAGAAAAGGTATTACGAAATTCCGGTTTTCTGTGCAGCTTTATTATCAAGGTCGAATAACACAAGGGTGAAGCCGCGGGCGGAAGCTAGTAACGATATAAACCTTGATTCAGTTTGTAGAAAATTCACTGGTCGGCCATACCTAAGTGTCGGTCTGTTTCCAAACAATTTTTTTTAATTTAATTTAGATTATTTACAAAAAATAGAACATCCGTGCTTTAATAGAACTGTGCTATGGAAATTACTTCATCTCCGTCTGAGATATGCATATAAAAAGGGATGGATATAGATTTAGTTCAAATTTTGTCGTCGTTTAAACTATGTGTTTTTAATAAAGAGGTTTTAGTACAAATTCGTTGCATCGCATTCTCAAGTAGTCTTCTAACAACCAGTAACATCACTGCAACAATAAGTTTAGATAATACACGTGCCCTAACCTATTATTAATCTGTGCCCATAAACAGTACACAGCAGCTACAACATAGTTGAGCACAATTCGCGGCGCCATTAAGCCGCCAGATTGAATTAGTTGGGAGCGCACGTCGCGACTCATTGTTTGCAAACTGATAGGTAGCTGTGACAGCGGGTAACGGGGATTTTATCGGGAGGATAACCTCATTAACGCTCGCTCTCTCACCGTGAGTGCTCGCAGGTACTACAGCTTTTTGATGGCAATTTTTATCCTTTCCTCCAAATTTATATTTTAGATACAGTTATAGCTATGTTTTGAATTCTCTAGGAAGAATGAATAAAAAACATCCATTCTTCCTAAATGTGTAAGTAACTTGTAACCATTCCAATTAAGTAAATTATACTAACAAATATATACAAACTAGAGAACGGCTTGCTTTTTTGGTACTAACGCATTCCATAACTTGATGCCAAGTGTAAAAAACACTGAAATTCTACTATTAGTAGGAATTGGATTCCATCTGACACTATCGATAAAAATACTCACGGCGTTTCAATTTCCTTTAATATAAATAACGCGTAACTCATCGACTTGTGAATTCATTTTTCCGCTGACAAAAGTAATAAATGTTGCTATCTGTCCCGTCCCCCGTTTCACAAGCTGATAATGAATCGCAGCACAAAAGGCATAACCAAGTGGAAGCGACGCGACGCCCGCGCCCCCTGTCTACCGGCGCGGCGGCCTAGCGTCACTCGCTAATGCGTTTAGCGCGCACTGGACGAGATGCCGTCAACAGTTACGCTTACCCTCCATGCATGTCACCCACTCCATTCTCTTGTTAATATTTTAGCCTGAGTTATCTATACCTATAATAAGACAAACGAACTTGTGAATGAGCATTAAAAATCTTATTTTTTATAGGTTCTAGCAAAATAATTATAAGAAAACGAGCTATGCCCCACGGTTTTACCCGCATAAATTTTTTGGCTGCGAGTGACAGACTACATTAAATCGGTACAGCTGATTTTAGGAGATTAGCCGGAACAAACAGACAGACAAGAAAAAAATTTACATTGGTTTTTTTCATGTCAATACCGTAAATACTTTCATACACATTTCGTGAAAAGCTGTTATTTTGGAATTACAAACAGACACTTCGATTTAATTTATCTGTATAGATTGTGAAATATTTTCCATTCGTTATAGTTTTCTCGTAGCAGTCGTAGAGGTGCTACAGCCGCTGCGTAGCAATACGTACTACGAAATACAGCTACCGAAACTAAAAACATTTTGTAGGAGTGTAAGCATTTTGAAGTATCGGAGGAGGACTTATTTTAATAAATCAGAGGCAATTTTCTTTTTTACATACTTTTTCCATGACCTCACAGTTGATAAACTATGTAAGCAGAAAATCAATTTAATTTAATTCCCTAAGTTTCGATATTACACAAAGTATTCGCTGGAAGTGATTCGACTAGGGTTTTGGTTTCTTTGCAATACCAATACACCAGTGAACATCAAAGCCGAAGAAACTTCGTTCGATAACATAATTCGATTTTACAAAAAAAACCTGAAAGGCTTCTACTAAATTGTGTTTGTCAACTTTCCTATTACAACATTTTATGATTATTAGCCCTACATGTTGAAATGTATAGAACATAACATTATATTAAAAAGGTAGTGATTATCTGTTTTGTAAGCGAAGCTCCCCTCGGCGTCGTCATTGTGCCGCTAATGCACCCCATACAGTATGACTATAATTATGTGACGTCACTAAAATAGTAATTACTGTTTTGTACCCGTTTGTTGTCGTCCGATAATAGATACAGTTATTTTGGAAGTCAATTTCATTCCAAATATTTCTACCATTTTGCTCGAGAATTGTGGTCATCCTGGATTGTGCTATATTTTATAAGCCGACGTATTCTATATTATTATATAACATACTTATAAACATATATAAAATAAAATTAAAATAAGATGATATATAATCCCAATTAAGTGTAAAATATCATAATATAAGTATTTGAATTCTATTCTTTCAACAGAAGTTTTGACACACAGTAACTTATATACTTAAAGTTACAATAGCATTTTGAAACGAGCGCCCAGACGCTCTTTAGAACCAAAATTAGAACTGACCGAGTTCCATTTAAAGTTATCTTCTCAGAGCACTCGGCTACGACACTGTCCGGTTACTTAACAGTATTATTCCCTTTAGGATATGTAGATTCATGAATAAAATATATTACTATTTTGGTTACTTTTACCTTGATATAATTAATTTCTTGCACACAATGTTCTGATATAATTATTTATCTTGTTTGATCAATGCATTCATCAAATATAAAAATATATAGGGAGCAATGATCTACAAACAATTAATATGAAAATATTAAAAGCATTTAAAGTAATAAGTGCTCTAGATATTTGTAGAGGTGTTCCAACATCTCGAAGACAGAGCTCCTGGATCAGACGTGGAGAGCAGGGGAGGTGTATTGCGTATCACAATATGCACTTCAACCGTCCCCACTATGAATACCTACAGCCAGAGAGGGATGGGGAGTTCTTCATTAATTCAAAGTGCCAGTTAATTAACTGCCTTAAGATTTTCGACTTCTTCGAGACTTAATAATAGCAATTTCATTGCGTTATCAAGGTTTATTTTATCATAATGTGAAAATAATTTAGAAAAGGGGTGAATTTTTTTTTTTTTTTCATAATTTAATAATGATTTTTGAATGTCAAATGTCAACTTTGTAGAAACAAATACTATCCACGTATGTTGAGTAATTATTGTGAGCAAATGTTTGCGGCACAGATTCATGTACCGTGAGAGAACAGAATGATGAATATTTTATAGGCCACAATAAATTGCATTAATTTATCGAAGTCCGTCCCTGACAGCCACGTGGGAGGGGGTAGCTATTACACCCCGCGAACCACCCTCTCTAATTGATTTACAATTGTCGGTTAAATTTGTTTCCCGACCACCCTCCGCGATCACCGATCGCATAAGTTACGATACTGCAAATGAAATAACGAAAAACCGAATTAGTATGCCAACACCCTGGAGTTGCATTGTGAAATTAGAGAAAATTACTTTGTAAAGGGGTTAACAATCCACAGGCTAGTAATAAAATATTTATCATTTTCCGGAGTTAAGAGACGGCACCGTTATTCCGGTGTACCGCCTTATATTTATGTGCTAATTATGTGTTTGCTTTAAATCTGTGATTGATTTCAGATTAATTGGCCCTGTGAGACAATATAATTTTTTTTTTTATTTCACAAACTCAATACTTTTATTGTCAAGACATCGAATTTATCAATTTTCAAATACTGCTCCAATTTAGACTAAACCAAATCATTTAACACAGTATTAAGTACAAGTTATTCCACAAACAGTGGGTCAGTCTGTCAACCGGCTTAGATCCGCCGCCGCGAGTTAGTGAATAAAACATGTAATAAATAAATGTACCCAACGTCACGTAACGACCAAATACGTATACCTAGGTATCATGATGTTACTTATCCTTCACCTCAACTGTATTTCGTCATTTATCCTAGATATAATAAAACGCGTTAAAATTGCACCTACAAATACTATAAATGAGTTAGTATCTCTGTCGTTCTCTACTTGTGCCTGCCTGCCGTGAACTTGTAGCCTTATCACGACTTTTTACGAGTAGCTCTGAAAAGTTTATTATTATTAGACAAAACCGTGGTGGTCGTGGGGTTTGAACAGTTGCCTGCTGCGTAAGACGTAAGTTCGAATCCCAGCGGGGTCTGTACTAATGAGTTTTTCCAACTTATGTGCAGTGATACAACATGAATCACGGTGAAGGAAAATATCGTGAAGGAACCTACATATGTCTCTTGAAGTAAGTAATTCAAATAAGTAACTCACATCTTTCACGTTGGCACTTAATCTTCGATGAAAAGTGGGTTTTTTTATTACAACACATCTGCCTACACCTTTTGCCTATACGCCTAGATAGTGAATATAACGTGAGCATTCATATTTATACGAACGTATTTTATTTTAATAAATAACTTTTGTCCCGAATATATGAAGTCACAATTGCAAATTTAATATTTAATAAGGGAAATCACTTTAAAAAGTTTCTACCAGATAATACAAATATGTGGAATGGAAGAGTGTATAAATAAAGCGAGCGAATAATCTCGCATTTCGACACTCGCGAACATAATAGAGTTATGACAAAAATGGCGAGCCAGCCAAGAAATATCACTTGTGAACCCGAGACGCTTGTTAGCGTCCCTGCTTTTATTTATGGCCAGATTTATTTTATGGGCTTGAGATACCGATGAAATCAAATGAACAGGATAACTGCGATGGAAACAATAATGCTATTGATTTGTGACCGTTGCGCTGCGCTATTTTTAAAATACATCGGCCTTTATTCAAAGAATTGTCATTGTATGATGGAAGCAAACAATCACAAAGTCTGTGAGGAGTAGTTATATCGCATGGCTACTTTTGGAGATAAATTTAAAAACGTATATGATATCAGACAACAGAAGGAATGGCGACAGGCTCACCATCTATCAGGTTGACTAACATGACATATGTCCGGTCAAACATTTATACACATGTGTCTACAACATAGTGGAGCCTTGTGGAAAGAAATGAAGATAAAGACAGGATTATAATTTTTTTTTGTAAATTGTAATTGTCGTTGAGAGAAGAAAAATAACAGATACATAATTTGAAGCAAGAGTTGTTGAGTACATGCATTTTATTATATAATGATAAAAAGGCAGTGAAATTGAAACTACATCAATAAGCCATGCGAACGTGCCTTCCAGCCGATATTTCTATCTTCAACAATAATTTTATTTCCGCGCTCGAGCTGCAAACATAACAAATATAATAAAAATGGGAAGCAAACAAGTCTGCGTGTTGTATTTGCTGCGATATTCGCATTTGGACGGTGGAATCTTACTCTCTTTGCGGGCCTAATCTGTCGGGCGGCGCGGCGCGCACGTCCGGCCAACGCCTCTGTTGTTTCTTCATTTTCTTACTATCTATTTGCCATTTTTTATTATACAAATACACGATCGTTTCTACTTAGTTGAAAATGAAATTCAAAGTACAGATGATCAGTTTCTCAGTAATTGAAAAAAAAAATACTGAAATTCTTTGATCGGTGGATGTTTAGGAATTACAAGCATTATACGGCAGGGATACATGCTACGCATTCAAGTTTTTATGTTTTATTTTGATTCCTTTATTCAACGAAAAAACTATCATAAAAACTCAGATGATACCGATATCATTGTTGAGTTTGAACCGAGAACAAAACAATAAAATCAAACACATTACTACTTTACAGCAAATAAAACTAGGTATATGACCTTTCTTCAGCATTTTATAGCAATCAATAGGAAAGGGTTCGACGATAAACTGTAATTGCTATCAGCAACTTCGCGAGGATGTAAATAAATTGAAGTGAATTCGCGAAGAAAGGAAATCCTAACAAATCCCCGTTTAATCCCGAGAAGAGCGTTCCCAAATCCAGGTTAGTAGTAAATATCAATTACGCAAATGCTCCGGATTTAGCGGATAATTCTTTACACGGGAACCGTACATTTGCTCTCGAGGGGTGGAATTCGTATATTTGAAGCGATACACTTTACAGAACTGGGCCACTGAATTGCGATACTTTTCTTGAAATGTCTTTTGAAAGGCGTAACGGTAATCATTATTATCTATAAGGGTTGTTTAACACGTTTACATACGTTATACCTTTTTCTTGTTCATAGATTATTTATCATCATCATCAGCATCATTTTCATCATGATACATTATCATACCTTTTTCTTGTTCATAGATTATTTATCGTCATCATCAGCATCATTATCATCATGGGCCACTTCATCCTGTCAGATAATTATTGCAATGCTGTTTCTACTTCATGCATCTTCTCCTGTGACTAAACAGCACAATGTGACTAAACAGGTGAACCGAGGAACTGAAGGTGAAACAGTGCTGGTTGTTCGAAGCATTTTCTGCTTTATGCTGACGAGCTAGGCTTCGTCATGTTATACTTGGTATTTATTATGACTTGCAATTCGGTTATCGTTGATTTATAAAAAATAGTACTTAAGATAATACTAATATTATTCTCATTAGAGTATGATTAAACCAGGACAATTTGAGTAACAAATGAGATAACGCAACAAAGGAACTAATAAAAGTACAGAAACAGGCAATTGAATAAGTCCGGAGAGACTTCCCTCCAATCTAATAGAGACGGAGATCGGGCGAGTACCAGTCGTTGTAGATAATTTTAATATTCGTGTCGCAACCCCCGAGAGTCTTGTATCGATCTCACACCAATCTTATATTGCCATTATTAGCTCATACTCTTCAATAATTGAACACATTTTTTGTTAAAACGTCACAGTAATTTATGTGTAACTATAGATTATACTCGAGTATACTGTGAAAAGAAGAGAACCTTATTCTCCCTACCTTTTCCTTGATCAGGTGTGATGATGTATGATCGGAAGTGTTAAATGCAACAGGTAAAATAAATCTGATTGTGGAATAAGCTGACATAGTTTTTCCAACTTAACGAAGCATGGGATTAAAGAAGGGCGTGAGGTGTGAATAGGTTACGCGGTAACTGCGGATCAGCGGAAGCTTTGTTTTGCCATCCACCAAAAAAACGTATTATTTTTATTTCAGACAATCCTGACCACAAAAAACAGATATGTCAGAATCTGAGGGAAACGACAACTTATTTTTCTATTTGTATATCCTATCGAACCACCTTCAAATAAGAATAGAAATCATGGAAGGTAGTATAATCCGCAATAGTTGATTCATAAAAAGAAATTGGCGTTCCCGTGTCGGCGTAATGCCGTCTCAGGAGACCGGTACGGAGGGGCGTAATGACGGATCAACACATCTCTATCAACCACTAACTATATGACAGGGGACAGATAATTCTATTGTTCAATTTACTTAGAATTTGCCATCTTGTTTAAATAAAATAGTATAGTTGCATAGCGAAAGCTGCAGGAATTAAGGACTTAAAATTTGTGATGAAATTATCGATGTATATGTGTGAAGTCCTGATTCACTGACTGAGTAACTTATATATCAACTCACAGCATAAACGGCTGCTCTTAGAGACATGACATTTGGAGGGTGAATTCAAGGAAGCTTTTACCGATATTTCTAAATTTAAAAAGGGGGCCTGTTCATTTATATCTTCATACTACTGCCCAACCACGATGACCGCGATCTTCAGTAATGAAGAACCGACCTTAGAGATAAAGAGCGATAGTAGTGATATTTTGTTATGCGAATTTTATTACCTGTGATTGATATCAAGAGAAGAAGGTAAATTCAATTCAATATCATTGTCTTCTTCTTCTGCCAGTCCTGTCTACAATTACTTACATCTCCCACTCATCCGTCACGTCAGTTTTGCAACCTTCATATTATATTTATCCTTTTTTGTTTTATCCATCTCGTAAGTCTTTCCACAATTATATGAATTCACAAGATTTCCCTTCACAAAGATTAACCAGATTATTTTTTATAATAACAAAAATAAATCGTCACACCCTCGCAATATTTTCACGAACTAGTTCTGAAACATAACCTTATATCGATTTCCCTCAGAAGGCATTTGTCTTCTTATTACTTCTAACATAATTTGAAATATAATTTCATGTTCAACAATTATATTGAAACATTTTATTTTTATCAAACATAAATTGTTCTTAACAAGAGCGAAATAGCAAAACACATCGGCACAAACTTTGATCCGTACAAGTAATTATGTCTGTGGCCGACACCGGAATGAACTCATTATGGCTCCTTCTCTTAGTGTCGACGCAAAGGAGTTAGTAAAGTAGTAACGAGTGAAAACTTAATTGACAACTTGATCAAGGATGCCCTACTTCCTCCCTGCTTGTTAACTATCACTTTGTACTGTATCATATTGTCTACGTTATTTTGGTAAGTAACAACCTACAGAACTACTGATCAGATTTTTTTATTATGGATAACAAACCACATATGCTCATACCTGTATTCCCGGAGGGGTAGGCAGAGATCGAAGATCATACATTATAGATAAATCGTCTGCCAACAGAAATATATAGTTACTGAGCTTAAAATAAACATGTTGTATGTACTTAAATACGTGTCAATTATCGTAAATTAAGATTACATCAAAAGTATAAAAATATACATATACAAATTTACATCTATTTATAATCTTGGTCCCGCTATTACTTGAGAACCGTTTTACCGAGTTCATTCTTTATTTAGGTTTTAAAAAAATAGGCTCGCGCGAAATAAAGCCACCCATGAACTTATGCGGGTGAAACCGCGGGTCATAGCTAGTTTTAATACATTTTAATATGAAAATGTATTACGTATTTAATTTATAGCTGTAGTCATAGTCATTGTACTTCAAACCATAATAATGGTGACCGCAATCAATGGTTTGAAATTAATCTAAATAATGTATACTCACCCTCCAGGCCACCGCCAGAACATTTTTCCCGTGAATTTCTTCAAGGAGTTCAACAGGTGATACCAGAATTATAACCACTTCGTCCCTGAGCAACTTTCTACCTTACTCTGTACTTTTAGAGTTCAATTTCAGTTACTCTTTCTCAGCTACTAAGCCACTATATTATTGCAACCTGTGGATTTCTTAAACCACAATAATGTTACTTAGTTTCCATAATGTGGTAGCGAACTTATTTCAAATCGGGATAACGAAAGCACATACACAAAGGTTTATAAATTAGATACTCTACAGTGAACCAAGGATAAATTGAACACAATCAATTTACTACGCGAATGTTAAGTTGATTTCAGTCGAGAGACCACTGAAAACTGAAGTAATTTATCGTATATTTTATCGCGAAGGAACGAACGGTAGTGACGTCACGGGAGCCGATATCAAACTAGCCAGAAATGCGTGCCACGCTCCCTCTGTCCTCACTCAAAGAGATATTCTGCAATCCGTTGAATTTATTACTCTTTATTTTTATTTTGGATATTTTTGTGTAATTTATTAATATATTTATTTAAGCTTGATAATGTGTCTTTTATTCTCGTTTAGAAACAAGCTGCACGTATTTTGTTTGTTGAGACAGTAGAACATTGTTGATTAAGCTTGAATATGTGTACCGATCGTTTCTTTTGACACATCACAAAACAAACCTTTTGAAAAAGTATTGGCAATAAATATTGCCAAGGTAAAAATTTGCAGAATCACACTGCGGATTGATCTTGTATTCTGGTGACAGGAGTATATAGTGCTAAGTGCTGTGCGCCAGAGCGAAACGACAACACCATCAGAGTGAGAAACAAAAGAGAATTCATTCAACATCAGCTATCTTATTCTGCAAAAATCCGTAGCAATTTAGCGATCAATCCTTGTCTCCCTTTCTATCGTTGGGGAAAGTGCACGTGTGGGAGCGGGAGTGCAAATTGGTCTGACATTTTTCTAATGTTGCAGAATGGAGCTAAAAGTCTTGCGAATGCTCCAGATTCACAGACAATGCCCCAATTTATATCCAACTCACTTACTGGAGTCAGAGGAGACGGGGTAGTTGATATAGCGGGATGTACTATCTCTCTGTCCTGGTTCATGACATGCATAAAGTGTATTAGATTTTACTGTGCTCTTGTAACTATATAATGTCATTAAAATATTGCTTTAAGAATGCCTAGCTAGTTCTATCAACACTTAATCATTGGTTTTTATTGATTAATTACTTCAAATAGTAAATGAAACCATTTTCAACGTTACCTATATTTAGGGTGCTAAATCACATCACATTTAATTAATAACGTTAAGTAACTGTTAACTGGGACAATGAGTCCAGCCGGGCGTAAAACCGAAACTTTAGGCGGAGCACACACACGCGCGAAAGTGGGATAAAAAACCCGTCGCACAAAGCCAATTACATTAAAACATTCGGCGCGGGACAAAGGGCGAGAGAACAATGGCTCTGGGAAGGAACCCGCGATATGTCTTTCAATGCTTTTAACTTTCCACTGATGGCGGCACGCCGAGGGAAAAATGGTGACGTCTCGCGACAAATGTGCGTGAAATAGTGATGGGCTTACATGACGCTATGTTATAGTATTATTAAAATATTATTTTGTTTTTACCTATAAGTATAAATTTTATTGGTATATACTCGGAAAATGATAAATAAGATACAGATTAATCAAATAACTTAAACTAATTGATTTTGTAGAAAAATAATAAGAAATTGATCGTATTCTTGTTAACAGACCATTTTTTATCAACAATCAAAATATTTCACAATGTGTGATGCCTGAGTATTGAAATGCTGCTTAGCGTATGGCATATAACAAGTTTAATTTTAATTATAATTTTTAAACTATAATATTCGCTTGTGATTCATATAATATGAAGCATTTTAGACCTAATTTAATAAAAACGGTCTCTCTTATCTATATATATATATATATTATATATATATATATTAATTAATTGCTGTTCATTAGTCTCGCTAAAACTTGAGAATTGCTGGACCGATTTGAGTAATATTGATTTATTTGTTGAAGCCCAGGGAAGGTTTAAACGGTTGGGAACATCATAAATAATACGTAAAACAAGTGATGATAAGAAGTCATCTAGGATTATATAAATATTAAATAGCTATGCAACCATAGTTTTTCCTGAAATAACGAACATAATATATAAATTGTGATTTTATATTGTATGGGCAATTTTTAATTTTTTTTTTCAATAAGTGAGTATCTATCGATATAATTAGAGTGTGACGCGCGCATCACTAATAAAGAAGTGAGACGTAACCAATGGGGTATCACGGGTTGGTTGCACCGCAAACTCATTTTATAAATCGTCGGTCCGCTCGGCCGGAACCACGCGTTAACTCACCCTTCCTATAATGCACCTCCCTTGTACGAGAACTCCATAAAACGGCTTTTAAAAAGGAATCCTTACTACAGAAACGCAAATTCTATCGAATATTGTTATATTTTGCTAACCGACTTTCTTTATAAAACCACTTTCAACTAAGATTATAGAAAGACGGTACGAATTCAGCTCACAGTATTTATAGTATAGTATTATCCTGAAAATATAATGATACTTACGAAAATCTTAAAGTAATCCTGACTCAGCACTTTCCACTACTATCTTTTATATTTACACCAAACCATCCAAACTAAACCATCACATTATTCTTTCACCCATACACCGCCTTAGCGACCGGTCGCTTAATAGACAGTATCAAGCCAAAGATCTTAAGTAAATCAAATCGCCCCATGAATGGTGAATGAACCGGGGCTTTTCATGGAGTTTTCTACAGATGGCTATCACAATGGCCGGGGATCAAGAGGAACTTATCTCCAAGGAGCACCCAAAAATGTTTCCTAATGCTTATTTAAGTTGCATCCATTTGATGCTATCGCTTTATTGAGTGATTCTGTAAGCAACCGGCGCGGCACTCTCGGTCAACGAACCTCTTTACCACAGATAATATAAGTTAACTTAAAGTATGAAAGTTGTACCAAGCAAGTATTAGCATGGAGCCTGGCTAGACTAGCATAATCCTATTCAGCTAGAGACTAATGCATCAAGACTACTTGAAGAAAAACTTGAACAAGTTATAATAATGTCTGAGCTTTAAAATACTCTTTTGCGACGAAATTTAAGTACAGCAATAAAACATAATTCTTTTCATCGCCATTCATCGCGGTAAAGTATATTTTTAACAATTCTTTGAGATTAACATTTTTATGGTTCCTAAACGCTCAATAAATCTAACCCCGGATATAAAAACACCCAACGATGGTGAGGCTTACGAAATGCAACAAATCTGTTAGAGGCGAAGTGAAACCGTGGTAAAACCCCTTTCAGTTAAGCGAGACGGTACCACGGTTACTATAGGCTTTGAAAAACAACAATAACTCCCTCCGTACGTATGTATGAGGATACGCAATATACTCTAAAAGTACGGCAGCCATAGACTTAGAAAAGCCGCAGACATGTGGGTAAAAATTAATATTAAAATACTGGGGTAACAATGTGCTTTGTGATTTATTTTGTATCTAAAGGATTATTTTTGTAAAAATGTCTGTGTGGTCATGAGATCCTTGTATGGTTTGAACATAATGTGATGCTTCATTATTTAATACACGTTCATATTTTGGGCTGCCCTAGAAAGCGGCACTGAACGAGTGTATTCTTATAGTTCATTCAGCTGAGCCCCGCGGTTTTACCCGCGTAGAGTTAATTTCATGGGTGACCCCTGGAACTCTAATGTTTTTTTCAATAATAGTGGCCTATGTTACTCCTTAGCTTGTCCCATTAAAATCGGTCTAGACATTTCAGAGATTAGCCGGAACAAAAAGCTGTTATTTTGGAATTACAAACAGAAATTTTTAATTTTAATTATCTGTATATATGTATAGATAATTACTCCAAAAAGCTAGTGAATCGGCTATTAATGAGCATGCTAGCTCCATCTCTGACCTCAGCATCACTTTCCATCTGGTGAGATTGAGTTCAATCGCGAACCTGTCTAGAATAAAATATAATACTAATAAATGAATCTCACGATACTTCGTAATCACTAAAATTATGTATTTAATATGTAATAATTTACGATCTCATAAAGAGCGAACGACTGATCATTATACGTCGTAGTCAACGGGTTATTACTACGTTTTGCTAACTCTATGCAGGGCCCCTCTATGTTTAAGAGCCACGCTGTTTTCATGTTTCGGGACTACAAATGGGAATCCATTTAAATACTGAGCCAACATTTCAATACGTAGTGATTTAACATTTTGTGTAGATATGTATAACATATACATAGTATCATCCGTAATACATTAGATTCTACGTGGATTGATTCTTTGGGTGTCAGTTCTTTTCTGCAAAGCGGTTTCTACTAAAATATAGGATGACTTATAAAAAAATAATTTTACATTCAAAACTTTTTTAATCTGCAAAGCTCATATAAAACGGCTGTATAAATACTAAAATGTCAAAAGAAGTAGCATAGGTAGGTATATATTTAAATTACTTCATTAAATGTTGGCTGTAATACCCACCCAAGGATCCTTTGTAACTTTGTCGTCGAGTCGCAAAGGACTTGTGGGTCGCTAAGGCTTCTCTTTGAGAGACGCAGTTGAGGGGCTTGCATGAAATAGACTCGATTGTGCCACCGATACACGTATTTATTTGCTGTTGATCGATTCCGCACAACTTAAGTATATGTACACTGATACACAATTTGCAGCTGGAACAAAATTTGATTGTGTGCATAGCATATGTTGTCGTGGTGTAGGGACAAGTATCGATTTTATGCTTGTTCCCTATGCTTTATTTTCGTATTGAATCAAGCGACCTTTGCATGGGGCATACATTAATATGCTCACACCTGCCCATGGGGGTAGGCAAATAATACCAAATAATGTTTTCATACTTCTTTCACTTCGTGCACCTCTTCCTCTTTCATTTCTCCATTCATGCATCTCTTCTGTCACTTCCCTCGATCGCAAGTGCTCCGAATTTGACCTTGTTTAATAGTGTATATATATCTATATGAAATTATTTTATATAGGACGTATTTCCATGACGTTAAGTTTAAAGTAAAAATCGTGGTAAACGTGTAGTTTAGAAGACGCAGACACTCAAATTGTGTGAGAGTCGTGTTTGAATACAAAGCGACTGCCATGGTGTGACCTACGTTACCCTCCACTTCGTTATTAAGAAGGCGATGATCAATACTTTATACAAAATCTTTGTATTTTGCAATTTATTGCTAAGTATACTTGTCAGTATCTAAGCACTGCCCTGATTGGGGATTACAATTTATATTTTTGTAGATGAAATTTCAATAAAAAGGACAACATAATATTTTGCGTCGGCGAGGCATCTCCGTCAATTACGCGAACAACTTTACTTTCCAACTTGTCGCCCCGAGATTGTATTTTAGATAATGGCTCGGTAATCACGGCGGTGATTTATCACGCTGCTATCTCAGCCTTCACTGTCCATTAAGCAATCTGCGAGTGCAACCCTTTGTACTTGCGGGGTAAGCCGCCACCTCCCACGCACTCACACTTCACACATCACTGTCGTCTATTAGACGTATTATTAATACATTGTGATGGTATTTGTAATTAGAACTTTATCTTAGAGAAAAATTCACAAAATTTACCTCTATATTTAATTTACGCTTTATTCTTATTTATTTCACTCGCGTAGACCCAATTCCATATTTAAAATTTTCGCGAAGCATTTAAACTTTTTAAGGAAAATGTTTTTTTCTTTAAACAGCTATAGCTGCCATTGAAAGTCTGCATAAGCTGTTTCGAAGATGAGCCGAAGAAACAGACAGACAAATAGACAAATACATTAAACAGTTATATAACTACCCTATATACTTTCATATGCATGTAGTGAAAAGTTGTTAATTTCGAATTAGAAACGGACACCTTAATTTTGTAAGGCTTAATTATTTGTATTGTTTTGACTATGTAGCTAAACCACTGATGAAAAATTTTGTTAATTTTGTCTAAGAGAGCCTAATTACGACGCATTTCTGAAATAAGCTTGTTTTAACAACATAATTACAATTTGTACCGTTTTACGGTGATATCTGCCTACCCCCATGGGATACAGGCGTGAGCATAGGTATGTAGGAACGAGTATGTTCTCCATGCGAACACCTACTGTCTAATGGTTATGAACTCCTGATAAATTATAATCCCCTAAAGCTCCCTCAAACAAAGTTAGTTACAACAATTGACATGCATTATCAGCATTTCCGTTGGCGTTTGGCCCGAACACTGTTACCGACCGGAAATTCAATCGAGTTTTGGAGCGTCTCCCCGTTATGCGAGACACTTGTCCGAACTTGCAATTCATGACGTGAAGCCGTCGCTCGCTCTAATGATACACTTATTGAGAGAAATGGGCGCTTATGGAATAGGGACGCATTTATTAATAATTCTAATCGTAGTTTTACTTGGATCATTGTTATTTCATCACACAACAAGCCGTGGTGGCCTTGAGGTTGGAGCAGTCGCCTGCTACGCAAGCGACGTAAGTTCGAATCCCAGCGGGGCCTGTACCAATGAGTTTATCTAAAAACTTATGTACAGTGATTTCACACCACGTGCTTTACGGCGAAGGAAAACATCGTGAGGAAACCTTCATATTTCTGAGAAGTAATTCAATGACGTATGTAAAGTGTCTCAGACGGCGATGGACTCACCATCTGTCACGTTGGCACTTAATCATCTTCGGTGGAAAGTGGGTGTTGTTATTACAACACCTCTGCCTACCCCTTCGGGGAATACAGGCGTGAGCATATGTATGTATGTAAATACTTAAAAAACTATAGCGTATAGTGTCACATGTAGACGTGTACCGGTCTCTTTTTTAAGTACTGTCTTGATAAATTAAAATATAATACCTTAACATATGCCTTTGATATTATGCTCATTCCATTTTTCAAGTAACTACAGTTCCAAACAAACTACTTGCTAAGCTCTCCCTTAAAGTAGAATAAACTCGTGCCAAAACGGCCCGAAAACAAATACAGCAAAGTGTGTCAAGCATTCGTGTTGGTTGCAGAGGTTTGAGAATGTGTTGCACGCACACAAATGCTTACAGGCTCTCGAGACGTGACGGAAGCCGCGTGAAGTGTGAGTTGGATCATGACGCTGATCAATAAGTCCTGGCGAGCTCAAATATTTGCACATCGAGAACATTAGTGGTCGCGGAAGCGCTTCGTCATTCATCGAGTAATCAATGGAAATACACTTTCATTTGTTTCTCTTTTGTTCTTGTGTACTATAACCCAAAGTGTGACCAAAATCAACATGCACTTTTACTGATAGAACCTCGTAGAGTAGCATGGACGGAACAACAAATTAGACATTATATTATACAATGCTGCAGGTATTGTAAAATATTGTTGATTCTTTAAAAATATTGAAGTCCTAGTTAAATACGCCGCGTAAAAAAATTAAATAATTTTCATAGTAGTTTCGTTCAATTTTATAATATTTTTTCAAGCATATCTTGCAAACCTTCATATTTCTGAGAAGTAATTCAATGACAAGTGAATAAAGCTACCCACATATTAACTTCCACTAAAATGTGTGTTTATTATGCGAGGCCACCTACACCTACAAAACTTATTTGTATTGAAAACCCGCTGAACTGAGTTGGCGCCGCAGAGTCTGTATGACGCGCTTACTTCGGCGCCAGACATCTCTGTAACGTACATCTTACATGGCTATATTTAGGCGAGGAAACATTAACATAAGATATTCGCGTCATAAATCAGTTACATAGGAAAAACACAGCCCAGACTATTCACAGAAACAGTTACGTAAAATTAATTAAGTTCCCAGACAACATCAAAACTTCATTTCCATGTCTCTGATCCGTACAAGTGACCCAGATTATAATTGGATTGTTACATCATAATCTAACACCTTTAAACAAGCAATATATCTATAATCTGAATGAATGCAGGAAATTTCGGGGGCGATAAATGGATCTAGTTAGGTTTCGTTTTCAGAAAACGTCGAAATTTGACTGTGTTTTCCGGTAGTGAAAAACTGCTACAGAACAATTAGAATACAATGGTAAATTTTGCCAACAGACAAAAAGTGACAGGAGTGAAATAGCTCAGGTGAGATGTTTTCAGACTATCGAGCGGTAACAAAACTAGAAGACCCCGGTAGAGTGGAGATGGAGTCAGATGGAGATGGGGTTAACAATAAAGTATACTGAGAATTCAAAAAATCAGAATCAGGAGGAAACACATATTCTTAAAACATCTTAGAAGGAAATATTGATGGATAGAGATGAAGTGGGAGATCAAGATTGAAGGCTAATTGACTATCTACATGATTGAAGTTAAAAAACGGTGTATACGTTATTTGTCAGTTATACTCGTATTTGTGCTGGTGATGATCAAATTATAAAGTATTGTAGGTGAGCGAAATGATGTAGAAGAAAAATAATAGTAGCTTTGCTTTTTATTTACAAAATAAATTCTTTGCCATCCAAACTCCCATAAAATTCTCCCCCGTTTAATTAAGCCTTGATTAGTTTCATGGCAGCACTGGCAAAAATAATTAATTTCTGGTATGTCTGGACTCATTTGAATGTACTGTAGGTAGAGTCTGTAATACCAGTGTGTCCTTTGAAGTAGGATTAGAGAGACGTCGCCCTCCGCTGCGGCCGGCACACAAATTAAATCCGTGTCCTCGCTGAGGACTCTCATTATAACAATCTAGTTCGTAATGAGGACAGGTCACTCAAAAGGATGAATACCTTTTATCATTCTGACTTTTAGAGACTTAATTATACTTAATTGGCCGTGTTATTAAATATACCCGAATAATGATTATTTAATGCACGACTCTGTTAGGAGATGAATCAGAGTGTTTTCCTGTAAGTTTTAATTTGAAAGCGATTAACTACTGAAATGGATTTGATTGTATTCATTTTTGTATACAGATATCCTCTTTTAAAATATTTGTTTCTATAGTAAAATGTGGCTCCTACCTATCCTATCATAAAATCAAAGATTGCCAAGTCGAATATTGTGAGCGGTAAGAAAAACAGACGTATCTTAGGTACACCCTATTTATAACTAGACACCCATCAACCCATTACCGTGAAAAAAATATTTCACCGTCTGTCTAGACTATAATGAACATTGAGATGTGCCAGACAGCTAATTATTTCTTAGTTATAGCATTGAAATGACAAACAGAAATATTATTTACGGCAGTGGTTGGGCCATAAGATTTATTTGCGGAGAGCGGCCCCTTGGCGCCGACGGCCGGCGCCGCGCCGTCCCGTCGGCCAGACGCGGCGGCACCGATCTATCGATCCCCCGAGATGGCGATATTGTTGCCTTAACAACACACTGCTCGAAACCGCGACTAACCTGACAGGTATTAACCGTATAAGCTTCTTCGGGGAATCTGTTGTTCTCTAACATATTTATTACTTTCAAATTGGTCGATTTTGTAACTTAATAAGTATTCAACATTCACATATGCGAAATTCTTTCTAATTTCCATTACGTGGTGGCAGAAAAAGGCTACTTGGTGAAACCTAAGCCCGAGATTTTTTATGTAAATTTGATGCCCAATGATGAATTTTCCCAAAAAAAATGGCATGCTATAAATACCTGAATTTAGTTATATTTTCTGATGTGTGTTTATTTTAAGCCAATTTCCAACTCCCAATTCATAATCCAAACACCATATATTTTATCTAAAGTAACTATTTCAAAAGCGTCGGCTTCGTTTACAAGTCCGTGGCTAATTGGCCGTCTCCTCGCCCACAACGGGACCACAAAAGCACATCCTCATTAAAATTTCATCCAAACGCTCGCAGGCAAATATTTTAGCTACCAATTTGTTGTGTAATGCGACACCCGCTGTCAATCTGTGATCTTTGGATTATATATCAACCCATTACAAGGAACGGTTGCCTCGTATGTCTAGAATACAAGGTTCTGGGTTCGTTCCCGGATCGGTCAAAGTGTTTCTTGGTTACATCTGTAATATCCTAGTAGCAACCTGGAGTCTGGATTAGTGCTGGTTAGTGGCAATAAAATCGCCCCCTGGGACTTTAAACATAACTGGCCAAATTTGAGGGAAATATAAGTACGACCCTGACTATCCAATAGCGGCGTGAGCATTTATATGTTTTTATTACAAGTAATTCTAAAATATTCATATTTTATTTAACATGATGCAGATAATTAATGAGAGGTATACTAAGATCCGTAGCGTGAAGAAAACGGAATCATATTATGTCCATGGGCTAAGTCGGTTGGGGGCATTATATATATTCGTTGTGCTTTTCCAGGAAATCAGTGTGATATCAGGCCTAATTATATTTTATCACTTTCCTGATCACGTTTCCAGGATGTCGTCGAAAGAAGCGTGAAATGTTTATTATTAGCTCTTGACTTATGTCTGTTTTGCCAGCAAGGGAAATAAGCCATAGTAATACAAATTTAGAGTATTGTGATTGTTTACGTTAACGTCATTATTCATGTGATGTTAATTTGTACCTCCCATATAAGTATGGAAAACTTTTCTTTTTTTGATTAAATTTGCAAAAAACCTCTTGCACAAGAGACATTTCTTGGCAGTTCTACTTGATTTTTGCATGTCGAGTCAAACTTGTTTTCATTATAATACATCATATTTTGAAGTGTGCAATATACTAATAATAAAGAAAGATGTATATAATGTTATTGCTGGTATATGAATGTAATTTTGTTCTAGAATGTTTTATATCAATATGTTGTTAAAATGGAACTTCAGTACCCAAGTAGATAACTAAGTAAATATTTACACGCCCTAAAATTGGGTGAAATATGTGATTCTTGTGACCTTAATAAGACCTATTTTGTTCCGTATTTTATGTGAATAAACATTATTTCTATTTCTATTTCTATAGCTTACATCAAGGATGTACGCTAGAAGTTTTATGGATTATACAATGAGGCAACGACATCAAATGATCATTAAATCAACCGAATGGCACGCTTTTGTCATTATCTTTGATTCTTTATTTTCGATAACTGCAGTTTATCAATTCTTTCGACAATCGGGAAGGTCTACTCTGAGATGATAAAACATTTTAGCTTGAATAAACTTGCTGTAGCTCATCACTTAGTGAAAAACAGAACAATAACATTTCTACAATACAAATAAACATTTCAAATTGCTTAAGTATATAACTTTCTCTTGTACTGAACTGCATTGAAACAAGAATTCTCCAACTGTTTCATTTTCAATATCAGTTTTGCAGAGTAGGATAAAACAAAGTGAGCAATTAATTTAGGGGCGATGCAGGCCTCCGGCTGGACCAATCGAGTAATTGTCGCCAGCAATATTCAAATGGCGGAAACAATTAGACAGAGTGCTGTGTACGTATTTAGCTGTCTAGCCCCTTAATGCGTACGGATGGCAGATTAACACATTTAGCACGGGATAAAATATTATATTACACTTCAAATATGTTCATAGCGTAAATGAATGAAACGACATATTACTTACATACTCGTATTTATTAGGTCCGTATCTAAGCTAAAAGTCTAGGTATGGCTATTTTACAAGCTGGGAGAACTAAAAATACATTCAATAACTATTGTTCCAAAAGTAATCCGCATCTAATCCAGGTTCTACTATGACCTAAGCACTATACAAGATAACAGGTTGGTTGCCGATAAATTATATATACTCTGACTGCTCTATGAAGCATGAAAAAACTTAATTCAATGTTTTTCACGTTTATTCCATTATACTTCCATCATCCTTCTATCTCCAAATCAATCTCTGACAACCAATAGTTTTTTTCCTTTTTTGAATTCTTTTCGGAATTTCCTTTTGAAATATCTTTCATAAAACTTATATTTTAATAATATATTTATAAATTTTCATAAGACTTAAAAAGGCTTTAAGTCGCTTGCAAGGCTGAGGCCTTACAGTACCCATGTATTTGGTTTTTTTTCACCAATCTAATGACTTATTTTACCAACACCACACAAATACTTTAGAAGAAGAAAGATAGCATCAACTTTTCTTAAAATTTACTTTTTCTTGCATAAGTTCTCGTATAGATCATTCACGAATTGGCGAATGTAAATTAGCGATACGCCAAAATATACGTAGGCTCCTTTTCTAAATTATGCCTCTTTCAAAAAAGCTTTGATAAAAGAAATTTTATTTTAGTAAGGTTTCGCGTCGATTATAATAATAAAAATAAATATATATTGTTACACCCACTTATATTTTAATTGACTTTACAAATTAAACGGTATTATAAAGTGAGCTATGAAGCAATGAGTGATAGCTCCCCCAGTCGGACCATTTCAAATCTCTTTTGTGTACTGATGATAACGTTACAAAGCCTACTAATGTCTTTTAAGGACTTAGTGATTTAAACGGACTAAATAATGAACCAGCTACCCTTCCTCGCTGCGCAATTTATGAGCTTAAGTCTTTGAGGGTAGCTCACATGCGCTCTGTTCGCAAATGATAACATTATTTTGTAACTTGAAATATTATTCTTGAATGACTAATGTTCTGAGATGAGGTATTTTGGTGACATTGTGAATAACAAACTCATAAATTATTGCTTCTTCAACCGCTGGGAGTTTTTCGTCGCTCATGAGTGCCTTATTCGGAAAAAAAATAATTATGAAATATTTTTAAAAAATTGTACTTATTGCTTTAGTCCGTGACATAAGTATATTATTAGCTGGAATATGTATTTTAAACTGTCATGGGTCAATAAATTTAGTGCATACATACATATGCTCACGTCTATATTCTCCGAAGGGGTAGGCAGAGGTGTGCTTATAGTACACCTATATTGCGGCTGGTATTTGAGTTCCATGTAATAGGAGGCGCCAATAGCCTATTGCCGACTCCAGGCTGTTACTGGGATATTATAGGTAGAAAAACCAAATAACCCAGGACCACGTGCTCCGCATTACACATATGACCACTAGTCCAAACAAGCAATCTACATTACCCCTAACGTATATATACATTTATAACCTGTATTTACTGTCAAATTCATGGAACTTACAATGCTCTTAAAATTATTAGAAGACGAAACAAATATTTTTGGATGGGCTTTATAGCACGTCACGCGGTATCATCCGCGCTATTTTCGTACCCGTGGGAGTACGGGAATAAAATATAGCTTAGGTTACTCGTGGATGATCCATTGCTGAAAACATTTTCAAGATCAGTCCAGTACTTTTTGAGCTAATTTGTTACAAACATACAAATCTTTCCTCTTTATAATACTGGTATAGACTTGAAACAGGTTTCAAAAGTATTGCTATGAATGCGACGGTTAGCTTTAGAAACATTTGAAAACATATAAGACAAATAAATCAGTAGACAATATTTTTATTGTTCCGGTAAAACTAAATCGGTAAAGTTAAGAAGTTGCGAGCCCGCCACAGTAGGTTGGTACGGTTCGCATGACGACACAAATCCGGATGATGTCTGTTTGTTATCAGCGCTGAGCAGTCGACTGCGCCCAGGGCTGCTCCCGGCGGCAAATAATCGCATTATTTATTGAATTTGCTCCATTTAGTACGTTAATCCACTGTGTAGGACTAAATCCTTGCTTCCTCGTGAATATACCAAATGCTCGATTGCTCAATTGGACATACTCTTATGATCTCTCAAAGAAATTTCGATTAACTATTACATCAAAAATAATCCCTTTAAAAATATATCAAATGCCGAGAAAATTATCTGCAATTTTAACTATCATCTTCTAACATAATTTATTTACTATTGTTGGCCCAACTAAAAGGTAGATTGAATCTTGTTAAATATGAATCATACAATTCAGCTTCACTGTTTTTTTTATATTGTCAAACAACTGTCTTATACTGCTGCCTTTCAATGTGACCAACACCAGAATATCGGTCAGGGATTGCATACTTTACAAAGAATGGAATCACTTTGCCATCGTAATAAGAGACGAAATATTTCTACTATAGCTGGCACAGCGCCTCCACTACTGCCCAGTATCCCAATGGACTACCGGCAACTTTCTCACAACATGAATGCAATTAAGTACTTACTTAAATCAACAAAAGAATTCAAATATATTTGTTCTCTTCTTCTTCAAACTAAGAGTGTCTAATATAGTGTCTCTCCAAAGATTTTGGTAGAATTTGGCATAGCTATCTATAATAAGATATATTTTAAACCTCGATAAAAGTCGTCGGTTATATCACAGCGGGTGAAATGCAGATGAAAGCTAATTTGTATATTAAAACTGTAGTTACGACAAAGAAAAATCTTATTACAGGAGGGCAAGACTTACTTTGGGTTGCTGCACCATACCAGTAATTAAGTTACAAGAAAAATAATTAGATATTTAACTATCACATAACTAGAATAATAAACATAATGAATTAGTTTCAAACAAGATAACAATAAAAATACTTTAGTATTCCACCCCTGCGTAGAAAACTGCTCGTTATGAAAAAGTCCGAGATTCCCGCCCTTGTGTTTCATTTCTATTGCAACACGTATTACCCGGCTGTCAATATTATCGGTGATCGACTCGCGGCTTCAGCTAAATTGCTTCGATGCCCTACAGTTACCCTATTGTTTTTCTTCTTATTATTTTTTTATCTCCTCTTGTAACACTGACTCTACATAAGCAAAACTATATTCTGAACTTTCTATAAACATATCTTCTTTTTAAGTTGTACTCGTATCATAAATAGGAGTATTTTGAGATGGATATATAATCATAATCCGTGTCTTGTTTTTCAATTATTTTGACCAACTTTCACTTGTCCGTTTTTAGGGTTTCGTACTCAAACGGACTCTATTACTAAGTCTTCGCTGTCCGTCCGTCTGTCACGAGGCTGTACTTCATGAACCGTTTTAGTTGGACAATTGATTTGTTTCATCTATAACAATCCCTAACAAGGGTTTGCCACCGTTTTCGTGAAAAATTGTACAGCGCCTCCTAGCGGTGAAGTGAAGAATGTCAGACAAATATTGCTGGTGACGCTAGCGAGCATAGATTACTAAAACGTTGCAAAACTCGTAATAAGGGTACAGTACAAAAACAGATTAAAATATATACGGAGGCTCTCATAGAACAAGTGTAGCATTCATTGTTTTTGTAGATAATGTGAAGAACACGCTGTGCCCTTGTCCGGTTGTTTCATATTACGAAGCTGGCAAACACGCTTAAACCTACTGCAGCCTTACAGAACAGTTTGCAATACCAAACCGAGGCACTCGCGCACTGCCTACCTTTAAAGAACAGAATCACCATGCCAACAGGACTACATCTATTTATTGCTGGCACCGAAACGCAAGACCAAACCATGACTTCAAGCGGTATTTGATTGGTATTTTCTGTATGATGAACGACTTAATCGAGCAGATCCGTAAAATAGAACGGGGGATGGCGTGACACTCTTAAAATATTAATGTATACAACTAAATAACATAACGTAAAAAAAGAGAGCCGTGGTAGCAGTGGGCTTGGGGCAGTCGCAAATTTCTTTCGTATTACTCTTTCTTTCGTCTCACTGTCGGACAGCCTTTTGGGAAGCAGCGATGAGTAACATTAGTTCGCACAGTTCAACATAAACAGAATTTTCATTAATTTATGATTTTGTTGTAGTTATAGACTATACAAATACTATTGTAAATTTAAGTAGCTGATGTAGTAGTATCTGATGATTCTGAACTAAGTAAGTGGTTTATTTCCGTTTAAACAAAAATTTTAACAGTAATGTTATAAAGTCCAGATAAATGAACTATCGAACATAAAAAAAGATTTTCAATTCAAACAAGTAATTCTTAATATAAGCGCGTTCAATCATTCCAACTCACTCTTCAGTTTATAATATTAAGTATAGATTTTGTCTATTTGAGCATATCGTACTGCTAAACTAAGTTCAAGATCTTGATATGTTGAACTATAATGGATTTAAGCTTAGAAAAAAACATATTACATGTACATTAATAGATTAAAAAACCCTTTGTCATCCCTGACCTTATTCCATACATTGTTGGGGTCGGCACTTGGTTTAACCGATGTGGCTGGTCAATAGATTTTTATACGAAACGACTACCATCTGACCTTCCCAACCCTTTTGACAAGGAAAGGCACCACACCACTTGTCTCCTCCGACTGCCCTGTACCGATTGCCAAATATGATAAACTAGCAACCAGGACCGACGGCTTTACGTGCTCTTCGAGGCACGGAAGGAACTCGGGCAGTCACCCATCCAATTACTGGCTAGGGTTGTTTAACTTCGCTGATCGAATGATATGCGCAATAGCAACTGTGCCACGAGACCCGAAAATAAGTGTAGGCGTACGCTAGTACGGTATTAAAACAAAAAAAATACTTGTTCGTTTAATGATGAAGATAAATAGACCCAGTGGAAAAACGCATTAACGCAGATTAAAAATATTTCAAGCAACGTAATAAATTTGTAGAACGTCATACTGAGTTCTGTGATTAATAGATTTGGTGCATCACATCAAGAGCGTACATGTCATTAGAACTGATTTCTTTTAATTAATTTTGTGATGCTACCAGACTGTTCACCAAATTCGCTGATTAAATAATAATAACAATTCAGCGAATCTAAAAATCTACCTTGCTATGTTTTGTGAATTCATACATATACAATTCAAAGTACCGACTGACTAATATCAATGCTCAGTCTAAACCGCTGACCCTAGAGACATGAAATTTGGAGGGTGTGTTCTTTGTACGGTGTTAATATCTTCTTAAAAAGCATTTTCCATAACACGGGTAGTGCTAAAGGGGCAATATTCTCTAAATAAAGGGGTTGATTTTCAGTGAAACTTTTTTATTCTTTAGGTCGAACTCCACGTGGGCAGAGACGCGGGCGGAAGCTAGTGAAGATATATTGGGTGTTGATTGTGTGAGTATCAAATAAGGGACTTACTTGAACAGAAGGGGTTTGTTGGCGAACAGGCCTGAGGCCTTCTCCTTCGCGGCGTGAAGCCCCTGCATAGCCGCGGCCCGATGTCCCACATCAAACACCACACCACTTCACTAACACCTGACAACAATTATGACATTTAATGAACTTCTCAATATAATTTCTCATAATTCAAAAAAAGAAATCTGCACGAACAAAGAAAAATGTTGCAACATTAACTAAAAATCTAATAGAAGCCTAGCATCTTACCCGGGTTTGAATAGTGCCTCATGAACTGTTATGTAACTTATGTACTTGAAGATACGTACATTATGAATGCACATTATGTTTTGTATTCGGATAAGACTTCAACTACATGTCCATAGATCACTTCTTTAATATTTTAACAGCAGGTTGACTAATGATATTTTAAAGCAAAAATTATATAATATACTTACATGTTTCAGTTCCCAGGCGTAGCAGCTCCTAGCGTCTGTCGATCGTGTAGCTCCCCGCGCGCCGCTACGGCGTAGCGCTACGGCTGCGCGTAGCCCCGGTCTTCATTGGCCGCTACGGTTACGGACGTAGACGTTCATCGACCAATCCTGGGCTCTACTGTAAAAGGGGCGTGGTTTTACGGTTTTCAGAAATTTTCAGAACGTTCCAAAATACATTTAGCAATCAATGTTTTCACAGAAATTTCCAACCCACGCGCATACCGCGCTATCTATGCAGTTTTGTTTACAATGGAATGTCGACCAAGCTTTGGTGAATTCTTGTAATTTTTGTGAAAATAAGAACCCGCAGATTTTATTTCGAGTACTGCGGATAATACTCGCATGAATTATTATATGCACCTTTTAGCTTTAACGAGAATACGACTAGGGCATCAACTGGCAAATGTATAAATCGACACTTAATTTAGAATATTCCGTTTCATTTCACCGTTTCTTACAAAAAAAATTGCTTTGAAGTGCGGACCTTTCCCCCGCCAATGGTTAAGCTCGACTTTTTTTTCACACCCTTCTTAGAGATGTCCAAGAATATTCTACCACATTCTTTTAACAAATCAAAGTTTTTCCCCATTACTGTCAGGGATGACAAATTCATCACCGATAGCAAGAGGTGCGAAGGTGAAATCAATACCTTAGAACATTGTCACAAACAGAACTAGGCAAAAACTCCCAACAGACTTCCGAGTTTTGTCTCCCGGGGTTCCCAAAAATACCCACGTTTCTGAACGAAGTCTGGTAGCCTGATAACCCTGCGCAAATATGACAGTAGTACATCATTATAGGGCTTGACTTACGACTTATAAAGCTGCAGTCTTTACCCCGAGAAGTACTGATTTATCACTTTTAAGACTTATAAGATGGCAACATAGATTGGTAATAGAACCTTTGCTGTTTTAACATCAAAACCAAATAGCTTATTCAGCAAAAAGGACACTCTTTAATTGTAATTTTTCAGGACATGCTTAAATTGATTAGTACCACAGTTTCCAATTTGAAGCCTATCAAGTTCTCTTTTTGGTGAATACGTGGACTTATGTCTTGGTGGAGTTGCAACTCTTCATTTTAATTACAAAAGTCTTGTGAGACTTTCCTCCACTACGGATCGAGGGACATACCCAGCAGTAGAATTCATACCTATACGATATTACTTTTCCATACGAATTTATAACAGTGCATTTATGTACAATAGGAAATAATATCGGGCAACGCATCCAGCCTTGTCATGCCATCCTTGTCAGAGCAACTCTAAGAGGTTGGAGAAAATGTTGAATAAATCTGGCGACCCACATGTAACAGCCACAGGGCAGCTTCAAACAGAACCCGTATATTATCGGTTCAGTGCCTGTTTGTAACACTTATATTTAACGTTAGTAACCTAATAACATGATGGAACTAACATTAAGCAGGTTTCAACGGTAGTTATCTAAACTAATATTATAACGAGGAAAGGTTTGTATGCATGTTTGTTACGAATTGGGTCAAGTACGGGACCGATTTAAAAAAAAAATTTAAACCATTAGAATGCTATATTATCACTGATTAATTTTATCACCATACCCACGTCCCATGGAAACGAGAACTACGCGGGTAAAACCGCGTGACGTCCATTGGTCTTAACATCTAGATAGTATACAGTACAGATAAATAAAATTGAAGTAACAGCAGCAAAATAACAGCTCCTCACTCCATGCATATGAAATAATATAGGATACTTACATTAAAACACATTTTTGTAAATCCGTTTGTTCCGATTTTAACGGAACTTTCACTAGCAGGTAGCTGATATTTCAAGGAGTAACATAGGCAACGTTTATTTTGATAATTATTAGCGTTCTGTGAAATTTAGCATGAAACTAAATATACGAGAGTAAAACCGCGTGAAATCCACTAGAATAAACTAGCTGTGATTTTTTTTAAATGGATTTAACCTTATAATTTTAGCCGATCATATACTTTTTGATCAGATACGTTTCTGAGGAGTTTGGTAACGAACACCACGACACGAGAATTTTATATATCAGATGATCATTGTAGCGAGTTTACATGATAGTACCAAATAAATCAATTGAAATCAATCAAATCAAATAATTTTATTCAATATATGGGACACTTTTTTTTTTTTTTTTTATTCAGTATTATAAAAAAGAGTTTTTGCACAGAGTGCACGCCACTCTTATTGGTAACACAAAAAAATAACAACTATCTTCGTAACTCTTAACAAAAATAAACATAACTCTATTCTAGTAAACATGGTCAAAGTCTACGTTTGATCACCCTTTGCACCATGGCATACAACATTCTGGCCTCCAACGAGCTGGGGCTTGCTAAGACTAAATTGCACGTACCAGTATCAGACAAAACTAGCCCTCTCAGGGCAAGTTTGCTCCTGTCAGCTTCGCCCCGGACACACTCCACTAGCACATGGTACACATCCTCCACCATGTTGCATTCAGCACAGTATGGAGAGCTGATCTGTCCCATCATGTATCGGAATTTATTAAGCGGAATATGTCCGGAACGAAGCCTTAATGCAGTTAATATGGGACACTTAGAACACTTATTGAACGTGGACGAACGTATATTATAAAGTATATAAGCAGTCCCTCGTCGTACTTTTTTTTAAACAAATTCTTTTTAAATATGAAATTGGCGTTTTGTCGTAATGGCTATTTTGATCTCAAATATCTCCTCCTGGGTCAGGCATTCCAATTTCAAATATACAGTTATTTACTCATGCATTTGTTTTTAGAACACCGTAATTCTTATGTTTTTTCGTGGATTTAGGCGACTGGGACCGCTAGCTGCCTGAAACTGCGTTCCATCTTTGGTTTTTTTCTTTGCGTCACTCAGTTTACAAAATGGAAAACATGAAATTTGGATAACTTCTTGCAAGGGAAAAAATTCAAAGCGCCTTCAAAGATTTATTGACTCCCGTCCGAATGGTTTTTTTAGTAAAGGGGTCAATGAACCACCTATGAGATGGCAAAAGTGCGTACATAGCAATGGTACTTACATATGGTAATACTTTGATTCGTCAAAGTCAAAGTCGAATAAAGATATTTTTGATCTTTATTCTAATTAGACTTTTTACAAAGTATTCTCAAATCGTCAGACTGACTGACATAATTATACAGGATTATACATACTACCGTCAGGTTCGGAAAGTTGCTTTTACTGAGAAGAACCTGGCAAGAAATTCAGTATTCACTCTTTTCAAAAATATTTTACAATATTTAAGAGCACAAAATAAATCACTTAAGAAACAAAGGCCCATGGTCACAGTTCCAATGCACAAATGTCGATAAAAAAATAACATAAATGAAAGTCTAATAGTTCTCCTTATAACTAAATGTGTTGCTTGAGATGACCAGCCCCCACAAGGAGCACCTGTTCACAAGTATGGCGTGAATTCCAGCCACTGACATCCTCAACTATCATAGAGAGAAGTGGACAACCCGTCATCAACCAAGCAAGAGGATTTTAGTGACCATGACAACTCAAGCCAGTCAAGCAAAGATCAAAAAAATATTAAGAATTGTAGCACACTGTACTTATCAGTGTGCATGCGACTACTTACAATATTTATCTGGTTATACATTAATCCAAGTTTCTTTAACACATATATCATCACTAACTGTATAATAACCCTTTTTAAGTAATACAGATTTTACAATCTCTTTAATTTTATCAACGGGTAAGTTTACAATACATGTAGGTAATTTATTATAAAAGCGTATACATTGCCCTAAAAATGATCCCTGGAGTTTCTGTACCTAAGCGGTGTGTAGGTACTACTATATTATTTTTGTGCCTTGTGTCGACATTATGTACATCACACTTCTTTTGAAAATAATTAATGAAATAATTAAATAAATATATTATATTTTGAAAAATCGACTTTAGTTTACTCCCTTACTAATGGAATTGGTGTCATATGTAAGGACCTAGTAAATACATTACAAAATATTTTAAGTCTGAGATGTGAACTGCATTAAATGTCAAATTGTCATTGGAAGCAGTTGTAGTTCGGGTATACCAGATTTATCGCCGTGAAATTTATATAAGGCATTTGAAAAAAAAATGACGGCATCATTATAGAAGGAAATGCTAAAGAGTTTCACAATATATTTGTTAAAAATCTAGAATAATGCACATGTTCTACGAAGAATAAATTATATAATAGAGCGTTTAAAATTGGGGGAGATTAAAACAATTATATATTTGGAAACCATATAGGTGATTATTTTCTGGTTAAAAATTACTTCTTGATATAAGGGTATTTTCATTAAACGACTCAGATATACATAATATCTTTGGCAGTGTTGGGGTACGGAATCAAGTTATGCGAATCCGGTTTTTTCTTACCGAGATTAGAAATCTAAATATATTGAGAATCATACGGAATATATTTAGATTTCATACTTTCCAGACACCATGAATCATTTTTATTTAAATAAAGAAGTTATTGTTTAAATTGGTGAATGACTCAAAAAAGGCTTAAAATGTACTATCAAATAACGAGAAAGTCAGCAAATCCTCGTTCACAATCAGAGAAATAAGTGAGTAAGGGGGAGTACAAAACAATTGCTTGATCAGCGATCCAGCGTAATGCAGCGTCGCGTTTGATAGCGATATGGCGGGTTCACTTCATTTCACGGACAGCGGAGCTCGCAAATGAAGTTTCCCCGGTCCACCGAGCGCAGACTGGCGGATTTCGAACACCATTCAAACGTGCTTCGAAATGGATGTGGCAACACTTATCAAGTTTTAATAATGTGGCAACACATCACCTTATATTCAAGTAATAGTAACAAGGATAAATAGCCATCTGCGTAGTAGAACAAAATTTCTGTAACTTCTCATTTTATGTATGAGAAGGGTGGATACCCGTCTCAGTGAATTATATCGATCTTTAACTGAAATTTTGCCACTAAACTTGCATAACTACTTTAAATAGAACACCATGCTATCACGATATAATAATTAAAACAAATTATGGACCAGTAGGAACAGACATCCGGATTCAGGAATACAGGTATTACAGATCGTATTTTTTTGTGTTATTGTAAATTAAATCATGTAATCAGTTTATTCTAACAAGAATTTAATAATATATCTTCAAAATATAGTAAATGTTTTATTTTAAAGCTTTTAAATGTGTTATGAAGCTAATAATAGTAAGCTTCGTAGCTCCATGTCATGATTCATATTGCTACGCTCACCGAATAATGCGTTTGAATCTGAATATCTGCCCATCAGACCGTTATAACTTTTTATATTTTATCTGACTTCTCAAACTTAGTTGACTCCTCGTAGGTATATTATAAAAGAACGGCATATTTTATACTTTCAAATTGAACGAACTATTTACAGTAGATGAATTAACAGAGAAAAAAACGATCGATAATTTTCTCAGGAAGAAAAATTGTTAAAATATACAAAATTATTATTTTTCGTCACACAAGGTAAACAGTTTTCAAAATGAATGAACTGATAAATATTTTGAGATGATATGCTTAACCAATTATAATGAAGTTCCAAGATGGATGTATGTACTAGTTCTGCTTCATACTCCAAACTTCATCAGATTTATGCTCTTTAAGTATGGATGTCCGAACACCTCTTTCCATCTCACTCCATTACAAGGAAGACCTTGGAGTCAAAGTTATTTCATATAATTTCAGCCAAAGCGACTATGTTCAGCCACGAAGAAGTAACAAATAGGGTCACTTTCGAATTATTTCATTAATGTCGTCCCTCCCTTATTTTGCTACGAGGTACTTTTTTTGAGACTATTACAAAACGTACACTTTTCTCTATTTTCTATGAATGTATTTTTTTTTATTATAGCGAGGAACGTACCGGAATTCAACTCCTGCATTTCTGTACCAACCGTATCGAGCTATAAAGTAGATTCGAAGAATGATTTGTTCAAACAGACAAAATAATTCATTTTTAAACATAATTTTAAATACGTATCGTTGTAATAACAAATATATATAAGCTACTATCCACATGGATATTTATAGTAAAAATAATTGTTACAAGAGAGACTATGACGTAAAAACTTTTGAGAACAACACATTAGCGGCTTCACAGTAAGTTTAACGGACAAACGACCCTCCCGAGAGATGATTAATGCATGCTTTTATAGCTTGAAACATCAAGTTAGGGTGGACTGTAATCTAGTTTAAAAAACATTATGACTTCTAACTGTTACCGCTTGTAGGTAATATGTATACAACAGTGTATTACGCCTTTTTGGTACATACAATAGACATTCATTTTATGAGACCCGCGATTTCAACCGCGTATAAATCTAATGGAATTGAGAGTGATTTCTTTCCGGCTTGGTTAACAAAAATCTCTTCACTTTATTATATTAATATAGATAAACATTAAAAGACGATTGGTCATTAAGTACTGGTTAAAAATTAAGTATTTACATACAAAAGGGTAATTTTACCAAAATTCCTAAAAACGTATGCACCTTTATTTCTAAACCAACATCCAAATATGAATTTTCACAAACTTATGACATACACAAAATTACTTTTGTAGCATTTGCTTAATCCTTTCATAATATACTTAAAGACATTTATAATCTTGTATCATACAAGATTATAAATGTTACCAATTAAAAATACAAGAATTTTTGTATTCTTATATTTTTAATTGTGTAAATGTGAATAATTAACCTATGACTGTTAGAAGATAATTGAAAATATCGATATTAATTTGTTGCTTTAAAAATATATATAAATTTAGTGACAAATTTGTTGAATTTAAACTAGATTCATTTTATAAACGGTTACCAAACAACTACATTGCGTGAAATTATATTTAATACATCGTTTTTATAACCTACACTACGGATGTGGATTTTACTAACATGTATAAAATGAACTTTAATAGATTTATAACCCAATAAATCCATATATTTAAAGATAGTAGAGAAGATTTAAAAATCGTAACCCTAAGTAAAGAGGGGGCTGGTTGCTACTTGAAAGTGTGCAAGTTATGAATTAGAATTTCGTTAGAACAACGTTTTATTCAACATCTTTTAAAAGACACACATGCGTTTTCAAAAATGAACCTAAATGAAGATATTTCAAGTTGGGTTTATTTTATTGTTACAATGTCGTCTCAGATAAGCGGTGGTACGTGTCTCGTATCGATGCGAGGTATTTAAAGGCTGTTCGAAGTGGCGTCCCGACGAGCACTTGTCGGTGATCGACCACTCGCCGATAGCTCGCTCAGCTCTTATCGCCTTTCATCGCCCACCACTCACCACTCACCACTTCACAGTAAGTACATCGGCGACACTCGCACTAAACAATGCTTCGATAACTCTATACGACTGCATATATTATGCTCTACGATTTCTATAAAATAATACAAATACCAAGATTATTATTGTTATGCAAAAGAAATCTTTAATATTGAAAATATATATAATTCGTAGCGACTGTGTAGCTTAGCTTCGTAGAAGTGGTACGAAAGTTGTGTAATATCTCCGTTCCGTAAATTTTAAGCATTTTGTCACTCGGCCACCCAAAAGTATAACTTTTGATCAAACTACGCATCCGTCGCCACGGGGACTTTTAATTAAGCATAGTTTTTCAAATAATCAATCTTTGAGAATAATTCAAAACTTATTTGCTAAGAATTATAAAAAGTTTCACTGACGTATATAATTGGATATCTTATTTAAAAATATATAATTCTGCTAAACATAATACCTATTCATATCAAATATTGATGACTCCATGAAAAGAGAAATTTATCGATTGGAGGTAAATATCGTCGAAAATCGCAATTTGGCGACACCTCACGTCACTATCAAGCGTACCTTTTCCAAACGATTGAACATCACCACCACCTGGGGGCGACCGCCGTCTCTTTCACTCCCAAGCAAATACACCTCTCAGCATCCTCCTCTCACCCGCTATTTATGACTTATTAACTCCTCTAAGGTATCATGGCAACCTCTCCCACGCCGCTCCACCGATTTAATATAGAAAATTGTGAACTCAACCATGAATAACTTACAGTTTATTAAATTCTTCGGCCTCGTGTCTATCTCATTTGTGTAATGTTCTTCATTAAGTAAGCTTCATTGATTTGTACTAAATTAACAGCATCAAACTTGTTCATCATTAATAATAGTTATGATTTTTTTTATTTGCTAATATTTATTTACAAACAATTGCATGTATTTAGGTTTTAACTTTCATTTGGTAATTGTATTGGTTAATCTCACACCTAACAATAAAACTGGTATTTACTCAAATGAGGAAGAGATGTGTTATAAATAAAGCAATATGTAACAATAAAATTTAAAATCGTACATTTCTTAAAGAACAAATATTTATTTAAAGTAAGGAATAGAACGTGATCTGCGGCAGAGAACAGTATTCTCGAGCGGCAGATTGCGATGTTTGCCAACCGATCGCTCCCCAGGGGCCGCTCTCAACCAGTTTCGCTCACAAAGCAATACAATGTACCTGTAAGCCCTCCGATATTTATTGGCATCGCGAAACCATTCAGCGGGATATTAAATTTACATGTATGTGATGGTAACTCGGTACTAACTTTGATGAACTCTGACTTGATTTATTATTTACGTGAGATTTTTATGAAAAGTTTATTGACTCGTTATTTCATTATTATTCATTTAAGTTTAAGCAGAGGATTTGTAAAAAAACACCCCCTTATCACAAAGGGTGAGTCCATCGCCGTCTCAGGCACTATTCATATGCCTTCGAATTACTTATCAGACATATGCAGATTGTCTCACGATGGTGTTTTATTTAAACGAAAAACTCGTAGTGTGAAATTACAGAACTTTAGTTATTAGAAAAACTCATTCTTACAGACCACCGGTATTCGAACTTACGTCGCTTGCGTAGCAGGCGACTGCTCCAACAACGGCCACCATGGGTCGTATTTGTTTATATACATATAGTGTATACTTAAAATGTCTCTCTGATTTGCGTACTTGGTCGTATCGATTTTCGAGTGGTGGCATTTATATAATATTTCCCCCAATTTTTTTTTAACTTACATTGTTTCGAAAGATCACACCTTTCCAGGAGGATCCACGAAGAGGTATGCAGAGTTGATTCAACATCCACTCTTCAACGAACCTTTATCTACTTACTACTAAATTATGCATACATTATTACATGCATGAATTACTTACACATATCATATCACATTCTTTTAGTATCCAGGCATATTTCAACAAAGTCAAATGATACATGGCTTAAGTGGAATATAAAGCGACAGTACATAGGGACCGCAATGAATATATATGTATTTATATGGTAATGAGATTTCAGGTGAGGCGGGCGGGCGGCGCCCAGGCCGGCCCCGCCCCAGCAACCATTGTTCGTAACCCAGCCGAAATTGAATAAATTAACCGTTAATTTAATAACTCTATTAGCGTTTGCTTCCAAACAACTCTTGACGTATAATAGTTGAAATGTTTTCAGGGGCTCGCTTATTGAATTAGCTCCCGTGATACTCGGAGGGGACACAAAAAGCTTTCCATATTGATTAATATCAAGATCACAATAGATATTCATCGATGTTCAACTTGACTAATCTTTTTTATTACTTTGTGTATCATGGTACAGTAATTTCATTACTTATAATTTCAGGTTAAATATTAGTTCTATTGTTGTTTAAATAGAAGAATATTGTAGTTTTTGGTAAAAAAAAATCATTCACTTTGTCTGATAATTTATGACCGCAGCACACGGAGAGTTTTTTATGACTAACTTATTATAAGTAGGGACTTAATATTCCAAAGAAAAAATCATCTGAAGGAATCTAAAGGAAATGGCTGATGAATCTAAAGTAAGTTAATGAAATGATTTATGAACTAAACAGTAGTTTCTGAGTTCGCTAACTGACCAACAAACGTTACCTCTAATAATATTACTAACTAGCAGACGTCATGCGGTTTCGCCCGCGTAGTTCCCGTTCCCGTGGGAGTACGGGAATAAAATATAGCCTTTATTTTTTTCTGATAATCTAGGTATCCATTGCTGAAAGATACTGCTCAAATCAGTTTAGTACTTTTTGAGCCAATTCATTACAAGAGTAAAGATTATAGTATTAGTATAGAAGTTTATAAGATATAGATTTCTGAGAATTATTATTATATTCATTCTTTCTGTTTTATACAAATATTTTTTAGTGTACTTGTACTTGTACTTGTGTTAGTGTACTTGTATTGAAAATGAAAATTATTTTATAACACAAGAACTGTCCATTCTATTCTGTAAAAACTTTAGAGTCAACGTTAAAACATTTTTTATATCAATTTCATTTCAAGCAAAGTTATGCTCTACCCTTAATTTATATTAAAACATAATTTAAACTAACACTAGGTACTATAAATAAAATTCGTAGTGAACTCACCTGTTGAAAATGGTTGAAGTGCAGACAAAATTCTTCTTAACTACATACTTGACTAATTAAATATCGATCACTTAAATATTAACTTATAAGATTTAAAAACTAGATATGTTATAATTAGTTTGATATGTGTTTTGTATTGATATTCTTTAGAGTGGTTGTTGCATCGGATACAATTTTACTCTAATTCAATACGTAACATTGCGAGTTTTTCATATGTTTCAATGACATGTATTTAGTAGTCAATCCGGGGGGCATCACTCTTAAGGAGTCCTCACGGTTCACAGAAGTTAGTTTATTTGTTTTGGTGTACAGACCCAGGTTGGGTACATCCTTAAGAGTGATGCGCCCCCGACAGGCGCGCCACGTGACTGCCGGCTCGGAGGCTCTGTGTTTACATCCAACCCTCCCCTCCCCTCAGCACCCTACCTCGCCCACACCACCCGCACACAATCTATCCCCACTTGGCTATTATATGACGTTTTTATACCATGTTTGCCTTGCAGAGCCTTCTGAATATGCGGTTTTATGTCTAGTGGTAAGTATTAGCCACCGATCGACTAAATCCTGAGGGTAACATATCTTGAACGCATCAAAAGTATGTAAATGACAAAGATAAAATAAAACTTAAATAAGTGAGTACGCATGATCTAATGCTACAATAAACCACAAAACCGGCAACGAAATTTTGTTATCGTATATCGCAGCACATCGATATGGCAGGCATAAACTAGTCATACATGGAAAAAACATTCCGGTTCGATATCCAATCCATAAGTAATTCCATCCCGTCCTCGCATAAATATTATATTCTTCACAAATCCATGAACTAGAACTATCTGAGCTTAAAGAATGACCTGAAAATCGGGTAGATCCACACTGCGCTGCTACGTAGCATAAGATTATACTTGAACATGAAATATAATATAATATAACTAACTGAAGTGTAATAAATGGCATCCAATTAACTAAACGACAACAGTCACCAACAAACCTCCCATTCGGCGGGGCTTTATATAGCGTGAAAACTAAGATAAGAAGATTTGCGTCATAAAAATGGAATTTAACCGACGAGGGCAATGGAGTGGTAACTGCAGTCACAAAGTTCAATATCTCTGCGGTAATATGTCGTCGACTGCTAAATTATTACATAATTTTGTAAGAATTAATGTACTTGACTGTAGTTAGTGTTTCTTTTATGGAACAACGCTGTGTTTTTTGCGTAAATAATGAGCCAGAGAAACGGGTGCTAATAATTACTGAAAATTTGTGATTTAAGACAATATCTCAAGAACTCCAGGTGTGGGTTCTCAGGCAGACCATTCAGACTTTATTTAGTTAGAACATATACAGCTTTTTCTGACGTACGGGCTGTATCGCAGAAATAATTTTATGGGATTATGGTTTTGACATATCAAAAGTATGAGTGAAAGGCGATTAATGGATGAAATTAATATAGCGAATGTGGTTAAAATATCGGTATAAGGCGTCCAAAGAAGAAATATTATGACCAAATAATTAGATTAACAAAACCAATAACTTTTCAAATTCGGGGCACTCATAACCGAAGGAAGTGTATGAAGAGATGAATGAATGTCGAAGAAGCGAAAAAAATATGGAAGGATTGTAGCATTTCGCTAATGACACACAGCATAATTGTATGTGTAGGTATAAAAGCAGAATACTTCCATGTTAAAAACTCCTTTTTTTAAGACATTTATTTTATTGTGTGTACTTAACCATTTACTTGGATCTGCATCAGTTAGCTGTTAACAAACATAATGATGGAAATAATGATAACTGCAGCTTAACAATGTCGTTAATGGACTTTTGCCATTAAGCACTTTGTGCTGTCCTGTAATTAGTCACGCAACATCATGTGTTCCCGATTTAAATGTATATGACACGTATGATTAAATCATACATTTATACAATGTTTAAATTTGTATAAATTACCCTATTTATTTATACCTACAAAATTGTAATTGATCACCAACATGACCATAAAAATTATTTTTAAAATGTTTGATCCTAAAGTGGTATAAAAGATAGTAACTTTTGTAAGTATTCCGTCGTAGGTTGTTGATACCACGGAATATGTACGTTCAGAGCCGTGGTGGCCTCGGGGTTTGAGCAGTCGCCTGCTACGCAAGCGACGCAAGTTCGAATCCCAGGGGGGCCTGTACCAATGAGTTTTTCTAAAAAACTTATGTACAGTGATTTCACACCACGTGCTTTACGGTGAAGGAATACATCGTGAGGAAACCTGCATATTTCTGAGAAGTAATTCAAAGACGAAGAAGAAGAAGAGAAGAAAGTATGTATAGTGCCTGAGACGGCGATAGACTCACCATCTGTCACGTTGGCACTAAATCAAATTCGGTGAAAAGTGGGTGTTGTGATAACAACACCTCTGCCTACCCCGTCGGGGAATACAGGCGTGAGCATATGTATGTATGTATGTATGTATGTATGTTCATGTTTCTACATAAACTGCAATGTAAATTTACATTGCAGTTTATGCAGATACATGAAATGCGCACACTTATCGGATTAAATGTAATATATAAGTATTGCAGACAATGCATCATGAAAGTGTCAAGGAGACTGGCAGTATTGCGCTGTTGAATAGCAATAATTATTCAATTAGCAGAACATAATAATCTTCATGCAGCTCCACTTTACTATATCTATATAAAACAAAATCTTTATTTCTTCTTTATCATTTCTAGGGAGTTTTGTAGGCGGCTACTTGGTACGAAGTCTCAGTGATTGTATAAAGAGTATAATTTTTGAGGAGACTAAGAGTCCGACGTATAGATGGAAGGGGTTTATCGTTTCATTTTGTGTTTTGATGGATTGATTATATTTTGATAAATAATAATTCGAAAAAAGTATGGTGTTCATGGTTTGGACATATAGAAAGGATGAGTGAAAGGCGATTAACGAAAGAAATGTATACAGCGAATTTGAGCGGAGGTGTCGGTAGAGGGCGTCCAAGGAAGAACTACTATGGCCAAATTAATAGTATTATGAGCACTCGTAACCGAAGAAAGTAAATGAAGAGATGCATGAATGTAGATGAAGAAAAAGAAGTATGTAAGGATCGTAGCATGTGGCAAACGGTAGTCTCTGCCTACCCCCATAGGATACAGGCGTCAGCATATGTATGTATGCATAATTTAGGCAACCACAGCTCTAATTATCATTTATCAAAATATATATTTTAACTAACTTTAACAGTTGTTTTCTGCTAGCACTTAGATTACAGTCCCTATTTTTTCCAAATGAAAAAAAACCCGGCATTTTAGTAATGAGATTTCCGCATCCCTGTTCGATTTGATTAAAACCTCAAATACATTACGTTGCAGTCTACAACCCTTTTTCGTCCTGCGTCCCGCTGCGTCGTAAAATATTAATCTGCTCTTTGGTAACATTACTGTTATAGCCCACAACAAATACTTACTAATATCTAGTAAAGTGAAAAAGGGTTTTTTTGTAAGGTTGTCCCTCTTGTACACAGTATCTTATCAATCGTTATACGCTTTTTTCTACATAAAATTACTTAAATAAATAGCATTGATTGAAAAAATATCTTTCATCAACATCATCATCTCCCTGGCCTTATCCCATACATTTTGTGGTCGGCACTTGATTCAACCTGATGTGTCTGACCACCTGATTCTTATACGAAACGACTGCTACCTGACTTTCGTAGCCCGCTTTACGAGGAAAATCAATGAAAAAATAAAATTATTATATTAAAAAATTACTGGTTTAACCCAGATCACAGATTTTCCTCGTTAAAGGGGTTGCGAAGGACAGATGGCAGTCGCTTCGTATAAAAATCAGGTGACCAGGGTTGAATCAAGTGCCGACCCCAACAATGTATGGGATAAGGGCAGGGAGATGATGATTATATTAAAAAATAATTGATGGAAACCATAGCTATATTCTACACTATCGCCGTTATATCCATCACAATTTCGTTTTTTGAACATGCGAGCACTAGATGTTTAAAGATCTTAGTAGAACTTTACACAGACATATGTTAAGTACAAGATGCCAGCTAAGTTTCTTGCCAGTTCTTCTCAGAAAGCTAGTTTCCCTCCGATTCTAGTTAGCTAGTTTTTCTCAGAAGGAAGGTAGCAAATTCTTCGACATTCATAAGTGTAATAAAAATATTTACCTATAGCCAGTATACACTAGGTACTATTTTAAAGAAAAAAGACTTCTCTGTTGATTGTTTGTACCAATCAGCTCAGAAACTACAAGTACGGACCGATTTTGTAAATTCTTTCAGAAAGTTAAGGTTACATTATCACTAAATAAAATAGGCTGTATTGTTAATTGATTTAAATTGAGGATCCCCAACAACACGCAGACGAAGACACTGTCAGAATATAGAGATGATATATTTTGAAACAAATAATCCTCCCAAGTGGCTCGTTAACGTTGCATCGTGCAAGCATAAGGCATATTACATTCACTTGAAAGTGGGCCAATTAGAGCAGCTTACCAACTAAGCGGCTTATCTCCAGACTATAAGCTTCAGGTAAACAGCGTCTCGATATTTTCTGTTTATTATAACGATGGAAATATTTCAATGACTCCTAATTGCCGCTATTGATTAGGTATTATTGACATCCGCTACCCCTTAATTGTACCAACGCAATAGGGGGTTCAATTATAATAATAAGGTTATATACCTACTTATCCCCTAAAAATAATCTCTTAGATAATGATTTTCATTAGATGGTAACGAAGTATTCAGCCTGTCTAAATGGCTTAAATGGACCCCTGACGCTCATGCCTCCTTGGAAATAAATGGCTCGTCAAGAGAAGTAAGAAAATATTTTAAAATAATGTTTCAGCATACAATCCCTACGGAAAACCACGTGTGCACCTTTCCACACTCAATAATACAATATATAATAAACAATAAATAATTATTTATCAGTAAATTTTGAGACCCTATGAATTCTGAATCAAAGTAAAAAATTATTTGTATGCTTTATTTGTTGATGACAAATAAATCATTGAAATAATTTTTACTAAAGCAGAATTCAATGTTTCTTTTCTAAAGAAAAATCGCATATAGTTACTCTTCTGCAGTAATGATGCGGTGAGCGACGTCTTAAAAATTTAACGCCAAATGAAAAGAGTCAAAAGAAAAAAAACTTCTACCCCTTTACTTCTGACTTGTTATTATTCTCGTAAGTAATTTCAATAACTGCATAATTGCCTTAAATTCAAAACCCATCAAATGAGACGGGATTGGTTTGAAAAGACATAATACTGATATTAATTTTCCTTTACAAATACCCATAAAAGCAGCTTATTGGGAGTTATTATTTGTATAACTTGACGACTCGCACGGGGTGCACAAACAGCCTGCGGACAAAAAATATTATTACGAACCTGTATTCATCACCATGGAGCATTGAGATCGGATGAATGCTATCGGAAAATAATCTCAGTAGGGTTCAGTAGAAAAATACTGGGGGGTGAGGGGTGCGGGGGCGGAACAACGGTCTCGTTACGCCAGTTCCGGCGGATGTCGGCCCGTGATGCATTGTCGTCGCCGGCGAGGGTGGACACCGATGTTTTATTTTCATCATAAACATTAATAAGTTCACTCGATCGTATCTTATTTATTGCCATGAACTCATAACAGATGACACATTTCTAGAGATATGAAACAATTATTGCAATTCGTTATCCAGCAATACAGTCATTTATATCCTGGCAGAATTAATAACAAAAAAATATATATACTTCAAATTATGTATAGCGTGGAATTCACTTTGTTGGAGAAGTTGGTCCTACAACCAAACTGCTTAAATATTCCATTGTATGTATGTATGTATATAAACTCAATATTTAAAAAAAATTGCTGATCAAATATTTTAATCGACGCAAGTAAAGAAAGTAGTATATTTTCTACTACGCAGTAATTATGTCATCGTAAAATAATTACCGTTAGCGAAACATCCAGCTGACAGAGTATGGGAAAGTAATAACTGGGATGCGGAGGTGTCTTTTCGTCCATCCCCCGGGAAATCACGGTAATCCGCGCCGTCGACAGCGCCGCTAAAGCTCTGTCGAACTAGTAGGGATGAGCGGCAAGCTAAGCCGTATGTCGATGCCATGAGAAAATACTATAGTTGTTGTGTTAGTTGACTTACCTCAAACAAAGTGAAAGTAACAATTTAGTTTTTTAGTTTATACTCCTAAAGAATATATCAAGTCGACTTTCATCTTTTGTTAACTTGGTTAATACTAATGAGTTATGCCTATTATGCCAAAATTATCCTAGTTAAGTGTATCCAAGACTCAGTCATTATGATATTGTACTCAAAGAAGTATTCCTGTTAGCGGGAAAAGTAAGTTTTAAAATTAGCAGCAATTATGTGATTGCTAGAGCAACTAAATTTCGGTCAATTTGATTGAGAAGAAATGATTTAGTTTCGATAAAACCTAAAATGATCGATAGTAGCACTGTGCAATCCGCTCGCTAAATCCAGAGATCGTTGTGAATGGGCGCTGATGAATCATGCCCGTTCACGTGGAACGATGTACAACACATTACACGCCGCGCTATCATCCCACGGCATTACACTGCTTTAAAGGGAGATTATACCCACAAAGCAGAGATTTTGTTGAAAAATATTTATACGAAAAAAATTATTAATTCTCTGCAAATCCCTAATACCAAGCTGTATTCACTAGGTACTAAAAGTTATAAAGTTATAATGATGTTTTTATTTTACATATTAACATATGAATTATAGAAAGATATAATAAATCAATTGAGTAAATATATTAAATCATATTTATACAATTCATTTGAATGCTGGAATGCACACAGCTAGAATATCTTAGTTCTCACATCATGTTTAAAATTCTGGGTAATTCTTAAAATATTGGCAACGACAATTTTGTAACCATTTCCCCTTTAAAAATTACAGCAAAACCTGGAGTAAAATAATTAAAATGTAGCGTGTCATCAACATGTCAACGTCAGTCAACGCTGTAAGATGCATCAGATAACGAGGGTTCCGTCTCGTCTAATCACCCAGACGACAATTACGAGTGGAGTCGACTCAGCAGAGTCATAAGTCTTCATTACAACCGTCATAGTTGCTCCACAAAACTTCGATGAGATCGTGAACGGGATTAAGTTAATCCTCATCGTAAAGCTTTTCATAGTTTATTTATAAAGTTATTGGACAAATAGTAATTATATTTTTTAGCTATTACGAATTTTTATTGTAATAACATAATTTTTTACTGTAATAAATTTTAATGACGAGAGGTAAAATTCAACAGATATAATAATATATAGGTAGAAGTACCTAGGATATTCTGTCAGTATTTTTCCGAGATTTCCGTTTTCGAAATGTTGTTTTTTTTTTTATATAAATTAGGTTTGTGTATGTACTACATTTATTTTACACTTCAAAGGTGGCAAACAAGCGTTCCAATAGGCAGATTAGCGGAGACAATCTGTTATTGGTCACATTAGCCCATGAATATGACCAATACCAGAATGTCACTCATTGGCTGCCATATAAAGAAGAGAATCATTGTGACAACACGATAAGAGACGAAGGGGTCCCTCGGTAGTTAGCACAGGCGTCTGCACTCCTACCCATGGAGCACTGGTGACCTTAGGATAAAGTGGAGCTAGCCCACCCAGTCGGGCAGCTCTGAGTGCCTCTAAGTTTCGAACAGAAGGTCCCGTTAAGCCCTACCTGCAATATTTTATAAAAAAATACCCTTGAGTTGTATATTCATCAGATCTAGCAAATGGGCGGATTAAAATTGAAATGAACTCATATCACGCGGCCAAAGACGCGGTAACAAACTAGTACATACACGTAGCATTTCATTTTCATCTCTTTTTTATAAGGAAACATCGACAATGTACCTATAAAGTCGGTATTATAAACTCGTTAAGTATAAAAGCAAAGTTAAAATCTAATAGATCACAGTCAACAAATTAGAGAGTCCTCATTAACGGTGACGAAGCTAAGGGGACGGTCGACAGTGAGATAACGTTACCTATTATAATTATTGGCTTTCCTGCAACACTTGAAAATTCACTCGCATCTATTTTAAAGATTTTGCGAAACATAAAAAATATTGACTGGCATTTGGTATGAAAAGTAAATTTCTTCTTCATAAGTGGGTTAAATGATTAAGTGCTAACGTGCCCGATGTTGAATCTCAGGCACTGTACGTACATCTTTGTATTATCAAAGTGTTATGTAGTGCTATTACTTATTAAACGCGGAAAATGCGGTGTTTCCAACAATTAAATCTGATTTTAAAGCTATTTCAAACTGTAGATGAAAAAGCAGCGTAATTACCAGTGTCGAAACATTTAGGGTGTATATCATAAGCTGAAGCGTACACAGTACATACATCGGCATTCGTTGTGCGTGGCCATCATTATCATATTGGGCTCGTGGAGTGTACGAGTGGGAGATACGGCCTCGAGGCCCAACGATATTGCTGTTTGCACTCCGCTAATATTTGCACGACCAACCTCCCTACTTACTGGAGTTAAATCAATATTTAAATAATTTCAAACTTTGATTAATTCGCAGAGATATTGTTTACATTGATGTCGTCGGGTTCAGATTAACATTGTAATATTGTAACTGAGTGTTTATAGATTTTTTTTTTTAAAAATCTGTATTGCATATTAGTTTTTCAATTTTATTTTGATTTTATATTTTAGATTTCTTTTTCATCAATTGATTCATCACATTATGAATTTAAACTATTCTGAAATGAGATAACTTCCCTGTAAATTATTTTGTGACTGTCGTTAAAACTACGTTTCGAAGTAGGTACCTACTTTCTGAATTTCTCATATCAATCGTACCATACACTTATTTTACTTGGATAATTTGGTACCTACGAACGCATTTTAAATGTAGGTTTGTTTGCTACTGGCTCTGTATCTTAAATTATCATAATCAAACAGCCAGTGCTGAGTAAGCAGTAATAGAAGGGACCCTATGCATATCAATTAGATCGGTGTATAAACGCGACGATGCGCTAGGAGTGAGTTGGCTCCTAAACTGTGGCCATTAACCGGTTTGAGGGCTTGAATGTTTTATGTGTCCCGGTGTCGCCGGCTCCCGGGGGAAGGGTACATACAAAACTCTACTAGCACTTAATTAAGGGAAGGGAATAGGTTTTAATTAATATTACGCGGTGATTCTCCCGGCTTCTATGTAGAGCCAAATTGAAAAGCTCAATTGTAGCGGTGATGTAAATGTATATATACTCTTAATATAAATGTTTTCAAATATTAATATTTTTCTTTCTTGTTATATAATATTTAACTTCGGTAAAATGTACAAAAAATAACAGTCTCCTTGGAAATCGAACGACATAGACCAAACATCTCTGTAGCTTAGGTTTTCCTGTATAGGCGTACTTGATTTATTTAATATGTTCAAGCTTCTATCGCAAGGGTTCGAAATGGGGTTAGAAATGATGTGTTCACTAAAGATAAAAAGGTAGAAAGTATAATGAGGCTCTCATGCTTTAATATAGATAGAGGTACTTTAAAAATAAATGTATCTATCTTAATACATGTCGATAAAGAACAGTGTAACTAACTCAGTTAAAAGACTTCCTTAACTTTGAATATGGGAAGACAAAGAAAGGGGGAATATTCTTTTAAGAATTTAAATAAATTTCCACTAAAGAGGGTGAGAGTAAGATCCCGTTACAAAAAGGAAAACGGGCGCTAATAAAAATGCCAATGTAAAAAACGCGCAATTTTAAAGCAGTGTCAAATGGATATAAATCCCTGTATTTAAATACAGTTCGAGACAAAGTGAGCGGGTTACTGTGGTATTAAAATGAACTGAGAGGCACGAATTACAGATTTGTATTTGGTAAATAATCTATTTTAACCATCAAACATCGGATATTCGTAAGATTGCACATAAAAAAATTCTGTATTTCACACAGTACCTTCCCAACCTACTGAATAATCTTTAGACTGCTTCCTACTATTTTCCACAGTACCATTAATAAAAAAAATAGGGCTTATTTTAAACATTATTTTATCATTGATAGGTACCTACTGTGCATGTTCAATGTATTGTAAATACAAAATCACTTTATCCCTTTTCAGCATACTTGCTTTTACAAAAACATCAGCATTTTGATTTTCACGCAGGTGAATCGGCAAGCAAAAGGTTAAAATTTTTCTATGCAGGTACTATCACAGTCTCCTACTTAATTTTTCTATAATATGTTTAAATACAGATCCCTTATAACTGTAAGTCAATACTACCATAACAAATATCTTCTTTTTTGCGAAAAAAAATGTATTTTAAACGATTGCCTTAATTAGAAGAATAAGTTCGCTAAATAGCAATTTGAACCATTGTTTAAGAAGGACATCATGGCAATATCGCTTCCCCTCCCATTAGACTTGAGCAAACAACACTTAAGTCCCACTTATCTCCTACTGAGTGCAGTAGGTAGGTACCTACTAAGTATTGATCTCATGCTTTTTACGTTCTTCTCGCGTTGTTTACAGTCTGTTGCAGCGTTGCAAACTCTACGTCTACGTGTTTTAAGCCTTTCCTGCAAAGCTACGAACTAGTCTAATTTTTAACAAATTTGTATAATTACATTACTGGAAATTGTGCCCATTTAGTCAAAATGGGCACAATTTCCAGTCATCTACGAGAAATAGTAAATTGTCGTTATGTTTTATAACTAACGCAAATTAAGTTCGTGTTGTCGCAAAACAATATACATTCAGGGTGATAAAATAAAGCACAAGGACTTTGGTGTTGGCATTGCCACTAGATATATTATAATCTGAAAAAAAAATCTTCCCATATTCTAAACTACGATTCCCAACTATCAACCAGTGGAAGATGGGAATAAATCGTAATTCGATTTATTCCCATCTTTATTCACACGTCCCGTTCGGAGATTCAAGAATCTGTACGTTGGAAAATATGAAACCACACACGATTTTTATGAAATGTATTTAAACGTGCTATCTTGACAAGGCTGATGGTTACTCGGTTTTTCCGTGTGTCAGAATTAGGAATCGAATACATATTATCTTCTCCTCCTGCGTTTAGGATTCTCTCTCCTCCTCATTTATGAACGTTTCTCATTAATGTAATCTTGAAGTTCTAAGAAATGAATGTCCTTTAGTTAATAAGAGTTCATTGCATGACTCTTTATCACACTACTGTACGACGTGATATTATATTATTACTTTATTTCTAAACACCATTTCTATAGCAAATAAGTATGTGGGGCGGTAGGTATATTTGCCTTTTATCGACTCCACATCGGACGGTCCGATTCGTCACCCGGTCACACCATCATTAATTTCTATAGAAAATAACACCGCGAGCTTTTACAGCTCTTTCGATAACATCAAAACTACATTAGAGCGTTATTTTTCACGTGTAAGTAGGTTCTCACACGGTCACGTGAACAATGGATAGGGAACTAGCCTCAGCTGTCCACGGAATGGTAATAAATCGTGTTTAGTTCCTAAATCACTTGCTATTAATGCCTACGTATGTATGCCAATTTACGTGCTATGTCAGAAGAAAAGCTTTCAGGGCATTAGGTAGGTAGTCACGGGATTCTCTCGTTCCATACAAATCCGGAGCTGCCTGACGACTGTACCTCTTTACCCGTAAATTTTAGCAAAATGAGTCTCAAAATTACCTTAGAGTATGGTACTGTGTTTCTTCGGTAAAAGAGGTCGTAAGTGTTCCATAGAGAAGAGTTAGAGACGAGGGTTGCCCTATGCTAGCTATCCTGGGTACTCCTTCATCATAATTTTTCTATGCCTACTTATATTACAAAGAGGTAAGTAGTTGTAAGTTTATGTCTGTAGGGGGTTATCTCCGGGTCTTCTGAAATCCGATTTTTAATAATTCCTTTACTTGAAATTTTATAAGACTTTTTCGTGGTGTTTAAATAACACGGGGGATAAAACCGCGGGCTGAGTTGTTTTGTTAAGTATAAGCTTGATACGCCGTTTTGACCGGACGATCGTTTTAGTACAGCTAATTAAGCTAATTTGCGTTTTACGTTTAGTGCCGTTCTGATTTTTGTTTAAAATACATGTGAGATATTTTTAGAAAACCCTGTTCTATCCGGAATCGTATTATACTTTATAATTTTAGGATTTTGAAAATGTCATTAATTTTTTTCTTACTTTTTGAATATCTTGTCATTCTATGATTCTTCAAGCACAATATTTCTTCTTTCACGGGGCGAAGTATGGACGAAGATTCACAATAAGATTATATTACGGGCAGAGCTAAAGCGACGTTACCTTCCCGCCGATCTTGTGCGCATACTTTGTGACCATTTGAGACCGACTAGTTGGACATAAAATTGCTATCCGTGCACATAGCTTACAATAATATAAATATGGCAATCCGTATTGTTATTATGCTTTGCCCATAAAATCAAGCAGCCCTTAAAAGTATGGTATTTTTGACAGAAATACAATTGAAGATCACGCAACAATATGTAAAATTTTTGAAGACTGTTCAGCGGGAAAAACTAGTAGTTCAGGGCATCATCTACCATCGTCACCAACTAGCAAATATGGTAAAGCCATTCCACCAACTGTTAGCGTTTCTGGATCGGGTGCACTCATTTCTCTCCACTTGAACTTTTGGTCCAACTTTGAATCACGAAAAATTCCACTATTACCAAAAGAGCGACGAGCGACTGACTGTCGCTGAAAACGTGCCACGAGCGGCTGCATGACGTAGTTCCTCTATGAGTCGCGGGAAATTTAAAATGGGGTCACGTGGCCACATTAATTGTCGCTGGAAACGAAAGTCGAGTGGCTGCATGAGGCCGCACCTTAGACAATATTAAGATTATGAAATTAGCTTATATTTTTTGGTAGACTTATTTCCTATATTTCAGATTAAAAAAATGTAAAACATGAAAAATAATCTTAGTGGAATATCAAAACAAAAACAAGTACTATACTAATATAGCACTCAGTATCCGTCACGGATGGCTGGGAACTGTTGATCTTTCCTTTTTCAATAGTATTCTAAAGTCTGTGACTCCCTTAAATGAAATTGGATTGATCTGAAAAGTTTTGTCTATGATTTTAAATTCATAAACTCATGCATATTTTCTACTATAAACGGATTATATCCGGTCGCCATAGTTATTTTCCAAACAGTTGTTTGTTTGTTGCTGGACAGAATTGGAGTGGACCTGTTGGGTGTTTAGACAAGGACATCCAGCAATAAATTTTGCATGCAGTAACTTCTGCGCATCCTATATCATCATCATCTACGGTACGTTATTATAATTACATTTCCTATTAATTTATATCTCCAATATTTAGTCGCACTATTGAAAATGAAAACTCCTACATTCAATATTATTTTGAACATGCCTGAGCCGAAGCGTTTTTTTGGACGGAATCCTGGAAGTGTAATTTTTAGTGGCCTAAAAATCGAAGCCTTTTAAAATTAAAGAAACATATAAAAGCTTAAAAAAACTATTGTAGGTAGGCACCAAACTGACCGCCATTGAATTGGTAATTATTAGAAAAGTTGCAAACTTGCAATAAATAAAAACCTACAGAGCATTCAGCCCATTCAATAAGTTTTCCGAATTGATTGCGTACCATATTAAGATTAGCAATGCAATTTGCAGTGTAGTGTTGAAACTGCATCGTTTGAATAATACCTGCAGGTAGGTATTTGTTAAAGAAGCGAACATGACTGATACCCAGGCATAAACCGCGGCAATGAAAAACTAGAACCATAAAATGACGGCTTGAATAAAATCAAAAGCAGAATAATGTTCTAATAAAAACCGTGATGTCCAAGTAGCCAAGTAAGAGTGCGAAAAAAATTTCCACACAAGGCAGGTTTTAACTTCTGCCATTCCTTGTGTCAAGATGTGTGTTGCTATTAGACAACATTATTCCAAAGGCAATGTTAAGTTTGTCCCATTATGCAAATGTGTCAAGGACATCACTGCATTAACTTTTTGGTATAATGTATGTTAAGTACTCCTCTCATTCATACTTCTGATAACATAAATAAAAATACTTTGGAGTTACATGGCAGCACATGATAAAACTCATAAATATCTTTATTTGATTAAACTTCTTACAATGTATCTTCAAATTCAGACACAAAAAAATACACTGTACAGGATTATAAATGTTACCACTGGGTTCGGAAGGGTGCTTTTGCTGAGAAATTTCACAAACTCCAGCATGTTTTTGATAGATTGTAATTGTACACTAACACTTGGAAATGTAGCTCAACAAAAAGTAAATTGAGGCATGGATACTATATTTAGTTCATAAAGTATGGTTCGTTTGTGCACATTAAGAACTTAACTTGTCCACTCACTCTTGCTCTTTGTCCATTTCATAGTCTACCTATCTAAAATGTGCCTGCATACCAACTGTCAAATGTAAATAGTTTGAGGTGGTTTGGACATATCGAACGGATGAGTGAAAGGCGATTAACAAAAGAAATTTAAGAGTGAATGTGACCAGAAGTGTCGGTAGAGGGCGTCCACTTGTAACCGAAGAAAGTGTATGAAGAGATGCATGAATGTGGATGAAGCAAAAGAAGTATGTAAGGATCGTAGCATGTGGCAAATGGTGGTCTCTGCCTACCCCCATGGGATACAGGCATGAGCATATATTTGTATGTAGTTTGAGGGTACATAAAGTATAATGTGGATTAATGTAGGTAGTTAAGTAACACTGTGACATTACTTACTTCTTGGTATGGGCTACCTAGCTGAATACTCATCCTATAATGTGTTTTAATTAGCATTCAGATATAATACATACCAAATGGTTTTCTATATGCATTCATGCATGTGGAGGACTGAACTTGTCCACTCACACTTTGCCTCAATAAGTGCAATACCATCTGATAAATGCCCCATAGTCGTTTACAAGCAGGTGATAGCACTTTTTATAGCATGTCTGTTCCTCAGATGGGAGATAGAGATAGAGGAAGAGGAAGGGCGAGAGGCCGTGCCGGGCGGGGTGGGGAAGTGCCGGGGCCCGCGCCGCGGCGGCCCGGCGAGCAGCCCGGCCCGCAGCAACAGCCGGGCCCACCGCGGCAGCAGCCGGGCCCGCGCCCGCAGCCGCCCTCGGCCTGGGGCCCGCCTGCCATGGGCTCCGCGGTGCGAGCTGGAGTGCCCACTCCAGCGGTACAAGTCGGTCGAGCTTCGTATCGCACAGCACCCACGACACGAGACCATCCCGGAGATGTGGACATACAACAGCGGATGCAAAAAATTGATATTGGTAAGTTGCTTAACTTTTAACAATGTATTTATTTTCCGTACATTTTAGTGAAGAGTTGTGAGTAGTGCAGCACAACAAAATACATAGGAAATAAATAGCATAAATCAACCATGGAGAAGATGCTTGACAAGATTACTTACATTTTGATGTCTTATGTAGTTAAGCAATTATAAAGAAAAGGCGAAAACAGGTGGCTATTTATATACTAGCTATGTAGATATGGATTGATTGTTTATTGTCATTAACCATTAGAACAGTGTCCATGAACAATCAAACTTCATATTATTTAATTTATATTTTACTTATTATTTACTAGTCAACATCATGAGGTTTCACCTGCATAGTTCCCGTTCTGGTGGGATTACGGTAATAAAATAAAGCTGATGGTGTAGCTTTCCAATGGTGGAGAATTTTTGAAATTGGCACAGTAGTTTTTGAGTTTATTCATTACAAAAATACAAATCTTTATAATAGTAGTGTAAATTTACCATCCATATATTTACCAACATTCTTGCTGGTTCCTTTAAGTGAAAACAACATTCCGAAGCCGTCAGAAACAATTATTACACTTCATCAGGTTGATAATGATTTGAACGTACTTTGTTAATTTTTAATGTTGATCATAATACATATCCGTGTCCTGTGAAGTCTATGTATCCTTCTGTTAGTCTTTTAAAAGATCTTGCGGTGTCTTTCTCTTTAATCTTAAGAATGATACATGATGATAATGAAATTTACACTGGCAATACTAGCTTCTAGCATCCATATACGTCACATTTTGGTGGTTTATTTATTAATATTAATAAATCCGTGATCATGTTTTGGAACAATTTGCTAAAATTTTGTTTGATCTAGTGAAGTTGCTATATAGGAATGAAAACGTATTATAGTTTCTGAGTAAGCAATAGTAACATTTTGATTTTCATGGTATGCTGATAAGAAAATGCACGCAAAATATGTACATAAATTTGTGGTCAGGGTAGACTGTCTGACATTATTATGTACATCTTAACAAGTCTGGTTTTTAAGTGGATAGGTGGACACCTGACTGTTTTACACTATAAAAAATATACATTGATAAACGAAATCCCTTCCTACAAGTTCCTCAGAAGATTAAAAAAAGAAGAATATTTAACAAGGCATATGTTGAATATGTATTGTTAAAGGCCAACCGCAGCCCGGTGGCGCCGGAGACTCGGCCAGCGCAGTGATTGGCCGAGGTTCTCGCCGTGGCGGAGGCAGAGTATTGCCTGAGCAGATGACCATCCTGCGCACTAAGCCTGCCTCTGTGCAGACTAAAAAAGGTAAAACTTCTGACCATAGTATGCTTGAAACATTTATGAAATTTTCTACTCAAGCAAATATTACAATTTTAATGCTATGCAGGTACTATAGGCACGCCAATTGATATCATGGCCAACTACTTCGTGGTAAAGACAACCCCACAATGGCGTCTATATCAGTACCGTGTAGATGTTTCCCCGGATGAGGACAGCACTGGCGTCCGTAAAGCACTAATGCGTGTGCACAAAAACACTCTTGGAGGGTAAGTACTTACACTGACATTTATTATCGTGCACTGCAGCAGCTATGCCTCTTGTTGTATCATTATGTCCTGTACAATTTCCCAATATGCCTTGCGAATTCATTTATTGTGTACTCAACTAATAATTTGTCAATATTTTTACATTTCTATTGTTCATAGCTATCTCTTTGATGGCACTGTGCTGTATACAGTTAAAAGATTACACCCTGAGCCTCTAGAACTATACTCCGATCGCAAAACTGATGGAGAAAGAATGCGACTTTTGATTAAGGTAGGTACGGAATATATTTACCAAACATATTCATAAATTTTACTGCTGTTTGCATGTGCTATCCCACTGTCACCAGAATGTATGTTTGTGATTTTTTGTCCTGTGAAATTACTGATAGGAGCGTAAGCTATCCGCTGTCAAGAATGTTTTTTCATGTGAGGATAAAAATGAAAATAATTTATTCTGTTTAAGCCCTGGCACTTATGAATGTTTAAGAACTAACCATTGGACCAGGTGGTGAAGCTTTATCACTGTTATGTTTGATGTACTGCATACTTCAAGTACTAAAATATTGTACATTGACATTGAATGCAAGGAAAATTAAGAAGAAGAAGAATAATAAGAATAGTTATACAATTTTGTTAATTACTGTTGGTACAATAAAGTTAATCTCATAATTTTAATGTCTACCTACGAAAAAACTGAGGTGGTTGGCTAGATGACTGACTTTTGACGCGTAACTTCTTCCAGAATCAACTGACTGACAATTCCAATTAATAAACATTAAAAAAATTAAATGCCGTAAAAAATTAAGGGTCGTAATTTAGGGGATGGATGTTTGAATGTTTACCCATTGAAGCCATCACATTTTGATTATTTAAACGGTGTTTCGGGAGATAGCACATGTTAATGAAGAACAGCAAGTGTGTTACTGCAATTGTGTGAAGTGTTGTTTATTAATATGATTTACTTGGCCCAGACGCACTGTCAATATTTTTTCTGTATATGTTTGAATATATATCACACACAAAATTAATAAAAATGCAATACTCTCCATACAACTATAAGCGGTCCCATAGTTTTAGAGTGTTAAATAATGGTAACTACATATTAACACAGGTTTAAACAGTTTCTGCTGAATATTAGGTTGGCAATGCATAGTCTCATTCCAGTATGGCGTTTACAATTATCATTAAGCAAAGGCATTTTTTTTGCTCCTTTTTCAGTATAGACAAAACTTGTATCTTTTCGCTTTAAAACCTTTTATTTTAAGAGTTATTGTCTTGTTAGTGTATCTATATTTTTTCAAAATACAAAGACTAGTTAAAATACATTAATTGTAGTATTATGTATGCAAGAGCCGTGGTGGCCTTGAGGTTTGAGCAGTCGCCTGCTACGCAATCGACGCAAGTTCAAATCCCAGCGGGGCCGGTATCAATGAGTTTTTCTAAAAAACTTATGTACATTTTCATTATGTGATTTCAAATCACGGGCTTTACGGTGAAGGAAAACATCGTGAGGAAACCTGCATATTTCTGAGAAGTAATTCAATGGCGTATGTAAAGTGTCTGAGACGGCGATGGACTCACCATTTGTCACGTTGGCACTTGGTCATCTTCGGTGAAAAGTGGGTGTTATGATTGCAACACCTCTGCCTACCCCTTCGGGGAACAAAGGCGTGAGCATTTGTATGTATGTATGTATGCATGTCCCGCACAGTAATGTAATGTGATTTCAGCTCACTTGTGATGTCAGCCCCGGTGATTACCACTACATACAAGTGTTCAACATCATTCTGAGGAAGTGTTTTAATGCGCTCGATTTGCAGCTCATAGGGCGAGATTTCTTTGATCCCCAAGCAAAGGTAATAATTTTATTATGGAGTTCACCTGTTAAATTATATTTTGTTTGCAACCAGTTAATTAAATTGCTTTGATTAATTTCAGATAGACATAAAGGAGTATAAGTTACAAATATGGCCTGGGTACAGGGCCACCATAAACCAGTATGAAGACCGCCTGTTATTAGTAACAGAAATAGTACACAAAGTATGTACATGGTTAACAAACTTTTTTTAATACCAGGTATAAGCTACATTGCTGTACTCGGACTACTTAAACATATTTAAATGATTAATTTGTCCCAACACAGGTGCTACGTATGGATAACGTATTGCAGATGCTCACCGAATACGCGGCTACCAAGGGTCAAAACTACAAAAAAATATTCTTGGAGGATGTAGTCGGTAATAAGCATTATTATATCTTCTTGCCTAGTTTAATGGTTTTTAATTAAATTTAATACAATTTTACATTATTCCAGGTAAAATTGTTATGACCGACTACAACAGCCGTACATACCGCGTAGACGACGTGGCCTGGAATGAATCTCCCCGTTCGACATTCAAGATGAAAGATGAAACCATCAGCTACATGGAATATTACTATAAAGTGCGCACTTTGTTTAACTTGCTAATTTAGTGTAAAAGAAAGAATTCGTATAATATAATACAAATGTATTGCGTATAATGAGTTCCCTATTTGGTGTCGCATATAGAAGTACAACATCCGCATCGCGGACGGCGGGCAGCCGCTGCTGGTGTCGCGGTCGAAGGCTCGCGAGATCCGCGCCGGCATGCCCGAGCTGGTGCTGCTGGTGCCCGAGCTGTGTCGCCAGACCGGCCTCACCGACGCGATGCGCGCCAACTTCCGCCTCATGCGCGAACTGGACAACCACACCAAGATCGGACCCGATAAGCGTATACAGAAACTGTTGCACTTTAACAACCGATTCACGAAGGTTCCCGCAGTCGTTGAGGTGAGCCACGTGTACACAGGGTAGCCTGAGTACACTCTGCTGCATTCCTTACATGTTTCAAAATAAATATAATATAATTAATTAGTATATTTATCATGCCCCTTTGCAATGCACCATCAAGCCATCTTTTCTTAAAACTAATTTCTATAAATAACCATGTTAACATTAAATTATACATACAATGTGCACTCTTAGGAACTGAAAACTTGGGACATGAAGCTAGACACCAACCTCGTGAAGTTCAAGGGCCGACAGTTGCCACCTGAGCAGATCATCCAGGCTAACAACATTAAATACCCGGCTGGGGACACTACCGAAGGTTGGACTAGAGACATGAGGTAAAATAATAGTAAACTATCCCCCATACTTTGGGGGAAAAGCAATATATTAACTTTTTTTGCAAAATTTATACAGATTTAGCCGTGAAAAAATACCAAACCAAACAAAACCATTTCCCCATTCATAATATTAGTGTATGTATGTAGTTGAGTGTTCAAATTATTGATATTCCCGTAAAAAAAAATCTGAGTTTTAATGTCCGGCAATTAGAGTTCTTAGAAAAGAAAAGAATAGACGTTCTAAGCTAAAGTTAAAAGTTTAGCTAAAGACGCCCATTGTGTTTCATTAGTTAGGAAATTAATAGCTTTGCTAGAGTGTAATAAATTTAATCAAAATTGTATACGTGACTGTTATAGTATATGTTGATCGTTCTTTTGTTATCAGATCGAAAAATTTATTGTCGATCGCGAGTGTGCCGTCATGGGTGGTGATCACCCCAGAGAGACAGCGCCAGGACGCGCAGTCCTTCACTGATCTCATCATGAAAACCGGCGCCGGTGTGGGATTCAAACTGCCAAGACCTGAATTGGGTACAATTTTATTTTATACACAATAAGTCATATTTTTTTTTATAATATCGATTATAAACAAGTTGCCTCTGTTGAAAGTATTAAAGAAAATAGTTGATTTTTAATTTCAATTGTTTTATAGTTCTCTTATCACATGAGACTTCAATATAACTGGCGAAATGTCGGTGAACATAAGCACATATCTGCCTAGCCCTTTGGGGGATACAAGCGTGAGCATATGTATGTGCAATGTTAACTACCGATTTAGTAATATTATTATTTTTTTCTTTTTTCTAGTGATAATGCGTAACGACGGACATATGGATTATGCGAACATGTGCGAAAATGTGATTGCCAGGATGAACCCCGCCATGATTCTGTGCGTGCTCGCTAGAAACTATTCTGATCGGTAAGTTGCACAGTGGTACCCTCGGTATACATTTATTCAATTTCTCATATCATTTTACTACCTTGCAATTCGGTTCTCTCTCTGTTTCTTGGAAGACTGACCACCCACATGAATAACTAGCTGCACAAACAAAACACTCAGCAGGCATTGATACATATATCATATGTTACGTCAGCTATTCATTACAGCACACATGCCTCTCAGTTACATTGTTCAAGTCAGCTCAATTGTGAAAAATAACACATTAGTTTGTAAACTTTTTGAAATATCGAGACATGAATTCAGCAGGCTACGCTTTTCTTGTATGAAATGCAACATTTATTTATTTGTGTTTGTATTTTATGACTGCGTTTTCCTTCACAGCTATGAAGCAATCAAGAAAAAGTGCACGATCGACCGCGCTGTGCCCACTCAAGTAGTGTGCGCGCGCAACATGACCAGCAAGTCGGCCATGTCCATTGCTACCAAAGTTGCCATTCAAATCAACTGCAAGGTATAGCCCCGATTGTTGTAAAACAATCGATCGAAATATCGTTGAACCAAGTTCGATCGAAATTCACTTCCAACGTGGTATTCACGTGATCAGAAGTAGTAGCTCGATAGGATTTCAACTCAATAGGACGTTTTGGCGACGACTGAGCTATTCCGCTTGTGAAATGTTGTGTAGAGAAGGACAAAGCTTGAAACTCGAGAGAAGACAGGTGGCGACCTAGGAACCGTCAGTCCATGCCTGGTGAACTCCTGTCAAATAACAGTGTACTCAGCCCATACCTTGTGCTGCCAGATGAATAGTTATTTAGCAGCAGGCGTGTATTGTGTCCAGCTGGGCGGCGCGCCGTGGTCGGTGTCGATCCCGGCGCCGCGCATCATGGTGGTGGGCTACGACGTGTGCCACGACACGCGCTCCAAGGAGAAGAGCTACGGCGCCTTCGTGGCGTCGCTCAACCAGCTCATGTCACAGTACTACTCCATGGTCAACGCGCACACCTCCGGCGAGGAGCTCAGCGCGCACATGAGCTTCAACATCGCCTCCGCCGTGCGCAAGTACCGCGAGAAAAATGGTACTAGTTAACACTTATCTACATACTACTAATATCTTCACACCTAGCCATTAGGATTCCAAGGGAGAGTAAAGGTATTAACGATGAAATTGGTTACAATGTTACATAATATAATGAGTTTGTTATTGTCTCGCAGGCAATTCACATGTTTTTTTAATTTCTACTCTATGCATACAGGTTTTGTTTTGTTTTCCTATCCATAACATTAAATGTTTCAGAGATCTCGTTGATTCAGTGCAATAAGATTATAACCAGTACTTACTTTACTTTCTCTTGAAACCACAAATACTACTTTAGTTCTCTGACTACTCACCCTATTATAGCTTTTATAATTTATATAATATTGCTTCCATTACAGGTGTGCTCCCCAATCCTATCATCATATACCGTGACGGAGTTGGTGACGGACAGATCCCGTACGTGCACAGCCAAGAAGTGAGTTGAAAACAACAAATGAAACTCATAATATACATTTTTCATTAATTGGGATACCCAAATTACTAATCACCAATGTAATAATGTTAATGAATAAACTAATTTTTTTTCGTAAGGTGGGAGAAATTAAGAAGAAGTTGATGGAGATATATGGCGCGGAGGGCGAGCAAGTGAAGATGGCATATATAATAGTGTCCAAGCGTATCAACACGCGCATCTTCTTGGACCGCGGCCGCACCGGGGAGAACCCGCGCCCCGGGACCGTCATCGATGACGTCGTTACCCTGCCTGAACGGTACGGAACATCTATCTATATCATGGCGTTATCTTTGCCTTCTCTAAGTTTACTAGCGATTTATAAAAAAATATGATTGTTTTTTATGTCACCGCAATTGATTAACATTAAGAACAGTTCATAATTGAAGTGTTGCAGTTTCGTAATAATTATAATGTTACTATAGTGCGAGTTTTATATTTTATACCTGTTTCCCCATAGATACGACTTCTATCTGGTATCCCAAAATGTTCGCGAGGGCACCATCGCTCCTACTTCGTACAACGTGATCGAGGATACATCCAATCTTACACCGGATCGTGTAAGTTATACTTTAATCATTATATCTTTCCTCTTTATAAACCATGACAATCAATATGAAGTCATTATAATATTTAACTTGTTTGAGAGGCTCATGCAAGGATATTGTATTATATAGGATCTAGACTTTTTAGGCGAACATTTTATGTAACACATGTTACTCCTTGTAAAATTAGCTATCCCCCAGCGAAAAGTCCCGTTAAAATCGGTCCAGCCGTTTCGGAGATTAGCCGGAACAAACAGACAGACAGAGAAAAATTAAAAAAAAAACTTTCATTTCAGTATCTATAGAATTTCATACGCATTTAGTGAAAAGCTGCTATATTGGAATTACAAACATACGTTTAAATTTTATTTATCTGTATAGTGTACCCTGTGCCGAAAATGCCCTGTACATTTTATACGGGGGCGATTCAAATTAAATACATGCACAGTTTTCGCTGAGCTCTGTACCTGTGAACCATGTAAATTTAAATAAAAATGTATATATGTTGCATCAAATTTATCTAATTAATTAATTGGCACGACATTGCAATAATAATCTAGCCTATTTTTCAGACTAATAAGGCATATTAAATTGGCATAAACTGAAAAGAAGAGAAATATTAAGACGTGTCTATTGACACTTTTCTTACTTACTATGTGTTTCAGATCCAGCTGCTGACGTTCAAGCTGACCCATCTGTACTTCAACTGTTCGTCGCAGGTGCGCGTGCCGGCGGTGTGCCAGTACGCGCACAAGCTGGCCTTCCTCGCCGCCAACAGCTTGCACAACCAGCCCCACTACTCGCTCAATGAAACACTCTATTTCCTATAAATGGCTCACGAGCTGCCACTAAAAGGCTAAACCGAAATACAGGGTTTTAATATTCGAGCTAAGCCGCATTAAAAAATTCTATTCGTAGGAAATAAGATAAAAATGTGTTTACAGAAACGTTCTAGTAGTTTTAAGAAGTATATTACTTGTCAGTTCGTTCAAAGTTTACCTCATATGACAAAACGTGTAAACTTTTAGTTGATTAGGATTATGTACCTTGTACAACCAAATTATTGTTGATGTTTTTATTTCATGTGATTGACGTGGTTGATTTATACAAGAGATGTGTTCTGTGGGAATTATTTAGAGTAAGAATAACGTTGGTTTTTTTTTTGTTGATGCATAAAGATTGTTGAACACTCGCTTTCTTAAAAAGAATACATTTGCAAATTATTTTGGACATCGTATTTACTAAAATATTTCTTCAAGGCATCTAAAAAAATGTTGAATTCAAATTGTTGATAACTGTCTATCATACTAACAAGTTCGTTTCGTAATCAAGAATACCGAAACAAAGAACGTAAGATAACTCATTGTATTTTGATCGTGGCTAAATTTCAATTTAAGTAATATGCAGTGAATTCAGTTTTTCCTTTTATACTTTGCTAACATCTGAACTACAATTCTGAATGCGACGTGTTGATAACGGAGGGTATGATCTGTTAGTTTAAGTTAGTGAATAAAGCTAAGTATGTTATGAGTGAGGAGAGCGTTTGGTATCCAATAAGTAACTGGTGATAATTTCTGGTAATAGTAAATTGTCCACCGAAAATTAGGAACAGTCTGTGCTAAATTTACCATAAAATGTTGATAAGCAGTAGTAAACGGTGGTATTTTTTCTCACTTATCATTATTTTTGCTATTTTATATAGTCCTTATCTTCCCTAAAGAATTTCTAAAGCTTGGGTTATACCGTCTGATGATTTTAACTCACCGTTTCTCTTGATTCCACGTAGTCACCAATGCAGTCGTAATACGTCTTCATTGTTACTACTTATTTACATAAGCTCGAGGCTTCACTATACATCTCGTTAAATTGTATTTGTAATTTTCACATTTGTTTAGAATTTACGATTTAATTAATGTCTGTTATCTACTGAACAAAAGTAGATTATTTGAGTATAATTAGCTGCTGTTCATTATTGATGATGATGATGACGGCGATGAAATTCGTGGCACTGTTTTAAACCCTTTGATACGAGTTTGACACAATTTAAAAAATCTATACAGGACAAATTAGTATGAGAAAATACAAAGCGCCTATTGCAACTAAAATTGTCATAGAAATATTGTGCTTCCACACGTCTAGTACCGTTACTTACTGGATACCAGTACCAAGTAAGTACAGGTTATGGCAAGTTCAAACGTCGTCCCGTCGTTTTCGATTTTTTTTGTATGGAGATTTAAAACTCCCTGCACTCGCCGGTAGGGGCCTTTTCCCATACAAAATAAGGCAAGTACGCAATACGATATAGTCGACGTTAAACATGTCAAAACCTATACTGGGGGTGCTTATGTGAGCCATATCAATGCTCCAGTAACCTGTTATGCCAGTGGCATTTATTATATTTTTTTATTCTTAGATTTAAAACTGCATTCCGTGATTGAAAAAATATAATTTTAATGCTAAGCTGATTTCGAACTTGCGTGAACATCATCACGGTCGTGCCATAAATTACATGTTAGGTGTCTACTTTTGCAAGTGACATTCAAACAATTTTTTGTTACATTAAATATAAGTTTATTTTTCAAATGCTTTATTATTTATAAGGCCCACTCCTCCCTTTTTTGAAAGTCTGATTTTGTGAACGTTAAAAACTTAATATTTCACAATTTTCTTGTGGTCCCCTTTTGGTTATCTCTGACTGACTTCCGTCCCCATCGTCCACCGGAGAGCACTATGCTGCGACTCTGATATATCCTTCTATTACCCCAACTAAGCCCACAAAACACTTCAAGCGATAAATCCTTATAAAGAATGCGAAAGTAGCACCTGTGCATCTTTAACCACTGAACTTGAAATTTAATTTAAATGAAATTTGGTACTGACATTGTCTCGAGCGTAAGAAATTACATGGGCTATTTTATAATCGCCGTTCCCCGCGTAGACTACATAGGGTATAAATGTTTGTCTTACTCATTTTTATATTCATTCACAAGAACATTCTCCTGACTTTAAAAACCACAATCAAAAGAAGAACTACCGGGACCTAAATCTTTGTTTTGGCAAAACGTGAATAAAATAAATAAATATGCTTACGCCATCCCAGAAAAGGTGTCTTAATATCAGCACCCACACTTCACCGAATAAGATTGAGTGCCAACATGACAGAGGGTCCATCGCCGTCTCAGGCACTATAAGTAAGTCTTGTATTACTTCTCAGACAAGCAGTTTCACCAAGTTTTCCTTCCCCATAAAGCACATGGGGTGAAATTAACTTCACTTCAGATTTTAGAAAAACTCATTGGCAGGCTGCTAGGATTCGAACGTGCGTCGCTTGCATGTATAAAAACATTTTAGGTTATTACCTAAAAACATAAAATGCCGAATTTACTATTCCAAGCGCGCGAACTCCCGAGCACAGCCAGCAAAATATATGGAAAGCGTTACTTGTAGTTTTGGAACTTTTACCCACCTAGGAATGTTATGAAACAATCCGACATTGCCCTCACCATCCAATATCGCGGAACGTTGGTTCAACATGCGTGGAAAAAGCGGGTGAGGCTGATTAATTAAATGAAGAAAAAGAGAGTAAATCGACAACGTTAGAAAATTGTTCAAAAACCAAGATGGATCAATGAATTTCTGTAAAACGTATCTGCTGAAATCGCTCATAAAGATAGGTGCTACCTATACCTGAAAAACTTCCGTTATCTGGTCGACTACCTACCCTTGCGAAGAGCCTGTCGACGAATACGTAAAATCGATTTCAATGTTTACAAGTCTCGAGTTGCATAGCAACTTCACTGAAAAACTGTTGAATCGGTAAAAATCTGTAAGCTACTGTTTGTATGTTCTCAGTGTTTGTGTTTAAGATGATTTTCGTGTAAACCTTATTCGAATATCTTTAAACAATGGAGGAAGAAAAGGGAAATGATGAAATAGAAAATTGGAAAGTTTATGAAGCATTGATCAGCAAAACTCCAACCGAGGTAAGTATTATTTGCGTTCCAACCCACCCTGATGAATGTTGGTTAATGAGATGACTGAGTACGCTTTTATAATAAACTAGCTGCCCCGCGGTTACACCCGCTTTGTCTTTATTTACCCAATTTTAGCTCGAGTTTTTCCTTGTAACATAGCCGATTTGGTGAAAGTCGCGAATAAAAATAGTCGCTAAAATCGATCCAGCTGTTTCAGAGATTACCCGGAACAAACAGAGAGACCATTGATATACAAAAAACCCAAAAAAAAAGGGTTTTTTGTATATCAATGAGAGAGACAGATAAAAAAATATAAATTGTTTATTTATGTTAGCAGCGTATACATGTATAAGTATTAATGGCGTATATTGAAAAATTCAAAGAAACTAGTAAATAATGTATAGGTTCTACTAAAAAAAGGGTTACCTATTATACAGCTAGTGATTATTATAGGTATTATGTGATAATGAAGCTTGGAATAATGTTTTGCCAGATAAATATTATAAGTAGTCACAAAGACACTGTAGGTTCTTTAAATATTAAGTTAGATCTTTTTTTGACTGGCTTGAGTTGTCATGCTCACTGAAATGCTGGGACTTGCGGCGGCGTCTGGGTGACGGTTATTCACTTCTATCTATAATGGTTGAGGAGGTAACTAGCTGGCATTCGCGTCATACTTGTGAACAGGTGTGGGGGCTGGTCATCTCAAGCGACACATTTATTTACACTTCTTTTTATTTTATTATTATATGACTTCATTTTATTTTAGCTATTATCGACATCTGTGCATTGGAACTGTGTCCATGATCCTCATGTGTATTTCTCATTTGATTTATTTAGTATTTATAAAAAAAATATAATCTTTTTGAAAAGAGTAATTACCTACTTACTGAATTTCTTGCCAGGTTCTTCTCAGTATAATTATGTCATTCTGACAATTTGAAAGTACTTTATTATCTAATCTAATAAAGAATTTTATTAGAATTTGGACAAGATATTTTAAGATTTTTTTGCCACCGAGGAATCCAATGGGTTCCTCCACATATTTTTAACAATTTACAAGGGATTTTTCTCAACAATCACTTGACATTGGCGGAATAGTTTTACTCAAGCTCATCGCCATTAAATAAATAAAGGAAAGAATTTTAGTTTTTTTTTTTAGTTTATCGCTGTTACTCAAGCGAAGATTCTTTAGAATTGATAGGAAGTTTGCACACCAAGTATGTGATAAGAACACATCATACACGTAGGATAATTTTGAATGTTTACTATAAATGGTATGTTAGGTACCTGCATAAAACAGTAAATACGTACCAAAGCAATGTAAGCCTATGTGGGGGCTAGAAGAATATCATAAAATCATTGTGAGGCGCCAGTTTAAGGTTCTTTGATAAGGAGCCTATCTATACCTATATTATAAAAGGAAAATTTGGAAGGCCCAGAGAGGTCGAAAGGTTTGGGTAGTCGCCGATAAATTAAGGTGGTGAAGAAGAACCTATAAAGGTACAAAAACAAAAATACCACCATAAGAAAAGTGCTCCGCTCAAGTAGATTTAACAGTACATTCAACACCATAAAGATAGTAGCAGCCAAGTATACCTTTTAAATTAAAATTCATAATAACAAAGAAATCGAAAAAATTACAATAATGTGATCACGCCATCCCAGAAGGGGTAAATAGAGGTGTTGTAATACCCACATTTCACCGCAGATGATGAGATAAGTGCCAACGTGACAAATGGCGAGTCCATCGCCGTCTCAAGCACTATGCATGAAAATATAGCCTATATTAATCAGTGATAATGTAGCAATCGAATGGTAAAAGAATTTGAAAATCAGTCCAGCATTTTTTGAGTCAATTTGTTGAAACATTCAAACTTTTTCTCTTTATAATATTTGTACAGATATCGTGCTGCATTTGAAAGGAAATAGCTATATATGTAACACCTACAGTTCCTTACAAGGCAATATAATTAAGAAGATTAATGAGATTGCGTATCTATTATAAAATCAAAGTCACTAATGTAATGAAAACTTTGTTATAAAATCGTTTTTGTACAAGGGGCCGGCAGTGGCGTGCATTGTATCGTACCTCGTACGGATTGCTCTTCAGGTATATAAATACCCACCTACCTGCAAGTACGATACTACTGACTTATACACCCACGCATCCACCGGTACAGTTTCAGAGGGAGGATTCACTAACTTTTAGCCGATATCCTACCTTACACGGTTTATAAAACACGCAACGATATTATCATGAAACAAATAATCATTGGGACTGGGGACCGGTTTCGGTCGGATTATGTAAATTTCATAACTATGAATGTAGCTATGTATGTAGGTCGGTGAAGTAAGGTATCGTGACTGGGATGGGTAATTCTGAAATAGCGACCCTTATCACGCTACATTTCAAACAACAAGTACTCACCATTTACCAGTCTCCTTGTGCACGCCAAGTTATTCAGTACTCCGAACAAGCTTTCTTTGGATGAAGTTATTTAAAATATTTCTACAATGGACTTTGTGTGAGTAAACGCACCCATTAAAAATATTCATAATATTTATCGCAAATCGCAAAAGCCTTTTTTTTTTAATTAAGACTAACTTGAACTTTTTAATACATTTATATTGTTGACAGATGGAAGCAGATGTCGGGAACGATGTAGTCACAGCCCTTAGGAGTGACCTGGCAGGACTCCAATACAAAAGAGATAAATTAATTTCTGAAGTGAGAAAAACGTTTTCACTTAATACGTATAATTTTAAACTCAATCTGTGAGATTCACTTTTGTATTTTACTATATTTTACAGAATAGTGATTTAAAAAACCAAATGCTTTCTCGTGATCAGAGAATATTAGAACAACAAGTTGAAATAGACCATCTACGAGAGCAAAATGCGCGACAAAATGCTATCATATCTTCTCTTCGAAAGAAAATTCAAGACCTGGAGGAGATACAACGTAATTTCCAGGCAGCACATGGTCGGAATGAGATCACAGTCCAAACACTGCAGAGAGATAATCGCTACAGTGAAGAAAAAATAAAAGACATGGAGAAAAAAATACGCTCTCTCGAAATCGAATGTCACAATGAGGAACAACAAAAAGAAAACGCACGTTGTCAATTCCACGATCTTGTCCGAAGGTTGTCCGCTGCACTCGATGCTGACTTTTGTGATGCAACTCACACGCATTCCCCCGAAAGTCTTATCATCAAAGCAGCGGAGCTGGTGCAGGAGACCACTCGACTCAAGAACAAGTGCATGAATACCACAGAAAACCTCTCTACTATAGAACAAGATCTACGGAGTTGCAGGGATGCCTTGGAGAGGGCAAGTACCGATAAGGATATGTTGCAGCGACAAGTGTCCTCGCAACTCCTTGAACTGGAGAGGCTCAGGCAAGAAAAAGAGTCTTTTGCCGTTCAGAGCAGAGTATTAGAAAGGGAACTACATGAAGCGAGAGACAAGTTATCGCACTGTGCGAAAAATCTCAATGTTGTAACAGACAACGTGAATCAAAACGAATCTATAATAGTACAGTTGAAAGGTACCACCCACATTACAGTTCTTGTGAACATGTTATGTTGTGCTGTTTGTATTAACTATGTTATCTCAAAATTTAAATCTTGGATGATATCATTGTTTACATATCGATTAGGGCACGTGTTTCAATGATTCATTTATATTTTAGAGGATCTAAGACACCGCGATGAAAAATATCAAAGGCTTCAAGCAGAGTTCCGGAACACGATGGAATCAATCGCCATCCTGTTAAGTTTGCCGACCAGATTTGTAGAAGCTCATGATAGCACTATCAAGGACAGGATCAGGGAGATTCTAAGCGATAATAAAGATAAATCTATTGTAAGTAAAAGGACGACTTAATATCGTGAGATATGTTATGATGATCCTATCAAATCTTTTGGATTGAGTCATCAGTGATGATGATAGATTGTGTATTGAGTCCTGGTAATTACTTCAGTTTCACACACTCACTGGCGCGTAGTTTAAGAATATGCGAAAATGAAGATCGGTAGGTGTTTACTGATCATCATCATCACCTGTCATTATTAAGAACGTAGGTATAGACAAAAAACGCAGTAACTATGAAAACACGATAAAACACCAATCTACTAATTAATAAAAAATATAAATACTTCGAAACACTTGACGTTGGAAAGAGAATCCTACAGAAAGTCACACAAATTCAAATACTTACATTATGTTCGCGTAAGGCCTACTAATACATATTTGTATGTGTTTGAATCGCAGTATGGGATTGTAGTGCTATAATTTATATGTGATTGCTTATGGTTTCAGCAAATAGACGCATTGCGCGACAAGTTGGGCATGGAGTCCCAGCAGTTGGGGCGCACGGCACACATGCACGACCAAGCCACCACACGTGTGCGCATACTAGAGGACGAACGGAACATGCTCGAAGCTAAAGTACACAAACTCGAGTCAGAATTAAACTCCTTGGAACTCTCCAGGGAAAATCTGCGCAAGGATAAAGCTAATGTACGTAGAGTTTTTACAAGCCCTTGATAGGCGGATAATATTATACTATCCATTTTGTTCAAAAAGAAAAATAACAACGTCTGCTCTTTATAGGCAGATTCCTTATAATGTCGAACGAAAGATGATATCCCATTTTATTGCGGAATTGCGGTTGATATTTCTCGGATATTTATAGCTGGCACCGATGTGACTAAGTAAAAGGGCAAGGTAATGAAATATTTCACTATGAAAGGACGAATTTCTCACATGTATTGTGATAATGGATAATAATCAGGCTTTATGAATGCGGATGTTGTTTGTTCGTGTGGGTAATTGGAGTTGATGACTTGTTATAGTTTGTGGCGTTCCTGGAACGACTGAGCAGGACACTGAATATGGATGAGTTGACCCAAGACGTTGGCATAGAGCTGCACACGGACTCTATTATACACCGGGCGGAGCAGCTGTCGCGTCTAGAGAGCGATAAAATTGTTGACAAGGTCAGTACCAACGGCCGCGAGATATTACTACAATTAAATTATCAAAATTTATTATATTTGCAGCTAACTTGGAACACCTTATTTATATGCCCTAGACACAACTTTTGGGTTTGAAGTGCATTCTTCAGGAAAGTGTAGGTAATTTTGTACCTTAAACTTAGGAGAAGGTTTAATTTTTATTATATGTGACATGATAAACATTTGAAAATGAATAGGTATTATTTTTAAAAATCAAGTAAGGAGATGGCAAGAGGGAACGGAGGCCTTTGCCTAGCAGTGGGACTCATCGGGCTTATAATAATAATGACTAATAAGTAAAGATTTGCTTGCATGCATGGATAATACCTACTTGCTGTACTTATTTATAAAATATTTAGTCATGTAAGCTATGTACAGTGAATGTTGCAGTTTGTTGGTGTTTGTGTGTAATATTAGTAATATTATTGACGTGATTGTGGTGTTTTGTGTAGATGCTATATTACGGATATTATGGCACGCTGCCGAGACTGCGCAGAGAAAGATCTTTCCATGATTTACCTTATCTCAAAGAAGTAAGATATGCAATATTACAAATTGGCATGTAATGACCGTAATTACTCGTAAATAGTGAATAAATAAATACTGCTTTAGTGGGTTCTTACCTCGTCTGCACAGTAACATAAGTAGTTAAGGTACGCCTAATATATTCCGTCTTTAATTAGTGATTAATTTATCATCAAAATTCGCGTCCATTACACTTTGTCACTTAGTTTAACGTAAATAGTCATAAAAAATATAACAAAAATATATTAAATATTCATCACTTTGTTCTGCTGCCAAACCACATTTGACCAACCAACCAACGGATATTTGATCTTTTTTTTCAGTTTGAAACAAAATAAGTATGTAAGTTACGGTGTGATGACTATGAGACATAAATCAGTAATTGAATGGAGTCTGGTTTTTATTGTTTATGTGTGAAACCTATGGCGGTCCCCGAGGGCAGGAATAGTAGGCAGTCTAGACAGATTGCCTGCTATTCCTATAGCGCGCAACGCGCTAAACACCGTAGCTAAGTACCGTAGTTTCACATGATATGTAGGTATAGAAAAAAACCACGATACGAACAGCCTTAAGATATAAAATTTGTTTTGTCTTGTTTTACGGGCATGTTAAACAAATCGTAAGTGAACAATGTCTAAGCGACGTTTTTAAGAGACTATCATTGGTAAATACTTTACGTGAGTGAATTTTAGCATGGGAGACTTATTGTACGACTGAAAATGTAGCTTTAGACTCGAATATATAAGCTTTTAGATGTTGCTGTAGTTACATGCTAGTAGATTGTGTGATGGTTTAGAATGTTATATCATTACACGTTGTACATAGTGTCATCCAATGGTCAAAGCCTATAGTAGGCTACCTACCTACACTCGGTATCAATTATTTCGGCTCACGAACATAAACATTCTTATCTTGGAAATTAAAAAATTATAACTTGTTTCAATCAAATTAAAACATTGATACAAAATTGTATTTATCAAAAAAAATTAAGTACTGAAAAAAAAACAATGCTTGGCCGAAATCAGTGTCTCTTGAGATCGTGCCAAGAAGACTGTCAGCATTGGTACGTTGAATAGCAATGCTGGTTCTCTGAGCGAGAAAAGCCCTAGCCCGCTTGTCTCGAGTTTGTTGTTTGCATCCATAACTGAAAAGTCTTTTAAATATCTACTATTTATTTAAATCAATCAGAACCTTCTAGATGTTGAGTTACTAAATACCTATAGTATAATATCGCTTGTTACACCAGACAGCTGTAGTGTACCAGCTACAGCGGCGCATCAGGATCCTCCGGGAGCAGGTCCAAAGGAAGGATTTACACCTGGATCTGTTGCGGCGTAAACTGAGCGTGCAGGTAATATTGCTCGTTGGCGAACTGGAAGCATGAGGAATGAGAATCTTAAACTTGTATACTTACTTGGAGCGATTGGAACAAGAAATAACTATTATTTTCATTCGTTCCAGTCATTTGATTTGATAATATGATTATTATTAGGAATTGGTTTGACAAGTCATAGTAGAATTAATTATTATTGAAAATTATTGGAAAATTTGTTCCAATATTAAGATACCTTCGGTACCCAAGTAACAACAGATCTGCTGATGCTTTTTCCGGGAGGAGGGGTTGTGGATGAATCCGAAAGATGGCGGATCAACACATTTCGAGCCAAGTTCAAGCGACGACGTTTGACATTTACGAACGTATACTTGGGGTACAGGAGGACAGCTCCCGCGTACGCGCAGTGCTCCAGGCGGAACGTGACGAAGCAGTGGGCCGCAGTAAGAAGCTCGCACGCCAGTGCGATAAGCTCGCCGTCCAGCTAGCCGACGCCCGCGCACAGCTACGCGACCTCAACGCACAGCTTGCCGACGCAGCTGAGTATAAGGTCACTAACTATCACTACCTATGTCAACGAGATAGTATGGATAAATGTTTTTTTATGTGTAACCACTATGGTATACCTACGGTCCACTTCATTATTAGAGGTCACGTCTGTGAATGCTGTAAGTAGTGGTAGCACCAACGATATGATTGAGATAAATACGAGGTGCCAGATATTACTATATCATGATCATCATAATGAAACCTTGCCGATTCCGACTACAATAATTGTTTTACTCCGTTACAGCTAAGTGAATATGAGTTTCGTTAAATTTTCCCCTATCTTCTATTTATAGCGGGCTTCGAACTCGTTGGTGGTTATTTAATTTAAACTATTTATTTTTGTCTCTCTAGGTTTCAATTATCTGAAAAAATTATAGTCAAATCACATAATAACAGTCAATTAGAATTGGAATTCGAAAACCGATAGAAACTTAATACTTGACTAAATTTAATTTGATTCTTATGAAATCGCGGGACATCGCAGCTTGTTGGTTGAGGAATAAGAACAGAATTATTGTTAGTTTGTAGAATGAATACAAGATTAGATCGAGTTTCCAAACAAAATCTAGGTCTTATCTGACATGCTAGTTGCCTGCGATTGTGAGAGTTCGCACGCGATGAATTTTTAGATCAGTAATATATTAGTGTCAAAAGGCAATAATACTGTTGTTACGTGAACTGCACATACCTAAGTGGGCACATATCATGACCGACTTCAAAGCCGCGGTTGCTACTTGTCACTGCCTTCATATTTCTCCAACTAAGTGTGAATGTTGACCTCGAATATTACCGCGGACACTCATTAGGCGCAACCGGGCTTTCATGCAAAGAAATAATTATTGAATACATTCAATATCTCTATCTAATAAGTATATATAATTCTCGTGTCATTGTGTTTGTAAAAAAACTCCTTCGCAACAGGTTGACCGATTATTATGTATTTTTGTGTACCTATAGTCGGTGATCTGAGTATAGATTAAGTACGTAAGCTATGTTTCATGCCCCGAAGTGATGAGGTTGGTCCACCCCAAAATATATATAATATTTAAATGAGAGGCACAACGAGGTACACAGTGCTGTAACAACACCCATACCTGTACCTGTGTGCTATCATACAGCATTTCATACTAACAAACACCCAAGCAATTATTATGATACTAACTGCTACTACCCTATCATACCTAATAGTATATTTACATTCTTATAACAGGTCACAGAACCCAGAATTCTCTGTTCTGTGTCACAGGCGTATGATCATGATTTTATATTTCTTTTGTCGGCTGCTCTACATAATTGTCGCACATTCATCTGTCCTCTATTTTTATTCATACAACATTACTCAGGAATAAAATAGTGAAAGGTAAATCATAAATATCGAGGATTTACTTAGCAGGACTTGATATTGAGAATTTTGTTGCACGCAACTTTGTTTGAAAGTATTTTCTTCAACGATATACGTATAATACATGTATTTAAATGAAATATATATGTATTTAAGTATGTAGGCACTAGGTACTCCTATGTTTTGGTTTGAAGTTCTTAGTTATCAGTTGTTCTCTCGTATGACTACCTAATAAGGCACTGATAATAAACTGATAATTAAGAACGAAATCGAAACTGAATTAGCCAGTCAGATTGTCGTACTTTGCTGGCTAAGTTACCAAAACATAACTAAATTAAAATCTTTTTTACTCCTACAACAGATAACATCACTGGAACGCGCTCGTAAGGTAGAAGAACTGCAGAAGAAGTTGGAGGAGGCTGAGTTGCTTCGTGCTCGATACAACCGTAAAGTGATAGTCTTGAAAGACCAAGTGCGCGCCACTGGGGAGACCTTCGAGCAAGAGCGCACCACCACCGAGCACCAGATCAATATGATGAGAGACGACCTGGCGAGGACTAAGGAAGCTTTTGCCGAGTGCCAGAGAAGGGAGGCGCAGCTGATCAGCTTCAGGTTAACCAATATCTTCACCTCTGCTTCTTCTCTCTCAACTTCTTAATCCTCAGGTGCCCTTAAGATTGGTACAGATAGGGGTGCGTACCCACCAGAATGTGCGAAATTGTGTAGAGAGGTATGTGCTTGTGAAAAACCAAAAGAGTCACTTCATTTACCACAACTCGCTCAGCAGTGATTCAAATGGCTCTTATCAAACACTTCCCTCACTACGCATCCTCACATATCTTGTGGAAACGCTCCCTAATAGATCCTATTGTCGTCATTCACAGCTAGGATGCTACATGGGATCCCCTAAACGTCGGTCATGAGAGATCTTTAGGGCCTTAAGGGCGAATACAATTTGGAAGTACATGGATAAAAATTCCTTAATTTTGTTCTGTATCTTCATTCCATGTCCAATGTCCCTAATGTTGTTTTATTTTAAATCTTATTCAATTGTATACAAACGTATTTTCTGTTTAGATCAACAATCGTATAATCTAGATCAATATTAGTTAGAACAATATAGTTGGTCACCTTTTAAACCAATTTTCCAAAGAAATCGTGTGTGAAATTGCATACTTACTCGGACAAACATATAAATTGACTTTCCGTGTTTGAACTCCGACCTCAGGAAATCAGATAAAGCTCGACACCTTCACATACTAGCTAAGTGCCTAGGTACTCGTTAAGTACTTTGTGGCTAATTATATCATTCGATCTGGTTTGATAAGTACCAACCAATCAGGCAGGTTATCAATCGATCCATCCATTTCGTTCTGTACCTGCTGTCGACTACATAATTCATTACAATTGGATTGTCTACCGATGTCTGAGTTTGCTAATCACGTAACAAACACAACTAATACCTACTACAATTATGTGGTTGGCCTCACATAGCTTGCGTAAAATATGGATGCTGTCTTTAGCACTCACGATTGGAATATGTAACTTGTTCCAGGAACTCGATAGCTAAGTTGTTGGGGATCTTGGTACCCGCATCGGTGTCGGACTTCGAGATGGTGTCTCGACTGCAGAAGCTGATCGATGCCCACCACGACTTCACGGTGGTGTCGCGTCGGTACGATGACCCCACGCTGCTGCGGGCTTCGTCCCGCTCTCCGCCGCCCTCTCGATGCCGCACCAGGACACCTGATAGGTGCATATCAAACACATTTATCACCTACTCACTTCACTGCACCAACATTCCACCATTGAATAGTAGGTACTTTAATAATTATATAGTACTTCAATGTTTCGACATTATTACACTGTGAAGACCCGAGACGATTTTGTTTGAGTGAAGCAATTTGGCACAGAGGTCTATTGTGGTCTAGACGACATAACGCATAGAATTCACAATTAGACAGGAAAGTAGATCGATAGTTCGGGGGCCAACTAGTGTGTGGGATGCGGGGTCATATGTTATTCATTATTATGTTTTAATTTTAATTCCATCTTTCCTAGCACAACATACTTACCCATAGTCGTTATACTTGAACTTGATAACGGAAATGAAGTCTGTTAAAGTATCAGCGCCAGATCGTAAAGTCAATCTGACATGAAGTCATCTGATATGCTACAGCGTCGTAAATCGTGCGTGTAAAATGGTATCGTCCCTTTCTTAGTACAATGATGTAACTTGATAAGGCTTTGAGTTGTGTAAAAGACGAGCGAAAATTAATGGATGTGCAATGACGATGCACTGTTCCAGGTCCCTTCGGTACGACGACTCTGGCTACGCCGACCCGGCGTTTGACCTCGAGGATGACTTGTATAAGGCGAGGACTGGCTTGTGACAATCACGACGACGCGCTCGCTTCTAAACATCTTACTACATACATATATACATCAATTATGTGACCACCCTGTGTGTTCTGGGACGAAAAGTATCAACGCTTATGCACTTGTTGTGGATAGTAGGTTTAATACCTTGGTTTGTTGGTGAAACACAATTGATCGTTTATGTAACCGTATAATTTGGATGTTCAAGATAATAACTCTTTGCGAGCACGTTTTTAAATCATGTAAAATATTGGGATGTTGAGATCCCTTAGACATATTTTGACAAGTAGGTGTCTAGCAACGTGGTTAAGAAATGAATGAATTACCTATACTTACTTCTTAATACCTAGATTATATTACACGCATAAGTAAAGAAGAAAAATATATAAAATATTTAGTACCTATCTGTTTATTATTCTGCTGTTTATTCTTACGTATTACATTATACTTGTTTGATGTTATTTATTATGTTTAATGTCTGATTACGTTTGGACTAAAATACCTGTTATTAATTGTCCAGTACATAATGATCTCAAATTATTGTTCATTTATTTTCGTCTTCCAATATTGATGACCGTATAAAATATTTAGGCATAATAGAATTTAACTTAATGACCTAGAAATATATCACACTAGAATGTTATCTTTACCTATTATTATTCCATATATTTTATAATTTCTGTTTGCTTGTACCCAAGTCATCACATAAACGTTAATTTGCAGTATCGCAATAGGTAAATAACTATATAGATTGGGCATTTAGGTTTAAATGCAGAAAGAAAAGTAATTCAAAGATGTATGTGTGACTGGGACGGCGATGGACTCACTCTCTGTCACGGTGGCAATCATATTCGGTGAACTGTGGGTGTTGTTCTTATTGGTGACCCTTCTGGGATGGCATGAGCATATTTTTTTTCCTCATTTTCTACTGGAACCAACGTGTTTGTGTGTTTTCTTGGGGTAGTTACAGTCTACCGAACCCTGTCTCTTGTGAAATTGGACTGGTCTTTAGTAATTACCTAAGCCACAATACTTAACAAAGCAGAAATCTCATTTCAATACAATTATTGAAGTTCACTTGCCAGGTCAAGAGCACTCGTGCATAGAGCTACTTTACCGTAGTATTTTTTTAGTAAGTCGAGCATTTTATTACCTGTGCTAAGCACCATACTTAAATTGACTTGGCCGTTGCATCAACGCACCAGCACTCTTAGGGTAATATAAAATAGCAAGAAGTTTCAATAAATTTCCCCTATTTGTGCCGTCTATACTGTCGTAAGTACCTACTATATTTAAAAGTTCATATACTTACATGCTAAGTGGTAATATTAACGAGTACCTGTATGTTTATTATAGTGTAGAAATATAACCCTTACCTACTAAATAAGGTAAGCAAAAATCATTAAGGGAAGAAAAAATTGTTACTTACTAAGAAAGGTATAATAAGGGTGATTTACTTAAGATTTGTGCAATAATGCGTTAACTAATTTGTAAGCAAGTAATTAACGATACTCACCTCTAAAATTATATCGGTATTTACTAACCGAATATAACGTTCATAAATTACTTACATCGAAATGTCTTTATCTTAAGATTATTAAGTATCCTTGAATATGTATACTTCCTCCTGCATAATATATTTTAACATACTTAATCTAGTTTTTAAGATGCATAAGCCTTAAACTTACGCGATATGATACTCAAAATTATAATTATTTATGTTTTATCTCATTGCACCCGCTGTTATTACCTACTTATAATAAGTTTGTATATTATTTTTATAGTAAGATAATAAATATATTATGTAGGTATTGTAAGCTGTTCTTTTCACATAGCTTTCTGAGTACCTAGTTGCTGCTCATGACGGCTATTACAATGAGTAAGTAGCCGGGAAACGTTATAAGCTATATTTTATTAAATGTATCCAAGAGCCGTGGTGGCCTTGAGGTTTTAGCAGTCGCCTGCGACGCAAGTTCGAATCCCAGCGGGGCCTGTACCAATGAGTTTTTCTAAAAAACGTATGTACTGTGATTTCACACCACGTGCTTTACGGTGAAGAAAAACATCGTGAGGAAACCTGCATATTTCTGAGAAGTAATTCAATGACGTATGTATAATGTCTGAGACGGCGATGGATTCACCATCTGTGACGTTGGCACTTAATCATCTCTTCGTTGAAAAGTGGGTGTTGTGATTACAACACCTCTGCCTACCCCTTTCCCATTTTATGAACGGGAACAACTTTATTTACACTTACTGGCTAAGTTGTATCGCATCACTTTTTGCTGTTATTTTAAGATCTCGTATTCAAGCTAAAATCAATATGAATAAGTACTAAATTTGACCAAATGTGCCTATATTTTTACGGAAATGCCACACTACAGCCTGTATAAGTACCATAAATTAATTAAGTTATCAAATTGTATCTAAACAAAACAGTTATTAAGTTCGCCTTCGATTTTGGACAAGATATGTACCTAAGTAGTATATTATTATTACCTATAATTATATGGGTAGTCCTTATCGTAGCACTTATCAAGTAAATAAAAATATCAATGCATGAAAAGTAATTGCTTTATTTATTCAAATTTTCCGTAACACACCCAGTGGAAGTTCTAAGTATAAAGTTAATTACCATAACGGGATACAATCTCCGCTTTTTGTCAATACTTATAATTATGCCTTCAAACAAAATTGTTACTTAAATTATAATAGCGCACTTCCTAAAACATACGAACTAAAACAATACAGTAACTGGATACTTACCTATGTGAGATATACAGACCTACGTCGCATACAATTGCCTCATTAATCTAAAAGCTATAGCAACCGATACACGAGGCCCTGGGTTCGATCCCCGCGTGCGCAAAGTAATTTCCATCCGTAATTTTCCAGTAACAGCACGGAGTCTAATTAATGTCCGCTTAAGTAATCGGCAGCAGACTCGCACCCTTTTAAATGGCGAATAAGTGGCGAAATATGGATGTACTCGTATCTACTATAACACGCCTCTGTCTAGCCCTTCGGGGAATACAGGTATTTGTGTATGTCACTTATGTTATGTATGTTAGGAACTTGTGGCACAGTTGCTATTGCGCATATCATTCGATCAGCGAAGTTAAGCAACCCTACCCCTAGCCAATAATTGGATGGATGACCGCCCGAGTTCCCTCCGTGCCTCGGATAGCACGTTAAGCCGTTGGTCCAGGTTGCCAATTAATCATCTTTCGCAATCGTTGTAGGTCAGTCGGAGGCAAAAAATACTCTGACAACTGGTTTAACCCAGATCACAGATTTTCTTCGTCAAAGGAGTTGCGAAGTTCAGATGGTAATCGCTACGTATAAAAATCAGCCACATCAGGTTGAACCAAGTGCTGACCCCAACAATATAGTATAGTTAAGGCCAGGGACGATGATGATGGTGACTTATGTTATGTATGTCACTCTCTCATGTCACTTTTGACGCAGAGTTTGCAGATTACTTACTGCTGAACAGAAGCCGAAGTCAGTCAGAATTTTATTGGTCTACGAGACTTCAATATAAATTTCACTAATGGCTAAGAACTACAACTTCCTAAACTAGCAAATCGTAGCGCTTGACAAGTTATACTAGAAGTCACTTGCATAACAACATGGAGCAAGGTCGTTTGAACGGAAGTAAGTGCAGGACTTTACGTTGTTTCAATCAAACTTACGAGCTAATTTATTTTAAAATTATATTTGAAAAATATTGTGTACGGCCCCTTCATATTTAAGTTGGCCACCATTACATTTATTTTACTTAGTGTTCATACTATGCGAATTAAACGCCGTAAAAAGGTTTTCTAAAATAAAGATAAACATATGTTTTTTTAAATGTATGGCAAATACTTAACAACTTTTTAAACCTGGCGGAGGGCACTAACTACAAAAGAAACCTCTATTTAGTTATTATGTATAGTACCTAACTATAGCTTCATCACAGTATCGTATTATAAAGGCTGTTATTACAAAGTACTTACCTTCGTGTTATGTTAATTGAAGCTTATACATAGATCTCATTTTAAAATTGCTTTTTTTAATAAGTAACTGGTTCAAGGAAGTTGAAGTTGCCATAAAATGTCAGACAAACCTGCGTTCAGCTCTGAATAATTATTGAATCTAGACCGTTCTATATTTTATTTATTTATGCTACGTCCCTAACAGGTAGTTAGGTCTGCTTTGTATGCATTGAAGCGTTATTAAACACCTCCACCCTAGTAATGCATCTAGTCTCTTTGTATTAAATTATCATCAAAACAATTATATTTGCACCTTGACAATATTCATATTCGATTAATTACTTCACTCCAAATTATCTTTGCAGAGACTAAATATTGGAACTAATAAGTAATATCAGTAGGAACGCAATTTATTGTGTCTAACTAGGGCCTAACCTACTTCCTTATATATTATTAGGTTTTTTTTTAAATAGTTAACAATATCTGTAATATCTTTATGGGCTAGAAATTCTATACCCTGCTGATATCCCGCAAATGTACGTACGAGAATGGAGATAAGTTCACAGACTTACCTTCATTATAGTCGATATAACAATGTGATATATTTAATTAAGGAGGTACTTACATATTATTAAGATTGTCCATATGATCTGTTCGCATTCCACGAGTTGTGCTCCACTTTATAGTCAAATACTTATTCAGTGTATCTTTTGCAATAAAATGTTTTGTCTCGTGTTTTACATTATGTTATTCTTGAGTCCAGGTAAGCGCCTGATAATTTAAACTGTTATTTCTTATCGAATAATAGTGCCTAGTGTAGTTTTTACTGCTTCCCTACTGCCATTGGTACCATGCGGTATCCATTTGCAATAATGAGCCTGAATCGTCCAATTCCTTATTAAGAATTATAACTAACTCATAAATATCTAGCTTATTGAAGTAATATTCTGTACATAATATATTAATGTCTCAGTCAATGCCTACTCACGATAGCTCGCGTGAGTACCTAATTTATTTAAGATTACCTAAATTTTATTAATAAAATAGATAAGCATCTTAAAATAACAATGTATCTGCTAAAAGTATTTTATGTGTGAATCGTATACAATTATCAAGTAAACATGTGCACATTGTAGGTTAGTAATAGTCTTAGCAAATGTTGTAAAATTATAAGAATTATTATTTATAGTATTGCTTACTAATGTCTCGTTCTATTTGATAATGGATCGATTAGGAGGGCCAATAAAATCCTCTTTTTAAATATTTTTACTAATTCAATTTCGGTCACTTATCTAACTTTTATAGTCAGTCGAAGCAGCAAATACCTATATATAGTTATGAAGTCTTTATATAGTTATTTGAAAGAGTCAATTAAACGAAAGAAAAACGGTGTAATCAGCATGCCATTGTTTCTCAACAGCATTTTCAAAGCACCTGCTGCGTTACGCCGACCTCGACGATGAGGACCAGGCGCTATTCCGAGCTGCATACGACACTCCAAGCTACGACCACGACGAAGAGGAAGAGGACCTCCCCATGGGCAAGCTGGACTTGCTCAAGGACGGCATGTGGGCTGTCAAAGCCAAACTAAAGGAGCTGAAGACCTTCAATAAAGCGTTCGCAGCTAATCTGCTTTCCACAAAGCTCAAACTTAAAGAACTGCTCGAAAACCACATGGCTCCCATCAAGAAACACCACCACCTTGATATTGAGAAGAAGAAACCTGTTTTTAGCTACCAGGTCAAGTATTCTTATATAATAATCCCTCACACAATTAAAATTCGTTTGCTCCATGGAGGTTGATCAGTGCCCGAAGTATAAGTGATGGCGATCATAACATTTTGAATCACGCTAAAATGCAAGGTCGAGCGACGACGTTTGAACATTTGCAAAACTATTAGTTAGGGTACTGAATCTGCCAAAGATACAAAATTGAACTTTATCGCCTATGTGTTATTTATCAATTTCTAATTACTGAAACCGACGCTCGACAACGAGTTCGACGCTGAGAAGCCGAGAATAACGCGGAATAAATGTGCTTGTGATAGACACCAGTTGAGGACGAATTAAATTAAGATTTTTTCAATATTGTAGAGTATGTACCTACCAACTTCTGCTTACATTAATTTTATTGTTAACTACCTGTGCCCCGCAGTTTCACCCGCATGAATTAAATTTTATGGGCGGCCCGCGGCACGCGAATGTTTTTTAAAAATAAAAGTAGCCTAATTTACTCCTTGTAACATTAGCTATCTATCGGTAAAAGAGATTACATTAACAAACAAACTGATAATAAAAGTTACTTAGTAAGTATGTATTTTTAACCGTTTGATTTTATTTTCAGGCTCCACAGTACCAATACGAGCAGCAATACGGGCAGCCCCCGGGGCCCCAGTACGCGGCGTACGGCCACGACCCCTACTACGGTTACTAATCCTTACGGGATTTTCTCTCTACTTTCTTTAGTACAAGAAAAAGAGTTGAAATAAAATGCATATATATATTCTCATTTTAATGTAGATAATGTAATAAATAAAATATCATATGCACCACTATGCATGATTATGTACGTGCATTCTTTGTCCCATCGGCCATCATCGGTGCCCGTGTCTGGGAGTGCGAGGGCGCGCGGCGCGACGGACGCGTACGTCATAAGAAAGTGCATTAATAAAATAAATGTTTAATTGTTAAGGTCACCAGTAGGTAGAGCGGCGTAGTTGACCGCGGCGCGCGCACAGGGCACTCGTGTACTAGAAGCGTATCGCTTATTCCAATTCGTTCCGAAAAGCGAATCTGAAGGTATCGCTTAGTTTTACACCGAGGTCGGGAGCCGCCTGCAACCCCATGTGCCACACATACTAACCAACCTTTTTGTATTAAAAAATGTACTTGTTAATAATTCCCGTCAAAGTGGACATGTCTTTATCGATACAATAGTATCATAAGGGTGAACCCAAGTGCTATATTAAATAGTTCTACGAGATGAGTAACAACTTAACATGGATATTCCTCCTGGTATGGCAAACTTTCATATAATTCTACCTTCTAATATATTTGCACCCTGCTGTGGCAGTTCTATACTTCTTTGTTTAAAACTAGGCTGAGATAATTTGATACGGATGATAACTTAAGTCAATGCTTAGAGTTAGGCATAGGTCAGTTACTTAATACTTTATCTGCAGTGGATTAGTGTGATGTAAGCGCTATCATTGGTATGGCTCAAACAAAACAAATAATTTCAGATCTATAATCTAAATCTAATCGACACTATTGTACAACGCCTTTCGCCACGCAATATTTTTGAACACTTACTGATACTGGAACATTGAATTCAAATTAAATTAAAAAAAAAATATCATATTTTTTTCGACTCTGTTGTTCTGATGCCTGAGCCACTCGACCTCTTACCCAATTATGATATTGACGTTTTTATGAGTGGCTCCCACGAATTTCTACAATGAGGATTTGAACGATAAGCGTTACCTACAATTGAAGCTGTTATTTAGATATTGTTTTGTAATTGTATATATAATATACAATGTTATCTAAATATATTAATTAGAAGGCAAATAAGTAAGTAGGTATGTATAGTTGATGCCAGTATTTACTACCTCGGTAGGCAGACTTATGAGCAATTATGTCTGTGCTTGACTCTGCAATGCAAGGTTATTTAATAAAACAGATCGCATAATCGCACTTATGCAATTACACCGTTTATGGAGCGCTCAATGTTTATATTGTCTTACAAATGTGAGTAACCAACAAAATACAAATACCCGAAGGAGGTTGGAGTCATCATACTTGATGTATTGCACCTTGAACGAACAATTTCACTTATCAACTGATCGGAAATCCAGCAAGTTAATTTTTCTTAATTACAATATTCAAGTAGGTAATCTCTTTATACTTTTATTAATCCACCCTTGAAATTAAGAGTATTGAACTCATTTAATAGTCATGGTCGGACACAAAATATTCCATAAGTAGGTTAAAAAAATCCCGGCCAAGTGTCGGGCCATCTATGTCAGATATCTATAATGATAAATACAATTTAAGTATCTGTTCGTAATTCCAAATTAAAAACTTCGCTTAATCCGGTAGGTGAGTACTCGCATAAAAAACCAATTACAAAAAATCTCTGTCTGTTCGTCTATCTGTCTGTCTGTCCGTGTGTTCCGGCTATTCTCCGAAACGGCTGTACCGACTTTCACCGGCAGATAGCTAATGTTACAAAGCCTTTTATTTAAAAAAAAGCTTTGACGATCCATTTTTGTACTGTAAATTATAACTTCGAAAACGACGAACGTTTAAACGATGACGGTTGGCCCCCTGTATATAAGTACCCCTATCACGGGTTTTCCACCGTTTTCGTTATCTATACTCGCTAGCGTCTTCGCCGAACATTTGTATGAGAATTTGTGCAGCGACACCTAGTCGCTGCACAAATTCTCATACGATGACGTGAAGAACTGAAATATCTCCTACAAATATTGCGAGTGATGGGGTAAAGGACATACTATCACTATGCAGACTTTTAAGTCAATAGATTATAATATTATATATCATAATAACAATGGCATAGTTGTGTGACCCGACACTTACATTGGCTTTGTCCAAAAAGATTACCCTGAAATTGCTAAAAAGTCCTATACCTAGTGCAAAAAGATCTTGTTCAACTGCCTTAGTCGCTTGGCGCCAACCCTCCGTGGTTCTACTTTGTTCAAAAGACGGATATATGGTCCTTAGGCATTTAATTAAAAGCAAAACCTGCCGTTAAAAAGAAAACATCAATTCGAATACAGAATAGCCGTAATAAATGTCAGAGTGATCTTTAAACAAACTGGATCGCTCACTAATTTCGCTTCAGAGGGCAAAACAGGTCTATTTGACTTCCTGATGTTTTTATTAAATTGGCCGCAGGTAGGCGTGGAAATGTATTGTAGAGATACTCCAATTCAGTTCTTCTATTGATTCACGTAGGTGCTTAATTTTGCAAGTTATTGACTTGGAATAGAGAACAATAATAATATGCTCACGCCATGCGCCACCATAGTGTAAGTAAAAGCACCCAACGTGTCACATGGTAAGTACATCGCCATCTCGTCTATACGTCTTTCAATTTCTTCTCCACGTCTCACGAAATTATAATTAAGTTTTTATTAAATTAGATTTAGTTTTGCGGTTCTACTCTCTTTCTCCAAAATTAAAACTTCGCAAACAAACGAAACATAGAATTGTTTTTAACAAACTCAAATTACTGTGCGTGTAATAATTAAATGAAAGAAGGGTTAGAACATATAAACGTCAAAGAATTTTCTGGCGGATCACGTTCGGATGTAATTTTAGAACCAATAAGAACCGTGGTAGGAACTTTGCAAACTTTCGGCCGAAGCTTCGTTTTTCAGTGAAAGCGAGTAGGCCCCCTTTTATTTAGAATAATCTCCTTGTTCATCAAAGATATATTTTCACTATAATATTCACGACCAATAATTGTAAATCATCGGAATAAAAGCGGCAGAAAAATTTAAGATTACAATGCGAACGATTTCCAACGATTACAGATAAAATCGAAGAGGAAGTCGGATAAAATCTTGTTCTTTTTATAAGCGATTTATTCATTTTTTTATATACTTACCCTATATGATATATATTCTTTTAGACACCCTGCAATAACTACGTTTTTGAAAAGTTTTGCCAATCATCATACCTACCTCCTATGAGATTAAAAATACATTTTGATTACAATAAGGTACCTACCTAAAAAAAACAATGGACGGACAAACCGCCCACGTCAACGAGTAGGTAGGTAGGTGCGCGTATAGGTAGAGTGGAATGCTAACCGCTTACCGCGGATCAGATACCATCTCTTCGCACTCAAGTTCTTTATCACGGGCCGATATATTTGCATTCAGGTTTAAAATACCGCACGATCTGGTAAACGAGAACTGGTTTGCTCGCCTCAGCCTCACCCTGCACTCGCAAATGCACTCATTGTAAATACACTACAAATACAAAGAATTAAGTACTTAATAAATAACTTTAATATTTTAATTAGTAACATGCACTTCAAACTTTAATATGACCCCATGTTATGGAAAGCTCAGTTCAAATTACAATATGCTTACGATAGAGGATACCTTCTTTTCTACTAATTTGATACCATAAATTTGGTACCATAGCATCTAACAAACGAAATGCACTAATAAGTTAATGAATCAATTTCGCAGAAACTCAACCATTCGTAAACATTTTGTGAGGAAATGTGGAAACAGCAGGAAAATGGTTCTTAAATTTAATAAGAAGCACCCAGGCTCACGATAAAATAGACAACAATTAAGTAACGTATTTAGATGTACTTAGGGCAACATTTTCGTAACTATTATGTAGGTATCGACAAATTAATTTGGTCGCATAGTTCACTTGCCGTCTTGGTTTTGCGTGGAGGAAATGCTCGGCGCAGGTAGCGAGTACAAGGTGAAATGTCCAAGCCAATTTATCATCAAAAGCATTTGAACGTAATCAAGTTCAAAGTTCCACTGTGCGAAGCTTGCGATCTACAAAGAATAGAATGTTAGATCTTCAATTATCTGAACATATTATAATGTACTTATATGTATACCGGCCTATGAATCGTAGCAAGATCGTTACTACCTAAACCCTAAGTTAGTGCCAAAAAAAGAAGAAAAAATATGTATGCGGTATTAATAATATGCGGAGGAATCTACCGATGCCATAGTCAAGTACTACTTAAGTGGATCTTGAGGGTTGAAACATGTTAATAAGTAGGTGTATTGATAGGTCTATAAGGGGCTTTTGAAAAGGTCTTCCTCATTAGTGCTTTGCTATACCTGTAGGTTTCAGAGTAATCGCTGTTAACGTTATAACATTTTATGCTGCATAGATATATCGATTGGCAACAATTTGATAAGTATATTCGCGTATTGTTTGCGAACAGTTGACGGCCTTCGACACAGTCTTTATCTACACTCTAGAGAACCGCCCTTAATCGCGAACATGTTACATGTTGCTCTGTCTGTGAGGTTGATCTTTTATTATGAGATACGAGCTGTGTGACCTAACAAGTCACACCACATCACAAGGAAGATGACTAGAATCACGCCTTGATTCGTCATTGATGTGCAAATAATGTTCTAATACTTTTTTGCATTAGAGTTACCAGGAAGTTTATTGTTTTTGGTACGTAGGAACCTATAAGTTATTCATCACCCTTATCACTATACGATACTCATCAGTCTTAAAAGTTTCTTACATTATATATAAGTAGGCGTAGCTACATGACTTAAATCTTGAATCTCCAGCTCAAAATTCCGCATATCCGCACTACTTTCGCAGATCCGCTTCACCACGGCAAAGGCGCAAGGGCTTTGCTTACACTACAAGTGTTGAAATATATTTTTAAAATCATCTTAATAAATCAAAAATGTATAAAAAATAATGGTCCTTCCCCATATCAACCCCAAAGCTTCATACTCTTTGCACTTGGCCAGTTTTTGTTAACCGAGTTGATAGTAAGTGGGAACTTTTACGGCATTCGGAGATTGTATTCATTATCTATAGTGTATCAATCGTCATAATTAACCGAAATAATTATAAGTAGTGCTCTATGCCCATATTATGCACGTATTGTATCACGTACCTACTTTTGTAGTCCTCCTTCCATCCCATATGCTTACAAATTGCATTCTCTGGCAATGTAATTTGTCACTGATCGGCGGTAATATATTTATTCGATAATAAATGGTATTGTCTCCTTTATATCAACATATTGCTCAAAGATTTCTCTAAATGACCACTCAAAGTGCAATACTTATCCTTGAATGGGTTATTATTAACGTGAATCATGAGCAGGTTTGCAATACTTACGGATTTACATGGATACTTACACATTTCAATCAATGTTGTAGTGTTGTTGAATTTATTGCAAGTTATATAGTTCACCTTGAATAGTGACTTCAGGCATGTATTTTAGTAGGGGTTTCCAGGTTTTCTGAAAGACGGAATACATCTTTCAGAAAATGTTTTTCTTCTTATCTATCTTATTAGTTTATTATATATGGAACATTCGGTAGGTTGCTGTATTATTTACGAGATTGTTTGTGACGTAACGAAATGAGTACTAACCTATATTTTCTCGTCTTCCGAGATGGCTAGGAAGGACTTACAACACCTATCTTCTCCAGAAGATGTTGATTAGGTAGGATAAGGCAATGACGTCTCCAGTACCGTTACTGCTAGGTTTACCTCTACGATAAATGTAAGACATTTTTATCGCATTGCATGCGAACGTTATTTCTAAATGTTCCCGTATTAAATCTAGGGACATTCATTGAATTTGTTAAGTATTGACTGTTACTACCATACACTCTCGATATACCTATATAGGCCTTTTGTGGTACGAGCACCTCACTAGCTAAGTCCGGCACTGCCTGTCGTGCATTATCACCATTTAATTGAGTAAGTAGTTGTAATTATTTTTGCTTCGCGGTGTCAGATAAAAGATGTGAGTAATATTTATTTATTATGATCGTAAGTTATATTATTACCAAAGTACCTGCAATTACCTATACATTCTCGTTCTATGACGTCATTTACGCCGCCCCTAACCTCAGCGGCTAACATTCTGCATGTATACAAAATTATAATGCATTCAATCTAATTCAGTCAAGGACTCCGCGGTAAGGCAACAAATTGTTCAAATTACGAAAAGCATAATTTGCCTAGCTAATAAAGTATTAGGTCTACATGATTTGTGTTGAATTAAATGTGCTCTGTATGAGGTGGCGAAAATGCTCCGTAATATATCTGATTAGCGTCAAATCTTGAAATCTCAGTAACAAAAAGCAATGCGTGGTTTTTTAACTGTTGTTGGGTTAAGTGAGCCAGCAGCGCGGTAGGTGCATCTCCAATATGGAATTTCTACCTACCAATGTGAAGCCTAACCTCATCTGCTAAAGAACAAATTATGAATTCCGAAGGGGTACAAATTTGGTACTGTTACCAACTGAGCATTTATATTCAACCACGTGGTGTACCCTGATAACGTATCTACGTACGTAGTTTGGTACCTAGTAAGTATAGTCAAGTCAAGTCGTCAAGCAAGGCTGTCAAGCCGTCGTCTTCGCCGTCATAAGAAGTTGTTAGACAGAATGTATTATGGAAGTTAACAAAAAAGTAAGAACTTGGTCCGCTAGATATGCAAGCAAGTGGATTATAATGTCAATTCGACCGCATGTCGTTGAATCTGGTGTGGTATTAAGACTTCACGACCTTCACGTACCTATTTCACTGTCACGGCGCCTGCGCGTGCATGGTTGTTACTGGTTACATTACAATATTTATAACGCCCATCGCCCGCGCGCGCAAACATACATACATATATAAATATGCTCACGCCTGTATTCCCCGAAGAAGTAGGCAGAGGTGTTGTAATAATAACGTCCACTTGTCACCGAATATGATTAACTGCCAACGTGAAAGATGGTGAGTCTATCGCCGTCTCAGGCACTATACATACGTTTTCCGTCGCCGTAAAGCATGTGGTACACCTAAGATTTTAAAGAAACTCATTCATGAAAATGCGTTCAAACTGGGATTCGAACATGCGTCACTTGCGTAGCAGGCGACTGCTCAAACCCCGAGGCCACCACGGCTCCCACCCTTGTTGGAACATTGTTACCCTATTCACACATATTTGTAGACGTCTAAGTATCTAGGTATGTGAAAAGACAAACCAGCATGGGTTTGTCTGCTAATACGTCTGTCTTATGGCTATAAGTAGAGTAGGTATCAACCGCTTAACAGATTATGCTGAACTTTTGTAAAGATATTGGTCCGAGGATGGTCGAAGGGTACATAAATAAAATGAGTACAGACAAGCGATGCAAATGTCCCTTTCAATGATTAGCACTTCCCAACGCAATATCGTTCGTGAGGTGTTGGTGTTAATATTCATAGTCTTAGTTGTAGTCTAGATTTGAGTGTTGATTAGAGATTAGTTCACAGCATGAAATACTGAAAATATTTGGTACCTAGAAACAAAATGTAACATACATTGTATTCTTAGCGATAAATCATCAAAGTTAGCCAAGTAACACGTTTCTTTGGAGGTCGCATTCTTTTCGTTTACTTTTCCATCGAAAGGCCACAATGTTTCTTCATAGCGGATTCATGTCTGCTTCCGCACAGCCTTCCACAACTACCTGCAAGTAAGGATATTATTCATAAACGTTGCTGAGACAGACATTGACCAGTTGGGATATATCAGAATCAATAATCATGTGTTCAAATTATGTGAGTGGAATGGGAATGCGATATTTCTAAGTGTTTCTTATACAATGCTGAGTAGCGTATCATCAACAACGTTATGTTTCCTGTAACCTGCAAATAAGTATATAGTATGATTAGGGTAATACTGATTCATTACTCGGTCCCTGCCCAATGCATGGGTGAACTTAAGTCAATAGTTTAATTCTAACAAAAGCTTAAAAGCTAAATTAATTACTTACCGTTAGTATTTAGATCGGGGATATATTAAATTATACCACTAGTGTCGCATTGAGCATCCATAGTAGAAATAACATAAGTTTATGTTATTTCTACTACTTCTAGTCTTATTGTTCTTATTATCGTGCATAATTAACACTAGCTTTGCCCCACGGCTTCACTCACTTAATATAAATTATTTTTAAGCAAATCTAGCCTTATTTGCTCCTTGTAACATGAACTATCTTCTAGTGGAAATCCTGTTAAAGTCGGTCCAGCTGTGGCGGAGATTAGCCGGATCAAACAGATAAAGACCGACATATAAGTAATTTCGAACAGACACTTTCTATTTACCTTATGGGTGTATAGATTTTTTTCCGAAGCCTTGGCCAATTAAAAGCTTAATTTAAATAAAACCTAGAAACCCACCGATACCCACAGATTTACAATGAGGATACCTAGCCATAAAATACATTCAGGTTCATAGATAGAAGCTATCTTATACGTGCTTTTTTTCTATTTACATTTGACTTGGCGCCGCCTACGTTTTTTGCATATAAATTCCAATAGATTCAACTTCATTTTTTGTTTTATCTTCACGAGTGTTTAATTAAACCCACAGAAAGAGCCACAGAGCAGAGGCATGATATTCTGTATCTATGTATATTCATCGTTATATAAGGTTCTGGATGGATTTTTGAGACGGTGTTGGCTATGAAAAGCATGGGTTAGCTGAGGGTAGTACAACCAAGGATTAACCTTAACTGATGGATTTTGATTGTTTACAAAGTGTCCCTTGAGGTCTACGAAGAATTAGAGACAGAGAGATAAAGAATTGTACGAAGTATCTAAGCAACTGGAGGAAAAATATACGCAATCAATCTAAACAAAAACTGTCGCAACAAATAGATCGTATTTCCTCAAAGCTCTGAAGTTAATTTCACTGTTAGTCAAAATGGAATGTGTGTGCATTTTATATGAAAGAAATGTTCCTAGATTATTATTTCATGCTAAAGATATTATGCGGCGCACGTTCTTGTAATTTGCATGGACAGTAGATTCAATTCATGAATAAAATCGGATTATTACTCTCTGTGGTTTGGGTGGCAAGGCCGGCCGCGCGGTCACTGACGTTGGCGTAGCTTACTTGTTACTAATCTCCTGGCTGGCTAGTCTATAGGTACCTAAGTAAGTAGTAAGTAGGTATTCATACATTTTATTATAGTACTTATTTTTTGTGAATGTAAAATATATTTATATTATCTATGGCTCATATATAGGGCCTAATTATCCATAAGGCGGTTAAGGCAACTGCCTAGCGGCCCTGCACCGAGTAGGGGCCCGAGAATGAAGGATGAAAAATATGTTTGGAAAAGTAAGAAAAGGGAAAAGGAAGAGGGCCTTGAGAATTTCCCTGCCTCGCCGCCCCAATAGGTTTAATCCGGCTCTGTTCGTGTGCCCATGTCGCGTGTCTTCGCTCGCCAACTGCGCCGCATCCACCCATGTGGCGCCACCCAACAACCCATACACACCCAGTATCCAGTATGTCCACACACTCACTAAACTGACGTACCATGGGGGTTGGGAAAAATATATATTAAGTAAAAGCGGCTTGAGCATCGGCTTTTAATCTATGATTACGAGTAGGTAACCTATATACGTATGGATCAGTGCAAAATGTAGGGTAGGTTACCTACATACCTACTCAACGTATATCATTTTACCTATACGGTTCAATAAACTTCCAAGACATAGCAAAACTTTACATAAGTAACTTAATTAATAAGTATACGTAAGTAGGTAGTAGGTAGCTACATAATAATCATTAGTTAAACAGCTAAACACGTTTGCTTGATCAATTCATTGATTTGATAAGTTACTAAACACCGTACCTTAATGTTTATATAATATAGATAGGGACCTACTCTTGTCAAAATGAAAATGCAAATTATTTTTTTCAGTTTAGCCCCTGGTAAGGCACTTATGAAAGTCGAGGAATTTACCACTGGTTTGGAAACAAGCCTTCTGAGAAGAACCGGCTAGAAACTAAGCTGGCATTATACTTGTAGCTTGCAGCTTGAAGCTTGAACCTTCATATGTTACCTAATTTGATGTACCTGATATTAACAAACTTTTCAAAGTCACTAGTACTATTACCAATCACAATAATTATGCTACCTAAGTTTATAGCCTTTTTCGAGCGTTGTTAGGTACTTTCTTACACATGATTTTCTATAATATATATAATGCAAGAACGTCACCGCTTAACGCGCTAACATCTTTAATATGTCTTAGTTGCCTATAATACAATATCCTTTCCTGACAATATTAATACGATTTTAGGGAACGGCTAAAATCTAGTACTTACTTTGGGTAGGTAACTATGATTCGTTCTAAGGGGATTAGATCTTTGTACCACGTGATAGACAAGAAATTGCAGAGTGAAGTGTAAGAAACTGTGTACTACAAGTTTCATTATTCATTTTATGGGCTAATGGGCTGTACCTACCACCATTATGTTTTGCGCCTCACAACCAGTTCACATACTTGGCAGTTCAAACCGTCATATTAACTTTTTACAGTCAGGTTAACTTATAGTTCCGTGTTCATGTATCCGGTATATGTCATTCACTTAATCAACTTATACAACTGTTCTATTCCAACAAAGAGCATGTTTGTAAACATAATGCGTGACGTGCCACGACAGCTCAATTCTGTTATGTATGTCAGGACTAACTACTATTAGATATTTTTGTAGGCGATGGCTTCTCTATTAACATATATTTTATTGTTTTCAGATTGTACAATGCGCGTTGGCAACATCACGTCCAATGGAACTCCGGCAGGACTCGACCGACGAGAATCAAAGGCAGACGTATCACTACAACAACGCTCCGAATATACCAAAGTACGACGACCTAACGAATCCACTCGATGACGAAAAGGTCATATCTGTAAGGATAACGTCTTCGGTGGCTGTTGGGCGAGGAAAAGGGAAATTGCCCAACAGCGCAACTAACAGCGACCACGGCAATACGCGACGACACCACGAACTAAATGAACAGATGACCACTCCTGCTACAACCACCATATTATCTGCAGCAATATCGACTATAAATTATGAAGACACAGAAAACTCCATGACCGAACTGCCGCCAAACCTAATAGGTGCTAACATAGAATTTATTAAACAGCTCAATGCGAAAAAAGAATTTAGAGAACATCATTCAGAATTGCACCCATACCAGAAGAACATTAAAAATGAACACAAAGAGGACGCGTCGACTAAATCAGAAATCGAAGACCTAACTGTTGGCACCGACGATGACGAAGATATTCCACTTGCGAGAAGTATACCACTGTCATATTATAGTAATCAACTCAAAGACCGGAAAAATATGCATAATTTTCACAGTGCCCAAACACATTTCAATCAATACAATGAATCTTTCAACACGGTCAAATCTATGAATGAATATATACCAGAAAGTAATGACAAGGAGGATTTATCACTGCTATTAAGTTATGAAACTACTGAAGCAGTTTTCCCAGAAGATTACACGCGTGAGACATATACAGGCAACCATGAATATAACGAAACCGACGACTCTATAGCGGAATCTTCTATAAAGTCAGTCCAAAAATTATCAGACGAGGATCAAGAGGATCAAGAGAATAATGAAAATATCGACAATGTAGCTCTTGCTAGGTCAGTACAGCTATCAGCGCCCTCACAAAACTATGTTCAAGGTCTAACCACTCATAACAAATCATTAAGAGCAGGGGGGAACGGTGCAAGATTGACGACTGTTAGTTTTAATATAGTTCACGACACGCCCAATACTCCGACTAATTATAATGAGCCTACTAACACGTACAGCCCAAGTCAAACTTTAACAGGCCTGCAGAAAAATTATCAGCCTCAAATATTCAGTGAGCCTGCTAAAATATATAGCGAACCTGCAAAAATTTATAGTGAACCAGCAAAAATTTATAGCGAACCTGCTAAAATTTACAGCGAACCAGCTAAAATATACAGCGAGCCTTCAAAAATATACAGCGAACCGGCAAAATTTTACAGTGAACCCGCTTCCTTGCACCTCCCAGCGAATGTTGCCCCACAAACACCCTGGAAGCACCAATCGCAAAATCCTATTTCAACATTTTCAACTACTACTACAATCACGACTCCATTGCCTTCAGTAACAAATCCTGCTCACTTTGCCGGTAATCACAGAATTCCGGAACATCAGCCTGAAAAGAATTACGAAGTAGATGAGAATCAAAGTGTCGTTAGTAATGGACGAACGCACGGCGTCCAAGAGTCGAGCACGGAGAAGTGCAAACAAGACAACTGTAAAGTGGGCTACGTGGTGGAGGGGCGGCAGTACAAGAAGTACAGGGTCGAGGAGAGGACTCCAGACGGGTTCATAGTGGGCGAGTACGGCGTGGTGCGCAACGAGGACGGCGCGCTGAGGGGCGTCCGGTACACCGCCGACAGCGACGCCAGCCCCAGACTCATCTACGAAGCTCTCATGAAGTTCCTACAGCTCAAATAGTTATGGCGTTTGGTTAGCTCCAATCATTATGCAATAAAACGACAAACAAACTTAATTGCTCCTTTATTTAAGTACTTAATCTATCATGTATGAATAACCAACAATGCGTAGTATGCAGAGTATATTTTAATATATTTTATTTATTATTAAGACTGATATAATCGTGCTTGCTCAGTAATAATACATACTTAATTTCTTGATTAGGAAATGTCTATAAGAAGTAAATGTTTGTTAATTAATAAATACACAGCATAATAAACCCTAGTTAATATTCGCCAGAGACTAAGAGTCAATATCCTTTACAAAAACACATGTTTACATAACAAATAAACATAATTGTGTTTAATATCAAAAACATAATTATGTAAAGAACTCATCATTCAGATAGCGACAGATATAGATATATAAACTTATTTTAAGATTATTTTAGATTACTAAGTAGGAAAAGTGGTGCCATGTGTCGCTGTATTAGATAGTAAATTGTTGGTAATTTACTCGCTATCCTCTGCAATGTTGCTCATGTATATAATACTTGTCAAGATTAAATGCTCAAAATCTGAGGTGATGTTTTATTCAGAACCTGAGGCTGCGGGGCCAATGCTCCTAGAAAGTCTATTATCACCTCAATATCGCATAACTTTTGCAACTTATAGGTCTAATTTCGTTCCATAATTAATGCATAAAATTATCGCAAAGCCATCTAACAAGAAGATGTAAGATTAACTCAGATTATCTGTGGTATTATACTCAACACGGATATAGGAGGTCAAAGGGAGGATTTTTTACGGATTTATTGTCAAAATAGAAAAGCATTTTCTTGGGTCTGTAATACCTTCACTGGTACTAACTGGATAATCATAGATTCACAAATTACTGCTTATTTAAAAATTCAATGTTTAAAATAATTCATTTAGATCTCTGATAATATATCACCATGCCATAATAACGGTGAAGTTCACATAGTTTAATTAGTCACTTATATAACTGCAAGTTATATACTCAAAAAAGCATGCTAGTGCTGTGCTACTTGTAGATGTTATAGTTACACAAGTCTACAACACAAGCCCTTATATAAACCTATTTATAATACCTATAAATTGGTACAATGACTGACGCCATGCCACATTACGAACCTATTAGGCTTTTAGCTATACAATAAATTACCTACAATATAATAACTCGGTTATATTCGAAGTATAGCATTACATAGCAACCACAACGTTAGTAAATATAGTACTTAGACAATGATACCTAACTATTACAAATCTGCTATATACCTACTTCGACAAGTAATTCCTTGATAATAATTTTACCGTAGATTGACATTTCCACTCCGTGAAGTATAACAGACAACCAGTCCGTTTATAACATTTAATACAGTAAAAGCTGGCAACAATGTGCATAAATCATTTATCAACAATATAACCGTACTTGGAAGCACATTAAATCAATTAAACAAACGAACCACTTCTTAAAATCGGTGTGCTACTTCCAGCTTATGTTTTATACATAAATGCTCAAACCCGTGTTCCCTGAAGGGGTAGGCTGTACTTAAAGGACACCCACATTTCGCCACATATGTTTATGTCCAATGTTAGCGGGAGCCTATTTTCATTAACCGGTCACTTATCCAGACTCCGGGCAGCTACTGGGAAATTTAGATGGAAAACCTCAATATCACTCTGCCGAGGATCGAACTCAAGACATCGTGTTCCCAGAAGCGTTTAGGGCCACTAGACCAACCAGGCAGTAATATGTTTAATATTCCAGGCATTCTTAAACCAGCAAGTTTTAATTCATTACAATTATCACCGACAAAAAAGAAGTTGCTCGTGTGTCGTGGTCCTTAATTTTTATGACTACTATAAAATACATTACAAGTACATTAAGTTAAATGTTCGTTAACGATAACATACAGAGTGAAGTATAGAACTGTGTCCCAAGTATAGGTTTTAACATGTTTTACGTTGACGATATCGCCCGTGTATTTTCCTTTTTTTGTATGGAACCGATAAAAGCGACCCAAGCGGCGAGTGTAGGAAGTTTTACGTCCATACAAAAAAAGCCCAAAACGCAAAGTCAAGCGACGTTCGAACGCGTCAAAACCTTATTACCAAATACTTGGGGCACAGAGCCTCGTCAATAAATTAACGCAACATCGGAAACAACATATTTGTGGTTGGGTAATCAATATAATTTTGGCAGAAACCGGTTCAATACCACTAATTGTATCAACATTGCATATCATTAACAAACTCCTACATTACAATTACATGTAAATTTTCAAAAATTTTCGCATTATATGGTCACACATACATATTATTGGGGCTAATATTGGGTCTAGACTTTTAAGGCGAACATTTTGTCACAGAGCTTCGGTTAGTACTTACATATCAATTTAATAATGGGCTTAAATTAAGAGTGCCTGTACTTTTTAAATTTTTCGTACATTTCTTTTATAAATTTGAGTCATATTCGATTTCCAATTTCATCTTACAACAAAAATAAACAAAGACAATATTGTACTGTTCCACATATAATCTGATAACTACACTTTACCACAAAAATAGTAAGTAAGTACAACGACGGAAAAATAACTAAGTGTTCTTATGAAATTGATATGTACCAGTCAATGCTCTGTGACAAAAACATGCTTGAAAAGACTGGACTCTGTATACCTATTACAATGAACGCGTATTTTCTTTTGAATCAATATGACAAAGGGTATTTTGAACTATTTATTAGTAAACACTTAATTTATTTGATCATTTCGTTACGAGTTTTATGAATTCGAACTTACACACATCGTTGGAGCGTTACATTAATTCGTTACATTGTTATTCACGTGTTAACTGCAAAATCTTATCATGGAGTCATTTCAATAACGTTTATTATTAAAATTAAAATCACCATGCGATTTATCTGTTGTGTCCATTCACACTTTGTACTAAAACAAATATAATATAATAATAATATGTTAGCGGTTATTAAAATTACTAAGCAAGTATTGATATTATGTAACGATATGCTTATGTTATTCCAAATAGTGGAAGTTACTTATAAGCTGAATCAAAAAGTTATAGGAAAGAGGTCCCTACGGGTATTTATTTAAAGGTAGTTGTAGCAATTAAGATTACAATTATTATTATATTAGGGTTATTATAGTTGAATAATATGTAAATAATCGAATAGACTGTCACTGGACAAAAAAAAATGTATAATGGTTAGAATACATAACCAAGGAGGTATACATCAAACCTTTTGATGGTTACGTAACATTTTTAAGTTCATACATGCAGTCCATGTGTGTGCGTAGATTTTGCCAGTTTCTAGATTCAAATTATCACGTTAATAGATCATGTTCATTATTAAAATAAAATTAATTCAATATAATTTCAAAAATATACTACCTAAAATAAATAACTAATTAAAATGGTAATATTTTTTAGGCACTAAATAAAAATCATAACATTTCATATGGGTGAATTATGTTATTATGTTTATTTTGCCAGGCGTTTCTGAAGCTGTCGATAAACTATTAAACCAAAGACAAGAGTAACGTAATAAAATGTTACGCTAGTTAGGCGCAAGAAACGGTAACACGCATAATAATATTAGTTCCCTGTGACGTCAAAACTAGTCATTCAAAGTTTATAGGCTCTAAAATTCTATCAGAGCTACTCCAGCCGTGTTATTCTATAAGGTTTCACAGCGTCGAACTCGACATCGAGCGGCGGTTTCAAACATAGGAAATTTATAAATAGTACGTAGACGATAAAGTTCAATTTCGTATCTTTAAAACAGACACTCGACGTCAACGAGTGCAACACTGAGACACCTTACAGAATAACATGGCAGTTCACAAAACAATCAAATGAACACTTACAACATTCTGCATAAAGCTACATATTGATTGTGCCATTTCTTGAGATAGTCCGTTAAAATTATAGTTAAATTGTCGATGCATCATTCTTGTCACAAAAACTACTTAAAATAAAAATAAATTAGATCCATACCTACTAGCAGTATAATTTCGAAATTAAGAATAACCGCTGCATGATTTACTTTCTGAAACATCACCAAATAACAATTCATGCTTAGGTTACCAATATTTCAGTAAATTAAGCTGTTACGAAAAATGTTTATTTTATTCCATCCATTACGCTAACACTTGCAGTTAATGACGACTAATTAAAAACCTCTTTTAAACACTGCTTTGGGAAATCTCACTCATAAACGCGCTTTAACACTGAATACGCTAGGCAGAGCTACCTAACAGTAACGTAAACTTTTTCGTAACAGTTTAAATATGAACCTCCCCTCTATGAAAGTCCTCGCGTTGTGTAATGTCGATGCGTAGTGGTAGGCAGCATTAGTCGTAGGTCTCGGACTCCTGCTGCACCAACTTGAACCGGCGCGGACTCTTCACGCACACCGACCCGTGCCCGTCCAGCGATAGCCGACCCTTCATCTGAAGGTACCTGCCAAACGATATGTTATTAGTATTCATTCATAAAACTCAATACTTCGTATGGGAATACAATACAATTCGTCGGATATTAAGATGCCAATGTGTAAGAAGTTTCCTCTCGGTGCTTAGGTAATCTGCAATACAAATTCCACCATGCTCTCTATTTACCATTATAATCAAAAAGGTATTTTTTTGGTACAACTAATATGCAATACAAGATTATTTAAAACGTAACTAGTAACTACATCATATTTCATTGTATTGTTTAAAAGCAAACGTGTTCGTCAAAGTAAAATACATATAAAGAGTAATAAATACTTTTTAATGTGACGGCAGACCAGTTTCGTTGGACGCTGCTGCCATTCATCGAGTACTTCTTTGGGCGCTAGCACCTGGAATTATATTGAAAACACTTAACAGACGTTGAAGACGAATTTCAATAAACCCAAAGAGGAGTTAATTTTCGAGCAAAAATTTTTGTTCCTAGGTTCAAAGCGAACAGAGAGCTGCATGTTCAAGTCCCGACTACATTTGGTTCTATTGGCTCTGTGAGCTGGGCTTCTACGTAACTTGAATTTTGGCTTCTTTTAACAGTGTTTCGTAAAATTGTAAATATGAGTTAAATATATAAAATAACTAGCTTTGCCCGCGACTTTGACTTCCTGCATAATGCTTTTTTAAAGACTTTTTATACCACATTTCAGTCAAATAAATTCAGCATTTTAGTCATGAAGAGTAACAGTAATAGACATAGACACATTTACATTTATAATATTAACTAGCGACCCGCCTAGGCTTCTCAACAACTTAGATACTAATTATTATGCATGTATTATAAACCTCTTGAATCACTCTATGGTTGGAAACTGCATTAAAATCCTTTGAGGAGTTTATATGATCTAAGCGAACGGACCACGGAAGCGATTTAATTTGATACTACATATTTAATTTAATAAAGATGTGGATGGATTAGTACAGATATTATAGGTAAATCGCTGACCTGGTCCCCTTTGAGTCTGTCAAGCAGCGTGACGCAGATGACGGCAGCTTTGATGCCGGCGTGGTGCGTCAGCGCGGCGAACGCCAGTGACTCCATCTCAATGTTGACGACGCCGGCCTTGTGGATGCTCTCCAGGTACTCCATCTTATCCGCCTCTGTGAAGTCGCAGAACGCACCGTCGAGCCGCCCCTGACCTGTATATAAAAAACTCGATTTTATTCTGTAGTCATTACATGAACACTTTATGTTTTTCTGCCATCTATCCGGATTTTCGGTAATTATATAAATATAATAATAATACTCAAAGGTGACTGACTAACTGACTGACATACTGATCTATCAACGCACAGCCCAAACCACTGGACGGATCAGGCTGAAATTTGGCATGCAGTAGATGTTATGACGTAGGCATCCGCTAAGAAAGGATTTTGCTTAAGTCTACCCCCAAGGGGATAAAATAGGGGAACCGCGGGGCACAGCTAGTTTAACATACATACACACACACGTGTATCCCATATGGGTAGACAGACCCACTATTTGACTTAATAACGTCAAGATAACAGATGGGTTTGGTGTAGTTGGTTGCAAATCTATTATATGGGAAAATTTCAAGACCAATGATTGTAATTCCAAATACTATATATAATATGTGTATATAAACACATATTTTTAAAGAATTGACGGATATAATATACAAACGAAAAGACATATAGCTATATAGACCGCACAAACACAAAGAGCTCCCACAAGTTAAGTTATTAGGGCAGAAAATACAAAATATGACATGAGGACAAGTGACGTACCTTCGTAAAAGTCGTAAGTGCACATGGTCTTGCCAGTGACGGTGTCGTAGGGGTCCTCCGGGTCGCTGAGCGCCTTCAGCTCGCGCACCAGCCGCTTGTCCAGCTTGGCCGGCCGCTGGATCGTCTTGCCCAGCACTGTCTGCAATACATACCGCCGCGTCAGTTAATTTCAACGATTAGTCTTTAACATTTAAATTTTTTTTTTTTATGTACTGATGTATCCGTATTGCAGTAATATGGGTGCACCGGTTTAGGCGTGAACAGATAACTGATTGACGCTTTATAATTATATTAATATGCATGCATGCATTACCAGTAAGTATCATTTATACATTATAGGCACACAGTTATGAAATACATTGTGTCCTTGCTACATTTCAAAGCCTTATAATTTACTGGGTATTTTGACCATTTCATTATAGCATAGAACTAAATACATGGTGACTTTTAAATTGCTTTGAGTCCAATTTCATATAGACGGAAAATAATTATTGTATCATTTTTATTATATCTCGAGTTTTAAAGGATGGGCTAACTTTTTCATACCTATGCCTTCATACCTATAATATTTTTTGGTTTGCAGTACAGGCTTAGAATCGTTTATTTGCCGCCACGTAGGTAAAATGTCTGTATACATTGCAAAACATTACTTGATACAGTATGTGGTTGTAATTGTACCTTTCACTTTTATAATTTGTACGTAGGAAAATGACCTTGGCATTAAACCAACCTGCAGTGACTCCTATATGACGTGGGAGGAGCACTACATATTATGAATAAACAATTGTTAAAGTCAATCTTCATAAGTAAGTACTTTTGCATATACCATTTTCAACCATCATCAATAGACATTTATCCCGTGTCACTTAATAAAACCTGTCGACCTATTTACCAATAAAGGCCATTTATGACTTCCTCATTCCGCGATCCTACACAGCTATTTGCAGTGCGCAATACTCACAGTCTGGGAAACTAAACATTTTACAAGACATCTCTTAAAAGGTTCTTCGGCGAAAAGTGGCTGCTGTTCGTGGACCCTACTGGGATGGCATGATCATAGGTGCATATTAATGGTTTTTTTCTTTCGTTAAAAGGCATTACTACAAGCATGTGAAGAACTATTAAATTGCACCACAGTACGTATCACATAAAGCTACAGCGGACACTGCATTATCAACAGTGCTGATAAAATCGACTAGGAATTCTCCGAAAACTTAAACATAACGGGTGAGAATGGTGCAGTTGATCACAAATGGCGAAAGGAGTTTCTGGAATACAACTTTTATCTTTGCTATAGATACGATCCCTTGGTGGTAAAACAACTATCGAAGAGAAAAGTCCATAAGCTCTTCTTTATGTCTGAGCGCTCATTGAAATCTACACATATAAATAAAATACAAATGTCTGTCTGTAATTCCAAAGTAACATATGTTAATATAAATGCATATGTACGCATATACTTTAGTGTACATACACTGAGGTAATTACATTTATAAAAACATTTTTTCCTGTCTGTCTATTTGTTATAGCTATTCTCTGAAATGACTGTACCGATTTTAACGGTCCTTTCACTGGCAGATAGTTTATGTTAACCAGAAAAATGGCACATAATGTTAATTAGTAGGTACGTAGATAATTAAAACATAAAAAATGAACCAGTTCAAGGGCGCTTTTCAAGGTTCCATCGACAGCCTCTTCGGAGATGATGACGGTGCCGCCCTCGTAGCCGATCCCGCCGCAGGTGCCGATCCTGAAGAACACCGGGTCCCGCACCTTCGCGTGGAACATCAGCTTTATAACCTCGTGTAGCAGGATACCTACAGATGGAATGCCCATGCCGTGCTGTAAGAAAAACATACAAACATATAGTTATACTATTTTTTATTGATACATCACTGCTAGTCTAATGGTTAGGATTCCTGACTACTACACTAGGTGGCGTGGGGTCGATTCCCTCGAAAGGGCAAACATTATATGTAATAAGCATTTGTGTTTACCTTGTGTGTGGTTGTTTGGTATATGTATATTTACAAAACAAAGTATTATAACCATTGTCCGGTACCCATAGTACTTACAAGCTATGCTTAATTTGAAACTAGACAAGATGGCGCCGTGTGATAATGTCCAAACATTATTTATTTGCGCAAGTGACACACTTGATGTTGCGAAAGGCTAAGGTCTCTGTTTACCATCATGTGGACTGTTTGCTAGCTGCCAACAAAAAATGAGTTTATCAGATTATTCTTGTGTTTTTTATTATTTATTTTATTTACCTTAAAATTACATAATATTTATGCCTAATATTAAATTTGATTTTGTGGATGATGTACCTACCTACTCGCATCCAATTTCACCAAATTGGATGCGAGTAGGTAGGTACATCAATTTGGTTCCTATTTTTACCAATACCTACCTACATAAAATAATTTTAAATATTGTATTGTATTGATGAAAAGTACATGGTGCGCGGCTGACTTTCTTGCCAGTTCCTCTCAGAAGACTAGTTTCCGAACTGGTCGTCAGTTCTTCGACGTTCATAAGTGACTTACCAGGGCCTAAACTGAATAAATCATTTTCATTTTCACCATCGCTTATTTGATTAGGATTCATCCAGATGCAGCTCGATATCATAAATAATAAGGAGTTACTATCCTAATATTAGATAGATAATGTTGCGAACTATAGTTGCATGATGCCTCTTATAAACACGTTCATAGAATTATCTGAACCAATTTACTGATGACTGTATTGTGCCAACATAAAGGAGACGTGATCAATCATGAGCTCTATTCAAGCGTGGAAATTACAGATCTTCCAAGCCCTTTTACGACAGCCACTTATTCAAATGCTATACTATGCCAATGTAATTATTGCGAATTTTTATTAATCTCTCTCCATGCACTTTGGTCCATTTCACCAAATAATAACAATCACTATACAGTTTAACGAGCACAGTACGAAAGTCATGTGCTCATAAATATCATTTAATGGAAACTGTAAGTGTTCATTTCAAAATGAAAACAATCAGATAAGGTGCCAGGGAATGGTCATTAATTAGTTTCAATTGAAACAGCCACTCAGAGTAGGTACGCAGTCTGACTGAATACACATAGCACTCTTATTCTGAGAAATATTAATTCTACATATTCAGTTTATAACAAGAAAGTCAAAAAAAGTTCTCCTATAATAAGTATACACTATGTTACCACAAACAAACATTTTGGTTCAGTACATATGTTTAGAATGCGAAGTACCTACCTACTTAAGTTCATGATCAATATACCTGCATACCTACATATACTGTTTCTAATATACATATATATTGAATGATAAGTAGGTACCTTGCAAACATTTTATTTAGGAATAGTGGCCTACATACAACTGACTATTAACAGGTCGAGAATAGATGCTGTCGCGAGTTATGAATGCTGACCTCGATTGCGCAGAAGTCATTTTATGAATCTGTGTCTTTATGTCTGTTTGGCGCGACGCTAATAAATTACATGCCCAGATACCACCTCTATTTTGTTTGAGCGCGCATAGCTCGTTATGGAACCTAAATATGAAGTATAAATTAGTGCCCAAGACATTCGACAGTTCATACAGTCAACATAAAAAGTGCTTTCCTGAGTCCTTGGACAACTGATTTGATCCTCCTATGAGTGACGCTTTCCAGATAAATACTTACGCTGATGCAGAGAACCGGCCCCACTTTATACATGGAGTATCTGTAGGAAAACTGGCTGATGTCCTGCAGCGTGGTCCCGCACGGCAGCTTGTGCCCGATCTCCGCCATTATCGTGTACGCAAATTGCTCCATCCGCTTCGGAGTGCCGCCCATGCACACGAACTGCACATATAAATTATTCAATTGCGCATAATATTGTTACACAGAACCCTGCATATTTATATTATTAATCTAGCAGCAACTTCGCCTTCATTGTGATTTTTAGTACTTACCTACCATTAACCATATCTTAAAGCTATCTGAATTCCAAATTGCAGAATTAACAGCGCGTCGTGAAATACCACACATCTTATTTACAACAAGATGCGCCAGACGTCAGTTAGGCCATACAATCAATGATAATGTTTTCTTAAAAATGATTTCTACCCTACTTAATAAAATAATCCATGTATCAAGGAAGAGCCTTGACCCGGCTATCTACATAACTATATTAACTAAGCTGTTATGGCTAAGATACATATTATGATAAGAAAGATAATATTTATCATTATACGGAGTACGGAAGGAAATTTATAAAATCTTTCCACGAAGCTTACCCCCAACATCCAAACCAACTAACAAAATCACAGACAATCTTTATCTCTTTATAATAATTGCATGGTAATACCTTGACGTCGCCGAACATTTCGACGAGGTCGTGGGAGCCGCTGCCCAGTGCCAGGTGGTACAGAATGTCCTGGTCCATGAGCTCAATATTTGGGTTTCGTAGCCGCACTGTGCCGTCTGGGTACCTAGCAATACAAATACATAATTATACAACCACCTACCATATATGTATATATATATATATATATATATATATATAGAATATATATATATATATATATATATATATATATATTCTATATTATATTCTAAATCCGGCCCTCTCCGAATACATATCTACTGTAGGCCGCTACGGAAATAGGTAAAATTATATTATATTTATTATTAATATAAAAAAACAATGTATTAGAGATGTTTGTATCTACTGCATTAACGAACAACCTAACACTCTGTAGATCTTCGTTTTGTCCATGATTATTATCTTCAAATGGTTCGTCGTAAACTTTCCTATGCGGCTCGTGGTAGTAACTGTCGTGTGCTGATGAAACGTGACCGTTCACTCCATTCATTTCGCACCCATTGCGGTGCTCAATTGCCCCATTCCTCGTATCAAGCTCGCAGTTGCATCGCATCGTTGAGGTGTCCTTTACAAAACCTATTGGTCAGATAATAAGCGTTTTACACAAATATAATTATAAATACCTAAATAAAAAATATGGATGTACTCGGACTGTTCCAGGGCAGGGTTATCATAAAGTTTCTCTAAAAGCATAATTTGCTCAATCTATTGCGATGATTGATAATCATTGCATGTTTGCAAACAATTTTCCCAAGGTCGTAGCTGGACGCTACGTTCAGCGTGGAGTGAAGATTAACATTTGAAAGTAAATAATGATAAGACTCCGTGAATTCAAAACAAAATTCGGAAAATGACGAAAATATCGGTATATTTGATTTAAAAAATATATTTACATTTTAACACATTAAAAATGTAGTACTTACTTACTAAGTTTAGTGCTAGAATATAACGTTGTAATTTTAAAGATATAGTATCTGACTGCATTAATTTTATTGATTTTATTATTAAAAACCCACATTTAAATGTATAATTTAAATAAAATTTTGTATAACATTAAATACTTAAAAACCTATGTAAGGCTGGAATATCTACCTCAAATATAAAACTTAAAAACACTCACCTTTATAATATGTTCACTAATTATAACAAAACAGTTCATAAAAACAATCAAATTGGAATTTAAATAAATTAACTTCTGAACGTTTCAAAGTCAAACGTACGATTGAATCAACCTCCTCGGCGCGAATATGAACTGTGGATAGAAGTTTCGAACGGCAACTGCTGATATTCCATTCCGCACAAACCTCTACTATCTTACCATCGGCGATCATTCACACATCTGCGAGGTAAACAAGCTGTACATTGAAGTTTAACTACATCAACACGTTCATAATCATATTGATAACCGACTAATGTACAACTACATGAACAAAAAACACATTGCTATTTTATTCTCGCAGGTTTTTACTAAGTTTGGTTGTATGGCTGCAAATTATGCCATTGTATTAAAACGGTCTTCCAAATATGCTGACGTATTTAGATTTAGATTACACTCCTACGTATTTAGATAAGAAATTTTAATATTTTTGAGAGTTTTTAAGAAAACTCATGATCTTAGGTACAGCTAACTGGCAAGCTGTAACCTTAACTGGCAAGCTGTAACCTTATAAATAGGTAGGTACACGCACACAGTGGTATGTAGTTATTCAGATTTATCTCTAACTCTGTTCAAACGTGGATTTAGAAAATTGGTTAAAACCATTGTGAGAGGCTCATACAGTACTTCCTCGATTGTCTTCTCAATCACCCTGAGCAGTTGATGAAATATGCAACTTCATGATAAAATATAAAAACCCGGTTCTCCGTGCTCTTTGGGATGCTGAAGTCTTTTGGTCAACTCAAATAGTGTTTTCTTGGCGGTGTAGATATTTTTCTAAACACACAATGACCATTGATTGCAACCTCATTTCTAGCGGCGCTGAACTACCTACAGCTGCATTATTCTGTTAGATATCAACACGTCGAGTTGTCGGTTTCATACATACGAAATGAAACTTCATCGTACGTATATGTATTAAGTATGTATCAAGTTCTTATTGTTGTGTATCTTACAGATTCATGTAGCAGCTTCAATTGAAACGAGTAGTAGGTATCCAATTACCACGATTGCCTTGATTAGGCGGTTGTCAGGCTTACCTACATAGGTATCATACAATACAATCACATAGGCATTGTTTATTTATAATCACGTTACAAAGATAACAATTGAAAAATAAATTAAAGATTATTTACAGATATCGCGTGAGGAGTGTCATGAGTGACATAAAATTGGATGACAACACTTGTTTTGCATGTTTAGTGAGAATTTTACCTTGTTTTTAAATAGCCAAAGTATGTATTACAACATAACAATAATCCAGTGCAACGATGGACATTCAACAAAAGTCGTGTTGTTATAACTACACTAAATATATATCAAAGGAAATTATCAATTAATCCAAGTACGTTACCATCGGGAGAGGTCGAGTGAAGTTCACCTAGATTCCACAACCGGGTCAACCCTGTTTACAGGAGCAACACTGTGCCAACGTTATTCAGGATATTCGTGATGACTTAACACATATAAGTAGATAGATAAATACATTCATTATTTAGAAAACCTCACAAGTGAATTTACATAGTAATAATATACAGATAAGATCAATATGATAAAACCAACATTCAATACAAATCGTTTGTATTTTCACTCATGAGAAGCTATTAAAATAGTGTACCTTACGTGGACATTGTTATAGTATATAGTAGTGTTTGTTAGTCATGATAAGTCAATACTAGACATGTTCGGAGAGGACGGATACATACAAGTTTAAGAGACTAAAGGGCAGAAAAGGTACTCACTCATCACGAAGCTCATCTTTATCGAACGACATTGTAACTGCGCTGAAGCACTGACACTAACACTGATAACAATTAGCGGTGTGGAGGTTGGTACGATCGATCGACGGGCGCGAGGCGGCGGGTGGTGCGCGACTGCCTACCGAGCGCCGCCTGACAGCCGGCCGGGGGCGGGCGGCCACTTGCGCGCGCAATACTCACGCGCCCTACAGCTTTACAATATATTATACGTGACACTCCTATTCCACTCGCAATTTGATACAACCATCGAAAGCGTCACGCTTGCTTACTTAGGTTGACCAATTCTAAATAGCTTCCCAGCTATATATGGTCAGCAATTACTCTACTGTATGGTATACATATAAATGCTCCAAATAACTAAATTTGTTACCATATCTATAATACTGATGGTTAAACCCTCATCAAAATCCATTGTGTTAGAAGGTTCATAGTGAACAAACAAGGGCCGCCAAACAAACCACAATAGTCTGTTGTTTGATATATACGAAATAAAACAAGCCTATTTAGGTAAATAAGACTTGTTGGTTAGTTGTTCATAATAATATTATGTCAATAGATAACATTGAGCATATCGACGTCCGCGTGACGTTTCTCAGAGTAAATCCTGAACGTATTGGAACATTCCTTATCGTAGCACATGATCAACATCTAAACTAGCCTCTTAAATTAATATTATTACATGTTTACGCCATTAACTACAGCTAAGATCCGGTACTTCCCACTCGTTAACACCCCATCATTAACACTATTAATGATTACGAATGTTTTGTACTGAAAGGTTTTTTTTCCGTTGGTTAATACTCCGCCGTTAACACTATTATCAACTGGGAATGTTTTGTGTAGAAATATTCTTTCCCGCTTGTCCTTAACACTTTTAATGACTGGGAATGTTTTGGGTACTGCGTATTAACGAGTGGGAAGTACCCCTAAGATCAGTGGAAAATAGTAGGGTGAAAAATATAGGGCATCTATCTAATAGTAAATGATACAAAATATAAATGCTTGCACACTTTATTCAGAGTAATTACACTGAAAATACACAGGGATATTAAAGGACACATGACGCACAATGAAACAGCTTGTTGTAAATTGTTGCCTAATGACAAAATGATCACAATAAAAATCCTACAAAATACAAATTCATAATCAAATATCATCTACAGTGTCTTTATTCGATAAAACCGGATAAACTATTTTCAAAATAATAGTATGAAAATATACGAATAAAATAATCTCATCCAACAAACTGCAGTCTCAAGCGTACAATGTATTCAAATCAAATACCTAATTAAAGCTTAACAGAGCAAGATTAGCTTAGACAGGAATATCATTAAACCACAGAACAGGGAGCTAACTACGATAGTGAAGTCGTTTTGAAAGTAACTTTAGCAAAAGCTTTGAGCAGAAAAGCATGGGTGTTAAAGCTAATAATCAAAGTCATGACGTCATCTGACAATTTTGAAATAGCGCAAGATATTTTTAGCGTTACCAGTCCTTTAACGATATTTTATAGCTAAAGTCAAATGAAATCCACCCTTAGCAGCTCGTATTAAGTACTACAAAGCTTTGATGTTTTCAATACGTGCTTCGATCATAGTCGCCCCCCAGGCTGGCAATGCTGCACAATGTAGTATGCATAGCTTGTGGTTCATGTCTCGCTTTATTGTGATTATGCTAAAATAATAAGACTACTGACTAGTAGACAAAATGTACATACAACTTAAGTAAATTATTTAAATAACACGCCAGTCCATCTGGTCGCTATTGGGTTTTACGACTATTTCATGTAACCTAATTCATTTCTCAGATACCACAAAGAATCATACAATTTTGAGCTTCAGAAACGAACCAAAGGTGCATTTCAGCTATCTATACATAATAAGAAGACGCTATGCATTAATCAAATACATTTTAAATTAAATGAAAGCTATTCTATTTAATTCGACAGTTATAAATCATAAGTAGAGTCGGCAATACATTTATCATTACGTTAGGTTTGTTATGACCGAAAGACAATGATAAGCAATAGCCTACTTATCGCGTCCGATACGACGCGGAAGATACAGCGCGTATGTCACTGCGTGTTTTGTAACTACTATCTCGGCCAAAAATATAGGGATCATGATCAATATTATTGTATTAAAAATACGTATCATTACGATACGTAGGCATCCACAGCTATATTACACGACATAAATGGTAATTTTTAGAACCATAATGGAACAATGTACACACAATTTATCACATTACTTTAAATATTAGTCAAGATCCATTAAAATTGGAAACGGCCAATAACCCTCCATAATAACAGGGAATGTGGATAATTATTTTCCCATAAATCTATTCAGGAACACAGCAGCTATTAGAGAGGTTTATTTGACATATAATTTGTACGTACAAGGAGGTAAAGGTCACTAGGCTGTCATCCGAATGGACATTAAATTAAACTATTGGTAAAGAAAGGGATGAGCCCCTAGATCATTGTAGCTTCTTTTGGGCCCATAATTTTGTATTGAGAACTAGCTAGACGACGGTAATTTAATACAAGTAATTTTGTCTCGGGAAGATAGCGTGGGGTTCCTTGTAGTTGGGGTCGGGCTGGTTACGGTAGCGGCGGGCGAGCCACACGGCGAACAACTGCAAATGGCAACACATATATTATAATACCAGCTATGCGAAACTTTTACAAATATGTACGCAACTATTACACAAATAACAATAGACCGAGTACACATGCAATGCATGCAAAAAGTACAAAACAAGCATGCAAATCAAACAAACCTTGAACTCTAACGTTGTTTATCATATCACGCGTACGACATCGTAGCGTACTATTTATTATATTAGGCGCATGTTTTCGCGTCTAAAACATTTCCGGTCATTATGGTCTACTGACCATTTTAAGAAGCACAAATGCAAAAAAACTACATGCAAGGATTGCATAATAAAATCTCGTCGCAACATACGAAATAAATTAGAAATTGAGTGCCATAAAAGCGTACACATCGCTCATCAAATGCTCAAGATCATGTGATGGTCATGATTTTACATAACTTACGAATGCCAATATACAAATAAGTTATTGTTACATTTCTAATTAATCAAAGCAACAACGACCACATGCTTTGCTTCGAATCAAGTATGTTAAAGCAACTGTTACGTTAGTATGTTATGTGATTCTTGGTACGCATAGAAATTAAGTGTGAAGCTAACTTCTTTAGTAACTTTAATATTGAACAAATTAAACTTTAGATATTTTGTAACACACCTAGATCTTTATGCACACCAAGAAGTGATTGACCCAAAACATTCCCACACGCAAGTAATACCGAGTACTGTAGAGATAGAAATAATACGGATGAAACTAAACTTCTGCTACATAATTATGACTATTTCCCGCTCAAGCAGTGTATTTACCGTATTTTACAATGTAGATGTTGTTTTAAGTTCTTGTAAATTCTATTTCTTCACAAGAGATATGATATGTTATCTCTGATGATATATTGACATAGTCAAACTGCAACTCGTGTGTGGAAGGTCTTGGTTCTAACGAGGACTTCTGAACATTAATATGGTTTACTATTGCGAAACATAATGTTTAAAAGCCCATCGAAATTTCTTGAGAAGCCGGGCCTCCTCCGGTTGCGCTAAACATACTCTAAGGAACTATTTTGCTTGTATTTGTATATGTAGGTTGTTGTCAAGCTGTGTATACTATCAATCAATCATCTCTCAACTTATGTATATTTCTAAACCTTATTTATATGTGTATGAACGTAAAAATTACACACTTTATTTCTCATCTTCTTCTTTCTTGTAACATAGCAACTGATTCCTAATTAATTGGAAAGTAATAAATTGTGTGTTGTTTGAGATTGTTTAGATGTAAACGCAGAAGACCCAGCTCAAGCAAGACAAATACGCGAAACACCAATCCACCTCAAATGATACTATGTCGTGAGTCCATATCGTCAGATCATTCACAGAAATGCACTGGGGTTAGCTCGCGGGTCCTTTTGGTTACGATATCTTACTGTCAACCATACACCCAGAAACTGTAAGATAACACCGCTATTAGTCACACAGAAAAGCCTGAACACACCCTGCACTTCCTTGCATACATTACATTAGTTTGAACATGTTGTTTAGCACCAGAAATAGAAAATGTTGATATCAATAATGTTCGCCGTGATGATAAGAAAATAAGAAATAATTCAAAATGTCAAGTGACTGCAATGCAAGTTGCTGGTGCAGCCTCAACGCCAGATATTGTATAAAAATTAGAGATGGGCTCAAATCATGTAAATAATTGAGGTATATGGGATATAATATATAGGATAAAATTTTAATGTATGTAGATATATGGGTTCTATTGCCAATCCTATTATGAGAGTAGCAACAATTGGAATTCCACAATATATCACCCGCGCATGTGTCGTTCTGCTTATAAAACTGGATTAAATAGGAGTGGGATTCCCATTTGATAAAACGCTAAATAACTTAGCATGACACTACATGGGGCTCTAATAATGGCTGTTGGCTTGAAGAAAGCAAAAAGTTATCTTCACACTTGTAATCAGCAGTCCTATATTTGGCCCATCTCTAAGAAATCTTGAAATTAATGCAAAGAGTCAAACAGACAAAACTAGACGTGCTTAGTTAGTAATGAAAGTACCTCTTGCACAGGAGGTAATTTATAATTAATATTCATTAATATTTGCATAATTAGATATACATATTAGATATACAAATTGAGGCTATTACCAGGCATTAGTGAACATAATTACAACATATTATACTTTTGAAAATACTTAGCTGTTAACCCTAAGAGGCACTTTCACTAAATTGTGATAACAATGTAGATACTAGATAGTAAATGCAAATATAATAAGGGATTAGTTATGAGTTAGAATGTAGCATGTATTTACCTCGGTGAAGCTGAAGAATAGGCCGATACCGCCGCACAGTTTGAATGCATAATCAATAGTCTCCTGCAACTTCTCCATACATGGCTCACATTGACAATCTGGTGAAATTGCCATATTTTTGCAGCACAGTCTCTGTAATATGATAGCAAAACATTTAATTGGGATAAGATATATTTTAGTTTTAGTACTTGCCTTCCCAGAAGTATATCTACCCAACATCCAATTTTCAAAGATGTTAATCATTATGATTCAATGTTTCTTTGAATTTTTCTTAAACCTGTGTAAGATTCCTCACAATGTTTGCCTTCAGTATAAAGTTTGTAGAGGACATCATTTCACTTAAGTTTGTTGACAGAGACCGGAAACATTGGAATTTACATCCCTTGCATATCTGGCAACTACTCAAACTATCTACCCCAACAAAGTAAAAAAAATACAAACATGTTGAGACCTTGTATTGTAAACTTTCTAACATAAAACAGCATGCAGTTAGTAGGATGTAGCAATATTGCTACAAATTTTTACCTTGTGACTAGCATACAAAACATTCTCCCTTATTTATTATGCACATTTTAGGAAAATATTTTTGATTCACACACATATATACTTAGGACACGAGATATGAACTAATGAATATTATAGATATTGACATCACAAAACTCACATCAACTTTATCACAAGAAGGGTAGTCAGCCGTGCCATTGACCTGCCTGGTCTGGAATGCACAGCACTGGAACCTCTCCTGCACTTGCCCTCTAACATCCATGTGCATTTGACCCCAGCCCTGTAACATTTGTTACCATTTACCAACATCCAAAGTACAACAAAATTGTATACATTTCAGCTGTGCCCTTGTACAGTTGGCAGAGTATAAAAAGTTGATTCATCCATGACAGTATAATATACTAAATAATATTTCTATAATAATAAGCAATCTTCTTTGCAGAAGCATTGTCTTAGCTACTATGAAAGCAAGTAACATTTGTAGATATTCTATACAGCTTTAATGTTACAATGTACTCAATAACTATTTAACATTTTATTATAATATAATAGATATATACCTGCTCGGCTATCATTTCCTGCTGCTCAGAGTTGACAGCGAGGCATGCACATGCCACTGAAAACTGTACCAAGAACAAAAGGAACAGAATCACCATGTACTGACTCATTGATTAAGGAAGTGCTACTGAAATACATAATAAATGGTGATGATATTTTAACAACTTTGCAACTGACACAAAGTTGTTACCATATGTTCTGACTTTAGCATTGTTATTATTGTAATGCATTTGAAAAGGATACAAAGAACAGCATGACCTGATGATGCTTGACAGCTCCTGCCAAACCCAGGAGTGAAATAAGAATGAGGAAGACTCCACAGGCCAGGATACCGCCGACGATGGGCAGGTTGGCCACCTGAGACGACGCCTGCCCGTACACCGCCACCGATATTAGAATACTCGCCACCACCTGGTGCCCACAAACATAATTAAAAACTACTCGTCACATCACTCTCGCGTTTATAATAAATAGTCCTAATTTCCGTACCACATACAGCACATTTAAGGCAATCAGAGCATTCTTGGAACAAGTGAAACCACCACACATTTTGACTTTTCTTGATACTGCCTTAGACCCCAATATCACCACATAAAGCTAGTGGAGGTCTTTTGTATCGCTTTCCTGGAGTTCCACACGAGACCTGAATGAAAGCAATTAATGATAGCTTATAAAATACACAATATGATCAACAGGAAATCGTATTGTGACTAAATGAAGATAAATAAATAGAAAACCTTTCGCTTGCTAGCAAACAAGAAAGAAGTGAAGTTAGAACAATCAATCAAAATCCAAGAACGAATTTTTATCTACTCACTGACTCACTGAGACAGTTCTCTAATTTGTTCAGAAGCTACGCCTTTCAGCAGTTTGATTGAAGTTTGAAGCTAGCAAAATTTATGTCAGTCATTCAATTCAGTCTGCAATTGTCCTGTGATACCATAGACGTGGTGCTTTCATCATAGATAAAAAATATTTCGTAGACGCAGCAGTAATTTTTTCTTTATAATTTGTGTGCAGATCTTATAAATTTTTCTTTACATAAATTAGATAATTTCAGCATTTTTCATGTATCAATTAAGATAAAAAGCAAATTTGCAGCAAAGCAAATGAAAACAAAGGTGAAGAAAAAAAAAGTTTATGGTAAAACTAATGCGTGCATGTAAAAAGCACAAATGTGGTCACGTGACCACATTTGTCGCTGGAAACGAGCGTCGGGCGGCTGCATGTGGTTGCACTTTAAAGGAAATATAAATTATTTTAAATCTATCGATACGTCTATCACAGTCATGGATAAAGATTTTTTTTATCTTTCATCACAGCTACTTACCATAAAAAAATTTACTTATACCTTTATAAGTAAAATAATTAAGACTAGAAACTGATTAGTTTTGAGTATCTTTACGTTTTTGATATTTCAATAATGAAGTCAATATGCAAACTAATTAGAGAGCTTCTCACAATACTATGTTTTCCCCCTTCAACTTCGTTACCTATATTGCCCTTTTATTGTTATAAGTTTATTTATGATTTTACCTTGAAAAGCATTTCTATTTTTCTAACCCAATTACGGGTTATCACGGTTACTAGCGCTGGCCTTGAATGCGCACTATTATTGTAGACTACTTTCATTTCGATCATTATACAAACATAGAAGTGTAATGAACTATCGATTCTAGAAGAAAACCCATCACAATATAAGTGATTAGGTACCTAATTATTTCCGATGATGATTATAAAGTTGGTTTCTCTTTTAATCAAGGGTCAATAATGGCACAGAATGTAACACGCGCTGTCACGAGTTATGAGCTACCTTGAATGCTCAGTAGTTATTTCATCTATCTGTATGTATGGGGCGACGCGAATAAAATACATACGCATGTAACCCCACTATTATCGCTTTGCGTTCATAACTCGTGACAGATACCGTCGCCGCGTCGGTATCTGTAATATGGAAAGGTCTAATTATGGTAGCGCTTCCACCCCCGTCGACAAGGAGCTTGCTTAATCACACTTTTCCATAAACCAAAGGTACATAAATATAAAACAAATAAAAGAATTCCCTTTGCAACAACAATTTATTCGGATTTATTATCTTACCTACCTAATTTCCTCAGCATTTGGGTCTCAAGAAAAATTGTCAAATTCAGATGCTTATAAGATTATAATATCGAATTGAAGTAAACTTTACAGACTGTATGTTATCATTAGGGTCGGTAGGTACTTTGCAGTTATCTGATGCTTCTTATTTATTCAGTGCCGACAGCGAGCATAAGATTGATAGCTCTGTCGTAAAGTAAAGACTTCGCCCCAGTACCCCACATGAAGTCAAGGTGGCTGAAAGTAGCGTGCGGAACTCTGAATAATCCAACTGGTCTGCCCAATTCTCTATATAGTCTGAACACATCATCAACATGGGCGAATACATCTACGTCGACGTAGTGCAAGAACACAGGCGCTGTGATTTTTTTGAGATCATAGTCAGGTGCTGTGAAGCTCCTATACTCTCGCCAGTTACCCAGTCTGCCGTAGTCGTAGCGTTTGAAGAAGTCTTTTTTAATTAGCTGGCCGTAGTGTGCGATCTGCCGTATCGACGCGCCCGCTGGTGTGTGCGCCAGTTTCAACGGGAACAGGGTCTACAGTGCAATGATTTCAATTTTATTTAGCAGTTAGCACTAAAATATCTGAGATCAAACTATGTTTTATGTAGTTTAAATATTTTTTCACATCTGCATATTGAGCTGCGAACGGAGTGGACTCCGTTTAGCTCACAATAGCTTAAATTACTTAGAAGTACTGCCACTGTAAAGGAGTGTGCGGAGCAGACTAAAAGTGTAAAATAATGCACCTACATCTTAGGTAGGACGCGATTCGGTTACGAGACTTTTATTTTGAGGTTTAAGTAATATAATATCGGCGTACTTACAGCGTTATGCATGTCCGCGCTCTCTCCAGCAATCATAAATAAGACATTCGAGCAAATGGGCTGAGTGACAGCATCGTCAGAACAGAACGTTTGTCCCACAGAAGCGAAGATGGGGCTGTTGGGCAACAGTTCGTTCATTCCGAGTAAGTTGATCATGGCCTATAAAACGATAATTTAATTTAATTGATTTTTGTATCGATCGAACGAACCTAAGACGATGAAAAAAATAACTTGAAACAAAAACAAGATGTTACCTACTTATTTTGCACGATGATCTACAACTGTATCCACCTACGTATCTCGTTATCAACAAACATAATTATGATAAATTTTAGGGTTCGTTAGTTCGGGAATTGTTACACTTCACAACTGTATATGTAATTGGATTTTCGTTCTTTCCATACATCCTGTATAAGACTGGGTCTTTTTAGTCTTTGGTATTCAGAAATCTAAAGCCACGGCTTGGTAAACATGCAAATATTTATCTTATCAACCATAAATTGAATTCACCCTTAGACGAAGTTTCAGATAATTACCTCGATGTTGGTAGCATGTGGACCAAGAACTGCGAAAATGTAGTTATCATTATTAGTCATGTAAGCGACAGGAGCAAAAGCTTGCATGCTGATAATCTTGTCATTATATTCGGGTCGCAGTGAAGCCATGCTCCAGAACGCGGTGGTTCCTTGGGAGTGACCGATGTAGTGCAGGCGTCTCTTGCCCGTGGTCCGCAGTGCGTAGTCAATCATAGCCGTCAAATCACCGGTTCCTATTTGTTCCCAGCTGAAATGCCAGAATTCGTTGTCTCTGTCGGGGTTCAGTGTGATATGTTTCCTTGAATACGTAGTGCCACGAGCGTTGCCTAGCCATACATCGAAGCCGGCTTCGGCCAAAATATAAGCTGCAACAAAATATAAAAGGTCTTATTGATGGGTAGTTCTGATGTTAGAGTATTTTTTTTTTATTTAGAATACAAATAAGGGAAAAATATTATTATAAAGACGGTAAATGTTTAAAATGTACTTTCGGGGTGAAGCAACTACTTGCTAGAAGCTAGTAGGTAGGCTATAATACCTAAGTAGGTTAATTTGTCAAAATGCAGGTATACATCGTTTCTATATTTATTTACAATCTTTTTATTATTATAATGACTTACCCAACCCTGCCTCAGGACCCATAAGGACCCAATCGGCTGCTGACGAGAAAAGACCATGCATTACGAATACCACGGGTTTGTTGGAATCGGGAACATTATTTCGATCCCGACCGTGAGGGATTCGCTGTACTCCAAGGAGATATCCATCATCGGTGACTACTTCGTGGACTTCAACAGGATATCCATACTTTGAAATAAGACCAGGCTGCAACAGAAAACAAATTAGCCCACTGAACAGCTGGTTGATTCTCGGTCTTGACTAATATTTTTGAGCCATGACTGCAAGGAGGTCGGTACTAACCACGTCAAGTTGGGCATCTTCTAATATGTTGTCTGAGAACAGTTGGGCTCCTACTTCATCTACATACTCTTTAACCATATCGGCATGAGGAGACCTCCCGGCGAGTACTCCGGTAGCGAAAAGTAATAACACTGTTATGCGCCACATGTTGACTGTTAGGAGGTTGATCATATGATCTCCGATGAATAAGCTACCGTTGAGTTTTATACAGATTTTTAAACAGAGATTAAACAAATTACCAGATAAAGAAAAGCGATCAAGCAATAGGTATCTAGCTTAAGCTGGGACAGAAATCAGTAGACGATAATCATTAACCTACGCCAACCAATGGCACAGCACACGAACTGAGAGTCATCATTGTTATTTTCAGTATCCATATCATATCTTTACCTATTATAAAGAGGTAAACTTTGTAAGTTGTAAGTGGGGACATAGTAAATAAATATATGATAGGTAGGCATGAACATACCAGGCAGGCGGAAGTTTATGTAATGTGTTAAGGATTTTATTAGACACTACCTATGAGCATATTAAGTTCATAATTAGGTAGATACTTCCGCGACGCCGACACGCCTCCCGTACATACCTAATATTGAGCTACAATGAAAACCTCTTGCTACTAAGTAATTTGGAAAAAACATAATATTATTTTAATTGTTCATTACATATTATTTTTTGTCTTGGATGCTTGCTACATAAACTCGTCACATCACTCTCGCGCCGCCGCCGCTCCAGCTATCTCAGCGACGTACTCGACGTCGAGTGTCGGTTTTAAAGATAGGAAATTGATGTATACACGATCATGGTCAATTTCTTATGTTTAAACCAACACTCGACGTCGAGATAGTCTGTGAGATTCCATAACGCAGCTGTACACGGAAAGACGTTAGGTGCTCATCTCCCCGCACTCTGCTCTCCTCGCGCATGTCCACTGAAGGTTTTATTTTTTAGATATAATTTAAAAAGACACTTCATTTCATCCGAACATGAGTTAGAACCAGATAAAAATGCCAATACATGAAGGCTGATTTTTGACGCTCTGGATGCAACTAGAGGAAAACCTTCTTAGTAGGCTATCACACATTATGAATTGGAAAAGAAGGTACCTACATTGGATCAAGTTTCCTCTGACACAAAAGTACCTCGCTGGATGGAAATAGAGATTAGAAGTAATTCTACCGCTGCCGCTGAAGTACCTACCTACATTCGCTTCTATCAAAAGAAATTACGTTAATCACTCTCATCGCTCTAGCTATGGGTATCCCTCTAGACAGAACTACATGACAGACAGTTTGCCCATAATATGGCACTACGTCATGACGTCAGAGAGATCGCACAAAAATAATTTGTATTCTGAAAATGTTCTCCACTTCGAACAACTTACAGATACAGGTGCCGTCACGAGTTAAGAGCGTGCAGAGAAAACAGTAGGGATACATCGCATGTTTTTATTCGGCTCGTGCCATACATATAAATAGAGACAGAATAAGAGAATAAAATGACTACTGCGCGTTCAAGGTACGCGCTCATAACTCGTGACAGGAACTGTATCTACCTGTTTCTAATGGTAAGTAAGGTACCTATTAATCATACGAATTTGCGTAACTCAACACATAAAATCAAAACAAGCGTAAGTAATACCTATCTACATCTGTTTATCTCTATAAACGCTGTAGATAATCATTTACAAATAACAATTCATAATTAAATAATGCTTCATAAGCAGGAACTAATCACGTAATAATACCCCTAAGACACTGATAAATGTATTGTAAATAAATTGTTCAGACATTTTTCGTCTCGACTAATTTGATACTTCTAATTTGAATCGTCGCGTAACAGTGTTTTCATGTTGGTAGATAACATAGTATGTTCACAGATGACGCTTAATAATATGTTAATACTCGAAAATGGTTGGGTCGATTTGCATAGCTTATACTGTACTGTGAAGAGACAGACAAGATTGTCTTCTACCGTGATTAGTAAGGTTTAAGTTTTTAAAACTTTATTGTAGTAAATTAAATACTAATAATGTATGGTAATGTATCAATATTTAATCTGTATAATATTAATCATAGGTATGAAATCTGCACCTTTGTAGTAGCACAAAATTTTATAATTTAAGATAAATCTAGGTATATGTGTCGTCACGGGTAATGAGTGCTCCGTGAATCCGGCGGTATTCATTATTTGTACTTATTTAAATTTCAAAGTTCTGACTGAAATCAACGCGCAGCCTATTTAAATGTAATATGAGACGCCAATCCTAAGGGGGTAAATTGTGGGTTTGAAAATTTTATACTTATGTGAAACTTACTGCCACGCAAGCGAAGCTGCGGACCGGAGTTAGTCAATAATAAATTAATGAGAAGGCAAAATTATTTCAGTATTTTTTCCATCATAAACAGGTATTTTTCAAGATTTACTTATAACTAGTTGTGCTCCGAGGTTTCACCCGCGTAGATTTAGTTTCATGCTTTATTTCGCGGAACCCTGATATGTTTTTAAACAGAGAAAATTTAACAAAAAAAATATATGTCAGTACCCTGTATACTTTCAAATCCATTAAATGAAAAACCTGTTAATTTGGAATTACTAACAGACACTTCAATTGTATTTATCCGTATGGATTTACAAACATTGGATAGAAGCCCTGGGCTTGCAGAATGGGTCTGATAATATGAATAATAAAATTATATAATAATGTTGTTTAGCTACTTTATTGCACAGAACAAACAATGGTTTAACCTTCCATTCTTCATAACACTAAATATATACATTTGTGGACTAGTCAGTTCAATTAAATCTTACCTAATCTTGATTCTCCAAAGAACCTATTTCTGAAGTTGCATTCAATTGATCTTCAAAAAATTTCTTCCTATGTACTAATGATATTCGGGGATGTCGAATACCATAGTTTTCGTTTCCCAAAACACTGTATTTACTATCTCCTTCTGAACCCATTAGCTCCCTAAGAGCTTGATTCCTTTGTAATATTTTGTCATAAAATGTAACACCACTTTGAATGTAGTCCAGACCAAGCTCACAGAGTTGTTTATCTGTTTTTGTTTCATAGTACACCTCTGTCATATCCTTCATCAGAAAGTAGGTACCAAAACCAAATAGTCCTAAGATAGTATACAGAGCAGCTCTCATAGTCACTGGTGCAGCATACAGATTCAACTTCCTATTCATATATTGTGACATATGGAACACACTAAATATGCAAGCAAAGGGATATGTTGATTCATAAATTACTTTATTATTCTGTGTCATCAGTATTTCTCTACATATAGCAAATTCTTGCACTTTTTCGGGTAGTATTAATGCATCTGCAAGTTTTTTACCCACATCTGAAGTTAAGTCAACATGTTTTTGATTAACCTGAAATTAAAATAAATATTTAGATAAGTACTATAATATCCTATAGTTTGTCAGTGGGAACTGAAAATAACACACTATCAGATTTTTTATACAACGAAAAGCAATTACCCGCCTAACCAATTTAAGCAGTGACAGTCATTTATTAGCATTTTTCTCAGACATTCTTCAGACTCTAAAGAGTTCATAGCTTCAATATTGTTTTTAAATATAATACAGTAAATAGTCCTTATTAAGCAAGTTTCCATTACAAATAAGTTTAGTTGAAAAATTTTTCAGAACGGGTTTAAAAAGTTAAAAAGTACCTACAAAGGTACTTTTTATTGCAGTTCAAATATATAATATAATAGGAACTGAGATGGCAAATAGAAAAATATAATTTACCTGTATATTATCTTTCTCTATGTCATCATATGATTTGTAAGTAAAATTTACTGGAATTCCAATAGCCACTCCATACTTAGAACCAGTATAACCTAGAATTTGTAAATATCATAAAATGTATTAGTTATTGTTCAAGGATTCCCCATTATGTTGTTTAACCTATATTTTTAGGCCTGACAGTGGAAAACTGTCTCTTTTTTAGTCTTTAATTCTGTAGCATAACTCAATTTTGGCCAATCAATAATAGACCTAAAATTTCCTCACAATGTTTTCCTTCACCATAAGCATGTGGTGTGAAATCATTGCACATATGTTTTTAGAAAACTTCCTTGGTATAGGGTGGCTTGCCCCGCATTCATACAAGGCAACTACTTCAACCACAAAGCCTTTGTACTGTGTAAGTTAATTAAATAAATTAGAATTACCTGCATGGAATAAATCATAACCAAAGGCACTAAATGGTGAAATAATTTTTCTCTGAATATCAGAAACTTTTAGAAGATCTAGACATTTTTGAAACCGTTCATTAAGCTCATGTGGTAATTCTACAGGCTGCCCATTGCTGTGAACAATAAAATCAAACATGTGATTCAATTGCAAAAATGTACCAATTAATAGCAGACTGAGGGAAGGAAGGTGGTCCACCTGGGAACTTCAAAGAACTTTTACATTTTATTAATTTAATCATCCGTTAAAATATTGTGCAACCTATTTATTTCAGTTCAGTTCAGAGCACCACGTTTTCAATAAAATTATTTGTAAGTAACATAATATATAAGCACCTTGTGTTTTGACTTCGATTTAATCTCTATTTGATTTCAAGAAGACATCTCGAGACTTGGAGGCAAAGGAGATATCTCAAGAAGTATTTTTATAAATTTCTATTCATATGCCCTTTTTTTTCCTAATAACCAATGAAGGGGGCATTTCCACAGTGTTCCAAAACTCACTGTTAAAAAATCCGAACATGTTTTCTGAATCTCTGCCATGTACCTATTTTAAAGAATTCTGGGCTACATTTAGGTTTGCCGCCCCGAGCCTCTGACCGGCTTAGCCCGCCACTGTTGAGTGTCAAATTATGAAGTTCTCATAGGTATAATCATTTTATGTTGAGAGATGTAGGTAGATGGACGGTACAAGTGATTGAAATATGAATAGGTACCTGTAGTAACGCACAAAGTCTTTATACTTTTCAAGAAAAAAGGTATTCGGAGCAAATCGCGCAAAAGTAAATGCACACCCAGCGCTAGCCACAACTGCAAATGAAAAGTTACGTCCTCTCTCTGTCAAAAACCAAGATACTGGTTTTCTTGACGTCATTTTTTAAAAAACAACGAAGAATGTAGATATTAATTTAATTTGTTAAAATTGAGTGAGGTTAGGTATTTTCAAAATTGATTGAGTACTGTACTATACTATAGTTTGAGTGACATTCATAAGCTTTTAACTATCTTTTTCAGTCAGTAGAATCTGACAATGACTTGACTTAGAGCCTTGAGAGACCGACCTCTACTATACATAATTACTCAATCAAGTAAGTTGGGTATTAGCCATAGATATAGAACCAAATTATCTTTGGTATTATTGGCAGCCAGGAATTGCGACTGGCGAGATGTTTCGACTTGCCCATTCGATCATTGCCCTGGCTATGAAAAAAATCAAGACTTTTTGATTGTTTCCATTGTTTTGATGCAAGCGATTGATTCGAGTTGAATTGATTGTTGGCCGAAGCGATGCATTAGTGGCGACTGCACGCGAATCTGACTCGCTGCCATCGACTACGATTGAAAACAATCGCAATGCGTCGAGTGGTTTGCACATGCACTATCGAAATTAGACTTGCGATCGCGCATCGCTACTCGCAACTTCCTTCACCTCATCAAAATCATGGCATAGCTGGGTAGTGGGTACTACTTTTGTACCTGTATGTATACCATACTAAAAACAAACAAAATCAGGAAAACAAGAAATAATCATTTGATTAAATTTCTATTTATTTGAACTGAAAGCCGAAAGCCAGAAGATAATGCACCAAACTATGTGTTTTGTATCCAATTTAATTTGGCAGTTGCCAAAGAAGGAAGAACAATCGAAAATCTGTGAAATTTAATGAAACCTTCAAAATATACAGTTCTTTAATCATGGAAGAAGTAATTTACGAAATAAGTAAACTACGATTAGCATCACTGGATGAAGAATGGGTGCAAGCCGTCTATTTTTCTGAATTTTTGGAGTTTGGTGATTTTCCCGCCGAATATGAATCCGTCTTGGATAACCTGGATAAAAGCACAGTGATAAAAGATATCATGAAAGCCGTATTTACATGGATAAATACGGAAGAGACGGCGCCTAATGAAGACAAATCATGGACTACACTATCAAATCTTGTCCCATATGAAAAGCTATTGGCAATTTTAGCCTACTTTATTGACTGTGGAGGTAAAAATGTAACCGCCCGAGAAGATAGGAACAATGCCTTATTAGCTTCTAAATTATATTTTAGCTTAATGAGTATTCCAGGTTATAGAGCGTACCACATATACCACTCACAATTATTTGCACAGTCCCTGACATGTTTGAGCTATCCAAAAGCTTTGTGCGAAGCAGAAAACTATTTCACCTCTAAGGAACTGACAATTGAAGTCAATGCTTTGCTGAAGGATCTGACTGAGTTTATTATAGCACTCAAGGCTGTCATGGAGCATTTACAGTTACGTCCAAGCGACATGAACTTTGAAGACATTCTCAGCAATCTAGTGGATGTTACTGGAGGGGCGTTAGTGAATAAACTTAATGTTGGTAAGTGTATCATTATTACTCCATTGGGTTCACTAACAAATAAGTTTAACTACAACCTGATGGGGATCTGATCTAATTGGGGGCAATGTTAATATAAAGAGCCAAGAAAGCATCTACCTAGTTTAGACAACAGCTAATAACTTAAATAATTGCTATGGATTTGGAACATGCTTAATTCTATTTGAATGGTTTCACTCATAAGTTGTCACTGGTGAGCTGTAACCATGCAGTGAAAATAGTGGGGATTAGTGTTTTCATTCAACTTGCATCATACTTATAAACAGTGACAGACTTATACATTTTCTACTGTGCATTCATGGTATGTGTGCATACCTTGTGAATTTTAATTATTTTTTTATAATATACTTCACAAGTCTTAATATAAATGTGCTCATGCCATCCCAGAAGGGTCCCCGAAGGGGTAAGCAGAGGTGTTGTAACAACAGCACCCACATTTAACTGAATATGATTAAGTGACAGAGGGTAGGTCCATTACCATCTCAGGCACTTCTTTAACATCAAATTTAAAGGTCACATAAATATTTTGTTAAACCAGAATAATTTGATATAATTTTTGATTTCAGATAAACTAGCATTAGCAAATATCCATACAATGATATATGAGATAATAGATGGCTTGGTATGTGACTATGATGAAAGCCCTGATGCAGTGGCTATAAGACTACTGTTCAAGTGCCTTCTACCTAAATTTTTGGCAGTATCTGTGGACAATAGAAGTGGAAATGTAAGTTTCACATTAATGTTTGTTTATCATTATAGCAGTGCTGAAGCCATTGACTGAGTCCACTGGGTCATTGATCTACCACACAGAATGGCATAAGAAACCAACACAAAATTAAAGGTGGCAGTTTTACTTTTCTTGTAGTATTTGTGTAAAAATGTTTTCTTTCACATAATTTTGTTGGTATAGAATCCTTGTTATCTTGCATAATTTGCTTTCACTAGCAGCAATGAGTGAAAAAGCAATAAATTTTTTAAAGTATTTTTAATGTAGAACCAGATACTTAGCTGGCACTATAAATTTCATCAGAACCTGAATAGTCAAACAAAAAAATTCACAACTTTTATTATACATAATATTATACCGATTCTATTTGTCAAAGATTTTTTTATGGATTGAGTTTGCAAACTACATGCAAACTAAACGAACATACAAAAATGTAAATCCCCTCTCTTTATAATATTAGTATTGATGTTAAGATGGTATCAGGATTCAATTTCCCTCACTAAAAGGGGTATATGGTGAGGGTATCGCCAAAGTATTTCAGTAAAAGAAAAAAAAATCTGGTTTGGAATTTTAAAATTTACATAATATTTCAGGTTCTAGTAAGAGCATCTTATGTTACATACTCAGGATTTCTGGTGAGCAAATATGGGAAAGCTGCTCTATCTGGATACACTATTTTGCTGGAACACCTCTGTTATGCCTTGGAAGGATTAGTAAGTACCTGTTTAAAGTTACGTAAGTATAAATGAGTACCCAACCTAGGTGATATTATTTTTCATTGGAATAAAATAAGTGGAGTATAAACATATTAATTGCTTTTGATTGGCCATAATATTATGTTTATTTTATTTCTGGTTGGGCATTTATGAGAATGAAAATGCATTTTCAATGTAAAAACTGTTTCAATTTTCAAATTTTTTTTTTGCATATAATTGCTTTCACAAACATGTTTCTTGCAGGAGCGTGCAGAAGTACGTACGGCACGCACCTCACTGGTGGCGGGATTAATGAGTTTACTACCACAAAAATCCTATCAAAAATTCGTCCAATGGCTATTAAAATTATCTACCACCGCGAAAATACCACATCGGCAGATCGCGCTGGTATGTGCTACATCAATCAAACACCTTATCTGATAAAAACAATGTTTACTTACACATGTGTAATTTCGTTCTCTTTCAGGAGATGCTAGGGAACTTGCTCAACAATGTAGATCTGATTCATGATGAATGGCTTCCAGAGCAAAACAATGATGCCCAAAATTCTGGTAAAGAAACATATTCTATATATGCAATATGAAATTTAATTACATTTGGTACACATATAAATAAAGTTATTTATTTTTAACAGATAATCAGGAAACAGCTGAACTAAACAAACTTTTGGTCGATTCTGGTGTAGATGAAGCAATAGATCTACAGGACTTCACTATAAGTACAGAGGACGAGAGCAGCCAGGAGAGCGTCGAAGCTATTAATGTAATGTAGTTTTAATTATTTTTCTTTAGTAGTTATTACAATAGCCGTGTTATATGATATAGTTGTGACTTAATTTCATGGATGGCTTTATAATAGGGTTCCACATTCCTATTTATTTTTATAAATACAAGCCTAAGTAATGCTTTGTAACATCAGCTATCTGCCTTTGAAAGTCCCGTTAAAATGTATACAGCCGTTTCAGAGATTAGCCAGTACAAAGATCAACAGAGATTTTTTTATTCGTTTTTTATGTAAATTCTGTAGCACCGTGACCCCAACTTGAGCCGCTGGCTACCCGGGATCTATGCAATAAAATCGGCTTAATTAAATGTTTTTCACGTTTGTTCTATTCCACTTTCATCGATATTCTATTTCAAAATGTTTTTTTTCTGACAACTCATAGTTTTTTTCCTTTTTCGAATTCTTTTCGGATTTTCCTTTTGGAAATATCTTTCATAAGAAACTTTAAATTTGTTTTTTTTAAAGGCTTAAAAAGGTTTTAAGCCGCTTGTAAGGCTGAGGCCTTACAGTACCGTATATACTTTCATATAATGACTTTAATTTATCAAAAAGCTGTAAATTTGGGATTCCAAACAGACACTTAAATTTTATTTTACTACATAGATTTATACTCACTATAAATTACCTCGGTGACCGCAGCTGCGTGCATTTGGGATGGTCACGCAGACTCTCAAAAATGCTTGGGACCCTCCAGCACTCTGCCTAAGCACATCCCGGCTAATACGTCGCTGTGCTCTCGCACATCGTAGTAACAGCACGAGCCTCATCGTAGTAGACAGGCGGCGCACGGGCCCGCGTCATGGTGGCTAACTGCTTTTAGTCGCCTATTACGACAGGCAGCCAAATTGTTAATGTCTGGCTATAGGTTGGGTCAGTAAATTCATGTAAAACAATTTAATTATTGTTAAACGATTAAAGTCGTCCGATGAAATCCTATCCAAAAACAGGACAAAAGCAAAATTAACGACAAATCAGTCATTACGTTTTGCCTTTGATATATTAAATACAAAAATGCTGTCAACGACTGACGGCCGTTTTCAATAACCTATAAAAAAAATCAGATGGATTGCTTTCATGATGATGAATCAATTTCATAGCAATGTTAACCAGCGATAAAGTTATTGGGATGAAAGTTTGGACAAATTTATTGATTTGCTTATCTTTAGTAACCCAAATGACAGATAGATACAATATTGAACACGGCCGTAAAGCGGTACCAAATCTCTACGGTTTTCATTACGCGAATTGGGCTACAGAACAGTATGCTACCCGAAGTATAACAGTATATGTGTGTAGGTGGAAGAGGAGGAAGAGTTGCTGCGGGCGCGCACGCTGCGCGTGTCGCACGTGGTCATCCTGCGCGCCGTGTGCGAGCGCGCGTGCGACGTCTCCAGCGTGGTGCGCGCGCGCGCTCTGCAACTGCTCACCGACTGCCTCGGCAACACGCGACCATCCATACAGCAAGCTGTCAATGTAAGACACTATTAAAAAAAACTGTTTCTTGTCAAAACCTATATTTTATAAAAAGAACATATATTTTATAAACTTAAAAAAAATTAAGAATTTATTTCATTTGAATTTGTGCTAAGTTGCGAAGTTCCGATGCTAGGTGATACTATTTTGTAGGAACTGAACGGCACTGGCGAAGTGTCTCGTCTAATGGCGCTAGGAGCGCGGTGCATGTGCGACGAGCGTGCGGTTGTGAGGCGAGCTGCCGTGGGGCTCGTGTACCGCCTGCTGGCCGCCAGCTGCTCGCCGAGCCCTACCGACCTCGGGGTGGGTACTATACCTTATATCTCCCGATGATGTTAGGGGGCGCCGCCGTGTACCGCCTGCTGGCCGCCAGCTGCTCGCCGACTTCGGGGTGGGCACTATACCTTATATCTCCCGATGATGCTAGGGGGCGCCGCCGTGTACCGCCTGCTGGCCGCCAGCTGCTCACCCAGCACTACCGACCTTGAAGGCCGATTCATCCTTATCACATGTTGTCCTAATGATTATCATACAAATTTGCTTGTTTCTTTTAATATATTTTGCAAGAAAGAGCTGCGTTACATAATTGTTCATCGATAATGTAATATTACAGGTTTTGGTGGGTCTTTGTCGCGACGCAAGTATCATAGTGCGGTCGGCGGCGATATCGGCTATGGGCGAGCTGGTAATGGCGAATCCTACCGACGCTATGTTCGACGCCTTCCTAGCTGGCCCCATGAGCCAGTTGTCCGACCCAGAGAATAAGGTATTTACTCTGACCTACATTGATTTTGTGTAAGATAAATTGCGCGGTGTTTAATATTTATGAGTCTGATGTCTGTATGGCGCGACGCGAATAAAATACATACGCATATACCTCCACAATTTTAGCTGAACGCTAATAACTCGTGACGGCATCTGTATTAGAATAACGGCACATATAGGATTGGTATTTCGCATTTTCTAGATACAAGAACAAGTGGTCACGCTGATGAAGCAGTTGTTATTAAACAAGTTAGAGAGAGCGAACGTTGACGAAGAGCCGCACCCGTGGCGGCTACTGGCGGCCATCACGCGACACAACAAGCGCAGCCATTTGCAGAAGGCCTGCACAGTCCTCGCCAAGACTGCCAATTGTATTAAGTAAGTACATTTTCTACTTGCAATTAGTTTTAAGCACCACTCCTTGCACTTACATATTGGCTGTGCCCCGCGGTTTTACGCGCGTAGACTTAATTTCATGGGTAGACTAGTTTATATTTCATGGATCTCTATTTTATTAAAATAAAATTAGTCTTATTTACTCCATGAAACGTCAGCTATATGCCGGTGAAAGTCTCGTTAAAATCGTTTCAGTCGTTTCAGATATTAGCCGGAACAAACATACAGAGAAAAAATAAAATGATGTTTTTTTCTGTGTAATCACCGTATGAAATTGAAGTATCATTTAATTTTACATTTTGTGAAATGCAGTTATTTTGGAATACAACCAGAAACATTATTTTTTAATTATTTTGCGAAATAAAGTCATCCATCAAAACTCTTTCGTCTTCAATATAATTAAGTTCTTTTTTGTCTTTGATACCCTTAGCGTGAAGTGTCTGACACCGGGTCAAAATTTGTTGCATGTCTGTGACGTGTCCACTCTACGTGGTTTCCTTGTACCATACTGCATCGAAATGAATTGAAAATTATCTCTGTTTTATATGTTTGTATCATGTATGGAATATTTTAGCCACCGCATCGTGGACACCCTCAGCACGCATTTGTCCGGCGACGGCGATCGCGCGCTCTACTGCCTCGTACTGCTTACTAGTGTTGCGCGTCTGGTCGATTACAACGATGTGCGTTTTGTCATCGACTACTTCTATGTCATCACAAACCTTGAGGTAAACACGATAATTTAAATTTACTGTAAAATAAATAAAAATGCTCACGCCATCCCAATAAGGCTCCGAAGGGAACCCCACATGGCGGAACAATTTTTTTAACAATAAATTAACAAAAATAATGAATATTTGTCAGGAATGTGAAGTCCGAGTAATGAGCCTGACGTTGGAGCTACTCAGCCTGTGGTCGCGCTTCGTGCCGCCGACGGACCGCGTGCTGTTGAGGGACTTCCTCGTGCAGCGGCTCGCCACACACTCCGATGCCAGTAAGCATTGATTATAAGTTGGTACCGGTGCCATCACGAGTTATGAGCGTTAACCTTGAATGCGTAGTCACGATTCACTGTCTGTCTATATGACGCGACACGAATAAATACATGCGCTAATAACCCACACAATTTTCGCTAAGGGCTCATAACTCGTTACGGCAACTGTAACTAGTGATTTGTCCTCGCTTGTATTTTTTTATCTACTCGTGTAAATACTAAGTAAACATTTATATTTTGAATTATGGTATATTATAATTTTATCATGCTTATAATATACATATATCATATAACATTCATGATGAATTAGTGCTGAGTGGTTAACTACATCAAGTACTTTCAAATGTCCTGTATATTTTTGTATGACAACAGTTTTATTGTGATTTTGTGAACACTCATCTATATATTAACATGTATATTCTAATTTCACAGGTAATAGGCTTTTATGTGTCAAATTGGCTGCTCAGTTGGATGCCAACAACATTCAGTGGGCTACGGAACTCATGCAAATTTGTAAGTCAATTCTAACTTATCAATTGTTTAGCGTATAGAGGTTTTAGATCGGAATATATTCATACCATAAAAGTTTAAACTCCTAGAAGACCGTAACCAAATTTTGATTTATTTCTATCTGCATTTACAGAATATGTTGGATAAATGGAAAGGAAACTCGCAATTCCCATGGAATTTTCTAGTGGATTCGTTCTATAATGATATTATTGGATCAACTGAGGTTAGAGTAGTTAATAAAAGTATCCCACTACTCATTAGGGGTGATCAATAAGTCTTCCTATCGAATATAAATATAATACATACGGCGGTGTAATAGAAGTAGGTAGTACATAGAATCTTACATTAACTGATTTATTTCTTAGAATCGTCTTAATTTATTGATTAGTTATAACTAGTTACTTTACATAATATTATTAGATTTGATATTGTCTTGATATTAAGAGAGGCCCCCTTAACAAAAAATAAAATAAAAGTAAGCGATTTGCCGTCTGGTTTTCTTATACTACCAAGACGGCAAAGAAACATCTGATTGTAATCGGTTACTGAAGCTGCTCGTGCGCTGACTACTTTTTGTGGGTGGAAAGAAATAATGGGCCCGTTCGGTGATTACCCAAATTCGTACTTACACACAATTACGTGTATAAGCGAAGTATGTGTTGATGGTATGTTGGTGTGCGTGCAGCGGAGCGGCGCGCAGTGGACGAGGTGTCGGTGGAGGAGTTGTTGCGCACGGCGGACCTGGCGCTGGTGGCGCCGCGCCGGCCGTCCGCCGCGCTGCTGCGCACCTTCCTCTCCGCCATGGCCCAGCCCCCGTCAGGTCACACTAACTATATACTATACACTTATTACAAAGTACACCTTATATTCTGTAATTGGGAATCCAGGCGTACATTTTGTCTGTAAAATACAAAAGGAACGCCATTTAAAGTTTTATATATCGTTTGTGTGTGTAGAGTGGGAAGATCGCATCATGGGCATGTGTGCAGCGGCCGTAGGTCGGCTCTGCCTGCGGTCCCGCGATTTCGCCACACAGGCTGCTCCCACGCTCGCCGCCTTGTTGCCCGATGACGCGGTGCCCCTGTGTGCGAGGATCAACTCACTGCTCGCACTCACTGACATATGCATCAGGTTACTATGCTGGCTACACCTCATACTCGCGGTCACCTGTATACGTATACAAGTCTCATTAACAACTCGTCCCTTGCCATAAGTACACAGGCCATTTCATATCGCCCTTAGCTCTCCTTCCGTGCAAATTAAAATACATTTCGGGACCGCATTTTCATGCGACTTAGTTAAAACACTCTTTGGCTTTATTATTTTGTTCAAAAATATTATAATAGGTTAAAAACTGATAATTGTGTTTGTGTTCGAAGGTATCCGAGCATAGTGGACGTGGAGCTGGGGTCAGTGTGCGGCTGCCTGCGCGCGCGCTCGCCGAGCCCGCTGCGCCGCGTGGCCGCGCGCGCCATCACGCGCCTGCTGCTCGCCGGCTTCCTGCGCCTGCGGGTGCCGCTCTACTACCAGTCAGTACATGTACACATACATATTCATAGTGAACGAAGAGCTGCCTCGTTATTCACTAAGGTTTCTCAGCGTCGCAATTGTCGTCTAGTGTTGAAATTGAACCATATTCTCGATCTTACTCGATACTGAACATTCTTGAACTTAACGTAAGTAGGTAAAATCACATACTAAAAGTTATAGAATATGTCTTTTTATGAAAATAACCATAATTTTGTGTAGGTCATGGACACCTCTATTATTTAGCAAGCCCAGTCCAATGCCATAGTGTCCAATGAAATGTGTAAAATAACAGTATTGTAAACCAAAGAGGATGAATTTAGACTTGTATGAATTAATAGTAATAATAATAGTCAGCATTTATATATTTGTTTGTAGATTCTGCGCGTTGTTAGCGGATGAGGATCACGACGTCCGTGAACCGGCGGAGTACTACGTTACCAGCTGCCTCTCCCCAGATGCTATCTACCATCATTTCGTGGATTGCGTCATCTATTACAACAAGTCCAATACAGGTAAACGTTATTTTCTTACCTGAGTAACATGGGACGACTAAATTTTAAGTTTCAAAAAACCAGAGCTAACTGTAGAACTGTAGAAGTTTGAATTAATTCTGCCTGCAAAATAGTTTTGGTAACCGAAATGGAATTTAGCTTCACCTGCGTAGATTTCATTCTGCGAAACCTTTTTCAACTATGAGCAACCTAAAGTACTCCTCGTACCGATAGCTATCAAACAGTGAAAGTCCCGTTAAAATCGGTCCAGCCGTTTCGTTCCGGTGGTAATTTTAAGATTTTGAAAAATAATTAATGTTATAAAAAAAATGTTTTTGGCCCGCAGACCTGGATTCGGAGCTATCATTCGACGGGCGTCAATTGATCTATGACGTGATGCTGCAGCGCCTGTCGTTGGTTCAGAAGCTGAACGTGCAATGTCGGCTGGCGCGTGAAGTGGTGTCTCACGCGGCGGACGTGGCCGACGAGCAGCCGCTCGCCGACGAGCTGCCCGCGCCGCTGCACGCCGCGCTGCTCGACACCATCATCATACTCTGCTCGCCGAGGATGAAGCTTACTAGTAAGTGCACATATCTTGTCAGGGTTCTGCACCCATTAGGTAAAAACGGGACCCTATTGCTAAGACCTCGTTGTCCGTCTGTTACCAGGGGGTATCTCATGATCCGTGATAGTTAGACAGTTAACATTTTCACGGATGATGTATTACTGTTGCGGCTATAACAACAAATACATGAATAATAAAAAAGAACAGGATTAAATAAATATATAAGTGCGCTCACATACAAACATGATTTTTACTTTGTCAATCCGCATTCTTGTACTTAGTCAAACGTTTTGCAGCGGAATGGCACTCTATTCACTACGCCTTCTACTAATAACCAGCTAATTCTTCTATTTCAGAAAAACCCCCAGGCAGTGGTGAGGCAGATATAGAAGATATACACGAACGAGTCACCACGAATATCGTTTCACATGTGAGTTAATTTTTACAAGGGTTTATTTAAAGTTCAAAGTATGTTTGTGCGGGACAAGTCTAGCTCTGATAAAGAAGGTTCTAAATAAGTTACCTCATATACAGAAGCTTATGTACCTTTACGAATTATAAAGTTAAGCTACTTTTCTGAGAGACATAAACTGTATTATTTATAATTTCTTATCAATTGTTCACCTTGGCAAGTGTGGGTTACAATATCCACACCTAGCCACTTGCAATGAATTCCTAATTAATAACACAAACAAAAATATAATTAAGCAAATGTGTATTGTTATAGAAAATGAAGGTAACCGTAGCTGAAGTGGTGGTGCCGGCGGTGCTGCGCCTGTACGGCCAGCAGCGGCCGCGCGGCGGGCAGCTCGCCGCCTACCTCGTGCGCATCGCCACCGACCTGCTCAACGACTACCGCCTCGAGGTGCCTCCCACTGCTCTGCTCGCCACCTACCGACCAACGATAACACTGCTCATTCCGATGGACCGATTGCATAAACACGAGTACCTCACGTTAGTTTAATGAAACGAATCGTGTAGCAATCGGGCGATCGGTTTATTCGATCAACGATTAGCGGCCAATATTGTGGGGGACAAGAATTCTTCCATAAAACCCGCAATCCACAGTTTATTTGTATAAATCAGCCTTATTTATACACTTTTCAACTCAACGAGAGGTGAAATCTTAGAACTTAGAAAGGGAAAATGAACAATTGGTATATAAAATAGAAATCAGATAAGCAGTGGTGTTACCTTCAGAGCCCGCAACGCTCACGTAACCATGGTCGTTACCGTATGGAACTTGTGTAGCTGTTCTTATTCGCTACAATCGTGTGTATGTGTGTGCAGATCGAGGAGTTGTTCGAGAACAACGAGGAGTTAGTGGAGCGCGTGTCACAGTTCCAGTCGACCATCGGGCTGGAGCCGGCGGCGGGCAACGCGCGCAATCTGGTGACCACCTCCTCGGCGCTGGACCCCTGTACGCCACTCGCCGCGTCGCGCCGCCGCACCGCGCGCCACGCCCGCCGCGCCACCCACCCGCGCCGCGCGCTGCACTTCTGACCCCCACCGCGGCTCGTCGAGCTGCTCCAACCCGCCGCCGTCACACCCACGACCCACGCTCAGCCCTCCCTCCTCCCGGGCCGGTCCCGATTCGCAGTACCCTCCCTACCTCCTATCCCTGCCCGCGACACGGTGTTGCAATTCGTGTCTCCGACGACGTTCGATGTACCACCCCACAGCCCCGAGCCGCAAATTAATAAGCGTAAAACCAAAACAAAAAAACACGATCTATTATATCCGATGCCCGGGCCGTCGACGTGGAGCATATACGACGATGAACTTTACATTGACGACCCAATACCCGGCCCGTCACACATGTCTTATGAACCTATACCCGGCCCATCGCACATGTCTTACGAACCTGTACCCGGCCCGTCGAATATGTATGACGAACCTGTACCCGGGCCGTCGAATATGTATGACGAACCTGTGCCCGGCCCGTCGGGCATCTCTAACAAACCGTTGCCTACCCGGTCCAACATCTCTGATGAACCTGTTGCTGGAGCGTCATCGAGGGCTGCCTCCGACACTCGAAATAAAAAATCATCATTAAACCAACCGGAGGCACAAGAATCGGAACCCGAGTGCTTAATGACTTCAAGGATAGCCACAGAATCTCCGCCATTAGATTACGAGATACCAACACTAATCGCATGGTCCTCGCCGTCTTTTGAATGTGACCTAGACCAGGAACATCCAACGTCGCGGTCACTTTTCTGACGGTTTATTTCGTCGCGGTTTGAGAATGTCATTTAGAACATGCTTTTACCGTCCATAAGAACGAATAAATTGTTCAGTTAAGGCCTAAAGGAGGTTTGGTTTGAGAAGTCTTCTGTCTGAGTAAAATTCACATACACGGTACAATTTTACGTATACGGCACGTGTTTTTGTATGTGAATTACAGGAGTTTTATTTTTACAGAGTTATACAGAGGAACTTTAAAAGTGATGCCGCGTGTGATGTGCGTGACATAAATTAAACGCTTATTCATTAAAAGGAATATACAGGTTTGACTACCTCTTAGGTCTAGTGGTTGCAAGCGCTACTGCGGAACACGAGGTCCTGGGCTCGATCCCTAGGTCGGGCAAAGTGTATGTATAGTATAGTATATTTCCACCTGTAATTTTTTAATAGCAGCCCGGAGTGGATTGTGCCCGGTTATTAGCAATAGGCTCGCCTCATATTATATTACATGTTATGTAAAAATAACTTGTGAATGTGGGAGTACTATAAGTACTGTGCCTACCCCTTAGGGGAAAGCAGGCGTTAGTAAATGTATGTATGTAAAGGTCCGTATTATGGAACATACAGGTAGGTAATTATATAATAATGAAGCCTCTGCAATCCAGTTAAGTGGCAGGCACAGCTCCTTTAGTAACATAAATTTTCCGGCGTTTGTGTGTTTAACTATAATAATGTAACACTGAGAATATGTACAAAGAAGTGTGCTTATAAGTAGTACTATTAGTAGAAATTAGCTTTAAGTGAAATTGTGAAAAGTAATTATGGTAAACGCATTCACTACTAACGACAAATCTACGCGTCCAACAGTGAGCAAATTTACGAAGAAAATGCAAAGTTAGCTGTGAATGTGTTAATGCAATTATAGTAATTGTTTCTTACTAGGGCTTAAAACTGTTAATTTTCAATATAAAACAGACTTTTGTCTAAGAAAATTGGCCTGTTAAAGGGCTAGACATTCCTGTCAATTGGACTGTTATAGACGATTCAGGCTTTAAAACAAAATATTTAGTTATTGAATAATTTAAACGCTTCACATCTACTTTAGCATCGCAGCAGTTCAGCGAAGGATGACCAAGTAGACATGAGCCAGTCGAACCGATACACCGCCAGTATCCACCTTTCCTGCATATCAGTTGGGGAGTTAGCCTACTCTTCAGTACCTTGATTCGCCGCGGATGCTGCACCACCAAGACTACATTGTTGAACAGCCGACTTATACTGCAGTTTTTTTATAAAGAACTACAAAACAAGTTTTTTTTTTCATCAAGAAATCCATCTGCCACTAAGAAGTTCATCTGCAAAAAATGTGACCAAATATAGTTGTTAATAATTGTGTGCCAATTGAGACAAACTATCATGATTTGAATAAAAGCGATTTGATATCTTGTACACAGGGACACATTCCAAAGTATTGTACATCGTCTCACGTCCAACATTATCTGCTCTACAAACCCGGACAGTTATTCCTTATCTAGTTGTAGTGGATGGATAGGAACTTGATGGATAAAGACATCTCGCAAACATTTTGAAATAAGTTCCCGAAATTACCACAGCTGATGCCCATTTCCACGCATATTAGAAACTAGTGGACACCTAGAGCAGCCGAAACCTATGCTTATTGGCACAGCAAAAGAAGGTAAATGTCTTAAAGCACACAGTCATTCTATGGATAACCATGAATACAATAGTCGTTTGCTGTTGGGAATATTAACACAATGATGATTTCTCAAATCCCTTACCACCTTGTAGAAGAGATAGCATGGCATCTAATAAGAGTCAACTTCCAACATCTTCAGGCTATAGGGAAATCTAAGAATACAATTTGAAGTAAAGACATCACAATCGAACATCGTGTAGCTGAAAAGGCTGGCTCATTTCGTGTGGGAAACTCACAAGACTATAGAAAAAGTTCCAGTATTAGCATAGGTATAGACAATACAATAACATTTCTCTGTCATACTTTTCTGTATCAGCATCACAGTGGCTGCTCGTATAAGTGAGCTCTAGTTTTTAATGCGTGAGCTTTGATGTTTATATCATCTCAGCATTCCCATAAGTTAGACCATAAAACTGCATTGTTACTTAAGAATTAAATACTTATATGTAGTATGTAAATAATTAATATTGTTGTTGTCCGTTTCGCTTTATTGGAACGTTCTTTTTATAATATAGTAAATCTATTACATAAAGAGAAAAGGAAATGCTTCTCTCGAACTAAAATTACAATCGGCTATCGGAATAAATATCGAATATACTGTATTTTTTACCGTAATGCCAATTATCAAATAAGTGAATGTTGTATTAACTATATTTTTATACTAATATACACATATTGTAAGAATCTTCGTTTTTTTCATTACACTACTGGGTGAAATGTTGAACTTACTGCGACATGAAGCGAGTGTCGTAATATTTAGTTATTTGTGCGGTTGGCAATGTTTACGAGCGGGCTACAGAAATCGCTCGAGACATGCTAGTGATGCTCGATATGATATGATGAATGCTGGATCAAACAAAATATGAGAACACGAGGGTGAATATAATATACATGGGAAAACAAATAATGTAATCTTAATGGTTTATTAAACTGTGTACAAGAATAATATTAAACATTCATAGAACTTTGAAACTTATCTATTAATATACTCTTAAATAAAATTAAACATTATATTCATTGCTTAAATTCAACTTAACTGCTAAATCACCTTCATTTTCGATTTTCAAGTCTTTTTTACTGAATGTTTTCTTTAGCAACATTTCGATAGCAGCTTCTTCTGAAAATGCGAGACATGAAAATTAATCAACAGGGAATGATAGAATTTAACCGATATTGTGATACGAAAGGTCTACAAAGAGTGAATCAAAACAGAAAATTATTGCAATCGTTTCATTAATATTGTGGGCATTATTCGGTAAGAAATAATTATCTGCTAATAATTGCAGACAGCAGATAAGGGTTGGGACAAAATTTCGTTGAACTTTATTTATTACTTTCCGGTGACGAAAATCTGTTTTATTTTATACAAAACAAAATTACGATGGTCTCTGCCTACTCTCATGAGATACCGGCGTATGCATATGTATGTGTGTAAATTTTACATCTTCATTAATACTCACCGGTAACCTGAATGGCAAGTAATTGATGAACAATATGCCTAGCGGTAATTTTGAATAAATCACGACTACTAATCTTTTTCATCTTATAGTAGGGCATAAGTAGTTTCACTACGAGCCCAGCTACATCGACTTTCCCCTTCTTGGATGGGTCATCATTGTGTTCCTTGGCTTCGTGGGTCTTTGCTCGCTTCTCCTCTTTTTTCTTCCTGTGCTCTTTTTCTTTGCCGCTCAATGATAATTTTCTCTTGTGTTTAGACATTTCCTTAGATTTATGTTTGTTATGATGCTTTTTTGTGATTGGCGATTGTGATGTTGCGACATTAATGTCCGTCTTTTTCGAATCGTGTAGCTTCTCTACGACCAGAGGTTCCGGTGGTTTCTCTGAAAACTCTTTAAGCTTTTGAAGTACTATATCTGCCTCCAAGCTGAGCTTGTGCGCTTTATCTAATTTCACTCCATCTACATTCAATTCGGTAGATGAAAATGAACTATTTTGTTCGACATTTCCACTACTTAAATATTCTGTAGATGCGTCTTCTACAGTATTGTCAGGAGTTTTATGTTCACTATCAATTTGAGTATTTTCAGGATTGCATGTAGCTGAAGACTGATTGAGTATTAATGTTTGGTCCGCACTGATATCACAAGATTCAATACCCTCATCAATAACTAATTCTTTTTCGGAGTCGGAATCATTATCATTTTCATGTTCTGATGGTAATGCAATGGAACTCGATGTTTTTATAGTTTTTTCCTCGTCATGATGTTTTTCGGGAGACTTTTTTGGCTTCTTTTTTCCATGTTTTTCATGTCTACTATTTTTTCCAAGCTCCGCTTTCTTAGCTTTTTTGTGTTTCCCTACGTCTTCTTCACTATCAGACGACTCTCCAAAAAGGTCTTTTAGTTTTCTTTTGGCTGTTGGTTTTGGTTTATCTGATTTCGGAACCATCTTTTCGTTGTGCTTACTTTTAATAGCTTTTACATCATCAACTTCATTACACTCTTTTTTCTGTTTTTTGGGCAACGCTTGAAGTGTTATGTTGATAACAAAGGTCTTACTATCCTTATCAGGAACCTTTGTGGCACTATCATGTTCTCCAATTTCTTCAATTTTCAGAGTTGTGTTATCGTGGATATTGCTAGTGTCATCCAAATTGGTTGCATTAGATTCATTAATAACAAGCGTAGTGTCGTCGCAATTATTATCGTCATTTTCATGTATATTCTGTCTGTCTGGTGATGAGGTTGGTGTTTGATTTGATACAGCCATAAAAAACCCTTGTATTTTTGTTTGAGTCATAGGGTCCCTTTTAAAAGAATTCGCCTTTCTTTTTGTCTCCTTGTCGGCTTTAGATAGTGCGCGCTCTTCATTTCTCACTTCTATAGTCTCTGAAATTACATACACTTGATTATTCAGAATATTCATGATGCATAATAATAATCAATGCAAGAAGGGCAGGTGCCCAAAGTACCTGTTAATAATTGAGATGCTGTAACAAAATGATTGGCTTCTTGTCTTTTAGACTCAAATTCTTTTGCAAATTCACCAAGTGTTCTTTGCCTCCTGGGCTCGAAGTCCTTTAATTGTGGATATAGATGGTCTTTGCAAGATTTAACTGCTGTTATCTGTGAAAGCATATATATAATTATTATGGCGGCGCAAAACAGGAGCAGTGGCGGCATTGTGTCGGAGGCTAATTAATCAAATGTATTAAATACAGGGCAACAATACCCGATCTGATAACACTGTGATAACAAATTACTATTTTCATCATCTTGTTGCGTGACTAGTAATCCGATTTAAATAATATATACACCGCTAAATACCGTTTAATTATTTTTATGGGTTAGTATACAGTTTTTTAAGGTTCTCTTCGGGTCGCTGAGTCTGCGCAAATGACACTAAAAATGGTAGCTGAACTGAAGAAGTGGTTTGGCAGCCACCTCAGTAACTTAGCCAGCCACTAATAGTTAGCATATTTCTTTGTTATTTCACAATACACATAATTGAACATGCTTTTCTGCACCCCTGTGATAAATATGATCATATTGACCGAAAGTGGTCTGCGTGTCTCTGCTAACAATCCTGACGCAATGTCTTGATCTACTAGTTTCATAAACTTACCAATTTAGTCATTGCCCGTCTGTATAGGCTCACAACAGTACTGGTGGAGAATGCTCCATATTCCATTTCTATAGCACATTGTTCGATGTCATGCCTTTTTAGTGGATTTTTAGGTCCTTCCACATCTTTCATGTTTGTTAAATTGTTACTTAGGGCGTCAGTTAGAAGAGAAAGGTAACTTTCACGGCTAACTATTGTTAATCCATTTACCTGCAACAACATAATAAGTATACCAATTGTATACCAGTAAATATAAAAGCAGTATAGGATAAAATCGCTCAGAGAACGAAATTATTTTGTCTCTATGACATATTATATCTCAAATAAGACAAACTTGGTTTGAGGTCAAAGATGGTCAATAAATGACTGACTAATGAAAACATGGACTTACTTTATTACATGTACTATCGGCTGCTTTGCACCTGGAAAATTCTGCGGCGTTTGCGTCGTTGATGTGGTGTTTCTTCTCTTCAATTCGCTTTTTCCTGTTCGCAAATTCCTTCATAATGAGCGACTTGGTCTCCTCAGCGACCCGCCGCCGGCTTTCGCCGTCCGACCCATCGCTGTCTCCCTCGTAGTACGATTCTCCTTCTCTAGTTAATACATATTACATCCAATTTTAATTAAAGTTAATCAAACTTGTACTACTACTAAACAACTAGGTTGTACACGCTTTTTATTGCAAAATCACATAAAAATCACTGCAGGCCGGTGGCGGCTCCCATGGCGCGGCGGAAGTGTTACCTGTGTTGGCCGGCGCGGCCCTCGCCGTAGAGCTCGGCGGGGTCCTGCGGCGGCTGCAGGCCGGTGGCGGCTCCCATGGCGCGGCGGAGGTGTTACCTGTGTTGGCCGGCGCGGCCCTCGCCGTAGAGCTCGGCGGGGTCCTGCGGCGGCTGCAGGCCGGTGGCGGCTCCCATGGCGCGGCGGAGGTGTTACCTGTGTTGGCCGGCGCGGCCCTCGCCGTAGAGCTCGGCGGGGTCCTGCGGCGGCTGCAGGCCGGTGGCGGCTCCCATGGCGCGGCGGAGGTGTTACCTGTGTTGGCCGGCGCGGCCCTCGCCGTAGAGCTCGGCGGGGTCCTGCGGCGGCTGCAGGCCGGTGGCGGCTCCCATGGCGCGGCGGAGGTGTTACCTGTGTTGGCCGGCGCGGCCCTCGCCGTAGAGCTCGGCGGGGTCCTGCGGCGGCTGCAGGCCGGTGGCGGCTCCCATGGCGCGGCGGAGATGCTGGTCGAGGGCGCGCCGCACGGCTCGCTCATCAGTGCACACGTCACAGCGAGCCGGACACCGCGGCGTCTCCTCACCGAAAAACTCCGCAAACGTCTTGTGCCGACATCTGCATAATAACAGGGAGAGTGAAATAAATACTATTATTGAATCAGGTTACCACTCACATACTTATTAAACAAGTAAAATTAAATATGAGAAGAGAGCTTCGGTTAAATAGGTACAAAAAATTAACAACAAACCTTGCATCCTCACAATATTTGACCATAATCTCGTAACTTTTGTAAGCAGTCTTGCAACGTTGCTTCTGCTCCGGTGTTCGAGCCTGCGCCAGTTCCTTCTTTAGTAAAAAATCTACTGCGTTGCGTTCGCTCCGACAGTAGTATATGCGACAAAACGCCAACTTGCCGTCGCGACCAGCTCTGCCCGACTCCTGTTTGAAATTTATATTACATACTTATTTTGATTTTCACAAAATACATATGAAAATATAAATACTTAAGTAAAAAAAAAGATTAAGTTTGTGGGTCTGTTATGACTAACTGAAATCTCTAATCTCTAAAGGGACTCACTGGCTATATAGCTGATGTTACAAGAAGTAACTTAGGCTATTTTAATTTAAATTATATTTGGGTGAAATGGCAGGGCACAGCTGTGAGTACAAGATATGATGGTGTGTCCTGACTTGGTAGTAAGCGGCGACGTTCTGCGCGATCCCCCAGTGCGCCACGGCGCGCACGGAGGCCTTGTCCACCCCCATGCCGAAGGACACCGTGGCGCACACGCTCGACACCACGCCGCCCGACCACTGCTCCTGCACTGATATACGCTCCGATGACTTCAAACCTACAAACAAACTTATTCATTATACTTACTTGTACTTATTACATTTATTACACATTTTCACGCCTTTATCCATGAAGGGGTAGGCAGACGTGTGCTCAAAGTACATCCACATTTCGCCATTTATGTTTAAAGTCCCATGAAATAGGGGGTCAGACTATTGACATTAATTGGGAAGTAATCTAGACTCCGACTGCTACAGGGAAATTAAAGATTTTAGCAATAACACTTTGAATGACCTGAGGATTGAACCCAGGACCCATGTTCTCCAGTAGCGCTTGCAACTGGACCAATGAGGCAATTATAACTATAGAAACAAGTTTGCAGACAATATAATTTTTTATTGCATGTACCTCCATGATAGGCCAGAGATTTCAATCCCCTTTTTGTAAGCATGTTGGCTAAATCTTCAGTTTGTTCACGTGTTCGGCAATAAACAATCACAGCATTTTTGTCTTTCTGAAAACAAAAACTAAGTATTAATATTAAATTGATAAATGAATAAAAAAATAATATAATTTTACTCACAGGTTTCACATTTTCATCTTCTTTTAAACTCTTTTTCAGGAACTCGGCTAAGTGTCCTATTTCATCATCAATGCAGTTTTGATACACAACATCATAATATAAATTACTTCTAAAACTAGGTGTTTTAAACTGTGCCACAGGTTGCAATAGTTTCAGATTAGCAAGTATGTCTTTGGCCACTTCGGCACTGGCTGTGGCCGTTAGAGCAACCCACGGTATGCTTGTGTACTTCTCCCTAATGAAGCCAAGTTTCAAATAGTCTGGCCGGAAATCATGACCCCACTCACTGACGCAGTGAGCTTCATCCACAATTACATATGAAACTTTTTTATACTTGACTAGGTGTTCCATCAGAGATTTGAATGTTTCTGTAGCTGCTTGTTCAGGTGTGATGTACAAAAATCTAGTGTTAGGTTTCATGCTCCGCAAATCATTTAGCACTCTTTCTCTATCTTTTGATGTCATCTTTGAATTAACTGATTCAGCTGTGATTTTTATCTTTGTTAAATGATCAATTTGGTCTTTAATTAAGGCAAGTAGTGGAGAAAATACAATGGCAACTTTATTGTCTTGTAACATTGCAGGCAGTTGGAAGCACAAAGACTTCCCTGAACCAGTTGGCATTGAAACATAAACATCATGGACACCTGAAAAATATAAACACATGGATTTTTTTTTATGCGCCTAGTATGTAAGCAGACCTAGAGCATTTAATACATGCATTAGGCATTGGGACTGTCATATAAAGTTGGGCATTCATTAATTCTTGCTTTTCTAAACCTATATCTCTATATCTATATCTATAATCTAATAAATTCAAAATGAGATATTTTATTTTAAGGAATTTGTGTCATGAAAATGGGTAAAAAAAAGAAAAGGAATAACGGTTTTATTATTTCCCTCCATTATTTCATTTTATCTCGTTCTTATATTGGCAGTACTGACTACTGTTAATTTCACTATATTGTTGATGTCGTAGATGGTAAAATTACGCTTCAATCAACATGTCTCCCTGCATCAATTTTTTTTCTAAAATTAGCAACGTTTACGTAGTTAATCTAAACGTACCTCTTGCTATTGCTCTAACAGCTCGTTCTTGAAGTTCACTTTTAAACTTTCGGTGCCCAAAATATTGGAACAATTTCTCGGATACGTTATCCATTACGGGTGTCACTTGCGTCGCACGAATACTACAGGTATTTCAATTATCTTTAAATATTTTTATTGCCTTGTAAACGTTTCTCAACTTTCTACATTTTATAAAGAATGGAACAATTTATTATTGCTAAAAATAAATAAAACAACCTCAAAAACTGTCAGAAACCAAAACGTCATAAGTTGTCATATCACTGACGTGTGAGGTGAAATGTGAAGTTAAGAAACTGACATTATTCTTTGTCAAAAAAAAACTTTATCTATGTCGAGTCGAGCTTACAGACAGAAGGAAGGAATCCATGTCGAGCAATGAACAACGAAATTTGGTGAAGTGGCTATTGGTGTTGATTTATATTTTGTTTAATGCTGCGTCGAACGATTTGTTCCTAGATTGCTTACTGCTTATAAAGCTTATATTTATACTGTGTCTAGTTACTATGTTATACACTACTTCTACCTATTATAAATACACAGGTGCGCCGCCATTACGAGATATGAGCGCTGCCCTTGAATGCGCAGTAGTCATTTTATAAGTTTGTCTCGTTGCGAGTAATTACGTCATTTCTCATTACTCCCACTATTTTAGCTTAGCACATGTAGCAGCAACAGCATTCCAGACCACATCCGCCAGTAGGTATCTAATCATGATCAGTATCTTGACGATGACAACGGTTGCACAGATGTGGCATGGCTAAATGGCTAAATATAATAAAAATAATTAAATTAACACAAATACACAACTATGGAGTATGTTGTATTTGTCGGAGGTAGGATATCTCTGGTGTTCGTTATTCCAACATCCGCTATAGCGCCCAGCACGGGGCCGCGAATACATCAAACACCTTTGTCCAGCCAGTACTTTAAATCCAACAAACTTGGGATCCGGAATTTCAAATGCATTTAGTAATTTCTAAGATTAATAATATTCGGATCATAATAAGATTGTCCCAAAGATGCCTTTTAGATCTGCAGAGAAGTGTCACACATCACTATAATTTCGCAGCTTAGGTAGGTATATTCCATAGAATGCGTAGAGATCTTGTCTAATTTCAGGTACGAATCTGAGTAACAATGAGTAAACGCAAGAATCCTTCGAACGATGACAATTTAAATGCTGACTTCTGTGATTTCCTGATGGAACTTGCTGAATATGAAAAAAATGTTAGCCGCAATATACACAAATACAACGCATATAGAAAAGCAGCGAGTGTTTTAGCTTCTCACCATAAGCGCATTGAATCTGGCGAAGAGGCGCGAAAATTAAGCGGAATAGGAGAGAAAATTTCTAAGAAAATTGATGAATTCCTTCAAAGTGGTAAACTTAAAAAACTAGAAAATATTCATCAAGATGAGGATGCACAAGCAATTAATTTACTTACTCGAATCTCGGGTATAGGACCCATTAAAGCAGCCGATTTAGTTAGAAATGGTATTAAGACTATAGAAGACTTAAGGGAAAATCAAAATTTGTTAAATCATCATCAAATTATTGGCTTGAAGTGAGTATCTCCGGGGGAGGTAGTGTGACCTGTATCTGTGTAGTGTGATGCTCCCATCTTTTTTTATAAGATTTCATGTTCCGTCCCTCATTCGCCATATCTATTACCTGATGATGATACCTACACACATACATACACACACACACACTCATATACATATATACAAACACTTAATGACGTTCCTACCTTTACAGGCACTTCGATGATTTTGAAAGGAAAATACCTAGGTCTGAAATACAAGAAATCGAAGTACATTTGAAAAACTTAACTAATCATTTGGACCCAGAATTTACAGTAACTATTTGCGGCAGTTACAGGTAGGTGATAGGCAACATTTTCCACTATTATGCGTGGATTTATAAAATCTTAAAAATCAAGGTAATTTCTAGACGCGGCAAGCTTGAAAGCGGTGATATCGATGCTTTGGTAACACATCCTAAGATCAAAGCTGGTCAAAAGCATACGAAGAATAAGCACGGAGAACAATTGCTTAAGAATCTCGTCGAAGCCCTGAAAGGTCTTGTTACCGATGTAATCTCACTTGGTGATACAAAATTCATGGTATGTTGAACAAACACTCATATCCTCCTTAAAAGCGTGTCCTAAACCTGTGTTAAAACTGTCCTATATTTTTTATTGTACTGCTTAATAAGAAAAATACCAAGGTAATTGAAAACCACTTACGGCCTCCTGCAGTAATATTCTGAGGGGTGTGGCATTGAATTTTGTAGCTAAACAATAGATTTATAGTTGGTTTGGATAAATATTAAGGCAGCTCTTAAACGCGGGAGATAAGGTAAATAAAACCCGACACATGGGGTGGATCAAGAATAGCTCAATTGACAGATCATCTACACCTGCATTTTATGCAGGAACTCGAATTCCGGCATGGGTTCGTATTTTACTTACTATTTTAAGAGCTAGAGATATTAAATACCAAATTGCAATAGTCCTACGCTATTAGAGCGTAACATAATATTTTAGATGATAATTGTATTTACTGAAGCCTCTCGATAAGTAATCCCATACATAAATTATTCTTAGGGTGTGTGCCAACTGTCCCCGAAGCACCGTCACCGGCGGCTGGACATTCGGTTGGTGCCGTGCGAGCAGTACCACTGCGCCGTGCTCTACTTCACGGGCAGCGACGTGTTCAACAAAACCATGCGCGCGCACGCCCTCCAACAAGGGTTCACTCTCAACGAATACTCACTGAGGCCGGTGGGGGTTACTGGTAATTTTAACCTAAACCTTAAACCTTTTGAATAATTATTAACAACACAACAATAAATATATGTATTTATTTATTTTCTACAAAAAAATTAAGTCAAAGAGAGGTAAATAAAATGTGAAAACAATTTGGTTCTTACCTACTTTTCAAGTTGGTGTTTAATACATACCTAGTTTGGTCCTACGTTTGGCACCAAGTTCAAAAATAAGTAAGTACCTCATTTATTCAACATAAGCTATAATCATAAGGTCGACTCCAGATCCTCAAAGATGTTAGTGCTTTAAAATATTGATTGCAAAAATTAGAAAAAGCACTAGTCTTCACTACAAATTTCGAAGGTTGGTTGGTCCAAATGGTAAACCATTTGGACCAACCAACCTTCGAAATTTTTTCACCCAGACGAATGTTTTGAGGTAACAAACATTAAAAAACAGTCGAATTGACCTTACATTAACTTAACACCTCGCGTCTACAGGTGTCCCAGGGGAAGAATTGCCAATCAGTTCCGAGGAGGATATATTCGACTATATTGACTTTCCATACAAAACTCCGGAAGAACGAAACATATAAAGATATTCTTAATGCAATTAATGTAACGAATAAATAAAACTTTAAGCATCATGGAATTTAGTCGTTTTTATTTGCAAATATTTTTCTTGTCATTTATAAAATTCAATATATTTACCTAATATCACAAGCATTATCATTTAAAAAAAGGTCAGAGTCAACTGAATAACCAAATTCATTGCACGTAAATAATTCAAATATAGGATTTCACTAACATATTGAAGGTGCAACATTAACATTGTTATTTAATTATAATTTTAATGATGTAAATACTATCTCATTTAACAAGCTTGAATAAATAGTGCCTACATTAAACCTGAATGGGCATCCGGAGGAATGTTACTGAAATTATATAAATATGGTTGAAATAATATGCATGAATTAACACATTATACCGTTATTACGTTTGTACGGGAAATCACGGCTCCAGAGGCCCTTTAACACGGAATGTATAAACGTGTGTCAAAAGTAAAACAAAGTAAGAGATATTTGTTTGGGCACACGCATAGCACGCAAGTACCGATTACCAGGATTGACAGACTGGAATTTCAAATAATGTACAAATTCATTTTGGTAAATTATTAAATATTATTCACGTACCTAATAAAACTATAACATTGTATAAAATAACAAGAAAACCAGAGTGGATTCTAATCTTATTTCACCAAACGCGCAACGAATGCTCCTACCAATAAAAATGCTTGTCCACTCTACTTCAAACATATGTCAAACTTTTTGTATTTCTATATAATGATAAGGGCTAGAAGTTCTCTAAACCTCCAAATTAATAAATAAGAGGCCTTATGAGGAACCCATCGAAAAAAATATTTAATTCATCATAGAAACGCAATATACTCAGTAACCTTAGCTTATGTTGCTATACGTCTCTACCCGCACTATCGTCTGCGTGGTCTATGGTCACTCACAACGAATCGTAAGCATAATACAATTCCACATGGTCTAGTCTTTTCATAGTCGTAACATTAATTATAAGACTAGTCGACTAGTCTTATCAATTCAGTCATACGCTAATGCATAGCATGTATAAAAATATCATACCTCTACTTACATATGCTAATTATTTCCTCCTGAAACATACATACTAAGTAGCAATATAAAATGACTTAAAAAGATTAATTTCGAAAACATTATAATACCTTCTTTCTACCCACGACCTCTTTGGTAACGTAGCAAGGCAGATTTACACCGTAGTAATGTCGACACTCGACGAGACAGCCATACGAGGTATCTAGCAGTGCTACTGCAGTATGTGAGGTCAAGGTATGTGATATGGACGTTAGCATACATTTGTAAATATTCTAACAGGGACTAGCTTCATGCAAGCGGCGCGCTGTAGTGCACTCACACATTTCTTGGGCTCTCAGCGACGGATTCACGCACGCACTAGCAGAGTACAAACTATAGCGGGAGGACATTGCAACGCCTGTGTGAGTGCATGAGCCCTGGAAGAATATTTTCTCATGTTCTGTAGCCCGATACACTTAAGTAAAACCGTAACGACCTAATCGTTGTCAGCGTTTTGGTATTCAATACATTAAAGAAAAAATCTAATTACTTGAAAGTCGTATTTAGTTTTGATCCTATCGAAAGTTGATTTTCGAAAAGGTATTACATTTTTAAAAGACTCCGTTTGAACGAGGAGAGATGATGTAGTCTATGTGTGTGGCGCGACGAGCAGGTGGTAGAGAGGCGAGTCGGTGTCGGCGAGTGCGTCGTGCGGCGGCTGTAGCGCCAATACCTGACCGGCGGCCATGACGAGCACGCGCGCGCACTGCAGCACGCCGTGCGCGCGGTGCGCCACCATGACCACGGTGCTGCTCGTGAAGCAACCCAAGATATGCTCCACAATGCGACGCTCGCACTCCACGTCCAGGTTCGCCGTCGCCTCGTCCACCAACAGGATCTATGACAACACCGCTATCAACTAAACATTCACCACTACACTACGCGTATGCAATATCGTTAAATAAAAAATAAACTTTGAATTAATTTTGTCAACTAACTTTGAAGGTCCATGTTACTTATTATTAGTTGATAAATCGGCTATACGATGATAATAAAAACGTATTCTCCCTGTTGATGATATGTTCAAGATCTCAGAGATATTTAGTGGGTCTAAATAAACTTGTAACTTATAGATCGTCTGATTAATTACCTACTTGTTAATATACGTGCAGTACAAAATACATAAAAAAGGTAGTAAGTGTAATAAAATATGGTGAACCTTGGGTCGCTGCAGCACGGCCCTCGCTAGCGCGAGCAGCTGCGCCAGCCCGCGCGACAGAGAGTGCGCAGGCGCGGCGAGCCCGCCGGCCGCCTCGACCAGTGCGCGCGCGCCGCACGCTTCCAGTGCGCGCCATACCTCCGCCTCCGAGTACTGCCGCAGGGGGTCCACGTTCTCGCGTATGCTACCCGAGAATATGAACGGCTCCTGTGGTATTACGCCGATACGCGATCTGTAAACACAATCTTCCTTTACTAAAGTAACGCTGACTATCACTGACTAGCGCTTTCGCTAGCGGACAAATGTGACACAATTCATTCTATCACTGAATTGTAAAGGTAGCACAGCACATACATTGAACTATTCATTTGCTTTCACTCACGCATGAATAGGTCAATTTTAACAGATGAAAATTGAAAATGGAAATGAATTATTCAGTTGGTAAGGCACTTATGAATTTCGAAGAATTTACCACCTTATTACCGGTAGTTATGTATGGAGGGCTATGTACCTGAGCGCGCGCAGGTTGAGCGTGGCGAGGTCAACCCCGTCGACGCGCACCCGGCCGGCGGCGAGCGGCGCCAGTCGCAGCACGGCGTGCAGCAGCGAGCTCTTGCCCGCGCCCGTTCGTCCCACCACGCCCACCTTTTCGCCCGGACGCGTCGCGAACGACACACCGCACAGCGCCATCGCGTTGCTCTCCCTGACAATGTTTACGATATACACACTGTTGACACTACTTCATACAATTTATGTGGAGGGATCCATTATGGGAGAACGGAAACATTGCATGATCAAATAATGTGTCCATTGAAATCTGGTCCGTACAACAAATCCCTCAACGTCGTTAGCGTTAACTGCTCAACGCTGGTTACCTGTTGATGTCTGGGGCCACATTTCGAGTAAAAAAATCTTGTACTCTATAGCTTATGAAGTATTTAGAATATTTTTATATTTTGAAACAGTCAATATAATAGGTCACCTGTATCTGAGATACACGTCTTCAAACTCTAGGACTCCTTGCGACGGCCACCCGTATGGAGGCGGGTCACCGTCCACCGTCTCGCATTCCACCTACAAACAACGAATATTACTTACAAAGTTATCTAAGATAGTTCAGTAAACACTCCCTTGTTGCATAAAAAGGATAAATCATCGCAGATACTTTCGTATAATATGAATGAAACAGACGATTCTATAGCACTACGGTGCTGTGGCTATTAAGCAGGGCCTATCTGATGGTTAACAGATTCCGTAGCCCTTGAAAGCTGGCAGCTGAACCCTGTGCTGTAACACTGCACACAGTCTGACCAACGGGATAAGACAGTGCGCATTTTGGTTGCAAAGTGTGCGGTGAGAAGTGTAATAGCAGAAAGAGGTTGTAGGCATCGTGTCTAACTTCTACAAAATACTTCCCGTGTAATAATTGCAATACGAACCGTTCTGATATATTCGCCGACTCGTTCAACCGCGATCACCTCACGCTCGGTCTCCGTGAACGAGTTGAGCACGCTGCTCAGCATGGAAGTCATCGATAGCGCGTACGATATGGCTAGTCCCACGAGACCTATAAATGGAAGAGATTACTGTATTAAAAATATACTAAAAATATTTTTCTAACTTAAAATATTTCATGGCCATCTGCATGCCTGCAGGGGCTACCCTGCAGGCGCAGCGCCAGCCACGCATATATAATATGACAGTAGTATGTATGGAGCAGGTGTGACCTGGGTCGGCGGCGTGCAGCGCGCGCTGCAGCACGGCGAGCGCGGCGGCGGCGGCCACGGCGGCGGCGGCGGCCCCCTGCAGACGCAGCGCCAGCCAGGCATGTATAATATGACAGTAGTATGTATGGAGCAGGTGTGACCTGGGTCGGCGGCGTGCAGCGCGCGCTGCAGCACGGCGAGCGCGGCGGCGGCGGCCACGGCGGCGGCGGCGGCCCCCTGCAGACGCAGCGCCAGCCAGGCATGTATAATATGACAGTAGTATGTATGGAGCAGGTGTGACCTGGGTCGGCGGCGTGCAGCGCGCGCTGCAGCACGGCGAGCGCGGCGGCGGCGGCCACGGCGGCGGCGGCGGCCCCCTGCAGACGCAGCGCCAGCCAGGCACTGGCCGCGGCGCCGCCCAGCGCCGCTCGCTGCCAGCTCTCCGTCAGCTCCTCGCCACGCTCACGCCATGACCACGCCGCACCCAGCGCCCGGACTGTCGTCACACCTACAAAAAACGCGCGCACAAACTTACATCATGCCGACGATTTAATAATGGTTTGCGCAAGATTGGGCTGCCAGTACCGAGCACTTTGCTAACAGACGATTGCAACCTAGGGAGTTATAATAACCGAGTCTTTATTAAGATTACTTATACCAGCTGTAAATTGTAACGAAGTAAATACCTTCTAACGTATCATTGAAGTGGGTGTAGACGGGTGAGAGTGTGACGCTCTGCAGTCGCTTGAGCTGGCGCGAGGTGACGCGGTAGAGCCGCTGCAGCCGATAGTACACGAAGGCCAACGGGATAACGCCCGCCACCAGCCATGGGATACCGTACACTGTTACTATCGCCGCTCCTACACACCAACAAGCATTATGATCGAAAATTTACCATGAAATACACTTATTTTACGTACAGACGCTAAACATTAGTTTAGCAAATAGGCTAATTCGTCAACCTCAGAGCGTACGAAGCACGTACCAATAAGTGAGAAGGTCTGCGCCAGTAGAATGTTGAGAATGAAGGGCAGCGAGTCGTCCACAGTGTAGGTGTCCGACGAGAACCTGTTCACTATGCGTCCGGCGGGCGTCACGTCGAAGAACTTCACCTTGGCCTATAAATACACACATGAACTCATACGCCCCATATCTCACATGAACAGCACAGCACGTGACGTCACATTTTTTCACAAACGAGACGGACTACTATGATTTATTCTTCACCAATATTTAATATATCAAGATATTTCGAGAAACTAAACCCGATAACTAAGATCTTGTTTGATGACAAGACAACAGTGTAACAATCCAAATATGTACGACACTATTATTAGTAGAAAAACTCACGTGAACAATAACTTTCAATAGCATTTTGTGTATCCTCGTAGCGGCTTGCACCCCGCCGTAAGCAAATAGGAATGCTCTCATAATGGTGAACACTAAATTGATGCCGGCCAGGCCGAAGTACACTTCCAAGTAAAAGTTGTCATTATATGTTGTGCCATTAGCTGTCAATGGTTCATACAACTTGATATTTTTGCGTTCTGAAGTATCCAATGTCCCATTGTTTGAATAAGAACTACCAAACATTCGTAGAGTGGTGTTAATGATAGCATGTACCGCTCCATCGATGGCATTCACACCATGGTCTATCATGGAGGTACTTTCGTGCGTGTCATCTGTGAACGCAGCGCTAGCCAATGTTGTGGAATTCTTAACCCTGTTCTTGAGCCAGATAGTAAGCCAGAAGAATGTAAAGTTCTGTGAGATTTGCATCAGCAACAGCGATAATAAGATGATAATGGACAGAAAGATTCCCACTGATCGTAAGTACATGCCGAGCACCCACCAGCTGACCGTTCCTTGGGACATCCCTTCCTGTTAGAAAAAAATATTTATCAAGATCTACATACTGTGTGGGGCAAGGTGGTATTTCAGTTATATTATTGCATTTTTAGCCTGCAGCTTTATTATTACCTCCTCGTCTAAGCTGTTTCGGCTAACGTTGTCCAGGTCGCGTTCTATCTGAGACTCTGGAGGACGGGGCAGCTCTTCGCCGATAGATTCTGATTCACTCGGCAGGAACTCCTCGATATCACTCAAGATCGTCTCTGGGGGTCCTGTTTTTACAAGTAGGTATTTTATAACCATTATATTTTGACCTGTTCTACTGACGGAAGCGGACGGAAGACGGAAGAGAATTTGATGAACGTGTGAAAACACGGCTTTTTTAAATTTGCCTCGTGTCATCCGAAAATTATTGATGTGTCAATCATGCATGTCTAAATCGCTTAATTTTCATTAGGCTCTAGAAGAGTCCTAAGAATAGCACAAACTAAACTAAACTCTAAATTTGTAGAACATGTAGCTTGGTTGTATATGAGGCATCGATCGCCATCCGGTCTGTGAATGGTGTACGGTGTTGTACGGTGTTACCATGTGTGTGCAGGCAGCCGTGGTTGCGCAGCGCCACCCGGTCTGTGAAGGGTGTAAGGTATTACCGTGTGTGTGCAGGCGGCCGTCGTTGAGCAGCAGCAGGGTGTGCGCGCGCGCGAGGTGGCTCGGCGAGTGCGCGACCAGCACGCGCGTGGTGTGCCGCAGCAGGCCGAGGATGCAGCGCTGCATTATGTGCGCGCCCACTCGCACGTCCACGCCAGACAACACGTCGTCCAGCAGGTACACTGAACACAGCATACTTTGCATTCGTGCCATATTCACCGAATTTGATTAAGTGCCAACGTGACAGATGGTGAGTCTGTCGCCGTCTCAGGCACTATACGCACGTCTTTGAAATACTTCTCAGAAATATGCAGTTTCCTCACGATGTTTTCCTTCATCGTAAAGCACGTGGTGTGAAATAACTGCACATAAGTTTTTTAGAAAAACTCACTGGTACAGGCCCCGCTAGGATTCGAACTTGCGTCGCTTGCGTAGCAGGCGACTCACCACCAAGGCCACCACGGCTTCACGAACGTAAATCAATAGTCAAATGATATACGTTATTTCTTTTATGTTTGATACGAAATAAAAACCTTGTTCCATCAGCGCGTCGCCTACAATAGGCTTTCTTTGTGCACGTGCTTGAGAACTTTGAACACGAGCGTATTTAAAAAAATCAAACTAATAAAATCCTCTGTTTTTTGAAGATGGATTTTCGTTTTATATATACAATGAATATAACTTACCTTGTTTGTCCTGGTACACGGCTCGGGCGAGCGCGATGCGGGCTCGCTGACCGCCGCTGAGTGTGCAACCGCCTTCACCCACGTATACATTCCATCCCAGCACATTCAAGTCCTCTATACACACACATTACAATTTATACTAACTATTCACATGAAATCCATCCAAATTCAATTGATATTGGTGTCTTACCAGTAAGGGCGCATGCATCAACTACTGCTCGGAACTTGGCTTCATCATAGGGCTTCCCAAACAGAATGTTGTCGCGGATTGTACCTCGTATCAGCCAAGGTTTCTGCGACACGTACCCAAAGCCTAAACAACACACATAATAACATTTAATGTTTCATTCATAATGTTATATTGAAAAGACTGACTTTATACGAATTATAATTTATGCTATAAATATTTATAAGGTTTCGGGATTTTCGTTCCTACATTTTACATTTCCACCAGGACGAAGTCACATGAACTAGTAGAACTAGAGAATAAAATTTTATCTACAATTGTATACATTGAAGTCGCCATTTCCATACTAAATTATTTTGTCTCTTGAACGCATAATTCTTCTAAACTACGTCACGGATCTTACTACGATGGGCTTATAGGCGAAAATCCATTTCATATCGATAGAAGAGAAAACTCAACGTTTTGTAATAGTAAAACCCGAATTGAAGCGAGGGCGGGTCGCTTGTAACATATAAAGTACGGACTATCCAAATTTTCAGGTATCTGCAAGTCGCCGCTGCGTTTGATCATGTCCCCGATGATGGCGAGCAGCAGCGAGGTCTTCCCGCAGCCCACGGGCCCGGTGACGCCGATCAGCTCCTCTCTGCCGATCTCCAGGGAGATGTCCCGCAGCATGAACGGCTCGCCCGGACCCGAAGCCTCCGCGGACGATGAAGAGTCGCGCCTCTGTATGTTCACTTTCGACAATCTCTTGTTAGACTTCCCTTTGTTCTTCTTTGATTTTTGTACTGGCTTCGGCCGTTTCGACGGAGTAGCCCACGAGAATGTCGCGTTCTTGAATATTATAATCTTATCCTCATCGCAATTCCGGTCCAGTCTGTCGTAGTAACGCTCTGCATCCATATCTGGGAGCTGGACCAAATTTATGTTCACGAAAATTTTCAATTAAATTCAAATTAAAGCACTTAATTTTTGAAAAATGTCCTTGGGCACATTTTTCACAAATTGTAAGTTAACTTACATCTAACAATTTCTGTATGCGCTTTATCGAAACCCAGGCTTCAGTGAGTCCGTTCAGTACCCAAGGGAACGCATTGAGAGGCGCTATCAGCATGTTGATTAGCGCAACTGTAGTGAACACCTAAACAAAATACATCTAATTAATGAGTAGTTAATAGTTAAAGTAGAGACAAAGTTTATTTTCATTTGCAGACAATATGCTATCGACGCCAAAACAGCACGCCACCGTCCAGGTACAGTGGGCGCAGCGAGAGAACGTTCTCTGAGCGCGGCCACGAGCACGGGCGTGCTGGCCCACAGCACCACGCACACCGTCCAGGTACTTACAGTGGGCGCAGTGAGAGGCTGTCCTCTGAGCGCGTGCGTGCCGAGAGTGAGCGCGGCCAAGAGCACGGGCGTGCTGGCCCACAGTACCACGCACACCGTCCAGGTACTTACAGTGGGCGCAGTGAGAGGCTGTCCTCTGAGCGCGTGCGTGCCGAGAGTGAGCGCGGCCAAGAGCACGGGCGTGCTGGCCCACAGTACCACGCACACCGTCCAGGTACTTACAGTGGGCGCAGTGAGAGGCTGTCCTCTGAGCGCGTGCGTGCCGAGAGTGAGCGCGGCCAAGAGCACGGGCGTGCTGGCCCACAGTACCACGCACACCGTCCAGGTACTTAACAGTGGGCGCAGTGAGAGGCTGTCCTCTGAGCGCGTGCGTGCCGAGAGTGAGCGCGGCCAAGAGCACGGGCGTGCTGGCCCACAGTACCACGCACACCGTCCAGGTACTTACAGTGGGCGCAGTGAGAGGCTGTCCTCTGAGCGCGTGCGTGCCGAGAGTGAGCGCGGCCACGAGCACGGGCGTGCTGGCCCACAGTACCACGCACACCGTCCAGGTACTTACAGTGGGCGCAGTGAGAGGCTGTCCTCTGAGCGCGTGCGTGCCGAGAGTGAGCGCGGCCACGAGCACGGGCGTGCTGGCCCACAGTACCACGCACACCGTCCAGGTACTTACAGTGGGCGCAGTGAGAGGCTGTCCTCTGAGCGCGTGCGTGCCGAGAGTGAGCGCGGCCACGAGTACGGGCGTGCTGGCCCACAGCACCACGCACACCGCGTCTAGATATTTGCGCCCACGCAGGTACCGCAGCTCACTGCCTCGAGCCTCTGCACATTCAATACACAACTATCGATTTCATACATTTTTTGCACAAATGTGAAGGGCAAAGTCTTCTTGTTTCACATACTACAATTTTTTTATAAGCAAATAAGTATTATTGGATATGAAAAGTTGAAAGTCTCGAGGCTAATTTTATGGTGAATCAAGTCAGGAATATATTAGCAGTATAAATATTATTTAGTACCTGTGACTTTATTAATAAAGAAATCTTCCCAGACATGAACTTTTACAGTTCTTATTCCTTTGAGCATATCACTAATAAAGCTGACTCGCGTGTCCTTGTGTTTCATCAACTCTGTACTCAGCTGGCCAATCTTGTTAGCTATCACTTTGTTTATAGGGATCAGAATGACTGAGAAACCAACGCCCGCAAGGAAAGATATTCCCACTTGTTGGTAAAGCAGAAATAGTGTAATAAATAACTGAAATAATACAAAGTAACATGATTTGCAATAGTTTCAACCATCAAGATAAGTTAATATGCAGAATATTATGCAATACCTGTAAAGGGATACTCCAAAGGGCATGAAAACTTGGACACGAATTGACTATTCTGTCAGTGTCAGTTGACATAAAATTTGTTATTTCGCCCACGGAAAATGACTTGGTGAGCTCGGTAGATGTGACGCTAAGCGTCTTCCTTAGGATCGTGGAGACTATGGCCCCGCGCATTTTGAGTCCGATCAGCGACATCAGCCAAGAGAAGTGGACATTGCACAATGCCGATATTAAGGTAGCACCCAGAAGACCAGCTGCATACATGTAGCTGGAAATGAAATATAGGTAGGATTATAGAATAACAATGACAAATATTGTAGAAGACACCATTAAATAGTCAGCTTGTAGTACTTTACCCCATTATTAATAAATATGCTTAAGCCAGGTATAGCACTAACAACTACTCTATAGTTGTATGTTCCAAATTATACCATATTATTATAGTCCAAATAGCTAGGTTATACAAAATGTGGAAATGCATAGTTGTTAAGAAAAGTTAAGAAACTAGATTTATTTTAAATCAAATACTTATAAAAGATTTATAATGAAAACACTCAGTGTTTAGGTAATAAGCGCGAATTGTGCTGGCAAATGAATGTAAAAGATGTATATAAAAATAAATAAAGGTTACCCAAGGTGTTGATCAATAGTTTCGTCTTCCACAAATGTCACCAGCTTATTCAAAAGTATTGGGCCAGAGAAGCCTGACATATCCGAAATAAGCTTGAGTATCCCAATGCTATAGAACTGCACCGCAAAGCAAGAATTCAAGGCACGCAGTAGAGTGACGTTCTGGCGACGCGTAGGGCGTACCAATACGCGCGAAGTTGGGGTCACTGGGGTTGAAGCTTGTGGTGCTGTTTCACCTAGTGCTCCATAACCTGAACAAATTATCACATGAGTGAACAAATTATCCTACTAACAATATAAATTTGAAAGTTGGTGAGTATTGATATATGAATGTTTGAGTCTTTCACACAAAAACAACTAAATGGATTTTATTGAAACTTTACAATAATATAGCTTATACATCAGAAAAACACATAAGATATCATTTATAAAGATATTGTGTGAATTGTGCAAAATATAAAAAAAGAGTTTCATCCTGGCGGGCACTAGATTTTGTTATACACCAGTTATAAACATACTAGTTATAACTGGCTGTTAACAAGCTCAGTTTCATAGCTTTTTTGTGCTAATAATAGCACAAAAATCCAATTAACTATCTCAAAATAAAAAAGTAGATTGAGTTATTTCTTAAATAAAGCCCTTAATAAGGCTGACTGTAGTTTATAACCAAAAAATAATTTGATTCAAGTTTATCTTGAAATTATTTGAGGCTAACTTTTATAATGTATAAAAAAGGTCTTTGCACTACTACCTATATGATGTTACAACTAGTATGGCATGATTCAAACACTAGTGCAACTAAAATTCTCCAATTATAGAACAATGTATAAAGTAATGTATACATATATTAGCTAATATGACTTAGCCAGACGGCTTATCAGGGCAAGTTGAAATAGTGTTTAGTCATTAGCAATGAATCAATAATAACAATAAACTACTATCTGAAAACTTACCCGATCCAATAAATGGTTCATGGGGTACCTCTGCAAATTGCTGATAGCTGTCAATATTACCAACAAGTGATCGGTCCATTCGGGCCCCCACATATGAACACCGATATTTCACAGGCAGATCAAACAACTCCTCAGGATCATTCAATTTGTTCTCTACACCTAAAAATAAATAAATAATCATAGTTATTTATTGAAGCAAACAATTCCCAACTATGTGAATTGGCTTTATGTAAAGTACAATATAAGTTAGAATGACCAAGTAAATTAAATTATACATACCTTTCTGTAGCAATGGATTAACCCATAAAAAAGACAATTTTGAGAACCAATCACTGCTTTGCATAGCAGTGCCTAGTACTCCTTCATCATAATGTGGCAGTAAAGGTGTGTATTCACTCTGTAATTGATAATACCTACATTGGTTGGCTGTACCAACGGTAAAAAAAGCAAACATCAAAAAAAAAATCTGTAATAATTCAGACAATACTTAATGTAGAAATCTATACTTACATGTGTGTGTTGCGATCCAACAAGACATGGTGAGTAAAAGGTGGGCTGTGACTCACTTGATGGTATGAGTGTGATGAAGTAGAGAAAATGGCAGACCAGGGTTGCAGTATTGAAAGCATAAGAAGTACCTGTGTTGATATTCGTTCGGAGGGCAAGGACATTCAAAAACACTGCTAAACTCCATGTTATCAGTTGTATAGTAGGCCCTCGAGAGCTTACACCTAGGCGATGTTTCAAGGCCAGAACGAAGCCAAAATGGACGAGCCACGATAGACTTGCCGCACCCGCGGCGAAGTAATCAATTGGGTACAGGATAAAATCTACTTTTGTAATGAAAACATACATTTCTATTATAGGTATGAAAACCAAAGCCAGTACTACGAAACTCCGGAAGACAATCACCCTCTCTTGAGGCTTGCCTCGAATTACCCAGTCTCTTCTGTAGCCCACATAATAGCTGGATATTATAGCGATAATGCAATACAAAGGAATTTGCAAAAACAGTTCTTGGAAGCACTGCCCGACGTCTTTCGTGATATCGTTCCACGGCTGCAAACCTTCCGGCCCGCACATATCTTCCCATTTCCATTGTATACCGAAGAAGTTATCCATCACTTCGTAAGGGAAAAATTCACATCAAACCATTATATGAAAAATTGTTAGCGCAACAGTGAATGTATCTTAGTATTGACAAAGTGTATTTATGTCTTTTAGACGATACTGAGAACAAATTACAAGTTAATTAATAACAATCATACAATAGCCATAGAAAACTTAACAACATGACGGTGAATTATATAGTCACATAATTCACAAAATGTGTTTTTGGTTTTATTTGTTAGTAATTTACATATGACAACCACTGAATTTCACTGAAACTGACACAAAATCTGACTGACTATCAACGTTATGTCAGCAGTAACCAAAGAGAATCATTTTTTTTAATGCTGAAATATAAATAATAGTACCAAGTATTTTTAGTATGGTTTCTTTGTTATTGGCTGTCACATGGTAACATAGACATTGAACATTAAAAAAATTGCTCTTTGCATAGTTAACGGTAAACATAGATTACTAATAACCATGGTAATTCCACCGGCCACCCTCTTCACCGACCGATCAAGCTCCGTCGTTTGTTTTCTAGCCCCGCATAAGCCATAAACAAGAAGTGAAGTGAAATGAACCATGGTAATGGTTTAGTTGACATTTGATTTGACGGAATAATTAATTTAGTATCAACACAAACTGACACTTCTGACAGTGACTGCTGAGCTTTGAGTGAAAGAAATTTATTTTGTTTTCTTTTAGAAAATCTTTCTTTCTTTTCTTTGAATGGACATTTCAGTCCCGTAATTTATCATTAATGTTATAAAAAAAATACTCCTACCCAGTTAATTTAGGAAGAGGAAGGTTAATGCAGAGAAGAAACGCTAACTGAGCTCATCAAATCCAATAGCGATTGATACAGTGAGATATTTAGGATACATTGAATGCGTTGCGATAAAATAAGGGTAATATAAAGTTCCAATGGAAAATAATATTGAAAGCCTTAACGTAGGGTCATTAAATATCAATGAAATCGAAGAACCCGAAATAGATCCAATTATTGATATTGTTGACTATTTAGTAAGGTGTGCTAAAATATCATTCAAAAATGCTCATTGTGATGAGAAAGAAGTACGAACTGATGACAAGATTAAAATGGCTCATGAATTATATCGCCGTTCACCAACAGCATTCTTGATGCAGTTTGGGAAATATTTAGCTCCTGCTCATATGGGCTATTTTGAGAACTTACAAAATACCAATGACAAAAGTTTTTGTAAATGTGTAAAACACTTAATGAGCTATCATTCTGATGCAAGTAGACATAAAAGAGTTCGGAACAGACGTTATAAGGCTTTACAAAAGTTACAAAATGAGTCTGATTATTTTAGTGAAAAGCAAATGATGTACCGTAACCCCCTATTATATGAGCAACTTGTTGGACAGTATTTAACAGACAGTGAGATCCGAGAAAGAGATGGAGTTGATAGAGAGAATCTGACTTTTCTTAATATGATCTTGGAGACAGTTGAGAAGAATGAAATGAGAGAAATGAAAAATGAACAAATGCTTGAGGAGGATATGGAAACAGATAGTGTGTCTATGAAGGAAATGGGTAGTACCACTAATGATTATAAACCAAAGAGTAAGAAGCATTGGGGAGACTTTGACACTCCAGATACACAACCCAGTCACAAGCCTGATGTCAGGAAACAGAGTATGATCAGTGCACCAGAGAGAAACTTACTGCGTGATGAGTTCCTACAAGAAATGTATAGCAGTTTCATGGAAGGAAGAGATGCTGATATTGACTACAACAGTATTGACAAGGATGAACAATATGATGATTTGCAGCAAGTGTCACAGGATGCTGAGGATAGGTATTTTGATTCTGAGTCTAATGATGTTGAGAATCTGGAGGAGCATATGACACTGGTACAAGAGTATGGCCAGAAAATGTCTCAAGACAGCCCCAGTGATGATTCATTGGACATTTTTATGAACCATATTTCAAATAAATTATAAAATTGTATTTAATCTTTTATTTAGTACCATATGTTAATAATACAGATTTGTATGTTTAAAGTGTATGCTTGAAATGTAAAGATAAAAGCTTTGTTTTACAAACTGTGTGAAAGTATCATAATAATGAAAAAACACACAATTTTTTGTGTCTTAGTTCCAGCTAATGTTTGAAATGGCTGAACTGATTTCAATATGACTCCCTGTCTGGTAGATGAATGTTGCCAGGAATAACTTTGGCTTTAATTCTAGAATACTAATATATGCTCACGCCATCCCAGAAAGGTCTTCCGAAAGGTTAAGCAGAGGTGACAGATGCTTAGACCATCCATTTATCTTTGAATTTGTTCTCAAACATGCAGGTTTTCTATCACTGCAACACTTGTGATTTGAAAATTAACTTAATTTTTAGAAAAGCTCATTCTTACTGATCGCTGGGATTCCAACTTGCGTCGCTATCATCTGTTCAAACTTCCCAATCACCACGGATTTTTGAAAATATATTAGGATTAAATAGTGTGCAACTATCTACGCTGTGCTGATTGTCTTCGCTGGTGATACTGCAGGGTATAGCGAAGAAACCGTAATGTAATGATCAAATTCTATTACCTCTATTAATTATTGGTCTGTGTGGCAAAAATTATAAGCAACATTAAATAGTAGGATTTTTTATTAATGTTAAATAAATAATTAGGTTTCTTAAAAGGTACATGAATTTTATAACAATACCCGTGCTATGATGTACCCGACAAAATTGTATTATTATATGTTTTTAGGGTGGATTCCCTTTATCAATCAGGGGCATAAAATATTTTGGCCTATTTTCAGATCTACCCGATATGCAAACAACATTTCATACAAATCGGTTCAGCCGTTTCGGAGGAGTTTGGTAATAAACATCGTGACACGAGAATTTTATATATTAGATACCTACCTACATAGCGATACTGATACTGATGGAGAGAATTTGGTATTAATTGCTATTCAAAGCATGCCAGGCGCAAAAATGTGTGAATCAAAGCGTCGCGCGTATGTGCAAGTAATGTTTTTACACCACCATATTGTTGTAACGAAATGCAACACTTATCCTATGTGGAAAGAAATCTACTGTAAGGCGTCTGATAGTAGCTTGAGATGATTTTTGACTGAAAGATACAACCACGTTAGAACCACGAGTCTACGTAAAACGTATGTACATAAATACCAATAGATACCTATGTACTTTTGTTGCTACTGCGGGTAGAAACACCAGTCAAATTGCATTAATTCATAGGTTATTCATATCCAGGGACATATACGAATAAACAAAATATTCCAGTCCCGCGCCGTGTTACGCCATCCAACATCCATGTACGTAGCAATGCCTTCCTTTATAATAATCATGTATAATCAAATATAAATGGAGATGTTACACAATGTAGGCGCATAATGTTCACTTCCCTACTGTGCAATAACTTTTCGTGTGATTGTAGATGGATAAATTGATCGTTTGGAACACTGTGTGCGTTTCACTAGCACTACTTATCGCCGTGTGTGTTGACTGCTTCTCCTTCTAAGGCTGTTAGCACGCGGCATGCATACGGAAACATGTCAACAGTAAATTTCACATAACTCACCTATATCGCTTTAGATAGTTCTCGTTACATTTGCCAATTTCTATTGAAAGCAAAAGTTAACAAAATGTACCTAGCTACTCACGCCATTTTGTTTTTAGCTATTTTGGAAGGTAGTCCGTAGCTGATACAATTGATTAAATAGGTCCTTCTTATATTCTTATTATTATTATATATATACTAGTTCTGTTTACGCGTGACTAGTAATAATAAGTACCTACCTACTTCAAAACTACTAATCTATTATTCTATGTCTTGACTCTTCCTAAGTTTGGAAACCCATTTAGAAACCACACAATGGTATGTCTATTAAATAGAGGGTTGGCCCAGCGACATGGTTACATGTTCTTACACTTGCTCCAGTCGACCCATGGGCCTACTTTGTAAAATACCTACGATTCTCTGTACCACCAGTTATGATATAAAATTCACAATAGAATAAGAGGTAGACGATAGTGAAGAACAATGCTTTGCGCACTAGAGAACCAGGAGCCCTCCATTCAGACAGTGAGACAGGAAACCAATTTTAAAGTAAACAGGGATCTTTAAATAAGAAGCTCTTTTGATCGTATACTCCTGTAAATAATAATATGTAATGTAAGTAAGTAAGTACTCAGTTACATTAATAAAGTCGCAGAGGGCAGCAGCGGAGGCGTTTCACTTTAAATTGATATATTGACTTGTATAGAGTGCACGGTCACCGATATTTACATACAATGCCCGCTAAGTAGCACTCCGCGAAAATATGAAATTTAAATCCGCAGATTAAACCAACGTGTATTGACAACCCAAAAGAGGGTCACACACCGTCAATTAAATTAACGACTCTTTCTTTTTCGATACCATTAGCCGCTCCCTGTCTGCCAAGTAACTAATTAATGTCGACATGCTGTGGTCATAGTGTCTCTATGAAGTTGACGAATAGCGCGAGATCTAATTCCAAAATATAAATAAATGAATAACATTATTAGTTAGGTAATCATCAACTTTTGCTTAGTACGTTTTTAGGAATTCTCAAATTTACATAGACGTGCAGTTAATATACCAATATAATTTACGGTAAAAGTTAGTTTTGCATGTAAGTAGGTACTAGGTATATGTTTTAATAAAAAAAAAGGCATAGTTAGGTAGTATTGGTATATAGGTGCTTTATCTGATACCGTATTCGAAGTACAAGCTGAACAACTTAGTTTTAGTGTTTATTGACATTTAAGGAATTTAACATCACAGTTTGTACTTTACGGCCTCCCACGCAAGCGAACTGATACTAGTTTATTGTGCATGCGTACCTAAAGCAGGCTTTTCATATTAAGTTTTGGTTTGGAATATTACGGTGTAAGCTAGCGCATTGCGATATATTTTCGATCGTTCGGCGGAGAGTTAGGTAAGTAGTATGTATGTACCGAGGTATGTGCATATAATAATGGTAGTTATATGGTGTGCGGTAGCACCCACACCCACCCGAAGAGTTGAATGAAGTGTTCGCGGGGACGTGCGCTATGAATGGCGAGGACCGGGGCTTGACCGGGCAGACCAGTATTATCTATGGGCAGACGTGCCGCAGACGTCGTGCGGAAAACGCGGGCCCGACGGCCATCCATACACATGTGCCGCGAATATAGTTTGTGACCACTCGTGTACGAGTACGCTCAACAAAATGCTTTTGGTAAGTATTCGACCTTTATATTGTATATTCGTACCAATTAAAAAAAAAACAAAATATCATGATGTGTAAACTCGCCTTAATATTTAATGAAATATAAAACTCATCAAAATTTAAATTGATAATTATTGGAAATGAAATAGGCTAACAATAAATGTGTAGCATTATAGTTATAGCATAAAAGTTTCAATATAAACCTACGTCCCGCAAATGTGCTCCTATCGCTGTATCGTGTAATGGACATCAACGCGCTGCATCGCTGTCGCAGTCAATAGGTTAGATTTTAAACACAAAAATATGTAGGATATAATACAAAATATCCAAGTTAAAAGTTTTATTACAACAACACATAACTATTTTTTTTATTATTTATTTATTTATTTACTTATAACCTCTTTACAGTATTTTCTACTAATGCGATGTTACAGGCCTTAATGATAAATTTATAATTAAAATTAAAATTAGCAATAAATATAAATAAAACAAACTAACTGTATTAAAAAGTAAACTATTATAAAATATACTTAAAAAATCTAACACCTAGATTGCTTGTCTCAATTCAAGTTTTTGATTGCGTTTGCATTAAATACTTAATAAAGCTGCTTAGTCGTTACATAATTTTAGAATAGCAACTTCACATTTCAAAGTTTAACTTTGATGCAATTATGCCAAATTCCTTTAGTGAAATAAATATTGCGTGTAGTGAATACATAAACGCTATCTATTATATTCTTCTCATAATAAACGTAATGAAAATCTATTGCATAAGATAAATTTGCGAGGCATCTTGTATCGTGCGTGGCTAACTATGCGTCCGTTAATTTGATGCATTCAGTTAATTGTTATAATATATTATAGGTATGTTTATCAACTAGTTACATAAAATTAGAACTGGTTTATGTTAATAAAGTAAATGTTATGCGAGGGCAGGAAACGGCAGTAGGTAAATAAAAATATTGCAGGTAATGGAAAATTATTTTTGATTAAGGATATGTTTAATCGCAATAACCAATATGCTACTTTTCACCCAAAATTTCGCCCGAGTACTTAGTGATTTTTTTAAGTATCTATGTCCGTTTTGTGTTTACAAAGCTCTACACCAAATTTCAGCAAAATCGATTCTTCAGCTTAGCCTTAAAATGTCATGTCAGTCTGTTATCATCCACAGACAGATCGACACTTTACCGTTTATTCGTATGGATTATACAACTTTTATTATTTTCAAGCCTTCCTAGCCTTCACTTTTCACCAAAGAAAACTAAGTGCCGAGAGTGAGTTCATCGCCGTCTTAAGCACAACATGCATCTTTCTTTGTATTTTCACTCAGGGAATATGTAGGTACACAGGTCTTCTCATGATCCTTTAATATGAATTTATTTAATTACTTATGTTCTATCGGAATATACGGGCTGCTATGATGACAGTCAAGTATTGCGCTGTGTGCAATTTTTAATTGTGGAAATAAATCGTACTAAAAAAGCTTATACCTCACAAAAAACAGTATGTATACTTATAACAATTTCGTGGGTAACACGCTGAACCTTAATGTTTTTTTTTAAGGTACTTGTTGCCTAAAAGTTACTCGTTATAGCATCAGCCAGTGAAAGTCCCGTTAAAATCGGTTCAGCTGTTTCGGAGATTAGCTGAAAAAAACAGATAGACAGAAAGTGGATAGGCAGACAGACAGATATTTTTTTAGTACTGTGTATACTATCATAAGCATTAATTGAAAAGCTGTCAATTTGAAAATACAAACAGACACTTCAATTTTATTTATCTGTATGTATAGATATAGATGTATATAATATTACAATTAATATTCCTCACGCCATCCCAGAAGCGTCTCCGAAGGGATAAGCAGAGGTGTTGTAACACCCACATTTCACCGAATATTATTAAATGCCAATGTGACAGAGGGTGATATAATATACTCAAATCGGTGTCTCTTGGGATTTTACCAAGAAAGCTAGCAGCATTGTCACGCTGAAAAGCAAAGCTGATTCTAGCAGATTTAAAAGCACCAGCCCACTTGTCACGAGTAGCCTCTACGAGACGACGTGCATGTAACCTCTTTAACCAGGGTTACGCCGCGAACGAGAAGCGATTTCCAGCGCAGAGAAACAAGAATAGGAAGAAATTCCACAAAGTACCTTCCACTAACCTAGGTACATATGTGAAATAATTTGTTAGAGTCGAAAACAGAATCACCATCTGTAATGTGGACGTTTACCCTTCTACTAGTAAATGTTGGCTATTGCACATATGACCACACCTTTCGGAACCCTTCTACTTTTTATCTCGCTAGTTTTCTGTGTCATGGTTTCCAATTAGAATATAAACGAATATAATAATAGGTACTTAGATATTGAACGGAAATACTACTAACTAGAATTTCATCCCATCATTCAAAATTGATGAGTATAATGTTACGTATCTGAATTATTAATTAAACACTTAGGACATTTAGGTACCTACGTCTAGAAAGAAGTCCAGGGAAATCGAGTAAGCAATGGTGACACCGACCGGCCGGCGCGTGGGCATCTTCTGCGACGGGTCATCGACACATAAACGTGTGAAAGCGTTACTCTCCTCCTGCACCCACACCGGTGCCGATTTATAGTCAGAATCCACGGAAACCTCAATTACTTACGTTATACAATAGATTCGGCCTGCAGTGCCGTAAACTTATTGCTCTTGATAGCCAAATGATAAATTGTTCATTGCTTAGTTCATATGGTCTTGGGGTTTGAGTAGTCGCCTGCCATGTAAGCGACGCAAGTTCGAATCCCAGCGAGGCCTGTACCAATTAGTTTTTCTGCAGTGATTTCACACCACGTGCTTTACAGTGGAGGAGAACATCTTGAGGAAACCTGCATATGTCTGAGAAGTCATTCAAAGACGTATGTATAGTGCCTGAGAAGGCGATGGACTCACCCTCTGTCACGTTGGCACTTAATTCGGTGAAATGTGGCTGTTGTTGTAACAACACCTCTGCTAGCCCCTTCGGGTACCCTTCTGGGATGGCGTGAGCATATTTATTTTAAATTGTTCATGATGAATAGGTGCATTGCTGTCAAAAATTATCTACGACGGAGAAACTTGGCAGTATTAAGTTTTGCTCGCGTAGATCAATTTATTAAAGCTCATGTTTTAACGTTGTTGCAATATTTAAATCCAAAAGCTTCTTACTCTACTACTCGCGGCTTCCGAAAAGGTACCTTTAAGGGCACAACAAAACACCATACTGTCATGTAGGTAATATGAACGACGCGCACCAAGAAGCGCCGAACACAACTAAGGTATTTATAATAATTGTCTATCGCTTTGCGGAGTACAGGCGAGAATATGCATGAATGTAAGTAATTTTAATGTTTTATTTGTCAAGCCTCCTACTTATTTATTACTAACGATTCACACGCTGATGAGTGGCCGCCATACGTCCTAATCTTTGAATGAATGGTGAAACTGTCGTAGAACAGCAATAAATATTGATTATAATTCATCCGGATGAATGAGTAATAAACTTAATTTTTATCACTGGCTGGATGGAAGACCGGCAGGCATTATGAAGTAACTTATTGACCGTAGGACCACCTAAGGCGCGAGTCGTGGTAGTCGTGGGGTTTGAGCAGTCGAAAACATCGTGAGGAAATCTGCAATATGTCTAAGAAATAATTCGAAGTCGTATGTAACCCTGAGACTGCGATAGGCTCACCATCTGCCACGTTGGCACTTAAGTTTCACCTTCGATGAATTGGGTGTTATTATTACAATTGCCTGCCCCTTCGGGGGAATACAGGCGTGAGTATATGTAAGTAGGTATTTATGTATGTAGTATGAGACTACAGAAGGTTCCGTTTATTAATCCCTTCCTCACTAAGAATGCCCCTCCGGTTAATAAAGAATGAAATAGAATGTGGGTATCGCTGGTTTTATTGGTATTGCGGAAATTTACTTTTAAGCGGTTATGACGAGCACCTATTAAGCCGCCACCCAAAGCGGCGGCGGGCGGCTGGCGGGTCGTGCGCGTGGGCAACAAACCGCCCGTGGCGCCACTCGGTCTGCGCGCAGCCCGTTCCCACGCCTGCTCCATCGTCTTATCAACACGCGCTTTATCCAACGAACGCCTCTCCAAACTTTCACTACTAAATATACGAGCTTTTTGGTTAGAGTAATTAAGTATTAATGCCAAACCTGTTCCGATAGAAGCAGCCGCACTGATAACTCTGACGTGAATGAAGGGCGGCTATCTTGATGACATCACAAATTTATTAGCCATATCACACGGTGTTAAATTAATGAAAGTGAAGTTACTCTGTGCAATACGCGCAAGTCACGCCCCTTATTTCATGGGACAACTGGCGTACTGGTGAGTGTAATTTAAATACACTTCTGCCAAGCTATTCACCAACTGGACCTAAGATAGACACATGTGTCCAGTTGGCGAATCTCAAATGTATATCATTTAGTATAAAGTAGTAGCCATTCTGCCTACCCCTTCGGGGAACACAGGCTTGAGCATATATATACGTAGGATGTATTGTCTACTGGTATTAGAAAACTAATAAGGCAAAATTATTTAGTTTAAAAATAAACAATTTGATTGATTAATCTCCAATATTACTAAGACAATCAGACAGTGAAATCCCTAGTTTTAACGCTGACGATGACGGTTAGAATTAGTAACGTTTAATAAATAAATAACCATGTAATACCGATGAGCATTGACTGTCTGGCACTCGACTCGCGGAAACTAACGGAATCGGAGACAGGTTCAGTCAGATGTTGTTTAATGTCATGTCCATTGTGAACGTAAAGCCCCATCATGCATACTTTACCTACCAACCTTGCTGCACACAGCAGCTTGCATCAATAAAAAATAAACATAATTAGCTAGGTACCTAATAATAACGTGAAGCCATAAAATGCATTAATGGCTATACATAATTTCTTAATTACTAAACAGAGTCGAGTCCCTTCGTGGGACACGCAGAGAGAGCATGGATCGTCATTTTATACCTACGTCCACCCTTCATGATTTTTCGTTTGTATTTAGTATTCGATTGGTAGGTAGTAATGACTTCCATTTACGTCCTTATAGGTGCCGTCAAAAGTTATGAGCGCTCAGCTAGCAACAATAGCATTATAAATGTGCATTTATTTTATTCGCGTCGCGCATTCAGATAGACAGAGACACACTCATAAAATTACTACTGGGTATTCAAGGTGAGCGCTCCTAACTCGGGACGGCACCTGCCGCGTTATTCACTAAAGTATCTTAGCGTCGCACTCATCGTCGTGTGCCGGTTTTTAAGAAACGGAATTGAACATTATTATCTATATATTATGTAGGTATAAATTTCCTATGATAGAAAACAACGCTCGTCGTCGATTTCGACGCTGAAAAACCTTTGTGAATAACGCGGCTGTACTTAGTTACTTGGTCCATCAACGTTAACTGGGCACTTAGTTGACATGTTAACGTGTATTGTTATTGATTTAATTTAATTATTAAAACTAGAGGATTTGGTTAGCCACAATGACTTATAAAACTTGAAATGGAAAGTTGCGACCGCACTCTGTGCCGCGCAAATGTTTGCGGAACGTGCTCATTGAAACACCGGCCACTGTCAAATAGGCTACTTCATATGGGATGGTATTTTTAGGTCAATTTGTAGGTATTTCTTTGATTGACTTAGGTAGGATAATAGATCGTAGAGAAAAAGAAATTCAAGAAGAGAAATAAGTAAGAGGAGAGGTACTCGAATTACCTACTTACAATTAGATTAGATTGATGGGACCTGTTTGTAGAGGGAGTCACCCTATTAGCTTATTTCACCTGGTAAAGAAGAGTGGAACCGGAAGAAAAAAATAATGTTTAAACGTACGGAGCTGACGAACAACAGTCGAGGCAGCGGTGCCCCACGCAATTCATCTAGGTATTTTAAATGGCCAAAATGACAAAATAATCATCGTACTTAGAAGCAGATAGATATGTATTAATGTCGTAATTGCAGTACCGGCCTAAGTATCATTCTTAAACTTAGTCAATGTGAAAAACTTCCGAGAGAGTGAAAGGACCCCGATAGAGGGCAAATTAGATGCCAAAGGCCTTTACTATTCCCATCGAGTAACGTTTAAGATTACAATTCGTCGCACGCGCCGCTTTCACTGAGTATCCAACGTATCCTTGTGAGTTGCCTCGGCACGGCGCATCAGGTCTTCGGGTCGCCTGATTCGTGATATTTAAGGTAAATTACCTACATACATACATATGCTCACGCCTGTGTTCCCCGAAGTGGTAGGCAGAGGTGTTGTTATCACAACACCCACTTTTCACCGAATTTGATTAAGTGCCAACGTGATAGATGGTGAGTCTATCGCCGTCTCAGGCACTATATATGTATACGTCTTTGAATTACTTCTCAGAAATATGCCGGTTTCCTCACGATGTTTTCCTTCACCGTAAAGCACGTGGTGTGAAATCACTGTACATACGTTTTTTAGAAAAACTAATTGGTACAGGCCCCGCTGGGATTCGAACCTATTTCTATTTAGTTGCTGTGCCACCTCAGACATCTTCATGCTTTGAAATCTTTCGACTTTTCATAAGGTACGTCGAGACGCGACGGGCCTGTGCATAACTCTAGCTAGGTACTACTAATTACACACCATAATCTATAGACTACCTCAGCATCACGGTCACCGATTGCAATGCATTTTTCAGAAATGAGTTCTTAATAGACAATAAGCTGAAATCAGACTAAGATATGACAAATGATCATCTCCTAATTGTGAATAAGGAAAGTATGCCGGTAGGTTTTACTTACCCATGGGAGATTGGGGACATCTACCTATGCACGCACTTATACTGATGTAGGTACAGAGAAATGAAAATTATTTGTTCAGCTTAGGCCTCGGAACGTCGTCGGAATTTACCACCCGTTTGGAAGACCTTTGAGAAGAACCGACAGGCGGCAAGTTGGGTACTCATATGCATGGTGCACATAGATAATGGCACAAAATATAAGCTATTTAAAAAAATATATTATTATCACGCTGATAAAGCACCCAACTGTTATGTATAAATAGTTTTGGGATTTCATAGACCTAACTAATTGAAATCAACACACAGCCTAAACCGCTGGTCCTCGAGATATGACATTTGGAGAGGAAAGCGTATTTCGCTTCGCTCCCGCCTCATTCTTCTAACGGGGCGGGGGTGAAATGGCGGTTGAAAGTTTGTAATGTGGAAATTACAGCCACAAAGAGCAAAGACGTGGGCGAAGGCTAGTAACTCTATACCTCAACTACTTCGGAATTTGTTGAAATTGCCATCTTAAGATTTATCTGTAGGTACGTAGGTACTTACTTAAGTAAGTATATTCTTTTTTAATGAGCTAGATCCTGCAATATTTTTGTATACCTAATCTTCGTACATAAATAGGTAGGTACTAGTACGTAACTGTGATGACACCTTGTGATACAAATTAACAGAATATACCGACTATGTATGTATACCTACGCTACAGTTAAATCACGGTTAATCGAAAATGATTCCGAAAAATAATTGTGGCGTCAATTAAAACATAATGGTAAAGGTACTTATTATGGGGAGTAAATTTTCCATGAAGAGCAGATCGAGGTCAAGCATTTCGAGTATAAATAAAGAGGATGGTTAAAATATTAAATTAGCTCGTCTTTCTTCCTGCTACGGCTGGCATTTTAACGAGCAATTCTGCGCCCAGAACCACCCAAAAAATGTCTGACAACTTACATCAACGCTAATTGGACGAAAATCATGTTCCAAGGCAAGTTATCGACGAAACAAATTGACGAAAAATGTAACCCTACAAGTATATGTAGCTAATGTGCTCACTCCAAATACGAGTTTTAAAAAACAATATGTATTAAATAAGTACAGTACAAACCTCCTATTTAAAAGCATGCATAATACCTACCGATAATATTTATTTAATGTACACTGGATAAGCAATATATTCTTCGGTCTTGATTGTTGCAGAAGCAGTACAGTTCGTTGCTACTAATGTTGCTGCTGACTTCAGCTCACTCTCTCAGCACTCCACCCGATTCCATAGGCATCTCTTCACACAAGCACGTTAACAATATATCTTGTAAGTATTTATTGTGCCACTTCTAATTTGTACTTTATATGGGTACGTACCTGCAGTACAGTACAACAAATTAATATTTAGTTGTTAAAGTTTTAATTCCTACTTTCTACTTTTGATTCCCTCTACAAAACCTAAATGTCATTATTGCTTCAGATGCTGGAGAAATGTTAAGTGGACTGGCATCAATATTTTCCCCTCGTATGGACTTTGATCAATGGAAACCGCTCACTGGCCGCGGTGACCCTTTACGCAACGATCCCACTTACGACTACGAACCACCAGTACTCGAACGAGTCCACTACTGGGCTGATGATACGCGGCCCGACAGAGAGGACTTCCCAGAGAGAAAATCCGAAGTTCTTATGCTAGGAGTTTCTTCTCGAAAACCAAGCGTAACGCCGCGCCCTCCGCCACCGCACCCACGGAGGCCAACCCATCAACACCACCGCCCATCACCTCCAAAATACGAAGATTTCACCTTTAAAATAAATGAGCACTACCCCATGACTATACTAGTGCCTCCACCCCCTCCTCCACCTGGACATCAGCAGCCGCTCTTCACTCTGAACAATGAGAATTTTTCTCGGCCCTCCTTTAAGATACCCATGACTGAAGCTCCATCTGTCATAATAACCCAAGAAACTACCTCTGTACCGGAACACCTTACATCACTTTACGCGTTACAGGAAGCTAATTTAATATATCAGTCTTCAACAACACATCAAAACTGGAATTTAAACACAAATAAGACTGGAACACCAATAAGCGGAACTGTGAGCAGTGATTACGCAGGATGGGGACCAACGACGCCGCTAGATGAAATCGATGTAAATAATGAAACGCACAATTTAATAACTAATGATCCTATCGAGCTTATACATCAACCATACAAATTTTATAGACCTATGCTATCAAAGGCGCCCCCTCCTCCTTCCATGGGTACACCTGGTCCGTTACGGCAGCCGACATTTCTTCCTACCGTATTACCTCCTACTGTGCTTAATGAGACTACGACAAGTAAATATGACACGTGGCCAACAGAAAAATCTACTTACGAATTATATACAGAAAATCTAGACTATTATGAAGACACTTCAACTGAAAAATCTACTACAATAGTATTCGAACCTACACCTAATCCCCTTGAAAAAGGAAGACCTGAGACTGGTCAATTTGATATGCTTGGGCCTATGCTGTCCATGCCTTTGGTAAATGGTCCAGATAGACCCGAAGACAATCTTTATGCACATGCATCAGAAAATAACCAAGTCTATAGAAAACAAACACCGGAAGATATCATTAAACTGAAGACAATGCAAACGATGCTACCGCCACCGGTAACAGAAATAGTCGAAACTACTACAAACACTTATTATAAACAATCCTACCACCCGAATGCCCATAGCCTTAATAGCATTCTCTTAAACAACAAAAATATAAATAAACCTTCGCAACAAACACCCGATCCTTACTTACATATGCGATTTACTACACCGATAACCACACCAATGGCTACTCAACCAAAATCATCCACAGAAGCGCCTTCTGTGCCCATGTATTTAATTATACAAGGTCATTCGAAGGTTAAAACATACAGTTCAAAACCAAAACCAACTGACGAAAAAGATACTTTGATCAACGAAATTACAAAACCTAATGAGACCACTCAAGTAAAGCACCTACATCCAATAAAAGACAAATATGTCAAGAAATTAGAAAAGGTGGATAAAAGAACAAATAGAGCTTATAACTTAAGCTCACTAATCGATCAAGGGTTGGGATCTATTGAAATACAAGAAGCGGACGTCGGTATCAAATATGACGTCAGCGATGGCAGCAATGTGCCCGTCGAAATATACAGAAAAGGTATCGTAGACAGCGACGAGAATAATTATATATCATCGAATAATAATACCAAGAAAATTAAGCGCATAAAAAGACAACTTGATTTCGAAGATCTTTTACCGTTTGATGAAGACTCTATAGAAGAATACGTTTATAATTTCTTTGAGGGTAAAAAAAATGAAACTGGTATCACGGGACTAATTGCGCAAGCAGTAACTAGTGACACAGCTGCAGTCGTCGACGAACTAGATGATGACGATGCCGACAGTAAACGAAGGAGGCGAAGGATCAAAATATAAGGCCATTGCTTTTTAGTATAATACGTTTGTAGCACAATGCCAAAAATGGGTTTTAGTGCAGAAGACTTCTTCAGTTACCTTCATTGAAATTTAAACCTATAAAATTTCTGCAATTCAAACTCAATCAAAATCAAACTAGCTAATCTCAATTTACCTATTCGATTAGTTAAATAATCAATGGCACCCATCTTCGCTACCCACCGATACCTTTTCGAAAACTTGTGTTCAATTTTATATGTTAATAATTTGTGTAAACAATGTGAAGTATACGTATGTGCTAAGTATTGACATGACGTCGTAGAAAAGCAACATACATTTAAAGAATTAGGTAAATATGTTTATTTTTCCTGAAAGGACAAAAAATATTCATTGGATATTATGAAAATATTAATTTTGTTATTAAAAAACGTCTAACATCCAGTTTATTACTTATATAAAAACTAATATGGTAATGTGAGAAGGCAAGGTAAACATATACCTACTACTTAAGTGCTGATGACGTACCTTCATTCTGAAAGAACAAATTTAATTGATAGCTGTAATTGTGAGCAAATGATATAAAGATTTAAGAGTTGTAACGCCAACTTTGAAAATTATAAAACTGAGAGCTTAAACATTTTAATAAGTTATTTAAGTTATATTCTGTAAGTTGAGAGTGCTGACACAACTTTATTTATTACCTATATAAATGTAAGTTATTTAATATATTGTTTTACACATTAGTTATTTTTATTATTTATAGACATTGTCGAAGCTTCATCGCGTCTCCAACCTTATTGTATATGTCTTTCGGCTCATTTTTTTCGTCCAATCACATTTTGTGTAACGTGACCACCACTCGGGTCGGGTCACTAAAAAATTTGTTCTCGTAATCTATCAACCGCCAAGTAAATTCAATTTCCTAAATTTCCATTCTTTTCATTGTTCGCCTAATCCTGAACAGACATAGATAAAATAAAATAAAATAGCCCTGCTATTAATGATTTTGTGCATAGTGGCTCCATATGTAAAAGAGCAAAGAACACAACATCGTACCGTGGAAATGTCCTATGACGAAACATGCATATAAATCTAATACTTAGTTGAATTTGAAAATTTCATAAGGGCTGTCATAGACGGTTGTCAGTCTCACCACCTTATTACAAAACGTTTCTATAACCATAACCAACGTTGCTGCATCCCTTTTAAAATCCGTGTCACAAAAAGAAATGGTTTAAAACCACAGGACTATCTTACGCAATGCTTTTAATAAGGGTGGCAATTCTAGAATTGGAGCAACGTATTAGGTACACTAAATTAATCATAAAGCGCCTGAAGCGGGCACCTAACTACCCCAAAAACTATATAGGTACACGTTAGAATTTTCCGCCCATTCATCAGAACATGGAAAATGTTCTATTTTTCTAATTATGTAGGAAGCTTTAGATTGATACATGTGTACAAAAAGCCACGCGCCGCAGCGGACGCGGCCCACTAACATACACTTTTCTTACCATCCTTTTCGTAGAAATAGACATAGACACCTTAGATAAAGTGAAAGCTGCTTATAAACCCATAAAGTCACATTTATTGCGATCCATAGAAACTTACAAGGAGTCTTCAATGAAGGGTTAACAGTAGAAATAAGTTGGTATGATGTAGAGACGCTTTAAAAGGGTTCGTTTACTTGAAGGGCTGCTTTAGAAATATATGCAGGTGTTGTGTGCTTAAACAAATTGAACATATTATTAAAAAGTAGACTGCTTGAATTTTCGATTCGGAATTACACCAGTCTGCTTGGCAGAGACATATTTTATAGTCGCCATCAGCATATCTGGAAATAAGGTATCGATTTAGTTTCATATAAAACATATTATAAAATTTATAAATCAAAAAATAATAATGACATGATTTAAAGTTGCAAAATAATGTACTAACTTTTCGTATTTGCAGGTCATGGCTCGGTTGGGTAAGTACATACTCGGTGGAAGAGAATCTCCTTTAAATGACTGGTAGCAGCCGCGCTGGACCATCCACGAATGATGCGCGCGCGCAGACCATGATCTCACGAAGCACATAGCGTTCTCTGTAGACAATTTTGCTGGTATGACACTCATGCGTTAGGTACTATTCTAACTTATATGGGTACATAATAATAAGAAATGGAACAAAACACTACGCAAAGGTAACGTTTAACTGCGATCATTTGTAAGGTGGAGTACCTACCAACCTATGGTCCTCGTCGGGCAGCTCCGAAACTCGAACGAGAAAGCCCGTTAATGCCCTACCTACATAACTACGAGATAAATACCTAGGTTAATACCTAAATATAATCAATATATTTCTGCAACCTGCACATTTAATAAGTAATTCAAAGACGTATGTATAGTGCCTGAAACGGCGATAGACTCACCATCTGTCACGTTGGCACTTAATAAAATTAGGTGAAAAGTGGGTGTTGTGATAACAACACCTCTGCCTACCCCTACGGGGAATACAGGCGTGAGCATATGTATGTATAATCAATATTTCATAAGCCAGCTTTCAGTTGGTATTGAAAGTGCGTGATTGGATCAAACCCTCTCTACCCATAATCTGTATTCCGAATGGGTATATTATGTTTCTGAAACGATCAGATTTGTAAGCACCTCCAGTACAGTTGACCAAGTACCCTCGGCTACTGTTGAAGTACAGAACATGAGCTGATACAAAGTCTCCGCCACACTCGGTCCAATCTCGATGCGTCGAGCTGCAGTTATAGCATAGCAAACCGCTCGTAGTGGTGAAGACATAAACGAATATTATCCAAAAAATAATGAGCAACATCTTTCAGAGTCAATCTACTACTATGCCCTTTTAATATGGTAGGTATAATATTATCTTAGACCATACGAAAATGTATATAAAAACATTTTAATACAAAAATTAAGGAATATGATCAGTGTCAATCACAATGACAATGAGTCGATGTAATAAGCTCTTGTCGTCAGAAATAAAATCTCATTAAGTCAGACTGGAACACAGAGTTTTCGGACAGGAATGTACAAATACAGAGTACGTATTTGTAATTCGTTTTTTTTTTTGTTCACGAGGGGGAAACCTTCAAAAGGTCCCCGACCGCCCTGGGAGAGGCAGATCGGGGTATGTGGGCTTCTTACCGCACTAAAACCCCCCCGGTGGCCATGCTCAGTGCTCAGGGGGGACTCCGGGTACTACGTATTTGTAATTCCTATTTCAAGTAGGAATGTACACATGGTGCTTTTCTCATTGGGCCTTGGCATCAATTATATTACTAGATTATTTAAGGAAGCAAGAGACTTTTGGCATTATACCAGGTCTACCTGTGTGAATTATCATTGATTAACCACTTTTCCACTTAGGTACACTGTTGATGACAGCCCAGCCAAATAGGTATGTTTGGTAACCGGTAAAATTTTTACTTCGAGGACTATCAGTGGTCTAAAACCATAGAATAGGTACCTACATTATAGGTACTGTATATATTGAGATAAATACATGTATGGCACGAGGATACGCTGTATAGGCGGTCGTCCATCGAACAAATAGCTGCTAGCGAACTTCTTCACCGAGCAAACGATATGAGCAGTAACTAATGTTACACTTTTGCACATTACGTTACAACCCTACTCGTAATCAGTTTAGGTTTTTATTATTGATTCGGTCATTTATGATTGAATTTATACGATTTATGTGTTATTCAATAAATAACCTCCGTAAATACACACCAATGCAAAACACACACCTGTATTTGCCCTTGTTGACTGAAATGCATGTTCAATACGAATACGAGCACAATTACCTGGACAAGATATAGTCAAAGAACATTTTAGTCTGGTGACCGCCCTGCAGCTGGGGCCAAAAACACCCGTTGACACTAAAGGATCACTCCCGTAGTCGAAATTTGTAAATGTTCCGTTGTAACATAAAATACAGTAAGTTTTACTAAAACTATCTACCAATAGTAGAACTATGATTATAATCATAACCGATTAATTTTGACAGCATGGCCCTGCGTAACCACGCCAACTGTTAGTAGGTCATGATTTAAAAATGTAGGCCTTTCTACAATCAATAAAAAACAAGAATGTTCAGTTCAATAATGTATTTTAGTAGTTTCATAAATTGATAACTATTCACTATCGGTGAGGTAACAACTCTTGAAGAACCATATCTGCGATCTATTTTTCTAGTTCTAAAATTCGGGCGCATTCAAACCATCAATGTAGGGACTGCCTTACAACATTATCAAATCTGCAAAATAATTTATAATAAACCGCTAAAGTCAAATTATGGACAATGCAAATAAGTGTGTTGTGGTGGGAACGGCCAAGCTGGAGAATGACTTGAATGCACCCAGCATACCGCCGCGCCGCACAAACTCATGGCGTACTCCCCGTACCTACGCAAACAGCGACGTTTATTGTAACAACATACCCTCACATTCTTGAAGCGTTTGCACGAGTTGCATTTGGACCCAAAACTAAATTAACTTAATGCAGGTCTTCTGTACCATCCATGCTTAATCACATTAAGATTTTCAAAATATAAATATTCCACACATTCGTCACAAAGCATCAGTGAAACCCAAAGTCAACAGTAAATTTTAACATTGTAACATTAATTTATCAATGCCTTCCTACCATGCAACCATTGCGACTGGACAGTTGTTTACTTCTGTAAATATTTATTATACTCCTCATATGCTGCACTGGATTTAACAAACAAAACAAGTCAATTAAACAAATACAATTTGTTATTCCTCAATCATGTTGACTATGACGTGCCTAATTTACATTACACAAAGTAAATATGAACAATTAAACAAATTGGGTAGATAATTATAATAACATGTACTTGCTCAGCCTCCAGTGATCGCTATGTCATTAGAATTGAAAAAATATGATTGTTTGAACCAAATCAAAGAGCTGTAACATTTCATTAGTACACACAATTTGGTCACGCATTTTGTTCAATCTTAATGCATAAAACACGTTACAATTTTCTAAGCTAAATATTTTCAAGAGAAACAATCAGGTGACAAACAACTTCAATATGAAGTAGGTGCCTACTTAACATCTGGATATAAGTAAAATACGTGAATTTTTTAACAATATTTTACTACTAATAAATATGACACATACCCACCATTGATATAATTTAACTCAAAAGAAATAATATTTACAATAGATTATCCAAATAACAAGTTTGTGATATTACTGATAGAGTTTTGAAATACTTGAACAGAGTATTTTTCAATTAGTGCTATGTGTTTTTAAGATATTAGTGTTTTTACATATTATGTATGATTTATGTGTATTCTGAAAGTACAACATCAATAATATTATTGAAAAACTAGTAATTGTTTATCTGAATAGACATTTACGTATATATCTATATACATGATGCACCAAATTACAGCTAATGGCAAATAAACGTACTACGTTAACACCGTAGATATTTGTTACATCGTAAGAACAAGTTTGCAACGCGTTGGGAGTTGGCGGCGGATGGTAACAGTCACAACGAGAATATCATCTGGCATTCATTTCAATAAACATTTTAATGTTTTTAGTATATTTCCGCATATAATTTTATGCAGATAAAAATACAGTCAATTTGAGAACCTCCCCCTTTTTTTGAAGTTGGTTATAATGGAATCTACCTTCATAATTTCTAAATCAAATATAATAAGGATAACACATATGCAATTCAATAATGTGTGTCTGGCTATTATGGATGGCCAGGTACTATTCTCGTTGAAGATATGAGGAGTGCAGAGACGAAGGCCTAGCTTACTGTCCAGTCCAGTCCCCAACGCTCAGATACCTTCAGCTGCGCTGCCGCTGCATCCTTCAGCGAGAACAAGTGAGTCATTTCTAGCTCAGTCTTGGCTAGTGATATGGCCTTCTCAAACAGCTCCAGAGACCGTCTCAGATTTCCCCTGGAATCAGAATACATTATTTGTAAATAGATTATTCCTCAGTGGTCAGCAGCCTTGCCTGCTAAGAACAGATCTTAAGTGGGATCCCTCCTGAGAATTGATATCTCAGTAATGAACAAGAGCATTCTGTAGTCTTAGATATTACATGTATTTACCTATGTAAAAATCTGACTCCAACACATGAGTAAAGCAATAAATTATTCTGTAATACTCATAGTGCAAGCTCCTCATAGTTTGGGACGAAAGATTAATTTTTTTATAATGTTATTATAAAACTTTGTGAGTCTAAATTATGTATTTTCTTCATAAGTGAAACATTTTTAAGACTTTAATAGGTATCTTATTGTCAGATTGAAAGATCATACAACATACCTGAGAGCCTCTATCTAAGAATGTTTACTTGCTTTGTGATAATATTGGTAACTGATAACACAATGGATAAATGTTCAAGTTTAACTTGTTGTGATAACTTACTATGTGGAACAGTTATTCAATACAGTATGTCACATGATTAATAGACAACATTATCAAAATTGAAGCACTCCATTTCTTTAGCGGTTATAAAAAGATTTATAATATTATAATATCATGTTTGTAACAATATGTATAGGCTTCATTATCATAAATAATACAAAGATAATATAATTACTAGGTAATCATAATGGACTTAATAGAATTAATGGAATATGATTGTTATATAATAACCATTATGATGGAACAAACTGAATATCTAAGTACATTATTAACACAAATAATGACCTAATTAGAATTAATGTAAGATTAATCTTGTACTGGGGACAGCCTAGACATAAGGTTGGTACAAAAGTATCTAATATCCTTACCTCTGTACTTCAATGGTTCCTAGAGTTTCATATGCAAAATCACATTTGTCATCCATTTCAATAGCTTTGTTAATCAGTTTGACAGCTTTATCAAAGTCTGTATTCTTCTGCAGTTGCACCAAGCCCTTGTGTACATACAGTGTGGCATTGCTGGGGTCTACAGACAGGGCAGAGTCAAACAGAGCCTCGGCACGCCCCCATTCCTGCTGGTCAGACAGCACCTGGGCAAACAGGATGTAGGCCTCGGCACATTTAGGGAACCTCTCAAGGGCTCGCTCAAAGTCGGCTCGCACTTGTGTCAAAGCCCCGACATTCTTGTTTATCTGTGCATGTCTGTAATCTGCATAGCACTTCTGAATATAAGCAATTGAAAAGTTTGGGTTCAACTCAACTGCTTTAGCAAACTCAGCAGTTGCTTCATCCATGCGTTCCAGCAGCAAGTATACCTGTCCACGGTGGTGATATATGTCAGAATTATTAGGATCCAGCTGGGCAGCCTGGGCAAAGTCCTCCAGGCAACTCTCAGTGTTCTCCAGCTGTGTGTACAGAGAAGCTCGCTTGATCAAAGCATTCACCTTCACTTTGGTGGGTGCATCACTGTTGATAACCTTGCCAAGGTCTAATTGGGCTTCTTCATGTCTGCCTAACAACAGATAAAATGTTGCACGCAAAAGTAATGCCTCATTTAGGTACTCTCCATTACTGTTCAATTCTTCGGTGCAGGCATCTACAAGTGATTCATATTCTTGTGCATCCAGTGCTTGTTTAGCTTTAGCGAATCCACCAGACAAATTGTCAGCGAGCTTGATTTTGGTGATGGGATCTTCAGAAAATGCTGAGAAATATGTCTTTATGAAATGCTTAGATGGCATAATAGGACACCGCTTGGCGAGAGCCTCTCGTGCGTGTTGTCTGCCGAGAGCTTTCAGAATGCGATCGGCGTTAGCCAAGGAGCTCTGAACTTGAAATCGTTCAAGAATACAAGCAGAGGTGACATCCTCCAGAGCCAGAACAAGGTCTCCACTTTTCTCAGCAGCACGGGATCGTCTCAGGAACGCTTTCACGTATTTCTCGTTGAGTTTCAGAGCAAAAGTACAATCCTCTTTCACTTGCTCCCACATCTCACGCTTCTCATAACATGCAGAACGATTTTGATAGAAAGTGGCGAGATCGACGGGACGATCTGGGGGACACGCCTCGATCGCTTCATTGTACAAGGTGATAGCTTTATCATACTCGCCTGCATGGAAAGCCCGGTTCCCGGCGGCTTTCAACTTCATTGCGCGGTCGATGGCCGTCTCGGAGACTTTAGCATTATCTTCGTTGTCCAATGAAATTGTAGTTTTCGCTTTTAACTCTGCAACTTTTTTCTTTTCGGGGTCTTCCAATCTATTTCTCATGTATAGGTAACCTAAACCAATCGCAAGAGGTGCACCGAGAAGAATGGCCAGTTGCCATTTAGGAAAAGGTGTACTCCCTGTCGAAGCCATTTCCTTTCGGCTATTGCTTCAATAGATAGAAAAGTTGGACAATCCACCATTTACTTTTTTAATACGAACTTTTAGTTTACACAGAACTCGAAATTTCAATTTTTACACCGTTCTTCCCATTTCATTGATATCTTCACGCACCGAGCTAAGCATGCATAGACAAAAAAAATTCTTGACATGACATTATAACTTTTATTATTTGTTAATGTACCTGTCCAAAAAGAATTCTTTGAAATACCAGCCTGTTAAGAGGGACACACACTGCGCTATATATCTATATATAAAACCCAGTCGGTCAATATGCAGAATATTATTATTTTTCTTTGGGCCTGGCGGCAGCCCATTTGTTATTAGGTTACTTAAACGAAACGGTTTGGTTTAATACTGCAATATTTTTCGATATTAATAACACCTGTGTCGGAAAAATTTGCACTCTGTCGATGGTGGCAGTATCATAAATGAAGAAAGAATATTCTTTCTCTTTTGGTCACACGACACGGTCAGTGACTTACAGTGGCTTACAATGATAAAGAAAAAAACTGTAGCATTTTTCCGATGGATTTTTACTTTCTCATGGGAAAAATGCGACTGGTTGTATGTCATTGGTGGCATGAATTGTTAAATTTTTCTTTGTTTTGACTGCAATGTTATAGCTTATATAAAATTATTAAAAAAAACTATAATTAAAATGAATATGTGGTTAAATGTAGAACCTAAGTAGGTAACCAAGTAAATATTTACATACCCTAAAATTGGGTGAAATATGTGCTTCATGTGATTTTAATAAGACCTATTTTGTACCATATTTCATGGGAATAAATATGGTATTATATATATTTCTAGCAGTTTTCCCCTGACAGCATTTTTTTTTTGTATACGGAACGACCTGTCAGATGACAGATGCCTTATGTCAATGAGGAAGTGACATGTATATCATGTGTCAGTCATAAGTTAAGTAAGTTTTCCATATGTCTTCTGTCTGGCTGACTGAACAAACAAGCTTGAAACATTTGAAGGGACATCACTAACTTATATTGTTTTCTTTAAATAAATAGGTTTACATATAGAGAACTCACACCAATAATTTATTATAATTTATATCAAATGCATTAAAACGTACTGAACGACTTAATTTATAGCACTTTGTAAAAATAACCAAGAAATTTGCCAAATTATATTTATAGTTTAAGTCACACACTATAAAAATAGAAAATATGCTAGTTAATAAATTAAGTAACCTTGTAAGTAAATATTATTTTACCTAGACTATTGAAATTACATAGATAGCCTGTTTAATTTAAATATAAACTATAAAATCTAGGTAAATATGTGTTTTATTTTAGGTAAAAATCAGCCGGTCTTCAATGTTCCATAAGATGGTTGCAGCACCAACTACAAAACTCCAACAAATGCGTTGGAAAAGTGATTTGTATGAACCAGACTATCTCATTGTAAGTAGACTTCTAAATAAGTATTTTGCTAATAGGAGCCTATTGTGTAATAGTCTAATATAAAATTAAAATAAAAGTTGCCGACACTAATGTTGTGTCACACATAAATGTGTGTGTGTATGTTATTATAATAAATATAAAGTATGGATTACTATCCACTTGGAAATTAGTAACTAGCGACTATGTAATCTAGTACAATATTTCAGAGTATGGAACCAGATGAGCCGGTGTATGACTGTATAAACTTGCAATTGAAAGGGTATGACTATGCACTGCTTGAAGCATGTCAGAAACAAATACACAGATATGCCGAAGTCATGGGGTTACAAGTTGATGAATGGTAAGAAATGGTAACATTTACAATAGCCATGATCATTCTGTATTATATCTTACTTATTGTTACCCTTACCCCATTTGTTATAATCAGCATCTATATATTTTGATAGCATGTTTTTTTAATACATCAATCATAGTTGTAAAAATCATGATTATTACTAAGTAATATTGTCCATATTATATTTGTGTACCATATGGGAGTGAAATGTTCACAATTTAAACAAGCTCCCTTTTCATATTCAATAAACTTTGAAAACAAAATCTGTTTTTACCTACACTGTATTTCAAACTTTGATTAAAGTTGGGCCACACCTGCCAAACAGCTGAAAGTGCAGAGATTCAAACCTAGAGGAACAGCCATTGATTCTGAATATCACCTTAATATCTACGAGAGAAATGTGCAGGTTTGCAAATTGTTTACATTATTTGTAGGCTAAATGTTAATAACAAATATACCAAATTACTTTGGATATTAAACGGTGATAGACTCACCATCTGTCACATAGGCACTTAATCAAATTCGGTGAAAAGTGGGTGTTGTGATACAACACCTCTGCCTACCCCTTCGGGGAATACGGGTGTGAGCATATGTATGTATTAAACGGATTAATAGAAAAGTTCATGATACAGAAGATTAGAAAAGTGTTGAAATAACTGTGCATGTACTTTTTTTTGCGTCACGCCATACTAGACCCAAAAATTTTGTACCGCACATTCAAGGTCAGCGCTCATAACTCGTGATGACGCTCATAATAAGAAGAATAAATAAGAAATGTGTCTATGGACGAAATATTAGTTCTGAAACTGTGACTGACATTTCAAGGATTTTTTTATGTCCCATGATTAGGTTTTAAGAAGGTATATAATGTTGTAAGGTGAACGATGTACCGGCGTGGGCGCTGGGCACGTTGCTCCGAGTGTCCCGCGCGCTGCTGCCCGAGGGCTGCTCGCTCAACGCACACGAACACGACGTAGAGCACGAAGAAGTGCGCTACGTGCCAGACAACCAGCTCCTAGATCTGAAACAACAACTTGAAGATATGGGCGGCAGTCGTGTTGACAAAAAGAAGAAGAAATAATTAAAAATACAAGCCAATTTCTGCTTTACGAATATCATGCGAATTTTGGCATGCGACATCACTTATGTAGGGCTTATGAGGTACATAAAATTACAGTATATTGTTTTTCAATTGGTAGCTGGAAAGCAGTGTGGTATCAATTTCCGTGTTACGGAATTTAACAGTGGTGTTACTTTACTTACCTAACTATTCACTTACCATCTGGACAGTCATGATATTGTGTTTGTTTCTTAGCCTACTGGTAAAAGAAATACTTAAATCTATGATGGCATGTGTCCACATAAGTCCAATACTAAGTAATTTAAATAACAGGTAACAAGTATACTAGTTTATGCCTATAACACAGATATACCCAAGCAGAGATTAGACGAATGTGTGATGTAGCCGTAAATGTATTGTAGATATGAATATAGAAAATTTACTATTTTTAAATGTTTAATTTTTACGCGGTAAGTGAGGTACCTATTACGGCCCATAATCTATTCTACGGATTAGCAGACCCTGACCTACAATCTATTTTATGTCTGTTACTCGTACGTGCATTAAGATTACAAAGGTTGCCGTTTTTTTAAAGGCCATATAGATAGTCTGGTCATATTCCATACCCATTTATGAAAGAATGAATAGATATAAGTACCTTCACCCTTTTATTAGACACTCAGTTTTATTAGGCACTCACTATAGTGCCTCGTGCGAGTTTTCTTAAAATCGCCGTCACAAGTCATCGCGTCGACGTAAACGCAGATTTGTAAGGGCTCACAATAGTGTCATCATTCGGCCGATAGACGGCGTAGATTTATATAGTATCACTATACAAATCTACGTTTACGGCGGCAGTGAAAAACTCGCACTAGGCTCTCTGAAGAGGAACCACTCTCGCATTGTTTTGGGTTGTCGACCGGTCTTCCTACCCACAAGGTTGGTAACTATATCGCCACCAAACAGTCCCTCCCCATTCGATATATTTCGTTAGTAGTTATTAGCCTAACTTATTTATTCGACACCCATTGATTTTATTCCATCATTTTGAAATTGATCCTGTGAACCAGGAGCAATAAAGTTGCGAGATTGCATCCGTTGATTGATGACCAAGAGAACGCATACCTACACTTAGACCAGATAGGTACTTGGGATATACCGTGATAGGTAGGTAGTAACCTAAATTATAATTATATCGGTATTGGTAGATGTAGTTTGTACCGATTATATTCTTAGATGGTATCCAAAACATTGCGCAAGCTCGTGTAAAACAAATTAAGCGGGTACTTACATGAATTTAAGAGACGCGCGGATGGTGTATGTGGCCTTCGTTCACTCAGCGTTATTATTATTCCGAAGTGTGTCTGACGGAATCCACCTTAGCGGACTACACCTTAGACAGGCTAAGGCTAACAGACCTCTACTAAATGGGCATTCACATTTATTAACCCAGAGATCTCTTGAATCTTGTCCTTTTATTTGGGTAATAACCTATCTAAGATCGTAAGGTGTTAGTTAAGTACTCATTTTCATTGAATATATGTAGGTACATCCAGGAGTAGAGGAGATTTTGTATTTAATAACTAGCTGTATCACCCGTGTAGACTTCACTTCACGGATGGCATTTTCACGGAATTGCCTAATTTACTCATTGTATCAGCTGTATGTCAGTGAAATACTCGTTAAAATCTGTCCAGCTGTTTTAGAGATTACCCGGAACAGACAGACAGGCAGGCATACAGACAGAGAAGAATGTTAAAAATTTGTTTTTTTATGTACATAAGTAAGTATTTACTTTCAAAATATGCATTTAGGAAATAGCTGCTTATTCGGAATTTAAATTTTATTAATAAAAACAGACACTTACATTTTATTAATCTGAAATGTATCTACTTATAGATTATCTTGGAGGGAGAAATTGGTACCACGAGGGTCCCATTGTACCATTCAAAATAATTATGAATTCCAAAGGGGCTTTCGAGACTACTCTTGCTTGTGGTCCCATTTTACCCTCAATGACTATTAAATCCAAGGTGGCGTTGGGGATCGCGAGCCCCTCTACTTCCTGTAAGTGCAGCTCCAATAAGTTGGTGCCTACCACAGACACAAAACTTGTGCTACCTACTTACTTATACCTAAGTACTAATAAATTTTAATCATAAATAATTTGTATATAAAAACTATAAAGTTCATACATTCTAGTAATCAAGGTAGATCTAGTAACTACTGCCGCGTTATTCTATAAGGTCTGAAGAGTTTGTTTAGTTGAACGCGCTAATTCATTAATTATAGCATCACGCTGCTACCAATAGGAGCGAGCGTCATTGGAATACCTGAATAATGTATGTAATGAAAATTTACTTGATGATATTTTTTCTCATTTTAGTTATATAGGTATTCCAATGACGCTGGCTCCTATTGGTAGCAGCGTGATGCTATCCAAACTTCAACTCAACAAACAACTTCAACTAAACATACTCAGATTTATACTATAAGTATAGATATGGTATTTACATTTACGTAAAAGCAACAATACACTGCCTTAGTTGCTGTTCTCAGAGGCACCGTGCCAACACACGATGGCTTCAACTAGTTTCCCACGTAATTTAGTTCAGGTCACATAATTAAAGCGACATTATAAGAAATACACAACAACTGACGATTTCTATTTGAATAAGTAATACACTTAAATATATCAGAAATCTCATTATTATAGAAGTTCTAAAGAACTTAACCGCCAAAACGAAAGAAACAATCATTAAATAGCTTGACCCTTATTCAAAGCTTAATAATTAATTGAGATAGGCTTCCGCTTCCGCCCTTGTTTCCATCTCTTTCCTTCTCCGTACATATGTCTCTTTCACACATCCGCCATATTGAATAACCTCCAGGCAGTGTTCGCTGTAGTTTTGTTGCGAACTTCTTAACTCATTGGCGTTTCAACTTTCGCCCCGAACGGTCGATCCTGACTACAGTGTACAACAGACCGTCGTTTCCATACACCAAGTAAGTTTTTACATATTAACGTTTTTAACGTTCGATTGGTGTTATATATTTTTAAATTTGTTTCCTTCTCCTTAGCTTTTAAATATTTAAGCTGTGTAACGAGTGAGTTTTAATAACCACGTATTGCCAAATTCGTTTTTCATTATTCATTGCAAGTTTTTATCTACCCTCGTAACATTTTTATTTTAATAAAATGTTCGAAATATTAAGGCATGCGTGCATACTTTAATAATTTATGTTATTAATTAAAATAGGAATATTTTCATCTTAGAATGGGTGACTGCAATAAAACTAAGCAAGACGAAATAGTTAAGGAAACGGCTAATCAGCCAGGTCCGTCACGACCTCGGTCAAGGTCAAATAGTTCGTCCAGTAGCTCGTCCAATTCGACAAGCTCATGGTCCTCTAAGGATAATTCAAAACGTAAGCGAAAACGTCGCCACCAGCACCGCCACAAGCGCAGCAAACGATCTCGCTATGCCGACACAAAGCTAAACCAGCTATTTAAGGAAATAAACGATCTCCGAGAACAAATAGTCCCTAAAGATCCTCAATTCGACGACGACTGTATTTCACTTGATCATGATACGTTAGATTATGCTCTCTCACAACCGTCCCAAACTGATTGTGATCCCGGTGACAATAGTAATTCTGTGTGTGCCAGCAATGACAATAATTCCAATAACGTTTTCTCTTTTGATATAGGGACAAAATTAAAAGAGCCCGCTGTTCCAAAATCATCGGATCAATTTTTGAACATTCTCAATAGCGTCCAGCATTTTAATACTAATCAGTGGTGTGAAGTTCGATACGCAGACACACAGAAAAATTATTGTCATTCCCCAGGATTCGTAGAGTTAGACGCAAATGATGAAATTAAAGGTTATGATAGTTTGAGGCATCTTTCCCACGCTGATAAAGCTTACGCAGCTATGTCTTACTGCCTCATTAAACAAAGGGAGACCTTGCAAATTGCTTTAAATGACATATTAGCCTGGGCAAAATCCTCTGATACTTTAGATTTGAGTTTACTTCAGAATAAGGTTAACGATATTTTCCAAACCGGTGATTTTACTAAAGTTTCTACCGACCTATTACAGTTAGTATGTGGCCACCGTGCTGAGATTATCCAAATGCGTAGGGATGGTATCACAAACCATATCAGAGATCCGTTAATTAAGTCAGCAATCAAGAAAATCCCTCCGTCTTGTGAACACCTGTTTAAAGCAGACACTTTAACGGCCACTTTGGAGAAAGCTGGTGGCGTGAAAAAAGTATTTAAACCTCTACAAAGGTCCAACGCATTTGCTCCGCAAGCATCTGCCAATAGGACCGTTACCCATCCTTCGCAAGGAACGGGCGATCGGTTTGTGCCCTCGCAGGGTACTTTTGCCAGTGGACATTGTCGCACTCAATTCCACCATCATTGTTGTGCCCCCTCGCAGGGTGAGCCAAATAGGCCGCCTCAAGGCCCCACAATAGCTAACTATAATCGAAGAGGAACCACTCATAAGAGCTCCTTTCGTTCGCGTTCCTGGCTGCAAAACAAACCCAGTGAACAATTCAGAGGTACCCGAAATGGCCCGGCCTCATCTGCAGGCGTTCGATCCGATCCTGCGAACAAAAAACGAAAATTCTGACTCGACGCCGTCGATGAAAAAGTTCAATGCCGGACAATTAACAAAGTTCTATGCTCGTTGGGAGACGATGGGCGCTCCAAATTATATTCTTCGTGTAATAAAAGGTTATCGCATTCCTTTCTCACGAAGACCACCTCTCGTTACACCACACCTAAAGTCCAGCAGCTTAAGCATTCCGTTTTCACCAGTAATGTTACAAATAATAAATCTGATGAAAAAAGATGGTATCTTGGATGTTGTTCAGCAATCATCCCCCAGTTTTCTATCACGAATATTCCTAGTTCAGAAAAAGGACGGCTCTCACCGACCTATATTCAACCTAAAGGCTCTGAACCTTTATGTGATCACGGAACGGTTCAAGCTAATAAATGTTTGTCGTATACCAGACTTCCTACAGCCAAGGGACTTTCTTTGCAAAATCGATATTTCACAAGCCTATTTTCACGTTGCTGTAACAAAAACTCAAAGGCGTTTTCTCAGATTAATTTTCAACGGCGAACTGTTGGAAATGACTTGTCTACCATTCGGCTTGAGCACTGCCCCAAAGGTCTTTGCGTCCATAACCAACTGGATCGCACAAATACTAAGGGAGCAAGGAATACGCATAATTGTCTTTATCGACGATTTTCTGATAGCAAACCAAAATGCTGTTTTACTAAAGCGTCAGGTTCAAATAGTATTGAACACGCTAACATTTTTGGGATGGCAAATAAATGCCAAAAAGTGCACCCTCGAACCACAAAAGCACATGGTGTATCTGGGCATAAAATGGGATCCATGGCAAAATCAAAAATCTCTCCCCCAGGAAAAGCATCACGGTCTCATAATCAAAATCTCACAATTAGTCCAAAGAAAGTCAGCAACTTTAAAAGAGATTCAAAGTGTAGTAGGAATGCTCAATTTTGCAAGCTTTGTAGTTCCATCCGGCAGACTAAACTACCGACATTTGCTCAGCTTTCTGAACAAGATTACCAAAATGGCAGCCCAGGAAGTATACACTTTACCGAATGTAGCCTTAAGGAACCTAAAGTGGTGGCTTCACAACTATCATCTTGCAACCCCAATTCATTATCCAATGCCCAGCCATCATCTTGCAACAGATGCATCGGACATAGCATGGGGAGCTCAGATAAACAACCTATCCCTTTCCGGAACCTGGTGCAAGCAGGAACAAAATTTACACAGCAACCAAAAGGAAATGCTAGCTATCCTGAAGGTCCTGGAATGTCAATTTCAGCTTCTGAAAAAATCCACAGTGCTAGTTCAGTGCGACAACAAAACCACTGTAGCCTACCTTCGCAACCAAGGCGGAACGAAGTCACAGTTACTCAGCAATCTAACATACAAGGTGTACGAAATGCTGGAACAACACCAAATACATTTGGTTCCACATTACTTGCCAGGCAAGTTCAACGTTCACGCCGATCATCTTTCCCGCCATCGACTGACTGCAGAATGGCATATACTGCCCCACTGCTCGGAAATGGTCTTCAGACGTTTCGGGATCCCAATTATAGATTTGTTTGCCTCCAGAACGGCACACGTCGTCGCCAACTACGTTTCCCTGGACTTGACCGACAGCCAGGCTATTTATCACGACGCGTTCTCAAAAGTATGGAACTACAATCTAGCGTGGATCTTTCCTCCACCATATCTTATACCAAGGGTTCTAACACACTTAAACCAAGCGACAGGGTGTTACATTCTAGTGGTTCCACGCTGGGAGCGGGTGTTCTGGAGAGCAGACCTGAAACAGAGAGCAATTGCGCCCCCATTCACAATCACGAACCTCAAACGTTGACTAGTGGACACAACGACGAACCGCCCTCCTCCAAAAATAGAGGAGATGAGGTTGGAAGTATGGAAATGTGGGGCTGGACAAAAAGTTTAAAAGGCTGGAATCCGGAACAGGTAGAACTACTGAAGTCATCCTGACGTTCTTCAACGCGTAATACGTATAAAGCTCCTTGGTCCCGCTGGTTAAAATGGGCAAACCGACGTAAGATTGATCCTAATAACCCAGACCCAGCTGATGTCGCAAGATTTTTAGCAGATTTATTTTTAGTTGAAAAACTGTCTTACAACACTATATTATTACACAAATCGGTAATTTCAACCTTGTGTTCAGCTAACATACCCGGTAGCATAAGCAATCATGCACTGGTCAAACACATCTTAAAATCAATAGCACTCAAACAACCGGTAACAAGAAAATCACACATATGGAATATCGATGACCTTATCAAACATCTATCAGATAGTTCAATTGATTGCAATAGCATATACTCTACTTCAAGACATACTGCCGCTTTACTTTTGCTTTGTTCTGGTAGAAGATTACATGACCTAACCTTACTAAATGTTGATTTAAATCACATGATGCAATCCAATAATAGTATCATCTTATGGCCCATGTACGGCTCAAAAACAGACTCCAAAAATTATAGGCAGTCTGGGTGGAAAATTTATTTATTTATTTACCATTTATTTACCATTTATACACCATCATTACAGATATTTAAACCTAATTCGATGGAATACACACAATAATATTTATTCTTGCTTAAATCTAGTTTAATCTTAATTTACACCTAAATATAATATTGTGGCCCATGTGAAGTCGTTCAATGAGCCCGAAAACAAATCCACCCGCGATGCGACCGCATTGAGTGTACACAGCGCCCGCGTTATAGGCGCGCATTTCAATAAATTGGTGCGCGCACGAGGGACATCCAACAACGGTGGCTTCCGTCGCCTCTCCAGGAAAGCCTGCGGCACACACAGGCGTAGCTCTGCCAACACGGCTGGGTTGTGAACCTTACCTCGCATCACTTGAAGTAAATAGGTAGCCAGAGCAAGTTCCCTCCTTAATTCCAACTTACAGTATCCCACCATACCCAAAATAATTCATAATTCAGCAAATAAGAATCTAGATCCGGTTTTTTGGGTTAATCACACAAAAATGTTACTAAACGAAAGGCGTAATGCAGCGAAATGTCACAATTTGTTTATGAATCTAAAAGGTAACCCCAAACCCGCTTCAAGAGCATTGATAGCAGGTTGGATCAGGTCTCTTCTTTTAGAAGCTGGTATAATGGCAACTCCTGGCAGCTTTAGGTCAGCAGTAGCGTCCAAAGCCTTGTCTAATAATCTCCCAATTGATGACATACTTGCGAGGGGTAATTGGAGATCTGAAAATACCTTCAGAAAGTTTTATAGGCGTGAGGTTATGCCAGTTTCTACAAATAAGAATATTTCAAATTTATTCAACCCAGTTGATTGATTCCCTTATCTTCAATTTAATTATAATTAGAACAGTTTATAAAAGGTCTTATTATAATTGTAAAGAATATTTATTAATCTGATTTCATAATTAAATGACTGATTATGAGTTTTGAATTAGACAGTAAGTAAGAAATTCGTCTTTTCTGTAGATTGTTTATAAAATTAAATAACTTTCACACATTTATAATTATTTTATTTGAACATAATAAATTGCTTTTATAATAGAAATAGTTATATTGGCTACAAGGTAACCATTGTCATTATTTGTCACATTGGCGTTTCTTCCTCCACCAGGCGATAACAAACACGTCTCAATTAATTATTAAGCTTTGAATAAGGGTCAAGCTATTTAATAGAGGCGTTTTACCTTACAATAAAACGCTTATTAAATACTTACCTTATTCAAAGCTTACATTTTATTCCTGCCTGGTTAATTAATTTCTCAATGAGTTAAGAAGTTCGCAACAAAACTACAGCGAACACTGCCTGGAGGTTATTCAATATGGCGGATGTGTGAAAGAGACATATGTACGGAGAAGGAAAGAGATGGAAACAAGGGCGGAAGCGGAAGCCTATCTCAATTAATTATTAAGCTTTGAATAAGGTAAGTATTTAATAAGCGTTTTATTGTAAGGTAAAACGCCTCAATTATGTAGGCCATCTAGTCGCGCAGGCGAAATAAGTTTAAAAAACTAGTTGTGCCTCGCGGTTTCACCCGCGTAGTAAAAGCTTACTTAGCATTTTTTTAACCTCAGTTACTCCTTATACATCAGCTATCTGCCAGCGAATATTCCGTTAATTATCAAAATCGGTCCAGCCATTTAAGACATTATCCGAATCAAACAGACAAAAATTGATACCATAGGAATTTATTGTTTCATATTATGCATTTATTGAAATTACAGACTCTTCAATTTTATTTGTGTGCATATACTTTCCTAATCGTTTGCATCTAGGAACTTTTGCAGTAAAAACATAACAACCGCTTATTTTGTAGGAAAACAGCTACGTAAGTATGTACCTACCTATGTTGAGTAAGTATTATGTGTAAGTATGCACAATAATAAATTATCAAATCTTAAGAATGAATACTAGCCCAGGTAAGTGAAGTGCCTGTTTGTTCAATAATTTGGAACAGTTCACTTACACTGATACCATATTGGTTGGAGTAGGAAGAAGTCACCTAAACTTAATGATAGGTTTAGATAATTATGATTTATATTCAATGCGGTTGATTAGGTAAACACAGGTGCCGTTACTAGCTATGAGAGCTCAGTCAGCGTAGATTGTGGAGGTAAGGAGGGGGCTTTCTCTGAAAAGCGAAGCTCCGACTAAAAGTTCCTACCAAGGTTGTCTCACTCCTCACGGTGGTCTGCTAGACAATTCTTTAACGTTTACATATTTTAACCCTACTTTAATGTAATCATTAAGCAAACAAAAACTTTTGATAAAATTACGACTAAAACTACGTTTGATTTTGTCTGTTTGCGATGTTTCGTGTTCGGAGAAAGAGAGTAGACCCCCTGCGCATGTATTTCATTAGCGTCGCTTCTCGCGACTCTTAATAAAGACTAAGAACCTACTGCGCATTTTGTGAGCGCTCATAGCTCAATATGGCACCTATTATAAGTAACCTACGTTAATGATTGTGTTGCTCGGTTCAAAGTTCGCAAATCGAGGTGGGATATCAATCACGTCCTTGCGGCACCTTTTTCAGTGACATAGGTTATGCTAAGAATAAAGATTTGCCTTTAGTATTTCAAATTACGATTAGTTACCTACCTATTTATTTGCACCTGTAAGTAAGGAAAGGCACATACCATTTCACCATAGGTGCATACCATTTCGTTAAGTGCACTGCTCCTTAGATGGGCTTAACCTAATCTGTTATTATGAAAGATAAGTACACCTTGTACATTTTACCTCTCGAATCTTAGTTTGTGCAACGTAATACAATATCGGACTCGGTAATCACTCTGTTAGCAGTCGCACGCAGTCCTTTCGCTCACAGTAAAATGATCTCCTGCCTTGCAACACTGGGCGTGAGACAGATTGCAATGAACTTTACTGTATACTAGCGGTGCCCCGAGGTTTTACCCGCGTAGAGTTAATTTCATGGGTGACTCGCACAACCCTAAAGATTAAAAAAAAAGTAGACAATGAAAATCCCGTTAAAATCGGCCCAGCCGTTTTGGAAATTAACCGGAACATCACACAGACAGAAAGACGAACGGCCAAAAATCTTTTTTTTGTCAATGCCGTATATAAGTAGGTATGTAGCATATATATACTTTCATATGCATTTAGTGAAATTTTAGAATTACAAATAGACATTTCAATGTTATTTATCTGTAGATTTTTATAACATAACTACTGAACTCCCTATTAACGCGCTAGGTTTGCTAATATTTGGAACGAGAAGAGATTGTAATTAATTCGGAGTTCAATGGATTTCTACATACCTAACTAGACTTGTATCTTACGTTAGAAAAACATGTACTTGCTTAGAACATAATATAGTATAGTAGGTACCTTATTTATCGTGGAGAATCGTTATGGATACACCAACCGCTGCGGGGCAGTGTTCCTCCTGGTCGCTAAGTGGGGGGGTGCACGTGATATGTTTTCACATGCTTAGCCGTGACCCCCCCGGCGACTGGCCTGTCATGCCCCTCCTTCTGACACCAGGCTGTGCCCGGCTTTTACACTGTAGTACAGTATAACAGGTACCTACCTACATCTTTCTCCGGTATGTCGCGTGTAACGAGCTAAGTAGGGTGACCAGACAGTGGTAATTTTCAGTAAGAGTTATTTGGCTACATTCATAATTTTCAGTTGTGGAATAATTAGCAACAAGCTGCTTGAGTGATTAGTTATGTTATTAAATTAAATATACCTATTTAGTTCCTTACAGGTACCTTACTTAAATAGTTACCTAGGTACCTACTTGATTAACCTAGAGGTATGTCTAAACTAGCGACAAAGCATACTTGCCTTGCGAGTTTCGAGCCCATCCCAGCACATCACCGACCGGTCAGAATTCAGCGAGCAGGTTGTGCTAGTAGGTATTCAAGGCGCGCCGCGGCAATCAAATGATGATCGTCGAATGCCGCACGGAATCGCACGTCATCACTAATACTGTGGACACTGTGGACGATGTTCAAACTGTCACCTTACAATACTATGACCGCACTCTGCTGCAACAAATTGTTTTGTTGAATATGTAAGTGCCACTTTTGTGCTAACGACTAACGACGGCAGACTCGTTAAACCGAAATCAGATATTATGTGGAAGGTTAGATAAGGGACCCACTAATAGTACCTACATTCGAAACTTATGGAGCACAACCTGAAAGATGGCGAAACTGCATCAAATACCTATTTTTGACGTTCAGGATGTTACATAATACTTACTTATGTAGTGTAGGTGGATACTAATTGTCCCCATACATCATCATAGGTAGGTAATCACGTCCAAAGTGTTATTTTTTTAAGTGCTGTAACATAAATTATGTATGGCACAGTCGTATCATAATACTTCGCATGGTTTTGAAAAACGGGACAATTTTGCGTTCCGGAACTTTCGGGCCGTCGATTAATCACGAGTTGGGTTTTTAAGCATTTTATATAATAAGTTGCTAGGGTAGATGGTCACTGATGATAAACACTGTTCACGACCTAAGTACTTGTAGGAACATAAGTAAACGATATTTCGTGTTTGGATCGTGGATTTGTGATTCCATCAATCAATTTTCCTCTGGTAAAGTAATAGAATGGAACATTATGGTGCGTTACAAAAGAACTCGAGGCACGATTTGAACACATACAACATAAACTGAACATTTGAACAATTGGACGCATCAACCACTGACGTCAGCCAAATTTTGCGGTCATCTCGCCAGCATTGCGCAATTCCCTTTTACTGAGATATTACCAAGACATAATGGATGGCGAGCGTATTACTCGTGCTCTCTTCATATTGCAACTAACGACCGTGATCTTAGTCAATAACAATACTATTAAGATCTGTAACTTTGTTATGTTCTTACTTTATGATCAATAATTTACAGCTTAATCTGTAAGTACTAAACGTGTACACTATTGAAATTTTCGAAACCAACCTGTTAATATACGATAAGGTATACATACGGTACCTACTTACATAAAAAAAAAACCATCTGTTTCTTCCGGCTAGTTTCTGAAACAGATGGACTGATTAATTGGTTTGAATTTTTATTGTTAATCCCAGGCGGGTACAACCGCGGGGCGCAGTTAGTACTTACTATGTTATCTATATTTTAAAATGTAGTCGCGCGAACAACAAATGAATAGTACAAAAGAAAGATAAACGTGAGTAAAACAGACATCATCATCTGAAATCGACCCAAATAGAACGATGTTTGCCTTGAACAAAATATACCTAATATTTTGTTCTAGTTGAGCCCCGCGGTCTCACCCTTGTAGGCTGAATTTACATCGCGAAACCCTGTTTCTTTTTAAATTAAAACAAAATAACTCTCTTTAGTAGTTAGCCCATGTTACTTCTGCAACATCATCAATCTGCCAGGGATGCTAAAGTCCCGTTAATATGGGTCCAGACAGACAGTTTTGGAATTAAAAACACTTCGAAAAATATATAGTGTTGTATTGCATAAACGTTTTATTTGTTGCGACCTAGTAAGTAGTGCCTAAGTTTATAGTGCGCAACTACCTAAGTCGTTTGAAGTGATCATATTTTTTTAATTTTAAATAGGCAGTGTGAAAGGTATATAGGTACATTCCTATGCGTACCGCGTACCTAACACAAGTTGCCTAAGTATTTAGTTTAAGTAGGTTTTTAATATATTTAATTGTAATAACTATAAATATTTAAGTATGTAAGTACTTACCCACTTTGTATGTCGTAAACGCGAAAAGATAAATTTATGATTATACATTAATTAGGTACTTATCTCATTAAAATAGTATGGGATGAAGGTTTAGAGTTGAATTTCACGAGGGATGGTATTGCACGCAAAAAAAAATACCTAGGTGACAATGAATTTGATTCTGCGAGGTGGAAACCTTTTCTTTTATTAGTACGCGTTTTTGTATCCGAACTAAAAAAGTTCTCTCTGTCTGTTTGTTCCGGCTAATTTCTGAAATGGCTGAACCGATTGAAACGGGACTTTCTCTTTTTACACTGGCTGATAGCTGATGTTTCGAGGAGTAACTTATTCTACGTTGATATAGAAAAAAATATTACGGTTCCGCGAAATAAAGCATGAAACTAAGTTTACGCATCTAGTCAATAATAAAATTCACTGCGATTTTACTCGTGCAGTCAACTACAAGTTCGCCCAAAGAATGAGAATGGTCTAATGCCCAACAGAAGGTATTAAGGCCATGCCACCCAAATAAACATACTAAAGTATATTAAATTGTTAGGTACATTAAGTAAGGTAATAATTACCTGCCATCCGAACACAGCGGCCTTCTCACAAAAATTATCTCATCTTTATTTGAATGTTTAGTTGCATTGAAACTTGTTTTGTTTACTTATTTCATCATTATGATGGTTGCATGCCATTCACCGATGACTTGTTGATTAGTTTGATTAACACAAATATCATAATATTTGTGTCCTATGAATCCTATTAGGCTGAAATGGCCCATCTCAGATGGGTACTAGAAAGGAAAATGGAAAAGACTAATGAAAATACAAACTAGTTGAATGTGTTACATAGATGACTTGACGATCTGCAGTACTTAAATAAATGTGCAAACTGCAAACCCTTATTTGTCGTAAATTTTTTTCGCAACATACTTTGTAGGTATTCCATTAAAAATATTATAGCGAAAAAAGAAGCAAGTGTAATGGTTACTTTTTGTATCTTTTAAACAAATGAATAGGAATCGCTTAGTTAATCTAAGATATTTCGTGTCCTACGTTAATTTTTAGCGCCTGACTAGAGTCCTTTAATAAGGGTCTTAAATGCGTCATTCAATGTGAAATGAGATTTATCAAGATGATCTGCGGATAGCCGTTGTAGGCACTGAGCAGGTAGGCACTGCGACGACCGCGCCACGATTACTAATGCTCGCAATTACTTCATCGCAGTAAAGTAGGTGTTTCGCGGCTGAGCGCAATATCCACACAATGTATATCATTTTGATGATCATTGCACTATGTATGTGCCACAATATGAAGACATTTACCAAACAACATTTGCATTTAGCTCTAGGTACTTACTTACTGACGGCTTTTGATTTCAAAGGCCAGATACACAAGGAGCCGATAAACCGATTTTGCTGAAATTACAATAAACGTTTTACCTACCCTACTCAGAAAGTAGGCTGTGAAAATCGCTGATAAAAAAAATTCAGTAAGTAACGTAGAAATTAGGTGTACAGAACTACAGGCCGATAATTTTTATTTTGATGCTAATCCGCGCTGTACTTAGTTAATACGTAAGTAGTTAATAAGATAATTACCTACCTTCATGTTACAATGATTAAATTGACTCCACATACAAAAAGCCCGATTCACATTCAAAATAAAAACTAAGTAGGTAAAACGATATCTTAGGGACCTAGTCGTTGACAGCGTTAAGGTGCAACCACATGCAGCCGCCCGACGTTCGTTTCCAGCGACAAGTGTGGTCACGTGACCCCATTTTAAATTTCCCGCGACTCAAAAAGGAACTAAGTCATGCAGCCGCTTCAATCACGTATCGCTACATATCATGTGACCACATGGTACTTACTTAGGTACCTATTATATCAAAGACAAAAGGATCTAAATTATTCGAGAAACCCTTTTTTTTGTTATGATCCAATTGAGTTGAAGTCCTATCGAACTACGATTTTGGAACACGAGAATACTAAGATTTAGATAGGACTTCGATTAAACACAACAAATTAAACAAAACATTGTGCAATTTCCAATGGATACATTGGTGATCTAAAAGTATCAAGATCGCAAAATAAATAATTCTAGACCTAATGAAAATCGGTTTTAAAGTTTTGAAAAGTTAAACCTAGGTATACGCGATCGGCCACTATATGACGGATCCCCCTAATATAATGACAGCACTACCAAGCAGGGGTGCTTAGAATCTAGTAGATGCGAGCATTGTATGAGTGTGCCGCCGCGACGTTTTGTACGATTTGTTCCTACTTAGCTAGTTTTGTTATACTAGAATTATTTTTGTACATTTTTCGTTATCGATATTCGATTATTATCGCGTATTTGATACTAATAATTTCAGCGCACATTGATTGATTAATGGAATATAAAAGATTGATAGGTAGGTAGGTGCTACTCTGGAGTTGTGAGGTTAAAGCCAATTAAAATAAGCAGAATTGTTGATATGTTAACCTTGTTTCGGAATTGATGGTCAATGGGTACTTGCAAGCAGATGAGTAGATAACTAAGTCGTTCGACTAGCGAATTAATAACTAAAATAAAACTGTACGAGCGAACCAATGAAATATTGCGAAATTGTATGCAGAGATTAGTTTGTAAAAGTAAGAATTCATTAGATACCAAACTACGAGTTGTTTTAGAATTAAAATGCCTCCATCGCAAGGCAGCGTGTGATGCAACATGTCACCATTGTGCATCCACGACCTCTCATTATCTTGACCAGTCATTGACTCTTGGAGGTTTTTTTAATTTTTATATCATGCCGAAGTACCAAGCACCTTCGAAGTATACAGAGAGTACATAATACACTTTTTATATTAATATACAAACATATACATGATAAAGAAGGTCAAATTGTGCAATAGGTTTAAGCACATAGGTAGGTATCCCGATCTGGGTACGATTCTCCTTAAAAATAACTCTTCTCTTATTTGTTTTCACAAACTTTGACGAACAACATGCCAACTGAGTTTTATGCCGATTCTTCTCTTGATTTTCCGAAAGGTGGTAATTATTTCGCAGCACATTTTATTGTTTATTCAGTGCCTGGAACGTTACCTACTAGGGCACAAACTACAATAAGTAACTCCAACTCCAACTCGTCCTTTTCATTTTCATAAAGGTACCTACTAATCAAATGCTGTTTGTGAGTCTCGCAAAAACTTACGAACTGGACCGATTTGGGTGATTTTGATCTAGATATATTTTTGAAAGTTCAGGAAAAGTTTAAAAGGTGAAAAATATCAATAATAAGTAAAGGAAAAGGTGATACGAAGTTCACCGGGCGTGGGTTAAGCCGCAGGGCAGAATAATATTTTATGTACTGAAAGTAACGAAATATATATATTTACCTAGAAAAGGGCCTAGAAATAAGCCCTTTGCTAGGTATAATTATAGGCCTAGAAACTGAACCCAACAAACTTATATCGAAACATAATTAACCGATCTAATATATAGGTACCTATAAGATGCTGAGTTTCTTGCCGGTCGGTTCTTTTAAACTGAATTTTAATTTTCAGACTCGGCCTCTGGAAATTTATGTTAATTTTATCAATTAGGTTAAATACACTACACATAGCTTCTGTAAAATATTATCTGAAATTTGACCTGATGAAGTAAATTAGGTAAGTAAGTAGGTAAACTAACTAACTTACCAATGTACTTACCTACTTGCTTTTCATAAAAAAGTTCTGAAGACGAATTTGTGCTTAAAATCGAATGTAATAGCTGCCTAAAAGCATAATAAATATCTTAAGTATACGGTAGACCTAACCGTTAATCAATTTACCTATCAATCACAATAGTAGGTATCCACCTACCAAATTAATTTTATCGAACTCATGATTGCTTTGATCACTGGTGTGGTGATACACATATGAGATGAAAGGCAAACGTACTACGCTAAGTGTTAGCAGGGACAATAGATTGCGTGAGTGAGGGCCGCGGAAGAGCTTCCGCTCGCCTCTTCATGGCTCTCGGCCGCGAGCGGAGCCCCGCGAGTGGGAGACCACTAGGTATATAACGCGATACCACCGACCCCTCAGCAAGCAGTACCCACACAGCTTCAGCATGAAGGTAATATACTACCAATACATTACCTTTCATATAGGTACGGAATACCTATTCCTTGTGTAGACAATACGTGCGTACCGGTAAATAACAAAAGCAATTTTTAAGCATTTTATTCCGATTGCAAAAAAATACAATTATTTATTTAAAAATACCCATCCAATCCATTTTCACACTAAATATAATTTCAGAAATTTAATCCACATGTGTAAGTCGCAGCTTTATTATATGAATTTCAAAATATCTTGAGCTAAATAACAGAATATAACTAAGTAAGTCTTTATTCCATCCACCAATAATTATTAAAACAAATTATGTGTTTTAATAATGCTACAATCTTGACTAGATCCTACGATACAAACCGTGGAGACAGTCATTTCAACTTTGCGTAAGCGAAGATGACTGTTACAAGATTTCCAGATTTCATGCGTTCTAAGTACCTATTGTATAACATAATATCAATAGTAAGTACTCACCCACTTATATTTTTTTCGCATGTTTTAATTTGGGTTCATAATGGCCATTGAATTCGTTCCAAAAAAATATCGCACAAGAAATGGCAATTAGGTAATGTGACTAAGTAGGTAACTAGCTTTAAAATTACCTACCGAAATATTTTCCTTAAAATGTATTTTATTGTTACTTGCAGGTTTTCGTGTGCTTATTAGCCCTTGCCGTAGTAGCCCGCGCCGGATTTATCGGCGGCGGTAGCAGCGGAGGTTGGTCCGGCGGCGGCGGCGGTGGCGGTTATGGCGGCGGCAGCAGCGGCTGGTTGAGCAAGAGTGGTGGCGGCGGCGGCGGTGGCTGGTCCTCGGGTGGAGGTGGTGGCGGCTGGCCCTCGGGCGGCGGCGGCGGCTGGTCCTCCGGCGGCGGCGGCGGCGGCGGCTGGTCCTCTGGCGGAGGCGGCGGTGGCTGGTCCTCCGGCGGCGGCGGCAGCAGCGGAGGACGTGAGTTTACACATTCCTACTACCCTAACCTAACATAATTCAATAATGCTTAACGATATCAAAATGCAACACACCCCAAACTCAGAAATAATAATCGCAGGACGTGACGTGGTTATGAGGTACACATAAAACATATTTGTCTTGTGTGGGGGAATCGAACTCGTGACCCTGGCGTGATAGGTGTATGAGATAACTGCAGAACAACACTAAGTACATTTGAGACATGCATCCTACAAATTTATGTATATTGTACTAATGTATGTAGGAGTCCTAATCACAGACACAGAAGATTGTGTTTCGGTATCTAAATTTATAGCTCAAGTTGAATTAAAGAAAATGGCTAAGTATGACGATGGTCGACATGGTGCCGTTATAGTTCTATTATCTTTAAGTATTGATTACTATTACTTACCTACTGTTTTTCATTTATCTACTTTGATAGTACTTACTACATCGGTAATCATTGTATTTTAATGTCAACAGAGGTGAAAATCATCAAGATCATTACCTCCGGTGGTGGAGGCGGCGGCGGTGGATTCGGTAATTATTATTTTTACCTATACCTAGATAAAGGGCCTGTACATATAAGTTTACCTCCACATACCATTCTAGATTCTAATTATAGCTTTTAGTTTCATACACTATATATGCGCTATCTAATGACGGTACAAGATTGTAAATTTCGCAACACTAGCACTAAACGCCAGGCATCTTATTAATACATCAAGTACAAGGCTTAAAGGCAATCTTTGCAAGAGGCATGAGATGGATATCTGCGATGGACTTCGGGTTCAGTTCAAGGTGCCTCGGGCAGCCACTTAAACAATTATTTACATTGCGACATCCACAAACCTAAAAGCTTATAAATTGTGTTTTAGTAAGAATTAAATTTTAAGCAATAGTGGCTGGCTAACATACACTAGATAATTTTTATTTATATAGATAGATAAATAAAACCAGTTTTTTTAGGTAATTAAATTCTATTCGGTTTTTGAAACAAAAGTACTTAGGTAGGTAGATACATACCTCCTACAAGTGCAAATAACTGCTAAATGCGAGACAGTCAATCTCAGGTTATTCGATTATGGAGTCTTTAAACCACATATTATTGACAACGTCAAAATGTGAACAGGTGGCGGTCATGGCGGTTGGTCCGGCGGTGGCAGCAGCGGCGGCGGCGGCTGGAAGTCTGGAGGCAGCGGCGGCTTCGGAGGCGGCAGCGGCTGGAAGTCCGGCGGAGGCGGCGGTGGCGGGTGGAAGTCTGGCGGAGGCAGCAGCGGGTGGTCCTCTGGCGGCAGCTCCGGTGGCAGCTCTGGCTGGTGGTGATCTCCTAGCCTCACACATCTAGTACAAATTTCGAAATACAATGATACCTCCTAATCATAACATATTTTATTTAACCTATCTACTTACCTTATTTACCAAAACATATAGTAGATGTATGTGACACCTATCTACTCGATTAACGGAACCCTTTACTTTACACACAACTCATGCATTGTGTCGTGCATATTACGGGGGTAGCAGTGCAGCTCAAATCCATATATGAAGATAACATACTTTTTAGCTGCAATAATAGTTTAATACACATTTAATGGTAATTTGACCTACAAATGAATAAACACTTACATAGGCATCAAAATTCCGCTCTGAGGACTACTGTTTGGGATTGTACGGTAAATATTATGCTTGGGCTCCGAATCGGCTGGAGAACTTGGTGACATTGATTAACTAGCATCAATCCGAGGAATACGATGTCATCGTTATGTGGTTAGTGGACAGTAAAGTTTCATACGTGATATCAAAATAATATGCGTTATCATGAACATATATTGATACAGTACATATTTACATACATATGCTCACGCCTGTATTCCCCGAAGGGGTAGGCAGAGGTATTGTAATCACAACACCCACTTTTCACCGAAGATGATTAAGTGCCAACGTGACAGATGGTGAGTCCATCGCCGTCTCAGATACTTTACATACGTCATTGAATTACTTCTCAGAAATATGCAGGTTTCCTCACGATGTTTTCCTTCACCGTAAAGCACGTTGTATGAAATCATGTACATAAGTTTTTAGAAAAACTCATTGGTATAGGCCACGCTGGGATTCAAACTTGCGTCGCTTGCGTAGCAGACGACTGCTCAAACCCCGAGGCCACCACGGCTATGTATAACGTCAATCTAAAATATTATTCTCCATAACATATGTCATGCCTACTGTTTTGTAGGTATTTAATGGTAAAAGTATGGCTTGGCCTAGAAGACCCGTCGATGTAATTGCGCTTTGGCGGTCGAAGGGCTAAAATAGTCTCCCTCTGTGTACTATAGCTGCGAGTGATACACTTGTATAATAGAATTTCAAATAAAATATGCAAATAATGTATAAATAGTTTTAATTTAGGACTTATAACATACAACAAAATAAATGAACTATATTAGTACTTATAATAATTTCTTACATAGCAGATGAATGATAGATTGTTTTTATTTTAAAAACCCTTTTTTATATTTCTTCCCTGTCCTTGTTTTTTTAATTCTATTAGGATTGAAGTTTTCTTTTTCTGACGAGTCTGTGCTTGTGGGCGTCAGGCCGCGCGGTCCGCGTCTGGGTCTACTTTCATGTTCCCCTGCATCCACTACTTCGTTTAGAATTCCGTAATCTCTGTAATTTGTATCAAACACAACATTTAGTGCTACAATTTTAAATAGGAACCAAAAAAAAATTACAGTAGGAAACCCATTAGAAAAGGAGGGGAAAATTATCAAAATGAAAGGAAAAATAAATTACGGTCGATCCGAGTTCGGGAAGTGGGTGGGGGTGAGTTTTTAAGGGTAAAAAATGGTTTTCCTTGATTTCCGGCAAAACTACAAGTCCTATGGAAAAAAGTTAAATGGCAAGGTTCAGGAAGGAAAACCCGACTTATTTTTATATAGTAGATTATACAAGTATAGATTAATGCAGCTTTGTTGCTATCAGTTGAAGATACATAGGTTTGTACTCACAGAAGATCACATGACCTGTGAATATCAGCAGTAACCTCCACAGGACCAGTGTCACTGTCTATTTCACTCTCAGATTCTTCAATGACAATACATTTGCTAGCAGTTTTTTGAGATGTTGCTGACACATTATTATATTTGTTGTTCAGTGTTTTATCTTGAGAGCCTTGATCAATCAATTCAGGTAATACATCCTGACTTATTTTCCTGCAATCTAACTGCAGTATTCCTGGTGGTTGTGCTTGCTTTTCATTATGATCATTATTTATTACAGATCTCTTAACTAAATCTACTTCAATAACCTTGCATGCATCATCTATATTATCAGTTTGTATCTCCACAGATTGTTTGTTTCTCAAGACTTCCTCAGCCTTATATACTTTAATAGTAGTTATAAAACTTTGACTCTCAACAGTAATTGATACATTATCTGACTGCTCAATAGTATTAACACTTTTCTTCTGTTTATTATCAAGTACATTATGACATAGTGAACAAGTTTCTAAAATGTAGCTCTTTTTATAAAACGGGACCTTAGCACAATTCTTATGAATTGGTTCCTTAACAAACTTCTCTGCAGACTGATCTGCAGTGGTGTAGTTAACTTTGTCTCTGCATTCTAATGTTATTTCCGATTCAGAGTCATCTTGTGTATTTTCCTCTGCAGCCAAAACAGCTAGACAGGCCTCTCTGTCTTTATCAATGGCTTCACTTTGTGAATCATCAATTAGAATTGGTTCATCATCTATTACTATACCACTTTCATCATTCATACTCTTTTTTGAACTTTGATCACTATAAGGCTTTTCAAACTGTTTTCTCTTTTTAGCATATGGTTCATAACTTGGCACATTCTCATAATTAAACTTGTTTTTTAAATTGCATTTAGCTGATTTTAAACACTTAAAGCTGTTTGTTTTTGCTGGCTTTGTAATGGCTTTTTTACCTGAATATTGTATAGCATGATTAATCAGCTTATTTGTACTTAAATCCATGAATGGTTTTCTAACCAGGTTCTTCTCATTTTTACTCAGCCAATCTCGTACATATTTTGTTGAATTCTCCATATTTGTACCCTGAGGGAATGATATATCTTCTCCAGGTAAGTATGGTATCTCCTTATTTTCTTTGAATCTACTTGAAGAAAGCAAACTCTTTCTTTTGTTACAATATTTTGCAGGAGCTTGAATACATTCAGGAAACAATTCTTTTTCGATTTTCAATTGCTCTGATAGTCTTTTTCGTTTGTAAGCTAAAACAAAAATAATTGTTCTGTTATTGTTAAACTATCCAACAGGCATGGCTGTAGTGGCCTTTTTACAAAAGAACCTACAACCAATTTATCATATTGGATATTATTATAATGCTTATTCTCTTAATGGCAAACTTATTTAAACTATAAGGTCATTTTGCTTTGAGAATTAGGCTTTTATCTAAAATGTGATATGGAAAATTGGGGCATTCTGCACAAACCGGTGATATTATAAAAATAGTAGATTATCATTTAAAGGCATAAAAAGTAAAGAAGATTAATTTGTACTTCATTTGGAGTACATCTTAGTGTATTTCCAAACAATTCTAAATGTAAAATTCCAAAATTGTATCGAAAATTTGAAGTCTGCGCTAAGGTAAAATCTATACCCTCTTTTTGCTAAGATTAAACTTGGTTAGAAAGTAGCTGCATCTCTTTATGTGATATGGACTTTGAAAGTAACAGAGCTTTAGTTTGAATTTATTCCTATCTTCACTTAACACATTCACTGCTAACTGCATCTTCTTCGTAAATTTGCTAACAGTTGGACATGCAGATGCGTCATTAGTAGTGATTGCGGTAAACCATGTTTGTAAGGAGAATAATGTTCTCACCATCAGTATGAAACACTTCTTGGCATGTCTCTAACAAAAAAGTTGCATGTTTAACTCTTTCCGTTAGTATAGCATCAAAGGAAGGTGTACATGTAGTTGACGGTGGAGAGAGGCACTGCATGCAGTCCTCTACAGCAGCACACTGGTCACAAACAGAGTGACCACACGGATATCTCAATCGAGTCCCATCCAATTTGTCACTAAAAAGTTATATTGTTGAAAGCATGCAAGTAAAACAAGTTGAATTTGGTAGATTTTAAGGAAAATCACAATTCAATTGTCTCTATGATTATAAAATCTTTGGAGCACTTTTAAAGTTTGAGTTTCAGATAAAGGGTATGAATATATTACATTACATTAGCAACAATCTGTTTTGTAGCTAGTAACCTGATGATGAAGTAAGGCCATATATATATACATAGCATGTCTGCGTGTCAATAGTACAGACAAGTAGGTTGGTACTATTAAATCGAAAAATCATAAGCATAAATACTTTACCAAATATTGCAACGATTTATATCACATAGAATTTTCACGTGTTCAACCACTTCATCAACATTAACACATTTATTCATGACACGTTGTGTTTTAATAGCAACTCTGTAGACATTATTTCCAGTTATATTATGAGATCTGTCGACCTGTCGACTTCCTGTAATAGATTGGAAATGCCCATGGAAGTGGATCGTAACCACAGCAAACTAGCAGTTTGTAATGAATATCGGAATAGAGGAGATAATGATTTGTTGAATAAGGAGTTTTGGTAATCACATCATATTTTTATCTTATTTCGATTTGATATTACGTGTGTTTTGAGCATACAACATTGAAACCCAAAAGCAAAGCAATGCGAAACGATGACATGACATGTATGTATCATCATAAATATGACATATGACAGAACAGACGTGAACGTCGACGCTGGTCGACACAGATAAAAAAAATTTTGGTCGTTACGACATGACAGACACACACGTACTTCGTAGCTACGTAAAACTAAAAATATTACATGCTGTGACTACTATTTTATAATTTACTTTGCCGAGCTGAATGATATTTCCATTGATAAGACCTATTTAACTGCGCGTGTCGTCACTTTCTGCTGACAGCTATTTGTTTGTCAATATCAATTAATTCACGAAATCGATCAATTGTTATGTGGATCGTTTTAATTTGCTTATTCGCCATTTACTACATTCACAGAATGTCTTGTGAAAAATTACAAAATCACCTGTATTTGTTGGTGTGTTAATAAATAAATAAAAGAACCCACATTTATAAAATTCATGACGTATCATTTCATACAATTATATCATCATCATACCGCCTCAACTTGTTCGACCAAGAACGCCTTTTATATTATTATTTTAATTTACAACCACCGACTTTTATTGGATACGCCTTAATGACTGAGATTGATTCTGCATTTTATAAAATTTCCAACACTTTAATAAATAATCTAATTGATTAGCTGGTGCTCGCAACTTCTTCTATTTGATGTATGTATTTATTTTAATGGAATTTATACTATAGACAATTCACACAAAATATTTTATCTTTTACTTTGTTGGCAAAATGATTCCATTTCTTATACAGTTTAAGCTCACAACAGACGGCGGGCCGCTATAATATGTAAGAGCCTTTTGTCGTGGGCTTAGGGCAAAGATTGCAGTACTAAACGTATTGAGCCTCTTATGTGCCTTACCTAAGTTTTACATTAGAATGAAAAAATCAAAATATACTCTAATTAAGATTTATTTTAACGAAAATAAATGCTTTCACAATCACCACAATAATTCAGTTTCTAAATAGGTACTTACGATTTGTTCGAAATTAGCCTGCAGTAAGCTTATAGTTTATTCTATGGCATTAGCGTTAACAATAAGCGTTGAGTTATGTGCCTATGCTTTTATCAACGCGATTCAAAGAGCCCATACGGTCAAATTAAAATAATAGAGCATGGGCTGTGACTCGTGATTATTGTTAGGAGGGTAATAATTTAAAGATACATTATTAGAACGTATAACACATTTTTAAAGGCTTACCTACATGGGCTGGCAACACAGATTTGCTAGCAATAGTCTCATTATGCGAAAAAAATTCACTAGTTCTATGCCCAGCTGTATACGCTTTTTAAAAATATCCTTTGAAAGTACAGCTATTTTTTTCCGCCGTTTAACCTATTACCATTTGACAAACAAATCTTTTATTTTCTATTAATAAATAATATTTATCGGGATCGTTTACCTTTATGATTTTAATTGAAACAATATTTAAAATAATTATGGCTGTTACAAAACCCTTAAACTGCTCAGAATATAATATTTCAGAACAGCACTACCTACAGGACGTAATGTTTACGACTGTACGTTTAAATTTTATACAGGTACACTAGTGCTTTTAATACAAAAGATATTCAGTACATAACATTTATAAAATTTACAAAGAAATATAGAGCCGCCGCCGGAGAGCCCGCCATCGAAAAATATTTACTGAACTTTTTTTAACTTCCTACGATATCGCTTTTTTCTTCACACACGTCACGAACCCATCAATAAGTATCTATCATCATTTTACAATCAATGCGACGCATACTAGAACATAATATGCGATACCATTACTGTTTGAGAATATAATTCTCAACATTAGTTACATAGACATAATACAGGGGTCATTGATTTGAATGATACTTTTTTGCACCGACAGCTATCTATCAAATCATGAGACATGTATACTTATCATACAATAAGTCCGGAGTTAATTAAGTAGGTAGGGAGCATTATTACAAATCATTTGTGATTGTAAACATGAAAAATGACTATCATATAATGTTAATTTAAGTCTTGGATACCTACATTTGATATTTTACATTGAAAACGAGAATGCTTTTATTTCTAACTGAAATATAAATTACCCTTTTTGAAGGTACTCTAGTAATTTGTAGTAATTTACTACAACATTTTAAAATGTATTTGTACATTTTCATTTGATTTTCATAATGGTGCGAAATTATATTAAAATTAAATTTAATGTCACTGTGTGACCATTTAAGTTAAGTGTGTAAGTTCTTAGATATACATATAATACAATAATGTAACAAATAGTTTCTGGTGGGTTTGGCAATGACTTACATACACATATACAATTAATGAATACAACAGCAGGTTAGTTTAACTTTGAATTAGGGTTGCCTGCCTGATGCCTAGTATTTCAAGATAATGAATCCATAACTAGCAAAACATATAATAGTTCAAACGACCGCATTCTTTCCTAGTCTTTGCTCTATGATACAGTCGCGTTATAATGTAAGGTTTCATTGTCGAGCGCAGATTCAATCATAGGAAATTGATACATAGAAGATAAAGTTAAATTTCGTATCTTTGAACCTGATTCTCGACGTCGAGTGCGAAGCTAAGAACAGACCTTGCAGAACAGCACTCAAACAGTACTATTTTTATTTAATGCTAATTGGAAACTTATGTATTTATTGAACACTAGCTAGGATAAAAAAAGACTTTATCATAGCATATAACGCAATGACGTTATAAAGAATCATAAAACAGTACATTTAATGCTGGTAAATAAAGATGGATAGTAAAAGTATGACGTGGCAACCCTACAACATACTAATAGCTAACCTTATCTATGTACGTACTATCACACAATACCCGAAGAACATTCTATAAGAGAAAACCATCATTAATGCCTTTAATTTACTTAATATATATAAGACAAAAGTATTATTATATGTAGTACCAACATAACATTCTGACTTTAATATTCCTATAAACTTTTAAATACATAGGTACCTACAAAGCGATTTCATAATTATGAAATAGAGTAATAACTTATATTATGCCACGACCCACGTGCTGGTATACAAAACAGCTTCAATAAAATATCTTATACCTTTAAACGAGCAACTATAATCATCATGGCGTGACATATCACATTTTTTGTAACTTTTAAAGACATTCAATTGTACAAACAGTTATGTTGACGAAAATACTGAAAAAAGGAAATTTATTTTAATATATTTATGTTTCCGAATGATGATGAAGGAAAAATATGCATTTTTATACAGAGATGTACTTTGTAAACATCCACATGGTTAGAGAAATAGTGAATCGTGATAGAGGAATGGAAGAATATACATCTTGCCTCAACTTCAAATAACCATGGGTCAAGGATCTGAAGCAAGGGCAACGGTGAAAGTTTTAATATTACATTTGTTATAATTAGCAACTACTCATTAATTGTTAAATCACTTGTTTCCTGTGTTTTCGCTCTCGTGCCACAATTTAAGTTTTACTTCGAGATTTCTGCGACTGTGGCTGCATGTGGTTGCACCTTACTGCTAGATAGCCTCATGAATCTGAATACACAAAGCCGTTCAGATAAGACAATGTGACTGGTACAGAATTCCAGAGTTCTTGAACAAACAAACTAGAACAGGTTTGACATAGACTATCTATAGTTATATAGAAAGCTATATAACTATAGATAGTCTATGTCAAACCTGATCCATTCTAAACATGAGCGAAGTTGATCTGTTTTAAAATGGAATGAGTTATGTTGAATATTACTTCTATACGATAAATATAAATATTTAGTTTTTTGCACACCACAAGTGACTTAAAATGAGCGCTTCGACGTCCTACAATGAATTTGTTTACACAGTTCTCGTTTTACTATGAGTTATGGTAAATATACTCTACTTGCAACTATTACTATTAATATTGTGTCCCTTGATCCGCGATTCAAAGAAGTGCTTTCGCATTTGTAAGACTAGGTACGTTCATAGTTATCGACGTTTAATATGATCGCGCGAATGACTAGTACAAAAGATAGGATAAGCCGTGAGTAAAAGAGACAGCATTATTTTAAAACATCTCAATTGGGAGGTTTTCTAGTTTTCAATTATATCCAGGCTTATTCATATTTGCCTGTTTAGTTGTATATAATATCGTAAGTAAATTACACATTAAATTAAATACATGTGATCCCATCTATCGATACCCACGTTAATTATAAAAAAATATAATAGGAATAAGTTTACTTTAGAAAGAATGTACTTTAAGGTGGACATGGGCTACGGGGGCAAAGCCGAGGCGGAAGCAAGGATATTATAAATAGTACAGTTTACTAAATATTATGTATAATCTTCATTAAGAATCAAGATATGTTACCTTGCCTTCATCACCTTTTAATGAGGTATATTACTTAAAGCAACATGAATTAAATAATAAATTAAATGTAAAATTATGTCCTAAATAAAATCTACAATTGTGATAGTGGAAAATAAGTGGGTTTTAAAAATTATTGATCGAGCTATAGTTTGAAGTATTATTTTATGGTTAGAATTTAGAACAATGGCTACACTGTATCAACTGAATTATCACATCTCTATCTCTGGAATAATCGATTATACATCCATAGAACAACCTAGCAACTACTTTTAAATAGATCTCTTAAAATGAATAAAACTTTCATTGAGGCACATTACATACCTACTAAACCTACAGCTAATAGAAATGCATACATCTACTTCAATAGGATTCCAAGAATATATGTATATCACTCATTTAGATACATTACAATATGTACCAGTCTGCCAGAAAAGCGTATCCTGTTGCATTAGAATAACGTAGAGTTGTTCAACGTTCTCTGCGGGCACGTTTGGCGCGCGCGGTGGGTGTGGAGGGATGGTCGTCGTCGTCTCGCCGCTTGGCGAGCCCCTGCGGCCGCTGCAGCTGGCTCTGCGCCGTCAGCTGCAGCTGCAGCGCGTGCGTGTTCAACCTCTCCGCCAACAGTAACGGCTTCAGTGCCGCCATCTTGTGACTGTATAGCGTAACTCGCGGTCGACTATTCACCGCTGCAGTTAACTGGTCACGCACACTCATCTCGGTATTATTTGTTGTCTGGGGCTCCTTATGTTCATCTGTGTGTTCGTCTGAATCTGGTTTACATATAATGTTCACTTGGGCTCTCACTTCAGCATCAAACTTTGATATTGTACTGACTAGTGGTTTGGCCCACCCAATGTGCAGGATTGGTGTTTGACTTCCCTCTTCCCATTTGCAGATTCCATCGTAAAACCTATAAGACAAAAGAATATCAATGTTCCAAAAAAATGCATACTACAAAACAAAAGCACTTACTAGTGTTAAAGATATGCCTCTCTTCAACATAATTATTTGATTTTGTAGAATATACTACGAGAGTTACATACTTAGTTCAGTTAGCTTGGAACAATTAACAGTACTTTCTGGAACCAGAAAATACTGTTGTGTCTAAGATCCATTTGACACTGAACTGACTGCCAATGTTGCCCTGGTTACAACTAGTCAGGCATTTGATACCACTTTAGATTGTAAGACTTCTTAAAAGTAACAAGAATTTTACCTGAGTAATGAAGCAAAGCATTCAGGATCCTTGAGAATGGACCTAGCTGAATGTCCAGAACTCTCAGCTTTCATAAGTTGTGGGATTAACTCATTAGCAATTTCTGAAAACTCTTTGTATATTTCTTCATCATCTCTTGAATAGTTATAGCTAAAATTTATAGAAACAACATGTTTAATAAATGAATATTGAACAAAGTAGAGATTTCAATTATCAAGGAATGTGATATACTGAACTGTCTGATAACATCTCCGGCACTGGCCCATGCATGGAAGGCTTCCTTGTACATCTTATGCCTGTGATAGTATCCACCCTGAAATGTATATGGGTATACATGTCTATCTTCATAGTGTGTTCTTGATGAGCTAATGGCCTGAGCATAGAGAGTGGCAGAGTCCGGCCTAGGTGTTCCATCAGGGCCTATGTTGGTACCATCAGACAGTGTTGAGTCTACAGCATCCTCAGAACAATTTGATATCCGCATGTATTCATCCAAGTCCCCAAGGTTCCCCAGCGCCATCGGATATGCTTCTAAATGACCTGTGTAATGGATGAATTGTTAATATAATTTTAAAGAAAATTTTGTGAATGTGAATGTCATGAATGCTATACCATTGTCAAACAGCAACCAAAGTAGCCTATGTTGCATCTGTGCCACTTCATGGACATCAATAGTTGGGGTGAGTGTTGTATTGATGGATGAGACCAGAGCTGCCAGTTCCATCATGCGAGAGCATATCACAGGTTTACCAGCAACATACAGCCATGAACGGGCAGACACACCATCACCCACCGACCTGCCTCGCTTGTCTTCATTACCTTTCCCATGCCATGTTACCTGTAATTTTATCATAGCAGTAAAGGATACTAGTAAATTACATCTATTACATTTTTATTCAGAGAACAATTTTAAAAGAATATTATAACATTTATGTGGAACCTGCACTTATCACATTCACTGTATATGCATAATTTGTGTTACTACAAACAACTTTTAAACCTACTTTCTCACCACTTCTCAGAAGGTTAATTTCCTATGGCTCACACTGAATAAATAATTTTCATTTTCTAAGGCATTTGCAAAGCTGTGATGTAAGTACAACATATAATAAAATAAAATGTATAAACAGAGGTATTGTATCAACAACACCCACTTTTCCCTGAAGATTAAATAATCTCGGCACTTAATAGTGCCAATGGGACAGAAAGTGAGTCTTTAACTGTCTCAGGCACTATATTACATAGAAATTAATTCCGTCATATGCAGGTTTCTTCAAATGTTTTCCATTACTGTAAAGTTGGTGTTGTGAGTTCAAGTGAGATCAAGAGTTCCTGGTAAATTCTAATCAAAATTAGCTGCACAGTGTATGTGGTTATATTATAAATACTTAAGTGTTTCTATTGGACTGTATTCTTTCTTTTCATGTCTAACTAAAAAACCGATTGTGATGTACATAAAGATAGCTTTGACCTCTAGCTCAGACATAGGTACTTATAACATTCATATTTAACACATGCATTTCCTATTTTTTTGTAACAAAGGTAAAGAAGTTTCAGTTTTTATGAATTAGGAATTACACCTCTGTCTAATTCATATTTTCATAACGCAAGGATTCCAATAAAAATGTATGGTGCAGCTTACTTAAAAAAGATTTCATAATTGTTACACTATACACATACTTCAGCAGTTTCAGTTTGATCCTTGCCAAATACCACCCAAGCATGATCTTCGGATAAGGCGAGATGAACATCTTGCTTGCCGAGTGCTTGGCATCCAGCGGTAACCGCAAAGGCAACGCCAAAACAATCAAGTTTGTTTCCAGTTAAGAAACTGTAAATGGATTGCAAGTGCGCTCGGTCTTTGTAATAACTTCGTGTAAGAGAATTCCAAACAACATCAGCCACACGTTTCACCAAATCTCGAGTAGCATACGTTCCACTCAAGAGTTTTGCGTCCACACCGCTTCGCATCAAAGACACGAATCGCTCGTGTAGAGCCCGGACTTCTTCCCACTCGATACATGGAAACTTGACTTTGACGAACTTATTAGTTGATAGATTTACATCTTTATCACAGCTTTTAATGTTAGTTAGATTGTTTTCAACAGCTCCTACAATAATTGAAAACAATGCCAAATCTGCTTCCTTGTCACTGCGTAATTGTTCCTCAAACAGATCACACACTTTCTGTATGTTGTCTATAGGGAAAAAATGTTTATAATCCGATAGCTCAGACATATTTCGTTAATATATTACATCATTAAAACGCGTACTAAATTGTCTCTTTTTCGCCGGTCGGCGGGCGGTCTAGGATGTTTAATTTTATTTATTTTGTTTGACTTGGCCAAAGTTCGGCGAGCTGACACAAGGTATTGACAGCTTATTCAACTTTTTTTTAATATACAATGTTTTGTTGTGAAGAAGCAAAGTACGTAGCATCATATACAATCAGTGTATTAATTTATATTACTAGCTAATTCAGATAAATTGCAGAGTTACAATTAGAAAGATAATCGTCCGTCGTGAGGAATTTACTTTCCTTGCATCTACTAGATAAGATAAATTCGTAGAAATCGACTTGAGAAATTAATAGTACTAAACATAATCACGTTAGTAATTAGTTTTAAATTCATACTTAACTACGACTATTTACATATATTATTATTATGATGACCAGAACGTATATTCAAACTGATTCCGTCCATCTATATCAAAATGTGATTCTTTGTCGTGCTTGTAGCCCATAGACATCAAACAAAATTACTAAATGGTGGTGTTCATATTTTACATCACAGACATCTATGCCTGTGTTTTCTAGATATACCTAGATACTTGTTTGGATTTTAGAATTTTTAAGCAGTATTTTCTGGGTGACCTTCGAAGAAATTTACTCTATTGAGGAAAATCCACCGGTATAAATACCCAAGTTATATCTTAATCTATGGTATAGTATAGCGTACTAGACTAGTTGAATGTCACAGTGACATTGACAATAACTGCTTCCTAATTTCATTTTCCAATTTTCCGTCATTCAAACAAAAATACAAGCAGTTTTATTTCTGCAAGTGAATCAAATAAAACAAACAGATCAAATCAATTCAGATAGTAGCATTTTGATTTGGCTTGGGTGCTTTTTTTTTTATCACACAAAGAAAACAAAACAAGGTCCTTAATTGGCCACCGCATTGGCAAGGAGAATTTAGAATATAATTAGCATACCTTAAGAAATTGAGAATATCAAAATAATGAATAATATTCCTAGCGAAATGCAAAATAAACGATATAGGAAAAAATATAAGTACATGAAGTTACGAGTGAAAAGTTTAATATTAGTGAGTAAAATTTCCACGAACCTTGCCTAATCCTAAGCCTCTTGCTATGTATCTTCGAACAGTGGTTATGCTATTAGAAATCTTGGTACATAAATAAATGGTTTTCAAATAATTTCCCAACATACCACTAGCGGTGGACTTACTGGTGTGTTCATATTGATTAAACTATTGCCCCTTTCAGGAAAATGCAGCATTATGTGATGAAGTAGCAAAAATTCAAGAAAGTATCCTGATTGTTAAAGATGAAAGAAAGTTTTTACTTCATAAATTACTTGAATATGAAAATGATACAGAAAACTCTCATGCATTCTTTAAAAATGAGTTGTTTGTACCTGCAAACGGTCCAAGGTCAAAGTTAACCAAAAAGAAACAAAGCACAGATGATAGTGGCAAAAATTTATCATTATCATAATAAGGGATGAGCCAATAGCAGCCAGTAATACCTACTTTTATAAGTACTTGGACAGGTGAAAATATATGAATGACTTGGTAGAAGAGAACATAATAAATTGAGGTTTATTATAACTGTAATAAATATATAACTGGAAATTTGTACCCATTCCTATTTATTATAGCAATATACACTAAATATAATCTGGAATAAAAACAACTAAGGTGAATGTTGATGGTGCATTTTATTTACATATTCTTAAATTATATTAAATTTAAATGATCCTCTTTTTGTTTTCACCACTGGGAGACAATTGACAAGAAGTTGATTTACTTAGAACAATATTAGGGTTACCTGGAATCCCAAGGAAAAAAGCAAATACACATTACTTCAATACACATAATTAACTTAATTATGTTTTATTAGAAATATCTAAGTTATTATATTATTATACGTTATTCCTAAGCCTGATATCTAATTAACTTTTAAATTTATTTGCATTAGACAAAACATGTAAAAATACTATACATATAAAATCAAACATCCTGACTGATTGCATAACTTATTTATCATTGCACAGCCAAGAGACATTAAGTTTGGAGGGACAAGAAGTTGATTTACTTAGTACAATATAAGGGTTACCTGGAAGACCAAGGAAAAAAGCAAATACACATAATTAACTTTTAAATTTATTTGCATTAAACATGTAAAACTACTATACATATATAAATCAAATATCCTGACTGATTGCATAGCCAAGAGACATTAAGTTTGGAGGGTATGTTGTTTGTGAGATGTTGGTAACAAAGAAAGTGTTTTCCGAAATTCCACACTCTGTAAAAAATCAATCACCTTTAGCATAGAAAACATTGTAATCAAACAACCACATTATCAGCAGTGTCAAATTTATGTAAAATATTCCAAATTAATTATAAATATACATTGGCTACAATGGAATATCTTTAATGAACCAATAACACAATATGTCTGCATATGTGAGTGTCACACTTACATTATGTTTATTAGAACACAAGGTGTGTATAATTCAGCAAATAAGTAGCAAAACACCAATAACCACAGATTGGATGTTATCTGGTTTATTGTATCATCACATATTGAAATGTCAAAGAGAACTTTATTGCATACACCTGTTTATTTTTTAGTCTTCCTCTTCATCATCATCTTCGTCATCAAATGATAACAATTGGCACGATTTTTTATTTTTAGTTTTACTATTACTTTGCACATTACACTTCCGCTTAGCATCATTATTTGATTTATTTATGATTTTTTTCTTTTTCGATTTGAAAACTACTCTTTGAGTCAGATCTGCTTTGGTCACAGCTTCCAGCTCTACAATCTTCTTTTTCTCCACCTCTGCTTCCTCTGCAGTGAGATCACCCACTTTTAGCACAACTACTTGTGGTTGTTCACTATCACCATCTTCCGTAAAATCTTCATCTGCATTTTCAAGTTCATCAAATTTGTGGTTTCTATCATCATACCCTGCCTGCTTCTTAAAAACTTTTAGGAATTCTGGGTCTTCAGGCTTGATGTAACTCACGTTTCGTTTCCTATTCATGACCAATAATGCGTTAGAGCTGAAAGGTATTCTTGTACCTAACCAACTTTAATTAGGATTCAATTTAATAAATAATAGACGTAAATCTTAGGCAACTACAAAATATAAAAGCAAATAGAGGTGGAACTATGTTCATAGTACGATATGAAAATAGATCCCGTAAGCTGTAGTTATTTTCACAGAGAAATATTTATCAAGAGCAAAATACTGAATACTAAGTAGTTAGTTACTGCACAAGCTTATACGATACGACTATTAACTACGGAAATGCACTCTTCAATCTTTCTATTTTGATTTGTTGATTGGTTAATTTAAATGGTTGATGTTATGTTTGACAATATCTTTGTCAAAATTCCATAGATAAATGAAGAAAATCTTTGTCTTTGGACTAAAATAATACACAGGTTAGGTGCAATATTTTAATAGACCATATAAAATTATAATATAATTACAGAGCGCCACCATCCAGTCCCAAAGTAAGCAAAACTCTTACTTGTGGATAGGTTTTGGGATATGATGCATTTGGGATACAATTAAAACATTATCATTAATATTAAGGTTTATGTAATGTAATATGTAAAAATGTCCTATTTTCCCGCTCTACATTTTCTTACTGTCTTAAATCTAGTTGGCTTTTTACAATACTCCTGTCATGAATATTTTGACAGATGAGTTGTCATTTGTGAGACGCCACACCACCCCCCCACGGAGAAAAGAACAATGACAAAGGGAAAAAATAAAATAAAAATAAAATAAGATATAAATGTTGTACAATACAATTTAGTATTATATTAAATCAGTCATATGTCAAGGTTTTTAACACGAACCTGTCTACCGGAACGAGTGGTGTAAGGGGCTCGTCCGATGTCAGTAGACGTGGATTTTGGAGGTGCAAGCCCACCGCCTCCATCTCCGTCAGGCAGAGTGCCAACTAGTCGGGGTAATGAAGGCGTAGTGGGTAGATGAGTAGGTGGTTTATATGAAGCATAAGTGGGAGTCTGAGTAGGAGAAGTAGACACGAACGCAGGTTTTACTCGATCAACACTCACAACTACTTGTTTATTCTTCATGTTGATAATGAGTGTCTTGCCATCGTTACTCCGGCTAATCACTTCAAAAGGTCCAATGTAAGGAGGCTGAAGAGGACGGCGCACGGTGTCATCACGAAGGAAAATGTGAGAGGCAGTGGATAGGTCTTTGAAAACAAAGGCACTGGTATCACCATGTCGCGACGCGGGTACCGGTCTCAATGCCGACATTTTCTGTCGCAGCTGAACGACAAAATCAGCTGGATCCTCGACTCGAGCGGAAGTAAGAGGTGATAAGAAATCTCCTGGTAAACGAAGAGTTTCTCCATAAAGAAGTTCTGCGCACGTTGCATTTAAATCTTCTTTGTAGGCGGTTCGCATTCCGAGTAACACTAGCGGCAAAGCTCTGAGCCACGTATCTTGATGGCACATAAGTGCAGCCTTAAGTTGTCTGTGAACTCTTTCCACCATGCCGTTAGCGCAAGGATGATACGCAGTCGTCCTGATGCGCTTGGTGGCAAAGGTGTCGTTGAGTCGACGAAACAAATCCGACTCAAATTGTGCTCCCTGGTCAGTGGTTATGATGGCCGGCGCACCGAATCGCGGAATCCATTCACGACAGAATGTCTCAGCTACCTCTTCGGCCGTGATAGAACGCATGGGCCACACCTCTGGCCATCTGCTTACACGATCGATAGCTGTCAGGCAGTAACGGTATTCGCCACATATAGGTAGCGGACCGACAATGTCTAAATGAATATGGCAAAAACGACCTGAAGGTTGGTTAAAATTTCCAACTTGTGTGGAATTATGCCTAGTAATTTTACTACGCTGGCAAGATTCACAGGATCGAGACCAGTCTCGGCAATCTTTTCGCATAGATGGCCAGACGAAACGCGCACCAATGAGCTTGGTAGACGCTTTAGCACCAGGATGGCTCATATTATGTAGTTGGTTGAATATTGTACGACGGAAGGGAGGTGTAAGGAACGGACGGGGTTTACCTAGTGAAGTATCGCAAATGAGGGTCAAACTTGTACCGGGTACTATTACTTTCTCCAATTTGAGTGAAGATTTGTCACTGGACATATGGTCCCGTAGTTCACTATCTGTCTCTTGAGATGCTGCGAGTTGGGAGAAATCGTCGAATGTAATTGCGTCTACACGGGACATAGTATCTGCGACTACATTATCAGCACCGCTTATATGCACGACGTCGGTTGTGAACTGTGATATAAACGACAACTGATTTAATTGTGAAGGGGGTAATTTTTCACGTCGTTGCGAAAATGCGTACACCAAAGGTTTGTGGTCGGTGTAAATGGTAGTGTGTTGAGCCTCAAGAATGTGTCGAAAATGTTGGACAGATTCGTACACAGCCAACAATTCACGATAGTATGCAGGCCATTCACATTGTTTGGTATTAAGCTTTTTACTAAAGAAAGCAAGAGGTTGCCAAGCTCCATTGACTTGTTGCTGTAAGCAAGCGCCAACGTAAACACTTGAGGCATCAGTGAAAAGACCAAGGCGCGCGTTTGGCTTAGGATGAGAAAGCAAAGTAGCTTGTGATAGACTTTCCTTGCATTGCCGAAAAGCCGTTTCAAGTTCGGGCGTCCAAGGAACCGGTTTAGCACCTTTCAATTTGGAACCAGCAAGAACATCAATAAGTGGAGCTTGTAATTTGGCAGCATGAGGTAGAAAACGTCGGTAGAAATTGATCATACCTAAAAATCTACGCAGGCTTTGGACAGTCCTTGGCAGTGGGAAATTAACAAGGGCTTCTATTCTTTCCGGTGGTGGAACTGTGCCCTTCGCAGAGATATGGTAGCCGAGGAAAAGTACCTCTTCAGCACCAAACATACACTTACCAGGGTTCACCACTACACCGTAGTCCGACAGGCGTCGAAACAATGCGCGTAGATGGATCGCGTGTTCGTCTGAGTTCTTTGAGAAAATTAATATATCATCGACATAGGGAAAACAGAAATCCAAACCTCTAGTAACTTCATCTATAAATCGTTGAAATGTTTGGCCTGCGTTGCGTAGTCCAAACGTCATATAGGGGAATTCATATAATCTAAAAGGAGTGGTGATTGCTGTTTTACAAATATGGTCTTTAAAAACTGGAATTTGCTGGTATGCTTTAACTAAGTCTACGGTACTGAAAACAGTAGCTCCAGCAAGGTTTTGGCCAAAATCGCCAATGTGCCTTACTGGATATCGATCTGGGATGGTGCGGGAATTCAAAGCCCGATAATCACCACATGGTCGCCACGTCGCGTCCTTTTTGAGCGCAAGATGCAGTGGAGAGGACCAAGAACTGTTCGAAGGTCGTGCGGTACCAACCTGTATCATATCCGCAAATTCCTTCTGAGCAGCGCGCAATTTCAACGGGGCCAAACGACGAGGATGGCAGGACACAGGTGGACCATCAGTGGTGTGGATATAATGTACTGTATTGTGCTTCACTTCCCTGTAGATACCAGGTGGCCGAGTGATGTCGGGGAACTCAGCGAGAATTTTGATGAATGGTGAGGAAGACTTTGAGCCATTGACAGATCGAACACTTAAGTGGTCATAATCACAAGAAACCATTGCTGCAATGCAAGAAAGACCAGTCTTCCTGTCCAGGAGCTGCTTCCTAGCACAGTCAGGGAGAAGGTCATAATAGGCCAGTAAGTCTGATCCTATAATAGCCGTGCTAACATCTGCTATGATAAAATTCCAGGTCAACTGTCTGCGGAGGCCTATATTCAGAGACAATGTAATGCTACCATATGTTTTGATTGAGCTACCATTAGCTGCCTGTAGCTCATAATTAGTTGCCGCAGGTCTGGACGTTAGCCACCGACGAGGGTAACAAGATAAGTCAGATCCCGTGTCAACTAGAAAGCGACGACCTGTGGTTTTATCTGTTATAAAAAGTCGGCGACTAGAAAAGGGGCAGTCGGATGTCGCCGTTACAGACTGCCGCTCGCGTTTCCCTGTTTACTAGGTTTTTGAGATGTGGATGTCCATGAGCAAGGTTGTATACATTTGGACGCTCTATTTTGAAAACGCTTGTGATACCAACATAAATCTTTAGGCACAGGTGATAATTTTCGCTGCTTTTGGAAACCGCGGTCCCTACGAGAAGTATTGCTGAGGGATGACATTTGACGTGACAGTTCGTCTAAGCGTTCAGTTATTGATTGCAGGACATCCCCAGAGGCTGTGGTAGCAGCTACGGATGTAGTAATACTTTGCGATGACACCTCCAATATTTTATCTGCACGTTCTGCGAGTTGACCTAGTGATAGGTCCACATGTGCAGCCAATATTGCTTGGAGGTTTTGGGGTAGTCGCCTCATCCAAAGCTGTCTCAGTAATTTTTCATCGGAGAATAAACTACCTGCGAGCGATTTTAAATGTCTTAGGAATTGTGAAGGTCGCCTATCTCCTAGCTCCTCATCGCTAAGCAGTTGCCGGAGTCTTTGTTCATCCGAACATGATAGACGGTTAATAAGTTCTTTTTTTAATGTGTCGTATTTATTCGTTTTGGGCGGGTTGGCGATTATATCTTCTACCTCCCCCGCATACCGTTGTTCGAGATGACCAATAACATAGTGATACTTTGTTTCATCGCTAGTTATTCCAGCGATAGAAAATTGCGCTTCAACCTGACCAAACCACACGGTGGGCTTGCCGCTCCAAAACGGGGGTAATTTTACAGCAACTTTAAAAACTTGTGCATCAGACATGGTGCTTGAATTTGATTGATTCTCCATCATTGTGATAAAGCAAATTGCAGAGTAATTTAAAGTACAATGCGTGAGACAGTTAATAAATTTAAATTGAAGTTTGTATGGTTGATATAACTTTTGACATGTGAGATGCAATGGTCCTAATATTAGATACAATGTTATATATATGCAACACACATGAGTATTTTGCTTAACGAAATGGTATGAATTTACAATTAAATCAAATTAGTTTTATATAGTAAAGATCAATACAAAATACATACATCTACCCATTATTTAAGCACTAACATAACTACTTGGACTTAGAATTTCTTAGATGAGGATGACATCAAAAATAATATGCATTGTTTGCACTGTAATATTCACTTGCATATAATTGTTAATTATGGACCTATTGTTTTTTTACACTAACATTAATTTTAATCTAAACGAATGTAGAGTCCTTTATTTGATTATGTGAAGTTGTACTTGCGTGTCCCAAGTAGGAAGAAAGTCCGAAGTCTGACAAGGAGTACGTTCAGTGGGAAACTTGTATCGGCAAGCAGAATGTAGCGGAGCTCGAAGCAAAATCGGTCAAACCAGCAAATCCTTGAAGGTGGTAGGCGGCGAAAGTTGCAGTTCCTCATCAATCGCAAATGCGGTAATGCAGCAGCGGTAGGGCAGCAAGTAAAGATTGCACCGGTTGGTTGATGCCTTTGAAGTACGTTGACTGTGTAGGTAACGCAGCAAGAAAACGCAATACACAATAGAACTTTTCTGTCGTTCTATTTTACTGAGCGCAATAACGTTGTTCGTTTGTCTAGGGGTCACCAATTTGGGATATGATGCATTTGGGATACAATTAAAACATTATCATTAATATTAAGGTTTATGTAATGTAATATGTAAAAATGTCCTATTTTCCCGCTCTACATTTTCTTACTGTCTTAAATCTAGTTGGCTTTTTACAATACTCCTGTCATGAATATTTTGACAGATGAGTTGTCATTTGTGAGACGCCACAAGGTATCAGTATTATCTTTCGTAAATATGCCAAATCAATTACCCGATCAAGTCGACCGCAAAGCCATATGACAAGACATTACAGGTTGATTTAATTTAATACCCGACATAATACTCGTGTATTTAAATGTTGAATTAATGCATTAATGTATTCCAAAAGGTGCCATTGAATTAGTCTTTAAATAAAATTTTCCATGGTGTTCACTATCCGCTGCGTCTCCCATGTATCCTTTAGACTTGCATTGGTTTCTTAAGAATTCAGACCAACTGTTGCATACATAAGCTGGGAAGGCCTTAGGGTTTCTAATAGATTCCGCATAGTAAGCGTGAGATCTACCGTGGCTGCAAGCGTCTGAATTTGAAAGAGGTTTAATATATTTCATGACTAGATACGATAAATAGTGGAATAAATAAGTTATTATTTGGTAGCTAAGATGTAAAATTTTTACTATGTATACTTACCAAACATTTTCTCTATATTTTCGCACCCCGGCTGTGGGGGCATTCCACTATTTGGGAAAAAATCTGCATTGCCTATCGCCTTTTCAACCCCAAGCAAGCCACCACATGTGTGAATAACATCTACAAACCTGCCATCACTGAAATCTAATTTTAGCGAATCATCTCTTTTCTCAAAAAGAGGTCGTGCAGGATCAAGACCTGTAACAATCGAATTCAACAAGGATTTCCAAATTATGTAAAGGATATATACATATAGGTACGTATAATATATGCGCTTTGTAGGTACCTGTGATTCGAGCTATATTTTGATGAGATTGTGATGCAGCAATCCCAAAGACATGCGCTCCAAGGCTATGGCCGATTAGGTGTATTCGGTCTCCTGTTATATTATAATGCTTATTCAACGAATCAATAAATAAACCTACCAGAGAACCAACACTAGCGGTCTGATAAACTACCCAAGGGTAAATAAAAACATCTGCTATTCCACTCCAATCAACAGCAATTACGTTAACGTCACTTGTATCTAAATAAGCATTCTTTATTTTAATAACAGCATCTTGATTCGCAGATGACTTCCATCCATGGGTGACTATTTTCAGTGGATTATCTTTTAATATTTCTCTAACATTTGAATGAAGGGGTGACTCCCCAGATTCGTTTAAAATGATGTAGTCTTCAGTATAATTCCTGAAATAATTATGTTTAATTTATAATCTTGGTTCATATTTGTAAATTGATGACAAAACCTATGCCTTGAGCAAAAAAAACTACCTAGAGAACAATCTGTATTCAATCGCAAAATTTATTTGAAATCTGGGAACGAGCATTTCACTTTCGGGACTGGATAAATTCACGAAGTGTGCTATGCCGTTTCCATCGGGAAAGTATATCCACGAGTGGCCATAATCATCATCATAATGATTATTATATTTGCTTTGAAAATTCATTAATTGAAGAGGATGACAAATACCTGAAATTACAAAGGCTAATTTATGAATTTTACACATCTTTTCTTGTCCTGGCTGGCGTGTGATGGATGGCACAGATCAATAATATTTTTCATAATAGGTAGGTGCATTTTACTCATCGATTGTTTTTTATAAAGCCATGGCTATGGGGGCTTAGTATAAGTAAGTACAGGTGCCATCACGAGTTACGAGTGCTGACCTTGAATGTGCATAAATTTAATTTATTTGTCTCACCGCGAATAATATACATGCGCTATTTTCGCTGGACGCTCGTAGCTCGTGGCGGCACCTGTACGAACAACTTCTTTGCTTATATTAAGTAAGTATTAACCACAGCATAATAATAATACAAACATATCTCGAGTATTTGCATAGCACAACATATTCCAACATAAATATGAAAAAAGTACTGTATTTCCATGATATTGGATTAATTAAATAGTAAATCTACTTAATTTTAAGCAGTAAGGTAAGTTTTGGTTGCAACGAACAATGAGTGGAATGGCTTTAAAATATAACAACCCTCTTACTTGTGTTCCACTATCAAGTACATATACTCGAAGCCCGATAATATTTATTTCACAGTTCTATCTATTTAATTGCTCAGTAATAAAATAGCTTCTAGTCACAATACTGAAATAAGAACATAAACAAACTTACGAACGAAAAACATAAGAACAACTGCGTGGATTATATTTACGAAGAATGCTTTTTTTATAGGGTTATAAGTCCCAGTAGTAGCCCGGAGTCTGTATTAGTGCCCTGTTTTTGGCAATAGGCTCGTCCCCTATAACATGAGGATTAAACATAACTGATTAAATGTTCGGGTGTTCTATAAGTGCATTCTGCTTACTCCTTAGGGCAATACATGCGTGAGCATTTATGTATGCTTGCATGTATGTATGTACATTAAGACTAACAGACTGATACTGAAAGTTATGCACCTTAAGTGGTACGTCTAGATGTAAAATTATAGTGAAACAGTATAATATCATACATACATATACTCACACTTGTATTACCCGACGGGTAGGCAGAGCTGTTGTAATAACAACACCCATTTAGACTATAAATAAAATATGGCCTTAATTAATTACGAAGAAGAGTCACGGGTTAAGATCTAGTATTTGATAGTAAGTAATCAAATTGTGCTTAAACCTCCTTTACATTCTTTACTTTATTATGTAATAAAAGTTAGCAAACAGTTAAGTACCTACAAAAATAATCGAGTACTTTAATTAAGACAATAAAATGTAATGTCACTTACTATTTTAAAAACATTCTAGGTATGTGATAACTTTTTTCTGTAAATGTTTACTATTTTCACCTAAGCATTCTAGCAGTATTACTAACTACTATAGCCTATTAGCTGACATCGGCAGCTTCGCTTGCGTCGCAGAAAAAAATTACATACAAACTTACAACTCCCATTTTACCTCCGTTGGATTGTAATTTTGGAGAACCCTTTCATCCTTTTAATGGATACCTACACCTCACTAAGAGCATTCCATCGAAATTTCATGTCTCTAGAATCAGAGATTGAGACTGTGCGTCAGAATTTTGAATTGTATACCTCCCTATCCCTAACTTAAAAAAATGCCCTTTGTAAGATCAGCCAGACGCATAAAAACATTTTCTGTACAAATCTTGACCACACTATGTACTATACTATACTGTGTATGTATGTAATGTATGGTAAGTATGAAGGCATATACATGGACGCAAAAGCATTAAATTTTTTCTTCAGTTCTTATTGTTACGTATGAATGCAAACGTATACGTATGTTGCACGCGTGATTTGTCTTGGCATCTATTAGAGGCATTGTCCATCCATAGAAAATGTTTATTAATAAATATATAACACCGTCTGTGACGCCCTTAATTTTTTGATGCACAGACATTTCATAGTATTTTATTTTTGCAGACTAAAATATCATAAGCCGAACCGTAGATAACACATATAAAACGACGAATTCTTGTAGTTCATCGTAGTTTGACGTGTTGTGACTACTTTACTTATTCGGAACTCTGATTTCCGCAATTCATAGAAATAAGCTACGTTTTATTATCTCTGACTAATATTCCGTATAGAAATTTTCAAGGCAGAATATTTTTATTAAATTATAAGTTAGTAGACTAGGCATTTACTTAGACTATGCCTCTAAGCATAGACAACTACATGTATGTAAGCTTTGCTTTTCAAGCTTCACGAAAACAACGGATTAGTATGGATGGTTGTGCGCTAGATTGATTGCGCCGCAAATTATTTTCTCGGGTAAGTCGTTAAAATATCGTTTACAAGCAATTAATTACATCTGTCATGTTATAGAAACACTTAGTACACACTGTACTTTCCATATAAACCTGATGCTAACAAACTACTACACAACGTCGTTGTCAATTTATACGGGTGTGTGCTCTATATTTTCTTACTCAATAATAAAGCAAATAATGTTATGTTTCTCTGAATACATCCTTATTATTTCATAGCAGGACCCAATTTTAGTATAAATGTAAAGATTTAATCATTTTTGTCGTTCCGTCTATTTGCGCATTATATAGAGGTTAGAGACAGAGGAGACCTAATACAGGATTTGTTTTTTTTCAGTGTCGCATGTGATGAGGAATGAATGTGAATAAATCAATTTCAGTTTGATTTTCATTAAGGGGAACAAAGTTTATTAAGTTTTAAAATCATAATGGCAACTTTGGAGCAACAAGCTTCTAAATTATTGGACTTTAACCAAAAATTGGACATCACTTTACTGGATAATATAGTTGGATGTTTGTACTCTACTGTGGGAGAGCAACAGCGTATTGCACAGGATATATTGACAGCCCTGAAAGAGCACCCTGATGCCTGGACCCGCGTCGATACAATACTGGAGTTCTCGCAGAACCAGGAAACCAAATATTATGCCTTACAGATATTAGAACAAGTTATACAAACTAGATGGAAAGTTTTACCTAGAAATCAGTGTGAAGGCATCAAAAAATATATTGTAGGCCTTATTATCAAAAATTCATCTGATCCTGCCACTATGGACAACAACAAGGTGTACTTGAAGAAACTCAACATGATCTTGATCCAAGTACTAAAGAGGGAATGGCCACACAACTGGGAAACATTCATTAGTGACATTGTGGGTGCTTCTAAAACTAATGAAAGCCTCTGTCAGAATAATATGGTCATTTTGAAACTACTCAGTGAGGAAGTTTTTGTGTTCAGTACAGGACAGCTTACACAGACTAAGGCGAAACATCTTAAAGATACAATGTGCTCAGAATTTAGTCAAATATTCCAACTCTGTCAATTTGTCCTTGAGAATTCTCAGAATGCCCCATTGGTTGATGCCACTCTTCACACACTTTTGAGATTCCTAAACTGGATTCCACTTGGTTATATTTTTGAAATGAAATTGATAAGCACACTGATATTTAAATTTCTAAATGTACCTATGTTCCGAAATGTAACATTGAGTTGTTTAACAGAGATTGCTGGTGTGACAGTGAGTAATTATGAAGAGCAATTTGTAGCCCTTCTGGTGCAAACAATGGAGCAGCTAGAGGCAATGCTGCCGCTCACTACAAACATACGTGAGGCGTATGCTGCTGGTCGAGACCAAGAACAAGTGTTCATACAGAACCTTGCATTGTTCCTATGTACCTACTTGAAAGAACATGGACAACTTATAGAGCGGAAAGAACTCACCAATACCTTGATGAATGCCCTTCAGTATCTTGTGCTCATTTCTGAAGTAGAGGAAGTGGAGATATTTAAAATTTGCTTGGAGTTCTGGAATGCTTTAGCTGCTGATTTGTACAAAATTGCCCCATGTTCTCATTCTTCAAGCTTCCATGCATTGAGAAAAAGTGTCGGTAGAAAAGCTCTATATTCTGATGTGTTAAGTAGTGTGCGCTATATCATGATCTCCAGAATGGCAAAGCCTGAGGAAGTCTTGGTGGTTGAAAATGAAAATGGTGAGGTGGTCAGAGAATTTATGAAGGACACTGATTCTATCAATCTATATAAGAACATGAGGGAAACTTTAGTTTACCTCACCCATTTAGACTATCAAGATACCGAGCGCATTATGACTGAGAAACTGCAAAATCAGGTGAATGGTACAGAGTGGTCCTGGAAGAATCTCAATACCCTGTGTTGGGCTATTGGCTCTATTTCTGGGGCAATGATGGAGGAAGACGAGAAGAGGTTTTTGGTCGTAGTTATCAAGGAACTGCTGGGTTTATGTGAACAAAAAAAAGGCAAGGATAATAAAGCTATAATTGCAAGTAACATCATGTATGTGGTGGGGCAATATCCACGTTTTTTACGAGCTCATTGGAAATTTTTGAAAACTGTTGTAAATAAGTTGTTTGAATTCATGCATGAGACACATGATGGTGTCCAAGACATGGCTTGTGATACATTTATAAAGATTGCGCTCAAGTGTCGGCGTCACTTTGTCACTACCCAAGTTGGCGAAGCATGTCCATTTATTGAAGAAATTTTAAGCACCATCAGTTCTATAATTTGTGACCTCCAAACACTACAAGTGCACACATTCTACGAAGCTGTGGGATATATGATCAGTGCACAAGTGGACCAGGTTGCTCAGGAGCAGCTCATAGAGAAGTACATGCTGCTCCCTAATCAAGTCTGGGATGATATCATATCTCAAGCATCACATAATGTGGACATTCTTAAAGATCCCGAAGCTGTCAAACAGCTTGTGAGTATTTTGAAAACCAATGTGCGTGCATGCCGTGCCTTGGGCCACCCTTATGTTGTGCAGTTGGGGAGAATATATTTAGACATGCTTAATGTTTATAAAGTCATGTCAGAAAACATCAGCCAAGCAATCGCCTTAAATGGAGTAGTTGTCACCAAGCAACCACTGATCAAAAACATGAGAATAATAAAGAAGGAAACACTCAAGCTTATTGCTGGTTGGGTGTCCCGGTCTACTGATAACACTATGGTGCTGGAGAACTTCATTCCTCCACTCCTTGATGCTGTGCTGTTGGACTACCAAAGAACTGCTGTCCCTGATGCTCGCGAACCTGAAGTATTATCTTGCATGGCTGCAATTGTCTATAAGCTTGGTGGAAACATCACATCTGAAGTTCCAAAAATCTTTGATGCTGTGTTTGAATGTACATTGGAAATGATCAACAAAGATTTTGAAGAGTATCCTGAGCACAGAACTGAATTTTTTTTGTTACTGCAAGCAGTCAATACTCACTGTTTCAAGGCATTCCTGAGCATACCTCCAGCCCAATTCAAATTGGTGTTGGATTCCATAATTTGGGCATTTAAGCACACAATGAGAAATGTTGCAGACACTGGTCTTCAAATACTGTACCGGGTGCTTCACAATGTAGAGCAGCATCCACAAGCAGCACAGAGCTTCTACCAGACCTACTTATGTGATATTTTAGAACATGTGTTCAGTGTAGTGACGGACACCTCGCACGGAGCTGGGCTCACCATGCACACCACTATATTGGCTTACATATTCTCATTGGTTGAGTCTGGTAGAGTCACAGTACCACTGGGACTAACACCCGACAATGTTATTTACATTCAGGTAATTTGATTCTGATTGATTAATCCCACTGTTAAATAATAACAAACTAAGAATAATTTGGATTACTAATATGAATGACTATTTGTGAATGAGCATAGAACATTTACTTAGCATATACCTACAATTTGCCTCTCTGGCTTTTGAATAACTCTTTAATGGCAAGAGGATGTTGCTACAATTTAAAATTGTAGGCTAATTGTAAAGCTTAAGGCATGTAGTTCAAAAGTTACTTACTAGATACAAACTTGAGTAACTTTTATGTTTCATACTAACTAATTAACTTCATGTATTTCAGGAATATGTTGCCAATCTATTGAAAACAGCATTCCCTCATTTAACGGATAATCAAATCAAGATTACTGTACAAGGATTGTTCAATCTCAACCAAGATATTCCTGCCTTTAAGGATCACTTGAGAGACTTCTTAGTTCAGATAAGAGTAAGTAAAATTAAAATCTTAAATAATACATACATATGCTCACGCCTGTATTCCCCGCAGAGGTGTTGTAATAACAACACCTACTTTTCATTGAATATGATTAAGTGCCAATGTGAGTTGTCATGCTCACTAAAATGTCCGCTTGCGGCGGCGTCTGAGTGACGGGTTGTCCACTTTCCTCCATATTAGTTGAGGAGGTCAATGACTGGTATTCGCGTCATACTTGTGAACAGGTGATGCTATAGGGACTGCTCATCTCAAACTACACATTTAGATATAACTACTCATATCAAAATGTGTAGCTTGAGATGACCAGTTACAACAGACTATTAGACTTTTACTTTATGTAAATTTTTATCGATATTTGTGCATTGGAACCATGTCCATACATTTCTTAAGTGATCTTTTTTGTATTTTTAAAATTGTATAATATTTTTGAATAGAGTAATTACTGAGTTTCTTGCCAAGTTCTTCTCAGTAATAGCAACCTTCCGAACCTGGTGGTAGCCTGTATAATTATGTCATTCTGTCGATTTGAAAGTACTTTGTTAAAAGTTGAATCATATTTATAAATATTTTTAAGTTTGAGTTTGATAGATGCTGGGTCCATCGCCGTCTCAGACACTATACATATGTCACTGAATATCTTCTCAGACATATGCAGACATCCTCACAATGTGTTCCTTCTACTGAAAAATACATAGTATGCAAACATTTGTGAATCTACCTGATATAGGTTTTTTTCTCATTATTATGTTTTATACTTGAATGCCTAGTGCGAGTTTTCTTGAAATCACCGTCACAAGTCATTGACGTAAACGGTGATTTGGATGGGATCAAAATAGTGCGATCCGAGGACCGACAGATGGCGCTTTTTCTGTGACTGCTGCTAGTGAAAAACTCGCACCAGACCCTCCATATGCTAATACACTTTATAACAATTATGAAAATGTATATAAGGTATACCTAATATCAAATTGAATTAAAAAGAGTGTGGCCTTGAGGTTTGATCAGTCGCCTACTACGCAAGCAAAGCAAGTTCACAATGAGTTTTCTAAAAAATTATGTGCAGTGATTTCACACCATGTGCTTTAAGGTGAAGGAAAACAGCAGGAGGAAACCTGCATAGGTCTGACAATTAATTCAAAGATGTACAGTGCCTGAGATGGCGATTGACTCACCATCTGTCACGTTGGCAAGTGCCAACCCACTTGCCACCGAATATGATGAAGTCATCATATTCGGTGGTAAGTGGGTGTTGTTGCCGGTTCTTCTGAGAAGGCTAGTTTCCGAACCAGTGGTAATTTTTCGGCGTGCCTAAGGGCCTTACCAGTGCCTAAACTGAATAAATCATCTCAATTTTAATTTTCTTGACTAGTGTAAATTTCGGTAAGTCTTCTGTGATATTGCGTGGTATTTGAGTGGTAGTTTGATCGATGGATAAACTGGAAAACATTGCAAGCATACCATCATAACCTGTTACTGAAATGTTACTAATAAATTGCAGGAGTACACTGGTGAGGATGACAGCGACTTGTATCTAGAAGAGCGTCTGTTCGCACTTCGCCAAGCGCAGGAAGATAAGCGGAGAGTCCAGCTATCAGTGCCGGGTATTCTCAACCCGCACGAGCTGCCTGAGGAGATGCAGGATTAGATGCACATGATGTGTGCGGTATGGTAACAGTTCACTCAATAGCAAGTCGGCTATAATTGCGTCTACAGTTATTTGTTCTCTGGTTCTTCATAATTCCAACATAATTAAGTGCAGGATGATAAACATTTCAATGTGAAGTATGTTTTAACTTTTCTATGACTAATAATTAAAAGTGCACTATAGTTTGTATAACTGTTTTAATTTAATGTTTTAATGCAATATTTTTGTTTTTGTGAGGTTCCATTCAGTGTTATATTTATGAAATAAGCAGGATAACAATATTTCTAAGTATAGGGACAGACACTGTCAACAAACTGTAAAATAACAGTTTATTTCGTGATATTTTATAGTAATTTGTGTGTGGATTATTTGGACATGTAGTTTCCCATCCACTGAACCTAAAGGTTTGTCTACGAATTCGATCTATTTTGTCGATCGACACGATATCCTACTGTTGTGAACATTATTGTGACGAACCGGCTGAGTATATTTTTTTTGTGACTGTCCAAAAACATGGCAGGTCTTATGCATGATAGTGCAGCTGTAACAAACTTATAATTCTATTGCATTTATAAACTTCCAGAAGTCTATTTTTCATTTAGATTTAACACTAATGATCAGTTATGAAATAGGTACTTAAATATTACGTTTTTAAAGTATTTTTCAATAAATAGCAATCGTAAACCGCACTTGTTTCATTGTTATATGTGAACTCTCGTAGACTTCATGGTGTATGTATTAACATGAAATTAAAAGGAATTATTTTGTGGACTGTTGCCATTAGTTTAATAGGATTAGGTAAGTTCTTGTGCTTATAAAAATATACCTTATTGTAAGTTTGTATAGAGGACAGTGTGGAACAGTCAATGCCAGGCGATGAATGCAAGTGACAATTAACTTTTCCAATAGAGGTATATTTTACAAGGTCAAGACAAATTTAGGCCTTTAATAATTATAGGCAGGAAATCGTGCATCATTTACATTGCAAGACAAGAAATATAATATTTCTATGTTAAGTAAACTTCAGTAGGTAATAAAATCTCTGTGATGGAAACCAGTGTCGGATGTTCAACATGTGCGCTACGGAATCTGAGTATTACTGTGTAGATTCTATGGAAACTTAATAAAGTGAATTGCTGTTAGTAATATTTTAATGTTTTGTTTAATGTTGTCAGAATTAATTTCTAAATGGTTTTGGAATCTAAAACATAAGGTAAGGTTTCCTAATGCATTCTGGGTCCGATTAACTGTCAGTCTTTCAATTTTGTGTTTGAAATAAACCAATAAATATTAAAGAAGTGGTTTTTATTTTGCTGTACGGATAAAGACACTAATAAGTTCCAATAATTTACTATTTGATTTTGGAGTACCTATCTGATTGTTACCTTACAGCATTATTATTTTATATCTGGATATCATATGGAGGACTTTGGGGCCTAAAACGTCAAAGCTAACGCGTCGCGTCACTGCTTTATCTATTTATGATAGTAGGCCGTGTCAAAGATACAATTTTATAAAAAGAATAGATACAATCGAATCGCTAATAAGTATCAAATTCTGAGAAGTAATGAAATGGTAAAGTTATGGAAGGAGCAAATTTGTAACAAAATGTGGAACAGTTACTCATATTGCCGCCACTATCAAATGGTGTATAATATAATAATCGAATTTTGACTGCTGGCTAAATGTTATGATTTTTAGAAAATGTAAAGATGTTGTTTAATTCCTCATATTTTCGGATTTGGTCATCCACTCGCACTTGAATATTAAATCTGCACCATAGGTCCACCATCTAATCCCGATGTTGGAAAATATTGTGCATTTTACTGAGCGAGGTATTTAAAATATCATCACAGACAGTAGGTAAGGTGAGCCCTCATGCAGCCGCTCGACGCTCGTTTCCAGCGACAAATGTGGTCGCAGGAAATGTAGCGATAAAGCTGAAAATGTTGAGCTTTGTCCCTGGGAAGTATCGAGAGTGTAAGTAGTCTGTTAATTGGAATGCCTCGTCACCGACTAGCACATATTATGGTAAAGCCATTCCATCAACCGTTAGCTTTTCTGGATCGGGTACACCGATTTCTCTCTACTTGAACTTTTGGCCCGTCTCTCTTTAAATCAAGAATCAAGAAAAATGTCACCATCACCAAACAAGCGACGAGCGACTGCATGAGGCATGTATTAAGTAAATGTATTATATTATTATTATTATTTAACTTCGACTTAAGTAATTTCATGGTTAGTATTTAATGTATATAATAAGTTGGGAAACTTATTATATACCATAAAATAACGTCTTGAATTATAATTTAGGGTCTTTTATTCCATATTGATTGCTCCTAATTAGCAACAAGACATCTATATAAATGAATACTATACATACGTTTATAGTTACAATAACAATGTATGTATTATTTGTAACCTTTTTACGTACAAGGTTCTTTTCCTTTCCTTTCTTTATTTAATGGCGATGAGCTTAAGTAAAACTATTCCGCCAATGTCAAGTGATTGTTGAGAAAAATATCTTGTAAATTGTTAAAAATATGTGAAAACCCCTAGGTTATTTGGTAGCAATGTGGACCGACTAGTCAGTCTCAAATTGTCATGAAATGTCAGGAACGGCAACGTCGCAGTGTTCGGAACCTGAAGTGGACTGATTATCGTACCAGGGGCTGGCAGGGGCGTAAAATTATCGTACACGGATCGAAATTATCGTACTTTTTAGGATAATGTCTATTATAGATAAATAAATCATATAAAATGTAATATTGATATGCATGCAAGTACTAATCAAAATTTTGCTGCTCTAGAAAATGACCATCTTTTTTTTTTTAGAAATAGACATAATATTTATTCACATGAAATATGGTACAATTTGCGTACGATAGCATATTGCTATCGTACGGTTCCGAACACTGCAACGTCGTCGCTTCATTAGTTTTCATATGAATTGTTATTTTCGCCCTTATTCTCTACTTCATAGAGATCTCCGCGGTCAAATCTACGTCACTCAAACAAGAATTTGCGACACCGTAGAAATTTTTCAAAAAATTTCAATTGTCTATACTATTGTTTTGAATAATGGTTCCGTTTTCGTACTACGCAACCAAAAATACACCCACGTCATTTATATTTAAAAAAAAACCATGCCTACGCGATCCTCACCACTAACATGGATTTGGAAATGGGTGTTGAGTGAATTCGGCAACTTATACTGGGAATGACTACCATAGACTTAATACTTTTTGTCTATGATTACATCTAGACTCAATATTATAGAAAGAATAAATTGTTTATGATATGATTTCTTTCCCCCCCATTCCCCGTAATTCCCATCCCATTTTCTTATCCTTCATTTCGTTCGATTCGATTCGATTTGTCAAGTCAGAAGTTGTGTCCGTACCTATCTACCGATTTGTTCTAAAAACGATTTTAAATAAATTTATTAATGCTTAATAATTATTAACGTAACTTGTGGAGCTCATTTCAATACCAATGACCTGACGTAATAGAGACAATTTCAGCAATAGAATACTTTATAAAATGGCCAGTGAAAACGATACCCAGACCGCAAGTGCATCCGAAGAAGATAGTTTAGTTCCAAGTGAAAATCGCGTTGCTGAGGCTTCAAGTGGGCCAAATACTAACAACGATGTTGATGTAAGATTATATTATAGAATAATTTATTCTACGCCCGTTAAAAGAACACGCTTTCGTCTAACACGTAACCTTCATGCTTTTTATTGTCCTCAAGGCGACATATTACTCTGTAACAAAAATATATATTAATCGATTATGTATCTCCGTCAATTATAACGCAATAAATGGGTGTCATTTCAGATTAACGCACAAATTGATGAGCAACGTCAGAGGATGCAGCCATCAAAATTGGAGTCATTTTTTGCCATCACTAAGTCTCTAATCATTAGGGCTTTAGTGGTTTATTTCATTACAACAATGTTCCGCCAACCAGCTGCACCAAAAACTGATTTGAGTACTCCATCCGGCACACCAAGAACTCCTGCCATCAACATGTTTGCTAATGGGACTGTTTTGGATATGCACTGCTACATTACAGAGAAAGAGATTTTTGGCGATTTTGAAGATTCCAACTTGATTTGGAAACATACAGGATTGATTTATGGTGATTGGTATACTGGGCCTGATGGTGATGGCACTTTCACCTTTTCTACAGATATTGTACCTACTGAATCTTTGAAAAATAATGGTTCTATATATCTTCATGTATTTATTGTACAATCTGGTAAATCTCCTGATCCCAAAAACAAACAAGATTATGCTGGACTTTATGTTACTTATGGAAAGAAAATGTTGAATAAATATAAGAAATTGCGTTATCTCAAAACTCACAACCTTTTAACTGGACAAACTGAAAAGTCTGCAGAAGAAATAGAGAAAGCAGAAACAATGAAGGAAGAGATAGTTTCTCACTGGCACCCTAATTTGACAATCAACTTAGTAAATGACCAGACTAACTGGGTGCAGGGCTCTGTGCCACCTCCTCTTGATGAGTTTATACATTTTCTTCCTGAAGGAAAGCAATACAAACCAGCTGTTTTCTTAAATGACTACTGGAATATGATGCGAGATTATGTTCCTATAAATAAAACAACTACAACTCTTAACTTACAGTTGACTTATCAACCACTGAGTTTGTTCAAGTGGCAACTGTATACAGCCCAGGCTATGAGAGACAAACTCAGCATGTTCTCAGCATTGGGGGCTGAAGAACAGGATGAGGAACAAGATACAGTGAAAGAGTTGCTGCTAGATACCTCACCATACTTGCTTGGATTGACCATATCTATCTCTGTGCTGCATTCTATATTTGAGCTGTTGGCATTTAAAAATGATATTCAATTCTGGAATAATAGGCAGTCCCTCGAGGGTCTCTCTGTACGATCTGTATTTTTTAATGTATTCCAATCCACTGTGGTACTTCTGTACGTTTTGGACAATGAAACCAATGTTATGGTCCGCATTTCATGTTTCATAGGACTGATAATTGAAATATGGAAGATTAATAAGGTCATGGATGTCAAAGTGAATAGAGAAGAGCGTATATTTGGAATACCAAAGCTGACATTTGCTGACAAAGGTTCTTATGTGGAGTCCAGTACCAGACAATATGACATGTTGGCGTTCCGTTACCTTAGCTGGGCTTGTTTCCCACTGCTCCTTGGATATGGAGTCTACTCTTTAATGTACCAAGAGCACAAGGGGTGGTACTCATTTGTACTGAACATGATGTATGGATACTTATTGACATTTGGATTTATAATGATGACTCCACAGTTATTTATTAATTACAAGTTGAAGTCTGTGGCTCACCTTCCCTGGCGAATGATGACATACAAGTTCCTTAACACATTCATAGATGATATCTTTGCATTTGTTATCAAAATGCCAACAATGTACAGAATTGGATGTTTCAGAGATGGTATGTATACAAACATTTTCTAATCTTATCTTATTTCAGATGTACAATTAATATGTTACTAAACATATAACACTTAATTTCCAGATATTGTGTTCTTTATATTCCTGTACCAGCGTTGGATCTACAAGGTAGACCATAAGAGGGTCAATGAATTTGGATTCTCTGGTGAAATGGAGCAACAACAGAAACAATCTGGTAATGCTGCTCCTGCAATCACAGAAGGAGAGCAAACTGCAGATAAGAAGAATGATTAAGTTATATCTCTTAATTATTAGCTGCAAGAAGCAATTTCTTGCCTTTTGAGCTACAGCTTCATAAATTTGAATTATTATAGCCATTGATCATTCAGTGGGATGCTCTGGATTAAATACATATAGATGTTAATTTTTTGAGGTGATCCATTAAGGATTTTACATAGTCTTGCTGTGATTGGTAATTTATATAGTTTTATTGTATTAGGACTTGAACTTAAGATATTATATAGTAACATTAACAATCCCCGTTCCTTAGATATAATTTCTTCAAAAATGCTGATGTATTGAAGGTAGCGGAAATCGTAATTGGCGCTTAAATTCACGAGAAGTATATTTCAACTCTTCCAAGCATAAGATTATGAATTAGGGGATTAGTGTGAACATTTCAAAAATTACCATTCTAATGTAAAATTATTAACATACCTAATGAACCATATTTAAATAAATGAATACATAATATAAGTTCTACCATTTATTTTATCAGAACATTATAGTGTTTTTACTTTCAAAAGGTGTTGTTTATACTTTGTAAGAGGGATTGTTTGATTGTATGCCTTAAATTTGGAGATTGTATTTCAGAAAACTGTTAAATGTTTTGTTTTAACTAAATGTGTTGGATAATTTAAATTAAATAGGGTTGCACCAGTTGTAAGCAATTTGTATTACAACATTAAACATTTAAAAGACGGGATGTTCTTATCTCAACTGTTATCAGAAATATTTCTGACAAACAACTTCTTTTTCTCAGTCCATTGATGAATGAATTTTTGTTCATATCTGTGTATGGGGTAAGTATAAAATTATAATGTAAATGAATTGTATAAGAATTCAGTGAAATAATCAAATTATGGGATAGTTAGGGCATGAGGCGAAACTGACCCTAATAATACTAACCAAGGTTGCGAAAACAATTATGAGAACACATTGAACAAACTTATTATACTCATCATCAAATTTCCTATTTTGGAATGAATTAAAATTTGCGAGGATAGATGGCGGTCCAATTTCTTATTCCACTAACAAAGGTCTCTAAGCCTGACAGCTGATTTGTCTTGGATAAATAAATAAGGAATTTATTGGTGTTTCAGCCATACATTTTCATTGTATATATTACTTCACTGTTTTACCTAGAAGGCTTGTTTGTGTTGTGATTCAACATTGTGTTATTAAAAGACTGAAATATATGGTATATTTCAAAGTTCTTATTCACATGTGCTGTGGTGACCGAAGCGTTATATTATTTTGTGAATCATTTATTTAATTTATTTATAGCATAAAAGTAAAATAGAGACGTGTTAGCATTATGATCCAACCGTGATCAAACATATTATTTAATAAGTCCCGATTAGTAAATCATACAAGTATGAGGTATTTGATGAAGTAATTTTCTAATTTGCAGCTGTGGTTTTTAGGTATGTGTAGACCACTGTACCTATATAATTATAATTTTAATGATTTCAGTAATTCTTTGCAGAATACATCATAATTAAGTACCTATATTTACATTTAAGACTTATAATATTATTCAATTCAAGTCCATCTGCTTCTAATTCAGTATTATTTGTGGATCGTAATTATTGCAATATAATATGTTTTGAATGCACAATATTTTGTTCTACAATTATGGCTATGGTATAAATAATTTAAAATAGTACACACTTACTTAATAAATTTGTTGTTCCAATTTGTACTTTTAATTATATTTTCAGACCATATCCTAATTAAGCTTACATTTATTATGTAGTTATAGAGCCGTGGTGGCCTTGGGGCTTGATAGTCGCCTGCTACGCAAGCGAAGCAAGTTCTAATTCCACAGGGGCCTGTTGTGTACCAATGAGTTTTTCTAAAAAAAACTTTGTTCAGTGATTTGATACCACGTGCTTTACGGTGAAGGAAAATATCGTGAGGAAACCTGCATAGGTCTGAGCAGTACTTCAGAGACGTATGTATTGTGCCTGAGACGGCGTCATCGCCGTCTGTCAAGTTGGCACTTGGTCATCTTTGGTGAAAAATGGGTGTTGTTATTGCAACATTTCTGCCTACCCCTTCGCGGGATACAGGTGTGAGTATATGTATGTATGTATTTGATAAGTTTTTGTCTTCTTCCCAATCAGGTAGGTACTTCAGTAAGTATTAAAGATAATACCATATTTATCTCCCGAGGGATTTGCGTAATGAAGTCCTACTGGATTACACACTTAAGTCCAAGAGTTTGGGTTGGAACTAAAAAAATATATTATCCCAAGTAGTTTAATTTACATACATAACATTATTATTGGTATTCTTTTAAAATATTGATATAACAGTTATTATCACAGACAACTGATACAAACTGCGAAAACGTGTTCATCGCTTCCGCTTATTTTTTTCTCCATTTTTATTGTCGTGACTATTTGTAACACATTCGGATTATTTGTAACTATTCCTGCTTTACATGTGGTAAAGATGAATAACGAATTGAATAATTGATAACGTTACAAAATGAAATCCTTTCCAAATTGGCTTCCAAAAAATTACAATTGATCGTATCTACAATAGCAGCCTTGTGGCGACTTGATTAATCTATATAAAGATCTTAACACTTCGCCCCAGACTACTAACATATAAAGTTCACGTACACAATCCGTGGCATAGACGTAGCTGCATTCTACGTGCATACGTGTGGTACAAATTAATTTGCAATTTATAAGTACGTAGTTGCCACACAATATTTAATTGTATATTAAACGGTGGGACCTGCCTACCTAAAACAAATAATATGCGGTGACATTATTTTATATCTATATTATTGATACTAAATGTGAAAGTTTAGATGTTTGTTACTTTATCGTAAAAAGGGCTGACAGGAGTGTAATAAAATTTGCTACACAGATTACTTATTATCTGGTATAACACATATGATACTTTTTGCCACGGAAAAAATAAGGTGTAAAAAAATAAAGTAAAATAGCAGAACAAGTAATAGTATGAATGTATGTTACTTTGAGACTACACAGTAGTACAAAATGACGTAGTTATATGATAGGTGTTTGGTGACTATCTGTAGGGGCAGCCGGGCGCCCAGTGTCCGCGCGCGCCGCAGCTGAAGCAGCGGCCGTAGCCACCGTAGTAGGCCCCCTCGCGGGCCGCGACCCGTCCTCGCCGTCTAACACCAACATTATGGCTGGCTCCCCGCTCTGCAACTTGATATTGTAACACCTATAGCTTAACATTCAGAGTACTATTGCTATAACACAATACAGGTGACTTCGCGAGTTATGAGCGCTCAGCGAAAATAGTAGGGGTAATTGCGCATGTATTTATTTACGTCACGTCCTACAGATAAACAGACACTCAAAAATTACTACTGCGTATTCGAAGTCAGCGCTCATAGCTCATAGCGGCACCTGAAGGTACCTGCCAATCAGTGGACCAATATAGGCTGGATTAAATTCGATTTATATCAAGCTTAATTTATAACATATTTTTTTATTAAACTGAATAATTTTTGAAAAACACGCTTTTCACCAACAGGCCAAGATATCAATTTCCACTTCTAGCGTCCTCCATTCGGGGATATTGAAAACAGAAGTCACACTTGTGACTTATTTGTCTTCATTTCATGGTTAGCTTTATTTTTAGTCAAATATAGCCAATTTCGCGTCAGCTCTGCCTGGATCGATTTTATCCGGACCAATTAAAATTGGAAGATAGCAGATCTTACAAGGAGTAACTCACTTGCTAAGGCTACTTAAGGCTATTTTTAAAAGGAATATGACCTCGCGAAATAAAGGCACTCATGTAATTAAATCTACGGGGGTGAATCGTGGGGGACAACTAATCATATTATATAATAATTACTGCGGGTGTATATAGATTCCCTTTGGATAGTATATTGCTAAGCCAATATAATATTATGTTTGTCAACTGAAATAAGTATTAAAAAGAACCATAGTTATCTCTTATAACATGGATGGCAGCGTACAGGGATTCGTATTATTAGCAGTAGTGTAGTAGCAACCTGTATTATCCGATATAGTTGTGTGGGTTGCGGCGGCGTGGCCGGGACTGTCGTCAGGTCCACTATCACTGGAGTCTGCAGCCTCGGGCTCGCTGTAGAAGCCGCCAGTGAACGGCCGCCAGACGTAGTCGTCGTAGCTGGCACACATACGAAATTTATCATAATATTTTGTTTGTCGTACCAGCAGGTGAAAGAGTGCATATGCTCACGCCTGTATTCCCCGAAGGGGTAGGCAGAGGTGTTGTAATCACAACACCCACTTTTCACAGAAGATGATTAAGTGTAAATGTGACAGATGGTGAGTCCATCGCCGTCTCAGACACTTTACATACGTCATTGAATTACTTCTCTTATGCAGGTTTCCTCACGATGTTTTCCTTCACCGTAAAGCACGTGGTGTGAAATCACTGTACATAAGTTTTTTTTTAGCAAAACTCATTGGTACAGGCGCCGCTGGGATTCGAACTTACGTCGCTTGCGTAGCAGGCGACTGCACAAACCTCAAGGCCACCACGGCTCTCTGAAAGAAAGAGTGTTTTACTTTTTAGCTTTGACGTCTCATTTTAAGTTCAAATTGCGAAACCTCCTTTTTTGAAGTCGGTTAAAAATGAAACGTCAAAGCTTAGTAAAAATAGATTAGTTTTAAGATTTTCACTTTAGGCACTCATTACTTAAACAATGTAATGATACATTTGTTCACTGAATAAACGCCCTTGGGAGACCCCATGCAATTAATATTATGTCTCTTCAAACTCAAACTGAATTTCAAATATATCTTTATTTGATTAGACTTTTAACAAAGTACTTTCAAATCGTTAGAATGACATAACTATACACGCAACTGCTCGTTAAGAGGTTTTAGTTTAGAGGAACTCACAAGTCCTCGTAGTCGTCGCCCTCCTCCTCCTCCTCCCCGAGGTACTCGGATTCGTCCTCCTCGGAGCCGGATTCATCATAGCCGTAACCTCCGCTGCAACCAAAAAAGTCACAAATGTGCATTAGACACATACTGTCGCATCTACAGCAGGACTAAAATGGATGCTACGTTTGGGGATGTTATGTTTTGCGAAGAGAAAGGACGACAACATTTTCGTAGTTTACGTGTGAGCCAGTCGTACATTCAACATAATTTATATTGTTATAAAACTAAACTGGACCAAAGTATTTCTAAACTATTAAATTTATGCATAATAGTATTGTTAGGTCTAGTATGTTATTGGAAAAAATTACTAGGACAAGCTAAATTTCGCGGATAACTTGGAGTGAAATCAATTAAATGCAGACAAAGTCGTGGGGCAGAAAGTGTATAAATGTGCATACCGACTGGTTCCAGCGCTGTTCTGAGCCAGTTCCAACTCCAGTTCTGCAAACAATACAGCTTCATAAGACTACCCACTTGACTTAATATTATGTATTACTTAACCATATTAAATAGCATAATACTTTATAATTATCATACATTAATAATTAATTCTTATGGCTATATAACATAACACTAAAGGAAGTGTTACGAATCTCTGTAATGCTCATAGTTATGTAATAAAATATATCACTTACTATAACTTTCCAGTTATTTGGGTCAGTTACAAATGAAGCTGCATTGTTAGCAAAAAAGTTGTATGGCATTGCATGGATAGTTACTCTTGAAAACCATACCTTCTCTGTACTTGAGAATATCTTTTCTTTTTTGCTTCATTTCTTCAGTTAGATTTTGTACCATTTTTTCAATAAATGTGTCCAATACTAAGCTTTTGCACTCGGATGTGATAGGAGCTCTATAAGGAAAAACTTGGTATAATGATTATTTGAATTCACAAATCACATTTTTCTTGCTTTATATAGACTTTAACAAAGTAATTATATAGGATTATAGGGTTCGAATGTTGCTTTAAATGAGAAGAACCCAGCAAGAAATTCAGCAATAACTCTCTTTAAAAAAGGCCCATGGACACCATTCCAATGCTCAAATGTGAATAAAAATATTACTTATATCTACATACATTCATACATATGCCCACGCCTGTATTCACCGAAGGGGCAGTTTGTTGTGGGTGTTGTAATAACAGCACCCACTTTCACCGAAGATTTCACATAGCTAGTTTATAAATATCAATTAAAAACTAGAGATGACAGGCGCCCACAAGCTGCAATATCCCTTAACTTAATGTAATGTGAGAAAATTGAGAAGTTAATATGTTCCCAGAAACATAACATTCCAGGTTCTGGGATTATTGATTTTTCATTATAGTCTAGTAGAAATACACATAAATGATTATTACCTGCATATAGGACAATCTTTTTTCTTCTTCTTCCACATAGTGATACAGTATTTACAGAAGGTGTGTGAACAGTTGAGCGTGGTAGACGCCACAAATAGTTCCGCGCAGATGCTGCACTGCAGCTCGCTTTCCATCAGCTCTCCTACTTCCGTCAGTGTACTCTGCTTGGTGGAACACTGCGCCTCTGCCGCTGGCTGGCATATGTTCTCCAAAAGAATATTCTTCTCTGATTCCACACTTTCTAATCGCTTCTTCACCTAAAAATAATTTAAGTTATAATAGTAATAATATAAGGTTGATTTTTACGTTTTAGGTGTAATCAGCAACCAAATGAGGTCAACCACCCTAGAGTTGGCTTTGAACATGTAATGTTGTTACATGAAGTCGATTTCCCCTTGCAAAAATAATATTAGACTTTATTGTATTTTTAAAATAATAAACAACAAAAACAAAAATGGTTAATTAGATCCCAGATAAACTTTGTTAAAACTGGTATACCTCTTGTATTAAATTAAATTGTAATACATTTAATTTGATATGTTAGTGACAAGCAGCTTACATTCTCAAGCTGTTGTTGCAGCGTGCTGATGACTTCGCTGGACTGCTCGGCTTGCTTCTGTATCCTGTCTGCAGCAAGGACAGCCAGTTCTGTTTCCCTTTGTGTTACACGATCCTGTGAAATTATGAGATTATATTTGGGTTAGTGTATCTATTGTTTTATCTAGCACCAGACATAGTAATGAGATGACCTTTAAGTCCTGAAGAGACTTTTCTGCAAGCATTTGTGCCTCACTGAACTTTTTTTCCATTTCATTTCTTTCATGTTTCTGAAATCAAGTAAAATTATGTAATTTGTAAGAAGTGTGAAGGCACCAAAAATTTAATGTGTGACAAATGAATTTTACAAGTTCTTCAATTTTGACTTTCTCCGCATTATTGCACTTCTTCATTTCCTCCATTTGGTCATTGAGTTGCTGCATCGCCTTCAGCCGTAGCTGCTCTGTTTCTTCAACTTGATTCTGCAAGTTTCTCTTTATGTTGCTCAGTTCTTGTTCTAGTTCCATTTCCCTTAACTTTTTCTGTTCCTCTAATTCTTTGAGCTCCTAGAAATAAAATTATTTTATCAAATACTTAAATAACCTATAGCTATATTTATTAAATTCACTTGCAAATTAGGCATACTAGCTGACATATCCAGTGTGTTTTAAAATTGCTAATTTTTACTTTACAAGATAACTTTCAGCAACTATTTAACCGGATAAATAGATAAGGTGAGCTAAATATTTCTTACAATAGCTTAGATTAGTAGTTCCTTACTTTTTCCTTGGCAAGCCGCAGTTGTTCCGTCTCTCTCCTGAGCATGTCTTCCAGCTGTTGTTTCTCCTGTAGTCTGATCTCCTCCTGCTCTCTGACCTTTGCCTCTAACTTCGCCAACATGTCCTGTTTCGAGCAGCTCTCTCTGTTCAGCTCAGAGAGGAAATCTTCTCTTTCCTTCATCAATTTCTCTTTCAGTAAATTGTTTTCATTTAACAATTCAGTTTCATTTTCATTATGCTTTTGAATTTGCTCCTTTGAAACAGTAAATAAATGTGTAAATAACAAAATATTGCGTCAATATTAAATTTGACAAACTTTGTGAAGGGTAATTAATATTGAGAATTTTTTTCTTTTGACTAATTTGTCATACTTACCATGAGTTGTGATATTTGGCTTTCCATTTCTTTCTTGACAGTGGATAGTTGTGCATCCCTCTCTTCAGTGAGGAGAGTCTTCTGCCTCTCCACCTCATTCTTCTCCCCTTGCAAGCTCTCTATCTGCACTGCAAACTCACTCTCCAACTGCTGTATCCTCCTGTTCATGTCCAATTGCAACTGATCCTTCAGTATCTTTGAAGTAGTTTGCATCTGCTTTGCATTCTGTATTTTGTCTTCAATATGCCTGATTTCATAACTTTGGGATTCCTCAAACTTCATTTTCACATCATTTAATATATGATCATTGTATCCTTTCTCCATCCTCATCTTTTTTCGAGGCACAGCAAAGTCATCATTGGTGCAATCAACAAATCTATAAACAAACTCTTCAGATGGTTCAAGTGTAATGATATCATCATTTACCAGAACTCTCTTAACCCCCTTTCCTAACTTTACTTTGTTCACTTCAATCCCAAATGTGCTGTGGTCTTCAATGATCCAGTCATTGTTAGTTTTTCTGAAAGTGCAGTGGTTTCTTGAGATGGCCAAGAATGGAATGACCATGGAGTTCTTCAATCCACGCCCCAGTGTGAACTTAGAAAAAGAAAATACTTATTTAGAGTGTTTACCCTTCAAAAAGATATTTGATTTATAAATTTTCGAACAATATAATGATATGGAGTTTTTAATTGGTTTGCGGTAAAAACTATAGGGACTTACTTGTAGCCAGTATCAAGACATTAGCCAATTCAATACTTATTAGTAGTTACGATTCGATGGAAGCTCTTAAAGTCAATATACATACAGTTCTAATATTTTAAATGTTTTTGAAATTTTACAGATACATACTTAAAAGTTTATTAAAAGTATTTATATTTGTAAAAATAAATATTTCTTAGATTATAACTAATAAGACTGTCATAACTCGTTTATGAACTTTTAGATGTAGGAGCGTAGGATTCTTTACTTTTATGCATACTTACAACATCCGAGGTTATGATTATTTTGTGGAAATTTTCAAATGCGGGCGTTAGAGACTTATTGCACATTAAAATCGGATAATTTTCCGATTCTTCCATTATTGTACGGTTCATAGAAAACACTTGCTTTGTGTGTTACACAACCATGTATTATTTTTAAAGAATGTATTCAAACAAAATGTTGAACTAAATCCAGTAAACACTACAAACAAAATTATATTTGACAAATAGTAAATAAATAACTTTAGCTTGTCTATGATTTTGTCGTGTCCATCCACAGATTAAACTAAAGCCTACTTTATTTTATTTTAAGCAGTAGTAGGTAACTGCAATGATATTGTGTAACATTATAAATTTAGAATAGTAATCGACGGTTGAAATCTGTTCCCGTAAATTTATTTAATTATTTAATTACTTAATAAGAGAATAATGTTGATAAAGGACGAACTCACATTTATTTATAATTATCACATGTCTCTAGCATGTCTACATCGTATAGCGCACATTGCGGTTGACGATATTACGTGGTTGCGCCAATATAATTGTATTATGTCTGTGGTACAGCTACAGTTAACACTTAAAAGTCGTCTATGGTACTACCCCTGCTTGCGCAGTGATGCCAACTTAGCAGCTTTAAAGCCAAATCTTAACTTTGGAATTAATAACTACATCATAGTACGTACTTCTTATATTATACGTTGTGTAGTATTATGTTGATCGAGCCATTAATTGAACGACTCTGAATTAGAGTCCCATAATAGGAAAAGTCGATTGAGTTCGGTACTAAGAATACTCTAACAGCAATGAAGTCAAATTATGCATCTTACAATTATTTTGAAGTTGGTGCCCAATCATAATCAATTTAATAAACTCGCCAGCTGGTTTGCAACTTGGCTTCATATAATAATATAATTTGGTCGCGCTTATGACAGAAGAAAGATTCGATCGGTATCAATTAACTGACATTGTAGAGGCACACGAGGAGTATATGGGTATCCGCAGTTTAGTTTTTTTATATTTTTCCTTAATTAAAAATTCCTCGCAATGCCCGATCAAGGTCTCAGTGCATCAATCAGTCACACATATGTCGCGCGCGGATAACAGTTTACAGGAAGATAATTAAACGATAGTGAATAAGTTACAAAATTTTAAAACGAAATTTAGAACTGAAAGCGTTACGGTACCTACTTACCTACCTAAACGGCACAAGTAACCTCACCTTACCTATGATAGATACCTTCATATAAATATAATAATAAGCTTTAATTAATAAATGTCTATCAAACCTATAAATTCGTACGAGTTTAAAGAAATCTTGATCCTGCAAAATGATTCAGTAAAGAAAAGTTGTTCACACAATAAGCATAGTAGCAGACAGAAATGGGCGGCTTCGGGATGAAGAGCCAACGAGAGTGAAAGCATATCTCGTGGCGGATAAAACGAATAGATAGAGGTCTTTAATATAAACGAAGCAGGCTTTAGTACTCTCGAAAAATGCATGCTCGGCCGGTGGGTACACACTGAATTTTTAACGGACAGTCGGCGCGCTTGCATTCTGGAGTCTTTTTGGAGCTGCCGCCTTTTCTTGTCTTCCCGCCTTACACAATCTTCATCCTGTTTTAAAAAAATATTATATTTTAGCGGATAATTAATCTCTGAACGTAGTTATATATAAGAAAAATAGCAGACTTAGTTACCAGTACTTATTCGTTATAGTAAAATTGCTAATAGTATTTTGCTGTAATAAATTGTCGATACTCCTATTCAGAGGAATTGCTTAAAATTATTACTTTAAGAAAAATGCAAAAGAAGCACGACTGTTGATCTGACGATGATCAGTCAATCTATTGCATGCGATATTTGTAACACCTGACATGTGGCTGGATAAAATAAATGACGCTTTGTTCCTAATCATACAACCATATACATGCAGGATAAATATTACGTCAATACACATTGAACAAAATAACGAATCATAGTTCGAGTTTAAGGGATCTACTATCAGATCTATGCTTGACCTTGGCCAGTAATTACTGCGGAGGTTAAATGAATACCTTATGAATAAATTAGGCTTATCCAAACATGTTTATGGGCACGCATGAGTTTAGGCAGTAATGAGCGTGCAGACTATTTAGTTCGATAATCATTACTTGTAGCCCAGTTCTTATTACATTGCTTGCTAGGTATAGATAAACAACGAAATTTTCTTTGAAATCTCTTCAAAAATTAGGGATTAAAATAACAAAATTACTTATTGTATTGAGTAATCTTCTTCAACCCGCTCTTTACACTCCTTAGAACAAAAAAATCAAAAATGCAGGAAATATACCTAGAGACTTAGGCTCTGCGCGTAAGAATCAGTCAGTCAGTTAGGACAATCAATTATCCATATTAATATGATAAGTGGAAAAAAATCTCTATTTATCCTGTCTGTTACTAGAGGCTGTCTAATAATTATAATGAATAATAGTAATACATTCTATGATAGGTATACATATAGGACTGTGCACCTGTGACGCATTAGCAAAATGGCGAACGGACCTGCCAGCTTATAAATAGGATTGTATGAGTCATTAGGTAACTACCTGCTTAATTATAGCGTTAATGGCAAATGGTTGCATAAAATATCCCATGGGATGGGATGGGTCTACCCGCCTGATGTGACTCCCGGCCGACTTGCCGGTGAAAAGAGCTTGCTGCAATGGTATCTCATTATACCAGTAGGTATTGGTTGATATCCATAGATATATCTATTAAAATATAAGGTATCCACTAAGATAAAGATAGATCGCACAGCAAACCATGTGAAGATATACGTGGATGGGGAAAATGTAAACTTAGTAAGTAAAAGAAAATAAATGCTATACGTATACTTACATAATAGTATAGTTCCGTTATCACATTGTATTCGATATCTATTGAAAAAGTAAATGAGTTGTGTCGTCGGCGCGTTGGCGGGCGCGGCGCTCGGAGGGCTTCGCATCGGCCCCCCCAATATATCAACGCGGACAGGACGAAAATTGGACTGGACCCTTGTTAATGTTCCGTACTTAGGCCCTTCCGGCCTTGTACCTGATTATTTATTTAAGGCGTATTGATACTTATATCCACCGGAGGGTAAGTAGCGACCAACAAACCAATACTTAATGCCTTCGTTATTGATCTACCTAGCTACATATTTACTTTATTTACTTTATTTCGGAAAATTAAGATAATACAATTGGTGTGATAATCAAATTTAACCTCCATCTGAATAATACATAGGTAATATTATATAAACATTTTAAAAGTACGGTCCAAGGCCCAAACGCTTGCCGGAAGTGGCCTGCGACTGTACTGACTCAAGGAAAAAGATCATGGTAAAAATAAATAGGTTACCTATAAGTATTTAAATGAGTTAATGAACAATGTGGGATAATTTATTTCTAGAATAAGCCGGGTTGATCTGATAAATATCCGATTATTATAATGTTAATTCAGGGCAAATGAAGCTTTCCTCATTTAAATTTAAATCCATGCAGATAACGTATGCAAATTATGACCGAAACGTTTTGAGACTTATTATTTCGCATAGCTGGCGGGATACCTTGATAATAATTATTTATACCCTCTCTGGATTATGCTGGATAAAAACCGATTGAAACTGCGATTCTTGTAATTTTATAAAATTATCCGAGATAGTTATTAATATTACTCTCCTGTAAATGCTCCTACCTAATCCTGCCTACTTAAAAAATAAAATTTAACAGTAGTACCGATATATTTGGAGGTATATATCAACGTCTAGAGTGGAATGGCACTCTTCACTCTAGGTTTCACCTCGGGACTAGTAATGGTGATAGTATAGATCTGTAGAATTTTAATATATTTCCTCAGTTTAGGTTTTCGTAAAGATAATACCTATGTGGTTATTAAATGGGTATAAAACAGAAGAGAGTAGGTGTGCCACAATACAGCGATATTAAAGTTTGTTCAAGCTAAGGTCCATAGGTATCTGCAACCGCTCTCGTTTTGTAAATAAAGAACTCAATAAACTTGCGACTTCAGATTTCTTGGTAACGTTGTCCCGGGAGTAAAATTTACATAAGTATTTACTTTATCCACCGTATATATTATCGTTATAATTTTAGCGATACATCTGGGAGGTAAGGAAGGAAGGAACCGTTAGTTTCATAAGGTATTTTTACACGAATAATAAATTCTCGCAATATACTTACTATGGTTTTTAAGTGTATTATAAAAAAATATCTACCGAACAACTAATCTGACTGAAAAGATATATTCGTCAGCTCAAGTTGTGTGTTTGCAGTAAGTATGGGTACGAACGATGTCGCCACCGTGGGATTGTGTCACCGGGCTTTCTCAATAGAGCCCACACCACACCTGCCCAGTGAGCTCTATATCTGATGTTATTAAATGCGGCAGGAAGCTTCCATTCCGATCACGTAGACAATTATTCGACTAAAGTGTGCGGGCTTGAATCACTAACCTCAGCGAACGGCGAACTTTTACAATAAATCCATCCTGGTCTCGACACTTAATCAGTCCTCCGATAAAAGCTTTAATCGAGAGTTAGAGACTACGACCCATGCTAGGTACATACGTACTGGCGCAACTGATTTTATTACGATGTTGCTGAACTAAATTAAATGAAGGAGATTCTGCAATTGGAAACTTTGCCAGCTTTTTATTCGGATTGGATGTTTATTAAAGGTTGTTATATTTTTATTTCTCGAGGGGTAAAATTTTCAATCGTAGCTCGCCTGTTCTGAGGAATAGCCGGGCTATGTGTGTACTCACTAACAATCCTCTCGGTAGCCAACTTCCTTGAAATCGGGGTATTAAGCCGCCTTTGGACCTACCAATGTGGTCACGGACTGGGCCCCATTAGTATAGTAATTAGTGGGTCCCACTGGTAGATAGGGCCTACTCAGGCTAGATATACCATGCCACAAGCAAATTTTTAACGCTTACAACCAAATTTTCGAACACTTCGACAATTCAATTACGATAAGGTGCACTATTTATTGATGTAACGAAATAAGAATCTAATATATACTTATCATGTTCTCAGAGGCAATAGAGATAAGTTTTGCAATATAAAATAAGTTACCTTTATATAGAAAATTGTGGTATTAAACTTATAATAAGTATGTACATAGCGCTCATTCTTTTGCTCTAACAAAAATAACTAAAATAATATTAAATCCTTTGGATTTCCATGGAAAGGCTTGAACAATATCCCTGTGCCCTCCGTAGGTATATATCTTGCACGTCGTAGGGGTCGAACACATGGATCTATTGTCGAATCGAATATTAGCGGCCGGGAAATTGATGGGCTAGCCACGGCTTTAGACGCTCCTTAAGACGATTTCGCGCAGTTAATTTCACTTAACCGAGTTCATTTGTTCTCGCTTCTTGATTTTATTTATCTGTGTACCTACTATCCACCACAGAAAATACTTGAGTAGTTACTAGAATTAATTATTCGAATTAAATATAAATAGGATTTAAAAGGGTGAATACGAATTGGGAATTAATTACTTACAGGAAGATTATCAAAGTTATTATGTTGCTGCAATATTTTCAATTTGGTAATTGATGTCAGAAGAAACTTCGTCCGAGTCTGGCCATTGAATAATACACCCAAGTGTAATATTCCAAGTATACGGACCCGGAGTCCATTTTTGAGTTTGAAAGTTTTATAGGCAACCTCGTCCGCTGCACATTGTTTACGAACAAAGCGAGATCTCATTCTGTTTCCGATAGGAGCGCGGATCGAGTCTGCTATCCCCCCAACTTATCCGTCTTTGTTCCACCAACTATTGATGCTTGATGAAACTTTCCCTGTCCGCTTAGTCTATACTCTTACAGGTATCTATCGCAGACCGTTCTACTTCTATTTATCTCCATTGTTGTACAGAACGTAGCCTCGGGACGCGTCGCAGCGATTGTTATGTCTATTTTATATCATTGTTCACACTTTAGGTGATATAAACTTTAGATTAGCAGATTTACTAAGGATATAATCATATATATGTAAAGCTGATTATACCTTCAAAGTAGGTACCTGGTATAATTCCAGTTTTTAAACACATAATAATATGTTTTTGGGAGAGGTAGGGCGAAGAAGACGTTACGTTATGTGAGTTAAATTGTATGTTTTGTGAGTGCAACGCTTACTAAGGTGGAATAAACTGTCATGTGAGCAGATGAGAGACGTGATTCAATTTGCATGGCATGACGAACGGATTACTCCGTGTGAGTACACGACCCTCGCAGGATAAATAGCCCCGGGGAAACAGACTGCTTTTATAACAATTTTGAATTACCGCAGTTGTCGCTCACATTTTTTATTTTTTGACAGCACACAAATAAATTAAGGGCTTATCTCGATTGTACTGCTTTTCTTGATAAATGTATAGGGACTTGTAGAGTATTTCTACTAACTAATTTGGCATAACTAATGCCAGTATGACAAATAAGGCCTCATGTAGCCATAGCTAGAGGGATGAGGGAACTAGATAAATTATTGAACTATCTTATAATATGCTGTGACTGAAGTCTCAAAACTCAATTTATTGCTTATAGTGTGGTTGGCTCTCTATATTGACAAATTGTGTTCAAAAATTTCGGAATATTTGCAATACTTACTAGATTATATATTTTTTCTGGCACACAAGCTTGCATTCTGCTCGATAATTTCCAAGACGTGTCCGAATGAAGCATTGCAGAAAATGTGTGAAAGGCTGTAAATTGTCCAGTAAATACTTTTTTGATTTGATTACCTTTTTAATAACCCTGAGTGACTCACCATATTTTATGTTGACCCTTATTTACATTCGGAGAAAAGTGGGTATCTAACACTGCCTGCCTACCCTACTTCTACCAAACCAATTTTCGGGGCCCCTCTGGGAGGGAAGACTTGAAGATATATTGCTTGTAATGTAACTGTGTTTCTCTGGCCTCTAGATATTAATGTTTTTAAAGAAACAACTTTGTAATTTAGGTTCGTAGGTACTTAAATATCGATAGCTATATATCAGCTGGTAGGTACAATTGTTTAGGCTATTTATTTGAATTCGTCTCTCGCATTTCTATTCGGAGGAATGCGAGGTGATTGCGAAACATAAATTATAGTCATTTGGAGATCTTATTTATTTCAGAACATTTGCTTCGCGATCCCATAATTTGGACGTTGCTTGAATTGATGCGGGCCGCTCGTTTGCTGAAAGCTAAAACAAATAATGATACATAAAATAAAATCTGTGTACTTGTAGGTATTCTGTGGCATCAGAATTAAATATCTGACATTACTTATCTAGTTGTTCTATTATTGTATAACTGTGAAAATATTTATTACGTAAACGAAATTTCCTACACCCAAAGCAGTTATAGGTACAATAATTAGATTCTCTCAAAGTGCAATGAAAATCAGTAGTAAATTAGGTTATACTTAGACCGTATGCTTTTGATTATTCAAATTGGACTTTTAACTAGCTCTTTAAGAAACTGACAGAAAAAGCTGATTAATATGATCTTATATGCTTAGCGAGAAATGTTTGTTCAACTTTGGAGTAACATTTGAAAATTAAATATAATCTGCATGCATGTGCTCACGCATTGTGGAGTTATGTTTAAGTCCAATGTTACGGGTGGCGACCCTATTGCCATTAAACAGGCACAATTCCAGTACTCCGGATTGCTACTAAATCACAGATTGAAAAACCTATAGTACTTTGCCCGACGCGGGGATCGAACTCAGGAACTCGTGCTTGGCAGCAGCTTTTGCGAACACAAGACCAACGAGGCTTACCTGCTTACCTAAAGACGAATACCTGCTGTATTGTATAATGTAGGAATAAAATTTTAGCAAATTAATTTCACACTCAACTCATTTCCTATTTTGAGTCGGTATTGAATGACATTTCCTAGGAATTGCCTCGATATATCCGATTTTACAATTTCATAGATTTCCGTTAACATGTCAATACAGTTAATTTTCAAACTAAAACGTTTTTCACCATGCAAGAGCAATTTCCACTTTAATTTATTACGAATTTTCGTCGGCGTGAGGACAAAAAATGTGGTCCATAGTTGAAACCCCTGCGCCGTCCACTAATGAACGAGCTAGAGCTACTATTCGGCGTAGAACTGCTTACATGCTGCTGACAGTAAATAAATATATTATATTCAAATGTACGTTATACGAAGAATTCTAAATAAACATACAACCTGATATGGTAATAGGCAACCGAGCTAATTAGCATCTGGGGTGTCATTTGCGTACCATCGATATTGGGTTGTGTGTGGTTAATTATAATGTTTGCAATCACTGTGCCAGCGTAAGAGTCCTAACGATAAACGTTTGAACAACGGATCCAAAAGAAGAAGTAAATGTAACTCACTTTAGAATCACATCACTATAATAGATCGGTGTATAGTGCTTTAATGATTTCTGTTTGTCAATGCTATTATGTTATAGTAAAAATAACGAAAGTATGTATTCACCAGCCAGAATCAAGTTATTTTCGGGGTTTATTTCACAGTATATTAACTATAAGTTTTTAATTACGGTAGCTTTTAATTTGCAACATGGTTACTGTTAATGTCATTATATCTCTATTATAATATCTGTAAATTAGTCTGCAAGCTTTTTTGAAATAAATAAAAATCAAGAATGTCGAGTGTCCCTTAAGCGAAAAACACGAAAAAATATACATTCGAAAATAAACATACATTCGAGGTTACTTACAATATTTGTTTATGTCCTAATAAACCTATTAATATTTTTAAACATTATTGCACTTCCAATTTAACCTTTTCAAATAGTTAGAAAATTGCAATACGTAAAAATAAAAGCAACATGTACACCCCGCTTATTCGAGGCGCTAATGAACCGCGCGAAGAACATCGTACTAAAGACTTTGGAGTGATCTTGGGGTGGATTTTTTGAGCGCACCTTCCCTTGTTCATTAGTGTAATTAACTTATGCCGTAGATACTACGCTTGCTTCGGAGGTTCGTTGCAGATCCCAAGCGTCATTAAATTTCCGGTCAAATTAATATAATCTTATGTCCTGAAGCGTAATTTATAATTATCGTCTTTGTGATCAAAAGTTGACGTTATTGTAGATTTTTTGATGATATAGTTAGCTGTTTTGTTTAGATTACTTTCTCTTTCAATATTACTTTCACTTTGTGTATTGTATTGATATTTATCTATTCTAAATATTTGTGATTCATTACGTCACACGCGTAGTTCCCGTTCTAGTGGGAGTATGGGGATAAAGCCTATGTTACACGCTGATAATGTAGGTATTGCTGAAAGAACTTTTCAAACCGGTCCAGTATTTTTTAAGTTTATTCATTACATACAAAAACGTATTCGTCTTTATAATATAAGTGTAGGTTAATAAATAGATAAATCAGTTGGATCTAGTGTACAGTTACTGTGCTGTGCGTCGTAGCTACTCTCCGAGGCGATGCGTAACTAGATCGGCGGCGTAGCGGCACGATGGTACATTTATGCGAAACTGCTACATGAATTATAACCCTGCAGCTGTGCAAGGGACACACTATTCACATTTTAGCATCATGGTATCAATCAGATTTAATGAAAAAGTAAGTTGACAGGGGATAATTGTAACAAAAATGTTTGTATGTGTATAGTATTGTATGAAATTGTTTTCTATGATGGAAATGGTTAGTAAGTAATTTGGTAGGCGTGCGAACCGCGAATCGTCACAAGTTGAACAACTCGGGCTCACCCTCACCTTGCCTCAAATTAATTAAAATAATTCGTTGAAATCGTCACGAATCCAGCTTCCGCAGCTTGTTAGTACGCTCTTGTTGCTCTGAAAACATTAAATTCCGACAGATCTGTACTGTAGGGAATTTCATCGTATAATTCTCGCAATAAATTATATTCCCGTCTTGTTTTGACATGTGACTCTCTATCATTATAATTATTTCTGGAGCTGTAGCATCGTTTTTAATTGCGTTACAGCTTAGGTACACCTCTGCAGTTCTCAGTTAAATCTGTTATACAGATACTGAAATATGTCACGGCTTCTCATTGATTTTGTTTTATATCTCACAAATTTTGAAGAATTAGGTGTGATTGTTAAAAAGACATCGCAAATAATTTCTTAGACATTGTAATCATAACAGTTCGTTATGGTTATGTTTCGTCACATAAATCCTAACTATAATGTTTATGCTTATCCAGTTTAAAAGTATATTAAAATTAACTAGTAGGTTTCCCTAAGGTGATACGGGCCTTGAATTTTTACGAGGAATAAGATATTCTTGTAACGCTTAACTTGATATTACAGCATCACATTTATCATCGTTTCCTATTCTCGTGTCCCCCTGTCGCTAACAAGGGGACTGAATGTTTATTTCTATTGGTCTCTCTGTGGGATAGAGTTGGGGTACAACAGGGAATATTTCAAAGGAATACAATGAAATGCTTCATACGTCACAAAGACAAACATGCTAATATTATCTTATTTGTTTAGTGGTAGAACAGTTTCAAGCAGTAGCAGCCTAAGGGTTGCGCGAAAGCTCACCATATTATACCCTTACTTGGGTACTTCTATATCCAGACTCCAGAGTGACAATGATAGATAGAATTTGGTTGAAATCTTTTTTCATCGATTGTTCCTAGGTCTCAACATTTCAAGTCAGTTTTATTTTTAAATAGGAGAAATATATTTAACTTATTACCAAATATTTTTTGGTTTTAAAAATAGACAAGCGGCAGCGCATCTACCAAGTCGCATTCTGAATTCAAAACATACAAGGTCTTTGAGTCCTTGTCCCACACAAAAAGACATCAAAATAGGTCTAGATAGAACTACACTAGTACCTAAAAAATAATGACACATTCATAAAGATGACCTTGAATCCTCTAAAGATTGTAAAATAATTCTACACCTAAAAGGTTCTACCTAAATATTTGTGATCGTTGCGAGTTTATACGACGTTCCCGCGGAAATTACAATAAAGATAAAAAAAATGTTTCCCGCAACACAACTCAATGTTGAATGTCAGCTGTCGTAACCTCGCCTTTAATATTAAGATGCACTATGTTCGCGGCTAGTTCGTAAACTTTTTCATTTCACTGGGTATACAGCCAATAAAAATGGCTATCTATAGTTATCAAACATGATACCAACTTAATAAAAATGTTGTTATGATTTTTACGAGACGGCGATACCGCTTGCGATGGCATACACGATTTTATTTGATAGTATAACCATATATAAGTGATTGTCTAGTCGTGTGAGCGTATGTGAAAAGTGTTCTGAACAAAGTTTTAGGAGCACTTGAGAAAATGTTGCTCCGAGGTTACGTCGGGCCATGCTTCCGCAGCAAATGCGCCCCCGACCGTGTGACGACCTGCACGTGATCCCGGGGCCCGACACTACTTCATAATAGTAAATCATCTAAACTAAAGTGACGCGCCCCTGCACGTTTTGCGCCTAGACGTGACATAGCACTAGGCGAAGTTCTATCTTTTAAAATTAGAAGTTGTCTGGGCAACAAAAAACCTGACCGCGGTAAAAAATATTAGTAGCTTAAGTATGTGGGTATACTATGAGAACGGCAAACGCGTATACAGCTACCTGATGGTAAGCTGCTACGGTAAATAATTCATCAATTGACATTAGCGTTGGCAATCGAGTTATTAAGTACTGCACTATAATTTTATATTTAAATGTTTTATCTAGTATCATCTATTCAGTCTATAAATGGAATCACGGAAACTGGCTAGTTGTAAATAAAGCCACGTATACACATATCCAGGGTGATATGGTCGCACTGTCCGGCTGTGTCGTTTTTACGCCGGAACTGTGTATGAGTTACCGAGGCCGTCGTATCCGGCACCGTTTGCCTTCCATTATACTGTCTGTGCTTGTGTGAGTGTACTTCAAGCCACTATGTCATGTAAGTGCATAAGTGACTACAATGAGAAAGGAAAAATGTGATTAGCTGAGTGCTACGTGACACTGATGATCCTGAGCCACCTCTAACCTAGTACCGGACTTGAAAATCCTTCTTTTTAGGTAATTCGTTATTTAGGGTTAAGTAGTTTTAAGAGTATTTCAATATAATTTTCAGTCATAAATATTAGCAGAAGAGCTAAAGTTTTGATTTCAGAGACTTTCCTAACCTTCGCTCTTCTTAAATTTTCAGTTTGTCATTGACTTAGAATTCATAATTTGTGAATCCACTCGTTGCTGTTAATTTATGATCGGAATATTTATAGGGCATGTAAATACGCTTGTCCCGCTACAATTAGCTACGCAAATAATTTCAGGTGAAGGTCGAGCATCAGCGTCATCAACGCAGTATAAAGCCATATAATATTTATGTAAAGGTATAAAGTAATGGATACAGAAAAGCTATAAGCGCTTCTGTTCTACCGCGAAGTAGTACTTAAGTACTTAATAGTATTATTTGTTACACAGAGTTTCAATTGTATGCAGTAGAGGCTTTTATTTTATTTTCATTTCAGTTTCAATCTTATAAAATTACAATTTCAGCCAGTCAAAAACCCTTAATATAACAAATGGTAGATCAAAAAGTTAGTTTAGATCAAAATGGTTTTAGATATACTACAGTTTCGATATACAATCGCAAAAAAATAATTTAGCGAAGACACTTAGATCAATAGTGAATTGAAAGAGTTGATAGTGAAATAATATTGCACATTGTCGAGATATTCACAAGCTTCAGGAGAATAGCGTTCATTTGGTATGTTAGTTCACATGCGTCGGCTTCACGCGTTCAAGAAATTCATACTCGCACATTCATTCGTTATGAACGGGGGCGCTCCGGTGACGTATTTATTAGTAAATTCCATTTCAGTAGGAATTTCAAAGTTTTCAATGAAGTCTGCAACCCGGGTCTTATTGATTGCACAATATAGTTACAGATTGGTGTAAGTATTGAAATAGGTACTCTGAATTGTGCATCTTCAGCATTTACTATTAATTACTTAACTTCAGTCTAATTAATAGTTTTTGATATTCCCATGCTCTTAAATTTTAAGCTAAATGTAATTTGCACAAAATTATGTCAGACTTTTTTTATTTGCGAATATCTAAATTAAAGATGCTATAAATCATATAAAGCTGTATTTTTTAAGAAAATTTTGGGTTTCGGGTCCGTTTCTCGTGTAGTGCAACAGCAACGGATTACGAAGTTGGTAGCCTACCTACCAACTTCGTATAAAGTACTAAGGGTGTGTAAATTATTATGCATTGTATAATTTACACACCCCTAGTACTTTATACGAATTTACACCTCGTCGTAGAGTTAGGCGATACTTTGATGGAATATAATTCGTCGTGTATATGCAATACGGTTGACCCATGATATAGGCATTCCATTTTCCAGCGTTAATTTGATTATAGTGCTTCGACATAAAAACAGCGATGGTAAGGTACGTAGGCGGTTGTTTAATATTTAACAGGATATAATTGAGGAGCGCGTCGCGCCATGTCGTGGGGCGGGCGGCGAGGGCGGCGAGCCGGGATGTGGCCCGTAGCGGGCGAGCAGTGCTAAGCTAGGCGCTTCGCTTAATCCAATTAATTAGCGCTAGCTTTACACACCTTGACCACATTTACGTCATTTTATTATGTGTTACAAAATCCTTATGTTTGGTGCCATGCTCAAGTAGCTTAGCGAAAAGCACATAATCTTGTTGCTATTGGCCTAAATTTATTTATTTTTTCACTGAAAAAATCGATGACAGCTTTTTCAGCTTGTATGTATGTTTGGAATATTTGATTAAGAGCAAATTACAGATTTCAATACATCTAAAATACAGTTTGAATCAGCTAGCAGATCTTAGTTTAATATTTTATGTTCTTAATTCTAATGACCAAGTGTTTATACATGTGAGTGTGGAAGTGTAGTGCATGCATTTGGAAATGTGACTTGGATGTTTTCTGCACGTGATACCTAATACTGTTTTTCTCTCTATATTATACCTTTATGAGGCATTGAGTACCTGTAATACTCACTCTATATTCCGTGCATGGACTATTTAAAAATGTCTTCGATCGAGGAATATGCCCTATTGCACCATATTTACCGTAAACGACTACTTGGGGGAAGGATAGGTAGGTAAGTAGTTGTGTATAAAGTTACTTCACATTTCAGCTCTCCGCATATGAGCAAACGAGTACAGAGATAATGGTTGTTCGCAAGGTTAGCAGTTTAAAGAGACCGCTCTGTCGTTGACCATTTGTATAAATATATCCCGCGGAAAAAGTGGTGGTCAGATTAAGTTGCACGTCGTACATTATGAGAACATCCGCATTATATTTCACTGAGCGGCATGAATTATGTGCTGTTGGACCGCGCCAGTATAAAGTTACTGAATCAGGCGATGGAAAATTCCTTTAGAAGATGCTTTGAATTTTTCGCCAGAGGGGAATTAAATTAACCAGCTTTTTAAATAAGTTGTATTTATTAATCTATTAACAAACAAGTGCTTCATTAGAGCATCAAATAATATAAACAATTCTTAGCTTTGCACAATTAACCAGTAACATCACCGCACCTGGTTGTTATTAGCGTAAATACTCCTGACATGTTTAATTTCGACATTTTCCAGTACACGAACCTAATTAACGCTTTGCTCGTACGTAATGATTTGACAAATAATAGGTAAATTATGAAACTGCACCTGCCTATTTGGCATTGAATATTATTTTATGTAGTTAGTTTGCCAATTTCATATTTGCTACAGTCCAGCTGATACATAGTTTAACACGGCAGGAAATGTAAGGACGCATTAAAATTCATAAAGATTTCGCATTACAGAATCAATAGGTAAGTTATGGAACCTACAGAGGAGCAGGACTTCTTTGCTCGTGTATTTGAAGTGTGGTCTCACAGACGGATAGTCTTCGTGCATGTAGACAACTGTGTCTACTACAAAGCAGTATCTACTCTTAGTCTCTGCGAGAGTCACAGATGCTAAGTTTAACGCAAAATAAAACTGCTCGGTTGTTTTACAGAGATAAGCATTAAGTAGCTGAAGCGTCCACCTTTGTGGCACGATTAGTGTGCTCAGCTAAAGTCCAGAGCAGTGTACTTGTCAAATGCAACAAATGCATTGCCCGCGCTGGAAGCCCGCCAATTGTTGATATTTTCACCAAGCCATGTTGATAGCGTGATTCTCTCGGCTATTATGTTGTAACATTAAACTCCGAATTACTTGCGGTTCTAATATTATTTGTAACTGACATACTGATTTATGGACTACAAAGAAATCCAGGAGTAGCTGGCAAAAATATGAAGTCTATTTTTGTGTGAAACGTTATTTTGGCGTGGGGTTATATTTCTAGGCTATGTCCAAAGTTATTAGTACATCTGATTGTGCAGTAATCCAAGAAATACCAAAATGATTCATTCATTTAAGGCTCTGGTAAGGCATTAATGAATGTCGAAGAACTGACGACTGGTAAGGAAACTAGCCTTCTGAACCGGCAAGAAACTCAGCTGGCATGTTGTGTATTGGAGGAAAATCTTGTACATCACAGAAACAATCTAATATAATCTAATCGAGTCTAATTAATATAATCTAATCTGTATTTATTTTATAACATAATGATGTGTTACATATGATAATGCACATTTCAGTACAAATATCGCCTATATTTAAGCGATACTATATATTTTACTAAGTATACTAAGTATTAATACTGGATCCACTTGCATAAGAAGGCTTCAGTTGACGCGGCTGTGTTGCAACCACAAACCTAATTGTACTGATTTAGGTATCATGGCTACTGAAGTACAGTACCTGGCACAAAGGGGATGTGATATCATCTTAGCACTGACATTAAGTTGGAATATTACAGGCACTATTTCTCGTAGATAAGGCCACGGAATTGTTTAATTAAATTTATTGCAGGAGCTGATTCATCCACGGCGCAGAGTAACAATGGTAGTAAAAATGTCTGTGTTATGATGTTATATTATTACTTACAACAAACATTGCGAGATAAAGTTATTAAGTCAATAATTCATGTTATTATATGAAGGCGAATAATATTACTTATTGCCAGCCCTAATTATCCGATAACAAAGAAACATGAACCGTTAAAAAAAAAAAATTTAATTGTGTTGTTTGAAAATAAAGGAAGACGTGTTTTAGGATTTCATATGTTTTTTAAAGTTTGTATGGTTATTGTATAAGTTGTATAAGGAATAAATTTCTTTCATTTTTGATAAGAAGACCCACTGGTCTCCTGAAATTCGCGATTTGTGCCCACTCATCCCCTTCAAATTTCGAGGTTTCCACTCATCCTCAGATCTATAGAGCTATATTTAAATCATTTATGTTTTTCATACACAAATTTTGATATTTCTCCCGTTTTTCAGTTCCTGCGGTTGTGGTAAAGTTCCATACTAAAAAAAAAAAAAAAAAAAAATGCAAATAGGTAAATTATTCATCACATTTATAGAAAGTATAAAAAATAAGGAATCAGTCTTAAAACGAAAACTGCAAACGTTTTTCGTCGACACAAGTTTTTCGTACCTAACTTCAATACCAGGAGACGAGTTCGTAACTAAAAATAAATGAACAATTTGACTGTTCTTCTACCGGGGTCCAATGGGGGCCTAACCTACAACTTTTAACGTAGGTGACGAATATTGGGAAAACAGTGCGTCCCCCGTTCAATTAATACAAGTGTCTTAAAATAGCGTGTACTAGTTGTACACATATTCTACGAGCTGTTTTAATTTAGTTAATAGTTAGTTGTACAGTTATAAAAATACAAAAACAAATAATAACTGCTATAATTTTGTTATTGACACTTTTAAAGTGTATTCATCTGTTGGTGATCCTTAACACAAATAAACCAACTTACGTCTAAAAATAAACGCACACGACATTAACGAGGGAGGTTGTGTAGAAAAAAAAATACATCTGTTTTGTGAAATGTTAATCTGCTTCCTGTTTGCTCTGGAAACGAATTAATTGAGTATTATTCTAAAATGTAGCAATGTAACACTTAAAAGTACTTCGAAATCACGTTAAATTTCCTGGATAAACACATTTATCGATGGATGAATTTTCTTTTCACCGATTTGCTAAAGGAAAATTTAATATTTTCCTGAAGTATTATTATAACGCCATATTTAACACTTTTACGGTAACGTTCCGGTGTCATAAAGGGTTCTACGACTATGTAAAAGTAAGCACGTTTTTGTTTGTATGTGTTTATTCAAAAGAAAAGATATACATTTAAGGCAGCTCGACAATATCGACAGTAGGTACTGGTGCAATCTCGGCGCTGGCTTATTCTGCCAGCATTTATTGCCTGTTTGCGCGACAAACCCCCGCAATTGCTACGAAAATTTTAGGGTTTCGTAGAATGGATTCTTCTTATCCTACCGATGTAACATAGCTCTCGTACAAGCAGAGAGAATAGATAATGCTATGTAAACAATGCTATAACCGTGGAAAATCTCTAAAGTGTTAGGAGTTTCAAAAGACAACAATTTTTATTCCGTTCCCTGTTTAGATCGTTTTGCATAAAGCGTGCAATAAAATTGTCTGACTCTCAAATGGAGAGATATTTTCGGTCCGATAGACGTGTATTGACAATTGGTTGGCTCCGGCCACCTACTATGATTGTGTTATGTAACAACTATATATAATTTGAATTTTGAATTGAAAACTGAAATCTAACCAGAAAGTTATAGTTATTAATTATGCTAGATCTATACATCACATATGCCAACGCATAGTCTAGACCTCTGATCCTGGATACATGAAATTTGGAGCGTATTTTTGGAGAGATGTTAGGTGTACACTAAGAAAGGATATTCCGAAATTCCACCCCTAAGGGGTCTGAAAGTTTGTATTTGAAATCTTAATGCTACGCAGGCGAAGCTGCGGACGCAAGCTAGTGCCTACTGTTTACGAAAGAGGAAAGTTGTAACGGGAAATCAGTTAATAATAATTAACTTATTTCAAAATGTGTTACACGTATAAGAAGCGGTCTTAACATATTGCGGTTAACCTGGTCGGTTGTGGGTTATATGCGACTTTGTTTATTCTTACCTCACACAAGCTCCTGGGATTTTGAGAGTTTGCTCAGATAATTAGGAGGAGCGCTAAAGACGACGTTAATAGATCTGTAAGATTGATGGCGTAGCCACAAAGAAAAACACGAACTCATGCATCAATCTGACACCAGCGATGTCTTCGCACAATTTTGCTGTGGGTTTTCATCCAGTAATTAAATTTGAACACGATCTCATTGCATTCACCCTACACAACGTTGTATAGTAGGGTAACTTTAATTGATTGCCATAACACATGACTGACTACTTATACTGTTGCTGTGTGGAATGAGATGGGAGCCACATCCAAACCCAAAAATGCTGCCCATTTGTGGTACATTCTTTACAGAAAATTGTAGCTGTATTTTGTTTTTGAGTGTTTCCAGCAGTATATGAAAATAAAAAAAAAATGGAGGTAATCATTTTTTTATCATCATCCTCCTGACCTTATTCCAAACATTGTTGGGGGCGGTACTTCATTTAATCCGATGTGAGTGATCACCGGATTCTTACGCGACAGCCATCTGACCTTTTACGAGGAAAATCAGTGATCTGGCTTAAACCAGTTTTCAGACATTCTTCTCTATCTGACTGACCGTCTATAACGATTTCGAAAGATGTTAAATTGGCAACGGGAGCGACGTGCTATCCTAGGTAAGGAGGGAACTCAAGAGATTACCTATCAACTAATGGCTTGGGTTGATATTTAAACAGCTGAAGATTGAATTGATATAACAAGTCAACCGGACAAGTACCCATCCGACTACTGGCTGGGATTGAATAACATTATTTCAAGATTAAGAATAAACATAGTGTTTTAAGTAATACTATTAATATACGAAAAACCTCATAATTTTCCAGATATTGCATATTAATTATAAATGATGGTTATAATGGCCATGAAAGAAAATATTTATAAAAAAATCTCATAAAGAAACTCTGCAAAACCAATAAACCGCAATTCAGTCCGGGAGATACTACACCCTGGCAACCCTTGGTGTTAAACGTTTATTACATACATTAACCGCTTTGCACCTGACGGTCTGAATATTTGTTTGCAACTTTTGTAATGAAAAATACTTAAAAGATAACAAACAATAGTATAGCACATACAAAGCAGACGAAAAGCTAGCATCATACAAGGTGATGTGAATAGACTTGTAGAGTTAATTTCTTACATGAAATCTAAACTCGTCGTTATTCAAAGCTCATGTTTTATGAAAGTGAGACAACCTGACTCTACAATCCTACTGGCTTATTATACCTAGTATTAACCTACTTATTGTTAACGAAATATTGATTACTATTGGATTTTTCTATCAGTCTCATTAACACTTGGAGTTAGGTCTAGTGCCCGGTCAGTAGCAATAGGTTCACCATCTTCTTTACTCGGGATTAAACTTGTCCGGCAAAATGTGGGAGTACTATAAGTACACTACACTTCAACCTACCCCTTCGGGGAATACAGGCGTGAGCGCATAATATGTATTTTTGTAGGAAATATACATTTTTAACAGAAACGAAGACATTTAAAAATTGTTTCCAATCTCAAAAGAGAGGTACTCGTACTTTTTTTAGGTATGTTTCTAATATACAAAATCCATAGGAAAAAATCTCCATTATAGTTCACCTACATTCTAGGATTACTATTTGGTCACCGAATCAATAGTAACAGGTACCTACTGTGTAAGTTGGCTAGAGGATATTTATTATAAGAACCATTTGGAAACCATTTGCTTTATCTACACAAGTAAATAAAGAATTAAAATGTAACTAACTTTAATTGCGCTTAAAGATTGAGTACCTGGACCACCGAGCTTCGCTCGTTTTTTTTGACGATTTCTTAAAATGAAACCTAAATAGATCGATATATCGCCCCGAAACCCCCATCATACATAATTTTATCAAAATCGTTAGAGTAGTTTCCGAGACTTGCTCGTTTAAAAGTATTAGATATATAAAAAGCGTATATTCGTTAATGCCTCTTACTGCATAAGATTATTTGTGATAAATTTCATATTCTACTAAACGGATTAGATCAAAATGTAAGTAATTTGATATAAAACTCAATTAACAACGCTTCGAAAGGGTAATTTTAAAAATATTATCACCGTCAATGCCGTTCTAAAAGTTCTCGGCGACAAGGACAGTCTCAAAATTAATTCATATATACATACATATTATATATGCTCACACCTGTATCTTATAGCAGCAGGCAGTTCTATATATCTTAAAAAAATTGGGTGTTACACATATTGTATATCTTATGAGATAGACAGAGTTCTATCCCTTCGACGGCTCTTATAAAGTTGTGAAGATGAATATAACGTTTGTCATACGCAGTACGCATATGACAATAACATTTTCCATCTGACATTTTCCGTCTTAATTATAAGGTACTTCTGTGTAATACAAATGGGTTAAGAGATTGGAGGCAATGTTGCGCCGCCATCAATCAGAGCGGATACGCCTATCCCATTCGGTTGTAACAGAGACGACGTTAATTGAGACGAAAATGATTTATTTGTGCCAATACAAAAAGTACCCCAGAATCCTCTATATCAATCATTAGTTTCGGCAAGTTGTCTTGTTATCTATCTATTGTGCGTGTAGTCATGGTGACAACATCTTACTTAGTGGACCGGGTGTTAAGATACGGCTGATAAAAAGTACCTGCTGTTTATTGTGAATTTTTCATTACAAAGATACCCTATTAATTGATTTGCTTATTTAAGTAAAATAGTTTTTGGGTACAGACGATCTTAAGAGGGTCATTGCGTGATTGGGGTGAGACGAACACTCAAAGGGTTCAAGGACGTCGTGCGGGTATTAATGCCTCGAGCTAGCACAACTTCCACGATGCAAACTCTACAGAGTTGAAGAAACAAAAGAAAGTTTCGAAGTAAAATGTGTTCTCTATTTAAACATCCCCATGTATCCATAGTTTAGTAAAAAAAATCGTAACTATGATAATAAAATATTACAAAATAGTAAATGCTCTAAATTAGCATAATATTTCGACAAAAACAAAAGCATTTCAAGTGATTCCCTCGGGTAATGTTACGTATATTCTTTTTATAGAGTGGCTATGCCATAAAGAGCAACGTTGGCCAAATGTCACATCCCTAGGGGCTGATTCTTAAACATCCCATCCCATTTTTATATTGAAGTAACTTATTTACAAGGACAGAGACAATTTCTCAACTAACAATATCACAGATTTAGTTTTGTCTGAGTAATCGTCTGTTGTGCATCCTTGTCGCATTTTTTATTACTAAGAATACAACTTACATTTAAAACAGCATACACCTTAGTTGTAAACGTATTTACTCAATAATAGAGTTAAGTATCATGGTGTGATGAAACTTGTTCAAATATTTTTTGTTTAGTGCCGTGATGGCCTTGGGGTTTGAGCAGTCGCCTGTTACGCAAGCAACGCAAGATCGAATCCCAGCGGGGCCTGTATCAATGATTTCATACCACGTGCTTTACGGTGAAGGAACACAGAGTGAGAAAACCTTCATATGTCTGAGAAGGCATTCTAAGACGTGTGTATAGTGCCTGACGGCGATGGACTCACCCTCTGTCACGTTGGCCCTTATTCATATTCGGGGAAAAAATGTGGGTGTTGTTGTTACAACACCTTTGCTTACCTTCTGGGATGGCGTGAGCATATATGTATAAATCAAATCTCTATTTAATATACTAAAGGGAAAGTATAGCGAATGTGATTATATCTATGTATTTAGATATCTCTCTGCCAATTGAAGATCGCAGTAGCTATGTACTAGGGCTGTGATGCGGTTAGAGGTTGATTGATTGGCGAAGTGGCCGTTATCGTATCACCGTCTCGGCGGGACGTGTCTAGGGCACAGATGACGGACCATTGCTTCCGAGGGTCCGTTACGAACGCGCTGCTGGGTGCTGGGTCGATCTGGAAATGTACGAAATTGGTTCAATAAATAGGCGTAGTTACAGTGCAAACCTTTATGCTTTATGATTACAATGCCTACGCCGCAAAACGACTTTAAAGTAAAAATACAGTAACAATAAGTCATTTTGATTTGAGTCATGTTGTTTTGTAGTCGTCTTGAATGTTTTTTTTGCCAGTCTTATAGCAGGTTAGACGTAATTCCTTTAAAGCGTTTGGCGGTGTAAGTAAGATCATAAAGTAATCTGCTGGTTGAGGCATATCGTAACGCAGATGATTACAAGTTCTTCTCTTACCCAGCTTGTCAGCTGTAAGGCAGCAGCCTTGCCAGCTTGTTAAGGAAGTATTTGAGGAGCCATATACGTAAAATAGTACAACAAAGAATTCATGGGCACAGTTAGACACAGCATACAATTGTCAACGGAATGGCACTTGGTTACTATTAATTTTATGTAGTATTCAACATTAATTTCGACATAAAATTGTATTATAATGTGATATTTGGGTCATATATTTTATCACACAGAAAACAAAACTTTTTCAAGGACCAAATCGGTCTAAATCTAATTCTAATTTCATTTGTTAGGTTAGGGATGGGTTTAAGCTGTGACCAAAGTGCCAAACAGAGCGTACTCGAGCGTGCCGGGTAGCGGCCGGCAAAGCGCCAGAAATTAGGATTTCAGGCTGCAAAGTTTAGCGTGTAATATAAACTGAATCTATGCCTATAATAAAACTGTAATGACACCGTGCCCTTTGCATGGAATAATTTTGAAAACTTTAGATTTTGTCCATTGCTTTCTGTCAGTGTTATCAAGCAAAATAGCCAGACTTGACATAATGCCACTCGGCGTAAGGGGAATCGACGTAGAGTGAATCGACGGTATAATTAAAAAAACTGCTCGACGGATTTCGATGATATTTGTTACATATATTATTTTGGCTATTTTAGAGACGCAGTATAAGTATTTTTTTTTATGATTATAACGTCAACATTATTGAAATAATATACATAGTCAATAAATGTCGACATCTTCTTATTACGATTGCTGGAAATATCTCGCTCGAAAAAGTCACCTAGTAGATCAGAGACCTGCAACAATCTTGCAACCCTAAGAATATGCACACACGTATTTATTTCATGTTTAAATCAAAAGATATGCATGTGACAAATACGTTTTGAAACAATGTCAAAACATTTTACTACTTAGTTAAAATAATTTGAGGCTCTTGTGTATAGACGAAATTAGTTGTCAAAGCAGTTTACTCTCCGCTCGAAGATATAAATGAATTAAAGTGATAAAAGTTCACCCGTGCGGGGCTTATTTAAGACTTGTCGTATTGAAACAGTAAACAAGCTCCCTAATTAATAGAATGACAAGATAAACAAAATACGTTCCCGTTTTCATTAAGGGGCACACTGCCGCAATCAGTCTTTCACCGTACATGCTTTGCGCCTGCCCATGTATACCGAATGTTGTTAATTATTATATGCTATAGTATATTATACAATTTATTAAGTGTATCTACATCTCGCATCTAAATATAAGGCAAACCTACTATTATGTTGTTTGCTTGTTAAAGGGCTATGTATTAAGAATTTAATTGTTCGTTTAATTTTTGTACCCAAAAATTTAGACGTGGAAGCTAAGACGTTCTTAATAGGCGCTGCTTAAACGATCATATTTGGCCTTCCTTATGTTTATTTTATTTTTGTACGATAACAAAATAAGTTAAAAAATAATAATATGATGACATTCTTCGGCTGTGAGTCAACAAATCGGACACCTCTTTTGATTTAAGTAACCACAGGGCGGCTTTGCAACCAAAGGTTGGAAAACCGCTTGAAACACCTGAGTCAGACTTAACTCGCCCACCATCTCGGCCCAATGTTCAACCAAATACCTAATTCGTTGCAGTTAAAATATCAACTAACATTATTTGCCTATATACTATATTTTTTTTACTACGTTGACATCTAATTATAATACAGTTACGTTATATAATGATATGACAAACTTTTTATTAGATCATTACCATAGTTGTGTCCCGCGGTTTCACCCGCGTACACTTAATTTTCGAAGTAAGTAAAGTTCCTAAGTTACCCCTTGTAAGTAACATCATCAGCAGCTGACAGTGAAAGTCGCTCTTAAATCAGTCCATCCATTTATGAGATTATCCGGAACTGAAAGTAAAAGGAAATATAAAAAAAAAAATGTAAGTGCCTACCGCACTTATATCCTTCCATGGACATTTAGCTGTTAATTTGGAATTATAAACAGACGCTTAAATTTGATTGATAGATATAGATTGGTTTTCTGAGTATACCATTATACTCATAATTAACTATCGATCAGTAAAAACTTATTCAGAATCCATCTTACTGACCAAAACAAATTCTTTGAAAATAATTGCGACTGCGGCGAAAAGTGGGTGTTAAAACCTTCATATTTGGGGACCATTTAGGGAAAGAGTGTGAAGAACAAACCTACTTTTGAATTTAAAATATATCCTTTGAAACACAAATCAGTAGACATACCGCAAGGATTGATTGAGAACCTTTTCTTTGGCCTACGAATAAAAGTAATTATACGTTATTAAACAAATAACTATGAACTCCGTGACATTATATATTTTGGGTGTGCCATGCATCCTGTACGACACACACAGAACGCATTACATTGTTTCAAAGTGGGGATCTTACAATTGCGATCTTAATAGAATGAATGGACAGTGTTGATTTGATACTTTGATTGTTTCCTGTCTAGGTACATCGTGGACACACAACATCAAATAATAAATAGCAGTACATACTATATTTAGATATGATTAATTTTAAACAGTGATTTAATCATACAACCCTTATTGAAGTAGGTATGTGGGTGTTACCTATATGGGCGTAGTGTTGCTTTGATCTGCGACGGGGTGGGTGGTTGATTGCCTTCTCATATCACACTTTTTAGACACCAGGTTAACGTGGGTGGCATTGTGTGTGCTGATACTGTTTCTTTAATGAAATTCAAATCTATTTTACTTTACATATGGTTGTTCCTTCGTCTTGTTCAATCAGATAATATGATAGATTGTTTTAAACGCTGAAATTATTTATTCAGTAGTTATAGGCCCTGCTAAGGTACTTATGAACGTCGAGAAGATCATCATCGTTTTAGAATCCACCAGTCGGAGAAGAGCCTGCCAGGGAATCAGCTCTTATCCTGAAAATTTTGAACGGAATATTTATTGATATGAAAATCAAAAAGGAAAATGATTTATTTAGTTTAGGCCCTATAAGGCACTTATGAACGTCGAGGAACCGACCGCCGCTTCGGAAACTAGTCTTTTATTGGTATCTTATACCTATAATATACGTGGCATCGAGTCTCCATTGATTTTTTTGAGATAAACGTTTTTCCGTGATCTTGTTGAAGAAAATGAATCTATCACACAAATTAGTACAGACAGTTTTCGCCTAACACGTACTCTACTTACATATTGTGTGTGTAACGACACTGCACTAACAACAAAATTGCACTTGACAACTGCCATCCGTTTTATAAGCCTTGAGTACTTGACGAGTGATGCTTCGGTTGTTTAACTATTAAGGTGCTATTTCTGATAGAGGAGGTATAGAATGAAGCTCACAGACGGAATATTCAACAATATTACTTGTCTGTGCGCTAAAATAATAGAATATTCAGCGGGTTGTTTTGTGTAGAGATTGTTTGTTCAAATATAAAATATTTACAAATAACTAAACAATTCAAAAGGAAGTGTCGGATGAAATAACGCAATTAATCGGAGATTTTTCTCGATGATATTTGTCAAAATTCGTCTGCGTAATAAATTATACGCGTCGTGGCCAATTATTTTCGTCGCGACTGGCAACTGAGACTCGCCTCCCGAGGACGCCCTAATTTATGAACACTTGTCCTTTTTAAGTGTAAGATTTCAATAAATATTAATATATCCCCACAAAATGTCAGGTAGCTCTTTCGTTGTAACATAGACCGAAAAAATACTTAGGCATAGTTGAAACTTTCGCCACTATTAGGCAGCCTGAATTGTGAACTTTTTCTTGATACCTGGCGAAATCTGGTTTTTAATTCATGTTTTTTGTTTTTTGATGTGGTAAAAGTAAGTTTGTACCTACCTAATATCGCATTATAATTTCTGTTGAAAAATAATTAAAAACGCTGCGGCGGAAACTAGTCAACGCAGGCAATTTACACGACATTCAATAGAGCGGCTGATTCGAGCATATCAATGGTGTTTCCTCGTGGCTGAACTATTTCGTCTAACTGATTTGGCTACGAGGAAAAATATGTATCGCGGACATACATAAGTAATTTACAATTACAAACAAAATAACGGTAGGTCTGAAATGGTATTTATAGGGTTTTATAAATGATGATTTCCAATCACGTCACTCAGAAACAAAACACGTTATCAAGGAAAGTAGTAAATATTTCATAAACATATTTTTTTATAAAATACTAACCAAAATTATTGAAATATTACTTAAAATGTGAAAATGGCAAACATTTTGTTCATAATTGCTTTATCTATGTGTTTGATTAGTTTGACCACGAGGACATGTTGTTCCTCATAGCCAAATCAGTTAGGTGAGATAGTTCGGCCGGAGGAAACTCACCTTCTGTATTCCAACGGTAGATCGTTGCGTATTATAATAGTATATGTGTTGCTCCACCATCTTTGGAGTTCACTCACAGCACGTCTCAGAACAAGTATCAACACATTTTCAGTTACACTAATATGACATTTCCTATACTGAGTTTTTCTGTAATGAAGCCTTACTTATGTGACAGCTTTTATTCAGGATGCTTCATGTATGTGGGCTCGTTACTTGAATTTAAATATCTGTGATATGATTTCTTCTGAACATGAAATGTCTAAAGCATGTCTTCTAGTATGTCACTTCTAAAATTGCAGGTTGATTTTTTTATCCAGTTATCATGTTCTTAAATAGACTGGATCTATTGATTTAAAAAAAGATGTTGTTTTTCTTAAAAATTATGATCGAGGATTCATTTAAGTAGCATAAAATAATTTACGCACTGATAATATTGCGCACCCACAAAATTTACTGTACATATATAGCGCCATTTTCCTTTTATTAAAATTATTTCATAGCTTAACCTTCCCACATTGCCTCATAAATATGTGGGGACTGCTATAAGAATAGTACTGCCTCGCTTTTCATGGCGTTTACTGCCTCCCATTATTATGACTGCCTACAGTACTAAAGAAAACAGAAAAAATATCGAGAGGAATACCAAGGTATTCCTCTTGATAATATAAAAATCAGTAGGTTATGTCGATGTCGATATGTTTTATCGATATCGATTGGACACATGTTGGTTTCGAGTACGAACCTTAGCATGAACAGATAAACTTGCAATTCGATCGGAAAATAATGCATGCTCCTAATAAAGCATGAAAAACATGAATGTAATATCAGAACTGGTGCGAAATCATCTAAAACTTTGTATGTTCATACTCTGTTGCTTGTAATGTTTATAAGATAAATAAAAAGAGCTCGTGGGCGGATTTGTTTGTTTTTTCAAGCCATACAACCCCTTTCTAAACACAATACTGAACAAACTGGTTAGATATGCGATATAAAGTTAATATTTTCGATTCTATCGCAAATTCCCTAAAATAACAGTGCAATATTTTTCTGTCTTGTACAGATGATAATCGGTTTGATGGCTGTATTGCTATCTCTATGTGGGTGGGTCAGTTCTTGTAGGTAAGTATAGGAATATCCGCAGGAAGCGGGCGGGGATTCTGGATCTACTGCAATATATTAATTCGCTGTGGCCTCGTAATCGTATACGGTGGGTAAGTTGTGCGTAATGGGCTTTTTTGTTTTCTTTCATTTCAGTTCCCAGGTGGAGGTCTTACATCGGTGTGCGGGGAAAAAACGGGCAGTGTTTCCTGCCCCGGCATTGGGGGTAATCGTAACACTGAATCACAACTCTCACCACTGCAAAGGGCGCGCCCAGCCCGAGCGCTACTTCATCCTGAAATTATGACTTTGGTACGTGCCCGATATTTCGGATGAGATAACAATACCGTTTTATGTGTATTCCTGTCACACCAAGCAAAATTACTGAGAATAAAGTTCATACCGACCTTACAAAATGACCAGCTTTCTTACTTCCACACGCCGATAATATTTGTTGAAACTCATAAGCTGGCTGTACAATATACGGTTTCTAATTTGCATAAATATATTATCAGATTAAGAATATAGGATAATGGTTGAAATATTTGAGAAAAAAGATATTATTGCTGAGTTGAACTGAAGAAATACGGACACGCTTCTATAAGCATTCTTCTGGAATTCAAAGGTTCCAGAATTGTACTTAGAGTCCAAAGTACTTTACTTACATAATATGAAGTATCTGAAAATAAACAATCCAAGTTAGTATTCCGCTCGCCGCGCCTCTGGTACCTATCCTTTTTATAACTGTCATCCTGATGCGATAGTAATGAAGCTGTTTTTCGTTCCGACTACTGATGTAGTAAAATCCCAGTTGAGGTTTTTGTCCCCTAGTACAACTGTACTAGCCAACATATTTTATTTTCCCTATGAAACCGTAAAAACAAGCTCGAGTCTCGCGCTGATGTCAATTTGTTTTGTAAATTTTTCAGTTTTATTTTAGATGTGATGTTTATATTCATTTTTAAGTATGAAAATCTTCTTTATTTTGTTTGCATAAAAGATAGGTTACTAAAACATCTTAGTCTTAAGAAGTTGCCCACAAACCAACATATATCATTAATCGTTATAAGTTAAATTAAGCAAGCTAATATTTTTTTTACACGTTCGATATATTACAGTTTGATCAAACACTTTTTTCAACTTAGGTACAAGCTCAAATATTTTTCTTCAAAAATTCTTAGAATTATCATTAGCATTGGAGAATAACGAAAATGGAAATTATTTTTTCATTTGTATAGAAAACAAGCTCAAGAGCAGAGATAACAAACCTATTCGAGTTGGTACTTTTGACTTTGAATATTTAATTTATACCAGAGATTAAAATTCGTACAGGCAACGGCGAGATATAAAATTGTATTCCTTTGGAGGACGACTTCACGTAAATGGGTTCGTCTGTGTTTACTGTTTAGTTCGGCCCGTGAATAAGTTAGATAAGCGAGGAGAGGCTACTGGCTCAGAGCGGACGAGGAGCACTAAACAAGAGGATTTAATGGTTATGGAGCAGTCGGTGGCGCTAAGTGAAAATGAAAGTGATTCCCGGGAGCTCGTTAACTCTTCGGAATTATGACGAGTATTCTTGCGTTCACGTGTCTACTTGTGACCTAAGCTCACTTTTATGATATTGTTACGTTTATTTCCCGTTTAAATTACAGCTGCCGACTCCACTGACCACACAAATATACAGTTATGGCGTAGAGTTAACTCGTCCACGGACTCCTTGGCGATTGCCACTTTATTTCGCTATTCTAGCAGAAAAAAGACTTGATTGCAGGATTGATATTGCATCATCACAGGTTGAGATGTGAAAGTATTTATTTTATTTCATTACTGTGAAAATATATCTAGTCATTCATATAGTACCTACGTTGCCTCCATCAACATAATACATATACCTTTGGGTAGACATTGCGTAACTTAATAATATTACTTTGCATGTTGTACGACGTACATACTGGATATCGTAACTTTTTATTTTTTTCTGACATTCAGCTGAAATAATGTCATGAGGCACACCAGAATATATGCCATTCTGAACTTGCTTGTATTCCTAAGACGCCTGCGTGGTACTGAAGTAATATTTTACAATTATACAGTTGTATTACAATTATTTTTCTTATAATTCAGACACAATCTTATTATTGAAGCTGTTTAGTACAAGACCAGCCCGACTTTGCAAGGGTAAACTTCATAGATTTTTACCTTGGATGAGTCTAATGGTGAAATTCGGATGAAAAGCAGTACTTCAGTTAAAAAAATGTTTATATAATTACTGTTCAATTTACATCGTGTAAATATAGATAAATAGTTATCGCTTGTGTATAGTATGTATTGGTACTACTTATAACATAACAGTGGGAGCGTTAACTTTAACTGGGGTCGCAGTGATATACATGTAGTACCACAGATTAGGCAGCACATTAAATACTACGGGAGAAGGAAAGTGCCAAAGTTCTGACATTTAAGGCTGTTTCAGCCGTTTAATTGTCATTAAACAATATTATAATGTAAGGTATAGCTAATAAAATGTTTGTTGAAAGCAAATACGATGCAAAGCAACATTTGCGAGCAGAAATAGTTCCAAATAAGTCTCTCGGGCATTCTGAGCTGTATTTCTACAAGAGTAATATATTTACGTTGTCTCGATTTTAAAAGCAATGCATTAAAAAAGTTTTCTAGCAGTATTGAGGCTACCGCTTCTTTCTTATCCAACTCTGTAAAATTATAGTATGTACAAATGAGTTTTAAACTTTGCCAGCGCGTATCTGCTCTACGACGCAGACCTCTTGTAAGAAGTGTGCACTGCATGAAACTACAAGTAATCTTCGTCTGGGGAATTACCAAAGGCTTGGAAGTGAAGCTTTGTATTGACTAATAGAGACTTATTAACAGATTTGGATAATTATATTAAACAAGAATACATTGTACCTGGTGTATTTTAATGTGATCTATCTCTGTAATATATAATTTTCTAGCTACTGTGTTATTTTCAAGAGAAACTTTATAGAATAACGCGGCTTATGCTCGCAACTCTGACTACGCGGTATTCGACATATCTTTATATTTCAGACGATTCACACAATATCTTTATATATTTTAGTGTATTCTGATGTATAAGCTATATCATTGTTAAGTTTCATTAAAATTAATTCATCGATAGTCACGAACTTTCACGTTTAACATTAATAGTATAATATTAATAGGATTGCACACCATGTGCAATGAAATGTACATGATGCCTGGCTGAGTTTCATGCCGGTTCTTCTCAGAAGGCTAGTTTCCGAACCGGTGGTAAATTCTCGACATTCATAAGTGCCTTACCAGGGGCTAAACTGAATAAATATTTTTCATTTTCATTTTCATTTTTCATGCGCATATTCTTGAAAGCACATCAGTTCCTTTATGTGTTTAAGTTTGTATCCATATTTCTCCTTTGATAAGATTCACTTTGATTATACAGAATTCACGCTAAGCATACGGAGGGAATAATATTTCCTTTTTGGAATCTCTCTAGGTCCACTGGCTTAGGCTAGGCTTTGCTGTCAGTGAGTCAATGTGTGGTAAGTATAAAAACTAATAGATCATTACACGTTATTACACAATATGTAGGTAAATGTAAATTATGGAGTTGGGGTACAAAGCCTATGGAAATTTTATAAATGACCGGAGCCGTCTCCAATATTATCAGGGCTGGAGGCCGTCCCATTCCTCGCTTTAATTGCATGTTTATGCAAATGCTAACTCCGCCTCTACTATCTGTGTTTAATATTGCATTCATGGAATTTTTCAACGAACCCACCTATGTACGGCATTTCTAGCTATAACACTTTAGTACGATGATGGATGACTTTGCTTGCTGTATAATAAAGTAGTATATGTCTGTACGGGTTTCAGACACATAAATCCCAAGGAGTTGGGCGTCAGTCAGTTTAAATGAAAAAGGTCTACCAGTGGTAGTAATAAGTGCATGTAAATTTTAAACAGTACCACTGGCCAGATCTAGATATGGTTTACTTACATATATTCTGATCCCCGCAAAAAGACGATGTACGAATACATAGACGCAAATGTTGACGCCTGAAGTTCCCGAAGGGATTTCAAACTAAAAAAGTTCAATGTTTTATATAATGTACGTGTAAACCTTAGGGTATGGACGAAGCACAATTATGTACCTGGTTAACTAAAAGTACAGCAAGAGAATGTTGTACATGCACACACGGTCCAAAAAATACTTGCTTTCATTCTGTGCCTGAATGAATATCTTAAGAACCCCAAAAACCTAGCAGCTCTATAAAGGTAGTTAGTTCTCAGATAAAGGAAAACCTTAATACGTCACGTGGCAATTAGGCGAAACAAAATATTCAGGGCTGGTTCCACTTAATCCTTTAAAAACCCCGTGAACTGTGAGCGCCGTTTCTGTAAGTGCAATAACACTAACTCTTATAAACTGGGATTATACCACTCTCCGCAACACGACTTAAATTTAAATATGCACTTGCTTAAAAATGCTGTATATTTTCTGCACAGCCCGTATAAGCCTCTAACAGTTCCCCTCGAGGTTTGCTGTAATAAGATATTACTTTTTATCTGCACATACCAGTGAAACCATTTAAAACACATTTACTATGCACACTTATTTACTTAAAATCTTTTCACCTACCCATAAGGGTACGATTAGGGGCAGGATGATGTGTAACACCTTCATATCATCTGAGGTGTCTAAGTGACACACGATGTATCTGTTGGAGTTTCAGGATTGTTTTTATTGAAGATTTTTTTCCGCACCCTAAAGCTGGCGGCTAAACTCACGTCAGGTATATCGTTATGATTCAAGCAACCAACCTCAACATTTAGATTTAAGAGTCCAGGGGCCTGACCATGAGCTCTTATTGCAATGTTAGTTCAGTTGTGTGACAGTAGCAGATGTATACACGTTAAATACATCTGTCTCATAATAAGAGTAAAACTATCATGGCAATAAGAGCTCATGGTAAGGCCCCAGTTCTTTTTTGTACTAACCAGAGATGTATAAGATACCCTATACAAATATCTGAAATACAAGATGCAAGATACCTAAAAAGAAAAGCATTTGAGATACCAGATACAAATAATTTTCTAAAACGGTAATTGAAATACTAGTAAGAAAACAATATTTAATTGAACTGCCAAGTTTGCCGAATAAAAAAATTTTCGATAATATAGGAAGGTATGTATTATTTTTACTTTATTTTTTTTTAATCTTTATGTTTCTTAAAATTCCTCAAACATATTGTCGCTCATCTTCCCTCTATGAGGCCTCATGATCATGCCCCCAAAGGAAAAAAGGCGCTCCACAGGGGCAGAGCTGGGCAAACAGGTGTTATATTTTAGGAATATTTTTTTTATCGTAGGCATCGTCGTAAGCATTTAAGCTCTTAAAATTTGCATCTTTATTGTTCAGGTACTGGAGTGTCTCTTAATCACTGGTGTTGCTTGTGTTTTCGCCACTAGCAATAGAGGAATCAAAGTCCTCTAGAAACATATAATAAGATTAATCTTACGAATTTTTTTTATATCACCTTCAATGTTGTTTAAAGCCTCTGATTTTTGATTTTTAGATCGATTGATCTTTCTAGTTTCAGACAGGACAAGTTATTCCTTTCGCCGTTTTGGTAACCATTTCAGTTCCAACATTGGTTGGTACACTGAGGCTAATATAGCATCGTTTGCTGCTGCTTTCAACTGCAAAAACCAATTAAACCGTCCTTCTAAGTTTTCTTCTATTACATCTAGCAGAGGTCTGCAGTATTTCAGATTTTCCATTCTGAGGATTTTGATAACATGTTGGATTCTGTATAATTCCGGTAACAGACAGCCATAATAAGTGTCTTTTCCACCATGCAGTAAAACAATATCGCGGGGCACAAAGTATCTTCAAAATACTACTAAGATACCAGGAACATGTATCTAAATATAAGATACAAAATAAAAATTTTTTTAAGTATTTCAAATACAAGATGTAAATACGTATTTTGTATCTTGTATCTGTATTTCAGATACTTTTATCTAAGATGAGTCACATCTCTGGTACCAACTATCCAGTTTTGCTTAACATGCATACAATTGTATGTACTGCAATTTCAAACTACGCGCTGTGTAATGTGTATTGTAATTGAGTGAATTATTATTTTTCCATTGCAAAATAAATAATCCCTAACTAAACCCAAAACTAGCAGCTTCAATTTTAACTATCGTACAGAGTAAACGCTCATTCGAATCGACAAGTAAGTTACCCTTGCAAATACAGGCGGTCTAATCGCGTATTTGATTTACATCTCAAAATCTAAACTCCAGGTCGTCCAACCAGGTCGTGTAAACATTTTCAAATGTTGTATTTATGGACCTTGTTTTACAGTGCACAAGGCGTAAGCATATGTAGCTCTTATATTTAAAGCGCCTACTATGTAATCTGCCACTATATGTTATAGCACTTTTAGTATGGTCCATTTCGTGTCCAATAAACCGTTCGAATATAATGAGTGGTATACGGTGGACATTATTGGTTTCCTGGCAACTGTCCTTTTTGTGGTTTTCCAAACATACTCGCAAATTAAAGTGAATTTCATACATGAATACCGCAACACTGCAGCGCGGATAAACCCTATAAGCTAGCACAATGACGATGTCATATTTTGTATAACTGGATAGGTACTTTCTTACTAATCCTATCTACGCAGTACATAATTACATACCTAGATTTGTTCCCATTATGGTTAAATGCTTCAGCATTTATAATACTAATAATTTATTTAGAACATCTAAGAAACTATTTAGTGGATGTTTGTAGATACTTGAAACGGAAAATATTACCTACTGAAAAAATCGTAGTAATGCATATACATACACAGGCCTATTATATATTTATGAAAGATGATTTAACCTTGTTTGGCAGTAGTAGAGTACATATTACAATATATTATAAGCGATTCTGCGTTTTCCTGACACACATATATGTTTAATTCTTCAAAAGTTTCTCCCCAGGGTCTGCCGGGAAGGCTTCTCGGCGAAATAATCCGATTGGAGAAATCTTACCAAACTTTCATATTTTGTGTTCCTTACTTGTCGCTAACTTATTTACTGATCATTTTATTATAGCGAATATACAGTAGACCGAAATGTCTTGGAGAACTTGAATTATGTACTTTTAATCTCATTCCAAATATACGCGTAATAGAGAATTTATATTATTGCAGATAGACTTATTTATTACCTTATTGATTTTCTATTTCATTGAAAATGCAATAATATTTTTATGTATTCATAAAAATCTAATGAGACCCAAGCTTAACACAATTAAAAAATGTATTTCTAATCATATGAACTTTTCCCTAGAGATTCCGAGCGTGATAACGCGAGCAATAAATTTCCCTTTTTTCCCAACAGGATTCTCAGTTTCACACCCAAATGAACGAGAAATCAGAATATTAACACCAAGCATTTTGAAATGTTTAATTTAATGTATATTTCGTTTACTTTAACAAAACAAGGTTAATTGCCGTGCGAGGCTATTAAAGGCTTCACACAATTCAGTAACCTGTCTCTGACGATTTCAAAGAACCAATTAACCATGGCGTTAGCAGTTCATTATGTATGGATTGACATTGGTGATAAACTCATATAGATGTTTGATTAGAAAGTTTGCAATTTGATATTTACGCTACCCAAGGTTATGTAGAAATATTAAATACTGTGGAACCGAAGAATATGAAGGAAGAGTACAGAGTCAAGATTTTCTAGCGCACATTTTAGTCAGAGACCATTGGCTCATGGTACATATAAATTTAAATAAAAAATATCTAATTTTTTTTTGTCGTTATACTTATTACATATTTATTTTTGTGGTAAAGGGTAGTCGTTAGAGATTACTAAGTTCGATGCTTATTGGATGATATGTGAAATATAAGACAATGCTTATTTAGTTGTAATAAGAAATTCTAAAAACTGAAATGCCTTAAAAGTTGTAAATTGTAAAATATTCGCCATAAAATAAAAATGGACTTACCATCTGTCACGTTGGCACCTTATCATCTTCGGTGAAAAATGGGTGTTGTGATAACAACACCTCTGCCTACCCCTTCGCGGAATACAGGCGTGAGCATATGTACGTATGATATTATCAAAGAGCAAAAGAAAAATGTTCGCCTAAAAAGTCTAAATCCTTTATATTTATAATATTTTAAAAGCTTGGGAAGACTCAATGGAAGATACGCATATTAATGTTTTTTGGACTTTAATGCTGCATACATAGTTACCATCTAAATTATGTAACTACATTGCAGAATTTCTAACGTACGGCTACGATCCTAGTAGAGCTTTTTCTGCCACTTATTTATAATAAACAGTTGACGCATAAAGTATGTAAACAGGGTTCAAATGTGACCTACATTACACCATGATTGATAGAGGCACAGTATCATTAGAAGTTCGTATGGTTTACACGGAGTTTAGGATTACACAGACTGTAAACGCAGGCAGGCTTTTACCATAAAATTTTTAGGCAATAATTAATCTGACTATCAAGAATTTTAAAGAGGTCAATATTTACACGAAGTTGTATTTTATTGAGGTATTGTTAGTATCGATTGTAGATGTTTTCGGTATACGGTTGAGCATAAAATAATGATGTGGAGGTGAGAGAAATTGCACTTTTCACTCTGCAATGAATGCTTGCATCGCAATGAGGCAAACGATGACCACATCTAAGTTGAATACAAAAACATATTTTTAATATTAATCTCACTTATACTTTCGAATTACAGAAAGGATGACTTTTTGCCGGTCTAATTTTATCTTAGAGAAAGAATACAAAGAAGAACCCATTATCATGAATGTGGTTTTAAAATTACTAAACCAAGTTGCATACATGTATGAAAGAAAAGCAAAGACAATAATACCAAGTCCGTAGAGTTTTATTATGCATTTGAACAAGCGCAGCGTCTCCGTTTCATTACGTTGCGGTTTTATCTGAAGAAGCGACACTACTCGCTATAATGAACCAACTGAAAAAGACCTCTGGGTTAAATTCCTATCTCGTGCAATCAGTCCGCGAATTAAAAAAAGAGAAATAACTTTGAAGAATATTCGAAGTAAGTGTGGACTTTTACCGGAAGGCTACCGGAAGCCGTTGCCGCAATCGAGGGGAAAAGTAGCTGGCCCCGTGGAGCTTTGACCGGTCACTCGTGACACAGTCGCTGAGCGAATTCTATTTGGAAAGTTTTTCATTCGCAAACATTTCTTGTTTCTAGGTTAATGTTAGTCTAGCTAAGTTTTTGTAACATCGTCGATTTTATTTGGAATCGAAATTTGAAAGCTACGTGAGCTTTAAAGATTGAGATTTATATGCGATACGTTTCTAAGACTAGTCTTAGTTCTAATAAAAGATCAAGGTTCGGGTTGCCAAGACGGAGATGTTGACGGATTTGACGGTAGAAGGCGCTGGCTCGTGAGGATTCCAATCTAGCGTGGAGCCTCGCCTCCACCCACCCCGCGCCGTCGGTTCATTATGCAACGCCCTCGCCGCCCAATCACACACTACCCAACGCGATATTGCCGTCTCGCTAGGGATTTCAACGATGTTTGTCGATTACTCCAAATCTTACTTGTTTAGTTCTCTTGATAGACCTATACGTCTTGCGAGGAGATGTGTTTCACTTTGTTTTGCCGCTGCTATTGTGTTGTCAACAAATACTATGAAGATTGCATATCGCTAATGCATTAAGCTTACGTAATTGAAGGTTTTGTATGGATTTGTATAATTATTTGTATAAAAGGTAACTTTTGTACCATCTCTGTCACAGAAAATGTGATTAAGTATCGCATCAAATTACGGAAAGGTACCTTTTTCATTTCACAACATTTTTAAACCAACAAAAACAATTCCAACAAATATTATAGAAGGAGGAACGGGAATTGAATTGATAATTAAAACTGTATACAACTAAAAGCTCGTACGTTACAACACATTGTCGATAATTTCATACACAATACGTGTTTGTAGAGACGGCACTAGTGCTATTACCTGTTCCAGTATAAAGAATAATCCGAGTTGTTCGTCATTGTACGTTGCACGGACGACATAAAGCCTCATGGCCTGTACGACGTCTTGTTGGTGCGGCCGAGTCAGCTGTACCTGAGCATTTTTTATTGCCCGAGCAGACGAAGCACTGAATGTAAATGCAGCCGTGTGCGAGCCTCATGTCGGCGTATCTGATAAGTTATTTCCGTTACTTTGAGACGGCAAGTTATGCCGGATGCATGATTTTATTATGCTGGTACATTAATGTTGTTGGGAAGTAATCACGTTGAACCACGAGAAAGGATTTATGATGGCTGATAGGTCTGATGGAACGATTAACTGACAGTAAAATTACGATATTCAAACTAATTTAAGAACCTTCACTGAGATAGTTTATGACATGGAATTTTATGAACTGGTTTTCTATGGAAATGTAATATTAATATGGATATTTTAGGAGGAATGTACTATGTTGGGCCAACCTTAATACACAATAATAAATATTACCTTCATGTACTTAGCATTGTTAAAAGAAACAAGCAGATCATTGGTATGTGTGTTATTGTGAACGCATTGTATCAATGGGGACATTGAGTGGGAGTGGGAGTTCACATTCACACCGAAGGCGATACGTAGGGTTGCTGCATGATTACGTAATATTACAATATCTCCTACAAAATATAACATTTCACCAACGAATCGGTGCCATAATGAAAGTTGATATACGTTATGTGTTGATGTTATTGGCAGGAGCGGAACATATTTTTTCCTTAGTAACATTGTTTAGGAACGTTGTTTATCCCGGGGCGTGTTACCCGTCAAGTTGCGGAACATTGCTCGATAGTAAATACGTGGCTGGAATTCCAAGTCGAGGGCTGTTCGCGTACATCAGCACGAAGAGAGGGTAGGTGCTATTAGAGGTGAAATAATAATTATAATAATGAAACCCGCAGCGGTCGTTTGTAGTAAATATTGTGGAAAAAAAATGTGTGGATTAAGGTAGCCGGGGGGCGCGGGCTGTAGTGACCCGCCAAGGGAGAGCTGGGTGGCAACCCTGACCGCAGCAGACATTCCAACACAATTTCCCTTTTAACTCTGACTCTGCGGCCAGTATTTATCAATGGTGTGATCTCACGGTTCCGAGTCCGGCGGACCCACACGAGTAGTTTATTTATTTCGTGTTTTTGTTTGGCACCTTCTGGCCTTTTACCGTCGTATAAATATATGTGAACACGCTTATTTTAGGCATTGGGAGTGATCCTAAAAGTTCTAGGTCAACGACGTTTTCTTGGGTTTTAACAATCGGTATACCTGAAATACGGATTGACTTTGCTGACTGAACTTGACTTCTTTGTATAGAATCCAGATTTCTGCATTTCTTAACAACGATATTTTTTCACAAGACTGGCATTAATTTATACCTAAAGTGATACTTATGTGTAAATATAGGGTGATGGTGTCATTTCCAATAGAGCAATTCGGAGACGCACTAGTCAAAATCCGATTGGTATATGTCGTGAAATATACCTCTGATAACTTTGATAATTACACATATAAACTCAGTATATGTATAATCCTGTATGATTATGTCATTCTGATGATTTTAATCGAAATCAAATAAAGATATTTTTGATTTTTGACTTTTTTTTACGGTAGAATTTAGTCAGATAGTCTTGCAATATCGTCCTTAAGTGGTCCTTAAGCTGCTGTAGTTAAAATCCAGTATCGGCTCCAGCAACACTTGGATTAGCAGTTAATAGGTATTTGTTTAAACTTTAGCTTTTCTCAATTTAAGTGATCTAACATTGTTCATACATCTTCTGAAAGCCTCACTGAAGTAGAAGCATGATAATCAGAAGTGAACAGTGTACTTTAGTCAAACGTTTACTAATTTGAAAGCGAATTTCAAATAGGTACGCACTATGATTACTTGTCTTGTCTCATACTGCGTGTATTACACTTTGTTAGAACATTGTACGAGTCGTGTTTCCTTTGAAGTTGATGAATAACAATATAGTTACATACTTACTAACTTCAATTTAGTGAAGTCGAACAGTTTCTACACCCCACGAATGAGTGAACAATTCAGAGACTGGATCCAACGCTGTGTGGGTGTCATTGTATGCGGGACATCCTGTCTTGAGACGCCTCGTGATACCTTTGTGTGTGTGTCCACAATCCACCTTGTACTTATGTATATATGTAGCTCACACACACCCTCACCAACTAGACATGTATTAACCTGTCGATTCAACCTTGTTCCTTTGTCGCCGTGCATTATCAGTATGCAAATGATCTTTTGTGGCGATATCACTGAGTCATAGCAATATGGAAATACGATTGTAAACGGTTAAGTTCAAGTCACATTCAACGTATTGATGAGCCGGAAGGTCGCTTATCTTCTCTATAGAGTGGTAATCATCGCGTCATGCGACGTGTGTGAAGAAGAATTCCAAAGTACTTTACTTTTCAGTACTAATATATCGTGACTCAATGTAACTTTTTCTTTTGATACTCATATTACTCATATACCTATCCCTACTGCTGAGGGTCGCAGAAGCTTGAGGAAATTACCTCCATTGCCAATGTGAAAAGCTTTGTGGACATCGTTGACTATGGTAATTCGGTGAATTTGATCTGACCATTGCGTGGCCACGGCCATGTGCGACTTATGCCTGTTTTGAGGTTTGAATGTAAAGACAGCTTGCTGCTATTTTTTTTCTTATTCAGGTACATCATCTAAGAGGAAGAACCAGGTAAACTACATGAGGCTACTTAAGGGAAAAGTGTCTGTCATGACTTATAAGGTCAAAGAGATGGATAAGAACAAATGGAAGATTATTGCATCGGTTACACCGACTCAGACTCTTAAATGTATGATGAGGTAGGTACAACATCAGTCCTACGGACGTCCATACATTCACAGGACATGTGATACTCTTTTATAGGTGGTCCAGTATATATTCCACCGCGCGTACTTTGGCCTGATAAAATCACAAATTATCACGAAGGTCATAAGCTGTACAAATTGGAACTTGTTAAGATCTATCAAATCGTAACTTGTCCGGTTGGCCCCTACCTTTTCACTATCGAACTCGTTATATCAACTACGTAAGTAGCTGATTATGTACTTAAATTTAACTCTTCACATAAGTAAATATAAATATCCAACGATTAGTTGGATAGGTGAGCTCTTGGGCTCTTGCGTTCTCTCTTTGAAGAGCACGTTAATCTGTCCCAGCTGCCAGTTGAACATTATTGGCAATCGTCAAGGTCCATGAGTAGTGGTTAGTTTCTTAGATTTCTAGTTGACCCATTTCCAATTTCCCTATAATAGAGATGTAAAAGTCAGCTAGCAATCGATTAGCATTAAAATCAGGTGTCGTGCAGTCACCTTCAGATGAATCGGGTGTCTATCCCAACAATGTAGTACTATGGCAAAATAAAATATGATAATTCAGAGGTGAAAGTAATCAAACAAGCAAATATTCCTGAGTACAAAGATTCACGAATATAGATAGAAGAGTAAAATAATTTAGACAGTTAAACAATTAAATGTGACATACATATGCTCACGCCTGTATTCCCCGAAGGGTTAGGCGTTGTAATCACAACACCCACTTTTTACCGAAGATGATTAAGTGCCAACGTGACAGATGGTGAGTCCATCGCCGTCTCAGACACTTGAATTACTTCTCAGAAATATGCAGGTTTCCTCACGATGTTTTCCTTCACCGTAAAGTATGTGGTGTGTAATCACTGTACACAAGTTTTTTAGAAAATCTCATTGGTACAGGCCCCGCTGGGATTCGAACTTGCGTAGCAGGCGACTGCTTAAACCTCAAGGCCACCACGGTCTCTCGGCTATTAAATGTGAATATTGATGAATACCAAATAATGATACCTACCTAAGAAAACAGTTCTTATGCACTTAAATAAGTATTTACATATATTTATTATACGTAACTTCTCACTAATAAACTATCTATTAACAAACCAACACTGTACTTACTTGCCAATATCGAAAGAGCGAAATCTAGAAATTTGCAGACTCCAACAAATTTCGAATTCAATTTGATTGACCTAATGTTAGAATAGGAATTTGATTAATATTGATTCACTAGGAACATTGAGTGGGAGGTAGGTTGGGAGCTAGGATATAAAAATAAAAGGGAAAAATAAGGAGTGTGTAAGTAATAAAATGAATCAGTGGGCCTCTCTCGAATAATTTCCTTTTTGTTTTTTGATCAGTGACCGGCAGGAAATTGTCGCGGGACGTAACGGTTACAATAAGGACTTTTGATATTTTATTCAATTTTGGCCGATATTAAATTACGTTCGTTGCTTAAATCTTGTTTTAATAAAATTGTTGTTTACTTGTACCCATGGAAGCGAGTTGAACCAGTTCCCACCACACCAGATTTTAACAAAGTTTTTTCGGCCATCCTTCCACATTTAATAGATGCATTACTTAGTGAAAGTTGTGCCAATATATACTAAGTTTGCGAACTTAGCTCCTCTGGATAAATATCCAATTCGTTTGTATAAGACGTGCGCTAAGTGATAAATGATAAATCTGAATTACGTCATATGAAAGTTTTATCATTTGATAGTAGTCGCGTATTATGCAGAGATATCTTACCTCAGGTTTTTCGCAATATAAATGTGAGTTTATGGTTCATTATTCTAGCTCCTACGAAAAAAAGCTCTTTGTGTAGGAATGTGAACATTTCCCGGCGTACCTACGTACATTGTTCGTAAGAGGGAAGAGGGCGGGGGAGGGGCAGAGCTGCGGCTAGAGGATGGAAGTTCACTTACGTGAAATTTGTGAACTATCCGACACTGACCACGCGTGAAGTATTCCTTAAATGCACATTGTACTCATGCATGCCAACCTATTATTACTGTGGAATTAGCGGGAAGAGAAGAGCGCAATTTTATAAAATACCGTTCATCACCATTACGCATGTTGTGGTGATTGTTTCTAGAATAGACAAAAGTTCGCTTAAATTCATCATATCGGTGTTCGCGTGCTGAATCAAATCAGTCAACTTTGTTTGTAAATAGTTTTCAATCTTCCAATATATTGCTACTTCAGTAGCATTATTCATGCATCACAGAAAAATTCATAGCATCAGACAAGTCCTACTCATAATATAATCTATACACACAGAGATATAAAATTGAAGTGTCTGTTTTAATTTTAAATTCTATAGCAATTCTCTAAATGCATATGAAAGTATATACGGTAAATACTCATAACTCATAACAATTTTATAAATGTTTTTCTTTCTGTTCGCCTGTCTGTTTGTATCGGCTAATCTCCAAAACGGCTGGACCGATTCTAACTGGACTTTCACTGGCAGATAGCTACGAGGAGTAGCTTAGACTACTTTTATTTAAAAAAAATATGTGTACACGGGCGCATCCGCGGGGCACAGCTAGTTATTATATATAGCGCATTTATAAGCTTTACATAAAGGTATATTTACTCTCATTATACAAATAACATCATTATGTAACTCAATAAAAGCAATTATTTGATTACCAAAGCATATGTATTTCATAAGGTGCATCCTTATTTATTTCGGGACCAAAGGAACGTGACGTGATGCTTATTATTCCGTTGTTTGTTCGAAGCTCAGAACACTCGTGCCTCATTATGTATTTACTGGTTTGCTAATTAGCTAGATGCATTATAAAGTACAGTGGGCATCTACAATGCTTACGGTGTCAGCATTGTACGAGTCTGATCTTCAACTCAATTGAATTACACCCCAAATTATGTGCAGCTCGATTTTAAACAAACTTTTGTTACAATGTTACAGTTTTTTGGTCTATCTTTTTATTCCTTTGGGCTTATCTTTAAAATGGTTTAACTAATTTTGTATTGTAATTTTGTATTTGCGGAGAACGCTGTTATGAGGAGTAACTTCGCCGCTTGTGTCCCAGAATAATTAAACAGTTCTTATGTAATAATTGTTAACGCGGGTGAACCCGTGGGGCACAGTTACACAAAATAAGACTCATAGGTAAATAATATAATGAAGTTATTTTGAGCCGACAGCGATTCTTGCGAACGCCATTATTAAGATACCACAAAAAGCCGGAAGCGACTGTGGGATTATAAATACGTGAGGTGATGTGAAGGATGTTGGTTTTGCTCCCCTTGCAGGCTGCTCCATGGAGCCGCCCGCTTTGTTCACAATGAGAATGGCAAACAGTCGTGACTTATAATAAGGTGCCTGTCGCCCTAAACTTATGGAAATACTTTGAAACTCAATCACGTTTGTACTTGTATAGCAGCTCTTCTAATGAAGCAGAACGAAAACGTTTCCTAGTATTTATTATGTATAGCTGTGTCCCGCGGTTTCACCCGTGTAGGTTTAATTTCATGTGTAGCCCGCGGAACCCTTAAAACTAGTGCAACATTAGAGTTAACACTTGCCAGTGCGAGTCCCATTAAAATCGGTCTAGCCGTTTCGGAGATTACTGGAAAAAACAGACAGACAGGCATACATAAAGACGGACAGATACACAGACATACAGTTTTATGTGAGTACCGTATGTACTTTCATAGCATTTAGTGAAAATATGTTAATTTCAAATTACAAACAGACACTTCAATTTTATTCATCTGCACATGTATAGATTTATCAGCGACTCAAATATGTATAATGATTGATTAATCAAGTATCAAGATATTTCACATATCTTTGGGATATCCCAAATTATTAATGGGTAGAATGGATGAATTGGACCAAATGCACTTTTGGATAATTGGGAACGAGAGGCGTCCGCCGTTCGATATTGGCTGCCATCGAAGGATGGATAATAGAGATAGGGGTAGTCAATGACACCGCAAATGATATTCGTCCAGCCACCCGGACCGACTATATTAAGCGGAAAAACGGAGTGGAGGTTAAACTTAGGTATCTCTATTTAAATACGATCAAGTCCCTACTGCGTTAATTTGACAATTTGCCTGCGCAGACTTCTAATTTTGGGTAGGAATTGAAGGCATTTTGAACAGATACCCACATTTTATTCTTAGAAGTAGGTACGTGTCTTTTATTTGCTGCAACTGAAGAATTGTACATTGAGAATGATATTTATTTGTGATTGCCGAATATGACTGAAGAGTCTGTAAGTAGGTTAGGTTCTTAGCGGAATAGGAGTATAATGTGTGCTGACTCTACATTTATGCAATGTAACCATATTGCTATGCTTGACATTTATGTAGACTGACATAAACTCGCGACTTCGACTGCTTTGGATAGATACATCCACCCAAAAGACCATGACGGATTTCTATGATATTAAATTTTTTATAAATATAATGTATAAATAAATCAAAAAACCTGTAATTTTTGATTAAATCCTTTTAGGGAAGACTTTTTTAAAGTAAGTCTTCCATTTCAATAACAAAAATACTTACCTTTTTTCTATTAGACTTTTCATTAAATTATACAGGATTACTCACATAGTTTCACATTTTATTAGTATGGAATCCATATTACGGATATATGAAAGGTTTCATACGAGGAGTTTCATATAAATACAGGGCAATGTAAGTCTGAAAGCTTCACAATAAAAATCTTACTTACCGAAGTACGAAAACATAAAAGGCGGCTCTTATGTCGATAAAATTCGTTGAGGCAAATATTTATACTCATATATTTATCGGCTACGATTATTTTGTGGTCGGTGTTTCAGTAGTTACATACAGATAAATAGGTTAACAATTGAACTGTTCCTTCATTCATCGGAGAACTTATATAATTATCGTGTATTCATTACTTAAATTACCAATCAATTACTAACGAATGATGTTCCGAAAATGGGAAACGAGTTAACGGATTCATGAATACGCGAGTAAATATTTTCGTACGTTACACAAACGGTCCTATGTCAATTTAAGAAAAGTAACGTGTTTTCATCAACAACAAAGTGCTGTATACCTACGTGGTAACAAATTAAAAATACCAACCAGATTGTGGTAGGGACGCACATTAGGGATCTCTAAAAAGGCCTTCATTGCCGGAATGTTTATAGAAAAGGTTTAGGCACAGAAAACGGAATGCTCTGGTTTAGGTACCTTAGCTGTTTATATTATTTGCTCCGTTACTACCGGCGCTTGATACGATCAAAGCGGAATACCTTCTTTATCGTTATTGTCATCAACCTGGTACATTTCTATGCGCAAATCCTTATTTGGTAGCGTAGCGTTGTCTGTATGATACAATTTGTGAGTCGAAACTAGTCACGGTAGACTGACTATTAAGACCGTCACAAATAAACCTAGCTATTACACTGTACATAGTGTATTACACTGTACATAGGGATAAAAATACAGTATATAGGTAAAGATCTATCGGGACAAATATTGGGAAGTTCTAATAATATAAAGCTCAACTAATATTGCTAAAAAAGTATGTAGTTAGGGAACCAAGTAGTTAGGTGACCCAATCGACAAACCTACGTTTCTTATTGCGCGCTGAAATGGTATTTGCTTGTGACATTCACAACGAGGCACCTATATCAAGTGGCAGCTCTCATGTAGGAAAATGTAAATAGGCTGCTCGATCCAGCAGCGGCGGCGGGCGAAGCCGAAGTTGGACCGTGCTTTTTAATTTACCGAGTGCCGCTATTACCGACCTTATCGCGCCAGTCGCCCCCAGATCTCAAATAGGGTGCTTTAAAATTGCCTCCTTATTCAGATTATCCTCAGGGCGCCAATGGTGAAATTTAGAACTGTGTGCGTCGAACGGCACTTATTGAGCCTTAACAGATCCGGCTATCGGACGATATTCGCTCGGTTCACGTCATTAAAAACAATGAAGTTAATATCGTTAGCAGCTATTATTATACGGGAACGAAGAAAATGTGTATTCAATTAAATAAGTTCATGGATCAGCTTTCATCTACCCTTAATTTCGTTTATTGGACACTCAGACTTTAGACGCTCTTCTACTTTAGAGATAGAGAATTGAGCCAAATACAATCTTTAGATTTTGATTTGTAAACTCAATCTTAAACTTAGATTTTTGTTATGTGAGTTAGGTACTTTCATAAATTGATTAGATAAAATGTGTGTTATGTATAAAAATCAAAAGTACTTGCTACTTTGTCATTGCTTTGTTTAGTTGAGTTTTAGTTTACGCGCGATCATGATTAACTTTATAAGTCCACTATGTTTTTAAAATATCCTCGAAATATTTGTCTTATTTGTTTGATGACACAAAACATTTCATTGTATTTGGTCGGGTAATTTTTGTGAAGCTCTCGATGAATACCAACATACCCCCCCCAGCCACACGGAACTAAATTCTGCGTAATACATTTGTAATTATAGTTCAATAAACCTTGTTTTTGTTCTTTTGGGGACATCATTTATTCCCGCAATAAAAAGTATTTTTTATGCTTTTCCAAGTTTAAGCTATCATAGCACCACAATTAATTTATCCGCATCAAATTTAAGTTGTACTTGATTAGCAATATAATTTACTAGCTTTCACCGCGGCTTCGCCCGAATTGAATTTTTCTTAATAATTCCTATTCTTTGTTACTTCTAATACCTCCATAAATATGTTTAAAAAGTTTCATTATCATAGTTTAAGTAGCTTTCGCGTGAAAGCGTAACAAAAAATCTTACATTCACATTTATTATATAAAAGTAGGATAATATTTACATAAATATTTGTCCTTTGAAAAATACATTACTTTAATCGCCGAAACCGAAATCATTTTAATTTTAAAGTGAATGATGTTAGGCTACAATATACTCAGCTATAATGATGTCAAATTTCTTTTAATTCCATCCATCCAGAAAGGGAGAGGGTAGGAGTGGAGGCGCTGTGCTAACAATAGCCCTTACTATGGCACAGTGATTCTATTATTTGCAAGGTTGAAAATGCGCTGGTGATACTCTAGTGTTGGTCACGCTTATGGGCTGCAGTAACAGCTTACCATCAGGCGGAATACATTACGTTATCAAGCATACATGCTAATTGACATTTATGTACAGTCATTTTTTTTTTACCTTAGCCACAAGCGGTGTTTTATGTATGCTGTTTGAACAAACTGCTTATTACAAAGTGCGCAATACTCATAAAATGTAATATAATAGTGAGTCATACGCATCTCGTTTACCGTTAAGTGGCATGTGTTGGGAGTGTTGGGCATTCGTCACATATAATTACTTCATCCTACAAGAGATCGTCCAAATAGAGGTTTCGCACACATATCGCCCGGCCAGTGACCACTCTTACATAATCACTAAATTGGGCAGCCGTTTAACTGTTAATTATTGCCGACGCTGTGTTCATTAAGGAACTCGTGTAAAAAAACTGTATACTGTAACACATTCGAATCTAAACGACATTCTACTCAAATTGTTTCAGATCATTTTTTATAATACTGCAAAATGGACAAAAGCTTACAGCAAGGCGATGTAGTACACCAAATGTATGTGGCTAGCGCAGGACCTTTATAACTCAGGTAAGATCAAAACACGCGCGTTGCCTAATTAATACATTATTGTCTTGAAGAAATAAAAATCTGAGCCAGCGTAATGAGATTTATTTGATAGCAGCCCTACTCCTCATTCTTCCCTACGTTCCATGCAGCACTGGTGACCCTAGGCACAACAAAGGCGATTAAGAACTGCGCACGTATGTTAGGTAGAGCATTCCCGTTTATGAATAAGTGCGAACTAATTGTTCTTTTAGGACGTCAGTACGTATATAATTAAGTTTGATTAGCATTTATCGCAGTGTAAACTATTCTAGGTTAATTTGAAAAAATAGATAACTCTTGTGGGGTGGTAGATAACGCGGGTGACTTCGGGCGGTCATATTCATTTCAAACAAGCTGTGCCCCGCGGTTTCACCCACGTAGACTTAGTTTAATGCTGTGGTCCGCGGAACGTTAATGTTATTTATTAAATAAAAGTAAGTAAGCCTAAATTACTCCTTGTAACATCATCTATATGCCAGTGAAAGTCCCGTGAAATCGGTCCAGCCGTTCACGCGTGATGGCATATCTAAGGGAAATAGTGATTCATTTATACATACATACACACACACACATATATATATATATAGAGAACCTGGTACCTCCATTGCAGTCTCAGAATGAGCACCAGACGCACCTAAGCCATTATAATTATGTAGTTAGCTAGATTACTTCTTGTAAAATTACTTTTTTTTGAAAATGTTATTACTTATCTACTGAGTTTCTTGCCAGGTTCTTCTCAGTAAAAGCAACCTTCCGAACCTAGTATCTATAATCCTGTGTAATCTTGTCGTTCTGACGATTTGAAAGTACTTTGTTAAAGGTGTAATCAAATAAAGATATTTAGAATTTTTTAATTTCTTCTACTTCGCGGCGCCGCTCGACTCTCCTACGTGTCCATTTTAAATACTATTGAGATGTTTTTTTTATTGGATGCGTAGTTTTGAGGTTTACCTTACGTAAAAACTGTCAAATTTTATATATTCATAATATGGATACAGATTACTTAGTCTAAAGTTAAGAATTAGAAATTTCGAACAATAAGAAAGTCTAATAATTATATTATATGTTTTGTAGATGGTCTAGTAAACTAAAATGTGAATAATTTTATTTCTTAAATCCAATACGATACCTATCAAAAAAGGTTCTTTATTTCAGAGGATCTTTTCATTTCTAAAATAAATGAAATTATTTTCGTTCTTGAATGCTTTCTTGTTAAAGTAACAGCTTGTTTATTCGTGCATTAAAGCTCATCACAGAATTGTTTTTGAAATGTAAGTAAATGTAAGTTATTTCGTCCTTAAGTCTATTTTCGACTTAATCGAAACTTTAATCTAAGAACCTACTACATTAAATAAAATGTAGTTTCTACGTATATATGCCCACGCCAGCCCAGAAGGGTCCCCGAAGGGGTAAGCAGAGGTGCCGTGACAACAACACTCACATTTTACCGAATATGATTAAGTGCCAACGTGACAGTCCATCGTCTTCTCTATACATACTATACATACGTCTTTGAATTACTTCTCAGACATATGCAGGTTTCCTCACGATGTTTTCCTTCACCGTAAATCACGTGGTGCAAAATCACTGCACATACGTTAATACAAAAACTCATTGGGCCCCGTGGGGATACGATCTTGCATCGCTTGCGTATCAGGCGCATGGTCAAACCCCACGGCCACCACGGTAGTTATGTATCCTTCACTTGTGTTGTATCCATGTGTTATATCTGAAAAAAAGTTTATTAGGTACTGTTAGTAGTTCCACAGCTAGCTATCATCCACATCATAATACAAACAGAATATGAGACGCGGATGTGAACATTTCCTTTTAACTTGGTGTTTTTGGTATATTTGGCACCAACTTAGAAGTAACTAATTTATTTCACATAATTTTATTTCTCTCTTTTAGAAGGCGGTTTTACTTTTTTTTTGTAAGAAATTGTGTTCGCGCTTTTCAGTGACTTTTTGCAAAGTGCACCTGCACTAGTCATAACTCATCTAGGTGTAAAGTTCTCATCAATTCAAATTAATTAAGCCCAAACTAGGTACTTACTGTAAATCGTTGAGAAGTTCTTTCGACTGGCTTTCGGCTCCATCATCAGATCGACTCCACACCTTCATTAAAATGTAGTGCTTCAAAAACTTAACGCAAATAATTAATAAACGCCCTATTCGCCACTAAGATTTTCGAAAGTTCCCTTCGATTTCTCATGGGCTCCACCATCAGAACTAAACCAAATTAAAATGGTACCACGTGGGAAGCATCGCCTTTCAAATAAAAAAAGAATCACCGAAATCGGTTCTCCCCGTCGGTCTGAGGTAACAAATATAAAAAAAAACATACAGTCGCATTGATTACCTCCTCCTTTTGTAGAAGTCGGTGAAAAAATTAAATAGACTTTTCTAAGCAATAGGCAAGTATGTAGGTATTTCTCCAAAAGTTAACATTTAATATAAAGTGCAAAACGTTAGCATATTGATATTAAAGGGCAATACTATTAAGTACTTAAAAAATACTTCAATAGGAATTGATAACTTTTAAACGATTATTGGACTTGGATATGCATATAATATAATAGTAAAATATTTAATGTGCGATATTTCGGCATTGTTAATCAAATAGTAAGTAAATATCAAATATTCAGTAAACTAAGTAAGTAGTACTCAGTATTTACAAGTGGAAGCTAAAGTCCATGGTTGGCGGGCAGGTGATTTATTTCAGCGATTCCCACATTGATCAATGGCTGGAATAATTTGTATTTATACTTCCGTTAAATAACATGCTACGAAGATGTTATCATAATAAACTTTATATCTGTTATGAGACATTCCATCTGTTGAAAGTGAAATGATTGTTTTAGGTATCTTTTCTGTTTTATTAATGGAATGTGTTTATATCAAACAAGCCGAGATTCAATCTTTTGTTTATACGTTTCCTCCCAGTATCTCTCAGAAGTTCAATCATAACATGAAACGATTTTTTAATGAATACCGTATTCATTTGAACCTACAACAATGGGAATGGCCAGAGAATAATTTAATTCAAACAAGAATTTCCTGGGAGACTCCTATTCAATTTAAATTCTTTAAAGGTTCCAAATATAATGGGATCCTCACATACATGGTCGGCGCGAGCGAGCTGGCTATTTAATAAATACAAATAATGGCTTTAATGTGAGATAATCGAGCCCTTAGTAACGCAAAGAGGAATGTGTGGCGAATGAGGATATCTATCAATTATTCACAAGGCACTGAAGGATTAAATTTTTTTAATGAACACGTTATGTTTGCTCAAGGTTTCTGCTTACAATTCTACTGTTAAAGACGTTTGCTGTTAAGAATTGTTTAAAAGTCCTCATAGCTATAACAATGATTTGATGTCGAAATCATACGTTTAACTTTAACTTAACTTGGCAATTACCTCTTGCGAGATATTTTTGGCTTGCGATATCAACAAAGGGTAGAACTTAAAGATTACAAAACGAGCTTTTACTACTTCATACGTACACAATATCTTGACTGTTCCTAACTTCATATTATATAAAGCTATGAGTGTAGTCGTATTACTAGTAAAGTGCCTGCTTAATGTTATTAGAATGCTTGGAGTAGCTCCGAAGCCCTATTAGTGCAGCACGTCTGTCGCCAATAAGCGTCGCTTGGTCGCCACACCATACCGTGTACCAGGTGCGAGCACAGCTGACTGGCGCAAGCTGGAGCGCAAGCGCACATGTCGGAGCGTGCCAGCCACGTGCCCATCACACCCCCTCTTAACTAATTAAATTTTATTAGCTTCCTTCGAGAATTTAACAAGGCACATTTAATTTACTTAAGTACATGTCTTCAAAGGGCTGCGCGATTGCTACAGTTACAATATTTATCTCTCATTCTTGATCAGGTTCAAATAATAAAATAAATATGCTCACGCCATCCCAGAAGGGTCCCCGAAGGGGTAATCTGAAGTGTTGTGACAACAACATCCCTGCTGCAACACATCAGGTTCTACTATGTTGAATTTTTTGTCATTTTCATTCAAGCGGCAATATATGGTTTGCTTGCTTGCATGAAAGCACGAACACTCAAGTATACGTATGTCGCAAATGTTTGATTTCGATAAAACTGGTCTGTTGTGTATAAATAAATACTTGTTCAGTGCCGTAGTATGGATGTATTTAGGAATCACAATTAAGGTTTTAAGGCTTAAAAGTACTTATTCTCGTTCAAAGAAACCATGAATGAAATGCCGTATTCTTTGTATGCGACATCCTGTGTTATTGTAGTCGTCTACCTGCCTTTCTCATGGGTCTGCCATTTTAAATTAGTCCTCTACCTGATATTCTGCCCGACGTGATCGGAACAAAAAGATTTGTTATTGTATAACAAACGGAGCGGTTGGTGTGTTACTGAGGATCGCGCTTGGTATTGTGTGGCGCATCTAGCCGGTATTCAAACTATCGCCCCTATTTATGAATGAACGTGACGGGCTAGCGAGTGGGATGATCGGTCGCGGTTACAGCCAGGTAGAAAATTACACTTTTGGAATTCTTTGAACAGTTCTCGTCGAGCATGGCTACTCAACTCCGTGGCGGAGAGCCGCAGAGCGGGGCGAGGGGCGCTATCGACGCGCATGCGTTGAGCTCTTTTGCTGAGCCGAGCGGACAATCCCTCCCTCTCAGTCAGTTTATTTCGAGGCGTCGCGGGCGCGTGCCGTGCCGTCATGAAACGTTCGTCAACTTTCTCGAGTAGTGATGTGATACGATACCGACATGTGAAAACGATACAATAGAAACTATTCTTAGGATTTTGAAATTCTATGTGCATAAAACTACGTATTAAATGTGAGACGATTAGTGAAGGATATATTAATGTGATCAAAAATAAATTGGATTGGAATCAAAATGAAGTGGTTTATAGTGACAATGAATGTGATGGTGTGGCAAACGACTTTGGCTGGTATCGCACCCCCTGGATCTTGTTCAGCGGTGTGTGCGTGCAAGTGGAAAGGTGGAAAGCAAACTGTGGAGTGTGTGGATCGAGCTCTTATCACTGTGCCCGAGCCGGTAGACCCCGCCACGCAAGTACTGGACCTTTCAGGAAACAACCTGCAGATTCTTCCGCAAGAAGCCTTTGCAAGAACGGGACTCGTAAACCTGCAAAGAGTATACTTACGCAATTGCAATATTGGCCAAATACACGATAGAGCCTTTAAAGGCTTAACTAATTTAGTCGAGTTAGATCTATCACATAATTTGCTAACCCAAATACCATCAAATAGTTTCAGAGATGCTCCTTTTCTCAGAGATCTCACTCTTGCTCAAAACCCTATTCAAAAGGTTCATTCTGATGCTTTGAGCACACTTGGGAGTATCGTTAAGCTGGATTTAGCCCGGTGTGATATACGAGATATAGCACCTGACGCTTTCAAACAATTAAAATCAATGGAATCTTTAAAGCTAAATCACAACAAACTTCGGGAGCTACCATTGCATTCCTTAGAGAAAGTTGAAAAGCTTCGAGCTATTGATTTGTCCGATAATCCATGGACTTGCGACTGTCGACTTCGAGAGCTAAAACTATGGCTAGCAAAACATAAATTGCTTTCCACTCCAAGTTGTTTTGCACCGGCAAGACTCGTCAATAGGCCGTTTTCAGAATTACCCATTGAAGAATTTGCTTGTAAGCCAGAAATATTACTGGTTAACCAGCACGTCCAGGCTACTGTTGGTGAAAATGCTACTATAACTTGTCGAACTGAAGCTATGCCTAGTGCAAATATTAATTGGTATTGGAATGGAAGGCTACTGCAAAACGGAAGTCATTTCAATTCTCACCAAAGGCTGTACATTTTCGAGGATGGGGATATAAAAAAGAAATCCTCTCTAGTTCTCACTAATACACAAGAATCTGATTCCACCGAGTTTTATTGTGTGGCCGAAAACAAAGGTGGGAACGCTGAAGCTAACTTTACGGTACACGTCACACCAATGGCAGTTGGCGTGGCGTCCTTGGGAAGCGCGCAGATTGCAAGTTTAGGAGCAGCCTTATTCCTGGTGGTGATAGTCATATCTCTAGCACTGCTCATCACATTTGTTCGGTTCCGACCAACGCCAGTTTGCGACAGTAAAACACCTAATACTATTGACAGAGTCGTCTCAGGAAATGAAGTTCACCCGACTACGACCGATCGTCATCATGTAAGTGTTTTAGCAAACACACAGGAAACATCGAACTACAACGACGCCAAATGCAATCCAGTACTAAAACCCCCGAGAGTTAACGACATTCCTTACACAACTAATCATTACGAAGGCAGAGGGAGTGTTGTAACCGCCGGAGGTCCAGTAGTAGTGTCACCCACAGTATCAGCTAGTATTGATCCCGATCTAATAAACGATACGAGACCTGACAGCGCCGCGAGACCAGGAAGTGGAGAATACGCGCGTGAAGGGTCTGACTCGCTGTATCCTTCTGGTATCTGGGATCAAATGAAGATGAGTCAAGCGGGTAATTTGGCTCGCGCGGTCAGCTCCGCTATACCCGCATTCTACAATGATCGAACACCAATAATAGAGAACTGCAGCGTGAACGGGTCCCAAGAGGAGCTCGGGTACGCCAGCCGCACGTTTCCACGCGCGCACGCGGCTCCGGCCAGCTCTCAGGCAGCGCAGGCCGAGGCACCCTACCCATCTGACTACGGGCTGCCGGTGGGTGGGGCGCGCACCCTCCGCGTGTGGCAGCGGGCGCCGCCCGTGCTGCCGCCTGTCGCCGCGCTCAAGCGTGTCCTCACCATCACCAGGCCCTCGCCGGACGAGACCTTCCAGGATGGCTGTGCAACAGACGTTTAGTCCACCCCATCAATATATTGTTACATATCTAGGTCACATGTCAAAATTGTACATTTTATTTAAGTTAGGACTCATCCTATACGTAAGGTATGTGTAATTTATACCTACACAGGTTGTTAGTGTAATATTTTTTGTAAAATATAATATATTAAGTTAATTAATGGAAAGTTATACTGGATCCTAAAGTGAAGGGTCCACGACTGATTAGTTGAAGAAAGTAAGTGTAAATTATTACGTGATACGGAATGGTATTGTTTATGATCGCCAAATTATCAAAATACTGATTAAATATAAATCAATTGTTGAAACTCTGATAGGATGTTATAAATATTAATATTAATTAAATTTAATGTGGTGTAATAAGAGATGTACACAGTCTATCCAAAGATATTGGATTAGTCCTGAAAGTAATATAATCGACAAAATTACCACTATTGTAATGGACAATGAATGTTAATCCATGTATCATAATTTAATGTGTAAAATTTGTGTTAAAAGAAAATATGAGTTTTAGCAGTAAAATGGAAAAAAATAAACCAGGCGATTGTGAAAATATTTGTTTCGTTTCAATTGGATTCACCTTGTTGACGCCATATTTAATAATTATTACGACAGCCTTTGGTCGCAGTGGTCCACAGAAGTTCTGAATTATTTGTACCATTAACAAGTGCCTTGATTTAATCAATTCACCCCTGTGACGTTTTCTTAAGAAAACATTTTTTTACGCCAGACAGATACAAAAAGTGTCAACTTAATAATTATGTTCCAGTATATTTGCGTTTCTCTCAAAAAATTATATATTTCCAATAATAAGACGAAAGTGCACTTTACATCAGTTATTGTTACATATTCAAAATGTATTTATTTGATAAGATTTTGAATCATACTCAATCAAACTAAATAATTTTGTTACTCTAAAATTTTGCTGTTATCGAGAGGACAAATGGATAATCAAGCTTAAAATTTAAAATAAATATCCGTATTTAATTAGATACTAACTGTGCCCCGCGGCTTCACCCGCGTAGATATTATTGTGATATACCACGTTTTATTTCACGTTAGAGATGAACGGGGTAGTATCCTATGTCTTCCTCCTGGTTCTAAGCTACTTCCCCAATAATTCTCAGTCAAATCGGTTCAGCCATTCATAGATTTACTTAGAGAGCCGTGGTGGTCTCGGGGCTTGAGCAGGTGGACTCCCAGCATGGCCTGCAACTTTTTATAAAAACTTATCTGCCGTGGTTTTACACCACTTGCGTTGCGGTGAAGGATTGTGTCCAACATATTTTTTTATATTTACTTATATTACAGTAAAGTCATAATTCTTATTATTTTGGGACATTGTTAACTCAGGTAGGTATATATTGGCAGCAATTTCCAGAATACAATCAGGTAAGGTGTTGGGTGAGATAAGTCCGAAGGCGTTATGCTTCTGAGCAAGGTTTCATATATTATGCTACAAATTTTTTTTATACCTAATATTTTAGTTTCTCTTATGTTTTTTTGTGTATTTGTACCAAATACTATAAATTAAACATCACTTCAATTTAAACACATAAATACAATTAAAGTGTTTGTTTGTAATAACAAATAACAGCTATTGACCAAATGCATTTTATTATAAAAGTGTAAAAGGTACCACATTTCTACCGTGGTCCCTAAGTGAGTCCACGGATATTTTTATTTCCCCGTAGATCCACTTGATAAGAGAAATTAAATTTATATAAAGTTGACCCAAACAAACAATAGTAATCAGGGACAGTTGAATAAAACTGTTTATTGAATTTGTATTAAAAACATATACATGTTATAATAATCGAACCTACAAATATCAGCGGCGGACCACAGGGAAGAAATAGTCGTAGTGAGCAGCAGTGGGCCTACAGGGAAGAAGAAGTACTCGTGGATCCACTGTGGGTCTATAGCTGTAGGACCACGGTTAAAATGTCAAATGTCTTACCTTTATAAAAACCTTTCTTTTTTTGTTTTAAAATTGTAATTATCTGTATTTTGATACATTTATTTATTCATTAAATTAGTTACACCATCAGTTTATCAAGGACACTTCGTGTAAAAAAAACACTAAGTATCAACATACATACATACAAATACTCACGCCTGTATTCCCCGAAGTAGGGGTAGGCAGATGTGTTGTAATCACCACACCCAATTTTCACCGAAGATGATTATGTGCCAACGTGACAGATGGTGAGACTATCGCTATAGTCTTTGAATTACTTCTCAGACATATGCGGGTTTCCTCACGATGTTTTCCTTCACCGTAAAGCGCATGTGAAAATCACCGTACATATTTTTTTTTGAAAACTCATTGGCACTGGATGGGATTCGAACTTGCGTCACTTGTGTAGCAGGCGACTACTCAAACCCCACCACGGCTCTTTATTAAGTATCAAGTAGTTTAACCAAGACTAAATAGCAAGTAGTTTTTATTGCTAAGCTTCGATGGTAACATCGCGAGGCACAGTGAGTTATTCGGTTATTACGTAGGTTATATGTGAAAGCGCGATTTTATAAATGAGCAAACTTAGGGAAACACCGGTCTGAGCTTCTGAGCAAATCAACTTAGAATCTATTTTAAGGAGAGCCATTGGTACCGGGGGCACAAAAAAGAAATAAAACCTCATGCTCGCCTACAACGTACCGAAGAAAAACCGGTTAGCGTTATTTCATTTCCGTTCAATTCAGTTTTTTTATTAGAACCGAACCCTAAACGGGTTCAATGGAGTCGAGAATTTGGAGCGGCTACGTTACGAGACAAATATCTGCCTTCTGCAGTTATTACCAAAAATGTAGCACTAATTTACTCGCACTTGTAAGAGTTATTGTACATTTTTATGTCATTTTATGAGTACTAAATGCTACTTCAAAGATTTCGTGTCGAACCTATGGCAGAAATTCTAAAAGTCATGTAGGCCAGCTATACAGTTACAATACAAATAAAAAGCTTGGTAGAGACATATTTATTTATTGGTAGCTGTGTCACGCGGTTTCACCCGCGGAGGCTTAATTTCATGGGTGGCTTTATTCCGTGGTAATCTATTCTTTCTTTACCTAATAAAATGCCTATGTTACTCTTTGTAACATCAGCTTTCTGCCAGTAAAAGTTCTGTTAAAAATCAGTCCCGCTGTTTCAGAAGGTAGTCTGAACAAACAGACGGACATATTTTTTTAAATATAATTATTATTTAAGTTCCGTATAGGTTTTCATACGTATGTACCGCTGTTAATTTGGAACAAATAGCAATTGAGTATTATTTATCTGCATAGATATAGACAGTTTTAAGGAAATTTCTAAAGCTGTTCTAAAATTCAAGGTCAATTTTCAATTCGATAAGAATCAACCCAGCCCATTTCCTAATAGTGTCATTCGATATAGCATTCAAATGTAATATGTTCTTTGTTATTCGACTTTAACCTTTAACTATAAAGACGTGTGAGCGATCAAAAACGGCACACAATAATAACGGAATAAAATAAAATTGTATGAAACAGCAATAACATTTACGTGCGATCAATGGATTTGCGCTTTCTTCTCACAAAAGCGGGGCTTTCGCTGACAATAATGATGTTTCGGTGTACCAACAATGGGAACTGAGGCAGAGCGATCTTGATTGTTCGCCTGAGCATTTCAATTGTGAACAGCTTTCGGGCCCAGTCTTTACCGTCTTCTCTGGCTGAGTCGCGATCAATTTATTTATTTCTTTGTCGGATACTTACACCTTTTTGTTCTTCATATAAGCAACGAGTCACGGAACGAAAGATTCACGCTTCTCAACAGCGTTATTACAGTTATTACGTTATTACAGATCGTACAGGGGGCCTACTATCATCGCTATAGCGTGACGTCAGATCTAGGTAGTCCTTAAAACGCTCTGCTTTACCTGATGACAGTAGGCCCCCAGTTGTTACTTATGCACTAGAATACTGAGTGAAAACTTATCGAAGGTATTGAGTGAGTGGACGTATCACTCTTCTTGTGACATCGTCTTCGATAAAGTACATGCTACCGATACAAATACGGCTTCATGTTGCTCTGTATATTATCCAATATCTATAAGTTTTTCTTAGAACAAGTATTTTTGTTCATTCCGTACTTACTTACCACAAGTATGTACGTTAAACTACAAAATCTGGAAAATACGCACTCGATATGGTCCACGTTCAAATATGTTAAAGCCTATACTTGGGATACTGGTAGTTATTCTAGAGTAGGAAAGTACCCAAGTACATAAATATTAGTCATTAAACCGACTTCAAAAAAATCCGATTCCTCCTTAAATAAGTAAGTACAAAGTAAACATTTATAGTCTGACGAAGGTGTACATCAAGTATACTTACACCATGTAAGAGATACAAGCACACACCTCAGAGCCGAAACATGATTAGAACTAATGAGGTATCGTTAGGTTGGTCTTGCTTGATCCATCGATTGATGTAGGATATATTACGCTCGGAAATTCTAATATGGGAAACGGTACTTGTATGTCATTAAGGGGATATCGATTTTAAGAGGTAGGTACTCTTAAAATCGATATATTTTGGTTCCTGTTTGTTGAAACTGTTAGTTTAGAGTCTAAACTAATCTACTGTGTGGTGACTGTCTAAACTTTAGACAGTCACCACACAGTAGATCAGCTTGTACTCTTAATGTTGGCATTAAGTATAAGCATTCTGTATGCAAGGTGAATAATATACTAATATTGGACCGCATGATCCCCTTAAAATGTATGATTACATCCTTAGTGTAAATTGTACATCCTAAAGCGATCTGAATTTGATACAATTATTTTACCTAGCACAATTCGTACACTATTCGTTCAATTCAGAATTAAATCATCATAGATTAATGTTGGCGTGAACGTTACAAAACGAAATAAAAATATATATATTCCGATAACAATCGCCCGCGGCGTCTACCGGAGCATGATGTTGTGGATGCCAATGAAAATTGATTTTATTTCTGCGTTATTGACAAGTCCTGGCATAATTAAACGTGAACCGAGAATATTCCGCTGTCGGGACTCGATGTCTGTTTCGAATTTAAATCGGGATTGGTTTTTTGTTATCAAACATTGCGGGGCGGCCTACGAGAAAAAATAATTATTTTGATTGAACTAATCTGCGCTCACGTTGAATTGTTTGTTCAGAACTGAATAACGCTTTGTTTCCTTTATTGGGCAGAACAATAGAATTTGGATTCAAGTACCTCGATATTCGGCGAGGTCCTAAAACAAGAATTTATTACATTAGTAAAAGCTGAGGATAAGTAAGAACCACCCTACATTGAATGTGTACTCGTAACGAAGTTAATATATAAAGGATTGATAAGATTTCGTTAATCGGATTGGGTAAGTTATATATACCTTTCGACGGTTCACTGAGGCAGAAAAAATACTCTTAGGTAGATGTAATCAAATGACCTAATTAGGTTCGTTTACTTATTCGATTGGATGGGGTGGTTGCTTTACTGGTGTGTTTATAATATTTGCTTAACTTTCAACTACAATAAAAATATTAATATTACGCTGTCTTGCTCAGTTTATTGCCAGTACTTTTCAGAAGGCTGGTTTCCGGATCGGTATTTTTCTCGACTTCCATAAGTAGGTTTCATACCGGGGCCGAAACTGAAAAAAATATTTTTCTATATATGCTGCTAATATATATTTATATTTTTTGGGATCATCGTCAGCCAATATCCACGGAAATTAGCTCAGGGATGTTTTAATTAAAATAAGATGTGAGTCATCGGAGTGTTCACAGCATTAACTCAATACTCTTGAAAAATTCAGTTCAAAACATTTTTATGTGTTCTTCACAGAACAATATGACAAATAAAAGCGACATTTGGAAAATGAAAACGAATTTTAAGCACATAAAACGACATTTAATTTAATGGGAGTTGTATTCTTTCGGTGATATTATATATTTTTTTATGACATCCCTCTTCAAAGTGTTATTACAGGGACCCTCTTCGGGCTCGGCATTATCCGGATTATTCCCCCTCTTGCACCGTAAATACGAACATATTACCGGCGGCAGTGTGATTGATAATTGAATTAATGTTTAATTCGTTCGGGCACCAATCGGTTCCCAAAGCAATTTGGTAAATCGGCTGACGGTAGCGCGCCGCCCTTAACCGATGAATGTTCTTACATACTCATAAATTAGCTACGTACGCGAGCAAATAGGCGTGCGTGTCGATTTTTCACTAAAATCGGCAAAATATAAGTGTGTCAGGTGCTGCTAGTCGCCCGTAAAGTTCACCACCGCCCACGCAGGTTTGTTTCATCAAGTTTTTCTAAAGTCACGCAGTAGTGAATATCGCTTTTACAAACAATTCCAGCACCTAATGGCCCACATAAGTGTTACTGTTAAAAAATGTCTTTAACCAAACTGAAAGTCTATTCGAAACCTTTACATTTATTGTAATCGGATGAGTTGTTTCGATAATAACAATAATAAATTGGGTAGTTTTTTTTATGAAGCCCTGCCTGTTTTACTGGCACGTATCAAAATATTTCTTATTTTCTCTTTCAACCTTTTGGATATGTCTGTGACATCTGCACCAATGTTCGTCGAAATGCTAAAGTAGGTACTCTATATTATTCGAATTTCTTTTGCGCGTTTCTTGAACATAATTTATTCAGTTGCATTATTCACGGACAAGGAGCTTTACGCGGTTAATTCCTTTTCTATGTGCTATAAGCCCCTCAATATTATTATTGAATGTATTGGCTCCCAAATCGACCTTTACCACGAAGCCGACCTAAAGAAAATACTTACTGGCACGAGAAAGATAATGGATATTTTTTCTGGAACAGAATGTGTAAGCCGTTTGACTACACTGACCCGTCCCTTTGGCAGTGTTGTGTTCGCGCTAAGTCGGGGACTTAGCTTAACCACCTTAAGGCTAATACCAGGATTTCCTTATCCCGTTGGCCCGTGGTCAGCTCGGCTGCTGCCTTAACATCAATTAGCACTGTGTCTTAGCCTTACTTATTGCCCCCGTCGAATCAGCCATGTATCTGCAGATGAGGGTGTTTATTTGTAAATGTTAGAATGACGTCACTTGAGACATTACTTAAATTTTACTTTCCACGCCTTACTGATACAATTCCGACATATTTATATATTTTGTGGTACAACTAAAAATAAGGTTAAACTATGACTAAGATACGCTTAAGGTATACCTATTGAATATTTAAAAATCCTTAAAATGGTTAAGAAAAATATCAACACAAGCTGGGAGTCGAACTACAGTTGCTCTGTCAATTGAGCTATTCGTGTCGCGTCGAATTTTTCCTTTTGCGTGTTAATAACATGTCTTATGACAGTTCTCGTGTCACTCGATTACTAATTTGAACTTGGTTGTACTCGTGTAATACATTGGTACCTGGATGACCAAGCTTTGCTCGTTATTTTTGATGTTTTTTAAATGAAATCTAGTTAAAGGGATTTATTCTTGCATAATAATAAAATTCATGAAAATAGTTGGAGCCATTTCCGAGATTCAGATTATATATGGCCTCGTTACATTGATCGTTTATTGGTATAAGATATAGACATATATTCGACCGATATTCGAGTAAGTACTCAAATATAATTGGAAAAGTACGAGTTTTTGGAATTCGTTATATAGTAACTAAAGTATAAGAGCGAAATTAGACATTTTGCGGACATGCAAAATTACTAGCGGACGTCACACAGTTTCACCAACGTAGTTCCCGTTCCCGTGGGAGTACGGAGATAATATATACCCTATGCTACTTGCTGATAGCTCCATAATCATTTTTTTTATAGATCCAGTCGTTTCGGAGCCAATTCAATGCAAATAAACAAACAATCAATCAAATATTTCCTCTTTATAATATTAGTATAGATCTATTACGTATGAGTGGCTAAGTATCTGTCCGCGTCTTTGTTCTCCTGCAAATACACTAACGTGGCAAAAAGGTAGCTCCTTGTCCACCCTCTCTCTGAAAAAACTCTCTCCAAGCTCTGAAAAAACTCGTTTTTACTCAAAATTTTGTCTGGATAACAGGCTTATAATTTATTAATTGAGCACATTGTTAAGCTTCTCAGTAGGCCTGTGTGGACTCAATACGACCTTGGCGTACGCAATTTTATATCTAATTATTTTACAGTAGGTACAATACAATGCTTGTTAAATATTTTACTTGTTATTTGTACGAAGCAATGCTTAACAATGAGTTTCACCCCTTGAAGTCAAAAGACGTCGGGATATCCGAATCTCGCCGAGCCTTTGATTTATTTCCCAACTCTCGAAGTCATTATTAGTTGAGATAGAATTTTAATATCAACCAATTTATATTTACTTATAGAATATTTCATCCTTATTCCGAGAATTATTTGTTATGGTTTGGAGGAAATATATTTTGGGTCGTCACCAAGGGTACTAAGTGGAGCATTTTAAGTCAACTGTATTCTAGGTAGCTATTAAGTGTGATCGCATTATTTAAATTAAATAATTTGGTGCAAAACTACGAGCTTTTCAGATACACATATTTGCTGAGTCTTCGAACAGTGCGTGTTACCAGTGATGACCTACGGTGCCGAGACGTGGTCTCTAACTGTAGGCCTCTTGAATAGGCTTAAAGTCACTCAGCGTGCCATGGAAAGAGCTATGCTTGGTGTCTCGCTACGAGATCGAATCAGAAATGAGGAGATCCGTAGATGTACTAAGGTGACCGACATAGCCAATCGGGTTAGCAGGCTTAAGTGGCAATGGGCAGGCCACATTACTCGAAGAACTGATGGCCGCTGGGGCAGTAGAGTTCTCGAGTGGAGACCACGTACCGGCAAGCGTAGCGTAGGGCGTCCCCCCGCGAGATGGACGGACGATCTGGTCAAGGCCGCGGGGACCCGCTGGATGCAGGCCGCTTCCAACCGGGTGAGGTGGAAATCATTGGGAGAGGCCTATGTTCAGCAGTGGACGTCCTATGGCTGATATGATGATGATGATGATGATATTTGCTCACTCCTGCAACCCAGGGGGATAGGCAGACACCACCATTATTTTCTGATACTTACATCCTTATAATATTATCGGTACTCGCATTAAATGTTATGTTATTTGTTTTCCCACTTTCCAGCAAATGGTTAACTTGATTTGTTTCGTGAAAATAAAGTGTGAAATAGTCACAATAAAATTTCATCGATAAATTATTTGGCGTGTTTTTGTTTCTGATGGTGGCAGTAACGTCGCTCTGTCAACATAGCTTTCCACTCGCGTCACTCAATATATTATTAACCTTGTTCCTGTGCTAGTGAGAGTTCATTCATATTGTCACTGGTGCTTTTTTATCATTTCATAGAGTTAAAGTATTATTTGCAATGAAGTTATTTTTTAACCCTTTTTTATTTATAATAAGTCTTTCTAACAAGAAGTTCTCGAGACTCGTTAGGAATTACCAAATTTTCTTTGTAGAGATCTTAAAACTGCCCTCTTATTCATTCGAAGCTCATCAAATTTAATGCAAAATTATAATAATTTGTTGCTTAAAAAGGATTTTAATCCCTGAGGGGTTGTAAAAGTAGTAGTTAGCGCGGAAACGATTTCACCGAGGCAAAGTAGTGAGACACAAATTTTCTTGCCCTAGAAAAATAAAAAAAAGACGTATTTATACGAGACGTATACCGATTGAACGCCATTTAGAGTGAGCGTACATATTTAAATGTATAGCTCCTACAATATGACACGTTATAAGCACCTGACATTTTATTTACCGTTACCGTGATCACGTACATTGAGCTTAAATTAATTTACTCGCCATAATCACGGGTAGTACTCACGAGCTTGAAACAAAAAGATTAAATATGGATTAGGTCTAATTCACTTTTTGCCGTGGGCAGGGCACATCTCCGCGGTCAGGTATAAATGAGGCTTGCACAATAAAACTAAGGCTACCCTTATTAAACGGACAAAGGAATATAAATTAAAGGCTCATTTTGTTTGGAAATGGTTTTACGTAATAATGTACCGTTCTACAGATCGTTAACGTCATCTGAACGGCGGACTTTGCTCGGAACTGTTCAGTCATATGTCACTTTTTTAATGTACATATTCAAGGAATTGCTACAATAAAACACAAAATTATAATTTTTTTTTATTTTCATAGCTGGAATTAGTTTTACCTTCTACATACATACGAGTACATAAATGTTCACGCCTGTATTCCCCGAAAGAGTAGGTAGTTATAGCGCACCCACATTTCGCCAGTTATGTTTAAATCTCATGTAATAGGGGTGAGCCTATTGCCATTGACCGAGCACTAGTCCAAGCTCCGAGCTACTACTGGGATATTACAGATGGAAAAATCCAATATCACTTTGCTGGAACCGGGGATCACACCCGGGACCTCGTGTTAAGCAGTAGGTAGCGCTTGCGACTTCCAGAACAGCGAGGCAGTTGACCTTCTAATATTATTAATGCGTGCGTTACCTAAAATGTTTATTACTTAATCACGCCGAAGCAGCTAAAAATGTTTGGCATAAAACGCCTTCATGCAGATTTCATTTTCAGCTGCTTTGGTTTTTGAAGTAACATGTAGGTAGACGTAAGATACCTTGGGTAATCCTTATAATCTTATATATTCGGTGTTAGAAGGCTTATGTATAATATTCATCTTTACAAAAATGTGCGTTGAACGTTTATATTGTCGCTTAGAAAGTTCAAACAAACGCTGCGATAGAAACCGTTGGAAACATATCCAACGTAAAAATATACAATTGAATTATCAATGCCTACCTTAAATAGTTCCTCATTTGCGTTTCATAATGTGTTATTACTCGGGGTGTAGTGGGTATTATTAGAAAGCAGAAACCTTAACTTCATGTAATCATTTTATATTATTACTGAGCCTTAAGTTTATAGTATAATTTTGTTCGGTACAGCTTTCTCGCTCGAAGTTTTAATATATGTATTTGTATAATTACGATCGAGTTCATCGGTTTTATCCCATCAGGTATTTTATTGAAACCCTATATAAGTAATTGTTAAACAGACCTTTACGCCAACGGAACTATAGGGTTCGTTCAATACCTTCGATAAATCTGGAACCAATTCTGTTTCTGAATCGTTTTCTAATCTCGCACCAATTCGCAAAAGGATCGCATTGCTTGAATTTGATTTGGATTCCAGCTTATCTGATGGATAAAAAAACTTATGTATCCGCATTGGCCACCTAACATTTACATGATCCATGTTTTTCTGTAACAAGATAAAAGAATGAAAAATAAAGTACAGTCGATTGAGTATCAAAAATAATTATACATAGGTGTACACCGAAGTAGGTTAGCCGTGAACTCAACACTACATCTTAGAAAAATTTAAATACAAAAATACCTTAGTAGTATAATGGTGCCTCTACTACAACTATCAATCAACACTTATGACGTTGAGCTAAAGCTTTTTTCACGGGTGGTATCTTGATGTTCGTACACATTCTACAAATATTATTGTAATAAGGTAGACTTAGATCAAATAGGCCAGGGGCGTAATTAGTGCCCGGCTATCGAATGAAGCCGTTAGTTAGGCACGTGGAATGAAGTCGATATGTAAGTATTTTAAGGCACTTCAGCTGGCGTGTGGAAGGCCGTTAGCATGTATAATCGCTCTTGTACCTTTTAAATACTCCCTCCTTGCTCGTTATTTAGGTCGTTTATTAACACTAACAGCATTCACCCATGCGCCGTAAAAAGGAGAACTTGTTTGATTTTTAGTACCTAATCTGTCTGTACTCAAAGTTTTTAAGGGTTATTAGTTAGTTAGTTCATTATTCCTTGTAGTCCAAGTTGTCAGAGTTGCCCGGTAACATTAAGAATTACTTAAGATCGTTTAGAAATAATTAAACAGACGCTTTTCAATTACAATCTCGAACTGGGATATAATATGTGCTATGTTCCGTAGATAGTTTATATTCCGTAAAATACCCGTAGCCTTGATCCAAGTTAAGATGTGACAGACCTTAGTCATAGAGAGTGACTCAAACACCAATGATTTCGATTGTTAGCTGTGACAATTACATCAGATCATTTCCAGTTTTAGGTCTTGCCTAACCCGGTTTACCACATTTGAGATACATTTTATGCGAGGGAGTGGACGCAAAGACGCAATAAGGCTATGCAGCCATGCGTGAATCACGCTTCTATCTAGGCTTGGTACAAGGATGTTGTGACTCATCTATTCTGAAAATTCACAAATAATGATGTAAAACATAATTTATCAATATTCTTTAGTGTCAGAATGTGCTTAAACAAATTAAACGTTGAATCTCTTTGAGCATAATTCAGTTACTTTCTATGGTAACAAGTACGAAGCTATAAATATGATTAGTATTATAAAAAAAAGAAGTTTCCTGCCAGTCGTCAGATGAGGAGAGCGTACATTGATTTAAAAAACGTCACCATTGAGCCACGTGTGTGCCAATTAGAGGGTAAACAAGTTGCAGACAACATTTGTTTAACTTCTTAGGTCCAAATTCACCGATGAAACTAATCGCGATTAGATCCAACGAAACGCAGTTTTAGAGCTTAATCTGGATTAGAGGCACATTTTGCATTTCACCAGCACAAACATAACTTGGATCAAGCTAAGCTTAGTTTTCATTCTAAACGCCCAATTTTGGCCAGTTAACGGCTTTAAACGCGATTAGCCGCTGTCACTTGTTGTAAATGTCACAATAATAACTAACATAAAAATGCTTTGTATATTATTGATGCAACCATTCTTTATAAAGAGTAAATAATTATACGAAAAAACTAATTTACACACGCTATAAATAAAAATTATATAAAGAAAGATGTAAAAATTTTCGTACAAAAAAGAAACACAATATTGCCAATAGTAAAAAAAAATTCGTCACAAATAATTACATTTCATAAGTTTTTACATTAAAGTAAAGGTAAAACAATATGTATGGAATATTATCTTTAAAATTTTTATAAAATGAAATATATACCTCTAAATATTTTTTTTATCGTATTACCTATTTAATAAGAGAACATTTTCTGAGCTTGTAACACTATGAACGATCAAACACGTTTCGTTATTACATACATATTATTATTCAATACATGAAATACGTATGAGATCGTAGATTTTGACGTAAAATGAAACGCGGCTACGACATTTTAGGGCTCTCGCCAAGCGAAATGTTTGTTTTATCTATGGCTTTCGTAAACGCAGTTAAAATGGTGCTGGTGAAATCAGTTTGACGTTAAACGAGATCAACACTGATCTGTAAACCAGATTACCGGAAACTTAGCTTCATTAAACTAAGATTTTATAGCGATCGGTGAATTTGCCCCTAAATGTACATTCCTTTTCACCAACTTCTGAACCTGATCAGTTCAGCCGAAGAGCTGAAGTTTTCATTCACTGAAATCAACGCACAGAATGAACCTCTGGTCCTAGAGACTTTAAATTTGAAGAGCGTGTTCTTTGTATTGTGGAGGTATCCACTAAAAAAGAGTTTTAAGAAATTATTAGGTGAAATGGGCATTGAATTTCCTAAGATGTTTTTTATTCTCTGAGGCGTATACCACGCGGCTGAAGCCACTGGCGGAAGTTGGTTTTATATAAAGATGAAAGCTTTGATCCCAAGCACGGGTACAGGGTACTTACAAAAACAATAATAGCACCATATATTTAAAGACCATATTCTTAGACTTTTAATGCACTAATCAAACTGGTTCGACTGCAGTAATTGTCGGAGTAATTTCATTTTAAAGTGTAAAAAAACCGTACAGCCAAATTTTTTGTATTCTAATAATTTTAACAAGAACACAGTCACATGTGAAGGGTGATAGATCACATCGTTTTATCTTTTAAATTTAAAATATGGTATTTCTTCCAAACCTTGGTCACGAATCGCGTTATGTAAATAATGTATTTCGCTCATCTACGTGCTAAGAAAAATTGTATAAATAATCAGATGGATTGCTGAAATTCACATTTACATTCTTATTTTTTTGCTTATTTAGGTTTGCATATTTATTCCGTTTTTCCGTTTAAAACAAAATCAATGGATGTTTTTATTTAAGTCAAACTTCTTAAGAACAAATGGTAATGGTGGTCGTTATTTGAATCAACTCACTTAACAATATAATATCCTGTCTGATGTTGATCAATTCAGTTCTACTATAGTCGGATGAAATATGTCATTACACATTCCAAGAATAACTGTGGTTCCACTTCGATAAGCTCAGGCCACTAGCATCCAACACATTGCCACAATATGTATAACATCATGTAACATCACATGATAACATGCCATCGCTACAGTAGGCGGCTTCCGTGACAACTCACTTGTGATCCAAACTAAGTTCTATGTGCTCCGAGTATGTTCATACATGTCCCAGACGTGACTCGCTAACTTGAATTAAACTAATTTGAAAGGCAGTTAACGCAGGCACCTCAAAGTTTAACATTTCTTTAAGGGAGTCAGCGAGTGAAATAGATTTTTCGTGAGCCTTGTTTCCGTAATCATTATTTCTGAGTGAGTAAACTGTTGACAGTGTATATACCATATTTTACTATAAGTATTTACTATTTATCGAAGCTAGCAGGTAAACTATGTTCAGTCACGATTCCTGAAGAGTTGATTTGTATAAATATCGACCAAATAGAATAATAAACTATATCATTGGAGACATTTTTTACTCCGTAACAGATTATACGAGCGAGGCCGAGACAGCAAAAGAATATCGGGAAACGGATCTATCGAGAAAACTGTCGTCTCTTTGCCAACGGAAGAGGTAAAAGTGTAATTACTGTTCATATTTTGCAACTTGCGATTCTTACATCTATCTACGAAGCCGTAAAACATTTGTTATGTATGAATTTTTCTGGGAATTGGGAATATGTTATTGAATAGGAATAACGTTTGTTATCAATATCATATTTTCTCATCATCGGTTTCAGATTCCATAGCACGGATATATTCTTTGATGTTATCTTTTGAACAGTCTATAATTGTTTTTCGTGCACTTCATAAAAAAATGCATTTTGGACAGAAGGTTGTATGAGTACACGTTTCAGTAAAGAAAGTTCTCACAAAGTGATGTACATGTTACAGGTATCCACTTACTCTGAAGCGATTATGTAAAGATTAATGTATATTTTATCCTTTTTGGCAAACCGTGTAGAGATTAATGACACAGCTTCTACACATGTCAGTATCTTGTTGCAAATAGAAACCCCGCTCCAAATATATTGATTTTATAACAAAAACGAGGGGTTGGTTGCACGCGGGGTGAATGGCCTTGTCACTGCAGATTCGCCCCGCCATATTGGTTGGGGTTCCCGCGTCACTAATGGAGAAGCGACGGCTAAAATATGAGCCCGTTCTTCCGTCCATTCATTGAAGAACATCGAGATTCAGAAGAAATCATTTCCCAAGCTAAATCTGCTACATGCCCTTCCCTTGACATTTTCAAATGTGCGGTGCTTGCCTCGCTGGATACACACATTTTATGAACTCATTTAATATTGTATTCCTTTTTCACAGGAAACAATAAAACATCCAAACTGGGCTACATACATATTATATGAGGATGTTGTGGAAGAGCTTGCGCTTATGCAGAAACTGTTGGCTAGTTGCATACTTGCATAAAATCTTATAAGGAAAATAAAATATTTGCGAAGAATTTACGTGGGTGCGAATTTAGAAATTTCTTGCATGCCACTTCAACTTCATAAAGATAGTTAAAGATGACACTAGGTTTTAATTAATATAACAATTATCAAGCACTGATGAATATACTTACGGTACACGTCTCATTAAAATTAACTTTCGTTTCTCGCGTCAAGTGCTTTCTATTTGGATGAAATGGAAATGTAGTGCTGCGGAGTAAGAGACGGATACACAATAGAAAATTAATTCAATTTAATATTGCCCACTTTAACAATGGAAAGTTTACATATAACTTTGTTCTTATTTATTCAATTTGTAGCCACGGTGAGATGCATATAGAAAGTGAGATAAAGTTGATATGAATAGAATGGTTGGAATGTTCACCCACAAATATTTTCATAAATACCATAATCATCATACAGTGTTATTCAACATAGTAATACTATATACACTACACTTTTAATAAATGTACTAAGAACCGACTGTGACCGAATTACTCTAACTCTATTCAATTGTTATTATTAAAACTTGCTTGTTAAAACTTTCAGATTCATTTATTTTAATACTGTCGCAGAATATTTATATTACACCTCACCGAGAACACACCCTCCATATTGTTTGTCTCTAGGACCAGCGGTAGGTATAGGTTAGAAATGTTAGGACTTTAATTGTATATGTATACATAAACAAATCTTAAGAGAGAAAAATTTCCAGTCGAAGCTATTGACGTCACCCAGCCGGTACCTAATGGAATAATTTTAAATTTGCACATTTGGTCATGTTTGTCTTCGAACGAGGTCTCATCTGAAATTCATAAGCCCATATTAAGTGTTGTCCAGTTATTTGAAGTAGGTAGTTATTGCAAAGATAAAGCCTACGAAGAGACACGATGCCTACGAGCGAAGAATTTAGTGGATTCAGTAGGTAGGTAGTATCTGGATGACCGAGTTTTGCTCGATTTTTTTGTTCACGTTTTCTAGTAATGAAACCCAGCTAGATCGATTTATCGTCCCCGAAACACCCTGCACAAAATTTCTGGAAAATCGTTTGCCGAGACTCGGGTGAGGTTTATACGATATTTTCGTATTATTTTATATTACATAAGTAGATACTGACTGGATTTGTTATAAACATTTAACACAATTTAATGTTTACAAGAGTGGAAAATGTGATTGTCTTGCCTTGCAAAAAATAATATATTATACACTGAATTACCTATGAATAAAAAGTGTCACTCTCGCGTTGCAGGTAATTAATCCCTGTGCAATATAATCATAGCGTAGATACATATAAGATTCATATATTTTGTATGCATATTTTATGCAAGAACATCCTTTCACTAAGATATATAGGCCAACTTCCGATCTTCAGTTTCAGTAGGCTAGTCAACTATCTGAAAGTTACAAAATATTGGTGTCTTATCTAGGATTAATATATAACAACTATAAAGGAAAGTGATCCTCTGACATTGATGGTAAACCTCTTTGCCCAAGTTGTGCTGACGCTGTTAAAAGTGAATAATTTTAAGATATTTACGTCGTATTTGGTTTGCTAAAGTGAATTGACTACCAAATGAGAAATCTGCCCGAATGCACGGCCTGTGTGCATCTTTGTACACTACATTGGTGCTTTAAGTTTTTATTGAATTACATATTGAAGAAAATGTATTTCTTTGTATGATATACATACAAGGTGGCCATATCTAGATGGCATTTATGCAAACGGGTACCCGCATTACTTTATTTAAAGCTTTAATAATGTTAGCTGCTGAGATCAAATAGTAATTCTAAAAAAAATGTATTAAATTCAAAGTAGGTTTCGTAAAACATAGGCGTTTAAAAAAATGCCTTTTAACATAACGCATTTAAATAAGTAAATAGATAAAATAAGACTTAAATGGTGAATATGTGTGAATAAAAGGGAACATGTGTTCGTCTCCACAATAAATCTCGTAATCAATTTTCCATCAGGATCAGTATAAGTGGACAATGGAGGATTTAGAAAAGGAGGAGGAACTAGGGATTTTAAGATTGAGTATACTAGCAATGGCACTTAAAAGCGTTCAAGAACATAGACAGAAAATCTAATGTACATCGGAACCACGTAAAGAAATCATAGGATATGAGCATACCAGCGAATCAACTATCGGGTTCATGATGAATAAGTACTGCAAGCATTTATGTAAACTGTAAATAAACTGGGGGCCTACCATCAACGGTTTAAGGAGCGCGTATTAAGAGCTCCCGAGCTCTGACGTAATTTTTAACTATTATGGACACAAGCTACGTAAAAAAGAGCTATTCTATTATCTGTGTATCTATTATCTTTGAAAGTTATTCAACTGGCAGTAGGGGTTTCAATAATGATAAACTTTTTTAAGATTTACAGGGTGTAGACTTTTTAGGCGAAGAATATTAGCACAGGGCATCAGTATGTAGGTGGTTAAGGGGTTTTTTTTAAAATTGATATGTAGCACTAGTCCATGATCTGTACTAAAAAGGGGTAGGCAGAGGGGTTGTAATACTTGTATAAGTATTTAAAAAAAGTATTGCTTCCCAATTTTCATAATTTACGAAGTCAAGAGTAAGTTATCTAATGACATCCGTCCCCTATTAATGAATGAGAAGCAGGTGTTCGAATAGCTAAATAAATTAAAGAACTTTTGAGATTACCTATTAACAATAATAAGTATCTAATTTCACAAAAGCACTATCTTCCACACTATTGTGATGACTGTGATGTGTAATTTACAAAAACAAGCTTTGAAAGAGGCCCTTAGATTAAATCAATAAAAAAGAAAAGAAAATAAAGTTCGGCGCGGACCGCTGTAGGCATTCTATGTGGCTAACGGAATTTTGGACGAGGGTGAGGCTTAGAAATACTTGTATCAAGATTAACACAAAATTACGAAAATATCTTATCGTATCTATAAATACTTACTTTAACGGGCTTGCTCCTTGCTATTAACAGTTGACCCGTAATTCTCCCTAATCAAGTGAGTTTGCAGTTCTCTGGATTCGGATGGGCCTCGCCTACCATGTTCATTTGCCGTGTAACAAGCACATTCACAGCTGTATATATGCGTATGCATTACGGCTGCTCTCCATACAACAGTACAACCGCGCAAGATAATTATCATCTAGTGTAGATAATGGCTTGTTAGCATTCCTGTCAGTTGTCTTAGTTGGAATCTAGGCAGGTTTAATCGTTTTCGGCTCTTGACTACGATTCTGTTAAGAGAGGTAGTATAACGGAGTTCCACGCTTGAAATTCGGAGTTTCCCGACCCTAACCCTACTGGGGATTGTAACTCCACCTTACACAAGATCGCAGCCAAGTGATACTACCTTAAATAACGAGTAGTATTGTGTTCCTGTGGTGAGTACGGTCGCCAGTGCTCCGTGCGAGGAGGGGAGGAGTGGAGGCACTGTGCTAGCATATAATGGGACTTTCCACCTTTTACTATGTTGGTACAGTGATCCCAGTCTTTATAAGGTAGACAACGTGTGTTAGTGTCGTTCATAGGCTGCAATAGCCGCTTTCTATTAGGCGGGCTGTACGCTTGTTTACCACCTTAGTAGCAAAAAAAAACTTTCTATATATGTTCTGGCTTATCTCTGAAACGGGTAAACCGTTTTGATAGGTCTAACTGAATAACAGTACGTACAGACGTTCAGACGAGGTAAATATTATGTTAGTAAGTTATAATTATAATAGTTTATTTATACCATCAGTTTATTATAAAAACATTCAATTTGTGGCTACAGATAGGTATAAGACCGTATGATAAACCATTACAGGTATTAACAAACAGTTCTTAAGAAATAATTCGTATAAGGTACCTAACATATTTTAATTATTTAATTATTATATTAGTTAATTAGATCTAGTTGTCTTCTGCTTCTGAGATGGTCCCTTTTTGGGAGAATGGCTCCTCGTCCTTCTTTCCATTTTTTTTCCTGATGTGAATGTTATGTTTACACTTCATCAGCTCACGGTAATTCTGATCTGATGGTCCTTTCCATCGTGTGAGTAGGCTAGTCATATTTAGAAAAAATACACCGAGTAACATAATTTTATTCTTAACCTATACGGACAAAATCACAGCTAGTTTAACATAAATACGAATTAAGTAGGATATGGCCACCGGCATAGACATAAGTCGAATGCAGCTTACTGAAACGTTTCATATGTAAATGGCTCCGTAATCTGTAGGAGGTGCCTTACGAACAGCCATCTATCGCCTATGGATCGGGGATTCAACTCAAAACTTTATTTCCGGAACATGTATTCTCCAGTAAACATCGCTCTCGAATCTCTGTGACTTTTTACGGATGAGTAGGCAGGGAACAAAGTTTTATTCGATAGTTTTATGTTGGTACATAAAGATATACAAACTACTTATGACATTGTTTTGCTATAGTCTGGTGGATGAGCTATTAGTAACAATATACGTTTATTTTTTTCATCACAATACAAAAATACTCAGCGTTATTAGTTTTGAGTCTCGAGTTAAAAAGCTTTTTTTGAGCCAAAAATGCTTGTCTGATAGATACTGTCACTATTACAAACACGAAAGTCAGCATAAACTGCAAAATAAATATTTGATTAAATATAAGTAATTTTAAATTTTTCGTCGAAGTCGGTTTTATATTATTATTATATTTTTTTTGTGTGACACAGTGAAATATTATATGGAACATATAGAGTTTGCATTTATAGTAATATTTTACGGTGTAATATATATATATATATATATATATATATATATATATATATATATATATATATATAAATTACTCATTGGTATGAGTAATTTCTTCTCATATAGAAGTAGGTAGCTTAGTAGCTTTAAATTATAATATGAATATGATTTTGTTACGACAGACATTACGTTTATACTTAACAGGGACTGAAAGTACGCAAAAATGTGCCGCATAATATGTAGATATATGAAGTAAAAAGTTATCTAGGATGGCTCGTGTTGCCGACCGGGAACGTTCACAAAGAGGTTTCATATTGCATGCACACAACATATTGTATGCGCGCTATCTTTTGTAAGTTCCGTGGCTTCACATACTCTCCGCCAAGCTCGAGAGCCCTCCAATTCAATCGTTGTGCCTTTCCGCCTAGAATCGCCTTTTTGTGCTGCGTGGGTAGCGTGACTTCTCTTTTTGTATTATTATGAATCATCTGAACAAGTCATTTTTGGTTCTTGTACCTCCGTATAGGAAAGTGAAATGCTTTTGTCAAGGACATTTAGGTTTTAGCACTTAAATCATGATTTTAGGGTTGTGTATCATGCTATCTACATTCGGTACAAAGGATCCAAAGGTTGTTTTTGTATATAACTTGGGAGTCGGCGGCGTGAAGCAAAGTATTGCTTAAGTAAGCACAAAATTCCTGACGGAAAAAACCCGGTGAAGTCAACTGCCCAACCCAACCACGACCTTTAGTATTATAAGAAATTAGAACAAGAGATTTTTTTTCTCTTTTTAAATTATCAGCATTTGCTAATATTGTTCAATATCTTTGTATCGTAGGCGAACTACTATTCACTAGGGCCGACACGTACTACAGCTATTGGATAGTTTATGGTGAAAACTAAATAAATCATATTTCTTCCCCCTGTGCCAAGGAACGTGTAGTTTGTAATTTGGATAACATATAACGTGTTATTTGTTGGAAAAGGGAAGCCTTTATTTTATTATTATTAACTTCAACATTCTTAAGTTTCAATATCATCATGCTACAGAATATTTCACGTCACAAGGTATACAGAGTATAGGGTCTATTCCACTCTTAGCAATTCCTCTCCTTCATATTCCATTCGCTGCTATCCATTATTCTTCATATTTCCAGCACATCAAATCGATATTCAGAGTTTAATGCTCTAAGTATTCAGACAATAATAGTACTTAAGTAGATAATAATTTATATTTATGTTTACCCGATTTCAACCAAGCTGGGAGCTATTCTTATAACTATTAGTAGTCAAAATAGATTTGTAGGTGTTTCTTAGGATCTGTTTTTCATGTCTCATCAGAGTTAATTAGTGTCTAGACTCTTAAAGGTATATTGAATTGTTTTGTGTATTCAATGTATTTGCCAGACCGTGAATGAAACAGTAGAAGGATCTAAAGGTTCATTCACACAGTTTTTGTGGCGATGAGTTGACGTTGTATGTGTGGTGTGTGGTTGGGCGAGGCAGGTGTGGCTTTATCAGCCGCGGGGCACATTGGCCTCACTTCCGGCCTTATCTATGTTTGCTTGCCTTTTCCTGGGAACTGAGAGCGACTAGTCAGCTGTGTTTCCATTCATATTCATCAATAAGTACCTATTGCGTTGCGGATATTACCGCTATCTTTGCTTTACGCATCGGTTGCGTTGATATTCGTTATATTATGCTCGTGGTATGTTGACTTAATACTGCATATGTCACGTACTTTGTATTTACTTAGTTACAATTTTATACTTAATACTATTATCATTAATTACTGCACTTTCGAACTTATACTAGTGAAACCAAGATACTTATGTTCGTTCACGTTTAATTGTAATCGTATTTGAAAATAAATTGATCTTTAATGAATTTATACGTTCAAAATTTCAAATGCAGTGACCTTTAAATAAGTGAAAGGCATTGCACATTCGCGCTTATTATGTGTCGGTAATACTCTCGTAAATATTTTCATTGTGAGACAGTACTTATTGAAAACAGAAAGCAATAACGCTGAACCGGCGAGGAGTTTCCCGTAGAGCAACATATTGGCCTTACATGCAGGTATTGGGTATTGTGCCGTGGAAAGTTAGGTAAGTGAAATAAAATGGCAGAGGATTGAAACCTCGCCCCAGGCAGCTCCAGGTTAGCGAACTAGGATGCCGGCAATCGGAACGCGCATTGATGTTCCATCCTCCGGTAAATCATCCCAACGAGCTTACCAAACTATTTTGCTTGTATGGTTTTATCTAGTAGTTTTTGTTATATAAATTTACCCAATTTATTTATCTACTTTCGACTACTTCCATATGATTGAGGCTAGATCATATTTAGGCGTTGCACTGCTGATTGGACGAGATGGATTATTATTTAGAAATAAGAAAGGAATATACTTGTTAAAGAATGCTTGTGAACGGGTAGGCATAGTGTGTGGGACATTCCAAATTCATTCTATTTTATTTTATGAGATACTGGATTGAAGAGCTTTTCATTGATCTAAGCGCCAAAAAGCTAAACTGATTTGCAACTTAGTTAGCAAACTCAGCAATAAATTGAACAGCGAAGGCTACGTAGACCGATTGCATACGTTCTACGGCGCAGCCACCACATTATTCAACATCAAAGAGTGAGGAATGTTTAATCTCGAATAGATAGGACGCGTACATTTTATTACTCAAACAAGTTACTAGAATTACATTATCAACCCGCATTTCCGCTTGTAAATCTTATCTGAATGTCTTGCTAACACAAATTCTCAAGAGGAAGAAACGCTCAGTGCTTTTGTGTACGAGCTCGTGTTTGTGTTTTAGACAACAATTTCTCTTGGAATAAGAATCGAATCTCTTTGTAACAGCTATGACTCGCTACGAGGAACAGTACAGTCAAACGGTCGAAGTAAATGGCGTCAAATCTTCCGGTTCTCCAGTACTAATGGGCGTCCCACAGGGTTCAATGCTAGGACCATTTTTGTTCTTAGTGTATATTAATGATTTACCAAATTTAGTCAAGAATACGTGTGACATTGTACTGTTCGCTGATGACACATCTCTTTTGTTTGAAGTCGACAGAGCCAAAACGAATTATGCAGATGTAAACAGTGCACTTGATCAGGTATTGAAATGGTTTAATGTAAATAACTTAGTCTTAAATGCACAAAAAACTAAATGTATTAAATTCACTTTACCAAACGTCAAACCTGTTGATACAAAGGTCATGGTAAATGGTGAAACTTTGGATATCGTAGAGTCAGTAGTATTTCTAGGTATAACCCTTGATAACAAACTTCAGTGGAGCCCACATATATCCAAGTTATCAGGAAAACTCAGCTCCGCGGCTTATGCAATTCGTAAAGTTAGACAGTATACAGACATAGAAACAGCTCGACTCGTATATTTTTGTTATTTTCATAGTGTTATGTCCTATGCTATTTTAATTTGGGGCAAAGCTGCTGATATAGAGAATATATTCACATTACAGAAAAGGGCTATACGATCAATTTATAATTTGGGACCCCGAGATTCGTTAAGGGAAAAATTTAAATCAATTGGAATTTTGACAGTGGCCTCACAGTATATTTTAGCTAACTTATTATTTGTGCATCAAAACATTGGATCGTTTCAAAAAAAATGTGATGTGCATAACATAAACACAAGGCACAAAAACAAAATTGTAGTGCCTGCGCATCGCTTACAGAAAGTACATGGCTCATTTTTAGGACAGTGCACACGCTTCTATAATAAATTACCAACAGAAATTGTAAACTTGCCCTTCAATAAATTTAAAGAGACCATCAAAGGAGTTTTGCTCAAAAAAGGATATTATACTGTAAGTGATTATATTTGTGATAAGGAACCCTGGGATGTATCTTTGTCGAAAAATTATTGTAAATAATCCCATTGGCACTGTACTTTTGCTACAATTAATTAATCTTAGTTTGATCTTTGCTTTGACTGGCTGGAATTTGCCATGCTCACAAATATTTGTAATATTTTAGTTATTATATTTGACAATTGAGCATTTGTGCTGTGTCCCATGGGCTTATATTCATGAGATATAAATACTGTAACCAAAAACATTGTATAATATATATTTTTTTAAAAGAGTAATTGTTGAGTTTCTTGCCGGGTTCTTCTCAACAAAAGCTACCTTCCGAACCCGGTGGTAACATTTATAATCATGTATAATGTATTTTGTGTCCTTCTGACGATTTGAAAGTACTTTGTAAGAAGTCTAATCAAATAAAGATATTTTGAGTTTGAGTTTGAGTTTGAGTACAATCAGGGTATATTTACTTCCTTGAGGGCCTAGTGATAAAATGCGGGGAAACTGTGTCAGCCTTTATTACTTTAGTAATTAATATATTAAATCAGCGCGGAGAGATGGAGGCTTAATTACTTTGACAGCTGCTTGGTTTGCTCAAATAATCAGAATCGTTCAAGGTGCGTTCAAGACTTTGCATTGAATGATTGAATTACTCGGCTCTAAATCGGTTGGAAGACAAGAGATCCACTTTTTTGTTTCTATTCATATGTCTCAACAATTCTCAGTGCTCTGATTAAATGAATAATAATATAAATAAACAAACACATTAAATAAATATCAAAGTATTTTGTAGTCATGTAAAAGCTTTTGGTAAACAAGAAATACGCCCTTCGGGTTCTAAAGAAAACTTTTACGACCCTGAATGTAGACGGAAGGATTTCTAATTTATCGAACAACAAAAGCAATTTTGCAACAGTTGTAAGAACGCGCGATGGCGAGCGCGAGCATGCTCCCCGCACCTTCGTGTAGATGTCTAATCTTGAACCAACTTTACCATAAAACCAACTTTAACCCAGTTTGCAAGCAAAGCGGCCTTTTGAACATTCCTGATAAAAACTGTTTTCGTAAAATAGTTAATTGCACTTTAATTAGATGTTTCCTGCCTGACTAATGTTGGAGTTTGCAGGTTTTCCTTTAGGAATCGTAGGTACGAGTATAAGATTTTTTAAATACTTTTGATAGAGGTGGCTTACAGGCGTACAGCCTTCTTGAATATAGCGGCTACTGTAGCCGTATAACACCAAGAGTGGAGTGAGTGACACTCGAGTTTTGAATTTTAGGCTAGGATAAAACTTTAAGATATTCCTAATTTATCTGAGACCACTTTCAGAAGATTCCTAGCAGATTGTGTCCACTATTGCGATGTAAGGGCAAAACAAACGTTATATGCATAAATATTCTGTATAATTTTGTGCTATTTCAGTTTCATTCCTACACTAGCAAATTTGACGGCGGGATCCCTTTCTTGCAAGTGAGTACATAACCATTTGTCAGGTGATCCGAGCCGGATTGACGTCACGTACAATTGATGTGCACCGATATAAACTATTAGGCGTTAGACCCGATCGCTCAATACGGTGGAATCGTAAAGGAAACGTAGTCAAATCGACACCACGGCACGGGTGTACGCCGCTTGCCGGGATTCTCGCGATTTATGAGGCAATATGTTTAACGTCTAGTACGGGAACCCTCTCTGAACATAACGGGGCTGTTACGTAAACAGATTGCTAGCGAGTGGTGGGCCGACGTTCCAGATATCGGCCTACGAGTCCTACACTTACAACTTTTGTACCAAATCGACGACGACATTTTGCTCTTTGTAAAGCTCTCTGCATACGAATAGCTAGCTACAGCGGCAATTCGTGAACGATATCAGAATATTGCCGCCTTTGTTGAGATTTTCTTTGCAGAATTTGCTATGAAGTGTTCAGGTATTTTATACTGTTCAGTTCCCAAAGTTTTGTTTGATCTACTATCCTGAGTATATAGTCGAACTTCCAGGATTGGATGTTGATTTTGTTGCTACTTTATGGGTACAAAATATATATACTCGTAGAGGACAAACATCAAGTAGGTAATCTAGTTAATTATAATCCAACTTGGAATGTTATTAATTATTGTATTCTTTCGAACGAAGGTGTACATAGTATTCGATCCATCATTGCACGTGGCATTGAGTTGGAGGGTATGCATAAGTAAATATGTAGGTATCGATCTTGAGGCTTCGCTCGAAGGCGGTCGGCGACCGAAGCACTGCAAGCCCTTAAAACGACCTAACAATCGCGTGACCCACGGAAGATTCTTAATTTTGATTACAGCTTGTATAGGTACTACACGGCTGCCGTACCATTCATCAAACGATTTACCAACTGATTATGTATATTTTTTTTCTAGATGTAAAAACCTAAAAAAAGAAACAAAAACAACTTTCATTGTTTTTGAGAAGTACACTTTTGTTACCTTGGAAGGGGCCGAAAGCGTGAAGATGTCATTTAGAAACCATTATCCGTGGACCTTGAAATTGTGAGGTAAACTTTAAAACTGAAACGACCGGCTCAAACACAGATTCTAACAGGCTTCTAAGCAATAAATTGTGGCTCTGTGCAAAACTCGCTGCTGGCTGCACTACGCTTAAAGTTCAACTTACCATTTACGACACCAGTTTAACTGTCTAAAATAAACGTAGTTTTGTAACATACGCGGGTACACGTGTTACGACGTCTCCCCAAAGGAATAACCTAGAAAAAACAGCTTCTTTGCGTTGGAAAAACAAATAATAATATCTTTAGTAAATGTTTCATGTATTGAAATTTCTTGTTCATAATACATATCTTAACCAATTTCACTTGTCATTAATTTAAGCGGCAGTTCACTTAACAATTCTGAATACCACATGAAGTATATAAAAACCGAATGTAAATACTCGGTTTTTTTTATTTCTTTTCAACGTAATATCTGCATATTAGTAATGAGAGAGTATACATTTTCCTCATGAACTTACTACATGATCCTACCATATCTTAAACGGAGGCTCTTTCATACAAATACATACATATGCTCACGCCTGTATTCCCCGAAGGGGTAGGCAGAGGTGTTGTAATCACAACACCCACTTTTCACCGAAGATGATTAAGTGCCAACGTGACAGATGGTGAGTCCATCGCCGTCTCAGACACTTTACATACGTCATTGAATTACTTCTCAGAAATATACAGATTTCCTCACGATGTTTTCCTTCACCGTAAAGCACGTGGTGTGAAATCAGCGTACATAAGTTTTTTAGAAAAACTCATTGGTACAGGCCCCGCTGGGATTCGAACTTGCGTCGCTTGCGTAGCAGGCGACTGCTCAAACCTCAAGGCCACCACGGCTCCGACAAATAGATAAACAAAGTAAATCATTGTATAATTTTGTATGCGCTTACATTGAATAAAATACGTGTACAACGTACGTGTTCTATTCTTATTTAGCGACTATCATTTTAAACTGAAGCAAAGATGGGGAAAGCATATTTCTGGCTAAAAAGTTCTGGTTAAGAAAAGTTCTATAAAGGAGCATGTCTTACTTTATGACTGCCATAAATCTCCTTGATGCCTAATTTCGGACATTTCTATAAACTGGCACAAATAAAAAGGTAGAACTATTATAATACAGTTAAATCTTATTTTTTGTTATCTATGCGATGCTAAGTTAAATCATAAATTTATATAATGTATTCGCATATCGCATAAAACTTACCTCGAAATGCCATTGTCAGTCTGTCTGTTTGTTACCTTTTCATGAGAAAGCTAAGAAACTGAGGAAGGACTTATAACAAGGGGTTAACATGTCCTTAATTAATGTAAATTGCGTTGTGAGTCGAGAAAGAAAAAAATAAATTAGACTTTAATGCATGTAGAGCTCTACATAATTAAGCCGTCCCTGGGGGCGCTCGCCGTTCTTATCACTCGCGTGTACTAACGTTCTAGATATAACAAATACAGAAACAAGCATTTACCCACAACTAAAGGCAAAACCATAAAGGGGGTAGTTAAATAAATAGATTGCCAGGCGCGTGGAGGGCGAGCGCCTCTAAACTGCCGTTTAATAGAGAAAGATGTCCATAGAAATCAACAGTTACTTTTATACTCCCTGGCGTGACCTGGTTACTGAATTAAATAATGACAAGCAATGCTTTGTGCCTCATAACAGGGCTCGTACGTTCTTTATCACTTTGATCCAACCTAGGTGTTGGTGGATTGTGGGGTCGAGCCTGTTTCGTCGACGTTTCTCTACATGTGACTTCTGGGTCACTAAATGGAAGCGTTGAGAATGGAGTAGATGGACCTTTAAAGAGGTTGGTATGACGATATAACCGATAAAAATTGACTGAAGTAAATTTCAGAAAATGTAATGCTATGACTATTAAGGTTATTTCTACGTAAGGTTTCCATAGCAGAGCTATAAATATATCGACAAACGGATTGATGTAATCGCTTGGTCAACTTATTTTTTTTCCATCGTGTTTAATATTTTTATAAGTTTTATTTAATAAAGATAAAGATTCTCGATGGCTACTTGACCTTTTCGAAGGGCTTAAGATTAAGCTATGTCGCTCGCTTTACCTTACATTGTATGAGTAATCTGTCTTAAAGGATTTGATGAAAGAGGTCGTTGACCGTAATTCAATGTCAATAAGTCCGTAAGATTAATTTGTAATCATCCAATGATTTTCAGAAGTAATTAGGTTGACCTTTGATTAAATGTTACGTACGTACTTACTACACACGTATTACATCACCGTAATAATTTAATGAAAATGTCACCAATTAATGGAGTGTGTGTGGGTTGACTATACTATTAATTATAAGATATTTTCATAAAAGAGCCGTGGTGTAGTCGCCTGCTTATAAAGCAAATGACGCAAATTCTGATACCACCATTCAGATGCAGTTTTTCTAAAAACTGATTAATGTCCCCCCGCTTTACGGTGAAGAAAAACACTTTACTGCAGCAAACCGGTCTATCTGAGAAGACAAAACATACTATACAGTACATGATACGACGATGAACTTTCCCTCTTCGACAACAGCATGATGTATGGTGAAAAGTAAAACTTTACTACTTTACTACCCTTTGGGCTTCTTCTGGAAAGTCGTGAGCTTACAGAAGGCAAGATACCTTAGAAATGCTGGGCATAGCGATAATGGATCACCTTGCCCACCCACCATTACCATGAAGTTACCTTTTAAACTGTCATACGAAGGAACAAGAAGTGGACGTAGCTCTGTAGAGTTCCACAGACATGAAAACTAATAATTTAGCTCAGTTAAAAGCATTCGCAAAATAATTATGCTTAAATACATATTTTACACAATGATGCGGGTTGAGTGACGTAAACGAAACACCCGCAGGTATTTTGAACATGCCGATCCACATATCGAGGAGTTATTAACATACATTATGCAGATCACGTTACATAAGAACAATAATTACAAAACTCAACGCTAATAAAGTCTTTCACGTTATAAAATAAAATTCAAAATAACTCAATTACTTACTTCATAAAATCATTGCCTTCAGAAACAATTTCTAGGAACCGTGTAGTTTGTTTTTGCAACTTTCAATTTCATAGTTTTGCGTATTTTCTTAGCTCTAGAATTTAAATTGACGTTTTACTTTGTTCATACGAATATTAAAATACGAGGGAACGCAAAGTATTTTATTTACCTCAATGCTTAGCATTACAGTTGATTGTTTATGATTGAAGTATGTTCATATCGCCCGTTTTAGTCGTTAGTTCGGGGAGGAAAGCTGCTTAGTTCGATATAATTTTGGTCTTAATTTACACTTTGTAGATGAAGTTGAAGTCTCCTCGTTCATAGCCAATCTAATTATAGTATCTTTTAGCTTTAATTCATCTCCCAATGTAGCAAGAAAATATCACGCTTGAAAATATCCTGTATACAATTTCCTTTTATGGTTAGATTGTATGATGGAAATGACAATTAATAGAAACTAAAATTTATCAAACTCTTTTGCAGTAGGTACTACACACTGCTTTGCTTTTGTTCAAGATGTTTGAGATCAAATATCCGTGCACCAACAAGTTTAAAATCTTAGTATAAAACGAAAACTGTAATTGGAAACTACAAGACGGTAATAAGAAAAATTCACGAACAAAAGAAAACAAAAAAAGTTGGTTAAATACATGTTTACTAAATCATAATAAACTCACGAGCTCCCGCTTTACTTGTGTATTTTAGTTCATTAAAAGTAATATATTTATTTCCTTTTGTTGAAAGACCCTAATCCCGAATAGCATTCCGTCGTCGTGACCCTCCATTTATCGGTTTCTAACAAATAAAGTCACAATAATACTTGAACAGAGGTCGATATCAGGTAAATACTGTAGCACATATATAGGTATGCCTGCCAACATATGATGAGCGCAGTTACCTTTAAAAATTAATCACATGGGTATTGCAAAAACGGTGAAAGGTTCTTGATTGCAACGAAGCACAAATTAGACGTTTAGATTGAGTTACATTCTTGTATAAACTGAAGCTTTTGGATTCATACTGAACCTCGGCCATCGACTTTTGTGAAATCTCTAAGGAATTAATATCTGTAATATCAGTTTCTTCGTAAGCCTTGCGCTACGATCGAGTACTAAGACTAGCATTCCCTTGCGACTCATGCAGTTGAATGCTAAGAAGGGATTTAGCCTTATCCTTTTCCATTTAATAATAATTATTTTGGAATGTAAATTTCAAGTTAGATTAAGTTGATACAATTTTCGCTTAAAAGTTTAAACATAAAAGAGCAAAGGCCTTTCGTTACGGTGGAGCCTCAGTGGATTGCGCCGAGACATATTTCGGTGGTTCACATATTTTTATCGAGTGCACGGTGAGTTACCCGGGCGAAGAAACCGTGTCGTGTGATTCCGTTCGCGGCGTATCGCTCATTATCGTCGCTGCGGTGACGGCTTCCGCGCTCAGCCGTCCTGACATTGTAATCATATTCTGGCACTTAGATGACTCGTGATGCACGAATATTGAGTGCGTGAAATTAAATAACAATATGGTTTCCGGATTATGTCCACGTATATGGTGAAATTTGCAGCAAACGGAAGGCTTTCCGGAACGAATTTTAAGTTATTTATTCAAAATGACATCTCAGGAATTAATGTGATTGTTTCAGAAACTTTAGAGGCACATTTATATAGATCAGTTGATTTTGACGGAAAATAGGCTACTAAACTAAATGTGGCGACACTTCACACATACAAAAAACGTTATTTTAATTTTTCGATACTTCAACTTCAATTTTATTATAAATGTATAGTTTCAATAACGGTAAAAACGTAGAGCGTATGAAAACATATTTACTGTAAGCCAGAGACAGATTTAGAATTTCTCAATTACAGAGTATGGGTAAAGTAAAAGCGTCAATTCTATTAACGGGTACGCGAAGCTGAAGTTCACGGCTGAGAGGTCTCTTATTACAGGTCGCTCAGTAGTGCGCTACCAAGGTATTAGGTGCGGAATCCACTAGCAGCAGTGCAAAAGAGATATCCTTGTAAGCCATATAGGTACTCGTGTTTCATGAAGAGGAAGTTATGATGATAATATGGACAAAATTAAATCAGACTTTGGACTCTAAGTAACCTCGTACTGTTGTACGAGGCAGATCTAGACTAGCGCAAAATGAATTTATTCAATTCGCTTGTGTAAAGTATAAATATATATTTTTATATACAAGAAAGGTGCAAACAGTTATTTTTTCCACCTATGCTAAACAGCTACTACAGTCTATGGAAGTTTGAAACACCAAGGACATTAGTTATGTGTACCCTACATTTAAAAATAACATATTTCTCAAATGACAATGAAATGACACAAATGCGGGCTTCTCATAAGTGCAACTCGCACACATTCTAGGATTTATATTTTCCATATATGTTGTGTTGGATATAAAGCTCTGTAGTTGCGATGGGTACAGGTCCTATGGTGTGCCACGGCGGGTATACGTCACGTCTCGCACCAAATGTGACGTGCCATACTCCAGTTAACGTAAATCACTCATTAGAACCTTAGTTAATGACTCATCGAGTGGATGGTTTTCTAATGACAATTTAATGCCGTTCATCGCTTAATTTCGCCGAGTAATCAAAGTTTCAGGCAACGCGCGCCTCCAAGGTAAGCCGAGGGTAATAGACAGCACCTTTGAGTATCTGAATACATTAAGCGAACAAGTGTTGTTTAGTGATTTATTATAAAGGCATTATGACTTACTTCGGCTTGTTGATGTAGCGAAACTGTTTGATCTCATGATACTAAGCTAATATTTTGTTTCGAACAGTAATCTTGTATAGAAAGTTTAATATCGGTATACTAGAGGCCCTATATTATTTCTCTCAGAGACTTTTAGCTTCAGTTTTAGACTAAGTGTAAATTAATCCCAAATATAAAAATCTCGTTTCACGCTGTTTGTTACCAAACTCCTCCGAAATGGCTGGACCGATTTGTATGAAATTTTGTGTGCAAATAGCGTAGGGCTGCGAATCGGCTAACATCTATTTTTCATACCCCTTAATGATAAGGGTGATGCACCCCAAAAATTAGATGGCAACACAACGTTTGCTGGGCACAGCTATTATTTTTATATATGTCGCTATGTTCTTCAATTTGCACGCTATTAATACATATCTCACATCTGCACACAGATACGTTGTGAAAGATTCAACCAAATTTTAGCCTCTGGGGTGCTGAAACATAGTTTATAAGGTGCAATCAGGTGTCGCTTTATGGATGCTTATAAACCTCTAGTCTCCTCACTTCGGTTCACTCACATACCGCTACATTCAAGTGGTCTCAATCACCTCTCGGGTACTATTATTATTTAACTTTGATCTTAATCGACTTTCCTGTCCACGTTATCTACTTGTGCCCTTGTCATATTCAACTTGGCGAAAAGGATCGGATTGGCCTTTTTTGAAAATAGCCCTGTATTTTTGTATACCTAAGTAAGTATATAGATTAATAAAAAAGCGCAGCGAATTTTTCATTTAAGTAAGTTGTATACAAAATATTTGACATTGCTTTACATTATTTTATTTTATTAAGGCAACGAGACTACAGTGTTAATATAAGCAGTAAGGAATTTAGGCTTATTTTTTTAAATAAGAACGTTTGCTTCCCTGTCAACCAAAAAAAAAAAATTACTCTTTTGTTTACTGTCAAATTAATGCTGACCTGTAGTTTAGAAGTTTTGAAAAAAGTCGGTAAAATACGTAAATAACGTATAAGCGATCGGAGAGGACGTGACACCCCTTATGACGCTAAGCTATTATTCTGCTTATAATTTCGTAGATGTAGGCTTATATGAATTCTTCTGCTTGTTAGGCTTATATGAATTCATACTAATATAATACTAATATTATAAAGCTGCAGTTTTTGTTTGTTTCTTTGAACGCGCTAGTCTCTGGAACGTCTGGTCCGATTTAAAAAATCTTTCAGTGTTGGATTTATCGAGGAAGGATACCGGCTAGATTTTATTTTCAAAAAAGTGTAATTTATGTAATTAGTAAGTACTTATGTAAATACTGACAATAAAAAAAAATATGTTTACAAAAAAGTCACATATCTAACTATCATAGTTTAGTCGCAATAACCGCATTTATGTTAAAAAAAATATTAAATCGTCTGAAGCAAGAAACTTCGTTAAATGTTAATATTATACAAAACTAAATCTATGCGGGTGACCCGTTTGATAAATTTCACGTTTTTTAATATATTACTTTTAATATAAAGCTTATTGCTGTAACTGAAATGTTTAAGTTGGTCAGAACATAATTAGAGGCACTACATCAATCGCGCTGGCCGAGGCTTGCGACGTAATTGCTGCAACCTGCAGCTATTAATCCCTGGCTATATCAAAACATAATGCGATCCTGATTGATATAATAGCTTGCATGATACGCTCACTTTGTCGACTATTATTTATGCTATGGACATCTATAGATTTTGAAACAAACTCAACATTGACATGTTTACGCTATAAAGAGGTACTCACTTACTATGGGTTGAGGTTATATAACCCAAGCGATATATTATATACGGTTCGGTTTTTCCACTAATTGGAAGCCATTGTAGCAGCGTTTCTCCACACGCTATATAGATGGCGCTACTCGCTAACAATTGCAGTTTGAGTACAAATACATGAGAACCTAAATCGCGCAATAAGAATTTTCTAGCGCATTGCAGTACATATACGACTTTCCAATTAGAACAGGGGCCCATCATCATCGGCGTATTAAGAACTTGTAACATATAAAAGAACTTCTTAATACGCGCTGCTTAAACGATCATAGCGGCCCCAACAGGGGTTACCCCCTGTTGGGGCCGCTATGATCGTTTAATCGGCCGCGGTCCCTAGGCATGACACCCGCCTGGTTGGAAGATCTTCCCTTTGCTGGGGATGAGCATAATCACTCGCTCCTTTAAATAAAGAAACAGAAGTCTATTTGCAAATGTTTTGTTATTACAGTTGAGTATGGTAACAAAAGTCAAAAGAAAAGGGTTGGATCGGTACTTGAGAAAAATCGCTTCGAAAAAGACTAGCTTACGATAAAGCCTTCACAAGCCTGGGGCTAGAGGGTGACAAATAAATCTAGACCTGGGAGCTTATCGTCGCATCTACTCATTTGTTCATATGTAATACTTAAGTGTCTCTGTAGAGTAAGTAGGTATTAGGTAAATAGACGTAATATATTGAGTATAATTTATTACGCCAAAGTGCAGCCTTAAGAGTGGTTTATTTTTCTTTCCCTTTTTATTTTTATGCAAAGATGTACGACCGACGGTGATAAATGCTTTACACTTCACTGGATACACCAAGGAACTCAAGGAAGTACGTTAAAATGGTTACAGAATTTATCGCATTTGCGGATAAATAGATGGTACACGAAAATAGTATGGTTTTAAAAATGTGTTGCATGGTGTATAAATCTGCATTTAGTTGAGTTAATGAGTGGGTGGTTTCTTTAAATAATAGTACCTAGCCTAAGTTACTGCATGTAACAACAGCTATATATCAGAGAAATTCGTTACATGTTAAATAACAAACAGACGGACATGCATAGAGACCGTTTAAATTTTATTCTACAGTTAGTTAAAAGCTGTTAAGCATTGCAAAAAGACACTTTAATTTAATTTATCTGTTCTGTATGTATAGATGTACGATTCAAAGCGATTTTCATGCCGGGAGTCCGGTACCACGGACATCTGCTATATTCTGGTTAAAATGTATATTGTCTGTGTACAAAATTAGCTTTTGATCGTTCCAGTCTTATGAAATTTAGCTACGGTTGCAATCAAAGTGTTAAATGGTACACCGCTTCCTATTACATATCATTATGCTGTATTTTTTTTAAATAATCGCTCAAAAATGTTTCTCAGTAGCTATTATGCTACTGAATAATTAACAGAAATACTTAGATTAATTCCAGGAACTACAGAATTTTCCTGAAATACCAAGAGTGTTTGATAGATAATATACCTACGTGAAGCATTGCAAACGCTTGAGATAATCTAAACAGATAAATAAAATTAAGTATATGTTTGCAATTCCAAGTTAACAGCTTCTCACTAAATACATGAAAATATATGAAAATATATGAAAGTATATAAATGCATATAGGTATAATATTTATATCAATTATAAAAAAAAAATCTCCTTATGTCTGTCTGTTTGTTCCGGCTAATCTCTGAAACGGCAAACGGAATTTTTACTAACAGACAAATAACTGATGTTATAAGAAGAAACTTAAGATATTTTTATTTTACAAAATACGCACGGCATCTAAGCACGTTTGACTGGGGTAGCACCCAAATACTAACGGCGTTGGCTACCTGATTTTAGTAGCCGAGGCTCTGATTTGTAGGGCTGGCCATTTTGATTAACTTCTTACGCTGATTGACTTTTTAGGCTTCGTGACTGACGACCTTACATAGAGTTTTTAATTATTGGAACTCTCCAAAAACAAAGTACTTACCGTCACAAGACACGCAGTGAAGTCTGTTATTCCATTTCACATCCAGCTGCTGTCTGCAAGCAACTTAGTAACACAAGCCCTTCACACCTTCATATACCAACGTGAAATTTAATAAACAGAACGTCAGTCACCCATAATTCACTCCCTTCTCAAACATGTAAAATCTTACGTAAAGAGTTATTCGTCAACGTTACAATGAGCGCATACTTAACGAACTCGTTCTGGCAGTTAACAAAATTGGGGGCGGCCTTTCAAATTAATTGCTAATCATTTTGTAGATTGTGCAAATGGAATACGCAATTATGATTCGCTGTTGTGATGGTTTTCCGTAATTAATTTTATTCTACTTCAAGCTCGTAAGGACCACCAAAGGAGCAAGCAACAAACACTCATCGAAGCAGTATGAATGACAGTACTATCTATCACTGCAACGTTTATCACAGTTGGATATCATTTTCTTCACCGAAAATGTCGCGATAAGACTTCTTATTATTTGTTCCACTCAAGTTTTTAGGGAAGGCCATTGATAACACTGATTTCAAAGAGTACCGCCTGTATACAATCTTAAAATAAGGACTCCAATTCATCAAAAGCTCACGCCTAGGCAGTGGTGTACTTATAACACATCCACAATTATTCGCCAGTTATTTTTAAAATTTTGCTCATTCATAAACATAATTAATTGCATTATGATAGAATTTCATAGTAATGTTAGATCGATTTAAATTGATGCTCGTTCCATAACATATTAAGAAGCGCATTAAAATTCGGACTACTGGTCCGAACCATTCAAAATGTAACAATAGTTGAATCTATGAATTTTTCCACGCTTTTCTAGTTAAAAACAGATGCCGCCTCTGTAAATGGTTACTATCATTAGGTAAGGTGCTTCCGATCCGATAAAAGACTACAAGTAAAGGAGAAAAGTACTATGGATACTCAGTTTGATATCTACCTAACTGTGGCGGCAAAACAAATTAAATGTGTATTAGCAGCAAATGTGCGCAGTTCTCAAGTTGTCGTACATTTTCTTGTTGTGGAGTAAAGTTGTCCTCGCCCGGACCGCAAGTCCAAAAAGTAATTAATTAAATTCACACTTACAGAAGACAATGTCACCACCGTCGTTCTTAATGTCCCCTAAACCTATCGCGTCCTTTATACTTGATAGCAATTCATGCGAATCTAGGTAGGTTTCTTACGTCTATGGACGATAAATTGATCTTATCCGTCTTTTGTTCGATAACTGTTTTTTACTTTTGTACTAATTAAGTAAAGTGAAGTCATCGAATGAACTCGATACCAGGTAATACTTTTTAATGTTGATGAATATGTTACTTTATTTAAATGAATACAAAACAAAACTACTAAGTTAAAGTCGCTGGAACAAATGGTTGAAATACCACCGTTGCATTTTGAGTGCTGTTTGTTTGCAAATAAATGTTTTCTTTCTTCCTCTCTGTTTCAAATACTTGCCTTTATAGCATTATGCTTCAATTTAATATTTCGTAATATATTCAAACCCAAAGTAGAAATACACATCATCATACAGGTTTAACACAATAAATGACTTGGTGTGATTAGATAATAGCAAGCCCACCCTAAGCACCAAGTCACAAATTCGATTAAACTGTGATTGCGACGTGCATTGTCGACGTTATTGGGCAAAGCTTAAACAATGTTTGTTTTGCGAGCGCGCTACGTTTGCGACAAACGAGTGTGTGATGAGCGACGGTGGCACGGCCGCCAGTGCACACGAAAGTTCAACATCGCAGCACTGCGAGCACACTGGCAGGCACATTAGCTTATAGATTGCACCATCCCCCTTTTGTAGGTCAAAATTATGTGGTCGGAGAAGAAATTCGATTGTTCTTGTTGTTATTGTTCTTGTGATCTTGTTAGTACTGGCATTCGCTTACCAGTAGCCTTTATTATGTCTTATTATAAATATAATAATGACAACTTTTTTTTCAGGAAGAAAATCTATACATGTTTTTTATCGTTTTCAAATTTTCATTTATCTCATAAATTATTGTTTGTGTAATGGTATAACTTGAATCTCGTAGCCCACTATGGAATTTTCGTTTGACAAAATCTTCGTACCTATATTTCTAACTTTCAATGACTTAGATCCGGGTAGGATAACTACAGGGCCCCAAATATAGGTTTTAATCTGTGGTTTCAACATGTTTTTAAGTTGTGTTTGAGAGTGTTTCTTACATGTTACGTCTTACATCGCCATACAAAAAATGCACAAATCACAAGGTCAAGCGATAACGTCCGAACGTGTCAAAACCTATACTTGGGGCACAGGAAACAGCAACTTGCCTATGCTTAAGCGCTAAATTTGTAAAAGTTTAAACCTACCGACATGAGTAGATTATTTAAAGCTTGAAGATGAACGCGATGTAGGTAGGTAAAAATTATTAAAATAACGGTACCTTCTTTACAAAACTGATTAGCTTATTCTTAAAAGAATAGTGCACTCATTTGGCTACGCACGGGTAGGTTTCTTAGGACACGTGATTATAAAATTTTAATAATATGATTTAAAATTATTGGTAATGAGTTAAAAACTAACAAATATGTGTTTTTGTAATTTCATCACTTAAGGGTTTAAATTGATGTACAATTTTATCTTTATAACTTACATTTATATGCATAGTTCTGTCAGTAAGCTAATATGGGCGGTAGGTACGTCATATGGCTGGTATTGAAACACAAGTCAACCGGATATAATATGATTACTTCGTGGAAGAAATATGAAACAAAACATTGTATATTCTCGTGCCAAACGATATTACTACGGACAACTGAGACTAAAGTGGAAGATAAATAAGATCAATAGTAATGCACCATGTAAATATTCCATCATTGTATTTATTTATCATTATGCTAGGAGACTAAACACAAAAGAATTTAACTTTTTGCTCCTCCCTCTACCTAAAAATTGCTTTAAATAATTCCGCTTTGGTCGTTACGAGCAAGGATACGTCATGTTCCATTAATCGCATTTCCATAATCCACGCAGCTCGTGTGTATGATCCCATTAGCGGCCCACAAACCCAGATGATGGGAAGATAGTGCTAGGTAATAATATTGGTTTGCGTGATTAACCAAAAACAATGAAAGGTAGGTGTATTGAGCCGGCAGCGGGCAGAGGATCGGGCCAGACGGAGGGCAGTGCTCCGGCTGTCATTGTCGTTGGCCAGCGGTGTGTGTCGGCCAACGGACCACGAAATCGCTCCCAGCCGCGTCGTGCACCGCGTCTCCACGACACTAAACCGAAAAATTGCTGTTCACTCAATATAATCATCTAGAACATTTCAAATGAAAACATTTTAAAGACTTCCTCCAAAACACATTCTTATCCATCCCGATTTTAGTACAAATATATTTTGGCAACATTTACATAAACGCGTTTGCTTCGAGCCCTTTTCGTGATGTCGGAGAAAAGAAAATATATTTTAAGTTGAATTCAGAAAGGACGACTTATTGGAAACATTCATTCTCGGATCATCCCATTATTACTCCTTCCGAGAGCTTTCTGTAAAAAGTAAAAGGGATCATAACAGAATTTATTTATATATAAATTTATTTTATCGTCAGTAACTTGCGAATCGATCCTGAGCTGAAGGAGGGCTCAGAAAATTATTTTCGAGGGTGACCATCAAACAACTTCGTTCGGTACAGAAAGTTCGCGTAGCATAAAGGAAGTTTTATGGGCCGATAAAGACCTTTTCAAGGGTCTACGGTAAAAGAGAACGCGTCCATACACCGGTTTATGGAGTTTTGCAAATGATTCCCAAATGTTGCTTACATGTGTTGGAATTATATGTGTATTGGTTCGATAGGTTATATTTAATACTGGGATAACATTGATTTATCTTACTTACTGAGATATAGATAAGATATTATTGATTTAAATATACGTGCGCTATATAAAGCCGAGAAATAAATGTTAAGACTAATCAAGCTATCTGATAACATGGTTTAACCACAAAGAGCGGATAGACAAACACAACGGCGAATGATGGGATGATGAAGTGGGGCAAGAAAAAAGTGACAAGCGTGACCATGCATTTTGTTACGTTCTATGCAAGTATGTATTCACACACAATAAATATTTAAAAGTTGTAAATGAATGCCAATGAAAAACCTTGTATCAAAGTAGTAGTACAAGCGTGAAATCCATTAGTTGAATATAGTTTATTCATTGATCTGTCGAGCGGTCGTCATACCTCAAAGGAAAGGGGTCTATTAATAATGGAAGACAGCCGATATCTCAGAAATCCCAAGAACATCGAAATTATTATAGAAAAGATTAAGAGTATTGTAAATCCTCTTTTAACTTAGAATTACATTATAATTAAGTTTATTTTGTATCTTTCGTGTAACCATTTTAAATGCAAGTAATATATGAATATAAAAAGCAAGAAGAAAGTACAAGACCAAGACGCCTGGTGGTTGGGCAGTTTCTACACAGCCCAGTAAGTCCCTTTTTCATATAATAAAGCAACAAGGCGCTTAAGGCGCCAAAGCAGTCGTGACAATGTGCACAGAACTTGTCAAATAATCTTCTGAAATACAGTTGCATACAACGTCTAGCAGCTATTAAACAGTTCAGCTAAATGCATGTTAAACTAATGACCGATACACAATCATTTCTTCCATATTACATGTGAAAGTGATTGAGACCTGCAACTGGCATGCTTCTGCTGCTGAACTGCAACTTCTGGCATTTAATTTCAATAGCCTCCAGCAGTTCATATTGCGATTATCGATTTTCATTTAAGTCCGCTAAAAGAGGTCATTATGGGAGTGTGTTTATGAGCAAGCGCCGTCTACGGCCGAAGGGCAATATTGCGCTTTATGCCATCTCGTACAATAATAGCGTGATTAATGGCTCAGGCGATATACGCAGCAAGTTCTTTGTTGTTCGCCAAATATTTGATCCGGCGCCGACGTCGCAATCCATTCCTTTGATATCACTTATAGCGGTGATTTCTGCCGCATAAGCAAAAAGCTCACCAGGACTGTGGGACCCTTAATGTTCTTCCTTTCAATAGCATAGCGATATCACCCACATTAACTATGTTTTCACCCCTTTGTACCACTTTCAAGTATCTAGCCTTGTCATGTAATCTGTAGGTACTGTACTGTATACAATATTATAAAGCTGAAGAGTTTGTTGGCTTGTTTGTTTGGTTGGACGCTAATCTTGGAAACAACTGGTACGATTTGAAAAAAAAAATTGTGTTTGATAGATCGCTCATCGAGAGATTCTTTCGGCTTCATAACATCACGCTGCGACGAATAAGAGTGAAGCATCAATGGTAGTGGTGTAGGAAAATGGTAAAACCGCTATACACAACTAGTGTATCCATAAAAAGTTGTTATTTTCCTCGAAAATTGTGTCTCTGGGCTCAAAATACACTAATGTTATATCCGTATTTTTTTACGGGGGCATTATAATTAATTAAAACTTGTATTAATTCTTGTGAAACATAACACTCAGCCTACTCGATTTAATTTGTTTTCAGCTAAAATGCTGGAAATATTACTTTATTCACCGACGTTATTACTAAAATTGACTCTGTTATCATACTTATACAATTACGTACACAATGGTAAATACCTAACTGATAATAATTTTGCAATGCCCAATGTTCGCGTGAATTAAATAATATGTCACGAATGGAGATAATCTAGCGGTAAGCGGTAATAAGTATTGGGATATTGGAAGGTCATAACGTTAGAACATTATCGTGATTTATCCTTGGGCGCAAGTTGGGGGGCCCGCTATTAGCCAAAGCCAGGACCTGTGTAATGGGCCGTGGGCCTCTGTTTACTGCGCGCAACAAAACTAAATGTAACCGTACAACTTTCATGTGGAAATAAGCCTCATTCTACACATTTAAAGAAAATGGATTCATATGAACAAAGAATATCCACAACACAAAGTAAGTACCATAATTAAACGCAGAGCAGTAACAAAAGTTTCGTCGATTATTTCGTTAACACAGGCTCGCGAAATGATTTACAAAGTTTCACAATCGCAACAATGGGCACATTTATCTTTTTAAAAGTTTTGCCTTCGTTATGGCTAGCTCTGAAAAATATTAACGCGTTATTTTCAAAATAAAAAGAAATCCTTTTAAGACTATTTTTTCTTAGAACGTAATGTCTTGGTTATTCCTCGTCAGATTTATCAGGTTCAGCAATGGAGGGCACTTGTTGCTGCAAATTAATTAGAAAACAAGTTAACAAAAAGTGCAATAAACTTCGTTAAGGAAGCTTAATTTCCTGCTGGGCTCGAAAGAGACTGGCATTAATCAAGTGAAATCGTTTCGACTGCCGCGGATTTCATTACGGATTCAGAGCATTTGGGGATTATCATTACAATGGAATCGTGGAGATAGGCGCCTTCATCCACTCGCGCACTTTTAGTTTAGTTAGTTAGGTACTTACAAATTGGAGCTAATGTCTAAGCGGGCGAATGGGTAGAGAAGTTGGGACAAGAGCTTGAGTTGTATACCGACTATGAGGGTCGCTGAAAATATCTTTACTTATTATTTCCCTCATGGAGGCTAGCGCTTCATTGCCATGGTTTAGTATTTTCATAGACGTAGATGTCTATGTTATCAAACGACCCTAAAAGGAATCAAAATATTGTCGTCTAATACCTTTTTGCCTGATTTTACATGCCGATAGAACAGGTTTTAATCTTACCTATTTGTAGTTTTTACAAAAAAAAAATATTACTGTGAGATTAATTTGCAAAAGGTGATGTACAGCTCAATCAATGTAAATAGTTGTCTTACCTTAGACTGCAAAATTAGTTGGAAGTTAGGTGAAAATTATATTTTTTTCATAATTGGATGCAAGTAGGTAGGTAAATCAACCAAAAATCTAATTGAATATCTATTAGGCATAAATATTCACATTTTCTGCCTGACAATAACTTAAAAATATTATTCTTATCCAAATAAGTCACAATTATTTAAAGATGCTTATTTGCGATACATCAGACACAGCATTTAAATTCCACACGGAAGGTCACTTTCATACGTGCACCTTCATATAAATGAGTATTCCAACTACTCGCAGAATGATGTAAGTAAATTCCTTATACCTACAAATTAACGCCATAATATAGATGTAAACATACGTGGCACATGAAAAGATTCGCCTCTCACGTGCAGTAAATTGACTTTTGACTTTGAAGTGTCGATCAAAGTTATGGGATGAAGTCTGAGCCCGTTTGCGATCCCCAAGTTTCCTCGTTTGCATCACTTAAGGCGTGGAAAGGCTTTAAGTGCGGCCGTGATTAGCTCGCTTCCACCGAATAGTTACACGGGCCTCTTGATTCTAATGAAACCTTTTACTACATACTGCTCTCCTCTCCTTGCCTACTAATGGTCTACGAACTCTGTTTCAACTAACCCTCTTGATGTAGTTAGTTAGGTATCGTTGACATACATACTGTACGTTTTACAGTCTAAAGGTAATGCAATACTGAAACGCCACTAAAAATTAAGTAGTTTAAATTTCGTTACCATAAACGAAATGAATACCTACTTAATTAATTAAGTAAGCTAGTTAAGTATTTTAAAACTTACATCTTGGGACAGGGGCAACCATCCATGAATGGTGGAAATATGCTCCGAGTAAACTAGATGTTATTATGACGTTCGTATGGGACAGTAGTTGCTGTTGCCTTAATTTAAATAAAACTGACTACTATAGTTTTGATGTTTTTACATGCCGTTTAATAATTGCGAGTTACAGTTACACAGGTAGGTAACATTTTATGAAATGTGTGGAACTACCAGTGTCCATAACAACTAATACGTATACATATAATATTCAAAACTGAAGCATAGCTATACGTATATCACCTAAGAACTTAAGGATCATAATTATATCTTCATCATCATCCTCATAACAAGGCAGGCAGAGCTAGGTCCCACCTTGCCGTGGTGGGGGGGCTCTAGTAGTCGTGGCGGCACCCCACGATGAAGCTAAGAGGAACCCAGCGGCCCCGACACCTTAGTGCGGGCTGCCCCAGGAGGGTCGCTCCTGTAAGTGGTGCCTGCTTTGAGTCATCGGCAGGCCCCCTGTGAGCGACGACGTCGTAGTCTGGGAAGTGGAGGGCGACGTGCAGGTGGCTCGGGCACTTTGGTGCAAGCTGGCTTGTGGGGGTCGCCCCTAGCGTGATCTGCAGCCCGGCAGGTTCACCTAGGGTGTGACGGCGGCGTCGTCTGGGAAGTGGCAGCGTCGTGCAGGGCGGTCTGGGCCACTGGTGCAGGCTGGCCCTGGTGGGAGGGTCGCGCAAGCGACAGCGTCGCCGACCGAATGGTAGGGTCGGTGTCGCGCGGGCGGGGCTGCGAGGGGTAGTGGTCGGGTGGAGTGCAGGAACACCGCTCTTGCTCTCCCTACCCACCGCAGCCGAGGGTCGCGGCGGGAGAGGCGTGCTGGTATGGCGATGCGCCACTCTCCCTATCCGCCGCGACCCGGTGGGGCCACACCGCTGTTGTGGCAAAGGCGAGGCTACAGGGCAAAGGGAGTGGGGGCAGTTGCCCCTCCCGTCCCACGTAGCTTGGATATGGGGACGCGGCGGAAGTGGCGTGGTGGTATTTTACCACTCTCCCGATCCTCCGCGTGCCCGGCCGCGTATCACGTGTCCCCCCCAAAAAGCGAGTTGGAGAAACACCATGGGGTTTAGCCGGTGAGAGCCCGGCATAAGCATTCCCTGCCCCCGCAGGGAATGTGTATCCGAAATGGATTCCCCATGTAAAAAAATAAAAATAAAAGGTAGGTTAGGAAGCCAAACATAACGTTACAGCTACGGTCTTACACTTAATTAATGATGGTCTAAAATACGCCTGTTTGTTTGTGAGTAGCAGACTCTGAACAAGTTAAGCCTTTGTCGCTACAATCCCGCGATCGCAGTTTCCGCTCCATTACCCCCTAGACTATAGAGTCCTCAGAGGATTTATCAATGTCTTCGATACTTGCTTAACTATTATTTTCAACTTTTTGCACTTCTATAGTCGAACTTTGATACTTATTCTCAATGCTAAGTAAGTAATTAAGTATATTTTCTGTGTAAGTCCCATGGCAGCGTCTGCTTCCACTGTAAGAAGAGTTTTTTTTAACTCTGTATCAACCACATTTATAATTTAGGTAGTCGTAAAGTTAGAAGGAAAATACAAACCAAACAATTTTTTTTATCAATGTAAGTGTAGTTTTATGCAAGTGGTAATTTTTTCAGCTTCCTAAAGACGAACCACGTTCACGAACGAAATTGGATAAATAATTTTCTTTTAATAACAGTTAAGTACCTATTTAATGTGAAGATTTTCAGGTGCGATTAAAACCTGATGCAGAAATAAAAGACTTCATTCACTATATAAATGTTATTGATTTTTCAGAATGAAAACCTTCACAGAGAAGTGAAGGCAAATATTGTAAGGAAACCGGCAGTATAAGAAGACATCTCATGACGCTGTTCTACTTACAATTAGTCTCAATCGACTTTTCGTAATTTATTGATCCTAAATGCATCAATAATTACTCACAGCTGCTAAAGGCTGATTGAGTTACCTACGCAAATCGGCCGTTAGTTCCCATTCAAGACGGTGCACAATATTTATGGCATGTAATTAATTTACGGGAACATCGCCTTTACTGTTTAGTAAATTAGAATATGGTAATTGGGACTTCTACTCGTTGGTGCAATGAGGTCGTCGGTAGTCACTCCGATTGATGTCTCTTCCATTAGGATGTGGTTATCTTGATTCATATATTCATTCATTTCGAGAGGTTCTCCATGGAAAATAAATCATGAAACAGCGGTAGGATCCTATTTTTTTTATTAGTTAACAGTCGTCATACATACATAATGGCTAACTTCTTAGTGTTACTCGTGTTCGAATAATAGTTATTTTTGGTTCACATAAGTCTGTTTCATATCATCCAAAGAAGTCCGTAGTCCCAAGTTCCGTTTTTCATCATGAGTTTTAGCACCTAATGCAATTTTGTCCATGTTTATCTGTCTAGTGCCAGTGTTCATTAATTCAAGTACTTTATAGATTCAATTAAATTAACTTTGGAGCTAAAACAGCAAATTTTCTTTGATTGAGTGACGCAAGCTGACTTTGAATACGAGAAATAAATATAATTTACTCACCTTTCAATCTTGAATGTAAACAATATGGATACAAGTTAGCTATTAAACTAGATTCTAATTTAGCAACACTTATTATAAAGCTCTAGCATTAGAGCATAGATCGTAATTAATTTAATAAAACTTCCATCTAGAGTTTGCGTCGCCATTAACTTGATTAGGCTCAGAAAATTGGCTCTAAAATTTGATATTTCGTGCGATAGTTTGCTTATTCGCGTGAAATGTATAATCAGTGAAAATTCTTGGCTCTATTTTGACATTTAACTAGAACGATCATAATCAGACTAAAAAACATTTTGTTTTTACACTCGTCGATTTTAAAGGGCCAATTTATTGCGGATTCCTGGAATAAATGAAGGCAAACATAGGAACAAGGGGTGTGCTTGTGTGCGCCGCATGCTCATTTCGTTTGAACGTGCGCGTTTGGCATGAAGGACTAGGCTAGACGTAAGAACGTTTTTAAGCGTCAGATTAGCGAGGTAGCAAAGTCATAGATGTCTAATGGGTAACCTTCCTCTTACCGAAGATACACCAAAAGTGAGCCCATCGCTTTATCAGGAACTGTGAATATAAAAAATATGCTTGCATATATATAAGCATAGGCGTTACAACACCCACTTTCCACTGAAGATAACTAGACTTAGTTATCTTCAAGCACTATACGTATGCCATTGTAAAAATGACTGCTTAAACATATTCATAAGAAAATCGTACTATGTTTTCACCATTAAGCTCGTAGTGACATTTAAAAAAACGGAGGTATCTTCTGACACGCTCGTGTTAATTAAAAAACATTAGGAGGTAGGTATTCTTCTATCTGTTCAAGTTAACCAAGTTATTTTCTTCCCAAGTGGGAAAGGACTTGAAACTTCACTTTCAATGTAGATATTCAACAGCCTGTAACTGAATAAACCAAACTCCACTCAAGCTGACACGCTAGTGATTGCTCGTACTGGCGTTTATACATAAATATTTTGTGTCCTTACAGCATATTATAATACATTCTTAGAGACTGTAAAAAGCTTTTGTAGATCGATACACAATGCGGTGGCCTACTTTATTTTATACTAGCGTGTACTACGTACAAACGACGGCTGCCGGTATATATGAACATTCCTGTTTTTATTATTAAAATTATATCTTTTAGGCCTTGTGGGCAAATAAGGTCAAGTAAGGAGTGAGGTCAAAGTTGACACAACATAATAAATAAATATGAGAAACATTCACGTAATACCAGTAACTCATTATATTTTTATGGTTTAAACGGTGTAAAACACAACAATAAGAAAAGAAAACGGTGCTACGAAGTTTGTTGCGACATCTTGTACAAAAAAAAAAAAGGATATAAAAAATATAAGACGTAAATATACAATAAATTAAAAAAACGGGTTTCGCGGGAATAAAATGAAATCTACGCGGGTAATACCACAGGGCACAGCTAGTATTCAATAAATACTTACGTCACTTTTTTTTAAGCTTATCTAGCCGGATGTCAGGAACTGGATCCTCTTAATGTCCCATAAATACATGGATACATGGTAGTCCATAATGGTTCTGGGAATACCGTCTTAGCTTACCCAACAGAAGAAATACGTCTGTCTATGTTCAACGGGTTGTTCATGTTGAAAATTTCAGTGTATTACGAAGTTTCTTAATGATTTCAAAAATAACATCTTAATTTCGTAAAGGAAAATAAAAAACTAAAAAGTAACAAATGATAAAAGTTCATTTGTGATAATCAACCAGCTTTTCACAACAGTGAATAATGTATCGTCCGGGGCAAACATAGAGAATATGTTACAGTTAACGAATGTCCAGTGGACACATATAGATTTAAATGGAGTGTCGGAACTAATAGCCCCGTGATTGATACAGCCGCACCTGTACCGCTCTATTCCCATCCGCAACTATGGCCGAGCTTAACGATTCAACATCGATCCTTGCACATACGACACCATGTGGCTACTGCTACAACTGTAATTATTAAGCAATTACACAATTCACATTGATTTACCTAACTATACTAATACTATTGCTATCTTAGTCTAGTCTAGTAAAAAACTATAAATATTAACATTCTACATTCAAAATATCTTTATTTGATTAGACTTCTTACTTCTTCTTCAAATCGTCAGAAGGCCACAAAAATACATGATTATAAATGTTACCACCGGGTTCCGAACGTTGCTTTTGTTGAGAAGAACCCGGCAAGAAACTCAATAATTACTTTTTGAAAATATATATTATATAGTTTTATTGGTTACAGTATTTATATCTCAAGAATATAAGTCCATGGACACAGTTCAAATTCTCAATTGTCAAAAATAATAACTAAAATATTACAAATATTTGTGAGCATGGCAAATTCCAGCCAGACAATGCAAAGATCAAATTAAGATTAATTAATTGTAGCAAAAGTACAGTGCCAATGGGATTATTTACAATAATTTTCCGACAAAGATACATCCCAGGCTCCCTTATCACAAATATAATCAATTACATTATAATATCCTTTTTTGAACAAAACTACTTTATATATACTTAATACTAGCTAATCCCTGCGGTTTCACCCGCGTAGAGTTAATTTCATGGGTGACCCGCAAAACCATTATAATTTATTTAAATAAAAGTAGTCTAAGTTACCCCCCAGTGAAAGTCCCGTTAAATCGGTTCAGCCGTATCGGAGACCAGCCGGAACAAACAGACAGACGGACAGAAAGAGAATGGTTTAGAAAAATATTATTTTTTGTGAAAAACTTTTGGAATTACAATCAGACACTTCAATTTTATTTTTCTGTTTTCTGTCCTCTAATCTTCTATATTCCCACAAAAGCACCTATTGTGATTACCGTTGTAGTGTAGGTATGTAGTCAAAAACTCAGACAATTGTTTGGTCTGAGTTATTAAACTACAAAATAAACATTCCTTAACATTCTTTACTATTTATTCGACTACGGCCAAACATAAAGGATTTTGAACGGTATGTATGTTCATCTGTTCCCTCAGAACTATCTTATCATACTTAACTTATCATAATTTGACAAATGAGGTATCGTTGGTTGGATGTATCTAGATTCTCCGCTGGTTATAGTCAAATAATGGGCTTAGTGACCACATTACGAAAATATATCATTACTTAACTGTTTCACGTGGTTTATTTTATTGCACTCGATAGTTGGGAAAAAATTCTAAAATAGAATCATACATACATATGCTCACGCCTGTATTCCCCAAAGGGGTAGGCAGAGGTGTTGTAATCACAACACCCACTTTTCACCGAATTTGATTAAGTGCCAACGTAACAGATGGTGAGTCTATCGCCGTCTCAGGCACTATACATACGTCTTTGAATTACTTCTCAGAAATATGCAGGTTTCCTCACGATGTTTTCCTTCACCGTAAAGCACGTGGTATGAAATCACTGTACATAAGTTTTTTAGAAAAACTCATTGGTACAGGCCCCGATGAGATTCGAACTTGCGTCGCTTGCGTAGCAGGCGACTGCTCAAACCCCGAGGCCACCACGGCTCTCCAATACAATCATATTACCTTTAATCCTATCGATAATACTAAAGTATACTAAAATAAACGATTATAACTGCAAAATGATATACATTACTAGTTTTCTTTCAAGTTGTACACTATTAATTTTAAGCTGTGTTTACCTATAAGTAATTTGTATATTTAGTTTATAAGCTTCAGATGCAACAATTGTATGTATGAATGTAACAAATTGTTGGTGAACCCAAAAAATAATAATAATAATAATAAATTGTTTAAAAAATAAAGCCCGATTACTGAAAAATCACGCTCTCAAGAGTATGAAACATTGTGATGTTCGGAGGAAAGCCGTGGTCATATGCCACTATACTTAATATGCCACGGCTATACTCCGAACATCACTTGTTTCAAACCTTTGAGAACCAGATTATTTTATTCAAAATGAAGGAATTTGAACTCGTTACCATACAATATTATAAACCTCAACTCGCTGCCAGCATAGTACCTGCAATAGTACTAGTAATTGTTATTGGAATGACATACAGGTGCTCTCATGAGTTATGAGCACTGACCTAAAATTCGCTGTAGCCCTTTTATGAGTCTGTCTCTGTCTGTGTGTATGGCGTGACGCGAATGAAATACATGCGCAGTTATCCAAACAATTTTCGCTAGGCGCTAATAACTTGTGAGGGCACCTGGGCCTGTATGCAAAGTTACATTATCCTTCACGCTTCGCTAATTGAAACGATACAAAATGTATGGGAATGAGCATTTTGATAGGATAGAAATGGAAATTAACTTTCAAGATTTTGCATATTTAGTAAGAAACTAATCGAGTAAAAAGGCACGCTGATTGATGCCGTCAAACGTCGAGTAAACAAAGTGAGACGCATCGAGCACTCAAGTTTGACACATTTTCAGGCAGGAAACAGTCACATTGAGTGGTTAAGTCGCATACGTGGTGTTTAATAACGTAGCGTAGAGCGTACATTTATTCCTTCAATGAATTCCCTATTTTTAGATTTGAGTATACTTTAAGCCCGGGTTAAGGCTGAACCTGACATCTATAAATCGACTACCTTACTCAAAATACTCGCAAATACTTGCAGTTTACACAATCTTCACGAGAACAACTAACTGTTACATTGAACGCGTGTTTTAGAAATATTTTTGTACGGCAGATGTGGAGGCGATATAGGGTTTAAAATCTGGCAGAAAATATAAAAATGGAATATTGGAAAAGTGAATCGTTCGACATGTTTACTTTGTTCAGTAGGTAGTAGGTGTTAATTGGGGACGCTGAGCACGTCGGCTTGTTGACTTGCGACAGGGCCATTAGGCCTGAACAGTAAGGGGGCACCCGCACGCCCGACACCCGAAACCCGGGCCCGCCCGTTCTTTGCGCTTATCTCTATTATGTCAAGCTAAATTCACTTCAACTGTAAACACCAAACTTCGGACCACGTATTTTGAATCTGTAAAAATAAAAAGATATTGGGTTTTACCCTTAAGTTGCTTTCAAACATCCATGATTGAAAATCAGGTCGTAATTATGTAAAAATCTCTATTTGAGTAGTTATATTTTGACTGGAGACGACTATTTAATGAAAAGAGAGAGAGAGATAAATATGTGTTGAAAAGAAAAAATATATACATTATAGATGCTGGGTTTGGTTAGTTTGTAATTAACCAAGTTTCTAATTCTTATTTAAGGTTCTTGTCCGACAGGATAAGATGTAATATAGCTACACAATTATATTTCTATTTTACAAGGAAAAAGGGGCCAACTGATGACCGTTTAAGCAGCGCGTATATATTTTCATTAGTCTTGTAGACTTTAATACATAAGTACCTTTTACTGTAGAAATAATATAGTTTAAGATCAGATGGGTTACAATAATTAGTTTAAGCAGCTATGCTTTGCTAGCGCAAAGCTCAGAAATTCTTAATACGTTCTACTCAAACCGATGACAGGCCCCCGGTACTTAAAACTCATTACAAATAGAAAACTTGGCCCATATTAGTGTCTCTCGGGATCGTGCCAAGAAGTCTAGCAGCATTGCCACGTTGGATAGCAATGCTGATTCGTTGAGCGACAAAAGCCCGCTTGTCAAGAGATGCTTCTACCAGACGACGTGCATTTGAAAAGTTGATGAATTATTTCTATTTCAATCCGAGTAATTTCGTCAGTTTTTACATTTGCGTTCAAAGTGAACAAAGGGGCTTGTTTGATAGAGCTTCTGCTTCGACGACTGTAATTCTACAAATAGAATTAAAGCGATCAGGAATACTGTGTAAGCGGAAGTTAAACAGTAACTAAGACTTTTCTTTTATAAATACAAAATAAGCTTTCCATAAATAAATTTAATAACTTTTTATAAAACACGGATTGACGTTATTTAATATCGCATCTAAAAATATGCTTAAGTACCACATATGAAATATTACTCTACACGATATTAAATATGTTGAGATATATTTAATCCTTTGGTACCACCACTCTCTCTCATTTCTATGAACGCTAATAATAGGTAATACTCAGAACTTGGATTATTAAACTGATGGCTAAAATTGGAATAGTTTTGAGTTGGTGTGTGAAACTGCTGTCAGCAACATACAACTTTACCCCCCAACACATTCCAAACGTTATTTGTTGGAGAAATTATATCAATGGCAAAATTATAAAATGTTCATCAACTTCAAATAATCATCACGTTTAGTCTAGGGCCTTCGCGGGGTTTACTTTCAGAGAGAATGTATGCCGCACAGATCATCAATTTTTTTCATATTAATGAATTTGAATTTTATTACTTTTAACTTATGATTTTCGGCATAATATTATAAACTGTAAAACACCTAACTTCACAAGTGATAAGTAATTGAATGGGTTATTCACCCTTATGTCTTACCGAGTCACCCTCATGGCTCGAAGAACACGTTAATCCGTCAATCCCGGATGCCTACTCAAGGCAATTGGTACAAGGGAATCATTTAAAGTCAAAGAACGAGGTACAAAGAACCTACAGGATGCGAAGGTCAGCCGGAGTTCGATTACATTTCCTGTAAAAATCTTCTGATTAAATAAGGTGTGGTGTGGAATTTCAATTACTGTTAAAACCAAACAAACATACAGATGAGCTCAAGCAAAGGAACTATGTTTGAATTAATTCCTGTTATCTACTACTAATATTATAAAGGGAAAGATTTGTTTTATTGTGTGTTTGTTTATTTGCATTGAATAGGCTCCGAAACAATTTTATCGACTTGAATAATTCTTTCAGGAATCGATAGATACAGCATCAGCGAGTAATATAGGCTATATTTTATCCCCGTGCTCCCACGGGAACGTTAACTATGCGGGTGAACCCGCGTGACGTCCGCTAATATGGGCATATAGAGGAGCCTTGGCAGTCAAGCGGTTTGAGCAGTCGCCTGCTACGCAAACGACGAAAGCTCCAAACCCAGCGGATCAATACTGCTAAAATACAAATCAGTACTGCTAAAAACTTATGTGCAGCGATTTTCACACTCCGAGCTTTAGGGTGAAAAAATACATCGCGAGGAAACCTGCATATGTTAAGTCTGGATAGAAATTCAAAGATATATTGTGTATGCAATGCCTGAGACGGCGGTAGACTCAGCATCTGTCACATTAGTACTTTTCATTAGCTTTGGCGAAATGTGATGGCTTCTCTTCTGGGATGGCGTGAGCATATTTTTATATTTTTCTTTGGGCTTATTTTTTTCAGATTTTTTTATGACCATTCACTTCCTAGACAAATATATTAAAAATCCGTTTGAAATTGTAACAGGTTAGCCCGGCGATTCGTAAATACTTAGAATTAAAACCACGTTAACTTTTTATTGAAACATAAAAGGCGCCTTGGCACGCGCAAAAAAATATCTAATTGCTATAACGTAATACGTTTTTTACTACAATCCGTAAATTCCCCAATAAAAACTTAATTTAACATAGTAAAAATGCAATTTTTATTCTCCAATCGTCCGCCTTAAACTTTCCAGCGAGAGCCGTTTCTTACGAGTTATGAGAGCAACGAGGGGAATATTGGAATTTATTTTTATGAAGCGGATCCCCAACCGAGTTAATCTGTTAATATTGAACATTTCCCGCAAGTGTAAACCGTCGCCAGCCCCACAGCGACAAACACAGATAATTACATTTACTTTGGTACCTACTGCTTGTGACGTGAAGAACAACGATATCATGTTTGTGACATTGTAATTGGGAGTCCACTGTTATTACATTGCTATGTCCATATGTACTTTCCTAGACATTAAGCCTTGTCTTGAAAATGAATTAGGTTAGACGACAATTAAATTCACTACAGCTGTTGACTGTCTTATGAGTTGGTTTATTTTAGCAGACGCGTATTTAGGCTAAGGCACCAATGGCGGAGAAAGTTGAGGTGTGCCAATGAAGCTTAATATTTAAGGCAATTAACTTCCTGCCCTTTGAATTAGATTCACTTTAGTTCTACCATCTCATCTTGCGAAAAGTACGTTCCTGGTAAAGTAAAGCTTGCCAAGAAGTATTTTAATATTAGAAAGTCTGGGATTTAATTGCGTTCCTTTTCTGAAAGGGACTATGCGTGATGATACGTTGTATGTATTTATGTCTGCATGTATATTATAGATCTGTTGAAAGTATGTATGTAGAACGCAGTTGCGATAGCATGTGCTACATATACCATTGTTTATTGGCAACGACACAGATTTCATTACAGTATTGCAGCTTTTTGAAACTGGATTTAGTGACAGTGATCAACGAGCGAATGGGGAGAAAATTATTTAACAACAATGTGCTGTTACTTCATCGTACTAGTTTACTTCACCCATAGATCAATGAATGTGCGAGTAAGCGTTTTTATTCATGCAAATCGTTTTGGATCAGCTCATGAGCGTCCATTTTAAACCGCTCTGAAAATGTAAAATACAAAAGTGTTAAGCGCTAGTTGATTTTCTGTAAATTTTGTGAGTAAATAAAATGGATCCAATAACAGAGTTTTCCGGCTAAGCGCACGAGATTGAAGCATTTCCCTTTGTTCATTTTGTGGTCGTTACACACGTAGCAGAGCAGTGCGAGTCGGAGCGGATGTCGGCGGAGCGGTGCGTCCGCTGGCGGACAGTGGCTAAGTGGTCTGTCGAGGCTCGCTTACGCGTGATGGATTGCGCAACCGTTTCTATAACACTGTCCTATTTAGTCTTAGCCTTAATGATGTACCGCGCTTCGCAGGCCTCTGAATACTTCATGATACTAATGACGCTCTTAATATTCTTCACATATTATATTCACTTCGGCATGCAAAGGTTATTTATTTTGAGTTCTGTTTGTTTACCATCAAAAGCAACATGGATTCAAGTTCAAGTAAAAAGTTTTATGTTAAGTCGCAGTTTACTTACCTGTAAATGGGTATAAGTATATTGTTTTTTAAAACAACAATATTACGAATTAGTTTTTCACTGCCGCCGTCCAAGTCACCGCGTTGACGTAAACGCAGATTTGTATAGTTATAGATAATGTACAAATTGAATCATAAAATACCTTAGCAAAAAAAAGTTGCCTTTATAAAACGTGATAGACGAAGAAAAAGTAATATTGCGAAATTCATCAAGTCCATAAATAACGTTACATGAACGTTTTGCACCAACAGAGCGTAATCTAAATGCTCGCCTGAGTATTTGTTCATGGCAATACGAGGCTCACATTTTATTAATGTAGAAATCTGAATGTAGGCAGACGTCTCTGAGTGATATGCGGGAAAATTTATGACTTTCGTGTTAGCAAGCTCTTATATTATACTTATGCATATATTACTATTGATAATTAATAATACCTAACTGTGTCATTTTGTTATAGTCACTCGACCGTTAGTATTAGCTTAAACACGAACAGACGCCGATCATATTTATAGATTCGTCTAAGTATTTACAGAGATATATATGTTTTTATTGAAACAATAATAGCGGATTTAGTGTAGTTTGACCGCCTCTATCGATAGACTCCAATCAGTGCAAATAGTTTGAACGTTTACATATATGATTGGCAATAGGTCCTCCTTCAATCCGTACTCCGTTCCTAACGATATACATACATCAAATGTTTTTGTTAGATGTGCTGGTCCATAGCTAGTGACTGAATGTTCGGTGTATCCGAATATACATGAAAAATCTGTGAAAGAAATTACCACATCTTTCATGGCGAGCTTTATTTTCTCTTGTTGTAGATCTATCTATCACGTTACGGCACTTAAAATCATCTTGCAAGCCATAGTAAGAAAAATATCACTGTTACATGTTACGCAGTTTTATTTTAACTAAAAATAGCCAAGTGGAATATTTATAGCATCTCTAGCTTGAACCGAAATCGCACATAAGGCCTCAAATCAGTCAATGTGTGTTTACTTATTCGAGTTTCAAGCTGGGATTTCGTGCATTAATGCAACTATAACTATTAATTGTCGGGAGTAACAAGATTCAGTGCAGCCATAACAGTATGGTTCATTCATGAAGCAATATACATATCTCATCATACCAGCTGCAAATCATTCGGTAACGTAATCACACCACATAAGTTCACGGTTTCCAATAGTATAGTTATGAAGTATTAGTTCAATAAATTGTATATGTAGGCTCCCTCATGATGGTTTCCTTCACCCTAAAGCACGTAAAATTATTATACATTAGTTTTTTTTTAGAAAAGCCTTTGATACAGACCTTGCCGGGAAAACCCAAGGTCACCACAACGTCTCGAAAAAAAAAACAGGAAAGTATTTAAGTGTTATTTTATTTTGGTGATAATTACAGCTTCATAAATAATATATCATTACACTATGATACAAATATATTAAGGAGCACTGAAACGATTCTTATTTTATTTACCTAAATATGAAAAATGGTCGATAGAAATAATAAGTAGAGGTGGAGCAACAGACAGGTGTAGGGTTACAGGCCCTAATTTGCAAGTGAACCGTAGCGATAATACGCCGCAGGGCTTTTAATGATAGGATGGAACGCCTCTAAAATGGTCTTGGAGACCTAAGTATAATATCTATAATGTAGCTCTAAAACGGTAGACTTCGACGGGCAGATACATCACAAGGTATTACTGCTTGAGAAATTGCAGGGAGGTGACGTGACAAAGGCGCGGAGGCACTCAACGCCTCACCATTTAGGCATGTAAAATGTCTGGAATATGTAAGTATTGGGAGTAAAATACTAACATGTTCCAGTCTTAAGAAGATTTTGTACATGCTTAAAATCTGAATTTTAACAAAACCTTAGTGGTTGTCACATAAAACCAGTCCAAATTAACGAGGTATTCTTATCAACTTCCAGATACAAAATGCCTACTTACAGCCCTTTAATTAAGGGTATTAGTTGTGAGGACTTAGTAGGTAGGCATACCACTGAAAGCAGTAAAAAAGTAAGTAAATTGTATGACGTAACGAATTTAATATCTGAATGTTTTGAATATTTTGTATTTTTTTTATTCCTGATATAAATTTTAGTTCTATTACATTATACAGTTATTTTGAGTCTATTGTCGTTTCAGTTACTTTTTTAGGCAGTTTAGGCAGAATTACAAACAGACTCTTCAAATTTATTTATCTAATTCAAATCAAATGTTAAGTCGGCAATCACTCAGTAGATTTGATTAATTTTATGTTTTGAGTTTTTTAACGTGTCAGTCTCATATTATTATTGCTGCTGGGAATGGAAGTTTTTAATGGCCGAGCCCTAAATTCTGTTTTTTTTAATTAACTGACATCCCAGTGAAAACTGTGATTAGGTAGATAAGTAAGTTAATTAAAACCGCAACAGATAAATTTTAATCTCAAACGCCAAATAAGTGTGGCTACTCAACCCAATAGTCAAAGGTAAAATAATCATACTAAAAGCTAGTAGTGAAGCCACGTCAAAAACAAGGATACCCGTCGAGACAAAACCTTGGGGTTTAAAGCGCTACGTGCTCCGGATACAACGGACATTATAAGTCCCAACTCAAAGATCCATACAGAATCGCAATTAGCCGAACTCGGATTGCGAAAACGTCACGATAAGTAACATTTTCAATTATATTTAAGCTTAAAAGCTACCTACTTTATGGTAATGCGCGTATTATAGTGCTCTCCGAGAAAGGGATTCGTTCATAATATCTTTACTCGCGCCTTTCCATAGGAGGGACTACTTCGAAAGACGACTAGATATTATTTGAGTTGTAAAGCGAGAGATATTAGAACATCTAGTTTTCAAGAAAATATTAATGCCTACGTTGGCATCGGACACTAGTTTGTCATCTTAGCTCTATACTCCGCACCCGTGTGGCTGGAAATGTTATATTATTTTTACTTGACCATATACCATACCAAATTTGGACTTGAACCACAAAGCCTCCTAAAACGCATCTAGTCATTCGTCAACGTTAAAGCACAGGACGCTACTGAACAGTAATAAGGTCACACTTGTGAACACAATGTCACCGTAAACGCCGATGTGATAAAACACTGTAACTAAGCATTTATGTAAGTAAACCTCATTGGTATCAAAACATATCCATGCGGATGACTAAACCACACGACCACCTCAGCTAAGGATAGGATAAGGCATTGATATTTGCACAAACATCCGTAAGTTTACTTATTTACTTATCTGTCGGCAACATATCCAGTGATTACACGGTTTACAGCCCCGCATCAAGTGCCTCCCATTATGTTACACTTACAACTTTGTACAAATCTTTGTTTGAGATAACTTCTTCGAATGAACAAGATGAACTTCTCAAAACGCGATGAATAATTTATAAGAACAATATGCGAAAACGATCAGCTTTTTCAGAGTTATACGTCAGATTATATCAACAAATGGTAGTTGAACAGTTTGTTTTTCAACAATTTAATGATATTTACTGACGGTTTGCTTGAACACATGAATATTCTTCTTAAACACATTTTACAGATTTTATAATATTATAAATATAATTTGGCTTACGTCATATATTTCATAGGATGACTGTGATGAAAACACAGTTCAATGACTACACAACTCAATCAAACTTTTTCCAAGCGAGATCTCTTGCAGCAGTGAGTGAGAGTAATGGCAATCGATATTACACGACGTGCATAAATACCGATCAAGGAATTAAAGCAATGAAGAACATGGCAAGTGCATATAATTTAAATGATCATTATGAGGGAACAAGGAGCGTTTACGCACAGTAATCGTATAAAGCTCCTTTATAGCCGTTTTGAGCGGTGGTGAGCTAGAGCCAGGATTAGGGAATGATGGATGCACTGCAGGATTACCGAGCGCTCGTGTGCGCTCAGATGACCACTGGCTACCGAATACCGACTGGCACGCTTACTAAGCGTTATGTAAACATGCACCTGTTTATTGTTCCGCCAAACACCAATTTGGCAAATAGCAGCAATTAGTTATCTACTACCCCACGTATGTATGATTCTGTTTGTATTGTCACATCGCTCAAATACATGCTTTCTTAAATAATGCACTATAGTCGACTTTAATGATTAAATAATATATTAAAGAGAACCTTAAAATAAGCGTTCTGCAATCAATATCAATAAATATGGGAGGGCTGGTCATCTGAAGCTACGCTTTTAGTTATAATTAGATGTACTAGATTTTTAGTTATGTTAATTTTTATCGACATTTATGCATTGGAACTTTGTCCATGAGCTACCGTTTCATAAATTATTTATTTTGTATTTTTTTAATTCTATAAAATTTTTGAAAAGAGTAATTACTGAGTTTCTTGCCAGGATCTTCTCAGTAAAAGCAACCTTCCGAACCTGGCGGTAGCATGTATAATCATAAATCTTATATAATTATGTCATTCTGACGATTTGAAAGTACTTCGTAAAAAGTCTAATCGAATAAAGATATTTTTGACTTTGACTTTAATAAAAAATATTTTAATTTACAAAAATAATTCATATTTCATGTTTCTTCTCGTATGTATTTTATCGCTGCAACTAGGTAGTTAACGATCGGATCGGAACATAGAAATTGAATGTGTGCTAATAAAATATCGATGACGATAAAATGTTCATTCTTTTATGAGTGAATAAGTCGTTAATACGTACAATAAAAGCACACGTGTGTGAGTGTGTGTGCACATCGTGGGCTTAACCATATACCAGAAATGCGATGCAAATATAACCATGTATAAGTAAGCTTATACTCGAGGACATAATGTTACTAATGGTTCAGGATAACCGAGGGGACGATCATAATTTTCGGGAACAAAGCATCGCCGTGAACGACGTGTTTTGAGTTTCTGAGGAACAATGAGATAATGATTCGTGAGATCGTAAAGCCTGCACTTGTATCTGTAGAATTGACAAAGTTTTGTCAGACGCGGTTGTTCGAGGGTTGATGAGGGCCCCTTCTCTGTCTACGCTCAAGGACACAACTACATAATGTTGCTATATTTAGCACAATACATTTTGTCGATGTTTTGAATGAATTAGTTCAGAAGACAATTTATTCGATATTGTTTTCAAGCATTTACGGAAGGTGTCAGTTAAATATTAAATATAATCGTAAAAGCGGCGCTTCGAGCAGTCCCCGCGGGGACTAGATTAAACAAATTTTGTAGCGACGGCGGCGACCGTAAATCGCGCTCGTGACCACGAGCCGTGCGTTGAGACAAATTGCAAGAAAAATAAATTGCGGATATCAAGCAAAGCTCTTGTTAAAAGAAGGAAGGTGGCAGCTGGACAAACAGATTGCTGCAGGCGGCTCGCTGCCGCTTGACAAACGAGCTCAGTCGCGACGCAGAATATGTTTTTGCCAAAACGTGTCTCCCTCAGGCATATTTAGCCATCCAGACTTTTACTTTAAAAATACTTGTACATATAACATACTAGCCGAACCCCGCAGTTACACCCGTATATGATTAATAATGTATTTCTCATAGCCTGTGTTATTCTCATGTGTAAGCTATGTATATTATTGTAATGTTTCATCAAAATGCATTCAGTAGTAGTTAACAAAATGAAATAATATGCCAATATTTTGTTGAATGTACTTTAAAATTGATAGGGATTCGGCTCGTACCAGATTTTAATAATTGAAGTGGGACAATGGACGATTTTTTTTAATATGAAACAAAATATTGGGACCAAGAAGGCATACAAACTTGGATGAACTTGGAATTAATAGTCAAGACAGAGTTTATTTACAGTTTTATTTATTAATATTTTCAGTCAAAACACATAATTATGTCAATGCCCCGAAATAATTATTCTTTGGTTACTTACATACGTACATACATATGCTCACGCGTGTACACCCCGAAGGGGTAGGCAGAGGTGTTGTAATAACTACACCCACTTTTTACCGAAGATTAAGTGCCAATATGACCGATGGTGAGTCTATCGTCGTCTCAGGTACTATACATACGTCTTTGAATTACTTCTCAGACATATGCAGGTTTCCTCACGATTTTGTCCTTCTCCGATCGAAAGGGCTGTGATAGCACTGCACATATTTTTTTTTTTAAAAACCTTCATTGGTACAGGCCTCTCTGAGATTCGAACTTACGTCGAACTCGAACATCACGGCCACTATTGCTCTTATATTGCTACAAGGAAACTTAAACATTTCTTTACGAAACTGGTTGCTCTGGTTTGTTGCTAGAACATAACAAAGACGCAGCTTAGAGGAATAGGAACCTATTTTTTACAATTACATACGATATGAGGTTCAATTCCCAAGGTGAAGAGGTCGGCCGGTATATTTTCCGTTTGAGTCACGCGTGCCTCGCGTCAGCTGGTGGCGATCGCTAAACCTTAATATTTCTCATATGAGCTGCCTCCCCTCTGTGAAACGCGCCAAGGTACTACTACTTGTGATCCTCTGTGTTCAGTATAAATAACATTATAATATGTAAAATAACTAGCTATTAAATATTCAACAGTTCTTAAGGCAGTGTAGGCGGATTTTATGAGTGACTGACAACTAAAGCCGAACTTTGTACCTAATATTGTCTTGGAGATTACTTACTCCAAATTACTATTTAAGGTTGTTAGTGGCGTCATTTACTTTAATCAAATCATATTATAAGATGATCGATGCTACATTTAAAATATCTAACTACTCATTTATGGACAAAAGAAACGTTCAAAAATATGAACAATTTAAATTCGTATAAAAAATATTTGCGAAAATGACGAAACTTGTTGAAGTATGCTGTTAAAACTTTTGTTTTACAGAAGAAGCTTGCCAAAATGATTCTATAAAGATATATCTCACTTTGAGTGACTGAATCAGTTTTAATTTTTCTTCTTTAATTGTTCACATTTCATTGTGACCAAACGATGCTAGAACTACAGATGAGATATTAAGAAGAGCCGTTTTATGTCTCCGCAGACTTTCAAATCTTCGCGAAAGTTATTATTGTACCGAATCTAGACCTCGCATAGCACAATTACTTACTAACATGTTTAAACATTCCAAGTGTGGAAGAATCAATGGGACAATAAATATAAGGGCGGATACATTTTCTTTACATTAAAATGTGACCAACATAGTAACATAAAAAGGAACCCCCTTCCTCTTGTTTTCATCGGTTAATAATAACAATGCGAACTTTCATACAATAACCTTTACTATAGTGACACTCCCAGTCTTATAAAGTCAATAAAATTTGATGATGTATCGTCGTAAAACCTTACAGGTGGAACCCTAAAAGCGCCCGTACCTTTATATCGGCTGGTATTCCGGAGGAGAAGCAGTCGCACTCAATTTCCTTTGAACATCTCTTTGTGTATGTGACCGTCCATAAACAGGCACATATATATTTGTATGAAATCCAGGCGGCTTTCTACGCGACGGTGTCTGTGCTTGACATGATATTACTTTGGAATGTGTTCATATTAAAGAAAGAAGAGGATACAATTTACATTTTAGAGGTATTGGCGTTTTTCAGAGTAGCTTTATGTGTCCTTTTACTAATACCTAGAATGTTTTTAAGTTACCACAGTAAACACACATAGGTAAATATTACAATGGTTAATAACAGGATCTCAAAATACGCCTATTAATTTTATCAGCCAGCTAATTGAAGTTACAAATAAAATTCCAGAAACATAAAATCTAGGTCACACAAGTGAAATGAAAACTCATTTCCACTCTTGACACGTGTACGATTTTCTGAGAGTAAATAAAGTTTCTTCTTGTTGAGAAATATGCAATATGTAGGTACTTGCTTTGTAGCTTTCGCAGAAACGTTTTCGGGCACTCGAATCTGAATAAGTTGTAAAGTAAAGGAATTAAGAAAAGAACTTGGTCTTGATGAAATAAAAGAAGCCTATAAAGGCCTCTCCTTAAACTCGTTGGATTATTTTTGAGGGCTCCAAGCTTTAGCAAGTGGTAAGCACATTGCGTTAGTAGGTATGAAATGAACGCCAGATCCAATCAATACTAGCCGTGGATGTGACAATACATTAGCGATTGTTATCAGTGGCAATGTGATTACATTCCCTCGTATAATTCCTATAACGGATTGTCTGTCGGGTTGACTATCCCATCTCTAGCATCAATGACGCACATCCGGCTCATAAATTCAGCCTTCGATCCATTCGGTAAAATCTAATTATAGACCGCACTCTAACAGGGTGATGGATAGATGTTCTTCCATTCGGAATTTAATACCCCTTCATCATCATTATAAACATATTGTCATCGCTTTAGGCTTATGTTGCATAGTCCCTAACAAATATGAACTATGTAACATTGTCATTGAGTTTTTGAATTTGTTGTTGTTTATGTGAAAAGATTGAGTACTGAATGTAATGGTAATAAGATCGGTTTTCATAACTAATGTTGAATGCGCAGTGCGTTAATAAAATGATTTATTAGGGACAGTAAAACGATTCACCATAATTAGCAAGTGCTGACATTACAAAAGGGTTGGGGAGTTAATGGCGGTCACAAAGACGGATATAAAACAAACGGCACGTACCGCGGCGCCTAAAACACTAACAAGAGCATAAAGTTGCCGGAGCTATCCCCACAAGCCAACATTACGAAAATCTCTCCCGGCCAGTGGGGTCAGGTATTGTGAAAAAAGCAGCGATATCACAACAAACCTCTAGGTGCTCGCCAACGTTCCCGTTGTTACCCGAACGTGACCCGAATGCCCACGCCCAAATGTTCAGGGATACTTCACAAATGTTTCCGTTACTATACGCGATCTTTCCCTTTATCGAATGCGTACTAAACACGTAAATAGGTATGCGATCACCTTAACTTCGCCGTTTAGATATATTTATAGCCGGCCACAATCGTAGATTACTACTCTATTTTTATGCGACCTTTGATACCATTTAATTCGTTTATAAAAACGTCAATTACGAGAACGTTTATAAACCATTAAATATTAAGCGATTCTATTTCTAACTAGGCAATGTACAAACATGAAAATATATTTTAGTCCAATATCAATTCGTTATATGAAATATTTACTTGAACATTGCCCATTGAGCGCAAACATTTTGCAAGGGATTTTTCCATTTAACGAACACACTCTACTCGCTTGCAACATTTTCCACGGCTTGCTTCGGGATCGATGTGCGCACAATGATATGCTCTTTAAAAAGGTTAAAGGTTTATGGAACACTGAAATGCTATATTCGTTCTGTACTGTTCGTCTCTCACATACAAACAAATGCTCACTAGATGTGCCCCGCGGTTTTACTCGGTCTTTAATTGAGTTAAACGAGAACGCGCAGCGTGTATTATTTGAAATAATGTATATATTGTAAGAGTACATTTCGGAGGGTCGTAATTTTAGCAGATTGTTTCCCCTTTACACTTTTAGTGCTGGTATATCACTTATAGCAATAAATATAAATAATAATAATCCAACTCTTTGTTCACAAATCAATTCTAACGATCACCGATTAATATGGTACTATATCTGCCAGTCACTCAGTAATTTATGCGGACTTGCTGTTGTATTGATACATGTAAACATTCTGCAGAAGCACGGGGATGGTTTATATTAATAATTCAAAATTTCCCTCGACCTTGTATAAAGAGCCTACACATTCCGGGGCTGAAACGTGAGGTTGATAAACGATATATACATTATTGACTAATCTTGTGTAATTAAGGCCAGTACCATCATAAATGTCTCACGTGCTATTTGGATTGCCTGTGTTCACCGGATCCGTTTATGGGCGGAGTCACGCGACCTAGCAACCTTCACGTCACATTTGTTGCCTAATATCCTACGAACTCATTTGGTATTGTAAGTAAATACCTATAATACGTGAATGGATGAAGCTTACGTGTTATAAAAACTTAAAATGACAAAACCGTTATGTATAACCAAATACCTGCATAGCTATCGGGTTAGAAGTTAAGCACATGAAAATTAATTCACACGATCAACTCTCAAAAAAATTTCTAAAATTGCAATTATTGCAAATTTTCTTGGAAATTTCTATAGCTATAGCGAAATTTCGTGTACCTACACACACTATTATATTTGCACCCACTATTATTATTCACATTGATATTTCAACGGGTATTATAGACTTCTTAATAACACGAATTTAATAAGCGCATGCTTTTATTTACAAAGAATATATAAGCAGTATTACAACAACTCCAACATCGACGGCCTATCTTACTGCAAAGTTCTTGCAGAACTCAGTCGCTCATAGAAGAAAACAATCAAATTAAACAGTTTTATTTGCGCAGAAATAATGTCGCGTAGTATATTTGTACAGCAGTGGTTTAGATATTGGTCTAGGACAGAGATATCGTATCTAGCTGTCATCGGCAGAAATTTCAACAAGCTTATACACTTGTATCCTCTCGCATTATACTCTACAGACTGAGCGCAACATTGTTATGCCCGAATGGTATTTATTCCATGAAATTCCTCCATATAATTTTTTTTTATATAAATAAGGTGTTTAATAGGTGTTATTTCAGGGAGATAATTAGTTTGTAAATACTGGAGTCATTACTTTGAATTTATCGTTTGTTAGGATGTATCCTTTTTTAGGATTTTATCAATATAAATGCTTTGACTCTCGTGATTTCCTAGATATATGTGACGTCACGAGTTATAAGCGCTGAACTGAAATGCGCAGTAGTAAGTTTTTAGGTCTTTTCCGGCACGACGCAAACATATACATGCCCATTATTCGCTGAGCGCTCATAGCTCGTGATGGCACCTGTAACTAACCGTTTTAATTTATATTTTTGCAAGCTTAGCAAAACAGATAGGACACAAGTTTTTCATAAAACACGTCACTCGTGTGATTCAGAGGGTAACTAAGAGTTATTTCCACAAATTCCCGAGTAGTGATAGGCCACAGCACGACGTGTCCGGTGAATCAACGAGCAGCGCTCCGCTCGGTCGGGCAAAAACGGAAAACCATTTTACGGTCCATTGTGAAGGAGGATTGGCAATTTCGTTCCGAGCTTACTCGACCATCGTCCGGCAAGTTTTACAGCGTCTGATGTAATGCGAATCTGACGATACTCTAATACATGCGTTGTATCTCTGAATTTTCTGGGCACACTGCGGTAGTGGTATACACGTAGCACTACTTTGTATTGGGGTGACATATTTCCTACCATCAATTCAATATTTCGATACACGAGGGGCAACCAAGTTTTCCCATTATAATGTTTAATAGTATTTGTATCACAGTAAGCGACCTCACACGGTGCTGTCTGAAAAGTATTGAGTATATTTGCATATTTCAATAGTTAAATTAAAAAATTGCATGACTTATTAGATGGTATAGCAGCTCCGAATTTCTAGCGGGAAACCCCGTTATGCCCTAGCAAATATTTCAATGTGAGATCTAAGTTCCAAGACGTGTCCCCTTTGTTTTATAAAATAAACACAAATATTTCATTATAACTTTGATTGTAATTGCAAAGTCAGAACAAACATTAATTAGTTTAATTTAAGTATGTAATGAAACAGAAGGCATAACTTTTCATTTCATATCACAATGTTGAACCATATCACATACTAGCTGTGCCCTGCAGCTTCACCCGCGTAGATTTAATTTTATTCCCGCGGAACCGTTAATGTTTTTTAACCCTGGAGGAGTAACTTAACTCCTTGTAACATTAGATATCTGCCAGTGAAAGTCCTGTTAAAATCGATCGAACCGTTTCAGGGATTACCTGGAACTAACAGACAGACAGAGAGAGAAGAATTTGGAAAAAATATAAATAGTTTTTTGTAGTAAGTTCCGTATAAGCTTTCATATGCATTAAGTGAAAAGCTGTTATTTTGGAATTACAAACACATACTTCTATTTTATTTATCTTTATAGATTCCTTATATAGGTATTATTATATTACTTATATAGGTATTTAATTATTACTGTTAAATGAAATAACTCTTGTTCTAATTATTATTATATGTCAATCAACGGTGTTACGTACAACTATGGGTGTTTATGTTTAGCTGTGAGTACAATCGACCCGGAAATAATTCAACTAGGTACCAACGTCCTCAATGAAGGATTATAGTTTGCGTGGCGAAGCCTTCCCTAAATCTGATGCAGGGCGGTGGGCAGGACTAATCAGCGCGGATTGTTGCCCTTCCGCCACTCAACGCCCTGAATCAAGTAAATGAGAAAACTTTCTAATTGGAATTTCAAATAGGCCTCCGTTTATCCAGACGAGAGCAGTTCGCGGTTCGACGGGACCATACTGGGCCATATCTGGGTATTATCATCCTCCCTACATTAGGTAATTGATATGGCCTATTTATACAGTCAAACTGTTACCAGTTTTACTAATGTTGTGAATTTATTATTCCATATAACTAGCAGTATGTATGTGCTTGCCTCCGCAAATGCGATGCGCAGAAAAGTTGGCAAAATGAATAGGACGCCTATCTATGCACCTGAAAAATCACAAAGGCCTTGGCTCAGAAGTAGGACATATCGGACTCATTGACTAGTAGATATGCAGCACTTTAATTTGATTGATGTGTGAGACACAATATTAACAATAAAATTATACACCCATCAACTCAGACAGATATAAGATACAGTTGAATGTATTCGCATGTTCAGTTATCGGTCGATGTCCGTCCGAGAAGACCAGACAGAAAAGGTAATAACTCTACCCTAAATTTATTTTGCATAGTATATAAAGTATTGTAACATTTGTTTTGCCGCGGGTCACAAAAACTCTTATGAACATAATGCAAACTTAGAGTAGTATAGGCGACCATAAACACTGTAGGAATTGTGTTCCTACGGTGAGTATGGTCGCCTATGCTCCAGCATTATGACTTTGAATGTAACATGGGGGGAGCTGTGCTAGCGTAAAGTGGGACTCTTTTAACTTGTAATGTGTACTATGTAGGCACAGCGATTCCATTCTTAACAAGGTGGGCATTGTGTGACTGACTCTCTTGTCGGTCATGTTCATAGGCTACAGTGGCCGCTCACCATCAGTCGGACTGTACGTTTGTTTGCCATCTTCGTTGTAAAAAAAAATACTCCCAAATGACAGGAGAAGAAAAAACCCTTCAAACACGTGTTTTTTTTATTGTATTGCAGAGATTAACTCATTGCCATGCTTGACTAAAGGTTTAACAAAGCTTTAAATATTAAGCAATATTATAAGGCCCTGATTACTAAAGTTACGGTCTAGGTGTGGTCTTATTTTTTATACGAATTGACTTATCCCTGTAAACATGTAGATATGCAAATATTAAAAACGGTTTAGTTGGCTGTCAATTGGAAAAAAAATTCACCAGTCATATTTTTTTTTAATTAGGATGTTAAATTTGCCAGATTATGATCAAAGGTATTTTATTAATTCGAATTAGGCAAGGAGTATCTAATATTCTTGTAATGCATAGTTGAAAACTAATTAACCAAGCAATTAATGTTAAGCAGACATTTCTTACAGCAACAGGTTCCTACTACAAAATTTGAATTGCTAACTCGCAAATAATATAACAGGTGCAGAATAGCTTCCAGGAGGTACATGCACTTATTTGTGTAAATTATTTTCGACGCTTTATTAGCTTCGTAATAGTTACCTATGCGCTTATTATGAAGTAATGTAGCAAAGGAGGTCAAATTTCCGGGTGATTCCTCGCCTATTTGGTAAAAGTAATATTTTCCTTGATAAGTGCGACGCCCGGCCACCGACCACAAACACACTCACAAGTGCGGATATTACTGATTCAATATGCTACGAAAAGTTGTGTTCCCTTTCGATAACTTCCGAGTTTTCTATACTACTATCGATTCGGCGCGAGGGCAATTTATTCCAAAAGTATCAAGCTTGAACCACCCAGACACGGAAGTTACCCGGTTGAAAATTGAATTTATCAAACTTTTCCGGGACAAACAGATACTTTATAGACTGTGAAATGCAATTTACTTTCAATTGCTATCAATCGAGTGAATTGAACCTTGTAATAACTGAATGCACGAATAAAATGAGCTGACCTACGCCTCCAGATATTGCGAAAGCTGGTATTTTTCATCGGCTTTGTGCATTTTTACATTCCTCGGTAGAATAAAAAGAATTACTTTATCATTTTATTCGGCACTTTTTCAAAAAAACCTACATAAATGAGTAGAATATTCTGTGACAATAGCTTGCTAGAAAGATTTAGCAAATCACGGAAAAACGACAAACATAAAGAACTGGTTAAAGTTTACTCTCCAAGGAACTGTCACGATTTTGTTAAAGTTATTTTAATCTCGAGTTCACAAGTTATTAAGCGTCCAGGTCGTTTAATAATTCAGCGCAATATTTCCCACGAGGCGATATTTGCCACTGTGTTAAAAGACAACATCCAACTTCTACGACTTCTCACTTCGCTCTAGTAGTAAGTACTTGCATAAAATATAGAGTTATGCTAGCCTGATTCATCTAACTGATATAGTATTGTGGTATATTATGTCAGTTAGATGAATCAGGGTTTTCTATAATTGTGTTCTCAACATGTTAAAACACATTATTTTTCCATGTTTATCGTAGGTACTTACAATATTATTCCTATCATGTTCATGTACATTATTATATAAGCTTTCGAACGTAATTGCAGTTTGTTGTTATCTTATCAATCGAGCAAGAAGTTAAGTAACCAATATTTATAGGGTAGGTTATTGGGAACCATGCCATACTAACTCTCCAAAATCGTGGTCTTAATTGCTTATTAGTCATCTTTGCAGATCAATCAGAGGGCTAACAAGATAGTTCAAAACTAGGTGAGATGGCAATCGGTAGAAATAACCTGGGTGTGAAGGAAAGATCTGGGGGCCAACCATCATCGGTTTAAGTAGAACGTAGTAATAACTTCTGGGCATTGACGTGTAATTTTGGTACCGTAAAATTAAACTTCAAAGCTAAGAAGTTCTTATTACGAGCTGCTTAAACGATCATTGTTGGCCCCCTGGCTAGATATTTTATGAAATAAATTCGGAGTATAGATTACTTTGTATACGAAGTAGTCACACCAGAACGTTGTATGTATAAATTTTCAGTGATAATTGATCACATAGCCACCCATTCTTAATATATATTACCGTTACAACAAGTAAAGTGAAGCGAATGCTATCACGAAGTCTATGATGAATTCATGATAGCTTTGCTTGTTTTACAATTCTTATTTTCTATTGAAATTACTTAAATGAAAAACGTTTTTTGCATGTTGGATGGGATGTATTTATGTTGGTATTGAGAGGTACTTTTATGAGTGTTCAGGGCTAGGCCAAGCTGTCAGTTCAATGAGCGGGAGAGTTAATTCCAGGGACCACTCGAGCAGGTCGCAGTGGCCACTAGACGTCATCCTGAGCCGACTGGCGGGTGATGTTGGCAATTACTGCACCGCGGCAATGTCATATGTCGACCCGACTCCAATTGCGCCCGTTTCAATTAAATTCCAACATGAGCGCGACCGGCCCGCCTGTTCAAGAGCTCTCATTCATTTTCACACGGTTTTGCGAGCTTCAATTCGATTCGCGTTACACGATACGAATTGCTTTTGGCGCATTAAACCTAAAAAATTTAAATGTAACAGACTTTTTGGATTTGGATACTTTTTAATACAATCGTATTTACAAATCAATACATATATAAGCGGGGCTACCAAACAACAAACGTGATTTTCTAGCTACTCCTACTACTTTCTAGTACAAAACCCTTCGTCCGCGAGTTCAACTCGCACTTGGCCAGTTTTCTTATTTTCATCGTGTCCAGATAAATTCATACTGTGTTAGTAAAAGATAGTTAAATATTGTACCTTATTAAAATTACTTGTTTAAACCTGTTTTTAAAACAATCCTCAGGTAGCAACAGTGTATAAGAGGCCAGAACAAGAAATTGTTATAATATGTATGATTTTCCATTGATAATGGTGCGGAGTGAACAGCGGATTCCATTTGTCTTCCCGTTTTCAAGCAAGTGTATTCCCGGTGGAGTTTTCAAACCAAGTTTACTGCCTCCGAGATAAGATAGAATAAGCCCTTTGTGCTCGATGTCAAGAGTCTTTCTTGCAAATCAGGACCGTGTCATAATATCATAAATCAACTGAAGTGTACAATATCAATACCATTTGTTGTGCTGTCGTGTCGAAATAGTGCAGTTCATTTATTGTAGATAGGTACATGTCTGTGAATAATACATATTATGTTGCATGTTTTGGCAATTTTAAATATGACCTTTTATCGGTGAGCTAAGAAGAGTTTTTATAATGTCTTCATTTCAAAGAAAATTAATTAAGTGTCGACGTGTCACAATCAAAAGTGATTTTATTCGATGACGTAAAAGAAGTACCCGAAATCCCCCACTTATGTTCACGAACAGCTGATGGTTGCAGGAGTAAGAAGGTGCTCGAGTGACCACCTCTGACAAGTAGACGCGAGATGGATAGCCTTCCAGCCCGCTTGACTGATGACCTTAGTAGGATGGCGGGGAGAGCATAAGTGAGGAAGACTGAGGACCAAGCTCACCTTAGGAGAGGCTTATCTTCAACAGTGGAGATACTATAATATCTAAGTCAGTTCAAGCAAAGGAAATCTAAATAGTGAGCCTGGCACCAGCTTTCAAGTTCAATTCCAATCCAATTGTATTTCTATTTATATTCAACGACATAATATCAAATTGTATGTTTCCAGTATAAGCCGGCCATTGTACGGAAAGCCTCGGCTTATGTATACTGGAGATATAATGGAAAAATTGCTTGATAATAAGTCGTTATCTATAAAGAATATATGTACATGATGCCTGCCTGAGTTTCTTGTCGATTCTTCTTAGAAGGCTAGTTTCCGAACAAGTGGTAATATTTCGACATTCATAAGTGCCTTACCAGGGCCTTCTGATTTTATTATCAGTTTAAAAGCAGAAGTAAAAGTAAATATGTGTCTTTGTACAGGAAAGTCAACATTGGTTAGGGCTGGGCATCGAACATCTAACGATGAACCTTGACGTGACAAGCTCAGAGCATGAAGGCCACCAGAAACACCGTCGCAACTTAATTAAACATGTTTACTTTTATTAAACGCACCAATAGACGCAGATACAATATTAAAGCTCAGTTTTCACCGAAAATAAAGCCCAAATATTCTGTAACTCTGAATATTGCCTCAAGCAGTCCGTATTAAGAAATAATAATTTTGTCTCAATATTCGGAAGAAGCTAGAGAACTAGTCTCGAGTAGAAATGAGAGAAATGGCCGCGTGAGTCTCGTACTCGTGGCAAGAACATGGTTCCAACGAGCAGAGCTGTGTCAAGGCTATTTCGCGCAATAAATCAGGCCGTTACCAGGATTTCGCCTTGTACGCGATAATGCGATCCCTGTCATCGTATCTTATTACCTGTATACATTATTCAATTTCTTGTATGAAATTAGTGAGTTATACGCAGGTTTGTCTTCATTTCTCTTAAAAGGATCGTTATAGGTATCTCTGGAGGAAAAATATATACAGAGGTAAATTTCCAAGTGGGTAGAAAACTCGCCGAAAAAATAAGTTGGTAATAATGAATATAGTGGGAAATTATGCACATGTGTAGAAATCCCCTGAGAAAAGACGCTATCGAGAAAAAATAAGTTGTAAAATATGGGACTGGGATAAACGCCACTAGCAGGAAATGTCAATTTTCGGAAAGACTTTCATGATGGACATAAGCTATTTGTGTTTAATAATTATATCAATCTGACCAACCATGCCTAATAATAATTGTTTAATTAATTCAGTCGAGCTTCCGCGTACCTAGTACGTTTCCAGAATTGGTAATCAGCTTAATTCTAAGAACACAAACCTTTATTTGGCTCATCGAAGAGAAACAAACAAGAATGCGCTACTACTTCCCTTTTTTACAAGTTTCGATATTAACTCCTGAACTAAAAGGAAATTCATTAAGGCAACACTACCAAGATCTTCATCACAATTTATTATATTTTAAAGTTACGTAAGTTGATTTGTCTAGTTTCAAAGTTGCTATGCTTAAGTATAAAGACAGCTTGCATCCTAAAAGGTTATTGCAGCAAAAGTTAGTAAATTAGATCGCCCATCTGATAATGGTAATAGGGTTTTTAACAATTTTTTACCGTAGCTTCGTAGTATTGTCATACACGAATCAAAGCATCTTTTTATTCCAAATTTAATGTAAAATGTTTCTCCGGTTTAGTTTAAAAGGAACAAAACTTATGTGTTTTAATTAGTAAATCACCATCATATAATAACTGACAGGACCTTTTTCCAGTTTATGATAACTAACAAATATTGTTATTCAATGATTAAGCTGTATAGTAGAATAATTATTAGTCCGATTAAGTGTATAGAATCAGTCTTAATTAATGTTAAAATATGCTCATATCCACAACAATGTTATTATACTCATTGCGGGTTTTCCGAGACTCAACGCTCCCCATCAGATGCTCGTTTATTTAAATATGTTTTCCTGTTTGTTCTATTTTCATCAGATACTTATGGATTTCGTAAATGTTTCCGCCCACGTTGTACTCTAACTTAAGTATTCATATTATAATTTAAGGATATAATTTAATATAATTTAAGGAGCGCGTATCAAGAACTTCTGAGCTTGAAGATTTTTTTTTTTTATCGTAAAATTAAACGTCGAAGCTAAGTTCTTAATACGTGCTTCTTAATCGATCATAGTCGGCCCCCTGTATTATTCATAGCCGTTGCTTTAAAATTGTGGCAAAAAGACAAATCTCTCTTATTATTAATAAGTAACCTTAATGCCGAAAGATAAAGAAGACCACAAGGTCTTCCTCCTCCTTTCAAAGATTATCAGACCCTTAAACCAATATTTTTTATTACTAATACTACTAATTTCGATTAAATCATATTGCTCAGACGAAATTGAGCTCAGTAGGTCTAAAAGGGCCACTTTAGTCATATTCGGATCACATTATTATTCTCCCAAAGTGGCCTTTTTAGACCAACAGGATATCAAGACGAGCCGATTAACTCTCTACAAGTAGCATTTTTTATCAAAACGTGATATATCCCATCCAAAGGCAAATCTCTACTGTACAGTAAATGTAATTTGTATAAGTAAAGATTATTAGGACTGTAAAGGGTAAAACACTGGGACTAGATTATTTTAATACTTTGTGCTATAGAAGTTGGCAGCGACCTGTCACTGAAAATAATTTATGTTTCCTACTTAGTTCTCAAGTTAAAAGTTTGCAGCGTGTCATAAATATAGTAATTTGTTGGGAAAAAATATGGATTCAACTTGCAAGAGAAAAATGTATCATAGAAGCAGAGCCGACATTCGCACCTGCGATCACACCAAACTTTTAACATCCTTAAGACTTTGCAATCATTTTCGCAAGACTCAGATGAGGATTTCAAAATAAGATAAAACATAGGAAACTCATATATTTCAGTGGTCTGTATTCGGTTTCTCTCTTATGGTGGTCTATCTCATAAAGAAGTGCCTTTATAACATTAATAAATCTGACAACTTGGTATTGATAATAGGTACGCATAAGATATTGGATATAAAGAAGCAGATAATAATATATTAAGTTTCACAATAGCTTTCCATTTGCTTGAAAAGATCTGATAGTTAAGTAAGCAGAACGTGATATTACAAAAACTTTACAGACATTGGCAGACGAGGGTCGTCATCAAAAAACTAAATAAGGAGTTCATGATTCTAACGCTCAATGCGTTATCACATTTTTTGTACGACATTGAAACTAAATGTAGGTTTCGTAACATGATGAAACTTTAATTGTTTCAGCGATGTCATAAAATATAAACATATGTTCACTCTTCACATAATTTCATTTCATGTATATATATTTCTATGTTTCCGAGTGGTCTAAGCAACATCACCTATTTTATTTCATACATGCATACAACAATAAACCAGGTCAACGATTTGGTCATATAAAGCGACAGAGTTATTGTATTTTGAATATTTGTAAATATCGATACTTTCTAGTGGATTAAGATTACGTAGTATTTTTTTAAATTGCCTAAGTAGTGAAAACGGTGGCGGCTTGTATTGCACACCACGGGGAGTAGTATCCACAATCGTTTTGCTCGTGTACGTATACTACTACACATAAAAGGAAATTTATAGGCCGATTAAAACCCTTTGAAGGGCGGCCACAACCGTGCTTCATCGTCATTCCCTTCGCCACGAGTTTGCCAAAATTAAACTAAATTCTTCCCTATTGCAATATAAGAGTGTCTAGCCGTAGGTACCTTATATTTTGGCCTTGCCGGCGGCTATTCTGTAAGCTTCTTTTCAAATCAAATATTTGAGTAAGCGGTTAGATAAAACCGATCTAAGTTTGAAAAGAAACATTATATTTACTGCCACAAACCAAAAAAAATTTTTATTACATGATGGAGTTGGAAAAAATTTAATGCTTAATAAAAATTCAAATTAGCATAAATGATTTATTAAGCATGCAAAGAAAAGTATTGAAATGATTTAGATTACATAAAGACTGGTATTATGGCTATCACAAATCTCTCCCAGCGTTCAGTAAGTTAAATTGAATGTCTAAGCTTGCAGTCGAGGATTCAGTAAATACCAGTATCTATTGGAAGCGACCCGAGACTTTAAGGCCATTTCAGAGGCTCTCTGATTCCGTCGAGGTTCTGCCAGTTTGTCGGTGGAAATCATTTTGAGTGCGAACGAATTCAACTTTCTCAAATAAGTTATGAAAACCCAATTACTGAAAAGTAAAAAACAGGCGGCACAATTCACCTCATTCCAAACGGAATTTATGGGATTGACTACAAAGCTACAATGGAACTTGTACCTTGTACAACAGTTTTTCAATTTGCGAACTGAGTGGAACTAACAGAAAATTCCACACTTTGAAAATTTCACAATTAAAGTAAGTAATATGAATTAAAACTTGATAACTGAAAAGTTTCAAATAAGACGTGTACACGCGTGATCACAAAACGACGACGTGACGTAATCACGACTCTATTAAACGTAAAACCTTTATTTTGCGCTACATTCAAAGCGACAGAGAGACTATCAGAATATTGCCGTCATAATAGTTTCATGTGTATTTTATAAATATTTTGTTAGTTGTAAACAGAGTTTTTAATTGAATACAAATAATAAAAACGATTCTACCTGAACTGATGAACCTATCACCTCTTACTTTTTGAATGAGCACCTATATGTTTGTGTTACGTAAAGAATAATAAGTGGTAGTATATTTGCCTCCGTCTTGGTCGTGAATCAAATTATGATTATGTAATATACACTTAATATATGGTCTATGGTCTATGAGCTATCGCTATATGTTGAATTCGGACGGTAACTTTCTTTCTACTCAGTTTGTTATTTGATACATGTTACCTATACTTATAAATTGTAATATCTACCTACTTTACTAATTTCCTCTTGGTATCTTACGCACGACTCATACAATCATGGTTTGTAAAGTAAACCAATACATTGGGCTTGGATATAAGACTGGGATCATCAGTATTATGATAGTTCGTTCAAATGTTTGCTCGCGTATCAATGTTGGGTATTGAGAGAGGGAACGGAGGCCCGCAGCCACGAGTGTTTGAGGTCGCGATGAGCACAGTCCCGCTCTGATTGGTTACTTGTACAGGACAAAAGTAAATGAGAATTGCCCTTAATTGGAATTGTAAATGAGTCTTGAGGCGCTTTCTTGTCGGTTGAACGCCTGTTCCGCCATCACAGTAGAATAAACTGTGATGATTTCATTTAAATTAATTCTCGACGCTGGAGGACCGCGGTCGAGAACTTTAAATTGAGAAGCGTCCGGGACGTACGAACGACTTCACGCTCATTATGCAGCTTCATGTCATAAGGCACTCTACCTAAGCTTGTTAGTCAAACCTAAGATTGTTAGTTAAGTATAAATAAAACAACTAAGTAAAGCTATCATACAACATTTCCTTTTGTGAAAGCAAAAAAAAAGATGAGCTCTAAGGTTCGCCTGCAAGGATTAAACGCGGAAGAGAGAGATCCTGATATCAATTTATTTACTTCTCACTCGAATGTGCTGAAGGACTAATTTTATAAATGTGCACGCGAAAGAAAACCAGATGGTACCTACCATTCAATTTGAAAAAGGCTATCCTGTCCGTTTGGTGCAGCTTTATCTTCGCCCTTCATGCTAATCAACATTCATGGAAATTAGTGGTGGTTTAAGAATATGTTTGATGCATTATATGATTCGATCTCAATGTATGTACAATGCAAAATGTAATACAGTATTTCCCGAAAGCTGTTAGTCAACAGTGTTCATATTGTTATATAAATTTACCACATGGCGCTTGCATACTCAAATTTGACATTCCAATTGTTTAAACCTAGCGACTTGCGTGCACAGAGTAAGTAGGTTCGATTTCAGAAAGACTTACTTCATATGAGTGTGTATGACGGTATTTTTATTCAAATTGTACTGCAAACTTTTAACTAGGTAAATCTGAGAAGTATAGAATATAATAATTTTAATGAGTATTAGAGCCCCTGAGAAAGGTGCCATTAATCGAAGGTTTTTGATATTTTGAAGTAAATAAAACTGAATCGTAGGTTATTAAACGCTCACCTTCCCTAATCTTCAATTCAGAAACTTGTGAATAATGTACCTAAAGAATACTAAGTAAGAATTACTTCTTCTGGATTCAATCCCTGGATCGATCAAAATGTAATTGAGTTTTTTCATCCCATAACTTATATTAGTTGTGTAGATTAGTACCCGGTTAATGGCAATAGGCTCGCGCCTTTTCATATAGGACATAAACATAACTGATGATATGTGGGTGTACTCCTCTGCCTATAGTACGTATAGTATTATATAGTTCTAACGTAGCTGATGAGAACAAATAATGTAAATAAAATTGTGCTTCAATTGCTCATTTATTTGGTGCGAGATGGCAAGTTTAGAGTAGATAATATTAGAAAAGGTGTCGCGTAAGTGCAACCAAAATGATCTCGATTTTGATTATTATTATTTTTTATTTAATTTATTGCGAAGGAACTGGCTACCGAGGCAGGGCTGTCAATACAGTGTACACAAAGCGATACGGTGTGGTGTGCGCCTCACCTTCGTCAAGGGTTGACGCGGGTCAGGCACATTAGTCACAACTGTGTAAGACATGCATCGCACCCGCCGCTAAATGAAAATACCCAAATATTTTTATACCGCTTCATTTCCCCCTTTTACTTGTCGATCACACCCGAACCCTAGCCAGACCACTCGTTTAATATTACTTTGCCGCTATATTAATCTGGGACAAAATACATTCAAATAAAAAATATTGTAGAAAAAAAAGAGCCGTGGTGGCCTCGGGGCTAGAGCAGTCGCCTGCTACGCAAGCGACGCAAGTTCGAATCCCAGCGGGGCCTGTACCAATGAGTTTTTCTAAAAAACTTATTTACAGTGATTTCACACCACGTGCTTTACGTTGAAGGAAAACATCGTGAGGAAACCACAAACAACAAATATGCAATTTCTGAGAAATAATTCAAAGACGTCTGTATAGTGCCTGAGACGGCGATAGACTCACCATCTGTCACGTTGGCACATAATCGTCTTCGGTGAAAAGTGGGTGTTCTGATTACAACACCTCTGCCTACCCCTATTATTTTTGGTTATCTAGTATGATTTTTTTAGAATGTAAAAAGAAACTTCCTTATTACTCATTAGATGCCGTCATACGTTAGTTAAATCGCGTTAACGAAAACTCGTCATCTCACAACTGACAGGGCACTTTTCCCATATTTTTTTTTGTATAAGTACAGGTAGTTTAAATTCTATATGTCTGTTTGTAATTCCAAAACGTATTTATGAGCAAGGTTAGGTTCTTATTAAAAATACACGAATATGTTTGTTAATATGGTGTAGGTATGCTCTCATCACCTGCCTGCCTACCAACAGTGTGAGTACCTATATTTTACATAAAACCACTTTGTCCCAAGCTGAGTTAAGTGCCTTGTCAAAACTTGTTCTCTTATGGTATTCCCCTTTGATTTATGACTTCGATATGTCAATTTAACGTCAGTCAGTATGATTTATATGGTCATTTGCACAACCTTATGTCGTCGTATCGTACACATATTTGATTTCAGATTACTTAAATACGTAATAAATTACATTATGTACAAGCTCTTATAAGAGGAGTAAAATGACAATTTCATTTGCGTACTATGTGTATTTGTGCAATAGCCTGGCACACCTACTTGCACAGGTACTGAATAGTCAACAATAATACTAGTAGGAGTACGAACAGACCATAAATAAGTTGGTATCGTCAAACAGCACCCATCACACGTGACCACAGTATCAGACTGTCAGCTCCTTCGATCACTTAAACTATGAGCACGCTATAAACATAAACTTGACATGCAGTAAGGAATCTAGGAACAAATCGTTCACAGTGACACTCAGCACAGACGCAACATCTACGAGATTATAAGCAGAGTAGCAGTAGTATCAATAAGGGGTGTCATGTCGTGTTCGACATCGTAAACGTCATTTACGATTTTTACCAACTTTTTCATAACTTCAAAACGACAAATCTACTTTATTTCTACACTAAATAGGAGAGATTTTTTTAAATCTTGAGGAATAATTACACTTACGCTGAATGAAACAAACGTCTTATTTCCAAAAACAGTCCTAGATCACATATAGCTTGTAAAGCTTATTATACTGTGGTAATAGGAAGCATCGTATTAAAGATCGATGTCTGTGCGATATCAATATTGACGCAAGGTTAGTCCAGCCCTACTGCCATGCCATAACAACAACTAGATATAAATTAAATTGTTTATGGGAGTATATCACACGTCCAGTTGAGCAAATCCTTGTAAGCACGACTATGGGGTGCGTTAAATATATACGAGCCTGGAGCTAAACAGTATTTTCCATTAGTGTCATAAAAAGGTAACATTTGGAAATAACCGTGAGGCAGCGGCCGTATCCACGTGTGATAATGCGCAGTAACATTTTATAAGGGATCTAAATGTGAGCAGATGGCACAATACGAATCGCCGACAGTACTTCCCTGCGGTTCTCGTGCTTCCCGCTACGGCCGCAATCTGCCATTACATTTTATGCAAACAGAGCTCCAATCATTTTAGTCTCGATGTACAATTGCCTAAATACAATATATATATACACGAATAAATGGAGATAATTACTACGGTTAAGCGTCGATATTGATTGGTACTTTTTGACTTGATGACTTGATCCGAGAAATCTTCTTTTTGCCCTATCGAGCTAGATTTATATTAAGAAGAATGATATAGGTAGATAATAAATAAGTAACTAAAAACTAATTACAAGTAGAAGAATTAATAGGTTCTACAGAAAGAAGTATCTACCTATGTAAGGGTCGTAGCATGTGGCGAACGGTGGTCTCTGCATACCCCCATGAGATACAGGCGTGATCATATTTATGTATGTATGTATGTGCGTATGAATGATACTATATTATATCAATATAGGGACAGAACCCGTAGGTTTGGTGATATTATGATGTTGGTTTGAGAAGTGGTTGAAAGACGTATGTATAGTTCCTGAGACGGTGCTGGACTCTGCTTACCTCTACGGGGACCCTCTGGGATAGCGTGAGCATATTTATTTTTATTTTAATAAACACTAGCTAAAGTAAAGCATGTCCCTATGAAAAAATATCCAATAGACGGTCGTGTATACGTTCCGCAATTGTAATCGAATGTCATACGCGGTCGGTCCCCACCAGAACTATTCACAAGCAGCCATCTGGCGCACTCCACGCCCTGATTTATGTCCCTCGCGCTGTCCAACTTTCTGCACCTTGTTCCTGCAACATTTGTACATGACGTCTTAAATATATAGACCAATGGAAGGAGAAACTCCGCGGTCTGTTCCCAACCAACACGCACGTGCGAGTACATTCTAATTTAATTATAACTTACTTTTATCATATATCATTTGCTGCTGTTACAAGAAATATATAGGTATATAATGGGTAGGTTACTCCGTTTTTATATTACATAAATAAGTTCACGTGTGTGGTGAATATTGTTTTCAATTCTTCAAAATACGTTCAATCTACGCAATTTTCAATAAAAAATACTAACGTAGTTTATTTACGGAATGAGAAATAATTGCTCTGACTAAAACCGAAGGCGTTCACGCCTTCCTCAGTCCCGCGTGAGCACCACCTGATACGAGATTATTTTCTCCAATCGCACGTAGACACTAAATAAGTAATTTTTACTTTATATTTGTCTACACTATTTAAATTGAGACATTTAACAGGTTACTTACAACTAATAAATTAAATAAGTATTATGCATAATGTTGATTGATGATGTCATAATGCAGACATTATGACATTAGAGTCAGAACTCTAAATCACCCATTTTAAATATTCTTTAACATAAACAGTAGACTGTAAATATATGTTATCTTGCTACGACGTCGGTAACCGTTTACGTCTTTTACAATTTTGGTGTAAACTTTGCGCCGATTCTCATCAAAAGGAGGGTCAGTTTCTAATAGACTTTTCCCAAATGCATATTTTGGGTTCAAAGAAAAAGGTAGGTACTTCAAAAACGACGAAATCATTGCATAAGTAAAAGTGCATTGAAAAAATGAATGTCCACTTAATCATCTTCGGTGAAAAGTGGGTGTTGTGATTACAACACCTCTGCCTACCCCTTCGGGGAATACAGGCGTGAGCATATGTATGAATGTCCACTTGCTGCTTATATTTTGCTCAATGTCAAAAGCACACATTTTTATAGCTGAGCCCTAGGCGAACTAATAACTTGCATGTTACATTCGTGAATAACTCACGTCACCCGCGCGGACGTAGCACCGGGCAACGCCAGGAGCACTCATAAACTCATTAAAAGTTGCCTCCACATACTAAAACGACTGACCTTATCCATATAGATGGCAGTTTTAATCGAGAACGCTTTACGAACCATTAAATTCCACGAGCGGTTATTGTTGAGCTGGGATCGGTGAATGCAATTCTAAACACCGTAAGTATGTACGCTTGCATAGATAGATACCTAGTCCGTATAAGGTTATCTATAAATATAAAATTCAAAAATCTGACTAATTTACTGCCTTATATATCAACGCACAGTCTAAGTAAGTCACTGGTAATATACTAATGACATGAAATCGGCAGAGTTTATTCTTGGTGAGATTATTCAATATATGAAGAGTTTTTCTGAAACTCCACCGAAGGGGGTCAGCGGCGGTTAAAAGATTAGGTACTTATATGTCAAAGTTTACTACCGAGCAGGCGAAGCTGTGGGCTCAAGTCATTTCTTGCATATATAATCTATAAATTGTAAAATAAATTATTTTCTTTAGCTAATATAACGTGTGGTGAACGTTAGATGAAACAATAGATGATACATTTTGATGAAATGTATTCCATGAACTAATTAGCATCCATTGTCCGCACGCTGAGCAAATTGAAATGGACGACCGCGTACACTTTAAAGTATCACAAATTAAATTTACACGAGTGTTAAATGCAATATAAATTGGTGTTTTCCGCTGAACTCTATCAATTTATTGCTATCTTTTCGAGTTCATGAAACCGATATACCTCAAATACGAACAGTGACAGAATATAAAAGCACAAGTAAATTCATAAAATATTAAAGAGTGACTTCACATCATATTTCTTATCGAAATCGAGAGCAAAGTAAACGAATCGAAAAGATTGCTGAAAAGTGGAACGATCAGGGAGCGTATTCTTGACGCCAATTGATTGGTTCAAAGGTGCGCCGTCGACTAAATGGTACTGTATAAACTCATCACCTTCTCAGGTCCGCCTCTTCCATGTAAAGGGATTTCGCTCGTTCATTCACCTTAAATCGACGTCATTCCGAAAGGCAAAATAGAGCACTTCTAAAAAGAGTTTCCGATAAAATGGCCCCATCAAATTTTTTCAATATCCATTTACGAAGGAATAAGACCGGATTATGCGCAAACCAAAACCCTTTAATCCAGGATATAGGTTATTGAAACATTGCGCTGGCCATGGAGGAATTATATCGGCTTGTTCACATGTACCTAATCGTCATAATCTATCTGGGCATTACCAGGTCTCGGGAACCCCCAAAATTATTCATAACCGCTTAATACTATAATTTTAATATAAAAAATAGCCACGGGAACATTAAATTCTTAAATATCTTATATAATCAATTATTTTTTGGATACTTCTCAACATCGCTTCTTCAAGGAACAGTGTGGATGTAAAAATTTGCATTAAAGGCAATAACTTTTGTGCACTAATGATATATTCACTACTCAAACCTGCCCTATTAATATAAAATCTATTGTAATTAGATTTATGGTTTTTTATCCTGATTCTACAACCACGAAAACCAGAGACGTTATCAAGTTAATTTCAAAGGTTTCAAAGTAAGAAAGTAAAAAATAATTGAAATAAAATGAGTTGATAAATTTAAACAGTTTTAGTTGGAAATATCACAATTAAATGCACTATTTAATCAATATTTTAAATCACACACGATTACGAAAAGACAATTTGATGACTTATATTAATACATCATTTGGAAGGCACTGGGAACTATGAATCACTTCGAAGAATGTTTATTGGAATAAAATTAAGATAACGCTTTATTTCGAGTAGGTTCTTAACCTAACTAACGAGATGAGTAATTACAGATATTCGCGAAGAGTCCCCCTCTCAGGGACCAAATGAGTTGGTTGGCGTGAAAAAATAAACAATGTCCCCTGAACGTAGTTTTCATTTATATCACAAAAACGGTTAAATGTAAGCGGTTACCTAGTCTTCAACATTTAGCTCGATTACATCTCGAGGCGCGCCGCACTGCCGCCGCGCCGCGATGTAAGTACCGCTGTTTTGTTAAGCTAAATAAATAAAAACCACCGGCGTTTCTTTATTTGCCATTAAATATTGTGTCAATAGGACCGCTACCATTTAATCTTATAAAACGGCGAAACACGCTGATTAAAATGTTTTATCTCTTTAGTGTGTATTCAGCGGTGAGAAACATAAGAAATACTTTTTTCCTTTTGTTAACTTGTAACATTTCTTCCCTTAACTTAGGAATTGTCAAACGTGTTTGTAGAAATTTGGTATAATATTATGATACTGAAATACTGAGTGAGAAACTCGCTATTTATGCGAGTACGGTTTCTGTGGTAGGAACCTTAAATTATGTTACAAATATTAACAATTCAAAGACATAACGTTTCTCAAGTGAGTATGTTGTAGCAAAGCTCATAATTTTGTTATTCTAGCCAGATGAATATCTCGAATAAAGTGGTGCGACTCACAGTGTAACATTATGGATTCGCAGCGACAAATAAAAATGACTTATGTGAAAAGCCATGCGTAAAACACGAGGCAATCCAATTTACTGTCAAAGCGCACGGTTAGAAAAGAAAGGGAAAAATCAAATTGTTTTCATGAGGATATCAAATCGTCGATGTTTAAGGAGGAATGTAGGTCACGTCTCGTGGATTACGGCTTATTTCCCGCGTCTCTTTTTCTTCGTTTGACGCTAATCCCGGCGGGCTTCGCAGAGATTCGCCCACCCTGCCTTCCAATGCTCCCCGCCAACCAAGTTTGTACATCAATTTGAAGGTCAAATGTTGCCCCCCTCGAATAAATTACACGCCTTTTAAAACAATAAAACTTCATGTTAATCCTGTCTACAACGAAGTATCAAATTACTTACATTGAATCATCTACTTTATTCCGACTCGAAAATGTAACAACCGCACATTCCTTTATACAAATTATTAAGGTCGAAATAATAGGCATAATATTATTATTGTTTACGACGGTGAAGAAACGAATCTGCTCTGTTTAAGCCGCGCCTGAGGAAAAGTGTAATGAGGCGAAACAGGTGGGCACACTCCAAAACAATCTCAACAAATATTATGAGACTTCATGTATCACTTTGTATGTATTTTAGTTCAGCATTGTTATTGACGTGTGATCGGTCTGATATAATCTGAATTTGACAGAGGGTGGAACTAATCTTAAATAATACCTTGAAGGAGTCACCCCGGGCACTAAATCTGATTATGAACGAAGTGACGGCACACGACCACCGCATCGGTGGAATGCTAATGAACTCCTCAATTTATACGAATTGTATTGGTATGTAAGGATCGTAGCACACGGGATACAGGCGCGAGCATATGTATGAATTTATGAATTGGTATACACATATATAATTTACTATATATATTCAAAAGACATATATTTGATTAATTATCTTGGGAAAAGTGTCAAAAAAGTGTATTAATAATTTACGAAATATTTGTATGTTAAAGATAAAGTAATTTACTTTCTTTTGCACGCATAGTCTTCTGAGAATTGTTGGGGGCATTGTAACGTAGCACTTTCCAATCCATATTATCGCAAATAAAACTAATAATAAAAAAAATATAAGGTACTTTATGTATATTTCAGACTAGCTGTGCCCTACGGTTTCACCCGCGTAGATTTAATTTAATTCCCGTTTTTTACAAACAAACAGACAGACAGACGGAGAAAAATAATATAAATTGTTTTTTCTGTCACTACCTTGTATATATTATATTTTCATTTGCACTTGGCAAATAACTCACTATTAGCTACCAATTCTTTGCGTTTTATACTCGTGATGATTTCTCAACGAAATGTCCGATTGGAATAAAACAAAAAGATTTTTACTTCTACATAAATGCCCTTGATAACATAATGGTTAATTTGGATAAGAATTGATTTCCTTTATTCGGACGATTTAATATTTTTTATGAACATAAAAGTCGTTATTGTGACGTAACTATGATAGTTAGATATGTGCTTTACTAGGACTTTTATAGGACTTTTTTGTAGATCTACAACTAATGGGACCTACAAACCCGTACGACACAATTTTGTTCTATTGTCAATAGTTTTTGCAGCGGACGCATAAATAGGTTATCGATTTTACACCTTGGGTTACACAATTGAAATTTTCTTACGGATCAAAAAAAATACAACCTATAAACTTCCTCGATACATAGACTATCTAAAATAGACAGAATGTTTTGAAATCGGACCAATAGTTCCAGAGATTAGCGCGTTCAAACAAACAAACTCTGCAGCTTTATAATATTAGAATTGTTATAGATTACTGTACCAGTACATTTACTGTAACGAGACTTATAGCACTCATTCAAAATACCTTTATTTCGGCTGCGTGCCAAATACTAACATTTCACACTCACACACCTACTAACAACTCATTTCAATCCCATAGAGGTAGAATTTCGAAAAATCCTTTTTTAGTGGTTACCTACTACACCTCGCAAAGACCATATCCTGCAAAATTCATGTCCCTGGGACCAGCGGTTTAGGGTTCTATATGTTAATACGGGCTGTGGCTTTGTATTCGTTTCATATTTACGGAGGTTGACATTGAAGAGCATTAAGTGATCATAAATTAAAACGTATTTATTTATTATTATATTTAAAAAAATACATTTTGTATGATCTCGCCGCCAGTTTTGGAACGTTGCTTGTCATAAAATAATTTTAAAAAATTCAGTTCATTACAAAATGTATTTTAGTAAATACATACCATTGACACAGTTGTAACTATACATACAATTGACTGTTTTAAGTAAATCAAACCTCTAGCACTATATACAATTGTGTAGCTTGTGTAGATCACCAGCCCCTGCAAACAGAACCTGGGGGAAACAATTATCATATACCTATGCAGCGCGTATTAAGAAAATCTTAGGATTGACGTTTAATTTTACGGTACAAAAATGACATAAGTACGTAATACGCTCTGCTTAAACTTGGCGGCATACTTGTGAACGTAGGCCCTCTGTTCACAAGTATGACGCAAATCGCCATCCGTTGTAGTTCTCATCCATTAAAGTGTGGGCAACCCGATACTACAGTACTAAATCAATTGGGTAGGTAATAGGTAATTTTATTATACATCTTCATAGTCGTGTTAGCTTGCTCGCAAAGCAAAAGTAAATCTGAAAGAGTGTGCCTCAGAGCTAAGTATTAAATGATGTTAGAGGGCAAATTAATGTTATATATATTAATACGAAACTGTGACAACAAACGGAGCCCAACGGAAAGTTCAGCCAGAAATAACATTAGCGCTCTGTTTAACCACCAGAACCTGTCCTTTGGCAGCGGTTTCAATAATTGCGAGTAATCCCTAATATTCGTCGGCCTGTTTACGTAGTGACCAATTATTACCAGTTGTATTTTAGTGCTAAAATGCGGGGACACACATGCAACCGCAACATTCCGAAACTACCGAAATGCAATTTAAACTCAGTATAGCCACTGTTCCTGCACTGTTATGTGACAAGTTAAAGCATTATGCAAATTTTGGTTAAATCTGTGTTACGGATGCACACATTACCTAAGAGTAATTACGGAGGAAATTCTCAAAATAATAATGGATTGCTATGGTATCTAAACAAAACACTTTGAATTCCAATCTCTAGGTATAAATCAGTTCATGACGAAGTATAACATTATTAGATCATAGTAATTTAGATTTTATTAGTTTCACATTTTAAATATAATATGCTTATTTCAATGGAAATGCTGTCACGATCTCGAGAGACACCGATTCGGGCCTAGTTTTCTACTTGTAATTAGTTTTAAGTATTGTTTGATTTAAAACAAAAATAAAATAAAAAAAGTACATTTCCAATATCAAGGTATTGCGAACATGTTATCATACTTTTTTGTAAATATATTGACATCACACGAAACGAAATTGACGCCAATAAATCGTTCTCTGAAGTGGCAATGGAGAAAAAGTGACAAAATAGAACCACCACTTTACGTTTCAGATCCAGAATATACGAAAATAGAATATCGAACTGCCGTCAAGTGTCGCGAAAAATCGCTGAATTCAAAGCCCCGTAAGTGCTTTTCGCAATGTAAAATTCCTTTGAAAGCGCATCCGCTTTTATCTTGTATCGGATCACAAGTGGACACGCGTCACCCAAGTTGAAAATGCCCTGGAACAAAACGTATAAATAGTATCTACCTATTCATGTCGTAGGTGGTTCAAGCAGCTTCTAGCGCAGTTCCTAAGCGATTTTTCATGAGGTGTGCCGTTAATGTGTACAAACGCTCTTGGCTTCTACAGCATACTTTGCTTCTTTGCAGAAAATAAATTATGCTCGGAGTCGGAGCAGTTGCCGGGTGGCGCGTTACCCGAAATTCGCCAGTAGATAAGTGGGTTATTCTCGCATTCATTTCTATATCATACGTATTAGGTTAGACAGACTAATAAGAACGTACTTATACCTATAAAGACTCATTTACATATATTGAGAACCCATTTTTTCAAAATGTGTATATGTTACAAATTTTTCATTATTTTGTTTGGAACGTTAGGTAAAATTCACATAATGCTATTCAATTAAAAAATTACTTTCTAAAGAAAAATACATTTCCTGATTTCCTTAGCGAGATTTTTTCACAAAATTATATAAGAATAAGTAATAGTTAGTAACAGGTAGTGTTAATTTATTAAAACCTCGTAGTTTCACTTTGTCTGTATCAACGCAATTATAACAAAGCGAAGCTAATAGAGATAACCTTAAAATAGGTTATCATGAACTTGTTCTCAAGAATACGTAACAAGTATCTTATAGATATTGTTGCTAAACAAACTAATGCAACAATAAAATATGCTTATATAAAAAAGGTCTATATGTATGTATTTGGTTATTAATATAGCCGAGGTCAACTAGTTAGTTGCTTGACTAGTTTGTTACAAACAAGGTTAGTGTACGATGAATACCCCATTATCTGTGTACTTTCCTCCGCCAGAGTACATCCCCAATAGCATAATGTGGTAGGTGCAAAGCAAAATATATTTTTGTTGCATGGTAAACCCTGAGTCATTAGGTCTTGACAAGTTTCCGCTTACACACATTTATAAGGTAAACAAGTGCTAGGACCGGTAGCATTCCGCTAAACGAAGTGGGCAGTCGTCCGACGTCCACCGATCAAGTGACATACACGCTACGTATCGTAAATCAAACATGAAGACCGCCTCAGTTTTCCTCATCGTTCTATTGTCCTGTATCTGTGTGAGTTACTGCAAAGACCTCATTGTTGGGACCAGTTTTAACAACAGATTGATCTACCAACAAAAAGCTGAGTACAATGCCATCCCGCTCAAGAAGAGAGTCAAGGAAGTCTTCTTCTCCGACCCCGGACAGCAAATCATAAAGGTGTGTATGCTAATCGTTTTACTAACATAATGAGTGAGTCAAAATCATAGGCTTTAACTAGACTTATTTACTCTCGTATTAATCCAAAAAAACGTTATTTCTGCTTTTTGTGATATTAGAAGATTAAGGGATAGAATTGTTTTGTACCGGTTTACTTCTAAGTATTCTATTGCTTGCATTTCTATTGATAAGAAGGGCAATGTATGCACAAAAATTTTCCAGTAACTTCGCTGGCATAGAATACGTTTGCTAATAGAACCTCACCTCATACAAACAAAATCAGACGGCGATAGATAGACAAACATACAGAGAACGTGTGGCATGTATTGTATTATGTAGTAGAGTATTGGATAATCATCACACTAGAATTAGTGATGTGTTCTTTAATGTAAAAAAATCAAAAAGGGAGCGAATTTATTGTTCATCTTAAAATGATGAAAATAAAACAAAATAAATTGTATGAAATTTCGTGAATCTCTTTATGTAAGCGACTCGCAATTAGACCTTCCAAGCCCGAGGCTTTAAATTTCCAATGAGTCTTTGGACCTCAATAAGCTTGTTTGTTTTCTTAATTTGATTTGTCTAGAGATTGTAAGCATCGTGCAAAATTATTTATGATTACCAGTGTTTCATCAAATTATTCAATGTTTTATATTCCTCGCATAATAATTGGACTTTTTTATATTTAATTACTATCATTTACCACCTTACACATTTACAATAATTAAATGGAATATTTCTAAGAGTTCCAATATACTGCTTCTTGATTGATTAAGCTACGTCTCAATACGATATTAAAATAATATTGTGCCTAAACACAATTATAAAATACTGTCCTGTATAAGCTGTCCCTAGCGGTTTGACCGTACGTAGATTTATTTATATACTCGCGGAACCCTAAATGTTATTTTTAATTAAAAGTGATCTAAGTTACTCCTTGTAACATTAGCTATCTGCCAGAGATAGTTCCGTTAAAATGGGTCCAGCCGTTTCAGACAGACATACAGAAAAAAAAATATAATAATTATGTCAGTACCGTGTATACTTTCATGTGCATTTAGTGAAAAGCTGTTATTTTTGAATTAAAAACACTTCAATTTAATTTATCAGTATGCAATATGTATGTACGTATGTATGTATGTATATGTACATTTACCATAATTACATATTCTTTTGTAGGGTTGTGGTATTAATAAATAGCGATAGATGACAGAAAATGCAGCTATTAAGAATATTTGTTGATAACTGCCTATTCCATGGGTAACAGGCGTTAGCATATTATAAATATATACTCGTACAGGATACAATTATATCTCATTTAACTATGTGCGTAAGTAGGTTAAAAACCATCATTGTTCATGTTAGGAATTTCGATTTGATCAAACAAACCTTTACATAACAAATGTTTCACCAGCACCTACAAATTGGTTATACGATACATTCATGTGGCTGAAGTCTGACTCACGTTTCTTTGTTATTGCACGATATAGTACGAGGACGCTGATTTTTTTAACGCTAAGATCGAGACCGCACATTCTCTAGATTTGTCATACTTCAGTGAAGGTTGGCTTAGTTAAGATTATTTATGTACCATGTATTAAAGAAGTGTACTTCCATGTTTGAGACATTCAACTTGGTTGTGTTGTCATTAAAGGTCACAATGTCGCACAATTTAAAGAGAGTATGTCATTTCCTGTTATTCGAAACTTTATGCTTGCCCTTGTAACTAATTCAGTTTAAATTAGGCTAGTGCCCCTAGTACTAACGATTACTAACAGGTCAAAGGTTAGGTACAGTATCTTTTTGTCTTCTTGGTTGTGTCCTCATGTGGGAGGGTCCTGCCAAAGTTTTCTAATGTAACTGTGCCATATATTGAGAAAATTTACATGATAAAATAAATGTTTATGGTTGTAACTCTGAAATCATATTATTTAAATGGTCACTCCCCAGACATTGTTACCTGATGAGATCTAGAAATACGATAGACAGGCAGGCCTTCTTTATCCTTCTGTAGATTTTAACATCTTTTTAAGTTGGCGGTATCAGTTGCGTGTTTTCCTCATTTTGTATATAAACGTAAAAGCGCCTCTAGCAGCGAGTGAAGGAAGTTTTACGTGCGATTATAAGGGATACATAATACATAATGTTATATATATATATATACTATACCCTATAGTTGGGGTTCTGTTCATCTGAAATAAGTCGAATTTAGTAGCCATTCTTCATGAACAATATATTACCATATATTGCAGTAAATATAAAAATATATATATTGCTCATAATATGATTTTTAATTATATTAAATGTTTGAATTTCAGGGTATCATAGCACGTGACCTGGACCACACCGACGCGATCCCGAGCCTCACCGCGGGAGGAGTGGGCTTCTCCTACGCCAATATCAGGCTGAAGAGTGACCGAGGCTCCGGCCTTAATTACCAAATTGAAATTTACGTTTAACGTTTTAAACAAACTAGTGTTCGACTTGCCTAAACTGACACCTAGACATAATAATTTAATTTCAAAAGCCATGCAAACATCAAAGATTAGCATACTTTTACTAGAATATGTTTTCCATTTGTTTGATAAAGAATTAGCATAGGCCACATTTCATTGGTATGTGCCTAAATACACACATTAAATGCTGATTTAAAGGTATCTTAATTAATAACCTTATATTTGTGCAGCAATGCATTATCACGTGGAATCATCCAATATATTGAGGCTGTAAGTTAAAGTACCACTATTAACCAAGTAATTTTATTTATTTTCACATTATTAAATGAACATACATTACAATTGTTCGAGTTTTATTTGTACAATGAGACTGAATCACGGGGATACGAGGGGAAGGAAAATGTTAGAGGAAAACGTAGGACGAGTTCACAAACAATGACCAACAAGAGGTCTTATTACAACAGGAAATCTTCATTTGAAAACATGTCAAATACCTACGCGACGTGTCATGGAATGAAGCTCTTGAGAACAACAAAATCATTTGCGAATGTTAAGTAGCTATTGTTTATAGGCGGTAATAAACCATTTTAAGTATCTTCTCTTTACACGCTACAAGTAGGTGTAGTTATAATGGTATTACAAAACGTACTAAGTACATATTATCTCTACATTAATGTAGTGTCTATTATATAAGATGTACATATTATAATGTGTCCTTATCTTTTGTATATGCTCATGTCAATATATGTAATTTTGGGCGTTGATGTATGGTTTCATACCTCGATGTGTCGGTATACACCGGTTACACCTCAGGCTGTACGACAAAGGAAATCATGGTGAAGATTTTCTCCATATGATTTCCTTTGTATTCGTTTGTCGACATATGTGTAACTGCGCCTAAGGGAAGGCGACACGCTCACCATCTAGTACGCCATTCCTCCCTGAAGCATATTATGATAAGTCGTTAAATGTGATATCCGCTCTTATAAAAAAATACTTTAAGACATAATGTTAGTGCTAATGGTTTTTGCTACAAAAACTAAAACAAAAGAATGAAAGAAAAAATCTTAAACATTGTGTCATGCTCCCACCCACCAGTTGTTTCATAAAAACTTTAAAATGTAGGCTCATGTTCTTTTTGTCATTGTATTCATTAGTAGGTGTACCTATACTGACAAAATCAACTGCACTTGAGAATAACGAATCCGATTCCAACAAAAAAATTCATATATCTCTTAAGAATCCCCATTAAATACTTCATTAAAGACAGGACCTACCATCTTCGATTTAAGAAGAGCTTATTAAGAACTTCTTCGTTTCGACGGTTTATTTTGTGCTTCACTAATTAAACGTCATAGTTAAGAAGTTAGTAAGACGTCACTGCTATAACGATGATACTAGGCTCCCAGATCAAACCTAGTTGTGATGCTTATGCTGGTGCTTAATCAGTGTAATTCCATCTTATTAAAATAGCTTATCTTGAATCAAGTAAAATAATATATATAAAACACAGAAAGATAAATACTAAATATTATTTTTTAATTAAATTTGTTCTATGTTCAAACGTGCTATTGCCGTATAATTTCACATGTGCACCGAAACTTTATTCAGGTTATCACTACAATTCACAAAATTCATAAATGTTCTAATTAAATAAGGACCACTAATCTACAGATTATATGGGTAAGTACAGTAATTACAGCCTTCATATTTTTTCGGTTAAAGTTTTAACATAATCTCTAAACCGATGTCTACATTTTATGACCGTCGCAAAAGAGTTGAAACCGCCTCTGTTTTTCTTGTGACCCATTTTAGGGCGGTAATAAAAAGTCAATTTGAGACAAAAGCTGGAACCACGGCTTTAACCATGGCTTTCCACGCGGTTTCACTTTAATTACAACTTACGTAATAAAGCCCATGCGTAATTATGCTTAAAATGTCGAAATAATTATGTTTTCGAACTAAACCTCAACTTATAAGAGATATAACTAATAAATGTTACCCTGCGTTATTTGGTCCATGTTTATAAGTATCTCCTTTTTGTTCAATCATTTACAATATCAAAATCTCAGGTAATTCAAATATCTATTCAGACAAAGGGATAAAAATTAACGGCTTTAAATTTTTTTAGTTACATATCATTTGATTCTGTTTATTGTGATTTTCTCCTTAGCTGCAAGTCATCGTAGACTTTCGTCATCTCCTTGACCTTATTAAAATATGATGTTATGAGCGCACAAGTGCACAGTACAGATCCTGTACTCCAAAGTTTTAACATGTTTTAACGCTGACGATATCGACTGCATGGTGTGCGATTGCCGTAAAGAAACCATATTTTATTATTTAACATACTCGCTAATACATACCGTTCAATCAACGGTGCTCCAAAAGCCCACGGGGTGCGTTTACGAATCCGTTTCAGGAACAAAATCAATCGAACCAATGACGCGATGTTTGGTCGTTATTTACATTAGGTCGGTAATTTATCGTACGTTTAAAAAAACATTTGGTTCATATGTTTACTGTAATATTAATTTCAATTTATAATTCAGTATCTTTATGGTTTACTTGAATATATTTATAAAATAAATACACTAACGCTTAATATAGGTAGTCTTCCGAATCTTCAAGCTACGCATTTAGTTACAGGTAGATGTACTAGATTTTTAGTTTTGTAAATTTTTATCGACATTTGTGCATTGGAACATTGCGCATGAGTTTACGTTTCTTAAATTATTTATTTTGTATTCTTTAAATTGTATAATATTTTTGAAAAGAGTAATTACTAAGTTTCTTGCCAGATTCTGGCGGTAGCATGTATACTCCTGTATAATTATGTCATTCTGACGATTTGAAAGTACTTTGTAAAAAGTCTAATCGAATAAAGATACTTTTGACTTTGACTTCGTAATGACTTCTAGATTCGAACTTGTAGGGGAGCAAACTGTTTGAGTATGTTGTTGCTTTACAATCAGTCCCCAAGAACAGGGTTCTAACATGTTTCAACGTCGACGAATTGCGTTGCGTATTAGCATGGCTCGAAAGGTGTCGGGCGTAGATACCTAGGTGCTCACACCATTGCGACATTAAAATATATTTATATTTTGTTAGAACAGGGACTTATAGCTGTCTTTCCCGCGAAACCAGTAAAAGTAAACGAAATCAGTAAAGATTAAATTCCATGGCCTTGACTTAAGGATACAAAAATTCCCTTTAGGCGCCTTGGTAAAAATTAAATGGCGACATCAGGCATCCACTCGGGGCGGAATGGTCGACTTGATAGGTATTTTTTTCTGCTATATATACATAATACATTGATATTGTCCATCGTACTTCCTTGTACTTAATTCAGATTTTTAACCAAGAGAACTAAATGAATCGGCAAACTATTTTCATTATTGTATAGATACATATCTATGTAGATTCATTAAATTTAAGTGTCTGTTTTTTTCCAAATTCCAAAATAACAGATTTTCACGAAATGCATATGAAAGTATGACTGGTACTGACATAAAAAAAACATTATTCATTTTAAATTCTCTGTCCGTCTGTTTATTCCGGATAATCTCCAAAACGGCTGTACTAATTTTAACGGGACTTTCACTAGCAGACAGCTAATGTTACAAGGTGCACTTACCCGTGCATGTGTGTTAGTGGCCCCCTATTCAAGATACTTTGTATTTAAGATTAATGTGTATAATAAGTGATGTTAAGCTTGTCATGAATATCGTTAATACTTGTTCTGTATAATTTGGTTCAAAATCTACTAAAATTTTATTTGTTGTAAGTATTTGTAATATATATAATCAGCTAAGTCACAAACTTCATGTCAAGGCTCACATACTTCCAAGATAAGATGCGTAGGCAGGTGGTCGGGTGTTATCCTAAAGTCCAACAGGTAATATAATACCATACAAATGGTACGCATATGATGACAGGGATCCCATTATCACTCTCCAACCAAAGCCCCGAAAACTGCCTCCTCTGTATAAAGGGACTCGCTGGTTAATTTATTACCAAAATAACCTTCGTAACGGCTGCCCAGACGCATAACGATAATTAGCTACTTATATAATTAGCTGGCGTCTCATTGTCTCAAATAAATGTTGTTTTGGCTATTCGTTAATAGTTTGCTGGAACTCCGTTTTGAATAATGCGGGTATAATTTATGGCACGCATAAGACCACGTTGAATAACAAACTACGCCGGGAACTGATACCCTTAATTAAACAGAATGTGAAGCCTTGAGCCAAAGTAAAATTGCAAATTGCAATTTGTTGGCGATTACAGAATAGTTTATCTTAATGAATTAAATACTTATTAAGTTCAAATTGATGTTGGCTATATCGTATTTTTTTGTTATTTTAAACCCATCCCACCTAAAATAAAAATTCAATTAAACATTAGCCGAACTTTACTTAATTAACAATTAGACGAACACAACAGAGGCGTGGTGGCCGTGGCAGTCGAATGGTACCCAAGCGACGCAAGTTCGAATCCCAGCGGGGCTTGTACTAATGAGATTATCTAAAAAAACTTATTTACATTGATTTCAAACCAAGTGCTTTACGGTGAAGGAAAACACCGTGAGGAAATACATATGTATGAATATACCTGCATATGTCTGAAAAGTAATTCAAAGACGTAGGTATGTATGAGTGCCTGAGACGGCCATAGACTCTGTCACGTTGGCACTTGATCATCTTTGGTGAGCTGTGGGTGTTGTTATTGAAAATGAAAATTATTTATTCAGTTTAGACCCTGGTAAGGCACTTATGAATATCGATGAATTAACCATATTACAACACATCTGCGTACCCCTTCGTAAATACAAGCGTGAGCATATGCATTCAATTAAACATCTAATAAACGCCTCATAGATACAAAAAGCAAAGATTACATTGATGTCATACTACATTATTACGGTCCATAATACTCCAAATACAGCAGTAAATTATGAAAACATATGCACATATTTTTCTTATGTCATAAGTAGATAAAGTTAGGTCAACCTATGACCGCATTCACGGAGCTCCAGGTGCGAACAATGCATTTATTTATAGTTGTGTCCCACGGTTACACCCGCGTAGATTTAGTTTTATATAATATTAATATTACGATACACATTTTACGTAGTTTCTTTCAGACGATTTAATATTTTTTATGAACGTAAAAGCGGTTGTTGTGACTAAAGTATGATAGTTAGATATGTGCTCTCGCGGACTTTATTGTAGATCTTTATAAGACCTATAAACCCGTAGTACATCATTTTGGTCTATTGTCAATAGTCAGTCAATAGCAGCACACGCATAAATAGGTTTTCGATTTTACACCTTGGGTTTTATTTTATTTGAAAATACAATATATAACCTTCCTCAATAAATGGACTATCCAACAATGAAAGTTTTTTTAAATTGGACCAGTAGTTTCTGAGATTAGCGCGTTCAAACAAACAAACGTATAGCTTTATAATATTTGTATAGATAAGTGTGAGTTTACTTACAAAACAATAAAATGGCATGACATGTGATGTGAGTCAACAAATAGACGTGCTCTTTCCGCTAACTTTGACGACTTCAGCGCGAGTTTGCAGAGTGTGCAATTTCCTGACCTGGAAATTACAAATCCTAATGAAAACGTGAAGGGTGATGCAAAACTTCCTTACATTATAAATTAATTCTTGAACGTGTGGATGTAAACTAATACTACTTTATGAGTTCGACTCACCTCAACATGCATTTTTTTATCTTCATTAAGACGAACTTACCGTTCTACGGCGAAAAAAAAATAGAGTATAACGAAACTATAAGTATTTATATAGCGACTCATACGCTTTAAGGCAAATTTAATAAAAAGAAATTATAATGATAGTAAGTACGAAAATTTTAAATCTATCTATAATGGCTTTATCATAGACATCAGAATGCTCCCATGCTCAAATGAGATCATGCGAAAATTGTTGCCAGGTTTCATACTTTTTAATCCTTGATTTTTCAATAGTCCGATTTTATTTTTGTATCTTAATGTTTTTGAATGAATGTTACTTAGGTAAACGATATATTTGTCTTTCCTATTCAAAATACCATTACGCATATTCATATACTACTTACATGCGTAATGATTTTAAATCTGTTTTAATGTCGTTTAGTTATGATAACTGTTTGTGAATTATTGTAAGTATGCGAGAAGAAAGACGAGCATGAATGGAAGGTCGTTTATGTCTCTGAGGGATGATAGCGTAAGCCACAATTTATGGGGCAATTCATCAGGCTGGTGAGAGCCGCTTGAGCCTTATTCTATACCTAGGGAATATGGCCGTTATATTTTATTGAGAAGTACCTTCGGCTTCACCTTTGTTATTCACGCACCTTGTTTGTTTACTATTGATGTATTATGTGAAGTAAAAACTGACAAATGATACCACAAATCAGAAATTTCTACTTAATTGTTACCTAGCTATTATTTGGCCATGGACAAACTCAATGCTTAACTTTTGTTAGCCGTTATCATATAAATTAAGTGTTATAATTTATTTGAAAACAGCTAACAAGTATTACTTATAAACAAATTTATATATTATTCGCCACAACAAATTGTGTGAACTCCGTTATTTCCATTCTAATTACTTTGTCACCAACGGTATTTTTCCTTAAATAACACCATTTTCCTGGTAGACCTACCCAATACTTCTTCATGATTATTACAATTTGCGTTGTCTACCAAAATTATTATTTGAAGGCAGAGATGTTTAAAAATCCTCTTTTCACCGAAGGTGATAACGTAACAGATGGTAGATCCATCGCCGTCTCAGGCTGGAGTATCCCGTACCACTTGTCAAATTCTTCTTGGACATATGCAGCTTTCCCCACGATATTTGTTTCGGCGACTGCTTCTCAACTGCTCAATCTGCTTAATTTATTTATTTCTTTCACCAATTTTCACAAACTCCTCACACTTTATCTGTCTACACACGATGTGATGTTTTCTTCACATGAAATTCAGACTAGAAATAAATCACCGAGGTTAAGTTCCAACAATCTCATTGGTATGGACCGAGTATTCACCAGGGGCCACCTTACTCTAAAGGCAATCGTTTTCGCGCTCCAGCAAAATGGCTTGTTCGTTTCGTTACCTAGGTATACATTACTTTTGTAGTTTAGTCGACACTATTGTTACTATTAGAAAGAAGTAAGTAATTATTAAAAACATACGTACTATATTCTACTGTTATTTAACAAAATACGAAGTTTTGGTCGAAAGTTCGCAAAGTTCTTAACACGGTTCTTATTCGTTCTGAAATTACGTCCGAACGTGGTCCACAAGAAAATTCTTCGACGTTTATATATTCTATGCATAATTTAATTAAACGATTGATAATTTCAGTAACATAAAAACAAACTGCTACTGAAACAACGTTTGATTTTCGTTCGTTTGCGAAGTTTCACTTTCGGTGAAAGCGAGACCCCTGATTTTCGTATCCGTGATTCTACCTCAATAGAGAAAACAGTTGAAAATCAATGTTACGAAAAGGGGATGGCAGCTATATGATCACAATAAAGCCAAACAAGCCATTGAGAACACTGAGTACATACAAGGAATAATATAACTGGTGATAAAGCTACAGGAGCCGTAAGGCAGGAGCTCAGATTATGGAGGTAATATGACCCGAGGGCGTCTCTGAGTGATATTATAACTTCGAACACATATATAATGAATCTGACAAAGTACGTAAGTACATACACGGTGCGTGCTTCCACACCTTCATATACTACATGAAGTATGTTCAATATCACAAACGGTTCGCTAGTACAGCAACAACAATATTAAATGTGTATTCTGGGCAGATACACTAAGCTAGGCAAGCTCTCGCCTTATCCCCGCGGACCGTTACTTAAAATTGCATCGTTTTGTAACGGGCTAAGTAAAGTAAGTACAGTGCTTAGTGGTGCTGGTATTTGGAGAGAGCTGCGGAAGTTAAATGAAGTTCAGTGTAATTACTCTCTGAGAGGCGGTTCACAGGGCTCGGTTATGGTGACAGTCGCCGCCGCGCGCCCCTCGCCTTCTCATTCAGAACGATATTAACCATCAAACATGACATTTTAGATAACTGGATAACGTTTCTCTACTCTACATTCGTTATATTGAATTCTAAATTGTTAAAATAACTGATAGTACCTTAAATAGGATAGATATTCTATTCTTAGTTTACACCTACATCGTAATTACCGTATTGCAGCAACAAAATTTGACAGATTTTCATCAATGGGACCTTTTTCATAATACTATTATCTAACACATCAATAAAGTGTCTGTTTGTATTTCCAAAAATAAACAGCTTTTCACTCAAAATAAAGAAAGTAAGTATATGCTACATAAAATATCAATATTTTTTTAATTATTCGTCTTTTGGTACCTATTGTGCTAATCTCTGAAATTACTGGACCGATTTAAAAGGATTTCACTGGCAGACAGCTGAGACAAGAATAGCTTAGGCTAACTTTATATTTAACCGACTTCAAAAAAAAGGAGGAGGTTATCAATTCGACTGCACGTTTTTTTTAGAAAAAAGGTTACTTAGTAACATAGTTAATACTACGCGGGTAAAACCATGAGGCACAGCTCGTGAGTAATAAATGCTATCGCACTGAAGTCCTTGAAAGGCAGTAAGTCTAGTTGGACGAGGGACACGAAATCAAGACAAGTCGGTGAACCTGGGAATTTACTTCACCCCGAAATTAGCATAGGACCAGTCCCGCATGAACGGGCTATATTCCTTCCTCCTGTACGTGTGTTCCTATAGGCTTAACATATATGCCTATTGGATCGCAATAATTTACATGAATAATCTCTCTCGCATGCATGAGCGTTGTTATTCTGAGCCACTTAACTGAATACGCTTGTTTAAATACAATTTCAGTGGAGTGAGTGAGAAAATGGCGCTATGCCTCAATAGACATTAAGCAAGTATTTTTTTAGAAGAAAATATGTTTTTTTCACATTTTTTTCTCGTTTAGGGCACCACGTTAAATTTTATGTGATCTGATATATCCTTCAATACTTCATTTGCCAAATTATGATGAGTAGTTCTGAGGGAACAGGTGAACGTACGTACTGTTTAAAATAATAACCCTACTTTACGCCGTTCAATTAAAAAACTATGTAATATATATATATAACATCATCAATAAAGTCACTAGCCTATTTTAGTACAAATGGCACGATATTAGCGTTACGTTTTGTGACAATGGCAATATATAGTAGCGTTTGGTTGTCATTCGGCGAGCGTCGTCGTCAGCGCGGGGCGATGCGGGGCGGGCCCGCGCCGTGTTTGGCGACTGAGTGAGCAAACTCGCACTCAACTCTCAAGCTGCATTTGCAATTCGTTTGCGGACTACGAAATACTCTGCACCCGACCAAGTCTTTTGTGTAACCGGATTTCTCGGTTAACGACCTACAATCTACATATTTATGCTATTTGGTCCCACAATTTTTCTTGCTCCTTAGATAGTAGTATTGAACTGTGCTCGTGAAATAATAATACATGTACGTACATACCATTAAATACATTTACGGATAGTGTTTCTGAAGATAACATACCTATTTATTCAATCACATCAGATTCCAAGTATATTAAAAAAATAAAGTTTAGAAACTATCAACCCCTGAAAAATCACGCTCTCAAAAGTAAGAAACAAGAGGATATCGAGGTCAGATGCCACATATTTTTTTTTATTATTTTTCGGACATGTATATCTGTTATTTTAATAAACTTCATATGTATTTTCGATAGGATTGCAGATATGAGATAATTTTAGAAATTGTTCTCAATTAACAGGTGCATGAAAGCAAAGCCGCATGAAACAGTAAGCAATATATTATACATATATACATATTTAGTAATAAAGCCCTTTCATTTTATTCCAAAGTCGTCACTATTAGAAAATTTGCGTTTTAGAACAATACTTTATTTCTTGTGGAGTGCGTCACATCTAGACGCATCCTAACAGACAATCTAGGCACATCCAACGATACCATCATTTTTCAGTAACCTCCCGTAAGAACCCTGAAAACCTAGCTTTTCTCAGAAACTAAACAACAATAGGTAGAACTACCTATAAAACAGAGCCATATAAATTGGGTGTGATGTCTATAAAGTTTAATCATAAGTACTTAAAAGGTCACGGATAGCTTCGAGCATAAACGAAGAACCCCGAGGTACCTTCTCTTTTCTACATTCCTTCTTATATCATATTGGTGTAATTTAATGACGAGCGGGCCTATACCAATGAGTTTTTCTAAAAAACTTATGTGTAGTGATTTCACACCACGTTCTTTACGGTGAAGGAAAACATCGTGAGGAAACCTGCATATGTCTGAGAAGTAATTCAAAGACGTATGTATAGTGCCTGAGACGGTGATGAGCTCGCCCTCTGTCACGTTGACACTTAATCATATAATCGGTGAAATGTCACCCACATTGTTGTCACGGCACCTCTGCTTACTCCTTCGGGGACCCTTCTGGGTTGGCGTGAGCATATATATTAAAGACGAGCAACTGACTTCAACATTATTTCCAACACTTCGTCTTACCGTAAACACGTCCAGTAGAACAAATGTGATGATAACATTAATGTTGAGATGAGTCTTCATGTAGCTGTATAACTTAGAGGTTTATTTAAATTTGCTTAAATTAGTCTGCCGGCACAGCCCGAGGGAATAGATATAAAATGTAAATTAACAAACAAGATGAACCTATATCCATTACCTGTATGGCAATTGTAGGTGCCACAGCGGTGACGTCATAAGAAAACCGACTTAGAATAATATTCATAATTTTTCCAGCAAAAGATACACGGGTGAATCCAAGATTAACAATTGCCCTTACCCGGGGAACGAGAAAATTAACTTTTAAATGTAAATTTTACGAGGAAGTCATAACGTGAAAGCTGCCGCGGTTAGCACTGATTTATTGCACTTGGAATTGAAAGTGTTAAAGGAGTTGCAATCTGAAAAAAAGTTTTAATAGGTACCTCTTTAAAGAAATATAAATCATGGTTGTAGAGAGAATTTAACTTTCGCAAAGTTGAACAGCATTAAGATCATCTACTCAAGTGGTTATTTAATGACACTGCTTTATTTCAACTAATCACGATAGAGCCGAGTCCTCTGCCACGGAATGGACAACGGATGATCCGATGTATTTACCCTTATATATGGTAATAACCCTTGGGGGCCTACCATCATCGGATTAAGTAGAGCGTATGAAGAACTTCTAAGCTCTGACGTATCATTTTGGTACCGTAAAATTCAATGTCAAAGCTAAGAAGTTATAATACGCGCTTAAGCAGCGCGTATTAGGAACCTTAAGCGATGGTAGTTGGCCCCCTGTCCTCTTTTACATATCCAAGACAAAGGTTTATGGTGATGTTATCAATTGCATGCCTAAACAAATTAGTTCTGTGAGGAGTGGTCGGTATTAAATATACTATTAAATAAATGCCTTATATAACACAGGGGATATACTTAATTAGTAAGTACCAAGTACCTTAATTTTTCAGGATGAGAACCTTGAGGTGGAATCGGCGACATGTTTATAATGAACGATAATTTATTGTATATTTTACAGAATCATCACCCAAGCTTAGCACAATAAGTCTTGAAATGGCGTACAAATAAAGATAACAAAACATCTTTTGAAATATTTGATAACATTGATAAGTTTACTGAGTTCCAACACGACCATTCCACGTCTAAGCCACATTAATTCCGTAACAAATTTCAATTCAGAAGTACTTTGGGGCTTAACTCTTTGGACCGCAAAGTTAGATGGAATGGAACTCTTTAGCGGTGACGAATGGTAGAAGGTAACGAATGTGTACAATCAAAACTTCGAAAAGATTCATTGCCACAAATTTTCCCAACCGAAAATATGATCCGTTTGAGTCAAAACTCTTGAAGGGATATGGCTCGGTGCTGCAACTTTTAAAACTTTATTTCCTCACAGAAAATATAAATGAGGAAAAGTTCCGGTGAATAAACTGTACACCACCCAACAGTAATTATAAAATCACGCGGCGGAGGTACTTGTACAGGCTTCGTCACGGATTCTGGATATTTTGTCAGTTGTATACGTACGTACTTATAATCACACCGCATGAGTATGTAAATACTTAGTGGCCAGCGATTTATTTATAATGAACGATATTTAAACTCCAAAAAAGATATGGGGGCAATTCCCGAAAATCAAAAGTTATTTTATTTCATTTTATATCTCAAGATTATATGAATTCATCAATTATTGTTTACTATCTATAAAATATTGCAGCGATTTGGAGTGTAACTTGCAAATGGTTGATGTTTTCCTAGGGTTTACATGAGGTTATTTGGTTGCAAATGTCCTTCACTACAATCCCGTAACAGATTGCCGTCACATTAGCCCTGGATATAATATACCTAGTTAGTCATCAAAGCGATATCATATAGCTAAATGATAATTGCAGACAGACGTATAGGTCACTTATAAAAGTGGTTCATATATTGTTTGACTTTGAACGTCAATAATACAAAGACTTGATTAATATATGAAAACGAAAGCTAACGGATTGCTATGATTAATATTTCCCCTTTGATTATAATTGCTGACTCATCAAACAAACCGCTGCAGACTTTACTCATACCTAGCCGCTTAGTATAATAGCATATAACATTTAAATATAAGTATGATCTACAAATTTTATTTATAAAAATACTGATAACCGGAGAGATACTTTCCGAAGTTCGATAAGTCAAAGAGTACATATTAATACAGAAAAATCGTAAATTTATGCGAACCAACTTCCTACAAAAATTGTAGTTTGAACACTGCACATGTGTGCACTAGACTATATGCAATAGAAAGATCTACACTATCACAAATTATAAAGTTATAGAAGGTCAGTTTCCTTCATTAGTCCAGAATCAAGAACCTCGTGCTAATTAATTGTAACTTTAGAACTAGATGCTCTTGAACAGCGTCTTTGTGTGCATGCAACTGTTCCACCAATTTACGGGAGTCGAACTTCTGTAATGTGACATTAGGGTCCGCTTCACCCTGAGCACTTGTCAAACTAGTCAATTTCATACGTTACGTCTAACAACTAAACTACGGCAACAATATAAATCCTGACTATAGACAATTCCACATGAAAAAATAAGCACCCCTTACATGGTGGGAAATCGTACATACACCCACACACACATATCGGGGTAGCAGAGATCACTGTTGGCCACATGCTACGATCCTTATATTATACTTCTTTCGCTTATCGTATCATTCAAAGCATCTCTTCATACATCTTAATTCCTTCGTTAACGAGTGCAACGAATTTGACCTTTCTGAAACAGATTGGGATATCTGCAATCATTTTTATCTTGGTAACGATACCTAATTCTCCAAAAAAATCTGAGTTCAATCGTTTATAGACACGGTCCCTTATACATCCACGCTGATTGAATATAATTTATATTATAGGTACCAACATTTATTCAAAAATTAGAGATTACCAACAACAAACTATGTACAGAGAATGTGAGTTATGACATATAAGTGCACTTGGTACTCTAGTAATGAACTTTTAACAGTGTGCCTAGTGCATATTTCAGGTTTCCATTTGGTGGCGCGATGGTGGTTCAGCAGTGGCAGCTAATGGAGGGCACTCACACTGGCGGAAGCACTCAATTACGTTATAATCAAGGCGTCCGGCGACCAGCGAGCTATGGCGCGATTGCGAGACTCCAATTCTCCCGCACTATATTAAACTCTATTTGGACCACTTGGTTCTTCGGCTGCCTGTCAAATCCCTCTCCTTATAGGAGAGTCATAACTTTCAAGCTAATATCTTTATGACTTTCTGAGCACTCCAAAGGTCCATCTAATGTGAATGCAGTTTTAAAATAAAAGGTCACTACAGGTAGGTTTTCTACTTGTAATTAGTTTTTAGTTACTTATTAGTTACTCAATAAAATGTATTAAAGTGTCAAAGGTCACTAACTAGCAAAAATTTAATTTATCTATCTCGCCAATATGACACATATATGTAAGAGACATGAGTGAATATGATTATTAATTTTATTTTAATTCACGCTGGAAGTCTACATTCTTAAATGTTTATTATTATATGAACATGTTCTAAAAAATTCATTCACTAATAAAAGAAAGGAAAATGGTGTGATATTTTTATGCAGAGCAACATTTATATGCTAAGATAATTTTAACATAAAATGGACGGAACTCAATTATGGACTAAAAGAATTTCATAATTGTTCTAATTATGTCAGTGAACTTCTGAAAACGTAATCATTGTTTCTGCAAAAATTAACCTAAGTAGGATAGACATAGAACTGAAATTTCTTTGAAATCATTCTGGCAAGGGTTTTAAGAGTATATTCGGCACCATCGTTAAAAACGTTCATTGAACGAAAAAACTGAGTCAAACGCGTTGTATCATTCTGAAAACGACCTCTAAGCAAATTTCGTGACGTGGCTGTTTTAAACACGGTCCTCGTTCTGCACGGACTCACCGCACATTTTGGTGCGAGAAGCAAAACTCTTGTCAGTATTTCATGTAGCATTTGCGTTTCAGTTACCTCTGTAGCTAGCTGGCCACAACTATGAAGGTGATACCAATTCGTTTCAGTTCCATTGGCGACGTTGAGAGTACCTTCCTCAGCGTACAAACGCGGAGGCTCCAAAATAAATGTCTTGACTAGCGGCACCTTCATCATTATACTTTTCTTGAAGACCAAAACAAACAGATTTGAGTGTTGGCACTAATCAGTGGCATAAGCATTTTAAATACCTATCAAAACCCTAAGGTTTTACATTAATTAAGACGTTCGCTGCTTGACTATAAATTTGCGGTTTTAGTTTGATTCTAACGATTTACTTTAATGATTCTCCATAATACAATACATAAAGATCTTACTTACGTCTGCTGAACTCTGCTAGCATAATGAGAATTTCAAAAGCAAGCCTTTAATATATTGTTGAAATATATGGCGGGGGCGGTGGCGATCGAAGGACGTTGCCAGAGTGATTTGTTACATATTGTGTTGATATTTCATTTATCACAGCGTTTCAATTTTCACAGCAATTAATCACTGAACAATAGAACATACTGTGAGCGGACAACCAGACTAAGACACAGACCACAAGAATGGCACGACTAGCGTGCATTCCTAATAAATATTACTAGAACATAATCTCTTCATATCATAAAAACATATTTATCAAAATGCCTTTCGAAATAAATATATACCGCTGATATATCAAGCAGTGCCCGTAAGGGTATCGCCGGCACGGCGTAATGATGTGTACTTAACCAATTCAGTACCATATCCACCAAGTTTAAAAATACTGTATTAAATACTTGGAGTATTACCTATAATATGATTGTGCCATGTTTATGGTCATCATGGATACCAAATCTTAACAAAACTAGCACAAAAAATGGCCTCGCGCAATAGCTTCTCAAAATCGTTTTTATTTAGGTATATGTGAGTATTTCACTCACTCAGGCGTGGAAATGGGCCTTAGGAAACTAATACACGTACTACGTAGAAAATGGAAAAAACGTATATAAAAACAGAGAACTTAAGCCCGTTTGTGTCATTGTATGCCTATTTACGTTCTTGAATGTAAACTGAGTTGTAACTGTTAATTAAAGTAGTTGAGAATACGACTACGTAAACATTGAATGCGCTTCTGCAAGTAACATGCACGCCCGGGGTTGTAAGCAATAGATAAGATTGTACTTAACAGTTAAATCTTTGTTCAAATATTTACTGCACTTACGTATTCCGTTTCAAACTAATGAAGAAGGTATTATATATTCCTTCTACCGACAATTGTGGATAATTACGTATTAAATTCCACTTATTTAAGCCTTTAACCACTTTCATCTTTGCTTAGTTATTATCTAACAACATCCGGCGTTCTCTTACAAACTTATTGTCTCTAACCCGTTGTGGGAGAAGGTTACCTTAACTTAAACATCAAGTAAGTTTAAGGTCCCGAAAATCAAAGCTCGCTGCGGAGGCTGGTGTACGCCTACATAACCAAATTTTACCGCACAAACAAAACTTTACATAAATTTAATCATGGTTTATTATTCCGTTGTTATTTTGATGGTAAAGGACTCAAAAACATATTTAAATATTTAATTACTTATAAGTGTGTTTATTATATACTGAAGAGATTGAAATACAAATTTCAATAACAGAACTAAAAACGGCAAATTAATTAGAAAAATTATTGTAAAAAAACGTGTGTATTCGCCCCTACGTTTCCTTTGTTAATCCGGGGCAATTACGATGCTATGAAAGGCAATGGCTAAATGAATCACCACAAATTACTGATGTAAATTTTTGCGTCTGTGAAGAAAGTGAAGTTAAACTTTTAATTTTGTTGCTTAAAATTGTGTCCGATGGTTATGACATAAAATGTTAAAAATGAACTTAATTTAAATTCTGAAATGTCATCGGTAAAGTTTGAACCCAAAGCCAGTCTACAATGTGACCATTCCAATATTCAATGAAGGTGCTTAAAGCTTACGGCGTCGTTAAATACCGCCAGGTGTTTAGCGGACCCAAGCAGAATATTCGCTCGTAGACCTCTTAAATAAAATTGTTGCTTACGTACATAATTAACTATTACACTTCAATTAGGTGTTACATTTATGAGATACCTACCCAGACAATAATGGCCTGAGTGAGTGTAGCTATTGTTTTCCATAACGAAAAAGTACAAAAAAAACAATTAATAGCAATGAAATCACATTCTTAATAATTGTTTTATTATTATCCGTTTTCTTAATAAACGTATTTATAAACAATAAATAAACCCTGTAACTGCTCCACAGATGGGGCTGTAATTACTATGGAGATAGCTTTATACTTTTATCTACACATACAAGAAATGCAAATTTGCAAAACAGCTTTACACTAAATGCATGTGAAGGTACATACATACATATGCTCACGCCTGTATTCCCCGAAGGGGTAGGCAGAGTTGTTGTAATCACAACACCTACTTTTCCCCGAAGATGATTAAGTGCGTACATGACAGATGGTCCATTGCCATCTCAGACACTTAACGTACGTCATTGAATTACTTCTCAGAAATATGCAGGTTTCCTCACGATGTTTTCCTTGTGTGAAATCACTGTACATAAGTTTTTAATAAAAAGTCATTGGTATAGGCCCCGCTGGGATTCGAACTTGCGTCGCTTGCGTAGCAGACGACTGCTCAAACTTCAAAGCCACCACGGCTCTTGTGAAGGTATATACTTACATAAATAAAAACAATTTTGATTTTTTTCTGTCTATCAGTGCCGGCTAACCTCTGAAACGGCTGGACCGATTTTAACGGGGCTTTTACTGGCTAGATAACTGATGTTACAGTAATTTAGGTTACTTTGCATAGAAAAAAATATCTCTAAGTAAAATTTATCGTTAATCCTACTCGGATAAAACTGCAAGCCACACCTAGTTTTTAGATAGAGCAACCAGTGTTCAATAAATACAAGGAACTTTACTTTACTTAGAAAAAAGAAGCTTTAATTTGGCAACTCATCATTATTAGTGAAGCTACGTAGGTAAAGCGTATTGCCGCAGTACTAAAACCGGGTCAATAATAAGCATTGGATGAGTTCAATAAAACAAGGCGCTTACGACCACACAATTCGATGACACCCATAAAAACGGGCTGCATCATTCGCTTTTTATATGGCATTCTCAATTTATATGCCTTAGAAGTATTTTTGTTTTATCGTTAGTGCAATAAAAGAAAATTATGCCCCATTGTGGATTTTTTATTAAAAGGGTTGAGTTTTGTGGTGTTCCAAATCTAATCATGTAAATGATAATAAGGTAGTTGTAGTTATTATGTATTTAGGGTTTTATTTGACAGCATTGCTATTCAACGTGGCATTGCTGCCAGCCTTCTTGGCACGATCCCGAGAGACACCGATTTGGGCCAAGGTAAGCTTATTACTACTTGTAATAAGTTTTAAGAACTGTTCCTTGTATATATTTTATTGAATAATATTCATCCTAAATCTCTTATTTTTCTCCATTTTTATAATTATATAGAAAGAACTAAGGACAATTTTTCCATTGTTGATGACTCGGAACGGAACCATTGATCTGGAAAATGGAGATATTCGTTACGAATTTAGTTACTGTACTATACAATGGCTGCATCAATACATTTTCATATAATATTCTGCAACGTTGAGGTCACTCTAACAAACAAAATAATTTTACGATTTAAATTTGTGGTCGTAAATGACACTATCGATGTAACAATGAATGTGCATCATTACTTAAAACTTTACGCAATGGAAGTGGGGTAAAGCTAATTTTAATAAGGGTCTCTCTGGGTCATTACAGGCTCGTAGCGGTAATTGTCAAAGGAGCGCGACCTCAGCACTTAATGGCACTTCGGGTGTCGTAGGCAGCCACTCCTAGTACCTCACTGCCTCCGTTTGTATTCCAATTGCTTTGTCCTATTCAATATTCCTATAACTAGTACTGAGTATTTCCAACAATGGAATATTGTACTATCTTCTAAAAATACTTGAATTTTCTTTTTAAACCGGTACCTCCTAAAGTCGGTTTGTAAAATTTCCGATAATTTTGAACTCGTTAAAGTTATTTGCTATTTGAATAAAGTTCAGTGAATTCAGCTTTCACATAATATATTCTTACTTACCTACAAGTGAACAGTGGAAAATTTTACTTTAATGTAATTTGAGCAAGTATTAATCATACGGTTATTTACTCTTATTCAGTATCTTTTTCCAAGATACTGAGCTCTTAATGGAAAGTCACAGTATCATTGATAGTGCCCTGTCCATTATAGTAAATTATATTTCAATACACTGAAAATACCGGCTGACACGCTATTGCTTTTAGAGTTCTTTTATCTAAAAACTGCTAAAGTCTGGTTACGAAATGTATTGTATTATATTTGTAGTACTTACCGTCTACTCTACACCTAGTTTACCTACAAATCCAGTTTAAAGGTACAGTGAAGTGTAAAAATATTTAAGTATTATTTGAATGTACGAAACAATTGGATGTTCAAAAATTACTAAATCTGCTTCTTCATCTGCGAGGAATTTGTGATTTCATGAATCATTTATAAAATGCTGAAATATATACTATTGGAAATAATCCAAATCGACGTTTGATTACCAAATCCAAAACCATACTTACGGTAGGTACGGTATCAACGGTACGGTACAAGATACAAAAAGTATCTTAGCTCTGTTACTATAGATAGAAAGATAAATATATTTATAAAATGTCTTTTGGGTTCTATACAGTATGTTACCATCAAATTTATAAAAGAATACTAATACATATATGCATATGTTCACGCCTGTATTCCTCCCAAACCACTTTTCACCGAATATAATTAAGAGCCAAGGAGACAGATGGTGAGTTTTTCGCCATCTCACAAACTGTACAAACGTCTTTGAATTATTCCTCAGACAAAGACAGGTTTTCCTTCACCATAAAGCACGCGGTGTGAAATCACTGCACGTGAGCTATTACAAAAACTCATTGGTTCAGGCGGCTTGGAACATGCGTAGCAGGCGACTGCTTAAACCCAAGGCAACCAAGGCTTCTTCTCTTTTTGCGATGGAAATCGCAAATATCTTTATTAAATAAACCTAGCAGGCAGCTGGGTGTAAAATAAGAATAATAAAAAAAACGATCTAGATCGAAATAAAGACTCGCTGTCGCTTTTTTTTACTATGAAAATGTGAAATGCTTAGTCCGGCTCCGCTCGGCGCGCGGTGTAATGTAACTGCATTTACCCGCTATTCAGCTAAAGAGGTAAAATGAGAGTGTAAACTTTGACATTGTTAACGCCTGTTTATATTTGCCAATTAACCCTTAATTTGTTCCTTTTTCACTATCAATGGATTCCATTTAGTTCGTAATTTTAACTTGCATGTCAGTTTGTTAAAAGAAAAACAAGATTTATCAAGAATTATGTGCTGTATGTTTTATAGCAAACATCTAGAGCAAATTATCCAGTAGGGACGAGGTACTCAAGACCAGTGTATCATGATCAGATGAATGCTTGTAAACTAATCTAGACATCGAGAGCAAGAGAAGAACATACATTTTCTCTGCCTACCCCGATCGATCTGTATTCTCCTTACTTATATATGATATTTGATCTAATGTCGGTGAGTAATTTTGAAACGTTGATTGGCGATTTCTTTAATCTTATCTTAATTTAGCTACTGGAAATGGCACACGTTAATACAAAAAATAAGACACGACATATCTAATAGTACCTGCATTTATAAGTAAAATGATCATGGTTTCACGCTGTTAGAGATGTTGAGATTGGAGATAAAATTAATTTCATGAAGGTCTGCAATCAGAGTCGTGTCATGCCATTCGTATGTAATGTCCCATACGTAGGGCCACGGTAGACGGTGACTAATTCAATTCCGTGGAACTGAACTGAATACTAACTACGAGCTTAAAATGAACGTGTGTGGAAATAACACATGTCGAAATGGTAGACTTCGTTCTCTAATAATATACAGGTGTGGAATACTCCGAGTGAGGCTGAACTAATGCTCCTATGAGTGACATTTAGGTAGGTATAAAGGCTTAGGTAGGCTATGTACCAGTAAATCGCACACATTTTATATGACGACTTATCTTAAAACATATCTTGTAGGTACTCAAATGAGTTTGTCATTTAAAAGAATTATATAAACGTTTTCCAGTGATATTCCTTTGAATGTAATAATTTAAGATAGTAAATATGACCTGTACTTAGTTTTCATAATTAAATGGTTTTAATATTTTTATCTCAAAATTAGCTTTCTATATAAACAAACAGACAAAATTCTGCAACCGCTGAGGAATAGCGATTTAGCAAAAATCGCTGAAATGGCGCCTATTCAGCAATTAGAGAAAAAAATATTATAAGAATTTATTTTACCAAAGACTTCTCCGTAATCGTAATGATTTTACATTCCTCCGTCGGTCGTATTACAGTATCATGTTAAATGTAGTGCTTTCTAAGGCAATTTTGTTAAGTCGTATGATTTAATAATATCTTTTACTTTGTCCGAAGTATGAATTTAGAGTTTTATTCCAGGATTAACTGTTTATTTAAATGCTGCATTTTATCCGGAAGGTAAAACTTAAAATGATCGCGGACCTCAATTACCTGTCTGTATAAACCTACAGTAAATGTGACGAAACAACATATTTTTGTGGTAGATATTTGAACATGAACACTTTTTTCCGCTTAGGCGGCGTCTCCAGCGGCGCGGGTACCAGCCCGCTGTCGGCAAGTAAGTATTGTGGAATGATTAATTGTTCTGTAAATTGAATTCACCGTGATAAATGAAATATCCGCACAATAGGTAATAAATTACGCTGACCCGCTTGGGCGCAAGATGAAACGGTCTGAGAGTAGGTACAGACGGATGTTACGGATAATAGGTATAAAACACAACACACGTAAAACACCTGCCCGGAGGTTATATTGTCGGGATTTTAATTCGCATAGGGCACGCAGCGGCTTTGTATTGCGAATCCAACAGCTTGCTGCGCGTATTGTGTGCTCTCATCCGATCACGCGGTGTTTCACCTCGAACAGTACGCTGAAATTTCAAAAAATCCTTTTGTCTTTCTAAGCGTAATTGTTGTTGCCCGGAAAAAAACTCTGAGTGTCGATCGGATTCCACACTAAACAGATACCTAAGTAGGAGAGAGACACAAATGGTAAACAAATGGTTTTTGTTAGCTACCAAGACCCACCTTAAATCAGCAGAAAGAGAGGAGTAGGTACCAGTCTATTAATGTTCTAGTATACACACTAGTTCTATTAGTCTTCATAATCTGGAAGTATGACAAATTATACTTTTATACAAGCAACCGATCTATGTGTCTCAAAATTATTTTTAAGCATATAAATACTACACTGAAGTAGGATACTGTGTAATGGAGTGTAACATACCAAGAATAAAAATATTAAAGAATGGAGCTAACTGAGCAACTCTGTCGCTTCGAAAAAATAGTATATTGAGAGAAGTATGTTTGAAATATTGAACTGAATTAGCTGCTCGTGTGTGTATTATTGCTCAAATTATAGGTACAGGATTAACCAGTGCCATCCTTCCATATGCAGTAGAGCTCTATGAGGTTTGGTAATGCTCTATTAGTGATGGGTGCTTAATATGTAATTGTGAGTGTAATATGAAGCTAACATTGTGCCAAAGGCACTCGTGGCGTACATTTATTGAACAAAGCGGCAAGAAAAACGACGGCAACAAGCGCCAGCTGCTCTAAATTGCCAACACTTCCGAGCCGAGGGCGTTTACTGGAGTTCACTCTACTTCATTATTTGTTACATTGCATCGATCTAACAACTTGGGAATGATATATGATGCCGGCAAGCGGCTTCAAAGGTTCAACTTATATCAAAAAAAATCGTTGCTCTTTACTTATTTCAATCGGTTCGGAAAAAATATCGTGTGCTCAACGTTTGAAAATATACTTTATAGCTGACATCACATTCAGCCGTATGTACTTGGATATTGGTTTCTGTTAATCCAAGTTACTTATCAATAAGTTTGAGATTTTATATTAGAATATTATACCTGCGTACTTACATCGATTACCTTCCGATCAGTCATATCTTATCTTAACTTTATCTTACTTAATAATTGCGTACCCTATATAATATATACGCTTTGATGTTTTTTTACGTTTGTTTGCGTCAAGACTGGGCACAGCGAGAGTAACTTTTTTAAATTCCAAACCAACTCGGTAAAGTAATTAGAATTTTTCCAACAGCCTCATTGTGCTACGAACTCTGCTCACGCAAACTTTTAATGCGACTTAAATTCAAATGCTATTTTACGGTTTCGCTTTTAAATGTTGATTGTTATGAAATAGTGAACCGTGCAACATCAATTATTAACTTCCTGGGTCTGATTTTGTTACACTTGCGCCTGTAACACCCTGCATAACTTCATCAGATAATATCTATGAATAACATCTTCGGGGGCTTATAAAAAATCTACTTTTCATTAGAATACATCTCCTTCTGATGTGCTTTAAACCTGAATCAGATAACATTAACGTATTTAATATTCCTTTAATGAATTTGTTTTGTAGTTGATCACCTGGATACATTTATTTACGTACATTATAATGAAATTACTAGAATCACAGCTTGTTAATATGTACTGAAATTCATAACAATAACAATTTAATATTCAAAACATTTTCAGCCGAGGGCCAACTTGAAGTCATCCACGCTGAAACTGCGAGCAAATAGAAGTCATCAATCGAAGAGGCTTTCGATCAAAGACAAGGGACAAAGGGACATCGCAGGGTAAGATACGGAAGAGTTATTACAACGGGAAATGTTTGAGGAGGAGCTATTTATTTGGTTCATTGCGATAGTCCTGTCACGTGAACATCACAATGTATTTTAAACCCTTTTGATCACCAAGCCAAATGAGAAACGAACAAATAGATTATAATTAGAACTTTCCAGTCTGTTGTTTTAATCCTCTTAAAACTGATATTCAAACTCATATTGAACCCTGTTTGCACAGCCCGTCTACTTGCATTGGCTGACATGAAAAACGTGTTTACTACGAGTAATATACTTACTGCACCAACATATTCATTTTAATCAATAAAGTACTGTTTTCTTTATTGAATTATACTTTATTTTAGCTGTGACAGACGAAGAAAAGTGTAGTGTGCAGTGATTTCACACCACGTGCTTTACGGTGAAGGTAAACATCGTGAAGAAACCTGCATAAGTCTGAGAAGTATTTCAAAGACGTATTTATAGTGCCTGAGACGGCGATGGACTCACCCTCTGTCACGTGTGCAAAGTGCCAAACTTTGTCATATTCGATGGCGTGAGCATTTTGTTTTTGTTAATTTACTCCAGTTCCAAAATTTATATAAGTACCAACATACTAAATTGTTTTTAAACAGCATATTTTTAGTCGTACCAAATATTCGTTTATCATATAATGAATATTTTATTTCGTTCCAATACTCCATAAAATCAAGTTATCTGACCTCTGAACGATTTTGTCCCCACTGCCTTTTGAAATTGTGTTTTGGTTTCTTTACCATTTTCCTACATTGATTGAATTTGACTTTTCACAACTAGTTTGAGTGAACTATAGAACTATTACAAGTTTTCCAAATGGTTTTGGATTTATACAGACTCAGCGACAGTTGCTCATTGGTTATTTAGTTTCTGTTGTTTTTGTGTTGGCAGCTCAGAACTTTGAACATATCATTCCGTTATGCCTCTCTTAATCTATACTGATAAATAAAATTACAGTACTTCTCTGTTAGTATTTCCAAATTTTTCACTAAATTCGTATGTTTTTTCATGAACAACTTAATTATAAATTTCTTTCTGTCTATCACAGCACATACGTTTTTAGAAAAGCACAGGTACAGGTTTTAGGTACAGGCCACAGGGATTCGAAATTACGTCGCTTGCGTATCAGACGACTTCTCCAACCCCATCACCACCACGGATCTCCCGCTAATCTATGAATTGGCGGCTAATTATTAATCATAATCCTAATTATTTTATATGTATTATACCTATTAAAAATCTCTAATTACGAACTAGTTTTGTAATTACTTATACTGAGTAGTAAAAATCCATATTCACACACACATGGGCACTTACTCTATCCAGACAACACAGCGTAGTTAGTGGAGATTTCGGCTGCAATCATGTAGATAACACTTGAGGGATTCATCCAAAATAACATTTCGCCAGCGCAAAGTTCTTAATGAAATAAGTTAGTAATCCTCGGGTAATTCGTTAAATGTTTGCGCGATAGATACTAGTTCGGAAGCTCCCCACAGCGCCAGTTTCATGCTTTGATTATACTGCCAAGTGGCGCGCCCCATCAATGATTCACACTGCTCCCCACTTACTACTTCCCTTACACACCTTTATTCACTTACCGTTATTCAGATTGGAGGGAGAAATAAACGAGTTTGTTTTATTTGCTAATGTCAATTGTTATTAAGAGTAGTTAAGAGCCGTGGTGGCCTTGAGGTTTGAGCAGTCGCTACGCAAGCGACGCAAGTTTGAATCCCAACAGGGCCTGTACCAATTAGTTTCTCTAAAAAACTTATGTACAGTGATTTCAAAGCACGTACTTTGCGGTGAAGGAAACCTGCATATTTCTGAGAAGTAATTCAAAGACCTATGTATAGTATCTGAGACGGCGATGGACTCACCATCTGTCACGTTGGCACTTAATCATCTTCGGTGTAAAGTGGGTGTTGTTATTACAATACCTCTGCCTACTCCTTCGGGGAATACCATCGGTAACGATCTCCTACAAAGTACGGCGATTCAAAATGAATATATAGATACTAATAGCTGTGCCCGGCAAACGTTGTATTGCCATATATTATTTTGGGGTGGTCACCCTTATCATTTAGGGGTATGAAAAATAGATGTTGGCCGATTCTCAGACCTACCCGATCTGCACACAAAATTTCATACAAATCGGTCCAGCCGTTTCGGAGGAGTACGGTAACTAACATTGTGACATGGAAATTTTATATATTAGATAATATGGCAGTTAAAATGTTCTATAGACTAGTGATCAATAACACCGTCTTCGAAGCTTGAGGACGCAGTACTTATTGGTTCTTGGTTATAATGTATCTATCAGTTGGGTAATATAGTCATATCAATTAGTATATATGCAGTAGTATCGTTATCCGCATGGTCTGTGATTATAGCAACCGTGTAAAAATGTGTTAATTGGCGGTGCGAAAATATTAAAAATATACAATATATACTCGTATAACTATAGCAATAGTGTCGAAATTGATAAGTTATTATAATAGTTACACGAAACCATAAGTAAATAATAATATGATATTCTCATCATTCTGGAAACGAATCAATTATCAAGATACTGGTAAGTATCGTCAAACGATGGTCGCCGATATAATGAGGACCCAGGCATCATCAACGGCATCAAAAGTTCGCCAACAACTCACGCCCTATCAAATAAAAAGTCCCATAAAATAAAGCTAAAACTGACTGTCGGTCGATCGGCGGGCACAGGTTATTTATATAAGTCATGTTAGACAGCGCTCCTGGCCTGAAAGTTCACTCATATTTTTTGTTTGACAAATTGCCGCGGTAACGGGACTTGGCTAAAGTTTCACCTCCATTTAAGCCTCCATTAATACCTTGCCGCGCCCGGGGCTCTTTTTAAATTTTATAAATGTTCAGTAAAACACTAATGTGAAGCCATCGTTTTATTTATCAGCTTGTTCATGTTAGCATAAACAAACAGATTATATGTTCAGTCAGGCATTACAGGCAGTTAAAAAAACATAATTTATTGCTCCCATAAAATCACTAAAAAGGAAAAAATCTCCCCTAAGCAGCTGCTATAAGACCTTTTTCATCCATTTTACTGGTTTAACGAACCAAGCCTAAGCTAGTTGTTTGTAATATATACTCGTAGTAATTAAATTCCGTTTACGTTCACATGTGTTTAAGTGAGCTGTAATAGCTACGCGTCGTAGAGCCAGCTGGTTGCTACGCACACGTAGCGTGTACTACGACTTTACTACGACACTATTCTCTATTTGTTTACGTCATTTTTGAGTAACCTTTAAAACATTGGCTTTTGAAACATACAGTACATACATACATATGCTCACGCCTGTATTCCCCGAAGGGGAAGGCAGAGGTGTTGTTATCACAACACCCACTTTTCACCGAATTTGATTAAGTGCCAACGTGACAGATGATGAGTCTATCGCCGCACAGGCACTATACATACGTCTTTGAATTACTTCTCACATATAATAGTCGACATTTTATATGCTTTTCCTTCAACTAAATGATTTCAGATCTGTCATTCGGTATATGATAATAGATGTCGATAGAGCTAAGCTGTGAGAAAAACCACGCTATTAGTTATGAGGTGCAAAAATTGTAGGTAATAATAGCTACAAAGTTATTTTTTTTGTAATCGTTGTTGACTTGTCAAATGTAAATTATTTTATACCAAATTAGAATACAAAATTTAGACATAAATAATACACTTAAGAAGCACTAACCTTGATGGGTAATGATATGAAGTTTATTAGTATGTGTTTGTGTGTGGAGTGTGGTAGTGAAGTTAAGGGTAAAAACAAAGTATAGCCAGGGGTTCTCAAATTAAGCGAGGCCTGTATCTTGAAGCTACCTAAGGTTTAGGTATCTATTAGTAGGTATATCTAACTAACGCAATCAATTCCATTCGAAAGATGAAACTTTTCATTGAAATTCAGGCTTCGTTAGCATGCCAGCCGCAATACCGAAATCAATTAAATATACATTCCGGGTCAGCGAACTGAGAAATGCACGGGTGATGGTCGGGCGAAGCACGCGGCGCGCCCGGTAGCCTCGCTCGGCCCACACACACACGGCACGACACGTGTTACTACGCTAACAACACTTCACACACTACATTTGTGTATTACCACAGTCCAGTTGATGTAGTGACTTAGTGATACTATACCTAGTCATCATTTCCGTGGTCTAATCCCATACATTGTTGGGGTCAGCACTTGATTCACCTGATTTTTTTGCAAAGCGACTGCGATCAGACCTTCGTAACCTCTTTTACGAGGAAAATCTGTGATCTGGGTTAAACCAGCTGTCAGACTATTTTAGGCCTCCGACTGACCTATAACGATTGCCAAAGAAGATAAATGCAACCGGGACCGACCGACGGCTTAACGTGCTCTCCGAGTCACCCATCCAATAACTGGCTAGGGTTAGGGTTGCTTAACTTCGCTGATCGAATGATATGCGCATTAGCAACTGTGCCACAAGTTCCTAACATACATAACGTAAGTGACATACACAAATACCTGTATTCACCGAAGGGCTAGACAGAGGTGTGTTATAGTACGAGTACATATTTCGCCACTTATTCGCCTTTTAAAAGGGGGCGAGTCTGCTGCCGATTACTTAAGCGGACATTAATTAGACTCCGTGTTGTTACTGGAAGATTACTGATGGAAATTACTTTGCACACGCGGGGATCGAACCCAGGACCTCGTGTATCGTTTGCTATAGCTAGATTAACGAGGCAATTGGCAATAGTATGCGACGTAGGTCTGTATATCTCAGATAGGTAAGTATCCAGTTACTGTATTGTCTTAGTTTGTATATTTCAGGAAGTGCGCTATTATAATTCAAGTAACAATTTAGTTTGAAACAGTTGCACGATAGTATGTGTATACTAGTGCTGTGAGAAGGGCACTCGCACAACGTAAATATTTTTGATACCCATACAAATAATTATCATCATGTTATTATAATATTTCACCGCTGTGAAAATATAATGGGCTATGAAGATGTTTGCTTCAATGCTATTTTACTCGCAAAATCAACAAAGGTAGAGCTTCGTATAAATAAATTATGTCTACAAGCTGTTATTAAGAATTTTAATCCTCCAAAGGATCTTCTACGTCCCGACTTAGAAATAATTGTACTTGTAAAACTTTTTATTCCTGTGGGGGATGGATGAGCGGGAATATCTCCACGTGAAAAATCTTGGGAATATTTTTATGGCAACATGGATTAACTGAATGAACTCGCCTTGTAAGTTACTTAAGAGGAAAGGGACTCATAGCACTTAGCTTCAGTAATTACCAAATGTAATATTAATGAAATGAAATATGTAATAGTATCCCCAAAAGATTGTGTTCTATTTCGTTGTTCCGTATCATTATCATTTTGAAATCACTGTATGCATTTGCCGGATGTTTTATTCCATGGAATAGCTTTCAGTCTCCGTGGTGTGTTCCTAGCATATAAATATATATATATATGTTCCTAGACCAGTGTCCTACCTCGGAACATAGTCACCAAAAAGCAAAATTGATTTAGGGATTTAATAGTTGAGAATGAGTGATATATAAACGAGTGGTTGTTCCCTTATAATGCTTTCGAGCCATGGTACGCGATTCTACGAGTTTTCCAAGCTAAAAAGTAAAAAACTAGAAGTGAACAGCGTCGCTCGTATTTGAAATTGTCAAGTTATGTAAATGTGATGGAAAAGTTGCAGTGTGTAGTGCAGCGGCGAACTATCTAGGTACCCTGTATGGCGCCCCTAACCATAGTGTGGTCTCAAACAATACCTCCGTATAATGGATTTTAAATTATGCTTGTCTATCGGTCCGTCGCCAGGGCCCATCGATGGTTGCAAGAATTTGATTCACTATTACCGCATAGCTGTTATATGCAATAATATGTGCTATGAGTAGGTATCTATTCCCATAAAATACGTTTCAACCAGCAAGCAAGGCTTTGCATCTTTAAAGATTTTATTGAAATTGAGATTACATTGAAATATACTATAAATATTAATACGGGAACTTGAATATTGAAATCAATAAAGGCACGAACGAACAAGAAGGTCGATGCAATATAGCGCGCTCTCCGGGGACACGAAGTAAATTAAAATCTAAAATGAAATGGAGTTCAAAAAGAATGTCAAACGAAGATGGGGAGATATTTTAACCTCCGTTGGTGGCTAGAATGAGATGATAACAAGGCGTTTAGTATTCAAGTCACGAAAGGTCGATCCACCTGCTTTTCATATCACGACAATTGCCGGCCCGGAGCAGGCTCTCTGGCGGAATGACAATTCTTGTCTATGAAAATCAATTGGGTTGAACGAGATGCTCCGGCCAACGACATTCGGCGACAGTTCCAATTTCATTAATAGCTTCCGAAGCGGTTGGCTGTGGTGCCACTACACGCACTCGGCACGCCTCTATCCACCCTTGGTGTGCAGCCCTAACCTAACCACTGCTTTACAACATCACTAATGTTCAATATTATATAATTACTCATTGGTAAATTAAGCAATTTAGTAAGCAACTTAGCAATTCTTGTATCTAAATCTCAGAAACGGTCCCAACGATTTTCATGAAATTATGTGTTTCAGGGGAAAAAATTGATCCAGCTAGGTTTCAACTTCAGAAAACATCGGTTTGGCCATGTTTTCAGGCACTGATAAACTCATGCAATATCATTACAATACGACAGATAATTTCGCCACATCTGTCAAGTTATGGTAGACGTGTGGCTTACGGGGCGATAACGAAACTAAAGTACCCCGGTTCGAGACTGACGTTCAACGGTAAAATTTTTCTTTTAAATCTAAATCTTTTTTTTCATTCTATATATATGAGAAAACTTAATTGAAAAGAAACCGAGTGCAGCTCGGTCAACCAGATTCTAGAAGTGTACGTGTGGTGTCCATAATTTGTTGGTTGTAAAAAAAAACTACGATGTTGAAGTAAAAACTTCGGCCTTTTTACCAGTAATACGTATAATACTTGGATGCCTATTCATACAAAATGAGTAGATCTAAAAAATATTTAACAAATTGACATATGTAGTCATTAGTCTCTGTGTTCGTAACTAAGTTTCGGTATAACAGTTAAGTAATTTCATAGTAATATAATATAGTTGAAGGGCAATATATAATATTCAGACGTATAAGAGGAAAGTAACTCAGCCTTATCCGACGCTACTAATAATAAATAGATTGTGTGCGAAGCAAACAGCGTTATCGATCCTTTGTACGTACTTATCCTCGCAAACTATCATAACTGTTAGTACCGGTCTTGAGCCACTTGAGAAACTGAGCTTCTTTGTAATTGCGAGGAAATATATCACAAGGTAACTTGATTTTGAAAACCTACAGGTGCTATAAAATTTACCATTTCATTTGTGTGATGGGTTATGATTATTTTACTGCAACCTTCAAAATTAAGATGTTATTTGTAAATTGATGTCGATTGAAAAAAATGTAGGTGTTTTTCAATGGCCTTAGTACAAAAAGACTAACAAGTTTCAAAATTGTTTACAAAGGATTGTAGCCCCCTTAAATCATTCACGGCAAGAAATTCATGATACTGAAAAAAAACTCACAACAGGTTGTATCTATTTCATAAAGGATACATACCCGAAGTTCTTGTCGTTGCACGGTATGCCGACTATCATGATATTAAACCACAACGCGTTGTGGTTATAGAAAATGCTATTAGCTTTCTGAATGCTAGCAACACGCACCGAGAGACATAGGTATTATTGCTATAAAAAAAACACAAATGTCTCAAGAGCTGTTCGCCTCTGAGCCACTTGGTGAGGACTCTGTTCCATCAGGGTTTTTATGTATGTATGTTCCAGTAACGATACAAAGTAAACGCTATAAAAATCCAACGCTATCACAGATATAATCACATACATCCATATACATATACAAAATTACAGCTTTTTACTAAATACATATGAAAGGAACACGATAATGACAGAAAACCAATTTAAATAAAAAAACTCTGTCTGTTTGTGTGTTTGTTTCGGCTAATCTACGGAACGCCTGGACTGATTTTAAAGAATGCGTTGTATATTTTAATAAATATGTATCTAGTTCCAATAGCCTTTCCATTGGGGATATCGTCTTTTCAATCAAATACCGATAAGAATGTTCTTACGTTTGTAAAATTATAAAATACTTTTGAAAGGTGGAATTGCTGCTTTCCTGGCGGGGTTGCTTTTATTAAAGCAAACTGCCGAAACCAAAGGTGGCATGTATATTTGTTTTTCAATTTATCAACAATAAGATTAGGAAATCAAATCTTTTGGTTGGATTCGACATATAATTTGTTTTGCCAGAAGATGTGATCGCTTACCTAAGACGTGTGTATACACCATGTAAACTAGATTGTGTTTATTTGCAGTATCATTATTTGCAATCTGATAAGCACTAGGAATTTTAATGATGTTCCAGGTGCACACGTAAATAGATTAACAGAGTATAAAACATTGCAAGTGATTGAAGAGAACTTCATGAGCTGTCGGGCGTCATTACAGGACCCGTCTAACTTTGAATAAAAACACTTTAAAATATATGTTTGGAACATTTCATTTCAACGTTTGTGAAAGGAAAAACTCGTCTAAATATACATTAACTAACCTGTATAACGTTTAAATGAAAACTTCAGCGTATATATGGAATGGAACTCATTAATATTGAAGCTAACCAAACCCTGCTTACGGTCACTGGGTAAATAAACTAAACGACACACTTGTGGAGGTTGCGGACACGGGTTAGCTTTATAATAGTAGCATAGCACACATATTTACGTTTCATAATATCAACAATGTGGGTTTCTCATGATACATTGAAATTCCACAGTCAAGCACTGACTACATTTTATACACATATAGTAATATTCTATTACAATTTTTTTCTCATCCTATTACAGGAAGTAAAGAAGACTAAAGTTTCTCCGACCATTGCAGTTAATGACATCGATTGTTGCTTTCGTATTGGTTGTTGTTGCAGCAAAAATGACTAACTAAACAAACTAATTCCGTTTTGTCCGTCTTTACACTTCCACATCAATTTATTACACACTTTATTATAAAAATAAGGTAAAGGTCTTATATATATATAAATTTAATACATATAAAAGTATAGCAATATAAAAGTACCTACCTATTGATGACAAAAATTTTCAGCACTAAATAATTTAATACTATTGAGAATTACTTATTATCACTACGAGAAGAAGGCGTGGTGGCCGAGTGCTTTTAGTAGTCTCCTAACACGAATGGGTTGCAAGTTCCAATCTCATCAATGAGTTTTTCTAAAATCTGAAATAGCTACTTACTGTAACGGAAAACATGGCGAGAGCTAGATCTCTTGCCATTTCTGAGAAGTAATTTAACGACTTTTCCTAATTGCTTGAGCCGCCGATGGATTTCTTGCTGTAACACTGCTAACTACCCTTCGAGAGACATGAAGTTAGGAATAAAAACTACGATTACTAGACAACCAAGAACGGTACAATAAAACCACAGAAAAAGAAACGCTGGATTTCAGTTAAAACTTCAGCTACCACAGATACGAGCTGTAAAAGTTTTTCAGTCTAAAACAACAGAATTCTTACGATTACGATTCCAAATAAACCGATAACTTGCTGTGAACCGTAAAAACTTTAAACAATATGCCTAATTTGTATGCTATGGGCTTAGTTGGTTTAGTTACAGGTGGGTACTATAATTATGTCGATTCTCACAATATGGGAGCATACAACGATAGATATTATATATGCCTGTGGATCCCACGGGCTCGTGGATTAATATGGGAGCTTGGTTTAACGAAGCTCGGATTATGTTGTAATTGGTTTTGGTGTTTCGTGATTAGTTACATACAAGTTAAATATACCATTAGTACCTGCTTATTCTATTTGTGCTCATAATAACTACTATATACCTACGCGCTATTTTCAATGAATTTGCCCCATGAAAAATTGATAATTAGTTACTCAGCCTAACCACATTTAAAACTATTAGTATGACATTCAGACAAGTATATAAATGGTGTATATGCCAAAGAAATCAATTAATTACATTAGCGTTTGCCTTCTTTACGCCATCACTTAAATCTATGCATCATTTGTTGTTCTCTAGTTTCAGAACCGATGATAATTTACTTGACGTTCTAAAACTCCTTGCCAGGGCCTTAACTAGACAATTTTTTTATCCTTAATATATTCCATACCATTAAATTTTCAACCACTGTTGTACTAGACCAAACAAAACAATATCAAAATGGGACATGCCGTTTTTGACAGAAGAAGCGATGAATATGTTACGTAACTCGTGGCAAAACTACACTTTGTTGTTATGACCGCAAATCTAAATATAATCGAACAGTATTAAATTGATTTAAAATGAAATAGATTGTTGTCGGTGTGCCGAAGTAGCGGCGTTTAACCGCACAGAGTGCGACGGCGGCGCGGCGCGAGCGCAACCAACCGGAAACTGTGACGACAGAAATCGATCACAAGAAATTTGTTTAGACAAAGGTATTGAAAAAACGGGGGCGATAGTCGCAACGTTACCTTGACACGCGATGCCCTTGACTCAAGTGAAAACTGACTGGCGTCTCATCACTAACTATTGGACACTTCGATTCATGACTACTCGTTACTAATTTTTCACTATGAAATAGTTACTTATAATAAAACTAATCACGTTTACTAACAAAACTGCATTGAAGGATTTTTATTTTGTTCAGTACTAGGTCTGCCTCGCGATGTCACCCGCGTAGTATTAACAATAAGATATGATAAGTACAAAGCGATATTTTTTTAATCTTAGTTGTCGTCGTTTCAAAGATTAGCCGGAATGAACAGACAGACAGACAAATACGTTAAAAATAGTTTTTTTATATAAGTACCGTATATACTTTCATATGCATTTAGTGATTCGTATATTGCTCTGATAATGATTATTTGATACGTAATTACAAACAGACATTTCAATTTTATTTATAGGTATATATCATGAACTTAATGAAATAGAATTTGAAAAAGACAATATTTTTTATGATTAGCATAATTGCTTTCCCTGCAGACTGTAATAGTATCAACTAATGGTTTGAGAAGCTGCTTAATACTAGCTCCGAGAATTTGCCTCATAATCTGCATGGCTATGGCGCGAGCTTTCTAGACACGCACTCCAGCTTGATAGCAAATATTTTGCGTCCAGCGCATTTATTTGTTTACTGTAATATATATTTATATATAGTTAAGGTTCTCTAATATTTGAATTAATATTCTATCATTAATATAATAAATAATTGTATTTCTAGATTTCACTCCGAAAAGCATTATCGTCATCTTTTTCTAACATTCATTATACTGTATATTATACATTATACAGAATATTTACCCTCCTTATAATACTAAGACAATATTTGTTTCAAAGCAAAGTACCGTTCTCAGTTCTTATTGGAAGAACAACAAAATTCACATATAAAGTTTTATAAGAAAAACAGTAACTACGCAGCAACAGGCTCCTACGTATTCAATCTTACTCATAAATATGTATTAATCAAGCTATTAACAAATAAAAACTGAGAACGAGAATTACATTATTAGAGACCTTCACAAGCAGCAGTGGTGGAACGCAAACAATATCTACAAGGCGACAATGCGTATGACCGAATATAATTCAGGTCAACCGTGTACATATCTGTGACCGCCACTCTTCACCCTGACATGAAAAGCTGTATTATTGGCAATAGTATAAAAAGCTAAAAGAAAACAGCAACAGGCATCATTTAGCAATCATTGCCCAACAGTACCAGGAGAGCAGTGCAGGATGAGGACTTTCATATTGGTTTGTTTGATCGCAGTAGTGGCGGCTGCCTATGGCAGGGACGTCCGGGCCAGGAGGAGCGCCGACCTGGATGCGGATGGCGCCGACCTGGAAGCGGCCGGCTCCGACGTCTGGGAGAAGGGCGGCGGCGGCGAACACCACGGTGATCACCACGAAGAGCATGGTGGCTTCGGCGAAAAGGGATATAAAGGATTTCATGAACATGACTTTGGTAAAAAAGGACACTCCAACCACGAGGGCCACAAGGGACACTATGGAGAAGCTGGTGGTCACAAGAAGCAGCACCACCATGACGATGGATACTTTGATGAGCATCATCAGGGTGAAAAAGGAGAAAAGGGACACAGTTTCGAAGAAAAGGGACATTTCCAGAAAGGCCACTCCACGAAGGGACACCACGGCATCCACAAGTTAGACGAGTTCAAGAAAGATAAACACTTCCATGACAAGCACGGGGAGTCCGGATTCGAGGAGGGCTATGGAGGCCACAAACACGAGGCAGGGTTCAAAGAGGGCGGGCATTTCCATAAAGGACATAAAGACGGCGGCTTCCTCGAACAGGAACACGCCGAAAAGGGCCACCACGAGAAAGGAGGCCACGACCAAGCACACAAGGGCCACCACGAGGAAGGCGGCCAGGATCAATACTGGGGCCATCACGCCGACCACGGAGACAAGGGTGGTCTCGAGGAGCACAAAGGCTGGGGCTGGAAGGGGCACAAGTGAATAATTAAGTAACATTTAAAAAACATATTTTACCGATTTTTGTTATTGTTGATACTTTGTGATACGCAAATAAACTTATTTAATCTAACAATTAAAGTCATATTTACAATGAAACCTATGGTAGTACCATCCACCAAATTTAAATCGGAGTCACGTCTTTGCTAAATTTACCTTGCGTCGACAGCGGGAGACAATACCAAACTAAGTACTCAGCCGAATTTGTGTATACTTTGGGGGCCAACGCTAAATATACAAATTGCGATTTAGTATCAGTAACATTTCATCGATTCATTGCATGAAGTATATTAAGAGAGCGATTTTAAAAAAACAGGAAAGGGAAAACGATCTAGCACTTTGACGGTACACAGAATATTATACCAAGTATCAGTACTTTCAGAGCTATCTAAGCTTGAGTACATAATTAATTAGCTCTTATCAAAGGGATTCCTTTTCTATAGCATGAATCTGTAGCATGCTTCCATCATATAAAGTTGAAATATTTCACATGTAGGTACAGCCCTTTTCTTCTAGTATTTATTGTATACTAGCTATCCGTCCTCACTTTATTTTTAGAAACGATTTTGTAAGACTATTTCAAAACATTGAAGATCGAAATTAAGTTATTTTCCCTATACGAAATTGCGTTATATGGACAAAATATTAATATTCTATATTGGTTATTTTAATCTCAGTCCAGCATATTTAAATTTTCTTATTTGGACGTACATGTTGAATGTTCGTCTATTGTATTACAATATAGAAAGTCCGTAGAGAGTGTCCAGTGTCCACACACAATAGTAATATCGCAGTAATCCGGGCAAACCACAGGTTCAACAACAGCGAACCGAGATTCAAATTGAATTACAATTTACATGGACTTACCGTATCCTTACATACTCAGTTATTGTTTTTCTCTGTAGAATGCGATTTATTTTATTCTTTTGAATAGGTAATATAGGTATTAAACAATGTTTGTTTTAAGTTGTACTTATTTCATAAATTAATCGGTGAGAGAGTAATCAATTACTTATATGGTACAATTCACGTTCAATTATCAATTACACGTTCAAGTGAAAGTATTAGATACATAAGTGGTTTTGGTATGGATTTTTTTCTAGTTATAAGAAAACGTCCCACATCATATCTTTTCTTGCTTTGAATATTACGAAGCTTCCAACGCTTAAAATAGCGAATCGAGAAAGACTTAAGTATTGCTAAACTCATACTCGAGTCACAAAAAAGTGCAACGCAATTTAAATATGTATATCCGTAGCGCTCCTAATAACTACATAATAACAAGAATTAACAAAATACTAAAATTAAGTTTTAAAAACGCTATCGAGGACACAAAACGGAGTGTATCTATATAATACTGTTTATAACGTGCTTTAAGAAAGAATACATAGCATCAAATCTCCCCTTTACTACCACGAGACACTTCAATGAATGACGTCACTCTGACGATTCGTTTGTAACCTAATGACAAAGCGTTACCCACTAACGTAGCCACGGTACAAATATGAAGCAGTAATGTTATAGCAATTTAACCGCATTTGCATCAACCTGGAAGGAAGTGGAAATCTCGTCGTTCGGTAGTTCGTCGAGCCAACCTTGACACTCTCGAGCAGTGATAACTTACCTAACCGAAGCAGCAATTTCGTATATAAAATCATTGCCACCGAGGTAGATATCATTCACCCACTGTAGCTAGCACAACCAACCATGAGAACCAGCCTGGTCTTGGCCATGGGCCTTTTGGCCATCGTGGCCACCGTCTCCGGCAGGGAGATTAGGGAGAAACGGGATGCTGACCTGGAGCCCGCTGCCAGTCACCACGGCGGTCACTGGGACAAGGGCGGCGGCCACGAGGGCCACGGCCACCACCACCACGACCACGGCCACCACGACCACAAGGGGCACAAGGGACACCACGAGGAGCACCACGGACACAAGGGACATCATCACCACGAGGGACACAAGGGCCATCACGGTGAGCACGGCGGACACAAGAAGCACCACCACCACGACGACGGCTACCACCACCACCACCATCACGGTGAGAAGGGCGACCACGGCCACGGACACGACGAGCACGGCCACTGGCACAAGGGTCATGACACCAAGGGACACCATGGTATTGAGAAGCACGACGAATTCAAGAAGGACAAACACTTCCACGACCACCACGGCGAGAAAGGCTTCCATGAACACCACGGCGGCCACCACCACGAGGGCGGACACAAGAAGGGCGGCCACTTCCACAAGGGACACAAACACGGCGGCCACCACGAGCACCACCACGGTAAGGGCCACCACCATCACGAGGGTGGTCACCACCACCACCACAAGGGTCACCACGGCGATGGCGGCCACCATGAGCACCACCACCACCACCATGACCATGGCAAGAAGGGCGGCCATGAGGACCACAAGCACTGGGGACACAGCCACAAGGGCCACTAAGCTAGAACTGACTGACCTACCACCGTTGTTATTTGTTAATATTCTACAAATGAGTGTTGTTATGTTTTTAAATCAAACAATTAAAACTTTATACTAATCCTATATTTTTACTATTCATGATCGGTAATCTCTTTTATTATTAGGTACCTTATTCATCACCTAAATTCACTTTAAATAAGGCTGGTATCTATGGGTATCCTGTCAAATATATTGAAAACTGTGTATTTTGTGACTGAACAAACAAAATATTAGCCATTTGGATACAAAACAAAAATGTTTCAGCATTTCGTCTCTTAGTAAAGAAAAAAATCTCAATTCCAAGACTAGTTTGTAATTCTAAAGTTGACAGTACACCGAAACGTATTCCGAAATGATATTGAATTGATCCAAATGATTGCTTATACTTAACAAACACTGTTTATTTATTTATCGATTTTGTCGTTATCGACTATAGCTCGTTGTAGAATTAAATAAGTGCAAGAGCAGAGAAAAAAGCAGGTGACATGAAGAATATTTTATTGACAACAGAACTGTAGTTTTGACATATATAAAAACTAATAAAAACCATAAATAATTACAAAATAGTTTCCAACAGTCGTGTAATGCCACACGAATCATTACAGTAAGCAAGCCTTAAACCTCAACCACCTTAATAGTCTATCATCTGTCACATCATATTCTGTTTTGCCCAAACGTGGCCAAAAAGTGGAGTAACGCTAAAATCTCTAAGTTTATAAACTAACAACTAACTATTATAATATCTAACAAAGAAAAAATGCTTCAGAGAAGGGACATTCTGAAACTGTTTTATTTACAATGACCATCAAATTTAAAAAAAAGTATGGAGAGTAGGACTCAGATCTAAATTCAGAAATCTCTATTATAAATATTCTCAGTAATAGCAAAGAAATAATATTCGTATAAGAGGTAATTTAATTATTATACTGGTACTGGCATCTAATCAATTTGGTGAAATGTGGGTGTTAAAGTAACTTGAGCTCCCACTTCGAGGAATCTACTGGGCAAATATAAATAAAACATTTTTTTATTTTTATAAACTAATTGAATGCATAATCAATACCGAACATAAGGTAAAGAATTACCAAAGAAATGCATGTATAAGTAGAAAGAAAGATCATACCGTGTGACTGGCAGTAGTCTTTGCTTACCCCAGGGGATATTGGCATAAGCATTTTTAGGAATTAGCATATATTATATATATATGTATATTATAACATCATATATAAAAAACCACTCATTACAATTATAGAGAAAACTGAGCTATGATGATAAACTTTGATTTACTTATCGCCAGAAGCGCGACATTATTTATGAAATATTAAGTTGCTAATTTTGGTAAACTCATTATGCAGGCTCGTGCACAAGAGATATAAAGGATAAAATATATCTAAATGGTGAACTATTTACCAAATAGTTTTGGCAGGAGGCATTTTTTATTTTTATAACGAGTGGAATGTTACAAGAACATTTTTTAATAGTATAAGTTTAAGACACCATATCCACATAAAATTAATTTGTATGTTTCTCACGCATCTGTTTCTGACGCACGATTCTTCTAAACTACGTTACGGATGTCAATACATGTTGAAAAAATCCATATCTTATACTTTAAACGAACAATATATATAATTTTTGGAAAACATTGTTTCGACCATGTTTTCAGAAACTGAAAAGCTCATAAAATATCATCAAACTCCGCCGACATCTGTCAAGTTATGGTAGCTCAAACGTGAGGCTTCCAGCTTACGGCGACAACGAAACTAGAGTTATCCCGGTTCGAGACTGTACCAATGAGTTTTTATAAAAAAAACTTATGTGCAGTGGTTTCACACCATATACTTTACTTTTAGAAGTAATTCAAAGACATAGGTATGTATAATGCCTAAGACGGCGATGAACTCACCAAATGTCACGTTTGAACTTAATCATCTTCGGTGAAATGTGGGCTCCTTGTCCTTTCGGAGATGGCGTGAGCATATTTTCTTTATTTTATCTTTATTCTTATTCATGTTAGGTGCGTCACTCACGGCCGGTTTCCGAAAGGCTTGTCAAATCAAAAATTAACTAATCATCGATCAAACAACATGTTAAGTGCAAATTGGGTTGCTGAAAGGATCATCATCTGATTTGATTTGATTAGAATGTCAACTGACATACATGTAAAATCTCTATGATCAAATCATATGCTTAATGCATTTTGGGTTTCCGAAAGTTTAATTAATTATCAATTCAAACAATTAATCAAAAATTTGTGAAAATAGTTATACAGTTAGGCTTAGATTTCACATTGTACCTTAAAGCAATATATATCTATTGATTGTCCTGAATTACACCTTTTAAGCCGAAGTGTATGAATACTATAAAGTTAAAAGACTTAAATACGTACAACAGGCCGTGTTTACCACAACTTCGTGTTAGTATGAGCGTGGTGGTGTGAATAATGATACAAATCGTCATCTTTGTTACATTATCGCATGTACAAATATCACGGCCACACAAATCATTTTATATTAAGTAACATAAGTACGTGTACTTGGAGGAAATAAAGTTTAATATATTTTAAATAAAAATACTAATTTAATCAAATAATTATCAAATCAAATTTAATCAGATATTAAGTTTTTCTAAGCAAAGTGCTTAGAAAAACTTAATATCTTAGTACTTATACACTCTATTTCTTATTTAGTGAAACTGTACAAGATACAATACTGTAGTTGGTATTTGCTTTACAGTGGCGACCTTAGGTCGCATGACCTTGACAATAAGTAAATGCAAGTACCGGTACCAGACTTTGGCTGCAATAGTAAAATTGGCCAATGCACGCCGAAGAAATCAGCCAATGTCTATAAAAAGTTGTCAACGACAACGATAGTGTCAAAGCGTATCGCAGATCGGCCGAGAACAGAAGCACAATGAAGGTCGCACTAGCAGTGGGATGCGTAGTGGCCCTGGTGGCCCTTGCGCAGGCGCGCGGTGTACGCGAGCGACGCGACGCAGACAGCGCAGCCGCCGCCTCTCACCACCACGAGAAGGGTGGCGGCCACGAGCACCACGCACATCACCACCACGACCATGGCGAGAAGGGCCACAAGGGCTACAAGGGACACCACCATCACGAACACGGCAAAAAGGGACATCACCACCACGAGGGACATAAAGGTCACCACGACGACCATGGCGGCCACAAGAAACACCATCATCATGATGATGGACATCATCATGAGCACCACCACGGAGAAAAGGGACACAAGGGCCACGGTTTTGAAGAAAAAGGACATTTCCACAAAGGTCACTCTACCAAGGGTCACCACGGTGTACACAAGATAGACGAATTCAAAAAAGACAAGCACTTCCACGAGAAGCATGGTGATTCTGGACACGAAGAAGGCCATGGCGGCCACCACCACGAGCACGGTCACAAAAAGGGCGGACACTTCCACAAGGGTCACAAGCACGGTGACCACCACGAGCACCACCACGGACACAAGGGCCACCACGAGAAGGGAGGGCATCACCACGAGCACAAGGGACACCACGATGAAGGCGGCCACCACGAGCACCACCACCACCACCACGGCCATGGCAAGAAGGGTGGCCATGAGGACCACAAGCACTGGGGACACAAGAAAGGACATTAAATATTATTTAGATAGTTATTTTTATGTTACGTTCTTTAGACAAGTTATTGTATTTTGTTATGTTTATAATAACCCTTTTGTAAATAAACACTCATTGGCCATCAACAATGGTCGGACTTTACCAAACGATCGTTTTTGAGTTTGAACAATTTTCTTACTTGTATAAAAATCCAATAACGGGCTTGGAAACTCAATCACTAATTCGGCATGCAACTTTTAAATTGCTTAATTGCTGTTATTTAGAAGTCCCGCAAGGTTGGTAACATTAATGCTTTCAACTGATACTCTCCGCTTACCAACAGACGAGTATTTACATTAACTATTAATTATTGATTTTACTATTAACATACTTCAGAACAGAGCCTATTTGTGATCGACCTATTCATGTCGCACCTTATGTACAAATTATGTACGTTCGATGCTTGATTAAAAAGGATTATGCACCCTCAGTCAGTTACATGACAATATATCTTTAGATATTGAACCACTCCCAAAAATAACAAGATGTCGTGCTGCTGTAACGTTTTGCTATTTTTGGGTAAGCATACTACTTTACATAGCATATTACTTCCTGTCAGAAAAGGGGGCAAACTATTATCGTTTAAGCAACACGTGTTAAAAACTTCTTAGCTTTGACGTTTAAATTTACAGTAAAAACATGAAACGTTAACGCGCCTTCAACCACTGATAATCGAATATAAAATAGTCCCTACATTGTTATTTTTTGTCTGTGTTTGTGTTTGTGTGTCTATTTTCATATCTTTTGTATCCATTTATAATCCTGTAGGATAATCATGTGTCCTGTAAGATGTGCTCATCCTAATGGACACTTAACAGATTCACAAATAAAATTTAAAAATATCAATTTTATTAATCTGAAATATCCTTTAGGTAATACATCCAAATTAACAGTACCATCATATTCCGATTTATATGGTAAATACTTCCTATTCGCTTTTACTATATATAATAACACTGTATGCCACATTGATGCTTTGCAATGTGAACACAAACACGACTATTTAACGTATGAATGACAATTCCTTATATGTTCACGCCTCCCTCGGGTTCCCTGGCGGACTGACGGAGCAGATGTTAACAACTCCTTTATTTCCCCATCTTTATCTATTTCCTCCGTTTAATTTAATAGGAAATACTTATGAAGCAAAGAAGAAAAAGACGGGGGATCCTTTTGATCCGCGGAGTATTCCCTGAGGTGTTAACGTCACAGGTGGTTGCTGCCTCTCAGCATAGGACTTCATACACATCGTCGAATTTCTTCTCAGATAATTTTACCAAACCCTTATGTAACAGGTACAAAATACATTCGAAGGTGTAGTTACATATCTTGGTGCCAATTCTAGCAAGTCACAAATTCAATAACAGCAAGCGGGAGGGCGGACCTTCTAAAGCTTCAATTATAATCAAAGTGCCTCGGCATTAATTATTTAATTTGCGTAGATACGGTTCATAATTCAATCACCCCGCTTGTAATAGGCAATTTAGCCATTTGACGTCTTGAGGCAGGCTCTCTGTGTAAAGAAGCGACGGCAGTCGTGACAAGAGATAATAAGTAACTTACTGGGACCGAGCGGGTGCCTATACCTACCTACTCTATATTGTTATTTGGATGTAACGCTAGGAAGGATAATCGTTTGTTAGTATGTCCCTAATTGTGTTCATTTCGGATCTCCAATTATAGCACAGTAATAATCATATAGGTAAGCTTACAAATATACTCTGTTACAAGGAGGAGAAAAGTTCTAGTTTATTTATGCTAAATAGTAACTACCATGCGGTCATGCGCCTTCTGGAATAGTAGTAGCAAAACATATACAGCCTGAAATGGAAACTTTAAGTCCATAGGTTGTTTAAAAGATGTGATCATGTCACTAGAAACCTAAAAGTTAATGAGAGTACATAATAACTGATTTCAATTTTGTCAGTAGGTAAGACTACGGCAGTTTAATAGTTTGGTAGGTAAAGCGTGATTGAACCAAAACAATATTCTACGGCCTACCAACAAAATTACTTCAAGCAAATACTTAATACAAGTATACAAAATATATATAGCAATAAAGTTGCTATATATATTTTGTAGCGCACACGTCTCGAGGTATCTAAATTATGCAAATAACGAGCCTCTCTCCACTCCGATTACCATAAAAAAATAGGGTAGAAATGTTTAGTTATGTAGAGCAAAGTAGTGATATACCAACTACTTACATAATATTATAGTCACTTTATGTACACGCATAAGAAATAAAGAGTACCTACAACATGATATTATATATTCACCTAGAAGAAGATAGAAGCAATATAGGAAAAATGTTTTAACACGTACAACAGATTCATAACTTGATTAACGTCATAACAGCTTTTAATAACTGTGTTGAAAGTGAAAAGAACCGTTTTAACCAGCAAAACATCATTAGCAGTTGCTATTACGTAGCGTCAGGCGTATGATGTAGCCACATTTTCGGTTACCTCATCTGAAATAGACAAACTGATTAATATAATTTCGTGAGTGTAATTACATAATTGGTCCCTAGAATTCACATGTCACCTGTACTTTACTCATTACACTTTCGACTTACAAGATTTTCAAACATTTTCAAATGAAAAGACGAGGTTTATAGGTAATTGGTTGTGTAATGTTTGTTTTGTGTAGCTACGATTCTATGAACTCGATTCATAATTATATTTATGACCCCGCCAGAATTATGTAGCCTTATGTATGCATGTATTAGGCTTCACTGTCACGAAGGGTGACAAGAGCTCAAACTGTGTTCTAATCACGGTGTTCACGTCTTTATTTGGTTAGTGATTATGTCCGTGTCACGAACGTAGCGTGACTCGCGGAGGGTGACAATAAAATTCACCGTGTACAAAAGGCGGGGCGACGGCAGCGCTTAGAACACGCGCTCACATCACCTCCTACTCACTTGGTCAGGATTAAGAGGTGACAGCGTTACTGCGATAAATCTAGTGAGAGTAGTGACATACTAAGCTCAATACTCGCTCGCTAATTGGTGTAAAGCGATATCAATGGATTTTATCCTTTTGCTGAGAAATAGAGGCTAGGAAAAGTACCGGCAAATCGTCTTTTTGGATCCGACTGCTTTTTGAGCCGTCCAATAATTGAACCCCTATACCAATACATTCTGATCGAAACGGTCTACTGTTCGTAGCGTCTACAAGTCTCTCTGCTTATTCATTTAGTTTTTTATATACCTGGGGGCTACCATCATCGGTTTAAGCAGGGCACATTGACTCATTATGTTAGAGTACGACACCGTTAATTTTCTCTCCATCACTTGTATCTCCCCATTGACATTAAATGAACTAATCATTGTGCGATTCCAGGGGAGCCATCACACGGGAGCTGACCATCGTCGGTTTGAGCAAAGCGTATTAAGAACTACTGAGCTTTCAATTTTACTACATGAAAATGTCCACGTGAATATTGTCTAGAAATTTTACATAATTACAGGAATTTTACATTTAACTAACTGTGCCCTGCGATTTCACCAGCGTAGATTTTTTTAGATTTCTGATTATTTATTATTATTACAAAATAAATGCGCTATACTATTTTGATCTTGGTGAAATAAATAAAATATTTCCTTTTTGTTGATTTTTTGTAACGCTATTACCCTTTTGAAGCGCTATTATTTTTGGTTTCGTTTTTGTAAATGTACAAAAAAAAATACTCTAATGCTAAAACGATCATAATCATTTGTCAACCATTATTTGTTGATTTCCTAAAATGTACGTTACTTGGAGTAATGGTTTAATTCTAGTCTCATATTTAGGTGACACATTAACGCATACAATTTAAATTCGCTAGTGATTTATAATCTATGACTAACACGGTATACTTTTTACGCGCAATAACGATGTCATTAAAATTTAAAAATATGTGTTCATTCCTATAAGACCAGCATTCACCACTTCTGGACCCTATCTATTCAAATATTTTTTTCATAATTATTTGCACAGCTCATAATCTGATGGGTATTCAATTGCTAATAGTTGGTCATCTATTTAATGACAACGATGCTCTGATGATAAGCAAATTCGTCTGACATGTCGTAATTTACGATTTATTAAGTTAACCGAAAATATCAAGCGGTTTGTTAAGTATATAATGAGTTTTAGTTTCAGTCCATTCAAAAAAATTGTTTAAATATATTTAGGAGTATATTTTACTATGAGGTAATACAAATATATCTGAGGAATAGCTTCTTATGAAACACTTCAATATTATGACACCTATTTAAGCAACATGCTGTGTGATAGATCATATTGAGAGGTGCCTACACGTTAATTTAGTCTAGCCACTTAACGCGTGACCACATATTATAAAAATTGTAAAAAGTTTCAATACTCTCGTATTATCGAATTTCTTATAATATTTACGTTCATATATAGTTTATTGACATAGAATAAAAATTTGCAAGCGTTTTTAATGAATGGTTTTTGCTTTAAACAGGTTTCATAATTAACGGTTTAATAAAGCTACCGACGAATATTTCAAGCGGAGTTTTGTAAGGAAGTAATGAGTTTTAGTTACAGTATTTTCAAAAAAATTATCAAATCGATTAACAAGTAAATTATCATTGAAAGAAAAATAAATATTTTTCTTTAGAAAATGTTTTAATGCAATTACCAATAACCTCTTAAAGTCCTAAATTATAACACGTACCTATTTAAGCAATACGTTGCAAGAAGGAATCATGTTGGGATGTTGAAATACCGTAGCCCCGTCGCGCAACACCATGTAAATAGATTCAATTAACTAGTTGGCCCGAATCTGATAAGTATCTAATTGAATAATTACTTTATAACAATTTATAATCAAAACTTTAAAAGCCACTTACATCATGCGAAAACTTCATTAACAAGTTTATGATGGGAGAAACGAACACGGCAAAAAAATCTAGAAACTCTTTGCAAATTCAGTAACTAAGATATGAACGCTCAAAAAAGTAAACAGCCCCCTGTTTACTTTATAGTCCAACTATGTTCGTTTTAGCAGCGCGTATTAGCGCGTTTTATAAATGTTTTAGCTTTGACGTTTCATTTTGGTATCATAAAATTATAGATGCCCCACTGAAGTGCAAAATTGAATCATATTAAAAATCATCGCGCCCAACTTGACTGTTCCACCAAGATTAGAAGGTGAGTCAATAGACATTCCTCACACATACTATTATAGCTTGTATCTGTATGTTTAGACAGACAGACATAGGTACTTTTGTGTTTATAAGATTAGTTCTCTAACATACATTTCTAATAGACATTCCGGTTTAATAACCTTAGGCCGGAATGTTTATTAGAAATTAATGTTGATGTAGGTAATACCACACACAAACTCCTACGCCTACCTTCGTATGGAATTTGGAAACTTCCATCGTTTTTTTCCACCGCATTTATATCAGAAACAAAGGAAAACAAGCGCCAATTAAACTTGCCGAAAAGTCCACCAAACTTTTCCTTTCCTAATACTTTGTTATTTATTTTCATTAATAGTTCAAACCCTTCTGCTGCGTACCGTCGAAGTTTCGCTTTTATTGGCATGAAACGCTCCCAAACTGTGTTGTATGAATAAACTTGCCTTTAGTTTGAAAATAGTACTCACCTGCCAACCCCATATATTTTTTCATCGTCATTTTATTCAGTCACTCATCATAGTAATATCTAATAAATAAGATAAAAAAAATCGATCAATTAAATTTAATATTTAAGAAAAGAACTAATTTTATAACATCTTAGGCAAATACCTCCGGAACAACAAACATAAGAACAAAACCAAAGGGATTTTTTATGTGTATTGCATTGCTCTATGCGAAAATAAAATATTTTTTTTTATTTTACGATGACAAATACTACGACAAGTACTTAACCTGAATGCATGAAACAGGCAAAACTAATCAGGTTGCTCAGTCTGTGAAATTACCAAGTAATTACATAGACCGCAATTTTACCGCTGAATTAGTCTAATAAAATCCACATTGTTAATGCAGTTTCACAACAGTATAGGTAATTGATTTTCAATATTAATTTTATTTTAAACTTGACTTCGATAGAAGGAGAAAATGACCTACATTAAAACCTTTGAATGTCAACTACGAGACACGAGTGTAATACAGACGAACGAAACTAACCGCTCTGTTATTTACAGATAATGCTCCCGTGAGCTGCATCTTTACAAGCTTTTAAATTAACTTTACATATTTAAATGATAAAGTGCTTAAAAAAGCCTACAAAATTACCTATATGTAGCCACCACTATGTAAACAGCTACCTCAAAATTAGGGCACAACTACACGACTTAATCGGTGCCTGGGGCAGCCTTACGGAAAATGGTAGTCATAGACACTGGTTTTCAGGGCACCTTGTAGAGTCGATGTGCTAACAGCAGGTAATCTAATTGTCTCATAAACCACAAGGTCGTCAACGCGCGAGTGACAACGCTGGTGTTGCAAGAGGTAGAGGCTATAGTAGCCGCTTACCATCAAGCGGAGTGTTTGCTTATTTTCCACCGCTATGCTGTGAAAAATACAAGTAGATATATAATTTTGTCTGAAGTTTAAGCAAACTATCTAAATCCCGAAATGATCTGTTACTCAACTGTTTTAGTAGATAGGCGTAGTTATTTAACCACTATTGCAGCGCGTAAGCGTAACCGATAAAAACATTTTGTAATACTTATAAATACGTTTAAGATCAAAATATAATTAAGCAACTCAATTTTATCACAGATTATGTGGCTACTGGTGTGCATCTTGCTTCTTTATTTCGTATATTATTTTGAATCGTATTAATTTTCGTATATTATTTATATTAAATCGTATATTATGTTGTTATAGCATTATAGTAATTATGCTTATGTAATAATAAAAACAACATATGAACTATTTGAAATTATATAAGTAAGTCTCGATTCCCTTACAACATTTGGAAAACAATGTAATAAAAGCGATGTAGGCAACTTGTTGTATTTACCCACCTGCTTTACTACCTTATATATGTTTAACCGAAATTAAACTACGTGAAAAATGTTCACAAGATAAGTGAATCGTTATGAGATGAAGTAAATGAATGAGTGAATAAGAATATTTGGTTTTACCTACAACGAATTAAACACAGAAATAAATAAATTGTTTTTTTTATTTAATGACTTATTTGCTTAACTTAAATAGTAAAAAAACAATAATTTAATAAATCACAACAACTTACGTTTAGTATCGCCGGTATCCAAGCATGATAACAAAAACTACTAAATACATTCTAGTGCCTGTCACATCACATTGCTTCTTATACATGTGTAGCATGCTGGCGGTTTCTAAAAATAAATAAATTAACAAATAGTCGACTCGTTTTCTCAGGTTCGCAGTATCACAAATCCATTTCAAAGAACATTTAATGACCCTTCTTGAAGCCCCACTTTTTGTGGTGCGAGTGGTCACCCTTCTTGCCATGGTCGTGGTGGTGATCATGATGAGCGTCATGGCCGCCGGACTCCTTGTGGCCCTTGTGCTCGTGGTGGTGTCCGCCCTTCTCGTGGTGGCCCGAGTGGCCGTGCTCTTTAACATGGTGGTCCCCATGGTGGTGGCCCTTCTTAAAGTGCCCACCCTTCTTGTGGCCGTGCTCCTCGTGGAATCCTCCGTGTTTCTCCTCGTGTGCGGAGTCCCCATCTTCATCAAAGAAGTGTTTATCTTTCTTAAACTCGTCTAGTTTGTGTATTTCATGATGTCCTTTAGTGGAATGTCCTTTGTTATAGTGACCCTTCTCTTCGTACTTGTGGCCTTTCTCACCCTTTTCGCCGGAGTGGTGTTCACCGTAGTGTCCATCTTGATGATGGTGCTCGTGCTTGTGCGCGCCGTGGTCGTCGTACTCGCCCTTGTGATGCTCTTTGTCGTGATGTCCCTTCTTGCCGCTCTCGTGATGGTGATGGCCCTTGTACCCCTTGTGACCCTTTTCCTCGTGCTCGTTATTGTGATGGGCGTGGTGCTCCTTACCACCGCCCTTTTTGTATTCGTGGTTATGATGTTTTTCTTTCTCGTGTCCTGAGGCAGCTGGAGCCTGGTCACTTACTTCGGCTTGGTCTTTGGGCTGCTCCACAGCCTTTGGAGGAAGCCGGCGCGAATCCACCAACGCCACCAGCACTAGTAATGCTAAGGCCATTACAACCCTCATGCTGACGTATGCTGTATACGACGCGATGTTGATACGGTGTACTCTACTCCCAAAATTGGCAACATCAATGATGGCGCAGCAGTTTTATATAAAGAGTTGTGAAAGCTGTGGTAATCGATGCGTCGCGTCGCGAGACGGACTTGGCGCAGTGTTGCCGCAAGCGACGCTGACTGGGAGACGCTTTTGTCTACATTTGCAATATTATTTATTCATTTAAACATACTATATCCGATGCAATAAATTAAATTAGTCGCTGAATTTTGTCTGGGTTGAATCTCTTCAGTTCTTTCATTAACAAAATATAAAGGTAAGTACGAATAAAATAAACCGAAATGCATAAATGCAGTGTTTATTGAGTTTTTGTGTTTAACTGCTTTCCTATGTAGATATCTCAATTATACATACTTAAGTAATATGTATATACATAACGTACCTGTAGCAAACTACTCTCTTTATCTGAATGGAATAGATTTAGACCTAACGGTAAAAGCACCACTTTCCATTACTTATAAGATAATCCTTCACAGCTCCGGACGCATCACGAAATTACTACGTTAATGGAAGCGCCCTACTATAATCTCCATTAAAATTCTGTATACAGATATTTTTGCCTGCGAAATATTGCATAGCCTATTTTTCTACAAAAGAAATACGTTGTTTTTTCATACCTCGTGACTTCGATCGTACCACACTTTTCTTGCCCATTTAAGTAGGTAGGTACTAATTAATTCTCATGTATAGAAGAGAACCATCGCTATCTGTCTTTCATTTATTTTGTGTCAGTAAAATTTTATATCTGATAACTAAATATACATTTACTAAGATTATTAACTAGGATTCCGTCGTCCGTGACTTGGGAATAACCGGCTTAATAAATGTTGCACCTCCGGTGAACATCCCATTATGTTCAAGATTAAAAGTATTGCACTTTATTAGTTGCGCTTTCAAGCAGTGGGAAATACATTTAACTCGGTTTTATATCTACTCAACCACAAAAACATCAACTAGGTACTTAGTTCCACACAAAATGATAAATAGATTCATGAGAAATCGATTTGATTCTAGGAGAAAAGAAAAATAAGCAAATTAACTTACCTCTCTAAATTAATAAATATATAATCAAAGTGTACATTACAAATATTCCGGGTTACGCGTACACCCAGGACACCCATTACCCTGCAAAATGGTCGTAGGTGCCGTGCATTTGAATCTATATAACATAATATATATATCATTACTTATTTATTTATTCATAAATCAGCACGACATAACATCAATTACGCTAATTAGACAAAACGATAGCTATAAACTCAAGACAAACATTAACACAGAAAATAAAATACACGAAACAAATATGATATATAATCAATAAAAAAAAATATTACGTATCTACTCCGATTCCGAAAATACCTACCATCAATACGCATATTTAAGCTATATGTGAAATGAGCCACCAAACCGTGATAATATGTGAATCCAAACAATTTGTTTAAGAATACAAAGGTAAGCAGTTTACAGGTTATAGGACCTGCTACGCGCTACGACGTACAACATTGGCCTCTCAAAATGAACGGTGTCACTTGTCTGGGACAGAAACGTAGCGATCTACTTATCAGTACAACGCAACATATTCAATAGATATATGACATTTGTGTAGTGTTTGTAAGTACATGATGCTCTAATGATAGCAAACAGTGAGATACCCCTTATTGCCAGATCCCGTGGTACACCGCGGCCGGCTCTCGACGCGCCCACTTGTTGCGCTAGCTAGACTGTTTTACCACATTCAGGTCACCTTAATAATAACTGCAATAAATCATTGAATTCCAACGATACATAATAGTAGTGAGCTCAGTTAGCTGGCTGAAACTAAGCTAAAACTGTATCCAATCATTAGGGCCGCGTCCATATGGCACGTGGCCAAGAACTCAATTCTGACTGCATTTCTTGTCGCCTACAGAGATAATATTGCGCTAAGTGGAAAAGTATGACTTGCAATGCAACGACAGTAGATATGACGGCTAACGTCGCACGTTGGCTACTCTCGGAAGAAACTATTTAGTATTTAGGACATTGGAATTAAAATCTTAAGAAAAGGGGGTGTTTCACTAGGATAAAAAGCTTGTAAGTATATTTTATTTTCTCAGGTGCTTTTACGACAGAAAAAAATAAACTAACACTGATTATCTTGAAAAGGGGAAATCTATACAAATAAAAAAAAAGACATTGGGTTTTCATACAAAATAATACAACGATCTATTTACACTGTTCATGCAACATTATATTATTAACTTTAACAACGTAAAGGCTGATTTCAAAAGATCTTGGTAAGTTATACCAACCTAATATTAATATAAAGCTTATATATTATAGAAAAGTTTTGAATAGTACGGGCGTGAGTATACTGTGAGTGTATAAGACACAATACTTGTGTGTCGTCGTAGCAGCTCATTGTGCTACGAAGTCAACTCCTACTCCTCAGTAACACTAGGTACATGAACGAGCCGAGCATTTGGTAACTTCAAATATCAAAAACCTAAGTAAGTACTATTATTTAAATCAAGTTATCATTTATCATTATACAAAGTTTTTTTATTATTCAGGGTGCAGCTGGCTGCATTAAAACAAACTCGCATTTTTTTTATAACACGATAAGGAAATCGTATGAAAAACTGAGTTAAAATTCAACAGATAAATTTTCCTTCTTCCAAGTGAGTATGGTAAATTCTGATAAATGTATGTGACGGGAAGGAGAGTAAGTACTTCGGTACATTTATTCCTTACAGATTTTTGGGGTCCAAAGAATAAATTGCCATGATAGTTTTTGTATATTGAATTGGAATATGTTACTTACTCACTTATAAGGACGGATGGCAGTTCAAATTCAGAAAGATAGATCCAGGCAAACTCAAACTCTGTTGAAGTCCCGGATCGCTTAACATCTCCGAGAAACGCGTTTAGAATCTCTCACGTGCATACTATTATCTTGTATAATTAAATTATGTATCTATTTTAAAAGTAGTTGTGCAGTAGGTTCTTACCACATGAGTAAAATCTAGTAATGAGTAAAAATAAAATGCAACATAATCGGAGCACTTTTGATGAATCCAAAAAAGTAAACAGTTGATCTTGTGTTACTAAGTTCTGACAGACACTGGCTACCTACCGTCAAGAAGATATGAGCGCTCAGCGAAAATAGTGGGGATAACTGCGCATGTATATGTTCGCAATCGCACATACAAGTCTCAAAAAGACTACTGCGCTAGAAATTTACCGTTTTCAGATTCTAATTGAGGCCGCATTGCAAGGCCCTAGTTTGGGTAATTTCTAAACCATCATTCGTTAGTTCTTAACAACCATGTTTGTTAGACTGATGGATTTACGAATCTTTCAATTGCTACTCAGAAATGAGACATTAAGGGTTCCGAATTAACTTTTTGGCACGAAATCTGAAAAGGTGTTTAAACTCCGAGCAGGGCTTTTACCATGAGCTTTTTAAAAAACTTATGTGCAGTTATTTCACACCACGTGCTTTACGGTGTAGGAAATAATCACGAGGAAACCTGCATATGTCTGAGAAGTAATTCAAAGACGGATGTATAGTGCCTGAGACAGCCTCTGTCAAATTGGCACTTAATCATATTCGATGAAATATGGGTGTTGTTGTTACACACTTCTGCTTTGGGGACCCTTCTGGGATGGCATAAATTTGCTCATTATTCATTTATTTTTATTTGTTATTTTTAATTTCGGAATGGAATGTTGGTTGTCCCTTAACTAGCTTGAGAACGAGTAGGGGACAAAGAAACAGGCTCACACTACATCTAGCTAGAAATACCTAGTAAGCTAGCGTGATAGGCATTGTGGGCTTGTTTGCCAAACTGTACCTATTGGGAAACGTTGTCAATTTCAATCAGACTGCAAGTGTTTTCTATAGGAAACGGTTGATTGCAGCCACGACTAATTCTTTGCCCAGTAAAATGTAGGCCAGTCTCGGGCACCGCTCTAGTTTCTCAACGCTGAGTTAAGTACTTATCTCGCCGGGAGCCGTTGCCAACGTCCACCGCCAACTATTTTATGTAATGTTATTGTCGAAACGTGCATTGAAATTGATAAGTTTGTATTCATACAAATACGAATGAAAAATCCTAAAACAGATTATTAACAAATATTTTAATAACAACAAAATCATCACAGTCAACAAAACTTAACACAATATTAAGCTAAATTAGAAAAACCTAAATATAGGCTTAACAGACTGGTGTCGGCATATTTCAGTCATGGGTAGTTTAGTTCCCCTTCTTGTGACCCCAGTGTTTGTGGTGTTCATGGCCTCCCTTGTCACCATGATCATGGTGGTGGTGATGGTGCTCGTGATGGCCGTCCTCACCATGGTGACCCTTGTGGTCGTGGTGGTGTCCTCCCTTCTCATGATGGCCCTTCTTACCATGGTCATGATGATGGTGACCATCATGATGATGACCGTGATGGAAGCCACCTCCCTTCTTGTGTCCGTGTTCCTCATGGTGGCCACCGTGGTGCTCGTGATGACCACCATCGTGGTGATGGTCATGGAAGTGTTTTTCCTTCTTGAACTCGTCATGTTTATGAACACCATGGTGTCCCTTTGTAGAGTGGCCCTTGTGATAATGCCCCTCCTCATGATGGCCGTGACCCTTATGTCCCTTCTCTCCGTGGTGGTGTTCATGGTGATGTCCGTCATCATGATGGTGGTGTTTCTTGTGGCCGCCATGTTCATCGTGGTGACCCTTGTGTCCCTCGTGATGGTGATGTCCCTTCTTACCGTGCTCGTGATGGTGGTGACCCTTGTACCCTTTGTGGCCCTTCTCACCATGGTCGTGGTGATGGTCGGCGTGGTGTTCGTGACCGCCGCCCTTGTCCCACTTCCCGCCCCCACCACCCTTGTGGTGGGTGGCGGCGACCTCCAGGTCCGCATCCCGTTTCTCCCGTGTAGAGCGGCAGCTGACGTAAGCCAGCGCCGCAAAGGCGACGCAGCACACGAGTAGAACCCTCATTATCCTTGTAATCCGATGAGATCGTAACTGTTGACTGATGGCAGTGCCAATGGCTGGTAAGTTTTTATACTAATACTTCGTTCAGTGGGTATTGTATGAAAATTGTGTAAAGTTCCAAGGTTGCAACTATATGCCGAGACGTGCGGCGGTACCGGTTGCGAAGTCTATGAGCTCGGTGTCTCAACTTTGAATCTAGAGTAAAAAGTATCAATGCACCGATTTACCTACCCACAAACGCAGGTGACCACTTTTCTTCAACCTGAAGTAATACGGTATCACTAGCACGGAGCACTGCGCGGAAATTCCAAATACGGCATGGTACATATTTTTTATGCTAGAAACCTAGAAACCATTTCCTAGATATGGTTTACATTAGGTTAGTATAAGCTGAGAAAATCCTTACCAACTATAATAATACGACAAATAGGTAAGTGACAATTTATACCTACTTATATTATAATAGTCACGTGATGATCACGACACGACGCACGTCGCAGCCGTCACGCCTGAATTAATTTCGCCCATGTATTTTCCATAGGAGGCAGACCTGCTACGCACAACAGTTATTTGCAGTCAACTTTTTTAATATCACGGAGTGATAATCATCTCTACTATAATAACGTTCCGCAAAAGCAGAATCTGAAATTCTTCACATAGGAATAAATTACGTAGGCTATAATATTTAATTGTTACACGCAGAAGTAACGGACAGAAGCCAGTAATTAGTTTTATAATTAATTATAGATTTTCCTTTTACTAACATTAATCGTTTAAAATTAAAAGCCTTTATGGAAGTAAAAAAAAAGACGCAGAGATTTTTTACTTAATTTATTGATACAATCCTCAACAACAAATTACAGGAGCACTAAGAGATGCTATATTGTTAATAATTTTAGTTTAAATATCTATTAAATTTAAACTAAATATACTTTAATTCGTATTTTATTTAATAAATCACAATATATACCAACTTTCAGTTGACAAAATTATTTAACTAAAGGAATATAACTAAGCCTTTCATACAAATCCACAGTACAATAAGTGTCACACACCTGAATTTATTAAATAGTTATTTTTTTAAACGTAATTCAGTCCTAATTCACGATATAAAGGAATTCCATGGATGAGTTTACAATCTTTTTCTGAAGTGGCCCAATATATAAACACTGAACCTTGCATTACTCCACTACTTGAAACTTTATCTTTCTTAGTTACGAAACAGAAATAATACTTTCAAAAGCGACCAAGTAGGTAGAACATATACATGCTCTCCTATACTTATTTAAGTTTGACCTGGCGTTATCGGTTACGTCTTGATTATATTCTTACAGAACATGTCACGCGCAACAAAAACATGTCTCAAGCTTGTTAGGCCCACATTAGGCCCAATGGTGGAAATTCAGTGTTAAAATTTGACGATATTCGCACAATAAACACACATCGCGGGTGGCAAGTAGGGCCTATTATACATTTCATAATATAATGAGTGACCCAAAACATATTTAATATGTCTAAACACTGTAGGTACAAGGTATGTTGTTTCAGCTGGTTAATGGAATGGACCACATTGGATTGTTATGGTCATACTTGTTTGTTAATTTATTTAACACGATCTTTTTGAAAAGTTTAGGTCAAATAATATCATCTATAATGTGGCTGCCAATTTTTTTTGCAACATTAATCGGGTAAGTGATCAACTTCATACTTACAAACAACATAATTATCATAAAATATATGAATTAAAAATCACTCACACACTGTACAGGACAGGCAACATGCATTCCAAAAAATATTCGCACAACAGTCCTATGCCTCGATGCAATAATTTTTTGCGTAAAGCTTACTACAAAGTGATGCCAATTATATCAGTAATTAATAATACCATTAAGTATCTAACAAATTATCGCCATTAATTAATAATTAGAATAACGTATTCGCGGTTGTAATATGCCTCACGTTTGGAGTACTTATACGCACAAAGTACAGAAACACAGAAACTATAAAATTATTAAACATTACTTGCTGTTTTATTTAAAATAGTATACATACAATATATGTATATATACAAACTCCTTCAATGAGAATACACTTGCTATGCTAGAGTTTATTGGCCAAAAGTTCCTTGTTACTCTCAAAGACCAGAAAATACCTTATGTCAATTTTTTTTGCCAAAAAATATATTGATGAAATCTAACATACTTTTACTGTGCTTAGGTTTAGCATGACTATCAAGAAATTTCCCAAATTATCTTACATCTAAAATATTTATCTGTATGATGTTTGTAAAAGTGCTAAATTGTTTTTGATCATGCACTGCAAGACCGGGCGATTATAAGGCAATGTCAGACCTAAAGCAATGCCCACTTTCAATAACCGTGGCGATGTCAGAGGTTTTCTATGATATTAAATGATTAAAATACGTAAAAGAAGGGAGGGAGAGGGAGGGAAGATAATGTCAGAAGATGATTCTTCTGAAACTAGATATTAAATTTAAATTATTAGGTTTCACATCAATAGATAGTAGTAATTATTTTAAGTTAGAAAAACAAAAAATTGCCTATTTTTGTATTTGCTCCCAACATCTTTAAATTGGTATTAGGGATTTGCACGGTATCTATTTGTATATATGCCTAGATAATAACGGACACACCGACACACAATACAAGTAATTTTTTAAGGCAATTAGAAAATTCACATCTAAAAGGGATGAAATTATTATGCAATTATTTGTTGATACACGACACCAATCAAAATACGACATAATATTTTCATCAAAATCGATAAGGCAGTCAATCAACGCACAAATTTTAAAGGTCTTCAAAAAATACTTAACATTTATTTATTTGTACATAAAATATATTTTGTTTCTGTTAAGATACGAAAAATCAAGATCGTCGATCGGAATTTATGTCTCAGATACGTTAAATATATAGGAGTGGCAACGGTGCATTAGACCAGTAACCGACGTTTAAACGCTTGTAAACTCTGACTACAAGCTTTTAACTTAAAATATTGGCTAAGAAGTCTCACCTCGATTACAAGTGCGGGCCTTTTATCCAGGGATCAATTATCGTTACCATTGTATCTAAAGGAAAGCAGAGATAGCAAACTTTTAGATACGACATTAACACCATCTTAGTAAAGTAAATCTTATGATTTTATATGTAACTGCGACAGTCGCTTTTGTTTATTACATGAATTAACTGTGCTATCAGACGTTGGCATCCTAGAAATTTTATTAATCAATTATGAATTTTCAAATACGATACTTTTATTTGTAGTATCTTCAAAAATGAAACAAGGCCGCTGAATTGAGAGTGACTGACTACTTTTACGTGCGAAATAAATGGACTTAATTTTCCCAAAATTCCGTATTGCAACCTCAGTTCTCATTTCAAGCGTATTTTCTTTCACTGTCTTTATGTGAAAATATAAACACTATATTCGAGAAACCTAAGAACTGCAAAGCCTATTAACAAGACTGCCTAAGAAATAATACAGAACACAGTCTAACTGTCTTTGTGAAGTGCGCGATGGTTTAAATTTTTTGCAGATTATAGGACCTAAGTATACGGTAATAACGAGAAAATCGTAAAAGGAAAACTAATTGTAGGCAGATAAAGCCTCTACTAGACTATTGTTGCGTAGTTTCTATAAACCAGTAATGTTTTAGTTGAGATGGAAACCGCGCTCGTTCGTGGCGGCCAACAGCCGCTCCCGCAGTACTTCCTTGCACGAGTACTCCGGCAACTTCAGGTAGTGCACGCACGTGTTAACCGACGGGTACGAGCCGTCGCCCGCGTCCACCTGTACAATAATAAACCATACATCGTCCACCTGTTGATGAACCTTACCACCAGAGTAGTCTATTCAAATATTATATTAATAAATAATACTAGTAGCAATGGCTCTACCCAAATATTATTATACCACATTTCACTAACGCCGGCCAAATGTTTTGAAAGTGGTGCATAAGTAATCCAAATGAAATTAATGAAACGAAAATAATGTATTGTGTGTGTTTTACCTTCCGTACGACTGTGAGCCTGGGATGGAGATTGGCTAGCCCGCCCGGCGGCAAGCTGCTGCAGCCCGTCGCAAACTGCAGGAAGGCCTTACGCTCGCGCAGAGACATCTCCTCCAACACTTCCACCAGACGTAGGAACCCAGGACTAGAACCACACGCGCCATATTAACACCAACTCTCAATAAGGTCACCAAGAATCTAATATACACTCCATGATTGGAAATTCCATCTGCAATATAAACTGTGCTAGCTTTGTGACAATTGCTAATACCAGCGACTCCTCTCCTTATTGTTTGACTGCGATATTTTGCAAGATGGAGGTAGAAGCCCCAGTCTGGCAGCTCCAAATATCGAATAGGAGATCTCGTTATGCGCTACCACTCTCATAATCAAGGTGTGTCTATACCAAAACGCATGTACCTACGTGCCACGTTGGTATGTAATTAACCTACCTATCCACACTACTTATTGTTTATGCTTACCTATCTGAAAATCCAATGCACGCTCGTGCTCATAATCATAGTGAGAGTAATGTATTGTTCGAGGAGCGGGTATGACTAACCTGTCCCTAGTGTAGCCGAGCTTAGGCTCCGTGTACTGGAGCAGGTGTTCCCTGGTCCAGGCGGGCCCGCGCTCGCCGCACAGCAGAAGGCGCAGTTCGGCGGGCGAGAAGGCGCGCAGGCGGCGCGGCGGGAACACCAGTGCGAACCCGCGCCGGAACGATCCCACCTGCCGCCGCACGCCGCCGCTCACCATCCAGCGCGCGCTCGCCTCCGCGTACGCGCGCGCATTCTCCGCACGAATCTACACAAGTTATCAGTAAACGCTACTTCATGTTAGTGCAATTATAGTCGTTGCCTGCTGATAATTTTACTGTCAAAACGGCAACAAAGGATACGGCCAATGCGCTGTGATTACATCAGCCTTTAAAATTTATCTTCACACTCTTTGTGTTGTTTAAAGGCGCTGTTTCACACAGCCGGATGCAATATCAAGAAAGTGGTCGCACACTAAATCGCTGTCTTAATCGTCTCATAGATGCCGATGAATCGGTGTCATTATTATTATTATTCCCCATAGCTCTGAAATCGGGTCGGGCGAACCCACTATTTAGGGGCGACTATCGTCCACCGATATTAGATCGCCGCTTTTATGAGTTGTGCACTGACCTCGATATGTTCGCCGCTGTCGCAGAGCGGCTGCACGGCGACGGTGGGGTCCCCGTGGGAGGCGACGTGCGTCATGGTGAGCGCGAGCTGGTCGAAGGTGGCGCCATCGACGGTGATATCGGCCGCGCGCTGCGCTCGCTCCTCCGCTTCCGGTGTCTCGCGGGACACCACTTCGTACTCTTCAGCCGCCTTCAACAACTTCTGCAGGAACCTGCACAGTACGAACGACTATCAATGTCTCCACGAGCGGTTTATTAGGTCAGGTCAGGACATTAATTAAAATAGCGATCTGCACTATTTATTTGCTCACAATATAAGCGTGCGCAACAATTATTTATATTCATCACCATATTACATTATCATATTATACCTATATCTTATGGGATCTACTTCTTCCAAATGTTCAGTCGTTAATTCTTCTCCACACATAATGCGAAGGAACGGTTCTGATAGTGGTAGATCGACGAGGCGTCCATCTTGTAGAACCTATAACAAACATAATGTGACAATTATATGCACACAAACAGATATATTTAAACATTTCCAAGAAATATGAAATATTTACCTTAGCTAAAAATACACCTAGGAACCAGAAATATTTGCAAACTTTATCACAGACAGGAGAGTCTTGAGGAAGTGGAGCCGGGAAGAGACCACAGGCTCGCGTCACGTAGTAGCCGGGCGGCTTCTCTGTAACACACAGATACACCATTGACATTTATTCATCCTAATGCAGCTTCAGCAGCACTATTCAGCGTATGCAAAAAGGTGTGCACCTGTCAGTTCAGAACTATATCCTTTATATATGAAAATGTATTGGAAATCGTATAAACCGCAATTCAAAATTCTAAAATGCTCTGCAACCAGAGTTCCCCGCCAAACCTATGAAAGGTATTTTTTTTTTGTTTTGTTAATATGGTATAGTATAATGATCACCGTCGGGCAGCATGAGATGGTGCGGCGGCTGCAGGTCGTCGGGGTGGGGTGCGTCGTGCAGCCATAAGCCGAGGTCGGCGCGCTGCAGCTCGGCCGCCACCAGCGCGTAGAACTCCAGTGTAGGGCCCAGCCCCGTACCCTCCTCGCCAGCGAACTCCACCTCCAGCACTGACTTGCGACCAGCGTGCACGCGCATTACCTACGAATTTTTTATTGGGTACATTACCTCCGATTCTCTCTTACTCTCCATAAACACTATTAAATCGACAAAATTAACAATTACTGTTTACCTCTCCTAACTTGTTACCATATGAAGAAGAAAGTCATGACAAGAAATATGCTTACCTGCATAGCAGAGCGCAACAATTCCGGTGATCTCGGAATACGAACACGTTCATGCCTCAATCGACCCATTCGGAATTCGGTAGCTTCTAGCTCAGCTCGACGAGGCGACACAGTGTTGCCAGCTCTGCGAGATAAAGAGGAGCAAAAATTTTAAGTTAGAAAATCCACCCTATACTAAAAATGGGATTTCAGATGCTATATTGATTAAATTGTAAATGATATAATTTAATATGAATTATTAAAATGTTATGGATTTATATTTACCGTTGCCGATCTAAAGCACGATCACGCTGCGCTTGCAACCAAACAATGGTTCGCGAAGTGCCAAAAGCTGTGCATGCGAAGAACATCTGCCGCGTCTCCAAAGGAAATAGGAACGGACACCAGTCATTCAACTGTTGACACCTGGAAAAGTACAAACATTTAGAAACAATACAGATAGGAGATATTTTGTTGGAAAGGAAGGGCTCCGGGGCCATCGAGGCGCCTAGTATGTAGCACATACCATGGCGGCGTGGCGGCCGCGGCCAGCGTGAGCGGTTCCTGCAGCTGGTGGTGCAGCTTGTTGGTGAGCTTGGTGGAGAGGAAGGGCTCCGGGGCCAGGGAGGGCGCGGCCGCCCGCAGCCGACGGAGCACGCGCACGCAGCACGTCGCAGTTGCACCTTCCAGCCCATCAGCGCCAGCTATGCCGCGTTCTAATAACAAGGGAATCAGATATATATTCAATTGGGATCAATATTGGGATGAAACTAGCATAATTATGCATGCGATTTGATTTTCCCTACATCCTTTTATACTTATTACTCTTATGTTTTATAATCATTCACTTGTGTGTTGTATCAATAGTTAATAAGAATAGTTTCAAATATATCACACAATATATCTGTCAATTACCTGGATCACACGGTTCATCATCTTCACTGTCACTCGACGAAGCAAATGTTTCCATTCCCTCTATTTCCTTGTAGGTTAACCTAGACAGAACATATTTCGATTAGTATGGCCATGGTGAGAAATAAAATAACCAACAGATTAAACTATGGAAGGAGATAATTACGTGTAGGTAGTATCTCTATGCGTGTCATGTGCGGGCAGAGTGGCGTTGAGTGCAAGTACGGCGCGGTATAGGGTCCACGAGGGCCGCTCCAGCGGGATGGAAGCGCCGCCCGCCGACAGCACGAGGCGCAACGCCGGCAACCGCCCAGGCCCCGCGCTCGTCCCCTCGTTCACCCCCGCACTCGTCCCATCATTCGCCCTCTCGTTCGTCACCTCGTTCGCCTCCTCGTTCGCCCCCGCGCTCGCCCTCGCGCTTGCCCCCACCGTAGTATTCACTGCCTCGCTCTCTCCCTGGCTAAGCGACTCCGAGCTGTCCTCCGTGTCCGACGACTCGTTCAACGGTATATCGAGATCTGAAGAAAATGTTCTTTATAAAACACGTTACTCATTCACGAAGCTCCCCATAATACAATACCCACTTTTACCGATGATGATAGGTACGAACGTAACATATATTAAGAATCAATTTTGAACATTATTATTTGGAGATGTAATACAAGTTTCCTTGTAATATTTTCCTAAGCCATAAAACTAGTATTATGACAAATCACATGGTCATGTTGAGTAATATCTAATTTGTGCAGACCGATGAAGAGTCACGGCTACTTCATTAAATAATCACCTTGCGAAAAACCAAAAGCAAGCATTTTATAGACTTACCGACAGTTTGATTAAGATTAGTGCGTCCTGGACGAGGGTCGAAGGCGGGTATGAGCGCGGAGAACTGCCGCTTGAGCACAAAGTCGTCATCCCAAGGACGTCGCTGGCGGCCGCCAGCCGCGCCACTCGTCACACCGCGAGCCACCTCCATGGCCACTTCCTCTTTCATCAGCGATAGCAACGTGCGCGTTTCCTAACAAACACGGTATTACATTATATCAATATTTCATCATCATCATATTATGCCTTCTGCTGGGTAAAGGGTGCTTGTCCCCGAAAGGGACACACTATAATTTCCAAACTAATCTTTGGTTTTCAGGTTTCAAGTTTGTATCACATCGTAGAACTAAATTCCCTCTAAAAGTATGTATGACCTTTAAAAAAAGAAATTCTGAGTCACGTAAAACCAATTTAACGATAATTATTATTCTGCCTAAAAAAATGTGGTCCGAGAAATAAATCTATGGTCTGAAAAATTGAGAAATTAGTACAGAATAATAAATATTGTTTGAAAAACTTAAAAATTATTAAAGTTAACATTAGTATTATAATAATATGGTGCATAAAACTTACGACGTTTTGACTGTGGTAACTCACCAATAGTTGGTAGTTAGGATCGTCATCTTTGTCACTGTCAAGAGCGTCGTCGCCTTCGTCATCGTCTTCCAGCTCGGTCAGCAGTGCCGGGGCACGACACGACTCCAAGAAGTCTTCCAGAGAAACCTACATTCACAATTAGACATTTAAAAATGGTAATATTCATAACTTGATGAAGAATTTGGAAAACTTATATTTATTACCTGTTCACTCTCACTAGAGGTAGAAGTGAGTGAGAGTGTAAGAGCATTTTGTGCGTTGGGTGCTAGTGATGGATAGCTCTGCGCCGCTGAGAGGAGTCCTCCGGGGAAGTTACTCGAGAGAGCCAAGCGTACCAGACTAGAAAAAAAATGGTTCTTTCACGCAATGTATCACTATAGGTTTTGACATGATTCAATATCGACGATTTTTTTAACAGGGAGCTCTAATAGTTTTATATTTTACAAATAGGATATTGTCTTTTTTCCTTGTTTTTGCTTTTAACGTAAAAAATACTTATGTACTTATTGCCAATTTAACATCTTTGGCAATTGTTACACGTAAGCCGGCTTGTTAAGAATAAAACAAAATTTTCCAAGCCATAATAAAAAAAATAATTGAGCAAATCTTACAAAATCATTGATAGTTTCATGAATTGTGTGCATTAAAAGAGCCATCATTATTTTCACATCTAGTGCAATAAAACCACTGTAGAGCAGTGATAATGAGCCATATATACCTGGGGAACAAGCTGGTGGAATGGTTAGAGCGCGCGGCTCGCTGCGGCGCGTGGCCGCGAGCCGCGCCTGCGCCGCGCGCGGCCCCCAGCGACTCCAGCAGGCGCACCGCGCTCTGCACACCACAACAAAACATACTACGTACACTTGCCGCCTCGCGCTATGAGCGCTCAACGCAAATACTAGGAATAACTGCGCATGTATTTGTTCACATTTCCTCCATACAAGATTAAAACATGACTACAGAGGGCCTAGTGCGAGTTTTCACTGCCGCAGTCACAAGTCACGGCGTCAACGTAAGCGTAGATTTGTATAGGATCGAAATTAAATATTTATACTTTCTATCGTTCTTGGCTTGGAAAAAAAGGCTGCCTTTCTCCCATTAGGTGGTTGCCGTAAAAGAGTCGTTAATAGCGTTTATTTACCATCATGGTATAAAAAACAATTATACCTGCTGCGTCAAATCAGGTTCACTGGCGCTCATAGTGCCCGAGCCTCCACCTGACTGGCCGTCTTTCTTATGATCGCCGTACTGGCCCTCGCCGCTGTCGTTGTCCTCGCACTGTCGTATTATTAACAAATAATGTACTGCATGCTTTACTAGCACAAATTAGTAAAACTATGGAGTATGTGGTTATGTTAGATGGTTAGGACACAGTTTGATGGAGGTATACAATGAGAGTTTATGTTATCTCTCGATACCTGTATGTGTAGTCGATTGACATTGTTCCGGAGCGTGTGCAGCAAGGAGGCGGGCAGAGCGAGCAGCTCGCCGGAGAGCAGCGCGTTGGTACTGTTGCGAACAGCGTCGCCGTCGCTGTGGCGCGGCTCGCTCTCCTGCGCGCAACACACGCCGATCACCAGCAGCCGCCGACCGAGCTCCCACGGTGCCGTCCTACCCACTAATACCAACCCCCGCGGTGCCCCCTTACCCCCACTACCAACTCCTCACGGTGCCCCCCTACCCACTACTGCCAGCAACAGTGCCACACTCTTTTTTTTTACATTGTTTTTAAATTAGAAATTCGTTATAATTCGACTATTCAATACGCATTTATGTGATGTTTGCTCCTAAAGATTCCGCTTTTAGATAACCGTGTATTTATTTCGTAAACGTAAACCTTGATTCCGACCCCGTGCGGCTGCTCGCTCGTCGACTTCTTGCTACATACTACTTCCCAAACCAGTATGGTATAGAAATAGGGAATAAAAATTCAATGTGACTTGGTCATTCGATGAAACAAGCATAATTTTCGTCTAGTAAGGGATACATTAAATAATATATAATATTACGTCACACATTCCAACGTAAAACAGGTAAATCTAAAAAAATATTAACATAAGAACGATTGTATGTCGAAGGTGATATTATTGTAGTATGATCTTCGCTCAGAAAATTTTAATAATTCACTAACCTCCTGTGTATTTGCCTCAGGCAGAGGCTCCTTCGCTGGATAGGGTTTGGTTATGTCCGTTATACTAGTTGGTCCCATTTCCATATTAGTGAATGATGTATTGCCCAATTCCGTCATACAATTATTACTCTCTGCTCCCAATGTTAAAGACTCAACTATAGTCGCTAAATCTGTAAATAAACATTATTAGGTGAAAACTTTTGCCCATTACTTTAGCTTTTCTGCGTTCTCGGCGTTAAAATTATCGCCCGCGCAATATTTTAGCAAAACTATTCCAGCGTTTTGTCGTGAAAATGGAAAAAAAACATTTATAATATTAAGTAGGGATGCACAGCGAAATAAAGCATATCAGAGAACACAACAAATGCCCCACAACCAATCTAACAGTAACACCATACATTTTGATAATAACTTGCCTCGGAGTAGATAGAGGGTTAAACTCAAGTTCAAGCTTTCAAGAGCGATTGGCAACAGACAGCTGAGAACAGGACCAGTCGGAAAAGCAAAAGGAAGGCCTATGCCTAGCAATAGGACTCAATAGGCTCATATTAGGGTATAAGTACCTGTATTGATATGGTGCGTGGAGTTGTTGATGGCGGAGAGGTCAGTAGCGTGCGTGCGCGGCCGCGACATATTGCTCGCCATCTCCTCGCCCGATATGTTGTCTGCGGACGACGCCTGCTCTGTCGACGCTACCGACACCTGCGAATAAACACGTTCATACATTGGATGTAGGTGCAACCAGTAGGTGCAAGTGCCGTTACGACTTTTTAGCCTTGAATGCGTGAAAGCAAGAAAGCACATAGGTACGCAGATCTACCCACTATTTTCGCTGAGCACTCAAAACTTGTGCGGCATCTGTATTGACTAATGCATCATACAATTGCATTATAGTGAGAATTATCATTTGTACACGCATTGTGAGTATATTATAAAATACAGACTACAGCTATGAATTCAAATCGCGAATGTTTAATAAATATCAGAAGTTATACAGGAATTCAGAATGATTAGTTCAGTGCGTACCTGATGGTCTACCGCCGTCGCGTCCGGTAAGCTCGGTGTGGAGTGACTTTTTCTGCCTTGTTTGGCTCCTTCTGCGTTCGCTGGTCCACCGCTGACTACCTTCAGATCGAATTTACCCTCAGCGCCCATACGATATGAGTTACGACCTCCATGGTCCCACCTACAATACAATAGTTATTTTATTTATTTATCAAAGAACTCTTCAATACAATAAGTAGACGTTAAAAATCTATCTTTGTTTTAGAAAAAAAAAGCTTAATTTTTTTAGGGGTTTTGCTGTATACACCGAGGTAAATTAAATATAAGTCTCTCTTTGTAATCGTCATTCAAAATTTGTCGGTACCGTTGTCTGTTTGTTCCGGCTAATCTGGGACACGGCTTAACCGATTTTAACCGTTCATTCACTGGCAGATATCTGTTCCTATACGGAGTAACATTAATTTTCGAAAAAAATAACACTATGTAACATTGTTTTAATTCTTATTAAACCTTACGCGGGTATAAACACAAACACAGCAATTAAATGATGAGGACTCAGGCTTACCTAACGTCAACCCATCCGTTGTGGAGGTCAGAGGTGACGGTGCCGAGCGCCGGGTGCGTTCCGTCCTGGTCGCGCCACTTCCAGTCGGGGCCGCGCAGCACCCGGGCGCCGGCGCACAGCCCGCGCGCTCCCCGCGACCAGCGCCGCGCCCGCGCCCCGCCGCCCCCCGCCGCGCTCGTCTGCACGCCTCCACCGCCCCCACCGCCGCCACCGCCGCACTGACGAGGCACGCTCTCACATACGCTTACCACCTGGCCAACAGTTGCCACATCAACATACTAATTGTTAGACGTCGTGAGGAAGAAACGATATACATAGAGCGATTGCAAATTTCTTTGAGGTATTCTATTCGGAATCTGATCGCATAGGTTCAGGGGGGCCTCTAAGCACTGAAAAGAAAGCAGCTAGCAAAGCTAGCATACCTCGAGCCTTCTAGAATAAGTTACACCACCTGTATACTTTTCCTATAAGTTCGAAGGCCAATCGGTCAATAGAGGTTTAATTCATCCATGGAAAGTGGGGCTCGCTGTCATGCACCAGGACCTTTGTGCATTTAGCTACACCATTGCTTATAAATCACAGTCTCGCCGCATCAGCGTATAGAACGTCACGTAACAAGATAGAACGAGCTGTGCTTACTTTGCCGTATATCTCAAATCCAGAGACGGAGAGGTAGTGGCTCTGTCCGCTGGCGTTCTTTCCGTTCTGCTGCACGCGCAAGTAGCGATAGGGAGCGTCGGCGCGCAAACGCCACGTGCTCGTGCTGCCCGGCTCCTGCAACGCCTGCTCGTCGCTGTGCGCCAACAGAGTACTCCACGACACACCGTCCATCGACATCTACACATAATGATATTGCCTCACTAACACTATAATACACCGGGATTTACTGCTACTGACCTAGCATTGAAAATGTACTGTATTAATAAAATAGTAACATAATCACCTGGAAGAGCCAATTCCTTAACGCTGACCGTCCGTAGCCGCGGGCGTGTCTCAAGGTATAGGCAGAGGGCACAATATGCACACCGAGGTCGAGCGCGATGAAGGCGCGCCGGTCGTCGTTGGTGTGCACGTTGAGGGGCTCCGGCGAACGCGAGAGTACATCCTCAGCGCGGCCGTACGGCAGCTGCCGCCCGTCCGACGACCACACACTCACCAGTCCGTGCGCGCCGGGGTTCACCCACTCGCAACTACCACCATTGCTTCCAATGAAGTATAGCAAGCCGTTCTCGTCGAAATCATGCTAAAAACAAACAATTATTATTAAGTACACCTTTTAATATGTACCATTTTATGGGTTGGTATACTGGATACTCACGTCGTAAGCAAATGTGATCGGCGCTTCGGCTTTTATTTTCTGCACGAAATGGAAAGAAGCACGATCCATATCATACCACTGGCGTGCCACAGACTTCGCTAGGAATCTTTCGAGCTGCCGAACCGTTGTCAACGCCTCCACTTTCAGATTGCGTCCGGCGTTATTTGCATTTACATCGTCAGTCGCTGCTTCATCTGACGCGCGCTCTACGCGCAGTCTAGGAGGACACAAGGAAATTATTGCATGATTCAAATAATATCAACATTTCTATTTCTAAAAACATAAAATTATTTTCTAGCAGGTATTTCATGTTCAATAATTTATCGATATTTACTAATGTCTCAGTATAAAAGAAACATTAATTTATTTATAATGTATAGGAAAAAGTATAAGCAAGCGCCAATGATTTGCGGGTATGATTGTAGTTTACCGTATCCTCTTGGTGAGATGGTGTAGCGCGCCGGCGGCGGGCGGCGGCGCGTCCCCGGGCGGCGCGAGCACGGGCAGCCGCTCGACGCTCTCGAGCACGCCCACCAGCCGCGCCGCCACCGCGCCGCCCCGAGCGCCGCCCTCCGCGCACAGCCACTCGCTCACTATGCGCCCGCGGCTCGCCGCCTGACCGCTCACATCTTACGACACACACGCGCACATCACTTATTTGCCGTATATTGACTTACCGTGTACTTGACTTTCGAGACTTACGGACTCGCTCAGTCAGTACACACCTGTTAAGTAATTAATTTGGGGCATTAACAGGGTAAGTAAATCATAATCTTCAACGTTTTAACTTATAATAGAACAATAAAAGGACTCAACAACACTATCGAATATTAATTCAATATAAAAAATATGAGAATGTAATTTATACATACATACATACATATGCTCACGCCTGTATTCCCCGAAGGGGTAGGCAGAGGTGTTGTAATCACAACACCCACTTTTCATCGAATTTGATTAAGTGCCAACGTAACAGATGGTGAGTCTATCGCCGTCTCAGGCACTATACATACGTCTTTGAATTACTTCTCAGACGTATGTATAATGCAGGTTTCCTCACGATGTTTTCCTTCACCGTAAAGCACGGTGTGTGAAATCACTGTACGTAAGTTTTTTAGAAAAACTCATTGGTACAGGCCCCGCTGGGATTCGAACTTGCGTCGCTTGCGTAGCAGGCGACTGCTCTAACCCCGAGGCCACCACGGTTCTTAATTGTATTTTATACCTTTATTATTACCTGTTGTACGTTTACCACTTACCGTTCGGTTGAGGGGAGAGCACCTGGAGGAGCGCAGGCGCAAGACCCGAGGATTGCAACTCGTATGCAGAGAGGAGCCCTTCCCCGCACAATAAGTCTGACAACTGCTCAAGGGACTCTGCCAGCTCTTGCTGCCAGTCTTCTGCGAAATATAACGTACTTTTATCGCATAACTTTTATAACGCATTGTGTGATTCTAATAATCAAGTCATAAACTGATATCTAGATTTATTACAAGTAGGCAGGCTATTTGCTTGTGTGTCTTTCCAGGCGTCCCCGAAGGAGGCAATGTTATTTATGAAACAACATACTTACAAAAAAATTGAGCTGTTGTAGCACATATATATAAAAAGAGTTTTTAGTAAGACTTTGCGGAAGCTTGCAGCCGGCGAAAAAAACTACTTTAGATATTCCCAGTGTTCGACGCAAGACGTTATAAAAGAAAGTGTGCTAGCTATAGTGGATCCTATGACTTTGTTTGTATAAGCAACATCCCCTTTTACAAAACATGGTTTAAACAGAGATTAAAACTATGTCCATCCCTTTTTAAATCAGTATCACAAAAAGAGGTGAAACTACTTTTAACCCAAGGATGTATATGTGTTTAGGCTATGTTTTGTGATAAGGGGGCATGTGTAGTATGTGGCACTGACTGGCGGGCTGCGTGGCGAGGCGATGCAGGCGCGCCAGTAACGCTCGGAGGCGAGCCACGGGCGCACGCGGCTGGCGCGTGGCGGCGCTGGCCAGGTGACGCCCGTACAACAGCTGCGCGCGAGTCCACACCTGCCAACACACACGCTTTATTTACATAACCAACTGACAACTGTTGGCAGCTTCAATATTCCTTCTACAATAAGTAATAGAGCCAGTCAACAAGTTAAGCTATGGCTGATATAAGCAATTCGTGTTTTACAGACTAAAAAAAATCTCCATACATACAGATTGCCTCAAAATTATAAATCTGGAACCAGAACATATCCGAACTGCATGAACGAAACAAAATTTAATAATTTAAAAATCATTGCGTCAGCACTATCACTCCTGTGTATTTAATATTCCATCCCGCGAGGCAGCGATTTGGTTTAAGTCTTATACCAAATATGCGTCGGCCACTTTAGTCATTCCGAAAGACCCGGAAGGATGACATTAATTAATTAGAGGATAATTCTGCATATTATTGTAAGTCATGTCTGTGTACCCACCTGTGCTTTCAATACCTCCGTCTTGGCGGATAGTCGAGATCTGCTTTGATTAGTGGCGGCGTTGTTCGTCACCACCGGCCGGCGATCCGACCATCCACTCGCAAGCTCTGGTCCTGCGAACACGTTTTTGAATCGATTAAGTAACGAATTACTCAATTAAAAAATAACAAATATTTCATAACATACTAGTACCCAAAAATGTCTCTGCCGTAAAAGAATGTTTGGTACCCCTGTTCGATTCAAATATAAATCCAGATAGATCTTCCCTTAGAATCGTTGTTTGTTGTTGACCATCGGTGTTATGTATATGAAGCTCCTTTTCTCTGTAATAAAATAATAATATAAATCCATGAAATGTCTGAAACTTGTTGTAAACAATATGTGAATTTCAGAACTTACTTTTTACAAGACAAAGCCCAGTTACCAATCACCAGCTTTGTGGGTCCCGGTTTTGAAAGAATCGGTTGGGGAACCGAATTTTTAACTGATGCCCGAGCCCTTTGTAGTTTGTCAATAAATTCACCACGATTTTCTGTAATAATTTAACAATATATATATGACATATATATACATATGAATATATATGACATAAACAGTCGTGGTCAACTAATTAGGGACACTCTTTGGTTAAAGCGAATTGTGAATTTATTTTTTATTTTGCAACGAGTCTAAACCATATTCCATTTCTCTTACATGTAAGTATAATTAGTAATTTATGTGGCTGATTACACAAACAATAACAACTTCTTAAACATTAAACCTCTTTACAGTATAGCTGATAGATTATCGTAGTGCTATTTGTTCAAATAATGCTGGCTGGCCATTTAATTAGGGACACTGAGATATTGCGTTCTATTTTCAAAATTTGAATCTTAATACTTTTTTACTTCTTCTCTTATTGTTTCGTGGCAGTTTTGGCGGCAATCCCGATATTTATTTTAAGTATTGAAAAATATTTTTAAGAAAAATGGGTAAAAATAAAAATTGCGATCCAACACTACGAAAAATTATCTTGAAGTTTGTTGTCAAGCATGGTTGGCCATACCGAAGGATAGCAGAACATTTAAATTGTTCAAAAACTATGGTATACAATGCAGTGCAACATGTCAGACGCAATAACAGAGATTTAAATGTGCCCAGAACAAAAATATCGAGAAAAACAACTCCGCAAGAAGATAGAATGATAACCAGGTTAGCTTAGAAAGATCCGTTTCTAGGCTCTATTTTAATTAAACACGAAGTGTTTGGGACAGACGAAAGAGCTGGCGTCTCAGCGAGGACCGTTCGACGACGTTCGATAGAAGCAGGGTTGTTCGGAAGAGTGGCTCGCAAAGTACCGTTGTTGAAGAAAGAACATAGAAATGCTCGTTTGGCGTTTGCACGTAAATATGGACATTGGACCTACGCCCAATGGCAACATGTATTATTCTCTGACGAGACCAAGGTTAATTTGATTTCTTCAGATGGAAGGCAATACGTACGGCGTCCAGTAAAAGCGGAAATGAATCCAAGATTCACAAAAAAGCAGGTGAAACATGGCAGTGGAAACATTAAAATGTGAGGTTCATTTTCTGGACGTGGAGTGGGACCTGTGAGGAAAGTTCAGGGTAACTTAGATCCTTTTATTCTGATCGCAATTTTTCTTAAAAATATTTTTCAAAACTTAAATATATATCGGGATTGCCGCCAAAACTACCACGAAACAATAAGAGAAGAAGTAAAAAAGTATTGAGATTCAAATTTTGAAAATAGAACGCAATATCTCAGTGTCCCTAATTAAATGGCCAGCCAGCATTATTTGAACAAATAGCACTACGATAATCTATCAGCTATACTGTAAAGAGGTTTAATGTTTAAGAAGTTGTTATTGTTTGCGTAATCGGCCACATAAATGACTAATTATACTTACATGTAAGAGAAATGGAATATGGTTTAGACTCGTTGGAAAATAAAAAATAAATTCACCATTCGCTTTAACCAAAGAGTGTCCCTAATTAGTTGACCACGACTGTACATATGAATATATATGACATGGGACACTGCATTAACATGTAGAGAAGAAAATCTATCTCTCCTCGCAAAGGTATTATCAAGAGCAGGCAGAGTTCTGTCACAGGTCCATAGAGTAAGTTTTTGAGACACGTTTATACTAAGAAGAAGTAAGAACTTCAACGATAACAGAATAAGTTTGTTGTGTTGCTGACCAGTATTGTCGGTCTGGTGCTCGGGACTGCCACTGGAGTACATGGTGGCGAGTTTTCCGTCGAGCAAGAAGCGGAACCATCCGTTGCTACCGGTGCTGAGCTCGAGTGCAGCCGCGTCTCCCCACACGTAGAGAGCGTCGCGGCCGCGGCACACGGCCCACTCTCCCCACGAGTACGCCACGCCACTCGATAAGCACACCGCATCTTCGCAACCGACGCTCACTGCACTCGCGGTGCCCGACTCGCTCACATCTAATACAAATAATCTTACTTTGAAAACTTTATATAATGATATCTAAATCAAGCATTTAAAAGAAAGTGAATAATCATTGTAAGTAATGGTTGTTAAACAATGTTACCACCATTTTAGATCGAATCAAAAATAGTGTGATAAGAGACAGTTGCAAGTTGAAGAATGATGTGGTGACCAGAATTGAAAAAAGTATGTTGAGATGGTTTGGACATATCGAAAGGATTAGTAAAAGGCGGTTAACGAAAGAAATTTATAGAGCGAATTTGACCGGAAGTGTCGGTAGAAGGCGACCAAGGAAGAACTACTTTGACCAAATTAATATAATTTTTCAGAAAGGTCAAATGCGTAGCACTCGTAACCGAAAAAATTGTATGAAGAGATGCATTAATGTGGATGAAGCGAAAGAAGTATGTAAGGATCGTAGCATGTGGCAAACGGTGGTCTCTGCCTACCCCCATGGGATACAGGCGTGAGCATATGTATGTATGTATGTACAATGATACCAGGGTCGCTGAGATTCATGCTAAGTAGCATGAAACTAAGCGTTTATCGTTTGAAATTTAAGTTGACACATTAATAGGATAGTAAATGATTATGAATCTCACTGGTAGGTAGTGAGACGTTGGTATCGGAGGAGGCAAGCGTGGCGGGCGCGGCGGCCAGTGCTTCCACCTTGCTGAAGACGCCGAGGCGCGCGAACTGCTCGAGGTACACGTCGGCCGCCTTCACCATCAGCTCCTCCGCGATGCCCAGCACTATCAGGTGGCCGTCGTCATCGTCCTTCAATATAAACACATTTAATACATACCCTGTGATACTATCGAAGAATAATGTAAATTATACTTCCCTTTTTTTTACTTGGAGAATCCGTTACTACTTACCTAGAAAAAATACTCTATGTAGGGGCTATTAGATTTATGTAGATCCATGTAGTTTATGTAAGCTGTTTCGAACAGAGATCGTCATTTCTATGGTTATTTGATAGTGACAGATGTAAATAAAGTTCGGCATAACATAGCTCACATTTTAACATCATCCATGATTAAGTTTTTATAACTTTGAACAAATGTCACAATCAATTAGATGAGATATTTATTCTATACAGGGAATATTAACACACAAAAACAAAACAGGAGTTTTGATGCGAGTAAAATTCGATGGTGTGATTTCTTGTAAAAATGTTGATGGTATTATATAAGGACACATGAATATGCAAAGAACAAGAAGTCGAGAGTACATCAAATTAGTATTTAAACATATCGATGTCGTGATTAATCAGGACTACGCTGTCAAATGAATGAGGAGAGGAAAGCCGAGCATCGTGGGCGGCCTCACCGAACGGATCATTATTGGCTCAACGTGGCAAAATCCGTCCGACGCTGTCGCAAGCAATCTGTGTTGTACGGCTCTAAAATATCACTACTTAATATTTTTAACAGTAATAATTTCACCATGTTTACATTAAATGTAAACATTAATTATGTGCGCTGAGATTACAATAATAATTTTATTGCTATTAAAACATTTATAACATAAATGTGGAAAATTATAAACACATTGGCAACATTTTAAAGTTGTAAAATGTACTGCAAAAATTAAAAATTATCAAAATAAAACATTTTAGAGCTGCACAGTAGTCACTTATAGAGACCACTCGACAATAGGATCTATCACACCATCGGAACTTTACCGCAGGCGGGCGTATATAGCGACTGCGCAGGTACCGCGGCTGCGACCGCCGCGGCGGCACCACATCGCCCTGATTGTACACAACATCATATTACACATTGCAGACTGTACCACTAACTGGTAATCAAGAATATAAGAGATTCCAAATAATTAGCATCCGTGTAGGAAGGTACACCGACTACTTATTATGTAGTTCTACGGTTTGGCCATGTAAGCGACATTAACTTACGCCATCAAAACCGCTGAAACCATCCCTCACTCTTCTCCAACCCTACACTACCTCAAGAACGTCTATAGTCGTATGTTTTAAGTGGAAGACCTAATAACACAATAAATTGATGTACCTGAGAAAAACATACTGTGACATGAAATCATGTGTTGTAGGTTAACAGGTGTTGTTTAGCATTGCTGCTCTATTTACGGAGTTCCTTGAATATATATATTTTTTAAATTAAAGTTGAGCAAAAATAGCGTGCAAAGCCGACCGGCTCTAGCGCAAGGTTTACCTATTGTGTGCCAAGAGCGGCCGATATTTTTCGTGGCAAACAAAAAAAAACACTTACTTAATTCCATCATTTGACGTTATATGTTATATTCAATAAATGTATCAACCTCCGTAATTAAGGCGCCAATGCAAACCAACATAATGTACATTGTTATCAACTGACCCGGTTGTCGAGCACGGCGGCGATGAGTTGCGTGAGTAGCGGCGGCGTGTGTGGCGGCGCGCGGAGCAGGCGGGGCGGCGCGTAGTGCACCATCTTGCGCACCAACGACAGCACGCCGCGGCGCACGCCCGCCGCGCCCGCGCCCACGTACCGCGCGCAGAACACCGGCACCAACCGTCTGGCCGCACACGTACACACTCATATACAACGGACACAGCCCAACTTACTCTTCCTCTACCTATTTATTCCGCGTCCGTGGACCGCGCGCAGAACACCGGCACCAATCGCCTGCAAGACCACACCCACACACACAGCCCCGGATCTACTATTTTTTCGAACTGGGGCTAAAACTTGATATTGGCGGCCCCTCCCTTTAGACCATCTTGCCAATTCTTCGATCCGGGGCTGCACACACTCATACACAACGCACACTTCCCCATCCACTGGAACATCCGCACTAACTCTACCTCATCTATTAATTGTTTCAAGTTTAACATACATTTTCCTTACATTCAGATCAACATCCAAGGATCCACTTTTGTTTGTTACGAAGACAAAAAGCAAGCAACACAGCAGCCTATCCTATAATTTTTTCGGGTCTCGGATCTTTACGGTTAAGGAGAGCTTCGTACAGAAACCAACTTATGTCTGGGAAGAAATTCAAAGAGGTACAAATAGTCACTGAGACAGCGATGGACTCACCATCTGTCAATAATAATGATAGGCAAGTGATGCTTACTCTAGATAAACGGCAGCCATTTCCTTGTCCCCAGTGTCAGGGAAATCGTCATCGCTCGTGGGTGAGGGCGTGTCATGGTTGCCGACCACCAGCCACTCGCCTGGGCATTGCAGGATCGCCGCCACCTCTCTGTGACCTGTCCATTTGTAACGTCTCATTATAATAATATATTTAAAAGGAATAACATTATTTTTCAGACCTGTTTTTTTTTCTGTTGCAACTATACTACACTATATAATGGTAACATTCTAGTTTACCTGTCGCATTACAGGTTAAAACAAACAAACTTCACGAGAGAGAAATTTGCTTTTCTTACAATACTCCTTTGTTAACGCTACTAGGATAAATAATAATAATATATTTTTGAAAGTATGTAGAATATTATTTTAGAATAGGTTTATAACGTCATGAACCTTGGTCGTGTCGTTCCCTCGCCTTATCGAGAGGAGTCTTGCCGTCTTCGTCACGTAAATCAGCATTAGCGCCGTATCGGAGCAACACTTTGGCGATCGCCGGCCGGCCAAAGCACGCTGCGTAGTGAAGAGACGAACTGCGCTGGCCGCGGTTTACATCCGCACCTACAATTTAATTACACGTAAGCTGACAAGTATGCCGCAGCATTTGTCAGAAAAAGATTAAACTTGTAAACTAAATTTGTAACTAGATCAAAGAGCGATCTCATCCACTTTGTTTAAAAGTCTGAATTACCTTTCTCGCAAAGGAACTCAACCATCTCGCGGGTGCCGAATGCGGCGGCCCAGTTGAGCAGCGTCTGTCCCACGTCGTCGGTGAAGTTGACGTCGACGGCGCCGCTGGAGACGGCGGCGAGCAGCGCGTCGGTGTCCTTGCCGCGGATGCAGTCGATGAGCTGCCGGTGCGACTTGTCCCCGCGCGCGCCCGACCCGCCCTCGCCGCTGGCGCCCGACCCGCTGGACGCGCCCGACCCGCCCGCCGCGCTGCCCGACCGCTGCGGACCCCTACACACACACACCAACTTACGACTATTGACGCACGAACTCCACTTTGCTATACACACACTGTTGTGACAGGTTATATTAAAAATGACTCAATATAGGTTTATGCATTGTAAGTTATACCCGACGGCAATATACAGATAAGATAAACAGACGGTCAGCGACGTCACAACTGCAGTCAGAACTGCATTTTCAAAATACACTCGAACGATATTTAGTTTTTGACACCATCGCAGTGTTTATAATTATGTCACAGTTCTATAGTTCACTTCTGATTAGTTTTATTTATTTTTTATATAGCATCCAGGCAAAACTAATTTAAGTTTAACTAAAAGTTGAGCTAAATATTTACGTTTGTATGGCGTGTCTTCCTTCACACAGCAACACCAGCAACAAATCAACAAGCCGCATACATTCCAGACACCAACGCTCATCTGCCTGTACCGCTGCTTCTATTGCCGAACACAGTTCCAAGCGCACGAGATCCTGTAAAGAAATAAAACTCATAATGTAATGTAGGACAAATACATATTCATAAGTTATAAAAAGCCAGGTACTTACATGTGTAATTTGCGCAGAGCCACGACATAAAGTAGAGAGTAAACTGACGGTGGTAGATACTGATGGAGCGAGACATTTGTCATCACCACCTTCTGTACTTCCCAAACGACGAACCAATTCTTCTATTAGACCTGTTTAAACATTGTGAATACAAAATATTAAAATAATAACAAAGGAAAAGAAGGTAATATCATAAAAAAATTACAAATTGGTGTTTGGCACCTTTTTTTTTTTTTTTTTTTTTTTTTTTTTTTTTTTTTTTTTTTTGTTGACGAGGGGAAAACCTTCAAAAGGTCCCCGACCGCCCTGGGAGAGGCAGATCGGGGTATGTGGGATTTTTACCTCACTAAAACCCCCCCGGTGGCCGTCCTCAGTGCTCAGGGGGGACTCCGGGTACTCTAATAGAACGCACCGGTGTCCCCCCACACTTTGCCGGGGCACATCCCCGGGGCAGCTGTAGGGCCGCCCCTGGAGACCTCGCTGTGCAAGGCAGCGCGAGCCACATCGCGCTGCCACCTTCCCGGGCCCGCGCCGGTGGTCAAAGCTCCCACCCCGACCACCGCCAGCAGGCCCTCCGGCCCCCTTTTAGTCGCCTCTTACGACAGGCAGGGGATACCATAGCCATATTCTTAGACCCTGGCTATTGGGTGGACGGACCGGGGCGTGCGTTGCCTCCGCCCCGCCGTCGCCGTCGTCTCCGAGAGGGATCGGCTCTCTCCCGATCCCGCTCGGAGGTCTCCTTCTGGGACATTACCGTCTCGCAGAAGGAGACTACGGCCCTCCATGCCTCTCTGTCTGCCAGCATAGCCGTCACTACGCGTGGCAGAGAGAGGTCCTGCCCGATCCTGGTGACCAGGACTCGACGCTCCAAGCTCCACGCTGGGCACTGCTCCAGCGTGTGCTGTGCGGAATCCCGGTCACAGCCGCAATGGTGGCATTGCGCCGTCGGTTCGCGACCGATCCGATTCAGGTACTCACCGAAACACCCGTGTCCGGTGAGTACCTGCGTCAGCCGGAAGGTGACGTGGTCCTTCCTCTTTAGCCAGGGCCCGAGGCTCGGCAAAATTGCACCGACAGCGCGTTGGCGGGCGTTCTGCGGCTCACAAAGCCGCTCACGCCACGCCAAGAGCGCACGTCGGTGCTCCTGCCTCCGCACTTCAGCCGCATTAGGAGGCGCGGTTCCGTCCGCCCGGCGGAGACGGTCGTAAATACGAGCATCCATCTCCGCCAGGATGTCCAGGGGCGGAAACCGCGCCAGGACAGTGGCCGCCTCAAAGGACAGGGTACGGTACCCCCGTGCGACCCGGATGGCCATAGGACGCTGCATACTATTATACATAGTTCTGCAGCGCCTAACACCCAGTCTGGAAGACCAGACGGGTGCTCCGTAGAGAGCCACGGATCGCACGACCCCCGCATAGAGGCGGCGGACTCCTTCACTCGGCCCCCCGAGATTGGGCAGCAGTCTGTGCAATGCACCCGCTACCCTCTTGATCCGGGGGACCATGCGGCTGAAGTGCTCCTCGAAGCCCCAGCGACCGTCCAGGGTGAGACCGAGGTACTTCAAGTACCGTCCCACCCGGACCTCCACGTCACCTACGCGAACCGACGAGCTGGGTGGTTCCCTTCCCCTCGGGAGTTTGTGGAACCACAGCGCCTCAGTCTTCTCCGGCGCTACCCGAAGGCCCAGCTCGTGGATTTTCTCCACGACGCATGCCACGCCAAGCTCGGCGAGCCGGTTGGTCTCCTCGAAGGTCGCCCCGACGGCTAGCACCAGCGTGTCGTCCGCATAGCAGACGACGCTAACGCCGTCGGGGCGGTCGACCCGCAGGACCGCATCGTACGCGAGGTTCCACAGGAGTGGCCCTAGGACCGATCCCTGTGGGACCCCGCAGTACACCTTCCTCCGGTGAAGTCGTCCATCTCCGCCCACATATTGCACGCACCTGTCGTGCAAGTAGGCACGGACCACGCGCTGCAGGTAGGGGGGCACGCGGTGGTACACCAGGGCCCCCCATATTGCATCCCAGGGCAGGCTGTTGAAGGCGTTGACTATGTCAAGACTGACAGCCAACGCCACTCCGCCCCGGGATACAGCCTGCGTCGACAGTGTTCGGACGCGCATGATCGCGTCCACTGTCGACCGCGCGCGTCGGAAGCCAAATTGGTCTTCCGACAGGTCCGGCCCGACGCTCGTCAGGTGCGTACTGAGGCGGTCAGCCAACACTCTTTCGAGCAGCTTTCCCGCCTCATCTAGTAGGCAGAGAGGACGATACGCGGAGGAAGAGTCCGCGGGTCTTCCATCCTTATGGAGGAGAACCAACCCAGCCACTTTCCAGCCACTGGGGAACACGCCGCAGCGTAGGCAGTCGTTAAACAGCCGCCGCAGCCTGTCCCCCAGCCCGTTGGGTAGAGCCAACACCCAGGCCCGACCAGGAATTCCGTCGGGGCCTGGTGCCGTGTTTCGGGCTCCGAGGCGCCTCACGGCTCGGTCCAGCTCATCGGTCGTCACCCCCATCTCTTCGGACCAGATGGTCGGTTCCGAAGGAGGGGGCGCGGGACTGCTCTGGACCCTGGGGAAGAGGGTATCGACTACCCTCTCCACGAATGCCGGGTCCAGAGTTTCCGTCAACGGAGGGACCCACGGGCGCAGCTTGCCCAGTACCATCCTGTACGGGCGGCCCCATGGATCCCTCTCCAGTCCCCCGATGAGCTCATCCCACGACCGAGCCTTGGCGCTGGCAATTGCTGCCTGCAGCGCCTTCGTGGCGCCTCGGTATGCCACGTAGGCTCCACCCAACTCTTCGGCTGTGGCTCGCCTTCTTCTCCGGGCACGTGTGTACCGGCGTCGGGCGCGGAGGCACGTCTCACGCATCTCCGCGATACCCTCCGACCACCAGTACACGGCCCGGGGCTTGGCAGGTCTGGTCCGGGGCATCGACGCGTCACATATGGACGTCATCGTGTCCCGGAACCAGGCGGCTTCTCTCTCAGGATCGGGCAGGATCCCTTCCTCTTGGCCCTCAGGCCAGGCCGCGACGATGGCTGCGGCGCAGAGACGATCTCTGTCCAGCCGCTTGAGAGACCATCGTCGCGGCGGGCTGATACGGCGGCGGCTGTCGGGGCGGGGAAGGCGGATGGCCACATCCATCGCTATGTAGCGATGGTCGGATAATGTGACCATCTCCTCCGCCACTCTCCACCCCGTCACCATGCGCGCTGCCTGGGGAGTCGCCCACGAGAGGTCCACGATCGACTCCCCCTGCCAGCGCACGCAGGTGCTGACGGACCCCCGGTTAAGCAACCGGAGGTCCAGCGCCGCCGCCCATTCCAGCACTGTCTCCCCCTTTGGGTCATCCCGGGCGCTCCCCCACTCACGAGAGTGAGCGTTGAAGTCGCCCAGGACGAGCACGGGATGGTGTTTGGCACCTAGTTTAATGCTACATTTGATACCAACTGCAAAAGTAAGTATTTATTTAACATAATTAATTTTTTCCCTTAAACCTTACTACCGTAAGGTCACAATACTACCCAAAGATAGCATTACTTGACTACAATCTTCTGTAAGGTGAAGGTATAGTCCCTATTTGGGCGGCTAGAAATATTGAACGGGAGATCCCGTTATGCCCTACCTCTTAGTATTATTATTAGTTTTTTTACTATCCCTACATTATCCCCCCGTGCTAAATATAGATTTTATATGATTAAACGCAGACGAATTAGTTCTAAAAGTGAGTAATAATAATAATGACCATGTTCAGCCAGTGGTGCTGGGTCGGCGTGCGCGCGTGCGAATCTGTCGGCGAGCGAAGCGAAGCACCGCAGGGCCGCGTCGGCGACTCGCGCGTCAGTGTGTCTCAGGAGAGCGGACAGAGACGACACCGCGTCCCCCACGCGACCATCGCCCGGCTCCATTTTTCCACACACTCTATTGAATAATGTAGTGTCTAATGAAGGTTGTACAGATGCCGTCGCGAGTTATGAGTGTTCAGGGAAAATAGTGGTATTTTATTCGCACCGCGCCATACAGACAGAGACATACTCATAGAATGATTACTGCGCATTCATGGTTTAAAGAAGAACCAGCAGTGCCTCTCGGTTATATCCGCGGAATCCTAATGACTTTTTTTAAATAAAGGAAGCCTAAGTTACTCCTTGTAGCATTAGCTACCTGCCAGTGAAAGCCTCGGAGATTAGCCGGAACAAACAGACAGACAGACAGAGAATAATTGTAAAAATTGTTTTTTTTATGTCATTACCATATATACTTTCATTTGTACTTAGTGAAAAGCTATTATTTTGGAATTACAAACAGACACATCGATTTTATTTATCTGTATGTATATAGGTATAGATTTATGGATGTATAGATTACATAGTATTATTCTTTCCAAAATAAACGCATATTAAGTTACCTCATATAACATTAGCTATGCATCTCGTTAGTAAAATCGGTACAGTTGTGTCAGATATCAGCCGGAGCAAAAAGAAATACATTCTTAATTTATTGTTTTTTTTTTAGTAATATCTAAATACTTTCATATTATTTTGTTAAAAACTGTGAATTTGGAATTACAAACTAACACTTCAATTATGTTTATGTGTTTGTTTATAGATAAACTGTTCAACTACACGAACAATTCATTAACTTACCTAGATACCACAGCCATGGCAGAATGCAGTGTGTCCTTGTGCACGGAGGAGCCATGATGCGTGATGAAATGAAGCACCGCTGGCAAGCCGCCGCCTTCCCACACGGCACCGGCCTCGCGAGTACATACCAGTTCTAGCACCTATCAAATTTATGCCCAAATATATACATACATCTTTTAAAAAGCTTTTAATAATAAAAATCTATACTAATAACATAAAAAGGTAACTAAGGAGTAATCTTAATAAAAACTACTCATCTAATTCAAGATTGTTTCACCAATAATTATAATAGACTTCCAAGTAGGCATAAAATACATTACACTTGTAATTCAACATGTGTAGATGTGTAGATCAAGCCGCAATCATTACTTATTCAATAAAGTAGAGAAATAACAACAATTTCTTACTTTGATGCACTGTTCGGCTAGATCTTTGCTCGTTCGGTTACTCGAATCAACTGTCAGCAATCTGCTGCAAATAGCCTTAATGGCACCATCAATAGCAACAATACGCCTTGTGCATTCAGCTAAAATTATAAAAATACAATATCAATAAACTTAAAGTATTCATTACAGTCAATCCCTAAGTGACAGAATTTGACTTACCTGACACGTCCAAGTAATATGTGATAGCCCTGGCTGTTACTTCCAAGACATTGTCTGGAGCACACTCATCAAGGAATATCTTACAAAGTGCTGGAAGAAATGTTCGAGGAGGGCAACTGTAACAAAAAAATATCTTGAATTATGTCAAGAAACAACTGTTATTAAGATTGAAGCAGCAGTATTCTGGTAGGTACATTGGACATATGGATAATTTAAAGAGAAGAAAACAAAATTACATTAAAAAACACAGGAAATCAAGTCAATTTTAATTAACTCTACTCTTCCTAATAAAATAATAATTGTATCAATTCTGCCAAAATGTTTATTTCAATACTGATGAAAGAGTAGAACAATCAAACAATAAAGACTAATAATTTAACCCTACATAAAAGAACATTTAAAATAAAATTAGAGCCATTGCAATGAATGGTTTGGGTTACTCTCAATTTCTGTCCGTCTTCACCAAAGAATAAAATAATTACTAAGTGCTTACACAGCTGTACAGTGAAGATAAACAGTGTGAGGGAAGTTGCATATGTCAGAGAAGTCACGGGAAAACATGTATACTGCCTGCAATAGACTCACCATCTGTCATGTCAATCAAAGGCTCTGTATTATATATATACTCTGTGTATCATCCCTGGTAATATACCTTTCGAAGCAGCGGTCAACATTGTCCGACATGAGTAGGAGCATGCACAGCTGCTCAAGGGCAATGAGCTGCATATCGCGCTCATCGCCCTGCCCCGTTAGCAGCCACTCCAGCAAGGTCTCTGGATCCACCTCCGCCATCTGAGTGGCACAGTACTAATAAATTTACAGTCAAATGTCCATTGGCACTGCTTATAATGAAGTTATGGGTTTGATTCCTGCCATTCGCCATAGAGAGTAATTCTTTGTGATGAACACTATTTTGCATGTTAGTAGAATATATGGTTGTGTTCCCTTTACTGATGCAAACATCAATATTTGCTGCTTGCCATCAAAGCTGTTACCTGTTTGACATCTTAAGATTAGTTATGGAAAGATTGTAAGAACATAAAATTAAGACATTATTTTTTATCCCACAAATCAGGTCTTCTGTTTATACTAAGGTCCCAGTAGTAGGTATGATTAGGTTTTATAATGGATTATAGTTTACCTTCTTAGTTAATTTTATGCATTATACATGACATAAGGTCACAATTCCTTTGTTACAATTTTTATTTACCCATGCATAGAATTATAAAGGGTGATAAAAGCTTTATAGACACAGCAACATAATATGTATGATGAAAAGTCTGCATGAGATATAAAATATAGAATTCAACTGAATACTGCTTACTGACTAGGTACCTAGGTACCTACTAAAACAAAAATATGTAAGAAATGTTACAGAGACTGGTTTTCCCAACTTGAAAATATATGAATGGAAATCCACAAAAAAATACAGATTTACAGATATAATTTTTTTAATTAATGCCAGTAATGGCACTATAGAAGCATGAGAGTGATTTTGTAGTATTTATATTCTAGGGATCTATACTAGAGTAAGGGTTGAGAGACTCTAGATTAGAGCATAGAATTAGATACACTTACAACTGTCTGATTATAAAATAATACAAATGAATGAAATCTTAAACTTAGGTACCTTAAGTATCAGTGGTCCAGGGTACCTGCAATCAATTATTCAATTACAATGGGACTGTATGTTCTGATAATTATGAATTTTATTAAAAGGATGTTTCTTGATGAAAGAGCTGTGGGGTTTGAGCTGTTGTCTGCTATGCAAGTTCAAGTCCCAGTGTGGCCCTTACCAATGAGGATTTATTTCACCCCACATGCTTTACGGTGAAGGAAAACATTGTGGGGAAGCCTGAATATATCTGAGAAGTAATTCAAAAGACATATGTATTGTCACATATGTATTGAGACATCAATATACCATACCATCTGTCACATTGGTACTTAATATCCTTCTTGAAAAGTGGATGGTGAGTCATATGTATGTATGTTCCTGGACTCTGATAGGCAAACAGTGATCACATCAAATTTTTATAATAATAATATTCAAATAAACATTTTGCATAAAAAAGTAACTACAGAATATTACTTAAGTCAATTTCTGTTAGTATTATGCAACAGTAACATGATGAGGTATGAATTAAATTAACATTGATAATTTTAAATAGGTTTAAGTATTCCACTTTATATTCAACCACATTTCACTGCAATCCAATTGGAATGGTCTATTTTATATGGCAAAAAGTATCTGATCTTCCAACCTTCAAAACTATCTAAAAATCTACTCAAATTCCAAATGAAGACTATATTACTGTGAGCAGCAAGATTAAAACAACACTTTCACAATTTAAATATTAGCAAGAATAACTATACATAAGCACCAAGCAGACAAGAGTTTACTATAATTATCTGTGCTTTAATATTATTATCAGGTGTGCTTTTATTTCATTTACTTTTCAATACACAACTGCTAAACCAATTACAATGATATTTTTCAGAGACCTTGAGGAACACCAAAATTATTTAGCAAAAATTTCGTCTGCAAGTAAGATTCTGCTTAGAAGCCTATGTGAATATTTTCAATAATTCAAGTACATAATTTAGCAAATGAAAATAGAAATAAACAAAAAAAATTTACTCATAGTTTCCATAATAAAAATCCAGCTATATTTCGTATTATGAAGGTACCAATTAAGCAAAAAGTAATAACATTTTATTGAAAAGTGGGTTACTTACACCGTAATGAAATTTGTGGTAGAGATATAATAGGTACATACCTGCCATGCCTTTCTCTTTTGTCATCAAAACATAGATAAAAACAAATCAAATCAGACATGAAAACGAGAGTTACTATAATAACTACTAAAAAATAGTCTTGTGTCCAAACATAAAACAATAAACATTTATTATATAGCATAAATCTGAGGACAGAAGTGAAGGTGACAATAGCTTTATATTTCTTACCCCTTAGATTAATTGATCATAATAGTCAGTATGTTCATCAGCACAGTTATTACAATAACAACACGCACGCTTCAGAAGGAGAAATTTTAGGTTGATAAAATTAAAACGCAATTCAGATTATTCACAGAGAACGTATGACCCAAAGCACAAACTTATGCCCTGCTTGCTTGTCACCAAATTCCGTCAATACTTCACTCACAAATTTCCATCACACTTCCATTTCTTTTTGAGTGAGCGAGCGAGCAAGAGCGATTCATAGAGAACAACTATTTTTGTAGCACAGACCTACTAAATTAACGGTACTGTACATAGACGACCCGAATAATTTTAGAAAACTACTGAAAAACATGAACGTAATATTATTAAATAGAAGTTGTCTTTAAATTACTTATTTTTACACACGTAATTTGTATGCTTTTGAGATGTGTTAATGCTTGGATAGCGTAAGCTTTAAATAAAAATTGAATGTTGTTATTTTTTTAACCAAATGATTATGCCTAAAAAATATATTATTTTATATCTTTGGTAACGTCAGCTTACATGACTATTGTATATTGTAATAGCGAGTTCGTTTAAGATATGATATTGAATAGTGGCATTAAACTAATCGGTAAATTTTATGATGAAAAGTAGGGGCGTAGAGATCGGTACCAAAAAAAATTGTTAGTTTATGGTCAGTACTTTAGCAGTAATAGTCTGTAGTAAATATACACATTTAAGCTTTTCTTAATATGTCAAAATATAGCTTTACTCCCGTCACTAATGACATCTTTGATAAATCAATAATCCAAACTCAATCAATCAAAGAATGCTTTAATGGGTCCCACCCCAGCCAGTTATTTGACGATGTAGGTGTTTGAATCACAAGTAAGTTATTACTTTAGTGTACTTAAAAATACGTGATGTGTTTATGTGATCTTGGTGGCTGCAATTCCATTATTATAAACATATGTACTCACTTGAATATGCCACACATCGCTTTATTTGTTTATTTATCATTTAAGTAGATGTGTAAATTATTCAGTTGGGTTGTATGTCTAATGTGTGGTATTGTTCTCGAAATTCGATTTCCTTTGATAGTAAAACTATTTAACATATGAATTGGTGCTTCTTTCCAGTTTCTCCGCCGTCAGTGGTCCGCAGTGCCAACCATCGACAGATCATCTGTATCCCACAATGGGGTGCCTACACAGTAAAAAAGAACCTTCGGATCTACACCCAAATGTATTTCGCGTAATTAATGTGAACGATAATGGTGTGGATCTCCTCTCAGGCCTGTTGGAGATAACAGACCGGGATATAACACTATACAGAGAAGGAAGAGATGCCACTGTGTGGCCTTTACACTCATTAAGAAAATATGGCTTTGATGGAGAAGTCTTTAGCTTTGAATCAGGTTATTTTTTGAGGTTTTTAAATATCAATCACATAAATTCAAGCTAAAAAAACATATGTTGTTAGCTTGCAATCTATGTTGAGTGTCGAATTATATAATAAAATCTCACATCATCTAGGGATGTGCCAGCAACTGGATTTCCTAGTTGTCCCTCGGCTATTTTTCCAAACTAAGTGGTAAACTCATGCTTCAAATTTGTGCAAATGACACTGCTACAAACCAAAATAATTGTTCACTTCTCTAATGTTACAAAAAAAATTTTTTGTGCAATGTAATAAAGTCACAATAAATGTGAAGTGGTCCAGAATATATCCTTCAAACCACTTATGTTACTATGTGCGTGAGGAAGGGATGAGATACAGTAGTGTCTAAATAAATGTAACACCAAAGCTTGAAACTATATTATGGGTATCAACATTATCAGCATTCAATCTAAATCATGTCATATGGTATAAGGTGGCGTGATTCTTATGCTGCTTTCAAAAGCATTCATGTACTTGCCTAGTCGCAACAAATGCTATCATTGAAAACACCACATATTCCTTTGAACAAAAAGAAAGTGTGCCACTGTCAGAACTACATTGTTTCTGCAGACAGAAAACCTTGTACCTCAGCAGTCCGTGTTAAACCTACATTTTAAGATTAATTTCTTGAATCTCATCCCACACTGTAATATTGTCATAATGTGTTCTTTTCTAGGAAGGAGATGTGAAACTGGCGAAGGAATATATGCATTTAAATGCAGAAGAGCTTCAATGATCTTTAGATCACTTCAACATCAGATACAATCACGCACCGTCACACATGATGCCGTGCCATTTCCCGTGTCGAGGATGACTCCTTCTCCCCAGGGTCGGCAGACACTACAAGCAAGTGTTGTACACCGATCCTCTATTGACAATGGTCTTCCTGACCATGGAAGATCCATGCTCAATAACAACCTTCCAAATGTTGTAACAATTACCAATATACCAAGAAATATGAATCAGTCCCCAAGATCACCTTCAAGTGCAGATATTTTGGAGGTCATGCCATTATACCCAAGGTCAAATGTAAACAATAATCACGTTACAAATGTTTACCAGCTAAGGGAATTTAAAAGGGAGCATAATAACAATCAAGCAGAAACCTCTACAGACAATAGACATGTATACTCAAATGATATAAATAGAGACCTTGCAATGTTAAGAAATACATTGCGACATGAAGCCGCAATAAATACTTTGAGGGACATTGAAGATGAAACTCACTTTCTAGAGAGTCGCTATTTGAATGATGGTACCAGTAAGAAAATGGGTAATAGTCCTTTTTCCCCTACACTAAGCACCTCTAGTGATCGTTATGCTCAGCTGAGCCTAGAGCAGCAAGAGTTGGCTCGCTTGTATATGAATATTGCACCAAATGATTCAAATGCCGCTGAAATCGCGAAGAATGATGCAGTTCCTACTACACCTGTGACACCAAAACAAGTTGAATATTCAAATTTGAATGTTGGATTTAAATATGATGTTAACACTTATGCAAATCTATCCTTAGGTGAACTAGGTGAAAACGTTAAAAATGCAAAGCAATTGCATAGTTTTTCAGCTACTTCTGAACACCATCAAAAATTTTCTGAATCTGACACATTTCAGTCAATGTCACCCGTAGAAGAATTAGAAGTAAACTATGCCATATTAGATATTGATTCTAAAAAAGAGGCAGCTAAACTCTCAAGGGATGTGACATCTCCTGAAAGTCAGTCATACAACAGTTCCAAGAATGAGAGTACATGTTCACACACCTCACAGTCACGTGGCAGACTTGTCTCCCAATGTAGTGTGGAGAAAAATATAGTGCCAGCTAACCTGCCTACTGCCACTGCTGGGACTACGAACATCGGCTACACAACCATTGACTTTGACAAAACAGTAGCATTGACATCGGTAGCTGCTGGTGATGGAGATCCAGACTGTCCTCGTAAAACAAGGCATAACTCTACCAACATTGTGTGCAGCAGCCCCAGTAGTGCTGACAAAAACAAACAAAATAATTAAAGCATAATTTTACAATTGCAGTGTAATCAAACACTATCAATTGTTGGGCTTTAGGCAAGAGTTTAAAAGTTGCTGCACAGTTCACATCTGATTTAAATATGAAAATACCAATCACAGTTGCAGTGCCACAAAGAGTCTAGTTACATCATCATCATCTTCATTTCATAACATTCGTAATATATAACTTATCGGAAATGGTAATGTAACTTCAGTTTTGATAAAGTAAGTGTGAGGCATCAACTCCTAAATAATAACATATTTAAAGACTTAGTCTTAAGGCCAAAGTAGAATTTAAACCAAATAATATTTAAAGCTACCTTTACAAGAGACAACATTAATGTTCAATGGTAATTTTTTTTAACTAGTTTATCACAATTAATGTTAACTTAACCAAAGTTAAACCTATAGAGAAAAATAACCAAAAATGCATAATGGTCAGTCAATTTGTGCACTTATGTGTTTACAACATAGATAAAAAAAACGGTGCGCTAGATTTTTTAATCTATGGTTTAAAAATAGATATCGGATATGGGGACAGTTGTTTAATATAATTAAGAGATATCCAAATTTATGTTATAATATCAATATACTGACATTTAATTAGTTATTTAAGAGATTTAATACAATATTTCTTTAGTAGTTAAGATAATAATGTAAGTTAATTAGTACTAAACCGGTTAGAATTACCAATTTTTTGTTGCAAAAAATTATAAGTTGATAAGATTACTCTTTCTTTCGAAGGAAATCCGTCATGAATATGCCGCGGGGGCAGCAGAAGGGTTATGCTATACCGGACTTCTACCAGTTACCCATTGGTGTTCCTCCTAGTCGCTTTTACAGGGGGTTATGCGATCGCGGTTGCAGAAAGTGCGTATTCTTGCACTCTTTGCCATTAACGCCTCGGTTCAGTCTTGTCGGGCCTCAAAGCACCGCCGATAAACGGCAGCGAGCCACTCGGTCTCAAGATCCCAGGGTGGGGTCCCCGCCAAGGTCGCACCGTGATAGAATCACGGTGCGACCGCAGATTCCACAATGGGACTAATTGCGGGCGTCCAGGGCTTCCGACCACACATGCGTGCCGTACAGGGGCATTGACCTCCCCACCTTAGGTCAAGAAGGACTCGGTTCTCCCTTGTTGGGCTGGAGCTAGCTAAGCCCTCCTCCGCAGTGACAAGCTGGGGGCTATGCGTTTAAATGCGCGAATTTCCGCGAAGTAACTGCGACGCAGATACTTCATCTCAGTCCCTAACTTAACACAGCAGTACACCCTGCGCCCCCGCTGGTGGCTTCCTTCTAAGCACAGGGTTTATTCTTGCTGAGGGCATCCTTCAGGCCCAAATGTCGGATTTGGCCGAAGGCAACCGCCAACCTACACGCTTCCGACAGAGTTGATAAGACCTACCTACTGTACTTTAACGCATTTAATTTTAATTTTAATCGAACGTGATCGGATTAGCCTACGGAAGTCATCACTGCTTCCATTTTTCTCTAATTTCTCATTGCACTATACAGTTGATCGTTAAGTGTAATGAACCCCAGTCACCATGATATTATTTTCATATAATATATGACTTGATTCGTTACACACCATGATCAAACTTCATGATGTTACTACTTCATGAAAATCAAATGTTCAAACTATGTATGAGATGTCGTACATAGTTTGTCATGAATAGAGTTTGATAGCGATACCTACAACACCTTCATATGTATCAAAGAAGAACCGGTTTTATCCAAAAAGGATATACCGGTAGGTATATGTATCGGTTTCCACGTTCTGTAGTCCGACTATGAAACGTACATATATATAATGTATGTAATACCCTTATCGTTATTTAGCAGGTTACTGTATACCACGCGTAGCTTTAGTATTGTTATACTGAGGCATAGCCTGTAGACTACATAACATGCTTATGATCTACTAAAATCAACACCGACCTCATTAAATGTGGAAAATCAATAGGTATATAAGGCAAAATATGCATTATATGCAATCTTCATTTAAGCCAAGAAATAACTACTTAAAAATATAAATTGAGCCTTCTGAGAAGAGCCTCCAAAGGGGTAGGCAAGTGTTACAAAATCCAAAACGAGCACCGAAGATTCTTAGGGACCCACACGGCATACCTTCGCCTCTAATTTACCTATATCATCTAAGCATAGTCATAGAGAGCCTATTTTTATATTGTATTTTTGATCTATTACCAAAGATATTAAGACTTGTAGAAAAATATAGCGCGCACTTGTCCGTACAAAAAGAGAAAACGTTTTTCCACCCCTAAAAACCGATCTCGATGAATGTTTGTGATATACGTAAGCTTAAATTTTTTTCTTTCTTGAAGATTCATATTTTATAGACCTAAGGGATTCACCGTTCCAAATAAACGCCAAACATTATTTACCTACATAACATTTTATATTCTAGACTACGGGGGCATTATACTATATATGTTTCAACGTAACATTATGTGTTATTTATTTATAATATATCGCGCGAGATCGAAAACTTCCATAAATTGTGAATTATACCATACTTCTTACAATATATTTTAGTAATGTTGAAAGTTTATAAAACCGGCATATTGTAAACTTGAATGCAAATGAATTCACCCTACGCCCTGATTGGTTGAAATCTTTGGGTGTCGTTCACTTGGTCTGATTTAACCACTCGCTAACATATTTAAGCAGAGCCTAGCTAGTTGTAGTTATAATTTCAACAAACTATAGACAAGAGGGCGTCCATTTATTACGTGATGCGTTTAGAGCGTTATTTCCTTCAGTGGACATATAGGTAATATACAGAGTTCACAATCATACGATGCATCATGAAACATAGTATATTTTGTATAAGAATAAAACAAAAATCACTAGTACCTATCTAATATGTATAGTACAATTTGGAAGTAAAATATAAATGTTCTATTTAATAAATAATATGTAACACGACGTTAAGTTGAATTTAATATTAATTTAGGTCAAGTTGTAGGTTGCAGGTAAGCGGACCCCAGTATCATGCCGGGAAAACGCTATTAGTATAGGTATGCGATGTTAATCTATCTATGCATCTATATCTAGAAATAAAATGTGTCTGTTTGTAATTCCAATTTAACAGCTTGTCACGAAAAGCATATGAAATTATTTATATAAAAATATATATTTCTTCCACTGGCGATAGCTGATGCTAATAGGAATAACTTGAACTTAATTGTATTTGAAAAAAAAAATGGGTTCCGTGAAATAAAGCGCGGGCACAGCCAATGTTAAACTAAGTATGTAATAGATCCTAGCTCAAAGTTAATTTGATGTTATGAATAACTTAGTGTTGTCATTAAATCTGTTGTATTGTATGTATGTATGTATCCAACCTTAATAAATGTTTTATTATTATATTTTATTCTTAATTTATGTGTAGATAAGTATTTAGTACTGTGTTTAGTTACAAAATTTGGTTAATATTCCCTACGTATCTCTTTTTAACCTGCGAAATAGCTGGACTGATACAATATATCGTAGAAAAATAAAAAGATTTCTCTTGCATGAAAACTCGTGAATCTACGCTATCTTGGTACCTAATGTACATGTAGTAATAAATAGTAAACAAAGTCATGATATATACATGCGAGTCTGTTGGGGATCTATAAAAATAAACTACAATCAAACCAAGCAAAAACAATAAGAATTTGTGAGAAGGTAATATGTGTGTAGCAGTCATCATCGTCAGCTACTTTCGCTTTCCACATTTTTTCCACACCAGAGATAAAAGTGCTCTGTGTGGTGTTGATCACTGTTGGAGAAGAAAGTATTATTGTTCCTTGCGTGAAATATACTATTCTGACTGGATCATGAATGACAGTGATAAAACTTCAGCCAGTACATTTTTATTCCTTGCAAGTGAGTTTATACATTATTTGACTTCACACTGTTTACTAAATTCTGAGAATGGTGCTTATTTTCTCTTTCTCCATATGTTATATCTTAATACCTAATTCATGATGGACCTTTCCTCAGACTTGGTTTAATATATTCGTTAACCTCGGCCTTCCTCGTCTGTACCTACTCTTACTACGAGTTTTACACCGTTTTCGTAATCTTTAGTAGGTAAGTACTCGCTATCGTCACCCACATATTTGCGTATATAGCGAGTATAGATTAGAATATTTTCATGAATAAATACTGAAATATATTTCACCAGATATCCTGAGCACAATCAAAGTAGAGAAAATGACGGTGCCTAAGCTAGTAGAAGTCGGCTCAAACGCGGAGATAAGCTGCAAGTACTTCGTCAGCGATAGTGCATTCAGTATCAAGTGGTTCTTCAATGAAAACATTGTGCCGTTTTATGAGTGGAGCCCTGGTGCGGAACCCAAGATAAGCAATTTGTTCGATAGTAGAATCGAATTACCAAGTAAGTACCTGGACACTTATTACTAGTTTTGGACCGTTTTCGAAGACACCGCTAAGGAGGCTTTTTATAATTTCTCATGCAAATATTCGGCGAAGACGGCGGCAGGAATAGTTAATTTATATTTATATCTAAAAACATTCGTGAGTTTGTTGTGTGACTCCTCTTTGTAAACATATAATATAGCGGTGATTTTATACATATTATCTGAATAAAGTTTACACAACGGATATGTCCATTCACATATTTGGAGAAATAAATACTTAGTTACAGCTACCTATTTGATAATAATTTTACCGTTCCAATGGATATGGCCTGTTTTTGTTTTATTTATCGTGATCCATAAGCACAAACACCTAACCACTAATATGTATCGCATGGCTCCTAACGAATCTCTTGTACGAATAACATTAGTTTAGCGTCAGCCATCCATCACCAGTGGTCAGGAGCCGTGCCTGCAAAGTAAAAATATAAAGTAACTATTTATAACAATTGTTGGTGTTTCTCGTAGTATCAGCAACTGAGACAAGCCAGACTTTGAAGTTATTGGATTTGTCGACGGAGCTCAGCGGCAATTACACATGCAGCATCAGCAGTCACGCTACACTCGATGAATCGCGGCTAACTCAAACTATGATAGTCTACAGTAAGAATAATCTTGTCACTATTATTGTTTCATTTGAATTCAGTCCACATTCGAACCTAACAATCATTGTTTTATTAGATACTAGAATAGTATATTATACAATGGTATATTATACAGTTAAAAAAGTAGGTACTACATCTACCCATTCAGGTCACGGACATTGTGTTATAGGAATACAGATCTCACTTTCTCACAAACCAACTTGGAACTTGGCGCTATACGATACTTTGATAATTATGTACCTACTTTTACAGGTCCGGTACAGGATTTCGAGCTCAACTTTGATCACCAACAGCAACATACCACAGTTACATGTGTTGCACGGGGACTATTCCCCAAACCGGAGTTGATAATTGAATATAACAAGTGAGTCACTTTGCCATAATTCGAAGGATTAGGATATTCTGTGAGCATACGCGTATATTTGATAGGATTATACATTAAGGTTGAGTACTGTCTGGTCTGCTGTAGTGAGGTGGTGAGACAAGGACAACACGTATGGCGACGAGAGGGACGCCTATATGATGTCAAAAGCACAGCTTTAGTCACGCAGGCAACATCGTGTTCTAGAGCAGCCGTTGTCTGTCGACTTCACCTGCCTCAAGTGGAATACACAGCAATCAAGAAAAAGTTTCTCACATATGGTAGTCTTTGAATTACTAAAATTATTGACTAAGTAAATCGTCACTTATTAAAACTGAACTTATCTAACAATTTTTTTACAGCTGAACAGAGCTGCAAGAATAAATCACCGAGGAACGAAATGTATTCAGAACTCATCATCATATCCTTATATCTTCAAAAACTGACTTAGTTATCATAGATTGAATCAAAAAACTCTGGAACTAGAAGAAAATGTGCGATGACAGAAATCAAAGACAATTTATAAAAAACAAAATTTAGTATTTAAAAATAAAGGAAGCAATTTACAAACAATCAACACTTAGTACTTAAGATAGATAAAGTAACAAAGCATTCGTATCACAGGATTTTAAAGTGCGGCGAATATTTTTGTTATAAGTGTCACCACCGCTAGTAATATCCACGAGCACTGCAGAGTAGTGCCGTAGTCGCCTGAAATCATACAATCATGTTAAGTCATACGTACTGTTCATAATAAATCATAGTATCAATTAGTTCTGATATACAACTGGTATAAGTAAGGATAAACATACATACATACATATGCTCACGCCTGTATTTCATGGGATTAGACAGAGACCGTAAACAAAATATATAAATAATAATTTTCGGACGCTATCGTACAGCGCCATCTGGTCCCAAATTAAGCAATGTAATGTGGCGACACTAAACCCCGGATATATATACTTTATAAGTTTATTCATACAATCCTTTTTGTATTAATAATAAAAAATACAAATTATAATACATAATATCAACTACTTATATATATATACATAATACATCCAGACAACACAGAAATGCTCATCACATAAAATATTTGTCCTGACTACTGCTTGATTGTAACGGGATAGGTATTTTTATATCACTCGTAGATTCATGAACCGTATGGCCCTCTACGCTATACACAATCATGTTAAAACCTATACTTGGGACACTGATTATGATTATGAAGAGGTGTTATAGTGTATTATTTTGTTTTGTTACGTTATCTATTTACCATATAAAAATCGGGCTGATTATTACTAAACATACAAACGGTTAGTAAAGCTGTGTTATATATAAATTTGCAAATACATTTAGTAGAGAAAATAATGTCGACGTGTTTTTTACTATTATACTATAATAATAAATGTGTCTTGCACAATAACCTCACGTCATCGGTAGTATATCCTGTATATCTTATTAAAAATATTTAATGGTGTATATATATGTACCACCTTACTATATATAAATTAAGGCAAAGGAATGGTTGACATAACATTATATATGTTTGGTGTAATCATGTGTTTGGACTTACGCAAGTTTTGTTCGGTGTGAGGCGTGAGGTCGTCGAGAGTGACGTCAGCGGGCGCCTCGGCGGTGGTCGCCTCGCCTGGCGCCAACCAACGCCAAGTTACAGTTAGTGCACGGACAACACACGCGAAGCAATACCAACCAATACCCAGCACACGTACTCTACACTTCTCACTCTAGCCGTTCAGAGTGCCTAGTGCGAGTTTTCATAAAATCGCCGTCACAAGTCACCGCGTCGACGTAAACGCAGATTTGTATAGGCTTACAATAGTGTCATCTTTAGGCCGACATACGGCGCTGTTTCGATCCTATACAAATCTGCGTTTACGTCGACGCAGTGACCAGTGACGGCGATTTTGAGAAAACTCGCCCTAGGCACTCAGCCTAATAAATGAGGTAACACGTCACGTGGCGTTACATTATCTAAGGACTTTCTATCCCTATTTGTAACATGAAAGAAGAAAGAAATGAACATAGTTTGAGGGGTCTACGTCTACTCTCCTGCACCAACCAAATAGGCAAGTCATATTGATAACATGATCAAAATACTAATACAGCAGAAATTGGCCCAAAACACCTTTAACAATGTTCTTTGTCCATTCCCAACCCAACGAACCTAGGTATAAGTAGTACTCTGGTCTAGTAGGGTAGAAGGGCAAATTCATGGCATTATACGATAGTAGATAAAATCTTATCATGGGCAACCTCAAGCTTTCCGTTTCATGGCTAAGTTTTGTTTGTACATCTAATGTGAGAAATACGTGTTCCACATTTGTTTATTCTAAAAAATCAGGCCATTACAATTTTGTTATTCATGCTTGTTAAAATACCATACTAAACATACGAGCGGTAGTTACGTCTCAACTGTCTCTCCTCGACAGCGGTTGCGGTTACTGTTTTCAACTAAACTCTTAGCTGGCGTAGAGCTTGTCAATAGCCAGATGCTGCTAAGCGAACTTTTTATAGATACCTACTTTAAAACCCAAATCTGTTAGGCTGGATACCTACGTATGAACGATTGTCGATCAGTCAGCGCAAAGCTGTCAAAACATATCTTTCTAATTAAAATTTCAGCTAAAGCGACGATCGGATAATCGTTCATGTTCGTGGCCTTTGCAGCATTATTGACGTCACAAGTAGAGCAGTATGCAGGAGTAGCACAAAATAAATACGTACAGAAGGCCGGCTTTAATACGTTATCAGGAATAGGCACATGTAAACACTGGCGCGTGTCTTCGAAGCCACTACCGTCATTCTACTAACCTCCCCGAGACCCCCGTATGTAAGCTCATTGTATGAAAGGCATATACAAAGCGAGGTCAACTTACTGGGAAGTATAGCTTGATGCATAACCGAGTGCATACTCGCGTCTAAGTGTGCGTACAGGTTCCGCCACGAGTTATGAGCGCTGACCTTGGATGCGCTGTCATATTTTATATTATATATTATGAATCTGTATAGCGAGACGCGAATAAAACACATGCGCGGTTGCCCCCAGTATTTTCGCTGAGCGCTCACAGTTCGTGACGGTACTTGTACTCCGATTGTCGATCCTTGTGTAAAGACGGTCTTCGGTACATGGGTATGATTGTGCGGGTGTTAGTAATGTACCTGGTGGTGGATGCAGCACGTGCACGAAGGGCGGGTGCGCGAAGGGGCTGGCGTAGAGCAGCTCGCAGCGCACCTCCGCGCCCGCCACGACGCTCGCGCTCACCGACACTTGTCCCGCTATACTGTACACACCCTTCTCCGATTGGTTCACTTCGATCGATTCACTTACATTCATTTTTTCTCTGTAATGAAAAGAAAAAAAGTTTTTTTTTTGCAGCAACAATCGTTATTTTTAGGTAAGCTGAGTCAGTTACAGTTATAACTAAGGTAACTGCCACGAAAAAGTTAAATTATACGGACGCGCCAGATTAATATAGTGTAGTGTCTAACAACCTGCATAGTGCGACACAACATTCAAAGACGTATGTGTATATTATAGCCTCAGATGATGATTCGATTTCATCTGCCATGTTGACATCTTCGATGAAAACAATTGTAACACCTGTGTAAGGCGTGAGCATATTTCTTTATCTTAATAGGTAAGTAATAATAATAATATGAAACTTTAATTACACACCACGAAAACAGAAATACACAAAAAAATACAATAAGTTCAATAATCAGTTCGTCGTAAGACATCGCTTGTATCGCACGCCTTACTCGGTCGCTGCTAATTACTCCAGTCCCTATCAACCCTCGGTCCGCACCTTTAACCAACTAATAATGCCTCTTTGTGCAAGTTGTAAAGTGTCATTCATTGACGGTGCTTCATGCAGTAATTGTAAGAAGAGTTACGACTTCCCTTGTTCGGGAATTACTGAAACCGGTTACCGAAGGTTGGGTGAGCGTAAATCAACCTGGCGTTGTGCCGAATGCAAAAATGGTGCATCATCTCCCAGGCCTACGATGGCGGTGCAGCTGACTCCCTCAGTAGATACCAGTAAGCAATCTGAACTTAATGTACAGGAGGTACTCCAAAGGATTAACAGTCAATTAGCGCCGCTCACAGTCTTGGCTGATGATATCAAAGGTATAAAAATGGAGTTATCCAACCTGCAGACTTCCATCTCTATGGCTCATGATGCAATAACCAAGTTTGCAGATACGGTTTCTGCACTACAAGCCAGGATAGGAGTAGCTGAAGAAGCGATTTCAATAATTCCGTCTCTGCAATCTGAACTTGAGAAGATCGCTGAGAGCTCACGTGACAGTGATCAACGTGCTCGTGCGAACAATATTGAAATAAAGGGAGTTCCAGTCAAACATAAAGAAAATTTGTATGAAATTGCTTCTAAGATTGCCACAGTCGTGAAATTTCCATTTAAAAAAGAGGATATTAACTTCATAACAAGAGTCCCATCACGTCAGCAAAGCTCGGCTAAATCTATAATCATCTCGTTTGTGAACAGATACACCAAAGAAGATTTTATAGCGGCAGCAAGGAGTTTCAAAGATTTATCCCTGGTTCATATCGGATTCACGGCAAATGATCGTGTCTTTGTCAATGATCACTTAACCCTATATAATAAAAACCTATTAGCCAAAGCAAAATCACTGAAAAAAGAAAATAATTTTCAGTACCTGTGGGTAAAACACGGCAAGATACTAGCAAGAAAATCTTCTACGTCCAACATTTTTGCCGTGCAATCAGAAAAGGACCTTCTAAAAATTTGCTAATTTTTATTATGATCTGCATTGCGAACCACGGATTGAGGTACCCTGGCCCTACCGATAAGACCCTTTGTTGTGAATACGATGAGTTGGAATTTCTATTGTTTACTGGTGCGTACAAAAATCGTCCGATGATCTTTGCTGTCTGCTGGCACTTAGAGCTTGTAATGCTTTGCATATTGTGCCTGCTGTTGGTGCGGATATTTTTAAAACTACCTTATTTTCTTTTTTTATCACATGTTGCTAAGCCACGACTCGAGATGCTACTCTTTAGAATACTTATTTTAGTTTGCCTTTGCAGCTTACCTATTTTGTTTAGTATGTACATATTTCGATTTTTATGTGTTATGATGCGTCTTATTTTTAATTTGCTATGGCCTGTTTACGCCAGTTCATATAAACAGATCGCTAAATGTCTACTGTCAGCTTTTTATATTTTATTTTATTCTTGTGCTTATAATTTTTCTTATTTCTTTAGATCGAAGAATCCACACGCATTTCTCTCATTCTTTTACTTTTTGCTGGGATTTTTGATGATACTCGTGCCTAAATACCATACTAGGTTGTACTACTATTTGGGCATTCATATTTTAAACATTTCTCTGTTAACACTTTATCAACATTATGACTCATATAATTATTACCTCTCAACCCAAAACATTTTTTTCTCCTATTTTAATTATTGGTTGCTACTTACTATCACTGTTCGCCATTAAAGCCTATTATCAAAATGCCAGAGGCCTACGTAGCAAGACTCATATATTCAAAAGAAACGTGTGTTTACAATCCTATGATCTCATTTTAATATCAGAGACTTGGTTGCTAAATGGAATTTGTAATAGTGAGCTCTTTGACAGTAGATACCTGGTTTGGAGAAGGGACCGAGATTACAAAACTACTAATCAGTCGCTGGGTGGAGGAGTGTTAATAGCCGTGAATAAAATACATCCTGCAGCGGAACGAGTGGAGTGGTACTCGTCCGCGGAGGACATATGGGTTACTTTGACCCTTAAATGTAAATTTACTCATACTATATGCAAAATCAATATCTGCTGCCTATACTTATGTGCCCAAAATCAGGGCAATACATTTTCAGCTCAACTTACCAATTTCACTAATAAATTAAATGAAATATTCATGTCCAATCCCACTGATAAATTCATCATAATAGGTGATTTTAATTTAAGTAACATAGTATGGACTAAAACGCTTTTTTCTCATTTAGAACCCCAATGCATACAAGGTGAAAGTCAAGAGCTATTCTTTGAAATCGGGACACAATGCAATATACAACAATTCAATGATGTCCCTAATACAAACAACAGAATCCTTGACTTAGTTTTTTCTAACAACGTGGTAAAGGTCTTCCCCAGTTGCGATCCACTGGTCCCTGAAGATGTGCATCACAGAGCATTAGTTATTGATGTACCTTTTAACGTTTACTCACCCTTGAACTCTAATAAAAGACGTATCTACTGTTTCAATCAGGGCGACTATGAATCTATTTGTACTAATCTGGATGATATTTCATGGACTGAAAAGTTACATAATTGCTCACTAGATGATGCCATTAACTTCTTCTATACTACACTTTTCGAATTGCGCGATAAGTACGTGCAATCGAAATGGATTGCTGATGGCAATAAACATCCACCCTGGCATAGTCCTCTTCTTAAAAAAGTTATTAAACAAAAAAGAAAGTATTTCGATAAATATAAACTTTATGGGAATCTGGAGGACTATCGAACCTATTCGCTTCTAAGGACCAGGGTTAAAGATCTGGAAAATAACTGTTACCAAGAGTATATTGATGAAACTGAGACAAATATAATTAAGAATCCTAAAAAATTCTGGTCCTTCATAAAATCTTCACGTAGTGAGCATAACTCTTTCCCTTCGGTTATGAATTACCAAAGCATATCTGCGGATACTGGTGGGTCTATTTGCAATTTATTCTCTTCATACTTTGAGTCTACATTCCAATCTACCTCTTCTTCTACACCGTGTAATAATTCTAGTCCAGGTGTGTATTTTCAATCTCCTAACTATATTGGTAATGTTGAAATACATTCTCTCGAAATTGAAAAAAATCTCCTCTCACTTGACCTCACTAAAGGTGCTGGACCTGATGGTATTCCTCCCCTTTTTATCGTTAAGTGTGCTTCTCATCTTTCAACTCCATTGTCTTTGCTCTTTAAGCGTTCCATCACAGAAGGTATTGTACCAAACATCTGGAAGTCTGCTTTTGTTACCCCGATCTTTAAAAAAGGTGATCGTAATGATGTTTCTAATTATAGACCTATTTCAAAACTTTGTATTTTTGCCAAGATCTTCGAAAAAATAGTCCATAAACAAGTCTATGCTGCAATTTGTCAGTCTTTCTTAAGTGAGCAGCATGGCTTTATTAAAAACAGATCAACAGTTTCAAATTTACTGCTATCCAATGAATTCATTTCATCAGGTATGGACGGTGGTGGTCAAGTTGATGCCATTTTCACTGATTACAGCAAAGCTTTTGACCGAATTGACCATGCTATTTTACTCCATAAGTTGGAATGCGCAGGTATTCATGATAAATTACACAATTGGTTTTCTTCCTACCTTAGTAATCGCACCCAAGCTGTGACATTAAACGGTTTCCAATCTGCTTGGGTTTCCATTCCATCGGGTGTTCCTCAGGGATCATTGCTTGGTCCTCTTTTGTTTATCATATTTATAAATGATATTAATACATGCTTCTCACACTCATACTTTCTACTTTATGCTGATGATATGAAAATACTGAAAAAAATTAATAGTACTGACGATTGTGCTTTGCTGCAGGATGACTTAGATCGCCTGGTTATTTATTGCAATCATAATAAGCTTGAACTCAATGTATCGAAATGCTTCGCAATGTCGTTCACTCGGAAACGTCAATCAATTGAGCATCACTATACTCTTAAAAATCAAATTATATCACGAGTGCAGTGGATCCGTGATTTAGGTGTAACATATGACTCGAAACTTATTTTTGATAAACACGTTAAGAGCATTGTAAACAAAGCCTCTAAAGCTCTTGGTTTCGTTATAAGATCAGGTCACAATTTTAAAAATGTTAAAACACTTAAAATTTTATTTTGCTCCTATGTAAGAAGTGTTCTGGAATATGCAAGCCAGGTGTGGAATCCCCATTATATTGTTTATATGGATAGAATCGAATCAATTCAGCGAAGATTTTTAAAGTATCTCGAATATAAAACTAAAGTTTATGATGATAATTATTTTTCCCGCTGTAAACGACATCATCTACTACCTCTTGCCCAGCGTAGGTTTACAGCTGATATCACATTATTGATTGATATTATTAATGGTGATGTGGATTCTCCTGATCTGCTATCTAAAATAAATTTCCGCATCCCTAGCAGGCCGCAACGTCGTGTTTTGAGTCTAGTTCCAGCCTCGTCCAGCACAGGTTATCGTGCCAATTCATACTTTCTACACACCAGTAAGATAGCTAATAAGTTTATAGACGATCATAATTTAGATATTTTCAATACAAAGAAACAACAAATTCGTCGCCTCACAGCAAATACTTTCTTCGACTCTTCAAACCAATCTCATTAATTAATTGTTAAATGCTAATTTAGTTCTGATCCTGTAATTTTGATATAGTTTATATTAGTTTGATGCTTCTTCTAAAGTTCAAAAAATTGTACAATCGACCGTATCTTTATGTTCTATCTGCGAAAACTGAAGGCTTGTAAGTTTTAAATCATGTACCATTTACTTTTTTGTATAAAAGCTGTTTGTTTTCCAAATAAATAAATAAATAAATAAATAAATAATTGATATACAATAAGGCGGCCTTATCGCTAAAGCGATCTCTTCCAAGCAACCCTAGGGTACAGAAGAGAAAAGAAAGTAATTGGAATCAGGTAATATGGGCAGATGTGATAGATTAAGATAAGAATAAATACATTCTATAAAAAGTTAAAGTACTTATTGATAAGTAAATGATACGCACCCTCCGATGGTAATATCCAGCTCTGGTAACGGGGCGACATCGTCCGCTTGGCATTCGATCAGGTAATCTGGCTCGGCGTCGTCATCAGGACCATCCTCCACCAGAGTGACGGTCACATTAGGTCCACTTCCCTGTGCTACACGTTTAAAATACACGTTTATGGGTGCAGGTGCCCTCACAAGTTTTGAGCGCTCAGCGAAAACAGTGGGCATAGCTGCGGCCCATGTATTTTTTCGTGCTCGCTCTATACAAAACCCAAAAAAGACTACTACGCATTTAAACGCAGCACTTGTGCGTGTACCTACAGTGTGCCTATTATACTTGTTATGAAATGTGATTTTTGTATGATGATTTATATTGTTTCTATGAAATGTACATGATGCCAGAGTTTCTTCCCGGTTGTTCTCAGAAGGCTAGTTTCCGAACCGGTGGTAATTTCTCGACATTCATAAGTGCCTTACCAGGGCCTAAACTGAATAAATATTTTTCATTTACATTTTCATTAAGTACCTATCCATTATATAGACATACAAATGGATAGCATTTCATACATTATATTGACAAAAAGGGCCTTTCATCGTCTTCAAAAACTAAGGTTTTTCCATAACCCCTTTAAAGGTAAAACTTTAAAATACCCGAAACACATGTTCTTTTTTTAAAGAACACTCAAATACTTCATTTATTATAAAACTATTCAAAACACGGTGAGCACTTACTGTATACAGTCAATTCACCATGCTTTCGTACTTCATCGATGTTAGATACTTCGCATTCATAGAATCCTGAGTTCGAGGGCATCAAATTGGATACCACTATGGTATCGTTTTCTTTTGCTTCTGAAATTTGTAACATTAAGCATTTAAATACATCAATATACGTAGAAATATAGTGTACCTATATAAATTAACAACAAAATCTTTTCTTCGTACAGAGTGAAAGACAGATATCAGAACCAAAAATCCATGGTGGCCGAATGATTAGAGAAATCGTGTATTACATTTGCGATACAAATTCCAATATGATGATTTTCTAGCAACTTTACTGCGGTGTCACAGCACGAGTCTTACGGTGAGGGAAAAACAGATTCACAGACGAATGTTTGCTTAGTGCCCGAAACAGCGATCAACTAATCTGTCTTCAGGACTCATCAGTCACATTGGCACCTTATCATTGCCAGTGAAAAGTGTGTGTTGATCTTCAGAAACCCTTTAAGAGGATGTGAGCTTACGTATCAGAAACAAAATTAGAACCTAACGAATAGATCAAACGCTATACAGTGAAAGTAAGTAGCATGTATGTGTGTAGGGCTCACCGACATTGCTGCGCATAGAGTTGGGCGCGCGACCCACGAACCTCTGGTAGAGCTGGTGGCGGTTGTCTTGTTGGGAGCCGGCCGGCGGCGCCCACCACCACTTGACGAACACTGCCGCGCCCTCGTACGAGCACCGCAGCTCCGCGCTCCCGCCCTTCTCCACACTCTCCGGCACAACCAGCTCCGTGATAGACAACTGCCAGCTACCTACATTACACACAATCCAACACATGAGTAAGCACTACCGCATTGCCCTTCTGATGCTTGCTAGAAATGTTGTCTTCCCATCATAAATGGTAGCTAAATGTCACGCGTGGAAGATATTATTAGGTCATTTCACCTTGCCTATGCCCATGTGATCATTGTTGACATCAGCGCCAAACGTGTTCATGAAATTCTAGGTAACTTGTGAAATCTTTGGAAACGCCACCTCGAAAAACACACATCGCATTTCAAAGACTGCTGGCGGGTTGCCACCGATATGGTACGTTTGGTACGTATACTTTTCGCTCAATGTTTCCATACAATTTATTTATCATTTGTCTACCTTTTGTGGTTTTTGTAGAGATAACATTAATTATAAAGAATCACATTATCGGATCACATTAATAACTACGTATTTACTTATTATATATATTTATATTTAAATTAATATTTCCGCTATATAGATATGTAGGTACAACATAAATACCAATAATAACACAAGCCATCCCAATTTATCTAAACAGGTCTACGTTTTAATAGTGTGGTAAGAATACAAAAATATATTTTAGTAATAATTTTATACTGGAAAATTAGGTCATATCCCAATGAATAAGACGACTATCTTGGCTAACCTTGAGGCGGTCCGGGAATGTTAAAAATACCACCGCGGCCGGAGCAGGCGCAGGCCTCAGTGTGGGCCGAACACCAACGCTATTTGAACTAATCGATCAAATACTTTATCGTCCAATACACTCATAATGGGAGCGTTGTGTCATCTACTGTGATTTTCTAGATACATTACATTATATCCCAACTATATATACGGCTTCTTAAAAAACTTCCTAAGCATCAGATCCTAACCTTGTAGTGCAATGGACGATATAACGACTTCCTTCGATTATATGGATACTTCGAATCAAATTAAGAGAGGAACTAAATATACGAATTTTCAGCCTGGTAAACAATTGTTATGCAATTGTGGCCGGGATATTGATACCTGTCAATATCATGGCATGATTAGCTGTCAATATCACGGCAAATATATAGGGGTTTCGAATTCATATCGTATATCTCGAATACATAGGTAAGGTACCTATAAACTGCACGAGATGTACTATAGTGTATGTTACAGTAGCAATGGGATTATCCCAATTCAGATCCCATGCAATCTAAAGACCTAATATAATCTAAACTTATAGGTACTGAATAAATGTTATGCTTTTACCTGTGATAGTCCTACAAGGAAAGACGTTAGGTATGTACGTACGTAAGTAATATTAAACTTCAAGTGTTTTATACGTTATGATCTGTTTTTCAAACCAAAATCAAAATGCAAGAAATAAAGCATCTGTATGTATATTATAAGTATTGGGTACTTACAGAAAGGCATAATAATAAACATTTTGAAATCGAGTCAATAGCCGCAATAAATCATGACCGAACATAAGATTAAGAAAGCATCCGGGAGGGCGAGTACCTACAAATGACTCTCAGATATTAAAGGAACGCTACTTAGTTATGAGGATATTAGGACTAAATGTGGTGTCCGTAGGTTATCAGCGACAATAGTTAAAACTGTTATGAACCTGAATGCAGTTGTAGAAGTGGCATTGTTTTGTTAACATTGTGTACTGGTATCGTCACGAGTTATGAGCAATCGGCGAAAATAGCGGGGAAAACGGCGCATTTTTGAGTTCGCCTCATAGAAGACCCAAAAAATTACTACTTATGCGTATTCATGGTCAGCGCTCAAAAGTCGTGACGGCACCTATATATTTGTGTGAGGAGTAAAGGAGTGTGTCACCTGGCGCGAGGCAGAGCAAGAGGCACCACGCACGGATCATGGCGAGCGCGGAGACACGGCCAGCGCGTCGCGTGCGACTGCCGGCCGCGCGCCGCCCGCCCTTCCACGCTATATTGACCTTCAGTTTGCGAGATTACTGCACTAAATTGTACCAAACGTTACGTGTATTTCATTCAACTCGCGTTCGGCACACGGCTGCAAATGTAAACATTGAAAAACTTGCGAGAACATGCCGCATAGCACTCTTCGTTAAGATCAAATTATACATATTATATATATAAATATGTATACATACTTGCCTTATTCCTATTGTAGCATCATGTAAGCGGAGATTCTTCGACGTAACGTAACAATACAAATAATTAATTTGTCATGGAATCGTCCAAACAGCTTAGTACGAAGTACTAAATAAGAGACATACCTGAAACTAGCCCCTTATAATCCTTCGACTCCAACCTATTTATGAAATAAAGCAGCTCACCACAATACGCGCTACATACAAATCACTGAAACAGTTTCTAAGATTAGCGTGAAAACGCACAGACAAACAGATAAATTTACCAAAAAATCTAACAATCATTTTAGGTTATGTGGTGTAGATAAAAGCTCTACTCTATTGTGTCTACAAAACTATGATGAATTATAATGAATTAATAGTGTAAGTATTTTTTTTAACAAAAATAAGACTGCATTTAAAATTCCCATACATTCACTTTGTGATGCACATAAGGTTTAAATTATTATATAAATAAAGCAATATGGATAAAATATGACTATATTATGTATTGTGTATATTATAAAACAATATTTAGATCTTATATTAAATACTTATGCAGATGCTATACATACATGCCATAATTTGAATCTTGTAATACAACAATAAACATGTGTAATTATTAAATTAACATAACATATAAGTTAAAACGTATAAGTAGGCTATGTCACAGGAACAGTGTAATTTTATCTATTTAAGAGTGCTTCCACACTATTTGTAACGAGTTTTCAAACTTATTATTAGAGGTAATCAACCTATTTTTATTATCTCATGATGAGTTCATTTGCAAATTATAGCAGATAATTTTCTTCTATGAATTAAAATGTAAACAGAGTTACATCTCAGCTAACGGACGATTTAAGCATAAATTAAGGTACCTTGATTTATTATTATGAATGTGGATATGTAGTAATCTTTTGAATGGCAATGGTGAACTGGACTTTTGGATAAATTAACATTATCCTCACGCTTATAGAAACGATAGAAAATGGTTGTAATCAATATATGTCACTTGCCAGATTTATGTAATTTCCATACATTTTGTATCGTTTCTATAAGCGCAAGTGCGAGAGAACGTCACTTTATTTAGGCCTACTGTTGAGAGGAGTTGACAAGTACCAAGGGGTTATAACGCAAAATGGGACAGCAGTCGGTCGGGGAAGGTGATGTCGGAGAAGAGGTCGGGGTGCGTGTGCGGGCGCGGCGGCGGGCGCGAGGACAGCGCGATGTGCACGGTGTCCCGCAGCCGCGCGCGCGGCACGTCGGCGCGCAGCCACACCAGCCGCACCAGCTGCTCCTCGCCCAGCGACGGGCACTTGGCCACCAGCCCGTGCAGGTCCAGCGACAGCATCTCCACGTCCTGGCACCGCAGCACCTGCCACACATACACACTGCTTCCTAAACCATAATACACACACGGACAATCTAACGACCCGCCCTCGCTACTCATCAGATTTTTTAAGACTGTTAAAAAACTTTGAATTTCCTCTACATACAATCATATGCTCTCGCCTGTATTCCTCGAAGAGATAGGTAGATGTGTTATAACAACACCCACTTTTAAAAGAGGATGATTGAGTGTCAAAGTGATAGATGGTGGTTTATCGCCGCCTCAGGCACTATGCAAGTACATAAGTCTCTGAATTATTTGTCACGTCTAAGGTAGACGTATCTCTACTTAAGAATTTATTTATTTTGTATTAATATGGCAACTACGCGACCAAATTCAATTTATACTATTTATAGATGACTTCAAAAAGGAGGATGTTTTTATGCTATATAGACAGACATCACGAAGAAACTGTATACTTTTGCGTCTTCAACAAATCGTTTATCATAACACCCTGATACATCTATGGCATTCTAATACTGGTGTTTTTAACCTTAAATATAAAAAAATCCTTACCTCAGCTAACATACTGATAACTTCGAAAGGCCAGTCTACATTCACCCCTTCTGGAGCGATCTTCCTAAAGAACGACCTTATCTGATTGGCTTCCTTCACTATTTTGGCGGCGGCTTGTTGCGCCTCCTCCACCGTTTTGAAAGTAATTTTCTTGGACAACATGGCTGTAATGTACTTCTTGTAAACCAAATTTTGAGCCTCGTTTATGACATACTCGAAGTTCTTCTCCCTCAAGTGGTTGTAATCTTGGAAGTAGTCATCGAGCGTGATACATATTGTGTCCACTGGTATACTGGAGGTGAGCCATTTGGAGGTAAACAGATCGTCGAAATGAACCTCCAAATCCAGGAACGCTTCCTCGAGCAGGAATCGGGCGGCTTCATCTCTTAGGTTCTGGATCAGGACAAAAAAAATGTATACCTACACACACGTAAATAACATATAAGTCCATATTGGACTATTACTAATACGGTCAGCTTTAAGGTGAACGGACATTTGTCCGCGCCGAAATAATGCGACTGCGCGCAACCAAAGCGGGTTTTTTCTTCACACCCTTCTTTATGAATCCCATGCAATAGCGTAGATAGATTACGCCGGCAGCTCATTCATCGCTTGACCACTTATCTGCTCGCTGTTGTTATATATACAGGCTTTGCGCGAGTACCTGGAAGGTGGCAAGCATGTTGTCGAAGTTGGTCTCGGCAGGCGGGTCGTGGCGCGCGGGCGGCCAGTGCCGCGCCTGCATCTGCTGCGCCAGCCGCACTATCTGCTCGCTGTTGTTCACGATCGTGATCATGTGGTGCGTGAAGTACGCCACGCGCGACCGGTCCGCGAAGTGTGCGTTCTATGCAACAACAACACGCATTCGGTAAACTATAGCTCAATTGTCTTATTAGTACAAAGTGTAAGCCTACATGGGTATATTATAGATACAGGAGCCGTCTCGAGTGACGAGGGTCTCCAAAATGAGTGAGGTTTCATTTGAAGCTCCACTACTATATCTAGCATTATGTACCTACATGCTGCACTGAATGTACTGAATTTCTGAAGATTCACAAGTAATAAGTATACACGTTCTATAGAATGGCTTTTGCTGAACCTACATAACAAACACGCCGCCGCTCGTGTGGTGCGGACTTCAATGCATATTTTTTTCTGACAAACAATAATTATGTTAGAAGTTAAGTGAGTACGTATGTTGTTTCAACAATACAAAAAACATTTTACAGTCAATTACTTGAATAGGACTTGGAGAATGGTCATAATTTTAACATTAGTATTGATACCCACCTTGAATTGTATCACACCCTCTCTGTACATCTTGCCAAAGCGGGCGACTTGTTCAATACCCAGAAGCAAAGCTTTAAACGTTATATCTTTGCTGATAGTTTCAGTGACCTGTTGGAAAGCAGTAACATTTAGTAAGGGATGTTGAACGTTTGAAATTCTTACCCAATGAGTGGGAATAAAAATAAAGCGACACACCGGTGTGGTTTTAACTTTAAAGGGATTGCTAATTACTGCCCGAAATAATACAAAAACTTTTCGAACGCGGAGTAGATGTATGTACCTGCAGGTTCTGGTCGATCATCTGGAAGATGATGACGGGTGCGTGCGTGTGATAGGCGCTGGAGTGCGGCTCCACGTCGGGCGCGCGCGCCGCTGCCCACTCGCCGCGCTCCGCCTCCAGGGTCTTCTCCATCCACTCGCGGTAGTTGCTCTCCATGCGCTGACAACACATATACCCATCACTATGGACTATATTAAGATGGTGGGGAGCTTTTGGCCTGCACCTCGAACCTATCGTTCTCGAAACAATATTTCACTCGCAATTCGCAAATCAAGGAACGCTTTAAATATATAGGTCCGTAATGAACACTTACATTTAACTATGGTAAACGCATGGTTGGTCAATACCAATGTGAAACAGGTCAAAATTTTAGATAATCTTACGAAGTTCTTATAAGGAACTTAAAGTCGGGTTTCCTGAATTTTAGTTAAGTAACCCGATAGAGTAAATAAGACACAACTAACCTGCAAATATTCTTGTTGCAATTTTTGCATGATTTCATCGCTGAGCAAAGGCGGCAGCGTGGAGACGTCAATGTTGAGCTCGGGGCTGCCCATCAACTCGGGCCCGGGGTACGTGTTCAGAGTCCACGACAGCAGGGTCACATACTCATTGCCCTCTATACCATTCTGAACTATACTTTGCAGCTAAAATCAAAGTCATTATTCAAAACCTCTTGTAGATTTATCAGTGGCATAATTAGACTGTGACACGCTAATAATACAATTAATTTGGTCATTCACTTAGGTCTAAGCAAAAAGTCTGTCGTTTAGGTGAGATTCCAATCAGAACCATAATATTCTACAGTCAGACATGATACAGATTCACAAACATTGGCTGAAGGTGGTACGCCTATTTATTCTGGACACAGATCGCAACAAGGATGTACTTATATGGTGTTATTATATTGTGTAGCATGTATTACATACGTACATATTCTCACGCCTGTGTGTAGACAGTGGGGGTAGGCAGAGACTATTGGGTGGCATCATATACTACGATCTTTACATATTTCTTTCGCTTCGTCTACATTCATGCTCCCATTTTGATCACTTCACGTAATGTTAAGGTAGAGATAGGGCGCGCGGACTAGTTGTGCATGACTTACGCTGGCGGAGAGGCAGGTGTGGTACATGTTGACGTACTTGTCGACGATGTTGTAGTGCGGCGGGAAGCACGGCACGCACAGCGTGTGCACCACGCGCAGGTCCTCCACGATCAGCTGCCGCGTCAGCTCCAGGTGACGCACCTGACACACAACACTATACTAAGTCCTGCGCCTCCTCTCGTACTATGTAAGGGGAACATGCATTTCGTTGGGTACGAAATGCATGTCACAGTGCCAGAACTTTAATGTAATGGGATACGTATAGTAAGCACGAAATAAATAATATTATGGAATATTTTTTCTTTGTAGAAGAACACGGAATACTTTCATATGCTTAATGCATACTTACGTAATTAACAGCTTTTCATGGAGGAATACTTACGTATTCCTCCATGAAAAGCTGTTAATTTGGAATTACAAACCCACCGACACCGACATTTTATTAACTGTGTAAATGTAGTAAGGCGGTTCAGAGCAGTAGTATAGGGTATGTGGTTTAGTAGTGTCGCACCAGCCAGAGCTTAGTGTCCTCGCGCTCGTCGACGCGCGTGCCCTCGACGCGCTGCGCCACGGCGCACTCCAGCGCCGCCAGCGCCATAGCGCGCCACGCCTTCGGCCGCCCCGGCGGCAGGAAGCCTGACTGACTTTGTTGCTGCAAATACAACACTCTTAACACTCACAAAATACACCATTACATACAGACAAACTTTAATTATGACTGCATCTAAATAAGCTACCAATTATTGCTGGGAGACCAAATCAGTAGTTGTTTGCTGCTTATATTTTTTCTGTGAGTATCTTGACTACTAGATGAATGTGAATGAAACTTGGCATAATTATTATTGGTACCATGGGTTTACATTATTCTAAATGTATTTTGTTTTTTTACAACAAATTACAAATATCAAAGAAACCAGTATGGTTTCTTCAAACATTACACATTACACATTACTATTTAACCAATTTAAAAAAAAAGATCCAACTGAAATATGGACGAAAAAGTGGGCAGTAGTTAGATGAAATAGATTAGAATTTTTAATATGTATTATGCAATAAAAGTACACAAGACACCACCTGCAATGCCATTTGGTCTCTCTTCTCTTCTCTCTCAATAATCCTCAGAGCTGTGACTATGACTGTGGGCTCCTTGCGCACAGTATTCAGTGTTCGAGCCAATATCAACTTGATTTGCTTCTCAAGAAGGTTTGACACAAGTTCCACATCTTCAAAATAGGCCTTCAGCATTATCTTGTCATGTGACGACTGGTTGGGCAGCCGGTGCAGCTCATACAACAAGTCATCACGGGAGTTCTCTAAATCATTCAGGCACTGAAAATTATATACTTCCTCATATCAATTGTACTTAAAATAGAAGAGTCGGACCATTTCTCAAGTACTTTGGAATTTTCTTTTATATTTTTGTTTTATTTATTAGTAAGGTACATAAATTACTAAACATACAAAATGGAAAATTTTATGTGTATGTTGGTATTTTTGTTTGGAGCTGGGGTCTTGTTTAACTTAATCACTTGTATTATGACATTAATTTTACAGTCTCTTTGTAAAGCATATATAATATTTCTTTCTTTTTTGGTATGTATAGGTTAAAATCATGAGAATGGATGATAAATACAATGGCATTTTGGCATGTAAACTTATTTAATCCAGATGAAATTTACTATACATATATGAAAATGAAAATGGGTAAGACCCTTATGAATGAAGAAAAATTATGAATGGATTCACTAAACTAGCCTTCTAAGAAGAACCAGCAAGAAACTCACCATGGCATCTTATACATTTCATCAATACAATAAAGTACATAAAATAATGTAGGTAGGTATTGGTACAAAAAGGTATATTTTATGGCTTTATGTAGTTAGTTTACCTGATGGGCATGTAACAGTTTTCCTTCTCCAATCCACTGCTTGGTCTTGGCTACACTCTCAGGCACAGTGAATATGTGCTTCAGGCTGTCCATAGCAGTGACATACTGTGAATGGCGCGAGTCCTCTTCTCTGACTGCTTGGAGAGAGGCCACAAGAGGCGGCACTCCTATCAAGAGCTCCTCTAATTCATCCATTCTATGATTAAATTTAATAAACATTAACCACTTATCAAACTCATATTGACTAATAGTTAAATGACTTAACAGCTTAATTTTTCTTTAATTACAATCGAACTTTCATAAAGTTTGTAGATAATTTAATAAAGGACCAAAAATTTTATTTCGTAATCTTCATTTGCCCTTTTGCAACATGCAAAAACAAAAATAATTTATATACTTGTCACTGATCTGGTGCACATCATCAAGGCACTCTTGGAGCTGCTTTAACCCAACACTAACACCATCCAATTTTCCCTGGACTGCAGACTTGAGCTGAGCTTCAATTGATGCCTTTTTATGGGTTATACGCTTCTTATACTGCTCCACCTGAATATTAGGGAAGCACCACTTTAATATGAACAATTATTAGATATCATTTTACATAAAAGTGTACAAAAATAGACACAAAAAGAATAATAACGGAACTGACATAAAAAGAAGTCAATCATAACAGCAGGTACAAATAAATTATATTCAAACATGGTAGGAAGCTAATTCTTATGGCTTTCTTATGACAAAATATAAATATACCCTTTTGTTGGTTTCTATACCAAAAATTAAAAACTAAAGTCATTACACCCTTATTATAAAACATCGCCTATTAAACTCGTAAATAAAATATGGGTACATACTTTTTCCAACTGCCCTGGTCTCTGCATCATATTCATAACCATTTTTTCAGCTGCTAATTTGGCTTCTTCTTCTATCTCTTCCATTGTACTCATGTTTGAAAGAAAGAATACGCTTAAAATATAGTCGAGATTTCCACTGCTGAAAAGCTGCTACTGAATAGGAGAAAAAAAAATACTAAACAACAATACGCCTCCCTCCTTGCACGGTCTCCTTGTGAGTTTAGTTTTCTGTGCAAGCAAATGTAAATCTTAGTTTGGTTGGCGGATTTAATTTGAGAGACAAACAAAATGTCTTACAATCATATAAACTTATAAATAGTAAGTAAGTTCCATTAATGAATCAAATCAACAAGTTAAATAATATATTGATTCAACTTTTTTTGTGAGTCTGTGTCTCTGAATAAATAGTACGTGCTATGACAGCGACAGTCATTCTTCACAAATGTTCAATGTCAAATTTGTTTACTTACGTAAGTATTTTTTTTTATGTATTTGTATATGGCAGGTTATAATTCGTGGTGGGAAACCTTGTTTCTTATTTTACATAAGGTTTTGAAAAATCGGTAAATTCCAAAACCGGATTAAAAGAACTGAAATATATTCAGTTAGCACCTGGCAGCATAAAAACAAGGCCAACGAAAGTCTTTGAAATAAGAACATTATTTTTTTAATGGCAACATATTTTTTGCCTGTGACAGAAAAAAAACGTAACCCTACTTTTTCTTACTTGTATTTATTTTGTTTGTTTTGTAGTTCAATTGTAAAGCACAATCATTGCGAAGTTATTTATTTATATCTAGTTAGGTAGCAATGTGGTCTTTATTAATCTTAATGATTATCTCTGCAATAGCTTACTATGTTACTGACGAGTTAATACCAAAACTTAGAGAACTGTTCATAAATGCCGGTTTATTTGGTATCGATTTATGTAAAACAAATAAAAGTAAAGTGTGAGTATTATTATCATTATTAATAATAAATATGAAATCATGTCCATCTGACTGTGCTTATCTTTTTCGTACAAACCACAGCATCGATTTAATTAGTAAAATGATTGTGGTCTATATTTTGAGTTTAACCCTCAAGAAGATCGTGTGGTATCATGAGACGTGTCACGAAATGCTACATTACTTACAATTTTATTGAAAGTATTATTTTTAATTTTTCATAATCTTTTCATAATAAACATTGTTCCAGACCGGAAGCTTTGGGTGTTGTTTCAGGATGTGTATTTTTAATTACGAGTTTCTTATTTATTCCAATTATATTCGGCAATGGACTAATGGATAGACAACATTTTCCACATAATGAAGTGAGTGCTCATTAGGTATCACTATATTATCTAACAAAATTTTATAAATGCTATTAAAACAGTACTTAACTAGTCAAGTATTATGTTGAAGTTGTAAAGTAATACTGTATTGAATATCAGTTTGCAGAATTCCTGTCAGCCCTTCTATCCATATGCTGTATGTTGCTGCTTGGATTTGCTGATGATGTCCTAGACCTGCGGTGGAGATACAAACTCCTGCTTCCCACAGTGGCATCACTTCCACTGCTTGTGGTGTACTATGTCAACTTCAACTCCACTACATTTGTTGTTCCCATACCTTTGAGGACATGGCTGGGTGTCTCTATTAACATTGGTATGAATTAAATGTACCTAATTATATAAAATTTACAGTGGCATCTGTGGTAGCTTTACAAACAGCAAATCACTTATGACAAAATATGCATGCAGAAAAGACTCATGGTCTAATTCAAATTTAATTTCGAATTTGAATTTGACTGTGAGTCAACCTGTACTGGTCTGTCAGAACAGTACACTGATCTTCTAAAGGTGAAGGAAATTATTGTAAAGAATCCTGCACAAGCTTGAGAAAAAATTCAACCATCACCTAAATACTTATATTTTTCCTGAGAAGGTGAACACACAAACCACCAAATTCAGTGAACTTAAGGATTACACTTTCTACACCTCATAAAGAAGAAATCCTCAAAATTTAAAGAACAAATTATATACACACTGTGATACTGTTCCAGGATTCCTGTATTACATATACATGGGCATGTTGGCAGTGTTCTGCACCAATGCTATCAACATATTGGCTGGTATCAATGGCCTAGAAGTGGGTCAGTCAGTTATCATTGGCCTCTCCATTATCATATTTGATATAATTGAGCTGGGAGGAGATCAATACAAAGCTCACAGCTTCTCTTTACACATCATGATACCTTATATTGCTACAACATTGGCATTACTTAAACATAACTGGTAAGTTGGCCAATTCAGTTTTGAGGTTTTGAGCTTCTATACTGCTATTTGATTGACATGCATTTAATTTAAACTCATTGTTTATTTTCAGGTATCCTTCAAGAGTATTTGTCGGTGACACATTTTGCTATGTATCAGGGATGACTTTTGCAGTTGTTGGAATTTTAAGTCACTTCAGTAAAACTGTGCTATTATTCTTTATCCCACAAGTTATAAACTTTGTGTACTCTGTACCACAGCTATTCCACTTCATTCCATGTCCTAGGCATCGTCTGCCCAAGTACAATGCTGAAACTGACTTATTACAAGCTAGTAGAACTATTATTATAAAAAAAGATATGACATTTTTAACAAAATGTATTCTTAATATTTTCTCATTCCTACAGTTAATTGATAAAATAGAAGACGAAGAAAGTATAACAATTAACAATTTGACTTTGATAAACCTATTTTTAATCAAATTGGGTTCAATGTCAGAGATTGCTTTATCTACGAAACTCATTATGTTTCAAGTTGCATGTAGCTGTATTGCTTTTCTGATAAGATACCCTATGGCATCGTATTTTTACGACACAGCATAATTAATGCGATTTGACCCGTTTTCGTATGTCAGAGTTTGGTTAGTAAAGGAAGAGTTCACAAATGAAAACATTCATTCAAATCAATCAAATATATAATTTATATTGCGCAATGTTAAAATCATCAGTTTGCATATAAAATCCAATATAGATAGACATTATCACAAAATTTTATTGTGGTATTTTCAAGTGCAGTACTCTCCTTACAGTAACCAAACTACATAGCACTTTAATTATGTTTGAGGTAATGGTTTTAATTCAATTCACAGCATAAACTGCTGCCCTGCATGAGTGTATATAATGTAAACACATAGTATACACACAGGGGCAATTTTTTACATAACGATAACTGTGTCTTGGGATCCAAGCATCCAAAAGGCGGGGTGTTTAGGTCGTATATATCTTTAACATGTTAAGATTAATTTTGTGTTCCATTAGGTGTGGAACCTACCTAGCACAGAGGCCGTCACGATATTTGAGCGCTGGCCTGAAAAGCGCAGTAGTAATTTTTTGGGACTTATATGGATCTAGCGCGAACAAATACTTACGCGACTTACATCCACTCTTAGCTGAGCGCTCAAACCTCGTGACTTGTAATTACCTATTAAATAATAATCATGTATGGCCATATTGTAAGTAATATCATTGTTAAGTTTTCAAATATCAAGATCACTATAAGTTTGTAGTTATAAGTGCTTTTGTGACCAAATATTAATAGGTTTACCTGCATAAGGCTTACCAACTAACTAAGTAAATATGATTTACATGTTCAATATATGTATTTTAAATAAGAAAATTATACATTTCTCATACAATTTATTTTATTAACAAACAATGTAAGTAACATAATTTACATTCAGCAACATAAAGTAGAAAAAACAAGTTCTTATTCGAAATTCCTGAAACATCAAAAGTTCAGTATAACTGCTGAAAAAGTTGATTATAAACGCTGTAGGTAGAATAAAAGGTGTAAAATAATTTCAACAACATTTATGAATATGATTTCATAGATTTTGGAAAGTAGTAGGTTAAGGTAGTCTCCACAAAAACTTTGGATAGCTAGGTACCAGTCGATCATGTTTCTTTTAAGATCCTGAGGCAAGGGTGCTAGTTAGATAAGTCAGAATTCGCTAATATAAAAACATTTCAAAAGTTAATTAATTAGTAGTGCGTCAACAATTTTTATAGATGACTAGCTGTACCCCGCGGTTTCACCCGCGTAAACTTAATTTCATGGTTGGCTCGCGGAACAATTTGTATTCAAAAAAGCAGCCTAATTAATCCTTGTAACATTAGCCATCTCCTAATAATAATTGGTTTTTTTATTTGAGTACCGTATAATATACTATCATACAAATTATTACTGAAAAGCTGTTAATTTGGAATTACAAACAGACACTTCAATTTCATTTATCTGTATAGATGTACAAAATGACAATGATGTGCAAGATTTTAAATAATCAGGGTACATGTAGTTACTGACATATTTTTTTCGATTTTAAAATCTTTATTCAAAGGTTTTTTAAGATGCTTTGTCTATCCGTCAAAAATGTACGTAATAAAATTATTTTGTGAAAACCATGATATAATAATGGTAATTCATAACATAGCACCCAGAAGTTACAATGCTTAAAAAAATACTTACCCGTCTCAGAGCCATAAACCTATGCAAAATCAATAAATTTCAATGATATGCCGAAATAAAAATGATTAAGATTATAATTTAGTAAATAAAAATTTGTCGGTAGGTACTTGATAAATATCAACAAGAAAATAAACTAACTATTTTAATTACATATACCACTTTGCTGACTAACTTTCATTGGAAGTCATTAATAAGAACCTATATTTATATTTCACACGTGCAATGCCAATGTAATATTTTTTTATGAACAAAATGAATATTTAATATTTTTGTGATATTAAACAAAATGGCTAGAAACAGTATGGGTAATATATTAGAATTATAAATGCATAAAAATTAAAACCTAAGAGATATCTTAGAATTTATATGCATAAATAAAATGGCCGCCCATCGATTTATTTCTAGATAGGTATGTTCAATGATTGCGCCGAATGCTAAGACAGAGAGAGGGTAGACAAACAGAAGGCACTGCCATCAAAAAAAAAAAAAAAATATATCCAGGTTTCTAGTATGATAAAACATATATAAAGGTTGACAAAAACTATTTGCAAGCATACATAAGGCATAAAAGCCTCCTATTCTCATGTTCAAAGCAGTGTTACTAATATATAGTAACTAGAAAGAAGCTTCTTTAATACATATTTCAACGAATGCAAAGAAAGCTTTTCATAAATATCTATTTTTGAGATAGGTATTTGACAAAACTGGGGTCGTGGAGCATGCTCTAGGCCATGACAGTATTAATTCCAGAGCGTTTGTAACATAACGCGCGCGAACAATTTTATTTTGAAAGATTAATATTATCTATTGCTATATGTATGTATATGATGTTAGCCTTGTCTCTGTTTCTTCCCATATCATAATTTTAACTAAAAAGATCAATATCTTGATAACATTTGATAATGTTTGAAGAAGTTAACCAATATGAATTATGCTAATTTCACTGGCAGAAAGCTAGTTACATTTTTATTAACATTTTTAATTGATAACTAATTTAACCAAACATCATATAGTATATTGTCAGCTGTGTCATTTTCATTTATGACTCTTAATGTCTTGAGGGTTTGTAAATAAAAAGTTAGTTCTGAAGTCACTAACCCATGCTGAGGACTACCATTTGCAATTATATTCATCTTTACCAATTGTTCTCTTAATTTATCTTTAAAGTTAACATGTACTCTCTTATAAATGGTCCTTATTTGTTCAGTAGGAAGAATATCAATAAGTGCTTCATGTAACTTTACTAAATGTTTTGATATATTTCGGAATGTCTGAGATGGGACAGGAGGTTTAGCATCCCACCCTGTCAGTTGAGAACTGAGCATATTACTTACTATGAGACAAATCTTATTCTCTATTTCTTGCTTATGACTAACTATATCACTTTCTATGTTACTGAATCCATTCAATGTCAATTCTGCGGAATGTAGTTTTTCTAAAAGTTCTCTTATCATTGGTAGAAACCACAATATCACTTGCAGGGATCTAGACACCAATGCCAGATTAGTTGTGGAAATAGTTTTCAGGCCTGCACTCTGTATGGCACCAGCGCCCAAAACCAACTGGCAGCATCGAGAATTGAACATTCTTATTAACTCCAACATGCAGTGCACCAAGTATTGAACTATAATAGGACTTTGTTTGCTTGCATCACAATACTCCAATAAAATCTTTATCAATGTTTGTACAGTAGCAACAACTGCATAATTTTCTTTATTAATTATCAAATATTTGCCATCAGGTTTGCCTCCAACGTAAGAAATTACTGTAGGAATTTCACTATGTTCACATATCTTGTTAATAGCACTTTGTAGTTCACAAGGCACATCTGCAGTTTTCCACCTCTCTGAATTGAGGGTAGCTGTCAGCTGTGATCTTCGTTCTGCATGTAGATTTTGAATATATTTCATAGAAAAGCTTCTCAAGGCAAGCTTCATAGCATTGCTCTGATGGCCAGTTATTTTTTCACACTCATTACAAAAAATTTCAATCAATCTAGATAGATTTGATAATTGTGACATATCTGTCAATACATGGTCTTTGTCAGTTTTAGCCACTAAAAGATTGGCACATCGTTCATTGCAATAGTCTGACAGTGAAATTATCATCTTGTTTAGTTTTTCTTCAATGGAGAGTATTTCTTCCTTTGTCCAAACATCTTCAATATCATTTCCAGTCACATCATCCATTTGACTGATTTCTATGATCAAATTGCTTATAGATAAGATCCTTTTGAATAAATTAACTAGGTTTGAAGTAACTTTTTGAAGAAATGTAATTCCTTCATTATACATTAGGTACATGTTCTCAGCAGCACTAGATCCCCTCAAAACTATTTCTGTGTTACCATCTCTATCTGAAACTATTTCAATGACACACTGCTTAATACTGGCTTGTATAGAAGTCATAGCTTCTGCTTTGAAGGTATCAATAAAATCAAACTCCTTTAGACGGATAATTCCTGAGACAATAGACACAATTTTATCTTTTTCTGGAATATCTGATATATCTTTCGGAGGTCTATTTAGATCATTCACTATGAATCTCTGGAATTCATTAGTCAGCATTTTATGAATTAATCTTTTCATTTCTGTTAGCTGTGGAGACAAATGTCTAAATGCCTGTATGCCTGAGAGGCGTGTTGATAACACTTTTTGAGTTGAGCTTATTAAATCAAGTGCTGCAACATAATCTGATGTGCTCAATAACAGTTGTATCATGGGTTGTGTTTGTTGCACTGTTCCCATCAGCTTGAGAAGTTCATGAACATTATGGAGGTTTCCATTGATCCTTGTTAAACTAATTAATTTGATTGGACATTCTGTCAAACTGTCCTTTATATTAGCAATATTTTGGCGAGTCTGCCTCACAGTAACAGCTGCTTTAGCCATTTGCTCCATAATAGTATCATGAGACAGCATAGCATGGAAGAATGCATCGGACTTCAATGCCACTTGCTTAGAAATTTTCATTTCAATTACATCAAGGTATGTACTCAAAGTTTCTTGAAGAGACCTAATTACTGCATTTGAATCATCAGAGCCACATAGACCTGGAAATACTTTACTAAATATAATGGGGTCATTCAATGGCAAATTCTGTTCATAAAAAAACTCTGGTACCTCACATATAGTGTCAACTGTTGGTGTTTTAGCTTTGACAACAATGTTTTCTTTTAAACGGCAATGTCTTCGATATTTCTTTGCTATTCTTTTGCAGTAAGACTCAAAGTGTGCTAGTGTTATCTCAGGTAAATATGGACTAGGATATATCTCCTCTTTATCAATAAAATTGTCACCCCATGTTTTAGTAAAAAAGTTACTTTGTTTGCCTCTTTTGGGATCATTCAATACTGCTGGCAGATTTTGTGATGAAGAATAAAATGTCCAATCTTCTGAAGGATCTTGTTCGTACAGGTGATATTCTCTCACGTGATATTTAAAGCCAGGCTTTCGTAAGTCGCCAAACTGCAATGCTGAGCACATACCATTTTGACCATATTGACAAAGAATTATGGATCCTTCCTTGATACTATGTCTCTCTAGAATATGCCTGTGAAAATAAGACATTCAAATTAACAGAAAATATACATTTAGTTATTAGTAGGTTAAACAAAGAATCGAATAATCTGTAGTTTGGAAGTTTACTTAGCGGCTAAAACAATATTCCAAGTTCCAACCTTTCGAATTCCGTGGCAGTAGTGAACAAAAGCCTCGGACAGTGAACGCAGTTTTGCCAAGTAGGCTTCCTACATGACGTAGAGTTTTCCTCCATAACATTTTTCTTTTTATCAAAGTGAATAACTATACAACCATCAAAATATATTTTTTAATCATTTATTTTATTTCACAAAACCATGATCATATACACGCTGACTGACACTGCACTGTTACTGTCATTGCTGCTGACAGATATGACATGGACATGACAACACAGATTACATATTGGAATTTAGAATAAACAGATAGCGTCTAGACCGTCAACCAACGATTTTAACTTTTGAAAAAAAAGCAAAAGCCTCTAAAGCCAAAACTTAAATGAATTCTAACCAATAGTCATTACTATTTCACTTATAAAAAATAAGATGTACATGATGATGATCTCTTAACCGAATTTCGGTTATAGCACCTAATCTCAACAAGGATAAGCCATCTGCGCAGGAGATATTATAGTGCACAAGTGTGTGCGCAAACATGCGACGCCGATGCCGATGCGACGGCAATCCGACACGACCGGGAGTCAGGCGTAGGGCCAACGACTTAACGGCACGGGGGTGAAAACATCGCCAACTTCCAAACTCCGGGCGAATTGTGAATTGTGAATTTGTTGACAGAAAACCCAAATAATCTATTTCCGATCCGGTACTGGATCCCGGAAAAAAATATATATCTATCTTTGTCTACCACTGTCAGTTTATTAAGGAGCACGTATTAAGAACTTCTTTGCTTTGATGTTTCATTTAACGGTATATAAATTAAAAGTCAAAGCTAAGAAGTTACTTAGACGCAAAAAGTCTTTTTTTTTCTATATCTATGGTAAGCCCTCACTACTATAAGTACCCCAAGTCTAGGTAAACATAGGTTTGTAAACGTTTTAAAAACGTAAAATGTATTGATCCGCCATCATTAGCATTCTTCGAAAAATTAAGCACGTTTAGGCCACGCTACAACGCAAGCGACGGCATTTGAACGAGTCAAAACCTATTTATATAAAGTTTGGGGTACTGAAGTAGCAGGCAAATTTACCATGTTAGCAGAAGCTTAGGTATATTTGTCACAAAACATAAAACGTCTGTCCATGATTTGTTGTATAAATAGGCTCGTTCGAGGCAGCAGATAAATGCGAATTATCAATATTGTCATTCGATCATAACCCAAGTTAAGCAAATCAACCCAAATTAGGCAATGCAGCACCCAATTCAACATTGGTTTGATTGGAATTTGGCTGATCCTTACAGGATCCAGAAGGCCAGAGAGTTGAACATTATGGTAGTTAGTAGGTATAATTTTAAAAACATTTTATCTTTCGATATGTTTAATCACAATTTTATTCAAGGAAGAACCCGCCCAATCCTATACATCAACATTTTCACAAGTTACACTCTTATAGGTAAGTTTTTATTAAAATCTTGGAATAGGCATAGGAACCTAATATTTTTTTTAACATTAAGTACTTACATCCATATCTATGCCTAGGTATCTGTTAGGTAGATATACTTATACTAGGTAGGTACAAAAAAAATTGAAAACACGGAAGGCCAGCCAGGTTTTATATCTCGACAATCATTCTTTTTGACAATGATAACATCCACATGACACTGCAGACTTGAAAATCAAATTTCTTTCACCATCTAAACACAGCACTTTGACATGTACCTGAAAATAGAAAACACTTGAGCTTCATCGGCTGACACAAAAAATATACGGACGAATTGAGAAACCTCCTCTCTTTTTGAAATCGGTTAAAATACGTTTGTTATGTTAGGTACAGCCTACGTTTTAATGGGATACAGCTTAGAAAATTATGTTATGAAGGTTATATTTATAGGCTACACCTGCCGTAGTAGACTCATACTTCAAGGTAGAACAGGAAGATTAGGAAATGAATTGATATTGAGTTACTATAGAGCTTACATCAGTGGTGTCCATGATATTGCAGCACTGGCCCAGTGAGGTGACGGGATGTCGCTTGAAGCCCAGCATTATGCTTGGTAGGGACCACGATTCGCAGAACCCACGGCAGGCGTTTGTAGTCATCTTAAATTCCACGCAGTCTGGTATACTTATATTTCTCGTGTGGCCTGCAAATTGCTCGACGAATTAAAAACAACGTTAGACTCAAATATTTTTTTATAATATTTAATGTTTTTCTGAATAAATTAAATTTAGAGGATTAATGCACCCACCTATAAGATGACAACCGGGTTTTCTCCAAGATTCCGCAGCAAGCACAAAGCTAGTGAGAACTAATAAAAAAATTGATCTTAGAAGCATTGTTGATGTGATCAGCACAAACGTTCAAACGTTAGAATGAACAGCCGTAGCAAGTGAAATTCTTTTTATTCCTGTTTTGTACCAGGGATCGTCAACTGATTAACTATTAGATATGTAATGGTTTTTCAGAAAAAATATAATGTTGCTTGGTGGGTGACAAAGTGGTGGATGGTGATTATGTCGCCATATGTTGTCGGCGTATGTTTCTCAGGCAAGACTTTATGTTGACCTTCTCCGACGTGTGTAGGTGGTTGTAGGCAGATATAGGCTCATATCAGATAGGTAAGCGCAAGATTCCTTAAGCGTCAATATTTCCGAAACCTGGTAAGTATCTGGTGAAGTTAATTTTCACATCGGCGCATAGAGTGCTGGGGGGTCTACTACTGTCTTACTCCGAAAACGAAACTCCGCAAACGAATAAAAATATCAGTACGTTAAATAATTTACAGGCATAATTAAATTAAAGGAGGCTTAGAATATAATAGGGACTTCAAGGAATTCTCGAGCGGACTACGTTCGGGCGTAATTTTAGAACGAATCCGCGCTCGAAGGTTTCTCAGCGTCGCACTCGATGTCGAGTGTCGGTTTCAATGATACAAAATTGAACTTTATTATCTATGTATTATGCATCAATTTTCTACGAATTAAATCAACGCTCATCGTCGAGCTCGACGCTGAAAAACCTTACAGAATAACGCGGCCGCGGTAGGCACTTTGCGAACTTTCGACCGAAACTTCGTATTTCGTTGAATGAGAGTAGGCCTCTTATATGCTGTGACCTACATATATTATGAGCGAAACGCCTACCTGCAACTAGCTTGGACCTTTTTTTACACGGTTCAAAAATATGTCGTTATATGTCTGTCAAAAAAAATGCGTCCCTGAAAAAAATTTGAACTGAACAATGCTGAAAACCTCCTTCCAGAGGTTTTTCCAGCCGAGTGAGTCTGAGGAGATTTTCAGTATTAGTTATTACGAGTACATAAGTAGGTGGAACAAGGACTGAACCTAAAGTAAAAAAGAAGTGTGCTAAAAATGTTGATAGAACCTGACCGTATAAATATACAGTAAGGGATGAACTTTCAGTTCATAAAACCTTTGACGTTGAACACTAAAGTGTTATGAGGCAGACACGACGAGCAATTGCGACCTTACTATTCATGTAACAAACAAAATGAAAAGGCTGGCATCGAACAATTAACGGCAATTTGTTCCTACCTACATAGATAAACACAATTGTGCATGTATATATGCATACCTACGAAGTATATTATTGAATAAACACTTATACAATAATATGTAACTTGACTGACACAAGTAGGTAAGTAAGAAAGTAGTTCTATGAAAAAATGTGTAAGGCGGGCATAAATGATTTATTATCCGTCGGTATGTAATGTCCGTCCTTGGAGTAGTAATTAAAGATTGTTTTTCTACACTGATATTATCAAGAGGTTGTGTGTTTGTTTACATTGAACATTTTCCGAAACTAGATTTAAAATTCTTCCACTGTTGGGAAGCTACACTATCTCCGGTGAACATAGGCTATATAAAATTTTCAAAAAGTTAGGATGCATATTAAAACCTTGGGTTATAACCCAAGGTATAAAAAAATACCAAAATACTTTCTTACGTTAACTGGGTTGGTTGTTAAGTGGTTCGGGTGCTTGCTTGTTAGCCATCCGCATGCGCATGCTCATAGCAGAAAGTTAATTTTATGTTGACGAAGAGGTGGCCCCTAGCAACCGCAAATATTATACAATAATCACGACCCTAACACCTCCCTAAGATATAACAAAAACATAACCACTCAGAAATGCCGTATTGCTATTTAAATTAATTTGTTTTACATTACCTACGTTCTTTGATGAAACAAAATGGACGTAGAATATAGAATCTTGAACTTATACAAAACAAAACAATATAGTGAATGCTTAAAGTTATGCTCAAATGCCCTGCAAGAGAAAAGCGAGCGATCAATAGAATTTGTTCACATGCGAGTGATGACTATTCAAGCTAAAATCGCTGGCAATGGTTACGAGGAGGTGGACTACTTCCCACAGCAGGATGATTTGACAAACACCGCCATTGCTAAGACGCCAAGACCAGGAACTTCTTTTCAGCGGCAAGTCAAAACTGCACACAACTTGGAATTGGCCACGGTAGGTTCATTCCTACTTACCATACTAATAATTGTAGTGGAATTAAGAACTTAGATTTAATGTTGTTTTGTAGAACCGCAATTAACTACCATACCTCGATGCAGAATTCCTGTATCAAATATGAAACATCTTATAAGATCAACAAATCAATGAACGTCATAGTTCTCATATCCAGGGGATCCACTGCTTCTGTATGAATTGTATTCCTACATGGGGGCTATACTTATTATGGCTACTTAGGTAGGTACCTACATTCATACTTCTCTTCATACACTCTTAGATTAGGTATTCTATAAAATTAAACAATTTACTAAGTTGGTATTGGTACCTATCTAAGTACTTACTTACATACCAATCCAATTTGTTACAGAAAAGATCAGTGGCAACAGCAACAGCCACAGCTAGATCCCGTGGTAACATGATAGCCACCCGAGCTCGCAGCGCACGTTCAACTCTCCATACATCATCATACATGTCAAGAGCTGCAACAGCCCTCACTGGTGGAACTAATTTTACGGCAGGCGCTCCTCTTTCTCTAAGATTTCTTTCAAAAGATGACAAGCTCTTTTTCTCGGCTGCAAAAACCCTTTTTGAATATGTTTTTTACTGTGAAAGTGATGTAAGAAAGGCTAGTATTGTTGATTCTGGAGTCTGGTACTTATATCAAGTGACAAAAATATCAAGTATGAATGTTATTTACAGGCCATGGAAGTAGCATTCCAAGCTCTTAAAAGTGACGAAACTGCAGACTGGTGGTGGAAATTTTCTCTAGCTCGTTGTTACTACTCTCTGGGCATGTATAGAAATTCAGAAGACTGTCTGCGTCAGATTTTAAAACAGAACAAACACATCTCAATCTACCTTAGATTGATAGCAATGTATGTGGGGCTGAATCAACCATTATCTGCCATGGAAATGTGTAAGCAAGGCCTATCGGTATTCCATGAGTATACGCCATTGTTGATAGAGCAAGCGAGAATTCACGAGCAGATGGGAAACTCTGCGCTCGCTGTGAAGCAGTACAGGATGGTCGCTACAGAAGACCCGACGAATATGGAAGCCGTAGCTAACATCGCTATGTATAACTTCTACAACGATCAACCAGAAATAGCGCTCAGATATTACAGGTAAAATTATCTTAATTACCACTTAAGTAGTTAGTGGAGTTACTATGCAATAAATTTAAGGATATGATAGCACCACTGTACACATAAAATTAAGACTTCATTAAAAGTGTTAGGTAGGTAAGTACCCACTATTTTCAAGATATAAAAATCTTGCGTACATTTTTTTAGTAACGTACTAGTATCTATACGTTTAATACCTATTAATGAATATCAAAGTCCCGCGGATTGACTCTATCAACGCACAGTCTATGATATAACATATTATGTTGCACAGCACAAACCGCTGTCCGTCTTTGCTTTGTGTGTACATATAATGTAGGAAGTGTAGGTATAATGCTAGAGAAAAAGACATTAACGGCCTATCCGTTTAAGTATTTACCTGAATTATATGCACAAGATTTTTGAAACCAGATCTATATAATGTTTCAGGAGATTATTAGCTACAAATGCTCCGGGACCAGAGATATACAACAATCTGGGTTTATGTTGCCTGCACTGCAATCAGTGGGATTTAACACTACCTTGCTTCAGACAAGCCCTTTATTTCTCCACTGACGCAGATACGAGAGCAAGCATTTGGTTTAATCTGGCACATGTGGCTTTGGTAAGTAAATAACCTACGGGTTTTAGGGTTTCGTTACACCACCAGTGGGAAAGTCCAGTGGGTGGATGGGTATTGACTGATAAAAAGGTAACAACTAAACCTTCATCCTCTAAATTTGGTTCGTCTGTCTGTCTGTCACATACACACAACTTAACCTCTATATGTACCCACCTGGGGTGGAAATTATCTCGACGTTTATGTAAGTACCTTGGATACACGGGTTTAACTGAATAAATAATTTTCATCCTACCTTTTAGTAAGGAAACATTCTAAGGTAACGGATGGCACTCTCGGTAAGCGAGTCCTCGCACTTGACGGTATCATTAATTAGGTAAGTAAAGTCACAAAATGCTCGTTTCCCAGTCCACAGGAGATATGGTGTTAACCAGGCGATGTTTACAAGTGAGCCTTGCTACGAGCTCAGAGAACGAAGTCGCCAGACATGCTCTACGCGTGTTGGACGCTCGACTGCGGAATCGGAAACAAATAAAACCCATGAGTTAATTTTGTATTCTAATTAATTTTATTCTTAGTTCATTGACATTAAATAGTCATCAATGTGGAATAGCTCCATACTGCGTAGCTCGCTGTACTTCATTGCTGCTAAGGAATCTATGGTTGGTTCAGGATGTGCAATTTTTTGTGTCATACTTCCACTAGATAAAACAGCAGAGTTCGTGCTTGGAGGTATTCGAGATTGATGTCGAACCTTAACCTAAAACCAATTAAATTACCTTCAAAACATACATTATAACTTTTTTTTATGGTCGGATTAAAGTGATTAAAGTGAGTGTACATACCATAGCACCTGCCGCGTCATTCACTGAGGTTTCTCAGCGTCGGACTCGTATCAAGTGTCAGTTTTAAAGAAACGAATTGAACCTTATCCTGTATTTTAATGTATCAATTTCCTAAGGTTGAAGCCAACGCTCGTCATCGACTTCGACGCTGAGAATCTTTAGTGAATAACGCGACTGCACCCTATTTAACCCTATATTAACTAACAAAGTTTGCAGTTCTGGCAGGATGTGCACCATGTCCTCCTAAAGGAATTAAGTAAGCGAATAACGAATAAAATAATAATCGAGGTATATTTGACTGTCCAACGTTATCTAGGTCTTTGACTTTGTCTTTCTATAGTAAACTACAGGATGTTTATTAAAACAACTTAAGATAAAATGCAATATCCTACTTTTGCAGCGGTTAAAGCCGGCGGCACCTTCAGCAGTTACCTAGCTAGTCTAGTGGGAATGGTACCATTCCAGTGGAGCAGCTTGTCCGGCAAAACTAAGGGCGTAATTCATAAATTGCTGCTCTCGGTACAAACCTGTTCCAGGGTAGTTGCTGACACACCTATATTTTCCCAATTATCTGTTCTCTTAGGTATAGCCAAAGGTTTCGTAGCGTGTGTGTTTTTTTCTTTAAACAACACATTGTGACCAAACCCTATACCTTGCAAGAGATCCTTAGTTCGCTTCACTAACTGCGGATCCTTGCTTGAATAAAACATCACATGAGCATCATACAGTAAGGCCACGCTTCTTATTGTGATGCAAATGAACTTTTTGATGTCATTATCTGAAAACATGAACATAACATATCTACATTTCAATAATACTGAGGTATGTACCTCTACCTACCTTGTGTGTGAACAAAAAATGAACGCAGGCAAGACAATTTCGAAAAAGGTACCGTACATAGGTAAAATTCTCTCCAAACGGTTATATGTGACCCGGCTACCGTGTAGGTGCCGTGCCATGGAATTATGAATAAGTACTTAGCTATTCGAATCCCAGCGCGGCCTTTTTTTTTTTTTTTTTTTGTTGACGAGGGGGAAACCTTCAAAAGGTCCCCGACCGCCCTGGGAGAGGCAGATCGGGGTATGTGGGATTTTTACCTCACTAAAACCCCCCCGGTGGCCGTCCTCAGTGCTCAGGGGGGACTCCGGGTACTCTAATAGAACGCACCGGTGTCCCCCCACACTTTGCCGGGGCACATCCCCGGGGCAGCTGTAGGGCCGCCCCTGGAGACCTCGCTGTGCAAGGCAGCGCGAGCCACATCGCGCTGCCACCTTCCCGGGCCCGCGCCGGTGGTCAAAGCTCCCACCCCGACCACCGCCAGCAGGCCCTCCGGCCCCCTTTTAGTCGCCTCTTACGACAGGCAGGGGATACCATAGCCATATTCTTAGACCCTGGCTATTGGGTGGAATCCCAGCGCGGCCTGTACCAATGAGCATCTTCTAAAAATGTATGTGCAGTGATTTCACACCACGTGCTTTACGGTGAAGGAAAATATCGTGAGGAAACCTGCACATGTCTGAGAAGCAATTCAAAGACGTGTGTATTATGCCTAAGACGGCGTTAGACTCACCCTCTGTCACCTTGGCATTTAATCATATTCGGTGAAGTGTGGGTGTTGTTGCTACAACACCTCTGCTTACCCCTTCGGAAACTCTTCTGGGATGGCGTGAGCATATATATACTTAGTTACTCTAAATGACTCAGTATTACCTATCTATATTCATTCATTAATTCATGTTATCTAGTTTAGATTAAATGAATAGTAGGTACTAAGTAAGTAGGTAGGTTCTTACCGTAATTCTTAAATATATCATACTTTCCACAAATTAAAATGAGTTCGGGTTTGTTCTCGGTTCCAGAATAAACTTCCGTCATAGTTTGAACACTAGTTTCAATGGTATCCCAAATATCTTTGATCTTACTCAAGTCTATCATTACGCAAAAGAAACACTTTCCTTGAAGAGGAATTGCTGGTAAAATATTTTTAAGAATTTCCAGTTTGCCGCCGTACTCCCATATGTGACAAAGAGACTTTTCGAACCCTTCTTTTTGGTTTGATTTTCTTCCAAACGAATATTCCAATACATAAGTCTCACGGGGGTTGTCCGCTTTATCCAAAAATATATTCAGCAATGTCGTCTTACCCTAAATTAAGAAATTTTATTAAATAGTGGAAGCAATATGCTTGCACATGACACTAATGGTACCTAAGTACTTACAAACTTATTATGAGTAACATTTAGACAAAACATCGTTCATATACTCCCAATTTACAGGAGTACCTATAGGTATTCTTACCGAACTGACTGCTACTTAACTGTAGGTACTGCTACAGCTTAAGTAGGTAGGTGTCACGTAGGATTCGATTTGCTGTGTTAATGCTGCCTCGAATACAGCCGCGTTATTCACTAAGGTTTCTCAGCGTCGCACTCGTCGTCGAATGTCCGTTTTAAAGAAACGAAACTGAAACCTATAATCTACATATTATATATCAATTTCCTATGCTATGATTGAAACCAAAGCTAGTCGTCGATTTCGACGCTGAGAAGCCTTAGTGAATAACGCGGCAGTATACATAATATTATAAGCTTACTGTAAGCAATATCTAACGGAATCTACACAAGCAAAAACGAAACAATTCGCTCACCACATGTTTATCTCCAACCAAAAATATTGTACTGACATTGTTATCATCATGTGTCTCGGCAAGCAAGTCGTCCACCAACTGCGAAGCGATCTCAGGAATAGTAACCATATTGGTTAGTGGATACTAAACCAGCTTATTGTTATAATATGCCTTTTATACTCGTTAAGGGTTTACCCGGTATATCTCTGATAAACAAATGTTATATTCCTCATCACTTAGCATAGAAAATTAATATCCTATGAAGCTGATGTTTTCTGTTACCGTCTCCATGGATACTTAAACGCAGTTAACCTAGTTTAAATCAAACATACATATTTCTTTGTGTATGGGTCAAATGTTGTCTATGGCCAAATTATTGTTCTTAAATAGCTCTAAAAATCCTAGCGGGAAGCCCTAAAAATTATGAAATGCCCATTAAATTTGTGTTAGTAAGTATTTTTTTTGTTATTGGTTCATAAGAACTATGTATAATAAATTCACCGGCCCCGTTATTCTGTAAGGAATTAAGGACAAGGACTTGACGTCGAGTGACAGTTTCAAAGAAATTAAATGAAAATATTTTTTCTATATATTATGCATTATCGGTTATGTATAAACTTCGTGTGAATAAACCTTGACTTAAAAACCTTACAGAATAACGCGGCTGTTCTGTTAAATTCAACTAATAATACATTTTTATGTAAATTTTAACACGTTTGTGGTTAAGGATATAAATCGAGTGAACGTTTATTAAATTACTGAGCCGCCCTCCTGAGACTTACTATTTATACTATATACAAATTTATTTTTTGGATGTTTTATGCTAAATACATTCGAAGCTATATTCTAGATTCAAAAATTGTTTATTTTTAATACATCATAATTCAATTAAGTACTCCACTACATGTTAGTTGAACCGTATCAATAAGATCGCGCTTTATATGTAAATATATTTTGTGTGCCAATAGCGACTTCAAATTATACTATTTAACGCATTCACTGCTAGAGCTAAATAAAAAGTCATTACCTTGTGCTACACAATCGGACCTTACACCAGTGCGTCAAACGCATATCGTTGTACAAATACGCTTTCGCTCTGTGCTAAAACCTCAACATAGCGTCCACGTAACATATTCCCCAGTGCTATTCAGCGCTTCTGCGCGTTTGACTATTGTTATGGCAGCTCATAAAACACTCGCTTGTTTACGACAGGCAATAAAAACATGCGAAAAGGAAAAGGGTCGGTACATATCCGGTATAATTTCAAGTAGGCAAATTCCGTATCTGTTCTATATAGCAAGGTGGGTAAGTGCCCTTACAATTTGGTCTTATTTAAACAATAGACGCGCAGAGTCGGCTTTAGCACTCAGTGAAGGCACGGAAATTTGTATGGACTCACATAAGCGTCGTTAGCAAATAGGAAAGTTCGGATAAACGCGCAGGCGCGTCGTTAGCAGTGAACGTGTTAAAAAAAACAAAATCAATTAGGCAATTTTAAAATGTATTTCCACATAGATGTGCTACTATTACAAACAGTCAACAGTACATATTACAGTACACTTATTTTGTCACAATATTAATGGTACGATACAATAACTCTAAATAACATGGTGATGATGACACATAATATATTTTTATAACACATTTACTCGTGGTCTCTTATTTCACCGATTTCAATATCATATTGTATCTCATTACATGCTTGTCTAAGACGAAGGGTACTTTTTTAAATCCGCGTTTTTATTTCAGAAAAGTGGTCAACATTTTATGAATAAAATTTACTTTGAGAGAGATTAATATTAATTTACTTTATTAGTAATAGTGGCTGTTTTTTGGCGCTCGTCGATAATTTGTGAACAAGTAAAACCTATTCCGCGCGCTTTTTCTGTTCGTCGAAATTTTATTTCTTCGCAAATAAATTATAAAACGTCGTATGACATATGTGCGCTTTGATAATTACAGCCTCTGCTTTCTTGTAGCAATATCGCTTCGGCTGTAATTTTCAACTTACCACACTTATATCATAATGTACCTACTATTGTGATGATTATGATGAAGTCCACTCATGTATCTGCTCAAAATAATATATTTGACCATAGATGGACTAAGAGAGATATTAGTCTTTGCCCACCCTTACAATAAATTTCAGTAAAATTATTTTTAAAATTGAACATTATATTTCTACTAACCTCCTACCTAAAATCAAACTTTACCACTTTATAATATTAGTATACAAAATAGTATAGGCCCACCATGGCAATTGAATAATATAAATTACAGTAGTGATTTGGTAACATCAAGCATGTTCCTGACTAAATTGGAAGCATGTAAATATAGTCAAGGAACAAAGAATTCTTATTTTTATTTACGACTTAACAAATGTTGATATTCCATTTCTTTATATTTAATATCCTTATTGAGAGTTTGCAGAATATCTTGGAATCTTTGCCTCAAAGCAACATTTTCCATGCCTACCATTTCATGTTGCGTCCTCACCTTCCTTTGTTTCAATTCTTCTAGTTCTACACTCAACTGTTGCAGCTTCATACTAGCATCAGTTGATGAATCCAGGTAGTTGTCCACCTGATATGGTTCAATGGATCTGCCTAAGGCGGAAGTACTGCCTTGCTTCTTTGTCGATACCTTTGGAGCAGATGTTTCAGGTATATCATCAGAACCCAATCCATGAAACTGAAACATGTCTGAACTGAATTGTGTAGCAAAACTACCTCCTTTAGATTCACCTTGCTCTTGAATAGAAGTTTCAGACATGCGATCTTCGTAATATGAAGACAATCTACTATCCTCCACATCAACATTGACATGTTCATCTTCTAAATCACTATCGCTCAATGTGCCACCAAATATATCTTCCACTTTGGATGAAGACTGTTTCTTAGAAGTAGATTCATGTTTAACATTATGTTTCTTCCCCTTTTGTTTCTCAAATTTCATAGAAGTGCTTGGCTCCGCCTTAGTGTTGTCATCTTCTTCTTTAATCACCTCCCAGGTAACGCTAACAGCTTCATTGTCAGCCCTAAGCAATCTTTTGACCTCTTTTTCTATTTCAGGTGCTTCAACGGACTTCTTTTTCAAAGTCTTTCTAAACCGTCGCTTTCTTACATTTTTAGTGGGTGGGGTGATACCATGAGGCCACAAGAACTTCTTGTCCACTTTGAAGGGGTCTTTCTTTTTATTCTTAGTTGGTGATTCTTCCTCAGTTGCTGTTGGGTCAAGTTCATCTTTGCAAATCATTATTTGGCAAATATCTGCAGTCTTGTACACACTTTTCTTATCTATGGTTTTTAATGATTCCACTATGGTCGGCAGATCCAATATCTTGGCATGTAGTAACCAGTGGTCAAAACGTACTTCGCCATGGCGCATATCATTCTCTATCTGTATAGTTAGCCTATTTTTGATCGAATCTCCCAACTGAAGAACCTCACGGAGTGACTTTGCGGGTTCTTCGGGCAATCTCATAATGAATTGAGTTTCTAACTCAGCAGGATACTCCGGCTCCCGTTTATCCTTACTCATTGTGGCAGATCAATAAAATTCCACAAGATAAAAATCTATCTTTATTTCAATGGAATACTTTTACCAGCGTTGGTCAATAAATTTAATCAGCTATTGGTTTTCACATGTGCGATATCGAGTAGTTATCAGGTAGATTTTAAAACAGAAGTAATAATTGCCACTTCTCACTCACCGAGAATAAGCAAATATATTTAGATTTGTCATGTTCACTTCATTTCTTCGTCTCTATGTTGTATGTAATGGCGACGTAAATTTTATTGATCGAATAATATTCGTTCAATAATTCACGACTTCTTTATCTTTGGTATGTTTGCTTGCTCTATTTATTTTGTGCTGCCATCGCCTCCACAAAGATTGCTATGCTATTTTGTTGGTTTCCAACATAGACCTAAACATTGCCAATTTGATTGAACCATAGAAATAGAAACCGTTTGCTTATTCCTTGTCTTTGATTGCATTTGAACGATATATGTGACAAAAAAAGCAAATGCGTTTTCGTTCGCTGTCGTTCGCTGAGAGCAGCCGAACAGATTAGTAAAAAAATCTTTCCTCGGAACTACTCGAGTGAGTCAGATTAAGAAAAGGTAATTTAAATACATGCAGAAAACTGTATTTTTCTATAATCTAACGATTCTAACGTGGCATAAGAAAATGAGCTACTCACAAAGTTTTAATAAAAAAAACATAATCTCGAAATATTAAAGCACGATTAATTTTTTTTTTACTTCATAGGAAAAAGAGTCTTGACCCACTTACGTAATTACACACTTAATTTTGCGCAGCTGAAGTGTGTTTCCCCTTAATTTGATAATCTAGTCACCCAAACAGTTGCTGCCCTTGCCGATAGGTCGGGTCATCCGACATACTCTTCGGTACTCTCGTAAGAAATGTAAATATTCGTTTTCTATCCTCCGGGTGGAAAACCGTTTAATTTAGGTGTTCGAGCCTCCGCTTGATCCACTTACGAGAAGTGTTTATATTCTGCCGGCAAGGCATACTGCGACTAGGGAATATACAGTAATCAAAGAAAATAAATTTAGTTCTGTATGCTATATAGTTTTATATAAGTAATGTTTTAAAGGATAATTATTAATAATCATATTAAGTTGAATAAATCATACAATTGAAAGATGAGTCGCTTACACAAAATGACAGATTTCCTTGTATACCTTTTTTTGTGGACGAAGTTAAAATAATGTTTTAAAAAATAAGTATCCTTGCTTTTTCACAGTTTCCTCTGGATATGACATCAATAAGATTAAGGTTTCAGTTTTACTAATGTTTACTACTGCTCTGAATCTTCTGGGGGAAGCTCTGATATCTATTGATATAATAATGTTGAGAATTCAACCAGCTGCTTTCACACATTTTCCTGCAGTAATAAACATATATCTTATTGGCACAATAAAGTCGGTCTCTTGAATGTCTCGAAACTGCAATAGTCTGATAAATAGATGAATCATAAAGTTATGCCACTTTCTTTGAGTTTGAGTTGTTTGCTTGAACTTGGTTATCTTTTGTAGAGCATCGCCAGCGTGTCCAGTGGTTATACAAACAAACAGCTGTTAGCAGAAAGTGGCGATACGCGCAGTTAAAGCGCTACTGACGTCTTACTGTCTCTTTTCATCACATTTAGGGCGGAAAGTGGTAAGAAAAGGATAAATATAAATCAAAATCTTCCACTTGAATGATCCAAATTATATTCATTCAGTAAGCCCACAGAAGCCTTAAATAAGAAACAAATGCATTTTTCTTGCAACCATTGCTTTTCTCCGAAGTTTCTTCCGCCGCTTCCGTCCCTTTAAGGAGCAACCTGATGTAAGCCGCTCGACGATCGTTTCCAGCGACAAATGTGTATTGAAGCGGTTAAATACGTGATTGGAGCGGCTGCATGCCGTAGTTCCTTTTTAAATCGCCGGAAATTTTAAATGGGGTCACGTGACCACATTAGTCGCTGGAAACGAGCGTCGGGCGGCTGCATGTGGTTGCACCTTAAAAACTGACGTCTGACACCATTCTGACACTGACATTATACTGTGATACCTACGTATCAGATAGATCACATCAGTATAGTATAACGTTTGAATGACGTATTAACGCTATCCTACACCTTAGCTTTTTTTTAATTGTTATTGTTACTGAGTTAGTATCGGAAGGAATCACATCACAATTTTGGATTAAAACTTTCATAGCTAGTATTATTTGTGGATGCTATCTGTTATGGTTATTACTTGTAGTCCCTAATCATGACGTGCCAAGTTGAACAAATTGCGGATTGTGGTGATATATCCAGCCTAGGCAGGGCACTGTTCATACCCGAGAGAGATGGTAATATCTTAAAGTACCTTTTAGGTATTATGTAGTTCTAAGAAGTGATTTGTATAGTATTGTTTTCAATATTTACAGATGAAAATTGGCTGCTTCAGTGTTCAGTGTCAATTTCGTCATGTGGTAATTTGTTAGCTGTTGGTTACAAGAATCGCCTTTGCCTGCTAACAGCCCAATGGATAAGCTCTGCTAACAGCAATTCATTCCTTATATCCTGGAGTGGAACATTGCCAGCTGACATAACAACTGCTTTGGCTGTTCCTATTTGTCCTTCACATAATTCTTCACAGGTAATTTAACAATTCATATGTGTCAAGGTTGCTTAACTCTTTTGCAAGTTAATTAAAACTGAGAAGAAAAACATACCTAGTTTATGAATTTATTTCTACAGCTCAGATTTAGAGAATATGCTTGAATCTTTTTGTTAATGTTATAGCAAAAATTATACTTAAGTACTATCATTGGTATTCAATATTTAAATGAAAATAGACCTTATTCTCCTTTAGCTGCCAGGTACTAAATCACTTGACTGACATTACCTAAATAAAATATGTATTGTTTACATATGTAATTTTGGTGATATTAGTCAAAACTCCACTTTGAATCACCATAAATACATATTAGTTATGTAAGTTAACTTGTTATAAATGTAATATTATTATATTACTTTCAGAATGGCCCTGACTGGTTTTGTATAATTGTTGGATTTAAAAATGGTAATGTGGGGTTTTATACTAACACAGGCCACTTGCTGTTACTTGAGAGGCTTCATGATAAACCAGTTAAGAAGATATCATGTCACACAGGAACATATGGCACTCTACCTGATGATATTCATATATTGTTCCAAAACTGTGAATGTATTATTACAGGATCAAGTCTTTTCCAGACTCTGAGGAATGCTAAAGCACAACTGGCAAAAGGTATATAATGTCCATTATATGTATAGTTTTAAAAGGAAAAAAAAGAAAAACTTTAACCAATTAATGTTATTCTCGAACCGGGGTACTCTAGTTTCATTATTGCCCCATAGTGTAGAAGCTATCATAATTTACTGTCATATTGTAATGATATTCTATGAGTTTTCAGTTCCTGAAAACATGGACAAAATGTTTTTTTCCAAAAATGAAATCTAGCTAGATCAATTTTTTGCCGCTGAAAACCCATACACAAAAAATTTCATGAAAATTTTTGGAACTGTTTCCGAGATTCAGATTCTATATATATATATACATACAAGAATTGCTTGTTTAAAGGTATAAGATTGAATGGCACCTGAACAACATTGTAGTGTTGCATGTATAATAGGCTGAAGAAGCTCCTTTCTTTCAAGCGAAATGTATCTTTATTGCCTTTATAAAATATTAAAATTAATGACAAATATTTTAATTAAAAATATTTGTGTTTCTTTTGAAATTTTAAATTTAAATACAAAATTAAACTCATTATTATTTGTTTAGTCCGTGCAGGAATACAAGATGATTACTCTGTAGATAGCCGTGGCATTAATATACGCAAGTGGATGTTTTCTGACCAAGATGTAATCAATGATGCTGCTGTTGTGGGCCTGGAACTCAAGAATACATATGATCATTTACTAGCTGCCTCTACTTATGGAGGTTATAATGCTTGGTAATATTTTTTATTACGTAATTTTCGCTTAATCTATTTGCAACAATTGCAACAATTAATAGAAACATGGCTGAAAATTCACAATACCTGGGGGCCTACTTGCTTTCTCCGAAAAACTAAACATCGCCAGTAATATTGCAAAAATCACACAGGTACTTATACATACATATGCTCACGCCTGTATTCCCCGAAGGGGTAGGCAGAGGTGTTGTAATCACAACACCCACTTTACACCGAATTTGATTAAGTGCCAACGTGACAGATGGTGAGTTTATCGCCGTCTCAGGCACTATACATACGTCTTTGATTGATTACTTCTCAGAAATATGCAGGTTTCCTCATGATGTTTTCCTTCACCGTAAAGCTACTTATCAATACACAGTAACACTTAATAAACAGATACTTATTAATTCTAAAATTATATCCAAACATGGTCTGCTAGAGAATTCTTTGATGTTTCTATGGTCTAAACCTACTTTAGTTGAATAATTAACATAACAAAAACTTGAGTTTGATAGTTTGAGAAATCTTGAGTTTCACAAAGCTTATATTAGAGACCACTCAGATATTGAAATTAAATTATGTTTGATTTTTAATCATTTGCGTTTTCGGAGGAAGAGATTTGACTACAGGCCAGTAATCCAACAAACCCCTCTAAAAACCCCGAAAAGACCCTAGCAAAGTGCTTATGAATGTCGATAAATCACCACAAACAATATCTAGATTAAACTTCTATTCAATATTTGAAATACTTTAGTAGTTTCTAAAAACTACTGTGATAAAGTTTACAGTGCTTGAAAATGAAGTGTAACATTGTTTGTTGTCAAAGGTACCGTTCAGTTCCTCCTGTGAATACATTGATACTTGGAGCAGGTGCCAAGCCATACATTGGCTTCCATTATGCACTCGAGGGTGGTACAACACCACCTCTGCAAGATGTGGCTAGAGCTGTTGCCAACAAAATTAAATCAGCTTTACCGTAAGTAATAAACATCTGAAATAATTATTTCCTTAGAAAGATTCAAGATATTTAAAGATCCATGACCTAATCCATCTATAATCCTATATCTATAATATAATAAATTAGAAAAATAATTACGTTTTATCTTTAGTTTTCCTATTTTCCTTCTTTTTTGTCCACTTCTCATCTACACCTGCGCGTGAAATACTGGTATATAAATATACCCATTAAACAACATAATATTTCCATTCATAATTTAGAAACATGACATAGTTGTACACACAGTTGGACAGATTAAAAATATTCTATTGAGCGCGAAATCGTATTTTTTTAGTACAACTGTGTACATAAAAAATACTTATTGATAAACATAATGGTTAGATATAAACCCTCTTCGGTAACGTAGCACATGGCGACTACTCAAACCATGGCTCTTCATTTCCTTAGTAATGGTGCGTAAGACATAATCAAGTGTTTGAAGATATAATATGAACAGGTGCTTCGGATTCGCTAATTAAAATAGGTAGATATTTGTCAGAGGCTGGCTGGGCGGAGGTGGGGCTGAGCAGGTGACTGGCGGAACCGAGCCCCTAATAAGGTCCGAGGCACTATCAATGCGTAGCTGTCTGCCCGACGCGCAGCGCCACGGTCAGATGGTGGCGGTGTCCATGGACCGCCGGCTCGCGGCCTTCGTCGACAGCTTCGGTCGAGTGGCTGTTCTCGATGTTGCCAGAGGTCATCTCATCAGACTCTTCAAGGGATGTCGAGATGCTCAATGCGCCTTTGTTCAGGTATTAAATTACATGCGATATTGAATAATTTCTGACGTATCCAAAATCTCAACTTATTATCATTGTTCGACATAACGAGCATAGTTCGACCTGAATTACATTTTCATTCACCTTTCCTCTCTTTAATTTAAACTATCTCTATGGCAATTAGTACGACTTTCTCTCTCTCAGTGCAAGATGTTTTAGGGGCCAATTACTACTTAAGTGTATTATTATTTACAGATTTTCGAAGTTGACGATAAGAAACCGCAGTTGTCCGTTGTAAAGGAAATTAGAAGGGCGGTGTTTTTAATAATTTACAATCCAAAGAAAGGTCTCATTGATATTAGGCTAATGCAGAGGGGAACAAGAGTGGCTGTGTTCACCGCCACCAAGAACGGGAAACTCATTTACAATACATGCGGGCTTGTCGGAGCAGAGAAGAATTACACCAACAAAAAACTGAATCTACCAGAAGTCCAGTGTGTACTAATCGACCCAGATGGCAAACTTAAGAAGTTCAACATTCCATTTTATTATGCGTTAGAAGGAGAACATTCTCAAAGATCTAAAGATCTAAGTACAATGAGAGATTTACGCGATTACGTGAAAAAGACTAGCCACAAATGCGACGGTTACGAGAGTGAGCTTCTGAAAAGAGCTGCAGATTTTAAAACTCTAGAGTTGAAAAAACACTGTATTGAGATGTTAATTAGGAACTATGATGTTCCACCAAGAGTAGTGATGGCTTGTTTAAGCTTATTTTGGGACAGTCTTTCTGAACATAATTTAAATATCCAGGAGCAAGAAATAAAACACTTCTTTGCCAATCTGGGACTAGTTACTATGTTCTTCAGACAGATTAATAATGAAACAATAGAAGATATGCAACAGTTGACCAGTCAAATTTGTTTATTTCTTGACTTGGAAATTAATGAGAATCTCGATTCAAGCAATATAAATTTATCGGATGATGATAAAAATGAAAAGAGTGGTGATAAAGACGAAAGTGAAGAAATATGTACTCATCTCCTTGAAGACGACAATTGTATATTAGAAAGACTACTGCATTTAACTCGTGAAAATAATTACAAAGAACCACATGCCAGAGTAACATTTGCCGATAATCGATCTAGTGTCTACAAGGAGTTTGTTGGATGTTTTGCTTTAGACAAAACAGACAAGTATATTACTTTGAAATCGGATATATCTTCAGAGAAAATGAGCAGTTTAGCTTCTGTGATTTTTAAATCTCTCTTCATTATGAATAATACTAAAATACTCACCAGATTGTTAAAGGAATGCAACATTGACCCTAGGGAAATAGTAAAACTTTTAATTATGCAGTTAATGAATACGCCGCTAGCAGAAATAACCCTCGAACTTATTGAAAAGCTTATTTTAATTTTGTATTATATCTGTAGTGCGACTGACGAGGCGACTAATATAAGTTATAATGAACTGTCTCCTTGGTGGGAAAACGTTCGCGACACTTTGATAGACATGGCATGTCCGCTGCGGAGCATGATAGTCGCCATGGGTTGTAAAGCTGTCGGGAAGATGTTCGAAGAAAAGTATGTGGAAAATGATGAAGGCGCCTGGGAGTCTGTCAGTAAGGAGAACGCCAAGTGGGGCTTACTTATAGGTAAACTGGAGGACATATCAATTCTAAGCATTATTTTAATGTTCAAAGATTCTTTTAATGGACCATCATTACCTAAATTGCAAATTGAGGACTATAACATAAATCTTAAATATATTTACACACGAGGCAAAGGCTCTGTGACGGAGCTAATAGCCAAGTGGCTGTGCGGCATGGGAGTGGTTCCTGAAGCAATCATAGCCAATGAGCTGATGGATAGCAACACGTGCGACCTGACAGAATCAGACGCAGGCAACGACGAGGATGGTGCCCTCGAGTATCTGTTTGTACAGAACAATCGTGTTCATGTTGATGAAAACCCTAAGATATTCAAATGGCTTTCACTCCTCCGCCGACAGTTTCCTCTGAGCAGCGCAGCCAATTATATAATAGCGAACATGTGCTGGGAATATTCAATAGCCTGGCAGAAGGATATGCAAAATATGGAATACCTCGTAGCTGTCAACCAATGCTTGTCGAATGTATCGAATTTACATATTCGTCTTGGTTTATTTTCCATAATATGGTCGACCTATATTAAACACACCTTTGAGAGCACATGCAGGCTAGTGAATAAAGTGAGCCGACTCCCTAAAGACCCCCTATGCTTACAAGATGTCGGTTTTAATAATTCAAGTATGATTGAATTCCTTCAGTTTACCACTGAATATCTGAATAACTTTTTAGAATGTGCTTCCACTGCAGGCAATGGAGAGAAACAAAAAATAAAATACGAGAAAATCTGGGATGAAAGCATGCCATCATTAGTTGAAGTTGCTCAAAATATACAGAATATTAATTATGATATACTGAATTTGAATTTTCAAATTTCTTGCGTAATATTTTATCAATGTCATTTCAACTTAAAGTTCTCCAAGCCCCTTGATACACTGTATGATATAGATTATCAATACATTTTCGAAGCCCTAACGGGAAACGTGACCACTAGGGATATAAATATGAAAGCTTCTGAAAAACTGCGAAATCCAAGAATGAAATTTTTGACTAAACTAATCCGCAATGCTGTAGAAACTATAACATCTACAGATGAGCCTGACAGGTCTTTCAACTGCAAAGAATGCATGAAATGGATAGACAAAGTGTCTGTATTAGCTGAGTTATGGCAAGTGGATAACGACTTCATCAACCGACAGCAAGTAAGTCTCTGTTCACTTTATTTGAATTTCTTATTATTTTATGACAAACTAGTTGTGCTCCGCCGTTTCATCTGCATATACTTTATATCATATGTTGCTTTATTTCGCGAAACACAATTTTTGATTAAAAGTAGTCTTAAGTTACTCTTTGTAACATCAGCTACCTGTCAGTGAAAAGTCCCGTTAAGATATTCATTTAGTGAAAACCAGTGAGTTTAGGATTATAAACAGACACTTAAATTCTATTGATCGGTATAGATAGATTTAGATTTGATATCAAATCAGCAGTATTAAAGAATAGTTGTTTGTTTCTAGACTATTGCATTATATCACATGGGCTATGACGCGCTGGCCGAGAATTTAATAAGTTTGATAAATGAGCCAGACGCACTGCTGCCGCCGTTGTTAGCGATATCCATACAGAGGCTAAAACGCAGCTTGGAGCACTCCACTAATCAACCGGAATGGATTGTCACCGTGCCGCCACACCTGTACAAGCGATTGCAAAATACGGTATGCTCCATTATTATACGATTAATATGTTCTTATTTAGGTTTGAAGCTAATGGTACGATATTTATTTTTGTTGCGCTCGACGCTCGTTTCCAGCGACAAATGTGGTCACGTGATATGTAGCGATACGTGATAGGAGCGGCTGCATGACGTAGTTCCTTTTTGAGTCGCGGGAAATTTAAAATGGTCTCAAAAAGGAACACGTCTAGTAGATATGTAGCGATACGTGATAGGAGCATCACGTATCGCTACATATCATGTGACCACATTTGTCGCTGGAAACGAGTGTCGAGCGGCTTACATCAGGTTGCACCTGAAGACATAGTAACATTATGCCCATGCTACGCTTCTATAAACAATACAAAATATATGGGAATGACATAATATGTAACGTGCCTGATTTATAACATTTTGTATCGTTTCTATTAGGGCAAGCACAAGATAATGTTACTATGTATAGCTTTGCTGACTAAATTAGAGCTTACGTTGCATTCTCCCACCTCGACTGTTTATTTTATACATAAACGGTATAGTGAAGTGACATTGTTAAATTTATTACAGATACAAGATGCATCAATACCAGCGCATCCGTCCTTAACAACCACGGTGTCAATACTCCAGAAGTTGTTGCAAGAAGTGAACAAAAAATCTAAGGACCAAAATGCAATTTTGCAGAATGTTAAATTAGCTGAACTTATAATAGAAAACTGCGAAGTACTTTTAAGGCGTAAACTGTAGTCTGCTTTAGTGCCGACCTGCTGTAGTATAATTTATAGAAAATAAAATATGATATCAATGAATACAAGCGTACAATTCATTAACCGACGAAAAATGGGAAAACATGTTTTTTTAGGCATAGTAGATACTTAAAAAAAAACAGCTCGTGCTAGTTTATATATATATATATATATACTACCTATTTTGAAATAATTGTTACATTGACTAAGGTAATGATACAATCAAAGATGATTGATTTCTCACCCGCTGATTCTGGAGGCCCGCAGGCGGTCACCCATCAATCCAAAATGATATGCACAACTATGCCACTAAACAAAAAGCAACAAATCAATACTGTGCTTCCGCAATAGTGTAATCATCATACAAAAAATATATAGACAAAAAAGAACATAAATTTAGTTTCAACCAAAATACTTGTATCCATTGCATAAAAAATCAGTAGTGTGACAAGAAGTTAAGCTATCTGTCAATGTCGTTTGTCAATGTCAAACTGTTCTAAGATTGGATTGGATCGTAAGTTATCGAAGTGAAGTGAAGTTTTCAAAACGGAATATTGAAAAAGTGTTGAAGTGAGACAAAATCCACTTTAATCCAGCTATTTCTTGAATTAAATACACAATTTACTGGATCTAAAATGGCGCCTAAGGCAGGTGGTGATTCGGCTAAAGTTAATTCAGCGGTTTACAAAGATAAAAGCAAACCAGCTGACATTCGCCTCAGCAATATAAATGCCGCAAAAGGTAAAAACATCCGATTTCAAATAGGGTAATATCTTATATATTATAGGGCCTATCGTAATAATTTAATGTTTGCCGTATTCATAGTCACAAAAATCACAATATAGACCATTTTGTTCCTTGATTATCTCTTTATTGAAGTACGAGAAATATTAATTTTACGTGAGAGCTGAGAGCTATGCGATAATGTATCAAAAGGCAGTCAGGTGACTGCCTGACTACCACTTTTGTTTTCGAATTTATTAAGGTATTATTATAACTCGTTTTTTCGATGATGTTATTTGTTAAATTTAACAAAACATAATTTACTAACGGTTACCGTAAGATGATAACCATTTTTTTTACTTTTCCGATTATTTTACTCTGAAAATCTGTATTAAGTATGCACCACAATATTTAATTGATAAGATTTGGTTCACAATAATACTTGTTCAGTATCTTACCATCTATCTGTTTAAAATATGAACTGACAAGCTCTTCCATCCAACAGCACTAATCAAACTGAGTTTATGAGATGAAACTATAGGGTGTGGACTAAATGGAGTCAGAATTTATAACACTTCTTTATAATATTTAGATTAGATGTGTGAGCACAATGGAGCTATAACTGTCCAAAGTTCAAGATAACAAACATAAAGAGAAAAAAATAAGTCCCTGTGAAAAGTTTGCTCTCTTTATGTATGTGACATCTCTTTGATAGTCCATATATTTTGTAGTACTAGTCTTTTGTGGTTAACACATTCTCTGCTAACTTTGCATCTTCTTCGTAAATTTGCTCACTGTCTAGCTGTGAAAATGTTGAAATTTTTGTAAGCTGAATAACTTTTCCAATATAAATTGTTTACTCAAATCATCATCGTAATGATCATGTAGGTAATAAATAGATCATGGTTTTATTGATCACAATATAAATTCATAAATGTTTTTTAATGAAATGTTGACACTTGCAAATTGTTGTTTTGCAATTCATAATGTTTAAATTTTCATTTCAGCTGTATCAGATGCTATCCGTACAAGCTTGGGCCCTCGTGGCATGGACAAAATGGTAAATTAATTATATAATCTCAAAAGTTATTTTTATACTTTTACCTCATTTCTTGTATATAAAGATGGCATAAAAATGGATGGAATGGATTTATTTTGGCTACTTCTGTTAGTGACACATGACAAAATACATCAGAAAATTTGTGCACATACTTCATAGGTCCATTACCACCACAATGTCATTTGATTACACACTTTATTTTCTTGATATTGAAATGATACAAGCATTTTAATATCAACATCAAATCTGAGCAGTAGTTAAAATGTTATTTATAGTTTTTATTGAAACTGATAAGATTTAAGTATGAATCTTTGATTAATAAAATAATTTTGTTTTAGATCCAAGCTGCAAACGGAGAAGTTACAATCACAAATGATGGTGCTACTATTTTAAAGCAAATAAATGTTATTCACCCAGCTGCCAAAATGGTTTGTATAACTTACCCTAGTCTGGATACCTGGTATCTTATCTGTATAATATTACATATGTGATTTCATACATACATATGCTCACGCCTGTATTCCCCGAAGGGGTAGGCAGAGGTGTTGTAATCACAACACCCACTTTTCACCGAAGATGATTAAGTGCCAACGTGACAGATGGTGAGTCCATTGCTGTCTCAGACACTTTACATATGTCATTGAATTATTTCTCAGAAATATGCAGGTTTTCTCACGATGTTTTCCTTCACCGTAAAGCATGTGGTGTGAAATCACAGTACATATTTTTAGAAAAACTCATTGGTACAGGCCCCGCTGGGATTCGAACTTGCGTCGCTTGCGTAGCAGGTGACTGCTCAAACCTCAAGGCCACCACGGCTCTTATATGATTCTTTCGGATTATGCTCTATTTCCATCTTATTCTTCAGCAAAACAGATATAAACTCTACAAAAACATTGAGATAAATTAGAGCTTTTATTAACAAAATATTATCTTAATATTTCCTTACATGCTATTGCTTCTCAAATAGTTACTAGGGTACAGTAGTCATGGTAAGACTATAAAATTCAAAGTAGTATAAATCAGGAACATGTTATAGGTCAAGTCAGATTTTTAAATTATATTATATGTGCATGCCTACACGCCTTATGAACTATTTGTGATATTGTAAAATTATTTTTGATATCCCATTATTTTGAGGCACAAGAAATAGTGTAAGTATAGACAACCTTAAGTTGTAATGAAAACTAGATTTAAATTCACGTCAACTGAATAGCAGACTACTCAAACCATAAGGGCACCACAACTTTTGGTTGTTAAGATAAAAAAAAATATTTTTAATTGCAGTTGGTGGAACTATCTCGTGCTCAAGACATTGAGGCAGGAGATGGCACTACATCAGTGGTAGTGATTGCTGGTGCTCTGCTTGACTCTGCTGAGAAACTTTTACAGAAGGGTATCCATCCCACTGTCATATCTGATGGGTTCCAAAAAGCTTTGCAAATTGCACTTCAGGTAATAATTAGATTATAGATTGTTTTCAATATAAAACTTAATAACATCAAGTATGTGTTAAATTTTATTGTTTGAATTTAGGTAGTGGAAAGTATGGCAATCCCGGTAGATTTGACAAATGAAGATGCCTTGTTGAAAGCAGCAGCCACATCCCTGAATTCAAAGGTGGTATCTCAGCACTCAACTATCTTGGCTCCTATTGCAGTGCAAGCCATCCGCTCAGGTGAGAGGAAAGTTTTTAGCTATAACATTCATACATACATACGCTCACGCCTGTATCCCATGGAGGTAGGCAGAGACCACCGCTTGCCACATGCTATGCATCTCTTCATACACTTTCTTTGGTTATTCTATAAATTTATTTCGTTAATCGCCTTTCACTCATCCTTTCGATATGTCCAAACCATCTCAACATCTTTTTCCAATTCTGGTCACCACATCATTCTTCAACTTGCAACTGTCTCTTATCACACTATTTTTGATGCAATCTACAATGATGGTACAGCTATAACATATTGTAATCTTATAATGTATATGTAACATTATATAATAATATGTAGCTATAGCAAACTAATGTTGTATGTAATGCTATGCCATTATAATTTTATCGTTTATTTATTGTGTCGCGCCCATGTTCAATTTTCTTTCGCACAAATGTATGAGAGTTATGGATTGAGTAGGATATTTATTTTGACGTGTCCATATGTTAGACGTACAGGTCATCATCACTTGGTTGGTGTATAATGATATGTTTGTGATGTAAGTGATGGAGATGGTGGTGGGCGGAGTGGGTGCGCGCGTGGACCTGCGCGACGTGAAGGTGACGCAGCGCGTGGGCGGCACGGTGGAGGACACGGAGCTCGTGGCCGGCCTCGTCATCCCGCGCCGCGCTGCCAACGTCAACGGACCGCATCGTATTGAAAAAGCCAAAGTCGGCCTTATTCAGTTCTGCATTTCTCCTCCCAAGACCGATGTAAGTTCCATTATATGCTAACACAACACCTCCACTTCTCTCCGCCCATAGAGCACTGGAGTACTATTATTACCAGCTAGAATGCATCCAGCATTTAAACCTCTATTTCATACTTATATTAATTTATTTATTACATAATTTATAAAAAAAAATCTACCGCGATGGTCTAGTGTTCGCAAAACAAAACTGCGGAAGATAAAGTACAGGGTTTCATGATTGATAAATGAGGGTGTATGGATTGCATTATAGCAGATCTAGAATAGGGGCAGACACAATTTTTAATCACTTATTATTATAAGAAAAGCAGACAAAACTACAATGTAGTTTTGAAATCTTTACAATGAATATAGCTTATCTTCTGTGCAAAGTGGGTAGAGTAAACACCTTTACCTATACACCACTTTTTGGAAATATGTGGGTTTACCAATTTTTATTGCATTTACTTTACAGGGGTGTAAATTGGTGTCATCTAGACATTAATTTTATAGAATTGAATTAATCTAATTACTAAATCAGATTAATAACATCCTTGTTTTAGATGGATCACAATGTTATTGTGTCAGACTATGCCGCCATGGACCGCGTATTAAAAGAGGAACGCCAGTACATCTTGAATATCGTGAAGCAAATCAAGAAAGCTGGATGCAATGTGCTTTTAGTACAAAAGTCGATTTTACGGTAAACTTCTCGTTTTAGATCGTACCAAACTACCTACTCGGCTTATTCTAAGCTCTAATACTAATCGTATAATTAATTAAATTATTTAATTTACAGTGATGCCCTCAGTGACTTAGCTATTCACTTCTTGGACAAAATTAAAACAATGGTCATAAAGGACATTGAACGCGAAGACATTGAGTTCGTTTGCAAGACGCTCGGATGCCGGCCCATCGCCTCGCTGGACCACTTTACTGCTGAGAATCTGGTCAATGTGGATCTAGTCGAGGAGGTGAATGAACCATCTGGCAAGTTTATCAAGGTATGTCACTACCAATCAAAAATATGTTTAGCTTAATAGACTTCTTATGTAAGGTACTTTCAAATCATTAGAAGGACAATAATATTTCATAAATATAAGCTCCTGGACACAGACAGTCCTGTGCTCAATTGTTAAAAATAAACTAGCATATTAGTTACTATTTAAATGTTTGTCGACTCCGGGATTTATGAATCGGTTGTATATCAAGCTCTATGGTACACAGATGCGAGGTATAGAAGCTCTAGGAGTGAGACCAAAAGTAAACTAAATTGAGTTGCTCTAAAAAATTATATTTAAAAGTTGAGCCGTTTTGATAACAATGTGTGTGTGTAATGACAGATGACAGGGTGCTCGAGCGGCGGGCGCACGGTGTCGGTGGTGGTGCGCGGGTCGAGTGGCGCGGTGGTGGCGGAGGCGGCGCGCTCGCTGCACGACGCGCTGTGCGCCGTGCGCTGCGTGGCGCGGCGGCCGGCGCTGCTGGCGGGCGGCGGCGCGCCCGAGGCGGCGGCGGCGGCCGGCCTCACCCGCGCCGCGGTGCACGCGCCCGGCGCCGCGCACTACTGCCTGCGGGCCTACGCCGACGCACTCGAGGTGGTGCCCTCCACGCTGGCCGAGAACGCCGGTCTCAACCCCATCGAGACGGTGACGGAGCTGCGCGCGGCGCACGCGCGCGCCACCGAGGCCGGCACGCCCTGCGGCGCCGGGGTCAACGTCCGCCGCGGCCGCGTCACCGATATGCGCCAGGAGCACGTACTGCAGCCGCTTCACGTCACCGCCTCCGCGCTCGCGCTCGCCACCGAGACCGTGCGAGCCATACTCAAGATTGATGACATCGTAAGCCGCCAAATACTTCCCCCACCACACCAAATCCCCTTCGTTCGGTCTCTTTTTAAAATGAACCTATCGTGATCTAAGTATGAATACGAATACAACTCATATTTCGGTATCGGCTGACATTTTATGGGGAATATCGAAACCGGTCAGAAACGATATTTATATAGATCACTTTTCAACTCGTTGACAATCTAAAAAAAAACCAAGTAGCGTACTTATGTTCTGACATTCCCAATTATCTTTCTGATGTGTCCACTACAATTTGTAGTTTACTTTATGTACAATTTTTGTTTCAGGTCAATACAATCAACTAATATGATAACTGAGACGATTCTACTGAGTATAATATAACAAAGTATTAATAAAATTCTCACAAAGCCTCAATATATAAAATAAAAGCTTTCACTTTGCTCTTCTTTAAGAAGAATTAATTTCTTGTATTTTAGAAGATACCTCTATTTTTGCATTTTATTTGTCATTAATAATTGCCTGTGTGTAAATGTGCGTAATGTACTATGCAATGTAACTTTCAGTGACGAAAAGGCCAGATTTGCTAGGAATCCTTGTTCAAATACGTCATGACTATTAGTTTAGTTACGCTGAATATTTTAAAATAAATAACTAATAATATCATTATAGTTTTATTGTTTGAAATGCAACCTAAATTTTTTTTAAATTAGGTTATTGGTAATGCTTTGACAATCTGTTACGAGGATGAAACGGAAGCCAAAAAAGAATTTAAATTTATTGACATTTGCATTTATAACCCATATTGGGTCAAGATTGTAAATAACCTGCCCTACATCCCCGTAACAGATCGGCGTCGCATTACCATATATCACATACAAGACCTAATTACAAACAACTTATAGGGACCTTAAACCTGCAAGCTTGCAGTTCATAATTAATGAACTAGGAATGGACATCAAATAACGAATATATTTGAAAAAGAGAAAGAGATATTAAATTAAATTCATAGGTAATTTGCAGATTTTAATATCAATCATATGTCTATGATAACCATTAAATCTTCAATTGCCTCAATTCAGTTTAAAAAAAAAATAAAAGTCACAGTAGAGTATCAAACCTTGTTCAGAAAAACCAAAACACCAATATGATTTCATTGAATTGGATTTTGGCTTGTACTAAGTTACTCAGTGCCCGAGACAAACTATCTTTGGTATGGGTGTATCTGATTAGCTGCCTTGATGTTAGTCTTGATAGCGGAGGGGGCCTTTGGAAGCGTTGGCGGAGCGGGCCCTAATGGAGGAGCGCGCGCCGGGCCTAGGCCGGACGCGCCCGCGCCTAGCGCGCCCATTCCCAACCGCAGACCCTTGCCTGTGCCCACCGCGGTAACCAATGCATGCGTGTCTGCAATACTGTGCGTCGGTTGCATGCCTGCACAATCAAAGAATTATGTTACAACTGTAGCAGCCAATATTTGATAGAGAGCTGGAGAAAATTGTTATATTCTAGTGCAGAGCACACAAATATTTTTGTTTGATACCAACCTGCAGATCTCATAGACTCCCCTTCCCAATCCTCTTTTCCCTTAGAAATAATTTCCCATACATGATTGACAACTTTTGTGAACTGTGCAACTTGCTTCTGCAATAAAATAATGCTCATCAGTAATCCTAGTAATGAATACATTACTGCCTATTGTGATTGATATACATCATCACAGTCCAGCTGATTGTAAGTGACTACTGCTGCCTGTTTACATTTGCAGTACCAAATACTTGCACATTGCCTTCCTTACAAACAATAGATTGACTATGTATAAATATTAAAAGAAAAAACCCTTATTTAGATATAATTATATGCTTACACAGCACAGAGACTGCAGGAGAGGAGACTCCTCCACTCAACAATATACAAGATTCTGTAGCCTAACCATTGATAACTGTAGAATGGCACTGCACTACAAATTGTACTACAGCTGGCATCACGAGCTATGAGCTCTGACTCTGAATATGCAGTCATAATTTTTTGGGACTTGTATAGCGCCCGCCACACAAACATATATAAGAATATATAAATACAGGTTTGGCTATCCCCACTATTTTCACTGCATATAACTTGTAATGGTATCTGTAGCAGACTAAAAAATATATTTATAAAAAAAACATACTTTAAACATACATACATATATCACAACACCCACTTTTCACCGAAGATGATTAAGTGCCAACGTGATAGATGGTGAGTCCATCGCCATCTCAAGACACTTTACAAACGTCATTGAATTACCTCTCAGAAATATGCAGGTTTCCTCACGATGTTTTCCTTCACCGTAAAGCATGTGGTGTGAAACACATTAGAAAATATAGGTACTTCTGAGGCTGATTAATAGCTAGACTAGGCTAGACTATACCTGAGCTGTATCATAACTAAGTGAGGTGGCTTTGTGATTAAACTGCTGGAGTCGTTGCTCAGCTTGGGGTTCAGGCTTGGTCCTTAGCAAGTCCGGCACCAAGTCGTGTGTGCATGCAGGCACGCGACCTTCGGTGAGCCGTGCTAATGCCTCATCACGCTCACAGCCCAGTTGTAGAGGGAGAACTATTCGCGACCTAAGTGAAGCTGCCAACTCAGCTTGGAGAATTTTGCTCAATCCAGTCAACTGTAAGTAAAACACAGTTTGTGTAACCACAGAATATTCAGACAACGAAGAGAATTGATATTGGTTACTCACATGACCGGATAAAATAGCATAGTTATCAAGAAATGTTGGCCAGTTAATTGTTTCATATTCTGTTTCTAACTTAGTGATTAGGGCTTGTGTTGCAATTTTTAGATCATTAACTCTATTCAAAATCGCTTGTATTGTAGCTTCAAGCTGTTTCTCTTCCCTTTGTTGCATATTCATTTTTAACTGAAAGTAAATAAGAAAGCACAACAACCAAAAATTATTTATTGATCACTAAATGATTATACGAGCTAAATCTAATAAATTATTTATATACTGACAATTTGAGCATCTGTGGCCACGCGGCAAGCACTTTTTCAGATTTCAATTAAATTATTGAATGCAACATTACTTTGGTGTAATGAAACAAAATTTCAATTCAATAAATTTTAATTCTTAAATAAATGAATGCACTCGTTTTAAGTTTCTCTTTTCATTATTATTTATTGACAAATTTGACATTTGACACATTGACTTTTATTTGACTTTAGGGATGTCTAATTGTCTAGCGTTCACTTTATTTCTATGCGTTCATTGACTAAGTTTTTATCATACAGCCTGCGCTATTCAGTATCAAACTAAGCGAAGCTTTATGGACATAAATATAATTTTTCTGTGTATATATGGATGGACTTCTTATCTATTTCATGGATATTTTTTTTCTTTAGCTATAATTCTATCCACCGACACTTTGCTTTATCTATGGTGCGAAAACAATCGACAGATTAGACTATATTTTCCCAGTGTTCGGAACCGTACGATAATTATCGTACACATACGATAATTTTGTGCCTACGTACGATGTACGATCGCATGTTATTATCGTACGCAGATTGTACGATAATTTCTATCATGATGCAAAATTTGAGAATTTATATTATTTCACTCATGCGCTGATAGTCTAAATCGCAGTAGCATAATTGTTTTCATTAAATGAAGTAATTTGGGTGAAATATGTGATTCTTATAACCTTTAATAACACCTACACATTGTGCCATATTTCATGTGAATAAATATTATGTCTATTTCTAAAAAAAAGGTCAATTTCTAGAGCAGCAAGATTTTTATTAGTACTTGCATGCAATCAATATTAAATTTTATATGATTTATTTATCTATAATAGACATTATCCTAAAAAGTACGATAATTTCGATCCGTGTACGATAATTTTACGCCCCTGCCAGCCCCTGGTACGATAATCAGTCCACTTCAGGTTCCGAGCACTGTGTTTTCCTCTTCTAGCAGACTAAGATCATAAAATCACGACAAATTATCGTATTGATTTAGTTTTATCAAATTCAATTAGCATTTCGTACTTGCCCTGACTCGATTTGTCATGCCATTCATTCATGATGCCCACCATTCACAGGGATTCCTTGAATTACCTACTAGGACAGCCTGTAATTAACCAGTAAATGAAGCAAACGAAAGAATCTAGTACTTAAACCTTTATTACATAGTAATATATTGATAGTCCTGTATTTATAAATATAAAATTGTTTGCATTATTCGTTTTAACAGTCTTTTCAGAAAGGTTCAGAACAGACAGACATGGTTGACAATACAGTGGGGGGAAGTAATTTCGGAACAGACTCTAGACATATATTTATATTGTTCATCATCATCTCGGTGGGTCTACTGGAAACTGCTGCCTTGACTAGCCACCGAGCCATTTACCTGATGGTCTGCCAACACTTTTGCTCTACCTACTCCACAGATACAATTCCTACATCTGACGACTTCACCTCGGCCCACCAGCTTCGCATTATATAAGTTCATTATTTAGCTAAATTATACCTACATAGGTAATTTAGCTAATTCTATAACTTCTCAAAACAGGATAAATTATATCCAATGCTTCACTGATTTCGTTTCTGTTTTTTCCACCTGAAATTAAAATAATAGAATTTGATAAATAAATTATTATCAATGATCCTGTCAACCATATTCTCAGACATTCAACATTGTAAAATGTGCTTTCATATGTCAATTAAACGAAATATGCATGAAACAATAATTGCAAACCAGAATTTTGACATCAGAGAAAATAAAGACATGAACAAGAGGATCTCCATTCGGATTTTCGAAAGTTTCTCACTGGGGACTGTAGTACTCACTGTAGTACTCGACTTAGCCAAATAATTAGCTTGCTGGGTTTCTAGGATACATTACTTTAAAAATAATATGGGTAAGTATTAATTTTAAGTACCTGTGAAAACAATTTTTCCATTCACAAATATCAGTAGCACAACTCTAGGTCGCACCATTCTATAAACTAGCCCCGGGAACAGTTCAGGTTCATAAGTAGAGAACTGACCATGTGCTTGTTGTAAAGCTTCCAACTTTACAGGGAACCTCAGATCAGCTGTTGCAATGAAATTATTGATTTTAAAATCCAAGAATTTCGCCTGTAATGAAGAAAAAATGAGGATGAATTATTTATTTATGTATGTTACACAAACAGATTGAGATCAGCAGAAATTACATAAACAAGTATTGACTACAATGGTATATTTATTTAAAGTAATAATAAATTTGATTATACTAGCAGCAGGTAGCTGACTTTTCCTCCTTTTATTTGATGTGAAATATTTGTTTATTTACATGGCATCTTTGTCAGTTTAGGTCAAATCTGGCGAGCTGAATTAGGACCATTTTCTATAACCATACCATACACAGTTATTTTTTCCTGTTATTGGTTCACATCTTAAGGCATAACCTGAATTAAAATCCACAAGTAGCTCAAGATGAATGAGGAGAACTCTTCAATGCTCAACAGCAAAGACAGTGATGTCATTTTGTGATTATTGAATCTTTCCAAAGCATTTATATAAAAGCTTGTTTTTGAATATTATTTTTATGATAATTATGTGTGGAATAGAAAATCTCAAATTATGTAATTTATGATGTAAGCCTGCATTAAGATAAAATAGGACAAATTCTGATAGATGAAATTAACTTACAGGGAAGCCAAGTTTTTGTATGATTCTTGCAAATTTCCGTGCAGCAATATATGAGTCATTCTCATTTCTGGCCCCTGTGCAGACAATTTTTCCAGACCTATAAAAAATGTTGTTGGCAATGAATAAAATATCTAGTTTTTTTTAACTGGTAGTGGGAAAATCTAATGCAATGGTGTAATTGTAATTTTTTGTATTTCTACCTGTTGTACATAGGTTTTGTTAGTATGCCTTTGCAACAAATTACCGAAATACGAGAGCTGTGGCACGGGGATCCAGGATTTTCATGACTACACCTTGAAATCTTGCAGGATTGTACTCAGAGAATCGAGTTCTGCAGTATATATCCAACAATTCCAACTCACAGCCTACACTTACTGAAGACACACAATTCCTGAAATATTACCATTACAATTAATGATCATCACCATACATACATCAGAATATATGCTTATGCATGCATCAAATTACAATACATTCATGCATTGCAATCTTAAATGGATACATTCCTATTTGTTAGAGGTGTAAAAGTAACGAAATAAAAATGTACCCGTATGTATTCGTTACTATACATTCAGTACTCGTTACTATCATATCGTTACTTGTTACTCCTAAAAAAAAACAACGTGCAACATAAACATTTATGGAATTGTAGTCGTAAAATGTGATGAAAACACTTTTTCACAAGTATATACTTTTATACACACATCAACGCAGCGTTGCATTACGTCATTGAAACTGCGTATGTAACCATGATACGAAACATGCGAGTAACGAAAACTTTTCGAGAGTAATGTTTCGTTACTCTGTACTAGATGGAGTACCCGTTACTCAGTAACGAATACATATGGTTTGCTACAGCTCTACTATTTGTGTAGATGTCTTCTAAAATAAATTGATTGCTTGATAGCTCATTATTCAGTGATACTGTTTGCAATACTCAGTGTTTGCATAAGCAGAAAAAAAATAATACTCATCGCACTTATATTATTTTATATTTAAATAAATAACCCTATTAAGTTTGTGCCAATAAGAGGGTGAAATTGCCACCATATAATTATTATTATGAATTACTTTAACAAAGTCTGTATAGTATGGGCAACTCTTTTGGAGAGCAACTTAAGATAATTGAACAATGATCTTTAAAACTTACTGTAACTTTATACTATTTTTGGCCTGGTTATTTCCACTACTCTGCATAGGGGTGACTGCGGTCAATGAAGAGTGTGGGTTTGCTGACTGTGGTGTGAACGAGCCATGTGTGGGCGTCAGCGCCACCTCCCCCATGATACGAGGGTGTGATGACGGCATATTATTGCCACTCTCCAATTTTTTCACAGGAGTGCTGCATACATTATTATCAGCAAAATCTTGCGTCCAGTTGTCTTGATTATCAGCGGACTCCATAGTTTTAGGAGTAGGTATTGTTTGTGAAATAGCTTCCATGAAGACTTATAAAATGTATTCTAAACCTGGTTAGATAAAAATATAACACTGTTTATATTAATCACTAGATACAACATACCTCGGCAAGTGGTTCTTCTAAATTCCTATTTTGGTGACAGTAACCTGCACAGAGATTATAGTGACATAAAAGGTGATTTAATAGAATAATATACCGAATTGCTTATAATATGAATAACAGAGTCAGTATTACACTCGGGGCATATGCGACTCTTGACTATGAATATAACTCTGGTATTTACCTAGTAATTATTTGGTGAAAAATTCATGATCACAAATTTTTACGACACTGGTCGAGACTACTAGTATTAGTTGAAGTTCGCTTAGCTTGCTTACTAGTTCGTAATTATTGAGGCTACTTCGCAAGGAATTCAATTTAATGAGGCAAGTAATGTTTACTTTTGCATTTACTAGTGAGGTAGTGACTGACTGACAGATGTGTCAGAACAGAAACAGAAGAGACAGCTGCTTAGTTTTCCGTTGATTAAGCTTTCCTTTCTCTTTCTCCTTTCCTTTCCTTTATTTATTTAATGGCGATGAGCTTAAGTAAAACTCTCTTTCTCCTTTTAAGCATGCATACGTATTGACAGCAACACAAATAAATTTTTGACATGATTTTATAGATAAGAAATAATTATCTTTATTATTTTTTCGGTTCGGCAAATAATTGACATCTATAAAATATTACTTACTTATATAATGTTCGCCAAACACTTCGAACGCAGGTTTAGGTAACATAATATCTTAATACTTAAAATATTTACATAGAGAGGCGGCGGCTGTGGGGGTTGAGTAGTCGCCTTCTATGTAAGCGACACAAGTTCGTATCCTAGTTGCCTGTACCAAAGAATGTTTCTAAAACCTTATGTGTTGTGATTTCAGACCTCGATATTTACAGGGAGAGTAAATATCATGTAAAAACCTTCATATGTCTGAGAGGTAATGCAAAAACAATATAGAATATAAATTCTGAATATTTACTCATGAATATTTTAAGTAATTTTTTCAACAGCATTTTTGGCAGCACATTATTATTTATTTTATATCTGTGGCTGCAGCATATCTAACCAAAGACATAGGAAAGTCTTGCACTCTCACTCTATTCTTCAGTTTGAAAAAAAAACAACGATTCCCGCGCATTTACATGTCATGTGTCATTTCACAATTTATTTAATTCGATATCCTCGAGTTTTTTTCATTTTGCATTGAAATCATTGATTTAAATTATATATTTTATCTTTTGCTATAATTAAATTTTATGGAAAAGGTTCCTTACTTTAATAACTAACTCGAGTTTTCGTATAGCTAAGTGATACATTATTTTATTCCTTAATTTACTGCATTTTGTTTTACTGATTCGTACCTACTTGTTCAAATTTTTCTAATCATGGTTGGCAAATCTAATAGACTCTTCGTCCTCAAACGTGGTAAGTACACAGATAAATAAATGCATAACCAAATAATTATGAGGTCACGTTGAAAATAAACGCGTATTATAATATTTTGATATGAATGTTAGTACCTACTAGGGGCGCTTTGGTTCCTATTGTAAGCATCGCTGATAACTAACTATAAGCAAATTAATTATTCTTTAGACTGCTCAGTCATTTGGAACACGCAAAAACATTATTATTGTTTCATCATCTATTAATTAAAATTTTGCATAGATGAGTTTTTGGTAAGTATACAATAATTTTGTAGCCCCTTTAAAATTCTACTTTATATTCCCATGTAGCCTTGACCACAAGTTGGCTGTTACTTTAACCTGTAAAAGAAATGGCTTTGTCTCAAATGTTTCGAACTATCAAGTCAAGTCAAGCTTATAATAACATATGTCGAACTCTCACAGATTCAAGGATGTCAAGTGTTAGCATGCATCTTTGATGTATATGATACATTCATGATAATATTTTGTATTCACTAAGTCCATTTTTTTCAGGTGGTAGAATGGAAGAAGTGCATATTGATAAGATAACATCTAGAATAAAGAAACTATGCTATGGATTGAATATGGACTTTGTAGATCCTGTAAGTTTTTGTAATTTATCATGCTTTTTATTTTGTAGGGACTTATATTTTTTGTAGTAGACGTGATATGTAGCTAAATGTAACTTTAGACATATCAGTTGAGTTTGGATACACCAACCAAAATGGTGCAAGACGGCCCCTAAACCTCAAACAAGGGAAGGAAAAATTTGATGCATGAGGCAGGATCACAGGTAGCTCAATTGGCAGAGCAACTGCATGGTTGGCAGAGGTTGTGAGTTCAAGTCCTGCCTGTTCATATATTTTGTTGACTATTTTTAAGAATACTAAAAGAAACAAAAATACTATAAATTACAGAAAATAGATGTGGTAAATTTTATAGCACTAGTACAAAATGGATACTCAAATCAACATCTATCCAGCTTATAATATTCCACAAAGATTATAATAAACACTCTATTTATCCTGCGTTAGAAATACAATATGCCCACAATGTTGTTCATTGATGATGTAGCAGACTACAATGCATTTGTTTTAGTCTTATCAAGTATCCTGGGTGTGCCGTCCTGTTGTTACATAGTTTTTACATAGTACAGTTGTAAACAATTGAATTATTTTTTCCATGTAAGTTGAACTCTCATAGTCATGGCCCCAAGTTTTAATCCTGCCAGCCTGAACCAGTAAACTTTCTAAATAACTGACTTTACAGAGAAAGGCAAACTACATAAAAAGTCTGAGATTCATATACATATTGAAGTGCATCATTGCTTGGCACCTTATCATCTTTGGTGAAAAGAAAGTAGATAAGCTAATAATAATTGTATTTAAAACTAATCTTCTAGGTGAGCATAACCCTGAAGGTGATAAATGGTATATACTCTGGAGTAACAACAGTGGAGCTGGACAACTTAGCTGCTGAGACGGCTGCCACCATGACCACTGACCACCCGGACTATGCTGTGCTGGCCGCCAGACTGGCAATTTCCAACTTGCACAAGGAAACAAAAAAACACTTCTCTGGTTAGTATTTATTTAAGACTAACATGCTTAGCTTTTGTCTGTGTATGAGCATATAATATTTTTAAACCTTATTTCAATACTTCTGAATTTCAATAGCTTATAACAGTGGTATTTAAGATTAGGCAACAGTACTAATCATATGAATCACCATTCCAAGCTTTATTAGTTTTTGTACAGAAACTTCATATATAAGCATGTATACAAACAATTCAATATTTTTTTCTATTTAATATACTGGAAGATTGCAGAATATGTTATATTACAATTATTCAATTAATGTAACCAGAATAAATAATTTCAAAATTCTTGTTTCACTGCTCACACTGGTGTAGTTTATAGGTAAGTTAATGTTGTTTCATTTGAGCATGATAGATATTACCATGCTCAAATATCCTCCTGGGGTGGCCTTAGAACTTGAGGGGTTAATATTTTTTAAGTATGTTTACTCACTATTGTACAAAGGCTAAAATAAAATTAAAAGACAAACAGAAAAATAATCACCTTTTTTCCAGGAGAATGCAAACCTTTTTTGATGTGCAATTTCTTATTTCAGATGTAATGACAGACTTGCACAATATTATCAACCCCTATACAAAAAAAAGAACACCTATGGTTTCTGATTACCATTATGATATAATCATGAAGAATAAAGAGAGATTGGATTCTGCAATTGTTTATGACAGAGATTTCAAATACAACTACTTTGGCTTTAAAACATTGGAACGGTCCTATTTACTTAAAATTGATAACAAGGTAATCATGTCTATTTTTCGTAATTTATTTCCAAGCAAATGATTAAAATGGCCTTACACAATGTCAATGGCGGTTAGCTGAGAGTGTTCCATAGTTGGAGCCGTAGTTACACGTCTTGTATTTGGTTATTAGCGCCAGTATAGCCAGCTAAGGTAAATACACAGTAATGGCTAGTTTCTTTAATTATTCTTTGAGAGGACAAATCATGAATGAGTGATGTCTCATACAATTTAGACCCGATTGCGCCCGCGACCCGGCGACAGTTTCCTACTACATATTCACGTCATAAAAGCACGCTGCCTTGTCCCAAGTCAGTGTCCCGTTGACCATGGCCTCAGCGGATGGTCAACTGTGGCGAGAGCACCGGGAGTTTTTACTGTACCCATTCTTCGAGGTACTTTTCTTATCTTTGTACAAAACTGCAATTGAAACAGTTCAGTCGCAGCGGTTTAGTCGTTAAAAGCGAGGACACAGATAGGTCAAGTTAATAAGAGTGTAAATGTGTTGTTGCAGGTAGCCGAGCGTCCCCAGCACATGTTGATGCGCGTGTCAATCGGCATCCACGGCGAGGACGTGGAGAGCGCCATCGCCACCTACAACCTGTTGTCCGAGAAGTACTTCACGCACGCCAGCCCAACCTTGTTCTCAGCGGCCACCCCACGCCCGCAGCTCTCCTCCTGCTTCCTGATCGCCATGAAAGATGACAGCATCGAAGGTATTTATGATACGCTCAAGCAGTGCGCCCTGATTTCCAAATCTGCCGGTGGGATTGGAGTCCATGTCCATTGTATCAGAGCGAAGGGTTCGTATATAGCGGGAACGAACGGTGTATCCAACGGCCTAGTGCCCATGTTACGGGTATATAACAACACGGCCCGGTACGTGGACCAAGGAGGAAACAAACGCCCGGGAGCCTTCGCCATCTACTTGGAGCCGTGGCATGCTGATATATTTGAGTTCTTAGATCTGAAAAAGAATACAGGCAAGGAAGAAGTACGCGCACGCGAGCTCTTTTATGCGTTATGGATACCAGACTTATTCATGAAGAGAGTCGAAAAGAATGAGGATTGGAGTCTAATGTGCCCTCATGATTGCCCTGGCTTATCAGATTGTTGGGGTGAGGAGTTTGAGGCCCTGTATGAGAAGTATGAAAAGGAGGGCCGGTTTATGAAACAAGTGAAGGCTCAGGTGTTATGGATGGCCATCATAGAAGCTCAAGTAGAGACAGGAACACCTTACATGCTTTACAAAGATTCTTGCAATAGGAAGAGTAATCAAAAGAACCTGGGCACTATAAAATGTAGTAATCTCTGTACAGAAATAGTTGAATATACTTCACCAGATGAAATAGCAGTATGTAACCTGGCTTCCATTGCATTGAATATGTTTGTGAATGAAGATAAAACATACAATTTCTCAAAGTTGAAAGAAGTGACGAAGATTATTACACAAAATCTGAATAAAATTATTGATGTTAATTATTATCCAGTGCCTGAAGCTCGCAAATCGAATATGAGGCACAGGCCTATTGGAATTGGTGTACAAGGTCTTGCAGATACATTTGTTCTCATGCGTATTCCATACGAAAGTGAAGAAGCAATAAAACTTAACCAACAAATATTCGAAACAATATATTATGGCGCTCTGGAGGCTAGCTGTGAGCTGGCTGAGAAGTGTGGAGTGTACGAGACGTACGAGGGCTGTCCGGCCAGTGAAGGTGTGTTGCAGTACGACATGTGGAACAAGACTCCGACGGACCTTTGGGACTGGGCCAAACTTAAGGATAAAATACGCCAACACGGCCTCCGAAACTCGCTCTTACTAGCGCCCATGCCCACGGCATCAACCGCACAGATTCTGGGCAATAATGAGTCTTTTGAACCTTTTACATCCAATATTTATCAGAGACGTGTCCTATCTGGCGAGTTTCAAGTAGTCAATCACCACCTTCTACGAGACTTGACGGAAGCAGAGCTGTGGGATGAGGACATGAAGAACCTTATCATTCACAACAATGGCTCTATACAGAATATTGAAACCATTCCTAAAGAAATACGAGACTTGTACAAAACTGTTTGGGAGATATCAGTGAAAACCACCATTCAAATGGCAGCAGATAGAGGAGCGTTTATTGATCAGAGCCAATCGTTCAACATTCATGTGGCCGAGCCTAACTATGGTAAACTAACCTCTATCCACTTCTACGCGTGGAAGATGGGCCTTAAGACTGGCATGTATTACTTGCGTACCAAACCTGCTGCTAATGCTATTCAATTCACTGTCGACAAATCTAAAGTTAAGGGCAAGGCGATGGATGGCAAAACACAAGCCGATGAGGCTAATATGGCTGCAATAACGTGTTCCCTGCAAAATAAAGACGAGTGCTTGAGTTGTGGCTCTTGAATTATTTATTACTTTAGTACCTAATATTTTAATTATGCACATTTTTTTTACTAGATAATTTTCGGTTATTTATAATCTAAGCATAACTGTTCTATCTATAAATGTTCTAGAGCAATTACTAAAAGGCCTAAGCACTTATTTACTGTCTACTTTTTTTAGGTTTTATTAATCCATGTATTTCATAAAATTTTACCTAAATCTAACAGTGGATATGTACTTGCCAGGAACAAATTATGATATAAGTTGAAATATATTTTTAAGACTGGATCCGAATATTATTTTAACAAATAAAGTACATTAGATTTATTTCCAGTTCTTTTATTTATTCAGGTTAAACTACAGCAACCCGGACTGAGCTCGGTACTGATTACGTACCTACAGAACACTGCTATCTTCGATGTAAGTAGCTGTGTATCTACGCATTTGGGGCGTCTAATGTTTATAAATGAAATACATTCATCAATCATATAAGCATGTTAAATTTATTGGAATAAGCTGAAAACAAGCCATGGCTGCTCTATGTAGTAGATGTGCATAGTGACTAGACCGGGGTCGTCTGCCAAATTATACAAACACTCCGGCCCACTGGGGACGATCACCTGTAAACATTATTTAGTGCACATTACAATAAAGTTCTGCCCACGACTATTCTCATCTACAAATGGTGTAGCGTGCATTTATAATAACTTAATAAAAATAATTTAATAAATGCCTACATGACAACACAGACAAAATAAAAAAACCTGTTCTGTTGCCCACAGGACACGGAGAGACTACCATACTCTCGGCCGTCCTTAAGGATGTCATGTCCATGCCATGCCAATTAAACCAATATCAGTTCAGCAGATTATCTATGAAAAGCTATCAAACCTATTACTACTGAAATCTTACATTACTTCCATAAATATTACCTTTACGGCTGTTGACCCTGGTGTCTCGAACCAGTTTCTAGCTCCATCTGCTACAGTCAACTTTCCGTATGTGATGAGTCCCATAGCGATCAACTCGCCCGAGTCTACTAGAGGGAACCACGGCAACATTTTTTCGGCAGAGCATTCCGTGGCATCGGACATGTTATAGTAGTAATGGCAACCTAAATAAATGAAAAAATATTAAATCTTCATGCCCTACTTACACACTAAGCCTAGGAACCGTACCTTCGAAGGTAGGAGTGTGTACTCACCCATCCAGGGAATGCAAGCCTGTTTAGTGAACAAGCTGTCGTCAGCGGCGATGTCCTCCGCGTCGGTAGAGATTTTCATTAATTCTCCATTAAAACCGGTCACCGAAACAAAGCCTTCTTGTAATATTTTCGTACTGTCTCGCGCAGCCAGGCGTTCCTCTTTACTTCTCTGGAGGGTCTCTATGGTAACATTCACAAGATATTATAAAAACTTTGTGGTAGGTAAGCGCATATACGATTTATAATTTACGAGGAGGATATCTTCATAGTTAGAAAAGGTATTCCATCACCATCATCATCATACATAAAAATATCATAATCGTACATACCTTCTGACACGAAGTATTGTTGGATGGCCCAGAAGTTTTTGGCCTCACCATCATCAGTAATTGTCCAAGTCTGGAAGCCTTGGGTATTCCAATCGAACACTGAGTCTGTATATTGATCTTTTGGTAACTGTAGGTAGAAGACTTAAGTTTTAGCATATACTTACTTAAAGATTTGTGGCTCTCTACAGTAGTGTGCAAACAGGGAGCCAACGAGTTTGATGTTCGTATAAAAGACTAGGTACGTATCTTGAAACAGGTTGATTAGTTTTGAAAATAGTTGTGGTTCAAATGGTGTTGCAGCTGTGAAGCGTAATGTAAGTAGTAAACTAGATAGCTACTAGATGTATCACCTACCCATTTATTTGTGGTAGTTGCTTAGTAAGTAATTAGATAACGTACCGATATCTGCATACCGGCTACGTATTCAGTGTCATCGAACATCACGCACACAATGTAGTCATTGTAACAATACATTATTAATTCTGGTAATGGTCCGTCGGGCCTTTCTGTCAGTGTCCATCCTTCTGAGACTGCATCGGCCACCGTTTTAGGGATATCAATGAAAAATGTTGTGCCTATACTTAGTCCCACGTCGAATCTCACTGCAAAATTAGATACAATTAAAGAAGTCGATAAGTAAGTATATGATTCATTATTACTGTAAATACGCGTAACAATGGGCTGCTACAAGTTATTTAGATTCTTAATACCTTGTTTGTTAAATGGAAATTTCAAGACATTAAAGTACCTATCTCAGTGGCGGATTTACCAGCAGGCTGAGTAGGCTGGAGCCTAGGACGGCAAATTTTAAGGGGCGGCAAATTTAGTTCATATTTTTTTTATTTCGGTTTACAAATTAAAAAAAATATATATTTTCACACACAATATACAAATTTTGAAAATTGGAAAGAAATTAAAATATTTTACAAAAATCGAAATATTCTCATATACAGATAATTAATAAATATTTCAACATCTCTGCATGAACAATTCTTAAACGCTTTACTAATTATACAATAATGATTATGAACTTTAAGAATATCGCAATAGCGATTCGATATATTTAGAGGCGGCAAAAATTTAATAGCCTACGGGCGGCAAATCTATAAATCCGCCACTGACCAATCTATTTCTATAGATAATAATTTTATTCAACTAGGTAGGGTATGTCAGTTTTTTTAATATATGGGTTATGTGACGGATCATCAATTGACCACCAGTGTTAGGTACCTTTGAGTCCGCCCTGCCATGCTCCTGAAACAGATAAATTGTTCGATAAATCAACACATTCGTCACCTGGGTCTTGTATCATCGATGTCGCCTCGGCACCGCGTAAGAAACGCACGGGAGACCAATTCAAGTCTTTTGAAAGTCCAGTCTCAGTTTACACAAAATTATAGAAAATATTGATTGACCACAATCACAGCAATCAGTAGGTCTAAAAATATCACTTTGGGAGAATCATAATGTGATCCGAATCTGATTGACATCGAAATGACAAAATAGGTGCAATTTATATTATGGGTCAGGGCAAACATAATGAACATCATAATAAAGTAATAATGCTCAAGGTGCTAGAGGGCGCACTAGTGTGCTGTGGGTCAAAAACTACGAAAACAAGCCTCTGACCGAGGTTGTTTTTAACGAGTAGTCTCATAAAGCCTGGTCTTTAAAACAACCTCTACTATACCTTTGAGTAACGTACGTAAAGGTTCAACAGATCAATATTACAAAATGTATTTTCAAAACTAAGGAGGGTAAGTATTACTTGCATATTAGGTAATATTAAAATATCATGAATCATTCTGTGTTTTAATTATATATTTTTCTATTTATTTTAGTACATTTAAGTTAACGCTTTATTAATATTTTAACGAGATGAAATTATATCGTAAATACATGAATTAAATCAATAAAAGGAATCACTTTTGTAATAGCTTTTTAAACGTTTGATGCTTAGTACAAAAAAACATACCACGTGCAGCAGAAATTGATATAAAAAATAATGTCAATATTTTCAAAACTGCCATTTGGTAGAGTTATTGCTTGCTTGAACCAGAAGTGATTCGCGTAACCAAGAGAACCTAATTTTATAATACTTACCTATCTACTCTACACCTGTTGTCTATCTCATCTTATCGTGATCTAGCATCTCAAGGCGATTGTAGCCGTTACTTACCTACTAGATTAATCTATCTAGCTTAACTAATCAGTGTACTTAATCATGATTAATAAAGGCCAGAGACTTACCTTATGTAAGCCTATGCCTAACATTTACCTGTGGTACCTAACTCCACAAAAACTTGTTAACATCATTTTCGGAGAAGGTAAGATCCATCCATTAATAGCGTATATGAAATCCTTATATTTTAAAATATAAGGACTAAATCCCTTATATTTTAAAATATAAGGACTAAATCTGATCCGAAGGTTTAAATTAGCAGTTTTGACTACGACAGAAACTTATGTAAGTTGTATATAATTATCTAGATAGGTACTTATTTATTTATTGTATGCGTGTTAGTTTTTACAGAACATCCATTATGGAAAATTATAATGACACTAATGCTTGCATTGGTCAAGGATACATATTTTCTGCGTTTGCGGTTGAAACTCTGGGACCTTGGGGTCCAGATGCTCATCAACTTTTCAAAGAGGTTGCACGTCGTCTGGTAGAAGCTTCTCGTGACAAGCGGGCTGGGGCTTTTCTCGCTCAGAGAATCAGCATTGCTATTCAACGTGGCAATGCTGCCAGCCTTCTTGGCACGATCCCGAGAGACACCGATTTGGGCCAAGTTTTCTACTTGTAATTAGTTTTTAGTTACTTATTTATTATTAATAAAATTTGTTCAAATCTTAATGACACTAGTTAACTATTTATTTTCATATGACTACGGTTTGTTAAATTGCTTTGAAAAGTCAGTAGGTAAATAAATTGTATGTATAAGGGTACCTAAGTACGGAACCCTCGTTGCACGACTTGACATCATATCTAGTTGCGGACTATCATACTGGCATGTCATAATATTATCATACACATAAGTGGTAACAAATTTCTGCGATTAAATCCAATCTTTGTATCAATGTTTGCGAAATCCATTTGTGGTCTAATCGCGCAAGATCGCAGTACATCAAAAACTATTAGGTACACGGGGTTTATAGTTACTTTACTCTATGCGCGCGGGTTAAATGCGGCATCGTCGTTGATTGGAGGGCGCTGCTAGGCTTAATAAGATTCAAGTAAGCGATTACTGCAGTAGGTACACAGTTAAAATATTTCCTTTGTCATAGTTATTTGCAGTCATTAACTCAGGAGTCGCAGGAATCCCCCTACCACAGATACTTTTATAGTAGCAGATATTACTAATTTTAAGAGGCCCCCGCCCAGCCAATATTTGAAACCGGTTAATGCAGAACCGAAATAATTATTTTTCTTAATAATTTCAAAAAAAATATAAAACTTAATCTTACTCAGTTGTCCCAGTGAGTTCCACTAGACCCTTCTACGAGTATCTACGCTACTCCTCGAAACCAATTCACTCCAAGTTTTAAATTGAAGTAAATTCGTAAATTGAAAGAAAACAATGAAGACAGGTACACAAAAATAGTTATTTTTCAATTTCGTCCGATAGTTGCTTCTCGATTGGTCGATTCAGACACAGATCACAGAACAGTAAAAAATATTTTAGTTATTTTTTACCTGGCAGCACTATTTATAATTCAAAAACTGTTCTTTACGAAAAAGATCGATTTATGAATCGATTCGAATCATAACCTAATGAATCGATTCACAAAAAAACCGAAGTCCAATAGATCGATTCCATAAGCAAATATTGATTTATTAACCGACTTTAAAAAAGGAAGTTATTAATTCGACTGTACATTTTTTTTATGTTTACCTTTGATTGGGAGAACCGATTTCGATGATTTTTTTTTTTAATGTGATGCTTTCCAAATGGTCCGGTTTTAATTTGGTTCAGTTCTGATGGTGGAATCCATGACAAATCGAGGGGAACTTTCGAAAATCTTATTGGCGACTAGGGCGCTTGTTAATTATTTGCGTTAAGTATTGAAAGTACTACATTTTAATGAAGGTGTGGAGTCGATCTGATGATGATGAACAGTAAGACAGTCGAAGGAACTCCTCAACGATTTACAGCAATTACCTAGTGTTTGGGCTTGATTATTTCGTATTGATGAGAACTTTACACCTAGATGGGTTACTTTACAGGTGCAGTTTGAAAATAGTCAGTGAAAAGCGCAAAAAAAATGTTATTAAGGTTGTTTTACTTTTTTTGTAAAAAAAAATCAAGTTTCATATATGGTCCCTGATTCTCTATTGGTTGAAAAATTAAAGCGCGCGGAGCTCGTAATTTAAATTCGTGGTTGGAAATAAGTTTATGGTTTTTACCAAAAAAAAAAACGAGTTTTGATTTCAAGGGTGAAATATCGATTCACTGATTTGATTCTAAACTGCAGTTCGATTTAAAAAATTTTTTTTTTTGGTCAATAATCGATTCTTCGATTAATCGATCTCAAATCGCCATCCCTAAACTGAAGTTTTGTTCCGCCGGCACGCTACCTAGTACCTCTTACTTGTTTGCTACTTAGCTAGATTGCTAGTAAATAACGTGTTTTGAAAGAATTCATTTACTTGTGTTTGTGTTAAGACATTAGTAATTTACAATGTCGAGTACATCACAAAAACACCGAAACTTCGTCGCGGAACCAATGGGCGAAAAGCCCGTTACAGATCTTGCAGGAGTTGGTGAAGTTTTAGGGAAAAGACTTGAAGTTGCAGGTTTTGACAAGGTTAGTAAAATTACGACTTGTCAATTAATCATTAGTAAAGTTTCCTTGCTATTTTGGTTTAATTCATACTTTATATTTATGTTTCAAATGCCAGAGACTGTCTGCCTGTCTACTTTCTGTTCCCAGAACTCAAGGCCGGACATAGTGTACTCAGAAAATTCGTATGCACCAGACAAAGCCGCTGGTAGTGACTAGTATTTTGTTAAAAAAATATTATGATGAATTAAATAATGAACAGTTTGTGGGCTGAGACCTGCCTGTTTGGAACAAATTGCTTAAATTGATAAACAATAATCTATTTTATAACCACCGGTAGGGACAGTAGATTTCCATTGTTTGTGGTTTCTAGAGGACTTGTAGTGTTGAACATAATATATTATTGTGTCTGTGCATCCCACACAGATTTTTATTAAGGTTGTTTGTCTACTCAATAGCTATATTGTTTCTTTGCAGGCTTATGTTGTTCTAGGCCAGTTTTTGGTATTGAAAAAGGACAAAGAACTATTTCAAGAGTGGATGAAGGAGACTTGCAGCGCAAACTCAAAACAATCAGCAGACTGCTACCAATGTTTGAAGGACTGGTGTGATGAATTTTTGTAATTTTCAATTGAACCACAAATTTTAAAACAATATTATTTTATTGTTACATTGAAGGTGAAATGTAAATAATGAATAAGTTTAATGAATGAGCAAGTACAATTAATGATTGTAAAGAACCCTAAGTCCAATTATAAATTTGACAAAAGAATGCCTTATACTTACATTTAAATGTACAATTTATAATGAACATTATTTTTTATAATATTATTTTATGGGCTCTAGCTGGAGGCTTTGTGAGCTAGGTCCACAAAATCCTCTTTCATTGTAGCTCCTGTTGAATCTGTAGCTGTGAAACAGGACTGGGGTCCACAAAGTCTTCTTCAATGTTCAGATGAGGATAATAATATTGTTATTATCTACAAGAATGTAATATAAATAAAACCAAATATGTAAGTTTTTGTAAATCCATTACATGTAGGTATTATAAAACAGTTCATTAATCCTTCGAATGTTTTCTAAGCTGTAGATGACTAATGTTCACTAAAAAAAACCTAACTCATTAAAATATTTCTATGAAGTAGGAAAATGTTTGTTATGGGGTATTCACACTAAATATATTTTGCATGAGAATGTATTGTAATCTTACCTTATGTTTATATATTTTATATATTTCCCTCAATACAAATAATGACTAATTTACAATATGATATTGTCAGTGCCACACCCCAGTCTGTGTAAATATGGATTGGACTTGAACATGGACACTCACTAGTAAAAGTTACATAAAAAGTTAAACACTATTACCTCTAGGAGTTGGCCTCATATTGACATGAATACAAACTGATATCAAATCTTTACTTCCTCGCTTCTGTCACTATGAAAGAGGTAATAAATATAATTTTATTTGTTTACTATAATATAGTCGTATTAATAATTGTACGACTAATTACGAAATATGAACGAAAATATCGGATAGGTATTTCGAAAGTTAATCCACTAAATACAGTCAGTCAAAAGAGGTTTTTCTTTCTTTAGAAGTGGTAGCAACCGTAAATTAATAAGGACTTCTTACAATGTATCGTCAAGATTCACAAAGTGACAAAGTACCCTGTTATTGTCGTGTTTACCTGCCTACAGTTCTAGTTGTTTCCCCAATTTGAGAGTACTGAGCAAACAGCTCCGATAAAAGAACTATCAAGATTTAATAAAATGTGCAAAGCCAGCAATTCAAATAATATTACATTAAATATTTATCCAAATGCACAACATATTCCTACTTTTAGAAAATCAGAGAGAAGAGAATAAAATAGAAGATCTAATAATAATAATATTTTTATATGTATAACTTATTAAAGACACAATTTTGTCAAACATGTTTTCTTTTATTTTTCTACACCTATCTACATTTTAATAAACTTAATAAAAAGAATATGTTGTTTTTAGCAAACTTTATTATCTAATGGGCGCTTTCACATGGACGATAACGGTAACGACACGATATCGTCCCGACAGTGGGAAAGCGCCCCATCTGCAAATTACTTCAAACTACTCAGTTATAGTAATTGATTACTCATGAGTATGATAACATTGGCTGTCACAATACTTGAGATAGCAATATGTATATAATGCTCACGCTATCCCAGAAGGGTCCCCGAAGGTGTAAGCAGAGGTGTTGTAACAACAATACCCTGTCTGCACCTGTACATATAAATAAAATTGAAATGTCCTGTTTGCGTATGAAAGTATATAGGTGCGTACTTCAATGATAAAATCACTTTCTTTTTAATTTTTATCTCCACCTCTGTTTGTTTCGTCTAATAACTGGACTTTCATTGGCAGTTGCCGATGTTACAGGGAGTAACTAGGCTACTTTTTATTAAATAGGGTTCCGTGAACTAAGCCACCCATGAAACTAAGTGTACGCGGGTGCTAGTTATGTTATAAGAATGGGTCTGTTGAGTCTCCGTATCAAGAGTAAACCTTGCAAAGGTCAAACGATGAAATTGTTGGTTGGTTAGTGCACAACCCCTATAGAATATTAACACCAAAATAAAAGATACCATTCCTTTCAACACATTATAATCATAAATTATATACATTACAATAAGTAAACAAGATTATAGTCACAGATAAAAAAACCGCTCAGTGAATTTAATTCAATGATTAAAGTAACATTTATTTACATACATAAACAACTTTGATAAAAATCGCTCGATAATAATGATTTTGATTAATACGGCCTGTGTGCGTAAGATTTCAAGGTAGCAAACAAATGCCCATTTCATGGCATAGGGTTACCACAGCCTATTGATACTATAAAATTGCAATTCCAGGGAAATAACGCACACTCCAAAATTGTTATAAAACTAATTTAAACCTGATCTACACATATCTATATGTACCAGAAACTGTTGATTCACACTAAGAAATATTGGTCGCATTTATTCATTTTTAAAGAAATTTCACAATTAACCAAAATCAATGACGGCGAAATCATTTTCGCAACAAAGAACTATTCATTCATAGGATTTGGAAAACCCCATACTTTTCCAGTTAAACAATTCACTTTATGAACTAAATATAATTTTACAAATTACATATTTATTGAATTTAGGCCATAACAACAACAAAGAATATAAAAAAGAATATTAATACACCAAAAACTTTGAACATTAGGGCCCTGTTACCTGTAATGTGTTGAAAGTACTTCATTATTTCTCTATGGCCAGCTTCCACATTCATCTCAGCTTCTTGAATGTTGGCATCAATTCTCCCTATTGCCTCATCTTGTTCCTTTACCATATGTGCCAGCTGCTGAAATATACCTCCTAGTTCTACAATGGTACTCTCAATATTGTGCATGGTTTCAGCTCTCTGCTGCAGATATGAATCAGAGTCATCCCTTAGTGCTAATTGTTGGGTTTGGAGAGGAGACGTCTCTTCTAGGTTTATGCTGACATCATCCTGTTGTAACAGTGAGGGGACTTCTTTGACAACAGGTGCTACTCTGGAGAACTGCTCACGCCTGTTGTTTTGATGCTTCAAGTTTTCAGAACGCACCTCAAGTACCTACAAAATAACAAAATTCATTTCTGTTTCTGTTTACCCTATTCATTGTTTCTAAATACTAGGGGAAGTTAAAGCAGTCTGGACAAATGAAGAGTTGTGGGTTCGAGTACTACGAGTGGGGTTTAAGAATATAGGATATAAACATGTGTCATGCATAAAAGTCAAATGTATAGGAATAGTTTATAATAAAATCAGATCCTCCAAATTAAACACACAACAAGATGAGATCATAGCCTTTTTGCTGGTTGATGTCAAACACTTTGCTATTGTAAATCATAATTATTGATTGACTTTAATAGTAGAAATTGTGATTTACCTGTTTGAATTGATTGCTCATGGATGCCAGCCTTGACTGCAACGCAAGCACAACACTGGATGAGTGGCTGTGCATACTCTTCCTGCCTCGTGGCATCTCGCCCAGTCTTGCTATTTGCTGATTCAATGAACTTAGGTCACCCTTTATAATGTAAGTCAGCTCTTGTATTTCAGTAGGACGATCATCAAATAATGACTTTTTCTTTGCCACTGAAATTAATAACTCAATCAAATTATAAAGTTTTGTTCATCAATTGGTTGGGAACTCTGGAATAATTACACACAGAAATTATATGATATAGGGTGAGTCTGTCCCTCCCAAAAATTACTATAATCATAGTACTAGATCTGGCTGCAGAATTAGTGTGTTAATTCAAATGCCCCTGCACCGGCTAATATCAAGTTCAGCATGGAAAATAATGACCAGTTGCTCTTAGATGGTACTCTAAAACTAACATGGTCCCTGTGAAACTCAACTCCAACACAAGTTCGGTGTGCTATGTGCTTCTATAAACAAATCTCCAAATAATGATGAAGATTCTGATATTTGTAGCAATGAGTGTAATAGCTGGGATGATAGTCTATGTGAAAGCTCTGATGATTCGGATTTTTAAATAAGAGTCGCACTCAAATATATTATACATTTTGAAGTTTTTTAGTTAGCTGTTATTTTAACTGTAATTAATCTGTAACAGACAATTTAATACCTGCATAAAATGTCATATTTTTTTAAGTAACCTTGGTGTTATTTTTCATCTATATTACATAATCGTTGTCATTTTTAAATTGGTGTTGACTACTAGGTACACTACTGCATTAAAATTTGGATTTCAGCAAATACTTTATGTGCACTAATTCTGCAGCTGGGTCTTAGACAATCAGAAGTATTTACATTAAAATATATTACTTATAGACCCTTAAATCTGTTTACCACAAACCATGTCTAAGCACCATAGTAGGTACACCAAATAAATCACATCTGTTTGCCAAGTCTTGGTTAAATGTTGGGGAATTAATTTAACACATATTTCATCTTCTTCGTAAATTCAGTTTGACACACAGGCGTGTTGTTAGTAGTGAATGCATTAATCTGTGGATGCTAATTATGATCCACAGCATAATTTGTATTAAGATGTACAAACATTAAATAAATTAATTGAATGTTTGATTACACTAGTCTGATTATAGCTTGACTTGTTACTTACATATTGCGAGCTTTTCTAACTTTGCATATGTGCTAGTAATATTCTTACTAATCACTTTAGCCATACTCATGAATTGGGAATAGGTCTCAAGGACTGCTTTCCGCTCATCTCTCACAGCTGGCCGGACCAGTGTCCTGCCTTGTAAGCTTCGGACAGTAGATACAAATTCATTAGTTCTGTCTCTTGCAGCCATGACTGGTTCGAAAACAAATTCTTCAAGGAAATCAAAAGCAAAATCTCGATCAATAGTAGTCGCACCAAGATCTTTGTTTTGTTGAGTCTGTGACGGTGGGTATCTTGGGGTGTAAGGTGAAGGTTGCGATCCTTTTTTATCCAATTTGCTATATGAATCAGGCTCCTCCAAATCTCCTCGTTCTGTCACACCTCCGACGTTGCGCCGACGAGGGAGCATTGCATTCTAGATGATTAAGAGCAATGCATAAACTTGTATAATAATAAACTGTTAAAGTAAGTGAGGAAAACAATAAAAAACTATTCTGAAACTATGACACAATTTACACTCCAAATTGAGTAAAAAGGTACTCTAATATTCTTGTTTACCTACTTAGCAAAAATCAGAGAGAGAGAGAGAGAACTTGAGAGAATTTAAGGATAGGCAAGACAAGATATACTATTTGACACGTCACCATCACAATCTATAAAAATTCGGTTGACAATTCACGCAGACTATTGCCATTTTAAAATAAGGGAAAAGAACATGCCCATTAAATTAAACTGTACAAACTTGTGGTACTTACTTACAGATAAAATGTCATAGATAGGTCATATCATAGATAAATAAAGTTAATTTTATCATACAACATTTTAAAATTCCCATACATATGAACGGTTATGATTTCGGTTTTCTTCTTTCCTACAGATTAAACAAATTACCGATTAAAGGGGCACACACGGGCCGTTCTAGTCAAGCACAGCCTCCGCGGTGTGATTATTGGCTAAAGCTGGGTTTAGAAGGGAAACCGGTCCTAAAAACAAACATCATTCATTTCAGTTACTAGTACTTATCTACCGGGAATAGAAGTTTAAAGTTCCGAGATTTACCAGTTAAACAAAGAACAAAAAATAAAATTATTCTCGATAGAAATTAAGATTTTCTTAGTAGAACTACTGAGGTCTACTCTACAAAACAATACTGTTATAGGTCAGACGTAATGCTAGATGACAAGACAGATTGACTTTACAAAACATTTCGCAAATTGTAAAGAACAGCAGTTTTTTTAAAATGAAAATAGAAAATGATTTCATTTGTAGCACAAATAATACATTTATCAGCAGTAACAATACAGAACTTCCTACTAGCGGCCTCATTTGTAGGCAGATTGATTATCACCGCTATTTCTTGGGTGTGCTTAATGTTTTATAGTACTCTTGAAAGTCTTACGATATTTTTTCAAATTATTTATGAAGACAATGTGGCAATTTTCTCCGAAGATATACCACATTCAACAATTGGTATAATTGAGACACTCAAAAGCCAAATATATTTTCTACAAGATTCTTTGTCAATTGTATATCATGGAACGCATTTAAAAGCAAGTGCAATAGTTGCTTCATTGTACTGGTGCCTTGACGCGGTTGTTGTCATAATATATGAAGTGCTTTCTTTGTGGATGAATGCAGTAGTACTTGTTGGTGATACACTGTGGCTCATGATAACATTTCTTCCTGTCCACCTGCCCCTGCTGATGAAGTTATTACTTGAATCAATAACAAACATAATTGTGGAAATTGCTGTGGATGCATACATGCACTTATTGAAACTTACGAATTTTCTAACAGAAGTGCCTTTGGAATCATTCTTAGGAATTACAAGTGCAATAATTATTATACGAGTATGTGTACACTTTAAGGAGACAATAGTGTCTCAGACATCACTGCTGTACTGGACTATGATCAGGCAATTTATGTACCTCTATTATGCAGTCTACAATTATTGGATTAACCCTGAGGTGAGAGTCATAGCACAGCTTGCAAGTGGTCAAGTGACTGAAGCCATAGATGACAATCTCAGTAGCCACGAGGTTGATGATCCCAACAGCACAGATGCATTGTGTATTATTTGTCAAGAACGGCAAAAGTGTGTTTTGACTTTACCTTGTCGTCATGTTTGTTTGTGTGCCGAGTGCTGCAGGCGTTTGTATGGATATCAAAGGACTTGTCCCATCTGCAGAACATTCATTTATCACTCTGTTACAGTATATTTGTGACATTTTGATAGTCAAATTATCAAAAGTGACTGTATGAACACATTCCTCAAATTGCATTTTATATGGTCAAGTAAAATCCTTCATTGTTATGAAAAAAGTTAAACCCATTATGTTTTTTTACTTATTGTAAGGCATATGTCTCTATTCTGAGGTGTGCTTGTATTGTTAATAATTAATAATTTTAGGAGGTGAGTTGTGTCATTTTCAAGGTGTAATGTTTTACTGTTTGGAATTTCCATGGATGGCCTGTTGTTTGGAACAAAAAACTTGTTGTTTAAAACTTTTAGGTATCTATTTTTATACATATTTAAATATAAGTGTATATTGTGCTGTACAACAATGTTATTTTCATTTGTGGAAGAGGTTAAGTTGTATGATGATGGGCAAAAACCAAAGTAATATAATTATAGATATCTAATAGTGTTAATTTTATTACACAGATATTTTACAACTCCAGTACCTTTGCTTACTGTAGGCTTTTGATTGTATGATTTAGATCATAGAGATCTGAAAAGGTTTTTTATCATTATTTACCTTTTGTTATAGCAATCAGCAGTAAAGAGATTGTAGTGAAGTCAAACCAAAATTATGATTTAAAAATAAGATGAATGGGTAAACAGTAAATGCCCTACTCAGTGCCACCAATTTGCAGTCATACCATATTTCATCTCATTTTTAGGACAAAATAAATCTTAATTGGATTCTCAATCCATCTGATCTTGACAATGAAAAAAAGTAGGAAGGGTACTAAAAATATAATTAATTTAAAATATTATAAAAAATATTGTGGACTTACTATGCTCATTTATGATTAAGCCACTAAATAAAGCAACATAATATTTGTTAATCACAACTTAACACTATTTTGTTACTTTAACTGATTGTTCAAAGTATTCACTTATTTACATGCTTAAAACTATGATCAAAGTTTTGATTTACAAGGATCTGGAACAAATAACTTATGAAACAGTTTAATAATTTACAGGGAATATGATTTTTAAGTTTACACAAATAGTTAGTTAGTTAATCTTTGGAAAAATATGGAATATTAGGGCTACATTGTCATAACTGCCTCATGTGGGAATTATTCAACATGTAGTTCTCTGTGTCTGGTCTAACATCAACGTTGGTCATACTTCTCCTGACTCTTGTGTTTAGGTTTAAATCTCTAAATGAAAGTTCAACATCTTTAAAAGCATTTAACATAAATACTGCAGTCATCACTACAAGAAAACCACAAATACAACCTAGAATATCTTCAGCTTTCATACAAACCCATTCTTTGAAAAGAATTCCAGAGGCAATTACAACCAATACAGTGAACATCACATAGTACACTGGTGTAACAACACTTGTGTTAAATATGTCAAGGGACTTATTCAAGTAATTCATTTGAACCATAATACATATAACACATGTGCATAGAAGTAACCAAAATATAAAGTTTGTGAAATTATTAACGTCTCCAGTGATTGTTTCTTTTATACCCAAAGCAACTGCTTTGCAAAAAACAACAGTTAAACTGCCTATAGCGGAACAAAGCAACAAGTAGACACCAATATTGGTGTTACCAAATCTTGGTATGAACACAACCTTTATAATAAAACTCATCACAAAAATTGTTACAACATAAGACATAAACATATAGTCACATAACTTACTAACTAATTCTGCAAATGTTTTGATTTCTTCTGATTTTGGTGAATGTATCACAAAGATGATTGATCCAATAATGCATAGGAAACACCCAATCTGCAATGGAAAAACTTGTTCAATAATTTATAATTTGATGAGGGACTATTCCATAAGCTTATACTCTATAACTGGTGAGTTGTGTCATCTTTTCAATCATAATGGTACACAATAAAAGTTGTTTTTTTTTTGAGTAGAACTGGAAGCTGGGTACATCTATGTATGGCATGAACTCAACTATCACACTAGTTTCCAAATGATAAGGACTTTATTACCATTCCCACCCACAGTTATATTGTGTGGTGAATTGATTTAGGTCATATAACTTAACCCTATGGTACTAACTGAGGCCTAGAAAGTGGTCCTTAATATTTGAGTTGAATGTTAAAAATATATCTACAATAATATCATAAAGAGGAAAACTTTGTTTGGTTGTAATGAATAGGCTCAAAAATTACTGGTCCAATTTCAAAAATTCTTTCACCATTGGATAGCTACATCATCAGCAAGTAACATAGGCTATATTTTATCCCCATACTCCCATGGGAACGGGAACTATGGGGGTGAAACTGCATGAGGTCCGCTAGTTAACTATATTCTGATAAAAATATGATGTGTGGAATTGCAAGTCATACATACCTTTCCTATAAAATTTAGCTTCTCTTCAATGAATTTGGATGCTAACACTGCAGCTACCAAGACGCTAAGGGCTCCAAGTGGTGTCACCAGGGCAGCTGGTGCAAACGCATATGCCAGCAAGTTTGCACCTTCTCCAACACCCACTGAAAGATTAAACATGGTTCAGTATACTAGTAATATTTACATATTAAATTTTCTGCATTCATATAACACAAGAAATTAAATATTACTTGTTAACAGTCCAAGCCACCATAACCATTGTTTCAGATATGCATAACCACCAGATGCTGCTCTTACATTCCCTGATGTATTGAGTTTTCTTAAGGCTATTTTTTTTATGACAAAACTTGAACCTATGAATACGCTAGATGATACTGCAAGACCTAACCCTATCATGAAAGACGCGCTGTCGTATTCGCGCCCGTCAACTTTTAATGGTGCAGTCTTCATAATTGATGAGGAAATTAACTTATAAATTTGTTATAAAATAATGATGTTACACCCTGTGACTCAGCCGGCCTTATCTTTGGCATTATACAATTGATACATAATTTTAAGGGAAGTCTAGAATTCAATTAAAGAGGCATTAATTAAAGTAGGAAGAAAACTTTGAACGAATCATACTCATTAATAAACATAATTTAGTGAGATGGATTTTGAATTGAGGAGTGTATTTTTTAGTTTTATCTTTTTAAAAATGATTGATTGACATTGACATTTGACTGTGGTTGAAAGATAAAATAGGAGTTACCATGTAGAAGAAAATATATTGCTTTACACTAAATGTAAATTAAAGTACATATACACGATACAGCAATGAAAAACCAAGTTTTATAAAAATTATCTGTCTGTCTATTTGTTCCGGCTAATATCGGAAACGGCTGAACCGATTTAAAAATAACTTTCATTGGCAGATAGCTTATGTTTCAAGGCGTTATATTTATCGGGTACTTATATTTAGAAAATATTAGTGTTCCGCGTAATAAACATTGAAACCATATCCACGCGGGAGAAACCGCAGGACACAGCTAGGAGATTTATAAAAAAAATACTGGTCTTCTAATAGACTCATGAAAATACTGAAAATCTTTGAATAGTTTTCTCGAGTTTGGTGGTGTCTGTGGTCGCTTAAAATTATTTTAAGTCTATGATAGTCTGTATTACATTTGCTGTGGTTATAGATGATTAACCTTTAAATTTATCCGTCAATAAATTAAATTTCTGTAATCTATACTTCACTTAGTTTCCATTCCATTCCATGCCTACTAGAAGCTAGATAGAGATGTGAGAGTTGAGTTTTTATTTTGCTAGTATTACACTCATGAACACATGTTTTAATTGTTCCTTGCGAATTAGCAGAGCCAACAGCTAATCCTTTGAAACATGGTAAGTGTCCAGAAAGTTACTAAGTTTTGTTTGTCAAATTACTTGTTTCAAAAGTTTTGTTGATTGATCAATTTTAGGAGCCCCCAGTTGGTGGGACATGCTCGCCTGGTTTAATCAGTTCAGCGCCGTTGCTGCCACCGCCGATGCTAGGCGGCTTGGCTCCGCCTATGCCGCCGGCTGTGGCAATGCCACCGGTGCCTGGGATGCCTACTAACATGGCTGGAATGCCTCCCCCAATGGCCTTTCCCCCAATGATACCACCCTTCTCTATGCCGCCACCAGGATTCCCTGCATACAAAACGGTATGTTAGGTTTAAATTTTAAAATGTAATAAAAGGCAATTGTGATATTCTACTAGGTAGCAATCTTTGTAAGTTGTCAATGTGCTGCTAATAAATTAATTCTATTTCAGGATTTAACTGCACCTGCACCAGAAATTATACCAATGGCAAATCAGAGTAGTCCATGGTCTGAACACAAAGCACCTGATGGCCGAACATATTATTATAACTCAGTTACCAAACAGAGTCTTTGGGAAAAGCCTGATGACATGAAAACTCCAGCAGAGGTATGAATTGTAAGGAAATAATATCTTTATGAACAATTTCATTTTAGTGATTTTACAAAAGTATCATATCAGCTTATATACATAGCTACAATGATGCAGCAATGTACAGGTAAATTACTCGTCACTGTAGCAGGTTAAGATGTTGTGTTGCATATTACCACTGCTTAAACCTATATGTATTCTGGCCTTTGTAAAGTACTGTCTGTTGCAACTATGTCTGATGTTCACCACAAACTAACACTAAATATAGATTTTTTACTAGTCTTAGTTATTATAACGAAAGAAACATAGTTTTAGATGAAGATACAGTGTACACTTAGGTTTTATCTTCTACATCAGGAGCTCATATATCCTTAAAGTATGTCTACACAACAGGTAAACTGTTTTGGCAAGTTTTGTATTAATCCATGTGTCTGTGTCAACTCCTATAATTGTTTATATTCAGCTCCTGGTGTTAGGTATACAAATATGAGGTTTTTGGTATTTGAGGTATCATATCATCTCTGAAATAGGTCCATACTTAGTCCAACTTATGTATTGTTTTACAACACTTCATCACAGAAACTGCTGTCAGCCTGTGTTTGGAAGGAATACACAACGGATGCTGGGAGACTGTATTATCACAATATAGAAACCAAGGAATCCTCCTGGGTTGTTCCCCCGGAACTTCAAGATATCAAAGATAAGATTGCTGCGGAGGAGGCTGCACAGTAAGCATTTCCCAATCTAACCTAATGAACTCTTCAAACTCATTGGATATTGAAAAGTATTTGGTTCCTATAAATTTTTTGCTTTGAAAATAACATTCATTGATGGACAAAGTCAAAGACAAAAATATCTTTATTCAATTAGACTTTTTACAAAGTACTTTCAAATTGTGGGAATGACATAATTGTACAGGATTATACATGCTACCGCCAGGTTTGGAAGGTTGCTTTTACTGAGAAGAGCCTGACAAGAAACTCAGTAATTACTCTTTTCAAAAATATTATACAATTTTAAGTTCATAAAAAATTACATAAATAAAAGTCTAGTAGTTCTACTTATACCTAAATGTGTAGTTTGATAACACTGATAACATTTACAGTTCCGTTAACTGTCATTACAAATAATAATTATGTATTGCTTAGGCACTGGCTGTGGTGGCACCCATGGTTTTAGCTGCATATAGTTTAATTCCTTCCAACAATCTACATAGCCTATGCTATTCCTGATGAATCTGACTTAATGAATCATATACCATTTGGTAGATCCAAGGATTAAAGAACTATTAAATTATATTTTTGCAGGATTATATTAAATGCAGAAGTGCCTCCTGGCGAGGTACCCCTTCCATCCTCTCCAGGAATGCCATCCTCCAGTTCGGCCCTTGATGAAGCAATGGCCAAGACACTTGCATCAATGGACTCCAACTTAACCAATTCTATACCTATACCAGAGGAAGGTAGGTTTTATTTCAAAAATCCATGTTTTTATTTTAGTAGGATCCAACTGCACTCACACAATAAAAAGATAGTTCTGGATATATTCAATTCATAAATTTATTAATTATTGTTCTTAATTAAAAATTAATCCTTAATAATTTTGTGAACCTATTAAATAAATCGGAATTTGAATTAGCGCAACCAGAAGAACCAGTAACAGCAGCAAACACCAACGGAGCTGACAATACAGAGCCAACACCAGAATTGCAGTATAAGGATAAGAAGGAAGCTATTGAAGCATTCAAAGAGCTTTTGAAAGATAGGGTGAGAGAATATTGACATCTTATTTTAGTAAGGATCTCACTTAATCTTATGTGAGTTAAATGGGAGATATAAATTAATATATTAGTCTTTAATGAAAAAAAATGGTGCAATTAATGCAAGTGATCTAAACCATGATAAGTTTACCTCTAAATAGTTGACTAATACATCACACCTAATAGTATATGATGATTCAATTACTTCCAAATACTGTAATGTGTATGTCTTTGCTAGAATGTTCCATCAAATGCAACATGGGAACAATGTGTGAAGATTATATCGAAGGACCCTCGGTATGCTGCATTTAAAAAGCTTAATGAAAAGAAACAAGCCTTTAATGCATACAAGACCCAAAAACTGAAGGATGAACGGGAAGAGCAGAGGTCAGTTATTTGAAGTCATATTATCTCTATAGATAAATAAATTGAAGTGTCTCTTTTTTAATTCCATATTAACAGTATTTCTCTAAATGCATATGAAAGTATGTACAATACTCAAATAAAAAACCTCTCTGAAACGGCTGGACCGATTTTAACGTGACTTTCACTGGCAGATAGCTACTGTTACAAGGAGTAACTTAGGCTACTTTTATTTAAAAAAACATTAGGGTTCCACGGGCCACTCATGAAAATAAGTCTATGTTGGTAAAACCGCAGAGCACGGCTAGTTATAAAATAACCATGAAAAAAAATGTAACACCTCTGAGTCTGGGAATTAAGAAAGTGGACTGTAATTTAATTAAAATTGAGACCATTTCAAACAATTGAAGTACCTTCATTTATTACTATTATATTCTCAGGTTGAAGACTAAGAAGAATCGAGAGAGTCTAGAAGAATTTCTGCTGAGTTGTGACCGTGTTACGTCATTGACCAAATATTACAAATGTGAAGAAATGTTCAGCAATCTGGAGGTACTATACAATCGCGCTATTACAGTTCTTATTTATACTCATGGTTTAAACGAGTAAAGTACTAATATTGTATAATAATATGTACATAGAAACTTAAAATCATAATATACCTACTTGCACTATTGGTGCGCTAACATATTTTTTTAAGTTTGAAAATTATGTGAAATTTTTTTAGATTTGGCGATGTGTCCCCGAGTCGGACCGTCGAGATATTTACGATGACTGTATATTTACAATTGCAAAACGGGAGAAAGAAGAGGCAAAGGTTTTGAAAAAACGTAACATGAAAATGTTAGCACAGGTAACTTACTTACCAGTATTTGTATATTCTTCTCATTATACAGGATGTCGGAGATAATAGGACAGCTGTTAAAATATGTGATAGGGTATAATTTTAGGAAGCAAATAAAATTATTATGACTAAAATGTCTTCATCCGTTTTCGAGTAATTGACGTTCAAAGTTAGCCATACAAGATCTTATTTTCGCAAAATCAGCTGTAGCGTTAGAGTAATTCACGTGAAATCTTACTACGTTTTTATTTTTTACCCACTAATAATCCCATAAAACCATTTTCCAAAACCAGTAAGCTTCTCCTTAACTTGAACAAGTTTAATAACCGCGTACGTAATGTAGGTAAACGCGGCCGTGCGTTCATTCAATCGCTTAAGGCCGCGAGCTATTCGGCCCTTAGCAACCATAGCCTTTAACTACATAGTGATTACAACAAATATATTCATAAAACCCAACAACTTCTAGAAGACAACTGTTCCTTTTTCTCCGACGCCCTGTATAATTGTTTTGGTATAATTAATATGATAAAACTAGTGTTAAATGAGAAAAGAAACATCATACTACAGTTTCAAATGAGGTTTCCATTGGACAGAAAAATATTGTATGTTTATTTGTAGGATATCAACTCACAAATATTGTTTGTTTGGTTTTAAGCGTGAGTTGAGGCCAGGGGCATCTGATATTTAATAATATTAGCCGTGTTTTGGTTATTAGGTTTTGGAGAATATGAGCGAAATCACTTACAGCAGCACTTGGAGTGAAGCGCAAGTATTGCTTTTGGAGAATTCCGCCTTCAAGAATGATGTTAGTTTGTTGGGCATGGACAAGGAAGATGCTCTTATCGGTAGGTTATGAGTTCTAATCACTTAGGACTCCGCGGTACATAACATAGTTTTTTAATTTACATTTTAATTTTTTTAGTATTTGAACAACACATAAGGAATTTGGAGGCTGAGTACTTACAAGAAAGAGAACAGGTTAAGAAGAGAAACAAACGGCTGCAGAGGAAGAATAGGGACAACTTCCTGGTCAGTATATAGACAAGAAGTCTCGCATTTTGTTTAAACAAAGAATGTTATTTAATTATGAAAATGATTAAATATTAAAACTAAATGTATCAAAGTCAAAGTCAAAGTCAAAGTCAAAAGTATCTTTATTCGATTAGACTTTTACAAAGCACTTTCAAATCGTCAGAATGACACAATTATACAGGATTATACATGCTACCGCCAGGTTCGGAAGGTTGCTTTTACTGAGAAGAACCTGGCAAGAAACTCAGTAATTACTCTTTTCAAAAATATTATACAATTTAAAGAATACAAAATAAATAATTTAAAAAAATTTAAAAAACGTATCGACTAGAACTTGGTGTCAGTGAATGGGTTAGGAAAAAAATTATATCGGGTTTCACGATATCTAAATTTATATTGTGTACATTAATTATTTTTCATTTTAAATTACTTTTTTCACAGGCTTTGCTTGACGGCTTACATGAAGAGGGCAAGCTCACATCTATGTCTCTCTGGGTTGAATTGTATCCTGTGATATCGGCTGACATGCGATTTTCTGCAATGCTTGGTAAATCATGTTATTCTTATTACAATTGGAGTTATACAGTAGGTTGGATGTTGGACCTTTTAAGATGTGTTGTATATATGACCGAAATTAGCCCAATCACTAAAAAGGCTGGCATAGGAGTAATATTTGAATATAAAACTCTCGTTTCACAGTGTATTGATAATGTTGTAGGACAAAGTGGGTCGACACCGCTAGATCTTTTCAAGTTCTACGTGGAGAACTTGAAGGCGCGCTTCCACGACGAGAAGAAGGTGATCAAGGAAATATTGAAGGAGAAGGAGTTCGACGTGAAACCTGACACCACTTTCGAAGAGTTCGCGACCGTGGTCTGCGAGGACAGCAAGTCCGCCTCGCTCGACGCCGGCAACGTTAAGCTCACCTACAACTCGCTCTTGGAGAAGGTGCGTACGACACAAGCAGATACTCTTCAATACGAACCTTGCACAGATTTTCATCAGCTGTTTATGAGATATGTTCCGTCTTTAAACTGTAAATAAAAACATTATTCTTAATCGTTAAACACTTGGCAGAGCGGTCGTGATCTTAATGAAGTGTTGGTAGCTTGCCACTCATGTCAGGCTGCTGCGTTACGGGAGCATTTGTTGATAGTAAGCCCACCCATCACAGATTTATCTGGTCAGTCCTTTGGTGATCTGACACGTGCCTGACTGAAAACATACTCAAAATCTAATCTCAAAAATATAATTATTTGACTAGACATTGAACAAAGTACTATCAAGCTGTCAGTCAGAATGACATGATTATACAGGATTATAAATGGCCAGGTTCGAAAGGTCGCTTAAAATAAGGTATTATGTATTCCCATTATGTTTCCATCTATGCAACTTTTATAAGCAAGGGGCTAATATATATTTCATAACTCATCAAGTCAAAACCAGCTTAAGATGACTCTTAGAACTTTAAATGTGGTTTTAAATCGGTCCGCTGCGAGAGTCTACTGCTTTCCATGCTTAAAAGCAATTCAGACTACGTTCTACCTAGATACTGAGGTCTTTCCTCTTTCGGTTAAAATATTATGTATGTACAGGCGGAGGCTAAAAACAAGGAGAAGTTAAAAGAGGAGTCGAAGGCGCAGAAGAAGATTGAGTCGGCGTTCAAATGGGCGCTGAGTGAAGCTAACGTGGACCACCAGTTGCCGTGGAGCGAGGTGCGGGCTTCGCTCGACCTCTCCGCGCCCGAGCTGGCCGCCGTGCCTGACGATGACCAGCGCGCACGCATATACAAGGTACACTACTAACGATACACACAATCAATGGTGGTCTATTCTTCGACATTCATAAGTGCTAACCTAACCTAATCTGAATAAATTAATTTTTATTTTCAATCATTATATTGGTAATTGGTCTTAATCTTTAAATAGTATAAATTGAATTTCAATTCAAAATTATATTGTCTGTTTGAACTGAACTCCGATGGGTTGATTTATAGTTAAAAAAAAATCATATTCAATTAAAAGATATTTATAGAGAAAAGTCAACGTTTTGGAATAGTCTTAAAAACGTAGCCCGAAGTGATGGCGGGTCGCTACTACAAATACAAATACAAACTACAACTACAAATACAAATATCCCACCCGAGATGTGCGAGGATGACTACCGAGAGATGTGTTTTAAAGAAGCAATAGAATCGTTTAATTTACCTAGCCTCACTCTGATGCTATTAGTTCTTAATAATACAAGGAGGTCCATTTTAAATTACAGTGAAGAAGATCAATTATACTGTGTCCCTGAGGTGAATAAGCTTGGGTCCGTAGAGGGGAGACGCTAATAAGGGATCCAGATTAGGAATACATATTTTCAGGGCCACAGTATAGGCGTTTATTTTTCTTGATAAAACGTTTTCTAGTATGCAGTGTGCTCATGATGCATCATGGTTCTCATCCTACTTGACCCCGCGAATCGCGCCATATACCGGACACCATTGTAAATTATGTGTATTTTTCTGCCAGGACTACCAGAACGAGCAAGAAGATAGTTGTATGCATTATCATCATCCTAAACTACGGAAGTCAAAACGTTCCAAAAAGAAGAAGAGATCGCATTCAGCATCCTTGGTAAGTTATTATAAATTGAAGACCATCTCATCTATGATTTATTATTAAATAACATTGCTTTGAACAAATTCCACTTGAATTAAGTTACTGCTGTAATTGAGAATATGATGGGTAACATTAAGGTGCAACCTGATGTAAGCCGCTCGACGCTCGTTTCCAGCGACAAATATGGTCACGTGATATGTAGCGATACGTGATAGGAGCGGCATGTATGACGTAGTTCCTTTTTGAGTCGCGGGAAATATAAAATGAAGTTACGTGACCACATTTGTCGCTGGAAACGAGCGTCGAGCGGCTGCATGAGGCCGCACCTTTACGCTTCATACGACGCGGCGACGGTACGGTAACGAAGGTTTAAAAAAGGTTTTTACATAACCTGCTGAAGGAACAAGTCTGTTCATCTATATATTTAAGTAGTGTCAATTTGAACAGCAGGCGTTGAAATACGAGTAGTGTTGCTCTGTGCTGTCGCTTTGAAGATACTTTAATTGTCTGCATATTCCTATTGTTAAAAATTATATGTAATTGTGCAGTCGCGGTCGCGCTCAGTGTCGCCAGCTTCGGCCAGCCATTCAGAGGACGAGGGGCGCCACTCCAAGCCCAAGAAGAAGCACAGGAAGCACTCGCCAGCACCGGTTATTTCCATACATTACTATTTATTCATATAAAATCGGATCTGCACATTGTATTCAACATGTGCTCACGACGGTATTCCCCGAAGAAGTAGGCAGAGGTGTATTTATGGTACACCCACATTCCACCAGTTATAAGTCTTACGTAATTTGTCATCAAGACACCAGCTTGCTACAGAAAAATTACAAATAGAAAAACCTAATATCACTTTGCTCGACCCGGGAATCGAACCCAGGACCACGTGTTCCGCATAGCCGTAGTCTTTGTATTGTTAATGAGAGCAAAGTTTGCTGTGGTATTGTGGAGCAGGCCATGGCCCAGGCGTCGTGTGAAACCTCAAAGGCGTTATATACCGACTTTTTGTTTCCTATGAGGTCCCTTAAATAGCGGGGTTATTCCTACATCAATGAGAACTAGCGGATGTCATGCGGTTTCACTCGCGTAGTTCCCGTTCCCGTAGGAGTACAGGGATAAAATACAGCCTATATTAATCAGTGATAATGTAGCTTTCAAAAGGTGAAAGAATTTTTGAAATCGGTGCAGAACTTTTGAGCCTATTCGTTACAAACATACATACAAATCTTTCCTCTTTATAATATTAGTATAGAAGACGACTAATGTTGAATGTGCACATGTACCAGAGGTCGGTGACCCCGGAGGAGGGCGGGCTGTCGTCAGAGGAGGCGCGGCCCAAAGGCAGGAAGAGCAAGCGCAGCGCGCCCTCCAGTCCCGACGAACACGCGCACAAACCCAAGAGGAAGAAGGATAAAAAGGACAAGAAAGACCGGTCAGTACTATTTATTTATACTGTTTCTACATCCACAAACAGGCAGGAAGGTCTCTATTTTTCAAATTAAAAATATGTTTTTTTTACTACTTAGGCAACAAATAAGCGTACAGTTTGTCCGACGGTAAGTAGTTACTACAGCCTATGAATGTTAGTAACATCAAGTGTTACTCGCACGTTGCCCACTTTATGAAGAACTAGCGGACGTCATGGGGTTCCATCCGCGTAGTTCCTGTTCCCGTGGGAGTACGTGGATAAAATAGCAGCCTATATTAATCAGTGATAACAATGGTAACATTCAAATGGTGAAATATTTTTTTAAAATTGGACATACATAAAAAAACATAGTATAGATGAAATGACTGTGTTAGGTAGTGATGCAATATCAATTAATGCTAACCCCACTAACCCCTACTAATCTCTTCCATGGACCTCTACTTTAATAAAATACATTTCGTTTATATATCGTGACGGCACCAGTAGTGAGAGGAATGATTAGCACTTTGAGTTGTGTTTGTGCACAGATCGTCTGCGGTGTGGAGCGACGCCGAGCTAGAGTCTCGCCGCGCGGCGCTACTCGCCCAGCTTCACGAACAGGAGGCCGAATGACCCTCGCCTCACACTTCTAACATTACACCGCTCCCTATGCTACCTTCGGAGGACAATTGTCAAAACTCAATCAATTTATGGAAATCAGACAATTCTCTGGCGCTATAAATCAAGATTAATGGCGGCCAGCTTACTGCGGTGCATACATACAGGTTGGGCCTAAGATGCGGTCTGACTTCCAAATATTTATGTATACTGATTGTTCGTAAAATCTTAGAATTAGTATAGCATTATATTCACTGATCCAGACATCTCGTAATCAATATTGGACGTATAAGCTATGTTCATAACAATCATTCCTATTGTAACCTATTGGTGGACAATTACTTAATAATTTTTAAATTCCCTGTTTAACATTAGGCGCACCCTTAATTAAACAACTATATTGAAAGCAATCGACCTTTTATGCGGTTAAGTGCACTAAAAATATAAAGGGCGTGTGTAACTGTGCTGGTGACTGGGATAACATGAAAAAGTTTGATCACTGTATCCCAGTGGTGGATATTCTATATATCTTGATTTTAGTTGAATCATTGAGATGTCTGAGACAGAACGTAACTGAAGCGTTTTTCCTAGTATAAATATAAAGAAAAAAAATGATACCTAGTTATAATTTATTTTGATACATAGTATGTATTACAATATTTGCATCTTATTGTAAATATTCATAAACATCAGACATTCATCTTCGATTCCTTTACATTATGTATATGCATCTCTAGGATTAGTGCTGCTATGGCATCTCGTCTTTAAATTAATGCGACAATGTTCGCTAGAAGTTGCAATGATAAGCTTGATGATTTTTCATAGTAAGTCTTATATTAACGTAAAATATATGATGACATTTATGATATTTATTGTGATATTATTTTTTGACCTTTACCACTTAGTATGTATTTGTATTCTCTCAGTTTATATTACTATCTAAAAAAGATCCTGGCACTTGTAAGGCTGTAGTAAAGCAATTTATACTCTTCCTCCAATGTCTTGATTTTCCTCTCTGTGAGTGCTAATGCTTGCTGTAATTGGACAGAGCCTTTACTCTTTTGTTCTTCCAGCAGCATTCTTTCCTGATCTATATGTCTCCACACTGAATTAAACCAATGAAGTGCTTCAAAGTTTGAGTCCTGAAACGAAATAAACTTATGGGAAACTACACTTACAGGAATCCAATCGAAAGGGGCAGAAGGGGAATAAATTTCCATCTGCCCCTTTCGAACTTGCGACCGCGGTTAATATCGCAACCAATAAATACATAGATAAGTAACAATGAATGAACCACAATATACCTAATAAATCCATACATATTAAGTCCTGACTGACAGAAATAAACGCACAGCCTAAGCCATTGGTCTTAAAGACATGGAGGTCTTAGAGAATGTGTTCTCAAGAAGGTATAGGTGCAATATAAGAATTGGGTTTTTTTTTTATTTCCCCCTCAAAAAGGGAGAAATGGGGTTTCAATGTTTATGTGAAATCCTACTGTGAAGCTGCGTGTGAAAGCTAGTAAATAAATAGCTAACAACTAAATAGCTAATAGCTAAAAACAAGTAAATAAATTCACTTCGAATTACAAATTACCTGATCCAGCAACTTCAATATGTAGGCAATGCCCATAGAGAATCCGTCATCAGTAAAAGCAGCACCTACTTTATTTTTCTTGGTCATTTTATCTTTAGACAATATCATATGCTCGACAAAGTTCAGAGTCAATGGCGGGACAATGATGTAGAAGTTTTTAAGGTGTACGTTTTTCGGATTGCGAAAAACTGGTGCAAACACATCAACAAGTAGTTTAAAGTATTCGGTTCCCTGGATGAAATTTGAAATAAGGCCAATTATGTTGTAATCCAAATTTTCAGCTGATAGATTAACTTTGGCCCCGTGAGTATTTTCTTCGCAGAGAGTTTTGAAAACATCATTTATCTCAAGACTGGGCAGAAACACAGTGGCATCTGAACAGCAGTGTCGTCCCCCGGACCGGATCATTCTCACGTAGCCCATGGCATTACCAATTTGACTAATCAAATCTCTAAACAAGTCCAAGTAGCTTAGACCCTCTTCATTCAAGCCCAAGACTCTTATTCCCTTGTTAAATTTTTCAGCGTTCTTGAATGGATACATGATACCGTTCCCGTCATCAGTCTCCTTCAAGTTTCTCAAGTCTTTCACGAGTCTTGACTTAATGTGCTCATCATACATGAATTGGGAGAAAGTAAAAAACTTTTTCTTCAAGAACTGATATGTAAAGTTAACAGTTGTATTCATAATACCTGTTCCGTGCGTTCTGATAGAATTCGCAATGTGCCTAATGTTTATGGAGTTCAAATGTTTGTTATTGCTGCTCTTTTCAATAAATATTTGGTTATTAAGATTATATAAATACTTTGAAACAAAGATATGTATATTCCTCATGATTTCCAATACATCTAAACCCTGCTCTAAGGTTTGTGTGGGAAGATTATCTTGGACGGTTGTAATATTGAACTTGAATTTTGCCATTTGCTTCATCTCCCCATAAGTTTTCCAATCTGATAATACTACTGTTGTCAAATTGTAGTACATGGTAGACAAATAATGTTCAGCTGTTGGTACTACTGACATGTATAGGCATTGTATCCGCAATTTGTCTGCGATCAGCAGTATTTTTTTCGTCATTTCAAATGTGAATGGGTTAACGACATCCAACTGTAAGTGAGAATGAATGTGTAAACGCAAATTAGTCTCTATATTTTGGCTACTTATGCGTAATACCTTATCTTCAACCAATTTTTTAACATTGTCTAAAAATTCTTGAGCCTTATTGGATTCATATTGTTTATCTGTTTTATGGAGGAGTACTACACAGTCTTCGAGTACCATGACAAAGTACTTAAGTTTCAATGAGTTTAACTGAATACTAAAATTTTGATCAAAATAAATTGGAAGTACATTTTGATGCCACAATAGCCAAGAACAATTACAGTAGTCATTCATTAAATTCAAAAAATTTGATAACACTTGTACTTTCTCCAGCAATGTACCAAGTCGAACATAACTGTCTTCTAAGTATGTAGATTCTGGAACAAAGCTGAGTGCTATGTTGGCTGCAGTGTGCCGCTCTATTGTGGCAGCACCTCGCAGAGCTCTCTCTGCCACAACTAGACAAGTTAATTCATCTAATCTCTTGTTTGCATAATTCTTGTCCATCATCAATGTCTTTTTCACCTCCAGTACTGATGAAGTAGCTTGGAATATTAAATGTTGTATTATCATATTTATTGAACTGATGATTTGATTATGATTTCGCGATATTGAATTTTTTATTGTTTTCATAATGTATATAATTTCAAATAATGACATCAGCATGCTTTTGGGTAATGGTATACCTAAACAAAGATGCAAATTAATCAATGTTAACACAGCATGGTGGGTTCTTGAGGCAATATCAAGTCCATCTAAGAGAGTTTTAGTATGTAAATTCATTTCAGCGGCTCCAAGTTTGTGAAGATTTGATGAGAAAATGCTTTCCATATTCAATACCCACTGTGTGCATTGAGCTTGTATGTTTGCAATATCCCGTGGTAAATTAGCTTTGGATGAGCTGGTGTAAGCCTGCCGAGCCTTCAGCATTGATTGCGATATTTTCACTTGCTTTGTGCACAATGATGGGGCATGCCTTTGAAGGAACTGTTCAGGAAACCAAATTGTTGTACCAATCACAAATATACTGTGAGCCTGGAATTATACAATGTTTTAATATTTTACATTAAACAGACATTAGGATTGAATATTTAAAATTGATAATATCATTGTATCACAAACTGCAATACTAAAACATTCTACCTTAGTATTCAGTTCAATCAGAGCTCGGAAAATTTTCTTGTCCATATTTCCAAATAGATGTGATGTTAGTATAAATAGTGCATTGACTTTAATACATTTGTAGGTAGTGCTAACATCTGGCCTTTCTTGTAATAATTTGTCAAGATTCACAATTGCATGTTTCACATATTGGCCAAATTCCAAAGAGACCAATGAGCAGTTTTTATCAACCAAATTCTTTCTCAATGTTGACAAATTTTGAAGTGATGTGTGTACAATATCATCATTCATGATTTTAGCTGTTATTTTATCAATTGCTCCCATGAGTGCTTTAAAACGGTCTTCAGATATATCAACATTATCAGGCGTATTGTTCAATGATTTGAGGGCTTTACAGTATTTGTTCCACTTTTGAATCAATGATGTGTTTAAAATCAATGTTTCCAACAGAACTATGATTGTGAACATTTCTCCAATGTGGTTAATAATATAATGTAGTTGTATGCCATCTAGAAATTAACAACAATTTAAGATTTTATGAAACTAATCCTAATTTCAAGTTAATAGCTTATATACACCAGTTCCTTTATTATAACATATAAAATATCATTACTTCAATATGGAACTCTATCTAGAACGAATTAGCTGGTAAATTAACAAGGAAAAGTAATTTAATGCATTCACTGCAACAACAATGCATCTGTGCATCGAACAGTGAGTTCAAATTCACAAAGAAGATGCAAAGTTAGTAGTGAATGTGTTAACTAGCAGACATGCAGGTAGCGCGAGGATAACCAACCTAGGTACTTACTGAGGTTGACAGCACCCTCTGTAAAGATTGCAAATACTTGGCTACAGAGGTTACGTAGGGTTTCATCACATCGGTTGGCAAATGCACTTAGCTGGCATATTGCTTCCATTTGTGAGCTGAGATCCGAAGTATATTCATCATAAACTGATAGAAAACTGAAATGCCTGAAAAATATTTTATATTTTATACTAAAATGTGTAAACAAAAATTCAAATGTCTAAATAATAGGTAAGAAAAGAAGTTTCAATTACCTTTCAAAAGCTTCTTTTTTCAATGCCACAACTTCAACACACAGGGAAGAGAGTACACTTAGTACTTTCGTTATCAATGTGTTATCAGAGGATACCAACTCAGTAATGGGAATGAGTTCATTGGGAGCCATCTGCACTTGTATGGGCAGAAATGTTTTATTTTCTTCCCATACATCATTGCTGCACTTTGCAACAAGCTGTTGGTGTTGAGTTTTGAAAAATTGCCCATAACTTCTCAGAACATACGTGTCGGCCTCTTTTTCTATGTCGGATTTCATTTCATGAAATACTTTTCACGCGTTCATAGAAATGATGTGTACATAGGTAAGGATCTCCAAATACTACATTAATTTAATCAGATCACGCTTTAATTATAAAATGTAGGCTATTTTTTAATTTTCTTTACGTAGGTAATTGATTGAAGGACAACAAACAAACAACAAACCAAAAATATTGTCTGTCACATGTCACTGTCAGTAGTTAGTGATTCTTGTAACTAAAGTGAGGGAGGTGATGGTGATATGTATCGATATTGGAAAACAAGCTTAATATTGTTAATTTAGTAACTAATTCATTGTAATATTACAATTGGTGAAGGTAACCTGCGTATCTGTGAGAAGTAATTCAAAGATATATGTATTTTATTTAAATTTTATGTATAGTGCCTAAGACGGCGATGGAGGGCGAGTCCTTATCGCGTTGGCACTTAATCAACTGCAGTGAAAAGTGGGTGTTGTTTTTACAACACCTCTACTTACTCCTTCTAGGACCTTTTTGGGAACGCATGAGCATATTTATTTATCGAAGAATGTTATTTATTAGAATAATTTGAATATTAAGCTTATTTACGCCAGATAACCATTATGAAGCATTGACAGGAGAGTATGGAACTCAATTTATGTGATATCCATGAATTTTAAATTAAACTATTTACATAAAAAACACGGTATAGCATGTGGCAAACGGTGGTCTCTGCCTACCCCCATGGGATACAGGCGTGAGCATATAAAAGTATGTACATATAAAAGATTTGACACGGTATCCCTTTTACTTAAGCTCATCGCCATTAAATAAATAAAGGAAACGACACGGTATCCCATGTGGTGCCAAGGAGAGGGCAACACTTCGGTCACAATTATGAATGGTCTTTCATGTAATCGATAGCGTTAATCTTCAATCAAAGCCTGCGAATCAGGCTTTGGTTACGTTTGGTTGCCAACCGACAACTCCAACTCGGAGTTGTCGGTTGGCCTGTGGTGATGGACGGAGACTGGATGCAGGTCGCTGGTGCCATTAAGAATGGGTTGGCCGCATCTTGATCTTCGCCTGGTAGAGGCATCTCGTGGGAGGCGGGCAAGGCGGACATGACATACCTAAATCTTTAATATGCATTAATTTATGCATTTCTATAAATTTTCATTTAAAGCACTAAACTTACTTAACTTTACTGACAAGTACTTAACCTGGAATGGTATCTCCTCATACAAAATGGCAGCTACTTTCTGTGTCCATTTAAAGCGCCACCACGAGGGACTTTAATTTAAAATATCGATAATTTGTGGTAAAGCCTCGATATCATCGAAACGGCATCTCAAGTTAATTATTTACATTTCAAGCTGTCACATAATATTGTGTCTATGTCAGAACTAGTCACGGAAATAACCAATCCAAAGACAAGGAAAAATATCTCTTGACATAATAGTCTTGTTCATCGCCCCTACACCTTTTCTTTCTTTCATTGGGCCGCTTTGAAAAATCTTTTTGAATCTGCTATAACATAGGAGTTTTCATGAAGTTTGTAATAATTTACTTTATGTTCTTTTGTTTTTTCTTACTTGAAAATACACGTTTTAATTAGAAAAGGATTTTTCATTGTTCCTAATCGAACTGAACTGGTTATCAGCCTAGTATGTGTTAAGTAAATTCAATGCATTTCTACGGCACTTCTTGCAAAGCTTCTTTAACTGAAGGAGCTCATCGTTCACGGTATTTTCACGACTGGAAAATCGTAACAATTGGTGGAAGTTGGCGCTAGTTGCGGCCAATTCTACCGAGGACGCAAGAAGAGTAGCATTGGGCTTAGGTCTCTATTTTCCGTAGACTAGTCAATAGTCGTCTATGATTTCTTTCCCCTTATAGCTCCTATAAGTTGGTTAATTACCTAATTATTTCAATATATAAAACATCATAATTAGGTATGTAGTACATTTCAAATATCACTAGGAAGACTTTATTATTATGATCACCTCAACCTGCACTGAACTAACTAATTAACTCTTCTCTATTCTAGGAAATAAGAGTGAAAATGTTTTATTATGTAGTTTTTTTTATTAAAAGATGTTCGTAATGACCACTCAAAATGATCATCATCATTTACTTCAGGAAAATAATCTTAAAAGATAGGTACAACTATAAATATAGCCTAAATTCATTGCTTTTTAAAGCTCTTAAGAATAGGATAAATGTTATCAAATGCTTCATAGATCTCTTCTCTTACTTTCGCTCCAGTCAATACAACTTTTCCTGATACAAAAATTAATAATACTATTCTTGGTTTGACCATTCTATAAATAAGTCCAGGGAAGAGTTCTGGCTCATAGGAACTGAACTGTCCATGAGTGAGAACAAGACCTTCAAGTCGTATGGGGAATTTGACATCACAACTCCCAACCATGTTTTGTATTTTGAACTCCATGAATTTAGCCTGAAACAAAAATTATGATAATTTCACTATTCTCTTGCAGTGCAACTTGAAGGAGTGATCTGTCTCTTAGTTGTGAGGTTTGAATATTTGCAAAATCTTAATTAAAAAAAAGCTTATTTTCAAATAGTTGCCATATTCTAGTAATAAAGTGCTTTCAACCTTATCTAAATACAAAATTCACCCAAATTTTTTGATCCATGTTCAATGATATTGTTACACTTAGATTGATACATTATTGTTATCAACATTTAAAATATGCTCATGTTAAATGGACAGTACCTTTCAGGAACTACTGATAAATCAGCCTCATTAGTTTTATAAAATTATCATTGGCCTCATCACATATTGACACAAGAATTGCTTATTAAATAAAATAAGATATGGCTACTATTTGGAATATAATATGTTAGTTTGCTAAAATATGTTTTTATGTAATTAAATGGTAACTTACAGTGAAACCTAGTTTTTGGATAATTCTAGCATATTTCCTAGCAGCTAAACGGGAATCTTCTTCACTTTTGGCACCAGTGCACACCATTTTGCCTGATGAAAATATAAGTGCAGTAGTCCTAGGTTCTCTTATTCTCATAATGACGGCAGCAAATCGCTTTGGATTGTATTCAGCATTGCGTGCATGTAATGCAATTTTCTTAAGGTCTAACTTGCAGAACAAATTCACTGTAGATACTATATTCCTGAAATAAATAATAGTATTTTTATATGACTTTATTGATTTTTAACTGTTCACCACATTCACAGCAACAGTGGGGTAACTGAAAAAAGGACATAATGTATAAGAAATACAAATGTAATCTAGTTCATAGAGGCTTTACTTGAGCCTAAACTGATGAACTAATTATTTTCAATTTAACTATTCAATATTTCTAGTAGTTAATATGACATTTATGTGTTGGATGTGGGTCATAATCTCAAAAAATGAATGGTAGCCCTGTATCTAGGGTAGCCAGGTTGCCAAGTACTTAATTACTAATCCGTCAAAGTAATCAGCTCAGGCATGCTTGGCACTCACTTTTTTGCATAATGAAAAAAGCCTAATAAAAGGCAGACAAGCTGAGTACTGTTTATTATGGTCAGACACACAACCAAAAAACCCAACAATAAAACCTAGCAATTCTACCAGAATCTGTGGTAGTTTCAAATTAGTGAATAGTAACAGTGCAGCCATTGAAATGGCAGATGATCAAACATTATTAGTGTGATGATCAAACTTACTGTAGCTGCGGCAATATTCCAGGATCAGCTGATAGTGGGGTCATGGGTGTCATGGGAGCTGGACTAGCTTGGCTCAGCATCTGTTGTCCAGCTAAACTCCCACTGGTGATCATTGGAGACATTAGATTTTGCTTAAATAAACAAAAACATTGATTAAATTTTATAAAACATTCAATAATATTCAATATAATCAAAGGTTATGGATCTGTACCGGAGTTTGTGGCTGCATCATCTGTTGTGGTGTTGCATAGCTGGCTGTAGGGGCGTAGGTGTGCACAGACCGATTGGGGGTCCCCATGATCGAGGACCCAAAACCCACAAGCGGCGATGAGCCCATGGCAGCTAACTGTTGTTGCTGTTGTGGAAGCTGGTGTTGTTGTTGCAAAGCATTTGGAAGAATCTGCTGGTCTTCTTCGGGTTGGTGTAGAGGTGTCCCAATACCGGGTATGTTATAAGGACTCGGCAACATTTGATCCATTTTGCTTAGTTTGTTCGGTAAGAGTAGTAACTTTTTAGTCTAATACTGCACTTTTATCTGAACACACTATACAACTCTTTGTTGAGAACTGAATTTGCACAAAGTTTTCTAAGTAAGAATACACTGTGGAAAGTCATGTATTAACCGCACTGACTAAATAGATAATAGAATTTGAATAAAACATTAATTCAACATAATAATTCTTTGCCATTGGCATCCGCCGCCACCAAGTAAAAATATGAAGGTAAGGAAACTTGACAAGTCCATGACAATCTTGACATTATTGACTGATTGATTGACAAGGATCAAGGAAAGTATGTTCAAGACGTAACTAGTGCTTATTAATTCTATGTCGTAAGATTTAATGAGAAAGGAAAGTGGGATAGATATTTAACGAGCCACCGCCGTAACGAACGATGTCGCTTTTCTTATACTCCATTACATAGAAACTACATTTTTCTTCGTCTATGGTTCATAACGATGACCTCATTTTCCCTTACTTTCTTTATCTATGGAAGGACTGTCAAATAAAGTGTCAGTGTCAATGTTAACTGTTAAGTGTCAACCAAAAGAAGTCAAAATGCTGCGCTAGACGCTTGGCCTGTGCCTTGCCTTCTAATTTAGCCAGTTAGCCACGCTCACCCAATTTCTCTTTCATGAATCACAATAAATAGTGAAAGAAGTTTTGCAACAACTGAATTAGATTTGTACTCAAAAGAAACGGAGAGTTCAATACCATTAATTATGGCAGAAACAATGAAACAAACTGTTGCTGGTATATTAAAAAGCATCGAGAGGTAGATCAACATTGTGTAAATTATGTAGGTTATGTTAGTAGGTACTGTATGTAGTCATAAATTCGGCATCATCAGGTATGAGACGTCAACTGCTGGATATACATTCCCTCCCCATGTGTTTCCGTAGAACGCGATTTTGGGGTGACATAAATTCGTTATATCTGAGCTGCTCGGCCTTACAGAAGATCGCAACCTAATAATGCTTCTTACTCCATGGGAGGAGAAGGAATGAAAGTGCTGTGCTAGCTTTAGTGTGATAGTCTGGTTGTTGTCACTGTAATATAAGATTCATACAGTTGAAAGTATGGTAGCTTTATTATGGTTGGTAGTTTAGAAATATATAGTATCACTGATAGCTAGAAATTTCCAACTACTTTTGCAAGTGACGTTCTATTGAGATATTATTTGCCAAAAAAAATATCAATATAATATGAAAAAAAATAGGTGCAGCATTTTTTCTGTTTTACTAAATGAACTAAAAGCTAACTCTCTAGATGCAATATTATAAGATTTTATGTCTGTAATAAATTATTTTCCAGATACAATCCAGCCAACTTGCAAACACTGGAGAGATATGTGGAAATGCAGTCCAGAGAAAACACTTATGACTTGGAGGCCAATTTGGCAGTTCTTAAACTGTATCAGTTCAACCCAGAGAAGTTCAATGCTGATATAACTTGTCAAATTCTATTAAAAGCGCTGACTAACTTCCCTCACACTGACTTTACTCTATGCAAGTGTTTACTTCTTGAATCAGTGGTAAGTTTCATCAAAGATTTACTATGGATGATGACAATGATGATGATGATCATGATGGTCTAACAGATTTAAGTCATAACAACCATATCAACTCTGAGATGGTTGGTTGTGCACTTGTATATGATCTATGTAGCCAATCTTCTCTTGGAATGTAGTGAGGAAGCAATATTCTCCTCCATAAGCTGGTTGGTTGGTTGATTGCCTGTAATGTGTGGACAGACCAGTTCTATTTCAGAAGTGGAAGATATTTAAAATAGTTCACTTCTGAAGTATCCAACCCTGTCTGTGACAAAATTTTACTTTATGTAACAAATTCTCACTCTTATTTTCAGTACAACATTTTCAATCCTAGATTTATAGAAAGAATTACTAAGATTGCATTTTATTTAGACATATTAGTTGAATTCAGTGCAATACGCAGTTAAAAAAACAAACTATGTGCACCAGCTACTTTATGTTTTCAGGTAGAAAATGAGACAATTTCTCAGATAAAGTACTTGGCAGACATTTTGGAGCAGTGTGATTTTGCTCAGTTCTGGAACAGGGTACACCAGATGCCAGAATTGTGTAACCGCATCAGTGGCTTCCATGATTCCATTCGGAAATTTGTGTGCCATGTTGTGGGCATCACCTTCCAGACCATTGACAAGAACAACCTTGCCAATCTGCTTGGTGGAATTGATGGTAATATTTATGACTTCATATTTATTTATTTATTTATTTGTTTATTTGAAATATACATTTTGAACAGCCAGTAACCAATTATAATGTTGCTTTCTTTTTGGTAGTTCTAAATTTTCTTATTATTGTGTGTGACGGCAAAACTTTTTTTTACTAAATTGTTCTGGCCCAGATCTTGACCACTGTAGCAGCATTCATGGTAGCAGTCATTAAATACTCTGTGTGCGGTTGTTTGGTCACATGGGACACAATAATGTGGGGCCATAGTTTGAGTTGCTCTAAGCAACTTGTGTCTCTTTGGACTATTTGGAGACTTCTAGGTCTGCTGTGGTAAATGTCCAAGTGGGAGTTTCTCTTAAGGGTATTCTCAATTAATTAAACTCATCATAATATGTAGTAATAATTGTGCCCCGCATTTTCACCCGCATAGACTTAATTTCAAGGGTGACCCGCGGAACCGTAATTTTTTTTTAAATAAAGTAGCTCCTTGCAAAATTAGCTATCAGCCAGTAAAAGTCCCGTTAAAATCCGTTCAGCCATTTCGGAAATTAGCGGGAACAAACAGCCAGATAGACAGAAATTTTTTAAAAATTGGTTTTTCTATGTCAGTACTGTGTATACTTTTATATGCATTTAGTCAATAGTGTAATTTTGGAATTACAAATAGACACTTAAATTTTATTTATCTGTATCTGTACAGTGTGATACATACAAAACTGCAAAAGAAAATATAATATATTGGTCTGTGGGCTTAGTTATTGGTCATTGTTGCAGATGTTACTCTGAAGCACTGGGTGAAGAAGTATGGATGGAGAGACGACGGCAACCTGATCTTCATTGCGAACCAAGATGAGAACATAAAAACTAAAAATATCACAGAGAAAATTGAATTTGATCACCTTGCACCTCTGATGGCCTTGCTGTGAATAAATTATTTGAAATATAATATATTCAAATAAATAATTTGTATTCAATTGCTTAAAATTTTGGCCATACACTTGCCCAGAGCAAGTGTACATTGGAATATCTTTTTTTGGACATAATAAGTAATTACTTTAAACTGTTAATCTATAGACAAACCGGTGACTGAACTGTGTAGGTGGGAACATAGTCAGAAACCAATAACGACTATTTTCTAATCAGTTGCCGAGGCAGTCGCTGAAGTAGTGTTGCAGAGTAAATAGGATTAAACTTTGAGATTATTATTATTATTATTATATAGCAGGTACTTATATCATGGAACGATGTGGCTTAAAAGTAGCTACCATATTTTCATATCACTTCAGACCAAATAAATAGACTTCCCCATGTAGGTATACATGGGGAAGTCTATTTATTTTTCCTCTGGATAGGAACAGATTCCTACGGCATACGTTAAGCTAGTGTAAAAATTGATTGGTGGAATTGTCTCAAACCACAGGCATCGCCGAGCAATAGACGTGATTTATATTTATTTATTGTTTCTGATTGAAAAAAAATAGTACCTTGTAAATCGTGTGGTTATTATCTGGGACGAAATTTCGTAACGCGTAACCATGACTCAGATTTTTCCTATTTTAATGTAATTCAATTGAATGTTACTGAATAAAAGCAACGTAATGTTTCGTAATGTAGGTCTCTTTTTTAATCTGTCTGTTAAGACAACAAATAAATCGTACTGATAGTAAGCGGCGTCATGGTTGCAACGTTAACATTGCAACACTAGTCATATAAGATACATATTATAGCTACCTATGTAACATACCTACATAATCTTCTGCACCTTACTTATTTTTCATATTTATTGAGGGAAATCCAAGGCTTGCGCTCAAAACTCGTGACGGCACTTATACAGGTGGTTATATATATATATACTTATAAGAGTTAAAAACGGTCAGCGAAAACAAGTTGGAAAATTGCGCAAGTATTTGTTCGGGTTCGCGCCACACAAGTCAAAAAAAAGTATAAGTGAAACCGCATGCGCTGTCTGTTCGCTTAGATCTTTCAAACTACGGATTTTAATGCTGGATTTTTAGTGATTCAAGAGGAAGGTTAACACGTAAAATACAAATTACTGGAAGCCAAACGAAGGGGGTCACTAGTATCTATTCAAAGCTAGATTGATTTTTATTATCTAAAAAAAGATTATTAGCAGTTTTGGGTAGGATTGAATACTACCTTCAACCTGCCACTTCGTCTGCGTTTTAAGTAATTGCGTTGATGCTTTACATTTGCCCAAAAATCTACCTAAGGATTCTTCATGGAGAACCTCGTGACAAGAGGTTGTGTGCGAACGAATATAATATGCCTACGTTGAACTATTTAGTTGTAGGTAGTACCTACCTATCAATAGGGCGATGACCCTATAGGGCGTGATATCTATCTACTCTTCGATTATTTACGGTACCTAAGATAGGAACCTGGAGATTTCGTAGCTATGAATTGGAATTATCTAAGTATCTATTTTTATGTAGTTCATTGAAAGATAGAATGATTGGCTACTATACTAATTGCTACACTCGGAACAAAATAGATACGTAGGTAAGACTAAGTCTAAATACTTGAACTCTTTCACCGCGCAATAGGCACTAGGTTGGGCTACGGAACTGAATGAACGGTTTTATAAATAATTTTCAGCAATGAATAGGTTGAAAGAAAACGAAGTAAATGCATCAAATAAGTATTTTATTTTTGACTAGCCGTCTTTCGTGGCGCCAGTTTTCAATATTTGAGGTCATATTGCGATCTATTTACAGTATAAAGCATATTTCATCGTGGCCGCAGAAGAAATCGCACGCACCGCGTATTTACTTATAGCATAATTATCCATATGTACAAAAATACCCGCAGCTATAAAAACGTAAGATAAAACTTGAACAACAACGTATAACAAATAACAATAACGCGATTCAGTTTGATAAGTTTTACGCTTTCTTGCCGTGGCTGTATCCGTGTTCCTTGCCGCCCGCGTGGCCGCCCTTCTTGCCGTGCTCGTGGTGGTGGGCGTGGTGTTCCTCGTGGCCGTGATGGCCCTTGTGGCCCTTGTGGTCCTCGTCGTAGTGGCCCTTGTCGTGGTGCCCTTTCTTGCCGTGATGTTTCTCGTGATGTCCCTTCTCGTGATGCCCGCCTTTCTTGTGATGTCCGCCCTTCTTGTCGTGGTGTCCATGGAAATCGCCGTGCTTGTGGTGGTGGCCGCCCTTGTGGAAGTCGTCGTAGAACTTATGCTCCTTGTGATATTCATCTTTATGCGATTTGTGGTGGAAACCCGTAGTCTTTGATCCTTTCTTGTGACCCTTTTTGTGACCAAATTTTCCACCCTTGTGTCCGTGCGCGGCCTCGTGGTGGTCGCCGTGGTGGTCGTGCTCGTCATGGTGCTTCTTCTTGTGTCCTCCGTGCTCATCGTGGTGCCCCTCGTGATGGTGTTTTTCATGATGGCCATGCTCTCCCTTGTCGTGGTGGTGGTGGGACTTGTAACCCTTGTCGCCCTTCTCTCCATGTTCCTTGTGGTGGTCAGCGTGGTGTTCGTGTCCACCGCCTTGCTCATGGTGACTGTCCTTTGCTTTCTGGTGTTCTGTGCCTGCGAGCGCCTGGTCTTTGGGTTCAGTTCCCGCTGCGGAGAGGTCTACACCGGTGGCGATGGGTGCTGCCACCGTCTCCACAGCAGCCTTTTTTTCTCCTTTTTGTTCACCAACGTTTCGAGCTTGAGTCGACGCCGCGAGAGCGCAGACTAGCAGTCCTATTGTTAATAAGAGCCTCATTTCTATAAATAAAAAAAAAGTATTAATGAAATTATCAGTGCATAGAAAAACTGTTAGATAATAATAAAATCCTAAGCAAACAACAACTTACTTGACTCGGCTCACCCAGAGGCGTGGTTGTTTGGAGAGCTACGACGGTAGTGTCACAAGTGTTTCCGCGTCTTGAATTTATAGATAACAGCACTTTCATCAGCTGTCGATTACAGATCGATCTTTGGCAATCGTTGCTGCAGATTTCTGGGCGAGTGATTCTGCGACAGCAGCGAGCGGTGGCGACATCGGGCCATGGTTTAAACGGAATTAGTTCCGTTAGCGTTATAATAGGTGTTGGACACTGTGACCGTGCTTATAACTTGTCCGAAGATTATTCTTCGCTTATTCGCGACACTTAAGTATGTGTCTTGGTGAAATTTTCATATATGAAAATATCTAATTCATTACAATAAAATGCTAGTTCTCGACATATACAATTATTTTTGTGATAGGCGGAGAAAATCTGTGACGATCTCAAGCAGCAAATTTTAGGTTTTTTTTTTGTAAAGTAGAACCAAAAAACCACAGATTAATGAAATTTTTTATTTAAAATTATAGAAAACAATTTTTTGATTAAAAACGCCTTTATGAGAATAAAAAAAGGGGACTGATATTTTACAGTACAAAATATAGATGCCTAATACTTACCTTTTTATTTCGCATATAGGTACCTGATTTTGTATTTCGCATCGGTCGATCGTTATATTTTTGATATAATTTATCCAAATAAATTACTACTTATTCCTTATAAAAAATATTACTTAAAGTAAAATAACGTACCAAATAAAATAATATACAAAATATATAAACGAGTAAGTAGTTATCTATCGATTTGAAGTCATAGTTGAAAACTCATTGTTCAATCGAATCGTCCGAGTTTATTTTATCATCACTTTTTATTTTATCTCATAAGCAAAAAATATACTTATTCGTTGGACATGGTGTAGTCTATATCATTCGTTTGCTAACCTCATTTGTTTTCATTGAATGGAATCAGGGAAATAAATTTGGAGTTGAAAATACATCGTTAACATACAATTAACATTCATTTATTTACAAAGGCTAAATAACAAAATATAGGTACAACAATATATCTTAGTGGCGTGGTATCTTCAGTGCTTGCCATGGTGGAATCCCCAGTGTTTGTGGTCGTCATGGCCGCCCTTTTTCCCGTGGCCGTGGTGGTGGTGGTGGTGCTCCTCGTGTCCGTGGTGGCCCTTGTGTCCCTTGTGGTCTTCGTCGTAGTGATGCTTGTCATGGTGGCCTTTTTTGCCGTGGTGGTGTTCGTGGTGGCCGGAGTGGTGGTGTCCACCCTTCTTGTGTCCTCCGCCGTGCTTCTCATGGTGGCCGTGATGATCACCGTGCTTATGATGCTTGCCCTCTTTGTGGTGGTCATCGTAGAAGTGGTGGTCTTTGTGGTACTCATCTTTGTGATATTTCTTGTGGTATCCTTCGGTTTCTTCTCCTTTGTCGTGATGTTTCTTGTGGTGGTGCTTGCCTCCTTTGTGGTGGTGTCCATGTTCATGATGATGGCCGTGGTGGTCATCCTCATCCCAGTGTTTCTTGTGTCCGCCGCCGTGCTCGTGGTGGTGACCCTCGTGGTGGTGCTTGCCGTGGTGTCCGTGCTCGCCCTTGTGGTGGTGGTGGTGTCCCTTGTGACCCTTGTGGCCCTTCTCGCCGTGCTCGTGGTGGTGGTGCGCGTGGTGTTCTTTGCCGCCGCCCTCCTCGTGGTGGTGGCCGTGGCCTTTGTGATGGCTGGCCGCCGCTACGAGGTCAGTTTCCTTTGGGTCGATTTCGCGACCAGTACAAGCGACTAAAACACATCCTAGTACGGATAGGGCGACCAGCGTCCTCATGTTGGTTTTTTTGATACCTACTTGTTGAATATTTGGATTCTTAGATAGCACTGACTCTCCACAGCCTGAGTGAGCATTTTATATCATAAAGTTGCTGGTCGCAGGTGGTGAAACCATCGGGCAAGGACGCCACGGCGGCTTGCTTGGGTACGCGTTACGCCTAATTACAATTTCTGATCATTGCGACATATTTAAGGCCTAAAACGCAAGTTCTCATAATGGGTACCTATCAGTTGATTCACTCATGCCTCGATACAAACGAAATACAATTTGCTTTTGTTTCCTTAGTGCTTGTATCTAAAGGAAATATTTGGTTAATATTAAGAGCGGCTTTTTAACTGAGCGCCTGGGGAGCTCGATTGTAAGTGTTACTAAAGATCAGTACTATGCAACTACTAGGCGCTATGTCGACATCTTTTGTAGATAGATACTTACTTATATTATTAATGCGACGGTGTTTATGCGTCTTACTGTTTCAATAGCTACCGTACCGATTTTAGTGAAATTTGGTAATATCAAACTCAAACTCAAAATATCTTTATTTGATTAGACTTCTTACAAAGTACTTTCAAATCGTCAGAAGGACACAAAATACATTATACATGATTATAAATGTTACCACCGGGTTCGGAAGGTAGCTTTTGTTGAGAAGAACCCGGCAAGAAACTCAACAATTACTCTTTTAAAAAAAAATATATATTATACAATGTTTTTGGTTACAGTATTTATATATCATGAATATAAGCCCATGGGACACAGCACAAATGCTCAATTGTCAAATATAATAACTAAAATATTACAAATATTTGTGAGCATGGCAAATTCCAGCCAGTCAAAGCAAAGATCAAACTAAGATTAATTAATTGTAGCAAAAGTACAGTGCCAATGGGATTATTTACAATAATTTTTCGACAAAGATACATCCCAGGGTTCCTTATCACAAATATAATCACTTACAGTATAATATCCTTTTTTGAGCAAAACTGCTTTGATGGTCTCTTTAAATTTATTGAAGGGCAAGTTTACAATTTCTGTTGGTAATTTATTATAGAAGCGTGTGCACTGTCCTAAAAATGAGCCATGTACTTTCTGTAAGCGATGCGCAGGCACTACAATTTTGTTTTTGTGCCTTGTGTTTATGTTATGCACATCACATTTTTTTTGAAACGATCCAATGTTTTGATGCACAAATAATAAGTTAGCTAAAATATACTGTGAGGCCACTGTCAAAATTCCAATTGATTTAAATTTTTCCCTTAACGAATCTCGGGGTCCCAAATTATAAATTGATCGTATAGCCCTTTTCTGTAATGTGAATATATTCTCTATATCAGCAGCTTTGCCCCAAATTAAAATAGCATAGGACATAACACTATGAAAATAACAAAAATATACGAGTCGAGCTGTTTCTATGTCTGTATACTGTCTAACTTTACGAATTGCATAAGCCGCGGAGCTGAGTTTTCCTGATAACTTGGATATATGTGGGCTCCACTGAAGTTTGTTATCAAGGGTTATACCTAGAAATACTACTGACTCTACGATATCCAAAGTTTCACCATTTACCATGACCTTTGTATCAACAGGTTTGACGTTTGGTAAAGTGAATTTAATACATTTAGTTTTTTGTGCATTTAAGACTAAGTTATTTACATTAAACCATTTCAATACCTGATCGAGTGCACTGTTTACATCTGCATAATTCGTTTTGGCTCTGTCGACTTCAAACAAAAGAGATGTGTCATCAGCGAACAGTACAATGTCACACGTATTCTTGACTAAATTTGGTAAATCATTAATATACACTAAGAACAGAAATGGTCCTAGGATTGAACCCTGTGGGACGCCCATTAGTACTGGAGAACCAGAAGATTTGACGCCATTTACTTCGACCGTTTGAATCCGCTGACAAAGATACGATTTGATTAGGTCGAGTGCCCTACCTTTGACACCGTAATAATTTAATTTAACTAATAAGGTTTCGTGTTGGACACAATCGAAAGCCTTGGATAGGTCGCAGAATACACCTATGATGTCATGAGCGTTCTCCCACGCTCTATAAATATGTCTAAGAAGTGCAACACCAGCATCAGTAGTTGAACGACCTTTTGTGAAGCCATATTGCTCGCCATGTAGAATATTATTAAGATTAAAGAAGGCGACTATTTGATTCAAAATAATTTTTTCAAAAATTTTGCTGAGGGCTGGCAGGATAGAGATCGGTCTGAAGTTGGTAGGATCACTATTATCACCACCTTTAAATAATGGAATAACTTTACTATATTTCATGAGGTCCGGGAATACACCGCTCATAATACAACTGTTAAAAATTTCAGCTAAACAGGGGGCAATTATGTCAATAATATCGTGAAGTACTTTCACTGATATATCCCACAAATCACCTCTTTTCTGAATTCTCTTTTCTGAAATGTCTTTTTGGAATTCAAACTTTTAAATGTCTTTATAATTTCAAAAGGCGTGATAGTACAAAAACTAAAGCTAGTGCCACACTCAGAAACATTTGATTTCAATAATAATTCGGCGTCTGTGGGAGACAGGCTATCTTCACTAGAATATTCCACGCCGACTAAAATACAGAAAGTTCGGCGGTAGAATCTGGATTACGAAACATAATACATAAAAAAATATTGAATTTGAAACTTTTTCCTTCTAAATGATTATATTGAAAAGAACTGCGAGATAATTTCTTTAAAAATATTTGCTTACTTTTGTATATTATAGATGTATGCATAAGGGGTGTCGGAGAAAAAGGAATAGTTGTCTTCTAGAAGTTGTAGAGTTTTATGAATATATCACTATGTTGAAGTCGTAAAATATCTAGCTCCAACGATAACGTAGTTATAGGCTATGGTGGATAAGGGCCGAAGAGCTCGTGGCCTTAAGCGATTGAATGAAAGCGCGGCCGCGTTTACCTACACTACGTACGCGGTCATTAAACTTGTTCAATTAAGAAGAACGTTAATGGTTTTATGGGATTATTTCAGGAAGTATTTCATCTATCAGAACTATAGTGGGAGAAAAAATATAAACGTAGTTAGATTTCACGTAAACAACTCTACGTTACCGGTGATTTTTATGCCAGAATAAGTTCTTGATATGGTCAACTTTGAACGTCAATTACTCCAAAACGGGAGAAGATATTTTTGTCATAATAATTTTATTTGATTCTTAAAACTATACCCTATCACATATTATAACAGCTGTCCTATTTCCCCGACAGCCTGTATACATACATTCAGAGAAACCGCAGGGCACAGCTAGTAAAAATGTTGACAATCACTCCGAACACAGTGCTTGTGCCACTAGTATCCTAACATCACCTCTTCAGCAAGTGTCTCGCGAACGATATTTTCTTTCTATCCTGAGATGATCGCTGGGTTTATTACATAGTCTTGTGAAAATAAATCTTATAAGTATGTTATGTATATTATAATTATGTATGTTACGTACAAAAATTATAAAGTTCCATGAAATATATAATGGCTTCTACTTAGTCTTTAAAGTTTTTTTCTTAAGTCATTCATTGGTCTTTTACAAGTTGGATCAGACAATGATAGATCAGCTTTATATGAACGACGAGTACTTAAATAAAATATTGGATAGAAGAAATCAAAACAATGTGTACCGTAGTATTTTTTCTATCTCATATACATACAAACATACATATGCTCACGCCTGTATTCCCCGAAGGGGTAAGGCAGAGGTGTTGTTATCACAACACCCACTTTTCACCGAATTTGATTAAGTGCCAACGTGACAGATGGTGAGTCTATCGCCGTCTTAGGCACTATACATACGTCTTTGAATTACTTCTCAGAAATATGCAGGTTTCCTCACGATGTTTTCCTTCACCGTAAAGCACGTGGTGTGACATCACTGTACATAAGTTTTTTAGAAAAACTCATTGGTACAGGCCCCGCTGGGATTCGAACTTGCGTCGCTTGCGTAGCAGCCGACTGCTCTAACCCCGAGGCCACCACGGCTCTTCTCATCTCTCTATCTCATATACATATTACATTTTACATATTTATGCTCACGCCTGCACTCCTTGATGGGGTAGGCAGACGTGAACTTATAGAATACCCACATTTCGCCTGTTATGTTTAAGTCCTATGTAAGAGGAGGCGAGAGCTAGAAGACTTTTGGTGCTGACAAGTTTGCTCATTATCTTTTAATGTGTTGACTCATGACTTGATTGTTATACACTTAATACGGATTTATAGACTTATCTGGTATACATTTCAACTTGCTAGGTTAATTCCTGAGAAAAACGATGGTGACACATGGACTGGCAGATTGTCAGACCAACAAGAGAGTGAACTTATATGGATGCCCTTTTACCTTTCCAAGTACCCTAACAAGATCATATACCAGACCCAGTTTTAAGTTATCTGATGTAAAGATATTTTGTTAGAAGTTTAATATAATAGCCGTTAACATTTTTAATTTACATAAGGTTTTTAGAAAAACTCAATGGTATAGGCCCCGCTGGGATTCGACCTTGCGTCGTTTGCATAGCAGGCGACTGCTCAAACCCCACGGCCTCCACGGCTCCTTTAAACCAGTTTAACCAGTAGTCAGACTTTCTTAGGCATCTGACTGAGCTACGACGATGTTCACTTACTTAGTTGTGAGAGTGGGTACAGGTACCCAATTATTTGACTTTAGATATTATTTGATAAAAATTGATAGGCATATAATCTTTTGATTACTGTGAGACGCACTAAATTAATCCAAGAGATGCAAAACAGGCAAGGGATATTTAAAAAAATACAAAATATCCAAAAATAGGGATGCAAGGAAAGTGAGAATCAGAATTAGAACTATGAAAAAAAAACGGACTCAAATATGTTTCTGCATTTTTATGTTTAAGCTCCCGACCCAAATATAGTGGTTATGTTTATGGCGCGAATCTTGTGTTTATTATTTTCTTTTTCGGACGGATTTAATAAGGGATGTCAAGAAGATGTCCAGTTAAAATCGGTTACGCGGTTTTAGAGAGATTAGCTAGAGCAGATAGAGGAAAAAACAAAACTTGTTTCTATGTATGTACCGCATATACCTCCTCTCATTCATTTAGTGCAAAGCTGTCAATTAATTTGGAGTAACCTGATTGTTATTACTACATAACAATTTTAATATTAATTAATTGTTTGTCTGTGTGTGTATTTTATTAGAAATAATAAATTGGATGCAAAAACACATTTTTTTTTCCTTCCGGTTTTTAATATTTTTTTCATATGATGTGTCCCTGTTTGGGATTATATTTTGTTTGGGAATACATTGATATACGAGCAGTTTTTTGAAGAAGAGTAGTCACGTTATTTAAGGTATAATTATAAACGCTCAATGATTTTGAATGAGTGACGACACCCACTTTGTCTTGATCATTACTTTAGCACGATGCAAGCAGAATTATTTTTCAGCTATTTGCGAGCATTTTAGCTTTTACATAATATATTTGATTGAAGTGTTAATAAAGACCGATATAAAGGAGAATTATTTATTTTGTATAAAAACATCAACAACAACAGTAACAAAAACATTAATTATTAACAACAAGTCGAAGTAATGAGTATCGATATGAAGGTTAGTGTTTGCCATGGTGGAAGCCCCAGTCCTTGTGGTCGTGATGGTGGCCCTTCTTGCCATGGTCGTGGTGTCCGTGGTGGTGTTCGTCGTGGCCGTGGTGTCCGTGGTGACCGTGGTGGCCCTTGTCGTGGTGGCCCTTGTCGTGGTGTCCGTGGTGCCCGTGGTGGCCTTCGTGGTGACCGGAATGGTGATGACCGCCCTTCTTGTGGCCGCCGCCGTGCTCTCCGTGATGGTGGTGGTGGTGTCCGTGCTTGTGATGCTTGCCTTCGTGGTGGTGGCCGTCGTGGAAGTGGTGGTCCTTGTGGAAGTGGTCCTTGTGGTGCTTCTTGTGGTAGCCGTCTATGTGCTCACCCTTGTCGTGGTGTTCGTGGTGGCCATGTTTCTCTCCTTTGTGGTGGTGTCCATGTTCATGGTGGTCGCCGTGGTGGTCGTGCTCATCCCAGTGTTTCTTGTGTCCGCCGCCGTGCTCGTGGTGGTGTCCCTCGTGGTGGTGCTTGCCGTGGTGGCCATGGTCACCCTTCTCGTGGTGGTGGTGGCCATGATGTCCTTTGTGTCCCTTGCCACCGTGCTCGTGGTGGTGGTGTCCATGGTGGTGGTGTCCGCCGCCGTGCTCGTGATGGTGGCCGTGGCCCTTGCTGGCCGCCACCGCCAGGTCCCCGGCTTCGGCCTCCGCCTCGTGGCCGGCGCACATTGCCGCCAGGCACACCACCGCTGCTACTAACAGGATCCTCATGTTGGCTGCTGTTGCTGGTGTACTTCCTCAGTTGGTTTGTAACTGGAGGAAGTCCGGTTGTGACTGACCTCTGCTACTTTGATTGCCTATTTATATTAAGTGTTTGTAGTGCACAGTCTCAAGCGGTGGACAAATTATTCCGCAAGCGTCCCGCCGCTAGTTCACGGTCAAATAAGAAAAACTACAATTGATTTATTTGTATTGCCAGATGTTCTCATTAAAGCTGTTGGCAGATTTAATTAGCAAACAGTCACTGTTTGTAACAAGAAGGCACATTCCGACTGATAGCGTTGGCATAATTAAAAACGGAGACTTTTGACTTGTGTACTTAAGTACAGTATGGGGACTGTTTTATTTAACATCCATGTTTCATTAACGAAATACTAATATTGAATTCATATATTAATTGTGTAAAATAACATCATGCGTTATCATGGGTGTACGTCAAGATGTAGCTTATTTTTAGATGATTATAATGCAGGGGAACATGATTTTTATAAGGACTTCTAAATACTGGAACTTGCAAGCGGTTCCAAACATTGAGAAAATTTTTTAGTGTATATCGTAGCTTAGGACAAATTCACACATAAGGTAATGTGTGAATTTGTCGGACCCACAAGCAGGCTCTAGCGCTCTGAGAAAAACAGCTTCATGATAAGATTCTCGAATGACATCTGATAAATCTCACAATATAAATCGGCTGTTCGTTGTTATTACATACTACACCAATTTGTCAACAACGTTCGAAGTAAACTAATCAAGCATGTAATTCAAGAATTACCTTAGGTACACTGGTACCTACAAGAAATCCTTATTATCTAAATGTTGAATTACACCATGAGCGAATGTTATGCTCAATGCATTCATATTTTTAGTATGAAACTAGTAGAAAACTTGTAAGGATTAATATACTTTGAACGGTACGACGAATATGTAAAGGTCCGATTCTATGCGCCATTGTGAACCGCACAGCATCGTGGAATCTTCATTCAATGCAACACACATGATTGACAGATCGTATCGATTGAAAATTATCTGCTTAGTAGATCCTTTCGCGTTTGGAAAGCCGCTATTTGGTTAGCGTTAAACAATTCTTCCGATTGACTAAACGAGGTTAATCCACGCCCTTGTTGGCTTATATCCGTGCTCTTCTCTACAAAATGTACCCATTATAGTTATATCTATTTGAGTATTCACTTTGATTATGCACGCTCGTTCAGCTATTGAATTGATCATGACTAAGTAAATAGCCTTAGAGTTTGTTGCGTATTTTTAACGAAAGCTCAGCGTGCCTCTACCGACTGTCTAGATTCCATACGTTTCATCCATACTTGACGTGTTTGTTACTTGTGCTTTAACATATATTTGATATTTCATTAGATTTTATAGCATTAATTTGAGTGTAGGGTAGGTATCCAGTGATATTGTAAGATTTTGTGGATTCTTTTTGTGGTCGTTTAGATTATTAATATTAATTTATTCTAAGTTAATAACATTTGCATGATATCCGAGGAAGTGGTCAAACAGCCAGTCGTTGACCCATCATCGACATTGCTGGCCGATGAACAATGTGGGCTGTATTCAGCAAAGGTCTACCATAGCCTGCTAGTGTCCCCCATGGCGCGGATTTCCCTAAAGATTCTGGACTATAAAATAAAGGTTCTTTCATTCATCAATACAAATTTCACGACTTATTCGTTTATCATCGAATAAGCATTATATTTCATATATATTAATAACATAATTGTTAAGCGTTTGCTATATTATCTTATACTTATATATCTAATAGAATATAAAATAAACTAATAGTAACAGATAATATTCTTGACGGACAATAATTTAACTTTTTTTTCATTGTCCGTTTTTCAGTATTTAAATAATATGCTGAAATTTACGTATTCAATTAATTCAAAATGTGTAGTTACTTAATGAAATAGAAGCAGTCTGTCTGCGATAAGTTAAGTTCACGATCGTCACGGTCTCACAAGCACTTTTCTAAAGGTTTACTTTCATAACACCAGCGATTTCAAGGCTACAATGGCCTTCTGATATACTTTCGCTTGCGGAATACAACGACCGTCCATTTTATTTATCTATTATTTGTATGTAACTTCCTTCCAATTGCAGTGACAACGATTGAAATACATTCGTCTGTTCAACAGTTCATTAATTATTGCTGATTTGAATTTGCAATCATCACCAGAGTTTCCAGTAGAAAATAGATTGAATGAGTAAGCCTCTGAGTACTGTGTCATGTATCTGTTAATAAATTACTAATGTATGTTGAATCCTATCTAAACATCTTAGCGTAAGTTCTAACTAGTTACAAATATAAACGTTGATGTAAGTAGATAGGTCAGGAGTCCTAGTTCCAGTGAAACACAAGCAAGTAATGCTCTTACCACATCCAGGGCGCGTACTTACTAGCATTAGGCGCTAAGCAGCCTAGCCTACTATTATACCAATCTCGTTACTGTTATGATAATGCTATTATAAGCTATTGCTCCTGTAACATCATATTTGTACGATTAAGGTGCGCCTGTCTCAGGTTATTATGTTACACAGTAACCTTCTGTTATTCTATAACATAACATTTAGTTAAGAAAACAACAAAAAATATTACTTAAGTACTTAGGTAGAGTCAATAGTTAACTTTAAGTTACAAATATTTGACGAATTCTACGTTTAAAATATTATTCTTGAAGAAGTGAATTTTCAAAGTGTGATAAGTCGCTTTATAAGTACATATTTAGGTAGATACCATATAAACTATAGCTAAAAAGATAAGCTAAAAAGGTTAGATATTACTTTTGGTTGAAAATCACCATCATTACCCCACTGGACATTTCATAATGTCTTTGATGCAAATTAATACAAGGGCTGATGCATACAAACATGAAATTTTATTGCCTATTTATTTATAGTAGTTGCACCACCAACCAAGAAGTGCGTGCATGTATGCGTGTGTGAGTCGAATGTGTGTATAGGTCGTGTATGCAGTAGGTACGCAGTCCGCACACAGCATATTGTTGCGCTCAGGAGGTTAGCCCCGGATAATCCTGGCCATTGTTAGATATTTTAATGCTTATGCTCTTTGTGCGACCGTCCTGTATTAAGTCATACGCGGATAATCGCCGTATTATGTTGAATTAATTTTCCATTAGCTTGTACCAAAGGGATTGGCAGCTGCTTAGCGACTCTCCCGGCGTAGCTGAATGAATTGTATTACATTATTTGTAAACATGCATCAATATCACACTCAATTTGTAAAATTGACACATTTCCCACAATTTACATTGTAACCCCATTTTTTATGTATTATGATTAGTTGTTGTAGTTATGATTAGTACTTACTGTATTGATAAAATGACCTGGGTTACCAGAACCGTTTTAGAAAGCTAGATCTATTTATAAAAATAATAATCTGCCAGAACTGTTAGTTGATGTTCACTATTTACAGATAACCACTGCGGATCTAGGTTCCTGTTAAGTACCTGAATGCATTACATAGACTATAGACTGAACGCGATCACATTAGGCACGTAATCGGGTCTTACTGTCACGCATCGTCGAGTGTGACCAATATTTGCCGGAATAGAATACCGTGAAGATGTTTCCGGCCCATGAAAGTATCATATTAACTGAGCAAACATTGGGTCGAAGGCTTCATCGCGGGCAGCTGGGCGACACGACTAATTACATCAATTACAGGCAAACACAACTGCGCTCGGGTTTCGAGGCACCCACCTTTGTCAATATTTGCGAAGAGATGCCACGACCGCACTCCTCCGCCCCGACCGCGCGCAGACCGGTGCGCCCGACCACACCGAGTGGACAGCGCCCCGCTTACCTTAACACTGTTCTATCTATATTAATGTATATCCAATATAATATATAGTATATATTATGTATTACTTAAACGGTACTATTGGATCTCAATATAAGATACATTTCTGAAAACGCATTAGTAACTACATCTAATCTACAAAATGCATACATACACTGTCTAATTGCTTGTCTTAGGAGCTACCTCTACGTGGATAAAGTCGTAGGCAAAAACTAAGTATTTATTATATATTAACTTGCTTATTATATTTTTTACTTTTCAACATAATTTTTACATCGTCACGAGGATTTATTTTGTAATATTGTGAATACTTATAATACAAGATGCAAGCTGAGTTGCTTACCGGTTCTTCTCCGAAGGCTAGTTCCCGACCCGGTGGTAATTTTCTTCAGTCTCCAAGGGCACAAACAAAGATTTTTATTTTTATTAGAATGTGGTAAAATGTTAGGATGTGGTGTGTTGAGCTGGACCTAATAGAGTGGTAATAGGAAAGGTGGTACTTTAACTACAATCAGGCTATCTTCTTCCTAATTGGAGCTGAAACAAATAAGTATTCACCTTAAAAGATATTTAATAAACCAGTGTCATATTACGTATGATCAAAGCAATTAATATTAGTTATTTTTTAATATTTTTTTACGTTTTATCAATGTGTGATTGTGAAGAAAATAAAAGTATTTTTTACCACTCACATGTGTGTTACAGTGTGAGTATTAGGTATTGTTATAGGATTCTTATAAGCTGCAAAAAGACGAACACGTCGTGAACGCCGCGGGCGCAGCCTTTGATAGCACAAGTCGTTCAATTTGTTCGCTGTTAAGTCCCGGGCTGTAATCCCGCGACACGACAATTGTCACAAAAAGGCTGTCTCGCTATAATATGACAAGGTAGTTTCGTATTTGCCAACGAGCAGATATAATGGAGGATAATCCCGGTCGGATGCTGGAGGAACGACGTTGGTGGTGCAGCCTCTCTATTAGGTAACTCGTATTATTGTGATCAAGTCTCAATAATATTTTAGCTGTTATACCTATCTTATTCATGATGATTCAGATGAGTGTAAAATTTACTTTTTAGATTTCATAAGAGCCAATTTGATTGATTGTAAAGGAAAAGTAGTAAAGAAACTTATATGCGCCTGCAGCGTTATCAAAGACCGCATCATATTGTTGGAAGATACCTGTATATCTTTAAATGACTTAACTTTATTGAATTTAAATTAAATAATTAAAATAATAAATACAAACTGCCTGAATATGTTACTATACAACTATTATTTGTATGAATAATATGGTTGCAAATGTATATACACTTGTTCGTATATTTACAGAAACATAGTTCTAAACACACATTATTATTTTAAGCTTGCTGATATAGATGTGAGTAAGTACTAATACTACTGCATAAAGAACAAGTTGTATGACTTTAGGGATTTCATTATAACAGATTACGACTTAAAGGGGGGATACAGAGATTACTATTTGATTCGAAGTGTTTGGGAGCGTCATATTGTCACATCCATTAGGTGTGCGAGGGGCGGAGCAAGGCCACGCCCCGGCGGCCGCCCGGCGCACCCCACGCGCGGCCCGCGCCCGCCGGCACTCCGACACCGCCGCGGTACCTTGACGGATACACCGCACTACCATATACTCCCAACTATATGTCATAATACATACAGACATTACCATTTTGACGGATTTGTTAACTTATCATTAAGCGTATAATTTCCAAGAGTGATACGAAAAATCGACTGAAGTTATAACTAATGTGACCGTGATCCGAAATGATAATAAGGGAATACAGAAGATAATGGTGTGTGGGGGAGTGAGAAGATCAGTTTTGGTGTCACGGTGAGGGTGCTAGGCGGGCAGTGTGGCGACGCAGGGCGCGCGCGACTCCATGGGCGGCGCGGGCGGCGGCTGGGCCGAGGCTCCGGCGCTGCTGAGCACGGCGCTGCTGCTGGGCGGCTCGCTGCCGGAGCGCCCGCCCGCGCCCCTCTTCACCATCGACAGCATCCTTGCGCCGCGGCCTCAGCCTCCCCTGCCCCATCTTCAGCTCCAGCATCTGGCACACTCGCCATTCCACAGAGCACACGAACTCTTTGGTACGTCTGCCAACATCATGTTCTTAGCCAACGGTGAGATTCCTATTTAAAATCAACAAATATATCGATACACGTCACCGTCACGCGGAGTATTTTAATGTTTAATAGTAATTCGTTGAAAACGCATCGAACTTAGTTACTTAGGGTTTCGTTATCATGCCCAATGACATCCTCACGTTACGCGATGGTTATCACTTTTTTACATAATACTTTCTAATTTTAAAACGCATGTCCAATAAATTGTTAAGACTACGCGAAATAATTAAGAAGGTAATCGCTGGGCTATAACAATATTTTGTAGCGCATGGTCAAACTTATCTTTATTATCCAAATTCATAATCAATAGATTCGAGTAATAAGTTTTTTCAATAAGTTACAACTTTCATATATTATTTTGAGTATTAACAGAATGCCCTTGACGAAAAAGATGTTATCGGGAGCGCGTTATCACACAGCCCCATCTAGTCCCAAAACAAAGCAGAGCTCGTACAATGAAGACAATGTATATAATATTTATTAACTTTTTTTAGAATATATACTTTACACATATCATACAGCGATAAACAAGTTACACAGAATATTTTATCAAATTTCTCCTGACGCGGGAATCGAACGCATGTCATCTAGCGTAGCAGTCAGGTATACTTTCTACCCTACTACAATCATAGTCAATATTAAAGATTATCTTGATACCCAGCAAAATCAGCAGAAAATAGACATGCAAACGCAGAACAATAGATTAATAAACATTTAAACAGTTAGTTGAATTATCATATAATGAGGAGATTAGATACATTGAATGTAAAAGACATTAACGCGCTCAGCTTGCTACGAGCAGTGCTACGAGTTTCGTAGCAAAGGGCTAGCAATCTTATTTGTTTTCATAAAAATAATGTTATCATTATGCTTACCATTTTGTTTCTCAATATTACTATTCGTAAGGGGCTCCGAAAGAGTTGGTAATGGCCTGTACTGTAACCACTTTTCACCATACATTATATATATAATATATATTTTTAAATTATTTCGGTTTTAACGTGTGATGGTCAATATCTTACGTCTCTCATTGTTTCAGGGGCGACACCATACTTGTCTTTGAATATTTATGACAGTTATAAGCATGCTTATACGCAAAATTTTACTCCCATCGTTAAGCTCGTGCTATTAACTAAATTTTCGGAAAATCTTATAACTAGTGTGTAACTTGACCTGTATTGTGGCAATGGACGATGAGATTAAGAGTAGCTGGGCATAGAAAGCTTTAGCTATATTGTGTATTGAATTGCCTACAGTTCATTTTAGTAATTTACGCCGGATGGCCGCGGCTGTTTATTATTATTGAAGCTCGACCTTCTAGATGTCAATCTACACTTCTTTACTACTTTATTGTGTTTAAAAAAACATGTAGGGTTCCGCGGGAATGAAATTACTTCTACGCGGATGAAACCGCAGGGCACAGCTAGTTTGTAAATGAAATGAAATTAATTGATTTAGTGCTCGGAACGGATAATTTATTTTACCGTGAGATTGCGATAGAATCCAATAGAAAAAATAGAACATGATAGAAGAACAGTTCAAGAGACTCATGAGCACTGTAAGTCTTGCATGTCTATCATCTATTCAACTCAAAAATGTAATAAAAAAGTCTTAATTATAAAATTAAATATAATATTTTCACACTACAGTTCTTATAATAACTGACCTGTCGTAGTAGATCGAGTCCGCAATTTAAATATTTCTGTAAAACTTAACGAAAGTAAACAATAATCGATCTAGATATGTTATATTTATCCGTACATGAACGCTGATTGCGGTCGATTCGCACCTCGGTTCTAATCCCTCGTGGCATGTATCGGCGAATGCTCCATAATCACTCGCCGTACATTGTTGGGGACGTCCCTATATGTACTTCGTAACCCCTTCGACGAGGAAAATCGGTAAACTGGGTTATACCAGTTGTCAGACTCTCTTAGGCCTCCGACTGATTTGAACGATTGCCAAAGATGTTAAATTGGCAAACAAGACCGATGGTTTAACGTGCTCTTCGAGACTCGGAGGGAACCCAACTAATGGCTCGGGTTAGGGTTGCTTAACTTTGGTATGGCTTTTGTTGTTTTGGTAGTACAATGAATCGTTGAACGCTCCGTGAAAACTACTAGACAGATTTAGATGACAGTAATATTGTATCCGATTCAATACATAGGATACTTTTTTTGCACGTGATTCTTATCCCACGGGAAAAGGCTGGTTTGAACTCATATTCATACACGAGCCCAACGTATTGACGCTTTTCATGAAGTTTGGATGTTATGAATATTTTTGGAGGGTTAAAAATTATTTTAAACAAAAGTTGATATCACCAAAACCAAAACTAAGCCATTCGAAAATTCACAGTTTATACATTATGATGATATGATACTATTAATACATATTTTAAATTTGTAATACGACACGCATAGTAGGGAATAATATTTAAGGTGTAGAAAGAGCACGTCGGACGGAGCGCGCCGTGAGCCGGCTTGGGGCGGTCCCCATGGCTCCAAGACAGGGTTTATCTCAATTAAAATATTTTTTCCTCTTAGCCACAAGAGCGTTTTAAATTCAAAAACATCCTGAGGGTGCGGTGGATATCTGCTGCGATGAAAATATAAACATTTTTTTTCGTACGAAATATTGAAGTTTCTATGGTTTGGCTAGTTATTTATAATTATTATTTAATCGTGCTAGAAAAGTTTATTCATACTTGCCTAAGACGTATTTCATAAAGTGAATATCACCAATTACCTGATGGTCAGGGCACATTAGCAGCAGCTGCAGTAGTGCTCTAGTCTTTCAACCCCAGTATACACTATACTACAAGCATATTTTGAATCGTGGTAGTAAAATCTGGTAGAGCGGATATTTCAATAAACATAACTTTGTTGGTGGTTTTAAGCCTTAATGTCACCTCTCTAGGGAACGTATTACACATTTTATTTATACAGTTTAAAATCGATAGGGCTTAGGCGGGCGCGGTGTGGAGTCCGATACACGGCGCACGGAGTGGCGTATAGAAAGCCGCCGATAGCGCCTTACCACCGCGCTGCCGCCGCCGGCCTAAAAGCTTTTATATTTCTTTAAGAAATAATACAGTGTAATACCCGTGAACGCTGACGGAAGTATGCAAAAATATTCAATTTTTATACGATGCGCTAATATTTTTAACGGTTCGGTTGTGAGTACCAGGGGAGCTCATGGGGCTCTAAGCCCGGATATTCACGCACCGACTGCTCTCGCCCGCATTATTACTGATACGTCCTGACGCATTCACCTCTTGCCAGTACACCGAGATTACTAAAAACCCTACACTCATTTTACTATTTGCATTGAGACCTACTCATAACAATCAACTAATTCAACAACTTACCTTATCAATTCGAATAAAGTTAAGATATACATATTCATTAAGTTTCCCTCGAGAATAAGTAAAGTAAATAATTTATGCGGTGACTCAACCTCACAAATCAATAAAAATATATTCTAACGCCATCACAGAAGGGACCCCGAAGGGGTACCTCTTCATACTGCTGTTGTAACAACAACCACCCACTTTTAGCGAAGATGATTAAGTGATAATGTGATAGATGGTGAGTCCACCCCCGCCTCAGGCAATATACATGCGTCTTTGAATTTCTTCTCAGGCATATCTGATCAGGCAAGTCTGCTCACGATGTTTTCGTTCATCGTGTCATGTCATGGTGGGAAATGCTGCACTTGAAAGTTTTAAGAAAAACTCATTGGCATTGACCGCTGGGATTTGGGATAGAATTTGCGACTGATTAAACAAGTCGGCCAGCTCGGCTCATCTTATCATCTAAAATTACTTGTTTTCCCAAATTTATTTAAATATGGATTTTTTTCTTAGGAGAGGCAAGAGATTTTTTTTAGGAAAGGTACTTAGGTGGGTTGAAATTCAAATTCAAAAATATTTTTATTTGATTAAACTTTCATTGACGTACATTAAAATCGTTAGAACGACATGATTATCCAGGATTATACATGGTTTGGAAGGTTTCTTTTACTGAGAAGAATTCTGCAAGAATCTCAGTAATAACTCTTTCATTTACTACTAAATCCGATTATCACACCGCTCATCCATAATTTGTTCGAGATGTTTTTAATTGGGTGCATCTTAGAGTTGTATTTATATGGTATGCTAGTTTAGTTTGTTATCTATGTTGCTGTTGTTGTGTTCATACATATCAAGGAACGTTAAATAAAGAAACCTCTCTTGCCTATCTGAAGCTGAAAACCTATGTGTATACAGTATTCATACACTTTAACGTTTCACCTGATAAGTCTTCCAATTTTGAATTTTTGGAATAAAACATGTCTCGGGTGTGTCTAGGCGACATATGCTAGAAATAAATATTGGAAATGGAAATTGTAAATATTTATAATGTAGGGATGGGTGGCGTTGGCGGTGGCGTGTCCGGCGGCGGGTACGCAGGCCTATACGGAGGGTACGCGGCGGCCGCGCTAGCGGGCTTGACCGGTCCTCCGCCCAAACGCAAGCGACGCCACCGCACCATCTTCACCGAAGAGCAGCTCGAGCAGCTCGAGAGCACCTTCGACAAGACCCACTACCCCGACGTCGTGCTCAGGGAACAACTCGCGCTCAGAGTCGACTTGAAGGAGGAAAGAGTTGAGGTAAGTCACCATATTTTGACGCATAAGAAAAGAAGTAGAAGTCGCCATGTTAAACAGAGTAGTTAGATGTTATGCTTGCTTGGACAGAATCTAGACCGAATATTCGAATCTTGTGAATCACAAGAGATTCGATTCTAGATCTGATACATTGACATTGTAAGTTCGAATTTATTACATGATTAAAAAATAAGAACATTGGTTAAGAACAAGAACCTCCAGATTTATTTGTGGTTTTCAAAATCAATGTAAAAAGCTTACGTTTATATACTTTACCCCACACACAACCCCCTTAAGTGGTAGGTACAAAACGATAAGTAACTTCAAAGATAAATGGGGAAAACGAGATGTGCCACGGGTCTGCATTTAAATTCATGTAACATTTTTTTTAAACAGAAGAATTCGTGATCCTTAGTACCTACATTTACGGAAATTCGTAATGCTGTAGAATCAAATATAGAGTATTTAGGTAGTTTACCCTTGTGGTCAAATAGATATCCCACAGAATCTTACCGATAGGAACTGCTGAGCTAACATAGGAGCGTGCATCTCGTTTGTATCAGACGAGGTTTATCTTTCAGTACAAAATGTGAACGACGCCCAAAATGCTCTAATGATTTTTAACCATACACTACTACAGCCCGCTTAAGAATATTAAGCTGGCTGGAGCCTATTTTGGTTATTTACTAAACATCCCTTTTATTTTTCATATTTACTGGCTCTATCGATTATACCCGATAATTATTGTAAACATTTTGTCAACAAACCAACGGCCGCCATGGTTACCACCATTAAAAATTCTGTATTCAAGTAGTACTTACTTATGTATATATTCACGTTTTGTTTTTAACGGAGCTTTTTTTACAATAGGAATACATACGCGTGTATCAGCAGTAAATATTAAAAAGCTAACACCATAATGCTTATAAGAAACTAATTTTTTGTCCTTTGTTGTATATGGTTTCCCGGCCTCGTAAAATATAACGTGCAAACGAAATTGGAAGTTAGAATTGTTTTGGGTAAAGTTTTTCTTTTTACATTGTAAAAGTTACTCAGAAAGAAGAAATGTTTGTAGCCAAGCTGTTAGGATTCTGGAATGTTTCTTTTATTTTTATATACAACAAAATAACTATGCCGTGCTCAGCCACGTAGGCACGTGCAGAGCAGAGTAACAAATTAATTCAAGCAGTTTTTATCTAAGTATTACTATAATGTCTAGTGTGGCTCGCGGAAACATACTTTTTAAAAGTAAAAGTAGCCTAAGTTACTTCTTTTAACATTAGCTCCCCGCCAGTAAAAGAACCATTTCGGAGATTAGCCGGAAAAAACAGACAGACAGACAGACGGACAGACAAACAGAGATTTTTATTAAAATATATGTTTCTATATAAGTACCGTATATACTTTCATGTACATTTAGTGTAAAGCTATTATTTTGGAATAACTAACAGTCACTTAAATTTATATATTTATCTGAATAGAATATAGAATAGTTATGTAGATATAGAAGGCCCTGAAAAATTAACGATTCAATCTCTGGTAACAGTCCCTCCATCCAACTTACTAACATCTCAGTATTTAAATCTTGTCACCAGCTACTTTAGGTGGGGAGGGCCAACGATGGGTGGGATATAGATTGATTTAAGATAAGTTATTAGATATGTATAGATGTTCAGTGTAGTAGGTTTAGATAGTTGATTCGGATATCAGCGTCCAAGCTAGGCAGCACGTGAATACGGCTCACGAGCCAGTGGCTATAAGTAGGGCCGTGTGTCAATAGAGCTGACGCGACATTTTTAATGCAACTACCTGCACGTGGGTGGCCACATTGACTACCTTACGAGCCACGCTGATTATAGACTATGCCGTTATTTATAATTCAAAGGAGTAAATTTACAGGGTGTACCAAGAAAATATATATTTGTAACACGGTAAATGTAAATTTACTTTAACAGTGCACCATGAATAAAAAATATTATATTTTCATATTTGTGGGTTAGACTCGCATTATCAAGCTTGTGTGCACACAATTTATTGAATTTGTATGAAGAATGTGTATCGGGACGTCATATTATTTAACCCCGAGACACCAGTGTACCAAGAGACAAAGTTTGACACTAATTTAATGTTCCCATTATAAACTTTCCATACTCTAGGTATAGTAGAAACTCGTACCACCATCAAGGGGAAGCTTATGGTAAAGTCGGTGATTAAGTAGTTAGCATTTCTTAATTTTCATTTAGAAGTGAGAACTTATCGTGATTAGGTTGCCACAACTATAGTTCTACCAAGTTAGTAATTTGTCAGGAGTTACGAATTAAGATAGAAAACTACACATTTTCAATTGTAGGTTAGTAGTTAGTATTATTTAGATATTTAAACGCGAAAAGTATTCTTCTGGGTTCCTTATAACTGCACAAGGAGCGATGGCTAAATGGCTAGATAAGCGGAACTAATAATGACTCTAGAGTAGACATGGAATCCTAAAACATACAGCCGAAAGAAAAATAAGAACAAGATTGGAGAGCGCTCTCGATAGAATTTGGGATGTTGAAAGTGAGTCGGGATATGTTTGTGGGCTACCGGTGTTGAGAGTTCGAGTGTGTGTCGTCCACTCGAGCGCCGCCACCCAGGGCCGCGGTCCGGCCGCTCACGCCTCGCACTATTTACACACACTTATCTTATCCGGTAAAGGCCTGCGCAAATTTAAATGACACTTCTTTATATCTACTATTCTTATAATATCGTACGCGTTGAATTTAGATGCTGAATATAAACATGTATATTCAACTAAGTATATGGCGAAACAAAATGTTGTAAGTATTGGAATATTTTATGAAGTCCATCAGTGCTTTTTAACATGATATACTGAATGACGCCTGTTGAGTGCCCTACGAAGAGTCCAATCTCAGAAATACCCCTACAAATCATTTTTGAGTTTAGATATTGCTGAATCAATATTCAGCTGATGTAATTCTATGGTTATGCTTAATTAACTTTACTCCAGTCAATAACAGGAGAAACCAAACCGATTACCAAATTTAAAAGATCATTTGTAATAAAAATGTGCGTACCTAAGTAATTATAATTTGTATGGCTTGCTTTGTCAGAGAGTAGCAGTCATGTGAATTCAGCTTTTAGTGTAAACTTTTTATTAAGGAGCCCATAGTAATGCCCTGCTGGAGCGGGTAGAGTTTTGAACAGAATAGAATTTTACCTCGGGGCAAATAAAAAGGGACGCTCGGAGCCGGCGCGAGGCGGGCGCCGCGAAAATTAATCTGAGTTAATTAAATTTGATTTATTTATGCTGCCCCGACTCGGGAGAAGGGAGCGATAAAAGCACAACAATAAGACTAATGAGGGTCACTTTTACGGCTTTTTCTCGGATAATGGAGTTTTTCCGATTTGCGTAACTTACAGCTTGGCTAATCAAGCAAAGTTATTGTTTACTCGACGCCGTTGTTACCAGTTTATTGGTAAGCGCCTATTCGTTGAAAATATCTTGTTGTTATGGTCGGCTTGGGACTCCGTTGATGTGGAATTCGTACAAAACATTGTATTATATCTGCTCGGACCAAACACTATCCTCTTGAACAGAAATAACGCCAATTTTACATTTGGAATACTTACCCTGAACAAGTTTTATATGATACAAATGTTTTAGTATCAAGTACCTATTTATTGCATAAGTAAGAACTATTCATTAGAAAAAATAATTAACGTAAACATGCTTACGCCATCCCATAAAGATCCTGGTAGGGATAAGCAGGGGTCTTACCCCGATGGGGACCCGTATGGGTTTTTACAATACCTTCATTTCACCGTAGATGATTAAGTGCCAAAGTAACAGATGATGTGTGTCCATCATGATTTCAGGCACTATACATACGTCTTTGAATTACTTTACTCAGACACTTTATGCACGTTTCCTCACGATATTTTGCTGCAACGTAAAGCTCGAGGTGTAAGAGAATTTCCTTATGTAATTCGTTATTAAATTATTTCTGTAACTTTTCTAAAATGGGGGTGAAAAATGGGTGTTTATTGAAATAAGAATTCTTTTTATTGAGAATCATTAAAAGGTTACCCTTCAACAACAATCATTTTGGATGGGAACAAGCTGTAAATCTGCGAGCAATACAATCTTGATTATCTAAGTACATTAAAATCGAAACATAGCCTTCAGGCGTTATAGTCATGATACTACCTACTTAACTATATAACTTTCAAATGTAAATGTATGCAAAGCTATGATGGTCGTCTCATTTATCACATCATAATTTGTGGTTATGTTAAAACTTTAATCGCAACTAATAGTTTTATACCACGAATTTTATTGAAAAGAGAATAAAAATGGTATCGAAGGACTCTTATCACCTCAACATGTATATTATGGGAAGGAAAAATTTCACACCCGTAGCTCATATTGACGGAGCTATTTTACGGTTTACTGGAGGCTATGATATAACATATACAGGTTGTGGATCGTTTTCCACGCTGTGCTTGTATTTTTTGTCATTTCATACGATAGTTCGGTTATATCTTTTTTTGTAAGTATGGAATACTAAACAACACTGCCAAAAATATAGATAAATATAAATAAATAAAATAAAAATAAATAGATAAAAAATGCTATGAATCGATATGAATGAATTTAGACAAATTAAAGACTAATATATATTTTGTTATTGATAATCTAAAACATATATATATGTCATCGCAACAAACATACGAAACGAATAAAACAAAGTATTGTGTGTAAGATTTATAAAGGCTTCATTCATGTGAGATTCAGTGAACCAGTGTTGGTTTTGTGTCTCTACACAAAAGTGTATGTTTTCGTGGCAATACACTCTGTTCCGCTGTTGCCCCTGCTATTTGCGTAGCGCCAATTGGAAATTGCATTATTAAACGCTTTTGTTTAGTCATCACAACACTTGCCCACAATCAACTGCTTGTTTGCTACCTACCTACAATTTGTTGTTTTATGGTACGTTTTAGATTCAATTCAATTTATTATTCTCAAGATGTAAGTATATCTCTTTATTAACATTAATGTTCCAAAGGCCTAGACTGAGGACTTGACACTTGACTGGATCAAATCTATTTACTTAGACTTATAATTATATCGCAGTCCCAGAAGAATAAAGACTATTCGAACTTAAACGCCATATACCGATGTCGATGAAATTCGTTATTCTTTAAGTTATTGAGGGAAACACTGTATTTTTATTAATGCTGATAAAGGCTGATATATTACACAAAATTCGATATCTTGGTTGGGCTTCTTTTGTCAGGACTTTATCTGGCGTGAGGTTGAAGAAAGGTAAAAAAATTAATCTATTTTATTCTAGAATATAAATTTTGAGGATGTGCTTCATGTATAAAAATTGTGAAATTATATCTAAACAGGTTTTATAAGGTTGATTAGCTCCTATACTATTATAATCTAATCAGTATCGTTCCAAGAACACTACAATTGGTGAAGTATCGTTTGAAAACGATAATTTTTATTTTAGTTTTATTAAAGACTAAACATTGTAACTTAAAAATTAACATTGTGCTGTGAATTATTTTCTATTTCGCAATTTAATTGGCGATTTACAATCTAAGATCACAATCACGATAACATGAGACCAAAGACGATTGTGACGATCTTCCTTCGGTGATTGGGTAATTGAGATTTATGGAAGATCCCTTTGTTCTTGACGATGCACACGAAATTTTTAGTTTTCTTATTTGCAAATAATCTAAATATTCGTGTTTAATTTTAGCTTTATGCAATATATTTGCAGACTCAATGTATGTTTCTATCGTCACAGAAATAACGTGGAAGGGTATGTAATGTATATAATCTATACCGACTGATTTAACTAGGTGATAATATTAAAATGTGTATTTCGTTTGGAAGAAAAGGTTGTGTCAATATTGCAGTTGACAAAGAGCGAGCGAGTAAACGGAAAGATAACGAGGGGCTCCATTCGTGTAAAATTACATTGTTCTGTAGATGCTCAACTCTTTACACAATTAATAATTAAGTAGCGGTATAATCTAGCGTTGTCTCTCAATGGAGCGAACCGCCCGCGGCGCGCCGACTCCATGTCAATGTTGATCTTATTGTGAGCACTGTCTGATTAAATCTGGTTAGCTTGTAGCTTGTTACGTTATGTTTTCATCTCACATTTATAATTGAATAAAAATACGTTTAAGGATATCATAATAATCCCTCTTAACTAGCCCGGTTTTTGCACGTTTCACTAATTTAGTTCATAATAATATGCAATATACATTTTTCATACATATAGCTGTAGATAAAAACTATTGATTGAAGTTCAAGAACTTAGCATACATACATATGCTCACGCCTGTATTCCTCGAAGGGGTAGGCACAGGTGTTGTTATCACAACACCCACTTTTCACCGAATTTGATTAAGAGCCAACGTGACAGATCTATCTATAACGTATATAACGTCTATCGCCGTCTCAGGCACTATACATACGTCTTTGAATTACTTCTCAGAAATATGCAGGTTTCCTCACGATGTTTTCCTTCACCGTAAAGCACGTGGTCTGAAATCACTGTACATAAGTTTTTTAGAAAAACTCATTGGTACAGGCCCTGCTGCTGACTGCTCAAACTTCAAGGCCACCACGGCTCTCAAGAACTTAGCATTAAAAAATAACTGTTCAAATGTTTATACAATTATCTAATGAATTTAAGAGGTATCACTATAAATTCCGGGAAAAAATATAGAGACTGATCATCTCTACCTTCTTATTCGTAACTTTGATAAGGAGGAAGACGGCGAATGCTTCAGATATTTTGAAGAGCTACAAAAAAAGTGGTATAATTATGAACGTCCTTTTGTGCAGGCAGGCACAGACCCTACAACAATATTTATTTATAGACAACTATATTTAAAGAAATCTTTTATTTTGTGTGATCGAATGAATTTAAAAATATCTACTTTCAGTAACATGTACCTATGTACCTAAGTAGTCTATAACCATACAGATAAATACAATTGAAGTGTCTGCTTGTAGTTCCCAATAACAGCTTTAAGCATTAAATGCATATGTAAGTATACACGGTAAGTAGTACAATTGAAAAACCAATTAAAAAAAAAAGTCTGCCTGTCTGTTTGTACCGGGTAATCTCCGAAACGGCTGGACCGATTTTAGCGAGACTTTCTCTGTCAGATAGCTGATGTTGTAAGGAGTAGGTTACATTTATTTAAAAAAAACAATAGGGTTCCGTGGGCCACCTATGAAATTAAGTCTATGGCGGTGAAACAGCGAGGCAAAGCGGGTTACTAACGAAATGTACTTATAAGTATGCCAATTTTACTTCTAAAATCATTAAATGGCAAAGTGTTCGTGTAAGTGCTGTGTGAGTAGACTGGGACACCAGACGAATGAAAGGTATATCCGCGCGTGAGAGCACGGGCACAGCAATAAAAAGAGGGCGTGTCGCTCCGCCCAGCGGCGCTTGTCATCCTGCAGCCTCCCCGCGGGACTTATCTCCTAATAGGTAGCTATAATAAAACAGATACGCTCGCAATGTGTTACTAAGTAATAAAGCGGCGCCATTTTGTCCTTTGCTTCCGTGTCAGCTGAAAGCAATAACGCCTTTATGAGCTGAGCAGCGATCCGGCAGGAAGTGATCAAAGGACTGCGCCGTGCCTTCATTTTACGGTTGTTACTTCTATCGCTGTCAAACGAAACGTTGATAACACAATCTTCTCATTCTTTCCTCTAGTTGAGCATAACGAACAAACAACCCACTCGAGGGCCCAATATGCAATATCGTTACAACGTCAGGTATGACTATATCTATAGGTAAACAATATTGGGTTTTATCACAATAGTAATATTATACAGAGGAAAGGTTTGTATGTTTGTAACGAATTGGCTCAAAAAGTAATGAACCGATTTAAAAAAATCTTTCATAATTTGAATGTTACATTATCACTGATTAATATAGGCTATATTTTATCGCCGTACTCCCACGGAAAGGGAAACAAGCGTGAAACCGCGTGATCACAATATAAAGTAGGTATTTTGGGGCTTACCATATTGAAAATGAGCGAATAAAAACATTGTAGCCGATTCTTAAATTGTGAATATAATTTGTGGGTGCTATCATAGTAGACATACAGGACGATGTGACCAATTCACGAAGTGTACAATTTTCAATACTGTAAAATTATTTTTATTTTATTTAATTTTTTTCTTCAGGAAACAAACAGTATTTTAAATCTAGTTACATATGCTTAAAATAAACATCTATGAACCATTGAAATGTTTCCACATTTCAATAACTAATTATACATTTTATCACAGTCACAAACTCAAGACTTAATTATTTAAGCAGTAAAATCTAAAGCGTATACAGAGGATGAAAAACTAAAGCAAAACAGATTGAGGTATTTTGTCAAACCATACTTTGGATAAAGCGTTTTTGAATACGTTACAGTTGGAATTAAATATATCTAGCTGAGGTAAACAATGTTCGGAGCTTGAATAGAATAAGCGTCTTGTCTATAATTTGTCGGACAAGCCTGAACAGAGAGAGAGATCTGCCTTCTAGGCAATCGGGCTGGAATATGATGAGACATTTTTGAAAGTAGCAAAGGTGAATAAATGTTATATTGAGCCACTTTTGCTAAAAATATGATATCAGCTATATTTCTTCTTTCAGATAAAGGTAATATTTGATGTCGTTTGCATCTCAATTCATAATTGGGATCAGATTGATTACATTTCTGTTCAATAAATTTAAGAAACCGTTTTTGGGTGGATTATATCAATATATACTTACATTATATTGAGGATTCCAAACTTGTGAACAATATTCAAGTATACCAGGGAACAATACAGATTTTAGCTACTTTAGCACAATCGAATTGCGCCTTATGACAAATCCTAATGCCCTATTAGCCTTCTTAGCAATTTTATCAATATGGGCCAATATATGCCCATAATTTAACAGTATTGCATTTTTTGTCTTTGTGTCGAGAAAATACATGTGCTATTTCTTACCACATTTCGAATTTAAATCTCAACGGGTACTACCAGTAACTGTACTCCATAAGTTTTGATTCTTGTGTGAGTGTCAGATTATGGTATGAGCCATCAGTTTTCTTCTCTCTTCGGTGAACAGTTGTTATTACAACACCTCTGCTTACCCCTTCGGGGAATACAGGCGTAAACATATGTTATGTTAAGTTAAGTATGCCCCTTGGTTTTTTGACGTAGATGTATTATCAGTTGCAGGTCATTGCAGTCATGCATGTTTGATATACATTAGTACATCATATTGAAAGGCGATGTATATAATTATGGTTGAAGTCAGTTTCCCTAAAAACAGTTCAATATAGTATACATCTAAATGCCTAACGTCCATATTTTTAATAGTAACAGTCACAGCGTCCTTAAGTTCATAATTTCGCGAACCTATTCAAAGAATGCGCAGAAATAGAAAATAGAAAGTCGTTTTTGTGACAGTCAGAGAACATATCGGTTTCAGAATGTATAGAATATAGAGTTTTTTCATACTTCAATAAATACATTTATTATAATTTAAAAATATTTGACGTTGTATGATAATAAAGTATCAATATAGTGAACTGCTTGTATTGAGTGGTCGATATTTGATACATTTTATCAGGGTGAATGCGTGACTAGTAACAGGAATAAAAACTAAGATAATTTCACAAACTGTCCACTATACCAATTACTAACAAAATTAATGTAAAAAAAATACTTATCGCGTCTGAGTTCGATGTTTTTGGTGATTTGGTGACCGGCATGGCCAGTATGAGTGGCCAGTATTTATTGTATTTGAAATATCCTATACAATACTACAAATAAAATATCTTCTACTGTTTTCGCGTAATTTACTTTTAAAGTTGTCCCTTAAAAAATATAAAAGAATTCAAAATAATAATAATATTTTGAGAGACTGATGGAAAACATGCTTGGAAGTTTCTTTTTTTTCCTGTTGAGGTATGGAACTCTACAAATGGAACAAAAAGTATGCGCGAAGTATACATGAGATCGATATTTTGTTGTGGAGTTTTTCACCGACAGACAATACGGCGGAAAACGCAGAGTCATACCCGACGGAGATTACAAGTTGAAGAGTTCCGCTCAATCTCACATCTTTATAATCAAGAACATGACAAGTAACAATAAGACTGTACTTTCTCAATGTACATATCTATACATATAAATAAAATTGAAGTGTCTGTTTGTAATTCATTCTTGTAATTCAGGAACACTAAATGCATATGAAAATTAATATGATTGTATCGGCCAAATATACTTAGAACAATGCATGATATTTTAGTTTTATGTTATGTCGATAGATGGAGCTGGCACTGTTGATATTATTATTTAAATCTCGCTATCGAAAGTCTCAATGGGGCTTATATATAAAACGTCAGTTATTGAGTAAAAAACTTTTTCTCTTTTGTACATCGTTACTTCATTTCGATCCCAAGTACCTACTCGAAGGCCATAGTACTGAGTTTGTTCAATGACATAAAAAATAAAAAATAACAAACTTACATTTTTATATCTGTCTGTCTGTAAATTTATTAATTTTATTTAAACAAAACAATAGGGTTCCGCAGGCCACCCATAAAATTAAGTCTACGCGGGTGAAACCGCAGGGCACAGCTAGTAAGCAATATATTTCACAAAAAAAACTATCTATAGGTATAAAACAACAATTACTCAAGTTTTTATGATGTTGAGGTAGGCTTCAAAAATACGCTTTAAAAAATCTTTCATCTAAATCTACAATGGACTTTGGATCGACATAAATTCGCTCTTTCAATGTCGAAGTGCAAAGTGCAAATGAAAATTCGAATTTCCTATTTCAGTTTTAAGGCAATCACCAAACAAAAATAGCATGCAATGAGTTATTCACTCTTCAATGCATTTTATTAAAATTATCCCACTTATAAAATATATGGAACACATGTAAAAAAACCGGGTAAATTTTGTTTCATTTGGCTTTAATTTAAAAAAGTAAATAACTAGTAGTAGTAATAGTTCGTACCCGGATCCCCCCCTGAGCACTGAGGATGGCCACCGGAGGGGTTTTAGTGTGGTAAAAATCCCACATACCTCGACCTGCCTCTCCCAGGACGGTCGGGGACCTTTTGAAGGTTTCCCCCTCGTCAATAAAAAAAATAAAAAAAGGTTAAATAGTTCGGTATGATACACACAAACACAGACGCGCGCATCTACTATAAAATAAGCGGAATAGGCGTAATTCAATTAGAGGTATAATGTCCTGGCCGAAATATATTTATGTCTAAACGACATATCTACATTTTTGGCCAGGAAATAAAAGTGTACATTACTAAGATTGACAACCCTCACACTCAAAGAAAATGGTTCTTTTTAAAAAATTGTCCTGGGTTCCTTTCTGCTTATATTTATAGGTAATGTACGTAGGCTTTAAAAAATACTTTCAAAGGTGTTTCTTATGTCCTGTTAAATTTAAATATTTAATTCATTTGAAGTGCGCCACGTAGACCAAACGATTTTATAGTTCGTTTTTATTCGCTAAAGAGTTATGTCCGTAAAACTTCATCACAATATGCTCATACAAATCTAGATTTAGAATAGATTTGGTGCCATCTTTATTGCCATCGAAGATGAAGAATATTTTCGAAAATAGTGGATAATCGGCATTGTGATAGTATCTATCCCGTTTATTTAATTTAAATCGGTTCTCCCGCTATAGAGGAATCACTGAACGAACGTATATACAAACCCGACAAATGCATAGACCTCCCCAATATGTTATTATTTTATTTATTCTTAATGGATATAATCATAGAACAAATTGCAAAACCTTTTGGTTACTTTTATTTGTATCGTACGTATTGTTTTGATGCTTCACACTTGAATTGTATATTTGTAATTTTGTCAGATTTAGGAAGAGTGGTTATCTTACGAAATTAAAAAGAGCTATATCGATAGCACCTCGCATCACCAAAGTGTGCTTAGTTAGATAATATTAAATTATATCAACATGCGAAATGAATTTAGCACTTTACTGCAGAGGGCGGCTGACTGCAATAATAGTGTTCACTAAGTATTATTATTTTAAATGGAACAACATCCCAACCGTGGTCATATCACAGAGTGAAGTATCACTCTATTATTTATAGGCGCGTTCGATACGCAATACAAATTATTGTTTTCAAAGTATAACGTTTAGGGGAACGCGTTGTTTGCAGAACAACCCTCGGGGACCCCCTTTGGCCCTGAACTGCTCAGCCAATGTGAAGCTTACTGAAATGGGCTTAAGAGCTATTTTTTGGGAAAGCCAGGGCGATAAAATGCTTTTTTGATTTGAAGAGCCATTGTGGTGCTATTAAAGCAATCTTTTGACAATTGAATTTGGATTCGGTTGTCGTGTTGCGAGCAGTTACGTCTTTATAGCAGTGCCGGCTCGGACATGGGTGTTTGCGTGCGGTAATTGATACGGAGTGACAGATACGAGGGGATACTCTATCAGCCTCCGCCCGGGGAGACAAGTAATGTTTTGACATCAACCAAAAGAGATGGGTGTGATTTGAAGTGCCCTTTGTGGAATTATACTCGCGGATGGCGTCTTTAATATTGACTAATGCATTTCGCAGCTAATGGCCAGATGGAATACGACAGGTGTGAGGGTTTAACGAAGCTTAATTTTAATAAAAAAAGGCAATACGTTAATTGCTTTGTTCAATGTTACGTAGGTTACTTATTATATCAGGACTCAAATACTAGTGTATACATTACGCTATACGCTAAGTAAAAATACATCCTGTAAACTCAGCTTTCGGTAAATTTTGTGCTTTATCCAACTAGACTAAAGATTTAAAAATACTTTTTGGCAAATTACGTAGCTGTCATTGGTCTGGCCCGTGGAGTGCGAAGGGTGTTACACGAAAATTACGAAATCGAAACATCCAAACACATTTCTTTTTTCTGTATTATTATTTTTTTCTTCAGTCGTAACTATTCTGCCCCAAAATATTAAATATAAGTTAAAAAACTGTAAATTAAGTCGTGTCTAAACTATTTCAGAAGAAAACATTAACAAAAAGTGTGGCAAACTCTTGTAGAATTATTAGCTTAAGTTGGCTTAGGTTAGAACAGTAAGTAACTATTGCATGCAAATTAAATCGACATTAAAGTATCAAGGGCGGATCAGGCGGTCCATTAATAAATCAGTTCGCTAAAACCGTAATTGTAATCTCAAACAAGGCGGAGGGAGCGCGGTGTTTGTTCTAACAACATTATTACAATAAGTTCGGGCTCGGTTCGCCGCCGCCGCCGCCTCGTCAGCCCCACCGGCGCCGTTCACACGATCTAAGCGCTATTCTGTTACTCCAATACCTACTACATTTTATATTATAAACTGTATTTTGATAATTTATATTTGCCCTCACGCGTAAAGAACTCAAGAAAATATATAGCAATCTTTAATGTCTAACTGAAAAGTCTTCTTCTCGTACATTTGTTTGCACCCAAAAAGGGTAGGTCGAGAGATGAGTTTCTAGTAGTGGTTCTAGAGCGGGAAGATGAGTTAGCTTTGTGGCATAACATTTGCATAAAATATCTACTTAATGTTAATCTAAGCGAATTTCAGCATACTTATAAGCATCCTATCCTCGGAATGAATTCCACACAAAGTATTTGCAGTTTCAGATTGAAAGGTTTGTCTGATCTTCCTGCTACCCTCTCCTGAATACTTCGTGAGTGTCCTGTTGGTGTTTAGTCTAGTGGTTGTGTAGGTATTTGTCGGGCAGGCGTTGAGGCGTGGTACACATAGCCGGCGGGCTCGCGGCTCCGCCCTACGCGACCTCATCTGCTTGTCTTCCCACACTATCACTACTCACTGTACTGCCCTCGTCGTAAAAGAAACTTCTTAAAATAGTATGTGTAAATTGAAATCGCCATTTCAAATTGCAATACAAAATTATTTTGTCTGTTTGAACGCATCGTTTTTGTTAACTACGTTAAGGATCTTAATTATAGTTTCTACTAACACGTTGGAGATGAAGTCAGATGATAAGGTAAGAAGGTAAAAATAAAAATAAAATTCACATGTTAGAGAAAAAACAACGTTTTTGTTAATTGTCGTAACTTAAAAATTGTAACTCGAAGCGAAGCGAGGGCGGATCGATACTAATTTATTTATAAAATATATACAGCAGACCAAGTCACCACGATACGAGTCAATAATTACGATACCTTTACATATATGTATATTTCTACTGCAAAAATATGTATATATAATGAAAGCACCAAGTCACCAAGTCAGTGATATTTACATAATTAGAGATGGAGCCGACACTATCAAGACTGTATCCAAAAATATTTTGAATTGAAGCCCATGGCGTTATACAGTCATACAAATTAGCTCATGCTAAATTTAATTATCTTACAGATCAAAGTGAAATTAGCAAAAAGGTACTGAAATGTAGCGCACAATGGAATTGGGGAATACACAGCGCTGTGTTGAAACAATAGGGAAACATAGTCACATTAAACTTTCATAATTAGGCACCTGCTTGGCTTGACTTCGGCGCCCTCCGCCTATACTCAGAGCAAATCTATTCTAATCTAAGTACCTATGTATTTGAACAATGGTGTCTGCCGCCCTATTCAGGATAACTATCGGAGACCGTCATTACTTACTAACGCTTAGGTTAACATTAAGAATCTTATATCTTATCTTAATAAATCTAAATCTCGGAAACGGCTCCAACGATATTTCGTATGTAGGGGATTTCGGAGGCAACAAATTATTTGATTAGGTTTGATTTTAGATAACATCGTTTTGAGTATGTTTTCCACTCCTACTTAAACTCCTACAAAAACAATATAAATAAAAGTATTTATTCGGTTTAGGCCCTGTTAAGGCACTTATGAATGTCTAGAATTTACCACCGGTTCGGAAACTAGCCTTCTGAGAAGAACAGGCAAGAAAATCAGCCAGGCATCATGTACATTTCATCGAAACAATATAAATCATAATACAAAAATCAAATTTGATAACAGGTATAAATATTCACAATGACATAACAATACGAAAGTAAATTACGCCGACATTTGTCAAATCTGAGCTATCAACTCAGATGTGAAGCTTCAAGTCTATGGGGCATACTAAAACTAGAATACCTCGGTTCGAGTCCCAATGTTACCGGTCCGACTTTTTCCCTTTTTTCTTTTTTTTCAATATACCTAGATACATTCATACATATGCTCACGCCTGTACCCATATGGGTAGGCAGAGACCTCCGTTTGCCACATGCTAAATGTCAAGTTCTTTTTTTTGTGTGAAAAAGTAACTGAGCACAGCTCGGTCAACCAGGTATTTATAATTTTAAGAGCCGTTGTGGTCGTGAAGTTTGAGTAGTCGCCTGCTACTGAAGTTCGTATACCAGAGGCCGGTACCAATAAGTTTTTCTAAAATCTTTACAAATCCAGAACATGATTATTTTATTTACTGAAATGCAAACAATAGAGCACATTATGTTTAGTTAGACTTCAGGTCATATTGAGGTATCTAAAGTGGAAATAATGTACCATGGGTCTTCAAAGCGCAATGCACATAATATTTAACGCGTTCGCTGGTAACGACGAGTCTGTGCGTCCAACTGTCAGAGAATTTACGAAGAAGATGAAAAGTTTGCAGTGAATGTGGTAATGTTATTATATAAAACCTCACTCTGAACCGAACCTTTTGTCAACTACATGATTGATTTGAACCCGAGGTTATATCGATAGCGATTGCTTATCTTATAGAAATCAAGTTATCGACTGCAATACAAACAGCAAACGAGTTAAACCAAATACAATCAGCTGTGTACAAAAGAGCGCTGGAGCTAATCTTATTGTGGGTGAGGAATGACAAAGGAGCTGGGTGCGAACAGTGGGTGTAGGAGTCGCCCTGAAGTCTGCCAGTGGCAGCGGCCATATTTGTCGCTCGAGTGGCATCGAATAGGCGGTGCGGCGTGGACCAGAACCCCGCACTCTTTTAGCGAAAGTTAATGGGGCTTTTGTTGAGCTGCCGACCGACTCTTGTAATGCAATTAACTCGCACAATAGTCCTATCGTTAACGAATTAATTTTAAGCTTTCTGCACTATGGTCAGGGATCCGTAAGTGAGACGATGAAAGTTTTTAATGGATTCTTCGAATAATGAAACATTTTTGCAGTAAATACCTATATAAGTTACAGAAACTGAACACAAGTACATACTATACAATTATGGACAAAAATCTATAGTGGCTATCCTAATATTGGCCTAATATTGGTAGAGTTAACATTAATTTATATCTATGTAAACGGTAAATGTCAAAGTGATGACGATGAAATCTTTGGACCTTATAAACATTTTACAACATAAGGCACGGTCTTTGTTATATTTCGTACATTAGGTACATTATAATTTATACACGTGAAATAGATGAATGAAGTTTGTATAACAAAGCAATAGGCGATTAAAGAGGCCGACCAGTGTTGTGACGGCGAGGTGCCACAATGGGCGGACCACCCGCGGGCCGGCCACTTGTGTCCGCTCACTCGAGTGTAAGCGCCCACGGTATCTACCCAGAAATATATCAATGATTGTCCACACACAACTAAACATCAGTTTTTTTCGTGTTTCAAACTTCAGTAGCACATTCAATGTTACCTACAAAATTAGCTCGTCATTTATCCGCAAGTAATGTGGGATTACAATGCATGAATAAAATTGTTAGTGTACGTACGTACAATATAACAACAAGATGTGCCGATAGTGCCATTCAAAAATCCTTTAGAGATCAATTTCACACTCAATATTTTTTTGCTTTCTTTGCAGCTGAACTGAATTTTTAATATTTTGTTGAATAAGATGTTTAGAACCTGAGATTAATCCTAGTTCAATTGTTACAGGAGTTTTATATAATTCACCGAAATTGCATTTACATATTTTCTATTAACTTACCTAGTTTGTCTCAATGCACTATGCAGTCATTATATTCTTAAAAACTATACATAGAGAATCAATCACGATTTGAGTTAGCTAGATATAGAAATAAGTATATATTTAATTTTGCCACCTCCTGTAATGCAATTCATTAAAATCTTTAATCATCAAACCTGATTCTATAGATAGAGGATGAATATTTTCTTGACTGACTGCGATAGGTCCAAGGTTTTGATTCTTCAGTTCTGAAATTTGATTTGAGGTTCAAGAAATACTGAAGATGTGTTTGTGTGCAGGTGTGGTTCAAGAACCGGCGCGCCAAGTGGCGTAAGCAGAAGCGCGAGGAGCAGGAGCGTCTGCGCAAGTTGCAGGAGGAGCGAGCGTGCGGGCGCGCGCTGCTGGGGCGAGGGTCTCCAGCGCGCTCGCCACCCTCCCGTCCGCCGCCTGCGCCTGCGCCCCACACCACCCGCGTCTACACAGACGACTCCGACTCAGACTTGGAAGTTGCCTAAAACGTTCAATAACTATAGAAAAGTGAGTGATTAATTCTGAAGTTTGTGACGAACTATTGCGGACACTGCTACTGATAACTATTTGCATCTAAAAAGAGAGAAACAATATCTACGCATGTGTAAAGCGTCTCTGCCAAAAGACAGTTTAAAAATGTTCACGTGATTTCACTCTTACAATGATGATCTTGTGATTTTTATTGTTGCTTGCTTCAATAGAACCTTTGATTGACTCTACTCTCTAGGACTCTCCTTTCGGTGGTGTTGTGTTTCACGAGAACTATTAGTAAGTTGAACATAACAGCGGGCCTAAATTTATTTTGTAAATCGTATTTATATTCGTCATAGTGACGTATAATAGTTATCTTAAGTAGAAAATATTCAACGTATATATTAATCATTAAGATGTATCTATAGTAGTGTAGTGTGTATGTAGACCTAATAAATCCAGCCTTGTTCACAATAAGTCTCAGTGATGACAAAATCATAAAACCAAACAATTCAACTCATATATCAATATAAGTAGTTATACTTAAGTAAAACAATATGTGAAAAAGTGCAGTACCGGGCTACAGGTGGCTTAAAGAGTAATTATAAAGAATAGAAATTTGGAACAGTTCCGATGTGTGGTAAACCAAAAAATTCCTTTTTCACGATTTGGGGAACAGGATAATTATTTCGGTAGATATGGCCCATAGTTCTCTCTGACTCGGATAATAAAGATGATGACGTTATTGTTAATAATTAAAGTAGAAGGTTCATTCATATTTCTGGATGATTGTTTGGTAGTCATATATGGATCTAAACGTATGCCGCAAGTGTATGTACTTACTTAGCGTCACGCTTTGTCATACAGATCGAGGAACATGCGTCATCCAAGTACCTATTTAAATATATCTGTGTTTTTGAGTATGATTACTACAATATGAAATGGTGAAACATCAAGGAACATTTGAATTTGATACCTTTTGTTGGTTTGTATTCTCGTACGCCCTTTCGACTTTTGATCCAGTTGGTGGAGCAGGACGCAAACCTCGTATTTAATGTACCCCGAGCTCGATATAAAACAGTTAGGCTCATAAACACATAATAATCAATACGTTGAAAGGTAGAAAATAGAAATTTGCAGGAGTGTTGTATACTCACTGAAGAATTAATAAGTCATGTGGAATTTTTTTACCATTTGCATAATTACTTAGCCGGTCCTCACCCTGTCTCTGAATCGAACGTCCGAACCAACTGAGGTTTGCTGCCATTTGTACCTATTTACATGTTTTTTTTTGCATTATATAATAATTCTTCTCCAGTAATTATTAAGAAATACGGATCACTTAAATGTATTTATGTGTTTAAATTTAGCTATTGTATATCAACCATTTTTAATCAATCTGTTTTATTTTGGTTAAATGAGTCCATCCATTTTATATTATTCGCAGATGGGTGATGCGCACGAATTAAGACTAGTATTTATTAAAATTTTCAACAATTTTATGACGTAAATGAAAATAAACGTTGCAATCAATAGTATTACTCATGTAATTATTGTATAGGAGTTATGACCTAATGATTATTATATTATCAACTTAAGCAAGATTTGATTTTTTTACTGAAAGATTTTCCCCTTTAAAGTTGAAAAAAAAAATAACCCTTTTCGTTTTTTAAACACCTGTTAATTAAAAAATACCCCATGCCATCACTGCTCCTAATAATTCATCAACTTCGTATAAAGTTTGTGAAACATTTTTAATTAACGTAAAGTTGCCTAAGTGACTATATTTTATTTTGTAATATTGTAGTAGACTTAAGATTAATGGAGTGAGTAACCTTCATTCTTAAAAAAATCTTTCACCAACTTTAGAACTAGCTGCCAACAGCGTATTTTTGAATACATATCGGGTGATTTCCTCCTTCCCACTAACTTTAACAAAATAGTCTACATCTTGAACTATACATATAAAGTACTTAAATATTCTGTGAATCTGTTTATAATAACGGCGAAACGGTGGGCGGAAGCTAATATTTGTATAAATAAACTCTTGAGACATGTAAAATCCTGAAACACTATTTAATATACAAATATCAAATACGACACATTAACATCAAAATGTTCGAAAATGAAGGTTTTGTATTATAATATAAACTTTCAACGCTTTTTTAACGTTTCTATCTTAGCTTAGTGCGCCTCTGCCCATCAAGAAAAGACCATTCAAATTTCGATTCTCTCTCCCTCTTTGTAGCTATGAATCAGCCTAAAGATACGGAATTGAACTTTATCATTTAACCATAATGGACTAATTTCGTATAATTGAAACCGATACTCGACGTCCAGATCGACGCTGAGAAAGCTTACAGAATAATGTGGCAGTCAGTCATGACGAGTTATAATATGTGTACTTATAGATATATGGCTAAGGTACTTTATTATTTACATGTGAACGAAATGTGATATTTTTCCTAATGATGCTTGCAACCAAAGGCGGATTAGCATTGTACTGTCGAATGTGACCGCGCCATCTTCGGCATACAAATGAAGGCAAACGGAGGCAAGTGCGTCCTTGCACATGCCATGATTATTGTGTCATTGACTATGTCATCTTGGACGATATGTAGGTTCTTACCTACCTAGCTATTGAGTTGTAACAGGGAACTACTACTTAGGGAAGCTGGTTTAAATATGCTAATGCGTGTGCTGAGTAGGAAGGTAACTAATACGCAGTTCGCGTATTAGTTGAGCTGAAATGGATAGAAAGAACATGTAAATATTCGGTAGATGCCTACAGTGATATCCCGTATTAAAATGTGGAAGATTACCTATCTATATATATATATAAAAGAAAGCCGTGTAAGTGCACAATTTATAACTGAAGAAACCGATTTGGCTGAAAATGGGTGGGGAGGTAGCTTAGACCCAGGAGAAGGACATAGGTTAGTTTTTATCCCGTTTCCGTGGCACGTGGCAAAAAACATGTAAGTACAACACAATGAAGTCTACGCGCGTGAAACCGCGGGGCATAGTTAGTTTATAAAATAACCACGATAAACATTATATGTTAGCTTGTCTTGTAAGCCAACTTTAATAAGGTTGATCACATCAGCCGGGAATGTTTTCAAATAAAGAAGTCTTTTGCAGGGCTTCGAGACTTTCAAATGACTTGTTTTTGTTCCACACCACGAGCTTTTCGGTTTAGGAAAACTATGAAAGCAACCTGGAATGTTGGTTTCATTATTTTGCCTGCCCGAGATGAAGATGTACTTACTATCATATTGACTCCGTAGCTTTCATCTAAAGTGAAAAAAGAGTGGCGTGAGGTGACCACTTTGCGGAAACTTAAATCAAGTTACAACAGTATAGGCCGACACTAAGTCCTGCGTTTAAAAAAGGTTATACATGTTTCTTTTTGTGTTTCGGTAGATAATTCATCACTAATATATTACCTTTTGGGATCTTGTTTGAGGTGTCGATAGCGAGGGAAGGTCCTCGATCCCTATACCTATTATTTTCACAAAATTTAAACATAGGGTACCATACCCTTTCAATTATTAATTCTAATCCAAGAGCGATGTGGTGAAAGTCACGACACAGGAGAATTACATACATACATATGCTCACGCCTGTATTCCCCGAAGGGGTAGGCAGAGGTGTTGTAATCACAACACCCACTTTTCACCGAATTTGATTAAGTGCCAACGTGACAGTTGGTGAGTCTATCGACGTCTCAGGCACTATACATACGTCTTTGAATTACTTCTCAGACATATGCAGGTTTCCTCACAAAGTTTTCCTTCACCGTAAAGTACGTGGTGTGAAATCACTGTACGTAAGTTTTTTAGAAAAACTCATTGGTACAGGCCCCGCAGGGATTCGAACTTGCGTCGCTTGCGTAGCAGGCGACTGCTCTAGCCCCGAGGCCACCACGGCTCTATTTACAGGAGATTTTTTTAGCTTTTGAGTTGGTATGTTCGTAACGTGAACAAAATAGAACTTAAGTGTTGTCACTAAGATATCGACAACACTTTCAATCCATGCAATGATTTATTTTCAATCGTCTATTTATAGGTTTGTGAGAAACGTTGCAGCATTTTTGGGGATTACTATGCCAGATAATTTGGGTTCGTTTCAATTACTGCCTTCCCTGTCGACACCTAACCACGATAGACTATCAAAACACTTTCAAAGAGTCAAAGAGTGACAATGTTTAACACCAAGGTACTAGAGGTGGGTAGGTAAGCATATTCAATATGTAGATATATATAGGATGTAAATAAGTAAGCATTTTTACTCAAATAAGTACATTATATTTATTTCAATACAATATATAGGTTATAATGATGGCATCAGGTACATTATCGTGATTGAAACAACGCCAGAACATTTACTTTTAGCGGTAAGTACATAATAAACCTATAATATAGGTGGTAACATAGGTGTTACTTAGTTAAAATAATATCACAAATAATAAGTTGTAGTGTGTTTGTGCATTCTAGTAGAATGTGTAGGGGTAAGAGTAGGTGTATGCGTATGGATATGAGTAAGTGAGGGGAGCGCTATAGGAGGCGACGTATGCGGGCGCCGCGTAGTACCCGTACGGGTCCACCAGCACCTGCGGCTTGGCGGCGACGGGGCTGCTCGCCAGCAGGGCGGCGCATGCGACCAACAACATCTGGACAACAAACAATTATCATTACACTCATACACAAATTGCTTCTGTACCTATCAAGGTTGAGAACTAGTTATCATTACCCGCTACTTAGTTTGCTATTTTAAGTAGGTAGGGAGATCCCCAATGTCTGTCCTTGGGGTTAACGTTGTCTCATATAAATGAATTCGATTCGGCAGTTTAGACGTGAATAGATTGCAGGTAAACAGAAACACAAACCTACATAATACAATACTACGATTTGTTTTGTACACTTACTGATAATACAAAACGACTATGGCATAATTTATAATTTTTATTTTTATTATATTTTTCTTTTTCATTGTATCAGCATGCATGTGTAAAAATAATAGTTGAATATTAAAAGTGGAATAAATACCTAAAGTAAATCATAGAATACATCTCTAAAGACCCATTCTCGTGTTCATAATGTTTATTGTACTTTCCCTCAACATGAATCGAATCCGGGACCTCCAATGTAAGACTAAACAAGCCGGAACATATGACTTAATTCATTCTGATTATTGTGATCTCTCTATCTAGGTATTGAACTTTTGTGCTTTCATTTAAATACCCACCCACAATGCCGAATAAGATTTTCCCCTGAGTTGTGACGCGCATTTTATTATTTACCAGATAATTGGATTGAAATTAATTTTAAGTGTGCATCATGATTCGCGCCAACGATACGTACTTACTAGAAGCTTATTAGGTAGTTATATGTAACAAATATCTTTGCTATAGATAGTAAATAAATTTTCAAGTAGATTAAAATAAAAACAAACTTACCAGTTTGAACATGGTGTATGTTTTGTAATAAAGGGCGACACAGCACAAAAACCGAATCTAGAGGATTAGCTAGACAGGACTGTAGCCGTCGGAGCCAATGTGGATATTGTGGTCTCTCCCGTCGCTGGACCTTATATACGGAGACTGCGGAGTCCGGCTTCCCGTCCGTGCTTGGAAAAACTAATGACTCTCGTACTCGGCTCGTCCTCAACGTGACATAAAAAATGTCGCACACAATGTCGCATTAAGCGTTAATAGAACGTCATTCCCATATCGGTCCCGGATCACGGCCGCCACAATACATTCATGGAGGATCCGACGCAGATTAATACATGCAAAAACGATGGGCTATTACTTATACTTATGTATTTTATACGTTTTATGGTGTAGGTAGAAGAACTGACTCACCTACATTGTTCCATTTTTAAGTGCCCGATTTGCAGGAGACTATACACATGATTAATAATTATTTGTTAACTTAATATTTTCAAAACAAACAATATGAATTTATGTGTGGTTAAAATGAAAATTAAATTAAAACATTTGTTTGAGCAGGGAGCAATTTAGTTAATGACTTGAAGTCTTAGCAAAGTGAGTACCTAATTACAGCGTATTGGTGGGGCTTCGATTTGCTTAACTTTTCGTATTCTTATGTAAACCATGTGTGGGTGGTTAAGTAATGATTGGATTGGATTGGATTGCGCGCCGAGTAGGTGTCTCAATTGAATTATACGGTATTTAACTACTTACTTAGGTTAACGCGACGAAAACTGCTAATATTTTAAATCGTTTGCGTAAAAAGATAACTTTCAAAATCATTATCAATACTTCCTTCCTTATAAAAAGTGGTTAGCGTAGTGTTTCCATTCTTGCAATACCTACATGCAGTGCCATTTACTCATCTTTTGATGGCCTGTTGGTTCCTACTGTTTAGTCACATCCATATATTTATTGCATAAAGTCAGTTACTTACATCTGTGACTGTGGCACCACATGGCTCCGCCCTGAAAGTCCTGGTACTTTGAAAGAAGGCACCCACCACACGCTACCGCGTTGCTAACATCACCCATACAAAAAAATTGCCTTGTGACATTATGGACTATCTCCAAGCATTACCTATCCTCAATAAGCCCGCTAAAATTGGTCCAGCCGTTTCGGAGATTAGCCGGTACAAACAGACAGACAGAGATTTTTTTTGAAGAATTGTCTTTTTTATGTGTGAACCGTATATAGTTTCATATGCATTTAATAATTTGAAATTACAAATAGGCACTCCAATTTTATTTATCTGTACTGGATACTATATGGGATTTAATTATGGTCGTAAAGTGACAAATCACTGCAGTCCTCGAGGTCGACGCTATGATCGTCGTCGCCGATTACATTTTCGTATTTACTGTGTCTACGCATCGCTAGCGCCACAAGAAGCTACGGCTTCTGATGGAACTACAATTAGTCCTTTGTACACAGCGCTAAGGAGTAAGTAAATACCTATTAGATTTTTGCTTTGGATTGAGAGGTTGCGAATCTAAATAATGGTTATACACAGTTTAATCTGCAATTTGTGGGTCGAGGTTGCATGCTCGTCAGTGAGAACTCAGGCAGCGCCATCCCTCGGATGGTTTACGAAGCTTTACCGTCATTTACGCCAGTAATAAACGTAGGTACGTGATTTCATTATTACACATTTTTAAATAGAACTACGAAAGTACTAGGTAATGTACGAAAATAAAAGTAAAGGAAGCATAAATTAAATCGGACTATTTATTCTTAAAATATAATTCCCAAATTAGTCATCATCGATCTTTTGTCGCATATTTCTCTTGTTGTTATGAAGCTTTCGTTTCTTGAATTGGACTGGTCCGTCTCCGAGCGAAAGCACTCGTTTCTCCGTGAACACGACCTCGGGCTCCGGCTCGGGTGCGGGCGGCGCGGCGCGGCACAGCTGCGGCAGCTGCAGGTCCACCTCCGCACACTGTCTGGACATCAACCATACATTTTATACACAACTGATTAAATGCACCCATGTTTTTGTGTTGCGACACAATGTGCTTGTGTCCACTAATAAAAAAATTATTTGTTTATAGTTTCTAACTATTTAATATATAATATATGTATATTAAACATAAAAAATATTAATATTTTTAGAAAATACATTCGTGAAAAGCATTAAGTCATGTGACAGCGAACACCAACCAGAAAATGACGCCATGCGACGCAATCATCGTAGTTGTTGTTTAAGTTTTCATAAATCAGGATATTGTATTGTTTTTCATTTTTTAATACGTAGAATACTGGAGTATAGAAAACAGTTGTCACTTGACAAAGATGTAAACAGTTTTATTTCGCAGACTGTAACATCATTCAAGGCGCCATGACAACATTCAGCGTTTTCAAGGGAAATCTAAATTGTATTTTTATTTTCTTAAAAAACAAAATAAATTTTTTTAATACAAACTATAAGTATTAATTTTTTTTCAAAACCTGGGTTTTGAAATTTAGACAGGTTTTACCGAACAATTTGACCCCTTAGGTTGTTTCTATAATATTGACCACTTTAGATGTGTCTATGTACCTATTTGATAATCTTGACTGATACTACCTTCATGTTGCGGACTGTACCCACCTTTGTTGTATATATCAAAGTTGTTTTTATATTTTTGAAACAATTATAGTGAATTTCTTGCAAAGCTCTTCTTAATAGAAGCGGCTTTGTGAACCCGGCGGTCATATCTATAATAATGATAATCATGTCAATCTGACGGTTCGAAAGTACTTTGTTAAAAGTATATGCAGCGATTTCACTTCACGAGCCCATTAGGAACTCTCCTATGTCTAAGAAGTAATGCAAAGACGTATGTATACTGAGACGGCGATGGACTCATTATCTGTCACGTATGCACTTAGTCTCTCTATTGATCTTCAGCGAAAAGTGAGTGTTGCATTCTGTCTTTTTGAAAATCTATCCTTATAAGAATATATTTTTAAACCTGCAAATAGAGGTAATTAAATAAATATATTATTAAGTTAGAGTTTGAGGTTTACTCATGTTTGACGGGCATCCAAGAGCCGTAGGGGGCAGGCGCGCGGGGCGGCGAGGCGCGCAGCGGGGCGCGCGGCGCAGGCTCCGTCTTCACGCACAGCTCCTTCATCTTCTCACGAGCCACGTGGGCTCTCACTTCTTCTATAGCTTCTTTCTGCTGTTGCTGTTTTCTAAAACACATTAAAACCCCCATCATGACTCTAGCTCCCAGCCCTTATCCACATTAATTATGATTTATTCTATAGGTTGCTTCTGTAGATTGCTCGGGGTACAGGCGCCATCAAGTATCATGCGCGCTCAGCGAAAATAATTGCATGTATTTTTTCATGCTCACTGCATACATACAAGATCCGAAAAAATAACTACATAGTGACTACACCCTTATGTATGTGGTTTTTTTATCCCCACTAGCTGAGCCACGCGATTTCACCCGCTTATAATTTAACTGTCACGAAAAAATATTGTCATTCATTATGACACGCACGAATAACGTGGCTTACTATATAATAGGTAAAATAATTTTTCAATGGTCAGCCACATTTCAATTTAAAATTAATTCATTAGTTCTAGAGATTTCCCACTACAACCTCACAAACTACCTAAATACATACATATGCTCACGCCTGTATCCCATGGGAGTAGGCAGAGACACAACCTGTTTATATTATTATTTTGTGGGTGAAATATGTATACTACTGGTACTTGACCACCTTTCTTAGAGCAACAAAGCTGTCATAAAGTATATTCCTCCAATAATAATACTTGTGTAAATTTATGGAACATACAAACATAAAAAAAATGGATTACTTCAACTTCTCTTTCTTTTGCACTGCCTTGTCTTCTTTTAGTTTATTTTGCTCTTGTTCAGCAACACTCAGGTACTCATCAGGCTGATCCCAGGTTGTTTCTGAAAGAATATAAATGTTTTTGTGTACCACAAGTAAAGTATATTTGTATGCTGGTACATATCAATTAGAAATCCCTAAACTTTATTTAGTTTTCGTTGTAGTTGAGTAGTGTAGTTGTTAGATGTTACAAAAGTTTCAATGTATATTGTTTAGATTTATATTATGTCTGCAGACCATAGTTTAATCATTAAAACCATTGATAAGAGAAGTATGTACAAGACAGTGTGGAACATAAGACAATGCTTCTAATTTCAATAAAATAAACAAATATAATTAAAAAAATGTGAAGGGTTTTTTTCGTTTCACTTTTAAATTGATATATGTAACACCAGCCCATGCTCTCTGCCAAAATATGCACCGAAAACACATAAGCAATTCAAGTGTGGTCAAAACACTCGAGCAAATTGCAATATATGAAAATTAATTAACCATTAGTCTTGGTGTTCCAGTAGTAGGAGCTTCCATCATCATTGGTAACTTGGTGCCAAACAGGAAGTTGTTTGGTGAGGGGTGTGCTGTCCACTACAATTGTCACCTTGGACTCTGAGCTGCTTTGCCCTACTAGCTCGTTGATACTCTAAAAAAATTATATATTTATTATAAGCTATGCCCCGCTGTTTTACCTGCATAGATAGGCATAATATACTTTCATATGCACTCCTGAAAAAGCTGTTAATTTGAAATTACATACAAACACTTCAATATTATTTACCAGTATAGAAATAGATAGTGTTATTATGGTGGCAGTGGGGTTCACTGCTCTAACCCCGAGGCCACCACAGCTCACCACGGATATTTAAGTATATTTGTAATATTAGTACACCACCTTTGAAGTGAGGTCGGCATTGTTCTGGACGTCCTTGAGGTAGGCAGCCATTGCTGCCGACTCCATCTTCTTTATATCATCATCCATTTTCTCTTTCTTTTTAAAGTCCTTTGAACTCTTCTTACTGAGTTGTGATATGTGTTTTTGTACATTTTCCTTGTGTCGTTTACCATTTTCATGAAATGATATGGACTGCAATACATAATTTGATAATATTGTAGGCATACTAAAATTACCGGATCTCAGGATCACATGAAATTATATTGCAAATTTTGAATAGATTCTTATCTTTTTAAACCCATAATTTAATAATAAGCATAGTAAGCACAATTTTATCGGCAAAGGCCTCTCTGGTCATGAATGAATTTGAAAATAAAAAGCTTACATAAGTCAGTTAAAGATCATTGATAAAATATTCACTTACAACTTTGTTGTCTGCAAACCAACATTTGCAAAAATCACAATATTTGCGGGCCTGTGATTTCCAATACTCAGTCCTGAAAATGTTTTGAATTACTTTTAATAATTTTACCCACCATACAAGTAAAACTGTTGACTGGATTTATATACAGAAATTCATTACATATTTGTTTTAAGCAATAAAAAGATACTTTTTCTGTCCATACCTATACAGTACAAACAAAATTAATCTATTCTGTTTATTCATATTAGTACAATGGATGTTATTAGGACTATTACTGGCAGATAGCCGATAAAGGGTGCTGCGAGGACGTTTACGTTAAAGAACTATTAGAGGTCAGCGCAAAAAACAATTTAATAAAGTAGCTAACTTCAAATTACCAGATACAGCAATTGTGTCAATTAAAACTTACATGATTTTCGATTAAATGTTCAATGTAACGATTCTTCTCATGTATCAATAGAACCACCTAAATTGCAAGCAAATGCATTGAACTAAGGTAATAAATTAGTGAAAAATTATACTATGTATTTTTTTTGGTCCGTGCGTTGAATGTTAACTTTTATAAACAAAAAACTATTATTTATATTCAACTTTTGTTTGGACGACTGCTAGCTAGACTTTAATAGCAAGATAATTCAAAATTTATAAATATTTTACTTTTTTTTACTCCAAGTTCATGAAATACATTGGTTGGTTATGTTATGACATTTATGCCGACGTTTAAGAATTGATGTCTGTATTTTTAATTGTCCCTCTAATTCTTTTCTCTTTGGAACAGGCTAGAAACATAAGACCATACTGTACAATGTTATTTTATACAACTAAAGAGACGAAAACCACTTTTACTCACGTGCCTGCTAATTTCCGCAAATAGATTTCACACGGTTGATTACTATAGATAATAATATCATGATATATATTCATTTTGTGGGAAGGACTAGATATAACTAGCTGCGAGTGGTTTTATATTATTAGATTTTATAGATATAATAATCCGAATTTGGATATGATAGTATTCTGCTTAGAAAACTATTTGTGAAAAACAAGACGTGTGTCGAATTTTCTCATCTTATAAAATGTTTTAAATCTGTGACGCTATCAATTAGGTAATACGTATATACCGTCGTGACTAGACCGAGTCATAAAAAAAATCAAGGTGCTACAGTATTTTTCTTCATATAAGTTTATAACTTTTTATGGAACATTCGTGTTGACGACGGCGACGACGGACGACGAACGTCCCTGAGTGGTCATTTATTCAGTCACCTGTGTGTGTATAGCGTAGTCTGTGAACGCTCGTCGCTGTACGATATTATAAACAAATTGTACGTACATATTATATTCAGAAAATTTGAAAAATTACAACTGCAGATGCAAATAACGAATAGTTCGATATCAAAATCGATTTAGATTTGAACATTTATATTATCGAATAGAAAATCGAATATGAATGTTTTACACTCAGCTTTTCAAAAATTGTTTGTTGATGTTTATTGTCTTTGGTTAGTGGTTGGTTACATTGTGATGTCGTCGTCGAGTATCGAGTGTCGTCGTCTTTTTTAAAAGTTTTATCAAGGTAAATACTTGTTAAACAAATATATTGTTGTCCTTCTAATTACATCTAGTACACTTTAGGAACTTTTAAGTAACATAGCGTTAACATGATTTCACGAAACTAGTTTGTCAGTGATAAATTATTTCCTTGGCGGCCATATTATATTGGAAGATAGATCTGACTTCGTTTATCCTGTAAAATCTTTTTAATCGTTATACGTTTATGTTTACAAGAATATTAGGTGACTCGGCTATTTCATAAACTTCAATTTTGTAACGGTAGTTATCAAATTAAATCCTAGATTTTAGCGATTGCTATAGTGGTAGTACGACGATGTATTTATTTGTGCCAATTTCCGATTGTTGACGCGTCTTATTACGTTACGTTGTTTCGGGCTATTTACATATTGTTATTTATTGTTTGTTACAGATATCCCTGGACTAAGTTGGTGAACGTGATAAACTTCTAAATAGCCTATGTATCTAAAAGTGACTTGTCGTAAAATTTGTTTAGTGTTGGACTTGGACAAAGATTTGTGATTCTAAGGTTCTAATTTTAGTGTCCCTAGTGGGATAATTTGGCAAAATGATGACCGAAAATAGGATTAGTTCAAGTAATCACGTCGGAAACATGAGCAATCAGAACAAGGGGTTCGTTTATTTCCATTTGACGTGTATAATTTCCGTTATGTATTCAATCTCCGTACTAATTTGAGCTTCATTGTCTACACTTTTTTTTGCAGTGATGTCGATAAGACTATCGACGACATCGGTTGGAAATCTAAATTAAAAATACCCCCGAAAGACAGGAGAATAAAGACTAGTGTAAGTAAAGTTTTATCTACCCACATTTTGTAAACTCTTTTTTTTTTTATATACGCACTCTCCACTGCTATGAGTTAATTTTGTTATAGTTATATGTTTTTCAAATTCTGCCTGCACTTCTTTTTTGATATTTTATTGTGCCTTTTATTAGTTCTTTTAAATTCTTACTCACTTATATCAGTTCAATGTTTTAGACTTAAACAAATTATAAAAAAATTCTGTATAAGGTTTTTGGTCATTTATTTTCACTTTTTGAATCACAAAAGTTACAATAACTTTTTAATCACTTACGGCAAACATTTTGTATGATTTGGTGTTTAATGTATTCACTTCCATAATTTACTGAGAACTTGGTCATTTATTCATTATACTTTCACTGTTTAGACAAAGTAAATTACTGGAGACAGGTTTCAAAAATTGCACACAGCTCCAATGTCTTCAGTTGAATAGGTTTTGGTGTAAGAAAGTGAGATGGCAGCATTATCGAGTTGCTATGTACTATTCTATTTCCATCAGTAGTTTACAACCCACAAATAATGAAGCAGCATAATATAATAATAATGCTGATACAAATATGTTTGTTTTTTAATGATAGTGTGTTTGTTTTGCTTATCAGCAATAATTATTTTTGTTCTCTTAGCAGATAAGATGGGGGCGGGGGTGTTAATGTTGTATGATAATCAAAGTGTAATTTAACTTGTTAGGATGTGACGGACACAAGAGGTAATGAATTTGAGGAGTTTTGCCTAAAACGTGAGTTGCTGATGGGTATATTTGAGAAAGGATGGGAGAAACCATCCCCTATTCAAGAGGCTTCAATCCCCATTGCACTTAGTGGTAAAGATGTTCTTGCAAGAGCTAAAAATGGAACCGGCAAAACTGGCGCCTATTGTATTCCAGTGTTAGAGCAAGTAAGTGATGCTATGTTCTTTTCTAGGTTATCAATTAACTATTAAAGCAGTTGTTTGCTTCGATCAAAAATAAATTAAGTTAAATTAAATTGAAATTAAAAATATATTAACATACTCACTGCATTTTATCTTCGTAAATTATCTAACAGTTGGACGCACAGATGCGTCGTCAGCAGTGAATGTGTTAAAAACAAAGTACATGCTATGATGATATATTTGGATTCCCCTTCACTTGTGTATAAGTGATAAATCCGTATTCTGAGCAATTATATTGTATCTATAGGTACCTCTACAATAATACTTGTACATCTGAAGTCCATGATGCCTTAATACTTATATTATTTATTTATCAGGTTGATCCAAAAAAAGATGCTATTCAAGCTTTAATTGTGGTACCAACTAGGGAGCTAGCACTCCAGACATCACAAATTTGCATTGAGCTGGCAAAGCATACAGATATTCGTGTTATGGTCACAACGGGGGGCACCAATCTCCGCGATGACATTATGCGTATTTATCAAAATGGTAAATATTTTTATCTTATTAAACCTCACTACCCCATTTGGTGTGAAAAATGTTATATACTTAAGATTGTTGTTTCAGTTCAAGTTATAATTGCTACGCCAGGGCGTATGATAGATCTCATGGATAAGCAAGTGGCCAAGATGGAACAGTGCAGGATGCTGGTCCTGGATGAGGCAGACAAACTCCTTTCTCAAGACTTCAAAGGCATGTTAGATATGGTTATTTCACGGTGAGTAGCAATGTTGCAATATTTAACAAACAATTAATTTGTGACTATGATGAATCAAATTATGAATGAGTGTAATTTATTTCAGATTACCAAAAGAACGCCAGATCTTGCTGTTCTCTGCTACCTTTCCACTGAGTGTGAAGCAATTCATGGAAAAGCACTTGAGAGAACCTTACGAAATAAACCTTATGGAAGAATTAACGTTAAAAGGAGTCACACAATACTATGCATTTGTTCAGGAGAGACAGAAAGTCCACTGTTTAAATACACTTTTTTCAAAGGTATTTGCTTCCTTAGACTGTTTATTTAGAAAAATGTACATAAAATAATCCATTGGATATTCTGTCATCCACTTGAAATTTCTGGTATATCATGATAGAGGAGCTGAGCATGATGTAAACAGGATTTTTATTTTGTTACAGTTGCAAATAAACCAGTCTATAATATTCTGCAATTCAACTCAGCGCGTGGAGCTGCTGGCCAAAAAGATAACTGAACTGGGGTACTGCTGCTATTACATCCACGCGCGCATGGCGCAGGCGCACCGCAACCGCGTGTTCCACGATTTCCGCGCCGGTCTGTGCCGCAACCTCGTTTGCTCCGACCTGTTCACGAGGGGCATTGACGTGCAGGCAGTCAATGTGGTGATCAACTTCGACTTCCCGCGGATGGCGGAGACATACTTGCACCGCATCGGGCGCTCGGGCCGCTTCGGCCATCTGGGTATCGCCATCAACCTGATCACGTACGAGGACCGGTTCGCCCTGCACCGCATCGAGCAAGAGCTGGGCACGGAGATCAAGCCGATCCCCAAGGTCATCGACCCCGCGCTCTATGTGGCGCGCGTCGATGACGGTGAAGACTCGGCTGACAAGTAACGTCGCCCCTAATTTGGACTTGCTGACTGGTGAATGGATATAGTTTAAAACTACAAAAACAAAAAACTTATTTGTAAAAAGTGTAATGAATTTATTGTAACAAAATGTGCGTGTAAATAGTTTATCGTGAAATAAGACTTTAACCTGAAATAGGTTACTTTTTTAAAGTGTATATAAAACCATCAGGACTCACAGAAGGTATTTCGCGCGCTTTGTCCATATTGGATACTGGGTGTGAATCCTACTTTGTTAAAACGTAAAATATTTATCGGAAAGTCTCCTGTGGGAGTCTACCTAAATTTGTCCATGATCTTACATAAATTGTGGTAGACTCCACAGATATTAAGTGAATTGCCTATCCACATGGAAAGTTTGAGCTAGCACCAGTTTATTTTTTTATTTCAAAAACCTAGTAAAGATAAATCTGTGATGTGGGTAGGCAAGTAAGACTAGCTTAAACAGCAAATTGTTCTCAAATGTCGAGTGTAGTGATCAGCATTACATGTGTTGTTTCTGACCGCTTGAAACAATAACTACTTACATCAAGCCCTATGTGATAATGCTAGGTTAACATGATACTTCATTTGGACCAAGTACTCATAATACAGATAAAATGAATGTCTTGCCTTTGTTTGAAATAGGATGTATAGTGAAAGATTATTGGTGAAGCATATTTCAAATGGTACTAAGGTTCTGAAAGAATGAGTATTGTAATGACCTGGCTTTACTGATTTAAATCAAATATATTTTTTAATTATTTTGACATTGGAAAGCGGTTTTGGTCACAGCCCTGTTAGCAATTTGGCTAAGTATGGTATGAATGGGTGCCATTGTATAATCCAGTTATTACTTCGGATAACTGGACAGTCCACAAAGTAATTATATTTTATAGTTACTTCATTTTATTTTCAAGTGAACATCTTGAACGTATTGCAAAGATTAAAGCGAAAAAGCCCACCATACTATGCCATTTAAGTTTAATGTAGTTCTTAATGAACATTCAGGATATGGAGTGGCTGTGACTTAACAAGGCAGGGCAATGGTACATTCTGTTGTGGCTTGTGGATATGGCACATTGCTCTGCCTGGGGGACCTTTATTTTAGAGAGCTTTGAGTTTACATTATAATACACAACCATCAGTTTTGCTCTCTGGGGTGTCTAAAGATTTGGGATGTCAAGTGAAGAGTTACAATTATTTGGTCATGTTTGTCTTAGTACTATAATAAAAACAACAATAAATATTTCTTAAGTTTCTACAATTGAAGTCATTCTGTGAACTCAATTTTAATCAGTAGGTAGACTGATATGAATATTTTTCAGATTCTTGAATTATAATTATGCTCTTACAGTGCACAAAATGATTGAAGTTATCTACAAATCTATTTTACATGTAAACTGAGCAGTATGCAATATGTTTGTGTAACATGTTGATATAATAACTATGAAAGTAATATTATCTGTGATAAAAGTGGACAGTTGGTATAGGAGTTTGCTTGTGTAATAATTTAGTCTTCCTGTAAAAAGCAAGTAAAACACATATAAATTATATTTTAAATTGTGGGAAGGATAAATGTACCGATTGGTTAGCCTTTGTGACTGTATTGGATGGAAGTGGGGACTACGTGTGTCAGTTCACTAATGAAATATTTGAAAGTAATGTAACAATTCTCGCGCAAGTACCTGAAGTCCATGATAAATTAATTTATACATATCAGTTTTGAGTTTGTTTCGAGAATGGTTGCAATTTAATCATACTACTGTACCTACCTACTTATAACCTATGTTATGTATGATGTTGTGGCTCTCAAAATATATTTCTGGAACTATTTCTAGCAATGAATGACTAAATCCAAAATTGTATTACCGAATTATATTGTTTTACTATATACTTCAAAAATTTGTTGTTACAAATATTTTATTTGTATGGGCCAAAAAATAAAACTCTTCACATCAAGAATTACTTTTATTAACCGCCGACGTAAGTTTGGGGTTTCAAACAGCAAAATATGAGCCGCTGTAGATTACAGAAATTGACCATGGGGCAAAGCAGTAGGGACACTAGTCAGAAGTTCAACACCGAGCAGTCACTGGAATTGAGGTAAGTAGTACCTTTTTATAAGTATGGGTCTCGCCACAAGTTATAAGGGCTGACCTTGAATGCGCAGTAATAAAGTTTGAGTCTATCTCGTGTCTTATTATATTTTCGAGCGCTCATAACACCTGACGACAATGTACGTAGGGGAACGAGGAATGGAAAAAGCAGCACGTTAACCAGCAACCTTACCTCTTCGCAGACAACTTCATTAGGTACTGCCTACAAGTTCAACGAACGTGAAATTGACTTAATAAAACCGTTTTTTCCACAGGTCCGGTAAGTAATTGCGTTTTAATTCTCTTACTCCCAAGTAGTGTGATAGCCGTTCTGAGGTACAGCCAATCATGATACAGTAGGCAACCGATCCCTACTGTATCATAATTCAGAACATTCAGTACAGTCAAGCACGATCTCGAATGCCCTTTAGTGCCCTATACCTACGCCCTACTACGGGTTATGAGGACAAATAGCTCAAACATACATTTGACAACCACCTTTTAATTTTGACGCCTTGGTACCTAGGTACGTAAGTACCTACTAGTTTGACAATTAAAAGACCAAATAGCCTAAGCATAACGTAGGATACTTTTTAAAATTTCTGTTGATGTCGTTTATTCCGAATCCTCCAAGCTCTTCCCTATATGTTACGATGTTATACTTTGTCGGTCCGTTGCGAGGAATAAAATTATATTGTATTTGAAGTTCTTTAGCGCAATGGGTGCGTTTCATTTGGTGCGCTCCGAGGAATAACCCGATTTCAAATGGGGGAAAATCACGTTCAAAGATTTCTTTACAGACTAAATGCATGGAACGTTTATAAAGTGTACCGAGCTCGACAGGTGGTTATGTAAGGCATGACGGGATCTCCCGTTTTAATTTCTAATAGATTTTGTAGTTGCGTGGATTTCAATGCAATACAAATTACAATACAGCAGTATATTATGTGCCAGGGTTTTACTCTAAATCAACATACATAATTTTATTTTTATACGTTGAATAATAGTTGCAGCAAAAACATCCCTACTAAATCAAAGTAGAAAGACCAAAGATGGTTTACTTCAAACTTGTAGTCAACCAATTAAGTAGGTATATGAAGTAGCGGGGAAAGCTAATAAATAAATATAAAGATGTTTAGTCACACGCGGCATGCAACTTTTACAAATTTCATATAAACAAAATACAATTTCATGCGCCGCTGGTGGCTATTGAAAAACAAATCCAGAAGGTAACATAGTATATTAAAAAAGACATTTGAATACATTTTAGAGTTTATAAATTAAACTGGAAATAAATTAGAATATTCCACATTAGCTTAACAAGCCCCATCAAATTCATTCGATATACCTATTGACAGAATTACAATACATTCAGACGAATTACGACAGTAAGACTACTGGGCAATGGAATTTGTAAGTTTCAATTTCAGGTCCCCAAAATATTAAAATTACGTGAACCTAAGAAAACGTATGTAGGTCGGTATTAAAAATGTCTGTCATCGACACGATAAGAAGAAGATTACAAAATAAAATCTAAGTTTAACGCACACTATTGTTAATGTAACACTTCATTATATAATTTTAGTAAATTAATATACTTGAATATAAGTACTTGTTGTTGTGAGAGATCATTTGATTTAATAGTATTAACATGAAACAAATAAATAAATTTGTGTGACTATAACCGCAAAGTCAGAATTTTAAATACTTATATGTTTATGTGCTTATTATATACTATACCCAACTACATACACGTAATAATAAGAAACAGAACGTCATTTATATGATTTAAATAATTGGGATATGTTTATGCCTGAAACAAGAATTTTCTTAGTTCATTAGCATTATTAGCCTATAATAAAGACATCTCGCAATTGATTGCAATCATATTATGATATAATTACAAGGCTTCATTAAGAATGACAAGGTTATTGAACTTGAACGGATTAGGATCATTAACATTTTGCTTTTTTTTGAGTTAATTATTTCTATACCTATCTAACTAACTAGATCATCTTATATCAAAATATTAATTTCAGATTAATTAAAGTGGCACACCTACATTTCATATTAAGTACATACTTATTTCTTAACAATCGTCTGACAAATAAATTACAAAAAATAAGAAAGCATGAAGTATAATACGTTACTTATAATTAACTTATATTTTAGCCCAATAAGGCATATTAAAAGCATAAAGGTTAATAGAAATAAATAAATTATACGAACACAGTGTGGAATGAGTATGAAATGGACTTTCTTTTGATTTTAACGAACTGGAAACCAAAATTAATTATTCGGTTTAACCCTTGAGAATTTACCAACTGTATAGGCTCAAAGGGCAGCCCGGAAGGTTCTCTGAACGAATCCGCTGCGTAAACTCATTCACCTGGGTGCATTAATACACTTCTCTAACGAAGTAGGTGCAGTCAACCACACGTGGGTGTTCATCGGGTTATAACTACTCCCATAATACCAAATGTAAGCCACATCGGTTTTTTTCTTATTGAAGACTATTAACTTTATTTGTTTGCGTTAATAAAGTTTACGGAGCGAATGAATAGACTGAAGTACAACAACAATATACGGTATCTCATCCTTGCCAAGTTACAATTATACCAGCAATGCCTTTCTATATAGCTATCAGGATATAGGCAGACGGAAGAGCAAACAGTCCCGGTAGGTAATTTTTGCATTATTTGCTTGTTTGTATATGCATAGATATTAGGTACATGAGAAACTGGGTACCTCTCGCAATCAGGGCTCGTTAGCAACTATTGAACCCGTTACGATACTTACTTCTACATTTAATACTTACTAGTTAATTATTATTTAACCAACAATTCATAAATAGTAAGAAAATAAGTACATAAATGTAAGCTGCTATGTAATTCAGTGGCTTTCAAATATTTGTGCGACTCGACAATGGCAATTTATTTAATTTCCTAGATAACCTAATGGCAGTCCTAGTTTCGAGATAACGACTAGCTAAAATAGTAAGTAAATACAATTGTTATTATGTTATGGAACCTTAAAAATATAGCTGATAATTAAATGAATAGAGGAAAACTTAAATTATGTCATGTACCCACTAGGAATATTGTATTAATGTTTTTTCTATGCGCGGACGGCACTGATTATAGACATATTTTCAATGAACACCATGCATTCGTACTGACAATTAATGTGCCACACCAGACTAAATAAATAAGTAGTTAAAAATTAACATATAATAAATAGGTAAATTTAATTAAAACACAATCTTTATCTGGTTATTTGATAAGGCTGGCAGCCGCTTCCACCCACTGCTGTTACACACATAATACTTATGACCATAGCATAGGTGATACTAGATATGCTTGCGAAATATTCTCTGCAATCTACCGACGTGAAGCTATGATCTATCATCATAAGCCTACATAAGTAGGTAGATAGTTTACCAACCAAATCTTAGATTTTGCAGAGACCTCTAATATTTTGCTGTGTGTTGTGTTGTATGTTCAGTATATATGTATGCTCTCTTCAACTTTTGGTATAAGAGGTGTAATTAAAAACATCGTAGAGAAGCCCGTATGCCGAAGCACCTTAATATCATCCTGTTCAACGGATGTTTGAATAATGGACTGGGACCAGATCCCTCAAAAAGCTTACGTTTCCGATTGTATGATAATACATTAGAACCTTTATTTGTCCTTCGTGTTCTCCCGTATACTAGTAGTGACGTTACTCGAGGGCGAGCTGAGTCATGAGGAGGTCAGGCGGCGGCGGCAGGCCGGGCTGCAGCGTCACGGCCACACCCCGGTTCAGGGACACCGCCGGGTAGAACGCGCCGCGGAGACCCGTGAATGCTATGTCACCCTACACATATTATTACACAATATATAAATCGTAATAATCTACACGACGTTTAGAACATCCCCGGGGTTAGGCAGAGGTGTACGACATAATAGATTTATTTAGGACCAAAGTAATGCACATGCGTTGTAGCACAGCGCCGCAGCAGCCCAGCGCGTGTAATAGTATGTGTAAGATAAGATAAGATAGTATGTGACTTGTGTAGGTACCTGCGGGCGGTCGTCGACGGTGAACCTCAGCGTGCCGCGCGTGAGGTCGAGCAGCACGCCGACGCAGCGGCCCGGCGCCACTCCGCCGGCGGCGCGTCCGCCGTGCGCGCCGCCGTGCACGAACCACGACCGCGCCCCGTCTATGTACATCGCCCAGCCCAGCGCGTCGCTGCCTGCACGCATACACCTCACACATCACATTCATGATCACCCAAAACGTACACTTTAAATTAAGTGGTTATTTTTTTATCTACAAAAGTAGTAAATAAGTGTACAGTCCACCTGGTGGTAAGCGGCTACTGCAGCCTATGAACGTGACCAACGCCTGCGTTATATTAAGACAGTTAAAGCACCTTTTAATAAATTTGGCTGTGATTGTGAGAATGTAGAGGTACAGGTTACTGACCGAGCATCTTGTCGCGAGCGACATCAGCCCGCGCGATGCCGAAGGCGGGGTCGGCGTCGCCGTCGTAGGCGTCGAGGCGCAGGCGCCAGTAGTGCGTGCCGCGCGCGAGCGGCTGGTCGGCGAGCAGCACGCGCGGCTGCCAGCCGGCCGCGGCCGCACGCAGCCCGCCCGCCGCCACGCTCACGGCGCCCTCTGCGCCGCGCGCGTCCCACGTGAACCACGCCACGGCCGAGGTCTGCAGCCCGATCACCTCGCTGTAGGGGCCCGCGCCGGCGCCGTTGAACGCCTTCACGCGCGCGCTGTACAGCGACGCGTAGTGAAGCCCGTCCACCGTGCACACCGTCTCCCGCCCGCAGTATACCTCCTGAACGTCACTATTGCTTTTATTTCAACTATTAGCTCCAGACGGCATACGGAAAAGATAAGTAAGTGTAGAAGATTTTACAGGATGTGGTTTTGCATTGAGACCATATTTAGGGATAATAATTTTCTTTGAATGAAAAATCAATGAGCCAATTCCAGTAATAGACGTAATTTATTGTGTGTATACATGGCCTTCGTGCAATAGGTAAAACAGGCTTAAGGTAGGCGCTGACATTATTTTGGTATAATCTATCATGCATGAGTGAGTTTACCCGGAAGGGTCCTCCGCGGCCGTCGTCGAGCTCGAGCACGTAGCCGCGCACGGCGTGCGGCGCGGCGGGCGGGCGCCAGGCCAGCGTGCACGAGCAGCCGCGCGCCGCGCACGCCTCCACCGCCATGCTCGGCGCGCCCGGCGCTGCACACAACATGATACATCAACAATATCCGCGCCAACCTTACACAACTTTGCTACGTAAATAACGTAGGTAACCATCATCACCATCCTCCTGCCTCCCATGCTATTTGGTAGGTAAGTAATTTTTTTTTAAATTTTGATTGTCATAAATTACCTGTTGTCTTCATTTCTTCTTCCACAGCTGCATGTGCAAATATTGTTTTAGTAATAGTTCAACATTATTAATAACATGAGGCTGGTATGAATATCAACTTACGTATGCACTCAACAAAGTTGATACTGTTAATAGTGCGCAGTACAGGTTCAATGTCTAAGGTGAGTGCAGGCGCGGGGGGTGGCGAGTCCAGCGAGGCGCACAGCGTGGCCGCCGTCTGTTGCGCGCGCGCCGACAGGATGCTGCCCACCTGACACAACATGCACACTTACTTTACCAACTCCCCTTTGGTTAATACAGGTACCGTCACGAGTTATGAGCGCTTAGCAATAATAATGGGGATAATTATACATGTATTTTTTTTAAATGGTTATGAATCCAATCTGTTTGAATTTGCCAGCCAACAGATGACACAAGGCGGCGCCTAAACCGTAAAAACAAGGGAAGGAAAAAAGTAGCTTAGTTGGCAGAGCAACTGCACAGTTTGCAGGTTCAAGTTCAGCCTCATATTATTTTTTTTGTACCCTTTTTAAGAATTTAAAATAATATATAAACATATTGTGTCATGCATAAAATATAATATGTGCCAATCTTGTATCCACTGTGCAGTGTATGCAGTAAAATTATGATGAAAATATGTGGAATAATAGTTCTATTTAATAGGTTGACTGCAATCTAAAAAACAGACTATCAATAATAGCTTATTAGTCAACTAGCATGCTGATAACCGCCCCCAATACAATGGAGATAAGGTGGATAAAGTGAATGATAATATTTGTGCACTCAAAGTGGGTCAGTGGGAGTAATAAATGTAAATAAAAAAAAAAGTTTAAATTATTTAGTCAGTTCAGGCCCTGTTAAGGCACTTATGATTTACTACCAGTTCGGAAACTCACGTCTTGAGAAGAACCGATATTGAGATAATATTGGCTTCCACTGATGAAAGGTACCCTATGTTCACTCCTGACTTGTGGAAAAATACATGATATTTGGTTGAGTAGTTAAAGTGTTTCTAACAAGCAAATAAATTTGAATTCACAAATTATTATACTAGTTAGGAATTTAACAGATGATAACCTATGAATAATGTGTAGTTTACTTACCTGTAAGAATGCTGCAGGGTCTGGTTCTTTTAAGGCTTCTATAGAAAAGTGTAGCAGTGCTGTTGCTTCTCGTAGCTTTTGAGCTGCAAGAGAAGTCAGTGACCTCATGTTGGTTTTTGCTTGAAAGCGGGAGTGTCTAGCAGCTCGGACCAATTCATCTCTTCTTCTCTCAATGGCACGGGTCAATTCAGCACAAGTCTGATTTATTTGTTTCTCTAATTCCTCAGAAGATTCCTGTCAAATAAGCATGATTGTAACTAAACTGAACTCAACACTCTAAATAAAACATAAATCTAACAAATAAACATGATTCTTGATCCTTACATTAATTTTTTCACCTGATCCTTTAACAAGCTGTATATACTCTGTCATTGCTTTGGCTTGCTCCGAGAGTTGTTGCAGTGATTGTGATAATTCAGTCTGAAATAAAATACCAGTCCTTGTAATGTGATGGAACAATATGAAAAGAAACATACTAATATATTGTCAGACAGTATCTGATACCTTGTGAGCTCTAGCCGCACTTGGTAGCTGTTGTGTTTCATGACTTGAGTGCCTCTCAGCTAGGCATCGCTGGCAGATGGGAAGCAGACATGGATTGCAGTAGAGTGTAGGAGGCGAGCCATGATCAATGCATGTGGTGCCAAGCGCGCGTAGCTCATGCTGCGCCAGCGGGCCGCGCGTGGGGTGCCAGGCGTCGCGGCAGCCCGCACAGTATCGCACCGAGCACTGCTCACAGCGAACCACGGCCGCCCGCCGCTCTCCCTCACACATTTGGCACGCTTCCTCGGCAGGGGGCGCGCCCGATACACCACCGAAGCGCTCCACAATAGTCCGCATGACCCGGAATGGAGGTAAACCTTCGGCCCCATTGTCATCCAAGTATACTATCTTACTGCACACGGGACATGTTATACTAAACGCTGCAGTCGGATAAGCGGGTGCGGCCGGGGTACCTGCGTAACTGTTAGGCCTTGATCCACATACCACTCCACTGTCAGTTTCACTAGACACAGAAGCTTTGTCAGCTTCTTGATAATCATTGGAAGCAGTCGAATTTTCAGCATCTTGTATAGGGGTTTGAAGATTAATAGCACAAAGACGACAAAGCGCGTGTCCACAAGGTAATAATACAGGTTCCTTGTAGAACTCTTTACAAACAAAACACCTTATCTCTTCTTCCATTTTGTATCACTTACAACATTTTAATAACTTAAAGTAACTTAGACACAATAACATAAGTGTTAAAATCCACTTTACATTTCTATTCAATGATGGATAATTAGCTAACTGTTTGTTTAAAATTGTATTATTTACATTTACATTACTATAATACAATACCGTGAGAGATTTGATTTATACAAATTGACAGATGATACAGACAGGAGAGACATAAAGTAAACCGACTGAGTGAGTAGTTGAATTAGTTCAGTCATTTTAGACACGTGAGGATAGTCCATAGACATATAGTAATAGTAATAGTCTGTGGTAATAGCAAAAAGATGAAATTATTTTTGTGTGTATGTGGATAGCAAATTAAATATAAATTTCACAGTGGATAACATAGGGATTTTCTACACTTCTAGTTCTTCTTCTTTCTACATTTAACAAAGACAGAGTAAAAGTAACACTCAAACGTCAAAATGTTGACAATGACAGAAACAAATTACAGCTATTTTTTTGCAAATCGTAGTACTTGGTGAAAACAAATACACTGTAACAGTGTAAAGATTTTTTCAATACTAGTTATTCATTAAAACAACTCACTACAAACATATTCTTAATACGGTTAAACGGTTTTGATATGCGGGATTAGGATAAATAAGGCCAGAGATTTTGAGGGCCTCTATACTTACCTACTTCAAATTTGATAAATATTATACAAATCTTATTTAAATCTATGCTAGATTGCTAACTTATTCTTAGGATCATGGAGCCGCCAATCGTGTCTTCTGACGATAGCTGTGATTCCGAAATGAAGAACATGAAAGATGAATTAATTGGTAGGTTTCTACTCTCTTTTACTAGTTAAGTAGTGGTTGCAGTTTTACAACATAGTAAAACACCTCTTACAAATTGAATTTTTTGATTATTCCTTACTAGGCTTGAACTAGTTCAAGCAAGTTTGAACTAGTTCTAGTGATTCTAGAATCAGACCACTTATTATAATTGATATCAAACTCATGAGTCTTAAATTCATGTTACCTATTTACTTGCTATCAACATATATGTATGTAGACTATCCCAATCCTATGTGATAAAATAATAACTACTGTTTTAGAATTTGGTTTGGATGAGGATAATTTGAGTAAAGAGGAGATGACTGATCTGTTGAAAGCACTGAAAAATTCCAAATCTACTAATAAAGAGGAAGAACTAAATAGGCACAAGGTAAAACATGTGTCTTTAATATACTGTTGAATTAAATGAATAACATATGTAATGCACAATACTTAATAATAATGTGATTGTGGTACCTCTCCAGGTGGATGTGGATTTGAGCTCACCTCCAACAAAGAAAACAATGAAGAGGCGCTACCTCAATGTAAAAGACAGAAGGATGCCATGGTGCTTGTTGCCAAGTACTATAAGCCAGGCTGAGAAGGCTCGCACTCTTGCTGTGTACATCAAACTGATGTCTCTCAACAGCTACCGACAAGCAAGGCATTCTTCCAACTTCATGGCGTGGCCACCTCCCATACAGATCTTAGAGGAAACCACTAGGATTCAACCAGTGCGCTCTACAAGAAGTGGCCGCTCTGTGCCCATCTATGCTGGCTTTGATGATGACTCTTCAGATCTAGACTTTGTTGTCACTAAAACTAAAAAACGGAAGGTTTCATCTAGTGAAAATAATGCAAGTGATGGGGTGTATTCTAATAAAGTTATTAGTTTGAAGAGAAAGCCTTCGAAAGATGAAAGTACAAGACCTGTGAAGGAAGCAAAAATAAACTCTGACTCTAAACTAGAGTGCATAATGCCGGGGAGTAGTACTAAAATAAAAAAAGACCTCTTTTCGATGATTGAAGACTGAATTAAGGCTGCAAGCTATTTTTCCTATGCATCCTTAATAATATGATGGCTGGTTGAGCTGTTTGTGTTTATAATAATTTATGAATAATGTTGAGTTGATATAAGTATTTAATGTGCTAGCTTGATTCTATTATTACCCACAGCTAATGGAGCTAGTTCAGTTTTAGTCATTGGATAAAGGGACTGACAATGGAGGAAAATAAATGTATATTAGATTATATTTTATCTTTATTTTTATTAAATCATCATGTCAAATCAAATGAAATTAAGAATACATCTCTGAACATAACTCTTTTATCATGGCTAATTGCAAATTGTCAACAACCTCTCATCAACATACACCTACTCAAAATCTATACACCAATGTCACAACAAGTAGAAAAGTTATAGGGTTTGTTGATTTCAAATTAATATTTCAACATGCCGCCCTATGCAGGGCATAAACGAAAACAAATTGTGCACCATTATGACACTACTTAAAAACGGAATTATTTATAATAAATTAATGTATAAATTTATAAAATATGTGTTAGTATAAATGTTTACAATAAAATTATAAAATTATGTTAGTAACTTAAATATTGTAGGTTAAATAAATGCTGTACTGGAAGAAAAATAACACTAATTCGGCAACCACCTTTGGAACTAGTTATAATTAACGGAATATTGTATCTAAATTGAGTATAATATAGTTGCTATGCAATTTAAATTTACCGCCGCTACCAACGCAATAAGTGCACATTTCGAAAAATGTAATACTTCTGTGGTGAAACATTTTGAATGCTGAACTGTTTGTGTGACCGTAATGACTTTTACTTTTATAAATATGAATACTTTAGTTTGCAAACACTGCAAACAAAAAAAAAGATTTGGCTCCAAATTAGCTGCCTCTAAGAGATATGCCGACCTAAGCTTCAGTTTATTCGGTTCTACCACTGCTTGTATATAGGTAGTAAGTATCGCCCTTAGTTTACTATTTTGTTAAAGGCACAGTCGCGTTATTCCGTAAGGTTTCTCAACGTCGCACTCGACTTCGAGTGTCGGTTTCACAGTTACGAAATTGAACTTTATTGTCTGTATATGATTTATCAAGTTCCTATGATGGAAACTGACGCTCGTATTTGAGTTCGGCGCTGTAAAACCTTACAGAATAACGCTGCAGGAATTATAAATTATATGAATACTACAATTATGTCTAATTTCTCTTTAATTCTTTACACGAAAATTGTTTTAATTTTATCATGGATTGATTCATTCAAAGACGGTCTCTGTGTGGCTGGATAGCATCACACGCAAGCCTTTACCTATTTTTTATTAATATTATCATATTTTAAAATAATAATGCTACAATGCACACAATAACAATTACAATTAAAACACAAGGTTCAGTAAAACATTATTCGTGCATTATTTTATTGCTTAGCATCTAAGCATAAAAAATAGCTTACTACTTGGTATGTGCCTGTGAATAACTAGCTTATTTATGTACTTGCAATACATACTTACGCACAATATACGCGCATGATTCAAACTAAGTACTTACTCTATTATGGTACATTACACAAACAATTGAGCAACGCAACCCCTTAAAAAATTAAATAACAACATGTCAACATCGTCTCATTAGAAGTTTTCTAAGTAGAGAGTGGCACAAAGTATCAGCTAACAGTAGCCACAAAGCTAGCATTGGAATACATAACTCAAACACAAGTGTAGCGATATACTCTGTGTTGCCATGGGCATCATTACCTACATACCTAACATTTAATTGACGCTGGCAAATATTTAGTGAATTGTCGTTTCATATTGTATTTAATCACATAATGTTATAACAATCGAGTGGCGTCAGGATCTCCCCTGTTCTTAGCCACTCGATCGACGAGTTGGGGCGAGGCGGCCTTCAGGTCGTACGCCCAGCCGACACGGGCGAATAGATCCAGGAGGGTGGTGGTGGTGTTCAGAGACATGCCCAGCTCGGCCGCCTTGTAGTCCCATGGAAACGTGTGGTGATAGTTGTGCCAACCCTCGCCCATTGCCACTATTGACACGCCCCAGTTTTCTGACGGCATTATGTGTCTGAAATGGTTGTTATTTGGAAAAGGGTGTCTTGGCGATCGGTTCGTTAACATAGCAAGAGGTAAAAGAGAGAGAGAGGAACGATTATCCCCGTTTTGTGCTCAGTACAAAATGAAAGTAAAATACGTAGAAGCTTACCGATCATAAGGTTTGTTCCCCCACAGATGCGCGAAGCTGTTGACGGACCAGGTGAAGTTGAGGCTGCACACATACCGCACCAGAGCCTGAGACATCACTGCCAGCTCCCAGCTTTCACCCCACGCGTAAACTGGGATTATTGACGGCAGGACCCAGCACAATAGCACTTTGAATAACATGAAGTATCTGCGTGTAACACAAACCAACATTTGTTAAATCCGTAGGTAAGGAGATGCATTAGTAAAAAGAAAAATTATGGAATATACCTAGGTAGGTACGTGTATATCCAGGGTTAAAGCAAAAGAAAATTTTCCCTACCGCGCTAACCATCCTACAAATAGGAATTAAAACGCATTATTACTCCCACTTACCTCGTGTGAAATTGTACGAAGGGATCATCGCGAATATCTGTTAGATCCAGCTTGCGGCCTTCTCTAATGACATCAGGATGCTTCCTCATCATGAGCCAACCCACATGCGAGAAGAAGAATCCGCGGGTTGCGTCGTGGGGGTCCGCCGAGCTCTCGGAGAACTTATGGTGCACGCGGTGGTCGCGGACCCACTCCAATATGGTGTTCTGTGGCAATGTTCCTTGTATATTTGAACTTTAATCCGACTACCTGATGACCTAACGATCAGTGTATCGCTCTATGCTTTAAGGTGGCGATACATTGATTGGAGTTATAATAATTTTGATATTATTATTAACTATATCGTATGTTTACAAGACTTAGGTAAAGAGCATTATAACATCTAAGAATTAAAAAGGTTTTGTTAATTTGTTCCACGCCTCCATATCTCAATCGTCAAATGAGAAAGTAAGTCTCTGCTTATATACGTAGGTAAATAAATATAATTGTTTATAAACGATAAATGAGGCTAATGACCAAACGCGGTATACGTTATTTTCGTATATTAGAATAGGGGTTAAAGGGAATATATTAGCCAGTGGATGAATGGTAACTTAAGGTCATTTGCAATTTATCGAATAAAAAGTTACTGTCAATGTTTACCTGGCCAGCAATTGAGTAGCATATAATAAGTATGATCTTCAGAGGCCACTTGGCCTTGTAAGATCGGTGGCACCAGTGCCGGTGAGCCCCGGCCGTCACACCGAATCCGGCCAACTGGCCAACGAATAGAGCTGTAAATAAATTTAATATCACATAACTAGGTTTCCGGACTAATTTAACATAGTTTAGTGCGAGCACTAATCTTTTAATAATTGATAATCGTTTTTTCAACTTTGTAATGTAAATAATGCATGATGAATATAAAAAAACATAGTTCAACAATATGATGAAACACTCAAAGTTAAAGGACCTACATATTGAAGGCTAAAAATACTTATTTGGGAGGTGTATATTATCGCCTTATTTTCAATTTGTCTATGTGTTAACATTATAGTCGGAAAATTCCTAATTTACTCTTAGCTACCAAAATAAGAACTTTGAAGATGTGTAAATGGTACTGACGTACCAATAAGTTGTAATAGACACCATTAAGCTAGACACACGATGAACTCACCGAAAGGTATAGTAGGCCATTTAGTTTGAAAGTTACAGATTTGGGCACGAAAAAACCAAGTAAGGCTTATAACGTGAATAGCTGTGATGAGGAAGGAGTTGGTCCAGCGGATTGGTGTGACGAAGCCCATCCTCTTCTCCCATCTGCGCACGGGGGCCATCCACCTAGGCTCCTTGTATTTCTTCATTATCTCATCGTACGGACTTACTTCACTGCTAATTATGTCGTCACTTTTACATTCTTCATGAGCGTGGGTCACTTTACGCTGCATGCATTCCAAGTGTTGCGTGGGATGGTCCAATAATAATGTTTCCGTAACCGTTATCGGAGCCATCATGACTTTCTGTGAACAAATCCGTTTTTTGTTATGCTTCCATAGTATAAATAAAATTTAAATAACTCATCTCCCAGGCCTTATCCCATACTTTCTTGGGGTCGGTACTCGATTCAACCTGATGTGGCTGATCACCTGATTTGTAAACGACTGCCATCTGACCTTCGTAAACGAGGTACCGTTTACGAGGAAAATCGGTAAATCAGTTATCAGAAGGCCTCCGACTGACCTGCAACTATTGCCAAAGATGTTAAATGGCAACCGGGCCCGAGACGGCTTAACGTGCTCTACGAGGAATGGAGGGAACTCGGGAGGTCACTCGTCCAATTACTGGCTTGGGTTAGGTTTGCTTAACTTCATTGATCGAATGATGTGAGCAAAAGTAACTGTGCCACGAGCTCGTCCAATCTTTCTTATCCAAAAATAACCCAAAAGGTAATTGTACAAAATGATTTCATAGTTATTGGTATAACTCTTACATACACATACATACATATGTTCACGCCTGTGTTCCCCGAAGGGGTAGGCAGAGGTGTTGTAATCACAACACCCACTTTTCCCGAAGATGATTAAGTGCCAACGTGACAGATGGCGAGTCCATCACAGACACTTTACTACTCTTAGGTAACAGTTAACATAGAACAAAATAGCCTTTATAGTTTCCCACTAATACGATAAAGCGATCATTTTGAAAATGGATGAAACCGTCTCTGGACCTTTATGGGTCAGGCTGCCGTCAACTATTAATTTCAGCTATCTATAAAATAAATATACCTAGGTTTAAATTTATTTAATTTAGCAAACACTGACAACACAATTAGTTATTGAGCCCTGTTGTGATTATACATCTCCTTTCCAATTTATTGAAAATGCTAAACAATAACATTTTCTAGTTAAGTACCTACAACTGGTAGAGGTACTTAGACTATGTAGGTATGAATGTATATACATTTATCCATATTTAGGCTTTTATGGAACGGTATGACAAAAGTCTACCATTCCATATATATGCATCGAAATTTATTTATAGAAATAAAATATACTTAGTGCCTTTTTGTTTGTTGTTTGGAAGAAGAAACATGAAAGTAGAGTGAATGCAGTGGAAATGCGTTCGTTACGAAGTATGTGAGGGGTCACCATTGTAGATCGAATGAAAAATAGTGTGATGAGAGACAGTTGCAAGTTGAAGAATGATGTGGTGATCAGAATTGAAAAACGTATGTTGAGATGGTTTGGACATATCGAAAGGCAATTAACGAAAGAAATTTATAGAGCGAATGTGACCGGAAGTGTCGGTAGAGGGCGTCCAAGGAAGAACTACAATGACGAAATTAATAGTATTTTTCAGGAAGGTCAAATTCGGAGCACTCGTAACCGAAGAAAGTGTATGAAGAGATGCATGAATGTGGATGAAGCGAAAGAAGTATGTAAGAATCGCATAAGCATGTGGCAAACGGTGGTCTCTGCTCATAAATGTATATGATGTATATATGTATGTTCAATATTCAAAATTCAAATTTTGAATTTTGAACTATATCTAAATAGGACATTGAGGAGTGTGGCATTTTCATCGGTGGCTTATCATTTGTAATAGAACTTCATTAATCATAGTCTACTTTTGAGTTTTGACCTATACAGATACAATACTGAAACAATTTGATTGATTATGGTTGGTCATGTAAGGACACAGCTATTTTAGTTATTTCACATTCAGAGTATGTTTCAAATTCAGCTGCATAGATTTGTGTTCTAAGGTAACGAGAGTTGAAGAAGAACGTGAGGACAGTGTCTGGGAACTTAGAGTTAAGAAACTGAGGTACGTTCCTATAGAAAAATACATGCACCTACTTACAGGTAGAGCTTGTTTATTACTTATTATTATTGTTTTATACAGTCAACTGTACCTAACATTCGGTTACCTACCTATTCTGGGTCATAGCCAAATTCAAAATAAAGGAAGTTAAATCCGGATTTTTAAAAATCCCTTCTTTGAAGCATTTACTCTTCATATCTCTAGTATTATTTTAGGATGTTCTATTATAGTCGGATACAATTTACGACATCTTAGGAATATACTTTTTAACACCACTAAACCACGCATAAAACAGGGTAAAGGTACCCACCCACGGTAGGTACTGGTACTGTACTAGTAAGTACATGGTTAGCCATACTGTGTGTGTTACTTGAAATGTCTATCTACTCGTAGGTATTACCTACTAAAGACAATAGGGATCGTTAAGGACAGATTTCAACAAAAATATGAACATTGACATTAATTAAATTATTGTGAAACAAAAGTTCGCGCCTTAGTGCGATGTAAAGGTCAGCTTTCCAATTGTTGCAAGTTACATCTTTATATGACCGCCACCAATAGATTTACACAACAATAATGTAGATGTGCATAAATCAAAAATATCATATAGCGTAATTATTTAGCACTTCGATTATGAATAGATATGACCGAATTACAAACTGTTAAAATATATTGCTGGCTTGCGAGCAATCATTAAATTAATCGGCATACTAAAATAATATTTTCCTATATCGAAATATTAGAATCCAAACACTATTTATCTCAAGCGTGAGAAGTGAGTGACGTCACCGTATGGAACTCAAAGTGGAGGATGAGTTATGCACTTCAGTGCTTATTACCAACCGGCAAAGACATTGCACATCGTTGAATTTCTTAGCCAATCTCAAACCACGGAGGGGCCAAATTATTAGCCGCTTAGTTAAAATAGCGATTGATGAAAACAATTACTAGCTGACCAGCCAGGGGACAGTTCGATTTGTCAGTTGATAATAATATGGAGAAATAGATAGAATAATACAGCCGCACCTTGGATATGATACTCACCGTTCATGAATATACAATTCGGATCGTAAAGATATACTTATCTTCGTACTCTGTACATTGTTTGGGATATATAAGAAGGTAATAAGTATTATCATAACATGTGGGACTACACTTATAATATGGATATGCACTTTTAAATATGTTAAGTATAGATTCATGGGCTGTCTGTCCTTGACATCTTTCGCGAGGAAAATAACCTCCTATCTGTTGGCTCCTATTGATGTGAAATGGTAAGTTTACAGGTGGAAAATGTCGCAATTGTAGAATAATTAGTAGAAGTGTATCGTATAGATGACGTTTGCTCGTTGTTATGTATAGTAAACATTTGTTCATTGCTAATACTCAGTGAATAAATACATGTAAAAATCTGAGATATGCATAATACTTGAGGCAGTACGCCGTCGTTAATCTACCGAATTAGTTGTTTCAAAAAGTATTGTATATTGTAGGTATAGGTTACTAGCGGAGTAGACCAAAAAGCATCTACAGCCTGGAATGATGAAGTTGTGTTTGTGGAGCTTGGTAGTGGCACTTGCTGGGCTAATGTTAGTGCCACAAGCTGAAACAGCGAAGTGCTCTGCAGTGCTGGCACCCCTTCCTTTCGCGCTGGAGTATGCTGTGTGGAGAGGTTGGCAGCAAGCTGTTATTTACACCCCCAGTATAGAGCGGGGTAAGTTTCTATGTCGGGTTTTAGTGCACTCACTTTCTTATCCGCACTATCTGTATCTGCAACTTTTAGGTGCAATGTGCGCCGAGCTTAGATCCAGAATTTACACGTACGCTGATCTTAGGTGGAGGCAAGCACAGAAGACGATGACTTACTCACTTTGAAAGAGTCAGAAGATGTCAAACGTGCCAGCTGATTCCAAATTTATCAAGGAAATTCTTGTAAGCGTGACAGATAACTTCGTTCATTATTTCCAAAGAATCTAATGAGTTTGGTCGCAAATTCCAACCTTATTAGGATTTAACAATATTATGAATTTATATTTAACGAAATTAACAACATGGATCACGACAGGCAAATTTAATGAGCATGTTTGAGTTTCGAGTAGATGTGAAAAAAAATTATGCCAGGGGCAGTAGGCAAATAAGTACAGGATATTGTGTTTTGTGATGGTCCCGCTCAGGATACATCTAAATATATATAACTCAAAGGTGACTGACATAGTGATCTATCAACGCACAGCCCAAACCACTGGACGGATCGGGCTGAAATTTGGCATGCAAGTAGATGTTATGACGTAGGCATGCGCTATGAAAGGATTTTGATTAATTCTACCCACAAAGGGATAAAATAGGGGATGAAAGTTTGTATGAAACTTTGTCAATTTTAAACCGATATATTATATAAAACTAAATCTACGCGGGTGAAACCGCGGGGCACAGCTAGTACCTACATATAATTTTATATTGTTGTTGAACGAGCGTAGATATTAAGAGAACAATGTAGCGGGAGCAGGAGGTTTAATAAAAACGTATAATTCTCAATTGACTAGAATTCACGCCTTCGAATTTGAAAATTATGTAAGTACCTACTTATTTTGAATTTTTTTTATTTTTTCAGAAATTTTGAATTTTTTCTGTAATGTTTTAGGGAGTGCCGATTGTTATACGATGTTTATAAACTGCCTACTCCTATGGGATACAAGCCTGAACATATTTAAGTCTTGAGCGCTTTGTGCATCACCACCTTCGTCGGCTCTAGGCATCCAGAGGTTAGAGAGCGGGCAGGACTGTATCAAGATGTTTGTTTAGCAGAATAAAGCGATGTAGTACATTTATTTATACAATCTTAAACATGATATTCATGATAGAACAATAATGTCTGTGATATACTGCACCTATGTGATATTATCGAAGATGAAAAAAACTTTTCGTTTTGCCAAACGATAAATCTGGATATCCTATTCTTTGTAAATACAGATTAAGGTATTATATAATTTTATTAAAAATTATAGGACCTTAATTTTCTCACCTTTCAGTTTTCCGTTAATTTCCAATACAATGTCACGATTTCACTTCACTTACTAAAAATTATGGGCACTAGGATTTCACGTGTTATTATGAGAAGCTGCAGTGATGAGTGAGCCGCAGTTATGCGCATACGCTAGGCTCGGTCACGTCTGTTTGCTCTACGTGTTGCTGAACGTGTCAACGGGCGAGCTTGATGGACCTTCGTCACGTACTTTCACAGCAGATGCACATACTCAAACTGATATTGATCAATTCAATAATAACATGCCATTTGATAATATTCTTTTTAAACAATCATTTCTCAATCAATCTATGATTCATTATTCAATCGTTGCCCTCTTGGTGTCCAACCCTAATTGTGTTGTGTTCGCGGGTGAATTGCAAAAGCTAATGTCGGCATGCTTGGAGTAGGGATGGAGTGGATGGATGTGGATTTTATTATGGCTATACTTTTAATGATATTTATTTTATGATGTGTCTTAATTTGTGTTATTACAACAATTGGCGGACACTATTAATTAATTAAATAAATAAATATTTAGCTCTCTGGTTTGTATACTTACCTAGTCAATTGTGGTTTGAATAAAAATAAGTAATGTTTGCGTTGACATCCTTAGTTCAGCTGCAATATTTTTTTTTTAACACCTTTTATAAAAATTAATATGCTGACGCCACCCCAGAAGGATCCAAGATGAGGTAAACAGACTTCACCGAAGATGAATCATTATAGATCTTTGAATTAGGTACTTCTCAGACTTATGCAGGTGTCCTCACTATGTTTTCTTTCGCCGTAAAGGTTGCGGTGAGAAAATACTCTACATAAGTTTTTTGAAAACTCATTGGCACAGGCCGTTGGGTTTCGAACATGCGTAGCAGTCGACTGCCCCCACGGCCATCACGGCTCATCTTTACTTTAATATTAATTATCTAAAATCTTGTTCTAAAATGATGTTCTTCATCGACATGTAGGTAATATAGGCACTGTTTATGTTCTTGAAGGTTGCAATTGGGCGTTCGTGCGACTGGTCAAATGCCTGGGAGTCAATGGAATAGCATCTGCACTCAACTCCAAGTCCAGTGCCCGAGTACTCACACAACTTGGCGTTGTTATTATGTCGCCTTATTTGAATATAAATGCTACAGAGAAATTAAAGGACTTCATGAAGAAGGTAAGCTTGGCTTTAATTAGTCTCTCGTAGAAAGATCCATAGATGCCTGATTCCTCAATATGTAGGACAGAACATACATATATACATCTGAAACGGCTGGACCGATTTTACTTTCGCTGGCAGATAGCTGATGCCTCTTAATATCTTAATTATTTCAATTCATTTATCAACCCGGATATGGAATGTTAATAAGTGTAATATCATATGTCTAATATTAAATGCATCAGCTCAAAATCAAATGTCAAGGCTAGATAGAAGACCTGTATTTACTAAGATAAGAAATTCAAAAATTATACAATGCATAATATATTACCATCTTTTCTAAATAATAAAGACAATACAACCTATATAAATCCCACATATAGTGACAAGATCGAGTTCCTACTTTGAATGTAGTAAGAAAAAAAAATATACTTGAAACGAATTGTTATCTTATTGTAGCTCCACGAAATGAACATGGGCTCAGCGTCTTACGATTGGCTTATTCTAGCTAGATCTGAGAACGATTTTAAGCACATCAGCGATGTGTTGAACTCCACATCTATGAGATTCGATCATAATGTTGTGGTTGGATACCCACATGTCCAATTCCAAGCGAGAAGGAATCCACTTTTACTGTGTGACAATAACTTTATTTATAAAATTCCTAAACAAATGGACACCCGATTTGATCGACGCATAGGACACGCCGTACTCAACTCAAATGACTCCAAGTATTACAGATCCACCTCCTGGGATAACTTCAAAAATGAATATGAAAATAATTACTTCCGAACTTCTAAAAGATACGCAAACTTAACGAGAAATCTTACATTTAAGCAATCTGGGAATGTTTTGCCGCTCTATCAGACAGGGAGTCTGAATTACAACTATTCCAGGTATTTTGATATGACTAACATCACCAGATTTTCATTGAGACAACAGCTTACTCGCTGGAGTAGAGTCAACCATGTGGTGACCGAAGGGAGGGTGAACATCTATGTTGTTCAGTTTTTCAAGGTGCGGATCAATTCTACACTGTATGCACATTTTTTAGGTGAGTTACTATGGCAATAAATATAGAAGCTTAATCACTGAGTCTTAGCAATTATTACATTTAAATTGTTTTTAGATATAGCTAAAGTGACTGTATTTTCCAAAACCTATCTACTATACTGACACTGACTGCAAAATTTGTAGCCAAACTATGGTCATAGTTACTGCTATTGTCTACAAACCATAACTATAAGCATGACGTTCGTATTGAGTAAAATACCTCATATTTTTAAATAAATTTAAGGGTACTGGACTCGAGAGCATTCCATGTCGAAAGTGGAGGTTCCGTACCCGGTGGAAGCTCGTAACTTCCTTGGTGAGGAGTTGGTGGTGGGACGGTGTAACTCGTCGGGCGACAGCACCCCGGCTCTCGATGACGATGGCCCAGCTGCTCCCGATCTGTTGGATGATGTTCTTCACTTTCTCACTGTGCGTCTTAACAGCTCGTAAGTTGACAATATCACGAGTCTAATAATAATATTAGAATACCTGATATCGTGGGCGTCAGTCATAAATTTTAACATTTACTTTTTAGACCAAGTTCGTGATTTCGTGGCCAAGGTAAATAAAATCATAAATAGCAGATCAAAGATGATAGACCACCTTCGTACATCTGTCTTCTATTTTATTAGGACTATAGGGGTTAAGAGTGTGTATAGGGCTTCTCCCACTTATACAACATATGCAAAAGTAATATTAAATAAATTATATACATATTATAAATATATACTTTTGCATATGTTGTATAAGTGGGAGAAGCCCACAGGACGATTTCATCTACTCAAAATATCATCGTCTGTCAAGTGATGTCCCCTTATTCACGAACATCAAACGCGTTTTGGAATTCGCTTTTATACTATACTATGCTATGTATGCTATATGAGCGGAGGAGGACTATGATAGCAATTATGGGACCCTTTTTATTAAGTTTGCAGGCATACCGGGCATCGTGTGTAGGGTAGGTAGCACGAGTGGGACCTTTTCTCATAGGGTCATAGTCTGCAGTATCGGCATTCAGGCGGGCTATTCGTGTTTTAGTTGCTATTTGAGCCCTATTTATTTGCTTCAATTGTACTTATAACGAAATAATCAATATTCATACATATTCATATTAATATATTTATTGCACAAGTTAGTTACCCTCATTATAAAATTAATTATAATGGTTATAACTTATAGCTACCAACCCTGTTAGGGCACAGCAATGTGAGAGGCAATATTATTATAACTACTAATTAGTAGTTTGGATTAGTTTCTTAAATCAAGGATTTCTAAGTTTTCATGCATTTAATAGTAATATATTTAACATTGAATGTATTTTATTTACTTATAATTTTTTTTTTCAGTACTGACACCATGAGTTTTTCAAAAAGTGCACGCCACTCTTGTTTGTAACACAAACGAACGAATTAAAATCTTACTTATTATATTTATACATCTTTTAATTTATTAACATACTCAGTGAAGATGTCGTTTTAAACCTTTGTACACAGACCAATCAATCGCTACTATGCTAAGCTTGGATTCCGGACGTATGAGGGCGCATGGACGGGATTACTGGGAGCCCTCATGGAAAGTTCTGTGGACTTAGCGCTCGAGCCCGTCACCGCTCACACAACACGTCACTATGACATGGACTTTATCTTCCCTATTGCGGAAACTATGTAACTATATATATTTATACTTAAATGCTCTGTCTCGTTGCTCTCGTGGTCATCAACTGGGGATCCTGGGTTCGTTGCCTGGGTTGGGCAAAATGTTATTGGGATTTTCTATCTGTTATTTCTTAGTAGAAGCCCAGAGTCTGGATTAGTGCTCGGTAAATGGATAGGCTCGTCGTCCGCTATTACATGGCGAAATGTAGAATGCAATAAATATACCTCTGCCTACCCCTTCGAGGAATACAGGCGTGAGCATAATAGTATGTATGTACATTCTCTTTTCATTTGTGCTTAGATACTACAAGCAAAACACTTATTGGCGAGTATGCAAAAAATTGCGATTACGCGTATGAATGCTGATGAAACCAACATAGGTAATTTGAATCACAAAATATGTCCTCTTTGTATTTATATGAATATAAAAAAGGCCTTCCGTTACAATATTTATTTATTCAGCCCTAAAAAGTGAGTTTGGAAATTTCCAAAAATGTTTCCTTCAATATCAATGATTAAAGTTTGAGTTGAGTTTATGTTTCAGATGTAAATTTATGTTATTAAACCATTAACTTTAGCTCGATCACCCTCAATGTGAGGTTTGAGGAAGTTAGGATAGCCGATAGGTACGAGATAAAATTGATTGCGTTTATTAATACTCGGTGTTTAAGTCACATTTAGGTATTTATGTTTGTGGTAAAGTGTGACTAAATTGCTATAATTATGCTGCTCTCAAATGTTAATGTCAATTGCAACCATTAAGGTTGGTAATGCAATTATCATACCCCTGGCAGATACTGTACGCGTCCATAAGCTTGTTGACTGAACGGCGATGAGAAACCGTCTAGTTTCGATTGTTTGCTATACGTAAATCGGGTTACCGGTGGGGGCCTACGAACAGCAGCAGCATCATTCACACATTAATTCTAGGTGCAATATTTACATAAGACATCAGGAGACTTCGACAGTGCGCGACATCTTCCTAGCACCGTTTAGCGCGCGGCTGGTGGCGTGCGTAGTTGCCGTGGCTCTGGTCGCTTCCCTGGCCATCGCCACCATCAGTCAACTGGCGCCCTCCGAGAGGACTGGTGCCCGCACCATAGGGTACACTGAGGCCGTCATTTGGTCTACTGGAATACTTTGTCAACAAGGTATGTTTAATCATATACGCACTAGATGACGTCACGTTACGTTTTCTTATGTAAATACTCGCCTATAATGACAGTCACTTGTAGTGTAGTAGTCAGTAATTTTAATGTAGGTACATGACTTAACTTAGTGTACAATTTTGTGTACACTAAGTCAAGTGCTTTCATTCCACGTGAGTTCTGCTTCCTCGTTTTCTTCTTTTAAAGTATAATAGACTAGAGTTATAGTCTTGTGGCTTTAACAGTGCAATTTCAATGCAGTAATTATTAGAGGTGCTTATGACATTGGCCACGTCTGAAGGGTCGCCGAACAGTGATGACAGATGAAAAATTTCAGCTTCCGCCGAAATAAGTGCTAAGATCATAAGTAGAACTCGGTAGTTCAGGCTAAGTCATCTACTTATACATGTATATAGATAAAATAAAATTGAAGTGTCTATTTGTAATTATAAAATAACAGCTCTTCACTAAATGCATATGAAAGTATAGGTACGTGAAAGAACCAATTTTTAAAAATGTGTGTCTTACTGTTTGTTCCGATTCACTGGTTTCGTGGGTCACCCATGAAATTAACTCTACGAGGGAAAAAAATTGATGCACAGCTAGTATTATAATATAGCTACAGGTACGAATATTTATTCAGGCGAGCATTTTGGGAACAGCGGTACTAAATGTTCCTGTTGGAAACTTGTAAGTACTCAAATGCGCGGAAAACGTACATAGCGCGATTTAAATCTCTTCTAGTTGTTCACAAACTTGCGACTGTCTATCAAGTCGAGAAACTACGCCAGACGTAGATACAAATCTATCTATTAATACCTTTAAACCTATTAAAAAAACATATTAACATACATGTTAATATGTATAGGGTCTAGACTTTTTTGTCAAAGAGCATCGGCTGGTGCAATAAAATAAAAATTCTAATCCCTTTTTTTTCCGTCGTTATACTTATATTTTATTGTTGTAGAACGAACTTCTTAAAGGAATTATTATATTCCGAATATTATACTAAAATAAACGACGAAAAAAAAATTATAAAAAAGGAAATTGCTTTCAAAAAGAGAAAAACAAAATGATGTGAAATAAGTTACTTACTTTTGAAGTTGGTGTCAAATGTAGCATCAAACTTCGTATCAAACACCAACGTCAAAAGTAAGTAAGTAATTTATTTAACACCAGCTTCAGTCAGCGGCTTCACCCGCTTGGTATATTTATACTATACTTGATGACCAGGCGAGCTTCGTATCACCATTTCTTTTACGCATTATTTATGATGTTTTGAACCGATTGAACCTTCCCTGAACTTCTACAATTATGTCAATATCAAAATCACTCAAATCGGTCCAGCCATTCTGTAGTTTTAGCGAGACTAACGAGCAGTAATTCATATTTATATACATCTATAGTTATAGATTATTTCATTTTTCTTTTTTTGAAGGCGGTTTAATTTTTTTATATTTGTTTTTAAATCTCTTTGTTTTTTGCAAAATCCTATGTAGGAGTAAAGTTCTCATCATTGCAAATTCAGCAAACACAAACACCAGGTAAGTAACTGCTGTAAATCGTTGAGGACTGCTCTCGACTTTCTTTCGGCTCTATCATCAGATCGACTCTAGATATTTGATAGATAGTATTGTTTTCAAAGACTTTATAAAAAAGTTAACAATAACACTAGCCGTCGCTACGATTTTCGAAAAGGTATCACAGAGAAATCGAAGTTCCCTCGATTTCTCTGGGATGCCATTATCAGATGCTGATATACTACTCATGATACCACACTTAGAATATTTCGCTACCAACAAAACAAAAAAAAAAACAAAATAGGTTCATAAACGACAAAGTTTGCCTCGAACACTCACAAAAAAAATACTGTTAAATTGGGAAACCTTTTATTAGGTCAAAAAAAATTTTTTTTAAGTATCTATTAATTTTATTTTAATTGACATGTTCCACCACCAGATGCTCGCTTCGGTTTCGAGGACGCTATCGACCTAACTAGGTTTTATTTTTAGAAACGGTCAAATAAAACCGATCGAAGCTGGGTCATCCAGATAGTGATTATTAATTTTGTCTGGTACAGGTGGTACATGGACCCCTCCGAACCCGTCAGCTAGTGTATTGCTGATCGCATGCCTGTTCTTCAGCGTGGTGACGTACAACGCATACGCGGCGTTCATTACGTCGGTGCTGTCCGTGCGCGTCGCCAGCGTGGACAACGTCGCCGCTGTGCTGCACTCGCCCAACTTTAAGATCGGCTACATCAAGAACGGACCTGATCAGATGTACCTTATGGTTAATATCGTTTACATAACATTACGTTTATTAGTTAGGGGGAAACCATTTAAATTAAAAGTACTTATATGTTTTATAACGTAAATATTCGTATAGGGCCTAACATCTCAGAGCTATATTAATGCGATCGATCACCACAGTATCAAGGAAAGAAAAGAGAACACAAATCACATGGTGTCAAGGCTGTTGTGATGTTGTCTCTCAAAACAGAATGTATTAAGCCTGTTATTATCAACATATTACAACTTGAGAATGCCTGTAACCTGCTAATGAGATGGCAAATAATAAAAAAAATCTTCTTCTTCTAAAAATCGTCATCCATGGCTAATGCAGAGGAGTAGCACCCACTATATAACCGACGAAAAAAAAGGAGATGCTTCTCTATAAAACCCAGTTTGTTTTTTTATGTATGTATGCCCACGCACTTTTTACAAAAGTCTGTTTTCAAAAATATTTTTTTCTTTGGTAAACTTAATTTACAAAAAATGTCAATCCTGAATATTCCTGAGTAGTCAATTAGGAGATGATTACTGGATTTGGTACTTTAGTCATTTTTATGAAGGTTCAGCGAGCAATAGATTCCCGATCTTAACGAAAAAAAGCAAATCAACGGTACTGAAAAGTGTGAAGTAACTTTAAGTTGGTGGCTAAATAACTTTCACGGCGAGTATTTTTTTATCGAAGATGATAAGGTATGTGCCATCGTGGCGAATTCAGAGGCTATCGCCGTTTATGTCACCACTTGGTATACAAATGTCTACTTCTTGAAATTTCTTCTCAGACATAAGCAGGTTTCTTCATGATGTTTTTCTGCACTTAAGGTTTTGGATAAACTCATTTTAAGTCGCATTGTTAGTAGGCGACTACTCAATATTAAATTTGTTTTTAGTTTCTTCCACAACGTGTATTTAAATTGTAGTAAAGATTTAGGTACTCAAATATATATTTTTTGTTGCAGTCTACAAAAGATGCTGAGTTAAATGCGTTTTATATACGCGGTTACTCTGATGCTGAGAACTTAGTGTCATCGGCTGAAGAAGGCTTAGCTCGAGCTGCAAGGCAGGATTACGCGTTCTTTGCTGGTCAGCGAGTCGCACGATCTACACTTAGGTTACAACTATACCGTTCTGTAAACATTCCACACACTCAAACCACTGTGTCGTTATTCCTTAAACTTTGAATTTCATCGTACACATATCACCTCTTAAGTATAAAAGCATTGTCTATCCCTTTCTCTACATTTATGGAAACAATAAGTTCTATAAATGACAGGGAATTTTTATTTTCACTACATATCATATTTTGATAAATAACTAATCTTGCCTAGGAAAAACAACCGAAAACAAGTCTGCGGGACTCGTTCGTAGCACTTCGTAGCACTGGAATATTTTGAAAGTCGTGAATGAATTAAGTTGATTCTTGAAAGTAAACTAAATACGTGGACATAACAAATTGTTAGTTATGTACAAACATGTAAGTATGTTAGGTGTTTAAAATTAATTGCAAATTATGCCCAGTATTCCTCTATTTAGTCTACACAAAAACCTACTTCGAATTGTTATTTGAATCTTTAACATTTACTAAGTATTTATTATTATCAGAAGTAGGTTAGTGATAACACACACATATTAACATGCTTCAAAGTGCAAACGACGAATTGGGTTACTTATTAGTGTGGATGGAAATCTATTGATTAATTTTGCTACTCTAATATGCTGCACAAATCCTCTACCTAGAAGCAATATGTCAAAAGTTATAGTTGAGGTATAGTGCCCCAAGTCTAGACTTTGACATGTTTTTACGTGTACGATATCGCCTGCGTATGTTCCTCATTCTATATGGGATCATCAAAAAGCGCCCCAACCGGCGAGTATATGAAGTTATACGTATCCATACAAATAAAGCTCAAATCGCAGGCGACGATGTTCGAACATGTCAAACAAAACCTATACTTTGTGCTTACCAGCATGAGCGTATTAACTTCTGAGTATTGACTTCTGAGCCTTGACGTTAATTTTTGTACCGTAAATTCAATCTTGGAAGCTGAGAAGTTCATAATACGTGCTGCTTAAACGATGATGGTTGGCCCCCAGGTCACTGAGTCAGTCTCGAGGGCGGTGCGCGGTTCGCGAGCTGCCCGTGTACTCGACGCGGGCGCACCTCGCCTTCCCTTTGCCCCATCTTTCGCCCTATTCTCGCCCTACACTCGTCAGGTATGTTTATTTTTATTGCATTTATTACAAGGCATTTATGTGTACCATAATAGCTGTGCCCTGCGGTTTCACATGCGTAGACTTAATGTTATGGGTGGGTTTGGCATGGAACCCTAATTGAATAGAAAAGTAGCCTAAGTTTCTCCTTTTAACATGAGCCGTCTGCCAGTGAAAGTCCCGTAAAAATCGTTGTAGCGATTAGCCCATATATAAAGAGAAAAAAGATAAGATAAGATTCTAGTACTTTCATTTGTGAGTGTTGTGTGGTGATACAAATAGATATTAAAATTTTATCTGTATGGATATCACACATCATCACATAGGTACTCTTAAACATAAGACCGTTGTTGTTTTGTCTAGACTCTAGTGGTAAGCATACCGACTGCTACGCTAGGTGTCCCGGATTTAGGATCAATCTTATGTTATGGGGGCAACGCATGCTTGCAATGGGTTTAAGCCGTTATGAGTTCGGCATAACCCTTCCGATGACCCCGCGGCGATTGGCGTACTGATGACGGATTTCCCCACGAAAAAAAGGTGTCCGGGCAAAATGTTGTGTTGTTTGGTATGTATTATTAGTATGTGTTTGCAAAAAAAGTATTATTCGTTGTCTGGTAGCTATAAAAAGTGCAAAACTTACTATAGCTTTGTTTAGGATGATGCTTTGTGAAACTGCTAGGAAACCTTCAACTTGAATAGCAATCCTCAATTATCAATTACAATAACTCATTGAATTTGTAAGTTATAACCGAAAGGTACACACGGCGAGAGTTCGTCCTAAGCAAGACGCTACGAGTGACTACGAAGTTTCTATTAGTTTATGGAGAATGAACTAAACTTTGATGGTTCATCGCTAGCGAGCAAGCACTACCGATTTCTCAGTCAGTTTAGTTTCAACGTTAGCTTTGTAGATGCTTCGCACCGATGGAACTCTCACTCAACATTGTGTTTGTTTACACATAATTATATCCTGTTTATTTAAAATGTTCGTGGTAATACGATCCTTTTAAGGGGTGCTCGTAGAGCTTATCAGCGATTAAATCACGCTTAGGCAGACTGCGCCTAAGTTTTCAAATTTCGAAATTTAAGAAAAATATATTTTTTTATATAAAAAAGGTAAGGCCGCCTTCACAAAGAGAAATATAAAATTATTTGAAATAAATTACTTAAGTGAAGTTGTTGTTTGACACTGAGTTTGATGGCGGTTTAACTTAATTTAAAAAAAAACATTATATCGCGCTTTCCAGTGACTTGCAAAGTGCACTTACACCAGTCAAAATCCATCTAGGTGTAAAGTTCTCATCAATACGAATGAATCAAGCCCAAGCACTAGGTACTCTTACAAAATTATTTGTAGTCTTAGTTTGCCAATAGCATAATACGTTACAATACGTAAAACATTGTACATCTACAAACTATTCCAAAGATCATAATTTATCCTAAAGTAATGAAATGATTTCTTGCGAATGAATATATTGTTTAAATTAATTAGGTATCCAATCTAGTAACATGTAAAAAAAAAAAAAAAAAGCCGGGGAGTTTGTTTCGCCGTTTCTTCTCCTGACAGGCTTACTTTTGGAAACGGTAGTAAATTTACTTAAGTTAACGTAAGAAAAATGACGTTCAATAAGTGTTCCAAGTGTCCCTTATATTGAATAAAACTTTTTGATTTGATTTGATTTGATTTGAGTGGAAGATATTATTATTATTATTCATACGAATACAATATAAATTAAACAATGTTTGATCTCTTTCAAGATTCCCTTACAACCAGGAAAATAAAAGCACACAATCATCCTCCTGTCTGCCCGCGGGTGATTTGATAACCCTGTTTATATTATACGTGCATCAAAAGCTTTGACTTCCTCAAACGGAGTGAATGCTATTACATATTATGTTTCTCCATTAATTAAGGATCTATAAAGGCCCGGTCCTTTATCAAAGCTTACGTAGGGTACAAATCCAACAGGTATAGGTCCGTTTCAGAATTTTCATTTAGGTAAAGGGATACGTATACCCGAATTTATAACGATACTCCTAAGATGATCCCCATTAAGTACAGATAATAATATCAATCGAATGAGAATATATATTGTGTGATGAACCTTGGATGAATATAACTTATATTATAAATCTGAATAATAGATAACTAAGTATTTATTATCAAGAAGTAAGTTAGCATTTAAATGCTAGCATGAAAATGACTACAGAATTATAATATAAGGATTTAGAACAAAGACGTCTTATGAGCGTCGAAAATCATAATCTAGTAAAAAAAACCTTTATTATATAAATTTGAATAAGGGTCTTTGATTTTTTTTTCGAAAAGACGCGGATATTCTGATAATAATCGGAATATTAGATGATGTTATTGCAGCCTGAAGCGGGCTTATGGCACAGTTGCTATTGCGAATAATATCTTTCGATCAAAGAAGTAATGCAACCCCAACCTAAGAAGTAGTCGGGTGGGTGACCGCCAGAGTACCCTCCGTCCATCGGAGAGCACGTTAAGTCGTCGGTTCCGGCTACCAATAAAAACATCTTCGTAAGTACAGGACAGTCAGAAGCCTAAAAAAGTCGCACAACTGGTTTGACCCAGATTACCGATATTACTTAGTTAGGTAAGGGGTTGCAAGGGTCAAATGGCTTTTGCTTTAGATATAAAACAGGTGAGCAGCCGTATCTGTTTAAATCAAGTGCCGACCCCAACAATATCTATGGGATAATTTTGATGTTGTTACAGTCTCCTGCAGATGCGTAGCGGCGGCGCCCTCGCCCGACTGGAGGCTGCACTGGTGCCTGACATGCCGCAGTGCTCGCCGCCCCTCGGTTTCGCCTCCGCACGTGCCTCTGATGTGCGCTCCGCACTCATCATACTAAGCATTGGCCTGGTTGCTGCTATTCTGCTGGGTCAGTCAGTAAAATCGCTCTTGCAATATTAAACTAACGTGTCTGATTAATATTGTTGTAGGTACATTAAATCTGTTTTAGGTTAATCTCAACTACTTGTTTCGTTCTACTTCTTTGAATGATTTCATGGAGTTTTCACGACTGCTATTATAGTGCATTTCGACTTTCTGAAGTTCAGTCATGATAATCTACAGAGTATTACAAAAATAATCCGGACAAGAAAGTGAACCGAGAAAGTAAATATGCGTTGTAAAGTATTTTGAATTACGATGTCAAAGGAATAAATAAATACTCAAAAAAAAAAACGTAATCCATACATTTACGTATTTAATTTATTTACTAACTCAGAAATAAATTAACCCATGCTCTTATCTACAAAGAAAACCTACAAAGTACCTACTTCATTTGTTTTGTTTCAGGCCTTGCTGAATACTCTTGGAAGAAACGGATGGAACTTCAAAAGTTTTTTAAGAGATTTTGGTCTCGTCTATTGAGTATCGGTCTATAAATAAAGTGTATAATAACTTTTGTAGGCACAATTTCTGATATTTGTAAACAGCTCACTTTTCATTAAAATTATTTACAGTTAATGTATAAACATTTAACAATTTAGCAGCACTGTCTTCAATTGGTAATGAGCAACAGAACATTATCCTCTTTGTAGATAATGTAGTTCTGGTAGACGTTGGTCTTTGATGACCTCTTCGAGGCAGGTTTGTAGGGGGCGCTTCGTTTTGGCAAGGTTTGCCAGTGCCTTCTGCAGACTGGGAGTGTCCATCGTTCGCAGCTCTGTGGCTAGACCGAGGGCTGCCCAAACACGGATGAATGCAGATGAACATCCCGCATCTGTAAAAAATGTATTATTTTAAAAGTATGCAGAGCAAGTAGTCAAGATAAAAACTGCAATTCAGTGTTAATAATAGTATTAAATTTAATTATTCTTTTAAGATTAAAATTTATGGAATTGAGAGCCATTCTTTTCCTAACTAAATTAATGAACATTGCGCGAAAGTACTATAAGTAAGGTACATCAAACTTTAAACAAAAACCTGACATCTAATTCTGAAGTGTTAGGTTGCTTGTAAGCAGGGGTTCAATCCCCAGATCCAGGAAGTAAGTCGGTATTTAAAGTTACTTATTTCCGTGTGTCATTATAATTGCTTCAATTTTAATGATTCTGGTATCCAACTCAGATGTAGACTAAAAGAACAATCGTGGAGATCACCCTCCGATGATCTAAATATAATGTATCGATCCACCAAAGAAACACACACATTGACAAGTATTGTACATGAGGCAAGTATTTGAGGTTATTACCATAACTGCCATATTCGCCTGATTTGTAATCATAAGGTATCAGATAATGGTAGTGGGGCCAGAATGTTTTTGAAATGATGAACACTGCGTTTGAGTCCGGCGGCGATCTGAAAGGAAATTTAGAACAATGAGGAATCTCACAAATATAATTTAAAGCGTTAATAAATTATCCACTGACTTGACTTGCTTAGAAACTTTTAAGAAAAGGGGCTAAGTTGGATCGGTATTTTTAATAATTTCGTGTTAAATAAAAAAGCATCGTAGATGTAAATTGCCGACGTCTTGTGAACTTAAATGTCACGAGCAAAACCTCTTCGTCGAAAAACTAGTTATGACTTGGGAACTTGGAATCATTACTTTACTTTTCAATTAGGATTGGAATAATAATTCATCTAAGAGGATAGGTATTCGCACAGACTTAAAGAAACCAAGCAGTTTTCTATTACCCTGATTTGTCTGGTATAAACTTATACATTTTTATCAGAACAGGTTAAACAAAAACTATCATATAAAATTATCTTGTCACAGTGTTTGTAACTAAACTCCCCTGAAACGGCTTGACCTTCATGATTTTTTTATCTATCTACGATAATCTACTAATCACTTCGGGATATATTCGCATGCAGAAGAGATAGATCCACCCTAAAAGATAATAGCAAAACAACGTTTGCCGGGCACATCTAGTACATACATACATACAAATGCTCACGCCTGTATTCCTCGAAGGCGTAGACAGAGGTGTTTTAATAACAACACCCACTTTTCACCGAAGATGACCAAGTGCTAACGTGACAGATGGTATCCATTGCCGTCTCAGGCACTATACATACGTCTCAGAATTACATCTCACACATACGCAGGTTTCCAAATGATGTTTTCCTCTACCGTAAAGCACGTGGTGTGAAATCACTGCACTAAGTTTTTTTAGAAAAACTCATTGGTACAGGCCCCGCTGGGATTCGAACTTGCGACGCTTGCGTATCATCATTGCATGTCTAGTATGCTATATTAAGTTTGAATGTACTAACTTTTCGCCGGGCTTGAGTCCCCAGACGCAAATAGCGCTTTCTATCAACCAGGCAGCGTGCAGGGTGATGCCGTATCGAAGGAAGCCGATCACGAAGGTGGCGCCCAGGACTGACTCGTCCCAGTACTCGAGTGGCGCGTTCAGGGGAAGAAGTAAGAACAGGATTGCGTATAGCAACCAGTATACTCTGTGTATGTAATGGAATCATAATTTAATGTCCAATGTCTAGTGACCTAGAAGGACAGCACAACAGAGTATGTTGGTAGTCTGTAAAAGTTAAGATAAAAGTCTAGCCTTGCAGTATATTTACACCAAATATATTACTATAATACACTCTAAAACTTATCGACTGTTTAAAATCTTTATACCTGGCTTAGTACCGGCGTTACCGTATTATTTTGAATCCATTTATGAAATTCTTATATTTATGACGATATAAAGAATGATGCCAAATACGATGTTAGTACTGATGAAAACCGAATATAATCAGAGTCGTATCTGGAAGTATTAGACAGGCAGACGTGTCAGATGAACCCAACTCAATGTAGAGACATTAACTAGGTGACTTATCTTTGCTTCGTTCGGTTGATGATTTGTATACAATACTGTCTTGAAACATTGCACTACTTTGTTTTCAACCTCCCCCGATAAGGAATCTGTACATCTATATCTATACATAATACAGAACATACAGATAAATAAAATTGAAGTGGCTGTTTGTAAATCCAAATGAATAGAAGAGAATGAGAAGCTTTTCACTTAATGTATATGACAGTACGTGCGGTACTCACATAAAAAAAACTATTTTTAATTTTTTTCTCTGTCTGTCTGTCTGTATGTTTGTTCCAGCTAATCTCCGGAACGGCTGGACCGATTTGCACGGAACTTTCACTGGCAGATAGCTAATGTTACAAGGAATAACTAACGTAGGCTACTTCTATTTAAACAAACATTAGAGCTCAGCGGGCCACCGTGATTTTAAGTTAAACCACAGGGCACGGCTAGTTTAAAATAAGGTAAGGTAGCCTTTTAGTTATGGTAAGGAATTCATAAAATGTGTTCTAACTTTTTCTGGAACATAACAACGGAATCCGCTTCGAGGTCGGACATGTCGATAGAGTCTATCAACTTTTCCTGGGCTGGGCTGAGCTTCCGCAGTCGCGTTACGATGTGTGCGTATAGGAACCCTTTGTTGTAGTCGTACGGGTCCATCTCAGTGGCGAAGTGTGCGTGGTGCATCCTGTGCTTGCGCACCCAATCGTATATGGAACCCTGCCAATGAAAACATTACTGACTACTTCCTTACTTCTGTCTCATAGGTAAGATGAGATATGAGCTTAACTTTTCGCATAGTAGGTATTTTTTTATATACATTTTATCTTCTTACTCATTAGAATATTTCTTTTTATTTTATTACAAACAGAAATTCCGTCAACATTCTGATTCTACAGTCTAGTAACCAACAATATAAGGAATTCCAGATGTTGACTCAGCTCGCGGTAAAGCTTCAGTACAAATGGTGGATACTGATAAAGTTATGGTAGGTGGTACTCACATTTCCGGTTAGAGTTTGACACAGCATGAGCGCAATTCTTAGGCCTAGATTTGCTTTGAAAGCTCCATGCGCCCACAGCCTGTGACAACCAGCAGTCATGCCGAGTGTGGCAACTGACGTCAGTGTGAATACTGCGAAAAAATAAATCAACCAAATCCTATTTGAGTGTAGGTATTAAAAATTAAACCACAAATATGTACCTCGTGCCACCTCATGTCTGAACGACGACAGTGAAATACACTAAAGTAAATCAAACCCTCAATAAAATGAACATAATGTATGTACAGACTATATGTAGGTAGTGCCATCACACTACATCTACTCCACATGAAACTCTTGAGCATGCTTAGTATATTAACACTAAGTATAATTATAGTCAAATTTTGCGCCATTTACAGCGAAAGTGTATGTTCGGAATGTAATACTGGCCTCTATAAATTTAATTATTTGCTCAAGTAGGTAGATTCAGACAAGGGGTTGGCCACTTCACCGAAGATATACACGCGAAAACAAAAGTTCGGGTCTATCTTGTTATTTTAATAATATTCCAATACAGTTTACATAGTGAATACTCTCAGGAATACAGCATTTAATAATTCACTGCCCCTTGGCGAATTTAACGAATTTTAAGGAATCACCTCAATGTTTAGAAATATAATGTATCGTTCCGGAGCTTAAATAATGTATGTCCACCCTTTCTTAACGAAATTGAATAAATGTAATGACAAACGTTTTAAAAACAAGAGTTTTATTTTATGTGTGTGTATCAAATATAATTATTCCACTTGCCTAATTTTCTGAGAAATTGAATTGAGAATTTGTTAACAGATGCGGAATTTCTCCGCGTCTGTTTAGAGGTATTCCAATTTAACAAAGCTATACAATTAAAACAATTGCCTTGCAATCCAATAGGATTCCAGCGATAAAAAAACAGATGCCAATGTATTTCTTTCGTCATTTCCGACAAAACATAGCAATTACCTTATTCTGGTATTTCATGGGAATTTGGACAGCTGTCTCTATTGGTCCCGATTTTATATAATAAAAATTTCAAGTTTTGTTGAGCAAAATAACAGGTAAGTTGCACTGAAATCAACGATTTATAGACTAACGTCGATAATTAAACTGATTTACCCTCAGGTTTGGAATACGCTTGAAATTTCTAGAAAGAGAGTACACACGGAAATGTATCTTGTTTTCATTATTCATCAAAAGAAAATTAAACTCCTTACTATACTTATGTCAAACCTCGGGGATCCTTTGGGGAAGGTGTAGAGAAAGTTGAGAACAACGTATCACAGATCCACGTCTGAGCAAGAACATCTGTGATATGTGTATCGTGTCGTCTGATCATAGGCATAATGTATAAAAACGTCGTCAGGAAACATCCGTAGTCATTAGTTGTTACCATATAATCCCTATTTAGTGCCACTACTTTCTAAGACGCTGGCATGTTAAATTACACGGATGAATATTTTTTATGTATTCTACTTTTATCAAAAGTTATTTACGTACTTAAAATGTAGCATAATCGGGATAGACTTTTATATAGACGTTGCTCCTCTCTGCATTGTGGCCAGACGAGAAAATACATAAATGAAATAAAAAATAATAAAGTCATTTCTTACGGAATAATACGGTAAAGAATTTAACTTCATAAAATAGGAGCCACAGTCCGTAAATAGACAAGAGGTGTATGTGTATGAAGAACAGTACAGCTAGCCAGTCCGATTCCCGACTCTTGCTGAGTGTGGCCGTCCCCTCTGGGGCCGACTTTGTCTCATTGCCTTCAGCCATCTTCACCTCCTGTAATTAAAGGGATCATTTTTTATAAATGTGTGTAAGAAGCGGTATCACAACATTCATATAAGTAACACAAATTATACGAGTAATTGATGTGATGTTCATTGATATATAAGCCGCTGTGAGTTTAAGAACACGCAGCGAAAAGTAGTGGGGTAGACAGACTCATGAAATGACTACTGCACATTCAAGGTACGGGCTCATAGTTAACTCGTGATGAGACCTGTGTACATACATACATACAAACTACGCCTACCTCCAATCATTGGTTATAAACAATATATAAAATTATAAAAAAACTGTAACGAGTAAATAAAATGTATTTTGAGTAAAAATTGGCATAATTATAGCTGCCAACACAGCCAATTATATCCAAAATATCAGAGATAGAAGTTGAATATATATTCTGTATTAAGTTGGAATATATTGTAAAAATTATTCCTTTCAAACATTACTTTCCCACGACACCATTTTCTTCTTCTTTTATTTGTTGGCGACGAGCTTTAGTACCAATTTTCATTGATGGCTGCCGAACAATCAAAACTGCCCTCTTATAAAAGAAATTAATTTAATCATTTTTGGAGTTGGTAAGAAATGTATTATGAACGTTGTAAAATTACCACTCTCTTTTCTCAACTCCAAAGTACTGAAAGTGTAACGAGGCTTGTATTCGTATATTAATTACTAGTCATGCCCTACACCCGTGTAGACTAAGTTTCATGCTTTATTTCGCAGAGCCTTATATTTTCTAAGTAAGAGTACCCTACGTTACTACTTGGAACAGCAGCTATCTGCCAGTAAAAGTTTAAATCGGTCCAGCCGTTCCAGAGGTTAGCTGCAACAAAAATACAAGCGAAGAGCGAAAAAAAAAATAAAGTTTTTTTACTTAGCTTACGGATTTTGATAAACATTGGTAAGCCTAAGTCAATTCGATTTAAAAAACGCTTTATTGAAAAGTTTAATGAATATAAATACCATATTGCATTGTGAATTATTTAGTTTAAAAGTCATTGATTCGGTTACTGTATAATAAATAAAGGTTTGTTATGTTGGTAGTTTAATTAATTATTTGCATATATTTGTGTGGCTGATGAGCAGCGGGACATTTTTTCCCTAACCTGCGCGATGACCTAGCCTTGGCTTACCGAACGTTTAACTTTATTCCAACAATAAGTACGTACTTATTAGCATTCTGAATTAATTGTTAAATTTAATTGTTTTCGTCATAGGTGAGGGGTTAATGGAACAATTGCCAAATCATTAATGTTTTCAATTCAGTCAAATGATGATCGGCACGTATACCTTACATGTACATGATATGCCAATTTACAAAAGTAGGTTCTGAATCGTTTTTATTATGAGAAAAATATCGCTTAACTTTGGGCTGACGGAGTAGTAGACATAGGATTTAGCATTAAGTATTCAATAAGGTTAATTTCAATGGGCTCGCCAACGATAGAGCTAATACAACCGTTAAGTTTAACAGATTAAGTACTAACTCATTAAATGTGGCTGAAACGTGGTATGATAAGCCATAGTACCTACTTGGGTCAACATATTAGACTCTTGATACGAGGGAATAAGTGTCATTCCGAAGGAATAATATAATTAAATTGAAATTGGGAGTAGATAATATAGTATGTACGTCTGTCGGAGGCGCGTTGATGAAGACATTCACGAAGAATAGATCATAAAACGTTGAAAATATTGTACCATTTAAGCTAATGGAGCTTCAGTGTACAGACTTAAATATTCACACTATTTTGCTTTAAGGCAAACTTATAAAGTATGTTGATGAATTTCTACGAAAACTATAATGTACTTAACATTGTACTTAACATTATAGTTTTCGTAGAAATTCACCAATTGGCTGGTGCGGTTTTTATGAAAAGATAGACTACAACACTGAAGTATTTATTATTGTTTGTGCTCCCCAGACTTAACACGAAAAATACTTATCAAATGCTAGCTGTGCCCAACGTGAGTATTATTATTAATATTGAGTTTTAAAGAACACTATGTCTGACTTCTGTATCGATGCTCGTTTAATTTTTTTAGATATTCTATGTGTCGTGTCGCAAACTACATATGTCTTATGTTTCAAAATAACACTCTTTGATAAACATTTTACTCTTTTAATATTGCAACATAAATAATTAATTAAATAAAAAATGCAACTCTACAAGATATGGTTTCTGCTGATGTTCAAAAATTAAGCGAGAGGTTGTATTACATGTCATACTTTCTTGACTGTTGGTTGGTGCGAAGTAGACAATGAAGTTATGATGACTAACAATTATAATATATTTATATGCAGACATTATACTATATATAGAATGAGGAATATTGATAAATTACGTGTATATTTTATATTATATGAAGGACGGGATCTCAAATTAACGACACATCAAACATAAGTGAGTAGTTCATATTCAAAAGCAGTAAATAGGTAAGTTATTAATAATAAATATAGTATTTAACTCACCTAATGTTGGGCACGAGACGTGCTCGGTGCGCGCGCGTGGACACAATAGTAATTGATCCAACGATATGTGCTGATGTGAGGTGACGGCGCACAAAACTCGCTCACTGCATTATAATTTCATGAGCTGAACCCTGCCCAGTACGTACATACATATTGTGTATTTACACACACACTTTCATCATCCTTTTCATTGTTTTATATAGGTACGTGAATCTATTACAGGTAACAACCAAATATAGAAAAACAGCAGTATGTTATATACTAACGCAGTTTAACCACCCGCTCTCGGCATCATCGCCCTCTAGTCGGCTGAGCTCAAAAGTAGACTAACTTCCTCATATTAGACGAAACATCATCTACAAATCCTCTAAGCCTTTATTATGTACTTATACATACTTACTTTGTTTAGGTACATACTAAGGAACGGGTTTAATGTACTAAAAGTCCATATATACTTAATTTGTGCCCCATGGTTTCCCCACGTACACTTAATTTCATGGGTGACCCACGGATTCCAAATGTTTTTTTTAAAATAAAAGTAGCCTAAGCTACTCTTTGTAACATTAACTACCCGCTAGTGAATTGCCTAGTGAAAAGTGCCCGTTCGAATCGGTTCAGCTGTTTCGGAGTTTATCCGGACAAACAGACGGACACACAGACAGACAGAGAAAAAAAATTATATACATTTAGTGAAAAGCTGTTATTTAAAATCACAAACAGACACTTTAATTGTATTTATATGTATAGATGTTTTGTACCATATGAGAAATATACCAACTTTGTTGAAGTCTGAGGGAGAGAACCAAGGAAGTCACTTATGTATGCAGTTCGGTGTATCGTACAATATTAGATGCTATAAGCTACCAGTAACCTAGCTTAAGCCAAGGTTACTTAATTTAGTAGTCAAACTCTATGTATATTTACGCTTGATGTTTGATAATGTTTTTCATTTGTATTAAAATAAAAACTAGCTAAACTTACCCTGCGGTTTCACCCGCGTAGATTTATTTTCATTCCCACGGAACCCTAAATTCTTTTTAAAATAAAATAAGTCCCGTTACAATTGGTCCAGCCGTTTCAGAGATTACCCGGAACAAACAGACACAATTTTCAAAAAGATTTTTATTTTTTTTTGGTTTTTTTTTATTTAGTGCTTTTCAGTGACTTTCAAAGTGTACCTACCAGTCAAAACCGATCTAGGTGTAAAGTTCTCATCAGTGGGCATTAATTAAGCCCAAACACTTTCGGCTCCATCATCAGATCGATTCCACACCTTTATTAAATAGTATTGCTTCAAATACTTAATGAAAATATTTAACAAACGCACTAGTCGCCAATAAGATTTTCGAAAGTTCCCCTCGATTTCTTATGGATGTCATCATCAGAACTGAACCAAATTAAATGATGACCACTTGGGAAGCATTACCTTTCAAATAAAACGAGAATCATCGAAATCGGTTCACCCAGTCAAAAGTTTAGAGGTAACATATATAAAAAAAAACAGTCGAATTGATAACCTCCTTCTTTTTTAGAAGTCGGGAAAAAAATTACAAACAGACAATTAAATTTTATTGATCTGTATTTATACATATATGGATGTATAGACAAAACTGTATAAGTATTTTCTAGTTTATTTGTGAATCATATGTTAATTAGTAACCTCTTCTTCCAGCTTCTTCTTTTTCAATCAGTGTCTACAAAGCAGTATTTTTTCAATAAATAAGTAGGTACCTGGATGACCGAGCCTCGCTTACTTTTTTTTGATATTTTATAAAAATGTATCCTAACTAGAGCAATAAAATGTATCGCTGCCGAAACGTCCTGCATACTATTTCATAAAAATATATATACATAAGAGTTAATCGTTCAAAGGTATTATATACAGATAAATAGGACTGATACATAGGTTCATAATCCAAAACAACGGGCTTCTGAAAAGCCTCAAGATTTGCAGTCCAATAATGTTATGCCAATATTGACACACTTAAGTATTAGGGAACACGGCTCCTTGTTATTCCAGCAATCAATTTTTTTGTTATTTGTCTCTACAAACAGGCAATCCAATTACACACATAATGCAAGAGAGATGATACACAAATGTATTCCAAAGTACTCTGTTTGTTCCAGATTCAGGCACCCTTCACATATTTACAATTATAATTCACTGTATCTCATTTTGCTCAATAACACGTAGAATGTATTTATCGTCGTATCATACTTTTAAATAGAAACCCCCTTATTACAAAATAAGGTTTAAACGAAGACTATTTATTGATTTATTTGAATATACATTTTGAACGGCCAGTAACCAATTACACAAAACGTAGCAATATTACACAGCATATAGAGTAAACAATACATTGAATTATACACAGCATATTATAAAAATACAAACTCAATCAAACATTCGCCTCGCAATTCTCCAGACATCATCTGCCATCGTCTACCATTCAACCGCAAACAAATCACACACAGAGTTGTACTCCGAGAGAGCTTTGATCGCAGAGAAAATGCAAAGGACAGGAGAGTATGATCGCTACTTAGTACGACCAGCCGATATCGAAAACAGCCTGTGTTTCCTGGCGTGTGTAGTTTTCAGGCACAAATATTTTCTATTTTCTTCAAGAGACTAGACTATATTCGGATTAAAACTATTTATATCCCTTTTTAGAACTGTGTCACAGAATGAGACAGACTACTACTTATGACCCACAGACATTGATAGGTAATCCTATATCTGTTTTAAACCAAGTCTAAGAGCCCACGACGGCCAGACTTTCCTTATTTCATAAAAGTTGAAAGTTTATCTGTATATGTGTCCAACACAGGTAAGAACGAGCCGCGACTATGGAGTTTCAACTGTGATTACTTAGGCAGGTATCAGGTGGTAAAAGGTGTATAAAATAGTAGGTATTATTTAGGCTTATTTTCCTTAAAGTATAAAGTTATTTTTTTTATATTTTCTTCAGAATATCTTTAGAAATCACGTTATCCATTGCCGGACTTTTTTTACAGTTGCTTCCCCTTGCCAGACACCCCTAAACTGTAATACATTTTAGGTAAGTATACGTATTTTCGTTATAGTATAAACGCTGAATTTATATATGTTACTTGAGGACCTACTTGGATGTTAAAAGTAGTTTTTATAATAAGAGGGTTACGGATTAAATAAGTTGATGTTCGAGTCTACTAGTGCAAACATAAGCGGACATGCTTAAATGACGGCTTTGGATGATTTTTACAAATACAAAACGTTGCTTAAGTTCTAACATCACGGAAGTCAAAATGCGCAAATTTTCAGGAGAGCAAAAAAAAACTTTTATTTTTTATCAAGCATCTATGTAAAGTTATGTTTCTTCTATTTGCAAATGAAAATAATAAGTTAATAGTTGAAGCTCTTGTGTTTGATTCGCTAAACGATGCGGTTTGCGATTCAATATCGAATGACATGCGAAACGTATGTCGATCAAAATATGACTTAAGTGGTGTTAAGTTCTAAATCTTAAGCGACGAAAACATGACTACTAAAGCAATCAGAACTATAATACTTTAGACGCGAAAATGAATACAGACATCATCGCCCTGCCCTTAATCCCATACATTGTTGGGGTCGGCACATGATTCAACCCGATGTGGCTGATCACTTGATTTTTATACGAAGCGACTGCCATCTGACCTTCGTAACCCCTATAACGAGGAAAATCTGTGACCTGGGTTAAACCAGTCGTCAGACTATTTTAGGCCTCCGACTGACCTGTAACGATTACAAACAGACACTTTAATTGTATTTATCTGTATAAATGTTTTGTACCATATGAAAAATTTCCATGTGCAAATGAAACCTATCCAATTACTGGCTGGTATTAGGGTTGCTTAACTTCGCACGAGTTCTTCTGAAAATTAATACAATAAAATGAACACACACGCAGGCTTAAAATGTAGGGCATCTTTATCCAATGTGCAACAAAGTTACTTCATTTATTGATGTACAAATAGCCTCCGATGAAATATGTGAACACCTGGGAGTCGGTAATTAAAATTAATTTAGAATCTGGCAGTAAATAATTGATCGGCCTTGACTCTTTGATCGGTCTGGATTTATATGCAGATACTACTAGCTGTGTCCCGCGTCTTCACCCGCGTAGACTTAATTTCACGGGTGACCTGCGGAACCCTTATGGTTTATAAATTAAAAGTAGCCTAAGTTACTCCTTGTAATATTAGCTTTCTACAGTTTTTATCAGTGAACGTCCCGTTAAAATTGGTCCAGCCGTTTCGGAGATTAGCCGGAACAGACAGACAGACAGTTTGTTTTTTAATTGGTTTTTCTCTGTCAGTACCGCGTATACTTTCACAGGCATTTAGTAAAAAAGTGTAATTTTGGAATTACAAACAGACCCTTCAATTTTATTTGTCTGTATAGATTCAGTCGCTGTTGGCTTTGATTCAAAACATAACAAATTGAAAACACTTATCAAAATGCAGACAGATAGACAAACATTAAATAGCCACTAATTCGGTCTCTATATGGATAACATAGTATTTATTCCACGTTTATTTCCGTTCAGAATAATATAAAGTAATAAAATAATAAAGTTTCATCTGCGAATAATTTTCATGAAAGCTACATATAGCCCACTTTATGTATATTTGTGTTGTGTATAGTATTCAAAACTGATCAGCTTTATTACTTTATTTAGAACTAGATGTGCCCCGCGTAGACTAAATTGTATGATGGGCGTAGAATCCTAATGTTTATTTTAAATAAAAGTAGTAACTCCTTAGCAGATCTTGTAGTAGTAAAGCCACGAGAACTAGTGTGGTAGTAGTTGCCACTATTGATGCGCCCCAGTTTTCTGACGGCAATATGTGTCTGAAATTTATGGAATCTTTTATGGGAGTCAAGTAGGTATCAAAATCTTCTTTAAGTACTTACATTAAAGTAACGCTGATCGTTGCCTTTAATTCACGGTACTGCCCTTCGCCTCGTCTTTAATAAAACGTGAGTAGGTACCGTGCATAAAAGCTTTATGCCCAGTGTGAAGAACATATTATAGCTCTATTATCCATACGGAAATCAAGCCCGCGATACGCTCTTAGTCTACCGAATGAATCAATGTATCGCCATAATCATTCTTCTTATTTAATAGTTATGTAAAAGGAAATAATAATCAAGATCAAGATTAATGAACTGCCGCGTAGTTTTTGGACACCAATCAATATGCTTAAGCTTACTTAGTTGTAATTTGTCTCCAAATACATTTACTTATATTTTTTACCGATCATAGGGTTTATTTCCCCACAGCGGGAAGCTGTTGACTGGGAAAATGTAGTCTCCTAGAGCTCCTAGCATACAATGAATAGGACAACATAGACACTCATGAGGTAAATAAGTATTAGTTGAAAGTAGTAGGTAATGCCATGCATTTCCAGCATGTAACAAAAAAAGCAATTTTTACACAATTTTTCCATCATGTTGTCACAATAATTTGATGGCAGTCAACCTTTACTTAAAGATAATTACTATCGAGCAAAAAGTATATTTCGTGATTACGTTACTGACAGAGCTAGTCGTTTCTCAACGTTTCATACATACCTAACTACAGTGCACAGCATGCTCTACATGCCATTTCTAGTAATTCACTGTCCATGTTTACCTGTCCAGTGCTAGAGTAGTATATGATCAGGCACGATCCATCCACTCACTGGACTTTCCCACTGGGGGGTGGACCTCCACTCCTCCACCCAATGCATCAAATCCAGTTTAGTCATTGATCAATCAAGCCCAGATGGAGCAACATCATAGAACTATCCGGCTTAAATTTATCCGATTTAATTTTTTTCATAATTAACAAAGATCTCTTGTCTTCGACCTTTTTATTACCTAACTATCTGCTTCAAATTCTGGCCCCTTATTAGGTAAGTCACTTGCGTAGCAGGCGACTGCTCAAATAATAAAAATATATTTGTTTCAAATAATATATATAAACGTTGTAATTAGATTACAATTAAATTGCTTGACAAAGGTATCGAACTTGAAATAAAGCTATGCTTCAGATAAGACGTGGACTGTAAAAAATTATAAATTTTTATAAATCTTCTTACAGGCGACTCAGGAACGCACCCTGAGGGCTGGCAATATTGCTTTTCGCTGGATACCAAAGGCACAGTATAAGCTGCTTATATTTGTTCTGTGGCAATAATTTGCACTGAGAATTATTCCGGCGCCCGCCCGTCGCCGTGCGCCGAGTTAATAGTTTTACTCGCGACTATAACCTCGTGGGATGCGGAATATTGAAACGTTTTAAATTCATCATTAAAATTCAAAAATCTTTATTAGATTAGACATTATCAAAGTTCTTTCAAATCGTCAGAATGACAAGATTATACAGGAGTATAAATGTAGAGCGAGAAATTCAGCAATTATTCTTTAAACAAATGCTTACAAAAAAAATTTGGTATAGTAATGAATATGGACATAATTTCAATGCTTAAATGTCAATAAAAACATAATGTTTATCTAATTTCTCAGTTAATAAATACAGATAAATGCTAGCCCTCACAAGCAGCACCTGTTCACAAATGAAAAAAAACGTTTTTTTTAAATGGTTACTTGTGTGCCTATCAGTCTGTTTGCGTATTTCCTCCGAGTGGAATATAGCCTAAAACAAATCATAAAAATGTTTTGATTACTGCATCTTGTATTTATATAATTTAGGAACCTCCGGAGTCATGCTTTCCTATAGAAACTAAATTCCAAATTATTTGTAATCCTCTCTCTCCATCGAGTTTGACTCGCATTTGGCTGGTTTCCTTTTTCATCTATTCCACAGGTAGTTCGCTTGTCGTCTTTAGTCTTTTGAGTTTTTTTTACTTGGTTTCTTTAAACACCACTGCAGGATTCAGTTGAAAATATGATAGGATGAAAATTATCCTGCTATCAAACTCCACTCGGGCCATGTCTCGCTAGGCAGAAACTTCTATATACTTTTATGGTGGTGCGTAGTGTCGTGTATTGTATTGTTTTATATTTTATAGATCCTGTTCGCGACTTTGTCTGTATGGAATTCATAATGAGTTGTTGTGTTATAGACATAAAAGAACTACCTACTTACATTTTAAAGTCATATAAGTACCTACATAAGTACGATGATTTGTGATGAGGGCTAATATACTGTGTAAACGTTTGAGAACGAAGGCGATAAACTCCCCATCTGTCACGTTGGTTCGTAATAATCTTTGGTGAAAAGTGAGCGCTACAATACCTCTATAATTTGGTATAGTACAAAGGTATCCATGAATCGAACGGGTTGCTCGATTGCCCGATGGTAAGTGCGCATAGCAGCTGTTGAACGCTTGCGTCCTAGGGTTTCATTTACCAATATTAATAAACAGTTCCTTTATAGCTAGCCTTATAGCACCACCTTATGAGGCAATGGTGACTATACTCACAGCAAGAACACAGTTTTGTTTTATTGTGGATTCGGATAGCCCCGAATTTATATAACGCGTTATTCGCTACCACTGTCGCCAACCTCATCTTTGGGAAGTCTTGGAAATTTATTATTAACCGATTTCAAGAAAAGGATGAGTTTGTGTGTTCTGAATACGTATTCAGAACACGTATTACGTTATACGTATTCAGAACCTGAAATAAACAAAACACGTGTTTTGTTTATTTCAGGCTTCCAGCTTGCTTACTTTAACAAATTTAGTCTGGACAAGTAGTACAATATTACAATACATACTTACGTGAATTTCGAGATATAAAATTACATTCTAAGCAGTCATCTTGAAGCATTCGCTATGTGTCTATCGGCAGACATTGATTGATTACTGGCCGTGAGTAGTTAAATAATAATAGTACGCCGACGAAGAAGAAATTGAAAAATTGATCTAGTTATTGAAATATGGCGACCTAAGGGACCTATGACCTATTTGGTGAAACGTGAATCATCATTCATCAAAGCTTCCTTCGATTAAAATATGTAATGAGTCTTGCAGGAAAAGTACCTCATAAAATAAAGACGTGTTCCGCCCGCAGCTTTGCCAGTGTGGAATATGTTCGGAGTTGGTTTTTGGATAATTGTTGAACTGGGTGACTACTATCATCGTAATAACAGTGATGTCTTACTAACGTCTTAGCTTTGACGTTTAATTTTGTATCAGAAACGAAATGTCAAAGATAAAAAGTTTTTTATACGCTCTGCTTAAACCGATGATGGTGTATTATTTACTGAACACTAATTACGCTGCCTCGCTGGTCTTGTAGTCGCAAGCGCTACTACTAAACACGAGGTCCTGGATTAGATCCCCGGGTCGGGCAAAGAGATATTGGATTTTGTAATATCCCAGTAGCAGCCCGGAATCTGTTCTCTGTTAATGCCAATAGGTTCGCCCCCTATTACATGAGATTTAAACATAACTGGCGAAATGTGGGTGTACTACAAGTACACCTCTGCCTACCCATTCCGGCAATACAGCCGTGAGCATATTTATGTATAATTACACGCAAAATTATGATCCTCATGTATGCAAAGGGAATGAATTTCCATAAATACTTCCTAAGTTTTTATGGTCCTAGCACAAACCAAACTGCTGAGTATGGGCTTGATATGCTAATCAGTCATTTTACAATACTTACCTTAATTCACATTAATTATTAACCACATTGCACTAAAACCTAAAAAATATCTTTACTTAGTATGAAATGAAGTTTCATCCGCTGTACGCTAAGAGCTTTTGAACTACACAACGAATTTTAATGCAGATTTCAGCAAAAGATAGAATATACAATATATCAATGGTAAATTCTACTACATTCATAGGTGGGCCTTAGTCAGGTCCTATCATTATCTTATCATATCATTTGCGCGCATAAAGTGAAGACACAGTAACTGTGATGCTTTTTTTGTAGGTATTTTGTGAAAAAATCAAATCTGTTTACGACACGATGGTGGGATGTGCTCTTATTCAGATAATTCTTCAGGTGATACGTTCTTATTATTATTAATATTAGAAAATTTCTGGGCATGATTTATTTAATGAGTTCTTATATGTAAGTACAGTCAAAGGCTGTGAATTCGTAATTACAAATAGAGACTTTATTTATCGGTATAGATGATGTATTTCTGACCGCGACCTTGCCCGCGTGTTATAGCGGATGCCTATCTGGTTTGGTGTCTTTCTCCTTCATTTTGTGAATCAGATTAGCACGGCTGTAATTTCAGGGCCCACATTTAATGAGGAGGAATAAAATGGACATCCACATTTAAAACATTTATTTATTCTTCTTTCGACGTGCACTCTTTCGAATCTCAGTCTTTAATTTTCAGTCAAAAACAACAATACAATACAAATTGTTCCAACGAAATATAATGTAGGTAGCAACACATGGTAGATTAGAATCGAACACACACCTTGTTGTAAACACAACTCAGCTCAAATGTAATACTTCAGTAGATTAAAAAAATAGACATTCAATAGAAGCGCTGTGTTAGCAGTCGACGGATCATCGCGTCGATTACTAGCATAGCGATTTGACTCAACACTCCGTCATCTAACTTACACCACGCAAGGCCGTCTGAGCTGCACTCTTATTCGCTATCTTTGTTGTTCTTCGTCTGATAGACACCGTGTATAGCCGGATAGGCATCGTAAGTCGATATAGGCACTGAAGAGATACGCGATCGCTGTATTGTGGACTTCGCGGTGTACAACGATTATGAGTGTGCAGCAATTATCACTGTAACCGAGATAGCGAACAGGGGGGCAGTACTCTTATCACGGGTCTGCCACCGTTTTCTTTATCGATACTCGCTAGCGTCTTCGCCGAACATTTGTATGAGAAGTTGTGCAGCGACAGCTAGCAGTGACGAGAAGAAATAAAATATCTCATACAAATATTGCGAGTGACGCTAGTGAGTATAGTTTACGAAAACGGTGGCAAACTCGTGATAGGGGTACTGGTCTTGATCAACGTTAGACTATTCCCCTTATACGCACGATACCAAAGACATTTAAACATAATGTAGTGACTATTGTGAAGACCCGCTCCTATTAACACAAAGCACACCATTGTAGATTTTTTTATGCATATACCTACCTAGATAGGTTAGGTATACTAATACCCTGAGTGAGGATTCCATCCGTTCCCATAGATAATAATCATTTAATATTCAAATAATTCAAGTTATTTTATACAACAATTATACTTAAGTATAAATATGTATAAATTTACACCACTCACCAAAAGTAAAAGAAGAAAACAATATTTTCCAGGAAAAAAACTGTTATACTTCCTATTATATATTATAATGTAATCTGTGTCGGTCAATGAATATTTAAGAAATTCATAACTATGTCTAAAAGATACTAATACGACTTGATTATTTACTACTTTATATACAGACTGCCTCGTTGGTCTAGTGACCGCAAACGCTATTGCGGAATACGAGTTCCCGAGTTCGATGCCAGAGGCGGGCAAAGTGTGATGGGGTTCTTCCACCTGTAATTTCCCAGTAGTGGCCTGGAGTCCGGATTAGTGCTCGGTTAATGACACCAAACACTACATGTGACTTAACATAACTGGCAAAATGTGGATTTACTATAATAATATAATGTACAATACCTCTGCCTATCCCTGCGGAAAAAACATGTTTTTGCACGTGGCTTCGCTCGCATTTGTGTCCACCGGCAACATAACTTTTTAAACCGGATGAGTACTTCCTAATTTTGAACCTATATATTTTATAATTTACCTCTGTAATGCTAGTAGACTCATACCAATATAGAATTAAACTGAAACTCGACTACAGAAAACCTAAATTGGTCATTATTTTAATCACCGTTAATCTGTTTTTTAAATGAATACGACTACACGACATGTTCGTTAATTCCACACTTAGTTCCACGACACGGAAGGAAGGTTCAGGAATATTCACGTTATGAAAACAGCAACGATATCATAACATCAAACAAAAAACTGAATGACTCGGACTCGACGAGAAACCGTTTCGATCCAATTCAGTCCTATCGAAACCTCGTTCGGTTAAGGACATCATATCTTCGATCGAAATAATTTAATTGGTTACATCAGGTTGTTAACCATTTAAAAATATAGTTATTACAGTCGGAAAATAAATAAGGGTTAAAGACGTCTGAGCAACTAACTGTTAACCTGTCTTATTAATTTGTTTGATGTTCTTTGTGTGAACAATAATATCGTTGATCCGACCATTGATTTAAGTACGACTAAAACTGAGAGTTCAAACCCACTTTACAATGACATTTATTAGCTCTGAAACACGAAAGACAAATTTATGCCAAACATTCTGTGCGAAATTTGTCTTTCTGGAACTATTATTACCTTTCGTAAAACCCTCGTCAATGTGTTTACCCACTTTGGGTCCGCACTAGCGAGGTAAATATATATATACGCTTGAATATTATTTAGCCATATTCTTTGTCACGTTGAATAAACCTTAACTTTACTTCTTTAAGGTAGTTCTCTGGCTCGTCGGTTGAGTATTCTATTTTCTCTGGGCAGGTTTCATCAAGGGCATCTTCACATTTTACATCTTTGGGAGATAATGGATCCGTAAAAGAATGTTTGTCAGTAGGGTCACGTTTATCATGTCTGAGATCTACGAATGTTCCAGCTGGCTTTTCATTTATCTTCCGTAGCAGCTCTTGCTGTTCACTCGCCATGAAGTGCTCGAAGGAGAGTTTGTGATTGCACTCTATAGGTTCATTAATGTCAGCGGTCCTTAACAGTTTCTTTACATTTTGATCGCTTTTCACGTTTGGATAGTAGCTGTTCCTTTCAATGCTGTCTTGCCGTCGGGCTTTATAATGACAAGCTGTTTCGTTTTTGAGTGAATTACCTGCAAAAAATAAGTGCTAATTTCAATATTTTTCGTTAACGTACGGCCTGATAGTGCAAATTCTAATTACTATATGAATTTTCAAATGGTCGCCCGCCTAGCGACGGGTAGCGATTTTTCCGACTTAATCTACAAATTAATATCATTATAGTACAACAAAATTGCACAATATTTAATCTACTATTTGGTGTCCGAGACATCGTCTGCACAAGATTTTCAGATTCAGACCGCCCGCCCCATTCGCCCGTCAGATGTTACCATCAACTGATGTTCTATCTGTCTACATACTATATACACTATGATGTATACACAAAACTTACCTGTACAATTTATCTAATAGAAGAACCTGCTTGAAAATTGATCAGTTGTACAAAATAATAAAAGTTCAGAATTAGAGACACTGCTCCACAGTGGTTTTGTTACCCTGTTGTTCATGATTATCAATGATTTTGTAGGATTTGCCCTGATTGTTTTTCTTCATGACATAAATGTTATTTTTAACAAGCCAATAATTGTTCAAAATATAAGATAATATAGTACCAATATCTTATATAGGGGGTGGTTTTGTATTTGTGCCATATTTACGGAGTTTCATATATACACCAAATAGATCATAATTAATCAAGAAATATATTTTTTAAGTTTTGTGCTAGCAAAAATAGCGTGCCCCGCTGGCTGAGCGCCTACTCTAAGCTCATCTCTATAATATTGTATGTATAAAATGTACGATTTTATTATAATTTATAATAATTGGTGTAGTATTTTATTATTGATTTATATTCTATTCAATTACTATATCAATCTTCGTAATTATGGCTCCAATGCAAAGCCACTTGTATACATAGCATCCAGCATATAGATGACATTAAGGTTAGACATATTGACCTCAATAAAAAAAATAAGCATATTTACCGGAGTTGTTGGTTCCGCCGCTGGATGTAGGGTGCTTTGGGAACGGCATGGCCGTGTAGGAGCAGCGCTTGCCGGTCACCTGGCTCTCGCTGCGGCAGCATTGGGACTTCACCGTGTTCTGGAGAATTTGTTCGATACACTAACTATTACTACAAGGTAACTGTTATGCTTATCGCGGTAATGGTATATACTAACTGTAACTATATTTCATCTCACTTTTTTGAGTTACGGATTTCCTGTCTTCTTACCCTACACTACAGAAGTGGGAATTTTTAAATATTCGTACTGAGCAGCCTCTAAATTAACATATATATTTTTTTAATAATATAATGAAATATTATTGCAAGTTTAGCAAGATGAACTTCACAAAAAGAATGGCTCGTCTATTATCAGTGTGTATCGGTATCTATGAGAGAACGCGTGTCATTAAATTAAATGGATTTTTTTTGTTCGCATGAGATCTTATGGAATGTAGCGAATCATGAACCTATGGATATAAACATACCTTGAAAGCGTCACGAAACTTGTTCGACATGATGTGGTAAAATATAGGGTTGATGCAAGTGGAGAGGTAGTAGAAGACACCAGAGATGTAGGTGAGCGAGGAGTACACCGCCAGCAGGATGGGTGACCTCGCCAGGTGCCCCTCCGTCGTGCCGTAGATCGCCACCAATCTTTGAGCGTGGAACGGAGCCCAGCAGATGAAAAATGCTACTACTACTGCCACTGTAAAATTTAAATAAGATAACTACATTACTTTATTTATTAACATCCTATTTCCTATGGGCAAGCTTTCTTTGCCTCACTGATGACAGTATTTTGCTCTTAATTATGAATAGGGTTATTGTTTATACGTATCATATTTTTACATTTCACAGGAAATTGTATACAGGCTGTGATTTTAAATTCGAGGTATAATTGCCGAGGTTGGTATATTCAGTGAATATAACATAAATAAATCATGAAAAGATTGACGTATTCTTCTAAAGTGTACTACTACGAATAAAATTGCGTGCCCGACCAGCCGGTGCGGAAGTCGGGCCGGAGCCTACGCTACGTTAAGCTTGTTTAACTATTGTGTGCAAAGGGCGCAGAATAATAACGTCATCATTTGATGATTGATTAATGTTCTATTGAATGAATAAATTCACCACCGTAAGTATAGCACGCATGCAAAGCTAAATAAGTAAAAGTTAGACGGTTAGGTTAGGTACCTACATTAGTCAGAAAGCACGTACGGCACGTGTAGCTTGAATTTGGTAAATCCACTTGGTATGCGCATTTTAAACTGAAATTAATTTACCCAGAAGTTTTACTATTTTTAAAATGTTTTCCATTGATTTTTTCATTATAAAGGAAAGAGCCGTGGTGGCCTCGAGGTTTGAGCAGTCGCCTGCTATGCAAGCGACGCAAGTTCGAATCCCAGCGGGGCCTGTACATATGAGTTTTTCTAAAAAACTTATGTACAGTGATTTCACACCACGTGCTTTACGGTGAACCTGCATATGTCTGAGAAGTAATTCAATGACGTATGTATAGTGTCTGAGACGGCGATGGACTCACCATCTGTCACGTTGGCACTTCTTTGGTGAAAAGTGGGTGTTGTTATTATAACACCTCTGCCTACCCCTTCGGGGAATAAAGGCGTGAGCATATGTATAGAGGAGGTATCTACCCATCTACCTAACAGCTATCGAAATGTGTTAAATGTAAAATAAATGGATTTTTATTTCGTTGAATGCCACTAGGTTTGCCACTTCTGTGGTAGATTCAGTGGCATACAACGGAATAAATGAAATATATATCATAAAATCAATGGTGTAAATAATACAAGTAGCTTATAAATATCACACACTCACCTAGCATTTTAATAACCCTTTTTGTAGACTGACTGTGTTTTCGTCGTAATTGATGAGTGTATCTTATACTTCTTTCAAATTCATTTTGACTCTCTTCTTTACTATTGCTTGTTTCCCTTAGTTTCATTCCAATGAGTAAATAAAGCACAGAGATGAGTACCATCGGTGCGAAAAAAAACACGAAGGTGGATATTTCGAAGGAATGCTCGATGATGACGTGGGTCTGCAAGCACATGATGACGCCCTTGTGGCTCCTGATGCCGAACTGCAGTGCCTGCGGTAGCGCCAACCCCAGAGCAACCAGCCACAACAGTACCACGTGCTTCATGGCTCGGGAGAGTTTTGACATCTGGTGCGACACAAACGGGTGGCATATCGCTAAGTACCGTTCTATTGTGAACAGTGTTATAGTCAGCACGCTGGCGTTGGTCGAGGTTTCCGCCGCCAAGCCTCGGATCACACAAAAGCTATAACCGAAGATATAAGGCCATTTGGACCATATGGAATATATCTCCTGCGGCATACCGCTCACGAGCAGCAGTAGGTCTGATATAGCCAAACTAAACAAGTAGTAGTTGGTAGCTGTGTGCATGCTTTTGTTCCGCACAATGACTAAGCAGGTAAATATATTACCTAGTAGTCCAGTTACGAATATCAGGGAATAAATGATTGTGATCGGCAGCACGATGTAGAGCGAGTCTCTTTGAGGGCCGAATATCGCCGTCGCGTCAACATCATGTGTTTCATTCATGTCTATGTCTCTACAATACCTTGTAGTTACGTGTTCTTATTTAGTAGAGTATCTGAAACAAGGGAAATATGCAGTCTTAGTTTTGAGGAGTTTCATGCTACGTGGTTCAAATTAAATAGCGTTATTGAAAATTACAGTGCAATGTTTCGTTACAAAATCACGATTTCAATTTAGAAATCTCTTATTACATTGCAGCAAATTCAGTAGGTACAGTCTCAGAAATCTATATTTACGCTGCATCTTAGCTCTAATAGCGCTATTAGGCTTTTTAAAGAAATAACCGAAAGGTTAGTCGACATCACAGGAGACCGGAGAGCTGGCAGCTACCTCGGTCAAAGAATTAGTCTTGCCATCCAAAGGGGGAATGCTGCCAGTATCTTCGGTACCTTGCCTACAGGGACTTCTTTTAATAATATATTTTAGTTATAAAATTATATATTTTTAAGGTTTTTAGTTATTAGATTATATTTATAAGGTTTTTAGCTATATGTATATCCATTTTTTCTCTGTTATCTGTTATGAAATACTCACTATATAAAAATATCTGCCCTCTACGCACGGAGAAACCAACAGGTCAGGATACTTCTGCTGAATGAGATGAGGCTACAAAAAAAGATCTTTTATTTTTGTTTGTTAAATAATATGTATATGTTCGGGTAACTAAATAAGTCTAAGTACTATAGAAATTCAAATTTATTTTATCACGCTTCGTCTCATGCATTCCTATAGTTGTAAACTCATTTTGTATGCCTACTTGGTCACAGGCTTTGGCCATCATTTTTAAATAAGAACTTAAAGTTATATGTTATTTTATTAAATTATTTAGTTGCTATTCAGGGTGATGTACTCAAATTAAAAGTGTACGTCGGCAGATAACCAAATTACCTCCATTATTCCCATCTGACGAATTTTAAATTAGGTCTACCGGTTTTCTAAGTAATTAAGCTACCTTACACTAGATATTTCTTGAATAAAATTACGAGGCGGGACTCGTATCCGCGGATCTAAACGAAGCCGTGTGTTTGTATTATTTTATTCCATTTTGAACACATCTAGACACAAGTGTGAAGCAAGTTAGTTGTGCAAAGGGGGCGTGGTGGCTGAGTAGTTTGAATAGCCACATGCTACGCAAGCGACGCAAGTTTAAATCTCAGCGTTCATACCCATGAGTTCATTAAACGTTTTAGGTGCAGTGATTTCATTCCACGAGGTTTAGGGTGAAGGAAAAATTCAAAGGCGTTTGTATATGCTTAAGACGATGGAATCGTCATCCTTCACGTTAGCTGGCAATTAATAATTTGCGGTGAAAAGTGGTTGTTGTAACACCCTCCCGGGGACACTTCTGGGAAGGAGTCAGCATATTATTTATCTATGTAGTCTTGCATTAATATGAAAAAGCTATTCTTAAATATAATTTCATTGCATTGTTGGTCTTGTAGGCGTAAACATGAGTTCCTGGGTTCGATCCATGGCTCGGGCAAAGTGTTTTTGGGTTGTTCCATCGTTAATTAGCCAGAAGCAGCCCGGAGACTCGATTCGTGTCCGGTTAATGGAAATACGCTCGTCCCCTATTACGTGGGACTTAAACGTAACTGGCGAAAGTTAGGTGTATTGTAAATACCCTTTCTTAGTGAATACCTACACATCGCAAAGAAAATACCCTCCCCATTTTAATGTCTCTAGGGCCAGTGCCCTAAATTAAAATGGGGTTTAGGTAAGTTTAGGTGTGCCGTGATTTTCAATCAGGACCTAGATTTTTATATGTAGAGATAATTTCTACGGACATCTTGTCCTTTTTTTAGGATCTATTTACAGTTTAATATTATCAAGTTTTAAATTTTTTTTATTTAACACAGAGTTATTTGTTGTTGGTGATTTTTACTTTTATCGCAGTCACTATCAAAGGCAATACACATAAATAAATTATTATAGTGCTTGTAATTAATTTCAAAGGAATATCACGATTTGGTGATGATGCTATCAAACAATTTTTTTTATTTCTACTTACTATTCGTAACTCGAAGAATTTGTAATTAGCTTGTACTGTGTACCACTAATACACAGTACACGCTAATTAGAAATCCTTCATACAAACAAAAGTTCACGCTTGTATTCTACGGGGAGGTAGGCTGAATTGTACTAAATTTACCAGCAGGTAAATTCGAACTTGCGTCGCTTGCGTAGCAACGCAAGCGACGCAAGTTCGAATCCCGGCGGGACATGTACCAAAGAGATTTTCTAAAAAACTTATGTGCAGTGATTTCACACCACTTGCTTTACGGTGAAGGAAAAATATCGTGAGGAACTCTGAATACTTCTGAGAAGTCATTCAGAGACGTATGTATAGTGCCCGAGACGGCGATAGACTCACCACCTTAGTTATCTTCGGTGAAAAGTGGGTGTTGTTATTACAACATCTCTGTATTAAATGTAAATTAAATACACGTACAATAAATCATAATATGTGTATTTAATGTTTAGTAATTTCATTGTTTCAATAAAAAAGACCAGTATTTTATGCTTGCCTAGCTGGAGCCCGCGACTCCGTCTGCGCAGGATTTGACATAACTTTACATTTTCGACTATTCACACAATATTTTATAAATCATAGACTATGGGTTATTCTGATGAATATAGGCTAGTTTTTACGTGAAAGAGTAACAGACATCCATACATCCATACTAACAAAAACTTTCGCGTATTCAATTTCATCATCTTCTCCCGGGTCTCATCCCATACATTGTCAGGGTCGGCACTTGATTCAACTCGATGTGGCTGATCACCTGATTTTTATACGAAGCGACTGCCATCTGACCTTTACAACCCCTTTTACGAGGAAATCTGTGATCTGGGTTAAACCAGTTGTCAGACTATTTTAGACCTCCGACTGACCTGTAACGACTGATAAAGATGATATATTGGCAACCGGGACCGACGGCTTAACGTGCTCTCCGAGGCACTGAGGGTACTTGGGCGGTCACCCATCCAATTACTGGCTAGGGTTAGGGTGGCTTAACTTCGTTGATCGAATGATATGCGCAATAGCAACTGTGCCCGTGTTCTATTAAATGTATACCTACTTATATCAATCTCCGTAAATATGGCACCATTGCAAAACATCGGCCTGTATAAAGGTGTGATACATAGACGTACAGACTTCACTTGAGGAAGACTGACTATAAGGGTTCCATTTTTACCTTTGGTACAGAAGCAACGTGGTATGAATATTCAATTATTTCTTGCTATTGACGCGGTAACAAGATAAAATATACACCTACAATGTACAGAATTTATGTTGAATCATAAGCTTTTTAAACACAATAGCAGTGTTGGTTCAGTAATTTTCCCGCGATATTCAGTGAAATGAACAAAATATACAAACAGACTGAAAGGTATTTCGTACCGTTTATTGCAACATTTATTGTTAATACCTTCAATATAAGAGTAGGCAGAGTATAATACCAACTGTACCCCTATCACGGGTTTGCGTCTCCGCCGAATATTAGTATGAGAAATTGTGCAGCGATTCCCAGCGGTGACGTGAAGAACTAAAATATGTCATACATATATTGTGAGTGACGCTAGCGAAAGAAAGCAAAGAAAACGATGGCAAACTCTTGATAGGGGTACTGTTCACACCGAAGATTTTTATGACAGCGTAACATCGCTGTCGTAGACGCAATTCATGCACTCTAATCTAACATCCTTTTCAAAGTTGGTTCAAGTGGTTATGGACGTCAATGCAATACCTACATGCTGATAGTTTAATTTGCTATTTCAGTATTAACTAGTACTTAAGTGTAGACGAGGAATCCAATTCAAACCGCGGTCAAATTGCAGACAATTTCATCTCCTCGTTGAAGGGTTTCTAAGAAATGGCTAAGAGAAGCACTTTACTGTCTGGTATCATTTTACATTTATTGATTTGAACTCATTTTATATGAAAATACTTTGTGTCGGTTAAGACTTTCAACAAAAAGAGACTCCTCAATTCGACCGTATATATAACAAAAATATATGTGTTTTCGCGGAGAGCTTCGTCATTTATGAATCGAGTTTGATAATCTTTTTATTTAGAAAGCAGATATTCCGAATGTAGTATCACGATAAGGGAACCGGGATCTGATGATGGCATCCCAGAGATATATAGGGGAACTTTACTACAATTGCTGACTTTTTTTCTAAGCTAAGTCTTTGAATATGATACTATTTAATTAAGGTCTGGAGTCGATCTGATGATGGAGCCGACAGAAATTCCAGCAAACTCCTCAACTATTTACAGAAATTACCTGGTGTTTGGGTTTGATTCATTTGTATCGATGAGAACTTTACACCAAGATAAGATTTTGCAAAAATCCACTAACAACATTTAAGAAAAAACATTTTATAATAAAAGGAAACCGCCTCCAAAATGAGAAAAATAAATAGGTAATGTTGAACAAATTACTTACTTTTGAAGTTGGTGTTTGATGTTACATTTGGCACCAACTTCACTTTTTGAAGGCGGTGTCCTTTTTTACATTCATCATTTCATCATTTACCATCGAACTCATTTCATATGCAAATACTTTATGTTTTTCTCTACAGAATCCGTGTTATCGCAAAAACTGAGAATACACATACTTTGCTAACATTTTTAGCAAAAGAAACTACATTAACTTGTAAGATATGTACACGTATATCGTACATAATTAAGACACATATTGTCTACTTGCTATCTCCTCGAATTGGCGTCAAATCAGCATTTTACTTGTTTCAAGCTAATGCTTCTTCCATAAGCTAGAATGTAGTCGTGTTATTTGAAATATAACTAAGTGGGAGAACCGTGACAGGCTAGTGGTTTGATATGGTCCACGGTGAGTGAGGTGAATGAATGCTAGATTATTCATATATCTATATACAATTAGCTGTGCGGTTTCACCCGCGTAGATTTAGTTTCATGCTTTATTTCGCATTACCTTGACAGACGGACAAACCGACAGACAGACAGAGAAGAAAATTATAACTTGGTGTTTTTATGTCAGGACCCTATATACTTTCATATTTAGTGAAAAACTATCAAAGTTTCATACAAACTTTCATCCTCCTTGGGGGTAGAATTAATCAAAATCCTTTCTTAGCGGATGCCTACGTCACAACATCTACCTGTATGCCAAATTTCAGCCCGATCCGTCCAGTGGTTTGGGCTGTACGTTGATAGATCACTATGTCAGTCAGTCAGTCACCTTTGACTTTATTCGACCTCCTTATCATAATATTCACAAAGGCATTTGAATAAATGATATACTCCATTTTACAAAGCTACTCAACTGGATAATTTTTATATAATTATCTTATTACAAAACTTACGATCGCGACCAAAATTATTGAAATGTATTCACTCAAGTATCGAATTACTTGGAAATCGAGTGATTTAATCGATAATGGCTGGGACACGATCGATAAACGTTATATATTTAGATAGATTGCAGCATCAAAAAAAATGTTTTCATCGTGTGTTATCTATGTTTTTTGAATGGAAGTTAGATGTAATCTAACTCATTCAAATCCAATGGCAATAGTACGAGTATGTATCAAGATTTTTGTGACGTCGCTTGTAAAAATTAAGGCACAATAGATACATTTAAGACTGATAACTACAGTGCAAGGTAATAGGTATAGTCATGTAATATCTGCGGCATTGAGATTATACTACTCACTGCACTAGACGGCATGAGAACGGGTAAGTAATTGAAACACGCGATTGTCATCATAATGCACATAATTAGGTATACGCCGAAGCGACGCCGACCAAGACGCGAGACATAGCCACTAGGCTGCGCACCCGTCCGAATCGTGTTGAATGCATTTTATAAGGATACTAGCTATTTTTTTTCAATAAATGTATGCTGAGTAACTCCTAGTAAAATTAGCTATCTACCAGTGATAGTCCCGTTAAAATCGATCCAGCCGCTTCGGAGATTAGCCGGAACTAAGAGACAGACAGACAGAGAAAAAAATTGTTTTATATTTTTAATGTCAGTACACTATCATATGCATTTAGTGAAAAGCTTTTATTTTGGAGTTACAAACTGACACTTCAATTTTATTTATCTGTATGTATATGTATAGAGTATACAGGTATAGATTTGGTTATGCATTAGTGCTATAATTACGGCGGTTGATACTTTCGCCACGAATAAAATGATAGACGTATTATTTTAAAATTAGTAACAAATTTAGATTTTGTTGCCAATAAATTTGTTTGTCCTTAACGGTCCTTTTTTAAACTCGTGGGTCGCATCGCCCTTGGCACACAATTGGTAAACAAGAGAAGGCCGCTGGGGTTAAAGACTTAACAAAAAAAAATTTGTTACGTCTATCCTTTGATGACAACCATCAAGGATAGCCTTAACAATTTTTTTTTCATCATGTTATTTTTAATGGTGCCGTCGGGGCAAATTTAAATTGGGGTATACAAACCGAATCCATCGTTTTTCATTTTTATGTGTCTTGTCCACGTTTCCTTAAAACTACGGGACGAATTTTCGTGTAGATTATATTATCACAAATATCCCAAAATCGTAACAATTTCTTTGAATTAAGCGATAGTAGGACTTAGCTCCGTAGATGTGGACGAACTTGGTGTGGTGTCAAACTTAGCACTTGACACTTTGGCACTCAACATTTTGACACTTATTACACCGAGATAGCATACAAATACCAGGCGAAATAATTTAATGACTTGAGTTCATAATATCCTAATTTTGAAAAAACTCATAATCACTCGCTTTGCAACAAGCTTATACCTATTTGTAATAATTAATACAATGACGGAAATATAATGAAGTACCTTGACTTGTGATGGCCGCCAAGTCTTCAATATAGGTACATAGCGCGACTAGCATTAACATTATTTGTAAAAACTGTGAATTATTTAACTTTATGACCCATTACAAAAACATCGTTGAAGATACAAAGTACAAAGATATCGTTGACTAGAAATATTTGATCTGTTAAATCTGAATCTGGGAACAAGTCGTTTATCGCACCTAACAAAGTGTGTGAGGAATTTATTTATATGTTCTCAGAGTCATATAACGCTGATCGAGCGATGTGATTCGCAATTTATGTAATATAATTCTCGTTTTCTGCAATACCGTTCTACTCATATTATTATGCGAAGGCTTGTCGATCGTTACACAACGCATGGTATCGTATCTATAATAACTACAATACCTGCATGCGATTTCCTACTATTCGAAGCGAGCTCATTGTTCAGTATACTCATTGTTCATAAATCAATCAAAGAATGAAATCTTATTTTGCAGTTATTGATAAAAAGTTTATTCTGATCGACACCGAAATCTGAGTATGTAATTAGGTACCTCTTAAAGGGAATACCACCGCACACTAAATGCTTATCAGCCTTCCTGGCATAGGTACGTACCTAAATAGGTAATTCACGGAGACCTCTTATATTTTGCAAACATTTTCAGTATTACCATATTTTTATATTGATACTTCTCGGCTCTTAAAAGGTGATTTTCGGGACATCCTCGGTCGTGCGGGCAATGTACTTACATGAAGGCAGACACGAATTTACGTCACATACCTACTTGGATAGTCCGTATAAATAGGAAAACGTTCGGAATACACTAAGTATATTCACATTTTAAAATAATAAATTTGTTAATGCCGCCACAGAAAGGTTACTGTAGGACGTAGGTAAGCGGAGGAGCTACACTAACTTTATAATTAGTTAATATTTTAAAAATGTGTGTTTATTATTCAATAAACCGACTAGAATAGAGCCGTGGTGGCCTTGAGGTTTGAGCAGTCGCCTGCTACGCAAGCGACGCAAGTTCGAATCCCAGCGGGGCCTGTACCAAATAGTTTTTCTAAAAAACTTATGTACAGTGATTTCACTCCACGTGCTTTACGGTGAAGGAAAACATCGTGAGGAAACCTGCATATTTCTGAGAAGTCATTCAATGACGTATGTAAAGTGTCTGAGACGGCGATGGACTCACCATCTGTCACGTTGGCACTTAATCATCTTCGGTGAAAAGTGGGTGTTGTGATTACAACAACTCAGGCAGAGTTCCCTTCCCTTCCCTTCAGGGAATACAGGCGTGAGCATATGTATGTATGTAAACCGACTAGTTGCATAATAATTCACATAAAATAAGTATGTAAGTTGAATACCAGTTGAAGAAACGGGAAAACCGTACGATCAACAGAACCACGTGTACCTAATTGCTTCCTTGCAATTATGATAATAGCATTCCATAATAAATTAGTTAGTTGGTAGGTACTCTTTTGATTGATGATTATTGATGTTTTATAATAAAATTATTAGCTAGAGATACTGTATGCTAGTGCACTACTACCCGACGGAAAGAAAACGCACCTCCATGGCTGCCCCCCAAAGACGGGTCTAAACGAGGTTAAAACGGAAGGTACATAAATAAAATTGAAATGTCAGTTTTTAATTCCAAATCACTATATAATGCTTATGAAAGTAGGTATATTATAATGCAAATCTCTGAAACGGCCGGACTAATTATAACGGGAACGCTGATGTTCTAAGGGGGAAATTTGTTAACTGCACTAATATTATAATGATGAAAGATTTGCTTGTTTGTTTCTTTGCATTCAATAGGCTCCGAAACTATTTGACCGATTAGAAAAATTCTTTCAGCAATGGATAGCTACATCATCAGCGAGAAACATAGGCTATATTTTAACCCCGTACTCATACGGGAATGGGAACTACGCTGGTGAAACCGCGTCACGTCCGTTAGTTTTGGATATAAACTACATAGTTTTATTTTACATAACATAGTTAAAATGTATCACTAGTTTTTGGTATAACTGAGAGGTACAGCTAGTTTTCAATAAAATAAATTTATGGGTAACTTTTTGTTTATCTATAGTTAATGCGATAAGATTGAAACGCATCACCGCCTTACTTTTCTTATGACGCTTTAAATAAAGGATTTTTTTACGGTACAGTAGAAAGAAAAAAATAGTTTTTTCTTATAATTTCAAGCAGGGTATTTCTCTTTAAAGAAAAAACAAAACAAAGATTTTTTCTTGATAAAGTTCAATTTAAAATATTATATTAGCTTATGCTAGTGACAACATTTTTTCTTGATGTTTGTAGGCAGGCTATACAGTCATCCAGGCAAAATAAGCGATTAGCTGGACCGGGACTGTGTCGCGTCGTCTCGTAACATAAAAATATCTGCCATAAAGTTATCGTAAAATCGCTAGCGTATTTTATTACAATTCCGGAACACGTCATCTATAATAGATACTGGATAAAGAATGTACAGGGTATTACTAATTGTAAAAGAATAGAGATGGTTGGCGACTGCTTGACCGATAAGAGATCTTTAATAAATGATGATGAGGAATACTATAATGCTGAAGAGTTTGTGTGTTTGTTTGGTTTTTCTGTATTTTATTGTGCATAATATTATCAATCTTCATTCATCTCAAAAAATGATATATTCGGGTGTTCAGGATTAGGCGAACTATTAAAATCTCTGAAAATTGGGCTTACTTGGCGGTTGATAGTTGATTGAAGTACAAATCTGAGTGACCCCACTCGAGTGTTGGACATGATGTACTGAATGTGATTGGACAAAACAAATACAAATCAAAATGAGCCGAAATACATATAAAATAGGGTTGGACACGCGGTGAAGCGTCGAAATCAGGTATAAAGTGGGATAGTTGTTTTAGAGAAAATTTATCACCTATTTTAATATAAAATATATTTTTTCAAAAGTTTATCAGCCAATTTCCAAATCCATTGATCAATCTTCGTCGTTTGTTATGTACGCGACTTTGGCAAAATTGTGGTGGGCTACCACAGTTTTACCGCAGAAGTCATAAATAAGAAGTGAAGTGATAATATTATTATTAGATTGAAAAAAAGTTGGACTAATTTCCTATATGTGTATTTGCATGTATTTGTATTACCCGTGCATTGCGCTGAAAGAGCCGGGCAACATCATTTGATATCTGCACTGACATCAACTCTACCATCCATTAATCAAGACCTTTCAGAATGCATTTCAGTAGCAGTTTACTAGTAAAATCTAGTCAATTTAACGTACAACGAAGTTCTTTCCTAGCAGGTCGATAGGTGAGCCGGGTCGATTAGCGCTTTATATTTATTTGTGAAATTCTGCTGAGCAGTTTCCTATTACTGGATGGCGCTGTGTAAACATTATTTTACTTTATAACAAGTAATTAATATGATTATCTATCTATGCAGATAAATAAAATTTAAGTATATGTTTACATACATATGCTCACGCCTGTATTCCCCGAAGGGGTAGGCAGGGTGTTGATATCACAACACTTTTCACCGAATTGGATTAAGTGCCAACGTGACAGATGGTGAGTCTATCGCCGTCTCAGGCACTATACATACGTCTTTGAATTACTTCTCAGAAATATGCAGTTTTCCTCACGATATTTTCCTTCAGCGTAAAGCACGTGGTGTGAAATCACTGTACATAAGTTTTTTAGAAAAACTCATTGGTACATTGTATTGGCTCCGATTGGGATTCGAACTTGCATCGCTTGCGTAGCAGGCGACTGCTCAAACCTCGAGGCCACCGAGGGTCGAACGGTTAGAGTCCCGCCACGGGGTAAACTTCAATTCCTTCGTTGTGAGAGTACGAACCAAACAACTGTCAACATTGATGAAGGAAGATTTTTGGTCGAAGGGTGTAGTATACAGCCGTTTCAGAGGTCGGATACAAAACACCGCACAACTACGTCACACGCCGCCGCGCCGTCATTGCGTGGGAATTAACAAAGTATTTTTTTTATAATGTTTAAATATTATCATATGCATGTTAGTATTGTAAGGTATTCATTATATTTTTATAACAACCGCTGTCTGGTATCCATAGTACAAGCTCTGTTTAGTTTGGGACCAGACAGTATAACATTTTTGTTTTATATATTTGTATTTATGAAGAAATTATTTGAATTATTGTGTCATTATTCAGAATTTTCAGTATGTCCGTCTGTTTACAAACATACTTATGCTCACGCCTGTATTCCCCGAAGGGGTAGGCAGAGGCGTTGTAATAACAACACCCACTTTTCACCGAAGAGGGTTAAGTGTAACGTAATAGATGGTGAGTCCATCGCCGTCTCAGACACTATACATAGGTATCTGTTTGAATTATTTCTTAGACAGGTTTCCTCACGGTGTTTTCCTTCTCCGTGAAGCACATGGTGTGAATAAATTTTTTTGAGAAAAACACATTGGCACAGTGAAAGTCCCGTAATCAGTCCAGCTGTTTCAGAGATTAGCCGGAACAAACAGGCGGAGCCGTGGTGCCCTTGAGGTTTAAGCAGTCGCCTGCTACGCAAGCGACGCAAGTTCGAATCCCAGCGGGGTCTGTACCAATGAGTTTTTCTAAAAATACTTATATACAGTGATTTCACACCTCGTGCTTTACGGTGAAGGAAAACATCGTGAGGAAACCTGCATATTTCTGAGAAGTAATTTAATGACGTATGTAAAATGTCTGAGACGGTGATGGACTCACCATCTGTCACGTTGGCACTTAATCATCTTCGGTGAAAAGTGGGTGTTGTTATTACAACACCTCTGCCTACCCCTTCGGGGAATACAGGCGTGAGCATATGTATGTATGTATGTCATTGGTACAAGCCCCGCTGGGACTCAAACTTGCGTCGCTTGCGTAGCAGGCGACTGCTCAATCCTCAAGGCCACCACGGCTCCGCCTGTTTGTTCCGGCTAATCTCTGAAACAGCTGGACTGATTACGGGACTCTCACTGGCAGATAGCTGGTGGTACAAGGAGTAACGTAAGCTACTTTTTTTTAAATAAGAGTTATGCGGATAAATGGCTTTGCCACTGTAGGAGTGAAGCATCAATGGAAAATTTTACTAAAACGTGAAATATATATTCCCGTGGACGAGGTCGCGGGCAACAGCTAGTAATGTATAATGAGCGGTGGAACTTACATACGTGGAATACAATGGTGTTTATTTGACAATCACAGCAAAATAATAATTCGCTTAATTAAGTATGTACTTTAATTATGCAAAATTTACTTAAAAGTTTTTATACTCACATTCTTTCGACTGGGTTTTATTTAAGATAATATGTCATTTGTACATGATGTACATGACAATGGCAAATTTAAATGGTTATTATGAAGAGCCCCGTAAATATCTTCTTTTAAATAAATTATTTTAGCTGGTATATTCATTATTATCTTAAAGAAACTTATTTTTAATTACCTACTTATGTAGTAATTTTTAACAAAAGTTACTCATCATATGACCGTGGGCTTTGAGTAGTCGCCTGCTACGCAAGCGACGCGCAAATTCGAATCCCAGGCCTGTTACCAATGAGTTTTTCTGAAAAAAATAAGTGGAGTAATTTTACACCACGCGCCTTACGGTGGAGGAAAACATCGTGAGGAAACTTGCTGAGAAAGTCAGACATATAATTCAAAGACTTATGTATAGTGCCTGAGACGGCGAATTCACTGTCACTGTCACGTTGGCACTTACTCATATTCGGTGAAATTTCGCTGTTCTTGTTTACCTCTGCTTACCCCTTCGGGGACTCTTAGGGGATGACGTGAGCATTTGATTTATTTTTATCAAACAAAAAAGTAAAGCCGTATAAAAATTACCTATTTTTTTCATGGCTTTCTATGGGGTCTTTCTATTGTCTACGTTGTCAGTGGGTTGGTGAGTGCACCTGACTATCACGAGGTTAGGTTCGATTCACGGGCAGGGCCAAAAATAGAAATTGGGTTTTACTGTTAAGCAATTTGCCCCGCGCCTACGAAAGCACGTTAAGCCTACGCATGATCTCTCTCCGGTCTTGTCGGATTGCCGTCCCATCGCACTATGAGAGTGAGGGAGTAAAGAGTGCACCCGTGTTTGCGCACACACACTTGTGAACTTCAATATCTCCAGCAGACGGCTAATCTCCTTTGTACTTAAAAATATAGACTTGGCTTTTTTATATTAATTGTATTGTCAAACGATAGGATAGGATAGCGATAGCCTGTAAAGGACTGGCGCTCTATTGTTTTTATGCAAATACTTAATACTCAGCATATAAGTATGAACTATGTGTAAAAAAGTAAATAAGTAAATATTTAAAGTACCTGCTTATAATCGGCAAAAGTTAACCTTAGACCTCGGTTCAATGAAATCTCTTGCCGTATGTACTTATTGGTGGTACAAAAAATAACGTGTTGCCAAATACCTAATAAGCTTTAAATCATGGGGCCTGCAGAGGTCTCTTTACTAACGAAAACAATACCAAAATAACTTATGAGCCCAGGCTATAATTACAGTCATTATTTTGTTATCATTGGGATGCTAATGTGGTAAACACTAAGGAATATAATTTAAAATATACATTGATTTTTTTAAGACATCTTTTTTTAAAACATAACAAATTAGCATGCATATGCTCACGCCTGTATTCACCGAAGGGGTAGGCAGAGGTGTTGTAATCACAACACCCACTTTTCACCGAATTTGATTAATTGCCAACGTGTCAGATGGTGAGTCTATCGCCGTCTCAGGCACTATGCATACGTCTTTGAATTATTTCTCAGACATATGCAGGCTTCCTCACGATGTTTTCCTTCACCGTAAAGCACGTGGTGTGAAATCACTGTACGTAAGTTTTTTAGAAAAAGTCATTGGTACAGGCCCCGCTGGGATTCGAACATGCGTGACATGCGTAGCACGCGACTGCTCTAACTAAAATTGGATACTTCAATATCCAATCTAATAAGAAATTCTCGCGTTGCGGTGTTTGTTACCAAACTCCTCTGAAAGGGCTGGGCTGACTGATTAGCTAACATGTAAATGTCATTAACGTAGTGAATAGACTAATGTACTACAATCGATTTTTATCTAAGGCTAGGGTCTCGCCCTCGCTTTTATTCGGGTTTAGATTTTTTAAGACTACTTATATAAATTTTGACGTTTCTCTATTATATAAATATATTATATAGACATTTTAGTTAGGTTTAAACCCATCATAGCTCAACTCCTACATATTTGTAACAACCGTCTCAAAATCGGTAACGTAGTTTCGGAGAACGATCCATTCAAACCACAAACATTGTTCAAACGGACAAAATAATTATGAATGAAATAGTGACTTCAATTTACACTACATATAGTTCTTCTTAATAATTATTTCTTCTAAAAGCTCATTATAACAGAATTCGTTTGACAACAATATGTTTCACGGAATTTAAATAGCTGTGGTATTTCCCCATCGGGTTGTTTATTATTGCAAAATAATAAACGTGTTAAGTAATAAGTATGTATAAAAAAAACCACCTATATTTAACCATTTTATTTGGACATAATAGATATGAAACAACAAAAACACTTCTTGCAAACAATGGATCATTTCTTTGGTTATAATGTGAACAAAATGTAGAATACTCACGGAAGTGTGTACATCATTACGTACCTACATAAAACTTAAGTGATATAAATAAAGCTAAAAAACAAACTCTAGGCTGAAGCTAGACAGCTTCACACAGTAGTTAAGCCGAAACTGACAAGCATGTTTTATACGATTCGAGAGGAAACCTTAAAACCTGTTAGACCTTAGTAGTATATACTATATATATATATATTAGACACATACTACTAAGGTCTAACAGGCTTATGCCTGTATTACTCGAAGGGGTAGGTAGATATATACTTATATTACACCCAAATTCCTCATTCGTTAAGTTTAAGTCTCATGTAATATAGAGCGAGCCTATTGCCACTAACCTGTCACTTATCCAGAGTGAGGACTGTTACTTAGAAATTGCAGATGGAAAAACCTAATAAAGCATTTGCCCGAGACGGGGACCAGTTGTACCTCGCGGTTCTACTCACGAGGGATAATTTTTTAACAAAACAATTTTACTTGTGTTGTGATAAATATTCCCGTTTATGTATCATTTTCCTCGATGAATGAAATATACAAACGAATACATTTTATTTAATTCAAACCAGTATTTCCTGAGTCTGTTCAATCAAACAAACTCTTCAACCTATAATATTTGTATCGATATTATGAAAGTTCATGAGTTTGTCATGTTGCTTTTTTTTGCGGCCGTGTTTGGATGCCTGGATGCCCCTTCGGACGGACGGAACGGAATGATGATGCTTGTGGTATCTGGTTATCTCGAGTTTTATATTATAGTCAACTTATGGGTTGCGTATTAGAATTGTGACCACGGGACTTACATTCACATTACATTACATCTTAATGATATTTAGATGCCAAACTAAACTGAAAACAGATATTTACATTCAAGCATACATTGGGGTAGGTAGGCAGATATGTTTGCCGCTGGATACTATTTTTGCATGGATACATTTTTATATACAGAATAATCTTCATTCGTTTCATTCAAGTTCGCGCGCTATTATAGCTATCTATATTTTTATAGCAAATATGTGCTCGTCCCCTCCGGGCTTTAATAACGTCCTGGGTGTAATTGGCATAATTCAAGTATTCATACTATGATAAAATCGTGTTTGTACAGTAATTAGTTTTTGTAAAGTAAGTGTAAATAATTATCGATTATGGTAACGAAAATCGATTATTATTAATTTCAATTTGCCTTCTAAACTACGCTATCTTGATGTGGTTTTTACTCCCGTTAAGTTATGTATCTATGCAGTTAACAATATGTATCTATGCAGATAAATAAAACGGAAGTGTTTGTTTGTAATTCATAAATAACAGCTTTTCACTAAATGCATATGAAAGTTTATACGGAGGTGAAGTAAAAAAAAAACTATTTTTAAAAATTTCTCTCTTAGTCGGTCTGTATGGTTGTTCCGTCAATCTCTGAAACCGATTTTAACGGGACTTTCACTGACAGATAGCAAATTTTACAAGGAGTAACTTAGGCTACTTTTAATTAAAAAAAATAGGGCTCCGCGGGTCACCCACGAAATTAACTCTACGCGCATGAAACTGCGGGGCACAGCTAATTATAAGAATTTATAGAAAGCTATGCTATAAGCTCCACGATTTCACCCGTGTAGGTTGCATAGTTTTATTTCATTTATATTTTAAGGAATCTTAGAATAAAGGATCTTTGTAACATCAGCCATCTCTGAGCGAAAGTCTAGTTAAATCATTTAGAGATTAGCTGGAAGAAAACTGCAGAAAGACGGACAATTAAAAAAAAATTTTTTATGTATGTTATTGTACTTTCTTTCCGTAGTTTTCAAAGGTAATTATAAAATATTTTATTCCCTGCATGTAGGTAAAATAGCAATTCAATACAAACAACATTAACATAGACTTTAATTATTTTAAAGTTGGGACGATATAGGCACCAATAACAAAATTCTGTGAAAATAGGCCTAATTGCGAGTTACTATATTTTTGCTCCAATTGTTTTTCCGAATTCTAAAAGACCCATCTGCGGCTTTGAAGCTAGTTCGAATTATGTTTTGGCCGTGACTGTTTACCAATACTAAACCTTGAGTTGGGGACCATGTCTCCAAGGCACGGAGGAATCTCGGACGTAAGACGTACATACAACATTCGTCGTACGTGCCATTTAGGATATATTATTACTATTTTTATTATACGGTACTTATTTTTATTGATCTCAAATACATATATTAAATACATACATACATATGCTCACGCCTGTATTCCCCGAAGGGGTTGGCAGAGGTATTGTAATCACAACACCCACTTTTCACCGAAGATGACTAAGTGCCAACTTGATAGATGGTGAGTCCATCGCCTTCTCAGACACTTTACATACGTCATTGAATTACTTCTCAGAAATATGCAGGTTTCCTCACGATGTCTTCCTTCACCGTAAAGCACGTGGTGTGAAATCACTGTACATAAGTTTTTTAGAAAAACGCATTTGTACAGGCCCCGCTGGGATTCGAACTTGCGTAGCAGGCGACTGCTCAAACCTCAAGGCCACCACGGCTCTTAAATACGTATTACATTTAAAATAAAATGTAGTAAGACGTAGTTTGTAAAATTAATTAGTATTGTAAGAATTCATACATATGCTCACGCCTGTATTCCCCGAAGGGGTAGGCAGATGTGTTGTTATCACAACACCCACTTTTCACCGCATTTGATTAAGTGCCAACGTGACAGATGGTGAGTCTATCGCCGTCTCAGGCACTATACATACGTCTTTGAATTACTTCTCAGAAATATGCAGGTTTCCTCACGATGTTTTCCTTCACCGAAAAGCACGGTGTGAAATCACTGTACATAAGTTGTTTAGAATAACTTATTGGTACCGACCCCGCTGGGATTAAAACAATTATAATAAAACATTAACATAAATCTAGTAAAATTAAAAGTAATAATATTAATTATATTTATTGTATTAATTAATTATATTAATAAAAATAATTGGTCTACAAAATAAATCTATAATAGAATAGAGTGAAGTGCATATATAAATTATGGTGTAAGTCCTCTCTCCAAAATTGACATGCAGAACAGGGTGCAAATTGTTCAACTATTATAAGTGAATGTCCTCCGTAAGTATTGGATTAAAATTATAAATGAGCAATACATTTTAATAAAATAAATATGCTCACGCCATCCCAGAAGGGTCCTCGAAGGGGTAAACAGAGATGTTGTAATGACAACTCATACATTTCACCGAATATGATTAAGTGCCAATAAATTTAAATTGAAATAATTTCAATTAAGCTCGTGCAAATTGGTCTTTTAAATAGAAACAGGACCTAAGTAAAGTGATGACTATAATTATAACAAAGTGCGTAGGACCCCAACTAGTTTATTTGGTTTGTTATTCCCGTACTTAATTACATTTGGGGATTGTGTACGCCAAGAGCTAGTACTATATTTTAGTAATGAAGTCCTTTGTAGTAATAGTCTCACGTTTTCGTTTCTTTTATTGTTTTTTTAAGGAGGCGGTACGTACATTGCGTGTTAGAAGGTAATATTTCTTATCTTTCAGTAAGTACTTTCGCTTTTTTATTTATTTAAATTACATATGAGACTAGTGCCTGTGACGGCGATAGACTCACCATCTGTCACGTTGGCACTTAATCAAATTCGGTGAAAAGTGGGTGTTGTGATAACAACACCTCTGCTTACCCCTTCTGGGAATACAGGCGTGAGCATATGTATATGAGGCTAGTCAGTAAGGTAAACATTCTGGTGTAAATATTTGTACTACAAGCAATTTTGCGGTAGAATACTTAACTAGTTGGATGCTGATAAGCAATAATGTGTCAACCCACAAAAAGTCAAATTCAAAGGTTTTGATATATTTTGATAATGCATCACGTATTTAACATTCTAAAAAAGTGTTTCAAGTCATCTGAAACATAAAAGTACGTAAAAAATGGATTTATGTCATAAAACAAATCTTAAATCACGTATACAATCATCTTAAGACGCCATTTTCTCAAAACCAAGTTTATGCGGGTTGACACATTATTGCTTATCTGCATCCAGTTGTGGCTACCAACTGCCAACAGTTTTATACACGCCTTTAGTCGGAAATTAACTTAATCAAGTGAAACTAAAAGTAGTTATACAAAATATTTTTTTGCCAATTTGTATTGTTAATTGATCATCTATCATAACATTTCTAGGCAGCATTTTATCCCTTCGGCTTCCCTTTTGTAGTCAATTTTCATCTAATATCACGACACACTGTAAATATCTTCCTTCCACTTACAGGTGCCGTCACGAGCTCTGAGCGCTCACCTGTATTTGCGTTACAATTGCACATCATATTTGTCTTTTATTCGAAGTGATATAAATAGATTTACTTACACATTATATTATGTTTGCGCAGCCATTCGATCAGCGAAGTTAAGCAACCCTAACCCAAGCCAATAGTTTGATGGGTGGTCAATGGTCAGATGGCAGTCGCTTCGTGTACAAATCAGGTGATCAGCCACATCAGGTAGAATTAAGTGCGGACCCTAACAATGTATGGGATAAAGCCAGGAAGATGATGATGATTAATAGATTCACTTACATAGATATTCCGCAAAATAAGTAAGTAGGTACATTACTCAGACTACCAGTATAATAAAATAATAAAAAATACTTACATAAAAAAGGTTCGCGAGTTATTTTATCTAATGTCGAAATTGTCCAGTGCACAATCGAATTAACAGCATACCTACTCTATTTGCTAAATTAAACTTTAATTTGTTTAGTCTTTTATTGTCCACCTCACACATAATATGCGTTGAAATATAGCACAATAGATTACTTGAATACTAAAATTCACATGTTAAAAAGTTTTATCTGTGGGTACATGTAAGTATAATTGAATGCTGATCACAATAAAAGTTCGAGAGGCGAGATGAGTTCCCGCCGATCCGGGCTGCTCGTGGGGCGTGCGACGCTAGCGAGCACATTCTACCGACTAGCGAGTGACACGTACGGAATCCGGAATACTAAAGGCATATCAAGGGTTTTCTTTTCGCTATTACTAATCATGAATTTCTATCCCGCCCCGTGTAAAAAATATCACAAAGATTTGTTTATGCGACTTGAAAAGTTTTTAATTGAAACTAACAATGAGAAGAACTAGCAATAACACTCAAACATTTTCCTATGTATTTTTATGCATAATACAAAATATAACTATGTATCTCTTAATCTTTTTTATTTATATTTGTTTTTTATTTTAGCTTTGCTATCTTTGAAAACTACAATAAATGCAACATAGTATTACGGCACCGTTTCGAATTGACACCCCAACTTTCTGTAGATGCTGTGCTATCTACACACATAACTAAAATTGGAGTGTCTGTATGTAATTCATTCAATGTAAACAATAACATAATTTCACTTAATGTATATAAAAGTATATAAAGTACTGAAATAAAACAACCAATTTTTATAATTTTTCTCTGTCAGTCTGTTCGTTGCGGCTAATCTCCGAAACGGCTGGGCCGATTTTAACGGGACTTTCACTGGCAGAAAGCTTATTTTACAAGAAGTAATTGAGGGATTACGTTAATTAAAAAAGGATTGGGTTCCGCGGGTCACCCATGAAATTAGGTCTACTCGGGTGAAGCATTTTATTACTAGCTAGTAATAAAATTAAATAGCGTTGTTTATAGTATTTTATACCTACGACTGCATATTTGGTGCGACGCGATATGTGTTGATCCGCCGTCTTTGAATTCGAACCACAACTAGTATCCGTATATGTATCAACACATTTTGAGCAGCTTTAAAACACTAGGTTATTAAGCCGATGTTTGAAAGTGTCAAACAAACTTTACTTGGGGCACGGATATATCCCTTATATACGAGGATCGAGAGCAATGCCACAGATACCAAATATTTTAGCTTAAATATTTGCATACGATAATTCACGCAATCAAATTTTTCAGAGGTCACAGAAAACAGGAAGGCTTCATATGCGCCTCCCGTATCTGTAGATCTACATTTATAGAAACCAAAGCAAACTAGCGATCGTGCAAAATTTAACGTAAGTTAGCTAGCATCTTATTAATTAGCATAATTACTCAGATATAGTTGCTAAGCGCTGAGGAATTTATTTAATGAGGAATTTATTTACTGTCACATTCCTCGCTGGAGATCATTAAACATATATTCGACACAGTTTAGTCAAAGAATAACTACTATTTGACTGAACTGTGTGCAAAAACAACTATAATAATACTTATATAATACGTAGATTAAAAACCGCTGCAAGTCCCGTGCTGAGTTAAGAACTCGGGTCTTAAATGCGCAGTATTCATTTAATGAGTCTGTCTCTGTCTATATGTGTATCGCGAGGTGAATAAAAACATGTACAATATCCCCAATATTTTCCCTGCCTGCTCATACCTAATGACGGCACGCTCCTACTTATTTTATTTCTTACCCATTTTGTGTGTGTATATGAAAAGCGCATCAAGTGGAGTCTCCCCGCTTTCTTCGAAAAACGAAGCGTCGGCCGAAAGCACAACGGACTACCTACTTCTTATTAGTTTTAAAATGACGTCTTAAAATGAGGTCAGCTAGATTTTGTTTTGCGTTAATTAATTTAAATCGAGTTTAATAATAACAAAGCGATAATGAAATTACGTTTCAGTTACGTTTTTGAAATTTCGTTTTCGGAGAAAGAGTAAGTAGCCAACGCACGTTCATCGCCACTCTAACTAGATGCGGTAGCGTTATTTGACTACGCTCTTCTGTCTTCTGTGTAGTCAGGCGTGCAGTTACTAGAGTTTTTGCGAATAAATTAGTTTCATGCTCGTTAATCAGGTTACTTGAATTTTGAAAAGCATTATGATAATGAGTTACGGTCGGATTTTGTTGTCAGTTTTAAGCCGGCAAGAAGTAGGTATTAAAGTGTTCTGAAAAACGATGAAATGTTTATGGTTAGTTTTTGTTACGAAATTCTAATAACTACATTGTAACTATATTATATATATGAGTAATAATAAATAATAAATTTATAATTCTGAAAAGTCCCTCAAACTTAAGTTTTAATAAAAGAACCTGGTTGACCGAGCTGTGCTCGGTTTCCTTTCAATTCCGAGATTCAGATTATATATATCATAACCTTTTTCCCCGACACCTTCTTTTATATATATATATATATATATGTATAAATACAGGGTGTCGAGGGACAAAGTGTATAATTTTAAGATGCAAATAAAATTATTATGACAAAAATATCTTCTTCCGTTTTCGAGTGATTGATGTTCAAAGTTGACCATATAAAGACCTTATTTTCACATAAAAATCATCGGTAACGTAGATTTATTCACGTGAAAGCTAACTATGTTTTTATTCTTTAATATACGCATAAAACCATTTTTCGAAATCATTAGCCTTCTGCTTAATTTAACAAGTTTAATTACCGCGTACCTACTGACTAATGTAGGTAAACGTGGCCGCGCGCTCTGCGGCCCCTAGCAACCATAGCCTATAACTACGTTGTCGTTGGAGCTATATTTTATTACTTCAACATGTGAAGTGATATATTCATAAAACCCTACAACTTCTAGAAGACAACTGTTCCTTTTACTCCGACAGCCTGTGTATATATACAGGCTGTACAAGAATTTATCATTTAAAGGTATAATAAGATGTATGCTAGTTATCTACGGAGTTACCAATAAATTTGAGTCTACGTCACTAATTACACTATGTATCAACAGATGGCAAATATTCAAGGAAATGGTTAAAATAAAATCTGCTCGTTAAAAATTACAGCCAACAGAATAATCCCGGCCACGTGATGTTAATCCAAGCGAGTTTCGGAAGTAAGCATCGAATAAGCGAGAAAATGTGATACCAACATAGCTCAAAAACAATTCCGGATATTAAAGGAAAACTACACAGGAAGCGATTTTCTGGATGCTTGGAATCTATGAATGTCACGATTGATTTGAGTTGAGTGGCAGGTAAAATATGAATTCTATGATACAAATCACTAAGTACTTATAATAAAATACAACAAATTTACTATGTAGGGAGTTTCGGGGGCGACAAATCAATCTATTTAATTTTTTAGAAAACATCAAAAAACCGATCAAGGCTCGGTCACCCATGTACTATTTAAAAGATGCAAGCAAATAGAGTAGGTATGCAGTCAAATCTTCAAATGGACATATTTATCGCGAAGGGCATGTGTTTCTACAAGGAATGTCTGTATATTGCAAGCCAACATGAGCTGGAATATTGATGGGGTTTTTCAATTATTGGAACAACCCGCGGTAACCACTTATCATCGGCACAGAACAAATAGGAAGGCCTGGTTAAAGGTCGCGGCGACGTCCTTCTATAATGGTTGAGGAGGGCAATGGCTGACATTCGCGACATCTGACATATACAGGTGCGCCTGTGGGGGCTAGTCCTCTCAAGCTGCTATAAATAACTTACTATTACTATAATGGTGATCTTTAACTATTACTGTTTTTCGAATTATACATTTTTAGCTATTGGTCATATTATAATATATTCTTAATGTAAATTGCTTTGAACTGATGCTGATGTGGGCAAAGGTACCAAAATTTTTTTTTTGCAATATTTATGAAATATCTAATATATTATCAAATTTCAAGTCAGATTGACCTTCGGAAGTTATTAAAATTAACTTCAGCATATAAAAAGGATCTGGTGGTCTTCCAACGGTTGACCAAATTATCCAAATTACAGCCAAGAACACTCGCGATCTAGACTGTTCAAAAATAAACTGAATAAAAATCGGTCCATTAATTTGGAGGTTTCGTTTCTTCAGACACACACGATAAACTTATAACTCCCCACTTTTTTGCTCTGAAGCTAATTATTGCAATCCTTCCCAATTAGTATTACTCCGCTCCGTGTCTATCAGTTTGTGAGGTCCCTAGTTATCATGGGTTCGGGCCCATGCCCCGCCTAGGATCTCCACCTGGTTGAAGCTCGTGCTCCACTACTATTAATTAAATTTTAAGTATATAAATGTCTTAGTATGGTAAGTATTACCATACAGCTAAAGTCGGTGAATATAGTATACTCAGCCAGCACCAAAGAGATCACACTAAAAACAAGTCTTTGAATCTATGAAATAATGTGAGTATCAAAAGTGCTTATCATCGTTCCTCTGTATGGCTAAGGTAAACCGTCATTCGCTGAATTGTATCTTTAATGAGTAGGGTCAGCTTCCGGAACTGTCACTAGCCTACCTCTGATGGAGATACCTTTGAGTAGGTACACCTTTTGGTAATACGGCTCGAAGGACCACACAATATACAAGATAACGGATATTGATTTGGGAGCAGTGAAAATCGAAGTGGGCTGACACAAACATTCTTTATTAAATGTAAAGTAACAAAATACACTAATATACTATTAACAATATAAATACATCAACATAGATCTCAACGTTAGATTTGTTCAGTTAAAAAAGCATATTCAATGGTGTATAAGACCGAGCTATATTATACAGAGAATTTTGTTAATTGGAACAGTATGAGGAAATTCGGATTTATAGGAGGCCCAGGAAACTTTAGTAGGAAACATAGGTTGCCGGTTCTGCGAAAACCATTTTGGAATGTTAATTATTAAATTTAAAAAGCCGTGGTGGCCTTTAGGTTTTGTAGCAGTCGCCTGCTACACAAGCGACGCAAGTTCGAATCCCAGCGTGGCCTGTACCAATGAGTTTTTCTAAAAAACTTATGTACAGTGATTTCACACCACATGCTTTACGGTGAAGGAAAACATCGTGAGGAAACCTGCATATTTCTGAGAAGTAATTCAAAGACGTTGGCACTTAATCAAATTTGGTGAAAAGTGGTTGTTGTGATAACAACACCTCTGCCTACCCCTTCGGAGAATACAGGCGTGAGCATATGTATGTAATTTTTTTTTTTACAAAGCAACAAGTAAGTAAGAAATTTGAATATGATAAGTAAAAAGGATGGTATAATGTGTAGTTGCCGATCGTCTCTGTTTCATATAACATGCATACATACATATGCTCACGCTTGTATCCCATGGGGGTAGGCAGAGACTACCGTTTGCCACATGCTACGATCCTTACATACTTCTAACGTTTCATCCACATTCATGCATCTCTTCATACACTTTCTTCGGTTACGAGTGCTCCGAATTTGACCTTTCTGAAAAATACTAATTAATTTGGTCATAGTGTTTCATATAAGTACAGATAATAATTGTATTGAATAAAAAAACTTATTTAGTGGAAGTTTGACAATTTTATAATAATATAATAAATCCTGATTGGATAATAAACAGTAAAATTTAACAAAGCTACCTTCTTGCGAGCACCAGTAGGGACGAAATAGATAATTTCCTCCACTCCAGGAGGGCGGGAAGCCGAGACTCCTAATTTTCAATATGAATAATCTTATTTGCGTACCTTATAGAACGGCTATGAGCCACTTAAATCACAAATATCCAAATATACGGACAATATACTCTTCCATTCATGTGACAAGGCCACCTCACCTATTTTTGTAAGTTTAATTAGGAAATGTTATTCCATTAATAAATCTTAAGAAATGTGTTTTAATATTTAGGTTTTTATCGGTATTGGTCATTCCATAATTTTTGAATATATAATCATCTGTGCTAATACATATTATAGGTTATGTTTAAATGAAAGTATTCATCCGATTTAAAATACATATTTTCCTTGAGTAATTTTATATTCAGAATAGCAATAATAAATAATAATAGGTAGGTGCGGACAAAGCTTGTAAAAAAAACATGACAGTCGGACGGGCGGAATATCAGCAGTGTAATTATAGCAGGAATGTCACAAGGGACAAAAAATACAGGAATAGTACACGTTCTATTTTGTACTAAGTATCTCGCATAAAATTACTCAGAACACACATCATAAGTGTTGTTAACGTTAAACAATTTAATGCACAATTTAAGGTACCTACTTACGCTATAAAAACACTAATTACCTACTTTTATAAAGCTTCAACCCGTTCAGTATTACCTTTATAATCATGTTGAGTAACAAGCATCAATCTATACGTATATCTACGATTATAAACAGTTAATAAAATATAAATAGTGTTAAATATAGATATTGCTGTATAAACTGTTATATTGTACATATGTTAATCACCTTGAGGTCTGCGGAAGACTGTGTAGATAGGTTTAATTAGTTTTTTGATATAAAAACTATATAGCTGAAAAAAATTATTAAATACAAAGTGGCGTTGGGGACCGCATGTAGCTTTCAGGCAGTGTACTCGACATGTTCCAAGTAGGGAAGCTTTTGCCACACGCAACCTTGAACTTTAAAATTATTTTTGATGGGCGAATTGAGACCGTAAGCGTGATCCTCAAAGCCTTTTTAGAATCCATAATGATTTTCAAAAGTACAGTGGGAAGCTCAAAAATAGTAAAAAAAAAAAGTCACCTCATTTACCCGACTTTGTCCGCTTGGGATACGTAGACTTTTAAGAGTTATATGTAAAATAGTTTTTTTAAGAGTTGTGGATTTCGTAATAATTAAAAAAAGTACTTAGCTTGATATGGCAATGGTCTCACCATCTAAACTTTTTTCAATTTGGGAATATAAGACGTAACTAATTTAATTTATTATTTTACTGGCTGTGCCCGCGTAGACTTCATTTCATTGTAAAATGAGTTACTCTAAGTTACTCCTTGTAACATAAGATATCTGCTAGTGAAAATGTCTATAAAATCGGTTATGCCGTTTCAGAGATTACCCGGAACAAACAGACGGGCAGACGGACAGAAGTTGTACTTTTTAATTTTGTTATTAAACTATATTCTTTCATATGGAACTTGTAAAAACCTGTTTATTTTAAATTACAAACAGACACATGAGTTTAATTTAATTTATTATGTACAGATAAGATAAAGAATCCTTAATTCAAATCAATTGGGACCTAGCAACTTGTTATGCACCCAAAATAATATGTTTACAAACAGTTAGTGGATTTAAAGAATTTATTCCTCCCAAGAATCCCCGGAATCGAAAGTCATAGTAAGTTTTCATTATAAATGCAAATATGCAAATGGACGCTACTTTCAAGTCATCAGCCAAGAAATATAATATTTTAGTTCAACTTTTTTGTTCCCGAACTCCACCAGGATGCGGAAACTAATACTTAGTGGACGAATGTCTGTGTTCACTATTCGTTGGGGTCAATATTTTTATTTGCACACGTACAGAATCAATAATTGATTTTGAGAAGTTGAATTAGAATTTACAGTCACACCCTGCAAGGAAAGAAGTAAAAAGGGTAAACTGTAAGGAAAGATTGACTATGAGGTTATTCAATCGCACTGAGTCAATTACGACTCGCTAAACGCTTGCTTTTGTTTTTCGTCAAGTTTTTTGACAGATCATAACGGAACTACCTCAAACGCAACCATTTCAAGGGATTCATTGAAGTCATAACCACGTGTACCCTAATAAAATTATTAGACATGTTATGTCACGGAGCGAAATTCGTCAACATTGAAACATGTCAAAACATATTTCCCAAATAACTACTTAAATAATACTATATACAATGTATACTTCTGCATTTCCTATGCAGTAAGTATTTACAGCAGCAGTAGTGTGGTGCGATTCACACAACCCAACGCACGATTCAAAGGGGCTTTTATGTATTTTTGGTGGCACAGATGCTGTAGTTTTACCAGGGCTCCAATGTGTGAAAATAAGAAGATATAGCGCACCCGTTCTGAGGGTGCCAAAAATTCTTTTTTGGAAATCGCATTCAATGATCGGCAAGTTTGAATTTATGCCTTGGGCAGTAATTATTTTACCATTTTTTAATACAATGTGTTTTATATTTTTAAAATATAGTTTAGGTTGTGCATTTCAATGTCGATAAGTGCTAAAAATACGTTTTTATATTATATATATATATATTAAAACCACGCGTAGAAATACTTTTTGAGGTCTTTCTGAGGATGCGAATTAGATACTAAGGTAGGTAGGTAATTACACAGCCAGGTACAATGGGAAATGGTTTCCCGGAGCTGGGTGTTTAATGTCATTGCCTAATGTTGAACATCAAGTAGCCGTGCCTCTTCGTGCACATCCTACAAGGTCCCGAAAAAAAACCAGAAGATTTTGACAAAAATATAACAGTTTCAAACTTTTATTAGTAAACACCTAAGTATTACATTAATGGTAAGTACCTACTCTTAATCATAACATAATAAGTACCTACTCGGGATAAATGAATTCTGGTCGGCAGCCTGACCCTTAATTTTAGGTACAAAGTCTTATAAAGATTACATATTTTATACATAATTAAAATTAATTTGAGGTCCATGTGGATGATGCGGACCCATCCATCCAATTTTAGTTACATTATTAAAATAAATTAATATCCTCCCTTGTCAACCCCCAAAGTATTTTTTTTTTATCTATTAACCTGGTTAAGAGGCATTTTCCGCCAAACATATTCAATGGCGGACTAAGATGGTGGGAGGTCTGGGGCCAACCATGAGCTCTTATTGAATGGTAGTTCAGATGTATGACAGTGATAGTTAGTTATTTACATAACATATACATCTGTCTTATAATATGAGTCAAAATGTTATTGCAATATGAGCTCATGGTAGGGCCTCTGAAGCAGGAAAATCGACATAGCATGAAGATCTACTGAAATTGCAAACAGGCATAGTTATATATAATGATTAAGTTAAATACACATTCACATTGAGTTACAAATACTTTTGTAACTCAATCTTAAACAAGATCAAAATAAAAAAGTTTTTAGGACATGCGATACCACGAAAAATTGCTGTTGTGAGGATTGCAATTTCCCACTGGATAAGTAAATAATAAGTACAGTATGTGAATGAATATTAATAATTGCTGCTGGCCCTGCAGTAGTATGTAACTATCATTAATAAATAACATGTATCATTTATATAATTAATGGTACTCACAAGACGATAATGATTGCCACCTCTACAAGCATTGCTCAAGTATATTACGCAGGCGTTAATATTTTAATTTGTCTTTTAAAATAATATAGTTATTAAAAATATTAATATATACCTATTATTCATCACACTGAAATGTGCATAAACTCTTATTTTGGAAGTATGAGGTAACGTATGCTTAGATATTCTAGTGCGTGGAGCCAGGTTCTGGTTCCTCTGCCAGTACCTCGGAGCCATCTCCATTGCGGTGGGCACGGTTGATGATCATCGTTGGAGTGGCAGCTTTTACTGAGGACAAATTAAATCTCCGTAACTTCATTTCTAATAACTCTTTCGCTATGAAAAAAAAGCTTTTAGAATTTTTTTACAAGTATTGATTTTCAACTGGATTAACTAACTGGATATATACCCTTTTCGATTTTACAGATCGCGTGGTCAGCTCCGAAGTGTACAATAAATCCACTGCTGGGCAGTATCACTCGTGTGTCCCTATTTGTGTGACTAACATAAAAACTATCCTTAGGTATTGGTTGTCAGATTCGTATTCCTATCAGATATAATAATCACTTAAGGAAAGTAAGGTCTTAACCTTGGTATGAAAAGAATTTAATCAATCAATGCGATCCCTGATATACCAGCAAATAATCTCGATGTTCGTTAAGGGCAACCGAACGTCAAATAGGAGATCACTGTCCGAATAATGGCAAGACAGAGTTCAAATGAAGTCAATCGGTGTAAATAACGACGTGAACTAGATTTATAACAAGATTTTATTAATTCGATTATTCTCAAAGTTGAGTGGATGTAATAACACATTTAATTAACAAAGTATCATGAACTGCTACTGTATTTATTCCAATTATTGTTCAGATTTCAACGAAATGGTGAGATTATTAAGCCGCAACCCAATTGACTCTGTATATTCAAATCAAAATTAAGTATCTTTATTTTATTTGACATCTTACACATTTATAACACGCCAAAAATATGCTTGATAGGTACATGTTCGGAAGGTTTCTTTTACCAATAGATTATTCTACTGCCAACCCCAAGTAACATTTAAGAAATACTAGTTGCTGAATGGAATTAGGAATGTTTTTTATTAGAGGAAATATGCTTGGGAACATACGATCATAGGCCCATCCGATCCTGGCAAAGGTGTCGATGAAGTTGGTGGAGATGTTGAAGCGGCCCAGCTCGGAGGTGCGGTAGTCCCAGGGGAACACGTGGTGGTAGTTGTGCCAGCCCTCGCCGAGTGCCGCCAGGCTCACCAAGCCGTTCTCAACAGATTTGATAAACCTAACAGATGTGATACAATATATAAGTTTATTATCTTCAACAAATGGTAGTGATACCTTTGCTCGATCTAGCGATACTTGATTAGGTTAACCAAATTGTGTAAAATTGATCGCAGTGCATGAATTAGAATATTTAGAAGAAACGTTATTGTGTCCTGGAACGCCACCATTTATACCAAAAGGTTGCGATAGTAGAGGTCATTTTTAACAGGTTTCTGTGACCTATCTTCATTATAGTCCACCAGTCGTGATAAGCCAACATGCGACAAAGGCATGCCATAATGCTATAATTTTTGCAGATATTACCTCTGATAATTTGTAGTATTTTCTCAACCTACTGCAATAAATTCTACAGATTGTGGTAAGCATTATGGCTTAATCATGACGTGTCATAACTTCATAAAGTATATCAATAGAGTCCTCTGATATTTTGCAGGCAAATTCATATTTAATAATATGTATGTAATGAAACGGAATGCTTACCTGTCGTAAGGCTTATTGCCCCAGAGGTGCGCGAAACTGTTGACGCAGAAGGCGATGTTGAGCGTGATGGTGAAGCGCATCACGAAGCTCACCACGAAGCTGGCCACCAGTGACTCCTGCCACAGATACCACGGTATCCACGTCGGCAGCACCACGTTCAACAGCCCAAACAGCGGAATGAATAATCTACCGATAAAATTTCAGGTACTTTATCAAAAATGCTGTTAAGAAAAGCCCATTCTTTGAGTGTGTGGTTATTTTACTTCTGTGAAGACGTTTATTGCCTTAACATCCTAAAATACGGCTTGTTAAATAAAGACATGTAGTTTAGTAAGAGTGTACTATTACTACACTCTGACTCGTGACATAATGCGTAGTGAGAAACAAAAAATACGGAAATTTAAAAACTTTAACCCGACTACTGAAAAATCATGATTGTGATGTTCGTAGGATAGCCGTCGTTATAATATGCCATAATAATGGTCTCCTACCGAATTTCGGTTACGGCGGCTAACCTCTACGAATAGCAGTCATCTGCGCAGAAGATATTATAGTGCACAAATGTGTGCCCAAACACAGGTGCACTCTTCATTCCTTCACTCTCATTAGTCCGATGGGACTGTACTCCGACACGACTGGAGGAAAGACAAGAAATACCGCCAGTTTCCAATCTCCGGGCATTTATTGTGAATTTCTTGAGAGAAAATCCCCATATATCTATTTATGACCCACCCTAGTCCTCGTGATCGGCAGGCATACTTGCTAATCACTAGACCAACGAGGCATTGTAATAGTATGTAGTGGCATAAGACCACGACCGTCCAATTTGTGAAATTATTATAAGTGGTTTTGGAGTTACCGTTACATAGGTACTTGTCAATAGTATAACCCTCCTTATTGCTTCGCCGCAGTCGGGTAAAAAACTAAGATAGCAAAAATAGGACCAAACTGGTAGTTGTGTGAGTGATTTATATAGGTTCACTTCGTCAAGACAATCAAAACGTGTCGACTTACAGTTTCTGTATTCTAACAACAGGATCGGCCATGAGGTCGGTGGAGGTGATCCTCAGAGCCCGGCGGCGGTCCTCGACGGCGGGGTGCGGCGTCAGCACCAGCCAGCCGACGTGCGCGAACCAGAACCCGCGGCGGACGTCGTGCGGGTCTGCCACCGTCTCCGTGTACTTGTGGTGTACGCGGTGGTCCAACGCCCATGTGTAAATATCACGCTGGAACAAATTCATATACTTATACACGCCGCTGTTCGCTACAAGACGAGAGAGCTAGAGATGCCGAAAGGGTAAGTAGGCATTATATTCATAGTACGTGTTACACGAGCTTGATATCTGTGACGTATGTAATGGGACTGAGTATAATAAAATCGAACAGATACTTTCTATGCTTCCTTAATTTTAAATATTGTGTTGTTCAAATATTTTTATAGTTTTCTATTACAACAATTCATGTTGCTATCTTCTAAACATAAAATTCAACATCCTGACTGACTGTTTGGCTGACTATATATCAACGCGCAGCATAAGCCGCTGGTCCTAGGCTACAGTAATGACATTTGGAGGGTATGTGTGAGGGTGTTGGTGATGTTAAAGTTTACACTAAGAAAAGGATTTCCTCTATGGCCTAATCCCACACGTTATTGGGGTTGGCTGTTCATCTGATTTTTATACGAAGTGACTGCCATCCGACCTTCGTAGCCTCTTTTACGATAAAAATCGGTAATCTGTGTTAAGTCAGGCTAGTTGTCAGATTCTGTTAGGCGTCCGACTGGCCAATAACAATTGCCAAAGATGTTAATTTGGGAACTGCAATCGTCGGCTGTACGTGCTCTCCGAGGCACGGAGGGAATTCGGGCGGTCACCCATCCATATTGGCTTGGGTTAGTTAGGGTTGCTTAACTTCGCTGATTGAATGATATGCGCAATAGAAAATGCCGCAAAGCTCCTCTCTAAGGGGGTTAAAAAGGGTATGAAAAATTGTATGTAATGATGATAATCATGTAAGTAGGTAAGAGCTGTAAAATGTATCTACTGTGGAATTAGTCTATAAATATATATAAATATAAATAGTATAACAACTGAAACTCCCAAACTGTTTTATCATACATAATATTATATTATTAAGAAGCTGTTGTCCGTTTACATTTATTCTAAGCGCCCCGAGCTCTCGCTAAAACATTGAGATTTCTCGTTTGATTCCTGGCGGTCCTTGATATATACACGTAAATAAAAATGCAGTTTCGGTTTGTAATTCTAAATTAACAGCTTTTCACAAAATTCATACGAAATTATAATACGATATTAAGTACCTACCGTCGTAAAAATATAATTGTTTTTTTTATTCTTCTCTGTCCCTGATTGTTCTTGATTTCCGAAGCGGCTGTACTGATTTTAACGGTATTCTCGTTGGTAGGTATCTGATGTATCTTAGGATACTTTTACTTTAGAAAAAATAAACGATCTTTAAGTAATACGCAAGTAAAACCGCGGGGCACAGCTAGTTAATAATATTTCAGCATTTTGGAGACTATGCATTATGCTCTCTATGACCCAGCTCAAACCCAATGGCATATGTCCCAATCACGTTCAATCAATAATCGAAGGCTTTTAAAACAGAGAGGACAATTTTAATGTCATGTTTTACCAATAAGATTTAGTCATTTATTCCACGCGAACTAAGTCAAAGAATGTCATTAATTTCTGGGTAAATGGTAATCACTTAAAAAAATACTAGAGAAAAATAGGAACGAAAAACTGCTATGATCAAATTTATAATAATATTTTTCAGAGAGGTCATATTCGGAACACTCGTAAGAGAAAGAAGTATGTAAGGATTGTGGCATGTGGCGAACGGTGGTCTCTGCCTACCCCCATGGGATATAAGCGTGAGCATATGTGTGTATGTATCTAGAGAAAAAAAATATTTTAGTAAATGTGTGGTCATTTTCGAGACATATTATATAAAAATATCTCGGGTGAAGTAGGTAATTAACTCTGCGATACTAAAATACTAATATCTATCTACAAATTAGAAAGCAATTATTATTCATAATTCAGGTTACAATTACTATGAATCTGTGTGATACGAAGGAAAAAATTATTCACGTAACTCAGTTTATTTATTCATGGCCGTCGTTATCAGAGCATTCATTGGAATACTTATGGCTATGTTTATTTAATGATATTTTATTTAGTGTAGCCCCAAGGCTACGGCTGCAGTACCGCAGCGGCGCGCGGAACGTTGCCGCTACGGGTCAGACTGAGTTGACTTCATTTAACGTAACTACGTACCTACTACTAGCCTACTTATACAGTTATATGGTGTCACTAATAAGTACCTACCTATTGATGGATAAGTAACGTTAATAATTCGACATATATAAATATAAATCTACATCTATTAATACATACATACCACATACAGATACATTATATTTAAGGGTATGTTTGTCATTAGAAGCTTTTCTGAAGAAAACGTATACGGTACTCACATAAAAAAAGTTTTTGTCTGTCTGTTTGCTCCGGCTAATCTCTGAAACGGCGTAATCGATTTTAACGGGCCTTTCACGGGCAATTGGCTAATGTTACCAGGAGCAACTTATATAATTAAAAAAAAAAAACCATACGCGGGTCATTCAAGCTAGTATACTATAATATTCTTCGACGGTCAGGGTTTAGTTTACCCTAATGAAAAAACTTATAACGGTTGAATATGTACTAAAACTATAGGAGTTTTGTTTTACAGAATAATTATGTGAGAAATGTTAACCATAAATTTGCATAATTTCATAATTCATAGTAAGTAAGATGTAAGAAAACAGTAATTGTTATGTACACTCAGTATAACTTCATGGACTCTAAATATACACAAGCGACCCGCCCTAACATTTCTCCAGGTTACGGTTTAAAAGACTATAATAACGTAAACGTTTTTTTTAAACTATTAACTCATTACTCATAAACTCATCTCTTACGTGTTAGTATAATAGACAAAGTTATATAAGTAGTTTTTTTTAAGAAAGTCGATTTAATAATTATTGAGCTCCAATTAAAGAAATATACTTTGCAACAATTAATTCACTTAAAATTAAGCAATCAACCGGTTTAAGAATTTGATTCAAACCGGCCTTACGTCCATAGCTATTCACTCACAATCTACTTCACTCGACCACTTGTTGGTCAGGCTCCATGTAATTAGGGGGCCCCGGAAATTCTCAAAGAATACATCGGCGCCCTAAAGCTGTCTTTGCACATCTCGGCGATCTCTCTCGGTTATGTTCCCGTGCTGGTATTCTAGTCAGCGTGAACAACATCGTATTCTCTGGCCCATCGGCATATTCTTCAACCCTGACTAGAGTGATATCTGCAGAGCAAATACTTTGTACCCGAGTCTTAAATTAGCTATGTACTGTACATGTACGATATTGTAGATTCCACGTTTTAATAAACCTAAACAAACACATAACAAATAACAAATTTTATGTAATTTTTACTGGATCCGTCTAATTCCCTATTTTTTGCCAAGAATTTATTCGCACCTAAATAGGTAGATACATATGCAATCACGATTTTTAAGCGCTGGTCTTGCACTTGTATTTTTTTGGGTTTGTCTGTCCCAAGCGCAAGTATAATAAACGCACTTCTCCCCCACTATTTACGCTAAAGCTCGAAACCGTAACATTACACCAAATTTGCAAACTATTACTAGTTCTTAGAAACCTTATTTGAATAATTCAATAATTCAACGTATTTCTTGAAATAAATCTGTACTTTTATGAAAGTACAGATTACAGAACAGCGGCGGACAGGTCATTCTGTTTTATGAACAAGTATAACATTATAATTATGCTAATAATATGCTTGTCAGTGCTGAATGTAAGATGAATAGCTTATGAGGTTGTGAAACCGGCCTGTCTATCTGTTTCACATCTGTATATTACCATATATTTATCTATCTCTATCTATATATTACCATATTTACCTATGTCATTGTAGTGTAGATATTTTAACCAATTTATAATTTCCTACATATGGGTAGGTTAAATGAGCGGTTCTAAGGAGTTTATTTATTCAACTGTTCAGTGATAACATAGGTTTTAGTCAAGGTAGGTAGAGGTACACGCTTCCGATAACGTCTTTCTAAGAATTTCAACCGAACCTTGCGTAATTACACAATTTCCGATATCTGCAGTATCCCCATAATTAAATCACCTGATCCCGACTGCGGAGGTAATAAACATTTATCCTCTTTCGGTAATTCTCGAACGGAATATTTAACTTCGATATTATGTGATGTTCTATGTATTATTTTCGCCCTAAATTGTGATAATTTTCTTGGCGCTAAAGTGTAGGGAGCATTTTAGGAATAATAATTGTATTATTATGAAATATATAGATGATTTATTCAACATATTACCTACCAAATTATGCACAGTATCAGCCACTGTCTCTTCACAGTTATACAATCATACATTTGGTAACGAGTAACAGCGTTATCTACTCTAATAATGTATTACATTATTAGAGTACAATTATTTTTCCTAAAATGCTCCCTACATTTTTACGCCAAGAAAATTATCACAATTTAGGGCGAAAATAATAAATAGAACAACGAACATAATATCGAAGTTAAATATGATTCCGTACGGGAAACACTGAAAGAGGGTAAATGTTTATTACCGTTTAGTCGGGATCAGGGGATCTAATTATGGGGATCTAATAATGTATCGTTAATTTGGCTCACCGTATATTAAGTGAAAATTGCATAGTAATCTGAAACCTATATGGTATATATAAAAGAAATTGGTGTTAGTTTCACTATTTATATCTCAAGAACGGCTGAACCGATTCGGCTGAAAATTGGTGGGGAGGTAGCTTAAAACCAGGAGAGGGACATAGGATTCTATATCCTGATACCATATCTATACATACAGATAAATAAAAATTAAGTGTGTGTTGGTAATTTCAAATTAATAGCTTTTCACTTAATACATATCAAGAGATATAAGGTAATACATAAAAACACTTATGTTTAAGATTTTCTCTTATTGTTCCGGGTAAACTCTGAAACGTCTGGACCGATTTCTTTCACTGACAGGTAGTTGATGTTACAAGGAGTAACTTACGATACTTATAAGTTAGTTTTTAGAATTTAGTCAACACGGGTGAAACCACAGTATATTTATATATTAAATTAAATTTGACTGATTGTTGTACGTGTTACATTGTACAATGTTAAGAAAGTTTGTTGTTTGTTCACATAATTGTTGACTGTGTTCACTTGTAGAAATGAGTTTTGTTAAAGATATTCTTAGATTTATGTTTGTGCTTTCTCGGGACTTATCACTATAATATTCACTGTCCATGTCAGCTCGCCACCACGATTGGTGCAATCTAATCAACCCGACGAGGCATGTTATAAAATACAATGTTTTTGTTTTATAGTGACTAGCTGTGTCCCACGGTTTTACCTGTGTAGTGTTAATTTCATGGATGACCCGCAGAACCCTAGTGTATTTTTGTCAGTACCGTATATAAGTACTCTCATATGCATTTAGTGGAAAAGCTGTTACTTTGGAATTACAAACAGACACTTCAATTTTATTTATCTGTATAGATATAGATGTATAGATAAGTTCCGAGGAACTATAAACATTATATACATATATACATATGCTCACGCCTGTATTCCCCGAAGGGGTAGGCAGAGGTGTAGTAAAAACACCCAGTTTTCACTGAAGATGATAAAGTGTCAAAGTGAGACATGGTGAGTCTATGGCCGTCTCAGGAACTACTTAAACGTACGTCTTTTGAATTATTTTTCGGACATATGCAGGTTTCCTCACGATGTTTTCCTTCATCGTAAAGCACATGGTGCGAAATAACTGCACATAAGTTCTTAGAAAAACTCATTAGTGCTGGCCGAAACAACATTGGTCAAACCCCACGATCACCAGGGCTCTTATTATAAAATTTACAAATAAAATATATAAACTTTCTTAAATTATATAATTTGTGTACAAAATATATTGAGTACAAATCCTACCTGTCCAGTGACGGTGAAAAGTACAGCCAACAGTATCCGGAGCGGCATTCGAGCCCGATAGGCTCTGTGCGACCACAGTCTGTGCACTCCCGCCGTTATCCCGAACCCTGACGTGTATATTGTTGCCAATACTGAAAAATCAACATAAACACATTATCCACGCGCTGAACCTTTATAAAAGTTCTGTTTCAGAAGTTTTGTAGAGGTTCACACAATGTAAGTAATCTCTTCAAAAGGCATTTTTATAATCAATGGTTTTAACAAATTTATTCATAAGTTTACTAGATTGGCGTCTTTCTGTATCACTTTGAATTGACGTTACATTATACGTCAAGTAATTTCTTCAAGGAACCAAAGACAGCTAAAAATTGATTAATTAAACATATAAAAAACATTTTACTAAAAACGATGCACATAATATGTAGGTGATGCCAAGTTTCCAATGTGTGTGCCGTAGTAATTGCGGGACATACTGTATATTTTATACGATTTATTTGTAATTCTTACGAACAAACATCTCGGAATAAATTTGGGTCATGAACAAAACATTCCCAATCTGTCACATTCCTTATACCAAAATACGTATAATGAAAATATTCCAATCGCTTTCCATTTACGATGAATATTGAAACTAAGCTCCGGAACAAATACAAGTTTTAGAATTTATCAACTCAAGCCTGCCTTCAATTTATTTCCAATTTTTCCTTGTTTTTTATCACCCTTGTACTTACCTAATTTGTTAGGAAATAAGTGTTTTCTTTCTTTATTTCCTGCTTAATTTGACTTACGAATTAAGTTATATCAACTAAGAAGTAACTTACCAAATAATATCGTGAGAATTTTGAGTTGATTTGTTATCAGAAGGAGTAAACCGTAGATTGACACTAAATGTAACAACACTTGTACTGTAAGGTCGGGCCATCGAATTTGCGCCGTAAAGTCCATTGCTTCGTATTTGCTTATATCAAAGTCTGTCTCACTGTTCATTTTAACACTGGGATTGTCTGGCAACACTGTTTCGATGTTCTCATACGGCACACCATTTTCACTTTTATGTTCATCAGATTTATGTCTGATTCTTATTTGTGAATGTAAAATCGCCATATTGACTGCAAGATAACATCAATATTGACAGAAAAAGATCTGAAGAAGGTTTCTTTCATGTATTGTAAAGAGGGCATATTATCATCGTTATGGCAGTGACGTCTTACTAACTTCTTAGTTTTGACATACAATTTTGGTATTACAGAATTAAATGTCAAAGCTCATAAATTCTTAATACGCTCGGTAAGGTAAAAGTGGATACCATATAAATGTTTTACCGCCATACCTACCTGCGTGCCATCTCAAATTGTATAGAAATAGAAAAAACATTTATTCACATGAAATATTAACTTAATTATCTTATTAAAATAATATAAGGTTTCATATCAATCCATAGACAAATTATAAATGGGAAAAGGGCGTACCCGATCAGTTGTCGGATGAAGAGAGTATACATAATTATTGCGAGCTATCGCGCTCCTGGCGCTATCTTGTCGGTAAACAAGGTGTCTATATGTCTTTTTACGGCTGAACCATCTAACCGATTTGAAATTTAGAATCAAAAGACTGACATGAGCTACGTGTAATACATCAAAGACATCATTATGTTGATGAAGTGGCGGGTACAAACTAGTTGGAATAAAATAACTTGGATATATTTCAATATTTTACTAAAACACGGTTTAAGGGACAAAATTAATTTACGATGCTTATGTAGACTTCTTTTTCCTCTTTGTGCCTTTCGTTTACAACAGATTAAATGGAAATAATACCGACCAACTATCCTGTTGTAATACTTCGTTTGCTCTAGGAAACATTAACTCACATGATCGCGGATGAAAACGATCGAAGTCCATCTCAATAAACAATAACAGTCCTTGTTAAAATCAATCAAGGTATGTTGTGAGTACATTCTTTATGTGGTTCGATAACATTTTATGTATAAGCCTGTAAGCAAATGATTTCGGTACAAATTACGTTTTATCACAGCAAGTCCAAATATTTAATATCTTTTAAATGAACTTTTTGACATACATATTTCAACAGATTGAAATGATTTCCTTAAAAGTTATACGAAAATTTAATACGAAACCAGCTATCTGTGGCAAAAAAACAATTCTATCATCGTTAACAAGCCCGAGGTCTGTATGGAATACATAATCAGCTGGTGTTTAATGAACTATTCTACACTCTGTGATAGCGTTCTGTTATTACAAATCTTTATTTATTATTAGATAAAAAAAATTGTAATCCTGAATAATGTTTCTGTTTATTGCTGCACACATTTTAACCACCCTAGCTCGGAAGAAAATGTCACAACTTTCCGGACTGAGTATTTAAGACTTTGGTAACTGGAATTTTAGATTTTTTAATTTTTTTCTGAAAACTATTATGACTATATACTTAATCAGTTTTTGTTGTCATCGACAGAAGATTAGGAAAAATATTAAGAGATGTTTATCTTATTTAAAAAAAAAAATCTCAAGCCGTCCCTGAAGGGTCCCCGAAGGGGTAATAGGAGGTGTTGTAACAACAACACCTACATTTCTCCAAGTATGATTAAGTACCAGGATATTCGGATTCGAACTTGCGTCGCTTGCGTAGCAGGCAACTGCTTTAACCTCAAGGCCATCACCGCCATCAGCCGAAAATGCGCCAATCAAAAGTCTCGACTCTGTATACCTATGGGTAAACATAAGCCTCCACTCCACACTCCGCAGTCTCTTAAAACAGGATTACTATCCCGGCTTTCACTTTGTTACCCTACTTGATGCGTTCACAATTCAAGAACAAATGAAATACCTTTTTCATTGAAGCGATGGTGAGATCTGATTCAATAAACGCAACCAGGCGCCTCAAATCCGGAAAATACTCTTAGAAAATAGAAATACGGTTTTCTGTAGATGCTGATTTGCCCATACAAATGTTTATCGAAATAAAAGTTCGGTTCAAACCGGAAGTTTTACGTCTCCATAGAAAAAAAATGTAAACCTATGTTCAGGGGCCCATGAGCTCTTATTGCAATGTTATTACAACTGTGTGACAATGACAGATGTATGCACGTCAAATACATCTGTCTCATAATAAGAGTAAAACTATCATGGCAATAAGTTAGTAAGGGTTATAGTAAGGCCCCAGGGCATAAGATAGTAGGTTCTCCTATCCCTACAATGTGTCTACTTCGTAGCGAATTTTTGCTGGCGATCTGGTTAGTAATAAAAAAATGTTTCTATAGAAAACGGTAACTCATACAAATTACGCTTTAATTTATTTCTCAATAATTTGAGTTCAATAACTTGAATGCGAAGACTATATTGTTTTATTTCAAAGAAAAATGTAAACCTTTTTAGCTTTCAAAGCGCAGATATAAGAGCAATTATATTTTGATCTTCAACAAAAACCACACAGATAAATTGTTTTAACCTCAAAGAAGCTCCGCTTTGGTCAGTGTTTTTTCGTCATGTTTGAATTTTTACGACATCGTTGTCCAACTAGTCAATACACCTGACAAGCTACACTAATTGACGGGGGTCGATGCCTGCGTCCGGGGAAACATTTTATGTGTATTTGCCATGTGTCTAGGTGTCGCGTATATATTTACAAAGTTGCGTATATAATTACAAAAGAAATTATACATTTAAAAGAGCAGAACAAAATGATGTGAAACAAATTACTTTATTTTGAAGTTAGTGCCAAATAGCATCAAACTCTGTGCCAATCACCAACTTCAAAAGTAAGTAATTTATTTAACATAATTTAATTTTTCTCATTTTGAAGGCGGTTTTAGTATTTTCGTGAAAAAGTTTTTTGTCATTATTCCCTTCATCCCTATTGTATGACAAATAAATACCTACCCACTAAAATTAAAATTTGCACGTTAATTTATTGGTGCGAATCGTAGTTTGCACATATTTCATTTTAGTGAAAAAAAGTACAATCGTGCACAGAAAGTGTTGACTCGCACTTTTCGTACGAGTTAAATACGTGCGAAAAGTGCGAATGGTCATATACCAATATTGCACCGATTTGAATTAAACTTTTTGTGTTATGTAGGACAGATTTGCTGACAGGATAAAGTTATTAAGTTATAGATAAGGCTATCTTTAGGATTTTTATACGTAGTTTTATTAAAAAAGTAATAATAAAACTACCTAAACATTAAATACCGTTAAATACTACTCCAAACTTGGAATTGAATGACCAGTCGCTCGTTTTTCTATTCCCCAGTGGTGTTATCTTATCTAATCCAGGAGTGCCCTCGATGATGAGTCACAGCCAATAAAACACCTGTGTGGGTGTGCATCAGTTTCGTTTAACTTAGATAGCCACATTAAGTTGTTTACAAACTTAATCAAACAGAACGATTAAATATTATTATTATATATAGTAATTTGTGTAACATACCAGACAAATCGGCTTTGCTTAAGAAATGATATTATACTGTAGATGATTTTAGGTTACATGATTATATTTGTGATAAAGGAACCTGGGAAGTATCTTTGTCGGATATTTTTTGTTAATAATCCCAATCCCATCCAAAGCGCTGTACTTTTCCTACAATTAATTAATCACATGCTTACAAATATAATGTTTTAGTAATTATTTTTGACAATTGAGCATTGGAACTATGTCCAAGGGTTCATATTCATGAGATATACTGTAACCATTCAACATTGTCAAATATTTTTGAGAGTAATGTTGAGTTTTTCGCTAGGTTCTTCTCAACAAAAGCAACCTTGCAAACCTGGTGGCAACATTCGTAATCCGATTTGAAAGTACTTTGTAAGAAGTCTAATCAAATAAAGATATTTAAAATGTTGAATACAACTGTGAATACACAGCGCTCATAACTCGTGACGTCACCTGTATTTCAACAAACGTAACTATTTCTAAAACCTGGGCGAAACTAAATGAAAACTTGGCTACTGTGAAGTGAAACCAAATATAGTCTATATAAGAATGTCTATATAAAAAATATATAAGAATGAATATAGTCAAGGTTGCATATTAAATGCTAAGTAGTTGTATTTGGTGTCGGAAGTTCGGAACCCACGTTACTTTAACTGTTTTTAATATTATAGCTGATATTTGCTTTGAATTGAAATGTAATGGTGTCTACAGTAAATTATCACATTGCAAATGCAAGGCAGCGATTTACTGATAACATTGTCCTGTTGATATCAGTACATATTGAGATTAACTTTCCATTACAATTTGATAAAACGTCTAACTGTGATTATATCTTCTGATAACAAGATCTTTATGCAATGACATAACTTGTTTTGAACGTATAATTGTTTTATATATAAGTCCTTTGTCAGCCTGCAGATACCTATTTTCATTTCCCAGTTAGTGAAAACGATAAGAATTTCTTATCGATATGTTTGTGAGTTATTCAGAAAGATTACTAATGATATAGATAAGCGCTGACACATTACTTTCATTCTTATACTAATTGTTTTTTGTACAATATATAAGACTACATATAAAATAGTTAAAAAAAATTCCAAGAGGTCTATATTCATTATTATACAAAATAATCTTAATTATAATGATATCCTAAGTGTCGCGGTAGACTCGGGGTTTAATCAGGCGTTTGCTACGTAACCTACGACGCAAGTTCGAATCCCAGCGTGCCCTGTACCAATAAGTTTTTCAAAAACTGTGCAGTAATTTCACACCACGTGCTTTACGGTGAAGAAAAAAATTATGTGGGGAAACCTTTATATGTCTAAGAAGTAATTCATGTATGTATAGCGCTTGAGACGGTGATGGACTCACCCTCTGTCACGTTGGCATTTAATTATATTCGGTGAAATGTGGGTGTTGTTGTTACAACACCTCTCCTTATTACACCTAAGTATAACTAAATTGCTAGTTAGCCCGCACAACAACGCGGCTAGCATTTTTATTAGTTCATTACAATATGTCCACTTTGTATCTAAGTGTACAAAATCATTCGTAATTGAGATGACTGAACGTTAAAGTTGTACTCTAATTTTACTTCCTACTGTAATTCCTTATAGATAAAAAGGTTTTTTGATCATGAGGAAAGGCTTAAACAATACATGTTAACCTACATTTTGTGCTCGTATGTGTACACAATATGTAGTAGGTATCTATCTATAAACACATCACAATGGGGACACTGACAGAGGGGGAAACATAATGCGATGTGTAAAATATTATGGTTATAAAGAGTAGAATACTATTACGACATACTAACAAACTACTTACATACTTTTTGGAGAAAAATATCTAATATAGATCAACTATTTTCCGGTACAAATATGAAATGTCAGAGCTCAGAACCTCTTAATATGCTCTGGTTAATCCGGTGATGGTAGGCCCCCAGGAGTCGCACTTTCTGAGCACTTGCTAAAATGCTTTCCCCCTTATAAAGTATTTAATTAGTACGGTGAAGTCAAAAGACCTCGCAACCAATCCAAGTTTCGTATAATAAAGACCTCTTTATTGGGCAAGTTTTTTTAATAAGCACCTGTTTAAAAAAACCTGCCCAATTTGCAGTAGATTTATCCGTATATAGGATTAACAAACTCTTCCCAATGCGCAAGATCTGTCGGCTTGTTCAGGTAATCAGATGTGTAAATCATATAATAAGGCTAGGGCTATTTCAAAGATCCTAAGGGTCGACATGATACACATTATTATATACTGCTACACATAGATAATATACTGCTATAAATGAGAACACATTTCGGATAATATGTACATATTATATCAATCCCAATGAACTGACCTCTTGCTATACGAAAAGCCTATACAGTGCGAGATCAACTCTTAATGTAATGTTCGTTGTAAATACCACGTTCTCAACCAAATGTAATATTGTCCACCTTCAAAGACAGCGTCCACGTCAATTAAACATGTATTCAGTTGATGACTTCTATGTTACGTCATATCGTAAATCCAGAATGGTGACAGATGCTCATAAACAGTATGATTTGTGTCTGCTGTATGTTTCCATATAGTTTTTACAATTCCATGCTATTGAACTAATTAACAACTGATAAAAAAATGTATAATAGTCTTTTGGGACTGACTGAGGTTGCATATGAAAATACTCGTAATTAGGTGATACTTTTTACGGAATGTGTTATAATTTCAAAGACGTGTTGAACCTTTGTTCAACACATCTTTGAAATTATTGGGCACATTTATACAGTATGCTTTATCATCATCATAGGCCACTTCATCTTTACAGATGATTGTCGCAATGCTGTGTCCGTATCTCATGCATTTTCACGTGGGGCTTAGCAGTCAAATATGTTTATGTAATTGTTATAGCAACGACCTTGAAAACAGGTTTCAAATGAAAATATATTATTACACTATTTATCTGTATTAGTATACAGTATAAATTACGTTATAATATTTTACGATAATTGTATTACTTAACTTGACTACTTACCTACTTATTTATAATTCGAATGTTAATTCAGGAAAGTGCCTATGGTCCGATTAGAGGAAGTTTATTTTCATGACTCATAAATCATGAAAGTATACTTATCTATCAATAATTCATTTTACTTGCAGGAATATCTGATAAGGTCCCTTAGTCACATTAAAATCAATCTGATAAAATATGCCTTGTTTAATAATAAACATCTTTAATCTGATTGATACAAGCATTTAGTGATAATAAGGCCTAGTACAGTACAAGCATAATATGATAAATGTCCGTACGACGTCTCAAGTGATCAAATTGAATATTGTTATATACTTAAGGAGTTGCTGAAATGACATCATGGGCAGATTGTGCGATGAACAGCACTGTTAAATCCAAGGTCGCATCGCAGCCAGCGTTTTGGAAGGAATCTATGATTAGACGTTTAGGTTGGGTGGGAGGGTCTGATGGTTCCAACACATTTCTCATTACATAAATTTACCTATATAAATGTTTATTTCATTATTCTAGGGCATTATCTCTGCGATTATATTAGCTTCCAAGCGTCTTTAATTAAACTTTGTTGACTAATCTTGGCATATTTAGTAACAAACATGTTACTAGACTAGACATCTAACAAACAAAAAAAATCGTGTAAAACGGCTAAGCCACAATAACAACTCTTCCAAACAAAAATACGCGTTTCTTGAAAGAGTAACTTTCTAAACTACTGCAAACGAATTCTTCTTGAGTTCGAGTGCTCATAAGTTGTGTGATTGTGCCATAGTTGTGCGCAAGAGCCTCGGAAAAACAACGTATTCGGTGTGGAGGAACGCAGAGTGGTCACGAATTCATTCACAGTTGTTTGGACAGTAGGTACACAGTAACGTCCTTGACATACAACCTGAAACCCAACGCGATCGATTATGTTCACACTTTTACGTTAATGCACTCACTTTAAGTAACTCTTCAGGGCTACAAACAACACAAACCTAAAAATCGAATTTCGATCTGTAATGACACACCGTCAAACGTTAACACATTTGCCTTATTATTGACAAGAATTTACTATTCGTTGAAGGAAATTAGTCACGATTTTCGTGATGGTGCGATACCGGCGGCGCGCGCGGCGTTCTATGGTGGACTGGTGGTGCAGACGTATGGCGGCTTGATGGGATGGGGCCTCGGGCCCGAATAATGTTGCACTACCTATTCTAACTACTAGTCTCCACGACAAACATAAAGCGCGACACATATCCGGAGATCTATCGCAAGATAACTATCCGTAAGATTCATTGCAGGCCAACTTGAAATCTTAATACACATTATTCTTCTTAGTGCTTATTGAATAATATATTTCCGTTTAACTGTTAATGTTACCATTAGGTATAATTTATATTATTTTGATAATCTTTGGACCTCGGAGGTAGCAATACTGTTATGAAATAAAAAACTCGACTTGTACTTTTGGTAAGAAATAAAATTAATTATGAAATGTTTGGTGATTTCTCGGTAGCGAAATATCCTTCAGTGGTAAAAACCAAATGTGTTACTAACCGTTAAAAAAATACCAACTTTTAGGGAAACTTTCATCGGTCAGTAATAAAAATTAAATTTGGGAACAAACTTTAATTGACTTCAGAAATAAAAACTCATTATAACTTTTAGTAATTTTTTACAATATCTGAGTTTAACAAGTATATCAAATTCTTGAACATTAAATATCTAGAATTTTATAATAAATTGTAAGTTGCGCATGTTTTGTTATAAAAAAGATTGTATAACATAGAACGGCTATTAGGCGTATCTGTTTTTTTGTTCATCTCATCTTGGGACACGTCTTTGGTCATTGGTGTGGGTGCGAAGGCGACGATGCGTCACCGTGGCGGCGGCGGGGCGCGGCGACGACGACCCACGCCGACGCTACATCTCAACTTCTACTATAGCACCACAAACATCACTGGCTACACATAATTTTCTTCGACGCACGTGTTTGACACACTAAAAACCGGTGCTCAGACTCGGCGAGCCGACAAGATCCGATGCTGCAACACTAGACTCTAACACAAATCTCTTAAAGTACGGTCAGCTGCAAAATACATGGAAAATAATTAAGAATTGTCAAAGGTATCAGAATAAAAGGACCGTTTAAATTATTTCAATTAATTTGCCAATGTCGAGCGTCACAATGGCAAGTCACAAGAATATTTGCTATTTAAGGCGGTTTTTTTATTGGAATGGCAAAATTTTATTAATGAGAGATGGTAAATAAATCACTCAGTGCACAGAGAGCGTCATCATCCCTAGTTAAGGTAAGTTCCACAGTTAGATTGAACGACATAAGGAACTAAGATACGATGACTAGAATGAGTGGGAAATGGAATCCGTTGCCGAAAACGCGCAAATCCAAAAAACATGGTTACTGAAAATACAATCCCGCAATGTTTTTAAGTACCTACCCCATTTACTTAGTCCAGTGACTATAAATACTGTTGGGCACACAGTACAACTCAGATGCACACGTTTAAGGACACCTAAGCTAAAACTAGTCCATCTGGGCGATTGGATTTTCGGGTATAGATAGAACGTAGTTCCAGCACGTAGCGTTGTCAAACTATGTACTTATTGTATTTTATTACCTTTTTCAATAAAAAATATGAAGATTTAATTGTTTTATTTGGTAATTTTTTTATCTGACTGTACTTACCTGACATTGAAGTACCCGAGACGAAATCGCTTTCTCTCCAATAAAATATACCTTGGTAATTTTCATCCATTGTTCGGTTCAACGCATAATGGATAACATCGTTCCAGATTTCTCAAATTTTTCTCAATTTGGCCCTCTTACGTAAGACACAAGAACCAACCAGACCTTGTAGAAAACGACTTTGAAAATTCTTCCATTGTTATAGTACTCCTCTATTCCGGAGTGAAAAAGTAGGTAAAGGTAGTTTTATACATTCAGTGGAACTTAACATCGCTGACATTTTTAATGAAACCAACTATTCAAAATCAAACGAACATGCAATGTGATATTGATTAATGAAAACCATAGACCTACAATAGGTACCTAGTAACTATGTTTTAAACAGTATGTTTATTTTTACAATATTAGTAAGGATTCTCTTTTACTGTGCCTAAGTCTATATCTATGTAGTATGTGTTGTATGTAGTATGTCTATGTAGTTAGTAGAACCTGCGATTCGTTCATTGTCATTGTAAGTAGGTACATGATTCGACCCATAACGATTTTACTTTAAAAAGAACTGATAAAAATATAGATAAAAGAAAAATTACTGCCAATTCTTTTCTATATTTCAGTTCTGTAATCTATATTCATGTATACAGCAGGAAAAAATTAAAAATAAAATATACAGAGAGATATTGTAATGTACATCTACACAGATAAATAAAATTGAAGTGTCTGTTTGTAATTCCAAGTTAGCAGCATTTCACAAAATGCATATGAAAAAAAGTACTAGCACAAAACATTTTTTCATCCTCTGTCTGTTCTGTGATCGATTTTATTGGAATTTTCTAATGTTACAAGGAGACTTAGGTTACTTTTTAACCGACTTCAAAAAAGGAGCAGGCTATCAATAACTGTATGTGTTTTTACTTAAGAAAAGAGGTTCCGCAGGCCGCACATGAATTTAAGTCTAGATAACACATAAAGGTTTTAATATTAGGTTCAATTTAGTGTGTTTAAAACTCAACGACGAGTACGACGCTGAGAAACGTTAGTGAACAACTCGGCTTCTTACAGTTTAAACAGATACCTAATCAAAATGTTAGCTACCTATGCTTGCATTCAAGTAGAAGGTATTGTCAGTTTTAAAGTAACCTTGTCAGTATTATGAAATGCGTACCAGTCCAACTCCTACTTACATGACGGTGAGGTGAATGACATCACACACAGTGTAGATTGAATCTCGTAAAGTTGAATTGCTTAACGTGACTTAAAAACTAGACGAACGCCGAACATTCTGTAGCTACTCGTATTATCCCGCTAAATAATATCTGTTACCTTCATTACAAGGTCCTGTAATCGGCAATGACAAAGAAATAAAATAGTACGCATGTTACGTATATTTTTTTTATGGAATTTGCAGCTTTTGTACATATTTAGACAGAAAAAACGGAGATCCTGGGATAGTAAGTATAACTTTGTGCATGTTATTCACAAATGCAGATAAAAAAAATCCTTTCTAGTTATAATACAGTGTTTACATGTGTGATGCGATTTGTAGTCAAACACTTTTCGGAATCCTTTTTATCTGCTTATATGTTGGTTTAATCACGGGAAATTTACTGGATTAATTAAATTGAAACGTGGTGTGTTTATAATGTGAGTAATCATTTAGTTAAAAATCTGATGTAAAATTGATCACATGGAAAAGATATCACAATAATACCACGTTTTTTAGTTACCGATCACAAGGTGTAACCGTTGTAACCAAAATGAACGTCAAAACTCAGTAGTTTTTAATACGCTCTGCTTAAACCGATGATGGGGCTTAGCTGATGTAAATCACGCTTCAAACGCATATGGGAGAAAAATCATTACTTAGGTATCTGTTTATGTGTATTATTAAAAAAAAAACGTAATGTATTTCATTCAATTTAGGCAGCAATTATTAACCGACTTAAAAAATAGCAGAAGAGGTTCTAGGTTCGTCGCGTATATTTTTTTATGTAAATGGTAATAATTATCAAAATTCTAGCGACTATTGGAACGACAGCGTAATCTGCCGCCAGATCTTTAAATTATCAAACTTGTCTATCAAAATTGTAATGGAGATTTGTAATGATATGGCATTGTATAAAAATACCAGTCTCAGGGCCCATATGTATCTTATTGTAGTAAGAATTATGTTGTTAGGAACATACAAAAGTGCATTGGGTACACAAATACTTAGGATAAAGCTTGATAGGCAAGGCAGCTAGGGATCACCTACACATCATTTGTAGTTTTACAAATATCCGGATAAGGCAACTGGCAGGGGAACTATCAGATCACTATTACAAAAAAACATCTTCGCAAGGGGAACATTTCGAACGAGAATGTACAGGTACTTATTCTGAAACAGAGACATAAATGATCACCATGATACTTTAGTTAGTTACACAACCAACCATGATACACTGACCAAAAGGCGAATGGACTACCCAGTTGAGATATATCCGAATACAGTGCCCCAACTATTGGTTTTAACATGTTTTTTTATGGTGACTATATTACGGCTTACGTATTTTCCTCATAATATGTACTTACGTAGTAGGTACGTAGAGCACGGAGGGCGCTAGGGCCGGGCGCCACAAACGATTGCAAAGGTCGACGTGCTTCCGATTCTAAACGGACTCGCTACTGCCAGAGTTAAAAGATAAGATAAGAAAAAAGAAATAACTGAATATTTAAACAAAGAACGACGAAATACGGTTCGAATGGAGGGTGTTTTTTGAATAAATAAAAATGTAATTATGCAAACACATTAATTTGGGTATTTTTGTTTTTCTACTTTATTTATATAATAAATCAAACAATTCATGTTTTAATTGTAAGTTCTTTTTCGTAAAAAGACTTAACACACATTCAATCAAATTCTGAAAACAACTTTTGGTCGAATGTCTAAGTGAAGGCTCGTGGAAAACTACCTACGTCGCTGACGTCATTAAGATATTTGCCAACTATTTATACTTTCCCGGGCTTAGGTATATGAAAATAACATTATTTCAGCCTGCTCTGCATTGAACACACTAATTTGATTAGTTCCATGACTAATGGGATATTAGTAGAAAACATGTTCGCGAAGTAATGCTAATGCCACTGATTTGCATTTAAAAGAGGTGCCTATTTAGGCCTTCAGAGCCGACAGTGCACTAGAATAGCTTGTTGTGTTCAGTATAACCACAGAATAAATGTAACGCTGGCGCGACCTTCGGCTGCTGTCAATTACCTATACCATCATGTTCTAACAATTATTACTCTTTCCAATCAGCGTTAGATTGGATGTAGATGTGTAATAGTAGGGAATCTATTAACAATGATTACGTAGGATTGTTATCGTCACACTTGGTAACACAAACATTGTCTTAAAATAAATAACAGACTAAATTAGAAGACCAATTTAGAATAGAACTAGTTATTAGCTTCGACATCCGCGTATTGAACATTCTTGGAATATAAATTGGAGTCCATCTTATATTGGGGACAAAAAAATATTTTCATTGTGATACAGCCATCGTCGAGAGATGTACATTTATTCACCATCATAAGTTAAATCATTGGTTTTTAAACATGATTATACGTTTTGTTATTCGGGATTTACAAAGCTTTGCTTTTTTGAGTCTCAATTTAAACTATAACATAAGAATAAAATTAATAAATCAAGATTTATTAAATTGAAATTGAAATAGAAAATTAGTCTGTTTTCCAAACCGTACTGATTCCAAGACTTGACTGCCTCGATGGAAGCTTCCATGAGCAGCAATATGGCACCGAGCATCAGTCGGTGATACTACACAAATCAGTTTCAAAATATGTATAAAACCTCAACACTTTAGTGAAATTATAATATTAACGTAGTGTAGTGTACCTATTCAAAAATAAATAGTGAGTATAATGACGAAAATATTAAAAATATTGAAGGTTTTATTTATATTTTTAATTTGATGTGTTTGTACTACCTACGGATGTCATTTGCCGAGTATGTGCCCTTATAACGCTGAGCAACTAAGTAACTAAGGGTACTTTTATCTTAAAATAAGGTAGCTTAAAATAGCCACCCACACTAAGTCACAGATAGTTGTACTTATACAGGATGTCGGGGAAAATAGGACAGCTGTGAAAATATGTCATAAATTTACTATGACAAAAATATCTTCTTCCGTTTTCGAGTAATTTACGTTCAAAGTTGACCATATTGTGGCAAAGAAATCAGCGGTGACGTATAGTTATTCACGTGAAATCTGACTACGTTTTTATTTTTTCCTCCCACTAATAGTTCCTGAAATAATCCCATAAAACCATTTTTCGAAACCATTAACCATCCTTAATTTAACAAGTTTAATTACCGCGTACGTAATGTAGGTAAACGCGGCCGCGCGTTCATTCAATCGCTTAAGGCAGCTCTTCGGCGCTTGGGCACCATAGCCTCTAACTACGTTATCTTTGGAGCTAGATATTTTACGACTTCAACATAGTCATATATTCATAAAACCCTACAACTTCTAGAAGACAAATGTTCCGTTTTGTCCGACATCCTGTACATAAGTATATCCTCTGTATCTCTTGTTGCCTGTGTTACCTTAGTGCAGCCTACGTGACATGACAAGAAGAGCACAAACGTACACCTACCTACCTCTGCTAAAGTAAAGTAGACAGGCGCGAAGTATTATATAAGAACAAGCTGTGCCCCGCGGTTTCACCCGCGTTGAATCAATTTCATGGGTGAGTTTATTTCCCAGAACCCATTTTTTTAATCGGTCCAGCCAGTCATTATTTAACTGGAGCAAACAGACAGATTGACAAATGGACAGATATAAAATAAAAATAGTTATTTATTTACCGTATAAAGGCACCACTTTTGCAAAAGCTGTTAATTTGGAATTACAAACAGACACTTCAGTTGTATTTATATGTATAGATAGCTGCTATAAAAGAGTAAACAGCAAAGCACGCATGAAATATGAACATACTAAAGTCGTTTGTTAAGTTCCTGCTACGATTGTCTGAGCATTAACATTATATTAATAAACTTGTAAATAAGAGCAAGATGAAGATTTTTTTGCCTTAAGTTTATGTATCTACAAGCTGTGCTTCGCGGTTTTGCAGGCGTCGGATTAACAGTAAAACTCACATAGAGATAATTTATACAGTTTTCGAAAAATATTGATAACCTATACTTGGGGTAAGTACTGACCTATGAGACGGCGACAGTAAGGCTATGCCTATTTTATCATTATGTACCCTGACTCCCCGGGGGCGTACCATCATCGGTTCAAGCAGACTTTGAGCTAGGACGTTTCATTTTTGTACCGAAGAATTAAAAGAGCTAAGAAGTTCTTAATACGCTCTGCTTCGTTTAAGCAGCGTCATAATTGGTCCTCGCTGCCATTTATATAGTTCACTAACTTGCGCCCGCAACCTCGCCTGCGCGGTAATAAGATCACATATACAAACTTTGATCCCGCCTTTCCCCTGTTTAGTGGTGGACTGGCGGTACCCACGGTCAAAACGTCTTATAATCCTGTATACATACATACATATGCTCACGCCTGTATTCCCCGAAGGGGTAGGCAGAGGTGTTGTTATCACAACACCCACTTTTCACCGAACTTGATTAAGTGCCAACATGACAGATGGTGAGTATCGCCGTCTCAGGCACTATACATACGTCTTTGAATTACTTCTCAGAAATATGCAGGTTTCCTCACGATGTTTTCCTTCACCGTAAAGCATGTGGTGTGAAATCACTGTACATAAGTTTTTTAGATAAACTCATTGGTACAGGCCCCGCTGGGATTCGAACTTGCGTCGCTTGCGTAGCAGGCGACTGCTCTAACCCCGAGGCCACCACGGCTCTTATAATCCTGTATAATCATGTCGTTATGACAATTTGAAAGTACTTGGTAAAAGTCTAATTAAATCGAGATACGTTAATAATTTCAATTTGATTTGCACCTCACCAACAACACTCCATCCAAATTTCATGTCTCTAGGACCAGCAGTTCAGAATGTGCGTTGATATATATAAGTCAGACAGTCAGTTAAGTATCTGTGTAGGTACACAGTGCTGTACCTTTAAGTTTTCTGTTTAAGTATGTATTTGGTTAAAACTTATCTTCGCAGTATTTGAAGTCTTGTTGAATATTTGTTCCTGACATATTATTGAGTTTCCAACAAGGCTACATGACAACAAGCTGAAAATATCTTCAATGAATATTTATATGAAATGAAATATGAATGTGTTTGTTGTTTGCTAACGGTATACAAGCAAGGCAATTTGTTTTTTTACATATTTTCTTGTAAAGGATAATTCTCTTGAATATTTACTTCATATCTTATGAAATTGTTACTGTTATTATTGTAGAAATATTTATCGGAACCTTTCCGAAAAATATTTCAATAATAGATACAGAGCAAACACTCGGTGCTACGAGTAATATGAGAAGCGGCATCTGTCCAATCGGCATTTAAGTAATATCTTTTGGCGTTTTTTATTTTTTCCTCTGACGTAGGTAAGTACATTATAATATTTGCACACGAATAAGAAGTACACATTTTCGAAAACAAAAGAGAAATTATTTAGTTTCATGAAGAGATGAAGATAGGTGGGGAAAGTGTTACACCGCGCGGCTGAAACTATAAGTAAGAGGCAGATGCGCTCGCGCACTCAAAGCTCCGAGCCGTGGCTGATGTGACGGGCGCTCACGTTGATGATCGCACCGGCGATACTTGTGTTATGACTGTGTGTGCGTTGCTTTAGTGGAGGATTCACAATACTGCTTCGTAGCGCTAATAAGGTAAGATTTTTTTTTATATATAAATAATTATCGCTTCCATATTAAAATTTTATAACGTTACTACAAAATATTTTACAAAAATAAGTAAAGTTTCAGTGCAATAAATAATAAAATATCGCATATCTCAATAGTTTTAATTTTATTTAGGAATTTGAACTCTAAATACCACTTGAGTAAGGCATAAATTTCACATAGTACACTGGAAAATATTTAACTTCGTACATACGTTGCATATAAATCTAATATTTAAGTGATATAAAAATCTTGTGGTATTAACCTACTTCAGACAGTAGGTACCTAATAAATACATGTTATATCTATACTATACAGAGAAACATCAAAATGCATCTACACATCTACATAGATAAAAAAAAATTAATTATGTGTCTGTATAATTCCAATTTAGCATCTTTTCCCTAAATGCGAAAGTATAAACGGCTGAAAACTATTCCCATCTCTTATTAAATCCGTTTCCACAGCAAGAGGTGGAGCTAATTACCTGACGAGACATCTGATCTAAGAGACAAAGGTATATCTGTAATTTAAAAATATCGACTTCTATAATTAATTTAGACGCACATAAAGTACGAAAACAGAGGCACTGACGTTTTTCTCCAAAACGATCGATAATAATGGACTGTCCGATGCAAGGCAACTTGGGTTCCAAACTTTTTACATCTACAGGGGGCCAACTCTGGTCGCTTAAATAGGGCCAGAACTTCTTAGCTTTGACATTGAATTGTTCAAAAATTTAAAAACTTGATCAAAAGATTTTGAATTGGTTTTTTTTGTTGGTCGATGAATAATATTAAAATGTTTATATAATTACGTAATTTTTATTTTTAATTAATTTCTTCAGGAGAAAGTAGATAAGGCACTTATTTATTACTAGCTGTGCCCCATGGTTTTACCCGAGTAGAGTTAATTTCATGGGTGTCCCGCGGAGCTGTTGTTTTTTTTTAATAAAAGTTGCCTAGTTACTCCTTGTAAAAGTAGCAATCTGCCAGTGAAAGTCCTGTGAAAATTGGCCCAGCCGTTTTGGAGATTAGCCGGGACAAACAGACAGGCGGACAGACAAACAGAGAAAAACATTTGAAATTGGTTATAATTTTCGACTAACAAACAGTCACTTAAATTTTATTTATCTGTACAGATTATTGATAATACTTTCTTCTTCTTTTTCTTCGTCTTAGCGTTTTCCCGGCATGGTGCTGGGGTCCGCTTTTCTGCTCTCTCTCCTCCACTTTGCTCGGTCTTTGGCATCCTCCTCTGTGAGGTCGTTCTCTCTCATGTCGGCTTTAACGACGTCAAGCCAGCGCTTCTTGGGTCTGCCACGGGATCTAGGTCCTTGTATTACGAGGTTGAGACATCGGTGCCCGACGTAATCTGGTGGCCTGCGGCTTACGTGGCCAAACCAACGGAGTCGACTTTCTTGCAGCTTGTCCGCAACGTCACGTACACCCAGGCTGCCACGGATGTATTCGTTGCGAATACGGTCAAGTCGCGTAACGCCACACATCCATCGCAACATCTTCATTTCCGCAACGCGAAGCTGTTGGATGTGCCTTCCGAGGGTTGGCTACGTTTCGCTGCCATACAAAAGGACCGGTCGGATGATGCTCTTGTATACAAGACCTTTTAACCTCACCGGTATCCTGCGATCACAGATTACGCCTGTGACTTCTCGCCATTTCACCCACGCTGCGCTTATCCGGGCTTGAACGTCGTGATCAATTTCACCAGACTCGTGCAGAACAGAACCAAGGTATCGAAACTTGTCCGTCTTTTCGATGCATTCATCGGCTACCTTGATGGGATCAGGATCCGTACTGCCGAAGGCCATGTACTCAGTCTTCGCAACATTGAGTTTCAGACCGCCGTTCTCCAGCGCACCTTTCCATCTGTTCACCTTTTGCTCCAATATCTGTTTGCTCCCGTCTGCCAGTACAATGTCGTCGGCATACATCATGAGCCAGGGAGATGACTCCTGGACTTCCGCCGTGACTACATCGAGCACTACATTAAACAGAAAAGGGCTCAGAGCCGAGCCTTGGTGAACGCCAACTGTGATGGGTAGCGGGCGAGTATCACCAACCGCGGTCCTCACTACAGAAGTCGAGTCGAGGTACATATCTCGGATCACATCAATATAGATTTCTGGTACATTCTTCACCTTCAAAGCCCACCATATTACCTGACGTGGGACGCAATCGAAGGCCTTTTGCAGGTCGAGGAACGCCATATATAGTGGTTCCTTCTTTTCCCTATATGCTTGCGCCAGTATTCTTAGGGCGAAAATGGGATCTATGGTACCACAACCAGGTCGAAGTCCATATTGTGTTTCCGAGATACTGCACTCTTGCTGGAGTCTTGAGTCAATTACGCGCTCGAAAAGCTTCATAGTGTGACACATGACCTTAATACCTCGGTAGCTTCCACAGTCTTGTACACTACCTTTGCCCTTGTATATTGGAGAAATGATGCTCGTTCTCCACGAGTTGGGCATCTTCTGGGTGTCAATTATTCTGTTGAACAGGTCTGCAAGTATGTTCACACCGTGAGCGCCCATCGCTTTCCACGCTTCAATCGGTATGTTGTCAGGGCCCACAGCTTTTCGATTCTTCATTGTGCAAAGACATTTGAGTACCTCGTCAGGTGTTATAGGGGCAACAAGTCCAAGATTAGGAGGCAGTTCTGGAGGAGTCACATTAGAATGTTGCTTATTAAGCAACTCGTTAAAGTAGCCTCGCCATCTCTCCTTTACCTTTCCTGCGTCACAGACCAAAGTGCCGTTTTGGTCTTTAACACATAGGCATTTGGTTATGTCTTGTGTTGCCTTCTCCCGAACTTTTGCCAAACGATAGATGGTCTTTTGGCCCTCTTTGGTGTTCAGTGTGTCATACAGAGGTGACAACTGTTCATGCCGGGCTTTAGCAACAGCTCGCTTGGCGGCACATTTGGCTGTTTTGTACGCTTGATGGTCTTCAGGGGATTTGGATGCTTGCCACGTTTTAAAATGCGTTTTCTTCTCCCTAACTGCCGCCTGTACAGTGTCATTCCACCACCACGTCTCCTTGTCAATAGCGCGGCCTCCTTTAGAAGTGCCAAGCACTCGTTTCCCTAGGCTGTTGACTGCTGATAGGATCCTGGTCCAATGACTATCCGCGGATTATTTTTCGCTTCCTTTAAGATCAAGGCTAACTGCGCCCTCACGGAATTCGTCTACCTTTAATCCATTCAACAGCCACCATCGGGTGTTGGGTCTGCGTCGTTCGAGAACCTTCTTCTTCGGTACTACAATTATGTCCATGACAAGAATGCGATGTTGTGATGTAAGGCTTTCTCCAGGAATGACCTTACAGTTGGTTACTTTGCTTAAATGGCATCTCCTTATTAGCAAGTAGTTACTATTTGTGTGGAGTGCGGCCCGCTCTTATAGGTAATGAGGTGTTCTGGTTTCTTCTGAAAGAAAGTATTCACGACGGCTAAGTCCGACACAAGACATGTTCTAAGAATTGAATCCCCTTCTGTGTTGGCACGGCCGTGACCAAATCCACCGTGAACACGATCACAGCCACGTGAATCCTCACCAACATGACCATTCAGATCGCCTCCAACAACTATGCTCTCGAGGCTAGGAATGCGGCGTAGAACGTCGTCGAAATCATTCCAAAAGGCCTCTTTTTCAGACTCCAAGCATCCAACCTGGGGAGCGTAAGCGCTGATGAGATGAGTGATTACACCTTCTATTAGTATTTTCACCCGAATGAGTCGGTCACTGGGTCTTTCAACTTCTAGGAGGCCATTTTGGAGTTCTTCAGATAGTACCACCGCAACACCATTTTTCCCTGTGAGAGAGCCAGAATATATAAGCTTGTAACCCGGTGTGATGTTTCGAGACTTGTTACCCCTCCAGCGAGTTTCCTGTAGAAATGCAGCATGCACTCTTCGTTTTGCCATTACGTCGACTAATTCTCGACAGCGTCCAGTGAGAGAGCCTATGTTCCAAGTGGCAAAGCGGAGCTTTCTCTTGGGTACTAGCGTCTTCAGCCGTGCCCGTACTTGACACGGTAGCCCTAGCCCACTTGTCGCAGGTGTAGGGCGATGTGCCTGCGCGTCGTTATGCGGCGACGCCCTAGCCATCGTACCCAAATTTCTTGTACTTTCCATTATTAGGTGGCGGGTACTGGTATTACATGGAGCGACTGCCGTCTGACCTCCAAACCCCGAGGGGAACCAGTTTCGCCAGAGCCTCGTTTGTATTTCAGCAGGGTGCACCACGAGCAGGTGAGGTTGGCTTAGGTCCAGAAGGTGTTAGGTAGGACCATTTACACCCCAGTGATATAGAAAGAATTATTTATTTTGATTGATAATACTTTCATTCAAAATAAATAATTCTAACCTTTTGTCCTTAACACAATAGTGTCTTCAGCCTAGTTAGTTCTTATTTTTATACTTCATGACAAACACGACGTGCGGAACATTTTGTTCGTGCGTTTTGTGAGCGCTTAAAGTATATATATATATATATATATATTGTTATATACTTTAAATATCGTTGGTTAAAACACATAAATGACTACACGTTCGGACACGCCATGACACCCCTTATTGACACTACTTAGAATCTCCTAGAATCGCCTGCTTAGAATCTCGTAAAATATGTGCTCGTCGATTGAGTGTTTTATTTCGAGCAATTTGTTCCTAAATTCGATCTGCTTCTAGTAAGCTTATATGTTATACGGTGGTACATACATACATATGCTCACGCCTGTATTCCCCGAAAGGGTGTTATAACACCCACTTTTCACCGAAGATGAATTAAGTGCCAACGTGATAGATGGTGGGTCTATCGCCGTCCCGGGCACTATACACAGTAATACGTCTTTGAGTTACTTCTCAGACTTCTCTTCACCGTAACGCACGTGGTGAGAAAAAAATGTACATTAGTTTTTAGGAAAACTCATTGGTACAGGCCTCGTTGGGATTCGAACTTACGTTGCTTGCGTAGCAGGCGACTGCTCCAACCTCAAGGCCATCACGGCTCTCAAGGTTGGTACAAACCACATTTTATAGTTTCTTCGAAGTTTAGATATTATAATGGTATCAACATTTGTGAATATCGCCAGTTTCTTTACAGCTACTTACAGCCACATATATCCGAGCACAAATGCTAGTTAGCTTATGGCGAAGATGGAACGAAGTGAAGGTTGAATGAGAAGTAACCAACAACAATCAATGACGATGTGACCGCAAAAACGCAATGTTTAGAGTTATGCATGCACGGAACATTCTGTACACCACCAACATAAAACAGTGCCACAAGTATTAACACGTTTTTACGTTCACGTTATCGCATGCTTATTATCCTGATTTGCTATGGGAATGTTAAAAAGCGCCCCAAGCGTCGTGTGTAGGAAGTTTTACGGGTCAATACAAAAAAGCGGAAATCATATACCTATTCGGGTCACAGTACCAAATTAAATAGTTGCAAACCTTTATTACTTATTAAAAAAAATACATTGTTATTATTGAATTGTCTTGAGTGATTTTTTTTTATTCATACTCAATGTTCTATTTCTGGCTAGGATAATAGTTTTTTCAAAAATCCACAGATACAGTTTTAATTTTCAAATTTTTTTTTCAAATAATTTCCCAAATGTTACCTTTGTAATAATTCACAACTATATATCCTTGCACTTTTCAAAATGTACGTACATACATGTGCTCACGTCTGTATTCCACGAAGGGGTAGGCACAGGTGTTGATATATCAATACCCACTTTTCACCGAAGATGTTTAAGTGCCAACCTGACAGATGGTGAGTCTATCGCTGTCTCAGGCACTATATACCTAAACGTCTTTGAATTAGTTCTCAGACATATGCAGGATTTCTCACGATGTTTATTTTTACCGTAAATCACGTGATGTACAACCTAAATAAAACGTAATGTCTTTAAATAAAACAAATACATTATAGGAATACATATTTTCATAAATTTAATGCCAATTCATAGTAATACTCAGGCGACAGGCGTGGCTTAACTTAAATATGCCACCTACAAAAAAAATATTATGACATTTGAAATTTGTCAAATAATGACAGATACCTAGAAGCTATCAGAATACACCTTTATGTTTCTAGTCGGGTAAAAAACGTGAGAATGGATACACCTTTCAAAAGATGTTCATGTGACGCATATTTATATTCAGTTTTTAAAAGAGACCTATTGTTTGTTTAGTTATCTCGCCTAACCATCCGCATCCCTTTGATCAAGACTAACGAAGGTCAATATTAATATACCTTATTGCGTTTACTGTACGGAAACATTATAAAAGGAGAAAAGCTATTTATTGTCACTCTGCTATAACACTATGATATGAATTTAATACTATTTATTAAGGAATAATTTTAAATATTTTCTAAATATTTGAATAACACGAATTACACTGGTATCATTAATAGATTTGAAATCTATGTCTGTAAAAAAAAATATTCTGAGTAAGTTTATATAGTGGGACGATCATTTGCGACACACACGGTTTCTCAGCGTCGCATTCGTTGAGTATCGGTTCAAAGAAATAAAATTGAGCCTTATCATGTATGTGTTATATATCAATTGCCCATGATTGAAACCAACGTTCGTCGAGTTCGACGCTGAAAAACGTTAGAGAATAACGCGGCGGATGAGGTTGTATGTTGTGTAAGCTGAGAACACTTTTGGGGCAAAAAGCTTACCCTACCATTATCGATTTAAGCAGAGCCTACATTATTGAGGATTTTGTCTCTGTAGGAATAGCATACCATGAATATTGTTAAATTCTAATGAAATATAAGTAACATCGAATGCCAAATCAGTTCAAGTATTAGTAATCCGTCGAAGTCATCAGCTCGGCCACGCTCGGCACTCACTCTTTGCGTTAGCCTAACAAAACCCGGACAAGTCGGACATCCTTTATTCTACCCTGGACATGCAACTAGAAAGCCTAACTATCTCCGGCTTTATCCCAATGCCTGGCAGCCCTACTCCCATCCATTATGCTATTTACATTACCGTGAAAAACAATAGTCCCGTCCATTATGCTTTTTAATTATTTAAAGCATCTCCAACTTTGCTTTCCAAACAAAAAGTAACGCAAGGACTCAATCTTCATTCTTTTATTTCGTGCTCCTCTACCGTTTCCAATCATTGAATCTTTCTCATATAGCTCTATTAAAATAATTTTGATTGATACTGTTTCTTTTTAAATTATAATATCGACTTTGGTGTAGTGATTAGTATACCTGACCACTACACTAGGTGTCGCCGGTTCGAATCCCGTGTCAAGGTAATCATTTAATGTGATGAGCATTTTGTTTGCGTGTTTACAAAGGAAAAGTAGGTATTATATCCGTGGTACCCTTAATACAAGCTTTACTTAGTTAGGGACTGGATTGCTTTGATTTACATAGAAAAACAATGTTTATTTATACATACAATATTGAAGAAAAAAAGTACCTACTCATATTATAATGCATGTAGGCAATTCTATACGCTTTCATACATTACCATAGCACAATGAATACTTACAATCGTATGTAAGATATGCGCAGAAATTTCACGATTTCAACTGAGTAATATTTCAAAACTGAGAATAGCGTATTTAACTGATGCAAATTTTACTGAATGAATTATTTAAAAGTAACGGTGCAATGATCGTAAGTTGGTGCATTTCCGAGCATCGCGCGGTTCAAACATTGCTAAATGTACGCGGTTCGTTCCTAAGTTATTTGTACCTACTTACCTATTCGCTTGAATAGATTTTACGACCTAGTGTTTCTGGGACGACTAAGTTGTAAAATATTCCGAAACAAATTTGAAGCCTACACAATTCGCTTCTAAATAGTTCACGATAATATACGTACTTTCTTACTTTTGATTATCTACTCTTATTATAATTCTCTTCGATAATTATAATAATGGACAAAATTGAGGGGAAAAGGCGAGTTGGAAGGAGGAAGTTGTCATGGCTCCGAAACCTAAGGCAAGGGAATTGTTTAAGCTTGCAAAAAATAAAGACGAATTTGCGGAGCTGACGCCCTACCTCCATTAGTGGAGAGGCACCGCAAGAACAATAATATACAGCAGGTCACTTTCATGGAATGTCTAGTCCCTTATCCTTTTTCGGTAAAATATTTAAAAGGCCACGACAACTTTGTCCCGACATAACATGAAAGATTATCACGAAGCCAAAGGCTGAGTGATGTGACAATTAAATTGAATAATTATTTATTCAGTTCAAGTTGTTTGTGATGAACAGCAAGACTTTTTCTTTATTAAGGCACGCACTATGAAACAACTATGTCGCTGCCTAATTTCTGCCATTCTGATTTCTATGTCTTCTATCTGTACAAAATTCGTGTTTTTGTTCAAACTATTACGAGCTTGTGCTGGTGTCATGCACTGGATTTTATAATATTGTACATTTATTATAATACCTTAGGAATCGTACAAGAACAAATAAAATAAATGAATACGTTCACGCCATCCCAGAAGGGTCCCCAAAAGGGTAATCATATTCGGTGCAATGTGGATATTGTTGTTACAACACCTCTGCTTCCCCCTTCGGGGTCCCTATAAGAACAATTCTTATTACATATAGATGTGCCCCGCGGTTTCACTTAATTTCAAGGAAAGCGATTTATTTCGCGATATTCTTATTTTTCTTAAATTAAAGTAGCTTAAGTTACTTCTTGTAACATCAACTTTCAGAGACAAAGAAATAGACAGATATACAAAGAAATATTGTAGGAGAACAGAAAGATTTATTTTATTTTTGCGACAAACTGTTACTTAGGAATACTAAGTAGCTACCCGCCCTCGCTTCACTTAGCGTTAAAAATTTTAGTTGTATTATAAAACGTTGATTTTTCTCTATTGTCTTTAATTATAAAATAGATTTTTCAGTCTAAAACTTGTCGGAGTTCAACTTCTACGTATTAGTAAAATCTGTATCAAGATCCGTTACTTAGTTTAGAAGACCGATGCTTTCAAACCGACGAAAAAACAATTTTGTGTGGAAATGGCAACTTCAATAACTGTTTAATTATTAATTGATAATGATTAGTAGCGAATACTTAATCCGTGTGTCAATAAACAGTTTTTGTTTAACAAACTTCTAACAATAGTGCTACGAGGAAAGAAGAATAGTATGTTAGTCAATGATAAAGTAGGCCGACCCCTACGTCATATCCGTGCGGTTGAATACGCTTTGAATAAGGCTTTGTAAATATTATTATATTCTAGCTGTGCCTCGTGGTTTCACCCGCGTAGACTAAATTTCATGAGTTACACTTTTTGATTAAACCCTCCTTGTAACATCAGCTACCAGTCAGTGAAAGTCCCGTTAAAATCTGTTCAGAAAATATCGGGAACAAGCAGACAGGCGGAAAAAGAAAATTTATTTGTTTTTTCAAAGTATCCTATATTATTTCATATACATATAGTGAAAAGTTGTTATATTTGGAATTACAATCAGTCACTTCAATTTTATTTATCTGTATAGACGCTCACTTCCCAATATAGGCACATGCATTCTCAAATAAATCAATGGGCTTCGTGTCCCATGAATTGCACTGTATCGTCAATGATTATACAATAATAATAATAATTTGTGGACATTTGCACACAGCGCCATCTAACTAAGTAAAGCTTGTACTATGGGTACCAGACAACGGATATAATACTTATATACTCTTTTTTTAACTTATATTTTTACCAAACACCCAGACACAAGGCAAATATAGTTGCCCTGACGTGGGAATTAAACCCGTGGCACCTAGAGTAGTAGTCGGGTAGACTAACCATTAGACCAACGGTGTCGTCATGTATTTACATTCCTATCTCAAAAACAGCGGGGCCTGTACCAATGAGTTTTTCTACTAAAAAAAATAAATAACTTATGTACACTGATTTCACACCACGTGCTTTACGGTGAAGGAAAACATCGTGAGGAAACCTGCATATGTTTGAGAAGTAATTCAATGACGTATGTATAGTGTCTAAGACGGCGATAGACTCACCATCTGTCACGTTGACACTTAATCATCTTCGGTGAAAAGTGGGTGTTGTGATCACAACACCTCTGCCTACTCCTTCGGGGAATACAGGCGTGAGCATATGTGTATCTCAAAATGAGTTAGATATTTAGTCAAAAAACAACAAAAAGGTGTACTTTGAAAAATGCTACTGCCACAGCACAGTACTTCAACCCAACATGCCATTGAGAGTGAAGAGCCTTTAACTCAAAACGTCATAGAGATATGAAAAGAACGAGAAACAGTATTTCGACTCAAAGTCACATAGTCAAAAAGTTGCTGTTTGTATTTTTTGGAAAGCCTAATCTGAATAGATAATGTACAACGTACAATGTACCTATTAGCATTGAGCTTTCACCAAATATTATGTTCGGCATTATTATAATTAATTTCCTTATACCGACATATCCTGTGCTTGATGTACCCTTTACAAGCTTTGAAAAATTTAAACGTTTTTGTTGTGGACTTATTTCCTTGTTGCGATAAGTTGTTTTTTAATTAATTACTAGTAGACCCGGTGAACTTCGTATCACCTTTTCCTTTACATATTGCTTATGTTTTTCACAGTTTAAACTTTCCCTGAACTTCCACAAATATACCCAAATCCGTCCAGCCACTTTCAAGTTATAGGGAGACTAACGAGCATCAATTCATTTTTATACATATAGATTCTAAGGTACAACGCGTCGGCTTAAGCTTTGAGCAAACACGATTTTACTAATGAGATAGCTAGTCTAGAAAGTTGGCCAATGGGAAATTAAGCAAGTTAGTTCTAATTACGTGAAGACCAGGAGCTCGTTAATAATCTTGTAGATAGGACGCTAAAGCCTGAAAAAATACACATACCTATATTATGTTGGTGAATGAGTGGAATCTGTCGATCATAATACATAACGGAACGAAGTTGAGAGTAGGCCTTGATTGCTCTTCACTTCTGGGTCACGGCTTCGTCATTGAAAGTGAAAGCATTGTTTAAGTCATTCTGATATTTTCGAGATTTACATAAATGCTAATCGTATTAAACCAGTTTATAAATGGATAAACTATGCGGTTATTTGTTAATCAATTGCATAATCATTACGTATATTATACAAAATACTAATTTGCTTAATTAATTCAAGTCTTTGAAGGAGATGAGGAATGAAAATGATTAATATTACAATCATAATGAATGAATAAATTTTACTGTCAAAATAAATAGTGGAAAGTACGGATCTTGGGAAAATAGGTACATGTAATTTTAAGATCATATTTTGTGGTTTTCTATTAAACAAACATAGGTAAATAACGAATGTATTTTACGTACAAATACTGGGTAGTATTTGTTCCCACATTGAAAGTTTGAATTCAATTGTAACCTAAGACAGTGTAGGTACCCTGGGAACCGAATTAGGGTTTCTACCTGCTATCTTCCGAAAATAAACAGCTTGAGCTTTACAGTGATTCCTTTTTGCTTTTCAGCTACTTATATCCTTTTGCATTTTCGGGTATGACAAATTCATCATCATCATTTATTTAAGAGCTTGGCTCTCGTCGGTGAAGCAATCACAAACCATCTCTATTGTCCGCTAACACTTTAACTTCCTTGTACGACATACGCTGACTTTTTCCTTCAGGTATTGTATATAAGTAATCCTTGGTCTCCCGCTTTCCTTCTATCTTCCATTCTATGATGTTTTTAATGAAAGGGTCACGTCGTAATAGTATGTCAATCATCTTGCCCCTCCTGTTTCTATTGTCACGATTATCATTCTTTCTGCTTCTACTTTTTCCAATACTTCCTCGTTTAAGACCATCTCTGTCCAACTTATTATGACAAATTACTTAGACCTTTATCTTTTTGGCAACATCGCTTTCTTTGCGATTAAATTTCCGACTGTATAAACTATAGCCGCCGGCAAGCAGGTACCGGCCGACACCGGCGCGGCGGCGGACGGCTCCACGTGGATTTGACGCTGGAGAAAGTACCGGGCGATCTCCACGCAATCCTATTGACTTTACCGTGAGTCGAGGTCAAGCGCAGAACAAGTTTCGTTCCCATTATTTACGTTTCTTTAAAGGAAGTAAGAGTTAGCAACTCATTGTTAATAACGTGAAAATGTGAAATGCAGATGGAGTGTCAAATTTTTTGCCAACACCTCCATTGGTTTGGCATCACTTATGAACGTCCAAATTGATAATTTATTGAATATGTTTATTATGATTATATCTACGTCTGGTTTTCTTTCCATTCACTTTACTTTCACATCTATGTACGAACTGGGACTAGCACAATATGCATGTACCAACATTGAGTAAAAGTGCAAAGTAATCCTTCAGACTAATATGAAATGTATGTGTTGTATATGAAAATAGAGGGCGTGCTGTTGTTAAAAAAAAAACGTAATATACTAGAATGACAAAACGACGTTAGACCGAAATCGAGTATATTCATATCTTTAAATTGTTATAAACCTACTACTACTTAGCTTCATGCTGAGATCAGTCCACCTCAAATACTTTTATTCAGTTGTATTCCGAGTTTCAATCTTTGAACAATTCAACTCAATTTAAGACCGAAATGTAGGTCAAGTTTAACTTCAAATTCTTTATATGTGTTCGCGGATAACTCCGTCCGAAAGGAGATAGCTATTCAGAGAGTGGTGCCATGATAAGGAAAGCAGCATCTGAGGAACTTTCGAAGATCGTAGCGACGGTCAATGTAATTGTTAACTTTTTTATGTAGTTTTTGAAAGCAATACTATTGAATGTTGGTCTGGAGTCGATCTGATGATGGAGCCGAAAGAAAGCCCAGGGAACTCCTCAATGATTTACAACAATTACCTGGTATTTGGGTTTGATTAATTTGTATCGATGATAACTTTACACCTAGATAAGATTTTACAAATAGTCTCTGAAAAGGAAACCGCCTTCAGAAAGAGAAAAATAAAATAATGTTAAATAAATTACTTACTCACTTTTGAAGTTGGTGTTTGATGCTACATTTGGCACCACTATATTTTATTATTATTGCCAAAATTATAATACCACTGATATTACAAAAAACCTTATAGAGCTTTGACTGCGAGAATGGACATCTAAGATAATTAATATGGCACCCCATTATACAGCTAGTATTTTATAACACCGTAGTTTTTAAAAGAAATACATGATACCTTCTTAAGCTCGGTATAATTGTCTTGAGCTCAATAGTGTAGTTGCCGAAACATAGTTTCAAGCTGTAGGTCGTGAGCGATTGCTTGATGAGGTTTTATGTTAGCTAAGTGGTTCGTAAAATGAACAAATCCGTCCTAAAACAGTAGCGGTGTCGAGTCTATTTGCTATCAAATCCAGATGACGAGTAAATCTTAAGCCCTATATCCCAGTGGCATCTCTACCGACCTCTGCTTACCCCTATAAATGGTTAACGACAATATTAACCCACTTAGGCCTATTTGCTTGAAGGCGCATGTAATATTTTAAAACATAAATAGGTACCTAATAACGAATGTATGTCAAGTGTTTTTTATGCTTAGCTATAATGAACTGAAGTGCTACTTTATATGATAAGAAGAATATTTTTTGAAAAAAATATCTAATTTGTTTCTGTTCTTTCATGAGCATTAAGAAGGTATGATACATTATTTTAGATAAATTTGTTCAACCTTACCTGTCACTATGCTTTATCCATATAAACTCATCAAGTGAAATTTAGATTTCCAGCTAAAGCAACTTTTTCCTGCTAAATATATTCCCAAAAGAAGTATAATTTAACTATACTATACTAGCTGTGACCCGCGGTTACTCCTTGTAACATTAGCTATCTGCCAGGCGAAGTTCCCTTAAAATCGATCTAGCCGTTTCGGAGATTAGCCGGAACAAACAAACAGACAGAGGAAGAATGTAATAATGGTTTTTTTTTGTCAGTACCTCGGTATGTATTTTTCGTATGCATTTAGTCAACATTTGGAATTACAAACAGACATTTAAATTTTATTGATCTGGATAGATGTATAGATTAACAAACGGTACATAAAATTATGAATGTGATAATGTACATTACATATAGTACTTACAGTGCATGCATAGAGATCTCTGCTAGGCAGCATTGTGAAAGTATGGTTGTTGACACCTTTCTTCCATGGCCATTTGAGCAAGTGATAGCTTTCGAATATAATGTATTATTATAAACGAAGTATATATTACTTCTGAAGCAAACATATCGTATCGTAGCAATCGGACCATGCGTATACATACCTACACTATAAATGTAAGTATCTACAAACTTAATAAGGGAACGAAAAAAACCCTTTCTTCTGGCGCCTATCAAAATTTTGCGTAAGAAATTTCACTACCTAACATTTTAAAAGTTATGAGAAATCAAACTGTTATTGGACGAAACCGAATTTCCTTAGAGTATTTCTAATTATTATAATTCAATTAATAATTATTATAATTGTTCCAACAAAATGTTTTCCATATCTAATAAAGAAGATTTTTTTAATGTATTTTACGAATATCACCAATTATTTATTGCTAGTGGTTACCTTTTTAAAAGGTTTCTATTAGGATTAGCTTTTCTCCACGCCTAATCTACGTCCTTAAGTACTAAGCTAAAATGTTCAGCAAGTCTGAATGTTTTTGCAGTTATCTCTATACAGATAATTACATCTATATCTATTCTCCGAGAGCCGTGGTGGCCTCGGGGTTTGAGCAGTCGCCTGCTATGCAAGCGACTCAAGTTCGAATCCCAGCGGAGCCTGTACCAATGAGTTATTCTAAAAAACTTATGTTCAGTGGTTTCACAACACGTGCTTTGCGGTGAAGGAAAGCATAGTGAGGAAACCTGTATATGTCTGAGAAGTAATTAAAAGACGTATGTATAGTGCCTGAGTCGGCGATAGACTCACCATCTGTCCGTTGGCACTTGATCATCTTCGGTGAAACACCTCTGCCTACCCTTTCTGGGAATACAGGCGTGAGCATATGTAATGTGTATCGAAGTATAATGGGTCTATTCTATACATCTCTACAGATAAATAAAATTGAAGTGTCTGTTTGTAATTAAAAAAAAACAGCTTTTCACTAAATGCATAATATGAAAGTATATAGGTACGGTACTGACATCAAAAAGATCATTTAAAGAAAGAAAATCGTCTGTCTGTCCGTCTGTTTGTACCAGCTAATCTCCGAAACGGCTGGACCGATTTTACAAGGAGTAAATTAGGCTACTTTTATTTAAAAAAGTAGGTTTCCGCGGGTCATCCATGAAATTAAGTCTATGCGGGCGAAACCACAGGGCACGGCTAGTTCGGTATATTACTTTGCTCTTGTTGTTGGAACAAATCCTTAAAAACCTACATAGGTACCAGGGGCTTTTCATAGCATCTTCGTTCATATTAAAGAAGATCTTTACTGTTAACAATATTACGATTCATGTAAATGTATTTTCCTTATACGAAATCCCGTATTCTGTTGACATTGCGTATTAAATATACACACTTACCAATAACATGGGTCCCACCTGACACACTTTATGATCAAACAGAAACAAATCGGCCAAGTGCAAGTCGGATTCATGTACCGAAGGTTACGTAGGTACCACACAACATATCTGTGTTATGCTTAACAATCAACTACTCATCATCCAACGATTGTAACTTGACCTTCTTTAGGAGACGTCAAATTCATGGAAGATAGAACAAAATGTATTCAGTTTTGTTAGGGGATATGTAAATGTATTCCGTGAAGGGGTAGACAGATGTACTTATAGTACACCCATATTTTGCCAGTTATGTTTAAGTCCCTAGTACTTTACATTAGGAGCGAGCCTATTGCCACTATTCGAACTCCGGGCTGCTATTTAGAAATTGCAGTTGATAAAACCCAATATAAATAACACTGTGCCTGATCCGCGGATCGAACTCTACACCTCGTAGTCCACTGTAGCGTTTGTGACCACTGGTCTAAAGAAGCAGTCAAATTAAGACCCTCGGAGGTACTATTATATCGAAGTTTCAATTCAAATGACCAGCCTATAATGACCATCGTCACCAACGAAGAGCTGAATATCGTTATAAGTAAACGCAAAATAGATTTCACATTCACCAATCGCTTGTCACTAGAAAAACCTAAGCTAGCTAGATTTTGAAAAATGTACAATAATTTTAGCTTACAGCGCGCTACGACAATTTTGACATTAAACGCGTTTTTGGCTAGAGCAGTGATTTCATTATCTTTTGTTTTATTTTGCTACATAAAATGTCGGCACCAAAGTAAACGCTTCACCTCATCACAGTCCATTCACTTCAGCCCTGCTGAAAAACTAATTTATTACATAGACACGAACGAGCAATCGGATTTAATTTTTGACACGCAAATTACCTTTACAAAACACCTACATTTAAGAAACTTAATACTAGGCCTAACTTAATAGCAAAATGTAATAAAATAATATTTACACAAAATTTTGATCTCGAGGATACCTTTGCTATCTTGCTTCTATCAAATAATGGCGTCTTAATTGTGAATTTAGAAGCTGTCTGGTCTTTCGTACCGCGGTTCGTGAAACGTTCGTGAAATCCTACAGATGGTGGAAACGGGCAAAATTGTTGTGTTCCTGCTATGGGGATTCTTGAAATTCTGATGATAAACATACGTGACAAACGGTCAGCACAGAATATGATAAATTTATCTGAATTTATTATTAAACTTGTCTAATGGTGATAAAATTAACTACGTCAAGTTTGATTTGAAGCAGAACCCTAAAAGAAGTAACATGTACACATACATAGGTTGACAAGATGCTGGTTAAACACACAGATACGTAGACTATAAGCCAAATATTTGGAAATTCAAACAGACGTTGCAATTTTATACATCATTACACGAATTCGTTGCAATCCACTTAGCACGCCCGTAAACGTAGGCGCAATGTTTCGAAAATAGTGTTGTCAACGCGTTAGGATGTTTGGCTAACATATAGTAGCTATGTCATTGTGAGGCTTGATTGATCGCCCACCGACCTTGACCTAACAATTGATGCTGCGCGAACTTAGTTTGATTTGCATTGCTTCATTTATGTCAAAAATAATATAAATATATCCTTAACACAAGAGTCTTCGCAAAGTCAGACTTCGCTTCAAAAGAGTTTCATGCGTAGTTAATGAGTATTGAATTGTAGACTTTAACTACTACACGTATTAGTAATACGAAACCCTATCATGCTTTACCATCTTGTCAAAAGAGAGAGAGATAGAAAACGTTTTTCAATACCATAATATTTAAATGTCACATTTTTCACGCGATTGGTAATACCGACTGAAGTGGAGCGTAGTGGGAGCGTAAATTGACTGTTGACAGTATACACAAGGTTAAGCGTTTGACCCACTTGGGTGGGTGACGTCCATGTCCCTTCCGCGTCTTAATATTATGTACTTTTTGTTGATAATACATTTCATTAGTCAAAAGTACTGGCAAAGGTAATTTGTTTATTGCTTAAATTACAAAATGTAAAGAATGTCAAGAACAATGAAAATACCTTCTATTTTTATTTAAAACTAGCTTCCAACCTCAGCTTCCATCCCAATTTGTATTCTAAAAAGCATATTACCAACCTGGAAGTCTTTTTTTAGAAACCTTCAAAAGGTCCCCGACCGCCCTGGGAGAGGCAGATCGGGGTATGTGGGATTTTTACCTCAATAAAACCCCCCCTGTGGCCATCTCAGTGCTCAGGAGGGACTCCGGGTACTCTGATAGGACGCACCGGTGTCCCCCCACAATTTGCCGGGGCACATCCCCGGGGCAGCTGTGACGCCGCCCCTGGAGACCTCGCTGTGCAAGGCAGCGCGAGCCACATCGCGCTGCCACCATCCCGGGCCCGCGCCGGTGGTCAAAGCTCCCACCCCGACCACCGCCAGCAGGCCCTCCGGCCCCCTTTTAGTCGCCTCTTACGACAGGAAGGGGATACCATAGCCATATTCTTAGACCCTGGCTATTGGGTGGAACCTGGAAGTCTATTCTAAGCTGACCCCACGGTTTTATCGCGTGTGATATATATAACGTTCATATTAAAACCGCGAGAGCTGCCTTGGTCCTGTCTGTGTATACTAGAATTATAACTATGCCAAATCTAAGCACGGACAGACGAACAGAGAGACGGAGTCAGGAGCGAGATTATAAGGGGAACCCTTATAATCTTAAGTGAGTTATGTCAAACTCTCAGAGGTCATCTGCAAAGTAAAAGAGAGTTTTAAATGAATTAGATAGGTAGTTCATGTTTTACTTTAGTCATTCAACTCATACCAATCTTTTTAGGTCCGCGTTTGAAACAAGTATCAACTTTGGATGTGAGAGCGTGTGCTTAAAAGAACTTAAAGTTGAATACCTTCAGTTATCTGTCGGTGTTTTGACAGGATGGCTTTTAGTTTTTGTTCTATCTTATTGGCTCAAACCATACCGAGAAAAAAAAATATTATTTTGAAAAGTATAAGATTGTTTTCAAAGTCTGACTAGCTAATTGATTTACTTATATCTCACATTGTGAAGTTGAGGAGTATGTTCTTTATAAGTTGTAGGTTAATTATATTCTACAAGTCGGAAACCATACCAATATATAAGGATACAACCAACCTGACGTGTAGTATATTCATTACAAGCTGTGCATCTACAAGACTCAACTTAATTTCATGGGTTTCATTTCATTATTTCGTGGAATGCAAATTGTTTTAATAAAGTAGCGTAAGTTACTCCATAGTACATTCACCATCTGTCAGTGAAAGTCCCGTTCAAATCGGTCCAGGCATTTCTGCGATTAGCCGGCACAAACAGAAAGACAGAATGAGATTTATTTTTATTTTTATGTAGATAAAGTATACTTTCGCATGCATTTAGTAACAAGCTGTTAATTAGGAATTACAAACAGACACTTCAATTTTATTTATCTGTATGTACAGATGTCAATCTAAAGTCGAAGGTCTGTGTCCAACAGTAGCATACAAGTATCCGAGCCACAAAATAGAACCTTATATATTGCCGACGTCATCTTAACTTCTGAAAATTTTACTTACCGTAAGAAAACGGTATCACTTATCATGTATCATAATACGTAGAACAGGTTACCCGTTGCCTCTGTTGTTTTTGCACTTGTATGTGTATAATTATTTCTCCATTAAATTTGCCCTACAGCATATATCTTCACCTCTGCTTACTTACTAATAATTATTTAACTAATATACTCCACATACTGCCTCGTTGGTCTCATACTGCGGAACACGAAGTTCCGAGTTCTATCTCCGGGTCGGGCAAAGTATTATTGGGTTTTTCAACCGTAATTTTCCGGTAGCAGCCTAGAGCCTCGGTTAATGGCAATAAGCTTGCCCCCATTACATGGGACTTAAACATAAATGGCGAATTTAGATGTATTAAGTACACCTCTCCCTGCCCATATATGTTTGAATATGTATGTAACTCTACATCAAAATATAGATAAAGGAAACTTCTTGTAAGAAACCAATATCTACACTAGCTTTTTGAATGACTAAAAATACGTTTTTCTAATGCGTGTAAAAACCGGTAACTATAACATTTCCGGTTTTACGAAACCTCACGAACTGTACAATCGAATATCCTGTAATAGGCAAAGGATTTTTTTAACTTAATGAATCATCAAAAAGTAAAAGTTGTTTTATGGTTGTGGTCATAAATTTAAAATGTATAGAAATTATTATTATGAATGATCAATCACAGCGTCAATGTTGCCTAGAGAAAATGTTGATATATTGATTAACAAGTATGAAATTATATCTTATGTATAAAATTCTCGTACCTCAATGTAAGTTACCATACTCCTCCGAAAACTCTGGACCGATTTGTATGAAATTTTGTGTGCATATCGAGAAGGTCTAAGAATCGGCCAACATCCATTTTTCATACCCATAAATGGTAAGGGCGAAGACCTCAAAAAAAAACATATGGCAACACCACGTTTACTGGGCATAGCTATAAAATATAAATATGTAACAGAAGAGAAAAATCATTTCGTTACAAATATTCGCTTAAAACAACATATAACAATATGGCCTAGGGGTTAATGCTACCGCTATTCCATGTTTTTGCAAATTAAAACTTGTACAGCGGTTGTGTCCTGTCTGGAATCTGTACTAATAGCTAATTATTTACCAACAAGGCACAACAACACACGTGAGTTTTACCGTACAGTTATTGTTTTCTTTTTGAACAATTTATCTTTTTATCTCCGTGGTTTGAAATTCCTGCACATAAGTTTAAAAAAAACTTATTTGTTACAAGCTGTTGGGATTCGAACTAGCGTCGTTTGCGTAGAAGGCGGCTGCGCAAACCTCATGGCCTCCACGGCCCTCGAGAACTGTATACAAATAAACGTTTTAAGTATCTATCTATGGTACTGTTGCTTGATATCCTTATAAACTTAATTACATACTAACGGTCTGAAGATTAAAACAACAGGTACGAGTATATCTATAATTGTTTGTTCCCCATTCATCGCTTCACAAACTGACATACTGATGTATACACTATAAATATATTTAAATAGGTAATAAAGCAACTAGGCTACATCATCACGCTTAGTTTGTTAATAATCGTAGCCAAGTAAACAGTGGGGAAAATTACTTCGAGGTTAGTTGAGTGCCGACATTGGATCTGTTATTATTTCATTTACGACCTTAATATAGCTAGGTAAAAGCAGCATTCAAGACAATATGAATAGACAGAAAGTGACAGTTAACACAACTTAACATACTACCATACTTATGTATTAGAAATCTATCGTGTTTGAATTGGAGGGTTCATAAAATACTGACAAAACAACGAGTGCTTTTATTCGATACTTCAAAGAGACCAATCACGGTTAAATCTCTTGAAATTGAGGCTAAAGAAAGTATTTCGTCATTGGATTAACAAGTTAAGTGTTAAATCCGTTTTGAATGCTTCAAATACATTTTGAACATTACGTGAGATAAGTGCTATTTACTACGTTGAGATAACTTGAACTTGCAATGACCTATTTTCTTATTGTTATTCTTTGCTAAAAAGCAACGGCAGTTTCTGTAGTAGTGTGTTTAAGGAGGTGTCCATGAATAATAGATAAGTATTGTACTCAAAATTTAGATATGCGTGATGGCTGCCTCTTGTATTTAAATCGGTGAAAGTAAGCAAGGTGTCTGCCCTGCAGCGGTGAACGGTGTCTATCCTTAGAAGTTTAATGCTCTAAGATCTCTCCAGATATTGTTTGAACAATTGTTATTCCATTGATATTATAAGCGTAAAAACCTTGATTATAAGTCAAGAAATTCACAATAAATGACCGAATTTGGAAGTTAACTGTGTTTACACCCTCGTGCCTCGGAAAGCACGTTAAGCCGATGGTCCTACGCCTGATCTCTCTCCGGTCGTGTCGGATTGCCTCCCATCGGACTACGAGAGTGAGGGAATAAAGAGTGCACCTGTGTTTGCGCACACACTTGTGCACCATAATATCTCCTGCGCAGTTGGCTGATCCTCGTTGAGATTAGCCGCCGTAACCGAAATTCGGTAGGAGGCCATTATAATTATTATTATTAGTGGTGCCAGTGACGGTTCTGTTAAATAAGTCCAGCCGTTTCAGTGTTCAATATATACACACTAAAATGTAATCGCTTCTCTGTTTCCTTATCTTTCTTCTTCTCTGTTTATGGATATTTTACTACTTCCTGTTGTTTATGGAGAACGAAAGAAAGAAAGAAAGAAAGAAAGAATATAAATTTATACATAACAACATACGTAAAGGAGCGAAAAGGTTTGTCGTGACAATAGATTATAGTTGTTCCGAATTGGACCCAACTCAGCATAATCTGGCTGTCACGGTGATGACAACCATCACAGATCTTCCGCTAGGACCAAGTCGTGACGTCACAGCACGGTCGCACGGGCAGTGGCCACAATACAACTTAATCTGAATACAATGTGATAATAACAAAAACGAATATAACTAAGATAAAAAACAAAAAACAAATACTTCACAGAAAAATACAGATTTTAAGTATATAATTATCATCAGACTTTTTTACAATACACTAGACTTCATGAGTAAAAAACCAACAAAAAGGGAAAAACGAAATAATAAAAATTGCGTATAATAATGTGTCCTTAAATAGCACTGGAATCAAGCTTTAGAGCCTCGTGAGTTTTCTGAAAGTCAGAGAATATTTCTTTAATTTGGTTCTGAAATTACGTAAAGAACGCTCACTATCTCTTCTCTTTTTGTCGCCATTGTTTTGCTCACACATTAATTACTAAATATAAAATTAGCTGTGGTGGCCTGGAGGTTTGAGCTTTGAGGTTTGAAGGAAAACATCGTGAGGAAACCTGCATATTTCTGAGAAGTAATTCAATGACGTATGTTAAGTGTTTGAGACGGCGATGGACTCACCATCTGTCACGTTGGCACTTAATCATCTTCGGTGAAAAGTGGGTGTTGTGATTACAACACCTCTGCCTACTCCTTCGGGGAGTACAGGGGTGAGCATATGTAAAATTTGTTGATTGATACAAAACTGTGCCGCATATTTCAGTCATAGATCTCTCATTTGGTTGTTTTTGTTTTATTGAACATGAAAATGTTTTATTTAGTTTAGGCCCTGGAATTGCATTATGATCGTCGGAGAATTGACCACGATTGAATAGCCGGGCACACAGGCAGACAGAAACAATTTTTTTTTTGTGCCTTATATACTTTCACATGCAAAGTTAATTCGGAATTTCGAACAGACACTTAAAATTTTATTTATCTGTGTAGATTTATTTGTAAAATAACAACAGATTTATAAAAACAATATATATTTATTTGCGGTGGTTTAAAATTAATGGATTATTGCTACAAAAACATACATACAACCAGCCAACCATATAGGTGATTGCATGTTATTGGATTTGCTTTAGGTTTTGTTGAAATACTAGAGAAAAATTACAAGTTTATAGCAAACTGAGCCCCGTGGTTTCATCCGCGTGCAATTTAACCACTACGAAGTCTTTTAATTGAAAAGGGGGCCTACCACCATCGGCTGGCGTGACCAATGCGTGCTGCTTAAACAATGATGGTTGGCCCCCTGTAGGCTCTACCATGGAAATAAGTAGAGACGTCTTTCAGCATTTCAAGAAATCATTTCTTTTCATGGAAGAATGTGGATAGCCAGAAGTTTAGTAGTTTGATAGTGACAAGTTACCACAGAATAAGTAAAATAAAAAAAGAACGGAAGTGGAACATGATGTCGATTACTTCGATAGTTCCTTCGGGTATTATTACATCGATTTAGCTAAGTTTCATTTTTAGGAAACTAGCAAAGCTGGGCATCTAGGAACTGGGACTTAAACGTAACTGACGAAATATGGGTGTAAAATAAGTACACCTGTACCTGCCCCTTATGTATGTATATAGGCAGTTCTTTTACTGCCTAATACCAACCTATATCTTTACAATTTTTAACAGCACAGACAAGTGATTTGAGCTCGACTCTGGCGCACGTAATACTTAAAGTAGCATTAAAGAATGATAAATTTAGGATCCATTGTAAAACCTGAGAAGTCATATTCGTGTAGGAACATAATGCAATAGGATTCATTACTCAATTGACTTCTTTCGACATAATATTTTGCCGCTTGAGTACACATCAGGGCTCCATGTCCTTCATGAAATATTTGCATTTTAAAATCTATTACTTATTTCTTTTAGGTTCCAATTCTTTGAAGTGTCAATTACGCAGTAAGTGTATCTAACTTCATTTTGCAAGTAACATGAAGCAAACAGTACATTTTCATTTATTCATCTGTTTGCTTAATAACCTGCTTGTTGTGATCGGAAAATTGGTTAGAAGCTATATCATCACGACATTGTTATCAAAGATAAGGTCGTGAGGGTCCTAATTTTTTTGTGTAACACATTATTGAATTTATTTGGGAAAATCTCACCTCAACACTTTCCGCAACCTTCTAGATGTGTATAAGTAACTAATAATGTGAATAATGTGAGTCATTGCAGTTGTGAGGCAGTCATGTGGAAAGGCAAGCTTGTGAGGTTAGCGTTACTAATGTACTAAATAATTATTAAATTTTTCCTTGTTCGCAGGGTGACGACAGGATGTCGGGCTCGACATTGCTGCTGGCAAATACACTACTGACGAAGAAGATTGATGACGACACTCCACACTTCATCTCGAACACTCCAAGAAAAAACAGAGACTATGAGTAAGTTCATTGCGTTAGTGAGGACATATCTCTACTATACTAGTTACTATCTTCATCATCTCTGCAAGGCATAAGCTTCCTCTTTGTTGCGCTATTCTCAGGTCTTGTGCGAAGCTTATTCGGGTCTTCTAGATTTTCTATATTGTTGACCCACCGGGTAACAAATCGCCCTGGCGACCTTACTATCTTAGCTGGTGAAAATATGTTTTGGGTATAAGCTCCGGACTTTACCACTGCATTCTGTTTTATTAATGGAAAGTATAGTAATTTATCATATCATGCAGAAAAAATTGTAGAACATCCTGAAGAAATCTGTACTTCGCACAGGATAGTGGAAATAGCAAACTGAAGGAACTGAATATTTTGAGCTCACATTGGCAGTTATAGGTGAAATTTGGAAGATCATATGGTTACAGAATAAATTAAAGCCAATCTGGCTTGAGTTCAATCGTGAAAGGCGAACTAGCTATGAGATATCCTGAAAAATAAGTGCGCCAACCAGCGTTCCACTAAGAATCTGACTTTCCTAATGGAGACAGACTGTCAAACGATTGTTAGAGTCGATATACAGCGTTCCAAAATAGCGCGATTTTTAAAATATTTCAATCCGCCTCGTACAACAACTCTGTGGAACCAACTGCCGCCGGCGGTCTTTACGAACCGTTACGACCTTGGGAGCCTTCTAGACGAGAGCATATTCTTTCCTCAAAGGCCCGCATCGCACTTGCAAGCAATCCGGTGTTGCAGATGTTCACGGGCGGCGGTGATTACTTCCCATCAGGCGAACTTCTTGCCCATTTTCTTCTTTTTCATAAGAAAGAGTGTGACTTTTTGCCGATTACGAGGCTATAAACAAGACAAGAACTGCTTTCTAAATATATAAAATATCTACAAACACTGAATACAGAAATCATTACAGTGCAGAACAGACGTTAGAGGCGCAGTTTGTAATACTTTTGCCATACTTGTCTAATGACCTCTGAACTAAATCTAGCTAGATCCAAACCGCAAAACGTCGTAAATAAGCCGTAAAATTTTCTTAGCACAACATTAGCCTAGCTAGCTATGAATGTTGCTCAATCGGCTCAGTTGAATGCGATAAAAACGAATTCAGTTTTGCATGCATACCTTTTGTTCAGGATCAACTAGTGTTAATCATATTTTTTGAAAAGGTAAAATGTTCAGGGATTTTTTTACACACTGTGCAGAAGATCACTTTACCCTTCTTATTTTTATTGTAACAAATGAAAAACATCTTGTTTGAAAAAGTCCCATAAGTGGGCTGTAAAGATTCCATACTACCGTAAGTGCCGTAACAACAACACAAAGAATCTTCATTTCGTAGTTTTTTGACTCAATCACCGTGACACTGTCAATCGCAGACTTTCGATGTTAACTCTCCATTTATAGACGAAGACAAAATGTACCGCATTCACATTAATCGCAAAAATGAATGCTTTCACTCTTTACCTATATCATTAGGTACCAAAATATGATTGCTTAGTAGTGGTTGTGCGATCTAGAGTTGTAGCCCAATAATAGCTTGATGAGCGTTCGTCTAGCGAAAGTGATACATGGTCTGAGCCGCCTGCGGAGAAGCGGAAGACAGATTTCTTGTTCGGCCTCGCGCGTCGTTCATCGGGGCCGCGCGGTCGGCCGGGAACCTATTCATTAAAAGAATCGGTAGCCGTCGAATTCCTTGGTTACAATCCTTTTGAATTGTAGGTAAACCAATTAACTTTAAATCGGTGTATATCCCTATTTATCTGTCTCTGGGTCAATCCTTGTCATTTCATTTGGATTATTATTGTAGATGTACCTACTCTTATTTCATAGAAGCATTCCTCCAATATAAACTAAATTCCTTATAGGTATTCCATTACTATAAACTTTTAGCCCATGTCTGAATAATGTATATGTGTGTAACTCACAGGTGGCAGGTGGTTTGGAGGAACGTGCTGGCGTTCGTATACTTGCACGCTGCCGCTGTTTACGGCTTATACCTTATGTTCACCGGAAAAGTGAAGATATGGACTATAATATTTGGTAAGGGCATCTCTTTGAATACCCCATCATTATAAGTGTGGACCTCGGTGTATCTGTTAGCGTGTCAATCTAGCAACTAGGCAACATAGCTCTGCCAAACGAATGGACCGATTTTGGTTAAATGTTTGTTTGCTGTATATTCAAGATGTGTTTGAAAAAATCGATAGATGGCACTGGATCCCTCTGAAAGACCTTCCTATGATCTGATAAAAGAGTTGCTTTTTCATGGTTCCAGGTGTGAGTTTTGCGATAATGTCAGCGATGGGTGTGACGGCGGGTGCACACAGGTTATGGGCGCACCGCGCGTACAAGGCGCGCTGGCCCCTAAGACTGTACCTGGCCCTCATGCAGACTATGGCCTTCCAGAACCACATATACGAATGGGTGCGGGATCACAGGTACTATCTTATTTTAAGTTGTATCATTCGTGGGTCCCTATTCCTTATATGCTCAACATATGTACCTTAAAAACTCCCTAAACAAGCCGGCAGATTTTGCCCATAACGAGTAACTAGGCACTTATACTTCTCTGGATTTGGATTTACCTTACACAGCTGTTTGCCATCTAGCTAGTGCATTGCAAAAGAGTCATAGTGTCAGTTCCTAATTTGCAGTACTTGCATTGTTCTAGGTATATGTTTATCGTATGAAGATCGTTCACAATAAATGTCCTTATATTAAGAAAGTAATAGGGGTGGAGGATCTTTCCTCTCATAATCATCCTGGCTGTTGTTGAAATACGAAATACGAGTATCATAGACATTTCTTTCGTGGTTTTTAATTTATATCGACTATGATGAGAGTTTACCAGCTGCATGAAATAATATTTCACATATTATGATATTTCAACAAACGATAACATTCAGAATGAGAAGCATTCAAGCCTAAACAATTAGGGAGGATAACATATGATATATTAGAAACTATTTCGTATCTGAGGATAATGAAGGGACTGAAACCCTTTCTTCATTCAAAAGTTCTTGATCTAAATACTTTTTGTACCATAAACTCGATAAATGCGGTTTTTATTGTGGCTTGCGCAAGGTGAAATGAGTTTTTAACATTAATTTATGTTCAGACAACGTGCATACATACATAATCTGTTAAAATGAAACTCCACATCCGTGAAGCCTTTATAATTCTTAATAATTAACTTGTAATATGTTGCGTTAGGAATGAAGTGGCGTTGTAGCCTTTGACTCTAGTGCGCGTTTGTAATTTGTAGGATTTTGCTATGGATCTACATAGCCCAATGACAAAGCCGTGTGGTAGTATTTACTTTTCTTATTAAGATTGCTAGTGTTCCTCTTTACGGGATAGTGAGAAAGGAAAAATGCTAATATGTGGGTTTATGATTTGAGGTATGTTAGGAAGAACGAAGGACGTTTTCAAGTAGTCGAAAAATCCAAATTGTCAGTAATTAATAAAAATACACTCAAAAATCCTCATTAGCAAAGGGCTGAGTAAACCGCGTCTCCATGCAGAGTAATCGGGCGTAATCGGTGCGAGTGAGGGAAAATAAAGGGAAGGGTCGGGGATACATCGGCAGGACACCACGTGATCCATGCTTTGTGCAATAGAGGAATTTTTAGGAGATTTACGTATTAAATAATAAATTAGGGGGCCTTACGTATATCATTTCACAAATCCATTATAAATTATGAGTATATTTTTTACATATTTAGGACGAGACTCAGATATTTTTACTCGCCTAAAGATGTCCTTCGTTCATCCTAACACACTGTGTAGTTTTGAGAAGTAATTACTTCAAGTTTATCTTTGGATCTACATGGCAATTGGGCTAGAGGCAATGAGATTCGAAAAATGTTTTAAGGTGCACATGCAGTGAAGTTGAGTTTACGCAAAATAAGCATATTATAGATCATCAGCTTCCTGATATTAAACTATATTGATTTAAGGGTTCATCACAAGTTCACGGAAACGGATGCGGACCCACACAACGCGCGACGAGGGTTCTTCTTCTCGCACATCGGGTGGCTGATGGTGCGGAAACACAAGCAGGTGTTCGAGAAGGGAGCGTCTGTCGACATGTCTGACTTAGAGAAGGACCCCATCGTCATGTTCCAGAAAAGGTACTATTATGTTGATAATGACCAATCAGTCTCTGGGTGGTAATCACCAGTACCTTGTCTGTTGTAGAGCCAAATAAATATTTCATTATTTAGTCCTTATCATCTATAGAATTACTTAGCGGATTTAGTTTTCGATATCTCTAAGGTAACATTGCTGATATGGTTATCCATCCCCCAGTCTTTCAGTAGGAGACGTCTCTACATTCGCCTCACACTCAAACTCAAACTCAAAACTTTATTCGATTAGACTTTAAAAAGGTACTTACTTTCAAATCGTCAGAATGACATAATTAAACAGGGTTATGCTACCGCCAGGTTCGGAAGGTTGCTTATATTGCAAAAAAAACCTTGCAAGAAACTCAATTACTACTCTTTTGAAAAATGCTATACAATTTTAATAATACAAAATAAATCACTTAAGAAATATATCTCTTTTTGTTTATGTTAGACTAAAAGATAAAACATCGCAAGGGTCCTCGAAAGAGTAAGAAAAACAGGAAGTACAAGTGCATTAGCGTTTAGCCGCATAGTGACTTTTCTGCATAGTAACTGTAGGCCTAGAAAAAGTAAAATTTTTACGCCCTTGCGCTATTAGAAACGATACAAAATGTATGAAAATCACATAACTCGGACACATGACACGTCATTCCCGTTCCCATGTCTACAGTCTCTGACTTACTTAATAAGACTATTGACGCGTTCTGCGGGCCTAATTAGCCTTATCATTATGCGCTCCAAAGACGAATTAGATTATTTACTAGAAACTTAGTCGTAATTCTATTAACAACAGTTTAGTGAAACCTATGATCATTAATTTATTATAATTATATGGTCAAAACAAAATATAACACAAACGATTATACGACGCTTATCTATATATATATTCGCTTTATAAAATTATGTCAATCTAACATTATTGTAAGAAAAGTATAATATATTAATTGTTTAATAGTGCGTAATTTACTGTTTAGTAATCTTAGTTAATCTGCAATTAAGCACAATGTAAATGTATATTTCGTATATATAGTATACTTATCTACTGTGCTCGTCACGTAACGAACGTGTTATAAAAAATGTTCTACTGGTTTGTATTATAATGGTAATATATCGTACATATCTGTTAACACTAGGTACTATATATATTAGATTCTCGAAAAATCGGTGCTAAATACGGTACTCAATTGGACACAAATAAATATCAAATTTATAGGATGTTCTGTATCATGCAGACCATACATATAAAACATATTTTACAGAAATATAAGAGATATAGATACTTAGATAGATACTTCGTTATAGATATAACAAAACCAGGAATAATTTTTAAGTACATGGAAGCCGCTTACCTCACAAAATGGCCGGAGATAGCCCTGGATCGGAAGGGTTGGAAAGAGAGAAGGGAGGCCTTTGCCCAGCAGTGAAACAAATCGGGCTCTAAATAAAAAAAAAATTAAAAAATAGAAGCCACAAAGAAGCTATTGACCAAGTAACACACAAACGTTCCGTTAAATTTATAATCTTGGTATAATACATACATAGGTCTCCTTAAAAGACAAGCGATGCACCCCGGCAAGGGTTGAATATTTTAATGTGTGACGATATATTCGTCTCTTAACTCTTCTAGAAACATATTTTACTCACACCAGTACCAACTTCCCTAAGACGATAAAGATATCTAATACCCTAGCACATATGTGCACATTTTAAGTACCTAGAAACTCTTGTTTAAGTCGAAGAATGTGCATACGATACAAAATGTTGATCTGGCATTGATGACTTGCAAGAGTTAACCCATGTTTGATTGAATTCTAGGACTTACCTGGTGACAATGCCGCTGTTGTGCTTCATACTGCCCGCCTGGATCCCCTGTTACTTCTGGAACGAAGGCGCATGGATATCGTGGTACGTGGCCGCGATAACGCGGTACACGGTGACTTTGCACTTCACATGGCTCGTCAACTCCGCGGCTCACATCTGGGGCAACCGACCATACGATAAGTAAGATAGTTTTATATAATGTGCTTGAAGAGTTATAGAAAGTAGATATGTAATATCAACACATATACAATTCAAAGTCCTGGTTCACTGAAAAAGACGCACAGCCTGAACCGCTGGTCCTAGAGACATGAAATTTGGAGAGTGTTACTTGGGGTGTAGGTATAAAGTAAAAAAAGAGTTGTATTAAATTGGTGGAAAACCATAAAGGGGGTTAAAATAGGGTTGACATTTTGTATGGTAAATTTTACTGCTACAAAGGCAAAGTTGCGGGCGCATGCTAATTAGTGGATAATATAGTGTGATGAGCACGAGTATTTTACACAGTTTTAATTAGTGTATTTTTGTAGAAAATGTGAGTTTATGTTATGATTTTAAATGTGGGTACTATATCTGTAATTTACGTTAAAGTAATTTAATCAAAATTTCAACAAAATTGATTCAGTTAACAATAGGAGCAAAAACGAAGGTAACAATTTCTTTCCAACATATAATGTGGTTATTACTACAAAGTAACTAACTAAGTAGGAACCTTTTTTTTTTTTTTTAACGTGGAGAATCCGTTATGGATACACCAACCGCCGCGGGGGCAGCGGAAGGGTTATGTCGGACTCACACCGACTAAACTCCACGGTGTTCCTCCAAGTCGCTAAGTGGGGGCTGCACGTGAAACGTCTTCACATGCTTCGCCGTGACCCCCCCAACTAAGTAGGAACCTAGGAGAAATTTTATTAGATTTCGTAAAATTGTGTGAGTGGCCATGACATGTATTGTATCATCCATGAATGAGTTACTGCACCTAATTGTACCTCGAGGGTTTACCAATAATTGGCCGCGAGTGTACGACCTAGATACGGATGAATACATTTGTAGGTCTAAGTAGATATTATTGCGTTGAAATATTTACCGGTTACAGTTAAGGTGAGATTCATGTGATTGATAATTTGGATCCCCTATTAACGTTTTATCTATTATGGCATATAATCCTGTATTAAACCAGCTGTCAAAACGGGGACTTAAAATATCCAAATTATTAGTATATACTTGCATTTCATAAATTTAAAAGCTTAGTTAAGCCATTTTAGATTTTTCTGAAAGTGTAAGTCCATTCAGAAATACTTACGTAACATTACAAAATGTTTTTTTTTAAATATAATTTGTGTTGACGTGGAATAGTCCAAATATTACCTACTTGAAATATATTAACTCTTAATCCGTCCTATTTGTAAAGTTTTGCATCTAGAAACTCTTCACCTTTGTCAAACTTATCACAACTGCTGAACAGGCCAACGATGATCGTTCAAGCAGCGCGTATTAAGAACTCTGACGTTTAATTTTACTTTACTAAAATGAAACGTCAAAGCCCAAAAGTTACGCTCTGCTTAAACCGATGATGGTAGGCCCCCCAAGTACCATGGTTTCGGCTTTTGTTTCAAAGTACCTGCATAATAAGTATTACGCTCATCAAATAATGCTTCTCCGTTGCTGTTGCAGAACAATAGGCGCTACAGATAATAAGACCGTAGCCATCTGGGCGCTCGGCGAGGGCTGGCACAACTACCACCACGTGTTCCCGTGGGACTACAAGGCGGCTGAGCTGGGCAACTATAGCACCAACCTCTCCACCGCCCTTATAGACTTCGCTGCTAAATATGGTAAACAGGATTAAAAAAACTGCCCAACACCATTAGAAAATAATTTAATTGAAATGCGCCATAGTAACGACACCACAAAATTAAATCTCAATTGGTACTACTTATATCTCTACTCAGTAGATACATAATTATATGCCAATAGCTGTGCTCCGCGGTTAACCTGTGTAGATATAATTTCATGGGTGGCTCGCGCAATCCTAATATTTTTTAAATAAAAGTAGCCTTAGTCACTCTTTGAAACATCAGCTATCTGCCAGTGAAAGTCCCGATCCAGCCGTTTCCGAGATAAGCCGGAACAAACAGACAGACAGACAGACAGAGGAAATAACAAAAAGTTGCTGTTTTTAACTATGTATCGTACATAGTCGTACGTTTATAATGCATTTAATGAAAAGCTGTTTATTTGGAATTATAAACAGTCACTTAAATTTTATTTATATGTATAGATGTATAGAAAATAAATTTATAATTTATAATAAACTGGTAAACGAGTAATTTGGGTTTTCAGTCAGTTTTGTTTGACATTATATGTTACTAAGTACGAGTAGGTATCATAAGAAACTATGACGGACTTCCAGCAGTTTCTCTTCAATTACTCGAGACGCTAAGGGATTCAAGGCACCTAAAGTAAAATAATGGACCACGAGGAGGGTTGAGATTTTCCCAGAAACTTAATTCTAATTTCCGTCATAAATATATTGTTGTATTTTCCGTAATAAATGTAATTTTCTGAAATTATAATTTGTAGACAATTTCGTGGTTCTTTGTGGTAATTATATTTCATAAACTACAATTTCCACAAAAACAGTGTTTTTCCAAACAAACATTAGGGCCGGCAACGTGCACGTGTTATCTGTCACATTGAGTCCATAGCGGTAACCACTTACCTCCAGATGAGCCACGTGCTTGTTTGGTAACTGGTTACTTTACTGGCTGGTTAAAAAAAAAACTCGCACAGTATATTTATTTAACCTACATTTTGTTTTAATTATACTGATATCCCCAGGTTTGGCATACGATTTAAAGACAGTATCAGCTGATATGATCCGGAAGAGAGTGAACAGGACAGGTGATGGATCTCACCCTTGGGCTGATGACGAGGGAAAAGAGACCGACCCATCAAACGAAGACCACCACCATCCTGAGAATCCCATTTGGGGCTGGGATGATCAAGACTTGCCAGATGAGGATAAACAGCTTGCAGAAATTGTGCATAGAAAAACTGAATAGGGGTCTTAATGTTACTTTTTTTTGATACTACCGCGTTATTCTATAAGGTTTGTCAACGTTGGTGTCAATCGTAGGAAATCGTGACATACCTTACAGTATAACGCGGCAGATTGGCTCATTTTTTAGATACTTACTTGCCTCTTGTTTTAACATAGAGAAGTTTGGCATTCGTTTCATAACGAAGCTGTCCAATGTAAGATTGATAGCGGTTAGTCAATCTTCATAACTTCTTCCTTTTGTCAGATGAGGTATCACCAAGTGGCTGGAGTTCGATTGTTATTTGTAATGGGTCAGGGCTCGTCTCACGACTTGTATATTTTTATTTTCTTCTTCAATGATGTATTGTAGGTAATTTTATTAGTTCGTTGTTAAATACACATAACTTAGATAACTTTATAATTTAATGTGATATTTTTAAAGAACCCTCGGTGACTGCTCTTAGATTATTTCATTATTTATTATTTTTTATTAAGGCCCTACGAACGAACCTTCAAATTGTATTTTATATGACGAATCGTCTTGATATGCACTTAAAAATGTAGTAGGCCCTTAATGAAAACAGATCTAAATATATCTTGTCTATAGATATAGAGGGAGCCAGATGTACATAGAGAGTTTGGCTTTCTTATTTCCATTTTTTATGTTATAATAAACTGTTACAAGACTTTAATAATTATTGTTTTTTAAATTAAGGGATCGTTTTGTAGTATTTGTATCTATTTGCTCAATTAATTGTTTAGTGCAAATTTTTTATATGGTAATAAAACTGCTACAAAATGTTTACGAGTTTGATGTTACCTAGCAATGTGGGATAAGTTCCTTGTAGTAATTTTCCCGCGCGATGCTGAATAAGATCGTGGGCGAAAATGTAAGTTATTTGAAACGATTCAATTACTGCTTTAATATGTTTAATTACATCTCGTAGCACGGAAATTATACTTATAAGAAATCATCTCGAATTTTCGGCAACATTTTTGACTAGCACGAAGTTAAACTAAGCTTTACTTTTTCGTAGTGGTTTGTGTAAATATTGATACAATTCTTCAAATTCTTGAAAATATCTTGATTTTGTTATGGTCAAAGGTAACAATTGTAGGATTTAAAGATATCTTTCAAAACCCTATGCTATGTTTTATGAAACTACTACTTATTCTCATCATGTTATCTCGGAGGGAAAGGAAAGTTAAAATTGGTACGTAGGTTAACTTAGATCTAAACTACTTATTTTTCGCCGATGTTGCGGTTGTCTTCGTGACTTGACTTCTTGTTCTCTTTAGATATGCAGAGGTATTCGACAAAATTAGTTTTTTTTATTTCTCCTATTTCATTCTTTCGACCTACCCAGGTAGGTACATAATTGTAAGATTTATACCAGTAAGAACAACGGCCCGAATCCAAAGATTTTAACAATAATAATTAAGTAGGTAACTGTCAAGGATACGACAAGCGGGCTGGAGCTTTTCTAGATAATCAGCATTGCTTTGCAACGTAGCAATGCTGCCAGCCTTCATGGCACGATCCCGAGAGACACAGATTTGGGCCCAGATTTCTACTTGTAATTAGTTTTAATTACTATTCCTTGTGTATATAATAAACTTTTTATCTAATTGATACATACCAACTGTGAACTCGCTTTTTATGTCTTTCATAAGGGTTATGAAAGATTATTAATTCTTGGGCAGTTTATCAAATAAAGATTCAAATTAACAATCAATACACATTGCTTAACAAGCTAAAATAATATATTAAGTATCAACAAGTTATTTAAATACTTAGAATAATCTATGTGGGTTCTACTTACAACGAATAGCCTAAAACAGTTTGGTGTTAACTTAGACTAGAGGCTTATACTTGTTGTCCTGAATAACGCAGACTATACCAAAATATATGCAAACAAAATCAATGTTGAACATGCACGCAAATAGAGTTTTCCACAAACAACCTTTATTCTTGTAGATTGTGTTATTCAGGACAAGCTGTCCATAAATTATTAATAGAATATTTTGGCAATAGTTCTCAGATAAGAAAATATAAGTTACAGTGCAGATTTACTGCTGGATTTCTTGTACTTATTGCCTAAAACATTAACAAACTTCCCACCGTAATACTGGTTAATGAACTCTGAGTCCGTGGGAACCTCTTCAATATTATCGAAGCCCTCGCTGGCAGCATGCTCAGGTCCTGATACCTTGATCTCACTGGGTTGGTAGAAGATATCGAAATGTTCATGAGTGGCTTGGGGGTCTTCTTCATAATGGATTGGCGAGTGTTTCCCTTCGTTCTTGTACCCTTCATTAACATAGATTACCTTATGATTGTATTTGTCATTGAAGGCATTGTTTCTTAGTAGGGTGAATACAGCTCCAACTAGAGCCATATTGTTCATCATTCCCACGACGACTGTCATCATCTTCATGGCTGGCAAGATGAAGGGCAAGATGGCGGACATTAGCAGGCCAGGCAGCATTAGGAACGGCACTATTTTGTAGAATGTCTTCTTAAACTTCTTCATACTGCTACGACCCGATTCTGTTGCATGACCTGAAAGTGGGTAAACGTCAGCTTACTTTTTTTTTTTTTTTATGTAATAGTAATAAATTTGTTTATTTGGCATACATTATGGTACATTTTATTTATCGATGTCATCCGCAGAAGTTAGAAACTGTGTCGCGGATATTTTTCATACTTTTCATCCGGATACAATTATTGTAAATGGAAAAAGTACATCTGACGAATAATAAAAAAAAATTATCTTTATTTTACAAACTACTTTCAAATTATCAAGAGGACAAACAAAAAATACATTATACAAGAATCAAAATTTTACCAATGGGTACAATAGGTTGCATCTTGTGGTCAAACTGTCTATCTAGCAGTTTGCTTCGTTTTGAATCATAGAACCGATTTTGATGAAATCTGCATAGGGCTGATACAGTGTACATAAGAAATGACACCAAATTCAAATGGATGCAAATAATTGGCTTTGACGCCGAAGACGCTAAACCGTCATAGAGATATGTGCCCAAAGGACACAATTCGCTTAATGAGAGATGAGTTAAAAAACGAATTCACTAGAGGGGTCAAATCATGAAATGAAGATTTTTTTTATTACTATTTTTAGTACGGAAATATGCTAAGAAATCTCAAAACCGCAACAAAATATTGCAAAAACTATCAATGTATATTTGATCATAGCATAAAGGCACAACCATTTCCTCATTGATACTTACACTAAACTAACGCACAACTATGGTAAACATCAAATAAATTTCAACATAGCTTTTAATGGTATCCTTGTAATATTGGGAAACTAGTCGAAAAGCTTATTTATTTAATGTGCGTTCAAAAGGGGTATGGGCTCTCGTGTATCACTGGTCCGAGTTTAATAAGCTTTTCATTTCGAACGTAACAACGTAGGTAGGTAAAATATTCACTGTTTAAATATTGATTAAGTCAGAAGTCGAACTAAATTACGAATAAATGTTTGACTATGACTTACGAAATGTTTAACTTTCACTCCATAAAGAGAAAATAGTTTTATTAATTATGTAATGAATAAACTCTGAATCTAGAACTGAGAACCGAGGGTTAGTCCGCACCCCTATTAATATAGGGGTACTGTGCTTGGAGTTAGTTAGAAACAACTAGGAATTTTTATTTGACCAGACAATACTCACTTTTATAGACATCAATGTTTAGTTTTCCACTGCCGTTTGATTCCAACTCGAACGTATAGCCGGGAATTAGATTGAGTGTCAGGGCGCGTTGTTGCAACAAATTCTGTGTCTCGTCGCATAGCTGTGAGTACAACTGTTCATCAGAGACATTCGCGTACTGCGTCCATGGGAAGCGCACCACATCTTCAGTCAGGTTAAAGGCAGTCGTTGGTTGTGTAAGGGCTTGTTTTGCTCGCCATACACTGAAGGCATTGATGCATCTTGATGCACCTAGATCTCGGCCACACGTGAGGAGGCGACGTGCCGGCAAGTTGCCCCCAATGAACAAGTCAATAGCGCGTGCGAAATGGTGTTGTGTGCTGTGTGTGAGCGAGCACACCGCCAACACGAGGATTGCGGCGAGCGCGCGCATCGCTGCCGTCGGACTGAGCGCGCCGCTTCACGATACCAAACAGCGCGTTGGAAGGGACTGCAATCATTTCTGGGGAAAGCGAAATTGTATTCGATCACACTTATGTTATTATTTTATATTTCAGGACCTCCTTAGATTGGATACCAAAATAGTTGGTGTACGGAATGTGAAATATTAATTTACCATTATAACATTGTTATATATATACTCTATGTTATAAAGAAATTATTACATAAGAACTAAGTTTTGTGAGTCTAATTCGGAATATCGTTTTCCTACCTATCCCGAGAGCGACACAGCGCGAGACGATATTTATAAAACTAAAGAGATACTTATGCCTAAGTCTTGTAACATGGAAAAGTATAGGCACTTACTTTATTATTATATTCTTATTGAAGGGTAGTCGTATTTGGACAACATAAAAAATATTCGCACGCCATTCCAGAAGGGTCCCCTGTGGAGTATGCAGAGGTTGCAATACGATGAAGTGCCAACGTGATGGCGAGTCCATCGCTGTCTCAGACATAGTACATACGTCTTTGAATTTCTTCCCCGACAAATGCACGTTTTCTTACAATTTTCCTTCACCGTAAAGATTGTGGTGCGAAATCACTGTACATAAGATATTAGAAAAGTCACGCAAGTTATAATACCGCTGGTTCCACAGCGATTTTGGATCTTGCGTCACTTGCATAACAGGCAACTACTCAAACCCCACGGCCACAACGGCTCTTTCACACGCAACCTTGGACTTTCAGAAAGTCATGTAATACTTAGTCGATTAGATAGTTATAATTGATAGGAAGTATGCAGTTAAGAGATATAACTTGTGTTAACATATCATATTTTACCAGTTACGTATTGAAATGACAGTGACTAGGTAGAGCTCCACATCACTGGCAAAAAAACGACGTGCACGACGATTTCTAGCGGAAGCTCTGAGGAAAATAAGTACCATCAATAACTAATTGAGCAGTGTGTACGGTTTTTAACACAATAGCACAATAAACTAGCTAGCCAATAAACCGTTAGTATTTAACTTAACTAAGTAAGTAGTTACTTATACTTACCTAACTGAGAAAAATGATGTATTATATTATACTATTACTTTGTCCACTTTGTTACCCTGTATCCTAATTCATCTCCTGTTAAATTTCATAAAAAAATAATGTGTTCCTAACTACTATTTCAGTACCTTTTTGATATAATCATTTATTTTATTGAATGAATGATGAAAAAGCGGACTCTTTCTTCATTTATGTTCCAAATTTATTGGAATACAAGTCAAACCAAGTCAGCGTAACAGATTGTACCCTTTATGTGTCTAATTCATGAGAAAAGAAATCCCTGAAATATTCAGGTCATTGTGCAGAATGTTGAAAGTACGCATCCGACAAGTGTTGTCAGCAATAAATTTAAATCACAAGTCGATACGATTTCGGAAAGTTGATCGAGTCATTTTTTGGTAAGTATTCAGTGTTGACAGGAAATGGCCTAATTGTCGAACCAAGTGTTCGATTAGTATGCGCACGGTCACGGACGAAATACGAATGCTTACTCATTATAATACTTCAATGTGGTCACTACGATTCCGTGTCCAGCAGCGCGCCCCGTTGCGCTTGCGCCGAATGAATTTCTCTGCAACGTGCATTGACTCCACACATGCAACCTAACATTCACTTCTCTGCGAAGAAAAAGCACGCAAATTGTAGTGCTCATAATTATTCCAACACCAGCAATAAAAATACAGTCACGATATCGTATGATTGACAGTCTGTCATATAATGATTAGTACAAAGCAAGTAAAAATACCAAGTGCTGGTTTCGCCGTAGAACTACTTTGGTTTTTGTTTTTGATTGAATCGTTATAGATATTTATTGTTTGATGTGCAAAGTCGCACGAATAATATTATGAATGAGTTTTTTTTCGTTCAACTCAATTATTCAAGTTCGTTCAAGTCAAATTAAATTAAATGAATAGTCGTGACAAGTAGCCAAAGCTTTATACTTACTACTTATTAGTGATTAAGAAATTATTAGCGGGGCCTGTACCAATAAGATTTTCTAAAAAAAATTATGTGCAGTGATTTCACACCACGTGCTTTACGGTGAAGGAAAACATCGTGAGGAAACCTGCATGTGTCTGATAAGTAATTGTATCCAAATTTTGCAGACTCCTTACCTTCTTTAGAGCAATCAAAAATAGCAGGTCCTACTCAATCATAGATACTTTTTAACTAATTTATAACATAATTTCGATTAGAAGTATTCAAAGTGTGAATATAGCTTATTTGAACACAACATGATATTATGATTTTGAATAGGTACTACAATTACATACATATGCTCACGCCTGTATTCCCCGAAGGGGTAGGCAGAGGTGTTGTTATCACAACACCCACTTTTCACCCAATTTGATTAAGTGCCAACGTGACAGATGGTGAGTCTATCGCCGTCTCAGGCACTATACATACGTCTTTGAATTACTTCTCAGAAATATGCAGGTTTCCTCACGATGTTTTCCATCACCGTAAAGCACGTAGTGTGAAATCACTGTACATACGTTTTTTTTTAGAAAAACTCATTGATACAAGCCCCGCTGGGATTCGAACTTGCGTAACAGGCGACTGCTCAAACCCCGAGGCCACCACGGCGTACTACAATTATTTAACGAAATTAATGAACGACGCAGTTAAAAATATTATCGTAGCATTAAAATTATATGCGTGGGCCGTGAAGAACAAAGTCAATTAGAAACACGTCATAATGAGTTGCACGCATACAACTTTCAATGAAAAAACAAGCACTTGTCATTGTCACTTTCCCCAGACACTTCGATAAGGATCAAAGACATTTTCCGAGGGGAGTTGTGAGTCGGACACACTCCGTTAATGATTCCACCTTAGTCCATATAAGCGAAACTGATAACGGGGGCGACATTTCTATCGCGCGGTCACGTTGTCCTGCGCTTTCTTTTGTCGTCGTGACTTTGGCCTTGCCGACCATTGTCCTCCGTAAGACACTTTATATCCTGGCATTCAGCCGAATAGCCCATCAGTCATACTCAGGCAGGCTACCGCACACAGTCGGTTGATTGGAAACATCGATAATTAAACGATAGTTAGTAAATATGTGTCAAAAAATCACAGTGCTCACTCTGGCTTATGTGGTGATATTCGTCGCTACAGTGGTTAACTGCGAAGTTGACTCCAATGTCGAGATGAAGGGGTTGTCCAACACAGGTAACTTGACTTAACAACTTATTATCTCTTCGGCAAAGGTTCTAAGTTGCATGCTTGTCCCATAGGAAACACGGGGCCAACTATGATTTTCTTGCCAAGAACTTCTAATCTTTGAAGTTTGGTTATGATTATGAGCTTCAAAGCAAATTGCCTCCGGCTCACGGTTAATTCAACTAATTGTTCCAGTAAATAATACACCAGTAAATTTTAGCAGAACGCTCCCTGCTAGATGAAAATCGGTGCAATACTTTTATAAATCGTACCGTTTATTATATCGTATATGCAAACGTTTCTTGTGCATTTAGAAAAAAGGGGGTTTTACGTGTAACTGGGAATAATTATCCCTTCAAGGCTGGGTTTTAGATATTAAATTAAGTTCAGATCCAACTGTTGTTATCGTTAGATGTTAGTTCTCGATTTATTGGAAAATTTACTTAAGCCTAACATTACGTCAATTCGTAAATCGTAAAGCAACTTGAACATTTTAGACCCACTTGCAGAAAACATTTATAAAATCTCGATTTTGTTACATCTATATCTTAAGCTCGACTGAACTTAAATCTCGTTATGCTCGTCTTACGACAAGTTAAAATACGTTTCCTGAGTGATTGAATTCAAAATAAGGTAATTAGAAATCGTAATAGGGCATAAATAGACATGCAAGACGAATCTAGTTGGAACAAATTCGCGATTTTTTAAAGATTTGCACAAGTAGACCTGAAATAAGCTGTGAATGTTTCAGAGTCGAGCGTCGGCCGTACGTTCGGCCACAATGCCTTGAAGAGGCTCTCGTTCATCTTCCTGCCTGTCATGTTCACCCTGGGAGTCATATCGACGCTACTCATGGCGCTCGCTGTCATCTCTGTCAAGAACTTGGCCATTGGTGTCGTCCTTCTCATCGTTGCTGTCAGTCAGGTAAACATAATACCGTTGAACGTATAGCTCGTCTTCATTAATCCAGACTAGCTTGCCTTTTACTTGCGTGTTAGTAAGATTTCACATACAGACTTTCAACAACCATTTTTTTCCCCACCATTTACCTAATTTCACTCTTACACTCTCTACGCAAGCGTGAAATTACGGAAAACCATTTCTTAGTGCATTAAAATTTGAACCTCTAAGATCAGCGTTCATGGCTAAATAGATGGACTCATATGGTTGAAATTCGATAAAGCACTTACTTAAATAGGGGTAACAATAACATAAGATGTAAAAATATTTCTAGGCGGTGTCTCGGCTATTCCTGACCGCGTCGTCTCCCTCTTCTCTGGTGCACCTGCACCCGCGCGCTGAGTTCCTGCCAGGCCCAGCAGTGGCCTCCCCTTGGCCCGCCGCCGGCCCACTCCTATCGCCCTGGGCTCGCTCCGATAACGAGGCCACCATCTCCGACTAAAACACGTATTATCATACGTTTTTTATTGACTTCACAGAAGAAGGAGGGCTCCAATCGAATGTTTTATTTTATATTAATTTATTTTCGCCAATTATAAACCAAGTTTGATAAAAACCTTTATAATTGGATCGCAAATATTGAATTGAGTAACAGAGTGGAAACGATATTTCGAGTAATTTTACATTATAATTATTAGTTAATTTAACCATTCCGTGTGGTTTCTATCCTGCCCACCCTTTACGTTCGATGATCTATCAATCTAGCAATCACCGAACTTAAAATGTATTTGATAGGTACCTTAATCACTAACATGTTAAACAATGTACTAATATGGTCATGGGAGAAATGAGTAGGTATGAAAAAAGTGACCGTATATTTATGTTCCCATTCTTACTCAAATTTACTGGTGTGAACAAATTGTAAGTTGTGATGAAGAAACTGCATGTCATATTTAAATTATTTATGTGGAGACCTTCTTATATAACGATGTCTACCTCAATCGTGTAGTCAAAGGAAAACACAAAATGCATTTATTAATTTTCTAGACGTCGTGTATGGCACTTTCACTAACTGTATGTATAAATTATATGGTTATTAAAACTCCGAATCAAGTAGGAGTCGACTTCGTCTATCTTTCGCGATCTTTACGTTGTGAAAAATAGACGACGCATTAAGCACTATTAGCTTTATATATTTTTTTTGAAAATAAAATAATTTCCAAGGATCATGACATTTCATTCCCCATGGAATTTACTAAAACCACGTCCGTTATTATTTTACTAGTCTTTATTTATGTCTTTATTACTCTGTTTTCATTTAATGATCATTTTAGCTTTTAAAGATAACACAGTTGCTATTACGCATATCATTCGATCAGTGAAGTTAAGCAACCCTACCCCTAGCCAGTAATTGGATGGGTGACCGCCCGAGTTCCCTCCGTGCCTCGGAGAGCACGTTAAGCCGTCGATCCCGGTTGCCAATTTATCATCTTTGGCAGTCGTTACAGGTCAGTATGAGGGCTAAAATAGTCTGACAACTGGTTTAACCCAGATCACAGATTTTCCTCGGTAAAGGGGTTGCGAAGGTCAGATGGCAATCGCTTCGTAAAAAAATTAAGTGATCAGCCACATCGGGTTGAATCAAGTGCCGACCCCAACAGTGTATGGGATAAGATCAGGGAGATGATGAAAGATAAATAGCTTCTAAAGATAATTAGCTTCCTTTAATATTGCATGCAAAAGGTTGCTTTAGGGTGATTAACTAAGGATCAAAGTTGAAATTGAGAATTTAATCATAACTTGTTATATTTTTTTGCTTGCCTTATTATCTTACCTTCTATCCAAGCTACGTTCAAACAATCGACTTTGGTAATTTTTGCTCCCCTATCTCAGCCAGCTGCATTATTAAATTGCGTTTCAATAAGAAACGTGTTTCTTTAATCTGTGATTGTTAAAGGAGCAACCTTTGTTGTTCTCTGTTTTCATACATTTCCATAATATAAAATATTATTTTGTTACTCCACTATATTAACACAATGCCGAATACCAGCAACCAGCAATACGTAGAGTTCTAATGTCGTCGGCTTCCGTTTCCACGGCTCTATCATAGAAAACCGAGTACACACAAACACCTCTATTGGCGGGCTATGACCAGAGAACTGTTACCCAAGTATTGGGGTGCCGAGCATATGTGCGAAAGAATATTATATTTTGTCATGTTTCAACGGCGATGAATTTCATTGCGTATTGGGGTGGATGGAAATTTGGTGTTACTTATTGGTGGCAGATTATGGTTAATCGATATAGAAGATATTGCATAAAAGTGAGTCAGTGTTTTATCAAAGCTTTCAATATCGTTAAAAACTACGTTGCATCACACGATTATAGCAGCGACGTCTTACTAACTTGTTAGCCTTGACGTTTAACTTTTGTATCACAAAATGAAACCTCAAAGCGAAGAAGTTCTTAATACGCTTTGCTTAAACCGATGGTGGTAGGCCCCCATAAGTCGTCACAAGCTACGAGCGCTGACCTTGAATGCACGATAGGCATTTTTTTTGGTCTAGTGTGGAGTGAGAGCGAATAAAATTCATGCGCCGTCATCATTGTTTCTTGTGTTTAGTAGCGAAATGATTAGCAATAAAATACTGATGGTAATAAAGCCCGTGGATATAGCATTACTTTATGGAGTTTTCATCATTGTTTGCAATGTTCCCAATATTGTATTTCATGAGAACTGAATAACAATCAAATTGTCACTATGAACATTATTATGCAACTCTCATATTATAAGAACATTTTGATTTCTCCGCTGCGTTGTCGCTGTGAAAATGAAAGTGTATAATATGGAGTAGCATACCTCTTTTTAACACAAACAGGTTTTTGTACGATTGCACTGGAAGGATAGGCCGTGAGAAAGCACCTAACTAAGTTTTGTGTTTAGATGGATTTATAATTAAAATTCGAAACCGATGTTTAAATTCACTTACCCTCAAATGGGTATCTATTTATCGTTATTATACAGAGCGCATGGTAAGAAGAGATAATATATTTTTTTCTTTTTTAATTTATTAGATAGCAACTATACTCCTAAACTTGGATAGTGCCCTATATTTCCCGACCAATAAAAAAAAACTAATTCATCTCTATGTACATAGGTACTATATACATAAGTATTACAAAACTGCCTCGTCAATCTAGTGGTCTCAATCGCACCTGTTAATATGGTCCTGGATTCGATCTCCAGGTTGGACAGTGTGATTGGATTTTATCATCTTTATTTTCCCAGTAGCAACCCGGAGTCTGAATTAGTGGCCAGTTAATGGCAATAGGCTCGATCCCTATAACAGTGGAAATGGAGTTAATTGGCGAATTGCGGGTGTACAACTATTTCGGAGGATACGCGCGTGAGTATATTATGAATCTATGTACCTACATAAAACTCTCCAAACGATTACAACAGTTTCTATTTTTATTCTGAGATTTTTGTACTATCTTCTATCAATTACCCTTGTCTTGTCACTCCCCGCTGAATAAACAATAGTCACGCAAATCTACTCAAATATTTCGACGAACTGGCTGTTCCACATATAATCGTCTTCGTTTGCACCACGTCACTAGATACTGTTGAAACTACTCGTTAGTTACCTGATCCGTCTGTTCATATAATCTTCAATATTTGTTACTTTAGCTATATTAAACCTTTGAGTGCGCGTTTCAATGTGATACTATTTTGAATAAGTGTCATATTTTTTTATTTCTATTGAGGCAAGTAAAGTGATTTTACACACATTTACACGCACTCTACACTTTCCGTGTAAATACAAAAATCTATTTATAAAATTTCAAGTCCGGTCTTGCGGTTTAGCGGTTGGTCGGGACTGTCAATTATATACGTACCTAAAGACTAGCTGTGCCCCGCAGTTACACCTGCGTAGACTTAATTTCATGGGAGGCTTTATTTCGCAGAACCCTTATTTATTCAATTTAAATTACCTAGCCCATGTTACTCCTTATAACAACCTTCTATCTGACAGTGAAAGTGCTGATAACCAGAGTTTTTTTTATGTTGAGTACCGTATATGAAAAGCTGTTAATTTGGAATTAAAAACACTTGGTGTTACATGCTGTGTTGCTATACTTACCTACTACTTTATTATTCCTATGATCATAACTATATCATTAAAAATATTGTAACTGAATTTAGTTAAATCCGTTGCCTTTATAATCTACCAGCAGGTAGATATAAATTTAGAATCAAATATCGATGGAAATAAATGCTAAAGGATGCACACACACTAAGAAAATAACCGTTCATTATACGTTCAATGAAAAGTAAACTTTCGAAAGGCGTTTATTGGAATATACCATCAATGATGATGTAGAGAGCACGATTTGTGAAAACATCCATAACTCAACATTAATTCAAGTATAATTATATGCAAATCGCTGGTTAACATTGCGTAACGAGCCAAGCCAAACAGGTTGATTGGTGTCCCATTCACGCACATTCTAATATTCACGATTTCTACGAACGCCCTCTGCGTTGTAACAACACCCAATTCCTGTCTTCACTATCTATCTTCTCTACACATGTTCAATTATTCCTGACTTGACCTTGATCCTGACTGTCTGAGTCAGTCAGGATCAAGGTCATGTCAGAGGATGATTCGTGATAAATAGAAAGGTAACATTTTTATTTTCTTACTTAATTATATATTGTTTACGGTGAATAAAAAATACACACTGGAGACGTGACCCCTTAACCTGTCGTACTACTTATAGGAAGTCTGTTCTTAGCTTACTTTCCCATATATTATACCGGACTGGTATTTTTTTGCAGGTAAGAATTGAACATTATGGTGAAAATAAGTTAAAGTCTTACGTTCGTATGTGGGTCGCCTAATATAAACCACAGTCGACTGAAAGAAGCTCCTGTCGAAGGAAAGTAAAACAATTACCAAATTATTAATCTCATTCTTAGTTACGGAGGATTTTTTTTATTTGTTTACAAAATTAAGTAGATTTTGAAACCTTGTTAATGTTAAAGCGTCTGAGGGCTGGTAGTACTTATAGACGATAGCTAAAGACTAAATAAAATGAGTACGAGAGCACGGAAAAAAGCAGCTGACATGTAAAATATTTATTGACAACTGAAACAAACAAAAACAACTGTCTCTTTCGACTTATATAAAAAACTAATAAAAACCATAAATATTTACAAAATAGTTTACAACATCGTCCCCACCGTGTAGGGAAGCTACACGATGGTGACATTGAGTAAGGCCAGTTTACGCGCTGGCCTCTTCAAAACTCCACCTTTGGTGGCTACGTCAGCTACTCGCACGACTCCGTCTGCTCCTGGGTACACCTTTTTTATTCTACCCATAGGCCACACTCCTCTGGGCAGAGCTGGGTCAATAAGGAGGACGACGTCGCCTACTTCGAGGTTTTTGTATTTATCTCCTTGTTGGGATCTTGCTCTTAGGCTGATCAGATATTCTTTGAGCCACCTGTTCCAAAAATGCTCTGAAAGACGAAGAACTTTCTGCCAATTCTTCCGCAAAGAAAATACTCCATCATCTAAATGACTTGGTAACTGAGTGTTTGAAGAAGTTCCGATGAGGAAATGGAATGGCGTGAGGCTTTCACATTCACCATTTTGGGTGACATATGTCAAAGGTCTCGAATTGACCAAAGACTCCACTTCCAGAAGAAGGGTGTGGAGAAGTTCTTCTTTTGGTGCCCTCTCCTTAAGTGTCACAGAAAGCGCATTCTTAACTGTTCATACCAAGCGTTCCCAACAGCCTCCCATGAAACGACGTAATGCAGAAATGGCTGAATCTGCTGTTAGACTATTAACAACCTCCAGATGAATGGCGCGTGTCGTCATACATGTGAACAGTGCAGTCCAGCGTTTTTCTCGGTGACGGCCGACTGATACATCCAACGGTCCAAAATAGTCCAATCCCACGTTAGTAAAAGGGCGAACATTGTGTTCGAGGCGAACATCGGGAAGGTCGCCTGTCGGAGGTATTTGAGGCATTGACTTTCGTTTCATGCAAAAACTACAACTCTTTGCGACCATCCGGACTTCTGTACGGCAGCGGAAAATCCAGTAGAGCTGTTTTATTTCATTAACAACCAATTCATTAAATGAATGTGCAGCTTTTGTGTGATAATGCCGAATGAGAAGACGAACGGCTGGATGGCGTCCGTCGAGAATAATGGGTGAAGCAGTTTCATAATTAATGTTCTTCATATTTTTGACACGGCTATCTAATCTTAACAAGCCAACTTTGTCTATAATTGGAGACAGTGAAAACAATTTACTAGACTTTGGTAAAGGTTTGGAGTCGTGCAGTAGCGCCAATTCAGGGCTGAAACAGTCTATCTGCGACTTTCTGAGGATTGCTTTTTCCGCTTTTTCAATATCTGCGGCAGTCAACGGCAGAAGCTTGGAAGATAAGTTATTATAAGTGTGTAATTTGGAATTTGGAACTTTATTTGTTAAAAGAGAACGAAATTTGGCCGTGCACTGAAAGACGCGCGCGGTTGCACGGACCAATCGTAGCCACTCACTGAAACGTGAGGCGTCTGGAAGAACCGATGAAGGTCTATCCAGAAGTAGACCCACCTGCACTTTAGAAGGTTTTAGTTCTTCTAAAACGGGTGACATTTTAGGTACCGATGGTTCTGCGGGCCACATGGCGACAGGCTCTAACAAAAAATCTGGTCCAGAAAACCATCGATTCAGATCAATATCTCGATCTTTGAGTCTTGTCGCGTCATCCGCGACATTTAAGCCACCGGGTATGAATTTCCAATTATTTATGTTTGTAACTTCAGTGATTTCACCAACACGATTTGCGACAAATGGCTTAAATGTTCGCGCATCACTGCGAATCCAACTCAGTACTGTGGTCGAATCAGACCATAAACAAATTTCGTCCGGCTTAACATCGTGACCTATACACACGGTATTGGCAAACCGAGCCGCAATCAAGGCCGCTTGAAGCTCTAACCGGGGTACAGAGGTAGGCTTTAGAGGGGCCAGCCGTGCCTTGCCACCAATGAGAGAAAGCTTCACAGAACCGTCTATAAAGGAAAATCGCCAATATGCGATACACGAATATGCTTGTTCGCTAGCATCTGCAAATACGTGAAGCTGCCTATCACGGATGTCTATACCTTCAAACCCACATCTGTACCACCGAGGAATTTTAAAGTTTGATATTGCAGCTAATTGTCGAGTCCAAAACAACCATTTTTGAACAGTATCTGATTGCAGCTCAGTATCCCAATCTACGCCAGTCCTCCAAGTTTGCTGAAAAAGGATTCGGCCTTGAATTACTAGTGGAGTGAGAAGACCGAGAGGGTCATAGAGACACATTAAATGAGACAACACCTTCCGCTTTGTCAATTTCTCAACGTCAGAAATATGGGAACCATTGCGAAAACTAAATGTATCACTTTGAGGATGCCAGATGAGTCCTAATGTCCTAACAAAAGCTTCCGGGCCAACATGGATGTTGTCAAGTGGCGCAGCTCGAAGGTCTTCAGGAACAGAATTAAGTGCGGCAGTTACATTTGAGACCCAACCCCGCATTTCCATCCCTGCTTTTTTGTGAACCGTGACTATATCGGCTGCGAGCTGTGAAGCCTCGTGTTCATCATCCACACTACCTAAGTAATCATCCATGTAATGGTCATTGATGATAGCTTTTGCTGCAGTAGGGAATGACTTCTGCAATTCCTGAGCGTTAACGCGGTGCACGGACTGCAAACAGCGCCAAAAATTACAGAGGTCATTCTATACTCTTTCAACTCACAACTAGGCTCTGGTCTCCATATAAAACGTAATGCGTCTCGGTCTTGTTCCCTTATCTTAATTTGAGGAAACATTTCCTTAACATCTGCTGTCATGGCCACACGACCTTCGCGAAACCGGAAAAGAATATAAAGTAATGATTGCAGCAGGTCGGGCCCTGGTAGCAGTAGTGAGTTCAAACTAACACCGCAACTTTTTGCAGCTGCATCGTGTACAACTCTTAGCTTCTTTTTCTGAGGGTGAACAACTGGAAAATGAGGTAAATACCAACGAACCGATTTTTGCGTCGCACCTACTGAGTAGTATGTATTTTTTGAACATTCTTCAGCGTAACCTTTATCGATCATGCTGTTCATATAAGTAGAATAGGCGTCTTTAAAAACCGCATCTCGTGCCATACGCTTCTCTAAACCAATAAATCGTGAAAAAGCATGAGGATAGCTGTCAGGTACTTTGTCAACTTTGTCTTTTCGCCACAATAAACCGACCTCAAACCTATCAGAAGGCAAACGTTTTGTCGAGGTATCTAATATTTCCAAAGCATGTTCGTCATCTTTCGATAGTAAGGTTTCTAATTTTGAAATACCTATGGCGTCGAGACGAAAATATTCTTTGATAAGGTCATCTGTGATAGGGTCCCTACGCTCTTCAAATGAAGTAATATGGTTAACAAAATGAATGGATTTAGTCCAAGTGCTACATTTACCGTGCAGTACCCATCCTAATGCTGTGCGAGTAGCTACAGGTTGATTCTTAGTACCCTCTCTAACATCGCGACTAACGGTCAAATACCAGTGCTCGGCGCCCAATAGAATTTTTGGTTTTGCGTCTACAACCGTGAGCTGATCAACTAAATCTGTCAAATGTGAAAAGTGCTCCAAATCATCGCGGCTTATATTTTGGGTGAACAGTGACAATGAGTCCATAGCTTTAGCATTTTTAATATGAAAAGTTTCGGAGCAATTCTCACCCTTGATTGAAAAACTCACGTGCTGAATGGGCTTACGCAATGACATTCCGGCAACGCCGTCAACCTTAATCGAATCGATAGGCCCTGTGGCTCCAATCTGACGAGCCACCTCGGAATCAATCAAGGTTGCCGTCGAACCGTCATCAAGCAAAGCAAAAGTGTTAAATTTACCATTAGGACCGCTAACCTCAACAGGAACTATTTTCAAAAACACACGTGTACGCTCAGGTAAAGTCGTCTCAGTGGTGTTAGAAATTGTAACAGTCTTATCGCTATGAGTAGAATCGGTAGCAGGGTCGTTGCAAGACAAAGACGGAGCCTCGTTGGTAGTGAGGGTCACGTGTTGCATCTGCTCTGGGTGCAATAAAGGGTTGTGGAATCGCTCGCAACCGTCAATACCACATCGTGCAATCCTACAAGTCTTCCAACGATGTGCTTTAGATTTAAGGCATTTGTAACACACCTTAGTCTCACGTAACCACTGCCACTTATCATCTAGAGACAGGGATTTAAAACTATTGCAATTCATGAGTGTGTGTTTCTGTTTGCAGTATCGACACAGCTCACTTGTACTGTGTCGCGTTGTGGATGCGACGTGAATTGTTTCTCGCCGATACGAGTTATTAAGTGGTGGGGCACAGGGGCGTTTAGCGTATTCAGCAATCAAACCAAACCGATTATGTTTGTCAGCTTCGACACTTAGAAAATCGGATAGTAATTGAAGCTTCGGTATAGACTGATTACTATGATATGCAAAATCCTTCCACTGACTGTGCAATATGGGAGTCAGTTTGCTCAGTACAGTGTGAAAGATTTCGATGGAGTACAAATACTCTTTTTGCTCCAAACTATTAATGACAGCTATGCAATTACGCAGCCTACATGCGAATGAGTTCAGATCTTTTTGATCAAAGCTTAACTTTGGTAAATTACGAACAAGAGAAATCTCGTGCAGAATGATGGTGTCGGGCAGCGCGAACGTCTGCTCTAACATGTCGATGACTTCGTCAGGTCGCTCGGCCGTATACAGTAACGCCGATACACTCTCGAGAGCGCGACCTCGAAGAGCACCGCGCAGGCGAGCGAGATTTTCTGTGGGTGTAAATAAATGATAAGTATCTTGATAAGTGCGTTTGAACATCAGCCATTCGGTAGGCTTTCCGCTAAATGGGATCAAATCGACAAACTTGTAGGAAATATTATGCGGACGCAATGTATTATTCGGGGCAGCTAGCAGCTCGGATCTACCCGGAAGAATTTGTTCAAACTCTTTTCCGTTTGAATGTTGGGTTTTGAACGCTGGCTGCCTGCATGATACGTCATTGACGTCTTTGAAGCTGTGGCAGTTTTTGTTTGCATCGTTCACCCACGACGATGTGCGTAATAAAGAAGAGCGAGAACTAACCGACTTGGAGCCGCCTAGAGCGGCTAGACTCGCCTCCATCTCGAGCTCTTCTACCTTCCGCTGGTTTTCGAGTAGCTTTTGTTCGCGCTCCAGGTTTCGACGGGCTAACTGTGCTTCTGCGGTCAACCTACGTACCCTTATCGTGTTGGACGTTGACCGCGAAGAGCCCGATAAGCGCGACCTGGAACCTAAACTTTGTGGTTTTAAATTATTCGTGGGATTATCTGTTGCTTTTACGGATCCAGGACCCACGGATGAATGAGTGGAGTCAGTCTCAACGTGGCTCTCTGGGAGCCGACTGATCCCATCCGTGACGGGGGTATTTGGTTCCGCGCAAGCAGAGTTGTCCTCCCGTGCCAGCTGCTTGGCTTTAGATCTTGTGTTCATTTTTAAACGGCGAAGGACCAAAAATATAGACGATAGCTAAAGACTAAATAAAATGAGTACGAGAGCACGGAAAAAAGCAGCTGACATGTAAAATATTTATTGACAACTGAAACAAACAAAAACAACTGTCTCTTTCGACTTATATAAAAAACTAATAAAAACCATAAATATTTACAAAATAGTTTACAACAGTACTCGTAGTCAGTGTAGTGGCACAGTACAAATATAAGCTTTACAAGCAGTAAGGAATCTCAATGTCAATCAATGTTAAAGATTTAAAATTAACTCGTTTATTCACTGTCCAAATAATGTAGATATTATGTCGCTTTGAAGTTCTGAAAAAGTCGGTAAAACACAAAAATTATGGATACGCGATCGCGATCCCCCTTATTAACGCTGTGTGTGCCATTTCGAACGATTTCATCCTAGATTCCTTTCTGATTGTAAAGCATACAGCGGTAATGGGCTCTCTGAAATAAAAGTAGTTAACGTTTTTATGATTAATGTTATACGAAATATTTAGTAAGAAATTTTCGAGTTGACTTTAGTAATATAATGCTTTGTGTGACTTTTTCGGGTGATTGAGTAGGGAATCTGATTTACTTTCTCAATTATAATTTTTTACTTTTTACTTTTGTTTTAATACTATTTATGGTCAACTACCGTAGAACACGACAGGACCGAATGGCCTCATTTGGGAGTAAAATCTTTAACGCGTTTTGTTTAGCTGTAGATTGGTTTCTTTATAAAATTCAAAGCCTTGACTGACTTACTTTTACTATATCAAAGAACAGCCTTTAACCACTAGTCTTAGAGGCAGACAGACTGAGAGAGATTTGGAGGGTGTGATTTTGGTGAGGACTGTAGTAGATAATTATACATATGTATACTAACGTAAGAAACGTTCCCGTTTCGATATTCTACTACTAAAGTCTTGTAAGTTTGTGTATGAAATCTAAATTAAAATTAACAGCCGCGTTATTCCAGAAGGTTGTCGAACGCCGATTTCAATCATAGGAAATAATACATAGCGAAAGTTCAATTTGATATCTTTGAAACCGACTCTCGTCGTCGAGTACGACGCTGAGAAACCTTACAGCATAATGCTGTTGCTCCAGCCAGACTCCTTATGCAGGTTGACTGGTCAACCTTCACAAAGATTTCTAACCAGTTTCTGCAGGTTATATCAACCGATCAATTTATACAGCTTTCTATTCTTCATTTACTTAGATGCTGCAAATTAAGTAGACACAAAGAACGCCCTCAAAACTAGTTTAGACTAGGTTTTCTTAGTAAATAAAAGAATATGCTCTTTAAAATTGAAATATTTCTAGTGCAAGGAATAATTAAACTATAAATTGTTCTTAGAAGTAATGTCACCGTCACTATTGTCGCTTTATTATTCGCTCGAAAGTCATCTCGAGCGTAAAATTAAATAAAAATTTCGTATAAATCTAATATAAAGAAATTTAAATCTCCTGGCATAGGCACTCTCGATCAAGTTACATATCAAACAAAAAAGCAATATCAAAATCGGTTAATAATATGTTCGGAAGCTACGGTGCCGCAGACAAAGAGACATGTTAATCATATAACACTTATTAATAAAATTTTAATTGGATAGGAATGCTTGTAGGTATTCTACATTATAATGTTTTTTTTTTACCAAACCTACTCTACGAAGAACCCTGCTTACGAAGATCTCTTTTAATTATGTCTTCCGGAGTAGAACTATGAACAAAATCTGTGCTTTTCCTCTATTACTTACTCCTATTAAGTAGCCATTAATAACAATTTAATAAGAGATTATTATCAGCTTGGGAACTTATTTCTATTACATCCTTATACTATAGGAAATTAATACATCTAGACGGAAAATTCCAGCTAAGAACTCAGTAAAAAATTGAGAATTAAGTATGAGCTTAATTTCAAAAAAAATCTTGTGTGGGTAGTATTTATGTTATCTGAGGGAAGTTAACCACGGCGATAAGCTCTACTTGCGAAGCATACCATGTCATCCGTCACGTGACTACGTGTATGTCTAGCATTTCCCACCGTGATTAGCATACTTATTACTTAAACACTGCTTTCCTTATATGAATTTAAGTACTTAAGTATCTAGTGTTCGCGTCTGTAGGTTTCATATGCTTAACTCTTTCTAGGTTTAAAGATCAAAGCAAAAAAGAATACCTCATATACATACAGTCGAAATGAGATCCATTTTTTTGAAGTCAGTTAATAAGGGAAAAGTATTTTAAGCCAACAATAAATAAATACTAAAATGACGGCGTAGGAATTGAGTTACTTTAAATAAAGAGTAGGTACTGGCATTGTATTGTCCCTGTATTGAATAAATTTTAGTATGTAATGGACCACCCATTTAGAAATTTTTGACAGATCTATCAAAAAATGTGCTCTTGATAACGAAGATAGGTAGGTGTTAACAGTTTTGCCAAGAGACTCCTTTCAAAACATTTCAAACAAGTGTAACTGTGCTCTTGTTGGCCATAGATTGTTGTTAGCTATATAAAACTGTAATTATTCAGTTTAGGCCCTGGAAAGCACTTAAGAATGTCAATACCTACATAGTAAACAATGATAATTAAAAAAAAAACATTCATAATAGTGAAAATTGTGTCAGCATGCATGTGTAAAAATAATAAATAAAAAAGTTAAAAAAATACCAAACGATTTATATGTCTTTATAGTTTATGTAATCCAAAATTGTATAATAAGCTTTCTTCACCAGTATCTGTTACTCTCAGTACTGAATGCACGCGTGTATAAATTCCGCGATGCTGCTGAGTTCGTTAACCTGTCCATGCTTTACGTGAGCTCCATACTTACACCACCTTACACAGCCACTGTCACAAGCGTGATCCAGTTCGCCGCGCGAAGAGGGGCGCGCGCGCAGCTCTGCCACTGCTTGTCGGTAAAGCTCGAACAACCGCCAAAATGAGCGCACCGCGATCGCTGTGGATTCTGTGCGTCGTCATCGCGACCATCGCCGCGTGTGCTGCGTCTACGCAAAACGCTGAAACACACGCTCTGCCAAACGAAGAAGCAGACAAACTTGAACTCTACAATGGTGTGTATGTGCAAATACCAAAAGATAATACCACCGGGAGAGTGTTATCTTTCCAAATTGACACTAACAAGGGCATTGAAAGTGGTAAGCGTTTGTTTAATTTCATTGTTAGTTTTATTAATATTAATTTATCGTGCAAATTTTATAAGTTAAGCTCGCAAATTATTTAAATTAGTATAATGGGGATAATAGGGCCGATGCTACTACAAAATTTACATAGCACTAAAACATGATGATAACGTCTGCCTGTACATGTCTGACATAATAAGTTTGATTAGGCTTCTGAGAGTTAGCAAGAACATGTATTAAAGATTTAATGAGATTTCAACATTAATATGTAGGTACATACAAGCGCCTGCTCCTACAAATAACGTAATATATTATGTGACTCTCATGAAGATGCTTTTCCTGAAATATTATATAAATTTATAAAATGTATTATTATACTTGAAACTTAAAAAAAGATAAACCAACAACACCATTGACAAGTCAACCAACAAATCTTATCAATGATCTACACTTTTAAGTACCTACATATAGTGGAAAACTTGTAATAATTAATTATGTTTATTATTTATGTAATATTTTTGAAATAACCCTACGCATAGCGTCTAATTGATCAAAGGCTTTTCTGTTAGTTGGAAATCTCTTTAATGAAGACTTGATATTGGGGTGGGTGCCTGTCTCTGCACTAACCAATGATTTGAGTTTGCTTTTCCTTGCTCGTTTTTTATTCACACAAAGCACCTTTATGAATACGGGTTTTATTGAGGAATAACAGTATTATTTACTTCCCTAATGCTTTTATTTGACTCTGTTGAAATTGAATTCCGGATAACTAAAGTTTGACTATACTGGGAGACAGTAGCTGTATTTGAGGTGGATTTGATTAACAAATTACTCGCTATTGTAATTGAAGGGTTAAATATTGAATGAACTGGGAATATAAGCAGGTAATTTATGTTGGAAACAGACCGTCAATTACTGCAAATAAAAATTGTAGTACCTACCTAAGTATGAAAGTTGTAGTGTAGTAAGTTAAAGTCCAAAATAACAGCTTTTCACTAAACGCATGTGAAAGTATATGGGGAACAGGCATAAAAAGACCTCTTTTTAAACAAAATCTCTGTCTGTCTGTCTGTCTCATTGTTCCGGCTAATCTCGAAAATGGCTGGACCCATTTGAACGGGACTTTCACTGGCAGATAGCTAATGTTACAAAAAGTAACATAGACTTCTTTTATTTAAAAAAACATTTAGGGTTCCACGAGAATAAAATTAAATCTACGCGAGTGAAACCGCAGGGCACAGCTAGTAAATACATTAAATTCAGTAGGTGCGTACGTATGCCAAGAAATAAAAGGAGCGAATATAAATTGTTAGGAAGCTACCCCTAGCAGCTCTCATACTTATCTCTAATAGCCTTAGTTTATAACAGTTTAGCTACTCCTAAATATATAAATGAAGGTACGTGTTCCGGCGGTTACGAGTGTTCTGTTCTGTTAGAAAGCGGTGAAATTGTATACTTGGCTCCTACCTACATTCAAATAATCAGAGCAATGAAATTGCCTATCGACTGTGACGTGATCGCTCAGCTGCGTTCATTCAAATTAAAAAAAAACATCATTTGCGATGTGGATAAAGAGTCTTATTTTTGATTAATTTTCCTATGAAATTGTAATTCCACGTGATATTTAAGGCCGTATAAATATAAGCTTTGCAAGCAGTTAAGAATTTAGGAATAAATCGTGGTACACCCACACAGACGCGCACAACTACGAGCTTATAGGAAGAATAGCAGTAGCGTCATAAGGGCTGCCACGTCGTGTCCGATAGCGCATACGTCATTTACGTGTTTAACGGACTCTAAATTATTTTTTAAGTTAATAAAGTGTAAGTATTAAAATCTTAAAGATTGACAATCCTCACGTTCAATGGAGCAAACGTTGTCATTTAAAAAAGGGCTTAGATTCCCTACTGCTTGAACTGCTTGTCACTTATATTTATATTGTGTCCGTGTCGTAGTTTTAATTACGTAGGTAGCTAAGTAATTTTACCCAATTAATGAATTGATTGTAGTTTATTTTCCTTTACGAAACATTTAAAAACAGAATTTTCGTTTTTTTTAAAATGCGGTTTAAAACAATGCAGTATGTTAACACGCCTGTGTTACAAACCTTTGACGGCTCAAAAGCCTTGTGGGCATGTCATGATCAAAGGGTAGCACGACTGTTTTCCGCTTTTAATTTTTTTTTGTTAGACGCAGGCACTTTAGTTTGTAATTCATAGACTTTATAAAATAGACTAGCGGACGTCACGCGGTTACAGCCGCATAGATCCGTTCCCGTGGGAGTACGGGGATAATATATATGTTAATCGCTGATAATGTAACTATGTATTCCTTACTGAAAGAATTTTTCAAATCGGTCAGCAGTTTCGAAGCCAATTCATTGCAAACAAACAAACAGTCAATCAAATCTTTCCGCTTTATAATATTAATATAGAAGTACTCTATAACAATCAATAATAATAATATTTTCTTAAGAGTCTTACTTACAGCTAATGATATGAAAAGTAAAACCTATTTGAATATTAATGTTTTCAGCCAAACAATTCTTATATAAAAATCCTAGCCAACCTCTAAAAGTACATATTTTTATACACTTAATATAATGGCAAACAAGCATACTACCCCCCTGGGTCCCTACCATGACCTCTTATTATCATGCTACGATTGTTTTACTCTTATTATGAGACAGATGTATATTGTCACTGTCACACAGTGGAACTATGTTAGCAATAAGAGTATAGGTAAGGCCCCTGATGGTAAATGCTTATAGTCGTTTATAGTGCCAGGGGTATGACGTACGCGTTGCCAACCCTGTAAACATGATGAAGATATACGGAGTCTATGACCAGGGCTGTTTGCCCTTCATTCAACTATTGCGAGCTTAATCTTCAACAAGTCATAATGTATTTCCAGGTCGTGGCAAGCAAAAGAAGATGATGGAGCGGATCCTGCCTCTATTCATCATGCCATTCCTACTGCAGTCAGCGATTGTGCCTCTGTTTCTAAGCATGCTCAAGTTTATGCTTCTAAAATCTCTTTTGGTTGGAAAATTGGCACTGACTCTCATAATGCTGAATGCATTCAAAAACCACAATTCAGTTAAAGGACGGGACGCGGAGATGGCTGATATTCACTACGGTTACCATGGCAACGGAATGGAGGAGTACGGTGCATACATCCATTAAACAATATTCTTCTAAGCTTTTCAAACTCAAACTCAAAAATATCTTCTTTGTTTAGACAAAGTACTATCAAATCGTCAGAATCATTTATATTGCTACCGCCAGGTCCCAGAGGTTGCTTTTACTGAGAAAAACCTGTCCAAAGAAAAAAAATACTCTTTTTAAAAACTAATATTCAATTTTTATAATACGAAATCACATAAGTAACAGGGTGTAGTTTTTTAGACGTAAATTTTTGGAATAGGGCATCTCATCTCATATAATTATGTAGCACCAACCGAAGCTCTCTGCCAAAAATCTTTGCTTAAAAAGTCTAGACCCTATTTGCCCATGGACACAGTTCCAATGCACAAATGTCGATAATAGTTAAATAAGAATAAAATCTAAGACTAGGTAATTAGTCCTTCTTGCTATAGGTTTTCCATTTCTTTTCTATAGTAGTCATTCTAAGTCATTAATTTTATATAATTTATTCACTTTTATTATTATGTTAATTTTACATAATGTATTTTATAGCATAAAATAAATCTTTATTTAGTTATTATGTAAGTTTCAAAAACAATATTTTGTATTCATGTTACAAAGCAAAATTAGAATGCTGCTCGTGAAAATCAAGCCAGGAATATGAAACATTTATCATGTATTTCATTAAAGAAATTGGTTTATTCTTTAGACTTAGGTATTTATTCGAGCTAGGTATGGGCGCTTATTATGAAAACACAAGCTTAAAGACTGAAGTAATATTTTACTTAAGCACCTACTTGGTAAATCTGAAACTTTCCATTACAAAGATACAAAGATCTGTTCCTCTACATCATTTTAGAATAATCAAGTTTCAATATTTTTCTCAAATTTGTATATTCACTATGTTTTACCTTAGTATGTGCTATTTTGATTGGTTAGGTGAAACATTTCATCTTTTGCAGCACCAAGAAAAGATGTTGAGTTGTTAAAGGCTGGTTGTAATTTATAACTAACTTCATAAAAGGAGGAGGCTCTCCATTCAGGTGTGTTTACGTTTCGCAATCCAAAAATGTGTAACAGAAAAAAAATGCGTGTAAATATGTGTTTTATGGAGTTTGGCTGATAATAATCGTAATTAATACTCATATTAATTCAATGGGAAAGTTAACCTTGTTTGACCTTTGACTTGGTTCAAGTGTAATTAAATAAATTTCGACTACCCAAGATGGTGTAATAACTTCGGTGCTTATGTTATAAAACCGTTCGTCAAAAGCTTTCTAATTAATTCATTAACTTCGGTAGATACTCATAGAATCATCTGAGCTCACCATGTTTGAGTAAATATTTTATTGAATTGAATTAATCGATAAGCTTCTGACATTTGTATTTCAATACATGAGTATAGAAATAGAGAAAAGAAGTTCGAATCGTACAAGAACAATTGTGCAGTGTATAATTATACGCCTACCCATTTAGTGAATATCATCATAGTAGGAAATTGTGTCATAGTAAGGAGCTCGTGGTACAGTTGCTATTGCGCATATCATTCGATCAGCGAAGTTAAGCAACCCTAAGCCTAGCCAGTAATTGGATGGGTGACCGCCCGAGTTCCCTCCGTGCCGTCGGTCCCGGTTGCCAATTTATCATCTTTGGCAATCGTTACAGGTCAATAGGAGGCCTAAAGTAGTCTGACAACTGGTTTAACCCAGATCACAGATTTTCCTCGTTAAAGGGGTTGTGAAGGTCAGATGGCAGTCGCTTCGTATTAAAATCAGGTGATCAGCCACATCGGGTTGAATCAAGTGCCGACCCCAACAATGTATGGGATAAGGCCAGGGCGATGATGAGTAGGAAATTGTGAGTCTTCAAAATTATTAACTTACAAAACGCTTTATAAAATATAATGTGCACATTAAGTATGCATGTCAAATGTATGGTTAGGTTGATACCATATCAGCATTACAAATTAATTTAACATGGCTTCAAATTTTGTTTGAGTTGTAAATGTTGTGATTTTAGCTGAGAAAGTCATTTCTTAAATAAATAAATTGCCGTTGAAAAGGCAATTTCAATTTCGTGTATGAAGCCCCAGAAATGTACAGTCAATATTTTGCACAGTGGAATTATTTTTGTCTGAATTTAACAAGTATCTTTTTATACTTCAAAGATCCAACAGATCCAAGTTTATTCGCATTTGTAATTTGGTTGGTTGGTACATTATTTAGGTTATATAGAGACATAAGGAGTAGACTTTTTTGCGTTTGATCGTGATAAGAGGGATTAAACAAAAGTCATGTCGTGATCAAGAAATCAATCGAACTGGAAAGTAGGAATTGGTACTTAGCAACTTTGGATGTACTCCACGCAGAAAACAAGGCTGGAAGATGAAAGAATAGCACAAAAGAAATAGTACAAAAGTAAACAGGTAAATAGGTTTACATAGTTCTCTACAAAAAACCTCTAGCTGAAGAAAACTTTCGGAAGAAGCACTTTTATGGGTTCACTTAGCAATTAGTAAAAGTATGGGATTAATTTCAAATAATTTATATGTTATTACTCTTCCTGGCTATTATCCGCAGCTTCAGTCACGTGGGATAGATAGACGCAAGGTACGTCGTGTGGTAGGTACCTAGTGTTTTTGGAAGACTCCAATGATATAATAAGCAGACAGAAAAATATTCCTCTAGGATTTTTTTCTTAAGCTAATTGCCAAACTAATGTCACAATATTAATATTGTGAGTTGTTGGCACGACCTGGTAGGCAGCTAATCCTTTTATACATAAAGGCGGCACACTGGAATACGTACCATCAGACGTGCACTACCCTTGGGCGCAATAATATTACATTTTAAACACCCTATCTTATCTTATCTTATCTTTTGTGGCATTATTGGGTCCGGTTGCTCGGAAGCACGTCGATCCTTGGGATCTTTTGTGCCGCCCTTGCCCTTTTGCTCTACGTACCTGACTCCTCAAATACTCCCTGAACAAGCCGGCAGATCTTGCCCATGGGGAAGAGCTTGTAGTCCTCTGGTTTCGGATACGCCTTACCCAGTAGGTCCATTCTCCATCTGGCCAGTGCGTCGCAATTGCATATTAGGTGACTCATGGTTTCGGCTTCTGATTGACAGTACCTACACACCCTAACTAATCGCGCAACTTCTACCGACTGCGACAGTTTGCAAGTGAAACTCGTATTGTGTAAATACTTATCGCACCGGCAAATAGCAGTTGCCTTTGGACCAGTGCTGACACAGATTATGTGTCCATTAACTGCTACAAGACAATGTAAAATAAAATAAGACGTTTAATAATTTCCTAAAGAATTTGAATGGTGTGGAGTTTGTTCAACAAAATTATATATAGCATTAGAAAGTGAAGGGAGAGAATTTCCACAAGGTAAGTGAAACTGTTTTATTCGAGCATCGTAACAAGATTGAGACATCATTATTTGTCAATCATTGAACTACAAACAGATTCATTAATTAATCTAATCTAACATCGTTGATTACTCATTACTACGTTTAATGACATTTGTGTTAGGTAAGTAGTAAGTCAATAAAGAAACTGCAAATCACATACCTGCACGTACACTATTATACTGTGCATGGACACTATAACTTATTTAGAAACATTAAGGTACTTAAACTGTACCTTTTGACCCACTTATTGAAGTAAGTACCCTGCAATATTAGGGGTGAAACTTTACCGAGCTTAGGTCGATCTGAGACGCTGAGAATAATCGCTGTGCATTCAAACCTACTTCAGTGCAGTGTCATGGCCTTGCTTGGAAATTAGCTGGGTTTTTTACTAGAGTATCCAGCAAGAGAATCCAGCTTAGTTTCGCCAGAGAAGGTGAGTACTGTTTTCATCTATACATATATACATACTACATATAGATAAATAAAATTGAAGTGTCTGTTTGTAATTCCAAAATTACACCTTTTCACTATACATCTGGAAGTATATACGGCACTGAGTGAAAGACACATTTAAAAAAAAATCTGTTTGTCAGTCTGTTTGTTCCGGCTAATCTCCGAAACGGCTGAACCGATATTAACAGGACTTTCACTGACGGATAGCTAATGTTACAAGGAGTAACTGAGGCTACTATTCATAAAAAAATATTAGGGTTCCGTGGGCCACCCATGAAATTAAGTCTACGCGGGTGAAACCGCGGGGCACAGCTAGTCGTTAATAAACTGCCATCAAAGACAAGTTTTGTAACCAGTCAATTGTTGTCATGTAGCCAAGGCCTCGAGTATTGTCATAAACATTTCATACAAAAATAAAACGATAAGTACTTTACAAAATGTATTAAGTAGGTAAGCACACCTAAGTAGGTCACATACCTATTATAGAATACGTAGTTGTGCCATTGTTTATTTGCATGACTTCTTTAAATAATATTATTTAAATTATTACATTATTGTGTATGCCAATAATAAATTATTTCGTCTCATGCATGTGCAACGCGCTTCGAACACAAACTGCAGCCTAGCCTAGGCTTTTATTCCATACTAGCTGTGTCCTGCGGTTTCACCCGCGGAACCTACGGTTTTTTTATAAAAGTAGTCTAACTTACTCCTTATAACATTAGCTATCTCCCGTTAAAATCAGTCCAATCGTTTTGAACAGACAGACAGATTTTTTTTTAATAATTGGTTCTTCAATACCTATCAGTACTGGGTATACTTTCACATACATTTAGTGAACAGCTGTAATTTTGGAATTACAAACAGACACTTCAATTATATTTATATGTATGTAGTATGTATGTATAGATGTGTAGATTGTTATTGAGCGATCCACTGATGCTACATTCCGTATGAGTGAGCAGGTAATATCTATAGTAGTGCGAGAGCAGTGAAAAAAGCAGCTGACAAGTAATATATTTTGACTTATCTATAAAAAGACTAAAATAATTAATAACTTAAATAATGTACTAAATAGTTGCCAACACTATCGTGTTTTTTGGTAAATAATATGTATTATTTTGAATTTACTTTAGTATGCTGATAAGGAATATTATATTGAATTCATATCAATACATGGCATTTAAATTAAATACTCAAACTTCTTATCACGGTTGATTTAGTTAGTTAGAGGCAATTTTCTTTAACACAATATACAATATGCGCCGTTTATATTCCCCGTAGAGGTAGGCAGTGGTGGACTCTTAGTACCTACTCCCCTCCACATTTCGCCAGTTATTTTAATTCCCATGTAATGCGGGCCTATTGCCATTAACTGGAAAATATTCCATACTCCGAGCTGTTACCAAATAACAAAAGAAAATAACATGTAAACTAGCGCTTGCGAGCACTAGACCGACGAGGCGGTCTCTTTTTTCAAGGTAGAATACCTTCAATAGGTATAGATAACTCACTATTTCGTGGGGAACAGCGCAGTTCTCTAAATAAGATGATCTCCATGATTTTGATAATAAATATTTGACTTAGAAGAAAAAAATGCCTTTGCAAATTTTTATCTAAATATATATAACTCAAACGTGACTGATTGACAGTGATCTATCAACGCACAGCCCAAACCACTGGACGGATCGGGCTGAAATTTGGTATGCAGGTAGATGTTATGACGTAGGCATCCGCTAAGAAAGAATTTTGATTAATTCTACCCCCAAGGGGATAAAACAGAGGATGAAAGTTTGTATGAAACTTTGTCAATTTTAAACCGATATATTATATAAAACTACAATAATATATTATATAAATCTACGCGGGTGAAACCGCGGGACACACAAGTTTCATTATAAAAGATGATGAACACAGTTATAACACGTCTGTTGTTTCTTATAAAGTATTGTGCTGAAATCAGTTTTTATAGGTATCTAGCCGTATGATCGAGACCTTATCCGAGAACAGAGGCCTGACCATAAGTTTTTATTGCAATGATAGTTCAGCTGTGCGACAGTGGCAGATGTATACACGTCAAATACATCTGTCTCATAATATGAGTAAAACTATCATGGCAATAAGAGCTCATGGTAAAGCCCCAGAACTGAATTCTTATCACCAATACCAGATGAACAGCGTATTAATCGTGTATTGTTTCAGATGACGGAGCAATTCCGACGGTGGGATTCCAGCAACAAACTGCTTATACTTTCACAACTATTTATGTTCTATTTGTTATTGTCTACAGTCGCTCAAGCACAGGTAAAATCTAAAACACCACCTTAATCAAAGCAAACTTACCTACATATGAGTACATTTCACGCGCATACACTACGCTACTCATTGATGTATCCTAGCTAAGCGAAATGGTGTTGTAATCGGAGAATGCTAGAAAAAACAATTTTTTCAACACAATTTTATATACCTGTTTTTTAACAAATTTTTCGCTTAATGTACAATTTCAATACAAAGTGTTTAAACGTTCAGCTATATTGTAAGTAAGATATTTCTGTAGGAATGTAATACGAGTATTTTCGATTTCCTTTGTCAGTTACAATACCATATTATATCAATTATAACGTATCCTCGCACGGGCACCCTATTGTACTGAGTACAGTAACATTAGAGTGCCCGCTTTGCACACATTATCATCGCTTTAAGTATTTACGTCTTTCACAAACTCTCATGTTTTCAGGAGAACTCCAATAGATTGCCTAGAAATGTAACCCCGAAACATTACGATTTACATCTTTCACCCTCCATGAAGGATAACACTTTCGAAGGCCTTGCGATGATTACGGTTCACACTTTGGAACCCATTAAGAAAATATCGCTACATTCCAACAAGCTAATCATCAAATCAACAACCCTACAAGGATTCGGAGATAATTCAAGCATACCAATATTAAACACAAGAATAATTCCCGGTAGTGAATTACTGGAAATTAATTTAGAAAATACAATATTGGCAGATAAATATTATCTGATCACTATCAAATTTGCGGGGAGGCTTGATAATGCAATAGTGGGCTTATATTCAAGCACGCTGAAGAAAGGTGGGTAAGTACCAATCGATCCACAGTAACAAGAAAACGATTTCATTTAATACCAAGACAAATTTGAGAGTCTTCAGACTCATTTAAGTACTAGGTTATTAAAAACATTATTTGCGGAATCCTACTGAGTCCGTAGTATAAAACATTTGATCAAATTAAGGTAATAAATTACTTATTCGGAGCACTCGTAACCGAAGAAAGTGTAAGAAGAGATGCATGAATGTGGATGAAGAAGTATGTAAGGATCGTAGCATGTGGCAAACAGTGGTCTCTGCCTACCCCCATGGGATACAGGCGTGAGCATATGTATGTATGTAGGTTGGTATGACTGTAATTGGGATTTTGGGAATTCTGGTGATTAGGGGCCTACATCATTTGAGCTGAGCGTATAGTAAGAGCTTCTGAGCTTTGACGTTTCATTTGGTACCTTAAAATTAAACATCAATGCGAAAAAGTTATTATTACGTGCTTCGTAAACGATTATAGGTGGTAATGTTGGTATCATAATAGTCATAAGAAAAATATAAATTAATCTAAATTATAAATTAACAATTGTCTCGTTTATACAGGCTGCATGGTAGCATGTATAATCTATGCATATAAAGATTTATTGTTTGTAGTGAGCAACGTGTATAATAACTAAAGGAAAGAGTGATACGATCAAATAAAGATATTATTGAGTTTGAGTTTTGAGTTTCAGCAGGCCTTAAACCCCTGGTCGAAGAAACTTGAAGTTTGAAGGCGTTGAATTGAAGTTTGAGGCGAAGTAGAGTTTTGAAGGCGTATTCGGATAGGGTTTCATGAAAAAAGGGGTTAGGTACCAAAACTTTAAAGAACTTTGTAAGAAGTCAAATCTAATAAAGATATTTTGAATTATTTATTAAAAATGAAGCAGGGGGCGAAAGCTTGAATGTCTTAAAGATAGCATTACAAGCGGAAGTATCGGAATTTTAAAATCAGTAGTTACTCATTTTCTCAAAAAATCGTACTCTGTACCGATACTGCATTTCAGCGATAAATACCGGTATTTTCAACCCTGAGTGGAAGCGATTGAGCGCGTAATTCGTTGAAGCCATTATAAACGCAAGCCTTTGAAGTCTCAAAGGTTTCAAGTACCACCTGACACTGAGTTTGTGCTACATGATGTCAAAGGACTTGTGTGTCAGACTTAGATCATGTACCAAGCCAGGAAGTTGCATTGCTATTCCTCCATAGTACGTTGAAATATAGTACCTACGTTGCTTTCAATCAGCTTTGTCTTGCGAGATCACTTTTATCGGTTTATTTAGTAAATGGCTGTTAATTTGGAATTATATAGGTTCTTACCTACCTGTGCGGGAATCGGGAGTCGCATATATCCAATACTGTCACAGTGACGCTATTCCAAACAGGGTCCTTCATGTCGCGATCATTTTGTATTAGCGAGTCGAAATTATTTATACTTTGCCATAAAGTACTACCAACATACCTACTTACTAGATATAAGGTCGGTTAGCAATTCTTAAAAATATATTGTCTTTAATCATCCTCTCTTACGTCAAAGCCAACCTGCCTCAGCATAATTACATTGTCAGATAGAACTAATGAGATGAAAATGGAAATAATTACTGTGAAAATTATTTCAATATGATCCACAGACAAATATTTGTTCTGATATCTATTTATAATTATCAATTAAATTTACCTACCTTCGTTATTATTCCCTAAAATGTGACAAATATTTCTCTACTTGGCTCAAATCCAAAAAACTGAAGTCAAAGTTCAGCTACTACTACGTGAAATAAAGAAAAGTACCAATTTCCAAGCGGCTTTTCCTACGGTTATACAAACCTACTCTACTACTCGTGGCTTAGTTACGGAAGTTTGGAGTTATAGCATCATCCCTATTAACCGCAAATAAAAGTTAACCGAATAATCTAAGCAGATAAATAAAAATAAAGTATCCATTTGTAATCCGAAAGTAACAGCTTTTCACTAAAAACAAAGTTTTTTTTTTTAAATTTTGTCTGTCTGTTTGTTCTGGCTAATCAGTACTTTCATGTGCACTTAGCAAATAACTTATTATTGGGCACCAATGCTTTGCGTTTTTATATCGTGATAATTTCTCAACGAAATGTCCGATTGGAATAAAACAAAAAGTATTTTACTTCTACATAACTACCCTTGTAACCCTTGGTACCCTTGATAACATAATGTCAAATTGGATAAGGATTAATATTACGATACACATTTAACGTAGTTTCTTTTTTTAACGTAAAAGTCTTAAGTTTTTCTTACATAAATAGATACATAAAGAAATTGAATATTTATTATAATTTGTACATAATATACAGATACTGACTTGACCCAGAGGTCCACTGGACTGTCGTATAGCAGACTATACGACAGTCCAGTGGCCTTGTTATAATAGAGGTCAGTCAATAGTATTCTGACACCTATATGTCAGTCGGTGTCAATCCATCAAAAGTATGACATATGTCATCCACTCAAGAATACAAAACAAAATATAAATATTATAATAAAAATAAGCAAATCATCAAAACACCAAAGCTGCACGCACGCTTCATGTAAAATATAATGATAAAAACGTACCTTAACGTGTTACCTTAGCGCATATATGTATTTTCAATATCCAAAAATTAGAACTTTATTCAATGCTATTCGAAAGTATTACCGGTTAAATTGTTCTCATACTTTCAACAATAAAATGATGGAGAAATTACCTGTTAACGTGAAATTATCGGAGATATTATCGCCGTTGATTCGTCCGGTGCATTATACACTGTTATTACGTCCTGATTTGCACGCTGGAGTTTTCAACGGCAATGTTAATATCGATATAAATGTGCTGGAGGAAAAAAACTACTTGAATTTACATACAAATTTCTTAGAAATAAAAGATGTGAAAGTGTTCCAAGGCGATGAGAAAGTTCCTATGTCGCAGTATTTGGAGGTTAAACAGCTGGAGCAACTCCTGATACATTTTGAAAACCCCTTACCCTTAGGGAGCTACAAGATTTCTATTGATTTCAGTGGTGACTTGACACGTAATATTGTTGGATTATACTCATCTCATTTGAAAGACAATAGGTTGGTGACTAAGCACTTTGTTGATAAGTTCTTAAACTAATCTACCGATAAACATTTTCAACTCTAGAGACATTGTGTTGAAATGATGGAATATCCCCAAAGATGTAGCCAGAGGTGTGATCAACACCCACTGTTCAGTAATGATATGTAGATACTAAGGTGTTATTGTGACAAATAGTTTCACTGACTATTTAACTACTTAACTACGGGGATTGAAATTTCTCACTTCTATAACACTGAAAATAATCACTTCCTCACAATAGTCTCTCAAAATATATCATAGTAATATAATATATCTGAAATGTTACTACAGTAAAATAGCATCTAAAACATACTATACTTTGTTGCAAGAACAAATAAATATAATTGCTAATTCTATTTATTTCAGAAAAATGGTAGCAAGTAAATTCCAGCCTACATATGCTCGACAGGCCTTTCCCTGTTTTGATGAGCCTGACTTCAAAGCCACATATGATATAACACTAGTTAAGCCAGCATCATACATTGCACTGTCTAATATGAATGTGAGCTACTTATTATTTACAAATTTTTTATTTATTCCCTACAGATTTTCTGTCATAAATATGGGCACTACCCCTATCATGGGTTTGCCACTGTTTTCAATATCTATTATCGTCAGTGTCTCCATCGTGTCACCTGTCGGTGACATGAGGAACTAAAATATCTCATACAAATATCGCAAGTGATGCTAGCAAGTATAGTTTACGAAAATGGTGGCAATCCAGTACCCCTATCACAAGATAGGGGTACTGGTCTCAGTTGCATGCACATGTACATTGGCTTCTGTGTGTGTAAGTTCTGGAGTGCTAGTAGGTATTAGCAGGGCCACTACAGCTTTGCTTTAACTGCACAACTAAGAAATCATTGTGTGATATACCAAATTTTTTGGCTTTTATGCTGACGTGCCAATTTATTTTTCTTTATAGGTTATATCAATAACACCAGATGCAGTAACAGGATCTGAAATGGTTAAGTTTGCGACCAGTGTACCAATGTCTACCTACTTGGCATGTTTTGTCATCTGTGACTTTGATCACAAAGAGACGGAGATCAACTCCAATGGCATAGGAAAGAACTTCATACTCAGGTCATTTGCTCAAAAAGGTGAAACGCATAAGATTGATTTTGCTCAAGACATTGGGAAGAGAGCCACTGAATTTTATATTAAATACTATGAGGTGCCTTTTCCACTACCTAAACTAGGTAAGTTATAATTGTTGAATTATTCTTAGTACATTTATAAATGTTAGTCAATTTATACTTATAACTAAAGGTCCCATCACAAGCTATGAGCCTTGAGTACTCTAAGGGAATACTAGCGCGGTTGTAATTTGAAGCTATCTGTCTATATGTATGGCAAGTTGAATAAAAAAAATAGGTTATTATATATTCTGCATTTGATTAATTATTTTTGATCCAGACATGATTGCAATACCGGACTATGTATCAGGAGCGACAGAGCACTGGGGCCTTGTTACATACAGGGAGACATCATTCCTTGTAGACGAAACTACAGCGTCATCCCAGAATAAAATGAATGTGGCTAATACTATTGCGCATGAGTTGGCACACATGTGGTTTGGAAACTTAGGTAATATGAATGAATACATCCTGGTTTAAGGAGAACTCTGTTTTATAAGCCCAAAATCTGTAAGCTTTTCAGTGTGGTAATAATATGTATTTTTATGTTCTTATATAGAACTTTTGGGCCCAGGACTGTGGTCAAAAATGATAATAAGCCAACAAAACAAATTTTCAATAAAAACTTTATAGTATGCCTTTGTTTTGCCTGGTTTTAATTTGTATTCTGATTGTATTTTCAGTGACTATGAAGTGGTGGGATGAGGTATGGCTTAATGAGGGGTTTGCTTCCTACATGCAAGTTAAATCATTAAACCATCTGGAGCCGTCATGGACTATGGTAACACAACCCTCAAATATATTTATTTATGATTTTTCAAAAAATTTCACACAGATATATTCCCGTCAAAAGAGCCAATTGTTGACGTGATCATACCTTTGTATAATTTATGACGCTTTTTTCTATTTGCTTTCCTCTGAATAACACTGTAATAAACCATTTTTTTCTTCTCTAGCAATGAATATGAATTTAATGTTAAAAATGGTCAGAAAAATACGAACACGAGGCGGGTCTCGAACCCACGATCTCAGCAAACCATGCAGTTGCTCTTCCAACTGAGCTACTCGTGATCCTACCTCATGCATCGAATTTTTCCTTGCATTGTTTTGAGGTTTTAGGGGTCACCTATCTTCTAGGAATTTAGAATGTAAATATTGTTTCATGAATAAAAAAAATTATATCGGGGTAGCGTCATCGAGTTGCTATGTAGCTAAATGTAACTTTAGACGTATCAGTTGAGTTTGGATACGCCAACAAATGGCGCAAGACGGGCCCTAAAACCGCAAAAAAAGGGAAGGAAAAATTCGACGCACGAGTTTGGATTACGAGTAGCTCAGGAGGAAGAGCAACTGCACAGTTTGCAGAGGTCGAATTTAGAATGTAAACATGTGTGTCACGCATTAAAAAAAACCTAATACACTTTCAGTTGGATCAATTCTTAACAAAAACACTGCACTCAGTTCTGGTGACCGATGCTAAACTATCAAGTCATCCCATTGTCCAAACTGTCGCCACTCCGGATCAAATAACTGCTATTTTCGACTCAATTTCGTATAACAAGGTAAGACAAAAACTTAATTAATTAAATAATAATTAATAAATAGAAGTTAATTATAACATAAGTACATGAACCCTTTCTTGTGGAGATGCCGATTAATTGGGCTATTTGATGGCAGCTCCGCAGTGTTATATCCACCATACCAAATTAAACCTTACGGGGAAAATGTGGTGTAAATTACGTATTACTGCTGCAAATTTCAATGTAGTTATTTAGACAGAATTGGCCAGCAGTTGAGTTTCAGTATATAAACAATACTTACATATGCTCACGCCTGTATTCCCCGAAGAGGCAGGCAGAGTTGTTGTAAAAACTGCACCCATTTTTCGCCGAAGATGATCAAGTGGCAACGTGACAGATGGTGAGTCTGTCGCCGTCTCGGGCACTATACATACGTCTATGAATTTCTTTTCAAACATATGCAGGTTTCCTCAAGATGTTTTCCTTCACTGTAAAGCATGTGGTGAGAAATCACTGCACATAAGTTTTTAGAAAAACTCATTGCTAATGGTCCTGCTGGGATTCGAACTTGCGTCGCAAAACAATCGTTATATTCCAAATAATATAAATTGATCAACTTTTCACCAACTGATATGATTAAGTAGAGACAATGAATTGTATAGGTATATGACGGAGAGTTCAAAAATTCCACTCTATAATACCAGACCTATTATGCTTCATATCATGCTATGTTATAATTTTTTTATTACTTTTGTGCTATAGGGTGCTTCAGTTTTAAGGATGCTAGAGGGCTTTATTGGGGAGGAAAACTTCCGTAATGGAGTGTCAGACTATTTGAAGAAGTACAAGTTTGGTAACACCGTTACGCAAGATCTGCTCTCGTCTCTAGAACCGTATTTCAAGAACGATTATCCTGACTTGAATCTCACGTACGTAAAATAATTAACGCTTCAATAGGATTCCTCACACTAGTATGCCAACGTAATTGGTCAACTTTGAAACACTCGTATTATTTAAATATGGAAATAAACAATACAAAGAAATAAATATTTTGAGAAAGCTAGCTACCAAATTGGCTCGTAAACACCCGTGGACCATCGCTAAAGTTACATATGGCATACAGCGACATGGCATTAGTCCACTTGAGTCGAGATATTTGTACGACGTAGACTTGTCGAGATCCTAGATTAATCTGGCTATACCAATGCAGGAAGTGGACATTCTATTATACTTTTATTTTGTGATAGTACTCACCGGTAATATATGTTTTTGTATCTTCAGCCGCGTATGTAACCGACCTTTTGTAACTAGTAACAAACGCAGAAAACATTATCTTTGTACGATACTGGTTTCTAGCAAGGTTTTATTTTTCTTCACACGTAATAGTGTCTTTTTAAAACAATGGATTACGCGAAATAAAGCTGAATGAGTGAAAACACAGGGCAAAGCTAGTATTAAGTATGTTGAATCGTGTAAATTGTATATTTAAGGTACATAATGGACACATGGACGAGGCAAATGGGCTATCCGTTGTTGTCTGTGGTACGAGGCAGCGAGCCCAATACCTATGTGATCACACAGTCGCGGTTCCTACTCGATCCCGACGCTACGTATCCGAATGACTCGCAATATAAGTAAGTACCCACTTCGTATTCATTAAATTATCACTCTCAACATACTATGAAATCGATAATAATCGCAATATCGACTCAAACTCAAACTCCAAAATATATATATTTGATTAGACTTTTAACAAAGTCGTTTCAAATAGTCAGATCGACATGATTATCTTATATCTTTAAACGAGCAATTCTTGTATATATATAATCGGAATCTCCACTGATTTTCATGAAATTTTGAATGTAGGGGGTTTCAGGGGCAAAAAATAGATCTAACTTGGTTTCATTTATGGAAAACATCGTTTTGACCATGTTTTAAGGCACCGAAAAACTCATAAAATATCATTACAATACGACAGCAAATTTCGCCGACATCTGTCAAGTTATGGTAGTTCAATGGTGAGGCTTCCAGCTTACGGGGCGATAACGAAACAAGAGTACCTCGGTTCGAGACTGACGTTCACCGGATTTTTTTTTTCTTGCTTTTTCCTTTTTTTGTTTGAAGAAGAAACCGAGCACAGCTCGGTCAACCAGATATTATAGCATTATAAATGCTACCGCCAGGTTTGGAACGTCGCTTTTACTGAAAATAACCTGGCAAGAAAATCAGTAATTTTAAAACGATTACAGATATCGCGAGCTTGTTTCGCGTCTTAGAACTAACATTATATAATACTAGCTTGCGCCCGCAACGTCGCCTGCGAGGCGAACGAACTTTCGATACCCATTTAACGCTCTTACGTATGGAAGTCTGGGAAATCCTTTAGTAGTGTAGGTACAATAATACACTCCAAATTTCATGTCTCTAGGATAGGTTTAGGCTGTGAGTTAATTATATAAGTCTGTCAATCTATGTTCAGTAAGTATTTGAAGTGAAACGAAAAATAAAGTATTTGCGATTACCGTCAATGATCAACGACCGATGGCCATCGGCAGACGTAATCCTATGCCCTAGTACTTATTGAATATTTTTTTTTGCTGAGTTAGATTTTTGAATATCTCTTAAATATCTTAATTGTTGATTTATATCTTGCTTTGGTTTCATTTTGTGTCCTCAGCTACCGTTGGTTTGTGCCGATCACTTACACAACGAACAATGGACAGAATAAAAACATTGTATGGTTGTCAGACAAAGCAGATAATGGTGAGTTAAGATAAGTTAAAAAATTCCTATCCCAATGCTATACAATAATAACAAATATCTTAAAATATTACAAAGAAATATTGTCCAACAATAGTCCTGAGATACAGCCAGCCTGTGATGCCCTTTGCCTAACCAATTAGATTATATGAGTGAGTATGGATGTAGGCTTAGAGCAGATTGCTATTCGATTTTTATTTCGCACTAGCTGCGCCCCGCGATTTCACCCACGTAGACTTAATTTCATGGGTGACCCGCGGAACCCTTTTTTTTGATTTAATAAAAGTAACCTATTTTACTTCTTGTAACATTAGCTATCAGCCAGTGAACGTCCCGTTAAAATCCGTCCAGCCGTTTCGGAGATTAGCCGTAACAAACGCACAGACAAGACAGACAGGTTGGCGGAAAGACTTTTTAATTATTATAACAGAAATTTTAATAATCGGTTTTTCTATGTCAGTGCTGCGTATTTCATATGCATAGTCAAAAGTGTAATTTTGGAATTATAAACAGACACTTTAATTGTATTTCTCTGTATAGATGTATAGATATTGCTTGGACTTCACGGCGCTTCCGATACATTATTGAACTGTCATAAAATACAAATGTCAGGGCTTTATATTCGTTGAACAAGGAGTAAGATAAGTGCAGAGCATTTTTTGATCTTTCCAATGTATGTTTGCAGTGAAGTTATCTCTCAAAGAAGGAGACACTTGGCTGAAGATAAACAACAATCAAGTTGGGTACTACAGAGTGAACTATCCAGTTGAGATGTGGCACAATTTGATACAACAGTTGCAATCTCAAACCACACAAGTAAGTGTTGTACTTGATGGCGCTTGAAGAAATCATTTGCTTTTCTTTACAAAAGACAAAGTTTTTTTACTATGTTTTCAAAAGGAGCCGTGGTGGCCTCGGGGTTTGAGCAGTCGCCTGCTACGCAAGCGACGCAAGTTCGAATCCCAGCGGGGTCTGTACCAATGAGTTTTTCTAAAAAACTTATGTACAGTGATTTCAATCCACGTGCTTTACGGTGAAGGAAAACATCGTGAGGAAACCTGGATATTTCTGAGAAGTAATTCAAAGACGTATGTATAGTGTCTGAGACGGCGATAGACTCACCATCTGTCACGTTGGCACTTAATCAAATTCGGTGAATAGTGGGTGTTGTGATAACAACACCTCTGCCTACCCCTTCGGGGAATACATGCGTGAGCATATGTTTTCAAAATTCAATGATTAGACTTCTTACAAAGTACTTTCAAATCGTCAGAAGGACACAAAATACATTATAAATGATTATAAATGTTACCACCGGGTTCGGAAGGTAGCTTTTGTTGTTACTTTTAGTATCCCATTACATACACAGTTGGTCTATAGGTAACAGCACTCATTAAAAGAAACAGCTTTCGAATTACGGCACCAAAAAGTCCTTGTGTTTAAGTATTTTTGGTGATGTATATTTTCCTTCAGCAACATTGGTTACAGGACCTGCCGTCATTTTGTGTTCATCATTAAAAATGTAAAAGTCAAAATGTACTCTTTATGATAATAGACTGCTACGCTAGACTGAATGGCACCCAGTTTGGTCTGGCTGTTATAAGTATGTTGTGACTATTTGACGACAAAATAGCAACACTCGAATATGCAAACCACCTTTCATCATTAAAAATATTTTGTTGTTTTAATTTTAATCTGTGCTATTTTTTATTTTCTTATTTAATCTACTAGCAACACCAGAGTGTAACTCACGAATTGCCTACTTTGTAATTAACATATACACTATGTCACATAACATATCAAGAGACTACACAGCGCCTACTTCTCTCACCCTCCCCCATTAAGATTCGTGAGAATGACCATGTTAGTAAATTACGTTAGTCATACGTTCTTACTCTAATCAACATCATAATTAATTACCTTTACTTAGGAGAGTTCACCTAAGTAAAAGAAATTATGTTAATTTCTTGAAAAAATTTATGCTTTTTGCCAGCTTACTTGTTAAATGCGTTTTGGTATAACGCGTAATAAAAATTTGGTTAATCGCGTATTTGGCCTTCGCTTATTTGGAATTACGCGTTTTTGGTATTATGCATCGAAACCTTCTAAGATAGCATTATATCTTCTGTAAGGTGGAGCCACAGTTACCAGGCGGGCAGCTCCGGATTTCGAAAGGGAAATCTGGTTATGATCTACCTCTCTTAAACTTATCATATTATTGTATGTACAGCTAACAATATCCGACCGAGCGCACTTGTTGAACGAAGCTTTCGCCCTGGCGGAGGCGCGGGCTCTGCCTTACTCGGTGGCGCTCGACCTCAGCAAGTACCTCGCCGCGGAGCGACAATACGTGCCTTGGGACACCGCCGCCGCCGTCTTCAGGTCCTTAGGTTACAAGCTCCGTAACACGCCGGCTTACGATGATCTACAAGTAATTATCAACTCTCGAGATCAGGGCCATAGGGTCGGTTGTCCATTTGAGAACAATTGGATTTCCGACCATATGGCTCCGATGTCGATATGTAATAATAATCATTTTCGAACACACAGCGCCACCTAGTCCCGAATTAACCAAAGTTTTTAGTGTCGTTTCCAGGCAACTGATATAAAATTTGTATATTTTTTTTCATATAGATGAATTAAATTGAAGTGTTTTTGTAATTCCAAATTAGCAGATTTTCACGAAATCCATTTTCTTTTTTTAATGTGTTCCCGTCTGTTTATCTGTCAGTCTGTCTGTCTACCTGCTTGTCAGTTTGTTCCGACTAATCTCTGAACAGTTTCACTCTGAAAGGTCTGTACTGATTTTACCAGGACTTACTCCTCATACCCCATCGGGGAATACAAGTGTACGCATATTTAATCGCAGCACGGCCTTTTATTAAAGATTGTATTTATTTTTCAAACAGAAATATATCCAACACTTGGTGCAGCCGTTGTACGAAAAGCAGAACTGGGAGAGCAAAAACATGAGTGTTATTGACGGGTAGGTTTTCATAATCAAAGCATATTTGCTACTGTAACTGTAGCTTGTTGCAAACTCCATTATTCGTTGTTTTATGTGCAATTCTCTCTTTATAAATACAAAAACCAAAAACGTATAAAGATTTATCTAATTTTTTTTGACATAAATCTGTATCAGACAACACTTATTAATGACATTTTAAAATTAAAACAGATTTTTATTTTCTCTATACTTCAAATACTCTATAAGTTATTTAACAATAACTTTATTGTTTAATAAAGAAAATACCATGAACTAAACCAACATATTATGAAAAAGTGGTTACTAATTCCTATCTATCTTAATTGTTAGTGGCATACTTTAACAAGCAGTTAGGAATCTAGGAACAAATCGTTCGAAATGACACACTCACACAGACGCGCGCATCTACAACAAATGCGGAATAGGCGTAAGTAATGACAGTTAGAGGTGTCACGTAGTGTCCGATCGCGAATGCGTGCGTCGTTAACGTGTTTTAGAGAGATTATTCAAAACTTCAAAGCAACAAATCTACTTATTTATTTATTAATTAAAAAAGAATTTTTTTAAATCTTTAAGAGTGACTACCCTCAAGTCAATGGAGCAAAGCTTTTCTATATTAGGAAATATAGTGGCGCCATCGAAGATTTGTCGTACCAACTCAGAAACTTCGGTGGACTCATGCACAATACTTTGCTGAAGATCACCACATGATCAAATGCATAGTTTACGATTCTATAAAGGACACATAGACAAACATTAATTTTTAAATATAATAAAGCTGTGATTTTACTGCAGGTTACTGCGCACTAAAATTCTATCGCTGGCGTGTTGGAGCCAACTGCCGGCGGCTGAGGCCAGGGTGAGGAGCATGTTCCTCTCTTGGCTAAACAACCACGGGACGCCGGATTCGGTGCGGGTTGATCCAGACCTGAGAGACGTCGTATATACTAATGGTAAAGAAAAAAATATGTAATATTTCGAAATATATAATCATGCCATCAAGAGCCGTCGGGCCATCAAGGGCAGTCGCCTGCTACGCAAGCCACGTAAGTTGGAATCCCAGCGGGTTTTCCTAAAAAACTTATGTACAGTGATTTCACACTACGGTGAAGGAAATCATCGTGAGCAAACCGGTTAGTGCCTGGGACGGGGATGGAGTCACTATCCGTCATGTTGGTACTTAATCATACACAAGCGTAGTGCGATATGATGGCACAGAAGATTTCGTTTAGAAAGACTTATTGTCATAGATCGCTGGTATATGAACTTGCGTTGCTTGGTGATTATTCAGGTATTCAAACTATACTATGTCTACAGCCAGCTGTAAAAATAAATTACATCAACCGGCGTTAACAAATAACATGTACATTTTAGGAATGAAATCCGCTTCTCAAGATGAATGGGAGAAATTGTGGCAGATATATTTGAAGGAGACTGATGTTCAAGAGAGTTCCAAATTAAGGCATGCCCTTTCCGCGCCTCGAGACACTAATATACTGAGCAGGTATTTTCTTACTGACAAGTAAATTCGGATCACTTTGTCTAGGCCTACAGTAGGCCCTCGCGCTTGCGCTAATAAATTCGATACAACATGTATGAGTCTGATATAAATCAGGCGTGACATATATCATTCCCATACATTTTGTTTCGCTTCTATAAACGTGAGGATAATGTTACTTTGTCTACAGGCCCTGTACGACTAAAATTCTTAACGAAACTAATTTTATAATTCACATTAGAAGCTTTAACTATTCCTTACCCTATCCCTAAGACAATGTAAGTACCTATTTACTTTTTATCATACCACTTTGCCAAAAAAACATTAGCGGTACTGTGTATCTTTAATTTTTTTCTTTTCTGTTAATCTATACTAATATTTTAAAGATAAAAGATTAACATTTGGGAATTAATTAAAAACTACATGACAGATCTTAAAAATTCTTCGTGCCCTGTGCCAAAAATTTACGCTTACAAAGTCTACATCCTGTACGTGAGCTAACTAAAATCAGGGAATCTAGGAACAGATCGTTAAAAATGACAAACTCACACAGATCGCGCGCATCTACGTGATTTAAGCGATCCCGGCGTGACGTCAGTAAAGGGTGCCACCTCGAAATGTCTAAAACACGTAAATGACATACAAAATTTTGTTTTACAAACTTCAAATCACACACACACACACTAAAGACGTGTTATAAACTTCAAATCGACATTACTTTAACAGTAAATTAAAAGGTAAATTTTGAAAACATTAAGATCAATAATTAGGTCTAGTAAGATTCCATGTTGGCTTGGTAAGTTTTTATAAATATAATGTGCTATTATCCTAATAAAATTAGACAAGATATTGTAACTTTTATGCCAGATACCTAAGTCTTGCGTGGGACGAGTCCAACATCCGCAGTCAGGATTACCTGACGGTGATACAGCAGATCAGCGCCAACCCCGCCGGCACCGCGCTGGTCTGGGACGACGTGAGGGCACGCTGGCAACAACTCGTCGACAGATTCACACTCAACAGCCGGTACCTTGGCAACCTCGTGCCGGCGATCACCGCCTCTTTCAATTCGGAGGATAGACTCAATGAGGTACGCCAAAAATCTATATACAAAATCGAGACATTTTAGGCGCACATTTGTACAGAACATGGGTTGTACATATCGATTTAAAATAAAACAAAAATACCAATTTTTTGCTTCACTATAGGGTTACTAATGATTCGATGCTTATTAGATGTCATGTGGAAAATAAGACAATTTTGTTGGAAAAAAAATATTTATTTATCTAGATTGATATGTACCGTAAAAATTCTAGACTCTATATATGTATACCGATACATTATATTGAATTGCCTGTTTGTAATTCGAAATTTACAGCGTTTTAATTCGTAACTATCGCATATACCCCTAACAGAAAAAAAATCTGTCTGTATGTTCCGGTAAATCTCTGAATCGGTCGCTCCAGGAGCTGTTTCCGCTCTTAAGCTATATAACAATATGTGTTTGTGGTGCTTGCTTCGTGAATTAATTGAGAAACTTACACCCATGTATTGTTTGTGTTAGATGGAGGCGTTGTTCGCGCAATATCCGTCAGCGGGTGCGGGTGAAGCCGGGCGGCGGCGCGCGCTGGAGACCGTGCGCACCAACGTGCAGTGGACGAACACACACCGGCCTGCCGTTTCAGCTTGGCTTCGCGCACACACATCAAACTCAATATAACCACATATAATATTATATAACTTAACTAAGCAGTATGGAATATAGACCATTTTTTTGATACAAGAACGTTGCTCCCCATCGAGCGTGGCAGTAGTCACTTTTTTTTATTATATACATTTTTTTATTTACTCCTTAATATGCTGTTCAAGTTCAAAATATATTTATTTGATTAGACTTCTTACAAAGTCAAAGCAATGTCAATTGTCTGTAAAACACTCGCGTATACACGATTGGCCACGTCGTGACTCCCCTTGCTGACATAATGCCGGGGTCGCGTATAATCTCGTAGATACGCGCGCATGTATCGCACCCTGTCACATATGTGTGTGAATAAAAATTGGTAGAATATTGTAAATTGGTTACCTACATTAAATAATTCTTATGAATTGCTGATTTTCATTTCTTCGACCACATCATAAAAACCATATTCGTATAAGATTTGATGTGCAAGATATTATTTCTCGTAATAATATAAACCTTAAGAAGCTTACCTAAATGTGGACTCCGGACTGTAGCCAGAGTCGAAATTGAGGTACGATAGCATTGGCGACACGTAGGGATGCCCTTTACCATAGATTTATATAAAGCCCATATTGCAATCAATGGTACGGAGTATCTCCTCTGCATCAGAAATATGTAGCGATGAACCTCTTTCGAGATTACAATATTTTTATTTAAAAAATGTAAATTTTATGTAAAAAGAGACTTGACAAGGTGAATGGCTTGCAAAAAAAATATTTTTTATGTTTTTGTTGTAAATAAATAACTAGGCACTTATATGAATATACAAAATAAAGCAGAGTTAATTATTGTAGTGTATTTACACGCTTTAGATATTATAATTAAATAGACCCATCGCTTCACGTAATGCCCTTCCCCCCCTAGCTAGACGTCGAATGTTGAGCGCTTGTATTCATTTTCTGCGTCTTTTATACAAAAATACATGCGTAGTTATCCCCACTATCGCCACAGAGCGCTTAAAACTCTTGACAGACCCTCGTGACGGTGCCTGTACAATTTTCTCCTTTCATAATATTGGCGCAGTGACTCCATTATTATAAGGTAGATAACGCGTGAATAATGTTAGCCTTAAATAAGAACAGTAGGCGGCGTGATTTCTTAAAATAAAACTTAGTTGCGTGACACGCTTTTTTTCTTGACAAAAGGAATGAAAAAGGCTGAGACAGCTTAGGTTTTATTGTTTACTATAATTATGTAGTAAGTATTGTGAAACTAATTAATTCATTTATCATTAGTGTTGATGGCGCTGCATTTACAGCATTCCCAATGTGCTTTTGAAATAAATCTACGTTGTTCCTAAGGCGCCTACTGTTTCACAGACGATTCGTTATTTTATGAAGATTTTTTTCCCAACACTGCGTAATAACTATAAGCGGCGCGTACAATCTGCAAAAAGAGTATATGTTCGGTATAAAAAAATAGAATGAATATTCAGTTTCTTCGAGGCACACACAAAAAAACTTGACCTCTACTCATGTGCTTGTGATAGGGAGGCATACCAAATCAAATTAATAGCTTATTTACTATTTGCGCAATATTACGTCACGTGTCTCCGACGGAGAAACTTTTTTCCATGGTAGGAGTTTCAAGGGATATACCTACATATTAGTATGAAATTAGGTAAGTCATTAGTAACTAGTTGCTGCCCGCGACTACCTACGTCTGCGCAGGATTAGTACCTACTTCGAGTAGGTTCTAATGCTTTTTGCAGCCCACGCCAGATTTTTTCCTACTTGACATATATATTTTTGACATTAATTCATACAATTTTGCTATAAGCTATATTTATGGGAAAGGTACATTAAAATCTATTCAGTATTTTTGCGTAAAAGAGTAACAAACATCCGTACTCACAGACTATCGCGTTTATAATATGTATTGTACTTAGGATATGATATTTTTTGTTCTGTAACTTATCTTTTGCTACTAATATACTTCTACTGTAAGTTATACCCACGTAAGTAGGTAGGGTACTGTATAATTTGTGGATGCGATCACCAATTACGTACTAGTCTCGTCACAAGTTATGAGCGCTGTCCTCTCCTTGAATGCGCAATAGTCATTTTATGAGCCTGCCTCTATCTATATGTATGGCGCTATGCGTAGTATCCCCACTATTTTCGCTGCGCGCTCATAACTAATGACGTTACCTGTACCTGGATGAAGGAAGGTAAGTCGAGCGAGGAAAAGGGTCCAGCGTGCAGTCTCCGGGGTTGCATCATCCCGGCGCTAAGGATGGCCAGCTCACGACGAATGCGCGGGCTGATGCACCACGTGGCCGCTCCGAATGGGCCCTCGCCCATGTTTATTGAATTCTGAAAGAGAACATTCAATCAGCTGACCGTTTTGTCTCTGAACTCAATCAGTCCATGACGCCTACCATCATAGGTTTAAGCTGAGCGTATTAAGAACTCCTGAGGTATTTTGACGTTTCATTTTGGTACCGTAACATTAAAGGTCAAAACAAATAAGTCCTTAATACGCGCTGCTTACACAATCATGGTTGGCCATGCCATACATGAAACTAAATTCAATAAATTGGAAAATTTAATATTCAATTATGATTTAAGTAGCTGTGCCCCGCGATTTCATCTGCGTCGAATTAATTGGGCTTTATTTCGCGGAATCCTAATTATTCAAATAACAAAAATAGACGCAGCAGTAACCTACTCCTTCCAACATAAGCTATCCAGTGAATCTCCCGTTAAAATCCAGTCATTTCAAGGAAACAAAAAGGAACAGATTTTTTTTAACGTCGGTTTATCACAGTACTTACAGTACTTATATGCATTAATTGAAAATCAGTTAATTTGGAATCACAAAAAATACAGTACCTATGTACCTATAGTAGATAGATAAGTACCTACGTGTTTTCGTTGTTAAAGTTATAAAAAACTTGAATACAAAGAAAAAGAATTTTATTTTATTTGAAAAAAAAAATATTTTGTACTTATGCCTCATGTTCTAGTTACTTGCAATTATAGGAAGCACCTACTTAGACAATATTGTAAACAAACCGTATAGCTTTTTTTTGCTTAGCCGAATATAATCTCTTCAAACATAAAGTAATAACTTGTCGGACACAACTGCCATTCGAGAGAGCTTAGTGAGCACTGAATTGTCACGTAATTTAAGAATGCGCATGCGATTATCTACATAAAATAAAAAATAATATTGTGCTTTTGGTGTCTAACAAAGTTGGCTAAATACCCAGGTAGAGTTTTCAATCTTGGAGATTTTGCAGATCGTGTATGATTCACTGCTTACAATAATTAGGTAAGTACCTACATTGGAAATTACTCTTCTAATAAATGTTATAATGTTTTACCAAAAATAGAGTGAAATTTCGGAGATTAGTAACCCGAACTAACGATGCGCGTTGGCGAGAGGTTAATCGTGGCTCGGACCATTCGCTAGCATCAACATTCGAAAAACCTCTCTTTTGTTTCATCGCTACGGCGAGTCAATCGATGTTTGACCTGATAATAAATTTGACCGACTGCAATTGTTTCGATTGTTGAAACATCTCTCAATCGCGCATCTCTATTCCACGCTAGCACAGCCGCCAGTGGAAGAATTTGCAATAAACAAAACCTACCTTATTCAAAACGGCTTCGCCATAACGACAAAATAGGAACAGCTGTGTAAGTGTAGCGCACATGTACTGCAGTAGCGAGACCAGCTGCATAGTACTCATGTCCTCCTGTGCAAGAGAGATAACCCGACGTTAGCATTAGCACATCCGCTACTACCCTCATTCCTATTGGCTTGGTTTGGCTGGACAACATTTGCACCAGTGCCGTGAAATTTCAAAATAAATGAGAGATTAAGATTATATATTTATCATATACAACAACATCTACGCTACCAGAAAACCTTGAATGAGTATCATTAGAATAAATATAATTAAGAAGAAGTGGCCGTGGTGTTTGAGTGTTCACCTGCTATGCAAGCGACACAACTTCAAATCCCAGCGGCTTGGGGCCCAACCATGAGCTCTTATTGCAGTGATATTTCAGCTGTGTGACAGTGACAGATGTATACTCGTCAAATACATCTGTCTCATAATACGAGTAAAACTATCATGGCAATAAGAAGTAAGGGGTAAGACCCCTGGCCTTACCATGATCTCTTACTAGTGAATTTTTATAAAAACTGAAGTGCAGTAATTTTATCCCACGTACTTTACGGTGAAGCAACATCTCACGTTGTCACGTTGGTACATAATCATTAACGGAAATAAGTGGCTGTTGTTGTTACAACTCCTCTGTTTACCCCTTCGGGGACCCTTCTGGTATGGCGTGGTCATAATATATTTTTTAATGTAATTAACTACCGTTTATTTGGTGGTAATTTCAGAGTCGTGTAGCGGAAACGCGCACATTCCCTTTAGGTTTCGAATTATAAACTTTTGTGGGGATGCGAGTGATGTGTGTGTGAGTGTGTGGTTAGAACAACAAACAACTCACCGACTCTAATCTTACTGCAACAGAACACAATGTGAGCGTTACCACGGCGAAGTAAATACCCAATATGTTTTTGATCAATTTGTCAAGTTTCGTTATGAGTCTGAAATATAAATACAATTAATTTATATTTGGAAACTCTGGCACCACCTCAGACGACATCTATGCTCTAATGGTGAGTAAATCTAACTGCAACGCTGAGGGTCATGGGCCCGATCGCGTGGTACAAACATTTTTATTTGAAGGTGTACCAGCGCAGCACTATGCAAGCACGCTTATGATAGGTGTGCTTGCATGCGACTTCGTCCGCGTGGTATTTATCCCGCGGGAACTCGTCACCTTTATGGGATTATTTCAACCTCATAAGTCGTTGTATAGTCGTTTCGGAGATTACCTTGTACAAACAGACAGACAAATAGAAACAAAAAAAATATTTGTTCTATTTTACTTCTTACATCACTCAGACTTTTTAAACTTTTTTTTTTCATTTTACAGTTCGTCCTCTACAGTTTTATTATATGTATAGATAATAACATTTGTACCAAAGTACCCGTCACTGTGCTAACTGTAACTACACGAGACAAACAAGACATTCGGTACCTATTTACCTAATCTCACACCAATAGTCTCGAATTCGATTAACTTTACTTACTCGACTAGTAAAATATGAGTCCGGTGACATTTGATAATTCTGTAATGAGCTCTTGTATCCCTGTCCTTTGTAACATTTAAGGTGTTTCCTTTCCCTGCGATGCGCTCACTACAATGCGTCAGTAAAGAAAACTGGCCGCAAAGAAACATCATTAAGCCCACGGCAGTCAAGTCAAATGCTATGTGGAGACAAACGCAGTATGTAGCTGCCACAGCTTCCACCAATATAGTGAACAAGTAACCAATTATACTGACGCTATCGAGGGGCGCCCAGCCTGGAAGTATATGCGGATATTCCGGAACGTCACTCCCAATAATAAATTTCCTTATTATATACTCAGCGAAAGGCGATATGACATAAATCACACCGGTAAAAGTATATATTCTGAACAATATCTTAGAAGTGCTTTTAAAATTATCGGTATAACAATGGATATGGGCTGAAAAAAATTCATTTTCATCATCGTCGTTGTCGGATTCGTATTCCTGAGGATCGTGGTGATTAACTGCCAATTGTGAATTTTCCAAAGTGGCTACTTTGGACAGTAAAGAGAGCCAGTGAGCACTATTCGCATGTAGGGAAATGAGTTTGAGAATTCCCATGCCGCAGAATAAAAGTACACTCAAGCACTCAAACAGTCTCTCAGGATCGTCCCTAGCCTCGACGAGGGCAATCACTTGCAGTATATATGTCGTGAAGAAGCAAGAAATAGATACTTTAGCGAGCCAGTGAACCAATCCAGACGCACCGAGCCAAAGTCCCGTATTCCTGATCGACAGGCGTATTATCGCCACAACGTTAGTGAATTTCTTTTTCTTGCTCCCGAATTGTCCGCGTTCTTTACGTGCCTGCAATTTCATTATTAGATGAAATCAACTTGAATAATTTAAAAAAATACACAATACTTAGTGGATTGAAGTGGTCTGCTACGCCAGCGGCAAAAGTTCGAATCCCAGCGGCCTACCTACCAATGAGATTTCCTAAAATTCTTACCACACATCACGAGGGAGTAATTTAAAAATTCAAAGATGTTCGTACGTATACTATCTGATGCGGCAATAAACTCACCATCTTTCACGTTGGCTGACCTTTTTATTTTCAGGGAAATGTGGGTGTTGTAAATTCTCTAATAATCCCCATAGGGACCCTACTGGGCTGGTGTGAGTACTTATACCTATTTAATTTATTATTTTTATTACTTCGGTAATGGTGAATATACATACTTGCAACCCCCATTTTATTTTATAACGGTGGATTTTCGGTAAACCGATATCAATATAATATAAAGGTGATAAATAAAAAATAAAAGCTTACCCTTGTCATTTTCATATAAAATCCGGGCAATGGTGTAAACCAAGCGAGTGTTTGAGAAATTATGGAAGGAGCAATCAAACAATCTACATAGGAGGGTATGATATGTCGCAGACAGAGTTTGTAAACAGAATTTACTTGTTTTTCCCACCTAAGAGAAAAAAAAATGTGGTTATTAAATAATGTTAATCTCTAAGTAATGTTTAATGAAGCCGTGGACGTCATTATGTATTATTGTATTTATGTATTGGGATACCAAGAATGCATAACGCGCCAACTCTTTCTAGGGCTTCGCTCGACTCGCTCCTCATTTCGTTTCTCCTGAGCAGGCCTCTTCAAAGTAACATTCTCTAAGATAACTTTATCTGTAAACCCTGGAATCGCCACTATAAAAAAAAATAAAAAAAATAACCAGTTTTCTTGTATATACAGAGGCCAAACATATGGACGATTTTGATTAAATGTAGATAGGTGTAACCCTAGACACGCATCAGTAAAATACTGAATAGGTCCGTTAGCAGCGTTAATCGTGTGAATTGATATATTATGCTCTTAAAAATAATGTTAAAAATATTTTCAAAACTATTGCCATCATACCTATTCAGATGTCAGATTCCGCGATTCCGCGATTCACGCAGACGAAGGCGTTAGATGGTACATTCAAAAATCGACATCTTCCTTTTATTTACTCACAGTGGCAGGTTAGGTACATTACCTAGGTACCATAAATAACCACTAGAAGCACGCTAAAACATAAAACTTCGTTTGCACTGCAACACAGAAAGAAATTTAAAATTACCATACTTATTACATTACTAATTATGGTAATTATAAAAAGTAGCTTATTTGCCTGCTACAGCAATTAATGTTCCTATTTGGTAACGGAATTATTAGGTGATTGTTATAGTCAAACAAAAAGCAATTTGACCTAACTACTAATTTACCAAAATGACTATGACCTAGTACACTATATTACCACCACGCTCTAAATACAATATTGAATATTTGCATTTGCCAAACGTGCCAGTTAATATAAATGCATTTCAGCCAATCCACCCTTTTCATGTAATATTTTGAAACATAACACCGGGGCATTTACCATAACCTCTTATTGCCATGATAGTTTTACTCTATTTATGAGACATATGTATATGACGTGTATACATCTGTCACTGTCACACAGCTGAACTAACATTGCAATAAGAGCTCATGGTCAGGCCCCTGAAGTTTCACTCGACTATTAGCAAAAACGGGTCGATCATTTAATTAAATGTTTTGCCTGTTGCAGGGGCTTAAATTCATCGCTACAAATTCTATATATTTATCTCTCTTTAAGTAGACCCTTCATTTCGTCAATTCCTTTACCGATGATTTGATTTATATTTTGAAAAAATCAGTTTTGATACGGGGTCTGGAGTGGAAGTGTGTATGTATCTCTATCTTGCAGAAAATTTTAGCTAAATAATGTAGTGTTGTGGTTCAGCGGTGAATAAGAACGCTAGTGTTTGTGGACATTTGGTTAGTACAGCGATTTTTAAGGTAATGTTGGTGTTAGTAAGTAAGGTTGGTGTTGCTAGCGTCCGCAGGCTGCGGTGCGTGGCAGCTCCCTTTCAACAATTTTATGAAATATAAAAAAGATCAAATCTCGATTAATATGAGGATCTACACATACTATGTAGTAGACCCGTTAAGACACGGGTTCACAAACAATTTGGCTGTCTAAATATTCATTGAGGATCTGACACATCTATTGAAAGACTGTAATGGCATACAAATATACCTACAAAACACATACACTTTATACACTTTGTTGTAGCGATTAGTATTTTTTATGAGCACGGTCACAATTATGTGAAGAATTAGGACTAGGAATCGGTCATGACCATGCGTCAGACCTCTCACAGATACTTCATTTATGTATATATCCTTGGATTAAAACCGAAAAATAATAAATATAAACTATAAAATCTTATGCAATTCATTTATTTCAATTACAAAATAAGTATAATTTTATAAAATTTTCATTAATTCTACCTTGATAGCGCAATGTCGATATGCTTGTAAAACATTAGTGTAGCAATTTGACTACTAGTTCACCAGCCAGACGAATGCCAGTCATTGTTGGAGCGAGCTAGCCCCGCGCCGGCCCAACCATTGACGGAGCCAGATGAAGGGGCAGACCACGCGGAGTTGTCGTCCCACCCACCTCTTGAGCTGAAGGCATTTCCGCCGAACCCACCACTTGATCCGCCTCCACTTCCGTATGAATCGCCGCCGAAGCGAGACCTGCTGCCGCTTCTTCCGCTTGCACCGAATCCGTATCTCTCTTTCCATCCACTATCGGATCCATAGCCTCCAGATCTTCCGAGTCCCCCGCCAGAGCCAGACCAACCACCAGGAGCAGACCGTGCGATGCCAGCTGAAGGAAAGCCGCCGCCGAAACTACTGCCTCCTTGCCAGCCGCTACCACCTGCAAAACACCTCCACTCTTAAAAAAACACTCAAAAATAAGACAGAACGCAATTTTGATAATCTTTACAGGTCAAATGGAAGGCTAAGAATGACTTTCTTCTTAAAAGGGGATAACAAAATTGGATGGCAATCGCTTTGTGTAAAACTCAGGTGCTCAGCCACATCGGCTTGAATAAAGTGCCGACCCCAACAAACTATGGAATAAGGCCAGGTAGATAAGCTAATCACACAATGCGACGAATATGAAGAAAATTACTGATTTCAGATAATTAATCCTCTGGTTTGATTGTTCGCAGTGTTCTAAAGACCATGTTCTATTTGAGACTGCTGTCAGAGATGTCATGAAAGAACTTGACGGTGTCAAATAAAGTAACATTGGATCCATGATTCTTATATTTAAACTTTTCGAAAAAGGTTGCTAAGTTTGTCCAAAGATCGGTGAAATAGTTATAATTATAATATCAGGCTGTAATGAAACCACAATAAGTCTCTACTCCGAGCTGTAATTACTTTTACGTCTGAACCATACTAGTGTCTATCCTTTTTACATCACACTGTTTAATCAAAAGGTATCCGACCGCCTGGAACAGCAGCTCCGATGTGAAACCGCCCCGGTGGCCATCCTCAGTGCTTAGGGGGGACTCCGAGTACTCTAATAGATCACACCGATGTCCCCTCACACTTTGCCGGGGCACATCCCCGGGGGCAGCTGTGCAAGGCAGCGCGAGCCACTTCACGCTGCCACCTTCCCGGACCTTGGGGCTCGGTAATCAAGGCTCCCACCCCGACCACCACCAGCAGGTATTCTAGTAACTTTCCAAATAGTTACCTGGTGAGCGAGCTTCGCGGCCAGCCAGAGTCGATGCAGCAAGCATTGCAAAAATTACTGCTAAGCCGAAACCCTTTATCTGCAATGATAATAGTAATATTAAACACAAATAAATGAAACCATAGTGTATATTAGTAATTTCTATGCCTACCTAAGCAAGGTACCTACTAGCTTTAATTTAAGAAAAATGTATAGTGCTAGGGAAAAAACAGTCAAACCTAAACATTAAAATTTATTGATTTATTTATAACCTGTGCCTCGCAGTTTTCTTTTTTTTTAGAAATAATTTCATGAGTGGTCCGCGGAAACCTAAGGTATACTTTTTATAAATAAAAGTAGTAAGTTCTCATTGAAACATTAGCTATCTGCCAATGAAAGTCCTGTTAAAATTCGGCAGATATTAATATCCGGATAACAAACAGACAGAAGGACAGACAGAGTTTTTATATACATTTTAATGAAAAGCAGTTAATTTAAAATTACAAACAGACACTTCAATTTTATTTATCTGTATAGATATATTTTCTATAATACTAGGATATATTTTCCTCTGTCACGTTGGCACATAATCATATTCGATGTATTGTGAGTGTTGTTGTTATAACAAGTATGCTTTCCGCTTCGGAGACCTTCTGGCATGACCTGAGCATATTTCTTTTTTAATAAATTTAATATCTTAGTAGATACCTACTGCATGAGATAAAAATATTATCCAGTAAATAGTGAGTATTTTTACCGTGTTCGTAGGCGAACGTTTATATACAAAGGTCTCAACGAAACATAATTATTACATTCCACAGAGGCGTTCGGGACTGCGGTCTTGTTCCCAAAACCCTTCGACCCAACTAATAAATAGAACAATATGATATGTAGGTACATATAAGTCGGGTATACCTACATCTCACGTTTAATAAAACCCTTACCTTATTTTCAATCAAATACACCCACTTGATTCAGATAATAAGTAGGTTCTTAGATATTCAATAACATTACCTTCCGACCAACATCAAACAATAATATGTCCAAGATTCCCCTGAAGGATTCCGGAGAGGTAGGCAGTTCGGCACCATATACATACAGTATGGACCTCTTTGAATTTGTTTTTATCCGTGAGGGAATTTCCGTACCACAGGAAGTATAAATCAATACAGATAAATAAATTTGTAGTGTCTGTTTCTAATTCCAAATTTTTTTAATTTTTTTCTCTGTCTGTCTGTCTGTTTGTTCCGGGTAATCTCTAATACGGCTAGACCAATTTAAACACGACTTTCACTGGCAGATAGATTTTACAAGCAGTAACTTAGGTTACTAATATTCAAAAACAACTTTAAGGTTTCGCGGGCCACCCATGAAATTAATTCTATGCGGGTAAAAACGCTGGGCACGGCTAGTATAAAATATAATAGTATAAAAGTTATGTTAAAAATATTTATTGAAATATGAACGAGTGCGAAGGTTGTCAATTTTAAAGATTTTAATATACCTCTTTTATTTACTGTCTGAATAATACATTATTATAATAATAATAAATATATAATATATAATAATAATATAGGTAGATAAAATTAAAACACATGAATGACGTATACGCCGATTCGTCTTATTTTCTCGCATATGGGCATGTCTGTGTGCGTGCGTATTCGAGATACCTATAATAAAAAATCTAATTTATAAAAACAGACAGAGAAATATTTTAAAAATAGTTTTACTCTGAAACGGCTGGACTGATTTTAACGGGACTTTCAATGGCAGATAGCTAATGTTACAAGAAGTACTTTTATTAAAAAAAAAACGGGTTCCGTGGGAATCAAATAAATCTAAGCGGGTGAAATCGCAGGGTATAGCTAGTTTAAAATAAATAATGTTCTACGAAATTACGTGACTCATGAAATTAAGCCTATGCAGGTGAAACCTCGGGCCACAGCTAGTGATACTTATCTAAAGCTAGTTACAGGTGCCGTTACAAGTTATGAGCGCGCAGCGAAAATCGTGGAGATACTGCGCATGTTTTTTTTCGCCTACCGCCATAAAAATAGACAGAGCCAGAATAATAAAGTTTACGTATGTGTAAAGTCTTACCATCATTTTGCAGGATGTTGTTCTATTGACAATGGCAGTGGGGTTCACTCCTATTTATACAATATGCATTCCTGATCCATTTTGTTTTTATGTATTGGGTTATTTTGTGAATGACGAGCGAGTGATAAAAGACAATGATTGTATTATACTGGGTGTCACGTTTATAGCATTAATTCGGTGATTTGAGTCATTGAGCTCACGAGAATAAAAGATGAACCTTAGTAACATCGTATATGTGGACAGACGCAATTGTTTTGTAGGTTAAATACCCGAGATTGAATGTCATTTTGGTTACAGAGAAAAAAAAACCTGAAATATATAAAGGCGTTTATTAAAAATGTATTTCCCCTAAAGCCCTACCATACTCATCCTTCCATCCTTATCCCGTCTTCGTTTGGGGCGCCATGTATTATCTCTTCCAATTTTTCTCCATCAGCCGTCATATTTGTATTCCTTTCCAGCAATATCATATTTCACACAATCCATCTACTAAAGTTTCAATATAGTTCTTATTTTCTATATTAAGTGCCCTTGTCGGTCAGAAGTCATGGTGATTGTCGCAAGCAACGACTTTCAAACCTTCCGATTTGAAGTGAATATAGTAGATTTTTATGTCTATGTTATAAAGTAGCTAATAGGGGATTGTGTCTTGGGTGTTATAGCAAACCCTAGTTACAAGAACCCAAGACATATCCCCTAGGCATATAGCTTGTAGATATTGTCATGTAAAACTGGAAAAAGCCTGACACTAGTTGTAGCCTGAGGCCTTACCATGAGCACTTATTGTCATGCTAGTATGGCATTTGCGTCGGTAAACGCAGTGTTGAATAGTATATGAAACTTGTTTACCACCTCTGTGGCATAGCAATAAAACTTATCTGTTAACACTTGGGTGTCATGAGCGCATTCATGTGTTGTAGGAAAATAACAAAATGTAAACTTTGCACCCCAAGCCAGTATGGCGCTTATCATTTTAATCTATTTTGTTCTTTATATAATATAATTACTTGCTATTCGGGCGAGAGAACGAAAAAAAAAAAATAAAAACAATTGATAGTTACAATAACTAAATACATTATGTCACAGTAACGCGTAGGAAATGGAAGAAATAATAGGATGACCACTCGGGAATAGTTGCTATCAATATAGATTTTTTCCGACCTGATAAAAAAGATGATTACCGTTTACTTAAAAACAAGTTTAACAATGCACTTGATGATTTAAGCTGTATGATTTGGTACCTGATACAAAACCTTATGATGTTTGCTTCGTCTTCAAGAGTAAATAATTAAGTACATATTATAATTTTTATTTCACTTAATGGTGACCGAAGTCGGTTCAATTTTCATAATAAAATGATATCGTATTCTACAAAAGGGCCAAGGGTAAGGGTTCCCAATATACGACGCGTTATCACTCGCCGCTCCCCACGCACTTAAGTGTTATTTTGAATAGCAAACATTTCCAATTTAGTGTGGCTATTGCTTCACATGCCACTGTTATTTGGCAGATTCAAATTCAATATGGATTTTAATGAACAATTCTTCAACAAAAAATACACCTTCGGTAGGTATGTGCTAAGTTCTCCACGAATAAAAAAATTAATTATATACGTTCATAGTCCTTAGTTCTGAATTCGATTATTCATGATATATGTATTTATTATATATCGTGGCGGTTTTATTTATTAGATTAGAAGGTAGGTACTGGGACTAAAATCGATAAATATTTGTTTGTACTCTTTACCATTAAAAATTTTGCCTTTGTGATAAATGAACATTGCTTCGATAAGTATATTGACAAGTACACCATATTGACAAAATTATTGCATTTGCTGATTTTTAGATACTTAAATCAAAAAAAGTTTTATTCAATATAAGGGACACTTGGAACACTTATTGAACGTTATTGAATTAATTCCAATAAATTAATCACAAAATTATCTAGGAACCAAATTTTTGTCGCCTTTAATACCGCTTAAACTTTAAACCATTTAAATCGGTTTTCCCGCTTTCGAGGAATCAGTGAATCAGATAAAAAGTACCGCAGAATTGGAAACCACATCTTTTCATTGACGTCGATTGAACATTATGGACAAACAATAAAACTATTTTATTATAGGAATGAAGGAGGAAGAAACATTTAATATTGAAGACAAAAGCGGTTTATATTCTTATTTTTAGAAATAACTTGCTTGTCCATCGTGTACACTTCATTTCATAGGTTTTGTTTTTTCTGCGGATTCATCATGATACAATACAACCGTGATTTTATAGAATCTTCATATTAATTACCGTGATGTAGGCGTTATTTTAAGTAAAAAAAAATAAACGAAATGTTTTACCAATAATCAATTAAAAATAATTTAATTAAAAATAATGGCGGCCAAATTTTGATAGGCACCCTAGTAAATATATATTCTCCTAATTATAAAAATTTGGTTTTAAACAAATAATCGATGAACGCACCAATCCTGCAGCGGGATCTTAGACTATAAACTCTATTTGTTTGTAGGTATATATATGTATGTATCTAATATATACGATTTTCGTGTCATCAAAAAGCATCGTTGTTACCAAATCCCTCCGAAACTGCTGAACCGGTTTGTATGAAATTTTGTGTGCGGAATCGGGTAGGTCTGAGAGTCGGCCAGCATCTGTTTTTCATACCTCTAAATGATAAGGGTGATCTACCCAATAAAATATAGCCATGCAACGTTTGCCGAGCACAGCTTGTAGACAGAGTACCTACTTACATACTTCGTACTGAAATATTTACATATCACATTATCGGATCGCCTGATTATATGATATCTATCGGATATTGTGAAAATAGTCTGTCTCTTTGTGACGCTTATATTCTCTCTCTCAGTACAGTGATCTGATCGGCGGCTATACTTATTATGTTGCGTAAAAATGATAAAAACTGTTGAAAGATGGCTGCAACCAGTGATCTTAAATCCCTACTAATATTATAAATGCGAAAGTAACTCTGTCTGTCTGTTACGCTTTCCCGCTTAAACCTCTCAACCGATTTTGATGAAATTTGGCACAGACAATCTTTAGACGCTGAGAAAGGACATAGGCTAGCTTTTATTGCGAAAAAAGGGATGAAGATAGTATATAAAACTAAATCTACGCGGGTGAAACCGCGGAGCACTGCTAGTAATATTATAATTTCGTAAGTAAGTTTGTTTGTTTATTGCACTAACCGATCATATCGACATTATGCACACCTGTTGTCATGGAATATTTATGTACATTAAGGATGTCATTGAGCGCAACAAAATATCTGCTGACTCAATTTTATTATTATTTCAGTATTAAATTAATTAACCTTAATACATGCTAGTCATCTAATCTGCCATTACCGAACACAGCGTTTCCCATCTTACATCTTAACGCTTTCGAAAAGGTTCTCTGAAAGGGTAAACAGAGGGGTTAAACCGCCCACTTATCACGGTATCACGTGACAGATGAGTTTGCCAATGTCTCACAGGCACGACATTACATTGACCTTGAATTACTTTCGAGTCGTACTCAAGCGGGTTTCCGCACCATGTTTTCCCTTGCGATAACTCATAGTGCAATAAACTCAGCGTCCTAACCAAAGACTGAAAGCCACACGACTTTCAGTTTTCTCAAATTTTCTCAGCGAATATAGTCGGGATACTGAGCATGTTTTTATTCGTCTCGCGCCTTACATATAGACAGAGACGGACTCATAAAATTAATACTGGGTGTTTAAGGTACGCGCTCATAACTCGCGTCGAGGCCTAGGACCCAACCATGAGCTCTAATTGCAATGATGCTTCTACTGTGCGACAGTCACAGATGTATACACGTCATATACATCTGTCTCATAATATGGAGCGAACTATAATGGCAATAAGAGATCATGTTAGGGCTCGAGTACCTACTTATAAAATGTATATACACACATACATATTCTCTCTGGTCACGCCTGTATTCCCCGAAGGGGAAGTCAGAGGTTTTGTAATAACAACACCCACTTTTCACCGAAGATGATTAAGTGCCAACGTGACAGATGGTGAGTCCATCGCCGTCTCAGACACTTTACATACGTCATTGAATTACTTCTCAGAAATATGCAGGTTTCCTCACGATGTTTTCCTTCACCGTAAAACACGTGATGTGAAATCACTGTATATAAGTTTTTTAGAAAAACTCATTGGTACATTGTCCCGCTGGAATTCTAACTTGCGTCGCTTGCGTAGAAGGCGACTGCCCAAACCCCAAGGCCACCACGGCTCATTCATAATTAAATATGTATATGATTTAATAACCTTTATTCATATGCCACGTTATTCCCCGATGTTGAAAGCATTCGGAATAGTTGATAAGTGCAAATGCGAATGTTCGGGATGCGTAGAGCAGTAGCGCACGTGGGGCGCACGGCTGCGGGTGGCCAACTACGCTCGCAATTTAACCATTATCATACTCGAATCGTATTTGTATATATAATCGGTCGCGAGGAAATTCACGGTCGCAGTCTAGCAGTCTTCCGCCACAGCTAAAAACGACCGCTACTGTTCTGTGCTTACTATACTTACTGAATATAGTGTATGCTTCTTGGACAACTTATACTTACATATCGGGATCTACAGGTACTCATTTTTATTCTTATTAGTTTTTAACAGATTTCAGATTGGGAAGCGCAAGGACTCTCGCAGCTAGGGTACCGGTTTACGGATTGACAGTTACGACAGCAATAACGGTTTTCCATCCCGGTCGCCATCGTGGATCATGTCCTAATTCTTGGAAGCATTATATTGAATTATCTGTTGGCTAGTTCGATAGAAATATCAATCATTCTAGTTTAAACATAATTTAGTTCAGTCTTTGAAAATAAATCACGTGTTAATCATTCAGTCATTCCCAAAATCAACATTACTCTCTGGTCAAAACAATTTTGAGTTTCAATTACGATATATCCCTTTTAGGTGAACATATTATGTTACTGAAACCCGCTAACATGCGGGTTTGGCTCCTAGTGTAAGCGCAGGCTTACTGCTTTCAACAAGAAATGTACATAATGTATATTTATTATTAACTATTCGCTTGACTAACGTTCACATTGCATTTATTTAATTTACTTACTGCTTTATTTAATCTTGCGGAACTCTTCCTTGCAATATATGCTACTTACTTGCAGTGAAAGTCGCGGTCAAATCAATCAGGCTGATAGACAAACATTTAAAAAGTATATATATGTATATGTTTTGTTACAATATATTTTTATAACAAAACAATTATTTTCACATTCCAAGAACATACAGTTAAATTGTATTTATTTGTATATATTACTTCACTGTAAGAAATACGAACACATTCATTTTACATACGGAAGTAAATCACGCAACGCAAGCCATTTTATAAATTACGAGCGACCCGGCTTCACTTCACATTAATATTTATAAAAACTATTAACCCACCGAAGTTAATCTCCTACTTGTAAGTAAAAACCGTATCAAGATCTGTAATGTAACTCAGAAGAACGATGCGTACAAACAAACGGACTGAAATATTTCGTATGGCAATGGCGACTCGGCTTATTGATGATTAATATGGTGCATCTATATCATGCAGAATTTATATAGTATAAATAATTTCTAATCGCGGCTTATTACATGCATATATCTCCTAAAAAATGTGATTTTGAGCATTCGACACTTTTCCTATGAATTATATAAAAAATATGGTTAGTGGTTAGTATAGTAAGTATACCTGACTGCTACTCTTAGTGACGTGGGTTCGATTCCTGATTGAATGAAAAAGATATATGTGATGATCATTTGTGTTTGCTTTGTGGTGTTTGGTATGTAATTATTTGTATATGTTTACAAAAAAACAGTATATGAGAATTATATCCGCTGTCTGGTACCCATAGTTCAAGCTTTGCTTAGTTTGAGACTAGATGGCACTGTGTGATAACGTCCGAACATTATTATTATTATTATATTACTAGCTGTGGCCCGCGGAACGCTAATGTTTTTTTAAAATTAGTCTATGTTAATCCTTGTATTATTACCTATCCCCCCGTGAAAGTCCCATTAAAAGCCGCTTCGGAACAAACAGACAGACAGACAGTTTTTTTTAATATAGGTTTTTTCATTTCAGTACCTACCTTATATACTTTCATATTTAGTTAAAATCTGTTATTTTGTTATTACAAACAGACACTTCAATTTTATGTATCTGTAAAGATGGGTAGTATATATTTCCGATATACATAATACATTAAATGAAAAACTTACAAAAAATATATATGTGCTCGATAAATAACCAAAGAGCTTGCCCCCCATTACATGAGACTCAAATATGACTGGCAAAATAAAGCAAAGTGGGTATACTATAATTACACCTCATATGTATTACAAAATTACTTATGTTCGTATATATGCTGTGCACAAATTAAGGTACCTACTTAAGTTTTTGTTGGCTGTGAAGGAAATAACAATGTGGAAATTGTAGAATACTGACACTCAATACGCAACCCGGGGTAACCTGAAGTAATATCCGTTTCAGCAACTATTTAAATCATTTGACGAAAACTGACAGTGCAATGGTATACCTACACTAGAATGTTCAGCTATTTCAACTATTTAAAGTATTAAATAAGATACATTATGTAATAAGTCAGTGATTCTTTAATTTTAAAATATATTCAAACCAACTTCCTACTTACTTAATATTCTTCAGTTGACGTTTAAATTATTTAAATACAAAAACGCCTACAATTGGCAAAAAAACAATGCAAATCAAGATAGATTTATTTGGAAATACTGAAATGAGTTGTAATCGAAGAGATTACAATTCTATTGTAATATTACTACATATTTAGTAGGACGTTACGACTATTTAACATGTCTTTGTGTTTTATGATGTGTTAAGTTATACTAGAGTTTTCCATTAACGATGCTAGGCTCAACCAGCAGCGGTAATTCTGAGCGGTCCGTGTGAAAGACTACACAATTCAATGTTCCGCGAGTACTTAATAGATGTTTTTTCAGATAACGGGACATTTTATTACATTATAGAAATTAAACATTATTACGCATAAAATAAACTCAAGATAGTACGCTTATGTAAGATGCCTTGGATTTATGATACTTACACTTTAGCCAAAAATAAAATACTGGTGTTTTTTATATGTTTTGAGTGAATCAAATAAGTAACACACAAAGTAGTGGTAATTCAAAATATGCTCACGATGAGGTTGCCTGATCGCTTTCATTCATACCTACAAAAAAACGAAGATTTTTTTCCGATAGCGTTATGGAGCAGGTCTATTATCTGATTACTAATATTGAATAAATGCAATTACTTAAATGATATCAAAAGGTCAGCTTATATGTTACTTTAGCTTTTATTGTATTTTTCATATTATGATGGGTAAAAACTCCATAAATTATTATATGACCCAAGATCAATTAAGTGAGTTGCATTGTTATTGGATAGAGAACAAAATAGGTTTTAGTCAAGTATTTTATTTTACTTATCTATGATTTGTGATACCAAGGTGATTCTTGAGAAGTAGGTATGAAGTGGGAGGTCACAGTCGGACATAAGATATACCTACCTAGCGTACTTTTTTGAAATAAATCTATCTACCGTTAGTCCAGCTCGATGATTACCAGAGGCGTCAATCAGAGAGCCAAGATTTATTGTAATTGTTATTTATTTAATAATTACATAAAGTTTATAACTTTATCGCATAGTCCAAAGGATTCGTGTAGTTAACATCTTGTAGATTGGGAGTATTGCAAATTAATGCTTATTTCAAAATTTGTGGAAGTTGCGGATATATTTTTTGGTAAATTTCATTTACATACATAAAAAATGGCGTTCGGAAATAGTTCCAGGTTAAGTTTCCTAAACACATGGATTTCCTAAACGGTTATCAGGTTTGGTATTACTGTTTAGATAATATGCAAATCGTCTCAATTCTCATGCATTTAATCAATATCACAATGTTGGTATGTAGCAGTAACAGCTAGAACGTGGTAAAGGGAAATTGTTATGTCGGAATATGCTTTCTTCTTTATGGCATCGTAGGTGGTATCGGTAATACATTCCGGATAATATTAAAAACATGCTTATATATGAAGTTCATCTATATCCATTAGGGCTATTCACTTGGTGGTCCACTGAAGGCATGAAAAGGGCTGAATGCGTTTAGCTGACTCAACATTTTTTTTATTGCTCTCTCCCCTAATCCGTTAAGAAAAACCTCGCCGTAACCGTAAATATTTGCCTAGTCCCACCAACATCGCACAAAATGTAATTTATGGTGTGATCGAGTTGAATCACCTGTCGGTGCCATTAACATTTTTAGCGCATAGATTGTGCGAAGTGGACTTAATTAATCATTTCTAAATACAGGTCTGACTAAAACTGGGTGAATAAAGTTTGTGTTTGATAAGAATTGAATTGAGAGCGATGCTTTGACGGTCGCGCAGCGTGAGTCGGCGAACTATCACCTCGCCTGTAGTAGATAGATACATGTCACAAAGAGGCACGTATCTCGTGATCGCCAGTTGATTGTGAGCGCATCACCGGTCCATCACGCCACTTCTCACCATTCATACCTAACTACCAAGGCACAAAGTTCAACAGGGTTTATCTCATACTTTTATTGTCATGTTTGCAAAAATATTTTTGTTTTCAAGATTCTTTCTTTTATTCTTCTTACTAGATCATCGTATCATTGTACCTATGTCCCAAATTAGAATTTTAACTAATACGTATAGGTCAATATTGCACCGTATTTTACCTAATTAGTTGAACTTAACACCTATTGTGAGAAATGATAAGATCACATAGTATGGCATAGCTACATCATAATTTTTTTATTTATGAATATTGCTAAGCGTTAAGTTATTCATAATTTTTTGTACACTATTTAATACTCTGAAGTACCTACATATGTTATTACTTAATATGACAGCATAAATATTATGTATTATCGCTCAAGGCAAATTATTAAAATTAGCTTTAGCTCGCAGCTCCTTGAGGCATGCGTGTGCGAAATTTCAATTGTATAGCATTGAGTTTGGCATGGGCGTTGATTCTACAGTATATATAGTCATTATATATTATATATGATAATACAGTCTATCACTTTTGCCTTTTATATATAAAGATAACCAGTGGATAGAGTTGAAGTAAGGACATAAATTGCCCGTCCTTACCTTTTTTGACTAGTGCAAATTTTAGTCACGATAATTATTTTCTTCAACTTACACCAATGAGATAATATAATGTAGGTACCTACTTAGTGCATAACTGCTCAGTTTAAAATAACATTATTTTTAAATTGGGATACGAGTACGAAGCTAAAATTACCTACTGCCTAAGCACAACTTTTTTGTGCGATGTACTACATAATTGCACTACCTATGTTTTCCCATGAACATGATCAATATCAAGATAGGCTATATTACTCATAGGTATGAGTAATATGACTCATTTTTACAACTCGTATCGATCATTGAATAGTCGATCAATATAAAACGGTGGCGGCGGTCAGCAACACATTTGATAAGTGCTGTAAAATGTAAGAAATTCATTAGTATTACGCAATAAAATACTTGGACAAGTCATTAAATCATTAACTCGTTATGCTTAATTAGTGATAAATTGGAATATTGCAAAATTGCACACTGTTCCAGTATAAAAGTGTATATCAAAAAGTGGTGTCGTTTAGGCTAGTCTCATACAATTTACAAAGTTACACAAAAAACAACAGAAGCTATTTTTTATCTTCGTATCGATTACTCCACGGAGGGATTTTTTGATAATCAATACAGGCTTGTTAAATAAGGTAAGGCATTCGAAAAGTTTCAAAAATATTTGTTTACAAATTAGACTAAGTATAATAACGTTTACATAGTAGCATATTAAATTATGATGGTAAGAAAAGCACGTCTTGTTCCTCCGTTTTAAGTGCAAGTGTTGTAAGGTATAGATACATTTTCGAAGACAAAATACCAGTCTTTATCTGCCCCTGTGTATCTTATATACTATAAATGAGACGACATTCATTTGCGCATAACATACTTACTTATGCGCATGCCTGTATTCCCGAAGAAATAGGCAGAGGGGACTTATAGTACACTCACATTTCAACCGTTATGTGTAAAGTCCCCTGTAATAGAGGGCGAATTCACTACTAAATCCCATGAACCGGACTGCTTCTGGGAAATTACAAATCGAATCCAGGGCCTCATGCGCAGCGTTTTATGATCACTAGACCAACGAGGCAGTCAAAATTATTTCACACTCGCTGCTCGAATTGAATGCGGCTTTGTTTCACGCAACACTTGTTATTGTCCTATCAATATATATACAGGATCTAGACTGTTTAGCATTGGTTATTTACAAAATATTTTTATTTATTGTTTTAACCAACACCAGGAAAGGTGTGTATGTATGTTTGTAACGAATCGGCTCAAAAAGTACTGGACCGATGTTAAAAATTATTTCACCATTTGAATGCTACATTATAACTAATTAATATAAGCTATATTTTATCCCCGCACTCTCACGGGAACAGGAATTACGTGGGTGAAACCGCGTGACGTCCGTTAGTTAGTAATATTTTTTTACCTTTGGGTATCATCGCGCGATAAAATAGTAACTGATATTTTATTTCCGTATGTGTCTAAGGGCATGTTTACATTAGAATTTTGACGTCACTACGATGCATTTCGTACGCAAATCGTAATCAATGAAAACGTGAGATATATAACAAACGTACGTAGTTAGATATGACCGATATGGATGAATAATAGCACGTGCTTGTCTTCGTATTTAATCTAAGTATTTCACTTAATTGGTTTCAGTTCATTGAGATTCCGATTTGGACGTTATAAATACAAGCTAACGTTGTATTTAGTTACTACTATCGAAAAGTACGCCAACAATAAATCGTGATGTAATTAATTAATTGAAGCTAATGAAACCAAGTCATGGAAAAGATAGTAAGTCATTGTGATTTACTTTTCTTAAATGCAAAAAATACACTTTATCTAATTACCTACTTATAAAAAGTATTTAAGATTATTATAGGTGCCTAGATATAATTTAGATGTAAACAATAAAGTGTCCGTGTCGCTAAAATCGATTTTGCCCGAAAATCTTGGGGCACGGAATCTATTTCGAATGATCGTTTAAGCAGCGCATATTAAAACTTCTAAGTTTTGATTCTTAATTTTACGGTACCAAAATGAAACGTCAGAAGCTCGTAGGCCCCAGACGGAGAAAGATGATATGAAGCAAAAAATAATTTAAATATACCTGAATGAGTACTACTTACACACATGCTCACGCCTGTATTCCCCGAAGTAGAGGTTTTGTAATAACAACCCCCACTTTTCACTCAAGATGATTAAGTGCCAACGCGACAGTGTATCGCCGTCTCTGACACTAAACATAGGTATTTGAATTACTTCCTAGACATATGCAGATTTCCTCACGATATTTTTCGTAGCCGTGGTGTTAAATCACTGCTAATTAGTTTTTAGAAAAACTCTATTAAATAGTAGCCTCTGGGTATCCGACGGTTCCTAATCTAAAGTATATACATATGGCTATAGAGTTTAGATACAATACGTACACACAGTCAACAATCACAGCCAGCGGCGCCGGTATCAATTTCCCCTTTACGTACACCACACACAATAAATCCACTTTAGCGCTGGCAGACCAATAAATTGATGAAAGTAACTGTACGATGGAAACTAACACTTTGCGTTAGTTTTATTACAATTTATTTGACTACACCAGGGGCCTTACCATGAGCTCTTATTGCCATGATAGTTTTACTCTTATTATGAGACAGATGTAAATGACGTGTATACATCTGTCACTGTCACACAGCTGAACTATCTTTGCAATAAGAGCTCATGGCCAGGCCCCTGCATGTCCTACAATTAGGTACCTACCCCTACTTAGGTCGAAAAGCAGTGCCAGTCAAGGGTCATACCTAAAGCTCTTATTGATATAAGTAAGTAATGGCAACGGAACAGATTTTATACGTCATATGCCTACCTACAGTTGTCTCATAATCATCGTAAATTTTTGATGGATTAAAAAGGTCCCACATAACATGGAGAGACGTTGTTAAGCCGCTCATTCATTTTGTTTGATTTATTACTAAATTATGTTTTTCTTCCCAAACTTTTTATTATTATAAGAAACATCAGCTACCTGCCAGTGAAAGTCCCGCTAAAATCGGTGCAGGTGTTTCAGAGTTAAGAAAGACTGTTATTTTCTGTATGCACCGTAGACTTTTTAGTGAAAAGCTATTCATTTATTACAGACACTTTTATTTATCTGTATAGATGTGTAGGTATAGTACTTAGTGCCCGGCAAACGTGGTATATACATTTTTGTACCAACCTTCACTTAAGGGTATTATAAATTGTTAACGTCCTATTCTAAGACCTACTGAATATAAACATTTTTTTTATTAAAAATGGTATTAGCCCCATGCATTATACTAGTAAAAAAATTTTTGAAATCAGATTTGAGTACTTCCTTTACAGCTAACCAATATTTTCCTTATAGGAAATATTAGCATAGACAACAAAAGATAGAGACAATAAGCCGCGATGTTTTGCCACTACAGTAGGTATCTCTCGTTGTATCTTTAGATAATAAAATTGTTAAGTTCTGATAAAGTTTTGTTTTGGCAAATTAAATTTGGAGAAAATACCTTGAGTCGTGGTAACCGCCGACATTGTTACAATTTTTTTAATTACATTGTTTCTTTCAAAAGGGATCTCCAAGTGGTGTCAAACCAGCTCTACTATACATGAAAAATTTAGCACATTATTTCCAAAGACCACAAATCTGCAGAGTGGTATCAACAATACACACATCAAATATTTATCTTATCATAATTATGTACAAATATCCAAGTTGTTTACTCAATAAATATCATCCGTTTATCCTCTCCATATGTGAATTAGTCACATTCACCTTATCATCTATTATTCTGACTTAATTACTTAACAGTACTAACACATGTAATTAGTTGTCCTTAAAAATGTACATACGATCTTAATATGCTCACGCTTGTATTCCCCAAATAGGTAATCATAGAGGAGCTCGTGGCATAGTTGCTATTGCGCATATCAATCGATCAGCGAAGTTAAACAACCCTAGCTCTAGCCAGTAATGGATGGGTGACCGCCTGAGTTCCCTCCGTGCCCCGGAGAGCACGACAAGCCGTCGGTCCCGGTTGTCAATCATCTTTGGCAATCGTTACAGGTCAGTCGGAGGCCTAAAATAGTCTGACAACAGCTGGTTTAACCCAGATCCAGATTTTCCTCGTTAAAGGGGTTACGAAGCTCAGATGACAGTCGCTTCGTGTAAAAATCAGGTACCGTACTCATACACCCATATTTCGCCAGATATGTTGAAGTTCGTTGTTGAAATAGGGGGGCCTATTGCCTTTAACCGGACACTAATCCAGATTCCGGGCTTCTACTGGGAAATTACATATAAATAACCAATAACAATAATTGATGACTACTAGGTGATGTGAATTCGATTCCGGCCTCGGGCTTAACAATGGCTGCCTTGTGTTTAGGTGAAAACAGCATTTAAGTATTATATCCGTTGTCAGATACCCACACTACAAGCTTTGCTTAGGTTACTAGATTGCGCTGTGTGATAATGTCTTATAAATTTTTATTATTATGCCCGACCCCGGGATCGAACCGAAGACCTCGTGTTCCACAGTTAGCGCTTGCAATCAATCTAATCTCTAGACCGACGATGCAGTCTCTAGTACTAAAGTAGTGATTTAGTAAACTAGAACGCTCGTGTAAAAAAATAGTATCCCGAATACTGAGTAACTTTTATAATATCCTGCAGTGTTATTTTGGGAAACCGAAAGTGAATGATGATGAAAAGATAATAATGTGAGGAAATATATATAACACATAGACAAAGTGGAACACAAAATCCCGAACTTATAGATACTTCGAAAAAAAAATACGAACCATAGATTAAATTGTCAGGAATGTGAGGAATTATTTCATGACATTGGAAAAGTACGAGTGACTATGTCATCTTTCAATTATCTTATCCATATTCCTTCTTCGATTCTTTGTTGAAATATTTCAAGTGACTTTTCTTGTTGCAAAGATAAAGGAAACTGAGTTGTTTTGACTCATATTGTTTCATTGTATGTCTGTGTTTTCTTTCATAAATATAATTCAAACCCGGACTCTAAACTTTATCGGCCACTGAACACAGGACTATTAGCTTTATTAGACTGTCATTATTATGATTATTCATTCACATGCATCGCAAATGACATAGTATTGTCGTAAAATTGTTTAGAAATCTCTAATGCCAACAATTTCATTGTCTTACTTGCAGCAATACTTTGCTCGGAAGGAAAATAATGCCGTTTCATTAGTCGAATGACTATCAATCAAAAGATTCATTACATTCCGCATCTTTTCCGGGATGCGATTCATACTATTATTATAAAGAGGAAAATCCTGACTGAGTAACGGATTCAGAAACGTAGCACCAAAACGCTAGAATCACGACACAGATGTTCGTGAACGAATTGGGATGTTTGTTTGAAATACAGGACTTATTGTTTCAAAAATTTTGGAAATTGCATAATAAAGGGGTTATGTAGGAAATAGTAATCTGTAAAATTTTTTTTTGAGATATATACACATTGTAAGGGTATTGGTGAAAAATCTATTATTTTAGTAAATCTGACTGACCTATCCATATGACAGATATAATTGAAATTTGCTTTAATATTATAAAAACTACGTATGAAAACTCAAACCTACCTACATCAAGACACGATACAAATAATGAAATTCTTCTTTCTGCACGATGTTTTATGAATCAAGTTCTATCCTATCCACTTTGCCTAATCTGTTTCCGCTCCAATTCGGCATCGGTCTAGTAACAGACTGGGATTGTTAGGAATTTTGTGGGACGCTTCAATACACTAGTGACTCTTTGTGGACGGAATACTATAGAATACGCTGCATACAACGATGTTACGATGGACGCAAAAAGGGAGAGGGAAAATCGCATTCCTTGTGACTATATCAGACTTATTTTACTATAGTTTTCCCATTACTTTGCCCATGTATTTGGTTAGGTGTTTTTAGACTTAAATCTATAAAGATAAATAAAATTTAAGTGTCTGTTTGTAATTCCAAATAAATAGCTTTTCACTAAATGTATAAAGTACATAAACAATTCTCTGTCTGTCTGTAGTTAGAGGATGATTCTACAATAGCTAAGACTGTCAGTGTCGTGTTCCTGCCGTGGGAAAGGTAGCAAGCTCTCCTAGTAGGAAAGGCGTTAGCACATCGATTCAAGTTGCAACCTTTCATAGATTACTGTATATAGCCTACCCCCATTGGAAAATACGCTTGTTTGTTACATATAGTATAAGAAAAAGTAACTGTACTGTAAGTCTTGCTCTTCTTCCTTTAAATTTGACGTTAGAGCAAGCGTTAACAAGCTGACAAACTATAAGCACGGATTTTTTCTCAGAAAAATGCCGCCGCAAGGACAAGACAAGAATTCGTGGGTCCTTTATGAGACTGACGTAGCCAACAATGAGGACAGCTCGGCACCAGTGGTCGTGCCTCCATCAGCCGAGGACAGGAAGTGGAAGATCGTTTGGAGGAATGTGATTCTATTCGCCATTCTACACACTACTGGAGTTTATGGAGCCTACCTGTTCCTGTTCCAAGCGATGTGGCGAACTAGTCTCTTTGGTAAGACATTTACAACTTTAAGATAATACTAGCGAACCGCCCTCGCTTTACTCAGGGTTTCGATTTTTTTTTTTCGAACAAAACGTTGACTTGTCCCTACTATCTAGAAATAATAATATCGTATTATCGCTATAAACCCATTGGAGTTCAACTTCTAAATGTTAATAAAAACCGTATCGAGACCCGTAACGTAGTTAAGAAGAACGATGCGTTCAAACAGACATAATACTGTGCGGTTTTTACTCGTTTTTCATAAAATTTAGAATCAAAGCATGTGGTCAACGCATAAATTCTTATAAATAGATATTGTACATTTGTCCGAGATCCCATTTCAAAGCCTTCACATTTTATCTTCACGTCTATCCATACCGAACCAGATAAAGCAGACAGAGATGTAACCACATCCAGTTCTCACCGAAGATATTTTTTAAGTGCCAGCGTGACGGATGGCAGGCTTTCAAGCGTAGGTTTCTAGGTCTACGTAAAGGTTGTGGAATTTTCAGACTACCGACTTATTCCAATTATTTATTTATTTTAAATTTTATATTTTGCTCGCTTGCTTCTAACTTCATAAAAATTTACAAACACAATACAAATTTACAGACTAAATCTGAGCTGTCAACAAATTCTTCATTGATTTAATGAGGCAATAACATTGTACTCATATTAAGCATCCAAACGTGTATGATGATGAAATCCCTAGTTAAAACTTTACTAAATTTGGGATTACGTCCATGCAGGGCAGGATGTGTGGATTTCCCTATGTTATTATTATATACAATTTTGGTAGTAGCGGGGATTAATTTCAGCGATGTTACGGCGCAATAAATAAACAAACAGAGTGAGTTTGGTGGAGTTGACACTCGCCGGACATCGATCACCAGCCACCGGCCGTAACCAACGGGCCGTGACTCGTAAAACACTGCCTTCACACTTTACGAAAATATACACTTCCCAGTGCATTATACAAAAAAAAGTGCTACGTTATTAAACAATATTTTCTCAGACTGTGCCTAAGTTACTACTTAAACGTATTTTTTTACTTATCAATTTCCCAAATTATGAATTATTATAAATAGAACAACAACTAATGTATAAAAAACATGGGTATAAATATTTTCAAGATACATAAAGTTAAGAAAAATGTAAATATATATATATAGTTAAAGTCAAAGTCAAAGTCACAAGTATCTTTATTCGATTAGACTTTTTACAAAGTACTTTCAAATCGTCAGAATGACATAATTAAAAAATATATATCTTATAAACATATTTTTAGGCACTAAACCATCATCATCAATGAAATTGGTGTTGTTATTGCAACACATATGTCTACCCCATTAGGGAATACAGGTGTGATGTATTTTTTTAGAAATTGAATCCTCCCACAAAAATTACACTGTATGAGAAATTATCATTTGAAAAATTTACAGCCTGTATACAAGGTGGAAGACGAGGCTCTAACCTATCCATACCTACTTACAGAACATACGTGTAATGAATCTTCTGTAATAAAATACTCATAGAAAATACGAAAAATTTATTCATATTTTTCTATTATTTAGGGATTGGTTACTACTTCACAATCTCTAAGTATGGTTCAAGCTTCGTGTTTCATTCTGTGCTCATCATCACAGTATCACATCAATCTCTTCATCTACATACGTCAGTTCCTGTCTGTCTACTCTCTTGTTAGTATTCTTCTCGTTCGTAGTAGCGAACATGTATGGTGATGAAATCCTCAGTTCAAATGGAAAGGTAAGGTAAGGTTGTGAGCTACGTAGCTATGTAGCTCACAATATGTTATTGCACTTCAGCTTTATTATTCTTATTATTTATCAACCTTATAAATTTAATAACAACTGAGATTAGAAATCATTGCGACATTCTCCGGATAAGGCGATATCGTAAAAGGAATTGATTCATATCATTTAATCGTAAGTTACGTCATCTAATTGACATGACATTGCAAAATACAAAAGTAAACAAACATTTTAATCTTGCGTAGGATTTTACCACAATATACTCGTAAATTTGAGCTTTATAAGCAGTAGAAAATCAAAGCCAATTTTTTAAAAGAAGAACGACTTATCTACTGAGTGTGAGTGTTGTCAATCTTAAATGTTTTAAAATTTACTCTTCTATTTACTGAAACCATTATGTAGATTTGCCGTTTTGATATTTTGAAAATGTCGGTAAAACACGTAAACACTAGTGTGCGTTACCCTAGAAAGAAAGTGTCTCCTAGAGAGATCATCATAGCGTGCATCGTCAGGCGCACAATTATGCACAAATATAAGCTATCTGTCTATTATACATATCTGAATATTTTTGCTAGAAGAACGTTACCCTAGCAGACATAGTTTTTCGGAATTTTCAGAAACTAAAAGACGCAAAATGTTTATATTTGGCGCACATTTACAGCAGATGACGCACTAATTATTGGTACCACTCCCCTCTCTCTAGCAGACACTTTCTTGCTAGGGTAACATACACCGTAAACTAATATTATGCCATCAACGATGTGAACGATGTCACACCGCGTATTATTGACGCTACTGCTATTTCGCGTCTGTGTGAGTGTGTCCTTTTGAACGATTTATTCTTGATTCCTTACTGCTCGAAAATCTTATTTTTATACTGTGGTTTTACCCTCGGTACACTCGTTGTGGAGGCTTTTCAACATTTGGAGGGCAATATGGGGGTGACCCCATTTACGTAGTGGTTATACACTTTGATAGGCTTCAGTAATCGCGTTCCGTCAGGCAGCCTATATTACGAGTATAATGAATTAGTGATAGGAAAATAAATGTGTGCAATGTCACGGAAAGGATATCTGGTAATGTTATTTATGATTGCATATCATAGAAAGAGATATATTATTGTTTCCTAGCTTCATTTTATAAGCATATATTTTTTTGCGTGCAAATGGTGTTTTATAATCCTGCTCACTGTTCCAGTTGCCTGTATCCTCATTTTATTTCGATTTGACAAATTAAAGTGCTTTGTAAAAATTTGTATCAAATATATCTATTGTTGAAACGTTTCGGTAGCGATGATTGACCTTTTTTTTTTAATATAATTTATACAAAAAAGCTTTACATACATACGCTCACGCCTGTATTCCCCGAAGAGGTAGGCAGAGGTGTTGTAATCACAACACCCACTTTTCACCAAAGATGATTAAGTGCCAACGTGACAGATAGTGAGTCCATCGCCGTCTCAGACACTTTACATACGACATTGAATTAATTCTCAGAAATATGCAGGTTTCCTCACGATGTTTTCCTTCACTGTACATAAGTTTTTTTTTAGAAAAACTCATTGGTACAAGCCCCGCTGGGATTCGAACTTGCGTCGAACTTTTCGAACTTCGAACAAAGCAGGCGACTGCTCAAACTTAAAGGCCACCACGGCTCGATGACAGGAAAAACGCTGTCGATGACTAAATCGCTACGATTTCGTTACGTTTTTATAAGGTGAATCGGTGCAAGCACTAGGTACAAGCACTAGGAACCATGTTAGCAGTAACTTTGTTCGCAGCTGTATTCCTGTACCTGTGTTCGGGGCTGGGCATCACGGCGGGGGCACACCGGCTGTGGGCGCACAAATCCTACAAAGCACGGACACCTCTGAGACTTCTACTTACCCTTTTCAACACCATCGCTTTTCAGGTAACTCAAACTTTAAAGTAATGGAAAAAATATCCCCCTAAAGCTTACACCTATCAGAATTTAGCGTACAATTTATTAATATTCGTAATTTTACTGAATTGGTATATGATAATTTTGATTACTAAAGTCAAAATTAATGGTTTGTTAGGAAATTGCACTTGAATGTTCTGTGATGAATAAGAATAAATTATTTTATAGTTTTTGCTTTTAACCTATACATTAGGTAGGTTACAATCAATGCGAATAGGCAAACTCGATGTTGTATGCAGCACATGAGCTAACAATTTTTTATTACTACTTCGCACTTTGCGTTCTGCAAATTCTCAGCTTTGACGCTTCATTTATGTACCGTAAAATCAAACGTCAAAGCTAAGAAGTTATTAATTCGCGCTGCTTAAACGATCATAGTTGGCCCCCTGATCGTGGAATGACAGGGTTACATTCACGTGGTCGCGTGCACATCACAGATACCTAGCGTCACATTATCAATAGCTGAACATGTCCCAGCCACGCTAGCACTGATAACAACCAAAATCACCTTTTAACACCATTATTGATAAACAATTACCCTCGCCCTTGTCTTATCAAAATGCACGTAATGTACCCATATAAATTATATCTTCGTAGCTTTCAATTTGTCAGTATTATCGCTGAATAATAACAAAAATTGTCACATCATGCTGCTTTTAAAACTGCGGTTTTGCACAATTGATATTAAATGCCACTATGAAATTTCCATTGGTTTTATGCAATTATAATTCACGGCTGATGAGTACATAATGATTTTCAAATAGTTGAAGTATCGTTTAACCAAGAAATTATTATACAATCAATAAACGTGGATTTTTCTAGAATCTACTGCACTCATAATAATAGACATGTCGATAATTAATTTTGTAAATTTGCCAAATGGTTAAACTCGCCAATGAAATATGAAGAGTTCATCATCGTATGCCCCTAATGCACATGCATGTCACGTCGTATAACACGCACACATACAAGTATGCCATAATATAAATGATCGAATCGTTTCTGCAAGCGTCTCTAATTTAGAGTTTCATGGTGCCTCGAAAACCCTGCGCTTACCACAGTATATTGCCAAGAACATAAACAGTATTTGACGGCTTTTTTTATGTTGGAAATAGGCTTACTAGATTATTTTATTCTGTGGTAAAAAATGTTTTGTTGTTTACTTCAGCTTGCTAATCAGCATGAACTAATATCGTATCGTACAACTTGTTCTTCGATAAAAACCCAGAGGTCACTTAGAGGACGTCGACCTGCACTTGTGACCTATATTTTCATACATGTTATACCTGTCTGCGAGTTGTGAATATAATGAAAACACGTGATCATTATTATTTTTAAAATAATCAACATGTGTGTAATGATAATATTTTTATCTTTATTATGCCTACTTAATAAACATGCTCAATTCTCAGTGTGAACTTGACCTTACGACCGACATGACATTTGGAAGGAAAGTAGATACAATATCGGATGAATACATATATTCGGATGAAGTATTTTCTGCCTGCAAATCTGTAATTTTTGTTGGTCCTCCAACCACATACTTATAGTTGAATTTCCTATTTCAATCAAAGTATGTGTAAGTATCTACTCCGCGATTCAACTTGCGTTTATCACATAATTTTTTTTAACTTACGCTGTATAAGTCTACGGAATATTATCCTTCAGTCATTTAGTAAGTTAGTAAGCCAAGTATGTTAGTCTCACTCACAGAGGATAGATCTCATGTAGGATCCTAATTTATTCGTCAATGTAATGTGTCAAGTCGTCGATTTTGCGTTTAAGCGTGACTCAAAATATTTTGATACGCTATCGTTGGTATCAACCACAACCCGCCTTCAAGTATCAATTATCAAGACATTTCGAGCCACGCTAAAACACAAGGTCAAGTGACGACATTTATACATGTCATATGGCCTATATTTGGGGCACTGTATTTATATTCATATATTTATTGCATTTAACATGAAAGATAAAAAAACATAATTTTAGGGCACAACAATATGAGAAGCAATACTAGAAATTTGCAATGTTATGACATTGTTTAAGATTAACATTACCAACCAAATAAAATCGTTAATTTGAAATTTAATTTCCTAGTTACTTGAAATCCGTGTCTACCTTGATCTAGTACAAGATAATCTCTCTTGGCTACGGCTCCGAAGTCATTATTTTACGAGAATATGTGGTAAAGTCGGTTAAATTATATAGTTGGGAAGATTCTACCTGGTTGAATATCTGTTCAATATATTAAGGAAATAGTTTCATTATTATTACTGCGGACAAATACAATTATTGCTTCTTATTTGTCGCTTCTAGATTAAGTAACTTGAGATAAATTTATGTGCAATGGTTTGACAACACGTGCAATAACGGTGAAGGAAAACATCGTGAGAAAACCTGCATATGTCTGAGAAATAATTCAAAGACATATTTATGTAGATATAGTACATGAGACGGCGATAGACGCACCATCTACCGCGTAGGCACTTAATCATCTTCGGTGAAAAGTGTGTGTTGTTATTATAACACCTATGCCTCCCCTTCGGAGAATACAGGCGCGAACATATGTATGTATGAGATAAACTTAACGGGATTATACTTTAGCGATACCAAAGTGCTCTTCTTTTTAAAATATGAACGAACAGTTACATTCAACATTGGAGAACTCTTTGGCGTCACATAAATAAATAGATTATTACAACAGTGTTATAAAAATCTAATTCTTACTTTGAATTAGTCTCTACGTAAAAAGGTTTTATGGCTAGCCTGTTACTTAGTAGGTGACATCGGCCACCATATTAAGACATATTGGTTTTTATTTTATTATCATATCCCCAGATCGTCAATGGAAATAAAGTTGTCTTATATACTATGATATAATAGATGTTTCTTATAAAGGCATGGCATTTAATTACTTCAGTAATAGGCCTTCGTTACGGGTATTCGAACGCTGTCATGTTTGTTTCATAAATAATGATGTTATGCTTACACGGAATAAGATTGTCTGGTATCCGGTGTCGACAACCAAAAATAACAAATCTAATTGAGCCCTCAGAAAACCCATTTAACAAGTCGAAATCAAATTTATATAGTTTTCAAGATTCGTGGCTTAGTAAAAAATAAAAACAAGTATCTACCTTTTTTCAAGGGCACCGTTGGTCTGGTAGTTTGTGTACCAGACTGCTGTGCTAAGTCTTGCGGATTCGATTCCCGCGCTATTGTTTACAATAACTTATTATTACAATATACTTAATTCGTAAAAAAATGTGTTTTCGTTTAATATAGTATAAATTAAACTCAGTTTGCCATAACAAGAGCGTAGTGAATTGTTAATCTGTGGCCGTAATGATGAACGTTTGATAACTATTTGATACAAATCTCTCTCTTATACTGCATTATTTTGATGCCTAGGTCATAAATTACAAAATGACAATTTATTCATTGGACAAAATAGAATTGACCCTTTGATAGTCATATCTATTAAAGAGATAAAATTTGTAATTTATGAGGGGTAATCTATGGATCTGCTGAACCGATTTTGATAATTCTTTTAAAAATGGTAAGCCACGTTAAGTGTCATAGGCTATACCCAAAAGATAAAAATATTGTTTCGAGGCAAAAAAAATATACGCGGGGAAAACCTCGAAGCCCAACGAGTTTAAAATAAGAATCCTTCCCCAGGATGCAGTGATAGACTGGGCTCGCGACCACCGCATGCACCACAAGTATTCGGAGACAGATGCTGATCCTCACAACGCGACTAGGGGCTTCTTCTTCTCCCACATCGGCTGGCTGCTGGTGAGGAAGCACCCCCAGATCAAGGCCAAGGGACACACCATCGACATGAGCGACCTCAAAGCGGATCCCATTCTTCGCTTGCAGAAAAAGTAAGCTTATAGTATTTAAAATAAATATCATCTTAATTATTTTTACAGCAAATAATTAAGATGATGATGTTTTTAGGGTTAAATGTACGACAAATATCAATTTGCATCCTCGCCGTGTGAGTGATATACATACTAACATAGCAGAAAACCGATTGCAAGCAATAAAATATTTTAATGTATAAAAAAAATTAAATGTCTGTAAACTGATTCTACATATACCACAAGGGTCCCTGAAGGCATACGTAGAGATGTGACCCCTTCGCCTTTCTTTTGAGCAATAATAAATAAATATTTTTTTACAGGTACTATTTGATCCTGATGCCGTTAGCGTGTTTCATCCTCCCCACATATATCCCCACGCTGTGGGGTGAGAGTGTATGGAACGCATTCTACGTGTGCTCCATCTTCCGTTACGTGTACGTCCTGAACGTGACGTGGCTGGTCAACTCCGCTGCTCACAAGTGGGGCAGCAAACCTTACGACAAGAACATCAACCCCGTGGAGACCAGGCCAGTCTCCCTCGTGGTCCTCGGCGAAGGGTTCCACAACTACCACCACACATTCCCCTGGGACTACAAGACAGCTGAACTTGGGGGATACGGTCTCAATTTCTCCAAACTCTTCATCGACACCATGGCTAAAATCGGATGGGCGTATGACCTTAAAACAGTTTCCAATGACGTCATTCAGAAACGCGTGAAGAGGACCGGAGACGGCAGCCACCACGTGTGGGGCTGGGACGACCAGGACATCCCTGTTGAGGAAAAGGAAATTGCTTCCATCGTCAACCCAGACAAGACTGAATAGCCTCAAACACCCATAACACTAGGGGGTATCTTTTAAATGTGAAACAAGATTGTGATAAATATAAAATGTTTAATTGTTATTTATTATAGGGTAGCATTTCTAGTGGATTGACAAGACTTTAGATGTAAGTAGGTATTTTGTATATTATCTATTTTGTAGGTTGTATCCTTAAATTGCCCCAAAGATTGGTTATTCAATGTGTACACAGTACACTTGGTTATTTTGGTAAAAATAAAGAAGATAGCTAAATGAATTGATGTTTTATTACAACACCTGCTGATACACAATATTCCACTATTCCTCACGAACGATAAATCACTTGTACTGGTAGGTTAGCGCGTAGCAGTTTTATCAATCTAAAATGAATAAAAATAATAAAATGAAGGCGAGTATGAAACAATGTATCCAAATTATTTTAGATGAATTCATTTTTTGCAACATAATATATGTTTTCCAATAAAATCACTCTAATTTATCTTCTTTACTGCATACATTGGGGTATGTAAATTACATTTCAGATTTTTTTGATTCACCGAAATATTCCATAGTATACTTACTAATTTTGGTAGCATAAATTCATTCAAAATTTACCGTACGTAAGTAGTGTCGTCAACAATTCAATAAAAACAATGTGTTTTTTTAAAACTAAGAAACGTAGTGTCAGTGTGTAGTAACACACTGACACTACGTTTAGAAACTGGCTTGTTCACAACTTATTTGTTACTGTATTATGGGAGTGCCTTGACACACGTTATATAGAAAATTGATTAATCAGTCAATTTAATTTGATGGACTTTGTAAACAATTCTTTAATGGGCAAGCTTCCGCCGACAGTCGCTACGATAGCGCGTAGACGTAATCGTAGAGGCTCTACGACACTGATCGCTAACATTCCGAGCGCTACTTTCTTCTTCTCCAATATTAAATGAATAAATTAAATCTATTTCATCTTCAACTTCAGCTGATTAATTATTAGTGGGAAAATAACATCCCGTTTAATTAACAAGCTCCAAAGAACATCATTAAGAGAATGCGAAAATGTAGAATTGAAGGCGCTCGTAAGTTATAAATATCAGTAAGAGTTAGTGATATCAATGTAGCTAGAGAGGTTTTCTGCTTTATTAGTCAACAAATTACAAAAAAGTAATAGGAACTATTTATTTTAATAATATTTAAAGAAATAGACACCGTGGCGTTCATTTTATTATCTTGAGCACTCACCAATATTAATAATGTTGATCAAAGTGATCACTTGCGCAAGTAAGTAGTAGGGCTATAAAATGAATGACGGAAAACGGACTTCTTTCAGTCGAAAACATGTTAATTTATTAATAAACTCTTTGATTAACTATTCCTTGAATTTATCCCTCATACATGTATCCCCCTTAATCTATATAATTCACGTGCAGATGCAAAGATAAAGTATAATATTTTCTGCGAAAATACAATGTGATAGATAGATTCCGCCCTTCCTCTTTTGATATGAACCCTTATTCCATTTTATGTAATATTATTACAGAAGCCAATCTAACATATCATGATAAACATACGAATCGTGTCGAATCGCGTGCGAAATATAAATGACCTGTCATATGTTTGATAACTTATGATATTATGCCTTTGGGATTTCATCACAAACTTGTATCCAATTTATTAAGGCCTTGCTTTTGGGAGTAAATTGTAATTAATACTGTGTATAATTGCGCGGAAACAGAAAAAGTTTGTCGTCGAAAACCTGCATCCAAATATTAATTACGCCAAAAATACGTCTGCCTTTTCGCCGCATATTGCACGCCCGACGATAATGATAGCCAGCTATATAATATAGTAGGCAGTAATTTCAATTAGGACCGTATGCCACTGTACGGCTGCTATCAATTTGAGCGCTTGTTTGAATTACTTTCCCAATTGCTTTCTTACTCAGGATGTGTTTTTTCTGTTACAACTCAATTGTTCGAAGAATTACAATATACAGTAAGTATTAAAGGTCTTCGAAATTATAAACAATGTAAACGAACACACGGCATCTTTACATCAGTACAGTCGGAGGGTAAAAAGCTGTTGAAATTGTTATGTGTTTTACATTGTTATAAATCGCACAACGCAGTTTTATATATGGCAATAAGCCTATAAGAGTTCAATCCCTATACATTTATGTAAAAATTCCTACAAGATAATGAATGTGATAACAATGGTACTAATAATACACGTTTCAATAATATTTTTTTTATTTAAGAATATAATTTTGTAGATGTACTCTCCACCTACTAATTTGAGTTCAACTTTTTTATATAATTATTTATTGTACGCCATTTGTTGTGATAATGACGTAACGAATTGCTAGAAATACGAAATACGTTTAATAATTTTCCGAAACAATTTAATTACAAAGTTTCCCACATGAACATGTTTATTAATTGAATAAACATCAGGATCATCCTGTAACACGCATCCAAGGCCTAAAGCAAAACTTTCCCCGAGATCAGTACATTATCCACGTCGGTTGAAGTGACATCGTTTTTCGGTTGGAAACTACTTTATACTAGAGAATTAGAATGCTAACATCATCTGAATAATTGTGGTATACACAGCGTGCAAGATGTTAGAAATGAACAATAGCGACTACGAGAACAACTCATACACATTCTTCGGCCCAATGGGAATGGCATTCTACGACGACGGCAGTGTTTTAGACGACGCCTATACAGTCAAAATCATACTCAGCATTTGTCTGGGCATCTCCATGGTGCTTGCCATCATCGGCAACGTGTGCACTTGTGCGGTGATTGCACGAGACAAGACCATGCGGACCCCGACAAACTGCTATCTGTTTAACCTTGCCGTCACCGACCTCTTGTACGCCATGTTTATCCCTATAGATATCTACATTATCTGGATACCGGACTTCTATCCGCTGGGCGAAGTGGGCTGTAGGATCCACTTCATACTTTGGGATTGTCTGAGCAACTGCAGTCTGCTTATCATCACCGCCTTTACGGTCGAACGCTACATAGTAGTCACTAAGCCGTTCTTACGGCAGAAACTCACGTTGAACAAACGCGTGTACAAAATAGTCGCCATTATCTGGATTATATCTAGTTTCTTCTGCATCCCTGATATATTCTACGTGGAGTTGTTAGAGAGGAAGAAGTATGTATTCTGTTACTTCACCATGACTGAGACGCTGAGAATATTGTTATCGTTGGAGACTTTTGTGTTCTTCGTGATACCGATGACGATCATTTTCGTGCTGTACGTGCTGATCACCATAGAGCTGAGGGGAGCGCACATGAAGCTGCGGAATAGTCCCGTCACAGGGAAACAAAACAGACATAAAGCTTCCAAAATGTTAGGTTAGTATCACAATAACTTGATATTATTTTTTATCACACTTGTTATAAATTGATCAACAGTAAGTAAATTGAATCATATACTTTTATTTTTCCATTTTTGAAGTATAAGGTTGTACTTAAAAAAAAATATAATAGATTAAACGTCATCGCTCAGAGTTTTAATTAGAGCTACGTAAAACGATTTTACCCGGTTACTACCACCTGTAGACACATTTCCAGTCATACCAGGGGCTGCTTTCATAACAAAGATAATATATACAGATAAATAAAATTTAAGCGTCTGTTTGTATTTCCAAAATAACAACTTTTCTCTAAATGCATATGAAAGCAAATACGGTACTGACTTAAATAAACAATGTTTAAAAAATGTCTCTGTCTGTCTGTATGTCTGTTTGTTCCGGGTTATCTCTGAAAGGGCTGTACTGATTTTAACGGGACTTTCACTGGCAGATATTTAATATTACAATGAGTAACTTTAAATAAAAAAAAAACATTTAGCGTTCCGCGGGAATGAAATGAAATCCACGCGGGGCACAGCTAGTAGAATAGAAACTAAAAAGACCAATTTTTCGGTATTAGCTAAAGATTTTTTTCATTTTCAGCGGCTGTAGCTGCTTCGTTTTTCATCTTCTGGTCACCGTATTGTATCCTACGCATTATGATGATAACTCCACAGTTAAAATACGAGGATCATTACAATGTGAGTATCACAAGAAATCACCCGATAATACTCATCACCCCCGCACGATTCTCGCAAAGCATTCACGAGACTAATTGCTTTCTACAATAATATCAATGCGTTAATCTAGCGACACTTCTCAGCTATATAATAGATTGCAGCTAGAGCTAGACTAACAGGCTCTAGTCCAGCTTTGGCACCATCTTTCCGCACTTATATTTAAAACATAAAAACTTAGTAACACCATTTGGTTTCAAATAAATTTTTATTCATTTTCAGGCATGGAAAGTCGTCAACTACTTATGTTACAATGGGTACATATCCACAGTCGCAAACCCAATTCTCTACAGTCTCATGTCACGCAAATTCCGACAAGCATTTAAAGTAAGTCGCTGTAACACAATTTGGCAAATTAATTTGGTTTAAGATATTTGTAGTCACACAATTCGCTTTGAATTTGTGAGCTCTTTGAAACAATTCTGTCTTTTCTAAGATCACATGACCCGGGGCTCTTAGCTAAATTATTACTCAATTAATTTATCAAAGTGAAACTAATCTATAAGTGTGGCTCAGTCAATTAATTCATCTCGAAAATAGCTGCACTGAATTATGCGGCAGTAATTTCAATCAATAATAATAGCTCTGAAGAATGTACAAATACTGATAAAGTATAATAAAGTTTATAAGGGTATTCACTGCACGCGCAACCCTTTTTAGAGTAGAGTTTTACTCAACAGTAGGTATCTTTTTTTCGTATAGAAATTTTTCACATTCCATGTCCACTAATGTAAAGGCAACGTCCCGAATCATACAATAAAGCTAAGAAATGTACCTTACATTTTCTTACCTCGGAATGCCAACTAGACTATTAAGTTGTTTTATTTTCAGTGTACTTAAAATAATCAATTTTCAGTAGGTAATAATGTAATGAATGTAAATTTGCATATTATTATCACAACAATAACGCTTATGAACTATAGGTCATATTACTAAGTACCTATTTACTTAGTTAAAATTCTTGAAAATTATCAGGCAAATATCATAGATTAGATTATGAGTATCTCAAAGCATCCTCCTACCTATTTTGTATGCAACATATTTGTTTTTATTTTGTAAATTTGAGCGACATTTTAATATAAAATCGTTACTATTTATAACTTTTGGTGTAGTGGTCGCAAAGAGTTTTCCCATCTGAAATTTCCTAGTAGCAGCCTGGAGTCTGGTTTAGTGTACTATCACATGGGACTAAAAACTGACGCAACTTGGGTATACTATAAATACAACTCAGCCTATCCCTCTGGGGAATACATACTGTGGCCGCGGTTTCAATGTATCGTATATACTTACTTGCATACCTTTACCGTTTCAAAGAGTATCTGGAAGAGACAGACAATAAGAGAAATCTTTATATATTGTTTTATTTTTCATGCAAGTAACGTATATATTGAAATCATATGCAAACAGACGCAATTTAGTGAAATTGAGAATTACAAACAGACAATTCAATTTATTTATTTCGTGACAACAATGGTAATGAGTCTAAAACATAAATACAGGGATGTGATTTGACGAAGCCTTTGTGGGGAAACCATTAAATGTCTGAGAAAAAATTCAATGGCGCATGTCGTGCCTGAGTTGACAATTAATCTTCGCACAGCTTTCTGTACATGCTAACCTTTAATAAAAGCAGACATGCGGAATATGATAGAAAATATTTTTCCAAATTTAAACAATCTACAATGATTCCTTTGACTTTACTTTTACCAATATTTTTTTATTATAAAAAGAAAAAAGTTGCGGTCGTCGATTTAATTCACATTTGTATGAAACGAAAGAATATGGGAACTCACATGATACCGTCGAGGTGTAATCTAATAGCTACGACTTTTCTACAAATCTTTAAAAATCTCTTGGTCGAAGATCTCTAACCGCTTTCAGGTGATAAATTTCACGCCTACGAACGCGACAGTTCCCATCCAATTTTCGATGTAGATCGATTCTTCCTGATAGACAGGGAATGAAAAAAAATTATCTCGTTTAGTAAATTTTGAATTCGTATTCGACTTTCAAATTAAGTGTCACCATATAATATGTTTTTTAATGGGTTGTAATGCCATAATAAAATAATGAAAGAAGCACTTTTGTAACCAGCCATTGGCATACAATTCGAGATTTTTTTTTATATTTGGCGTACTGATTTATTCCAGCCAGTATTTACTTATTATTTATCAAGCCAGTAATTACTTTAACATTGATATACGTAGGTATACCTACTTAAATAGTATTTTTTATCAAAAGTGAAACTTGCCTCGATTTCTTTGTTATATTTGAAATACGCACAGGACCACAGCACAAACTCAAATCGTATAGTTTCGTAAATAGTTTTTTTTGTAGATTTTTTATAGATAACAATATAACCTTACCTTTCCAGGATTTCCTCAAAGGCCGCCGAAGTTTAAATAGGAAGAGGATCGACTCGGCTCGCAATGCTATTCGCAACTCCCACTGCAGTGCCATTAAACTGACTCAGATAAAGCTACACAACACTTAGACTGTACTTTAATTTATTAAATACTAGCAGTGCCGTGCGGTTTCACCCGCTTAGATTCAATTTCATTACTAAATGTTTTTTTTTAATAATTGTAGCCCAAGTTACTCCTTGTAATATTTGCTATACGCCAGTGAAAGTCCCGTTAACATAGATCCAGCCGTTTCAGAGATTACCCGGAACAAACAGACAGACAGAAAAATTTTGAAAATTTGTTTTTTTTTTCTGTATCGTATATACTTACTTTCATATGCATTTAGTCAAAAGCTCTTTTGGAATTACAAACTTAAATTTTATTTATCTGCATATAGTTATGTAGATGTATGGATTTAAAGCTTTATAATAATATGTTAAGTGGAATTATATTTTATGATGCAAAGTACTTAGCAGCTATAAGTGTACCTACAAAGTTACCAGCGTAGACAGCGTAGAGCGTATACAATTGAAAATCCAATTTCAATCTGTTTCTTTACATACCGTGTTGTAGCCCAACTTTCAATATAACTAAGTGTTACATGTACGTTCTTGTATGAGTATATAATTATGTAGTTTATCTGTTTTGCAATGTTACTATTATCACTAGTTCAAGAGTTAGGATTTCACATAATAATATTCAAACACAGGTTTGTCTCAACTCAATTATATTTCACTTATTAACAATTAAAAATCAGCACATACATAAATATATAACAATAAAAGGCAGTACTTACATTTTGTGAAGGAAATTAAACACCTTATTCGCTTATAATTTCTCCAAATCCAATGTTAGTACTACTCGTGCCGCGTCTCGGATGAGAATGACCAGAGAGAGCGTTAAAAATGTAATCAATGATAGAATTACTGAACTGAGTGAGTGTTCAATACAAATAGGGATGTCGGCTGTTTGTTAGTGTGGCCATGATAAGAGCGAACACACAGCTAACATTACGTTCATTTTTGATGCACGTTACCCACGCAATTTGACTTCCTTAGGACCTCTGTCTCAGTGCAGATTGTCAAGCATCCCTCTATAAATGTTTTTATTTATTATTCATTTGCTCAAAAGTTGATTGTAATTATGAGCATTTTCATACATACATATGCCCACGCCTGTATTCCCCGAAGGGGTAGGCAGAGGTGTTGTTATCACAACACCCACTTTTCACCGAAGATGATTAAGTGCCAACGTGACAGATGGTGAGTTCATTTTCACCTTCTAGAAGTATCTAAATTAAAATGATAAAGTATCCCCTCAAAGATCTATAACTGTAACTTTTGCCGAAGAATATTTCAGTGCCACAGTGACAGGTAGAAAATCTGACGCCGTTTTTCATACAACTTAAATGCAGTATATATTCATTCATACATATGCTCATATATTCGCACCCGTTATGACCCGGTAGGCAGAGGCGTCTAATAACAACACCCACATTTCAATGTATTTATGTGCCTACGTGACTGATGGTGAGTCTATCGGCGTCTCACGCACTATACATACATATTTGAATTACATCTCAAACATATGCAGGTTTCCTAACGATGTTTTGCTTCACATTAAAGCACTTGCATCGCTTGCGTAGAAGGCGACAGCTCAATCGCCAAGGCCATATATGCATTCCGTAGATCATTATTTAGGTACACAAGTTATACAAGACATTGAAACTGTTGAAACGATTGTCGTGGTTGAGCGTTAAGATGGTGAACGCGCAAGTGTTTGCATTCAATAGGGAGGGTGATAGTAAGTCTCCAATCAAATGTACAGTCACGTTCAAACCAGATGCGAGAGAAGATTAGGATTGTAATCTGAGACGCCTTGTCAAGCGGAAAGCATGCAGATTAATTGGTGCAAGTAAGGGTCGGACGAGGCGACGCAAATTCTGAGTTAATGTCCCAATATTGTTCGGCGAAATGCGGTCGTTACTTCCGATCTGCGCAGTTTCATGAACAAAATGCATAGGAGGCTTTGAAGATAAAAGAAAACTCCCTAAAACCCATTACTATTTAAAAAGATAGGTATAGTATATCAGAAACATGTTATTCGTACAATAAAGCATACAAAACTGTGATCAAAATTAGCCTACACTCAATAGTTAATAAATAAATTCCCACCATATTACTATATATAAATACCTCATAATTTACCATAATCCTCGTATGAATTCCTCTGGTCACCAAATCTGGTTGAATCAATTGCTGACCCCAACGATACATGGGATAACAAGGTCAGTGCGATAAGAATTTCTTTATAACAAAGCCGTCACAGAGGATTCCTCCATTTCTATTACGGAGCTACCCGACAAAGAATCGTAGCCAAATAAGTAATGCTTTAGAGTAGTGTCTCTGTAAAGGAAGAGGTTAATACAAGCGAATAGTTGTCAAAGCGATTAGTTTCTTTATAAGGTAGGCAATGCACGTGTAACCTTGACAGTATAAGCATTTACATACAGTAGTTGCCGCTTATCAAAAGGTTTCAGGTAAAGTACCTGCTCACTTTAATTATTATTCGCGTCGATATTGAGATCAACAGAATACACAATGTTTTTCACATTAGATTGTTTACTCAATATCTATTCGAGGAAAAGTAATATCACGAACATGGAGACTGGACCTCAAAAGTGTCGGCAAATAGGCGTGAAAATAATGTGAGGGAGAGGAAAATAATTCAAGGCTGACAAACAAAAATATCCGCTGTCCTAGGGCGGAGGGGAAAATATTTTACCAGGTGGGACATTTCCAAAGAATCTCCTCTCGAGAAATGCCTAGTAAAAGTTAGTATCTATTCTATTAGATTCCAGTACTTTGAGAGTATCTAACTTGTACTGTAAGATATTCACTTTGTAGAGCCTAGTAGTAGACATGAGCTACTTTCAAATGTTATTTCTGTGGAAACATTTTAATTTTCTACATTAAGTTACGTTAAATGAAACGAACTTTTCAAGTATCAACTTTAGAACTATTTCACCCTTGGTATGTATTTAAAGTTTAAAGTTATATTACTTTTCATTTTGAAGTACAAAACTACTTAGCTTATCTCTATAATGTCAGTGCTACTTAAACGAATGACATTAAGTAAGATTAAAAATAAAGACTGAGTATTTTTACAGTTTCTATACACAAGCAGTAAGGAAATTTTGAATATATGGGAAGAATTTATACTTAGGAAATTCTGTTACCGAATTTCTACAATACAAAGCTAAGTACATTCATTTTATTTTTAGCGCAGGCAATAAGAGGCAAAACGACATTTATTAAATCACGTAAATAAATAGACTGACTCGGTTGGCGGCGCGCCAGCAGCCCTCACCCGTTCCATGCCTCCATTCAACAAAACTCCATTACAAGAGTATTAAACCACCTAATTATTGCAGGCACAGCTTAAATATTTAACCTAAGTGATGCTAACACAGACATTCTGAGAATTCTAATTATCTTCATAGTAGTCGTTAGATATTATAATATTACGTTCTCGTAATAAAAGTAAATGTCAGGACGTCAGACAGTTAACTTGCGGTCATTTTCTAAGGAATCTAAGTCGTTATCTTTTTCTGCCGAACAACTGTGCACTTTCATGAATTATACATGTTCTATTGTTTCAACAGTCAGGTACGAGCCTAACACTAACCCTTAAAGTTTGTTACGGCACGGGTAAATAGCTTTCATTTCCCAAAAATAATAAAGTAACATTTTCTTACAAGTAAGCCCATATCTAGTGGATCCATGTATTTTTTGTAAAAACCGTTGCTACAAATACTGTAACAGGCAATTTTGGAATAGTAAAGTCGAATGGCAGGGTCATCAACAGCCCGAATCTTGCTAATTTTGCCTTTCATACTTTTTACCTTATAATGATTGAGCAACTGTGCCACGTCGTCTAAGGCACTATACATACGTCTTTTTCAATAAGTTCTCAGTCATCGGTTTCGTCACGATGTTTTTCTTCACCATAAAGCTTGTGGTGTGAAATCACTGCACGTTTCTAGAAAAACTCATTGATACAGGCCCCGCTGGGATTCTAACTTGCGTCGCTTGCATAGCAAGTGGTAGGCAGAGGTGTCTAATAACAACACCCACATTTCACCGATGATAATTAAGTGCCTACTTGACTGATGGTGAGTCTATCGCTGTCTCACGCACTATACATGCGTATTTGAATTACTTCTCAAACATATGCAGGTTTCCTTACGATGTTTTGCTTCACCGTAAAACACATGGTGTGAATTCACTCTACATAAGTTTTTAGAAAAACTCATTGGTACAGGCCCTGCTGGGATTTGAACTTGCATCGCTTGCGTAGCAGGCGACTGCTCAAACCCTAAGGCCACCACGGCTCTTACTACATTTTATAATTATTATTAATGCGAAGGTAAGACCATTGATAAGTAGGTGTAGGTATCTATTTTGGAACCAGCATAAAGTAGGTCAGCAAAGCAAAGGCTCAGAAAACGGAATAAAGAAACTCTCCGGTATCCGTGAAAGTTTCGTGTTATTTACTGCTGTCATAAGTCAAACTGTCTCGATTATACCCGATAATCTGATTTCGTTCCACAACAAACAGGTTATTGATAAACAGAATGTTTCTATCGATCTATTTTGATTCATGTTTCGTTGCGCCGAAAATGTAAACATAAAGTTACACTTTTTACTCTTGTCCTTAACCACCCCCTACGGATTAAGAGTCTTGAATGAAGAGAGTTGGAAATTCTATTCTTCAAAGCACAGCTACCCAGAGGTATTTCTTCTCTGCACCTTTTATTGTATCCTGTGTCAATTATTCTAGTATTGGGTTTGAATGGTGAGTAAAGCTCTCAGAGCACTGTAAAAGGCCCCGAGTATAGCGCCATAGTCTCCTTTTCACAACGGCTAGTGACGCCCTTGGTGTAACAATCGCGGATTCGTTTTATTAGCTACCATCCGTGTATTATAGTCTATCGAGGAAAAGCAATACTCAATTTTCATGCAAATCCAATTACTTGAGTATGGAGAAAAAAATACCAAGATCCAATAATATTATTGTTTTTAAAATGTTTTTCTGGCTTGCTCTCGCAGCCTTCTGAAATAAGTACCAGAGCTATTATGATAAATACTACCATCCTTTTCCAGCGACTTTTAGTGCAATCACGAGCGCAATAACATCGTGAGATTGTCGGCGCTTTTATCTGTCAACTTAAGTAGTACCTACCTACTTTATTCGTTGAGTTATAATGCGCACTACAGAAGTTATTTAATACGCTGAAACTGTCAGTTTTGTTTGTACAAATAATATATTTGTACAAACACTTTCACATTCAAAATTAAGCCAGGCGAAATCTCTTTAAAGTAACAACAGCTGGGGTTGAGACTTTGGGGCCATGGGGGCCAAATGCGAAGGTCCTTTTTAAGGATCTTTCAAAACGCCTGGTTGACGTCTCTGGTGACCGTCGAGCTGGTTCTTACCTCGGTCAGAGGATTAGCTTAGCGATCCAGCGAGGTAACGCAGCCAGCTTACTGGGCACCATTCCCGCAGACACTAATTTAAATTCCGTGTTTTATTTATAACTTTTATTTTTATTATATTTTTCTTTTTCATTGTTAGCAATAAGTTACTCAAATGTTACGTTAACAACAGCTCAAGGAACTTAATTTATATTATTAATTGTTATTTTTTAGAACTTAAGGTAATCTATCTAACTATCTACTAGGAAAACATATTTACTCGGGCGTTATTTTTATTTCAGCCTTTTTCAGTCCCAAGAAATCCCCTCGTTTTATGCCTTAGGCAATGTAATAATATAAAAGACAGGGAGCACTGGCCCTTTGCGCACAATTAAGCGCTTATTGTCTGTAGCGGTGTAATGTACTATATTTTGCCTTCAAATGACCCATGATACTACCACTGAGATCTACATAAAGAGGTTCCTTGGCTAGTGCTACTCAACTACGATGGATTTCCTGAGACTAGACGCGCCTATAATAATGCGGGTTGGATACCAAAAATGATGTCGGAATTATTTTGGTATTGTTTGTATATTTCGTCGATCTTTGTTTGCCAATATTTTCTTGAACTCATAAAACAAAGTACTTTTGTTATTTTAGCCTTAAGTATCCAGTTTATTGGTTTACACAAGATGGTACAAGCCGAAGCTATTTCTAAATTTAATCAGAAGATTGATGAGCAAATATTGGTGGTTTCTCTCGATTATTTTGTTGCTATTCCGTTCCCTGCTTGTTGTATAAGTTCTAGTATATGTATTGCTACTACAAAAGCAAATGAAAAATAGGACCATAATATTATATGTCCGTCCTTATAAGAATAAAATTTCTTTGGTAAATATTAAAATTCTAATAATTTAAAAACTTTACTATAAAAAATATTTATGTTTGAACCTCAAAATCTGCAGAAGGAAGTGAAGAAATCTTTATATGTTAATTTGATTGACTGAGAAAATGGTGGTTACCTACATACTCCTCTCTACATACTATCTATCTTCTATTCTTGAATGCATCCTATGCCCCGTATAATAAACAATCGAAACATCGTAGAGCGATTTAAGTGATTCGGGCGAAATCCTCTCCCAATGTGGTATTTATTTGAACCGAAATCGTAATTCGATAGGACCTCAACTCAATAGGACGTTTTCACGACGACGACTGAGCTATTTCGTACATACATATGCTCACGCCCGTATAAGGTGTAGTAATAACAACACACACTTTTCACCGAAGATGATTAAGTGCTACGTGCCAGATGGTGAGTCTATCGCCGACTCAGGGACTATAAAGCTATTTCTTTTTTCTTTCATATAATAATTAACAAAACACTATCAACGACTAAGTGACAATATTACGATTTTCATGTCGTGAATTGGGCTACCGGTGTATAATATCTCCACGACTTAATGATACTGATCTGCGTACTTCCTCAGAGTTCAAGCTATCTCTAGATATAGTTGTGAGTACGAACATAGAACTGGCATTTAAATGCTTATAGTATAACTTTGTAAGTTAGTATTTACTAGTAACATTAAAGCAACAGTCATTGCGGTACGCCAAGGAATATGTTAAATTAATGGCTCGCACTAACTCTAACTAAGCGGTAAAGCTGTAAGCATAATCTAAATACACAGACGAAGAATTTATATGTATGGACAGTCCCGGATTATGAGCTTAAGCGAACTAGAAGATCGGCCTCGGACTGCGAACACTTATCAAACTTTACAAATATATATGTCCAAATAAAGGAAATAACTAATCAATCTATATTCCTCCATAATTTTTTTCTACAATCTGTGACTTTGTCTACGTAGATTTCTTTTATATACTCATAAAGAATATATACTCATAATTATATACTCATAAGGAAATAAGAAAAGCCTTATAACCTTATGAGTTTTTTTTTTCAATTCTTACTCAAAATGCCCTATTTGGTCGGGCACACAGACAAAACAGAGGAGAATAAGATAGGGTTTTAAATTAAATTAAATATTTTACTTCAGTTTCCCTAGTAACAACTTTCAAAATGAGGTCCAATGTAGAAGTTTCACGTAAATAGATACTTTTCCTGTTGGATTCCGGTTCAATTTAAATTTTCTTGTATTAAGTAAGGTAATGAAGCAGTTTTGTAGTTTTGATTTCTGAATGCAAAAGTGAGAACAGAAAATTATATTTGCACAAAAGTTTGTGAAACGAATCCTTTGTTTTTATTATATTCGTCCCTTCGACTAAGTTCATACGAACGCAAGTATTTCACGTACTCACATTTATTGATTGAAACTAAATGGGATCAATAACCGATTGACCCGATAGACCCGAGAATTCCACTCCTAATTGAAAATGTTTTTAAAGTTTACGGAAAGGGTCCTCTAAATGTTTTCTAAACTCAAACATTTAGTTAAAAAGCATGTAATTATCTACAGCTACTTCTAAAAAAAGGAAAGACATACGGTATTAGGTGATGTTTGCTATTGTTCCAATGTTTTATTCTTTTAATTTCGTCCCAACGACAAGGATAGTAATCGACGCCCGCCCTAGATAAACCTAGCTATGATTTTCCACTACGAATTAATACCGCACTCAATCAAGTGACAGGTACGAAAATATATATTAAAGAAATGTCTTGTTCGCAACAATGCTAATTTTAATTATGCCAAACGAATTCCGGTCCTCCGACACATTCAAACTTTACGCATTCGTAATTCCACGATCTTCCATCCCGTTTTGTCTAGAGAAGCTCTCATGTTCTGTCTCTATCTATCCACAGAAAAAGTAATTTATCAAATAACACTCGAGCGGGAAACTTTTCATGATAATTCTTAAAAGAATAAGAACCTTTAATCAATGTTGAATCAAATAACGTGGATTTAGAATGCATAGTATACGTGGAGAGTAATCTGAGTTTCTAGTCCTAGAAACTAAACTAAACAAAAAAAAGCAGCAGGTCGTCTGCGTGCAGCTGCTAAACACAGTGTAAAATTGCTAAACCCCAATTTATAGCCGAGCGAATCCAGGCGGGATTCGATTTCCGTATAAATCATACAGAATATTATTTCAACTGCATAATATGTGTATATTTATGCTGAAGGTGTTTTGTTCTCAATATGGGTGTATCGTTTGCGAGTTTCGTATTTGCGGTATTCACGATACAGTTTCTAGTGGGGTCGCATGAGGAAATCGGAACCGCGTTTTGATTCAAAATTTGTTGTTATGTTATGTTAATTAATCTGTTGTTAATCAAATATATCTGCGATACTGATATTTTCAAGTGTGAGGTAACATTTTAAAATTAAAATTAAATCAGCATCATTGAACATTTTATTATTTCGATATAAGAGCAGCATTTCAAAACGACTGTTTAATTACGGGGAACTTTGTCATTACTTTACAAAGCAAGAATATAATTTTACTAAATAACGAATAAATATAATTTCTGTGTTCTTTACGGTTAAAGGGCGAGATCGTATTTTGATTACAATGATAAGAGACGTGCCTTCAATTTGTGCGTACATTGTTTAGGTTTACGAGTGCCTCAATGACGCGGATGGTGATCCTCCAATTTTCATTCCAAATTAAGAACGAGTCCGACTCCATTTTAACGTAGAATCCACCGAATTGCTAAGGGCAATTTTAAAGTTTTCAATCTGTAATGCGGTCCTTTGCCAGTTATTTTTTAATAATTATTAGGAAATGTTTATCCATTGCAATAAATCTTATTATAGAATATTGTAATCTAAAGACGGTGCTTGGAGAAGACCCGAAAATATCCCTAAAAATGAAATCCAGTTTTTATTATGATACCGAGATATTTGAGAGTTGAGCTGGATATTAAGAAGATCACTATTGGACAGGTAATGCATATAACCGCTACAGCAATTTGCCCCTAATTTGTTTTTATTTGCTTCTACGTAGGTTATATGCCTTCGTAGAGTCTTTGCATTCGCGATGATAAGCGAATGAATGCTTGCAGACCAAGGGATGTCACTCGCCCGCTAGCCGTAACATTATTTAACGTCGATTGAAATGTATATTCAGCTTTCGTTTGCTACATTATTCATTTCCAAATATAAACTTTCTACTTATTTACCTTTCAATGGAAACGGTGCTCCGAACTTAACAAAGAAATGAACGTGGTTCACCTGATAAAATATGGATCTGTATATTCTTCCTTTTCTTTTGTCATTTGAAAATACAATCTGCAAACAAATCGTTCTTATTTGCGAGACATTGTTTTATTGCTTCGAAATATTTTGTAGAAAGATCTTTTTCTCCCGTAGGTACGGTGTGCCCACAAAAATAACAAAATGTTATTAAATAAGGAACAATAGGTACTTGATACATTGCTATACAATATTCATCAGGCGTATCGAGGAGAGCAAAAATCGAGAAAACAAGGTTAAGAGAAATTAAAAAATAATCGTCATGGGAGCAATAAAAAAAATTAAGACTCGATGATCAAGTAAATTTTGGGAAAGAAAGCAACAATTAAATAATTAACTACTTCTTTATTTAGAAAAAAATATTGTGTTACTTATAACAAATGTCGCACGACGCAAACATCAACTGTAATTAACAGACATGATCAAACTTCATCACGAATAATAAGGGTTACATATACTTACAACATAATCGATTCGATAAAAAATAAATTTAAATAATATAAAATAAAAAAATAAGGATATTCATAATTAGATTTTATCACTCTAAAAATTGTTCAGCCATCGGTGTCGTTTCATAATATCTATATCAACATAGATATTTTTTTGCGTTTGCGTTTGAAACTCCGGGACCTTGTAAATGGGAACTTTTCAATGAGGTTGCACGTCGTCTGTTAGAAACCTCTCGTGACAAGCGGCCTGGGACTTTTCTCGCTAAGAGAATGAGCATTGCTATTCAACGTGGCAATGCTGCCAGCCTTCATGACGCGATCCCGAGAGACACCGATTTGGGTCAATATTTCTACTTACAATTAGTTTTAAGTACTGTTCCTTATATATATATAATTAAGTTTTTATTCAATAAATATATCACAGACAATATTTACATAGTAAAAATACAAATCTCACTGGATTGCGGCTATATAATGAATTATTCAAAAACCTTGGTGTGTGAACACGATGTGTTCTGTAAATTGCATATGTAATTTAAAATCGCAAACGATGCGCGAAGGAATAGATATGTACTTTTTTAAATTTATTTGGGAACAAAGGGTTTCGTAACTTTGTTACCTGCATAATATTAAAACAACCACGGACATTGACTGCCTTTAGTAACAAGATTGCGTAAATTAGATGAAGAGACCCAAATAAAATAAGCTTGCCATAAAAAATATTTATTACACTCACGGCTATTACGCATAAGTCCTTGCTTGGGAAAGCCATCCAATTTCCCACATAACTTTATTCCCCGTTATTTCAATGCGTCATTTATAATACAAATATATTCGGTAGTGAGGGAATAGTGAGCACGTAGTTTTGTATAGGCTCTCAATAATCAAATGAGATAAAACTATCGATCAATATACGTATATAGTTAATTTAAATATTTAATCAATAAACCAAGAACAATACTTTACATAATATAGTAAAATAGGCAGACTTTTTTCCGCTCTTAAATTTCAAGAATATTAAGTAAACTTCAACAAAGACAAAATTTCAATATCGAAATACACATTCCATTTTAGAAATTAGACTGAATTTTTAATTCGATTTAAAAAAAATGTTTTTAACTAGCTGCCTCGGGGGCTCTCGGAGGTTCTGGGATAAGCCTAATAGATTGCCACTCTGGTCATGGCATTATTATAGCAATAATATAAGCTTATAATTGCGAGCATATTTTAAAAACAAGAAGGAAATCGTTCCTTAACATTGTTTATGAATATGTATGTAATATGCAAACAGTGACATGTATAAAACATAATAATTTTGCATGTTCTTGGAAAATAAAGGTATCTAACCGTGTTGTCACTAAATACAAAGCAGGCTCCTTATCTAGAAGCTAACTTATTTTACCAAAGTGAACAGTTAAAGATGATATCAAGCTCTGTTGGTTGTTAGAGTTGGAACACAAGCAGAGTTGGCTCAAAAGGAAGTTTTCACATTTCCTAGCGGCTTTTTTTACCAAACGTGAAATCTAACTCGAAGATCGTGGCACAGATAAGACTTGGATAAACGGCGTAAGTGGCTGTTTACCTGATTTTTCATTTGAGATAAAGATAAATATAAAATTGTCTATCTATCCAATGAAAACACAGAATAATTATATTCACCTCTTCCTGACCCGAGCCCCATAGGGACGGTATACAGTGTGCTTATACAGAAATACGTTCTCAAGATCGATCGGTAGATAAATATTTTATACCGCTCGGCTACTAATTAACAAACAGGTATCCCAACGGTATTAAAAATGTTGGATATTTTCTTATTGCATGGGGAAAACGAGGTATAGGTACGCGGTACTGTTGCTATTGCGTAATTTGCGTATCAATAGATCAGCGGTGTGAAGCCACCCCATCTTTAGCCAGTAGTTGGTTAACCGCCTATGTTCCCCCTTCGGGATGGATGGCTCGGCAGCACCTTATGCTATCGGTCTGGGTAGCAAATTGAACATCCTTGGTAAGCATCGGTTTTTTTTAACGTGGAGAATGTTTACATCAACCGCCGCGAGGGCAGCGTAAGGGTTATTTCGGACTCCTACTCTTAGTGGGGGTGCACGTGTTATGTCTTCATATGTTTCACCGTTACATTCTGGCAAGCCAATCTTAACGGTACTAGTCTGAGCCCGGCTTTAACACTATAGGAGGAACCAAATACAAAAGCGAATCTTAGTAAGCCTGAGAAAGTCTGACTAGACAAAAAATTAAAAAGTGTTGCACAGTACAGGATAAGGCTAAGGTGATAATGATGCAGTAAAGAAGGTCTTTCACTCATTACCTAACTCGAAACACCCACGACCCTCAGAAGGATTATATTCTCTACTCTAATTATTTTATTTAAATTTTAAGCAATCTCAGCTTCTTAATAACACCAAGTTGCTTGCGAGGCTGCATGCATGATGCAACGCAAGCGACGAGAGTTCCAATCTCACAGATCCAATCCAAAGAGTTCTTAAAAAACTTGGCGCAAGCCGCTACCACTGAACCACGTAAATGTCTTTCCCACTATAATCTTGAATATTGCCACGCTACTACGGACACGTTTTCCGATAACGTGAATACGTTTATGAAACTATTTGCTCGAAGCAGCACGAAGAATCCAATAAGCCAATTTAATATAAGACTTAGCTGCGACAACGGCTGGAAAACTTATACACTTCATTTTATAAAGTGCCTTAAGGCAAACGCCAACAAGTACCTACTTGGAAACTTACTCGTTATTCTTGGCAGTAACATTAGCACAATGTTTGATGTAGCACAAACTCTACGCAATTATGGCCTACGATCCATTCTAATTTTATAAATGTGAGTGTCTCTGTTAGAGATAGTAAAAAGTAATATTATCAAGAACAAGAATCCATTACAGTGAGGTATTTACATAAAAAATTTGAAGAAACACCTAATAAGAAGACCCACATACTGTTCAGGCTTTATTTAGTATTATATTTCAAGGGATAAAATTACAAACTTTGTCAAGGTTATCAATGTAATATATACTTGAACGTGTACCAAAGAGCTTCTAGAGGAATTATTTCGTGAAAGAGAGTAATATTATACTATAATGTTTCAGTACGAGGGGTTCTAGGAATATTTAATGAAATTATGTTTGTTTCTATAATTATACCTATTGTATGTGCCTAATTATATTTATTATATAAGTAAGTATGGTTGTTTGCTTGCATCCGACAATGCAGACAGCTCTTAGCTTGTAAAGTGGGTGGAGCAAAATGATCCCCTAAAGTATAACAAATAACTCTCCCTATCGAATTCAAGAACTATCGTCATTGCAGCCAAATAACACTGCATTCTAGTAAAGATTTCCTTCTCTAAAGTTCTCCTTCTGTAAGTAAGGTTGCCAGCACTCAATGGAAGAGAAGAGAACAAGTGGAGATGCTGTGATGGAATACTAGAACTATCGTATCTCATCAGATTGGCACATTCCAGTCTTCATTAACTTAAAAGTAGCACCATTGCTGCAAACATTCATAGACTGAATGGTGGTTACACTTGTTTGCTACCTTTGTCTTATAAAAATAGTTAAGGGTGTAAATTTTGAAATCCCTTTGAACTAACACGTACCCTATAAGAAACGCATTAAAGGAGAGTTTAGAAACACATCACATGTTCAAGTGCCTTCTGGTAAGTTGACACAAGTTCAGGCCGAGCTCCAACATTCCTTTCCTGTGGAATAATGTTGCTATATTATTATGATGACATTATGTTAGCGCGCCGCACCGACAACTCGCTTTATTTTAACTATCGCAACACAAAGTCGTATTTTACTATAACTAAATACTATAATTACGAGTAAATGTAGCCGTCTCTAACACAATAGACACAAACAGAGTATTACTGCCGCGTTATTCACTAAGGTTTCTCAGCGTCAAACTCGACATGCGTTGTTTTCAATCATAGGAAATTAATACATAATGCATAGAGGATAACGTTCAAATTCGTTTCTACAAACCGACACTCGACGACGACGGCGACGCTGAGAAACCTTAGTTAATAACGTGGCTGCTACTTATACTCAACTATAATTACTACTGCGATTCCACATACAGTGTCGCACAAACGTGCGTGACGTGTCCCGTATTCTCTGAATATTCATGAAAATCAATCGAAAATTTACTTGAAATGAAAAGAGCCAATATCATCGAAGATATAGCACAAACGCTATTCAACACTTAAAACATCCATACCTATTAAAATTAATTTCCGATAGTAGTTCAATATTCAGAAAAAGAAAAAAAAAGGTGGTCACATACCTATGGGCAATTTTATATGCATAGGAAGTAATAAAGCTTAGGAACACTTATTTCTCTTCGCAGTCTCTTCTTACGAGTTTAAGATAAAACACTTAATCTATTTTATAATACACTATGAATGCTAAACTTTAATACGTAGATACCTACCATAAGAAAATTATCCTTCACAAACACCTTGACTTTACATTTACTTTGCAATATAAGTAATAGTGAAATTTATGGAAATAAGAACTCAGGTGTATAATATTATATTTATGTGTTATTGTACAATAATACAAAAAACTGACGTACTTATTACCGTAATGAAAACAGAGTAGGGTATGTTTTCCTGTTTACCCCTCAAATCCATCATAAACACAACTAGATTGATAATATTATGAATGTTTCAACAAATATCAACGAGTCACGATACGGGGGTTGTTATTGCCTTGCGTCTGTACATTTTACCCGACACGTGGCTGCTCAGTGTGACTTTTATAATGAGCATGTTCAAAAGACCTAGAGCTACGGGAATTGTACCTTCAATATCGGAGCAGGAGCATGAGTAGGTACCTAAGTACCTATGACACGTGTTTCCCTTGTAAGTATGGTTTCCAATAGTGAAGTAAAGCGAAAATCTTTAATGTTGCTGGCAAATGTTTTTCTAAGTTGCTATTTAAGTACTTACTGATGAGGTGTTCGCACTGTCTTGAAAAAAAATATGTATAAGTTGAAGTTATCACTTACTATTAGGCGAATTGTATATTTAAATTAAAATGAAATTATTTTACTTTACTATTAAATTAAAAATCTTTAATCTTCTATATAATCTTTAATATCCTACTAATATTATACTGCGTTTAAGTTTGTGAATATGAATGTATGTTTGTTACTCTTTCACGCAGAAACTGAGTAGAAAGTAAGCTAAATGAGAACTAATTAAATTTTACAATATTTTTATTATTTATTTATTTATTAACAATCTTACAATTTGTTACAAGCATGGTTATTTAAGTAACATTGAAATAAACCACGGAGGTTTGTCGACAATGTCATGAAAGTGGGTCTGCATCAGACTGGTGAATACAATACATAATGTTATGATTTATAATAATTGGTGCAAGGATATAGTAACATAATATACTATATTTAGGAACTAAGTATAAAATGCTACCTAGCATTGATATTCTAATATGTGTAGCTATATTGTTAAAAAATTGCTTGTTAAGAGATTTTAATTCAAAACTTGATATTTACTAATAATATAGCTTATACGTCTGAATAACACATAGGCTTTAAAATACAAATGATAATGTGAATTGTCCAGATATATGAAGATAGGTTACTTAAATCTTGCGCAGACGGAGTCGCGGACACCTAGTTAGTCTGTTATAGTTTTCCATTCTGTGTGGTGGCTTTGACTGGTGGAAACATTTATTTGTTTAATACATATACATTTATAAGTAGTATTTATATACTACTTATAAATGCCTAATTCAATGATGTGTAATCTATTATCGTAACCCGAAGTGAAGCGAGGGCGGATCGCTAGTAAATAATAAACTAAACATTTGAGTGACGCTTTGGGACATTGTTTACCTTTGCAATTTGTTTACTCAGTTACCTTTGCAATATATAATATGTAGCTTGACAAATGTACGTTTCGTCGATCTCATTACTCGTTTGTCAGACAACATGGTTATATATATGTATATATTTTGTCAACAACGCGTACCACACGGACCTATTTGGTGCGTTTGAAGATCTTGTATGGTGGTTCAGCGACACAGCGAGCCATAAACATGCTGAAACCGACATCAGAAGATATAACTTTTGTTATTTATACTATACCAAAAATAATCCGTCTTTGAATGTAAGTTGTAATTTATTTACTTTGAAACTAAAATACATATTTGACAATGAAAGATACATGGAACAGTGGTAGCCGAGTGGTAATCATAATATACATACATAGTGTAGTAATTATATATATATAAAATAATAGAGCCGTGTTGGCCTCGGGGTTTGTGCAGTCTGCTACTCTGCTGCTGCCTGCTACGCAAGCGACGCAAGTTCGAATCCCAGCGGGGTCTGTAGCTATGAGTTTTTCAAAAAACTTATGTATAGTGATTTCAAATCACTTGCTTTACGGTAAAGGAAAACATCGTGAGGAAACCTGCATATTTCTGAGAAGCAATTCAAAGACGTATGTATAGTGCCTGAGACGGCGATAGACTCACCATCTGTCACGTTGGCACTTAATCAAATTCGGTGAAAAGTGGGTGTTGTGATTACAACACCTCTGCCTACCCCTTCGGGGAATACAGGCGTGAGCATATGTATGTAGTGCAGTAATCAAACCTAAGTATATATATGTAAGGTACATATGATTTCTAGTTAACTTAAGTTAAGTAGGTAAATTGTCACAAATTGTCACAACACGAGCTTCATGCAACTTCTACTTAGTAGTTTCTACCTCACCGAAAGCACATGTGGGTATATACATATACACTAGCGTATGCGTACTCACTATTGTAGACACTAAATGGGTCTACAATTCCAGCAACACATTCGATCTAATGCATTGAGTTTGGGTAATTAATTCCGATCATTACTGCATTAGACATGTGCGTGGAATGCTAATGATACAGTATTAATTAACGTTTAATTTATTGGTTATTTAAACACTCTCAATAACCAGCTTTATGACTTTACTTAAAATTGTTATATTACACATCATATCTGAATTGTTTTAAATTAAAAGGAGAAGTGACTGTTGTCTATGGTATTGAAATGAGGCTCAAGACAATGATGACAAGTTTTTTGTTTGAAATTCAAACTACAAAGTTTGAATTTGTATGTAAAATGTTACTGCCACGCGAAGCTGTGGGCGGAAGCGAATACAATAATATGATTAAATAATGTTTTATTTAATCAAAGCAATATCATTTTGATATCTATATATAATAATTTAAGTTTCTGTTTGTAATTCCAAAATTACACCTTTTGACTAAATGCATATGAAGGTATACACGGTTCTAACATAGAAAAACAATTATTAATTTCTCTGTCTGTCAGTCTGTCTATCTCTTTGTTCCGGATAATTTCCAAGACGGCTGTACCGACTTGAACAGGACTTTCACTGGCGGATAGCTTTTACAAGGAGTAACTTAGGCTTCTATTTATTTAAAAAAAATTGGGTTGCGCGGGCCACCCATAAATTAATTTTATGGGTGGCTTAATTTTAGTAGACTCAAGTCTACGCGGGTGAAACCACGAGGCATAGCTAGTAATCAATAATTGTAGATCATGATGATTGATAATTTATAAAAATACCGAGAGATGAATCACCTAAGTATTGCCAACCTTTGTAAATAATCAAAAGTATCAGAACTAACATAGAAAGGTTATTCACTGTCACAAACTTTATCTAATCGAATATTGTTTGTTCTTGTTCATATAGTAATGCCATAAACGTGTACCTTCTTATGCTTTATTATCCGTATCCAATTCACACAAGGACACGATAAGGGCATGGACATGCTAAACAAACAACAACACACTCAATGTAAGTAGTTACATTTTATTGGCCCGATAGGTGGTACACAACATATAACCTATTGGGAAAAAATGGACCCAACGAAAGACGTATTACCACATCATAATAAATTGTAAAGAGTTTTCTGTCAAAATATGCACGTCACTACGCGGCATTCTTCTTACAAACTATGATCTTTTACCCCCTTTGTATTTATGCTTCTATTTATAAGCAAAAACTAGACATAACTCGGACTAAGAATATGTCCATCACTTGTTAAATCTGTATCACTAAAGAGTTACATATTTATAAACCAACGATTGTCTGAGCCGATGTTATCATTACCAAAAGACACAATGAGAAAACTTAGGTAAAGAAATATAAATATAAATAATACTTTATAGGTACGAAACTTATATTAAAAATGACATTATAGTAACATTTTAATGTACCTGCCATCTTCCTCCTTTGTTACGAGTCCGAGATTGTAAGATCAGCTGTCTACCAGTGAAGTCTGGTCAAAATCGGTCCACCCGATTCAGAGATTAGCCGGGACTAACGGACAGACTGAGAATATTTTTTTTAGTGACATGTTTAATTTGGAATTACAAACGGGAAGTTCAGTTTTCTTTATATGTATAGATAACAAGAAAGAAAAATATCTTATAGAATAATTCCATATCGTACCGTTTTGTATGAAGCAGTCCTTATGAGAACGAGCTCCACTTGGTTGAATGGCCACGTAGCTCATTTGTACAGCAAAAGGGGATCACCTGGGACTCCCTACTATATATCCACGTCTGAACTTCCGGCATTAGGCGATAAACTAATGTCGATTGTCTACTAATATCTTACACATTCAGCCGTATATTAGATTATTTCAAAGAGGATTAATGGCATAGGTTCACACTTGCAATAAGTAGATATGAATTCAGAATAGAATCCCGCAGTTACACTCGCTTCAAATGAGATAATAAGTACTCTATTTTGCTTTGCGACATTTAATTAAATAATAAAACTACCTGCCTTGAACGGGAACTTACTTATTCAATGGTTTGTTTCTGGATTAGATTGTTACAGGCTTTTCCAACAAATAAGTCCTACACCTGCGTCACTATTAGCTTCCTTTTTAACTGTCTTCAAAAAAAGAGGATGTTTCTCAATTCGACCGTATAAATATCTATATTTTTTATGTGTGTGTTTGCGAGTAACTTAGTCGGTTATGAACCAATTTTGTATTTTGTTGAAAGGAGATATTCTGAGTGTGGTGCCATGATAAGGAAACTAGGATCTAATTATGGCATCCCAGAGGAACCGAGGGGAACTTTCGAAAATCGTAGCGACGGCTAGTGCAATTGTTAACTTTTATATAAAGTCTTTGAAAGCAATACTGTTTAATGAAGGTCTGGAGTCGATCTGAAGATAGAGCCTAAAGAAGATCGAGGGAACTCCTCGGTGATTTACGGCAATTACCTAATGTTTGGGTTTGATTAAATTGTATTGATGAGATCTTTACACCTATATAAGATATTCCAAAAAGAAAAAAAAAATTACTAAATTACTTACATACTTTCAAGTTGGTGTTTGAGTTTGAGGCCTTTTCACAAAATGAAAGTAAAGACACTACTTAAATAAATAAAATCTTTTTTTTTTTCTCGTGTTTCCGTCTGTCAGTCTATCTGCCCATCTGTCTGTTAGCCTGTATGTTTGTTTGTTGCGGGTAATAGCTGAAAGACGGAAACCGCGGGGCACAGCTAGTTGTAAATATAGGCTTATCATACTAATTTGCTTGTAGACTTTGCTTTGGGTGTAGCTCAGTGGTATTGTATGATGATATGAAACTATTTTCTACTATGACAAAAATAATTGACTGGTCCTGCGTTGTTTCGTAAGAATACTGATGGGTGAAGGGTCAAGGGAAACGGGTATAGTGAAGCACAAAATTACTTGCGTCCCCGACCTTGTTGTTTGACAGAAAAATAATACCCGCTATCCCCATCAAAACTCTTCTCGGGTGGCGGAAACTTAGGTACGGTATGTACTTATTACAACTTTGTAGACGAAAGGAAATACGCATTAGTATAAGCTTAGGGGATGTTTATAATGTCACGATGATGACGATGATGATGAAGATAAAATTCAAATCCGTTACTATAAAATTGATGTAAATAAACTATACATACAGGTAAATAAAATTTAAGTGTCTGTTTGTACTACCAAATTTGCAGCGTTTCTGATTAATTTCAGAAAAGGTTTTTTAAAACACATTTTTTTTAATTTGTCTCTAATACCGTTATTTGTCTCTAATACTTGTACCGTATATAATATTACATGCAATTAGTGTAAAGCTGTTATTTCGGAATTACACTTACATTAAATTTATCTGTTTAGATAAGTATCTCCCATAAGTCTAAGCTTTTCAATAATAACATGTCCATTATTTGGGAAATATCTGCAACGTTAATTTGATATCTTACTTATATATATGATTCTACCTTCCATATACACACTTCTCTCCGCGAAAAGAAACTGGCGTAAATAAATAATTCACTTCCTCCGTTAGTTCGTAGGGAAACGTTAAAATGTTATTCCAGGTAACAGTCCAAGCGTGAGAGAAATCCCAAGCATCATTAATAAGTCTGTTTATCGCTCGATTAGGGCGACGTGAAGGCTTCTATATGACCTGAAATTAGGTAAATACAACCGGACACTCGACTTTCACGATTCTGAGGTGAAGACATAATTTTATTACACTTGATTGAGTTATTTTAGCTTGTCTAGACTACGATAGACTCATAATCGATACTCTATACATACATTAGTACATACATATATATTGTATACAGATAAATAAAATTTAGGTGTCTGTTTGTAATTCCAAAATTACATCTTTTGACTAAATGCATATGGAAGTATAGACGGTAGGTACTGACAGAAAACCGATTTAAAAAAAATCTAAGTCTGTCTGTTTGTCAGTCTTTTTGTTCCGGCTAATGTCCGAAACGGCGGGACCGATTTTAACGGGACTTTCATTGATATATTGCTAATGTTACAAGGAGTAACTTAAGCTACTTTTATTAAAAAAACATGAGGGGTTCCATGGCCAACGAATGAAATTAAGTCTACACGGGTGAAACCGCGGGGCACAGCTAGTTTCGTAATAAACTAAAAGTATTTCTCAATACACTTCCATTACCACACCTCATAAAGCTCCAAGAATGTAGTGCCACGTTTTCGTATTCTATCATGTCCGTGCCGAATTAATATAACCACGAAAAACTGAATTTACATAAAGAAAGACCTTGGGAAGTTATTTCAGCTCCGCTTAGCACAGATATGGAAAAACTTTCACACTTTCGTGATATAAGGACCTACGCGTCGAGAGAGAGGCGCCTGTTACACAGAGTTTAAAGGTAGTATTTGAGTAAACAAATAAATGAGCATCTAAATCAGTAACCCATTGGTGAACGGAATAGTAAACAAGAGGGCCTTATTTTGTCATGCTTCAGAAATCTATAACGGCCTTATCTTCCTTTACTTTCGCCGGAAATTGTTTTCCCCTTGAGTCGTAACAAATGTGTGTTCATACATACATGAATACGATACAAATACAAGCATACTTAAGTAGATAAATGCGTCCTACGTTACTGCTCTTATTATAATACTAGCCGTGGCCCGCGGTTTCATACGCTTATACTAAATTGCATGGGTAGCTTTATTTCTGAACCCTATTTTTTTATTAATTGTTGGCTAATTTACTATTTGTAACATCAGCTATCTGCCAGCGAAAATCAGCTGTATCAGAGCCAAAAGAGATCAGCCGGAACAAACAGACAGACAGATAGAATTTGTTTATACTTTTTTCATGTAAGGACTTACATACCCAACGGTACTTACCGTTTATACTTAAATATGCTGCAATTAGGAATTACAATTTTTTATCATACATATATATGTATGATGTTTTGCTTTAAATTATTTGATCATAAAAAAAGCTTTATACTCTTTATAAAGATTTTCTGTACTCTATTTTATATACAATTAGCTTCCGCCCGAGGCTTCAACCCGCTTTATATGAAGGATCCCTAATTTAACAGGATTAACAATGTAGCCTTTGTTATTTAGTAATATTGTACCATTATATTAGTGAAATCAGTTTTTATATCGGTCCTGTAACATTTGAGTTTGTTCATTATAAACAATAATACAAATCTAACAAACCTGAGGCCTTACCATGACCTCTTATTGCCATGATAGTTTTACTCTTATTATGAGATAGATGTATTTGACGTGTATACATCTGTCACTGTCACACAGCTGAACTATCATTGCAATAAGAGCTCATGGGCCTGTAGACAATATAATATTATCCTCACGATTCGCTAGTAGAAACGATACACAATGTACGGGAATGACATATGTCACGTGACTGATTTATGTCATTTGAATGCATTTTTACCTTGTCTACAGGCCCTGCTCCCTTTATAATATAAGTATAGATAGAGACTCTTTGGTAAAACCGATTGCCGCTAGATGAGTTTTAAATAAGCCGTGGTGGCACATTTCCTTTATGAGTTTTAAAGTGGAGATCAACAGTAGATAAAGTAACATAATCTTCACACTTCGCTTATATAAACGATACCAAATGTATGGGAATGACATATGCCTCGTTCGTGATTTATGTCATTTCCATATTATATTTCGAATCGCTTATATTACTGCCTACTGTAGTAGGCCAACTGTAGGCCTAGACAAAGTAACATTATCTCAAGTCGGCTGCGATTCGATGGCGCGAAGATATACGTAAAACAGCTGGCAGTGACTGGAAGCGAAAAGCTCAGGATCTGGCTAAGTGGCGTGCCTTCGGAGAGGCCTATGACCAGCAGTAAACTAGCATAGGATGGAGATGATGAAATATAGACTAAACTGCCGAACAATAACATTAATGGACCGTAAGTATGTAAGGATCGCAACATGTGGCACACGGTGGTCTCTGCCTACCACCGTGGTATGCAGGCGTGAGAATATGTATGTCTTATAATAAAGTGCCGTAATGCAGCATGACACTTGCCGCACTGTAATTTTATTAATACACTCTAGTTTATCGCATTTTTATCACCAAACGCACAATCTTGTACCTGGTTTGCGTCGCTCAATAAAGCAACACGCATAGCCGGGTTCACGTGAAATGTCACGGTACCAATATATATTTAACGGTACCAATATATATTTAACCTATAAGAAGTGGTGCTGGAGAACGAGCTTCATTCATAGTTAGCACCTTTATAAAACACACACGTCATTAAGTATTAAACTCTTAATGTTAACGGTTCATAAAATGTTTATATTATGCCCATAAATATCCGTTAGTTGTTTTACTACCTACTTAGTGTCACTGGCAGAAGTACAACACATAGAATCGTTGGTGTCTGCGACGTGCCATGTGGTAAGCTATCTAAATCTTAAACAATAAATTGGGTTATTCACTCAAATTAATAGCACTTCTTATTTCGTCATCTGGACACACCAAGATATTAAGTAGATTCTTATTACAATTTAATTACTCTATATAATCAATAAATGTAAATTGAAAGGAAGCGGAATTTAATAATATGGAAAAAAAGTGAGGGAGATTTCTTATGAAATCGAAAGATGAAAATGAACGTTGACGAATTAATAGTGTTCAGTATTTTGTGTACAGTTGGTAAAAAAAAATTAAAAAATGTTTATTTTGCCTTATACATACATACAATGAATAAGAAGCCCTTAGACTGCGCCAAAGGCAAGGCATGGTAGAGCCCTATGCACTACCAATTCGATTACACGAGTGAATATCAATTTAACTCTAGAACAAAGTTTTATTCTATTTCGTTTCGAATATTGTTTAGATTCTTGGGTACTTACTTCACATGTGTTTGACAAAATCACAAAACTTCAGGACTTCTTATTAGATTAAGAATAATGTTTACTTACTTATATCCCCGAATGATCAACCATTCAGAACAACCGATACATAGTAAGCTCATAGATATCATATTGCTGTCTAAAAATATAAGATACTAGCGGACGTCACGCGGTTTCACCCGCGTAGTTCTCGTTCCCTTGGGAGTACGGGGATAAAATACATACATACATACATATGCTCACGCCTGTATTCCCCGAAGGGGTAGGCAGAGGTGTTGTTATCACAACACCCACTTTTCACCGAATTTGATTAAGTGCCAACGTGACAGATGGTGAGTCTATCGCCGTCTCAGGCACTATACATACGTCTTTGAATTACTTCTCAGAAATATGCAGGTTTCCTCACGATGTTTTCCTTCACCGTAAAGCACGTGGTGTGAAATCACTGTACATAAGTAGTAGTACTTTTTAAGCAAATTCGTTAAAAACATACAAACAAACCTTCCATTTTAAAAATATTTCTATATATGTCTTAAGAAAATCCAGTCGCAGACAACGTCATTCTGAGTAGCTAAAACAATGCTTCAAGAACCGCTCTTTAGTTTTGATGTAGTCTAGTTAGTGCAAGCAAAGATAAAGTTATATTAAGAAGGTAGTCTACATTAGTTTGGCGAGTATCTCTTGTAATTAGTAGCGCGGTGCACTAAGTTCAGTTGACTGACTTGTCTCCTGCAAGCACACCGCTGCAATCAGCCCTAACGGCCAACAAACTAATTTCATCAGATATCTTGGGAAGCTGTTTGTACAGCTCCTATTCAACTTAATACGAATAAAATTGCTGGGAGTGTAATGTAGTTTCTTCAAACGACACACAACTTCGAATTGAATCTACCCGACCGACGTGCAAATTATAATAAAATTTGTCTCTTAGGGCTCTACACTTTTTATGTGATACTGGCGACGACAAACAATTTCTTAAATAAGCCAACACTGGGTGCTTTTAGAAGGCCTTACAATTATTTAACAGGACACTGTGAGATTGATTGATTTCATCAGGATATGATGAAGAGCGCCCACTGGCTGCCGTATCCGCTTACCATTAGATGAATCTAATATATATAAAAATGTATTGCTGTTCGTTAATCTGCTAAAACTTGAGTATGGCTGGTAAAAAACATAAATAATAAGTAAATAAGTGATACGAAGTTCACCGGGTCAACTAGTCATATATATAAATAAATAGTAGTGTGGACATGAGACTTGCACTGTGTCATAATTTCTACATCTCAAACACTATTTAAGGACACAAAACTACGAGTAGAGTACTTAAATATATTTTTTTTAGTTAAAACTCTAATTTCATAGTTACGTACTTTACAAATACCCATGACCAACAAAAATGCTAAATAAATACAAAAATATATTCTCAAGCCATCCCAGAAAAGTCCCCAAAGGGGTAAGCAGATATGTTGTAAGAACGATACCCATTCACCATTCACCGAATATGATTAAGTGCCATATAAATATTTCCAGTGCTACCTACCTCTAGAGCAACAGTTTATACTGTATCTCACCTAATCACAACACTCCCGGAAGTTTTCGACACCGGTTGATCTTGCACCTTCTCATAAATTGAATAATTCAAAACTTAGACGAAAAGTTTTGATAAGTAGGTACCAATTTAACTTGGAAATCAGAAGTTCCTTATTAAATGGTTATTTACCAGTGTTTCCTGGTACAAAGTCACGTTCATGGTTTTATAAACTATGCTTAGACGCAGCGAATTGAAAGTCATGCAAATTCCAGCTGATTGTTTTCTAATTATAATTAAGTACGGCGAATAGAAAACCATACAAATTTCAGTTAATTGTAAATGGGTACTTACCTATTGTTTGCTTTTCCAGATATACTGAACGTTGGTTAGGTACAACTAAGTGATTACACAAAAAATTGGCTAAACGACGGATTGTAACACAGTAATACTTTAATTTAAAAATGTAACGTGATTTTTCATGCATTTTTTGCAAGCATTTGAAAAGTCGTCTATAATGTAAGGGAAGCGAATTCAAAACTCAGCGACATAAGAGGGTAAAAACACATTAAAAAATATACCACTATGAAGGAAATTATCGTGAAGTTTGTATTCGCCTTCAAAGAAGTTCATAGACTTGTCTGGCACCTAAGAGATGGTACCATCGCCTGTCAGGTTGGCACCTTACTGAGCTGCAACACTAAATATTAAGTTGAGTGATTAATTTGAATTGTTTTTGTTGGGGTAAATTCTCGCTGATGCTAGCCACCCATACACGTCATTCGACGACTGAAAACGGATGCACGCCAGATGATGGTGGCTTATATTAGTTTTAAAAAAAGCTCTTTACAACGTTTTACCAACCTAAATCATAGTTCTATTCTACAATTTCAATATTGATGTTTGTATTGTTAAAAATATTTTATCAATTACATAGTTCAAACAAGGTGCGGGAGTTTCAAATTAAAACAAACACAGTTCCATTATTCATACCCGGAAACTATTTATTTATTTTATACAAAAATATAGTTACATCACAACAACACTGTTAAACTTCTCAATTAATTTTTACTCGTATATATAGCATTATATTTATATAACCTATATGACTTTAGGCGGAAAATCAATAAAGGATGTACATAATCTAGCGGAAGTGTTATTCAGTAATCTCGAATGTGGAATCCAATGAGTGCAGTGCGGTAGTTTAATGGTACGATGACATACCCATGCATATATATGCACGCAGAAATCACTGCAGATTCCGCATCTCATAGAATATTACTGCGGAGCTGGACTAAGGACACCCAAATATAAAAAAATAAGATTTGAATATTAATTATCTAATAGAAATTAAAAGAGTTACAGCATATTTGTAACAATTCAACAGATTCAAGCAGTGATTGAAATTTGGTGTCACATAGGCTAGGTGAAATATAAATATATTGTTTTTGGTAAAAACAGGTCAGACTAAACATGTTATTAAAATATATTCCGTTATATTTGTCCTAATAAGATGCATACACGCCATGACAACGAAAATACCTAGGAATGTATTAATTTATTGGTTATTGCAATAGTGTTGATTGGAGTACAAAACAAATATAATAGTTCGGTTACACAAAGCAAACAAACTGCTGAAATATGTTACATTCAATATATGTGTATGACGTAAATGCACTAGTATGAATAAAATAATATTATATCTAGTGTGAACATCGACTCTTAGGTTCTAATGGAACGTCGTAAGTCATAATCATATCAAGTGTGCTCCTACAGACAACAACATGTTTATGTAGGTCACAAATAGAAAACATTGCTATTTGATTGGACAGAATGTGTAGATTGACGCATGTTCTCATCATTTTTTACACAATGTACCTTTATTGCCGAACTTGTTCGTCAACATTGGTATTCTCCGCTCTTTCAGCCGCTTTATTCTGTATGGATTCTCAGCGTCAAACTCGAGGTCGACTGTTGGTTTCAATCATAGGAAATTGATACATAAAACATCTAATATATAAAATTCTCGTGTCACAGTTTTCGTTGCCATACTCCTCCGAAACGGCTTGACCGATTTTGATGAATTTTTTTGTGCTTATCCGGTATCTATGAGAATCGGCCAACATCTATTTTTCATCCCCCTAAATGTTAGGGGTAGTCCACCCCAAAAAAATATATGGCAATACAACGTTTGCCGGGCACAGCTAGTACACGATAAAAATCAATTTCATATACTTGAACCAGACACTCAACGTCCAGTGCGACGTTGAGAAGCTTCACGAGTAAAAAGCCTATATCTCGACGGCGAAGGCGTTTTGGAGTTGTCGGTTTTGAACATAAGGAATTGAATTTTAACATGTATGGATTAGTATTACACTACTGCTGGGGTAAATACCGTAGGCGGCTGCGAATATGGCACAAGTCTATATATGCCTGAATGCCATTTTATCTACTGAATTAATGTATTATCTGTATCTAAAAGCTAACATCGATATTGGGTCATAAACTGGTCAAAGTTGCATAGAATAGAGGCCTTACCTTTAACTATTGCAATTGTTATTGAACTGAGTGACAGAGACAGGCGTATAAATATCACATACACTTATCTCTAACACTGAGTCGAAATAACAACACAATAGAAGCTCGAAGAAATCGAAATAAATACGGCCTCTGAGTCATCAAAGCGACCTCTTTCTTAATAAAAAAACACTTAAGGTTACTTAACTAACCTTTTGGAATCAAACTTCACATCATACGTATACTGTACATAATGTTAGCTATGATGCCTTCAATTTCGAAATAATTACTTACGACATCGCAATAAAGCTTTAATCACAATAACTGCATAATATTTTAATACTAACGTACCTACCTAAGTACTGATAAATGCCCTTTCAGTCGCGTTTTGTACATTGCGGTAACCTTTATGATTACTTTTATATAAAATAACATAGGGCTTATTAAACAATATTAATTATATCTACGTTTCAAAGACAAGCAACATAAATAATATTATTAATTTTGATTTAATCAATTTGTGCTTAGCACATACCTTGTGCGATCATTATGATTCACATATTTTTTAACAAATTTCCAACATTAACATAAATTCGTATTTTATTTACATATACATACTTATTAACCTTATATATATATGGAGAGCCGTGGTGGCCCTGCATTTGAGTAGTCCCTTTCTAGTTAATCATGCGACGAAAGTTCAAATCTCATGTATGTGTTCCAAGAACTATTTAATCTTAAATACAATGATTTGTCTCACCGAGGTGTAGAATAACATCGGGAGGAAGCCTGAATATGAGGTATCAAAGATGTATGAATACGGCGATGCGACTCACACCTGGATATATTATCATTAATTATAAAAAACTTCACTACAGGTAGTTTTAACACCAAATCTACTTACGTATTATTATATAGCTGTGTCCCGCGGTTTCGGTTAATTTAACGCGAAACCTTATTTTATTTCATGAGCTATCTGCCAGTCCATTCGTTTCAAAGATTAGCCGGACAATTAACATACAGATTTTTTTTTCTTTCCTTTTATGTAAGTACCGTATTATATTTGCATTAAATAATTCATAAATCTGTTCATTTGGTTTTACAAACAGACACTTCAATTTTATTTATAGTAGTAGATCTTGTTTAACACAAGATGTACTACTTCTAGGTAATTAAAATTCATTATCTACAAAACGAAGTCGTTATATACAGCATCTACTTTCATTGGATAAATATACATTTTGCGTTTAACAGGATGATGCTATGTTAATAGTAACTTCAGTATGATTAATAGATGGTGAGTGAATAATGGCCGGTGCGTGCCCTTGATCTAAGCACGACCCTCGCGTTTGAATTATTATAATACCTCTATCTAACCATGAACATCGTTAGCTCTACCTTGCGACATCGCTTTGTCCAAACCACCATCAATAACGAAATGCAGTACAAAAACGTCACAGTAGGTATCAATAGCAGATACATTCCAGAGTCTGTAGACAAAGTAACATTATCTTCACGCTTCGCTAGTAGAAACAATACAAAATGTACCGGAATGACATATGGCACGTGACTGATTTATGTCATTCCCATACATTTTTGATCATTTCTATTAGCGCAAGCGCGAGAGGATGTTACTTTGTCTACAGACTCTGGAATGTCTTAGGTCTTAGAATAGGCCTTCTGATCAAGTAGTAATCGTCGTATTATAATACTGTTAACGGCTTTATTAATTCTTAACATACACAACTCTCACTGCCCTATTACAGCGAATCAGCCATCTAGGCTCCTATACCTCTCGTTATGCACCATCAGGATCGGACCTTTTATTACACCCTGGTGACGTTTAATGACCGTGTAAGGTCAGCTAATTGCTGTACATCGAATCCATTCCTAAATGTCCACTATATTCAGTCGTGAAACGTTTCCACTGGCCTTGTCTGGGCTTATGACTAATAATATATATATATGATGGTGCAAGTTCATAACAATTGCACTCGCTTAGGTACTTTCTGCACTGCACCTAAACAGGAACTCCCTTTTTACAAAACATGGTTTAAACGAAGACTAGACCAAACTCGGACTATAACTATGGCCATCTCTTTTTTAATCCGTCTCACAGAAAGAGATGAAACTTTAAACCAAAGACTATCTTAGTCTATGTGATGTAATAAAGGGGTAAATATTCACTAGAACATCTCCGCCTGACGAGCTCTCGTCAGGAGCAGGGTCGATGCTGACTTCGGCTGCCCGGCCCCCGTTTCTTTGAGGGTGTCACTGACCGGGGGTTAGACGGTGGAGGCTCAGGTAAGCCCCCCTATGTCACAGTTGACGTGATACATGTAGGTGGCGAGCTCCTCGCCAGTGAGCTCGTCGTCCACCTCTCGCAGGCTGGAGTTGGAGATGCTGCGCGGAGAGCCCACAGAGTCGGAGGTGTCATTCAACCGGAGCCGCCATACGCGGCTCCAATGACCATTTCCGCTTGGCGACTCGTTCACTGTGGAGAGATCTCGCCCGTTGTAACACTGCAACATACATTCACTGTGTACAAGATGTGAGTTTTAATATTATTGTACATCACATGCATCTTGAACTCAAAAATATCTTTATTCGATTGGACTTTTTACAAAGTACTTTCAAATCGTCAGAATGACATCATTGTATAGGATTATACATGCTACCGCCAGGTTCAGAAGGTTGCTTTTACAAATGTCGATAAAAATAAACATAAAGTAAAAATCTAGTGGCACTACTTATATCTAAATGCGTAGCTTAATATGACTATTGACATATATTACGATCCTTACACACTTCCTTCGCTTCGTTGACATTCACGCATTTCATCGTCAGTATTACTTTTATTATACCCATTGTACAACACAATTAACAAATATAGGGCAGTGTTTGCCTGAATTAACTTTATATTTTCTAACCGCGCTGCTTCTAACCTAATCCATTATCTTTATGGAATCTTGGCGCTACATCACTGCTACGCATATAAGAACGGGATTTATAAAAATTAAAAGAAATTCGAGAGCTCTCTAGGGTCCGTAATTCACCTCAGATAAAGATAAAAATAAACTTCAACTCTAAATTCAGGACTGCATACCTTGATAGCGTTATTTTTGTCTAATTACACTTTTGTTCTGAGTTACTTAAGGTACTAAGTGAATTACGATATTTGACTGCGAAGAATTGCTCTCGTACTGCGTAAACATTGCTTCAATATAAAGATTATAATTCTCCTTGAACCTACAAATAACCGCAAAGCAAAACCACCAAGCATTTTTAAATCCGCCTGTAAACCGTCTTCCCTCTAGCCGAGAGATATTGCCAAATTCCAAGATCAGTGTAATAAATCCAGTTGGAATCCACAAGCCACATTACAGCCCAAAATCCACTACAAATATCTCAATCCATAGATTTTACTTGAAATATGAAGGTTTCCGTTTCAAATAAGTATTATACTTATAAAGTATAAAAGCTATACATGTATCCATAAATAACATTTCTTTCCGACGTCTGAAAGACGTTTTTATGGTTTCGAAAACCAAGAGCTCCGAGAGCCTTACAAAAATGTTCCCAATACTAACTTTTGATAGGTTAAAGGAATTTCCTGCTAGCTGAGAAAACATGCAATATATACGTATTCATTATTGCTAAGTTTATGACATTGTACAAAAGCTTAAGTAGTTAGGCAAACCTACACTGCATACATATATATGCTCATGCCTGTATTTTAATCCCTCAAGGGGTAGGCAGAGGTGTTGTTATAACAACAACTTGGTAATGAAGGTGATTATGTGCAAACGTGACAGATGGTGGAGTCTATCACCGTATCAGGCACTATACACATGTCTTTAAATTTCTTCTCAGATATATGCAGGTATCCTCACGATGTTTTCCTTCACCGTAAAGCACGTGGTGTGAAATCACCGTGTGTACTACTGTAAGTTTTCTAGCAAAACTCAGAGGGTCAGGCCCCGCTGAAATTTGAACTTGCATCGCTTGCGTAGCAGGCGACTGCTCAAATCCCACGGCCTCCACGGCTCTTCCCGACATTTCACCATAGAATATAATACTCCTGTGCATTATATGTTGAAAGACGAGGTCTAATGTAAATATCTAAAGATTCCAATTTATGCAACGTATTTACTTTAGTTACATATGAACAGGCAAATCCCTTTCAAATAGGCGACTGGTTTGTCCCGATACACCCTGTTTATTTGTTCAACCTTTGGATCTAACCCAGAATAATGCCGCATTCCTTCTGAGCGCCGAAAGTGAGAATAAACCCTAAAATATTAAATCTGGAATTATTAGACAGCTAAACAGCAATATCCAAGTCTGTGGCACAGTATACATATGCAATTACGACTAGCAGTACGGAATCTTGGAACATATCGTTCGAAATTACTCACTCACACATACGCTCTCATATACGAGTTTATAAGCGGCCTCGACATAATGTCAGTGCGGGGTGTTTTACAGGCATCTTTCTAAGCTTGAAATCTATAAGTCGACAATTCTTTGACGATAAATTTCGAAAACTTTAAGAGTGTAAACCCTCACGCGAGATGAAACAATGCAATTATTTAAAAAATGGTCTAGATTTCATACTGCTTATATATGTATTGTGTCTGTGCCAAAGAATGCGACCAAAATACGCGAGCGTACGCATTTCATTGACCGAATTGTCACTGTACCAACCCGTAGTATGTTGTAGAGAATACTCAATATTTAGTATTATTTCTTTTCGCCAAGTTTCATTGATACGCACGAAGTTTTATCTTTGTTTTTATATCTTTCACTCCTAAACAAATCATGGAACCGTGCCATTCAGGTATTAAAATTTATTTGAGGCCTAGTCATTGACGTTTTTATTCATAATTCGGGCAGTGATGGAGAATGAAATAGAATATATTCTGGTTGTTTTCAAATTCTTACAAATTACGACGTACGTGCTAAATCATTTCTATATTTTACAATAATGTTTAGTAAGTTATTCTTTTCTTATTGTAAAGCGGAATTAAAACATGATGATAAATAATGGACTAACGAGACTAGTGATATATGAATATTGAATAGGTATTAACTAGTAAGATCTGAGTACATGGTGTACTTGATTACTACTTGGAGCTTGAGAATCGAGTATTATTATTTAATCTACCATTGTTTGTAGTAAACTGCGAACTGTATTAGTTTTTTAATTGAAATTTATGTGGATTTTGCTACCTTCAAGGAATATAAAATATGCTTATGCTACAAGGTACCAATTGTGTATATTCCTCAGTGTCATATAAAATATAATATGACTGTTATCTTTAAATAGTATAAATTTGTAGTCACCATTTCCATACGACATCTTTGTTTTAACGAGTTGAAGTACGTTACGGATATTGATACGAATTTTAATTACATGTAGGACTTGAAATTCGATGGGCTAACTGCTATTTGCGCTAGTAATTGTCTTAAAAATCGTAACTCGAAGATGAGCAGGAGCGGATCGCTAGTCTAATAATAACATGACAATCGATATCACAGATATTCACTGATATTAGTAGCAAAAGTTCCGGGCTATAGCAGTCGGTTCCTTTCCCGTTCCCCGCATTCTGTGTTTGGGAAGATTAATGCGTAGCAATCGTAGCACTTGCTACGCAGCAGTTACGAGCGCCCTTATATATCTTATTTCTAACTGCATTTATAATATTTTCCTGGTGTTTCCATTGTTACCTGGTGAGGTGAATCTAATATCACAAATGACGCTCTTCAAAATATGTTTATATATTTAACTACTTAAGTGATAAGCATTATTTTTCTTTAATAATATTGTTTGTTACTCCTACTTACGGAATGATACTTCTACAAATTGAATGTTTTATTTAGTTTTCTTTTGGTTCTAATTAACAGTCGAGATAAAAAAATTTTTAGTTCGATTAACTTTGTACTTACTCATACTTTATTTTAAGCTTCGCATTTGTTAATATTGGTACTACGCTATACGTTTAATATGTAAGTAAAGCGTTAACCACAGCCCACGTGTCCCGGTAGTAAGGTGTGTGGGTCTAACCTCACCTGCGCTCTTGGCGGCGCGTCGTAGAGATGCGTAGTGGCGGTGGAGAGGCGGCGCAGGCGGCGCGGGCGAGTGCTCCCAGCGCCGGGCGCCGCGCGCTGCCGCTGTGAGGCCAGCAGGGCGCTGTACGTGCGCCCCATACGCGGACCACTGCGCCCACACCACGTCGCCAACGTCATCTGTGTAACAAAACATAGCGTAAGACATTTCTACGAGGACGGCAGCGGGCTTATGTCATCTCTGTATGCGTCCATCATTATGATGTTCTTAATTTCTTCATGCTAAAGTCCGAAAAGTGTCGCCAAATGAAAACAGCGAAATTATACAGGTAACAAGGCCAACAACTCTTAGGCACACCTTCGTAGTCTCAACCTATCTAATAAGTCTAAAGAAATATGCTCATAATAATCATTAAATAATCCCCTCTACCATTACAAAAGCATGTCTATGCAAAACAATATTGAATTCCGAGGAACTAATTCTGGAAGTCAAAACCAAGCGGCGGGAATTTGGGTGTTTGCATAAAATATTATCGCAATTTACGAGTAGGTACCTACCCCCTGACCGCGCGCAATTGTGCTCTCCCTGCCACGGTCGTTACATCGCTAATAATGGGATTATACTAATATTTATCTGGGGAAAGGTTGTGTTTACATAATTTTAAATAGGGATCGGTGATTATAAAACGGAGGTGAAAATAATGGCCCACTATAATTATACAATGAGGCCTATGGCTGACAGAGTTGCTGACATGACACTCGGATCATTGACAGCCGAAAACAATATTTTTGAATTCCACCTCTAAAGCAATATGATCGTTTAAGCAGCGCGTATTAAGAAATTCTTAGCTTTGTCGTTTTATTTTACGAAACAAAATAAAGCGTCAAATTAATACGGTCTGCTTAAACCGATGATTGTTTGGTTCTTAAACAGTGTGAAAGATTCAAACATCGAAATCCCACCCTTAAATAAATATCCCACACTTAGTAAGTCCCAGACAAGTTGATCTGTTTACTAGTTTCGCTAACAATGCTAATAAACGGGGCTTCAAACCATTAACGATACGCATCAATCGATACCACACAGTAATCAATCAGTTCTTGTAACGCCTTGTTTACTTTATATAAGTAGCGAACAAGTCGATACATAAATAAAGTATTCATATAATACTTTGTGTTTATTTCAAACATGAACATAACCTGATATGGTAAATAGAAAACAGGTTAAAATTGACATATTTACGAATATAATGCACGCGATGTTCTGTTCTGGTTCTTATAAATAGATATTGGTCTGGCCTTGCTAGACGTGTCACAGTCTAGAAGTCTTCGGCATAATATTAGAAATTCATTATCAGAACGGTTGTGAAACCGGTAGGAATCTACACAAAACTTGAGGCATATGAACGAATAACTTTCTCCTGAGTGACTGATATGGGGGCATACCATCCAACTTCTCAGCCTATCCTATCCAGCCTATCATTTTGTGATACAAACTTCAAAGCTAAGAAGTTAGTAAAACGTCACTGCTATAACGATGATATTAGGCCCCATAGTGTGGGCTTTCGGTTAAACAATAGCAAAACTCAGATCTACAGGATCTAATAAAACATTCACCATCTTACTTGACTGACAGTAACATACATAATGCTCACGCCTGAATGTCCTAAGAGGTAGACAGAAAAATACATAGTTATTTTAACCACATTTCGCTAGTTATGGTCTCATTTAATAGGGGGCGAATCTATTGGTATTAACCGGGCACTAATCCAGACTCCGGGCTACTTCTGGGTGTTTACAGATGGGAAAACCTATTTACTCTTTGTTAGACTTTAAACCTATCCACCAGACCAACGGGGCAGTCTGACAGTAATTATACACGTAAAACATAATTAATTCATACAACAAGAGCTAGAGCTAGAGGCTTCCTTACTTAGGAATTTTCTTTAAACAAAAAGTTGATGCGAGGGCTTTTGGGGCCGAGACCGCGGGACCCAGCTACACCTTTTCATTGTCTGTCTGTCTTTCTGTTTGTTCTCTGAAACGGCTGGAACTTTTTAACGGGACTTTCACTGACAGATAGTTGATGCTACAAGGAGTAACATAGGCAACTTTTTTTAAAATGTGTGTACCGTGTAAAAAGGCTATCCATGAAACCGCGGGGCACAGTTGGTTAAAAATTATTAGAAAAATACTTCATTACTATTATATGTTACGATTTCAATGCTAAATGCTGAGTATTAAATGACAGACTCGCCATTTAAGAGATAATTCAATTAAACTTGCAGTGAGAGCACCGAGTGAGAGGAATTAGTGCGTGATCCACTGAGTGTGGAAGCGATGTGTTCAGACCATTTTCCCATTTCGAATTTAAATTGATTTGGTCTACCTCCATGACGTGTATATCACCAACATTGGCAAACAAGCTATGAACTCGCAGCTATTACATATCTATTCCCACAGCAATATTTATTAATTAGAGCTTCTTTACTTTGGGCTAACGCTAACTAGAACCCCCGATTGGGTTTAGAGTGATGATGAAATATTTTTATTAATCAGACCGGGGGGCAAAAAAATGGGGGCAGAGGGAAAATTGAATAAATAGTTAAATACCATTAAATCATAGATACTGCATTCATATTTTGGTAGTAAAAGCAGAATATGTTAAAGTTTTAGGAATCTATATACTAATATATAAAGCTTAGGAGATTGTTATTTGAATTGAATCCCAGGAACTACAGGGGATTAAGCAGAGCGTATTAAGAACTTCTGAGGATTGAAGTTTCATTTAGGTGTCGTAAAATGAAACGGCAAAACTAAGAAGTTCTTAATACGCGCTGTTTAAATGATCATAGTTGGCCCCAAGGATACTAAACAACACAAGAAAAATAAGGCAGTTGCGCCCAAAATTGTGAGAACTGAATAGCACCATAACAACATTCAATATACACAATAGCATTATACTATATTGAGGCTGATAGATTTTGTATTTTAAAATTTCTATCACAAAGTTTGTGTCAACCGAGAAATGTAGGATTATTTAATTAAAAGTCAATTTAATTTGGTGCGTTGAACCCATTCTGACGATATTAAGGGGCAATCAATTTATTTATTTTTAAATGTTTTCTTGGCCCTTATTTTATATAACCTTCAAGAATGTTAATTTATATGCATGTATATTTATAAAGGCTCACAACTAATTAAATTATTTATTACGCAATGCCGTTCGTCTACCTCGTCATTCTTGTCAACAACAACATTACTGATCGTTCGAACATTTTTATAAAGTCGTATAATACGTATGCGGGTCACAGTATTAAGATATACAGTTGGTAAAGAAATCGTTTAGCTAGACATAGCAGTAGTGCAAGGGGTAGCCCGCCACTTATTTGTATTGTTCGCGATACATTTTTAAAACTACTGCACGTCAAATGTAGTTTACTTTTCCAGTATTCACCAGTCTTCTGGGCCCTCAGCATACTGATATGATTGAAGTAATTACATGCATGTATTGTATGTAAGTAATTATACGCACGCATGTGCTCCCCGAAGGGGTAGGCAATGTTATAATAAAAACACCCATATAACACCAAAGACGATTTAGTGCCAACGTGACAGATGTATATCGCCATTAATAAACCTCATTGGTTAGTTTCTTAATATAAGTATGCTTGTACGTATGTATATTGTGTAGCAAATTTTATCATATACTTTCACATTGTGACAAACAAACATAACTGATAATAATATTATAATCGATTTATGCTTGCTTGATAAATTATGTACTATATATTATGCAAGCGGTAAAAAGCAACAAGGCGATAATGGTTTATTGGCATCGACTCGCTTTAACATACTTTCGGGGGTCCGGTGCCAAATGGTAAAAACGAACCGGCATTCACCCCGTGTCAAATCTCTTTTTGGTGTCTCTCTTACATACTATATTACATCTCAAAAACTACGCTATTGTAAAATAACTATTCAAAATGGCACCTACAGTGGTGTTCCACAATTCAATTCAGGCCAACTTATGACTAGTAGGAAACTGAGATTTAAACATACATATGCTCACGCCTGTATTCCCCGAAGGTGTAGGCAGAGGTGTTGTTATCACAACACCCACTTTTCACCGAATTAAATTTAGAAAAAAAAATTGTTTCCGAAATTGGGAGATAAAATTTGAATGTTCGCAAAATACCCATGTGGAGAATAATTTCAGAGTTCTTTCCCTTCAGGTCACAATGCTTTATTTGTTGACTTTTTGAAAAATGCCTTTATAAAACTGATTGGGAAATATATTTTTTTCAACAAGAGTTTTACTTTAGACATATAAACAAATTTTGCTTGAATACGGAACCCTCGGTGCACAAGTTCTCGCACTTGACTGGTTTTTATAAACACAGAATGACTAATCACGATAAGTTTGCTTCATTAATAATTCATTAAGGCTTTTGAACAAGAAACAAAAAAATATGTTATTTCTTCGTAAGGATAAAAAATTCTGCTGGGGCATGTTGCCTTTGGATGCCAAAATATTTTACCAAATAGAAGTACCTAGTAAACATACATACATACTGAATCTTGTAACCTGGAAAATGAAATATTTCCTCCAAAATCAACATATTAATTTCCAGTATGAGCTGACCTTGCATCAAATATGATTTCCTTATAATAATAAATCAAGTGAAATATACAACATTATATTTTAACGTCTGTACCAGGTCACTCTTCAGCCTTATCCATATACCTAAAACAAAAGCACAGCTGTGCTCCTGGGGTTTAATTTTTCATTGGGTTTCACCCAGCCGACTCAGAAACTTCGTGGGATCATACACAACACTTTTCTAAAGATCATATTCATAGGTTACGATTCTATTAAGGCAAACATAAATGTATTCATATACGTATATGCTCACCTGTATTCAACGAAGGGGTAGGCAGAGGTGTTATCACAACACCCACTTTTCACCGAATTTGATTAAGTGCCAACGTGACAGATGGTGAGTCTATCGCCGTCTCAGCCACTATACATACGTCTTTGAATGTGTGTGTAATACCTTTTTAAATCTAGGCGCAAAATGTACATGGTTAATGAATCTGTCACCCTAACAAAAACAAACTGGAGGTCTTTGACTTACTTCTCATAAATATGTAGGTTTCCTCACGATGTTTTCCTTCACCGTAAAGCACGTGGTGTGAAATCACTGTACATAAGTTTTTTAGAAAAACTCATTGGTACAGGCCCTTCTGATATTCGAACTTGCGTCGCTTGCGTAGCAGGCGACTGCTCAAACCCCGAGGCCACCACGGCTCTAATTAATTTATATATACGAGTATACATAGATGTTACACTTGATTTAACCCTTGACTGGCTCCTAAGTATAAACTGAAGCTCGCTTTAAGCTAATTTAATTAAAAAGTACTTATTAAAAATATATTTTAATCCTACTACACCTTTATCTATAGATTGTTGGTGTGGTTTTACATTGACACGCATTAACTCGTATGTTTACTGTAAGTCGTTAAGAAACCTGTTATTTCCTTTATGACACCGTAAACTTTATGTACCTTTTCGGATGTTGCGTCGTATTAGTGGACACGTCGACGCTATAAAGAAGCCTTCAGACCCGATTTATATCAAATGTCCTTACTGCTTGTCCCTAACGTAAGAACCACTAAATTTAAATTGTGTAAATATAAGTAGATAGGAGCTTTAAAATGTAAGTTACGTAAGGGTCGAAAGGACATAACCTTCTTCAACCCTTGTGTCCGAATGAATTATGATTATGGACACTTTATTACTTTGTCCACAAACCTGGGACAATGTGCTCTGTACCTTCTCGGGACAAATAATGCAATTAACCTCCTTACTAATAAACGTTAGTCAGACATTGATCGTACGTGTTCTGTTTTGTTTGCGTGATATGCGATTTCCAGTAAGCGAAAACAAGACAAGAAAACCTATTTCAAGCGATCAATGACTGTTATACTTTTATACAGTACCCTTATCACGAGTTTTGCACAGCTTTTGTAATCTATACTCGCTAGCGTCACCAACAATATATCGCACCCTCAGAACGAATAGGGGCTCAGTTAAAAATTTTTTTGGTTCATAATCTATGTTCCGCAAGTTTGAATTTATAACTTACGTGGTAATTATTTCACCAGTTTTGAATACAATGTATTTTATATTATTAAAGTAAAGATTAGGTTGTGCATTGTCGATAAGTGTTGAACACATTTTTCATATTTGTTTAAAAACAACGTATTGAAATATATTTTGAGATCTGTCTTATGATGTTAACTAAATTATTTTTCCCCCATCGTTTTGAGGTTGCGGTATGTACGAGATGTTTTAGTTCTTCACGTCACCGCTAGGAGGCGCTGTACAATTTTCATACAAATATTCGGCGGAGACGCTAGCGAGTATAGACTAGGCAAACGGTGCAAACTCGTGATCTGGGTACAGGTTGTGGTTTTGTACTGGTTCCATATTTACAGAGGTATTATAGAGATAGAGGATTATAAACGTTCAATAGAATCATAGAATAAAATCAACCATCAAATGACTGAAGTGTTTTTTTAATACGTTTGGCACGAGCAAAAGTTTGCCTTATACTGAGGGATACTTACAAGTTCTGACTATCTCCAGCTGTATAATTTAATTACGTGAGTTGTAAGCCAATTATTTTCATACACGACTTGAGACTTAATCACAAAATTAATTTGAAATGGATTAACGTTGGTAACGGGATTATTTAATACAGAGTGTGTCTTACGATTGTAGGAAGGGTGGGTATTACCAACTTTAATTAAACGTTCTAACTCCTACCTGTACACAATGATATTCAATAATTATGAGAGGTAATTAATGTTACATACTTGGTTAAGTAAATTTGCTTGACTAATTTCTCACCAACAATATTGATACCTATGTGTACTAGCTATGCCTTGCGGTAATTTTATGGGTGGCCCGCCCTGGCCGAACACATGTATTTATTTTTTATTTTTTTATTTAGGAACAAACAGTTTTTAAATAAAATTAGCCTAATTTACTCCTTGGAGCATCAGCTGACAGTGAAAGTCCCGCTAAAATCCGTCCAGCCGTTTCGGAGATTACTCGGAACAAACATAGATCATTTAAAAAAAAATGTGTGGTATTGTAATAGTTTCACATGCATTTACTGAACAGCTGTTATTTTGGAATTACAAACAGGCACTTCAATTTTATTTAATTGTATAGTTGGATGGATCATAATAATTAAAGATAAAATACTTGATCTGTTTGATAATATCAATCTTTGAGAAAAGAAGCAATTAATTAAGTTTAAGTTAAAATGTTTCCTTAATATAATCAACTTACCTTAAATGCATTCCTGAATTTGTTCGACATGATATTGTAGAGGAATGGATTGATGGCAGTCGACAGGTAGTATAGGACTCCAGATAGAGACGTTAGCACCGTGTACACCTGTTGCAAGAAACACATTGTCTTATAAATGAAACGTAAATGAAAATGGTTTAATCATTTTACTACATGGTGAGGCAATTGTGGGCGTCGCAAAATTACCACCAATTTAGAAGAACATCTGAGTAAATATTTTAATGAAATTTCATTAAGGGCTCTATGCCAACAATATTCAGTGATCAATCAGCGTTACAATATTATGATTTATGTGTTCAATAAGGATATCAGCTATCTCCATTTCAAATGTAATCATAATTTGCACAGATCGTTGAAGCGTGAATATGTAAGTACACTATCACTCGCGCATGAATATACGAGTACTACCATTCGCATATTTGTTAAGTATATATTTTTAATGTATGTTATATTAGTGTGATCTGATCGTTTTCATATATGCCGTGGTCTAGACATATATGTATACAAAATATAATATTGTTATTCATGAAACACATACTTTTTTCTAAATGGTTAGGAAAAATCGGTACATGAAGTAGGGATATAAGTAACACAATTGGCAGAGCAACTGCATGATTTTCTGCACCTTGAGTTCGTATTTTTCCTACCAATGTTTTGAATAAATTGTCCATGAACGTTAGTTTATATTGCTATTGATTCATTATATTAAACATATATCACCTTATATGTAGTAATTTTCGTCCCAATTAAAATAATTGCTTCCATAAATCAATAATGCACTTGAAATTTCTTTTAAAATAAACAGTGACATTGATACAATTTATACATTACATCAGTAAATTTAATTAATGATAGAAAGGCTGTGACGCCTGATAAGCAAAAATTCCTTATGACGAAAAAATATAGGCCTAAGCCTGATGTATCCACCTACACAGTTCCAATTCTCAAAACCAATAACAAGCATCACGTATTCTCAAAATACGATACGAATGACATCCATTAGGATATTATTAGAAAGTAACGCCTTAACCTCTACACGTGCTCGGAACATGATTCATGGAAAATGTGTTCTAAAAGAGAGCGGTGAAAAATAAGTAAAAAGTTTCGAAATTTAAAAATTTCTAATAAAGTGAAAAATGACAAGATATTATTAGATACTACTGTACCAGATAAAAAGTGTCGGAAGGGTGCTCCAGACTTCGCCCATAAATAGCCAGAAGCCGCTGCACGTGGAACGGCGCCCAGCAAATGAAGAATGAGAGCGCTACGGCAACTGCATACAGAATTAAACATTAACTTACATTACAAACTATTCTATCTCAGGATACAATAATCATAATAAATGCGTTAAAAGTAAAACTTGAGGAAAAATCCTACTTAAAACTTATAGGGGGCAAATGGCTACATAAATTACAACATAATTTCCCGTCTTCCCTGCGGGGTAGTCATTGTTATGTCCTATTCATTCTATACTGAATAAGAAATAGCACTCAGGAATTAAATGGGTTTTTTATACTTTACCTTTTACAACATCGTCTAATCACACTGGATTTGTTGGCGGATTTAATAGAAGTTCATCTTCTCAGGCACTATAGTATGGTGTAAAATCACTGTACATAAGATTTTAGAAAAACTCATTGGTACAGGCTCTGGGATTCGAACTTGCGTCGCTTACACTGCAGGCGACTGCCCAAACCCCAAGGCCACCTCGGCTAACTTAACATTATGGAATGAAAATAAATATAATGCAAATGTACATTCATTTTTCCATAAGCCTTTGAAATGAAAAAGCAAGCTTGAAAGCAATAAATCTCGTATAAAAATTCCATGTGATCCAATAACAAGGGGCGGTAAGGCATTTTATGTTCAGCTGCTTTCTATTTTGAAGTCGTTGAATATAATGGCTTCCTTCCATATTCCTAACACGCGATAGGCGATATACAATCGATGGAGTTGATCAGTACCTCCTAAGTAAGTTATTGATCGTTCAAATACCTGCTTTTCATCACAGTTTGATTGAAACATTCGATAGCATTGTGAAGGTTTGCTCATTACATGTATTTTACAAATTATATCATGTGTTATGAGATCAATCATTTGTAGGATAAAGCGTTACGCCTCAGTCTTCTGCGTTTATTTTCAATTAAAAATTAAAATGCTTGCAAACAAACATACGGTATGCTTGTTTACCACCTACGTAATGGGTTTTACTATCCTTTACTAATATACCATCCCTTATCGCGGCTCTGACAAAGTCAAAGATGTTAGTGGTGAATTTGTCTACGTCAAAGAATAAAATATATTGGAATCAGCTCCTCTGCATTCTAAGAAACATACACTCAATATAATAAATGGTATACCTACCTACGCATACTTTCGAGCTTCACACGTGTGCAACATGAATTATCGACTAATGAAGGAAGCTCTCCTTATGTTACCTTTCCATACTGTTTAAAGGCATGTATTGCTATTTTGGCCACAGTCTGTGTGCAATTTAAAGGTATTTCTCAATAGAATGGACGTTCCAGTAAATTACCCAAACAATATTATTGTTTGGACATCAGACCACAAAAGAAAAATATTAATTCGGTGCTCGCAAGTGTTGATTTTGTATTCTGAATACAAGCATGCAATGTCATTCACCTGTAAATGGATTAGCCCTTCTTAATTTACCTCGATGCCGCATCATGAATCATGGTGATAGGAATCCTAAACGTAAGCCTGTATTATCAAAGTCAAAGTCAAAGTCAAAAGTATCTTTATTCGATTAGACTTTTTACAAAGTACTTTCAAATCGTCAGAATGACATAATTATACAGGATTATACATGCTACCGCCAGGTTCGGAAGGTTGCTTTTACTGAGAAGAACCTGGCAAGAAACTCAGTAATTACTCTTTTCAAAAATATTATACAATTTAAAGAATACAAACTAAATAATTTAAGAAACGTAAGCTCATGGACAATGTTCAGTCACGTATTACTAATATTATTATAACTGGTGGCCTACTATCGTCGAAGTAGAGCGTTTTAAAGACTTCTGAGCTTAGAAGTTTCATTTTAGATTTTAGTAACGTAAAATTAAACGTCAAATTTAGAAGTTCTTAATACGCGCTCCTTAAACAATCACAGATGGCTTCTTGAAGTCAAAGTTTACGTGTATACATATTAAGTTAATCCGCACGTCTATTGGCAAAAATAATATTCAAATAATAAATAAAACCTAATTTAAGTCATGCATAAATTTAAAGTATTGACTTTTCTCAAGTCACGTCTGTCAAAATTTAAAGGCACTTTAAATGTCTCTGCCTAATAGGAATCCCTGTCCCTTTACGACTTGACATGATTACAAACTGAGCAAAGAAAGTCTTATCAGATCGGCGTGGAGCCGAGTCGGCCATTAAACATTATATAATCCAACTTTTAAATCATGTATTACAGATTAGGGTCCAGGAGTAGTAGGTACTTCATCAAACTTTGACATCAAATCGGCAGTTAGCGGTGAAGCTAATCTGTGCTCTTACTTACTTTAACCTTATATTTTATCACTTTTGTTCGCAGTGGTACGCTTTTTTAGCCACAACCGTCTCGGAAATGGTTCGAAGGTAGGTAATATCCATTTGTGACGAATTTTCTAAGGGTTTACATTAGATTTCTTTTATGATATAATAAATGTTATTTATTTTGGCAACGATAAAATGTTTAGTACTATAATACTATTTGAATATATTGGTATTAGTGGTTACTATAAGTTTAAACATAATTATTTTATTATTTGATTTTAGCTTACAATCCTAGTTATATGTTTTGTTACTAACTCGATGTGAAACTTACCCAACATTCGAATGACTCTTCTCTGCGACGTATTCCGGTACTGCATCTGTCCATTAGACCTCTCGCTGCTGTCCACAGATAGTTTTTTAACTGGGTGCAGGACACGACTTGTGCGCAACTTCATGCCTATTAACGCGTACAACACTGATATCACTGACATTGGCACCACGAAGAACACGAAACTCGATATCACAAACACTTGATGCACTCCTTGCCCTAGCACAGTACATATGCTCACATTTTGTCCGTTTTCCACATAGGACTCTATCCCAAACTGCATCGCCTGAGGCACGGCAGTACACAATGCACACACCCAAATTGCTATTATAAATCGGACAGCTCTCGATAGTTTTGACATAGTGTGCGACATGAATGGTCGACAAATAGCGATGTAGCGTTCTACGGTGAACGCTGTTATAGTCAACACTGTGGCATTAGCTGACGTTTCTGAAGCCAAGCCAATGGTTATGCAGAACGCCTCCCCGAGGGGGTAGGTGATGGGATTCCACAGACGATGTACCTCGAGCGGGAGGCCGCAAACAAGAAGTATTAGGTCCGAGATGGCGAGACTGAAGAGGTAAAAGTTGGTAGCGGTGTGCATGGAACGGTTACGCGCGATGACGACGCAAGTGCTGGTGTTGCCAAGGATGCCGGCGAAGAAGATGACGGCGTAGGTGACGGTGAGTGGTACCAGCAGGTCCAGAGCGTAGGTGTCCGAGTACGCGGCCGAGTGGACCGACGCATTGGTTGCATTCAGCACCAGCGGCTCCTCAGGCTCATGCTCCATTACGGGTGCCACTGGCAGGGTCATTACTCCCCAACACTACCTGCAGACAAGGTCAATAATTTATTCTTCTACTCAATTGGTTATTAATGTGTGCTCATGAGGGCGCGGTGAAATGAAATCATTTAACATAGTCGAATTTAAAAGTTATCAAGATTCAAGAGTTAAAGTTTTACTCGTATTCTTAAGTCAGTAATATAAGAAAATAAGTTAGTTATTCATATATATTCTGTTACATCTATGGCATATCAAAAGTAAAGTTCTTGTGCATATATAACGTATTAACAAGTGGTACTTCCTACTTAAGTTCCATCATATTATTATTCGTATGAAAAGACGACTTCCTGGAACCTTCACTACGAAACGCTAAGCCATATTTAGATTTTTTTTTCCAAAATTCCATCAAAGAAAAACTTTAGGTCGAAATAACACAACAAGAAGCCATACTAGTTGTTTTTTGAACGATTCAATGTAAATGCCCTATTCAAGGCCGCTCCAATTGAAAACAATATTTTAATACCTATTAACCCAGTACTTTGACAGAATTAATTAATGAAAATATATACAAATGAGCTATGGTGGCCGTGGGGTTTGAGCGCAAGCGACGCAAGTTCGGATCCCAGCGGGGCCAGTATCAATGAGTTTATCTAAAAACTTATGTGTAGTAATTTCACACCACGTGCTTTACGGTGAAGGAAAACACCGTGCATATGTCTGAGAAATAATTCAAAGACGTACCTATGTAAATAGACGGCTATAGACTCACCATCTGTCACGTTTTCACTTAATCATCTTTGGTGAATAGTGTTGTTGTTACAGGAACAGGCCTACCCTTCGGGGAATACAGACGTGAGCATTTGTATGCATGTTTCTATGAAAATACATAGTATTTAATGGTGTATCGAGTTCATTCATATTCAGAGGAGTTTCTTTGGCCCATAGTTGGTAGTGAGGAATGGTTCATCTAGGAGGATAGTTATTCGTTTATAATGCTAAAATTTTATTGGCATTATGGATTAGGTATTTATCAGAGCCTAACATGCGCCCGCAGCTTCGCCAGGGTTGCTGAGCTGGGATAAAATTTCGAAAAACCCCTAGCTACACTAAGTATATACCTCAAAATAACACACTGTCCGAATTTCATGTCTCTAGGATTCGAATTTTAGACTGTGTGTTGATAAATAAGACAGTTTATAAGACTTTAATTTTATATGTATAAATGGAAGAAAATAAGAAAATTGCATTCATGTCGTCAACAATTTTCACCATTATGCCTTTCCAGTGTGTATTATATAAAATGTTACCAAAACTGCTCATTAAGTAGAATAGACTTTTTGCTGGTAGATACTGTGCCATAGTAATGGCACATTACCGGGTAATCACCTAGGCTTCGCTATGATTCAGCATTTTTGAACAGTCTTTATGTTGGTTCATATCAATCGCTTCTTTTTTGACTTGGTTGGGTACTTTTTGTAGATTAAGTGATTTCACGGACCTTGAACTGCTCAGGCTTATTTTTTGCCTTGGTACTACTACAAAATGGTACTACGTTTGTACCTTTTCCTGTTGCGTTCCACAAATTTGTTTGAGGTCAAGTTCGAACAGTACGAGGAGTACGATGACCTCCGCTCGTTACATCAATTGATGTGAATTATCCTTAATAGTTGGCATGGTACATAGAATCTCTTTGATCTGTCTTTGTGAGTGATAGAATTATTACCACAGAACACGCAAAGACGTTTCTTATCATGACCATTGGATGACTCCCAAATTTGTGTCCCATTTTCAAAGCATCTTTATGAGATAATATCGACAATAATATATCCATTACTTTTATATGTTGATGCAGTTATGTAACGTAACATTATAGGAGGTAACTCCTATAAAGTTTTTTCACGAAACCACAGCAACAACAAGGGCGTCACTGCATAAAGAAATTAATGTGACAGAAAAATTTGCTCAACACAAGCTATTTATTACAGTACCTCCACTCCTACTCCTTCTCATAAAATAATTTTACTCGAAGAGATTAAAGAGATCTGATTACCTATGTGGCGTAATATTTTAGTATTCAAAAGGTAAGTTCAAGTTTGCATAGATAAACTAAAGATATAGTTTATAAATTGAAATTAATTTAGTAAGGGACATTACATTAAAATAACAACAAATACAAAATTAACATTGACTTGATTATATTAGTATTCAATTAAGTATATAAAATAACAAAAGAATTTTGAAGGTGACTTTGTACAACAAAAACGTATGATTCTTGAAGAAATATAATGATTATACCAAATGTATATATTATAATGGGTGTTACTATTATATACCTCGCCTAAAAACATGATAAATGAGTGCATCCAAATCACGAAATGAAAGTATTCCTTGTGAAATATAACAGTAGATAAATAATAGTACAGACCGACTATGCTGCAGTTATATGCAACAAAATAAAATATTACCATAAAGTTAGCTTCCACACATTTTTGTTCATACCATTTTTAAGTTTTAAGGCAATCATCAAGCAGAAACTTTGTGAAAAAGCATATTATAGTGTAACTGAGTATATTGATGATAGCCAAGTCTGGCAATGAGTTGCTCACTCTTCCATTAAATTGTACTAACACAACCCTATGTATAAAAAAGGGACACATGTAAAAAAAAGGCGGGGTGTTTGTTTCGCCTTTTCTTCTCCTATCAGGCTTACATTTGGAAACGGTACTAATTTAGCCTAAGTTAGCGTAAGCGACGTTTAATAAGTGTTCCATGTGTCCTTTATGTTGAATAAAACTTTTTGATTTGATTTGATTTAAAAAAATCAGGTCCCCTTCACCGTTATAGCCCGTGAGTCTCCCGAAGAACTTATTAGTAGTTAGTACAAACCGCTGGGATTATAAATTGCGTCGCTTGCGTAGCAGGTGACTACTCAAACCAATTTGCCACAACTGCTCACTACATAAATAGTTGCTACTTGCGAGTCCCCGGATTTCTATGGCAGTTCAATTGGTAGGTTTCCGTAATTAGAACCCATTAGTGGGATACAAATAACAACTTCTGATGTTCGCCACATGTCAAAGACAAGATTAGGGTAAAGTCATTAACACTGTATGATAAGTTAAGGCTGAGGTGTATTATTAGCTGCGTCTAAGCCACGCAAACGAAATCAAACATACCAGTAGTTTTCTACAGCAAATTGCTTTTCGGAAAGCTTAATAACCTTTTAACCGACCCGGGGATTGGACCTAGAACCTCGTGAACTGCGTTGCTACTCTAGTCGAGGCAGTCTTACCTTGACTTATTTCAATATCAGCAATAGTATATGGAGGGGCCACTACCTAAAAGTGGACGTCATTATCTTTCGTCTCTATCATTTCTTATCTGATTCTATGATAAATGGAACAACTAAGATGGCCCTTTGGTATGAGGTTTCGGCTGCTTCGCAAAGCTTTTTCATAGTAGACTGTACGCAAGTACCTTTTCGAATGTGTCATTGCTAACAATGAGTTATTTTCGATTTACATAATGGGCATCCCAAGCCAGCCAAAAATAAAGCGATGAGGCTTTGCAGCCTGTTTTTTTTCGTTCGACAGTTCAACAGTCGTAACTATTATTTCACTGTTTTCAGGTTATTTCCTTTACACGTCAGTAAACAAATATTTATTGTAACAACAAAAAGTGCATGTCAAATATTCAGTGTTCTCAATTCCAAAACGAGGCATCAGTTGTCCTGTAATATAAGTAATTTAATCATACCGAACTCGGTATGAATAAATTACTTATATAACACATTGATCCCAACGCGAAATATATTACAAATGTGTCACAAAACATAGCTTCTTGTCAAATTTCGTGACTCTAGACTAGCGAGACCTAATTCCCTTGTGAGTATCAAATTATACGACATAAAACCCGATATCTCTTGTTTGATGATTTTTCTCAGTTCCAAGAGATTTCTGATCTGAATTAATTTCAGCTTGATATATCCACACCTTAATAAAAAGGTGGGCACGGTTGACAGACGGAAAGACAACGTAGAGATGCGTTTTTTTATTCTGAGATTCAGAACCCTCAAATCAATATGCATAAGTAAATACTTACCGAAGTAAGTAGGTTATTCGTTATGGCACGGAATTGTTTTTTTATTTTACCTGATGAGGTACTTATGTTTAGAGGTTAATAGTATTCTTTGAGTAGGTATTGTTGATTGAGTGTCGTTACCTTTTTAGTAATAATTTAAAGGCTTTTGACTCCGTTGTAGACAAAGAAAAACTCCCGACGTATCTATACTAATATTATCATGCTGCAGTTTGTTTGTTTATTTGAACGCGCTAATCTCAGGAACTACTGGTCCGATTAAAAAAATCTTTCAATGTTGGATAGTCCATTTATTGAGGAAGGTTATAAATATTTTTTTTCAAAAAAAAAGTGGACCCCTTATGTTTTGTAATAAATTGCGATTTTGAATCCCAAGGTGTAAAATTAAAAACCTATTTATACGTGCGCTGAAAAAACTATTGACAATAGAACAAAATGATGTACTACGGATTTGTGGGTCTTATTATGATCTGTAAAGAAGTCCGCGAGATAACATCTAACTATCATAGTTTCACAATAACCGCTCTTATATTCATAAAAAATTAAATCGTCTGAAGAAACTACGTTAAATGTGTATCGTTATATTAATATTATATAAAACGAAATCTATGCGGGTGAAACCATATGACACATTTAGTACTTGGTATGTGAAATAGTGTAATATATAACTAATGTTAAGATAAAAAAAATCTGTACATATAACTATTTAAATGCATAATTAACTGCAAGTTTTTGTTTACATCACGTTGTCCAATCACGATTTACATACAGTAGAATAATAATAACGCTAACTTTGTGGTGATGTACGAGTATGAAGTAGGTACCTAAAGTAGTAGTACGTTCTTAAAGAAACGTCCTTTTATGTTAAGTGGTAATGAATAATTTAAACTTTGAATTAGGTAGAAATATAGACAAAGTATTTCCTGATAGATTGTCTTCGAGCATGCATGAACTTGGTCAGCTAAGAATGTGCCTTGTCATAGACCCTCGTCACACTACGGTACTATTAGCAATCGACAATGGCGAAGTAGATTTTAAAATAATTAAGAAAATATATTGTCTCTCTTATGAAGTATCAAGTACTCATATCAGCTTTGTGAACCTGGCAACCGACTTGAAAAAACCTTTGTTATTACGAACAACTACGAACAAAAGCCTATCAGATGGCCCAAGTCAGGTGCAAAATTCACATAGCTGCATATCATATAACCTAATTAGTAACAAACAGTCACTTTTGACGCCATACGTTCGCTCCAGAATGGGAGGATATAGAGTTACCAAACGCCTGCAGCCGAGTATAAATAATCTCTTCGCAAGATATATTTTAAGATTCGAACTATATTATTGTTTACCAAATGTTTTTTCTTATACTACATACAAAGGCGGCCAAAAAGCGAGCAGTCTGCCTGAGAGAAGGGGGCTTTTGCAACCTATTACTGTGACCAACGCCTGACACGCATTGGGTAACTTAAGTACTTGTGTTAATAATGCATTCACTGTAAAAACATACGAAAGGGACCCAATAGAGCCAGCACAGTGCTACTGCTATTATTCTAACTATATATATATACTATAGTAGGTACAGTATATAAAACTAGGACGAACATGAAAATGAAATTGTTCTATCTCTTCAAAGCTCCCATCCCGTCTCCATTATGGTTTCTATAACATATAAAATTAATTCGAATACGAGCATTAATTAAAAGAAACGAATGGTAATATATATAATAAAGAGTTCATCAAGGTTGTCGTGGATCGTTACCAGTATCTAGTGAAGTAGAAGACACATTATAATTGGTACGTCTTGGAGTGCCTCGTCGATCTAGTGGTTAGTAAGTTTAACTGTTGACGACAGGGTCCCGGGTTCGATTCTATCATACTGCTAAAAAGAAAGCTTTTAAAAAATTGGTTACTTATATTCTAATAATATTAATGGTAAAATGAAAAAAATGGTCTACCTGCAAAAAGAGTCAGTTGGACTAATTTCCTAAGCTTTGCTATGGATGACGTAAGCTGTGTTGATTATGTTCTATGATGTACCAAAAACATTTATGTATGTAAAGAAATCACGGGTAAGTTGGTGCTCCAATATTTAAATATGATTGATAAAAAAATAATATTGCTGATTTAACCGGAATAAATACAAGCATTCCGATGGAAAACAAGGAAAAACGTGAATGAGTTCCATAAGTCAAATGGATATATCAGTCATTCCCGTGTCGGTTATTACATCCACGCACGGAATGACTTTTTCTGAGGTGCGCCGAGTAAAATATGGGGGAACAATGCGGTCCTACTAAAATTCGTCTCATACGACACCGCCTCACATCTCATACGTGAAGGGAAATCACAATTTATGAAAAGGACGAATATATGATATCTATAAAGAAATTATAACGCTTCGAACCTTCAATCCGATGCAATCTGAGACGTGGAAATTTTCTCACTCTCTTCAAGCAATTAAGAACTTTAATGACAAGATGTTGAAAGTTTGTATCTTTGAAGCTGAGATATAAGACTTTGTGAGTATAAAATACCTTGTGATGTCAAAGGTTAAAAAATATCTTTCAACAAAACAGCGATAACTTTTTATGTGTCGTAAAAATGATATTGATTTGACCAACATAAAATAAGGTGTTATAAAAGAGTACAGCTGTTTTTATTATGTCATATTTTCACCCTTTGTTCCGTTAAGCCTAGCTTTTAGTAGTCACCGGTAGAGTTAAATGAGCTCCTGTCTGGAAACTTTACTCAGAGGAACACAATACTACATTAGGTAGCATTATTTGCAATCTATACATCTATACATACATGTTGAGTGTCTGTTTGTAATTCCAAATTAACAGCTTTTCAATAAATGTATATGAAAGTATATTACGGTACTAACAACTACGGTGCGGTACTGATAAAAAAAAATTCTAAAATTCTGTCCGTCTGTTTGTTTGTAATATCCCAAACGGCTGGACCGATCTCAACGAGACTTTCACCGTCAGATAGTTGATGTTATAAGAAGTAACTTAGGCATCTTTTTTTAAATAGAATTCTGTGAAATAATGTGTAGGTACGCGGGTAAAACGCGAGGGACAGCTAGTCTTCAATAGAGACTTCAGGCTATTTTGGACATACTGTTGTGGCTGTGGACAGTACTTCTGAGTTATATAAATAAAATAAATAGCCTCGATTCCGGCTTTAATGCGCATAAAATTGTTTTATTGCAATGACACTGTATCAATTTAGCTTGACCTAATGTTAGGCTGCAGCTGTAAAATATTTATTTCTCTCCTGCCAACTAGAGGAAAGTGAACATGTTATGTGTAACAATAACGTATATTTTTTGAGACACACCTAAGAATTCTTAAAGAGCGTAACTTTTTACCATAGGTGTATTTTTTTCGCGCCCACAGATTTCTTATGGGATGAGATGAGTAAACACACCGTCGCTGAGACATATATTACTGGCGGACGTCACGGGGTTATACCCGCGTAGTTCGCATTAATCCTAATAATAGTTCTTATATCATCAACTATCTGTCAGTGAAAGTCCCGTTGAAATCCGTTGCTGCTTCAGAGATTAGCCGGAACAAACAGACGGACGGACAATAAGAGAAAAAAATTAAATACTTCTTTTATATGGAAGTAACATATATGCTTTAGTGGCAAGCTGTTTATTTGATATTACCAACAGGTACTTAAATTTTATTTATCTGCATAGATATATGATATGCATGGATATACCGTATCAAAGTACCAAAAAAGAACTATAGCATAATATAAAATAAATATCGTCCTGTAATTATTTTGACCTAACCGGTCCACGATTCCAGCGAAATGCATTATTAATGCGTACGGATGTGACTTGTAAAATGTGAGCTATCATAAATTGTTTACGACTATTATCATTGCCCATTATCGCTCTGGCCTCGGTGCCGATGGGACTTGTAACCAGATTTTTGAGAACGTCTGCCTTCTGACTGACCTTCTTAGCCCCTATAAAGGGAGCATCACTTACATGACCATAGTCAGTATTCAACACAACTTTGGCTTCTGAAGATTTTATATTGATAAGTGTCATTATTTCTATAAATATACTAGCTTCATTTAACCATGTTGTATATTGTATTATTTTTGGATTGCACATTATATTACATATAATATAAATACGTTTTCTTAAAATGTCACAAGTCTTTTTCTTATAGTGTCATTAGTTTTCTGTGACAGATATTAATGGTGTGTCCCAACCAAGGTTCTAAGTTAAGACTAAAATAGCGTTCAGCCCTGTAATTCTGCAAGGTTTCTCAGCACCGAACTCGATGTCAAGCGGCGGATTCAATCGTAGGAAAATTATGCATAGTTCATACATGATAAAGTTCAATTTCGTGTCTTTGAAACCAACACCCGATGTCGAGTGCGACACTTAGTACCTTACAGAATAACGCGGCTGATCGTCCTACCACGCATCCCACAATACGCTTCACGTACCGCCACTCAGCGTTGGGCAACTCGGTCTAGGGGGTATCGACGACACGGGCAAAATACCCTGTTTGTATATATAACCTATAAACAAATATTATATTTTTGAGATAGTTAAATGTTACCAACCTTCTTGACTCGTTTACGAGAGACAACAATCAAAAACTTAGACATATTAAAAATACTTTATAAGATCCCCGAACGGCATTGGATAACGCATATAACCGCTATGGACCTCTAAATATCTGCCCAGAAAAAGGTTACATTTAAGGGCTACGTAAGTTACACGTGACTCACATTACATCTATTCGCCAGCTGTGACACAATCGCAAGGTACATCATTCGACTTATTGCTTTTCATTTCGAGCAGAAAAATGCTGAAAATTACAAAACATTTAAAAACTGTATAATATTTGTAAGTCTTAGTTGAGGCTACTTCGTAACAACGCAATCTTATAGAGAATATTATTGGCAGTTTTCAACAAGATTGGTTAGAGTGCTTTTCGTTTACAATCAATCATAAAATTCGTCTAACTTACCAGCACCGATTCCATTTTGTTGTTAGGTGGTGTTACAAAAATACATTCTACTATAAATATATAAGAGGTTATAAAACTTATACTACAGAAAAATGTAAGCTTACTACAAGCAGTACAGAATTTAGCTACAAATCATTCAAAATGACATTCACACAGACGCATCTACTACATAACAAGCAGCCTAAAAACCCGCGAGGCAAAATTTAGGGCGATTATGTATAATTCGCACAATCTCATCCGGCCTAATACCCATCTTCAGCAAATACATTTTCGGTATGTTTTCTACAAGCTTAGTTCCTAGTTTGCCAGTAAATACAAATAGTATTTACGACAGGACACGGGTGTCGTATTTATTGTAATTTTGTTCATTGAATTCGACAAACGGATATATTTCGATATTTTCAAATAACGCCAGCAATTTCTGACAGTGTATTCCCTCTGAAGCGACATTTCCATTTATCCAAAGCGACAGGATACGTAACACGATTTGTAATATACAGATGTGCCGGAAACAATGGTAGAGACATGCCTAATGCAATCAAAATTTAATTTAAATATTTATGCCTACCTACTACCTACCTACCTTTCCAGACAATAAATACATATGCTCACGCTTGAATTTCCCAGAGGGGTAGGCAGAGGTGCTATAATAACAACACCCACTATTCACCGAAGACGATTAGGTGCCAACGTGAGAGATGGTGAGTCGATTGCCGTCTCAGGCACTATTCATACATCTTTTTGAATTACTTCTCAGACATATGCAGGTTTTCTCACGATGTTTTCTTTCACCGTAATGTGGTGTGAAATCACGACCTTCCCAGACAATGTGATTTTAAAAAAAGTTTCCTTTCAATAATAGAATATAATAGGGAGAAACATACGTATTTTCTTTCTTTGATGTCTAACGTTTATTAAACATAGTCTATAAAAATATGGTAGAACTAATTATTATTTAATGAAATAGTAATTGACGAGTGATTTGGCGAACGCTGCCTATTTAAAAATCATCAAAATGAATTTTAAGAATAACAAACGCATTCATTTCGCCGGTCTTCGCAGTATAGTAGCGCAATATACGTCTAATCATTTATCTGTTCTAAAGTTACAGGCGGGTACATAGATATATCAACATGTCTCCTAACAGGATACATAGCAAATACTATATTTTACTTTACTAATTTACTTACACCAATGTACAGTGACAAAATATGTGCCTGTTGCATTCTTGATTCCTTGATGAACAATATTGTAATAAAGTCATTCAAGGATCACAACATCGTAGCTCCCTAATTTACAACTTCCATGCACCAGTGAGCTTACACCCAGTGTAATAAACTAACAACAAACTTCGGCAGTTAACATAATGACGATATAATGATCGGAGGCCAAGTGGGTCAACAGGCAACATTTCATTTTTATTAGTCGAAGTAGTTACAACTGCTGTAAATACTATAAGAAAACTAATAAAACTATCAACTCCAACAATATGATAAGATCATATTAAGATATTAACACATGGGAGGACAGTCGGACATTCGGTCTCATAAATACAGTGAACCATTGAAAATTAAAATGAAAATGTTTTATTCAGTATAGGCTCTGATAAGGGGCACTTCTGAAAAGAACCGGCAGGAAACTCAGCTGGCATCATGTACATTTCATTCCATAGCAAACAATAAATAATTTTATCAGCATGCATATGTTTTAAATAATTAAAAAAGTTAAAACAATACCAAATAATTTACATAACATGTTTGCATACCATGTCATTGCCAGGAGCTACTTGTGCAGAGTTTTAATTCCATATATCTTTATCATTGATGTAATCCAAAATTGTATAATAATAATATTATTCTTCCTTAATATAAGTATAATCGATAATTTTAAACATCGATCGATGCATCTACCGATGGTAGTTTTACCAGGGCCTTACATACGTACTTACGGGCTCAATTAATAGGCTATAAATAGATGGATCAGGTCAGGGTCTGAGGTTTAAGGAGAAAACGGAAATGAGGCTAACAGTGCTGAAAAACCTTGTAATATTTTTTGTTTTTTAACTTTTAACTTTTTTGTAAACTCTGCAATTGTTATGTTCTTACTCTCAGATTTCACAGCTAAGCATATAAGAATATTCATAAAAGTATTTGTATTGAAATCTCTTTCAACAAAATTGAATAAATGTTATTTAACATAATTCCCTGTACAACGCTTTCTTTTTGAGTGTGGCATTAGTTCAATGGTCTGCAAATAAGTGTGATTTAGATGCTCTTTGCGAAAAATTAAAAATACAAAAATATATTCTGGAAAAAAAAATATTCTCCTTTTCACTGAACCTGATTGTGTATCTGCTTGGTTCGTGTAACCAAATGTATTGGATAAAAACATGTAAGTGCTCTGTTAATATTTCGGCGCAGGGTATTAAGCACAGCACAGGCGAGGAGATGATGTAAAGTCTTTGTACAGTAAAATATATACAATTTATTTACAAAAACACATACGCACACACACACACAAATCAGTTCAGACACGAATATTATATACAATCAGTTTATCACACAATCCACATAAATAAGTTGTCGTTTAATTGCAACTCTATCACTAAAAGCGTAGTAGAAATATGAAAAAGCGCGGGAGCGGAGCGACTGCCGCGTTCGCTACGTTGTTCACAGTACAACTCTTGGCCGCGCCACAAAAATGGGCGCGTAGATTTTAAAAACTAAAATGCGGCGCTCTCATTGGCCGATACGCGGGAGCTCCGTTCCATATAACGGGACACTATGGTACGTAATATACATTTGTAGCGTTCCACATTTGACCACAGACATATATTTGAAAATACAGATATACAATTTTTAGAAACCCACTATTCAAGCATTATATTTTCTACATTCCACCCCCTTGTTAAGGCTCAAGCTGACAACAATACTGTCAGGTAGAAAATCATTTGCATCTGGCATCATTTAAATCCAACGTGCTTACAATACAATTCTAGGTAATAACAGAAGCAAACCTATTAGTGGGTAACACTAAATACAACAACTTATTTGTTACTCGGCAACGCACAACATAACAAATACAAAATATCCACATATGAGTCAAAACAACACACATTCAATTATTTAGCCATCGTGGCAACACACACAGTAATACAGTTGAATAAAAGTATATAAAATAAACAATTTTCAGAGCTAAACTGCACTCCTGCTATAGCTTCAGCCATCAACAACACGATCAATTGGCAATACAATAACCTTTACAACTGGCCTTTTAATGACCCCATGAACAGTTTTTATATCCACAGTTCTAATTTGGCCGTCGTGGCCCGGGTACACTGCACTAATAATACCTTTAGGCCATGTATTACGCGGCTGATGCTGATCAAATATCAAAACAACATCTCCGATCTTAAGGGGCGGCACCGAATTATGCCATTTTTGACGCCTCTGCAATGTCGGAAGATACTCCCTTAACCAACGTCGCCAGAACATATCTGCCAGAGATTGAGCATTTCGCCATAATTTCCGGCCAACTAAATCAGACGCGTCTAAGGTGCTTAATTGTGACGCACCTGATGCTGTACCGAGCAATAGATGGTTTGGAGTAAGCGCTAGGGGTTCGTTTGACTCTGAAGTAACGTATGTCAAGGGCCTGCTATTTATTACCATCTCGACCTCTGCTAACAAAGTCAATAGGACTTCCTCTTTTGGTGCTCGTTCTTTCAACGTAGTTTTGAGAGCCACTTTAACTGACCTAACTAATCGCTCCCAACATCCACCCATGTGGGGCGCTGCTGGAGGGTTAAAATTCCATTTAATACCTTTAGTTACAAATTCATTTTGTATCTTTAAGTGATCTAACAACTTTATAGCGTTCCTAAGTTCTTTGTCGGCACCTACAAAGTTAGTCCCTCTGTCACTAAACATCTCTTGCGGTTGACCACGGCGTGCGATAAACCGGCGTATTGCCATAATGGCTGAATCTGATGACAAGGATGCTGCAAGTTCGAGGTGAATACTACGAGTAACGAGGCAGGTAAACAAAACTCCCCACCTCTTCTCCCGTCGCCTACCAATTGCTACCTCCATCGGCCCGAAATAGTCGATGCCGCAATGTACGAATGCACGCTTGGTACTAACTAACCTCGCCACGGGTAAATCGGCCATTTTTGGTGGAGATGGCATTGCCCGCTGTAAGCGGCAAATCTGACAACTCAACGCAACAGATTTAACACATTGTCTCAATTGCGTTATCCAGAACCTCTCTCTGATGGAATTAATTACGGTGTCGTTGCTGCCATGATGTGCTCGCTTATGATATTCAAAAACTAACAAACGTGCAGTATGACTGCGTCCAGATAATATTACCGGATGCTTTTCGTCAAAACTCAAATCTGGGGCGGCGCTCAACCGACCTCTGACTCTCAGGAGACCATCAACCTCATAAATGAACGGATCCAAGTCACGTACCTTACTTTCCCTAGGCAAGATACTCCCGGATGATAAAGTTTTAAACTCATCAGGAAAAGATGCTAGCTGACACTCTTTTATTAAGAATAATTCGGCATCACGAATATTATCGGCCGTCACAAGCCGGGACTGATTCCTCCTACATATACCTACGAAAGCAAATACTCTTGCCGTAGCTCGTAAAACTCGAGTCCATGAAGAAAATCTTGTCACATCGATGAGAGGAGTACTCTCTACAACTACATGAATTTTGTCTAAACGTTCCGTATCCAATTCAGGTTGTGCATCTTCATATTCATTTACAGGCCACTGTTCTTTGGGACCTAATAAAAAAGCTGGCCCACATAACCACAACTTAGTTTTAGTTGGCCAGTGCATTTTGGTTGCCTCATCAGCAGGATTATCAGCTGACGGTACCCAGCGCCACTCCTTGAGATCAGATTTACGGTCAATCTCAGCAAGCCGGTGAGATACAAACTTCTGGAAGTCTCGAGGATCCGAGTATATCCACTTCAGCACCGTTTTTGAATCAGTCCATAGAAACTTACGTACAATAGGTAAACCTTGTTCCTTCTCAATTGTACACGCTAACCTACACGCCAGTACGGCGGCTTGTAATTCCAGACGAGGAACAGACACTACCCTGAGAGGAGCTACTCGCGCTTTACCTGCTACCATCGATGCGGTTGTTTGGCCACATATATCACGACCTACTAAATATGCCACCGCAGAATATGCAGACTCACTAGCGTCGCCAAAAACGTGAAGTTCTAAGCCTTCCGCTGTTAAGCCATACCAACGTGGTACTTGCATGGCATGAAGTTGCTTAATATCCTGCAACCAATTCCTCCATTCCTGGTACTCGGTTTCTTTCAGGTCGTCGTCCCAGTCTATACCAGTTTTCCATATACGTTGCAAAAGAATTTTAGACTTTACTGTATATGGACATAGAAAGCCCAACGGATCAAAAATGCTCATAATAAATCTTAAAAATTCACGCTTCGTTGGCACAACCCTACCTTCTACTATATCAGTTGACAATCGTTTGAACGATAAATCAAAAGCTAAACTATCATTCTCCGGTTCCCAAATCATACCCAATGTACGCTCACGATTATTTGGAGACTTATCTAAGTTGACAGAGCCAGGCACGACAGCTGGCAAGTCCTTGCGTAGTTCTGGTGAATTCGTGACCCACCCCCTAATAGAGAAACCACCGGCAGCGTGAATCATCGACACATCACTTATCAGCTGACGTGCCCTCTCCACTGATTCAACACTATCCAAATAGTCGTCAACATAATGGTTCTCACGTATGGCTTTCACAGCACACGGATGCGAATCCTCATACTCAGTAGCATTTTTATTCAATATATATATTGCAGAAGTAGGTGACGACTTAGCACCAAAAATCATTGAATTCATAACATAAGTGTCAGGTTCTCGGCTTCGATCCTGACCACGCCATAGAAATAACTGCGCACCTTTATCTTCCTCCCGTATTTTCACGCGCATGAACATGTCGGCAATGTCAGCCGTGTACGCAACCGGGCCCGAACGGAATTTCATTAACACGCCTAGAAGTGAATTTAACAAATCTGGGCCAGTTAGTAAATTGTCATTTAGACATGTTCCGTTATATTTCGCAGCAGCATCGTAAACTAGTCTCAATTTACCGGGTTTATTGGGGTTGGTCACCCCAAAGTGGGGCAACCACCATACGGGATCAGCATTAATATTTTTACTAACTATACTAGCATAATTTTCAGCCAACAACCTGTCTACTTGACCGCTGTATGCGGCTGCATAGTCTTTATCTCTGTCCATTCTATTTTCAATACTACTCAACCGTTTGCGAGCGTACTCAAAGTTGTCGGGTAAGTGTACGCTGTCACGTGCCCATAGTAGACCTACCTCCCAGCCACCACCTACTCGGCGGCTGGTGTCCTCTAGGATACGGAGTGCACGCTCCGTTTCTACATTCTTCCTAGAAGTCTCCACTATGCCTATGGAATCAAGTTCAAAATATTCCTTAACAATATCATGTAGATCACTATCATTTAGTATAGAGTCTGACACTACGTTTACAGACTCGCTCATCTTATGAGGAGCTATTCCCAGCGGGCCATGGACGACCCATCCTAACTTCGTAAAAGAGGCAACTGGTCGTCCGGATTTACCCCTACGTATATCCTGGTTTACTATTAATTCCCAGTTATCCTGCCCTAACAACAACATTGGTTTAGCGTTTATCATTTCTACACAATCTAAATCACATAAATGTTTATTTTGCATCAACACTCTGGCAGGCACGGTTTGCGATGGTAAGTCGATATTACTTATAGTTCGTAACGATACGTTATGGGTAATACCGTTAGGTCCACGAATTAGTGCAGTTACCCTACGCGATTCATAATCTGTAACCATATGACCCCGTGCACTTACAATTTTCAGCGGGTGTCTCGGACCACTAATATTTTCACTTAGCTTACTGTCTACAAGCGATACTGTGGCACCGTCGTCCAACAGCGCGTACGTGTTATATTCACTCTCGTCACATAGTACAGTAATAGGTAATATTTTTAATAATGTTTTGGTGGTTCGCTCACCCATGTTGGTCACTGACTCGGTCGCGGCGGCATCGATAGCCGAGCGCGTGGAAGTCAGCTGGGCCGTCGGGTTGGCCGGCAGCCTTGCGGCGGCGGCGACAGCGGCGGCCGGCGGGTTTGCCGGCGGAGGTGCGACGGCGCCGTGCGCATCGCCGCTCATCCTCGCATAATGCAGTAGAGTGTGATGTAAATATCGGCACTCATCACACCGTTTAGCGCGGCACTTATAACGCGAATGACTTTTTACCAAACACTTAAAACATAGCTTATTTACCTTTATATAAGCCCATCTTTCATCTACACTTTTGTTCTGGAAGTTTACGCACTGAGGCAAGCTATGATTTTCACCGCACAACACACACACAACTTGACGAATCGACGATGCTGTTGACCTCGCAGATAAGGGTTGTTGTACACCGCGCCACAGCGCTGTCGAATTCGATGAGGGCGTTGTTCGGGAACGGGACATCGTTAACAAACACTCTTCGGGATATTCCACACTAGTGTGCACACGATGAGTATCTTTATGTCTTGGCTTGTATGGATAGTTTACTGCATTATTACTTGGCGAAGTGCGGGTTGTAGGTGGTCGATTTCGGTTAGTTTCACTTGTACTGAACTATGTCGACGGCTCCATCATAGGTAAATAATATGAAGTGGCACGAGCTATGTGAGTGATAAATTCTAAAATAATATTTAAATTCGGCGACACTCTCAAGTCAATGGTGTGTAGCGGCCCTAATTTCATTACAAATTCTCCGTACTGAGCTCGCTGTGTCGGTGTTAACTTGCACAATAATTCACTCACAAGCTGTGGATTATTAATATAACCATCGGCACGAATATTCTTCAATACTGATATGCAATTACGTATCACCACTGCCATACTTCGTAACTCACGACCAGATTCTGTAACTTTAGGTAAATTACGTATTTTTCTTAATGCACATTCTAGCAACATGTTGGGATGACCAAATTCTTCCTCCAGGGCGCGGATGATCTCCAACGGGTCAGAGCTAGTTCGAAGAAGGTCCTCAACTGCACTCCTGGCATCCCCATGGAGTGCGACCTGCAGACGTGCTAGGTTTTCATAGTTGGTATATTCGAAGTCTGTTGACCTTTCGTAAGCGGATTTAAACATCAACCACTCCACAGGGTTACCGTTGAACCTCGGCAACTCGTATGTGTGCCTGGGTACCGATTTCTTATTTCCGAGGTTGTTAATAGCTCTGGCCAAACCATCGAAAATATCTTTTTGACCAGCTTCAATATTCGAAGTATTGACGGGAATCGGTGCGCGGCTGTCAGAGGGCGCGTGCGCGAGCGGTCGGATTTCACTGTTATTTGGCGGGAACGCAGCCTGGTGATTCGCGGGCATTTGGAAATGTGGCGGCAAATCTGTCGACTCTACTTTCGACTCCAGCCACTCCTCCACACGGTCACCAAGCGGATGAACTTCCCCTCCGCCCTCGCTACCCTCTCTCTCTTCCAGCTCCTGCTCTTCAATCTCTGCGATTTGTAATGCCAGCTTTTTCATGATGAGCTGCTTTTCCACCTTTGCGATCTCCTGCTCCGCCTCATACTCGACTCGGAGTCGCATGGTGGTGCTCGATCCTGAACACCTCGATCGCGACGACTTATTGGTGACACTACTCGTGCATTGGTGTGCTACCCGGCGTGTTTCATCCAACAACGCTTTTCGTTGGCGGGTAACACAACCCGTAATCTGTGTGGTGTTATCCTTCTCCATTGTACTGCACTGATGCGGCTCAGAAGGACCAATTGTTAATATTTCGGCGCAGGGTATTAAGCACAGCACAGGCGAGGAGATGATGTAAAGTCTTTGTACAGTAAAATATATACAATTTATTTACAAAAACACATACGCACACACACACACAAATCAGTTCAGACACGAATATTATATACAATCAGTTTATCACACAATCCACATAAATAAGTTGTCGTTTAATTGCAACTCTATCACTAAAAGCGTAGTAGAAATATGAAAAAGCGCGGGAGCGGAGCGACTGCCGCGTTCGCTACGTTGTTCACAGTACAACTCTTGGCCGCGCCACAAAAATGGGCGCGTAGATTTTAAAAACTAAAATGCGGCGCTCTCATTGGCCGATACGCGGGAGCTCCGTTCCATATAACGGGACACTATGGTACGTAATATACATTTGTAGCGTTCCACATTTGACCACAGACATATATTTGAAAATACAGATATACAATTTTTAGAAACCCACTATTCAAGCATTATATTTTCTACATGCTCAATTAAAAAGCATGAACATTTTGTAAATTATGTACATTATATAATGGCAGACCAATATGAGGTAGACCTTAATTAGGACCTCGTTGATCTACTGGTCGTAAGCGCTACTGCAGAACACGAAGTCCTGGGCTCAATCCTTGGGTCTGGCAAAGTGTTATTGCGTTATTGCCACTGTTATTTTCCAGTAACAGCCTGGAGTTTGGATGAGTGCCTGAGTTAATAAAGGCTCGCCTCCTATTACATGGAACATAGACACAACTGGCGCAATGTGGGAGTACTATAAGTACACCTCTGAACACCCGAAATTTGTGCTTTATGATGATATGATGAATTAATGCTATGTATACCACTCAGAATGTTACGAAAGCGTCTCAGATTTTTCTAGTATATCTTTAAATCTTGGATAATACTTGGTAATTAAGATGTTTAACATTAGGTATTTAGTTAGTTCTCCGCTCGCAGCAAATCATTAGACACTTTGCACACGTAATCCAGAAGGAAACTGAGTTGACCTTTGATCACAATATTCTACGACTGGTTTGAATGCTGTAGTTATTATTTTTAATTAAACTCACTTTTTGTTTTAATTTTGGCGCAAGAAATAAGTAAGCCCCAAAAAACAAGACACTCAGTATAAACCATGTGTCTACTGTTTATTGGTGAATAGTTTTAAATTTCAGGTCTCAAATTATAAGCAAGATGACAAAGTATGTTATATGATGCAGTTAAATGAAGATTTATTATCTTGCAAATTGATATTCAATGCGTTAACAAATTTGATCGACGTCGGTTAAGTTTCGTATGCGAATTTAAAACCCGCATCTTATGCTAGGTATTTGCTTTCCAAGTGAATCAATGCTTCAGATAGTATTACACGACGAAAGGAGTATATTTCTGTGGCTTTAGTCTGTGACAAGTGTCAAGTCTCGAATATAATATCAAAAAAATAAACGAACGTCCATTCTAAAATATATATTTACCTAAGGGCTGAATAATTTTTTTTTATGTTGACTTATTATTTTCTGAAAGCTTTTCGCGTGAATTGTATAAAAATACTTATTTACCAACCAATCACTGTCATTTCATGCTTGGCTTTTCGCTTTTTTATAGTGCTCATCATATTTTTTCTGACATCAACGTTCCTGGCTATGCTACTTATTTCTAACAATTTTAATTAATATTATAAATGTAGCTGTCGGTCTGACTATTTGTCCGTCCTTCTTCTTTATCCAATGTTTGACCGGAGCAATGTGTATTCTGCTATATTTCTTTTGATTTATACACATGTAGGTACATTCACTCTTCTTTCATCGTTCATCTTTTTAGAAAAACTGGCTTTTAGTTAGGTATTATAAAAAATATATGCGTAAACAAATGTGTCGTCTAAAAACATTAACACCTGCCATATATTGCATGTTCCCATATTGTGACCTTATTTCCTCCATTAAGCAAAATGTTAATTGTCTATAAGACCGTTTCGAATTCGCACGTTCATATGAATGTATAGTTTATTGCAATCATAATAAATAGTATGTATAACTGCCAAGGACGCTTTTCAGCACAAAATCAATTATCTTCAACTCCATATCATTACAGAAGAGTTAATTAATGGTTACAGCTTTTCTTGTATCGGGTAATTTTCAATATTAAGAAATGTATGCTATAACTTTGACCTCAAAATTTCTGAAACATGCTGCACGTGATTTGCAACAGTAGAGTAATTTCACAAGGAGGTCAACTTTTCTACTTTAGAAAAGAACAATGCCAAAATTTGAATTAGTTCAACACTAACAAATATGTTGCTTACAAAATGAATGAGCATTTTTCATGCGAATTTGTATAATTGTTTGCTAAAATATTATGATTATTTACAGAATGTCCCTCAATTCAATCTGCCTCTTGGCTAGTTAGGAGAAGGCCTATAGCCCTCTCCTAACATCTTCCATTGTTTTCTACCCTTATCCGCTCTCCTCCAGTCTTATGTGGATCGTCTTTGAATAGAACAATGGCATCTTCGAACCTTAAATGGTTTAGTTTACATCCATCTAAGCGTCCATCGTTGTTTACGAAATCCCACTCTCAACGATATTCTTCGTCTAAACATTAACTTAACCACCGTCCAATTTAAAACAGGATGCTAGTCAGCATTCTTTTCAAAACTCGATGTTAAATTGGCACAAGTTTTCTTGACTAAAAAACCATAGTACTTTATTAAAACCTTTATCCACCCGACACAATTAAAAAAAATACCCAAATTGCGTGTCGGATCGCACCGAGGATTCCGCACGAATTTATTTGTGACTAGTTGTGCCCCGCGGTTTCACCCGCGTAGACTTAGTTTCATGCTTTAACTCGTGAACCCTAATTTGTATTTTAAATAAAAGAAGCCTTATTTACTCCTTGAAACATCAGCTATCTGCCAGAGATAGCCGGGCCATCAGACAGACAGAATATTTCATAATTCATTCAGTGAAAAGCTGTTATTTTAGAATTACAAACAGACACGTAAATTTTATATATCTGTATATAAATACATATAGATATATGTGATATAACAAAAAAAAAGGTTTCTCGACTTTCCCATTACTTATTTCAAGTATCTAGGTCAATGGAAAGTACTTACTCCTATCTTGAGATTTTTTTAACTTTGAAATAAGCCTCAATGCTAAATATACCAACTCGAATCAAAAAAAATGTTGGTTGACATATCCCACCAGATGTAGGCCAAAAACAACTATTACTTTGACTTTACACGTGAATTTAAAAAAAATCTTGTTCTGCCTTTCCGAGCAATTGAAATTATAGTTGTCAGATTGGTACTCAATTATGTACCTAATGCATTTTTTTTTAAATGTAATTAAGAGGTATCTTCATCATTATCAAGATATCTCCCATCTTTATTTTTTGTTTTTGTATTTACTAGTTTTAACTCACCATTTCAACATCCAGTAGGTATATTTTTTCCTTCTAATGGATTTAATAATGCTTAAAATTATATATGTAGTAGTTTATTTAATATTGTGTGAACCTCAAATTATGATGAAGGTACATACCTATAATTCATAAATCAGACTTTAATACCAGTCAGACGTAGATATCTTGATTCAAATTAACTCAAAACGTGTATTACTGGGCAAGCGGGTTTTTTGTTATGACTATATGACTACTTTAGTGTTTAATACTAATTATGTCTCTAGCCAACAACTAATATGAAGTTGTGTTTTTGTTGAGTTAAAGTAATTAAGTTTGGTTAAATCGAACCTGTTCTTATCAAAATGCATATCCTATCTATAAATCAAAATAATAATTACGAAAATGGTCAATATCTTGAGAAGGTTTAGTGCGAATCTATAATTTATTCAATTCATATCATAAAAAAAAGAGCCGTGGTGGCCTTGGGGTTTGAGCAGTCGCCTGCTACGCAAGCGACGCAAGTTCGAATCCCAGCGGGGCCTGTACCAAAGAGTTTTTCAAAAAAAAAACTTATGTACAGTGATTTCACACGACGTGCTTTATGGTGAAGGAAAACATCGTGTGGAAACCTGCATATTTCTGAGAAGTAATTCAAAGAAGTATGTATAGTGTCTGAGACGGCGATAGACTCACCATCTGCCACGTTGGCACTTAGTCAAATTCGATGAAAAGTGGGTGTTGTGATAACAACACCTCTGCCTACCCCTTCGGGGAATACAGGCGTGAGCATATGTATGTATTTATGTCAAATCATAAAATGTTATATGTACCATGACGGCATCTGGGTATTACGGATGAATGTCGCAACTGAAACGGGCCGCGGGTCGTTCGAACGAATACGAAAGTCGACTACCCTTCTGATGCCCGGTGATCTGATGACGTAAAAAAATTTATTCAATACACAGTATTAGTTAAGAGTTAAGAGTTAAAACGTAAATGAAAGTATTATAAACATACTTATGTTTATTTCACGAACCTGGGAACGGCTTTATCGTTTTTAGCACTGTGAATATTTGAATTTGGATAGGCAATCGTTTTATAAGTAAAAAAACCTACGAGTTTTATTTTTAATATCTAAATGATATTTAAAGACATGTGTATTGTGCTTGAGACAGCGATGGACTCACCATCTGTCGCTTAATTATATTCAGTGTTTTCACTAGGTGTTGTAATAATAACACCCACAAAAGTGGGTGTTATTATTACAACACCTACCCCTTCGGGGAATACCCACAAAATAAATGATTATGTATTTTATAACACTTGCGACGTTTTTAAGTTACTGAAAATTAAAAATATTTATTCAGTTTGGGCCCGCCTTCGTAAGGCAATTATGAATGTCGAAAATTGATCAGCGGTTCGGAAACTAGACTTCTGAGAAAAACTGCACGAGTATATAATGGTACAGTAACCTAAAAACGTTGACGGTCCGAATTGAAAATCTATTTTCAAAGCATAAAAGGCTGCGTGTGAATGAAGCCAAAGAGCAAATATTGAAAGCTAATACAGGCCCTTTTATGAAACACTGACATAAAAGTAATATGTCGTGTCCGCTCTATACATAATGCATCTTCTTCAGGACTTCACGTTGAGTGAGATAACAATGGGGCACAGTGATTTATACACGGCATTCAACTTGCCCCAGGATGATTTTTGACGGGAAAAAAATACGGATTTATTTTTCCATTAAGGTGACAAACTCAGCCCACCTAATGCCAAGTTAATGCAACTTAAGAACGCTTACTACACAAGTTACCTAACACAAATAACGGAACTAACTATACGAACTATTGGAATTCGGGTAGAATTCTGCGTCTATAGTAAATTAGATCTATAATCAAACATGTCTTGTAACTCTAGATAATTTACATACATTATTGTATAAGTTGCCGATTTATTATGTAAGTATAAGTAATAAATAATACTTTGACATTTACATCATTATGATTATAATTGACTTTATTAACACCAACGATTTAAATGTTAATCCATCTAAGACTTAATTTGTAGAATTTAATATAAAAATATATTGAATTAATAATTATAATTTACGACAGACTTAATGATAAAAATTATTTGGCTAACATGGTCTCGTTTGGGGGTAAGTAAGTACAAAAGATGCCCAGAATGGCCACTAAATGGGTCAATAAGTAAGTAGAAAAATATACACTATCTATCAGTAGATTGGATATAGAGCTCAGAGCCGATGAATTAATACAAATATTATGTTTTAATTACAGATAAGACCCTTATTTACTGAACTACCCGAAACATCAGGCATGAGATCAATATTAATCTATCATATAGAACTCTCACCACGATCTGACCATTTCAGAGACATAGCAAACAGCTTAATTGATATTTTTTTATCGCATCACTAACATGAGCATTATGATGAAAAGACAAGGATTAGGAATAGTTATAGTTAGTTATCAAACTAGGAATAGTTCTCATAGCCTAATGTCTGTAGGAATCGCAGATACTTAATATTGTTAGGAACTTCAACCTACTTAGTAGTCTACTTACTGTACAAGTAACGATCAAAGGTACATTGGCAGACTCACAAATAATCCAACGTATGTACGAAATATATGTTATTACGAACCGAATTCGACAGTACAAATGGCAATCACTGAACGCAATTTCACACGTATAACCATTAGATATAGTTGAAATAAGGATATAACTTTAAAGGTCTCATTTTCGTTTACACGCCTGCGATGCTTCAAAATGAATTTCCATCAAAAGCAGATCTTTCTCCTTCAAATAAGTAACTATAATGGCTTCTATGACAAAAATGCATCGAGATGAAAAACTTTGATCCATTTTAATTATCTGAATAGCTGAATCCTGTTCTTACTTGCGACACCAGGAAATAACATTTCGATTGGGTTTAAGCGTATACCAGAAAATTGCACCTATTTCACATTAGTTAGCAAAGCTCAGACAGAGAGAATCTACTTATTTATAACTTTGACCGGACATATAAAAACAATTACTTTGTGAGTAATTATTATTTATTTTCCGGTATACCCCTGAAATGTGGTTATTTCAGGGTTATGTTCTTGCAATTTATTTCATTGTTATAATTAACGTTATCTCCATTGAAATCCCTAAATATTTGCGTAGTACTTAGAACTATAATTAATTCTGCACTTTAGCTTTAGTTAAAACAAACATTTCCTGAAAATAGTTCTCATAACGAGCGAGTTTTGAATAATGTTACAAAGGCTAGAATGAATACACACCGACATATTGCAGATTCGTCAGCTTCGTTCACATTTTAACGACGATCTTTCATAAAGCTAGAAATACATAATAGCTGTAGAAATCGTTCCAAATAGCTTCTAACCATAAACTTATATTACTAGTGTAACAATGGTGTATTATGTATAGAGCATATAAAATAACAGATGTCTATTGTATTGAAGAAGCAATGCACAAAGAAAATCAAACCATAGAATTTCTAGCCACAGCGATCGTTGAGCGCACCACTTATTCAGTCGTATAATATAATGTGCGATAGGAATATCAATATATATGAGATATTCCATTTTCATTCCTTTTACGCTGCTCACTCAGAAAACTGTTGAACTGTCAAAGTCGTTTAAAATTGTGTTCAGTTATTTTATTAATAGCTCTATGTTAGAGCCACTAGCTATTGAAACATTAACATGACATCGGCCATTCCATATAATGGCATTGCGTTGCTTGTATTGTCACTAAAGCATTTAGAAAATACAAGTGCCTTTTCAAAAAAATACAGTAAATTGCTAGGGTGATTCATCGGAGATCGAGAAAATAATTGATATATCTACAATGAACTTGTCATTTGCGCACACAATTGAATTTCTGATCATATTTCTTATCGTTGTGTGCCCTTTAAATGGTATCAATGGTACAGAATACTTCACACCGTTACATTGAGGAAAATCGGGAGAACATTAGCAGTTTTCACATGAATTGTAAACTTAATATCGGCAAGGGAGAAGGTTAAGCTAGTTAAATTTTATGACGCAAGTGGCAATCTGCGTGAGGGTACGGCCGGTAATACGGAGGGTATATATTCACACCTATGGCACAAAATACAATGGTTACAGAAGGTCTGCTCAATCGATCGAATATCGTCCCACACTTGCATTATGTGCTAATTGAGTTACAATAATCTAAGATGCTCGCAAGTATGCGCCTATATGTTCTCGCCTGTTACCTCCAATATATAATGGAAGCCGGCATTATGTATTTTTCTATTGCCTCCCTATGGCCTGATGGAACCAACGATCCCCAATTATCCGGACAGCTGTCGCTCCACGAGTTACGGATATTACTCTGTGCGCGGCCACACTTGCCCGATTATGACTTTACACACCTTATCATAAAGGTCAATATTGAATGCAATCCCATCACGTGACAAAGTGAATAATTGACAACAAAAGTAGGAAGTTGATAATTTTCACTGCTGCGTTACTCACTATGGCTTCGGACTCACAGAAGTTGGTAAAAGATAAAAGTTTTTTAAGAGAAAAATACATATTTCCGGCTTCCATTATATATAGGAGGGTTGAGTTGCGATTATGATATCATCTTGTAAAATAAATATTAATCACCGTTTTAATGAATTTTAATTTAATATACTATGTTCGTAATTAATGGCTTTTAGGCCGTATCCATAAAAAAAGAATTACATTACAATAAGATTCAACAGCTTTAAAAGTTTATCATTTATATCGAGATACACGCGCGAAGAAGTTATACAGTTTTGAGTGTAAATAACCGGTTCTTATGATACCAACACAAGCTCGTTTCCTAGTGAACTATAACATTGTAATAAAAAAACTTACCAGGATTCGAGCATTCATACACTCTTGAGACGTTATAAATGTTATAATAATATTATTACCAAATTCTAATATATTATATTAGATTGATTAATTTCATACTCTCCACTAATAGTACACAACATTCTCAAGAATTTGTTATTTCATACTATTGGATATGCATGTCATGGTAATCTGGTATTCTTTTGTGTTACGGTAATCATTAGACACTAAGAAACCAATTATCTACACGTATAATGTTAAATATGGAATAATGCTAATGCAATCATTTCAATTGTGTAAATAACTAAATAAATAAAATAAAAATAAATAAATAGGGTAAACACGGTTATTTTAGCATGTTTAAGACAACCCCTAACTATAAATTAACTAACTAGTAATACTCTAACAAGCTCTATCTCGATGAGATAACTGTAATCAATGCAGAATAAGGAAAACAATAAAATAGTTGTACATAACTGAAATGAAGCCATCACAATGGATTCTTTGCCTAATACCCACCATTAAATATTTACGATCGTCATAAATACAATTGATGATTGGAGTCTGCTTTCAAGATTACGAATACCGGATATGGTAATTGCAAAAAAAGATGACTTAGTAGCATTAATTAACGTATCCATAATTTTAAATAATAACATAGTATCATTGGGCCTATCCACCGCGTTGAAGAAGATCAGAGATGGAGAGGTTAATAACAGGCAAAGTCGGATATATCGAAACACATAACAAATTGAAGACAATAATATATAATATACACACAGGTCATAAAATATCTGGCTGACGGATGCCCTCCGACCAGCTGGACAAACGGTGCGGAGAAAGTGATAGAGTTCGCAAGGTTTGACGCCATGGCGTATCTTCAGCAGCGGGAATAATAATAATGTTCGGACAGTATCACACAGTGCCATCTAATCACAAAATAAAGCTTGTTTTATTGGTACTAGACAACGGATATATATAAATACAAACTTATAATTACATAGGTAACAAGCACCCAGGCAGAAGGCAAACACAAATGCCCATCACATACAATGTTTGCCCTGGCTCGGGAATCAGCTTATGTAGCAGATCAACGGCCGTCATGGGAATACAATAGGTAATAAGTGTATAGCTTAAGAATAATTTGTCAACGCAAAATATAAGACAAAGGAAAACAAGAACTATAATAATTGCAATGTTAATTAATTTGTACGTCTCATGAAAGCTACGATTAAATAAAATCTTTCCTTACTATATTTAAAAAATACCGCGAGAAAATTCTGAGTGCAATTGAATTACCAGCATAGAATATATGTTCTAATCCGGTACAGTAACTACAGCTAAAAATCAAAATTGAATGCAAATACCTATTAGAGAATACCTTAAAAGGATTTGCAATCGATGGCAATGCAGAAACATTAGTCCAATGGCAACGGTCTTGAAAACAATCGCTATTAAATCCTTTGAGTGCATTTCTAGTTGAAGATACACTGTATATTTTAACTCCATCGCAATTAAATATGATGCACTCTCAGTGTCGTTAAAATTTACATCCTAGCTCTACTGAGGCTCTTAAACCAGGCTTTGCATCCTTAACTAGAGAAGCCCTACCATCAAATATTTTCGCTAGGATTATTCCACTGAGTGACAGTGACAGATATATGGCGTCACTTACATCTGTCTCTTACGGTGAGTTAATCTAATGATACAATGAGAGTTGATGATACGAACCTAGCTTGTCATCGAGTTGAAATTTAAATATTTGAGTTGAACCAACTGGCGTATACTATACATCAATATGACATTTCATCCTAAAGCGCAGATCCTCGAGTGCGTTTAAGAAAATATTCCAACACATCAGCAGCAAATGGGTGGACTGAATTAGTGGGCTCGAATTAATTTTATTAATAATGTTAAATACTTTCTCTACTTGTATTAAAATTACTTATTATCGTAAAGTTCAAGTGAACATGTTATAGAAACTAAAAATACTCATAAAATAATAAGCTGGCAGAATCTAATGGAATGGGAAATTTGCGGGACTGGTGACGTAAAACGAGCCTGTATCGGGTAATCAAAAAACCCCAACACCGTAATTTGTTGCAATAAAAAGCTAGATACACACACCTGCGTCACCAACAAGGACCAGAACAAGACAAGGCTATCTCACACGCCTTACAAAGTCGCTTTCAACTTTAATTGAGTTAAACATTTGCGGTTTGTCTTAAATATAGCTTTTAAGGGAATCCCCAATAGCTAGTCAGTCTTGCTTTTTTCTCAGTTTACGTTCAATGGACTAGAAGTGGAAAAAACCTTAATGGACCTTTTTATGGAGTCATTACAGTACAGTTCGCTTGCGATTGTAGAATTTGCAAACCACACAATATATGCCTAGAATTTGTATTACTTATAATATAATGTCACCTATGGAGATATAAAAAATCCAGGGCTATGGAATTAAGTTTAATGCCAAATGCAAATCTTGAGTAGGTATTCCCCGACTAATTCTGTAATAATAGATAAACTCTATAGATGAATAAAATTCTAATATTTCCAATGAGTTACAATCAGTTATTAGTTTGATTGGCCGTTAATCGTCTCTTTCTTAATTTGATTTAAATAACTGTTAGAAATTAAATTTGACATTAATATTTTAGCCTTCTAAACTAAAATAAAATTTCCGGTTTAGTTGTTTGATGATAGAACAGGTAGAATACGATATTCGACTTGTGTTTTTGGTGTTTTATGCTTATTTAATAGTTATGATATAACAAGATAAATGATTTGCAGTTAAAGAATCCACACGAAGGTTTCGTATATTTTAATTGCTCAGCCTTGAGCACTAAGGATAGACGTCAATAAAGAAAATACCAATGGCAACTACGCGTGTCGAATCGACGGAAAATGTTCCTCTAATATAGACTTATTGGTACGTACGTAAAATACAAAGCAGACACTGGAACGCTATGTAAAAAGCGTAGGACGGGAAGAGCTTTATTGATGTGGGAAAATCGCATTGATAAAGAACAAGTCAGTTCTCTAAACTTAAATACCATTTCTATATGTACTAATGTTATAAAAGGGAAAGATTTGTATGTATGTTTGTAACGAATTGGATCAAAAAGCAGTAGAGATATTTTTTAAAAATCTTTCACCATTGAAATATATTATCACTGATTAATATAGGCTATATTTTATCCCCGTACTCCCATGGGAACGGGAGGTATGCGGGTGAAACCGCGTGACGTAAGCTAGTCTAGAATAAATTCTTTGTTTTTTTACTTTCTTTATTATGACTAACATTCCAGTGATATACATTTCTGAACACTGTAAAAGACTTTCCCCGCTCTATGTTCCTAATTTCTGTAAGAAAGTAGTAAGCAATGTGCAAATTTATGAAATACAGCGTAAAAGCTCCCGGTCTCCAAAGGGGTCTTTGGAACGCTTCAGGGAAGCTATGAGGTAAAGGCGTTACAACACTTAACAATAACTAGCGTACCCTAGCTTATATCTAGTACTTAGATAGTTACTATATTCGGCAGTACAGTCCCAGTCAAGCTGCGAATTTCGATAGATTTCATTATACTCTACCTCATCTTATTTAAATCATAATTAATATTCAGCAGATACAACTATTCTATTTCAATATAAAGATTAAATTTTTTTTCGACCCAGAGAATATTATAGAAAGGAGTTTTTCTCCGTGTCTAGTGACTTTACCAATGTCGTAAGACTTACAGCTGTGTGAGACACCTGTGTCCGAGAATATTCGTAAATCAACGATGAATGTGAAGGCTACAAATCAATAAAACCGTAAAATTTTCCCGCGTGCTACTTTACTCTAGGCTACTGGGAGCAAACTATGATCATTTACGCAGCTCTTAAGAACTACTTAGCCTTGACGTTTAATTGCTCGGTACCAAAATATAATGTCAAAGATGATGGTAGGCCCCCTGTTCTCTCTACAGTAGAAAATGTATAAAAAATTTAATCCTTTCCTAGGGGTGCGCCTTAATATGGGATAAGCCAAGTCATTACTAGGGATGTTATGAATTTAACTCGTATTCTTATTCTTTAATCTGAAAATACAAGAAATAAAATATAGCATTCAAATTCGAACCCTCGACCGCCTGCCGTTTGCATAGGTTGCCGTAGGAGGTCGTGCATTTTAAGAACAGTGAATAAAAGCACGTCATGCACATGCTTGGTTCACTGTTCTTATGTATATGTGCATAAAATATATTTAACTTGTACCGCACGTAAAGTTCATATATGTCTGCATTACATTACATTCCTTGAAATGCCTCTGTATTCCTTGAAACCGTATACAATGTTCTGTAAATGTTCTCCGTTCCCTCAAGCAAATGTAAATCGCTTAAAATTCTAAGCGTCAGCTAACAGCAGGTTTGTATCGCTTAACTTAGCGTCAGTTTATGTTAAGCCTATTCCGCTCCCGATTACCGACTATGATTAATTAGGGATCTGAGAAACATTTACTTTAGTGATGTCATCTTACAAAGATCTCACTTTTACCCGCGATTTTGCCCGCATTATGTTTTAGAGTACCGTCTGACGGTTCTATGCCTAATTTCAGTCAAATCCCTTTCCCATTATAATACTAATATAGCATGTATATAAAATCGCTGCCCCAACATAAATGACAGCAAATTGCATATTCAAACGAGAGATATGATCTCTCGTATTCGTGTACTCATGTACTTAATGCCATATATCTCAACGGAATATGAGCTAATAAACACGTGTTAAATTATGAACCAAACGGACAGAATATTGGGTACTAAATTAAATCGTACACCTTTATTTATAAAAATGGCACACTGCCAAACATATTTGCTTGACTGAATGTATGGTTAGCTACCTAGACACCTTTAAATTGATAATAGACAGACATTACCACTTGAAAACGTTATATTACAAGAAATCGTTAAGGTCATCGTGAGGTTATACTTTTTAATTGGAAATTATAAACAAGCGATTATAATAAAACAAAATCATAAAAACTAAGATGAGTTATAAATAGTGGAGGCCTACCATGACCGATTTAAGCAAAGCGTTTTAAGAACAGCTTTGACGCTTCATTTTGCTATACAAACCGTCAAACTTAAGAAGTTAGTAAGACGTCGCTGATATAACGATGATAGTAGGCCCCAAGGACGTCGATTACTGCCGAAATAACGATTTTGCGATACGTCATGGTATCATTAGAGGTGTTAAAATATTTAGTTAGTTATTTTGCCATCCAATAATAACAGATAAGTGCATATACTTATGATTTTTACAAAAACATTACTACTAATAATTGCATAACAATTTTGACGTATAAAAAATATTAAAGTGCTTGTATCATAAAAATCTTGTTTAGAAGTACTAATTACTTATGTCGGTGGAAGTATGTGCAACATAATTCACTGGAAAAGATAAAAACAATAACAACGTTGATACCTCGAAGCTGTCTGCAGGTTAGAATATGTGCTGATAAAATATACAAATAAATCTTTTACATTTCTGTATGAATAACTGCAGTGAAATAAAATTTATGGCTAATCACAACCACAGAACGCCAGAACGCGGTTCTTTTCCTCTAATTGTTCATCATTCCTCGACAACGTCTATAATACATGATAAGAAGACAGAAAAACAGATTAAAAAACTGCTAAGTGCAAATTTTTATTTTATGAAAACTCGCATATCGGTAAGGAGTTTGAAGTCAAACGTGACTACAATTTGATGACACAACGCTGAGATGTAGACATACCAAAAATAACTAAAATTACCTTATTCAGCGAGGAATGGCAACGTATGGGGATGATGTGAATAAATGACTCGTTCGTACCAAATGTCAGAGAAAAGAGGTCCTTAGGTTTCTTTATTACGTACACATTTTCAGAACAGACCGAGTGTGTTCATTAAATATTAAATGCTAAGTCTGGTATAAGTTACTATCCCGCGGAGACCTAGCTTTATATAAATTAGTGTAGCAACAAATTGTGAAGAAGATTGTTCATATTATAAGTAATTGAGCTGAAATAGAGGATTTGATAATTAACACTTAATTTCCACTTAATCAACATTTAATCCATATTTAGATAGATATGTCTTAAAACAAGAACAATGAAGGGTTATTCTTGATTATCAAATTAAATAAAAAATAAATATACGTTTAAACGGTTGTTTTTAACAGCACACTTACTTACATATACAATGAAAACGGAGCTTGAGTCACGATTAAATTGTTACTCACAAAGTAAAACAGGTTTATGTAATCGCTTCCCTAAAGTTACTTCCACCTTAATGAAACAAATCTGCCATTCTAAGTTCAGCGCCAAATTCTAGAACACATTTTGAACACCCGAAGTATTCGACATTAAACCACTTAGGTACCTCACACGGAAATCGTCAAAAATATACGATCACAAACAAACCCACAATACCAATTGTATAAACATTTAAATTTAATATAATAATACGGTTTCATTTTTGTCGCTTTGTACGCTTTGATTCAACAATAATTGATGAATCAATTTCTAATTACTTACGCAGTAAGGTGATCGGCTATTGTAATTATTCCCAACATTTTCAGTGAACCTCACTTTGCCTAGGCAGTTTTTTTTAATACCTACCTTATTGTATTATACATATTATATTGAACAATAAAATAGTTTAAGGAAAGAATAAAAAATGTTAACATACTTTTGTAAATATTATTTTCATCCACGTTCAGCGAAGTCCAGCTTGGACAACTTGTGAAACAATATAGAAAAACAATTAAAAATTTGCACATGAAGCACTACACTGTTTCTATTTAAAATATATTATTTAAGTTATATTACTTTTGTTACTCGTTTTTTATTTATATAAACATACATCGCAACGTGCGTAAAACATTCGACGTCGTTCAGCGTACGGACAACGAAGTGGGTACGCAGTTCGCCGGCGACTGGCGAGTGGCGGCAGCCAACAACCAGCCGCCGCGGTCGCTACGATTCCAAATTTAAGGTCAAAGTCAACACACAGTTATATTTACATCCTATGGTGACCATATCAAAAAAGCTAAGAACAAAAGCAATTAATGCTTACTATAACTTGTCCATCAAGTTAATTACCCCGTCGAAAATGTGATGTCCTATGCCGAACCGGTTTCATTATACAAGGAGTATATTTGATTCAGTATTTTTTTTCTCTTGTATTTAACTGTCAAAACTTACGAAATCATAAGGCCATTTATTCATTGGAAAAGCGAAACGAAATAAAAATATTTTCATAATTTCTAACTTGGTTTTAAGCACCGTGCTGCGTACCTATATTATGAATGATTACTTTGAAAGAAACTGTCATTATACATTTTGTGATGAACGCGTATGATTTCTAGCGTTGCCATCAGGCGAGAATACCTATGTTTGTGTGCCACTTCAGTTGGTTACGAAAGCTTACTTGATATCGCGAGCTACGCCGCGCCCCGTCTCGCTACGAAGATTAGTGAGACGAGAATATAGTCTAAATTCACAGCTGCAGGTGTTTGTTTTAGTTATAGCGTGTTCTTTACATGGTTTTTATTACATTAGCTTACAAAGAAACGGTTACAATGACGTCTTGATGACAGCGGCTAGGGGTCTTACCAACAAATCACAAAGCGCAGATTAGATGCCGCCGAGGAAAATTTAACTGTACGTACTTAGCATGTTTAGTTTAGTATATAGATAAAATACATACATATTCTCTATGAGATATTTTAGCATAAGGGTTTTCAAAAAGTTTTTGATGTTCAATGATCAACATAGTATCTTCAACAATACGACATATTTAGCTTTCAATCCAAATGGAATCGGAACGGCCAAAAAGACATGTTAGGTCAGTTTGGTAATAAATCGGCGTGTGACGAATGGCAATGCCTCTGTAACGTGGCTCTAATCTAAATGGTATTGTGCCTTCGTATACTTACGTAGTGGCTATCACTAGCTAATGCATTTGTGGATATAATTAAATTTTACTAGTTAAGCTTTCCTACTACTTCAGCTTCAGCCCTAGAAGAGTCACTGAATGGGTGCAGACAGTGGCACTTTTCACTAAAGATCATTATGTGCCAACGTGTTATTTCGAAAGTCCATCGCCGTCTCAGTCTCTATACATACGACTTTGAAAAATTCGCTAACACATTCAGGTGATGTTTCCTTCCCGTAAATCACGTGATGTGGCATCATATCAAGCACTTGAGTTTATTAGTAAAACGCATATCTGAGTTAGTTAGGGTTACGAGTAGCCCATTCTACTTTTGAACAGGTGCTTTTATGGTGGTTGCTCATCTCTAGCTGCACAATTATTTATAGTATTTTTTTATTATAAACATTGTATCTTGTGGTAAACCTACCAATAATCGTATTTTTAATACAGTCTAATAAATTTAAATTATTTTAAATTAGAATGGTGCGCCACATCACTTGATAATTTTTGTAGGTACCTATTATGATCGAGATCGAATAATTAGGGACTGTCGAGGTCAAGTAATAGAGAATCTCGGTATTTTTCAAAACAATATTTAACATAATTATTTATGTATTTCTTTTTTATACAATTACTTATCGAAACCGCGGGCGACATTGTAACATGTGAACAAAATGCATTTATTTATATTCATCTTTTGAGTATTTGCTTTTTCAATGCGCTATATCCCTGAAATGAGTTTTATGTTCATGCATTCCATTCTCATTACGTGTAATTTTATTGAGCTTTAAATAAATATTTAGACCGAAAAATAAAAAAACAACTCATGACGCATAATAGCATAACACACAGAAATGTGGTTGTTGAGCAAAATATTTGGCCGTGCTAATATTCCCAGACTTAGGCACAGTATAAAAATAAGTTTTAGAAGCAGTAAGGAATCTAGGCCTATAAGTTGAAATAAAAATGTTTGCTCCATTGAGGTTGTCAATCTTAAAGAATTAAGAATTTACTCTTTCATTTACTGTCAAAATAATGTAGGTTTGTCGTTTGAAGTTTTGAAAAATGTCGGTAAAACATGTAAATGTTTACGCGATCGGACACGACGTGACCGATCCAATACCCCAATACGGGGTATTGGCGCTACTGCTATACCGGTTATAAGCTCGTAGATGTGCGCATGTGTTGGAAAGCTTATATTTATACTGTGTACATGTATTAATTAATTAGAACGGCTAAAAGTGTAGTGTAGGCATCAGGGGAGCTACTATCATCGCTACGGCATTAGTTCTTAGCTTTGTCGTTTAATTTTGGTGTAAAGAAATGAAACGTATGAGCTAAGAAGTTCTTAATACGGTCTGCTGAAACCGATGATGGTAGGCCCCCAGTTATCATCCTTTTGCATATCATCCTTGAGATACTCATTCGTATTCTGACTTCTGGAGTAGAAGCACTGATTTACTACATACACTAGGCTATGTTGTATGTTGACTTTTCAGTGATTCGCGTTTCAACGATTATTCTATCAGTGATTGATATTTTTGGTATTGCTTGATGTGCATCTTCATAAAGGTATTTTTACTAACAAAGACCCGAACCAAATATGATCATTTTAAACAGCGCTTATTAGAACTTCTTTCCATTGACGTTTCATTTTATGGTACAAAAACACAAAACGTCAAACCTTAGAAGATTTTAATACACTTTGCTTAAAACGATCGCAGTCAGCCCCAGACGGCCATACCACTGGCCTCTTTCCACGCTTTTTTGGGAATATACTTTTTTGTTTTGTTTTTCTCTTTATTCGATGGTTGCAAGAATATAAAAATTATTTAAAATATCAATATACAATCTGAATTAGACTAAAAATAAGAAAGCCCGAAGAGTCTGGTAAAGTGGTTCTGGGTCTACAGCCGATAAAATTCCTACACTTTATGAAATAACCCCAGATATCGTAGGCTCTAACACTGCCAATATCTTCTATTCCCAATAATGTCCCCGGAGTTCCCGGACCGACGAGATTACCAAAGAGTCCACGAATTTGGGTTTATCTTTGCACTTTAGGGTTGCCATTTCCTAAGAGCAAATATCCTATTTTGAAGTTTTGCCCAATTATTGCCTAAACAAACTATCTATATTGACAATTTCCTCAAATGAGAACGCAAATAAGGGCATTGACTGTGCGTTGGAGCTAAATCTACGAAATAAAAGTCGATCGATAAATTTCTTGTGACATGAATTTGAGGTGCGGAAAAAAACTCGATGACAAATTTATTAAAAATTAAACAAGAAAATTGTCAGGTACTTACATAAGTAAATAGTTTTGGATGTAGTTAATCATACACATAAACTCACATATTTCGTAAGTTCTAATTTAGTCTGGTATACAATTATATAAAAAAAAGCTCTGAATGCAATCCGTTTAGACGTTAAATTTTAATAACTGCTTGGCTGGTTATATTGCTTTTAACCATTCGCATTATTCGCTTTTTAACCAACCAAGTACTTAGTACACATACCGAACATACTCAGAAGGCAGCTAAGTAAGTATACATACATTGTATTGGAGTACAAGGCTGGATCATTTGAAGTTGTATTTACTCTGGAGCTCAGTATGAGGAAGGCTAAGGAGCTTCTCATCTCATAGTAAACATTATGTGCTTCGTGGTGAAAGAAAACATCGTGAAACCTGCATATGTCTGAGAAGTAGGAATTCAAAAGACGTATGTATATTGCCTAAGATGGCAATAGACTCACGAACTGTCACGTTGGCACTCATCTTCGGTGAAAAGTGAGAAATAGAAATAGAAATAGAAATAATATTTATTCACATGAAGAGTGTTATTATTACAACACCTTTGCCTACCTCTTTGAAGAACACAGACGTGAGCATATGTATGTATATTCTTTTTTTTGCTTGCATGACTTGCATAATTATACACTTTTCAGAGAGTAACCAAGGAACATTCTCTAAAACTCTACGATCTACATTGCAGGAGAAATCATGGCTTGCAGCGAGAATTTTATATAGAATCCAGAATCGAGGTCAATTATGAAGCAAAAAATAAAATCGATGGAAGTCACTCGAAGGGAAGCAGGGATAATTGGTTTTCTTGCACGTAGTTCATTAGTGCCTACATACACTTTACGAGTAAGTACACATGAAGTTAAAAGAGGTTCTGTTACACTAAACTTAAAACACAAATCCATGAGATAATACCATGTTGACACAACCACAAACCTTCAAGCGAATACAAGAGAGCTATAATGCTCATCAGAGCATCATGCAATTATACCTAAAAAAATATTTTAAGGCATATAAACATATAACTAGGTCATTAAAACTACTACAAATTTAAAGGAATTTGACCAATGTGAATATTAAGATTGACAAGCGATTAATAATCCACCATTACTTACACTAAAAACTGTCATTAATTATAAAGCACTCTAGTAAGTTATCAAGTCAGTTCAAGAATAAATAAAAAGGCCACATCAACCCAAATCAGTAACATAAAGTGCGTAGCCGACCCTTAGACAAATTGGAATGGACACATCTTGCTCGTACTTTTATTTCCCAATAATAAAAAAGATAAGCCCTGCGTGATAGTAAGCTGAAGTTTATGCCTTTTGTATTATGTCGCCATAATTAAATATCCCCTTATTCTGAGTTACTGTTACTTGAAGGCATAATGAAGAATTCTATTATGACGTTCATTATATTTGATGCAATTTATTTTCATTTCTTTATTATTGTTGATTTAAAGTCAGCCACACCAAAACACTATACTAAGGGTGGGTATTATTTTGTAAATATCTTCAATGTTCAACACACCTCTGATTGAATTTTATGATTATGTGTAAGCTACGGATCTAGAAGCGTGATTACGAAGATATTTAATATTAGACAACCTTATATTTAGACAACTATGGAAACTCGTACGTAATTAAACCGAATCGACAAACTTATGCAACAATACGAGCCACACTCTATTCAAGTTGCCACCAGGATTACGAACTGACGCATAAAATACTGTGTCCACTTCACGTTTCACCTCTATGGTATGCTCATATCCATTATTATTGGGCCTAGAGACACCCAAAAACTTTTGGCACGTGATTGAAATCAAGTATGGATTTCATTTAGAGTACCGGGACCGCGTTCCCAAGCCGCTCTAGATTTAATCATTATTTTTAGTTTTTGGGGACAATTTTTCCCCTCACAAGTAATTATTAAATCCAAGTGACCGCGGTTCCAGTCCGAGTATTATTAATAACTTTTTACTTTAATAGAATTATCATTATTATTATTATAATCAAAAGTATTCTAGATACTAAGCTATCACCATACCAAATATCAAAATCCATCCAGTGATGTTGTGTTCACAGACGGACAGGCCATTTCGAAATAAAGTTTTAGTATCCATTTCGATAAATATTCACACCCCCGCTTACATTTTCATAAGATATTCAATAAAATTACTCCATATGAGACCCAGACTGACTGAGATCTACGCACCGCCTAAACCCCTGGTCTTAGAGACTTACAGGTGAAGTTGAAGGCCAAATACTAGTATATTTAATATAGAACATGCATAAAGTTTCGACATACTTGCATGGTCAGTTAAATTACACATTCTTTTAGCAAATATTTAAATTTTCCATTTTTTTTCAGCAATATTGAATTAGTTTTGACACCAAATGTCATAGCACGTTGCCCTAAATATCGTGTGTATGGCATAATGATAAAACAATAGTATTTCCGCCGCCTGAACAATGAAAGGGTTCAGTATGAAATTACTCGTTTGAGTTTGGAACATCGGTATATTAACATGTTACTCCTGTTATGTTACAAATTGTTAATATTAATAACTTCATTTAATAAGCAATTCGGTGTGTAATTTGAAGGATCAGATAATTCAGGTAGGTAGGTAGTTCTTGTTCCGATTCCGTTTAATTCTATGCCAATATTTTTCTCATTACCTTTATATACTGTATACTATTAGTGAACAGAAGCTTCAATTTAATTTATTAAGAAATAAATAATCTTAGTACAAACTAACAGATATCTTGTTGTTTCATTCAATTTAAAACCAGTTTTGGCAGAAACATTTTGTATATTTTCAATTTAAATGCAAATATTCTCCGCCTTTAATGGATACAAATGACAACATTTCCTTGAACCTGCGGCTTTTAATTAAGTAAGCTGAACACATGACTCTCTTAATTAACTACAAATCTTCCGTCACAAATGCTCCAACACATTTTTCAGGACGAGAACGGTAAATACTTCGCATTTCACCATTCGAGGTTAAACCCACTAAGCCTTAGAGAGATTTTGTTGTTGAGAGATACTATAGCAAAATTATGACTCTCGTAACAATTAAAATTGCGCTGAAATACATATCTGTGATCTTAATTGTACATTTTAAATCGTAAAATATTTAAAAAAAAACTACACCCGCAACCGGTTCTTCCGGAAATATTCGATACTCAAAATCGCTGTTATTAAGCTGGTTAGATGAGCTGGTACAGAAATTAAAATTGAGTTTTTATGTTTGAACGAAGAAACATACACAAGAACGACTGAAGAAATATTTTCTTTAAATTATCCGCCAAACGAAGGTAAACCTGGCCCAGGTTAGAAACCGGTTGCAGATCCGGGACCTACGTCATTCGTTCGTAGTTCCCGAACTCATCTCCTCATTCTGAATATTCGTGTCTGTCAGAATTATTGGAAAGAGAATGGAAGTGGCCTACACATTTTACGACGGTGAAACCGCCAACCTTCAACAACTAAAGTACACGCAGGATATAAATTATCTCTACCCGGCTTCACAGATTTGGTTTGAGAGTAAATTCGTTCAAATAAAACATTATCCTCGCTGTGGGTTGAACACGACGCGATATAACCGTGTAAATTGAATCCCTGCTCGATCTAACTGTAAGAAAGTAGGTATATTTGAGATGAGAAAACCCGCTGATGGCGTATACTCTCTACGTTATGTTCCTACGTATACTAGCGAATATAGAGCCCGGAATAGCTCCCACGACATAAGCCTAAGCATTTCCACAGATAACGGCCTATGTGTCCGCCTGTGAATGACCTCGCTCACGAAGACAAAACTTGAAGTATTTCAGTGCCGCCTAAGTAATATAATTTTGAGTATTAGAAAAAACTTCTACGACTTTTCAAGTTCGGAGATTGAAGATTGTTTTAAAAACATTTGTGTGGTTTTTTGCCGTTGGTATCTTATATACGGTTAATTATATCGTGAGGATACATAATTATATAGATACCTATGTCTGAAAAGGTGTTATTAGACGTAGATATGTTTATATGTATAATACTTAAAACGGCGATGAACTCGCCATTTGTTCTGTACCTACCAGCGAATAATTACATTCAGGTTAATCTTAGCATTCCCATTCCGGAACTATTTGGGCGCTTAAAAATTATCAGTGGAGAAAATTGTTTTCCTCATGCTTCTTTTCCTTCCTTGTAGAAAAAAAATACTAATGCGTTATAATTAAAATCCCTTTAGACATTTGAAAAATAACGGGTCACCAATTAAAAGACCGCGCTAGTAGTCAATAAAACAAATAGTGCCATTTCTCATAAATCGGGAAACGCTTTGTTTTACTGTCTCGTTTATTCAGGTTTGTTTATTGACATTTGCCCACCGTTCTTCTTTTTTTATTGCGTGTGAGAACCCATTTGTATAAAAAATATCCGCGTTAGACTGTGATAATGGTATCAGTTGTTGAAATATTATTTTTTCATCATTGATTTATGCATTACTTTTGGGCGATTACTTTTTGATTGGTTACGTTGGACGTTGCAAAAACAATAAGGCAAAAACAATTGGTAGAAACCCGAAGTCTCAAGACTTATTCTACTAATGTTGTCAATGTTAATGTTTTGGCGTTTGTCTATTTATTCATCACGTACACGGCTTAGTATGAAATTCGGAACGGTGGTTGTTAACTATCACAACCGAATTTCTAGGCTAGCTTAAAACCATAATACAGAGCATAATCCCACAAAGGTGGGCTTAAAAAGATAATAAGCATGTAAAACCCCGGAGCGCAGCTAATACATTTTGAAGAAAGACTCGATTGTGCAAAATAACCAGCACAGTCCATAAACAAATTAATTAAAAACACGAGGGCGAGTGGGAGAATCGACAGATCTCAAATTCGTAAATTAAAACCGATTCCACAGTCAGAACGGAACGTAAAATGGAAAAGTATTTTTTTTTGAGGATTGTAAATTAACAATTGGTTAAGTGTTTTTTTTTTTTTTTAATAATTACATGTATTTTATAAGCAATGTACTCATATTGTACTAATATTGCTTAACCCGCGGTGGTCGACTGGTTTGACCAGTCACCCGCTATGCAAGCGACGCAAATTCAAGTTTATTAGTAAAATTCACTGGAACAGAATGTTGGGTCTGTTCCAGTGAATTTTAGTAACAAATTAATTGCAATGATTTTCTTTAGCGGTGCAGGAAGACGTCGTGAGCAAACCTAAAATAATCAGAATCTGTCACGTCTTTTGATGTTTTTCACGTTTTTTGAGTGTACTGAAACTTCTACAAAAAAATTACGGTTATTTATTATATTAATCCTGTTTTGTAATGTACTCCAGCAGTCAGTTAATAAAGAGGCTTTGTGCCCTTAGAAGTAACATTACAGTTCATTAAACTTTGCTCTTTTATCGTTTACTTATCTGTACGAAAATGATAACATTTCCACGTCAGGATGAATTAAAATTACGAAAGTGAAGTTTATCGTTCAATCTGCTCCAAAGTGGTTGGTAAGTAATTAAATTTCGACGTAATACCTGAGGGTGACCGAAGTTGTTATAATACTGGTGATTCAGAGGGCCACTTTACTAGGACGACGGTGTTAACGCCAGATGCCTGCCATTATTCCTTTTACCAAATTCATTTTCGTGCGTAACTTTACGAATAATAATTGTAATTGGGTAATTAAACTAGAAATGAACAAGTTCCTTACGTATTTTTAATTTTCAAAGTGATCAAGAAAGTATGGATATAATGACGAGAGGAACTCGTGGCACACGTGGAATTAAGAACACCGGCGAATTGTTTCTATTTATTTATCCACAATTTTAAGTAAAACTAGCTGTGCCCGGTTTCGTACGTGTAGATTTAATTTGATTCCCGCGGAACCCTAAATGTTTTTTTTAATAAATGTAGACTAAGTTAGATACTCCTTGTAACATTAGCTATGTACAAGTGAAAGTACCAATGAGTACTTACTATAATAATCTAAAAACTTATGTTCAGTGATTTCACACCATGTGCTTAACGGTGAAGGAAAACATCGTGAGGATACCTGCATATGTCTGAGAAGTAATTCAAAGACGTGTGCCTGAGACGGCGATAGACTCACCATCTGTCACGCTGGCAGTTGGCACTTTATCATCTTCGGTGAAAAGAGGAGCTCGTGGCACAGTTGCTATTGCGCATATCATTCGATCAGCGAAGTTAAGCAACCCTAGGCCTAGCCAGTAATTGGATGGGTGACCGCCTGAGTTCCTTCCGTGCCTCGGAGAGCACGTTAAGTCGTCGATCCCGGTTGCCAATTTATCATCTTTGGCAATCGTTACAGGTCAGTCGGAGGACTAAAATAGTCTGACAACTGGTTTAACCCAGTACACACATTTTCCTCGTTAAAGGGGTAGCAAAGGTCAGATGGCAGTCGCTTCGTATAAAAATCAGGTGATCAGCCACATCGGGTTGAATCAAGTGCCGACCCCAACAATGTATGGGATAAGGCCAGGGCGATGATGGTGAAAAGTGGTTGTTATTACATCACCTCTGCCTACTCTTAATACAGACGTGAGCTTGTGTACATGTATTTTAATGTGTTTTGTTGTTGCGGTGAGTAAAGTCGCTGTGCTAGCAAATACTGGGTTCTTTTAGTGCAGATCAAGTAATTATTGATTGCAACACCCAGGCCTTGGTTGCAAGTGTTCATAGGCAGCTGAAACCTGTTTGCCACTTTTGCAGTAAAAAACAATAAATTTGTATTCGATAATTTATTCTCAAACCAGTATAAAGGAACAGACAGACAAATTAAGAATTCATAAATTGCCATCGATTTCTAAATATGCCTTCAGCGGAGAACAATTCTGTGACCTAAAGTATGAACAAGTCTGTGATTCTGGCCTAAAGCCACTGACGAGACGTTAGTTTATAAAATAAACTTGATTATATATATTTTGAACAAACTAAGCTTCGGGCTGCGCCGGGTTGGTCATTGAACCTCAGGTAAATACCACTCATATAATGTAATGGGGAGAAACCTACATTTTGTTCATAAATACGTTTTGTGTGGAAAACCCAAGAGATGCTTAAAAATCACAATAAATAACGCAAAACTCAAGAATAAAGGCAGGAAGTTGAGAAGGGTACACATTATACTTACTAACTAACATTTCCTTATTGTTTTATATTCCCGGGCATATTATTTAACTCAATCCAATGGTATTTCTATACCTATCTAGTTTTGATTTTGGAACATAAGAAGAGATACGAAACCGTTTCACCAACCTTCAGTCAATCTAGATTCCACCAATCTATTTCAGGCAGGAAAAACAATTCTTTCATAAACCAGATTTTCAATGCCTTGAAATTAGAACGATATTTCATCGCATCATCATCTCCCTGAGCTTACATACATTGTTGGGGTCGGCACTTGATTCAACCCGATGCTGCTGATCACCTGATTTTACCTACGAATTCAAAACAGAACATAATATGGAACGAGTGAAGAGGAGAAAAACCCGTTACAAGAAATACTGAATAAGGTAGGCCTATGCTTGGCAAAAATAAATTGTTATGGATATTGAGTGGGGTAATATATTGTGAAGTAAGTGAGTTAACACTTGTTTTCTATATGTTGTAGCAATATCTCTATGTATGTGTCTTTCACTTATATTACGCACAGAGAAGTCCCGTTATAAGTTCTTTCGGTTTCAAGGAAACGCGAATGCTGCGAAGTTAATACCTAATTCAAAACCCAATAAAATAAATTTATAGCCACGCTTGCCTACCGATTTGGTACAAATATTCAGAACAACTTTCACATAATTGAATATTCTTATTTTCTGCTTCAAAATGTTTACAAGGGGAGTAGATGCCTTACAATTTCCTACAACATCCCGTTACTTTGAGTAAGCCTTTGAAGTCGGTAAACGTTTTATGACATCATCGAGCCAATCAATCGATCGCTCGTCGGTCGGGATACAATCAATTTTCAGATGGAATCTATACGGCGCTAGGGAAAGCCCATTGTTTTTTCAAAGTCTACTTAGTATAAGTAAAAGTTTTATAGTGGTCGTAATGTATAATGTACACATACAAACTTAGGCTCACGCCTGTAGTCCCCGAAGGGCTAGGTAGGGGTGTACTTATTTCACACCAAGATTTCATTCACGAGTTATGTTAAAAGTCCCATGTAATTAGGAGGCGATCCTGTTACCATTTACCGGGCTCTAATCGAAACTCCGGGCTACTACTGAGAAATTAAAACGGAGAAGCCCACTAACACTGCCCGACTTGGGGTTTGAACCCAGGACCTCGTGTTCTGCGTTTGCGACCACTGGGCTAACGGTCTTGTTGGTCAGGAGTAAGTAAATCAAGACATAATGTTCTGTGGTAATAATATATTTAAGTCAAAATGAATACAAATTGTTTCAATTCATTTTCACTTTTCAACCTAATCGTTTTCCGCTCTACAGATATAGGATCCTATCTTAAATGTGACATTAGCGGCAGCACCGACCCATGAGTTCTAATTGTGCTGCCCATTGCCTTTCATGATCTGCGTACTGATACGGGATACTCAGGCTACCTCCAGGCTATTTCGCAATCAATACATCTTAAGCAACGAAACTTAAAACATATACATAAACAGTCCATCAGTATTTTGGCTATATTAATAATTTGCTCTGGGCGCGAAGACTTAGCGAATTTTTCAAACGTTCATAAGTTAGGGTTCAGGGCTTTAATTGAACAAGTAATAAATTTGCATTTTCTTTTGCGACCAGGTGACAAAATATTGTATGAACATGCAGACCGACGATTCCATCTGAATTAATATTCTTCTATGGATGGGTCGTCATTTCGGTGCACCTACCTAAGTTGAAATTGCTTTATCTTTTTCGGGTATTGTGAAGTAGGTAGGTATCTGCTTACGTTCTTACCCGCTTTGCATCGTAAAGCACGCTAACTAGGTGTTCTCGCTATAACATTCACTAGAATTGTGAAACACAACCCCACACCACACGTTTAGGCGTCATATTCACATGACAAACATTTGCCAAGCTTCTACTACGCATTAAAATCTGAACTGGAAGAAGAATGATTTGGCCAATACGGCCAACACCGCGACGCCTCTGCGTAATATCTCGTTTATGTTTGTATCAAGTTCGTACATTATATTAAAAGGAACATTACCGACAAAACGTGCAAAGCAGTCTCCTTAATTAAATTAACTGTAAACATAATTAAAACACAGGCACATTATAAGTACGTAGGTATAATATAAGGAAACTTTCCACGGAATATTAAATATTTTGTAATTATATTAGTGCGCCATTTTTGTTTTCTTATTATAAAACAATATTTTCAAACAAGTCTTCCATCTTCATTAAATGAAAGTAATACATCAAATGTTGAAAAAGTTCGTACTTCTAATTCAATTAAATCTAAATCTGGGCATACACTTAGAAACAAAGCATTCTTGATTTTTTCTTCATAGCTTGTTATGTATTTAGACATAGCTTCGCCGTAATCAGACATAGCTTAGACGAACTAAACATTATAAATTACCCTATAATATTTTTCATTGTGAGTGAATAGCTACTCTTATCATTATGATGCTTAGGTAACTCAAGCTTAGTTTATAGATACTGCCTGTAGGCCTATGCACACAAAGTAACATTCTCTCGCGCTTCGCTTGTGGAAACAATACAAAATGCATAGGAATAACACAATATGTCACGTGCCTGATTTATGTCACTTCCATACATTTTGTAACGCTTCTATTACAGCCAGCGTGAGATAATATTACTTTTTCTAGGCTTACTACCTTCCGCTAGCCCTCATGCACAGGTACCTATGTATAGTATTAATCCTAATTATAGGATTTCGAATGTCGGGTGCTGACCATAACTTGAGTTCATGAGGCATAACTTTTTTTTTTTCAACTACAAACGAAATAATTTTCACTGCAAACAACTGCATACGAAAGACTGCCTGAAGGCAAAAACAAATTGGTTTTTTTCAAGTCGGGTGCTAAGTTCACATAGCTTATTAATCCTCTTCTATTATTTCCTTATTTAGCACTATGTGTATTACACCATGTTTGAACTGAAATAATCAATAGAGATTGAATTCCAAAAATCCTTACTTAAATAAAAGTGTCAAGTCCCTACACCCAGCAGTTTAAACTGTGAGTTTTTCTGTATGTACTTTCAGTGAGTGAGGTCTTTGATTCTCATATTTGCATTTATATTTATTACTTTGTGTGCTATTCAGCTGAAGATTGGAAAACCTTTTTCCCTTAGCTTGGTAATAAGGAAAAAATTTAACCATATATTCTCCACGTGTAAGTGTAATTTGAGTTCAATAAACAACGAATAGGGATATAGCAACCCAGCCAGAAGTGTGGACGGATCGGCACGTAGTGGACGCCCAAACTACTGTGTACAAACAAACCAACGTGGTTTACAAGCTATTAACACTGTAAATAAGCTTCTGAAAATGTTATTTCATTAAAGTCAAAGTCAAAGTCAAAGTCAAAAGTATCTTTATTCGATTAGACTTTTACAAAGCACTTTCAAATCGTCAGAATGACACAATTATACAGGATTATACATGCTACCGCCAGGTTCGGAAGGTTGCTTTTACTGAGAAGAACCTGGCAAGAAACTCAGTAATTACTCTTTTCAAAAATATTATACAATTTAAAGAATACAAAATAAATAATTTAAAAAACGTAAGCTCATGTACAATGTTCCAATGCACAAATGTCGATAAAAATTAACATAACTAAAAATCTAGTACATCTACTTATAACTAAATGCGTAGCTTGAGATGACCAGCCCCCACAAGCAGCACCTGTTCACAAGTATGACGTGAATGCCAGCCATTGACCTCCTCAACCATCATAGAGGGAAGTGGACAACCCGTCATCCAGACGCCGCCGCAAGCAAAGGCATTTTAGTGAGCCTGACAACTCAAGCCAGTCAAACAAAGATCAAAACTAATAAATATTAAGAATTGTAACATAAGTACAGTGTCCATGAGACTACTTACAATATTTATCTGGTAATACATTATTCCAAGTTTCTTTATCACATATATAATCACTAACTGTATAATAACCCTTTTTAAGTAATACAGATTTTACAGTCTCTTTAAATTTATCAAAGGGTAAATTTACAATACATGTAGGTAACTTATTATAAAAGCGTATACATTGCCCTAAAAATGATCCCTGGACTTTCTGTAAGCGGTGTGTAGGTACTACTATTTTATTTTTGTGCCTTGTGTTGACATTATGTACATCACACTTCTTTTGAAAAGAATTAATATTTTTATGTACAAGTAATAAATTTGCTAAAATATACTGCGAAGCCACTGTTAAAATTCCTATTTCTTTAAATTTTTCCTTCAAAGATGCTCTAGATCCTAAGTTATAGATTGATCTTACAGCCCTTTTCTGTAATATAAATATGGCTTCTATATCGGCAGCTTTGCCCCAAAGCAGGATGGCATACGACATAACGCTATGAAAGTAACTAAAATAAACTAAGCGTGCCGTGTCTACATCAGTGAATTGCTTTACTTTCCTAACTGCATATGCTGCTGAGCTGAGTTTCCCAGCTAGACTAGATATATGTGGGCCCCATTGAAGTTTATTATCGAGTGTTACACCTAGAAAAACTACTGACTCCACAATATCCAGTTCTTCACCATTGATCATAATTTTGGTCGGAACAGGTTTGACGTTAGGTAAAGTAAATTTTAAGCATTTTGTTTTTTTTGCGTTCAAAACTAAGTTATTTACAGTGAACCATTTCAATACTTTGTCAAGGGCACTGTTTACATCATCATAATCCGTTTTAGCTCTGTTAACTTCAAACAGGAGTGATGTATCATCAGCGAACAGTACAATATCACAAGTATTCTGAACAAAATGCGGTAAATCATTAATGTATATCAGAAACAGAAAAGGCCCTAATATTGATCCCTGCGGAACGCCCATTAGAACCGGGGACCCGGAAGACTTAACGCCATTTACCTCTACTTTCTGTACCCTCTGACTTAAATATGAATTAATTAAATCGAGTGCAGTACCTTTGACTCCATAGTGTTTTAATTTGAGCAATAATGTCTCATGATGTACGCAATCAAACGCTTTAGATAGGTCACAGAATACACCTATCATATCATGTGATTTCTCCCAAGCCCTATATACATGTCGAAGAAGTGCAACACCGGCATCAGTAGTCGACCGACCTTTGGTGAAGCCATACTGCTCATTGTGTAAAATCTTATTCATGTTGAAATGTAAAACTAACTGATTTAACATGATTTTCTCAAAAATTTTGCTAAGAGCAGGTAAAATTGAAATTGGTCTGTAGTTATTGGGATCATTAATATCACCAGCTTTAAACAATGGTATAACTTTACTGTATTTCATCAAATCGGGAAATTTACCTAATTTAATACAATTGTTAAAAATTTCAGCTAGACTTGGAGCTATTATATCTATTATATCTTGTAATACTTTTAGTGATATATCCCACAGGTCACCCGTTTTTTTTAAATTTAAACTTTTAAATGTCTTAATCACTTCTAATGGGGTAACGGAACAAAAACAAAAGCCGGCGTCGCATTCTGACACACTTGACTTAAGAAGAGATTCGGCGTCTGAAGAAGATGAATGCAAGGAACAAGTTGTAACTACAGGAATGTTAATAAAAAAGTTATTAAACGTTTCTGCAATTTGAATATTATCGCGGATTAGATTATTATTAATATTTAAGGCTATTCGAGTATCGCGACTTTTTACCTTCCCTGTCTCCGCATTGATCATATTCCATGTAGCCTTAATCTTGTTATCAGCATTTTTAATTTTGCACGAGAGATATAGAGCTTTAGCTTTTATACAAGCTTTTTTGAAGGTTTTTGAATAAGCCCGTACATAAGTTAGAAATTCAGGGTTATGATTACATTGTTTCAACCCATATAGCTCATACAACCTATTTCTACTAATGCATATACCTGGAGTTGCCCATTCATTAAATTTTGCTTTAATGTTCTTATGGACCGGTTTAAGTTTAAAGGTACTGTTAAACTCATTTTTTATAAGGTGAAATAGGCTTTTAAAACGTTTATCGGGATCAGTTTGTGAACATCGCAAATATGGAATTTTACTTTCTATATTAGATTTAAAATTATTTAACCGTTTCTTTGTGATAGGTCTACATGTTACTTTTTGTATATCTGATTGACATTTATATAAAACAGTCATCTTTTGACCACAGTGGTCAGATGTGATATCACTAATAATAGCACTATCTATGGCTTCGCAGTCGCAAAATATATTATCTAAACATGTGGCTGTAGTTGCTGTGATTCTAGTAGGCTCAGAGAATAAATGCTTTAAATTAAATGAATTAAAAAGACTAACTAACCTAACCGTTAATGGCCCACTGTCTAGCAGATTAACGTTAAAGTCGCCACAAACTATTATATTTTTATTAAGTACACTAACACGCTTAATAGCATCTTCTAACAGAGATTCAAATAAACAAAAGTTCCCTGAAGGGGGACGGTACACGCAAATAATAACAAATTTGTCGAGTTCGATGCACGATAACTCAGCTGTGCGCTCAACGGAAATATTAACTATGTCTTTACGTTCCTTAAATTTTACTTCATTTGAAACAATAATCAATGAGCCTCCATGTATTGCTGAACGTCTGACAAATGCACTCGCAAGTCTATACTTAGTATTAGTGAGCAAAAGCTCATGCTTCTTTAGCCAATGTTCAGTTAAACATAAAATGTGAACATTGTGATATTCTAAAAACAAGTCTATCTCTAATTCTTTGCCAGCTAAGCCCTGTATGTTCTGATGAACTACATTTAAGCGACAACGCTGAGAGACACTGGGCTCAGCTATTGTCTCTTGTACTAGTTTAAAACACCAATAGGAGTGTTAACAGTACTGTTATGCTCAGATACATTCCTTAACCTATGTTTTGTTATATTTGCTATAACGTCGTTAATATTGTAAGCTACCAAGGTAGCAATCAGTTTGAGACATGATTTAGGGATATAAAACGAATCCCTAGTTACTCTAAGTCCACTAATAAATTTATTAGTGTCAAAAAATATAAAATCGTCACTATGACGGGACGTCGTGTACAGTAGGTTATTTAACCTACTTATGTATTGGTTCTGCCTATCTGTGTAACATTCAGAATATGGGAAAGCACATAACATTATTTTCCCACAGTTTAATTGGGAGAAAAGCTCCAAGCTACTTAATAGATATTTTTTGTTAATACCTAGACCATTTCCTATTAATATTACAATATTTACATGGGCACCAAGTGAGAAGCTTTTAATTTTATGAACTATTTGGTTGTATGTGGCCCCAGGCATGCAATAATTAATTACTTCGCCTGTTATATGGGTGTACAATAATTGACCTAGGTTTTTCCCCATACAGTCTGAGAATACCACAGTTTGTGTCGTTGTGTTATGCTGAGCTTGGGGCAGGTTGTTGCTACTATTATGAAGCGCCTCTATAAATCTCTTCGATACATAAACACTACACCAACTTACCTTTTCTTTACCAATCTGTTGGCCAATTTAATCCATCGGCTATTGGGAGGTAGGTAATAGGATATAAGTATATTAGTTAACATTTGACCAATAGCAGTAGATTGATAGGAATCAATTTGATAAATGTCTCATAATACCCACCAGCAGTATGTCTATTAAGGCCCTGGATTTGACATGGACTGAATGACCCTCAGCGAGAGAGCCGCTAGTGTCGTCTGTATGGCGTGACGTTAGTAAATTAATGCGCAGTTACCTACCCCCACAATTTTTACTAAGCGCTGATTACTCCTGACGGCACATGCACCAAACTCCTATCAGTGCCAAATAAAAAGAAATTTTATAAATATAATATATACCTATATGCTCACGTCATGGGTCCAAGAAGGGTCCCGGAAGGGGTTAGCAGAGATATTGTAACAACGTCAGCCACATTTCAACGAATATGATTAAGTGCCAATTTGACTGAGGGTGAGTCCATAGCCGACTTAGGCACTATACATACGTCTTTGAATTACTTCTCAGACATATGCAGGTTTCCTCATAATCTGTTCCTTCGCCGTACAGCACGTGGTGTGCAATAACAGCACATACGTTTTTAGAAAAACTCCATGGTACAGGACCCGCTGGCATTCGAACTTGCGTAGCTTGCTTAGCAGGCGAATGCTCAAACCCCTTAGCCACCACAGCTACCTTTACTTGACTTTACGGACTCAGGCAAAAATGCAACACAGACAAACAACTTGAATGTTTTTTTTAATTTTTGCGTTAGTAGGTACTGCAGGTTTTATATGCACTTAGTGACAATCTGTTAATTTAGTATTAGAAACATATCGATATGTGAAACTGTAATGCGTAATGGACAAAATATTACATATCTTTATATGATGACATCTGCCTAGAGCAAAGGTTCTCAAACTTATTTCGTTCAACGCCCACTTTAAAAAGGGTTTGTTGCCGTTTGTTTTTCTGGGCCCTTTACAGCCCCCCTCTGGGCCTCCAGCGCCCACAAGGGGGAGCTGTCACACCCACTTTGGGAAACAGTGGCCTAGAGGAAAACGGATGTGTCATGCATATTTAATGGCTCGTAAATATTCGGTTTTCTTCCCAGACATCGAATGTGTCAAACATGGTGTCATTGCGTTCGGCTGTCTTTGTTACCTACCTACTTACTACATAAATTTTGTATGCATACCTAATACAACTGAAGTGTATGTAAGTGCAAACTAGATGTGCCCCGCAGTTTCACCCGCGTAGATTTAGTTTTATATAATATATCAGTTTCAAATTGACAAAGTTTCATACAGACTGTCATCCCCTATTTTACCCCCTTGGGGGTAGAATTAATCAAAGTCCTTTCTTAGCGGATGCCTACGTCATAATATCTAACTGCATGCCAAATTTCAGCCCGATACGTCCAGTGGTTTGGGCTGTGCGTTGATAGATCACTATGTCAGTCAGTCAGTCACCTTTGAGTTATATATATTTAGATTAACAACTTTTCATTTAATGCATATTATGAAACTTTATACCGAACTTACATAAAAAATAAATAAAAACAGTTATGTATCTATCCGTCTGTCCTATAGGTGATGTTATAATGAGTAACTTTAATATATATTTTTAATAGTATTTCACGAGATAAAGCCATCAATAAAATAAAATTGGGCTGGGCTGGGCACGTGTGTCGCATGTCAGACGAACTGTGGGCTAAACAAACCACAAGATGGGCCCCTCCGAATGCGACGCGCAGACGTGGCAGGCCGAGAAAAAGATGGCAGGACGAACTCGCCGCTTACCACAAAAACTGGCCGGAGATAGCCCTGGATCGGAAGTGTTGGAAAGAGGGAAGGGAGGCCTTTGCTCAGCAGTGGGACACATCGGGCTCTAAATAATAATAATATATAAAATAATAAAATAAAATTATGTCTAATTAGGTAGGTACGCAGGTGAAACTAGGGGACCCAGCTAATAAAAATAATCTCAAAAGTAGCGCATGACATGGCACCTTACATCTCAATTAATCAATCAATTCATCTCATTAAACTGGAATAATAATATGTGTGTGTCTTATTCTCGTAATGTGCAATATGCACGGTACGGCTCTACTAGCAATACAGTGGATCTACTGGGTAGCCAGATATTTAAAGGAATACTAAAAAACACATCAAAAATAAGTTAAGAAATAAACTTTTTTGCTGCTAAGGCTTATTCTTCATTTTATTTTATTGATAAAGATAATAGTGAGAGCCCATACGGACGTGTACTGAATGGACATTATTCCCTTTGCCTGATTATTATTGTAAGATTTATAAAAGTTAAATTTTTCTAAAACTACATCTTAAATCAATGTCAAATTTATGTCACTTCTTAAACCTTCCCTATCACACTATTCTTTGCTCTTTGGTTGGTTTACTCTTTGGTTTGTTTGAGTGAGCGAGGGATTGTATAGGATGATAGAGAGAAAAACAAATAAACCCATGAATGACCTGTAATTTATTTTATAAATTTAATGATCTTATAAATTGAAGATGTATAAAGTGTGTATTTATTATAAGAGATATGATTAATTACGAGGTAAAATTCTGGACATGCGACGAATCAGTACAAATTAAAAGCAGTGACTTTAAAAGTTTTAAGTAAGTTGACCAAGTTTTATTCTTATATTAATTGGTTGTTAAAGTGTGGTGCAGATTTAAAAAAAAGTGATTATTTGTAGATATGAGGTGAAAAAGAGGGTTGATGAAACAGCTTATGAGTCTGGCAAGCGGAGTTTTCATGAACGCCGCGGCGGGCACTGGCGGTGTCCCAGACCACGACAACTTCGTCAACTAGAGTGTAAGCTTCGGGAGCGAAGTATCGTGACCTGCGAGTGGACCAGCGACTGCTTGGTCACCATAGTATTCTCTTCGGGAGCCATCGCCTACCTCACCGTCAAGCCAGACACTTTGGACGTAACACAGATTCTTTTTGATAGATACTTTGTTGGAAAGCTGAGTGGACAAATAGTCACAAGTGGTAAAACAACTTTCATGTTTCCTACTTTTAACTTCATAATTTGTTGTGTCACAAATGTTTGTCACAATGCTTTGATCAGCATATATTTGTATCAATAAACACTAGTATGTTCTTCTTCAACGATTTGATGATTTAACTGTAGTATTGTTTTTGTCATTAGTACATTATAAAGTAACTAATGTAACTAAGAAATCTAGGACAATTTTCTTGACATGTTGAACATGTTATCTGTTACAGTAGCACTGTGCAAAAACCACATATTGTTTACCCACACATCTCGAACGGCAACATTTGTTACACTTGGCAAGAGCACACCATCAAACCAGCCTTGTCGCATCACTGACAGGGATCCACTTCTTCAGGTAAGTCTTGTGATTTTATATTAACTATTAAATCTTTTTGATAATTAAAAACTGGATTATACAAATGTTTTGTAAGATATTCTATGGCAAATGGCTGTATAGTGAGTGGGACCTCTTTTACTGATTTTCTATGACAGCTATTGTAATTAAATATTTACCGCTATTATGAGTAATTTGAAAACTTTTCATAATCTTCAAAAGTTAATTAATATTATATAACATTTTGTAATAGTACTAGATTTATATTAGTACATAAATAAATACGTATTTTTCAGTAACAAGATCTTTTCATAATTTTTTTGTGCAGCTTTGAAATAAATTGTTAATATAAAAAATTCCAGAGCGTTGAGTTAGGTGGTAGTTCACGGCGCGCTGAAAGGTGTGTGTCACATTGTGAAAGCAGCACAGAGGTGCGAGTATTAGTGTGGAGTGCCTCCACTGCCGAGCCAGCTCCATGGAGCCCTGTTATTGAAGACCATGCAAACTTACATCTCTATCACATACAAGGGTGTGACAATCTTTATATTATATTCATAGATGATTTTAAATAATACACATAGTTTTGATAGCATGTTTTTAATTAATTAATTTTTAACATTATAATAGTATAGGTGCTGTCACCAGCCATGAGCACTCAGCCAAAATAGTGGGGGCTAGTGCGCATGTATTTATTCAAATAAGACGCAAAAACAACCACTGAACATTCAAGATCAGTGCTCATTACTAGTTGCAGCACCTAATAAATACTAATATTATAAGCCTTTTCTTGTCGTTAATTTTAGTACCGTAAAATTAAACATCAAAGCTAAGAAGTTTCTAATATGCGCTGCTCAAACGATAATAGTTTGCCCCAAGGACCAGCTAATTAAAAATATTTATTTCTAACTATTCTGTTGTACACTATTCAGCATGATGAGTAATTATGGTAAACTCAGACCATAAATTTACTAATGCCATATGTATTGCAGAAAACAAATTTCAATGTTGGCTTACCATCAACTAGAAAATGAGACACTGTCGGCAGAGCTGTCGTATAATTGGGACAACTTAGTCCATATTGTGGAACAGACAACATGCCACAAGGTAAGCACTTGAGCTACTTTATAATACCATTCAACTCGCATCCTCTTCTAGAATTGTTTTTAGCCTTTACATCTATGCAACTAAATGAAATTGAAGTGTCTGTTTGCAATTTCAAATTGACAGCATTTCACTAAATGCATATTAAAATATATATGCTACTTACATATAGATTTTTCTCCATCTGTATGTCTGTCTGACCGATTTTAACGGGAATTTTACTGGCAGATAGCTGATGTTACAAGGAGTACTAAGGCTACTTTTTATGAATGGGGTACCGCCAAATAAAGACTATTAAATTAAGTTTACGTGGGTGAAAACACAGGGGAAGGCTAGTTAATACATAAAATCAGGCTATTTCAATGATTGGACCGCAAATTAAGTAGCTATCTATTAATTTGCAGAATGGAGTAACATTAAACTGGATACGCTACGAGGTCACCCAATGTTCACGGCCTGTGAGATTAGTTCCGGCCCCGACTCGGGTCCAGTCTGCCCCAACCCGAGTCCAGTCATCATCAGCCCGGAGCCAGCCAGCCCCAACGTGGAGCCGAGCCCGACTGCCAGCCCCAGCCCGTGCCTTGCGCAGATCGCCGTGTGACCAGAAACTAGTACTGTCGTGTATCGATGGTTCTCTGCACGTGTTACACCAGGCCGTCGGTCTCACACACACAACTCGCGCTGGATTTGTGAGTAACATTCTTATACCTATATGTGATTAGCTTTTAGCTTAACCTCACGATTTGATGTCTTTGATTTGATAGACTTTAAGCCTTTGTTGGAACGGGGATCATGAAACACAAGAGTTGGCATCATTTATCAAAAAAGTCCTAAGGTGTATATTTTTTCCTTCCTCATTGCTTTATAAAAATAAAACTTATGTCCAATATAAATATTAAGCCAGAATCAAAATTTATGAATAACCTTCTTCGTAATTTCAATAAATTAAAAAAAATATTTATTTTTCGGGATATCAATATCGCACAAAGAAAGTATACATAATTGTCAGATATCAACGGAGGTGCAATGGGCGGGTGATCTGATAGTGGCGGCGGAGGAGGGCGGGCGACTACAGTGTTTCGACCGCGCTCTTTCCTTGTTGCACCATCACACTAAGTGCTTCGACTTCACCGAGTACTTCAGGTACTATACTTGGAATTACACTATTCTTTAATCATGCAGTCGTCACTCATCAAATACGGTGCGATGCATCGCTTCGGTTGACGATCTGTTCTATTCGGTGCCACTCGGACCAATCGTTTACATCAAAACAATCGAAAAACATTCGATTGTTTCATCACAAGGGCAAGTCGGTGGTTGACTCGAACTAGTTAAATTTCACCGACTCCGATTATTTCGATTGTTGAAATTTCTCGCAATCGCGAATTGCTTTGCGAATTGAATTGGAATTAGATAATAATTTTAAGGCATATCTTCTTGCACCTTATAATTATAATTCATACATAAGCTGAAAACTGTATTCCTCGAAGGGGTAGGCAAAGGTGTACTCACATTCCGCTAGTTATGTTAAATACCACACACAATGAGGGGCGAGCCTTTTGAGAACTATACATTGAAAACTCCAATAACACTTTGCCCAACTCGGAGATCGAACCTATTTTATTACGTTTTCTACTATATTTATGTTACAAAAAATATAATGTAAAACATGTACTGAAAAATGTATACTTGTGTATGTACAGGGAGGCCCGCCACATGAAACTGCTAGCATCTAGAGCCGGCAAGAGCGGGCCCACGATCCTGGCATTCTTCACGGGGGGACCGTTGGCTTTGCTGCATATAACGCATCCGTCACTTATTACTGTGAGTAACACATCATTATTTAATGTATACAATTCTAGTGTAATAGTTTTGTAACATTTTTTTTTGTATATACCGTTAGTTTGAGAATTCATACGCCTTTGTGATATGGGTGGTGCACAAAATATATATTATAACAAAACAATGTCTGCTAGGCATAGCTGTATACTATATTGGTCCGTATAATAAGTCTAGTTCAAAAATAATGTTTCTTTAAATATTATATACTTAATATCTATTTTTGCTGGCACGTGAATATATGCCCATTTTTCGACCAATACTGTTGTTAGTTGTTGGGAAGGGACCTCTAACAAAACAAAACCCACAAATTACGTGATGATATAACATGAAGTGAGTGGAACACCCCAGGCATGGACGCGCGGCGGCCGGTCACCGAGCGCGGTGTCGTTGTTGGGCGCCATGGACTGGCGCCGGGAGGGCAACCAATGTCTCCGCGCGCTCACACACCTCATGTGCACCGCTATGGGAGGACAACCAGGTTGATTACACAGCCCTACAATAAAATCGTTTTTTTTTTATGTCATAGCAAATTTTTACGTTTCCAAGTGCCCAGATTACGAATATATTATTGAAAGATTTTTGCATATTTTAAATTTTGAACTAATCATCGGCTTGTTAAAAAATACTTAAATTTTATTTTCCAATCACAATGAAAAAAGAATCAGAGCTCAGCTTACAAAATCATTGATAGTTTCAGGAATTGTGTGCATAAGTAGACCCAAAATCATTTTCATATCTAGGGCAATAAAATCACAGTAGATCAGTGCTATCGTTGAAAAGCTTCTGTAGACCGATTCAGATTTTGATGATGGTTTGATCGAAGTTCAATCCAAATGTGGTATTAACTTGTTCTAAAATTGTAGTTCGATAGGACTTCAACTCAATAGGTCATCACGACATTTCTGTCAACGACTCAGTTGCTTCGATATCGTTATAGTTTTCGTTACGTGAATCAGGCTACTGCCTGCGACTTCTTTCACAATACAATTTCGACAAAAAATACTCCCCCGTCTCCCCTCAATCTATCTTAACGCATACAAAAATAAAGATATATCTAGAATACATACGCTCACTCCTGTATTCCTGGAATGGCTAGGCAGAGGAGTACTTATAGTACACCCCCATTTCACCAGTTACGTTTAAATCACATGTATTTAAGAAGCGTGCTTATTGCCAGTAACCCGCAAAAGCGTTTGCAAATACTAGACCAATGAGGTAAATTTTTTTAAGTACCCTGTGTGCCGTGGAACGCTAAAAGAAAGACACTTTGGAATTTATTATATTAACATTTATAGGTACGATTTTTGGACAATGGTCAATGAAATAATGTTTGGTGTTGTTGAATGTGTCAGGCGGTGGGTGGCGAGAAGACGTGGCTCAAGCAGCTCTGGGAACATATCTCGGCGTGAGACACCCCGAGGCTCACACCAGCCAGTCCTCCAGCGACGCTCATGACCCTCACGCGCCCTCTGTACATGACCTCGCACGAAAGTTCTTCCATCATCTACTCAGGTAATATAAGGATTCAAGTCTCATGTGACCAGCGGTTTAGGAATGTTATGTGTAGAAAATATAAATAGGCGCAGCGAAAAGAGGGTTATTATTTTGAAATGGTTTTTGCTATCAAATGAAAGAACTTAATGAAATCATTAAAAACATATTTTTGCTACTTACACTAACAAATCAATATATAGTATAGTAAGATATGACCATGGCTGTCCCCTGAACACCACTTGTCTCATACTTTTGAGCGCGTGAGTTTTCAATCGGGAAACCAAACAATGTGATGTTTTATAAGGTGTTTAATAAGGGGGTATACATGTATTGATAGACGCGGTCGCGTGGAGAAGGCATTGAGCCTGTGTGTGGAGCTGCGCGGCGCGGAGTTGTGTGCTGACGTGCGGTGGGCCGCCGCCCGCCGCGGACTGACCGCCCTCGCTCACGAGGCCGCCGCACTCGCCGCGCTCTACGCTGCCAACCACCCAGGTACACACATAGGGGACTTGGCCACAGTATACATTGAGCCTGTGTGTGGAGCTGCGCGGCGCGGAGTTGTGTGCTGACGTGCGGTGGGCCGCCGCCCGCCGCGGACTGACCGCCCTCGCTCACGAGGCCGCCGCACTCGCCGCGCTCTACGCTGCCAACCACCCAGGTACACACATAGGGGACTTGGCCACAGTATACATTGAGCCTGTGTGTGGAGCTGCGCGGCGCGGAGTTGTGTGCTGACGTGCGGTGGGCCGCCGCGGACTGACCGCCCTCGCTCACGAGGCCGCCGCACTCGCCGCGCTCTACGCTGCCAACCACCCAGGTACACACATAGGGGACTTGGCCACAGTATACATTGAGCCTGTGTGTGGACTGGCCGCCCTCGCTCACGAGGCCGCCGCACTCGCCGCGCTCTACGCTGCCAACCACCCAGGTACACACATAGGGGACTTGGCCACAGTATACATTGAGCCTGTGTGTGGACTGGCCGCCCTCGCTCACGAGGCCGCCGCACTCGCCGCGCTCTACGCTGCCAACCACCCAGGTACACACATAGGGGACTTGGCCACAGTCGCAAGCGGCGCGAGTGATGGCAGGAATACAAAGGAAAGATGTGGGGCTAGATCGGCCGGACATCACGTGTTCCGCGCTCTGTTTATTTAGACATTTCTTACGAGAGGTACCTTAATTATTTATAATAGGAGAGGTTTATGACCCTCGTATTTCATTGGACTATTCCATCAATGATTATATTTTTTTTAGATTGTTAAGTCGAGGATCAGCTTCTGATTACTCTTCTGAAAAATGTCCTTCATTCATTATTTCACACTGTATATGCGCAATAGCTATTGTGAAGATTATCAATACTTAATTATTTTTCAGAATCAGAGTGCTCAGACTCGTGTTCTCAATGCAGTTCGGCTTCGTACTCTGGATCGGAGGATGAAGCGAGCGTCGCGTCCGAAGCGGTCAGAACACAACCACCGCCATTACCGCGCGTCTCGCTCCCCCACACCACTATACCCGTCCCGCTCACACTACCGGAGCCTCCCTCCACCGCCAGTATCCGACCAAACCTGCACCAATACTTAGAAAGAGACAGCACCATTTGGAACACTAATGTCAGAGATGATACCTACATTACAAACAGAAACCCAACCCCTGACTATCCACAGTCGAGTGTACGATGGCACAGCGTAGACGTGCTTTCTAAAGCTAAACTCAGTCTTCCAGTTATAAGCGAAAGTTCTCTGAAGAACCATACTAGTATAGACGTTCGGCAAGAAGAGCGGCTGAACACGCATTTCAAGCATATATTCCAAGAGTTGAGACAGGAGCCCGGTACGAACACATTATATCGTTATCAAAACAACAACAATTACTTCCCGAGCTCGAGTGTGAAGGACAGGCAGCTCAGGACGGACAGTGATCCCGTGGAGAGGCAAGCTCCTCGAGCTGAGAAGAATAAAGTCAAGTTTTCAGATACTGTCACCATTGCTGTCATGTCGGTGAGTTTTTGAATGTCGTATACATAATGTTATAAATGTACGTTCATTAATAATTTAGGACTTGGTTGACTGAGCTGTGATCGATTTCTTTTACTCAAAAAAACTAAATTGAAAAAGAAGAAAAAAATGGGAACTGTGAACGTCAGACTCGAACTGGGGTACTCTAGATTTGTTATCGCCCCGTAAGTGTCTTGACAGATGTCGGCAAAATTTACTGTCGTATTGTAATGATAATTGTATGAGGATGTTTTACAAAAATGAAACCTAGCTAGATCAATTTTTGCCCCTGTAACCCCCTTCACACAAATTTCATGAAAATCGTTGGAACCGTTTCCGAGATTCAGATACAATTTTTTTTCTATCATTATTCTTGTATATATAAACAAGAATTGCTTGCTTAAATGTATAAGATTATACAAAGGAGAAACGAGCATACAGCAACGCGTAGTAGTAAGCGCCTACTGTAACAGTATATAAATAAAAAATAAAACGATATGATGGTATCTGATCTTCTTTTTTACTACATAAAGCCTCTGTTTTATTTCCTTAAATTTGGAGTTATATATCCCCAGGCGAGCAACTAATCAAAATAAAGTTTCTCAGACACCCAAGAAGGGTAATCGAAAGCAGCGGTGTTACATCATCCGCTTCTGTTCACGATTTTCTTAAAATGTTTTCCTTCACGGAAAAATCGTATTGTGAAAGCTGTAAGAATATTTGTATAGAGCACTGGGATTTGAACTGGTATTGGCATAAATTGTTTTTTTTATTTACAATCATACATATGCTCACGCCTGTATTCCCCGAAGGGGTGGGCAGATGTGTTGTAATAACAACACCCACTTTTCACCTGAGATGACAAATGGTGGGTCTATCGCCGTCTCAAGCACTATACATACTGCGTCTTGGAATTACTTACCAAACAAATGCAGGTTTCTTCACGATGTTTTCCTTCACCGTAAAGCACGTTCTGTGGAGTCACTCCTCATAAGTTTTTTTTAGATAAACTCATTGGTACAGACCCCGGTGCGAACTTGTATCGTTTGCGTAGCAGGCGACTGCTCAAACCCCAAGGCCACCATGGCTTTTTTTTTGTAAGTTTATAATGTTGTTAAGGTAATTAAGTGGTGCTTTCATCTATTATATAATGTTTTTCAGGAGGGCGGTTCGGAGGTGGGGTTGCCGCTGGCGGGGCTGTCAGTCACCGGTAGTACGCTCGACTACGTGGAAGTGTGACGCATCACGCACTGCATGACCGAGCACGCATGTCGCACGTAATACACACACTGCACTGACATATCACAAATCACTTTATCTCTTACCATACTGAAACCTAGTACCACTGCCTTCTAAAAAAACAATTCTCATATTTATCGATTACTATCAATACCTTTAGTAAAACCGCTTAACAGTTTTCCGAAACCAAACGTCTACTGAAGGTAAATTGAAACATGCTTATTTTGTAAAAGATCTTTCACTATACTTACATAATCATTTCTAGCTTTATAGAATTTAAACTTCTTGAGATTGTTTTACCGACTCCCTAAATTATTACATTAGCTGTGCCCTGCGGTTTTACCCGTGCAGACTTAATTTCATGGGGACCCGCGGAACGCCAATGGTTTTTTACATAAAAGTAGCTTAGTCACTACTTGTAACATCCGTCCTGCTAAAATCCGTCCAAACGTTTCGGAGATTAGTCGGACAGACAGACACAGAGAAAAAAATTAAATTGGCTTTTTAGTTTCAGTTCAGAACGAAAGAAATAAAAAAGAAGTCTGTTTAGTTCCATTTTTACAGCTTTTAATGAAAGCCTTATATACTTTAATGTATTGTATTGTGTTGTAGACACTTCAATTTTATTTATCTGTATAGATATCACGCACGTATGCTCAACTGTCTTTATAAATATTTTAATCTTTACCTGCCGCTACGTCGACATTATTGTGTGACCCAATTGAAAGCACGCACATTATGAATAAAAAATTGCACTTGTGAACAAATTTAGTAATTAATGTGAATGTAACGCTTGTATTGAATGTCACTAAATTTGCACGTAGTTGTGTGTTCTGTGTAGCATGGTCCACCCAAAGCATAGGTGTATATGACATTATTAGCATTAATTTATTTTATCAACCCCAATTTAATGTTAAAAGTATGTAGACCCTTTATTTATTTGTCAGCTACACCTTCTTTTGTCTTTTTTTTTACTGACGAGGGGGAAACCTTCAATAGGTACTCGACCACCCTTGGAGAGCCAGATCGGGGTATGTGGAATGCTCACCGCCCTAAAACTCCCCCGCTGGCCATCCTCTGTGCTTAGTGACCCCGGGTACTCTAAAGGTTCAACCTGATGTAAGCCGCTCGACGCTCGTTTCCAGCGACAAATGTGTTCGCAGGATATGTAGCGACAAAGGTGAAAATGTTGAGCTTTGTCGCTGGGAAGTATCGAGAGTGTTAATTGGAATGCCTCGTCACCAACTAGCACATATGGAAAAGCCATTTCATCAACCGTTAGCTTTTCTGGATCCGGATACACTCATTTCTCTCTACTTGAACTTTTGGTGCATCTTTGAATCACGAAAGGTGCCACCATCACCAAACGAACGAAGAGCGATTTAAAATAGAGTCGCTCGACCATATTGTCGCTGAAAACGAGCGTCGAGGGTCTACATGTGGTTGCACCTTAATAGTGTCACATACACCTATGCTAAGCCGCAGAGAATTTAATTCAATGTTTAATTATTTCAGAGAACTCTACGCAGAAACCACTAAAAATTAAAGTGGTTCACTTCGGCATGGTATGAAGGTTCGAAGAAGTATTACAAAGAAAATCCGTCCAATTAGCTTTAAACCATAGTTAATACAATGTTTTCTTCGGAAAATACCAACAAGGTTGTGATTAACACAAAATTATCATTGTAGTAAATCTTTATTGATGCATTTATATTTACAATATTATACTCCTCTGTAACCTAACATGTATACACGTTACTGTAAATAAAATATTAACATAAGTAAAAGTTCTTAACATTTTAGAAAAGATAAGAATACTCATGTTTAGCAAATAATTCATTCTGATACACATAAAACACTCAAATATACTGAGATAATAATTGAACACTTGAATGTAAGATTATTTTTCAGACCTTTGCTGGGTTGTAGTTGATTCTACATATTATCTTCACAGATTCCAAAATAGGTCACAAGCAGAATTTGTACTCCTACCCCTTAGGCACTTCTACTGATTAATTTTATTAATATATGTACTGACAATAATTTCTTACCATTATAGATATATTTCATCCTTAATGTGTACTTGTTAAAGTTTCAATGAGAATTTAAATAGTGATGCAAATTCACCTCTAGCGGCTTCATACTTGTAATATGACTTTTTAGGTCCGATGTTGGTGGTGCGTCCACACTTGGCTTGCCGACAGCGCTCCGCACTCGCCGGCAGTCGCGCGTATCATTTGCGACAAATCTTTTGTTTAAATTATGCATTAACGCCAAATATCTTAGGTATTGGTCTCTTATTGTTTTGCCTGGAAATTGTGTTTAAAATATATTTTTAGAGATTTTGTCAATGGAAAGCTGATTAGTAAGCGGAAAGTAGAAGCAATAATAGTAACAGGGTAAATTACTTATCAGATATTCTAGAGGTTACTGGCATTACAGAATGTTAGAAAGCATAAACAAATTTTTAAAATCATCTATCTTAAGAGATCTATTATTATATCAAAGCAACTTGCTCGGTTTGCAGAGGTCGTGGGTTGGAGTCCAGTTTCGGGTTCATATTTTTCCTGACGATTTTACGAATTATCTATCTATATATTTTATGTCGTGTAAAATGCTGTTTGTCGCTCAAACTAGAGAATGACTGGACCCATTTTGGTAATTTATATCTAGAAATATTTTTGGAAGGAGGAAGAGAGAAATATTTTTAGAGGGTAGGTTTAAAAGGTAAGACATAAATAATTAGACCACATTTCACCCAAATATTTGTACGTAGTTCACTGGGTCAACTAGTAATAAATAAAATAAAGCACTCAATGGGTGTAATTAACCATACAGAGTAGTAACACTAACAGATAGTTCAGTTATGGGTTTTAGTTGGTTCAAACTTCAAGAAATTCTAGTTTGAAAGGCATTACTTAATAACCATGAATCATTTATTTGGTACCTAATGGAACAGTATTTACAAAGTCATTTATGAATGTTTTATTTCATTAATCTGTTTATAACTTCAAAGATAATTGATGCCAGAAAAGTTTGGTGAACTCATGGTCTGTAAATTCTCTAATATAATTTTTTTTCTTTGGTCGGATGTTAGAAGTGCGTCCACATTTTGCTTGCCGACGGGGTGGCTTCTGGCTTTTGGAGGCAGTCGAGCATAGCTACAAATAGAACATAGATACAGATTTTCTGTATCATCACAAACACGGTACTTAGTAAAGGAAAGCAAGTTGATGAGTTAAATTTAAATGGTAAATAAATAAATAAAAATATATTTACCCACATACTCAAGATTGTGAATATGTCAAACTGACATTTGCCAATGTAATTTTTTTATATTTAACAATACTAACAACTAATTACAAGTAGAAAACTTGGCCTAAATCGGTGTCTCTCGGGATCGTGCCAAAAAGGCTGGCAGCATTGCCACATTTAATAGCAATGCTGATTCTCTGAGCGAGTAAAGCCCCAGCTCGCTTGTCACGAGTCAAAGTCTGTGAGTTATTGAGTACTTGAGGTGCAGTATTTTAAAGTAATTAAAATTGGAGATTATTTGTCAACTTATCAGCCTCTACCACAGTAAATAGGCTTTACATTTTTAATATATTTTGTGCCTATACAAGTGCACTGACTGGTTTTCTAAAGATATTATAGAAAAGAACCAAAACTTTTTTTGTTCAAACGAATCTGATTAACACTAATTCCGATTTCCGATCCCTATGAGTAAAATTATTTCCCTTTAAGCCAATTTGTGTAAACCAGGTAGGTTATCATTCTCGTACACAACTCAAAAAATAAAAGAGATTTTTACACTTTTGTTAATTTAGCTTTATTTTTTTAATAAATTGCAGTTTGCAAGGAGAGTAGTGTAATAAGTGAGAAGTAAACATAAAATCTAATCCTTCAGCTTCTTCTTGGGACGCAGGTTGTTGGTGTGTCCACACTTGGTCTTGCGGCAGTTGGTCGCACGGGGGTGGAGGCGGGCGTAGCACTTGCGGCAGATCATCTTGTCACAGTTGTACTTCATGGCCAGGATACGGAGGGAAGGCTCAATAGTACCTTGAGAGAGAAAGGTGATTCAATATAGAGAGAAACAGGCATACATACATGTAACATTTACTTTTAGCCCAACAGGATTGTACCTGTACACTGAGTCTCTATCTTTAAGTCCCATGTATAAATAATATACGAAATAGTATGTTTATTTTTTTAACAAATTAATATAATAATAGATACAATTTTTTTTGGCAAATATAAAACATGGCTGGGCATGTACAGCAAATTACTTTACATGATTAAGTATAAATAACCCTCAAACTAAGTATTTGGCACAGGCTTTGGTTACTGTTAGAGAACCACTAGTAGAACACAGTTTCATCATGCTATTTATAAAATGTTATGCTCACCTCCACGCAGCCTGAGTACCAAGTGAAGAGTAGACTCTTTCTGGATATTGTAATCAGAGAGGGTGCGGCCATCTTCCAACTGTTTGCCGGCAAAAATCAATCGCTGCTGGTCTGGGGGGATGCCTTCCTTGTCCTGGATTTTGGCTTTCACATTCTCGATGGTATCCGATGCTTCCACCTCAAGGGTGATTGTTTTCCCCGTTAGGGTTTTCACGAAGATCTGCATTGTTTAGCTGGAAATAAGTTTTTGTACTAAGCAAACATTATAGAAAATGTTGTATGGAAGGTGTCTGTATGAAATGTAACTGAAAAAACAAATGCGAAAAGATATTCGTTTGACATCACATGCCACGAGGGTATTCGAATTTCGAATATTCCGACATTCAATTCGTAAATTGAACAACAACACGTAATTTTATCATGAGGATTATTTTGATAACATGTATTAGAGAATAAAAGTAATGGATATGCCGTAAATTAAAAATAAATGTTATAAATCGCACTCACTAACCTTTTCCTCAAAACGTGTTCTGAAAAGGAAGAAAGAAACGTCAAATTCAATACAATCACAAAAATATGGCCGCCACTCGTCCGCCAATGAGACAAGTTACAAGCAAGAGTCAATGTAGCCAACAGAATAAAATAAACAATAATGATATGGTATAATTTTCGTTCGAAAATTTAAAAGTCCTGCGCTTTGTCCAATTTTTTACCCTGTCCCGATGTTGTTTTTTGATGACAACGATTTCCATTTAACGTCAATTAATTTAACTTAAAAGGTATATTGCCTTAAAAAGTTTATTTTAATTCAGTATTTAGGTCCAAAGTAAAATATAACGCATTATCAGAAATCAAATTATTTACACAATTATTATAATAGATTTTATTAATATAATTAGTATATATTTTATTATATTCACAGCATTTTGACCAAAGTAGTAAATATAAATCGAATCACAGATTTGATCAATACGTAGTTTTATTTTTTGTACAGATATCTAGTTGGATTGAGTTTCAGAACGTATCTGATAAGTACTTGTTTCGTAATACCTCGATCCCGATTTTCAAGCACTGCTTTCGAAATAAAACATATTTCTCTTCAAAATGTACCACCAATTGAATAGAATTACCGGTCGGCTGGTCGCTGCCACAAACCTGCAGAGCCCACTATTCCCTGTTGTAAGTGTCACTACTAAACTGTGTACTCTAATGTATGGCCTTCTTGGTATAGGCTATACAGATTACTATACACTTCATACCTTGTCTGCAGGCGCCTATTGCCTTGCAGCGAGTGGAGCCACCGACCATCCAATATAATACCAATCACATGTCGACTGTTACTGAAGGGGCTGCTTGTGTTGCCCCTGGTGCGAGAAAGCTCATCCCAGGCACTAATACTCCTTACGGACCCGTGGCCGAATCTGTCCGTAAGAACCAGCAGTTATTCCAGGTAAAAATCTTTGGATTTTTCATATTAAAAGTACCTACTTATCTTCCAACTTTGTGAATGTATTCCAATTTTAAACAAAACAAAAATCACTTTAAAATAACACTATAAGTAAAAAAAATATTTATGAATATAGAAATTTTGACATTTATATGTAACTTCAACATTTGAAAAATTCCAGAAAGAAGATGAGACCCCAGTGTTCCTGAAGGGAGGCCCAATCGATGGTCTTCTGTACCGCTTGACCTTAACTCTCTGCATTGTGGGTCTTATTGGGATTGGACACACCATCTATGGTCATGCTATTCCAAAGAAGCAGTAATTTATTTATCGTAAAAAATATGTATTAGTTGCCTGTTATTATGTTATAATATGATTCAAGCAGTGTAATTAGAAATAAAGGGAAATCAATCACTTTTCCTGTGCTTAATATTTAGTTAACTCTTGTATACCTATATAGTTCTGAAACTTCACAACTATTGATATCAAAATTAAATAATACTAGCTGTACCCGCAACTTCTTCTACATGGAAAAGTGACACATTTTTAATTATTTAGTCAAATTACTTTACAAATAAGACAAACATATAAATTATTATAAAACATTCACATAAACCTTACATAATTTTCATCCCCTATTCTATAGTATTATTTTACTCTCTGGAGAGTAACATTTTACCATCCTTTAAATAAAATTAGTGTTTATATCTAATTAGAAGTCAAAGAAAGAATGTTCAGTGTTCTAACTAACTTCAAAAGTGACAAATTTTCGACCTTTACCCCCATAAAGATATTTTTTTGCAACCTTTCAATGTCATAGTTATTTTGAATTATTCCCTTATAGTTTATATAAAAAGCGGAACACTTAACGTTTTTAATACTTTTATTCAGTCACTCCTTGTAACATTAGCTATCTGCTAGTGAGTCTCGTTAAAATCGGTCCACCCGTTTCAGAGATTACCCGGAACAAATAGACAGAAAATTTTAAAATTAGTTTTTTTATGTGAGTACCGTAAATTATTTTGGAATTACATACAGACACTTCAATTTTATTAACCGTATAGATTATATATAAAAGGTTAACAACAAGAGGGCGCCACTTTCATTGCGACCCAAATTCTACGTTTTTTTATGAGGTGGCATTATTTGCAGGTTACATTACAGGTATCTGAAGATTTAAATGAGTACACATTGTCCATATAATAACATTAATATATTTTATACAACATAGAACACTGGCCACTATAATATAATGTATTTAATAACGCCATTGCAAACAAATTTGTAGGTGGATACTGTTAGCCAGCTTCAACATTCATAACACTACTGTCTAACAGCACTACATCAATATTAAGTAAAACATTTTTATTTCGTTCAATAGATAGGCGTGTGTAGTGTGTAGGTACTAAATACAAGATATTTTTAATATTTAATTTTAACAAACAAGTGCACTATGCAAACAGTTTATACTTCATAATATAAAATGATCTAAGTAAATACACAATATTTTAGATTTCGTTATTTAAAAAAATATAAAGGTATAAAAACAATTAAAAAAATATAACTTGAAATAAGTCAAAAGTACATAATTACATAGGATTTTCAGATATAACAAAGGAGAGATCCAATAGGTAGGTAGGTTAAAATAAGATATTAACCTTAAGTATATTATAAAATGCTTTACACAGCCATAAAATTTAAGTGAGTACAAGTAATGAATAAGAAAACGATTTAAATAAAAAAATCAGGACAATGATTATAATCTACGGTAGATGGATATACTTTAATATAAATAAATATTATACGCGTCTTGCGGTTATTTTCTACCACCAAGATAGCTGCAATACTTAAACTCATTTATAAACTCTAAAACTTACATAACTCATTAATAATCGATCTTCGTAATACAAAGAGTTAATGAAACGAAGTTACCTATTGTAATAATGTGTCAAGTAGACGTGAAAAAGAAAATATAATTTAATAGGAACCTAAGAAAGGTATGTCGCCTGTTGCTCTTATATTAGAGCACCAGGATATAATAATAATATAGTGATAGATATTTCCATAATTTACATAAAATAGGTTTGCAGTACAATTGCCAAAACTACAAAGTCTAAGCATTTCCAGTTAAAAGATATCGCATTGTATAGGAATTCTTAGAGGCGTCCGTTAGAGCGGCGATACAGTTGCCCTGAGGATGTGCCCCGGCAAAGTGTGGGGGTATAACAGTGCCTATTAGAGTACCCGGAGTCTCCCTAAGCACAGAGGATGCAAATCCCACATACCCCGACCTGCCTATCCCAGTGCGGTCGGAAGCTTTTGAAGGTTCCCCCTTCGTAAATAACAGAAAAACTGGTTACTGGAAATGTATAGCAGTGCGTAATAACTAGGTTAATAAATATAACGATAGGTAGCCATAAAAAAAACTGTCGCAACCGACATAAATACACACAAAAGCATCTAAATTATCCCTAGGTACATCGTAAAAATTTACCTATCATTAACATTAATTTATTGATTAAAGCAAATTAAATTATAAAGCAGTTCGATTCCTCAACACTAAGTTACATAGGTATTTATCATAGATTCCATGCCCAACAAACTGATAAACGATATAGGTACATAGTTAAGTTCATATTACCTATATGTATAACATTTAAAGATAGTGGGTTGGTATTTAACATACCTAATCGCATCACCTGTTTGTACCTATTTAGGTACATTGGATATGATAAACCAACAATACGGTTGTTGATTCGAATCTGATTTACGTACGTTTTGAGTTCAGTGCTCCAAGAATAGGTTTTAACACGTTTTTACGTTGACGATATCGCGTGTGTCTTTTCCTCCTATTGTATGGAAACGTTAAAAAGCGCCTCAAGCGACAAGCGTAGGAAGTTTTACGTCTCCGTACAAAAAAGCACAAACGCAAGGTCAATCGTCGACGTCCGAACGTGTCAAAACCTATAATTGGGACACAGCAAAGCGTTACGCTTCGTGAGAACTTATTATATTCTTATAGTGGACATACCGACTTCGGTACTTATATTGTACGCACTAATATCAGGTCCTGTTCATATTGATTTTCGTTCAAGGTGGATATCCAAATCAATTATTTACATCCTAGTATTACATGTCTTAAAGTCATTCGGCAGGTGTTATAACCCCGAAATAGTCCAGGATCATTCGGAAATTTGTTTTAAGGTATACAGTGCTACCTACATACATTTAAGTGCCGAGAAACTTAAGTTTCGGATGAAAGCGCAGCCAATGTAATTATTATAAGTTGCGCAGATAACACCTAGCAAAAATTTACTGAAATGAAAACTTATCTCTCAAACAATTTTCCCTACGAAAACTTTGGTCTGCATTTAAAATAAATTTCAAAATTAATACTTAAATAGGTACATATTATAAATCATTTGTATAAGTACTACAAAGTACAGAAGTACCTTCTTAAATTACGTAAGCATATTTTTTTTCTTAAGTGGATTAGTTCGTTATTTCGTTAAGACTACAACACGCTAAGAGTAATGCATTGAACAAATGGATAATATAGCATGAGTGATATTTTATGTAATTGGACGTGGGCGCGCGGGCAACGGCGGTGGCGCCCCCTGCCTCGCAGGAACTGGCGGCGGGGGCCCTATCGGTGGCGGGGAGCTATCTTCTGGTGGCGGTGGCGGCGCGCATGTAGGTGGCGGGATACTATCAGCCGGCGGAGACGCAACACCTGGCTGCGCCATGGTCTTACCAGCATCCGGTGGCAGCGGCGCGGGCCGTGGCGGGGGAGGCCTCGCCGGGCTCACCGGCACAGGAGGGGCCCTCGACGGTACTAAGGGAGTTGGTGATGGTGCTGGAGGCCTGCCGGGTTGTTGCCTGCGGGGAGTGGGCGGGGCTGACCTTAGCGGACGTTCCGGCTGAACTTCTCCAAACAATGGAACTGTATTGTTTGTGCAGAGACCTATTTCAGATCGTACAATATTAATCCAATCAGGCGACTTCAAAGTAATTGATAATGGAATATCACAAACAGTTATTTGGCCTTTCTGAGATGCTGCCAATGCATTTTGTGGTTCTCTAAATGTAATACTCAATGAGTGCTCATCGATAAATCGCACCAAAGTAACTTCTCCAATCAGTGCTAATTCTTGCAACACAGCTGCCATTACATTATCGTCGAATATCGAATCGTCATTACTGATATCATCGAAGGGTTGCACAACAATGCTAGCATCTGGAGGACCAAGATCTTTCACTACTTCATAAAATACCTCCATACATTTCGTGTAACTGACTTGTAACACTTCAATTTCTAAAAGCGCAATGACCGGTCGATGGTCGCTTTGTTTTAGCTCCGCTCTACCATAGTGTAGCAATTTCCCTGCAGCTAGCTCGGAAGTTGACTCTGGGTCAATTGTGTATTTTCTGCTCCTCCATAATATACGGTCGGTCCAAGCGGGGGCGCGACATTTTTCGCTTGTATCGTAATCGTCGCTGAAGAGATCATATTTGTATGTTGGCGGAAAAGTAATTTCGCCCTCAAAACAATTCTTAAATACTGCATTCTGAGATTTCTGTTGATTGAGTTGATCTTGCTCCAGAATTCGTTGTAAATTATTTTGTGACACTAATAGTCGTATTTCGTCTTTGTCTAAGTCCACACGATAGTTAAAGTCTCCACACCAGAATACATAATCATGCGAATAAAGAGATCGTCCCATTGGAAAAGCGATTTTCCTTGTAATCTCAGTGTAATCTGCATTGCGTTCTGAAACCTGAGACTGGCCGGCAGCAAAATGGGCGCACACGAAACATATTGATGTCCCGTATATGACCATCCTAATACCAACTGCCCCTTTATTTCCTGTAGCACCACCAAGACCAGTCTTCACAGAATCTAATGCAACATCTCGTATGTGGGGTACCAGATCTTTTCTAACAAAAATAAAGAGGCACACTCCAACCAACTGATGGCTTGAAAGCAGTGTATAAGGAGCATCTCTGCATAGGACTTTTTCCAATTCCTCACTCCATGCTTTCGCATTATCAGAACTGGCAGCCATGATGTTGCTAGCATTCAAATCAACTATTTCCTCAAATCCAATAGCGAAAATATCAGATGGGTGCTCTTTCAAGTTCACAGTATTAACTAGAGCAGAATTAGGGCAGTCAAGTAACCAATCGGATAATGATACATCTTTATAAGCAAGACTTCTGAAGTGTTTTCCTCCATTAACATTGTATGTGCCAATAGTAATGCGTATACTAGAAGGTTGAGTAAATTCATTAGCCCTGCGGCACATTTCTCTGAGGACTGGTGTTGAAGTGTGTAATATATTGGAGGGCAATAATATCCTAGTGCGGTCTGCTAGTTCTGAATTTAGTGTGGAACCCAACAGCAATATATCAATCGCTTCTTGTTTTGAGTTATCCAATAAGTTATTTTGTATAGTGCGAGCAGCTGATCTAGCTCCATCAATAAGTTTGGAACCGCCTTGTATGGCCCCAGTACCAGCATAAATTTTTGATACTTCGTTACCATTATTGACCCACATTTGCTTAAAAACTTCCTCAAATCTAGTGACATTTTGTTTTTTGTCTATACACTGCAATAACATCAATTGAATAGCTAGCATTTCAAGACCAATAAATGTTTGTATTGAATTTGTTCGATCCAAACAGTCCAAGCAGTTAGTGCGTACTGCACCCTTTTGGATATTATAGACATCATCACCTTTAGTACTAAAAATACTGATATCATCATAATGTTTCTCAATAATCCTTTTGAATTTAGACAAAGCAGTTTCAATCGACCCAGATTTTACTTCTTGGTGATAGTCAAATATAATCTGAAGTACATCAGAATGTGCTGAGTCATTAAGATGTTTTTGAAATGCATTACTGAGAGTGGCTTCCCCTTCACTGCCTCCTATCAAGCTTGAGCCAAGTAAATTAACAACAATAATTGTGCCGTAATTGCGCTTCAGCTGTGAAAAATGTCTATCGCAAGCACTTGTTGAGGCATCATACCCTCGGGACATCTTTACTTTATGGGAGCCAACTTGAATTCCAGGCTGTTCCCAAAACAATGGTACGGAGCCTCTTGTTTGTACATATGAGGCGACTGAATCATCTATATATATTGCTTGTTCTGTTTCCACAAAATTGGCAACATTACCATCATCATTGCACCCTCTTACATTGAACCTTGTTCCTGCTCGCTCACAGCTGAGCCGAGACACTAACACAGCCCTTGCCTGACGATGGCCCACATAAATGGTACGAATTTCAACAGAACCACACATGGCTCTAGTGAGCCATTCTTCACAATCAATACCAAATCTAATTAGATGTATAAACAATGTTCTGTTCCAAAAGAATCTATTGTCAGGGCTTGCATTTTTACTTTTCCTTTGAGCACACAAAGTGAGATCAAATAGATTGTCATTAATTTTGCCAGAATTCCAAGAAAAGTAAAAAGTACCAGAATTTAATAGTTTCCTTACTTCAGAGACTTTATCTTCTCCTTGGGACTGGTAGAACAGTGGTAGGAACTGTGTTTGAGTGATTTTGAACACCTCAACGTCACCGACCTTACCCACAGAGCAGCAGCCGGTGACCAGCACCAGATACAGCAGGCAGCTGTCACCCGAGTTCAGCTGTAGGACTCCTAGGCACCCATATGCATCTGCGATCTTATGATACTGCTTCCGTAGAGTTTCTGTCTCCTGCGGTGATAGTGAGACTACTGCTTGAGACTCGAACAACAACGCCGTATCTTTATTTCTATGCTGTAATATTATACTGTAAGGATTGGGTGGCGATGATTTTTCCAATACTTTAAAACCTTTTGACATGGCCATGACTGCTATTTGGGATTTTATATGCAGCTAAGACCCATCCGCCCCTTTACGCTTTCACTCACATCGACCCACCATCACCAATCCAATATCCACTCAATTTTGCACAACAATCGACCACAAGATGAAATACAAATGTCAAAATAGTAATCAAATCAAATGACATTTACTTGACAGTTGACAAGCCAGAACAATTTGATTTTTTTTCTATTGATTTTTCTGTTCAAATAAAAAGACTTACCTTGCAGAATAATTTTATATAAATTATGACTCAAGTTGAACAGTTTTAAATGTAATTTTACACCTCTATTTATTATGGAAAAACACTAGATTCCTTCGGAATTATAATAAAAACATGAACATTACGCGAGTGAAGTCGTGGGCGAAAGCTTGTATATGTATACAAGCTGCGCCCATAGGTACCTATTATCTACTCATTTAGAGCGGACCGAAAGAGGATTGTAGCAAATTACAAACAGATTTTGAGTAGTGTTCCTGCAGTTAGAGCTGCGCAAAACATAGGGGGACTATTCGTCTTTCATTATTTATTGCCTCAGCGGTTTCGTGCTCTCAAAGATTGTAGTAGCACACAAGGAGGAAACTATTTGGTTGATGTATTTTTAATTCAAACAAAAGTCGAATCGTAAATATCTTTGTTTTAGCAATAAGTAGACACATTCCTCAACATTATTCCCTTAATTTAATAATAATATACAGAGCCAGTAAATATTCCTTGTATGTACAATATACAACTTAATCATATTTGAGATCTACGAATAATAAAATTATTCTTGCTTTATAAACTGAAGTTTACGTATGTTTTGTAGGCGTCAACGGAGGCAGGCGATACGAGGATTCGTCCAGTTTTCCTTCGGACGTATGTGTGGTATATCTCCTTGGCTGCCCGGGAGACGGTCGGGGGGATGACGTCAACGGAACTGTCAATGGTAAAGGCGCTGTTCACCGTCATCACCACGTGAAGGTCTGACTTGTAGCGCGGATTTGAACGACGCTCCAAGTTTACGTAGCGTCTATATCTATAAACAAAATGTTAAGTAACTTAAATTATTGTTTGATAGTATGGATTGTGCCTATAATACAACATTCAAAATACAATGTACACAGTAAATTGTCGTAAAAGGGGTCGTAGTTTCAGCAATTTCAAATTATTACTTACACTTGTATCTGTTCGCGGTATATTGGTATACCATAGGGACTTCTTATTCACCTCCATTAATAATACATCTATGTTACTCTGTGCTAATGTAGCATTCTATTAGTGAAATATTGTTTTTCACAAAAGAAAATACAATGTTTTTCATTATAATACTAGTATAGATTGCTGATACAGATCTGTAACTGCACCACATGAATTTCTTCTCCAGCATATTCTCATGACGTTATTTTGCCTTAAAAAGTAATGTTTCGAAATGAAGTAGCTACATATATTTGTATAAAGTGTTGTTTTAATAAAAGACAAGTACTCACACTATCATATCCCGTTTGGAGGGATCATTCAGGGGAACCCTGTTGGAACGTTTGATGGCGGGGAACGCGGGGGTGTCCTCCACTGGCGACTCTTCCAACACTTGGGCCAATGTCGCCAATGTTGGCCCCACTAGGCGCGAGCTCGGTGTTGAGCTCGTCAGGTCATCGTCCGTCGACGAATCGCTGTTTGAACTGACAAAAATCCAATATTAATATTCAATATATATAAACCGTGTCGGAGACCAACAAGTAATGAGCAGTAAACACGTCGAAATTACATGCAATATTTTCTTGCAAAAAAGGCGACGACTTTTTGAAACTGATCCCATTGTAATCTTTAAATATTATAAATTGAGTCGCCATATCCATACAAAGATATTCTGTTTGTTTGAATGTATCGTTTTCCAAGTTTCGGATCTTGATACTTTTTTCAGTAGCACACAGGAACTCAGATGGGTTTATGGCTTTGAGATTGAATTGATTTCTCTTTTGGCAAGCTAAGTAAATACATTCGCGGCATCTATTTAGATCCATATATGTGATCGGTATCACACGTCGACTAATTAGCTGTATACCAAACAAACATACTCGCTAGAGTTGTTAGAAATAGTGCTGGATCTGCCACTGATGACTGGATTCTTTGAGGTGGGCCCTTTGCTTGGACCCAACGCGCGGCCGCGCACTACAAATGGACTGAAGCTCTCTGAAAATGTAGGCGCCAAGTCACGCAGAGTGTGGAACATCTGAAATTAAATTAAACCAACCTATTATATGCTGTTAACTACAAATATGTAAGTAATTATAATCTCAAATATAAGGCAAAATAAGTTGGCCCGAAAGGACTATGGGTTACTTACAGAATAATTAGTTAATTATATTGTATGCTTATTTGTATTGCAGTACAAATATATATTTTTATACTGACGCATCTACATACCAATGATAATGTAATACAATGTTTTCAGCACTTTATTGTCGAGTGAGACTATCCTAAAGCTGTTACAGCAAACTTCCTTCCTCATTCACAAACTGTAGTTGAACCATTGGTTATGATTTCGCTAACTTTAAATATTACTGACTTAAAATACTAGGTTCTTCGATCAAAAATCTTTTTTCTCATGACCTCCGAACCTTGAACTCGAAGGAGTCCATGAAGACTGTGTACTCGAAGGGGCGATAGTAATCATGGTAGGGGTCCAGCATCTCTATGGCGGCGGGCAGCTGGGCGCCGATTACCTCGCAGCAAAGCTTGCGAGTCTCGCCCGCTGCCAGTGGTAACGCTCGACCCACGTCTTCGTCCCACCATTCCGTCAGCGACCTTTTAGCGGATATAACAGATCAATATTGGAAGCTAATAAGTTTTTTGTTTAGAACAAATATAAATAAGAGGCTGTGTAATTTTCGCCCTAAACGTTTGGTGCTAGAGACACCCATCGAAATATTCGTACTCCTACCGCGTATTTACAGCGATACTTTCGACAAGCACAGCGTGAAGGCTAATTCGAGCATTGATGTGACCAAATATTTTCAGTTACCACCTGTTTCCGGTACATGTACATGTACACCATGACCTCGGGGTGACCCAGTTAATAGTCGGTACCTGTTGTATTATGTAGACCATGATCTCGGGGTGACCCAATTAATAGTCGGTACCTGTTCCTGGGTATGTAGACCATTTCCTCGGGGTGATGCAGATAATAGTCGGTACCTGTTCCTGGGTATGTAGACCATGGCCTCGGGGTGATGCAGATAATAGTCGGTACCTGTTCCTGGGTATGTAGACCATGGCTTCTGGGTGGTGCAGATAGTAGTCGGTGGGGTAGTCCCAAAGGGGAGGACGCGCGGGGTCGGGCACGAACAGTCCCAGGAATAAGTTCATCGTGTTCTGCTTCTCCGCGTCAGAGAACGTGTTGGAATAGTAGCGACTCAACGTCTGCATTATATCGTTGCCGTGGGACGACCACGGCGCTGTTTTGCGGTAAGTTTTTATTCTGGAATAGACATTTTATTCTTGAACATGATAGAACATTTTTAAAAGTAGGGTATTTTTTTCACCCTCTATCTGGTGCGAAGTGTATGTCATTTAATTTTAAATTAGTAATATATATAGATTTCCTCATAGGTTTACTTTCAACATGAATAGCTTTAACTAAAAATTCGCAAAAGTTGACGAAACGTATAAAATACCTATACCTTCAAGCGAATGCTTCAGGCCATATACCTATCAGCGAATTGCCCACGACCCCGAGCTATACATACAATTATGACACAGATACATAAGATGGATGAAGTACGAAAATAACATGAGAGACCTGTGCACAAGTTGCGAGCCGCCGTATTGCAGCGCCAGCGTGTCGCCGTGGTCCTCGTAGAGCGCCTCGAGCAGTCGCGCGCAGTCCGAGTCGAACTCTATCACTGGCTCGCCGATCACACCCAGCGAGTATAGCTGAGGACACATTCATATTTTATAACTACACTAGCGACCCGCCCTGACATAGCTTCGGGTTCTAATTTTGAAGATTACTAGAAAAAGTTGACCTTTTTGCTCCACTTAACCCATCAGAGTTCAAGATCTACGATTAAGTAAAACACACGTAGACTAGAAAAACTATGGGTTCAAACAAACAAAATTATTTGGTATGGAAATGACGACTTTTATTCTTATACCCATTATATGTGTGGACGTATGTGAATATTTTCATTATTTATAAAAGGTAGCATTTAGCTTAGGCTTTGAAAAAAATCATGTCTTAACTAACATGACTAAAAAGAATACGAGTACCTACTGAAACTAATCCTTCAAATCAATTGAAATTAGATTTCCACAGTTAGTAAGTGATGACAAGGCGACAAGATGGCTAAGTAAAGAGCATAAGTTACGTGCCTGGTATGCGAGCACACATTTGCCGATAGCGAACTGCGCAGTATTGGTCCGGTCGAGGCAGTCGACGCAGTTGACGCGCGCCAGGCCGGTCTGCAGGCGGCCGGCCTGCGGGCCCGCAGCGCCGCCCGCCCAGTGCGAGCCGCACCAGCGCCCGCTCACGAAGATACCGGTCTTGCGGACCACCGTACGGGCGATGGTTGACAACCTAACCAACGATTCATCATGGTTGATGTCGACTGGTAGCGAATGCCTATGGCATTATTCCGTCTATGCAAAATACATACATACATAATATATGCCAACGCCTGTAGCCCATGTAGGTAAGCAGATACCACCGTTTGCCACATGCTACGATTTTACATACTTATTATGCTTCGTCTAAATTCATGCATCTCTTCATACACTTCTTTTGGTTACATCATCAGAGATCAAATAAAAATAAAAGTAAGAATCTAGTCTAGGCATGAACTTTGGATGTTTTATTTTAATGCAAAATGATATATGTAGACATTACATTCTACTATAATATGTATGATTGGTAGTAGTCCGTGAAAGTAGGTGGATATCATACTTATCGAGCACTTTAGCGTCAGCCCCCTTGTTCATACGCGCCATGTCCAAGTGGTAGTACTGCACTGCGTGCTCCGGCGGCAGGAACTGGTTCAGATACTTCACCGCGTTACTAATCACGTGGGTCAATAGAGACTCATGCTTTTTCTTCTCCCTTTTTTTGACCAAATTTAAGAACATTATGGGAGAGCCATATCTTCTCATCAGGTTATTTAAATGCTTTCCTGGTATTTCGGCATATGGATCACTAAGATCTACGGATATAGCTGGCTTTGGCACCATTTTGGAAACGTCTTGCGACCAGTAGCTTGGTATAGAGCCTCTCAATTGCACAAATGAACTGAACCTGTAAAAGTATGACATGTATATCTTGAAGAAACACAAAATATTCTAACATAATATAAGTAAGCAACTTACTTCCCTGCAGCAAATGAGGATACCATAGAGTCGTGTACAATTTGTTCTGTCTCTACCTCATTGGCCACATCTCCATGCATGTTAGCACCTCTCTTCAGGAACCGTGTGCCTGCATATCTATTACTTCTGCGAGCAATGAGGGTCAGGTACACAGGCCGGCCGAATATGTTCAAGTTACTTTGTTCAATGAATCCATGCACAATGTACAGGATCCAGTCTGGGTGAAGGTGAGAGTGGACGGCTGATAACAGATGACTGTTCCATACGAACCGCCACTCAGGCACTGCGCGCACACCGAAATCTAATCTTGGACTTGGTACCCTGTAAAAATTAAAAGTTTTATGATAACAAGCCACGACTTCGTCCGCGTAATTACTTTTTCCCTATCTTGGTTCTTGGGGCTAAAGCTATCTACCAGTGAAAGTCCCGTTAAAATCGGTCAAGCCGTTTCGGATATTAGCCGGAACAAACAGACAGACAGAATTTTAAAATATGTTTTTTTATGTCTGTACCTTGAAAAGTTGTTATTTTGGAATCACATACAAACACTTCAATTTTATTTATCTGTATGAATAAGTAAGTGAGGATAGTGTTGTAAATTTTATGAGTATGGAGAAACAAACCAATGTGATTGATTGCATTAACAGGCAAATTGAAGTTCAATATGATGTAAATAAAATACCCTGACTTCTCCTGTCTCTGTTGGACCTGTGCTTTAAATGTTTCAAATATGTCTTCATCGTCATCCTCATACATATGACAAGTGCACTCTTGTGGTTCAGATTCCTTGCTTCCATTCAAGTTGGCATGATACACAGCTGCTGTCACTGGCTTGGGGAATAGTGCAGGAGCCAAGCGCCTTGGAGGAGCCATGTTCATTTGCAATGTATGAGTAATGTCATAGCTGTAGCTGTAGTAGAAATTTGTGGAGAGGTCGATGGCAAGGAACATCTTTAGGTATCTCTGCTCATCGGGGTGTGGTGGCTTGCTGCTGTCACTGGGAATGTAAATAGTTGCTGTGTCTTCAATCTTGTAAATGGAATGAGAGCCGATGGATGCAATTTTCCTCCTTTTTGTAACAAGGATGATGTAGTATCCTTCAAGGAATCTAACAAATCCTGGAATAATAGGATGGTATTATGAGAAACTAAATAAAGAAATTTGCTTTTGCAGTATTTGTTTATTTCTATATATATAACTAACTGTGCCCCACGGTTTCACCGGCATTAGTATACCATAACTATTATAGGGAGCGTTCAAGTGTTACGTAACACAATTTTTTAAGATTTTTGACCCTCCCTCCCCCCACTGTAACGCTCAGTAACGTTTTTCTGTACCCCTACCCCCCCCTCTCTAAACGTTATGTAACACTCAAGTGATCATTTTTACCCTGAAGTCGCAAAAAGTTATGTTATAGTTTTTATTCTTGGTATAGTTTTAATTGCCTTATAATAAAACAAGAGATTTTTATGCATTTTGCATATTTTGTTTATTTTTTTATACATTTTGGCCTTACACACAATTGTTTTTCTCCTTTATTCTCCTAAGTATTTTAGCTTTTTTTATTTATAAAGTCTTCAAATAAAATAACATATTTATTTTAACCTTTGGCAATGCAATCATACACCTAAACCCAACTGATATTAAACTGAAAGAAATGTTACGTGTTGTAAGAAAGACCCCCTCCCGCCACTGTAACGCATCGTAAATTGAAATTTAGAGGACACTAAAACAAAGGTTTATTTCTAATTCTAACTCAAAGACTTGGTTGAAGGTGTGGTTTATGTGGCAACTCAATGTAAAGTATACTATGTAAATTGTTTATGTTTGTAGAGTGAAACGACATGTATTTGTGGGTGAAACCACGGGTGTTAGATAGTAAGAGCATATTTACCAACAATTCCAAATGCAGAGACAAGTTTGTTTAGCCCGCCAGTCTTCCCCGGCCTGTTCCCAAAGCCTATCATGTTGAGCAGCTGATGGATCTCTTGTTTATTGTACTCCACTTTGTCATCAACAAGTATCAATTCTCTTGGATCTGTTCTGTCTATTTTCAACACACGGAATCTACTTTGAGTATTGTTTGATCCAATCAGGAAAAATCTCTGAAAAACAATGTTTGTAGTGTTTACTATAATGTCTGACCTTCATGTAATTGTGATTACTAGATGATTAGTACTTAAATACTGACAAAATTATGTTCATGAAAAATTTGCTAGATAGACGGCGTCTCTGATAATCATTACTGTAACAATATATTCGAGGATCCCTGTAGAAAGCGGAGACCCTAGTGGTATAATAGTGAAGAAATGTAATTACTTGAAAAAGCTTACCGCTTTAGTCTCATAGAGCGCTATGCGCTGTATAGAACTAATAATAGGGTGAAACATAAGACTTTGTTTAGACATTTTTAAGTAATATTTTATACATTCAGTTTTATTAGTAAATTACTTGCGTCACGAAAATATTGCAATTTTTCGTATATGTAGGTTATTCTACAAAATTAAATGAAACAATTCAATATAATATTAATTAATTGTTTGTTGCTTTGCTACGAACAAACAAATAAATAAATTGTATCTTTCTCATGTCACTATTTTATTTAGTAGCTGTCAGTTAGACAGTATGTCACTATCACTTCAAAATTTTATGTTTATTAATTCATCTGATAGATAGTGATAATAGGATCGTAGCCCATACATCTGTAACTGTTCCTTTGATATACTTTTATATTTTCAAAGTGTTTAATGACTGCCCTTATGTTTTACCTACTCGTAATACTACTTCATTTAGCTTTTAACTCAGGTCTCTTCGTTATTGCGTCCGGGACCGTCAGTTCTCAAATCACAGGCATACCAAACGGCTCAACCAACGCTACTTTTCATAACCATAAGCTACTGAAATCTTTATAATGTTTTATGGGATATAATGGCCGATGGTGAACTGAAGGGAGCAACCTTCAGTTCACCATTCGTAGATATTTTAAGTCATAATAAGATATCCATTTTGTTTTATGAAGGTAGATAGTGTGGCTAAGTTACCATGTGTGTACTTTTGGTGTAAGTACCTAAGTACCTAAGTACGCTGTGTACCTACTTATTTACTACCCATAAATTTTATTATTTAGGTTTAGGTACTAATGAAGGCGAGCTCTTAAAATGTTATTTATATTTGTTTTGTGTTATATACCCACCTACTACCTAAATATCTAAGTAGGTACGTACTCCATCTATCTGCTGATGTCGTTACCTAATAGTTAAGTATTAACACATAACTAGGCACGTAGGTAGGTTCACTTAATCATGTAAGTATGAATAAATAATAGTAGTACCATTGAATCACAAACCCGTTTTTCTGCTTTTTACCGTTAATTTTAACGTGAACAATCCTATTATCCGATTGTTGTAGATGGACGCTTGCTACATCCCAGCTATGGCAAGCAGGATAGTCTTCTCTGACCAAGCATCAATCTGTAAAAAGGAGGGATATACCTAACGGGATATTTACTATTTACGGGGGTACTGTATACAGTAAGTTCACCTTACGGAAGATCGCAGTCAAATAATGCTTCTTACCTTACGGTAGTGTTTTGTCCCTGTTTAGAGCCACTGTGTTAACTATAGTGAGTTAGCGATGATATTGGGCACATAATAAAGGTATAGACATTCATTGTGAGGCCTGGATGAACATTATCGCGGGGAACCTCCATAAAAACACGTCATATTTGTTTCAATTTAATTGTGCTGGTTTTACGCGACCTTCTCCAACGTAAATCAAAAATACGATAGGTTAACTCGTTAACCTGCATGCAAAGTACATTCTGAACGGGCCTTATTGTCACAAGCAAGATTCAAACCTGCATCCGGAGGCTGTCGAAACTGACTAACCTAGTTGATTGGCTTACAGCACCCTGTATCAATAAGTAGGTAGAGCTACTTACCAACAGAGTCGATTCAATTGCAAAATCCTTGCAAATTCATTAATCTAGCCTCTCATCACAGCCCGTCTATTTTTGGTCGCCACCTATAACTTATTTTAGGTCGTAAGTAAATACATAGTAGTTTACAGCCTAAGTATTTGTTAGGATTTTGATTCGGTTCTAGTACCTGATAATATCCTAAGTACCGAATCATCCTTAACCTTTCGATATCTACGCCGGTAGCGATACGACATAATACATTATGGATTAAGTAATATTGGTACCGACATCATGAATATGCTAAGTACTCTTACTTAGTGGGTCTCTATTGCGCCGTTTATCTACATTAAGCCTAAAATATCCTAGTGGTCGACCGCCATTAGGTGAATGGTTCAAAAGCCTGTATATAACTATTAGGTACTAGCGGACGTCGCGTGGTTTCACCTGCAGTTCCCGTTCCCGTGGGAGTACGGGGATAAAATATAGCCTATGTTACTCCTTGATAATTTAGCTATTCATAACTGAAAGAATTTTTAAGATTAATCCCAGAGTTTCGGAGCTTTTTCAATGCAAACAAACAAATCTTTCCTCTTTATTCGCAAAGAGGCGAATGCTCAGACAGACGGTACCATCATGTCATTTGCTCTGAAAATTCTACTTAGCTCTTGTCCTTGGTCACTAGCTGGGAGAGAGTACGGTCTGAGGCCACGGTCCACTGTTTATTCTTATCATCAGGCTGCAAATGCCATTTCCAAAATCTACTTCGAGTTGTTGTGGAAGTTCTTAATCTCCATCAAACACCTCCCTGAATGCAACGAATATGAAGTTTTAAATCTTAGTCGGTCTTACGGTTGTTTAGTCAAAATCCAGATATTTAATCCAAAACTGATTAAATATCTTATCAAGTATTGAACAAAATTATCACCATGTCACTATGTTGCCTGTGCTCAAAGCTTTAAACATAGAGAGCTACCAGCTTCCAGGCGACGTAGGATATAATATGAAAGCTAATGTAATCATTAATCCACCATTTATTATGAAAACACACATTGCGTAACACATGCCTGCTGCTCATTTATCATTGATGTTACATTAATAAATCAGTTAAGGGAAACGTGTATTTAGACACGTTCTACCTAATGTATTGGTGCCTTCGCGTATGCGAGGCACTCACTATCCCTTAAATAAAGACGCAGGTAGGTGCAATTGGTACATAACTAGTACCTACTGGTACGAAGCATGGGTGTGCGCTGCATAATATGTAAAGTAACATATTGTTACGTCGAGTTGCCACTCCCAGCCTCACTCAAATATTTGTGTGGATTTGTAACTGGGTCAAACCTGTGGCCCTTAGCTCGGGCGTCACCTTCTCCTGGTGTCGCCTTCCCAGATTGCGTATTTCAATGTCCGTTTTTATGATGAGCCATGTAAGTGAAAATAGGCTCGGGTGTGCATTAATTGTGTGAGTCCATGTGTGTAAATGGAGGCTTTAGGGCTCCGAAATAGAGGCAGGCGGGCAGAGGCAGCGCGCAGGCGCGAGGGGGCGCTGTGGTCGCGCGAGGCAGTCCCGTGCGCGTCGCCGAGCCCGCTGTACCTGTGCGCCGTTACTCGCCAGTCGCCTCACCTGACGCACCGATACCAACCGCACTCTATGAAATAACAATGATTCCGCAGACTGTCCCCCTCGCCGTGGTGTTTCACTAGTTGTTTATGTGATCAAATCTGCCTGTGCGCCCCTGCCGCCGCCGTCGCCGCCGCTCCGCTCCAGATAGGGAAGCTGCGCTGCCCGACCGCCCGACTACACTGGAATGCGGCAATTTTAACTACTGCGGACCCCGGGACCCATTCACAAATAGGGATCAAACGTGGACTGCCCATGCAGAAGGTAAGTTTAGAATGTTAATCTTAGCATTATCTCACGGTAGGAATTCATAAGAGTGATCGTGAAATTTAGACCCCGCATCAAATTACGATAGCTCTTTACGAAAACCTTCTAAAACAAGCACGTAATAACACTCTCATGCTAATGTTTTTAGTGAATTCTCTATATTCTGCGAAGCCTGGAACATGATCTTGTCATGCGGCAGATATCAAGATAGACAATACGAATATCAGATAGATAAAATAAGGAAGTTTTTTTTAGGTATTGACCGTGACTACATGTTACATCCTTTTCTTTATGACTGCACTAGGCGCATCCGCAATCATTTACTTGGATTGTAATTAATAAGACACCTTTATTGTATTACAAATATTATGGATATCTTTTTCATGATTTATGGAGAAATTAGAATTGAAAGGCACTTTATATTTTCAATGGCATAGTAGCACATGTATAGACACGTCTATGGCCGAAACATTACAAACTTAAAATAAAGAATACTTACTTGTTCGATAGTATATGCTAATATTAATTAATGCTAAAAATATTACAGAGCAACTGCTTTTCCGACTGACTTTTTTGGTCAGTTAATCTGCTTTAACTGAACGCCCAATCACAAATTCAGTAAAAGCTAAGATTTCTTAACTTTACTTTAACGACACACTGGAAAAATGCGTATTTTACATGATAAATAAAATATCCGACAAAAATGATCGAGATTTAATCAAACATCTATATATTTTTGTGAATATCCTTTACTACGAACCTGACATGACTTTTCAGGATAAAATCGATCGAGGCCGATCTCTCTGAAGAATTATATCACATCTAGCGGATAAAATGAAACCAAACATATTCTCGATTTTTTACATTGAAAACGAAAATGATTAATTCAATTACGGCACTTATGAACGCCGAGAAAATTACCACCGGTTCGGCAACTAGGGTTCTGAGAACAACGTACAAGAAACTCATCTGGTGTCTTGTAAATTTACTTCACAATAGCCCGGACAAAATGAGAGATAATTTTTATATTCTAGGTTTATAAAAGTCAGATTCTTTATAATTGACCGCAATATTCAATAAATGTAAGAAAAAGATGGTTCATGCCAAGAACCACGAGGCACAAATTCATTGAACCTTACGTTTTCTATTGAAAACCATCCATCCGCAGAAAATTTGATTTTAACTGGAAATAAATAAAATAGTCGAATGAAACGAATGATAAATAAAACTGAATCCATTGGGTCCAGTTAATATGGTGAGGCTTCGTTATAAAATGGTGAAACCTCAGTGATGCCAGCACAGGTACCCGGCGGATTAAGTAAGATAGATCACTTTCTTTTTGCTCGGCTAAGAGTCTAGAGAGATCTATCCAGCTTGGCTCTCAATATCTCACGGCAACGACGGCTATGAATAAAAATACTTACTGAAATTGTTACTTTTATCTCAGCGAGTGAAGTTTACATTTACCATTTTTTGTGTGATCAACAACCCTACATTTGGTGTAGTGTGGCATAACGTTGATTAAAAATAGTTTATATTTAGAACTACTAAACAAGCAGCTCATTCGAGCTGAATGTATATTTGATCATGAATCAAAATTACTGATTTAGAAAAAAAAGTAGTTTTAAATGTATTAGTAAATTTCCCAGCATGATAGAGCAAATTACACTAATTTACTCCGTGGTTGTTATATATAATCACTCATCCCATTGAAAGATATTTGGCATATACCGACAAATTCTCACTAAGCACGTGAGCACAGATGTCGTTTGGTCTTACAATTACAATACAAAAAGGCACGTAGGTGGCCGCATTATGGCCCAAGGGCGGCGCGAGCTTACCGAAAGCAAGAATCCGTCTTTGATACATTAAAATGTTCCCGTAGCTACAATTGATTTACAAAAAAATACCTTAGACTCTAATTTGTTCCTGGGACACAACAGGCTCCCAAATCTATGTGTACTGGAGAACTTGCGACCCCAAGATGATATTGCAATTTACGAAAATTACAAAGATAGCTTGATAATATTCGTTTCAAACTACTAATGTGTGCTTGATATAGTGAATATCATTCTACTATCGGTATTTCGGTACCCTTCTTGATACTTAGCAATTTATTGTTTGGTTGTTTATGTCCGTATTAACTTACATTATTCGCATTGAATTCTATAATGAAACTATTCGATAATATTATAAAAGCTAACTACTAGGGTGCTTACTACTGGCGTTAGTAATACACGACAGGACAAGTGTTGATTTTCGCAAGGATTCTCTAACAACTGCTCCACAACGTCCCTGGCCCTATGACCCACACACATAATGAGCGACACAGTTCACTTTCCCTTATATTGAAATGTGTGCATACGAAAGAGGTAAGTCAAAGTACAGTGTTTAGACCACAAAGGTAGTGAACAACCTTCCTAAATAATATAACGAGAGCAAAGTAGCAAGTAGGTCATTAAAAGACACCAGTCGTTTTTTTATCAAAAATATTTATTGTTTAATTTTGTGATTATAGTTTCATAAAGTTCTAACAGTTCAAATATGTTCAAGTAAATAGACAGTTAGATAGTTAAAAATACTTATCGAGTGTTAATTTTCGCTTCTATTAAATTGCTTATTCCATTTTTGGGTAGGTAGTACATACGTGTGAAACTATTTATTTAGTAACACTTTATTGATTTATTTTACTACATAGATATTATATTATATTATAGGTACAAATGGCGGTCTTATCGCATCTTCCATACATCCATGGGATGGATTTTTTGTATTGTAAGGTAATACGTCTATGGTTGGTAGTGTGCTTATAAATAGTGTAATCGTTTAACTCAACGCTTACTAGTTATTTGCTACCTTTGTAATATAAAAAGTTAGGATTGAAAAGTTGTTGTAGTAACATTTTTCTTCAAAATAGTTAATTAGAAGTAATCTAGCGCACAATCAGCAACGTCATCCACGGGCTGTTAACCAACTGCTTGTGGAATATAATTTGAATCGAATATATTTATTTTGTATATTTTTAACTAACTTCAACAAAGGAGGTGGTTATCAATTCGACTGTATGTATTTTTTGTTTTATACGTATTTACTAGCTTTTTCCGTGAAGCCTAAGGTGATATACATAATGGTATATTTATACAACATTTCAACGAGAATATATTCCATCGGTTTAAATGGTTTGGCCGTGTGTTTCATGGTAATGTACCAGAGAGTCAGACAAACAGACGGACACAGCCCGCATTTATAAATAGAGCGTATATATAGATAGATGTAAAACAGTTCGTGATAGTAGATTTGTTAGGGTAAAAAGAAAATGTAAAAAAAGAAGTTTCCTTCTAGGTACAAGACTGTGAGTTAGTGCTCGAACCTGCAATCTTTATACATTGAACGATATTTGCTCGCGACAAAGCACGTGCCGGTCCCGTTTCTCTTGATTTCACAGCGAGGAATATCCTGTCTTCGGTAAAGACTTTATTAATAGTGACTTGACTCTACATTCAAACGCTCTCCGTCATATTTTTTAACCCAAACTTCTTATAATATTTTCGGTGCTTCTCGTGTCGTCGTGACTCATAAATCTTCTTTTATTAATGACATACCTTCCTCTTTTCATACGCCATAAGGTACCGTTCTGAATCTTCAAAAGCTTTCTTTGCAGTAATTCGGTGCAATCCAATGCACGAGTCACAGATATTATTGACATTTCTAACATTCTACAACGAGTTTGATATGGCGATAGGCACCTGCGACACAGGTGTGGACGACGTTGGCCGCTCTTGACACACATCCGACCTCAATGCACATACATTAAGTATGTGGTATCAAAGGGATTCGGCCCTATCAAACTTTCCGATGAAATCCGATGTCGTATAAGTCATGGATTAGATGCTATAAGTAGACGAATATTCTACTCAGACATTGGTATGTTGGCAAAATTGGGTTATGTTCGCCTCCTTATATAATATCTAAATAGATCTTACTAATATCATAAACGTGAAATTTTGTTATGGATGTATGGATGATAGGAATAGGAAATAAAAGTAAAACGCAATAATACATCAGACAAAATAATAAATTCACCCAAAAATAAGTCAAATCCTGCGCAGACGGATTCGTGGGCCCAGCTAGTTCTTTCTTCTAGAATCATTAGATCAAATTTTAACAATACCTAACCAAGTTTCTTACCAATGAACATGAGTTAGGTACTTACTTAGGTGTAAGACAAAATTAATAAGTCAGATTTTTCAGTCTTTTCGCTTTCGAATATTCTCTAAGTATATGTTTTACTTCGTACGAGCACACCATTAGCTGGCTGCACCTAACCTACCTGATGAATATAAAATTACTGTGATCGTACTTAACTTGTGAACCGCGTCCTTGTCCCCATTCAAAACGCTGCCATAATGTATGAGGGTCGGTTTGTTCTGTTCACAGCGAAGTTACAATTACCTTACACAGGTAGGGGAGTATCGACAAAACTACTAGAAGGCACAGCTACCTCTCGGCGGGTGGCGGTGACGCGTCATTTACCTATAAACAGTCGTGTACTTCGCTCAAGGATCAATAAAAGTTCTGCCTTATTTTTTAACCCATAACCGCTGCGTCTTACTACAACCGTATCAAAGTATTTGTTCACCATGGACTTACTTTTGTATTTAGTTCATTAACGCTGTACAATAACACTTTAATAGTCAAAAAAAGTTGCCATTCAATAGACTTTATTGAATGGGTAGCCAGCCATATAAATTCGACAACGTGGGAACCTCAAATAAATAAGGCTGACTATTCTGTTGACCGAAGTCATTTTGGTGCTGGAGTTTTAAATATTGGCTTAGGAACGGGTATCGAGTATTCTCTATTTTTACTGGGAAACCGGAAAGGGTTCCATCAAGGGCTCTTTCAAAATAGGAACATTTGAACTAGGTTTTAACGGCTCATGCTACAAACCGGTTTATGCCAAAAGCATAACTTGTATACTTTGACTTACCAAAGTGTACGTTAGATTTGGTTGCATGTTCTCAAATGGGCAAACCTACTTAATGTTAATTAATTCATGTGAAGGTGACAAGCTTATACGCGAATACGAACATTTCGTGCCGTATATTATGTAAGTAGGTCTCGCTGAATACCCAATTACATTTATAATGGGTAAGTAATTAAATTCGAAAACAATAAACATTCGGGTGCGATAATATTTAGCGGCCATACAGGATTTTAAGAGCACTTTTAATTAAAATCCATGAAAAAATAACGGTGTTTTTGGATTCGTGTCTCATCCTCGCCGCAGAATGGAGGCGAAGCTAACGAGGCGAGGCGGGGCGGGTTACTTCACTTGCACACAATACAGCGAGGCGGGCACTCGCCAGCTCGCCATACTAGCGACTCGTGCCTCGCCTCTGACTCTGCCTCGTGTCCCGAGGCCCGAGGCTGAGCTCGAGCCTCTGCCTCGACCGGGGGTCGCGCCCACCTCCATTACAATGCACGCCACGTAACGGCGGCATGTGTGACCGGCCTTATGATCAACAATCTGTTATTCTATTGTCGTGCGTGAAATACACTCAATTTGGAGATATCACTGCGCTCGTCAATTATCTATCTCGATGGTTTCATAAACTATTTTTTATTCCAGTAGTTATCATTATTAAGATTCGTAACGGCTCAATTTCGCAGGTACATCTACTAATGCAACTACGCATAAAGCTGCTAGAAGTTTAATACATTTCTACGATTGGTATTAAGTCAGAAAACCAGCTGATTACGACACTAACAAGCCTGTTTTAATGTTTTATTTCTTACTTGCTTGTATCATCACAGAGCATCTGACAACTAAAGGTAGTCAGGCTTCATGTCTTCAGCTCACATGTCCAATGAATAATAATATTGAGCTGTAATTTCAGTATAAATTAATTGCACATTGTATCTCCCCCTACCGGCGCGGCACGGCTTTGTAGCGGTGGCCTGCAATTAAAACTTGGTTCATCTATTTTATTAAACAATTCTGGGAAAAGAAAGTGTCCTTCGCAATTGTTCCAAAGATCTCACAATTTTGTTGTACCTATACTAGAACATGAAACAATGTAAGTAAATCATGTGTGAAGTCTGAACATAATATTTTTCAAAACTGGTTCCTTTTCATAGTGGAAGTATTTAAGTATGTACATTATGTTTAATTTTAGTACAAATGCATTTTAATATATTAATTATGTTTATACAAATATCAGAAGAATATCACATTTGAGTAATAGGAAAAAATATAAAATGGAATATCCTCGATTACAAAAGATCTTAGTATTTTTATTGTCAATACCTATGGGAAATTCATCCTCAGCTGGCCTAACTACTATTGGCTCTTTAATTACCAAATAGTTAATCCCTTTTCTTAACTGTCACTGTCATCTTAATATTCAGCTAGGAACAAGTTATTATAAGTAATGTCACATTTTGAAATAATACAAAACCAATGCACTCGTTTCGAATTTATGCCCGAACTAGTTTATGGACACATATCTTATTTATCCTCAATCAATCAGTCGATAAACTTGTAGCCTTCATTTATTTACTCCGGCCTTGAAGAAACTATAATATTACATAAGTGTATTCAAATTTAGCGCACGTATAACATTATCCAAATAATATAGTGAGAAGGTTTGATCAAAGCGAATGTTACACAAGCGTAAACTATTCCACACAGAACAACTGACGTGTTACCATGGACTGCGCTGACAGGTGTTGGAAGGCATGAGCACTCAGCACCGTGTTGTATTGTGACAGTGACTGGACATAATAATATTCACATGGCAGCGACTGGTTCCACGCCCCGTGACTTATTGTCACCCACCCAGCCAGCATGCGAATTATGCCACCATTTAGCTTCAAATACAGACGGAATACAAACAAGTACAAGTAAACAACACAAAATCATCAAAGGATTCAGAATCGCAGTCAAATCAGCGTTTCATAAAATATTTACACTAAAAATGGAGGAACAAAGAGGCAAGGAACACACTTTTTTGTGTTGATTTCTCAAAAAGATTGCTCTCGGATGCGTGTAGAGGGGCATTTTGGCGGAGGGTGGAACAAGGCGAGCCATTTGTAGGCGCCAAGTGTTTACTGAGGAGTCGGTGTGGCATCGCTAATGAGCAGGGAATCGGAGAAAGTGCTCGCGTGGGCTGTAACCGCGGCCACCGCAGCCTGTGTGCACTCCGCCGCCCTGCGCCGCCGCCCTGCCGCCCTGAGACCTCCTCGACACTCGCTCTCTTGTTATTTCCTACGTGTTTAACATACTATCTCCGACCTCCTTACAACTAATTAATACAGACAAATATACAAGCAACTAAACACCGAGCCTTTACGTTCATGTTCTCTGACGTCAATTGTGCGGCCTTTACTTACACTTCGAATTATTTCCATTTCACTTAATGTGATGAGTTTGCGTCGCTACACCAATTCGTTTATTGACTTCAGTAAACAGTGAAAACTGTTTTGCATAATGTTGTTTGTGACCTAAAGTAATGAAACATTTTTGTATGAACTTGCATCATTAAATGATCACAACAATATTACACATAAACACAGGATTATAAACGTGGCCGATCATATTGTGTTATTTGATACATGGACGACTTTATGCAGTACAGAATCTGGATTAGTAAACTGATAACACCATTGGTTGAGGCTCTCTAGGCAACTTTTTGCTTAAACGATTGACTAGGCAACGTCTGGTTTAGTATGTCTTATTGAGTTACCATTCTCGATGGAGATGTGTTCTAATTAGGTAATTAAGCGTAGTAGTAGCGTGGAGTGGTCGAGCCGCGCGGGTGGCAGAGTGTCCGTTACATAATTGCAGTTGACGGATCCGGGGCGGCGGCGCGGTGAGCTGGTGTCGGAAACCTGCTGGACGGGCGCGGTTCGACGCCCGAACACTTGTCGCGTCCACACTACCGACCAAACATATTTTTTTCACAATTCCCATAACCATGCTATCTCGACCTTGGATATTGTTTTTAGAAACGGCGGGGTTTGCTAACGACTGCGCTGATTGATATCTATTAGGGATTCGCTTGTGGCGGTTGATCTTTTTTACTGATTGTACATTTGAAAATAATGCCTTTACCAAGATTTGCTTTAGCGCATTATTAATTGAAAATCAAACAGTTTTATTATATTCACCTCTCAGAGTACGTGTGCAGTGACTACCAGTGGGTGTGGTAACATTTTGGTCGCAACCTCTTGTACATACTAGCTTTCTAGCCGCGACTACGTCAGCGTAGTGCTTATAGTACCCTAAGTCCGTTCCTGGAGTAAAAAATTCTCTATTCCAATATTCAGTCAAATCGGTACAGCAGATTCAAAGGGTAACAGACAGGAATAATTTCGCATTTATAATATTGGTGAAGTTATTTATTATTTCTTTAGATGAAGCATAATTATTGACGGCTCCACGTCATCCAAAATGCACATATCACATATTGCACATACTTATGATAAAGAGAATAATATTAGAGAAGAATGTATAAATTAAGTTGAGTAAAGAGCAAACAGTGGTGCGCTCGAGTGTTTGCGGGTTGGACGCCGTGTTTGCACTCAATAAGCCGCGCAAACACACTGGCTGAGCTATTCTTCATCCCAACCGTCTAACACTCTTCGCAATGTAACTTGGTACTACGACCGAATCGTATGTTTACAAGTGGAAATGTTGAATACTATGCAACGTAAGTTGAATATAGTTTGATGGTGCTGTTTTTCGATACACAATTACATACTTACTTAATGTAAACTTGTATGTACCAATCCATTTGATATAACAATTTATGATCGGGTAAAGTATTCTGTTAGTTTCCAGATGACGAAAGCAATCACAATATTACCAAACGTAATTATTAGGTATGCGATCTAAATGATATGAGGCGCCATCTTGTGGGTAAATAAGTTGTTATTCTGTCTGTTCTGTAATTGAAATTTATTGAGAATAAATTTATTTACGAGAAATATGATAACAATGGAAAATAATTTATTTAAAATTACACGTTCATTGCATATTTCACCCATTTTGGCCATGTACATATTTAACGTTAAGTTTTTGCTCGTGGCAGCTTTAATATTAAAGACGGATGTAAAATACTTACATCATTACGCGAACGAAGTAGCAAGTAGAACTTAGTTGAAATCTTTAACAGAAAATATATATCAACTAAACAAAAATACAGAGATCAACAAAAATATCAACTAAACATAATCAGAAAGCATAAGTTAGGTATTTCTTTGTTTGTTGCGCACAAAATTAGATTTTCCCACATTATGTCAAAACGCGTCAGATTCTGTAAAGCTTAATGCCTATCCTCGACCCAAATTCTGAAATTGCATTTCATTTCAAGTTTTGAAAATCAGCCGTCAAAGGAAAAGCTTCTTTTATTCCTTGGGGACGTCGTTTGTATAGGGACGAACATCGGCAGGTTGGATTCTCCAATCGTGTTTTATGTAAAGATTACCCGGACAAGCTGGATATCACCATCATGGATAGGCCATTTACTACTAAATGTTTTCTTTATGAGGCGATTAAGAGATCAATATATGTGCACGATGCGATATTGGGCAGTAGGTAAGTCTTAAAGTGGCATGGCACTCTATCCTTCAAATAGGCACTCTATTTTTCAACTCATACACAAATTTGTAGTTGCTTTAGACAATTTATATGTTCAACGCTCAAAATCGAATTAATAAAATTCTCGTGTCGCGGTGTTCGTTACCAAACTCCGCCGAAAAGGCTGGATCGATTTGTATAAATTTTGTGTGCATATTGGGTAGGTCCGAGAATAGTCCACATCTATTTGTCATATCCCTAAATGAAAAGGGTGATCCAAAAAAATATGTGGCAACTCAACGTTTGCGGGTCAAAGCTAGTTGCTTTATAATATTATTATCTTTGGTATTATTTGTCTGTTAAGTATAATGGCTTTTACTTTACAGACTAGATAAGTGTAATTATAGAGTATAAATAATGTCCTAGAGTGAAATTACTCAACGCGCGGCCACAACGATACACGAGTGAAACAAATGTAAATAATATGAACGGAAGTATATAGTGGTACTCTCACACAGACAACAGCAGGCCCGTGATGGATGGCCCCTGAGCGTATGGTCGAACGTACAGCGCCGCGTTGAGAGGAGATTACAAATAATTTCCTTTGTTGCGACCAGACTAGCTCCTCATTCGTTGGCGCTTTTTTACTTAACTGTGTTTAGAGGTCATGTACGATTTGTTGCTAACAGATTACTATATTCTTCAGATCGCTATGTTCTATAGATGGAGTTATTGACGATTCTCAATGAATTGTTCAGCTCATGGTACTCCTACCGAACGGGGCTTTGATTGCCAAACTCACCAAACTGTTAATTGACACACGCGTAAGTTTTAATACATACAACTATAGTTTTCTACTAACTAACTTTGGTTCAGATTAAGAGCTATCATTTAAAACGTTGTCGAATCGTTTATTTTCTCTATTGTCAGTCTCATCTTATTACGAACTGCCAACACCGTCCGAGCATCATCAACGTTTCCTATGTTTTGCGTGCTTTAGGTTGTAATGTATGTTTTAATATATTTCATATCCACCGCAGTGGTGATGGCCTCTCTAACTTATTACCTAGGTTACGAAATCTCTTATTCGTTTTTGCAACTAATTTGATGAAGCGATAGATTTCGCGTTTAATTAGTTGCTACAAGGTTATGTTGGCAAAATTCAAGGTATTTTGCTGCAAAAGGGGTATTTCAAATAATGTTTAATAAAAAATACTAAGTAGCCTCATTTACTGCCCGTGTTTGAAGAATAGTCATCATATTTGAAGAATAATCCATCTTTTTATTCTTACTTTCTTCAGGACGTAAGCTTAGTGTATCTTGCATAATGCGATCTGATTGGGTCACATTAATAGACAGTTTGGCATTTATGTTTAAAGTATATACAGATACTTAAGTTGTAAGTATATCGATTTTCTATAGTGCTTTTGAGATGTGCCGTTAAAATTTTATTGCAAGGATGACCTAGCCACATAGGGGCGTATTAAATATTAAATTATTGACAGTCGCGGCTCATAAGAGTATTGAATTCTTGGCCGGAGTGCACCCACGCACCTTTTGAAACATAAGTCACATATCCTATTGTTACAACAAAGATGGCCATTGATTTTTTTAATCACTCGACTATGACCGTGACATAATGCTACAAGCAAAATGTCGACAACATCTACTTTTTTATTCAACTGTCAAAGCGATTATCAAATTGAATGAAAAATATATTAAGATGTTACCACATTAATGGCTGGTTTAATACTGCGGTTCTAATTGGGCTAATATCAATTGACGGATTTTGAAATTAGCCTTCTTATGTTTGATCGGATCTAATTCCATTCCCATTAAAACATGATTATGTTTTGTACAAAACACATTATTTCTATAGTGTATACAAATATGATACGTATACTATCATCCTATCGGTATTTGTGTTTGGCATTTATTGAACGGAACTCTTTCCCATACCGGGGTGTATAAAGTTGAAGTGTCTAATATTATTTTCGCAATATTCCAACATAAAAAAGGACAACACGATGGAATAAAACTTTTTTATTACAATAACAATATGGGGCGATAGTAACCGGGAGCGGTATCATTGTTTAGCCTTTGGCGGAGTTTTCTCATATCGGGTGTTCCGCTCATTTCACCGCAACTTATGCCAGCTTCCCGCTAAACTTCAGGTTAATTAACTCCTCCCAGCGTGAGGAAGAACTGATAAACTATTATTATACCCTGTTGTGGCGCTCATAGCGCAACTTGGGAGGGTGCTTCTTAATTAAACTACCAGTTAAGTGCCATTATATTTCGATAGCTTTGCCATTTTGCTTTGGTATTTATACTTTGAGTACCTACACACAGTTTTGAGTGGCGTCATTATGTGAATATGTAGGAGGTACTTAGGTGGTAACGTGTTTCATTGTCAGTGGCGAAGGGGCATAGTTCACTACGCTGGCCCAGTTCTGATTGTTATATATTGTCGCTATCGGTCGAATCTTTAAATATCGCCTCACTTATTATTACCGAAAACGATTTCTTTCAACTTAGAATAAAAAGTTTGAATGACGTGTGTTTACTTCAAGACAAGTACAATGTTAGCCCTCATTATTATGATTAATACATTCCGTTGACGCACGCCACGACTACCACGCCACCCACTTACCCCGACACGAAAGCCTGTGCCACATAAATACAAGGAGGTGCCGACGATAAGGTAAAATTAAACGACCTCACCCACTACTGCAGCTGTCATAAACGAAATGACATTTTCTTTCACCATATTATTATGCATCCCATCAACAACTTCTCACTCAGCTTGACGGCAACTAACAGCATTAAGTTAAAGTCAGCAGTCATGGACAGTATAAGCGAATTTTTTTCATATTTACTCTGTAATTTCTTTATTTTTTGACATACAGTCTTAGGGATTTGGAGGTAAATTAAAAACTCTTTTCTCAATCAGTATTTAATGTATAATTACAGTTTAGTACTTAGTACAATAAAATAATATAAATAAACAACACTCCTACTTAGACACCAGAAATGGAAAGTAAAAATCCAGTGTTGTGTTTTAGGGATAATTTATGGTATGGGTTATATTATAAAATTGATGCATTTCTATTGATAAATCATTAAATAATAATAGTTTCAACAACGACGATACACCAGACATAAAATAAGATGGTAAGTGTGCCTACCTCGCGATTCTAGTAAGAAATTACGATTCCCGACACCAAATGACTCCGCGAAACTTACAACCGTTATGGCCGCAATCAAAATGGGTGTCAGTAGTCAAAAACATTTGTTATGACATATAAAATACTGGCACAACTGATCGGTATTGACATTTGAAAAAAAATACTGCGCGTTTGCTTAATTTTGGTAGAAAAAACAAAAAATTACCATCACTGGTCCGCGACCAACATAGGTGCCGTTACCTTATATATATACACAGATACACAGAACAGATTTTGGCTCGAAATTTGCTTTGACATTTTTAATACTTAAAGCACAGCTAGCAAAGTAAATGTTTAGAAAAGATAATGCAGTCACAAAAATTATTGCAGGCAGGTTTACCAATAGATAACTGAATAAGACTACAAAACTTGTAATGAACATAAATAAATACGATTAAAGAAAAACAAAATACATTAACATTGTATATAAACAGTTTGTGTGTTAGTATTAAAAAGGTATTAGGGGTATTATTAAGGTATATTCTGTGTATTAAGTGTTAGTTGCCCGATTGCGGTGGGAGCGACCCGGGTCACGCAAATAGGTTAATAGCCGCCAAAAAAGCGCCGTAAAGGAAGCTTAATCAAAGAAAAATATAGCTCCTTTTGAATCCGACGCTTTATCCAATACACCAAGTGTGCGGAAGTCGTTTCTAAAGCTACTGACGATGCGAACATTAAGGGATGTTACACGAAATTATTTTAAAATGATTTAAAATTATAATTAATTCATCGCCGTTTAAATCAATCGGCTATCAACAGGTTTTATGGTAGGCATCTATAAGGATATTACAGACAGCAAATTTTTCATGTTAAGGCTTCGCGTAAATTTGAATACCTACATATAATATAGTTACATGTTAAGGAAAATTAATATGTATAGAGGACGGGTAGTTAAAGTAACTTTGCTCGTTTATGCTAATTAAAATTGCAGACGTAGTTACAACCGATAGTCCACTTTGCACAGGTTTAAAATTGAGTTACCTCCACAGGCCTCCGCTGAACACCGATGGGGTAAATTGATACCGGCCGGAGTACACCCACTTCACTATTAAGTTAAAATCTAAACTGCCTGTTTGTATGATACTGTTATTTATTTTTATTTAAAATATTTTTATTTATTTAAAATATGAACATGTTTAGAACAGTGAAGGTAAGGATTAGCTGTGGACACTAGCAAGGGTTGCTGTTTGAACTGTAGCGTAACAATGGCGGTTCAAGGATGGTTCTTGAAATTAAACAAAAATAGATCGAATACCTTATTGTAACTTTGTATTGAAAGGAAACTGACGAGACAATATTTAAGGTGAACGTTGCCTGTTATATTTAGTTCGGCGGTATATATCGTCACCCCTAGTTTTGGAGTTGATTAGCCGGGCTTAAATTCACAAACAGCCCGTAATCCCTCGATACTGTTGGGAAATGACAAATTGGCTGCTATTATAGGAAACGGAGCGAGGTTAGAAAGCTTGTGTATTTTTCGTATCGTGTATATAATATAATGCGGCATGCAACAGTTACAACACGGGCCTTGGGTTCAGTCATTATGGCTCATGCCTCATGTACAGTTATTCATGTCGTAACGTCTTTTCGACCCATTGCTCTATTACTGCTTCACTTTCCACCGACGAACATCTCAATACTATTTTTAAGCAATCAAAACTTTGATTGTTTGACCACCCTCACGAGTTTCATTTTCGAGGCCATAGACTGTTACTAATCCCGAGGGAGATTATTACACTTTGTTGAATACGCTACGAACTCTATGCATATATCTCATCTCTTAAACAATATTATATTCAGCAGTTAAGACATACGCACAATATTATTTGTATGCTGAACATTTTTCGACTTGAAAGAAAGTTCCAATAAAACGGATATTTTATAGGCAATTATCTTGGTAGGTAGTATCATTATTTTATTACATCTAAAAATGTTTAACTTATGTTTCCAATTTATGTAATGAATGATTTTAGAGGGCCCATTACAGTTACATATTTCAAATATGTAGTTCTGGACCCTCTAAAATCTTAAAATACTAAAGTAGTATGCGATGAGACCTTATGAATATTTAGCTCGTGGGTCATGTCCCGTGCCTATAAGTAATAGATTTACATTTAATTCGTGGCTCGTGTTGTTACGAGGATATTGACTGCTCGCAAACAGGTCCTGGGATACAGTTATCATATCGGTTCATACCTCATCCACCATTGGATTTAGGAAAAAAACATATTTTGGGTCAATGGCATTATAATTAAGATAATATATTTCTTAAATTATACCAAACACACGTAAAAATATCAAATAAGAATTGATTATGTTATCGTAGTAAAACTACTAAGAACATTTCCAAGAAATGTATTTATGGAACCCGCATTAAAACTAAGATGTTACATCGTGCTTATATAACGCGACGTAAGACGGAAACAAACAACCGTAATTGTTTTCTGCTACCGAAATAACAAAAGTTACGGCAAAGTTTTGATACAAATGATTGATATTAGTTACGGTAACCGCGATTACGACGTAAGCTAGCGTTGCGCCAAACGGTCGCGTGGCGTCGAGCCTGTGGTGCGCCTCTGGTGAATAAAGCTACATATGCTTTTACACTATCATCACACTCCCGGTTTGCTCGTTTGGTAAATAATAAAATAATACTAATACTATACCTATGTTTACCTAAGGAGGAGCTCGTGGCACAGTTGCTATTGCGCATATCATTCGATCAGCGAAGTTAAGCAACCCTAGCCCTAGCCAGTAATTGGATGAGTGACCGCCCGAGTTCCCTCCGTGCCTCGGAGAGCACGTTAAGCCGTCGGTCCCGGTTGCCAATTTATCATCTTTGGCAATCGTTACAGGTCAGTCGGAGGCCTAAAATAGTCTGACAACTGGTTTAACCCAGATCACAGATTTTCCTCATAAAAGGGGTTGCGAAGGTAAGATGGCAGTCGCTTCGTATAAAAATCAGGTGATCATCCGCATCGGGTTGAATCAAGTGCTGACTCCAACGATGTATGGGATAAGGCCAGGGAGATGATGACCTGTTTACCTAATAATGCTCTCCACGACTCTAAAAAGTAGTATATAGACAAAAAATGTTAAACACGTACCTATCTACAAAAGTACGAGCGCTTCGTGTTTTCTATTGACAAATAGAACCCAAATATTTTCTAGGAAAGGCGTTGTCGAAAAAAGTTGCATACCGATTCAATATAAAATGTACAAAGCTAAGTATGAATACATTGCAACCCAGCATTATAAGTTCCGTTACGTAAAAAGCATGATGGACGATGGATCCGCCCTTGCCGCATAGTTTTTATAATGTTGCGTGTGACCCATTTAGTTCCGTCTTTAGCAACATGCTCGCAGGGACGCGAGTTCTGATTAAACCGTAAAAGAGATTGGTTCCTCGGCTGAGTGGTTTATCGTTGACGTTATGCTGGCAATTTGGCCTCGTCTCCCAGCCTCCCAGCCAAGGCACACTCACTGATTTCACTACGTATAGTCAAGCTCCACTTTAAAATATTAACCATGAATATAAATTGATATTCAGGATGCATTACCACCATAATATTTGCGATCTATAAAATAATAAATAAATTAAAAAAAAATAGGAATGTTTCAAAACATATTTTAACAAGTAGCTGACCTATGCCAAAAGTACTACTGACTTACCCATACCAATATTTTTTTCATTTCTATAAAATATTTTTTTTAGCAATACTGGTCATTACTAATCAATAATCATAGGACTTTAAATTGGACTGATTAGTAAGCTCGTTGATGTCTTTTATATGTGTGCGTAATGACAACTAATTGTAAAAAGTTGATGAGACTTGTATATTATAATTTTGAAATGCCACACGCATGGTCGGACGCCTTAAATCTTCGTTGCCGAAGGTGTTTTACTTTTCCCACGGGAACTCAACTGGTTTACGGAAAAAAGTATGAATTGTTGATTTGGAGCACGAGGGCGATCACGCAAAAAGATCCCTCAAACTCCATCCAGTTACGAATATCTGTATAAATTAGTTTTTATACTATGTCCGAATTAAGAAGGTGCAATGTATTTTTCAATTATAATTGAACATCAACTGGACGAACACATCTTGTGGAATATTTTTTGGTATTTTGAACATTGAGTTTGATGCGCCTCGTCTCGAATGTAGTGAATACTAATTAGTTATGATACTTTTTACATGTGAAATGTCGTTTTGAATAACATTTTGAGTTACGAGTGGACAGTGCTCGCTGCGGAGTGTATGCTGTAGAGCACTTGGCAGTAAAAACGCTCAGATAAAACAGGTGGCGGGCGGAATATATGGGACCGCATTGGCGAGGCCTGCAGCTGCGCTGCGCACTTAGCCCAATTCCTACACGGTTTTAAATACACTCCGATATTCAAGCCTATGTTTGCAATGTTATGTCGCGCGTGTGTTTTCTTGCCATTTGTGTCACACTTATGATTGTAAGAGCGTATTTTCTATTCTTTCGTTTCTGTATTTTTATCAGCTTTCAACATTTTTATTTCGTCCTTGAGTGTAACATTTAGTGCGAATACCCTCATTTCTTATTTAACTTAGATTTTATTTATAACTAGCTGTGCCCCGCGGTTTCACTCGCGTAGACTTAACTTCATGGGTGGCTCGGGGTACCCTAAAGATTTTTTTTTAAATAAAAGTAGCCTCAGTTACTCCTTGTAACATTAGCTATCTGCCAGTGAAAATCCCATTTCGGAGATTAGCTGGAACAAACCAATTAAGATTTTTTTTTAAAATAGATTTTTTCATCTCAGTACCTACCTTATCTCCTTTCACATACATTTAGTGAAAAGCTGTTATTTTGGATTTACAAACAGACACTCCAATTTTATTTATCTGTATAATAAGCACGCAGGCTTTCTAGTGTATGTTCCCAAACTCTGAGATTGTTCTAAAGAGAAAAACCTTTACTGAGTATTTAAGAAAAAAAAACTCTGCTGTAGTGAAGAGTGCTTATCTTTCGCCCTCGAATTTTAACAAAGGAAACGTACATATCGACCCGAAATGATTGGGAAACTAACTAATTAACAAAATGGCGCTGGCAGCACTGCCCACATAATAAGGTCAATGAAGTCCCAATAGCGGCACATAGAGTAGCTGATATTATGAGATACCTATATACTCGTAACACCGCTGCGTCGCGTCGCGCTACAAATGGTGCGCAGAACATCTGCATAGTAGTTAGTTAGAGTTGATAACTGTCCTACAACACCGATTTAAATTATACTGCGTATAAATCTGTACATCTATATCTATACATACAGATTAATACAATTGAATTGTCTATTTGTAATTCCAAAATAACAGCTTTTTATTAAATGTAAATGAAAGTATACACGGTACTGACATTGAAGAACTGTCTCTGTCTGTCTGTCGGCTGAACCGATTTAAACGGGACTTTCACTAGCAGATAGCGGATGTTTCAAGGAGTGATATAGGGTAGTACTGTACGGTAGTATTTACTTCTATTTGGAGAACATATTAGGGTTCCGCGAAATACAGCATGAAACTAAATCCACGCGGGCAAAAACCGCGGGGCACAGCTTATTAAATGAAGCTTATATGCGCCAAATCCCAGGGAATAAGAGCTATTTATAAGTGGTAGCTATCAATATGGCATGCATTTACCAACCCGATGCGTACAGTTGACATATCACTAGTAGATCGCCCGATCACTTTGTTCCGTTCTTGATTGGTATCCCGCTACCTTTCGCGCATTGTACACAACGTAATTTGAAATAAACATTAGTAAGAAAGTGCTCTGAACGACTTTCTTTCGTAGTAATTTTATTCTGGTCCTCCCACAACACATCACATCCTGCATTCAGTTCACTTAATTAACTTTCAATTATGTTTAGATATCTTCAACAGATAATCAATACATCTATATGTATACAGATAAATGTCTGTTTGTAATTCAAAAATAACGGCTTTCAATAAATGCATGCGACATTACCTATACTCGGTACAGACATAGAAAAAACAAATTTAAAAAAAGTCTCCTTCTGTCTGCCTGCCTGTTTGTCCGCCTGTCTGTCTGTCTCTTTGTTTCGGCTAATGTTCGAAAGGCTGGACCGATTTTAATCGAACTGTCACTGGCGGATAGCTAATGTTATAAGGAGTAACTTAGGCTACTACGTTTAATTAAAAAAATAAGTAGGGTTCCGCGGGCCACCCAGAATACGCGGGTGAAACCGTGGGGCAACAGCAAGTGACTAATAAAATGGAGTCTAAAATTGTGGTTTTGCAAAGGAAGTTTGAAGTGCATATTTAGTAAAGTATATTTTGATTTGTCAAAGTAATTTTCCTTTATCACCCATGAAGACTATTTGCTAATTAAATATAATACTTTCGATGGTTTTGACACATTTGCTCAAATACAAATATGAATGGCACTTTCATCATCTTTGACTTACTCCGGAGCGTGGCTTTAGTGGCGTTCACATGTTTCTCATTTTGCAATATATTGTCCCGAGAGATCACTTCATGACCTCTTATTGCCAAGATCTAACTCTTATTAGGAGACAGATATATATGACCTGTAGGTATTAGTCTGTCACTGTCACACAGTGAAAACATGATGGCAATAAGAGCTTATGGTAAGGCCTCTGAACAGGAAAAACATAGTAAGTATTCTGAGGTATAAGTCGTTTAATTTAATTACCGTTTTATCTCCGTACCCGATTCCCGAGCTGCGATATTTTTTGCCTTTACTATAGAAGCTGTATTTTTTCTCTCGATGGCAAATGTTAGAACTTGTTCGAACAACTAGCCTAACTTGTTACTATATTGCCGTCACGTCTGTGGTAAATCTGGCTTCACCTGGCAATCCACGCGATTTATAAGCTTCTACAAAAGAAAATTATTACTGTATTTGTAAGGTTTTCTTGAGTACTGTGTAGCATTTTGAGATTATCATAAGAATGGTAAATGGCCCTACATATTGTTTTTCGCATACATAAAATTCGTTCTGGGCGTAGCAGGTATGTAAAGCTTTTCATCAATTATAAGTCCCAAGCGACAGACATCGAATGACGAGCTAAAAACTTGTCATTTATCGGAAAAGCATAGAGTTCATGAACATATTTAGAGATAAACCAACAGATTATTGTATTCCCCGAAGCGGTGAGCAGAGGTGTTGTAACAACACCATCCATATTTCACCGAATATGTTTAACCAACAGATACGCATATCACTTCCGCCAGAGCGGAGTAATATCTCTATTTAAAAATGACACAGTGCCCGAACATACAATTTGTAAATGAGAATAAGCACCTAACGACACGTACCAAAATTCGTTATCTCACAGTATAATGATCATCAGCTAATATACAATAGCCTTAATAGGTCCAACGCGCAAATAAACTGATATTTTTCATTTAAAAATTGCAAAGCGTTATTAACCTATATCAGGGAGGTTTAAAGGGAGGAATGAATTGGACCCACACTCGAGGTAATGGAATTTGCAACCTTTATCCATTGATACGGCGCGTAACTGGCGTTTTTAATACAACGTAATTTATTTAAAAAAGGATTACGAGCTTACGAAAATATCGTCGGCCACGGGAATTAATTTTGTAATGGGGAGGATTGAGCAAATACTCTAAAGTCTACATAAAAAAAATTACTTAATTGGTTACGGCAGGAGTTACATGAATTGTTATTATATGTAGTTAAATATGATGGTCAATGAAAAGTTTAACTAAGCAGCGCAGTAACCTACGCGAATCCCGAAAATAGATACCTTCCTACATATTACCGTAACAAAAGCAACTATTGTGATACACATGGTCACAGTTTAAATATAAGCGTTACAAGCAGTTAGGAATCTAGGATCAAATCGTTCGAAATAACACACTCACACAGACGAGCGCATTACGAAAAAACAAGCGGAATAGGCGTAATGACAATAAGAGATGTTACGTCGTAACCGATCGCGTATACGTCTTTTACATGTTTTATCGACATTTTTCAATACTTGAAAACGACAAATCTACATTGTTTCGACCGAAAATTAAAGAGTTAATTCAATCCTGATATTGTCTATGTTAGACAAAAGTTAGACCAAATAAATTAAAGAATATAAAAGAAAATACGATTGACAACCCTCATGGTCAATGGAGCAAACGTGCTTATTTCAAAACATAGGCCTAGATTCCTGAAGTACTGTGTATAAAGCGTATATATATACTGTGCCAGGGTAGCATGGTAGGTATAGGTATATATTTGTGTTTGATGCGAGGTCAATAATAAGGTTATCATCTGAAAAACCTAGTTGCACACATTGCGGGCTAGCGGAGAAGCGCGTAAGCTAGGGTCGTCGACCGCGGACCGGTCGGCGCGTGATCGCCGCTTTACACTGCTCGCGACTCACTGATAACTTTACTTCAATACTTTTTGCTATTTTACTACACTACAAACACCTACTAACACTACACCGTTTTGTGTGTGTACACTATAATATATTATACATACACTTCACGTTCAAAAGTGAAAAACGTCAGGCCATATGTAAAGGATTTGGTTATGCACCAGTAACTAAAGATTACAACAAATTATACTTAATTTTTAGTAACGATGCAATAATAATCTATAATATTCATGATTACTAATACAAATATAAGTAGCCAATGTTTGGTTCTAAGTTAACAACCTTGTAAAATTTGCTATCTACCAGAAAAAATCCCGTTAAAATCGGTCCAACCGTTTCGGAGATTATCCGGGACAAACTGACAGAAAGACAGACATAGAAATTTTTTTTTTTTTTTGTGTAGGTACCATAAGTATATAAGTACTTACTTTCAAATGTGTTAAGTGAAAAGCTGTTATTTTGGAATTAGTAACATGTTAGATTTAAATAAATAATACAAACAAATATTTAAACATAAACCTTTTTATGTACTATGAGAGTTTATGTACATGAAAATCATTGGCGCTGTTGTATACTTACTATGAACATTTACATAAGACACATTTACATTGAACTTGATCAGTTAATTAATTCAAATAGTAAGAAACTAGTTTTCACGCATCTCATCGTAGCCACTCGCGTTAACGTTATATACATTTTCTAGCGAGAGAGAAAACAAGTTTTTATACAAAACAAGATATTTTTATTTAAATTGAAAATAATATTATTCCCTTTCGTTAACTACGTATGTCTGTAGGTAAAATGATATATTAAAGAGCATCTTGAAAACATTTGTACATATAAATGAATAATTAAAATCTATGTATTTTTCAGGTAATCGTCAACACACTCGTAGCGCAAGCAGTAAGTGAAATCGATTAGTACTTTAGCGGTCGTTCTCCGGTGAAGTAAGTTCTCAAATGACCAGTATAATGATCTGAGATAATAAGTGTAAACAATGGAAATATGCGTGTGGGAACACGGGGCGTGAGCGATAGCGGCGGTAGCGGGCGGCTGCGCAGGCGCCCACCAGCATTCATGAAGCTCTACAGCTGCTTAAATGCACACCTACACTTGTCGCAAGATATATACCTAAAGATTCACAATTTACACATCAAATTTACACAATTACATTATTTATATTGAGGAGTTAGTTAGTGTAAAAGTTTTTTTTACATACACAAGTAAATAAGTAGATAACGTCCCTCATTCCGATTGCGGTATAAACCTATTTAAATCATTTTATTTTTATTAAACTGAAGTCAAAAATCATCACAACGTATCAAAATTAAGAAACATATATTTTTATCTACATACAAGTAGAGTTAAAACAGTATAGTAATATAACGTACTTATTAAGACGAAGGTATTTTTTTTTAATTTTATAAATATTTGATTATTGCTCTAAATTCATCAGAATGAGAGCGTGTGACATGCCTATAGCTCGCTAATACAATGCCCCGTCCCTAGTCATGCTCTCAGCCCAAGTGCATTGCTCGCGATCTAGGTCTTACGTTGTTTTACACTTTGCACTTAGCCTAACAATAACTTATAAAGTACTTCTGATACAGCTACTGGAGTTGTTATTAGTGGGATTAAAGGCTGAATTTAAATGTAACCGTTAGAATTAAATAAATAAAAAAACAAGACGATAAAAGAGAGCCGTGGTGGCCTTGAGGTTTGAGCAAGTTCGAACCTAGCGGGCCTGTACCAATGAGTATTTCTAAAAAACTTATGTACAGAGATTTCACACCACGTGCTTTACGGTGAAGGAAAACGTCGTAAGGAAACCTGCATATTTCTGAGAAGTAATTCAATGAAGTATGTAAAGTGTCTTAGACGGCGATGGACTCACCATCTGTCACGTTGGCGCGGTGAAAAGTGGGTGTTGTGATTACAACACCTTTGCCTACCCCTTCGGGGAATACAGGCGTGAGCATATCTATGTATGTATGTATGCTTTATAGTTTCTTCAGTTGGGCAGATGCGTCTTGGACTTAGGACGAAAAATGATGACAAAAGCCAACCAAATGCTTTGGTTGCTACAGAAACACCTTGGGGTGGAGAAGGACCAGTGCTTGTTAAATACAACTTTTCTGAAAACTAAAGTCTGTGCTCATGATAATACTCTGCAGCTGGGTTATTATAACAAAACCTTTAATAGGTCTTGACTTGAATGCACTAAAATTATGCTCTTAAAGGAGAGAAATGAAAGTTTCGAGAGTTTCAATAGGGAAGTAAGAAAGAAGCTGTTAACAATAGCGGAGATTTAATTCCTTAATGGAGGTTCACTTCGTCCGTGCATTCACTCATTCAAACTCAGTTGAGTGCAACGAGGGAAATACGTGTCGGGATTGTTCCTTATCTCCTGTTTTGTTTAAATGTGCTGTGATGTGTCATCATTATGATTAAACTCGAACATGTAAGACTAGCTGGTGCCCGCAACATTGTCCAAGCAGGATTTGACGTAAACATTGTCTAAACAGGATCTTTATGTTTAGGACAATTCACATAATATCTTTATTAATTATAGCCTTAGTGCTATTCTTATGTATAAACTTATTTTTTGTAAATTTTAATTTTTATTCAAAAGAGTAACAAACGCACATCCATGCATACAAACTTTTGCGTTTATAATATTAATAGGATTTATATCGTAAGCTTATAATGGATATGCCGCTTAACTTCACCCGGCTGACGTGATATTTTTTTATATTGCATGCACTATTAGATGCAGAACCAAGCATATTAATTTAAACATGGTCTAGGAGGCGATTATCATCTTGAATATGATTTGTTTGCAGATGACTCTGGGAGAATATTAAATTGTCCATATGTTTGGAGTTTGTGAGGATACTACACGAAAACGTTCCCTTTTCCCTTAAAAAAAATAACTAGGAAGAATTTCGTGCCCAAGAATCTATAAATACTGGATAAGATTAAGCACCGCCTAATGTTTGCCATCTTGGGATATGAAGAATGAAAAATCCAACAAAAAAGTTTACTGTTCCAATCGAAATTATTATAGATAGATAAGAACCTATTGTGATACAGAGAATAAAAAAATATATACCGAAATGCCTGAGAGAGACGGGTGCTGAGTTAAATTCCGTGATGGGGCGAAAGCTATTCGAGTATGGTAACGAGCAATCTAGCGAAACTCGCTTCGTTTGAAATTAAAATGTTTGTTGCGCGCAATTTGAATATATATTGAATAGCCACGATTGTTTTGTTCAGATTACGGTGTTTGTTTGTGTGCGACAACAGCGTGTAAGTACTCGTGTTTCGTTACTGTCATAGCTTCATGTTACCGTATTCCCACGTTCGTGTCGTAATGCTCACATACGCTACTATGAATATGTTACCTACACAAAACTTAACGTTAGGTTAACGTGAAGGGGGGTCAACTATATATATTCTTTAAACATCGCGTATTAAGAACGTCTTAGCTTTGACGTTTAATTTTACGGTGCCAAAATGAAAAACGTCAAAGTTTTTAATACGCTCTGTTTAAGTCGATGGTGGTAGGTCCCTAGGAATAGCCGTGCTGGCAAAGCAACATAAGTATAAGCAAATTGCATTGCATCTTGGAGGGTCTCTGGGAATTTTACCTTACTCATCACAAAAAAATACAACAATGCGAGTACGCAGTGTCATTTTCCCCAGATCTTTTGTAAGGGTGGGTAGACGAGGTAGATAGATAACCGTATCCGGTATTGAATAGAATATCCCGTTTTGCCTATAGAAGTTTATTTAACGGTTTAAAAAAATGTTAATACTAAAACGATTATTCGTGTAGTTATATAAAAATCGTTAACGTTGACAGCATACATTCATCTTATTTAGGAGTTGGTGGATTCAATTTACATAATCAAGTTAGAAAATATATTTTCAGGTCAAGGTGTTCTGTCATAACGCTCGCCGAATACGGACATTGTTTGTTTCTTAATTATCTTTTTAAAAAACAAAACAACTTTGCTGGAACTCATATTCTCAAGTTGATTACTGATTAACGTTCAGTAAGAAGGTTTGTTCATATGTAATTACATACCAATATCATAATCAATATTTTAATGATTTTCTCCTTCGATGAGACCGACCCCTAGAATCCATTTGAGCACCAAATATATTTTTTTTACTGTTAACAATCGCATATAAATAAATAAATAAATAAATAAATATCTACCATTAGATCCCAAAAAGGCCTTACTTTTTTAATTGCGGCATTAGATTTCCATTTTTTTATTCTTGATTAGTTTTGTTACCTTATTACTATTTCGAATTACGAAAAAGGCACTCAAAGTTAAAATAAAACTCAACCCAATTTTAACTTTCAGCACGCCATATTCGAGCAAAGTTTACGAGATAGAAAAATGTAGGTCAAAATATAGCCATAATTCTACGAGCGACTTCTGCGGTAAACTTCAAACGACAGGGCTTTAACTTAGTTTAAGTATTATAAATGATCTTGGGACATAAAATAAAATGGTAGAATGAAGTGATCTGCTCTACTTAGTTCCGATGCAGATCGGATAGCGTTCACGATCGTAAGGAAGCGGGAAGGCGGGATCCCAAGACACCTAATTACTTACCGGTAATAATTGGATTCCCGGTGGGATCGGCGGGGTACTTTAATTTATTACAACTCCGGATTTTAATCTGCAATCTGATATTCATAGTTATGCCACTATGAAACTGTTCTGTATTTACATACACATTAACCGATCCAATTGTTCTGCCTAATTGAATGCATCGAATCGAATATGATTTAGTGTTTCGACGTGAAATCTAAAGCCAAGTATGAATATTGAGAGTATATGAGAGCGAGATCATGAAATTATTTTATTTTTTATCTATACCAATCTATGATACTCTGTTCTGTCAATAGTTTTTTACTTTTATAGGTGGCCCGCGGAACCCTAATAATTTAATTTAATAAATAGTAGCCCAAGTGATTCCTTGTAACATTAGCTATCAGCCAGTAAAAGTTGCGTTCAAACCTGTCCAGCCGTTTCGGATATTAGTTGGAACAAACAGACAGGCAGACAGAAAAAAATATTTAATATATTGTGATAGTTACGAAATATTTAATAAATTTTATTTGATAACACACTACGTACGTGGGTGTGCCTGTTAAATTGCGTTACAAGATAATTTGTATCAAGGGCTATGACGTTATTAATTGGACGTAGGACGAAGGGCGATCGCTAATATTTAATGTAGAATTTATGAGAATATGCGTTGAACCCCTTACATTTTCATAACATAAAGTCAAGTTTACAATCTCTCAATCAATCCCTCGCTGAAACATTAAGGTTTTCGTACAAACATTGCCACCCGTTTCTCCTTATTTATAAAATCCAACCTAAGGAAGTAATATTCGGGCAATTCTTTCTAGGTATTGCGTTGTCTGTCAGATAATCAGTTAGTCAAGATGGCAACTGTTTTAGTATATATAATAGGTATATATTACATTTGTCACATTACACATTAAATTCATATTAAGTGATTAACTACCGATATATATATATAATTTCGTCTTTTTATATAAAAGTTATATATAGAATTTCCGGTCGGGTATCATTATGGAAGCATTTATATAAATAGTTAACTCTCTCGCACGGAACTGTGGGCTGGTTTTTATATAGACTGCATGCGTATATCAAGTAGGCAACGATTAACGACGCGACGCAGTGAGAACGGAAACTGATATCGTTTTGCAACATCTGCTTCAGAGTAACTACAAGTTCCTTTGATGCGATATTATTGTGTAAACAGAATGAATGAGCCGGTACACTTCACACGTCACTGTTAAACCTTTAGCCATTAACTTGATTGCATGAAGCTGAATATAGCTCAAGCGCTCAAGATGTGTTTGTTATTTGGTTGTTGCTTAGGGCGGAGACAGGTTGAGGACTCACTTTTAGAAAAACTCTCATTTCATTTCATTTGAAATAGGTCACAGGAAACAAACAAAACAGGAAGATATGACAGATTTTTTTCTTTTCTGTAGGAAAGAAATATGCTGCGTAGTTACTGGACATGAGAACCGAATTTAGGTCTTCAATCTTTCATACAGAGCGTACCTATTACCGCTGAGCCTACCCAGCTTAATATAAAAGTACTTGTGCTTACATTACCATATTTTTCATAAATAATAGAATATGCACTTCATTAGGTGCACTCATATATTATTTTCTCTTTGAAAATTTTAAAATGCATCCCAGTAAAATGCGCGAGAATATTTTTATTCCAGGGATGTTTTACTTATGCAAAGCAGCGGCAACTATCAATGAAACAACATCATTTGGCATGCCAACCCTGCAGCGACGTTAGTGCGAATAAATATTTAGTACGAACTTTAGTTTTATCTCTCGAACAGGAAGCGGTAACGGTTAGGGTCGGATTGTCGCAAACGGCAGAAAGAACACCTCGTTCTACATGGTGGGATCAATTATTCACAGACACCCGTCCTCTCCTGCCCTCCACGTGCCAAATATATACATAACATGACACATTTACGAATTAAAATGTTACACAAACACATAATGGATTGCGGTTGAGTTGAAAATAAACAAACAAAATTAAAAATGTATTTGTGAAATCTCAAGCTTTATAATGTGAGCAAATATAAGCAAAGCATTACTTGTGTCTACATATGTATCTTATCAGGCGCTGCAAAGTACATTGATCCATTTACAAAACGGTATTCGGGAGTAAGTGGTCGCCGTAAAAATGAAATCAAGTTAATTAAATGGAAACGTAGCACCAACCAACTCATTTCCAATTCAAAAGCTATCAACCAATGTATTCACTCTGGCTCGTATATTGAAATGAAAACTACCTGAGAAACAGCCAAGAACTACCCGAGGAGCTCATTTCAAAGCTTAGCCTCTAATCAGTGGAGTTAATGAATGTCTACGTCGATTCAGTCTTAGAGCCGCGGCTGACAACCTGAATACCCTTGTATCCGTAGCCACAGCCAGATTCAGCCATCAAATATTCACGTGTGGAGGTATGGTTGCCGTTTTACTGCCTCCGCGCCTCCCGCCCGCCCCCCGCTTCGACCCCTCGCTCGCCACCCGGCCGCCAGCGCCGCCCGCCCTCGCCCCCGCGTCGCTCGCGCCCTCAAACGACCCTGTCTGAAACAACTGAATGTGCTAAAATCAATAACTGTTGTTTGACAAAAGTTTGCCTAGAAATTGAGTCATTAATGTCCAAATTGTAACTGTTGATTCACTAAGCAGATGTCCTTTTAGTCGTCTTCACTTAGCTTAGTCCGTGAATACTGGGAGAATTCAATACCAAAGCAGATAAGCACTGAGTTCAATGAGTCTACATGTAAAATGCCTGCTGGAATTAATATTTAACCTACGCTATTTTGATAGAAGTAGCATATACTGACGTAGAAAAGGCAAACAGCGTGAAAGTGGGAATATTAATTAATTATACGCTTACATAGGCTCCCCCAAATCTTATAACAGCGCGCATCGTGTACACGATGTACCAGAGATGTACTCGCGAGAGACAGAGACGGAGCACACTCGTCCCTAAACTTCCCTAAACACAGCTATGACGAGTTAAAGCCCGGTCGAAACTCGATAACTGCTCCTGAACCCGTCACAAATTATTACACTTCGCAAACAAACAAACTCCAAGAAACTGTTTTTGTTTCAAATTTTAAACCACAAACAACAAAGTAAGTAGTATTAATTTTAAAATATTTTACATACATTTGAATTTTCCATACTTTTCTTCTAAATTAAGAATGTAAAAATCCGGGATTAACATTTCATTCAACACACAAGCTAAGCTTAATTCTAATAAACAATTTTAAAATTGCTCAGTAAATCAGACGCAGGGATGCTAAGTAAGGGGATAATGAATTAATATAAGTAAAGCCAAGAATTTAAATTTATACATGTCGATCGTAAAGTAATATTAAATTCCTTATGTATAATAATACCAACAAGATAAATAGTTTCAATGGCTTTTGAGGTACCTAGTTATTTTTATACACAGTAGTAGACATAAACAAACTTAGCTTCGATGGATTACGTTTAGGCCCTTTTGGCCCAAACCCTTTCATAAGGAAGCGTATCGAATCATAACAAAAAATGTTAACCTAATTATTTATACACAATTCGTATATTAATTCTGCAAATGTGTAATAATTATTAATTGCTTTAATTTCAGAGTCAAGTAAAATGTATATCATATTATTTACCAACCCTACGTCTCCCTTACTTAATGAGTACACGAAGCATTACGTAACTCGTGATTATATAATTATTTTATATGATATTAATATTTAAGTGCGGGGTTTCAATTTTCCCTGACTCGAAAGTCGACCCGCCACCCCGCTAAAGAGGTCCAAGAAGATGGTTAGGTTAGAAACCTCGGCCCATGAGATCCTCAAATCTCTGTAGACCGAGCCGGCTTGAAGCAAAGACTAGAGGCAACTGGGATCGTCAAACTAAACTACGAACAACTTTTAATAGCGCGATTCAACTTACAGCGATAAAGTAACAGTGCCATCTAGTGACGGATTTCTTGTGTAGTCTCGAGAGTGCGCGTGGGCAGCTGGCATGGCGGACGCGTATGTTTTTGTTTGTATTATTGTTGTTTTGCTAACAAATTGCTAGCAAAATTTATTGTTCTCGATAAAGGGTACCTGGGGTATTATTTATTGCAACATTAAACTAAGTGTTTAGGTATAATTACCAGATAATAATTAAAACATATAAAAAATACGTATTTGGAATGTTGCACGCGACGATTGAACATTTTGCTTTCGTGAACATTTAAAAAATGTTACGGTAAAGCTTTACTTTTGTAAAAGGTTAACTTAATATAAAAAACTTAATTAAACACATAAGCGTGTTAAATTTGTTCTTAAATGTATTTTAAAAGCGAAAACACTATATGTAAGAACATAAAAACTGCGTCGTCGTATTAATATTGCTTTCTTTTTGTTGGTTTGAGCGCATCCGCTGCAACGACTTAGTCTCATGTTGATTTCCTAAGGTCTGGGACAGGATGAGGCTTGTGGTTTTATGCGACATTTCAATGTAACTCTTAGTTGGTTCACAGTAAGGTTTCCTTTCCGGGACAGAACAGATGCTACTTTTTGTTCACACCGGTAAAAGTAACCAGAGCTGCCTATTTTAACCTCATATAATATTTATTAATGAAACCCTTCAGATCTACAAATACCAACGAGTCTGTCCACAGTCTTCTGTTAAAATTTTCAATGTAAAGGTAAAGATTTATGAAATACCTACCGTTGAAGGATCTGAGCTCTTAATCTTGTGCAGCGGAAATTTGGTCCCTTATCAAAATCCTGTAAGAATTGTCATTAGCCTCCCCCTGCCGTCCATTCGCTACGTGGAAATTAACATTTTAAATCACGACAGAATGATAAGAAAAAAATAACGGTCACAACTAAATTAAGTCAAAAAAATATTTACCTACTTAAATCAATTTACTAAAAAATATTTGCTTATAGAACAAAGACATTCAACAAACATAAATCTGCCTGATAGTAGGCGGACCCCATAGCCTATACATGCAACTGGCACCTCACATGTATAATAAAAATCTAAATCTTTGTAATTAGCATTATGGAATACTTTGTTAGCACATGCAAGAAGAGATCGAAGCTTGTCACATAACCAGCCGAAGCAAATACTTAGCATCGAACTTTGCCCTATTTAATTAAAACGTAATATTGAGTAGAACCTCGCAAGTCAATAAAATGTGACGAGAGTCACCGGCTTCCTAGCAGACGTGGTTCCGACTCCGCGCAAAGCAAATATTCGAGGCGCTTTCCTATTTCCTTCCTCTCGCTGGTATTTGCACCGATAAAACCGAAATTCAGCTCACATTTACAAATGGGAATGTTGAAGATAAACTTGCTTGTTCTAATGCAGCTAGATAGGCTATTCTGTCTGGCTTTCCACGTTTCATCCACGGGGGAATATCAGATGAATTAAGTGCGTTAAGATGTGTTTACATTCTGGTGATTTAAGTATGTAATAGTAGGACGAGTAATTATAATCAAGTTCCATTTCCCATGATTGCTAAAATACATGACACCTGTCCATTTTTAACCGACTTCAAACAAAAGGAGGTTCTCAATTCGCCTGTATGTTTTTTATAAGGTTGAGAAAAGCTTGTAAACTTCATCTAGTAAGTCCAGACGATCAACAGCATTCAAAAATGTATTTGTATTCCATTCCTCATTACTTACCTCATAACGTCGCGGGATATATTGATCTGGTGTATACATATATTCTTTTGTGCCCATTTGTGCTCTCGTCAGTGCATTAGTTGGGTGGTGTTCGGTGTGGCTTAGTAGTTTAAGCTTCTTGCCATTATTCCCTGCATGTATATAGATATCATAGCCCTGTCAGCATTCGCTTCTCATTCATGTTTACCGTCTGCATGTATACCTAGGTGGTATTCAAGAAATGTTTATATGAACTAAGAACTAATAACATTAAAATGAATAAACATTTGTTTGAAATTTAACTTTATGCGTAAACCATTTTGACGATTATCATGAGACATCGGTATCCTATCGTCTCCGTTCCGCTGCAGAACAGCGCGGACTCGCAAAGCCGCTCGTTATGAGCTTACATCCACAAAAATCAAATACCTCCCTGCTTTAAGCCGCGTAGCTCACTCCCCTCCCTTAATACATCAAATACATTGTAAAACGTGTTTAAAATTTTAAATTACTTTGTAGGCTTCTTATTTATTTTATCTGAAAAGTAGCAAATCCCTCCGTATTATCATCCTTATTCCATACTAATATAAAGTGTCTCCTACTCCCTGTTTGTCTTTTCCTAAAACCGATGTTTCTGAAATTCGGTTTTAATAAATAATTTTAATACTTAAAGGCTAAGAGAGCTTTTAAATTTATAAAAATAATTCCATTATATAAATTAAAAATATCTGTCACGTTGGCACTTAAACATCTTCGTTGAAAAGTGAATAGGTGTTGTTATTTCAACACATCTGTTAACCTCTTCGGTGACCCTTCTGGGATAGCATATACATAAAATTATTTAAGTATTGACTAATATCTTAAGAACATCTGTAGAAGGTATGGATACATTTTGCAGGCTCGGTGGCGCACCGTTCGTCTTTGTAACGTCATTTCACTCCCGGAGAGCGAAAACGTAACCGTAAATTACATTTATTTAGAGCAGTATCTGACTTGATTTATTCCCTTTTTATGGTACTTAGCACATTCACGGCAGAAGAAAATGTATACCTGTGAAATATGAAAGGAAAAAATTACAGAAATTATTTTGTAGTCACTCCGAGCGTGATGAATCGTGACTCTGAAAACTCCATCTGCCACGGAACGCATTACATTTTATGGATTTTGCAATGTGAAGAATAGGTACTAGTTATATTAAAAGAGTATACAATTTTTTCTACACAATGCTTTGTAAATCTATAAATTAAATAAATACTGAATGTGCTTCTGTCATTCCAGAAGGATCCCTGAAGGAATAAGTAGAGGTGCTGGAACAACAACACCCACATTTCAACGTATATGATTAAGTATGTGCCAACGTGACAGATGGTGAGTCCATCGCCGTCTCAACCACTGAATACATACATGTCTTTGAATTACTTCTCAGACATATGCAGGTTTCCTCAAGATGTTTTCTGTTCAGGATTGCACGATGTTGTAAATCTATATAAGTAATCCAAAATACTTTGGCTTAATGAGATACGTTTCAATACCAACGCGACTAACTAACCGTAACCATAATATTTGTTGGCTTGTCATATTGGGGCAAAACGTCGGCGTATTGAAACGTAGCTCGTATAGCAGTAGGTAGGTAGTTAGGTTAGGTAGGCAGTTATATCGGATCGGGGGTCGGTGTCGAACAAGTACCCCGCGATGATTAAAACCAGCCGAGTTGATTACGCTGCATGTTTGTACCCTTTCACGGCGTATGAATGCCGACCGATAGCTTTATTTATGGTGAATATCTTTTATACACTTTTACACAGTCTTTTAGCTTTAATTTGATTTTGCCTTCTAATCTTATTGGAATTGTTTGATCTAAACAAAAGATACATTTTTAAGAGGCTAAAATCTTTGAGAGGAATCATTCATGTGGATTCAACTAATATTTGCAAGCCTCGTCTTTATTTATTACGCATATTGAAGATTTATATCAAAAATCATCTTATGATCACAAGACAGCACTTGGTAACGCAACGATGTCGAATTAATCTGTGAACAGTTGAATGAAGCCTAATCTAATTATTCGCGCAATGCACCAAGAATAACAAGAATTATCTATGTATAGAGCTACGAAACGTTCACCACACCGGAAATTGGTAGACACGGAAATCTGTCTGTCGGGAACACCCATCTGCATGCATGACTTTGAATAGAAAACTATTCAAAGGTAAATTAACTAGGAGTTTTTTATCCTACCGAGTATGTAGTGAACAGCTACTATAGCAGAATATATATTTCTAACATCATTGAGCTCTGTGCAAAAATGGAGTCAATAAAAAAGAAGCTTAGCTAGACCAAGAATGTAGATCGTGCCATGATCAATCACAGTCAGGTGTGTCCGTACGAGCGGCGCGGGCGCGTGCCACTTGATTTGATGGGCAGTTCATGTGTGACGCTTCCTCACCAATGACTCGTTTTTGATTGCATTCCTCGCGAGCCTGCGCAGCATTTGACGCAGAACGTGCACGATTTAAATTGGAATTTCGATTGCAGATTTACTAGGACGGTGGATGCCAAACGGATTTCAAGAAAAATCCTTCGAATGCGCATGTCCCACCTATTGTATATTGTATTTGGCCGCTCGAGAACCTACTTATAGCAATTCCGATCGTTGTTGTTGAATTACCATTAATATGATAAAATTGAACAAAGTTTAGGTAATATATTTGACATTTAATAAGTAAATACGGTGTGAGTGATGGAGAACTCGGCAAATGTGAAGATCCAACGTTGCGACTTTTCTCCAACAAGAATGTTCAATAAGTTGTGTAAATGGATGAAATAAGTTATAAGAGATTTGTATCTGTGGTGGAGGCGGCCGGGTCGGCGGGAGGCTGCGGCGAGCGGCTGCGGCGCCAATCAATCATGTGACGGGGACACTTGCGCCGCATCAATTTACACAATCCAAATACTTACACCAAACATTCTATGACTGAATTTGAAATAAGCTCATATCATACACGGCGATACTAAAAATAAATTACTATTTAAGTATTTACTAAATTGCAAAACAAAATTCAGATCAATGTAAGGGACATTTGGAACACTAATTGAATGCCATATATAACCACTAACTTAGTATTAGCGTTTTCAAATTAAAGCCTGACAGGAGAAGAAAAAAGAAACAGAGAAATTATGTTTTTGCTATTGCGGAGTGACAACTTATAAGAAGTCAATGGTTGTGGTTTGAGTCGTTGTTCAAATTGGGGCAATCAAATTGAGATCACATTATTGCGTAACAATATTGCCGACAAAAAATTATGCATTACAAAAAAATATAAAACAAAAGTGCTTTCTTCAAAAACGGAATATTAAAGAACAAAAATAGCCCGTAACAACACAAAAAGTAGTTTAAACTTTTTTATTGCAACAATGCGGGAGAGTGGAAGTGTTTTTTCTTGTTCCTCGTTGGCTGGCTGCAGCGGCCACTGGCGAGATACCCACTTAACTTTGTTTCCTCCTGAAACCTCTTTACGCTCGACTACTTTGGCTCCGGGCCTTCGTTTAATTGCGCTCGCCACTGAAATTAATATTTTCACCACTTTCATGAAGACCACCTCTAGTAATGCTACCTTTGTAAGTAATCCAATTGAAGATGAAGTCATCGAAACTGCTTTCTTAACTTTACTGTGTAAATTGGTTTATTTTCGCTCCCTCGTTCTCGTAAAACAGCTAACCGAGAGTATTGTTAATTATTAATGAATCGATCTGTCCCATAGACACATATGTACATATCAGCTATAGGCACACACACATAGGAACCTAAGTTACCCACGTGTACATATTTGCGTGGGTAGAAAGAATAGTAGCGTTCGATCAAACAATTTAGTTTATTAGGCGAGGAGCACTCCAACCAATTATCCGTTGTTAGTGCAAGGGCCTCAAGTGTAATTTGTACACGCCACTCATTTCATTACACAGAGATAAGGGTCTTGTGAATATTTGCGCCCAATTTAGCACATTTACGTTTTTCCATTGAGTAAAGACAAACAAGTGAAAGTATCATGTTCAGGGACAATTTTCGAAAATGACTGCGTATTAGACTAATATTTTGTGAGAGCATGCAGATAACATTATAATTAAAAACATAGAGAGATAAGAATACATTAAAGCTGAACTTCGCGATTTACCTCGCTAAATAGCCATTTCATTAATACAATCCCAGTAAAAAAATCCAAAAATTATTTCAAAGTGAGTATTTCAATTCAAATTCGTAGGTTTATTATACAACCACACTACGAAGGGAAACTTGTGACCGAACAAATAACACCCCTACAGTTGTTAAATTCTGACACAAATAGGTGTACCACACATGTGAAAATAAATATAAATCAAGTCCTAGTTTACAGAAGTAGAAACGTCTTCCTATAGAAACATATTGGAACAAGTGCAGGCCCGCCAGTTCGGTACATTCACCAAGCAAAGCCAACAGAATTAGGACATTGCGACCTCTTTTGGCTCTCTTAGCACGGAGCACGGGCAAGCTGAAACAATCGAGTTATCGATGCGATTTATCCCCGACTTCCCGAGCCACGAGCGAGGCCACACCGAATTATCCGCTTTGGTCGCTACGGAACTTGCTCGGTGCTTCTGAATTTCCTTCTTTAAATTTGCTTTGCATCCCACGACGAGCAGATTATTTAAAACATGTAGTCGACTTACTTATTACCATTATAATAAGTTTATTTTAAGAATGCAATTTTGTTATCTCTTCAATTGAATAAATATAATCTTCTAATATATAAAATTTCCATGTCACAATGTTAGTTACCGTACTCCTCCGAAACGGCTGGACCGATTTGTATGAAATTTTGTGTGCAGATTAGGTAGGTCTGAGATTCGCCAACATCTATTTTTCATACCCCTAAATGATACGGGTTACCACCCCGAAAAAATATATGGCAATAAAACGTTTGCCGGGTACAGCTAGTCATTACATAAAATAATACTGTATCTTTCTTTATCGGATATATTATTCCACGGGACCGCTTTTTAATTCAATTTGTTTACAATTAATCCTTCAAAAAATCGACTCACATTCTTGGGCAGTCTTATCGATTTTTAAGGACTGATAAATTACTACTATAAGGTCCTAGTGAGTAATGCATTCAACTTGCATTTTGTACGCAAATCCGCGTCATAGAAAATTCCAGAACAATTATACATATGAAGATTTAAACACTGTATTTTCTCCATCCCCATCAAAATTATATCTAATCATCATTAGTTTTCTTTATTTAGAAAAGTTAACAAAATCTAACATTAGACTTAGGCTCTTGTTATGAAAGTGAGGTGTTATGTCGTGTGATAAATTTTGAATACGGCTCGCGTGCCTTCCGCGCCTTGCTCCACCCAGGTTGGTGCATTATTTAACTGCATTTGGAGTAGCCAAGTTCATCTAACGTAGGCTATGTTACGTTAACAGAGACATTACGTATAAAACGCTGCAATAATTTTAATTTAAGTCTGTCTCTTATAGGTACATGTATCCTATACAAATTTTAGAGTTTTAATTTCATAAGTGCTCAGAATTACAAAGTTATGAGGTCCGACTCTTGTCAGTGTATCCGAAGTAACTTTCTCTGTCCAGTGCTAGCCCCCAATACGTCGGATACATACTTACAAAGGTAAAACTAGAATGTTTAAAAGATAATACTATGTAAGTATGCATGTTGTTTCAAACGCCTGACCTGCACTATGGGAATCAAATCAGACGATGGGTATGACTGATGATAATATTGGACTCTCATAAAATATGGAAGGGCAAATGTAGTATATTCCGGAGAAATAGACATTTGGGTGGCTGCCCCTCGTTGTGCGCAGCCGAGCGGTAACCGTCTTCCATCATTCATTCCGGTCACGAGATATAAGTACATGTTGCTCCTCCAAACATCTTTGAGTACTCGTAGAGTGAATAGACACCGTTATCCTCACACTACTTACGTACACTAAGCCCCCAGGATCGTGGAAATATTTCAACATTTCCGTATTTGAGAGTTGCTTGCGCGAAATGTCTCGTAGCTGTTTCGTAGCTCGGCGTAGCACATCTTTAAGGGAGTAAGAATCTAAACATATAAGACTGTATAGTCAATGATATTGGAATAAATATTAAAGTACAAAAAAAAATACGTAATCTAACTAGTTGTGCGTAGTGGCTCTACCCGTCATAAAATTTTGAATTTAAACTTGTTTCAGCTAAATTCAAATATACAGTTCCGGCAACGATTAGGCTGCGTTATAGGAGTACCAGTGATCTTGTTAAGTAATTTTTATAATAGCAAATAGCGGATAGTTTTCACCAAAATAACATCACGCCACTGAGATATAAAATTATTTATTTGTGTTATCATACTAAATGTAGAAACAAAATCACCATATGGTTGGTAATCCAGGCTATTCCCGTGCGTGCCGACGTGAGAGGTACTTACATTGTGTGGGAGGTGGGAGCTCCCAGGTAACTCGCGCACCGCGGCCTCAAACAGATTTACTTGTCAGCTGTGACGTATTTCAGTGCGCATATTGCCAATACCTGGATTTTTAACATCGATTTAACTAGACTTACCGCAAGAGTTACGTTCACTGTGTTATACTGCCGTGATATGTCTATAATGTCGTTATCTACCAAATCCGTTGTATTGAATATCATGCAACAAATTTAAACCGATGTGACTTTTCAATGACAACACCTATTTGAGTCTTGGAGGTAAGAACTTGGATTATTTACAAAACTATTCAAGTTATTGAACAATCTGAAACACAGATCGATAGTATTTTTTTCCTCATTATAATAGTATTAAAAGTTAAAAATTGATCAGATGTCATATAACGGCATTTTAGTTATACCACGGCAGTATAGGTGTGTAATAAAAATATTTTTGGGAAGTTTAAATTCTTACCAAAAATCATATAAATATTTACTATGATATTTTTTAAACGTCTCATAGGAACCACATTTTCATAAAATATAGTTCTTCTACAGTTTAAGCTATGAGATTAATTACGGGTCGTAGCCCGTAGCTACTTTCGATGTAAAGAAACAAATGTATTGAGTTACGAACTTAAGATCTCATCTAATTACCTGGTTCAATACGACCCTAGGCTAGAACATCAGTAGTCAATGCTTCAATAGTAGGTAAATAGATATAGCATCCTTCATTATAATAATCCACAAAGCTTGTCAATGCAAGGAATTAGGTTGGTATTAGTTAATCATACTATAGTATGACATGTCAAGTTAATGCGGATTTGATACAAACTAATCATACTATATCGATTAGATAATTGGACACCGGCTTGGAAATTCGATTTTCCACAAAGTTGTATTTTTGAATGTATACTCATAAAAAGGAATTTAAACAAAAAAGTGACTAATGTAGGTAAGTACCTACCAACCCACGTATTAAAGTACAAATGAAAGTCATATCAGAGTTGGCGATCTCGTCTTTTCAACTACGGGCCGGGTGGTGTTATAGAAAAGGTAATGGTGATGATGTGGGTAGTGACCTAACGAGTAGCGGGCACGGCAGGCGCGCGGGGTCGCGGCGGGCACAGAGCACGCAGCAGGGCAGAGAGCACGTGAGCCCCGCGCCTGGGACCATTCATGTGCGAGGGCGGCGGCTTGCGCGCGCACCGATCAATACGAGGGCGCGCGGGCAGTGGCCGGCCCGCCGCGCGACGCCTCGCACGCGCCCCGCGCCGCGCCGCACGAGCCCATGCCCGCCCTCCACAGATGACGGAGCCCGCCCGCACCCTACCAGGACGCACCGACCCCGCAGCCAGCTCCACTCCCGACCTCACCTCCAGCCGACCGAACACAAGGTACGATCGATACTTACACCAGTGCCGCAGCATCCACCGGTCACCGCTCGCTGCACGCTGCGCTGGCCGAGCGACTCCGGCCGGGCAGCTTCTGTTAGCGCACGCCCCGTCCCGGTTATATGACATGTCTCTAGCCACACTCCACTCCAATTTTCATGTGATCTCCATACAGGCCGAAGCCTACAAAAGTATTTCTAATGCATTACAGCAAATCAACCTGGAATTTTGATGCGTTTGATCCTGTTCTCACGGAAAAGAGACTGCAAAAAAGTGAAAATTGTGTGCAACTTCAAAACTGTAATTAATGTACTACTAGAGCAGAAATAACTTCCGTATTCAAACGATTACAATGCGTACAATATAAGTAGGTTTAGGTCTAGTTGTGTGTTCCAGTTTCTTAAATTATTACTATCAAAGCATCTGTGAACTAAACTGACTGAGACTGAACTGACGCCAATTGATAAGAATAATGCCCTTCTTTTAAAATTATAACTATTAAGAAACTGTAGTGATGTATATTATTGTTATCCTTAAATAATGGTTATAATCGAAATATTCTATCAAACTAGCTAAAAACGTGTAATAGGTAGCTATTAAGTATCAGATATGCTGATATTATACAAAATCTTATTGTTTCAAGTACCGATTATTTAAATACATTTAAATATCGCTTCCGTATTATATGATTAAACGGGTTAATGCACGATATTTCAACTAAGCACTGCGGAAGGAATCATCTCGGTTCTATAATAAGGTCCTACAAAAACAAATGCACAATGCTGGTGTAAGCGAGAATACCATATTTCACTACACCCTACACGTTCAAACGTCTCTTACATTAAGGTCTTAAGTACTTGAGATTATAGACTAGTTCGTAAATTATAGGTTCTCAATTAGCATTGGAACTATTGATACGCATGTAACATTACTGCTACTACTTTCGGCGTGCTTCTGAGAAATATAAAATAGTTCACAGACTAAATTGACGTAGGTATTTAATTAATTAATTTATCATCTATAAATTACTAAAAGAATTGGAGCTAAATAGATAGATAAGATTAAAATAATAAAACTAGGTACTAGGAACAAATACTTAATGAGGGACTGTATTGATTAATGGGAATCAGTATTGAAGACAATCTGGCTGAAGATGCCTGGCAGCATTGCCGTTCTTGATGCGAGATATGTCGAATATCACGTATATATGGAAAAATTCGTATACCTATGCGTCGAGCATAGAATCTTTATTATTTTAAGAAGTCGGTTCCAAAAATATACACGACATAGACGACATGTTACCTAAATAAAACGATTCGTGCTCCCAAGGATAAAGATTCAAATGCGAACCCTAAAGTACGAACTTTGGGAAGCAAGAAGCACACATATTCCCGGCTAAAGAAGCACTCTATTGAGCAGCTGCGGCAGTAGCGAGGTATCAGGTAGTCGTGCGGAATAATTCGACACACTTTCACACAAATTATTTTCACACAAACCGACCCTACGACAAAGTCACCAGAAGAGATGTGCAGAGTCAGGCTTACTTGAGCACCGACTCTATAACTTAGTATACAGGTTGACACAGATTATGGTATTCGTTGTAAAGATTGTTACTATACGTATAAAAAAACTTTTGAAAACAACACTTAATGCACTCAAAAATCATCTTTTTATGAGTAAACCATCGATTTAAAAGAGCAAAATGTAACTATTAGCAACTATTCACATCATTCAAAATGTTTAGACTTATTAAGTATTTGAGTCCCCCGAGCCCGGCTCGAATACTGACTCGTTTTTGGTTACGATTTCTAGAATACTCGTATACTAAAAATTAGGCGCGACACATCACTAGTAACTAGCGAAATGACATCATCGGATACCATAATTATATCATCATCCACATCAATATGATTTAGAAACACTCAAGCTTACTAAACCAAGCCTTACTCCAGTACGTAATCAAGAGCTATCGATAGCAAGATATATTCAACATATTGAATCGATAGAAAAGGCAGAAGGTGAACATTATAACACTTTAATTAATGACTATTGACCCGTAGCAACAATGTGCAAACACTTTAGGTTCGATCCCTGTCCAATAACGCCTCGCTTAATCTATAGCACTTGATATTATGAAATACCGTTAGCATAGGTAATGTTAATTTTCAGAAGTAAACTCGCACACATGTGTTCCCCGAAGGTAGGCAGAGTGGCAGCAGGCATTGTGACATTTATAATTTGCCTACCCTGCAAACCACTAATCCAACCTCTAGGCTGATAGTAGATATAATATCATATGGAACAACCCAATAATATTTTTCCCGACCCAGGGATCGAACCCAGGATCTCGTGTCCGACAGTAGCGCTTGCTGCCACTAGACCAACGAAGCAGCCATATAGATTGATTTTTTCAATGATTAAAGGGCTACCTTTAGTCATTGAATTAGCATTTATACTTAATACAATATTCATACATATGCTCACGCCTGTATTCCCCTAAGGGGTAGGCAGAGGTGTTGTAATCATAACACCCACTTTTCACCGAAGATGACAGAAGTGCCAACGTGACAGATGGTGAGTCCATCACCGTCTCAGATACTATACATACTTTGTCTTTGCATTACTTCTTAGACACATGCAGGTTTCATCACGATGTTTTCCTTCACCGTAAAGCACATGCTGTGAAATCACTGTACATATATCTTAAAACAATATTCTTCTAACGTTAATAAAGGTTCAAAAGTGGATAAAGGTAAAAAGGTACAAGTGGAGGTGGCGAGCGAGAGAGAGGGCGCAGGTCGCAGGTCGATTACATATCGTGATGCACCGCAATTACCGTGCCTCAGGGAAATAGTCCAAGGACGGCCACTCATTCTAAGGCCGCCGCTTTCATTACTCAAACCATTTACACTACTGAAAAAAATATAATTCACATTGAAAACTATAATTTGATAACATAATCAAGGTAAGAATAGCTAAGTAAATGGTAAGGTTTTAATTGTAGGAAATACCTATTCAAGCAAAACAATGAAATCCAACGTATTATTGACTCCATTCAGATATTGACAGTGCATTGAAGTGATTTTGACTGTAAAAAACTTTGTATCTGATCTTGTATCTTTTTGATTGTCTTCGGAAAAAGGTATTAAAGCTCAACTCATCGCAATCTTTAGCATCGAACATCGAATCGTTGTTTAAAATTATCGACGAATCGAACCCTCATCTGATGAGAAAAGAGATTCTTAACTATTTTACCTATAACACAGTTTGGGGTATGTAACTCGCGCAGTAAGGGACTACTTACTATTGAAACCTAATATCCAAAGCTTCCGAAATGTTATCATGCTAAATGCAAAAGGGTTACTATTTGGAGAGATCTTCCTTCCTGTCTTAGATGCACAAAGAATAGACAACGAGAGAAACAAATTTTTTGTTACAAAGTAAATAATGTAGTATTTTGTTGTGGACAGGTGATGCATCAACGATGAGTCGCCGCGCGCGGCCGTGACATGGGAGCGCAGGCATGGGCTGGCGCGCCGTGCAACCGCCCCACATTGCCGCCGGCTTGCTCCTACTGCTGCTAGTCAACCTGCCAGGTACACCAAGCACTACACTACACACGTTAATCATTCTTACTTTCTATTCTATATACCAATATTAGACTATCTCAACGAATTTATGACGTTATCGTTAGAATTACTGATGAACAAACTCTAGTACTAGCCTTCGAGTAGGTACTTGAGATCGAAATGAAATACGATGTACCAAAGAGGAAATTTTTTTTATTTCACAACAGACGTTTCATATATAAAACTCGTTGATACTCTCAATAGCGTGATTTAAGTATTAATGTCAACAGTGTCAACTCCATCTATCGGCACTGTTATACACTACTACTCAAACCTACATAAGTACTTGGCTTGTACAACTGATTTGAAAAAAAATGGTTTTTGAGTCACTTATATTGCTTGGATTATAGTAACCTGCCACCAAGACCACCAAGATGCTGTGCACATCACAGCAATCCTCGGCGAGAGCGTCGTGTTCAATTGCCAGGTGGACTTCCCCGAAGATATCCCGGTGCCGTACGTGTTGCAGTGGGAGAAGAAGGTAGGCGAAACGGTATGACGGTCCACACTCCACTCTTACAATACAACGCTGCTCATCTACCGTGTGTGTTTCTGTTTAGTAGAGGAGGGCTCGTCCGCGCGACGCGCTCGCAGACTGTAAAGTATATGTGTGTGTCGACACCGTGCCGACACTGGTATCCGCGCTCGTGGTAAAGCGGCACCGCGGGCCGAGGGTCGCTGTCGCCGGCCGTCGGCCCGTGCGCGCCCGCACGCCTTTTGTGTATCTCTGCCTCTTCTGCGTATTGCGTATTGCCTATGCGTGTACAACCGCGCTCGTACACACGACCGGTTCCACTTACACCACAGTGATAAAGACCCTCAAAGCGAGTCCGAGAGAGCAGCAGACCCCCGTTAGATAACGAACATACACATACACTGCCACTTTACATATACCATAAGAATTTTTCCATTACTATTTTTGGTTATTGGGTGCACCATTCCTATAACATTATCTGGAGCACAACCGCTTACACGGCTCACAGGGGCACGCACTCCCGCGCACTGGCGGCGGTTCTGTCTGTTTCTCTCTTCCTGTGGCTGTGGGCTTCACCCACGCTCTTGCCAATGTAGATCCGTACACCAGTTCTTGCAATTATATTATTGTATTTAATACATTGATGTACCAAATACATATAATAGTAGAACACGCACTCAAAAAAGTCCTGCATGCCTAGTTGCTTTAATTTATTCGATGTTATCAATGCGCATGCCTTTAGGATTTATTATTTATTCTTCCGACCTGTTATTATGCTGCCTATTAACATATTTTATCAAAAACGGTGTAAGAGCAAGCATACACCACTTAAATCATAATGGATGTATTCTGAAATAAACAACATGATTATAATATCAATCAATAACGATAAACGATTTTTGCATGTTTCCGTAGTCTTGGTTGTAAAAGTAGTTTTAGTGCTATCTTGTAACAATTGAACAAGTGTCCAATTGTATGGGACACTTACGTAAATGTTATCGTATCGATATTTGTGCGTGTATTGTGACCACTGTCCCATTGAGTCGAGGACAGACTTGGTATTGTTCGTAATGTGAGGACTGTTAATCGAAGCCAGTATTGAATGTTAAGTATTTAGATGTTCTGTAAGAGGTAGTGAGAGCTCGCACTAGGTTGGTTCAGGGGTAACAGAGTTGTCTATGTGTAGGGACAGGACATTCCGATCTACATCTGGTACGAGAGCTACCCGACGCACAGCGGTGAGGGTTACGAGGGGCGAGTGTCGCGCGTGGCGCCTGACTCGCCCTACGGTGCGGCCAGCCTCAATCTCACCAACATACGCGAGTCTGATCAGGTAAATCCCAACTGCAAATTTATGTATCAGCGTAAAGACCAACATTCGTCAGAATCCACTCTAAAACTTTTAACATAAGTAAGTACTTAACAACAGGTTTAATGATAGCACCTATAAGGAAGGAAAGCTCAGAGCTCGATCCTAAAGCGTACCAAATACCAAACAATGTAATAAAAGTATCAAAAAATGCCTCTTGCTTGTCAGGGTTGGTACGAGTGTAAAGTGGTGTTCCTTAACCGGTCCCCGAATCAACACAAGAACGGCACATGGTTCCATCTGGACGTGCACGCGCCACCGCGCTTCTCCATCACACCGGAAGACATTATCTACGTTAATTTAGGTGAGTCCTAAATCATTTTTTTTTTCATTCTTTCATTATGTTTCATACTTGCCTGCATGCTAATACAATGGTTAATCTACCTGATTAATATTAAATTCTAAAATAATGTCTAGGAGATGCCATCATCCTCAACTGCCAGGCTGAGGGCACGCCCACACCCGAGATTCTGTGGTACAAGGACGCAAGCCCCGTGGAGCCGTCAGGTACAGTGGGCATCTTCAACGACGGCACAGAGCTGCGTATCAGCAACATCCGGCACGAAGACATCGGCGACTATACCTGCATCGCGCGTAACGGCGAGGGGCAGGTTTCGCATACCGCTCGCGTCATCATTGCTGGCGGAGCCGTCATCACCGTCAGTACCTATTTACTACTTACTTCTACTTCTTCACATCTATCATCGAGCCTCTAATTCCTTTGGTATTTTGATAAATGTTTAAGCATTATCTTCTTCCACTACCAGATGCCACCAACAAACCAAACCAAGCTAGAAGGAGAAAAGGTGCAGTTTTCGTGCGAAGCTAAGGCTCTGCCGGGTAATGTGACAGTAAAGTGGTTCCGCGAGGGTGCGCCAGTAGCCGAGGTGGCTGCGCTCGAAACCAGGGTCACGATCCGAAGAGACGGCGCGCTCGTCATTAACCCCGTCGCCGCGGATGACTCGGGACAGTACCTCTGTGAAGTTTCCAACGGCATCGGAGATCCTCAGAGCGCTTCAGCTTATTTGAATGTTGAATGTAATATATTTTTTCAACATCTTTGATTACTCAATAATTATTCTTTCTTCAGGTTAACAATGAATTAAATAAAACAATTCCTGCAACCGATCTAACATTTTGGGATTATGTCATTTAAAAGTTAATTCAAATATCTAAAACTCTTATCATAACTTTCCGGCTACTCATTCATACCGCTTACGTCTTGAATGGATTATTATAATACAATTCTCTCTTTATTTACTTCAATACCCAGATCCAGCAAAAGTAACATTCACACCGACGGTGCAGTATCTACCATTCCGGCTAGCGGGTGTAGTGCAGTGCTACATAAAGGCGAACCCCCCTCTCCAGTATGTGACGTGGACGAAGGACAAGCGGTTGCTGGAGCCGTACCAGACGAAGGACATAGTCATCATGAACAACGGCTCCTTGCTCTTCACCCGCGTCAACCAGAACCACCAGGGACGCTACACTTGCACGCCTTACAACGCCCAAGGAACCCAGGGTTCTTCAGGTATACTATTAAAAATATCTGAAATATTTAAACTTTTCCTAGAATCCCATCACTTATTCTTTTTTTTACTTTGTGCAGGTCCAATGGAAGTCCTTGTACGTAAACCACCAGTGTTCACAGTGGAACCAGAGCCGCTATATCAAAGAAAGGTAACTAAACGACCAGTACAACTTAACCAGTACTTTCACTTATATAGGCCTCGGGTTGCACATATGCCATCAAAATCTCAGTACAACAATTATATACTTGTGAAAATTTTAATATACTGAATGTATTGAAAGACCGTTCTGAAACAAATTTTCAATTGAAACTTTAATGCGTTGCCGATGCGTCCTCAGTGAACATTATTTCAGGTATATTCATTCACTTGTATCAGGTTGGCGAATCAGTGGAGATGCATTGCGAGGCTCAAGAGGCGGAAGGCACGCAGCGGCCGAGCGTGACATGGCGGCGTCGCGATGGGCTGCCACTGCAGAAGAACCGCGTGCGCGCACTCGGCGGCAATATCACCATTGACACGCTGCGCCGACAGGACTTCGGCATCTACCAGTGCGTGGCCTCCAATGAGGTCAGCATCCTAATGAAACCAACAGAAATACTAGACTTTATCCTAATTTATCCTATTAAAACGATTCTAGATATACTAAGCCCTGAACCTTAGCCGTAATTAATGATGATTGACTGTGACATTAAACGTTCCTTCTGGTCTTAAAATGTTACTAGTGTCTTTAAATTTACAGAATTGGACTACTACTTCAGAGCGGCCGACAGGATCTTGCAAAATGTGTGTCTAACTTCTAATTGGCCTTTCCAAATTGTGATCTGGTAGGTGGCGACGATTGTAGCAGACACCCAGCTGGTGATCGAGGGCACGCAGCCTCATGCGCCGTACAACGTGTCAGGCACGGCGACAGAGTTCCAGGTGACGCTGCGCTGGCAGCCGGGCTACGCGGGCGGGCCCGACTACAAGCAGGACTACACCATCTGGTACAGGGAGGCAGGCTTCTCCGAGTGGACCAAAGTACCCGTCACACCTTCTGGTGCTACCTCCGTAAGTTTCTTCTTCAAAGATTGAATGTGCCTTTACCTATAGAAATAGGAAGAGCTTAAAGAAGATCGCATGTTATTTTGTGAAACGTGATATATTTAGCAGTTCGATAACACCTATAGTTCAACTGAATGTAATTTGCCCAGGTAACAATAAACCGCCTCCAGCCGGGACTCACGTACGAATTCCAAGTAAACAGTAAGAACACCATCGGCGAGGGGATGATGAGTAAAGCTATTACTATACGGACCCTAGGTAAGTAACTACTACAAGTAACGATAAATATTTGCATCGTATTCATTTCAATTGGTGGTGGATTAACGCTTTATTTATACATATTACTAATTTTCTTTCCAATGCATATATAGAAGAATTAACATGACATAAAAAATCTAAAACCTTTCTTGGTGTTTACAAAGTAGCCAGTTTACACACGTTTGAGAGGTAACGGTGTTATATTTAGGAATCACAAAAATAAATACTTACATATAAAAGTAAAACCTAAGGGATATAACAATTTATCTTTCAGGCAGAGGTCGCGTGGTGTTCGGTATATAATAAAAGGTTGCCTTTTGTAGATGTAGGCGCCAAGCCGAAAGCAGTACCCTCTCCCGCGGGGCCTGTAGACGAAAAGATATTTCAGAACGCTCCCGAAGGCTCTGGTATATATCTATACTGCACTATATATATCATTACACTTTTACCTATGTATTTTATATGGTTTTGGATATTTATGTACTTAGTTATAATTTCTACTAGTGTGCTGACAAAATCAACATTTGTTTTGACGTTTATTTTAAATACATATACTTACTTAGCGTAATTGAATGCATGTGATGTAGAGAAAAAGAAGAAGCATAGTAGAAGTGTGGTAGAAGCCTTGATAATTTAGGTAGGCTGCCTCACGTCGCTAATTTTTGATATCTCTTACAAATCAATCAATGCATGATGTTGACTTCTGATTTTAAACTTTCTACAAAAAATCTAGCCTATTCACTTCACTTTCACTTTAGCCAGCTGATCTATTTAGGTTTTACGCCATTAGTAAAATGGACAAGCTAATTCCTTTTTAAGTTTAATAAACAAAAGAACTTTGTGACAGATATAACAGAGACGAGTTATGCCGGTCGGATCCACATTTTTGATCCACCGGTTGATCGACGGATGGTTTAATTTGTTCGGGGAACGGTGCAGGTCCGAAGTCAGGTCCGCCGCGCAACCTGACGGTGACGGAGGTGCACAACGGGTTCCTGATCACGTGGCAGGCCCCGCTCGAGCGCGCGCACCTCGTGCAGTACTACACCATCAAGTACCGCACCGATGCGCAGTGGAAGACGCTCAACCGCGGACAGATACGACCAGAGGAAACTAGTTATTTGGGTACTTACTACTTATTTAAAATAATATAATGAATAAAGACAGAATACTTAGGTGCTACTTAGGTGTTACTTTAGGTGCTAGTATAAGAACAACTTGAAGTATTGGAAATTAAACTTGAACCATTATTGATAACTGTCTAGAATTATATATAATCTACAAATGGATATTTGATATTTCAGTTAAGAACTTAGTCGGCGGTCGTACGTACTACTTCCGAGTGTTAGCAAACTCAGCGACGAGCTACGAGAGCTCGGAGGAGGTGAAGTTCCCGGTTCCGGCGCGGGTGAAGCACAAGGCAATCACTGCGGGCGTGGTGGGCGGGATCCTGTTCTTCATCGTCGCCATCATCCTCTCGGTGTGCGCAGTGAAGATCTGCAATAAGCGCAAGCGGCGCAAGCAGGAGAAAGGTCAGTCGCCGCGGGCACGAGCCGTCGCCCGCTCCGCGCTCCGACCACGTGGATTGTTACTGCACTGCCTGACTCAGCGGCCAGCGGTGACGCTGCCTCCACTTTCACTGTCACCTCTCTCAACTTTTACTCGATTTGCTAAATAAACACGTCCACGACCAGTTCTATCCCCTCCAACGTGATAATACTTTACATACGATGCTTCTCTGTGCCATATAAAGGTTGGCAACAGCGATGCTGTCTGTAAGTGTAAAATAATACTTGGGTACGCGGAATTTCAGGAGATCAATTTCGTCCTTAAATTTTGTCAAATCCAGTGCCGTCCGATAATATCATGTAGTACCAGGTTGCAAATGTTGAGACAGTGTCAGTGCGCATATTTGACCCAAAATTTCACTTCACTTAATTAACATATTATCAGCACGTTATCGAGTCAGTAACAGTGTAAGTAACATTTCATGTACTCTTACCGTCTGTCTCGATTAACATAATTAGCCATGGAGCAGCAGAGACAGCGGTTTTCCTCGCATAACTTACCATATTGTCGGTGACAAAGCGTTAACGTGACACCATACTAGTTCTGCGGTTGTTCCTTGTCATTGCATTAAATCATTAAACATCTTTAAGCTTATTTACTGCATGCAGCTGAATGAGTCGCATGTAGCGGTGTTTTGCAAGAAATGGTAAAGAAAAATACGAACACGATGCAGGACTCGAACCCACGACCTCTGCAAAATGTGCAGTTACTCTTCCAACCGAGCTACTCGTAATCCTACCTCATGCGTCGAATTTTTCTTTCCATTTTTAAGAATTTAGAATTTAATCATATATATCATGAAAAAAACTCTATCATCCTATACAAAATGTAAATTCCAGATAAACCATTTAATGAACTATAATTCAGTATCAAAACAACACATTCCAAGTTGATTATGTAACAAATATGCAAGTTTTAAATTTTAGCAATGTTGTCTGCGACCTCTTTATTTTATAATTTAGTAACAAGCCTTTGCTTTTCTAGAATTATAAGATATATTCTGACGGGGATCGACTTCCTTAATCATTAGTTATTATAAAAAAATAAATAGTTTATGTTTTATGTTTGGTCCATCCTCGGTCAGATTGATATTCACATCGATTCAATGTTGCGATATGTCATGCCATCAGTATATTTCGCTAAGTGTTCACCAGTGGTGGTTCGTCGAAAAGGATTGTAGTTCATTTATTACTATTTATATCAGAATCACAAGAAGTCTCAATTATTTTGGTTCTCATGATGAGCCTCTTTTTGCCGGTCCTTTTCGGTGAGCACCGGCTTGTTGTTGGACAATATGGTGGGTGGTGGCACGTTGGTGGCGGGCGGGCGGCGGCCAGATGGATATGGGCGCGACTCCTGCCACTACGTTAATGTGCAGAAATTATCCGATTGCAGCATACAACATGGTAGCCGCGCGACTGACCGACCTTCGCGCCGCTGACAGCACTCAAGTGCCTTTTAAGAAGTGAGTGTCTACCTCCATTATTGTTGTCAATAATTAGGTAATAACTACATGTTATTAGTATTTATAATATAAGTCAAAGTTCGAAGATTCGTCGAAGTTCTTATAATTTGATTGTAATTTTATATTTTTGCTGCAACATCACAGGAAATCAGGTCCGTATTTTTAACCAGACCTTTGTCGATTAAAAATCATAGAAGTTGATCTACGAACTAAAGTAATGTATTTGTATACAGACTTAGAGAACGCGGAATATCGAGTATAGTGCAGTGTTTGCGGTTAACTGCGAACTGGGTATGGCCGGCGACACGATGCGGTGGCGAGGCCCGCTACTGGGCGCAAGTGCGGCGCGCCTCGGCTGTGCCTTCGTCCATCTCGGCCTCACCCGCTCCCTCGCCCGCGCCCTCCTCCTCCGATGACGGCGGCTTCCTGCCGCGCCTGCGTGCGCCTCTACGGCCCTCCGCCGCGCCACCACTCTTCCGCGCCTCGTCACCGGCGCTGGCGCTGCACTGGCCGCCCTGGCCGCCGTGGCCACCGTGGGCCGCCGCCTGGACGCCTTGGTCACCGCTACACGTGTCTGATCTCAGCTCGGTGCCCTTCCCTAGCTCCGCGGATGGCTCGTTCCCAACACCGCCTTCGCCTTTTCGATTGCGCTCGCTGCGGCAAGCTCACGAGGCAGCACGCAATGCGATCAGTCCACTAACTGGTGCGATGGGTCCACTGGCCGGTGCGATGGGTCCCCTGGCCCGACCGCGTGCCCGGCCACAGTTTCGCCACCCGCGCCCTCGGCCCGGTCCCGACTTACCTCCACCTCCGCACGAGGCTTCCCCAGAGAGCCGATCCTCGTCAAGCGGGTTCGGCAGCAAGAACGCTTCCTCGTCGCAGCATAACCGCAGCAGCCGCACAGGCAGCTTGGCCGAGTGGCGGCCGCCGCCGTATCGTCCGCCGCCGCCTGCGCCACCTCCACGGCCCGGCTCGGGCGAGCCGCTAGAAGCGGGCGACGCGGGCTCGGTGGACGTGCACTACGAGTGGGATCGCGCCACGCGCACGCCCACGCCCTCGACGCCGGAGAGAGCGCGCGCACGTCCCTCTCGCGACGACGTAGAAGCACGCGTGCGGGCCATGAAGGAGGAGTTCCTTGAGTTCCGCAAAAGGCAGGCGCTGCGGCGGCGCTCGCCGGAACCGCTGGGCCCGCCGCCGCCGATGTCGCCGCTGGGCGCGCAGCTGTCCGCGCTGCCCCCCGTGCCGCCCGCGCCTGCCGAGACTGTCTGCTGAGCCCGAGCCCTTTTCTCCACCCACCGTATCGATATTATCTAACTCCGCTTGATCTCTAATTTAGCACATGTCTGAGTTGAACGTTGTCTTGGTGTGTCGATCGCCTAATTGCATCGAGTGCAATATAAACATCGACCAGTCTGTAAGTCACACTTCACGCTCTCCACCCGGGAACGCGCTGTAAGTAATGGATCGGTACCTACATTTATTCGAGCATCGATCGCTCAACTGTACCTATAGGTATAATGAATGCCAATATCGATTCATCTGATTGCTGATCGAAAACTGAATGAAAGAAGTCTATTCCGAAGTAGGTAGCTATAATTTGATATGTACACAGTTTATGTAATGTTAAAGTATCCCACCGGGTCACCGGGCCGCTCCGCTAGAGCGGTCTCCCTAATGATAAGTGTTTAGCAATGGAGACTCGAGTCGTATGACGCTGTGCGACTGAACTAATATAATAAAGTATATAAAAGTGGATGCCGTGGCGTCCTGATTCCGCACTGCCTGCTTTCCTCATCCAATGCATACTTATTCAATGTCAATTAATTGTTCGATGTAATCGCACGACTTTGTAATTAGGTAGCTACATAATATTATGTAGTTTAGATGCAAAAAGCATAATTATGTACCTACTTCATAGTATCAACTTGGAACATGAATTAGTCACGATTGAGATGGTTTCACCTAGTAATATATTCACGCGAGTATTATGTATTTATTATTTAAATAAAAGTGATGAATACAAACGTGCCATAAGCCTGGAATAGCATATTATAGGAATGTAGCACGCGCCGAGTGCACTCGGCAGCGGCGTGCAGCGTGGAGTGCGACGGGCACAGCCGGCACGGCCGGCGGGCAGGCACTGCGGAAGGCGTCCACCTAAACGCTTTAGGTATGAGCGGGAAAGCATCCACGACACCGCTCATACCAACATTATATTGTAGTTATTATTGTAACTAATTACGGATAACGATTTACTAAAGAGCACCCGCGGCCGCCGCTGGTGGCGCCAGCGCAGTCGAATGTACAACGCTAATACCTACCTCACGAATAGGGCAGCGCAGCGGGCGGCAGTTGCGGGTGCCCGTTTATTATAATATACAACAAAATAATCAGTAAGTAGAATTAGACATAATTTAGATCGAAACAAGTCGTATGAACTCTATTTCGTTTGAAATTTGAATGAATTTATATTATTATTTTACAAGTACAAATTTATTTTACTATTTATGTTGGTAGATGCCGTCTGAATTATCATGATACGACACACGAATAATCGTTCGCGAAAAGAATATACGGTCATTATAGTTTAGACGAGCACTATAATAATTTAAAGAATCTGTACATATGTAAAAACAAATTAGGTATTATCTTATACACTTATTTATTTAAGTACGGTGTGGTATGATTGAGGATCTGAAGAACTATTGCCAGTGCTAGCGAGAGCGAGGCACGAGACATGTCATGTCGCTACCGAGACACTGCCGACGTTAGTCTGTTCGTTGATTTTGTTGTTATCATATCTTGCCCCTCGTGTATTGTTATGTGTCTGACTGAAGCCTAGTTGTGTTGCCGAGCTCGGGAGTCATTGCAAATGAAGTCAATCGTTTTGTAAATTCAGATTCCCAGACTGGCGAGTCTATTGTAATTCATTAATACTCGTAGTATTTCGTTCATTATATTTAAAACATTCCGATAAGGCATAATCTGTACCTTTCTGTTATTTCATAAGTTTCTTATTATTGACTAATCGGTTCCTGGAGTGATCCCACCTATAGTTGACCAGTCAAATCAAAGACTGTTTAGTGTTATGTTTGTTATTAATTTTACATACGTGTCTTGTCGAACACGCTCTTAGATATTTCCTTGCATGCACGTTGCACTTATTTGTATCCATTGATTTCGACGCAGGTCTTTCTTATTCGAATATCGTATTTAGGACCTCCTAAGAAATAAGTATAAAAATGTACGCTTTAAAGAAATTGAAATAACTTATTCATAACAATAGATAGGTAGGTATGATAAGGTGTAGTTATGTATATGCGTGCATGGAGCGTCTGATGCAGGAAATATGACGCGAGGCGTCAAGTTGGTACGTAAGGTGAGGATAGAAAGCAGTGGGCACCCAACGTGGGGCCGCCGCGCGCGACCTCCGCGGCCCGTGCGCTCGCGCGCCACACGACCAACGGCCAATCAAACACGACTGCTCACCACCAACTACACTTAGGCTCGCGTAACAGCACAATAGTTTCATTTTATTTTATAACATGAATAAGTAAACTTCCGCCATAGCGTTACATTTAGAATATTAGGGTCGACGAATTGTGCAATAAAATTATCCATTATAAATTCAAATTAATTATACGTTATTAAAATATTATGTACTAACATAATATGTATATGCTCAATTTTTTCGACTGACCAACCGTAAAATATTGAATTTCTAATCGCATAACTAGTGCGAATATGTGCTTTGACATAATTTAGATCTGATCTCTTCTGCTTAGCATGACCATTGGATAAATTTCACCGAGATAGCTCTGAGGATACCGTTCAGACCACAATTCAATTTAATAAAGTAGTGGCCATACCAATTAAGTCAAATAATCAATTGCGTTATAATCTAGAAATCATGGAAAATTTGGCGTTGTTTTCAACATGTAGGTATGAAGTATTAGGAGTATGTAAATATTCAATTGGTTTCTATGTCGTGCCAGCTGGCGGCGGGGCGCGACCTCTTCGCACTCGATACACTGGTAGGTGCACTGCACTTCACTAGAGTTGCATGCGTTTTATATGCCAAACATTCATTCCAACTCGTTTCTCTCAAATACAATTTCGGATCATTGTAAAAGCAAGACTTAATATTCAATTATTATGTGCTGTTCACGGCGTACTTAGGTATTGTTTCGAAGATTTTATTATTATTGTACGTACACGAATAAGAGACAAAAGTAATATATATAGCTCAAACCATGTGATATCTAGTCTTTTTCCATTATAAAATTGTATCCTTCCTTTAAAACTAAAATATTACATTATTTAGAGAAAATAACTGTAATTAACTTAATTTCACATAGATATTATTTCGAATGAGACGAGCGGCATTTTGATTTGTCTGTTATCACTGATATCGATACCTAATAACTATACCCGCTGTTGAGCACGTAAATACAATAAACACTAGGTACATATATATTACGTGGACTATGATATTTTATTTTCAAAACAACCCAGTTCTTATAATACCTACTTACTTAAAATATAGTATTTGGACAAATAGCCCAAAATCTTTCGACATTTCTATAGACTAAAATGAAAAAGATAGCAATATATTAGATTAATGTAAACTAAATCGTATACATATTATATCAGTTTGTATAAAGGAAAGTAAGTAAACAAAATTATAGTGCACTTTGGCAGAATGAAATATTGCGGTGAAACAGGGCACCCAAGTTTAAAAAAATTAAGGCATAAGGCACAATATCTCAGCACAATAAGTGATATAATATAATATACCTATTATTAATGGTACTACTATCGAACGAGCACCTTATTACCTACTCCGATGAATCCACAAGCGTGTCTCCAACGAGACGACGAGACACCACGAGGCACCTGCAACATTTTTATAACTCGAAATATCCATTTCATTTTTAGAATATTTTTAGTTGTAAGTGTTGAGATCATGTGTTTACTGTGTAAGCACAAAATGGATTCAATTCAAAAAATAAAAATACAATAACGTTGCTATGATTACATTGTCTTCTTATTTCATTACAACCTTAAATCTAAGCTAAACTAACAAATACTCTGTACCAAAGTCGATGTGGGGTGACACCCAGGTTGCTGATATTAGGGGACAGACCAGGATTTGAATCCGAAAATCCTAATGAAATATATGGCAACCACGATGCTGCATGAATTCAGTAGGTATTAGATCAGTGCACAACAAAATTTCATATTAATAGATACTATAAATGGGAATAGACAGTGGTTACTGTATGAGGGGTGAATTTATAGATTAAGAAAACACAATCATTATGAAATCCAACTGGCGTATGGCGCTATCTTGTGGGTACGTAACTTTTAACGTATGAATTGCTTAACCGAGCTTTGCCAAGTTTGGAATAGAGATAGGTTTAACTCCAAGGAAAGACTTAACGAAGGGTTGAAAAACATTAGGTCCGCGGATGAAGTTGCGGGTAAAAGCTAATCCTACAGGTATGTAGTATATCCATAGACATGTAATTTAGTAGTAGATAGTAAGTTACTAAATTTAAGGTAGGTTCTTTAACTTGACTGACAGGCAGGGAACTAGGCAGAAAACATGACATATGAACTAGGTATTTTTTTGCCAAATTGTCCCGATAACAAATTTCCAACAAATGTCGGATATGCAGGACGATAAGGATGTTTAACTATATGTACCTACTTACTCTAAGTCTATTCACTAGTGCCGATCGAGCGTGCGTGAACGAAATGGCTGTTTCAAAACAATTAATCTTTAGTGTTTGTATAATTGGTGAATTTCCAAGCGCATACCTACATTTACTAACTACACGCACAAAGCAATTTACTAATTACGAAGCGATCCGGAACATGATTTAGATTAATATGTTATTTCCCTTTTAGTTTTATAATTTATATAAATTCATAAAATAAATTAGTTAGAATGACTTAAAAAACTGTATTACAATAATCTAATGTCTAATTGTTATTCATGTACTAGGCAACCACTCTTTAGGGTTAGGTAGGTACACTACCTACATCTATTTACTAAGAGAATAATATTCCAGCTTCGTTCGCCGAGGCTAATTACACAAATGAGTACGGCCCCGAATACGGCGAGGAGTGGGTTATGTTCGTGGACGATAATGGAACGACTCACACTGTAAACTTTTCTTCTCTACCCTCGGACACCAGAGGATTGATATTTGGCGACGCGTATTTTTACTTGTACAGCAGGTAACCTACTAACGATCTATTGATGAACCTACTAACGGTAGTTTATGAAACAATGATATTCTCTCACCTTTATCACCTATGCCTTCTCAGTAACGATCCTACCTATTTTAATACTTCTAAGTACAGAACACGACGATAAATATTGCACATGGTCGATGTACAATATATATATCGCCGGGTACTACAGTTGCTCCACCATTTACAGCCGTAACAAGGACGAGCCAGAAGAGTTACACATACCCGAAGGAGATACTCCTATAGCTAGTGAATACTTCGATCCTTCCTGTGACATCAGGGTGATAGCACACGGTTGGCAGTCGTCTGCGAACACAGCCTGGTTACAAAACATCAAAAACTCACTCCTGAAGACTAACAGTCTGAATGTTATAACGGTGGACTGGAGTGAACTGGCAAGAAACCCAATATACCCATGGTCTGCGTTTAACACCAGATATGTAGGTCGGAAAATAGCAATGTTGCTGGCGTCCCTGTCTCGGACTTACAACGTGGGGGGCAACCGCACACACCTGATAGGACACAGCCTTGGAGCACACGTCATGGGCTACGCTGGAATGTTTTCCTCTGATAAAATATTTCGTATTACAGGTGTGTTATTAAATTATAATATGGAGCAGAGTTAAATCATGAAATTGGTATGGAAATAGATGTAGGCAGTTATATTGGTACCAACCGTCGTGCTCAGCTGGGCACGTTTATTGGTAGTTAGGTAGAACTCGTGGTTCAAAGAAAGATGTTCACAGGGTTGGATCCGGCACGACCACTTTTCGAAGTTCCATACATGAGTGAAGATTATCGCTTAGAAAGAAGTGACGCAGAGTATGTAGACATAATACACACTGGTGGAGGTGTCTTAGGTTACAAGAAAAGTCACGGACATGCAGACTTTTACCCGAACTCAGGGAAACCGCCCCAACCAGGATGCGATGGAGGCCAAGCAATGATAGGTCAGTGAACTTAACACCTTCGAAATATCGTATGAATTTTTAAGGCTTCTCAGATAGTGTTTTTGGATGTTACGAGTGTCGGTTTTTCGATACAGGCTTAGGTGCCTACCTAATGTGATAACTTCTAAATTTCAGTCTTTATAATTTCAAAGACTTGTCTGTCTTTTCTTGTCTAAGAAATGTCTTATTAAGTACTGCGGTATATAAATAATTTTCCACTTTTATCTTTGATGCCTTTTCATCCGGTGATGTACTTCCGCCTCTTCAGGGAGCATTGTGGAACGACATGTTAATTATTTGACTCATTTCAGAGGCCTGCAGTCACGGCAGAGCGTGTGAATATTTTTGGGAATCAATTGAATCTATGACCGGCTTCAATTCAAAACTCTGCGACAATTGGGATAAATATCAGAGAGGAGAATGTGGAAACGATGCCGCCAAAATGGGATACCCAGCATTACACGAATACAAAGGCGACTTCTACTTACGCACCGGCGACAAATATGAATATGCTAATATTTGATAAAAGTTTTGACATATCCCAATAACTGTTTGCTGTCAAATGTTAAATCTTGTCATATTAGACGAAATATCGACGACAAACTATCTCGGCTATTATTTTGAACGAAATATCGAAAAGGCCCAATATAATCAGAATTTCTATGCCCGCCATCTTGGATTAAAGAAACATCCGTTTTTCCTTAAGAGTTTTTACGTTCTGAATATATTTTATCAATAAGGAAATATTCCCGCCTGGGTTTGACCCTTTTGTTGATGATTTCTGGTCCTCTTTAAGATTCAAACTATATGTACATCAAAACTCAAGTAAGCCGGCTCAGCCAATTCAGCATCAAATTCAACCCCTCTAGAGTTTTTAAATGTGGATAAATATAAAATAAATAAAAAGAGGATTTCAAGTTCGACCTCTGGGAAAAAATCTATCCCTAGACCAAAATTTACAGAAACACATTCCAATTATAATCTTAATAGTAGGTAATTAATATTTGACATCTCCATAAAAGGCGCGACAAAAAACACGGTATTCAAAGCAAAAATGTTTATTGTGAAATAACATAATATGCTAAAAACAATAATATAAGTGTACAAAAACTTAACTAACAATATATCACAATTGATTTCAACACTTAACAATCAATTATAAACAAGGAAATTTATAACAAAGAAAACTAGGTAAGTAAAATACAATATAATTTTAAAGATAGTAGGTACTTGGATGATATCTAAGCTCAGATAATATTTAATATTACTTCAACTAGGTGCTTATAAAATGTAAAGTTAAAAACTAATACTGATCGGAATGATTAACAAACAAGCCTCGAGACTTATTAAAGATAACAGCTGACAGCTCCCCGAGTCAACTGCAACAATGACCAAACACAAACATTAGTTCAACTTATCTTAAGTGAATACATGGTAAATAAACAATACAAAAGTACTCAGAGACCTCAAGTGTTGCTTCATTATGCTTCAGTTGGGAAAAGAAGACGAAACTATGTTATTCATCATTTAGACAACCTGCTTACTGCATCAACCAATATGATTTTAATCAAAATTAACAATAATATCATGAACCTTATTCTTCAATCGGTGGACCATTTGAAACGTTGTACTTACAAAAAATGTATAAATAAACACTAATTAATTTGCATGTAAAGTGTCTGAGACGGCGATAGACTCACCATCCGTCACGTTGGCACTTAATCATCTTCGGTGAAAACTGTGTGTTGTGATTACAACACCTCTACCTACCCCTTCGGGTAATACAGGCGTGAACATATGTAAATGTAATTAATTTGCAAAAATTTACACCTAAGATCACATTGTCGTGCTATATTTCGAAAATAACTTGCCAAGCATAGGGTTAAGTCAAACATAGTGCACCCTCTTATACCAACAAATAAAAGACATGAAGGAGATAATTCTATTGGTTGACACATTAAGAACTTCTTACTGGGATAAGGTAAAATAAATAATATATAAATAATACAAACATTTATCCGCATTAGCCAGATGGTAAGATGCCGATTTGCCAGCCAGCATGAGCCCCCATCGCCCTAATAAAAGAAAAAAAGATATTTAAATATTTGGTTATTTTGGACAAGACGAATTGCGTAGTCTTGAAAAATTTTAAAGAATACATAATTTAAATTGAAAAAGCAGTTAAAATTATTATACTAGACTCACAAGTAAGGTGAATGAGTAAGGTGATATACGATTAACGTTTCCGTAATTATGTATTCTTCCTTAAAGCTCAGATTTATTAAGTTTGTGCATCAATATGCGTCAGTCGGGAAAAGAAGACAAAAACATGAATCATCATGAAAAACAATTAAATATAACATTTACAGCATCCTATGAAAAATACTGCAGATGTTTGTAAAAAACTAAGATAAAATATTCAAAATCCACATACCATTCTCAAGAAATCCAGCATCTCAGTAATTCGTGGTCATTTGCTTAACCTTGGCCCTCTGCAAACAATAAATACTCGGTCATCTCTTGGGATCTATGAATAAAACCCACGCTTGAGCAATATACGTATAAATATATATTATAGGGTTAGCTCTTATTACTCGGAACTAATAGCTGCCGTCTTTGGAATATATGTGCATATGTATGAATGTCGGTTCAGGCACAACACTTTCATAATACACGTCCTACGAAGTATGCAATGTTTCAAATTCCAATTCATGAGTAGTTAAGTAACACACTCTTAGCCCAATGAATCTGTAGTTTTATAAATGTATAAATAGTTTGTATAGATTACCTGTGAATATTCAGAGCTCGGATCCTAGCTAAATACTGACACCTGTGAACATAACAAAAATAATATTAGAAAAGCAATATTACAACAAAGATCATTATTTATTTCAAGAGATAATCAGATGCAGTCGAAACTAGATATTTTGTATGCTGACTATTATTTGGTTCCATATAATTCATAGCTTCAGAGTTAGCTATAAAAAACAAAAATACACTCCATTTAACTATTCCACTCATAAAAAGTCTCTAATTCGTAGTAAGTGCTTTAGGAATCACACACATTATGTAGTAAAGAATATGTCAGAACATTCAATTGTAATTTATTGTTAACGAAGGATACTCTCCTGGTGTAGCCAACAAATAATTATAAATCAGTTACAAATAAGTTCATGGTATCACAGCAGATATTCAATTTTAAATTTTATACACTAGGGTTTAAAACATATATTTAAATTTAATAAAATACGTCATCTCATCTCAAGAAAAGCAATTAGGTTAAAAATTGTTCGAAATCCTGAAAAATAATAAATCCAGATGAATAGGTACAGATAATTAGGTTCATTGGATATGTATTTGATGTTAGTTATTATAGAATGTGCTTGAATGGAATCTTAGATGCTTATGTACCATCGATAGTTTCGTAAGATACGAGTATTTGAACATTATATCATCAGTATTATAACCGCATGGGAGTATGTTGCTATATTTCAAATGCCACGGTATGGAATTTTACTCATGGGGTGTTGCCGAATAAGTGCACTCTTGAAAACCGGACTTAATGGAAACCTAAGTAAATGCACGCTATCATATCGCTATCCCTCAAGAGTCCCTAAAGGGGTAAGCAGATGTGTTGCAACAACACTCACTATTCACCGAAGATGCTTATGTGCCAACGTGACAGAGGGCAAATCCATCGCTGTCTTAGGCACTATACGTAATATGTCATTGAATTACTTCATAGACATATGCAGGTTTTCTCACGATGGTTTCTTCACCGTAAGGCACGTGAGGTGAAATAACTGTACGCAAATTTTTAGAAAAACTCATTAGTACAAGCCGCTGGGATTCGAACTTGCGTCGCTTTTGTAGCAGACGACTGCGAACCCCACGGCCACCACGGCAGTTTAAAGCTATACCTATAAATCTATATTAACACTTTGTAACAAACATTACAAACACTTACATCTAAATACCGAAACCCGCATCAAAATGAATTACGTAGTTTATATGATCAGATAATACACAGACAGACGCGAAAAGCATCTTGTTTTAACACTACGTAGATATTATGTTTTGAATTTAGGGCTGGATTTCAAGAGCAGCTGGGACAGATCAACGCATCTATTTTACGGTCCCCATACCGTGGATTTCATATAAAATTATCTCCAATAATAAAATAATCGTTGTTCTTTAAGAATAGTACCAATTTAGAGTACTAACATCCAGCAGACAAATTTTTTCTCATGCGACATAATTTGTTCAATAAACATGACATTGAGTGAATATAACTTCGATGACGCGTAAAATGTCTCAGACAATAAGTACACCACTAGATGTAAAGTTACCAAGAAAGGTAAACATATAATTTACTCGTTTTGTATTAATTCAACTTACCACACAAAATTGTTGAATTTCAGAAATAACAATTGGGTTTTCTTCTTCGAGGTAAGGCGTTGTTCTTAGACTAATTGTGAACGACGTGTCTTCCCGTGGTAATTCTGTAGATTCTTCTTTGGTAGAACTTCCTATAATCCCTCTTAATTTAATCTCAATGAACAGAGTCCATCAAAATTGAATTAAAAATGTCCCAATTAAGGCAATGCAACAAGGTCCAAAGCTGGCGTGGGAATGCTTTATAGTAAGCAATACAATCTGCAGAAGTGTTCTGTCTAAATTATCATGATTGAATCCTGATTTGAAAAAAAAAAGGTTTCAAAAGTTGAGAACTTCTTCCTTTGAAGACGGAGAAAATCTGGACATAGTTTGACAACAATATAAAATTACTGAACTGAATCTGTGAAAATAAAAACTTCCCAGAAGAAAATATTCAACGCAGAAAATATGTAGTCAGCGTTCTCAGCTAGAAAGTCATCTGAAAAGTTGCCAACGTTGGATGCTGAGGGACCAAGGGTCGTTAAGCTTTTCAGGGAACAGTTTTAATATAGGGTATTTTTTGCTCAAAATCAATAAGTTCCCATTTAAATTGTCGAAAAAGTCCGCATAATTTGATATAATGTTTGTAAGCTGTTTTGGGAGAAAATATCATCACATCGCAGATCACAATAGCAACAAAGCAAAGGCTCGTTCAATGTCTGAAACACGTTGTTCCCTGGTCACCAGCTGTGCAAATTGATTTTACATTGCAGCTTCCCTGTTAAAAATGTAATATGTGGTAAAAATAATACGTTATGATGACTGTAGTGGATGGTTAAGGATATGAATCTATAAAGGAACTTAAATAGGATATCTTCAAGTAGGACGGGATTTGGGGAATTAGGGCTTTATTAGTCATGTTATTCCCCTTCGAATTCAGCAATTCTGATAACACCATTAAATAGTGCCGAAAAGAAACGATAGTGCCATTAATATTTTAAAATTTAAAGCTTAAGTTACGATCCATGAACGAACATTCCATACCTCCCATAATATATTGCAGTAACTGTGGCGTATATTGTGTTCATGTTCAATATCAAAAATAAAGTCGTATTGTTGTCACGGAGGAATTAAAGTACCTATTTATGGGGACTTTTCAGAAGCACTACTATTGGCCATACCACGAATTACTAAATACGATGGCGAATATTCTCTATATCTAATACTCTATAGCGAGGACATGGATATATACATATATTAGGCATTCGCAATAATGACTATTGTTTGTTTGTCTATAGTGCATTGCCGCCTATTGTGAGAAAGAATTATTTTGTAGATGACATTTTGGAACAAGAGAATATCCCTTAAATATTTTCATTATCTCTTCACCATTGAATGGCTTCAAATCAATTATTTTGTACTTACTGGCGTAAATTTTCTAATGATGGCAAAAAAATAAAAGAGCACGAAAATTTGATTTATACAAAAAGGCGTCTCAAAATATACACTCAGAACTCATCCTGAAATAAAATATATGAGTAAGTTAAAATATGACAAAGACAAAGAGTCAAAAGGCACTTTTATCTTCTCAAATTAGAATTGACAGAAATATACGAGGATATTTTACAAATTATGTATGTTTCCCAACCCCGATACGGTCTCTGAAGGGAATGGTAACAATTCAACCAAGTCACTGTTCTTCTCAGATGTGTTTCGCGATGTTTCTCCATCACCGTAAAACTCGTGGTATGAAATCATTGTACATACATCCATATTAATATTATAAATTGGAACAGCGGTTAGGTCGTTTCAGACGAGTAGAGCATTTACAGATAGAAAAGTAACACGTCAGTTAGAAGATGAACAACGAATCGTTGTTCATCTTCTAACTGACGTATATAACGTATAACAACGAATCGTTGTTCATCTAACTGACGTATTATGCTATCTTTTGGGTAAACAGCATGTCTGTCTGTCCGTTTTTTACTGCAGAACCAATTTACTGAAATGTTGAATAGCTTTAGCTTTAAAAAAGACGATAATAGTGTACTCAAAACAGTACGCAGGCGAAATCCCGGGTTAAGTTTATAAAATCTCATTGGTACAGAATGAAGTTGCGCCCGCATATCCACACTTCGGCTGTTCGTCTTAATACATTACTTACAATATACAGCTGCCTGGAATGGTAAACAGTTGTAACACGTAGTTGAAAATAAATGGTTAATAATGTTACCCATGGTTATATGTGCACCATCGCATAGCTCCGGAGCTGGGGCCTCGGTGTAAAATGCACTTTTTTAATTGCTCTTTATGCTTCAAAGAATTGACTGAGCTGGGGCCTTACCATAATCTCTCATTGCCATGTTCCATGCTAATAGTTCGACTGTGTGACAGCGACAGATTTATACGCGTCGTATAAATCGTCATGGTAGGGCCCCAGATCATTGAAATCTCGTGCATTAAGTATAATTTACGTCGCCACGTTTATTTATATAAACAAAATGTTCTTCATCGAATTCCTGGAGTTATATAAATGATGTTGAAATCACTATTACTATTAGTCCGTCAGTTCGAAACAGTAGCTAATTTAGCGCCAATTACTGTTCCTCTGCAATATCTAGAAGATTAGAAACAAAACTCACTTAATTGTTTATACTTCCAATAAAAATGGATTCAAGAAAGGTAAGCGTCATAGCCTAACCATACGAAGTGAAATGATAGGAAGTAGTCAGTACTCGGGTCCACTAGTCAACAAATCTCCTTTAAATGACTGTATCGAATAGGTCGACAGGTCGCTAGTAATATTTTGGAGGTCCACTGGCGTAGTACTGCGGGCCGCGTGCTTGTTAATCTTAGTGGTTTATAGGTCGAATATCATACCAGAAAATGAGAACAGAACCTATGCACACAATCCTGGATTCGAACCCGGACGGTTCTTCATGACTTGCACTGGTCGTTCCCTGCATCGCCACTACTCCCCTATCACCACTCATCACTGGCCACTCTTTCGAAACATGACAAGACCCCACGAAGATACAGAGAATATTTTTTGCAAAATAATAAACTATAACCGAATTACAAACTCTTTTACCTGTTTCAGTTTGCTCAAAATCGTCGGAAATTATAATCTGTGATATGAAGTGTCGATGCAATTCTCGGAATATAACCTACTCTGAGTAGAAATTGCATTTTAAACAAGCTGTGTCCCGCTGTTTCGCCCGCGTACACTTAATTTCATGGGTGGCTTTATTTCGCGATACCCTATTTTTTCAAAAAGTACCTATAATATCCTTGTTACACCAGCTATCTGCAAATTCGAGAGATTAGCCGGAACAAACAGATAAACAGAGAAACAAATTAAGAAATAGTTTTTTTTAAGTACTGTATTTTTATGCAAAGCTATTAATTTGGAACTACAAACAGATGCTTCAATTGTATTTACGTTGTTTGTCTAAATAGATTCACATATCTCAACACTTTTTTTCCACTCTACATAGTTTCCGTTGAACCATAATCAATTAATTCGTGGATCAATAGTGGAATACGCCAGTACCGCCCAATATTTCCCACAATAAATGGAAAGTTTTTAAGACTTGCAGCATATTACATTTACTAGGGTGCAACCCATGATTGGAATCAACGAGTAAGACTGAAAAACTTATTCTCATTTAAAAGCTTTGTTGTAAATTTCTAATATTATGTAATGTGTGTGTAAAGAAAAAGTAAACCCATATTGAAATAATCATTTAAATCGCTTATTGGCATAGAGCCAACAAACATGTTTAGTTTTCAAGAGACATTTTTTTTGTACGATTCATGCATTTTGATATAATGTAAGTTCAAAAATGACAATATCAATATTATTTTATTTTGCAAAAATAGGTCAGCCAAACACATCTTTGAAAATGAATTCGGAACGGGTAGTCTTCAAAGCAACATATGATGGGATGTTCGATAGAGATGCGATTAAATCAGATTGTTTTTCTTTGTTTGCACCCCCATGCAAGTATTGGCGTGTCAACGTACGACTGGGTATACCCGTGAAGATATTTAATTAAACGAGAAAGCAGCAAAGGTTACATTATGAAAAAAAAGTAGGAATTATATAGAATCTTCTTCTTCGTCTTAGCGTTTTCCCGGCATGGTGCTGGGGTCCGCAAAGAAACATCATCATCATCATCTCCCTGGTCTTATCCCATACATTGTTGGGGTCGGCACTTGGTTCAACCCGATGCGGCTGATCACCTGATTTTTATACGAAGCGACTACCATCTGACCTTCGCAACACCTTTTACAAGGATAATCTGTGATCTGGGTTAAACCAGTTGTCAGACTATTTTAGGCCTCCGACTGACCTGTAACGATTGCCAAAGATGACAAATTGGCAACCGGGACCGACGGCTTAACGTGCTCTCCGAGGCACGGAGGGTACTCGGGCGGTCACCCATCCAATTATTGGCTAGGGTTAGGGTTGCTTAACTTCGCTGATCGAATGATATGCGCAATAGCAACTGTGCCACGAGCACCTAAGGAATTATATAGAATAATTAAAAAAAAATCGATAAGGATAATATGCTAATTTATTTTCTAGAAAAAATTAATATAATTTAAAATTTCAATGGTGAAATTACGCTTGCAGTTCTTAAAATAAACTAAGACTATATTTAACGTAAAATTATTAATTTTAACAAAACATACCCCATCTTGCACAATTTTGATTGCTTTCAAATTACTCATCCGAATGTTAGTTTACGCCAGCTAAATAAAACATGCCGTATATAAAATTAAATACATATTAATTACCGCTATTTATACTAATTGTTGATCTTCATATAATTGCATATTTTAAATTAAAAGGAGATATTACTCATGGACAAATATTTTTTGTCCAACACTAGAAAGAAATAGAAAATATTTTAGGTGCTAGAGATCGCTAAATAATATTTACATAATACAATGCGTTTCAAAGGCAGTCAGGGCTGTCATGGTTTTCCAGATTGTTTTCATGTAAACCATATTATCAATCGATTTTGTTGTTTTGTATGGCTAAGTGGATAATATGCCAATCACCAGGGATTAGCCCAGTTGTAAACTTAAAATATGTACCTACTTGATGACGAATATTAAATAACTACTTAAGTATAATCATTGTTCAAATACGCATCCTTGAAATGTTCAATCCAGATTTAAAGTTGGTCACATATAAATAAAATGTGTTAAGGTTACATGTTAGTACCGTACCGAGCAAACTATATAGGAAAGTCTTCAGTTAGGACAAATAACGGGTTCTATATAATACATTTTAAAATCATTCTCTCGGCTAACATTATACGTCATTTGATAACATTTTATTTTAGTCCCTTACGAACGAAACATGTAGAATGTTTTCTGCCGGTCACTGCTGCCAACTTGGCGCCTAGCCGGTTTATGGGCCGAAAGCTAATCAAACCGTTAACTTTATCAGAAAACTGCTGATACTACGTACGTATGCATTAGTTCATTAAGGATCCTCCGAGCACTTAGATTGGTAAAATATTACTAAATGGTATGTGCTGGATTTACAGGTCAGTATCGCACAGTCATTGGGCACTTTTGTATGAAAAACATATCCACGGCGTAGTCATAAATATCACGGTGGTAGAGGTCGCATTACTGTGAGAACCGGGAGAGACGAGAAAAAACATATTTTCCTGAACAATATTAGAAAGTTCTCCTCAATACCAGTGATATTATATGTTGTGTAATTCATGTCACCCGTAGCATGTTTTATAATTTTAAATTTCATAAAATAAGAAGTGGTATGTGCTGCTACATTTTAGAACTAATTAGGTTTCTATACGCAAAAATAGCTCAATTCAGGTCAGTATCCGCCCGATGACCTTTTTAAGAGTTAGAATAAGGGCTTCAGTTATTCATTTTATTTTATCTGCTTTGAGAAGTAAACTTTTATTCATAATTTTGTATATAGCATAAATCATACTATATTTTTGGATTCTAATACTGAATCAACCGGCGTCCGTTGTTCCGTTAAGGTGACTGCGATTAATCTTAGTTCACTATAGAGAGCTGGCAGCAGTGCTATAAATAAAGCTATACTTATTTATGTGGGTTAGGAATGTACGAGTTGAATAGGCATGAATTAAGATAATATCTTTTACGAAAATTCCCCCTTATTTGTACCTAACCAAGGACTCTTGTACAAAAAGAATGTCCTCCTTCAGCGACGTAGTCGTACGACCGTCTCAATGTTTTAACTGGTGATAATTAGTTTAATACCGACGACGTTTATTAGGGTAATCATCCAATTGGCGGGGTCCTTCCCAACCGCGGTTCTGTGGCATCTCGTCAAAACTCCCGCGCGGCATGTCGAACTGGTCTCTGAAGCCTCCATCCTAAGTGAGCAATCATAATACTTTCCAATAGTCTTTACTTTACAGGGTACAATTAATAATAGACGTGATAAGATCAAGGCCCGAAATATTGGGCATGACATGATCCAAGGTGAGAAAAATTTGTTCTGTTCATATAAAAAGCGGCTAAACAATATAATTCTCCAAGCGGTGCAAACTGCATTCATGTAATGTTGGCACTTTTATTGCGAAATTTGATAAATTATGAAGGTTTCTAGGCAGTTCATGTTTTTCGTAATTAAGTAACCAAAGATATGGTAAAATGTATAGTGATTAGGTATTGTTGTACTCAACACTAGTGCAGTGTAAATCGGCTCAAGCAAGACTTAACCTCTTATAGAGTATTATTATATACTATGATAGTTAGATATGTGCTCTCGCGGACTTTTTTGTAGGTCTTAATAATACCAACAAACCTACAAAGTCAATAGTTTTTGCAGCGCACGCATAAATAGATTTTTGATTTTACACCTTCGGTTACAAAATCGCAATTTTCTTACGGATCCCTAATATTTTATCGATAAATGGACTATACAACGCTAAAAGACTTATTGAAATCGGACCATTAGTTCCTGAGATTAGCGCCTTCAAACAAAGAAACTCTGCAGCTTTATACATATTAGTATAGATGTTATGCGGCTATCTTTTCTGAGGCAAACAAGTCCAACAATTATGCATCATTTATTCACTAGCCGATTGATAGTGTTTTGTTTTTGTTTGAATGTTATATAGGTGTTTAGAAATTAATAGTACGAATTAATATATTCCTAAAAATACCACGTAGGTTTTCGAAGTCACGCATGGCCAATCAATTGACTTTTATTAAAATATCTTTTGGTTTAAAATACTGTTAGGTAATGTTACTTATTATATCTATCGATTAGTCTTGTTGTTATGGAGGATCGAGGTTATATACTATGAACTTCATGTAGGCGCTTACTAAGTAAGCTAAGAAATATCTCGTTCTCCACATTCATCAATCCCTCCAATCCTGTAGATTAACGTTAAAAAATAACAATTCCAAAGGTTACGTAGGCCCGATGAGTATCAATAGGTCGAAAGACTTATCAGTACAAATTTCGTATTGATACGAAACTGTCCAGCCTGGTGCGGGCTAACCAGATGTCACCAAAGAAACTTAACATAATATTTTTGCATAATCCAACAGCATGTACGTACATCGCTATGAAAGATGTCGTGCTGATCTTAATAGTAACAGATTTTGCTATAACCGATTTACACTGGCTTCATGAAGAAACAGACTTCCGCAGTAAATATTTTATTTGTGTCTATAACACAGGGTCTTTATAAAACCAATAATGGTTCGTTCACATATAGACCAGGCGGAAAAACAGACTTGATCTTTAAGGCAACTTGGAGTAACTGACCGATCTTTTTTGTTGTTTGACGCAATAACATTTAACCCTAACCAATGAATCGAAACCACAATAATTATGTACATTCGAAAGGTTTTATTGCAGCGCGTGTCACTCCGAAACTTGAAAATAAACCGAACACAAATATTTCATTGGTCACCAAAAAAAATAAAAGTATAAGTATAAAATAGTTTTGCAAATAAAATATTTCAGTAAATATAACCTATGTCTACTATCGAAACACTCTAAATTCAGCCTTAAAATGTTCATTACCTTACACTAAAACAACACGTGTACTGTTAATTTAATACTGATCTTGTAAAGAATTAAAAAATAATTGCTGTTTATTAGTTCTGTCTGACGTCACAAAACGTTAGCGATACATTAAGTATGTGGTGAGAAACATAATACATCGTTTTCGGTTCGTCCTTACAATACGAAGCGTCATAGTCAATGTTTCTGCCTGGTCTAGGAACGGATCATAGCAGTGAGAATAAATTGTTCCATATAAATAGTTAAAAGATATAGTATAATTGTGACCAATAATTTTCGTTAGCACCATTGGTATAAAATTAGGTAGTTATTTTCAAACTTTTCTGAATTGAAACCGTGATGTCAATTATATTTCGCACGTCACAAACAAAAAGGTATCGATAAAAAATTATCATATTCAAAAACTATACTTCGAGTAATAACTTTATGAAAATTAATTGCTTCATGACCAATAGGATCGAATATTCTTATTTATATCTAGGTTATTAAAGGTATACTTTTCTAGTGTATGTAAAAGTTTTAATTATTATGGACTAGTGACTGTTTTATAATTAGGACTTTTATAAGACTGGGTCAAACAAGCTGTATCATTTTGAAGTAATTTCATTCAACTTGACCAATTGCTTAAAATTAAAGTCAATTGGAAATAATTATGAAATAGTACATAAAAAAAACTCATAAATTGTTCAAGCAAAAGGGTAATTAATAAGTCAAAATACTCGAAATAAACGCAAATGACGCGACTGACTGCTGAACAGTAATCGAATGAATTAAGATGTGACCGTTTTGACCTGTTCGGATACGTCGTTTATGAACAATCAATACAGAAATGTGTTGGATATCACATAACGATTGGGGCTAAAATACTACTGTCTTACCAGTGTATAGATGAAAAAATATTATTCGGAATAAAAAGTCGCTTTCTTGGACTGAACGATTCAAATACCCTTTTGTTTGTGTTGTGCGATTTACTGTTACGCAAATTGTAAAGACATATCATTAATCTAAAATATTAGGTCCTAAAGAATTTCCTGCTTAGATAGCAATTATATGTTTCAAGTAATTTAGTATAATATTCCTCAGGCAGTTTCATTTCCTTGAATATTCAAAATGCTAGAAATAAATAAATGATGCCAGTGTGACATAGTCTGTTGAATAAAGTGACAGAATAATACAGTCATTGGTGATCAGGAGGCACAATTACATATAACAGTACTTACCATTGGCTGCTGCTGGTCGAACATGCCCTGTTCCTGACGGTCCAACATGGAGTTCAAGCGCTGAGCCTGCAATACAAAGGACAAGTTATTTATAGTCTTAGGCAAATCGTAACAGGTTTACTTATTATATTGCGAGTACGGCACAATTCCCAAATTTTTAACAATGCGTCAGTGACCTGCACAAAGAGCGTATTTTCCTGCTGGCGGCGGCGCAGCTCGTCGTCCTGGTGCCTCATGCGCTGCGAGAGCTCCTCCTCCTGGCGCAGCAGGTGCTGGCGCTCCGTCTCGCGGCGCTCGTCGGCCGCGCGCTCGGCGAGCTCCCACGAGCGCTTTTGTCGCTCGCGGTCTTGCTCGCGCTGCCTCAACTGCTCACGGAGCAACTCTGTCTCGTGCTCGTACCTAAATAAATATAATAACATTTCATATTATTTTACTGCAAAAGGGGATTCTTCGCCCTTGAGTCGAAACTGTTACAGTGAAATGGATAATATACCGACAAGGAATGTTACATCTTTCTTAACCTGTATCGAGAAACCAAAGTCTGTAATAATGAAGTAACTTGATCATAAAATTCGGATAACATATAAGTGTGAATCTTCAAATTGTTTAAAAATATGTATGTTGTTTGTGCACTCACTTGGCATACTCCATCTGCGCCTCAAGCTTCTCCTGTTCAGCAGCGAGCTCCTTCTTGAGGGCCTCCTCCTTCTGACGGTGCAGCTCGTGCAGCTGCTTCCAGCGCGTGCCGTACTCGTGCTCGAAGCTGCTCGGCTCCGAAAAGCGTGGACCCAACTACCGCAAAAAGTTATGTATGATAACGTACACACCAGGCCAGCCTAACTTTAACACTTGAATATGTTTCTAGATCTTACATTACCAAAATAATTCAATAGAGTAGTTACCTCGCGAGCTCGAAGAAATTCTGGATGCTTCTTGGGCAAGTTTTTCTCAGGGCAACCATCTAATTCATCTGGCTCCTCAAAGTTCTCTACGATCACGGGCCGAAGCGACCTAAAAAAGATACAATTTAATAACAAAATGCAACTGGTAAATGTGTGAAAATATCTGTAAAATAATATTGGAATATAAAAAAACTTACGATGTCAGGAAGAAGCATTTCTCAGTGCAGTTACGAATAGCGGCCAATGCGCTGGGTTTGCGGGCATATTCCACTACACCTTCTCCCAAAGCCTTCCCCCTCTCGTCTACTCGTACGTACGCCCGCTCAATTTTTCCGAAAATCTCAAAAGCTCGGTACAGCAACTCATTTGAGACAAACGGTGGCAAGTTCTTGACCCTAATGGCATTATTGTGTGGAGCAAACCTCACGCGCAATGTTCTACCATTTCTCATTTTTCCGTCTAACTCGCGTTTCGCTCTTTCTGCATTCATTCTGTAGTCCTAGAAAACAAGTAATGGAATAAAGTTATTTAATAAGATTTTGACAAACATTTTTTTGTTATGTAGTAGTCTAAACAAATATAATCTCTTACCATTTTGATAAATCCAAAGTTCTTCTCTTTGTTTACAAACAATTCAGCACTTTCACCAAATGGTTCAAATAAAGCCTGAATCTCCTCTTCAGTCACATCACTGGTCAAGTTACCAATGTACAATCGGCTTCTGCCATTGAATTTCACTTCTGATTGATCAATTGGTGCTAAATCAAGTATTGGTCCAACTAGTTCTTTAAGTTTGTTTGCTAGCATGTGTTCCTAAAACAAAGTCATTGCATCTTAGTTAAAAAGTTACCGGTAACACAGATAAGTGTACTAAATGTAAATTGTATTTATAAATAAATAAATAATTGTTTGTAAACTACTCTACTGTTTAGAATCTAAACTTCAGAGATTGTATATAATCATGAAACTGAATTTTTTTAACATTCTTTTGAATGAAACTCCTTAGTATGTATAGTTGAAGATGATATAAACAAAAATCTAAACTCACCTCTCTCTGTGCTGGTTTCGGACCATCCTGCTGATGGCCCTGAGGCCTCATGCTGTTTCGTTGCTGATTCCTGGCAGGTCCAGATCCAGGGCCCATTCCCTGCCCACCTTTTGGAGGAAACTGTTTTGGCCCTGGTCCAGAGAAATTTCCACCATGTGGCCTATTACCAGCACCTCCAAAGCTCCATGAACCACCCTGCTTATTGGCACCTCCTCCAAAGTTGCCATTGATATTCTATTGCAAATAATAAGAATACATACATTTTAGCAATGCAAGATATTTATAATTTTAATGCCCAGACATGCTACAGAATTATATTTGGCAGCCAAAAATTACAAAATATTCACCTTTTGCTGCTGGTTTTGATTGTTGCCTTGGTTTTGATTTCTCGACTCAGCATTTGCAACATTGTCAACATGATCCTTAGCCTCAGGCTTGGGTGCTGCTGCCGCCTGTGCTGGCTTCTGTGGCTGCGGCTGAACAACTTGTGGCTGTGTTTGCATTAATGGCTTTGGCTGCTGTTGCTGTGGTTTCTGTTGCTGCTGTACCTGTTGTGGTGGCTGCTGCTGTGGCTTCTGCTGCTGTGGCGGGGCCGGTTCTTGTTTCGGCTGTGGTTTGCTTGGTTGTTGTTGACTTTGTGGCTGTTGGACCTGCTGCGGCTTCTCTGCTGGAGCTGCTGCTTTCACAGGCTACACATATAATAAAAGAAATATATAAATAGGTAACTCTTGCATACTGTATTAATTTATTTGTTCATTATTGAACATGGTGTATAGTAATAGTAATACACATAGGTGATTTAGTTATGATATATAAAACATATTGTCCAGTCATAACACATGTCAGCAGCAAACAATAAAATTTTGACCGATCTGAGAGTGTTCATATGGTGCACATAGCTAAAAATGGACTGAATCGATGCAGCGTAGTAAATATAGACATTTTGTATAAGACACATCTTTGTTATAATGCGTAAGAACTTCCAATAGAAGTACATTTCGGTGTATGTTTAAAGGTAAAATATTGATATGAAATTAACAATTTATAAACACTAACCATTAATATGTAGTAGAAACTAGGTACGACAACCAGCCTACATCCTAAGACCCATTTTTCTCTCAAGTAAATTACCACGCATTCACAAAATGGCGGCGGTCTGCGTCATGACACCCGATCCAAACCAAACTTATAGTTTGGTATATAACATAGCGGTTTACTTAGGCTTAAAGACAAAATAAGTAAAATAAGTAGATATGGATAATGATTCATTAAAACAACAGTAATATAGTCACCTCGTTATTGGGCCGTTGACCTCCCTGGCCCTGATTTTGGTTCCTCTGATTATGGGCATTGTGGTCGAACCTAGAGTTCCGAAATCCTCCCCTGTTGTTTCCTCGACGGCCTTGCCTCTGCGGTTGTGGTGGACCACCAAATCCTCGACCAAAATTCATGGCTTGCATTTGCATTCTGAAGAGAAAGTAGTTCATATTCATTTAATTCAAGCAACCTGCAAACCTACCAATCTTAGAGACAAATTAATAAAAGCATGGCGTACTCACCTATTTTACCTCAAATTAGTTATTCCTCAACTCTTCCTTTTGAAAAAATATGAAGATGCTTATGAAACTTAATAAAATATATAGTAGTTGTCTATTCAATCACTATTAGGTACGATACCGTGCGGCGGGCATACATACGCTACCCACGTAGTAACAGCACGACTGAGAAGTGAGTGAGAGAAGAGAAAACGGGGACGGAACGACTAGAGCTATAGCACCCGTATGTATTCGTTACTGAGTAACGGTACGCCATCTAGTACCGAGTAACGAAACGTTACTCACGAATACTTTTCGTTACTCGCATGTTTCGTATCATGGTTACATACGCTGTTTCAATGACGTAATGTAACGCTGCGTTGATGCGTGTATAAAAGTATATACTTGTGAAAAAGTGTTTTCATAAAAATTTGCCACTAAAATATCATATTTTTTTATGAAATAGTATGAAATAAACGAAAGTGAAAGTTTTAGTCTCTCATGAAATTCTAAAATAATTTCACTGTGACTAAATTTTCAAACAAGTAATTAAATCGCACGTTGTTAGTTTTTTTTTTTTTTTTTGTTTCTTCAGCATAACATAGCATGTTATGAGGTATTAGGAGTAACGATATGATAGTAACGAGTACTGAATGTATAGTAACGAATACATACGGGTGCGTTTTTTTTTCGTTACTTTTACACCTCTAGGAACGACGCCATCTTATTCTTAATTGAAAATATCAATACATAATTAAAATAGTTCGTTTCATTCGGTCGTTAGTGTGGCCATAGTTCGCAATGATTTAATCCATAGATAATGAAAAAATATATTTTTGATCCAATCAAACCAATTACAACTTTCTTTCTATCAACAATAATACGGTCACTGACAATTTTTTTTGCTAAAGTAAACCGTATTAAGTCCCTTCGAGTGTTATTATTTATATCTTTTAATTGATTTAACTTAGTACGTACATATTTTGCTACAAATTTCAGAATTTCGCTTAAAAATATTTTTTTTTTCTAATAATGGGGTAGATTTCGTTTCACATCTGAAGTGGCACCTCCACCAAGAGACACCATGTTCAAATCCGAGTCAGGCCTGTACTAATGAGATTTTCTAATAAAAACTTATGTGCAGTGATTACAATCCACATGCTTTATGGCGAAGGAAAACATCATGAGAAACCTGCATGTCTGAGGAGGAATTCAAAGACGAATGTAGCCTGATACGTCGATAGAGTTACGTTGTCACATCTGAGGGCCTAGTGCGAGTTTTTCACTGCCACAAGTCACAGAGTCGGCGTAAACGCAGATTTGTCGGCCTAAAGACAGTATTGACCTAACTTACGACACTATTGTGAGTCGACAGGACTTGTGACGGCAATTTTAAGAAAACTCGCACTAGGCACTGTAGACACGTTGGCATTTGATTATCTTCGGTGAAAAGTAGGTGTTGTTATTACAACACCTCTGCCTACATCTGAATACAGGCGTGAGCATATGTATATATTTAAAAGTATTGTTACTTATACTACAAATCGCAGTAAAATCTTAGGTGGGGAAGACACTAGAGCTTGTCTAAAAAATTTAAACTGGCAAAGTCAGAGTGAGTCGCGCATCGCAATTTCTGTACAAAATAAAAGTGTTGAAGGATAAAGTTAGCCTTTCCCTATGAAAACTTTTCCCATAAGTAAGTAACAGTCCAGTAACAGTAAGTCCAGTAAGTAAGTAACATAATCTCCATTATTGGGGTCAAAGCTAATCATATATTAAACTTAAAATGTAAAGGAAAATCGGAGTAGGGGCACCTTGTACCTATGAAGATATTGATGAATATTATACATAAAACAAAAGAGGTCTAAGTTTTTACTACCCTTATTTTTATGTGTTTCTAATATACGGTTGTCGCTCCAAGATTTACTGTATGTATCAATACAGTCAAGGAAAAAGGCATCCTTTGACTCTTTCTGAAACAACACTTCATGACAATATCCAAAATATGGTTAAGAGGCCCATGTACTTCTTCATCATAGTCTAGACTCAAATTATTTATAAAGCAGTCCAGTCGCAGTCACATCACAGATCAATTTCTCCCTGGATGATCGACCTTAATCTTGCATGCCTGAGTCCAACCACTTTGTTGTCAATGTGTCATTTTTATGAAGGCGTAATTCGCGCATTTTTTTATTAATTTGTTTTGTCTTCTCCTTTTTATTTGTCTGGGTTGATCGTTAATTTCTTTTTTTAAGAAATTTATTGCCATTTTTAAAGAAGAAACATTGGTCTTCAATCGCTTTACATGTTGAGTTAAGACTTTAATCCGAGTTCTCGAATTTCTTAGAGCAACTTTTAATGCCTCATGAGATGACTTTTTCAAAGTAAATTCATAACAGTGATCATGATTGACATTTGCTTGGATTTCAGTAACAGTCCTTAGTCTTTTAGGGGTTCCACTCCATTCGTTGTTGCAAATAGTTCTGGGTTCTGTAAAGTAATGTTATGTTAATACTTTCAGCTCTGACAATGCTCGACTAAGCCCTTACTCTATGCTGGCCGAAATTATGGCTTTCACGAATGTGTGTCATGGGCCTGAGTATGCATTTTGCTGTGTATCAACTGGCTTCAGAGTATGAATTTTTGGATCACAGATGGCAGTAAATGTATAAGAATTGGTTTGAAATTATAAAAAAAAACTTAGTTTGTTGGAAACTGAATGAGTAAGAATATATTATACTGATTGTGCACTGTACCAGATGCAGTAGGTGCAGGGATATCCATATTATGCATTGAAGATGACCTGTAAAATAAAAGTAGTGTTATCATTATTTACACACTTTAGTAATTATTCGTAGTGTAAAATCAAAATGTTTCCTAACATTGATAATTCCTCCGATTTAAGATGATCAATTTGGTCATCATAATTATCCAACTCAGTCTGATGCCCTGTTTTCTCGCTAGGCAATGATTTATCTGTAAAAATAAAACATTTATATAATATTCATTACAAATTGGATTATACTACATGCTATGATACTTGTAACTCACCTGAAAATATTGTAGGAACACTGTCTTTTTTCAAAAGAGTCCGTGTAAAATGTAAAATAAAGCAATCTTTGACGAAATGCTTAGAACATAGATGGTCATGGGGTTTTGGAGTCCAGTTACCAATATTCATGTTTTTCAACCATAGTTTTTGTGTAGAGTCAGTTGGAAACCTGTAATCATTTGAAGGAGTATGAAATTACAGGATGGTTAGTAATTAGTGCACCCAATAGAGATATTACTTTTATATAGGTAAGTAATGTAATTTGGTGAAGCAAAACTATTTCAATAGTTTGAATATTTAATAGGTAAAAGTAAGTAGCGAGTAGTTTAGTAAGTTTTATGGCAGCACGTAAGTAGGTACCTAATTGAAAGATATTCACTAACTTGTGAAATGTTACTCCACTACCCTTTTGGTAACGAGTTTTACATGATACGCAAACTCTCATGTCGGTTAACCACACGATATTGACTACAAAAATAAACTTTCTAATAACGACTGAAGGACGAACTAAATATACGAGTATATAAGTCTATCTGTCTATCTTCCTATCACTGACTGACTAGCACAGTAAGAAAACTATTACTGAAGCAGCTGACTGGACTGGACCCCGGACGGCCATTGCAATAATTTTCATTCAGTCACGAACGAATGACTTAAGTAAGATGTTCGAGGAGGCGCTTTGGCTGGCACATTATAGACCATAGACAAAAAGTGCTGTCAAAAACTAACAATGATATTAACAATTTCAGCTGCGAACCAACGCAATATATATTCTAAGTCCAATTAAGAAGTTAAAATGCTTCTATAAAATGAAAAACAAAATTTTCGTTTAAAAATATTCGTTACCACGGCTAAACCTTTGAACTGTCACAATTCACATCGTCAGACGTCAGTTAGGTGTCACTGTCATTGTCAATGTTACTAAGTAAAAGAGTGAACTTAAGTGTAGTTTTTTAAATAAATAAAGGAAAGTGTAGTTTAGTTAGTGTATATTTTTGAATAGAATAGAATTTAAATTAGAAAAGAGAAGGAAGCGTTCACCTGTTTAATTTAACTACACCAAAGAAAATAAATTATTTTTAACTTGATCTTCGATTATATATCACTATAGAATACAGTTTCGAAACCTCAAACACCCTTGGACTATGCTTTAAACTTTGTAAAAGTCAACTGAAACCAAATAAAGATAATCGTCAATACATATCACTCGATATGGAGTCAAATAACGAAAACTCGGATGTAGAAAATGCAACAGAAAGTATTGTAACAAAATTTCTACTGTTGTCATTTGAAAAGCAAATATTGATGGATGTCTTTGAAAAGGATGCCCTTGTTGTGATGGGAAAGTAAGTTAACAAAAACGAGTAAGGTAACTTGTCTTATTATATATTACATATTCGAGTTTGAATCCCAGCGGGGCCTGTACCAATGAGTTTTTCTAAAAAACTTATGTACAGTGATTTCACACTACGTGCTTTACGGTGAAGGAAAACATCGTGAGGAAACCTGCATATTTCTGAGAAGTAATTCAAAGACATATGTATAGTGCCTGAGACGGCGATAGACTCACGTTGCGATCTGTCACGTTGGCCCTTAATCAAATTCGGTGAAAAGTGGGTGATGTGATAACAACACCTCTGCCTACCCCTTCGGGGAATACAGGCGTGAGAATATGTATGTATGTATGTTAGATAGTATCGAAACAAATTTATAGAGTGGAAGTGTCGGTAGAGGGTGTCCAAGGAAGCACTACTATGGCTTGAATATTTTTTAGAAAGCTAAAATTCTGAGCACTCGTAACTGAAGGTAGTTTATGAAGAGATGCATGAATGTGGATGAAGCGATAGAAGTATGTAAGGATCATAGCATGTGGCAAATGATGGTCTCTGCCTACCCCCATGGGATACAGAAACATATGTATGCACACTTGTAGTGTTAAAACTAAAATTTTGATTCACTGTGGTAATATATGTGTGTGAAAAATAACACAAGTTTTAACGCATTGACTGCTAACTATGCATCTGTGAGTCCAACTGTTAGAGAATTTAGAAATAAGATGCAATGTTAGCAGTGAATATGTTAACACATTCACTGCTAACATTTCAACTTCTTCGTAAATTCTCTAACAGTTGGACGCAAATACGTGTCGTTAGCAGTGAAAGCGTTAAACCAGGAGTGATGACTTTTATTGTTTCAGTGTCTCTTTGTTGCATATTCTTAAAGTTTAATATTGGTAATATTACAATTTCAGAGGTCTTAATTACAACAATGTATTAGCCAACTTACTGTGGATACACAAAGACCCGGGGAATCTAGTGCTCATACTGAATGCTAATGATCATGAGGAGAAATATTTTACAGAAAAGTTAAAACTTTCTGCTTTACCCACCATTGGAGCAGACAGGTAATTTTTTTATGAATTGGCAATGATCTATATTAATACAAATAAATAAAAATTAAGTGTTTTATAAATCCAAATTACCAGCGTTTCACTAAATGCTGGTAATTGGGTATATATGGTACCTACAAAAAGTAAATCAATTGTAAAATTGTTTCTCTGTCTGTTTGTTTCTTCAGGCTAATGAAACAGCTGGACCGATTTTAAGGGTATTTTCACTGACAGACAGCTTGTTTGGTACAAGGAAGTACAAAGGCACTTTAATTTAAAAATAATAGGGCTGTAATAAAGTAATCCATGAAATTAAGTTTATGTTGGTAAACTTTTTTGTTTATCTCATATTTCTTCTCTGGGTGGTGGCAAATACTTTGACAAAAACTGTTTGTGAATGGGCTAATTAGTGTTTCATTTAATTTGCAGAGAGAAGGCTTACCTCGAGGGTGGTATACACTTTGTGTCCACTCGCATACTAGTGGTAGACCTGCTCAAGGACAGGGTTCCTGTGACACATACTACTGGTATTATAGTGCTTCGGGCACACACTGTGCTTGAATCTTGTCAAGAAGCCTTTGCACTAAGATTGTATAGACAAAAGAATAAGGTATAGATATTAACATATAGTGGTTTTTAAACAATTTAAAAAAGAATAAGGGGACATCAGGAGGAGTCTATAATAGTTATATTTATATATTATTTTTGCTTCAGGTTTAATATATTTTTTTCTTTAATATATTTATTTTAACCTTTTTAATATGAATAAAATTGGTTCAGTCATGAAGACATTTTTTTTCCTCTCTAAACATGTCAGTACATTTCATAATAATATAATTGTCTCTTTCTATGAACATTTTAATGCATCTATAAAGTCGCACTTTATACATAATATTTTATTTTTCAGACCGGTTTTATCAAGGCGTTTTCTAACTCACCAATATCCTTTACATTTGGCTACCACCAGGTAGAGAAAGTAATGAGGGCTCTCTTTCTAACAGAGCTGTTCTTGTGGCCGAGGTAATTTTTCCTAATAATTATATTATAAATGCTATCTCTTACTATATGCTGACACTGAGGTATTATTCAAAGGTTCCATGGTGCTATTATAAAAACTCTGAAGGTCAAAGAGTCCAAAGCAGAGGAGCTTCACATACCTTTGTCTTCAAACATGAGCTTTATACAAACCTGCCTCATAGACATCATGAACTACACAGTCAAGCAACTGAAGGCTATCAATAGGTCACTGGATATGCAGGTTAGTTTTGGAAGTGATCTTTTTTGCCTGTCCATCTGTCACCAGGCTGTGTCTCTAGAACCGTGATAGTTAGAAAGTCGTAATTTTCACAGATAATGTATTTCTGTTGCTACTATAATAAAAAAAAACAAAAACTTTTGGAAATGGTACGGAACTCTTCGTTCGCGAGTCCGACTCGCACTTGGCCGGTTTTTTTCATAATATTAGGTGGCAAACAAGTATACGGTGAACCTGATGGTAAGTGGTTATCGCAGCCTATGGATGCTTGCAATGCCAGAGGCATCACGTGCGCATTGCCGACTCTGTAAGAATCTCTTCTACAATTTTACCATCCAGGGAAGAAACTCCTTTACGATCACTAGTATACTACTATAGTTCTATGACAACATAGGAAATACATAAATACATATGATCACGCCTGTGGGTAGGCAGAGACTACTATGCTCCATATACTACGATCCTTGTATACGTCTTTCGCTTCTTACATTCATGCATCTCGTCACACACTTCCTTCGGTTATGAGTGCTCGGTATTTGACCTTTATGGAGAAGATTATAGTTTTTTGGGACTCATGCATTTGGAACAGCAGTCAGATGAATAGATTAGCAGGCAGCCATAAGCATGAACACATTATATGCTTAACTTTTTCAATCCAGGAAATAACTACGGAGAATTGTTTAACAAAGAAGTTCCACAAAATTCTGCAATCCCAGCTGGATTGTGTTTGGCACCAGCTCAGCACGCGGACCAAGGAGTACATTCAAGATCTGAAGGTGTTGCGCAGTATGATCATGTGAGCTCTCAGCGAAAATTGTGGGGGTAACTACAAACGCTTCTTATCGCGGGGCGAGCGCTCATTACTCATGACGGCACATGTGTGAAAAAAGTATCTGCGAGTAGTTTGTATGAATATAGAAAAAAGCGGTTCCCTTCGTAAAACAACATGTTGAAATTCCACGCAAAAAAAAATGTTCAGCATTAGCCATATGTATTCACAGTGTGATATAATATGCTTCAAAAATAAAATCGAAAACAACTATAGCTATAGGTCCCGTCAAGAGTTATGAGCGCAGTAGTAATCTTATGAGTCTCTGTCTATATATAAGGCGCGAGGCGAATAAAAACATGCACAGTATTTATCCCCATTATTTTCGCTGCGCGCTCACGACGGGAACTTAAAATAAATAACTTCTATGAAATAACACCTCTGCCTACCTTCGACATCGGACACGCGTAAAGATAAGTAATGTTTGTTTCAGCAATCTCATCCACGACGACTCGGTGTCGTTCTATACCCTAGTCAGCAAATATAGAACACCTGAATATGCTAAGGTCAACTCGGGCTGGATCCTACTGGAGTCTGCAGAACAACTGTTCCGCATAGCCAGGGCAAGGGTGTTTAATCAAAAAAATGGTAAAATATCCATCGATGTTGTCAGATAAGGAGAGTATATTTATATGCGTACGTAATCATTGAGCGATCTAAATTACTAGTGGTAGTATCTTGTGAGTTCTTATGGATTTTACTAGATATTTAATAAATATATGCTCTGATCCCAAGGAGTTAAGTAAAAAAACATTACGCGGTCGAATTCGCGGGTATACAAATAAATAAAATTGAAGTCAGTTTGTAATAAAAATTAACAGCTATTCACAAAATGCATATGAAACAAATAAATATTTTCTCTGTCTGTCTATCGGTCTGTCTGTCCCTCTGTTTTACAAGGAGTAACTTAGACTACGTTTGAAAAAGACACATTAAAGTTCCGCGGGCCACCCATGAAATTAAGTGACGTCACATCTAGTATTTAAAAAAAATCTTGACACATTGATTGAGTGTATTTTATATTTATACATTTGATTGTTCCAGAATTCGATCCGGAGCCGTGTCCAAAATGGAAGTATCTGAGTGAACTACTGCTTCAAGAAATACCCGAAGAAGTGAAGAAGAAGCAATGTGGACCGATCAATAACACGAAGATACTGATACTCTGCCAGGACAACAGGACGTGTTGCCAACTGAACCAATACCTGCTCATGGGCGGGAACAAATATCTATACTACACAGCTATCAGAAGAGATTTAACTATAAACTCCGTCTCTTCAAAGTACAAAGAGTTCAAGAATACAGTGCCTTCAGAAGGTAATGTGAAAGTAGAAAAGGATATAGATGTAAAACAAGAGATTGGAACTAATAGCGAGAGTGTACTAGACAATGCAGATGACGATGAATGCAATATGGAGGAATCTAATAAATCCAATTATGTCCTGACGCTAACACAAGTGGCTTCACAAATGGAAAAAAAGGGGAAGAAAATCAAAAAGGAATCGCTGGATGAAACCGTGTTTGAACCAGTATCGCAGGTTGGTTGCATTTGTGATTCTATGGCTTGAACATTTTTATGTATCGCTTATTATATATCTAACTTAGTTGTCATATTTCTGCCGGGTTTATTATTAATGCACCTGTGAATGTTTATGTCTAATTTTTTTTACAAGTCGTCGTATGTCGGTTCTTCTCAGATGGCTAGTTTTTCAGAACCAGTGATTATTTTCTTACGTCCATTAAATGCCATGCCGTGCCCTCAATCACAGCCCTTTTCATACTATGTACATACATATGCTCACGCCTGCAATCCCCGAAGGGGTATGCAAAGGTGTTGTAATAATAACACCCACTTTTCACCAAAGATGGTTAAGTGGTGATTACCATTACATTCATTTAATTTTCAAATAATATAAGTACTTGACGTTTTCAGCTAGACAATTTGGACTTATCACAAATGGAAGTGGAAAAGCCTCTTATATGCATACAGACGTTCAAGGAGAATGGCAACCACTTCTCTTTAGAGCGTACATTAGAGGTGCTGCGACCAGAGTATATAATACTATACCACGCCGAGGTGGGCGCCGTGAGACAGATCGAGATGTTCGAATGTCGCAAGACGGCAGACGAGCCGCCCAGTCGAATATACTTCATGATGCATGACAAGACCGTGGAGGAACAGGCGTACCTCACTTCTCTCAAGAGGGAGAAACAAGCGTTCGAGATGTTGATTCAAACAAAGAGTGTAAGCATTCATCCCTACTTATAAAATACACAGACAGACAGGGCTTAGACTTTTTAAGCAAACATTTTTGGACGAGGATCGGTAATTTAGGAATATAAAAAAAGAAAAATGTCGACCTATAATAATTATTTATTTTTGTTATAAAGACAAGTAGTTGTCAGGACTAACAAATGTACGATGTTTATTGGAAGATATGTGGAACATTAGAAAATGATTATTTAAAAAGATTTGTTTAAATTAAAAAAATATATTTACCTACCTCACAAATAAATATAATAAAAAGATGCTAAGATTTTTCTATATATTTAAACTGATATGTACCACGAACCGAAACTCTGTGCCAAAAATGTTCGCCTTAAATGTCTAGCCTAACCCTGCATATAATTTACTCTCTGACAGCTTTATATACATTTTATTGCACTGTATATGTTTATGTAAGTATAATGTGTATGTAATATCTATATCTACATCCATAGTTACTATTATAAAAAGGAAAGATTTGTATTTTTGTGTGTATGTTTGTAATGAATAAACTCAAAAAAAACTGTGCCGATTACAAACATTCCTTCAGTATTGGAAAGCTACATCATCAGCGAGTAACAAAGGTTTCACAGTATATTTTTTCCCCGTACTCGCGGAACGGGAACTACGCGGGTGACACCGCGTGACGTCCGCAAGTATTATATAAAATATGCTCTATAGTATATACATATAACAAAATCCTGTTCTTGGTATGCACACAGCTCCTATATCCTGTCAGAAGTGGTACATTGCACTTATTATTAAATAAAAATAAATAAATGAAAACTTGCAGAGATTTTATTTTTATTTTCACCATCTATACTAATATTATAAAGCTGCAAAGTTTGTTTGCTTGAAGGCGATAATCTTAGGAACTACTCGTCCGATTTCAAAAATTCTTTCAGTATTGGATAGTCCATTTATCGAGGAAGATTTATAGGCTACATTTTATTTTCAAAAAAATTAGGGATCCGTAAGAAAATTGCAATTTTGTAACCCAAGGTGTAAAATGGATAACCTATCTACGCGAGTGAAACCGCAGGGCACAGCTAGTCTGAAATAACCATGCGGAGAGGAGACAAAACTAAAAATAATTAATGTTCAGACATTGCAATGATAATAGTTATTAGCTAATTGATAAATTCGTGTTTAAATTCCAGGTAATGGTAATACCATCGTATCAAGATGGGAAAACTGATGAATACTTTAATTTGAATGTTGAAGACGATATGGACAATACGGACACGAGGAAAGCAGGTAATAATTCATTAGTAAATAAACGAAAACAAAAAATTTTTTTGTTAATACATATGCTCATGCCTGTATTCCCCGAAGGGGTAGACAGAGGTGTTGTAATCACAACACCCACTTTTCACCGAAGATGATTAAGTGCCAACGTGACAGATGGTGGATCCATCGCCGTCTCAGACACTTTACATACGTCATTGAATTACTTCTGAGAAATATGCAGGTTTCCTCACGATCTTTTCCTTCACCATAAAGCACGTGGTGTGAAATCACTGTACATAAGTTTTTTAGAAAAATTCATTGGTACCGCTGTTGAGCAGACGCTGCTCAAACCTCAAGGCCACACGGCATTATTGTTAACCATATAATAACGGTGTGATCTTAATTTCAGGTGGTCAAAAGGAGAAAGAAAGGCCAGTTGTGGTAGTAGACATGCGGGAATTCAGGTCCGACCTCCCAGCACTGCTCCATAAGAAGGGAATCAACATCGAACCGGTTACTATCACCGTGAGTCATTACATACATACTGAATGTACACCCACCTTCGACCGATCCAACTAGCTTCTACCTTCTTCGTGACTTCGTCCGATATTTTTAGGTGCTTATTGTCCTTGAGGTGTAAGCAATATAATGGCACATTATACTATTTTACACTATTTACACATTACGTTACACTATTTAGAACCAGGAGAAGGACACTTTAGCCCGTTTCCGTGGAGGCTGATTTAAATTGTGTTATAACACAATAAAGTCTACGCGGGTGAAACATTGGGGCACGGCTAGTATTAGTATAGATAAAAAGGAACTTGATCTGCTCTAAGCTGAAGACGGCCTTCACCTTAGAGCAGGTACACGTGTCATCCATCCAATAGCCAGGGTCTAAGAATTTGGCTATGGTATCCCCTGCCTGACGTATGAAGCGACTAGGGGGCCGGAGGGCCTGCTGGCGGTGGTCGGGGTGGGAGCTTTGACCACCGAGCCTTGGCCCGGGAAGGTGGCAGCGCGATGTGCGACGCACACAGCGAGCTCTCCAGGGGCGGCGACAAAGCTGCCCCGGCAAAGTGTGGGGAGACATCGGTGCGATCTATCAGAGTACCCGGAGTCCCCTCCAGAGCAGTGAGGATGGCCACCGGGGGGGGTTTTAGAGCGGTAAAATCCCACATACCACGACCTGCCTCTCCCAGGGCGATCAGGGACCTTTTGAAGGTCTTCCCCTAGTCAATATAAAAAAAAGGTACACGCATCATATTGTGGTTCATAACAATATTTGTATCGTATATATTTTCAGATAGGCGACTACATTCTAACACCAGACATTTGCGTGGAAAGAAAGTCAATATCAGACTTGATCGGATCCCTCAACTCGGGCCGCCTCTACACGCAGTGCACGCAGATGTGCCGGAATTACACTCGACCGATCCTGCTCATTGAATTCGACCAGAATAAACCCTTCAATTTGCAGGTAGATAGTTAATACCAGTATACCTATGAACGTACCTTAAAAAATTAAAATTGATAAGATCGCTCCATCCCAGAACCCCGAAATTTTAGGGAGATGTGTTTCAACACGCACATGTCTCCGAAGATGATTATGTGCCGATGCATAATTATGTCTTTGAATTTCTCCTCAGACATACCAACTTTCCTGTTACGGTTGGTTTTTGTAGGCTTCCACGCATCTGCTCCATCTATGGAACTGTTTAACGTATTATTCTTCTTAACTTCTTTATTGATCTTGATACGGGTTTTTACTAACTTATAGGAGTTGAACTCCGATGGGTTCATGTAAAAAATCCATATCACATTTATAGAAAAGTCAACGTTTTGTAATTGGGTTAAAAATCGGAACCCGCGTGACGTCCCCTAGTCAAATAAAGGGACTGTAATGTATAATATGTGATATAATAATTGTTCTCAGGGCCACTTCGTGGTGTCGACAGACATGTCCGGAGCAGATATCCAGCAGAAGCTGCAGTTGCTCACGATACACTTCCCGCGGCTCAAGCTGGTGTGGTCGCCGAGCCCTTACGCCACCGCCGAGCTGTTCTATGAACTCAAAGTAACATATACATATTATTTACTCATGGGGCTGCCGCCTAGGTCACGTGATTGAAACCAGATGACGTCACAATAAAAGATTGTGTATCGGTTCCAATCATAGTTTCAGTGGACAGGCATGACAGATAAATACAATCGTAGTACTTGTTTGTAATTTCAAATTAACGTCTTTATATTACGATGTTTTCTTAATAATAAAATCTATTTTGAAAATGATTCTCTGTTCGTTCCGGCTAATCTCTGATGTTGCAAAAAGTATCTTAGGCAACTTCTACAGAACAAAAATGGGTTCCGTGATACAAAGCCTACGCTGGTGAAACAGCTAGTATTATAATGAAATAATTACCTTGCCTTAAATGAATCTCAAATATGCTAATTCAGGGTTTGAGATTACCATGAATATTGCAGCAAGGTCGTAAGAACCCGAACGTGGCGGAGGCGTTGGCCTTGAGCGGCGAGACCACCGCCGACGACATGCACTACGAGAGGTACAACGTCCTGGTGCACGACTTCGTGCAGAAGCTGCCCGGAGTCACCTCCAAGAACATCGCCAGGATCATGAACAAAGGGATATCCTTGGACCACTTGATTACTTTAACCAAAGTAAGTCATCCTTAATTGGTGTAAATTGTGGTCGCCATTGTCGTATAATATTATTTTACCTGTTTGTACGCATCATTCTTTTAAACTGCGTTACGGAGCTTATATTTATAGACAGTAGAGAAAAATCTGTAGCATTTAAAAATCATAATTCGAAGCTATACATAGGCCATACCCCAAGCGACTTATGTCGTATGTAATAAGTTTTGTATGAGAAATAGTACAGCGCCTCCTAGGGGAAAAAAACTAAAATATTCTGTGAGTGCTGTTCTCGAGTAAGGTAGCCTTGACAATATAACATGTATCTATCACATTTATGTGTTTATTTCGTTACAGGAAGAACTAGCTGCCATAATTGAAAATAAAAACGAAGCTGAAACATTGTACTCAATACTGCATGTGAAAGCTAAACCTACAGATGCCTGCAACGACAAACCATTCGGAAAGAAGAAATTCACAGGAAAGTTGTTCAAAAATAAAAAATAATATACATTTTTTTTAGCTTAATTTATTATAATTTTTTTTTTATAAATTAAAAATAATTAAAACAATTCACATAGAAGATATACAATTTTTGTCCTAGAAATATTGTTTTATTTATACATATAACACATTTATAATATTTTCTACTGGATAGATGAGAAGACATGATTATGTATAACGGGCATACTTGTAATTAAGAGATTAGCGCCACGGACCTAAAACAAAGAAGGGTCATCTCTAGCTATTTTTTTTAATTTAGATATATTATCATGAAAGCTCATTGGAACATCCATGCAGGAATCAAGCTTTAAATTAAATGGCTTGTATACACAAACCTTTTCTCATGGTCTCAAACTGTACTACATTGATTTGTAAAACCTGCAAAATTATATACAAATGAATTTTATGAGCCTAGATACCTAAGACTTAAAATAATACAAACCCCTCTAATATGAAAAGGTCTAAAAAACCCAGGGCTTATAGGAATATTTTCATCCTGTGATAGGTATGGGATTGAAAGAGATAGGTACAATTTTACTGTAGGTCAGCCTCCATACATGTGGAAATAAGCGCACACATTCGAAATTCATGAAACATGATGCGAAATATGTCTAGTATTGGCGTATATTTTTTTTTATAAACGGGGTTAGTGTCCAATAAATATCGTCATCAATTACAATGTCAATAAATTAACGTTTACATGGTATAGAACAAACTATTACATTACTGTTTTACAAGATAGATACACACACACATCCAACTGACTGACTGTAATGATTGTGATTTACAATGTCATTGGCTCATATCATAGATATGACATACATACATACATATGGTAATTTATCCCATGAGGGTAGACATTTGTCACATGCTGCGATCCTTGCATACTTCTTCCGCTTCGTCCACATCCACACATGATATGAGTCGGTTAATTATCCGAAAAACTCGTCAAATAGTTAAAAATTTCTCTGCACTGCGGTCATGGTTGTCGCAATCAACTGTAGCATAGTAAGTAGCAGAGTTCTTGTATTATACTTTTTTTTATAAAAATTAGTTGTCACGCTAAGAAAAAATCTGTAATTCCGCTCAACAGTGCGACGCATGACATTATCTTCATGAGCAATTTACAACAGGATCATATCACGAGATGTTTAAATACCATAATATGTCAACTAATACTGTACATTGTTCCTGAGAAGTCACTCACGGTATTGGTGATCCTTGTCAGTGAGAGGAACATAGATCACACTCATTAGCTTCTTCACTGTAGTAGTGCCATCTGCTGACTTATCAACCTTTATGGAAAAACAAATAATCAAATATATAATAAGTGCAAATTTATATTATCCTCTATGAGCTGAACATACTAAACAAACACACAATTTTTTACCTACATTTCATACTACGGGCTATTGTATTGGGAACTAAATTAGAGATAGCCAGTACAGCATACTTGTATAGCACAGATCAGTGGGTAAAACTATTAACTAAAAATTAAGACAAATTAGATTCAGTACTTTTCATAGACTTGCATAAAGTACAATTTACCTGTGTGAGATGCTGTTCCCCACCTTCTGGACCGACAGGTACAATTAGCCTTCCTCCTGGCTTCAGTTGGTCGATCAACTAAGAAACAAACAAATATCCAGATGAGTCTGGTGCTGATCATATATAGTGACAACTTGTTGTCAGAAGCACTTACTGCCTGTGGTAGTGAAGGAGCTGCTGCTCCAACATGAATAGCATTAAAAGGTGCTTCGGCAGGATAGCCCAAGCGACCATCACCAGCTGTGAACATTTATACAAATTTAAGAAAAGGTGTCTGTCATGACATATACGGAGGTCAAAGAGATGGCACTGGACGGAGACAAATAGAAAGAAATGCATTTGTTACACCAACAAGAGTTATTAGACTTAAATTCATGATGATGACGATGAGAGGCATTTTCACTCAGTGAATGTATCATGAGTTTGCCACAATTTCAAAATCTTTATACAACCAATGCACAGTATATGAGTTGTACAATGCCGAAACAAAATATATGTATACATTTTATGCATAACTATTTAACTGAATAAGATCTACAATAAAAGTATGTTGAACTAGCTTTTCCATTCCATTTTGCATTGATTCATAAAACTACTAGCAGTGGTTCTAGGACTTAATTGCAGGTAAATATGATTATAAAACTCCAAATTTACATGTTATATCCAATAGTTGGTTACTTGTTACATTTTGCTAAAGACAGCAGTCTATAGCCCCAAAATGACGCGAATCAAAAAAGCAGGTGGAATAGAGTTTCCAAACTTACCAATTAATAGAATCCTTTCTGACTTGAGCAAATTTGGATTATCATTCTTAATATTCTTGGTAGCTAATGTGACCAGCTGTGGTATGTGGTCTATACCAACCACTCGTCCTGTTTCTCCCACCATGTAGGACATACAAGCAGTCAGGTAGCCAGAGCCAGAACCAACGTCAAGTGCCTTTGCTCCTGGTACTAACTGGTTCTTCAACCTTTCCAGTGCATGAGCATGCTGAAAAATATTGACATTAAAAAGTTACACATAAGCTACCATACCTACATACTGGCAGACTAAATAAGACAGAATGGACGTAAAAAATATAAAGTACTACAATTCTCTTCAGTAGATTATTACATAGACAAATACTACTGGGAGATCAAAAGCTCATCCATTATATACCATGAATGAGCTTTTAGCAAACAATGTGCACCATTGGTATGTAATTATAAGTATGTATTTACAAACAAAAGTTTTTATTTCTTTGTTTGATTACTGTAAAGTAATTTCATATCATATAATTCTGAATGACATAAATATACAGGATTATACTACTGCCAGGTTTGGAAGGTTGGTTTTACTGAGAAGAACCTGGCAAGAAACTCTGTTATTACTCTTTATAAAATATTATAAAAAAAAATTAAAATACATGGGGCTAGATGGCACTGTGTGATTATGTCAGAACATTATTTATTTATTATATGCTATTCAATAACACACTTTGTAAAAGTGTACACTTAAAATGTTAATACTTTTTATTTGTTTTAGATATATAAAACTAAAGATAAAAATAATTTACAAATGTCAAATTTGCAGAATTATACATTAATAATATCAATATGCGAAACTCACCATGTGAGGTGCACTTATAGTAGCAGAGAATCCAATGGACTGAGGAGAGTCGTGGTATGGAGCATGAGGACAATAGTTTTTACGATCAACAGCCAACATAGCATTTGCTACGGTATCAGATTTTATTATCCCATTACCTGTAATATACAAGAATATCTCAATTAATTTGTGTCCAAGACAAGAATTATAACAGAGTATTGTTAATCAATGTTCCAATGCTGCCAGATTTCTTGGTACAATCCAGTAGACACCAATGTGGGTCGTTTTCTTCTTGTAATTAGTTTTAAGCACTGTACCTTGTAACAAAGTGTTTATTCATTAGATGATTAAAAAAATTAAGGGTTTGCACAGTAACATGTTATCAGCAGCCCACAGGACTTAAGTATCGTAATACCCTTACTAAATATTTTTACATAGATGTAAATTAAATTTATTGAAAAAAATTTTAAGAATGAGAGAACTGACTGACATTATTAATAATCTTATCTTAATGATATATTATTCTTTAAAAATATATGAAAATATAGTCTCTAAAAATAAATAGTTTTGTACCCCTTAGGTTTCGGATCAAATCTGCATTATTTACTCCATGACTCCTCCAAGCCATTATTAATAACGTAAATAACGCGAAAATAAGTGCCACCATATAAGTAAAAATATTTGTATATTTTTTTTACTTTTGTTGTTTGACACTTGTTTCTAATTTATTTGCGATATTTTACTGCATCTATGATCCAAGGATGATACGAATGAATGAAATATGTATGCGAAAAAAAAATTGTCTATGGTTTATCATACCAAAAGATATCATACATAAAGATAAAAAAAAATGTATTCTCTCTCTATGTTCGAATTTTTCATCATTGGTTCTTGACATAGATAAAGAAAAAGTCGGTTCTTGTTCCGCATAGATAAATAAAACTTTCGGTTTTGTTCTGCATAGGTGAAACAAGCTACTATCAAATAAAAAGGGCTGCTCCGCTATCTCAGAAAACGAAAACGAAACTTCGCAAATGTACAGACACCAAAGCACCAAACGATGTATCAAAATAAATCACGATCGTTTGTTGAATAATTTAATCAAAGTTGGTTACAATATATAAATGACAATGATTTTTCTAGCGGACCACGTTCGGACGTAATTTTGGATTGAATGAGAATCTTGGTAGGAACTTTACGAACGAAATATCCTTTCCTTTCCTTTATTTATTTAATGGCGATGAGATTAAGTAAAACTTTTCCGCCAATGTCAAGTGATTGTTGAGAAAAATATCTTGTAAATTCTTAAAAATATGTGGAGGAACCCATTGGATTCCTCACTTGAAGCAAATTTTCAACGAAATATCCTATTTGCTATGCTAGGAATAAGCCCCCTGTACTGTCCAACTGAAGTTTGTCAAGTTTGTGAAGTTTGACTGAGAATCGAAATTTTATTCCGAAACTAAAACACAAAGAGACGAGAAACGTTTTTTGTCTGTAATCTGTATCTACGAGAAAACTAAACTATTTTGAATACTAAAATTTTGCTCACTATCAACCATTAAATACAAACAAAACTAAAATTAAAATTCGAGAGGAAATGTGAATTTAGATATTATTGATTTGGAATACGTATTTTTTATATTTACGATGGTGTGTGACGGACCGGACCCACCAGAAAACAATCCTCATGAACTGACGCCCCCACCAAGACATGATTTGATGATGAATGGCAACCACGGCGGCGGTGAAGAAAGTGATGATGAGAATGAGTATTTCGGATATGAACCCTTGGCTCAAGGACCTGAAGCTGCACACTCCGATCACGAATCTGACGAGGACGAGGAAGCTGAGGTGAGCTTACAACTGGTGAATGTTTACTATACAGATAAATAAAATTGAAGTGTCTGTTTGTTATTTCAAAATGACAGCTTTTCACTAAATGCATATGAAAGTATAAGGAACCGACTCAAAAAAAAAAAAAATTATGAAATGGCTGGACGGATTTTAACGGGACTTTCACCGGCAGATAATTTATGTTACAACGAGGAACACAGGCTACTTTTATAAAAAAAAACCATTCAGAGTTCCGCGGGAATTAAATAATATCTCTGCGGGTGAAACCGCAGGCCGCAACTAGTTTAATATAAAGTAAATTAAACACCTAAAAATTTACCACTAAACACTTAACAAGTTAGTACCTGTACTAAATGAAATTGAATACCAATACATATGTATGAAGCAAGAGTGAACAAAACATCCCTACTATTTTGGTTGACCACTCATAACTCCTGATGGCACATGTAAATATTATTTTACTATAATAATAAACTAGGTATTTTATTTTTATTGATAGGTCAGACAAGAGTATTCACATGTGATGCAAGAGATTTACAAGGAATGCAAGTTTATATCTTTATGTGGTGCACCATAAGCTTTATAGTTATGGAATACACCATGAGAAAACTCATACATATTTTTGATAAGAAATATAAAAAAAAAATTGAGATATGTTAGTCTGTCTGTCAGATTGTTATTCATACAAATGTATGTTTATTTTAACAGATTAATAATGAAGCCCCAAACAATGTGCCAACAATTGAACCTATGGAGTCAGTCCTAACCAGAGATGTATGGAGTGCTCCACGGCCTGTTGATCCCATTCAAATGGACAGGGAACGAGCCCAACAGGTACACTATCTGATTCAATATTACATTTTCTGAATAACTTAAATTTATTTTGTACCTACTATGAGTATGTGTTAGTGCATGCTATCTATGTGCTATAATAGATCACACTATTGGTAAAGTAAAGTGAGTATATTAATTTCTTTAAACTTATCTCTCAGGCATTCAGGTATTGACTGTTGTATCATAATATATGTAGTGTACAAAGTATAGTTTGGACAGAAGTTCAAGCAGTCACCTGCTACACTAGTGATGCAAGTTCGATCCCAGTGGCCTGCAACAAATTACTTTGTCTAAAAACTGGTATGCAGTAATTTTACCCCACATGCTTTATAGTGAAGGAAAACATCTTGAGGAACCTGCATATATCTGAGAAGTAATTCAAAGGTCTATAGTGCCAGAGAATGCAATAGATTTACCATCTGTCACTTTGGCACTTAACCATCTTCAGTTAAACGTAGGTGTTGTTATTACAATGCCTATCCCTTCTGGGAATACAGGTGTGAGAATATGTTATAGTATTGAAAACAAAATATAATTTTCTGACTATTTCTATGATTGGGTAAACATAAATAACATAACATCCCGTTATGAGTATGTTTGGTACTGTCATTAAATTGTATCCCCCTTTTTAATGGAACACTATAACACACCTTTGGTTATAAATCCTATGAAGCCAATAGTTTGTCACCCCTAAAAAAACACAAAAGGAAATCACCTAATATCAAAAATGTGAAGTTTGTGTGTTGGTATCTTATTCTTTGAAAATTTTAATATAGATCGCATATGATGTAACTCATAGGCAATGTATATCTCAAATATTTATGAGATGATGTATATTTTTAGTGGCATTTTAATTTGTGTTGCAGGTAATGTCAGCCATGGCAAACTTTTCATTGCCTCAAGCATCAATACCAGAGTGGGCCCAGAGCATATCTGAGGAGCAATGGAAAGAGACACTTCAAGAAAGAATACAGATTATTAAAAGTAACAGATAAAAATATGCGTGCTTAGGTTTAGTTCCTTAATTTTAAAGATTAAAGAAAAATCGAGACTTCTAAAAAACATTTATATAAATATGTAAAAATACTATAGTTTATAATATAAATAATTAGAATTACTGTCATATTCATTTGATTTGTGATTGCTCACTTTATATAATGCAGTATGTATGGTACATGTGTTGTCGCTACTTGTGAGCGCTCATAAAATGACTATCAAGGTCAGTGCTCATACTCGTGATGGCACCTGTTTGATATAAAAAAGATATTGTTTTGGTATTTCTAGTAACAAGTACACAATTATCTACACAATTCCTTGGACTGTGGGATCAAACACTAGTGCACTAAATGTAATAAGCTTCGTATTATCATTCCTAATGAACATGTAAAATGGTGAATCTACATAGAATTGTTCAGCCGTGCGCGATAAGAGGCCCGCTGTAGCTGCTACTGCTTCAGTCCCATATTCTGAAACAAATAAACATGTTTGATAGCGTCATTTACCACTTTAGAGTCTACACAATATAATTATATATTTATACTAGTTGTGCCCGACAAACGTTGGTTACAATATTTTTTGGGTGGATCACAATTATTATTATTTAGGAGTATACAAAATAGATGTTGGCTGATTCTCAAACCGACCTGATATGCACAAAAAATTCCATACAAATCGGTCCAACTGCATCGTAGGAGGAAACACCTCGACACGAGACTTTTATATATTAGATTGAATGCTACATATAATTGGGTGACACTTTTCTGAATGATCCTAATAGATATAAGAATAAATTTATTATATCCTCACAGCTTACCATTAACTTACCATTAACAGTAATCTTGACGTCATGTATGACAGAGTCGATATGCAGCCCAGGATTGGGAAGACTGTTCACCGCCTGCTTCAGTGATTTCCCATCCGCCTCTGTACCTGCTCTTCCACTTATCTCCACATTACCATCTACCATTAGAGCGAAATTAGCTTGACCTGGAATAAACATAGTCTGGACTCCTAGTTCCTTTAAGCTGTTATCTAAGCTCACATAACTTTGTAAATCCATTTTAGGGTATCGTACAACACACTTCTCTGGTGTCATTTGATTGATTAAGTGGTTAATTGTATCGTAATCAAGGCGCTCCAACAATTCCGGCAAGGTTTGAAGTTTGGGCAGTCGTGGCTTCAGGACGTACATAGTTGTAGCAGTGTCGTTATATGGCAATGCAATCATTTGTAAATCTGAAATTAAACGCATCATTTCATATTGTACTCGGAAAAAGCAAATATTATTTCAGTTAATGGTAAATGCATGTACTATATTCGGGTGCGAAAATGTACTTGAATTCGCCAAAGTTCAACATCAAATCCGCCGTGACTTCACCATCAGGCTTCATGAACGGCATTCTGAAAAACAATAGTCTATATGAAAATTACGAATGAGTTTGATTGTCAAACATACTTTAGGATATATCGACATATACTTATTTTATGTTCAGTCACATGAGAAAATAATGGTTTACTTTTAATATAAATGGAACTTTAGAACACATTCTTTGTCAGTGGGTAAATCTATTCAATCTAAAAGTACTTATAATAGGTAGCTATGTATACGACCAAAAACAACCTGTATACTTACAAATTGGTACGAATTGGATAAGTACCTCCCTTCATCCACAAATAATTTAAAAATGAGTTCAAATTTGTAGTACCCTTATAATATACTAGCTGTGCCCTCGGTTTCACCTGCGCAGATTTCATTTAAATCCCGCGGAATCCTAAACGGTTTTTTTAAATAAATGTAGCCTAAGTTACTCCTTGTAACATTATTGCTATCTGCCAGTGAAAGTCCCGTTAAAATCGGTCCAACCGTTTCGATTACCCGGAACAAAGAGAGAGAAACATTTTGAAAATGTGTTATTTAAGTCAGTATCAGTATATGTATTCATAAACATTTAGTGGAAAGCTGTTATTTTGAAATTACAAACAGACACTTCAATTTTATTTATCTGTAAAGATATAATAAAGTCTGTCCTTCAAACGCACTTTTTAGTCTGATCCAACAAAAACGGCTGAGCCCATTGTCCGATGAAGTAAAGGGTGCTCACCAAAACCACACTTGTCGACGTAGGGAGGTCTTGCTTCAGGAATGTTTCTATTCTCCCGTTTGTATGACTCCTTACCCACCTAAAACGAATCAATATACATTAAATTCCCGTCAGTAAACTTTAAAAAACGATAGCTTCCAAACACTCGACTAGTTTTGTTTATGAATGTGGATGGTTACAAGGGAAAGGAATACCTAAGAAACGATGGATGGATTGTGTGAAAGATGATATGGCTAGAATGCGAGCAAATTCAGATATGACGGCTGAGGTAGAGAAGTGGAAGAGAATAACACATTGCGCCGACCACAAATGGCACCGAAAACATGGCATAAGAGAAGGAGGCTGATGATGATTTAAACAGTCAGCTATATAACTAGCAATGCCTACTAATAGAGCTGCAATTAAATGACGACGGAACAGCTGAACCGATTTAGCTGAATTTTTATATATTGATAGCATTGCCCAAGGAAGGCATATAAAGGTGCTTTAAAAATCATTATAATTGCCTCAATTCCCAACAAAAACTCACTTTCATTTATACCAGCACGAAAAGGATATAAAGTTATCCAAGAATGTGCGGCCCGCAGTGATACATTGTCCTATGTACGACCACTTCTAAATGTATTGTTGACTTCGTTGTATGGTATGTTAAAGATTTTGCATATTGAGTAGGTACACTGACCCGTTAATTATCTCTCTGACCTCGTCTCGCCGCTGGAAGTGGACGCCGAGCGCCTCTGCCCGATACACGCGCGACAGGTACGAACGGTACACATTACGGAGCTGAGTGCGCGCATCTACAAATACAGCGTCTGCGTACTGGGTTTGCGTCCCGCCACTCGCCTCTACAGATTGCAGCAACTTTCCTAGCTGCTCATGGTGCACTCTGTTCGCTAATATATCTGCAATTACAAAAATAAATTATATTTGCAGATCAAAACGATGACAATCCAAATCCCTAGATACAGGTCCCGTCACGACTTAAGAACGAGGACCTTGAATACGCAGGTAAGTACTCAAGTAGTCAAATTTATCTAAATCTTTGTTATTTTAATCGATAAATAAAGATTTTCACTAAGCCGCTATGGCTGATTGGTTCGAGCAGTCGCCTAGTAGGCACGCACTTCGCAAGCGACACACGTTCAAATCCTAGCGGTGCTGAACTTGCTATTGAGATTTTCTAAAATTAAAGAGCATTTTCGCACCACGTGCTTTACGGTGAAACGTCCGCTACTATATGTAGCTACCGTACGTGTATGTAAATAAAAAAGTATGCATACTGCCCGAGACGGCGATGGCCTTACCATTTGTCACTTCGCACTTAATCATTGCTTGGTGTTGTAACATCTCTTGCCCCCCTGGAGAACCTTTTTTTAAATTTCACTTTGAACTCATGGTGCGTACCAACTATAAAAAGATATCGAAATTATGTTGTGGATCCGCAGTAATAGGTACTATAGTAAGTACTTAGGTAGTAGGATTACCTACTAGGCACTAGACAGGTACAAAACTACAACCTACTTTATACATATAACCAATGATGTTTAAGGTGAACTTGGTATTAAACAAGGCCCTCACCTTGGGAGAATCCGAGAGTTTCCGCAAGTTCGTCATACGTTTTACCAACGCTGCCTAGGAGGGCTATTGCCAATAAACCTGGAAATGAATAAGCACAATTAGTTAAATAAGAAGGCACCTACCCTACATACTTATCTATTATACAATAAACTATAGGTGTATTATTGTACAGACAAATCCTAAGCATATTAATTGGTGGTATGTTTGGTGTTGTCGGTAAATGTAGGTAAGTACTTAATTCAGAATTCAAAATATCTTTATTTGATTAGACTTCTTACAAAGTACTTTCCTATCGTCAGAAGGACACAAAAATACATTATACAGGATTATAAATGTCACCACCGGGTTCGGAAGGTTGCTTTTGTTGAGAAGAACCTGGCAAGAAACTCAACAATTAATAGTATTTATATCTCATTATAAGCCCATGGACACAGTTCCAATGCTCAATTGTCAAAAATAATAACTAAACTATTACAAATATTTGTGAGCATGGCAAATTCCAGCCAGTCAAAGCAAAGATCAAATTCATATTAATTAATGTAGCAAAAGTACAGTGCCAATGGGATTATTAGGTACAATCTACCCAAAATAATGTTGTTAACACGCGAATAGGTAACAATAGGTTCTACTTTAGGTAGTGTTTTTACTCTATATTGGACTATAAGTTATTGAGCGTAACATTAAATACCTACCTATAGGTATGTACAGGTAACTAAGTTGGTACCTACTTACCTGCTATTCCAGTGGGGGAAATCACGATGTTATCGCTTGAGCCTTCCTTCAATAATTTCTTCATTATTCTATAACCGAATTCATTGAGGGCGTTGACCAAATTATCATTTGTATTCGTACTGAAAAAAATGTAATAAATTTTAAACAAGCAAACATTAAGTTAAAACTGGAAAGTCAATCTGAGTGCATAATGTAAAGTACGTAATCGACACTTACCCGCTGATATATCTATCTGTAACATTACCGTCACCGTATGACGGGGACAGAAATATTACAGCAATAACTAAATATCGCCAGGCCATTATCTGAAAATATTTATTTAATTTACAATTTGTATTGTACCTACAGTTACAGAACCATGGAAGAGTGTTTTATGTAGGTAAGGATCATTCGTGTAAAAATATTTGTTCATAATACCTACTTAAGAAGAAGGTAGGTACAAGTGTAATTTCAGGATAGATACTTAGGTAGCAACCGGATACTCCTACACCAAGTGTCACTCGCGCGTTACCAAGCCTATAAAGAAATCAATTGTTGTGTTGATATAGTGAACGACGAAAGGTCCTACGTGGGTACTATAGCTAGGATAATCAACACTCCCACTACTCTCCCTCTTTGCACCCATATAGCATCGGCGACCTTCATTACTTCACAGGGCCATAAGAACACTACTCTAAGGAAGTATTTTGGCTGCGATCTTCTGTTAGGGTTCAGTCCAGTCGGGCCATTCTTAATTTCAAAACGGGAGATCATGCCTCCCTTACTAACAGTTGGTGCAATAGGTATCCACCGATTGTATTAATATTTACCTTAGTAGGTACCACAAAACAAGAAAGGTACTTATAGAAATTACCTATTATGTGTGATTGGTGTCAACATAGCGTATTAAGGACTTCTTAGCTTTGACGTTTCATTTTGTGATACAAAAATTAAACGTCTTAGCTAAGAAGTTACTAATAAGTCACAGCTATAACGATGATAGTAGGCCTCCAAATCCCGTCGCGAGTTATGAGCGCGTATCTTGAATGCGCAGTACTTATTCATTTTATAAGTCTGTCTCTTCCTATTTGTAAGGCACGAATAAAAACATGCGCAGTACATAGGTACTGCGCATGTTTTTATCATATATAGGGGGATAGCCCCCTCCCACTATTTTTGCTGCGCGCTCATAAGTCGTGATGGCACCTGTAATGCTACCCATAATTATTATTGTTGTAAATGGCAATACGGAACCTTCGCTACGCGAGCTCGCACTTGCTTTTAGAATTTTTTTCTATTGACTTACGTAGTTAAATACATATTGAGCTTTCTGCAGGCGATTCACTGTTTTTTGCGGTCGACATCAGTGTCGCAACAGCATCACCTCAATCAAAAACGTTAAGTATTTGCAAGAAGACACAAGATCTTAACAGTAGGTAACTTACCTGGTACCTACTTAGATCTCTATTAAATTACTTAATATAATGCTACTACTTATTATAATATTATGAAGCATTTATAATCACCTTCAATTTTAGATCACTGATTTTGATTAATTCGTGTGTAATTCACATCACAGGCAGTATGACCCGGTTAGAGTAACGTTCCATAAAATTATTCATTTCTCAGATAAGTATTAACTATCTACCTAAATACGTGATAACGTGAACACTTCACACAAAAATTTGACCCTTTCGTCGATTTTAAGTTCAACACGACTTATCTCTACGGCTGTACGCGCGCTACTAAACCACAGAAAACTATTACAAATTACTCACAACAACTCACCCGTGTTGTAAATCGAAGGAATAACCTTCGTTGCCTGGGAAATTACAATACACATCATTCTGATTCATTACGTGTTCATTGAAACCGACGACGATGTATTATATGAATACGCGAATAGATAGGTTAAGCTGATATTCATTCGTCGCTAATCGCGTCCGTCTGTGGAAGTTTGACTCTGCCAGTTACTGATGCGAATGACACACGGCCTTACCTCCCATATGATATTTATGATTCCGAAGTATAACTATGAGTTAGTTATACCTAATTTTGCTCGTGTTGTAATATTATATGCTATTTAGTGCCAACGTGACAGATGATGAATATATCGCCGTCTCGGGCACTATACATGCGTCTTCGAATTACTTCTCAGACATATGCAGGTTTCCTCACGATGTTTTCACTCACCGTGAAGAGCGTTTTGTGAAATCACTATACAAAGTTTTTTTTAGAAAAACGTATTGGTAGAGGCTGCTGGGATTCGAACTTGCCTCGCTTGATTAGCATGCGACCGCTCAAACCCCACGGCCACTAGGTATGAAAGCTGGAAAAGTTGTCATATTTATTTATAGTTTTATGATCGGAGATTGAAGATAAGGTTTATTCAATAATTTCTCAGGTAAAACTTTGAATAAGCACTACTTAAACGCGAAATGTATGCAGCACCTTTCTGATGAAATGATTGTAGATCACAAAATAAACTTGGGTTTAGCTAAGAATCAATAAAACAACATAATATCAATCTTTTATAAATATTGGTAAATATAGGTCAAATGTCGTACAATTAAAATCAGAGGAAATATTTTTATCAATTTCATATCAAAATGGAAACATCCATGAATTATTTTCTACACTTTATCATTATCTTACTTTATTATTTGTAAGAGATATTATACCGTAACTAACCATATAGGAACATTAGCTCAGCACTGATAGGGTGAAGATTTTTGTTTCAGCAATATGTGGACTTGACAAATAGTGGGTAGATCGTCTAAACTAAAACTGCGCGCCTCCTTCACCGCATTGATTTCAGTTTAGTCGATCTAGCTTCTTGTTTACAAAATTATCAAAAACATGTAAAATGCTTGGTTATTTTTTTTTATTAAATAACACTTTATTCAGTATATAGTTATGGATAAAAAAAACAGTCTAGAACATGACCTGACACAGTAAATGTGATATATCGTAGCGGTACCCTATTTTTAAACATAATATGTTACATCATAGAACGGTACCCGTACTGAATAAGTACATGTTATGCCTGTGTCTTATACATTTGTAGCAGTCATGATCGAAAATGTTTTTTTATGTAACGTATCTATTTTGGCAGTCAGAAACCAATGTATAGGACCTTATGTCTGATGTAATTGAATTTAAAAATGTCCACCCTATCATAAGCTTGGTAGACTCGTCAATACTGAGTCTACGGAGCTCCATAAAACAAACACTTAATTACTGGAACACTAATATAATTAAATGCAGTATTAAATTATGAATTAATCTTTTGAAATGTTCACATAAAAAGCTTAAAAGCTAAATTTTCGGTGAAAATTCTTTATTATATTTTAAACTGAAAATTAAAATGAGATAGAGTGTAGAAAATTGAAATATTCACATTGAATTATGCATAAAACCAATAAAACATACCTAATACGAACTATGCTAGTGCTAAATAGCTCTATCTACCATTTTGCGGAGCTACGGAGCAAGTCGCATTTAATTGAACATATCAAATGCAACTTACACACACTGTAATTGAAAACATACTAAGCTAGGTTAAATGTTATCGGTAAGTATATATCTACAATGCATATGAAGGCTCTAGTTGCCAGTTGATGAATTAACCACAGTGAAGTGTAAGCCTTCCGCGCCTATTGTTTTATTGGTTTTAGGTTCATTACAAAAAGAAAGAGCTCGATTAAATATACAGACGATCGTCATTTACAAACTAATTAATAAGAAATAACCACTTTAATACTTTAAGACATAAATAATAACACATTTTAAACAATTTAACTTGCTTCTTTGACTTAAAATCTCTTACTACTATTTTTGACTACACTAATAGTATAACCAAGTCCGTTATGTTACATAGTAATTATCCTATACTGACATAATGTAAAGGCGGTAGGCAGACAACTCCTTAATATTACTGACTCAGGAACAGAGTGCGGGATGACTCCGCGGACAGGGCTTGCACGGCTCGCGCGCGGATCACTCCCCAAATACAATATTGTCGCTCGTTATAATGACATTATATCATTGTTAGCTGCATACGCAATCTGGGACCAGCCAAACATTGTGCAGTTACCAACGCGACCGCTGATGGCGTCTTCTTGTATGGCATGCTCGGACAAACCAGACAACTAATAGTTTAAACGTAATGGATTTTTTATTTCGGTTATTTTCTAAACCATCAAAATTCATTGAAAATTCCAATACATAATCTCTGTCTTATCTTAGTCACAGATGTCAAATATGTTAACAGTAGAAATATAAAATGAGATTTTGCGTTTTGGAGTTGGCCTAACAAAAGCACAAGTTACATCCATCCTTTGCAGAAATGTATACCGTCATAATGTGATGCTATGTCACACAGAGGCTTTTTCTAAATGCCCAACAGAATCAGAGAGATGGCCGCCTTTATTTAATATTGCTACGAAAAATGAAAATCTAAAAGCGTAAGTACATTCTATACATACATGATTGACGTAATTATTGCTACGTTGCAGGTTGCACTAATGGCAATCTCTGTGAGAGTGCTGGGCCCAACACGATACAATTTATGTTACTTATCACAACATACATACACATAAATAGGTACATAACGCAACACACGCACACACACGTTATTCTATCATTACGGTGACTTGAACTAGCGTAACTTAATAATGAATTAATGATCAGTCTTAAAAATTCACATGACCCACAATAGAGGATCACAGTACTATTTCTGTAATCATACTTGTCGAATCACTCTGTTGCTGAGTCGACTTAAAATAAAACAAAACACATTCAAAACTTACATGAAAATATTAACAAAAAAGCACTGCATGTTAAATGTTTTAACAAAAATATGTCAGCACGTTAAAGCGAACATTAATTAAATCACTGTTTACAAATTACATTACCTAAATCACGGACCAACGCTCGGTCGGCGCGTCTAAAACTTAATTAAAATAGTGAAATAGTTCACTACACATAATGTGGGCTCAGGGGCGAATGATCAGATCATCGCCTTCCTTACTGTACAATTATATTAGCTGGATGTTTCAATATGAAACTTAGCATGACGCTGTTTGAACAATTTATCTACCTTGGACACAGAGCCCACCAATCCCCCTCTACCAGTACTAATATTATAATGAAAGCCAGCTATTCACGAAAGATCATTAATTTGTGCCACTTATTCACTTAACTTGTGTTTTATTTAATGTTCAGTGACTATCTGGCTATACTTATTCATATTTTATTATGAATTCTAAAATATTACCTAAAAGTAGAGGTCTCAATAACTATAGAATGCTTATGTGAAGCAATAATTATACTCAGTTAGAATTGATTACAATACTTATCAATTCTTCCCCCATTTAACTACTCATCTTGAAGAATAACTCCCGAGAGAATTCAACAATACATGGAATGCTCTAAAATTTGTGGCTCTAATTTGTCGCCTATAACGGTTCACTAATATCAATGAAAAATACGCAATGTACTAGGATTCTAGAAACAGATAATTATTAACACTGGCGAAATATTTAGATAATTATAATATCATAACATTCAGTACATCCAATATAAATGTTTGATTTAACTAAAGGTGATCCAGCACCTAACCGCTCACGGCTTCCGGTGTAATCACATCAATGTACTTTATGAACTAGTTTTAAATACTTCTTTTCTATATTTGTTACTGGGAGATGACAGATAGTTCAATTACAATAGAATCTATTTTATAATGAGTAAGTAAAGGATGTTGCAACCGCATTCCTACAAAGCCGCATTCCACGTTGGGCCGAAAAGCTTATGAATTATGCTCGCCAGAACTTTTTAGTACCATACAAATATTATACGTTATCAGAGCAATTGGAACACGCATTATTTAATTAAAAGTTAACAGTATTAAGGCTAATGCTTGAAAATGATTAAAAATCACATTATACATAATATTGCTGCAACATTATTAACACAGTATAAATCTCATATGCATTATTGCTCTCATGATGGTAAATAATTTGATCAGAGTAATTTTATTAGGTTACAAACAAATTATCACAAAGCCTTATTTAATTACACAAGACCATTCAACCTCACCTCTCCCACGGCATGCCTTCGACGCCCTGGTATAGCCGGCACGCGGCCAACAGTAGCAATGCGATTCCTCTATCTAACGCAAGTCAGTCAATCTTCATACCAATAACACAAAACTAACATAATAAGCCTTAGAAATGTAACATCTATACATAAAATAATTACATTTGAGACTAAACTAAGCACAGCGCCAATCAGCATGCTCGACAACGCATACAGATTCAACCACTCGTAGATTTGACTTCAACGCGTAAAAAAATAAACAAAGACGCAGACTTATCAATTCGTCACTTTGGAAAAGATAGCTAAAAACTAAAATTTAAAACTATATTCGAGGAGGGTCAGGGGCGCTCGCTAAGCGTAAGCGAACGAAAGAACCGAGAGTCCGGTCGCTAGCAGCGCGATCACGAGTGCTTCACGACGATGACGCCCGGCCGCGGCGGCGGCTCCTTCTTGGTGAGCGCCAGCGGCGCATCGCCCGCCTCCTCGAACAGGTGGTCGCCCTCCAGGTGGCGGATGGCCTCCACGATGGTCTCCAGGTTCTGGCGGCTCGTGCTGGCCAGGTACAGGCGCTCCGCCTCGGGGAGCACCTCCACCTCTACCCGCGGCTCGGCCTTGATGGCCGCCTCTAGCAGCGGCCCGCCCTTTATGCCCGCTTCTAGCAGCGGCCCGCCCTTGATGCCCGTCTCCAGCAGCGGCCCGCCCTTGATACTCGCCTCAAGAAGCGGCGCGCTCTTTGCCACTACATCCAGCTGCGGCGCCACCTCGCTGGCAGTCACCCGCTCCGTCGCAGGCCGCTCGGGTTCCTCGGGCCCGCCGCGCAGCCGTTGCTCTAGCATGCGCCGCAGCCGCCGCTCGCGCTCCAGGGCGGCGCGCAGTTCTCCTTCGGCTTCTTTAGGAGGTGCGCCGCTCACCGTTATAACGGCCACGGGCTCCGGCGACCGCGACTTGCTCAGGGCATCATCTGTCGAGTCAGGAATAATAGCAGATGCATGGCTTATAATTTCACTTTTCCTTTTCTTGAGAGGAATGTCCCCTCCCTCATGCTGGTTGAGCAATCTCTTCAGCTGGCAGTTCTGGGAGAGAAGTCTCGTTTTTTCTTGCTCCAAGTTATAAATGTACTCAGCTGTTTGCTGAAGTATGGCCGCCTGAAAATAAATATATAATCAATTACTACTTTTTCTTCCTCTTATGACATAAAAAAATATTATTAGAATTAATTATTTTGTAAAACATACTTTACTAAGTTTCTCGCCTTCATGGCGGGGCAGCAGAGTTCTTAGAGCCTGGAACCCAGCATTGATACTCTGCATGCGCCTGCGTTCATTGCTGTTGGCAATTTCTCGTCGAATCCTCTTCTCCGCTTCCATTGTTTTGCCACCAGACGATGAATGTTTTTCACTGCCAAATAAAACTTAATTAATATCTTATAACTCATTATCGTAATTAACAGGAAGTTGAATCATACAAAAGTAAATTTATAAAAAAAATATTATGGTGAATAAACAAAAAGACAAAGTAAGCTATGTTTTGAGAGCCACAAGTGATGCAATCTCTGCAGTACAAGTATAGCATATAGGTTTTGCTTTACTGCACATACCTCATAATACTTTAATAGCATGCAATTGAAATAATGGATGTTTGTTTAAAGAGATGTTCCCTACAAAATAAGCTATGAATTATTGCCTGTTGACAAGGCTCAGCAACAATGAGTTAACTACAAACCAAATAGGTATGCTATGCCTATTTTTTGTACTATTTATTTACCTTCATAGTACTGTCATAACACAGATGTCTTATTCATTTCTTATGTCAAGTTATATTCTTTATTAGTATTATATCTACTGAATACATTATCATTTTTGAAAATATTATGCATATGTATGCCAGCCAAACTGAAAGTACCATCACAAGGTATTAAACCTGTTCAAGTGAACATAGTATGTAAAAACATGTGCTAACATTAGAAGTAAATAAAAGTTTTTTTACTCAGTACATGTAAACACATGAATGAGTATTTACGTTTATGAGTTACATATGTTTCGTAGTACGTTATTTCGTGATATTATAGGTAGGGGCGCCTACTACGCCTATTTGATTTGACCAAACATGGCGGCCCAACAGCTGACTATAGGCCGGCACGGGCGTGAGCGCGGCGTCATATGGCCCGCGCTATCATCAACCAAACCCAAATATTATGAAATACCAACTTTCATAGACAGAAACCATATTATTATGACTTTATATCATGTGAATAACTGGAACCAAGCAAAATATCGGAAACCACGCCGGTTGAACATACCTTGCAAAAGCGTGATCAGATGCCTCTTCTTCGTACAAGTTATAATCTTCTACTTCTAGCAAACAAACATCATTACCGTGTAATGACATTACTTTTGAGCACTGTTTAATTATTTCACATCTAATGTTATGTAGGAGATTTACAAAAACAGTTCTCTACAATATTTCACTAGCCACAATGGCGGGAAATGACAATGAGTTCGGTCAGGTGACGCTACACCAATTTGCAAGAACAACACACGTAGAAACACACAATTCACTGATCAAAACATTTATGATACACAAACTGTAATCAAGGCAAACAATTTTTCACGATTTTAAGTGCAGATTTTTTTAAAACAGTAATTATACGGGGGGAGTCAAGGGCAACGCGACATCGATGCATAGTACACCTTTCATAGATTATAGAATGAATGAATGGAATAGACAAGCGAGAGATCAGTCAAAGACAACCATAAAAGTTAACATAATTTCAAATGATCAAACATTACGTTTAACGAGATATTTCAGACATGGTATTAAACAAACTGCAAAGAAGATATGCTTTCGATTCAATGATTACTTATTCGACTCAATAAAGAAAAACCCACTGTGATTCTTGAGTAACGCTCCCCTTGCATTACTTCTACTAAGATGCACTACAACCATAAATCATAATGCCTAATGATTCTTGGTCTTGCTTGTCTATTGCTTTTTTACAGTTATCAAGTTGGCTGCCTTGAAGCGTCTCGTCCGTTGGTTAATTTCGAGGTGGGTGGGGATTTCATCCTGCCGCCATATTGTGTTAGGCTGTGAGTGCTTCAAGTGAATATTTTAAGTATTTCTGTGTAAATTCTTTGTTAATACATTTTGGATTGAAAAGCCATAAGGTAAAGCATAATTCAATATTAGTCTTTGTCATAATTACTGCCATTAAATTTTAATTACTATGACTTCACATAAAATGCCGGCTGTTCGATTCAGCATCGGCTACCGAATAAATCCTTTCAAATAATGAATTTTGTGGAACAAAATGTATGCCTTTGTTTGAATGTCTCTACTAAGTTGTAGTATAATGTGTGTTGATTTTATAATATTCTCTGTTGAAATTGCCTCTAGTGTATGATAATTTTGTTATTTGTCGGTTAGTTAGATCAACCAAGAGATTTAGGTAGGTACCTACCTTACTTAAATTTAATTTGTACTTATTACTTTCTTTCTTATGTCTTATCCTTGTGATACTTATTACGTACACTAAATTAATATAATGTTACACTCCAGTAGCTTCTTACATTGTTATAACTTAGCAGTAACTTTACATTATTCCGGGAAGTCCGTTCTTTGTGAATAACAAGGGCAACGGTATGATGAATCATCGTTGTGACCGACTAGGGGAGACGGTAAACTGTTAATAAGGGAGGAATTACTTACTACGTTATAATGTGGCGTAGTAGCTGGGTACGTTCCTAATGTCTATCTTCACACCAGCGTACGCGGACAAAGTACGTACCTCATCCGAAATTATTAATGATCTGAAATAACTAGGTACCCATTTTGAAATATTGATACCTACTTATTGTTTTTTATAATATTACATACATACATACGCTCACGCATGTATCCCATGGGGGTAGGCAGAGACCACCGTTTGCCACATGCTACGATCCTTACATAATATATAATATTATAGGTATCTTTTTAAAATTGTTAGGTTACTTACTTTGGTTAATTGCGGTGCTCAGATAGACCTAACATAATTTTAACCTGTTTATGTAGATATATACTATTTTGGTGATAGGTACCTAGATTGGTAGATTATTTCGCTTGAACTGTGTATTTAGGTACATATGTAGGTACCTGAAGCTTTAGCAGTTAGTACACGATATCCCAGGTAAGGTTGGTAGGTAGGCCCCTAGATTATATTTTTCTCTTCCTTATCTTACTAATCTCTGACTAATAAGGCTATTACCAAGAAAATTGTTGAAAGTATACAGCTGCAATATTATCACCATGATGCCTCCTGCACGGAGATGATCACTAATGTAGGTGGGTATGTAGTAAAGTTACCTTTATTTGCTAGGATGCTTCTGCATGCTGAATATCGATACCTTTGAGGTTGGGAGGAACTGGACTTGAATCAACTTGCACATCAAGGAAGAATACCCTTACATTCTTTTTTGTTCCTAGTTATGTAAAGTGTAGGTAAAAATGAAAAATAATAAGGTTCGCTTTCATACCTCTGTTATATCTCTGTTGACTTTCTAGCCTACCTACCTTGTTATCAATTCAGAGTTCTGAGCTTTTGATCTTTAGAAATGGGAAAACGTGTATCAAACGTTGAATCACGACCCCATAAAAATCAGGTACCTACCTGCCTACCCTACGCCTAGGTTAAAAAATTACAGTATTCAGTCAGAAACCATAGGTGCGCTATAGTATTCAGTAACAGAGTTGAAGTGAAAGTTATACGGCTGTCCAACTTTTGTTACGTAGTAACGATGTTGAAGCGACGACTTTCATGGCTCTGCCGGTCAATAATACTCATTCATTATCGTCTGTGTGGTAGGCACTCGCCAACTTAATAGATTGGTCTGCACTAGACTAATGTTAGATGAGAGGTAGGGTTCAACGGAATCTCCCGTTCATAATTTGGACGCTGACGGAACTGTAGGTAGGACCTACCTCCACCTTGCCGAAGATCGCAGCCAAATACCTGAGAGCTTAGAGTACTGTGTTCCTGCGGTGATTACGGTCGCCAGTGCTCAGTAGACACTGACGCGACGCTGTGCTAGCTAAAGTGAGATGCTTTCGACTCTTACTGTGTTGGCTAAGAGGTTCCATTCTTTATAAGGTTAGAGAAAATCGAGAGTTACACCCTGGTGCTGATCACGTTCATAGGCTGCAGTAGGCGTATAGCACGTGTGATTACCAACTTACCTTTGTAGCATAAAAACATCACTGTTGAGAACTTTCTTAGGTTACATATCTTACGTATTTATTAATATGTAGACTCCTAGGACTAAATGAAAAGTAAAAAGCGTGATAATAGAAAAGAAGGGGTAGGTATTAGGTACCTATTAAAGTACATAAGTAGGTTCTCTGGAGGTTATTTTAATAATTATTGATTAAATGTGCAAAAATTGACTCGTTATTTATATATAAACATTGTATGTTAGTATGTGCATGATTAAGAAAGTACCTACGCACCTAATATGGTGCCAATTACCATTGCCCCTAATAACAGGAAATCTATTTTGTAACCTACCTACCTAACTAGTTGAAACAATCACGATGGATTTATTCAGGGAACTTAAAAGGAATTTACCATGCGTGTATGTTTTATAAGCCACTAGCAGGACCACGCGAGTTCACTGTCGATTAGGTATAATTCCATGAATTTCTGAAACACAAACTAAACGAATAAGCACCCAAATGATAATTTTGGACCCCTTTTCAAAAATATGCGATTTTCCACCTTCACCCCCCTATAACCCCCCTTTTAAAAGTAAAATACCCAAATAGGTACGAATTTTCATTAACGAGTCACAAATACACACTCCAAATTTTAATGTCAAGTCTATCAGTAAGGTTTTAAGCTCTATGTTGATGTATCAGCCAGTCAGACAGGACAAGTACCTAATTATTTAATTACATATAGATTGATATATCATCGCTTGATTAAGCGGCCATGCGGAAATTTGATGAAATACGGACACTAACATTATTTTCATGGGATCACTTCAGTGCGATGATATTCGTATCTACCATCCTATTACGAATGAATTGCGTATTTATATTATTCGGAGTAGCCTTTTCTTGTTGATCTTAGTACTCACGTCAATAGTAGGTAAGTATGAGTGGTGCAAAATTACTTGCGGTTTGAATGAATCCACAACTGGCCACTATCGATTTTCTACTTACTCGGTATGTACTTACCTAGGAAGGGAGGAACATGCGCTCGGATCTGACTACATTACATTTATTTTAATACCTACTTACTTACCCACAATAACGTGTGAGTTTTTATTAGTAGCTACTTACTTTAAAATTTTTGCTTCTATTGTATCGTAGCTACTGCATCTTTTGTATTGTGCAAAAAACAAGACTCAAACTGTACCAGTATTAGGCCTTGAGTCCATTCGTCCAAAGATACTCAAATGTTACTCCTAAATTCTAAACACAAAGGTAGCTTTCGAGAAGTCATCATCCCTTTTTATACACGTCAGCTGCAGGCACGCTCCTGTAGATTCAAGTCCAGTATCAATTTAGGAAAAATCAATATAAAACATTTTGAAATAAATCAGCTCTGGTGTCAGTGTGTTTTATATAGTCCACCTACTTTACCCAACGCAAACGACGTGAGAGGCGGCGAGCTTAAATGCCACCAGTTTATAAAAAAAACATCTACTTGACACATTACAAGGATGAAGGAAACGTCAAGATGAAATCTCCGTAGGGTCTGACAAATTCAAAGAAGACCGGGAGACAATGACAGCCACACCAAACTGTCTTTTTGGTTACTAATTTAGAAAACCAGTTGTCAGGCTCTTATTCGTACAGATAGACGCTCATATTAAATCGACGCTATATACACGTGGTCAAAGTTTCAAGTGCAACCGTCTACCATTCGTGTGTAACGTTCACAAATTTACATGTACGGCAAGCAGCCCGGACACCTACTCGACGAGCCGTCGACCTTGAACGCACCCGAGTCAAGGTCGCATTCAGATAAAATTGAAATAGCCCTACAAGCTAGCTATAGTGCCTGGCACCCATTGTATCACCGATGACAATAATAATATGTTCGGGTTGACTGGCTGCGACTAAAAAAACCTTTATGGAGGGAGAGGGGATACAAACCAGGTCAATCACCTCGAAGCTTGAACCAATTTCAAATAACTACGCATAATGACGGCCTCACCGCGCAGCGCCGCTCGCTCTACTCAATTTAAAGATGTGTCTACCTACTTAAAGCATAGAAATTACTCTACAATTTTTCCGAAGACCTCGTTTTAATCAACAAATTCAACGAGTAAATATTATGATATATGACAATGTTAGTGCAATCATACATTTTTTTTCAGAAAACTTCTAATTATTTTCCGGTAATTAATGTAGTTTTTAGTTAGTTTATTATTTTATTATTCAAATCCCAAAAGCAAATTGAAGTTTCGACTTCCTAAAAATGTATCCAGTAACAGCTAATAAAACAAATGTTTCAGTCTACAGAATCTCAATGATTGTCAACCTACTATAAGCAATAACCCTATATATAAGTTTGACATTGCGACCTTAAAAGCTTTGTTCCGTTGTGTTTACTCACAGGGCCCAGAGCGCCCAGCCAGCCTCGGGTGGCCGTGATATTTTTGTCTGCAGTGAATGTTTGCGCACAGATAAGACTCGATCCCTGCGTGACTAATAACGCTGCTATTTACTTTAGAATTGCGACTTGAGAGTAACGAGGGATAATGAACAATGACTGCGACGAGGCGATGCACTAAGAATTCGTACCGCTCTTTTAATGATCGTTGCGAACAATAACTTATTCTACTCTCAGTTATACTTCCGATTTTGAGCTATAAGCATAAAATACTCTTAAAAGTTCATTATTTTAGTTTAGTGAAAACTTCAAGTGTAATACAGCCAGCGGAAAAGCATTTCGTACTTACCTTACTTATTATTGAAGATGCTTTTCTATTATGATCCTTTTACAACTAATATTTAACGAACGAGTCATAGAAAGTTCCGATAGAATGTTACGAGTCTTAGAATTAGTAGACGTGATTACAATTTGATTGCAAGGTGTAAGCAGCAAGGGCTGTGAACTTTGTCTAATGTGTAATGTGTGCCAACACGACACAACAAACGCGATGTTGAGCGCGATGCACTTTTGTTGAGACACTATTTTGGTAACATTTATTTCGAGCGGTATCCCAGCACCGTGACCCACTGACGTGATTTGTATTCCGAATTGGTTCCTCGTCACACCTGAACGGTTTATTTTTATCTTGCATGCCATTCCATCTATGTATCCGTAGGACGATCTCTGAAGAAATTAATGTGGCTAAAAGCAGTGTTAATTGAATTAGGTACAATGTAATTGAATAAAAAAAAGAATGTCCTGTGACATAATATTGAATTCAAAAGTGTTGATTCGGACTCCATTAACACGCCGTTAAGGTCTTCCTGTTCTCTATATGAGCAGACAGATTGAAGCTAGTTAATTCCGTTGGTAACTTGGCCGTTTTCGTAGAAAATCTGACATTAACCAGGTATTATGCCGTAATATTACATCTATTTATTAAAAAATAAGCAATAATCCATTAAACTATTCTATAATCAATGTGTTGAGTCACGTCACGTCCACATTTGTTCAAAAGGCATTATTCTAAAATTAATACACATCGGACGGAAGTGGGCAATTGTGAGCTATTATTAGAAGAATATTAATGTACAATGTTAACGTTATTGGTGTTGTATGGGTGTATTGAGCGAACAAAGCGGGTTGTTAGAGTTGTTTGTTACGTAGTCAAAAGGTGATTGTTGTTTTGTGGTGCAGACCAGCAGCATGGGTGCTAAGCAGAGCAAACGCTCGGTGGATATAAGCGGCAAAGAGGCCGAGAGCGCAGGGGAGGTGGCGGCAGCGGGCGCCGGCGGGGAGGGCCGCGTCGAGCAGCTCGCCGATGCCGACTCCCTGAAGCCACAACTCAACGGCGACGCGCACATACACGAACAACAAACGGTGAGCCATAACTACGCTGTCTGTCATGCCATCCATACCCCTTTGCCAGACCACCCCTCAACAATTGTATACAAGTCATACCATGTATGCATAACACGAAAAGGTCCGCTGGTAGAGACTATAACATTTGCGTTTGGCTATCGCGGGCACAAGTCCCGCCTAGTGATATTGTCTTATCTTTGAAACAATACTATACCCCTTTCCCTGGTGCTTTAAACTATTTTATTTATTACGGTTTACTGGTGCGCTGCACTGGGTCAATAAGCTGTGCCTAGATAAGTTCTAAAGCCGCAATCAAAATCTATCTAATAAGGTTTTATTTTAGCCTAAAATAAGGATTTATTTTAAGTGTATAACTAAGTATACCTAGTATCAATTAATAAGTCCCAAAGTACGACCGTTGAATGATATAGGTACTCACCTCATTTCACTTCACTGGCCGACGACTCGTAATGTCCAGTGCCCCGTTGCTATACCAATTTACAATCTGTTATTTATTTTTTTATCCAACTCTAATAGTAGGTACACAAGCGCATGGAACCTTTTGTTACGAATAAAAAGCATTGCGCGGGGAAAGGCAATACAGGAGTTCTTCTTATTTTGTTTGCTATCTCAAGTTTGCTTTTATCTTGATTTAGATATCATTACAAGTAGTCGACTATTTTAGACGATTGCATTGAACTGTGGGCTGGAATGGAGACTATCCTCCCACGGCTTCCAGTCGACAGTCGCTACAAGTCTTAACTATAAGCAAAATGTGCAATGGTCACTTTCCTATTCTATACAGTGCGCATAACCTTAATCCATTTAGATGAAATAAGTGTTCTTTGATTTTTCGATCCCACATATTTCTAAAGCGCATTATTAGCTGGTTAGGATTATTTTAATGCGGGTGGACAGCGTGGATTACACACAGCTAGTTTTAAAAAGATTAGTCACTGCACTGTCGCTGACCAAACATGAATCAACCATTTAACAAATAAATTCCTACCCATGAGTAATATACCTAGACTTGTCACAATGCTATTAATTACAGTACACTCATCCAAATTGTCCCATCCCGGCTTGATTATTGCCTTAAGTATAATAAGTCTCCTAATTTTATTAGTGATGCTTATTTTTTAAACACGGACGTATGTACAAATATATATATATATATATATCAGCAATAGATACAACATTTTTGATCAAAAAGATATCCCAAGGCATTCGACATTTAGTTTTTGTTATCTAAACAGAATATTCTATTCTTAGTAAATTACTAAGAAAAACATAATGAGACTATTAGAAACTACAGATAAATAGGTACAATGCTGTTTGAATTGTTAATGAACTTCGTCAACACTATTAAACTATATTATATAATCTATTTATACAGTTGAGTTGAGAATATAAAGCTAACTATTTCTTAGGTATTCTCTGCCAAAACATAAATATTTGTTCATATCTGAACTATCTCTGATCCCACTTACTGGAAAGATTGATTTACTTTATTGTCTTCTATCGATCATTTTAGTTAATTATAATTTTTGGCGGTGTAAACGTAATTCACGTGAACTGATTCACCTAGGTGCATTAAGTACACTTATAGTAAACGTCAAACACCTTAGTGTCCATCGTCGGGTCAAAACTACCCCTATACCAAATTTCAGCCAAATCAGTTATTTCTAATTTTTGAAGGCGGTACACTTTGTTTGGGTTAATAAAGTTTACTTATAATTATCACTATGTGCCTTAGATTGTATAACAAACGGTAAAGGTTATTAAAGTAATATTAAATAAGCGTACTTAATGCACGTGCATGTGAATGAGTTCAGGTGAAATAATTTAACGCAGTGTAATTTTTTTACTTTGTCAGGGTGTGTGCAAAATGTGGGAAGCCGAGGCAACCTAATGAGTGCAGTAATAGCTCTGCAAATATTGATTTTGTCATTTAATAGTATAGGAAACGTGTTCAACGTGACAACCGGTGCAGTACGTGACATTGGTATTTACAAAGGTTTCTATTATTAACGCGTATAGTTAACTTACATGGTAGTATTATTTCTATTTATCTTTTAGGATAAAGAGAAACAACTGGATGTCGAAACCCCTGAAAACGAGAAGGACGCTACTACCGAAAAGGAGAGCAAACCGGAGGAGGACACTGAAGCTGGTCCCGTGACCAACGGCGACAGCGAGCCCAATGTGGAGAACGGCGAGTCCACGCCGCCGCCCGAGGACGCCAAGAAACCCAAGAAGGAGAAGGTACATCATCTCAACATACGTATCATATTATTGTTATACCCACCCATCATAATCGTTAACATATTATGTTTTGTTTTCGGCATGCGAGTGCGCCATTTGATGTTATTAACACTTAGCATGTCGCTAACAGGTCAAGAAGAAATGGTCGCTCAGGTCGATCAGTTTCAGCCGAAAAGACAAACCTAAGCAAGAAAAGAAACAAAAGGATGACGAGCAAAAGACGAACGGTGAACCGGAGAAAGTTCCAGAGGAGGTCAGTAATCATTAATATTATGTTTGTTATTATTTATACTTATTGAACAACTAACAACGATCACCCACTCTCGTGGCTTATCATATATTGTGAGCAGGCACAATACTAGTGATAACTTTCTTATTTAATTTCAATGTTGCAAACATTCCTATTCCATTTGCATTTTGGAGTGTGACACCTGCGGAATATTTCAATGCTATGGTTAAATAAAGCTATCCGTCATCGAAGTTAGTTGACTATTTTAGTGACAATACTAGTTACCACCACTATGGATTATAATTTTATTATTATGGCTTAGGCGTCAATGACCTTTCCGTGCGATATTCGGCAAATGACGCACATGTGTTTTTAACATTGAAGTGATGATCTGGGAGCCGCGCCCCGCGGCGTCGTGTGTGCAGGGAACCGTGATCCAATTCCCACTAAAGTGTTTACTTATTGTTGCGTTTGTAATTTAAAATATTATTGTACATTTATATTTTTTACGAAATATTAATAGAAAAATAAAAACACACATCAAATATTTTACACTTTACCTGCATTGCTTTAATAGATACCCAAATTATGTTTTAATTATTATTGCAATGAAGTGTCTGCGATGCGACCTTGCGAGTACACCGATTAGAAACCAACGATTTCTATGACAAGTATTGCGACGTAGTGCATTGCACCCAAACCGGCGCAGCGCGAGGAACAATGCGCATTATAATTCAAAGTGGTGGTATATCCGTGCTAGCCAAACGTGAGCCGCCATTGTCGACCACTCCATCGCACTATTACCGACACTTAGTCCATTCACGACTGTCAGTCACGTAACCCAACTCCCCAATGTACTCGCTCATTAATTACATTTGTCGCTCTACAATATGGTGACGTAAACCAATATTTCAAACACTTTCATATATATATTCCACCGATATAGGTCCTAGCTAGGCTCTTTATTCTTCATTTATCATTTTCAAATACAAGGTTAAGTTATTTATTTTTGGTCCAAATAAATGTACCTACTTATTCATTGTTACTTCTAATTGTTCACTTAAATAGCGTGAATGAAGTCATTGTTTTATTCGTGTTACTACTTTATCGAATGGATAATGATACTTGGTATGCTAAAGTGGTTGTCACATTAGGCTTGTTTTGTTAACCTTATCTTATGTCGTCGTGAATTTAGTTGTTCTTTTGTACTCGAACATTGTTTCTTTTGTACAATAAATGATAATACTTACTTATATCGTCGAAATACCGGTGCAAGGCCAAATCACCTGCGTGGCTAGCCAGTAGGAATCAATATTTCGACACGGCAGTTACTTTTTCACCCTAGTAAATTCTCCCATGAGTTCCCTCTGATTGAATGTTTGTCTCAGACCAAAATTGTCTCGCTTCGCTTCTAGCGTTGATGTGCGGTCGTTAGCACTCTCCCCCACCCACCACGTCTACGACACTACATTTGACACGCTTAAGTTAAGCAATATTTAATGTTTATTAAGTCCATGACTTCATTTTATTTATGATAAAATAAAAATAATTAATTTAATTATAAGTAGCCAAAAATTTCAATCTACTTTAAATTATTCGCTCGTTTACTGAGAGTTTGCTCCATTTCCATTACGGTTATAATAATTTGGACATTGTTGAATTTATTCAGCATAATAGAGTACCCTACAATAAATAACTTTATGTAACACTTAACTGCTGTGTATTGTAAATGTATAAAATTAAATGAACATTGGGCAAGTAGATGAAGCAAAGGAAGGGGGCATTAGGAAACAAGTTTGCGGTACGAAAAATAAAATGAGCAGTGGTTGGCTCGGCAGGTTTGGCGACGATGCCCGTGGGCGGGGGGTCCGCTCTCCCGCCGCAGCCGCAGCGCTCAGGCCGCCCACTGCCCACACTCGCCAACTGATATTTTTTGCACGCTTGTCAGCGCATCATCTTTGTACTAAGATAACGCTAACTATTATTCAACCGCCTAATAATATGTCGACCGCATCATTCTGGTACACACACATAGAGATTACATTGGTTTGTTATTTTTTGAAGTGTGTTGGTACATGGCTTGATAGGCAATGTGATCTAGCTACATAGTTTCCATAATACAATGCGTGTTTTATCGGTTTAGGAGTAAGATGAAGCTCGGTTGTTTAAACAATATGTCGTAGCGCAGCTGTACGTGACACCAGCACTATACAGGTTGAATGTTTGATGTTGACCAAGTTTGAAACCCATGATACAGCGCGTTATTCTTGTTAAAACTGGGCTTGTAATCTGTCTCAGTTGTTATACTTGTAGGACAGAGGCTTTCCTCTTCAGCAGTCGCTTGTTCTAAGGTTTAAATTTGCCACCTTTATACAATGTTAGGTATCAAAGTGAACCGGTAAAGTAAACGCGAAGAGCGCGCAGCTCATATTGCATGTTTACTAAATGCGGTTCCGACGGCGACATGGCGACGCGCACATCGCAATCCATGCGCCCGTATTTTCATAATACGATGGTTGAATAGTGCGTTGACATAACAAGGAAGGGCTCCGTCGTTTCCTCTATTGACTGACGTTGATTGCTGTGTGAAAAAATTCCAGATCAATATATAGGGATGTCTGATGAAATCATCTTAGCAGCCGGCTGTAGCCAGCTAGAGTATAGTGCCCGCTCGGTGAACTTTCAGAACCTTATTATCGCACGCAGCCATTATTAGCTTGTGAATACTTGTTTACGGAGATGTTATAAATATTTTATCATACCTTTCCTTTGTTCTTATTCGTGAAGGGTTCACTATACAATTGATTTGAGATTGCTACCTAATAAATATAATGTATTCCTAATTGAATCAATTACAGTCTTGCGTAGATGTGTAAAACGTATAGCAGAGTTTTTAATAGTCTTAAAGCTCTCTCCATACAACCTAATATTGTCTGGATACGGGCTGTGAGGTCAGAAGATATACAATTAGTAAACATATTCGCTTGTTAATAAATGTATAGTTTTATCCTTGAACGGGTTATGTTACGTATGTTTATACATGGGTAATAATGTTGTCGTACTTGAATTGATTTTAATTGGTGTCGAGACAGGGCGTTCAACTTTTGATAGGTGCTAGGTGTGGTCACACCAGGGTATCTGCGGGCAGCGCGATGCTATCGCCTCCGTTATTTATGGCCCATGCTAATTACACTCGTCCCTCGCATCGCTCACACGACTATTAGGTATTAGTGCTCCGTCGCCACGACAGATACCAATTACTTTACATTGCTCTTATGTTTGTGTAACATGACCTTTGAATTACTTCTTTGTTTGCCTCAATTTTAATTATTTTCTCTAATTACATTAAGATTATTACATTCTTTATTGGGATATTGCTGCAATTAGATTACGTTTTATGCATGAGTCATCATGGCCCCTATCAATATATTTTTATGTGAGCACTGAGTAGATATATAGAGCGGAAAATCATTTTCAGTGAGCGGTTGGTAGGTACCATTGCATTGTTACGTTAGTGAGTCAACACTTTTGTCGCCAGTTTACCGTTAGCCACCTCTGATAATCGGATACCTACCGCGTATGTTTGCTCTCACCGGTACTCGTTTCTATACATGCATATTTTTTTATTTTACACGCAGATAAGTACCTAAGACATGACAATCTGACTAGGAATGTAAGTCATCTTAATAAAACAACACAAACGCTGCTCAATAAATATATATTACAATATCTGGTTGACCGAGCTGTGATCGGTTTCTTCTTCACACAAAATGAGTAAAAGCAAGAAAAAAAAAATCCGGTGAACGTCAGTTTCGAACCGGGGTGGGTTCTCTAGTTACGTTATCGCCCCGTAAGCTGGAAGCTTCACCTTTGAGCTACCATAACTTGACAGATGTCGGCGAAATTTGCTGTCGTATTGTAATGATATTTTATGAGTTTTTCGGTGCCTGAAAACATGGTCTAAACGATGTTTTCCATAAATGAAACCTACCTAGATCTATTTTTTGCCCCTGAAACCCCCTACATGCAAATTTCATGAAAATCGTTTGAGCCGTTTCCGAGATTCCGATTATATATATCTATACATGAATGGCTCGTTTAAAGATATAATATTTTACGCGCGACGCCCTAATCGTAACCATAATTTATCATCAAAAAGTGTTGACACGTGACTTCTATCTTGAAATAAGATTTCGTGATTTAGGTCACGAAATATATAATAGCTTTCTTTCTACCAAATTTCAGTTAAATCAGTGTTCTAAAAAATGCTGCAAAATGTTTATGGACCAAATTAAGGTGGATACAGATAGAAGTTTCCCCGCACTAGAAATACCTGTATCGCTGGACTCGCAATTAAGATTGGTATGCTGGATACCTAAGTTAGTAACGTAAGCTCATGTGTCATGCAGTGTCTACCTATTCGACGGGTATTTAATATGAAGAGCTGCTATGTCGTAACTTACACATACGTATTACATTATCTTTTGCTTTCTTCGTAATGGCTATCCAAAGCTATTGGTTAAGAGTAAAAACCTAACCATCCAGTGTCCATAGATTTACCGTAAGTATGTGCTGGGTAATGAAACTGTTGTAACATAAAGATGAGTATAATAATGTTAGTCGATATGTAGATAATAGCGTGCTCAATCCTGTTCACGTGCGACCGTTAGCTTCCCGTGGCTGGCGGCGAGGCGGGTCGGACGACTCACGCGTTTCATGGCCCGCCATTGTTCATGGAGGTGCCCTCGCGGCCAAATTGAATCTATGTTCGTTTTAGATTCGGTCTGACGTGTCATTATATACCTATATCTCTTATGAGAGCCCACTGAGTCTTCCGATGAGCACACTGCTAATAACTACAACTCTTTTTATTTAAGTACGTTATAAACAGACAGTTACATTGAAACACGCTCGGGTCAATGCACCTCACAACAATCGCTTTACAAATTATAACATAATAATTCGATATTAGTGTGTGTAAGGTATAGGTAGGTCTGTCAAAGCTTTGAACCAGTAGGCGCTGGCAACTACCAAATAAACTTAGCATAGATACATCGTGAATATGTTATATTGATCTTCTGTAATGTTGAACTTACATATTAATTACAATATGAACGCGTTACATATTTAATAATAATATCAAAACAAAAAGCTGGTTTGCTCCAATCTACATAACATATGCACACAACAAACAAATGTAGTAGGTAATATTATCTGAATAAGATATCCATTTTTCTTTGTCACATCAATCGAAACTAACACACACTAACAACAACCTTATTCAGGCCATAAGTATTTTGATTAAGTGTGGAAGTTATAATAACATTATGATATTATTTAAAGTTTTAAAGATTATTATTTTGAACAATTTGTAGGATCGTGTTACTTAGTATTATTCTATTCTATCTATTGATTTCTTCACGGCGTTTGCCGCTTTAGTATCATCTCCATCTTTTTATTGATGATGGATATAGTCCGTTAGCCATCGATTGCTTACTTCCTAATTAAAATATATTCAAATATTCTAATATCTTTTTTCAAGCGTCTATAAATGTTGGCATTAAGTTTTACACACTATCCTGCCTGACTTTGCCCACTTATGGAAGAGGAGAATTTGAGCAATAATTGCTTCAAATTCAAGGCGCTATGATCTGACGTTGCAAGTTTCGGTCTACTGTTCTTATCCCACGTTATTTGAGATCGATACAATATGTTTTTCTTTTCCACGTCTCTATCAGCCGTGTGTCATATTTGTATTCACTCCCTTTTTAGCCATATCATCTATCACACAATTCATCGCAATCATTTTAACGTTTCAATAAAGACGATAGTGAATAGTATTCCCATTAGTGATTTTGTTATGATTTGTAGAACAATATGTTGGATGATAAGTTACTAGTCCGTTTTAAAATCCAATTAAGTGGAGTAGGTTGAAGTACCATGGCACAGTAGACGTCCGGAAGTGGCGGTCACGGCTAGTGAGTAAGCGTTGTTTGACGCATGCGCCACACCGATGTTATGTTATGCACCGTGCTCCGTTTTAGTTTAATTACGTGATTAACAAACAACCAATTGCTCTGGGCGGTTGAATAAATAGCTGCTATCAAAAAGTATAAACACATTCTGCGCGCTGTGAATCTGTGGGTTGTCCAACTATGAATGTCGATCCGATACATAAGAGCAATACTCGAAGTGTATCTTTCTGCATCGGTAAACAAAGACGGCCTTGTAGACTAGTGTCGTTTTATTGTTTGCCACAAGCCTGCGGTTGCACAAACTGAAATAGTATTCGATATTTATGTCACTCATTTATATTGTCATTTACTAGAAAAAACATCTAGGTCCCTGTGTTACGTGATACATAATATTATTTATGTTTACTTGATGCATAAGCTCAACAAAGTACAGCGTTAAAAATATTAAACACTCGATTGGTAGATGTGACCTATGAATGAAGATTAAGAATTACCAACTCATCGTGCTTTCTCTCTCATTCAATGTACTTACAAATTATTTGGTTTTTACGAAAAGTACGTGTTTACAGCCTTTTTTCGTTGGTTCATTATAAGGAGCACAATCTGTGAACCCTAGGTGCAATACAAATGCAATACATATCATATGTCATGATCAGTGAAGGATAACCTTTAAAAATGAGTGCCAATCGTCCGTAACATACGATATCAGTATAAATATTAACTGCATGCTTTGATCACCCTTCAGTCGCACAAGGGATTTGTAATAACTGATCGCGTTTTGTACGCAATGGCCGATAATAAGGTGCGTTGCGAAGTGTAGAACTCGGTGCGAAGGCTCGCATAAGGCGTGCCGAATGCGAGTTTTCAATAAGTACAAATTTATTTTTATTTGCATTATGATTATTAGCTTTATTATATTGCAGGTAATTAAACTAGGGAGCAAATTAATTTGAAGACGTAAGTCTTCTTCGTAATTAATTAAGACGTCTAGAATTGGATTTTATTATTTAATAACCAGAGTTTTTCCCTTATAGGCTGGAGATGTGCCTGCCGTAGCTGTTGTAACTGAAGCTGCTGAGAATGGTCAAGCTCTGACTGAAGTAAAAGAGGAGAAGACTCCAGAAACTCCTGTGACTGAACCCATATCAAACGGCAGCAGCGCGGCCGAGTCGGCGGGCGAAGAGAGCCCCACGGCCGAGGCGGCCGGCCCCTGCCCCGCGCCCGAGCCCGAACACTTGCCTGTCAATGGGCTCTCACTAGAGGAGCCTAAACTTGAAATCCCTCAAGTAGAAGTAAACGTGCAAATACAACCAGAGGAACCCATCGCAGTAAAGGCGGAGAACGCTCCGGCGCCCGATATTTCTGTCATAAAAGAGGTTTGTGTTGAACAAATGCCTTTGATAGAACCTACGCCTCCACCACTCCCTGCAAATCCTCCTCCCTCGTCAGTGGCATCCTTTGCCGCCACCACAATGGCACCGGAATTGGCAGACGCTTCGCTATCTAACACTGCTGAAAACTCGGTCTCGGCACTCCCCAATATCTCTGAAACTAAGGATGCCGTTGCCGAGACAACTCCTGAGCCGCAAATAACATTAACTGACACACAAACTGTGTCATCTGAGCTTCACCCTCCCGAACAAGAGACTCTTATTGAAACTCCCGTAAACGTACCCGAAATCGTAGCTGAACTCACAAATACAGATGTTATCCAAGAACCCATCCTCGAACAATCCATTCAAGAAGTAGAAGTCCCTAAAGTTGAAATTGATACTAACGAGATAGATGTCGAAATGAAAGAAGTTCCGGAGACCACGGCGGACGTACCGACTCTTTCTGAACCTGAAGTCACTACTGAACCAATTACCGATGTCACTCAGGACATCGAAGCCCTGCCTCCTCCCCCTCCTTCACTAGTAGAAGATATTAATAACGCTGTAGAAGACAATGTCGATGCCGTCGGAAAAGAAGTAGAATTAACGATCTCAAAGGAAATTATGAACAATGCTAATCACATATCCGAAAACGAAACTTTAAATGGGTTTGAGAAGGACCTCGTCGTCGATAATGTTAATACCGAACACGAAAATGTCAAGAACAAGACCAAAGATTCCCTCGGGAACGTTATGGATACAATCGAGTGTAATGGCAACGTGGATGATCCTAAAATGATTACCGAACCAGAAATTACCGAAAAAGCACTAACAGAACAATGCCCTGAAAATGCTGACGTGGATTCTGGCAAAGTGGCGTCGGTAGAAGAGCCGCTACCGCCGCCGCCCTCCGGCGCCGAGCGCGCCGCCAGCGCCGAGCCAGCGCCCGCCGCCACCCCACAGGTGAATACCGCCGGAGTCTTGCTCTAGTAGTGGATTAGTTACGTAAGGAGCGTTTGACACCTCGTTAACCGTTCTCGTATTTAGTTTCATGTGATGCCTTTATCAGCATATGGATCGTCAATAACTGGAAGAATTGTCTTCTAAATGTGAAACTTCGTATTTGGACACTGATCTGCAGCTTGCGGCTGCCTCCTATCCCAGTTCCCTACCTTTGCGCTTGGAGTTCAATTATATCCTTTTATTGAACTAGCATGCCCGCTTAAGTGCTAACAACCTAGATACTCCATTTATTTAATTTACCTATTTAACGAAAACATCTGCCATAGTCAACGACTTGTTCAGCTCAATGATTGTTTTTTTAGTAATTTCATGTAATGTTGGCCATTTTTTTTTTATAATTGCTAGAGATTTTCAACCAGTAATGTCAAAGTGGTAATTACAATTTCCGAGTAGTTAGTGTAATTAGAATTAAATACTTAATTGATTTTAGTTTGGTTAATAGAAACGGTTCTGACAGTACATAGATTTTCAAATAGTCTCCTCGGTATTATTGATCATACCACGTAAAATTGGTTACAATTTGTTAACCTGAAAAAATTGTTTTTTCCGTCTCCATCGTGATTAAAACGCGAACTGTCGGCACTCTTCCTAGATCAACCGAACAAAAGCTGGTTTAACAGCTTATTACCCGGCCTGATGGCCAATTAGTTGAGCATCTTAAAAAAACGGCCAGCAGACGCACCCATTAACCATGTTAGTAGAATAATACTAAAGGTCATGTAATATTAAGTAATAACGTTTTCAGGAACCTGTTGCAGTGTGCGACAAATTGGCAGATCTTATCCCCGACATTCCATGTGTGCCAGAACTGAATACTGAAACGGTAAGTTCCATAGAGTAACATGATATATCGTTGAACATATTTTACATAAGTGTGGTCGTTGCCAGTAGAGGCTGTAAGGTATAGCATGGTCGAACTCGAATGACCCTGGTCCAGTTTATGAATGTAAATATACATGAAACAGAAGGTTCCGACGATGTTGCTGGAAGCTTTCACTTCCCTATAGAGTCAAAGCAAATGTGCTCCAAAAGTAAAAACGCGTATGTTTTGAATGCGGCCAACGTACATCGTTGTTTAGACGAGCTTTCGCTGTGTGCTGCGTCCGCAATCATGTCTTATTTTTAACAAAAGGCACACGCAGCGAAGTCGCAGAAATTTGTAAAGATACGCATGTCAGCCATACGCACATTGGAAAGTTCGCGCAGACCCGTCGTTATCGTTGGCTTTCGGGCGGACTAGGATATCCAAATAATCAATTCAGCAGTTATAATTTTGAAGAGCCGTTGTGACCTTGGTGTTTGAGTAGTCGCCTGCTATGCAAGCGGGGCCTATAGGCCCTATGAGTTTTTATAAAACTCAGTCATGTGCAGTGATTTCACACCTCGTGCGTTACGTGTAGGAAAACATCGTGAGAAAAACTACATGTGACAGAAGTAATTCAAAGACGTATGTATAGTGCCTGAGACGGCAATAGACTCACCATCTGTCACGTTGGCAACTTAATCATCTTGTATTCACGCCTGTATTCCCCGAAGGGGTAGGCAGAGGTGTTGTTATCACAACACTATTCACCGAATTTGATTAAGTGCCAACGTGACATTTATATTCTTTGTGTTCAGCGTGTTGCGTAGCGTGGCCTATTTCAGTATAAAATGTAAGTTTAGTTACGTGGTCAGTTGCAGGAGACGACGAGCGACGTAGCGGTGGCTGACTAAACACCACAGGAGACATCTTCCCATCGTCCGTGACTCGTGACCATGTCTAAAATGAGCCTTTAATTTATTTCAATTAGTACTGTGGTGTAATCTCGAACTAAGTTCGAATAAATAATTTACATTGTCAAAGATGCAGATTTCAGATTCAAATGTGACATTTCGTATAGAATGATTATACTATAAGTTTAGCGTGCTTTGCTTCTGTAAAATTAAGATTTTATACGTTTTATTCGCTAGGATCGAGTTTTTATAATTATATTACAATAATAACAAAGTTATATAGGCAGTATACGGTGCGATAAGTTGGTGCCATTATTACAGGGGTATTAGTTTTGACGTTGTCGCGTGTCATTTGCTCCTAAAGTAGCTCTGCAGATTTCTATAATTTTGCTGGTCGGCCCTAATACGGAAAAGGGACTTTAGCACTCGCTTCTTTCATACTAACATCTCATTTTGTAAGGCTCCTGAATCAGGTAAAAGGCCCAAATGGAGCATTTTAAGCTGTACAATTTTCGACGATATTTTTCAAGAATATTTTTTTGTAAATTCTCTAAAAGGTACTCTGAATGGTTGTTTATTATGTATTTCCATAATATTTGTTCCCTTTAATAAAAGACCCGGGCAAGAGACACATCTGTACAATATGTTTATATTACATACTTTGCTGCACTTATACAGTATTTAATGTACTGTATAAGTACGTTTTAATCATCTATATTGTCTCGTATAAGTATATTCTTTGTAGATAACCAATATTCCATAGGGAACATTGGTTATATGTCATGGAAATCTCAGTATGAGAACATTGGTTATGGTTATGTTCGTAATATCACCACAGTATACCGATTTCGTCTGAAATGAAATAACTTGAAAATGCCATTATTATTACTATCCCATTTGAATTAACGCTAAAGTACCGATTTGATGAACTCAATGGATTTGTTTCCCTTTTGCTATTCCTTAAAGAGGATGTTTTTGTTTGGCTCTTAACATACTATTATGTACATAAGAATTTGAGTCTTCAATTTATTCCATGTATCCATGCTATTGTGTATGTCAAAGTTTTCATCATAAAAATTACATTGTAAATTGTTAAGTGAAGAATAAATATGAATTTTCCTTATTATCTCATTAGTGAATTATGTTTATTATGCACTTATATTATTATATTAAGTTGTATAAATTTAGTTGGTCAGCTCTCTGTAATGCAAGCTCATGAAATTAAAATGTAATGACGCGGTGAAATACGCCCGTTTGATGTATGATATACAAATGAAAATTCTAGGTATTGTCGAGTAGTAGTGTCCGTTTGTGTGGCTGTCGAATTTAAATTTAATGATTGAGGAATGAACTAATTGTTTTATTAAAGATATTCCGCGGCCAAGTTTGTGATTATACATTATACAGTTTTTATGCATATACAGACATACATAATTATATTGTAATGTTTAGTCGTAGTTTGTGTAACGAGTTAGATTGCAGTGGGATACTGCTGCAGTGTAGTGTATCGATTTTGAACTCTTTCATACAATTCGTAAGGTTTGATATCACTATACAATCAATATGTAATGTTTTTGTGGTACTCGTGTCCAGTAATATCGTTTTTGTAATTTTATACATTTTTATGAAATTGAAAGTGACACATCTGAGCAATTATAAAAATTACCCAAATATAATAGCAGTTAACGTGAGTGAGACATTCCATATCTAGCGCCAAATGCTTAATGAATGTGAATTGATGGATAGTTCCTGGTGGATTGTTTCATCCACCACTATGCGCATTTATAACAATGCACACAGTACGCAGTCACGCAAAATGAACTGAGTGTGCTCTAAATTGTCGTGATTTTTCCATTATGATACAATTTTACATCCCTAGTACTAGCGTAAAATTTAATTTATTTGCTCATTACAGAATTGTGGTAATTGTATGATAATTTTATTAGATAATTATGTTATTCCAACTATTAAACTTAATGTTGATGTGTGAATGTCTCTAATCAATAAAATTTGAAAACATATTCAGTTGTTTTATTTTGTATGCCTCCAGTTCAGAAGAACCAAAATCCAAAACAGACAGGAGTCATGACCCATCCACCCAGTGAACTTTCCAAAAAGAGCATGAGTTGTACTCTAATTGGTCAGTTTTTTATTACTTCCAAGTTCTTTACCTACGTGTGTGGGTATTTACGAGACAATAAATCATATTGTTTTACTCAATTTCAAAAGGTTAATAATATTAAAAAAAAAGTTTATGTTTCAGAAGAAATAACACAGGTATTCCAATAAACACTTGCGAAATTTGTTTATTGTTTATGAAAATGTATCTATACAGATAAATAAAATTGAAAGTGTGTGTTTGTTATTCCAAAATCTCACCTTTTCACAAAATAGAAAACACATTTTGTTTTTATTTTTCTTTTTGTCTGTGTATCTGTTTGTTCCATCTCCGGAAAGGCTGGAGCGATTTTAATGGGACCTCCACTGTTTGCTTATGTTACAAGGAAGAACTTAGGATACCATTCAATTAAAAAAAAATTGGGTTCCACAGGCACAAACCGCTAAAAATAAGGTGTAGTAGGTACTACACAAACCTGTAAAAAATCAAACTTCATAATGATAATTTTCAGCTTTATTATTTAATCTTTTAATCAGTACACTTTTCTAAGAGATTTATCATTTTAAGAATATTATCTTTACATACATCAAAAGTAATATGTTTTTGTTGCATTTGGCAGTTAACAGTTGAAATTATGAGTTGAACTAACGGATACCGGAGTGTCTTTAAATCACTTGAACCTAACACAACTTTCAACAGCCAATCAAATCCTGTTACAGCCTCTCCATAAATACTAATGTTATAGTTAAGTTCTGAGTACATTAATGCAGATTTCTTTTGATGTAGTAATTGAAGAAATACTCTGATTTTATCTTTGGCCCAAGTTCTATTACTCAGTACTTCTGTAATTTTGTTTAGATCGAACTGATTGTCTCCTAGAATCTGTTTGATCTCTTGCTTAGCGGCTACTGCAGATCTTACTTCTATCTGGCTTATGTTTTCGCAACTTGAGTAGTATAAATTGTTTAGTATTATGTTGGACACCTGTAAAACAGATATCACACGATGATAAAGCCAAAAAAATTACATTCTATGTACCTATAAGTATTTTCTGGTAAAAGTATAATAATAGTAGGGTAGCTTGGTTTTAGAACAACATGGGACTTACGTTTTCAAACTCGTCCAGTGAATCAATGGCAAAAATAGAATCCATTTCAACTGGAGTAGTATTGCTGTTTATATTTTATTTGTTTTGACAATAACTTCGCACAGCTTTACTTCTTTTTTGGTATACAATTTGTCTTTGTTTATTTGACAGTGACACTATGGTTGACATTTTATGACATAACAAAAATCAAGACTGAGTGATATTATTCTTTTTAAAGCTAGTGTCACAGATCATACTGCCTGGCCGTAAGATAGCCCTTTTAAAGTTGTTCGTTCGAATTTTAAGAAATATAAATCTTTACAGACAAATAAAACAGCTTTTTACTAAATGCATAATGTAAACAACAATTATATTTTTTATTGACTGTTGTTCCTTTGATAGCAAATCCCTGAAGTGGCTGGATCAATTTTAACGGCATTTGGCACTGGATTTTCAATAATAGTAAGCGAGGAGTGTTATATATTTCAGCTCAGTCAACGACTGAAGCCTTATGGCTTATGTAAAGCTTGTGGTGTGAAGATCTACTCAAGTGTAAAATAAACTTGCACCCTTTAATATTACTGGAAGGGAAAATTAATATTCTCCAAACACAAAGCGGAAAGGGATCTAAAGTAAATAAGTTCTAGGTAATTTCGGAATTGTATTACAAAAAATAAGACTAAGTACATATGTATGCGTGTACACAACAAATATTTTATTTTATTGACCGTTGCTTGGTGATGTATTGAATTGAGTAACATTGCAAATAAGTATGTTGATTATTACAATAAGTAGGTACCTACACTAAAACTATTATTTAATGTTAAAGGTGTGGTCGGTTACATTGATGCTCGATAGGTTTAAATTATAAATGCAAAATAGGCAGATGATATTTGTTGCAACATTGTATTGTATAAACCTTTATTTACATTACAATCAATGTCTGCTAATTTAAAGTATTCACTATTATATGTAAATGATTCTCAAATATATATCAGTATATTTATTTTCTTATTCAACAGATGGGCAAGTGGCAACAATGTTACAAATAAGTACGAATCATACAGGTAATTTATTTAGCAGTTGTTAGATATAATTTTGTTCAAAACACACAGTAAGCCAATCATCACACAATGTAATTCTACACCAAGAAAGTAACAAATTCTTATCATTAAATACAAGACGCACCAATAAAATCAGTGAAGATATACATAATAATTTAATAGGCACGAACAGTGAGGACTTAACTAATATTATAGTATATATAGACATAGGCCACCTTATTGAGTCACAGGGCCAGCCGATCAGGGACGCGACCATAAATATATCTTAGCAGGCCGGACGACTCAACTAGACTGGACAACGATATATTTAGCTCCATCATTATCATGTATCGCTTTATTTGTGACTGAATTAAATATGTTCATTTGTAGTCTTTAAAATAAAATAATAACTGAACTGACTTGAACTTAGAGACAGCAGCAAAAAAAATCTATTTAGTTTTCATACGTACAACGAGGTCTACGTTAATGAGGGGTAATACTCTTTATATTTGCGCCTAGTTCCTTGCGACCAGTCAATAACGTACGCCCTATTGTACGTGGATACGATTGACCAATATCTGTTATAAAAATGTATGCAAGACATAACAAAGCTTTTCTTATACAGGAAGCAACACTGAAAATACTGCGGTCGATTCCAATTGTGGTCTCTGGAGTGAATGATAGGTTTGCTGTGTCGACAATGATAATACTAATATTACAACAAGCTCTCCCATAGCACCCCTGAGGTCTAGTCTTCACATATGTAATATCTAGTTCCACTGGTCCTGGCTGTGCGTTATCTGTCAGTCTGTTTTATAGGTATGTATTGAACAGGCGTAAAATGTATATAAATAGCAATATTATGTAATATTATCTCAACAGGTAGAGACCCTCACAGGTATCTATCTATATAAATATATACAATGCAGCAACTATCAGGTATATAAATGGCATAAAAAACGTAACCTCATAGCATGAGGGGCAAACAGCTGGATGTGGTGGTAACTGGGTCGGGTCTGGATATTATACATATAATAACAATTTATCGTATTACATGCAGACAAGCACAAAATAATAAACAACATTTATATGCTCCCTTACAATCTAATAAAATGATAGAATTACAAACAGTGTAAGTGAAATTAAATCTAAATGCGAGTGAAAAGGGTAAGTATTCCTCAGACAAATATCACTGGAACCATCTTGAACGAATTATAATGTGACCATTGAACCCAACGTACGGGATCCATTTATAATCACACAGTGATCCATTTGAAATCTCTTTCCATCACAAAATCTCTCTCTTTTGTGTAATTTGATACTTATTAAGGATTATTGTGTATAAAATTTAAATACCTATCTCTTATTTAAGTCACTAATTTAAGAACTTGCTAATTGCATACTACATTAAATGAGTTAGTGAATTTGTAAAGTGTTGTAATATTCAGTTTACAAAATTGGTTACGTTGCAATCGTAAATCTAAATTAAGAAAGACTTGGTTCATGTTTCGGGTAATTTGAAGTATTACATTTACCTAATATCTAAATAACTATTAAAATCGAAACCAACCATACGTTATTCACCCTGTTACAAGTCTTACTTGTTAAAAGTCACGTAAGTACAATATTAATTAATTTCACATTTTGCATTGTGATGTCACTTTCTAAATCTAATCGAGTTGGCAACTATAATTATATAGCCTATTCATTAAGATCAACATAATAAAACTTGGTATAAAACGTTATTGCTTAGAATTACTATTGATACACGCAGTTCGTTTTAATAAAATCACCGGATTTTAACCATTTATTAATACAAAATGCATAAAACACAGAGCAGTTTATACTCGGCATAACTACGCCCATTCTGACATTGTGGAATTTTTTTCTTGAATTCCATATCACAGGGTGACTGAACTATTATTATCCTTGGATTATTTTAAGTACGCGTAACGCCACGTTTACGTAGTGGATTAGAAACGACAAAAAGGGTGCGGCAAGATGGGCGGTCGGTATAGATGAAACATAGCTTAGTTTGACCATTAACGATTTCTGGGAATAAAGTTCGGCTTCGGCTTGTTGTCCTTTAAATATTTTTGCAGCTGGTTTCTTAAAAAGAAATAGCTCCGTATTCAAATGTTTAAAGTAGAATGACAATTTACCCAAGCACCGAAACCCTTCACACTACTAGCATTAGCTGCTCAGATTTTCCTATCAAATAAGAATAATTGAATACGATTGACAATTTCAGTTTGCCGATTAATTTTAAGACCTTGCCCAGACAATGCATGCAAAATTGTTAAACAATAAGTAACACTCCAAATAGAAACCGAACCGAACAAACATTGCAAGTTTTTTTTTGAAAAAAAAAAGAAAATATTTCTTGAATTTTAAATTAATTATTTCTTATCATGCATAAAACCTCCGAATCGAACTAATACTTCGTATAACGCGGAGAAATTGAGTTTTGTACTATTAGGTTAGTTGACGAGTCCAGCGTCCTTGGCCATAGAGTAGAAGAGGGACGAGTGGTCGCGCAGCAGTTCGTCGGGCGGCGCGTACTCCACGAGCTGACCCTTGTCCAGCACCATGACCTTGGTGCAGTCCAGGATGGTATTGAGTCGGTGCGCGATTGTCAGCACCGTGCAGCTCGCGAACTCCGACCGGATGGTCTTCTGCGGATGGAAAGGAGCGCATTGTGGTATAGTGGAGGGCGGCACTCAACAGGACTCCGGTTCTCGCCTCGGAAGCGTCTAGTAGTATAGTGGGGGCACGCGACTCACCTGGATGAGCTCGTCCGTCTCCAGGTCCACGGCGGCCGTGGCCTCGTCCAGTACCAGCAGCGGAGTCTTGCGCAGCAAAGCTCTCGCCAAGCACACCAGCTGCCGCTGTCCCACCGACAAATTTTCTCCACCTTCCGACACCTCGTGCCGCAGTCCAGCTCCTAAGCCTGTAAACAAGCGGAGCGATACACGGTCCATTAGCCATTTGAGCGAAGAGATCAATAGACTCAGTGGATATCAGTGGAGGTGACTGACCGTTGACGAAGGCCTTGAGATGCGCGTGCTCGAGCGCCCGCCAGATGTCGTCGTCGGAGTGCGCGCCGAAGGGGTCGAGGTTGGTGCGCAGCGTGCCCGAGAAGAGCACGGGGTCCTGCGGGATGATGGTGATGCGCGCGCGCAGCTGGTGCAGGCCGAGCGAGGCGATGTCCACGCCGTCGATGAGGATGCGGCCGCGCAAGGCCTCCACGATGCGGAACAGGCCGAGCGTGAGCGTGGACTTGCCGGCGCCGGTGCGGCCCACGATGCCCAGCTTGTCGCGCGGCGCCACGGCGCACGTGACGTCACGCAGCGCCGGCTCGCCCGCGCGGTACCCCAGCGACACCTGCTCCAGCCGCAGCGCGCCCGCCGACGGCCACGACGCGTCCACCGGGCTCGGCTCCACTATCCACGCCGCTTCCTACATCATTCCACGACAATTGCCGTTATTGATATTATGTTACGAAGGCGATGTAGACGACAACGTAGTCTACTCGTAGGAGCGTACCGTCATAATTATCATTTTTACCTGTTCTGTTTCAGCATATTCTTTAATTCTTTCCACAGCAACTATATTCGTTTCCACTTCCGACGTCATCCGGACTAACCAATTCAAGGTTTGTGTTATCTATAAAATTAAAATAAAAATACATCATTTTATAGCCAATGTCCACTCTGAAAAAATCTTTATCAAGACGGACATATATTAATATAACTTTCAGCTGATTTATCTCTGAGCCTATAATAAGTTAGGGTTTCAAAGTCAAAGTCAAAGTCAAAGTCAAAGTCAAAGTCAAAAGTATCTTTATTCGATTAGACTTTTACAAAGCACTTTCAAATCGTCAGAATGACACAATTATACAGGATTATACATGCTACCGCCAGGTTCGGAAGGTTGCTTTTACTGAGAAGAACCTGGCAAGAAACTCAGTAATTACTCTTTTCAAAAATATTATACAATTTAAAGAATACAAAATAAATAATTTAAAAAACGTAAGCTCATGTACAATGTTCCAATGCACAAATGTCGATAAAAATTAACATAACTAAAAATCTAGTACATCTACTTATAACTAAATGCGTAGCTTGAGATGACCAGCCCCCACAAGCAGCACCTGTTCACAAGTATGACGTGAATGCCAGCCATTGACCTCCTCAACCATCATAGAGGGAAGTGGACAACCCGTCATCCAGACGCCGCCGCAAGCAAAGGCATTTTAGTGAGCCTGACAACTCAAGCCAGTCAAACAAAGATCAAAACTAATAAATATTAAGAATTGTAACATAAGTACAGTGTCCATGAGACTACTTACAATATTTATCTGGTAATACATTATTCCAAGTTTCTTTATCACATATATAATCACTAACTGTATAATAACCCTTTTTAAGTAATACAGATTTTACAGTCTCTTTAAATTTATCAAAGGGTAAATTTACAATACATGTAGGTAACTTATTATAAAAGCGTATACATTGCCCTAAAAATGATCCCTGGACTTTCTGTAAGCGGTGTGTAGGTACTACTATTTTATTTTTGTGCCTTGTGTTGACATTATGTACATCACACTTCTTTTGAAAAGAATTAATATTTTTATGTACAAGTAATAAATTTGCTAAAATATACTGCGAAGCCACTGTTAAAATTCCTATTTCTTTAAATTTTTCCTTCAAAGATGCTCTAGATCCTAAGTTATAGATTGATCTTACAGCCCTTTTCTGTAAAATAAATATGGCTTCTATATCGGCAGCTTTGCCCCAAAGCAGGATGGCATACGACATAACGCTATGAAAGTAACTAAAATAAACTAAGCGTGCCGTGTCTACATCAGTGAATTGCTTTACTTTCCTAACTGCATATGCTGCTGAGCTGAGTTTCCCCGCTAGACTAGATATATGTGGGCCCCATTGAAGTTTATTATCGAGTGTTACACCTAGAAAAACTACTGACTCCACAATATCCAGTTCTTCACCATTGATCATAATTTTGGTCGGAACAGGTTTGACGTTAGGTAAAGTAAATTTTAAGCATTTTGTTTTTTTTGCGTTCAAAACTAAGTTATTTACAGTGAACCATTTCAATACTTTGTCAAGGGCACTGTTTACATCATCATAATCCGTTTTAGCTCTGTTAACTTCAAACAGGAGTGATGTATCATCAGCGAACAGTACAATATCACAAGTATTCTGAACAAAATGCGGTAAATCATTAATGTATATCAGAAACAGAAAAGGCCCTAATATTGATCCCTGCGGAACGCCCATTAGAACCGGGGACCCGGAAGACTTAACGCCATTTACCTCTACTTTCTGTACCCTCTGACTTAAATATGAATTAATTAAATCGAGTGCAGTACCTTTGACTCCATAGTGTTTTAATTTGAGCAATAATGTCTCATGATGTACGCAATCAAACGCTTTAGATAGGTCACAGAATACACCTATCATATCATGTGATTTCTCCCAAGCCCTATATACATGTCGAAGAAGTGCAACACCGGCATCAGTAGTCGACCGACCTTTGGTGAAGCCATACTGCTCATTGTGTAAAATCTTATTCATGTTGAAATGTAAAACTAACTGATTTAACATGATTTTCTCAAAAATTTTGCTAAGAGCAGGTAAAATTGAAATTGGTCTGTAGTTATTGGGATCATTAATATCACCAGCTTTAAACAATGGTATAACTTTACTGTATTTCATCAAATCGGGAAATTTACCTAATTTAATACAATTGTTAAAAATTTCAGCTAGACTTGGAGCTATTATATCTATTATATCTTGTAATACTTTTAGTGATATATCCCACAGGTCACCCGTTTTCTTTAAATTTAAACTTTTAAATGTCTTAATCACTTCTAATGGGGTAACGGAACAAAAACAAAAGCCGGCGTCGCATTCTGACACACTTGACTTAAGAAGAGATTCGGCGTCTGAAGAAGATGAATGCAAGGAACAAGTTGTAACTACAGGAATGTTAATAAAAAAGTTATTAAACGTTTCTGCAATTTGAATATTATCGCGGATTAGATTATTATTAATATTTAAGGCTATTCGAGTATCGCGACTTTTTACCTTCCCTGTCTCCGCATTGATCATATTCCATGTAGCCTTAATCTTGTTATCAGCATTTTTAATTTTGCACGAGAGATATAGAGCTTTAGCTTTTATACAAGCTTTTTTAAAGGTTTTTGAATAAGCCCGTACATAAGTTAGAAATTCAGGGTTATGATTACATTGTTTCAACCCATATAGCTCATACAACCTATTTCTACTAATGCATATACCTGGAGTTGCCCATTCATTAAATTTTGCTTTAATGTTCTTATGGACCGGTTTAAGTTTAAAGGTACTGTTAAACTCATTTTTTATAAGGTGAAATAGGCTTTTAAAACGTTTATCGGGATCAGTTTGTGAACATCGCAAATATGGAATTTTACTTTCTATATTAGATTTAAAATTATTTAACCGTTTCTTTGTGATAGGTCTACATGTTACTTTTTGTATATCTGATTGACATTTATATAAAACAGTCATCTTTTGACCACAGTGGTCAGATGTGATATCACTAATAATAGCACTATCTATGGCTTCGCAGTCGCAAAATATATTATCTAAACATGTGGCTGTAGTTGCTGTGATTCTAGTAGGCTCAGAGAATAAATGCTTTAAATTAAATGAATTAAAAAGACTAACTAACCTAACCGTTAATGGCCCACTGTCTAGCAGATTAACGTTAAAGTCGCCACAAACTATTATATTTTTATTAAGTACACTAACACGCTTAATAGCATCTTCTAACAGAGATTCAAATAAACAAAAGTTCCCAGAAGGGGGACGGTACACGCAAATAATAACAAATTTGTCGAGTTCGATGCACGATAACTCAGCTGTGCGCTCAACGGAAATATTAACTATGTCTTTACGTTCCTTAAATTTTACTTCATTTGAAACAATAATCAATGAGCCTCCATGTATTGCTGAACGTCTGACAAATGCACTCGCAAGTCTATACTTAGTATTAGTGAGCAAAAGCTCATGCTTCTTTAGCCAATGTTCAGTTAAACATAAAATGTGAACATTGTGATATTCTAAAAACAAGTCTATCTCTAATTCTTTGCCAGCTAAGCCCTGTATGTTCTGATGAACTACATTTAAGCGACAACGCTGAGAGACACTGGGCTCAGCTATTGTCTCTTGTACTAGTTTAAAACACCAATAGGAGTGTTAACAGTACTGTTATGCTCAGATACATTCCTTAACCTATGTTTTGTTATATTTGCTATAACGTCGTTAATATGAATAAGCATGCGCGTAAGCGGATACGTGATATGGACCTACACAGAAACATAAGATTTTGTGTCTCGGGAAGTATGACGTGCACGTGTGATGGCTATACTGATGTGGTTTTGGTCAACCTCCGTAAATATGGCAGCAATGCAAAATACCTGCAGCGCGTAGCTGACGGAGAGGCCGACGAGGCCGGGGCTGATTGTGTCGCGGCCGAGCACGGCGAACAGCGCCGCGAAGAATATGATCAGGTTGCCGATCATCTCGAGGCGCACGGCGAGCCAGCGGTTGGCGATGCAGCTCGGGTAGCAGCACGCCTGGTTGTAGTCCACGCCGCGCTCCGACTCCACGATGAACCGCTGCGTCACGCCGTACGCGCGGATGGTCGACGCGCCCGTGATGCTCTCGCCGAAGTGCGAGTAGATCGGCGAGCGCGACACCGACTCCAGCCGCTTCAGCTGCCGCGACGTCGCCACGTAGAACCGTTGGATCAGGTAGTACACCACGCCGATCGGCAGTATTATCGCCATGAATACTGGTGTCGAGTAACTTATAACGAACAGCGTGCCCAGCACCTATGCGCGTAAAAAAATTAAAGTCACTATATTATCTCAACTATATCTTATTGAATAAGGACTTAAAATTATATGTAATAAATACATACAACGAAATTCAAATCACTTGCATAATAATTTATCATCATCGTTCTGTCTATTGAAAAGGCCACCTTCGTGCGTACATTTGCAAAAATTTATACACGATCTGAATAAGTTCGCTATTGTAGCTTGTGTGTTTGAATGTGATACAATCTCGTCAAAGACATTTTTGGGATCAGTTTACATCTATTGTATAGTAGTAATCTGAACATTAAATTCCGGAATACATTTACATAACGAACTGTAAGTTATGAATAAAATGCTAAATCAACTATCGTTATCTATTTATCAGGAAACAATATATACTGCACCGCAGCCTGTATTTATAACGTGAATCTCTGTGTGTTTGTGTTTTTACTGCAAATTAAATATACAAACAACAAACCAAAAGCAATGATATCCTGAGTAGCAGTAGTGAGAACAATTAATCGGAAATCTGAGACGATTACCTCAAAGGCGCAATAGATCACGTCGCAAGCCTGCGAAGGAAGCGACGTGTCCAAAACATCGACGTCTTTAGAAAATCTAGATAGGATCCTGCCCAATGGTGTGACCTCGAAGAATTGCAACGGTGCCTTAAGTACATTGTCCAATAACATCGCGTGGAGAATCTTCGCGGCGCGCCAACATGCCAGGTACGGCATTAAGTCCGCGAAAATGGATGAGAGCGCTGCAACAACGTATACCACGTATAGCACAATGACATGTACCGATGGTGGGCGGGGACGGCGCGAGGCTAATAATGAATACATTGCTCACACTACACGGGCACGGTGATGACCAAGCGACTACTGCAAGTGGCCAACTGAAGTGCATTACGTCTCAAGCTATGGCTATTCGACTAATCTCTATTCACTACGCTACTTGGGTACATGCATGGTATAATAATACACTCCATTTCGCCCGGTATGCTCTTCTCATGATCCCAAGATTACATCACGATTATTGTTGACAGTCTGCAATACACTCTAGATCCGCACCACAACTGTAGATTACCTCGGGACGATCACATGAGATGGTAATTCATGTTGTTACGAAAAAGCCATACTTAATGTAGTAAACTATTATACCATGGGTACATGCATCGTGTCCGAGTCAAAATACTAAAAGCAAACAATTCTATTTTGCTAAGCTTATGGAGTAATAAAGCACGAAAACAAGTAAGTAAAAATCGAGTCATAAAAATGATTACCCTAAATTCGAATTCCGTTTAGTTTATGTTTGATTGTAAACTGATCCCTTAAAATTAGGAATGCGTATGTTAATACAAGATCGTATCACATAATTTAATGCGTGAAGTGCTAAATGTTAATTAAAATATAATATTATGTTGATCCGCAGCAAACAGGAGATGACCTTTTCAGAGTTATGAGATCCCGTGTTATACATATACCCACATATACACACACATTAAAAATCTGGAGTCAAACAGGGAATAAACATCATTGGGAATTGATACCAACATCTCTTAGAACAAAAAAGGTAATTAAATCAAACTTAGTCAGATCGATACTAGCGCGTTTGCGTAACTCTTGTACAGGGCCTAATGCCTGAAGTATACTTATAATAAACAAAATGTGAATAGCATCAAACGATTTAAATGTAAAACCTCGTTTAGTTTCAGTGGACGCTGGACTTCGTATTAAGTATCTTTATCATTCTCCAGTTACAGAGTATAAGTTTAGATTTGGACTGGGTTTTTATATGTATTGAATTCAGTGGCGTAGCTATCATAGGGCTAGGTGGTGCAGTTCACCAGGGGCTTTGAAAAGAGAGGAACAACCAGTTCCCGAGGCTAACAAAACTCGTGCCTGACAGAATAAGTTTTCAGATACTGTGTTCTTTTATTATCCCCATATAGAAATTTGAGAGCCAATCTGTCAACATAAGTAAGATCAAGCTAGGCGATGGAAAGGGGGGTGGATGGGGGTCTGTTTTTATTCACGCGGGCCCTCTTCCACCTAGCTACGCTACTGGTGGAACTATCCGAGGACACAATGTTTTTAATGTGTGGAGCGGCGCGGCGCGTACCGCAAAGAAGCAGGAGGTCCAGCCGCGCAGCGTCATGGGCAGCACGTTGTCGAGCACGTCGACGTCCTTGCTGAAGCGGTTGAGCACGCGGCCTGTGGGCGTGCAGTCGAAGAAGCCGATGGTGGGCGCGCGCAGCACGCCGCTCAGCAGCGCCGCGTGCAGCGCGCGCGCCGCCGTCAGCGTGCCCAGGTACAGCGCCAGCGACGACACCGACACCGACACCACTGCCACAACACAACCACTGCACCACCTCCCACTCTACACTGCAGACGCCCACGTGGGACTTTGTGCACATCTATTATATACGCACCCAACGTGGCATCTATTAACATAAATTACGTGGGCTTACTAATATCAATCATCGTGGCACCCAACGCGAGTTTACTAATATCAATTATTTCGGCACTCAAAGTGGGACTTTGTGCACATCGCTAATATTCGCACCCGACGTGGGACTTTGCTTACATCAATTAATTTGGCACTCAAAATAGGATTTAATCATAATACATTTTATCTTTGGTGTAGGTTATTCAATGGCAACTATATCTTTAAAATGTTGTTAAAAACCAAGTGAAGCTACCAAATTGATTAACCTATTCATTAGGTGCGACCACGAATTTGCAACAGGGTCACAGTGGTCCCAATTTTTTTATGGAATCTCATCACACATAAACCATTGCTTGATAATACTGCTCACACACTTCGGATAAATCTATTTTTGACCAAAACATTGTCCAAACATAATGGGCCGAGTGCCATTATTATAAATAATAAATAGATAATTGTTATACGTATCGTTATAATGGAGGGCACAGATACAATTATTAGTTAAATACTCAAATTAATAAACGTATGAACCAATCATAATAATACAATATAACGGGTAAAACATGCAAGATGGGTTCATAATTACAACGTTATAACACTAAGGCGAAAATCACAAAAGCCACGAAAGAGGTAATAATTTAGTGTTTTAGACAGCAAACCCATTTAAATAATGTGTATTAAAGTTAGTAGTAATTAATGCCTTATTGTGATGTATATTAAAAGTTGTAAGCGGGCGCATAACCGGCGGGCATATATGCAACAAGAGTGCGGAGGAGGCGAAAATGTTAATCTGCAAATGAGCCGTATAAATAAAAATTAAGTAGATCTTTATAATCATTATACCCCGACAGGCCGCAGTTGATGATAGGAAAGTGTTACACTAGAAGTTAAGATATATATTATACCTCATTCCTAAAATATACACCACCGCCACGATATTTTTTTTGCTAGCATGCGACCGTGACTTCTGTATATTATCTATAGTGTCTATATTGTGTATCATTTTGGTAAAAAAAACCATGCATATTTTTTTTATTACTATTTATATATTTTTTTTATTAAATCATGCAATCTGTTTAATTCTTCGTTCTATTTACGTAATATAATAATTTTAAATGATATAATTATATTCTAATATAATACGTATATAAAGTTAAGATTTAAAAAATGTATTCATTATTTGCAGCCGAAGACCATCCCAAGTCACCCTACCAATAATAATATAATAATATAATAATTAATTAATGACCATACCTACTGTAAGTCGGTAGTAAGTTAATATATTCATCATTCATATTTAATATAATAAATTAAATAGATACTTTCATAAGATATGTATAATTAACACATATCGAATCTTCATCACTATGGGAATAATTAGTAGGTACTTGATTAATATTAAATTAAAAAATCATGTGATAGTAATTGCCTACTTCATGGTGAAAGAAATCACGCAAAATGCATTTTTACTAAACTTTAACAAACATAATACCATGTAGGTATATGGTTCTTTTCAGCAAAAGCGACATTCCGATTCCAACGGTAACATTTATTATCCTATATATATATGCTCACGCCTGTATTCCCCGAAGGGGTAGGCACAGGTGTTGTTATCACAACTTTTCACCGAATTTTTGATTAAGGGCCAACGAGACAGATGGTGAGTATATCGCCGTCTCAGGCACTATACATACGTCTTTGAATTACTTCTCAGAAATATGCAGGTTTCCTCACGATGTTTTCCTTCACCGTAAAGCACGTGGTGTGAAATCACTGTACATAAGTTTTTTAGAAAAACTCACTGGTACAGGCCCCGCTGGGATTCGAACTTGCGTCGCTTGCGTAGCAGGCAACTGCTCAAACCCCGAGGCCACCACGGCTCCTTTATTATCCTTTATATGTATAATATATATTTTTATATATATAAGTTTTTGTTTATATGTATAAGTTTTCGATTTTACTAACGACACAAAGGTATTATGAGTAAACTGATGTGGTTACAGTTATACATTTCCACACTAATGTATAGGATACAATGTATGGCAACATCATGTTCTTATGTAAACATCTGTGTTATATACATCCATGTTTGTTATTTATTTCAGGTGACTTACCTTGCCCGACGCCCAGCCCTCCATAGACACCAAGGTACATGTCTCTGCGTTGCTTGTCTACAGTTCCATTCACCAACTACAAGTAAAAACATTATTTAGGTTTCCTCCTAAATTAAAAAAAACACTTTTGTTCACGGAAATTTACTTTTTATTGACAAATAAAATATTTATAGCATAGCTGGGCGAAATTTCTTGCGAATATCTTTTGCGTGAGCATCATGGAAATACCCAACAACACTGTGCACGACCGGGGATCGAACCTTGACCAACGGAGTTTTGAAAGAATGTTGATCTAAAATTAATTACATACCATTTTGGCGTCATTGGACCACTGTGCGAGCCAGTAGTTGGAGCCAACCTGGAAAACTTGCAGCACCAGGTTCATCAGTACGGTGACCACCGACGCCAGCACACCGACGCTCATCAGGTAATGTTTGTACACGCTCCATTTCACCTATACCACATTATCTCACTTCACAATCATAATCATCATTAACAATTGCTGCCTTCACGAGTTATGAGAGCCCAACGAAAGTAGTGGGGGGTAACTGCGCATGTATATGTTCACGTCGCGCCATAGAGACTTACAGCCTCATATCTCACAACGACACCTATATCAGCATATTAGGATTTAGGGTGCGTTTCCACTATAGACGCACGAAGATGCGTAGCGAGGGTTGAGAACCAACAGAACCACTGCGCTGTCCGAGGCTAGATAAATGACGCAAACGCCGTGGTTGGTGGATTACCACGGCTAGGATTAAGAATTTAGTAGACTAAATTTTAAAGAACCCTAATAAATTCAGAGTTATGATCCCACTTTTATGATTTCCTTGCGAGGTCTCTATGTATGTACTTACACTGCCAGTTTCAGATTTCTCAGCTTCAATTAGTTTGTTCTTTTCTTTGAGCTCTTTTTGTGTTTGAGCATCGGGCGTTTTTCGCTTTACGCTGTCTCCTCGTTCACCTGAAAATATTATAAAAAGACCGCGTTGTCAATCAAATATGAAATACCAAAAATAATTAACATATAAAATTGTATGCATTGCATTAAATGTACAAATCATGACAATCTTTTTAAGCATAAATACCTGCAGCAGGAGTTTGATCCGATTCTGAAGCACTCTCCGACAACGATCTCGCCCTTTGTAATTTATTCTCAAATTCGGATCCCAATTTCTTAGCAAGGTCTTGTTTGATTTCATCTAGTTCTAGAAAATACCAAATATATATATTCGAATAACGTATGTTTCAACGTAAATTAAAATATAGGATAATATTATGAACGAGACCTTCAGGCGAGGTGCGCTCGGCGTCGCTGAGGTGATGCAGCAGGAAGTCAGCGAAGGCGCCCTTCTTCTCGAGCAGCTGCTGGTAGGAGCCGGCCTCGGACACCAGTCCGTCGCGCAGCACCACCACCAGGTCGGTCTGCGCCAGGTACGACACGTTGTGCGTGACCCAGACGCGCGTGCGGCCCGCCAGCAGCCCGGCCGGCCCGATCACCTTGTCGAATATGTGCTTGCCCACGTGCGAGTCCACGGCGCTCAGCGGGTCGTCCAGGAAGTAGTTGTCCGCGCCGCAGTACACGGCGCGCGCCAGCGACACGCGCTGCTTCTGCCCGCCCGACAGGTTGATGCCTGCACACGGTCGACGGTCGCGTTACACTGCGCCCGCGCGCGCTACCACCCACCGCTCGGCGCACTCACCCTTCTCGCCGATCTCCGTCTGGTCGCCGCCGGGCAGCACGTCGAAGTCGGGTCGCAGCGCGCACACGTCGATCACCTCGGAGTAGCGGCGCGGGTCGAGCGGCTTGCCGAACAAGATGTTGTCCTGCAGCGTGGCGTTCTGGATCCACGCCTGCTGCGGCACGTACGCCACGGAGCCTGCGGGAGGCGGGCGGTCAGTGTGTGCGGGGACAGTGCCGCTAAGGGCCAATATGGGTGCACACGCACCCGTGGTGTTGACGCGGCCGGACAGCTTGGTCATCTCGGCCAGCAGCGCGGCCAGCAGCGAGCTCTTGCCGGAGCCCACGGCGCCCACCACGGCCACCAGCGCGCCGCGCGGCACCTCCATGTTGATGTTGCGCAACACCGCCGCGTCCTCCGGCCCGCCCCACGTGAAACTGCCGTTCTCTATCGTTATCGGATTCGCTGGAAAGACAAAGTTTCTTGAATTTCCAGTTTATTAAACATTTAACAGCTATTCTTCTAAGAACAAGAGAGAAATTGTGTGATGCAGAGATTAGACTAGTTATTTGTTTGCTATAAGTATTGCTTTGTTACACAACAGTTTTTTTACATGTGTTTTATCACGAAAGGCTTCAGAAACGTGCTAAAGCAGTAATTGGGCACGTGTGAAGCGTGGATCACCAATGACGATCGATGTACGACATAATAAAGAAAAACGGATCGTGTTTGTTCGAAGGTCTTTCGAATACATAACTGAAAACGGAATAAGACAGTGTCGAAACCAACGTACGTTCAGTGGCGAGTGGATATGCTGACACAATAAAATAATATTACTAAGGCGCCGTCATCTCGGCATCGTGATTGGAGGAGCCAGAATATACCTACGACGTGTCGTTTTATCTACACTTAAATATTGACAAAGGGCATTGATGCTATAATTGCCTGGTGAGTGACCTGGCATGCCGGCCATGACAGAAATAAGTAGTGGTTTATAGACCATTATACTTATAACGAATTTTCATAAGAGCGGTTAAGATTCTTCAAATTATAAGGATTAAGAAAATATCTGTATGTAAGATGATTGTCTTATAGGTTGGACTGAGATTCTTCTGATCTTTGCATTTCCATGAATATGTAATAAAAGTAAGATCTTGAGCACATTATTAAGAGATAAATAATATCTTTTAAAAAATTTTTAATAAATGATTAGCAATTTATTTGTTGATTTTATTTTAGCTCCGAAATAAGTAGGTATATTGTACCGGTATTATTAAATAGCAGAAATTAATGTTTTTTTATACTTACGTCCTTTAGCGTCATGTTCTACTGAAGACTCATCCAACTCGTCACAATTCATGAATTTGTTTAATCTCTTTATTCCAACTGAAGTCTACAAAAATTAAGAAATTAATTAAATAACAGTATCAATTAAATCATTGCATTAATTCAGAACATACTATACACACTACTACATAAATCACAAACAATTATTTTATTATTTAATTGTTACTACAAAATAAATGATTACTTTATACAATTTCATTATCATATTCATTGAATAAATATTTATTCAATTTGGCTATCACAAATAAGTGTTAATAATGTTAAATATTAGTGCCTTATCCATAGAAACATTATTTAAAGGTTATTAAAGGAATATTAGTAGAAATACTCAAATTTGGGTAGTTTTTTACAACGAGGGCGGCACTTGTTGGTCAACACGGCGGTTATTGGTCGAAAGAAAATGGCAAAAATAATGTTATATTTTAAATTGTTGAATCCATATTTTTCACAATGTTTCATGCTGCTTTTTATTAATTTATTGCTAAGAGCCCTCAATGTCGCCCTCGTGTATAAAGCTTTAGAACACATGCAAAACTCTTATGTACTTACTTGTATAACATTCGATATAACGTTAGGCAGCATTGACAGTGGAAAACGTAGTATGTTGAAAAGAGACAACGCTACGAAAGCCCTCTTAGAGTCCAGCACTTCGGTATCGTTTACCAACACAAAGCACCCGAATGACATCAGCGACACCTACGAGACCATTCCAGTAAACCAATTAGCACCTGTGTGGGGTAGGCTCATGCAGGCAGCCGGACTGTGAGTCTAGCATTTACGTTATATCGTTGAGCTACTGGCAGAGTGAGGCCTAACAGTGGTTGGACGTCGTTTGTTACTCCGACACCACGTGGTAGATGTCCATACTCCGAGGATGGCCCTACATACCCTACACACATGCATGAATCACGTCCGCAGCCACTTGACATCGCCACCATTAGACGTCACGCTGTGCCCTGTGCGTTTGAGCTCACTATAATTTTGGTTCTCTATACTAAGATTTCCGATTAAGTTCCAATATTTGTGTAGCCGTTAGACAGAACGTAATCAGATGTCTGGGTTTTCATAATAGAGACTAATGCAATGAACATGTTGTTAGTAGTCGCAATGGGAAGAACCACAGCCTCCTTGAGTAATGCGGGGTGTAGACACACTGGCTGTACCTCGATCACGGAGACCACGATGAGTGGCAGTAACCCTAACGGCAAATGCATTACGTAAAACAGGGCCATCGATACGAATATTTTTTCAGCAGTCAGGATATTATTCTCAGTGTCGGATATCACAAATGTCAAGAACGTTAGGAAGGTCACCTTGAACACAAGAAACTTACTTTATTTTACCATTTTGTACATAACATTAATAAACTAACAAACAATAATGATAATTTATTTTCGAGTGGACTTTCATTGAAATGGAGTGAATATTAATATGACGGCTGATAATGAGAAATAGAAGAGAAAAACACATTGCGCCGACCACAGATAAAATGGGCTGAGGGGCAGGATAATAATGATGATGACTTTCAATAAAAAAAAATACTGAAATTATCTGATTGGTGTAAACAAACAAATCTTCTTTATGTGTATACGGACGGTATAGTAGATAAAAGTAAATACTTATTAATCATCGGAGATTCACGTCACTGCACTGATTGCGTGACAATTTCGTAATAATCAGGCTTGATATAAGGGAATCATAAACACATCATAAGCGGATCATGTATGTATCTATGTAATCTTTATTATCTGTATTGACATGTTTGATAGATGGGTGGATTTTGCTACCTATCTTAAACTGTAATACTTGTAATCAAATTAATATGAATCAATTGCTTGTATTGCAGCTGATAAAACGTTTAGCAAGTCATTGAATGAGGATGAAGATATGAAACTTATAAAACTTGATTGAAATGATATCATTATAATATTGCAACTTTAATTTTAATATCCTCACCTACTTTTCACCGAAAATGATTAAGTACCAACGAGACAGATGGTGAGTGATCTATCGCCGTCTCAGGCACTATACACACGTCTTTGAAGTACTACTGCATATGTCTGATGCAGGATTTCTCACGATGTTTTCCTTCGCCGTTATAATACGTAGATCTTTTTTCTTTTTTTTTTTCTATTTCTTATTTGAAGAATACGGTATTTTGTACCTCCACATATTTGCACGGGTGATATCGCTTCCTTTTTCAAACTTAATACCTACATCTTAGTTGGGCTTACGTTGATTATATAGCGCAAATATAGTAGAGTAATATTTTTAAACAACAACAAGATATGTAGAATAAACTTCACTCACCAGGAAAGGAGCACAAGACCAAATAAACGAGGTAGCTGAATTGAGATAAGCGGTCTGTTTAAGTACATTCATTTCCTTATTTCTTATTTTAAGTATTTGATCCTCGAAGCTCGGCTCCCAAGCATACATTTTAAGGACCTGAAAATAAACATTTAAACTTATCAATCAGGATTGCTTTAGTTTAAGCGTGAACTAGCATAGCTGGTTGCATTTAAGATACATGTCAAAAGTTATGTAAATAGATAAGTATAATTAAAGTAGGTTATGAAAATTAAAATGAAAAATATTTATTCAGTTTAGGTCCTGGTAAGGCACTTATGAATGTCGAGAATTTACCACCGGTTGGGAAACTAGCCTTCTGAGAAGAACCGGCAAGAAACTCAGTAGTTATAATCGCAACCCGCGAATTCGCCTGTAATGATTTTTTAAGTTCTAGGGGCTCATGGCTATGCATATGAAAACATAGCGAGTCCAACGCAACCCTTCCGCTGCCCCCGCGACGGTCGGTGTATCTATAACGGTTTCTCCACGTTAAGGTGCAACCGGATGAAGCCGCTCGACGCTCGTTTCCAGCGACAAATGTGGTCACGTGACATGTAGCGACAAAGCTGAAAATGTTGAGCTTTATTGCTGGGAAGCATCGAGAGTATAAGTAGTCTGATGATTGGAATGCCCCGTCATGAACTGCCACACACCAATGCCATAAAGCCATTCCATTAACCGTTAGCTTTTCTGGATCGGGTAAAGTCATTTCTCTCTACTTGAACTTTTGGCAAATCCTTGAATCGCGGAAAATGCCACCTTAACCAAACGAGCGACGAGCAACTGATTGTCGCTTTAAACGAGCGACGAGCGGCTGCATGACGTAGTTCTTTTTTGAGTCGTGGGAAATTTAAAATGGGGTCACGTGACCAAATTTGTCGCTGGAAACGAAAGGCGAGCGGCTGCATGAGGCCGCACCTTTAGAAAAAATACCAAATTTTCGCAAAATGGGTACACCGGTTTAGCCGTAATTAGGTAACAGACGGACGGACAGAGAAACTTTCCCATTAATAATATTAGTAAGTATAGATTTGAACTAGAGTACCGTAAGAAAACATAGTTGGAAAGCATTTCACGAATGTTGATTACAATATACTAAATTAAGTGGTTGATACGAAAGTCTGTCAGTTGTGTGAAATATATTCACAGAACCGGTTAAACAACTAGTTTCTTACATCAAAGCCAAGGATTTAAGGTCAAAGTATCGGCTACGAGACACAAACAGTGCAGGTGATCTCTTATAGATACATGTTGCACACATACATAATGCATTCCTGTACCAACACAACATAACTAGTAAGTAGTTTTTAGCTATATTTATTATTTACTAGCTGTGACCTGCGGTTTCACCCGCGTAGACTTACATTTTATAGGAGGCCCGCGGAACACTAATACTTTTTTTAAAATTAAAAGTCTATGTTTCTCCTTGTAGCATTACCGATCCACCAGTGAAAGTCCCGTTAAAATCAGTGCAGCCGTTTCGGAGATTAGCCCGAACAAACAGACAGACAGGGAAAAAAAAAATACAAATTTGTTTATTTTAAGTCATTACCTTATACTTTCACATGCATTTAGTGAGAAGTTGTTATTTTGGAATTAACTAACAATTAAATTTTATTTATATGTATAGATTTGTAGATTTATGTGCTTTACAGTTAATTTTTATTCACGTAATTACGGAACAAAATTAGCATTCCGCCTGATTGTACCGGCTCCCCGAACATTATAAATGTTTCTTTTAAACACAAGTTAAATCAACAAAGTTCACATATTTGAACAAATGTTGAGCATATGTGTTATATTTATGATAACATAGCTGTGCCTGGCGGTTTCACCCGCGTCTACTTAATTTCTTAATGCGTGGCTTTATTTCGCAAAACTATTTTTTATTACAAATAAAAGTAACATATATACTATTCCTTATTACATCACTATCAGCTATCTGCCAGTGAAACTCCGTCAAAACAGTTTTTTTAATTATTATGTCAGTACTTCATAATAATGTTGTTATTTCAACACCTCTGCAAAAGCCTTCGAAGAATACAGGTGTGAGCATTTGTATATTCGTAATAAATTTCTTCTTGTGCATCAAAAATCTAATTGTTGATCTGAGGTTATTAGTGATTTCGCATTGCCAACCGAGCCAATTGACGGGTTGTGTAGCTTTGCTCTTGTGATTGATAAGCACAAAGTCGAGTCATACTAACACTCTTCCCGTAGCAATCAATAAAAAGTCCTATCCTACCCTTTGTCCGTCTCCTGATTCTAAACAACCTCCATACATTTTCAGCCAATTCGGTTCTATAATAGAGTGATTAACACGACTTATACGATATACCTATATAAATATTGATATACATATAATTAAACTAGCCAGAGTGTGTTTGTATATTGATTTTTTTAATGCAACCGTAATGCGAATAGTATATAAGTATATTAGGCAGAATCCGAAACACACAGCTTAGTACCCGAGTCAGCATTAACACACAAACGCCTTTACTAACAATATACCCTTCGGGGAATACAGGCGTATATTATTAAATTGCTAAATATCCATGTTCGTCCGTTACTTAGAGACTCACTAGGAAAATCCCTAAACTTGTAATTATTAGGCAGGCACTGTAATCAAATATTTATTGTTATATATATTTCATTATATTCGCAATATATTTACTACAATAGCTACTATGTACATATTAATATCGTATTCGTTTCAACCTTATTGTATTGAATTAATATTTGCTTTGCTTTAATTAGTGTGGAGATGTTTATTTTGAATTGTTGTCAAGGTAAATAAATATTGTAAACGTGAAAGTGTTTTTTGTACATCGATGTAACATTTTGCTCATTAATAACCAGAAGGTGATACACCGATTTTAATACCCAAAAATAAGAATCCTTTCCTGTGGGATACACGAAGAGGTGCAACTAGGCTCTTGTCGGTGAAGCAATCGCCAACCCTCTCTAATGTCCGCCAACACTTTAACTTCCTTGTACGTCATGACGTTGACTTTTTCCTTCAGCTGTTGTATATAACTAATCCTTGGTCTCCCTCTTCTACGCTTTCCTTCTATGATGATGTTTTTGATGAAAGCGTCATGTCGTAATAGGTGTCCAATCATCTTGCCCTCCTATTTTCTATTGTCCGGATTATCATTCTTTCTTCTTCTACTCTTTCTAATACTTCGTCGTTTGTGACCATCTCTGTCCAACTTATACCCTCCATCCTTTTCCAGCACAACATTTCAAATGACTGCAGCCTTTCCCTATCTCTTTGCGTGAGTGTCCACGTCTCACATCCATATAGAGCGATGCTCCATATATATGTTTTTATGAATCTTTTTCTCACCTTCTTTGCTTGGATTTAAATATGTATTTCTTATTATTAAATAATAAGAAGGTGTCATAATGAGGTGCAATAAAGTAATCGTTATGTAAGTATAAAGGTGGTCCATACTTTCCCAGTATTCGCACAGCGATACGATATCAATCAGCTCAAATAAGATACCACATTGTGTAAACTGATAACGCAATGCGGCCTCGAAAGTTTATCTGAAGTAGTTCGACTCGATCTCGATACACCGAATTCTCTGCTAAAGTTGTAACTACGAACTGTGATTATTACTGTTAAACAGCAATTTTGATTGTTGAAAAGGGTTAGTACATAATGTCTAGACTGCCTCGTCGGTCTAATGGTAACAAGCGTTGCAGCGAAACACATTCTGAGTTCTATCAAAGTTTTGGGTTTTTCCCATTTATAACATCCCAGCCCAGTGTCTGGATTGGCGCCTGGTTAATATTACCATTGAGCATTAGACTCGTCCCGTGTTACACGGGATTCAACATAACTTGCAAAATGGACAACAACTCCTTTGAGGAATACAGGCGTAAGCATATTATGTATGTACAAAAGTGGCGGTGAGCTCTGAAAGGTCTTCGATCGCAAAGGAAAGTTGGTAAGATAAGTTTTGATTGCAAAGTAGGTCAGCACCTCTATCGAAGTTGAAATTCTGTCACCAAACGGCAATCGATTAGTTCCGCATTATCGTACAAAATAAGCCCGAGTCAGATTGACAACTACATCGTCAGATTACATTGGGTCATGATCGAACTGAAGCCTACTTGAGATAATAAATACCTGTCTAACAATATGTGTGTCATAAACAAATGTGTATTCAACTCAGATGATAAAAAGTTGAATAAAAATAAAGTTATTATACGTAGATCCACGACACAGTGCATTTTTTATCTATTATCTACGGCACAAGTAATTCAAATAAGAGAAGGTTCCTACTCACCTTTATGCCATTAAGTATTTCGTTCATAAGCTTGACTCTTTCGTCTTTGTACTTCATCTGCCTGATTTGGAGGGTCTTGACCCTGTTGGCGATGAGGCCGTTGACCGGGATGAGGATGATCATCACCGCCAGCCCCGCGAGGACCGACGGGCCCAGGATGCCCCACAGGAAGTACAGGGCTAGGGCTATCTGCATGGGTGCTGACCATATCATGTTTAAGTACGCCGTCAACTCTACAAACCTGTCCCAAAATAAAACACAATCATGTCAAGTTCAAGATTTCACCATAAGATATTGTGATAAACGTAATCGCTGGTAGCACAGTTCGTATCAAATATAAATAAAGCTTAACCTCACTTAACCTGATATTTAAGTTTTATTTATATTGGATACTAAATGATAATAAAAGCGAATAGTTTATCATATTTATTCTCACCATCAGTCACGTCTAATGAACGCATTGGTAAGTCTATGTCAAAATGATACATAATGAACGTGAACTAACAATCTATCAATTATCTAAGGCCACTTGATGTACAACTAGATATAGGTACTACCGCGAGCCTTATGTATGAGAGCATCTGTGGTGAAATTTAGTGCGCTGAGTTAGTCCTGGGATACCTAGTATCAGTCGACATATTATTAAGTGTCTCAGTTAGTTAATGAGTGATGATTTAAAAGTAAAATTATTAGCTCATATCGTATGTAGGGCGGCCCGCACAATAATGTACGTATTGTATTATCCGATACCACGAGATACTTCAACGTTGTTTGACTGAGAATGCATAGATAGTGGTTAATGCTCTCATTCGTTTCATGCGAGTTATTCACCTTAGAGAGCTACTGCTTCAAAATGTAAATTGTATCGGAATGGGTTTTAGGTTTAGATCGATATGTCCTTACCTATGCGCGTCAACAGACATCAAGTTGACAATTTCACCAACAGTGGACTCCTTCCTAGCGGCGTTGGACATGTGTAGAGATTTCCTGTAGATGGCACTGGTAAGGGCGGTCCTGATCCTCATGCCTACGAGGTACATCCGCGTGAAGTAGTGCGCTAGCAACATGGTCTGGCATGTGGCACACAGAACGAGCGCTACTGCGTACAGGTAACCCTTCCATACAGGCTGGTCGTCCTCTACAAACCCTATGAGGAGCCTGTAGGCAACACACTTATTATTCTACAACTTTCGAGACGCATGAAGTGTTGGCTAAGCTTGGGGAAATCAACTTACTTTAATAGTTGAGGCGATATGAACATAAGAATGTCATTAATTAGCTTCAACACAGTGCCGAACAAGAACTGTCCCCCAAACGCCAAACACAAGGCAGGCAGTATCGACGCTGGTTTCTTCTCGCTCTCCGGCTTGAAGTTCACGCTGGCTGACGTTTTGCGATACGTCGCTTTTGTTTCGCTGGAACTGTTATTATTTTATGGTGATTACGATTGTGGGAATGAAGAGAACATTCCCACATAAGACAATAATTGCGGTCCGTCCTTATACAAATTGATCACCGCACTACCGAGGTCACGCACAATTTAAAATAATTCATCACTTAGGTGCTAAAGCATTATTTGACTGTTTGTCAGCGTAGTTTAATTGAGGTGGAATGTTTACTACAGAATAGGCGTTAAATTTACCGTCGCTCATAGAAAACGACAGGATAATCTTTTCAGCCTTGAAACTACATGAACTTAACCAAAACGAGGTCAATTAGGAAATTCCTCGGGTTTCATTGATCCAAACAGCTAGTGAATAACAAACTCAGTTAATTTTTTGCATTAATAAAGATCGATTCATAATAATTTGAGAATTTGCGGACCTTTAAAGCCTGAAGTTAAGATAAATGAAGAAATATTACATTTCTCGTTTCCTGAGTGATTTCTGCCAGAACTTGTCGAATTTAGGCACGACTTCAGTGGATGAGTCTGGCGGGTTGAGTGCCCACAGGTCGGTCTCGGTGAGAGCCCTCCTGAATCCTGTAAGAGCTAGCGAGTCGAACCAGCTGAACACGAGTCGGCTCGGGAATCCAGCTGCGCTTTCTGGACATTGGTTCTAGACAAATCAAAAATATATGCTGATTGTATTGAACTCAAATTTCAAGGGTCAGTCATGATCGACTGTTTGAAGCAGAGTATGGATAGTAAACTACAGATTTCAACGTACTAGCATACACGAACCGCTCGAGCAGTTGCGACCACTTCGGGTGGCTTACAGCACTTTGAACTAACTACTACTAAATTGTTTGATGTTGCCCGTGTATGGGCCCTAATAGTACCTACAATATTAGAATATGACACATCATATTTCAATTAATTTATTCTACAATAAATTTGCAGTAGGAGTACATTACACCAATATCAAAATCGTTTCATGACTCTAAATAGAAACAATAAAAAAGTGCAAATTCATGTTTTTTTAATGAGAATAAATTGAAGTATTCATGAAAACCTGACATTATATTACTATGCCTTTGGTGAATAATAGATTGGTTTCAGAAACATTTCATACAGGCTCCATCTCAGAAGCAATTGAAGTTATAAATAGAGTTCGTTATCTACATGATACCTACCTACATTTGTTAGGGCTTACTAATATTAACATGAATAGCAAATTTATCTGTTGTTGGTTGAATTAATTACGGCAAATTTGTTTGCGTCAATATTATTTATCATCTACACAATGTAATGTAACTTTATTTGTAAAACTAATGTTATTTAAATCGGTTGTTAGAAACTAACAATTAAAATTAACAAGGCAATAACATCTAAATTACGCAGACAGAATTCTATGGAAGACACAAAATGAATGAATAAACGAGAGAATATTACACAATAATATTAATAATGATGATTACCTTGCCATACGTGTACGGCGTGTCCTTGGGTGGTAAATCAGCGAAACAGTTGAGTATGAGCATAACAACGATGAGGGCGTAGTACACCATGAAGCTGACGAATATATATTTTACATTCTCGTCTTCTTCTATTTGGAAGTGGCTCTTTATATCCGATATAAGCTGTGGCAACCCGGCCACGACTAGGAGTAGCCAGAAGAAGAATAGAACTCCTGACGCTCGCATGCCAAACTTTCTGTTGTAGTATAGTAACGTTGCTGACAATGCCTGAAATGAATATTTGTGGTTAGAACGTTCATGTGTCATACCACATACTAATAAGACGTTTCATTGTAAAATTTAAATATTTCAAATTTCCGCAGATTTCTGCTCGCGCTTTCGTCTGAGTGAAATTTGTAAAGATCAAAACCGACCCAGAAAAGATAATCATTGAAATGTGTTAAAGGAGCTACCTAATTTGGTAAACAATATAGAAAACCTTAAGTTAACATTTATAAAACATTATTTACAGTGCCCTTACAGTTATATTATAAGTAACTTACCATATAACTAGAAGTTGGGTATTCAAATTATAAAAACTGATTTTGCAATAATCATAACATGGTGATGGCCAGATAGATACGATGACTACAGCAGCAAGACACGCCATCATTCTCGTAGCACTATAACTCGATTCTAAATTATCATTTTATGGATGGCTTAATGATTGAAATATCAATTGAATAGCTGATTTGTGTAATCGCCACATTGCCATAGAGATAATTATTTTGGCCCTACAATGTTTTATGCTGCTTTTTATGATATGTATGTATTTAGGATAATTTAGGTAGGTATATGACCTGCGTAAGTAACAGTTGGTATTTCATTAATTCATTAACTGAAAATAATTATTTTTACTTAAATAACTTAAGTGCCAGAGACTTATTAGGTACTTGACTTGACAACCTTGACGGATATGATAAGTCACTTTTTTATCGACTTCCTAAATATTACAATAAGTTCAAAGTGAGAGAACAGATTGTTTGGTCAATATGATGAACTTGGCGTAATCATATAATTGTAAAGTTCATCAACCTTATTAGTCTGTACTATCAATATAGCGATAGCGACGTTGCAATATTTGCGAGTGTTGATTTGAACTTGCAAAAGTTGTCGTAAGGATATTGGACATTTGTTGTTAGAAAGCTAGGCAGCCTTAGAAAGTCGAACTGGTCTGAACTAGAAAACCGGTTTTCACAGTAAAATAGGTTGCGAAGGGTTGCATACGAACGTACGGCAGATGCTTTGTGCATCATTATCTGATCAACCAGGTGAGGATAAATCCAACCAAAATGATAGCGATAAAAGACAAATCCATAAACAATTATTGATTTATTTTTCAGATACTTATTATTCGATTCATTCAGATTTCAGACATTCAGACATTCAGAACTTCGATTCCCTACACATTGCATCTAGATAAGTTTCTAAAGTGCTCCAGAGGCAACAGAGCCGTTAATCAGTTATTTAACGGTTTTAACAACGACGACGCATCTATAGTATACCTGTTACATAATACTGCCCGTTTTCGTAATAGCCTACATGTATAGCCTAACTAGAAATAAGGAGTCTTCAGACGATCCGTATAGTGCCATTTAATTGTGAAGGAACCAAATAACATAATCTTTCTTGTCATAATATTAGTGTGATTTACAATAAGTTGACTCTACCAAAGGCAAAGGAAGGCAAATTATACATGTTGGTGTATTAAGTGGAAAAGTGTAAGTAACTTAGAGGGATAAACCAGAAAAACAAGATCTAGTATAAATAACACCAAGTAGTATTTATATAAACTTTACTTCACTTTTATTATAGCAGTTATCGATATATTTTACTTTAGAAAACTAGCTCTATGTAAGGCATTTGCAAATGGCAGGTTAACAAGACAACTATCGTGTATGGTACAACCCCAGTCCACAAATATTTAAGTAATTATGTGTAATCAAAGCCCAGACTGATAGTTTTAAATAATGACCACATTTAAATATTAAGCACAGATACACCACTCCAAAAAATACCTGTAGACTGAAGGCCATATAAGTATGAGGTCAAAGAGATAACATTATATGTTACATATTACCTGTTTATTGCGGGAATCGAACCGGCGAGTTGTGTTGAACTTAAAGACAATTCGTCTGACCACCGGTCGTCGAGTACCTATATTTCAATTACTGTTTGTTGTGAACGATGACGTAAACATATTTTTTGTTGTTATCGTCAAGATTCAAAAGTGTTTTTGGAGGCCATAACATTTTGTAACTACCTAGCTAGATAAAAAAAAACACGTTGCTACGTTACGAATATAAATAATGAAAGTTATTTTTAAGACGCTATACCAGTGAAACTTAAGTTAGGTAAATCGAGCTAGCTATCATAAGTCGTTTTGGAAATGTGAAAATGGTCAGTTACATATGACGCTGGCTGTACCTAGTATTAGGTGCAGGGATTTAATTTAGTAATTATTTGTCACGGTATCCTTAATACAATCTCACATTTGAACTTAAATCTGCTGCCTCAGACTGCAGATCAGCCTGCAGACATGAGTTAGGTTTCTGACTATTCATTTATAAATTATGCGGTAATTTTATTCACAGATATCTACATATCTGTCAATAAAATTCAATAAGTCTACACTTAGGCACATTTAAATTAGATCACAATTCTGCTTGTCTGTTTGTTTTGAAAATGATGAAATAATTCTTAACATTATGAAATAACACTGAAAAAATTATCTGCAAGTCACGATAGATGTGTCATACCATACAAGATACACAACACGCACGGACTGAGCGTATATTATACACAAGGATGTATGTTATATGGTACCTTCGATGAAAGACCTATTCACAGCACTTCACCGCTAAAAAGTTATAATCGTTTTAATGAAATATCATTTAGTAATTTAAGAATAGGTTAGATCTGAAGAAGGATTTAACCCCCTGACTTTTCCCTGCCAAATGAACCTAATATCAGGCAAAATAATCCACAAATCTCTAGAGTTGATCAATGTGACGAATTTCATAACCATATTTCCCATATCCTAAAAAACAGTTCAGTCAAACAGGTCAGTTACAGACAGGAAATAATAATATGGGACTTCGCTGATCTGAAATCTTTGGATCTTCCCTGACACAGTACACTTAAAATTATCTAAATTGGTCCTGTTGTTTACGAGTATTTTATTTTGAAGTCGGATTAAATATAATAACTATTACTTAATATCAAGTTGCGTATTTAAGGTCAAGCACATATTTGTTGGTGAAGGCTATGTCTCAATAATGGGGACAATTACATATAAGCTGTTACGGTACGGTACACATTGTAAACGCTAAAAATCTTAGCTTGAAGAGATTTTTTTATACACATTTCTCACGATATTTTATAATTACATGTTGTGATGCATTACTACGAATGTTTAGCTATTCACTGAGAAGTTGCATTGTTGCAGAATTTCTGATAAAGGTGACTTTTCAGCTCTACTAATCAAATTATATTTTAAATTAAATCGTATGAGCGGATAGGTAATAAGCATAGCTTACATAAAAACAATTTGAAATTGAGATGACACCATAGCTTTGTAAATAAAGTGTTGTTACACAAACCGCCTTTTTTATTGACAAGTGGGAATCCTTAAAATGTCCCCGACGACCCTGAGAGAGGCAGGTCAGGGTATGTGGGATTTTTACCGCACTAAAACCCCTTAGGGGGTCTCCGGGTATTCTGATAGATCGCACCGGAGTCCCCTCACACTTTGCCGGGGCACATCTCCGTGGAAGCTGTGAAGCCGCCCCTGGAGACCTCGCTATGCAAGGCAACGCGAGCCACATCGCGCTGCCTTCTCGGGATCGCGGTTCCCACCTCGACCTGGCTGGCATTCGCGTCATACTTGTGAACAGGTGTTGCTTGTGGGGGCTGGTCATCTCAAGCTACGCATTTAGTTATAAGTAGATGTACTAGATTTTTAGTTATGTTAATTTTTATCGACATTTGTGCATTGGAACATTGTCCATGAGCATACGATTCTTAAATTATTTATTTTGTATTCTTTGAATTGTATAATATTTTTGAAAAGAGTAATTACTGAGTTTCTTGCCAGGTTCTTCTCAGTAAAAGCAACTTTCCGAACCTGGCGGTAGCATGTATAATCCTATATAATTATGTCATTCTGACGATTTGAAAGTACTTTGTAAAAAGTCTAATCGAATAAAGATACTTTTGACTTTGACTTTGACCACCGCCAGCAGACCCTCCGGCCTCCTTTTAGTCGCTTCTTGCGTCAGGCAAGGGATACCATAGCCAAATTCTTAGACCCTGGCTACTGGGAGGACACAAACCTCCATAGCTTATCTGGTTAAAGCTATTGCTAAAGTTAAAACTTTTACTTTTCACTCACATACCACCAACAGCAAAATTTGTCAATTTACTTAATTTGGTGCAATGAATTTCGCCGCCAAAGTCACAGTCATGTTGTCATTGTCTTTAGCTGTATCTTTAACAACTATTATAGTGCAGCCAAGTATAGTGCATACAATTAAAAATAATTGATGTTATTGACGATACTTTCGTCCTTAGAGAATTATCCAGGGCAGAGGTCGGTAGGTACTTTGCATTTTATTGATTTACCATACAGTTTCACCTATAAAAATGTATTGCGAAAGATTTTAAAGCCTAGGTATAAGAGGTTTACCTGTTCAATTTCACTCTTACACATGATCTTTGTGACATTTCGCAAGTTCGTTTCCAACGTGTATTCATTTTTTATTTACTTTATTAATACTTACGTACTTACTTATCTAACCCAGGTACCTATGTAAATTTTTCTATCTCCACACATTTGGTGTTAGACGACAAAAAGTTACCTCATGCAAGTTATGCGGTATGTTTGAACTTTGTTCCTATGGCGGATGTGATAAATAATGTGGAAATAAAAAGCCAGCGAGGTAACGATGCCGAATAGTGGACAAGGCCACAATGTCACATGCATTGCTAGTGTAGTGACCGAGTACCTATGCTATAGTAACTACCTACTCGTTCTTCAATATTCTACCAATTATTGTGGAATTTACGCATTACAATATCTATTGCACGTCTTTCCGTGTTTTTTATCATCACTCGCCAGGTTAATATTTTTAAATGCCCTTGAGCTAAACTGCGGTTACCCACATACAATAAATGTATTCTCAAAGAAAACAGCTTGTAGGTTAACAAAAAAATGGATGGTACTTAAGTAAAATGTGTATACTTACGAAGGTTAAGATTTTAATGATGGGACTGTAATAATCAGCATTGAAGACTTCTTCCTCCCCTTTGGAGGAGGTGTGCACTGTGACGCCCAAATCGACGAACTTGAGTACGATGAGCAGGCAGGTGGCGACGAGTTTGCTGATGTTGAGTGCGTTCCAGGGGATGTTCCTCTCCTTGCTGTGCAGGATGTAGTAGGCGTCCAGCAGCGCCGCCACCCACAGATATAGGCACGGCACCCACACCAGCACGGTCTTCTGGAAGCATGGCGTCAGCTCCGGCGTGTCCGTGTACCACGTTAGATTGCTGTTCTAAAAACAAAACAACAGAACTTTAGGACCAAATCTTTGTAATTCCTTCATCTCAGACAGACATAGCATTAAAGTAATTAATTATGTAGGTACCTAAGCTATTTTGAATGTGCTTATACCTACCTACTTTTGTTAAGGGAAGTTTCCAATAGGCTAATTTTCACTACATTACTTACGGGTGCCGTCAGGAGTTATGAGCGCTAACCTTGAATGCGCAGAAATCACGTTATGAGTGTGTCTGTCTGTATGGCGCGAAGCGAATAAAATACATACGCAGTGCCCCCACTATTTTCGCTGAGCACTCATAACTCGTGAAGGCACCTGTACCTACTGACGTATTATCGTCGTATCGTAATTTTATGAAGCTTTTTTTTTACATACAAAGGTAGGCACGGTACTAGTTAAATATAGGTGCCGCCACGCGCTATGAGCGCTGGCCTTGAATGTGTAGTAGTATTTTTTTGGGTCTTGTATGCCGCAATTGCGAACGATACAGGCGCAGTTATCTCCACTATTTACGCTGATCGCTCATAACTCAAACATATCTAAATAAAAATATAGATACACTGCACTTGGTTCAGTCGGGATGAGGTAACAGACAGACTACTTCTTTACCCACGAGATGGCGCTACATGTTGGTGTTCTCTCATTTGAAATATTATTTGAATGGATATTTTCAAGACTGTTCTGCCTGTCTTGAGTGTTGACGAAAAGCATAACCAAGTAATGCAGTCAGACAAAATAGTAATGATTTATTCATTAAAACAATTGCAACCTTTTCTTAAGTCAAATAAATTATTTATGTTACTGCAACTACAGATTCCATAACGTAACGTAACATGGTTCATGTAGTCTCGTAAAAAACAGGTTTTACTTTAGTAGTGATGTGATATGTTAGTGATAAATGAAATGGCTAGGGGTCATGGTCAAATTAATAGGCAATGCTTGTGGGTTTGAATTTATACAGTATCTTGGTATTTAATTCAAAAATAGATTCCTCATATTAAAGTACTTTAATAAAAATAAATGGGAGTTGTGAAAAAAATATGACATCTAAAAGGGGGAGGTTGTCTGTTCACCAGTATTTTTGATTTTATATAGTTGCTGTGCCCTGCAGTTTCAACCATAATTGTTTTATTAAACAATAGCAGCTAAGTTACTCCTAACAATATCAACTATCTGCCAGTGAAATTCAGTTACAATCTGTCTAGTCGGAACATACAGACAGACGGACAATATGTACAATATATATATACTTTCATATGCATTTTGTAAAAGGCTGTTAATTTTTAATTCCTAACAGACACATAAATTTTATTTGTTTGATATAGATATGGGTTTATTTATAGAATGGTTTGTAACTTATTTGGTAGGCTTCAACTTTGTTATGTACTTATTACATGAACTAATGTGTTGGATTGGTTATGAAGATCTGTTTAAAGTCAACAGAAATAAAGAATGAAACTCCTTAGCAGCGAATCAGATGTACCAATCAATAGTGTCAATATGATTGGTGCCAAGTCATTGCCATTGGTACTAGTATTTTTTTGAATGCCTTTCTTACTTAGCTACAAAGTATTTCTATAAAGGCCAGCTAATAAAGGGCTGAAGATCACTACAGAATAGATTTTCGAGACTAGTAACTGAGACTGGGATAGCAGGCTGTAACTATTGGTGAACATTCTTTGGAGAACTTTATATATTTTAAATATTAAGTTTGAAAGAAAATGGGCATTTTTTTGGCATAATCTTCTTATCAACTAATGGACATCAGTCAATGTTTTAAAAGACTTCATTATAATGAGATAGGTAAATCAATTCTTAGTTCAATTGAACAAATCATAAGTAAGTACATAAAAGATTGAAGAAGATAAGAATATTTTCTTGGTTCTAAAAAAGTATAATATACCTTACCTAGCTGATGTAAAATATACATGTATAAACATATTCATGTTAGTTTGTGTGTTTGTCTGTAAAATCATCTATGTATAATCCTTTTTTATTTATTTTAACTGCACAAAAATAAAATGATGCTCACATACCTGGAGAGTGGTAATAATCAATCTAACAATAACTTAAATGAGTTTATGAATGCATTGTATTATCCTATTAAACATTAATAAATTATCTTAAGATACAAATAACAATATAAGTACGTTTTACGTACAAAATGGTATATATTATTATACATCATTCCAATCTTGTACCAAACAACAGCAATAAAATTAAACGAACCTGTATGATTTTAAAATATCTATATACCTATCTCTTGTTTCTAACTTGATTTCAATGAACTTGTTTGACATCAAACTTGTGCTCATATCGCTAGCCTCTGCAGGTATCTGCCGCCTGCAGAAAACCTGTATAAAATTGGTACACCCACTAGAAGGAAATCTTTATAGTAGATGTAAGAAAATGTCTGGGACCTACTTACCCAAAATTGAGATCCGCAGAACGCGTCGAGCGTTGAATTGTAAGACATTATTACAATTCGTGTAGTTATATTGTAACTGCCATAAAGTTTTAATTAATATACTTTTCACACGCTAACTTGTTTCTAAAACAAGTTTTAAAATTCACTCACGTCAAAATTAAACATAATTTTCATTATCTAATTTAAACATGTGTTAAATTCCAACACCACATTCACCACACCGCACCACACCGTTCACCGACCGAACCGACGAACACTACGAACGGAACGAGTAACGAGTAGAGTCAGTGTTTTTTGACAGTCAGAGTGACAATTGACATACTAGATTTTTCGTGGTCTATGCCTTGAAAGCGCAGACCATGGATTTGTAACGTACTTATTGATTCCATGGCGCTGACTCATGTACGGAGAATCACAAAATACCTAGTATTACATACACCTCACAAAGTGCTAGCAGTACTTTATTCCATACAAAGTACACAAAGGACGGAGTGACAGCGACGTTTCCGCCTCGCCCGTCATCATAATATTTTGTGACGATTACAGAACGACTAGTCGGTCACCCGTCACAACAATGATAACCATGTACCTATTTAAAATGGTTAATGTAATACAGAAATATTCTTCAATATTAATATTTCAGGAAGGAATTAGTATACATAAATGTAACATGTCGTGCTGAGATCGATGTGACATAAATCACAGCTATGATTCGTCTTCGTCGAAAAAAATTGGAAATCGTTATTTGTCAGAATAAAAATTTAAGGATAAGTACCCATATTGATAGAAATCATTTTTTCAACTAGAATTCGCTAAATGAATGGATTGACATCTCCGGCGCGCAGGAATTATTAGATAATGTTCACCAAAACGTGATAGTTCTCGTCGCTTGGGTCACGATCACGTTTGTATGTTTGCGTTGATAAACAAGGGCCTAGGTGGCCTAACTATTAACCGGGTCTCATCGGCTTTGACCTAGCTTACCCTGGAAGGCGACGTCGGGACACTTAGCCTTGTATAATAGTATATGACTGCGCGAATAGACCGATATTCAAAACTTTTAAAAAAAAAATTCAAAAAGTTAGGTAGTAACTTTAATAAATTCGTACAAGTATTTGAGATAAACAATTTTCAGCACCTTATTTTATCACAGATATATAGAATAAGTACACTTAGCCTTTATAGTTAGTTATCGAGTACATAAGTAGTGCTAGTTAAAGACAGGTGTCGTCAAGAATGTTGAGCGCTGGCCTTGAATGCGCAGTAGTCACTCTGTGGGTCCCCACTATTCTTGCTGTGCGGTCAAAACCTATTTCAGAAAATATGTCATCACAACCTGAGGAAAGAATCATACAGATTAACCCGTGCACATAATATATCGATGTTGGTTAACATGCGGACGAACATCTGTGAATTATTGTTAATCGACGAGTCCTGCGTCCTTAGCCATGGAGTAGAAGAGAGAGGAGTGGTCGCGCAGCAGTTCGTCGGGCTGCGCGTACTCCACGAGCTGACCCTTGTCCAGCACCATGACCTTGGTGCAGTCCAGGATGGTATTGAGTCGGTGCGCGATCGTCAGCACCGTGCAGCTCGCGAACTCCGACCGGATGGTCTTCTGCGGACGGAGAGGAGCGTATTGTGGTATTGTGTTATAATGGGGGTTGGAACTCACCTGGAGCCCGGTAATCGCCTCGAGGCACGCGACTCACCTGGATGAGCTCGTCCGTCTCCAGGTCCACGGCGGCCGTGGCCTCGTCCAGTACCAGCAGCGGAGTCTTGCGCAGCAAAGCTCGCGCCAAGCACACCAGCTGCCGCTGGCCTACCGACAGATTTTCACCACCTTCTGTCACCTCGTATTGCAGTCCAGTCCCCAGATCTGAAACACACAGATGATACACAGTTAAGAGGCCACGCAAACCAATTTATATATCACAAGGGTGTTCCGAGTAGTTGCATATTTTTTCGAGCGGCACCCAAAGAATACATTTCTGAATAAATAACTTCCGAAGAAGTCTCAGGCAGAGGCTAGTTCTCAATATTCCAAAAAAAAGGCCCAAGTTTCAAACGGATACTTTAATTTTATATGGAAATGTCACTACAGGATAGCCAAGGTAACTGACCGTTGACGAAGGCCTTGAGATGCGCGTGCTCGAGCGCCCGCCAGATGTCGTCGTCGGAGTGCGCGCCGAAGGGGTCGAGGTTGGTGCGCAGCGTGCCCGAGAAGAGCACGGGGTCCTGCGGGATGATGGTGATGCGCGCGCGCAGCTGGTGCAGGCCGAGCGAGGCGATGTCCACGCCGTCGATGAGGATGCGGCCGCGCAAGGCCTCCACGATGCGGAACAGGCCGAGCGTGAGCGTGGACTTGCCGGCGCCGGTGCGGCCCACGATGCCCAGCTTGTCGCGCGGCGCCACGGCGCACGTGACGTCACGCAGCGCCGGCTCGCCCGCGCGGTACCCCAGCGACACCTGCTCCAGCCGCAGCGCGCCCGCCGACGGCCACGACGCGTCCACCGGGCTCGGCTCCACTATCCACGCCACTTCCTAACCACATTTATTAATACCCATTGCCATCATATTAGGTCGCACACCCTATTATTTTAAAACTACAAAAATATTATATTATCTTTATTACAAGGCACCTACCTGTTCAACGTCAGAGTATTCCTTTATTCTTTCCACTGCCACAATGTTAGATTCAACTTCTGAAATCATTCGTACCATCCAATTGAGTGTCATCGTCACCTAAAAAAATATTTGTTTTTACTGATTTGGCTGTATACTCACATCATTAACATAACATTATGGCGGATTTTCCATTGATTCTAAATAAGTCGTCTGCGCAACATGCATGGGATGCCTACCTATCGGATTTAGCCGAATATATTTTCTAATCTATCTATCTAAGGATAAAGTAGGGTTAAAATGCGAGCACTCGTAACATTTTGGACGAAGTGAAATAAGTAGGTACGGTGGTTTCTGCCTGCCCCCATGGGATACAGGCGTGAGCATATTATTGTAAGTAATATAATATAATAATATAATAATCTTTATTACCAATAATTATAACAAAAAATTTTTTTACATTACCAATGGGCCCCACACTAGGAAAATCCTGTATCGTGGGGCCGGTTCACAATATATGAGTCACACAAAAAAAAACGTAACAACTTGTAGTGGCAGACAATTACAGCAATTGTACACTTCTTAAAATGTCTACTTTATATTGGTATACTCCTATTTAGTAAATAATGAAGGAAAGGAAAAAATTATTAAATTTTATAAGTAAGAAGTAGTTTTTTTACAGTTAAAAATATACGGCGAGGCACGGCTAATGCTCATATAAATTAATGTATTTACGTACTGAACACAACATGAATACTCATATAATCATACATCAATTTATTTATTTTATTTTATTTAAGGGGAGTTAGTAGTTCTTCTGACTCGCGATAAGTGAGGGTTTTTAACCAAGAGACGATCACAATCTTAGCCTGTCTACAATTCGTGTTGCGAAGATTGCAAAACTGAGTTATAGACCGAAATACGACTGAACTCGTCAAATCTTCGTGCAAAGACTGATTTGATCATGGGAAGGGGAGGCCTATATACACGCCTACTTATGAGTTCTGGGAGATCGGGCGAGCCCAACAAGTATGTATATATATAATCATCAGGCATTGCATATCTCTCCAATACTATATCTCTGCAATATTTAAGGTAACTAAAGCTTACCTCCAGTGAGTATGTAATGGAAAGCCCCACGAGCCCAGGGCTGATGGTTCCTCGGGCCAGCACCGCGAATAGAGACGCGAAGAATATGACCAGGTTGCCCACCGTCTCGAGCCGGATGCCCAGCCAACGGTCCGCGATGCAACTGGGGTAGTGCATCGACTGGTTGCGGTCTACGTATGCTTCCGATTCGCCAATAAACCTAACATTTTAAATAAATTTGAGACGATCTACGTGGGTCTGATATCGTGATAATTCATATGTTCTACGAATATGAAACCTAAATGTTTCCAAAAAATTGGTCCTTCGAGTCAAATATAACAAGTCACCGACCGTCTCGGCAATCGATAATTTCTTCGGACGACCCTTGGTGCAGCTAACCTGATACTAAGTATTAGAGGCACTGGTGGTATTGATATTTGTAAGTTTTCTCAATGTAATTAGATAACCTGCCTGCGAGTATATAGACTAAATATACATGGAAATGAGTCATATTGAAGACAGAAAAGTGAAGAAAACCTTCGTGTAACTCCATAAGCGCGTATGGTGGAGGCGCCAGCAATGGTCTCGCCGAAGTGCGAGTAGATGGGTGAGCTGGAGATGGCCTCGAGCCGCGTGAGCTGCCGCGAGGTGGCCACGAAGTACCGCTGCAGCAGGAAGTACACCGCGCCGATGGGCACTATCACGCTCGTGAACATCGGTGTCGAGTAGCTTATCACGAATATACTGCCTAATAACTGTACACAAGCATTTATTGTAATATTTGTTAATACGAAAAGTAAAGTCGATGTGATATAATGCTGTGCTCATGTACATAGACTTCTGTTCCACAGAAATGAAAAAGAACCCGGTAGTATAGCCACAATTGACTGTAGAATAAGACAGAATAACATACTAACATTAGGCGACGACGATGGAATCATATGAACAAGCGCAGTCGTATAGAACACCAATTAATAGTTCGGTTTTTTATGCTTCTTATAACATTCAAGTAAATAATACCTACCTATTAAAAAGAACAAATTTAAGGCGATTTTAAACTTACTTCAAAGACGCAACTGATGGTATTACATGCTTGCCAAATAAGCGAGCTGTCCAAAGTGCCAACATCTTTAGAGAACCTGTTGAGGACTCTGCCCACTGGCGTCACTTCGAAGAATTGTAAAGGAGCTTTTAATATATTGCTTAGCAACATCGCATGTATTATCTTCCCGGCTCGCCAACACGCCAGGTAAAATATTAAGTCAGCGATAAACGTAGCAGACGCTGGAAATTAGATTACATTACATTAATAAATTCCATGGACTTAACATGGATTTAACAGAAGATTCATTAATAAATTTGTAACAGAATACCTTGCCCAATTCCAAGACCACCATAAACGCCAAGATACAAATCTCGCTTTTTTGTATCGACTGTCCCGTTTACAATCTGCAAGAGCAAAATTTTATCGAAATTATACGTTGGCGTCATCGGGAGTTACCGTCACAATGCACTGGCGTTGTTAGGGCTGAGAGGTAGACTGAATTCTGAATTCATATATTACTGTTTACGATCGGAACATGTGACATGCAACATGGATTTTACAATATTTCAAACTATCGAGGGTTAAGGTAAATACATAGAACATACAAGGTGCCTACTAATTTGAGAATAATTACCTCCTGATTTAGCTTCGCAAGTAACATCACTGCCTTCATTGCGCCCTGCAGTCATACATTTTAAGGGTGTCTACTTACCATGTCGGTGTCGGAGGACCACCTGGCCAGCCAGAAGTCGGAGCCGATGAGAAACAGTCGCACCACCAGGAACATCATTAGCGATGCCATCAACGGCGTCACACCGATGCTCTTTAAGTAATGCTTGTAGACTGCCCACGTTACCTGTACGTATATATATATCTTAAAATTCAATGTCGTCTTTATTAAACGTACGCGCCTATACACCCTATTTGAGGAATAAAGAACGTCTATGTCTGAAAATAAATATCATCCCCCTCCCCCAAGTAGCACTAGCGACCTTACTTACCGCAGGAACAAAATACAACTTTAAGGTAAAAATTTGGCTACCATCGTCTGTAAGGTAGAGGTACAGTCATCGGTCAAGCAAGGCAGGTCCGAATTACAAAAAGGAGATCCCTATGCCCTAAATCTCTAGAAATAGTTCATTGTATGTAATAGGTGTTACTCGTGACCACCTCTTGTTGAGTGCCTCGTGTTGGCAGAAGGACGAATTCAAGGACTTGTACTCACACTGCCCGTTCCAGCAGTTTCATCTTCAATTAATCTGTTGTATTCATTTATTTCTTTTTTTTCATTGATATCAACTGGTGCATTGTCCTTGCCGTGTCGTGGTTGGTCACCTGCACATGATTATTTTTGTACTTTATACTAGCTTCCATTAGAGTTGGTATGGATTTGTAATGTAATATATCTCTCTATACCTGCGGCTGGTTCAGGAACTTCAGGTGTCTCTACTAGCGAACGTGCTCTTTGCAATTGTCTATGAAAATCGCTACCCAATTTACTTTCGATGTCATGTTTCAATTTCTCCAATTCTGAAAAGTATTCATTGAAAAATTTAATGCTGCAGAATGCAACAGAGAATGTTAAATAAGCCACTCTTATATACCTTCTGCTGAAGTACGTTGGGTGTCGCTGAGGTGATGCAGCAGGAAGTCAGCGAAGGCGCCCTTCTTCTCGAGCAGCTGCTGGTAGGAGCCGGCCTCGGACACCAGTCCGTCGCGCAGCACCACCACCAGGTCGGTCTGCGCCAGGTACGACACGTTGTGCGTGACCCAGACGCGCGTGCGGCCCGCCAGCAGCCCGGCCGGCCCGATCACCTTGTCGAATATGTGCTTGCCCACGTGCGAGTCCACGGCGCTCAGCGGGTCGTCCAGGAAGTAGTTGTCCGCGCCGCAGTACACGGCGCGCGCCAGCGACACGCGCTGCTTCTGCCCGCCCGACAGGTTGATGCCTGCACACGGTCGACGGTCGCGTTACACTGCGCCCGCGCGCGCTACCACCCACCGCTCGGCGCACTCACCCTTCTCGCCGATCTCCGTCTGGTCGCCGCCGGGCAGCACGTCGAAGTCGGGTCGCAGCGCGCACACGTCGATCACCTCGGAGTAGCGGCGCGGGTCGAGCGGCTTGCCGAACAAGATGTTGTCCTGCAGCGTGGCGTTCTGGATCCACGCCTGCTGCGGCACGTACGCCACGGAGCCTGCGGGAGGCGGGCGGTCAGTGTGTGCGGGGACGGTGCCGCTAAGGGCCGATATGGGTGCACACGCACCCGTGGTGTTGACGCGGCCGGACAGCTTGGTCATCTCGGCCAGCAGCGCGGCCAGCAGCGAGCTCTTGCCGGAGCCCACGGCGCCCACCACGGCCACCAGCGCGCCGCGCGGCACCTCCATGTTGATGTTGCGCAACACCGCCGCGTCCTCCGGCCCGCCCCACGTGAAGCTGCCGTTCTCTATCGTTATCGGATTCGCTGGAAGATGTGTTGTAGCATATAAATAATTAGTAAGTGGCCTTAGATACAGATAAGTACCCGTCCACCCAAAAAAAAATACGATGAGATAATAAGGTTTTACTCTACTTGTGTTAATATTTAATATAGATAGGTGTTTATTGTCAGCAGATATATTAGGTATTATGTAGAACTGTTATTTAATTCAATGGTGTTAGTAGACTAGTTATGAGGTTATCGAAACTTACGTTCATTCTCATTATGTTCTAAAGCATCGAGGTTAAGTTCATCGCAGTTCATGAATTTGTTTATTCTCTTTATACCGACTGCTGCCTGTTGGAAGTAACTTCATATGAAATCCGCATTTTGATAGACTTGAAGTGACTTGAAAAAATAAAATACTAAAAGAAGGCCGTTTGCTGGCGAGGTTAATGGAATTCCAACATCATTTCTTCAGTGAGAGGCCAGATTCCTAGAAGTCTACAAGAGTTTGTGTATTCGACGTGATTGTAAAATTCAAATGTTTTATTAAGAATTGATACAGTCCTTACTCTTCTTTATACAGGTTTTTTTTGTATTGGTGCCATACTTCCCCATTCCAATCGTGCCCCATATGATGTACGACTTAAGTTTTTTAAATTAACCACTCTTAAAAACAGACGAATTATTTTGGACTTAACAACACTCCACAAAATTTTAAATGGTGTTTTGGATGCCCCTGAAGTTTTATCACAATTATGAATAGGCGTACCCAGAAACATTCCTCGGCATCCTATTACTAATATATTTTCTCTAACACCCTTTCGAACCAACGTAGGCAAATTTTCCCCACTAAACCGAATTAAACGTACCTATAATATTATCAATAATATAGACATAGACATATTTAGTGATTCTCTTGCAAAATTCAAAACCAAAATTATTAAAGAAATATTATAATACTAGATATTTTTTAAGTAGGCCTTGCACGCTTGTACTATAATAAAATATATAGAATGTATCATAGTGATAGCTGATCTCATAAAGTGATTGTTGATCTCATCAAAGTATTTTATGTATTAGTCATGTAAGCAGAGTTTAAATAGTTAATAATTAAATAATTATAATAATGTTTTACCTTATAATAATTATTTGTTAGAATTGTTTGTTTACACCTGTAATGGTCTATCATACGGTCCTATACCTATCTGTAACCACTAATTGAATGTCTTTATGATAAACTGATGGTGTAACTGTATTAATAAATAAAAAATACTTGGTGAAATTCCGCTTTTTTAACAATATTTTTTTTAAATACACTTTATACACCAACCGTAATTATGGCACTAATGCAAGAACACACCTGTATAAGATTACCTGTATGACTTGTGATATAACATCAGGCAACATTGACAGTGGAAAACGTAGTATGTTGAAAAGAGACAACGCTACGAAAGCCCTCTTAGAGTCCAGCACTTCGGTATCGTTTACCAACACAAAGCATCCGAATGACATCAGCGACACCTACAAGAATTTTAACACAGCGTAAGTTTTATATATTCTATGCAGATAAATAAAATTGATGTGTCTTGTTTGTAATTCCAAATTAACAGCTTTCCACTGATTGCATATGAACATGTATACTGTACTGTCCGATATAAAAAAAAACAATTTACAAGAAAATATATGTCTGTCTGCTTGTTCTGGGTAATCTTTGGCAGACTGGACAGATTTGAACGGGACTTTCACTGGCAGATTTTACTAGGAGTAACTTGGCTACTTTTATTTAAAAATAATTAGGGTTCTATGAAATTTTGTCCACGCGGGTGAAACCGTGGGGCACAGCTTGTATTCAATAAGATATTACGCATAAAAGAGACAAACTTACGATGAAAGGTGAACAAGTCCATATGAATGATTTGGCTGCATTTACATAAGCAGTCTTTTTCAATATGCTCAATTCTTTATCCCTTATAGCTTGTACTTGCTGCTCAAAACTGGGCTCCCACGCGTATATTTTAAGGACCTGAAGTAAAGAGTTCATCAGAAAATCAAGTTAACTACACTAAAAGCTCATTCATATGAGATAGGGTTGGTAGGTATAAAGGTATTAGTCCCTTATCGGTCGATTTGGTCGTGTCTGTCTAGTGTCACCTTTTTCATCAGGTTTTGCCAGTCTGAAGGTACTCTCTTTCTCCGAAAACGATAGGTACTTCGCAAACGAACGAAAATCAAACGTAGTTTCAGTATCGTTGTGTTTATATGAAACTCAAATTTTGGTAGGTTTAGAATATAATATCTGGTTGACCGAGCTGTGCTCGGTTTCTTCGTAACACAAAAAAAAGGAAAAAAAGTGAACGTCAGTCTCGAACCGGGGTACTCTAGTTTCGTTATCGCCCCGTAAGCTGGATCTGTCAAGTTATGGTAGCTCAAAGGTGAGGCACCTTTGAGCTACCATAACTTGACAGATGTCGGCGAAATTTGTTGTCGTATTGTAATGATATTAAATGAGTTTTTCAGTGCCTGAAAATATGGTCAAAACGATGTTTTCCATAAATGAAACCTATTTAGATAATTTTTTTGCCCCTGAAACCCCCTACATGCAAAATTTCATGAAAATCGTTGGAGCCGTTTCCGAGATTCCGATTATATATATACAAGAATTGCTCGTTTAAAGATATAAGATAAACGTCAAAGAATTTTGTAGCTGTAAAGAAGTAATTTTTTTAGAGTGTTTATTTTAATGTTTATGTTAATTACGTTCTTAACAGTATTATTTTTTCCGATTCGAAATTATTCGGCCGAAACTTCGTTTTCGGAGAAAGCAAGTAGGCCTCCTGATCTGTGTTCGGCCTTCTTATTGCCTCGGGTATTGACAGTTAGATAGACATACCAGAGATAGGTTCCTACATAAAATATTATCTTGTACAAACTTTTTGACATCGATAACAAAGAGGTCGTAAAAATCATAAGTGGAGGTGATCATACATATTCTAGTAAACCAGTTTTTTATAATACCATATTACAATTTCCCGGACTCGACTCATGAACTATGCCTAATGCCTAATAAGTTTAGATAGATGTCTACTGTGATCTTATCTTGCATGAGGAATCTAGAATAAACACAACCTCAATTAAATAACAGTTACTACTAGCAACTGATATAAATTGGTGTGGCGTCGACAGATAGCGTAATCTATACGAACAAAATAAAGGCTTAGATATTCCCAAGAGCACAAGGAGTTCATATTTATTTTCGTCCGACTATTTGTATCTTTCAAGACAGGATATACCTCCTAATTTATTTTAATTGTAAGATGAGAATTACTTCTTATTTTATAGAATAACATTAACATTAACCAAAGATATATACGAGTGATTTAATTATGTCAGGACGCATTAGTCACACCTCACACATTGCTTACAACTAAATTATTAATTATTATGCAACATATAAAATTCTATTTACCTACACTACAGGTTCATTACTCACCCGCAGTCCATTTACTGCGTCCACCTTTTCAACAATTCTCAAGACTTGCCCAATTCTTGGATCGACGAAATAAACCAGAATTGAAGGCCACGAGTAGTAATTGTAGGTAGATAGGTATTGTGCGATTTCACAGCAATTTTTTATTAGTTTGCATATTGTCTCAAGCGCTGCTTACCTTAATCCCACTAAGTATTTCATTCATGAGCTTCACGCGCTCGTCGTTATATTTCATCTGGTTTTCTTCTAGCTTTTTTTGTATGGTGGCTAGGAGGCCAGTGAACGGCAGTAAGACAACCATTCCCGCTAGCCCAGCCAGGACCGAAGGCCCCAGCACGCCCCAGAGGAAGTATAAGGAGAGTGCTATTTGCAACGGCGCTGACCACACCATATTTAGGAATGTTGTTAATTCCAAGAACCTGATAAACAATTTAACTTTTTTTTTACCAGCAAGTTATATATGGCTGCGCGCGAATTATATTTACTTTATGACCTTTTTCTAGCTCCCTAAACAACGAAGGGTTCAATGTCTCGAACTAGCTGACAGAGTATCAGTGAATTAGTATGTTTCCTACCTGTGCGCATCAACAGCCATTAAATTTATAATTTCGCCGGAGGTAGAGTCTTTTTTAGCTGCATTGGACATTCTTAACGCTTTCTTATAAATGACGCTTGTGAGTGCAGTCCGTATTCTCATGCCCACGAGATACATTAACCTGAAGTATTGGCCCAGCAGCAATGTCTGTATAGTCGCGCATCCGAATAAACCTCCCGCATATAGATAGCCCTTCCATAGTGGTTCGTTGCTTTCTATGAAACTAATAATTAGTCTGCAATATAAAAAAAACCGTATAAAAGCCTGTAAGTTTTGAACTATCTCATATTGTACGTGAAATTTTTACTCAAGAAGCTTCGGCGATGTGAACACTAAGATGTCAGCGGTGATCTTCAACACTTCTCCGCAGAAGAATTGTGGCCCGAAGGCCAAGCATATTGCTGGAAGCACGGATGCTGGCTTTGAACGCTTCCTGAAATCCCCGTTGTTTGAAGATTCGCTTAATGATCCTTTTGTCTCACTGAAAATTTAATTATTATTATATATACGCAAATTGTTGCACTATGCACGGTGAGTAATGTGTTGCATGGGGGGTAAAATAACATGAACGTAATAAATAGCTAACACCAGCTTCTTCTAAAAACTAAAAAAAAACTGCTAGCGTAGGTACGTAGGTATCACTCCTCAGGATTTCTCCAAGAAACATTACACTTCTGAAACTCGCACGAAAATCTGTGCTCCCCCGCGACAGGATGGAGTACACGATAAATTTAAATTTTACAACTTACCAATCCTTTTCCTTTAACGTTCTATTCCAATATTTTTCGAACTTGGGCACTATTTCTGCAGCGGTATCAGGAGGATTTAAGTCCCACAAGTCTTCCTCAGTTAGACTTTTACGGAACCCTGTTAGTGCGAGCGGATCGAACCAGGTAAATGTGAGTCTACTTGGGAACCCTGCCGCGCTTTCGGGCGATGGAGTCTTTAATAAAAGATAATTATAGATAATTTAATAATAAAATAACTAACTATACTTATCGCAACAAACTCAAAAAAACGTTAATATTTACCTTTACAAATGTATAAGGAGATTCTCTAGGTGGGAAATCGGCAAAACAGTTCAAAATAAACAATATGAAAGTGATGATATAGTACACTATTTCGGTAATAAACTCATATTGTACATGTTCCTTAGAGCTAATGTGCTCCCTGATTGCAGTTATGAACTGTGGTAGCCCTGCGAGTGTCAACAATAGCCAAAAAAAGAATAGGACCCCTGAAGCTCTCATGCCATACTTTTTGTTAAAGTAGAGTAAAGTTGCAGCTAATACCTGGAAAAGAAAAATCAGCAAGATAGGTTCTTAGCCAAATAGTTTAGGTACTTAAGTACTACCGATTTATCTATCTTAGTAGGTATAACGATTCGTGAAATCGAGGGTCGTGAAAAAATCAAATCGTGAAAAAGGGTGGATTGGAGGAAACTAAGAGGATGCAGTACCTATCATGGAAGAACGTAATAATGTTATATGTTTGTTACGCTTTCACATCTTCACTTTGTACACACAATAAAGGTTTTTTTATTTTGTCATTGGTACAGAAAATACTTAAGTTTGATATCTCTCATCTCGTTTTTTTTATGATTTAACCCTATCTAATAAATCTGCCCCCGTGTTTGTCAAGTAACTATCGACCTACCTGTACCTATGCTATCTGTGTTCAGTGCCCAAGTAAAGGTTTGTAAACACAGTTTGTAAATGTTCAAACGTCGTATCGCTTGAACTGTGTTTTAGCGATACGACGATAGGATCAAATTGTGTAGATGCTTTTTCAGAGGCGGGTCTGTGGTTGAACGCCAAACATGAACGATCAACACATCCTGAGCGACGCTAAGGTCAAGCGACGAATTCAAATAAGTATACACAGAATGAGACGAAGAGAACAAATCTTCACTTGGGTACGGCGTGTCTCTCGCTCGTTGCAGGGAAATTATAATAATGTTTTTGGGAGAGGTAGGTACATTTTCTCAGCGAATTCTCACGCACAACAAACTATGCATTATGAAAGAATCGGGGATACACCATTAATGAGGACAACCTTGGGGTGTAATGAATAGCACAACGATTAATATTGCATCATTTACATCTATGTTATCATGAAATAATTAGACATTGAAGGCCATAGAACAGATAGGAGCTATCGAATAATTTAGTTGTCATATTGTGCAATATAAAGCTAAAACTGCAGAAGAGTGCACGGTCTTGGTTCATACTAAGATTATATGCAAGGATCATAGTATATGGCGTATAGTAGTCTCTGCCTTCCTATATACGTAATATTTATACGTATGTAAGATTGGATGTTGCTCGCGACTTTGTCCACGTACAGGTTAAATTCTTCTCCTGGGAAGGCTGGTACTGAGATATTATCTCTCCGAAAAAAGGCAACTTTAATTTGGTACCCCGTAAATAATTTCATGAAAATCTAGCCACCAAGTAAGCCGTGGTGGCCTCGGGGTTAGAGCAGTCGCCTGCTACGCAAGCGACGCAAGTTCGAATCTCTGCGGGGCCTGTATACATGAGTTTTTCTAAAAATCTTATGTAAAGTGATTTCACACCACGCGCTTTACGGTGAAGGAAAACATCGTGAGAAAACCTGCATATTTCTGAGAAGTATTTCAAAGACGTATGTATAGTGCCTGAGACGGCGATAGACTCACCATTTGTCACGTTGGCACTTAATCAAATTTGGTGAAAAGTGGGTGTTATGATAACAACACCTCTGCCTACCCGCTCGGGGAATACAGGCGTGAGCATATGTATGTATGTCTAGCCACCAAACAACCAGACACAGGACAAATCAATGGAAGTGTGGTCGCTAGTCGTGCCAATATAAAAAAATAATAATAAAAAAATACTCGTCATTAAAATATGTTTTAACAATGATTCAATAAATTGTTGGTACTTGCACTGACTTGCCGCCCCTTTTTTCGCGTGCACAGTGAGAGACCACTTAGTTGTGGGTCGAAAATTTTAGATAAAGAAACCCCTTGAGAAGTACTATAGCAGAAGGGGAATTAAATCGTTAACATAGTATCAAGCAAGGTACTATTGGGTACATGCACAGACATAATATATATTACCTACTTACGAAAGTAATAATCTTAACACTGGGACTGAAATAGTCAACTCCGAAGACTTGTCCCTCTTCTTTGTAGCCCTTGTAAATTGTGATGCCCAAGTCCACGGACTTGAGAACAATAAGCAGGCAGATGGCAAGGAGCTTGTTGATATTGAGTGAGTTCCAGGGAATGTTCCGCTCTTTACTTTGCAGGATGTAGTAGGCGTCCAGCAGCGCCGCCACCCACAGATACAGGCACGGCACCCACACCAGCACGGTCTTCTGGAAGCATGGCGTCAGCTCCGGCGTGTCCGTGTACCACGTTAGATTGCTGTTCTAAAATATTTATGATCTCTAAGTGATTTATGTTTGAGTATTCAAAATGTGCATCAGTCGCGTAAGTTTAAAACATAGTAAGTTTGACTAATTTTTGTTTCTTAAATAAAAACGGATAATTGAAATTAAGAGGAAAATAAGCGGTTAAAAGAGAATTCAGAGGGAAAATTCAGAGTTTACATAGTTTTCCACAAATAAAAACGATCTGTTGGAAAGTACAAAATTATTGACAAATCAACATTTATTTAACAACAAATAACATAACGCCGAATTTATTTTATGTATTGGATTTGTCACGTTGAGCTCATTTTCCATCCAAGTAGGTAGCTACAGCTGTAGGAGAGGCGGAGGCCAGGCGGAACAGAGAACATTATTTGTGATTTATTAATTGTGATCTTTCAGCGACCTCCTCGATTGACTTTTGAGTGAAGGAGCTTTCAAAGTAACATCGTAGTGGGTTCAAGAGTACTTTGAGTCACTGAGCTCCTCGAGGAGAGAAGTCAGTAATTAAACAGGTAGCTTTACCGGCCGAAGTCTGATCCATTTAATAAATTCAAAACTACAAAAAAAATAGGGTACTAAAAGGTAACCTGCGCCGGCGCGACTGTTCGACGTCCCCAATTCGCACGCCGCTGCCGGTTTGAAAAATATTTAGTAGCAAGAGTAGATTTATAACTGTTACTGTATTCCTTAATATTTATGTTTATGTTTCATATAATTTAAGCTTGTAGGTATAGCACACTACACGACTCACCAGTCGTGTAGTGTGCGTGCTTGTCCGTCCGCCTTTAGGGTCACCCTAATAAAAGTTTTGTGGTACCTATTACATTTATATTTCGCGAAAGTGTTTTCACTATAAAAATATCTTATTATGTACTTACCCAAAACTCAGACCCACAAAATTCGTCCAGTGAAAAATTTGAAAACATTTTTACCACAGTTCAAAAGAACATTTAATGGAACGTAAAAAGTCAGAACAAATAGCAAAGTTACATTAGCGGCGGTTCGGCGAAACACCAAAACACACTATCCTCGAGAACTAGCTTCACACAAATTAATGTTATTTATTATCAATCGCGATTGAATAAATTGTACCTACTACAGACTACCTGAATAGAACTTTCATTTCACTTTAACTTTTGAAAAAAAAAGGAAATCAGTTCAGTGTCTGAACTCATTTCCTTCCTTTCATTGACTAACTGATGAATGGCTGCTACTAACAGTTGACTATCGGAATGAACGAAATTGAATTGAACACAGACAGATATTGCTTATGATAAGGTGCCTATAAAGCATCAGTCAACCAACATTTTTCTTTGTCTATGGCGCTAATGAATTCAACGTCTGTGGCTGTTCTTTTTCCATGACTGTAAGTTCTACATTATATATCTGTGGTCGCTCAAGTTATTTAAAAGAATAGATTTTCTTTATCTATGGGTTCATTGAACCAAAGTTTAAAAAAAAAATCTGTGTATTTTAGTGATGGGAGTAAAAGATTGGTGTGATAATATTCAAACATTTTCAACTCAATTGCGATGATTATGACCGCTCAGCCAAAATAGCGGGGGCTGTGCAAGAGTGCATGTATTTTACTCGCGTCGGGTCAAACAGGCAGACAAAGACAGGCTCATAAAGAGACTTCTGCGCATTGAAGGTCAGCGCACGTAACTAGTGACGGTGTCTTTACATATTTCATATAATAATATTCGTCAGCTGGTTATAGCTGATGAATTCGAATTAGTCTTATTGATACAATATATACTAGCAATTTATTTTTTCTAACCAAAGACAAAGAACAAAATTTTTCCCACTAACAATATGTATGTGTCACCCAGGTACAGCACTAGTAATGGCTTCGCTTGTGTGGTATATTGCTGTTTGTTGAACGTATTGTAATATTTTCAATGTAACATCAGAGAGTACCGCAATTTATCAATATTGATGGTGTTCTTTTGTATAAAACTTAGTTAATTTGCCAAAGGAAGTTTTGATGAGTTTACAGGTATAATTCGCTCTAGCTCGCAGTCATTGACAGGGAAAGAAACGACGTCGGTGTTTGAGAATGGCAGAATATTTAGCCGCTATCTTCGGTACTGAAAAGGATAAGTAAGTGTCTTGACTGTTGAGATACATATATTCGTATAATATCTGAGGACCAGGAATGTATTGTTTATCTTGTAAATCAAACAACAAATTAGTACAATATTTTGTAAATTTTAGGTTATGTGTAAATTATTCTCTAGGCGGTTCAATTTACTTATTGTTACTCAAAAACTACATTATTTAGTATTTAAATACTAGTCCACTTGCAGTGCCAAACGACAAAGTTCTTATTTTAAAAGAATTTTAATACAACTGAGGCCATTTGTTCACAATAATATATTTTTTCCAGAGTAAACTGCTCGTTCTACTTCAAGATAGGAGCATGTCGACACGGCGACCGGTGTTCACGTATCCATAACAAGCCAACCTTCTCCCAAACAGTACTACTACAGAACCTGTATGTGAACCCTCAGAATTCAGCCAAGTCAGCTGATGGGAGCCACTGTAAGTTAACCATGATGATAATCTGAATCATCCATAAGTCACATACAAATGTATAGTCTGCTTGATGCCAAGGCAAACACCATGGCCCAGTGGGCATTGCTACCGTTCTCATGTTAAATACAAAATATTTATTTGGAGATCAGGTCATATTAGTAATTTCAACAATCCCTTGCAAGTTGATTGGGGTTTACACTCCCATGAACTTACAACAGATGTGCTGTTGTAAGTTCACCAACAGATTACATGGATTTTGTCATACAAATGCTGTAGGATCAATACAAGATTCATCCATTTCATAACAAATACTGTGATGTTTGTGAAAATGTGAGCCCTTTTTGGCACTGAATTATCTACAGTAAATGTGGGTGTTATTACGTGCATCAGGGAGCTTTGTACTACACTGCAAAATATAATGTTTTAGTAATCTGAACATTTCAGTTGACTATCTCTGTACAGTTGCCCAGTAGCCCATGTATCCGCTGAATATTTGTATTAGAATTTGTGCAACACCTCATAGCAGCGACTCTAATACAAATGTCATACAAGTATTTTCAGATACCGTAACAATAACAAACACTGCAAAACTCATAAGGCCACTGATCATTTTCCATGATAGAGTGACATTAACTTAGTTTAGGACAAGTTGGCATTGTGTGATAATGTTGGAATATTCATTTATTTCTATTAATTAACTTTCCAGTGGTGGTTGCAAATGTATCTGACGAGGAGATGCAGGAACATTATGACAATTTCTTTGAAGATGTGTTTGTGGAGTGCGAAGACAAATATGGTGAAATTGAAGAGATGAATGTGTGTGATAACCTTGGTGATCACCTAGTTGGGAATGTTTACATTAAAGTGAGTATATTTTATTTCCTAATGTCCGTATATGTGAAGTAGAGCTACATCCATATATCATGCAAGTAAACTTATCCAGAATGGTTATTTTCCTAAGAATGAGATCTTTACAATAGGAACCCATCCTTAGGCTGCTTGTCTGAACAGGCAGGCATTTCTAGTGAAATTCACCTTTTAAGTGGTAAAAACAATGTGTTGAAACCAGTATTCCTAAAGTAATTTGATGATGCACATGTCATGAGTCTAACACATGGTAACTGGCTATCTGTAGCATTCATCACCAAATCATATTCAACCCACATGCACTCACTGATGTATATAGGCCTCCCCTCTTACACCCCCACTGTTCTCGGTCTCAAGTTAGTCTCTACAATAGTTTCCCAGCCATCTGCGTGATAACTTCAGTCCACCTGGCTGGTCATCTCAAGCTACGCATTTATTTATAAGTAGATGTACTAGATTTTTAGTTATGTTAATTTTTATCGACATTTGTGCATTGGAACATTGTCCATGAGCTTACGTTTTTTAAATTATTTATTTTGTATTCTTTAAATTGTATAATATTTTTGAAAAGAGTAATTACTGAGTTTCTTGCCAGGTTCTTCTCAGTAAAAGCAACCTTCCGAACCTGGGGGTAGCATGTATAATCCTGTATAATTATGTCATTCTGACGATTTGAAAGTACTTTGTAAAAAGTCTAATCAAATAAAGATACTTTTTTTGACTTTGACTTTGACTTTGACACCGGGCAGATGGTCTGCCTGTCAGTCTTCGCCCTTTACTCAGTCACCATTCAGCTGCCACCCATTTATTCTTACATACATACATGCATATGCTCACGCCTGTATTCCCCGAAGGGGTAGGCAGAGGTGTTGTTCATACCTTTTTTCATAACATCCACTTTTCACCGAATTTGATTAAGTGCCAACGTGACAGATGGTGAGTCTATCGCCATCTCAGGCACTATACATATGTCTATAAGTAATTCAACTTCTCAGAAATATGCAGGTTTCCTCACGAGGTTTACCTTCACCGTAAAGCACGTGGTGTGAAATCACTGTACATAAGTTTTTTAGAAAAACTCATTGATACAGGCCCCGCTCGGAGTCGAACTTGCGTCGCAAGCGACTGCTCAAACCCCGAGGCCACCACAGCTCCTTTATTTATTCTTCTTATAAGAATTAATGTCACATAAATTAAACATATGCACATTCAGTGAAAATAGTGGGGGTAGCTATCATTATTTGTGATGGCACCTGTACATGGTTATGGTCACATGTTTATTTATATGTAACTATAAAGCTTTTAAATAATTTATTTGTAATATTATTTTGTATGGATAAATATGTTGTAGGATTGTCATGTTAATTGTCTGTTTTCAGTTTCGTCGTGAAGAAGACGCGGAGAAGGCGGTGAACGACCTGAACAACAGATGGTTCGGTGGGCGACCGGTGTACGCCGAGCTGTCGCCCGTGACGGACTTCCGCGAGGCCTGCTGTCGCCAGTACGAGATGGGCGAGTGCACGCGCAGTGGCTTCTGCAACTTTATGCACTTGAAACCTATCTCCAGAGAGCTTAGAAGGTAAGCTGTTTGTTATACAACCCATACCCATTTATTACAAAACATGGCTTAACACACTGATTAAAATGTCAATCCCATTTAAATATGACGCTGATGATGGAGTTACTTTTTACTTTAAATGGAGTCGGTTTTGTAATAGGGGATATTGTATGTGAAGGTATGCATATAAATACATTGATTGTATTTGGATGATGTGGTGGATTGGTGCTTTGAAAACGATTGTTCACTTCTGTTGAAGTAATCCATCAACAATGGTATTTATCTGTAATATAAATTTTACAACTAACATTGCTTATTGTATCTATCTCCGTAATTATATGGAGTATGGGAGTGCACCTATGTTTGCACGTATGCACTTGTGTGCTTTAATATCTTCTGCGCAAATCGGGACCGAAAATCAGTTAGGAGGATAATATTTTTATAACAAGCGCGTAGTAATAAGGATGTTAATCCCCATGTGTCCCGCAGGTACCTGTATTCGCGACGCAAGGGAGGCCGCAAGTCGAGGAGCCGCTCGCGCGAGCGTCGCCGCCGCTCCCGCTCGCGCGAGAGACGTCCCCGCGAGCCTCCGCGCAACTCGCGCGCCGGCCGCTACTGACCGCTCCACACACTTACCATCAAATGAATACGTACAGACCGGCTTCATCTCACCTCTACTATACTATAGCCCGAAACATCATTGCTACTTGTCGATTGTTCGGGTCAAAAGTAACGCGTGTCAAATGACGTCAGAATTTGCAACGAGCAACAAATGTTGGATGATGGTTCTCAGTATGAAGGAATTTGTTTTTACGCTGTCATTGCATCCTGGACTGGCTATTCCATAACAAAATATAACTATTCGATTTGCCACCTGGAGGCGTCCGAACACAAATTCACAAAAGTAACATCTAACAATTTATGTTTTCCGTGGACACTCGTTACATGTTAGTTTTGAAGTATTAAAGTTAGTTCAGCGTAACAGTATAGTAGAAGTCAGTGGATTACAAAAATTGAGTAGGCATTAGCGAATCGAATGCCTTCAGTGATCCTCGCAAGTACACGTCTGTGCGTAAGAGTGTAACCACAGTGTATGGGAGCCTACCTGTATGTATTTATATCGTACCCCTATCGCCCGCCCACCAACCATACATCGAAGACGCACTTGACCAACTGACAATTTTATTACGGGTCCACAACTCAGTGCCCCGTAAGGGTAAACACTTTTTAATAATTTCCAGTTAGCCGAAGCATAAATCCTAAAAAAGTCGAAAATTTCGGATCGTTTTGTGCCTGCAGAGTTTTTTGTCTGGATTAGGGATATTTATCATAATAATATTACTGCAAACCATAGACATAACATAAAATTATAAAATTTTGTCACTAACGTCTAACATTTATCGTCATAAGTAAGATTCAGGATGCTTGCCGTGAAAGAAAGTGTCGTGCCCCACACATTTTCAAATAACATGTGGTATAGATTTCTACTAGTTTACTTTCGTCGTACAAGTGGAGATGTCATAATTGTTCACAAATTGTTCAAACAATACTTCATTCATCATATTTCATAACAAAGTAAATCAGTGGTTTCCCATGTTGATTTTTAATCCATCTTGATTTCATTATCTAATTGTATGTTAGATTGTGTTAACTGAAAGTAAACATTATGAATGCGTCACCGTTTCATTGTACTTTATTTAATGTATTTGGCTTCATTTTGTATTTATTTTGTCGTCATTTCATTAATTTAATGTTGTAGTCATATTGACTTTTTCCTTCGCAATAAAAACGAAAAAGGATTCACTCTACTTTTATATGTATAAAACTTGTGGTTTTTTTTACATGTTTGAAATATCTACCAATCCGAAGATATGGCATTCCTGATAATACTCATCCTATACAAACTTTGCTGGACTTTGGCTCAGGCTATTTTTATATTTTAGCACGACGGATGAATTGCAAATTGGTGGTTGGTATCTTACCTAATATTTCTTCTAAATAAAACTCAATCGGGACACTAATATTCAAAGTAAAATGTCGTCTTCTCTGTCGAGTTGAATTGCATTGTCTACCACCAACATTACTTTAGTAAAAGTGATGAAACAATAATAATTTCAAGTAAATTAACTAAAACCACAAGCTTTATATCGACGGGATCTTATCTTGTACCTGGAATATCTTCCATTCCATGTCAAATGTATAACATATGTATGTGTACATAGTATAGTGCGTCTTGAGTGTGATGTGGTAGTGTAGCGTACGTGGCCAACTATGATCATTTAGTCAGTGCGTATTAAGAACTTATAAGCATTTCATTTTGGTACCATAGCATTGAACGCTAAGTTCTTAATATGCGCCGCTTAAAAGTTCATAGTTGTGCCCTGGAGTGGTCATGGTGTGCGAGGTCGCCCCTGTTGTAATAGTACCTACTGCAATAACGCACGTATGGTTATAAAATGATTTTTATTTCGCTACCAAGATAGCACACGGTGTGTTATTATTTTCCCATGTATTTAATATTTTACAAGATAATAAAATTAATGTCTATTGTGAAAACTGTCTGATCGGCGAATGTAATTGGACTTTATTTCCATTGCGTAGAATGTTGTTTTGTGTGAATGTGAGTGTTTTCAGTTGAATAAATGAGGTTTGGAAACGAAATGAGCATCACGATTTGACGATATGCGTGTTCTCCAATCATTTGACGTAGTTTACAATAGACAGTGCGATATTGCAGTATCTATCTCGGATAGTATATTTCTAAGAAAATGTGTAAGTTTAATAAATCATTATAAGAATTAACTGTCAATGTATAATTTTACATCCTTTCCTGAACCAATCTATAATATCTTGTAGAAAATCACGTTGAGATAAATGAAAATCCATCCATAGGTACCAATGGGTGTTCACATTTTATGAGGAACTATATCAAGTCTTATTAAAACCACGGTTTCACAAGAACTGAATTCGCCTAGAGCGAGACTCGCTCGTACAAAAATAATAAGTCACTATCATTATTTCTGAATTAAATCGTAACTCATAATCATCCTTCTGTCTTTATTCCACTTTATTTGGGTTCGGTGTAACAATTAAATATTATTATTACAATACAACAATTAAATTATTTGCACTGAATTGTAAGGTTCACTAATGCCACAATATTACTATTATGTAACTCATTTGGAAGGTGTCATATTCACTCAAGCAGATAGGAGAACCTTTGATAGCAGGTAATGCAGGTATCATTAAAACATTAATTAACATTTATCACAGTACATTTTGATTGAGATCTCCATTCAGATTAACTTCTTCATAGATGTTTTCCCAAAAACTAATATTTGCTACATCTTCGTTTTGAACACATTTCATTTCTTTTCCTATTATGAAGCAATTTCTTTCCTTATCCGTATATGGTAGCCATTGTGCAATTTCATTAGATGATGTGGGGTTTCTGTAAGGAATAGCATCGTTATATTATTGGTTATCATTTCATAACAACACAAGTACATTATGGTGCTTAAAATTCTTCATTTTTTCTGTCACTGGCAATCGCAGATCATAAGAAAAGTATTTTTTTTGACTTAGACAGATTGTTTCCAAATGCAACAAAATAAATAAATTTCCATAGATTTATAAATAATTTTGTTCGTTGCGATTCTGGTAAGTGCTTTCCAGCAGGTGGGCAGTAACTGCCATCTTAGTCACAATCTACACATCTATATCTATACAGATACCTAAAATTTAAGTGTCTGTTTGTAACTTCAAATTAACAACTTTACCTAAATTGACAGTTCACTAAATGCATATGAAGTATATAATATACACATAAAAAACCAATATTTTTTCTCTGTATTACATGGTATGTCTGTCTGTGTGTCTGTGTGTCTGTCTATCTGTTTGTTCCGGCTAATATCTGAAACGGCTGGACCGATGTTATCGGGACTGGCAGATAACTAATGTTTCAGGTAGTAACTGCATCTGATACTGCTTTCATTTAAGAAAAACAATAGGGTTCCGCTCCGCGGCCCAACAATTTATGTCTGCGCGGGTGAAACCACAGGTCACAGCTAATTATGAAAATACGAGAGTGCTGTGCTCCTCAAAAACTATTGTGTCCGGAAATTATGTGACCGACCGAAAAATGGAAGCCGGTAAAAGGGACTTATTTACCTATATGACAAAATAAGTCTTACCCTGTTGTGGCAAAATGGACCCACATACGCACTAATCCGCTTATAATATGTTTTGATTCTTCCGTCAAAGGTATGTCCAGACACGTAACATTAAATAAGTACGGTAAATCGTCCGCATGACACGCTCCCCGAACAGTATCCAAACGGTATTGTCTTTTAGTATAATTTCTTTCTGTTTCTGCCGTGAATTTATACAAGTAAACTGGAGACGAATTAAAGCGCGCATGTAAGCGCGCGTATCTCACTATGTTGTACAAGAACAACCTGTCGGTCTCCAAACTACTCGTCTCTTGTGTCATTTCTTTGGTAACAGCTTTTCCACCAAAATAATAATCTCGAATCTTTGTATCTACATTCCTTATCTTATCTGAGGTCCATTTCAATTTTAATTCTCTGGGTAAAACAGCTCCCTCCATTGCGTAATAACCCACAGTACTTGTGAGGTTCCTTGCTATTTCGATACCCTCCCCTGATGTGTAGCCTACTATTAATGGTATATTTGCCGTTTTCCCCATTTTTAATAATTCCAATGGTGATTCCTCTATGAATTTTTCTACATTTAGGTGTGATTTCTCGATTACAGGTGAGAACAGGATAGCATCAGCCAAATCCACATTTTGAACTTGTAACATCGGTAATTTAATGTTGACTAATGATAAAACAGGTACATTGCGTAAGAATTCTAAAAGTTCATCGGGATCTTCAGTATCGTGGCCAAGTAATTTTCCCAGTTGGAATGCCCTCTCCCGTGCGTACAAATTGGTACTCCATTCGTTTATGCACACACCACTTTGGCAAATTGCTTTATTAAATAAACCTTGACTCATTTCTGATACTAAATGATAAGAAGTTGAAGCGGAGCCGGCGCTGCAGCCAAATATCGTGATATTGTTGGAGTCGCCTCCGAAGTTTGATATATTCCGCTTGACCCACTTCAGCGCGAGGACTTGGTCTTTGAGTCCTGCATTGCCTGGAACTTCTTCGTTGTCTAAGCAGAGGAAGCCTAGTACTTCTAGCCTGTAATTTATGGTGACGAGGATGACGTTATGTTGCATGAAGAATTCAGGTCCATAGTAGTCAGAGTCCCCGGAGCCTGTATAAAAGCCTCCACCGTGTATCCAGAACATGACTGCGAGGGGTTTGGAGGGGGTAAGTGTGGTGGTGTAGATGTTGAGGTAAAGGCAGTCTTCGGCGCCAGGCTCAATGCGGTCCAAGCGCTCATTGTACTGAGGACACACTGGCCCGTGCTCGGCAGCTCTTCGAACACCCTGCCACGCCTCGGGAGGCTCTGGAGCCTACAAATACGAACATTATGAGTACATAGGTTGATTTAAAATTGCGCGTCAATTTCACCTCAGCGTCCTACGATCAACGCAAGGTTAAATATGCATCGGATTTCATAATTAATTTTATTTTTCTGTGATGCAACTCAGTTGATCTGTCAAATGTCAGTAATGACATGATTTATTCTATAATGTTTATAAGAAACTACGTTTTTAAAATGGATGGATGGTCGAATTTGAAATGAAGGATTCGTGTGAACGAATCGAAATAATTAGCAAAAATAATTTTACTTGGCACAGTTGGTACCTAGACAGCTACCTACTTAGTCCCTGCCTACCCTATGTAGGGTAAGCTTAGAACGAAATCACCGAGACACTTAACGAGATTTATTTCTATTAAAGCTCGATTAAGTATTTTATCTCTACAAAATTCTATGAAATATTTATGTACTTAGTTTAACGTTAGTGTTTCCAAAGCCAACAAGCAACAAGGACGAGAGCATTGAATCGGCTCTTTATCCATTCGATTCTTTATAGAGGGTTTTGTGTTCCTGATTACAAGTAAATCCCTCGTTCCATTGTTAGAGGCTTTAGTACACGTGTTTAGTTGTTACGTTGCTACACGGAGCTTGTTCCAGACAATAAAATTTTCACTCGGTTACCCATTAGATATACAGGTATGTGTTCGCGTAGAATACTAATGCGAATGCGTACTTAGCATTCGCATAAAATAAAAAAGTTTTTAGGCTACAATTCTATCGGTATGCCATCATTTGCGACTCACTTTGAATCTTAATTTCCCAACCGGTGGCTTTGCGTACGGAACACCTTTGAACGCAATGTATTTGTTAGGTTCTGCGCCGCAGACGACGCCTTCCAACGTTCCTTGTTCCACTTGCACCACAGCCGCCATGTCCTTGTGATCCAATCTGAAAGAAATCCACGTATGTTATTAGTAGGTACTTAATCTCACTTATAATTACAAACGCGACTGATTTGTTACGGCTGAGTGGACTTATTACAATATTTAGGCAGTGTATAATCAAATAAAATGCACGTATGTTTTTGGATGTCTGCCAAATGAACGGTTCTTTGGCTGATGTTCAGTGTGAGCTATACAGAATTTGTTTGCAATATAAGGCAAACAAAAGAACAAATGGGTAGGTATGTTAACGACATTGGTTTTATACATGAATGTCACCACAATGTCACAATGAATGAACAAAAGATACAGTCGACTGACGAAGGTGTCTTCTCGCTGTATTTGTGCTGGTCGTATTGTACTGACTGTGTAGGTGAAACAAGTTTTGTTGCGATGGTCAATATAATAAAAGTATTTTACTAGATACCTGCCCAGGCATCGAACTCCAAGGTAGGTACATAGTACCCACCGATAGCCAGAAGTGCGTCACACTGGTTGAGTATAGGTAATGAGGATTCGGCCATGGCCTAGACGTACTTTTATCTATCGTCCTTGAACTAGAACGTGACAGATACTACGGCAGTGGCCTACTTTTTTGAGGTATGCTAACTTCCAACATTATTTGCCTTGGGAGTTTGCACCAACTTCAAAATTAGTGCACTTTCGTATGAATTATATAAAAAAAATTACATACATACATATGCTCACGCCTGTATTCCTCGAAGGGATAGGCGTTGTAACAACAACACCCACTTTTCAGCGTTGGTAATTACAGTAGATAAGTGCCAACGTGACAGGGTTTATCGCCATGTCAAGCACTATACACGCGCCTTAGAAATACTTCTCAGACACATGCAGGTTTCTCACGATGTTTTCCTTCGCCGTAAAGTACGTGGTGTGAAATCACTGTACGTACGTTTTAATCATTGCTACAGGCCCAATTGACTAAAAATATTGAATTTTTGTATTATTTAAACAAAAATCAAAAATTAAACCAGTTAACAGCCTAATCGCAAAATGCACATACATATAAGATTATAATATTTATTCACTCACTCACTGGACTACCTGCTAATGTGTTGTGATGCTGAATATCAACTGAGGACATTTTAATTACAATTATATTATTATACCTACGATGAATACTACGTAGCTAATGTGTCAATAACTCACAAATAACGTGTTTTACGGCTGCAATAACTACTCAAACACGTCAAAACTCTTAATATGGTAGGCCTCCAGTACTCAGACAGCTGTTTCTTATCAATCGTAAAAGCGTTATCAATCTATCTTTATACGTAGAGTCTCAATATCGTCGCTGAAATACTTATTTGATGTGAGGATCAGAACGGCATATCTCGACTAAACAAGTACTCTTTACAAAATATTTGAAGATTTACCTTGACCTCCATCATCGCCTCACAAGATTTTTGAGGGCAAATGCAAGCATAATATTATTTAATATCGTGCACACATTGTTGATGCTAATAATTTTATACTCTACCACTAATACCACTATACATTTTCTAGTTATCTATGGCAGAGTAAGATGTTTTCCGTTTAAAGTTAGTATTCTGTACAAAATATAATACTGTTAAAACAAGCCGTTGCTCCTCTAAACTTAGATTGCAGGCTCTGCGCAACCGATGTAGAGTAACTAATTACACGCTTAATAATTGTATTTACGGAGGTTTATACATACTGTTTATTCTGCACTTGCATCAAATTGTAAAGTCTAAGATCCTACTTGTGATGATGCAAATAATAAAATTAAGTATGAAAAAGAATATTTACTCGATATTTGTTAACGGACATAAAAATATAAATAAATATTTTCTCGTATATCGGTGCAGAGCTCCCCGGTATAAGTGCAGCCTCGTTGATTACGTACAATTGTCATAATAATCCTATATTAGTTAATTTAGTAAATGCATTCTCACCGGCCCACGGACGGACAAACGGCATGTCACATCAGAGTAATTATTTGCAAGTACTATGTTAGTGTGGTACTACTTATTCGTCCTAAGTACCTACCTACTCGATTTGTGAAACAATATTTTTGCATTCTGATAGATTTATTCCGTATTCAACCCAATTTTTTGCCTCGTCATAAAATCCTTGTTTGCTCCACATTATGTTCCAGTTTTGTCCTTAAAATAACTTTCTCTGTTTATTCTTGTTTTACCTCGAATTTTGGTCTTGTTTCGCGTCGCTTGTATCATATACTAGCTGTGCCTCACAGTTTTACACGCGTAGGAGTGACACATAAAACTATGTTAGTGATTTTCCCGTTTCTCTAACATTTCCCATTGATCCTTTATTTTATTCCCCTATTCGTTGCAGCATGATGTTATACCGATTTCTTATGAATTATTATTAAAATATATAAAAAAAAACTTATCTTATTATTTAATTTAACCAATGAGGCATACATCTCATAACCCGACTATTAAGGGAAGTATCTATGTAGGTATATGCGGTCAAATCACTTAAATATCTAAAATGTTCTCCGCCGCTCAAACTTACAACAGAAACGAATATCACAATACTAATATTTGGTTATTATTCAAAAGAAGTATTATGGTGTAGGCAAGTGTTTTCTAAGGCATATGGCCTTCTTCACATATAACGTTGTTGCTATATGTGGCTACAAATACAAAAGGATAACATACTAACATTAATTCAGTATTCAATATACATTGACTCTTGAGTTGGATGACCTTCCGTTCACAACCTTCATGAAATATTATATATTATGGTTGGTAAATATTACAAATTAAACCACAACCTACTCGTTAAACACTAAGTTGCTCAACGTGTGCATTCGCGTGAACAAGGCATTTTAATTATTTTGATCTTCGTGAACTTAACCTTAGGTCAGTTTACATACAACTTCTATAAGCCAATGTATCTAAGTACCGCAACACCAGGGGCCCAACCAAGAGCGTGATTACAATGAGATTACAGTGCTAGTTCACCTGTGCGACAGTGACAGATGTATACACGACATCTGTCTCATAATATGAGTCAAACTATCATGGCAAAAACAGGTCATGGCCCTACCATAGTAGTCATAACTGGGGGCCTACCATCATCGGTTTAAGCAGAGCGTATTAAGAACTTCAGAGCTTTGACGTTCCATTTTTGTATCGTAAATTCAAATTTCTGAAAGAAAAAGACTGAACCTTTTGTGTTACCTTATACAAAGTGATCAATATGAGTAACCTCTCACGTGTAATTTTGGTACCGTAACATTAAACGACAACGCTAAAGTTCGATCATAGTTGGCCCCTTATTCGGAATCAGAATGTGTGTAGTTATTATAGAGAGGTAGGCAGACTTACTGGTATTTATTATGTGTCTCAGTTTGTTGCACGGTGAAGCTATCGCGCGTGCAGGTTGGGCAACAAAACGACCGCCAAAACATTGTTTATTTTATAAAATGTAGCTGGATGCCTTCGCCACGGCCACGTAAAACGCGTGTAACACGACTTGTGCGAGAGCGAAATGTAATTAACTTCGCGCACAATTACCGTTGAGCGTTTTATCAAAATACAACATAGATAACTGGGTGTATTATATAATCCATGTAGGTATCCTATCATGACTATTGCTTGCTATTTACATCTTCAGTAGTATCACTGAAGCACTGGCAGAGACTTACCTAATTGCTAATAGGTGTTATTAGACAACCATGTAGAACATGCAACATAGTGTTTAATAGGTACTGTCGAATAAATAGTCAGTACCGTATGATACATTACTAGCTCCTTCCCGCGACTACGTCCGTGTTTTTTTAAGTATCCTATGCCGTTCCTCGGGCAATCGTTTAAGTGCCCATATAAAATTTTCAGCATAATCGTATACATTATTTCATCATCAATAATTAGTATATATTACTGCTTAATTGCCTATAATATCGTATCTATGTGTATGATACACATAGTTTATGTTACACACATAGCATAATAAAATAAAGGTATGATTGCTTATAATATGAAATTACCAAATCGACTTAATAATACGTGTTTCAATATTAAGAATTGACACCTATATATATACCTGCTTGGGGTTTCGACTGCAATCATCGACATTTTAATTGGGGCTTATTTTTAATAAATTATTCCATAAATGTTGTTAAAATTGATGTCAATATGTAATGACATTTAAATCCTATGACAGTCTCCATTTTATTGCGTCCGACATTATTGGATATTCACATCGAGCCGGCATTACGTGCAAATACTCAATTAATAACGCTTACCTACCTACAACGCGTGTGATAGACTGTTCAGTAGATTATTTCGTGTATAAGAATATAATTTAATCATCTTCGGTGACAAGTGCTTAGGTGTCCTTTCGGGGAAGTATAATATAATAGAAGTATTATATGAAAAGAGAAAATATACACAAATATTGCACTACTTATCTATTTACGTCACATTCAGGGATAGGGTAGGTGGGTAAGTTAATTGCATACTAATGTGGCGTAATAGGTACATACTTTTTGGTATAAACACACACACGACATGAATGTATTCATCACAAATGGTAAGCACTGCTTATCTGCTTATATGGAATGCACGCCTCCAGATTTTATAGGTGAAGACATGAAAAAGTACTTTGATATTGTTTATTAATTTTTCTTCGTTTAGATTATTTTTGCGGCATTATTGTTTTTAGAATTTAATTTTACAACAAAAGTAAACATTGTCTTGTACACGTATCATCCAATAAGCGTACCTACCTATAGTAACCTCTAACAACTACACTTTACCAAAAATATATAACAAGTATGAGGTTTTTTGTTATGTAACACTTCCATAAATAATAAAAATATAAAGGAAATAAAAATATTTTACCAAGTGTAATCATTAACAAGTATGAAAAAGAAAAAATAAAAAATATATATATTTTTTAAATTGATTGATAATTACGGCCAGCCGATACTCTGTGTTATAAATGTTCGCCTAAGCATTCTCGATCTTTAAGAAAAACAAAATTTCGAAAATTTCGAGCATTGTGTTGCATATACTCCTAGTTTGTTTGTTTATTGTATAACCAGAAATAATGTTATACTTTGGTGAATAATGGCAGTAAAAAAATCGACCGAATTTTACGAAGGTAGAGTTCTTAAGCTGTTGTGCCCTAAAATGCCAACGACATATAATATAAGTCGTAATCCCACATTTGCATAAATATAACGTTCAACAAACGTATAACGTATTAAAATAATCCTTCATCATTCAGACTTAAATCTGTGTAATGCCTTGGAGCGTAAATTAGTACATACATGCGTTTATGAGGCACATATTACCTTGCCTGCCTATGTACGTGTGTTTTTTTATTAGCTAATCTGCTTAAAGGCTTACAGGGATTATGAGATGAGGCCTGCTTTGTTTATTTTACAACTAGAAATGTTAACTACCCTTCCATTTATCCTTAGTTTAATTGTCGTCGCGGCTTTAACTTATATTTTCAATAAAGCGCTGTAAGAGAGTTAATTGCAGTTGGCGGTACAAGGTAGTACTTCGGAGTTTCTACAATAGCGGTGCCGCCGAGGCCCTTTTGTTCTTACGCTGGATTGAAATAATATTTACCACAATATTTCTAAGTATTCCTGAAGAGAGAGTTGTCGTTGTGAAGCCGCATTTTTAATGAAGTTATATTTATATGCCAAGTAGGAGATAATGAGCGCCTTGTCTCAGGCACATTTTTTGTTCCTATCGTACGTACAAATGCAAATATATTATAATTTTATTCAAAAAGTAAATAAATTGCGGTGGTGACGAAATTGGTTGAGATTTTGATTTAAATATGTGCAATTATGTCCCATTGGATTGGTGAAGGAAACCTGCATACGTCTGAGAAGGGGATGAACTCAATACATAGATTTTATTGCTAAATCTACGTACATTTCAAGGCGAAATATGATAAATCAATGACCCAAGAGGAGATCTATATAACAATACTGCAATATTAACGCTACTTACTTCAATCTCATATCTTCCTCTTCTGATATGTTAGAAGTTTCTCTTTCAAGCAAAAAACTCGATTAATGAAAAATCACGCTCCCAAAAGTATGGAACCAATGATGGTTAGAGGATAGCCGTGGTCATATGCCACTACACTGTTAAAATGTATTGTATTTTTAGTTTGCATCTTTTTGGTCTCTAGAAGGCGCCATATCGAATTTTATGAGATTTTATATAGACTTTAACCAGTGGACAATCAAGAACCATTCAACGATACCTTATTTGTAAAATTATAATAAGTAGTTTTTGAGTTGTGAGGGGACACATCACAAATACATACCGGTTAAAATCATACCTACCTCTCCCATTTGCGTCACCGTAATGTTAAAACATAATACATAATAAACGTAATTGGGTATATAATTGTATTTGATGAAACGAGCGAAATCTCGACGTGTGGACAAAGACTGCTGTAAAATAAAATGTAAACAATTTTATTTTAAACTATCTATGGTTGATCCAGACTTCAGTCGAACGCGTTGGAATATATCTCACCACTACAACGGTCCGAATTCAGAATTGTGTGAAAACATGGGGAATACCATGAATATTTACATCGAACTAGAGACGAAAAGTGAAATCCGACGCTTTCTCCATGCTTACTAGAGAATTCAGATTGGTATCGGAAATTCTTTCAAGCTTGCATGTGAATGTATGGGTGTAGGTAGTAGGTATATATATATATATATACGTATGTTTGATTGAGCAGGTACACCCAAAAACAATGATTGTCGAAGCAATGACCCCATATTATGTCACTATAATGTATTGCTACATTTTCCTAACAGAATCGTATTACTTTTTTGGATATTGCTCCGAAATATTGCATTATATTTTGCTGTGATTGTTGGCACTTAGGATTCCTATGTATAAACTAATACCTAATTCAAACAGAATAAAATTTTTAGAATAAAATTTCTGTAAAAAATTCAGAACAAATTTCGCGAGTAGCTTTTTGTAAAGGATATATTTTACTTAAGAGTGGCTATTCGTTCTTCACCTTTATTTTTAGTAAAAAGCACTTTGGACTTTGATATATTTTTCATTTGAATCAGATATCTTATACCAGACACGTTCCCTTTCCTTTGCCTCCGAAATGTTTTTCCTCGCTACACTTTTTAGCACGTCTGTATGGGCTAGTTACACCGACCGTAGCAATAAAATATATTTCGTCACGTTATAGCAATTTATGTAGCTAAGATAATGCATATATTATGTATGGGGCGGAGACCACGTCTCTCCAAGAGCCTCCCCCAATGTAGCTGATTCTACCCTCGGGACACCAAATAGGGTCTTCACTTTTCGCTTAGAGGTAAGGTTTCACGAAGAGACAAGAGACTTCCTTATTGTCGACTGTAGTAGTATTACTTTGGTCGATATCTAGATATCTATTTTTCAATATGTCAAATAGCAGATACCTATAAGTTGAAAGAAGCCAACAAATAATAAATCGACCAGGATTGAACTGGAGATCGATCACCTTACGTTAAGTCCATCGCCTATTTACCATTGAGCTTCAGAGTAATTTAAAATTAAGCTCCATAATTTCCAAGGTTCCCTTTATCAGGTTTTTGTGGAATAAGTGCCACGCACCGCACCTGTTACAAAAACGTCATCTAGTAAATTATTCGAATACAAATAAATATACTTGCTCGTGAACATGAAGCTCAAAAAGGACAGCCTAGCAATAACGGGTATTTGTTATATTTAAATCAGCTTTATAGTGTCGCTAGCTTCGTAGTCTCGTCCCTGGACCACCTGCCCGTGCCTTTAGCCAGTCGGCAAACCATTCTAGTTGGATATTTATATCTGTGTTGCTTAGCTTACAAGACGTCCTACTTTAACCTCATTAATTTTTCATCTTTTTCACGCGACTTGATACAAAGAAATATGGAAGTGTTTGCAGGTTCGCATAATAAAAGTAAGCAGAGTAAGATGTGAGCAATATTGTGGGTAGAAGAAACTTTGAGTAATTTTACTAATTATAAATTTCCATAATGGTTATTCAAATTTTCTAGAAGCTGCTCCTGGTTTAATGAAAGTAATTGACGGAGTATTGACGGCTCTTAACTTACTAACTAAGTTTTCATAAGCTTGAAAGGTAAAGCATAAGATATTATATTTCATAACTTAGGGTATGAAGGGTCCTATAAAATGTGTTGTTAGATCAATTTCTTTTATCTTCGAGGCAGTTTCCACTAAAATTTTGCCTTTCCTTGCGATTAACTTCAAATATCGAGGATACAATATTGGATGCATGGCGGGCTTTGATAGAGAATAAATGTTGGTGGGAGGCGAATGCACCTCAGGGCCCGTTCACATCCCTCCGGCATTATTAGGGACTGCAGATACTATTTCAAATTCCTTAGGGATCGGAGGGGTGTCGGTGAAATGAAAACTGGTCATGTGAAAATGCTTTCATTGCTTTTTACGCGTCGCTAGAGGCAATTTAGACGTTGCGGTGTTTTGTAGAGAACAATCCCCTCGCCCTTGGGATCCGCGATCGTATGCCACGCTCTGTGGGACCGCCACCTACTCGTATATGTCATGCTTCATTGATTCGCCAACAAATAACTACTTGATATCGGTCATTTAGCGGGCAATCAATTTGTTCAGTTCACAAACGGGTTTTGGGCAGAGGGATAGTAGTCGTTAAGTTATTATCTTTTATTCTAGTTATATTATAACTTTAGTTCTTTATGGGCAACGCGCGAGTGGTAAATAGTGATAATAGGCTTCAGTAGCCACTTTATGGAATATTAAAAAATGTGGCTTGGGGATTGTAAAGGTGAAAAATCTGGCATTAGTTTTATGAAAGGGATTGGTGCTAAATCCAATATGTAAGACGAGTAAGTATCAATAAATATGTTTTACGGATAAACCGGGTCTATTTGAGTCCGTAAAGGATGATCTTCAGAAACCGTACAAGGATATATACTTGTATTTACAGAAATATTTACTACACGTGTTTCCATGTTTGGAAGGATCACAATGGATCCATGTTTGCTAAATAAATTTTAACGTTATAATATATTTAGGAAAACGAATTAATTTCAACGTAAATATAATCAATAATTGGCATGAAGATTGTATGAATTCAAAATTAATTTCAACGAGTTATGATTATATCCATTGAATGTAAAACTACGATTTTTTCAAGACGCAAGCTTACATTCTTGAACTACTAAACCGAAAAATATTAATAGCAGCTATAACTGTTACAATGTTTAAATATTAGCATCGTATCGTTACAGTCTAACAGTTACAGCTGCTATAAATATGCTATCATCTACGAGCACAATTTCAGATTCTCCTGCAAAATAAACAATGGGTCGAAAAGACCCCAAAGCAATCATTAGGGTGAAAAAACTGAAGGGGGAGCGCCCTGCGTGTGTTCCAACAAGATGAGCAGCCAAAATTTTACTCCATCCCTACCCTTTTGACAAACAATACACTTAACCAAACATTCTTTATGTTGAAATTGTTTTAGGGTTGAAACATAGTCGGGGAGTGTGTAATATTGTCTCTTAGTTGGTGCTTTAACCCAAATGATTTCTTCCCTTTCATGTTTATATAAATTAGAAGACATCAGATGCCATCGGGTATTTTGTTTCAATTACGGTCCTTTCATCACACTTGGTATGAAGGAAAAAGTTAATGACTCCTGCTAATTGCTTCGCGTTTTTGTCGGAGCCGTATTTAAAGGTTTTTGTAAAGTAAATCGGGCCTTGAAACCTGGGACCTAAGGTAGTGTCGAGGACCAGACCTATTTCAATGATTGTGTTGGCAAGAGTGATTTTATGAAGTGTGTGGAAATGGCCGACCCACGTCAACCTCGATCACGGTGTTACTATTTTATTTATCGTGAGTTTTACTTTCTTTATCAATTCGTGAAAACTTCTTACATATTTATTTTGTGTTAGTACTTTTACTAATATATGTGAGAAATTTAAATAATATTCTCGATGAATGTGGATAATGTAACACAGCTATAGAATAGAACTAGTAAGTAGGTACAGCTTTATAAGTAACGCAACAATTTTCTATTTAAAATGATACATCGTATTTGGGTGGGTGGGGTGTCTTCGTCTGGAAGAGTAGCGTCGTAGATCTCGGTGGAAATGTGTGGAAACTGATAAACCAGATCTTCATTCACCCCAGTGCAGTTCAAAGCACAGTGTACGGCTGAACAATTAACACAACACACTACATTTTCTTTATAAAATAAGTACTTATCAGAAATATACAGTACTGAAATTGAAAGTATGTACTAATAGCACAGAAGAATTTATTAATGGGACAAGATGACATTACATATTTCATAATAAATGAATTCTAAATTTAATATTTGACGCCACCCTTCACTAGACAAGTGCCCTTAGAGACACAGGACACATTTCAATATCAAAAATTATCCCTTATGTGCAGTCGAATACATTATTCAGGCACGCATCCCCTTCAATTATGACATTTGATGGGTGGGGTAGGTTATTCTGGCTGTTGCATAAATTTGGGCAATTTGACACGGCTCGGACGTAACTAGTGGCAGAGTAATCAGCTCGCCCGAGAGTTGTTCCAAGCTATTATCGCGAGGCCATCGTAGAGGCGTGGAGCTCCCGAGACGGTGACTGCGAGGAATGTCACGCCGCCGTTATTACTTCCATTAACAAACTGAGAAGACATCAAAGTTCCTTATTAAATAGTAAAGGAATGTTCGCCTGCAGTGACGTCACTCGGTAATTATCGCGAGAATAACCCTCAACTTTAAGCATTAATTCAGCGGGGATGTCTAGCTAGACAGTTGTTGCGATTCAAAGGTTTCCAATTATGGAAACTGTATATCGCACGCAGTGTCAGTTTTCGATCAAAACTGATTCACTTTTAATGACTTTGAGTGTAGTGGAGCATCGACGCGATCTAGTAATTGGTGAGTATCGCATTGTTCTACCGACTACTTAATAACATTGCACTATGAATACGTTTGACTGCACTTAACAGCTTGTAAATCAAGCAAAACGTTCAGTGCAGCGCCTACACCAAAAAGTTTCTAAGTATTTGTGTACACTATACCCGTAAATTAAAAGGATAATATAATATATAATGTATGCGATAATACCCCTAATTTCGGAACAGCTAGTTGCACGGCACCACGTTACAAAGGAAATAACTGTGTATCTTCGGAAGATGGTACTATGGTCCTTTATTACTGGATGGGAGTACGAAGAGAAAAGGAATATAATGAAGATTGCTCTCTGTAATTAAGTAACAAGCCCCTGAAACACATCAACGGGCCATATAAAACAATTCCTCGTTCGTTTGCCGCGGCGGAGCACCTAAATAACATCCCCCATAATCGACGTAATTGCGCAACCAAGCAGTACACTCGCCCTCCCCGAAATATAACTATTACGCTTTTATTAAGCTCACGAACCCGCCAAAGGGATACTCATAATTTAATTACGGACCCCAAAATAACTTACTTCAAGTCGGCACGAATTGCTTCAGAGCCTTAATCGAAATGATGGTTTGCATTTTGCATTATATCGAGTCAAAAGTTCCAGTCAAAAGCAATGTACGTGGTACATCGTACTACTTCGACTGTGAGTTATTGGTACAAGTGAGTGTGTGTATGCAAAGTCTTCTCTTCATAGCATAAATGATGTATATGTACGTGTAAACGTATTTGCGACAAATATGCCAGAGTCTGCAAAATTTCAACTTTTAGAGAAGTTTTGGAGCTTCTGTTCGGAACAGACTCTCATCACGAAATTTAATTATTCTCAGATAGGATCGAGACAGTTTTGGTGCGAGATCTTTCTTCATGCGTGATACAAAACATTCTTGGAACAATGTTGTGTTGATCTCCCAAATTATCATTAATATAATGCGCACAAAATTACCAAATAATTATCATGTTATAAGGCAATTTCGTGTGTATAATCTTATCCGGTTTATTATTATGATTTGTTTGCTACTTTCCTTAACGTGATCTGAATAATATTAAATCTTCTTAAATGTGGTGAATATTATGAAATGTTGATTAAGTATTTAGTTATTTAAGTATCTCGTTATGAAGTAAAGTGAGCAGTGTATTCTCTCCAATAGTTTTTTTTATATTCTAGGTATTGTGCACCTGGAATCGGCAATATATTCGGCTGTTTGTTTCATTAGCTAGTTGTGCTCTCTCTGTGTGCGAACCGGCTGGCGTTCGCTTTCCTTTGTGAGTATGCAGTTATTGCACTAAGTAATACTTCGATATTCAAACAAGCGTTATTTTTGCTAATATGGACCGGATTATGAAGTTTTCAACACCACGGAAGCAACAATGATTGTGTAAGCAACGCATTTAAGAACTTTTTAGCGTCAAACTATTAATTGTATGGTACAAAAATGAAATGTCAAACTCAGAAGTTCTTAATACGCTCTGCTTAAGCCGATGATGGTAGGCACTAAGTTACACCATTCTAACTACCGAATTGGCTAGTGGGTACAGTACCACTCTGATCAGCCTGGATATCTATTCAATTATTTATGTAGAAAGGTGTATATATAGCAGAGATAGACAAATAAATAAACAAGCTTATTACCATATATGCGAGACGCCTAGGTAAAGGGAATGGTATTAGGGATAATAGGAGTCCGGCGAGACCCTTTGGACCGGGCAGACAATAACCGTTTCCTCTTTGATATTGCGCCGTCCTACGTACACCCTCCCACCGACACAGATTTATAATACTTCAAATAACAACAACATTAGGCCAATACTATATCCTCGAATTCATAATCACAACGAACTAATTGTTACAAAAGAGTGATTTAGTCATCTCGGAACTAAGCATGAGTAGGAGGGTTCTGAACAGAGGTCCCTTCGACTCGAAGGATGTAGGTATCTAAAATTCTAAGAGATTCAAATTCAAAAATATCTTTATTTGATTAGAAGAACAAAGAAAATAGAGAGAATTCCTTTTTATGATTTGATTAAATATTTATTTTAATTCTATTACGTAGATACCCACCGTTTTTCAAGTTCTGTCGGTGTGTATCACCCATGTTAAGAATTTATAATTAATTTATATATATATATATATTTTTTACATTTTGATAATAGAATTTAGACATAATACATAATTTTTCAAGCATTAAAATTATTTTTATAATTTAATACGAACATAAAATACGAGCATTTAGATCCTCTTTAACGAGTACTATGGTAAACTCGCGGGTAGCATCTAGTTATAATAACATAAATTTATTTAATAATGATATTTTCGGGATTGTTGAGGCTAGTAGTTCAGAAATGTAAATTTTTTGGATTATTAGCGATCAAATAAACTTTTTCACGATGTTCTTAAGTATCCGGCAGCTACAGACTTACGAACGAGTAATATAGTTTATATAATACATGTCGCTTTTCGCGAGAACAGCAGTTTTACGTCAATATTTTTACGATGTTTTTACTACATCAGTTAAAAAGAGATTTTAGTGTCAAATTGTGTGCCCATAAACGGTTTAGGCTCCAGTTCTTCTGGCAACTATGTTGATAAGCCACCAGACAACTTTACCCATATAATTTCTCATTTAACGTTTTACTGGGATAAACAATATTACCTACCCTTTTTAGTGCTGCGTTCAGACATAATGATCCAGACTACAGTATTTTACTGCATGAAATATTAGAAACAAAAGAATTTGAATTTGAAGAAGCAATAAATTTATGCTTAGAATTAAAATTACCTTAGTAGTCGTTTTAACCGATGAAAAAAATTAAGGCTTTCTTTTCAACCTGTATATTTTTTATGTATGATTGACACCGCTAAGATTTTTATTTTTTATTTTATTTAAAAACTTTATGCACAAAGTACACAGGTGGACTTAATGCTAAAGCATTTTCTGCCAGTCAACCTTACAATACAGGACAAACATAGAAGCGGGTGTGCTATATCATTAGGAAAAATAACATTAAAAACTGATTACATACTTAAAAACTAAACTAGTCTAACAAACACACATATGTCAGAGAATATGAATAAATATAATAATGAGAAGATGCAAATAAATATATAAACAAATTATACATAGAGTAAATAAATATTTAAAAATAAAACAATATAATATATAAATATTATATAAATAAATACAATATAAATAAATATATAGATAACAGTGACACAGAAAAAAAATAAAAATAAAATGCATCAATAAACAGCAAAATTTAGGTGGAAATTTTTTGGTAGTGTTCTTTCACAAGACTCTTAAAAATAGCCTTGGAAGGACTTTTCCTTATTTTTGATGGAAGCTGATTCCATAGACGCACCGCAGTGACTCCGAAGGATTGATGCTCGCGAGAGGTAGAGTGTGTAGGAGTGCGAAGAAGAAGTGAAACAGTTGATCTGAGATGTAATTCGTGGGAATCGGAGAGGAAACTGAAAGAGTCTCTAAGGTAGATAGGAATTTTGGGATCATTAAGGATTGAAAAAAGCATATTGAGAATCCTGACATTCCTCCTCTCCCGGATCTTGAGCCAACCAAGTTTAATCCGGTACTCAGATACATGATCAAACTTGCGGAGACCGTATATGAAGCGGATGCATGTATTGAGCAAACGGTCCAGCTTGTTTAGCTGCTCTTCCGATAGATCGAGGTAGCAAATGTCAGCATAATCAATAATAGGGAGAAGAAGAGTGTTCACAAGAGATATTTTGGTCTTATGTGGAAGAAACTTTTTAAGAAGGTAGATTGAGTGAAGAGAAGCATAGAATTTCCTAGAAACCTCGTTCACCTGTGCTGACCAGGAGAGATTGGAATCGATTAGTATTCCGAGGTCTTTGACATCAGGCGAAAGAGGGATACTACATTTGTCAAACGTTAAGGCAGTTAAATTACTGTAGTCAACTTTGCAGAGCTGTTGCCTATTTCCAAGTAGAATTGCTTGACACTTTGTGGGATTGACTTGGATGCCGAAACGGTTGGACCACTTCAATAACTGATGAAGATCTCTATTCAAATACTCTATTGCAGAATCTATATCCTGAGTTTCTGAGTGGTAGTAAAGCTGAAGGTCATCGGCATAGAAATGATAGTTACAGTGTAGGCTAGGAGAGAGCATGTTAATAAACAGAGAAAAAAGGAGTGGGGATAAGATTCCTCCCTGAGGGACACCAGCAACCAACTCGCACCAATCAGTGAGAGTCTGACCAGAGCGAATGGCCTGCTGACGCCCTCTCAGGTAGGATGCGAACCAGGAAGAAGACTCTTGTGAGAAATTAAGGTGATCAAGTACAGAAAGAAGAACATCATGGTCCACAGCATTGAACGCATTACTGAAGTCGATAAGGACAAGGATCGTTACTTGAGCTTTAGCCATGCTGATACGTATATCCTCAGTGACTTTCAGTAACGCAGTAGTTGTGCTATGTCCAGCTCTGAAACCTGATTGGAGAGGGTTAAAGAGGTCCGCAGTGGTAAGGAACTCAGTTACCTGCTTATGAACTAATGATTCAATTATTTTTGACAGAAAAGGTAAAGTTGAGATAGGGCGAAGCTGATTAGGAAGGAGTGGATTCGGGGTCTTGGGGAGTGGTAAGACATATGCCTTACGCCATAAATCAGGGAATAGGCCACTAGAAAGGGAGAAATTAATTATATGAGTCAGTGCGGGGAGAACATAATTAAGAATAAGCAGCAACATTGAGCGACCGATGTCATCGCAACCAATAGCTTTAGATTTAAGAGAGTGGATAGTTTTAAGAATAGCATCTTCAGTAGTGGGAGAGAAAAAGAAAGGAGGGACATCACGACGAGGCAAGCCTTGGATCTCGGAAATGGCTACTTGTCTATTCTGAGGATCTAGGGAAGAACAGGAAGAAAAGTGCAAGTTGAGTGTGTTAAGATCGAAAGATAGGATGGAATTGGGAGAACTTTGTTTTCCGATGCCGATAGACCTCAGAAACTTCCAAATACCAGCAGGAGTTGACGTCTCAATTTGCTCTGCAATGTGCCGTCGCTTAGTATTACGCACTATCATATTGCAGCGGTTTCTAAGTTTTTTGTAGAGATCCCATTTTTCTTCCGACCTATCGCTTTTGTATTTACGAAAAGCACTGTCCCGTTTGGAAATAGCTTTACGCACTACATCGTTCATCCAGGGGGATGGTTTATATTTCAGCTTGAATGGATGAAGAGGAGCATGACGATCAAATAAACTGATAATGTTAGCTGTGAGGAAATTTACTTTGTCGTCGATAGTACTCATCTCTTCAACCGAGGACCAAGGGATTGAACGGGCGTCTTTACTCAGGTTATCAACATTAATGCGACTTAAACTACGAACATTGAGAATTAAAGATTTACGTTTAGGTGTTCTCAGGCGTATCGAAACATACAAAAGATCGTGGTGGGAGAAAGCAGGAGCGTCCAACTGACCGTGAGTAGATATTAAGTCTAAATCCGATGTAACAATTAAGTCGAGTAAGGAACTGTTTGAGTGGGAGTGATGAGTTGGGGAAAGTGGTAATAGATTTAAATTGAAAGAATAAATTATTGAGTTTAATTTGGAGGAACGAGAATCGGACTTCAGAAGGCAAGTGTTGAAGTCACCCATAATATGAACCCTGTTGTAGTCTGGGAGTAAATTTCCCAAAACAGATTCGAGCTCAGAGAAGTAGTCGATATTTGGAGGGCAGTACACTACACCAAGTAATAGTTTTGTGCCTACATCAATTTCTAAGAAAAGATACTCGGCAGAAGAATTATAATGAGAAGGTGATTGAAGAATGGTTTTATAAGGGAAGTGACTTTTAAGATATATTGCAACGCCGCCTCCACCTTTACCCGTGCGGTCGTTGCGAATTAAGATGTAGTTAGGAATAGGATAAGAAGAAGAGGGTAAAGAGGGTTTAAGCCAACTCTCGGACACAAGCAGCGCGTGTATGGAATCAGAGTCAAATGTGTCGTAGATTTCATTGAAATGAGCAGGTATGCTCTGGGCATTGATATGGCAAACATTAAAATTATTGCAGTAAGGTGCGAAAGTGACATTAATCAACGCGCCAAGCGAGGGACCTATGCCGTCAGCGCTAATGAAAGAAGTATCAGAATCAGCTGTTAAAAAAGATTCGTCACTAGAGTTCATAAATATTATAAAATAAAATACAAAAAATACTTATAATAAACTAAAATAAACTATAATAATAGACAAAAATGTATAAATTATAAACTTACTTCAAAAACTGTTATATGTACCTAATTTGATATCCACCTGCCAATGTGTTTACGTATGGTGTTATCACTGTATACACTATGTATACCATTGGATTGTTAATTACGCTACACACTCACGCCATTTCACTGGTTACAAATATGCATAAAAATGAGAAAACAAAAATAAAAAGAAAATAGTAGTAGACAGGAAAAACAAAAAAAAATACAAAAAAAAAAGCTTAATATTAACACATGTAAGTTACTCACTCGGTCGTAATCCGTGAGCATCATTCATTAATAAAACTACTCAAAAATAATAATAATAACAGCAACATTTAAACTCACTTGGTAGAACATAACGCAACACTGAATGCAGTACCATAGATAACAATATAATATTGTGTTAATTTCTTCATCTATGCACAGCAAGATTGACAAACCTTTATACTACTTTACTGTACTGCTCTGTGGCAGCTGTCAGTTCAAATGAAAACATGGTTTGACAACTTTGGCGTTTGATTACGGTAATGTCAAATTAAACAAACAAAGCAAAGCAAAACAATACTTAAAATGGGTAGGCACTCTCACAACTTACTCTGAATATAATTAAAGTGGAGTCATACGCGATACAATAGACTGAAGGAAAATAAAAAATATACCAAGAAAAACGTGAGGAAGAAAGGGTACCCACCTAAAGCAAGATACAAACACCCGACCAACATCGACACAAGCAAGATATAGAAGCAAACACGCAGTTCAACTATTATTTCTTGGAAACTACTGCTCTTCTTCTCTTCGGGAGTCCGGCAGCTTCATTGGTGGCAGGCATCTGTTGTGCGGTCTCTTGTGTGGTGTTACAGAGTATTCTTATTCCGAAAATCCTTTTTTTAATGAAAGTTGGTGCTACATCTGCGAATTTTATATGGTTGGTAGTATTGGGAAACGAGTTCGAAAAAAAACCTTGAATATATTCCCTTTTGATGACTGAAGTCGGTTTTTTATTTTCATTGCATTTTTTCCTTAATAATGTTGTATTTCCACAAAAAGGTATAAAACATCAATTAGTATGGTTTTCTTGTATTTATAAAATAATTCTCTCTTCAAATGATAGCCGTTTGTGATAGTTCAACCAGCGGTGAAATATATGTCATACTATAATGTACGCACATAAGGACTAGTGCTTCATTTCCACTTGAGTTCTTCCTCTCTGTTTTTCAGCTTGAAAAATCTGCGACGTTTACGTTGACGTTGGATCATACTCATCGAGCCGAGTCCCTGAAGAAATCATTTTCGCTCCATCCAGCGTAGAGATACAGCTATCCAGACACTAAGTATTACTTGCGAAGCTTAAAATGAGTATTCTACCGAGCTTTTTAAGAGAATACATGTGATAAAAGGATGAGAAATGCTTTCATATATTAGGCAATTTTTTCGCTCACAGGTAGCAAGTCCAATTTCAGCTCGCTGAACCTAACGCATAAAGCGAGGGTTATTGTTTAATAATCTTTTTATCTTACCTTTAAGAAAAACAGAATTGTAGGTACTTACCAGTAAAACAATACTAGGTGTAAATATTAACAAATATAAAGACCGAAATCAAATCCTACTTATGCCTTTCATGCTAAGAAGGCTGGCTGAATAGTTATACTTACCTACTGATTCTTTGAGCTCGAAATGCTCCTGTCAGTTCCGAGAGAGCAGACGTGTAACCTCTTTGAAAAGATGATGAGCACCTAGGCCTCAGGACTCCACACTTTCAACGACAATAATCATATTAAGCTTCAAGCAGTCCTCTACCCCAACTACAGGGGCCTTACCATGAGCTCTTATTGCCATGATAGTTTTACTCTTATTATGAGACAGCTGTATTTGACGGTTATACATCTGTCATTGTCACACAGCTGAAATATAATTGCAATAAGAGCTTATGGTTGGACTCCAGGTCTTGAGAGAAAAAATGCAGTCGATATGTCGAGGTTAACACATGTAACTTCGGGTAGTGGTAAGCAGCAGAGATGTCAAGGAGATGGTACGGAGAACATGATTATAATTATATTTTATTAGATTAATGAATAGAATCCTTCGAATATAATATATTCTTATTATAATTATGACCTTGTAAGTATCCCTTTGATTCACGCCGAGCTAGATACAAGATTTGCTTGTAATTAAGTCTATGAAAGGATAATTTTATGTTTTATGCTACTGAAAGTAGTACATAGATCGTTACGGCGTATGTAGCAAGTATATATTTGCTACATACGCTATCATTATATAATAATTATATACATACATACATATGCTCACGCCTGTATCCCATCGGGTAGGCAAAGACCACTGTTTGCCACATGATCCTTAAAATGTATGTATGAAGAGATCATACACTTTCATCGGTTATGAATGCTACGAGTATAAAAAATAGTATAAAAAATTGTATAAATAATTACCACGCGGTCAAGATACTACTAACTTATTTGGTTTCTATATCGATAACGTTTTAAAGTTTCGCTTTTTGTTTTTTCTAATATAGTATTCGACCCAATTTCATGTCGGTATAGACACGTCGCGTATAGAAATGATTTCCACGATGTATTGTATGTGTCGACTTACGTAGTAAGAGAAGCGAGGAGCCGACCATTTGCATGTAAAGAGGCTGATCGCCCGCCCGTCCTATTTTATAGAAAACAATATCAAAGTGGTGACCGCATTTATTTTTTACATTTACCTTTTCCTTTAACGTTTAACGTTTTAACGTTTACCGTATTGAATAGAAAACAGTGTAAATGTCCCAGTAAAATGGTTCAAATAAAATGTAAGATATTAGATATTACATAATATGGGTTATAATTTACAGAAAAAGAATAAGTGAGTAAAAAACATATTAGTTTTTCCATTTGTATCTTATTATTTCTTTTTCTATTTGTATTATTGTTATTTGAACCTGGCAAGTGTGTGGCAAAGACAAAGGAGCTAATTCGATTGAACGAATACATGCACACCTACATACGTCTGACGTTATTACAAAACATGGTTACACCAAGACTATTATAGACCGAACCAAAAATTATGTCCATCCCTTTTCAGTCCGTATAACAAAAAGAGATGGAACTATTTTTGAACAAAACACTATCCTAGCAAATTATTCCCTTATTAGCTACTTATAAAGTCTGAGACAGCAGCGTACTTTTAGACTCCGTACCTCTCACTATTATATAATGATCAGTACCCCTATCACGAGTATCGACACTCGCAATATTTGTGTGAGATATTTTAGTTCTTCACGTCACCGCTGGGAGTCGCTGCACAATGTGTCATACAAATATACGACAGAGACACTAGCGAGTATAGATTAGGAAAACGGTGTAAACGCGTGACAGGGGTACTGTTCTGAAAAGTGGGTGTTGTAACACTTCTGCCTAATCCTCTGGGAAGGCGTGAGCTTACGGACGTATGTCGCTGGTATTAATGATATATTATTCACTTTTCATCTTGAAAGTGGAAGAAAATGCTTGTCTAGAAAGTTAGAATTAATTTATAGGCGTTAAGCTTATTGAACCAAGCCTCACAATGTACAAGTCGGTAGCAGAAAGGTGTCTACGCAAAGTTTTCATGTGTAATGGAGTATGGAAGAAATATTAATGTAATTCGAATTCCTATTGAAAGAAGTTGTCGAAGCGATGCCACGGAGATTTATTTGTTACGGGGATTGCAACAAAAGCGGGATCCTCTCCAAAGGAATTAGGTCACAACATTTTTTCTTAAGTTTCCACTTCATCGTATTCTTAATGTAAGGAAATATCGCGGCGATACATCAACCTGGTGCGCGGCGCTCACTTCACATTAAAACTATTAACAATACACGCATCGCATTATATATTTTCTTCTGCTAAAATGAGGATACATTTTGGTCTTCAGACAGTGTTCAATGACCCAAATATCGCTGTCTTAACCCCTAACACGAGTCGCACCTCTTGAAAATGCGGAGCCACAAAGAGCACCATGTATATTATATACTTATAAATATTTTATGAAAATTCTTAAAATGGTGAGGGATTCTAACCCAACGCCTTCCTGCATTTTATTTTTCCATATCATTTTAATAATCACGGTATGGTTAAAATTGGGTGAGAATGTTTAAAATATAGATGCTTGGAGTCAACATACACTTGTTGAACATCGAGACGTGGCGACACTCGACGATCTGGTCTGGAGAGGTCAGTATGAAAATGCAACAAGATACATTAGGATTGATTGGCAACCCTGCGGACTGTAATCATAATAATTCTATGCTTATCTTTTTTTCACTTTATGTCAATACAAGTAGTTGAACTTTATAAATAGTTTAGAAGCTTTCTTGTAGTTTCTTGTTAGATTAACAGTATTTTGTATCACTGCAATCCCGTGACGGATAAATACAAAGTGGGAGACAACGAATACTTACTTACGTAAAAGTTTTCGGCATACTTATATGTCTGTAATAAGGGAAAACCCAAATCTGTGTCCCAAGGGAACATGACTAAAAAAGTGGCTACAATAGGCATATACAGGAACTCCTAAATTACACCTTTTATATCGCAAGCTGCTTATGCATAACTTATGTGGTTCTGAACACACTTGTAAAATATTACCCATACAAGTAAATATAATGGTTGAGAATGGTAAGCTATAGCTAAAATAAGTCTTGTAAATAAAAATCAACTGGTAGAGGTATCTTATATGCATGAATTTAAGTCTTAATATGATATTCCTAATGAAATGTTGAGGCCTGTAATATTTTGTAGGCATGTATATTTTGTAGCTATTCATATGTGGTTAACACATCAAGTAACAATTTATACATTATCACCTTCCCTTCACTTTGTTTCGTCACATTATACTTATTCATGTTATCTTATGTCGGTTACAGGTGAAAACTAATATTGAAACACTAAAAATAATATATCGTACATGTGGAACTCTGGCTGGACCTGAACAAAACCTCTTCCTGTTTTTGAGATCAGTGAACATTGATAAAACTTTACATTTACATGTTGTTTCGGAGATACAAATATAATTTCCATACATAAGTGTGAATGCATACGTAGAATACGCGGAAAACCACTCGCACAATTTTTTTCTTGTACTTCTTGGTTGGTTCTTCATTGCAGATCAATGAATGGTGGGATGTCAATGTCAAAGTACTTTCAAATCGTCAGAATGACATAATTATACAGGATTCTACATGCTACCGCCAGGTTCGGAAGGTTGCTTTTACTGAGATGTACCTGGCAAGAAACTCAGTAATTACTCTTTTCAAAAATAATATACAATTTAAAGATTACAAAACAAAGAAACGTAAGCTCATGGACAAAGTTCCAATGCACAAATGTCGATAAAAATTAACATAACTAAAAATCTAGTACATCTACTTTTAACTAAATGCGTAGCTTGAGATGACCAGCCCCCACAAGCAGCACCTGTTCACAAGTATGACGTGAATGCCAGCCATTGACCTCCTCAACCATCATAGAGGGAAGTGGACAACCCGTCATCCAGACGCCGCCGCAAGCAAAGGCCTTTTTGTGAGCATGGCAACTCAAGCCAGTCAAACAAAGATAAAAACTAATAAATATTAAGAATTGGAACATAAATACAGTGTCCATGAGACTACTTACAATATTTATCTGGTAATACATTATTCCAAGTTTCTTTATCACATATTTAATCACTAGCTGTATAATAACCCTTTTTAAGTAACACAGATCTACAGTCTTTTTAAATGTATCAAAGGGTAAGTTTACAATACATATAGGTGACTTATTATAAAAGCGTATACATTTGCCCTAAAAATGATGTAATGATTGAAATGCTGGAGGCTTATCACCACCAGCAGCTTTGGTGATCTGAATCACGCAGTAGAACGCAACGGCCTTTTTCTCAAGTTGATCCATCCGTCTGGTCGTCTGGTCGGCGATCTACCACGAGGTCTTAAGGTACTAAGAGGCACACATATATTGCGTCGGAAAGGGATCGTCACTGTAACATCTCTTGCCATTCAGTATTATTTAGTGGCCGAGTTTCTTGCCGGTTCTTCTCAGAAGGCTAGTTTTCGAACCGGTGGTAAGTTCTTCGACATTCAAAAGTGCCTTACCAGGGCCTAAACTGAAGATTTGTATGAAGATTCCTATTGCAACGTTCACCAATCGCGGAATCGCAACGGCTAGCATCGCCTCGCCTCGAGACAAGCTCGCGAACTAAGGCGAGTTATGATCAATTTGGTCTCTTTTTTGAGTTGATATGTGTGATATACCTTCGATAATAAAATATAAAAAAGTAACGGGTAAACTTGATTGAACACTTCATGAATTCAAGGTTTATATTCTATGGTTTAGTGCTGTTCCACAGACCAGACGAGGGATTTGTTGTCCCGCGCCCTCATTCTCGGCTCTAATTGTCTAAAAAGGCCACTCGAGTTAATTTCGGACCCGCATCACTCTGTCAAAGAACAAGCTGTGTACGTTTTGTGTATCTGTTAAATCTATTCAAGAGATTTCTTGTCTACGCTTCTAATTGCACAAACATAAATAAGCCGAGTACCTACTTATTGGAGTTGTTCAAGATTTTTATGCATTTGCGTGTTGCGAGCGTCTATAAGATACATTTAACGCTTCATAGTGGATATTTTTTTTTGTAAAGGATATAAAGTGTTATACGTAATAATGTTAATTTGTCTGTAATTAGTAATCATCGAATAGTTAACTTCGAGATAAATACAACCCTATCCCCTTCACTATAAAACATAAAATAAATTAGTCTTTGGTTTCCAGCTCCATCCCTTTCTATGATATGGATTTCAAAAGGGATGGACATAGTTTTAGTCCAAGTTTAGTTTAGTCTTCGCTGAAACCATGAGTAATAAGGGGGTATATGTCTTACTAAAATAAGGAGTAACAGTCACATTCGGAAACACTACTCATAACAAGGTCTATTTTTAAATTAGCGTCCTGCTATTTGTATGCAAAATTGAGATTGACGACGTCTCAAAGGCCTAACATTGAATAACGTTTCAGAATACGTCATTACAGGAGTAATTCCTAGGTACGATAGTATTCTGGACAACTTCCGAAATATTTCGCCTTATTCCAAGATATTTTATACCAATAACACCTTGTCGGGTACACAAAGCTGGAAGATAAAATCAATTACGAAACTTACCAAGTACAACGGATTATATAAATCAGTTTACAATGTTGCGTTCGCACTTTAATAATCCCATTTGTATTTAATCCTGTATTTTGGAGGAAATGGAACTTATGTTTTGTTGCTAGTTAGCGAAGCTTGTCCCAAGAGAGTGGAGCTGGTACTGACGCTTACAACTAACTCCATTTACCCTCAGTCGTTAAGACCAAGATGTAAAATGGAAATTAGTACCGCAAGTATAGGTTTTAACCCGTCGATTTCGTTTGCGTATTGGTGAGGCTCGAAATATGTTGATACTTTTTCGGACGAGGGTTGTCTTTGCTTTACGAAGATGGTGGATCGACACGTAATTTCGATCCACACCAAATAGGTGTACGCTATCGAAATCGACATGTTACAACATGTTTAAGCCGGGTTCAGTACTCCTATCACGAGTTTGCCACCGTTTTCGTAATCTATACTCCCTAACGTCACTCGCAATATTTGTATGAGATTTTTTAGTTCTTCACGTCACCGCTAGGAGTCGCCTCCCAATTTCTCATACTAATATTCGGCGGAGACGCTAGGGAGTATAGATTACGAAAACGGTGGCAAACCCGTGATACTGGGGGCCAATTATGATCGTTTAAGCAGTGCGTGTTAATATACGCTAAGCCGTTGGCCCTACGCCTGAAGCCCTACCATTACCTCTTATTGCCATGATAGTTTAACTCTTATTATGAGACAGATGTATATGACGAGTATAAGACTGTCACTTTCATACAGTGGAACTATGATAGCAATAAGATCTTATGGTAAGGCCCCTGATCTCTCTCCGGTCTTGGCGGATTGCTGTCCCATCGGGCTAAGAGAGTGAGGGAATAAAGAGTGCACCTGTGTTTGCGCAACTTATGCACCATACTCTCCTGCGCAGATGACTGATTCCGTTGAGATTAGCCGCCGTTACCGAAATTCGGCAGGATATCATTATTATTATTGATCTATTTTGTTTAATTTGACTTTTAACGAAACGTCAAAGATCCGAAGTTCTTAATATGCTCTGCTTGAACCGATGATGGTAGGACCCCTGATTTACATTACACTAAAAAATTTACGCCCAGAAATTGTTGTAAAACATTTTCTGCTTTTAACTAAGGATATGTGATATTTGTCCCTCAGCGACAATATTTGGTCAACAAAGATAAAAAAATATGATACCGAATATCCCAATACAGTAAGGCCTAGACTAGTCTAACCACATTACCTAAATTAACGACTTATTCTCGAGCGCTCCAAAAAACTGTTCCTAGCGGCTCCAAAATATTTAAAGAACAAAATTTTTTTTGAATATCTGATATCTTCTGACGTTCTAGTACATTTCGTTGTTAGGACAAATAGCTCAAATATGACTATAACACCACCTTATTTAAATTCTAATACCCTAGTAATTGTGGTTATTAAGACGAAATAGCCCAAACGTATGTCTTACAACTACCTCCTTTAAGTTATGATGAACTTATTGTTAAAAATAATAATAATTAACCACGGAATTAATCTATGGAGATAAATTTTGCGCTGCGAAAAAACGATGCGCTGAGCACGTGAAACGAAGAAAAAAATCTACTACTTAAATTTTAATCAACTTTGACTAACAGAATAGGTCGAAATGTCGCTTTGGCCTTTGAAAGTAAAGGAAGGCAAATGTCATTAGACGGTCCAACAGATTGACGTTCGTGTAAAGGTAAGGGTATCCGGGATCGCCTCGTTGTGAAGCGGTGAGTTACGGTAATGTTCTTAATTGTACCTTAATGTGACGGATCCAATTTCTTGTTCCGTAACGCTTATAGTTAACACATTCCACATTATAGTTTGAATTTTATAGATAGGGTATAGTATAATTTATTTATTAAAGTCGGGGAACCATTTACATTTGTTAGAGATACATAAGATATGTACAGAACATAGATATCTATTAAATAGACAGTTTCAAAATCCTCAAAATATATTAAAATACTTACAAATTACAGTACAACAATCAAAAACAAGATGACGTTATCGTAAGGGGTAGTAGTTTTTCTATCGTATTATTTTTCGTGTATTTAAAACTAAGTACAATTAAGTAGTGAGACATATCTAACCATAAAATAGAGTTATCAAGTGTGTCTCTACACCATATGTCATTATTTTCATTTTTATTATTCAATCACAAAAAACTTAAATATATGTTAATGTGATAAATTCACGGATGCACGATTGAAGTTAGTAAAACCATTAGACGGTTCAAAGATGTGAGGGTAGCCAGCAATGTCTATCTGTATGTTGATTGTACATTGCTTATCACATGTGGCTCTGTAATAGGGTAATTTCCTTCCTTTGTTCCAAAGGACTAGAAATAATAATGGTAGCATGCACAGTTCTGGTTACCTCTGGTACCCAGATATTGTTTTGACATACGTAAATTGTATTTTATTGTAGCATGTAATACTGTATTTTCAGTACATGCCTTTGTTTTAATTAAATGCTGGCCTATGGCAACACTTTTTAATTTAACGCATACATATCACCATGCCGCAGGTAATGAGAGAGAATAGCGCCTTTACACTCTACCGTTCCTTTTTATTTTCCTATGATACTTAATTCAAATTTTATATGAACCCTTTGACCTTAAATATAATTAATGACTGCGATATAGCTACGGCCCTTGAGCCCCTAGCCATATTGAAGTAGTTTAATGTAGTGTTTTAGATGAAGTGCCGAGAATATTGTCAATTTAGAAGATAGCCTGTTTCTGGGACCCAGATTACGCCGCGGTCGCAACACGAGCCCAACCTAAGTAAACACGGTAACCAAGTTCGTTAGTATCCCGATGATTTCGCTTAGGGAAAAAGGACCAGTATATAAGGGTCCCTGCATGCGGTCCTGTCTGTTTACACAGCTCTTTGGTGAAGTTTATTAAATACGTTTTCTTTTGATAGGTAATATATATGTTGAGCAAGCATTTATTTATAGAAAAACTTTATTAGCTTGGTTTAAATATAAAGTCAACAGGAGGGCGGCTTCCTATATTGATCGAAAATTGTTTCACGAATTAATTAAACGCGCACTAACCGGGATCTCGGGTCAAATCATGTTTCCTAATTCCATTCGCGTATATATATCATACATGCTCTTGTTACCGTAAATGAATGGAAGCCAGTCTTCTGTAGGCCTCTATTTTGTGCCATATAGGCAAAGAAGGGCGACCGCGAGACATTTCACTTCACCTTCCCGTCTTATTGTTGTGATACACCCTCGTTATGTATACTTACTATAAATATACCATTTTAGGAAACATTGTACCTTCGTACAATATCGCGAGGGGAATTTTCGAGTTTTGTACTTGAACTTATGTAAATCGCCTCAATAGTTTTATGAATACTTCAGCATAATTAAGAGATAATGGAAACAGAAATTCAATAGATGTATGTCGAAGAGGATCATAATATTAGAGTGTCTTTTATCTAAATGGAACGATAAGAGCGTGTCTAGCATAAATTAAATCACAAGCAGTGTTGGTAAATTCGTCGGGAGAATTCGGTATTCCTATTCCTAAACGGTACCGTATCTTACAGTCTGTCACTCAGGTCCTGTGTCAAAATTCTAATTAAATTATCAACCTCCCAAGGACATTTAGTGGCAAAATTAATTTATCCGCAAATTGACGTGTTGAGAAATATTCAAACGTTCAGGCTTATCACTACGACTGTACGCCTGAGTTAAGCGATTATGTGGAACGTGGCCGATTATAACACTTGTTCGTCTCTCCTCCCCTGGGATGTGTGCTAGCGAGGGATGGAGTGCGTTGTATGTGCGTGTGAAAAATGTTTATCGCGTGATATCAAATATGAATGAGGCGAATGAATTAGGTTTTTTATTATTATTAACTCACTTCTGTTATTTACGCATTGCCCATGGAAAACGGGACAACTAAAGCATAATAGAAAATCTACATTGACCTATATTGCTAGAACATTTTTGCACACACCGAAAATAGCGCCTGAAGATCTCGGAGTACATCAAACTTAGGCTAATTCCAGTGAGTAGCGAAAGTACTTGTACTTGTCTATGTGCGTGAGCTTGTCTATGAAGTGTTACGGGTTATAAGCGGCAGTTGGGAGCTGGTCATCTGTTTGTTTTTACTTTGTGTATAAAGGCAATTAAAACTCCAATTTGTATTGCTTCTATTTAAAAAAACCCAGCGAGAAAAGCTCTTTGGACAGTTTTCAATGGCTTATTGTGATTCATGTTACAGCTTTATGTAGAAGAAGACAATTGCCTTGTTTCTTGCCGGTGCATCTCAAATAGCAATTTTCCATGCCGGTGTGCTAGCGCGTGAACCTTGAGCAGTGCCGTACTTGGACTGGGAAATAAATATTATTAAAATATACCGAATATTTTAAAACGAGTAATAATTTAGTAATAATATATGCTTATTCACCGTCATCACGGAAAAAATGTTAAGACATGACGTCATGTTAAGATGTTTTTGGTAGGTATGTATATATACAACATTCTTTGCTTAGATATCATAAATCCCCCCGGGGTCCCCGAAGGGGTAAGCAGAGGTGTTGTAACAACAACACCCACATTTCACCGAATATGATTAAGTGTCAACGTGACAGAGGGTGAGTCCATTGCCGTCTCAGGCTCTATACATACGTCTTTGAATTACTTCTCAGACAAACGCAGGTTTCCTCACGATGATTTCATAAAAAGTATGTACAAGATACCAGTTGTTGCGCATTTAGTTTTCGAACCAGTTTTAATATTACTCCAACATCATTTGCATATGCAGTCCTTTAAGGATATTGTTAGCCCAAATTTGTATGCGTTACCAAAAAATCTTACAACCCAAGCTACTGAACCTGTCGTACCCGAATCGCCCTTCGCAACCATTGGCTGAAGTGCCGTCAACACTTTCCAAACCAATGAGTCTGCTGAATTCATTTTCCATTGATGTAAGAAGGCCTATATGAACCCAAAGCCTACTTTGATGTGGCCTAGATAAGATAGGACAATATGTCTCAAGACACAGATCCGTCGACAAGGGGCGCAATTTATTTCCCGTCCCTCTTTAGCGTCGTTAGTAAACTGACGGTAGCGCCCCGAAAGATTTTATTGCTTTTTTAAACTTGACCTACAGATAAAAGACAAAAAGCTTTGAACAGTTATTTGTTTCACTATCAACAAAAACGAGTGAAGCGTGCTTTACTGTTAATAAAGGCTGGAATTGAAACAAAACAAAGTTAAGCTACGACTTCGTCAGCAGCAGCCGGCAGCCACCGGCAAGAAGTTAAATAGAAGGGTAAAAACTCCAAACGCGATACATTACCCAACTTGTTTAATCAGTTTGTTTAGAATGGAGTGCTGTGAAATGTTACTCAAGTACGCACCTGCTTTATTTTATAAAACTGCTAACTTTAGTCACGCACCCACTTTACTATATGTGTAATTGTGGAATTTGATGCTCTTCGTGTTCTACATACTAAATGTGTGAAGTAATATCTCGATTGAGCTTAATACTTCGATTTATTTATTCACGAATATAGAAATGATGTAGAATGAATCGTTGCGTTATATTACAAACATCAAACAAACGAACTATTACGACGTAAGTGCAAGTTACTGTACCAACAAATTGTCCAATTTCTACATATCTATTTACTCTACGCTGTTTTACTCACCCTTTGGTTTCACCAACTCTTGTCATTTCCAGTATAAATGCAACATGCTGAAGCGCTTAATTAAAGGTAAATTGCCTTAGGATTAATTAGAAAAACAGCTATTTAGAATTAATTTTTTTTTCACTATAATTATTTTTAGAATAGTGTGTCTACAAAGGAATAACACAAAGAGCATCTAAAATGTATTGTGACTGATTTAGGTAATTCATTAAAACATGCGAAATCCGATAATAATAAAATCTATCCTCTGCTATTTAGCCAGGAAACAGATGTTAGCACATGTCACATTCAACTAGGAATAATTAATGTTTGTATGGCCTATGCGCTAATGTATGAAACAGTAATCCACGTAGTCGCAGTGCCTGCGTGCATTTCATGTAAGCCATGGATAGCTTCAGCTGTCGGCCTTTGATTAAATATTTAAACCGTGCGTTCCGTTTGCCGGAACAGTTTGTTTGGGCTGTGTGCATTTGTGATTGCGATTCTCTGGCGATATGGATTCTATCCGATTCTAATCTGAAATATCTAAAGAGTTCAGAGAAATATATCAGAACTACTTATGACTTTTGTGAACCGACGTATACTTAAGAGATCATCATCATCATGAATCATAAGGGTGACAAGTAAACAAACGCTTGTTTTTAAATATCAACATATTATTTCGATACAAATATTTTAAAGCTTACAAGTTTGTTTAGTAGAGCGAGCTAATATCAGGGCCTGTAGACAAAGTAACATCATGCTCACGCTTCGCTAGTAGAAACGATACAAAATGTACGGGAATGACATACGTCACGTGACAGATTTATGACATTTCTATACATTTTTTATCGTTAGCGTTAGCGCAAGCGCGAGAGCATGTTACTTTGGCTACAGGAATTCCTGATATTAGATTGATTCCTGATATTATGAGAAATTATTTTTGTGTTGTATAGTTCATTCATCATGGACGGCTTGAGGCTTTATAATATCACGCTGTGGTGCCAATGGAAAATGTTTTAAAAACGGAAAAGATTATCAGAAAGCAACATACATTTTATCTTTAACCTACGCTGATAATCCCACGGGGCACAGCTAGGAGAATAATATTCTATGGTTAAATGCAAATGTTGCAAACCGCTAATAGTTACTTACAGACAATTCGGATATTTTAGTTTGTCCAACAACCTTTACTATACCGGGGTGAAAAATTACTATGTACTTAGTAAAAACTAGCTGTGACCCACGGTTTCTCCCGCATATACTTAATCTCATGGGTATTTATATTATAAAAAGTAGCATAGGTCTTGTTGAAATTAGTTCAGCCGTTTCTGAGATTAACCGGAACAAACAGACACAGAGACGGATAGACGGGCAGAAATAATGTTTAAAAATTGTTTTTTTTTAATGTGTACCGTATATACATTCAAATGGGTCATTCAGTGAAAACAATTTAGATTGTTATACATAATTGATCGGCGGTAATCAATTGTGGCAAAAAACTAAACTACAGTTAAGGAAAGTGTACTTCGATGGTCCCTGTGACCGATTGATCAACTCAATCTTTGGATTTTGAAAGTTGAACAAAAAATGACTGATTGTTTATTCTGTGTCGTAAAACGAACTCCACAGTTGAGTTTTTGTCGGTTGTATAATGCTTAAAAAGATTTCATGTAAATTGAATGATTTCTAATAAGCTAACAAAAGACATCTATTGTAAGCGTGAATCTCGAGGCCTCACGCGTACGACTCGTGGTATACATATGCATGACAGCCAAGTTTGAGGAATAACTTTAGATGCTTTTCAGACTCATAAATATTAATCGCGTTGAACTTCACTCCATATTACTACGTTTTGTTACTTATCACATCAACTATGCTACAGACATATTTTTGACGTGAATATGTTTTATTTATTTCGGAATAATCCTAAGCATATTTACATTACTTAGAGGTTTTACATTTTTCGGACCTTGAATTAGTATCTCGTTACAAATACCTACTGAAGTTTCATCAGAAAGTTATTTTGTTCAATGTAACTTTTTTTCTACTGGACGTCAGGAGTCAGGAGTTTATTATAACGGTAACATTTCCGTTTCTATAAACATTATTCAAAATCATAGGTATATAGTAGTATAGTCATAGGTATTTAGAGGAAATATTGCAATTTTTTTTACCACAAGGACCACTTGATCATCATTATCCTCTTTTTTTATTTTCTTTACGATATGGTCTCTGGCAGTTGGCGGAGGGAGTTACCTGAAGTGGTTAACCAGACAAAGGGGCGAGACCCCAGGGGCCTCCAGCCAAACTTAAACTTAAAAACTAAGCAACATAGCTAAGGGCGCCGCGGTGCGGGGCTCGGCTAAGGGCGTTGCTGGGGGATGAGTTAAGGTGCTGGATCTGAATGGTACCTAATCACTGTCCTCTTGCTCTTCCCTTATCCCATGTTTAATATGTGCAATGTGTTTTTTTGTTTCATTTATCTCTATCAACCGTTATATTCACTTTCTAGCCACATAAATCACACAATCCATCCATACGTCCTAGTAGTGTAGAATATTAAGTAGAGGCAGAAAAAAAATAGGTCAAATAATTCCCGGAAGTTTACCTACTGTGGTACTAAATCAAATGGTATCTGCGTGAGCACTTGTTTCTTTTTATTAATGAATAATGTTTATGGTGCGCGCGGCGATGGTCGGGTTATCGTCTCATTTCCGCTCTAAATAATAATTTCAGAGCGAATCCTACATCAAAGCTGTAAAAGAGAAACAGTGGGAGTGACCGAGTGTTTGTTAACAACGGGCCGAGAGCCGAATGAAGATATCTCGGCTGGAGAGCATCTTGACCTGACACCGGTAACAATTGAACAAAAATATCGAGTGGGAGAAAAGCGGTAACCTCTCCATTTGTTCTTTCTTACAAGAACGATTTTTTCGGTCACTTGAAGCCTTAAAGGGTGTATAATACTACGAGAATGCAATACAAAGTCGACGAAATAGAACTTGTTGGTTATACTTTTCAAAATAGCAAAGTCAATATTTTGTCGTCGTGTGTTTGAAGAATATATCTCCGCTTAGAGCCAGCTTCCTTGTAATCTAAAGTTTCTTAGGTGCACTTTTATTTCAGTGAAACGAGTAATAGGTACTTACACTATTTCTTATTTCTGGGAAAATTATTTTAGCGATAAATATGGTGTCTTATTCAAGTTGGTTGAGATCATCATTCAATAGTGCGTGTCATTGACTGACTGACACATAAAGCACATCCTAAATCTGTGGAACCAGAATTTAGAAAGTAGGAAATATTTCTTGTAGGGTGCACTAGTTTCGCGACACCGTTGTTTTATTTATTACTAGCTGTGCCCCGCGGTATCACCCGCGTAGACTTTATTTAATGGGTGACGTTAGCTCGCTAAAGTAGCCTAAGTTACTCCTTGTAACATAACCTCTCTGCCAGTGAAAGTTCCGTTAAAATTGGTCTTGTTTGGAGAGATTAACCAGAACAAACAAACAGACAGACAGACAAACAGACAAAGAAAAATTCTAAAAAATAGTTTTTTTTTAATTTTAAGCTAGAACCATCAGTGTGAAAAACTATTGATTTGGAATTATAAAAAGACACTTTAATGTGTGTATGTAATGTATTTATCTGTATATATATTGTAAAAATTCATATGTTGGATTTGATTATTCCTAGAATCATTGATCCAGTAAAAATAAATGTATTGAAGCCAGATACCCATAATACATTAAATTAATAATATGTTTCAAAAAAGGGTTACGTGCTACTCGAAGCATTATGACATGAGGACTGTCCTGTGATAACTTAATTGACCCTAATAAAGGTCAAGTGCACACTCACAAGATGAGGTCTTTAATGTTCAATATTTTGGAGACTGTTAATACAATTTAATATAGTTTGAACGTCTCATCTTGATTCGGTAGACACAAAGCACTACAAGCCCGTTGAAAGTGACTGTAGCTGTAGGCGATACGATAAATCGCTCCCAAAAATACTCACACATACTATGCTCCAGCATCTAATGTAACCTTCCTTTGTGTATGTTAGGTCTCGTTTACAGACGTCCAAGATCTGATATCAGACTCCGACATTTATTAAGTATCATGAATATATATTAAGGCGTCTGAAATTATCAATTTGGCGCTTAAGGTATATTAAGGTGTACCCATTTTATACAAATGAAGAATAAATATGGTAAAAACACCATATTTATTCTTCGTCTGTGTTAAAAAAAATCACATACGATTTACACAGGTGGCTCTACGATGTTAACGTACTTACCTATATTCATGTTTTGGTTTAAATTTCATATTAAGTACCTTATTATTTTGGATACCTTTCACATTTCTTGGAAGTCGACCACATATTTCGTGATAATGAACAAAATTCACAAAGGATCACAGACCATTTTTGAACTTGAAACACGTAAACGCTTTTAAATGGAATTAATTAAACACGACCCAAATCTAACTCCAGCATAAGTTAAATGTTGTTGAGTTAATATACATAATTTGAGGATTGGTCAGTTCGGATTGGAGTATCCTCCGTCGAAACAAGTTATCAAATTAAGGTCTGTACGATGTCGTCTCAGTCCCGTTGCGGTATTGTTGAAAACCATTAATTAACTTGCAAATATCGAGCTTGACCGGGTTTAACTACTGCATTAAGACCAGTACGATAATGGACCTCTCAAAGGATAAGTACTTCATTAACATGTTGATGAATCTGTTCTTAAGCTTATGTTAGATAGCTAATATTAGTTTATATGTTCAGATCTATGTGAAAGTCCTTGTGATCGTTTTGTATTCAATGTATCTTCACGTGTTGTTTCTTTGTATTGAATAAAGCGCTGTTTGCTATGCCACGGCCAGTAGCAGCGGCATGACGCCATGCGCCATCATAAAACAATCACACATACCTATGTAAATGTAGTTTCATAAGTACTTACCTCACCTCAGTAGCTTCGAGTCGCTTGTCTACCTACAACCCGCAGATTGAACCAGGCACCATAGAATTGTAATTTAGAACCGCCATCTAGTGAAAAACTCGCAAGACAACATACCGCTGGCGCATGGCGTCGGTCGCTCGGCGTCGTTGCCACTTCATTCCCGTCCCGGACAAGACAACGCAAACTTTATTTTTTGTTTCACTTCAAGCGCTTTGCCGTCTCTCTCGCACGCACCGGTTTGAGACTTGAAATTGTTCAGCCTTGGGCCAACGGTCGCCTGAGTATAACGTGTTGTTGCTCCCGTGTCGGAAAATTCGCGCCAAAGTTTCACAGAGGATTGAGAAAATGAGAAAATTTTCTGAAGTGCATCAAGTTACAAAGTGTGTTTGTAGTTAATTCCGCCGCGACTACGAACAAAAGTGTTAAAGTTGGGCAATGTTAAACGTTCTCTTTTGTGTGTCTAACATAATGCATGACAGTTAAGTTGGAGTTAAGTAATTGTTAAAAAATATGTTGTGCTGCAAGATGGGAGCATAGGATTTCTTGATCTGTGCTGATAATTGATAGAAAGTATTGCGGCGACATCATGGACACCACCCGGCGGCTTTCACCGTTTACTTTGGTGCTGATTTGTGCAGGTAAGCGGACCTACTTACTTTCTGACTCACCTTAGCTCAGCACGCCGCGCTGTGGACCGCCGCCGTCGTTGTATCAACAACCGAGCCTTCGAGGTGCTACGTGTGCGTTTGTGGGCTCTTTACAGACGTGATGTGTATGCATGCATGCTGAGTAGTGTGCATGTAGAATATCAATGCATGTATTAGTATTTTAGTCAGTCAGTGAGCTATTTTATTCCACTATTTCAGATGAGATAGTTCAAATGAAAAGCTGATAAGTACTACGTGTACTTAACTTAAATAAACTGGGGGATTTATTACCTCAAACATTAAAAAGTTATACCTACATAGTTTTCAAAATAGTATATGCAACATTAACACAAGTATTTGTGAAAGAAGTTTGTCAGAAGAGAGGATACAAATAATTAAGGCAATTAATTGGCAAAATAATGGAATGACGAATTAGCGCGATATGCTCCTGACATTTTGCATGGGTTCGTTCAGCTCAGGCGGGAACTTAAGCTCCGGTCGGATTTACAAAGTTACAGTGACATGGAGTGTGTGAAAAGCGAGCCCTTTATGTCAACCAACCGTTACGTTGCATTTCCTCAAAGTGGATAAACACACACATATAAACTCATTAATAACGGTTATAATAATAATAATAGGTATAAGTTGTCACACTACGAAGAAAACTATCGTAAGAAAACATGATTACGTCTGAGAAGAAATACAATTACTTACTTACTTAATTTTACGCATGATTGGACTCATCGTGAAGAACATTATAGTCATTCATATTAGCGTTAACATGAAAATTCTTCAGTCAGCTTGTGCTGTGGTAAGGTACTTATGCAGGTACTTATGCAGGTTTCAAGATTACACATTTACAATAGTTTTGTATAAAAAACCGCCAAGAAAAAGATTCTCAATTTATTTTACAAATTGTATGCATTTTTAAATAAATATAAATAACTATAGTTACTCCTTGTAGCATTAGCTATCTGCCAGTGAAAGTCCTGTTAAAATCGGTCCGTTTCAGAGATTACCCGGAACAAACAGACAGACAGATATTTTTTTTGTTTTTTTTCATACTTTCGTATACATTTAGTGAAAGACTGTTATGGAATTACAAATAGTCACTTCAATTTTATTTATCTTCATAGATGTAAAGATGTTATAATAAATGTTACCGTCCAAACGAAATATTAGTATAGGTTTGTCTTTTAATACCTACAAACTTGTTGAACGTTTACTTACAATATCAGGAGCTACTTTTGCAGAATTTGTCTCCTACCAAAGTTTTAACATAACTTGTTCAAATATTCTAATTTAGTTATGGATTGAATTTTACTGATAGAAACAGAAACATTATGGAGATACAACTTCTTTAGTACATTCCTAGATCTGACAGTATGTAGGCAAACATAATTGATGTTCTTTTTCACATTTATTAATTTCCTTGTAGTCGTGTCATACCCATACATATGAATAATCCATTAGAATTGATACCAGTGTGTAATTTTTCTAATGACTAGAAAAATAAGTGGACAAGTAAATTTCTAAACGAAAAATAAGAGAGCCGTGGTGTCCTCGGGATTTGTGCAGTCGCCTGCTACGCAAGCGACGCAAGTTCGAATCCCAGCGGGGTCTATACCAATGAGTTTTTCTAAAAAAACTTATGTGCAGTGATTTCACACCACGTGCTTTACGGTGAAAAAAAACATAAAGAATAAAAATAATAGTAATATTAAAAAAAAAACTGATCATATTCGATATTTTAGGCAGTAGGCGATGCCCATCTACTTCTGATTAATTGGGCATCATTAGAAGTAATAAATGAGTTTGACGTAAATCTTAATCTCACCTTCGATAATTTCGAAGAAAGTTTCCTAATGAGTCACTCAATGAATGTTAATGATAAAGATGAACGCCAAATTTGTAATGACTTACCAGAACAAACGTATCGTTGAAGTCTGACACTGTTACATTACACAATAGCATGACGCTATTATTTAATGGATACCCATAGTTATTGCATTCCATTAACAATGGTAAATTGTCGACATTCATAAGTGCCTTACCAGGGCCTAAACTGAATTTTATTTTCATTTCTAATAGTCATTTTGTATTGTGGTTCATCGAGGATGCCTAGACCCGAAATTGTCACGTGCATAAAATGTATTTCTAAGACTCAAATATAATCAATCAATCAAAGATATGACTATTTTATGGTGGCCCTAATGGTATTTCTAGTACTCTGAGAAGATGAACAATCAAACTTATTCGGAACACAAACGAAGCGTAAAATTTAACTAACATCTAGAATATCTTAGGAAGTTGCGGTAAGTTCCCTGACTGAAATATCAAAACTAAAAGGAACCCCGAATAGACAGTACGAGCAAAATAAGGACTTTAATTTTACTCCAACACGCAACAAGAACCATGTTTGTCTGTAAATCCATCAAAGATTCGGCAAATTTAACTGCCTGTGCTTAAAGATAATAGTTAGTCATGAGAAATTTGCTTTCGGAATCACTCAGTACAAAAATCCTGGAACGTTATATGAAGTAATCATAATCAATAGACAAAGAAGGTGTAATTATTTTACATTTGGATTGTGTTTTCTCAGTTAATTATATTTTAAGGATTTAAGAATCTAAATCATGTTTAGAATTATAGCTTTCAAATTTAACATTTTTAAAGTCTGAAAATGTAATTTATTGTAACGAAGAACGTATTTCCTGACGCAAATAATAAATGTACTGATTGATTTGAAGTGGACTAAGTATTTTTTAAGGTGCTTTATTACCGTATTATATTGAATTTGATACTAAGTCTAAATCAGAAGCATCTAGGTTAATGTAGCGTTAGTTCCGAAAACCTCTTGATGCTAGCGATGGGTTTGAATGCGTAAATTAGGCAACGGCGATGGTGGCGAGAGAGTGAAATCATGTTTATAGAAACCGGTTTGGATGCAGGTGTGCGCCCGCGCCGTCGACCAGCTCCTCTGTTTTTACCGACTTGTTTAAAGTACATCTTTCAAGTTATCCTGTGTTGTTGCCTTATAGGCGTTGATAGACGGCTCTTCTTCATTACTAACCTTCATAACCAAATCTCATTAAGTAAAACGCAAATGCTTCCTTTGTCTATAAAAATACACATTTTTGTTTGTTGATGCCCAAAATTATTAACCTAATAAAATATTCAGTAAGTAATATTTCAGCGAACCATTTCACTTCTGATTTAAAATTTAATGCATAACTGGCACAACCTTTACACTTTTCATATCAAGACAATAAACAGAATATATTATGACGAGTAAACCGAAGCCTTTAGGATAAATGAAGCGTGCCAAGAAGGCATAGCATTGGATGATAGGCAATGCAATCGGTGAAACCTCGAACAGTTTCATAGTTTTATAGTTAGGCAGTGTTTTGGAACAGATTCAAAAGTCTCTGGAGGTCCTTGATTATATGAATTCGTAGTTAGAACTATTGATACTGGATACGATGAGTTTGGTGGATAATGAAAAATAAAACATGCCGAATGTTTGCAGTTCCTTATCGCATTTTGATTAAATAATTAAATACAAAATAACTTTTCTAAATATTGTCAGGATCCATAAAGCAAATAATTAGAGTATTTTATTAATTAAACACCTCCCGTCCTTCCGAAGTACCGTGCTTCAAACTTTAAGTAATGATTGATCACACTGAATATCGATCGGAAAAAACTGTGCAAGCTTAGAGGCACCTTAAATTCACAAGAATTGTCGTCCACTTACAAAATTATCTCGTTCCGAGAGAAGCTTAAGACTCTCATCTCCCCAATAATTCAATAAAACCGGCTCCCAATGCCATACTGGGCTTAAAAGTATTTCAAATTCGGGTAAGTACGAATAGAGGTAGTAAATAAGTTTGAAGTTAAATTCGAGTTCAATTAAGTAAAGCGCAAACTATCCATAATTTAAGGCTACCTTATTCTGGGAGAATCCTTGTATATTTATTGCCCTGTTCACTCGGTAACTGAAGAATTTCAATTGAACCGAGAGAATAGAAAAAAAAACAAATCACACGTAAAGCCCCGAATAGTTCCGATAGTAAATGGTTAAATTTATTGTATTGAAGTACACGTAGACTACCATGTTGAATGTCGATTCCAGTAAAATTCAGGGTGACCGCACTATGAAATTAGTTCGGTCAGGTTTAGATCTAACGTGAGCCAATCAGTTCAAATTGGTGTATGATTTCTTTCCTTCATTTATTTGATTCCCAACGGTTAGCCAGGTGGGTCGTGCTGGTTCAGTTCACAGGGAGCTCGTTTACGCTTATTGCCGCTTCCGCTTGTATGGGACCCGATTGTCTGGACTCCTCCTCATTCGCCGCTGAATGACCCTCATCATGTCACTCTCCATGCGTGAAACTATCACTACGGTGTTGTTGTTACACACAACATTTGCGTCCACACCGAGCTGAATATCTTACCTATGTCAAAAAAAACCTGTTTTGTTTATTAGTATTTATTTATGTTGATGACAATATTGACAATCAAACTAATTACAATGATTCGGTCTCTGGATTCAGGGAAGAAAATCGTGCTAAAAAGCCTATTTTTGTTTAATTACTAAAAGCAACTGTAGTAAGTAATGAGCGTAAATTAATTTACATTTATGGATACAAGTTATTGTTTCAAGTTTTTGAATAACGTTATATGATGAAGAAGGTTCGATTTGTGTCAAGTAAATGTCAAGCGTGTTATTCTATAGGTCGTTGAGACTCAGTTGTATTACAATCACCATTTATTCTGTGGCATTAGTATGAACAAAAGTAATTTCCGTCTTCTTGGCAGTGGTAGCATGGACCTTGTAACGTATATCCAAGTTAAATCTCTTCGATCGTTTATCAGGGCGCCACCGTTAATCATTTATAACTGTCACACAGTTGGTGACACTTTCTTACATTACTCTTATAGGTATTTCAAAGTGTCAATAGGTTTTCTCTACCTTCTCATTACTGCGATTATATTTTATACAAATATGTTTTTTATCATTATGATTTATTGAATTACTTTTTTATTTTCTAACACGATTCGTTTCCAGATTTGATCACTTAGAATATTATTTTATGTACATTTGGACTTTAAGTATAGTATGACAAATTTATGACGAGCTTTATAAACTATAGTTTCAATATAATCGAAAGAAAATATTAGATAAGTACGTAAGTATATTGCCATTATTAAATGTCACGGTTAACGTACATTAATATTGCACATATTTAAGTTGTTAGTTGTTTACAAGGCTAGGAGAGGTTCACTGTAGCTATTGAACTGTGCTCGAACTTCCATTGTCCTCGTCGCCACTCACTAGCTTGTGTTAGCAACATGATCTAGTACCGGTAGCATGGCCAAGTAAGACAAAAGTTTAGTCACCATATTTGTTATAGGTTCAATCTTGCTCTTAGCAATTTATAGCAACTTGCTTTGCGTTGCTATTGTAAGCAACGCGAAGCAAGTCGCTATAAATTTCCATATCATTTTCTCTTCCATGGTTGTAGTATTGCACAACTCAAACAAAGACAAATATTCTTTGTAATATCATGATCATTATAAAGATCAGGGGCAACTATTATCGTTTAAGCAGCGCGTAGTAAGAACTTCTTAGCTTTGACGTTTAATTTTACAGTAAAGAAATTACCTACGCCTATGATAGTAGGCCCCCAGGTACAGACTGATAACCATAATGAATTGTCTTGCCATCAAATATCACAAATATATCCATGGGATATTATTATGTGGCTTGGTATATAATCCTCTAATTGACTATAATTCCCTGCTTCGTCGAAGGTAATTTCTTATATTACGAGCTTTTCATGAGGTTTTCCTTAATAAATAATAAGTATAATATATTTTGAGAGCATTGCTTATTTTATTATCATGAATGTTACATCGTAGTTACTGACTGATATTCTTGTATATATTTCTAATAGCAGATTATTTATTTGTGTAGCGAAAGTAACAAGAGCCCATTATCCATCGGATTCACCCGTTGGCAGTACAAGTCTCGTTATAGAACTTTATTTCTCTAATGTTGGCCCCCCCCTTATATACATTTTCCTGCGGCTCATAGCACGTAGCACAAATATTTTAGGTTTAAAACTATAGCTACTATTAATTTCTAGATCTCACACTATTCTATAAGGAGAGAGAGAGAGAGACTATTCCGTTAATAATTTGGCATTGAATGTGTATTGTCTATATATATTTTTACTTGCGTAGACTTAATTTCATGGGTGGCCCGCGGAAGCCTAAAGTTTATTTTTAATAAAAAGAAGTTAGTCCTTGTAAGTGTAGCTATCTACCAGTGAGAGTCCCGTTAAAATCGGTCCAGCCTTTTCGGAGATTAGCCGGGACAAACAGACTGACAGACGGAGATACATACATATGCTCACGCCTGTATTCCCCGAAGGGGTAGGCAGAGGTATTGTAATCACAACACCCACTTTTCACCTAAGATGATTAAGTGCCAACGTGACAGATGGTGAGTCCATCGCCGTCTCGGACACAGACGGAGATTTTTTTTTAATTTGAGTACCGTATTTACTTTCATATGAATTTGAGTGATTATTTTGGTATCATCTTTTATATACTCAACGTGTTATGTGGCAGCCTAGCTTTCCACGATGTTAACGGTTTACGTAGCCTAGTTAGTCTATGAATGCTCACAATTAGGGTTGTCATTCACGGTTGCTCATGACGGTAAAAAACTAATAATAAAGGATACGAGATTTAACATTGTCTTGTATACCTACTCTAAATAAATGTTTTCTTTTTCTTAAAATAAGCAACGTCCTCTTTATTTATTTCAAAAGTTTTTTTTAAACATTTCTTCATGGCAAACAAGTCAATGTCGTCCATATCGAATCTCAAACAGAATCTCAAAATTAAATTAATTTGTATTTAAAATGACATGAAACATACTTACTGTTCGCGGGAAATCATAATACTTTTTACAATAACGAATATTATTTTGGAGCGTAATTAGAATGTCTCAACCTATTTATTTACCACGCGGTGATAATGATGGTTTTATAATTTTCTTTTATTTTTCTCGAATAATGAAATGTCGAAAACAATTTGTTACAGACTAATAATAAAGATTAGGACCTTACGAATGTATAATTTATAGTTACAGAACATATAATATAAGGATCCTGATAAGAATGTGTTGGTGATTATCACTAAATAAAAAAAATCAACTGTTGTGTTATATTTTTGATTTTAAGGTTTTCGTATCAGAAATAGGGTGGCTTTATTTTACATAATAGCTTTATTTATTAATGATCACTTTTTTAGAACACATTTATGGATCTTGATATACTTGAATGTGTTGGTGCAATATAGTGAATAATAAAAAAAAAACCACTCCGAAGCGTTTTTTATTTATTTTTGAGTTTAAGCTTTTCGTAGTTGAAATGTGGTGATAGGAGAGAGACTTGCTACTTAAAGTAGGTACAAGCATTGTGAGATTCGTGTGTGTCAACCCCGCCTTACTAGTTCCACTTACCGTGTTACTACTTGCATATGCTGCCTGCATGCATTAGCTAGTAGGAAAGCAGCCAGTCTGCTTAGTTCTCACGTTAGTTACTGGAATAAAAATAAGCAAAATGGTATTTGACTAAATAAAAGTAAATATGCTCACACCAACCCAGAAGGGTTCCAGAACGGGTAAGCAGAGGTTTTGTAGCAACAATACCCACATTACACCGAATATTAAGTGCCAACGTGACAAAGGCTGATTCACTATACATAGTAGGCATTAAGTATACATACTTCTTTGAATTACTTCTTAGACAAATGCAGGTTTCCTCACGTTGTTTTCCTTCACCGTAAAGCACGTGGTGTGAGATCACGGCACATAAGTTTTTAAACTTGCGTCGCGTGCGTATTAGTTTGTCAAATTTGACTAACTAATATTTACCCCCCCATTTTCACCGAAGTGTGCATTACATAACTAGGGAATCTATTTGGTGCTCACAGACCTCTGGTCTGAGCCCGCATACCCAGACAATGAAAGCGACTACTTAACCTCACAGCCACGACGGCTCTCTATGTGTTGTTTTACTAATCATTTTTAAATGTAACGAACCAGTCTACAATGCAGTAGCTACTTGAAGAGCTGTGTAACATTCTTGTTGTCTAGTCGAGCTAAGGAAATTATTAAGCCCGCTCTTGTCGCACTCTGCGCGGCGCTAATATATTCGTATGAATATTAATCACATCTAATGCTTCCTAATGATTCATCGCAGGCATGCCTTTATCCCCGTCTTGTAAATTAGGATTCTAACTGACTAACAGCTGCTACTTAAAAGGGTGACCACTTAACTAAATTATAATTCAGCGATGTAGTCGTTGTTACAAGAACTTTCGATAAACTGTGACCAACCGTCTTCAATCGGGATGACTTAGTTTGTAATTATTATATTGAATCAGACCTTTCCGGCCACGTGCTCGCTGAAACAGCGAAATGGTCGATTAATTACCGTTAATGGATCCATAGATTTTCTCAATTCCCAAATGAGCTTTTCGACCTACTAGGCTGAATATTATAAAAAAGATGATAAAAATTACAACCATTTGCTGGTAAGTAGGTAAATTAAGTCGCTTTTTGCTCGCCTGCCTTTTTATACCCATGCGAATTCTAAACACCAAAATTGATTTGAGAAAGATACAAATTCTTTCTCAAATCTATTTTGGTGTTCTTATATTCTGTATTATGCTGCAAATAGAACACGTTATGAATAAATTAATCCTTTTAGGATTCTTGCTTAGATATACTACTTAACAGTAGAAGCAGCACTTTTAGTTTTACCTTTAAAGACTATTCTTGAGATAAAGTTTACTTAGAAGCATTATTCAATGCTTCTATGTATTTTAACGGGTCCACATTCAACTGTATGCTTGTAGATGTAGGTACGCTAAATGCATCCAGTCTCTGTCTATCTAAAAATACTTCGCCGTCGAAGGTAATTTTGGCTCGTTATGTGATGTAGGGAATTGAAGATTTGAGATATAAACAATTAAACATCCCGATTTTTACCAGTATTAATTTTATTTTCACTTTATTAAAAGCAAGGGAAAGCTTGATGATGATGGAGTTTTTTTTCAGTTGAATTGGAAATAAGTATCTGATGCTGATCATTATTTCACCTACAGATAATATGTTACTCGGTGATAAAGGCTAAGTTGTATTTTAATTGTGATAAATGTTGTATAAATCTCTTCAAGGCGTAAAAATAAGAGCTGGAAAAAACGATAGACGCAGTACGGACACGAGTGTAGTTCAATTTTACCAGTTCAATAGAACCAGGAATTCCTGAGATTAGCGCGTTCAAGCAAACAAAAAAACTCTTCAGTTTCATGTAGTAATATAGAGTGTGGGTACAAATTAAGATTCGGTTTAAGGCGAGCCTTGCGTTAGGAATTCTAGGAATTTAGAATAAAACACTCTGACGGAGTCGCTGGTATACCGAGTATATTATGAACTCCTTGTCAATCTGTAATTAATACCAAAGTTGAGGAGGATATTGTTATTTAATACCGCATCTCTATTAAGTTTCCTGTACTGAGTAGATACAATGTATTCAAACATATTACACAGGCGAAATAGCTATCACCCGTGTGTTTCTAATAGGATATTAATTTCCTGGAAATGTTTGTTCGTTTCTATTCAATATGTCGAATATAACACGGTAGTTACTTTAATTAAAATACGTCGGAAATGTTCGTAAATCATCCGTTTACACGAATAACATGATAATTGTGAGTACTATAAATAACATAACATTTGTATTTTAAATGATGTAGTTTAGCCTTGCAGGTGATTAATTTAAACGTTCGTAATTAATTAGGGTTTCAACTCATTTACGAGCGGGTACTATTTTTCTTACATTACATTGAAAGGCCGGAGGCCTACACATACTACCATATGCTATACGCCCTTAATTACTTTTGAATTGTAGGTAATATTTCAATTATTATATACATACCTAACATCTCTAATACTGCTACGTATCAAACGGCAGATTTGATTTGTGGTACTTCTAGAATAAAGATGGGATAAGTAAAGAGACATTGGTGAAGTCAGTGAATAGTATCTATAAATAAACATTACTATATACCTAATTCATTATAGATAATATGATAAGCAAATAATTTTGTTTTGGATAAAGGAACGTGATGAGGGCATCCTGAACATTAGCGTCCGTGTAAATGAAGAAGATAGATTCGTGCCCCAGCGTTTAATTACAGCACGGCTTTTCCCGTGTTGACGTCTTCATATTGTAAGAGATGGATAGATTACTCGACCATAGTTATAATTTTATGGTAATTGTATGTTTTTTGATTTATACAAAAGTTGTAATACTTAATGTAAAAGCTTTTCATTAAATCAAATATCTCCAGGAATAAATAAACATGCAGAACCTTGGTTTATAAGACAAACTTCACGGAAATGTTAAAATTACTGCTTCAAGATTTGTATCTGAATGTTCCTGTGAGTATTGGCATTACGTCGATTGTGTTGACTTCTCTTTGTAATTTGCTTTCTTTTCATAAAGTAATTTGATATAAAAACTCAAGGAATTGTCAGGCATTTTACGGCGATTTAAGCCTTGGCAGGTCCAATTGATATGTTGGTTTTATTGATGAGGAACTTTAGAAGCTTCGAACAGTCCATAACTGAATTTATAAATAAATACACAACAAAATTATTTGTAGAACGTAACGCAAATTTGTTATTAATAACCTGTACTCTTCTGTGTTTCATATATTCTCTTTGATTTAGACGAAAAATGTCGTCCCTTCATTTCTGTAGGGTTGTAAAATTTTGTCGATGTAAAAAATGTCCTCAATTTAGTATTTTATCAAACATAATATTTACCAAATGTGCGTCAATGAAGCATACAACATGGAACTCTACAGACAATAAATGCCAATGTCTTCACATCGTACCTCGGAATGCGAACGGCGTCAATTCACAGAAACGTATTCAATGCACGCAATATGCTAAATAAATCCAATGCGATGCGTCCTGTGTGGAAAGTAGACGAACTTACCTCCTCTGTATTCCCTTAGCCGTTGGTTAAAAGGAATACGGCTTGTAAATAACTTTTTCACGCCCATCTATCTTTCGGCGTGACAGAGGAATACGATATAGTTACCAAGCCCAGATTACACTTTACCACATTTTTTATTAATGTGCGCGTTTTCGTGCCATTTTATTTTGCCGCACATACAGAAACGTCGGTATTTGGATTCCTGTTTATTAAGTGTTGATCTCTCTTAATACTTTAAGTACTTTTAGTATTGAGGGGATTATCAAATTACTTGTTTGAATCCAGAATTGATGTAAGTGCATTTTTTTCTCTGAGAACATTAGAGTAGTACGTGCGGGGCTAGGTGGCTCATGCTCCAGTTTAAATACTTAATTGATTCTATTAATATGCTGCTTAATTATACTAAGTAAACTAATACAATGGCGCTGCGTGCGACATTTTAATGACCCAGGTTATATTTAGGGCACATTGTAATGTGCTCAAGTCTCTCCACGTGCAAGTATGTAACGTGCCTACTGCGTTTGGTAATTATATTGACATCGTTCTAATTCTCCCAAAAATTTGTTTCATGTAGTAATTTAAAGGTCAAGATTTTATAGCAGACGATATTTCGACTACTTTGTGTACGCCGCGAATACGTCTGGGTATAATTATGTTTCCATCGCATGATGCACGGTAACTTATTTCCAAACAGTTGCGAGTCATGAAATAACTACCTACTATTATAAAATCGATTACTTAGGCATTTTGTTACCTGTTGAGTTTGAGATATCACATGTTTCTGTCCAATTTCTGTTATATTCAGACTCGTTTGTGAAATTGTTACATCTGTGTTCAGATTTGTAATTAATAGATTATTTATGACAGAGGTTACAGGTTACAGCGGTAGTAGTTACCCGATATATTGGTAAGTCGAAAGCCTACAACATACTACAATAGGAATCCATCAAATCGTTGTCAGGTATCAGAGTTCGTGAAATTTGAATTCGGAGCTCTCGAAAATAAAGCTTTCCATCAAAGTACATAGAATAAACATTCTGTTTGTTCGCGAAGCTTTGTATCACGTATCCGACTTAATCTACAATATTGCCTGTTAAGTGAATATTTGAGTACCAACATCGATCAGAAATACTTCCAAAAAGAGGGTTATATTTTACCGAAACACAGGCTAAAATAAAAGATAAAACAGGCCTGGCCAAGGGTAGACGGAGCGCAGAAGTTCCTTAACCCCTTTTATCTGGCGGTCTTAACTGCGGGTAGGACCGCGAGCTGAATTTAGTGCGATTAAATTATACGGAAAGTAGTTGAGGATATGTTGCAGTGACGGTGAGACAATAGTCGCCCGGTTATTTGCACGCCGCCATTCAACTCGATACAATGGGTGTTTGTCTTATCTCAGTTCCCACTATCCCATTCGCACAAAATTTTCCCATTACACCTTGTATTTCTTTTTACACCAGAATGGGGTCAATGAGCGTTATTAGACGAACATAACGATGTAAACTTGATCCGTCATCTGTCACTCTTCAAGCGGGAAAATGGCGTTTTCTTTTCTAATTCTATTAGGAGGAACACGCCGTTTTACGGTGCGTAGAATGGTAATGGCGTTATGGTAATGAGGATTCAAATATAATATACAACCTTCGCGTTATGAAATGATTAAAATGTTCCCATAGAAAATGGTTACCCTAAAAAAGAATGTTTAAGAAGAACTATTTTTTGATAACAATTTATTAGAAAATCCAATGATTCATAAAACCCATTTCAAGTAGTATAAATAAATTCTGGACTGTTCAGTAGGTCATTCTTTACTTGATAAAGGAGGGTTTAACAAACTTTTAAACATTTTATTTCGGAACGACGTATTTCGGTGAAATTCTAAAACTTGTTACGGTTAAAAGTTGTTAACGCAGTAACTTGAATCCCTTTCGCTGTTGATGTTCACTTTATGAAAAATTTACATTTAACTTTTGTAACGTATATTTTATGCTTTATTTAAGTAGTAGCTTGTGCCCGTGACTTCGTCTGCGCAGGATTAGAATTTAGAGTAGCTTATATTAGGGTGGCGTAGAAAAGAACTAGCATTATGACATTAAAATTATCACATAAATATTTTTTGTACAACGGGTATATCTTATTTTTATTCCAAATTGTGTGATGGCAACCCAGACAACTCATTTAAACCTATTTAGTAGTTTTTTTTACATGAAAGAGTTACATACATCCATCCACCCATCCATCTATACCTACTTAACTTTCGCGATTATAATATAAGTAGGATATACACGTATAGAGAGATTTGCTTCATATCATACGTTTAATTTGATATTTTAACAAGATTATTTTTGGAATGTTGTTAATGTAACTTGAAATGGCCTTCGATATCTGCCAGATTTATTAAGTAGAAATTGAACATTATTACAAAGTTGGCCGATGACAACTCTGAGAAGTATTTCAAGCAAAATTTAAACATAATTAGAATTCGCACCGAGAGAAATACGGACCTTTACGGTACACTTAGCAACAATACGATTGAAATGTATCTGTGTGAATAATTTCATTGTTTTACTGATCCTGTTTTTGAGGGATTACACAACAAGGATTGATGACAGGTAAGTTAAGAAGGGTTTTGTTCGCTTATTCTAAGTTTCTAGTTCTTGGTAGTCGTTGATGCCTATGACAGGTGTAGTGTCTGCAAACAGAAGTGCTTCACCTTTATACATAAATATATTTGTTTCAAGAACTCACACGATACGGGTCAATCTTTGCTAGTTTTATTTAGAAGCGTACAATCGAAAAGAAAATTCTTACTTCACAGTGTCGTATTTACTATGGTTTTTATGTGACATTAACTGTTACATGTCATGAGTGGAGTATCAATTGGAGTGGACTGGTGTCGACATTCATACCTGGGCTTGTAGACACAGTAACATTATCATCACGCTTCGCTAATAGAAACGATACAAAATGTATGGGAATTACATATGTCACGTGAGTGATTTATGTAATTTCCATACATTTTGTATATTTTCTATTAGTGTGTGTATGTGTGTGTGTATAGTGTTAGTGAATGTTACCTCGTATAGGCCTACTGTCATGTTTATTTAAGTGAACCAAAATGTAGATTAATATTACATATCTTTATAATTTACATTCGGAATTCCTCAATTACCATTTTTGCAACACTTTCCATAGCACATTTCCTGATTTCATAACCCAACGCGGTCTATTAACAATAGTAACAACGTAAGGAACTAACTACCCAGCGAATAAAAGGCAATGCTTTGTCAAAAATATAAGGGGTGTTAATAATAAATATAATAAAGTAGAGCCCTATTTTCTTTTGCCTTTTCGCCGACAATGAAAGGCTTTGAAATCGTGTTAGGAAAAACGACAGATCAAGATAACTAAATAACGGTTTGAATTACGTTTTTTATGGATAATGATGACAAAATAATCTTGAATCATTATTTATCATAATATGCCAGACAAGTAGGAAGCGAACCGATTGATACAATTGAAGTTGTATGTATTTATTCAAATAATCCCTTTGTATTTTGTGAAAACAATCTTGTCATTTCTATTCATAGCGAAGGGATTTTGAATAATCCTCTCCTAGGTTGGGCTTAGGAGCTCGATGCAGGAGTCCCTTCCATTCCATATAATATTCAGGTCGCCATCGGTAAATAAACATAGGCCCACTAGTCATGGATTGTTTGTGGATTTTAAATTAAAAATATTAAAATAACGACGCAATTAATGTATTTATGAGAAGTGGAATTAAACCGCCAACGAGGGAATTTGTCAACCGGAGAACTAAATATTACACAAGGCTACGAACGTTAAATTGTAGAGCTCCACTCATTATAGCCGCCCCAACTAATAGTTCTCGACCCGCCAGCTCTAGCTCCTTGAAACGATAGCACGAGTAACTAACTCTATACGAAAATAAACGACGCTGAAAAATTATACTAATTAATTATGAGGCTTTAGTCATTAAGCGAGTTTTGAAATAACGGCGGCCATTCGAGTTAAAAATGAGCATAATGGAACACCGTGGTAAGCAACAAATAAGGGTTAATATCCCCCGGTAGGTACTCGTGCACGCGGCGGCGACCAATTCAATTGCACCGCTTTTCTTGCTTCACTGAGACCTAGCGTTTTGATTAAAACTATACAAAGTTGGATGTTAACCAAAATTGTATGCTTACCGAACTTGCGCAAGTTAAACGAACAATATTTTCATCGGACCGGATAAATTTCGTTCGTCTAGATAATTTCACAATATCCATATTTGGTTTATATCAACGAGAGTTTGGCAATTCGAACCGTATTGTAATGATATTGATATTTTGCAATAATAACAAAATCAACGATAAGAAAGTGAATGACAAGAGGACGAAGGTACATCTGCTAAATAAGTTTATGTTGATTTCCAAACATATCAAAGAATGTCATACCGTGAACTACGCTCGAAAAATATTCTTCGACCAAAGTTTTGTGCCCTCGTGTTATGTAGGATAACTTATTTACATTTACATAATGTGACAGATTTGTAAAGTTACATTCGGTAAAATGAGCCCGTCTGTTCGTAGCAACTACCTATTCTTTAATGATGGGCGTTAAAACTGTACTTGTATATTATGAAACGGTTAATCTGCTCTTCGTAGCAAAAAAGACATTTATGAAACCTACGGAATTGTTTACGGTTTTTTGCCTCTTATCGCATGTTAGAGCTTAACTTTTATTTACTCGTTTATATCGAAAATTGGTTTATATTGTTTCTGGAGGACATCGGGTGACTTTATAAGTTTATAATATGTACTATTTGAAGGTAAATGCTATCATGAAACTAATTAAAGTAATGATGGCGCAATACGAAATAGGAAGCTGCAATTTAAAAGGTAGGTGATATTTTTACAGGACCTACAGACGTTACTTTAAAGTCGTAGTTAATTAAGTTATAAATAGCGAACTGAGTAATATCATACAAGATGACGACAAAGCAAAATGTATTATGTACTTATGTAGTGTCAGACTTGGATTGTAGTTTAATGTGTCCTGGGGCCTACCATCATCAATGTAAGGAGCGCGTATTAAGATCTTCTGAGTTAAATAAGAACTATTAAATTTGGCCTTTTATTTTGGTACTGTAAAACAAAACGTCTAAGCTAAGAAGTTCTTTAGACGCGCTGCTTAAACAATCATAGTTGGCCCCTGGGAGCCTACCATCATCATTTTAAGAACGTATTAATAACTTCTGATCTTTGACGTTTCATTTTTGTACCGTAAAATTAAAAAGATAGAATCAAAGGATAGAAGTTTTTAAAACGCTCTGCTTAAACGATCATAGTTGCCCCCCTATGATGATAACTTAAAAATAAGCCACTTACTTTATCAGAAGTCCTTCATAAACTGGACAACAGTATTCTGTAATAGTCTGTGAATTTGTTACCTTAAATCTTTCCGAGAAAATAGAATGAATTTACTGTATCGACTGTCCGTAGGCTTGTTAATCCGCGCTTATAGCGCGGTATAGGTAGTTATATTATGTATCCAATCATGTACCAATTGACAATGAGCATTGTGTGAGAACAACTAGAAATTCTGAATTAATACTAGGATTTTGAACAGTATGGTGTGATGTATCAAACGAAGTTAGTAACCAAATTATCAGGTTAAGCGACCCTTGAAATAGATACGACAAAGGCCTTTCATACATTATGTTTATACCAGACAGCTTGTATGACTTAAATATATGCATATCTCGGATTGTGTCGTTATCGTATTGGATAAAGTATCTACGCTTGGGCTGAGAGCTAAGACAGATAATATATTATATCGCGATATGTATAGTAAAGTTGACGGTGAACAGACGGCCGTTGCATCTGGCTTCGTGATTTCGATGCACGCATCGCTCCGCACCGCTTACCTGCTTAGCCGGTCTTCGCCCTCTCTCCCTTCATCTGCAGCCTTCTCCCTCGCACTCACAGGGCATTGGTATTGCAACGTCGCATCTGTATACTAAGCCAGTGCTGCCAACTATACAATTTAAGCCCCTTTTACTAAATTTTTGGCTCCAGTTCCGGTAAATGCCTTAAATTTTCTAAAGATATTGGACGGAATATTAATGTGTGGTTGTAATATGAATAATTTGAGCACATATTTCGCATAAGTAGCCTTTCCAATGCATTAGTTGTTTTGGATAATGCAAAATTGTGTGTATGTGAGTCAAAATATGTATTATAAAGAACATTGTTGTGTGTACCTTTTTGTGTCGAATGTTCATAAATTATTATTGTCTACCACAAGCCCGGGCCTGGTCGTGGCAGTTCGCGTCCAGCTTAATCCTAAAAGATTACTGTATGTTACAATACCTGATGTTAATTAGGTCTCCATGTTTCAAACATAATTTACATATAAATTTGGGAACACAGTGTATTACATTTTGAAGAGGATCACTAAAAGTAAAATTAAACTAGCCAACCTTATACGACTGAGATGATGATTACTTTAGACACGTGCTTCCTTAGTTTTTGTCACTTTCAAAATTAGAAACTTGACAAAAAATAAATGAACGGCAATATCGTCGTTGGCAGCACTGTTGCCGCCAAGCCACGCTGCGCCGGCGCAGCCGCAATGAAACGTGATCGTTTTACCTGGAGGCCGCAGCCTATGCATAATACATTCTCTAGAAACTTGCTGAGCGAAGCTTTTTTTTTTTTGAGAACAGTTCGCCTTCCAGCCTGTTTTTGAAACTCATCTTGTCTATTCTTTCTTTGTTGATAATTGAATTGAAGGTTTATTAGTAGGTAGTTAAGTATAGTTAATTTATATCTCGTTATATCACATTTTTTTAACGTTAACTTTGGAAACACCAATACTTTCATTTCTTAAAAAAAAATACACTTTAAATAAATACTGTGACTATTCTCGACCAACTTTACTTATAGAAGCAAATATTGCAAGAATTCAAATACGTACGTAGGTATACTTGAATAGTGTATTATGTGGAGTTCTACGGACGTTGTCCCCTATTCTAAATAATATATTATCATTGATAGTGTACTCAATGAGAGGAAACGTGGGGCGATCGCTTTTTATCCATGTTCGTCACAAAGAATCATTGCTATATTTATATAATAGACCCTACGAACGACTTCCTTTGACATTGCATCAGATCTAACGTTGATGTTACTTAAAACTTATATTTCGACGTATCTTCGACACAAACAGTTTTAAGGATTTAGCTACCGACAATAATATATTACACCAAATACTTAACATAGCGTTATCCTTGTTTTCCTTTTTCCATATTATATGTTAGGTGTCGAGTCCTCAAGCAAGATGTATAACATATAATCCCGAGTTTTATTTGACAAGGGATAAGACATCATTCTGGTGCTCCTTGATGTAGGATTTGTTTCGAGCAAGCAAATCATCAAGATGAATTACTGCGTTCTCTGTTATCTGATTAAACGAATAAATTCAATGTTTGCAATAGTTTCTAATACAGACTTGCAAAATATATATATTTTTAATTTGTGTTGTAATTTTGTATTACATAAATATGTAAGATTAGTATGTTAAATTGCGTTGGAGAAATTTACATTTAAACACAGTTTATACAGTACCGCCGCCAACATACCAACAGACTTTCCCATAAAATATAAATCCTTTTTATATTCCCAAATGCATAATATAAAATCAACATAATCAAAATGGCGGTTTCAGCCTTTATAGACAATAACAATGTATTCTTCATTTTATTGCTTCATGAATGTGAAATACGAATGGTAACACGTCACCTAAAATGCGTGGTTTGTTACCAAATCTGTTTTCTTTCATGCCCATTTCTTCAAACAGTCAACAAATTTGTGCTTTAATTTTAACGTATTCTGGTTTTTATTGTGTTAAATTCATAAATGTGACTGTTATACCTAGCCTGAATAAGATGAAACGAGTAATAAACTTCATCCGGGAGAAAGACAGTGTTGGCCAGCTTTAAATATTATAAATATTCATCAGTCATCCTGTCTACAGCTCCTTTCATTATTTCGCCTTTTTGTTTATTTACGAGATCGCACTTGTGATATTTTATTTCAGTGACCTACAAATTGTGAACTGTATCGTAACGCGATAGGGGCTACGAGCTACGGCCTTCTTTGGAACAAGTAATTTGTTTTAAACGACGATATAAAAGTGACAACTTTATCTCGGGGTCCTTTTTATATTCACGAGTTGTTAATTTTAAAATTGTTGCGTTGAGCTACTTTGAGCGAGTGAGGGGCTCCTTTTGTCCCGGATGTGTAGCCGGCTCGGCGCGACTCGTCGGTCGGTCGGACGGAGCGCCACATGTTTGCTTTTTACGAGCGAGCTGCGGGCCCTCCGTTCCGCACACATGTCGCCTTACCATCCGCGCAAAAAACTAACAGATACATCACCCACCCTCCCGACAACACCGCCGCCCGCCGCAATCTCCTCTATCATCACAACTTTGCGTCCTGACTAAATCAAAATATCATAAATTTCTGCTTGCCCGTTCGATACTTCCTTGTTTGGACCGGAGGAAGCTTATTCCTTTTTAATGTTTAATAAAAAAAAGAAATGGTTTATGCCGTACATTTTACCTTTTTATTACAACACCTACCCGTAATTTGTTTCCAAGGCACCGATGTGTTAAATACTAAACTGGTTCACTTTATTACGCTATTCGCTTTCGGAAGAATTTCATGACACATTTTTACCTTGTACACGGACAAACATATATTTCTTGATATTCCTATAACTTTGGGAAGTTTAGGTGATTAATATCAAAAATCGTTGTCTTAATATGTGCGTGTGGTGTTTGCCTGTTATATGTTCTACATATAGCTTGACATAAGTTTATGTCAGAACTGTTGGCAAACCTAATATAATAAATAAAATAAATACCGCGCTATAAAAGGTTGATCAAAACCAGTTACATACCTTTAAAGCAATTTGCAAGTTTGAGGAGAAATCATGCATCTAATTTTTAACACCGCGACGACACGGCGATGACGCAGCGAAGGGATTGAAACTTGTCGTTTCTGCCACACTAATCTGTTTAATGACGAAACTTCTTTGGGGAACTAGCAACACTTACCTAACCAGAAAATACAAAGAGCGGTAGGTTAATACAAACTTATATATTCCGGAAAATACCTACAAGAAATCTTCCCGTACATTCTGCTCGCGTGATGTTTCTGATTGGAGAGTGCCTTTTATCTTTTCTTTATATATAATAGGATGTTATATTTACCGTGTATATTGTTTTTTCTATTATAATACGGATTAACTGTATTTTAAAATAATTGTCTTCGCTCAGCCTGATGCTTTACTAGATATTACCTTATTGTTAACTAGCTGTGCCCCGCGGTTTCACCCGCGTACTCTAAGTTTTTTTTATTAAAAGTAGCCTTTGGGCTGCGCGTTGACAGATCACTATGTAAGTCAGTCGGACACCTTTGAGTTATATAATATTTAAAATAATCTTCTCATCAATAAGTCTCTTGTCACCGCAATCATTGCACCAATTACATAAAAATAAACCCTATTCAAAGCTGTATATGAAGTTTTATTGGAGAAGCGGCAACACTTATCTTGTTATCCCTCCTTAAAGTTTAAGAAAATCAGGTCAATTCGAAAGTTCGATAAAGTGCTCTTCTGTAGAACATTTGGGATCGGACTAAATTATCTGACTCAATCACACAATAGTAAATATTTATTTTAAAGATTACATTTACATAGGTACGCAATGTTAACAAAACCGTACTTATATATAAATTCAAAGCCTAAAATGATGGGATCGATCGTAAAAGTTGCCTATTTGGATGTCTAAATATAATAATATTATGTATCCACATGTCCATAAGTTATTCAGCGTCCTATAAAATATTTTATGAGTTATCACCAATAAAACATAAAAATGCGATTACTTCATCCCGTTCAGTGAGAAAGAATCTAAATAGCTACCAGGGAAACAACAGTATAGTTATATTATTGCACAATGCACTCAAAATGTTTTGAAACTTCGTAATAAGCTTGTTCTTACGAAACCGTTGTTAAGAACTGCTGCAATTTAAATAAAACAGTAGGTACTTTACTCGCGCATAATGCAGTTCCTTATGTATATTCTAATTTCAAATACACTGCATGGGTAATGGTTTTCTATATTTCATTTGGACTTAATTTCCATTGTCCTAATCCAATCTATAGTTTTTTAAGAGTAAGAATGCTTTATTCTCAACCCAATCTAGCCAAACCTAATCTAAATGTTCCGCAGATACTATAAGTGAATCAAATCGAGTTCATAAATAGTGTAAACTGTTTAAATTGAATTTATTTAGTGTACCTACATCAATAGGAATAATTTCGTTACGGCAGGGTTAGCGCTTGTAACCCTATCATTAAAATTGTACGCATCGGGGTAACTTTTTCAATTTAGTTCCCGACTTCACTGCGGCTTTCCCGACTTTGTTTTAGACAAATCTACTATTGTAACGGTTTTTAGTTATCACCCATTCCACGTTTTATGAGTGAACCTTCCAAACATTCTTGATTAGTTTCCTAAAGTTACTCGAGGTCATCTACCTTTATCGTGAACGTTTTCTCACGGTCCATATCGCACCCTCAGAACGATATGGGCTTGACTCAAAATTTTGTGAATTAGTTCGGAAAATGGATAGACCTAAAAATTTATATTTGACACGAAGTTTTTTTAAAAAAATCATAAATTTATTTTTGTTATTTTATAGACAAAACACAACCTAGAATTATTACTGCGAAAGCTAATCCAAACTTACCTATGATTGCGATTTCTGAAAAAAAAAAACATTCTTGATTTCAGGCCCTGTTGAGCTACTGTTCTGAGGGTGCGATATATCCTGTGCCCCAAGGCTTTGACACATTCGAACGACGTCGCTTGACCTAGCTTTTTGCGTTTTTTTTTTGTTTGAAAAGTAAAATTTCCTACGCTCGTCGTTTGAGCGATATCGTCAACGTAAAAACATGTTAAAGCTATAATTGGGGCAATGATCTACCGACAATTCATATTTAGCTCAGTGCTCACTAAGGATTCAGTAACCTAGTTGTTTAATAGAATTCGAGTAACATTAAGCTCTTAGTCATTTTGAATGTTTAATTGTCCACCATATTGAATTGACTCCATTTTGTGAAGCATTCTTAGATTACGTTGTTCACAGACTGTCTAGGGATCTATATCTATTGAGAATTATTTTACGATATTAATAAAGGATTACAGCTTATTCCTAAATTCTTATTAAATAAATAAAAATAATTAACGAGTCTGAGCGTTCAGTGCGACAAAATTGATGATACAAAGAAACCTTACTTACTTAGTACTAAAGCACTAATTTATAGTATTTTCTAGAAACGATTGAATTTTGATATCTTCACAGAAAGAAAATATTTTAAAATATAATCATCAGCGAATTATTAATTGAATATAAAACTATGAACAGCAATAAATTCATATCCAGTATTCGTACTGTGAAATTAAATAAATCTTCTTAAAAATATTGTAGCAGTAACAACTGCCAGTTCGGCAGGCAAGCACAGATTTAATAGTTTCATCTCAAAGTATTTGGTGGGTTAACAATGCGAACCTACATTTGTATGGGTCGTATTTGTGCTCAGGTAAGTCATTGTGACAAAGGCCCCTCAGTTGGACTCTCCGCATAACAAAGAAACTAAGGTGTTCGTTGGGGTTCACCCGCTACCTGCCGCCAATCCAAATACGTAGATAAATTATATTCTATGCGAAATACGTACTCGACAAACTTTGCCTCTACAAGAGTAAATACCACGAATACTCTATCCTTGGCTCAAAATTATTATTACATATGGCTAACGTCGTGAATAACATTTAAAGACATTTGAGGTTTGCTCTCAGTAGTGGTAAAGCTTTGACAGATTGACTCGACATTATGCGGAAATTAATTCAACCTTGTTACATGCGTTTATACGCATATTTATCATTGATCGTCGTCAGTCATTAATACCACCTATAAACTTCATCGCGGTCGATCGCATACTTTAAGTTGTTTATAATTAAAGCTTATACTAATTGTATAAAGTCTGCCCGTGACTTCATCCGCGTGGAATAGTGACTACACTGGAGGTCCGCACTTATTGGTCTTAGCGTGATGATATATAGTCTATTGTCTTCCTCAATAAATGGACTATCTAACACTGAAAGATTTTTTCACGTCTGTTTCTGAGATTAGCCAAACTATACTATTTATCGTACTTATTAATGTGCTCAACTGTGTTCAATATTGATGTTATATTTTACTTTCCAATCACCCTTTTTTTAACTTAATCAGCACGTAAACATTTCATAGCTGACGTATAGCTTAATAAATGCGAATGTTATAATGTAGACTTAAAATCCCTAAAGTAGTTTGTACCATGAACTCGTTCTGTGAAAGCTCACACTATGTTCTCTGTATGTGAGGTATAACGTATTATGCGCTTCCTCTCAACGGATATCCTTTATCCAGTTATGTTATTTCAAGCAACAAGTCTACACGCACGAGTAGCTTAGTATCGTAGTTTGTTTGTAACCGAATGTCACATAAATATTGAGCATTATCGCAGGATTCAGGCAATTTTTTATCTACATATTTACTCAAATACACCTGTGAGCAAAGTGTTGGTAGTAATCAAATGAATATTTTATGAATTGACATGATAAAAGGTACTCTATATGACAATTCATAAAAACATTATCATACATATTACGCTACGTAAGTAATTACACTTGTGTCTTTATTTATGTCATCAATATTAACTAAGGCTTTTATGTCTTATCTCTTACCTTTTGCCTTAATAAATGAAGTCTCTCGTGACTGTTAAAGTAACCTATTTTTTTCCTAAAATTTTATTATAATGAACTTCTGGGAATCTCCATTGTGCGATTGTAAATATACAGCTGTGTCTTTATTTTATAATTTGATAAAATAATTTATTTTGTCAAAGAAAAAACATAGCATTCAAACTACGTATAACTCACAGATACAAATATTAAACAAATATATAATATTCTGCGAACGTCCATAGATCATATTTACGTACTAAAATATTGGGTTTTATTCTCAGAAAGATTGCGTTTTGGTCTAAACATTTACTTATTTTACTATTGTGAGTACCAAATGCATTTTAGAACAAAGTAAACAAGGTTTTGGGATCAAAGAAGTGCGTTTATAAGGAAACAGTGATAGATACGTCGAGGAAATAATATATAAATGGCATTGCATCTAGTTCTGTTTGCGTTATTCCTGTCTACATCAGTCAACGACAGAACAGTTACAGACAGGCAGTACGAGCTCTGATATAAACCTATTATTAGCGTGCCTAGTCAAACGTTCCGTGTCACTGATAACATTCCAAAGAGTTATTTTAAAAGGGTGGTCGAGGGTCGCAGTTACCTGTAACGTAACTTTAATTTCCCTCGAGGAAAATAAATGTTTGAATTTTCTCGCCTTTCTAACTTCTAATGTTGCTTGCGTCAATATGTTGCACGCTTCGTTGGAATAGATCTTGGCTTTTGAAAGACGTCCATTATTTTGTTTAGCCTTAACTATACTTATTAAACATCGTTCTCCGTTCTTTAGTAATAGTAGGTATCGATGACTGACGGACAGACAACAAACGACAAATTTGTCGGGTTATGAAAGCTATACATTTAACATTTTAAAAATCTTATCGCAAAATAAATACTTCCTTTCTTACACACAAATTCAGTCCTGAGGAAAACCCGAACCTGATTGGCTGCCTGTTTGAGGGGTTTGTTGGATGGACGTTCGTATATTTGATGGTTTTACCGAATCCGACCTACACAAATTTTAAAAGAATTGTGTATATTTTCCGAAGTTAATTTCCGAATTATACTAATGTGCATATAGCGGACTATCGTTATCGTCCCCTTCAAATTATATAATATAGGTTTGTTCCGTTGCAATCTGAATCTACTATTGAACAAATACCTAAACATTATTATCATTACGGTCCTACTATATTTTTTTTTAAATATTGGAACGGTATAAGAAATATCAGGACTCCTAGGCATGTAGTTTTTCCAATAAACTTGGACGAGAAATCACGTTCGGATTATTCCAATTAAAATAATTCATTCGCGGTGCTTAACGAACTGTGAATTTGACTCAAACACGTCCACATTGGGCTTTTATTTATTGGAGCCAAAACCTTTTTCCTTCCTTTTATTTTCAACTCGTAATTGACCAATCCTCCAGCTTATTGACCGAACTGAGAATTTCTGGAAAGATTTTCTCATATCCATTCGTTTCTATTAAGATTGGATTTCAAGATTGCATTCTGCAACTCCTACTTTTCTAATACCTATAGAGACTGTCTAGCTCGAGACTGCAACAATTTATATCCTATGTTATTTAACGAAGGTACAATTTCTTTTATATTATTTTTATATCAACATTTTTATTAAAATTTATTAATATCGTAGTCGGTAGGTTGCCCCACTTGATGAAAATATCTTTATAGTATACGTAACGCATACTCAATATAATATCTATAAATATAATATATAAAAATAAATTCAGCTCCGTTGCATTTAAAGAATTTTATTGAAATTAAAAAAATCACAGAACTTTAATTAAATATAAATGTAGGAAAAATAACGTGACTTTTTATTACTCGTTCGTATTTACATAGTCAACGGTGAAGCTCGTGCATTGGTAACTAGCGTGTACACATGCTAGTCAATAAAATTAAAGGGGAGTGGAATTGAAAAGTAAAGCTTTGAAATATTCCGGAAAGAATATAAATATTATATAACACTCGTTTTATAAAAACGATATACATACGTGATTTTTTGTAATTAATTTACACTACATTAAGATATACATTTTTCGGCCGTAATAATAATAATAATAATAACAAATTATATTTATTTACTTATACATATTCGTTTTCATACTGTTTATTGTAATTTGTCACGGTATAGATGACTTGGCTGACGCTAACTTTTACCTATACGTGTATATACTCTCAGCGTAACAGATTTATTTTATTAGAGAGATAAATAAAGCATTGCTGTAATCACAATGAAAACGAAGTGGGTCACAAAAAATCGTTAATTCATAGAGAAAACTAACAAGAAATAATAATTCATTAGGCCGATGATATATTGCTCGTAGTACGATAACACTGGAATGTGCCGTTACAATTACTGGATTTATGGTAACAATGCCGCGATTATTTTCCTACCCTAAACTAATAATCGTAGATCAAAGGACATAGTTTCTGTCTAGTCAGCAAACACCATCGAAGAATATCAATTATTTCGCCATTATATCACATTTGCCCATCTCATACATATAATTTGGCATGTTCCCGAGGGATGACAAGCGTCCTATGTCCTTCCCCGGTTTTCAAGGAAGCCAGGAAGCGTCCCTGACTTTCATGGAAATTGGTTCCGTAGCAAACAGACAGACGGCCACATTTACATTAATGTGAGTGAGGTAGAGGATAGTTAATATTTGTACTAGAGAAATACTGTGAGTATCAATCAATCAAGTTAGTACTTGGAAGAAATAAGTTAACTATGTACCTATACAAAGTAATACATATACGGCTCTCGCCTACAGAATAGACGATGAGCACAGAAATCTCAGACCAGAGACTATTTTCTTATCTGTATCACATGGAGTAGGCAAAAGAAGATATTGTAATAACAAATACTTTATATAAAAAAATTATATTATGAAGCTTAAATATAGCAATTACATTTTAAGCATCATTTAGGTACTTATGACTCCATATTATCGTGAAGTAGCTTGGTGCAGCGTGATATTGGAAGCAGATTGATTTTGCGCAAATACGAGTACGTACGAGATAATTGCATTATGTTCGGAGCTTCGGTATATTGTGTGTAGATATGTGATTACAGATTTGAGATTATAGGAAATATTTAAGAAAATCTCATTGATTATACTTATAAAACAAATAGACACTCATAGTTGGCGATATTTTTCAGTTCTTTATATTTGTGTAGGTGTTATAAATACAATGTAATTTAAAAGTAGACTTCTATTTGTAACAATGGTATCACTACCTACATACATATGCTCACGCCTGTATTCCCCGGAGGGGTAGGCAGAGGTGTTGTTAAACAACACCCACTTTTCACCGAATTTGATTAAGTGCCAACGTGACAGATGTTGAGTCTATCGCCGTCTCAGGCACTATACATACGTCTTGGTTTTACTTCTCAGAAATATGCAGGTTTCCTCACGATGTTTTCCTTCACCGTAAAGCACGTGGTGTGAAATCACTGTACATAAGTTTTTTAGAAAAACTCATTGGTACAGGCCACGCTTAAATTTTGATAATGGTATCACTATAGGTCTTAAAATCGTTAGCTTATTAGTAATCCCAATATCGAATAAATGTGAAAATTAAAAGTATCAGGTGAAGCGAAAATTTCATGAATTCCGGACATTTAATAAATCAAGCCACACTCTATAATGCATTTAAATAAATCCTTAACGAAGGCGCTCGCCGCTGCAAAAACATCAACCAATATTACAGTGTTGTTTGATCAATATCCTCGTCGACAATAATTGCACACTCTACTGTGAAAGTTTCCTTGGATGAAAAGAAATATTGTCTTGCGATAACTACTGTTCTAAAGAAGTGTACTTTGTGCTCGGTAATATAATGACATTATAATTTTTTCCGACACTTTTATTGCAAAACAATTGAGGTGTGTCTGAGCAGAAACTATCAGATAATCGGGATATTCGTCGGAGCTGGATAGAATAGGTGCCCTATTCGCTGGTCTAGGGACGATTTATTTTTACACCGATTCCCTTGATGTCATAAATTGACAAGGGACTATCCACTTGGCTGAGCAAATAATATTTGACGCATAACCAATTTATTTGGTTTGGATTTAAGATTCGACCATCGATGTCTTGTAAATCAAGTAAGAATTAACATACATACATATGCGCACGCCTGTATTCCATAGTTTTTTTTCCATACTTCTTTCGCTTCATACAATTTCTTCGGTTACGAGCGGCTCCGAATTTGACCTTTCTGAAAAATACTATTAATTTGGTCATAGTAGTGCTTCCTCGGACGCCCTCCACCGACACTTCCGCTCACATTCGCTCTATAAATTTATTTCGTTAATCACCTTTCACTCACCCTTTCGATATTAATTAAATAACAAAAATTTGCTGTGCCGTTTCATCCGCGTTGATTTAATTTAATATGTGGCTTTATTTCGGGGAACCTCTATTTTTGTTCGTGACTCCTTGTAACAACAGTTATCTGCCAGTGTTAAAATCGGTCCAGCTGTTTTACAGATAAGCTGGAACTAATAGACAGACTGTCAGATTTTCTGCTTTTAATATACTTTTAACATAAGTACTTTCATTTGCATTTAGTGAAAGCTGTTAATTTGGAGTTACAAACAAACACTTCAAATTGTATTTACTCCATGTTATATTGTCAAATTATACAAAACGGCAAGTATCCGCTTACACAGTTGTTGTTTTAAAAGCTAACAATGCCTGTGTTTGATATATAATGCTTAATTACGTGAGGACACGCAACTTAAATCACGTGTAAAGTTTACATTATTCATTAATTAATGAGAGACTTTTTACCCATTGAAGGGCTTCAAATTGTTGACCGAGTTTCATAATACATTGTACATATTCGATGCGTGTTTGAAGTTATGATATTCTTTATCAAATAAATTATCTAAACTATAAAAATTGTATGTAACACTAGAATAAATAACCATACATAATACTCTCTATATAACTCCTTTCGGAGTCATTCACTGTTTATCTATACGTATAGAATTCAAAGTCCTGCCTGACGGATATCTACGCATAGGACACTACCTTTTGTATGTTCTTGGTGGAATCTAGGTATCCACTAAGACCCACCCAATAGCCAGGGTCTAAGAATATGGCTATGGTATTCCCTGCCTGTCGTAAGAGGCGACTAAAAGGGGGCCGGAGGGCCTGCTGGCGGTGGTCGGGGTGGGAGCTTTGACCACCGACGCGGGCCCGGGAAGGTGGCAGCGCGATGTGGCTCGCGCTGCCTTGCACAGCGAGGTCTTCAGGGGCGGCGTCACAGCTGCCCCGGGGATGTGCCCCGGCATAGTGTGGGGGGACACCGGTGCGTTCTATCAGAGTACCCGGAGTCCCCCATGAGCACTGAGGACGGCCACCGGGGGGGTTTTATTGCGGTAAGAATCCCACATACCCCGATCTGCCTCTCCCAGGGCGGTCTGGGACCTTTTGAAGGTTTCCCCCTCGTAAACAAAAAAAAAAGATATCCACTAAGACGGGGCTTTTCGCAATTCTACCCCTTAGTGAAGGAATGGGGGTTAAACGTTTGTTTTTTAAATCTTACTGTCACGCAGGCGATACATATCATTCAATTTTAATTCGTTTGACATACATGAAACTATTTTTGATTGCAGTTAGAAACTCCGTGCACATTATATGAGCATTATTATAAAATAATAATGAGTAAACTGTGAGTGTAGGTTTCATACAAGTTCAAAACAAGAGCACGGAGCACTGTTATTACACCTATTGTTCGGAAACAAATCCTGCTTTTATTAAACCACTGAATCTCTGCCAACGCTTTAATACCAAATATTCATGGCAATATTTTAAGGAAGTCTAGATCTCTATCGTGTGTTCGATTTGAAATAATTAAGCTAATTATATGGTGAGGTTTGTGTTATTAGAGTTCGTGATATTTAATTGTATCATAAACTTTAGATCGCCCAGAGATTCAGCATTGCTGCTGCTTTCTTGCCACAACACATTGAGAGTCCAGGTCAAGTTATTATTATTTGGGTAAAGTTATTGAATTATTATTACTTATATTCAGCAGTTGCATAAATTATACCTACAGATACCTAAATGTACCGTGAAGCTTGCATCTAAGTCTTATCGTAAAATGTTAGTTTATTACATTACTGACCGAAGATGCAATCGACCCCGCGACACAGTTTTATTACTTTAAAAATCTTCCCTAGCGTGTGATATTTCTATAAGAAATCTTAATAACGTACATTGTATACGTGTGTGGGTAAACTTTCTTTCTTAAATGCTCTCTATGCGAAAACAAAGGTAAAAAGGTGGATGCAATCTCGCTAGATATCACATTGCATACACTGACAAATTTCTTTTATATTCCGGATAAGATCGATAGACCATTTGAGAACTATAATTACAATTTTTTTACTTTGCAAAAGAATATATTATATTTATTATATCAATAAATGGTACTAAAACGTTGCCACGTTGAATAGTAATGCTGATTCTCTGAGCGAGAAAAGCCCCATCCCGCTTGTCACAGAAGCTTATATATTATATTATATTTTTTGTGTTATTGTTATGGATCAGTAAAATGCAAGATAAGGGGAGAATTGTTACTTTTAATCAATATATGAGGATTTTCTTTATTGTATAATATAATATCAATATATTAATATGTAAATATCTTCTTATAAATGTTAATTAAATGTATTTCGTTAACACTTAAGAACGGCGTGACCGATTTGAATATTTATTTTGTTTTGCTCTTAGTGATGGCTTAGAAAAATCCTAGAGATAGTAAAATAATTGAAAGTATAATCTTTTTATAAGCTGGTAAAATCGTGGTGGGTGGTTTGCTTAGAATAAATACACTGTGGTAACATTGGAACTATACCGAAGAGATAAATTAATGTGATTGAAAAACGAGACCTTACGAAATTAGTTTCTAATGCTATTGAACTTTATTAATAAATCCATTTTGAGGTGTTCCCCATACATGGCAGATATTTTTTCGCTTTTACACATTCATCAATCAATCTCCTCCTATACGATCCGATCCTTGATAGATCGATCGATTTGATATTTTTATCTCTGATGGAGATGAACTTAAGTTTCCTTTTTGTTCTTTATATATCTTATTGTGGTATCTTTACAGATGAATAAATTTGAAGTGTCTGTTTGTTATTCCAAATTAAGAGCTTTTCACTAAATGCATATGAAATTATATTCAGTACTTACATCAAAAAATAATTCAAAAAAAATCTCTTTCTGTCTGTTTGTACCGGCTAATCTCTGAAACAGATCCACTGATTTAAACGGGACATTCACTGGTAGATGGCTGTGGATACAAGGAGTAACTGGTCAAGCTACGCATTTAGATATAAGTAGAACTACTAGACTTTTCTTTATGTTAATTTTTATCGACATTTGTGCATTGCATCTGTGTCCATTTCTTACATTTCTCAAGTGATTTATTTAGTTTTTTTTTTAAATAGTATAATATTTTTGAAAAGAGAATTTACTGATTTTCATGCCAGGTTCTTCTCAGTAAAATAAACCTTCCGAACCTGGCGATAGCATATATAATCCTGTAAATAATTTCATTCTGACGATTTGAAAGTGCTTTGCAAAAAGTGTAATCGAATAAAGATATTTTTGACTTTGACTTTGACTAACTTAGTCTAGTCTACGTGGGCACAGCTAGCAGTATGCCTTATCACTTATTTAAAAGCAAGTTTTATTGAAAAAGGACAAAGTCCGCTTCAATTGCAGATGGCGTAACGCATACTACATAGTTAGACAGACTTATGTATACGTTGAATGGATTATTTCATGAATACTGTAAATAATGTTGTTAAGTTTGTATTATTTTACATTGATGGACGGACGTCTTTATACCTACTTGTTGATCTATTATACTTACTTGTCTCCAACAATATTTACCCGTTGTTCTCGTTTCAGCTTTAACGAGAATGGATCTCGATTGCAGTATTAAACGCGGAAACATTTTAGCTTGAATAGGGAGCTTAAATCATATTTCGGAGTATTCATTTCTTTAAAATACCACCACTAAATGTAGATTCTATAAGAGTTCGTTTCTACTTTAAGTTTTAAGTAATTTAAAATCGTATTCTGTAAAAGTCTTGAGGTCTGTTGGCTAATTTCTAAATTGGATAAATAAAACCACAAGTTTTATCTATCGAAATTAGCCAATTCGCACGCTTGTGCTACTGCAATAATATTTACTGTCCTTATTAGTGATTGCCTAAGTTATTTCTAAATTTTATTTGTAAAAAATGTATGAAAATGTATCAGTTAAAGTAAAAAATAATAATTGGTGTTCTCATCAGCAAATGAAAGGTCATTTGATATCCATATCTACTACTAGCGCTGAAAAAATAACTACTCCGCCATCTTGGATGATCCGCCATATTGGAAATCCGAATTTCGTCGCATACCTAAGTATGTACTGTCATCCAAAATAAGCGTGTACCTATACCAAAATTCAGCTCAATCGTATATAATATAAGATTCCACCTAGACAAATATACATTGCAATTATTTAAAAGCTTTTAAAAATGGTGTGTCACTTAAACAATTTTTAATGTTAGTATACATAGTATAGTTCATACCCTCTGGTATTCTCTATACGGGTGGAGCTGTTTACAACCCCTCCATCACGGCATTCCATTCATCTCTCAAGAAGCGCTCAAAGCCGCGCACCTAATCGCCTGTCCTCTCGATCGACGGCAATTTATTTATCTAATCTGCTTATTCCTCTTATATGGGTCGTATATATCGTACATAAACACGGTCTACGCATGATGAAGTTAGAATGTTGTAAAAAAATTTGGATAATATTTTTTTGTCGAAACAACCCTGTTGTTCCGTATAATGAATTGTTTGCAGAAAAAATTGTCAACATCTAAAAATGAGAATTTTCGCAGAGTAACTCCTCATTGTATTAAACAATTTACTTACTGTGTCTGTCCACACAGAGGCTCGTAATGCGAGGTTTCATTTAAAGGTTTTCCATGTAACTGTCTTTCATAATAATGAAGTTAATATTGATCCTTACGGCTACATTATACATTAATATATTTCCGGGGAACGGATGTAAAAGTACATGTTTCAAACTGCGTACTTCTTGATGATTGATTTATCTACTGGCTCTCAGAAGGAAGGTCCCTCCCAAGAGGATCGACCGCCCCAGACACTTACCAGAATTTTTGTCGGTACTTGTCAGCAAAATCAACATTTCAATTTGTGTATTTCAACATTTCCAGCGAACAGCCACAATACTGCAACTAGCAATTTTAAGTGGAACATAATTTTCAGAGGATGTTTAAATCAAACAAACGTTGGGTAGAATTGTATAACACATTTTGCGCTGAGAGTAAAGGTAACTTTAATAAATAATATAGTTGGGTATAGTTGTACGTACCATGGTATGTATGTTGTTGTATGGTAGGTAGGTAGATAGGTAGGTGAAGTGATGTTGAACTGTTACGACCGTTAGTCTCGCGGAACCGCCTGTCCCCTGACCTACCTGGCTACACACGACCAGTTTGCTGTTAATTGATCGCATTTTTCTATCTCTTCCAACATTTAAGTATTTGACGATCCGGCACGATTTGTACGTAAGGAATGAGACTGTCACACTTATCGCAGTTTTATTCCCGCTTAGAACAAATGTTTGCTTTATATCAGGGTATGTGTTGGAAGATTTTCCAGGATTATATTGTTTCAATCAAATGTACATGATGCCTGGCTGAGTTTCTTGCCGCTTCTTCCCAGAAGACTAGTTTCTGAACCGGTGGTAAATTCCCGACATTCATAAGTGCCTTACCAGGGCCTAAACTGAAAAAACTGAATAAATATTCTTCATTTTCATTATGTTCACAGGAATTTATGGAAATTTACCCCATAGAATTAAATTTCGCTACGATCTCAGCGGTTTCTTAATCGATGATAATAGTAATAAGGAAAGTTTACAGGTTATTAAAGTAAAGCGAGTTAAATTAGAGGCATTGAATAATCGCGAATTAAACAGCATTATTTCCGTGACAAATATATCATATAAGTACATGCAAATATTCTAAACCTAACCCCACCGAACTGGCAGGGAGAGGTCCAGCACGCAGTTCCCTCATTTTACAATATATTTGAGAGTCAAGGTGCGTGGCTGACTTATTGGGCTCTCAGACATATTTTCAGATTGACATAACATTTTACTGTTCCTAATACAATAAAAACTAACTTAGTATAGTTAATCCTTTAACAATTCAATTTATTCTTGCTTACATGTGATTGATGATACATCTGCAGAACATATTTACAGGAATAGCTTCTGAGAAACGAAAATATTAATGAATAATTTATTAACACTGAACTTGCTGGTACTTGTATCTTCACAAAGACAAAGAAAACAAATAGTGATACCTAACATTCCCTCTAGTAATAATAACGACCGGGGGAAACATAAGTTAGTCACACATATATAACTTACGACTACTGCGATAGGTGACACTTATAGAAATGTCTAGTAAAAACTCTGAGAACAAGTGTCGAGATATTTAGGGACACTTCAGTGCTCATGACGTCACGCTAAGTGCTCGCATATCTCAATGCTTGAGTCAATTCCATTTTCATAATTTAGTTGACAAACACTAATTGCTATTTGGGATGATGCAAGTTCCTTCAATGTCACTTTAATCGAAACTATTTATATTCCAACGTTGTTAATTATTCAAAGCAAGAGAGGCGTTGAAACTGTACACTGGTTTTGACTTTTAAACGTTTATTGTTATACTGTATTATTGCCGATAGTTACATTAAACATGTAAGTTGGTGTTACAGAACTGAGACCAAGTCTGCTATAAAAACAAGTGTAATGGTGACAACATTTCGGACAATTGGTTAGCTCTAGATTTAGTTAGAAGTCTGGTAGATCTGATGACGTCATAACTAGTATTTACTTACGTATCAGAATGTTACTTTGTCTAGGCCTACTGACAATCCATTGCGCACCATAATAGAATAGACTCGGGGCAATGTATTTGTGTGCGAAATGTTTTTGATAACGGCTCTTGATACATCGAATTTAACTCTTTATGATTATAAAGGTAGACAGACGACAGTTATGCTATTTCCATATATAGTCAATCAATGCATAGGTATATAGTTTATAGAATACATCCACGGAGAAAACTAATATACTATTGACAGCTTTGCATAATATGACGTATACTTTGTCCTATAAATAAGTAGCCCATAGGTTTTGTAATTTCAGTCAATCAAATAAAAGCGAAGCACCTAAAAACCTTAACAATAACGAACGAACGATATCGAATATCAATTTGTACTAAAGTTAGATCGACACTCGGAATAGGGAATCACTTTTTGGCTCTATCTCAGGGCTACTTATTCGTTGGACATAATAGAGTTCTCGATAGGGAGCACTAAGTATGAGAACCATGTGTTAATGTCGATAAAAACGGATCACGTACACATGACGTGGTTATAGTAAGTGGTGTGGCTGTCCATACGCAGCACTGGTTGCGCCGCCCTCGCGCTCCCACGGTCTCGTATTACCATCGCATCCCACTTGTGCTTCCATTTACTTGTTCTTGCCATTAACAATGCGGAACACGTGTCCCACTATTTATAGTGCTAAGTGTATCCACCGAAACCAATTCCCATTCTCTTAGCATCGGCTAAGGTGTCTCCAAATTAAATGTCCTTAGCATTGCTTCTTGGAACCAAACCCGTCTATGTTATGTAGCGTAAAGTATAGTTATAATTAGAACTTGTTATTGTGCAGACTTGTGGAAGCAAAAAATTCTCGTACAAACTGGTAACTGGTAGATGCCTCAGGGTGTAGTTCTTTTTAAAAAGCATTTAATTGAATTCAATTAATTAATCCAGTTTGATTATATTTAGTTATTAATGTAATGACAAGATACCGCGATTCATATTAAGCATGAATAAAATAGATGACTATATAAGTACACAATAAATGCAGCATGCATATAATTTCCAATATAAGCTGACTTCGCATTGTAATTGCAATGAGAGGTTACCCGTGTCGGCCCTTAATACAAATTTACTTTTGAAATTGTACTTTAATAGTTGATGAACCTAATTCAAGTAATACCTACCACATTCTTCTTGATATAGGTAACTCCCATGAATTAATTATGAAATGTATCTATAAGTATCTAAAGTTATGAGAAATTAAAAAGTTTTGGTAGTAAAATCGGCGACCAAATGAAACTGTAACTTTTATTCTTTTTATATTGACATTTTATCTTCGTAAATCGATGTACCAATATTTCTAAAATAGGGTATATATAACACAGTGAAAATATTGCTATGATTAAAATTTGATTATGATACCTAAATAAAATCAACACAGTCACGTTTAGCATCAAAAAGAGGTAATGAAACTGTCGCACATGAAATAATTGGTTTGAAACACGAAAGCATGTGTATTTGAGCCCGGTTCCTTACATAAGCCCGACAAAAAGTGGTGGTAGTGAGGAAGGAAGTAAAAGCAGGGGCGAAAGCTACGTAAACGAGATCACACTTACGTAATTAGCTCGCAACTACAAACAAACAGGTAGGTGAGGGAAACGCACCGACGAAAATGTTGAAGACACGTTTGGTTACGACTGTCATCTGTGTGCCATCATGAACACACACAATAAAAACTTGTGTATTATAACTTCCCATGCCTTACTTTAGAGTTACTAGTATGTAATATTATCAGTTTCATTAAATTGCCGCACTACCGCATTAGATAAAATAAGTCTGTACATTTTTTTATTTATTTATTTTATTGTTCAAAAATATTCAGACAATTGTGACACAGTTGCTATTGCTCATATCATTCGATGAGCGAAGTTAAGCAGCCTTGGATGGGTAACCGCCCGAGTTCCCTACGTGCCTCAGAGACCACGTTAACCCGTCGGTCCCGGTTGCGAACTTATCATCTTTGGCAATCGTTACAGGTCAGTCAGAGGCTTAATAGTCTGACAACTGGTTTAACCCAGATCACAGATTTGCCTCGTCAAATGGGTTGCGAAGGTCAGATGGCAGTGGCTTCGTATAAAAATCAGGTGAGGAGTGTGACGGTCATCAAGTATTATAAGTCATGTTTCGGGTAGTTATAAGTTTTTATTGTAATAAACAGTCTGTCGATAACGCCCGGCTTTCATTGACGTTCCATTGGCGACGAGTTGCAGGAATTCGAACAATTTTTATTTTATCCGTTATCTCGATTGCTCAAATAACAAGTGTAAAATGTCGATCGGTAGAATCGAGCCATTCAACTTGGCGTCTAAGCAATGGCCAGCGTATATTCGTCGCGTTAATCAATTTATAGTACTGAATAAAATATCCGAGGAACTTAAAGTGTCGATGTTGATTACGGTGGTAGGGGAAGAAACATATGCATTAATGTGCGACTTGTGTTCACCTAAGTATCCAGAAAATAAGTCTTACGATGAATTAGTGAAACTGGTGACGGAACACTTGGAACCGCAACGCTCTGAGATCGCCGAGAGGCACATGTTCCGACTACGTCGGCAACGGCCCGGCGAGCCCCTAACGGACTATCTGCAAGCGCTTAAACATCTCGCGACGACGTGCGCGTTCGGCAAATGTAGTATGTGTTCGACACTGGAAGAAAACCTGCGGGACCAATTTGTGTCAGGTCTTGCAAATGACGCCATGCGGTCGAGGATTTTTGCCGAAAGCAAAATAAAATACAAGGAGGCGGTGGAGCTGGCGTTGGCTTTGGAGGCAGCGGAGAAGCACGCTGAAGTGAGCGGTTACACTTCGGCGATAACGGCGGCAGACTCAGGGACATCAGGTGGCGGCGCGGCGAGCGAAGGCTTGCACTATGCACGCGGCGGGCGAGCGGGCCCGCGCGGCAAGCCGCTCCGCGCGTCCTATGGCGGCGGCGGTGGCGGCGCGGGAGGCAGCGCGGGCGGCAGCGCGGGCGGCAGCGCGGGAGGCAGCGCGGGAGGCGGCAGCAATTGGGTGCGCCCCTGTTGGCGCTGTGGCAAGGCGCACGCGTCCGACAAGTGTAAATTCAAGAATTACAACTGTGACGATTGCGGACAGAGAGGTCACTTAAGATCTATGTGTAAAAAAGTGCGCGATAGGGATGTTCGCCAAAATTACGTCAGTGACGAGTCGGACGATGGTATGTTCAATATTGCAGTAGCGGCTCAAGGTAACCACCCATATTTTATCAAATTGTTAATTGACAATCATATGATCGAATGCGAAGTGGACACCGGTAGTCGTATTTCGGCGGTAAGCGAAAACATGTATTTAAGTTTATTTTCTAAGAAAGAAATACAACATGATAACATAATTTTACGTAGTTACGCTGGTTCGCGCATTGGATCACTGGGTTACATTGAAGTGGACGTAAGTTTAAATAATGTCAGGGCTGAAAGGTTACGGCTTTACATTATAAAAGGCGGGGCGCGACCCTTATTGGGACGAGACTGGATGCGCGCTTTAAAAATAACGCAATTAAATCTCAATGTTATCTCCGTGGATGAATGCGTGAATCAGTTGTGTAAAGAGTTTCCGGAGGTATTTAGTGATAAACTAGGTACTTGTAAGCGCGCGATTCGACTACAGCTATCCGATGAAGAACCTGTTTACGTGCGGGCTAGACCCGTACCATTGGCACTTCGCGAGCGAGTCGAACGTGAGTTGGCCCGTCTAGAGGCGGATGGCTCAATTTATCGGGTGGAATACTCAGATTATGGCACACCAATAGTACCCGTAGTAAAATCCAATGGTGACATTCGTATTTGCGGTGATTATAAAATCACAATTAACCCTAAGCTTAAAAGAGATTATTACCCTTTACCGCGGATAGAAGAACTGTTTACAAAACTAAGCGGTGGGGATAAATTTACTAAAATTGATTTGAGACATGCTTATGAACAGTGTATTCTATCCGAAGAATCACAACCTTACACAGCGATTACTACACATATAGGTACGTTTGCGTATCAACGCACACCATATGGTCTATCATGTATTCCAGAAAAATTTCAAAAGATAATGGAGGAGACTTTACACGGAGTGCCAGGGTGTGTAGTATTCCTGGACGATATTTGCGTAACAGGTTCAAACAGACAGATACATATGAAAAATCTGAGAGCTGTATTCGAGAGATTGCGCAAAATGGGTCTTACCGTTAAGAAAAGTAAGTGTAGGTTTTTACAAGACAGTGTAAATTATCTAGGCTTCATAATAAACAAGGATGGCTTGCGGCCGGATCCCGCAAAACTGGGGGCCATTTCCAACGCACCTAGACCGGAGAACGTAACACAACTAAAAAGTTTTTTGGGAATGCTTAACTACTACGGTAGATTTTTACCCAACCTAAGCACGTTACTGCAACCCTTGCACTGTTTATTAAAGAAGGAGGTTAGTTGGAAGTGGAACTCAGATTGCGAAAAAACTTTTGTAGAAGCGAAGCGATTACTCTTGAGCGAGCGAGTATTGGCACACTACGAGGAAGGGCGCGAATTAATTTTGTCAGTTGATAGTAGCGCATATGGCCTGGGGGCGGTGTTGGCTCACCGCTACCCCGACGGCGGCGAGCGGCCTGTCAGCTGCGTCTCGCGCACACTCAACGCACCCGAGCGCAACTACAGTCAACTCGATAAAGAGGCGCTGGCTATTTTGTACGGTGTCACAAAACACCATCAGTTTTTATTTGGTCGGCGGTTTACGCTCCGCACCGATCATCAACCCTTGGTTCACATTTTTGGAGCTAAGGGAGGAATACCTCAAACGGCAGCTAGCAGGCTACAGCGATGGGCGGCTCGTTTAGCCGCTTATGATTTCTCAATAGAATTCGTGCGATCGGTGGACAATGGTCCGGCCGATGCTTTATCGAGGCTACCGCTACCTCAGGAGGGTCGCTACGCTGACACTGTAGACTACTTGAACTTGGTAGAAGAGGCACTGCCTGTTTACTTTAAAGATATTGCCAAAGAGACCGACGGCGATGCGGTCTTATGTAAAATTAAAAGCTATGTTCTTTTGGGATGGCCGTCGGAACCGAGTTGCGATGAGGAAAAACCTTATTTCGCTAGAAAAATAGACATTGCCGTCGATCAAGGATGCGTCCTCTATAAATATAGAATCATTGTACCTAGTTCCTTACAAAGAAAAATCTTGAATGAAATTCACGAGGGTCACTTGGGTATGAACAAAATGAAAACTTTAGCCAGAAACTACATTTATTGGGCTACGCTAGACCGCGATATCGAGGAGCTGTGTAGATCGTGCGCGGCTTGCCGCAGTGTGCGCGACGCGCCGCCGCGGGCGCAGCTGCACCCCTGGGAGTTCCCGCTTCATCCGTGGCAGCGCGTACACGCAGACTTTGCGGACTGCGGAAATGTCCGTTACTTGATCATGGTAGACGCACACTCTAAATGGATCGAGGCTATACCGATGCGCGGTACGAATGCTGATTCAACGATTAATGTTTTTAGAAATATATTCGCTCGTTTCGGCCTACCATCGCAGCTTGTAACCGACAATGGTCCGCCCTTCTTGTCCCGCGAGTTTAAATTATATTGTGACAACAATTGTATAAAGCATTCAACTTCGGCGCCTTATAGACCTCAGGGAAATGGTGCCGCTGAAAATGCAGTTAAAACAGTAAAAAAAGCAATTAAGCGAGCGATTTATGAGGGTAAGGATATAAATGCTGCACTTAGCAAGTTTCTCTTACAATATCGAAACAGTGAACACGCGACTACGGGCGTGTCGCCATCAGTAGCACTACAGGGCCGTAGGCTGCGCAGTCGTCTCGACGCATTGCGCCCTGATGTGGCCGCAGCGGTGCGAGCTAAGCAGGAGCGCCAAGTTCAGAACGCCGCAGGCACTGATAGGGATTTTAGAATAGGGGATTTGGTGCTAGCGCGCGACTACTCCTCGAGGAGGGACAAGTGGGCTGCTGCCACGGTTCTTAAAAAGACGGGCCCAGTCTCTTATACGGTCAACTTAGAGAGCGGAATAGAGTGGCGTAGACATGTAGATCAAATGATCCCGATGAACAATAACGTAAAACACAGATACTCGTTGTCCAAAGTAACGGGCAAGGTTAAAGGTGAGGATACTGTGTCTGAGCCCGATAATGTATGTGAGGTCGGTAAGAGCGCCGAAGATGAGGCGTTCGAAGACGCTCTCGGCGGGGACGGTGACTTGGCTGCGGGGGCGCTGCGAGATGCAGCCGAGTCGTTGCCCAAACCACTTACACAGCCCCCACCGGCGCCCCCGTCGCCGGCCACGTCGGCCCGCGCGCTACGGGCGTACAACCGAGCCAAACAAACACAGTTCAAGTAATGTTGAGTGTTACGTTTAAGTAAAAATATACCCACAACGTCTCAATAACTTTGTTAGAAGTAAGCTACCACCCTTTCATATTAGTTAATACTTAGTAGTTCTTATATCTGTATGTAAATGTGTGTATCTAATTAATGTACCTAATTTGTAGCTTAGTTGGGAGAAGTGTGACGGTCATCAAGTATTATAAGTCATGTTTCGGGTAGTTATAAGTTTTTATTGTAATAAACAGTCTGTCGATAACGCCCGGCTTTCATTGACGTTCCAAGGAGCAGCATGGGGTTGAATCAAGTGCCGACCCCAATAATGTATAGGATAAGGCTGGGAAGATGATGTTACTAAATAAATAAAAACATTTATTTTATTAATATAATAATGTTAGTTAGACGTTGGAACTTTAAAGCTTTCGAATGCTGTGCTTTCAGCGATTACATCTAAGGGTCAATGATAACAAAATTGATTTGCTCAAGTTCCTGAAATCGGTTTGCATAGTTAAGGACCTAGTAAGGCACAAAAAATATCACAGATAAATAATCTAAACCGCTGTGCTCTCCCACTTTGGTATTGTTGTTTGGTTGCACTCTTAAATAATTTGTGTGTATTGTACAGCACAAGACCACCCATAATATCTTAATATAATATACGTCACTTGTATCGATGCATAAGTAAATCATAAATTGTGTCCATAAATTTATAATGAAAATTATATTTGAGACGCGATTCCCATCGTTAATTTTATCAGATCAGGCGTAATATCGAATTGAAATGTATCGTTTAATAGGATTTTGTTAGAAGTAAGTTGAATTACAGTATATATTTTATTAATTAGATTTAGTTCAGGTACTCCGAATGTAGCACTAAGTTTAACCACTTCAAAAGTTTGACGTTTAAATTAGTTAAATAATCTCGAGGGTGCAAATTCTGATCTTAAACCAAAGCAAATATGAACTTATTCTCAAGTGGTAATAAAGCTTAGATTCCACAATTATATAGTGCATAACAAGGATATTTTAAGCGGCAACCAATCTCGGGGTAGTACGTGCTTTAACATTGTTGGAACAGTTGAAAATGTCGCGCATAATCGCGCCATCTGGTGGCTGGTCTCTTTACTCGAGCGAAAAATAAGTTTTTAACTATTCACGAAGTCACGCTGCTAGCTTACTTATCCACAGTGAAATGATCTGTCACTTTAAACTTTAATTTAACCGGAATGTTTTCAGAACTAAGTCACTAACTACGCTAATTATTATATCAATATATATGTGTGTATTTGTTTTGTCATTATGTTTAAAATTTTGTAACTTGTAAGTGGCTTAAAAAAATATTACATTACCTATTTACCAACAATAGTTACATATGTATTTCGATTGACAACTCCATCACAAAAGCGTAAAATTTTGGGACCCCACTGTAGCATACGATACATTGTGAGATAACCCACGAAAATATGTCCAAACCGATTTTATTTATCTGTGTCGACTTCGGTCGCCTTTCAATTTATGTTATCAAAGAAATTCTTTCAGCCATATCGCAGCCATTTGTCAGGAGGGCGCCGAACACCGTTGACATGCAATGTGATTCAAATGTGTCCACGTATTCTCCATGCGTGCCTACATACAAATATATGTCACAATGCTATAACATATAATGGCTATTACCCCTGAAAAATGTGCGTGAAATCCTAGCATTCTGCATTATTGGAACCGTCATATGCTCGGAGGAGGGATGACGTATTAAAAATGTGTAGGAGTAAATAGATTGATAAATGATCACCAAAGGCTGGCTCGATATCGTGTCCTAAAAGTAGTGCATTTAATTAATTAGCTTAATTTAGTAAAAATAATTGGGGCTTTAAATGAAAAGGCTTAATGCAGACACCTGGATACCAGCTAGGAAAGGCTTTTCGTTTCAAACGTGCTGTTAGAATTCTGAGCTTGATTGAATCCTGAATACTTAAGGGAGACATTATCAACTCTGAGCGGTCATACAGAGAGAGGCAAGACACCACAGCGCAGAGTTCGATTCAAACTTGAGAAATATAATTGTCTCCTATTTTATATAGAACTTCCCTCGACCATTCAGGTTATAGAGCTCCAAGACAAGGTTGTTCATAGAAAGGTTGCAATTAAGAGAAATTTGCAAGGTCAGCAATACGACATGCATGCGTTCATCACCGAGCGGCATATTTTATACAGTCAAGTTGTATTTAATGTAACTGTCACCTTTTTAGTAAATCGCGGTGATTTTTAACGCTAAATACCAAATCCATTACATTTATGTTGTTGAAAAAATATTTATAGAAACTTAAACTATAACGAAGTAGAAATATCTTATTCTTCAGGCATTGTGTATCTTATAAGAGCTTTTGTGTAAGAGCGTTACGTAGATAACCATTTCGACATTATCTGCCGCCCAACAAATAATAATAGGAGAGGTGAAAGGTCTCTAAATGGAATATAACTCTGCTTTAGTTTCTATCGTGCCAAAGGGCAATGAACTACTATCTGTCACAATAGTTATTGGATTTTTTGTCTTGTAAAGTATTTCGACATTTTGGACGACCCAATTGAATGTTTTCCTCCCAGATATATTATCTAAATGTTTATTTACCCTTTCACAATGTTCGTAATTGAACTCAGCAGCTTTGAAAGGCAATTTTGATTATCAATCCAAACTCATCTCGAGGTGGGCTTTGTAAAGGTGGAAAATTTATTAAAATATGAATTCGCCAATATTTGCTTTGCGTTTTTCTGGGTTTGGTGGGTGAAATCACTGCGTGTAGAGCCATAAGGTTATCATAAAAAATAAATTAAGTAGTGTTAAAATTAACGTGGTAAGTCCTTAGCCTGTTTAGAGGTCTTATTCGTATAGTATGACTAGTTGCCTGCAACGTAAGCGATGCAAATTGGGAGCTCAAGTTCAATTGAATCGAGTGAAATGCAAAGATCTGCCCGCGCTGGCTAGTCATCTTCCGTGAAGAGTGGGTGTTGTAACACGCCAAACCCTTCGAGGACGTCTTGGGTTACCATGAATATTAATTGTATTGTATGACCTATATCCATGTGGGTATATAATTATATGGTATCCTTTTAATATAACTATCTAAAATTGATGGCTGACTCACGTTGTGCCGCGGAGGTGCCGTAACATTCTTCCCCTTCCACTTAAATACACGATACCCACTTTACTAGTAACTATGTGTGATATTAGATCGGAAATCAATATCCATTAATAATATTACTACGATACTTAAATACAGTGTTACGGGAAAATCTACTACGCACTAATTCAAATTCAAAGATATCTTTATTTGATTAGACTTATAACAGAGTACTTACAAAACATGCCATTGCCATGCCATTCTATGGCATTATACATTATACAGGATTATACATACTACCGCTGGGTTCGGAAGGTTGCTTTTACTGAGAAGAACCCGGCAAGAAACTCAGTAAGTAGTACTTTTTTCAAAAATATTTTTACAATTTTGAGTTATAAGTAGGTAAGAAATAAATCACAAAAATATATCAGACACCACTGGAAAATTAGGTAACATTTTGAGCCGAAATGTGCACGCATGAGTATGATGCTTTATGACCATTTCATATGTGGAACCAAAAATAATTATTTAGCAATCAACAATAAAAATTATGAACGGAAATTGTGTAAAAATGTCCGTGCAGACCAAAGATAAACAACGACGTTTTAAATGTATTTGGCATACACACAGACATTATGTCAAAATGTGCACGCATTTATGAGGGATTGTTTTGTTCAATTTCGCCAGTTGATAAGGACATCGAGATGGTCGCGATATGTTTTTGTATAATTACTATATGGACGATTTTTAGCTTTTTGTGTATGAATAAGTTATTTCTGTGAATGTTTTTCTTTAGACAAGCTTTTAAAATAAATTCGTGTTCTTCCTAGCCAGCTTTCTCATTTGATACCCATACTGTGATAGAAAATAACTAGTCCGCCATCATGGATGGTCCGCCATCTTGGATGATCCGCCTTATTGGATATTACAATGACGTAACATAGATAAGGATGCAGTGTCTTCCGAAATAAGCATGCATACTAAATATCGGCTCAGTCGGTTAAAGATTTAAAATTCATGCAATTAATAAAAATATATTAAAGATAAAAAAAAACACTTTTCATTTTAATCGTGATCATTATAGTAGGGACACAACAATATGCAACGAATCCCCAAATATACATCCTCCATCACATCCTGTACCTACACCAGTTTTGGTGGAATTATGCGCTCCTCAGCTAATTTCTCAATCGTAAACGATGGCGTATAAATCATAACGATTGTGTACGCACCGTTTGTAGGCTCAGATTAATGTTGGTTGCATTACAGAGCAATGCTAAAATACATTTGTTTTTCGTAACAATGAGATAAGACAACTAATTGACAAAAAACAACACAACAGATCAAATTGGAAAGTGTAAGAAGAAAGATATCTCTAGTAAGCATTTATGAAATAAAACTTGATTACATAACAAGAAACAGGGGACCAATCATCGTAGTTTAAACACTTCTATATTGAAGAATTTCTCAGCTTCGAAGTTAGAATTTACGGTACAAAAATGTAACGTCAAAGCTCTGATGTTCTTAATACATTGTGCTTAAACCGATGATGGTAGGACAAGCACTTACATTTATTATTCTATGAAAAAGAAAGAAAATTGTACGTTCATTTCCAAGAATAACAGTTAACTATACAAAAATCCGTGATGAATAGCTTATGTCCTTACCTGGCAATTTATACAAGCATTAGTTGCTTATAATTTGTATTTAATAGTTGCACAACAAAGTAATGTATCAACAATTAAAACGTACGTTACATACGCACCTACACACCCGTGTTTTATATAACGCTTATAACGTCAATTATAATGTAATTAAGACGTAAGTATGTGCTGTTGTTTATTACATGAACTGAAGCTAATGACAACAATATCATAATATTAAAGGCAGTAAGATTAATAGAGCACATCGAACAATCTACGAAGCACGTTGCGGTCATTAATTGGATGGGTGACTGAGTATATAGTGTTCCCTGACTAAACAATGTTTTCCGCCCCACAATTGGTTCTAACCAGCTGTTGGCAGTTTGAGTCTGGGTTGCAGATTACTTAAACAGTTTTGGAAATCATCAAAAAGACCGCCGAAATTACCAGAAAGTCTCGTTCTTGTTAGGAGTGAGGACTAAGTAGCGGCGTGGCTGCTTGGAAAATGGACGCGGGAGCATCTCATTTTAATTAACACAGCTACCGCTCGGCAATATCCGGGAAGGAGGCAATATTCTGCACAGATATTAGCGAAACTTGCCTTTTTGGCTTACATAAACGGCATGTCGGCTTCTTTGCCAAAGTTGTTTGCAAGATGATAAACAGCCTGCGAGTCCATACGCTACGGGATATTTGTTGTGCGAGATAATACGAGCTGGGTAAATTATGGTAAACACTCCGAGGAATTTTTATATATTGTTATACCTTCTTACACACTTGGACTAACGGCGCTACAGGATATTACGAAAATTCACAATGTTGCGAAATTATTAAATTTAAATAGAGTGAAGAATATTTGAAGCCAGCATAATCATATTACTGAGGTTGCCCGAGGCTCGACAAGCCTATTCTAGACTGAAATAATCAGCAATTGCTTGATAGATATTTAGAGTGGGTTTTACTTATTTTATGATTTAGTTACAAAGTGAAATTGTACAGTTACTTATGTTCAATGCTTTGTATCCTACGCTTTCTCAATCACTTTGAGGCTCTCAAGCACGTGACGTGGATAGACTTTGGCTGTACGCAACCGATAACCGTTTCTTTAGCGAGGGATTACACGTTGCAGCGGTGAAGGAATCATCCCGAAAATCCCCACTTAACTTTTATCTGACGAAATGTCCTAGCTTTTCAGCGCTAACGAACACCATCCATTGATGGAAGTCCGCATTGGAAGGGTTAGCGTACATCGGCCTCGAGTAGTCGGACTCTAACTTAATCATCTAGGTGGTAAAAAGTATAGAGCATTGAAGTTAGATCAAATCGAAAAATCACACTTCTAAGTTAGCTAAATCTAAAAGTAAATAGGAACTTAGTCTTAGCGATTTGAAGTCATGGCGGTATGTACTCGTAGATATATTTTAGTATGCAGACTGTGTCGTCTGTGACCACTGATGTGCTAGTGGATCTTGTTGTGAGTGATGATGAAGTGTCTACATTAAAATATATTCCTACGACTTCCCGTTTTCCTCGGGCCATTACCAATCAAACACAACTATTAAATATTGAGCCCAGTTCACAAATAGAAAGAAAAGATAATGGCAGTTACCGACCGCTATGAGGAAAATCCTTGCAGGGAATGGTTTTCCTCCAAAATATCACCGCGTAACTGGATTTTTTACTGACGCCAAGAGGGAAGTTTTCCCATTCAAAGTGGTTTTGTTGTAATAATTACCGTAGCTAATACTTCCATAAAATAGAATTACGGAGCGTTGTTGACCTGATGAAATCGTGTCATTTACAATTGCGACTCGACGTGCATGCATGCATCGCTTGAACAAACAAACAGGGTGTTTTATTTATGCATGCACCCGCTTATCCGCTGTGTGCTGCAGGCTCAATGCGCTGTATGTAATATGTGTGGACTCGTACGTTATGACACGAAACCAGGCAGCAAAATACTCAACGTCACCATAACATAATAACAAAGGAACAACTAAAATGAATATTTACCCTATTATTAAGACTTACCTGTCCTTGTGTCTGTCTGTCACCCGGCTGTATCTCATATGAACCGTGTTAGTTAGACAGTTGAAATTTTTGAAAGATATTTCTAATGCTCCAATAAAAACAAATACTAACAGGATAAAATAAATATTTCTCTCATACAACAAACGCGATTTTTGCTACTTGTTTCATAGATAATGGTACGAAACCCTTCATACGCGAGTCCAACTGCCACTTGGTCGGCTTTTTTGAATTGGTGACAGTTCTGTAATTTCTTGTCAACTTTATGTAGGTCGCAAAGCTTAAAATACTGCATAATGTTAACAAGTTTGTGTTACAAGTTGCACCCATTAAAGTTAACGGTCGATGTCTCTTAGCTCCATGTGGCTCTAAACTCTAAGCCCTTCTATACAATGATGACTTTATTGTGGGGGGCGGAGGGATATGCTACTTAGCTACATATTGTTCTTACATAAGTACGTTATTAAGGTATTTGACATACATACATATGCTCACGCCTGTATTCCCCGAAGGGGTAGGCAGAGGTGTTGTAATCATAACACCCACTTTTCACCGAAAATGATTAAGTGCCCACGTGACAGATGATGAGTCCATCGCCGTCACAGACACTTTACATACGTCATTGAATTACTTCTCAGAAATATGGAGGTTTCCTTACGATGTTTTCCTTCACCGTAAAGCACGTGGTGTGAAATCACTGTACATAAGTTTTTTTAGAAAAACTCATTGGTACAGGCCCCGCTGGGATTCGAACTTGCGTCGCGTGCGTAGCAGGCGACTGCTCTAACCCCGAGGCCACCACGACTCTAAGGTATTTGACTACCAAATTAAAGTGGATATTCGAATCAAGGTGATAATGTGGGTGAGTGTGGCTTAGGGCCGGGTGTTGTAGGCTGCGCACGCGACCTCGTGTCGTTGACCGCGCTGCGCCCGCGCCGCCGCCGTTGCTGGCTCGATGGGTGTCAGACGCGTTAGGCAAGGATGCCACGAAGGCCAGTCTCTGAGGGAAATCCTCCTTTCTACTGTTAGTTAGTTATTAACACGTGAAAATTAGACAACATTGTAAATCTATACGACAAGGGGCCTTCCATCAACGGTTTGAGCGCTTTTGTGTAACTTGAGTTTTGATGCTTAATTTTTGTACCGTAAATTTTAACGTCAAAGCTACGAAGTTCCTAATACGCGCTGCTTAAACGATCATAGTTGGCCCCAAGCACTCATTTAAGTAAAGGGTTACGTTGGATTGTATGCGGATTTCATATTATAAGTGTTACCTACTACCTAATGTCATTCATAGTAGTAATTACGAAATGTACAATAAAAGATAAACATTACTCGTGTACAGAGCTCATAGAAGATACTATTTTTCTCCTCAACATTAGTCAGTTACTTAAAGCCGGAAATAAGTATGTCACGCCTGGATTATATTTAATCTGCATTTTACGAATCTACTACTTCATTAGCTCGACTCTATAATATTAGCACTCTAGTTTATTATATATTGGGACGAACTATTATTCCCGCAATTTGGACCTCATTTCGGACCGCAAAAGTGTAAGCTCAAACAAACATAATAAATATATAATTAAGTACACAACTCATTGTACCTGGGTAAGGAAAATGGGTTTTGATATCGAATACATACATTTTTAATAGCTACGCAGGTGTAAAATATAGGTAGCTATGTTTGGTCCGGATTATTATTTTATCGATTTGACAACCCTAGTCTTAACCGTTTAGACGTGTGAGCGAGACGGCTTTCCCGTATCTCCCAATGTGTGAGACGGAGATGGCATCAACCCAGTTGGGTGAAAAGAGAAACTATTTGTAAAAAATGCGTCAGACCTCTTTTGTTTTTGAGTTTTGTTACTAAAAGACTTTGACGTCACCGACCAACTTACGAAATCAAAATTCGAACTTAAGTTTTTCAATTATGTTTGCTGCAAAAACAACTACTAAATAATTTTGATCGTTGAGACTTTCACTTGAATTTCACTTCCACATACGTAGTTCATAATATGTCATATGTCATAGCTCTGTATCTTTTTGTATTAATACAGGATGTGACGTCATTTTACGAACTTGAGAGCCGAAATAGTGTTGCAACATATTGGCATTTTGCGCTGTCTACAATCAGCTATCGATTCTGTGAAACGATGACTGATTCGGAGAACTTTGCTGTTATTTTATAAAATCAGTGAGCTAAGTATATCGGTAAAATATTAAGCTTTCACAATTTGCCTTTTTGTGGAATAGATAAATTTTATATGAACTCAATCACAATGACTGGCATCATTTTAATACCTATACTTAAATAACTTTATTATTTTGGTGAAGCCGTGGTGGACTTGAGGTAAGAGCAGACGCAAGTTCTAATCCCAGCGGGGCCCTGCCCCCATGAGTTTTCTAAAAAACGGATGTGCAGTTATTTCACACCACGTGCTTTACGGTGAAGGAAAACATCGTGAGGAAACCTGCATATGTCTGAGAAGTAATTCAAAGACGTATGTATAGTGTCTGAGACGGCGATGGACTCACCCTCTGTCACGGTTGCACTTGATCATATTAGGTGAAATGTGGTTGTTGTCAACACCTCTGCTTACCCCTTCGGGGACCCTTCTGGGATGGCGTGAGCATATATATATATATATGTTGGTTAAATACTTGAGTATATTTCACATCTTATACTTATCTTATATTCCACATACTCCTAAGCTTAATGTTCCAATGTTTATAAACCACGAATATAATTTTACTTAATAGTTTACGTTCGACCTTACACGATATATGGGGCCACAGCTTTGTGATTGGATATACGGATGTGACAAATGGGCTATAAATCTGTATACTATAGGAGGCCATGATATGCAAATAACAGGAATCTATTATTTATCTCGTTCGTAGAGCTCTTTCAGTATTCACTAGTTGTTAACGAAGATTGGACAGGACGCGACAAAGGAACTCATTGGCATAGAAATCGTAGTAGATGTTCAATTTTGTCGTAAAATTTTATCACAATGTCAAATCCTTTTTAAACTAACGTGATATTTGCAAATGATCACAAATAGGATGTACATTGTACGAGTCGTCTCAGTGAGTCGTTAAATTGCCGTAAACGTCAAATCCTACTGTTTGGAGTTGACTTTAGGAGTGGAGTGAGTCAAGTGTGACTTGACTTGATTAATGACTAACAGAAACTAGTGGGTGCAAAACCCCGTAATTGTAAATGGGAAAAGTAACAATGGACCGGAATTACACAAGATAATAAAAAATAGGAAACCTTCACTTTCACAGGTATTAGCGATAGAATTAATAGTTTACGTGAAATTAATAGACAGGTAAAGAAAATAAGGTTGGCCGTGGGGTTTGAGCAGTCGCCTGATACGCAAGCGACGCAAGTTCGAAATCCAGCGGGGTTTTATTCATTATCAATGAGGTTTTTAAAAACTTACGTGCAGTGATTTCACGGCACATTATTTACGGTGAAGGAAAACATCTTGAGGAAACCTGCATATGTCTGAGAATTAATTCAAAGACGTATGTACTGAGATGGCGACAGACTCACCATGTTGGTACTTAATCATATTCGGTGAAGAGTGGGTGTTATTGTTACGACACCTCAGCTTACCCCTTCTAGGAATCGCGTGAACATATGTACCTATATATGTAATTAAGGAAAATGAATTTGAATGAATACATCACAGCCATTACAGTACAGGCAAGATATATATTATATACTATCATTCTTATATAAAAAACCACATCATAAAATGTAGAATTGACTGGTGAAAGCTGATTTATTATACTTATGGTCTGTATAAGTATATTATTATACTTATACAGACCATAACTCAAAGAAGTGTAGTTGACACTACTAAAATAACTGCATGTAAATGAGTTTAATTAAGAATTATGCCCTCGCTACATGTTAAAGGATAAACAATGGAAGAAGTTCTATTCACTAATTCAGCAGCACCAGTTCAGGTCAGGAACTGGGACCGTGGTCCCCACTGACATCAAACCACATTCAATAATTATTTTTGAAAAGATATCGGTCCCAAAAGCTAACTAATCTTTCAGTCACCATCGTTTCGTATCAATTATCCCATTTATATCCTCCTAACACATAAAAATCCAATGAGGTTTTATAGGTTGAATAAATATATAATTATTTTAGATGGAATACTTGAGAGTCTTGTTACTTGTCCAAATTTGATCAGTATGTAATTATATAAATGCCGGTGGCACGTGTAACCTTACAATTACGGATCTGTTATCTTTCGTTTCGCTAATATTAAATAGGCGTTTTACAAATTATTCGTGTAAGTAAATCATTATCTTTTGTCGTGGATGATCCGCCATATTGTACTTAAAATGACGTCATAATGATGTATGCGTAATGTCATCGAAAAAAAACAAATACCAAATTTCAGCTCAATAAAGTTTTGCAAAATTCCACTCGGGCAAACATATATTACATTGCAAGTTAATAAAAAGCTTCTAAAACTTCAGCTAAGCCGCTTTACTCTTTGTTGACGTTTTGTAATTAGTGAGTTTTTATGTAAGTAAAGTGGATGTCCACAATGTCCCCTTTCTAGTCCCATGCGTGACAGGTGGTCAACCATATCGCCGCCCTGTCATCTCTACAGTATTGTGTCAGGAAAAAAACACTCTTATGTCCAGTAGCACGGACTGGCACGGAGAATAATATACACTGAATACGAAACTGTTAAAAGCTGTTGTTTAAAACAAGTTGAATAATTTACAGCAGGTACTTATGTATTGTAGTCGCTTAGAATAAGTAATAGTGTACACGTGTACAGCACGTACTGAGTGCCTAGTGCGAGTTTTCTTAAAATCGCCGTCACAAGTCATCGCGTCCACGGACGTAAAAGCATATTTGTATGGGCTCACAATAGTGTCATCTTTAGGCCGACAGACGCCGCTGATTCGATCATATACAAATCTGCGTTTACGTCGACGCGATGACTTGTGACGGAGGTAGTGAAAAACTCGCACTAAGCCCGCTGTTAATGCTCGCGATTTTACTGCGTGAAGAGAAGGAGAATAACCACCATAGGAATTAAATAGGGTTTTCTCGCTATTTAGGTGGGTTACTTCCTATGCATTAAGGCTTTTACGGAATTTATTGATGCTGCCTTGTATTCTGCCTTTGTAGGTAGCAAAGAAAGTAGGGCAGCAATGATGGGCGTCTCTAAATAAGTTCCTGGTGTAGTTTTGGATCTCTCGCTGTGTTCTAGGCAGGACGGGAGACGCCTGGCCGGAGCTCGCATTCCGCGTTACGGGGTATTCACGACTCCCATTATGACTACTTGCTCTGTGATCCCCTTTATCAACTCTGACGATAGGCAGGGGATACCATAACGTAATAATGTTAAATGAAATTGTTACCTTTACACACTTTTACATAATGTAGGTAACTTCTTACTTACTTACTTATTCATTTACCGCATGGTGCGGTAGCGTATTTCATTTTACAGAAGGCAGAAAGCAAAGAGCACCGTTACATACTTGCATAAATATTTATGTGCGCTAAAATGTATACTTATTTAACCTTTGTGTTATTTGTTCCAGGAGTGCTGTTGGCCCGAGCAGATGACGAGCAGCATGACGCGCGGGAAGGGGATGACGTCACGATGCAATGTCGCTTCGCCTTGGAGCCCTTGGCCGGCGAGTCCCTCACCTACTACTGGGTGCGGAGCACGGCCAGCGGTCACGAGAACGTAGCCATTGGGAACATACCGCTAGAAACGAATTACCAGTAAGTTCTTAAATACTTCGAAATTCATCAGGCTCTTTATGATTTGTGTCGAGTGAATTTTACACAGTAAGCAAAGGGGACATGAAGTCCATGTTATTTCAGGGTAGGATGCGGTAATCACTTCCCATCGAATATGGCGTATGCTTGTTTGCCGCCTTATTGGCATTTGACTAAGCATTATGGAACATAAGTTCAGGAGCGCGCAGCATGCTTAGCTCAGACGATCTTCATTTAGTCTTATTATTTAGCGTTAGTAAGTACATACCTATAAACATAGGCTTGTTCCAATAATCCACATAATCCGATATTTCAAGAAGCATCTGCTGTTTCTTCTATGTTTGATACCTAATGATACCTACGTAATAAGTAAATAGTGTCTATCTAGTTTAGTTCCTCAGGGTTTCAGCTCCCTCTATACTAGCCATAGCGATTTCGCGGCTTATAACAAGTATTATGAAATGCGGGACGTTACTGGTTTAATCCAGATCACAGATTTTCCTCGTAAAAGGGGTTGCGAAGGTCAGATGGCATTCGCTTCGTATACAAATCTGGTGATCAGCCAAATCGGGTGAATCAAGTGCCGACCCTAACAATGTATGGGATAAGGCCAGGGAGATGATGTTGTCGAAATCGGTACCTACATAATATAATACTGGCTGTGCCCTGCGGTTTCACCCGCGTAGGCCTAATTTTATTGGTGGCCCGCGGAACACCAATATTTTTTTAGCATTTATTCAGCTGGCATTTAAGTCTTATTCTATGACAGACAAAAAATTATAGCGGTCTATAATATAGTGAGTACCTATTCAACTCAAGTAATAATTTGACTAGATTGAAAGTGATTAATTTGTATGTATATTCTTGACTTATATTTAAATGACCAAAATTAACTACAATATATAATTAACATAAACCATAGGGCATATTTATTCTGTAGACAATTCTGTTGGAAATGTTATAATTAAATTAATGTAACAGCATAACATAGAGCAACATTTATTACAGAGTAAGTTCATTTTAATGGGATGAAATAAATGAGATTTCTATTAAAGAATAACACTTCTCAGTGTTTCAAATGATACAACTCAGTGACTTTATCAAGACACTTTAACATTTTATTACGAAGCTTGTAAGAACTTTATCATTTCCTAGAATCCTACTTAAAATACTATAGTATAATAATCATACGAAAACTAATTCGTTCTTCATGAAACTTTGTACACATATTCTTGAAGGTATCAGAAGTAACATAGGATACTTACTAAAAAACAATTTTTAATCCCAGCGAAGTCGCGGGTAGAAGTTAGCACATAATAATAATCTTACGCTAACCACGACCTTTTCATCCAACTTAAAAGTTATCCGCTGAGAATATTACATATAGACTTTGAGTTAACAAACTATCAAGATCTAATAGAAAGTCTATGTATATATCCATTATACTAACATCTAAGTAGAAAACCTATAAGTGCCGCTATCAAAACGTTTCAATAATGCTACAATTGGGCGGAATTAAGTAAGTGCCCACTTGGGCTCGGCTCGGAGGCCAACCCGGATTAAGGGTAAATGGATAGAAAATTGTTGTTTTTTCAAACGCATTACTCTATTTGTGAGAAACTTATACTCATAAATAAAATTTAAGTCTCTATTAGTAATTTCAAATTAACAGCTTTTCACTAAACGCATATAAAAGTAAGTATTAGGTCCTTACATATGAAATTTGCGTTTTCTCTTACTGGCCACTTTGATCTGAAATATCTCCTCTTTGGTTAGTAATTCCAATTTCAAATTTATGCATTTGTTTTTCGAAAACCAATTTCAATCTCACCGGGGTCTTACCAATGAGGTTTTGTTAAAACTTAAGTCTGTTGTAAGCCATGAGCTTTACGGTGAAGGAATATCGTGAGGTACTATGTCAGTATATATGTTGCAGTTAAAACTCTTAATCGGTCAAAACTAGTTTTGACTGAAAATGTTTAATAGCAGTATTATTATTTTAGCAACAATTTGTTTTTATGGGCATAAAAAGGCCTTCTTTCCTAAGCTATCCGAGGCGACCACTACGAAATAAGTTGGTCAAAAGTAATTTTGACTGATACTCAGTTAAGAGTAGTTTTGACTGCTTAAGAGCTCTGACTGTGACATACATAAGTGGGTAGTCGGCTAATACTTCCCGTGCACGCATGCTTATAATTTACAAACTATTTCCCTTTTGAATTAAAGCAATAAATTAAGTTGGAATACGTGAAATTTCTAGCCATTAATCATTATCAAGAATTCGTGCGCCCCAAAAAAACAAAGTAGAATTTATTTTTCATGCTATTTCTTTTTTCAGAGGTTACGGTGTGAATGTAATAAGAATATGTGAGGCAATCTAATTTATAAAAATAAGATGTTCAATGAAGCCGGGACGGCGACATGCCTAATGTGAACAAGAAAAATGGTCTCTTGAGAATATACCGACGCCCTTCATTTCTCCGGCGTTCTTAAATATGCATTGCATGTATTGTGCTCTGATAACATAACAAATATCTTGTTAAATCCTCCGCCTCTTCCCTCCTATGCTTCACATACTACTCATTTTGTATTTCTTTAGTTCAAAAATTCGTATTAAATTCTATAACTTACTGATATTATGAATGGGAAAGTGTATCTGTCTGTCCGTCCTTTTCATAGCTTAACCGCTGAACAAATTTTGCCGAAATGGTATAGGGATAGCTTCATCCCATTAAATCCAAGATGGACATAAGGTTCATTTACAAAAATTAAAAAGCGCGGGTAAAAGCCTCAAAGTTATTATTCTTGAAGCTTGAAAATATTGTGGAGCCGTCGTTTTGGTTCTTTATTCTGTTTCACGGTCGCCGCCGTACGTCTTTGTTGTCTTCAAAAAGCCACTTGACCGGATACCTACCTTTCATAAACAAAGAGCTTAAGATGTTCATTATAATTAAAAGTAATTCCGCGGAAAATCCACCGAAGAAGGCGAGAAGGACGTTTAGTATTCCGTACAGAGGCCTTTCCGTCAACTCTTTTTGCGATTAGTGATGTGCCAACTCGGAATAAACACAAATCGAGTTGAAATTCAGTTAACTCTGTTTGAATTCGAGTTACAGAACGAGAACAATAGTTAGTTGGAAGAAGTTGAATGTATGATTTTTAAAAAATATTTCTTTTACATATTTATTACCGCTACTTTAATGATAACTTATCCTCAAACGCTAAATCTGCAAAAAAAATTAACTAGTGAGTGAAGGGAATTAATTAAATTTTATATATTCGTAAAATTTCTTGCCATCGTCGGTGACATTCTCTCGCACTTTCCCTTGTTTTGTTCATTTACCGCCAGCCTAAGCTCGAGTTAGAGATAATTCAACTCGAGTGAACTCGAATTTAGCATAACTCGAGTTGATACATCTCTATTTGCGATGGTTATTTGATTGAGCGATAGTGACAGATATACACACTTTATATAATACCCCTGCTCCTGTCTCATTCGTATCTATAAATATAACATTCAATGTCCTGTCGGACTACTTATATTTCTGTGATTAATTTTGTACTTATAGAAATTGTATGATTTTTTGAAATGTGTAATTACTGAGTTTCTTGCCAGATTCTTCTCATATAATCCTGTATAATCATGTTATTCTGACGATTCGAAAGTACTTTGTAAAAGACTTATAAAATAAAGATATGTTTGAGTTTGACTGAGTGACTACTATAATCACAAAGTAAACTATAGACGTAGGACTAAGAAAGCATTTTCCAAAACTCCATCCTTAAGGGGGAATATAGAAGTTACATTTTGTTGAAATCTTACACCCACATTTATTTACTTTCGGTAAATACAAATTAGTCAAATGTGATACTGAATTTGATAGGTTAGCCTCAATGGCCTTAATGACAATTGGTTATTGAAGTAAGCCTCCGATTTTGAAACACAATACCAACTTGTCATTATAAAGCAGGCCGGTGCTTTGGGCAAAATAACGAATACTAGCAACGCCCGCCAATTTGGGGCACTGACAAAACCAATTATCCTTTATTTATTTGTATTATAAAAGATCCTCATCAAAATATCTCCTTACATTAAACGTACTTTATTCTCGTCTCAGCTCGGGGCGTGCTAAGATGCTCATAATTACTTCAGAGAATCTCCAAAAATGAGAAACATGAAAATAGATTTAATTGTGAGCATGAATATTTACAAGCTGTTCCAAATCCATGGTACATGTATCTTATTGTAGAGAGGCCTTAAGATTCGAAAGTTAGTTCGAAATGCTCACGCCTGTGTTCCCCGAAGAGGTAGGCAGATCTGTAATTTAGTTCACCCACATTCCACCAGGAAGAATCCGAGGTAGAGAAGTAGACAGTGTAATCCCGACTCCGGACTGCCACTAAAAAAATATATTTTATATATAAATCAATATATTATATGAATTCTGTCTGGCAGTTTCATGTATTAGTATTACAATAATAGCAAACAAGTACGGCCCTCTTGGTGGGTAACAGAAGACTAAGTTCGGTTTAACTAGGCATTCTAATTTCCCTAATGACGCATTTCGTGTTCCAAATTTTCCGTACGTTATAGAATCGTTATGCGAGATTAGCTTATTAGGGTATTGGTAACCGATAACTTCTAAGTTCACAATGTTATCCATTTATTCAGTCTTATTCCTACAAACTGTAGGTACTCTCACAAATATCTATGAAAGTCCCCTCCAAGAAAGTTGTATTCACCAGCTTCGGCCCCGCGACTTCATGGGTGCACGCTTTTGATTTATATATTATACTAGCTGTGCCCGGCAAACCTTGTATTGCCATATATTTTTTTGGGGTGGACTACCCCTGACATTTAGGGGGATGAAAAATAGATGTTGGCCGATTCTCATAGATACCGGATAAGCACAAAAAAAATCATCAAAATCGGTCAAGCCGTTTCGGAGGAGTATGGCAACGAAAACTGTGACACGAGAATTTTATATATACGATATACATCTACCACAATGCCAATTTTATTCGGCTCAGTAAGTAGTTACAGAAGGAATCCTGAACATACTATAAGTATTATCCTACTTATATTATAAACGCGAAGGCTTGTATGGAAGTTTGTTACTTTTTCACGCAAAGTCTCCTGAATGGACAATACTATTACTTGTACGCCGGAATAATACATAGACTATATTACATACATATGCCCACGCCTGTATTCCCCGAAGGGTAGGCAGAGGTGTTGTAATAACAACAGTCACTTTTCACCGAAGCTGATTAAGTGCCAAGGTGGCAGATGGTGAGTATGTCGCCGTCTAAGGCACTAATCATACGTCTTTGAATTACTTCTTAGACATATTCAGGTTTCCTGAAGAGGTTTACCTTCACCTCAAAGCACGTGATGTGAAATTACTGCACATAGGTTTTTAGAAAAACTCATTAGTACATACATGGCCCGCTGGTATTCGAACTTGTGACGTTTGCGCAGCGGGCGCCTAATCAAACCTTACGGCACCCACGGCTCCATGTACATATTGTTATTTACTTATAAAGTTACTGTGTCATAAATAGAAAAATAGATCTCCTGTGTAGACGAATTCGCAGGCCCCAGCTATGGTAATTGTAAGTATAGATAATAATATAGGGATGTATAGCTGATATACATCTTACGCAATTTATCATAATGGATTGTCGTTCTTATTTTAATTTATACAAATGATTTCAAGCGGTTTGGAGATTGGCAAAATCCTCGTTCAAAAGGCGAAAGTAATTTATCACATCGTTGAAATCATAACTCTCAAGAAAATGTCAACCCTCGCTCAGATTATTATCGAGCTTTTAGAAGATAGTAAGTAAGTGAGCACAGATAATTATTTAGTATAGTCATAATTTAAGTTTCAAAATGTTACGTTGTCCAAATGCAATTAATGCAACAAAAAATATTAGTATGCATAATTAGAAATAATTAAGGCTGTATTTATTAGCTCTCTAGTACTTTTGTTAATAGTATTAACAGTATCAGTCACGCCACGGTTTCAAATTCATTCCATTGTTATATTGTCTATGAATTAACACAGTCGTTTCAAGTCGTATCCAAGTTCTTGGTAGCTTGAGTCATGGCACACAGAACCGTACCCAGATGTCCGAGAAAACAATAAATTTAATTTACAATTAGCTCGGAATAACTAGGACTCCCAACAAAGTTCGGAATTTGAAACTCGTTAAAACTATTGTGTGTAACGCTTTTGCATCTCCCTAGAGATAGTAGATAGTAATAATCCGTAGACACATGGGTTATTTGCAAGCTGCATGACCTGGAAATCGTCGCGCAGCCAGCAACGAGGTCAAACTTCGCCTCGTTACTGGGAAGGCATTTTTTCTGCCACTGACGGAAGAATCGTTACCATTCGTAATATCTCAACACAAATCATGCAGATGGTCTTTCTTTGTTTATTATGTTGCCGTAATATAAAACAGGAAATCTTCCCCCGCAGCAATAATTCTGTGTCGGACGCCAGGGACTTCAAGACACAAATGCGTACAAACTGTTACGCTTTGCGTATGGCCTGCAAGATATATTAGAAATATAGCGAGTTTAGGGCTCAAACTATTATAGGCAGCTTAGTTTTCAGGAAAAAAAGTAAGCAAATACGCGTCGTAAGATATTCATTCGATTCGAATCTTTTTCGACCTAACATGCGTAAATACTCGTCAGTTAACCGTTAACCTGCACATTAAATATCAACCATAATTCTTGCTGCACTACGTAGGTAATATTTTACTGCAACGTCAACTTAAAATTAAATGAATAAAATAATTTGTCTTTGTCCATATTTCGACTAACTGGACAAGCTTTTAAAGTAACTTCATTGTTGCAACATCCGTTTTATGTTTTAAAATGCATTTATAAAGTGTTATTCAGTGGAAATAAAATTTAAGTGTGAATAATATAAGAACAATTAGGTGATTGTAACCGTTTTCTTTGTTCCAGAATCACATACGCTCCAACGGAGGGTCGATACGACCTGATGGTAGCGAACGTGTCGTATGAGCGTGACAACGGGCGGTTCGAGTGCCGCGTGAAGGCGGGCGGGTCGGGTCGCACGCTGCACTCGCAGGGGCACGCGCTCACCGTGCTCACCCATCCCCAGCCGCCGGCTCTCAACCCGGGACCGCACGCGCAGTCACAAGAAGGACAAGAGCTCAACCTCTCCTGTTCCAGCTCAGGAGGGTCGCCAGAACCCGTTATCAAGTAAGCAATCTTCTATGTCTTCACAAGTCCTGCAAATGTTGCCAAAGCGAAGGTAATGAGGTGACATAATAAGAGTCTGTATCCATTCGTCGAACACGTCTGAAACGTCGTACATAGTATATTTTTTTCTGATATGTACGTAAGTACTCAACAAACAGCATTTTTTAAATTTTATAGCTTTCCTCATTACATTAAACCTTCCAAACAATAAGTATAAACCGAGGTTTGGAACCGCATATCATGCAATCACTGGATTACATCTATTTTACAGGGTACCGTAATTTGAGGGGCTCATTTAATGAAATACTTTGATGAATTATAATAATAATTTGATGAAGTGGATTAAGAAGTAGTACAGCATGCGATAGAGACTTCGCATGCTGTACTACTTCTTAATCCACTTGGCCTCAGTCTGTATATTAATGAGTTTTATAAAGTGTAGCACACTACGATATCATTTTCTTGACAATGTTTGCACTTACTTGGCCATTTCCTACGCGGGCTACTATTAACCTTTATTTTATCTGGTCTACTTTTGACATCCACAAATTGAGTAAATTTTCTGATATGGTCATCGTCGATACAATCGGAGACAGCTCTTCATTGGGTGGTCCTCAGACCATACTACATTTATTAAAGTAATCGTGAAGCAACAATTGAAAGTCTTCATAAAACAATGAAACACACGTAAAATATATAAAACATTTGGCGGCCGTGTCGCAAAAACTGTGAAGTAGATCCTTTAGGTCAGTGTTCAAACACGAATGGAGAGAATTGCGAATGAATAGAAATCACGTAATAGTCAGTCAATGGTCATATTTGCTCTGCATTGCAGGCAAGCAACACGTGTGCGAAAGCGACGCTTAATTTTGCATAGCTAGCAGTAGCAAGATTTTTTAAAACACGAACTATGTGCTGGTTTCTGCCATGAAAAATCTAGCTACACACAATTAAGCTGAATCGTTGAAGAGCACAATGCAAAAAGAAGCCATAAGATTGAGTGGAGGCGGTTCCTGGCCTGATTACGACAGACCACGGCACAGTAATCCCGGCTTTTATACATTCATATATAGATCTTACCGATACTAATGGCATCGGCAAACAATAACTTTGTTTCGCGTTATTGGAATCGAACGTCAGCCGCGCCGCTCGCTTCGGGCCTAACTTCGTTTGGATCTAATGTATTTAGCCCCTGACACTGAATAACTATGCTTATTTTTTAAGCAATCATTTACCTCATTCATTGAAACTCACGATATTGTTAAAAAATGTACCTAAGATGTTGGTAGATAAAGCCACTTCCGTGGTTCATCCACAACGGGAAGATTAAATTAATAAACTGAAATTACAGATAATATTTGCAACATGCAAATAGATATATAACATACGGTTAAATACTTATTGCATTCTTCACATGTAGAGTACTTAATGCACTGTAGACTAACAACATTATGTTGTCATTGCAAACATCAATTTAGTTAGGGTACCCCTGCAGTCAGTCTGGTAGCATTTAAAACTGACAAGGAAATTACTAGCTTTTAATTAAAAATAGTACCTAGTTAACAACATTATAATCCGAGTTGTAAGAAAGCAGTAGTTTCTTAACTGATTTTAGCACTAACTATGAGACTTGGTTAAAAGTAAGTATCTTATTTCAATTTCAGTTTCATTTTAGCATTTAATTACACATTGCGAATAGCCAGCATATATGTGGTATGAGTGTGAATGAAAGGGAATGTCTGAGGACAGACATTGTTTCAGGAGGGCCGAGTGTGGAATTGATGAAATGAGTTTGTATGCGATAGTGAAAGGCAATGTTAAAAATGGAAGTTGAAAATTAAAAAGAAAGGAGAATGACAGATAAGACGTGAAGACGTGAACGATGAAAAACAGGAGTAGTATTTTATTTTTATTTTATTGTGTTGAAAAGAAGAAGTAAATATATTGAAACGTTTATTATACTTTTATTAAATTATTTTTATTATTGTTTGGTAAAATACGCCAAACTACATATATCATAAAATATCATGCAAATACATTGATATCATGACATATAAGATCAAAAAATCGGGCTGATCTCATAATCATTTGGCAACTAGGTATTTGCCTCACGTAGGTACTTGAATATGGCAGAAACTGCTGCAGAAACAGTTACTGCTCACATTGAATTCTGTATCATAATAATAACGTTAGTAACCGGCGTTAATTCCATTACATAGCAAAGAGGTTAGCTTCCTCAATAATTCAATTCTTGGTTTGTCTACGGCAGGACCATAATTGGCTTTCACGTTACGCATTAAGTACAGAGTAGAAGAAAGATAAAAAGCTGATAAATGTGGTGATAAATTTCATGTAGGCAGTGACTCGGATTCAATTAGAGTTAGGGAGGAAAGGAAATGTAAGGATAGGGTACAATCCGCGGCGGCGGGGGGCGAAATGACCACTACCGACCGCACATATTGCCGCGGTGCAAACATACGACAAGCGTGTTAAATACAATACATAGTAACCTCATTAGTAAAGCCACCAATGTGCCTTTAATTGAATGCATTAACCCTAATATGCATACACTATTTGACTTAGTGATTGGCACTATAGAATGGCGGCCATCAATACATAAGCCGTTCGACTGTTTCCACGACTAAAAGGCATCGAGAATTTCACATTCATGTCCACTCAGAACGTTACATTGTCGATCGCTATCGCTAACTAATTGAACGACATCGTATCAGCGTATGGTGCACTATAAACGGCCGAGTCCAGGGCTCTTAACGATTTATTGGATTTGCGACTCGATTTCATTACATTATTTAGAAGTGTAAATTGTCTCTAGTCATTTTTCGTATCGGGACTGAGCTAGAGTGGTCTGACCCTTTCAGTGTAGAAGCAATTAAAGTTTAGTTTACTTCATTTAACTTAAATTTTAGATTCAAATCACAACACAGCAATTAACATCAGCCTCGGCAGACAGGAGTAGGATGGATAAAATATGTATCAGTGCCATTCAAGAGGATAGCTTTCTTTGCGTACCAATATGTATTATGTAAGTGATCTGAAGCCAAGTGATTCTGGGGGTGGTCGTGTGTGAAATATTCATAATGCGTAAAGCTCATCACTTGCACCCTCACATTACGCACCCGTGTCCTTACTTGCCAAAAAGTTGTGGCTTTGTTACGGACTGCGAACCCTGGTATTAATAGGCGGCGAGGGCCGCAATTACCGTGTGCGATACGTTTCTTCTGTGAAGGCAGCTCTATTTGCAGGTACAATCTAATGTGGCTCACAGGGTTTAAATAAGAAAATCAAAAGAGGTTCGTCCGTCCAAACGCACGCGGGCAAGCCTTGTGGATTGCGAAACTTAGGCACCTTCCTGTTTAAATTTTAAATTCTATTTCGAGTGGGGTCTTGCAAACACGCGCGGTTTTTCATACATATATCTACATTGTAGTTGCCCTTATGCTATTTTAATCAAGCGAGAGAACGTTTTATGTTATGTTGTTTGGGGTTTTTAATTAACCTTATCAACGTCATTCCCATCTTAACTAGCATTAGTACCCTTTATTTTGGTGAATTTTTCACAAGGATATGTTACTTGGCCCTACTTTGATACACAATTTGTTTGAACAAACAAATAGATTGGGCGATTACGTAGTTTTAACGATACAATTAACACGGTTTGGTAGGTATTGCATCGTGCAACACTATCGAGTACTAATAAAATGTGCGGAGAGCGTTCGGTCAGTGTACAAATTGATCAATTGAGTTGAGCCTCCCCGCCTGCTCGCACTCACAAACTTTACGTGTTTTCGTGTGACATGCACGCCTATATTACCTAACGTTACTTTGTATCACACTCATTATGTTAATTAGAAATTGACTGCTCTACCTACGCGACCGACGAAAATTGGGAATTATATATATATCTACGGTGAAAAAAACATCGTATATGTCTGAGAAGTAATTCAAAAACGTATGTATAGTGTCTGAGACGGCGATAGACTCACCATCTGTCACGTTGGCACTTAATCATCTTCGGTGAAAAGTGAGTGTTGTTATTACAACACCCCTGCCTATCCCTTCGGGAACACAAGCGTGGAAGCATATGTATGTAAATATATATCTATTGAATCCCTATACAGGTTGTGGTTTTGCAATGGTGCCATATGTAAGGAGACGTTGATATATTAATTGAATATAACATAAATCAATAATTTTGCGCACAATACGTAAACTTACAGCTTGGAGTAGCCGGGCGGTCGGGTACGCAATTTTTGCACGTAATAAATAATATAAAAATTACATCTATCATTTGACGTTTGATTTATGTTCTGTTCAATGTATATATCGATTTCCGTAAATAAGGCACGTGTATGAAAAACTACATCCTGTACTTAGACCTAGCCAATCAGCCAATTAAGACCATCCGATCATTAATTGTCAACAGTGTACCAAAGTAGCATCCAGCTAAGTTAATAACTAGAAATTCGTAATCGAAAAAAAAAATGTTGCTTTTAGTAAGTCCTTGCAGATTTTATAAATGCTGTTATTTTCCAGATGGTACAGGGATGGCTCGCTGTATTCCTTGGAGGCGACGATGACGCACGGGAAGACCAGAGCGGAGCCTACAGTAGCGACGCTTACCCTGACGCCGACGAGGGAAGACGACGGCGCGACGTTCCGCTGCGTGGTGTGGAACCGCGCCATGCCCGAGGGACAACAACTGGACGCCACAGTCGAGCTCAGCGTTAACTGTAAGCCTTTATTCTTTCATCTGACCTATTAGTTTACTGCATTTTTTACACAACTTTACCACATTTTGCGCTTTGAAATGCACTTGTAGAATTCACAAAAAAAATATTGTAACACTTCTATGTTCGTATGTATTGTGATGAAATGCAATGTGCAGTTTTCCGAACCGAGTAGGACAGTGTCTATCCTGATTGAGCAATATTTTATTTCACGTATGGCAGGTATTCAATTTGTTACTTATCTGGTACTAGGGAAAAGAAAATGGGTCTTATTGTATAACGAGAACATGTTATCATTTTATGCCTCGCCACGCGCCAAGCCACGTCGGTGAACCATATTTTGTCAAGAGGCTGCTTGGTGGCATCTTACCAGAGAAACGGAAATACTGACAGTATTTCTTTGTACATTTTACGCGGCTCTCACAACGGCGTTTAAAGAGAAGTAGATAATTTCATTTCTAGAGTTGTAATTGTCTTTGATACTTTACTCGAGATGGAATGTCTGAGAAACCTTATAGGTAATCAGACTTCAAACGTAATGTAATCGACTGTAATGTAAGCTAGGAATCGGACACTTGTTGTGTGCCGTGACTCAAGGCTCATTTGCGTGGAGTACTCCGACTATAGTTTGCAACCACTATAACCCTCCAACTTGGAGTACAGTCCAGCGAGACCGTGGCTTAACTTACAACCTTTGTGTAGTTTCAAACCGAAATACATTTCAGTGTCCGTACCAGCACTATTTGCTTCGGAAACCACTGTAATAATTTTCATTACTTATTTGTATTTAACATTTCAGTTCCCAATTTTTATACACAAGGTGGAACATTTTTCTTAATCTGAGGGATTATAAGAGTCCTCCATACCCGTTTTTCACCAATTACCTCGTACATACTATGAATTATATGTTGTTCTATTTAGTTATACAAGAAAGCCACATATCTAATTAGGGGATTATTACTTATCCAGAGATTAAAGGTACGATGTGGATGGAGTAGCGGAGATTACCTTTCCGAACGGCATTATTACTGCGTAAGTTATCGTGTCAGGTTATACATATTATACATAACTTCTCGGTTTACTATTCGCCCATAAATCTGTTAATTCAGTAACAACGAATCAGAGAAAGTCGACTTTTCTCAGTAAAAACCCATATTAGATATCGTCCATCTTCATATAAGACGCTTTAAAATATACCGTCAGAAAAATATCATATCGATTTTTCTTCACGCAAAAACCGAGTTAATTCCGCCACTTTTAAATTCCATAAATTAATAAGCAACACCACGGAATACGAGCAACATTCCTTTAAGTACATACAAAGCTGTTCTCTGAACCCATAAAACTCGTTCTGGGTAATGAGTGTTTTGATATTTAACGTATTATTGTTCAACATTAATAATATACTCGACACATTAAATAAGCACCAACGTAAAATGAGGAATAATTAATCAAATTTAATTAATAGCAGAGTTGATGAAAATTAATATTTCTAAGTCGAATGACGAGGTGGATCAAAAATGTAGCTCGAACCGTTGAATATTCTTACAATTTGCTTAAGGGGCTTACGGAAGCTTGCTTGCTCATACAATCGTCATTATATTTCTTCCTTAAGATGCGGATAGTATTTACCCGGGCTATATTTATTAAACAAATCTAATAAGAATATGCATATCAATAAAAGAAAGATATTGAAAATGTATCACAAACACCGTGTGCTTACATATTTTGTGCAAATTGAGTATTCTGAAAAATAAAATATTTACCACTCTGAAAAATTTACACATTCTGAAAAATAAGATATTTCGTATATTCTAGAGAATAAAAAATGTTTTTGTGAATATATGCTAAAATAACTATTATTTTGGCATAAGTAACAAGAAATAAGTAAACTTGTGATCTTTGCTTTCAATAATTTACTACTTAGCATATTATTGCACATTGCTACCATATTCTAAAGATTACCTAAAATATTCACTTAGTAACATGAAATGTTTAAAATACAAATCATTATTTGTGATTGTAAGTGAATATTTAAAGTTTAACAGAAGTGGGAGAGCACTGTAACAATTTTAATAACAGGTAAAATACCTACTCGTTAAACTCTGCCTTTAAACTGTGAACTTACACAATAAGAGCAGGAATGGAAAAGATTTCTAATTAGACGGACGTTGTGAAATTCTCTTGAATTATTGTTCGCAAATTATGAGTGAATGGAATTAATTTCGCGAGTCGATCGCATGATTAGTTTCCTTGTCATTGTTTTAGAATTTGTGCCCTTATGAATATTGTTAAGTTGTTGCTCATACAATATACAATGTAGTTTCATTGTGTGCAACTATCGAATAACACAGACCCATTATATAGTACAGCATTGTTGCAACCCAAGTGTCAAATACAGGACCTCGGTATGCCTCTAACTAAACTATATCTTTCCTCGTTTCTGTGTTTGGTTGCAAATATATTAGAAGCGCCTGTCTCGCGTGTGACGGCTTACACCTAGCAATATACCGTATAAAGAGGAAATGAAAGATGCTGTTTTGGAGCTCCTCAGGTCGCATATAAAACGCGGCAACACACAGGTGCTGCAAGCAAAGCCACAGGCCGTCATAGAAACGTAAAAGCTCTCTCTACAAATAACCTCTATTCTCCTTCAACGTCCACATTCAAAACTTTAATCCTTCCCTTTGCCAGCTCTCGTTATTTGCGAACTTGTATCATGAAAGGGCAAAGTATTATGTGGTTTACGGTATGCGACGCACTTTTCGGTACATTTTTTGCGGGATCCTTGAGGTTGCATTGTGGTCATTTCATTTGGGAGATAAGTGCGATGCTAAGCCAGCTACGACGAAATTGAATTGGCCTTTACTAAATTGCCAACTGTAAATCAAACTGGATAAATAAGGAAATATTAACGTTTCTCTAAATTATATGCAGGACATTATTAATTAGCAGTTTACATATGAATTAGTACGTAGGTATACTTTTATACCTAAGCAAGACAATAACATCTTGACAATCTTATAAAAGTCTGATGTTTCCGAAGGTAATATTTGTTTGGGAAATCAAAAACAAATCAAATACGGCTATATAGTATAAAAAGCTTCAGTGTTTATCTAATCTATAATGTATACATGGTTATTTTCCTTTCCACTGGGAATGACAGTTGACAACCAAAAACAATATCGCGCAAACGATCTCTCAAACGGTGGACGCTATCGTGTAAACACGAACCGTGATACCATGCCATGTAGAATAATAATGGCCTAACAAATACTGCGATAACTTTTTATTTCCTTTTAATATCAACCATACATTTATGTCTTCGTACATTTCCGACTTCCGTTCGCGTGAAAATGGATTAATTCGATCTCACTTTGTTACTCATGAGGAAAATAAAATTAGCCTAACGAAACGTGGAAACATGAAAATAGGATTTCCGCGGGATGTACAATTCTGCGGTTAAATATTTTAGCGATAAATTAGTAATGTTGTTTGAGCTTCAAACACGTGACCACACGTGATCTCATATTTTATGTAAATAAAACTAGGTATTGATTTTAATAAACATTATTATACGTACGGTATTTATGGAAGTTTACGAGCGAGATTATATTAGCGCTCCCTCATAATCCAACAAGCATTTGGAAATGCTGCTAAATTAGTATAATATCATACTGTTGTGTCCAAATGTCGCAGTGTAGGGATAATTTAACCTTGTCTTTTGCGAACTACAATCACTTGGAGCCTTACCGAAGTGAAAGTGACGAATAATTTAACCGCCAACCGAGCTTATATTTAAATGTCTTTGATGTTGAATTACTCTTGAATTGCACTTTTGTTATGAGTCACGACTTTTCAAATTCAATTCAAATGATTTTGTTCAATAAAATGGACTCTTGGAATACTTGTTGAACTTGTTTCTTTGAGGTCTAGATTAATATGTAAATTTAAATAAGTCTTTATTTGGAAATACCAAATGAAAATAGGGAGAAGAAATGGCATCAATATTTTCGAGCATTTAAATAAAATTGGTACAATAAATTCATAATATGTTAAACATACCCAAAAATTAAAAACTTAAGTAAATTCACATAAACACTAAAGTAGGTTTCTTAAATTAAGAGCATACGTCATGAGTTGGTTAGACAGACAGAATAAACATCCAAAAGTAGCTGCAGACGCGGGCTCCTTCCTATGTATTTATCCCCCAATTCTTGCTACACCCTGGTCTCGTCCAGATGTACCTCACATCATCGCGTGGCCTGGATAAGCAGATAAAAAACATATACCATCAAAGAGGGCAACACATGTTTTAATTCTGACAGATTATGTAAACAGATTTGCTTTTGCACCAGTACATCCGCTGCCTGCGCCACGCCGGCCAATGCACACGGAAAATCAAATAAACACAGGCATGGAATCAAAACATGTCCATCACATTTCTGGTACATGAGTGCTCACGTTAGTCATTCACTTTGCACTCATTCAACTGGTGAAAAGCTACATAATTTACTTTGAGCACCTATAGCAATATGAATGTGGGCGTGATTGTTTCCTTCTTTGTCCATAATATATGTATTTTTAAGTCCAACTTCATTTTTGTTTGCTAATCAACTAATTTGAAATATATTCTTTTAGATTACCCAAGAGTTGAAGTTGGTCCAGAAAATCCACTACGGGTAGAAATAGACGGGACTGCAACGATGGACTGTAAAGTTGACGCCAAGCCCAAAGTCAACACTGTTCGGTGGACCAGGAATGGCAAATACATTTCCAATTCGTTTACGCACTCCATCCAGGGAGTGACGGTGCAGGACGCGGGCAAATACTCCTGTACTGCCGACAACGGCCTCGGGCGACCAGGCGAGAAGGAAATATACCTTGATGTACTCTTTCCCCCCACCGTCACAGTAGAGTCTAAAACATACGAAGCAGAAGAGGGCGGCAATGTCGAAATCCGTTGCGAGGTATCCGCAAATCCTGAACCTATATCAGTAGATTGGTCGATGGAAGGAAAGACTGACTTTCATCAAAATGGCAATACTCTCATGCTAACGAGAGTGAATGCTGAGATGGCGGGAACATATTTATGTAGGGCAGTGAATGTAATATCATCGAGCAATGGCAAGCGAGTAGAAAGGTCGAGTACGGCATCCGTAGCGGTGCTAGTGAGGCACAAGCCGGGGCGCGCGAGGGTGAGCCCCGACCGCCCCGTGGCACAGGAGGGTGCGGGTGTCACTCTCACCTGCAGCGCCAAGCCACCCGGCTGGCCCGCGCCTCAGTACCGTTGGTTCAGAGACACCGAAACAGCAGATTCGAAGCCCGCCGTCCTAGCAACAGGCAACCAATACACCATACCGAGCGCCCACCTCGGCAGTGAAGGAGTATATCACTGTCAGGCAACTAATGAACTGGGTCACGGCGAACTTGCCTCTGTGACGCTAGAGGTGCACCAACCGCCACGCTTCCAAACCAAACTTCAGCCACACATGACAAAACGATCTGGCGAATTAGACTTCGCAGTTACTTGTAGCGCTCTCGGCAAGCCGCGACCCAATATCAAGTGGTACAAGGACAATTCTGAGATTAAGCCCGATACGAACTTGTACGAAGTTAAGACTGACATCACAGAAGGCAGAAACTCTGTATACAATGTTCAAAGTACGCTAAAGTTCAATGGAAAGGCGAGGACGAGCACTAACGACTTGCTGCCCGAGGATAGAGGCATTTACTCTTGTACTTATGAAAATGAAGTTAAGAAAGTCGAGTCCACAATGCATCTACGAATAGAACGTATGTATAAACAAAATATCACTTGCATTTTAGTTCTAAGATTGTTACACATATATAAGATGGTCTTGAAAAATGGAGATATGATGGGATTTCCATCGGTCCCTTTGTTACATTTGTATTTCCGTTGTTATATACCTTTACGCTTTCCTGATAATATATCCTCCAAGGCATTTAACGGTGGAACAATATTTACATTTCACCGAAAATATGACCCACGGACAGTTTGTTTTCGGTAGAGAAAACTTATTTAGGCTTCTTTTTCCTTTGGGCTTCTGCCTCCAGACACTATCCCAGTTATTATTGTTTATATTTCTATAAATAGGAAATCAAGCAAATATTTGCTCGAGAATAATCGAGATTGGAAGTGGATTCTCAAGATAAACTAACCGCGGAATCCAATCCATTCGATTCAATACCATATTTTATAGTGATTTTCTTTATTCATAAGTATTTTATTTAGTTCATAACATGGGAACAACGTATATATACTCCCGGCTCGTCACATTATATTCTGTCTCTATGTTCGGCGATGATAGATACTTATTGAGCAGCTTTTATCAAGTGAAGAGGTATTTAATGGGCCTAGAATATAAATAACGTACTTCAAGATAATCGGGTTGTGCTTGAAAGGAAAAAAATCAAATATTTATTTTTATTTCAGACGAACCAATATCGATCCGACAACAAAAGAAAGTAGCTTACGACGTCATGGAGACGGCAGAAATATCTTGTAGGGTGCAGGCGTACCCCAAGCCGGAGTTCCAGTGGTTTTACGGGTCGAACACGGCTCCGCTGCAAATGTCTTCCGATGGACATTACGAAATTAACACTACCACTGATAACAACGACTCATATCTGAGTGTGCTTAAAATTAAAACTGTGAAACCTCAAGATTATGGTGATTATTATTGCAAAGTAAAGAATTCACTAGGGAACATTAGGCCTCAAATTCGGTTGCAGCCCAAGGGCGCGCCGGAATCTCCTCGTTCTTTAGAGAGCCAGAAGGTTGGGGCTTCATTTGTCACTTTGAAATGGGAGGCTGGGTTCGACGGGGGTTTGTCGAACACAAAATACTTCGTGCGGTACCGACGTGTGGCGGGTCGCGGTGCAGCTACCGAGCACTGCACGCCCGACCGCTCAACCGAGCTCGACTGGATGGAGTACGACTGCGGCCGCACCAACCCCTGCAATGTCACCAGACTCGACCAACACAACACGTACACCTTCAAGGTAAATACTCAGTTATTACTCACTATTACTCACTCCCTCCTCCTTGTTACATTCATTTTGTAGGCGTCACATTATAACTTTGCTAATGAATTACCTACAAGAATTTACATAACTTATTATTCAGCTACTTCCGTAACTTAGATGTGTATGAATTTTCATTAATTATGTAGTATATGTAACCCAATCAAAGTTCTCAATACTGTTTCCAAAGTGCGAGTTCGTAAATATGATCCTAATATATTTTCATGATATAAGTATAATCAAAAATTAGTATCTATTAACGTATTTTTTGTCTTTTTCTTTTCATTGTTATCGCTACCGACAGCATCTGACATTTGTTTTCAAGGTAAATCACCCGGCGCGCGCCGTTAGTTTACTTCAGTTTTCCAATATCTTGTTTTATGTTTTGTGCCGTCGCTATAAATCCACACGCTTTAGAATGCTCACCATCGAGATTATAAGCGATAGTTGGGCCATCGGGAGTGTTTCTGAAATGAAATGTTATATTTTAGGTAAAGGCGGTGAATACGAAAGGTCAAAGCAATTTTTCGAACGAGATTGCTGTGACCACGAAAGTCGACAAGATATCGTCGCCGGAGCAGGTGACTTACGATCCGAGTACCCGAGCACTGACGTTTAGTGTGGCGCCGACCTGCCTGGCTTTAGTTGGGGTTGCGGAGGGACTCTCATACGCAGCAGGGGCGCCGGGATGGCAGGTAAGCTGACCAATTAAAATATATCACTAGATTACACTGTAGATTCACATGGCCCAAATGGGTGTCTCTCGGGATCGTGCCAAGAAGGCTGGCAGCATTGCCACGTTGAATAGCAATGCTGATTCTCTGAGCAAGAAAAGCCCACTTGTCACGAGAGGCTTCTAACGGGTATAAATTATATTCTTCATTCAAACCCCCTGGGTACAATTGATTGACAATGATTAAATGACTGATTTATATGCAATATATAAGTCACGGTCACACAGCTGAACTTTCATGGCAGTAAGAGCTTATAGCAAGGCTGCTTATACCATAATATCATCAAACACTATCTTTAGTTGATATCATGTACCTTGCTTGTTTTTTATGTCAGCTAACTAAATTTGAAATAGTTGCTGACAAAACGCCTTTGGACTGAGTTATGGAATTAAAGTTAATTGTGTCAGAAATACCAGGATAATCAACAAGTGTTTATGACACGAGTAGGTAGGTACCTCAATTAACAAGGTGGTAACGGCGGCTTCGTTTGTTGTTGTAGGAAAAACATCATTATTCTGAATGTAACTAGTGTGTGTACATAGTCAACTGGCTCGTGGCTCATAACAATATATATTAATATATTTACATCTATATGATGTTTACCTACATTTTCCTGGCATTCACCTGAATCGGTGACCCCGACAAATTATGTCTAGCAGATAATCGATTGTATATTTTCATTGTATATTCAGTAGCAATTATAAAGTAGCTACTATTCATGGTAAAACGAAACGTAATTTATGAGGTTTTGTATTTCTAAAGGTAGGTAGGTATGGGTTTCCTTTTGGGTACATTGCGTGAATAGATAATAGAGATGTAATTAGTTTAATTTCACTGCCCCAGGTATTACAATATAATAATTGCTTTCGCCTTATATTTTAGTGAAATACTTACGTACCAAATAATACGATAGGTTGAATAGATTGGAGACTACATCCAACATTATCAAGTTCTGAGAAATTATACAAGTCTTCATAAGAGCAATAATGAAGTTCTTGGCTTGTCTATAGGTACAAAGAGCAAATATTTTGTTTCTGGAAATGTTGGGTTGAAGCATTGAGACGCGTAATATTTCTTTAATTAATTAATTTTGGATATTTCGTAGAATTATCATTTCTTTTACCTATAATATTTACCTCGTATGAAGGAAGATGGTATAGATTTTATGATGTAAGAACATCTTATGAATTATGGGTACTCTTTCTTACACATTTACCATTTCGTTCCACTCGAGATAACTAGGTATAGGTGCTGTCAGATGATGAATCTGTCTTCGTCACAGTATTACTTACTACTAATCAAACATATCTTGGACCCTAGGTTGTGGACACGGTGAGTGTTCGTCTGTCGGGGGCGGTAGCTACGGTGCAGGAGTCAACCTTGGACGCACCGCCCAAGGGTCGCACCGGCCGCCCTGACGCTCCTCTTGACGATCTCAACCCTCGTCTGAGACTCAAACTCTGCCTGCAACTCAACCAGGACGTCTGCAGCGAGTACACTGAAGCTGAGAGTAAGTGGAACTTAACTTGATTAGCAGACATTGCTGACATTTCTTTGTAGTTGAATAATTCGAGAAGAATTCCACGATGTAAATGATACGTATATTCATGGTAAAAATGTTGATTTTGAAGATGATTTTCTTTTTTTGCACTCAAATAATGTGTATTGTGTACGGTCACCGTCATAAATTAAGAACTCTCTATATCCATCTGTGATTCGTCTTCATAAATGCTTCGAACAAAATGATCTAGCAAATGATTTTCTTTTTTAGTTGGAACATCGTACATAAAAGAAGCGTCCGCACTAAAAAATACAACGATCGCCATATTGGTGTCGTGTGTGGTGTTCCTTGTGTTCCTGGGACTGTTGTTTGTATTCTGTCGATGCAAACGCAAGGAGAGCAAGAAGGACCGGTCGAAGGACTATGAAATGGACTCGATGCGAGCGGCGAAGGTGACGCCCCAGAATCAGGCACCACCGCCGTACTACCCCAGCGCGGGCATGGACAACAAGGCCCTCGAACACTCCATGGACCTCGCGCTCTCCCTCGACGACTCTAAGAACACCATGTACGCTACCCAGGGCGGGTTCGCGTATCACGTCGCCCCCCCCACGCAAGCGCATCCTGTCCAACCAGTACCCTCATCAGACTGTAAGTATCCTTTGCGACTTTTGAAATCTCATAATACACTTTAATCTTTAATGTTGTGTTCAAAACAGTCAGTCTTCATGTTTTCTTTGAAGAGCTTTTCGTTTAAGTTGACATTCTTATATTTATTTATTTGAAATCATTTTCTCTTGTGCAACCACGAAGGACTATCAACATACCACATAGGTAGGTGAGGTTGCAATTTACTATGTCGCATACACCCGCTGCATGATATGTGTTACTAGTCTTCGTCATTTGATAAATGAGTTCGTCGAGCAGTAGAGTGACCAAAGTGATTATTTTAGGGGCGAACATGGGCTACGTGGAGAACAGCTACACGAACAGCAATAACGGCGGTAGCGTGAACTCTCAGGACTCACTGTGGCAGATTAAGATGGCATCAGTGAACAACGGTGGGGGGATGGGTGCACATCAGATAATGGATCGCGCGAGTAATTACGAGTACGATCCGATCGCGCACGGCGGGTACCGCGCCATGGACGAGTACGCGGCGTACGCGCACCTGCCGCACCAGGCGCCGCCCGGGCCCGCAGACTACATGCGCGCCGCACAGACCCCTTCACGCCAGGAGTACTGCTCCGACCCCTACGCCTCTGTACACAAGCCCAAGAAGCGGATGGACCAACACATAGGTTCGTATATACTTACTACTTATTGATTCTATGTATTTTTCTTAATTGTACCTACCCTCAAACATCGGATTTTATGGATTGATCCAGCAATGTGCCATACTCTTACTTCGTCGAGTCCATTGCATTTCTTTTTGTCGTTGTGTGTATTTTCGGTCCTGCCAAACTGTAAGATTGTGATATAATTAATCAGCACGCAAAAAACTGCATAGACTTTTCACCTTGCACCATGCACTTTGCACTGCACTTTAATACCTAGTGATTTACTCAAGTTTAAACTGTGCATGGGTTTCGTACAATTATTAAACAAATATTTTTATCACAGAATCACCGTACCATGAAGTGAGTGGACTCCCGGAGTACGGTGGAGGCGCGGGGGGCGATGAAGCCGGCGGCGAAGAGAAACCACCCCACCTATCCCTCAGCTACGACGAGTCTCTAGAGTCGGGCTACTCCACGCCCAACTCGCGCGCACGCCGTGTCATCCGCGAGATCATCGTGTGAGCGTGCGACATTCGCGCTCCGTGTCAATATAGCTACTGTAAGTACGCTACGGATTGTGCACAGTGTTCGCCCGCAAACAAATCTCTGTAAACAAAGGCAAAGACAATATATATTCTCTAATTAAGCAATCGACGTTTCTCTGAACTATTTTCACTAGTAAATAGTCTTCGAAACTGGTCCAAAACTCTTCACTGCCACTTAACGCACCCAGTTCCCTTCATTTCTTGATATCTACTTAATTAGAAAATACGATTGCTTCGTTTTACTCAGACTTAGAGTTTACAGGGTACTTACAATTATAAATGTGTGACTTACAACGATTTATGTATGTTAAATGTTTATGTTTCTGCGGTGAATGGTAGTGGAATAGATAGTATCGATCTCTGACTGCGGTCTCTCCATATTAATTTCAAAAGCCTGATATATAAATACTTATGTGTGTCTACAATTTAATTTCATAAAACTATATTGCATACGCATCGAATAAAACGGACATAGGTTACAAAGCCCAAATTGAGCGTAATGTACATAATGAATATGTATAATGAGTATAAATGGAACAATGAATGGAATCGAGAAGATGACGGAACACTCACACGGTTGCTTAATTATGTGTTATAAATGAATCATCGAAAGCCTAATATTGTGATTGTTATGTCAATTGTGATAGTAGGAACGTTCGTTGTGAACGCTCGTTGTGAAGTTAATAATGTTTGTCTAACGTCTAGAACCTAGAATTGATTATTGTATGAAGTTCATGGACCTTTCCATTGTTAAGTAGCTTTACAACCTTGCAACTGAGCTTCTGTGTTCGAAATCGTTGCTGAAAATAGAGCTTTAATTTCGAACAACACAGGGGAAGTTTTTGTGAAAGAACTTGAAGTTACAAACGGGAGAATTTAAATCAACGTCAAAGTTAAACTTGGCAGTTACGAGATTCATTAGTGTCGATTAGTGTCCAACATGTCGGACGGTGTGTCGATGACGTAACTTTAGGCACGGTTTCTAACAATGAGATTTTTCATAGATATTGGAATTGACTGGCCACAGTTCGGAAATAATTCAGCCGCTACGCACTAGCTGCCGCTTAATAATTTCCCGTGATCATGGCTACTTGTTATAAGGACGTAACTTACATAACACTGGTAACGGTCCGAATTATTATGCAGATTGTACAGATGTTGGGGAGATAACGCGGGTGCTCGAAAACATTATCCTCCACTTGCTCGAACGAGATTTTATTTTATACGAACCGACAGTGGGGCTTGTGGGAGATAATAAAGTTGAACAGCCGCGCGCGGACGAAGGCGGAAATACGCGTAAATTTAAAAAGCCCCAATCACCACTGAAAACATACAGCGTATTAATTATTAAATTTCCTGCGTTTCGTACTGTCTACTGATAATCATTTCTAGGTTCAAAAGTTTCTCGCAGACTTGTTTTTATATGCTAGAGTATAAGTTTGACGAATAATGTTATAGTTAGGTAAGGATCTCTATAAGCACCCAAGTCCACATACAATTCAGCGAATGACTTGCGTTTATCATTTAAGGGATTCATTCATATAATATTTTATCCTAGGACGTAAGGTGTAAATGTACATTTCTTGTTGATATTCTTCACTTTTTGAAGAAAGGCGAAGTTGTCGCGACTCAGTTTATATAGAGTATAAGGGCTGAACCCCGCTTTGCCCGCACTGAGCATTGTATGTAACATTTAATAAAGGTTAAGTAACGAATGATTAATGAGCTTAATATTATAATAATGAGGCGTTCAACCTGCCTACTTTATGATAATAATTACTTATCTTGTCTCGGGATACTGTAATTAAGCATAAATATAAAATGAATGGCGTATACCGCGTATCTGTATTTTTTAGGTAAATTAACAAGCCTTTACAACTAGAATCTCTTTTTTATAAAACATTTTGCTTTGTGCAAAACTTGGTACTCTCCACTTACGCGGTATTCACACGGGCTAGTTACGCATATTTGCAGTATCCTCGACGCTCAAGAGTACTACGTACTAGTACTACCGTTATGTGCAAAATATACATTTATTTTTCCTGTAATTTTGTTCGAAGGGATTAGCTTTACTCTTTATAAAGATTCTATTTTTAGTGTGCTATTTCATTTAAACATTTTACAATGTACCTACCTAAGAGGTTTTGATTATTAAGATTATTTTAGAAGCTAACATTATTCGTAACCAATTCCCCTATCCCTAAAGTCATTGCAAAAATTGCAATATTTCTGAACTAAACTCACATTGTGTAGTCAAAAGAAATTATTTTCTTAGATATAAGTAGATAAATCATTTAGTTTATTTTAAGTTCACATACGTGCCAAAATATGGACATCACAATCCCGATTTATTAATAAGTTTACTGAAAAGTATGGAAAACGTATTTATGATTTAATTATGTCAAAACTTGAAAACCATTTTAAAATCTCCTTCCTTGATTAGGTAATTAAGCATAATTGTGTAAATAAGAATTATCTGCCCACCTTTAGTATGCGATTAGCGTTTAGATAATTATTACGAAAGCAATGAGATGAGATGGAATAACTTACATTTATTTTATTTATAAAGTTCGCCATTTTTTTGCGCTTTATAAGTAGTAGGTAAGAGATATCACTCGTATATCACCCTTACTGCTAGCACATTTAGTTAATTACAATTCATATACTCGATATCATTATTATAGCTAAATAGTCAAATATAACTGTCAATAAAGTAAATTTAAATAAACGATTATATAAAGCTTTTAATCTTACAGTACTTTATTTTTGCCAATTATATTACTTATAATGTCCCATTTTAATTTTAGTTTATGTTTAAGTAAGAAGTGACAGAATAGTATAGTGCGGGCGGCTGGGGTTCAAAGGTTATCATTAATTTTGGTAGCTTATAAGACCATTGTAATAGCTTGAAAGGTCCGAATGACTTGTAAATTATGAAACACTGCTTTAATGGGGAAGTGGTTATTACGAGCTGAGACGCAGGCTTTGAATTCAGTACGAGTGTATCAATGAGCACTGCTGCTTTATTCTGTAAGGTATTCGCGACGTACTCGACATTGTGTCGGTTTCAAGCATCCGAAATTGAGCTTTATCTTTTATCTATTATGTATCAATTTCAAATAAATAGTCGTGGTGGCCGTGGGGTATGAGCAGACGTCTGCTACGCAAGCGACGCAAGGTCAAATCCTAGCGGCCTGCTCCATTGAGTTTTATTAAAACTTATGTACCTACAGTAATTTCACCGCACGTACTTTACGGTGAAGAAAAACATCGTAAAGAAACCTGCAAATATCTGAGAAGTAATTAAAAGACGTAGTGCCTGAGACGACGATGGACTCACCCTCTGTCACATTGGCACATGATCATATTCAGTGGGTGTTGTCGTTATAACGCCTCTCCTTACCGTGAGCATATTTATTCTTGTATCAATTTTCTATGATTGGAACCAACACTCGACAACGAATTCGTCCCTGACTTTACAGAATAACGCAGCTGTAACATGGATGCCATGACAAGAGATGGGTCGCATATTTTCTCGTTGATCTTTATTCCGTTAGAAATAACGTCTGTCTAACACAAATCTCAAACTTACGTTACGACAAAATTCGCTACCGATTTCTTGTACCTCAGCCGTGCTAAAGTTATCGTTCAATCGAAGTCCATAGTTGAGGATCTCAGCATCTGACTGTTTATTAATTATTGTAGTTGTAAAATTGAGTTTTAAGAATATTTTTTAAATTATCAAGCAGCCAGGATTATAATAAAAATCCTTCGGCTGCGGCATTACAGACTTGTAATTTTATTTTATATGGTTGTTATTCATCTTTCCATAATTGGGAAAAATTGCATGGAAGTTACAAATAAGCTCTAACAACATGACGGACGATTGTTTTTAGGATGGTTTTAAAAATAAATTTTAGAAAAAAAATATATTAAGCTTGTAACCACCAAGACAAAGTAACAGTAACAGCAAGTACTTGCGCTATAAAATAAAAAAATATGAAAATGTCATAAAAATCAGTCACGTGACATATGTCACTCCCGTACATTTTGTATCGTTTCTACTAGCGAAGCATGAGGGTAATGTTACTTTGTCTACCGCTCTGTCTGGAAACGGATTGAAACATGGTTGAAACCGATACATAATAGCCACGCAGATTTCGTTTCTGTTCACTCAAATGACTGCTAAAATTGACAAATGAATTCCAGTTGGTTGTGTGAACAGTATTGACGCATAGCTCCTAGGTGGCCCTTGATGAAATTATTTCAACTTTCACACTAGGACGCTAGTAACATTTGGCAAGCGATATTTGTTAGTATTTTGGTATAATGTACTTAGTTCATTTACGTCGGAACGACTCTAGTTGATAAAATAATTTTGTATATTTTTTATTTTATTTTTTTACTGTTTTAGGTTAAAATATAAGTATGCCATACATTAGTACTTAAATATTTAAGTGAATTTCAATCTGGATCTAAATCACTGTATAATATTTAAGGGACACGTGAAATCAGCTGTAAATATTACTTTACGTACGTAACAATAAATGAATTTTATCGTATTTGTTTTGTTTTCTTTTTATAGCCAACGTTATATAATAATTGAAATAAAATATTAATTGAATATTAAGGGTGCGTCATATACCACCTACGCTCAAAAACAATATTATACATTCAAACATTAAGTGGTGAGCGACCACAACTTTAAGACAACGTGGCATACCTACTTAACATGACTAAGACTATCCCCTATAATATCACTATGAATGTGTTTGAGAATAAATAACCTAACTAGCAGTGACCCGCGACTGCTCGAGCCCCACGGCTACCACGGCTCTTTATATTCTGAATTCGTCTGCACAAATAATTTTAATTATGAAATAAACAATATAAATTACCAAAAGTGGTAGAGCTGAAGTATGTGAGAGTATAAACTCACACAAACTTGTGACACGTGAAACTCACATTATTATACATAACAATCATAGCATGATACGAAATTAATCAAGAACTTTATAGAAGTCTACTAAGTATAGAAGCACGTGGGTTGTGAAATATAAAGGTAAGTATACGGTAAACGATCCGGGTAAATTCCGGGTACTAAAATGTACGGCTACATTATGAAAGTTACACATGAAACATGGAACTCTATATTAGCGCCATTACAGGATCGAACCCAAGATTTCATCAACATCGACATCATTCAACGTCGGAAGCCACTAAACTTTGAATTGACTCTTTCTTCCTCCTCTCTGTTATTTCTTTATTATTAAAGGTCGTCCTTTGGATTTTAGTCAGGCAGTTGGCTACTTTTTGAGTTTCCATATCTGAAAAGGTAAAAAAGGAACTCTTATAAGATCCCTATCTTGTCCGTCTGACTGTCTGTTTGTCCGTGTGTAACCACCGATTTTCTTAAAGACGGGTAGATCTTGCAAGGTTATCCAGTGGGAGCGGTCGTCAGCATATCTCAAGGTGGTGAGACTGAGAGTGGGGTCAGTTGACGATTTTTGTCCATCCATCAGGTGAAGAGCGCCCATACGGTCGTTTGCCCTCAACCTTTCTACCTAGTTAGCTAGTTAGGAGAAGCTTCTTTCAACCCGCCTCACGAAGTGGCCAAAATAAGCGAGGATTCATTGTAACAAATAGTGGATAACCTCGTTCTAACTGCCAGTTCCGTGAGTATGAATTTATTGACTCTAATGAAGATTATTAATATCTCCCAACAGAAACATGTTTCTGAAACGTGTAATGCTACTGTAGGTATGTGTATGTGTAAATTTGATTAATTAACGACGTAACTTCTTGAGACACGCCCAGGCAACAATAACGAATCGACTGTCTCACAAAAGAGCATTCAAAATCTCCTTATTCATAATACATCATATAATTACCTAGATGATTAATTATATTGTACATATTATTATTGACTCGGTTCAATATTCTATCCGGCTACGAACCATCTGGGTAATCGGGGAATGATGGATGGGATATCGCGGCCTTGTGCCGAGATTGGCAGACTTTTTATTATACTCCCAATGATAAATTTTTCCCAGTTAATTTGCACAATTGGCTGACCACGGATTGCCAGAAATCATATAACTTTTGTTGTCTGCTTCTGCTTTGGTGAATTCATTCTTTGGAACATGTCCTAAGATTTTAATGCTGGCTCATTGAAACAATCAGACTCGCTAAAATATGAAGAAATATTCAATTATTTCAGCGGATATTAATAATAATTCTACTTAGGCCGAACGCTAAAACCTACAATATTGTTGGTTTATTGGTAAACCACAGACTACGTCTGTTATTAATTAAGTATGCAAACACATAATGTCATCTGACAATATGACTGACAGCTGTCAGTGTTTAGAGCATTGACGTTTGTAGTGTCAAAACTTGTATCGTCCCTTTTCTACTTTTCTCGCACTGTGTGCAACATCGTAATAAACGAATCTAAAATTATCGTAATAAAACTTTTATTTTATTACTCATAATCCATCAAATATTACATCTTACTAGTTATGAACATTCCCAAATTAGCAGAAATTTTAAGAGCTTTAGTATTTTAAATTTCTTCATATTACAGTATTAATTAATTTTGAGGAGCTTGCTACGTTTCATATTTCTGGATTTGGCATCGGAGAAATCTCATCACAATTCTCAGCTGGTACGAATAGGTTCGTAAATCAGCGACAGATATTTGGCGAGGTGTTCGGTTTGCGAGCGATCTGCATTGTTCGAGCGATAACTGGCGACACCCTTCCGAAGATTATGATAATAAACGTACGTATTTGAGATTGATTGGTTGGTGACAAGTAAGTAAGAATTTTGCTGACACTGCGGGAATTTCAAGCTCTAGATTAAAATATTACTTGTATACAAAAGTAAACATGTCACTAAGATTCAGTCGTTCATTAGTAGTTCAGGAGGGCTACCATCGTCGGTTTAAGCAGAGCGTTTTCGGAACATCTGTGCTTTGACGTTTCATTTTTGTAAGTATAATTAAACGTCAGAGATATGAAGTTCTTAATACGTGCTGCTTAAACGAAAAACATGAAACTGATAAAAGAGAAAAAAATAAATTTTATGATTTTTTTAAAAAAACTTCGAGTAGAACATAACTTTTTAGGTCTGTCTATGATCTTAACTCACTTTCGCAAAATGTTGAGCCCCTATCGTTCTGAGGGTGCGACATTTTGAGCCGGGCTAAAACGGAATATCAAGCGATGATGTTTGAACATTTACAAACCTATGCTTGGGGTACCTACTGACCAAATGTTTTGACGTTCTGGTTACGATCGTTATTTATCGACCAGTTCGCGGATTGGGTTCAAGAACTCATAAAGAAACTTCTCTAATTATTTGCAAAAATAATATAACTCAAGTAAGAAGCCATCCATAACGTACTAAGAAGTGAAGTTTTGAGAAAATTTTCTTTAGCATGTTGATGTTTCAACTTACTTTATAAAAGTTTTAGATAAGACCTGCTCAATATGCCTGGAAATTGCTGAAATCATTTTGCCTGGAAACAATGTATCGGATGAGTTTTGGGCAAAACTTGTACCAGAATAATTTAACCAAGTTCTAAACCAAAATAAAACGAATACTTAAGTATATAATCCTACATTCGTACATTATTTATATTACTTACCTTTGGGAAAAGGTCCACCGGTTTGGTTTATGTTTAAAAGGATTTTCCTTCGTCAAGCCTAATATTTGCTAATCCTTAAGTACCCGAAATGATTCATGGACTGTTTAAATAGTTTTATTCCTCACTAATCTCTGGATTTAAGATTCATAGTATCACAGTTTTGTAATTCAAATCCTATTGCTTATTGAAATAGGACCAAGTTTTCATATATAATAGTAGTATAGTTGCTTATCCACTACTCTTTAAAACCACATAACAAGCACATTAGGCCGATTCAGTTCAAACTGACAGACAGATTATGTTTAATCTGCTAAGCGTGTTAGGACTTATATTATTTATTTTTATATCCTCATTATTCATGTTGTTACAAATAGATATACGTATTTAAATATTAGATTTTTATGCATGACACACATGTTAACATTCTAAATTCTCGAAAATGGTCAGGAAAAATACGAACATGAGGCGGAACACTAGGTGGGACTCGAACCCACGACCTCTGAAAACCGTGCAGTTGCTCTACCAACTGAGCTACTCGTGATCCTACTTCATACGTTGAATTTGTCCTTCACTTGTTTCGCGGCTAATTCCCAAACATACAGAACAAGCAGTAGCAGAGCCATTATTTATTCTGTGGTAGAGCTGAGGTCGGTGAGGTTGAGTGACTTACCGTTGTCGCTTGCAACGTGTGTTTGTGCTCGCTACCTCACTCTGTATGCACCAATGACTGTTTGTTTCTTCACTTTATTATGAAAAGCATTACCACGAAGGAAATCTATTAAACATAAGATTTATTTATATTTACTTTCAGAATACAACATTTTAGGCATTCTTTACCAATGAACCTTTGGATGATGGAGAGACAGGAATGTCAGGTGCAAAGTAGACTGTAATGTAGTATACTTTTTTTTTTAATAAGTACCTATTTATCTGCAGTAGGGCTTCTAAATGAGAAGTCATGCTCTCTTAATAGAGATATGATTACGGCTAACCTCTATTCTGCCGCTATGACACCAATTACATCTCAATAAAAAAAACGGGTTACAATTCATCTTTTTATACTAACTTTTATGTCCGAACATCTGCATATTCTAAGTTATATTTAAAAGCTCATTAAAGTAACCACTAGACATGCCTATATATAAAGGCTGATATATATTACTGAAGATTATACATACAAAAAGAGTCATTGAATATCAAATCAAACGAAATAAAAAAACTTTCCCACAACTTTCCTACCCTTAGCGGGACCCATTTTAACGTATTTCAGAGGCCGGCAACTTGTTAGAAAGACTGGTTGAAATTGTATTTGTTTACAATGCCAAGTGAGCCCGGCAATCACCGAACTCTGCTCATTTCAAACAAGATATACAGTACAGTCATTGCTAGCTACCTCAAGAACTTGATATATTTTTGTTTACATAACTTTAAATAATGGTACAAAGTAAGTTAATACTTACGTAGGTTAGTACCTAAATTAATCGATGAATTGTGGCCGTGGGGTAGGAACTAGGAGCCGTCGCCTGTTACCCAAGCGACGCAAGTTCGAATCCCAGTGGGGCCTGTACTAATGAGTTTTTCTAAAAGCTTATGTGCAGTGATTTCACCCCACTTGTTTTACGGTGAAAGAAAACTTTGTGAGGAATCCTGCATATGTCGGAAAAGTAATTAAAGAAGTATGTATAATGCCTAAAACGACGATAGACTCACCATCTGTCACGTGTTGGGGAATACAGGCATGAGCATGTGTATGTATGTATAAAATGCAAAATCTTGACTGCCTGAAATCAACGTGCAGCCTAAACCGATGGTCCTAGAAACATGAAATTTGGAGTGTGTTCTCTGAGTTAAGTAAAGATATGCACATAGGGTTATACGAAATTCCAACTCTGTGTCCAAGTATTATTTGACATTGCAGCTTAGCTGGTTTTGACTTATTGGAAGCGGCGGATTGTTCTTGAATGCCAAAGATAGCGGGCGGAGTGACGACGTTTGGAATTGGACAAATTTATACTTGGGATGCTGACAAGCAAGTATTCATAGAAGTAATAAGATAAAAATAAATGTAGGTTATATCCTAAGTACTTAATACCCTTACACTACCAATATAATCATTCATGCAGTTTTCATCTATTATTAAGATTGCATTAAGCATGTTCCCAAAATTAATATAATGTTTGTTTTTATTTGTGATGATGTACATCTTGCTGTTGATCAATAAATAAATATATAGTAAGTTCAGATACCAGATACAAAATTACGAACTGTAAATATGTGTATCATAGAACTTTAACTAGCTCACAAAGAATATAGTTGTCCGAGTAAAATAACTCATCCGGACATATTTGTCCGCGTGAGTTGGTTTGTTATTATGCGACATTCTCTATTTGCCAAACTTCCAAGTATAAGAATAATGTTGTCCACAATACAATTTATTTATCTTATTTTCTCTCTTTAATAGTATCATGTATCCGATCCCTTGCTAAGTAGCTATATTCTATAAAACCGTCTGTATTTCTATAAAATTAAACTAACTGAACATCAATGTACATATGGGTGGTATCTAAATATTAGATACGTATCTATTTTTTTTGATGAATCAGAGTAAAATATTTAAAAAAAATATTTATTTCTCGCAAGCATTCCGCTATCCAATGAATGTTATCGTTTGAAAGTATTTATTTGTTAATGGATGTTTAGATGTTCATTACAAAAAACCCCGAAACGTATTTAAATTAAACTAGATGTGCCCCGCAATTTCACCCGCGTAGACTTAATTTCATTGGTGGCTCGCGGAACCCTACTTTTTTACTGAAAAGTAGCCTATGTTACTCCTTGTAACATAAGCTATCTGTCAGTAAAACTCCCGTTAAAATCGGAACAAACAGACAGATAGACAAAGAAAAAATAAAAAATTAAATGGTTTTTAATGTCAGTACCGTGTATACTTTCATATACATTTAGTGAAATGCGGTTATTTTGAAATTAAAAACATACACTTCAATTTTATTTATTTATGTATAAATTTCCCACACAGATAGTTTATTAACTAGATTAACATACTTAATAGGAATTGTTTGTCTTTTTAAAGCCAACCTGGATATCAGTATAAATTCACAAAATGTATATCTCAATGTATATCCTCATCCGACATATCTGATCAATTGCATGACTTTTTCTTCATTCGGTAAAACCAATTGCCATGCTACTAATTACCATGGGAATTAGTTCATGAATCGACAGTCTCTATTGGAAGGGGCTGCTTCGAATCATGTCGATTCGCACTGTGGTTGGAATACCTTGTGGTGCGAATCGACAAATGCAAAGACACAGTAAAAAATAGTAAACAATCCAATCTCTATCTATAAAGATAAATGAAATTGAAGTGTCTGTTCTAAATAACAGCTTTTCATTAAATACATTTGAAAGTATATACGGTATTAACAAAAAAAAAATTGTTTTCTGTCTGTCTGTTTGTTCCGGGTAATCCTTGAAACGCCTAGACCGATTTTAGATAGCGATAGCTGATGATACAAGGAGTAACATAGGTAACTTTGGTAGTAACTTACTACTCTGATCAAATATTAGGGTTCCGCGAAATGAAGCATAAAACTAAATCTACGTAAGTGAAACCGCGGGGTACAGCTAGTTCTAAATAAATTTGAGCGCAGCTGCGCATTGCCGAACTAATTAAACTGTTGCGTTTGGGGAAGAATCAAATCAATCTCAGTAAACGACAAGTATTTTCCTAGGTACAGAATGGGTGTTTCGTACATACATCTTGACGTTATAAAGTGACTACTAATGTATGATCTATATGTACTGTATAATAATATATGATAGTATGATCAAAACAAGTAATATATATTTTTTAAATTAAATATTTCAAACAAGTGCATGAGCACACAGTGAAGTTACTATATACCGTGTCATAGCCTTGAACCTTTGCAGCACCAAGAGTGTCACTCGCGCATAACCTTCTTTATAAAAAACTTAATCACAGTGGAAGAAAGAGTCTTAGGATGCATTATTTGCAGGCGATTTTCGTGAAGATAAAGGTGCACACTTAAATTTGTGCTGTTACGAATTTTAAGCACAGACATACCGTTAGGCCTCTCGTAAATTAGAAATCATCTCATCTATAGAAATCCATATTATATGGAAAGCCCATGTCACTTATAAAAGCACAGTCATGGATCGTAATTTGAACTAATAACTTTCAAACAAAGAATTGCAATAAAAGTTCCCCTTGACAACGCCTACCGGTTCCATCAGCCGCCCACGCAGTGCCATCGATAACCATGGTCCTCTCAATACTCCATCAATTTTCAATTTTCCTACGTCACAGCGTTGATCGAACCAATTTGCTGGAGAAAACAAATCCTTACTACCTACTTTACAAAGCATATCTCCTATATGAACCTATAAGTACGCTATTTTTGGTATTTTAGTCATCACAAGGTACACCATTGCATTACTACAACTATTAGTTTTTATCGACATTTGTTCATTGGAACTGTATCCATGGCCTTATATTATATATTTTATTGTGATTTATTTTGTACTACTGTAAATTGTAAAAATCGTATTTACATAATTTCTTCTCAATAAAAACAACCTTCTGACTCCGGCTGTAACATGTATAAACCTGTAAAATAATGTCGATATTTTGAATTTGATCCTCATCAGAATATTTCGAACGGACATCTCAATTCCTTACTATTTTATGATAGTAATTTTTTCAGTGCATTATAAGAAAATATGCAATTTAATTAACAGAAGTAGAACTTCCGATACCGTCAGTACCAATAAACTTGGTTGCCACCCAATTTGCTAATCGCAGGGTCTCATTCGATGGAAACAAACTTCTGTAATCAAATAATTAATGTTGAGTTCATTTGATGGATATCCTCTGATCCCGTCGTGCGGACCTTGCGATCTTTATATGTGGGTGGGTACAGTTAAATCTAATTTCAAAACTTTTACCGTTTGTACTGGCCGTTTCCAAACAAGCGACAATGCTTCCACATGTAAGTATGACGCAAACATAATTAAAATTACGTTTTACGTGTCTACCCTTTTATCTTCGTGGTCCCCTTCACACAATAAACAATTGTTGGTTACCGTGAAATAAAAATTCGACTCCCTCAAATTTAGGTACTTTTTGTACTAATTACCATTCTGTATCCAAATACAGAACCGCTTTGTTTTAGGGCATACATGCAATAAATTATAGAGCCATAATTGAACGGAAACTTTAATAATGTATGGGGAATTAAACATTTTTATTCTTATTTTCCAAATCGTGGTTTCGTCATCTCGGAATAAAATAACTCTTACAATTCCTAATTCAGAGATACTTCAGAGATTACATTTTCCTATAAATAATGCAAAATCTACTCTCAAACTATTAAGGCAAATACGATCATAATATAAATTAACCAAAAAAAAGTATCACCACCTATCAGCACCTTCACACGACTATTTTACATGAGACTCCCTTGTCTTGAGCGTCTGGTCCGATCTTGAAAACAGATACATAATTACATAAGAAAGGTAGGCATCAAAACCCACATTTGTGTGGCATATCCATAAAAATATATTATCCCGTATTTTCAGCACATCGGAACATATGAAGGGCAGAAACAATGAATGTTATTACCTGCCTCGGGTACGGTGAGTGAATTGGAGTAAGTATTTATCAAGCAAAGCTACGTATAAGGAAGGTAAGGAATATAAATACGCTCCTATATGTTCACGTCTAATGCTTAGAGAAGGATTTAATCAGCTTTCTTTGATGTCGATAACATGAACTAAACATTTAACAAACCGTTCCGTTCCGTTTAGTATGTTACTAACATTGGGAAGTTTTTCAAGGAACCTACTCATATATTTTGTTGTTGAATTTCTTTACTATAGGAATAAGGCACTCATATTACTGTTAATGAACTTACATAATTAATAAAACTCTATTTAATACTGTTGTACTAAGGTTAGACTAACTTAGAACTTCATAATCATAATTCTATATCTAAGTATGAGCTTTATTTATTTTCCTCTAATTCATACGACAGGCTTGAGCGTGGTATGTGGTTACCGCTGCCTATGGATTCATGCAACACCAAGGGCATCATATACCTACGTGTTGCCGATCCCGATATTCTATAATGTAAGCACTCGGGAAACTATGCTGTGGCTCATTTCGCAGTCTTCTCATCTTACGTATGAAGCCTCTTTGGGTCTCTCATTTTACATACATACAGTAACACCAGTTAAGAAGCAAGCGACAAAAAACATTTTTCTATGAACTAACTACTCATTCAGAACATTTCAGTTAATTGAAAGGACTTATTTTATAAGAGAGGTAGTTGAAGATTTTAGGGACAGGTTAAATGGAAAGGTCAATACTAAGAGAATGTTGTATATACGTAAAACAAAACTATTCGAACACATTACTAACATTTTAAAACTGTGAGGACGGGACGAGCGGGAACGTGACTATTTTTCAAAACCATAATCCGCCATCTTTTCTCTCAACATTAGCGCTCTCGCGCGTTCACATTAATGCATATCGGGATCTCCAGTTCGATACTTGGAGTTGCCCGACTGGGGACTGCCCCTCCACCTTACACATCATCGCAACCAAATAATGTTACCAGTGCTCCGCGAAGGGGAGGAATAGAAGCGGAGTCGCTGTGCTAGCAATTGTTTTCAGTATGTTAGCACAGCGATAAATAACAACAGCAGAAAAAAAAATTTGTTTCACGCAAGAAATATTTCCCGCAATATAAAATAGAACACTACTGGTGCGGCTTGCGGCTTAGTACGCAAAAATATAAAGTTCTCAACAACAATATTTGTGTTCTCGAAGTTAATACAGTACCTACTTACTCCTTACTCCTGTCTGGCGAGTAGATGTTTTTATCTAAAAGTGTCTGCGGATAAAAGTTCTTCTCTATGGTTATGTTCTATAATTAAAAATAACATGACCCGTAAAGATTTTTCTACTTGTACATTATTGTCCGGAATGGTTTGAGGAAATACTCTCACGAAGATAGTAATTACCTACTTACTTATAGAGTTTCTTCGTAGCATGAATTCTAATGATAAGACGTAGGTGTAGTAGAGGTAGGGTACTTACATATTTTATGACTATTCCCACATAAATCTAATATTTCATAAATATAACATTATTTTTAAAACCACAGTTTGTTTATGAACTAGACACTATGTCGACAAAGATATTCAACAAAAATTCTGAATAATCCGTCAAGCCTTTCCCTCTACGAACACCTTAGTTATTTTAAGCAATATAGTATGTTATAAGAGGAGCTCGTGGCACAGTTGCTATTGCGCATATCATTCGATCAGCGAAGTTAAGCAACCCTAAGCCTAGCCAGTAATTGGATGGGTGACCGCCCGAGTTCCCTCCGTGCCTCGGAGAGCACGTTAAGCCGTCGGTCCCGGTTGCCAATTTATCATCTTTGGCAATCGTTACAGGTCAGTCGGAGGCCTAAAATAGTCTGACAACTGGTTTAACCCAGATCCCAGATTTTCCTCGTTAAAGGGGTTGCGAAGGTCAGATGGCAGTCGCTTCGTATAAAAATCAAGTGATCCATATCGAGAAGCCACATCGGGTTGAATCAAGTGCCGACCCCTACTATGTATGGGATAAGGCCAGGGCGATGAGGGCGATGATGATATTATATTTTTTAAATGCTTTAATTCAAATAGAAGATCCATATTTGGATGCTGATAAGCAATAATGTGTCAACCCACAAAAAGTCAAATTCAAAGGTTTTGATATATTTTGATAATGCATCACGTATTTAACATTCTAAAAAAGTGTTTCAAGTCATCTGAAACATAAAAATACGTAAAAAATTGATTTATGTCATAAAACAAATCTTAAATCACGTATACAATCATCTTAAGACGCCATTTTCTCAAAACCAAGTTTATGCGGGTTGACACATTATTGCTTATCTGCATCCATTTTAGAAGTAACTTTGTTTGCAAACTTGGAATATTTTAAATACCTTTCAGCATTTCAGAAATGCCTTGTCCCCTCGGCGGGCTCTGGGCACTCTATAAAAATCTCCGATTTTTTGGTTTATACAGAAAGAAGGCCTTATTACGCAGTCTTACAAAATGGCGTGGTAAAGGGTACTCTTATGTAAAACCCGTTAATTTAAGTGCATGTCGTGGCCTATTTCAAATTTCAACGGGCGAGGTAAGTAGGTAGGTGCAAACTTGTAGTATGACCCGCTTAATGCAAGCCCCGAGTGCAATGCGGCTTACTAACTACTCCATTCAACAAACACACCACTAATATTTATTTAATGAACATTAAACTACCAGCGTCCAAGTACACGTATATTTATTTTCGTTGCGGATTTACCGAATAAGTTTATTTGACGATTTTTATGATGTTTATTGAATGTTTTTCATATTAAGTTATTTGTTTCCCTCAGATTATCTAGAATCCTCTTGTCATGATATTTTTGCTTTAATATTGATACTAACGTACTTACAGGAAAATCAACATGCCTAACCTGTATGTCATGTTCGCTTACAATATTTGATTGAATCAGTTAAAGTAATATAAGTATATCTAATATATTCAGGTCATGCATTATTAAATCTTGAGGATGTTATGTATGAATTAATGTATGGTAATTTATATAAAATGCAGTGAACTTTAAGCCTTGTGAAGGACGCTCTTTAAAGTTCACTTTAGGATTATTTTCTTACGCAAGTAGGTACACGAATAAGGTTTCTATTCACTATTCTGTGCCCCAAGTATAGGTTTTGACACGTTCGAACAGTTTTTTTGTATGGACACGTAAAGCTTCATACACTCGCCGCTTGGGGCGCTTTTTAACGTTCCCATAGCAAAGGAAAATACCCAGGCGATATCTTCGGCGTAAGACCAGTTTAATCCTAAACTTGAGGCACTGAATAGTAAGTAGATACTTTATTCATGTACCTACTTACGTAAAAAAAGTATGATATCATAATATTTTGACACGAATAAACTGAAAGATTCCTCGAGTGAACAATCCCTGACGCTGTAAGTATACAATACTACATGTAGACACTTCCCAAACCTGTCACGTTTGCTGAAGGGCCAAATGAGATTTCGAAGGGCCTCGGTCCACTTATTGAAAATGTAAACGAGGGAAGGACATTTATTACGAGTGACAAGTATTTGAAAAGTGCCTTTTCTCAAATAAAAATGATATTTGGGAGTGACCCAAGTGAAGGGAAGGTTTGGATCGCGGTACCTACTAGTGGCCTACCGCGCACTCTAAACTATGTAATCCGGTATTTGAGCCCCGACCACAGATCGATCGAACAAACCCACGCGTCCCTTGTACACACTTTATTTTACCACAATAGAGCCAATTAAGAAATAAATTGAAAGCTCGAGAAACGTGAAACTTTACACACAATACGTAAATGCTTTGGAAACCTATACGGGTTTTTATACCTGCAAAGTGTTTCCAAATCAGCTACGGGCGGATACTTTAATTCGACCCTTGAAGTATCCGTATAAATAGGAAAGAATTCAATTTCCTTAACAAATTAAGTTTTCTTGTATAAAGCTAGAGCTTTCCATTATGATTTCAATTTATTATTATAATTTACAGCACCTTTATAAATATTGATATGATTAGACTATACCAGTCCGATCTGTTAATCCTTTAGTTCTAAAATTCAATAACATTTCCATTTCATTTGTCAACATCCAGTAATTACGCCTACAAAACAAACAACGCTTATTAACCAACTATATTTTATTATAACTAACATACGCTATGAATATGAACATTAGACGAATAATGTTAGTGTGTAAGCCGTACTAATCTATACAAAAAGTCTCATTACATGAGATATTACACATCCACGGTGGAAGGATTTTTTAATACAAAATGTGACTTTACGTAAATTATGCTTGTCCGTTGTGCAACACAAGCACAGTAGATCAAACACAGTGCAAGTGTCACTCGAGCATACAAGATTCGGAATATGAATCGTAACATTTTACTTGTTTGGTAGAGTTGACAATAATCCAGTGTTCATAGAACCGAGCGGGACGGAAGCGTAGAACAACTTAAGTGACAATTTTCCTTTATAATCAAATTCATGCCGGTAGTACATACATATAACTCATATGTATGTACTACAAGCAGTACGGAATCTGGCGAACTATCGTTCCAAATTACACTCTCACACGGTAATGTCGGTAGGGGTGCCGTGGCCGATCGCGTATACGTCAATTAGGTGTTTTATAGAAATGTTCTAAACTTCAAAAAGACATTTCGACATTATTTTGACAGTATATTATTAAAACTTTAAAAGTGACATCCCTCACTCTTGATGGAGCAAACGTAAACGGAAATAAGATTTCAATAATGTGATCTAGATTGAATACTATTTAATAAGCTTATAATATATTCTGTGCCCGTATCGAGGAATTCGCGTAACTTGTATTTTCAATTGATTCAATCTAATGCCCCAAAACTTATTCCGCATAAGTCAATATTGAGTTGTAACAAAATCGGAACAAAGTATTAAAGTAAAGAGTTCCGCAGCAGATGGCATAAATGAAGGAAAGTTGTTCCGAAATCCAGAGATTTTAGCATTTGTAAGTGCCTTCTTTTAGAATGACTATCTGGATGAGATTTTCTTGGTATTCGTAATTTTTTTGGATGAATTCACAAATACAAGTAAGGCGCAAGCGATCATTGTACTCCCGTTGCAACTTATGGTGAATTTATTAGATGAATTAAAAAACTGTCCCGCAAACGCTACTCTGGACCACGAGGCCCTGGGTTCGATACCAAGCCGGGCAAAGGGTTGTACGTAAGAGCGCTAGCCTGGTTTGCTATTATTAGCCACATTTGTCGTATAATTAAAATAATAAAAAAATGCCACACTGAGCCAAACATACATACATATTTAACAGAATAGAAAACATAAAATATTCTAAAGAAAATATATATCCGTGCCTAATGGTAATAGAATATTGCTTAATCATTTTCTTGGCACAAAAGCTAGTCCATAAAGTACCTGAGAATGGTACCTAACTTGGGGCTAGTCTACGTCGGTTCCATTGAACCTTTAGCAAACTTCCAGTAAATTACTCGTCTGGTGATTAGAAACAGGAATCGGGATCAAGATTGTACTTAGTTGCCAACTTCAAAATACGATTAGAACCGTGACTGACATCGCAAGACCAAAACCAGTGGACCTAGACATTTCAAATTTGGAGCTAATATTCATAGAGTGCCCATATCTTAATCAATATCCATAAATCACCCTAAATGTAGAGGCACTCTAAGTAATTTTTTTACACGTACACCCACATATACATAGAACACCCTAATTTCGCCAGTTATGTTGAAGTCCCATGTAATAGGGGGAGCCATTAACCAGACACTAATCGAAATTCCGAGCTGCTAATGAGAAATTACAGATGGAAAAACTCAATAACACGTACCCGACCTATAGACGATGGCTTAAGAACTAAATCCGTGAGAGAGGAAGAAAAAAGCAGATGACATAATAAACGTATATTTGACAACTGTATAATATGTATTTTGAAAGGTAAAAAAAAACACAAACAAAATATAACAAATAAATCAATTTACCTAAGTAGTTTTCAATACGACCCGAGGATCGAACCAGGACCTCGTGATGAAGAGTAGAGTTTGCAACCACTTGACCAACGAAGCAGTCGTTTTTATATTCCATTTCTAAAATGGTCAAAAGGTTATTCGTATAAGGACTTCTAATGTGAGTTGCGAGGGACACGGCGTCATAATATATGTTAGGTAGATATGTATTGTGAACTCGTGAGTTAATTACGCGAAAACTTTAGACATCAAAGAACAAAATGCCTGTTGTTGTTCGTGGCTTTGTTCACGTCGATTCGTTTATTTTTTAATTTCCCACGGGCACTTTTTCCCGGAAAAAATTGCCTACTTATTAATCTTAAGTTCCCTCCAAAAGCGTGCCATACTTTCTCGCCGTTGAAACTAGAAGATAACATTTCTGAGAAAATGGTACAGCATCTGTATTAACCAGGAGATGAATTGTGTACATTTACGGCACCTTCTTCAAAAATAGATATTGTAACACATCTGCCTACTGTCTACATAATTTTTTTACTACCCGGTTATACTTGGGCATGATGTACAAATAAAAACTATGTCTATGAAAGTTTTTTTTTTAAATAGTAGCCAAAGTTACTACTTATAACATCAGTTAACTACCAGTGAATTTCCAAAGTCCCGTTAATTTTTGTTATGTATTTAGTGAAAATCTGTTAATTTGGAATTACAAAAAGACACTTTAATTTTATTTATCTGTACGTATGTATATTTACAGTATAGCATTATCTGTATGTACATACAGATAATACTATAATTCATTTAATTTAGTTATCTGTATGTATGTAACTCTCTGCGGTCGTGTCGGATTGCCGTCCCATCGAGCTATCAGCGTGCACCTGTGTTTGCGCGCACACTTGTGCACTATAATATCTGTATAATCGAAATTTCTGTAAAGATAGTCCGAACAAAAATTATAATGTATGTAATTTGACTGAAGCGTTTATGTTTGGATCATTAGATAGATATTATCGTCATGAAGTATTCCAATAGCAATATCGAAGCTGTCGAGTCTTCAATCATTATTATAATTACCGGTGCGTGTCTATGGGCTAGTCGTTCACCCCGGTCCCCCAACTTCCTACAGAAACCTCGCGTATAATTGAAAACCTTTTAAACTTACTTAATTTAACATCATCCGAACCAATTAATAACTTTGTACCAATAAAGTTTTCTACTAAGAAAGCTCTGCCAGTCAAATATAGTTTTTAGGAGTTTTTTAATAATTCACATAAAAATACCTTCTTATAATGAAAAGTACTTGGATAACCGAACTTATTTGTTTTTTTTTACAACTTTTTAAAATGAAACCTAGCTAAATCGATTAATTTTATGAAAATCATTAGATCCGTTTCCGTGTTTCAGATTATATATACGAGAATAGCTAAGTTTTACACCATTAAGAGAGTATATGATGTATGAATCAAACAAACGTAGGTAAATTTGTAAACGTTGATAATTAGAATAATTAAATACAATAATGTCATTCACAAATCAGAATAGTTAAGCGGATCCGAATAAAGCGGATCTTAGGGCGGAGTTTTCTTAAAATCGCAGTCACAAGTAATCGCGTCGACGTAAACGCAGATTTGTATGGGCTCACAATAGTGTGATCTTTAGGCCGACTGACGGCGCTGTTTTCGATCCTATACAAAAAAGACCTGACTAGTATACTAACTAATATACTAGCTGACGTCACCCGGTTTCACCCGCGTAGCTCTCGTTCCCGTGGGAGTACGGGGATAAAATATACTCTATAAGTCTATGTTACTCGCTGATGATGTAGTTTTCCAATGGTGAAAGAATTTTTGAAATCGGCACAGTAGTTTTTGAGTTTATTCATTACAAACATACACACATTTCCTCTTTATAATAGTATAGTGTAGATCAAAGCACTGCCTAAGCCGCTGTTCCTATAGACATGAAATTTAGAGGGTGTTCTTGGGATTTAGGTATGCACTTAGAAAAGGTTTTCTGAGATCCACTCCTAGAATTGAAATGAAATGGTTGAAAGTTTGAAACCTCGAGTAGAATTTAGTTTTCTATACAAAAAAATTAGACTCTTTTGAACTGAGATGTACTAATACCATGACCACTTTGAAAAACGTTTTAATATTAGGCCGTAGTTATGCAATTTTAGAAATTGCAGAAAATATTCCTTGATCGCCATACTGGAACCACTCTCTAAGAGTTTCTCGAAAGTCTCTCTCTCAAGTCAATGTTTAACTTTTCTAAAACCATTGAAGTACTATGCCTGAATCTGCTGTAATATTTGATTGTGATATTCTACTACTACTAAACCTTTGTATATTACTTGCTTTTATTTAATTTTAAAATACAAAATATAGGTAATGTAGCGTCGCTAAGCCCCGCCTTTTCTGCTGCGCTGTAACTAGTCCTGGCAAAGCCCGGGCATAAATAGCTCAAAATATTAACCTCTCTAGTAACAAAATATATTTTTTACAAATCCCTGGATACATGTAGCTGTTGACTTTACATTATCGTTGTTATTATTTATAATACAGTTGCGCGAAAGGAAATTCTATGTACAGGTAAGCGTATAGTGCAAATATGGGGCTAGAATGCGGACTAATATTGAGCCCTTCCGACTGTAAACGCACTTAATATAAGGGTCAAATTATCCCGGTAAAAGGTTGAATATTGCGGTGGTAGGTCCAAATTCCGGCTCCACAGGCCGTTGTGGACCCATTGTTATCATAAGCAGCTTTTTAACCCCGACTAACTAGGTTCGTAACACCGTTTCTCTTGTGAGCTTTGGGTTGTGCAATTTTCTTTTTGAACAAAGGGAACCCTAGTTACTCTTGCCAAACTATTATTAGGCTGCTATGTTGTGGGCTTAAATCATCTATGTTTATATGGCACACATACATATAACGCTCACGCCTGTATTCCCCTGAGGGGTGGCCAGAAGTGTACTAATAGTACCTACGTTTCGCTTGTTATGTTTAAGTTTGATGTACTTAATCGGGGATAAGTTTGCTATCATTAACCGGGCACTAATCCGGGCTACTAATAGGAAATTACAGATGGTAAATCCCAATAACACTGCCCGACCCGGGGATGGAACCCAGGACCTTGTGTTGGCGCATCAGCCCTTTGCGACTTTGTAAAAAAATATTTTCATTGTGGCATTTATTGAAGACTTTAACAATACTGATTTTGCAAAATTTATGTAAAGTGATTTCACACCACGTGCTTTACGGTGAAGGAAACCATCGTGAGGAAACCTTCATATGTCGGAGAAGTAATTCAAAGACGCCTGTATATTGCCTCAGACGGTGATATACTCACCATCTGTCACGTTGGCACTTAATCATCTTCAGTGAAAAGTGGGTGTTATTATTATAATACCTCTGCTTACACCTTCGGGGAATACAAGCGTGAGCAGTAAAATTTAGCCAAGACCCATGCCGTCACACCGGATCAGTAAATGAGTATATAGATGACGTTCCGGCTAAATAGTTTAGTTACGTTGCAAGTTAGTGGACGATGCTATCACACGGGACAGCCCGATGGCTGTTCTCTCTCAAAAGCCACCGTGATTTTATCGTCCAATAAAGCGTTGACCGAAAACGCCTATTTAGTTATTATAATTCTGCCCTCCAATATAATCTAATGTTGTTTTAGGCTAGGTGGTAAGGCGACCTCGCTAAAATCCAATTAAAACGCGATAGTTGGTCGATGGTCGTCTTTTTCCGAAACGATGCTTGAATTCTAAGTTTTATTATTGAGCATATAGGTAGGTGCGTGCTTATATTAGAACTTAGCAGGGTAAACGAACGGGCGTATGGTTGGGCAATTAAAATATTTGCGAGTATTTGCCACAGTTGTGTGGAGCATACTGAGTACGTTACCTAATTAGTATTAACCTCAGCGGTGGAGCACTAGGTGGATAGCTTGTAGGTATGCTTGGGGAAATATTATTTGCTCAGATTAATGGGATTATTTTGGAACGAAATATTTCGATATTTTATTTAAAGTTTACCATGTAGATTTGTTCAGAAATTTACCTATATTCATGCGAGTCCTTGCGTCGTGTGGTAGAGAGAATACGTCTACTTAAACAGCGCGTTTACAGTACTTCTTGGCTTTGACGTAAAATTTTACTGTACCAAAATGAAAATTCAAGGCTCAGAATTCCTTAATACGCGCTAGTTAAACCGATGATGGACTGTGGACTAATGGACCCGATATCTCTTTATAGGTAATTGATATGTTTGACAAATTTTAGCTAGGTTGGAGTTTCAGAAGCGATTTTTATTTAAATGCCAAATATAACGTATGATCAACACATTACCGATCACACTAATCTATATCTATATTATATGTATATAAAAATGGATTGCTGTTCATTAGTCTCGCTATAACTTGTGAGAGGCTGCGCCGATTTGAGTAATTATGATCTTGATATGTTTATGAAAGTTCAGGGAAGGTTTAAACGGTAACATAAATAGTAAGTAAAGGAAAAGGTGTTACGAAGTTCACCTGGTCAACTAAGTAGTTCAATATGAATTCGTTATCGTTGAAACTTGTCAAAGTCAATCAAACTAAATTTGAGATAATGTACCCCAAATATAGATTTCTGTAGTTGCCATCACGAGTTATGAGCGCTGACGTTGATTGCATAGTTGTCATTTTATGGGACTGTCTGTCTGTATGGCGTGACGCAAATAAAACGCACTCTACTATTTTCGTTGAGCGCTCACTTATGGACTTTCGATTGCTTATTTGTTGTGTATGTAATATGTTGTTCTGTCATCATTAAAATTGAAACAAATAACGCCTTAGAAAAAATATCAACACATTTTGAGCCACGCTAAAACGCAAGGTCATTAAAGGTCGTCAAAGTTTGAACGTGCTATTGCGCATATCAGTCGATCAGCGAAATTAAACAACTTTAACCCTAGCCAGTAATTGGATGGGTGACCGCCTGAGTGCTCTCCGTGCCTCGGAGAGCATGTTCAGCCGTCGGTCCCGGTTGCTAATTTATCATCTTTGGCAATCGTTACAGGTCAGTCGGAGGCCTGAAATAGTCTGACTACTGTTTTAATTCAGATCACAGATTTTCCTCTTAAAAGGGTTTTCGAAGGTAAGATGGCAGCCGCTTCTTATAAAAATCAAGTGATCAGCAACATCGGGTTGAATTAAGTACCGACCCCAACAATGTATGGGATAAGGCCAGGGAGATGAAGTTTGTACGTGTCAAAATCTATACTTGGGACACTGATCTCCAAGTTACATCCTCATGAACGTAATTCGTACATTCGTGTCCTCTTCGAATCTAGCGACGGGGAACCCTGATCTGGGACAATGACAGTTTTAAAGCGCCCAAAGATTATACCCGAAATTTGCCTGTAATGTTTAAAGACTTTTTTCATTATTGCGCAAGAACCCAATTAGGTTGCGGTTCGCTCGCTTCCAAGATAAGCGTTAAACACACATAATCATAAATACGGTTTTTGGATTTTATGTCATGTAAGTATGTAAATGTTTTCAAATGAAAAAGCCTTAGGGAAAAGCCAACATATTTTGTTCATTTAAGAACATAATTTTCAAAGGACATTTTCGAATAAACACTTGTCTTGCTCAAAGATATATCTTACATAGACACGTTGCGCAAATATATTAATTATTGTAATTGGGCCTTGTCCTTGTCCTTGTCTTTCACAGGAGCCGTGTGGCCGTGGGGTTCAAGCAGTCGCCTGCTACGCGAGTTTGAATCCAAACGGCCACAGGAAGTTTTTCTAAAAAAAAACACTGGCACTGTAACTTAATCACACGTGGATTCACGCTCTGTTTCGTTGGCACTTAATCACGTTGGTGAAAAGTGGGTGTTGTTGTCTGCAACATCTCCATCTACTCCTTTGGAGACCCTTTTGAGATGCCTTGTGAATATATATATATATATATATATATATATGTATATATACATAAATAACCAAATATAGAAAAAACGCGGGTTAAAAATATCGGGTATTCAAAGAAATATTTGGAAAAAAACATTCGAGAAAGAAGATTAAATTAAATTTCCCTACAAACATTCCGCGTTATTCACTAAGGTTTGTCAGCGTCGTACCCAAGTTGTTTCTATTTTAAATATTTTTATGTGATCCTGGCACCCACTGCTAAAAGCCATGCGATATCGACTATATGAGCAGATGTTCGATTGATTAAAACATCCCTTTCATTTGACACTATATTCCTTTGTTATTTCTACGTACTTAAAACTTTATTATGTAGGCAAAAAGTACTTAACCCTGGCCTAAATCATGGCAAGAGAGCATTAGTAATTACATACCTTTTAAGTGATAAGGTTTTATTAGATCATTCCAAGATTTATGGAATGGAACTACTTAGCGAGATTTTTACTTAGTAACACGAAAGTCTCGTCAACTTAAGGTGCTGGCGGAATATAGAAATTTCTCACTGTACAATCTCACTGTAACCTTCAGACAGCTAAACCAATTAGGCGATTATACAGAAATTTACCAAGAGCTAATCCTATGGCCTGATGCCGAGCCTTCTCTCAACTTTTAAAGCCTTTTCGCATACACAGAGATGGACTTAGATTTGGTCACCGTTTCAGTACCTATGGCCACTAGAACAGGAATATAAATAGGCTACATTAAATTCCCTTTAACTAAGGAAATTTTGTCTACATAGTCAACGTTGTCGATATTGAGCTAAGTCATATGTTGTGAAAACTAATATATAATGGTCTCACTTAACCTGGTAGTAATTTTTTTTTTAAATGGATGGAAACAATAAGAAATTTAGAGGCTATTGATTAGGCGTAGGTTTTATTTAACTCCTAAGTGAAATTTCATTCTGGTAGGTTTTCGTAAACGAGCATTAATATAATTTACAGCAAAAGAAAATGTACCTACCTACATACTTAAGTAGTAATACAAGCTGTAAGAATGTAAACATCATATAATATACTTGCTAGTTACTCACTTGTATTAAGGTTTCCCTTAAAGAAAAGAGCCCCAGATCGCAAAAAACGTAATGGCCCGGTTCAATTAGGTTATTGTGTTTCATTGTGTAGGTACGTATACAACGTATATTACCACGAGTGTAAGCGCTGTACCAGCCGATTCGTATCTCATACCCATGGCTCTCCAGTATGAAAAAGCTTTCGAGAAGAAAATTGTTTTCAATTGTTTTCTTTTATAGCTCCCCGAGGGAAGTCCTGTGTGAAGTACAAAGGAGTAAAATACCGTAGAATTTCGTTTCAACTTTTTTCCTTCACTGTAAATGCCATAATTTCAGCGTGAATGTGTGTTCTTTATGAAACTAACTAACGCAAGCGACTTTTTACGCGTATAAAAAAAATCTATCTATTAAACGGTACTTGAAGACGTTTTTTTTTATTTTCCTAGTTTAAGTCTACGCTGCACAAATTAATTTGTACTTTATTTAGTTTGGACTATTGGAGTTGGAGAAGGAGGGGGAGGGTAAGGGTTTTTAAGTTTTTGATACAGCCGCGTTATTCTGTGAGGTTACTCAGCGGCGAATTCGACGACGAGCGTCGGTTTCAATCATAGGATATTGTCCAGATGCTCATCAACTTTTCAAAGAGGTTGCACGTCGTCTGGTAGAAGCTTCTGGTGACAAGCGGGCTGGGGCTTTTCTCGCTCAGAGAATCAGCATTGCTATTGCAATGCTGCCAGCCTTCTTGGCACGATCCCGAGAGACACCGATTTGGGCCAAGTTGTCTACTTGTCATTAATTTTTAGTTACTTATTTATTATTTGTATAAATACATAGGTTATAATGTTAAATTTCATATTTTTGAAACCGACACTCGACGTTGAGTGCGACGCTGACTAAGAGTTGCGCTGCTACTTGAACAAACAATAAAAATAATCTTTACCTTTAGGTACATTTTTTTTCGTCTTCTTGAGGAACGCCCGAAACGAATATCGAATCGCAACCAATCCGTACAAGCTTTGTTTGATATACTACTCGACCTTCCCGGTTAAGCACGGGTACTGAGCCGTCGAGTCGTGAAGCTATATGTACGTACATGTATGCTAACTTTTTTCGTGAATAAATCTATCAATCATGAAATACCCATATAAGTTTACCAAAGCAAAATACAAACCTATTCGTTTTTCCACTTGTGTCTGAGTGCTTACCTATGTAATGTAGGTTCTCGTTCGTAATTCCGGTCTAACAATAAGCTGGACCGAGGTAACCTAAGTTAAGCTCCACTTTATATTTCTTATTAATTGTGCTCTAATAAGGTTTATCGAACAACCTATTGTGTGTTAGTAAAGTTAGTTAGTATATTGAACGACAAATGTTATTTTAATTAATTTATTTAGAGATATTAAGCGAATGGCTATTTGTGAATACTATTCTGAAATGAACAGTTGACAAAAAAGTCTCGGTGCTAACAAAATTATGTAAAGTTAACTAACTATAATTTACTAATTGTATTTTTATAAATACTTTATTGAATTTCTTAAAGATTTCAGTAGTTTAATCATTACTTTTTGGTGACATTTACGAAAATTTGCACTAATTATTCCGAAAAACCCAGAATAAATCGTCAGTCCATACGACTAATTTAATTTTAGTTTACATTTCTTGTAGTTATCAAACCTGTATTGAACATCGCAGGCGGTTAGCTTGACTGACTGAAAATAATTTCTTACAATCTGGTGATCCCTATTATCTTGTCGGTTCAAAGTTAGAACTAGGTCCGCATTCGGTGTCAGTTACCTACTTCTCTAAATCTGCTGAGGCTTATTGCTTTATTAACTTAGTTCAATGGACGCCGCCGTCACGGCTCACCGCACTCCGGAGACCCAGAACTTTCTGAAAAGCGACACTTTTAAAGTCTCAATACCTTCTTTGCCCTTAGAAAGGCCATCTTTCCCTTAAAAGTTAACTAACCACCGCAATGCAGGCGTGAAGTTGTAATACTGCTAGAGGTTGAATAAAATTATTTGTAATCAATTGAATTGGTCCTTCGATCCATCTATAGTTCAGTCTAATATATAGTACAACCATACGGCTATTAGTTACCTACCTCAATGTAGGTAATACCTATTCCAAATAATAGTCACAATTTCTGTTTGGAATTGTACAATAAAATCGGTTAGTTGAGAACTTGTAAAATATTAACAAAGGGTATAAAGGGATCTTCCGTTCGAAATTCAGAGCAGCTTACCAGTACCTCCACTTTAGAGAAAATCTAATAGTGTTGTGTCTCTGCAATGATTAAGGTCAGAATTTAAATGGAGGGAACGTATTGGAGGTACCGGTTTTGCTTTCGTCTCTTACTTCTTATTTCAATGCGCTAGTGACATCCTTGATAACTACGCTTATAACTACGTTAAACTAACTCTTCGTGCAGCAGTAACCGCTTACCATAAGGTGGACTGTACGCTAGTTAGATATATTTGCAATGAAAAAAATATCTAAAGTAAATGTTTTTATTGACGATGTCGTTAAAAGTCGTATCAATCCTCAGCCTTTCATCCTACATGTGGTATCTGGGACAAACGAGATGGGATAATTTACCTTCCAGACATGTAGAACGGGAGATTACGCTCTAAATTGCACCTGCCTGTACAGATAGATACCTCTGTCTTGCAGAAGATGCAGAGCTTTTAGTCCTCTGCCTACTTCCAAGGAAAATATTAAATACTCTTGCCGTGTAAAATGTACTTTTATAATTCAATCCAATTTCACCAGTAGCTCTCCGAATACGCATTGTAATGCTCCACCGCACACGAAGCTTGCCATATAAATCTGAGGCACAAATCATAGCGGGGACAGAAAATAAATAGTATGTACCGCTCGAAACAACAGTTAGTACCTACCTAGCTTTCTTCTATAAAACTACCCACAAGCGCTTTAAAAAATTATTTTGTTCCCGGCTAAAAAAATTGTTCATTGCCGTGACTTTTGCACTACTGGTTATCGCACGTAAAACTGAATGCTTAAAATATTTTTGTTCTAGTCTTTTTGTAAAGCACACACCGTTTTGTAAATATGGTAGTATCAATATGAAAAATATTTTGTGAGTCTCGTTCAATGAAAGGGGAATACATACTCAATTTACCCGAAAGCAAAAAGTACGATGCTATCAATGTTGAGGTACTGCATGATGTTCCCAAGCACATTAATTGCCTTTTGTTAACAGAAATTTCTGTGCTGACATGACCGGAAAACCATAGTAAATTAAGGGTATTGGTTCGAAGGCCCGGTAGTGTTTCTTGTCTTATGTTTCCGACAGTCAACCAATCAAGTCAAGAGCAGCAACGTGCAGAAGGCGAGCGGAGTGACCTGTGGTGTTTAAGCAACTAATAAAGCTGCTACCGCCGCATCATCATAAGTTGCAGTCTCCGTCTCATTCAGAATCCGTTCACTACTTTATTATACACTAGCTATGCCCCGCGTACTCTTAATTTCTTTTCGCGGAACCCTAATGTTTGTAAATGAAAGGCCCGGTAAAGTAGGTCCAGCCCCTCCAGAGATTAGCTGAAACAAATAGACAAAGTTATAAAGTAAAGAATATTCATATATTTTTTTCAATACTGACGGTTGAATCGTATTACGAACAGTACCCCTATCACGAGTTTGCCACCGTTTTCGTAATCTATACTCGCTAGCGTCTCCGCTGAATATTAGTATGAGAAATTGTGCAGCGACTCCCTGCGGTGACGTGAAGAACTAAAATATCTCATACAAATATTGTAGGTGACGCTAGCGAGTGTAGGTTACGAAATCGGTGACAAACCCGTGGTATGGGTACAGGCAATATTTTTTTTGTATCTGCATAGATATAGATTGCACGGCAGCAATGAACTTTTCGGTCTTTCACATATTCAATCTTGTTACAAAATATGTGCACAGTTCCACAATAAAGTCAATACATTAAATAAACTCACCACATAACTTATGTGCAGTGATTTCACACAAAACACGTTACGGTGAAGGATAACATTGTGAGGAAACTTGCATATGTATGAGAAGTAATTCAAAGACGTATGGTGCCTAAGACGGCGATAGACTCACCATATCAAATTGGCACTTAATCTTCGGAGAAATGTGGGTCTCGTTATTACAACACCTCTGCCTGCCCTTTCGGGGAATACAGGCGTGAATGTATGTAAACGTACCACAAAAACATAGTAGTAACTAATGTACGTCGTACCGCTTACTAAAGACTACTTTTAAAGAATATTGCTTTTTTCGTCACCATCCAAATTTAAGCATTATCCTGAAAACAATATTTTTCTTTTATTATGCCTATACCGAAATATTGAGGTATGGCGCCACGAAGTTTTTGCAAACTTGACTTTGTTGACACGCTTTTATTACTTTTTTTTCACGCTTTTACGCTCTTCACCGCACCCTAAAGTTGCAAAATTTCCCTTCATACTTTCACGGGACTGTGAAACGTCTTTCGGGGATATACTTAGCAATTATTTCAATGCGAAGATTTAACCTTCTTGCTTGTGTTTGAACTAGCTTTTTAAAATAAAAGTAGCCTAGCCGCTTTGTAACATCAGCTACGTACAGTAAATGTCCCTTTAATATTGGTACAGCCGTTTAAGAGATTAGTCTGTACAAACAGACAGAAAGACTAAGATCTTCTCAACAAAAGCTACCTTCCGAACCCGGTGGTAACATTTATAATCATGTATAATGTATTATATTTTGTGTCCTTCTGACGATTTGAAAGTACTTTGTAAGAAGTCTAATCAAATAAAGATATTTTGAATTTGAATTTGTGTGTCGCAAACAAAAATAATTAAAATAGTTTGTTATTTATTTATGTAATGTATATTACTCGTACTTTCATATGCATATACTGGAAATCAATTTGAAATGTTATAATACTAAATCAAATTTTATGATACTAAATCAAATCTCATGATACAAAATCAAATTTCTATAACACTTCTATTTTTATAAAAAAATCTACCACCTGACCGCGGCTTTGCCCGCATGTAATTACGGATTCTACGGACTAATTCACTTTCATTAACAATACAGCCTATGTTACACAGTAAAATTGTAGCATTTTATCAATGAATGAAAAAAATATATTATCGGTTCAGTTGTCTCACAAAGAAACAAATATTTTGCTCTTTATATTATTAGTTTGGAAGTATAGTTTGAAAATATAGTATAGAGACATTTATTACGTCTTCCGTAAAGTACCCTGAAGCAGTTACTCAGTCTAATCAGGCACATTTTGCTGGCAGGAGTTAAACCTAGGACCTCAAAATCATGACACCTCAACGTTCCACTCGGCACCAAAGAATTTGACGGTCCAACGCGACCCTCAGGAATGCTTTGTAATGTAGTCTTCCGTTTAAGGGCCAAATCTATATTTAGACAAAAAAAAACTCGACTTACATTTAAATTAAGATTAAAATCATGCAAGACGCATGCATTTTAAATTAGTATGCATGCAAGATACAATGACAACGTGGTAATAGTTTAAATCCTAATTTATATGTACGACAAACGTAAACTTCAGGCAGCTTTTACCTGGATTTATTCACCATGCCACATAGAAATAATAAGTACTAAGTCTATGACATTATTGGCTCAACTGTCATACAACTGTCAACTTTAAAAAAAGGTTCCGATTGGCTGATTTCTGATTTAGATCGGCGGGAAAGATGGAGATACATAACGAGCATAATGAGATTGAGATAAGTCTGAGGAAAGGGCTCTTCTGGTGAGGGCTTACCGAAATCAGAGGTGGCAATAAATAGAACTTCCAAGTATTTATTGTTTCCATGTAAAATCCTTATAAAACGCTCTCGTTGTATTCAAAATTTCCTCGAAGTAACTTAAGGTTCTAAAGTTGTTCAAGAACGCTGGTATATGTGGTATGGAGCGCCATCTCTTGACAGGTTTAGCAAATCTTCACGAACAGAAGCATTCAGAAATAGTTCGAAACATAATGGTTTACTGAGAAACTTTCAAATGACTCACCGACTTTAAATTGGTGTTTAAGAATTATTTAAGTATAATGGAAAACACTTCATTTTGATAAAAGTTGAGAAACTGGAATTAGTGCTGTACGTACGCATCCTTAACTATTGATTGCAATATCCGAAACTGCGCATGCTCAAAACAGACAGGAGATTTCAATACGAAGTTACTAAAAGGGCTGTGAAATTACTGCATGTTAGATTTTTATACGTGCCTCGCGTAGACACCATAAAGAGCTGTTAAATTACTAGTTAACCTCTAGTTAGCTTTATTTAGATAGGCCAGTGTATGGTAACGTCTTAATAATGGGGAATACTCAAGCGAACGAAAAATCTAAGACGGGCAAGTCGCCCGCAAAAGGTAAACATTTTATGCGAAATTTGAACCGAAAATCATCGGGTCGGGAGAGCAAGAAGCATGGGCGGAAAAAAAGCGACCTCAAACGTGATGCTATCGAAATAGAGTGCGATAAAGCGCCAGATTCAGATAACAACGAGCCCATCGAAACATCGGATAACGATACGGTCGAGTGCGCGTCGAAAACATCTCGGAGGGAGGGCTCGCCGAGCGTGCAGTCAGAGGTAACGGTGGGCAGGTGCGGGCGGTCACCGACCCGGCTCCAGCCCGCGGCCGGCTCGCCCTCCACAGACTCGGTGTCAGTGTTCACAGAGCCGCTCACGCCGCTCGCCGCCGTCGAGCTCAACCAGTGCTACTACTCCGCGGAGAGTGATAGCGCGCCCGAGGAGCTGCCCCTCCCCGCGCTCGCGCTACCAAACATGCCTCACCACGATGCATCCTCCATACAAACACACTACGAAGAAAAACAAATAAATCGTGACGTTTTCGATGACAGCGCTAGTGACAGAGGCGAGAATGAAAAGGTTATGGGCGCGATATGGTCCAGATTGTTTAGGTTGCGCAATGAACAGCTAGAGAAGAACACACACGAGTGCAACCATGACTTCCTGGACAACCGGCTGAAGGCCTGTCCCGAGCGCACCTCCTTCACCGTGTCCAAGCATCGGAAGGTGGAACTGCCTCCAGTCGCCTGTGAGCCATCCCTCGCATTACTTGAAAACGGTCAGTGCTCTGTGGACTCCTTCCTTTGAAATAATAGTAGTGAAAGTGTCTCTACCTAAGCATACAATTTGTTAAAGTTGATGATAAACAATATGTATAACAGAATATGTTAGGTAGATTAGATGTTTGGTAAACAACAATGCTATGCTGCCTATGTTGTAGACCTATTCATGTCCGAAGTAGTTTCTGTGAGAGCATATACATTTTGGTCACAGAATTAGTAAATAGGCATACTCACCTATCTAATATCTCTATCAATGATAACAATCCGGTATGTGATATGCGGAATCTAATCTTTATCCCTCTATCTACTATACAGAGGTTTCAAAGGCATGACAATGTTATTTTACGCATGACAGTTATTCTCGTGGGTACCTGTTGCATGTTTTTAGGTTCGCTCGCAATAGTGAAGTCAACAAACCAGTTTGTTTTTACCTTTACGATCCAGAACAGATGTATACGCATGACACGCGATTTTCAACCTTATTTCAAAATCTTTAGCGACTTTAACACAGGTCACAGTTTGTAAAACACATTAAGTACTTAATACCATAAGAGAAACACAATGTACGGTATTTGAGGCTGTAGAACGATAAATACTCAGGTAGCTTGAAATTATATCAACAATTACAAGATATGATATTCCTTTAATCTCAAAATTGTCTTCGTTTCTAATGCTTCGATATCTAATTTAAGCCACGAAACAAAATACTCAAACGTATTGATGTAAAAAGATGCAATTATAGGCACCTGTTGGAGTGTATATGTTCCAAAGTACAATTTTAATGGATCAACAAGAAAATTTGTACATAACAGACATAAACGGGTTTGCAAGAAGGGATATATTATAAAATCGGTGCTATAAAAACGTTTTTGTAACTTGGTTTTCGTAATAGATTTTAAAATATCTTAAATCTACCCAATTCGCAAACGGCTAATTATTTATTTTGATAACATACCATAAGACATCAACGGGTACATGGAAAAAAATACCGGTACGCCTCAATTTTTTCTACATGCTTATACTGACATAGGTACTACAAAAGTGGCAAACAATCACACAATTTGTCCGATAGTAATTACTTAAGCGGCTGTAGCCTACGAACACTTGCAACACTTAAGTTTTTTCCTTAAGTACCTCACAAACGAAGAACTGACACAGTGAATCTTGCTAATTGCCGTGCCCCCTATGTGGATCTTTTATATGATCGGTGTCCTGGATAACACAGACATACGCTGTTTGGCATTATTGAATAAATTTTCTCTTTCAGTCATTTCTGGTTCAGATACCTGTTTTACTTAATAGAAAAAGTAACAAAATCTTGATGTTTTCAGAAGTGACTGAAAAGGACCGCCGTCACTCAAGCCTCAGTGACGCGCCGCTGACGGAGTCCAACGTGCTGAGGAAAGTTGCATCGCTGACCCTCGACAAATTGTCCGAAGCCAAGATTGTTAGACCCAAGTTCGTGCCTGACAAACTTGACTTTCGACTTTATGAAAAGTTTGAAGGTATGATTTTTTCTGAGACACTCTTAAGATAGGTGATTTTCGTGCCTGTCCTGTCATATTGATTTCAAAATTTGCCTGCAAACGAATTCAGAAAGTACTAGGTCCGAGGCACCTTAGGAAATTACCTAAGTTTAGATAAGTTTTTCCTATAAATTACCACATATAGTGTCTAGCTAAGTAAGATCAATGCAACAAAGAGTTTACAATTAAACAAAATTATTGACTCTATACTTTGAAATTATTACCTAAATACCGCTTTTTACCTCACGCCATGGACCTTCTGGAATGGCGTGAGCATATTTCCTTTTACCTAATTATAATATAGGTATCTACTTACTTAGGAAAGATGAGCAATATATTTAACGCAATTCATTATCGTTGTGTTATATCACAATATACCTAATTTGAGCGTGCGTAAGTAAATACTTATGGTCAATCAATCTTTAGTAAACACGCGGCCTTAGGTAAAAGGTGAATGAACATTATAATTATCACTGAGAATGTTATCTATATTAGCAAATAGCTCATAATTCTTATCTGTGTTAATCACCGCTTGGATGAGATAGCAACCATTAGTTATTGTGTCTACGTGACTCGAGGTGCTCATTTTTTAAAAGTCACTAAAATGCAGATATCCACTAATCGTGTCAATTTTACAAACTCGTCAGTAGCACAGTTTAATTACGTGAAATTTTTAAGCAAATTTCGGTCAACTCAAAATGGCATACAAGATATTGTGAATGTTTTGAATTTGCAAACAAATAATTTTAATTCATTTAGCCCTGCCCTGAACCATGTATCAATTTCAACGAAAATAAGCAAAAGAACAACCCTTGTAAACGATAAGGGTGCATTAGTGTTGTGCGTGCCATTAAAGAAATTATATTTATTCAGTCCAAAATATCTGCAGTGGCTCCAATTCAAAATGTTCGTGTTGAATCGAGAATGTCATGTGATAATAACAGAGTGCAATCTTAGGACTGGGGTATTTATTACGAGTATTATTATTAAATGCAAAAGAAAAGCTTTATACGAAATTAATATTATGGATGATGTTGCGAAAAGAAAATTTCTGTATCCATGTGAGTACCTATATAATTATTAACGACAGTGTATCAACAACGAGTAACGTATAGGTATTTTTTACATTTGGGTTCAAATAAAATACTTCAACTTTATCTTTAGTTAAAAAAAATGTATTGTAAGTTCACTAGGTTTGTTACACTTACAAGATACAGTGTGGCGTGACATAGATACCGACCGATCAAATGTAGTTACAGTACAAATGACTTGACATTGACCTTGTGGCTTGCCTCCATAATTATATCAAACCTACCTAATTATTACTATATGTAGGTAACTACTACTATCTACCTAGCTGCCTGTAGGTAAATATTATGTATAGTGTGTACCTAAATACTTGCATGACCATCGTATCCGGAATCGGCATCTTATTTTTAATGAAGAACGCCACATACAAAATTTATTGTGAATTCGTCACTTACTAACTCTAAACCCTTATACTAAACAGTATGTCGGAAGAAAAAAACGACGCGCAACGTATTTTAAGTTTTTGACCAATGGCAATCAAAGGTCAGAGTTTTTAGACTGTAAAGTTGTATAGTCTGTTTATCTCCACTTATCTGTGCCTCATATTCTGTCATGGCTGTCATCACATCCTACAATTGTCATTTCATTACTGTTAACAAATCAGCCGATATGTCATCGATGATGGTTGGGTTTTCGTTTGTTTATTTTTATATAATTAAAATTTCCTTTTTGGCCATGCTTAGTTTTGTTAGTTTAGATTGTAAATTTACGATTTGTGTTTTCCAGGGCAAATGTTACTAAACTGGTTTATGTCATCGATAGCCGAAAATAATTTATTGAAAAACGTACTGAATACTCAAGACCAGAAGAACCTCGGAATTCAATACTGCACATATCTTCTAGCAGCTGGGGTTCTTCGACAAATAGCAGACAAAGATGCTCCTTCTGAGAACACGTTTAAGGTAAATGTTTTAAAAAAAGGTATTAGTTACTACAAACACACAATATACAAACAAGTATGATGTGTAGTGATTGCTCATAAGATAGTGTTTTCCAGCCCAATTTGATGTATTACTGGGCGCACATGGAGGCCCCAGCGTCGCAACCTGTGACCCCCGGCCGGCTGCAGATGTCGGCTTGGCCGCCAGACAAGGACACCTACTCCATGCATGCACAACTCAATAATCGCCTAGATAACAAACTCCTCAGCCAAAATAATAATGAAGAAGTCAGCAATCTCAGTGAAGCAAATTTTCTTATATCACAACTGAGAATAAGGCTCCAAGAGGCTGAAAATAAAATAGAAAAATTAAAAATTAACATGCAAATTGACTCGCTCAACAGAAACTTAGAAAAAAGTTTTGATACCATTAATGAATATAATCTATCAAGAAAATGTGACCTAATTAGCAAAGAGGCCTCAAACCTTGCCAGCGAACAAAAGCTGTCTAACACACCTGTGATAAACTTACCTGAATATGACACTCTAAGAACAAATGTAAATAATGAAAAAAGAATAGATATAAGTAGTTTAGAATTAAAAAATGAAATGGTTAAAGATGAAAGCAAACCTGATGTAAGATCTGAAAAAATAGAGAATTATTGTAAGTTAAATAAAAGTAGGGACTGTAATGAAATATTTCAGAGAGATGAAAAGGTGCCAACTAAAATACATAATGAATTGGGTGAAGATAGGGAAAAAGGCCCTACAGTTGAGTCCACCGTCAATGCTACACATGTGAGTGACAGCTCATCCGAAGGCTCATTTCGGAGCTCTTATGCATCAACTGATTTGATCAGAGAAAAGGACAGTTACTCTGAGTTACTTTCAAAAGAAGTAAATGTGAAACAAGATACAAAAACAGAATTTGAAGCACAAGTTCTGTATACAATTGTTGATAATAAAACAATTGCTTTGACAAATGCTAGTCATACATCACTAGAGCTTAGCAATAACTTGGATAGTTCAATAGATGTTAATAACACTGAATATATAAAGGCTCCAATGACTCAGTCATCAGATATGGGGAGGCTTGAAAACGACAGTACAGAAGCCCTGTCCAGTGACAGTTTTGCAGAGAATTTGACTGGAAGTCAAGTGCCACCGCTACCAGGCATATCCCCACCACCACCCCCCATGCCTGGAACAGACAAGCATGCCTGTAGAGTATCTGAAGTAATTGTAAAACTAAAATCGGAGAGTCCAATCTCACCATCAGAACAAGATGTGGAGGAATTGATTCCAACTGATCCCCCAATGCCATGTAAAAGCCCGCCACCTCCTGCCCCACCGCCTATGCCATGTTTGGGACCACCTCCACCGCCTATGCCTTCTATGGGGCCACCACCTCCCCCTATTCCATGTATGGGCCCCCCACCTCCCCCTATGCCATGTATGGGCCCCCCACCTCCTCCTATGCCAGAAACGGGCCCTCCACCTCCCCCTATGCCAGGAATGGGCCCTCCACCTCCCCCTATGCCAGGAATGGGACCCCCACCACCCCCTATGCCTGGTTTGATGCCTCCACCCCCTCCTATGCCTGGTATGATGCCTCCTCCCCCTCCTATGCCTGGTATGATGCCCCCACCACCGCCAATGCCTGGGATGCCTCACCCTCCTCCAATGTTTGGATCCAATCCGCCCCCCCCTCCAATGCCTGGGACTGGTCCCCCTCCCCCGCCGCCTAGCTCAGGCCCCGTACCATTCCCAGCTCCGCCGGTCGGAGGTTGGAACATGCAAAGAGCCAGTAAGTATTCATGTTTTAGTTTTGTACTTCTCTCTCCTCTCTTCTATCTTTTAATGACATTTTGTCAAAGTGGGCCTTACTCAGACACACATATGAGCTCCTCTCGCGTAGCTCAATATCGAAATAGTTAGTAAATTTTATGAAGGTACGCAGTATTGTCAGAATATAATATTGAGTGACTGTATTTTCTTTCAGCTCTAAGAAAAACGCCAGTGAAACCAGCAGCTCCCATGAAACCACTTTACTGGACCCGTATACTGGCGCAGCCCGCTCATCATTGCCAGGGTGAATCTGACTCATGTTTCAAGCCCCTATGGTTGGAAATTGAAGAAACAAGTCTTGACAATATCGAAGAATTTACGGACCTTTTTTCACGCCAAGTTGTCAAAGCCCCAGTAAAGAAGAAAGTGGAAGTCAAAACAAAAATACAACCAGTGAAAATATTGGACAGCAAAAGATCGCAGAATGTCGGAATACTAGCTCAAAGTTTACACGTTGAATTTTCGGAGATAGAGAATGCTATATACAATTTTGATACATCCATAGTTACCTTGGAAGCTCTTCAACAGATTTATGAATTGGTAAGGATGAATTATATTTAATACATAAAATAATAATGTGTGGTTCTGGTAAATTGCAACAACATTTAATTCTGGTATTGCAAGCTTCCATTGCTTGCAATACCAGAATTAAATGTTGTTGGCACAAACAAGACACATAGAAGAAACTTAAAAATTGGTGTTTGTGTGTCTGTTTTGTATATACTGTCATGTTCGATTATAATACAGTCCCAGACTAAGCACCGCGTGTACACCGGTTTTACTACAAGAAATGTTGGGTACTTATACTTATTTTTTGAAACTTGAATACATTAATATTTTGCAGAGAGCCACTGATGAGGAGCTGGCCATGATAAAGGCACATTTGGCCACGAAGCCTGAAATTCCCCTCGACAAACCAGAAGCATTCCTGCACGACTTATCAGGAATACCAAATTTTGCTGAGCGGATATCATGCTTCATGTTCCAGGCTGAGTTTGAAGATGCTGTTAGCACAACTATGCACAAATTAGATAACTTGAAACATACCTGTGAGGTAACAATTTATTAAAATATCTCTATCTCAATTCAAATTATTAATGCGAAAGTTGTCCTTTCATTGCTAAACCACTGATGGGTGTTGTATGATAATTATTTGTTTTAGTTTCTGATGACTAGTGAGCCTCTCAAGAAGGTGTTTGCTATAATCCTGACTCTCGGCAACTACATGAACGGTGGCAACGGTCAGAGGGGGCAAGCTGATGGCTTCGGCCTCGAGATACTCTCCAAACTGAAAGATGTCAAGGTATTTATAGTCACTGTGTGAAATATTTGCTTAGTCTTCGCTTTTTTGTGCGTGTGTACACGTGCGAATTTTGAGCGCTGGTTTAAATGCGCTACAGTTTTACTGTCCGAGTTTTGCCCCACTATTTTGTGCCAATTTGGTGGTCGATCGCGAATATGTCATTTACGTGTACAGACATTTTTCAGAACTTCAAACCGACAAACCTCCATTACTTTGGCAGTAAATTATAAAGTACATTCTTATTTCAAAAATTTGGTCTAGTTTCGATAGTGCTAGGAAGCGTATATATATACGTATGTGCCTATAGTGATGAGGTTGTGTGCAATGCAGTCGAAGCAGTCGAACGTGACGCTGTTGCACTTCATCGTGCGCACATACATGCGGAGCGCGGGCCTGGCGGGCTCGGGGCTGGCCGTGCCCGAGCCGGGGGACGTGGCGCGCGCAGCCGCTCTCGACTTCGCTGACGTCGCACACAGCTTGCAAACACTCACCACACAACTCACTGGTAATACAATCATAATACTATTAAGATGCATATAGTCAACCTGCAGATTAACCATACTACTGTTTTACTGGAAGAATGTTGTATATGGCCATAAATAAAGTACATTTTTCGCAATCTTTATCTTTGTGCGGTACTAACTGGAGTGAGGATCACATACAACTAAGCAACAGAGAGTAACAGTGTCTGTCCTAGAGTTTGCATATGTCTGTGTCGCTGTAATGTACTTAATTAACCATTTAAATGTGTACCTTGTATAAATTAATGCTGCGTCGCATTATGATTGAAAAATAAATATTTCTTAATTTTTTTCTTTCTTAATGTAATAACTAGTTCTAGACTTCCTGACCAATTTGTATCATACTGTTGGGAGAGTAAATGATTATTCTCATCCCCAGCAAAGGGAAAATCTTCCAGCCAGGCGGGTGTCATGCCTGGGGAACTGAGGCTCCAACTGTTCTAGTTGTATATGCAGCAATGCGCTTGATAACTCTTCAAACTTCGAATTTGTTAGCGAGAAGGGCCATCTATGTAGCGAATGGAGAAATGCTCCTACAATATAATATTAAACTTACGCAAATGTGTGTCTGACAGGCTTGGAAATCCATTTGATATAATTAATTTAGAACGATCCATTTGAGTAGCTTTACTACGTCTATGAGGCATTATTCTATTTTAAAGACACCCAGTCTCCAGCATATAGATAGATCGTGCCTCGTGCTACTAAAATTAAGGCAAATTGCATATTACATAGGTAATGCAAATCAGTATACATTTTTAGACATTTAAACAGTTGGAACCGTAAAGTAACTTTCTTTTTTACTATCAAACAGCTTGTAAAGAAAAAACGAAAAAGGTGATCGAAACAGACGCGCAATCACGGAGTCAGGGCGAGGAGTCGCCTGCGGAAGGCACCAGGAGGCTCGAAGTGTTCAAAGACAAGATGACCATGTTCCTCAATGCAGCTGAAGACAAACTAAAGACTGAAAATGATAACTTAGAAGAGTGTCGCGCTAAGTTTATTGCCACTGTGAAGTTCTATCAGTACACCCCAAAATGTGGCAAGCTAGAGGACTGCGAGCCTAAGGAGTTCTTCTCACTATGGACCTCCTTTTGTAGCGATTTCAAAGACATTTACAAGAAAGAGGAACAGCTAGCTATCAAGGAGAAGTTAGTTGAATTTACATTTTATTTTGCTAACAATGTATCAGATAATGTAAACCTAAATGCATATCATAATTAAAAACGGTTATTAAGCCAACTTGATGGTAAGCGGCAAGCCTATGGACTTTTAGACGGGTTTGCCATTACTATCAGGTAACACCAACTAACTAAATAGACACAAAAATCACAAGGGTTGAACAAGGATTGCAAATATTATTAAAGTAATTTTGTAGTTGAATACTATGAATCTATGAACTATGTATATTTCATAATTTGTTCCAGGTTAAAAGAAGCCAAAAAAATGCAAGAAGAAAGGAAGTCTCTCACGCAACCAAAAAAGGAAGGTGGTTTGAAGTCACGGCTACAGAAGCTGTCCAGCTGTAGGAAATAGAAGAAAGACTGCTGCTAACAATGTATATAGCACAAGATATTCAAATAATCTTTACATATAATTATATATTAACTTGAACTGGCATTCCAAGTGTTACATTCCTTTTATACAAATGTTATGGCTACACTGTCAAACAAATATAGTTAGTAACTTAACAGGTAACTTGTATTGTTGTTGGATAATAGAGTTATGCTCAACACAACATGACATACATACAATGAAATGTTTTTTTTTATTATATTATTAACATTACCTAGTTTAGCATCTTGTGTACCAAAATATTTTTTACACATCCCTGATTCTGAAACAAATAGGTAGCTTGCCATTAACTTGCCAGTTGATTAGTTAACTTACATGATAATCTTATTGCAATTACACTCATGTATTGCCCTAATTATTGTACCTGAGGTCTGCTTATTATGCATTATATTAATTTAAAAATACCTGAATTGCTTATGTTTTTGTAGTTTTACCTACAAAAATGGTGCTGTAACATTTATACTATTGTAAATATTAACTTTAGTAAAAAGTCTAATATTCAAATTAACATCCTTTTATTGTTACACATAAGCTAAACATTTTTCTTTCCATATCTTTTGGAACTTTTTTTCAATTTTTCTGTTGTTTGATAGTGAGTTGCATAAGTTGAGAAGAGAATTCTTAAGAGCATGCCATTGCATGAGGCTGATATGTTGAGTGAGGGACAGAGTGTTACCCTCACTTCTGTAGGTCTCTTCTTTCTCTATGAACTCCTGTAACATGGTTTGACTGGTCACTCGCTCAGCAGCATGTATATACCTATCATTACTCATCCTGTTCTTAAAATTTTTCAATATGTAACTCTCTCTAGATATTGCCTCTCCTTGATCTATTTTCTCAAAACATCCAACTTTTATCTCTCCACCTTTATTCAATACATCTGCAATCACATTACTGTCAACTACAGGGTCCTCTTCACCATTATTGGTTTCATTCACATAACCTATTATATTATCTAGTGCATCACCATCTTCATCATCAAAAATATTGAAGTCAATTTTCTTCTTCTGAGACCATTCCATTCTGCCAAAATTATCAAGGTTCTCCATATCTAGCCATACTTTTAAATCTTCAGGGAGAGTATAACCATCTGGCAGGAATTTCAACCCTTTGAAAGAAAGTTTATTTACAAATTGATGTAAGCATGCGTACCAAGAGATTGAGTGTTGTAGGAGTACAGAGGTCATTGTCCAAATGCGGCTCAGTAAGGCAAATGGCATGAGGCTCATCCAGTGACTCTCCCCTCTCTTAACTCTGTCCATATAGAACACAGATGCTTGCTTAGAACACACACAGATACGCACCATAACTTTTGAAAATGTCATAATTCTAATTAATACATACTCTAGCATTTGTCTTGTGGGATGATAATTACTAGCACCAGATGGAAGAATTGATGTGAAACTCTCAACGTCCTTTAGTAAATTTATGGTCAAGTAGCGGCGAAGAGCAGTATTCACCTTTTTGAAGTTCCTATAACCGATATCGTTTCGGAACTTTTTATCAAATTTGTACAGGAACCTGGAGACTATTGCAGCCTCCTTGTGCAAGGGCGATTGCTTTGATAATACTTTAATTATATTATTACAAGCATACCTTAGTTCAGCTACATCTGCAAATTAGAGTTGTGAATGAATTTTATTTAATATACATTTCAATTATGATATTGCATCCCATGGAAATCTCCACTATAGATTTAAAATAACCTATAACGTACCTAAACTTGTGCTGATTTCGGCTGTGTTAACTGGTGGTGGTAGAATAGAAGAATCATTCCAAGGCTCCAACATTTTCTTTTTCAACAAGGTAGAAGTTATTCTTATCTCATGAGAAAAAGTACTTGCTTTCCGTGCTTGAGTTTGATTTGAGTTCCACTTCTATTCTTTTTGTTGTTATGACAGAACATTGAATATATTGACAGTCTTGACAGATATGACAGGTATCATTTTTATATGCATAGATATACAAAAATGTTATAGCAATCATCATCTCCCGGGCCTTATCCAAAATGTTATAGCAATAAGAACAAAAAAAATGTATGGACGGAGTAAATTGTATGGTAGTTAGCATTTTCCTCTATCTCGTTGATCTTGGGTTTCGATTACAAACTACTTAATTTTTATTTTTTGCTGCTCTCCTACTATATATACTGTGGTACTTAAACCAATGACTACCATCATCGGTTTAAGCAGAACATATTAAGAACTTCTGTGCTTATGTCGGCCCACTCGTTATTTAAGGATACTTTTGATGTTACAAAAGCATCCTTAAATAAATTGGCCAAAGGCTATGTAGACCAACGTAAAAAATGCCTGACTGTTCAAATAAAAAAGGTGAAGTGTCAAAATTCCGTCAAACTAAACATCACCGACGTCAAACAGGTGCCAACCAGCATAAAAGACCATTTTTTTTCCATAAAATTTTTGAGGTAGCTAAAAGCCGGTAACTTTTATTTTCAGGGACCGGCAGCTATCTTTTTAATACAAAATAAAGTGAGCTTAGATTGGATGGATGATAACGAAATCCGTCAGTAAAATTGTACATTATTAAGTTAAGTTTTCCTGTTATATTAAGTTTTATTTATTTTTTAGATAACCTAAAACAAGCATAATGCCAAAAAATAAGAAGCAAGCAAGCTCTAGCAGCGACAGTGATGAGGGACCGGTGGATGTAAGTTCTTAACCGAAATTCGGGAACATTTTGTATTGGGTTACAGTTCTTGATTTTTTTCCGTTCTACTTATATTTAGACTTAGTAGGTATAATCTATTAGTATTATTTAACGCTAAAGTTTTTATAACTCTAGAGAGAAACTAACTTCTTCTGAACTGAGTGCCTTCAGAGACAGATTTTTTGCATTTTTCTTGCCACATGTACACTTTCGTATACATCCATTGACTCCTTTGTCACTTGGTCATGTTTTGTATATAGTAGACAAACTTTTGGTATATAAAGACTTCTTCTTTTATCCATATTTATAAACAAATTAATTGCATACTATAGAATTACTTATATAAATTTTGTCCCCTCAAATTTCTTTCATGACATAACTATTTATATGAGCATTTGCAGAGGAATCCTCCACCAGAAAAGAAAGCTAAAATGGGTGCCAGAACAGAAGACAAGGAGCCAACATGGGTCCTGCAAGGCAAGAAACTGGTTAAAGTGAGGGAATTCAAAGGAAAATGTTATGTTGACATAAGAGAGTTCTATGAGAAAAATGGAGAGCTATTACCGGGCAAGAAGGGTATCAGCATGACCCCTGAACAGTGGAGGAAGCTCCTCTCAATAGGAGATGAAATCAATGAGACACTAAGCACCCTATCTTAAGAGCCATTGTTATATTGTTTCATAATGTAAACAGTTGTTAATAAACAGGATTTATTAATCTTTGAACATTATATTTCACTCAAAGTATCTTCAGCATATTAAAATGATGATGAATATAAAATAAAAATCTGGAAATAAAATAAAGTATTTATTGACGGCAAACAAAACATTAGAAAAGTGGCAGATGAGGCAGTTCCTTTAAACTTCTAATCCCTTTAGGTCACATCCTTGAGTACATGATACTTTAAATAATCTAAATTAACAGGTACTACTTTGAGCTTGGTAAATATACACATAAACATCATCAGTTTTGTAAACACTTGCTGAAAATCTCAAATTATATAGGTTTAATATGCAGAGATGGAAATCACTGTTTTGGTTGTAACCTTAAGAAGAAACTTATTCATATAACGGCCTGCACTCTGTACCAGTTTCTAATTGTGCGAGTTGATTAATCTGATGTTTCCACTATTGTCATTAGACTTGAATACTGGACTAACAAAACTATGCCCTTAGGATTTGATAAATCATAAATACTCCAGAAGTGACTGCTTACTGTGTTATAAAATAAATTCTCAAAGGAATTATACATGAGATTTAAAACTCCATTAATAAGGTAGAATCTAACACCAAGTTACACAATGACAACTACTGGCCTACGCAATAATTATATAATATATTACACTACAGAATTCACTACTGATTAGTTTAGAATTATACTACAAAGATATTTAGGTATAAATAGCTACAACACACTACAATTTAAAAATGTGTATAAATTAGGTACTTGAGTTTTTGTTTTTAATATATATTATTCAGTTTCAAATAATTTGTAATATTATTATTGTATGCTCAACATCAATACAGAAGAATGTAGTGAATTATATCTAAAAATAAAAAGGTATTTTAAGAAGAGATATACCATATTAAATAAGTAGTTAGACTTAAGATTTTAGTCAAATTGGGAGCTCAGACAATTTTGACAGTGTTTTCTTGAACGAAGTCAAAGAACCATTTGACTTCTACTCATATGTCATATATCAGCATTAGTTACCTACCCCAAACTTATTATTCATAGAAATTTGTATGCTTTTGATATATATGTATATATTTAAAACATGTTTGCAAGACTCATTAATATATACGTCTTTTCAGTCTTCCCCATTAACAACCGTTTTCAATAACCTATCAAAGTTTACAGATGAATTACTATCCCCAGTTATCTATCAGATTTGATCTAACAATACCTTCAATTTCAGAATAATGTTAACTAGCGATAAGTGTGGGAATGAAAGTAATGACAAAATGACAGATTTGTTATCTTTAATTATCTTATTGACGGATAGATTATTCAAAACGGCCAGAAAAAGTACGTAGATACTGCTCGCCTTATTGCATGTTAGTAGGATTTCAGCTTAACTCGTAACTTCTGCACTAGAATTATGATATTGTACAAATATAAATAACAAAAAAACTACTATATCCCGACAAGTTACTCAGTACCAATATTACATAATAATGACCATGACACTGTGTACCTACCTTAGGTAGAAACAGTATGATTAGACACATAATTATTTAAAAACCTTTGCACAACATCTATATCCATATATCTACGTCCCTTTAAAATTAACTATTATCTACACTACACCGTACATTTGGCATGGAGTCACACCATTGCTATTATATAACAACGTCGTTATGGCATCATTTGTGACGATATTGACTAGTACACCTAGTAACATAAGTTTATAAATTCATTATACAGGAATAAACTTGTATTCAATAAATATAGTTGGGACATTGAGAAGGTATAAGGAATTATGTCTCTATGCAAAAACTTATCTAAATTTAATAACTATTAAGATCTAGGTATGAAGAGGCGCTAGCTTATTCAACCTATTGTAGTTCGGATTTAATCTGTTTTTTTTTTCATGAGTTATTTTAATTGAACTCAATTCTCTAATCTTCTCTCTTTAATAAAATGTGATATTTTTCAAGTCCTTATAAATAAATTATACGTAATTTATATTTTGAACACGTACGTGTCAATTTACGTGTTTACACATTACGTGTTAGTTTTAATATGTACATATTTCAAACCACGTATCTACATTATGTATCACGAAAATTCTAATAAAATTTGATACTTATAGAAGACTTGCTTCGTTATGGGACAACATTTCATCAGTTACATATAAGTAATATTATTTGTTTGCGTTTAGTTCTAACCCATAAATTCTTCTATTTCTAGCAGTTCCAAGTCTACAAACAGTAAACCTAATCATTGGTAGAATAATATAAAAGTATAAACATATTATAACAATAAAATATATAAGTAACAGTGTCCTATGTTGGCTATTGGTCCTCTGTTTACCGTAAAATGTTATTTTCGATCTGAAAAACCTCCTTTAGAAAAGTTTAAATTCCACAAAGTCTTAATACATTGTATTATATGTCGAGTGTTTCTCACTTTCCCAAATGGTGATATATCGATAAATGCAAGAGTTTATTAATTATATTAACACTTAATCAATTTGATAATGGTTTAAGTATGTAATACTTACATGTATTTAAATATCCAGCCGCGTTATTCTGAAAACTTTATCAGCGTCGCACTCGACGTCGAGGGTCGGTTTAAAAGATCCGAAATTTAACTTTATTTTCTATGTATACTAATATTATAAACAGGAAATTGAATTGAATAGGCTCCGAAACTACTTAACCGATTTGAAAAAATATTTCAGCAACTCGCTGATGATGTAGCTACATCAGCGAGTAAAATAGGCTATATTTTATCTCCGTACTCCCACGGGAACGGGAATTACGCGGGTGAAACCGCGTGACGTCCACTAGTTATGTATAAATTTCCTACGATTGAAACCAACACTCGACGTCGAATTCGACGCTGAGAAACCATACAGTATAACGCGGCAGATGTATATAAAGTTCAAAGTACATAAATAAGAGGGTAGAATGTTATTAAAGTCTTATATACAAAATACAACCACACTATACGGGTTTAAAAGTTGGTATCAGTAATTCTCAATGTCATCAGATCAATACAATAATATACAAATGATTTGGCGAAGACTAATTCACTTTACCTTTGGCTTGATATGGAAGCAATCTATTTTGAAATGTTCACACATTTCTTGTACCTGAAATATAACATCATGTTATTATTATATATTGAAGTATATAGGTATACCAACTACGATAAGTAATTATACTTAAAAATTCCGTGAGAACCACCAAATATACCTACTCAAAATTAATCTCGGTTAATAGCTAAGTATTGTAGAAAAGGCGTAAACCAGAGCCGCGCGACTGGGTACCTTAAGGGCTGTCCATTAATCACGTGAAGCTTGAAAGGGGAGGGAGTGGGTTCGGCAAAAATCACGAAATATCACAAGGGGGAGGAGGGCGATCCGAAATGCTAAAAAAACAATCGCAATCTATATATAAATGTTGAGATGGTTTGGACATAGCGAAAGGATGAGTGAAAGGCGATTAACAAAAAAGAAATTTATAAAGCGAATGTAACCGGAAGTAACGGTAAAGGGCGTCCAAGGAAGAACTACTATGACCAAATTAATAGTATTTTTCAGAAAGGTCAAATTCGGAGCACTCGTAACCGAAGAAAGTGTCTGAAGAGATACATGATTGTGGATGAAGCGAAAGAAGTATGTAAGGATCGTAGCATGTGGCAAACAGTGGTCTCTGCCTAGCCCTATGGGATACAGGAGTGAGCATATGTATGTATGTACAAAGTAAGATCCAGGGTTTCCTTTTTGATAGTCCAACAATACCACCTTTAATGGGTGAGTGTCACGCGCATAACGCTGCAGTAAGCTATTAGCCCAGATTTAGAGTATTAAGAAAAAATATCGTGTACTAACCACCCTAGCGCCGTAGTAGACGTGTTTGGCGGTGGCTATGACGGTCAGCGAGGCCAGTAGTGCACACTCCGTGTTAGGGGTCACTCGGGCCCCCAGCACCAACACTAGCCCCACCACTGCTCCGTAGGGCAGCACCAGAGGGTTCACGGCCTCGCATCGCGTGTCGCTCATCTGGGACACTATCAGACGACACTGGGAACAGACAATTATATCATCAGTGATAGGGATCACGGGTCTGCCACCGTCTTCGTAATCTATACTCGCTAGCGTCTCCACAGAAAATTTGTATGAGAAATTGTGCAGCGACACCTAGCGGTGACGTGAAGAACTAAAATATCTCATACAAATATTGCAAGTGACGCTATCGAGTGTAGATTACGAAAACGGTAGGAAACTCGTGATAGGGGTACAGTATATACATATATCAAAACTAGCTGTGTGCCGCAGTTTAACTCGCGTAGACTTAAATTTCACTGCAGGTGGCTTTAACTCTCGGAACTTAAATAATGGCCTATGTTACAGCTTGAAAAAAGTGAAATTCCTTTCAAGCTGTAATTAAAATGGTCCAGCCGTTTCAGATATTAGCCAGAACAAACAGGCAGACAGATATTATTTCAAATAGTAATTTTCTTATGGGAGTACCGTACATACTACTGTAGATACTACTTTCATATAGGTACGTTTTATGTAAAGCTGTTAATTTGGAAATACAAACAGACACTTCAATTTTATTTATCTGTGTGAAAATGAAAACGAAAATGATTTATTCAGTTGAGGCCCTGGTAAGGGACATATGAACGTCGAAGAATTGACCACCGGTTCGGGAACTACCCTTCTGATCTGAGAAGAATTAGGCATCATATCAATTTCAATACATAGTAAATAATGATTAATTACAATGAAATTGCCGTAACCCAGTGGCCTTGGGGATTGAGCAGTCGCCTGCTGTGCAAGCGAACCAATTTCGAATCCCAGCGGGGCCTATACCTGCATATGTTTGAGAAGTAATTCAAAGACTTATGTGCCTGAGACGGCGATAGACTCACCCTCTGTCTCGTTGGCACAACATTACAACACTTCTGCCAAACCCTTCCGGGACTAAAGGACGCGACTTTTGTGCACTGGAACTGTGTCCATGGGCTTATATATATATTTTATGATTTATATTGTATTACTCAAAGCTGTATTTTTTTTTATAAGAGTAGTTACTGAGTTTCTCGCCAGATTCTTCTCAGTAAAAGCAACCTTCCGAACCTGGAGGTAGCATGTATAATCCTATGTAATCGTGTCATTCTGGCGATTTGAAAGTACTTTGTAAAAAGTCTAATCGAATAAAGATATTTTGAATGTATTTATGAATTTATGTACGTGTACAATAAAACACACATCAAATTATGTATAGAAAATGTTTCGCAATGTTACGCCTATGAAATGTTGATCTTGCAATAAAAGCATAACTCACATTGATGTTAGAGAAAATGGTGCCGGTGAGTAAGATGAAGAGTCGCGGTGCGAGGTTGAGTACGTCGTTGGGTGAGCACAGCGCCCACGCCGTGCTGAGCGCCAGGAACGACGCCAGCGGCACCAGCGGCCGCACCGCCTCCGAAAACGGCCGCATTTTGCCGGTGCCGTCGCGGTACGACCTACGATTAGTTAACACTGCAGTCAATACTGTGTGTTATATTGTCCGAATTTAGTATTCCACTGGATACGATTAATAAATTAGAATAAATAAAATATACGTTGTTATACATTACCAATTAAAATGCTGTAATTGTATTTATTTTCGTCCTTAAAAAATACGTCTATGATTTTGATGACTGATTTCTATTCCAGGTCTCGGTTGACAATTTATCATCTTTGGCAATCAACAGGTCGCTCGGAGACCGAAAATAGTCTGACATCTGTTTTAACCCAGATCACAGATTTTCCTCGTCAAAGGGGTTGCGAAGGTCAGATGGCAGTCGCTTCGCATAAAAATCAGGTGATCAGCCACATCGGCCATCGTGCCGACCCCAACAATGTATGGGATAAGGCCAGGGAGATGATGATAATGTATATAGAGAGTCGTGGTGGCTGTGGGGTTTGAGCATTCTCATCCTAGCGGGGCTTGTACCAATGAGTTTTTCTAGAAACTTATGTGCAGTGATTTCCAAGTGCTTTACGGTGAAGGAAAACATCGTGAGGAAAACTGCCTATGGCCAAGAAGTGTTTATCTGGCTTAGCCACTGATATTACATAAAGCAGTAAGTAAGTATTATTTACTTGTATATATTCCACAGTATAGTGGTCTGGCTGGTGACCATGGCGGAGGAGTAGAGCACCAGTTCGAACACCACTCCCGGCGCGATGCCGCCCACCAGCGGCACGCGCCACGCCGCCGGGCCAGTCACTGACGTCACCAATAGCACTATGCACGACCCCTAATACCACACATATACATGATTACGTTTAAGAAAGGATTTTTAGCGGCATTTTTCCGCTGACTCCAACTGTATAGGTGTCACGAATTGAGAGCGCTCAGCGAAAGTAGTGGGCATAATTGCGCATGTATTTGTTGGTGTCGAGTCATACAAGAACCAACTAATTACTACTGCGCATTTAAGGTCAGCGCTCACAGCTCATGACGGCACCGTCCATACAAAACTATTTTTTTATGTCGTTTCAAAGCACCACTATCGAAGGTCGACGGAACTAAATTTGATTGAAATTTGTGCCACAGTAACATTAAGTTCATTTGTTTTCGCTGTTATGGAGTTATACTTATTAAGGATATTATGAAAATTGCGTTCACTTACACTCGATTAATGTAATAAATGGTTCTGTTAAAGTTGCCATTTAAGTGTTACAACACATATTTTTATATTCTTTAGGAATACCTAATTAAAAAGAAAAAAAGCATGCTAATTTAGCTCCGATGTGAATATTAATTGGAGGTATAACTTACAATCATGGTGAAGTCGTATCCCCAAGGCAGGAACATGACGCCGGTGTTGTATTTCTCCCAGTGCGTCAGGTAGAAGTTGATGAATATGTTCCATATTACGAAGAAGAATCTCAGAGGACTTAATTCATCCCTAGAACGAATACCATACCAAAATAAATTAACCTACTAATTGAATTTCCCGTGAAAATAGTAATTTTCTTATGGGTGTACCGTACATATTACAGTAGGTACTACATTCATAAAGGTAAGTTTTATGTAAAGCTGTCAATTTGGAAATACAAACAGACACTTCAATTTTATTTATCTGTGTGAAAATGAAAACGAAAATGATTTATTCAGTGTGGACCCTGGTAAGGTACTTATGAACGTCGTCGAAAAATTACAAGGTTACCAGATAAGATTGGGAGTCGACCGCAAATGATGATGATTATGATGGACAACGCGAGCGATTATGAATATGGATACTTCTGAACCCAAATTTTAGGACAAGGGGAACGATTATGAATATGGATGATTCTGAACCAAAATCTGTGCCAGACGAGAGTAATGAACATTGTGATTCTGACCCCAAATGTTTGACCAGATAACAGAGTTGGTGCTATTAAACGAGTGTTACCTTCCAAAAATGCTGTACAGGCAGGTAGGTATGAGAACAGCCGAGTAGGAATCGAGACCGTGGTCGAACAGTTCACCCAGGGGACCGCTGGAGCCCGTGCGCCGCGCTTGCTTGCCATCGATGCCATCTGCAATATGCATTCATAAATAAAATAATAATAATAATAAAAATGTTTATTTGTTCACATATTTTCATAAAGCATTGTACACAAAATGTTAAAAAGGAAAAATAAATGGAATAAAGATGTTTGCTAGGAAACTTAATAAAAAAAAAAATATATATAACAATTAGACTTATTCCTAACATTTAAAGAGGTGTGTGTGGAGTGTGGTTGTGAAGTTGGAGGGGAATAACAAAGTATTGCCAGGGGTTCTCAAATTAGGCGAGGCCTGTATCTTGAGAAACCAAGAAAATATTTATAAATACATGAGTGAGCTATCTAATGTGTTTACTAGTGTAATTTTGTGGGTGGGGTGATGATGTGAGGGTTAAATATATGAATGTGAGTTATATCTGTTGAATGTTTTTTATTTATTAAGATTTGGTGTGCTTCGATGTGAATGATGTGTGTAGATACTATTGTGGAGATGGAGTATACCTTCGGTTTCATCATAATCCATATTTGAGAGGATTGCTTTGATTTTGATTTTTGCTTGACCTATTGTGGATTCTTTAATGTCGCAATACGTGGCCACAGAGTTATATACGTTAATATGAGCTATCCTGGGGAAACGTTTGGCAAAGTTGGATCTAGTTGTAGGTACAGGTATTCGGTAAACTCGTTTTTTGCATAAGTCGGGGTATGAATCGGAATTTAAGACAGATTTGTGAGTTTGAAGGCAGACTGACAAGATATAAAGTTGACGGACTCGTAAAACATTTGCTTCCTTATACAGCTGATCCGTGGGGAACCTAAATGGCTTATTAAGCATTCTCTTGAGGATCGAACGTTGAGCTCTCTCTAGGTTCAGTAGAGTGCTTTTAGCAGCGCAGCCCCAGATATTGATGCAGTATGTGATAATTGACTGACAAACTGCGAAGTAAACTAGTTTTAGGGTACTTAAATCAGCACAGCTACGTAGCTTACCAAATACACCCGTGAGCTTACGTACTCTGTTTGACAGTGCATTAATATGGGCATCAAATGTAAGACGTTCATCGAGTTGTACACCAAGGTACTTAATTATATTGGATCGTTTGATACCGTTGCACTGGCATGACGAGGAAGCTAGACATTGATTGGGGTGATGAAGCTAAGGTTTTATGGAAACAAATGAATTTAGTTTTATCTGTGTTCAATGCCAGTAAATTTCCTTCTAACCACTTTGATATAGTAGTCATGCCTTCTTCGGCAACAGCTTGAGTACGGGTCCAGTTATTTCCATGGAATAAAATGGCTGTGTCGTCAGCGTAACAAATCAATTCAGATGAAGGAATAGCTAAATTATGGATGTCATTCATATAAATGAGAAATAAAGTAGGGCCCAGAATGCTACCTTGTGGTACGCCATATTTAACATGCATCAAGTTACTCTCATGATTATCAATTCTAACAATCTGGTTCCTTTCAGTAAGATAATACTTAGAAATGAATCGCAAATATGTCTTGCACCCTTTAAGAGTTGATACTAGGTACTACTTAGGTAACTGGTTAACCTTGATGTCAGTGCTCGCAAAAATGTTATGTAAATATTACTCATAAAGTCATGCATAACGTAAAGTTTGAAATAACTTAACGAACACAATATTATAATTTTATCTCTGCTACGCAGTCATGATATTATAATAATAAAATTAGAAAATACAAAGATATCTGTGTAAATCGCAGTATTTACGCTGGTGCGTAAATACTGCGATTTACATAGTAGGTACCATAGTATAATAATAATAATAATAATAATAATATTTATTTTGCCACAGAACGTAAGTACAGTCAACACACATAGTCATATATAAGTAAATATTACAATGGGTAATTATTACAATAATATTGAATAATGTAGGTACACAAAATAATATATTTCATCTCAAGCTACGCATTTAGATATAAGTAGAACTACTAGACTTTTCTTTATGTTTATTTGTGCATCGGAACTGTGTCCATGGGCTTATATTGCTTAAGTGATTTGTTTTGTATTTTTAAAATTGTATAATATTTTTGAAAAGAGTAATTTGGTACCTACTGAGTTTCTTGTCAGGTTCTTCTCAGTAAAAGCAACCTTCCGAACCTGGCGGTAGCATGTATAATCCTGTATAATTACTTTGTAAAAGAACTTTTTGAAAGTACTTTGTAAAAAGTCTATTCGAATAAAAAAATATATACCTTTACATAATACATAGACGTAAAAAAAACAGTGGCCCTTGTATAGGTTTTGGCAGATTTGAATGTCGTCGCTTCAACTCATGTTTGCGTTTTTTTTTAATGGTTTGGGCGTAGTACTTCCTACACCAGCCCTTTGGGGCGCTTTGTAACGTTCCCATACAAAATGAGAAAAATACACAGGCGATATTGTCTATATGAAAACATGTTAAGACCTTAGGGCAGGCAGATTTCAACAATTTGTGAAGTATTGAAGTAACTCCTATCTAATGCAAAATAAAGTAATAAAATAATTTTATACATGAAAACCTTCAAGTAGAGCATTAGGTATCATACATTAGGTATTCTGTTATTCATCCAATATTAATTCATCTAATGGTTTTAAGAGACCATATCTATAGGAATAAACATTCTGAAAAACCTCTAACATGTTGTAATAATTCTTTCTGTCGCGATAAACATGCTCTACTTGAAGGTTTTCATGTATAAAATTATTTTATTACTTTATTTTGCATTAGATAGGAGTTACTTCAATACTTCACAAATTGTTGAAATCTGCCTGCCCTAAGGTCTTAACATGTTTTCATATAGACAATATCGCCTGTGTATTTTTCTCATTTTGTATGGGAACGTTACAAAGCGCCCCAAAGGGCTGGTGTAGGAAGTACTACGCCCAAACCATTAAAAAAAACGCAAACATGAGTTGAAGCGACGACATTCAAATCTGCCAAAACCTATACAAGGGCCACTGTTTTTTTTACGTCTATGTATTATGTAAAGGTATATATTTTTTTATTCGAATAGACTTTTTACAAAGTACTTTCAAAAAGTTCTTTTACAAAGTAATTATACAGGATTATACATGCTACCGCCAGGTTCGGAAGGTTGCTTTTACTGAGAAGAACCTGACAAGAAACTCAGTAGGTACCAAATTACTCTTTTCAAAAATATTATACAATTTTAAAAATACAAAACAAATCACTTAAGCAATATAAGCCCATGGACACAGTTCCGATGCACAAATAAACATAAAGAAAAGTCTAGTAGTTCTACTTATATCTAAATGCGTAGCTTGAGATGAAATATATTATTTTGTGTACCTACATTATTCAATATTATTGTAATAATTACCCATTGTAATATTTACTTATATATGACTATGTGTGTTGACTGTACTTACGTTCTGTGGCAAAATAAATATTATTATTATTATTATTATTATTATACTATGGTACCTACTATGTAAATCGCAGTATTTACGCACCAGCGTAAATACTGCGATTTACACAGATATCTTTGTATTTTCTAATTTTATTATTATAATATCATGACTGCGTAGCAGAGATAAAATTATAATATTGTGTTCGTTAAGTTATTTCAAACTTTACGTTATGCATGACTTTATGAGTAATATTTACATAACATTTTTGCGAGCACTGACATCAAGGTTAACCAGTTACCTAAGTAGTACCTAGTATCAACTCTTAAAGGGTGCAAGACATATTTGCGATTCATTTCTAAGTATTTTACAAAGGTTGAATTTGGTTCTTAAATTTAAGCGGAAAATTCCCCTTAACATATTTATTTTAAATTGTACAAAAAACCAGTCGACTGCGCAAAATAAGACAAAAATTGTAAGGACGGCGTCTACTTGTTGACTTGTCGATCAAAGTGCACGCGCCGATACGCAAATGTGACGAACACGTGGTGACAATAATATGAACTCATTATGTTCATATTATTGTCACTCTGAAGGGTCCCTAGAAGATTATAGAACGCATAAAATAGTGGAGATACTTACTAGACATACATTCGCCTGGCGCCTAGCGAGTCGGTCTCTTGTCTATAGATAAGTATAGACAAGAGACCGACTCATGAAATAACTAGGTTCTCGTTCTTAGCTCGTGACGGGACCTACACCTACCTACTAGATACAAATACAGCAACTAAGAATTCTCCGCAAAACAATTCATTCGTCCTCCTGCCCCATCCCATGCTAAGAATTTGGGGTCGACGTAATTTATTTTCTCTTCCATTTCTCTCCACCAACCGTCATATCTGTATAACACAATTAATTATCGTGCTAGGACTGCCTAAAATGACAAGGATGCAAATTTATGTCTCTACTATATAGTTAGGTATTAACTATTACCCAAAACAATGATTGTGTTGTTATCAACACGCACGCATACCATAGTATCAGCAGATGCGGATGTTCCTACTTTGTTGTTAAATAAAACGCTGACATCTGTTAGGTTTCTGAGCTTTCAAGCATCCTAATTATATACATTGGTAATGTATAATCTCCCTTCTGCACTCCTAATAGAATTAGATATCCAGTATTAGATAGTCCATTTATCGAGGAAGGTTTATAGGCTGAAGATATATCATCACGCTAAGGCCAATCGCGATTTAAATTTAGCTAAGTACAACCCAAAGTAACTATTCCACGCGAACGAAGACGTGGGCAGAAGCTAATAATAAATAATAGTAGGTAAATTAAATACTCGTAATCATACATAAATTCCGGAATTCTTAAGTTTATCCGGAAAGTACATTTTTAGTTTTTGTTCAATTTCCTACTTATAATAAAATATGGTGTGATTCCTATGGAGACTTTAGAGAATCTACAAAAAACTATAGTATCAAAGATAATAATGTGTAATGTAGAGGATGCAATTGAATTGTTACAATAATCAAGCGCGCCACATGAAATTTAACACGAGATAACAAAGGGCAGGGGACAACATCGTAAGATGGGACGGCCAGTGTGTCTATTTTGTAATCACTATAGTTATATATGTCACGTTATTAAGTACTTATAATCAACTCTTATTTTGTTTATAGAGGAATTAAAATACTAAGGTAACTATACAGGTATAGCAGCATATTTAATTTGAGTAATTGCATTTCAATAATATTTAAAAATATATAAATAAACAGTTTTTATTTCAGTTGACATTTCTGACCAAGTTGCATAACGCATTCTTTTCATTATGATTTAACTCCACTCGTCCTTTCTTAATTCAAACTTTTTCCAACACCTTCTATTCAAACTGTGTCCATTTCGCTTATTGACAAGCCATATCACACAACAGCGCTATTTCAGTTTTATAAAACTTTACATATTCCGAAGGCAATATCCGTTCAATAGAAAGGTTGGCAAAGGTTATTTATTCTATTCTATTCTATAGATAGCAGTTAATCAGTTGCCTGACTATAAGATCTTGTGGTTTTATTTAAACCCGTGCTCGTGACGCACACAACACATTATCCAGTGCAGCTATTATTGTCTTCCATAAAATATAGGACAGTAGAGACGGTAAAATGTGTTCAAAATTATTTTATACATTTCTAACTATTAATCTTGTTTCTCATGTTTACCTTAAACAAATATAGACGTTTATAGAGCAGAATTCAACTTTTGTAAATATTTTAACTATTTCCAACATGGCCTTTTCACGTTTACTCCGACATCTATATTTTTTACGGATAAAGGCCTCAAGCATTTTACACAACTTATGCTTTAACTAAATGTGCCAACGAAAGTACGACTGGAGTCTCATATTCAGCCGTCAAATCAAGGTGACAATATGGTAATGAAACTATTTTGTAAAGCACGTCAAATCAGTGTCAAACGAAATAATGAACCATGTAAACACATACATAAGTAATTCATCAAATAACCAACAGTCTTACTACGTATTGAAAAATTATCGCGGTCTGTACGTGTCTTGAAATCATACCTAATTATTTTTTATTTAAACGTTTGGCTTAAGACTGAACATAAGTAGCTTTATTTATATGTAAAATATCACTGTTACTTACAACAGAATACGAAAGCAACGACTCATATGCAAGAACGTGCGTTATGGTTTATGAAGACTGTCAGATGAACCTTGACCATTGCTATGTAATCTACTAAGCATAATGTAAATTACAACTTATAACATACAGAACGATCTTCAAATTATCTAATACAAAGCATCAATAAAAATACGTTCTCATTCGCTTATCGCAGTAATGCATTAACATTTTTATTATGGTGATTAATATCAACAATTCTGATTTAATACATTGATCCATTATTCCTATTGTTTACCTTGTTACCAAATCTATGATTTGTTGGAGCGTAGATTTATACTGTTGCATAAGGAAAATATTCGCAAGTCCAAATTGTTAATTCAACTATCAATTAATTGAACACCAAATGTTCCCATGTTTGAGAAACTCTCAAGATCTAAGCCGCCGTAGGGTCGAAATTTCATTCAAAGTAAATTTGTGTGCGTAAGAGGGATATTGAAATGAACGGAAAAAGTCTATATATATAGTGTTCAAAGAATAAAGGTGGCTAGTTACAAGTGTCGGTGGTAAAGATGAATTGCTTGAGCATTGGACCAAAGTTAGACCTGTGTTGTTTCATGCGTGTACTACACCTGGATCAAAGCAAATCTGGTCTGCCAATTTGCTACCGTTTAATATTTCGTATTTGTAACTTAATCACTGAAATATAATACAGACTTCCAGCTTGATACCCTTAGGTACACACCTAGCTTTAATTTTGCTTGACGAAATATATTATATTCTCTATGAACAACAATATTGACGAGATCGTCATTATTAACCTTTTACCGTTCTGGGATATTCCAAGTCAATAAGGGAACTAGAGGTTCAGGAAAAATCTGTTTTCCTTAAAGCACTTACGAATTCAATTATGTAAAAAATACGTTTTATTGTTAGTAATTATTGATGATGACATGTGCCCCATGCTGGACGCGAGTAAAAATCACCGTGTAAGCTTCGGAAGGGGATTGAGTTGCAGAGTATTATTTGGTTTTATTTGGGGGTATGCTCACTACTTATTTAAAGCTTTTGATCGTGCTGAACATCTAAAGATACTTTTCTAAGACGAAATAATAATATATAACTTTGATATGTAAGTATTCGTGTAACAACAGTTAACCTCATCTCACGTGTCTGATCGCTACCAGAAAGTCAGCGTTAGTGCAAAAGTCAATTTCAAATAGGAGTACCCCAAGGCTCTATATTAGGACCATTTCTATTTGTATAGTCTATTAAAGGTTTCCATTTATTGTTTAAAACATATTTACAGATGACTTATCATAAAGTGACTAAAAAGCAAATATGAAAATAATTTACAAAGTTATTAATTTACACCAGTTTCGGAAAGTTATTTTGATACACTGAAATTCCTGCATACTTAACCTATCGAGATATCTATGTATATCGAGAAAAGTACCTTTAATCAATAAATCGTATAATTTTTGATAGTGGTAATGAATATTATTATATGAATTACCTCTGCCGGTTTAATGCTTATATGCCTATCTAAAAATTAAATCTAAAATTACATTAATCATTACAACACGTTTATTACGAAAAAGTGACGCGATCCACGAAATTACTTGTATTCCATGTTGTGTAATGATATAATAGGTACATGTAATTTAAAAAATTGCTTATTATTCAGGATATTTTAGAATCATTTGAAACAAAATAGAGATGGAACTTAATAACGAAACTCTTTAAAGTATTGAATATTATACAAAATATTATCAATTTATTTCTGTTATATACATGAACCTAAAATTCAATTCAAAATATCTTTATTTGATTTGACATTTAAGAAAGTACTCTCAAATCGTCAAAACGGCGTGATTATACATGCTGCCGCCGAGTGCGGAAAGTTGTTTTTACTGGGAAAAACCTGGGATGAAACCCAGTAATAACAGGATTAAAAAAAAAATTATAATTTCGAATAATACAATAATAAGCTTGAAAAATATGGACCATGGACACTGTTCCAGTGCACAAGTCTATAGAAAATATAAAAACTAAAAGTAGGTACTATGTATAAATGTGCAGCTTTAGATGAACAGCCCCCACAACCAAAATTGTACCCTTCAATTTACATTCTTAATTTAGTTCCCAGCAGTTCACCTTTATTTTATCTGCCAAGACAATATCATATATTCTCCATAAGCTTAGTACACAATTATTAGATATCAATGATCAATGATTTAATTTAAATTACCTATTACTAACCAGCACCTACTAGCAGTTTGTTTATTATGGCGGCTATTACTTATATTATACAATTATATTTGTTTCCTTAAAAAAGATGATGCTTACCCAGGGTATATGCCACAAACAAGTTGACCGCAGACACTGCCCAAACCCAAGACGGTATGTGGTTGGTTACATTCTCTTCTGTGGGTGCGTTGAACCCATAGTCATAGTATGAGAACAACAGGAAGTTAAGGACTGTGAGGAGGAAGCCGGAGAATGTAAGCAGGTTGGGTGCCACCCACTCGGGACAAAACTGCAATCATGGTACTACCGGTTAATATTTGAATATCTACAAATGTACATGTTTAAACATTATAATATTAAATGGGCTTAGCATTAGTAGCCTGTATATAGCTGTGAGTATATGTAGTAGGTATGCAATAGTAAAATGTTTCAAAGACATCATGAAAGACCCAAGATCCCGTAATGTGTTTCCTCAGATACAGTAAATACATAAATCAATCAGGAATTTTATTGATGGACTGTAGAACTGTTGAATTTTTTTTTTTACAAAACTGTTTGAAACATTATTTTCTTCATTATAATCTATTTTTATAATCTTACCTGAACACACCAGTTCCAAAATGGGTGCATAACATAATTGCTGAGAATACTGGTGTCTATAGAGTTATACTGAAACAATAACATTATATTTTTGAGCACAATACAAGGCACACTAGAAAGAACTTACAATAAACAAACAAATTAAGATTTATATCTTATTTCTCTGACATAAAATTACACGATTTCCCTTGTTTCTTTATTAATTTTCCCCAATTTCATAACAATTAGGGAAAATACATGAAAAAATGGAATAAAAATTATGAAGATATCACGCTGAGGTATTGAAGAAACACAAAAATTACCTTGTATTTCTCGAATCCTTTCAATTTGTCCGGAGACAGGAAACGAGTCATTATGACTTAAGAATGAATATTATTTATTATAAAAATAGTCAACACATTTCAATAATTTAAGTAACAATTTTAAAACACAGCTGTTTCCGATTTATCGATTATTTTAACTGTTTTGTAACGCGCTTTTATTTTACGAGGCTCAACACGAATAAATTGCAAACTTCACTTCCTTTCTTTCAGCCGCTTCAGACAGCAGTCAGTCGGACAGAAGGACAGACAACCCCTCTTTCTTATATGTCAGTAACATTTACAATTGAACTGACAAATGTGAAGTTTTATGTTGACATTGTTTGTCGTTGACGTAAATGACAGTGCTTGATGTTCAACGCTGTCAAAATGATTAGCAAAATTTATTGCTTCTCACAGTTTAGTTGGTCTTGAATTCTTAAATCAAGAAAACAAAATAACAGCACAGCACAATATGATTATTTCTCTATGCAAATTCGTTGTATATTAAAGCGGCAGATAAGTCATTAGCGCGATATCATTGGTTCCTATGATTGGTTCATAAATAATAAAACATTTCGATCAATGTCAACTTAAAGAGAAAACTTATTAATTTTCTGTCACTGAGTTGGTATCCATTGCACGCATCAAGCGAAAACACTACTTTTGAGAGTGCTCGATTGTGCGAAGCGTTGTTGTAGTTGAAACATTCAACGTTAAGCATTATGCCGCATAATGCGCTCTAGTGTTGTAATTGAAAAACTACCTATTTAACCTTTTGCGTACGTGACGGGTACCAATACTGTGACCGACTAGTCGGTCTGTACTGGTCACGAAGTACGTGACATGAAGAGCTCCCAATCGCCGAGGTAACTTCGCTTTGGCTTCTAATAAAGTTTGGAAACTTCGATCATGGTCAATTAAAATTTTGAAAAAAAATATACTAGACAACTCTGGCCATTGGTTGTTTATGGCGGCTATTAAATTAAACAGCAGAGCAGTGCCATGTGAAACTGAAACGCATTGCAAATGGGCGATAAAATATATAAATCCATAGGTCTGCGCCGATATCGGTACATCCCTATGGATATCGGTACATCCCTATATAACTTACACACACACACACACACACACACACGCGAGCGCGCACGCACTCACACGCGAGCGCGCACGCACACACACGCACACACACACCCATACGCACACGCACACACACACACACACACACACACACACACACACATACGCACACGCACACGCACACACACACACATACACACACACACCAACACACGCTCACACATACTAACATAATAACCAATTTACTTTAATTAAATACAAATTACTCAATACTGCAACTAAGTTCTTTTGTAATACATTTTGTAAACTACTCCGTAGGTGGGCGTTGCCATCCGCGACACAGTTTCTAACTTCTGCGGATGACATCGATAATTAAACTGTACCATAATGTATGCCAAATAAACAAATTTATTTATTTATTATTATTTATTATCCCGCAGACAAAATAAAATTAATAATCCTTTGCCTTACCAACCAACGTAAATTCCATACCTAGTTAATTAGTTCCTTCTAACTCTGACGTACGATACTTCAAATTTTTTTATTGAATTACCAATGATGGCAATCTTAAGGCAAAAGTTACTACCTAGTACCTACCCCTATATATCTCAGTCTACCTAGTTTTCGGTATACAATTAATTAATACGTAGATAGATAGATCTAATATCATAGGGCAGTTCAATTACTCATTTATCATTTTAAATATTATTTGTAATATTGAGCGCCTTACGTAACGTGCGATAACTTTATTCAGCTTCCTCAAGATTAGGAGCATACGAATACAACAAAATTATTAAAAAAATATTTTTAGTTCCTCATCCAAAAATATACAAACAATATCAGTTGGGTTAATTTTATAAGCACCTACCTACTTTAAATAACTAAAGTAATTTTACTAATACATGATTAAACTTAAACACCATGCATATTAGGTACCTACCTATGTACTTAGATTGCATTTCCACCGTTTCGCAGAAATTTTTTTATACCTTCCCGCCCGTCTTCTCGAAGTAATAAAGTACGAGTTTTAAGAAAGCACTTACAGATCGTCAGATCGACCTGATTATACCTACAGGATTGTAACATGCTACCGCCAGGTTCGAAAGGTTGCTTTTACTGAGAAGTACTCGGCAAGAAAACCAGTAATTACTCTTTTAAAAGTATTTTTACAATTTTAAGTAAATGTAAACTAGATCACAAAAATATGTAAATGTTAAAGTAGAAACGGAATTCCCAATTCTTATCTATATTTTCTAAAGCGTTAGTACTTAGGTGGGTGTGTGAGTTTGCGGATACCTTTACTGTCAGAGTCCTTCCAAACCCAGGACTTTATATTTTTTAGCAGGGCATAGGGCAGTTATTTATTTGTATGGAATCTCACATCATCAAGCCAACTCATGCAGACCTAACAGAGGTAGAGCATAACGGGATCTCCGGTTCGAATTTTGGTGCTGCCTGACTGGGGACTGTACCAGTAGGTACCTTACTATAGATGGCAGTCTAATAACCTACCTTTGTTGAGGTGAGCAAGGTCGCTTCTGTTCCATGGAGGGGGAGGAGGAATGAAGTGGTTGTGCCAATTAATCTTTCAAAATACGCAACTGACAATTTTATTGTTCTATTGGAAGATCCAATTAGTTCAACTAGTTGAACATAGTGTAACAGGTGGACTTAAAAGAACTCCTCGTACTTACCATCAGGCGGATTATAGAAACTCTATTCAGTCAGTAGGTACCTAGTATCCAAACATGGCGGACAACATCTGTACATCATTCGGCGACCTCTTAAACTTCGTATACCTATTTCTAATTAATGCATAATTTTATAGCAATAATGATAAACAAGAATGTTTATCTCTAGTATGTAGGAAGTACTTGAAGCACTACTTAGTGGTAAACAGATAGGAAAACAATCCTAGGACGCTTGGAACGCTCAAAACAATTATATTAGCTATCACTATCACAGGAGTGATAATTTACGTCACTGATTGTATGTTTTCTTAAACGAGCTTCGTTATTTCGAAGCGTAATGTAAGTAGATTACAAGCATCGCGAGAAGCATAACGCTTTTGGAGCGATTACTTATCATTTGATATATAATAATTTTTAATTAAGTAATTATATGTGAGAAGAATTGTTTTGTTAACTTATAATGTTACATAAATCGGCGGCGCTGCGAGCGCAGAGTCGGCATATGAAATACGTGGCTTGTTATTCCACAAACAAGGTAAGTGCATCATACCATTCCTATGCTAACCAACACATTTGTGGTTTGAGCTACTAGAGAACGGCTGGAGGCTTTCTGGTCTCGCCATTAATGGTTAAGCTGCAATAACTCCCGGAGATCAGGCTGTGGGAGAACTCCTAAAAAAAGAGCATAATAATACACCTAATACGTCTGGTCTTATGATGGTGTCATATAATTTAAATTAATAAAAATAATATATGAACGTAAATTTAAGACTGCGTCGTTGGTCTAGTGGTAACTAGAACCTGGGTTCAATTAGTCGGGCAAAGTGCTATTGGGTTTTCCGATCTGTAAATTGTCATCCTGGATTGTGGATTAGTGCCCGGTTAATGGCTCGTATGGGAAAATGTGTGTACCTAATATCAATTCCCCTACACATAGCGATTTTCATACAACAAAGGAGTCAGTCACAGTCAAGAGAAGAGTGTCACTTGCACATTGCCTACCTTACATCTGGAGAATATCTTGTGACATGATTAATTGACAAACTTAAAGATTATTTTGGCTATTTTTAAGTCACTGGCGCATGGCGTCACCAGACGAAGTAGTTATCTTACGGTCTCGCTCCGTGGTCCGAATCGACCCATACCAAAAGATATTTTGGGCCATTCCCACTGCTCCAACCACTGCGGTACAAATTGTTGTTAGGTACCAAAGACCCAATATTTTAATCGAGTGGAGGTTAGAAATGGTGATAGGCCCAATTTTTTAATTATTGCGATAGACTATAACATGGCGTTAAGCTGGAGTGATTTTTTTTATATCTTGTGGACATAGAGGAAGTTATATACTTATATGAAGCAAACGATTTATTTAACAGATAACAATAAAATGCTAAATCCATTGCTATCATAAAAAATCGGTATCGCATGTTTGCCGATACCAAGGTGTGCGCGTACGCATTTATCGTACATTTACTGCTATCGTAGGTCATTTTTGAGTAGGTCATTGGCAAACAAAATACACAAGCACTGACTCAATATCACGCAATATTCTTGATTTTCTTCAAACTATATATCTTCTCTACATAAGTTATTAAATTAAAACAGCAATAATGTACGCAAACTTCAGAGCTGTTTAATACATACTATTGAACAATAGAACCTAGCTAGGTAGGTACTAGGTACATCTAACTAAGATAATATACCCATAATACACAGTTTTACATGAATAAATAATTTAATTTTCAAGCAGTTTGACTCTTCCAGTATTTAAGAAAGTTACAACAATAAACGTCTTTGATATAATATAATACGAAACGTACGAACCTTTTTCTGCATTTCGTACGCTATTGATATAAGCTCTCGCTTTGAATTGTTGTATGTAAAGACTGCACGCATTATAATAATATTATTGTCAAACTACAGATTGTAGGACTAACAAAACATACGTTATCTCAGGTGCTCACTGGAGACGGTTAGCAACAGTTGTCTTTACATATATACTGCTATAGTAGAATATCTATCAACGTGATAACTGTATGTAATTTCAGCATGATTATTGTTAAGGTATAATTAGACCCACATTTTGATGAAACAACAATACGGGTCACGAAAATAGGGAGAGCACTGAACAGAAGCCAGGGGCGTGCATTCCATATAAGCAGAAAAGCTGTGCTTACCACTTGTGATGACTGAATACCCCTGTGTCTATACCAAAACGTATGCACCTACGCGCCACATTAGTTTGTAATGAACCTACCTACCTACCCTACTTATTAGGTAGTATGCTTACCCCTATGAAAATCCAATGCACGTCCCTGGCAGAAACTATATGTAGATACTTGACCCTGTCTCAGGCCCACCCTTGAGGTATAGGGTGCAGGCATTACAAGCACAAAAATAAGTGACCTTAGAATAAAAAAAAGAGTTCGAATAAAATTACCTAGCTTCTACTTAATTATATTACACATAAAGTAAACTATCACACCCTTTTCACGCCGCCGTGGTCGGGTAAAACAGCAATTGACCCAATAACGATAGGAAAAATCCTGATTTAGGCTTAAATAAAAGAGAGATAACGAACTGTTTCGATGGAAATAAACTGAGAATCGATGTAAATAGCATTATTTGTTGTTGTTGCCCTTTGATAATAAAAATTGACACGCGCTATCTTTAGGGTGTGTACAGAGCTTATGAGTTTTGTTTACGAAATTCATATTTTTTTATTACGACCGCTTGTCAGTAATACTAAAATATTTTACACTAACTACTTGCCTCTCTAGAGTGACAACAAGTGTATGATAACCAGTTTTAGGGTGTAATAGCCGCTTAATTACCATTGCGGGCTCGTCATACTTTAAGGTTTGATGAAAGAGGGCGTTGACAGATATATTTACGAAGCTTGCTATCTGACCTTACTCAACAAACTAACTCGAAGCCGTGTTATCTGGTTAGAGCCCAATAAAAGTACGTTAAGTTTTTTTTTTAATTATAATATATTAATAATAAATAGGTAACTAAAAACTGTTGTAACAATTACCAAAAATATAAAATGAGTTGGCTTTCTCATGTTCGTTGATCAATCCAAATTACCAGAGTAACCAGACTTTAAAGTCAGATATTTTTAATTTTATTAAGAGTTAGGTACTCAAAATCACTATTTGAATGCAACTCTACCAGAGAAGTGTTATCCTGAAGGAAACGTGGGTGAACCCATTGCAACTAAAATCGTTTCTTCAATTTATTTCCCAGTCAAGCAGAGTAATAGCGATCCGCAGAGAAGACCAGTCAGTATGGGAGAGGCGCGCCCCCTTCTCTCCGTCCAACGTGAACAAGCTGGTCCGGCAGGGTGTCAAGGTTATCGTGCAACCTTCAAACCGACGGGCCTATCCTATGCAGGTAAACCTTACATGCCATATATATCCACCGCAAGTTTCTATGTGGGGTTTAAAAACACTGAGCGCGAATGTATCTATATACATTTTAACCCCTATTTCTCCTGGATGGCTTGATTGACAGATTTACCGAATTTATTCATGTGTTGTAAAACATTTCCTAATAACTTGTAAAAGGTAACATTGCTTGTAACATTTTTAAAAAAATCCACGATATAACGCCACTTATGAAATTTATTCAACGCGGATGAAACCGCAGGCACAGCTAGTGAGATATACGAGTAAACATATATATGAGCTTGAAAAACGAAGATAGACCCCCGTGTGTCTTGTTTTATATCTCTCTCCCTAACAAGACCCTTCTATTCTCTTACGGTCAGACTGCAGTATTGCCTATATTCTCTACTTTTATTATGCTTCCAAGCATAATAAAATCTTACTCTATTACATAATAATAATATCTTACTCTTTTGTCACATCCAATTTTTACTCCTCCTCACATATAAGTACTTCCACGTGACGCTTCAGTTTAGCGTTTTGTGAAGTCCTTTTCTTTTTCAGTCTTACATAAGCGCAGGAGCAATAATTCAAGAAGACATCAGCGAAGCAAGCGTGATATTTGGTGTGAAACAAACGCCGATTGATCTTCTCATTCCAAACAAGACTTACTGTTTCTTTTCGCACACTATCAAAGCACAAGAGGCTAATATGCCAATGTTGGACGCTATTCTGGCCAAGGTGAGTTCAGAACAATATATAATATTATCATTCAAAATTACATGCTCCTTACATCCATCGAGAGCGAACTGAGAATATTTTGAGCATTACCATCATCTTACAGAAGACATCAAAATTTCATCTTTTTTTGGTATAAGTGGACGTCTACTAATAAACACATTGTTTTTTCCAGAATATCCGTCTGATAGACTACGAGAAGCTAATGGACAACTCAGGCAACCGCGTGGTTGCGTTCGGCAAGTATGCAGGCGTCGCTGGAATGATCAACATTCTCCACGGTCTTGGTCTTCGGCTCCTGGCTTTGGGACATCACACTCCTTTTATGGTATGACATATAAAAGGAATTTAATTCAATGAATGCAAATTGGGTAGAGAGCCTAACGAAGTAATTAAGGCTACCTAGTTGGCTAAATAAATAAATATACAAAATGCCGTACCGAAATACGTATCTGTGTTGTTTCTGCAAATTAAATGTATCATACAATATAAATAACCTAATGAAAAATCTTAAAATACATTAATGGAAGACCAATAAAATTATTCCAGCATATAGGCCCAGCTCATAACTACAGAAATTCGAGCATGGCCCGACAAGCAATCCGAGATGCAGGGTACGAGGTGGCCCTGGGAATGATGCCCAAATCCTTAGGACCACTCACTTTTGTATTCACTGGTTCAGGAAATGTATCACAGGTGAGTTTTTGCTCCCATTAGAGATTTATTTCTTTCTATCAATACTTAAACAATGAATAAATTTGCAGTCTTACTAAAATCTTGCATTTAAATAAAAAAAATCCTACTCTAAAATAATATTTTCACGATTTTCAGGGAAGTCAAGAAATATTCCAGGAGCTACCACATGAATACGTACCACCAGAAATGTTAAGAAAAGTTGCTGAACATGGGAGTAAGTTTACTACCACCTGTTATTAGGTACAATCATTATTTTGGGAGATGTGATTGTGTTTAATGTTATCCTTCATCTAAAGGTCCTAACAAGATTTACGGGTGCGAAGTTCGGAGGCGGCATCACCTTGAAAGGAAAAATGGCGGAGGCTACGATCACCAAGAGTATGAGGAACATCCTGAGCGGTACATTTCCACCTTTGCGCAAAAGGTAAAACATGATAAGTTACCTAAAACTTCCAAGCAGCAACCAAGATTTTCTTTAGCGGGGCAGATAATATATATTACTAATTATAAAATCCCGAAATTAATGATCGTTAATATTTCATACAGTTTTCTTAAATAACTTTTTATTGAAAAGGAATTTCTCGCCAGCCAATTATGCATAGCTTAGTAATCTTAGTAATTAACACTGTATACCTTTATCTGGCATTCCGTGCAAATCCCGAACAATAATACTGTAATAAAGGAAATGTAACACGTAAACAGTAGGTACATAAATAAGTGTACGAAATAGATTAAAGCTTTATCTAATCAGGGTATTTATGACGACATTATCAAAAACAAGGATTGACAATCGAATAATTATCTTTCATTATCATTTTCAGATTTAATTATCATGCATATAGATAGGCACGTGAATTTCACGTATTTCATTGTCACGAAGATTTTGCAAGTTGTTTAAATTTGTTAAGCTTCGGGACCAGAAACACCTAAGTTAATGCTTTCTACATAGAGGTGTGGGGAGAGCGAGTGATCATGCTCATCCTAAGGGTGTCATGCCTGGGGAGCCGCGGTTCCAACTGTTTTAGTTGGGAACTATATATACAAAATATATATTCAAAGTATGCAAGATTCTTCCCAATTGAAAAGTAGCAGTAGCTGATGATCAGCCATAAAGCCACATTATGTTACGTGGAACTGGTCTTTTCACAGTGTGGTCTTACTATTATGTTGGTATCACCAGATAGCGCCATACACATCAGTACTGGTGAACTGTATCTACTGGGCGGTGGACAGTCCTAAGTTACTGACGATCCCAGATGCCAAACATCTGTTGGTGCCATCACACACGCCGTGGTTGCCCAAGAGTATCGGGGCCCCTGCTTTACCGCACAGGTAATTTATTCATCTCGAAATTGGACGAACATAAAAAAAATAATTTGATTTAGAAATATTAACACAGTGAAGTATATTTGTATAGTTGGGTTTACTTTATTATGCAGCAACAAAAAAGCAATAGATATTTAGATTGATTGAGGGTCTGCTGATAGTGAAGTGGCATTCGAGACTCCAGAAACAATAACCCATATTCTGGTCCCTGTGGCTTTTAGTGAAGCCAATGCTCACAAAGTCACGTATTTTATTCATATTTACAGAATGCTGGCAATTTGCGACATATCCGCGGACCCTGGCGGCTCCATCGAATTTATGAATGAGTGTACCACGATCGATACCCCCTTCTGCCTCTACGATGCTGACAGAAATAAAGACACTAAAAGGTAAAGACATCAACATGTTATTCTTCATATACTCTTTGCCCTGGAATTGTTTTCCTTTATGATTGTTAATTTTGCTAACAATATCAGACTTGAAATTTTAATAAAGATACATGTTCTAATAATCATTTCCCTAAAGAAATAGTGAGCGACATGTGCCTGGGTGTTGTGGGAAATACAGTCATACTGCCACCACCACTATTACCTCACTAATATGTTTCTAACATTAGAATTACCTGTATCTAAATTAAATTGATTACCATTTTGAAACGAGTGTCTAGTCTAGGCAATTATTCGTGAATGAAATTCATATTTACATTTTCAAACATTTGCTCATTAACGACATTGAAAAATATTATCTTTGCGATGCGAAGATAATACACTTAATAGGCACAATAACAATAATGTTACACTGATTACGCACCAATATATAGTTGTTATCTGATATTTTCCAGTTTCAAAGGCCCTGGAGTGTTGGTATGTTCTATTGATAATATGCCAACACAGCTGCCACGAGAATCGACTGATTTCTTCGGAGACTTACTGATTCCGTACTCAGATGATATCATGTCTTCGGACGCTACAAAACCCTTGGACCAGCATAACTTCTCACCTGTTGTACAAGGGGTAAAACAATACAATATGTATTTGGATGATTTCATGTTCCGCGTACCTACTTCACTATTTATTCATTGCTGTGTATTTCTTTTCAGGCCATTATCACAAGCAATGGGAGACTAACACCGGCTTTCGAATATATCAATGAACTACGTATGACAAATAACACGTAAGTATCCAATCAAGTATAGTAGTCTTAACCTAACTAAAAAAAAATATGGTCTTTCATTTTGCTCGGATTTATAACTTCATGCATGCATAGCTATTGCGCTCTACATAAAAATATTTTAGCATGTAAATTTTCTTCATAGAGTTCATGTTAATGAAGTTGAAAATTACAGACGTTCTCGGCACAAAGTTGAAGGAAACGATCAGCAGACACCTATAGTGATCTTGGGTAGCGGCCTGGTATCGGCCCCTGTCGTGGAATATTTGGCCAGGGATAAAAATATTGCGGTTACAGTCGGTAAGTTCACACTAAATCAAAGTAAGATCTGTTACAATAGTGTTGATCTACATTCTGTCATGTTTAATTTTAATTGGGTTAAAATACGAAACACAACGCATATTAAATTAAATAAAACTTCCCAGCATCACAAGTGAAGGAAGAAGCCGATGCTTTAGCAGAGCGTTATGGAGTTTCATCAGAATATTTTGAAGCTAAAGACGAGGCGGCACTCAAAGCATTGGTGTCGAAAGCTCGAGTGGTAGTCTCCTTACTACCTTATGACCTTCACGGAACAGTGGCCAGAGCGTGTGTCAGCTCGGGATCTCATTTGGTCACCGCTTCTTATGTTAGACCCGAAGTTCATGAGCTACATCAAGCGTGAGTATTTATAAATTAGTTTTAGTCTCAACTGCTTGCATTAAGCATAGCAATTCTTTATGCTTTTTTATTTATTATTGCCTTGTCCCCAGAGCTAAGGATGCCGGTATAACTTTACTGAATGAAGTAGGCTTGGATCCTGGTATCGATCATTTATTGGCCTTGGAATGCATTCATGATGTTCAAAACCACGGGGGAAGAGTAGACTCTTTTGTTTCGTATTGTGGAGGTAAAAATACTAAAGCAGTACCCCTCAATTAATTTGCATGATCATACACATTGGTACTTACTGCAAACATGTTTGTCTTGATTCAGGTCTACCCGCGCCTGAATTCAGTGACAATGCTCTTCGATACAAGTTTTCATGGAATCCCAGAGGTGTTTTGCTCAATACCATTTCAGCTGCCAAATACCTTAGTAAAGGGCAGGTATGTACACGAAAACCATCATCGGTTTATGCAGAACGTATTAAGAACTTCTGACTTTTGACGTTCCATTTTTGTACCGTAAATTAAAACTTCGAAGCTGAGAAGTCGATGATGGTTGGTTGGTCATCATTTTGTATACTAAACTTATTATTTTAATACTAGCTGTGCCCTGCGGTTTTACTCGCGTAAATTTAATTTGATTCCCGCGGAACCCTAAATGTTTTTTTAATAAAAAGTAGCCTAAGTAACTCCTTGTAACATTAGCTATCTGCCAGTGAAATCCCCTTTTAAATCGGTCCAGCCGTTTCAGAGATTCCGGAACACAGATAGACAGACAGAGATTTTTTTTGAAATTTGATTTTTTTACGTATATACTGTATATACTTTCATAAATGCTTTTATTGAAAAGCTGTTATTTTGGAATTACAAACAGACACCTAAATTTTATCTATATGTATAGATATACAGATTTGTCATTCCTATTTCCAGATTGTCGAAGTGCTGAGTGGCGGCGAGCTAATGTCAGTCGTTCGTGACTTAGACTTTTTACCAGGCTTCGCTTTCGAAGGTTTTCCTAATAGAGACAGCACCCAGTACTCTGCACTGTACGGTATCGAAGACGCACACACTATGTTCAGAGGCACGCTTAGATATAAAGGTGCGTAAAATAACATTTTACTATTTCAAGGATACTACTGTCACCGTTTATGAACACTAGTATCAGGTACTTGTGTTTACTTATCAGAAATGGACCGCACGTCGCCTTGGAGGTGCAAATACATTTTATTTATTTCTTGAAATGTTTCTTATCTTACAGGTTTTGCCGAAACTATGAAGGCAATGCAACTATTTGGTCTCGTAGACCCTAATCCCCATCCATCACTTCATCCTGATGGACCGTCTATGTCTTGGGTAAGTCCGACTTACTTATGGATTGTACACTCATCTCCACTTTAAAATCGAACTATATCGAAAGTTCATGAAATCAAATTGAGAACAGCAGGTTCCTTGCCACTCACTCAGTGCGTTTTATGTGATTTTAGCGGCAATTTGCTTGCGAACTGGTTGGACTAGTGGACTCGACAATATTCTATGAGAACCTGAGAACTCGTCTTGCGGAGCGAATAGGTGGTCCGGGCGCTCAGGCGCTTGAATCCCTCGGCCTTCTCAGCGATGATGAGATCGTCAAGCGCAACACGCCTCTCGATACCATTAGCCATTATCTCAGCAAACGACTACAACTAGGTATCTATCTCGTCTACTTCTTCTGTAATCGTTTCAAATTAAAATAATTAATCTTTCTTTAATTATAAAATAGTGCTTCCAAATGGTCAGTATTATGTATTACAAAAAATTACGGCCAAATTTAGATATGGGTACAAATTTCCACAAAAATGCTTTCAATTATTTTGATAATAAAGAACAGAGGGCCGACCATAATCGGTTTTAAAGCAGCGTATTAAGAACTTTTGAGCTTTGACGTTTCATTTTGGTATCGTGAAATTAAACATCAAAAGAAGTTCTTAATATGCGCTACTTAAACGATCATAGTTGACCCCCTGATCATGTGTTTAAAATAGTTAATTACCAACAGAGAAAGAAGAAACAGATTTCGTAGTCCTGCGTCATGAAGTTGGCGTGACGTGGAGTGATGGGAGGAAAGAGCGACGCGACGTCACTATGACAGTCAGGGGAGATCCAGCTACACACACTGCCATGGCAAGAACTGTCGGACTGCCCACCGCTATTGCTGCTAAGATGGTTCTGGACGGTGAGATACAACCAAAGATAAACCTTCACACTACAAAAGATACACCATAATTTATGTATACTGCCGGCCCGGTGGGTTTCTCCGAGGCTGGTTTGAAAGTACTTTGTTAAAAGTCTAACCAAATAAAGATATTTTGATACCCATCAGTCCAAAATTAAATTCATTACATGTCATTAAGTAGACCAGCGTATTTGCATGCAGCTGGTCCACAACATTGTATATTTTATTTTATGTTCTTACTTATTATTTTATTAAAATAGTTAGTAGGTATAACATTTTTTTTAAATTCTGTTTTACGTTATCCCCTATGGTTGGTTCCTGTTGTCCGAAATAAACGAGTTATTATTATTGTTATATGTCTGCGGATAAAACGAGATTTTAGAAATCAATCAGTCAACAGAGTCAATTACTGAATCAGTCATTAAACAGACAGGTCAACATAAAAACATTAGCAATGAATCATGAAACTGGGACGTTGTTACTTTTAATTAATGCTGAAATGGTTCCCTCAGATCTCTCTTGATCTTTGAATTAAAGAAGTAATATTGTTTCAGGTGAAATCCAAGAACGAGGTGTTGTGCTCCCATTCTCACCAGTTGTGTACAAGTCCATGCTCTCAAGGCTGAGAGCGGATGGCATCACCGCCAAGGAGGTCATCAGGCCACTCAACTGAATCTGATTTCGTTTTATCTAATTTTAAGTAATAATAACCTGCTTAACCTAAGCCATTGTTTTGTAAATAATGTAAACTAACTTATACATATATTCTGTATTATTGCGATTGTTGTTTGAAATATCTATACATCCATACAGATAAATAAAATTGAGGTGTCTGTTTGTAATTCCAAATTAACAGCTTTTCAATGACAATGCGGTCCTTCCATAATAAAAAAAAATAATGGTTTTTTCTGTGTCTATCTTTCAGACTGTATGTTTGTACCGGATAATTTCTGAAACGGCAGCTGATGTTTGAAGGTACTCCTACATTACTATGTAGGATACTATTATTAAAAATAATTATAAGTCTCGAAACTTTAGTCTATGCGGGTGAAACCGTGGGGCATAGCTATGTTAATCATAAGAATATTCAATAAAATTGTATGACGGTTTTCAATAAAAGTCCTTTATATTTGAGTAGAATAATTTAACCTCAACCTCTTTACGCCTTTTATGCCCATCCTAAATGCCTTTATCAAATTAAGAAAATGTAATATGAAAGTTTTCAATTTCAACAAGGCAACTGCTGAAAATGAAAATACTATTATCCAGTAATGTCAACTGGAAAAAAAAGGTGTGACATGATTGTCATTCTTGTATCATTTTTTTGCTAACCTAAAATGTTTTATCAAATGACTTGATTCTGCTATTTTGAGTAATTTTTTACGGTTATTTTTATATATTTGTTGAGCTAAATCTCGATTGTGGTTACACATCCATTTCGCACTTAAGATTTTTTTAGCGCGTGACAATTTAAAAATGATGACTTTGCGTTAAAGTCGCATTGAGATGGAAAACGACCCGAATAACACTGTAAGTACAGCTTTTGCGCCAATGCTCATCGAAAATGCAACCGCTGAATACATTACATTATCACATATCTCTATCTAGAGTTACCTAGATATGCGCACTTTAATTCTGTGGATTTGCGCCTCAATTTTTCATCAACATTTTCAACTAAACAAAACTTTCAACGTAATGTTTTGGTAATGGAATTTAACTATGCCCTATGCAGTGATTACCTTGAGGATATTTTATTAATTATTTAATAACTACACAATATATTCAGACACTAAACAGTGCAGTAAATTTCAGCGTTTTAGCGACTATTATTAAGTCAGTACTTATAGCAATTAAATATCGGATAAAGGAAGCACAAACACCAGATCTCACTTTAGTGCACAGCCGCTGACAGCAACTATGATGAATCAAACTTTTGGATAAGCTTTCATAGTCCCAGTCCTGCTCCCCTAGCACCTATTCGGACTACGGTGTGATACGTTGCGGTGTGAAATTGTTGAGAGCCCACATAATTGAGGCTTGCAAACCGGAGTTACTTGATCTGTTATTAATATATATAAATATGGATGGTATTAATTAAGTGATGATAGAGTTCGTTGTGCAGACGGCGGGTCGCGAGACTGGACGGTGCATGTCGGTAGCGGCTATGCAGGCGCTGCACCGGCTGCGGGAGTGCCGGTTACTCTGCGATGCGATAGTGCGCGCGGACGACGGCGCAGCCTTCCCGGTGCACCGCGCCATACTCTCTGCCTGCAGTCCATACTTTCTGTTAGATACATACCTTAAATTTTGTTCAATTATGTTGATACAACAGAAGCGGGAATCAATGTACTGATTTTAATCACAGGGCACTTTTTACAACAACATTGCACTCGCGCGAACAGAGCGACGTATTGATATCTGGCGTACGCTCGGAGATCCTTCTTTTACTGATCGAGTATGCATATCTACGCCGGATCGAGGTCACCGACACTAACGTCCATGAGCTGCTCATGACTGCAGACTATCTCGCCTTCCTCGGAGTACTGCAGCTGTGCTGTGATCACCTGCGAGTCTCGTTGAGTCCTAAGAACTGCCTCGGTATAATGATGTTTGCTAGGTATGTGATAATAGAAACATCGTGCTTTATAAAGGTTACTGTTGTTCAAAGTTTGATAGAACGCATATAAGTAATTTATAGAGCTCCTATAAATTTCAGGCGCGTATTTTGCTACAAACTACAAGCTGACTCTCGGCGATATTTATTGCGCTATTTCGTGACTGTGGCGACGCAAAGTGATGAATTCCTCCACCTGCCACTCGAGGAGCTTAATTCTATAATATTGGAAGATGAACTGAATGTGAAGAGTGAGGAAGTGGTTTGGGAGGCTGTGCTGCGTTGGGTGAACTATGATCCAGATGTCCGCTGGCAACACACGGTCAAATTAATGGGCAGTATACGACTCGGCCTTCTCGATACACAGGTTAGATCCCTTAATTTTTCTCATTTGAACTTAGTCACTTCTGATATAAGTATTCAGTGTCTGTTGTTTTCTTTTTGTCCAGTTTTTCTTAGAGAATGTAAAGGATCATCCATACGTAACTGGCAATGAAGGTTCGCGGCCCATTATTATTGAAACTCTGAAGTTCCTCTACGACCTTGAGATGATTGCACAAAGGGATGGAGAAGTGGCCACACCGGAGATTGCGCGGCCTAGAGTGCCACATGAAGTACTTAATTATATTTTTAAAATAGCTCATTGCTGTGCTGTATTGCACTCTATTGTATTACCAGTTAAATGTATTTCTTATTTCAATTATCGCCACATGTAAATTTACTTACAATGTCGGTAAAAATAAAATACTGCTTGTCCTTTATTTCCATTCCAGGTTCTCTTTGCAATAGGAGGTTGGAGTGGTGGCTCACCAACTGCATTTATTGAAACTTACGATACCAGAGCTGATCGCTGGATAAAGGTTTGAAAATTTGCTTCTCTATTAGTTTTATTTAATCATTTTTACCATTGTGTAATGACGTCATAATTTCATCATTTTCTTAGGTAGAAGAAGTGGACCCAGCTGGACCTAGAGCATACCATGGCACAGCAGTACTCGGCTCCTGTATTTATGTTATCGGTGGATTCGATGGAATGGATTACTTTAACTCTTGCCGCTGCTTCGATGCAGTTACAAAAACCTGGCGGGAGGTGATATGCATAAATTTGTCTTTAAAGTAGGTAGTTGCACTCCGTGACATTAAGTAGTAGCAACAGTGATATTTCTCGTACTAGTTGCAGAATTCCTTAGATTCTGTCAATCACAGTATCTGATGTAAATCCGTATTCAGGTAGCACCAATGAACGCACGGCGGTGTTACGTGTCAGTAGCCGTGCTAGGAGAGACGATATATGCCATGGGTGGGTACGACGGGCATCATCGCCAGAATACAGCCGAGAGGTTCAACCACCGTACCAACCAGTGGTCACTTGTTGCGCCTATGAACGCTCAGAGATCAGATGCGAGCGCTGCTGCACTTGATAGTGAGTACCTACTATTTTAGGTTTACGAAAAACTTGGTACCATCTACTTATCTTAGTATATCATTCCTTTTTGCATACGCATCATTCTGTAAGTACAGATACTATTATGGGAATGCAACAGCTTGAAACTTGAGGAAGGACGAAGGCGGACTACTTAAGTGTGTGTAGATGTTCTAGTTTTCTTTAATTTTGTAGATAAGATCTACATTACCGGTGGATTCAACGGGCAGGAGTGTATGAACAGTGTGGAAGTGTTCGACCCGGACACAAATCAGTGGACCAATCTCGCGCCCATGCGCTCGCGCCGCTCTGGTGTTTCTTGCATCGCTTACCACAATAAGGTATATTTAATATGAAGATCGAATTAGATTTACCTGACATAATACCTATATATTCTAACAATTTGAATGTGGGTGATGATGAGGATACATGGAAGTCAATATAGCTGTCGTCGGTCGTTAAGTAAAAGTATTTGAAGACTAAGGGTTTTAAAAAAAATCACGGAATATGATATCAGAATAGACTCAGAAACAACACTTTGTTGTTTTTATTTTAATATTTAAATAGCACTTTAAAGCGTACATTAAAGTAATGTAGTTAGTTACCTAATGTTACAAGCGTAAGTAGTTAATGTTTATCTGGAAACTTCACAATCGTAATTTACTTATAAATGGTGTTGGTATAACTCTTATCAGTCACATTAATGATAATTACACGCATCTCGGTTCCTTTTTACTTGTGATGACCAGATTTTTCCCGATTGATCATTATATTACCTTCTTAATTGTTTTATTTATGTAAGCAGCAATCTGATATTAGAATTTCTTTACTTAAAGACGTCATTGGTCGTTATCTTTAGCTCTATAGTTAATTTAAAATCGAAATAATAGGTTCAGCATAATATATATAATTTAGAATACTTTTCAAGCCAAATTGGGACTTAACCTAAGGATGATTGTGTATGAAAAGGTGAATGAATGAAAGAATTTTGTAATGATAGCATATAATTCGTAGGATGTAGCAATAGTCTCTGCCTACCCCTATGGGATACAGGCGTGAGCTATGTACTGAAGTATTTAGGATAGTAAGTAATTTTAGATGGCAATGTTTTTTGAGAATTGTTGGTGGTGTCCAGATCTACGTGATAGGCGGCTTCAATGGAATCTCGCGCATGTGCAGTGGCGAGGTGTATGACCCAGCCGGCAACTCGTGGGCCCCAGTGCCTGACATGTACAACCCTCGCAGCAATTTCGCCATTGAGGTCATCGACGACATGATCTTCGCCATCGGAGGGTTCAACGGCGTCACCACTATCTACCACGTTGAGTGCTACGACGAGAGGACTAATGAATGGTACTAACTTAATACTTACTTCTTTTTTATTGACAGGGACAGGTGCCAAACCATGACCTCTTGTTGCCATTATATACTGACAATGAGACATAATGCGTATTCTATATACACATAGCTGCCTTCAGTTTTTAGCGCTCGCTCCATATAAAATCCCAAAAAAACGTAGTTTCCAATAGTAAAGTGCCATATGACCTCGGCTATCCTCTAAACATCACTCTTGTTTTATACTTTTGATAGCGTATTTTTTGAATAGTCGGATTTTGGCTTTTAAACTTCTTTTTAAGGTTTCATGTTCTGGCAACATTGACATGTGATGTTACTACCTTAATTATCGTCATATCGTTGGGGAATTTCAAAATCGGAGTACATATTAGATATTGTATCATGTGTTTGCCAAATCATCACCTTTGATTATAATTTTAGTTAACCCTTTATGATTATGAACTATGATTATGAACATTCAATGTGTTGTTTAAACTTTTTTTATCATGCCTATGTTGACCTGATTGGTCGTTGACGTTTTCTCGAAAGATTAACTACAAAGTACAAACCTTCTTTTAGATGATAAATATTTTTTGTTATGCTTTAGTATGAAGATAAGTAAATATGTATTGATATAATTTTGTACATACCTTTTGGTCTTAGGTACCTAATTAAATAACGGAACGAGCCCCTCGTCGGATAAGCTACAATAGCTAAATAAACACGTGCTTCCTTTGGTTTAGTTTATCACATCAAAAACTATATCCATTTCTCTTATACTTACAAATAAGTGTTTTAGCATTGGGGCAGGCACCTTGCTATATTAGCAAGGAATAACACATCAAGAAAGAAAAATAGGTACTCATAACCAATGACATGTCACAATTTTATATAATATTTACTGACCATGCTCATTTTCTTTTCTTCTCACGTCTGTATTCCCCAAAGGGCAGAGGAGATGTAATTGCAGTACCTACACGCACATTTCGCCAGTTACTTATATTATAGTCCCATGTAGCAGAAGGCAAGCCTATTGCTATTAACCGGGCACTAATCCAGACTCCAGGCTGCTACTGGGAAATAAAATAGATGGAAAACCGAATTCGCCCGACGCGGGAATCGAACCCTGGACCTTGTGTTCTCCAACAGAGCTTGCCACGAATGAGGCAGTCTTACCTTAATTAAGTAGGTACATACATAATTAATTTAGGGATCATGTTTCTAAAATTGTTCACTGAATAAGTGCCCCATACAGGTTGAAATGTTCAAACACCGACAAAATGTATCAACACATTTCAAGCTCTGCTAATACGCAATGAAATTCGATTATGGGGAACTGGCCTAATGGGGTAGGTACCTAAGTGACTCATAGTCCTTACGATTACGCTCACGTAATAGTGTAAAATTATAATGATGATGATGCAGGTACGAAGCGACAGACATGAACATCTACCGTTCGGCGCTGTCGGCGTGCGTGATAATGGGCCTGCCCAACGTGTACGACTACATCCACAAGCACCGCGAGCGGCTCATGGAGGAGAAGCGTCAGAAGATCCTGCTCTCGGAGACGGCGCGTCACGGACAACACCGCACCGCATTGCCTGATGTCAGTACATTCACATATATTTAATATGGTTAGCTGGTTCCTAATTGGAAGGCTGCTTTACTTTATTTGGTGAAAATAAGATCTCCACCTGCAAACAAAAAGCTGCATTGATATATCTGTCTTAAAATATTTTTATGTAAAATGTACCTTAAAGATAACGCATATCTTTACAATTACTACAAAAAGGTTACCATGTAGGTACCTGTAGTTATCTTTAAATAATATATACACTTAATTTCATGGGTTACTTTATTTCGGGGAACTCAATTTGTTTTTTAAATAAAAGTTTTTAAGCACGACTAACCCCCCCATCAAATTTTCCTGTTAGGGATAAGCTGCCAACTAAACTTATTGCATTCCATACGGACCAAAATCGCGGACTGATATTTAGTAGGTACACCATACTAGAATATACCTAAATGCGGTATTGTCTCTAGAGCTCTGTAGGTACATGGATCAGATTTTCCAATTTTCTGAAACATTGCTTGAAATCCCTAGGGGATGCGCTACGTACACAATTATCTTACATATAGGTACATACATAAATATCTTCATAAATGAATGGATAGGTAGGTACCTATTACCAGATAATTTCGATAAACGCTAGTGTAACTATATAATAAATTACCTAATCAGTTCAATTATGAGTTTATATCATACGTACATGAAATACGCTGATTTTATTACAGCTTATTTACTCATAACATTAGCGAAACGATAATTAATTAAGCTGCCAAAATCACATCGTTGACTACTAATTATTTCAAGTATCGAATATGAGTTAGAGTTTAGCTTGTTACGCCTTCATCATAATAAGTACATCTGGTAAAGAAGCTTGTTTAATTTAATGCAGAGTTCTTATGTTCTCATTGAGCTATATATAATTTTGGTTATTACTTAGGTACGTACCTTATTTGTAATTAGCTCCATATTAGCATTTTTGGGGATAGTTTGTTTATTTCATACAAATTTCATCTAACGTATGGCAAACATAGGTGATATTCGGGACGAGTAGTGCGTAGACTTTTTAGGATTCAGGAAGTTCTAATAGGTATATGACGTAGAGTGAAGTCTGAACGACCCTATCGGTGCTTTAAGGCGGCTGCTCAAGTGCTCAGGTACATAGCGCGGCACTGTTGGGGAAGTTCGACGCTGAGCCTTTACATTTCAACAAACAAACAAACTGAAAAATATCTTTATTGATTACATTTTTAACAAAGTACCTTAAGACCGTGAGGTTATACAGGATTGTAAATGGTACCGCCAGGTTCGGAAGTCCCTTAACTGAAAAGAACCCCAGTAAGAAATTCAGTAATTAATTTTCAAAAATATTATACTATTTAGATAAATAAGTACAAAATTATTCACATAAGAAATGTAAGCCCATGAACGTAGTTCCAATGTGCAAATGTAAATAAAAAGGAAAAATAAAGTTTAATAGTTCTACTTGTAATGTGTCTATTGGAACGGGTTGCAATAGTGCCCCGTACAATGTTTTCAGCAGTAAACTTACCCCAACGTACTATAAAGCGGTGAAGTAAATTCAGGTTCACCTAATGGAAGACAACGATGACATGCTGGAGCAGCTGGGGCTGATGGAAAACCAGGCCGCCAACAACGACGTGCCAGCCCCGCCGCCGCCGCCACCCCCGCCACTCCCCCCACAGCCCATGGAGCAGGACTAACGCTCCGGTAACCAACTGGTTTTATACGTCATTAGTCTCTCATACTCGTCGCTCCTTCAATATAATCCTAAAGATAACTTTGAAGGAATCCGACCTAGCCCTTTAGCTGCCCCCGGGGCATTGGCGTAAATACCTATCCAAGATTGATTACCCAATGCAAAATGTTAGTACTTATCTACCTACTTAAACATTCGTTATGAGGGAAGTTGATAAAGATATCATGGCAATCACGATTCACGAAAATAATTGCGATTCCCATTCCTTCTGGGGCAGAATACTTACCAAATTTTTTTTTTTATTATTTGTAAATACGTGTGTCTACTCACATTCTCCTCCAAAAAATCATGGATATTTATCTGGTCTATTTTAGTATCATGCAGATTTTTGTTGTTGTTTAGATTTCACAGTTAACAGGTGTATTAGCATCGTCGTAAAATAATAGCAACAAAGCTCATGGCGCGTTATAATATGCATATTCATCGCTATCATAGAGCATGATGGAGGTCACAGTTTAAATGTGACACAGACAATCCCCTTCCACTGCGCAATGTCTGTTTGTAGATATGACATAATGATCTAATTCATAATAGCAACAATGTGTTTGTTTCAGGTCTTATGAAAACTTTCCTCTAGTTCTAAAAGCCAAGCCTACCGACAGTTTATACCTATCTAACTAAGCAATAAGATGAACAATTAAAAGTATTAGGGAACAGTATATAGTGAAGTTAATATTATGTTAAATTATTATGTAACCGTACTTTATTTTTTAAAATATTTACATTTATTAGAGCAATTTTGGCATATTTACATAATGTGATATTTTCATAATGTGAATCATACCTGTATTTTTGGAATATTTTAGAAATTGTATAAAATTTTTCGGACAAGTATATGATACTTAATAGGAACCGTTGTTTGATTGCTCTCATTACTCACAGACAAGATAAAAGCATTTCAAAGGTTATCAATAGAACAAATGCTCCGTCAAATAACTTTATTTTCACATTCTATACAGGACCCAATTAGTTAGAAACAAATATGCAAAACTGTGTCCGTAATGTTCTGTGTCCTCACCGGTTTCAAGAGTCACGGGAACTGTAATGGTCGGCTAGCCGTCGTATTGTAAGTCTGGGCTGTCGTGTCCGATGGCGGCGGCGTCTGCGGCGTGCACGATGGTGTGCACGGGTCCCTCCGCGGCGCAGGCCTGCCACACGCGCTCTGTCCACGCCACGGCCGTGAAACACGCACCGTTGCTGATGAACGCGCGAAGGGTCACCGCGACCACCCCCCGCCCCATGCACCGCCACCCCTCAGAACGCACCGACTGCACCAGACAGTCCCACGCGCCTGCATACCGCCCACTCAGATCACCCTGTATCCTCGACTTCACCACGTCTATTGGGTACAGTAGCACCCACGACAGTGTCCCGGCTAATCCACCTGCTGTGAAAACACGCATCACCGACTGATTGCCTCGTGTCATTGCCTCGTATGATGCGAAATAGATAGCGAACGCCGGGCTATCACGCGCCATGGTGATGCCTAACCCGCGATAGAGACCCCGGCCTCCGCTGGTGCGTAGTATGTGCCTCGCTCCGGCCCACGCACCCGAGGGCATTCCTGGTCGGTTCAGCTGCTGTTGTGTTTTGACTAGTTCAACAGGTGCACAGGCGAAGCTCTGAAGCATGCCCGCCATTGCGCCTGCGGTCGCGTGCGTTGTTAGCGAGTTAGGGTTAGGCAGGGCTCGTCTTGTGTTCCCATATGCACCGAAAACTATTGCGTTAACACCCGCCACGCCACCTAATGGCGCCCTCACACCACGATATGCGCTCGCTAAAGTCCCTCCTTTCAGTAGAGCTCTCGTACATTCCATCGCTGTGCCTCTTCCTGACTGCACGTGAACTTTCAAAGTGTCTAAAGGATGTCCAGCTATAATCCCAGCACATCCTGAAATGAAATACTTATTTAGAGACCCATGCAAATTGTCACATTGCACAGCAAAGTTTACTTCATGCTTGGTGGTACTCACCTCCAATGCATCCGGCTATAAAATCTAGTGCCATTTTGAAAGTTCTGTAAAATTATTCTCGTTCGGGCGTCGCTGCAAAAGGATTTAAATTTTCATTTATCCATTACTTTTACTCGGCGAATAAAATACAATTTGTTGAAGATGTTTCAATTTCTGTTCTTTATAATTAATTTATAAAAAAGTTAATAACGTTATTAACGTATAACGTTAATTTATTTGAAAGAAACATGTCGGTCGTTGGCCCATCGCGGTCCCCGGCGAAGTGAGACTAAGATAATAAACGAACCTATCAGAGGTCCAGCTATCACTATCAGTCAGTGTGTTGCTTATTTACGTGAACTTTGGCGAACACAAAACGTGACCTTCCATAAGTTCAGTAACAATGGACTCACCTTGCCGCCGTTCAAATGAGGTAATCGTAGTGGGAACTGACGTTGTCTCCACTGGAGGTGATGCCAATGAACATATTGATGTGCGGAGGTGACTTGTGTTCGGCTGGTACGGTCCAGCCTCTAGGGTGAGCGGCTCGGGAGTGCGCCCGGCCGTTTCTTCAACACGCATTATCACCATCGGGTCACCCATTATCGCGGGTCAACATACGTCTTAAAACAAAACAACACCTAGGTACTCTACTGGCCACATTGCAAACTTAGTCCCACATATCACTTCACATTATGATGTCTATTAATAATGCAGACCATGTTCCATACACCACTGTATTTCTATTGTAATAGGTACCCTTGTTTGTTTATTTTTTAAGCCCCCCGATTAAAAGGATTTAACTAATTTTATTACTAGCAAATTCGTTTGGGGCCCCCATTCTTTATCCCATTGTATTTATCTACGACTTGAAAAAGTTCCATTCTCCTAAACATAATCAATGTATAATGAACGAAGTAGGTAAGTAATTCTTAGTTACCTTACCTACTTATCAATCACACAATCAAATGCTACCATTATTATCAAAATAAATATAAATATTTCTGAATTTCCACGAGGGCGAAGTCGCAAGCAGAGATTTGTTTTTAATGTGGCACTACAGCGCCTTATTGCGAGTAAGTAAACGTATTGCCACCAATCTAAGAACAATTGCTTGATTAATCTTTAAACCTGAATCAGTCGAACAATTTTCGAGAAACTAGCAATATTTGGGTGCACTCACAAACAAAGAAATAATCTCTTGAAGCTGGTAACGCTGCAGATAAACATGTTTATTTAACTATTTGGTCATAAAATATTTCATTTCTTAATTAATGATCAAATATTAGGGTAGGAAAGATTTTCGATTAAAGGTACATCCACACCGTTTGATTCTTAGACAGAAGCTTACAATCTTTTTTTGATGGGAGTAAGGAAGTACATAGGTACCTACGTTAATCATGGAAAGGTACAGTCAGTGTTGTTAGGAAAAAAATATATTAGGTTGGTATGTAGGTACCTGGTTAATATACTTAGCTCCTTATTAGTAACTGATGAGTCTGAGAAATTATACTTAGTATTACTTATATTTATAAAGGTAAAGAATAACTCAAGCATACAGTCTACCTGATGGTCAGCAATTGCAACATAGATCACGCAAAAAAAGTATAGAGAGGAATCGCCATCTTAAAGCCTGCTACTACCTACGCTACGACTTCTTACGTGGTGCTACGAATGTTTCAAGTGTACTTTTGACTGCGTAAGCAAATTCTTTATACAGTTTATGGCTATAAATATTGCTCATTGATATGAAAGCGATAATGTCATATACTGTAAGTGATTTTTATCACTTATTTTTGCGAATCTTTGTCTCGTGAGAGAACGCTCTACTATTCTACCGAAATTAGACGAATGTGTCTTTCCTGGGGTCGATGCGCAATATTTCTTGCCTGGTACTGTAGGTTATGTTATGTATACCTTTGATCTGCTATGTGCATAAGTAGGAAGGCATTTACGTAGTAAGTAATACTACCTATCTAACTACTTATAGGGTAATCTCCTTCCTACGCTGTTCTGAACAGTACAATAAATACACTATAGAACAAGCCTAATTAAATATCCTATCCACATCAATCAATTTGAGGAGCAGGCCGATGCTAAGGACTACTATAACTCAAGACCTTGGAAAGTGATATTATCTACCTAGGTAGGTACTTAAGTAGGTGCATGACTGACATTATTTTATTTAAAAAAATTAGTGATAAAAAACATCCTGTATTTTTATATCCCTATTCACTATAGCATAATATAATCCAAATTTGAAAGTATCTTTTCTAATTAATTAATTAAACGCCTAAAATGTGATCCTTCTTCTCGTATGCAAATCGTCAATTTGTTTTTTTATTTTATTAGCATCATAAAAATACTGGTTCTTTGAGTCGAGAGTACTAACGGTAAGTGTATCCTATGAACCTAGAAACTATTGATATTTTTATGGATGAATAAAATCTCCACTCTCCACAGCGATTTTATCATCAAAGCGTATTCATCCGCGGCCGATTGAAACGAAACTTGTTACTCAGAAATGAGATGGCTTGACTGTTACAGCACTTTTATTTCAATGGATATCCGTCGTCAAGCAAGAAATTAACCACGCCAGCCGTAGGGATTAGCATAATGTGAAGAACTGTGAACTACCTACAACAAGGCTGCATGCCATGTGACATAATGCAACACCTAATGCAACAAATAAAAAAAATACTGACAAGACAATGTTGACATTATGGTTGTCTGTCACTTAGACAGATGGATGAGCTCGCTCGCTCGCCCCGCTTAGTCTGTCTCTCAGACAATTTAACTTGATATTTTTTTCTACTATAAAATCAGAAAAATAATATTATTAAATAAATAATGTGAACAAATAAATCTATAATAAAAATACGATTAATTTGACACATCAATAAATCATATTTATTTAATTAATTCTATGTTAGTATATAAGTCGATGAATGCATAAAGGGCCGTACCTTTCATTGTTGTAGAAAATTATTGATGAGAAAGTTGTAAATAACAAATTAAACATGAAAGTTTACAAATATAAGAAGCGATTTATTCCAAAGTGGGAAGGAATATTTACGTATTATTTATAAACTGCAAGAAAGATAATGGAACCCGTTAATCAGAGCAACATTAAAGTTGAAAATGGTGCTACTACGGAATGTATTGAAATCGAAATTCCTTATGATTTGTACCAGTACTTGAAGTCCGGTGACTACAACACACATACCATCTGTCGTCTATGTCTGTCCCTGCAGAACAATATTATGTATCCACTCATTTCGGATCAAGAAAATAATGGCTTGTCTGAAATGTTAAAAGCTTTCACAACCATTGAGGTACTTAATAATAATTACTTTAAAAACATAATTTTGTCCCTATCTACACTCTATATACTCTATACATAGTCAATACAGATAAGTAAAATATAAGTGTCTGTTTGTAATTCCAAAATTACAGCTTTTTCACTGAATGCATATGAAAGTATGTACGGTTCTGATAAAATAAATATTCAAAAATTTTCTGTCTGTCTGTCTGTTTGTTTTGGGTAATCTCTGAAACTGCTATACCTATTTTAACAGGATTTTTACTGGCAGATAGCTCATTTTACAAGGAGTAATTTAAACTAGTATTTAAAAAAAAACATTTTGGGTTCTGTAGGAAAATTCAAAATAGTTAAATTACTAATATGGAAGAACTTGAAATGGTTGGACCAATTTTCACAGGGCTTTCACCAGGAAATAGCTTATGTTATAAGGAGTTACAATTTAAGAAAAAGGTAAAAACATAGGGCACAGCTAGTAGCATTGTTTAATATGAATTCAAAGTCAAAGTCAAAATATCTTTATTCGATTAGACTTTTTACAAAGTACTTTTAAATCGTCAGATTGACATAATTATACATGCTACCACCAGGTTCGGAAGGTTGCTTATACTGAGAAGAACCTGGCAAGAAACTCAGTAATCACTCTTTTTAAAAATATTATACAATTTAAAGAAAACAAAATAAATAATTTAAGAAACATACCTCATGGACAAAGTTCCAATGCACAAATGTCGATAAAAATCAACATAACTAAAAATCTAGTACATCTACTTATAATTAAATGCGTAGCTTGAGATGACCAGCCCCCACAATTAATTAAAGATTGCCATTGTTGTTGTACAAGTAAAACCAGCTGCTTTCAGATCCAGCCAGAAGAAGGGCTACCTTTCCTAGTGTGTGAATCATGCAAGAGCCAAGTGATCCACTGTTATGAGTTCAAACTCAAGTGTGAGAAGACTGATTTTACATTAAAATCCATATTGAAAGGAGAATTTTACCCTAAAAATGAAGAAGTGCTACATGAGTAAGTTGCCCAATTTACATTTTATACACATAAATAAAAATAAAATGTCTGTTTGTAACTGGCAGATAGCTAATGTTACAAGGAGGACTTAAAGAATTTTTATTTTAAATAATACATTAGGGTGCTGTGGGCCACCCATAAAATTTAATTTACGCAGGTACAACTGCGGGGCTCAGCTATTATATATAAAAACATGCTGATAGATTCTTATAATTGCTATCCCATTGGATTATGTTGTTATAAGTGCAAGTCTTAGTTTTGAAAACTATAAGCATCTAATTTAAAATTATCTGAACAGGAGATTCTGTTGGTAACCAGAATTATGTAAAAAGTTGTTGATAGTTAAAAATCAAATCCCAGTTGAATACAAAAATATATAGGTAAATAATCTATTTAATTTGTAGAGTTTCATCATAATCATCCTCCTCCTGTCCTTATTCAATGTTATTTGGGATCATGTGTTCTTCTCTTCCATTTCTCTCTATAAGCCGTCATGTCTGTATTCACTCCCATTCTAGCCATATCATCTTTTACTCAATCCATCTATCATTTCTTAGGTTTTCCTCTCCCCTTGTTGTAATATGTACAGACTCATAAATAATTTTATTAATATGTTGTTTCCAGGCCTCCACCTGTGGCAAATGAAAAAAATTACACCAAACAACATAATAATGATGATAATATTGACTCCAATGTATCAGTCAAAATGGAACCAGTGTTTGAAGGTACCACTGCAACACTCATTCGGAACAGTCATCATTTCCCTGGCCTTATCCCACACACTGTTGGGGTCGGCATTTGATTCAACCCGATGTGGCTGATCACTTGATTTTTATACGAAGCGACTGCCATCTGACCTTTGCAAGCCCTTTAAGGAGGGAAATCTGTGAATGGGTTAAACCAGTTGTCAGTCTATTTTAGGCCTCATTCAGAACAAGCACAAGCATAATTATGTATTTTGCCCATTTACCTGCATATTATTTTTAGGTTTAATATCATATCGTTATAATAATGCAAATCTTAATAATATGCGAATTCAGCACATCACAAAAAAGTACTTTCACAGTTTAACAACTTATTTTAAATTAAAAGTCCTTAGTAGCGCATAATAGTGTTAACTATTAAATGATACACTTTCGAGTACATATGATTATATCTGATTATACATGATGAATGAAAACTTAATAATATCGCACCCAACTACCAAAAGACACTACAATGTCCCAACCCACACAGGGGGTGTGTGGGTTGCGTTAGGATATCACACGCGATAAAACCGTGGGGTCAGCTTAGAATAGACTTCCAGGTTCCACCCAATAGCCAGGGTCTAAGAATATGGCTATGGTATCCCCTGCCTGTCGTAAGAGGCGACTAAAAGGGGGCCGGAGGGCCTGCTGGCGGTGGTCGGGGTGGGAGCTTTGACCACCGGCGCGGGCCCGGGAAGGTGGCAGCGCGATGTGGCTCGCGCTGCCTTGCACAGCGAGGTCTCTAGGGGCGGCCCTAAAGCTGCCCCGGGGATGTGCCCCGGCAAAGTGTGGGGGGACACCGGTGCGTTCTATTAGAGTACCCGGAGTCCCCCCTGAGCACTGAGGACGGCCACCGGGGGGGTTTTAGTGCGGTAAGAATCCCACATACCCCGATCTGCCTCTCCCAGGGCGGTCGGGGACCTTTTGAAGGTTTCCCCCTCGTCAACAAAAAAAAGAAAGTCACATGCTATTCCAAGTTACAACATTATTGTATTGTTACAGACGCACAGTATTTGGAAAATGATATGACCTGTGAGAATGACAACATGAACATAATACAAAACACTGCAAAAAGAAAAAAGTTGGTAATACTTAACAAAATGTACATTATATTTATATAATAAATAGTTCAGAAGTTGCATGCTATCACAAACAGTATTAAAGAAATCAATGACTGCCTCCTTTATATTATAATACATACATTTATTCACGCCTGTATTCCCCGAAGGGGTCGGCAGAGGTGTTGTAATCACAACACCCACTTATGGTTATGTCCCAATGTGACAGATGGTGAGTATCACCGTCTCAGGCACTATAGAAAGTCTTTGAATTACTTCTCAGTCAAATGCAAGTTTCCTTCCTCGTAAAGCACACGGTGTGAAATCACTGTACATAAGATTATAGAACACCTCATTGGTACAGGCTCCGCTGGGATTCGAACTTGCGTCACTTGTGTAACTACTCAAACCCCAAGGCCACCACGGCTCAATATTATAATTATTGTGAGACTTATATGTTTTAATTTAATCATGAATACGCATGATTGAATTAGCTAAAGCCCTATTATTTATAATCATCATGTGCACTAACTTTTTAAACTAGCCTATAGGAAAAACATTCAAATGGTTTTCTGCAGACTGTCCTAATTCAAATCTTGTTGGCCTGTGGCACTACCCGTAATACCACTGGCATTTATTTTCCATAGTCTAGTTCTAACAGTCTAGTAGTACCAAGGGAGAAAAAATCCTGTGGTACCACTGGTAGTACCACAGATAACAAAGGAATTTAAAATAATAATTATTTCTTTTCAGGAAAACTAAAATCAAATCAATGACAGATTTAAATGTGTTTCATGAAGATGAGTCTCGAAAGAAAAATAATAAATATCTGAAATGTAGCTTCTGTTCTAAGGTACACTCTCAAACAGTCTTTTGAATGTAAATTTAAGGATTTAATTTTCGAACAATAAGTATTGATCACCGGTGTTTGTTAAGTGTTAAGTCAGAAGACTTGATCAGTCAAATTATATCCTTTGCTTTCTTGCATAAAATTTACTTTTAATGCATGAATTTACAAGTTCACGTCTTTATTTCCTATAGAGGTAGGCAGAGGTGTACTTAAAGAACACCCACATTTTGCCGGTTATGATTAAGTCCCATGTAATAGGGGGCGAGCCTAATCCACACCGGCTTCTATGGGGAAATTTCAGATTGATAAACCCAGTAATATTTTGCCTACCTGGATATGGAGTCCAGGACCTAGTTTTCCACAGTAGTCAATACATAATATGCCTAATAATCATAAAATAAAAATAAAAAATGTCATTTCAGAATTTCCAAAAGGCGAAAACTCTACAAGCTCATATGAAAAGTAAACACAAGGACATAAGGTTGTCATTCCCTTGTGCGCAGTGCAATGATTCATTCAACTCTGAACACGATCTGTTTGTGCACTCTGCTCTGCACTCGAAGACCGCCTGGAGCTGTAACCAGTGTCATAAAGTGTTTAATGGTCAGTATATAAGCTCTATCGATACATAAATATGCTCACGCCAGTATTCCTTGAAGGGGTAGGCAGAGGTGTTGTAATAACAACACTTACTTTTCACCGAAGATGATTAAGTGCCAAAGTGACAGATGGTGAGTCTTTGAAATAATTCTCAGACATATGCAGGTTTCCTCACGATGTTTTCCTTCACCGTAAAGCAAGTGCTGTGAAATCACTGCATATAAGTTTTTAGGAAAACTCATTGGTACAGGCCCCGCTGGGATTCGAACTTGCGTCGCTTGCGTAGCAGGCGACTGCTCAAATCCCGAGGCAACGTTCACGGCGGTAGCGGGTGGATGCCAGTTGATAATACAAAGTATTTCCTATAAACAATAGAATTTTAGTATCCTTTAAATGTCAAAAAGTGACCGTGATTGTTTGTTTCTGAATATACACAGCAAAGCACACTCTCCGGCGTCACATCCAGCGTCACATGGAGTGCAAGCGTTACTCGTGTATGGCGTGCGACAAGTCCTTCGTGGAGCTATACGCGCTCCGGAGGCACGCGCGGGTACACACCGGGGAGGTGGTCGAGAAGAAACACGCCTGCGACATATGCGACAAAAAGTATGTACCGTGCTTACCTTTATAGCCAGTCCCAGACATACCCCCTTATTACAAAACATGGCTTAAACCGGCACTAGACTAAAACTATGTCCTTCCCTATTAAAATCCATATTACGGAAAGAGATAGAGCTATCGTTTGAACCACGGACTACCTTAGGCTATTTCCACACTCACCGCTTTAATCAGTGTTCGTCAGTGGGGTGCAAGCGGGACTTTCGCTTCTCTTATACATAATGAGCCAGTGCTCATTAAAGTAATCTCCAAACAAATGCGATCTCCTTAATGGTAGAGTATAGAAAAAAATAAAAATTTTGGTATTTTCTCGTGGGTTAATTTTTTCGCCAAACTGATTCGGCTATGTGGAGTAACACATCCTGGATGTATATTTAATATAAGCAGTGCTTACCATTTGTGATGACTGATTACACTCGTGTCGTGTGTGTGTCTATACCAAAACGTATGTACCTACGCGCCACATTGGCATGTAAATAACCTACCTATCTACCTACTTATTGTTTATGCTTACCCTCTGAAAATCCAATGCACGCCCCTTGAAGGTATTTCTGTTCCTGTCTGTCTGTCTGCTTTTCAATGATTTTAATGTTATTTATTTTCCTCGTAACCTAATCAGTTTGGCGAAACATTTTTGTCCACGAGTAAATACCCAAATTTTTATTTATTATTTGGAGATTACTTTAAAGAGCACTGGCTCATTATGTATAACACAGCAAAGGGAAACACGAAAGACCCGCTTGCACCCCACTGACGAACACTGTTTAAAGCGGTGAGTGTGGAAATAGCCTAAGGTAGTCCGTGGTTCAAACGTTAGCTCTATCTCTTTCCGTAATATGGATTTTAATAGGGAAGGACATAGTTTTAGTCACAGCAAAGGGGAGCGAAAGACCCGCTTGACCATGTCACGAGAAACAAAATGTGTCCAAATAGGGCAGACGTGTCCAATGTGCGTGTATACGGGGCAGGTACAGCGAGAGTTGCCTGCTGGCGGCGCACGTGTCGAGCGCGCACCTCGGGCAGCGGCCGTGCGCGTGCGCGCAGTGCGGCAAGCACTTCGCCTCGCCGCGCCTGCTGGCCTCCCACCGCCGGCTGCACACCGACGACAAGCCCTTCGCCTGCCGCTACTGCGACAAAAGGTAAACCCTAGCTTTTTTATAACACAAGCATACACTATAAGTATAAATATAAACTTTACTAGCAGTAAGGAATCTAGGCCTATTTTTGGAAATAAGAACGTTTGCTCCATTGAGCGTGAGGGATGTAAAGCTTAGAGATTTTTAAATTTTCTCTTTTATGTACTGACAAAATTATGTAGACTTGCCGTTTTGAAGTTATAAAAAATGTTGAAACACTTGAATGACGTACACGCGGCCACGACGTGACTCCTTTTATTATTGTCGTAGATTCGCGCGTCTGTTGTGTTCTTTCGAACGATTTCTTCCAAGATTCCTAACTGCTTATAAGGCTTATATTTATATTGTGATACGTCTTGCATGATCGTTATTCAAGAGCCGTGGTGGCCTTGGGGTTTGAACATTCGCCTGCTACGCAAGCGAAGCAAGTTCGATTCCAGCGGGGTCTGTACCAATGAGTTTTCTAAAAACTTACGTGCAGTGATTTCACACCACCTGAGGAAACCTGCATATGTCTGAGAAGTAATTCAAAGGCGTATGTAGAGACAGCGATAGACTCACCATCTGTCACGTTGGCACTTAATCATCTTTGGGTAAAAGAGGGTGTTTTTATTACAACATCTCTGCCTGCCTACCCCTACGTACGTTATCGAAGTAATGTTATAGACGATCATAAAATTTCACTACCTGACATTACACTTTCAGATTGAAACCTATTTATGCGCAATAATGTTCAATTTCGTTTGACGAAAAGTGCTGAGATCGTACATAATTGTCGTAGATTCCGTCACAAGTCGACGCGCAACACACACCACCGCACGCACACAGGCGAGAAGCCGTACGTGTGCTCCTACTGCGGCAAGACCTTCATACAGAACTCCAACCTCACGCTGCATCTCAGAACACATACTGGTCTGTTCACACAATACGTTTTTTTACCGACTTCAAAGAAAGAGGTACAGAAGTTTCTCAATTTGACCGTGTATATATTTATACCACATAGTAAAAAAAGTAACATTATCCTTCGCCAATAGAACCGATACAAAATGTATGGAAATGACATATTTCACGTTACTGATTTATGAACATTTTGTATCGCTACTGTTCGCAAGCGTGAGGAAAATGTTACTTTGTACCTCCTGGGCTTTGACGTTTCATTTTTGTACCGTAAAATTAAATGTCAAATTTGGCCCCCAGCCCTCAACTGTCGTAATGTAATATTTGGTGTTCATTAGAGCCGTGGTGGCCTTAGGGTTAGAGCAGTCACCTGCTACGCTAGCGACGCAAGTTCGAATCAAAGCGGGGCTTGTACCAATGAGTTTTTCTAAAAACTTATGTGCATTTATTTAACACCACGTGCTTTACGGTGAAGGAACACATCGTGAGGAAGTCTGCATATGTCCGAGAAGTAATTCAAAGACTTATGTATAGTGCCTGAGACGGCGATGGACTCACACTCTGTCACGTTGGCACTTGATCATATTCGGTGAAATGTGGGTGTTGTTCATACAACACCTCTGCTTACCCCTTTGGGGACCCTTCTGGGATGGCGTGAGCATATTTATTTTATTTATTTATTTGGTGTCAGGCGAGCGGCCGTACTCGTGCGGTGTGTGCGCACGCAGCTTCACATCGGGCTCGGCGCTCAAGACTCACGAGCGCACGCACACTGGTGAAAGACCCTATACCTGCCCCGTGTGCGGGAAGAGGTTTGTCAATATTCATCTCATCATCAATATCTAATATAGGGTCTAGACTTCTTAGGCAACCATATTTGTCACAGACTTTCGGTTGGTGGTACGTAACAATTTTAAAATAATAATATCATAACATATTTTTTTTTTTTTCGGCGTATATTTTATAAAATTTTGAGACATTATAGTCCTTAGAATTTAATTTTACAACAAAATAAGCATTGTCTTATGTTACACATATCATCAAATAAGCACCATGCCTCTAGTAATTAAACTGTACCAGAAAAATATATATTAAGTAATTTCAGTGATTTTTTAAAATATTCCACCAAGGACCACTTCTTTTTAAGGCTTCATACAAGCGGCGCACTGCAAGTGCACTCACACATACACATATTATGAGCTGCGACGTTCCCCGCATCCGCACGCGTGTTACTTTGACCTCTGTCGGAGCATGCGTGGACCCGTGGAGCCTATGTGTGAGTTTACTGCAGTGCGATGTTAGTACGAAACATGGTCTCTGGTGGAAAGTTTACTCATGTGGTACTCACGGGTATCATGTATGTGTAGCTTCGCCCGCATGAACATGAAAGTACACATGCGGCTCCACACGGGCGAGCGGCCTCATCGCTGCGGCGCGTGCGGCAAGACTTACGTCACCGCCAGCCGACTGAAGGACCACGCCAAAGTGCACACAGGTAATAGTACATACTTTAAATTACTTTAATTGCCTTGTTGACCGAGAGGTTAGTACATATCCTATAGCGCGTTCTTATACGTCTGGAAGAAATATGAACTGTCAAGAATCCTTCATAATAAGTCTGGAAGAAATTCAAAAACATATGTATAGTGTCGCGTTGCTACTTAAAGTCATAACTATGTGCTACGACTTCACTCAACCGCCTTTCGCCTCGCTGTCAACTAGTCAAATCATCTTGGGGACAAACTTGGTTGTCATAAGATAACGAATAAGATAAATATATAAAATCTCGTGTCGCGGTGTTTGTTACCTCCCCTAAAGTATAAGGGTGATCTACCTTAAAAAAATACATGGCAATACAATGTTTTCCAGGCACAGCGAGTCAATATATAAAATTTTACTGCAATTTTATTTAGCTCTTTAGTAACATAGAATAAGTACTTTGCTTCAGGTGAAAGGCCATATGAATGTGCTTCATGTATGAAAAACTACTCATCGAGGTCTCATCTAGTGAAGCACATCAAAGCGCACCAGTTGGCCAAGAGGAAGGCACACCAACGCAAAGACACCTCACACCAACGGAAAGAGACAGTCATTGTTCAACACGTACGAGAACACAAACAGGACGAGGAAATTGTCGTTGAGAATGGTGCTGAAGAGTACGACACTGAATCAAACAAGGGCATTATTTTAGAGGAATCAGAGGTACCATTGGAAATGCAAGGTGAAATATGCATCAATCCGAATGTCGTGAACTTCGTCAATAACGATTTTGCAAACGACGTTAACTTGGTGACAGTCAATGAAGGTGGTTTGAGCATCTCTGCAGCCAGTGGGGTGTTAGAAGCGGCCACAGTCAAGCTGTACCAAGTAGACCAAAGCTTAGTCCAGATTCACAGTTCTGGTGGACAAGTCACCATCAGTAAAATAACTAGCAAAATGACTGCGAATTTTTAAATCGCTAGCCACGGTCAAATCATAAAAATTATGTTAGCTAATAAATATCTCATTTATGTCATTAATAATGTTTTTTTCTACGATTTGAAAACATACGAGATTATGGTTTAACTATGTATTGTTTCAATCAGTTTCCTAGTGGAGGACAGGTGGGACAAAAATAAACACATTTTTTTTATTGAGAAATAATAACTAATTAATAGAAGAAACATTACTTTCCGTGATGCCTTTTCACTGTAAATGGGTTTCTCAACCTTGTACGGTTGAATGAAACTATTACATAAGTCATTTAAGTAACAAATATTTAATCTTCTTAAATAAAAATATTTTTGAACTAATCTATGGATCTACATAAATGCTTGACATTAAAACCATGAACTTTTGTTCGCCACCTCATACTTTTTAAGATTAACAAGCATTGATTCATAAATTTCTTTAGCATTTCTATTTTGTCCATAATAGTCAACAAATTCACCATTGGGATCTACTAAGTAAATGATGATTGTATGGTCCACCTGAAACAAGAAAAAAAACATTAAACAGAAAACCAGGGCACAACTTCATGTTTTCTTAGCACATCAGTAGTATTAATGTATTTAAATAGGAAGGAAATAATTGTGAGGAACCCTACATAAGCTGCATACGTCTGAGAAGTATTTCAAAGACGTATATATTGTGCCTGAAGTGGCGATAGACTCACCATCACCAGTGGGTGTTGTTGTTACAAATGTCTGCCAACCCTTAGGGAATACAGGTGTGGGCATATGTATGTATGTAAATAGATGTGCAGTTGTCTCCCTTGGCGCTTTAATTAAGAATGCTAAAGTAAACATATACATATCAGAGCTGAATGAACCCAAGGAGGCAAAAGAATCGAATTTTGGAATATCTAGTATGAAATCCTATGAAAACTCACACTGTAAGCACTACGTTCGGCATAAATGTGCTCATTTGAAGTGTGGTACAACACTGAAAGTCTATAGATAAACGTAACTTACAATGTAATCATTATCGACATCCTGCGGCCCCGCGCTGAAGTACACGCGGTATGACTTGCACGCCTTCTGTACCTGCTCCTTGGTGCCAGTTAAACCCAAAAGTCGAGGCGAGAATTCCTTGCAGTATCTGTTCAAAAGGAATAAAATTTAAATATATTTTGAATGGTTCATCATCAGGACATAATAACACAATATGAGTGAACATCATACAAGGATTATTTGTGGTCAGTGATTTTTCTAATAGAACTATTGGATGATTCATATATATCCAGTGTCCAAACTCTCAATTGCCATTATTTATTTTTAAATTAATAACTTTTATAAAGCTGTGCCTTAATTGGTTTTGTTACAACATAATCAATTAATGCATGTGCTTAGTCTAGAACAATAATTTTTGATTTAGTGTGGGGTAAAAGCAGGACCCATATGCCATGAACCTTGATAATTCTACTTACTTTCCTACAATCTCTGGTGTATCCCTTTGAGGGTCTACTGATATAAACAGTGGTTGCAAAGGTGGTGCAGATGGTGTGTTGTCTGAAATAAATAAATCCATAATCAATTCATAAAATGCCCCCCACTCTCTTCCTTTCCAGCAGTTAAATTGGGAGTAGTTAAATTTAAGAACTTTTTCCTAGTTATTGCTATAGAAAATCTACATTACTACATAAAAACATCCTTACATTAGGGAGTTTCTACTATGATCTATGACCCAGAAATATATTAAGGGTGTGTGCAGGATTCATACCTATACTTAATGGGAGACAGGCAAATCTATACTAAGGTTTTAACCGGGATTATAAACTTTTGTTTTTTATTAATAAATTAAAAGAACACTGGAACAATTAAAATTAATTATCTAATAGTATGCTACATTGTTAATAAATTCAGAATTAATTTTTTCCTAATTAAAAATATATTTATTTGATCAGACTTATAACAAAGTACTTTAAAATTGTCAGAACAACATGAAATTACACTGAATTATACATGCTAGGTTCCGAAGGTTGCTTTTGCTGAGAAGAACTATACTCTAGATAAGGATTCAAGGAGTTACCATGTAGATTGACCACTTCAGCCAACTTCTCAAGCTCATCAGGACAGATGTCGGGGCAGTGAGTGAACCCAAAGTATATCAATAGCCATTTACCCAGCAAGTCTGTACTCTTCACTACTTTGCCCTGTAATTCCACATATTAAATGTTTAGGCACTTGAGAAAATTCAGTATTATGAACAATTTATATCAATTTTATTGCAATTAATATTTATTATTCCAAGATGATATGTACAAGATTCCAGCCAAGCTTCTTCTTATCAGAATTTTCCAAACCAGTGGTCAGTTCTGTGACACATTCATAAAATCCTTAACCTAATGGATAATTTTCATTTTCAAAAGATCTGTCAATAGCGGCAACTCTCCTATAAATATATCTGTCTCATCCTACAACCAAATGCATGTTGTATAAACACAACTCCTCTTTTAATGCTAAAATTTATATGAAATTGGTAGTTTGCTTGTAGTCTGAAAGCTGCCTGCTGATATATTTTATCACGAAACTAAAGTCCAAACATGAGACACTTCATTGTTAGTTATGTGTAGATTTAAGAGGTTATGTTGCAGATATAAAGTACATTAGTGTTCAATTAAAAGCGAATACTAACCTCAGAGTCCACTAATTCAAATTCTCCTCCTATCTTCGCTTTACCGAGTTGTTTTTTCCTTTCACGGTCAAGTGCTTCTTGTTTTTCCTTCCTGACGTACAACATGAAGGCAGTCAGGCCTCCGCCCACCAGTGCAGTAGCACCCATTGATTTCCAAGTCACCGGTCCTATTATTTTCTTTGGTTTCATTTTCGGTGGCACCGCATACTGCCTCACGCAAGATTTTGATAGGGCCCGACTTAATAACCTACTATGATTCCGTAATACAGAATTCATTTTGGTATTTAGTTCGTTATTATAAACACAAACTTGTAGGATTCAGTTAAGAATTAAATACAAGTAAAATCAGATAAAGTACAATCTGTGCCGGTCTTCGATCTTCAAGATTTTTCACATTTTAAATACGCGATACGTAAAGTGATAACTATTTTGATTAAGACGACAGCTGACTTATTAGTTAGTGACATTGATTCGGGAAAATTGACAGCTGACAGCTGGACATGGGTGCAATACACCACAGACGTAATAAAAATGTTCTTTGGTTTTTATTAGAAGCACACATATTATGTAAGACAAATTATTTTTTATAGAACAGAAAATAACTGCCGTAACTATTATTTATTTGTCCTTCACTGTCCGTAACATTGCTTTTCTTAATATCCTTACGGGGATCTCTCTGTGATGGCGTGTGTAAATTGTTTCATTATTAGTAACAGATTTTGATAAATCCAATACGCTATTTGAGGTACGGAGGGTACTCGGTAGCTCATCCAACTACTGGCCTAGAGGTTACTTTACTGCGCTGATCAGTTCTTGATTAAGGTCAAATTAACAACTGTGCCACGAGCTGTGTCTTATTATTTATGAGTGAAGGGATCACACACAAGAAATAGACTGACCCGCGGAATATTATTACAAAAGGTTACGTTTTGGTGCCTGCCTACACACTATGTAGATAAATCGGTTTAAATGCCAGTTTAATCTTAAAATTGTAAAGTGAGCTTTGTTGCGTCGTACAGTATGTACAGGGTGATTGGTACTTAATTACTTACGTCATTTAAAAAAATTGTACCGTATACCCGTCCAGTAGGTAGGCAAACTTTTTTTGAGTTTTTATACTTCTAAGGATTCAACAAATTACAAAAACCACCTGATCGCATATGAATATTCACAAGCAGCATCAATCCAACTTCCATTTCTCGGATCCGAATTGTCGATAAAAATAGCCACATATTTTTTCTATCTAAAATTTTGTAGGACAAGACAAGTATGCAGTACCTTTTCAAGACAAGTACGTAGAAACCACTTTTCTATTGTTAGGCCTTATTCTGGGTAGGTTACCTACCTAGGTCTAGAAATCTAACTTCAAAAATATTTTCGTCAATGAACAACATCGGTTATGGTATACCTAACTAACCTTTGTTACCCAATCATTAAAACAAGTACCTAAGCGAGCTGCGCACTAATTTCGAAATTTTCGTACTTAGATCGTGCATCTTTGTAATGAAAAATGTTGGGGCGGGCAACCACAACCGCAACCCCGCTGGTTTATAAACGTCGCACCAAAGCCTACTGTCCTATATCCCTTTAGGTCTCCCTCATAGACAGATCGAAAATTCAGTGTTAAAATGTGGCGGATTTTTTGCGTGAGTACTTACCTCTAATTTATACTTAACTAACATTTTTTTCCGAATTATCAAAAGTTATTGCATTAAAAAATTATTTGAATCTCTTTTCAGATGACTCTTTTCGCATCCGTGTGGCTCTGGACCAGTACCTCAGCTCAAGAATACCTTCCGCCAAAAGTGGGCGGTGCAAAGAAGGTTATACCAGAACCAACGGTAACGTTAAATTTCTCTATCTATACCTTCCTACCATGATCTAGCATAGATAGATTATACTATAGATAGAGAATTAAACAGATGGATAAGAACGCCTGATAATTCCCTAGCTACATAACCACCGCCAGGCGAACAATGATTATTTATACTGGAACTTCTTAGGAAACGAAGATGTGAGCCCTAAGAATTTGATATTTCACGGAGAATTGATTTGGTGTTCTACCCACATTCTGTGGTGACCGAGTGGTTTCGGTAGACCTGCTATGCAAGCGACGAAAGTTCAAATTCCAGCGGTCTGAAACAATGAGTTAAAGTGATTTCACATCCCCTGCCTGGGAAAAAAATCGAATGTGAAAATATATGTAATATATGTAAAAATAAATAATATATGTGAAAATGGGTGTTTCATCAAATTATTGAAAAAGTCTCCTAACCGAGTACCCAAAAACTTCTGGTAACATTCGAAACCTTTATTATGTATAGTTGCCAGCAAACTACGATTTCTCGTACGACGTGCAAGACAACGGCGTGAGTCTAGACTTCGGGCACAATGAGAAGAGGAAGGACGATCACGCCACGGGCTCCTACCACGTACTACTGCCTGATGGCAGGATGCAGCTAGTGGAGTACGAGGCTGGCCCTGACGGGTACAGGCCACAGGTGAGATGGAAGCCAACTATGATCGTTTTAGCAGCGCGTATTAAGACCTTCTTAGCTTTGAAAATAGAAAGGCCAAACCTGAGAAGTTGTTAAAACGCGCTTCTTGAAACTATCAAAGTTAGCCCCTTAAACTACATAAGTAATTTACTTTACTTTATGGCTCTTGCGATTTCAATTTGACTGGAGGTCTCTGGAGGATCTTAATAATTTTTAAAGAGTCACCTTGAGCGATAAGCCATTTCCGCAGGTACCTAAGTCTTGTCTTGTACATGTTGTTGTAGTTTGTCCTGAAATATTCGTAAGTAATCTGACCACTGTAAGCTATTTTTTTATACATTTACTAATTACAGTTTTTTTAATACATATCTTAAAAGAGAGTCAGAGATAGCCCTGGTCAGTAGATCCGAGTCTCACCTCTGGATCATCATCGTAACTTATTTTTCCACTCCACTTGTATTAATTTAAAAAAGATTCTCTTATTACAGGGATCCTTCGATTTTCTACCTTATTTATTTGGAACTTTTGTCCTACAAAGTCAGCTCCATTGTGCACACACATCTCAGCAATCATTTACCTATCTAAACAAGTAGAACGTTATGACATAACTTTATTATTTTTCGACAGGTGATGTACATGGGTACAGCCACGTTCCCTGCAGCTGGTACTTCAGAAAAGTTCGATGGATATCACTACAACGCGGCGTCGAACCGGCAGAGCGTGAGACAGGCAGCGCCGCGCGGAGGAACGAGGCAAGCCGCCCCAGCGCCCGCGCCCCCACCACCGTTAGCACACCCCGCCGCATCTAGTAATGCTACCCAATAAACTATATAAAAAAATAATCAATCAAAAATCATAGACAAAAATCTGGGATCATAGCGGTCTTTTTAATCTATGCTATTAATAATTACTGACTGAAAAGGAAAACTACACAAGTGAAGAAAAATTCTTAAATAATCCTAAGCATTTTAAAAAATCAAATAAAAAAGAGAAGCGGTAGTCGCGGGAGATATATTTTTTTTGAAGTGTAAATAAAATGTATAATAGTTTACTAACATTTTTTTTATTGTTTTAAAAATATTTTTTGCTTACTAATAATTTAATAAACTACAGAATTAAAGCAAGTTATTTAAAAAAAAAACAAGTATATTACATTAAATAAACCATTTATGAATTTCACAAATGTTTATATTTAAAAATATATTTGTCTAGTTTAGTCGGGTTGAGAGGATAATATATAAACACTTAACATATTTATGCATCTTAAGTGCTGGAATAGATATCGTTGATTCGTTTTTTTTTTAGATCTGCGCCCCAAGTATCTATAGGTTTTAACACGTTCAAACGTCGTCGCTTGACCTTGCGTTTTGCGCTTTTTTGTATGGAGTCCTAAAACCGCAAAATTAGGAAAATACGCAGGCAGGTAACGTTAACGTAAAAATATGTTAAAACCAGAGGGCCTAGTGCGAGTTTTTCACTGCCGCCGTCACAAGTCACCGCGTCGACGTACACGCAGATTTGTATACGATCGAAACAGCGACATCTGTCGGCCCATACAAAACTGCGTTTACGTCTACGCGATGACTTGTGACGGCGATTTAAAAAAAACTCGCACTAGGCCCTCTGTACTTGGGGCACTGACCACTCCGTATATTGTTAAGGTATTTGTAGGTATAGGTACTTAATGTATTACGTGTGTAAAACTTCAATATTTTGATCTGGCCAATGTACTCGCCGGTGGGTGGATACAGTGTCGAAGCCGACGTTATCGAACGATTGGTAGTCCTTCTGCATGCTCATCTCGGCCAAGTTACGATACCTAGAGGAGTAAAGAGAGATATTTATTTAATTTCAATACACCGTTCTGCGCTACAACTATTTAATTTCACTAAATGTATGTCATGACTTATATGGGATCGAAACAGCGCCTAATCATCTGTTAGCGTAAAGATGACACTATTGTGAGCCCATACAAATCTGCGTTTACGCCAACGCGTGATTTGTGACGGCGAATAAAAATCATTTAAAAAAAGAACGTACATGTGCCAAAACCAAGAGTGGATCAAACGACGGGATCAGACCGGAATAACTCATCACGAGTTATCAACGCTGACCTTGTTATCAGTCTGTCTGTCTGTATGGCGCGAAGCAAATAAAATACATGTGTAGCTACCTCCACCATTTTAGCTGAGTGTCCATAACCTAACGGCACCTGTACTCGGGTCTTACCGACGTTCCTTTATAATATTATGAGGATACGATGTATGTTACCTATAAGTCTCTACCTAATAAGTATTGTTTCGATTAGCCCTAGGAAGTGCTAGGATTGCTCGTCCTGTTCGTAGCCTGTTACAGAGACGCTTAATTCAAGTTAAGAGGCTAGCTTTTTGGGTTAAGCGTATGTAAAGGAAAAATATTTGTTAAGTTTGGGCCCCGGTAAGGTATTTGTGAATTTACCACTGTATTCGAAAATGACATACCTTTTGACGAGTATACAGCAGCCGAGCAGCAACAGCACCTGGACCGCCAGCCAGGCCAGCGCCAACGATACTAGGAGCAACTCGTGGATACACACCATTGTGCCCTCGGGGACCTCATCTGGTTAACATAATTGGATAACTTACGCTAATTATAGATGCCCCACGAGGTTTCAGCGCTGGCCTTGAATGCCCAGTAAAAAATGTTTGGTCTTTCATGGAGCATACAAATACACGCTCAGTTATCGTCACTATATAAAGGATCTTCAACCATCATTAGATTGGTTAGTTATTGAATAAGTCATCCGTGAGACCTACAGCTAGTGCTTTAGCAGGTTGCTTAGAACCCGGGGGTGATCGGGCGACTAAATGTCTCCAAATTCATGTTCAGTAGGCTGTCGAAATTCTTAACTTTTATCATCTATACGTACTAATATTATAAACAAGAAATACTTGTTTGTTTGTATAAAACGAATAAGCTCTAATACTACAGCACCGATTTGAAAAGTATTTCAGTAATATAATGCTACATATTTGTTGAGTAACAAGTTTTATTGTTAGTCGAGTTAAATTAGGGATCCTTAATAACGCGAGCAACGCCGCGGACGCTAGTGACACATAAAAAGGCCAAATAGATGGAGCTGAGTTCAGATTATATTTTAATGTTCCATCAGATACACCGAGAGATCTACTGAGCGATCGCAAGTCGACCGTATACCTCGCAAGAAAAAAGGCTGGTGATTATTATCATGAATATGCAATGCAGTGTCGGTCCAATGACTGGTTACGAGGAGCTCGTTACCTACAGATAGTCTATTGGTTATCCAACAATACATTTAGCGACGCACTGATGCGTTGAGGCGCCTGATACTGCACGTTACATAGTGTTAAGTAAAATTGTTCAGTTTATTGGCTGACTAAGTAGCATATTTAGGTATGTACTTATTTCAAGAAATAAGAGAGAGAGGAGCTCGTGGCTCAGTTGCTATTGCGCATATCATTCGATCAGTGAAGTTAAGCGACCCTAACCCTAGCCAGTAATTGGATGGGTGACCGCACGAGTTCCCTCCGTGCCTCGGAGAGCACGTTAAGCCGTCGGTCCCGGCTGCCAATTTATCATGATTGGCAATCGTTACAGGTCAGTCGGAGGTTTAAAATAGTCTGACAACTGGTTTAACCCAGATCACAGATTTTCCTCGTAAAAGGGGTTGCGAAGGTCAGCGATTGCCATCTGGGTAGTCGCTTCGTATAAAAATCAGGTGATCAGCCACATCGGGTTGAATCAAGTGCCGACCCTAACAATGTATGGGATTAAGGCCAGGGAGATGAAGACTTATTTCAAGAAATGTATGCTATGCGCATCTTTGCTAAATTAACAATGAAGCATATACAACATAGGGGTAAGCAGAGGTGTTGTAATGTCAATACCACTGCTTTTTAAGCCCGAACGTGGCACTGCACCTGAAGTGCATGTGATAAAAATATTAATGTCAGTTACCTGAAGCTCTATGGTCAGCCCGCACCAGTGTGTCGGCGGACAGTATGTCCTTGGAGTCCACCAACATCTCAAGTTGGAGCGGCACTGCGTCTTCCCCGACCCCACAGCCCGCGGTGCCTCCCTGAGCAACTACTCCTCGAGGACGGTCAAACGAAGGTTCTTGCTTTACGGCTGCTGGGACTGAATCGCTCCAATATGTTTCATTCGCACCCCTAGTGGTCCGCCCTTTGGATCCACCGCAGCTTGACTATAATTTAAAGTGTCAATGATATATTGTTTAGGTTAGTTTGGAAAAGGGTTTAGCATGTTTTCAGGTTTGTGCCTGTGACATTCAATATATACTCAAAACAATACAAAGGTTTAATGTTTGCGTTGTGGACTATAGTTTTAAAAGTTAACTCTATGCTAATCTACATCTACGCTACTATTATAAAGAGGAAAGATTTGTATTTTTGTGTGTATGTTTGTAATGAGTAAACTCAAAACCTACGATACCGATTAAAAAAATTCTTTCACCATTGGAAAGCTACACCATCAACGAGTAACATAGGCTTTATTTTATCCTCGTACTCTCACGGGAACGAGAACTACGCGGGTGAAACCGCGTGACGTCCGCTAGTTAGTTATATAGTCGCCCTGTAGGAAAGTACCTACTGCTATCACAATTCACTATCAGCTATCTGATTTATTTGCTGTCCAGCAAGTTTCCAGTGTAGGTATCTTGGATATTAAGGAGTAGATGCCCAAATATCGACATGAATAAAGGTAATAATGTCAATAGTTACCTGAGTGCAGTTCTTGTCGCAAAAGCGCACCATGAGCGCAAATCGCACGACGTGCGACGTGGGGAAGCGGAAAGCTTTGAACCTCGCTGAGAGTCGTTGGGTGCCACTCATCCAAGATCTGGTGAATGGCGGGAAGTCCACCTACGGAAAAATATTGTATCTTCTTTCAAACCGGCAGTTTACTGGTTCGTATAAATATGAATCTATTCTCCGTCTATCCGTAGTCTGTAAGTTATGCTGGCATCGACAACTGTTTAATACCATGCCATTCAATCGTATCATTCAGTTAATTAAACGGTGGAGGTTGATTATTCGCCCAAGCCAATGAATCAAGTAATAAAAATGTACAAAGTAACCGACATGTTGGTTTGTCAAAAAAATTATTACCAAAAACAATAACCGACGATACCACCTCATCACCTAAATGTGAAAAATAACTTACATTTTGGAGTTCGTATCAACTGCCCGAGTTTAACGTTGATAATAGTGGCCTAATTCCCTCCTCATTTTTTTTAAACGATTACAAAATAATCTTAGAAAACCAGAAAGTATCAAAGCGCCCCCCAATTTGCCAAGACTTAATATTTTTAATATTGTATTGATGAAAATGTAGATGATGCCTGACTGAGTTTCTTTTCAGTTCTTCTCAGAAGGCTTCCGAACCGGTGGTAAATTTTCCACATTTATAAATGCTTTACCAGGACCCAAACTGAATAAAAAAGTATTTTTAATTTTAAGTGAACTACAATTCGTACACAAAGATAAGATAATTTAGAATAATATTATTAAGTTTGTTGTTATTAATTATGTAATCTCACCTGACCAGTCGGACAACCCTTGCTATCCAATAAGAGCACAGAACTGTCTCCAAGTCGAGAGGAAGCCACCAAATGATAGGCTTCTATCTCATTTGCATCTGTAATCAAGCGTAGTTATTAATTAAAGAAGATTGAAGGTTGGTTGATTCACGCTAATTTGGTTTATTAAATTTGTTTTATCCGTCAAATAGCCATATAATCGTAATCTTATCCAATTGTGAAATTAGATCCTCGTCATTTGGCCTAAAGATAGGCTGCCTTCCATTTTGACTTCACACTGAAAATTAACAGTCCTCTTTGTTCTCAAGGCTCCAAAGATATAACAGAAACCATCTTATCAACAAAGGTGACGTATGTATAGTGCCTGAGGCGGCGATAGACTCAACATCTGTCACGTTGGTAATAATCATCTTCGGTGAAAAGTGGGTGTTGTTATTATAACACTTCTGCCTATCCCTTCGGGGAATACAGGCGTGTGCATTTGTATGTATGTGTGATTATTATAATCAAAGGATAGTCTTTGCTTTTTCTGATATATAAAATTAGAAAGGGATGCGTAAGGATATTCATCTATGTTCGCGTGAGTTATTCTAATCTATTCCAAAGAAATTCATGTGGACGCCTACATGAAAGCAATTCAATTTAGAATGAAGGGTTTTTAATGGAAGTATAATGTATACCAGTGGTCTCAATCCTGAGCTCCAAGGGTTCACCAAGGGACACAGCGCCAGCGCCGGTATCGCCCTCGGCGCGCACCACGTACATGGTCAGTGGGGCAGTATTGGCATTGTACACGGCACTGGCCGCAGCCGGCGATATTGCGTTCACCGTATCACTTATGCTGGTGGGTTTCCTGTAACTAATTCTGCAAATACACGTACATCCATGCTTTTATAGAGTACAGCAATATTATCTAAAAGAGCTCTGTACTAGTTTATCTATATAGATAATGAAAACAAATCTACGCCCATCAATCCAAGGAGCACAGCTAGTATTTTACTAGTAGAGGATAATTGTTCACAAGCTTTATATTGGAGATCCACTAAGTATATTAAACATTCAGTGAAGGAATGCCAAAGAACATAAAGAAATATAGGCAGCGACAGATTCTCATCCAACCTTTTTGTTGGAATATTCTTTATGTTTTTATATGAATATTTTATGACAATGTCATTACAGTTTTTGTTCGCCAATGGTTGTGTTATTATTTCACATGTAAAATATTAAAAAAGCCTTCCGCGTAGGAACCTGCCAACAATAGGTAAGTACTGACCCGCTGTCCCGGACGGCGACGCTGGCGTCGACTTGGGTAGCAGCGCGCGCGCCGGGCGAGCATCCCACGCGCACCCACCGGTCGCCCGCCGTCTGGATGATTGGGTTGTTCTGGATCATCACCATCACGTATGCCATTGTTCTATAAAGCATGACAATCATTTTTAACGGACTTAAAACAGGAGGAGTTTCGTTGTTTATGTTTTATGTTCCTATGTACACGAATTACACGAAAATTTTAAGTGTATTGTGTCAAGGAAGGTGATCCCCAATAAAATAACAAAACACAGTATCAGGTTATTAATTTCATATAATTTTCCTTTTTCATTTTAGTAGGGAGGTAACTTAAGGCGGATATTTCTTTTGTATTGATGATGTTACAAGATTCAACCGTGGTCGAAATTCACGTTGATAAATCTAAAACCATCACGTTGTAGAAAATTATGAAAGCAGAGTGAAAAGGGCATCACAAAAATAATATATGTTCCTATTATAAGCTTAGGATATCAACGAAGAATGATAGAATATCATCTTTATCTTGCCTGTTGATAACTCCATTGGGTCCATGGGAGATGCCGTATGCAAAGTTGACATCGCAGTCTCCGTGCAAGGGCAGTGCGAGCCGCACCAGCGGGCCGGCTGCGCGCGCACTGCATCGCTCGCCGCGCCCCGGCACGTACACTCGACCACGAAACGCACCACGCGGGCGATACGTCACTACTAGCTCCGACCCTTCGCACTCTACACTAACTGGGAATTATAAAGATTTGCCGGTAATTAAGAAAAACATGGATAAATACATATGAAAAACAAGGTGGACTTCGAAGCTAAGACCACCTGCAAACCGTGCCGTTGCTCTGCCAATTAAGCTACGTATGTTTACTTCGTTCCTGCCCTTACGTGTTAAGGGTTGTGACATGGGTTCGAATAATTCAATTCGAATAATTAAGACGCATGGAGCAAGTACATAGCCAACTTTACGTAAGTACCTAAACACTCAAAGGAACCGGGCTTCTTATTACAAAGCCTTCGGTTCTACACGGTGGCTACTTAAATGGTTTCTAAAAGCTATTCGTGAAATAAATCCAGCTTCTGAGAACGCACTGTTGAGACATATAACCCTGCGATAGTAGGAGGCGGCAGAGGTCCTCCGCAGCAGCCAAGAGCCGGTGGTGACGAGGTCTTCGCTGTGCAGGTCGCATAGGCCTCGTATGTCGCGGTCACCCAGCACCCAGGAAAATCCACGGCATACAAACCGGTCTTCTACTTCGCACGCCGTTTTACACTAGTTCGAGGTTGAAGAAATATATATTATATAAGTACGTAATTGAGTATTTTATGGCAGCATAGTATACACAAAGCTTATGCCAATTACAGAAAATTAAAGGCTTGGTGTACCTTCAATTAAGTAGAAAGAGATTCACCAGCTCTACCCTCTTCTATTTATTTTTACCTAGGTAATAATAAGTTATTCTAGATATGGAAAACAGTAAAATACAATATAGTAAGTGTTTACTAAGTTGCTTGATTGATATCTAATTGAAAAGCGTAACTTCCACAAGGTACTTTCCTGAGAACTAACTTTAAAATGAGCAATTTATTATGCCATGCCAACGAGTTTCATTAACTACAAATTATTATGTCACAGTAATTATTCGCACGTCAAGTATAATCAAATCAAATCGGAATTGACAAATCAGTTCTCAAATTTCCTCAATGTTCCTACCAGTAGAATGTTCTGTAACAATTCCACAAATAATACCTAAAGTTACATGAATATTTAAATTATCGGTAACTGTAGCCCACATATCTTCACTCTACAGTACGTAACATTAATTAACATGAATACCTACTGCATGTCACGAAGGTAGTCATCGAGATAATACGAGTATATCCATAATTCTACTTTAATGAGCTTTGTCTCAACATATTACATGTTATTTAAAGTGGCAGAAAAACTGGAAAAACATAAGGAAAAATGAATAAATGTAACGATAACACACCTCGTCTTTGGTATAATTCTTGAAGGTGAGCTCGACGTGCTTCAGTGTTTGGTTGTTGTATTCTTCATACGAACATCTGTCTATCTTTTTAGGATCTGTAAAATACAAAAAAATGTATTTGTTAATATCCTACATTTATTCATCATCATTTCAGGCGAAGTGAAGGTAACCTCCCCGTAGATTTCCATAACGACCGAACGAACAGCCTACAGCCTAGGTTTATATAACGTAGGTAAGCTAGAACTATATTCTATTGCTTATTTCTCAGTCAGAGAAATATTGTGAAATCGTATAAAATAATAGACTGCACTGGAAATGAACTGAAATGTCTTTATCACAGATAATCAAATCATAATTAGATAGATTACCTTTAACTATGTTCCTTGTTTTCAACAATACCTATAGGTACAACCGTACCATTAATGATAACGATTTAAGAAAAATTTTTAGAAACAAATCACGCCAACTCATGTTTTTATATATTGTGTTATTTGGATTCATAACATAAACCCGAATCCAACATAATCATCATGCTGAAGAAATAATACATTGATTGTTGGTTACTTACCGAGCTTTGAATTTAAATAGGTAGCCAGTACTTACAGTCATGACTACACTGGTTCTCCATATAAAATGTGTAGTAATTAGACACTCTATAGGACTCCGGTTCAGTGAACTTGTCTTCGCCGTTGAGGATGCAGTTGCCAACTATAAAGTCCGACGTCCTTATTAGTTCCACGTCCGAGCCTCCTTCAGGTCCCACCCATTGTGCTGATCTATAATCATTGAACAATGTTCTTTACGGAAGCAGAAAGATAATAACTGTCCGAATTCCAGTCCTTCCTATGTACCTTTATCTTTATACCCTAGTTCGTATAGGTGCCGCGAAGAGCGCTGACTTTGAATGCGTATAAGTCTATCTCTGTCTGTATGGCGCGACCCGAATAAATACATTCTAATTTATCCACTCTATGTTCGCTGAGCGCTCAAGGCGTGTGACGGCATCTGTATCTATATTTAAAATAAGGTGATTCGGACAATTCCACCGTTACATGAAATATCCCTGTGTCTTCGTCTCCTTCGTGGGATGAATAGGAATTCGTTTTTTTATTCCATACCCTATATTGTCCTACTGATTCTGTTCTTATTTTGATAAAATAGTGTGTCTATCGGTCACGGAAGCAATCCTACTCACATGCTGCCTAATATTTATATTATGAATTCACTTTTCACGACAAGCGGTTCGCACCGCGGAAGGACCGTCAAGTGTGAATCACTGCTAAATATACTGTTATTAAATATGTTATGTCAACAATATGTAACTTGCTACTTAGCCATCTACTTGGTATATGCGTTGACTATATGCAGTGGATGGTAAGTAACACCATGGCCTGGTGTTCTAAACAAGTAAAGACGAGAAAGTGACTATTGTCTTCTAAACGAGAGTTGTTTGATGTTTTTATTGAAATTTACCCATACGTAATTGGTATTTAGATGTGACAGGTGATGCGACCTTTGCTTTGTTCGCTGTAAGTAACTAAGTATGTGGGTTATTTTGGGCACGGTTTCTTTAAGGCTACACTAAATGTACTTTGAATGTACTTTTTAAAAAGTCTAATCGAATAAAGATATTTTTTTTTGACTTTGACTTTGGCTATCCTTGTATTTTTCAATATTTGGCGGCGGTAGGTTACCTACATAGGAGAAAAGTAAGTTTAAGAACTAAAACTACCTTACCTACTAAAAAAGGAATCAAGAAAATCACACAGTAAAAAGTATGAAACAAGGTGATTTCCAGAGGATGCTATGATAATATATTAAAATGTATTGTTTTGTACCTCGTGGCATATGACCACGGCTACTCAATAAACGCCCCTTTAAAAGAAAGACTTACCGATAAACTTCCCCGTTCGGTGCGAATATTGTGTCGTGGCACTCGTCTACCGTCGTGTTGAGGACCACCTTCAAGCGAGTGCTCTCGGCATGCAAGTGGTACCCGGGGGTCACCTCCACGGCCCACCAGCGTGTGGTGCAAGATTCTGGTACTGAAGAAGTTAAAGATATATCAGGATCGGTCCTACATCCTTATAAAAAAAAACCTGTACCTACATCATTTTCATTACTAGCTGTGGAAAGTAGGTACCTACTTAAGTACTTACTTAGGCAGTAGGAAGTAGGTATGTAAGGTATAAATTGAAGTCGCGTCTGTTGGAACGCATCGTTCTTCTAAACTAGGTTACATTACAAATCTTCATAATATGGTTTTAACTATATCATGTAAGAGTTGAATTCCGATGGATTACTTAGAAAGTAAAGAAAAGTCAACCTTTTGAAAGTCTTAAGAAATCGTAACTCAAAGCAAAGCGAAGGCAAGTCCCTAGTTTCGACACTAGAAAATAGAAGTAGCGGTTAACCGATGTACTGCTTTATTGGCAATATATTTATTAAATTCTAGGATAAGTACCTATATGAATGTTCAAACTAACCTAAATAATATTCTACTAGAAAAGCTTTATTTGTATACACACATTCTAAGCACGTCTTCTTGAAGTAAGCGACGTCGTTGTCAACCTTCAGCTGAAGAGACGTCGAGTCGGCAACTCCGTGACAGTTGCCTTTGCTGTAAGCTACCGCGACTCCTGCGCAGTCGACGAGCTCGCGACACCGCGCGAGGCAAGCTCCTGGTTAATTCATTAAAACGATTCATTCATATTGAGGAGATAATGACAAAGCTAAAGGGAGTTTAAAGAGTCTGGATCTACAAAACATACAACCGTATCCAGCTACCAAAATGTGCTGATAGAACAGCCACCGTAGTGCACCACAACGCGCCGGCGGCACCTAAAAGTATTTAACGGCTCCATACTGATGATCGTAGCGCTCTAGTACCATGCTCCACTCTGTGGATTGTTTTACGTTCCTGATATTAGAAGGAACAGGATATTGGATCTAAAGCTCCTTTACGTTCCGTGTACGCTGGCAGAAGGAACATCATTAATCACACTGGATTAACAACACAAGAGTGTTGCGAACATCGATAAAACACGTAGGTACGCTTATTGTTTGGCTTGCCTACATATACGCATGCATATGCTCATGCCTGTATTCCTCGAAGGGATAGGCAGAAGTTTAATTCACTGCATAAAGTACACCTAGATTTCGCCATTTACTTATGTTTAAATGTTTAAGTTCGAGGTCATAGGGAGCGAGACTATTGCCAATATCAAGTCACTAATCCCGACTCCAGGTGGAACATAACAGATAGAAAAACCCAAGAACTCCTTACTTTATCCGCTTACCTTTCAGTTTTAGTAATCATCGCAGGTAGATACCTGTTAGTGACTCCTCTTCTCCGCTCGCAGCATACATGAACACGGGGGCTACTTGCTCTGGACTCGCACCCGTCCACCGAGCGAAGGTCAGCGTTCTTCCCAGGCCGCATTGTGCATATATTCCTATAGAAAATATCATTCAAGACCGTCAAAAATTATAAAGATAGATAAGAGATATTGATGACGAAAGACACTTTTCTTTAGGTTTCTAGTCTTCTATTGACTTTTAGATATTTACCTGCCTAAATCACATTCGATTTATTGCGGGCGTTGAAAAGACAAAATTAAACCAAAACTTCGCATTTGCGTAACATTTCTTCCCTAGCTAAGTATAAGTACCTAAGTACTTATTGTTTTATTTTCACCAAAGTCCTAGGATATTAAGAACCAAAAAAATTTATTTAAACGGACACACTCGCTGTTCACTAATAGAGATTGAACGCTGTATGATTACTTCATAGGACATCAGTGTCCTATGATAGAATAGCATCCTGTATAAAATAAAGACATGAAGAGGGCGACGGCTGGCATGGTCTACTTACTTATGGGTTGGGTTTAGAAAGTTGATCGGGGTTGGGGTTGCATATTTAGCCAGATATTTTGCCTTGGATGCCTGACAATTAATTTAAAGTTGTGGAGGTGTTAGAACTCTCATTGACCAAAGATATTATGTACCAGCCGTATGTCGGACTGACCGATTTTGAGATGCCGTTTCTCTAAAGTGTAAACAGAAAGTGTAAAAATATGTCAATGTAATGGGTTCCTGACCCTACATTGACATCTTATTGCCATGATAGTTTGACTCATATTATGAGACAGATGTATAAATTATGTGTATAAATCTGACACACAGCTGATATGAACTATCATTGCAATAAGAGCTCATGTATGGTATGAATTGAAACGATTGGTATTTTTCACTCATATAAATGATTACTATAATTGTATGTCTATCTAAGTATCACAAATTAATGATTAACTTGTTACGTAATGCGAAGAAAGCGAGATGAATAATGGACGTTCTTACCAAAAGTGCTTAGGTATATAATTATAGACCATTTCGCCGACGATTCTGCATAAAATAGTTTTGATTAAGTTTTACAGCCCGTATCTAATTTGGGAAGTTATACGCATAAGTACAAGTACGGAACTTAGCAAAATGATTTCCAAGGCAAGGAGAGCTTCTTAACAAGGCTCTCTGTGCTAACACATGACATAATCTCACTCCTTTGCTGTAATCCAATCGCAACATGAGTGTCTGTCTCTTGTCCTCTAAAATTGGACTGGTGTAACAAACATCATAGGCTCACCTTTAGACTAATTACCTTCTATGTTTATTTTTCGAGAGAATATACCTACCTACTGAACTGAATACACCCACTCACTATTTCATGTCAAATTGCAGTATAGTTTAACTTTAAAATACCCACCGGACCATCATTGTGCTAGGTGTCCTACGGTGGGTCTGAAATGCTAATTTTTTTTCTATTGTTTAAGAAGACAGTACTATGGTTTTGGAATGTAACTCCTATTTATATTCGCAGCAGGCACCCACTACAATGCGAGCGCAGTTTAATTTGAAGGTATGTCCAATCAAGTGCCCCGCAGGAGCGTGCTAATCACCGCCATGGGGAATTATGTCTATATCCCCTAATACAACGACTAAGAGTAAATATTATAGAGGTAATAATCAATTACACAATCATTTCATTGCTAGGCACATCCTCACGAGATCCTCGACGCTCATGAGCCTGAGGGCTGAAAAGGTTCCCAGGATGAAACCAATATATTTATATACTAAGTTACCTACAAATAAAATTACAAAACAGGTAGGTATTTAGCATATGTAGCTACTATATCTAAGTACTTTCTTGCCTACTCTGTAAGAAGTTAGTTCACAATTTTACACTTTATTCAGATTCCCTATTTAGCAAGAACGTAACTGCTAGAATTCAAAAGTTAGAAGTAGGTAATTATCTAATATTTTTATGTTCATCGCTATAATTTCGGCGTTCCAATACTTCTAGGTACCTTATACATAGGTCGTATAAGCTCGACGCCCTACAATATATGCGGTTCGAGTCGTCCGACGAAAATACTTTGAACAGTTTTTCTTTTTGTGCGTAGCACTACTAAAATATTGTAAAGTAATGAATCATACTTACCATTAACAAAGGTGAGCACTGATAAAACAATGGCGATTCCATATGGCTTCATAATAAATATGTACACGTACACGTCACGAATCGTCTGATTAATTAAAGTTACAATTATTCGCTTCACAACAGTTCACATTTTCACGAAACATTCTTTGGGAATATTGCGGTTGCGTTGAATCCCGCAAGTGTTCACGCGTAATACTGGCACCTAAGGTGGTGCACTAAGGAGGTACTTCGGGACCCACTTGCGCAATCAGACACGCCCTCTGTGGACACTTCCACTGCACCTGTACCAACAAACCACCGGCTTTTGTCACCGAACTATTTTAATACTTGTTTGATTCAGAACGGGAAGTTTTAAGACGGCGTAAACCAATGAAATTCAATAAATTATGACGATATTAAGAGTAAATATCACATTTTTAAAAGATTTGTCAGTTTTGATTGATGGTCCTGTTGTTCAGAGTTTTGGCTTTTCGTGTTTGAGATTGCAGTTCTTGAATAGAGCGATGGGTGGTCGCGATGCTCGCGGCACGCATTGGACACTGAAACTGTAGTAAAGCATGAAGTGCAGTCATATGGCGGCCCCCACTATCCGCGCCCGCTCCGCGACCTTGCAGTTTATTATTATGGGTTTACTGACAATTTACAACAGTGTGACGAGTCTACGGCAAACGATAGTGAAACGACACGATAATCACGACTAGGAGTCCAAACCTCCGTGTTGCGGTGTTGTGCAAGAACGGTAAATGCGGGCCTAGGTTTAACAGCCCCATAACGTCATTTCATGTCACTTATCTACGTTATTTCAAGCTGCACATGTATTTTGAAAGCATCCGTCAACTATAAGTTGGTAACGTGTAATTTGCATACATTGATACTTGGATAGTTTGCATAACTTCCTTCACCCGGATAGCTCTTGTTAAGTACTAGTTACATATTAGCATCTTCACTTCCATCGGAAATTGCAGGGACCTGTAAGTTTGTATATAATTTACTGGAACTATGGGAAACTCGAAGAAGTCATTACACCTATTATGTTAAACACTATTGTACGTAAGTACGTAACACATTTGCATACGCTGCATTTTCCATAGTATCATTGGAGTATGAAAACTGTAAACAAGAGTGATTGATAATTTAGCTTAAATACACCTGTCTGTCCGCAAATGACCTACAAAACGTAATCTGTTATGTTAATTCGATTACATTCATTCTATTGTTATGCTAATGGACATCCAGCGAGTCACGGTATCGAATGGCGTGGCTATTATGGCCAATATGACACTGTAAAAAGTTTTAAAGACAAACAAACAAGGGCACAGTACCATGAATACCTAAGTGAAGGTTGTACTACTTACTTATGAATGAATTTGTAATATGCAAGAGTAAGTGTCTTTTGCCTGAATGGCAGTTATTTAAATTCTGGTATGCATGGGCATAGCAGAACTTATATAACTGCAATACTTCTCAGTAGGTATGAACCTACTGAAAAGTATTTTATATTGTTTTCAAAGTATCATCCTATAGAAATATACATTTAATTAGAATTTTAAACATACCCAAAGAATTATTGTAATTCAACATTTTTGTTGTTTGAAAGAACAATTTTGAAAGTTTGGAAATTGGCGGTGTTTCCACCCCCGTGCCTCGGAAAGCACGTTAAGCCATTGGTCCTACGCTTGATCTCTCTCCGGTCGTATCGGATTGTCGTCCCATCGGACTATGAGAGTGAGGGAATAAAGAGTGCACCTGTTTTTGCGCACACACTTGTGCACTATAATATCTCCTGCGCACATGGCTTATCCTCGTTGAGATTAGCCGCCGTAACCGAAAGTCGATAGGAGATCATTATTATTATTACTAACATAACTTTTGTAATTAAATAATAAATATTGTAGCATAGAGTACAAAAAGTCCTATTATACACGCACAAGCCGCACCACCTAATTTTCGACAGTGAATTGTAGTATTACTGAATAGGTAGGTATATTTATAGTATTATTGTAGATAGGTATACCGTCTTTATGTAATTGGTCAATGCACAATCGACGGCGATGCTTTGTATTGTTAAATGTAGGCAAGTCCGATGGCCACCGGTTAGGAGTGTCCATATCTAGCGAAATACTTATCTCGGCATGTTTATAGCCGATCTAACAACAATAAATTGTGTTCCAGAAGACTTTTTTTTGTTTAGGATAAAATTAACAAAGAGAGCAAATAACAATAACACACAATTTTAACATCTATACAAATAAATACAATTAAAGTGTCTGTTTGTAATTCCAAATTAACAGCTTTTTACTTAATGCATATGAAAGTATATACGGTACTAACATAAAAAAAAATATTAAATGATTCTCTGTCTGTTTATTCTTAGTTAATTTAACTTAGGCTTCTTTTATTGTTTATTTTCATTAGGGTTCCGCGGGTCACCTATGAAATTAAGTATATCCCGAAGAAACCGCAGGGCACAGCTATCAATTACCTATACTGCCGTGATATTTCATAATGCTCTTATCTACCAAAACCGTTGTATTGAATTACTTGCAAAAACCACATTTAAAATTTAAACTCATGTGACTTTTCAATGATAACACCTATTTGAGACTTGGAGGTAAGTACTTGGATTATTTCCAAAACTATTCAAGTATTGATAGATGGATAGTTTATTTTTCTCACCAGCATTAAAAGTTAAAACTTTGCTAACGGCTTTGTAGATATACCACGGCAGTATAATACGATCCCTAGGAATAAACGGCTAAGTCACAACCTAAGGCCTAAAAACAAAACTAAGTCCTAAACTTACTATGATTCGTAACTGTTTTTTAAATTTTGATGATCGTCAGCTACTTTCTAGACGATCAAGTTATTTAGTAGTTTGACACACCATACACGTGCTCATTTTTTTTATTTTGGAGGGCCAGCTGTTATCATAGTTCATCTCTAACGTCCGGCTTAACATAATATCCGTCACACAACTATAATTAGATAATTTCAATGAGGAATTTGTTTGTATAGAAAGTAACACACATTTTCATCAAAATTCCGCATGTGGATGAAATAACAGATAATAGGGTCATATAAAAAAATAGGAAAGTATATGTGTCATCACGAGTTATGAGCTTGAATTCGCAGTAGTAGTTATCTGAGTCTTATACGAAGCGACTGCCAACTGATCGTCGCAACGCCTTTAACGAGGAAAATCTGTGATCTGGGTTAAACCAGTAGTCAGACTATTTTAGGCCTCCGACTGACCTGTAACGATTGCCAAAGATGATAAATTGGCAACCGGGACCGACGGCTTAACGTGCTCTCCGAGACACGGAAGGATCTCGGGCGGTTACCCATCCAATTATTGGCTAGGGTTAGGTTTGCTTAACTTCGCTGATCGAATGATATGCGCAATAGCAACTGTGCCAAGAGCTCCTTCTAGCCCGAATAAGAATATGCGCAGTTCATCATACTCCTGCCCTTATCCCATGTTATTTGTGGTCGGCGCAATGTGTTCTTCTCTTCCATTTCTCTCTATCAGCCGTCATATTTGTATTTACTCCTATTTTAGCCATATCATTTTTCACACAATCCATCCATCGTTTCTTAGGTCTTCCTTTCCCCTTGTAACCATCCACATTCATAAAAAAAAACTGCGCAGTTATCCCCACTATTTTCGCTGAGGGCTCATAGCTCGTCTCGGCACCTGTACCACGGTTGCTCAGAAAAACAAAATCAGTTTTAGGCAATAGATATTATATTTTGGTACGATGCTTCGCAATTTAAATAGCTATTTTGTAAATTGTGCTCATTTATAATTTGATATATATTGTGCAACGCTCTAGGAACCCTATTATGATTTGTATTTACCACAGTAACGTGAGTACATAACAACTGGTTCTGAGTGCTTAGTGCGAGTTTTCTTAAAATCGCCGTCACAAGCCATCGCGTTGACGTAAACGAAGATTTTTAGTTATAGTATAGTTTTGTCCGTGAGATGGCGCTGTTTCCATCCTATACAAATCTGTGTTTACGTCGACGCGGTGACATGTGACGGAGGCAGTAAAAACTCGCACTAGTACTCTGTACCCCGAACATAGGTTTTAACGTTAAACTCTCGTCCGAGTATTTTCCTCATTTTGTATGGGAACGTTAAAAAGCGCCCCAAGCGGCGAGTTTTACGACTTCATACAAAAAATCGCAAAACGCAAGGTCAAGCGACGTTTGACCGTGTCAAACCCTATACTTAGGGCACTGTACATATAAAAATACATTTCAGGTACAATCAACAATACTTTGGTTTCATGACTCATATGTTTTCATTATTTATGTTAATTTAAATTTATCATACTTACTTTTTATTAACAAATTGACAAATATGCCGATTTTAAATTTACAATGGAATTAATATCATAATAGTATTCAATTTAAGTGATGTAAATAAATTAGCATAATAATATATGTTTACAAGCATAAATGTATAGATAATACAAAACGTAGTCTCTCTGTAATATAGTGGTTTCGCATTAGTTTGTTTAAACCAATAACCGTTTTTTAATACTCACAAATTCCGTTAAAATTCATCAAAATTATCTTAACATTTGGCAAATAGCTTCTACGATATTTTTACTTCACTTACAATCCAAAAAAATACTTTAGAAAAACGTGTTAACTAACTTTAGAATAAGAATAGCTACTTCATAAAATACTACTCATTTATATAGAAAATAATCGAAGTTGTAACTTTTTAGAGGAAATACAATCAGATGTATGTTTGACGAGTTACAATAGTTAGGGGCACCTAAGACATATACTGTAGGCAGAGGTGTTAGTTGTAATAACAACACCCACTTTTCACAGATGATTAAGTGCCAACGTAACAGATGGTGAGTCTATCACTGCCTCAGGCACTATACATACGTCTTTGAATTACTTGTCAGACATATGTGTTTTACTCACACTTACGACGTTTTTGATTTTATGAGTGTATTATACGAAAAGTCACGACATGTTAATATAATTGATAACGGCGTGTAGATGCGATTTTTTGTTGGATATGTTGTCGCTTTGAGCAAGATTATGCAATAGCATCTTAAAATGCAGCACAATGCGCTTACACCTTAACAATAAATAATAATAAAATATAAATATAATACAAAGTACACGACTGTTAATGCTGTTCCGACAAAAAATCCTATCGTACACATCAAAACGTCACCTTCCGTCCATTACTACAGTACATTTGAAAAATTTAACAACTTTTATAATAACAACAAAAATTCAACAAACAAAAAAGGAAACCCAAAATCAGGTACCCAACAAAACATAAATATTTGGCTCTAGCAAGGTGACTAATTGGGGGCCCACTATGATCGTTTTGGCAGCATCGACTCTTTAGCCACAGTATAAATATAACCTTACTACAAGCAGTAAGGAATCTAGGAACAAATCGTTCAAAATGACTCACTCGAGATACTACGTAGCCTTGGCGTATTTGACAGACATTTTTCTGAACTTCAAATCGACACTACTTTGACAGTATTGAAAGTAGTAAATTTAAAGGTGCAACCTCATGCAGCCGCCCGACGCTCGTTTCCAGCGACAAATGGGGTCACATGACCCCATTTTAAATTTCCGGCAACTCAAAAAGGAACTACATCATGCAGTCGCTCCAATCACGTATCGCTACAGATCACATGACCATCAGGTTGCACTTTAATAGTGATAACCCACGATCGATGGAGCAATCATTCTTATTTCAAGTTTTTGGCCTAGATTCGATACTGCTTATATTTATAATGTGCTTTAGCTTTGACGTTTCATTTCATGGTAGCCAAGAAATGTCACTTAGATGTTTTTAATACGTGCTACATTAAACGATCCTAGTTTGCACCCTGATATGGCAACACTGGTAACGCGGTGGGTGGGTATGATATAAGGTAAGCTATTTGGTGGGGATGCGGTCTCGTAGATACGACAGTATAGATGCGGTCCCTTTGGCCAGGATCGCATGTCGAGGTTGGCGGAAACAATTACCCATCAACTCTAGCGATCTGGAAACATACAAACTACTTTATAGATTGAACGATATATCACGTTACGAGTATGTTAATAAGCACTGTACCCTAATTACGAGTTTTATAACGTTTTAGCTATCTATGCTCACTAGCGTCACCTGCAATATTTGTAGGAGGTGCTATACAATTTTTCATACAAATAATCGGCGGAGTCGCTAGCGAGTATATATTACGAAAACGGTTGCAAACCCGTGATAGAGGTACAGAAGAAGATATGGTAATTTTTTTGTTTCAAAATTTCTATATATTCTGCATTCTATACATCTATAGAGATAAACACACACACGTACACATACACATTTCACAAACCCTGCCCTGTGTAATTTAATCTAGTTTTGTATTTATTTTAAGAGATGTGCTTTTAATTTTAATTTAAATTTATTAATGTATACCAACCGTACAACGGTATATAAGCATGCGGTGTTCACCTTTAAGTGATTGTACATTTAGTTTCATATTGATATTGTCATTTGATTGTGCATGTAAAAATGTAACAATTGTTGGTGATCCTAAATAAATAAATAAATAAATAAATAAATAGAGATAAATAAAATTGTTGTGTTTGTTTGTAATTCCAAAATAGCAACTTTTCATTACATGCATGAAAATGATTTATTCAGTTTAGGCCCTGGTAAGGCACTTATGAATGTCGAGGAATTTGACATACTGAAAGTATATACGGTACAGACAAAAAAACATTCTGTCTTCCTGTTTGTTCCGGCTAATTACCGAAACGGCTGTACCGATTTTAACGGGACTTTCACTAGCAAATAGCTTATGTTACAAGGAGTAACTCAGGTATTAACATCAGCCATGAAATTAAGTCTACGTAAAAATGAGCTGTGAGGAAATTAGGAAGGGGAGTGTTATGCTTTAAACATTATTGAAAACTACTTGATTGATCTTAATTTAATGCATTAAAGTCTAACATCGATTGCAGTTTTTCTCTGACAATCGTGTTGTATTTAATTTAATTGCTGTATCAATGATCATCTCCCTGGCCTTATCCCATACATTGTAGGGGTCGGCACTTGCTTCAACCCGATGAGGCTGATCACCTGATTTTTATACGAAGCGACTGCCATCTGACCTTCGCAACCCCTTTGACGAGGAAAATCTGTGGTCCGCCTTATTTAGGCCTCCAACTGACCTGTAACGATTGCCAAAGATGATAAATTGGCAACCGGGACCGACGGCTTAACGTGCTCTCCGAGGCACTTATTAAATTATGTAGATATGGTTATGTCACCAAGATGCCGAAATGGAGACGTTCAAGTTGTCAGAACACTACCTTCTCAAGTTATTATAATTCTTTTTGATAATTGACAAACTGCGTACCAAAATTTATTTTGGCTTGTTTTGTTGGGTCTTAATAATGTATCTTTACTTTTAATATCTTTGGCTGAAATAAATCTATACTAATATTATAAAGCAGAAAGATTTTGTATGTAAGTGGCTCAAAAAGTACTGGGCCGATTTAAAAAAATCTTTCACCATTTGAATGCTACATTATCAGCGTGTAACATAGGCTATATATTATCCCCGTACTCCCACGGGAACGGGAACTACGCGGGTGGAACCGTGTGATGTCCGCTAATATATTTATAAGGTCAAAGGTACCTTAAATGTGTAAAGTTGCCGAGCTCCGGCGGGACAGTAAATATACTATTGTTGGTCAAGTCGAGAACAGCCAATTTCTTCAGTTTGGCCAGCGCGTCGGAAGACACGTTTATTTCTTCAATCCGGTTCTCAGCTGCCAAGAGTATTTCCAAATTTTCAAGCTCATATATGCATCGTGGGATTTTCGTCAACCTAATAACAGTATAATGCTGGTTTTAGAGGATAATATATATATTTATTTAGTGACTCGAAGGACCATAAATTTAACAAGCCATAAGAAATCTATGTTTAACATGATCTATACATGTATATTTACTTGTATAGCTATAGTATATAAGTTTAAAAGATAAATGATAATCATCAATGGTCATCAAAAATCAACTAATTATCCGTCAGTCCTAATGTCAAGTTTGATTAAATTTAACTTATTGATTGAGTTATAAAACCTACCTGTTGTTTGAAACTACGAGTTCTCGCAATTTTCTCAAGTCACCGAGCTCCAAAGGCAGGTCGCTCAAGCAATTTTTGCCCAAGTCGATAAATTGCAAGTGAACACATTGCGATATGTCTGGGGGAATACTTGTTATGTTGTTGGACGCCAACACTAGCTGTGATAGAGTTTCTCGGATTTGACATACTCTGAAAAGAGATATATTAAAAAGTTTCACATTTATTTTTCTTTAAAAAAATATTATCTCCCAAAAACGTGTCAAACAGTGTTAGTAGTTCCAACACCCAATTCCCCTCGAATATAATTTAAATGTAGTTCAGAATATGCACAATATGTTCAAACCGATAAAATAATTTAGTATGGAAATGTCGCCTTCAATCTATACAGATAAATAAAATTTAAGTGTCTATTTCATCATCATTAATTTAAGAGCTAGGCTCTTGTCGGTGAAGCAATCGCCAACCCTCTCTATTGTCCGCCAAAACTTTAACTTCCTTGTACGACATGACGTTGACTTTTTCCTTCAGCTGTTGTATATAACTAATCCTTGGTCTCCCCTCTTCTACGCTTTCCTTCTATCTTCCCTTCTATGATATTTTTGATGAAAGCGTCATGTCGTAATAGGTGTCTATTTGTAATTCTAAAATAACAGCTTTTCACTAAATACATATGAAAGATAATATAAATATACGGTACTGACTTGAAAAAATTTTTTCACAAATTTTCTGTCTTTCTATCTGTGTGTCTGTTTGTTCCGGGTAATCTCTGAAACGGCTGGGCCGATTATAACGGGACTTTCACTGGTAGGTAGCTAATTTTACAAGGAGTAATTTATCCTACCATGATTTAAAAAAAAGCAAAAAAAAAACTGATTGTTCCGTGGGAATCAAATTAAATCTACGCGGGTGAAACCGCATGGTACGGCTAGTTTATTATTAAAGATATGCGTTACCCGAGGGGCATAGTGGTCAGTTTATTCTTGGACAAATCGACGATATGTACTTCGGCGTCTACGGCTGCCTTGAACACGTCCTCGGGCACGTGATCCAGCTCTCGTCCCGGCAACATCAGCGCTTGACTCTTCTTCAATGTGTATCTATGATAACAATATATATAATAATATAATATAAAATATTTTTCTATTTCATTAGACTTCGTACAATGTTCTTCCAAATCTTCAGAAGGAACATTAAACGAGGTTATAAATGATACCATCGGGTTCGGAAGGTTGCTTTTGCGACAAAAAGTCAGTAATTTCTCATTGCAAAAAAATATTTTACAAGTTGTAAAGGTTACAGTGTAATCTCGTGACATTAAAGCCCATGGACACATTTTGAGCATTAGAGCTATGTCCATAATAATATTGTACATAGGACATATTGCTGAATGGAGACCACTTTCGAGGTATGTAACACTTAATAGATTGTTTTTATAGCTTGCTTCTATACATGTCATCTTTAAAGAAAGGATTAACATACAATTTATCAATTTCACAAACAAGACCTAACATTTTAAAGTATCTATACCTACTAAAAGATATATAAAGCTGAAGAGTTTGTTTGTTTGTCGGAATTGAAAAAATATTTCAGTGTTAGATAGCCTATTTATCGAGAAAGGAAATGTATCATCACACCAAGACCAATCGCGGAAAGTTAACATTAGCCCACAGTAATTATTCCACGCTGACATTGTCTCGAGAAGAAGCAAATTTTTAAATAAAGGAAGGACTCACTTATCAGGCCAGTTGTTGTCATTATATCTGGTTTCGGAGACAATGTCCTCAGTGATGCGATCACGGAGGAACTTCATCATGCGGTCGGTGCCGCCTCGGATCACGTCCTGGCGCACGAATGACAGCTTGTTGCCGGCCATATTGATGCTTTGGAGCTGAGATAACAGACCCAAGTTTTTTGGAAGCCTATAAAAGAGTAAAAATATGTCTTATACAACGTTGGGCGATAAAAGAGATGGTCATGAATTTCTAGAGCTTGCCTTGTTTATGCATTCATAGTATTTTTTGGGTCTTGTATTCCAAGAGCGCGAGCAACAACAATAATGATGCTCAGCCTTGCTCAGTTACTCGACATCGATATCGACTGGGTATTTTTTAACGTTTTGTATGAAAAAGTAAAAGCACCTCTATTGGCGAGTGTAGGAAGTTTCGCGTTTCCATACAAAATATCGAAAAAACGCAATCGATATCGTTAAAGTTAAAACATGTTAAATTTGGAGTACTGTAATTACATATAGGTATATCGAAGAACCTTGCACCAGACATTAGATAATCTTCTAAAGTATGGATAAAACAATTAATTATGCTTTTTTCCATGTATACACATGCATTTATGTGAATTGAGTATGAAAACGTTGTTTAGTAAATTAAACAATTTTAATGTATGGTTTATCTATATACCTAATCAACATAAAACCATCAATGTTATACGAGCATTATATCAGGCAATAAAACACGATGTTGACGGCCTTCGGTCAATTGTGTTCTCCTGTAGTCATGCACTACTGTACATTTTATTGTTATTTTTCTGTTTGGAGTATTGAATAGATACGATGCGATTATATATTCGATTGAATTCTACCACAAACTATTTAGAATTGGTGAACGAGGGAAGTAATCCCAAACTGATGCCACCTGTTTATCGTTCGGAAGAATTCGTATAATATCGTTTGTTCTGTGATCAAACGCGTTAATACATCTTTAACAAATTCACTGCTAACATTTCAACTTCTTCGTAAATTCTCGAACAGTTGAACGCGTTAAAGAGTTTACCTTAAAGTCGCTATTTCTATACCAAATTACATTGTCAGTTTGAAAACATCATTCTTCTAAAGTACGTAACGGACCATGATATGGTTTACGGGTTACAGACGCATGTAGGCGATGAATCAGATGGAAACCGCTAAAAAACATTGAATATTTATAGATGGTAGAAAAAAGTCAACGATTTCGTCGCTAGATGGCCGCTTTTTAAAAAGGAACGAACACGAATGGATTATTTTTAGTACCAAACTTAAAAAAACCAAAAATTCATCTATCGTTTTATGATTGATTCATATTCCATTTGATGATTACATGACCTCTGTAAATATGGCACCGGTGCAAAACCACACCCCGTATGAAAGGAATTTGTTTGTATTCTATGCTTCTACTTTGAAAGTCAAAGAAAATCAAGGTATAGCTTACTTGTTCAAGCTGTTATTAGTAAGATCAAGTCTCTTCAACTTCTGCAGCAGTGATATGTTCTCTGGCAACACCTCCACTTTGTTGTCCCTGATGTTCAGCACATTCAAATGCTGCATTTGATCACAGAACTCTTCTGTGATCTCCTACAAAATATTCAAACATATTATGTTAGTATTTCTTAAACTTTCGCGATTTAAATTCATTTTTAAAGTTACTCGGAATCTGTCTAATATTTTGAAAGTAACGGGTGGGTTACACCAATCGTGGTCCAAGGTTGAGGTACGTTATTTTGAAAATATTATTGTGATAAGACCCGAATAACTTTAAATATGGATATTATGGTAGTTACAGTGTTTTACGCCAGCGCATACTGGAGTGGAAGCTTTATACCTCTCTATGCTTATTATAAAGCATGTCTTCAAGCTTATAGTTATATTAATATTATAGCTTAAAAGAAAAATTTGTAAAGCAAATTTGATTTTGGCAGTATTTCACATGTGGATGGCTACAAGGAGAGGACCCAAAAATCGATGGACGGATTGTGTGAAAGATGGTATGGGAATGGGAGTGAGAGAAAGAGAGATTGGGATTGAATACAGATATTGTAGCTGTTAGAGAGAAATGGAAGAGAAAAACACATTGCGCCGATCACAAATATGCAGGGGTGAGTGATGGGCAGAGGGCAGGATGGTGAGTGTTACTAATCCCAAAATACGAAATTACTCTTTAAAAAATATTAATAAAAACGAAATGGATAGCACCACTTAATATTTTCGAAAGTACGATAAGATTGTGGTGCACATTAAAAAGCATTTCAAGTGTTGGTGTGAGAAGCAATTGTGTAACAGTGCTGTGTTTATTATAGATGCCTTCACTAGTTATGAGCGTTGACTTGAATACGCCCTAGTAATTTTATGAGTCTGTCTTATCTCCCTGGTCTTATCCCATACATTGTTGGGGTCGGCACTTGATTCAATACAATGTGGCTGATAACCTGACTTTTATTCGAAGCGACTGCCATCTAACCTTCGTAACCACTTCTACGAGATAAATCGGTAATCTGGATTAAACTAGTTTTCAGACTTTCTTAGGCCTCCGACTGACCTGTAACGATTGCCAAAGATGTTAAATTGGTAACCGGGACCGACGGCTTAACTGGCTCTCCGAGGCACGGAAGGAACTCGGGCGGTTATGAGTCTGTCTTTGTAAAGCGCGACACGCATCAAAATAAATGCGCAGTTAACTGAACTTGTGATGGCAACTGTACAGTGAATTAAGACTAGTATTATGAGTGTAATTATTTTTACACAATGAATTAACATGCATGCTCTTACATTTAAGTGAAATTAGTCATGTGTTTGTTAGATCTTATAGAGATTACTAAACATTCAAACAATTCCAAAAGGAATAACTTCAAATGAATATAACCTTGATGAAATTGTTAGCCAAATATATTTCCTTCAATGCTGTACAACCATAGAAGTCCGGCAATTCTGCAATGTCATTATGATTAGCTTCCAATATTTCCATTTTCCGAAGCTCACCCAACGGAGGTAGTTTTTTCAGGCTATTGTTACTTAAATTAAACTTCTTCAGGTCTATAACAATGGGAAATAAGGAATGAATAAGTACTATTAAGTAGGTTTTCAATGCTGTAGCCCAATTCACATAATGAGAACCACCACAATATTGTAGAGTGGTGAATACAATTCAGTTTCAATACTTTTGGATTTGTCATTCAAGTTTAAGTTCTATCAAACTATGATTTTGGAAATCACAAATACCACATTAAGATAGAACTTTGATCAATGAGTATTTGAATTGTTTTTTTTTACATGAATTGGGTGGGCTTCAATGTGGTCTATCAACTTAAATGTAAATAATAGAAAAACATGGATATAACCAACTCACCTCTGAGGTTCACAATATCAGGCGGTAGCTCTGTGAGGTGATTGTTTGAAAGGTTCAACTCAACCAAACGGACCAAGTAGCCCATACCAGGTGGCAGGCTGGTCAATTTATTATGTGATAAATCCTGGAAAAAGTCAGACAGTTCTCTATGAATGGTTTACCATTTTATAAAATACTTAAAGCTCAATGAATTACTTTTAAATATTTTATTAATCTATCCATGTTGGTATGTAGTCAAAATAGCATAAGAGAGATAAACTGGAGAGTGGGATGTTGCCGTAAGATTATGAAATACATTTCTAGAAACATACCACAAAGTTCAACATGACAAAGTCACCAAAATCAGGTTCAATTTTCTCAAGTTGATTGTGTGAAATGCTGAGCCATCGCAACTCCAACAGCTTATAGAAATCCTTGGGCAGGGCTGTCAGCTTGTTGTGGTCCAGACTCAAATTGGAAAGGTTCTTCAGCTCTCCAAACTCAGGAGGCAGGCTTGATATGGCATTGTCATGAAGCTAAATCATAGGAACCAAACATTATTCATGATTACAAAAAGGGCTGTAATTTATGTTCACCTTGTATTTAATGCAGTAAACACTTCATTAAACATCTGTATAAGGGCTCAGTTTTTAAGATGTCTACAATTTAACATTGTGGTCATACATAGGTGTAAAATCTATCCTTATGTGGTCAAGTATAAATGCAGTGCTGCTTACCTTGAGTGTAACAAGTTGTTGGAGAAGCTTGACATTATGGGATATTGTTTTTATTACATTTGAGCTCAGGTCAAGTGTCTTAAGCGGCTCCGCATTCCACCAGTTGCCGAGGTCAGACCTCGCAAAGTCGACCTCTTTGGTGTCATCCATAACCAATTCATCAATTTTCCACACATCTTCTGGCACTGTGTATTTAAAAAAGGAACATAAAAAAAGTTTGATTTATATTATGTAACCAAAGCAAAACAAACAGGCAGGAAGTAGGCAGGAAACGTATAATTTAGCCATTTATCACCCCTGTGTTTAGTCTCGTCTGCCACTTAGCAACAATTTTTTCCTAATAAAACAACTTTGTATTAATAAATCATACCTGTTCCAAGCCCTCTGTTGCATAAACTCAGTTGTCCAGTGCGTTTTGCGGATTTGATTAAGCCCACTGATAACACACTTTCGTCTTCTTTTTTATCTTGAAGATGAAACACTGGTTTGTTAGCAAACTTTATCCTAGACTTAGATTGAGGTCTATGAGACATTGTTGTTTGTTGACTTGTAGAATTTACGAAAACCTTTAGATTTTAATTTAGTTTCCCTCTTTTTAGATCAATGTAAACATGTCTTGTTGTTGTTGAACTTATATTAATATAATGCACTGCACACACACTAGCATCAAGTAAAGTGCGTGACTTGAGTGAGTGAAGTATATTTTATTTTTGTTTGTATGGGTGCCGCTGACAGAAGACAGCCACAGTCAGTAATGTCAGTCAATAGTGACATCTGTCAAATAAATAATCTTCAGCTGATGGTGAGAGGCAAAGGAAATATAGCCAATACAGTCGTATTAAGAATCAAATTATCACAACAGTATTAATTAATCCCTGAAGAAAAGTTATCGTATAGCTAAATACAATCATTTAAATGACTAAAGATTTATGAATGTTACGTGTGTACGTTAATATTTATATGCCTTAAAATTTGGTGAGATATGTGATTCTTGTGCCCTTAATAAGACCTATTATGGTACAAAATTTCATGTAAATAAATATTATTTCCATTTCTAAGTACTTCTACTCCGTGGTCAGTATGATTATAAGAATGATCATCTACAAAATAAGGTCTCACAACATTTTTTCATGTTACTTAACTAGGTGCAATGGACATTTCATGTCTATGGGGAAATAAAATGGGATATGTACAGGAACATATTTCTATTTATTACCTCCAATTTGTCTTGATATAGGTAGTGGCCTCTCATCCATCATGATTAAATTTATTGTGATCACAATGTGTTCAATCAAGTTTTTTTCTTTTGAAATAATGCTGATTCAGAATGGTTTAAATAGGTACCTACTATTAATGTAAATCTGATGATGGATCCTTAAAATTAATTGCAATGTTTCAAGAGGTTCGTAAAATATGTTACATAATTTTTATTCAACTAACCCAATAGGTAGGTTATTTGGAAGATTAAATTATTCGAGTTTTATTATTATTGTCAATGTCAGAAACAAAAATAGACAAATCTAAATGACTTAGGCAATTTTGATTTGTCTATTAGTTATTACCCTTTTTAATCTATGTGATACTCATGCAAAAAAAAGAAACCAAATGTATAAGAAGATAATTAAAAGAGATACGTTAAGTACCTACCGTTAATTTAAGTAAAGTTAAATTCAGATAACAGTAAGAATCACTTTTAAAAATGTATTTTATTTACATGAATCAAAATACTCAAAAAGCAAGTATGTATATACTTGTGTAATAAAATATAGTACAAGCCGTGCAAGAATACGTATAAGTACCCAAATCCTAGACATAAAAAATACCTATACCCGAATAGGTAATTCCTGCTATCTAGGTACCTTCTGTAACTTGGTATTAGCTACCCTCTACGCAATTCGGCACTTATGTAGGTAAGTACTTTATCTATTTTAATTGGAAACTATTTCAAGCAAATCAATGATAATCAATCCCTCCTTATAGGCTTATTTAGAACTTTTTAGTTTGACTTTAAGTTTGGTAGGTACTTACCAAACCTTTAGGTACATACATACATATGCTCACGCCTGTATTCCCCGAAGGGGTAGGCAGAGGTGGTGTTATCACAACACCCACTTTTCACCGAAGATGATCAAGGGCCGACGTGATAGAGGGTGAGTCCATCACCTTTAGGTACCTTCCTATATAATAAATATATGGTAATAACCCTAGTCGAATAAGGCAAAAGGAAATGTCGTACAAAATTAGTATCATAAGAGATTTTATTAAGCATTACGAATTATCACAGACATCATCAACGGATTTATTTCATACTTAGTGGTAGTATCTAAACGTACCCTAATTAGGTACTCATACTGAAGTTTGACTGACTTACTTAATTTTATGTAACTTAAATACTCCTTCTAGTACCTACAGACTAGAGCGTCATCACTAAAATAAAAACTGCGATATATGTGGCAAATATGTGAGAACACTTTAGAGATGATGCTGGATTCACATGAAATCTGTATTCTGTATGAGATCCACCTCTACTTCTCTTTTCATTCCCTTCAAATACTTTTCTCCTCAATTGAATGGCGCTCTCTTCGTTACTTCTCCAGTAGATTGGTGCTAGAGTTGCTAAGCACTGTAAAAAAATTAGGTAAATAAGTACTTAGGTACTTATTCTAAAATTAAACTTTCTCAATATAAAAAATATGCCCACGCTACCTCTGAAGGGTCTCCAAAGTGGTAAGCGGATGGATTTTAAAGACTTTTCACCGAAGGTAGGCAAGAAGTGCCCGCTTGATAGATGGTGCATCGCCGTCATACGCATTCATAGATTTTACTGTAGGTTTCCGCACGATGTTTTCCTTTATCGTAAAACTCGTATTCAGATTATTCAAACTACTCGATCACCATCGCAAATAAAAAAATCACTATATAAGTAGGTACTCACTTTTACCTTGACACCATCCTTCTTAAAATGTTTCTCAGTGACCTGGAAGTCCAGCGTAAGACTGGATACCACAAGCCCGTTCTGTATATTGTGGGTGGCTGGTAAGAGTGAGGTAGCAGGCGCTGGTTCACCGTTTATGTACCAGGCCAGTCGTGTGGCAGGCCAGGAACGACCAGACGTGCAGTTCACTTTAACCCGGTCTCCTGGCCCATAACGTGGCTTGAACCCAGACAAAACTGGACCGTGGTCAGGTAGCACTGAAATACAATGAGGAAACACGTTGTTTTGAAAATGGACAATGCTCGCTGAGTGTTTTTGAGACACATCTCTTTTAAAATAAAATATTAATGTACCTATTGCTAAAACTTCTGACGATCAGAAGCCTTTGAAGTGCACCTAATACCTATTTAAAGTTGGTACATAGGTACGAATTATTGACGTTAGTGCGCTGGGGTACCAATCCAAACCAACGCGGCTGGCTTCGTCTTGATCTAGCGATGATAGATTTTTATCCGATTGCACCCAATAAAATTTGTATTACGTAGGGTAGGTATATCTATTAGGATACTCTATTTAGCAGCCTTCCACAAGGGGAACTATTCAAAGACTGATAAAAAGAGCCAATGCTATTAGGTACCTAATAAGAAGAGTTCTAACCAACAACAACCAAGTCCCCGTGGTCGGACACAGTGCGAAAGAGCGGACGTTCTCCGGATACCTCGCACCGGTACCGACCGCCGGTGTTGAGGGTCGCCGGTGACAATGTCACGCTGGAACCAGTGCCATCTGAGTCCTGTACAGATAATTTAAATTTATAAACAAACTTGTGGTGTAGTGATGAAGTTTTGGCTTATATATTTCTATAACGGCGATAGATCCCAATCTTTGCCACCGTGGCACTATTACCTCGGAGTATAGGAGGTGTTGTAGGTAACACTTCTACTAGTAACTAGAATTTCCCTGCTGTGAATCACTATAATCTTAGCCCAATTAACTACTACGCTGCATACAATATGCATGCATGTGCTGTTGATCGTAGACACCTACATAGTCATTACATGCGCGTGAGTTCACTAAGATTCAATGCGTGCAATGAAACTACTGGGTACCTGATATTGTTACCTACTTATTTCCTAATATTTGATTGTTACTCTAACGATTCTGCAGCTTGTCGTCTAAGGCTCAAGCAACCTCTAGGCTTGCTGCACCATCTTTCTCATGATACACGCACAAAATTACTGACCACAACGTCAACTCCGGGGAGCGGGAACTTCCTCCTGGGCTCGAGGTCCCGGGGCACGTGGCGGAAGAACTCCTTGCCGTCTTTGTACCACTTGACGGAGTACAGCACGTCGGCGGGTGCGAGCTGCCAGCGGCACGACAGCTCCGCGCGCGACCCTAGGGGCACGTGGGCTGGCACGCGCAGCTCCACGAGTTTCAGTGATATACATTCTGAAAGAGAGAAATTGAGTAAGAAAGCGTGTCTATCTTCTTCTATCCCATTTCTCTTGCATTCATATAACCTGTTAATACCTTGGGTAGGCAACGCTCGAACTTAATATTACCCCCAAGTTGGACCGGGTGAAAAATGTAGTGCAGCTCGCTTTTGAACAGGAATATTAGTATGCAAATTAAAAGGGAATAAATTAAGTAAAGGACGGACAAGACTTGATAATTTATTACCAACGCAACAAGGGGAATTCATTGTTGTTTTATTCATATTCCCAGGAACTTGCAACAACTAGATATATAACAGCTATATGTTATTAACTAGGTTTCTAGATCACCAACTCACTCCTATTCATTTCAGATGTACCTTTACTTAAATAATATTAATCTCACCAATAATCATGAGAAGAATAAACGCAGCAACTACATTAGTTCTGTTGAAGCACATGTTGATGTTAATCTTCATCACACAGGGAAAACTCCTCAAAACCTACAAAGTATGTGGATACCTCAGACCACGCAAGAAGTATGGACTTGTATTATCCGGAAGATCTGGAAAAAAATATGCAATTACTTATATGTACTCTATTAATCTAGCAGTAGACACTATCCATTTAATAGTTGCTTCCTAGGGATGTAGTTAAAAAGTATGAATGAGGGATTGGGAGCCATGATTGACATGGATGAAATACTTTTCAATCTACTTAGATCTGTTGATCTTTACCTGTCTCTAGGAGGTTTCGATGTAATTTAGGGTGTCCTCAGTGTTTTTCGACACTGTTTCAAGAAAATACCAGTTTGATTACGTAAGGTCATAAACCAAATGAGCTAGCAAACCGTGCGTTAGCTTTGTTCCGACAATTTTACGCCGTGTAGCGTGTGTATCATATTTCTTCCTTCTGGGAATTGAAAAAAAGCGCCTCGAATAAAATTTTAGCTCTATAATTTTGCTAAATATTTACATACCTTAGGGAAATATGTATGTATATAAAAGGAATTGTTTCTTGAACCTTGAATTGTTTCTAGTTAAGTACTTGCTTAGAGATATTACGTGGTATTTTTTTTAACTCTACTCTTTTGGTAAATAACCAGTGTCAACTCTACCAGTCCCAACGTCTAGGGTTTAATTATGACACTAATTACTTAAATAAACACAATCTAATATTTAAATCGTTTTGACGCGGATATTCGAAGGGATTTCAGTATTTTTTTAATTGATATTTCTAAGAAATGTTACGTCAGCAAGTACTTACTTAAGTACTCATCTAATTAAATCGAATAAAAAATGTTATTACGGAGAAATATATAATTTGAGCTTTTCTGTGTAATACTTCTTCCTTCCCCTTCGGAGCCATTCTGGATGGTGATTATTCAAGTAAGTATGTACTTAGTAGGTAAGTAAGTACCCATCTTAGCGCGCTCAGCGTACAAGTACTTACCTGCCTAGTAGTTATAGTCGGTACTGTTCCAACTTTAGTTACAACTTCATGGAATTAAACACATTCAGGAACACACATGGTCAGCACAGGGTGAAAAAGCACTGTATTACCACTATTTAAGTACCTGGTTAAAGAGAAGTCTTTGTATTCACAAAAGTAAACCGTATTTTCATGAAAGCACAGACGACTATTCTTCACCTGATTTTGTAGATATTTTGCATCCAGCCGGCGTGTGCCGTAACTGACTGCTAATACCGAAATAACGCGAGGTCGGGTAGCGCCTTCCACTTGCAGAAGCTAAGGATATATAAAGGATATTCAAATAAATGTTTTACTTCATCAAGTAGTCAGGCACTTAAACAGGTTCAAATAAGTCTTTGACCAGCTGAGGATTCAGCCAACAGGTATCATACTTTTGCAATCAAATTTACTATTTCTCTCTCTTAGATTTCTTTGATCCTTCTGCGTATAGGTGCGTTATAAATTTGAAATTTTGGTACCTATGCTTGGTGAGAGGACTGCGCACTATATAAACACAGCATGGTATAAGAATTGGTTGAATTGGAACTAGGTTAAGTAAGTACTGGAAATTAACGACAGTGACAATGGTTCTGAATGTTCTGATGCCAGCTTGGTCAGGTGGTTAAGAAATTCGCCCATTACCCCTGTAAGGGTTACATTCGATACTTATATTGCAGACCAATGTTTGTTTAGAGTTAAAATTGTTCGTTCGTCGTTTCGTACCCTAATACTTTCACAGGGATGTGCCTATGAGATTTTTAAAGAAAAAATTAAAACTCTAAATGTCTGTCTTATTCTGCAAATAAAGTGATAGATCTAAAGCTATATAATCGATTATTTTGTTCCATAATTTGTCCTGTCCATATTAAAGTGGACCATAATCGTACAAATAGCCGAGGGGTACTTTCCTAAACACCAGCGACACCGTAAACCAAGACAATTGTTAGCGGCTGGATCTATACAAGGAGCTTGCTCTGTGCCCGCAACAATCATGCGCTGCCATAACTGTCTTCACACTGCAACATTGTTTATTATAAAGCCTAGTTCATGTTGTATTGACTATATTAAAGTACCTAAGTAGATAGGTAAATACTTGCATTATATGCGAGAGCATATAGGCTGTATTCCCCAAAGGGGTAGGCTGAGATACTACTTATAGAACATCCACATTTCGCCTTTAAGTCCCATATTATAGAGGGTCTGTATTGCCATTAACCTGGCACTAATCCAGACTCAGGGCTGTTACTGGGAAATTACAGATGGAAAATCCTTATAATACTTTGCCCGACCCGGAGATCGTAACAAGGTCCTCGAGTTTCGCAGTAGCCTTTGCGACGTGTCAACGAGGAGTAAGTAATGGTGTCAAGGCAATAAGTAAATACCTAGATAGGTAGGTAGTTTAGGTACCTATTTAAAATAGTTCTGCTATAGCCATTCTCAATATAGACTTACAAGAAATACTTCAGCTGAGATACATTTTATTATGCAAAGCGTGGTCGTGTTCAGTATATTGTCAGCGATAAGCCCTGGACAAGAAAGGGCCCTCGCCGATATGGCACGGACAATGCTTCTAAATTGTACCTATACAGCACCCACTGACGAATGGGTTACCAACTGCCGCACTTGTGAATATGACTCATTAAGCGCAAAAATTATAACTGAGGAGGTATTATACACAGGATGCATTGGTGCAAAAAAGAGAATATAAACCAATCATCAATAGGATAGAAATATTTTTTTTATTTGCTACGTGCAGTAATAGCATGACTGCCCAGCTGGCTTGGGTCATCCCCGACCCAACAAAAGCGTCTATCACAATATCATCATAATATTATAGATATCATTTTATACAGGTTTGTGTTTTCATGTAGTCAGTTGGATTGGAAGGTAGATACCTGCTTACCAAAAATGATGAAAATTTAAGGTATTTTAGAGTATGGGTTTTATTTAGATATATAACAGAGATACGCCGAGATTTATGTAATTACACACGAATAAGGAACGTGCAACGCAGTGCAATTAGTTGAACTTTGAATTTTGGTCAGGACGGCGACACGAGGAGCCACCTACAAATGAGCCAATTTGTTCTGCGCCACCGCTCTTAATGACTTTTTGGGTCGAGATATCTCGTTAGTCGTTATTTAGTAAGCTCCTTTACTTGTTTATCTTTATTTATCAATCTTAATATCGTGTCAACACTCTTAACAGATTTATGATAGTGACATTGCACCAGTACCTACTCAATACATTATTAAACTCTGACTCAGGTTATTTGAGAATTGAAAACCACAATAGTTAGGTACTTAGTGCTGAATAGAGCAGCAGTGTAGGCTCTCCTATAAGTAGGTAGATAATATAGGATAGATATTATCTGGTTTAACCCAGATTACCGATTTTCCTCGTAAAAGAGGTTGCGAAGGTCAGATGGCAGGCGCTTCGTATAAAATCAAGTGATCAGCCGCATCGGGTTGAATCAAGTGCCGACTCCATCAATATATGGGATAAGGCCAGGGAGATGATGTTATGATGACCTATATTATCTACTACTCATACATTACACATTTTAGAGTCTGGTAGGTTCGGTGTATCTTCAGTGTAGGTATCTAATGCAATAATAATGGATCCAAGTACAGACGAAAGTAGACAGTTAAATAGTACGTGTAATATTACATTAAAAGAAAGCGAATAATTACGAAAGATACTAAAGTCAAATTATTCAAATATATTCTGAATGGCGATCCTCTATTTTTATCCAGCATTTAACGGCGCAATCGCGGGGCTAATGGTTCAAGCACCATTCTCGTGTGAACTGAACTGAGAGAAGTGTTTTGACGTCCTCCTGAGGCCTTTATAAAAACACATTTCTGCGGAATTTTCTTCAGACAAGTCGGGGTCTTCCAATAGGAAACCGGACTGCGTTCAAATACTGCAGGAAATATATTATTCGAAAGGCAGTATATTTTCAGAGTGGTAAGATGAGGGGTGTGTTAGTGTTTTTGGTGGTGTTTTTGGGAGTAGTGTGCGCGGGCGCATCATCTAGCGGGCGCTGTAAGCTGAAGCGTCATACACATAAGGCGTTACAAACCGATCTCAACGGAAGACGTTGTTGGGACGACGTCAAGATTATGGTCTGCAAAGGGTTCTGCCTTTCTTACGAGGTGAGGGTCACCAGTAGCATAGTAATTACTCTACTTTTGATTAAACATTTAGGTCTCATCAAACTTTAGTGAGTATGGCGCGCTACATTTCTGTACATAGCATTGCCCTGGCGCTGGAATAGGCATGAATTCTCCTTCTGAGTAACGGACAGGCCGTTGAGGGGAATCGATGAAAGCCGATATATATCTCGGAGACGATGCCAATAGACACCGCTTACTACATAAGTACTGGCATGACGTCGGTCGTCCCCTGCTTGGAAGGAGTGACAAAGGTGGTCGATGTGCTTGCTTTGACATGCCGCGTAAGGAGACCGATTGATTTGATTATGTATCAGAAATAAAACTCCCCGTACTCGATTTTAGACAGGTTTCTATCGGTGAATATTGCCCTGCGCGTGAATGAATCATTTCTTACTTGTTTCTTTTGACGTTTTTATCACATTTCAATCTTGTTAACTTTTTGCTAAAACTAACATGCAACGTGTTGGTATGTGACATTCTAGAAATTTCTTTGGCATGCATATTATTATCGTCACGAAGCGAATGTGGCTATCGGTATCTATTCGACACCTAACTATTTTCAACACGCCATTGTCGATTGTGGAATGATTGGCAAGTTTGCCAAGCTAAGTTATTTAGATATAGTTTGAATGCCCCTACCGCTTGATATGTTGTAAGTACCTTGAAATGTCCTTACTAATAGTATCTAATTCGTTTGCACACCCAGATTTCCGACTGGCAGTTCCCGTACAAAGAGTCCACTCACCCTGTATGCACTCACGACGAGCGCAGGCACGCATCGGTCAAACTGCGCAACTGCGATCCTGGTTTCGAACCCGGGACTGACGTCTACCATTACGTAGAGGCTGCTTCTTGCAAGTGCCAGGTAATACACACTAGGGAAATAATGAAATAGCGACAACCTATTTTAAGTCGCCCCAGCTAAGCTCCTTCGATAAAATTATTCTTATTGAAAATGAACTTATTGATCCTTTTGGAACAGGCATGTTCATCAGAAGATACAAGTTGCGAGTGGCTGCCTCCAGACTCTACACTCCTCGGGGGACTTATCTTAAAGGAAGAATTATTGGAAGAAGAGCTTGACTGAATACTTTAAAAATTATAACTGATATTGTTCCCATTTGAATTGTATCTGGTACCTTGTTATATTTACATAAGTACCTAATAGATATTTAAGTAAGTACCCTGCCTACCTAATACCCTGTTTTTAAAACTAAAAATAAGCAAGTTACACTTTTATAGGTAAGTAAATTGAATAAAAGAAGTTCCTTGAGTTTATTTTTAAACCGAAAATTCCCCAACACCTTCCTTAGAATACTGCCAGAAATTTAATCAGAACTTGCACGTGAAGAGTTAGCATCGTATAAACCAACTAGTCACTACATTATTATAAGTCTGTGGAACTGGAAAGATGTGTGTTGTTGGAAAATTATTAAATGTCATAGTGAAATGTCATTATCAAGTGAAGGATCTTAGTTTTTGTCAAACAAACAAAGGTGTCAAAAAACTCTGCCAAAGCAACGCTTGAGTAGGAAGAAAATAATCTCGGAGAAATCTATTTCACATCGTTCCATTCATGGCAGCTATTTAACGAGAGAAAATTGAAAGAATAGGGAATTAATGATAATTTATATTTAACGGCACAATGATGTGATAATCATCTGCTGTTTGTGTAGCGGTAGATTGTTAAGCGAAGTATTAGGTGGTATTAGTCATGAATTTCTCTGTTGTGATTATTGTGTTGTGCGTCTTTCTATGTGAAAGCCTATCTAGTGCCGATACAGGTGAATCTATATCATTGGTAAAAGGTAATTCGACCTCTGAGAAGAAAATATGGAGTATAAAACTGGCTATTAACTTTTCTAAAGCCCTGCCTTCAGTTATCACCAAAGCGCCTGGTAACGATGTACGCTTTAGATGTGAGGCTATTATGAACTTCACTAGAGTTGAGCAGCATACTAAAAACAAGGAAGGAATAGAAACATCCTTGAAGGAATCTCTCCCAGACAACATCCAGCAGGAGATTCTAAAGAATGTTAAAGTATATTGGCTAAAGGATAATAAACTCGTACAGGCAAGTCAGAGGGTGACAGTCACAACGAAATTCGATAAAGTTAATGGTACAATAGGTACTAATCTCAAATTGAAAAATGTTGAAATTACTGATACTGGCAATTACACTTGTGTCATAAAGCATAACTTTGAGAAGAAACAGACAACCCATTTAAAGGTTGTTGACAATATAAACTTTGAGATACCAACATTCTCATCATTATTCCCGAATGTAGACAATGAGCTTGAGGTGGATGTGAAGACCACACCACACCTTGGTCAGGAGGAAATTAGGTCTCAAAGTATAGACACAGTCTCTCAAGATAATGCTGAATTACCTCACAAATTGGAACCAATATGTCAGGAGTATGTGGGTAATGTGTGTGCTATGCACCTACAGGGCCAGTTTGTGTACATACCTTACAACACAACTCAGGCAGCTCTAGAGGATAAATTGATGAATGCCATTAGAGTGACTGAATTTTCTAATGATATAAGCTCTCAGTGTGAAGGCTATGCTCGTCCCAGCCTATGTTACTCCACATTTCCAATATGTAGGGATCCTCTACTGACTAATGATAACTTCTTCAAGGAGGCTAGACAATTTTTTTTAGTTACAGACAGTTTGAGTACTGATGAAAACCAAGACTTACCGCAAATAGTATTTGAAAACTTGCCAAATGGTGCTCTACCATATCTGTATATAAAAGGGAATAAAAACATAACAGGTGATATGTTTAACTATAGATATAATTCATCAGTGCTGAGAAGAGTATGTAAACAGGACTGTGAGATACTGGAAAATGAGTTATGTCAGACAGAATATGCAATAGCAAAGAGGCACCCTCATATAGGACAGCAGTTGACACTAGAGGAGTGCCAGGACTTACCTGAAGATGACTCGGACTGCTTAAAGATTGGTATTGGCACTGTGATGGTATCAGATGATGAGTGCTACTGGGAGGATGGTAATGGCTACTTGGGTAGAGTTAATGTTGCCATGAATGGTAAGCCATGCATTGAGTGGTCTAAACAGTTGCATGTAAGAGTATCAGACTACCCAGAACTGGCTGGCAGGCACAGCTACTGCAGGAATCCTGGAGGGCTCAAACTGCAACCCTGGTGTGTTGTGGACAAGGATGGAAAGACAGACCAACAATTATGTGACATACCAAAATGTGCTCACAAAATATGGATTTATATTGTGATTGTTTTCCTCTTATTAACCTTATTGGTTATTGGTTTTATAATCTGTATTTGCTACAGACACAGAAACAAAAGCAATGCTGCCACAATAAGGGACATAAACTTGCCTAATGCTGATAAAAATATATATGGCAACTCTAGACTGAATTCTCCAATAGAAATGAGTGAATCACTTACAAATTCTAATTTTAACAACCAGCCACATCTTACTAGGAACACACGAGGCAATGGAGTGCTCCGTATACCACAATACTCTTTATCCCAAATAAAATTCTTAGAGGAATTAGGTGAAGGTGCTTTTGGGAAAGTATATAAAGGGGCTCTTAAAATGAATGGGGAAACACTGTTTGTTGCTGTGAAGGCATTGAAGGAAAATGCGTCGGCAAAGACCCAGGCGGACTTTAGGAGAGAGATTGATTTGATATCAGAACTGACCCATGATAACATTGTATGTATAGTTGGTGTAGCCTTGAGGGAAGAGCCTCTATGTATGTTATTTGAGTTCATGGCCCGAGGCGACCTGCATGAGTTCCTGATGGGTCGAGCCCCACCTTCAGGTAAAGGTTTGCCCCCAATGAGACTCCTCAACATAGCAAACAACATTGCATCTGGTATGCAGTACTTGGCATCTCACCATTATGTACACAGAGACTTGGCTGCTAGAAATTGCCTTGTGTCTGATGACTTTGTTGTCAAGATATCAGATTTTGGACTTTCTAGAGATATTTACAGCTCTGATTATTATAGAGTGAGTATTTCAATTTATTATGATATTTGAATTTAATTTTTAATTTTTTAATTCAAGTTGTTACTGGAAGGGTTTAAATAAACAGCATTTAAAGCCTTATTCCACTTATTTTAAGGTTCAATCGAAAAGTCTGCTGCCTGTGAGGTGGATGCCACCGGAATCTATCCTGTATGGAAAGTTTACCACAGAGAGTGATATTTGGTCTTATGGAGTAGTTCTGTGGGAAATCTATAGCTATGGCTTGCAGCCTTACTATGGGTGAGTAAAGTATTTGTAAACTTTGCTTTAGCCAAGCCCGTAACTCACCCTGCCATCCACATATTTGATACCTATATCATACATTACATTTCCCTACTGGATGAAATTGTCGTGCCAACATAACTAGCGATCTTACTAACTGAACCCGAAACTATTCTGTTAATATTGAGTAGCTGCAATCTGTAAGGTAAAGTTCTCTAGCAGAGCTTAGATAATATCTAAGGGTTTAACTGAAGATGCTTAATAACTCTTATGAATACGTGTTGTAGCGCCGCCTGGCGCCATCTATGGATTTATTTGTAAAAAGTGTAGACACCAACTCAATTGTATAGCAGTTGCTCGTTTGCTTCCTTCTAGAAATGAGTCTTGTAATGTTTGTACGGTGCTCACGTTGGGTAGTGAAGTGTGTGAACTTGTAACATTGTAAGGGGTTGTAATCCCCAATACAGTGTCATAGTACATACAAAATACCCTCACGCCCATATTCCATTGAGATACTATCCGCCTATACTACGATATGATTCTTTTGTTAATCGCCTTTCACTCATCCTTTTGATATGTCCAAATCATCTCATGTAGTGGTATATAATGTAACAGGTTTAGTAACCAGGAGGTAATATCGATGGTGCGAGGCGGAGAGTTGCTGGCCGCGCCGGCCGCCTGTCCGCCGCCGATGTACGCGCTCATGAGGGACTGCTGGAAACACACTCCACAGCGGAGACCTAACTTTGAACAAATTGTGAACAGGTAACACTTCAGCCAGAAATTCCATTAAATTTCTTTTCAATGTCTTAGATCAACTGAATGCTTATTTATTGAGTCATCTATACTGATGAGTATAGATGACTCAATAAATAAGCATTCATAATGACTCAATAAATAAGCAAATAATGTTAGCGTTTTTATTTGAAAATTAGCAGCTTTTCACTAAATTAAATTTTTGTACTTACATAAAAAATATGTAATTTTAAAACATTTGTGCGTCTGTTTGTTCAGCTAACTCATTGTTACATTTGCACCTTTAATAAAAAGTAGGTGTATAACAGCCACCCATTTCGCGGCATATGATCGGAGATCCTTCAGACATGAGCTTTGTTGAAACTAACTCTGACTGTTGAAATGGCGATTGTTTCAGAATAGAAGAATGGATCCAAGTGGGTGGATGTCCAGAGAGCGCTCCATCTGAGTCGGGCAGTAGCTGCGTCCACCGACCCACCGGCTCAACCAGGGACATCCAGGAACGAGTACCCTTGCTGCCCCCTCACTGCTCCTCCTCCAATGGATCATTGGCCACTGGCAGCTTAAAGAAATTCACTACAGCAGGTAAATTGCAAATATATTATGCTTACTGCATTCTAAAATTCTCAATATGCAGTCTCGTTGGGCTAGTGGTCGCAAGCGCTACTGCGAAACTCGAAGTCCTGGGTTCGATCCCTAGGTCGGGCAAGGTGTAAATTGGGATTTTTTTCTGCAATTTTCGCCTTTGCCGGCCTTGGGGTTCGAGCAATCGCCTGCTACGCAAGCGACGCAAGTTCGAGCTTACGTTCAGTGATTTCGAATCACGTGCTTTACGGTGAAGAAAAACATCGAAAGGGAACCTGCATATGTCTGAGAAGTAATTCAAAGACGTATGTCGTAAATGGCGGTTTATCATCAAGTGGGCCGCAGGCTTGTTTGCCACCTTAGTGGTATAATAAAAAATATTCTTTCTTTCCTGTAGCGTGCCTTACGCCACAGGAGAGAAATAATATTTTTTATCAGATATAAAGAGCCGTGGTGGCCTTGAGGTTTGAGCAGTCGCTTGCTACGCAAGCGACGCAAGTTCGAATCCCAGTGGGGCCTATACCAATGAGTTTTTCTAAAAAACTTATGTACAGTGATTTCACACCACGTGCTTTACAGTGAAGGAAAATACATTTCTGAGAAGTAATTCAATGACGTATGTATAGTGTCTGAGACGGCGATGGACTCACCATCTGTCACGTTGGCACTTAATCATCTTCGGTGAAAAGTAGGTGTTGTGATTACAACATCTCTGCCTACCCCTTCGGGGAATACAGGCGTGAGCATATGTATGTATGTATTTGTTTTATTATTATTATTCCAGCTAGCTCGTCTAAAATGGACGATAACTGTTCTACGTGCAGTGAAGTGCCACCCCTAGCGCCTAAAACTAAGAAACACAGTTCCGGGTCCCTCATAGACACGGACAAAGTAGGCACCAAGGAGACTGTCGTCAGGATACCCAACACGCAGTATGGTAACGAAATTTAAGTACATACGAAATGAGTGATCTAGTGTAGATAGACAATTATTTTCTGTGGTTCTCGACATTTAAAAGCACTGATTTAGTTATTCTGCACCTGTATAATTATGAGGCACGACTATTATATGAGGTATGACCATTATATGGGGTCTTGTTAGGCGCATTTTATTCACGGAGCATCAGATGGTGATACGTTATATCAATTTAAAAATAAGATAAAAAAATCCTTGTTTTTTTACTTCTTTTATTTGATTAATTTTCGAGGCATCTTAGTATTTAGAATTTGATTTCATAACAAAAGTAAGCATCGTCATATGTTCCCCATAATATCTATACATCTATATCTATACAGATAAATAAAATTTAAGTGTCTGTTTGTAATTAAAAAATTACAGCTTTTCACTAAACAAACACATGAAATTATACACGGTACAGACATAGAAAAACCAATTTTAATTTTTTTTCTCTATCTGTCTGTCTGTTTGTTCCGGCTAATCTCCCAAACGACTGGGTCGATTTTAATGAGACTTTCACTGGCAGATGGCTAATATTACAAGGAGTAACTTAGGCTACTTTTATTAAAAAAACTTCATGGGAGAATAAAATTAAATCTACGCGGGTGAAACCGCGGGGCCCAGCTAGTCATCAAATAAGTATCGAACCTTTTATAACGTCTAACAACTACACGAAAATATAGTAAGTATAACAACGAAAACATAAAAAGATAAGATATTTATTTTATTTTATTTTTTAATTGATATGTACCATCAGCCGATGGCCAGTAACAAAAATGTGCGCTTAAAAATCTCGACTCTATTTGAATGCAAACCCTCAAGAACTTACGTAAAAAAGTTCATACAGACACTGTTCCGCGATAAACTCATAATACAGGATATAAACAAACCCATAATTAATGATTGCAACCTATTGTATAAACCTGATAAAATAGCTTTACATTTATTAATTTAATATTATACTGTTTAATTATTCGCAAGGCCATTTTTTGGCCTATTCCCCTTATATTGATAATGTATAAGTTTACAAGTACATGTTGTATGGTTCGAGTTGTTTTGGAACTCTGCAGGTGTTGTGTAGTGAAATAATGTCAATTCCTAAACCGGTTTCTGTTGACCTGTCATTTATATGTTTTGGAATTGGTGTGTAAGATAAGTAAACCTATTTTTTTTCGTGAAAGGTAATCAATCTTGGCATTTTTTTATGAAAAATATTTCTCGTATACAAGAATTGCGTACTTTCTATGCATCAGCACCCCTATACGGGTTTATCACCGTTTGCGTAATCTATATTCGCTAGCGTCTTCGCCGAATATTAGTATGAGAAATTGTGCAGCGACTCCCAGCGGTGACGTGAAGAACTAAAATATCTCATACAAATATTGCCAGTGTCGCTAGCGAGTATAGATTACGAGAACGGTGACAAACCCGTGACCAGTACCGTGATACAGAATCGAATTTTTTAACAAAAAATGTGTCAAGATTCTTTACGTTTCAAAAAGATTCTAAAAAAATAAGGAATAGATGTAAGTTTAATGTTCCGTCTTTGCTATTAATTTTTCAGTACATAAATAAGTCGTAATGTAAGAACGAGTTGTGTAATTCTAAGAACAGTATTTCGGCTATTGCACTTAAAATTCGTATGAAGGATAATGATCATAACAAAAAGATTTAATTAGAATTTATTTTCGTTATTTCAAATGTATTGCCAAATTATCATGTCAAGAGTACCTAATCCGTCGCCGTAAGATTATGTTGATTATTTATTTATGTTTCTTTTTATGATTATTTATATTAAATAATATAATTTATTTGTTGATAAGTGTTAGCGCGTAAATAATTTACTCATTGTGGTTAGTTCGAATTATAATTGTATTAGACATTTGTTGTATGTAGAAGAAACTACAAGGGACATCACGTAATGAAAAAGGGTTACTTGAACGCGGGGATCGATCGCGTGACGCCAAGAAAATAAATCATTGATTTGTTAAGGTTACATGTATCATAAGACAACCCTTTGAGATGTAGCGCCCGGGGTATAACTAGTAAGTTTTTAAGAATACAACTGCCACCCATTAACTTTTTAGTTGAATACCTATATAATTATCTCATCTTTGTTATTTTGCTCAATATAAGAAAGAACCAGTATTTAAACTATATCAGGGAATTGTTTTCCAATATTTAGTTCAGTATTAAATAAATATAATATACATATGAAGTGCTGGATTCAAATTTAAACTCAATAACATTTCAAAATTCAGTCCCGTTCTGGAAGCCTTGTAAGAAAGTTTGGAAACATTTATAATTGTATGAATATTTCTAATTATGCACATATTGCACACGATTGCAAGAATTCTATGAAGATTGCAGAAGAAGTATGTATGCATAATAAAATCAGGGATAAAATATGCTTGCCGATAGTAGAATAGGTAACTAACTCTACCTAAGACCTATGTTACTTTAAATTAATGTTATTTTGGAATATCATTTCAGAATAGTACAATTTCCTTAAGCGCAGACCACAGCGTGAGCTTAGCTAAGCTAACTTGGCGTAGCATAGCTCACGGCGTTGCGTTGGCTTTACAAACATAACATTTTTATAGTTTTTATAAAACTTAAGACACTCCTTTAAAACTTAGTACTTTCTGTACTTGCCAAAGACTTTATTTGTATGTGATACACTTAGTTTTGTACTTAGACGTATCGGTATTTCTAAAATAAATTTTTGAAAAGTTTTTAAAATTATTTTTTATTTCAAAGTACCCACCGTAACCATTTATATTAATTAAAAATGTTTCTTGCGTATTAAACGTAATTTTAAAATAAAAATACAGGCCTTACACTTATTAGCCGAACATATATGGCAGGTAAGAGCTACATCAAAAAAATTTAATAGAAAAAAACATTACATCTTCAATTTTTTTTTTGCCACTGTGCTCACCATTTATTTTTGAATACACTACACTACACAGATGTTATAATTTCATTATAAATGTGAAGGGATTTTTTTATATATTTTTAATTTGTAACATATCAGTAACCCATGTTCCAAAAATGTTCACCTAAACAGTCTAGACCCTATATTATATAACAAAGTAATATTTCCAATTAGACTTGTTCTGCTTGGGGTGATTCTACTGAGGTCTTCAGTTCACCATCTGGTAACTTATCTTTCTTCACAATCAGGTATTCTCCGTGAACTCTCATATGCAGTTTGAGGTTGTTGTTTCCCGTGAAGCCTTTGTTACACACTTTGCACACGTAAGGTTTCTCTCCTGAAACATTAATATTAATGTGGAATTTAATATCAAACATCCATATATTCATACTAACAAACTTTCACTCAGAATATTAGTCCCCTTTATTACAAAACATAGACAAATATAATCTTTGGTTAAAAAGTAGTTCCATCTGTTTTTATGATACGGATTTCAAAGGAGGATTTAACTGATTTTTGCCCACTTATTACTTAACAGGAACGAATATTTCGTGACGCCGCACGCGCGTCATACGCCATACGTTAAAGATGTCCATGACGCGCGAAGTGTGTCATCCGGACAATAATATTTCGGAATATTTTATTGATTGATTGTTAAAGTACCAGTATGTATGCGTCGATGTTTGATGAGCACAGAACAGGAGTAGAACCTTCGCTGGCAGTGTTCGCACTGGTAGGTCTTGTTGCCGTCGTGGCGGTCGATGTGGGTCTTGAGCCCGCATCTCGTCTTGAACTTGGCCGGGCAGCGCGGGCACGGGTAATTCAAATTGGTGCTGTGGGTGCGCAGATGTCGCTGGTACTACAAGTGCGTCACGTTTAAATATAAGTTAATGTCTTTGCTCACTATGCCTTATCAAACCATAACCGTGCTAGTCCCGTATCGGAAAATAGCACTAAGCTTGCCCACTGTAACGGGTCAACCTAATATAAACTTTAAGCAACCCGTATCATGATCAAAAATATTCTCGCCGACAATTATTGACGCTCCATGCATGACACGCGACGGTGATTTTTTAACCTTCTCCACTAGCGAAGCGGGAGGATAATCTTACTTTGTTTACAGGCCCTGGTCGGCGAAGGAACGATATAGTGGGCGTATTCTCATACTTATCAGTACCAAGTTTATTTTTTGTGTGACCTGTACATAGTCCGGTCACGGTACGTACCATACGTTATAGTGGACCGTAAAGACCTATTCAGTACCCCAAGTACCTATAGATTTGTACAGGTGTCATCACGAGATATGAGCACAGTAGTAATTTTATGAGTCTGCCTCTGACAGACATAGTCGCAATTGCCCCTACTATTAGAACTGAGCGATCATAACTCATGACGGCAACTGTAATTGTTCAAACATAGTCGTTTAGCAATTAGCGTGGCTGAAAATGTTCCATCTTTGGCATTCAACCACAACCCGCCACTGAAAAAGTATCATAATATTTTGAGCCACGCCTTTTGAACGTGTCAAAACCTACACTTTGTGTAGAGATATGGTGCGTTATTCTGAAAGGTTTCTCAGCGTTGAACTCGACGACGAGCGTTGATGTCAATCATAGGAAATTGAGTAACTGAGCGAGAAAGCTGATAAACCTTGGTGAATAACGCGGCAGAACGTTAGCCCGTGAATAACGGTTTATGAGTCTGTCTGTAAGGCGTAATGCGAATAAAATATATGCGCAGCACTACGTTTGCTGGGCGCGAATCTTGTAATATCCAAGAAAGTACACGAAACATGACTCAGCAGACATTTTAAGTAGTGTATTGATATTTAAAGTTACAATACCCAATCGAAACGTTGAGGTGCGTTATTTTCAAGTCCCGAAGTTCAAAGTTAAAAATATCTTTAAATGATTAGACTTCTTAAAAAGTAGTTGTAAAGCGTCAGAAGGACACAAAAATACATTTTAAATGTTACCCGTTACCAGGTTCGGAAGGTTGTTTTTGTTGAGAAGAATCCGCCAAGAATACATACATACATACATATGCTCACGCCTGTATCCCATGGGGGTAGGCAGAGACCACTGTTTGCCACATGCTACGATCCTTACATACTTCTTTCGCTTCATCCACATTCATGCATCTCTTCATACACATTACACAGAATAGGTACTAGCACCCCGTTATGAATGGCCAGGCGCGCATTCTTTGTTATTGACTGGCCACTCATCACGGCGTGCAGGGCACCATTTACCTTTTAAAAAAATATTATTTCTGACAAATTTATTTGCATTAAATATGAATTTGAATCGTGAAAGTTTAAGAAGTAGTAATAAAATATGTGCGTAGCACTATATTTGCTGGGTTCGGATTTCGGAATAAGAAAGTACACTAGATATGTCTCAGAAGATATTTGGAATGCCAAGTGTATAAAAAATACTTACACTTTTTTGGTTTTTAATGTGTTTCCCGCACGTTGGGCAGATGAGGCCGTTCGAGCACACATGCTTGTCGTGTTTCTCTTTGTTTTCAAAGATCCTCCCGCAACGACCGCACGTCGTTTTATCAACAGCGTGTTTCCTGATGTGGTGTGTCTGAAATATTTATATTTAATTTACATTCGAGTTTATGAGGTTCATTACACATTTTATTTCTTTAAAAACAAGCAACCCTATTTACTACGGGATTTTTTAAGACCGTAGTTTAGAAGAATGATGCGTTCAAACAGACTAAATAATGTTGTATCGAAATGGCGACATCACTTTATGCTATTAAACTATTTATGTTATTAAGAGTAGCCTATGTTACTCCTTCTATCATCAGATATTTGCCAGTGAAAGTCCCGTTAAAATCGGTGCACCCGTTAGTCGGAACAAACAGACAGACAGACAAAGTAAAAGTTTATATATTGTTTTTTTCTGTCAGTACCGTATATATTTTCATATGCATTTAGTGAAAAGCTGTTAATTTGGAATTAAAAACAGACACTTCAATTTTATTTATACGGATTTAGATGTAAAGTTTATATTTAAAAAATCCCGAATGTTATACTGTATGCATCAATATTCAACTAAATGTACGAGTATGAAATGATTACCAGCATGTTTACCAGATGGGCCGTATGTATTATAAGGCTAAATATTTGACACCATAGTGATTTAAAAAGAATGCTATCAGTTACATGGTTACACAAAATAAAAAGATAGTCGTAGATCGGCCCACAGGTCGAAAAGCGCCGCACACTACAATTAAGTACTAATACAAGGAAGGGAACTTTAACACACAATTAATTATCTGTTTAAAAATACATTGTAGTTAATTACTTACCCTCAATCCCGATGGCATTTTGCACTGGTAATCGCATTGATCGCAAAAATAGTTTTTCTTATCTGTATGTTTCAACATGTGCACTCTCAAGTATGATTTGGTTTTAACACTGTGAAAAAAAATTATTATTGTTCGACATATTTTTTTTTTCAGTATATTCTTGTGCATTTAGAGACAAGTTGTTAATTAGGAATGACAAAAAGACACTAAGATTGTATTGACGTGTATGTTTATGGAAGACTCTTTCTTGAGCTCGATGTGCATACTTATATTCAGGTACGAAGCCAATCGTATTTTAACCAAATAAATATTATTAGAGCCGTGGTGGCCTCGGGGTTTGAGCAGTCGCCTGCTACGCAAGCGACGCAAGTTCGAATCCCAGCGGGGCCTGTACCAATGAGTTTTTCTAAAAAACGTATGTACAGTGATTTCACACCACGTGCTTTACGGTGAAGGAAAACATCGTGAGGAAACTTGCATATGTCTGAGAAGTAATTCAAAGACGTATGTATAGTGCCTGAGACGGCGATAGACTCACCATCTGTCACGTTGGCACTTAATCAAATTAGGTGAAAAGTGGGTGTTGTGATAACAACACCTCTGCCTACCCCTTCGGGGAATACAGGCGTGAGCATATGTATGTATGTATGTATGTAAATATTATTAAAATTATAAATGTTCAATTTGTAAAACGTGTTTGTGTATGTAAAGTAATGTGTGCTTACGTTGCTGAGCAGATATCACAATGGTATTGCTGGGTGTGACTGCTCCAAATATGCGACCTTAACTTCTTTGGACTTGCGAAAGATTTTAAACAAACCTTGCACATAATTTGCTCAGTCTGTAAAGGAAATCTTACTTTTAGACCAAAAACAAATGACCTCCCATTCTGAAAATTGCTATCATTCATACATAATTATTTTCCTGTCGAAAAGAAAATATTGATTCTTTGGACGAATTGTAACTACATACTTCTTTCTATCTTCTCAGTACTGTAGGTCTATAAAGGCCACTTTAGGAGAATTATAATGACGTGATCCGAATATGATTCATCACCGAAATGAATGGTCACTCAAATGGTCAAGTACAATTCATATTATGATTCACGAATTATTAATATTTGGTAATTCGCCTGTTTCACACTTTCCTATGAAGATTCATTTTTGAATTTTAGATAGAATAGAAGATTTTGTGACAAATAGCATGATAAAAAGTTAGTTAGGGACTAACATCTACAATTATTGTAACCGTTCCTGAATCATAACATAAATTGCACCTAAGTGACCATTTTGTCATTTCGATGGTGAATCATATTGGGATCACGTTATGATTCTCCCAAAGTTACCTTTTTAAAGCTACTGGAATAAAATTGTACTATTAAATTTACAATTTTACCTCCCCGTAATGTATTTTCATGTAATGCCATTCTAAAGTAACTGTTGTCAAGAACTTTTTGTTACATAAGTGACATCTCATTTGCTTGACCGGCACGTGCAGGATCCTGTGAGCGAATGTTTGATAGCGCGAACAGAATAACTCTCCACAGAGAGAACATTGGCCATCTTTTTCATGACTGCCCACATGCTTTTGCATCAAGTCAATATCTTCAAATGACCTCGGACATAGTCCTACAAATATTTTTATATCAATAACATTGTCATAGTAGAAATATAAACTTTAAAAACAGTAAGGCATATAGGCCTATTTTTTTAAATAAGTATGTTTACCTCAGTTGAGGTTCATTTGAAATTTACTCTTTTATTTACTGTCAAAATAATGTAGATTTATCGTTTTGAAGTGTTGAAAAATGTCGGTAAAACACGTAAATACTACAAATACACCATCGGACACAACGTGACAACCCTTATTGACGCTACTGCTATTCTGCCTAATCTCGTAGATGTGCGCGTCTGTGAGAGTGTACAATTTTAGACGATTTGTTCCTAAATTCCTTACTGTACGTAAAGCTTATATTTATGCTGTGACATTGCTTTGTAAAACATATCGTGTTAAGGATTGCATATGAGTCATATGAGCTTCAATGATACTAAGCGAATTAGGTTTCTTACCACAAAATAGTTCCACATCCTCCTCTTTATCAGCTGTTTTCTGTGATTTTAGTTTTAATTCTTTCTTTTGTTTCACTACTTTATTCCTTTTAGGTTTGACGTCTGCAATAAACTCTTAATGAAAAGCTTATTAAAAAATATACAAAATAAAAAAAAGAAAAACAAAGATTAATCAAAACAGTTACATATATCCATTGATTATCCTAATCTAATTTACTACTCCTGCTAGAAATACAGGTGTCGGAGAAAAAGGAACAGTTGTCTTCTAGAAGTTGTAGGGTTTTATGAATATATCACTATGTTGAAGTCGTGAAATATCTAGCTCCAATGATAACGTAGTTATAGGCTATGGTTGCTAAGGGCCGAAGAGGTCGCGGCCTTAAGCGATTGAATGAACGCGCGGCCGTGTTTGCCAACATGAGAAGGTTACTCGTTTCGAAAAATGGTTTTATGGGATTATTTCATGAACTATTAGTGTAGTTAGATTTCACGTGAATAACTTTACGTTACCGCTGATTTTTATGCGAAAACACGGTCTTAATATGGTCAAATATTAACGTCAATTACTCGAATACGGAAGAAGAAATGTTTACATACATATGCTCACGCCTGTATTCCCCGAAGGGTAGGCAGAGGTGCTGTTATCACAACACCCACTTTTTACCGAATTTGATTAAGTGCCAACGTGACAGATTGTGAGTCTATCGCCATCTCAGACACTATACATACGTCTTTGAATTACTTTTCAGAAATATGCAAGTTTCCTCACGATGTTTTCCTTCACCGTAAAGCACGTGGTGTGAAATCACTGTACATAAGTTTTTTAGAAAAACTCATTGGTACAGGCCCCGCTGGGATTCAAACTTGCGTCGCTTGCGTAGCAGGCGACTGCTCAAACCCCGAGGCCACCACTTTATTAGCTTCCTATAATTATACCCTATTACATATTTTAACAGCTGTCCTATTTTCGCTTACATCCTATATAAAGAAAAACATAAGAGTGGCGGATGGAGAGTGACATATTATTTACTTTATAGTGTACTTATTTACATGTTATGCTTACTGTTCCATATATAAGTAGTGTTATGAATGCCTGTTACTTTATAGTTATACAAATTCGTTGGTAATTCTTATTTCTTACCACATATGAGTTTTGAAACATTATCATCATTGCCATTGTTATCAAATGCAAGCTGTTTCTTTTTATTTGCAACTCTTTTGCTCGTTTTACGTTTTTCATCTGCAACAAGTTGTTACACATAAGATATCATGAGTTTCTTGCCGGCTCTTCTCATAAGGTTAGTTTCCGAACTGGTGGTAAATTCCTCGACATTGATGTGCCTTACCAGGACCTAAACTGAATAAATAATTTTCATAAAAAAACACTTTCTAGTAGGGCAGTAAATTATATTTAAATCATAAATTATATCCGCCTTATAAGGAAACATGGCCTAAGCCAAGACTAGGCCAATCTTAGACTAAAACTATATCCATCCCTTTTAAATCTGTATCTCAAAAAGAGATGGAAGTACTTTTAAACCAAGGAATACCTTTTCATGTTTTGTAATATAAGTATTAGCTTATGTTTTGAAAGAGTTTGTTTGTTTGCTTGAATACAATATTCTCAGTAACTTATGGTCCGATTAGAATTTATTTTTAGTGTTAGAAAGTTCCATTTATCAAGGAAAGCTATATATATATCATCATGCTAAGACGAGACAAATTGTGGGTCAAAGTAACTATGCTATGCGGGCAGAAGCTACTTCTAAAATAAAATAACAATTAAAGATTTACCATTTCTATTAATTTCTTCTTCATCCTCATATTCAAAGGTGTGAAAACCAATTTCAAACATATCTTGGTCATCATAATGTTCTTGTTTTACCTCTAGCTTTACAACAGCACCTTCTAGAGTTGGGTTTTCGCTGTTGGCACTGCATTCCAACTTAACATTCTGTAATTTGATAAATGTAATAACTATTGTAGGTTCATTTCTGCATACTATAGCTATGACCAACTTCAACTTCAACATTCGTCTTTGAATTACTTAAATATTCAGGTTTCTTCACTATGTTTTCCCTTCACCATAAAGCATGTGGTGTGAAATCTCAGCACTTAAGTTTTTTTTTTTAGTAAAACTCATTGGTAGGCCCCATTTATTAACGTTGATTGAAATTTATTGAAAAGCTATAATTTGGAATTACAAACAGACACTTTAATTTTATTTATCTGTAATAGATATAGATAGATAAGTAAAACTGCAAGGCACAGCAACTTAAAAATATAATACCTCAACACACAACTTCTTCAAAGTTTTCTCGGAAATAATGGCTTTTTCCCTGAAATTTATGAAGAAATGAATCGCATCCATACAGGCTTGACATACATAATGTGGCATCTCATCGGTGTGTGTAACCTGTAAATATTACAGAACAATACCTTTAGAAGAATTATAGTCTGTAGATATATTCTTAAGAGTATATAATAATGCATTATAAAGGAAATTTCTCTAAGTAGGATTTTATTTACACAGATTTATTTAAGACTAGTCATTGAGTTGGTAGTAAAAATATATGGATGTATTTTCGTATGAGATAAGGAAATAATGACAACAATTAACTGTTTGTAAGAGATATATATTGAAGTAGTAAATAATAGGCTTACTTACATTCAGATTTGTCAACAAATTGTAGTTAACTATAAAATTATCATCCATTGGTACTTTGACTCCTTGTGTAGTCAAACACGCTCGACACATTTCAAACATTTCCATGTTTATATAGTAATATTTTCTTCAGACTTTTAGATAGAAGACTAAACTAGAAGGAAGAATTAACTTTTCAACTTCTCCTCTGTCTACTTGATTTATTTGTTTTGTTTGTTTGACTTACTTGTCAGTGGTCAAACAGACCGATCCCTGCGATAAACCTGAGAATGACGTTTTTATTTTTTTTATATTTTCATCTACTACTATGCCAAACTGCCTAATATGTTTCAGTATTCTAATTTTAAATTATATAAATGTTTTGTTGTTGTACATAATCCAAATCAGTATAATAAACAAATACATAAGTAAAACATACATGCGAAAGAAGACCAAGCTACATTTACTTACACTAAACATATTCTCAAGCGCTTGGCTCTCTTTGTTCGATTTACGGAGGCTAATCCGTATTTTTTTATCAATTTTGCAGCTACTTGGTAATTATATTGATCTACGGATTATAGTTTAGGTACATAATAAAAAACAAGTAAATTGAATATCTGTGTATTTATAATATTATCTGTATAAAATTTTAGACAATGAAACGTCAAATTCACCAAAAAAAGGAAATGTTATCTGTGGTCACATCGGTCAAACAAAATTGTATATTGATTGTGCAACAAATTACTAATAATGCAATCCAATTAAATTACTGTACTTAAATTGTAACATTGTAACAATTAAAATGAAGAAGATTCTTAAGTAGAGCATTTGTTTTCATAGCATTTTCGTTCCTGCGCAGTTGGATTTTTCGTAGTTTTCATCGAGTTTACTTATTGGTGTTGGGTGCGATTAAATTTGGATACCGTTGGTAATTATGGTGGAAAACGGTGGTTCTAGTGGTGGCAGTGATAGTCCTAATGCAACATGCGCGCGGTCAGGTTTGTTGGAGACGCTAGTGCGCGGCGTGTGGTACCGAGTTCACTGCTCTTTGGAGGACGACTACTTCAGCGTATGTCTGGATGACGGCTACGACGCCACCACCACACTCAACGGCACTCTGAACAACAACAACGTCGAAACACCCAACAGTGACTTCACAGAAGTACCAGAAGCTATTGCTAATCAAAAACGCTTAGTGCAAGTAGTAAAATCTGACAATAATGGGCTTGGTATATCAATTAAAGGAGGAATAGAGAATAATATGCCGATATTAATATCTAAAATATTCAAAGGCATGGCCGCAGACTTGACGGAACAGTTGTATGTAGGTGATGCTATATTGTCCGTCAATGGTGAGGATCTGAAAGATGCAACTCATGAGGAAGCTGTCAAAGCATTAAAAAGAGCTGGGAAAATGGTCCAGTTGGAAGGTTAGTGTTATATTTTCTATTTAGGTAAAACAATGTCAATGAACTATGTACTTGATTAATAGTAACTGTAGACAATTGGTTTAACCTTATTAATTGAGTTTAATGAGAGTTAGTTTGAGCTATTAGAAAACTAGGCCTGGCATTGAGAATAGTACATCCATTTTTATAGTATCACAGGTTTCCATTTAATTTGTTGTTAACACAAACTATAGCTTAACTATAAATTTATTTATAGTTAACCTATAGTATTTTACTCACTGACAGGCAATCCAAAGAATTTTAATAACAATAATATTAAGTAGTAGTAGTGACCTTATTCCATACATTGTTAGGGTCGACACTTGATTCAACCTGATGAGGCTCATCACATGATTTTTACACAAAGTGACTGCCCTCTGAGGTTTGGAACCCCTAACAAGGCAAATTGGCGATCTGGGCTAAACCAGTTTACAGATTTTATTAGACCTTCAACTGACCGGTAACAATTGCCAATGATGAGAAATTGGCAACCGGGATTGATGGCTTAACATGCTCTCTGAGGCACAGAGGGAACTCATTCACCCATCCAACTACTGGCTTGGGTTAGAGTTGCTTAACTTCGCTGATCAAATGATATGCGTAATAGCAACTGTGCCATGAGATAAAGATTAAGTAGTTATTGAACTTAAAAATTACATTTAAATTAAATTATGAAAGTTTATTTTTAACACATTCACTACTAACATTTAATCTTCTTTGTAAATTCTCTAACAGTTGGACGCACAGACACATCATTAGCAGTGAACGCATTAATAAGTTACTTTCTTATTCATTTTCCAGTGAAATACCTCCGAGAAGTGACTCCATATTTTCGCAAAGCATCAATAATCAGTGAGGTTGGATGGGAGCTGCAGAGAGGCTACATGGTGGATGCTCCGCCATCGCCGCCATCACCTCGACGACGTCGCGCCGATACACGATACATACCGCTATTGATGGCTTGTGTTGCTAAAAATCTACGACATCATGATCCAGGTATGGAATTACCCATTGTTCTCAATATTTAAATTTTTCGTATTTTTCGCACCAATGCCATATAGTGCAATTCTATTCAGTACTCACTAATTAAACTCTGAAAATTTTATTAATTGCAACAATACTATTGGCTAAATTATCTTTGTCTATAAGAATACTTCATTTAGTAAAAGTGAGTGTAAGCAAGTATGTTTTGTTGCAGAGGAGCGCACAATAGAGGTGTACTCTCCAGACGGCGTGCATGCTTTAGCTTTGAGGGCAGCGTCGCAAGGCGCGGCAGCTGGTTGGCATAGAGCGTTACACGCCGCCGCTCGTAGAGCAGCCCGCGCTGCACTAGCACGCGCTCGACCTGCTCTTCGCTCCACATTGGGGGACTTGCGTTACGCCGGGTGGCTCGCACGAAGACCACCGCAGGACCATGTAAGTTCACACTTACACTTTGGTATAATATGAAAATATCTATAATACTACAATATCCATTCCTAGACCTTGATCGAACGAGGTAAGACTAGAGAAGGAGAAAGTAATAGCTTTCTTCTGATTAATTGTGATTGTTTCCAGATGAGTGCATCTGGGGGATCTGACAGTTCTGAGGAGGCTGACGGTTGGCAGCCGACCTTTGTTGCCATTACGGATCGTGAATTGAGGTGATGTTCTACTTATATTTAAAAATTTACCATAAACATAATTATAATTTAATCATACATACATTATTATAAGCCAAAACGAAAAATCGTAATAGGCCTATCCCCTAACCCCCAAGCGTCAATAGGCTGTGGTAATCAGTTTCCACCATGATATTGTTTAGGTTGTACGAAGCGGCACCGTGGTCAGCGGAGGCGTGGGGCGCGGCGTCGGAGAGCGTGAGCCTGGCGGCGACGCGCCTGGCGTGGTGGCGGCGCGCGGGCGGCGGGGGCGCGGCGGCGCTGGGCGTGCGGGCCGGCACGGCGCGGGGGCTGGCCGTGCGCGCGCTGCGGGCCGACACGCCGCACGACCTGGCCGCCGTCGCCGGCGCGCTCGTCGATGGCGCGCATCACGCTGTACGCGCCCAGCCCGAGTTCACGTTCAGTATGTATCATTACTATATAACAGCGTGAACCTGGCGCCAAGCGTGGCGTGCAGCCATATTTATAAAAATTATAGATGACTATTCTTCAAATGTCTCGGGTTTTCACATATTTCGACACCGGTACAAACAAACTTAGTAATTCATTCATTTATATGCTCACGCCTGTATTCCCCGAAGGGCAGTAGGCAGAGATGTTGTAATTACAACACCCACTTTTCACCGTAGATGATGCCAACTTGACAGATGATGAGTATCGCCGTCTTAGACACTATACATACGTCTTTGAATTACTTCTCAGACATATGCAGGTTTCCTCATGATGTTTACCTTCACTGTAAAGCATGTGGTGTGAAATCACTGTACGTAAGTTTTTTTTTAGAACTCATTGGTACAGGCCCCGCTGGGTTCGAACTTGCGTCGCTTGCGGAGCAGGCGACTGCTCAAACCTCAAGGCCACCACGGCTCTTAGTAATGTTTTTTGAAATATGTTTTGCGTTATGCTAGGATCGTACCTTGTTTGAGTAAGTATTATTTATTTTTTACGCCCTATTTAATAGTATCTCATGTGTTTATAATAATGCAGGGTGCAGGTTCCGCGGGGCGAGTGCTCGGCTGGCGCTGGGGGCGGGGGGCGCGGTGGTGTGGGAGGCGGCGGGGTCGCTGGGCCGCGGCGGCGCGCGCGCCCTGTACCGCCGCCCGCTGCACGCGCTGCGCGCCTCCGCCGACGACGACCGCGCTAAACTGTGGCTGCACTTCGCTGATGACGACACCATTGTAAGTACGCCGCGTCACTTGTTTATCTCTATCATTCAACGGGACTTTAGCTTTAGGCGCGGGTATGGTAATGTGGGAGACGATTTCAGGCGAAAAGGTCATTCGTCGACTTCATGCCTTCCGCGTTGTACTGACAACACTATTAAAAAGTTGTTACTTATTAACCACTTAGTTTTTAGTATGGTAACTGAATCCTTTTCTTAGTAAGTATGCATGTGTCGAGTAGTAAGCAAGTCCCCATGAGCAAGAAGTTTCTATCGCAAATAGTGTTACTTAATTCAATATAAAGTTCAACTTTCACAGTTTGCTTGCCCCAAAAAGTTAGGTTGGTTAAAAAACATCCTTACTCCACACTTACGCGTCAATGTTTGTGCCAGGAGCTGGATATGGAAGGCAGTCCTAAGCCGGCGGTGTTCATTCTGCACAACCTGCTATCAGCGCGGGTTCACTCGCTGCCTGCCGAGGCGGCCACAAATCCCCTATAACCGTCAGGTGACTCATCGACCGAAACATTAGTGGCCTAACTACTCGCTTAACACCAACAAACGACGTAATTCGAACGAGATAAATCGAAATTAGATCACATATAAGAATTTGTAAGCTCTATACCAACTACATCTTGATTTCGGAACGCAATATGGTCACTAGTTTTTATCACCAATGCATACTCATCATCATCAGGCCTTAACCCATACATTGTTGGGGTCGGCACTTGATTCAACCCCATGCGGCTAATCACCTGATTTTTATACAAAGCGGCTGTCGTCTGACCTTCGCAACCCCTTTAACGAAGAAAAGTTGTAATCCGGGTTAAAACAGTTGTCAGACTATTTTAGGCCTCTGACTGACCTGTAACGATTGCCAAAGACGATAAATTGGCAACCGGGACCGACGGCTTATCGTGCTCTCCGAGTCACGGAGGGAACTCGGGCGGTCACCCATCCAATTACTGGCTAAGGTTACGGTTGCTTAACATCGCTGATCGAATGATATGCACTGTGCCACGAGCTCCTCATCACCGATGCATACTATCGTCTCATTTTCAAGATGGTTGGGCAACCAAGATGTCTTGAACGAGCCTGAACCATCATTGCTAACTATCTAATTGTTAGGGACAAATGATGTCGGTTTACCCCAGTCAAGCTAAAAATTGTTGTCGATTACATTTCGATAGATTATGCACTCAAATGTATGAACGCAGCTTGTGTTGGTGATAAAATCTAGTTTATATCGCGTCGTGTTGAAAGAAGCTAGATGAAGAGCATATACAGTAACTGTGTCGTTACTAGGAATAATTGTATTTTTGCTGGTTAATTTCTAAAATTAACTATTTGCTGATAAATTTTTGATTACTAACTAAGCTTATGTGTAATATTGTTATTTATTTTCTAGCTATCGATTTATCAGCAAATAGTATACCCGTCAGCCATCAATATAACCTATTTGATCGCGTAGCGTTAACGCGATTTTCCTAAAAAGATTCAATAAAATTACTATCATAGATATTACTTGGTTTAACTCTTGCTAGCGGTATTAATTAACATTTGAATTATATAAACATTCCAAATGTAAACTTTGAAGACATTTTTATTTTTAAATTAAAGAAGACAATTCTTGGAAAACAAGAACGCTGAACTACACCGGTGGACAAAAAAATCGAACCACTGCCATTTTTCACAGTTTTCTAGTGCATTTTGTATGCACGAACGAAACAATATTCGTCAGGACATTCCTTTAAGGATGATGTCGATAGGTTGCAAACAAGGTGCAAGCAGTTGAATTAACTAAAAATGACATCAAAGGTACTAATTTCATCTTGTTTTATTGATTTTTGTTGGTTTGTCATATAAAATTTATAACTTAGTATTTTCGACATACCATTATTAAAGGTATTTCTTAAAAGTTCTTCTACGATACAATTTTAAATAATTTATATGATAAAAAACAATTATATAAACATAACTTAAAATTAATTATACTATATTGTTTTGAATAACTTCAAAATGGCGAGTGGTTCAATTTATTTGCCTGTCAGTGTATTGCAACATTTGTATCGACTTGACTGTGATGCTCCATACATATATCGTCATCGAAACCTGTTTCCATATCAATATTTAAGAGTAGATTTCCACTGTTTCCGACTGACTTATTAATTATCTTTGATTTTTATTTAAATATACGTAATTATAAGCTTTGTTAACAATGATACCAATGCCAAATATAACATCTAAATAGTCAATTTATCCATGATGTTGAGAAGCTAAACGCGTGCAGTCGAAATAGTGCACTCCTTAAAACACAATTTCTTATTTCAATATTAAAGTGAGTATATTTTGTTGTGTTTTAAATATTGTTATTGCAATTTATCGATACGTTGTTGCGATTATGAAATGAATTTTATGAATACATGAAGATACTAGTTTTCTCCGCGACTTAGCCCTCGTGTTTAATACGTGTTTAAACGGAATATTTAAATAGATTTTGTTAATATTTTATATTACAGTGAGATGTTTTTAAATCTGTTCATGAGTTTTAAATTTATTAATTTCAAACAAAAACAGAAATATTTTCTCTTTGTAATATCATCTTACCTACTGCTATTATAAATGTTTGTTAACACGTGGAGGATGTGACGATGGGTGAAACTTTTTAATTTTAATGAATCTTTATCTACACAACTATTATGAAGAGAAAATATTTGTATTTTTGTAATGAATTAACTCAAAAACTACTGTGCCGATTTCAAAAAATCTTTCACCATTGCAAAGCTACATCATCAGCTAGTAACATAGACTTTATTTTATCCCCATACTCCCACGGGAACGGGAACTACGCGGGTGAAACCGCGTGACGTCCGCTAGTACAGTATTATAATACAAAGAATACAGGTGCGGGCGAACGCTAGAGAGTATATTATAATGCTTATGATTTTATTAATGTTTATATTCTTTATGGTCGTCGACTGTACGCGTGTGACTTTGTACCCACGGTCTCTGTAAATACCGTGCATATTTGAATGCCGTAACTAGTCTCGAGCCAGCTTCTATTTTCATGTTTGAAGTGGCAGCTCTTCCAAAGAATCTCCTAATGTATCGTTTTGTTTGTATTTGGTAATTGTATCGTAGCTATGTAGGTGATTGTTTAACACGATGTATTTTTATAATTTATATTATCTTGTATATAAGTAGATGTAATGTTTTATAATGAACAACATTCCCAGAATGTAGGAAGTTAGATTTGCTTTAATTCAGTAGTACGTTATGTCACGTAAGTTAGGCTAAGATTTCATTGTATATTGTTTAGCGAATGTAGTATAATGTTACATACAACAAGCAGGGGCGTGTATGGGATTTTCAAAAGGGTAAGCATAAACAATAAGTAGGTAGGCAGGCACGTACCAATGTGGCACGGCGAAGGTACATACTTCTTGGTATAGACACACACACAAACATAAATATACACACGTGTATTTATGTTTGTGTATTCAGTCATCACTAATGGTAAGCACTGCTTATCTGCTTATACGGAATGCACGCCCTTGACAACAAATTTGTATTGTCGCCGTATTTTAGGAGTTGATTGCGTAATTTTCCAGTCAAAGCGATATTTTGATAATTTTTTTCGTCGCACTTGGCTATAAATACGTCAGTAAAAACCATGAGATACTATTTGTATGAAAGCTCGGACTATAAGAATTCCGAATTTCCACAGTCCGAGGAATAACCAAGTTTGGTATGCGAGGCGGAGGGAAAATCGGGATCGGTTGGCATGTGTACAATGCAGTAACATTCAAATATTGGCCTGCGACGACCGATGGAATGTAGCCGAAACTATTTTTTATCGGATCTGTCGAGTTCCCTTGCTTATCCTGAGTATTAAACCAATACTCTAGTTTGTAGTTATTATTGCGTGAAAATTATGTTCCCCGATAAACTATCGAACCCTAAACTATAGCAATTATACAACAATTTGTTCTAAACGAACTGGGCAATATTACAAGTGATACATAAATTAATTGTTTTGATACAATACAATATAGACAGTGATTTAATTCAGATACTAGCTGTGCCCCGCGGTTTTACCCGCGCAGAGTTAATTTCATGCGTGACTCGCGGAACCCTAATGTTTTTTTAAATAAACTTTTATTATGTCACTCCTTGTGAAATATGAAAGTCCCGTTAAGATCGGTCCAGCCGCTTCGGAGATTAGTCGGAACAAACAGACAGACAGAACAATTTTAAAAATTGGTTTTTAAATATCAGTACCGTGTATACTTTCATACGCATTTAGTGAAAAACTGTTATTTTTGTATTACAAACAGACACTTTAATTTTATTTATCTGTATAGATTTGTAAACTTGATGCACTATTTTAAATTTTTTCCTTGTATTTATTTTTCCTATTACTCTAAGGATGCTTGATTAAATACGGCTTTACGCATGTTGTTGTGTATTACCGATACAATTTCTTTTTTTGATGCGATTATATTGCAAAATTACTAATAAAAAACATAAAACAATTAATAATAAAACTTATATTACATCACATCGAATCTCATATTTAATTGACAATTTATAAATTTGCAAACAACTTAAATTAAAATACGTACGATTTATTGTTTTTATTTAATGGGTCGCATTTTGCGAAGTTCTGCAATTTTGATAATTATTTTATGATCTTTGTACATTTGTTGTACCAATCTGATATTTAATTATACTAACTATATTTCTGATCTAACATATTATCTATACGTAAGATGCTAGTATCTAAGCTCTGACTATGTTATTGTTATTTTAACTGGATCTGAACTCTTTAATAAAAGTTGTAATCGTAACACGAAGTTGCCATATCAATATACCTAATTATGGACTTACATTAAGACTTAATATTAACTTGTAATCTCTTAGAATTTCTACTGATGACATTCCTTCGTATTTGCTATTGTAACTTGTATACTTCTGTACCTCTTGTATTCGAGTTGTGTTCTTTGTAGAGTTTAGGGCGATTTGTGCCCTATCACATCAAAAATAAGGGTCAAATTGTACTGTTTGCAATGACGAGCCTAATATTAGTGTCGTAGCCGGTACGCACGTAGCATTTCTGCTACGAGCGTAGTAAGGGTTACACGCTACGAATTCTACAATATGGAATGCTCTTACTCGTATACACACACAGGTAGCATACAATTAAGTCAATCGACTCCTATAGTTTTTGATCATCTACGTCATTGAAGTTTAGTTTTGTACGCTAGTTGACTTTCCATGATGTGAACCTTAGTAGATATCATCGCATTATACATTAACATTGGTAGCTGAATCTGTCATTATGATGCATTAAAAACAACGAACATAATGTGTTTGATTTTATTTTAAACTAAATGTGTCCTGAGATGTTACCAGCGTAGACTTAGGTACGCGGAACCCATTTTTTGAAATAAATGCAGCCAATGTCAATCCTTGTTAAATTAGCTATCTGCCAGTGAAAGTCTCGATTAAATCGGTCAAGTCGTTTCAGAGATTATACGGAACAACCCGATTTTTTTTAACTGTTTTTTTAAATGTATGTTCCGTATTTAGTCACTACGCTACCGTCATTCGATTACGTTTGAACGTGTCAAAACATATACTTGGGGCACTGGTGTTTTTTCTTGCTATATGTGTAGGTATTAGGACTGCAAAATGTACGTCGCAAGGAAAACTAACAATTCATATTTAAAGGTACTCGGGACTTATCACAATACTATTTTGAAAATAACGTTTCGATTGGGTTACACCAATTAAGTTATTGTTCAGTTATCAATTCAGTTATTGAGCTCTAAATAAAGTGCAGGTTTTTTTGCGATTTATTTCGCGGTTGAGAGGAGAATGTATACACATCCCTGCCGAGCGAGCAGCGAAGAAAAGCAAACATTGGAGTTAGCAGATGGATTGCCACCATCGGTAAGTTTACCACAAAACAAGTACAGAGGTAGATGTTTCGAGACCTTCCATTTGTTCGAATTTTGGACCTACCCGACTGCTTTCTAACATAAAACAAATAACTACCACCCTGCGGTCAGGAAGGTCGCCAGTATTCCGTAGAGCAGAGAAGAAGGAATGGAGCCGCTATGCTAACTAAAAAAACTTGCGGATTCCTTTCTTTCGTTACAATTGTATAGCGTCTAATAAAGTATAGAAATAAGAATAGTTTTCTACTAGTCACATAATCATGTATTATTTGTTTCGTAAACGGCACATTTTCTAAATAAAACGAAGCGTTTTACAGCTCTAGGCGAGATTTGAGAGGCGTCGCTCGTGTAAGTTTCATTAGGTCGAGTAGACACGGGACGACGCCCGCGCGAGTGCCCTTACCAGCCTTCTATCGGCTTATTACTATCACACCGGCCACACTACTCTCAACCTTATTACGTGCACCGTAAGGCGGTGTTCAGTCCGTGTAAACGTTGCTAGAGTATTAATAACTCTGTAGCTTACGGAATACGGATGAGTTTTATGTAACGTTACATAGTAAGTAGCATATCTACGCTATTGTCTCGCCTCTATTGAAGTGTTGACTTAAGAAATTAATAACGAGTGTTTCCTTAGCGCTGGGATGGTTTAGTATTGTTTTAATCTTCCTGTAAGCTCTAAAAGATGAGGAAGATACCCGAAACTCCAGTAAATTTGACTACCAGTGTTGGACCCACTGAATTTTGACAATGATAGGGATAGGGCAAAAAACTGAAAACATAAGCACTATGTACATATACGCGAATTGAATACATAGGCAGTTACCCCCACCACTTTCGCTGAGCGCTTATACTTCGTGATGGCCGGCACCTGCACACACTTAAATGCTAGATTACGAGGTATTTGGCCTACGACGCAAAAACAGGGTTGTTATAAAAATATGTTTGTCTGAGGCAGTGTAGCTTCGAAAGGAATGTATATATTGTTATTTAATATGTTTAGAATTATTATACTGTATACAAATATAGTTTTTATAGAAAACACGCAAATTCCAGCACACAGACAACGCTGCCGACTCGCAACATGCAGCGTGGTGTGTAGCATTGTGAAAATCGCCTTACACAGCATGCATAGCTTTTATGTATCTTGGTAACATTCACCGAAGTACCTAATAAATTAATTTACTGGAATAACCGAAATATAAAGCGTAAGCTAATCTTGAGCTAGGCGTGTCATTGATTGCCTGAACAGCTCTTGAGAGTCAAGACTGCGCCAATTAATGAAGTATATTCGGGAACTAGTCAAGTGAGATTCATTTCAACGCTATAAATTCAGCGAAACGTCTCGTGCCTCTCCCATTCAGATGATTAGCGGATGTCTGCCTCGGACGTCCGCGATTGTGCCAGGATTATTGTAGTACCACTTTATTTGGATTTAATATTAGGGGCCGTCTCCTATTGCCATTAATTGTTTGTTCCATTCGTTCCATGGAGTGAGTGACAGGTTCATAAACGTCGTGTTAATCTGTCCCTTTCATTAGCAGGAATAATGATTGTAATATTAGGTCGTATGCGGCTCCATAGTTAACAGCCAATTGCTTGAACACATTGTTTCCGAAAGCTCAAGCATATTCTCCTGAACTAGAAAATAAATAAATAATTTAATGTTACTTACCTATTTGAAACGGTTACTAGCTCTTGTCCTGCCACCGGCACGTGATCATAAAAAGAGAACCGTTTTCGATAGTTAGATCACAACGAAAACCAAGGGAAAATTATTGGAAAGTTGGGGTTTTTTACGGATCTGAAAACTCCTTTAAATTGATACTTGTAGTCTATAACATAAATTCAAAGCAGGATGCAATGCATACATTCTAGCGCGGTGCTAAACCACTAGAGTCGAGTATAGTAATATGAAATTCAAAGTTCTGACTGATTTATCAACACACAATCAAACCGCTAATCTACAGTATCTACTAAGAAAGGGTTTTTCGGCAATCCACTCTAAGGGGGTTACATGGGGAGTCGCATTTTGTACCCAGTGCTTACACAATAAAAACTCAAATACACTTTATAAATATGTAAAATGTCAGTGACCGATAATACGGCAGCTTAATCGTGATCTACCCAGGGAGAGCAATATAACTGTTTAGGTATACTTGTATATATTGCCACTTAGGTAAATAAAATTTGCCGTAGACGGCATGTAAATTATAATTCTGTAACGTAGTGCAGCGAGCGTGGCTGCACCGTCCCGAAGTTACTCGTAAAAGTAATTTAATATGTACCTAAGTACATAGGTAGGTACGCGGAGTGGAATAAATGGCTTCCAACAGATGTCTCCCTGTACCTACAGAATACCTACTGGGTAAAAATGGGAATGAATGACAAACACGCTTATTGGAAGTGTTGTTTTCATTAAGGCTTACATTAGCTTAGCAGATCAATTTGGGACAAAATTGATTGTGGTAGATAGGTACATACCTATAGTTTATATTAAGCGTGTGCTTTGGAGACTGAAGTGATCGTGCTAGTATGAATCTGTGATATTATAATATATAAATTATAAGCAAAACTAAAAAATTGCGGCGTAAAGTAATTGAGATGGCAAGCATAGCATGGACAAAAATTTCGTACCGTCTATGAATACGGCAAAAAAATCACGTTCGTTGTATGGGAGCCTCCTTAATTAAAATATTAAACTTATTCTGCTTTTTAGTAATTTGTTGCTATAGTGGCAACAAAAACACAGTTTAGTGGCAGACGGAGAGACAAACAGATGAATAGTGGAGTCTTCGTAATAGGGTAGTATTTTACTATTTAGGCAAGGAACCCCCACAAGCCAAGAAATTCCAACCCCAAGGGGATTAAATGGGGGTTGAAAGTTTCAGTGGGTCCCAATTTCGTAAACACTGATTTAGATTAATCCAATAAATCAGGTATATTTGAATTCTGCGCCTAATCTTTAGCCCTAAAAAACGAATCTTGTAATTATATTTCCAATCACAGGTGTGTCCAGTAAGCTAATTCAGTTTGCATTGGGGGTCTTAAATAAGAGAGCCGTTTGTTTAGGTACCTATAGAAGGGGGTGCAATTTTCCACCCGGCTGGCTCCACTCCACAACGACGCCCCCATGCATCTCTATGACGCGTACAAAGATTTATTGTGTGATGCTTTGTATCTAGGTTATTCAGGTTTTTTGCCTATAATTGAATCTTTCCCTGGAAAGACGTATTAAGCTAAAGATGTTGCTAGGTAAATTCCTTCACCTACCTTATTGTTTTGTCTTGATTCTTGTCACGCTATAAAGTTATAGTTCATATTTATTTTCGTAGACTGGCCGATTCTCTTGCATGTTCTGTGTAAGTACTTACCTATTTTATATAAAAAATTGTTTTGTATTCATCACGTGATAAAGTTAAAGTTTATAGTATGTATGTATTAACGTAGGTACGTAATTGTGGATACCGGTGCGTTCTATCAGAGTACCCGGAGTCCCCCCTAAGCACTGAGGATGGCCACCGGGGGGGTTTTAGTGAGGTAAAAATCCTACATACCCCGATCTGCCTCTCCCAGGGCGGTCGGGGATCTTTTGAAGGTTTCCCCCTCGTCAACAAAAAAAAAAAAAAAAAAATGTACGTAATTGTTAGTTGGTTACGTTGGTTATTGATTCACAGATAGTTTTTCGCATCTCGATTCTCTTGAATTTTATAACATCGAGAGCAATTCTTATTTTCCTAAGTTTCAGAGTTTAAACTTTTAATTGCAGCTGGAAAGCACAACTTCAAAATAATAATTCTCGCAATATTAATGCTCAAATGAAAACCTTGGTATCACACCAATACACAGAACAATGTTATTTGGCTGCACTATTCTGTATGACGGAGAGCAGAGGTCGTGTCCCAGGAGAATAGCTCTAATTTTTAACGTGAGATCCCATTGTGACCTAACTTTCTCGAAGTTGCTACTGTACACCATCCGAGTCACGTATAGGCTATCAAGCAGCGAAACAATCGAATGTGAGCTGCAACATAGTGTTACAATCAGTAAAAATATTTTCAAACCTCATAACGAATTTCACCATTATTGGGTACATGCATAAAGGCTCCCATTTAACGATCGATATCAACGTAGCTGTTGTAACACCTAGCGTCATACAACGTTTCTGACAAAGTGACGTTTATTGACGCCGACTAAACGTTAATGTCGCTCATTAGCACATCAAACTACCGACGAACAAGTTACTAAAGCCAGCAAAATACGCTGCCTTTGTACGTACAATACCATATATATTAGCCATTTTTACGCTTTAAATAACATACAAACGAGAGTCGACCTGAAAGCGAGGTTTAGAATAAGCTATGGAATTATATCCTCGGTTTTATTATTTTAGGGTTCCGTACCGTAAAACGAGACCTATTATCAAAGACTCCGTGTGTCAGTCTGTCTGACACCCGGCTGTATTTCATGTATCGTAATAGACGGTAGAAATTTCCACAGATGATGTATTGCTGTTATTCAGTATTTATTGCTGGAATAAATACTGAATAACAGAATAAAATTTATATTTAAGGAGGATCCCATAAAACAAACGTGATTATTTAGCGTTTTTTTTATAATGGAAAACTCTAAGTGCGCGAGTCTGACTCGAACTCGGTTGTTTTTTTGTATTGTGTCGAGTAGGTACAGCATATGATTCCTTCAGACTCGTGTAAAGAGCTTTTTTGCCACATGGTTGGTTATTGTATATTAAACAGGGCTATTTAAAATATCCACTTTGGTAGTATCACGCCTCAAAAATACGGTCAATTTCCACCTCTTATAAGTTTTTTTTATTTTTTGACAGCAATAAGCATAGACAAAAAAATGTCTTAAACTATGTTTAATTTTTTTCGATACCATTAAAAATTATACTGTACTGGAACTTCTGAAAGGTTAGCTTTTATTTTGGTCAGAATTATGTTGAATTACCCGACGCCACGGCACGATAGTAGGTAGGTAATGCCAACCGCACCCAACTCAAATAATTACTTAGGCTACGTGTATTGTCGACGTGTACTTATATACCTACGCAGACTAATAAATTGCTTTCTAGAATTCCTACAATCGTATATAAAACAATAATTTGCTACAATACCTTGACCAACGATTAAGGTTTTGTAATTGTGACCATTTAATGCAAAGTAAAACGCCTAATAATCTAAATGATATACGAAACGAAATCGAATACCATTTTTTACCAAAGTTGAATCGATACTCACTATGTAATCGAATAGGTACTGTATGGGGCATCATTTGGCCCTATCTCAGACAGAGCGCCAAGCCCCGGGTTTTGACACGTTAGCTCCATTCTAGAGTCAGTAAAGTAACCAAATAGGTTTTGCTATGTTCAAACATCGACGCTTGACCTTGCGCTTTGGCGTGACTCAAAATGTGTTGATACTTTTTCGTAGGTGGGTTTTTGTGGATCAACATAGTTTGAGCCACACCAAAACGCAAGCCCAAGCGATGACATTTGAACATTTACAAACCTACACTTATGGTAGAACTTTGGGTAGAGCTTTGACGTTTAATTGTTTTATCGTAAAATTAAACATCAAAGCTAAGAAGTTACAATACGCGCTGCTTAAGCAATCACAGTTGGCCCCAGTGCAGGGGTATTCATTTGCTGGACACGTTACCTATAATCTATAGTTTTATTATAAACACATATTATAAGTACGAAAATGCACCAATCCAGATAAAGTTATGAGTACGTAATCATTTAGAAAGTTGAAATATGCTGCAGTCTCTTTTTAGAGAAACGATTTCTTGAAAAAAATATTTGTGGGCAACCAGGGCGTGATTACGTATGCGTCGAGCGTATGAATGTCGTTTGTCTTGTGTAATATAAATAACGTAAAGAATCGTTCAGCGGCACTGAAATAAAATTGCAGGGGTTATGAAACATTGGGAAACATACAGCGCGACGAATTTTATAAATGGCTGCTACAGGTTCTTGTCGAAAATGCTTTTCCTCGAGAGAAAATGATTGCTATCAACATATTTTTTAATATCTCTTAGGCACAAATGCAGGATTCCTCAACAGCTTTCCTTTAAAGTCTCATTCCTCAAGTAATAAAATGATTAATTTGTTCGTCCCCCAAGTCCTCGATTGGGGATTTACCTAAGTGTTGGGACTTGATCAGTTCTTGTCTTTGAAATTTGTGTGAAGGTACACTATCCAATTACCTAATGGCATAGGTAGGTACTTAGTTTACAGACGGACTTCCACTTTGTACCTATCATAAATTATACCTAGGGTATTCACTTCCCACGCTCGCAGAAAATACATTAGTGCATTATGTAATTGGGAATTTTATTCTATTGGCTATTTGTAAAGAGCTCTTCTTTACAAATTGATATACGTACGAAAAATACTTAATTACTGATTATGTCTAAATGTAGTTTCTATGAGCATTGCTCTTTAGCTTTCTTCGGTATTACACATTGATTGTCGAAGAACTTCCGCGGTTTTTTCAAAGTACGTTTGGAATACTTTTAAGATTGTATGATGGAATAATTAATATGATCTCACTCTCGCGCTATTTTATTCTTATATCGTATAGTTAACTATATCTACACGCTAACTTATATAAATTTACCGTCAGCTGGATGTTTCGAGGGAGAGACGTAGACACGACGCCGTTCCGTGAAATAAAATATATATTCTATACTGATATTATAAAGAGGAAAGATTTGATTGTTTATTTGCATTGTATAGACTCCAAAACTACTGGACCGATCTTTGAAATCTATCAGCAATGGATAGTTACATTATCAGTCAGAAACATAGGCTATATTTCATTCCCGTACTTCTTGGAGAACGGGAACGACGCGTGTGACACCGCGTGACTTCTGCTAGAATAATTACTTTAATATTCTACATGTTTAATTTAAGTTCTCTTTTCTTAAGTAATTTAGTATTGTTTATGACGACGAATCAATGGAATATCTATCGACTTAGTTGAAAATGAAAATTATCGATACCACTTCAACATAAAGTTACTAAATGTATTGTAGTAGGTGTCTAAGCAATTTCGCAGTACTTCAGATTAACGCTCAGTAATGATAAGGTTCAATGTGCCTCGATAGCGACCGTATAGTAGGAGATAGGTGGGTACTGTACTGTGTCACTGGCAGGCACAACCTATTTGAAACATACAATAAAGTTAATTGACAGTGAAAACTTAATACCCTATATTTAAAATCAAATCAATACAATAATTTATAAGCTTTCTTTGTAGAACATTTCTTGAATCGAATGGTTGGTTCCAGAAATTACTTATTATCCTGCTAGTATACATTTTATACAAACGTACTAAGTATACTTCTTTTAATATAATACGTATAAGACGAGCTCGTGGCACAGTTGCTATTGCGCATATCATTCGATCAGCGAAGTTAAGCAACCCTAGCCCTAACCAGTAATTGGATGGGTGACCGCCCGAGTTCCCTCCGTGCCTCGGAGAGCGCGTTCAGCCGTCGGTCCCGGTTGCCAATTTATCATCTTTGGCAATCGTTACAGGTCAGTTGGAGGCCTAAAATGGTCTGACAACTGGTTTAACCCAGATCACAGATTTTCCTCGTAAAAGGGGTTGCGAAAGTCAGATAGCAGTCGCTTCGTACAAAAGGTGATTAGCCACATCGGGTTGAATCAAGTGCTGACCCCAACAATGTATGGGATAAGGCCAGGGAGATGATGTACTAAGTATACTTCTTTTATCGCGGTTAATTATTTATGCAAACTTTTTTCTTCATGTTCAGTGTTGTTTGTTCCAAAATTCTGTTCTTACCCCTCTTTGTAAACAAGTCTTATATAAGACTATATGTCATACGTAGCAAAGTAGATAGTACCAGAAATTAAATAGACTATCGAGTATCTTCCTAATTATCAACTTATTGTTGATTAAAATCCTTTCCGCGTAGTTTGTGCTCGTGTCGTATAGTTTTAGCTACTTTATACCGTGTAACGGGACAAAGACGTTGTTCTATATTCTGTGGTCGGCCTCAACCCAATATTAACAATTTGTAACATCTTAACAGGTCGAACTAATTTCTAAGAACTCAACTCCATACAAAATGACCTAGCTTCAAACTAAGCGGAGCAACTTGACAACTATACATGCATACATATATTAAATAACTAACGGTGTCCTGCAGTTTCAGCCACGTATAATAAATTTTAAAGGTTTTTTATAATTTGTAAGTACGGCCTGCTTTGTTTTTTCAGCTACGTGCTAAGTAATTAGCGTCCTGTCATATTTATTAGGTTAGACAATACAATTAGATAGATAGACATAATCTACTTATAAGTTTATTTAAGTAAGTAACTACCGTATGTACTTTAATGTGCGTTCAATAAAAATCTAACTTACGGTCTGCTTACGCAACTGTGGAATACGAGGTTCTGGGGGGCAACTATGATCGTTTAAGTAGCGCGTATTAAGAACTTCTCAGCTTCGACGATTAAATTAACGGTACAAAAATGATCAAGTTCTTAGTACGCTCTTCTTAAGCCGATGATGGTAGGGTAGGCCCCGTGGGTTCCATCTCCGGGTCGGAATAAAAGACAAAGTGATATTGGGTTATTTCATCTGTAATTTCCCAGTCAACTCTTAGCCTCTTAGTGCTCGGTTAATGTCAATAGGCTAGCCTCGTATTACATAATTGGCGAAATGTGGGTTTACTAATAAGTGGGCCACTACGACAGGCGTGTGCATAAGTGAGTAATTAAATAAAAATCAATTATTTTAACTTTACAAAAAAAACTTAACTATTTATTTTGAGCATTGATAACTTACTTAGGTCATCTTATGTTCTTCACATATTACCTATATGTTTGACTTCAGCGGGAATCACACCCGCGACCTCTAACATCTCAGTCCGCACCACTATACACTGGGCTATAAAATATCAATAGTACTAATAGATACACGCAAAATTTTAGTTAATGAGTTTGTTTCAAAAATACATTCGTCATCCTTCCCCACCAAATTGAATGTCTGCTGTTACCAATTATTCACGGCGACTCAATTTCCATTAAGATCTATACAGATTGCCCGTTTTTCCATAATTAGAATTGAAGCTGAGCTTAAATTTACCTATTTTTGAGTAAGGTAGACACACTTTGGTCCGTCGCGGCCTAATTATATCCGTATCAATTTGTCCTACTAATTGATAACAAGCTGTTTGTAAAACATATTTATTTCATTCTCTCGCCTCTCTGGCTTAGTAGCATTTGGGTTGAGACATCTTGGTACGATTGCCAATTGAGAAAATACTTCTAATTGCTTTTTCTATGTCTAGTAAGTATTATCTACATTCACAATTTCTTAGTTGACTTTACTGTTAAAACCAAACGGCCACAACGATAGCACTCTCTGCATTATTGCAATACAATATATTCAAATATGCAAGGAATTTCGGTACACGACATTCTATTGCTGTATTGCTATTACTTTATCAGAAGTAGGTACCAGGAACGAGCTACGAACAACATACATATCTATTAACCTACATATATAGGTAAGTCAGAGGATTTTTGGTCCATACAGAGACTTACGTATCCTTATTTGGAAGTGTTCGTTTTGGGACGTGCCCAAGTGTGGTCGTTAGCAATCCGGCTTGAGAACTCTTGAGTTTTGAATTAATGCCTTCTCAATCGTGATTACCTGCGCCGAGGAAACACCCAGCTCCTGTGACGTTCGTGACTTAATTAAAGCGAACAAAAACCGAGTCAACATTTTGATCTCCAAGTGATTCTGAGCTTTGTACTAAGTCGAGGACAATATTGGCTTTGCGGGCCTTTTCCTCCTTGTTCGCGTCGCACCTTGTAATACTCAATTTTGATTGGTTAATTGTTGAAAGGCTGTAACCCAAATTGTGATATTGTTTGCTAACTGCCCTGCAATTTCACTTGGGTAACATAAGGGTCAGAACGTGATGAAACTTTACGAGCCTCTTTCTTTTGGGACAAGGATTTCATAAATTGTATTATAAGTGTAACCTTACAATATAACACTACGAAATATTTACTCCAAATTTTAAATCCCTAGAATGAAATATTTTTTATTTTCCCACATGATCAAGTCCAGTATGATGGTAAGTAGGCACCTAAAATCAACAATATCAATAGGATAATTAATCAGACTGTAGAGACATAAAATGCCTTTGGTATTATATCTTTAAAACTATACGTCTTTGGGGGTGGGTTGAGGGTCGCCTACCAGACAGACAAATCCGTAATTTTTTTAATAGTTTTACAGATTGAAAGTAACACTATTGGTCTTGGGTTAGAAATATTTTGCTATTCTTATAATAAAACTAGTTATAGCCCGCGATCTCTTAATTTCATGGGTAGCCCGAGGAGCCCTACATTTTTTTAAAATACAAGTAGACTAAGTTACACCTTGTAACATTAGCTATCTGCCATTGAAAACCTCGCTAATATTAGTCCAGCCGTTTCGGAAATTAGCCGGAACATACAGACGGACAGACAGAGAAAACGAATAAAATTTGTTTTCTTATATGATTACCGTCTACACTTTTATATATATGCATTTAGTGAAAAGCTGTTAATTTTAAACTACAAACAAACACTGCTATTTTATTTATCTGTAATTATTATAATACTTAGACATAGATGACATCATGGAGAGTTGTATCAAACAAAATAAAAAAAATATTTTACGGGAGGAAAATTAAAAGTACTATATGAAAAATAAGGAAGCAGTGGTTAAATTTGCGGAAATTGCAATTTGTACTCGTTTAGTTTTATGAAACCAACCCCGGTAATCAGTGGGGCCTCAGTAGGTGCCTAATATAAATCTTACCCTAATCTTGATTCATACCTACTCACCCCAATAATGTCGGGAAGAAAACGTTAACGGGTTTGGGTTAAGTCGACCCGTTGAATCTTTTGACTTGGGTGCAATGATAACGAAAAAACAAAAACTACCCTTATTTTTTGTTCAATGTTTCAATGAACAAATCCTTGTCTGTTTATGATAAGACAGGAATATTTTATTTTGTTATATGGAATACATTTTCAGAAAACTAGCCTGATTAGTTAAAAGGAAAAGTGTGAAAACTCCTTGTGAAAAGGTTCATATTTACTTGAACAGCCACCAAAAATTTCGAACGGCATTTTTTTTTATTACCTTCGGTCGACACCGGGATCGCGCAACTAGTGTATATTAAACTATTTACATATAAGATAGTCGTGTTAGTTACACTATTTATAACTCAAGAAAAGCTGAACTGATTTGGCTGAAAATTGGTGGTGAGGTTATTATCCCGTTCCCGTCAAACGTGACATAAAATGTTGTATAACACAATATAGTCTACGAGGGTGAAACCGCGGGGCAAAGCTAGTAATCAAATATTATGTACGTATATTTTTAATATATTTATATAGGAAGTATATTTTTATATCATAACTACAAAATATGCTTATTAATTATGAGAATGACTATTTAAACTCCAAATCACGTAGGGCTTATCTGAATATCAAAACCGTTCCAAGGATAATAGGTATTTGTATGTACTTTCTCCGATATTAATTGAATTGGTTTCTGCGTAGACTAGGTATCTACAGAGAGTCCATTTTAAATGATTCGCAGCGGCAGCTTAATAAAATGGCACAGACTAATTACTAGAAAGTAATTAGATGTCGCATTTCCAATTTGTATTTTGGCAATCTAAAAATAAATTATACTGAGGCACACCTCAGACTTAGAACAGCCAATAGCAAAAAATATTTGAATATACCTAATAGCTACCCTAATAGTGCCTACTTGATATACCTGAGTGTTTCAAGCCAAGCTTTTTTTATCCTTACATTATTTGAAGTTACATTCACTAAGGCTCTCATCATTAGAGCATTTTCGTGTTTTAAATATTATATCCGATTTTTGTCAAATGTAATAAAATAATATGGGATGGCATTATGCTAACTTAAAATTTTAAGTAAAACTTACAGCTTACTGAAATTTAAATTGAGCTTTCAATACTTCAGTCATTTAATTAGTAGCTATATTATAAAAGGTAAAGCGCCGATCCCCTATTGTTCCATAGTTCTATTTCAACTCATTTCCTCCGTTAAGAAAACCGCTCGCTCCTTAGTCGGTAAATGCTAATTAAACGCCTCTGAATAAAGTTAGCTTCACTTTTAAAATTATGCTTTATCTGTACTCCTTTGCCTCAAAATAAAAACACACAGCAGGTCTGTTTTCATTGCATTTGTTATTTGTTACAGCTGCACTGATAAATAGAAGAAACTAATTTAATTGGTCCGACTCCATACTAGATCCATAAGTGGGCGTCCATCCGCGTGTGCTACGGTGAAGTGCGGATCAAATAAAACAGATCAAATGTCAGAGGAAGAGCATTGTTTTTTTCTATTGACACGCACAGTACGTGTGAGTACATCAGAAGGTTTACCCGCTGCTCAAGTGAGAAGTTGAGCAGCGGGGATGTAGCGAGACTCGCGTCATCTATAGGTCCATCTATGGCGTGACACGTCGAAGCGACTATGGATGCAGGAATATCAAAGCAACGGAAGCTGCCCTTCTATCAACTTTCTATTTTGTGTCTCTACCGGTTTAAGGGTGTGTTACGAACTTTCTGTATTACAACTTTACCTGATCCCGTGTAGAATGCAAAATGAGGGGAGGATTTTCAAGTTATCGGTTTGGTTAAAATCAATTCGCGACATTTTTTCCGATGAGTTTGCTTACATAGCGGTTATCACTTACAATTTCATGTGAACGAGAGTTGGAAGGTTTCGTGTAAGAAACCTTTTGAATTGTGAACAAATAAAATTATTTAAGTGTCACTTTGCGGGTACAATTTATTTCAATAGGTATAAGGTTTGTATTTAACATTTCAAAGGCGAGAATAAAGAGTGAATAAAAATCTAATGAGTAAACAAATGAACACAACTTATTACAAAATATTAAACCAAAACTAGACCTAACGTAAACTAAAATTATGTTCATCCCTTTTGAAATCCCTTTACAAAAAGTAATGGAACTACTTTTAAACTAAGGATTATCTCAGGCTGTTTCGAAATGATGAGGTCAGAGACAAGTTTTACTATCTGCATGACCATTGGTTAACAATAAGGGTATTACCACAAAGTAAAAATAATGACGTAATACGTCCTGTCAGTTGTCAAATGAGTTTTACAATTTGTAAATACGTCGGTATTCTCCCGAATAATGATTTGTAAGAATACAATGGTGCGATCTAATATCTATCCAATTATAATCTCTCTTAGCCATCTCAGTCTCCCTACGAACTAGCATTTCTCTCTTTCAAACCTAAATTACGATTATGTGTGATTATACAATAATTAATTAAAGCCGAGGTAAGATGACAAATTTAATTTAAAGTTCGCTCAGTGCTCTCATTTCAATAGAAAATTTATTATAATTTTCTTCTATTTTTCTTAGTATTTTCCAGTACCAAGTTAATAGGCATATACATAAGTAAAGGGGATAAGGAAGGGGTCGGCATCCTATATACATTGTACCTAACCAAAGTACGGTAACATGATTTTTACGCGGAACGATTGTTAATCCGGCAAGCATCAGAACTCCCACGGCCGTCTCTAAGCCCCGCTTTACTTAACTCATAAACGTTTATATAATCCTCAAGATGTTTCCATGTTTTTAGTATTTACAACGCACATTCTTTGGTATGTTTTCCCTCAAGATTAAAACAATAACTACTTCAGTGCTACAATAAATAAGTACTTATAATTTAGGGCCACATGAGAGATAAAAAAGGTTTCTTCGACATGTATTTATTCACTCCACATTTAATCATATCTCTGCTGATTTTAATAAAATAAGTTTTTTAAGTAGAAAAGAGGACATACAACGAATACTACTACTTATTTAATTGTAACACAGAAACCTTACTTTAATCATAAGTTTGTTGCCTACCATGATGGCACAGGGGGCTACACTTTATTAAAGCTTTAACAAAATCCAAAGTTTCGCAATGTCCTTATTCTTATTCCATCTAAAATTAGGTTCGAACGTGGACCGCAAGAAAATTCTTAGACGTTTATAGATTCTAGGCCCACTAACTCAATTATTTAATAACGCAAATTTGAGTTTGATAAAAACAAAGCGGTACTGTAACTGAGTTTGAGTTTCATTCGTTTGTGAAGTTTTGTTTTCGGAGAGAGATGGTAGACCCCCAGTTCTGTTACAGTTTTAAGAGGCTCTAGAAAGTGGAAACTGTACTCACCGCAGAGTCGCAGCATTTGCAGCAACTCTTTGCTTCGTAATAATAAATGTCTGAAAGTAGGAAGACTTAATTTAATCCTGACTTTGCAAAGCCATTTAACACCCAGCCACTTACATTGTAAGTAAAAAGCTAAGCCTGTACGGTGAGCGTCGTAATGTAAGTACAACAGAAGTGTAATGAAAACAAGTGCTTTATTTAAATGGCTGGCCCGTTATTTGAGTTAGGGCGATCTCGCACCTGAGCGCGGGCTTAAGGAAAGGATGCTAAATAAATATTTTCCAAATGGAAAGGATAAAGGGCACGTTCCAGCGATAAGTTTTTGGAGGTAACGTGAACAAGCAGACCAGTTTGCGTAGGTTCTGACAACATTTGTAATTAAGCGATTCCTCCCTCTCTCTGCTTATCGTGCTACTTATGATCGCACTCGCTTGTATTTAGAGATTAAATAGTGTAGATGGTGCGAAAGAAGTCAGTGTCCTTTTTTTCTACGTATCCCGTGGTTCCCGTGAGAGCCAGATAGTCAGATTTTACTATCTTCATATCCAATAAAATAATAAGATAAACATAATAATACTTAAAAATGTAAATTTTTTTTAATTTCTAAAAAAGTAGCTTAGTAGATAGAGATAATAATATTATGTTTGCTAGTATATCGGGACATAATTCCAAACGTATACCGCAAATAATATCATCTCAGAATCGGATTTTCCTTGCCTAGTTCATGAAGCCTTGCCTTGTCCCCAAGCGAAGAGATCCTTGCGATGCTAATTAGTATACGTTAAAATAGGAAATAATACTGAACGTCTCGAATTGAAGCGATGCTCGTCCAGTGCTGAGTTAATAAGTGTGCGTTCACCTTAATAGGGATCAGTAATAGATGGTCGGACCGGGAGTAATATTCGGTGCCGTAGTTAAGTGCAGACGCGACATTTATTCGCCCTGGAGATTGAGCCCAGAATTATAACATGGAAATTTTCTATAAACAATAACTTAATTAATTTCAGACTGCCTCCGTTGATTTAATAGTCGCGTCCGTCGTTCACCGGGTCAGGCAAAGTGTTATTGGTTTTCTATATTTCTTTATTGGTTTTATATATTGGTTGACTATATCGCCTCGAAGAATACAGGCGTGAATGTAGTACTGCATTTCGAGGTCCTGGCTTTGGCATTTAATTCACTTGGGATTCAAAATCCCATATCGTATAGGAAGTCCTCGATTTCAATCAAATCAATTTGGTAATTTAAGCATGTTAACCAAGTAGGTTTTGTTATGGTTATGGTTATGCCTTAATGAAATGGATAAGTATTTTTTTTTTCTTTCGGTAAGGCTGATTAATGCTAGCAACGTACGTTTAGTTTATGAAAAACGAAATAGACGACCAGTTACGTAAAATGAGCGTGGCACGCAATGTAATATGTTATGGCATGTACCTAATTTGAAGGTCAGTATAATTTTTTTAAAAAGACGATTATTGAAACCAATTTTTAAAGCGAATGTGAACGGAAGTCCCGGTAGAGGATGTCCAAGGAAGAACTATTATGACCAAATAAATAATATTTTCCCATAAAGTCAATTTCGGAGTACCCGTAACCGAAGGAAATGTCTGAAGAGATGCATCAATGTGGATGAAGCGAAAGAAGTATATAAGAATCGTAGCATGCGGCAAACGGGGATCTCTACCTACTTCTACTATGAGATACAGGCGAGAGCATATTATGTATTTGTGTAATATTTAAATTTGGAAAATTATTTCTGTTGAAGTATTGAAAGAAATGTTCAAAGAAATTGTTGATCAGTCTTGAATATTAAGTATATAAGGAATCATTTTATTACATTATTTTTATTCATATGTGTCATATGTTAATGTAGGTAGGTTTGGGGGATATATTTAGTATGACAGTATGAGGGTACATTTCTACTTTATTGATAAATAATGTGGATTAATGTGGGTAGTTAAGTAACACAATGACATTACTCACTTCTCTGTATGGGCTACCTAGCTGAATACACGTTCTACAATTACAACGTGTTTTAATTAATATTCGAACATAATAATATGCTCACACCTGTAGTCCCTAAAGGGGTAGGCAGAGGTGTGCTTGTGTACACGCATTTCATTAGTTATGTTTAAGACCTAGGGACCCAGGGCTTCACGTTCGACAGTAGCGTTTGACAACCGCTAGACCAATGAGGCAGTCACACATATGCTCACGCTTGTATTCCCCGAAGGGGTAGGCAGAGGTGTTGTAATAGCAACACCTATTTTGCACCGAAGACGAGTAAGTGCCAACGTGACAGATGGTGAGTCCATCGCCGTCTCAGACACTTTACATACGTCACTGAATTACTTCTCAGAAATATGCAGGTTTCCTCACAATGTTTTCCTTCACCGTAAAGCACGTGGTGTGAAATCAATGTACATAAGTTTTTTAGAAAAACTCATTGGTACAGGCCCCGCTGGGATTCGAACTTGCGTCGCTTGGGTAGCAGGCGACTGCTCAAACCTCAAGGCCACCACGACTCCTCAGGCCTCAGGCAGTCAGTTTATTGTAACCTCTGTTAATGCTAATAATAATTTAAAAATGTACCTTCTCGTCTGTGGTTGTTGTGGCATGGCACAGCCCTAGTGCTTGGTAATCCAGTGAGTCTTATCTGCCTCCGCTCATCTTGTAAGCAATAATTCTACAGCCGAGATTATTTTTCACTCCTGACAGCAAGTTTTAATGTCTTTTGAAATAAAATTAAGTCACACTCACCGCTCCGCTCATTAGGAAACTGCCGGGATAAATCAAATGCTTTGAGTTGTCCACGGAGCCGGGTAATTCCGTTATAGGTTTAACGGACAATTACTCAAGTTTACAAGTGCTTTTGTGAGTTCCATAAGCTTAAGTAATATTTTGATATTCCTGATTTTTTATGTTAAGTTAAACACCTACTTAGTCGTGTATTACATTAACCACAACGAAGATAAAATATTAATAGTTTTGTTTATTACAAGTTTTGGGTTTATTGTTACCGTGACAATAACTTAGGGTTATGACCCTCCATGGTCTGTCATAAACCCCGGCCTAAAGAGTGTGTTTACAACCTTTCCGGGACATTTTTCTGACTTATACATACCCTTAAGATAATATAAAGCAGCTAATTAATATTTATATTAAAAATTAACCGTTTCTCCTGATCACGATATAACTCGAGAGCGGCTCTGCCGATTTCATTCGTCTTATTTTTTAATACTTTGTAGAAGCTTGTTACACTAAAAAAATAGGATTACGCAAAATAAAGCGATCCACGAAATTTTGCCTACGCGGGTGAAACTGCGGACTACTAGCTATTAAATACATTGAAGGCTTCCTCTAACATTTAATATTGAAATAATCGTAGGTAAATAGGTATTGTGTTTAATATTTGGTAAACTGTTTTATCCTGGAGTAAGGAAAGCAGGATTGCAAATTATACTAACGCGTACATTACTAACCTTAGGGCTTTACCATTAGTTCTTATTGCCATCATAGTTCCACTGTGCGACAGTGACAGACTTTTACATGTCATATACATCTGTCTCATAATAAGAGTCAAAATATCATGGCAATAAGAGGTCATGGCAGGGCCCCTGTCAAAGAATATATTATGTTCCGATGTAAATACTTTTACAATATTTTTATTGGATCACCAAATACTTTGAGGTTATGTTATAACGTTCGGATAGCTTGCAAGTGATAAGAGACACAACTTGCTCCCAGCTAATTTGCATAAAAACTGAATCAGTATAATCGTTCCCGAATAAAATGACAAGTAATTATTTTGAAAGCGCTTCGGTCCAAGTTGTGACAGTGTAAGGAAGAAGTGGTCCAATTAATGGGGACCATGTTCGACAGCGTCTCGTTCGTGACCCAATTAACTTGGGGCTCATTTCTTATATTGTTCCAACTTCGGGGAACATTATGTTTGTCGGTCCTGAATCTGTTCTACAAGGTAAATTTAACACTTCCAATGGTCCAACTGATTTTACTTAGGTACTTTCTTTTAGGGAATATTCGATGATTGATAATTTCAAACATTGGATGTCAATACAGAGCTTATTTCTAACCAAAGCTGGTTTCAAATGCCATCAACAGTTTTGAGCGCATATATTTGTTCATGCGCTACACAGGACTTACAAAAAAATACAACTGTGTATTCAAGGCCAGCGCACAAAACTCATGACGGCACATAGGGGGCCAATTATGACTGTTTAAACAGCGTGTATTAGGAACTTCTTAGCTTTGACATTTAATTTCAGAGCCGGGACAAAAATAAAACGTCAAAGCTAAGAAGTTATTAATACGCTTTACTTAAACCGATGACAGTAGGCTCCTTGTATATTAAGGTAGCTGCTAGAATAAGATATCCACGACAGAAGTAATGGCTCGCTGTAAAAAAAGTAACAATGGAACTTTGGACCCCTTCCAGATCGATCAAAATGGGTTATAATTTGACGATGGAGCTACTTGTGCAGTTTTCGTTAAAACCAAATGGAATGTGTGATGTATATAGATCATCTTTGAATATAGCTCTCTGTTAGCTCCCAGGAGATTGGTCAAGTAATTGCGTTTGTCTTGGCCTCTAAATAATAAATTCAAAGAAAATGATTTAAGAGCTTACAACTGAAAAGTAGGTTAATTTAATTAAATACCGGCAGAGTTGTAATTTTTCGCCGTTCAAAGCGGGCGTTTCATAATTGTTAATCCCCTTAGTTCCCACTGGGACAGATTCATTACTGGATCAATGGATAATCTGATGATTTATTGTTTAATGCTGCCTACGTGAGATTGATTGAACATCTATCCACGCCACTTTGGAGTATGCACACAACTTGTTTTATCATATTTTAGATTCGATTTGGTTTGGTACTGTGGCGAGCGACCCCCAACTCGGGTCCCTCGCTCTCCGGAATCACTACTATTTACTATGTAAAATAAAATTAGTATTATTGATTTTCACTTTCTTATTTTCCTTCGATCTCGTTCTGCCGTCTGACAACCTCTACTGTTTCTTTTCTTCTTTCTTTTTTCGAATTCTTTTTTGGATGATTTAAATATATTTCATAAAGTCTAACTATACCGAAAAACGTTTTAACCAGCTTGTAAGGCTGAGGCCTTACAGTACCTTTAGTCCAATGTCTAATGGTTAATCCTATAAACTTTGGTTTGTCCGACTGTCGCCTCATCTTTGATCAAACGGAAAACATAATCTATACTAATACATAATATGAAGAGTTTGTTTCTTTGCTCGAACTCTAATCTCAGGAACTATTAGTCTAATTAGAAAAAATCTTCAGTGTTAGATTACCCATTTAACGAGAAAGGCTATATCATCACGTTCGCGGTCACGGAAGTCGCAGATTTATGTTAGTGTTAGTCCAAAGTAGCTTTTCCCCGCGTTAAGAGACGGTGCAATTAATTTCCATATTGCTTGTATGTTTATTATGTATTTATTAGCGTCATCATTATCGTCTCGGTTCTCAAAGGAATTTTAAGTTGTTTGGCTTCTAAATGCTTTCATTGTCTTCATTTCATTGTTTTGTCAGTCTTAGCTCAAACTTAAGGATTTACATATAAACCGTATATTTAAATTAGGTTTCAACAAGTGAGTAGCTAATTGAGATAATGTTTTTGTGGATTTTGTTCAGGATTGAGAGTGGCGCGGGAAGTTTACATAAATAAACAGATGGTAATGGACTCCAGGCTTATGTTTGGGGATTTATACATGTGGCGCTCAATTTTCTATTAGTCTGAGGTCTGAGTGATTTACCTAAAAATACATAGGGATAAATTATTTATGGAACAACCTGCTGGGTGGGATAGTAACGAAAGTTGACATATTGTGGCATGGCCCTGTATTCACGTACGTTCCACGTTCACGTACTACCATGGCTAAGATTTAATTTACAATTTCTGACATGGGGGTTTCAAAAACACTCTTAGATTATATTATTAGTATCACTAAAGGGCAACGTTACTCTCGAATATAATAGTATCACCTTTCTTGAGAGTTTGTACGCCAAGTACATAGGTTTTGAAATGTTTTTGCCGTCGCAAGTTGTGGTAAAATTCCAATGATGGCGGATCAACACTTTTCGAACCACACTTACTATAAAGATAGTCGACAACGTTGAACATGACTTACATAACTTTTCACTATTGTAAATAATTTAACATGATTTTTTTGTAATTATCATTGTTTACATGAAATGTACATGATGCCAGCTGAGTTTCTTGTCGATTCTTCTCAGAAGGTTAGTTTCCGAACCGGTGGTAAATTCCGCGACATTCATAAGTGCCTTACCAGGGCCAAAACTAAATAAATCATTTTTATTTTCATAACTTGGAGATTAGAGCGTAATCGATATCCGACATCAAGATAAATCAATCATTTAAGATAGTCGTGATATTTATTAAGCTATGTTTTAGTATCCAGTGCAATAGGAGTTAGCTTTAATATAAAATAAATATGTTTACGCCATCTCAGAAGGGTTGCTAAGCAGTAACAACAACACCCACTTTTCACCGAAGATTATGTGCCAACGTGATAGATGGTGAGTCCTTCACAGTCTGAGGTACTATTTGCATGCTAACGACATTTCTAACAATGTTTTCAAGTAAAACTCATGTTTTCAGAAAACCTAAGTAATGTAACTTAGGTTTTCTGAAAATCTCATTGGCACAGCCCGGTGGAATTCGAAGTTGTGTCGCATGCGTAGTGGGCGACTGCTTAAACCTCACGGCCACCACGGTTTTTGGGAGTTACCTCATAAGTGTAATTCCATTTTGATGCTATCGAACGCCGGCAAAGTTCCTCCGCAAAAGGTAATGTATACAAATAAGAAAGAGGTAGCACTAACTCTTTGTTTCACATATTTCTCGGCTCAGGTTCCGATGGTATCGCACGTAGGTACGTTGTTTTCCGGTGACAGGAGGTTTATGGCACAAATCTGGGTGTTTTCCTCAACTTACCCCGCGTCTCGCGAGAGGAAGCGATCCCGCATCGGGGATTATTTATTACGACCTGTGTTTCTATACAGGTGGCTCAAATTACATATATGGATTATTGGTTCATGAGAAATAAAAATCCCATGGAGAGCCGTAGTAGCTGTGTGGTATAAGAAAGGAGAAGTCGAGAGAAAATTCAAACGTTACTCAATTATCCTATAATTTGATTAGACAAATGAAGTTTAAAATCTTCATAATTTTTTTACAGAATTTTAATAGCATTCGGTTTAGGTGAATGGCCTTTAATAAGGAAGGGATTATAAAATCGGCAAGAAACTTCGCAATAACTTGTTTTAACTCGTAGTTTCAACAAGCAAATTAAATATGAAATAAAATATTATAATACCTGATGGTATTATAATATTTTATTCGGTTTAATCAGAGCGTATTAAGAACTTCTGAGCTTTGTCGTGTCATTTTGGTACCGTGAAATTACACGGCTAAGACAAGAAGTTCTTAATACGCACAGCATAGTTGGCCCCCTGTTCGTTGAACTAATTAATTAATACAAAACCTCGGTCATCTTAAAAAACTATAACTGAAATACGTAAAAGATTTTAAGAATCATATATTAACATTTAGGTAATACCCAAACAAAATCATTGAATGAAGCTAAATCCGTATCACTAATAATGTAAAATAAATTGTATTTCACACACATTTAAATAAATAGTCTGTAGGTATTTTGAATCATCATACTTGTGAATATTTAACAATCGTGTGTTTGGGTAGTCCTTTGTGTAATAAAACATTGACATTTAGCGATACAGCCTCAATGTAATTTCCTGACGCACCAATTTTCCCAAAACTATTCACAGATGAATGATATATCCAATTTGGATTATACAGTAAGGTTTACCTTTGAATGGAAATGGAAAATGTATTTGCTCTTAATGTTTGCCATACAAGCTTCCGCCTTTCGATTGCGTGGCAATAAGTTTCACAAACTAACTTTAATACTTACAGGTGGATTTTCGAAAAACCTTAAGCTACACCTCACCAAGAAAGATCACACCCTTCAAATTGCATGTCTCTAGGACCGGCTTAGGCTGTGCGTTGATTTCATTCAGTCAGATCTTTGAATTTCTTTTATAACAGTTTTATAATAGATGCCCTTAGGTAGCTGGGGAAAAATGGGGAAGGATACTTTTGAAAAAAATCTCCTAAATTTCAAAAACAATAATTCTGGAACCGTGGTGGCCTTGAGGTTTGAGCAGTCGCCTGCTACGTAAGCGACGCAAGTTCGAATCCCAGCGGGGCCTGTACCAATGAGTTTTTCTAAAAAACTTATGAACAGTGATTTCACACCACGTGCTTTACGGTGAAGGAAAACATCGTGAGGAAACCTGTATATGTCTGAGAAGTAATTCAATGACTTATGTAAAGTGTCTGACACGTGTACCACCGTTTCCTCATCTCGTTCGTTTTATTAATTAGAATTTACGGAAAAATTAAGCAATATTACGTTTCAAACTTTGCAAAACATAGGTACGTCAAAAGTAAAACATTAGATAGGAAACAGTAAGGTATACCAATACAATTCAAAGTAAATTACGCTACTGTCTGTCGAATTTTAAATATAGAAATTCAGTTCCAGTAAAGCAAAATAAGTACAAATATTTGAATAGCCGTGGTGACCACGGAGTTTGTGCAGTCGCCTGCTACGCAAGCGACGCGAATACCACATTGGGAGAGGATTTCGATCGAATGAATTCAATCGTTGAACTATATTTCACTTTTGTTTCACATGAATCGGGGCAAAGTTCGAATCCCAGCGGCCTATACCAATGAGTTTTTTCTAATACTTATGTGCAGTGATTTCACACCATAAGCTCTACGGTGACGGAAAATATCATGAGGAAGCATGCATATACGTCTGAGAAGTAAATCAAAGACGTACGAATAGTGCTTGAGACGGCAATGGATTCACTACCTATCACGTTGGCACTTAATCATCTTCGATGAAAAGTGTGTGTTGTTATTACGACACCTCTTTTGCCCCTTCGGGGACCCTCCTGGGGTGCCGTGAACATATATCTAAATGTCTGAGCAATTTTTTAACTTTAACTGCATCAATATTAAAATGTAAGTTAAGAAATCCAGTGTCTTTAGTTTCTAAGTCACGTAGGTAATAGTATTGAAATTCGTCAGCCGCGAGTTTGGGTTTTTAGATCCCAAATGGAGTAGATATTTCACTTAAAGTACGCTAGCCAGAATAGTACATTGAAATTTATGAGTGACCCCAACGGACAACCTATGGGAGTCGGCTTGGCTCTTGAATACGAGAAGTGCTTCGAGATATATAAAACGCATTGGGACCATTATCGTAAAACCAAATGACGTGTGCAGAAAACATTAGCATACGATTAAAATATAGTATTATACATTTGTCTCTCTCTTACTTCAACAACGGAGACAGTTTTTGAACGATTTTGAGTGTGACATTTGAATAGCATTATCAAAGCAATTTGGGAACAAAGCTTTTTAGGTAAGAACCAGTAATCAGCATATATTCTCGCACGTTTACCTAACAGACATAACCTTGGCATAACCTAATTTCCGATTTCTCATTTGATCACACAATTTTGTATTAGTCTATGAGAGTTTTCTGAGACGAACCGTTCGTGTCTTAAACAGACAAAGACTTTAGTACAGCTATGAATACATTGTTTTTGGAACAATTAGACCTTTGTTTTTAAGGTGTAATGAGTAAATGTAATTACTCCGCAAGTCATGAGCCGGTGACAGTCCAATTTCACAGTTCTTACACTAAGGCGATAAGGCTCACTAAGCTGTGTTCTATCATTTTAAAGCGCTTTCGTGGTGCGCGGTCATATAAAGTCCGCAGTGGTGTTATGAGATCGAGTACTTAGGTACAAACTTGCAAAGACAGCTATTAACTACGGATACGTTAGCGACAAAAAACGTTAAAGTTAGCGTAAAAGCGTAAACGTTAAAGACAGCTATTAACTATGGATACAGATCGTTCACGCTTCAAATTCATTTAGGTACCTGGGTTGAGACATATCTCAATTCAGTCTAACAATAAGGATTAAATCTAACATCCTCTCTCACGCCATCCCAGAAGGATCCCGAAGGGGTAAGCAACACTTCACACACGGGTCACAGGCACTATAAGTCCTTGAATTACTTCTCAGACTTATACAGGTTTTCTCACAATGCTTTCTTTCACCGTAAAACTCGTGGTGTGAAATCAGAGCACTTCAGTTTTTGAAAAACTCATTGGTACAAGTCCTACAGGGTCTTGTAGTGTGTGGTTATCCTGGTTTTTTGTCCTTCGTACTAGATTTAAGACGACGGTTACGCATTAAGGTGAATTGAATTGAATCTCTAAGCTTACCCACCCACCTAATTAACGACATTAAATAAATAGCCTTCAAGATAGAGATGCTGTAGCTCAATGCTGTTATGCCAAGATTACCTATTACATAAAACGTACTCTCAGCAGCACATGAGGTAGGATTAAAATAAAACTAGCGTAGCCAATGAGGCGTCCTCGCATTATGATTGTAACCGAATTCGCAAAGATTGAGAAGGGTAAACGTCCGCCGCGGCGCGACGTCGACTTTGTTAGCACACACTCGAGAATGAAGAAAAATGTCTTTGCTTAAGCCTTTCCACTCGGCGAGCGCGGAATTGTAAATAGAGATTTATTAAAACGGGACATAGCGAAATTTGTGCTGTTACACCATTTTTAGAGAACGCTCAGATGGGAATTTGCTGAAAGACTTGGTGACATTTATGGCTTTTCAAATAGGTTTTGTTTCGTCTTCTCAGTAGATATAAAACGAATAAAGTAGAATAAGAGAGAATGTTCTATGCACTTGTTACATAAATGCGTTCTTTAATAAAACTAGTTTTATTTCTTGGTGTGCCTTCTTTCCAAATTATATTTCAACAAATCTTTACAAAAAATTTAAGGAAATCCAACTATTTATTACATGTTAGGCGTGGATGTTTTGGAACTAGGTCCAAAATATCCACGCCTAACATTACAGGTACGAAGTCGGTCGGAAGTCGGTGCAAAGTTTAGTAAATGTATATTTATAGCGCATAGCGGCTGATTCTGCAGGGAACCGGGAAGCATTGTTGTGTTAACTTGTGACGCAGTGGCGTGGTGGTCCCGTGTTATTATTGCCGCACATTATGACACAAGTTCGTGGCGTGTAACGAGCCAGCTTGCATTCAACTAAAGCTGCGCCAGATTCTATGTTGGCTTATCTATTAGATATTTGGGTGCATAAATGCTCGTACATGGTATTGTATTTAGAACGAATCCACTGTAAAGGTTGCAGCTTTCAACTCCAGTAATGATTTTTACAATATAAATGTAATGTAGAATGATACCAGGTGATTATGCTTAAGATCTTTTAAAGATATCCCAGCTCTCGACGGCAACGTAGATGTTGATATTAAAGATAATACAAAACATAAAAGCGAATAATGAAATGGGTTTTGGTATAATAATGGTAAGTATTTCATCTATACTAAGTATTTTTTATTGACTCACTATCCACAGTGCTAAGGACCCAGTAGGATCAGAGAGAAGCCTTTATTGATCTGAACCAAGTATGTGTAATATATATTACAAAATAATGTACATTCAAGTTTATGGGATTATAGGACTTGTTAGTCTAGTGGCAAGGGCTACTGTGGATCAAGAGGAACAGGGTTCTATCACCACCAGTTCAAGCAGAGCGTATTAATTTCTGAGCTTTGACATTTCATTTGGTACCGTAAAAATTAAACGCTAAGTAGCTAAGAAGTTCTTAATACGCGCTGCTTAAACGATCATAGTAGCCCCCCTGGTTTCGATCACCGCGTCAGGGAAAATATTTTAAGGTTTGCCAATCTGTAATTTCCCAGTTAAAGTCGGAGTTTGGATTAGTGCCCAGCTAAAGACAATAGCCTCTATTACATGAGGTTTAATGATGACGGAGCTGGTGAAATGTGGGTGTACCTACTATTAGTACATTTCGGGGAATACAGGCGTGAGCAAATATGTGTTCTTTTTTAATAAGGGTAGAGTAATATTCGGCAAGGTTCTTCAAAACAAACGTTGGAAGACAAACAAGTAGATGTAATTTTTCATTAAAAATCATTATAATCATATAATAATAAATTTGGATCAGTGTAATCGACGTTATGAAAATGTTTGAAGAGAAAAATGTAAAATAATTAAAATACCTATACTATACCCTTTATTAAAAAAAGGTTCACCGATTTCGTTGGCACGCTTGTAATATACTGTCCTGGCTTATGTTTTGTCTGAAAATTGTTTTAAATTTTGCGGGGAATATAGGTAGGGATGCCATTAATGTTGGGAGCTGATCCGGGACTTTACATAAATAAAAACTGAAACAGGATAGCAACAACTTACTGTAATAAAAAGTTGACTTAAGAAATTACAAAAAACCCATCAAGATTAGGTAATCGAGAAATAAATAAAAAAATCTTGCCCTTTTCGATTTCAGTTTTTGCACTGTAATATATATGTAAGATTTTGTGCATATTGATTAACGGGACAAAAACAGGACAGGTAACAATAGGTACATGAAAATGGCTACAGTTCCGTATATACGGGACATATGGCAACTCTTGATAGAGGTAGGTAAGTACGTATGGGAGTTGGCTAGGGAATACCCGCGGATATGTTAATTCACGCAACGTAATGTAAATAGGCGCCGGCAATTTATGTCGCTTAAACACTCCTTGGGATAAGTTGGGTCCGGCGAGGGCCTATAGTTGTCGATGGGTGAGTTCGATCGCTGATTATTCAGACTTCCATTTCCCACGCCAATATGTAAAGTAGCTATCCCACATCTACTTTAAACCCTAGGACTATTTGCTTTGAATAGAACTATTCAATTATTGTTTATGTTTAGATGGGTGTTTGAATCGTTTTCTTTGGTTTTGTTTAGCGATCGTAGTAACATTTTAGTTTACAGTTCTTATCGTATTATGTTTAAGTTTAGGCTTTATGGCGTTGTAGTATCTTGCAAAGTATATTCAGGGCTTAGACTTGTTCGAAATTATTTGGCACACGGCATCGGTACGTGGTACAATAACAATTTAAAAATAATTCCTTTAAATATTTTTTTCTTCTTTATACTTTATTTATTTTTAAGTACATTACGTACGTAGTTATAAGAATTTAATTGAACATATTATGGATTTTATTTCTATATATTTTTTAATTTTATTTGAGTGATTTCACACCACGTGCTTTACGGTGAAGGAAAACATCGCGAGGAAATCTGCATATGTCTGAGAAGTAATTTAACGACGTATGTACAGTGCCGGAGGTGGCTAAGGATTCACCCTCTGTCACGTTGGTACTTAATCATATTCGGTGAAATGTGGGTGTTGTAGTTACAACGCCTCTGGTCATCCCTTCGCGAACCCTTCTGGGATGGTGTGAGCATATTTATATTATTTTTTATTTTAAATTGATGTGTACACTAACCGATGATATGTGCAAAAAAACGCCTAACTTTACTTTTTCGCTTTACTATAAGCGAAAAAGCTGTATACATAGAGTTTTTTGAATTATTTTAATTTAACAACTGGGTCACGTAACATTAATGACCTCATCAGCTGCTGTCAAATTCTTGAGTAAAGCCTGTGTTTCCTCAGAATTAGCCGTGGATAGCCGGTACCAGGGTATAGCCCAACTTTGAATAATATAAAAGAAACAATCTTGGCATGGGATTGTTGTAGCAGAGCTATTGAGATTTACGAAACAAAAATAGAACAAGACATTTGTCTAGTCATTATATAGTAATCTATACATCTATAGCTATATAGATAAATAAAATTGTCTGTGTGTAATTCCAAAATCACAGCTTTTCACTAAACGCATATGAAAGTAATTATTTACGGTACTGATTTTTTCTTAAATTTAAAAAAAAATATCTGTCTGTCTGTTCGTTCCGGGACTTTCACTGACAGATAGGTAATGTTACAAGGAGTAACTTAGGCTACTTTTATTTAAATAAACGTGTAGGGTTCCCCCGGGATGAAATTAAATCTACGCGGGTGAAACCGCGGTGCACAGTTAATTTAATGATTAATCAAATGTTGCACAAAATGTCGAAATTCAACAATTAAAAAATAATACATTTTGGAAAAAAAACTATCTAATTACTACTATTGTATTATACGCGACTTAGGGTATTACTTAGACTTACAAGAATTAGGGACATTCTATTAATAGAGTCACCAAGCTATGTTTGATATCAAAACCTTATCGTCTATGAGGCTATAATAACAGTCTGGAGGTAGCATAAAGGAGCAAGTTTTGTTTTATGATAACACTACAACATTTCCAAGAGGCATCTCAGGTTACATGGCTCGGAATCAATTTATAGTTGCCGTAATAAATTCTCGTTTGCACTGTATTTACACAGTAAAAGCGTACTGAATACTCTCATAAAACGTTAAGAAAAAGTTAAGATACTAAGAATCAAAGCATCTTATATTATGTTTTATGCCATGGCATATTAAGCTTCTTATAGTTGTTCCAAATACACGGTGATCGTGGCGAAGATTGACATTATTTGTAGCTAAACTTTCATATAAAATCGCTATATCTCAAACCGGTGATATTTATCTAGTATATATCAAACTGACCAAGGTCTGACGCATTGAAGAAGTGTGTGAAGAGACTGTTGGGAGAGGGAGAGTTTTTTTACTACTTACTGAGGGTGGCAAAATATAATATATAGTGGGAACAGTCACATATCATCTGTAAATATTTCAACTGTCTAATTATCACGGTTCATGAGAAACAGCCTGGTGACAGACAGACAGACAGATAGACTGACAGCGAAGTCTTAATAATAGGATCCTGTTTTTTACCCCATGCTTATGGAACTACAAAGGAGCTTCTTATGTAAGCGGAAAGTGGGTTTATCAAGCGTTTACTTACTATGAAGCTACGCCTCGTTAGTTATCGTAGCCTTGTCGATGATATTATTTCATATTCCATTTATAACACCACCCACATTGACTGCTGCTTTTGAAATTCTCGCTGGCCTTATACCTTACATTATTGGGGTCGGCATTTGATTCAACCCGATGTGGCTCACCATATTTTTACACGAAAACCTTCACAACCCCTTACGAGGCAAATTGGTGATCTGATAAACCAGTTATCAGACTCACGGAGGGAACTCGGGCAGTCACCCATCCAACGACTGGCTGGTGTTAGGGTTGCTTAACTTCGCTGATCGAATGATATGCGTCATAGCAACTGAGCCACGAGCCCTTTAATGAAATTTACTTAAGTAAATGAACATTGTTTATTGAGTTTAGATTTGGAACTTTAAAAAAATGTTGCTCCTAAACGAAGCTTAGATAACATTGAACATGAGTAATTCAAATGTGTATGTAATATACTGTACCAATATATTGGTATATGCACGATGCAGCCCTGGTCCTTGGATTAGTTTGTCATTGATAGACGCCGGACGAGCTGTATTCAGTCCCCAGAGAGCAAGGCGTCACTCATCGTTTATCTCAGGGCCACACTACCCACTGTCTTTGTTTGCTACACTGTGTAATTACTGTCATATTACACACATATACCCTCATATTAGAATATGTTTTCTAATAAGAAGGTAAAGGGGGTTCAAATAAACATATAATGGTTTAATCGTAGACTAGACTTAACTCGAACAATAACAAAATAATATTTCTATCTCTTTTTAAATCCGTATCACAGATATAGATGGATCTGCTTTTAAAGTTGATATATGCGTACTCATAATCTCACAAGTCTTTATAAATAGTGTAAATTTAAGTCACAATTTCCAAAAAAAATGTTTCTGTCTGTGTGAACCAGTTTGAATGTATCGTTTTTCTATACTACGTTACGGTCCTTTTTCGGTTTTGACAAAAAATTTAAAGTTGAACTTTGGTGGGGTTATATATATATAAATAAATCCGTATTATATTTATAGACCTCTTTAGCGATAAGGGGACCTACCATCGTCGGTTTAAGTATAAAGTATTAGGAACTTCTAAGTACAGAAAAATTAAACTTCAAAGCTAAGGATTTCTTAATACGTGCTGCTTAAACGATCATAGTTGGTCCCATGGCCACCATATTATATATAAATTCTTATTGATCTGTTTTGTGTATTTCTGTTTTTGTGGTGTACCTAAAATAAAGTATCATATTTTTTTTTTTAAAGTTATTAAAAATAATTAATTTTAATAGATACTAAATAACTAACTAAAAACTAATTACAAGTAGAAAACTTGGGCCAAATCGGTGTCTCTCGGGATCGTGCCAAGAAGGCTGGCAGCATTGCCACGTTGAATAGCAATGCTGATTCTCTAAGCGAGAAAAGCCCCAGCCCGCTTGTCACGAGAAGCTTCTACCAGACGACGTGCAACCTCTTTGAAAAGTTGATGAGCATCTGGACCCCAAGGTCCCAGAGTTTCAACCGCAAACGCAGAAAATATGTATCCTTGACAAATGCAAGCATATTTCCGGCGCTTGAGGCACTCCTGCTGAGCAGCAGCAGCACCGGCCGCCACAGCAGTGCCGGGGAGATGGGACGGAGCCAACGTATCGACACACGTGGCATCCCACACCAGCGGCCGGCCCAATCTCCACGGCACCAGTGACATACCATCCGGCCTCCGGCCATCGCTGCCATATTATTATTATTATTATACATTGTAGGAACAAGTCAACGTTTTGTAATAGACCCGCCCTCGTTTCACTTCTGGTTAAGATTTTTTTAAAAGATATTATCGGGAATATCGTTCAGTGCCTTAAGTTGTTTTGGCATGTTTGAATATTCACGAAATTCTTTACGTATTAGTGTGATTGAAAATCCATGATAAGTAAAGAAATTGTGTGTCACAATAACACAAAAACTTGATTATACAGGGTAACAGATACATGCTACCGGCAAGAAACCTACTTGCTCTTTTAAACATATTTTTAATTTTGATTAGTTTTGATTAGGTGATACGAAATAAATCACAGAAATATATAAGCTCATAGACACAGTTCCAATGCACAAATGACAATAAGTTCAGCGGTTGAAGGGCAACAAAGAGACAAGCTAATATATTATGAGTATAGATACTTTCAGGTCTGAACTACCTACTGCAAAAATTACCGCGTTATATAACCACTGAGTAATCGCTATTTGAAATTAAACATTTCGTGAGCATGGGAGTATATTTAAATATGCACGAGCTGGCTGTAGTGTTTGCTCAGCGTTACAGCGGTGGATTTTACAACAAAAGACTTTTGCTAACTTACCGACTGAGTGCATGTGTGCTGTACACCGCGCCCACTGTCAGCTAGTCCTTGGGAGGGACCAGAATATTATATCGTACTTATTTCTAGGATTTGTTAAAATTTCGTTATATAGGTACATTCCTTTTGTATAACATTTACTTAAGCTCAAGCTTTCCAAAAGGGTCCGCAAAGGTGTAGGAATACATAACTAAAACTCACCGAATCTCTTTAGCTGTTAACGTGATCGACGGTGAGTTCATCTTCGTGTCAGTACTTAACTTACTCCTTGAATCTTCAATAGCAGTCACTTCCCATTGCTATCATAGAGTAAAAAAATATCCATCTTAGATTAGCGTTGACCGAACTGTGCTCGGTTTCTTCTTCACAAAAAAAAAGATGAACGTCAGTCTCGATCCGGGGTACTCTAGTTTCGTTATCGCCCCGTAAGCTGGAAGCCTCACCTTTGAGCTACCATAACTTGATAGATGTCGGCGAAATTTGCTGGCGTATTGTAATGATATTTTATGAGTTTTTCAGTGCCTGAAAACATGGTCAAAACGATGCTTTCCATAAACGAAACCTAGCTAGATCTATTTTTTGCCCCTGAAACCCAATGCAAAATTTCATGAAAATCGTTGGAGCCGTTTCCGAGGTTCCGAATACAAGAATAGCTCGTTTAACGATATAAGATAACGACATTTATTTAATTTAAGGGTGCAGTATATTTTACTTCAGCACGTATAGATTTTAAAGTTCAATCCTATACAAAAATGTGCTAACTACAACCGATATGTCATGAAATGTAATTAAATGCAAGTAACAGCTCTTCAGATCGTTTAATGAAACCTTGCAATTGGTACCGAAGCAACAATAAATGCGAGCAATTGTAAGCCTGAATGTTCCAGCGAGGTATTGTCTCCCGCGGCGCTCAAACACGACGAAAATATCGAGTAAGATACAGTTTTCGACTCTCCATTAAACAACTGGGAAACAATAAAAGGCACGAATAAAAAAAATGTCTGTGTGGCCGCAATTTTTGCTGCCGGGACATGTTACAGCACCGTTATTGTCACTTTTATGCGTATACCAATTGTGCTGCGTGATATATGCAAAAAGTTAACATTTTTTTTTCATAATCGCTTTTTGTTGGCCGCGTAGCACAATATTTGATCGTGTATAATGTTAAGGCTTTGTAAACGGTTAATTTGAGCTCCGCGTAAGCTCCAGCCTCCTGCCTCCACGCCGCAGTTCTCTCCGTATCAACTCATTAAGGCTGTGTTTATTAAGATGTTTCTTTAGCGGATTATCAGCGGACGTGTCTGTTCGGGATTTAAACGTTGCTCTGTTAACATCTATTATTATTCATGACATAAATTTTCTCAAGGAAGGCATTAGACGAAAACTCATTAAAACCGAGACGCGGTGTGACTTTTCAAACTAGACACGTTAAGTCCACGCGTGAGCCAAGATGAAACTAATTGCCATTCGCAACAAGTAAGCTGGTTGCTTATTAAAACCCGCTGTCGTTAACACTAATTTATAAACTTTCTCTGTTTATCTACTTGCATCTTGATTAACTTTCGCCTTTGCTATTTATATCGTTATAAAATGTTTCATAAGGAACTCATTAGAATGCGAAGGGTTTGCCTGTGAGAAACATTTTTGCTTTAGGTTTTTTGGGGTTGATCAGTGATCAAGTCTTGGAAGTAAGTAACATGTAGCCAATTTAATTTGGTATTGGATAACCTTAGAGGCAATTGGGACAGCTTGTTTGTGCGGTAGATTAGATGTTTACCCGGGGCCGCGATGTCCCGGCTGATAACGCGAGGGTCGCCGAGACGTGCCAGCGGGGACCCAATATGTGAAATCGTTACATTGACGACTCCATTGCTGCATACCTTATCTTTTTACAGTCCAATTCCAGATAACTGGAAGTGCGTAACGTGCTCAAAACTCCCGTTTTTAAGATTACCTGATTGTTATCAATGTAATAAGATTTATTTTAGCATAAAGATTAAATTAAGCTGTAAATATTCTAGTATTGAATATTTACAGCTTAATTTAATCTTTACGTACGTTTATTCAGCCAGACTGTTAATGGCTCGCTGCAAGGTTTCGGCCTCCCTCATTGTGTTAGCATTGAGGGGCGCGGGCCTAATCACCATTACCGCCAACATAATACCAAAAATACATGCGAAAAATAACAAATTAACTTCTTCGATAACATAATACAATTGTATGCGATTGATTGCGTCAACGTCTGAGGTACCTACTTGCACGGAAGACATCATTAAAATATGATGGTTAAAGAACATTGTTGCCAAATGAAACATCTCGATTGAAGTGAGATTTTCCTGCGGAAATTGAATATAACCAGAGGTCTTTGAAGGGACGTTCTCATGTTTACTTTCACCTACTAGGTAATCGGTTGCACTAGACTCAGTATGGCAACGCGCATATGACACTCCTTATCTTTATTAATCCGGTATTAAACTATTTTCATCTCATTCTAAATTAATAAATATCACATGAACTACTCTAATTCTTTAATTACATTAATTTAGAATTTTAATTTAACTACCCGCGATTTAGTCTGATCTGAGTGGCATTAGAATTCTCTTTGAACATGAGGACAATTCACAAGAAATCTTTATAAACTGTTACCTATATGTTATTCTGATGCATAAGCTATATTATTGTAAAGTTTAACTAAAATCCAGTTAAATCCAATTAAAAGTTTTTTTCGTGGAAGAGTAACAGACAACCGCGCGAAAAGTGCGAACGATGTGTGAGCTTTCGCGTGTATAACATTAGAAGGATATAGAAGGATAGGATTTTGACGGATCAGAAATCACGGGATTAAAGTGTAGGTGTTCGGTTAGGTATTATCAGCCCGTTTGGCTTACTAATGCGGAGACAATCCAAGACTTTTGTGGGATGATAAGAGCGTGTCCGTTTGTCGCCTGGTGCTGGTAATTTAGAGTGACTTTATTCTCTTATTGACATTGCTTTAGTCGCAGAGCACACGAAACCTCTGGCAGCTCTGGCACATTGCTGAAGTACGCAATTTATTATTCACAAATAGACTAAGGAAATTGAGTTTTAACGAAGACAAATTGAACTAAAGCGGAATCAATTACGGGAGATTTATTTTCACTGCGAGAAAGAATTAAGTAACTGCGAGGCAGAGATGTAAATTGAATTTTTGTCGTTCCCCAAAGAAAGGAGTTCGAACAAACACAATGTCGCGATACATTAAGAAGTTTGACAATCTGTATTTTGTATTTGTTCATATTCAAGTAACAAGTACAGCACAATGTTTCTGGGATTAAGTATAAATGCAAGAGTTTCGGTATTTAATGTTTTTTGATTCTTTGTCATACAATAACGGCTCAATACATTTAAAAGAGAAGTTGCATGCAGAAAGTTTAAATAGATAAGCATGAATTTATTTATACATTTTTTTCTAAAAGATAATAAGATTCCTATGGTATTTTGTGTGTGCGGGTGCGTTAAAAACAAGTGCATAATTACTATGCTTTTATTAACTTTAACAAAATGTAATGCAGAAGATCTACATAGATATAGTTACTTATTTATATTCTACTGCATTGTAAAGTATTTTTTTTGCAATGGAAGGCTTAATATAGTTATGGTAATGATAGTAATAAATTTTTACTTATAACATTTCGATATGAAACGCTTATAAATCGCGTTGTCTCATTATAGTTTTTAGAATATTTAATGCAGCAAACGCCGGAATGTTTGGGTCGAAAGCGACACATGATACCAAAATTATCGCATGGCTATTTCCAGTGAATGGATTCCTTATTTCACGCAAATATAAATACTGGATGTGACATACGAAATCTACAGATACGTCTAAGGACTATTTGTACATCTCGATATTGATAGAATTCGACGTCAATTAAATAATGAAAGAAGTTCTATCTGTTATTAAAATGTAGTCTTCATTTTCAAACTAATGGATAAAATAGGCTCATTGACTGGCTAAAAACATGTTGAATCTAGAAATATAAATACAGAACAGACAAAGACACTTTCGCGTATATAATATAGGCCTATAAAATAGTTAGCGACTATTTATAAATATTTAGCATCATAATAATGTGTTCCCAGTCATGCTGCCTATTTGTACTACGCTTTATTTCTTCTTCTCCTGTAAATAAATCTGCAAGAAATCGCTTTAACGATACATAAATTATATAAATTACGCCTTTTCTCAAGATATTTTCCTTTACCGTAAAGCACGTGGCGTGAAATCACAGCACATAAGTTTTTTAGAAAAACTCATTGGTACATGCTCCGCTGGGATTCGAACCTGCGTCGCTTGCGTAGCAGGCTTCTATTCAAACCCCAAGGCTACCATGACACAAAGTCAGTGTTTTGAAATATTCTTAGCGGATTGCTAAGTAGTTACATATAAAATTGAAAATTAATTTCAATACGTTCTATGCACGTGTTTTTGGAATCATACTTTCCATACATTGTTGTATATCGTCGTTAGTTAACATGAATATTAATAAGTCACTTTATTACTCTCTTGTGCGTAATTAATTGACAAGCTTCGAGCAGCAATAGACTATTAATACGATAAGTAAGCTTGAATGCGACGTTTGCAATGCGTCTGCTATGTGTCATGCTCATTAAAATCTCCAATCATATTGAGACTTATTTACTTCATTCAATATTAAGGTTTTCAATTACGAGAATTCAATCCAATTTAATGGGAAATCAAATCTTATAAGTATTCCATGAAAGCAAATTTTAATAATTGTTAGGTTTAATTTGTGAGGAATAAAATGAAAAGATACTTAATTACGATTTTCTTGGAGGTGGAGTTACAATCAGCGGTCGGGCAGCTCAAAAATTCTGACGGGAGATCTCGTTTTGTCCTAAATTTGAAAGAATTAATAGTGTTTTAAATCTATACAGATGAATAAAATTTAAGTGTCTGTTTGTAATTCTATATTAGCAGTTTTCACCTATAAAAGTTTATGCGGTATTCTTAAATAAAATAAAAAACAAATTCTGTCTGTCTGCTTGTCTGCTTGTTCCGGCTAATCACCGAAGCATTTGGACCATTGAAAAAAAAAATGGGTTTCGCGAAAGAGTCTAAGCGAGCGAAACCGCGGGGCACAGCTAGTTTTACATACATACATCCAGGGACAGTTACCATAAGAGCTGAATAAATGAATGCACCTGATAGAAGTTACTACAGAGGATATCTTCCAGTTATTGTTAGCTCTTGTATAAAGTCCGGCGCGTGCGGCAGATGTTTCGTATCTCACCTGGCGCGCGCGCACGCCCGCACGCGGCGACGGCTGCGTTACCCCAACATCACAAAATAAAAAGGTTACCTAAGATCAGCTTTCTGCAATAGTTAAGAATCACGCACAACGACGCACGCGGACCTCCAACCTAGTCGGCATGATCCAGTAGATTTATTTTTATTTTTTACGCATATTTATCTATATGGCAAGGAATCAAACCAAATAATTATAGTAAGTATCGTGCAGTTGTTGTTTTTGTTATGTTAGTGCAATCTGCCTGATCATAAACGGCTACATCAGCCAAAAATGCTTATAACTACCGCGAATTGCCTTATAAGGAATAATTGCTAACACAGACTCCAAACCTACTATTCCTCTCCACTGGCGACCTTATTCACCATATAAACACAATACTTCTCAAAGGTTATTTGGTTGGCTATGATCTTATAGAAGCTGTACGTACAGTCTCCAGTCGGGCAAATTCAAATATCGAATGGGAGATCTCGTTATGCCCTACCTACCTCTCTAAAATTGAGCTACACTGGTTTTCGCCTCGCGGGTCGAATTATTCCTTACTAGCGCACGACACACGGTTTCACCCGTAGAAGTATAGATAGATGAACCGCCTTGAACTATCTGTGGGCTGATTAAACCCAATCCACTCCAGTAGGCATTTATAAGCGAGATGTTTGAAAGTATGCGTGTATGTATTACTGCCTGTTTGTATGGGAGCAGGTGTTCAGTATGATTTTATTTTTTGCCGACAGACGCAGAAACATCGGTTAGCCCACCCTCGCTAACCCACGTTTAATATATGCGTTATCACTGACCGGCAAATCGGCATGCAACTTAATAAACTGTGGGAAAGTATTGCATTGTGATTAATACATTATCCATGGTAATTGTCTGTTATGGACGTAAATTATTTTGGATTTTTTCGTGCCATTTACTAATTTGTGTAGAACTAAGCCAACAAAAATAAAATTATTATAACTATCGATAAAGAATAATTATTGAGTGATTGGAGCTACGTAATCACGGGGATCGATATCGACGCGTGCCACCCCGACGGGTTGGTGGATTAGTAGCCTTACACACTATGGCAAACTATCGGGGCAGCTGGCTACGACATCGGTGCTTTATCTACAAGATAAAGATTAGACCCACTGCACCTCAACGGTAATGAGTTTATATTGAATTGTCGAAGGGGTAAGCAGTGGTGTGGTAATATCAACACCCACTTTTCACCGAAGATGATTAAGTACCATAGTGACAGAGGGTGAGTCCATCGCCGTCTCAGCCATTATTTCTCAGACTAATTCTACAGGTTTACATGCGATGTTTTCCTTTATAAAAAACGTGGTGTGAAATCACCGCATATAAGATATTAGAAAAACTCATTGGTACAGGCCCCGCTGAGATTCGAACTTTGCGTGGCAGCAGACTGCTCAAACCCCACCGCCACCTCGGCTTTATCCATAAATGTATTTTATATTAATATATGCAGTAGGAAAATATTAATAGCAAATACAAAATCACTTGCAGAGATCAGCTAACAATTGGAGCGTGAAAAATGAATCTGTTCTTGTTGAAACGAAACTAGTTCATTCACAAATATACGTAACGTGCATTTTCAGCTAGCGTTCTCATAGTTATCCTAATTCGACCACCTCCCGCTACAAAAACTCATCAGTTATTATAAAATATTCCAAATAATCGAGTTCGAGGGACCCTATTCTGTTTCATTTGACAAAATGGTGCCCCTAAGTTAGAATAGAGTAATTTATAACATGAAATAAAATCGATCGGTTGTATCTGAAGATAAGCAAAGCTTCGTGGATTGCCAGTCCCCTAGGGGACGATATCGTATAGGAAATGTACCGAGCTATGGGTAAATATGTACATAAGTGTTTGTTCATTGTGAGGGTTCCATTTGGCAAGGTCAATAACATTTATTTTTTGTATCCAAACATTGTTGTGAAGCTCACGCCTTTCGAGAATGTTTCTCGAAAGGGTAGGCAGAGGTTACAGCGTTCACCCTTTACAAAATAGATGGTGAATTCATTCGTTTCATTATAGGTATAAGTACGCCTTTGAATTTATTTCGTTAACATACAGGTTTCTTCACGACGTTATCATTGACGTTGATTTCATCACTGCACACAGAAAAACGTATTGGTCTATACAACATACTTGGGAGATTGGAATAAACGTCGCTTACGTTTCAGGCGACGACACAAAGCACTCGACCACCACGGCTTTACCGGTAACATGAACGTGTTATTATGTTGATGAACTGAAATCCTAACAAGCTGTTTGGTGTTTAGAAAAGCTCCAGCCATTATCATATCATGGTTTCAAAGATACTGCTCTCAAAAGCTAGAATATAGGTTTAGCTGGCACAGTTTTGTTACGGAATCTTAAAACAATGTTAATGGAATTCCGAGTAACGTCACAACAGAACACAGGTATAATACGACGCAATTAATGCCGCACGTGGCTGCAAAGCCGGCAGCACAGCCTGTTTGTGCACACAGCTTTACGCCGTTGACACCGAATTCGTGCATTTTGATGGAAATTGCCTTTGTGATGATAAAAACTTGTGCTCCAACGGACGCGAGGGGCGGGATCGGAAATGAGTTCATACATTTTATTTCACAATCAATTTTATTTGATTTAATTTTATTGCTCAATGCAGCGACTATCGGCAAATGAGAGAATGTAAATGCATTGTGTTCAGACTCTGTTGTAGCATAATGGCATTCGTTTGATTTTGTTATTGTTGTTTTATAATTGGTTGTACGTTTACGAGCTCATACATAATACGTTTATTGCAATTACAATTATTATCACATACATCACAATTCTGAAAATTTACCAATACCTACCTAAAATTTGAAATATTGTGTTGATGAAATGTACATGATGCCTGGCTGAGTTAATTGTCGGTTCTTCTTACAAGGCTAGTTTCCGAAATTTTGGACATTCATAATTCCAAAGCCTAAACTGACAAATTTTTTTAAATTTTTATTTTGATAATCGTTTCGTTAATAAGGTATTTTTTTTATTGTTGTACGCGAATTTCATAAGTTCCTCTCAACTACGCCATTCATAGGATGAAGCTGAAGCACACACTACGTTGCAATTATCAATATATCAATTATTATATAAAAATCCCCCTTATTACAAAACGCAGACTAAGATACTCCTTAGTTCTAAAATAGCTCCATCTCTTTCGGTGATTCGGATTTAGCAAGTGATGGACATAGTTTCAGTTTGGTTGCCAAAAGAGTTTTGTTTATGAATGTGGATGGTTACAAGGGGAAAGGAAGGCCTAAGAAACAATGGATGGAGTGTGTGAAAGATGACATGGCTAGAATGGGAGTGAATACAGAAATGACGTTTGATAGAGAGAAATGGAAGAGAAGAACACATTGCGCCCACCACAAATTACATGGGATAAGAGCAGGAGGATAATGATGGACATAGTTCTAGTCTTGTAGTTGAACCATGATTATATTAAAGGGGATTAAGTGCAGTTTAATATTTGAAAAATAAGTAATTTGAAATAATAAATATAATAAACGATCAATTGATTCGATCGTCTAAGTGATTATCTTTAAAATTGTTCTTAATTATCATATTATTATTATTATATTCATAGTGTTTCTTTATAGTTTATATACTTAGACAAGCTGTGTAAACACACATAATCAGGATTGTTATCTAACTCTAATATCTGAGTTCGTATTCTTGTTTATGTAATTTTTACTGATATCAATGTGTTTGTGTAACACAAATATAAAATAATTGAAATATAAGTAATTTGATTGGATAATTGTAAGTGATTACCACGACACGGCTTGGATGAACTGAATAATATTAAGTAAGACATACTTAACTTTCTCCCCGTTACTTGAGTTGGATGAACTGATTGACACCAATAATTCTTACATCAATATCCTGTCAGAATTATCTGACAGATGATTTCAGATTTATTATCTAAGAGATTGCATTTTAAGAGGTGTTTTTATATCAAATTACAATAATCCGTTATTCTACTCCTATCGACTTTGACTTTGCCGACGACGAGCACGCTTAAATTATCATTCGTCATTCCATGGTTCATAATAAATGTCTTAGCCTGTCTTACATTTTATTTTAAAGCAGCATAAAATTCAAAATATCTTTATTTGATTAGACGTTTTACAAATTACTTTCAAATCGTTAAAATGACAGTATTCTACCACTTTGTCCTTGTCACAGGATTTGAAACTTAAGTTACCACTGGTTTCGGTAATTTGCTTTTATTAAAATCATTATATAACCATGCTTTCTGTTTAAGATTTTACACGTTTCACCCATTTTTTAAATAAAAGTAGCCGTAGTTATTCCCTATGACATCAACTATGTCATGTTAAAATCGAACTGTTTCGGAGATTGGCCTGAACAAACAGACAAAAAGGGGAAAAAAATTAAATTGTTTTTTTTTGCGTATAGTGAAAAGCTGTTAATTTGGAATTACAAACAGACACTTACATTTTTTGTTTATCTTTATAGAATATTTTGCATAATTACAATATGCAATAATCGATTCCGATCAGATAGCATACAATCTGATTACTTACAGTCAAACGTATTGATTCACTGAATTGGAAAGTTATAGACAACAACCCCTTTTGTTTCATCGGAATATCTGGTCCTTCAGGGGTTTTCATTATAATACAGACCTATATGTAGGTACCTAGCATCGAAACTGGCTGGAAACCCGACCAATTTATATGCAAAATTTTGTGTAGTTCTATTAAATAGTTTGGCAGTTATGTAGGTAAATCTTAGTCGGTCACGGGATAGTAGTTAGCATAGTAATATTAATGATATGTCAGACTCCAGGCACAGTTTGAATATAAGCTTCTAAGCATGTAGGAAAAAATCGTTTGAAAACTCAATCACACAGACGCGCGCATCTAAGAGAAAATAAACGGATTGCACCCATACTTCGCTAGTTATACTTAAGTCCCATGTAGGACGCGAACTCAATGCCTCTGAGAAACTGGGCTGGTCCTGGAAATAACAAATGAAAAACCCAGTGGTCGAACCCAGGACCTTGTGCTCCGCAGTAGCGCTTACGATCACTAGACCAACTAAATACTAGCGGACGTCACGCGGTTTCACCCGCGCATTACCGGGATCTCACTCTAGTAGGATTACCGGGACAAAATGTAGCCTATATTAATCAGTGATAATTTAGCAATCAAATGGTGAAATATTTTTTTAATTCGGTCCAGTACTTTTTAGCTAATTCGTTAAAAACATACATACAAACCTTTCCTCTTTATAATATTAGTGTGAAAAGAGGTTTAATGTAAGCAGCGTGTGATCGGTAAGAATAGAAGAAGAAGTAAGATGGATGACAGAACGAAGATGGACGACGTGAAAGAATGAGGACTATTTTTGACAGCGAGGAATCGAATGGGTTCCTCCACATATTTTTAACAATTTACAAGATATTTTTCTCAACAAACACTTGACATTGGCGGAATAGTTTTACTCAAGCTCATCGCCATTAAATAAATAAAGGAAAGGAATGGAGACGTATTGATTATTTTAAGATGTTTATTTAAGTTATCATATTAAGCAGAAGAAGTAAAGAAGATTTCAGTCAAACCTTTATATTTAATTTATTTCAACCCCACATTAGTATAGACAGGCTATTCCCCTTATTATACAGGGGTAAAAAGCCATCTATATATGAATAAGTTTACTACCGTGTGTTTACGAGAACACGTACTAAGCACTCAGTTAAGTTAATCGTAATGTCCCGAAATTTGAGCACGTTTGGGGGTCACGAACGATCCGCTTATTTTATGGTGCAATAAATCTATCCCTTTGAGTTATTGGAATCAAATTGGCATGTTTTACGGACCTAATATGCAAAGGTAGTCCTACCTTTAATTTACCTTTATGCACTTAAAAACTATAAGGTTTAGAGTTCTGAACATTAAATAAATAATTTTTCTAATTTCAATTTGGGTAGATTGATTGGTATAGTGGTGGCCTCGGGGTTTGAGCAGTCGCCTGCTACGCAAGCGACGCAAGTTCCAATCCCAGCGGGGCCTGTACCAATAAGTTTTTCTAAAAAACTTATGTACAGTGATTTCACACCACGTGCTTTACGGTGAAGGAAAACATCGTGAAGAAAGCTGCATATTTCTGAGAAGTAATTTAAAGACTTATGTATAGTGCCTGAGACGGCGATAGACTCACCATCTGTCATGTTGGCACTCAATCAAATTCGGTGAAAAGTGGGTGTTAACAACACCTCTGCCTACCCCTTCGGGGAATACAGGCATGAGCATATGTATGTATGATTAACTATACAGTTTTCGCACTACGCGATGAGTTGTAATGAATAATAAATCTTTACCGAGGACTAGTACTAATGTACAGGTGTCGTCATATGCGCTAATCTTGAAGGTAGTCATTTTATGAATCTGTCTTTGCCTGCGTATAGCGCGACGCAAATAAAATACATAACACGCGAATAAGTTACCCACACTATTTTCACTTAGCGCTCGTTACTCTTAACTTAGGCCACCGAAATCAAGTCAATGATAATAATGTTTCTTTCACAACATAATTTGCGAATACGATGAACTTATTCGTAATTATACCTATTAATATTCTGTCTAAATAAAGACTTTAATTCAATTCTTCTCTCACAAGATGTTTCAATATGTATAAGGCAATCATGAAGTTTCACGAAATAATACATACGTACGTTCTTACGAAATTCCATCAATCGATAGAATTATTTTGCTAAGCAACACACCACACTCGCTCGAGGCTGTTGCGAATTAAAATTGTATTGGGTATACGGATACTCATTTACCGCGATGATAAACACCACTCAATATTTCAATACATTTGAATTTAACTTTAACATCAGTAGTGTTTCCGAAAGATAATATTCTAGTTTTATCTCTTTTTGGGGTTTCAATTAGAATAGGATAGGTTTAGTTTTACAGAAAAGTTTTAATATAAAAGTAAAGTTTCTATATAAAAGTGTGGGTAATATAATATGCATGTGCATTTCTAGAGTACCCCGTTGCATTTAGGGCCCTAATAATAACATTTTCCAAATCGTCCGCCAAAGGTACAAAAGTGTGGTTATGTTGTAAGAAAGACGTTTTTTAAGAGCAGCACATAGTGACTGCTCATACCAACTCACTTTTTATCTAGAGCAAAACCTTCAAAAGGTCCCCGAACGAACTGGGAGATGGAGGTCGGGGTACCCCCGGTGGCTGTCCGCCGTAATTAGGCGGGACTACCAGGTACTCTGATAGATCGCACCGTTGTCCCACCGCACTATTCCGGGGCACATTCCCGGATCAGCTATGTCCCCTGGAGGCCTCACTGTGCAAGGCAGCGCTAGCCACCGCACTGCCACTTTCCTGGGCCCGCGGCTCGGTAGTCAAGGCTCCCACCCCGACCACCGTCACCAGGGCCTCCGGCCCCCTTTTAGTCGCCTTTTACTACAGGCAGCGGATACCATAGCCAAATTCTTAGAACTGGCTATTGGGTAGATACCAACCCACATATGCAACCAGTACTCCTTTAAAAAAATACACATTGATATAGTCCACCTATCTCGTTATTAATCATTGGAAATGCCAGAGTACAATCTACTAAGTAAACTAGTACAAAAGGCTCTCCTCCCCCAATTCTATTAACGTTATAACAACAACGTTTGCCTGTAATTTTGTAGTACATTACGTAGGTACAAACAAGCTTTCAATAAAGTTTTCGACCCTTGAAAGCGAACTGTCAACGGGGGCCCGCGTTACCTGAAATCCCGACTTAGTTGTACCGCCATACGTACGTATATGGGCCATCGGAAAGTTTAATTGTAATTAGGTTTTCAGATTAAATTTTAATGAGCTTCGACTTTTTGGGTCTGAGTGTATTACTTCTATTTACAATATACTACATACCGTTCGCTACTTTATCTGCGTCTTATTCGGGATCCCTAGTTTAGCTCCCTTTATAATATAGCTAATCTCATTAATGATGTAGCATTCTATTACTGAAGAAGTTTTAAATCGGTTGTTTTGAAGTAAGTTTGAACCTATTCTCACAACAAGCGATTTCAATCTACCTATTTATAACAAGATATCTCAATATAACATTAAGTAAAGTACTCATAAATTGCGATTACCAATGGACGTACCTTATTCAATTAAATTAATTTTATTTAGTATACACAAGATATCTCTTGTGTCGAAAATATTTTTATATTTAAAGGAAATAATGTCTAATAATGACCGGGCTCTAAGGCAAATAATGATGCTTAATATTATGAATACACAGCGTGGGTGATATCGTGACGCAAATCAATCACAGAGAAATCAAATATTACTTCTAAGGTGGAAAATCATATGAAAATGTTCCAATAGTTCCTAGAAATTACATACTCATATTTATTGAGGTATTTCTTGGTATAATATTTCAGATTTAACAGAGTAATAGTGTTGAATAGAGGTCGGATGACTGTCTGCGCTAGGAGAAAGTTATTACCACCATAGTCTGAAATCTGAATTAACTCCTGCACGCGCTTGTAAAATAAAACGGTATTTTTTTCATGTTTTATCATGTACCACAACCAACATATCTTTTTATTTACCTACATTACTCTGAAGATAATTACGTGCAGATTGAGTATCTGTCAATGTGTCTTCGTATGTTGATTGAAAAGTTAACAAAAGATATCGAATACCACACCATGGTTGTAAGCCACGGATGCGAATTTTTTTAAGGAAAGTTTTTTTCGAACGAATGAAGTTTCTAGGATTTGTCCAATCGTTCCGGCGACTCCCCTATACTAACACTCAAAAAAAATACCTATGTTACTTATTTATTCCTTATTTTTAATACAATTTAATTCCAATCAGTACCACAAGTATACTGCTGACTTTGGCATTTAATCACAACCCGCTACGGAAACGTATCAACGCATTTTAAAGCACGCAAGTTTAACCCTATACATCGTCAGAACCTATACTTCGGGCACTGTTCTAGATTCTACATGTCGAATGAGTGATTATTGTGAGACAATAAACGTAGAGGCTAAAAAGCAAAGGGTGGAACTTGGTCCGCGGAGATAAACGTATGGGCGGCGACCGAGCCACCGAGCACTGTAGCGTAACTAACTAGCTACGGGCCTACGGCTTTAGCCTACGAGTGTTCGAGCATTCATTCTCGCGTAGATACTCGCCGAGTTTACACGTGCGGTGCGCGCCAGAAAACTACGTAAACTTTCACGAACTCTGAGTGTGCCGTGTTGACGGATGCATGTTTTGTGTAAACTGTGTACTGTGACATAGTTCTGTGGTTATTCAAAGTTCAAGGAAACTTTAGAGTTGCTGTGTTATGGATTTTTAAATTTCCAGGTAAGGTACAAGTATGTTTGATTTAGGGATTTTGGGTATTTTTATTATTATTATTACTTTTCAAAATAAACTATCACTATAGGTTACCATACATCATATATTTTACCTAACCTTTTTAATGAAGCCCTGGGTTTTTATATATGCTATTATTGTGAGTGAATTAATTTAATGTCAGCTAATATGATACAATGATGTTCACGATAGTATGATGGTCGTGTATTGTGATTATAATCAAGGATGATAATATCTATGATAAATGAAACTTAGAAACGCCATAATATTATAAAACAGTTTATCTCATTAACTGTAACTATGAACATACGGACAGTAGGTACATCCTTTTCTCGTAAAACTGGCTTGTAAGACAGTAAAGTTTCGATTTAATATTATATGTTGGATAATTATGTCCAACCTAACTAGGTTGTCAGACTGCCTAAGTTTCTGAGAGCAACCCAAATTACCCTGTAATACTTAGCTATAAGTTAGCGTCAGGTGAACATTAATAAGCGGCTAGATTTGTAGTGCATTAGAGAAGTCTGAATTAGTGCATACCTTACATAGAAATCGAAATAATATTTAATCACAATGAAATATGCCACAAAATAAGTCTTATACTATCTTATCACAAGAATCACATATTTCACCTAATTTTAGAGCATGTAATTAACTTAGTTACCTAGTTAGGTACAGTTATATATTAACTAAAAATTATTAATACATAATATTAAATACAAATCATTCTAAAATTCATATGATATAATTGAGTACATAATATGCTCACTGCTGTATTCCCCAAAGAGCTAAAATGTAGTCATAATAAGTCCACGTCAGGCATATTTAAGTCCTATGTAATAGAGGGAAAGCCTATTGCCCTCAACTAGACACAATTCCAGACTCCTGGTTGCCACTGAGGAAATTCCCAATACACTATGCCCGAACCGGTGATCGAACCTACGACCTCGTGTTCCACAGTAGTGCTTGCGACCACTAGACTACAAGGCAGTCAATGTAGTAGTTACCATATGCACATTTATAGAGGTATTTAGTATGTGTGGTACAGTGTAAAACTATTTAGGTTTGCATTAGAGTCGTGGTTGGTGGTCGAGTTGCTACGAAAGCGACGCAAGTTCTAATCCTACCAATCTGCACCAGTGAGTTTTTTTTTAAAACTCAAGTGTAGTCACACCACGAGCTTTACGGCGAAGGATAACATCGAAGGAATCGTGCATGAGAATTAATACAAAGACTTGTGCGAAATACTAGAAACGGCGATTGATTCCCGATCTGATGAACCGTTGGCAATTGAAATAATATCCTCTTAATGTTAATTCATTTATCATTTTCGGTGAAAAAAAAATTGTGTTCATCAATATTAACCTCTGTCTATTCATTCGGAGATACTTCTGAGAAGGAGTGAAGATATCAATTAATGCTAGAAATTCTGTCTCATGAGAAAGGTTGAGTCTCTAAGAACACACTATGGACGAGTTTTAGCGTATTTAAATGAGAGATAAAGCAAGTTATTTCCGTTTCCAACGCATACGTCTTTCAGCTATAATTAAGAAATCATTTGACACGTTTGAGTTTACTATAAAATAAGTATTGATAAATAAATAATACCAAATAAATAAAATTTGCCTACAATCACATAACACGCGTTACGAATAATATCTTATTCTGACAGTCGCCCCCCAGACAAAAGCAATACCATTCAGAACTTTTTTGTAAGGCCAGACCAGAAATAAAGATTATACGAACTTCTATGATTTGATGTCAAATTAATGGGAATGTTAATTAACTATATTGTTAATATATGCTGATATTTTAACACACACATCTGCCAACCTAACCAAAAAAAGACTTCAGAAATGTCTGTATAAGATTACTTAGATATAACTATTAAGCCGTCGGTCTAATTGTTACTTGTCAGTCAGAGGACTGAGAAAGTCTGACAACTGGTTTAACCCAGATTGTCGATTTTCCTCGAAAGAGGTCAGATGGCAGTCGCTTCGTTTAAAAATCAGGTGATTAGCCACATCGGATTAAATCAAGTGCCGACCCAAATACATGGGATTGGGTTGCAGGCGACTGCTCAAACCTCAAGGCCACCGCGGCTCTTAATATAATATATAGTATTAATAATCTATAGTTATGTTTTCCAAATATAATGATGTATAAAAAACGAATAACCTAATAGTTCCGCGATACAGTTCTGAATGCGGCAGTGGTCTGGGACATGCTAGTTAATACTGACGTCATGGCCATCTCGCTCAATTATAAGATTTATCAGAGCGCTCTTTAATCATCTCAATCATCATCCAACTGTCTCGTCGCTTTGTATGACCGCTTTTAGATTATGATATTCGGACATCGTAACATTCAGTTTGACGCTATCAAAGCGCTTTGATCGATCACCCAGTGATCCGTTTTTTCATTTATATCAATCATAATTGTCTATCGGTCATTATAAATACATTTTGTATTTAATAATGTATGGGTTAATCTAATCAATGTTGCCATGAAAACTATAATATTTGTTCATCGCACTATTGGTATAATTTAAAGTCTGTTCTATCTTCAACGCGAGCAGAATTTTATTATTATGTTAGAAACCAAATATCATAACGAATTAATACTATCCAAATTTAAATTCTAAACCCGTAGGCAAGTTACGTAGACTTTACCGCGTTCTGTGGTTATTTTATGTGGTTGGAAGCGAATAAACTTTTCATTCTGTAAATGCGGTTTATTTGGTTTGAACAGGTTTGAGTTTAGGGAAGGCCACCTAATTGAAATCACTACGCAAATGAAAGCACACCTTTCACAATATATCCATGTACCTACCATTGTTTTTTGTACACTTTTTAACTCTGGTTTTATACAAAAGGTAGACTAGTTGACGTGTGTGGTTCGGATCTCTACCCCTATCACGGGTTTGCCACCGTTTTCGTAATCTATACTCGCTAGCGTCTCCGCCGAATATTAGTATGAGAAATTGTGCAGCGACTCCTAGCGGTGACGTGAAGAACTAAAATATCTCATGCAAATATTGCGAGTGACGCTAGCGAGCATAGATTACGAAAACGGTGGCAAACCCGTGATAGGGGTAATGTACATCTCTCAGAATTTTATACTCGGTATTGCAAATTGCCTAGCGGGGAAATAACAAAATGTTTATTTACGAACTTTCTTTGTTACATGCATGTTAGTAGCCTTTGAGGTGGTGCCAATATTTAATTAGTAACTTACCAGCTTAGGTGGTAATTTTTACGTCGAATCTGCATTTTCATGCAAGCATATACTGTGCGAAGCAGTCTGTAGCTTATATGGCTGTGAAATAAAGAGACTGTTAAGGAATATCATAACGCCATCCCAGAAGAGTCCCCGAAGGGGTAAGCAGAGGTGTTGTAAGAACAACACCCACATTTCACTGAATATGATTAAATACCAACGTGACAGAGAGTGAGTCCATCGCCGTCTCACTCGCTATACATACGTCTGAATTACTTCTCAGACATATGCAGGTTTCCTCACGATGTTTTCCTTCACCGTAAAGCACGTGGTGTGAAATAACTGCACATTAGTCTTTAGAAAAACTAATTGGTACAGGCTCTACTGGGATTCGAATTTGCGTCGATTGCGTAGCAGGCGACTGCTCTAACTCCAAGGCCACTACGGCTCTGCTCTATTTAGGAATGCAAACAAATTAAGCATCACTCACGTTGCTGGCGAGAATAGAGGCACTCCACTTAATACTACAGACAGCGTTAGGGAAAATTGTGCATGCTACAGTAAGCTTTTATAAGTAACTATGGTAGTCAAACAGGAAGACTTACCAACTGCCTCTGTTAGTATTTCGCTCGTTTTTATATACAGCATGTGTATGGATGGCAATTAAGCGAGAATAACATGACATCACCAAACCACATTATCCGATAAGCTTGAATTAATTAAATGTCCGTAATAAGAGTGCTATAAAATTGCAGTTAACAGAATCTAAAGGATTTGCAGAGCTATCTACCTTTAATCGGACAGAGGGAAAACAATTATCGTCAACTGAAACCAAATTAATTTAAATCACTTTATATAATGAAGGGCTCATGGAATGAGTTTAACATTTGTTCGTAGATTTAAATCGTCACTACTAATAAATACATACTGAAGTACCAGTCTATACTATTTATACAGCCGCGATATTCTGTAAGATTTATCACCGTCGAACTCGACGTCAAGCTATGAAATTGGAGGTAGCAGCCTGTTTAGTTGCATACTTCGTGCGTCTCTCTCGCAAGTTATGACTGGCATTATCCCGACTTGCTCTGAGATTCTCGAGTTCTGACACGATCTGACATTGCACCCGCGACACGATGTATCTTTTATAGACATAATAGAGGACCAAATTTGTTAATTACCGCTAACTTTCAGTTCACATAAGCATCCTTAAATTCTGGAACTTTATAATTATATCATTAATTATTTCTAAATTATATTGTTACAGTACCTTGCAGACATTGGTGTTGTTTTTAAATTTACATAATTGTGAAACTATAACTTTATAGGTACCGTATTTCAATAAAAATTTTCGCATCTATATGTGCGCGTTAAAAATGAAGAATAATGCAGTAGGCCCACCCTCTGTGTGCGCTTACTTTGTGGTAGTACTGAGCGAAGGTTGCATTACTTCCTTAGTCGGATATTGCGGTTAATTAATAGTAGTCTCGCTAACTGAGCTTTATAATGAAGGAGGTGATCTCCGTCTCGTTAGTTAACCCATAAGCTACTAGATTAACTATCGAAGCCGGAAATAGTTCACTCGATTGTCGAGATTAGAACCGATCTCACCGAATATCGATTCGCTCATCAATATCGTCTGTTACATATCGGCTACTATTTATTTCGGTTCTCTGCATCGAGTATGAAAAATAATATTAATTAAAGATTATATAATCTAATATGCGAAGTTGAGCCATATAATATATGAGAGCAGAAATTGCAGAATTATGCAATATATTATATATTATGTATGCATTCAAAAGACGTACAAACAGTTCATCCACATTTCGCCAGTTATGTTTAAGTCCAATGTAATAGATGAGCCTAATGCCATTAAACGGAACACTTGTAGTGGTACTAAACCTCTTTTCCTATAACGTTTTTTATTTATAAATATTGTTAAAATAGCACTTGCGACCACCAAGCTTACGAAACAGTTAACTACAAAACCATTTATAAACTGAATACTTGCTTAATGATAAAGTGCGAGAGCATTGTGACTTCTGGGAATTCTGTAAATGTATAAAATGTACATAAATAATCAGTGTCCGTGCGCGAACCAAGCGCGTCTTTTAGTATTATAGATACTCATTATAAGCCAGCATTATTTCTCGACTTTGTTAGAAACTGTCACCAAAGTTCAAATTGTAATTTGCCTGTCCAGTGGCGATACGCGGTGTCCTTACCAATTTAATTTGTATGGAAATGTTGGATTAAAGTTGTTAAGAATAGTAAATGAGCCTTTGTGCAGCCATTGTGTGTTATCAGACCACAACACTGCATCACTTGCTTTTGAAAATGAGGTTGTGGCAATTATGGTCATGTTTAAGTTTATTAATTTTGCACCTAATTTATATAAATATAGAGTATACATTCAAGCAAATATAAGTTGCGGTTCAGAAGCTTGTGACATTGCTATGGTATAAATATTAATTGTCAGAGCTTAAATGTTCCAGAGTATTTTCGTTTACCTTTACGTTTCAAATGGTTCTTAAATATATTATTAAAGTTATAATGGGTCTGCTTGTAAATTAAATCATAGTAATGGTAGTCATATTTTTACGAAGTATTATTTGACAAAAGGTCACTCGGTTAACATCTGACAATGACATCGAAAAAAAATGTTCTCAGTTTTACAGTATTTGTTTGGAAATCACTTTTGAGAAAATTTATAAAACTTTACCGGAACTTACTGGTTACTGGAACTGAGCTTTACTGGCTTAACTGTAATCACCCACTAGCTTCAGCGCTGTATACACTATATGGTATACGGCTATTATGAAATTTAAATTCTAAATACTTATTGGAGAAGAAATTTTGAAGTCAAAATAGTAATATCCGAGATAACTTCCTACAAACATTACCTCTTCATAATATATCTAAAGATGTAATTTTTTAATGTTAACTTTGTTATATTTCTTCAAACAAATAAATAAATCATATTTTTTTATCAAGAAATGTGAATCGACTTTAATCACCAATAAATATAAAAAGGTTCAAAGAATTACTCATTATTTTTGAAGTGGTGTTTGATACGTCTAATCCGAGTGAATCACGCTTGACACCAACTTCAAAAGTAACTAATGAATACATTCCACGAATATTATTTTGTACTTTACGATGATTGGAGTCGGTTCATCGATTTACGAGTCCAATATATCGAGATTTGGTACGTCCCAGATATACGAGTAACTAGGCCTTCCTAGGGGTATTGTATTCATATGTATAACGTATCAGTTTCAGACCAAGGATATTTTATTTATAACATGTCCCATAAATATTCTGATTCATTTCACTGCGGAATCCCACTTCTATACGTGAGCGTTGTAGGGATGGAATAACATCATATTTCTTGCAAAATACAAGTGCAGTCTTCAAATATTACATGGGTTTTTCGTGTTCATTTTATAATTAGAATGCATGCGACTGCACGGTTTCTCAATTTGTGACTGCAGTATAAACTAGCCGCCTTAAATATATATCTATATCTATACAGATAAATTAAATTTAAGTGTCTGTTAATTCCAAAACAACAACATTTCATTAAATGCATAAGAAAGCAATTACGGTACTGACTTTAAAAACAAATTTTCAAAATTTATCTCTGTCTGTTGGTCTGTCTGTCTGTCTGTCTGTTTGTTCCGGGTAATCTCTGAAACGGCTGGGCCAATTTTACATTTTTACATCTTGCCACAGGAGCCGTAGTGGCCGCGGGGTTTGAGCAGTCGTCTGATACGCAATCGACGCAAGTCCAATGAGTTTTTCTAAAAACTTATGTGCAGTGATTTCACACCACGTGCTTTACAGAGAAAGAAAACATCGTGAGGGAACCTTGATATGCCTGAGAAGTAATTCAAAGACGTATAGTGGCAGATATTCATATGGCGTATATTCATAGACGAGTATAGTGGCAGAGTCTGAGACGGCGATTGACTAACCCTCTGTCACGTTGGCACTTAATCATATTCGGTGAAATGTGGGTGTTGTTGCTACAACACCTCTGCTTACCCATTTGGTGACCCTTCTGGATTGGCGAGGGGATATTTTTTTTCTTAATATAATAAAATGTAAAAGTGGGTTTGTTTGTCTCCTTTCACGCCAAAACGGAGGATAGGATTGACTTGTTTTTTTAGGACAAGATAGTTAGAAGGCCACAGATTGACACAAGTTCCTTTTTATCCCGGAGACATATTTCATTGGCTTAGGAAAATTACTTATATATGCTTAGGCTGTGGTATGTTGACTTTGGCGTAGGCTATTATATGCCGCCATGAAGCGTGAATGTCATAGTCCGTAGATGTGTCCGTAGCGGTGAAGATCGACTTTGTTATATCTTATTTTTGATACTAGGTACAAAAGGTGATGATTAGCGAATATTGTAGCTTATGAAACTGGACCAAAACTATTAGTGTTACTCTCGCATTGCCTACTTTATAAAGAATAGCGAGCTTTACGCGGTTTCACCCGCGTAGTTAGTACGGGAATTTCTTGGTGATAATGTACCTATACATTGCTGAAAGAATTTTTTGAATCGATCCAGTAATCTTTGAGCAATTCGTTACAAACATACAGATGGAATCGCTGTGAAAAACAAATGCTGCCGAACTATTTGTTTCTATAACTATGACGTATCCATTGTGTCCTCAACCATCATTACCGTATTCGTCTGTCTCGTAGTTATGATCGATCGAAATCGACACATAATAAAGTTCAAGATATTGTGACGAACTATTATAGGTACGTTTCCAAGTCAAAATAACATAAAGCCATGGTGGCCGATTGTTTTGAATAGTCGCCTGCTACAAAGCGATGCAAGTTCAAAACCCAGCGGCCCGTACCAATGAGGTTTTCTAAAACTTGATAGTGGTAACAGTTTTTAGCTCTACTATTGGTATTAGCATAGTTGAACTTACATATAACTGAGCTTTCGGCTATCTGTACGATAAACAACTAGCTAGGGCTCAGAGGACTGTGTTACACAGATGAACAGGCAAAATCTGTTGGGACCAACAACGCTGGAGTACAATATTAATTGCGAGCCAACTAGTATATTCGTCATCAGTTTCCCATTAAGCCACCGCAACAAATAAACAGTCCCGGCCAACAAGCACACATGGAGCGCAAATTGTGATAGCAAACAGATTTTGTGCTTGTATTAGGTGAATCTATTTCAGTGTATTGAGTCAGTTATACAATTAAATAACGTGCTTAAGGCACATGTCGGATTCGTTAATAAAATCGTCCTTTAACCGGAGGATTTATTGACCTAGAGCGGACCAATAAGTCCGTTGGTGGGTTCGTGGGGCGGAGTGCGTTCCTCAAACGGACAATTGATTAAACGAAGCAATTAAGCAATCAGTCCTCAATGGCCGCGGCCGATTGTCGCAAATGAGTGCGGGTTCGACATCTGCGCTCGTTAGCTCCCACCACATATTTGAGTCCTACAACCGTTTTCATTATTTAACTTGTGCTGTAAACGTTTGTAGTTGTGATGGTGAGGATTGACCGTTGCCAATAAACACCTGAATCGATGGTAAAAAACGCGTTTATTTTAAAAATACGTCTTATATATCTAATATAACTGAGTTAATTCAGTTAATTTGTATGTTTGTTAGTATGCAATTTTTTAAATAAAAACAATTGTAAAGTGAAAAAAAATGGGAAGGGGAAAGCAAATATGTTGTAATAAGAACACAATACCTCCTTTTCACCGAAGATGATTATCTAAATGCCAACGTGATAGATGGTGAGTCTATAGCCGTCTCAGGCACTATACATACATACCTCATCGAATTACTTCGCAGTATGTGTGCAGTATTCTTCACGATATTTTCCTTCACCGTATAGCTCGTGGTGTGAAATCATTGCCAATATATATTTTTAGAAAAAGTAATTGCAATTTTTACATCGATATTTAAAACTAACTGGTGCCCGCGACTCTATCTGCGCAGTATTTGACTTATCTTTATATTTTGGACAACTCACACATTATCTTTATTAATTATTGGCTATGTATTATTCTGATGTGAAAGCTATATTATTGTAGTTTCATTAGAATCCATAATCACAAACTTCCCGTTTATAATATTAGTAGGATGGACATTCTTCGGTTCTTTCTATCTTTGTACACGACCGGTGTATTGTCTATTGCCGATTGATTCAAACTAAAACAGTCTTTATTGTTCCAATATATTCACTATACTGTAGAAATAGCAAGCTAGCGAATTCAACGAGTTTGATTGAAACAATTGAAACAATTACTACGGTAATAAGATAACTTACAAAGGTATTGTGAAAAAAACATATTTGAGCTTACGCTCCTTTAAATATACATATAACATATATATTCTTTGATGTTCTTTTCCGAAAGTTCAATGACTTTGACAAAATTATCCTTAATAATGTTATATATTTTAGCAAAGTTGTTTGCGTCTTATTAAAGCTCATAAGGTCAGAATATAAATATTTCAAAGGTTTCTCATTTAAAAATGTTGTTATAATTAAAATATTATAACCGTTAACTGGTACCCAATACCCATAGTAGCTTTGTTTATGTTTTGTGACTAAATGATCCTGTGCGATAAACAAGAATAGGTATATTATATATGTATGTTTACATATGATTTCATGGACGCATGAGAATATTATTTAGTGCTATAGTGTATTCCTTCGGAGTTAATTAAGTCAAAATAATAGTTATATTTCAAGCCATTTTTACTGCGAAAGAATAATTAATATGTAAATGAATGAAAATTACTTTTCTTAACATGAGAATGAAGTATATTTTCTTGGGATTCGAAAGCTGGTATAACTTTACTTACTTATCGTTTTCTTCTATGTGTGAGTAATGGCTTTTGGAGTCTTAAAACCTTTACGTTTAATAAACTTTCTAATTCTAAGAACTTAAGTGGAAGAATAATAATAATAAAGTTTATTCGGTAACTTACCCTTACAGGGCTAGGATTCGCCTTTTAAGCAATGAATTTGCTTGTATTAGGAGAACCCGCTCTTCCAAAGCTATTACAGAATAGATTTTTACAAATGTGTTCTAAAATTAGAATCATTATTATCCATAGCCTTATAACTAATGAGTACCATTTAAATGCTAAAAAGGCTAGTTTAGCTGCCAATTTTATTACTTATATTTCTTTAGTTTCGAGATCGAGTATTCAAATTCCTAATTCCTTATTTAGGATACAACCGACATCGACGCCGAGGTGCGTTCCGGGGTAAGCGGTTGTATTCATCAAACATTTCAATTTAAATGTCAAGTCCGCACCCTAATGATTTTGATTAAAATCGGTGTTGTAAATTCTCTAACCTTGTGGTGATATAGAAAGACCATAAAAAACAAAAATGGTAAATATCTACATACCTTCTCACGTATTCCCCGAAAGACAGAGGTGTCATTGAGTTACTTTTCAGACATATGCAGGTTTCCTAACGATGTTTTCCTTCACCGTGGTTTGAAATCACTGGAAAAATTTAGAAAAACTCATTGCAGGCCCCGCTGGGACTCGAACTTAAGTCGCTTGCGTAGCAGGCGACTGCTCAAACCCCAAGGCTACCACGGCTCTTGAACTATGAACAGTCTAAAATAGTGCACACGTTCCGAACACACAACGCAAAGTGCTGGAACTTTGTCTCTGTCCGACATTTAGATAAATCGCTTCTAGAAACGTTGAAATTAAAAAGCAACAGAGGTTTCAAATGTTAATTGGATTGGGGCTAAGAATGCAAATGCAATAGAATAAAAGATAGCAATATAATGTAGCTATCTTTTATAGTAACAGTTGCTTCAACTTTCTTATATATAATCGATTGAAACAACCTATTTAGTCCACTCTTTGAAACATAATATTACAGAAAACGGAATGTTCTCAAATATTATTCTGCGGAGCAAACATAATGATGGTACGAAGAAATTGCATTTTATTAATAAAAAACATGAGATACCTACTTGTTTTGGCTAATAAAGAAACTTCACATTAACTACTTATTCAAGTACTTAATATTTGATATCTGTGTCAGTTATTCATTTGGTAAGACACTGTAAACGAATACGGAAAAAAATTGAGTCGCTCTCTAAATGAAAATAATGTTGGATCGTTTTCTGCCCTCGGGTTCGAACATAAACGTGTATACCTAATACGAATGATTTATACGAAATTATATTCATAATTGCGTGATACATTCAACCGCTGCTTAATTAATTTGTAAAGGTATATTCCAAATGTAGCTATACCAAGCGATGGCGCGATATGAATATCGAGTATTTTAGAAGCCCGACGTTTTGATAAACAAGTCATGAAAAGCGGGAATTAAGTGACATGAATGGTTGCGAATAATTTTAAAATTAGCCAATGTTTATTGGCACAAATGTTGGTGAATTGTAGCAAACGGCTGTGACATCCGGGCGATCAAAGTGATCGAGAACGAGCGCCGACGGTTTATTGCGTGCTCCTCGATGGTGCAGCGCACGCCATATTGTGTAATTGACTCCGCTCCAACGTCGATATGTTTGCGCAAACAACTTCCATTTGTTCTATATCTCTGTCACTCTGATCACATTGGAAAAACAAGTCAGTCCTACACGCAAGAAATAGCATGATTGAGACTTCGCTCGGATTAATACCATCTGTTATTAAGGAGGATTGAATATCACCCTTTCAAATATTAATCAAATAGATAATAATAATGAACTTATTTTCTTGCGATCGAAAGCGGTCACTCCAGACAGACATACCTAAAGTTATTTATTCTAGGTAGTAGGTTCCTCTAAACGGTAACAATAGCAGAGTTACGTACCTCCCTACGGCACGTGGCTTGTATAATTAGACCGATATTCATCAAGTTGGAAAAAGTATTTACATATCCATAACTATTTTACATATTATTACTAACATAATTAAAATAATTGTTTTATGTTGGTTTAAAAATGTATAAAAAACGTGTACTTAAAAAAATCTGAGAAACGTTTATAATCTCTATGGACATATAAATGCTTTGTGTCTTTTCTATGCGTAAAATATATACCAATAAATTTCTGCTTTGTATAAGAAAGGGGTAAGTGATGAGCGGAGCACGACCGAATAAGTATGAGTATTTTATGACAAAGGTCACGTTCATGACACGATCTGCCATCGTGACATGTTTCCCATATGTCCGGCTGGTGTTATAGCAGTTAAGCCGGCCCTCGACCCGCCCAGCGGCCATATGTCGGCAGCCCATTAAATTCAACACCCTAACAAAAAATAATTACTTCACCAAATACGCTTCCACGGTTATAACTCGCCCAATTTGGGTCTAAGCTTCTTCAAATGTAATGAAATTAAAAGTCATGACAAATTGACGAGTAACGAGATAATATGGGATAGTTTATTTTAATATTTTCCAGTTGGGGGCTGGATTACAATTATATTTAACGAGTTAAGCTCGAATATCGGCAGCCGCTGTTAATTACTTGTTTACGGAATGGTTGGCGGACGTTAGTGTGTTATATACGTGGTTATACTATACTAATAATTATATCAAACATGAATCTATTGGGTTAACAAAAACATTCAGGCTTACCAGAAGTTATAAAATACCTTCTCAAATAATTCAACCCTCTGCATTTTAATTTTTATATCATTATTGTTACTAGCTGTGCTTAAAAATAAAACAGCCTACGCTACTTCCTGTAACTTCAGCTATCTGCCACTGCAAGTCGCTTGAAAATCGGCCCAGCGGTTTCTGAAATTAGCCGGCGCAAACATACAGAATGGAAGATAAAACAATTTTTTTTTTAATAATGCACTGTGTTAGGTTTCAAATTCAGATATTTCGAATTACAAACACACACTCAAATTTTATTTATCCGTATACCTACTACCTAACACATCAAAGATTCGCGAGCGAAATCAGCTCTCTAAGAGCAGGGCAATATTCCACTCTATATTTGAGAATTTGTCTCTGAATTCAGATTATTCGATAGTATGAGTCCAACAAGCGTGACATGAGAGTTACTATAAATGAGCGACTTTTATTTCGTTGTTCACACGATCGAATATAAATGACTTAAACTTCGAAATACATCGACGACTTTCTTACCATACGTTAAAAATGTAGCTCCCTTAGCAATCAGGCTACGCAACAATGTAATAGGTTTCCTTTGTACGTGGCCGGTTATAGTTTTTCATAAGTTGAGAGTTACGTGTTCAAAAGTTAGCGAACTTGGCATCGTAGCATACTTGGAGCATAAATGTCTAACATATTCGTCTCTACTTTATGTGGAGCGTAGTCTATTAAAGTAGTGAACTGTGGGGACACCGTTACTAAAATTTATCTTACATTCGTTGGCGACACTGTTCCTTTTTTAAATCCATATTTTCACGAGTTCTCATAGGGAAGTAAGCAGAGGTCTAACTACACTTTTTATCTTTGGCGCATTCTCTGTTTCTCCAATTAGCAAGTGTATTGAGACACAACAGGAGGCCTAGACAAATTGTCTTTTTCTGGCGCTAGCGGTTATAGGAATGATAAACAATTTATGGATTTACATAAATCAGTTAAGTGACATATGTCATTCTACTAGCGAACCGTGAGGATTCCGTTACTTTGTCTACAGGCCCACGAGCCTACCATCATCAGTTTAAGGAGCGCCTATTAAGGATTTCTGAGCTTTTCATTGTATTATATCAAAATGAAACGTCAAAGCTAAGAAATTATTAAGACATCACTGCTATAACGAACATCATAGCTTTGATGTTTAATTTTACGAATCCAAAATGAACCGACAAAGCTAGTTATTTAAACGTTTTGCTTAAACCGATGATGGTAGTCATCCAACTGGATATTACAGGAGACGTAGATCACAATAAAATAATATGCAAACGATATATTTTCGTGGAGTAAGTTAACTGACCCATATTCTTGGAGGTCAATCAATATGATATCATTAAGTGTCATGGTTGCATGTATCGAGATAAACTTCAGGAATTTATTTTATTATATTGTATATGGAGTACTGTGCACTATGTTTCACTCGTCTCAGGAAATGTCCCGAAAGTTTGATTGTCTATTTAGAGTGGGTGTCACGCACACAGATGTGTGGGCGGTGCGGGGAATCAAAGGTCCCAAGCATCCCCTATTTTCACAACTGAAAAAACGAGCATTAACACACATACGCATGGAAGTATATTTATAAACTAGCTGTACCCCGCGGTTTCACCCGCGTATATTTAGTTTTATATAATATAACGGTTTAAAATTGTTTCATCCCCTATTTTATCCCCTTGAGGGTAGAATTAAAAAAATCCTTTCTTAGCGGATGCCTACGTCATAAAATCTACCTGCATGGCAAATTCCGACCCGTCCAGTGGTTTGGGCTGTGCGTTGATAGGTCACTATATCAGGTAAGTCACCTTTGACTTATATATTTAGATATTTATTATTAGATAGTTTGTTTAACACAGACGTCTTTCATCCTACATAAAGTTATATTACCGCGAGTGTAAACATTAATCCGCGGTTTGGATTTATGACTTTTGGTTGCGAAACTGCAAGATTAATGTTTGATTATAAACTAAAATTTAATAAACTCGATGTGTTTATTTTCACAGAACGTTAATTAAATTATCGTTTATATTCGCAAATCAATTTGTTTGATCCAGATTGCTCATCGTTTGCGATCAAAGCGGCGAGATAGTTGATGGAGGATTCTGGTAAATTGTAAGCCTTCAGAACTTTGCAACCGGTTTTACAAAACACTTTACAGCATTTTAATCGTACAATACTATTAGATTCGGGAATTCGATTGGATTTAAGCTAGTTGTTGTGGATGCGGCACGTTTCGCAAGCTGCTAGCTTCAACCACGTTTCTACTGCGGCTACTCTGACAGCCAGTTTGTATGAAAAATAATTTAACTTTGCGCTTTCGTTGCGGTATTCCCGCTTACGTGCTTTAAGCTTTACGACAGAACGTATTTTGATATATTGCGTACAGGAACTTAGGTATAGAATTCTAATATAGCTAGCGTTACCATTAGCGTTAGCGACTAATTATACTCACTAGTACACTTTTATACGGCCATGTACTTAATTATATTTACAAAACTAGCTGTGCCCTGCGGTTTCATCCGAGCAGATTTAATTTAATTCCAGCGGAACCCCAAATGTATACATATATATGCTCACGCCATCCCAGAAGGGTCCCCGAAGGGGTAAGCAGAGGTGTTGTAACAACACCCACATTTCACCGAATATGATCAAGTGTCAACGTGACAGAGGGTGAGTCCATCGCCGTCTCAGGCACTATACATACGTCTTTGAATTACTTCTCAGACATACGCAGGTTTCCTCACGATGTTTTCCTTCACCGTAAAGCACGTGGTGTGAAATCACTGTACATAAGTTTTTTAGAAAAACTCATTGGTACAGGTCCTGCTGGGATTCGAACTTGCGTCGCTTGCGTAACAGGCGACTGCTCAAACCTCAAGGCCACCACGGCTTTTTTTTAAATAAAAGTAGCCTATCTTACTCCTTGTAACATTAGTTATCTACCAATGTAAGTCCCGTTAAAATCGGTCCAGCCGTTTCAGAGATTTGAAAGTTTGTTTTTTATGTCAGTACCGTATATATTTTCATATGCATTTAGTGAAAAGCTGTTAATTTGGAATTACAAACAGACACTTCAATTTTATTTATCTGTATAGATTAGGTTGACTAGACGAAAGTCACTCTCGTGGCTCTGCGTTAGATTGCTTGCCTTGAGAAGTTGAAGATCCAAGTTCGATTCGAGTATTAATTTAGTGAATTGTGCCTGATTGGCGCTAGAACCACAATTTACAAATTCTTGGGGTTAAAGTTTGAACATCTCTGGGGAAGGTTCAATTATATCAAAGTACATCATTAAACTTGAGTCACTGAAATAATTTGTCAGTGATATAAATAAGCTTCATATTTTAAAAAACAAACTCATTAAAGAGAATTAAGGCGACAATATATTACCTGTTGGTGCGTATCGTAAATTACAGAGTAAAAATAACAGTGATCAAAAAGCACTATTCTTGGGACTTCCGAAAACGACTACTGTTGGTAGAACGGATATTAATTATGATAACATCTGGTCAGTTATTCTAGGAAGTTACGGTTCAGGCGCTAGAGTTGCGGCTGAATGGCTAAACTACCAAGTTTGGACCAAGTAGTGGTGGGAGTCGGGTCTATACACTCCGATTGTTTATTACAGACGCTTGTTTACTCTACAATAGTTTACAGTTTATTGAATTGTATTCCACTGCAACACGTTCTAATTATGAACGCAAAGTTTAATATTATCTCGTACAGTGTCGATATAAGTGGTTTTCGAAGAGCTTTAGTCCGCAACTTCTCCTCCTAAACGCTTAGATTGTGAAATTATTGGGAATTACATTTTGAACCTTATACGCTCATGTGTGGGACAGTTGACAATTTAACATCTTTGGCAGTCATTACAGGGGGCCTACCATCATCGGTTTAAGCAGCGCATATTAAGAACTTCTTAGCTTTGACGTTTCATTTTATGATACTAACATTTTACGTCAAAGCTCAAAAACTCTTAAAAAACTCTGCTTAGACCGATGATGGTAGGCTCTCAGGTCAGTCGGAAGCATAAGGAAGTCTGACAACTAGTTTGCCCTAGATCACAGATTTTCTTCGTAATAGGGGTTACGAAGGTCGATTGGCAGTCGTATTGTGTAAAAATCAGGTGTATCAGCCGTTTCGGGTTGAATCAAGTGCCGAGCCCAACACTGCATAGGATAAAGCCAGAGCAATGAGTGATACCATCAGTATTTAGTATGTATCATAAGTAGTTTAATCTCTGCTGATCGTGCCCGCCTCTTGGCAGTAGCTAAATAGGAGTCTGGTCTTTGGCTTCAGGCCCTACCATCTTTTAACATCGGTACGCTTCTGGATGACACAACATTCAGATTGTGTACTTGCTTGCGTTTAGGCGCAAAATGTATTGTCCCTCATCGGTGTCACTGTGGAGATAGTGTGGACATCTTCGGACACCATGGTCTGTCATGCGTCAGTAGCGCCGGTCGACGATTTCGTCATTCTTCCATCAATGACCTAATACGCCGGGCTCTGGTCACCGCCGGGGTGCCTGCTGTACTGGAACCAGTAGGTTTGGCGCGCAGCGATGGCCGGAGGCCGGATGGTATGTCGCTGGTGCCGTGGAGATTGGGCCGGCCGCTGGTGTGGGATGCCACGTGTGTCGATACGTTGGCTCCGTCCCATCTCCCCGGCACTGCTGTGGCGGCCGGTGCTGCTGCTGTTCAGCAGGAGTGCCTCAAGCGCCGGAAATATGCTTGCATTGGTCAAGGATACATATTTTCTGCGTTTGCGGTTGAAACTCTGGGACCTTGGGGTCCAGATGCTCATCAACTTTTCAAAGAGGTTGCACGTCGTCTGGTAGAAGCTTCTCGTGACAAGCGGGCTGGGGCTTTTCTCGCTCAGAGAATCAGCATTGCTATTCAACGTGGCAATGCTGCCAGCCTTCTTGGCACGATCCCGAGAGACACCGATTTGGGCCAAGTTTTCTACTTGTAATTAGTTTTTAGTTACTTATTTATTATAAATTATAAATCAGTATTGCAAATTTCCTTATGCTGCGGTGACCTGTTACCATCGGTCGAGCTGTAAGCTCTCAGACATTTTTTAAAAACAAAATTATCGCTTGTTCGTTCCGAAACTATTAGTTTATCAAACAACATGTACCACTTGTAGCTAACAGTTGGAAAATTTTCCTGAATAAGTTGCGGTTTTCATTTACAGTAGGCAAAGTTGCAATGCATAGGTTGTGACAAAAAATAGAGTAAGGAAGTTAAGAGTACAGTCGCGTGTCAGACCAACTGGTTATGGGCATGAAGTTAAAGCATACAGAACACCGGCCTCTACACCTTGGTGGGAACAGGCGTACGCACAGATAAAACGACTCGCTCTAAAGCTGCTATTGGAGTTTACTCGATATGTAATATATGTGTGTCGACAGCCAGCGAGATGGGATGAGGAGACCTACACTCAACAGTGGATGATTACGAGTTGAAAAATAAGAAGAAAAAAAAATATATGTGTTGAGTTCATTTTTCGAATATACTTTCTTTAAAAACGATGGAAATGTGTCACATTTTTATCGTCATGGAAACTTTTTTCAAAACCTTTGGAAAAAGTCGTTCGAATGTGAACGAGTTTGTTCACCTTTCTTAATCCTGCGTATGGACGCGTCAATGCGAGTACGTTGCAACGAATGATTCCAGACTAATATAGAGAGACCGTCCGTCTGTTGTCTAACTGTTTCTTGCCACGGGCGCTGCGGTCTCGCCGGCTGCTCCCTTCAAGCTCAGGGGAACTCAAAAATAACATAACGAGTCGAGCTTGTAATAACATTTGTCCTAATATATTACTATTGTGACGGCTCGCAGCGTGCCGGATTTATGTACTACCGTGCGAACCGTCACCTTATTATTTATTAATATAAATGCCGCCTGTCTCCACACAAATTATTTTTCATTAGATATGCGAGAGAAAGACTTTTCTCCCATGCTTAAGACATTAATATCGTGTAAAAGCAAATCTTTTGATGCGTGAGATTTTTCTTCATTTATATCGTAGGTGGCGTTGATGTGTGTCGGCTATATTACATTTTATTATATCATATAATATTATATTTTAACATATTATATCCTTCTCCATGTATTGACGATGAAATTCTTTGAAGGCGGAGCAGCTAATGACATCAAAAGTGAATTATTAGAAGCTTATTTATTTCGGTATACGTTTTCGGCTCATAAAACTGAATCGTGATACTTATTATTTAACGAATAGAGTGTTTACTTCACGCCCCTTAATTAGATATAATAAACGGATAACTCATAAATATTAATACATCAAATAGATTGTTGGCGTGCGTGATAGTTGACTACTTTTACATATTTAGGGTGTGAACTGGATTGTATCTGTGTTTTATGTTTATTTAACAAACATCCTGCTTTAAGCTATATTTATTGGGCATTAGCTAGTTCTGAATCGACAAGTAGGTAAATGAAGATACTAATGTATTTACTTCTTTGTGTCCTGCAATTTATATAACTAGCTGTGTCCTGCGGTTTCACCCGCGTAGACTTAATTTTATGGGAAGCCCGTGGAACCCTACTATTTTTTAAATTAATAGTAACATTAGCTATCAGCCATTAGAAAGTCCCGTAAAAATAGGTCCAACCGTTTCGGAGATTAGCCGGAACAAACAGACAGACAAACAGAAAAAAATAATTAAAAAGGGGGTTTTCTATGTCAGTGTAATTTTAGAATTTCAAACAGACATTTCAATTTTATTTATCTGTATAGAAGCCAATATAAAATTATCTAGTTTTTTGTTTTATCACGCTTGCATGTTTATAAGAGTACTATTTTAAATCTTTCTCCACAGTTATGTTCGCACTGATTTGTACGTACAAAGATTGTTAACCCAATAGTTGAAAATTGAAGAACAAACGAATATTTCCTTGTTGGTGCCGTAATAGCGCTAAAAAGTATTAAAAACTCGTTAATTGTACCTTCCGTGGATAATTCGTTGGCAGGTTAAAGCGAAGGTTCAAGTAATTTTCATTATTACCGATTACCATCGCCGTTGTAATAGTGCAAATGTGAACTAATTGGATTAAACATCTTTTTATACTCAAAATGAAATTATACTCGCTACTCATTCAGAGTACGAGTACGAATGAACGAAACTGAACTAGTAAGAATACTAGCATAGTAAATATACTGTAGTATTATCACGTCCAGTCCCTCATATACCTTATCTAGGTGTATCTATTGTTTATATAAAGCGCCATTCCATTCAACTCGATTTGAATTATTTTTATTAATTACTCGACCCTTTGTTTACAAGTGGTCAGATTTTACCGTTGTGGTGTAGGCACATTGTATTTTCAATATTGTACTGAAATCATACTTCAAGTGGATGCAGATAAGCAATAATGTGTCAACCCGCATAAACTTGGTTTTGAGAAAATGGCGTCTTAAGATGATTGTATACGTGATTTAAGATTTGTTTTATGACATAAATCCATTTTTTACGTACTTTTATGTTTCAGATGACTTGAAACACTTTTTTAGAATGTTAAATACGTGATGCATTATCAAAATATATCAAAACCTTTGAATTTGACTTTTTGTGGGTTGACACATTATTGCTTATCAGCATCCAAGTATAAGTTTGAAAAATATCCTTATTTTTAACAGAAAAATACCTCTTAGAGGATATTTTAATGTTATTATCATATCAATAAATGGTACTAAAAACTAATTACAAGTGGAAAACTTGACCCAAATCGGTGTCTCTCGGGATCGTGCCAAGAAGGCTAGCAGCATTGCCACGTTGAATGGCAATGCTGATTCTCTGAGCGAGATAAGTCCCAGCCCGCTTGTCACGAGAAGCTTCTACCAGACGACGTGCAACCTCTTTGAAAAGTTGATGAGCATCTGGACCCCAAGCCCCCAGAGTTTCAACCGCAAATGCAGAAAATATATTTAAACGTCGACACATTCGATTGCATATTTGGTGTAATTGATGCGGCTCGGAATATCCGCCATCTTTGGAATTCCACCACGTCCACAACCTGCCTTCGAAAAAGTAATTCCTCGACGTTTGAACGTGTCTTACCTATTCTTGTGGTACATTGGTCTATAATCGTAGCACGCGTAGACTTGCGCAAACGCACTGGGATCCCGGGTCATCTCGGAGCATCTCGGAAAAATCCAGTAGAAATCTGGCGCATAATTATGAGTCTATTTTTGCATGTGCCTGTCGTAATTTTCTAAGTATAAGTATGTTTATTCCCCTTAATTTTACTTATTGTTCAAATTTTAATATTCACGTATCGGTAACGGTTAACGATATTATGTTAATTAGTGTTTGAACATAGTGTGCCTCAAAATGTAGGTGAAATAAGTAGTTAATCTTTGATACATTGTGGTGTGAGTGGGCGAATTTATGTACCACACACCACAATATGAGGACAACCCGAATTCCTGTAAAACGTTAATACCCACACATGTTGTATGCATCATTATATTGAAGACCTTCGATGTTTTCGTACTGGTATTTTTAAGTCATTGACTATAGTTATTCAAAAGGAAAGGATATGCTTTATGTACAAAATAATGGTGTAGGATTACAAGTATTAAAATAACGTCTAAGTATTCCATCTATATATCTAAGTATTGCAAACGAATACACTCAAAACGATTGTTTGCAAAATATATAGTGTGTAAGTGTAAATAGTCAAAGGGGGGCCGACTATGATCGTTTTTGCAGCGCGTATTAAGAACTCCTTAGCTCCTTTTAATTTTTCGGCACCAAAATGAAACGTCAAAGCTCAGAAGTTCTGACGCGCTGATACGCTCTGCTTATACCGATGATGGTAGGACCCCTTTAGTGAGTATTTAACATAAAAATTCTTGAAACGCAGTATCATGTGAGACTATACATTTTGCAATGAATCGTTTTGATTGTATTTTGTTTAGAATACTTAGTATTAATATCTTGATGTTATTTTAAAATTTGTGACGCCATTCAATTGTACGTGAAGAATAAACTTATACTCCAACTAGCTCTGCCCCACGGTTTTACCCGCGTAGAGTTAATTTCATGGGGACCCGCAGAACCCGTATGTTTTTTTTAAATAAATGTAGCTAAAGATCGTAACGTTAAGTTAGCTATCTGCTAGTGAAAGTCACATTAAAATAGTTTCAGCCGTTTCGGAGATTAGCTGACAGAACAAATAGGCAGACAGACAGATTTTTTTTTGTAAATAGATTTATATAATTCGGTTCCGTATGTACTTTCATATGCATTTAGTGAAAAGCTGGTATTTTGGAATAACAAACAGACACTTCAATTTTATTTATCAGTGTATATAATGCACATGTTGTATATCTGCATATTTCAGCCATAACTTTCTCTATTCTGCTTTTACAACTGTCTGCGAAATACTAAATTATCTTCATTACATTTATGGACAATGAAATCGTGACAAATGTTGTCCACATGGCGAAAAAGGCTGAATCGTATGACAGCAAGCTTTCTGACTCTATTCCAATGTAAATCGGTACTTCCTTACTGAAACATTAACCATGTGCAGGTAATTTTGATGAAATCTTGTTAAATTAAACTGGGGGCCAACTATCATCGTTTAAGCAGCACGTATTAAGAACTTCTCAGCTTCGCTCTGCTTGTGCCGATGCAGGGAGCCTACCATCAGCGATTTAAGCAGAGCTTATTAGGAACTTCTGAGCTTTGACGTTTTATTTTTGTAAATTTAAAATTCAAAGCTAAGAAGTTCTTAATACGCGCTGCTTAAGCGATCATAGTTGGCCCCCGGATCAGCGAAGAGATCGCAGAATCACTAATTGTTGCAAACGCTACTGCGGAACACAAGGCCTTGGTTCGATCCCCGGGTTGAGTTAAATATTATTTTGTTTTTCCAGCTGTATCTTTTCGGGGTTGGTTAGTGCCCGGTTAATAACAATAACCACGCCCTCTATCTTGTATATCCCGCTATAATGTAATTGAAAGCTCTCTGTAATAAAATTGAAAGTACATCGAACGCCCCGTTCAAGGTAAAGTTGAAAATTGCCGCGTGAAATATCTGTCTGTCACACGGTCTCAGCGAAGTCGATTGATCTAATGAGATGAAGGATAAAATAAAAGCAATAACCAAAAAATATATAGCTCAGTTAATTAATGCTAAAGAAGAGTTTCCGAATTCAATACTTATAGAAGAACTAGCTGTGCCCCGCGGTTTCAAGCGCGTAGATTTAGTTTTATATAATATATTGGATTAAAATCATAAAGTTTCATACTAATTTTCTTTTTTATCCCCTTGGGGGTAGAATTAATCGAAATCCTTTCTTAGCGGATACCTACGTCATAACATCTACCTGCAAGCCAAATTTCAGTACGACCCGTCCAGTGGTTTGGGCTGTGCGTTGATAGATCACTATGTCAGTCAGTCAGTCAGTCACCGTTGCACAGTCACAGTTATATATATTTAGATAAAGCACATAGGTAAGTGACGTTTGCAATTTGTAGTTTAAGGTTAAAGACATGACATTGGGCAGAGAATAAGAATGAAATTGCATCAGAGTCCTATAAGATGCTGACTCTTACATTTAAGATGATACTACTAAAATAAAAACAGATGACCCGTTAACAAAGAGCCTGTGACGGTTTTTCTTAGAGTCCCTTTGCATTTTTAATTAATAATACCTTTGCCACTTACCTGCAGCCTTGAAATTAAATGAAAGTATTTTTTTATAATCTTTTAAAAGAGCTTTAAATTTAATGGTCAATTTAAAAATATATTTTTTTTTAAATTCCAAAACACAAGAAAGAAGTGTATTTTATTAAGAACCTTTACAGAGGAAAATTAATCGATTGATCACACGAGCACTATTATAGGACAACACTGAATTGTGTAGCCTTCTTTATGAGGTTTGTTGCAATATAATACTAACGAGAAAAGTATTCCTCCAGAAACCAAGCTTCAAGCATTGCAACCGCGTACTTAAGCTACATAGTTTGTACTCTGTCGCAGCGTTCGTGTACACATCGCAGAGAGTATTTGTGTAAGTGTATTATGTCTGTGTAAGCGCATCGTCCCGTTTGTATTTAGTTTGGCCTCTGATGTGCTCTTAAAAATGTGTCTATGTGTGTGAGCGCTTGTTTTCATTAATTAGAGGGAGTAGGTCTTCTGTAGGTACCTATTTTGGACCAGTTACTCGTTTTGCACACACATGCATACATGTTATACGTGCGGATACAGGCAGGCGTCAAGTTTGCATTTCGATTGACCAGACGTTCGTTAGTTGACCTTTGAAGTTAGTCCGTTTCAGATTGAAGTCTAGGTGATATATGTTCATTTCCACACGGATGCTCTATTTGTTTAGCTTTGAGTATGTATCAGGTGTATTTTGGCAAATTGTAAGCTTGATTTAATGATCTCTTATCCTGAAGAATAGGTAGTTATGAAGATAAAATTATGAATATATTGTATCAAGATAATTTTCTGTAAAAATCAATGAATTAAAAAAACCCACTGCGACCTACTATTAAAAAGTAATTAAACTAAGTCCTGAACTTAGAACCTGTGCAAAATTTAACTTTTAAATATATGCTCACGCCGATCCAGAAGAAAATGAAATGAAAATGATACTGCCAACGTGACAGAGGGTGAGTTCATTGCCGCCTCAGGCACTATACATATACGTCTTTGAATTACTTCTCAAACATATGCAGGTTTCCTCACGATATTTTCCTTCACCGTAAAGGACGTGGTGTGAAATCACTGCACATAAGTTTTTCACACCACGTTTGTGAAGGCCCCGCTGGGATTCGAACTCCCCAAGGCCACTACGGCTCTGGATTGAACTTTTTTCAACTGAAATATAATTACAAAACGTACAAACCCAACTGACTGGTAAAAATGACATTTCCTATGAACCCGAAAGTTAGGAAAGAAGTAAAATATATTAATGTAGATTCGACCCTCCTGCAATTATGGTATCGTTAAATTTTAACAAAGTTACCGAGGAATGCTTAATGAAGACGAATTGAGTTTTGGAGTTACCTTTCAATCCGCAATAAACTAAAACTTTCGGACTTGCTAGCTCCTGTAATTTTGAGGTATATTTTTACTGAAATTGCTGATTTACACTTTCTTTACTACTGAATTTTACTTTTTAATATTAAGCCCTTGATTCCAATTTACTTTAGATAGACAGAGATTATCAAATTTAATTATATTTATTTCGTCTCACAAAGCAAATAGACTGACATAATATACACCCTCTGTCACGTTGGCACTTGATCATATTCGGTGAAATGTGGGTGTTGTTACAACACCTCTGCTTACCCCTTCGGGGACCCTTCTGGGATGGCGTGAGCATATTTATTTTATGTTTTATTTTTGCAAGATTATATTTTCAATAAAATTTAATATCGAGGTTAAAATTACAATGTATAAACTAAGTAACATCTGTGTACGTATATTTAAAAATCCATTCCGAGATCGTGGCAGACAGGCGCTTCGAATTACGTTACCTAGTCTGGTACTTATAATGGCCTATTATATTTTTTTACTTTGAACTCTACGAATTATGGTTTAAGTAAATGAATTAACTGTTATTACATTATTTTAGATAGACAGTATTTGCCTTACAATTACTTCTTTAATGTCCGTGCTTATAATTGCTGAAAAAGTAGTATTAAAATAATCTTTATCTACACTAATATTGTAAAGAAGAACGATTTGCATGTAAGTAAAGTTTGTTACGAATTGGCACAAAAAGTACTGGACCGATCAATATTTAATCAATGGATAGATACAATATCAGCGAGAAATATAGGCTATATTTTATTCCCGTACTCACACGGGAACGGGAACCACGTGGGTGAAATCGCGTGACGTCCGCTGGTTTAAGCTGCATTATTATTTCGTTTTAATAGCGGCAGCAAGAAGATGTAGGTTATAAATAAGTGCCTTAATATTAATTAAGCCCGTGTCACTTCGGGGAAAGCAAACACTGCGTGGGTTCACTCTTGTTCTCGAATGTAGAAAGTGGGAACAGCAAAGTGTTTAACATTTTTTGTATTGAACTTATCTTCACTTCATGAGGGCATGTAACGAAACTTATAACTTCCGAATGCGCAATCGTTTCATAATAAAATATGATAAAAATTTAACTGCCTCGTTGGTCTAGTTATCGGTTCGATTCCCAGGTCAGGTCAAAAATAGATATTGGGTTTTTCTGTCAAGAAATTCACCATAAATGCCCGGAGTTTGGAAGTTGGCGGTGTTCTCACCCCCGTGCCTCGGAAAGCACGTTAAGCCGTTGGTCCTACGCCTGACCTCTCTGCGGTCGTGTCGGATTGCCGTCCCATCGGACTATGAGAGTGAGGGAATGAACAGTGCACCTGTGTTTGCGCACCCACTTGTGCACTATAATATCTCCTGCGCAGTAGGCTGATACGCGTTGAGATTAGCCGCCATAACCGAAATTCGGTAGGAGACCATTATTATTAAGATAAAAAAAACATGCGCGTTATTCCCACAATTTTCGCTGCGCGCTCATACGACACCTCTACGTGTATAGTACCCAAGACACCTCATTATTTTATATATATTCACTCCTCAGAATAAAAACTGTAGATTCGGCCCCTATAGGCCAAACATACCGAGCATGCTCGGTATGTTTATTTATTTATATAGTTTAAGGTACCCACTCGACTCCCGGTATAAATGTTACGTTATGATACGGACATAATATGGTCGAAAAACATTGAAAACTACCTGTTTAAACTTCTGACGCCCTAGATCAGGGGATGAGTGGAAACTTCAAAAATTTAAGGGGACGAGTTGGCACAGGGTTCGTTTTTCAGGGGACGAGTGGGTCCTGGCCCATTTAATCTTCACGCGCACCTATGGCACACCCGGCACAGGTCCTGTAGACAAAGTAACATTAACCTCACGCTTCCAGTATACCAGATACAAGTTACTACTTCCATCGGTAAAATCTTCAAATACATTGTGAATGTATTTGATCTCGGTCGGCCGATTTAGAGCACCACAATGGTAACAAAAGAACGGCTCAATTCAAGAAAATCATCTTTCACGCACACATATGACCTTTTTTTAGACGTCAGTAAATAGGCGTGCTTGCTAAGAGAATGTTAGAAGCCGTCCTTCTGTTACGTTTCTTTTTGTGACCATATGTCGACTGATACCGTCGGAAGTCGCTTGGCACGGATGCACTGTTTATTGTAACGACCACAACGCGCGTTAAAGCGAGCCCGATATTATTATTTTTACTTCTACGCGCACGCGCCGACTCTCTTGCGCAGTTTTTTTGTAAGACCACCCTATGAGTGGAAGACTTTCAATTTCTTGACAAGCTAAGCACAAACAAAAAAAAATCCCCATAAGTCAATTTTGTTAAATGCAACTTGCCACAGTAAAATACCTGACATATTAACAATATTCCTGTTGTATGAATCTGCTAAAGATATTTAGTTTATCATTATTTATTATCATGGGACATATAAGTTAACAGGCTGTCTTTTTAGTATAGATACTAGCTAAGCTGGTGCTCGCGAATCAGTCAGTGCAGGGTTTTGACATATCTTTATATTTTAGACAATTAATACAACATCTTAATATAGGCTTTGTGTTATTTTGATGTGTAAGCTATATAATTGTAAAATTTCATCAAAATCCATTATCTAGTTTTCATACATACATTCTAATAAACTGTCGGTTTATAAAATTTATAGGTTTATTTATACAACTTCAAAAATCGATTAACAAAATGATTTTGGTCCTTCTTTGTTACTTTATGAAACCAATGAAGAGCATGACTGTTACCAAAGGCCGTAAACATTAGCATAATTTGTAAGGTTTCGTGTTCGCACTTATATTTTCCGATTCGTGTCAAACGATTGCCGAAATTTCTAGAATATTCCCGATGGCTACACATACGATATAAGTAATTCAGAGGGTAAAGTAATAAATCAGTCCAAACTAGCATCTTGCCCCGTGTGAAATATGCCGGGGACCAGTCGCGTTTGATCTCTAATTCAATATAAAATACGTGTGCAAAGTGCAAAGTATCATTACAAGTTCAACTATTCGTTTATTAGTTTTTTAACTAATAAAAAGTTATGAAGTATAAACAAATTGATTAGTCAGCACTATTTAAATTGAGTTTCATATCTTTGATTGAAGTTCAAAATCTAAATCTTTGATGTTATTCAAGTCACATCTAATGCTTTGGTTTACTGAAAACAAACTAATAAGCAATATACGTTTGCTGTTTTTAAATACTCATCTGTCACTCTAGCAACATAATAATATTATCTGTATTGTAATTTGAAATTCTCATACATACCCATACGACTTATATTGTTAGTATAGTGAACACCATGTAGGTTAATGAATAAACTTTTTATACATACATACATATGCTCACGCCTGTATCCCATGGGGGTAAGCAGAGACCACCATTATCACCTTATCCCATGTTATTTGGAGTCGGCGCAATGTGTTCTTCTCTTCCATTTCTCTCTATCAGCCGTCATATCTGTATTCACTCATATTTTAGCCATATCATCTTTCACACAATCCATCCATCGTTTCTTAGGTCTTCCTTTCCCCTCGTAACCATGGCAGGCAGGCAGAGACCAGCGTCTGCCACATGCTACGATCCTTACATACTTCTTTAGCTTAATCTACATTCATGCATCTCTTAATACACTTTCTTCGGTTACGAGTGCTCCGAATTTGACCATTCTGAAAAATACTTTTAATTTGGTCATAGTAGTTCTTCCTTGGACGCCATCTACCGACACTTCCGGTCACATTCGCTCTATAAATTTCTTTCGTTAATCGCCTTTCACCCTTTCGATATGTCCAAACCACATCAACATACTTTTTTCAATTCTGGTCTGCCTCAAACTTGTTATGATAACTATTATATCTTTCGATCTTTCGATTACGATCTTTCTTATCAGTCGATTGTCTCTTTCCCAAGATCGATGTGCAATATATATCACCGTGTATTGTAAATAACAGTCAAACACTGAAACGTAACTCAATCCTTACTATATATAAAAGTTACTTCCTCCTATTTTTTTACGTAATTATATTGTAGAAATTTTAACGACATATACATATACACAATAGCTACATTGAGCGAGATTCTCAGGATTGCATTTTTGTGTAAGCTCTTGCGTTCCCAGAATAGTCACCCTATCGCATTTGCAGACGTATGCAGATTTCCTCACGATGTTCCCTTGCACCGTAATGTTATGGTCGTGTCATAATTTGCTGTACATTGCAGGTAAGTTTTAGAAATACTCATTGATGCAGATTTTGGAACCGAAAGTTTGGAACGTGTGTCGTTTGCGTTAACTGCGTAGACGACTAACTACGTAAACCAGTCAGCCACCACAACTCTACGTTTATATAATTCTGCGTTTATAAAGCTCATATCGGTCCACCTGTTTTGAAGATCAGCCGAAATAAACAGACAAACAGAGAAAATATTTGTTTCTAAGTCAGTACCGTATATACTTTCATATGCATTTATTAAATAGCTGTTATTTTGGAATAACAACAGACACTTCAATTCTCTGTATAGATTACTACTCAAAATTACCAGGCAGGTAAATATTACGACGCTTCCTTATCCTATAGTACTGAAATAGTATTGAAACCGCTGAGATTTTAATGTGTTGTAATCTACGAAATTGCTCTTAAAGACACGAACTCTCAAATAAGTCGTGGCAAACCTAATTAGTTCCCCGTCGTGTCCGTTCTTCCGGGTACTTTAAACTTTTCGCAGAGTGATCACTCTGAATTTATTTCAATGGACTGTTTCTTTGAATTAATATCAACACGTATTTAAGTCGTTTCTTTCGAGGGTTTCGATTATTTATTGTTTGTGTTACGAGAGTGCTGATGCACATAGGTATCAAATAACGCTTATATGTGTAAGTTCTTTGAAACAAGTTTTTATTGATGAAGACTTATCAATGTAGATAAAGTAGCTTATCAGCATAAAATGCAGGCTGCATACCTTTATTTCTAATGTGATGGGTGTTGGAATAAAGTGTGGAATCAAGGTTTGAAGTTGAGCAGACAGCCCATGGAAAGAGGTAATACTCGCACGCTGGTGACTATACTGAATACTATATATATATAGTATAAAGAACAGAAATGTCGAAAAATTAAAGTTGACTGCATTTATGATGACTCAATCCAATTATCGAAATCCATTTAATTCGTTTCCATTGCATTGAAATGGCAGCAATATAAGTGAAAACGGGTGATATCATTTATTTGCCCATTTCAGACGCAAGTACCCGTTTGACCCCACCATTGTAGAGCACGGTGCTCAATTATTTATTCCATTTCTTATTTCTTCAATTTCTTCTTGTACAATAGATCATTCTCGTACCCACTTCACAAATAACCTTACAATAGCCTGTACTGCGGATAAAGGGCCAGCCAAGATGCTCTTCACAATAAACGGTAGAATAAGTCGTTCTGAATATTGGACTTCACATTAAAAACCACTATTTATTGTTTGTCAGGAGACTCTCAGGGAATTGTGAATTGATGAGTTGGTTATAAAAAAGGAATAGGCATCGTGACCACAAAATATAAGCTTACAGAAGGTCGGCACTCAAACATTGGTGGAAACATAATCACGCACGTTTGGACACGTTCATATAAGAGAGCGCGTCCATAACCTACAATATGATCCGAAATTATAATAGGTACTAAGCAATCGCCTGAAAACTGGGCGGTAACATTTATAAAACTGTATAATCATGCCATTCTGACAATTTGAAAGTACTTTGCTGATAATATACTTAATTTGATTAAGGAGACAAGCGTCTATACCTCTATTTGAAGATTTCGATTAATGTAGAAGGCCGCCTTGTTGTTAGCATTATATTTTCTGTCGAGACATTCTTAACAGTTCTCGTCCCACATCGATCATTCAGAATCGGTCATAGATTAGGCAGGGGTGGCACATTTAGATTTTTCCTTATAGTGCGGTGCGTGACGCCTTTGCCCGCCGAGCATCTTGATTGCGCGCTACGTCATTAAATTAAGTAATAAAAAATACAGCTCCGTTAATAGCTTATTACATGGCTTTTTGTCGCCAATTCCACTCCCTTCAATATTTGTACTTAGATCCATGATATTTTTTATTCTATTTCCTTTGTGTGCAATGCACGAGGAATTAATTAAGGATATGTTTTGAGGCATATTAAAAAGCGCTGACATATTTTATGGACGGATATTAATAACGTTAGTTAGTTCAGCGTGCAATGCATTTATACATTAATTTATAGTCATGCTATACGACAAACGCCAAAAACTGCATAATTTGCAATATGGACGAGATTACGCTTCATAATCTTCATAATCAGTATCGTAGAATATGGTAACATCAAATTCGAAATATCTGTAGAACGACATGAATATTCAGGATTATACATGCTACCACTTCATAGCTTAGGATTTTTTTTCTAGTTTCACTTTGAATGTTAGGAATGTATGGTTACTTACGTATGGTCATGTAAGATTAGTGCTTGGATTGTGCATAGATGTGGTACGTGTAAGTGGTTTGATCGTGGTGTGATGAATGCAGCTCGTCCCGCGGGCCGCGACCGCCCGTCATCCGTCACGCCTATCGCCCGTCTCGACTCCACCGACATAAAAATTCTCCCCCGACCCAACACTTGATTAATGTTTGAAAAAAGCCCAATTAAGCTTACACTCCAACGTTTTATTTAACTTTGCCCGTATAGTAACAGCTGTGGAACCGAAGGGATCGACATTTTTACCCCATTATCGAAGGTTAAGCATTCGTCTATAAATTGAACCGGGTTCGGTTACCTACATTATATGAATACGTGTTTTCTTTTTGCGAGACACCAGGGAAGGCCCGCCGATGTTAAGCTGACCATCTGTGGCCTAATTACGATCGTCAGAGTCGTTACATTCGACCAATGCCTGTATCAGCGGATCAATACAAATAATAAATTCATTCATATTGCCTTCGCCGTCGATGGCGACAGGTTGAATTAGTCTCAAATGGTTAAGGTTTTATAAATGGACTATTATTCCCTATTTAAGGAGTTTTGTTCTATCAAGTCGATATTCTCTTTTAACGATCGGCTTGATTTAATTTGGTTTAATTAGGTTTCATTTAATTAATTGATCGATTTAAAAGTGGAATATAGCGTTTAATGATAACTGTAATATGAAATAAGTGAGTAAATATGATAAAAAAACTGCCTGCCTACCCCTGCCGGGAAAACCTACAGGCGTGACCATATTTATAAGATGGGACAAAACATATTTTATCAATGGATTTACGTTTTGCAAATCTCTTGAGGAGTTGGTGTTGGATGTTGTATATAAATAAATATTCTTTGTATGTCATATCAAGCTTTACACGTGGAATGTAAATAGGTACCTCTAAATTGTTAAGTAATATATATATAGAAGAAATAACGTTGCTGATTTTATGACAAATTATTTATTCGTTTTATGAAGGTGCTAAAAGTAACTTTAAGTTCCATTATCCGTTATCAAAATACTATAACTATTTAAGTTTAAGGTACATACTAGTAATTTTCTTATTTATTTAGATTTATCTTAAGTCAGTATATTTTCAACAAGCTCAAAGCTCCGATTTGTTGGTACCTATAAGGTGAAGACAAAACGTAGATGACTAATATTTGCGTACACATAAGAAACTCTTAATACCTATAACGTTTCTGGTTTCTTTTTTTAACTGGAGAACATACCTACTCTCATTTCTCAACTTCTTCTCTTTTGACATCTCAAGAGAAACTTGAAGCTAGTAGGTATCATTCTTCATAGTGTATTCAAAATAAACTGGAAGATATTGAACTGCGATGCGTACATTCAAAAATAAAACATGCTTGCGAGACAATGCTCTTCATAATTAGCTTGGAATGTGAGTATCTATGAGTCCTATGTAAAGGTTCCGTCATGAGTTATGATCGCGCGGTAAAAATAGTGAGGATACTGTGCATGTTTTTATACGCCTTGCCCCATACGTATAGACAGAGACAGACTCACAAAATGACTACTGCGGAATCAAGGTACGCGCTCATTGCTCTTGACCGGACCAGTATATATATGATTTGATTGTGATTTTGTGTGATTTTCACCTCTTTGAAATCGACGGATTGATTTGAATCTTATTATCAAGGTCTAATGACAATGCAATAATTCGTTTTCTTTGTCCAATTAAAATTGTAATAATTCCTTTATTTCCAGTGTGTAAGTGCAATGTACGTGAGGCGAGGGAGTGCATTGGTCCGGGCTCTCGCGGCGCTGTGAGTCGCTCCCGCAGGATGGCGAGTGCTCGGGGACACTGCCGGACCCTCCTCATAGTGCTGATGCTGCTCTGTAGAGGTACCACCACTATACACATATTTGACGTACACACATAAATACATATGCTCACGACTGTATTCTCCTAAGGGTAAGGCAGGCAGGGGGCGAAGTCGGACTGAAATTTCAGTTGGAAAAAGCGAATAATACTTTGCCCGGGGGTCGAACTCAGGACCTCATATTCCACAGTAGCGCGTACGAACACTAGACCATCGTAGCACAAGTTGATTTTATGTACTTCTAAGGTGATAAGCTGAAATACCGATTTGCATAAAGCATAGTATTCAAATAGTACTGCACTGTAAAATTTAAAAAAAATATGATAACTAGCTGCCATATTGTTTTTTGGGTAGATCACCCTTATGATTTAGGGGTATGAAAAATTAATGTTGGCTGATTCTCAAACCTACCCGATACGCACACAAAATGTCATACAATTCGGTCCAGCCGATTCAGAGGAGTAACAAACATCGCGACACGATAATTTTGAACATTAGATTACGATGATGTCGGGATGAAACGTTAAGGTGGATACATTTCTGATTATGAACACAACGTACGCTATTAATAGGTTTGAACAGCATAACCTAATTGTGGAGTAGCTCGTGATACACCAATTTTAAGTAATCTCGCTGCACCAACTATCGATGTGTAAACGTAAACAAATTACTGGCACTAATGGTTCATGGATCGTCCGTGCGATGTCTGAAACGAGCTCTCGATATACAAACTTTAATTTGTTTGTGCTACAATTTGTCAGGCGAACTTAATTCGTAGCGACACGTGCTGTTTTTATTCGTGGACGGTGAGATCTGCAATTACAGAACACACTGATTTTATGTGGAGATTTAATTATTAATTGTGTTTTTGTACGGTTCGAGATATTTAATGTTGAGAAAATAAAACATGTATTCCCCGAAGGGGTAGGCAGGGTTGTAATAACAATTATAATTAAGTGCCAACGTGATAGATGGTGAGTCCATGGCCGTCTCAGACACTATACATATTATTGAATAATTATGTTTTTTTTAACCATAAATCTGAGGGTGTGAAATCACTTCACTTAAGTTATTAGAAAAATCATTACTACAAGCTGGGTAGCAGGCGACTGCTCCTACTCTACCCACGGCCACCATGGCTCTTTACCTACTAAATTATTTGTTATTGTTCAATATTGAATGATTTCATCGATTTTGTAAGTGAAAGATTCCTATTACAATTTATCTATACGAATTTGTAAATTACGATTAATAAAAAGAATATGTTTTGTAAAAAGCATGAAAGGAATATTTAGTTAAACTTCACTGATTTTGTAGTTGGATATTGAAACTTTTGAATATTGAGTTATCAGTAGTATTATTGCTTTAGTCATTGAGTATTCTATGCATTGTAGTGTTGTGTAAAAGCTTGGTGTATCAAAGGCATAATTGCTTCAAAAATAGCCTAGTCTCTCGTTTTAACTTCGATGGCTACACATTTTGAGAGGCCGAAAATAGTGGCTGTTGTGAATTTATTGACGTCCGTAGCATAATTAGCGAGGCACAGCTCGACAGCGAACTGCACTTTCAAGCTAATAGCGAATAAACGAAGTCACACATCTCTATTTTATCTCATTTTTCTCTCCCGAGAGACAATATATCTACTGACTTCGCTCTTATTGAAATTACCCTCTTCGTCGCGGGAAGAACGAATTAAAATCGCATTAGGAAATCCCGTTTCCGCCTAACTTTTCCAGTCTGTGCACAGAGTTCCGGTGTATCGGAATAAATGGCCCAAACTTCGTTTATTTATATAGTCTTGTTGAATATTTATGTTTTCGGTCCTAATTTTGCATTCCTGTCACTTCAAATACAAGTTTGCGAAGTCGAAAAAAAACTCGCACTTTGTGTCTCCACAAAAATATACTGAGCAACTTTACGTGAATTCTGAATGAGTTTACATAATTGTAATACGAATTGTCAGAACCAACGAGACTGGCTCACGAATCAGGGAATTATACGTTGTATCTGACATTTGGGTGCCATTTTCCCATTGTGACGTAATCACATCAGGCTTAACTAATCCTAACTCCCAAAGTCTTCGCGCGTAAGCTTGTTATGGCATAAGAAGGTATTTAGATCTAATGCGTTCAAAGTTGGAATATACAAAAATGGTAGTAAAGTCACGCCTATTCGTCGTTGCGGGCCCAAATAGGATAATCGCGCAGTTATTGCCTATGTCGGAATAGACACTAGCCACGCTAACTGCTCGTTTATTTACATGCCACAAGCCGCAATAACCCACCATAATCCGCCATAACCGACTTGTGAGGAAATGTCTTACTGCCGCAACCACACTCTGATGGATGCCCAACTGCCACGACGTATTTGTATTCAATGTACCTACTCTCAATTTATTATCAAGGTTTTTTTTAATTCTACTAACTTCATTGTCCCTCGGATATCTAGTAGATCGAACAAGAAGAAGGCAACATTTCAACCGAAGCAAGCTAGGACCAATGTAGGCAAATTTTCGCCACTTCACAGGTTTCAAGCAACGTTCAACAATGTTCCCCAATCCATTGGTTTGGACATTTTTAGAGATAGTTTTCCACAGTGGAAACATAAGCTGCTGCAGCCGGGTCTGTCATTGTCACCTCGTTACAACAAATCTCACTAACTGAGTATTTATAAGTTACTTTCCATTATTAGGTATAAGATACAACTACAGCACATCTTAACTCTAACCTTAATATATTTAGAACAATGTTATTTGTGAATGCTGTCTCACACCTGTTATTAGTGACTAGGCTAGACCATATACTACATAATTGTTAAATTAGTTTTTCAGACTATTAACTGTTGGTGTGTCAATAAAATAAATAAAATAAAATAATTCAATTGTTCGCGAGCACTTTTTAACATATTGTTAGCGATGCCCACCGCGTTATTACGTAGGTTGCAGATTTACAAGCCCTCGTTAGAGACCATTATGAAATACGCAGCTATTAATAATGTCGTTCGATGTGGCAATTTTATCCCTTTATTTGTTTTATACTGTAATTGTTTTGTATTTAATATACTCTTTATTTATTTGCCAGCAATTAGGTGACGGAAATACGTAGAGCACGTTACAAAAAAATCTGTAAGGATGATTAAGATCTCCAAAAAGTACTTACTGGTGACTGCGAGTGTAATTTTAAAGGGGAAGAAGCTACATAGACCATATAATATTCTAAAACAGACGGTAATAGTTTTATTTGGCTGCGAATGTCTGGAAGTTGCCGGGAACGATCACATACTTGTTTCAACTTGATCAATAATGGATAGGAACGTTGAGAGCGAATGCAATTAGGCATTCCGCGGGTATGTAGATATACCTATATTAATTCGGATAAAGTGAAAGGGGTTAAATGGCGCTCTATATTCCCACCCGTAACGGTCTTGACATGATGAATGTAATGGGTGGATATGATTTATTTAAAAAAATCACATTTCCAAAGAGTTAGTAACCTGACATCGGCAGGATTGATAAATAAAAATAGCTGGTGTAATTTATAAGGGAGTAACGTTTTTGTCAAACGACTATTAGGGGCACGTCAGGAGGCTAACATTTCATCTAAATGCGACAGGCGGTGTCAAGGTTCCATGTCCTTTACAAAGTACAAGCCATTCGATCGTACTATGGACACAGTATAAATATAAGCGTTCTAAGCAGTATGGAATATAGACAAAATCTTTGTAATAAGAACGTTGGCGTTGACCTGCGAGAATGAGGGTTGTCACTCTTAAAAACAAATTACTTCTTTATTTACTGTGAAAGTAATGTCGATTTGACATTTCTGTAAAACACGTAAACGGCGCACGAGAGAGATCGGGCACGACGTGACACCCCTTATTGACTTTTAATTGAATGGCGACCCCGATGTATCTGAATTATAATTACATCAGGGTCGATTATATACATGCTCTCGCCATCCCAGAAGGGTCCCCGAAGGGGTAAGCAGAGATGTTGTAACAACACCCACATTTCACCGAATATGATCAAGTGCCAACGTGACATAGGGTGAGTCCATCGCGGTCTCAGGCACTATACATATGTCTTTGAATTACTTCTCAGACATATGCAGGTTTCCTCACGATGTTTTCCTTCACCGTAAAGCACGTGGTGTGAAATCACAGTATATAAGTTTTTTAGAAAATCTGATTGGTACAGGCCCCGCTTTTATCTTTAAATTGCACCGAAATAGATAACTTTGCGTGATGGATAGGTACAATTTAAGTAAGTTTTGTAAGACTGAGAAAAGATCAGTCAACTCGCTCAGTCATCTTGGAGTCTTCAAAATTATAATGTACTAGTAAGCAGCGCTACTAATGAACTAAGCAGTTCTAATCGAAGCTCATCAAAAAAATATTTTTTGCGAAAATTTATAATTTTTTCTAACTTAAAGACTTATGATTTTTTTAAGGTAAATGAGCAGAACAATATCTTAAAAGTATCTAGAACGCAATAACTCTTCCGCATGTGAATATAACTCACTTTTAAGATTGATCTGATGGGATTTATTCTGATAATTTCACTGACACTGCTTTAAGACATTCGCTAAGTTCAAATACAAAGCTAATTAGCTTTGTATTTTTTATGTTTATATAAAAATGTTTATGTAATTGGTATTAAAATTGTAATTATTGCTCCTAATACTATAGTAGCTCAATGTTTAAAATGTCATCCAAATCTCGTTATTAACCCGCCTAATGAAGTGAACTCTATCGATAATAACTTGTTAGCGTTGCCGGTTCGGTGCTTTCTGTGAATTGTCATTCCCTGTGATATTTCATACAATCGGTAATACAATACAAATATGGATCTCCGATATCTCGAATAGGTACAAATGTGTTTTGTTATTTGAAATAATCATGCGAGAAGTTTTATCAGTGATCTTATTATAGACCAGGCTTAAAGGACTACTCATGCTAGATCATCCCGGACCGGAGCCGGCCCGAGTCAACTTCGGCCGAAATTTAGGCCGTTGTTCGAACGTAACTCGGTTCCTGCTCGGTATAGCGTCATGGTGTCCATACAAAATATATGTAATACTAGCTGTGCCCCGCAGTTTTCATATATGACGTTATTTGACGTTATTGCGAAACTCAATATTTTTAAATAAATTAAGTTAATAAAAGTGAGTAAGGTACTCCTTGTAACATCTGCCAGTGAAACTCTCGTTAAAATCTGTTCGGTCAGGTCCGCTTCAAAGATTAGCCGGAGCATACATAGACAGATTTTTTTTTATGTGTAACGTATATACCGACTTTCATATTTTTGTGAAAAGTCGTTATTTGGAATTAATATTATTTATTTAGTTGACTGTTCTGGGACCGACGTTCGGCTCGGACCCAGCTCGTCTATCGTAAGTCATACTTATTGCTGATGATGATGACAATCATGATTTTACATGTATTCGGAAGTATCGTTTATACATATGTAGAAGTCTTACAAATGTTTACTCAATCTGGAAAAATATTCCTATCTGGGATATAGTCACGTCATTTTAAAACATTACCACTGAGCAACAGAGATTTTACAGTCATTTAAAAAAGAAATAATCAGCATACTTTCAAGCCGTCCTCAATGGAACGCAGAGCAATACGGAGCGAATATGCTTAATATATTTAGCTGATTAAACAGAATGTTGAACATGGAAAATATAAAGCCAAATACTCGTACAAATACTTGTGTACAAAACAGTCGGTAGTACTCGCATTACAAAGCGGTTGCTACCCGAGGCACTAAGAACAAATAGCTGAAGTCGTTACCATAAAAATATACAACGATATTTTAGACAGCGTGTATTCCGCATTGGAGCTGTATCTCCATACTTTTCACATTACTTATGCATAGAGTACAGATTGAAACGAGTGCCGTAGTTGCTCAGTCATCGGTATTCAAAGCCACACCCGGCTTAACCACTGCCTTCGAGCTTCGACCACCCCTGATTGTCTTCGAACAAACAATGATGTCATTTTGTAAATTAATATTTTTTCAACTGCATTCGACTGGATTACACTATAGTTGCTTCGTCATAAAAAAAGTATTTGTACGATTGGCACGACAAAAGGAAAGGCAATTTCACCTTCGCTTTTGTCAAGCAAAAAAATACACAAGTACAGCTTCCATGCGTTGGCGGAAACAGAAATACGCACATAGGCTTTATACCTACGAACGATAGCTCAAATATTTCTGTAGTGATAACCCCGAGATCCTTGTATATTCTGGTGTCATGAGTTTTGAGTGCTGGCCTTGAATGCGGAGTGCCTACCTAGTAGTTTTTTTGGGTTTGTATGGCATAAAAAATTCATTCACAGTTCTCCCCGATATTTTTGCTGATTGCTCAAAACGATTAATTGTATCCTAAATATAGGTTTTGACACGTTCGAACGTCGTCGCTTGACCTTGCGTTTTGCGCTTTTTTTGTATTGGATCGGTAAAAACTGCCCTCGCCGTTTCCCATACAAAATGAGGAAACTATGCAGGTGATATCGTCAGCGTAAAATATGTTTAAACCCATATTTACGTATATTGTACACGTGATCGTTCGACTATTGTCGACCAATGCAGGAAGCTAACCTTATGTTATCTTTCTATTTTGTGCTTTTGTTCAAGTCTCCCGTAAACAAATTGTGATCTACATATTTGGCTGCTACTATTGTGGTGTCTTTTACAATATTAGCAACGCAATCAGGGTTAGTCCATCTAGTATATAATTAGTTTTAAGATACCAAAAGGGAACAAAGAGGTCTAACGAGTCCTGTATACTGCTGTCGGATTGAACAGACTTTATAGAGGTCACTTTTATGTAAAATATTTTTCTATTGCTGACAGTTATTCGGCTGTAGAACTGCATATTCGACATATAAATCCCCCTCAGTGATTTGAACTAATGTCACAAATTGCGATCATAAATCGACTAAGTTATTTACAAATTTAATTTGCCTCATGCCTACGTTGATTCAAATCCTATATACAATGTAATGTTATTGAACCCCGATTAGATAATAGATAGGAAGATCTTTAAACCTCTTAACTCTTAATAGCTCTTATACTTGAGAATAATCTTAAAACGATAATACTGAAAATAAAAATATCGACTTCATACTACTTAGAAAATGACACAAAACAATTCTTTTCTTCGTCTGTCTTTAATGGGTTTTCCGGTAGATTTCCAAGTGAAATAGGAATATTTAACTTGTCCCTTCGTTTTCATTGTATTCTTTTTAAGATACTGACTCAAGTCAAAGGGCTTTTTTCAGAAAGTAAAGATACATTAACAACATTATTTCATTCCCCCTTATTAAAAACATTGTTGAAATGAAGACGAGAATAAACTCGGACTAAAACTATGTCCATCTCTTTTTATGTCCGTATCACAGAAAGAGATGGTGCTACTTTTAAACCAAAGACTATCTTAGTCTCTGTTTTGTAATAAGCGGAATAGTGTTTGATTAAGGGTTTTAGGTCGACGTTTTAAACACCTACTTTACACTGAAGTTGCCAAACTGACAATCGGTAAGTTCTTCGCAGTCTTTGAACTTCTTCTCAGCCATATTCGGGTTTCCTCACGATGTTCTTCTCCACCGAAAAGTACGTGGTGCATCAAAGCAGAGTTTAAAAAAATTTAATTCGCGTAGCTAGGGTGCAAGCGACTACTCCAACGATTTGGTCACCACGGCTACTTAGAATTATAAGATAAAGCCATTTAAGAAGCAGCGCAGTCTTTTTCTAGGTCATTTCAAAACCTAAGGGAACGGAAGGAATAAACGAGTTGTTTTTTTAAAATAAGTACCTTCCTAAAGAATTTTAGTTGGAGCAGAACATAGCCTCCTTGGTTTTACCAAACAATTTATGTTATGAACAAAGTTTATGTATATGTAGTCGTTTTTCATGGGTCCTGCTCCTCGGAGGACGTTCCGCTCTAGGGCGGTAATCGTTGCCTCAAATAATTTATGAAATATGACACAATAATCTTCGTAATAAAGGCGCGGCGCTGCTGGCCCGGCGAGTACTTCACATTTATGTTATTATATTGGAAGTAATTTAAACAAGCCTCACAAATTATTACTTGGAATAAAAAGTTAAAATAAAAATAAATAAAAGAGGTGTAGTAACAACAACCCACACATTTTTCCGAAAATGATTAAGTGCCAACGTGACAGGACAGGGGGTGAGTCCATCGCCGTCTCAGGCACTATATAATGCCCCTTTGAATGACTTTTCTGACATATGCAGTTTTCCTCACAATGTTTTCCATTACCGTAAAGCACGTAGGATGTTTTTGGAAAAACTCATAGGTGCAGGCCGCTGGGATTCGGGCATGCGAAGCAGGTGATTGCTCAATTCCCACGGCCACCTCACTACATAGTTTTGTTCTTAAATTAGTTAAGTTGGTCTTATGCTTTCATACACTTTTACAATAAGTGATTATTTATATTGGATATCTTTATAAGATTCCGGATACTCCTGAGCCATGGTATAGAAGCTGAATCCAGAAAGAAAATAACATTACAGCTCTTCATCGTGCTATATGTCCAAATTATGTCGATCCATTGCTAGGTATGTAATTCCTTATGAAAAGGGCAAGACCCATTGTGCCTTACCTCATGTAAAGGACAAGCAAAGAGAGCAAGGCACAACACGTACTCCCTATCATCCGGCAGGTTGTGTACTATTGTTTACCAAATTTATAGTTTGAAAAAAGCGGAGCACTAATAATTCGTATCTATAAAGGTTTGTAAGTTTGTATCTCAGATCTGTATGGTGAGTCTTGGTAGTACACTACACTAATAAAATAATAAATTATGTGGCTAAGGTAAGAATAAGATATAACAACGAAACAAGATTTGTTCAGCAGCCACAGTTTTACAATCAGCTACTTAGGCTCGATATGTCTACTCTAGACTGCTTGAGAAGGGTACAGCGAACGTTCATGATAAACGTATATTTTACGCGTTAGGTATATTTTCCACCTAAATCTTGAAGTACACGGTATCTGTTTTAGAAACGAACATTTTGTTTATCGAGCGTATAAAATGTAGTTAACATTACGGATTTTACCAGGTAATGTAGACGAAATAGCGTAAGCTGCAGTAAATCAAATCTGATCCTAGTAAAGTGGATCGATCAATCTCTTTAAATATGATTTTACTATGAGTCGTGGTAGCCGTGAGGGGTTTGAACAGCCGCCTGCTACGCAACAAGTTCAAATTCAAGCGGAGACTGTACCAATGAGTTATTCTAAAAACGTATCTAATAAGATTGCACATCAATTGCTTTATGGTGAAGAAAAACATAGTGAAGAAACCTGCATATGTCTGAAAAGTAATTCAAAGACGTATATATAGTGTCTGAGACGGCGATGGACTCACCATCTATCACTTAATCGTCTTCGGTGAAAAGTGGGTGTTATCATTAACATCTCTGCCTATCCCTTCGGGGAATACAGGCGCGAGAATATGTGGATGCAGATAAGCAATAATGTGTCAACCCGCATAAACTTGGTTTTGAGAAAATGGCGTCCTAAGATGATTGTATACGTGATTTAAGATTTGTTTTATGACATAAATCCATTTTTTACGTACTTTTATGTTTCAGATGACTTGAAACACTTTTTTAGAATGTTAAATCCGTGATGCATTATCAAAATATATCAAAACCTTTGAATTTGACTTTTTGTGGGTTGACACATTATTGCTTATCAGCATCCATGTATGTATGATTTGACCGAAGGTGCGTAAGAGCATAATGTAAGTACCTACTTAGTTTTCCCACGGTGGTGGATGCGCGATGATTGCCGATAAAATCACTTGGCGATAAGCCTCCGCGCTCGTTACCATAACGTAATGTGGCCCAAATTGGTAATGCTCGGCAATAATTCGATTTTTTGCCCGAGTGCGTCCCGCGCTGCTCGCAGCCACGCTGAATATGTGAAACAATTTTCTCCTTATGAATAAAATTTTAAGGTGCGTATGCAAATTTCCTTACGTAATGGAATGGCTGTCTCCGGTAATGGTGTCATATGGGCGGTCTTTTTCTTGCCATGAGATTAGCTTAAACTTTCCTCCCAGGCATCTTCAACAGTACTTGTACACCAACCGAGCAATTGACTCGGTCAGCAAATACTTAAACTCTACGGAGTTTAAGAATGTGCAGTAAAATAAGTATTTTTAACAATCTCGCTTCAAACGTATTAAAAAACACCGTTCGTCAGTCCCTCGACAGGCCCACTTAATGAAATAACATGTCTTTTTAAGCCGGGATAAAAACCTTACCGGCCTCCAAAATTACGCAGAAACGCTCATACAATATTATCTTAGGACTATTTTAATTAAACTTTTAAATGGGTAAGCCACCTAAGAGCAAAGTGCCTATATTACAACCTCCATGATATGTATTAGCCCGCGTAATTAGCTAACAAAATATGAATGAAAGCCGAGTTCCTTGTTCTGCAATGTTATATTTGAATAAGTTATTCATCAAATTCAAACAAGAATTTGATATATATTGTGCCTAAATTTTGAACTCTACGTATTCTTTCGTATGAATAGGTTGCTTAGTGGTATCTAGATTTGACATTATAATTTACTGAGTATTTTAGGTGTTAGGTTCCTATTGGTAGTCGCATTATACTGGCAGGTTACAAAGCAGTAAAGGTTTGATACAGTTCTTGAGTATTTAGTACCGTACTTGAAGCTAAGCGCCAATTTATTATACTCAATAAGAACCTTCAACAATCTACTCTTACCCAGGTACTTAGGTCATTGTGCTGACTGCTCATTAACTCATGCGCTATGAGAAAGCTCAGAGCCAGCTTTGCCACCTCAACGAAAAAAACATCTACTGGAAAAATACAATATATCTCGATTCCAAATATCCACAAACTAACTGATCCCTGAACCCTGATTGATTTGTAAATAAACTATGTTCTCAACACGAATTTAAACTTACACCATTAATTGCTAAACTACTAACACTGCGACAATACAATCAATTACTTACTCAAGTAAAAATGCTGTGGTGAAAGTGTTGAGGGTGAATAATTGATTTCTTTAACAAAGTAGTCAATTTATTATTTGCAACTACAAACGTTACGGCTCACAGTGTGTGTATGCGGGTTCGAATCGAAACGCCAACTGCATTAAAGACATTTCTAAAGTTAAATAAACTGCTTGACTGGGGTGTGTATACTCCACTTAACAGAAGATCGCATCCAAACCTTTGAGTATGTGGTGTTCCTGCAGCAAGGTCAGTGCTCCCTGGAAGACAGGAAGAGGAGTGTAGTGGAGCTAACAACAATTATTGCCACTATGTTGTTATAGCGATGCCTTTTTGTATCACAACACCTACCTTGGTGTTGTGAAGGCTGGTGTTGCAAGACAGACTGCAGCAGTTTGCCTTTGGGTCGCTTGTTTGCCACGTTTGCACTATAAAAATCTAATAAATAAATAAAAAATAATCGAATTTGGTGAACCTTTCAGCGCTATTGGAAGCATTTATTGAATAAAACTTAATTATGTATACAAGGAACAGTACTCAAAACTAATTACAAGTAGATAACTTGGGCCGAATCGGTGTCGGTGTGCCAAAGGCAGCATTGCCACGTTGAATAGCAATGCTGATTCTCTGAGCGAGAAAATCCTGCTTGTAACTAGAGGCTTCTACCAGGCGACGTGCAACCTCTTTGAAAAGTTTATGAGCATCTGGACACCAGAGTTTCACTCGCAAACGCATATGTATCCTGGACCAATGCGTTTCGTTGATCATGATCATGGTTGATCGTTGATGAGCGTATATTAATAATATATTAATTTATCATAATATAAAGGGCATGTACGGCTCAAAATGTGGTAAGATTAATTGTATAGTCTGTATACGGTTCATTGCTATAATTGTACCGATGATTGCCTTGGTTTTATTCCATTTATAAAGCTGTGTGCTGTGCAGCAGAAAAGTGCACTCTACTTTAATTAACACTGGCGCGACAATAACAATCAACTCGTATAAATATATTGAATCAAATTTTGAAGCACGTTCTATATCATTGAGTGAACACAGATAATAAATCAACCAAGGCTTATAGGAACTAGAAGTATGCTCACGCTTCTTTAGTTGGATTCCTGAATGGGTAGGCAGTATAGTGTTACCGATTATAGAACCCCCATTATTCACCGAAGATAATAACGCGACATAATATGTGAGCCGTGGTGGCCTTGGAGCTAGAGCAGTCGCCTGCTACGCAAGCGACGCAAGTTTGAATCCCAGCGAGGCCTGTACCAATGAGTTTTTCTAAAAAAAAACTTATGTGCAGTTACTTCACACCACGTGCTTTACGGTGAAGGAAAACATCGTGAGCAAACCTGCATATGTCTAATTCAAAGACGTACGTATAGTGCCTGAGACGGCGATGGACTCACCCTCTGTCACGTTGGCACTTGATCATATTCGGTGAAATGTGGGTGTTGTTACAACACCTTTGATTACCCCTTCGGGGACCCTTCTGGAATGGCGGGAGCATAATACATATATGTATATATATCATGAAGGAAAAGATCGTGTGTCTGAGAAGGAATTCAAGAATCAAAGACGCAATTTGCCATGAAGGAGTGCCTGAAACGGAAACATATTATGTAACATAACATGTTTCGGAAACATTCCTTCTCAGACACACGATCTTTTTCTTCATGATTGTTGGAACTTGCAAAGCAAAAGCAAGCTGCTTTCAAATCTGACAAGCGTGGAAGTGTTCAAGAAACGAAATAATATTTTACCAATAAATCTCATAGTGTACGAAAGATTGTAACTTCTCGCCCGAATACATGAAATACACATAGAAGTTTCTCTAATAAATAATTGCTCAAGTCGGCTATCAATATTATATTTGCCAGTTTCTTTTCGTAATGTAGCTCGGCGAGCTGTGTATCGACAAATATTGTTTGTTGAACAATACCCGATTTGTTGGGCAATAGATCTTGTAAACGACGTTTGATGTCAATATTTACCGTGCGCTCGAATCTAGGTTCCATATTTTCTTCATTACTTATGCATAGAACACAGATTGGCTCCGCTGATGCCCTGTCATCAATATTCAGCGGGTACTGCAGCCATGATTACCTTAACCACTTTTTAATATCATTATATTTCATGCTTCACGAACCACCAACTGTATGTACCTACCTACCTTCGACGGGATCGTTGGCCTACATACATACGCTCGCGCCTGTACTCCCCGAAAGGGTAGGCAGAGGTATTATATAGTACCTACACCCACATTGCCGTGTTCAAGTCCCATTAACCGGACACATTTCCAGACTCAGGACTGCTACTGAGAAATAGTGGATAGAACACATAGCCAACCCGGATAACGAAGCCCGAGCCTCGTGTTCTCTAGACTAACAAGGCAGGGCATACCATAGCGAAATGCACATCCCTAGGTGTCGCAGGTTTGATTCCCCTTTAGGGGCAAACATTTTATATGATGGGCATTTGTGTTTGCCATGTATCTGGGTGTTTCATAATGTCTTATACTTATGTTATGTACCAATATAAAGTATGTATATAAATAAAATTGAGGTTTCTGGGGGCTTACCGTCATAAGGTAAGAAGTTAGTAGACGTCACTGCTATAACGATGATTGTCAACCCCAGTTTGTAATCCAAATTAAAAAAAATCACTAAATGCATATTAAAAAAGTATATTAAAAAACATTTTTTCTATCTGTCTGTCTGTCTATCTGCCTGACTGTTTGTTGCGAAATCTTTGAAACGGCTGGACCGATTCTAACGGGACTTCACTGACACGTTGATGCTGATGTTGCAAGGAGTAACTTAGGCTACTTTTTTTAGTTAGTGTACCGTGAAAGACACCCATGAAATTAGATCTACGCGGGTGAAACCGCGGAGCAAAGCTAGTTCATAAACAAAAAATATATCTTAAGAGCCGTGGTGGCCTTGAGGTTTCAGCAGTCGCCTGCTACGCAAGCGACGCAAGTTCAAATCCCAGCGGGTCCTGTACCAATGAGTTTTTCTAAACAACTTATGTACAGTGATTTCACACCACGTGCTTTACGGTGAAGGAAAATCGTGAGGAAGCCTGCATATTTCTGAGAAGTAATTCAATGACGTATGTAAAGTGTCTGAGACGGCGATGGACTCACCATCTGTCACGTTGGCACTTAATCATCTTCGGTGAAAAGTGGATGTTGTGATTACAACACCTCTGCCTACCCCTTCGGGGAATACAGGCGTGAGTATATGTATATATCTTAAAAGTATTATAGGTATCGGTTGCCTAGAACCCATGGTATATTCTATCTTTAATTTGAAGTTCCCAATGCCATCTAAGTACATGTTGTGTGATAATGTTCGAACATTATTTATTTACCTTTCAGCAATTCAGCAAGTCTGTATTTCCTGATTAGTTTTCGTCCAATAAGGTATATAGTAGCTACACGGCAAATCGTACTGTGTATAAAGCAATATCTTTTCTATTTGTATACCTTCCTATAGTGGCTTTGTACACGATATCGTTTTAGGCCTTGCCTTGTACCTTCTAATACCTAAATTACTTTCTTACAATACTTAGCTTAACAATAAAATATATTTAACTGAATACGGTCGGGGTTGTCTACCGGTACATTGCCCTATCGAAATATAGTGACTGGTTACTAACAATCCTTTCAAGATGAGAATAGGATTAATCACCCGCCATTTTATATTTCGGTCTTGCTCACATGTATTTGAAATTACTGAGACAGTGATATCAAATGGCGATTCCAAATTCCTATTCTAATGTAAATCTTCCAATAATATTAAATAAAATTTCCAATTCCAATGGTACCGAATGCGCAGTAGTCATTTTATGAGTCTGTCTCTGTCTAAATGTATGGCGCGAGGAGAATAAAAACACGCGCAGTATCCTCACAATTTTTCGCTGCGTGTTCTTTACTCATGACGGGACTTTCCGCGTTTCTACATTCACTAAGGTTTCTTTAAAACCGACACTCGACGATGAGTGCGAGTTTTAAAGAAACGAAATTGAACCTATTCCTGTATGTCTTATGTATCAATTTCTTATGATTGATACCAACGCTTGTTGTGCTCAAGGAATGGTTGTCAAACCTTGAATAACGCACCTAGCTATGCAATAGTAATAAACGCTATTTAAATATCACAGGAAAATATGTTTAATTACCATTGGAATTCTCGTATCGATGCTAGACATTTTAAATAGTTGTAGCCCAGAACTTGGCTACTTCAACAGCATTATTGGTGACAGCCATCAGATCTTGCCGCGTGCAGCTGGGGGGGGGGGGGGGGGCACCCAGTGCACGATATAAGGTGGGCCATAGTTTGGGGTGCAGCGCATAACATCTTATGTCGGCGTCATCAGTGAAACCCCAACTGATCATGTTGTCCTTGTTCCGACCGACCTGCGTCCGAAGTCTATTTAGTGACTTCCAGATTGGCCATCGTAATTTATGTCCAGGCGGGAGTTTCTCCTCAGGTCCCAACCATTGGAATTGAAAACATTATTGAATATATTATGTTGTGTTTAATACATACGTATAAAACAAAAGTATTCCTGTATTCATGAAGACGTTTCAATTTAAATATTAGTTGGTTATTAACGTTATCCGATTTACGTGTGCAGAACAACTCGGAGCTCACTTATCTAATATCTATAATACAATCGCATATAATAAGAACCCTTGATGCGGGTTCAATACACTCATATTTGCATTGTAATTCGCATTGTGCCCGATGAGACGGGGCACAATACGAAACCATAGACGTTTTAAAATCTGCACAATACTTGATGAAAAATTATTCATCTATTATTTTAATTATAAGCCTGCTGGGCGAAGGCCCTCCCTCTACTTTTCCAATCTATATCTATCTATACATATACATACATACATACAAATAAAATTTAAGTGTCGTTTTGTAATTCCAAAATAACAGCTTTTCACTAAATGCATATTATGAAATGTAAATAAGGTACTGAAATGAAAATAACATTTTTTTTATTTTTCTCTGTCTGTCTGTCCATCTCTGTGTCTGTCTGTTTGTTTGTTCCGGCTAAAACGGCGTATACCGACAAAAAATAAGATTTATTCAGGTATTATAAATGCGATAAAATGTAAAATAATATTTGGAAAACCTATTAAAAAATCTGGATTAATATGAAACATTGAGATTAATCCCCAGCGTGAACTTAATAAAATATAAACTAAATATAATGTTATTATGTTCCCAATGTGGATGGCAGTGACAAGAAGTTTTTAATGAAATTAATTAAAAGTTACTTGCCGGGGAATGTTTATGAATACGTACGTCGCGCGACTCACCACATTAAGTGCTCGTATATTGTGAATAAACAAAACTTCAAGTGTCTACGAGTAACTAAGCTTACTTGTACAAGACCGGTATATTATTAATTCTCATTGAAGTGAATTCTCATTGATGTGGTGACCAGAATTGAAAAAAGTATGTTGAGGTGGTTTGGACATATCGAAAGGATGAGTGAAAGGCGATTAACGAAAGAAATTTATAGAGCGAATGTGACCGGAAGTGTCGGTAGAGGGCGTCCAACGAAGAACGACTATGACCAAATTAATAGTATTTTTCAGAAAGGTCAAATTCGGAGCACTCGTAACCGAAGAAAGTGTTTGAAGAGATGCATGAATGTGGATGAAGCGAAAGAAGTATGTAAGGATCGTAGCATGTGGCAAACGGAGGCCTCTGCCTACCCCCATGGGATACAGGCGTGAGCATATGTATGTATGTATGTATGTATGTCTCATTGAAGTCTAGACTAGATCAATAAATCCATATCATTTCATCAAAATACTAAGAAAATTTGTGTGTCAAAAGGTAATTGTTCGATTGGACGGATAAAATTAGGGCGTAAATACTAAGCAGAGAAATCTGTATCGTTACATTTATCCCTTGTTCTTAACAACACGAACCTACCGGTCGACAAAATTGTGAATTCCATACGTACCTATTACTTTTGCTGGTTACAAAATTGAAAATATCTTTCTTTGATTAGGTATCTTACAATGTACTTTCAAATACATTATACAGGATAATAAATGTCACCACTAGGTTTGGAAGGTTGCTTTTGCACATAAGAACCTGGCAAGAAATTCAACTCTAACTTCAACTCTTTTCAAAAATATTTCACAATTTTTAATGGTTACAGTATATGTCATGAAGATTGAGCATTGGAACTATGTTCATTGAATAAATGAAGAAATGAATAATCTGAATAAAGAGGTCAGCATCTAGTTCTTTATAAAGGAATCAGCATATTTGGTACCTACTCATGTTATTTATGTAAGGTGAGGCCTAAAATATTATTATAAGCCGAGACGATGACGAATTAAAAACCTCCTTAGCAAAGCAACCTACACTACTATTGCCAAAAAAATATTGTGGGCGACAGATAGCTCTGTCGTATTTATATAAATATTTACCTCATTATCGAAACAACTTATCTTTTTGGTATATTTATGATACGATATAAAATTTCCTAATAAATTTTCTACAAGCAAATCTTTTTTTATGTTTCTCAGAACTCATTACGTAGTTAAGCGTTTTATTTTACGTTAGAGTGTGTATATGTTGTCTTGTGAAAGTGTCTTATCTAGAGTTTAGGGGTCGTGTTATAAATGTTGATCGGCGGTTATGGGTGGTTATGGTCGGAGGAGGCGCGACTCTGCAGGTTTCATAACTCGCTGGAGCCCTCAAGGTATAATCTTGTTTACAAACGCGCCCCGCAGACACGTTGCGTAAAGACATAGGCCATAATATGTTAATTTAGCCTACCACTGCTGCGGCCCACCCCTATATTGAATATTTTGTTTTTGCTGAATAATTTAAGCAAATGAAACTCGCAATGTTTAAATTATGAAATTTATTGGTTTTATATCTGTAAGCTTTGTTTTGTATTTGCCAACGAAGTCTAAATACCTAGTTTCAATCGTCTTTACACCTAGGCATTCGTTTACGTTTAACTAAATGGAAGAAGATAGATGAATTTGTAGTCGGTACTTAAATAAGTAAATGAAGCACTTTCAAATAACAAATTATTGCTGTATGAAATGTGAAAGCAAATTATAAAGGGGCAGACAGACAGAGACACAAATGTTTAGTTAAATTATTTTGTATTCAAGGTTTATTCAAGGTTAAAAACAAAAGTGTTTTTATGACTAAAACACAGAACACTTATGTGCGGGATGGTCCTCAGCGAAGTGGTTTTCTATCTCACTCAGTAGTGTGTCGAGTAAACTTTGAAATTTGAATCGAGCCTTTCATACAAGTGCTTCCCTTCATCCACTTCAGTAATTTGTATAGAACTTTGTATATTTGGGTCATCATACATATTTTCTCCTGCCTCATTTACAAACATTATTCACACATGATACACAAATTGGTTGTGCTGTATAACTTTTTCTACTATTAATTAATTTATTATTTTTGTATAGTTTCCTTACCAGTCTTATCTTATATTATCAGATTGGCTTCGGGGTAAAATAATTGGGATTTTTTTTTCAAATTATTTTCCATATAAAAACCCTCCTCTAAACCCAGGCCTCTTCCATACCAATCTTTATCAAGTCCTTAAAATTGTTCTCAAAGACCAAAAATCTAATATCTTTCCTCAAGATGCAAACTGACTGGCACTTTGTCAAATTTTATATTTATTTTTGTAAGCTGCAGTGATTAAGCCTCGTTATTTAGTCTGAGGTTCAAAAGCAGCCTTAACGACTATCTCCCATACTGCAAAGTAATGCAAAATCTCGTAGAAGTCTGCTGCATTTTCCCTGCCTATACAAGCTGGCAGTCAGACACGCATAATAAATATTCTTGTGAGGAGAGCGAGAGTGATCATGTTGACCCGCAGTTAAGGGAAGATCTTCCAGCCAGGCGGGTGTCATGCCTGACGAATTGCGGCTCCAATTATCTAGTAGGAAAATTGTGTATATACTGGTTGCTGCAATACATAATATACTGTCTTTCGTTCTTTCTCATATCAAATAGAACGAATAGGTACTCTATGAAATATTTCACCCGGATCGTTATCGACGACCTCGTTAGTATTGTAATTAATATCCTGGGCAAAAACCCAAAGACAAAATCTATAGACAATCAAGGGAGACAAATCTTGACTGATGACCGTATTTGTCCTATCGATACACGAAATGGCTTCCGTAAGAGACCTTTGTTCAGCAATTAATTGGCTATTACTATAAACATTACTTTTATAGTCGTGTAGTTATGTTGATGAGAGAGTTTATATGATGGCTACTGATATGAGTTCATGATGGCTATTCTTAACCTGTATTAGCCAGCGTTATGGGCGTGACGAAAGTATTCTCGTAAAAATTAATGAGACATAAGATTATGTAAAGCTTATTGGGACAGTGTTCAAAGCATATTTTTCAAAATTTTCGTCAAGACACATTGGATGCCCAAAGCAATAAACGGGAAAGATCTTCACTTCTATCAACACATTTAAAATCCTTCATATTATAGGCATTTTTAGTAGTTTTCCATATGTTTTTCTTTAGAAGCAAAACTGAATCTTGGGATACTAAATCTCCATTTAAGTGCTTGTGGAGAGATAAGTTAACGCCGTTTTGGGTCATAAGTTAAACCATCTGCGGCTTGGGTGACTTTTCACCCATGAGACAGGATCGAGATACTCAGCGTTGTCTCAATGGACCAAATCTCTTCATTGGAATTGCGCCAACTTCTTTATTTGAATGCGTAATAGCGCTTTAAAGCTTATGAACGAAACATGGTCTTTGTACTAGAATTTATTTTAGCTTGATAAACATTATCAAGCTTATATATATAGGTTTTTTCTGCATATTATATTGCACCAACCGTTCGTAGTAAAGTGTAATTGGGCAGTAAATCAATTGAGTTGAATTCTCGAAACAATAAAAATGTTTTACAATTTCAATTACATCTTGGAATTCATTTGCGGAACGAGTAAATGCATTTTCACGTCATAAAGTTATTGCTGAAAGTTTTATAGTACTAGCTGCGCTTACGTTTTGCTCCATTCCACTATTATTCCATGGTAACCTTCAATATTTTAGATACCTCCTTCGAAAACCATAACGATTAATAGCTTAGTTGCTGTGAAAAAGATGGATATAACTATATGATTCATATAAAATGTACTTAAAACAATAAGTTCTTAGCATAGCAGAGCGCAAGAAATTTATTTACGTTTCGCAAAGAAATTTGCTTTTTATGTACGGGGTTCTAATTTAACGTCATGGACAGAGGTGAATTTTCATTTCCCTACTAACATTTTGTGTGTATGTGTGCGATATTAATCATCTGTAGGTATGGGCTGAACGAGCTACCTTTATAAACAGCCGGTCACAATGAGTGCAGTAATTGAAATGTGTTCCGACCGTGTCCGTCGTGCGCCGGGGTCTGAACAATAATCCCATTACATTTTTATAATCCCTCGGTTACTTGGAGACAATGGTTCTGATGACTCACTTGCTCCTATTCTCTTTGTTCTCAACACTTTCGTAAGATATCTCTTAATATGTGTTTTTAGAGACAATTGGTTTAGGTGACATTGCCCTTTAATTAGTCTTTTTGTCGCGGCTGTTATCCTATGGCAGAGGCTCACCATCTGATGAATGTTGATGGTGAGATCCCATAGTCACAAGAGTGTTCGGTAGTCAATGAGTCTATGCGCTCCACATTATATTACATAGGTCTACCAACTCTGTGGTAGCCCAGATTGGGCGCATTTTCTTGTACAGGTATATTCTGAATACTAAATATTCTCCTCAGTAAGTCCTTGCATTTGATACCAATACTGTAGTAGTGCAAATCGAAACTAGTCCGCCATCTTGGATGATCCGCCATGTATTGTCATCCAAATTTCAGCTCAGACGGTTAATATATTTAAAATTCTGTTGCATGATTCGACCAGACAGACACTGCAAAATAAAAGTTTATATAAAATCAAGTAAGACCCGACCCTTAAAATAGTAAAATTCTGTTAATAATGGCAAAGGTCAGTGGTAAAGCAGACAATAAACTATACAATAGAAATAGTATAAAGCTGAGTCTGTAGATGTACCTAGCAGTCGAATAAGCATTCGCCAATTAAACAAATAAGTCGCCTAAACAAATATCTGGGTAGGATAAGCACAAAATGTATTCGTGTATAAACCCAAGAACGCGACCTTATAGACAAATTATTGTAAAGGGCTCAATTTTTAAAAGCAATGTTAAAAAGTACGCGGGTCACGGTGACTTTGCTGGGCTGTTTAAACTTTGCAAACACTTTTCTTTTTTTAGTTTTAAATGGTTATTGCTGCGAATAAGCACTTCGTGGAATAAAGTGTTTTAATTTGTTTGAATTTTGCTTGTGTCACGCATTCGAACACTGGAATGATGGGTACGCTAGTTCCAAATGCGCAGAGTTCGTTTCATGGGTGACCCGCGGAACGCAATTCTTTTTTAATAAAGTCTATGTTACTCCTTGTCACATCAACTATCTGCCCAGTGTAAGTCCCGTTAAAATCGATCCAGTCGTTCCTATTTTAGAAATACCTCAACCTTAATGTGATGTTTCATAATATTTGTTATTATTTTGTTAATGAAGGGGCCAATAATATTTATCACTATTTGTGCCCCGTGGTTACACCCATATTTCGTTTCACGCTTCATGTCGCGGAACCCTATTTTATATAAATAAAAGTAACTAGCCTTATTTACTCCTTGAAACATCAGCTACCTGCCAGTGAAAGTCCCGTTAAAATCGACCCAGCTGTTTCAGAGATTTTATTTTTATGTTACAATGAATAACTTAGGCTACTTTTGTTTTAAAAAATACATTAGGGTTCCGCGGGCCACCCATGAAATTAAGCCTAAAACCTACTATTTATTTATGTGATAATATAGTTGTTAGAGGTTAATAATAGATATGTGGAACGTAGGACAATCCTTATTTTCTTGTAAAATTACACTCTAAAAACAAAAATAATTCAAATTATAATAAAATACATTACGTAAACACGATACAGACAAATAATATCAAAAATACACACATCCAAGCCAACTTTATCTATATCAAAGAGCGGTGAACATGTATAAATTAATGCGCGTAAAATGAATGTGTGTATGTGTGTGTCTGAAACATGATGAAACGTAGGCCCACTATGAGGGTCAATGAGCCGTAAAGTTAGTTACCGTCACACAGTAACAAAGCGATCGACTGTCGTACCGAGAGCTTTTAGTAAACTGATTAAATTGCGCAGTTTCATTCGCTTTTACAAAGCAATTTTCAGCCCGGAATATGATCGACTCGTTTTATGGAAATTGCAATGTCTGTTCCGTCTTTGAATAACACATCCAGTAGAAAATTATACTTTGCAGAAAATAAGATGAGAAAAATGTCTAACATAATAATATGTTTTTTCAAATAAGCCCAATAATCTCCGTGATAAGGTTTCAACCGTGGTGGACGAATGGTTTGACGAGTGTGATGTCATGCCACGAGCTTTTTGAGGCCATCACGAAGCGACCACGATATAGCTTGCATATGTCTAATAAATTCAAATTAATGTTTAAATTAATTAAACGAGTAGAAATAAATAACGAGTAGAAGTAAATTAATTAATAGAGCCTAATATATGTACGAGTTTAGTGCCGGACATTTTAGATTCCGCTAGTAGTTAAATGTTAGGGTTGTAATGCCTCTGCCTACGAACCTATTTGCCTTCTAAAAAGGCGTTAGAGAAGGCATTATGAAGAAAAAAACTGCCTCGTTCCATTGTATACATTGTAAGTTTTTATGCATACCACGTGGTGTTTATTGGACGACAATTTCAAATGTCGTCTCCCAATGTGATTTGTCGAACACAGCGCACGCGCGTTTCCCCCACTGGACTATAAAACTGGCACTAGTCCATAAAACTAGCAAAAAAACTAGTGAACAAATAAATGTCTCTCGTCTGTTTTGTCAAATCTGTGCAGAACGTGCGCTCTGGCGAGTGGCGCTCACAGGGTGAGGGAACACCGCGCGAACTGATTTTATAGCGCCATAAAATCTCGTGAAACGCGCCCTTAAATCACAACGCTACGTCGTATTTCATCGTTTTGGTTGTCAATGTTTATTTTATATCATATTTTACAGATCCCTCCTGTATAAATCACACGCGGATTGATATACATTAAGGTCACGTACTTTTGGCAGAAACGTTTAGTTCCGACGGGCGCGCGTCGCGTTGACAAGTGGTCGAGCGCGTGTAATATATCGCATATTCTTTCTATTTTGCTCGCGGTTTTAGATGCAGAAGGGTATTTGCACGAAATGCACTAAGATAAAATAAATATGCTCACGCCATCCTCGACAGGGTGAGCAGAGGTGTTCAACAACAACGCCCACATTTCACCGAAGATGATTAAATGCAAACCCTAAAATCAGTATCCATACGTCTTTGAATTACTTATTACTCAGACATATTTATTTATATGCAGGTTTCCTCAAAATGTTTTCCGTCATGTCAGCATAAAGCACGTGGGGTGAAATTACTGCACTTAAGTTATAGAAAAACTAATTAGTGCAGGCAACTGCTCAAAACCCACGGTCACAACGGCTCATTACACACTGCCCTAAGATGGTACTCAATAACGCAGCGACTATAATAGAATGCATATTGTTCAAATCTAGCTCCAAAAAAGAGGTCCGATACTTACAGGATTCATTGAGAGAAATTAACCGTTGGAAGGTCCATCTATGAATAGCGGTCCCGGTATTTGGGGCAACTCGTTAAAACTGCATTTAATGACTACATGAACCACGAACACGGCATTGTGGATAGCGTGAATTATAGCTGGTTAATAGTTTGGTGGCTATTTTTTAACAAGACATTGTGAAAAGGCCTTAATGTGACGTAATCCCGGGAGAGATTGGCCACTTTAGTTCATGCCGGGAAGCTATTCATCGGATTTCATCCCATTCAGGCGCTGTCAGTGTGAATCAGGAGTAATCTTAGTACCATTTTTTAATTTGTCACAAAAGCGGTGGGTAGTTCTTGTGTTTCTTTTGTGCCTTTTTTCTTGTAGTAATTGCCATCCTGACGAATTGAATGTGCCTACTTTGTAAGAAGTCAGGAGTAAAAAAAAAATTTGCACTACCAACAGCAAGTAGGAACCAAATGTGACCGCTACCACTAGTCATTTGTTAGTATCTACGCTACAATAGCTTCCTGGGTCAGATCTCCATTACGTAGAAACGTTATCTAGAGCGTACAAAGCATACACAAGACGTTTGCAGAATGACCAGGAATTCCGCTATTCAGTTCAGACTTGCATATATTGTCATACGAGTAACTATTGCAGTACAGAGGAGCTCTAGTTTATTTCCATAATGGTTTAATTTAAGCGCATAATTTTTTTTACACCTTTCTATCACTTTTAATATCATAATTATTACCAGTATTAAAAATAATTTCATTCTTCTCTATTTTATCGACTTTATTTTTATGACCGCGGGGCCTACCATCGACTTAAGCAGAGCGTATTAAGAACTTCTGAGCTCAGACGATTCATTGTGGTACAGTGAATTTAGACGTCAAAGCTAAGAAGTTCTTAATACGTGCTGCTTAAACGGTCATAATTGACCCCTTGTTTTAAAATGTAAATAGAATTTCAAGTTAGTTTCTTGAAATCACATTAATCTAATCTGAAATATTTCTACCTACTCTGAGAGGAACTCTGTGTAATGATATTAAATCAGGATCTGTTTCTTTGCTGTGTTACATTTTTTGCAGTGGACTAAGGTTTTTAATCAGTTATTTTGATTTTGCTGTATAAATTGTCTCCCGTGCCGTTAATAGCCCCTTAGATGGTCCTTAAGCATTGTACCGTGTTTGATTGAATGGAAGTCATCACGTTTGACGCAACAGTTTCCACGTAAACGAGGGTGTAGGGATTGCCTATTGCTACTAAACGGCCCTTTAGCGCTTTGTTTTAAAACGCACACAGATAATTTAAAAGGTTTGCAAGTACTTACAATAATAGTATTCATTTATTGTATGCTAGCGGTACCCCGCGGCTTTAAAACTTAATTTCATGTGTGTCTTTATTTCGCGGAATCCATTTATTTTTAATAATAGTAGCTTGTATCATCAGATATCCGCCAGTGAAAGTTCGCTTAAAATCAGTTATCCTCAGACAGAGAGATAGAGAAGTTAATAATAATTGTTATTATTATATAAGTACCATAACTTTATACTTTCATAAGCATTAAGGTAATAGCTGTTATTTTGGACGAAAAGACACTTCAATTTAATTTATGTGTATATAGACAAGTCTAATCTGTAATCAAAAAAGGACACTTGAACACTTAATGAACAGAACGTTTTAATCTCCTATTTTAATACAGGAACTTAAACTTTTATAAAATAAATATAAGTCCTAACACCATCTCAGAAGGGTCCCCGAAAGGATAAGCGGAGGTGTTGTAACAACAACACACACATTTCACCGAATATGTTTAAGTGCCAACGTGACAGAGGGAGAGTCCATCGCCGTCTCAGCCACTATACATCTAAGGTTTCCTCACGACTTTTACTGCACATAAGTTTTTAGAAAAACTCATTGGTACAGGCCTCGCTGGGATTCGAACATGCGTCGCTGGCGTAGCAGGCGAGTGTTCAAACCCCGAGGCCACCACAACTATTACTTTAAACTTAAATTAAAACTCCAACTTATGTGCCCACTACCCACCTCTAAAGTTAGAAGTATAATACCATGGCTAAACTAATCTGGCATTGTTTGTACAGTGCTGTTTTGAATATGCAGATTGCTAACCAGCTGTTGAAATAACATAGTGCTAGTTAAAATGTGTTTGATTATTATCTCACAGGTTTTTATATTCGCCTTCGTCGAATTACGCATGTGAGCAACATGTGTTTGCAGTTTTTCTCTTGTAACCAATTTCGTATGTTAATTTGACCGCTTTTTATGTTTATCGTAAAAATTAAAACATTAGGGAAAGGATCCCTGGGAGTTTGTAAGCTTCATTCTAATAAAATGAAACCTCAAAGCTCCTACGCATATATTTTATTCGCGTAGCGCCGTACAGACAGAGTCAGCGCTCATAATAAGCTACTTCATAATAAGACTTCGTACAGAATAGCTCTGCAGAACAGTGAAGGAGGTCAAAATTTGATTAGAGAATGCAATGTTTACACTGGGGGCTCGTCCGTCATTGGCGCGTGTCACCGGCCGGCGTAATCCACTTAGGATTAGCCATAAACAAGGAGGGCCATTCATTGTCGACACGGCCGATCTGTTAGCGTCTAAGTATAACTGATAAAGGGCGTCACGAGTATTGTTCGCAGGCATTAGGCTTTAATCCGGTGTCGCGAGCGAGGCTCGTTAGCTTGATTGTTCGTGTCGCGGGCAGATGGCCGCCGTAATCCGACCCGCGCCTCCACCGGCCCTCCTCCTCGGAAATATTGCCTCTTTGTGTTTGTTGCATCTGCAGGTAAATTGTGCTCTGGAATTGGGCTGTATATTACCGTACGTGGCCTGTTTTGAATGCAGCCGTATGAATTGTATTATACTTGAAAACATATTGTTGTAGGGCGAAAGCTGTTTCGCATTGCAATTCTCATGTGAGGAGAATAAGCTGGGTTGAAGAATAATTTACTCATTCAGGGCCAGTACCTACTGTATTTGTTTACTATTATTTTGTAGAGGAATTATATTACTACTAGTTTCAACCCACGACTTCGCTAGCTTGGAATAGTTACTTTGAGCTAACGCTCACTTTAACCCGCGCTTGATCGTAGCGTGATAATGTTATAACGCGCTAATCTCAGGAACTACTAGTCCGATTTGAAAAAAATATTTCAGTATTATTATCCTAATAATAATATTAAAGTTATAATTATTCATTTATTACAATATTATAGTTAAAGTAAGCTTTAGCCCAAAGTAACTTTTCCACACAGAAGCTAGTTGCGACTATAAATTGAGATGTAAGCTATCCTAACATCCAAGTTGCGTCAAATTGCACACGGAGTGTAAATCAAATTTCGGTTCGGACAAACAACGTGACACGTAGATAATTTTAATATATAAAAACTACGCCTGTATCCCATGGGGTTAAGGAGGCCCATGCTCCTTACATCGTACTTACTTTATTATTTTCTTATATATTGAAATGAAATTAGTTTTAGATGTCATAAAAATATGATTGATCTCGTAATAAAACCCTGTTTCCATGTAAGGGTTGCGTTAACGTCTTCAATCGAATTTCAACTCAATATTCCGATATTGTAGGTCTATTATAGAAAGAACTTAATTTCATATTTATAACTACCCGCGTCTGTAAGATAGACAAGTGGGTAAGAAGGCAGGAGCTTAACAATCCAATAGCATGAATTCCATTGTGAGTGAACTGTACTTTGACTTATAAATTCCTTGCAAATTGCTTTGTTTGTTGAATAAATCTAGTATAACACTATAGCAGGACTGTTATGACAACAGCCATCGTTATACATTTGATACTACGATGCCATACGATACTTTAACACTTATCTAGGAAACGATTAGTCTTTTAACATGCGGCCAGTGACCTATAGTTAGAATACAAGACCAGACCATACCAGACAAGACCAGATTGACTGCCTCGTTGGTATAGTGGTTATTTCTATTGGGTAATCCTCGTCGAGATAAGCCACCGCAACCGAAATCGATAAGAGTTCATTATTATTATTATACAAGACCAATCGAGTCAGAGAAACTAGGGAATAGAGAAACATATATCAGGGGTTAACTATTATCGTTGAAGCAACGCTTATTAAGAACTTCTTAGCTTTCGTTTCTTGGAATGGAACCGAAATGAAAAGTTAAAGCTTGTAAGTTCTTATTAAACGTTGCTAAAAGCGATCTTAGTTGGCGTGTAAGGGTCTAGAGTAATCAGTAATGAAGATTCGAATTTCGTAATAAATAAAAAATGAGATATCAGGATCTCTCGTTTGATACTTGGAGCTGTCCGAATGAGGATATAAATTACTTAGTAGCCTTTGAGTAGTATCGTATTCCTGCTTTGTTCTTTAAGTTTAAGTTGAATTTTGGAATCGCTGTTCTAGCTATCCCAAAATTCCATTCTAGCTAATAGTTGTCTTCAAGTTTCATAGGTCGCAGTAGTTTACCATCAAGCGACCTTTATGCTTCTTTGCATTTGCAAAGAAGAATAGAAAGAAAACAAAAAATAAATACATAAATATCTGATTGACCGAGCTATGCTCGACTGCTTCTTCACACAAAAAAAGGAAAAAATTGAATAAAAAATTCTCGTGAACGTCAGTCTCAAAAGCGGGGTAGGTACTCTAGTTTCCTTATCGCCCTGTAAGCTGGAAGCCTCACCTTTGAGCTACCATAACAGGAAAGATGTCGTCGAGATTTGCTGTCGTATTCTAATGATATTTTATGAGTTTTTCATTGACTGTAAACATGGTCTAAACGATGTTTTCCATAAATGAAACCTAGCTAGATCTATTTTTTGCCCCTGAAACCCCCTACATGCAAAATTTTATGAAAATCGTTGGAGCCGTTTCCGAGATTCCGATTATATACAATAATTGCTCGTTTAAAGATATAAGATGAAGTCAATAACAAGGGACCTACCATCATCGATTTATGCAGAGCGGAGTTTAGACGTTTCATTTTGGAACCGTAAAGTAAACGTCAATGCTAAGAAGTTCCTGCTTAAACGATCTTAATGGTAAAAAATAGTAGAAGTATCCAATTTCCCAGTTAAATGTTTGGGTTCCTTAGTCGTAACTAGTGGATGTGTACACGCACTTGTCGGGTCTGAGGCTCCGAGACCCAACTTTGGTAACAAATAAAAAAGTTAAATACGGGCCCTAACTGTGTGTTACGAAATTTTTCCCTTCAGTTTGTATTCACTATCCAAAACAGTCCATAGGTTCTTTTATTCAATCACTTCGCATAAGGTAAAGGCACTTATGTTGGACGCGGACCAATAATGGACATTTTTTATTTTTTCTTCCAAAATTCAGGAAACACGCAGTATTGTTTTTCAAATGTCAATACCGATCAGTTGTGCCAGTATTTTAGCTGTCATAACAACTGTTTTTGAAAACTGACACCCATTTTGATTGCGGCCATAACAGTTGTTAGTTTCGCGGTGTCATTTGGAATCGTAATATCTTACTAGAATCGCAATGCAAGTAGGTACACTTACCATCTTATTTTGTGTCTGATATATCGTCGTTGTTGAAATTAATATTATTTAATGATTTATCAATAGAAATTATCCCTATGAGTTAGAGAGAGATACCTTCGCAGACATTTATTTAAGGTGTACAATACTGCAGTACTTACTTTCACTTTGTCAGAATGGTTTGTATTTTGTTTTTATCTAGCTGCATCCCACGGTGGTAAAAGCTTATTATATTTTTTGTGCTTGCGCTAAGCGAAGGTAAAAGCTATTTCTATTCTACATTTCCACCTAATCCATCCAGTCCTTTGAGCGCAAAGTTGTAACGAACAAACACACATACATTAATATATGTGCTTATGCCTGTATGCCCCGAAGCAGTATGTAGATTCTGCCTACCTCTTCAAGCGTCCATTGGATTTTCAGGGTTATTCTAATAATCTCCATTGAAAATCCCACTCAATGTGGAATAAGTATAAAAAATAAGTAGGGTAGGTACATACGGCTTGGTATAGACTCACATACACACACATACAACACGAGTGTATTTAGTCACCATAAGTGCTAAAAACTACTTATCTGCTTATATCAGAGCTGTACTTATAGGGACACCCACATTACGCTATTTTTTAGTCCCATGTAAGAGGAGGCGAGCCTATTGCCATTAACCAAGCATTAATCCAGACTCTGGGCTGTTAATGGGCTTATAAATGAAAAAAAACTGCCCTACCTGGGGATTAAGCCCAGGACTTGATGGTGCAACCACAAGACAAATGAGGCACTTACAATCAACATCTAACACATAATCTATTCAAAAACTTGTGTTATTAGTGTGAATTTTCTAAAAGATTCATTAACTTAATAATACTTTGTTTATCTAAATATTTTCTTGGAGCTGAAGGTGTATTTTTATATAAGTTAAAATTCCTTGAAAACAGCCTTCATTAACGATGTAACAATCCTATATTTACCTTGTAATTAAAATTCTCGTAAATTTCAGTAAAAACATCCTATCTAAACAGATAAACAAAATTGAAGTGCCTGTTTGTAATTCAAAATTAACAACAATTCACTAACTGTATATGAAAGTGTGTTCGCTACTCACATAAAAAAAACATCTTTACATCTATACAGATAAATAAAATTTAAGTGTTTGTTTGTAATTCCAAATGAACAGCTATTCACTAACTGTACATGAAAGTGTATACGGTGTTCACATAAAAAAATATTTAATTTTATTTTTTACTCTATGGTTAAACTGATTTCTGGAAATTATTATTTATTCTCTATGGCTGGACTACAAGAAGTAATTTAAGCTTACATTTATTTAAAAAGAAATCAATAGGGTTCCGCTAGCCACCCATTAAATTAAATCGCCGCGAGCGAAACTACAGGCACAGCAAGTGATATAATAAATGTAAAATTGTATCAGTATGTTTTTTGATATCTGTATTGTAAGTAAACGAACTTACTTCATATGCTACAAAATGAGAATCCTCGACGTCCTTAAAAAATTGCTCTTTGAACGTAATTTAAAAAAAAGTTGTTAGTAGACTATTACGTAAAAGCAGAACTTAATAAAATACAAATTGCTACCGAGTTGATGTTATAAAAGGCGACAGAGCGCGACTCGTGGGCTCCATGCACTACTGAGTTTTTAGACTTGTACGATTCAAATGAATATGATTCATCATGGCATGTATGATTATTTTTGTGAACCATAAATTACAAGCAAAGTGTCATACTCATAAATTAAATAATGAACATAATTTACGACATTATGTCTTCAATAACATCATAATTTTTACTCGTTCTCAATTTATATTTCCAAGTATCTACTCAAAAGTTTGTTTATTCAGAAAGCTATTTGCTCGAGTCCAACTCGACAGTGCAGGGGTCCAACTATGTTCGTTTTATGTAGTGCGTTTTGAAAACTCCTCGGAGTCATCATCGGTTTAAGCAAAGCATATGAAGAACTTCTTTGCTTTGACGTTTAATTTTGGTACCGTAAAATTAAACCTCAATTCTAAGAAGTTCTTAATACGCGCTGCTTAAACGATCGTAGTTGGCTCCCTTAGCTTTGACGTTTCATTTTGTTACCATAAACAATGATGTTAAAAGTATAGATACCTACGTTATGCGCTCACAAAACGCATAAAAAAAAGTTACGTACTCAGTTTGTCACTTGTCAAATAAGTAGTATAAAAACTTGAGAACAACTAAGGACATCGCCTAGAGTTCTTTAACATCTCTACCTCTTTTTAAAAAAGCTTAATATCCATTGACCATAAAATTAAACTTCAAAGCTATGAAGTTCATTAAACGATCATGGTAAGCCCCCAGAGCTCGTATCACTGGCGAGTGAGAAAAACGGGAGGCTCGATGTGGCTCGATGATCTAGTTAGAGGTAACTGGCGCGCCGTCATTACCATCTCATTAGCATATACAAACATTAGTCACATCGAAGAGCTTAGAGAGCCGCTGAGCCAACAGCCAACAACCAACACGGCGGCTCCCCGGCCACTCCGTGCACAATTATTGTACTTGGCCATTGTCTGCATAAACACGCTCTGTGTTTGCTCAACAAACGTAACGGAGCACGGGACCAGATTAGCTCTTGTTTGCGCTCTTACTTATACTTCACTAGGACCATGAGTCACTGCTTTTACTGCAATTAGGGCAACTTAACATTCTTCAGTTGTTGTTTTGGAGTCCACACTGGTTGCTAAGGCTTTGGAGGTTTTATTTAATTAAACTACGAAGGTTTGGTAGGTAGTACAAATTTTACTGTGCCTGGAATTTACTGCATGCTTCTTTCATTGAATTTGTTTGCCTCTCAAGTATAGTTGGATGGATGATCGTCTGAGTTCCCTCCGTGCCTCAGTGAGCACTTCGGCAATCGTTGCAGGTCAGTCGCAGGCATAAGAGAGTCTGACAACTGGTTTAACCAAGGGGCGACGAAGGTCGGATGGCAATCTCCTTGTATAAATCAAGTGATCAGTCACATGGGACACCAAGGACATGAGACCGATTTACTACATTCTACATTTATATATAAGGTCCCCGAACGGGTAAGCAACGTTGTTGTGACAACAACACCCACATTTCACCGAATATGATTAAGTGCCAATGTGACAGAGGGTGTGCCCATCGCACTCTTAAATTTCAGGCACTATTAAAACGGCTTTGAATTACTTCTCAGACATACTAATGCAGGTTTCTGAGCAATTTTTCCTTGACCATAAAGGAAGTGGTGTGAGATTACTGTTAACTGGAAATATTTAGATATATACGTATGTGCAGTTAGCACATAAGTAATATTAGGCCACCACAGGCTTCATTTATAGGAACTTGTATTAGACTTTATGAAATCGCAAAACATTATAAATAATAAACATACGTACAAATAAATCCATCGTTCCGAAGCAATTTCCGTGACTAAATGGTTCCAACGCGACAGCCGGCAGGGGTATTGAGCAATGTTGAATTGAAACACAACAAATTCGTGTTATTATTAACGGCGCTCCGTAAATAATTCATGATATTATTGAAGTTAGAAAGTATACAATACAAATTCAGGTTGTAATTGAAAACGGACAGAGTTGGGAGTTGGTTCTTGGTGAATTTATCACTAGGGCCGAGGTGGCGGAGCAGCGAGGACGCGTTGTTCAGATAAAGTTTATTTTATGACTTAAGCGAGAACATTAATATTCATTACTGAGGCGAAATGAACTAACTTTATTATATAATAAAGATCAAAGAACGAACATACACCACGCTTTCCGGCCTTTTTATATTTACCTCAGATTTTATTTTATTACCCATACTGCACCTACGTGTTGATTACCGAGAGTCAGAAATTTACACCTAAAAGTCAACAAATAGAAAAAAGAGATATCCCAAGTTATACTTGTTACTGGTTTTTATTTCTACAAATTTCAATTTTTACAGAGCAAAGGAATAATAATGGATCTATGCGCTTAAGTTTGCGTAATACCTACATACCCCTTCTTTTTATTGCAAAACTAACTGTGCCACGCGCTTTCACCCGCGTAAAATTAATGTTGCGGGTGGCCCGCGGAACACTAATATTTTATTAAATTATTAGTAACCTAAGTTATTCTTTGTAACATTAGCTATCAACCAGTGAAAGTCCCGTTAAAATCAGTCTATCCGTTTCGTTGTTTAGCCGCAAGAAAGATACAGACAGACAGACAGATTCAGCATTACAAACAGACACTTAAATTTTATTTATCTGTATAAATTGTAGCCAAAGAAGCTTTGTCCAAATTCTATATACGATAGGATTATGATTCCTTGTGTAACAGACAGGTGTACGAACCACTAGATCTACGGTGACGTCAATTATGAATGTAGTGTTGCGAGCGAGTGTTGTGGCTATAATCACTAACCATCAAACTTGTATAAAAAAGTTTATACAACATAGAATATTTACCACGCACTTTAACATTTACGTTTTTTTACATAAATTTCACTTAATATTATCTCAAAACTATCGAAACAATTATATCTAGTCTTTAATAGCTTTTGGAGAGAACATCATCTCCCAGGCCTTATCCCATACATTGTCGAGGTCGGCACTTGATTCAACCCAATGTGGCTGATCACCTGATTTTTATACGAAGCGACTGCCATCTGACCTTCGCAACCCCTTTTTCGAGGCAAATCTGTGATCTGGGTTAAACCAGTTGTAGGACTATTTCAGGCCTCCGACTGACCTGTAACGATTGCCAAAGATGATAAATTGGCAACCTTGGGAGAACATGGGACATAAAAAGCATCCAATTTTTTTGTCATCTATAAGTTTTGGTACACAATTTGTTTCTTTTGTAACATTATTATATTACTAGCGAACGTCATGCGGTGTCACCCGTGTAGTTCCCGTTCCCGTGGGAGGTCAGGGATAAAATATAGCCTATGCTGAGCTGATGTAGCTATCCATTGCTGAAAGAATTTTTCAAATCGGTCAAGTAGTTTTGGAGCCTATTCAATGAAAACGTTAGATTGACATTTCTTATATATGTAGATGTGCTTTACCCCTTACACAAATATAGTTAGGTAAGTACTTATTTTCTTACCTACTTTTCTGTAACAAGTAGAAGTCAAGAGTGTCATGTGGCAGCCATATATCCACCTGCACACGAATAGGTAGCGATATATTTGTCAGCGCGACTTCCCAGCGAGTTTCCATGTCTCTTTAGATCTGCAATTCTTCATGTCGCCTATCTAAACGAGCATCGTAACGACACGCCGGTAATCTCACAATGTTATACCAAGTCATCCCCTTAGACAACGCAAAATAAACTTTAACACAATTGTGTAAGCTTCCAATTCGTTTTGACAGGGCTTTAGAAAACATAATACGATTTGAATAATGACAGCATTCAAATCGGAATTTTTGCCTTAAAATTTACAAGGAAGTTGACAAACATGGAAAATGTCTTTACATAATTAAATCCGGTATGAACCTGACGAGCTTCATTTTACGTTCGTTTATAAAAACTTGAAAGAAAGCATTTTCCTTACTTTAAGTTAGGTTGAAGGCGTTTTTCTGCCACCAACATGTCCGTGTGCCAATTACTGGAAAAAAGCGAAAATTTTACACGTGGTCCCATAGCGTGTCAACATAACATAACAAAATGTGTAGCATTAACATTTAGTTGATTACATCTGATTATTCAAGAGGAAATATGTTAGTCTCACGTCGCATCATGCAAACAATACTTAAACACAACATACTACTATTATCTCGTGCGTTATACGAGCTTTTGTGTGGCGTCTGAGACAGTGTGAATTATGCTCACTTAGTTACTGCTCAGCGCTTAATTTCACATAATCCATCTGAGTGTCGCGTAACCAACATAATTGCGGTGTGGAATTTTGCTGTGCGTCGGTTGGATTTGTGGGGTGAAGCGGCGGCAGCGGCGGCGCGGCGTGATCCCGCATCACTTGCGAATAATTGAGTGGCACCCTCACTGAGCCGCACCACTCTAAGTGTAACACTTAATTAGACCACGTGAGAAGTGCTTAATGCTCCTCCAACACGAGCTTTGCTCCAATTGATGCATTAAGCGTAAACAATCACGGACAATTACTCTGCTCTACTTACCTTTTGTTCCCAGGTACAACTAAGCCTCAGTACTTATTCATGAGGACACTACATTACTCGTCTGATTGGCTTGTTTTACGAATGAGCTTGTACGCATTAGGTGTTACAATAATTTAACCCGTGAGTGCTTTCGCTGTAGCGTCTTATTGTGGAGTTTCTGTGTAGTGGACTAATTTGTTTTCACCCTGACATTTAAGGGTTGATGACTCACATATATTGAAAGGGGTGCGTCATACGATATGACACATGCTAAAAGTGTGAAAAACACTCGCTTCGTAAATTCCGTGTTAGTAATTTGATTAGTTTTGAGGAACAGCATATAGAAAATTCCAAAGAACAAATTTGATAAATCCATAGAGGTAGAGCTGATCCAGTAACCTATAACGAATAAAATAATGCTAGAAACTTTGACTTTTTTCGAACAGTACGTACTTTCCTAATTTGTAAACACTTATAACATTATAGCGTAACTTTATGGTCTGTGTTAGGTGGAATACTTAAAGCAAAGTCTCCGTACACGGTTGTAGCTAAACATGGAGCCCGAGACACTGTTTACCAACAATGCTTTACTTGTTCAAAGCAAAGGCACGCTATTTTAAGTGTAATGCAATTATTATGCAAAAGGAAATTGTAATTTTTACTGAGAAAATTACTTAATTGCTAATTGTTGCCTTGTATCTTTCCCTCTTATTTTTCTATGGCGTTCCTTTGATATTTCTTGCGTTCTTTGCAATTTATCATATTATATCATAATTTTAAGTTGAAATCTGCCTTTCTCATATTTGTTTATTAATTTATAATTTATAGTAAGTAGTACCGCCAGGTTCGTCTCAGTAACAGCAACCTTCCGTACCTGGCTGTAGCACGTATAATCCTGTATAATCGTGTCAGTCTGACGATTTGAAAGTACTTTGTAAAAAGTCTAATCGAATAAAGATATATTATAATTAAAATTGAATTGCTTGCCTGGGGGCCTACCTACCATCATCGATTAAAGCGTATTAAAAACTTCTGAGCTTTAACGTTTAATTTAAGTACCGTAAAATTAAACGTTATAACCAAGGAGTTCTTAATACGCACTGCTTGAACGATCATAGTTGGCCCCCAGATTCTTCTCAGTAAAAGCAACCTCCCGAACGTGGCGGTAGCATGTATTGTTATGAAAAGAACTCTGTTAAAATTTTAATAATATTAAAGATTATATATATTAATATAACTTATTGAGTTGAGTAAGTAGTCCGCTGCCAGAAAACGAATACTTCATTTATTTCCACACAAATCTCACTCGTAATCGCGATTTAATCATTATCAAACAGACAGTTACAAGTTAAATGTATGTAAGTCTTCCAAGTGAACAAACCGCTATGAAATTGTATATTGAACTAATAACTGACGCTAAGTAGTAGCGACGAAGAACGAATATATTGTTATTTGATCGAACGGGGCGGCGAGCTGTTGTTAAAGTGAATCCCGATCCTGTAACGGGATAGCCGGGAAGACCCGCAACGGCGACGGCTTCACGAAGGATTAAGGAATTTGTTTCTTAATTTATCTAAAGCTAAACTAACCTATCGAAACTTGGATGAGACGGGTTATACGGAACGCCGTTTTTATGAGATATTACAGGAACAATAGGGGCGTATATCCTAGTATATTATAAACTTTAGCAATTGTACGTGAACCCCTTATGTTTCGCTGGAGCTATTTCAACACAAAGTTTCCACTTTTACGATAATGTCAGCCATTGCCATTCAAACGCGCTAAAACTTTATCAATGTGTGTGAAAGGATAAGCGTTCGGCTCCCGTCTAATACATACGTATAACATCACATCACGTACGAATCGCTACATCCATGAACTTGAGCGGGTAACAGTCTTACTTCAATGTGTATGATATGACGGTATTTTTTACAATAAAGTAAATAAAATAGGCCGTAATATTGCATAGAGTGCATATATGTAACATACTAATGCTTTAGACGATACAATTGAAACAAGCTCTTGTGTGTGCACGGCAGACTTGGTTTTCGGTAGATCCTTGATTGGGCAGAATCGGCTTTCAACAGAACCGTCTTGTGGCAGAATACAGATTCAGATACCTAAATTAAAAATGTGTATGATTTTTTTTCTGTGTCCGTCTATTTGTTCCGGCTAATCTCGGTAATGGCTGGACCGATTTTAACGAGACTTTCACTGGTAGATACCTAATATTACAAGGATGTTTTACAAAGACAAAGACATGGTACAAAGATGGTTTACTAAAACCAACCATGGAATTAAGTCTACGCGGGTGAAATCTCTGAGCACAGCTAGTATACAATAATATCTACATACACTAACGCCTGTATTCCCCGAAGGGGTAGGCAGAGAAGGTGTTGTAATCACAACACTTTCTTTTCACCGAAGGTGATTAATTGCCAAATAGTCAGGTGGGTAAGTTTTTTGAGAAACTCATTGGTACAGGCCTCGCTGGAATTGGACCACCACGGCTCTTTATAAAATAATATCTATAGGTGTATATAACAGTTACGCATATACTTGTATTACTTTATTCCGTACAAAATATATACGTTACATGCTTTCCTTATCAATTTAGCACTTCATCAAATTCTGATTAGAATCTGGCATTGTATGGAAATTCAATAGAACATTGTATCAAGCTGGGCCCATTTTCGTTTTATAAAAATCTGATAAAGGTTTGACAAGCTGAGACAATGGAACTCTATGTATAACAGTAAATCACTGGTGCCAAATAGGCCATTTACTTCATGCTGCGTATTTTTTTTAAATCTTTTATTCGGCAATGTATGAACTAGACTTCTAAATGAATAATCATTTCTGAGACATACATATGCTCACGCCTGTATTCCTAGAAGGGGTAGGCAGAGTTGTTGTAATAACAACACCCGGTTTTCACCGAAGATGATTAAGTGCCAACGTGATAGATGGTGGGTCTATCGTCGTCTCACTATACATACGGCTTTAAATTAATTGAATAAAGCACGCGGTATAAAATCACTGTAAATAAGTTTTTACAAAAATTCATTGGCGTAGGCCCCGCTGGGATTCGAACTTTCATCGCTTGCATAGCAGGCGACTGTTCAATCCCCGAAGCTACCATGGCAATTTCTGAGAATATCTGAGATTTGTAAGCACTTTTGGCTAACAATATTGTTAACGTTCGTAGTATAGGTAGAACAACCAGTGAAAACTTGGCTATATTTTCGCTATGTTCGGATAAATTTCCTGGCCCGCGGACGACCCTCCTGCTTTAAACTGCAATAAATTCAGAACCCTTCGCCATAACCTGCAATAAATCCGGGATGCCGTATATTAATGTAAACTTTTTGACTTACAATTTAATTCATCAAAACACGCCAACCGCTTTTCACCGGAGAAATGGTAAACAAGCTTTTTGGAAATGTTTATTTTCAGTATTTTATAATTGATAATATATTTTTTTATGCTATTACATGGTACATAAGGATGGCCCACACTCCTTTCTGCCTTATTTTATTTATTTTATTTTCTTTATTAGGTTCACCAACAATTGTTTACACTACAGAGCTTAGATCTAGTAACATAGGTTTTATTTTTATTTTATGTGAGTGTAACAATCACTTATAGGCGAACACCGCAAGTACTATAAAAACAGTTAATTACACATTAAAAAAAATGACAAAAACAAGGTAACATAAATAATAATACATTAACTGGAATTTTGTAGATTAGACAAGTATTCGCAAAATTTCTTTTTTTTGGCAAAGAAATCGTAATGTTATATATCTATACTGTCGCTGACCATATTGCCTTCCCTAGAGAATCACGGAAGATTCAGACAAATTGTAAGTTAAGCAGCAGATTATATTAAACTAGCTGTGCCGTGCGGTTTCACCCTTAATATTTGTTTTAAATAAAAGAGCCTAACTTACTCCTTGTAACATTAGCTATCTGCCAGTGAAAAAGTCCCGTTAAAATCAATCTAGCCGTTTCAGAGATTACCCAGAACAAACAGACGGACAATAATAGATTTTTCTATGTCGGTTCCTTGTATACTTTTTTTCTAATTATTAGGTACCAATACTTTGCGTTTTTAAACTCGTGATAATTTCTCAACGAAATTTCCGATTGTAATAAGACAAACAGTATTTTACTTCTACATAAATACCCTTGATAATATAATGCTTAATTTGGATAAGGATTAATATTACGATACATATTTAACGTAGTTTCTTTCTTCGGACGATTTAATATTTTTTATGAACATAAAAGCGGTTATTGTGACTAAACTATGATAGTTAGATAGGAACTCTCGCGTACTTTTTTTAGATCATAATAAGACCTACAAACCGGTAGTACATCATTTTGTTCTATTGTCGATATTTTTTGCAGCGCACGCATGAATGGGTATTCGTATTTACACCTTGGGTAACATAATTGCAATTTTCTTATGGAACCCAAATTTTTTTAAAAATAAAATATTGCCTATATCCTCGATAAATGGACTATCCAACACAGAAACAATTTTTGAGAGCAAGTAAAAGTAAGAGAACAAACAAACTCTGCTGCTTTATGATATTAAGTAGTATAGATTATTACTTTGTGCACGAGACATAATCAGTGCCACAGGCTTTTTTAAATTATTTATATAAAATCCGCTAAAGTCAAAGTACCTACACGAACTGTGGTCCCCTAGGGCTGTACCCTTCTCATCATAACATTTAGCGCGATACAGCAACGAATAACACGCAAATAAAATGAGATAACGTAGCCCTAAAATGTATCATTCAAATCTGTATAATATGTATGTAGATAGGATTCTACGAGTATTTATAGAAAATCAACTGACTTACGGGAGTTCAAAGGAAGAGAGAAGCTTGGGTTGTGACACAGTTAATGCTATGTCGTAGGGCTCATCTACAAGTTACAAAGTGAGAATTTCCTGCAGGTAGTAGCGTAAAATTATTCCTCATTTTTCCTTCATCTTCGATTCACGCCCACATCATTCGCGTGGGATTTGGTAAATAAACGCCTTTGAAAGATAAAATCCCATGACAACCAATACATTTTTCGGAATTCATTATGACGGCTAAAAACAGCTCTTAAAGCTTTTCTTTCAACTAAATTTGCCGTAAATAATATATACCAATACCAGCAGTGTGACATAATAGATACATATGCTCACGCCTGTATTCCTCGAAGGGGTAGGTAGAGGTGTTGCAATTACAACACACACTTTTCACCGAAGATGATTAAGTGCCAACGTGACAGATGGTGAGTCCATCGCCGTATCAGGCACTATACATACGTCTTTGAATTACTTCTCAGAAATATGCAGGTTTCCTCACGATGTTTTCCTTCACCGTAAAGCACGTGGTGTGAAATCACTGTACATAAGTTTTTTAGAAATTCTCATTGGTACAGGCCCCGCTGGGATTCGAACTTGTGTCGCTTGCGTAGCAGGCGACTGCTCAAAGCTCAAGGCCACCACGGCTCTCGGCAATGTGACATAGGTCACATTAATAGATAGATACTTTATGTGAACATAGTAATTTTGCTATATTATCGCCCTAGATCTTCTTGTGTTGAAATTGACCTAGTAACGTACCTACTGTTTTAAATGACTTTGCTTTGTGAAATTATATTACACAGAACTTTCTTCAAATATACTTTTTTGTTTCTTCAGATTTATTATTTATATTTAGTCATGTGTATCATAGTCGAACTTATGAAATTACCACCAATTTAAAGACGCGGCGCCTGTTGGACCCCATTTTCTTTAATGCATTTAAAAACTGAAGAAAAACTACATGAAGGAGTTCCATCTTATTTCCGTAACTTGGTCCTTGAATGCATGAAAGTTTAATAAAAGTGTCATATTCCAACACAGACAAAGTGTAATCTCTCACTGAAGTTGCGCAGGTGCCGCGAAATGTTTGACAAGTTAAAAGCCGTATGGAAACACACACGTTTGGATTAAATCTAAAATCACATCACTCTATAGTATAATATATAATCATGATTCCAATTAACAGTAATAGCACACTCCGTACTTTACGGTGAAGAAAAATTTTGTGAGGAAACCTGCATGCGTCTCGGAAGTAATTCAAATACGAATGTATTGCCTGACACTTAATCATATTCGGTGAAATCTGGGTGTTGTTGTTATAAAACCTCTGTTCACATGTCATCATGAGGACAGATGGCCGCCTCAGTAACTATTCCGCATTATACTAATTTGACTTTAAATTCCCTCTGAGGCATCTCTTACTTTCTTTCATAAGGAAGAAATAATGTACATGTTCTCTTCAGTTCAATGCTTGCTGTGTGACATCAATGCACTTAAGTTTAAAAATATCTAATAGTTTTAAAACCTTTTTTTTTTAACTTATACGCTTGCGACGGTTCAAACAACTTGGTCAGATTATACCAATTAGATATGTTCTCAATACACGACAAAAATAACAGACTACACTAACAGGTGTTTATTTTATTTTTGAATCGTGTCCTTAGAAATACCTAGAGAACCTACATACATATTAAACGTATACTCCCGAGTGTATCTCATTGGGGTAGGCAGAGACCACCGTTTTCCACATGCTACGATCCTAACATATTTATTTCGCCACATTCATGCATACCATCCTACAATTCCACCGAATTTGACCATAATGATGAAAAAAAAAACCTAGAATAGTTAATTTTAACCATGATTATTATATCAAATCAAACTTGAAGTACCTTTTAATCAATATGCCTACTCAAGAAAAAACATAATTTATACCGAAACATATTCGCAACGGAATCTATCGGAATAAACATTAATTCGTTGTTTTCATTGTCGTCGAATCCCCAGAGACGTAGTACGTAACGCGATAGAACATTTAGCACAGACAACTGTGTGCTTAATCAATAACCGATGTCTCTTTGTGATTACTGTAGTCTGTGGACTTCTGTGACGAGCACGAGCACACACTGGCTCATAGCACCTTGTTTCGTCAGTGATTCATTAAGCAACTTGGCGACTGAAGCGCAGTTGGTCAACTTTGTAGATGCAATTTGCAACACCCCTGTTTGGCATAACCTATCCTAAACTCGAGTTAACTGTATATGAATATAATAATAATCACACTGTCCGTGATACTATTAGCAATTGATGAATCGAAATAAAAAAATATATTTTGCCGTGATTGCGTATTAGTTTAGCTGGAAATGTGTGTGAAAACACCCACTTGTTACAATACATAGTTTAAACCAAGACTAGAAAAATCTCTGACTAAAAAGATGTACATCCCTTTTTAAATCCATTCCAAATAAAGAGATGGAACTACTTTTGAACCAAGGTTTATATCAGACGTTTCGTAATAAGACAGGGACAGGGTTTAATTATTAAGAAACTTTAAGCTTTGACATTTCATTTTACGGTACGTGAATACGTAAATACGTGATCATGGTTGGCCCCCAGGATTAGCTAAATATATTTTATATTATTGCAAGAATGTTCCTTGAAAACACAAATCGGTTGTAATAGAGTCGTATGATCTCTTGCCTCCTCACTGAGCTCTAGAATCTAACTAACTTCATACAACATGAACGAGCAGTGTGGAGGTCTTATATATTAATTAGCAAATGGACAAATATTTAACCCAGCCCCGGTGGTTTGTTATCGCCGACGCCACCCCTATGTAAATACTATCGATCTGACCTTGTCTCTAAAAACAAACGGTTCCTAATGTAACATGTTGATTATTGTAGGTACATTAAAATAGTGGAGACATTTACCAACAATGTTTCTACCTATTTTTAAACAGAATGTAATGATACAATGGAAGTAAATTTTTTGTCCATCTACTTGATTCTGAAATATTATTATGAATCAAGTTGATTGACACTTGATTCAGTAAAATACTTAGCGAAAATATTTTTTTATAGGATAAGTCTAGGGGACGAAGACTCTGCATGATATATTTCAATTTATCTCAAATCTTTTTTTGAACGCAGATATCATAGATTTCATAGGTACCAGTTGTTTTACGCTACATAATTTGGTTTTCTCGCCATTCATATAAATAACCAGCTGTGCCCCGCGATTTCACCCGCTAAGACATAATTCCGTGGGTGGCTTTATTTCGCGGGAACCAAATTTGAAAAAAAAGGTTCCCCTATGTTACTCCTTTTAACATCAATATTATGCCAAAAAAATGCTGTTGATTGGTACCTTTAGACAGATAGACGTAAAGCGATATTAAAAAATGTTTTCTTTTTTTTTAAATATTAGTACAGTATACACTTTCATAAACATTTAGTGAAAATCTGTTAATTTGGAATTACAAGATCCATCAATATTATTCTATACATACATACAGATAATTACTATATCTATATAGATAGATGTATAGACATTCATACAAAGCCAGGTAGAACCACATCAAGTTGCACGTAAAATGCACACCAATGTTTACCACACCGAGACACTTATCGAGTGCTCAATGAACTTTATTGACACATTCACTTGCCCCGCTTGCTAGGGCTGCTTCCATTTTTGTACTTGTCTAATCAAATGTTTAATTGGGACTCATTTTACTAGTACGCGTTTCCACCACAGCGTAATGTTTACTAAATGCCAACTGTCAATTCTTTGAAGGTCATAAGTGCCTTACCTTAAATCTTTAGATTGTAAATCATTTTAATTTTTTAATTATACTAGTATACTATATGCATAAAAATATCAAGAATATAGATACACCAAAATACCAACAGATTAAATATACAACTAGAAATTTGTTTGCACTAAAAAGGTATCGACACGCTTACACAGCCTGAAACTGCGAATGATGGTACATAATACCCCAGAGATTGGCTCTGATTTTGAATGGGAGTTCCTGTTGTGAATGAGTGTAAAATATTTCTTGTGAAGCTATTACAATTTTTACCTCTTATATAACAGAAAGCTTACTATATTTATAATTATGTCATTCTGAGGATTTGAAATTACTTTGTAAAAAGTCTAATCGAATAAAGATACTTTTGACTTTGACTTATCATTCTTATAGCAGTGAAGTTTAACAAACTTCTTAGCTTCGACGTTTAATTTTGGTATCACGAAATGAAACGTCAAAGCTAAGAAGTTCTTAATGCATACATATACTCACGTCTGTATTCCCCGACGGGGCAGGCAGAGGTGTTGTAACAACAACACCCACTTTTCGCCGAATATGATTAAGTGCCAACGTGACAGAGGGTGAGTCTTTCGTCGTCTCAGGCACTATACATACGTCTTTGAATCACTTCTAAGATATATGCAGGTTTCCTCACGATGTTTTCCACCACCTTAAAGCACGTGGTGTGCAATCACTGCACATAAGTTTTTTTTAATTAAAACTCATTGGTACAGGCCCCACTGGGATTCAAACTTGCGTCGGGTGCGTAGCAGGCGACTCATACCCCACAGTCACCAAGGTGCTTCTTAATACCTACGTTCGGCTTTAACCGTGTTAGTACGAATTGTAATTTTCACAATAAAAAAAACAGATATATTTCACAACTCACTCAGTAAATTTAAGTCTGATATCCTTAATTAGTATTGTTGAAATATTAAGAATGCTATTAGTTAATATTTTTACACCTAGGACTAATATAGAGTGTATCTTTGTAAATTTGTTATAATCTTTGGACACTGTTTGTCATATAATTAACTACTTCAATATCTTATTTTGTTTCCCATTGACTGTGTTGGCTGGTTCCTACGTGGAAGGCTTCTTATTCTCTCTTCTTATCTTATCTTCTTATTTTGCATGTAAAATAATAACACAACCATTGGCGAACAAAACTGTAATGTCATTGTCATAAAAAATTCGTATAAAAACATAGAGAATATTCCTAACAAAAAGGTTGGATGGAAATCTGTCGCTGACAGACTGTTTGTGTCTTTTTGAATAATAAAATAAAATAAATAAAAAAATCTGTATATAATTTGTGTGTGCTGCAGCCCTGCAATATAGTTTCACAACACGTGGAAAGGTTTGCTCTCAATGTTAGAAAGTATACGCTCATTGGAGTACCTAATTACTCAACGTACAACGTTTCAGCTCTCCTTATACCATGTTTACTCTACTGTCGTTAAACCAAGTCTACCTACTCGTTACGGGGCTTAACACTTTAAAGTATCCGACACAGTTGTATTTCTACCAGCTTTACTTCTATAAATAAATGAATAGCACGTAAGCACAGGATCCGTCACGAGTTTTGAGAGCTCAACCAAAAAATTGTGGATACAGGTGTCATTACGATGTATGAGGGCTGACCTTGAATATTAATCATTAAAGGCCATGGTGACCTTGGGGTTTGATTACTCACCACATGCTTTACCGTGAAGGAAAACATCGTGAGGAAACCTGCATATGTCTGAGAAGTAATTCAAAGACGTATGCATAGTGCCTGAGACGGCGATAGACTCACGCTATGTCACGTTAAACATATTCGGTGAAATGTGGGTATTGTTGTTACAACACATCAGCTTACTACCCCTTCGGAGACCATTCTGGGAAGGCGTGGGCATATTTATTTATATTAGAAGTAGTCATTTTATGAGTCTGTCTCAGTCACTTTTTCGCTGAGCGCTCATAGCTCGTGACGACACCTGTTACGTCACATGTATTGGTTTGCACTCAGTCCATACAACACCTACCCAAAAAAAATACTATTGCACTCAGAACTCGTAATGGTACCTTGGGGATGGTTATTATCGTTTAAGCAGCACGTATTAAGAACATCTTATCGTTGACGTTAAATTTTACGGTACAAAAATGAAACGTCTAAGCTCAGACAGAAGTTCTTAATACGCTCTGATTAAACCGATGATGATAGCCTTCCTGAACTATTTTTATTCCGTGTTAGACTTTGGTGAGTCCAGTTAGCGAGAATTCGATAATAACGAGAAATTCCGAATTTCCCTCTATTTGGTTTTCATTTCAATTAACGTGTGATTGTTCATGTTTAATTTACGAATAACGAGGAGCTAAATCATTATATCGTGTATTTTAGTCAAAACTGATATCTACTATTTAATGTTCTCATTGTTATGTTTTACTCACTAATTTAACAAAAGCGTACATTTCGGTTAACGTTGTAATACTTAAAGAGGGGTCATATATTTTTTGTGATTTATTTTGTATTACTCAAAATAATAGAATAACTTTTTTGAAAAGAGTAATTACTGAATTTCTTGCCAGGTTCTTCTCAGCCTTCCGAACCCGGCGGTAGCGTGTATTAAACTGTTTTATCATGTCGTTCTGAGGATTTGGAGGATTTTTTTCAAAAGTCTAATCAAATAAAGATATTTTGAATTTGAAATTTCATGTACATTTAGAAGAATATGATGCTTTTATTCTAGATTAGTTTAAACTCGAATCAAATTGAGAATCCTAATAGATTTTATATAAAACTTATTCCCAATGCACCTTATAATTGAATGACGTATGACCTAATTTAGATTTTAATGATTCTTCATAATTCAGGGGAACGATTGTACAATAAAACTAGCTGAAAACCGTAAGAAATGTCGGTTGTCTAGTCAGCGTGATGTTGCAGAACATAAACTTTCACAATGACTAATTATAATTTGCAATTTATACGTATGCTTACGCCTGTATTCCCCGAAGATATAGGAAGAGGTGTTGTAATAAAAACACCCACTTTTTACCGAAGATGATTAAGTCGCAACGACAGATAGCTTTGTATAGCGCCGTCTCAGGCACTATACAAAGCTATAGTTATTTTTTATTTCTTATATTTTTTACAATTTCATTCAAACACGGGGCAATAATAAAGTGCAAGGAAAAATTCCTTGCACTTTATTATTAAAAGAAGTACGTTTGTTTTGCCTAAAGGTTTGTCTAGTTATAGATCGAACGTAGTCTGATAAAGTTCACTGGATTTATATTATAGAGATAAAATTTAATTTGGTCTAGAGCAAATCGTTCAACTTACTAAGAAACAAGGTACACGGAGTTTTAAAATTTTAATAGAAAACCTTGGCATAAAAACACAAAGTACTTTAAAAAGTATTGTTTAGTACTTCTAAAGTACCTGAGTAGGTATATTGTAAAATATAGTGCATAGAAGTTTACGTTTGAAAAGCAGCTCGAGAACCCTTGGAGTGTGTACTTAATGTTCGCGCAGTAGGCAAGAGGCTTAATTAAAATGTTTAAACGCTCGCCAAAACGAAAGAACCCTATTAAAACAAGTATTATAAAGAGCCACGGTAAACTATTAACTCTTTGGTCTTATATATTTGTAGATTATGCCCTGATTTTTTTTATAATAAGCAATGATACCAATAAAATTTCATCAGTCGGTCTGATACTATGCTTATTGTAAAACAAAGCAACTTATGCTCTTCGTTCTTGAATAATATTTTTCTCTATCAAGGGTCCTCGAAAGGGTAAACAGAGTACATTAGACATTCATATACATTATTTATTATTATTAATTTATTTTAAGTACAGAGTTAACATACATACATACATATGCTCACGTATTCTCTCTATTCCTGTATTCCCCGAAGGAGCAGGCAGAGGTGTTGTTGTCACAACACCCACTTTTCACCGAATTTGTTTAAGTGCCAACGTGATAGATGGTGAGTCTATCGCCGTCTCAGGCACTATACATACGTCTTTGAATTACTTCTCAGAAATATGCAGGTTTCCTCACGATGTTTTCCTTCACCGTAATGCACGTGGTGTGAAATCACTGTACATAAGTTTTTTAGAAAAACTCATTAGTACAGGCCCCGCTGGGATTCGAACTTGCGTCGCTTGCGTAGCAGGCGATTGCTTTAACCCCGAGGCCACCACGGCGCCCGAGTTATACAATTAACAGTTTAGATTAGTAGTACACATGAGAAAGGGTTAACATTATAATAAGAAGTTCTATGTGTTGGGTACATACATACTAATTTCATAATACAGTGAGTTGGGTATGTGGAAAGAGTAACTGTTACATTGAATTTCCAGGGGTTCCCAAACTAGGCTGAGCCTGTATCTTAAGTTTAAAAAAATATAATAAAGGTGATTTCTAATCTGAAAAGTGTTTTTCAGTGTGAAAGTTTTGTTAACGTGTGGATATAGATAATTGCTTGCTGCTGAGAGGGTGGAGCAACTTCTCGGTATCGTCATAGTCGATGCATGATAGCATTTATGTTATTTAAATTTAGTTTATTTGAAATAGCAATTCTGCAAGTCGCAGTGAATGGTAACCGCACTGTATATGGCTGGTTGGGCAACTCTTGGGAATCTTGTGGCAAAGTTTGTCCTAGACCTGGGAATTAAAAGAGGAGGCATAAATATGATGTCAAGGTCTTTTATTTTATAAAATATTTAATTATTACGACATTTAATTTGGTCGTCATTGACAAGTTGCCGCCCATATTGAATATCCTGATTGGTACTTATATTTTTGGCTAAATTTAACTAAAGCAAGTTTTACTAAGTGTGGTGTTAAATCAAAATATAGGGTTGACAAATTAAGATTGAAGAGTTTTCTGTTAGTACCTTTAACAGAGTCATCAACAATAACATCAGAGACAAATGGAATTTGCAAATGTGTATTGTGTTCCGAACCATGAAAGATGGAAGATAGTGATTACGGAATTGCTTTTAAAATAATTGTTGCAAAGATCTGGAAGGTCTATCGAGTTCTCTTTCAATGACTCTGCATTTTTTTTCGTTGCTCAAACCTATTTATTCTTTGGAGTTTTCCGTCTGTTCAATACCCCTATCACGGGTTTGCCACCGTTTTCATCATGTATACTCGCTAGCGTCTCCGCCAAACATTTGCAGGGACACCTATCGGTGACGTGAGGAACTAAAATGTCTCATACAAATATTGCGAGTGACGCTATCGAGTATAATTTACAAAAACGGTAGCAAACTCGTGATAGGGGTACTGAATGATCTAATGTAATGTATTAGTTGAAGCTCTTATGATGTGGATTTTTCCTATTCCCCTTTTAACTCAAACTCAACGTCTCAGCAAACTAGCTATGTTCGGCGTCTTGCTTATTTGAGCATCAGTCATTATAATAGTGTCAGTCATTATACAGAAAGCCGTGGTGGCCTCGAGGTTTGAGCAGTCGCCTGCTACGCACGCGACGCAAGTTCGAATCCCAGCGGGGCCTGTACCAATGAGATTTTCTAAAAAACTTATGTACAGTGATTTCACACCACGTGCTCTACGGTGAAGGAAAACATCGTGAGGAAACCTGCATATTTCTGAGAAGTAATTCAAAGACGTTTGTATAGTGCCTGAGACGGCGATAGACTCACCATCTGTCACATTGGCACTTAATCAAAAATTCGGTGAAAAGTAGGTGTTGTGATAACAACACCTCTGCCTACCCCTTCGGGGAATACAGGCGTGAGCATATGTATGTCATTATAATAGTTGTAAACAGTTGGCGAAAACATAAAAGTGATTTTATTATAAAATTCCCTTTGTGGTTACGCGTAAAAATCTTGTGTGCAGATGACCAAGTCATATTGATGCTTATTTTGAGTTCCAAATGTACATGCGTATGTCAAGTCTCTTGCGACGAGTTGTTGAATAATATTATATATACAGAATATACATATAGACACGCGTATCTTTTATCATAACTAGGTACTGAAGCCACAATGCTAACAATATAACATGATAGTAATTCCATATTTGGTAAAGATAAACCATTGCCTACGTGTAAACCAATCCTCGCTCACTATACTAGGTATTTGCATCATCTACTAACGCACATGCATGTAAGTCCTTATATATACAAGGCTGTGTTAGTGTAGCTAATCAATGTAAGTGAGCTGCGATTAAAAAGCACTCACTTGAAGACCCATGTGCGAAGACCGGTCAGAGCAATACGAGCATTAGGTACTTCTGTCGAACATAAAACAGATGCCCCTACGTTTAATGGAATGCAACCTTTTAAACAATTTTTATTTGATGTCTACCACAGTTTCTCAATAAAATTAACAAGTACGTGCCTGGTCTACTAACAGTTCGCTGAAACAAGGATTTTTATGGACAGAATTCTAATGCTTCTGAATATTTATGACTCTCTAACTGGACTTGAGTTTTTGTTTGCACTCTTCGATAGAAGTTAGCACTCAATAAAATAAATAAATAATGGCGCCGTCAAAATACGAAAACACTCCATACAGTATTCTATTATTGGCACAGAGGCGAAACAGAATTCTTTGTTAGATCTTTAACAAAAGACTTTTGTTAAAGGTCTAAAAAAGAATTTGTTTCCATAACGATGACATTAAAGGCTATCATATCACGTATCAATTCAAGATTGGCATTAGAACATTATGTGCACAATTTGTCTGCACTATAAGCTTTACGAACCTTATGGAAGAAAAAATGTAATGGTACATACAAATGCTCATGCCGAGGTCTTGTAATAACAACATCCACTTTTCACCGAAGATCATTTAGTGCCAACGTGACAGATGGTGAGTCCATCGCCGTCTCAGACACTTTACATACGTCATTGAATTACTTCTCAGAAATATGCAGGTTTCCTCACGATGTTTTCCTTCACCGTAATGCACGTGGTGTGAAATCACTGTACGTAAGTATTTATTTAGAAAAACTAATTGGTTCAGGCCCCGCTGGGATTCGAGCTTGCGTAGCTTGCGTAGCAAACGACTGCTCAAACCTCAAGGCCACCACGGCTCTTTGTTGTGATGTAATGGTGAACAAATCTATAATAACAGCCGGCGAAATCGTGGTGAAAAGTGGCACGTATCCTTGCCTAGTGACGTAATGAAAGTAGGAATATTAAAATTTATGCTTTTTAGGTAGGCAGACTTGCAAAAACTACTTACCGTTCACTTGCGATCATATCACATACCAACACCTTGAATCCCTCATTATCAAATGTATGTATACAGAACGGCGACGTCGACACCAAAATATTAGCGACTGAAAGCAAAAGAAACCGCGGCCGGAGTCCCACTCACTGAACTGATCAAACCCATAGCATTCTAAACAACTTCTTCACAAAGCTCTACCTACACAAAATTATCGCACACGATGGTAAGACGCCGCTCGTACGCAAAAAGCTACTGGCATTAAGAAATCAATTCAAGAAGGAGATGACTGCTAAGAGGTATTGTGATTTATTTCGAAGAAAGTCACAGAATAAATAATTGGCAGTATTTTCAGTTCGCTGTTAGTCGTGACGAGTCAATGCTCATGACATTCGGATTAAGTTCGATATCAGTGCCGACTGACGGCTGTCAATTCATTAGGCCCTGCTTTGTATCGCGTGAGCTTTTCCAAATGTTATCCATCTATGATCGATCGATCCCGTGCATTAAACTAAATTGTTCCTTAACTCGCCCATCTTAAAGCTTAGTTTTGAATGTTTTTCGAGTTTCAAATACTTTAAGGAAAACCCTCCCTATATAGGCGTGATACCTTTATGTTGGGTATCGTAAAATAAAAGATGCAAACTGGCGACGATTGTGAGCCCTTCTTTGCTAACAGATATTGAAACCATGCATTACTGTATATGTGCTGCCGGTACACCTGATGCTCCCAATTGTTCCACATAAATTCATGTGAACCTGTTTGATTGTAAACCTTACTGTGTTTCAGCGTAGATATAAAATTTGAGTGAACAGTTTCAATTAACTCTTCATAACAGGGTGCCAAATCCTGGAAGGTATTTCGCCCCACGATGAAATTGAAATTTAGGCTCTTTTTTATTTATTAATGAAACTTTAGTTTAACTATTTTTGTAGCGAATATAAATATAAGTGAGAAAATATGTAAACATTATAAGCTTGTGTATTTTAAGCAATATAATTTATCAAATGCCAAAATATAAAATTCGGTATTAAATATTTACCTACCTATAGGTAGGCGAAAAATTCACCAAACAATATTTTCGGTGAAAAATTGTGTATTTATATTCTTTTGCAAACCGTATACCTAACAGTAAAGTGTTATAAGCAAATTGATTTACTTGGTATTTTATGGCAAATTTAAGTGCTTAAATGGGGCTTAAATAGGACAAATATATCATTTTCATTTTCATTTTTATTCATTGAAGCCAAAAAAAAGTCCATATTGGCTGCTGTGGCTGAACAATTGAAATATATCCTTGAATAAATATGATTTATTAAAACCGCTTTTTTAATGCTTAATGGCCAGCGCTTGCTCCGAGCAACTTTAAAAAAGACTTTGAACGAGAGATTATTGATCTCTCGTCATGAAACTTAAAACAAACCTTTTATGGCTTTCAAAGCTAACAAGACTTATGTCTGAAATGTTTAAATTCATTAAGCTTAGTTTTACCACTAGATCACGCAACACGCATACATTCTACAAACAGTCCTAAATTCGTAAAAAAATGCTAGATAGAAAATAAACCTAATACATATATGCATAAAGATGGTATTGGCAGGTGAGTAGAAGGTTTGGTGGCGCGTGCACTATCTCACAATGGCACTCCTCGGAGCTGACTCCTCACTTACCACCATTACCGGCTACGTTAGAGAGTCTCTAGTGCCACTGACAATTTCTAAAGGAAATGTACTCTATGGATGATTCCTATTTTATAAAGTAGTCGCTATTGCCGAGTGGTATAAGTAGTAATTTGCGTGTTCTTGGCCAAGGCGATCACAGAGTGTAGACAGAGTTTAGGTATTAATATGTTTTAAAATTGAAAGATATCGCTTGCGTATTTATCCTAATTTCTTATGGGAATGTTAAATAGCGCCCAAAACGGCGTGTGTAGGAAGTTTTACGTCTCCATACAAAAAAGCGCCAAACGCAAGGTCAAGCTACGACGCGCGACGTTCACACGTGTCAAAGCCTTGGGGGCACTGTGTTTCTTAAAACTGAAGTGATGTCTGACCACGAGTAAATAAATAGAACTATGAGAAACGGAAAAAATACGGTTAAAAACATGGTCAGGATATATTTGGGTCATACAATATATTTAAGTGTACGTCTATTATAAGGAACGTCATTGATTAAAATATTACGTAGAAGAAATATTTAAATCATGGACGTAAACTTACCAACTATGAATCTGAACAGTCCACAGAATGGAGTTTAGGCCCGCTTCTTAATTTTTCATTTAAGAATCTATTTCAATTCAAATCATAGAATATTCTAGTATTATTACTCAATTACCATTAAATATTAAAAAAAAATTAAATTTTAACAATTCACGCTATATTCACTTTAATTTTGCCTGAACATGTGTATGTGTATGACCCATTTTCATAAAGGGTTTGTCTGTGGCACATAATCATCTTTGGTGATAAGTGCGTTTTCTAACACCTCTGTCTCTAGGAAGCATTCTTCCTCGAGAAAAAAAGCTGAAAAGGCTAGAAGATATACAAACACACTTCATAGGCTCACATTTGTAGAGCTATTAATTGGGAACGTCAATCAATATCGAATACAAGTCTAGCCTATATACACAAAGAACTGTAAATACAACACGTCTTTCAGCTTCAGCAAATAGTATATTACATTTTGCGAATGGTGCTTCGCGATCCAATTTTAACGACTTCACAGTGTTAGTTTTCCTAGACCTATTAAATTCACGGAGTTGAAAGTAGCTTAAAGTACCTTTACAAAGACTAAATCTGACTATTGATTTCAGAACAGTCTACATTATAATAACTTGAGGAAAGGTGAGAAACATGTGCTGTGTGTGTCGCGTGGTATAAATATACAACCGCTATGATACCGCTATGATTTTCCCTTACTATGATATTATTATTTCCTGGAGTAAAAAAAATTATTCCTGCATAACTGCTTAAATATAAGTTTTGAATACATTTTATTTAATATTTTTAAAGTATAGTTTAGGTTGTGCATTGTGGATAAGGGTTAAAAAAATCATTTTGAGGACCGTCTTTCCCAAAATAATTATTTTCACACATTTTTGAGTTCCCCTATCGTTCTGAGCGAAGTTATCATTTGAAAATGGACTCTTGGATTGAGGCTACCAACCAAACATATAATAGTCATGTTAAAGTAAATTAAAACATTTTCATACAGAAATAGTAGTACGTAAAGTGGTCCTTTTGAAGCAATCAGTGGCTCCGAATTGCTGGAATGAAGTCCGAATGTCAATGTAGTATTGTAATTGGCGTCTAAGCATCTCGCCGCCATCTGGCCTCTGTTAAAGTGCTCCTAATATTGGCATATGCCGTAACTGTTTGCGCTCGTCTTTATTCACCAATTTACTTACATTTGAGCTCCGCCCCGCGGCTCGTAAAGTAATATTATCCACCGCTGGGCGAGGGCAATAGTGCCTCTTTTACGGGCCGCGAGCGAGCGTCACATGGGAAATTATTTGACGTGGCGTTTAATGGATTTTTGCCTTCATAACACGCTACCTACAGCCAAATAAAAATACATGTACACCTACTTATAAAAAAGAACACGCTCTCGTTACGTTTTTATTGCATAATATTAGGGAAAGTCGTTCGAAGAAATCGTAAAGATATACTACTGGTTTCTAATGAGTTTTACATATGAACCTTTAACATTAGCCATAACCGTTGTAGACAAGACGAGAGATGTCTTGAACTCAATTTATAAAGACGGCTTTTAAGTGCCATATCTAGTAGAAACAAATCACTTTATTGTAGAGAGATCTTTATTTTCACATTATTTTTCCTCACCAGAATATGGCGTAACAAGCCTAGAGCTGCTTGAGCTGCGCGTGCCAGCCCACGTGCCCCTAGGGTCGCGCGCGGAGCTGTCGTGCCGCTGGCAGCTCGCACCCGCCGACGTGCTGTACTCCGTCAAGTGGTACAAGGACGGCAAGGAGTTCTTCCGCCACGTGCCCCGGGACCTCGAACCCAGGAGGAAGTTCCCACTGCCCGGAGTTGATGTTGAGGTCAGTGACTACTGTGCCAGTTTTATCATGAGAAAGATTGTGAAATATGTTGTTTTTAAGTAGGGACAAAAATATTAAAATTAATTCGCTTGGCATCGTTGGGAAGAAAAGTCAGAAATATCCGACTCAGTCCTTCCCCTATAAATGTATATAACGAACAAGTAGTTCGCCTCTATGTTTCTCGAAGGTGTATGCAGAGTTACAGGTACTGATAAAAAACTCAAGTATGACAATGGCAATGGATATGGGAACAAATCCAGACTCCAGGCTGCTACTGGGAAATTACAGATGGAAAAACTCAATAATAATCTGCGAGACCTCATGTTTCGTCCACAACATAGCGACCACTAGACCAAAGAGGCAGCCTTTAGTTCCGTAGTAAATTAAGTCTAAAATGCAATACTACATTGCAAATACAAAGCAAATAGGGAAACGCCGCTCGAAGCCCCTTCCACAGTCAACATGTTTATTTTAAGCCGGATAAGCACATAATGAGGATAAACTTTTAGAGTAGACACGTCTAATTGGATTAATTTAGTTGCAATGCCAGTTTGCTTAGGTCTCTGCGCGGAGAACAATATATAACTGAACCGGATATTACATACTGAAGAGCGGCAGGTGTAAACAGAGTTGCTCGCGAGAGGAACATTCCTACTTTCTTTTATTAAACCACTACAGGCTGCATTCTCATCACAAACCCATTCCATTTTTAATTAAAGTTTTTCATACTATCTAGGATCTAATATGTATTAGTAAATAATGTTTTGGGTGTAATTATAGCGTGGTTTTAACACGAGTAATAAGGACTACGGTCTATTCAAATTCTTTGAACAGTTTATAGGATAAAATATAAACTGATTGTATAGAAATCCTTGTTACAGTTACTATTATTTAATAGTAATATCTATCATATCGATAAATGCATATGCCATATACTAAATTCTTAAAAAAAAAGAGCCGTTGTCGCCTTAGGTTTTTTGCCTACTACGCAGTTTTTCTAAAAATTTATTTGGAGTATTTTCACACCACGTGCTTTACGGTGAAGGAAAACATCGTGAGGAAACCTGCATATGTCTGAGACGGTGATGGATTCTGTCACGTTGGCACTTAATCATATTCGGTGAAATGTGAGCATATTTATATATTTTAAATTTGGATAATGTACTACAAATAAACCTCATAATAGTTTGTAGCAATTTTCCCTATCCACTAGATATTTACTGCAGGGTTTCATAACGTCTCTTACCTTATTCTATTTGTCGGTAATAACACCAGTTTTAATGGTCGCAGAATAGAAAATAACATCAGTTTTTATGCGTGGAGGAGCTGAACATTTTCTTACTTGAATTATTTTACGGTTTCGTCCTAGCCGAGTCCGTCCAATAAACTTTCATTTAAAGATTGTAGAGGTCTTACACAAACATAGAAACGTTCATATACCTTCCCGGGTACGCTTTAATTTTACCACTCATTCATTTATTTTATTTTTTAATGTACACACATTACTAAATAATATAATAATACAAACACTAAACAAAAACATTAAACTACAGATAGATAGTATCACTTACCAACGTTTCATTTTATGCAGGCTAATATTTAGCGAAAGCACACACCATGGTTAGTTTGCGTGTGTCGAAATCTTAATCAATCTATACTATACAGATATATTAAAATAAAGTGTTTGTTATTCGAAATTAACGACTTTTCACTAAATGCATATAATATGTCTGTCTGTTTGTTCTGGCTAACCTCCAAATCAGCTGGACCGATTTTCACTAGCAGATAGCTAATATGACAATGAGTAACTTAGGCTTTTATTTAAAACTAGCTGTGCCCCCGCGGTGTTACCCGCGTAGATTTAGTTTTATATAATATATCGGTTTATAATTGACAAACTTTCATCCACTATTTATCCCCTTGGGGGTTAATCAAAATCCTTTCTTAGCGGATACCTACGTCATAACATCTATCTGCATGCCAAATTTCAGCCCGATTCGTCCAGTGGTTTGGGCTGTGCGTTGATAGATCACTATGTCAATCAGTCACCTTTGAGTTATATTTATATAGATATCATTGGGGATCCGCAAGCCGCCCATGAATTGAGCTCTACGCGGATATAACCGCATGGCATAGCTAGCAATATATAAAGCTGTAGAGTTCATTTGTTTGTTAGCTGGAACGCGCTTTTCTCAGAAAGTACTGATCTGATTTGAAATAAATATTTCAGTGTTAGATAGTCCATTTATGACGAGCAAGGCTATATATCATAAGGCTATATATATAGGCTATATATCAACACGCTTAGACCAACCTCGGGTTAAAGTTAGCGTTACCCATATGTAACTATTCCACGCGCATGAATTCGCTGGCAGAATCTAGTGGACTAATATTTAACAACAGCACATACAATAGTTTGTTTTCATGTATCGAAATTTGAACCGAATATACATAGCATACAATATTGAGAGACTATATAGCTATAAAGCTTTATTTGACATTCAATGGGCTTCCGTAACTAAGGAAAATTTGTCGTCGCACAACCATCCGTGATATCAAGAAAAACGTTGCTGGGTTCCTTCCGCCAATTAAATGAGGATTATCCCCGCCCAACGCAAATCAACCATTTTAGAACTGAAGCTTTTCGCTTTATACCGATCGCAATGGTGTTGTGACGTTAAACTTTTCTAGGATAATACAATGGTACTTTCTCTCCTAATATTTTTATGAAATGTGCATAGGGACGATAAGTGACAAGAAAAATATATGCTCACACCTTCCCAGAAGGTCCCCGAAGGGGTAAGCAGAGGTGTTGTAACATCAATACCCACATTTCACCGAATATGATTAAGTGCCAACGTGACAGAGGGCGAGTCTATCGCCGTCTCAGGCACTATACATACGTCTTTGAATTATTTCTCAGACATATGCAGGTTTCCTCACGATGTTTTCCTTCACCGTAAAACACATGGTGTGAAATCACTGTACATAAGTTTTAAGACAAACTCATTGGTACAGGCCCCGCTGGGATTCGAACTTGCGTCGCTTGCGTAGCAGGTGACAAGAAATATTCAAATATTATTACTTAATAACATTTTAGGCATCGTAGAATGCCAACTTAGTCACCTGCCGGTTCTTCTCAGAAGCCTAGTTTCCGAACCGATGGTCAATTCTTCGACGTTCATAAGTGCCTTGCCAGGGCCTAAACTGGATAAATCATATTCATTCTCAACAGCGTAAATATTAAAGGTTATCATATTAACCTTTAATATTTACGCAATCGGCGTGTTTTGTACAGAACTTCATTTGTCGACTAATAAAAGTGTAGACAATAATTTAATAAAATGCGGCAAACCATATTAACACCCGATTCCAACTAGATAACATTCAAAAGCAATTTCCTGTGGGTATTCTAAATTTTTCACACAGCGGGCAACTAATTCAATTTAACTTGACCGAAACCCCGGCAACACGTCATATCGCCACAGGCCCTCCCGCTAATGACAACATAACAATTACCGGCATTACTTAAAAACCTTATTCGGTTAACTTATTTCATTATAATTTTCAACCTTTTGACCAAATTGAAATTATGTTGTAAGAATTTCACGGTAGTTAGTTCCATTTAAAATGTCATGTTGATTACTGGAAACATAGGACCGAACAAAAAATATAGTACTATAGATGGTGATTGTTCCGTTTTTATCAAGGTATATATTTCAGACTCTTATTAATTAAATGGTTTTAATTAATTACTACATCTCCATAATCATAATGGAAAAGTAGTAGTTCGCTCGAAAATCGGCGAGTTAGTGGAAAGAAGCAGTAATAACAACAACTATAGGTAATGTAGGTATAGGCTATGCAATGTTTCAGCGTTTCAAAAATTTTTGTCGAATATTAGTGTAACTGGAAATTTCGGAGGCGTTTTTAGGGTTGAATTACAAAGATGACGAATCAACAAGTTACCCATCTATTTAGTTCGCAACAAAATTCATCAACGTTTAAATTAGATACTCACAACTTCTATTTGGGGTACAGACTAGTGTTCAAGTCCCATGTAATCGGGGGCGATCCAATAGCCAGTAACCGAGAACTAATCCAGTGAACTATGAAATTACAGATGGAAAAAACCCAATAGCACTTTGCCCGACCACGGAATCGAGCCCAGGATCTTGTGTTCCGCAGTAGCATTTGCCACCACTAGCTAGCTAGCACTAGCACTACCAAGTATCTATAGATTATCAAAGTAATTATAGAGGCGACATAGCTGAGGGCGCACCATATTGCTGTAACTATTACATGTCACGTATTGTACGAATATTAGCGATGCGCGATGTCGAGGGGTTAATCGCAATAGTTTTGATTGTTTTCAATCCCAGTCAATGTTAGCGAGTCCGAATCGCTTGTAGTGGCCATTCGCCAATGGTCGAACACGACGCGATACTTGTCCGCTGACAATCGATTCTTTTCTTCTAGATAGCGCGAGTGGGACTAATCGCTTGCATCAAAACAATCGAAAAGCTTAAATTTTTTCATTGTTAGGGTGAGACAATGATTGACTCGATTGAAAATTCGATCGATTGCGATTGTTTCGAATGCAGAAACATCTCGCGATTACACATCGCTAGTACAGACCTACGCACGAAGCCCTCAAACAATTAGAAAACTTTTCATTGGAACACAACACACACACGGCATAGTATGATTGCATTTTGTAATATTGTTGCAGAAATCAAGTACGAACGGTGCGAACGTGACACTGTACCCGGCGGTGCTGGAGACGGGGGGCAGGTACCGGTGCGAGGTGTCTGGGGAACGACCGCTCTTCCCCACCGTGTCAGACCATGCGGATATGGTCATTGTTGGTAAGAGACATTATATCCCTCGCCCATTAGTAACAAGTAACTGGAGCCGGCTTATGATCGTTTAATGCAGTGCGTATTAGTAACTTCTTACGTCTAACATTTTAAGAACGTCAAAGCTAAGATAAGTCTAACAACGTTTGCAGGGCCATGAGTGTAAATTGCGCATTAGCAACCTTGTAAAGATATTTTTCATGTCTACGTAATAAAAGTCGAAATGGTTCAACTATTTCTAGCTAGCACATCACCGCGTATTTACCTTGCAAATACAGAATTTCTCTAAGGCAATGTTATTGATCTACCTCGTTGGTCTGGTGGTATGTAAGTTCGCCTGTCGATCACAAGGTCCCGGGTTCGGATCCGGGTCGGGTCAAAAATTTATATGGGTCAAGAAATTTACAATAAATGCCCGGAGTTTGGAAGTTGTCGGTGTTAACACCGTGCCTCGGAAAGCACCTAATACCGTATACGACTGTTATCTTTCCGGTCGTGGCGGATTGCCATCTCATCGGACTATGAAAGTGTGCACCTGCGGATTAAGTGTACTGTGTCTGCGCACACAATTATTCACTGAATGGAAAAACTTGGTAAAATAGCAAGCAACTTGGACGATACCAACATATTCATAAAAGCATTAATATGTAGGAGACATTATAAGGAAACTGCAGGCAGCAATCTACTCTATCTGCGTGCCCGTTTACAGCGCAGAGGGTATCAGGGTAAGCCCATAAATAATAAAGGTTGTAAGCACGAGTACTAAGAGTTTCAACGACCTAAAAAGTATTACTTTTCTTAGCCTCCATAAATTGAGGAACGATTTATTAATTGCCAACATTAGTCATCGCGACCCGTTCAAAAGTTGGTGGCAAAGAAAGCAGTGCGACGTACAAACTAAACACATTAAAAGTTTACTGGAACTATTGTACGGGTAAAATTATAAGCGTTATGTTTTACGTCTTTGGGGAAATCTATTTTAGTTTGAGTATCAACGATACATTTTCTAGGAACAGGCGACTATCTACCGTTAATTTATCGACGTCCGCAAAATTTACAATACAATTTCAACTTACTTTTGTTAGTCCAGCATGAGTAAGAACATTTATCTACATATTTCAAGATTCAATAATATGCCAATAAAGAAAAAATCGGCATTCTTTTAGTATATATCCCATGGTTTCATAGTTATTAAAACTGGAAATCACGTGTTAGTGTAATCTGAAATTCAATTGGAGGATGAACAGAATTATCAAAATCTACATACTATTTTGATCTAATAGCCAGAAATTCTGACAGTACCTTACCCACTGAAATGCAATGACACAAAATACAAAATGCAAATTCGCGAAATTCTAAAATCGAATCCATGCTATTTGAATTGTGTATTGTAATTCCTATGGCAAACGGAGTTGTGAAACTATTAAGTAATGCTCGTTCATTGCATTTCAAATTTTACTAGGTTACTAGTCGCTACTGAAAAACAACTTTACTGACTGTACATAGTCTGGTAACATTGCTGGAAGCATATAGCTCAAAATAAAGTATGAGTGTTGCGTACCACCGTGCCTTCAATACACACAATAATGTCCTCCCTTTGTTAGTCCTACTAAGGAATAATAGACTTATTCGTTCCTTTCTTCTTTTGGAAGCTTTACCGGACCACGGTCCAACCATCACTGGGTCCAGGCTCCGGTATCAAATCGGGGATCGAGTCCAGGTGAACTGCACGTCAGGAAAGTCCCGACCAGCGACGAGGCTCGCGTGGTACATCAACAGCGAACCAGCACCGGCCATCGCCCTCCTTCCTCCTACGCATCAGACCTACGAAGATGGTCTCGAGACCACGAGTCTCGCCCTCGACTTCAAAGTCAAAGCCAAACACTTTAGGAAAGGCGATCTCAAACTAAAGGTGAGTTGACAAACATTTGGAATTGTAAGTGCTTGCGATTCTCACGCATGAAGTCTACTTGAAATTACCGTTCCATGAGTTTCGGAGATGAAATGGGACGAAAAAGTGAATTTCATAGGAATATTTCACATTTACTGGGAGAAAGTTTTCGTGATTGCCTTGAATTTTATTTTATTACAAAACAGATGTGCTTATACATAAGTATACTAGCTATATACATTTCATTGAAATAGAATGAATTGAAATGAAAGGGCCTTACTACCTAAATCTTTCACAGCTTTTCCATTGCCAACCTTATGCATGTTGATTAAAATTTCTGTTAAAATACAGTTTAAGGAAAAATACAGTGAGCGTATACACTTATACGCCCTCTGTATTTATCTCTCTAGCTTACTACAAGAATACAGTGATGTTATTAGGATATACCGCCGATACTGCTTATTTGTCAATGATTACTTTGGGTATAGTGCCTTAGAATCGTATTCCCATCTCATTTGCTTCAAAGCATTGAAGAACCTTTATAATAAATTTCAATTCCAAAAGTTGACATTAAATACTTTCCAAATGATCCCTATCGCGAACCCTACGAAGACCGCAATAACTTGTCCTACATAACAGTTATCGAGGCAAGACCCTAAGTCGGGACACAATTTGCACCGAAGAGGTCCCATATAATGAAGAGTAATAGCTAAATTCACTGTCTTTTAAACAGGAATACTCTCTTAGAGCACATACTAAAGAAAAAGTTGAGATCAAAGCTTTAGGGTTTCAGGCTAACTTACACTTTCCGGTAATTTCTTAAGGGGAATTATGTTCCATTTATGCGATTCGATTTGTAATTCTATCGTCTTATTTAAATCGTAACGATTTGAACAAAATCACGAATCAAAGTACATAAATAAATTTGAATATCGTATTAATCGCAATTACGAATAATTTAATACTTAGTACAAGCATAATGATGTGAATATCAATTTGTATTTCACATTTCCACAGCTAGTGAAGCGGGGATTAGTAAATCATTATATTTTAATTTGGTCTTCTTCCAATTTACATAGCTTTCGCTCGAGATAATGAGAACTCGTATTATATTGTTACATTCTGGAGCAAAATATAAACGTTCCGTTTAATTCTATGGTCAAATCTCATTTGCATATTTTTGTCAGTAGGAATATTTTTCTATATGTACGCTTAAACTGACTATTCCAAAATGCTTAATTTTATTTTTCTTACTCGATACCACGATAACGAATTTATCGTTAAAAAGATCCATTTGTGATACAGCATAAGAGTGATTCTTGGTCCTTTTTGGAATCTAAAATAAATTAATTTGTTGCAGTGTCTAGCGACAATAGCTACAGTTTACTGGAGGAGTAACGAAGAGAGTGTTCAGGGCGAGAAATTAAAGGGTTATTCGAGGTCCCGAGAGCTCAACGAAGGCGCCTCCAGGGCAGACAGGGTGCAAGCCGCGGGCAAGTCCGCGAGCACCGCCCTCACACCGCACCTTGCTGTGGTACACTTAGTGTACACCATTATACAGCTGTTATACGACAAACATTCCCATAACACAGTGGACTCTTAAATAGTGATGTGACTTTATTTGTGATTCAAATGTGCCATCGTACAAAGTGTTGTGTCACCTCACGTTATTTCCAAAGATTATTGCGCTGACCAAAGCAAAGGCTAAATATATGTTCTTATGCCCAGATATAAATGCTACGTCTCAAAGTACATAAATATTTGTTAAGGGAAGATGTAGAGCATTCGAGGGCAAAGTTACAAAGTATCTTAACGTATCGGATTTTGCTCAGCAAACTTCTCCTCATGCAGTTCGTACACAAACAAGTGTTGTTCGATATAACGACCTTCTTTACAACGCTGTTCATAAAATGTTATTGTGTGACCACATAAACGTATAATGCACGACAATCGATTATAACTCGATACTTTTATTAACATTCCCCTCGCGTTTCATGCGCGTTTCGATTATTTATATCGATAAATCGAGGCAATTAGTCAACTATCGACACAATGTCGATTGGCAATCACTCCATGCAAGAGTAACTTTTATTTCACTCGGACTGTTATACATCGACATATCAGCCAAAGCACTGAAATTATAAATAATATATATATACACCTAGATATGAGAATGAAAAATAGATTACGGTATTCTGTGAAATTATTGAAATACTTAACTTTTTCTTACAAACTAATGGGCCATAATTTATTGATTATGTTTATTTAAGAATGTTCAAAGTGTTGAAACGTTGTTTCGAACACTTTGAACATTCAAATGTTATCGAAATGCAAAGTTCACCTATTAGATGGTTGAGTACAATTATTAACCGCAATTATTCAAAGTGTTAGTAGTAAAATATCGATTGTGCTTTAAGCCAACGCATTATGATTTACATTTACTCGTTACAATTTATATGTTTCACGCGAACATATAAACATAATAAATATCATTTCGAAATGTATTGTCAATTAAGATTTATAGAAATATATTTTTATTGATTTGTAATATTATTTTTTTTATGTAAAAAAACCGTTTAATTATAAAGATTGTAATATGGGTAGCCCAGGGGCCCTACCACGACCTCTTATTGGTATGATAGTTTAACTCTTATAATGAAACAGATGTATAAGTCTGTCACTCTATGGTAATAAGAGATTATGGTAAGGCCCCAGTATCCCCTACGGGGACAAACAAGGCTGTTACTAGGTACGCTGTGTGAACAAAAACGCTATGTATTATGTTATTTTTCGCTTGAGGTGTTGTCAGGGACAAATGAATGAGCCCACCAAGCGTGAAAGTGGTACACGCCGATTCTTGAATGTTGTATAAAACAATGTGGTGCGTGGAACATGCTTGTAAGGCAAGGTACACTATTTTAGGGTTAACGAAAGTAGATCATTAAATAAAATAAACCAAAATATCGTCTTTAATCAAAGTCTGAGGAAACGACAGAAAATAATCTTGAAAAAATTTCACGTCGTGTGCTCACCGTAGTGATATCAAAATTATATGTGCCGTCACAGGTTTTGAGTGGTCAGTGAGAATAGTGGGGATAACGCGGATGTATTTATTCGCGGACGGCTCGAGGATACGAGTACTGACGTATGTTTATGTAGGCATTTCTCACGAGAGTATAAATGAATTATGATTCAAGTATTTGGACAATTACATAAAAAAAATTGATCCTATTTACTCTCTTGAAAAATGTCCTTGGTTCATCCTTACATAGTGTATACGCGTGACAACGTTCTTGAAAACATCTTGACTCTTGAAAATCTTATCATTTTATTTCAAGACATTTTATGAACTAGGCTAGGGATAATATTGTAATGTATATAACTTGTAAATTATAAAATGTAAGTATGTTTAACTAGTCACTTAAATTTGGAGCTCTGACATACAAACATTACGATTGTGGGTAGTGTAAGATTTTTCGTTGCTTAGTTATTGTAAAACTAAATGTATGGCAGCTAATATATCTTTTTCTGAAGTGTGTGTTGTTAAGTCGGAGCTCTAACGAAATAAGTACCCATTATTTTTATCGCAGTGTTAAATAATTCAAATATTTTATTCGGATATTACAAATGAAATTTGGTACATAACTACATATTAAAGATATTTTTTTTTGGTACATATTAAATTGATGATAAATAAACAAATTGTTCTCATATCGCTTAATGTGCAGGGAGAAATAGATAAGGGTATTATTTGGTATCATTAGACGAATAAATTATTTTTGTATGCTGCACGATTAAAATGTAATTTTCACAAATATGCTATCGCGTGTGAAAATTAAAAATATTTATTCAGTTTGGGCCCTGGTAAGGCACTTATGAATGTCTAAAATTAACCACCGGCTCGGAAACTAGCCTTGTGAGAAGAACCGGTAAGAAACTCAGCCGTATTCCCCGAAGGGCTAGACAGAACTGTACTTATACAGCACCCATATTTCGTCAGTTACGGTTTAGTTCCATGTAATGGAGCTAGTATTTTGCCATTAACCGGGCATTAAACCAAACTCCAAAAAAGCTCGGGCCCAGGACCTCGTGCTCCGTAAAAGCACTTGCGACTAGACCAACGACAGCCTCATGTAAAGTAACTAAATATTCATCTTTATGTATGCGGTTCGACTTCGCCCTATGCCATCCTAATTAATACCTAAGTTTACATTAATCCTAAGAAGGAGAACATATCGTCGTAGTAATTCCATTTGCTTACGTTTATTTTATTTGTTAATTAATTATTTATTTGATTATTTCGTAGTATTATTTCTTTAGAGGCATCTGATTATTTTTCTAGCTATTCCGTAACGCAACCGCTTCTTGTACCAGGCGATTAATTATAATAAAATATTTATAATTATTTGAAAACTATATTTTAAAGTATGCAGTTGAAATTGTTGCTTATTGTTGATAACATATTGATAGATGTTAAGTATGGATTTGTACATAATGGGTAAATACAACTGTGTAGCTCAAAGTAAATAAATCATGTGATCTACATACCTACGGCACTTTCATTTACTAAACAATAAAATATCACATAATGCCTCTAAAAAATCCTTAAAAAATATTATTCATAAATTTATCGTCATACACCATCACGTCATACAACCTATAACTTTACAATGTCAAACCGTTTGTGAGACGATACAGCCGCGTTATTCAGTAAGGTTTCTTAGCGACGAACTAGACGTCGAGCGTCGGTTGCAATCACAGAAAATTTAGACATAATACGTAAAGGATAAAGTAAAATTTCGTATTTTTTAAACCGATACTCGACGTCGATTGCGACGCTTAGAAACCTTACAGAATAACGCGTATGCAGTGCAAAAATCAGCATAGTCAAATCCTTATATTTTTTTTAAATCCTAACAAAATAAAGCTTTTAGCTCTATTTTTCAATCAACTATCATAAAATCTTTATTAAAATTTGAACCAGATTCATCAATTTTATCGGAAATTATTAAAAGGTGCTTCGAATACCAAAGACTACGATGGCAAGACGTGCCCAGCGCTGAATATTAAAGATTAAAACTGTGCAGTACAATACGAGTGCCCTTAAGAGGCCCGAAGCCTTGCTTTCCCTTACAAACGTACTACCCATATTTTGTGTAATCTGACCATATTTCCGTTATAATATAGTAGAAGAAGCGAAAGAAGTATACAAGGATATAGGTAGCGCACAATAGTCTGCCTGCCGTCATGGGACACAGGCGTGAGCATTATGTATGTAATATTGCGTTATTATTAGGATATTAATTATCCATATTCAAGTTACTTAGTTGAAACCCAATATAAACGCGTTTATTTTTCTCTTTTGTGATTCAATCCATGTTTTTTTTAATTACTTTATATTAAAAACGAGATATAGAACGCAATGGAAATATGCTCAAGTTGCGAATCATATCTGCATACGTTCGTATAGCCAAGCAAGCCTTTGCAGGGCTCTTAAGTTGTTGATTGTAAAATAACATTCATTCAACTCGTGCTTAATTAAAATGTTACCAATATTGGTATATTGTTGCTACCTTTCCGCCCATCATAATTTATTTCTTATACCTTCCAACATACCGCACTCGATAATTTTGAGTTATTGTTCGTTTACGGATACTAATGATACTTGTTTAAAAAAAATTGTCAAAAAAATTTGGAATATATTAAATTCTTGTAACAGGGTCGTTGTGGTTTAACTAGTCGCCTGCAATCTAAAAGACGCAAGTATCAATCTGAATGTATCGATGACATTGATGTCACATCAAATATTACGATGAAGGAAAACATCTCAAGCAAATTCAAAGACTATATTGTAAAATGCCTGAAACGGTGATTGACATAATACACTGGCACCTGTCATCTTCGGTGAAAGTAACACCTCGGTCCACACTTTCGAGGAATACTAGAGCATTTGTCTTTTGTAGAACAACCTCTATAATTCATAGACAAGACTTCCAATGAATTCTAAAACAAGTACATAATTTAAAATTCATAAATGTTAAATACACCCAGTACTTTAAAACTTTGTTATTGTTTTCAAATTACCACCTACAGCAGTATTAACATGAGGTAGGTATACATTTTACTTAAAATGTTAGTATAAATAGGCACCTACCAACTTGGAATATAATCAAGTCTTACTAGATACCTACCTAACGTACTTATAAATATCCTTTAAAATATGTTTCTAAGTACTTGTGTCGCGGTATTTACACGAACATTTCGTAGTAGTTTCTTTCTTAATTATGTATGTATGATTAAGTTTTGGTTCAACAAATGACTATCATCATGCAATTATTGTAACTTTTGGTATAAATATTTGCAGAAGTGATGTATATTTGGCCTACTCCGACTGACATCTGTAAGTCTGTGAAGTGTACCATAGACTTACAATGGCGCGGCACTACCCACGTCTGCCACGACCAAGCCCTGTTATTGAATAAATACCTAATTAAAATTCCTAATAAATTAGATTCTATAGAATTCAGTGCGCCAAATCCATTATAAGGGTTCGTTTAGCAAAAAATGGGAGATCAGCGTGCGCATGATGTGCATCGCGTGTCATTTGAACGTTAGCCTTCAGCTGCATTCGGTTTGCATAATGTACTCATCCTGTGATGGGCTAAGCTCCCGTTCACCCCCACCCACCCCCCAATCACATTACCCGAACATGGCAAACATATTCATTATTCTTAATTGTTTGCCATACATTACAAAACTGTATTTAACGGTAACAACGTTTTGTGATGAATCACGTCAATGACGCAGTCTATTGGACATTTAATTACTGCGTGTTGTTAAGGCTTATTATTCTTGGAACAATAATCAATGTTCGCAGTTAACAGAGATTAATAGATTAAGAGATTTAGGTTGTTGCTTGAAGCCCTGAGAGTTAAGAAATAATACTAAAATGTCTCAAAAATCAGCCTTACTATAATATACTTACTAATAAGGTTTCCAATTTTGTTACTTTTTTAGTAGACGCTGTCTGAGAAGTAATTCATGACATGTATTTGTAGTGCCTGAGACGGCGATAGACTCACCCTCTGTTACGTTGATACGTTGTTGTTACAACACCTCTACTTACCCCTTCGGAGACCCTTCTGGGATGTCGTGAGCATATTTTTTTGATGTTGACACAATGATTCCAATGGCGATAACATGTTCTTGCATATATGTATACTTGTAGGCCTTACCTTGTTAAAATACAAAGCATAAAAAAGTATGACATTCCGAAAGCATGTGATGCCGTGGACGCGTATAACTTCGTCAAATAGTTAGTCGGAGTTACGGCGGGTTTTGTAAACTGAAATATGTAGTTTCTGAATTGCTCGAAACTAATGTTATTCGCTGAGCGTAACTGCACAAATTTGCTGCCCCAAGAATGTTAATAACTCACGGGTGTTGTGACGAATCATTGTTTAATATTTGGTTTATATCTATGATTAGGCATACCTATGTTTTATTATTATTTGGCTTTCTAATTGACAATTCTATTGCACAATTTCTAAAAGATGATATGGCTTGCAGAGCGATAATATGACGACTAATCATAAGAAAAACGCATAGCTCTGACCACAAGTAGCATGGGATAAGGAGTATTACTATTTGGTACGACTTACCGGGCATTGAAAAGTGGATTCAAAGAATGTTACAACGGCATATCTTCTCTGCTCTCCTCACGCCGTGGAAGACAATAAAACCTGAATATGTTATATTAAGTATGAATATGTTATATATGTATGGTTAATATACAAATCTATTTTTCAAAATCTATCACCTGCTATATCTGTCTCTGCATCACCCAAAGGTTGACTGATAGAGAATGCCTATGGCATTAAGTCCGCCTGTGTATATAATGTAATGCAAGAAGTATTTAAATAAACGAATAAATTCGAGTAAGTACCATATTTAATCAATAGTTATTATAGATTTTATACTAGGTATAGATAACGAAGTATCGTTGGTATTGTGACCAGTGGGAGGGAAGCGGGGTTATTAGTCAATGTCATCGTGATCGTTAATGCAATAATGGCGATTTGTAACAGGATGTGCACCCACTACACACCCTCGCCGCGGGTTATACGTCCGAATTAAAAATAACATGCTATTTTGAATCTCTATTATAATTGAATATGGTGTGATAATCTATCAGTTCAATTCACTGTTAAGTTAGAAGATTAAATCTCATAACTTTAGTAAATAAGGGACTCTCGTGATGAAACCAGCAACATGTCTGAAGAGTAATTGAAAAGAAGACCTTATTACTGTGCCTGAGACGGCGATGGACATACAATCTATCACGTTTGCACTTCATCTTCGGTTAAAAGTGGGTGTTGTTGTTGAAACACTGTGTTTACTCTTTCGGATACCCTTCTGGGATAACGTGAGTATATTTTTATATAAATTATTGGGCTTTTAACATTTATATAACAGATTTATATAAGATGAGAAAACCTAGAGTTAGAACCTCTTTGAACCTCCGTTATCGGAAGATGTATCCTTCTAAGTAAAATTTAGAGTCGACTGAGCGAATTATTTCAAATTCAAGGAACGGATTGATACGAATGGCTCTGCTTAGGTACGAGGACCGATCTCGTCTATATAAAGTAATACCTATTCTTATTGCCTTGTATATTTTCCGAAGACGATATATTTCTACTAGTAGCTTCGTAAGTCATATTTTACCGGATTAAAACCCCGTAGCCTTCGTGTTCAAGACTTCTAACTGACTGAATACCGCATATAAGAACGCACAGCCTAAACCGCTGGATTTAGAGACATTACATTTGGAGGGTGTATTAATTGTGAGGTTGACGTTATACATTAAAACAGGATTTTCTTCGTGGCCTTGAGTTAGAGTAGTCGCCGGCTACGCATGCGATGCCAATTCGAATCCCAGCGGGGCCTGTACTAATTCGTTTTTCTTAAAACTTACGTGCAATGATTTCACACCACGTTCTTTACGGTGAAGGAAACCTGCATATGTCTGATCAGTAATTCAAAAGATATATGCGAAGAACCTGATTCAGCGATAGACTCACCTCTCACGTTGGCACTAAATCATCTTCGGTGAAAAGTGGATTTTGTTATTACAACACCTCTGCCTACCCCTTCGGGGAATACAGCCTCAAAGAGGGGTTAAATGGGGGTTGAAAGCTACCTTGCAGGTGAAGCCACGGGCTATAAAGCTAGTATATTTGAGCCAAATTTCGTCAAAATCTTTTAAGCCTTCTTACGTGATCGAGTAATAAACATCCAACTGTCTAAACTATACCCATAACATTTCATAAGCCCCGTAACTCTCGAGCTAAGTACTTAAAGCATACATTTTAGTTACTTATTATTTGCTTAAAGAGTACTTGTTGTTCCTAGGTTACTAAGTTGACTGACTTATTTTTGCGGGGTTCTTTCTAGTACTATAACCCAACTTCATGTATTACCGTCTAACTCAACAAAAAGTTGATTTAATTAACTTACGTTACCTACTCAAGTTAACTCCCATGTATTTACATAATCAATTCGTATTCTAAAATCAATCAAAATAACAGCTTTTTTTATTTGCTTACAAGTTGTAAAAAGTCGATCGATACTGCATAATTCGGCAGTATATTCCAATACACAGTATTTAATACAGATACATTTGTTGATAGCGTTAATTCTACACTCAAAGCGTTCCCAAATAAAAATATATACAGGATGTCCTAAATAACACAATGTGCACCCTCAGAACGATAGGGGCTCAACTCAAAAATTTGCTCATAAGACAGACCTCGAAATGTATTTCTACACGTATAAAAACCACGTTTATAAAAAAATATTTTTTAACACTTGTCAACAATGCACAACCTAGTAAATATTAGGCTGTACATTGTATTTAAAACTGGTGAAATAATTAGTACTGCCCAATTTATAAATTCAAACTTACCAAATCAAATCATTGATTACGATTTCAAAAACAGAATATTTTTTTTATTGTGCTTATCGTTCTGAGGGTGCAATGCATGGAATATAGCCATGGAGACGATCACTTTTAAAGACAGCCTGTATGTGTATGTACAGTGATATAGATAGATACGTTTAGTTAGGTCACGTGAGTCACCGGTCCCCTTGCAAGCGTTTCGATGCACCCTCCTGTCGACAGGACTGAGGGAAATGCCTGGAAATGGCTCACGCTATTGTGTCGCAAGGGGAGATATCGACTCTCAATATCTTTACAACTGCTACTGATATTTTATTTTCCGTGTGAATTGTAAACAAATCACGCATAACGGCTTTTAGGTTGTTCGACATTGACTTATCGAAGCTACCAAGTGCGTCATCGACACGTTTGTTTAAGCTTCTAAGGCGACGAACGAGTATACAGTCTACCTGATGGTAAGCAGCCTAAGAATGCTCGCGCGTTGCCTATCGTATATAACCATACAGATAAGTAAAATTGAAGTGTCCATTTATAATTCCAAATAAATATGTTCACGCCATCCCAGAAAGGTCCTTAAGGGGTAAGCAGATGTGTTGTAACAACAACACCCACATTTCATCGAATATGATTGTGTGCCAACGTGACAGAGGGTGAGTCCATCGCCGTCTCAGGCACTATTCATACGTCTAATCGAATTACTTCTCAGACATATGCAGGCGGCTGCTGAAACGGGACTTCCACTGGCAGATAGCTGATATAAGGAGTTACTTTTATTTTAGGGCAAAACTAACTTAATAACAGTGTTTTTATTGTTTATCCTACGCGGGTAAAACTGCGAGGCACAGCTAATCTAAGATAACATAAATTAATGTATGAGTACTATTCTGAGAGCTATGGCATTCAGTTATACCTACACTCCAAAAAATTTTTTTCGAAAACTTTGTTTTTCTTTTAAAAAGGGCTTCACATGGATCGTACACTCGCTAGCGTCTTCGCCGAACATTAGTATTAGAAATTGTGCAGCGACTCCCAGCGGTGACGTGAAGAACTAAAAAATATCTCATACAAATATTGCGAGTGATGCTAGCGAGTATAGATTCCGAAAACGGTGGAAAACTCATGATAGGGGTACTGAGCACTTTCTTATCAATGTAGCTTGAAGCAAAGACGTCACGTACAAATTTCCCCTAGAAAAAGTGCATGAAGTTTAGTAATACCACTATTATTCTCTCTCATTGTGAGAAGTAGCCATTGTTACGCCGTTCTCCCCAGACGTAGAATGCACGTTAAACTTTTATTAAAACGCAACAACTAAGTAGGAAGTTTAACATTTTGCTTATTACTAAGGCACATTACTGCGGTCGTAAAAATATAACTCGGCTAAATTAAATACTTACTTAGATCAGATATATTCGTATACCTTTGGCGTCAAGGCAAGTTTCACGGTTGTTTCTTGTCTGTAGAATACTAAATAGAAAGATAACGGAAGGGTTGCCTCCTATTTAAGTTGAGGATCGTCGCACACAAGGACGAGCGTGAAAAAGAGCCTCGGATTAAGTTGGGCAAACTCCAATAGCCAGAATCATGTAATTAAAGCCGTAACGATATCAGTGGTAGTTGTGTAGTAGTAGTGATAATGTTTTGTTGTTGTCTATCTCTTTTTAAATTCTAATCTCGGCAAAGAATATGTACAGATGGAGCTACTATTAAACCAAAGACTATCTTAATCCATGTTTTGTAATAAGAGGTTAAAATTCAAGTTCTTCCGAACACGTAAATACCACATAGTCATATGATTTGCGATTGAGACTCTGGGGGCCTTAAAGTCCCGGTGCCCATCAATTTTTCAAAGAGGTTGCACGTCTTCTGTTACTCAGTGCTTCTCTCACTGAGATATTCAGCATTGCTATTCAACGTGGTAATGATGCTAGCTTTCTTGGCACGATCCTGAATAACACCTTGTCCTTATGTATATAATTGAGTTTTTAATCAATAAAAAATTATAGGATTTCTTTCGAGGGACTTTAATTCAATATGTTGCTTTACGTCATTACGTATAAAAAAAAATATGTGATTATTTCTTGATTTATTAATTTTGCTTATTTTGTCGGTACATTGGAAAGATGTCAATGATCAGAAACTGACCGGGTCTTCTGTATATTTTTGTTTTGTGGTAGAAAGTTGTGAGGTTTACAAGCAAAGTTGACCACGACCTGTAACGAGATTAATGAATATCTATGACTCTCGTCTGTATTGTTCCATTACTTGGGAGGTGAACTTCAATACGCAGCCGACTTAGCACAACTTTTCTTAAACAGCTTTGCTCCGAGCGTCGCGAGTGTTTAAAGTTGAACTCCTCGACTCCGCCGCGAGATCCGAGTTCCCTCCTCGAGGGACTAATGTTTCTCATTTATATCAAACACAATTTGTACAAGCTGTGTTGGTGTGAATTTATTTCATGTTTTTTGATCTCTAGCACTGTTATGCTCATCATAATCATAGCATGTTTAATCTATACCAATCTTTATTTCTATATTAATATGTGCCCCGCGATTTAACCCGCGTAGACTTCATTTCATGGACGGCCAGCGGCATCCTATTTTTTTTAAATATAAGTAGTCCGCGGTGGTTAATGCTTGTAACATAAGCTGTCTGCAAATGAAAGTCCCGTTAAAATCAACCCAGCCATTTCAGAGATTAGGCGGAACAAACAAAGAGATAGACGGAGAAAACAATTTAAAATTGTTTTTTTTAGGTGTCATATATACTTTGATATGCATTTTGTGAAAAGCTGTTACTTTAGAATCACAAACAGACATTTTGTATTTATCTGTATAGATGTATGGACATAGATTACAATTGCGACTGTGTCTCTGTCTGTAACCTAAACCAATTTTGTTGGAATTTACTTAATATACTTACTTAACTTACCTACTACTAACTTACTATACCTCAAGTACGAACGAGAAGTTGAAAACTCTAATGTGGTTATATTATGCGGACGGAGTTACCAGTAAATAGCTAGACATTGAATAAAAAAGTACATTTACGTTTAGGCTTGTTATTAAACTTACAATCATAACAAGCTTTATCGTACCTATTGAAAATCTATCTTTTAAGCAATAAGGGCGCTAGTCTTTCTTTCATCTGAAAACAAAGCACAATAAGCCCTTTCAACTACAACTTAAGGTACATAACAGAATGCGATGTATGTATGTCGGTAATCTGTCCCTTATAGAGTTTACTATGACTAGGAGTGTCGTTACACGTTCTTAACACACATTATATTATACTGTTAATTTGGGAAATGTATGTTTACTAGGGGGCCCTTAAGAGCTATTACTTTATGCTAGAATAGTTTTATTTGAGGTTATTCTTTAGGCTATTTAAGCACTTTGCCTTATTTGTTTTTCAAGGCTACGTTGTTGTTCAGCATCAAAGATTTGAGAAACTAAGCTGTTCCGCTAATAACACCATTATATTAAGCTTGGTGCTGTTATATTTTAGCACTAAGAGATATGTCTTGGTTTTAAGAATTCAGAATGTAAAATCTGTGTCAAGCATAATAAATCTAATATTTAGATCGGGGTTGCGTCATGGATTTGATATGTAGCTACATTATAATTTTAGGCGTATCAGTTGAGTTTGGCATGCCAACCAACAGATGGCGCTAGGCGGCCCCTAAAACCGCAAAACAAGGGAAGGAAAAATTCGACGCATGAGGTGTGATCACCAGTAACTCAGTTACAAGAGCTACTGCACGCTTTGCAGAGGTCGGGAGTTCCGAGTCCCGCCTCGTATTCGTATTTTTCCTAACCAGTTTTAAGAATACCCTGGGTGATATCGGGGTAGATTAACTGTAATCTAGAAAGTCTCAGGAACATTATTTGTCTTTATCGTTAGGTTGAATTCTATAGGCATACATATAGTAACTATATTAAACTAACCCCAACATTTATGAAACAGTCGAGTGTCCGAGGGCAGAAAGTTTTGTTAATCAGAATAGCGTCGCGGGTCTAACTAGTTGAATGCCCACCCCCTCCCCGTGTGGGCCGAATGGGGAATATTTTAAAATTATTCAATTTGCATAGGTTAATTGGCCACTTATTTTGCAAACGTACCGTGTCACGTACGGCAACTTAATTAAATTACCTTATTAGGATATATACGCTACTAGGATTTATGGCTATGAGCCTGTGACGTCATCCCGACCTTGCATCATCAAATGTTACGTCAAGTAATGTCACGATCATAAATCCTATGCCATTAGTTAGTGGAGTATGGAAAGTACATGGAGACTGATATCAAATTTAATCTCAAAGCGAAAAGACAACAGACATTTTACAAAAACTGAGCGGTACGGTTTAATGTCTTCAAAAATAAAAATATATTTATTTTACAAATGGATCGGCTTGTATGATAGGGTAGTAAATCTTTAAAGATACCTTTATCTCAAATTCATTGCAAAGGGTGTCTGGGGTAGAAAGCCTGTCTGGCTTTAAAGTCATTTTCACTTGAGCGATTAGCAGCCATATTTTATTTTTTATTCAAACTGTAATAATGAGACAAATGTCACGTCGATTTAAGCATTGAAGCGATTATTAATGTAGCAGCGTTTCTCCACTTGCTATATAGATGAAGCTACTCGCTAACAATAATCTAAATCGCGCAATAAGAGTTTTCGAGGGCATTTTAGTATATAATATCTGGTTGACCGAACAGTGCTCGGTTTCTTCTTCACACAAAAAAATTAAAAAAGAAGAAAAAAAAAAATTCCGGTGAACGTCAGTTTCGAACCGGGGTACTCTAGTTATCGCCCGTAAGCTGGAAGCCTCACCTTTGAGCTACCATAACAGGACAGATGTCGGCGAAATTTGCTGTCGTATTGTAATGATATTTTATGTGTTTTTCAGGGCGTGAAAACATAGTCAAAACGATGTTTTCCATAAATAAAACCTAGCTAGATCTATCTTTTGCCCCTGAAATCCCCTACATGCAAAATTTCATGAAAATCGTTGGAGTTGTTTCCGAGATTCCGATTATATATATACAAGAATTGCTCGTTTAAAGATATATAAGATACAAGTTTCTAACTAGAACAGTTGAAGCCACGGTTCCCCAGGCATAAAACCCGCCTGGCTGGTAGATCTTCCCTTTGCTGGCGATGAGCATGATCACTCGCTCTCCCAACAGTATTAATCCCATCAGTATCAATGTCCACCCTCATTCGTGGTTTATCGAGTGCTCCTTCTTTAATTTTTGTTTACTGTGTACAAGAAGCAATTAAATAGACGTTTTTGATCTCCACTATGACGTTTGTAAAGTATTTGAGCCTGAGAAGAGTTGGAATAGAAAACAAGCATGTTGCCTTACCCTCGGGCTACAGTCGGACATTAAACTAACCACCCGCACCCTATCCTAAACCAACTTCCGCATGTCTACCTAAAATCTGTCATTTTGCAAATGAGCGGAAAAGGGGTATTAGAGGTTACCTCTAAAAACATGTTACTAATTGTTGTCACATTACTTTCCAGCTGCCACTGTATTCATTATTTGATCTTCAAAGAACAGAAACCGTGTAACGTGGGTGCTAGAATATACACACATACAATTGCCGTCACGAATTTTGAGCGCTGACATTGACATTTTTGGATCTAGTATGGAGCGATACTAACAAATCTATGCGCAGTTATTCCTACTTCTTTCATTGGGCGCTCATATCTTGTTAGGTGAATACCTGAATTATGATGTGTATGTTATAATTATAATCATTTGACCTTATATCAAACAGAATAGTCATCATATACTTTTTTGATAAGATCCACACACAGGCGGTTCTCAAAATCGCCGTCACAAGTCATCGCGCCGACGTAAAAGCTGATTTATATACTCACTATAGTGTCATCTTTAGGCCGACAGATGGCGCTGCTTCGATCCTATACAAATCTGTGTTTACGTCGACGCGATGACTTGAAACAGCGGTAGTGAAAAACTCGCTATAGGGCCTCTGATATTAAATACTGTATCCTATCGCAATATCCTATCCCAAGCATAGTAGCTTGGGCTATAAAAGCTAGCGATTATTTTGTATTTCAATTTTAAAAATTATGTAATACACACATACATATGCTCACTCCTGTATTCCCCGAAGGGGTAGGCTGAGGTGTTGTTATCACAACACCCACTTTTCACAAAATTTGATTAAGTGCCAACGTGACAGATGGTGATTATATCGCCGTCTCAGACACTATACATACGTCTTTGAATGTGTGTGTAATACCTTTTTAAATCTAGACGCAAAATGTACATGGTTAATGAATCTGTCACCCTAACAAAAACAAACTGGAGGTCCAAATTTGAAACAACAAGACACGTCTAATAAATAATTTATAATTCAACACGAAAACTTTTAATTCGTTTTACATTTTAACTAATTATGCATTAATGACATTTTACAAAACAACATTTGTCGAGCTATCTGTGTTGTTGTTGTGTTTGAATTTATATAGTAATAATATTTATATATGATTAAGATACTACAGATCGCGCAGACTTAGTTTCATTATTTATCTACATGAATAAAAGTATCCTAAGTTATCTCCTTGAAACATCAGTTATCTGCCAGTGAAAGACCCGTTAATATCGGTCCAGCTGTTTCAGAGATTAGCCGGAACAAACAGATAGACAGACAGACACGGACTTTTATGTGTATACCGTACATAACTTTCAGATGCATTTACTGAAAAGTTAATTTGGAATTACAGACAGACATTTCAATTTTATTTACCTGTGCCCTGCGGTTTCATCCGCGTAGACTTAATTTTATGAGTGGCCCGCGGAACCCTAATGTTTTCATTTCAATAAAAGTGGTTATTCCTTGTGACATTAGCTACCTGCCAGTGAAAGTCCCATAAAAATCGGTGCCGGCGTGTCGGTGATTAGCCGGAACCAAAAGACAATCAGAGCGAAAATTTTAATAATTGGGTTTTTCATGTCAATATCGTATATACTTATGCGATCAGTGAAAATCTGTTATTTTGGAATTACAAACAGACACTTTTTAAAAAAAAAATTTTATTTATCGGTATAGATTTCCTGCGACTGCGATAGACTCACCATTAGTCACGTTGGAATTGAATCAACTTCGGTGAAAAGTGGGTGTTGTTATTACTACACTGCCTACCCCTTCGGTGAATACAAACACGGGTATGTAAGTATGTAATTTAAAAAAAAAGAACTGTCAAAAAACATCCAGAAATTTTGCGGCTGTTTAAACGCCAGCGTAATGTAGCTGTGTGTAAAATTGTTTAGTAACGTAAGTAACTCAGCCATAACTCAGCCCCGTTTGTACTTGTGTGAATCTTTTATAAAGATGTTCGTGTCCCCGTGGCTAGCCTAATGATGATTTACTCCAACCAGCTCCCACGGGTGGCGTAATTTTCCTTAAGACCACACACCACTATTTTCCCGGCTAAAGTGAAAACAAATGGAAAAACGCCTGCGTTTAATCATTCATTCGTGTGAGCAACGTCCTCATTAAGATTTATTCGGCCTTATAATGGTCAAGTGGTCTTGTATTGTAACCACAGATTTGTTTTACGGTTCAGTTATCTGTACCGTAGTTTGTACTACATTTGAAACACAGCTTGATTAACTTAACGATCTATGTACGATTCCATGGTGAATACCTACAAATAATAGTATTCTGATGAAAATGAGGTAAAATGAGCTATTTGACCCCATGTTGAAGGCAAAAAAACGGAATTTGTTAGAGTTTTTTTTTTATTAGGGGTAAAAATGAGTGGGTAAGGTTTTGAATTTACTCTCAAAAAATTGCTGTGCCCAACAGGGTCCATATTGTTAATTTATAGTGTTACCGCTCAGTACCTGTAAGTGCTAAATTAAGAATATGTTTTAAAGCAATAAATTGAAATTGAAATTGAAATTGAATTTGAAGTTTAATGCGAAGATATTGCTATTTGTTGTGTGTGCGTGTCTTTAAGGTTTGTGTAATGTGTATGTAACTTAAGTGTAATTTGTGTGACCGGATCAATGCGAAGGGTTGATAAGTGTTGAATAAAATATGCTGACATTTTATTGCAAAACAGGGTTCAAACCAAGACTAGACCAAACTCGGACTAAAACTGTAGTTCCATCTCTATTAAAATCTGTATCTTAAAAAGAAATGGAACTACTTTTGTACCAAAGATTATCTTAAGGCATGTTTTGTCAGGGAGATGTAAAAATATATCCTGCTTTTCTGTTTACCCTGTAACTGTAAATCCTTCCATTCCACATACTTTTGGACCTCTCGTCGTAGGGGTGTATCGCCGGTAAGCAACAAGTTACTTAGGCAACGTGACGGTCATTTCCTTTCAGATCGATTGAGCTTTAATTAAACCTAGTAAATCCATCGGTAATCAATCCACCGTTACAACTAGTACAGTGAAAACTTTTTTGCTATCTCATTTTATGATTATCTTATCTCCAAAGAGGGATGGAGGCAAATAGTCGCATAAAGCAAATAGATTAGATCGATGACCCGGGTATTTATTAAGTTGAAAACTTCCCATACAAAAAATATCAATACGTCTATACATCTTTACATAGCGATAAATAAGTGTCATAATTCCAAAATAACTGCATACTGCAAATAAACACGGAAAAACCAATTTTTGAATTTTATTCTCTGTCTGTCTGTGCGTCTGTTTGTTCCGGCTATTCTCCGAAACGGCTGGACTGATTTTAACGGGACTTTCACTGGTAGATAGCTAATGTTCCAAGGAGTAACATAGGCTACTTTCACTACGCGGGTGAAACCGCAGGGCACAGCAAGTATAATATAATTAAGCAGGTAAAATAAATATTATTGGAAACATTATGTAGGAAAATTAGTACTCAGGCTATTCCGTTCTTCAAAAGTGAAATAATAGACGCGGCATATATCCGTCTGTCCTTTAAAGTGTGTCGAACTTATGTCCGAATGGGACTGGTACAAGCAAATAGAACCGTCTTTTTTCAACAAAAAGGTAATTTTCCATCGGCTTAGCCAGCCTGTAGTATTGTGTCGCAATACTCCGGCAAACACTGGTATACCATCGGTACGTGGTGTTTTGTTTCTTTTATTGAGGCCGACCGAGGGTACGGGCCGACCCGGCTTAATTAACGTCGCCCGAGCGAATATTAAATGTTCACAAATACACTTATTAGTGTTCGTATGTTCGGCTCACACACCACAACTCGACATTAATTGAGATTTCCAGCCCTTTGTTATACATCACCGAATTAGATAAACTCAATGTTAGTTGGGAACTGTTCGATTTGTTTGTTTGATTTCGCTGTTGATGCGTGGGCTTAGTCTACAGTACACGTACCTGGGTTACCTAGTTAGGTGGCCGTCTAAGCCGACCCTTGATTGCTTTGTGGAACACTTTGGTTTTACCCACATCATTTTCACTACTAGCTAATGCCCGCAGTTTTACCACGAATTTCTGGGGTTTTTTGAACAAGCCGTGGTGGCCTTGAGGTTTGTGCAGTCGAATCCCAGCGGGGCCTCTACCAATGAGTGTTTCTAAAAAACGTATGTACAGTGATTTCACACCACGTGCTTTACGGTGAAGGAAAACATCGTGAGGAAACCTGCATATTTCTGAGAAGTAATTCAATAACGTATGTAAAGTGTCTGAGACGGCGATGGACCCACCATCTGTCACGTTGGCACTTAATCATCTTCGGTGAAAAGTGGGTGTTGTTATTACAACACCTCTGTCTACCCCTTCGGTGAATACAGGCGCGAGCATATGTATCGCGTCGCTGGCGTAGCAGGCGACTGCTCAAACCTCAAGACCACCACGGCTCTTGTGATATATATGGTATATAGATAAATGATATATCCTTCGCAAAAGATTTTCGCGTCATGGTCACGTCCCTCAGTCATGAGGTTACGACTAAGAAGAAGAATAAAAATACGATGAAGCTAATGCGTGGTTTGCAATAACGGTGAAAACTTTGAAACCTATTATTTTCCTTCAATTTAAATATAACTGGGTATAGACCTTATCCAATGTAACCTTTTAAAGTTTTCTCCACATTTGGGTAAGTTTTTCAGAGCGATCGTGACAGGCCTTGCCTTATCGGACATACCTTCTTCTATAAATAACGGTGTACACTTTACCTTGTATTTGGGATACCTTTTTTTCTGTAAAATGAATAAACGGTACGATTTAAAACAAGAAGGAGAATCTAAGATATAAATACGCTGTTCCATTTATGGTGTCTGCAATGATATTAGCCTTTTTTTTAAATAGTACTGGCTGTGGAAATAATTGTTTTCATCTCTAAGAACCAATATATTTTTCATATCCTTTTTAACCGACTTCGATAATTTCGACCTTATGTTGTTTTGGACTGTGTAGACCCTAAGATTCCCCAACTTCGAACATATTTAAGGAGCATGGAATCGCTTTTGCCGGAAAACAACAACCTTATATTGAGTACACAAGACCAGCCCTTGTTAACGTTCAAAAATTAAATAAAGGACTATTGCAAACTTTGTTTATTACAAAACTATTTTAGGGAACGAACTGTCCGAATGATTTACGAATGGATGTGCTCGGCGTACCTTCATTTGTTTAACAAACTTTTTAGTTTGTTTAGGGTCGTAGGTATACTGGCTCGCTTACTAATGAAGTAAAATAATACCAGGCCTGTTTATCTTGATCATTATGAGATAATGTTTTACATTATTTTATATTTTAACAACGTAAACTGCGTGGTTTATCCAAATAAATATTATATTAATTTTTTTTACCTCAATATGAAGCACGGGAAACTGACGTGTAGCGACATCTCACGGCGTAAAGGAACATCTCCACGGCATTGTGCGGCTGCATTTCGTGGAAATAACTTCAGATGTCAACGGTAGGCTTAAGAAAATGCAAACAGGAAAGGACACATAATGATGGACAATAAGTTACTAAGCTATTAAAAAGAACAAAAGCTATAGGTTTTGTTTAAATGAATAGGCAAAGAATGATTGATATGTACCAAGCAGAAATGATCCGCGAACAGTATTCTGTGTGGGTAGTAAGTAGAATGTTACAATTTAAGAAATATGTAGAAGCTTTGTATCCTTAAAGAAGCGTAGAAACATCGGATATTAAGGTCAAGTATTTTCACACAGATATCTGCGCTCAGCGGAGATCGTATACAGGTTGCGTATAAAAATATTAACATATTGAAGATGAGGTATATAAATGGCAGCGCAGGATTTGTGAACATCGTTAGATGTAATCTGTCTAGCGAGATTGTAAACTAGATAATTAGCAAAGTTATCATAATGCTGCACAATGAAGCCATCTATTCGTTTCTAATTCTTCATTTTCCACGTGAAAAATATTGAACATTATTAATCGGAACGAATTCTTCATTATAAAAATCTTAATTTTAACAATCCAAATTTTCCGAATGCCTTATTTTTCTAACTAGGGCGCAACTAGCCCGCGATTTTACTCGCGTAAAGTTAATTTCATGTGTGACCTGCGGAAAACAAATGTTTATTTATCAAATAAAAGTAGCCTAAGTTACGGCTTGTAAAATTAGCTATCTGCCAGTGAAAGTCCCGTTAGAATCAGTCCAGCCGTTTTAAAGATCAGCTGGAACAAGCAGACCGACGGAGGGAGATTTTATTATTTATAATTTCCGTATATAGGTACTTTTATATGCATTTAGTGAAAAGCTGTTATTTTGCAAATAGACACCCCTATTTTATTTATCCTTTTATTTTATTTATTATTCTGTATATATGCATAGATTAATGATATAATTAACTAGATACTTACTCGATACAATAATGTATAACCGTGTCATCCTACTAATAGGAATGTTTGTTCTTTCACACTACTTACTAGCAACTGTGACTCACCGTGTGTGTATTATTCATCAACGATTACCATGCTTCTTTGCCACCCGTATGAAATTGGTTCTACCCTTCCACATAATAATATAAAATTCGATTTCGGTGTGTTTGTTTGTTGAAATTTCACGAGTAGTGTTGTTGAACTTTGAAAGTTACCTTAATTTATTTTGGCGATAGATACAAGTTTTAGTATTTCTAATTGCTTTCGTTAATTTCTTGTCTTCAGTTTAATTAATTGTGTTTAAAACTTGTTTAATTACTTACTACAATTTAATAACAAGTCTTGGACAGACTTTTGAACTGATGGAAATTAGACAGGCCAAAGTTAAAGAATACAAATAGTTTTTCATACATTTAATAAATTACTAAATTAAAGACCATAATTCAAGTGATATTAGGCAGAAGCGATGATAAGATCAAGTGACAAAGTTACTTCAATTCTCAGAAGGCTAGTTTCCGAACCGGTGGTATAGTTTCGAGTCTTGACAGGGTCCAAACTGAATAAATATTTTTAATTTTCATAGCCAGGAGCCGTGGTGGCCTCGGGGTTTGAGCAGTCGCCTGCTATGCTAGCGAGGCAAGTTCGAATCCCAGCGGGCCTATACCAATGAGTTTTTCTAAAAAAAAAAACTTATGTACAGTGATTTCACACCACGTGCTTTACGGTGAAGGAAAACATCGTGAGGAAACCAGCATTTTTCTGAGAAGTAATTCAAAGACGTATGCATAGTGCCTGAGACGGTGATAGACTCACCATCTGTCACGTTGGCACTTAATCAAATTCGGTGAAAAGTGGGTGTTGTGATTACAGCACCCACTGCGTGAGCATATGTATGTATGTACTTTTCATATTCATTATACAGAAAATGAGTATTTTTTTTCTTCATCAATATTTTAGTTAATTTTATTCGATTTCTAAAAATCGTCCACAAACGAGCAAAGTCAGCTGCTAGTATTTCCTTTTTATGTACATTCGCACAGAAAATACCTTGCATTTTTGTTTATTTTTAATTTATTCCCCATATTAATCACCGGCACGCGATCATTTTGACATTGGCAGTAAGCACCCGGCGCGCATGCGTGAGACACTAGCGACCAGTTTTAAATTTAGAATCGTCGCCGGAATTTTGCTGGCCTATTTCGATACCACCGCAAACGGCAAATTTTATCGAATTTACGAATATTTAACTGTTACTTATGGTCTTAAATCCGTATTCTGCTTGTGATTTAGTGATATATCCCTTTGCAATCAACACGAGACGATCCAAAGTGGCGTGAAGTGAGCATGAGAGCAAAACATCGAAGTGAAGTGTGTCAATGAACTGTTTTGAAGTGATTACAAATACTCTATAGTATTCGAAGATGTTCCGAAATGTGATAATATTATTTTTGCTTTTTTGGAACTATGGTAAATTTACTTATTTGTATGATACATAATTATATTTAATATTGTGGAGTCTTTGAATCCAAAGATAACGATTGGGATTTCGGAACATACATCAATTGCTCGATCATCATCAAAAATATCTCAAAATTGACTCTTCTAACTTCTAGAATACGCACACAACATTACTTATTTATTACTAGCTACTGCACGTGTCAGTGACTTTTCACTGACACTGACTACTTAAATACATTCTTCAATGTACCCCTGACAACGTGTGTGTAAAATATCATGATGATCGACTGAGACGTTTACAAAAAATTAACTCAGATTCTCATTTATTTATTATTTACGATATTTATTCATATTTTATGTTTTAATATGTGTATCAATATTACTTGATAAATAACTATGTTTTTCTCATAATATATATTCAAAAATGTATATTACTTGTTTTGACTATTTAATACATGACTTGTTGGCGGTAGCATGTATAATCCTGTATAATTATGTCATTATGACGATTTTAAAGTACTTTGTAAAAAGTCTAATCGAATAAAGATACTTTTGACTTTGACTTTAATACTGACAATTTATGACTGAATAAAATTAGTAAACACTTAAGGACATAATATAATTTTAGTAGATAACGAAAACTGGTTCAACTTGAAGGGTAGTTCTGAATAAGCTTCTTTAACTTGATAACTAACCACAGATGCAGTGCGTGGTGTACGCATCGTAGAGCTCCGAATGCCTACCCATGAAGCAGAAGGAGGCAGTGCGCTTCTCGACTGCAGGTACGACATGGAAGGAGACACCCTGTATTCCGTGAAGTGGTACAAGGACGGCAGAGAGTTCTATCGCTATATACCCATGAATGTCCCGGCTATTAGACATTTTCCCACTACTGGAGTAGTTATCGACGTAAGTGTTCTAAAATATTTTTCTCTCACATGACCACATGAATAGCTTAGCTTAATTACCGATATTATCAGCTGTTTTTTGTTACGTATTATTTTCACTTATAATGAAAGGCGTCTGTCTGCTTGTTAACCTACTATGTAAGGTCTTAGGCAGTTCTGACAATTTCTACTTAGTAAAACTTCGCTACGGCTCCGATTTTCTTGAGGTTATAGTGACATTTATCGCAAAAACATGCCTTGCTGCCCACATCATAGATAAAAATAATATTAGACTTTACGGTAAATGACTTTTGTCATCAACTGTCCCTACATTCACAGTTTAACTGCGGCATACTCACTAAAGTACCCCAATGTAAGATAAATCTTTATAACTATACATAATTATAACTTAAGAATCATACAGTCTAATATTAAATCATCGAATAGATCATTTATTTATGAAAATGACTTCATAGATATATGCATTATCTTATTTTAATATTGAATATACTCAAGATGTTAATTTGATTTTTAATGCTAATCATAAAGAGTAGAAATACGAACAAAATGGGTTACAGTGGTCTTATATTTTCTGAGAATCTGATGATGATTTTATAGGGACACATGGTGTCTGAATGAGCGATACAATTCGCCGTAAGTATCGCGATATGATTATAAATAGTTTTCATAGCTCGGTTATTACAAAGCGGCGTCGTATGTTATTTTAGAACAATGATTTTTGTCCGTCAATCTGCAACTTTTCTTGAGGATTAGTGATTTTATATAAATATATATTATTGCTTCTTCCATAAGTATAATTGCTACAAATACTTCCTTGCACCACACGCGCTCCATTGTAAATTGTATTCTCTCATGTCAACAAATTCCAAACAAATAAATAAAATTTAAGTATCTTTTCGTAATTTCAAAGTGCATTAAGAAAATATATAATATTTTTTCTCTGCCTGCCTGAATTAATGACAAGTGAATACCAATCGCTTATTACCTTGTAAGATGTTTGCTGAACAGTAGGAGAGTACGAGCTACGTATGAATAATGATTTACCCAAATGTAAAGACTCTCCATTCGAAAATCCGAAAATCACGTCACGTTTTGAGAGTATATCATCTTAGCTTGTTTATTTAAATCCATGTGCATATTGCAGAAGGGTTGAAGCGTCTGTGTAGCTAGTGAAATCACCAGAGATTTTGAATTCCCAGTTGTAAACACATCAGAATCGGTTTCATAGTTTTTCCTATACAACAAAGAACTTTAATATTGTTTTTGGTTTCGTTTTTTATTCGGCTCTAGGTAAAAAATAGTCCCGTAAGAGGGTCATCATCTCCCTGGCCCCCTTACATGGTTCAGGTCGGCACTTGATTCAACCTGATGCGGCTGATCACCAAATATTTATAAAATACGATAGCCATCTGACCGTCGCAACCGGGACCGACGGCTTAGCGTGCTCTCCGAGTCACGGAGTGAACTCAGGCGGTCACTCATCCGAATACTGGCTAGGGTTGGGGTTTAACGAATAATATGCGCAATGGCAGCCCCACAAGCCATTGTATTTTTTTGTGAGGAAAAATATGAAATCATTATGGAATAAAAAAATGGGATTAAGTAAAAAGATAATTATTGTTTATTACAGGAAAGTCGGTCTTCGAACTCAATGGTCCGACTAGATAGACTCACACAAGAGTCAGCTGGGGTATATAAGTGTGAAGTGTCAGGCGAGGCTCCACACTTCACCACAGTCTTCAGCCAGAAATATATAAACATATACTGTAAGCTTACTATCATAATTTACATAAGGTACATCTTATAATCTAGAGACAAGGCTACCCACAGAGCTGAAGTGAGGTCCACAGGTTAGTCAAATATAGCTTTAATAAAGTCTGGATCTTTAGGGAAACCTTCCTAAATTATGTTTAAATCTGCTCAATTGGACTCTGCCTACTAATACAGGCATAATATCAAGCTTGGTGCTTGAGGATAGCATAACATATTTGTAACTTTTAATTTGGTTTATACCTTAACTTATGTTTGACCGTACGTATTCCAGTACTCCCTAAATCTGGACCCCGTATAACGGGCCAGAAGGACCAGTATTACATGGACGAGCAAGTGTCTGTGAACTGCACCTCGTCCGCGTCCCGCCCAGCAGCTGAACTCAGATGGTTCATCAACAATCTGCCAGCTCCTCAGGAATACATCAAAGGACCTTTTAAGAGAGTACCATATCGAAATGATGCTATCGAGATGACCTTACAGTTGTTGTTCATCACCGAGCCGGCTCATTTTGTTGACGCTAAGATTAAGTTGAAGGTATTTATACTTTTTCATAGTAATTATTATATTTATATTTTGAGAAAATGCTTTCTCGCACGTCTTTTCACCTACGAGCGAGTACATATTGAGTGATCTATGTTTTTATTAATGAATCCTTTTTTGACTCACATTCTGGTATAATATTAGTTTATCTCGTTACGATGTTCGTGACTGAGACAGCTACTAACGACGATAGATGATTCCAATGTAAACTAATCTCCAATTGCTAAAAAAAATATATTGAAGGTCCCGCTTAAAGGACCCCCTCCCTTTCCGTTTTTAGTTATACTCGTAGTTCCTTCGAAAACTGCACAAAACTATAAGACCAAAATGACGAGACTTGTTAAAAATTCGTTATTTGATACTAATATGAATGTATTTTATTTATTTCAGTGTCAAGCAACAATTTCACCTTTGTATCAGATGGAGACCATATCAACTCATTACATAGCTCTACCACTTTCATTGGCAACCCCAGCAGTCCCAGCACCGTATGATTCGGACTACAGTAGTGCAGGTATATTTCACTTACAGATATTTTTTTTGTACCTATTCTATCTAATATTTTCAAACTATAAAAGTCAGCAAGCATAAATCACTTCAAATCGCATCTTTATAAGCTTACTAAGCAATACGGAGACAAGAATCATTTTTGAAATAAGTATATTTGCTTCATTGGAGCGTGAGGGTGTTTTTAAAATCTACATCTGAAACTTATTTACCATAGCTTTGTCAATGTGAAGTTTTTGAAAAATGTCTGCGTACCCCACGTGACAGCCTTTACTACCAGCACTCCTACGTGTGTGAGTGTGTCATTTCGACAGATCTGTTCCTAGTTTCCATACTGCTTATAGTAAGCCTCGGTAATGGTCAAAGTAGCCTATCAAAGCTGAGACAAATAGAACTGTCAATCGCAAGTTGCCAATGGTAAAGGGATTCGTGTGTCAGCAAGAAACCTATATCACTGCAATCCCAATCAAAATGTTCAGAAATGACAAGAAAACAGATAGACGGTCACTTACGACTGTTTTGTGTCATCAGTCTGAATATGACTTTTCATAGAACTTGAACAACCAACGCTGCTTATTTAGGTCGAGTTTATTCTAAAGTTCGTCAATTTATTTGCATGATGAAACAAGCGTTCTTTTATTTAAAAACATTGTTTATTTTCAGATTTGGCACCTCCGCTAAGAATCTCAATATTAACAATAATCCTACCTTTATTATTAGTATTTTAAGGCCCAAGAGCCCGCGAGTTTCAGACCTTCGTCATTTTATAAAGGCTGACATTTCTCAGTGTATGGTCCCAACACATGTAAGAACGAACCCCGAATATGGAGTCTGGATCGTGGTGACTTTGGTAGATATGAGATATGTACTGTTATATATTATACTGTATAATGTTTCAAAGGAGGTTCCTAAGTCCTTCCATGAACTAAAGCTTGTGATTATTTCCGGTAAATTTATTGTGACTCACATTTCAAACAAGTCTACTGCCAATACGTGTTTTTGTAGTGAGAACCAATTTAGATATGCTACAAATAAGGTTCAAATAACACAGCTTTTTTAACGTCTTAATATTTTGGTAATAATCAACGTTACAACCGAAAGACGTGGATTTAATTAACGATAAATGATGCCTTTTATGTATAAGCTCCTAGTGTATATAACTGATATTATGCATATATTTTTTCATGTAGGTAATCTTTGATTAATTTATTTAATTTGTTTTACCACAATACGACCCGTTCTCTTTTCATTTCGAATTAAGATTTTTAAGACTATTACGTAATGTTGACTTTTCTTAAAACTAAAACAAAAAATATTAAATATATTTTTATCATACATCCCTAAAAGTTTAATTTCTAGATGTCTGTAGGAACCATATAAATATGTATAGCTTAGCTTAGAATAGTGCGTTCGGACAAACAATTTTGTATGGAAATGATTCAATTCATACTATATATCTAAAGAAGTTTCAGTATTAAACCGTAAGGGTTTGTCATAAGTAACTAACAATTTTCTCACAATGTGATATCAATAATAAGTTATAAATTAATTTATGTGTTTATTAACTGTGAAATAGTTTAATGAAAGTATCTTATGTTTTTTCTTAAAAACTATTGTATACTTAAATATATTCAATTTGGTTTCAATAAGTTCTGATCCTTATTTAAAATGTAAAAAGTATTTTTTTATGTTTTAATATACATGTACTACGTATACATTACTTTAAGCATTTATAAATGTCTAATTTTAAGCGCTTGATTTAAAATTGTGTTATAATAGAGTAGAAAACTAATATTTTAAGAAATAAATCATTAATAATGAATTTGGTATTGGAATAATTTCTTCAATAAAATTAAGTGATTGTGACTTATTTAAAAAAGGGGAATATTAAATTAAATGTTTTTGATTATATTTTATTATACATTTATTTACATAGCGCCGTGCGTCTTAAACTAGCTAAATGTGGGTGACATGCCGTTTATTGTATACTTTTAAATCCTTTGAATGTGTGAGGGTTATGATCTAGTACCCATTACCCCGGGGCCCGTTGGGTCCCCCACTAGGGTAACCATCTTGATCACCTTGGCCGGAACCCCTGCCGCCATTCTGAGATCCTCTACCGCCTTGAGGACCCCTGGATTGAGGTCCACCTCTTGGGTAGCCTTGAGCACCACCGTTCAAACTTTTGATTCCATTCGCACCCTGGCCTGATGGATAGCCTTGTCCAAAGCCATTTTGACCGCTTGGATATCCACTTGATCCCTGCCCATTGGAACCTGGACCACCACTCGGGTACCCGGAGTCTTGACCACCATTAGAACCCTGACCAAAGCCCGAAGGCTCTTGGTAACGACCCGAAGGTCCGCCTTGTCCCGATGCAGGGTAGCCTTCACTACCACTGTCGGAGAATCGTCCACCGCTTGACCCACCTCGCCCTGAAAGCAAAAATAATTATTTAAAGAAACTGCCATTTCTTAATTCAATTAAACAAAATTAAGTAAGCATTTACCGAAACCGGATCCAGATCCGCCATTGCCACCTATAAATAAAAATATTGTAGAAATAAAATATTAAAATTCTCCTAATTTCTTAATTATGGTATCTAGACCTGCGATATACAATGAAATGAAGCTTTTGCATAACCCCTTAACCTTGCCCCAAAAAGTTAAACTCAATTCCCGAGAGAATATTTCGTATTTACTATTTTGTAGCTAATAGACGATATGAAGCTGGGAATTTGGTAGAAAGCCTTAGGTGTCGTGATCCAACTGAATGAACGAACCCTCATATCGTATCATAGGCTTGTATCCCTCCAGGCCGGCCTCGTACTCGACCACCTGCTTCCTGCCATCGGGCAGGACTACATTATACTCCCCTGTGGCCAGGTCGCCATCGCGTTGTTCTGAATGACCAAATTTAGTACCTGTCTCTTCGTTGTCCACTTCATAGCTAAACTCGTATTTAGCAGGCCCCTGCAAAATAATCATTCTTACAGTAAAGAGTAAATAGTAATAAAAAATTTGAATAAGGATAATGGAAGGTCCTTACATTAGATTCGCCTCCGTTGAAACCCGAGCCTTGTCCATTAGAGCTCCTACCAGAAGCACCATTGCCAAAACCAGGAGCACCATACTGAGCAGACGGTGAACCGCTAGACTGTCCTCCGAATCCACCTTGAGAACTACCAGCATTGGGGGTCAAATAGCTATTGTCTGGTCTGTTCGATCCGGGTCGGTTAGATTGGCCCGATCCAAAGCCACCCGATCCCGGAGCTGGCCCAGTAGCTGGAGGTCCGTATGAACTTTCAGGCCCTTGACCAAATCCAGCGTCACCCGAGTCAAAACCATTTCCACTACCAGAGCCGGTAGACCCAGACCCTCTATTAGGTGGGCCATAAGTTGATGATACCTGGCCTCTGCCGTTGGATCCCGCATTACCCCTAAAAGAAGGTTGACCACCAGGGGACCTCGATGAACCAGACCCTGCGTTCTGCCCTGGAGTTCCATACAAAGAACTAGGTGCACTGCTGCCTCCGGGTTTCTGGTTAAATCCGCCCTGAGATGAGGAATCAAAACCTCCTGAAGAGGGATTTGAACCTTGACCAAAGCCTCCAGACGAAGGCGGTCCGTATTTAGTGTCTATAGCGTTCGATTGGCCACCTGGTGGCGAGTAACTGCTTTGAAGCTGATTTTGAGGTCCCAAAGGTCCTCTGGCTCCAGCACCGCCACCAAAGCCCCCACCGCCAGCGCCAGGGGGCCCATATTGTGACGATGGTCTCCCACCACCTCCACCTGAACCACCGGGAGGGAGGTAGCTGTTCACTGGAGGCTCACATTTGGTCGTTGACCAAGTAAGGGCGATGAACCAAACAATTTTCTGAAAATACACCCAAATATTAGACACGTTCACAAGGCTTAGCGTAATCTGTTAAAAATAACACACTGGACACTCACTAAAATCATTATGGATATTTTAATGTAATCCTGAACGAAGCAAACAAGATCGCTGTGTCACCGAAGGGATGTGTTCCTTTATTAAGATTTGGCTTTAGAATACATTGAATTTGAATAGCTCGAGTTTATATAGGCAGAATCGAATAGTGAGCGTGATATCAATGGTATTGCAAGAGGTGCACGCGTGTCGTGGGTGCGCGTTCGGTTCGTGCATCTGCCGCGTACAGAAAGCCCTGTCACACGTCACGCGTCACTTGCAATTCACACCCGTGATGAGCTTAGGAAAAACAACAGTAAAATACATTAGTTACATTACATTAGACTCAAAAAGAAATTCGCCCTTATTAGTTCATAATACATAAAACAATTATGCAAGTAAAGAAAATTAACAAAAGTTACATACATACATATGCTCACGCCTGTATTCCCCGAAGGGGAAGGCAGAGGTGTTGTAATCACAACACCCACTTTTCACCGAAGATGATTAAGTGCCAACGTGACAGATGGTGAGTCCATCGCCGTCTAACAAAACTTGTACAAAGGAATACAAGTTTTGCAACATAAAATATGTTACTCATGTTTTTTTGTAACTCATCCTTTATTTACTAATAATACCTAGGTTGACGTACCCATATTTAAGTTATCGACTGACCTCTCGCTGGGAGCATCGTTAATCAAATCTAGTTTTTTGAGCTTGTTATTATATAAATAACTAACGGACATCACGTGGTTTCACCATATTAAAATATAGCCTGTATTAAACAGTGATAATGTAGCATTCAAATGGTGAAATAATTTTCAAAATCGGTTTGGCACTCTTTGAGCTAATTCGTTTCAAACACACATACAAACCTTACCTCTTTATAAGATTAGTAAAAATTTGTCAAATATGGTTATGATCTGACTGCTCGTTGTTCGCAAAAGCTACTGCGGAGCACGCGGTCCTGGGTTCGGTCCCCTGGTCAGGCAAAGTGTTATTGGCGTTTTACATCTGTAATTCCCAGTAGCAGCCCGGAGTCTGGAACAAGTGCCCGATTAGTGTCAATAGGCTCGCTCCCTTATACATGGGACTTAAACATAACTGGCGAATGAGAGTGTATCTATAATAACAGCTCTGCCTACCGCTTCGGGAAATACAAGCGTGAGGATATTTTATTGTTGCCAATTCTACGTGTTCATTAAGTTTAAGGCATGTATTATGTTAAAGAGGACAATATCAATAACGCTATTATTACTCAAAAGTCTAAGATGTTGACCCAAACATATGAAACATTAGCCCCCATCCTTTCAAGGCAACGTAAGATGATCCACGTCGATCATCAAAGTAACATATCATTGAAGCCATTATCGTTTATTACCTACAGTTGATTTTCAACTTCTCGTACCTATGTGTATTTGCATTCATAGAAATCATTACAATAGATCATAGTTGGCAAATGGAATAGATCTACGCCGCTAGTTAGAATCGTGCAACGGTGGCGCAAGTCTCGTGAGCAACTCACCGACAGTAGTATCTGTAGACACCTTCATGATATACTAATCCAATTACCACAATATATATATTACTAGCTGTGCCCGGCAAACGTTGTATTGCCATTTTTTTTTCGGGGTGGACTACCCCTAATATTTAGGGGGATGAAAAATAGATGTTGCCCGATTTTCATAGATACCGGATTAGCACAAAAAAATTCATCAAAATCGGTCAAGCCGTTTCGGAGGAGTATGGCAACGAAAACTGTGACACGAGAATTTTATATATTAGATACCGTAAGAGCTGATGTCGCCGTGAGGTTTCAGTATTCGCCTGCTACATAAACGACTCAAGTTCATTGGACCAATTACTTTTTCTTTAAACTTATGTGCTTCACTGTGAAGGAAATCTGTCTGAGAAATTATTCAAAGTCGTATGTATAGTGTCTGAGACGGCGATAGACTCACCATGTGCCACGTTGGCACTTATTCATATTCGGTGGAAAGTGGGTGTTGTACAACACCTCTGCGTACCCCTTCGGAGAATACAGGCGTGAGCATATTTATTTATTTATTTGTATGTATATATTATATATTAACCATAAACATGGACTTGCGAAGTAACTCCTTATTATATTTAATTACATCTGCAGTGCCAAGAGAGAGTTTTCTTAGTACGGCGTTTATGGAAACGCAAGTTGGTATGTCTGTCGGCCCACAGATGGCGCTGTTTCGATCCCATAGGATTCCATGGGGCTCTTAATGGTGGTTAATAACCAACCGTTAATCATGTAAAGAATTGACTTGTGCCCTTCGTACATACGAAAGTTGAAAATAAGTAGACAGAACTATTAGCAAACAGTTCCAATTCATCCCGGATTGATTAGTAATATAATTGTAGCTTGAAGAACAAAATTCAACTGCGTCATCATTACGCGACGGTCCTGGAAATTGCCTTCCGCCATTAACTAACAGCATAAAATAATATGCACTTTGCTAATTATTATTATAATTGTCACACTCTTAAATTGGCCTCTTTATAGTGGCTTGCTGTGTAATTGCTACTTAATCCAATAATTGAATCCAAAAACAGCATGCATTAGTGCGTATGGAAGTATTCTTATTGCATTTAAAACCATTAAGGAACACAATAATTATAAGCTTTGTGTGGTTTTTAGTATTAAAACCATTGATCCGGTAACAGGCAGATATAGAGATCGTATTTAAATACTCACAAGGTGCCACCACACGTCAGTTGGATCGCATATTGATTATTTATTTATTACTAGCTGTGCCCTGTGGTTTCGCCCGTCGATTGAATTTCATTCATAAATATTGTTTTTAAAAAAAGTATAAAAAGACAGAAATAACATTTGAAATGTCTGTTTGTAATTCTAAAATAACAGATTTTCACTGAATGCATATGAAAGTATATACGGTACTGACTTGAAAAAACACATTTTCAAAATCATTTTCTGTCTGTCTGTGTGTTTGTTGCGGGTAATATTTGAAACGGCTGGACCGATTTTAACGGGATTTTGACAGCGGATGTTACAAGGCTACTTTAATTTTAAAATAAACATTTAGGGTTTCGCAGGGCAAAGTTGGTATTAAACCTATAAATAATCTGACAACTAACAGGACACTGTTCCCATTATTATTACTATATGTGCCCCGCGGTTTCACCCGCGTTCATGGTAGACCCGCGGAAGCCTAATGGTTTTTAAAAATCAAAGTAGCCAAGTTATTCCTTGTAATATTAGCTATCTGAAAGTCCCGTTAAAATCGCTGCAGCCGTTTGGAGATTACCCGGAACAAACAGACAGGTAGGCAGACACAGACAGACAGACAGAGTTTTTTTTTTAAATTGGTTTTATATATCTGTACCGTGTATACCATCATATGCATTGAGCGAAAAGCTGATATTTTGGAATTACACAGACACTTCAATTTAATTTATATGTATGGATATATAGATATCAATAATATCCATATTTCAAATACAGTATAGTAGGTATCGGCTGCACCTGTTTCTTATTTCTGACATACAAACATAGAATTCCGACTCGAAGCAAAACCAAAAAAATCTCGTACAAGTATTAAATCCGACCAGAATTACTCTTATGTAGTAGCGATGTCAACGTCTGACGTTTTTTTTCTGAAACTACTGAGCGGCTTTCGTTTCCACATATTAACAGAGTTTCAAGACTTCAGGACAAAGTTTTGAACTTATACGAGTAATTAACTACAATTCCATAGGAAGACGGAGAGCCGGGAAAAGTTAGTTTTGTATAACTGTGTGCTTAGATTATACGTATCTATATTAAGTACAGTGTCAATGTTACAAATCTAGTGCTGTTTCTTGTTCTTGAGGGCCTACCATCAGCAGTTTAAACAAAGCGTATTTAGAACATCTGAGCTTTGACGCTTTTCATTTCAAGCTAAGTTCTGCTTAAACAATCATAGTTGGCCCCTTGGTCACTAATGTACTAATTGAAAGAATAATTTTCTAGTCTAAGGGAAAGGTCGAGTACCGAAATTTCTTTGTAGGCCGGCACGTACTTTATTATATGTCTGATATTCGCCGAGCGGAATAATGTAATTGCTTAGGAAAAAATATAATTTTATTACTTGTCTACTATAAGTACGGTAAGGTATAAGGTATAATACATTGATCTTAATATTGTGTAGGGCACTTGCCTACTAAGGGGCTCAACGAAATGCCCCGTTCGAAATTCGGAAATTCTAAACTGTTTGTGCTCCATTTTGTAAGTTACTCACGCTTAAGATGATTAAGTGCCAACGTGACATATGGTGAGTCTATCGCCGTCTCAGGCACTACACATACGTCTTTGAATTACTTCTCAGAAATATGCAGGTTTCCTCACAATGTTTTCCTTCACCGTAAAGCACGTGGTGTGAAATCACTATACATAAGTTTTTTACAAAATCTCATTGGTACAGGCCCCGCTGGGATTCGAACTGCGTCGCTTTCATAGCAGGCGACTGCTCAAACTCCAAGGCCACCACGGCCAATACATGCATCAGGCTTCTGTATGCGCATTTAATAGGTACCTAGATTCGTAGTGTAAAACAAATTACACAACCTACCATTGGGTTCGTCAGTGTAATCATAATGTTCAAAGTGGTACAAAGCTAAACTGTTGCGAAGCTTTGGCCAGAATTGAACCATATTTCGTGTCAATAGTGGAAAGTGGGTCAGAGAGACAGATTGATGACGTGTCTACATGCACGTCGTGCCGACTGTACGTATGTCAGGATCACGACGCGGATTCACTGGCGTTTATTAAGGATTATCTAAAGCATCTATTGCTGTTTCCCACGAAGAAACGACTTCAATAAGTTATGTGGGCTTTGGTTAGTTACTACTCCACTAAAATATAAATATTAATAATAATAATAATAATTTATTCTTTATTGCACACCATAATATAGTACAGGTATTATAGTTATATTAATAAAGTATGGTAACAAAAGGCGGTCTTATCGCTAGAGCGATCTCAACCAGACAACCTTAGGGTACTAGGAAACAGCGAAATGAAAAATATTAATGGCAGGTGTGGGAGACAAAGAAAGTAAGACTACCTAGCCTATATAAGGCTATATATGAACAAAATACAATATACTATTTAAATAGATATATAATAATCATACAATAGTCTTTTAAAAGAGTTTATAGTCTGAGCAGAAATATTATATTTAATTTACTTGTTAGTGTGATTTTGACTTTGTATATGTATATACACAATGTATTTGATAATTTTGTTGTTGGCTTACTTGTCCTCTCCAAATGTAATAAAACCCTTTACTATATAAAGTATGTATAGGATTAAAAAAAACATATTTTTTTTATTTCTTTTTCTCATTGCTTGAGTAATGCGAATGAAAACTATTTTTTACAGACTTCAAAAAAGGGGGAAGTTCTCAACTTGCCTGTATTTTTTATGTTGGTTTCCTCAGGATTGTTCCTGTGGATTCAAGAGCCGTGGTGGCCTCGGGGTTTGAGCAGTCGCCTGCTACGCAAGCGACGCAAGTTCGAATCCCAGCGGAGCCTGTACCAATGAGTTTTTGTAAAAAACTTATGTATAGTGATTTCACACCACGTGCTTTACGGACAAGGAAAACATTGTGAGGAAACCTGCATATTTCTGAGAAGTAATTCAAAGACGTATGTGTAGTGCCTGAGACGGCGATAGACTCACCATCTGTCACGTTGGCACTTAATCAGATTCGGTGAAAGTGGGTGTTGTGATAACAACACCTCTGCCTACCCCTTCGGGGAATACAGGCGTGAGCATAGTATGTATGTATGTCCTCAGGATTTTTTACTGGGCGAAGGGACATGTTGATTAATATCTTATATGAAAGCCGGTGCTTCCCGTCTGGTCCCATTTCAACTTGATCTAGTTCGGACTTTGGCACCCATGAGAAAACTATATAAGTCCTAATTTTTTTTTGGAAAATGGTTTCAGCTTAAATTCAAAGTAAGTAAATAATAAAACAAACCATATTATATTTATAACAACTTTATTCCTAATCATCTCACACGAATACTGTAGATTATAACAAAAAAATCACATTTAGTATCACAATAGACCTTTGTCAATACTACTCAAGGAAAGCATTAGGTACTAAGTATACTTTATTTAATGATGAACGACATACATAAAACGAGAGGAGAGGTATGATTTCGTATTACAGGAAATCTTGCTTAGGTAATAGTATTATAATACTGAAACGTCACTCAAATAACATCTCAAATTGTAGCTTCCTCCTATTTTATTTACGACTAGTGGACGTCACGTAGTTTCACCCGCGTAGTTCCCGTTCCCGTGGTAGTACCGGGATAAATTATGGCCTTTGTTACTCAATGATGATGTAGCTTTCCAACGGTGAAATAATTTTTGAAATCGGCATAGTAGTTTCTGAGTTTTTTCATTATAAACAAACACATAAAAATACAAATCTTACCTCTCTTTACAATAGTAGTGTAGAAATATGACGATGTATTTAATAGTTAAGAAGGCATATTTGAGTGACATTTTTAGAAAAAGTATATTATATAACTTGTTATCTAAATTAAAGTAAATTAAATCAGTTTTATTCTTAATCCCTTATCTCAAGTGTTTTCGCAGACAGAAAACCTCTATAGGTTTTCTGACAATGTTTTCGTTTGCCGTAAGGTTGACGAACCTATACTCCGCTTAAGTTTCGAAAAACCACTCGGCCTCTAGTAAGCCAAAAGCTAGGCTGGACAAAGTAACATTATCTCACACTCACTAATAGAAACGATTAAAAAATATGGAAATGACAGTTAAGTGACATATGTCATTCCCGTACATTTTCGTTTCTACTAGCGAAGTGACGTTTAATTACGTAACGTGAAGTCAATTTGTCTACGGGCCCAGTAGACCTAGACACAGTAATATTCCCACGCTTGGGAATATATGTCATTTAACATATGTCACTTAACTGTCATTTCCTTATTTTTATAGAAATAGAAACTATAAAAATTTATGGAAGTTACAAAATTACGTGTCGTGACATATACCAAATGTCATTCCCGTACATTTTGTATCGTTTCTACTAGCGAAGCGTCAGGATAATATTACTTTGTCTACAGGACCAGGGGACTTACCATAAGCTCTGATTGCCATGATAGTTTTACTCTTATTATGAGACAGATGTATTTGACGTGTATACATCTGTCACTGTCACACAACTGTAATAACATTGCAATAAGAACAGGCCCCAGGGCTCTTTTTGCCCGACTACTGCGAAGCGAAAAGTGTGTTATAATTTTGCCGTATGTATGTTATATTTAGTACCTAAGTACTTAGTCTCTTAATACAATATAAGTGTAAACAAAAATTCTCAATGGCACTCAATGTTATATAAATATTCATAATAGTGCTCGTTTCGCATTTTACGGGATCGGATCTAATTTGATAACTAAAACATATGCCCCATTATTAGAAAACATAGACTAGTATAGTCCGTTTATAAGTAGCTTCATCTCTTTTTGTGACACTGGTTTCGAAAGGGATCGAAGGAGCTCGTGGAACTGTTGCGCATATCAAACGATCAGCGACGTTAAGCAACCCTATTTGGATGGGTGGCCGTGCCGCGGAGAGCACGTTAAGCCGTCGGTCCCAATTGATCACCTTTTGCAATCGTTACAGGTCAGTCGGAGGCCAAAAATAGCCTGACAACTGGCTTAACACAGATCACAGATTTTCCTCGTCAAAGGGCTTGCGAAGGTCAGATGGCACTCGCTTCGTATGAAATTCAGGTGATCAGCCACATCGGGTTGAACCAAGTGCCGACCCCAACAATGTATGGGGCCATGTAAGGCCAGGGAGATGATGATGGTTTCGAAAGGGATGGACATAGTTTTAGTTCGAGTTTGGTCTTGTCTTCGCTTGAAACATGGTTTGTAATAAGAGGGATGGAGTTCCGTTCTATTTCCGAAGACCTTCATAAAATCTTTACAAAATTAACACTTAATACATACTATTAACTTAAACGCCTACGCAAATTCACATAGCAAAATATCACATACTATACAGTAGCTACATCGCATACAATACTAAACATCAATATCTTACACATTTTGTTGAATTATAACGTTTGTTGGTATGTTTCCAAATTACACTTAATTTACTAAACAGTATATTTTATGAATTTCAAACAACGAATCAAAGGGAAATTCAATGTTAAATGTGTAAATAGGTACCTACAATTTTTCATCAAATTTAAATACATTTGAATGTAATGACATTATGGGCCTGCCTTCACAACATCGAAGTGTTACGTAAACCTATTGCTAAGGGCTTTAATCTATATTACTGTTTGTAACTGTACTACGTTGGGTTTAGTCTTCTTGCCGCGGAAGTGTTGTTCGATCTCAGCCAAGGACTTGCCCTTCGTCTCTGGTACCGCGAACAGGACAAAGAAGAATGCTAGAGCACAGAACCCTGAATACATCCAGAATGTGCCCGCTGACGTCATCCACCGCTAAAGAAGTATTTCATTTTATGAATTAATATATGAAGAAGCACCCGTCACGAGTTCTGAGCGCTGGCCATGAATGGGCAGTAGGATATTTTTTTGTTTGTTTGGCGTGAACAAATACATGCGCAGTTGTCCCAATTATTTTAGCCGAGAACTCAAAACTCGTGGCTGGCACCAACAAGTATTATTTTAATGATTAGATTTTGAAAAGAGTAATTATTGAGTTTCTTGCCGGGTTCTTCTCACCAAAAGCAAAGTTCCGAAGCCAGTGGTAGCATTTATAATCCTGTACAGTATCATTTGGTGTCCTTGTGACGATTTGAGAGTACTTTGTAACAATTCTAATCAAATTAAGATATTTTTGACTAATTTATTGATAAATCATGCCGTACGCGGGAAACGGAAGGGTCCAGAGAGTATTTCTAATACCTTAAAACCTAGTTCTATAAAGATAATTCAGCCTAAAACAGGGTCAGAGTTCGACAATGAATTCCCAAAGAAATTCAGTCTACTATGACCGGTTGGGTCATAGTATCCTGCATTCAGCGGGACCCTGCCTCTTCCCCGAAAGGGTAAGCAGAGGTGTTGTAACAACAACACCCACATGTCATCGAAAATCGGAAAGATATTTATTTTATTCAGGATTTTAGTTGTCATAGCGGCAACAGAAATACATCATGTGTGAAAATTTCATTTTCTACTATGACCAAATTAATAGTATTTTTCAGAAAGGTCAAATTCGGAGCACTCGTAACCGAAGAAAGTGTATGAAGAGATGCATGAACGTGGATGCAGCGAAAGAAGTATGTAAGGATCGTAGCATGTGGCAAACGGTGGTCTCTGCCCCATGGGATACAGGCGTGAGCATATGTATGTATGAAAATTTCATCTGCCTAATTAACACGGTTCATGAGATACAGCCTTGTCACAGAAGGATAGACAGACAGCCAAATCTTAGTAGGTAATAAAATCCCGTTTATTACTCTTTGGGTACGCAAAACCTAAAAAAACATTGATCAAAACCAATTAAATAGTTCTTCATTAAAAAATATATTTCTAACCTTAACTTATTATTCTTTGAAGCAATTATTTTGGACTTGTTATAATAAGATATTTGGCTTATCATTAAATTTTATTTCAAACCACTTGCGAGCAATTTTAACGAAACAATTAATCGTAAATGGTTTAAGCTTTACACCGATTTCATAAAATACTGTAAGAAAAACTAGTACCTACTTACGTAGTATGAAAAATAAATGGTGTCGTTTATATTTCATCTCGATGCAAATCGGTACATTTAAGTGACGTTCTCATAATGATGTCTTTGTGGTTATGCATATTATATCAATTGACTCTTGAGAATACGTATTCACGTACTAGACTAACCCTTGTGTTGCGCAACTCTTTTGTATTTAGAAGTACTTTTCTATTAGCCAGAGTCGCGCAGTACTTTGACCCCTAAGTACCTAGAACTTATTATTAGTATTACTTAGTATTTTTAACATACATACATACATACATACATACATATGCTCACGCCTGTATTCCCCGAAGGGGTAGGCAGAGGTGTTGTTATCACAACACCCACTTTTCGCCGAATTTGATTAAGTGCCAACGTGATAGATGGTGAGTCTATCGCCGTCTCAGGCACTATACATACGTCTTTGAATTACTTCTCAGAAATACGCAGGTTTCCTCACGATGTTTTCCTTCACCGTAAAGCACGTGGTGTGAAATCACTGTACATAAGTTTTTTAGAAAAACTCATTGGTACATGCCCCGCTGGGATTCGAACTTGCGTCGCTTGCGTAGCAGGCGACTGCTCAAACCCCGAGGCCACCACGGCTGTATTTTTAACTCTTTGAAACAAGTTCTATAAAAACTTTTGATATATGACGAAGCAAAAAAATATCTTACGGTAAGGCCCCTGTACATACTTACGTATATCTTAGAGATTTTAAGAGGCAGCCGACGACTCTAACCAAACACTACATTCTAACAATAGTAAGCGATTAAGGCAAAGTGGCATAATGACTACAGCTATCCTCTAAGCATCTCTATGAAATAAAAGATAAAATTGTTTTGTTACATACTTTTCGAAGCTTATACAGCCGCGTTATTCTGTAAGATTTCTCAGCGACGAACTCGATGTCGAGTGTCGGTTTCAATTATAGGAAATTGATACATACTACATACGTATAAAGTTCAATTTCGTATGTTTGAAAACGACACTCGATGTTGAATGCGTCGCTGAGAAAACTTACGGAATAACGCGGCTACTGTTCCATCGTGCTATTACCTCAAATGCATGGTAAGACTTGATGACAGAGAACATGGAGAGCAAGTTGACAGCGCTCGCCATGGCGGAGAGCTGCGACCTATAGTGAGTTGGGAACAACTCGCCGAGAAGTAGGAATGGTAGACCACCGAACCCGAGGGAGAAGCCCAGCATGAACACGACCAGACTGCAGATTGGCAGATACCTACAAGAACATAAGACTTATAAGATCTCTGAGAGATAGTTCGTGTTTTCGAGACTAAGTTCAATCACAATATTAATATTAATACTTTCTAGTTACCACGGAATAATAAGATACTTATTCCTTCGTTCGAGGTTCAATAACTATTTCTTTAAAAAATATTACATATATAATGAATTCTGTTACATTCAAAGCTAAGTAAAATAGTCTTACCCAAGCAAAGATTGATTTTCAAACTCGAAATAGAAGGCAGACCCCATGGCTCCCATAGAAAGCGTCATCACTGCAGCTGAGATAAGTAATAGCGGCCTCCTGCCAGTTCTATCGACGAGCATTGTGCTCACTGCGTTACTGAGCAGTTGCACCACACCTACCACTATCGTAGCGGTCATCGCATCTAATGTACTGCCTGAAACAGTAAACCATTCATATACAATTCCGCGCCAACAATTCTATACTGCACGATCTCAGCATCAAGCAGCGCCTGTCTTTCACAGTTCATATCGCATACTCACCTTCTTTGGATATATTTCGTATACATAGAAAGTTTGTTGGTACAGGGTAAAGTTGAGGGTACTGAGGCACGTGGCACAATGAGAGAGACGGACCAGATTAAAGCTGTGTTAAGTGATCTACTTCAGGTCCCGTCACGAGTAAAGAACTAAAGCAGCAGTCCGAAGTGAATGACGCCGTATTGTTCAGCAAGCCACCAACACTGACGTTACGACCACGACCGCTCTGCCAAGAGTGTAACGATTAAGAAGAAGATGGTCATCTCAAGCTACACAATTGTTCGTAGTACTTATTTTTAGTTTAGAATTTTTTTTTATATTGACTTTTGTGCCCTGGAACTGTGTCAATGGGCTTATATATATTTTTTATGATTTATATTGTATAACTCAAAGCTGTAAAATTATTTTTTTAAAAGAGTAATTACTGATTGTCTTGCCAGGTTCTTCTCAGTAAAAGCAATATTCCGAACCTGGCGGTAGCATGTATAATCCGATGTAATAGTGTCTTTCTGACGATTTGAAAGTACTTTGTAAAAAGTCTAATCGAATAAAGACATTTTTGAATTTGAATTTGAATTTTGATGCACGTATCCTTGTCTTTAAGGTGCGTAAAGATTTTTTACAAGGATGCTAGGTGAGTGGGCCTTGCCTCTGGTTATTTAATTCAAGCGTCCAGCCAGTCTGGCTTATAGAAAGCTTTATTTGAAAAATATGAACTACCATATAAATTCCCAGCATTGATAAACTAACCTGCACTTTTGAAGATTTCAACGGTGAAGAAGATGACAGCATCAATTCCACTGAACTGTTGGAAAATGAGAAGAGCAAAGCCAACGAAGATGGGCTTGATCACCACCGATGAGAAAAATACCTTGCGCGTAAACACGCTTGGCAAATTGGCCGGGTCCTCCACTTTCCTACAACAAACAACATATTAGGTAAAAGGCGTCATTGATTCGATGAGAAATGGTTCAGTAATAGAAAGCTTGAATTTTTAATCTTGCTAGTAAGGTAAACATATTGATATAGTCGGCCTCCAGTAATCTAAGACTTCAAACTCGGCGAGTTGCCGACTAAGTAAGGGATTCCTTGGTAGAGAACATTAGGAAAGCCAGCCTGATCGTGAAAATATATTAATATATACTTACTCTTCATTTTCGTCCTTGGCGATGACAGTGGCACGAGCTGATAGATGCAACCATTTGATGGAGGCTGAAGCGTCCATGCCATTAGCTTCCAGCCATACTGGGGACTCGGGTAGTGGAAGTAGGGCCACAAAAAGTATCCCTTATGAAAAAAAGAATTTGAATGAAGAAATTTATCGAATAGAAGTTGAGTTGATCTGATTCGATTTCAAACTATTTTAGTTTTTGGTATTTATGCAGGAAACTATGGAGTGATCACCAAATAATATAAGTTAGACAATCCTATTAAATAAGACTGGGTTTATCTGTAGCTCCAAATAATTAAAACATTCTTCTATAATTACCACAAAAAAATGCCGAGAAGAAAGCCAAGTAACGCCAGGATAGCCAGTTACCAGACACGTACGAGATAACGATGCCCAATGACATGGACAGGGTAGGCAGCGAGCCGAGCCGACCACGAATCTCAGGGTCGCAGCATTCGCTCACCTATAAAAATAATGAAGTACGTATATTTTTACTAAAGAAATTACTACCAAAACCATTTCGCACATAATATCTTCAGATCCGATGAATTAATCTGTAAAACCTTGGCCACCCGTGAAATTCTTTTGGTTCGAAAAGAAGATGGTTTGAAATGATTTTTTAGCTGACGACAATTTTCCGTATTTTTGGGATAACTTACGTATACTTGTGCAGTGGCTAAAACAAAGCCCACGCCAACCCCGGTCAGCAGCCTCCCGACGATGACCAGCGTAAGATACTTAGCAAAGCCAAGGATCAGCCACCCGGCGACCCACAGCGGCGCTGTTAGCTGCAGCGTGCGCTTGCGACCCGCGCGCTGCATCAATGGCCCTGATAGCATGCTGCCTGCAAACGCACCTAGTGGTGGTATTGCACCTGAAGAAAGTCAAAACGTTTTTGACTAGTATATTGTGAATTATCTTGAACATCACCTCCAAAATTCAAAATTGTAAAAAGTACTTTCAAATCGTCAGAAGGACACAAAATATATATACATGATTATAAATGTTACCTCCGGGTTCAGAAGGTAGCTTTTGTTGAGAAAAACCCGGCAAGAAACTCAACAATTACTCTTTTAAAAAAAAGATATTATACAATGTTATTGGTTACAGTATTTATATCTCATGAATATATGCACATTTGAAATGCTCAATTCAAGTCCAGAATAAGAGATTGAAATTCTGTTTATTTAATTATATGAAACACTGGCTCCGGTATCCAAACGATGCTTAAAATCTAAATCTAACAGAAGCAAGTGCTCGTGTGTTAAATTAAGTGTATCCGTATCTTTATCAGATGGTTTAGGTCATGTGAAGACAACGTTACCATCTGCTTTAATATTGCTTACCGCTGCCTTTACAGCATTATTATTGTGTATGTTTTAATGAAAAGTTTCGTCTATACTTATATTATAAAGAGGATTTATTTGTATGTGAGTATGTTTGTAACGAATTGGCTCATAAAGTACTGGACCGATCTTGAAAATTCTTTCAGCAATGGATAGCTACATCATCAGCGAACAACATAGGTTATATTTCATCTCTGTACTCCGACGGGAACGGGAACTATGCGGGTGAAACCGCGTGACGTCCGCTTGTTATTTATATAAAGACACCGTTGGTCTAGTAGTTAGTATACCTGACTGATTCTCTAAGGCGTCGCAGATGTGTCAATATGTACGAACATTATTATTGTATATCCAGTACTATCATATCGACACTGAAATCTGTATTATGTATCTTGGCGTGGTTTATAATATCCCTTGCCAGTTTTAACTGGAACTTGAGACTTATTACAACTAAAGTAAAATCAAACATACAATTCGGGAATAATATGAAATACGATATTTGTAAAGTGGAAAGCTTATAACACAAAGATCTTAATAATAAACAAACAAGTTATAGCAGACGGAATGTCGCCACCTTGCTGCCGGCCGACCCGTAATTATTAACATTATTAATTGTTACACATTCCTAATACACATAAAACGCAAATAGCTTTATGACTAGCTTTATGCTATCGAATTATGTTTATATACTACTGGGGACCAACTATAATAGTTTAATCATTTAAATTTGCGCGTATTAAGAACTGCTTTGACGTTGTATGGTACAAAAATGAAACGCCAAAGCTCATAAGTTACTGCTGTTCCTAAGCCGATGATAGTAGGCCCCAGTTGTCTAATATAGTTGATGTAAGCTTCTTTAACTTATATACAAATATCTTATCTCAGTGTCCAGGATAAGTTACAAAGATCATCTGGACATTTGTCAAAAGCATTATAGTCACATGCTTTTATTACGTTTTTACGTCGCACGAATGTAAATGGACGCCAGTACATAACAATCAACAGAAGACAGTTTTGCAGAAGCAATTCTGAAAATTAGGATGGTCTTAATGTGTGTTGTAACTCAAATGTCAGTAACATCATTATAACCGGTAATATATTTACATAACAATGACTGTCATGCGTAGAGCTAAATATTTTTTATTAGCTGAGTTACGGCAACATCATATTTTCTATTCTTGAGAATCTTTCATACTTTATGTACTAAATAAAATACACAAGCCTTTACTGACAGTTTCAAATTATCTTGGAAATTTGGTGTGAAAATGCAAATCTATTTCATTAGCAGCCTTGGAAATATTAACAATTTATGTAAATCTCGGGGAGATTTCCAAATCGTGTTTCACAATCAGTAAACAAAATAGTTTTTGTGTTTTGTTTACAACGAGTTAACATTTTGTGAACGAGTATTTTACGTACATATCTGTGCAATGATGCAGTGCGATTAATAACCGATTTTACTTGGTAGCTATGTTACCTAACGTTTTTTTCTTAAATTTGCTATGGAAATTTTTACCTTACTTGCTCCAAATTATAGGACACAAAAATTATGCCCTTGAGCAGATGGCAGAGGTACTTGAAAAAACACAAATCAGGGGAATTAGGAAACTTGGGTATGGTAAGGATCATGACCTCTTATTGCCATGATAGTTCGGATACATGACAATGATAGTGATAGACCTATGCAAGTCAGTTACATCTATCTCATAATCATTGTCTACCTACCATGGCAATAAGCGAACATGATAAGGCCCTTGATAGGTCTCTGCCCTGCAGAAACTGTCAATTGCATGTATATCAAAGTCAGACTTACCTATCCATGATTTCTGTTCGCTACTCTGTATGATGTGCGGATCAATTTCTTCGATGGAAGGGATCCCCGAGGCGGAGTACCCTCTGACCAGCCCGATGATAAGGAAGGACAGAGAAGCACCAAAAGTCAGCCATAACTGAAACACAGTAACACCATTTTCCACTAATTACTTTAAGGGAAGAGAGAGACTACAGTAGCTATTGATTTGTACTTAATCAAATTCTCTTAAAGACTAACAAATATTATTATAATCCTCATGGGAGATGATAGGACTCCTTGCTCCAGTTGCAAAAGAGGAACTTTAGTGGAAATCTTTTGAAATCCCTTACGAATCCTTTGAAACAAATCCATATCTTTACATTTATTCTATACATTCAATATATTCTGGCTAATCTTTGAAACGGTTGGATCTATGTTAACGGGACTTTCACTGGCAGATAGCTGATGTGACAAGAAGTATCTTTCATTTTAGGTAAGACTGCGACCCCCAGTTAAATGTTCACCATGCTTAGATTCACACTTCATCTGCGTCCAACGTGGCAAAATATGCCGACACAACACTCCAACAATCACTTAATGATGCAGTGGCCTATGATTATGATCATCAAGTTAGTAATTAAACAAACAATCCTTGACAAATTAAAAAACGTTGACCTCAGAAGTCATTATGAGGTCATATATCTATATCATTTGATTTTTCCCGTGTTATGTAAGGATCAACTTCAAATGAGTATCTAGTTGTTAGTTCTATAGATTAAAATATTGATAATACTTTACGTACAACACTCATTGTTTCAATACCAACTGTGGATGAGGTTCAATGAAACATGCACTATTTAGAACAGATCTCGGTAGAGTGAATTCAACGCGTTATTGTTTAGAAGTATCGTTGAGCATCACCGGTAGGAAACGTTTTTGTAAGTACGATTTTGTCAAATTAGTTCCTAGTAGAATTTTCTCATTAGCGCCACTATTTGAGCCAAAAAAGCAATGAAATGTTTTTACAACGCGTCGTGTTTTTGTGGATGGCCCTGGAAACAGGTTCCCAAAACAAAAAAATTCAAATGTCATCGAGGTTTGTGACGAAATTTCCACGTTGCATGCCACATTCGTTGTGAGGATGGGATAAATTAAAGTTTAAGAAGTTCTTAAGTTTGTAATAAATAATTATGTTTTAACACAAAATTACCGATTAGAAAAATCGGTAATTTTGTTCTAATTTTGTTTTCTTCTTTCAAGGGGATTCTTCCTGCAATCGATATTTAGCACAGTATGAAGTAGGTATTTCAAATTGTAATATTACCCAATAGTCATATAATCAGCCGGTACAGCCATAGTAGAAAATTGCCGAATTCTTAAGTTCCTAATTACTATACAACAATTCTCAACTATTTTGATGTTTCATTTATTTGGACCGTTCCATAATATACCCATGTATCTAATGCTCATAAGAGTATCTCAGAAGTGATTCCGCAATATCTAATGCCTACGGTGTAATCTTCTGTACGGAAACGCTAAAGTGGATGGAGAAGCACACATAAATAATGGCGTACACGATACATAAATAGATATAAAAATTGCAAATTGTTCAGTGGCCTTTGTGGTCGCCGTTTTAGTAATTTACAATCAAGTGCACCTAACTCGCGTGAGCAACGGAAGTCAGCGATCAGACATGACACGTGACATAACGAGCACTACGCCGGATTTCTGTATTGTTTTAGGTATTAACACTGCTGAAACCCACAGACATAGCATTGATTAGTCAAAATAACGGGAATCAAAACGTCACTAACGATGATAGTAGGCCCCCTGTAATGTCTGCGAAAAAGTTCACTGACGTTAGTGTTATTTCTGGGGTGGCGATGAAGTCATCATGTGACATAAGATGAATTAAAAATGTGGGAGATGTAGCACCTCTGCTTACTATCATCTCTATCGGGGGCCCTTCTGGGAAGGTTTGAAGATATGCATGAAGCAATATTATACAGATGCGCAAAACATATGGCTAGATGGCGTAAGTCATTTCCAAAATGGTGGGCTGGAGAACCGGGGAGTAGCTCGGTTACCACGATCTTGGTAACGTCCTACCGAAGGTAATATATTCCTAGCCAAAAATCCAAATACTAGTATACAAAGGGGATCAGGGGAGAGAGAGAGAAGTGTACACAGTTCACGCTAGCTAGACTCACACATCCAAAACACACCAGTGTGTCGATCTCTACACATTCCTATCCTTAGGACAAAAGCATCTCAAACCCATTATAGGCACAAAAAGTGCGGTTATTAAACTTGACCACATAAGGCTTTTAACAATGACACTTCAATGATCCCAAGGTCACGACTTATTGAACATAGCTCTCGGGAAATAATTTAGAAATGACATTGCAATGTGTTTAGCTTATATTGTTATATCATACCCGGAAAACAAAGGAATATAAGTAAATTACATTCCAATAGCAAGCCGTATTGCTATGCAAGGAAATAATTTACCCGGAATATTTTCAATATGTTTTGTCGTTACTGCATAATGTTCTTTTTCTGTTAAGTATTTATTATTATGAGCATGTTGTGTCCCACTACTGAACAATGATCTCATCTTTTTCCACTTTTTGCGAAGTAGGGAGCAAGCCCTACTTCGCAAAAAGTGGAAAAAGAGTAACGGGCAATTTTTATGGAATCTTCTCGTAATATTTTCTGAATGCATGTAAATAAATAAATTAGGCATGTAAAAACGCATTAGTTTCACTGTATATGATATACAGTGAAACCAATGCGTTTAACTTCTTCAGCACACAAATAACCAGTTGTTTAGTTCCAGGCTTTATTATTCTACGCGCCACTGTTACAATAATGTGCCAGAGACAAGTGGAATCAACATTTTTACCGTGAAGATGTCTATATGTGACATCTCATCCGCATCTGATCACGCGTGCAGGCAAGGTTATACGCTTAACGATCTATATTATTTATAGAAGCCACTTCTCATTCTTAAACTGTGCACTCATTTTAATGACTGTTTAAAACAAAATAATATAATTCTAAAATAAAAGCTGCACATCTCCATTCTTCTTGTAAAATATGTGAAGTTAACTGTTGAGTTTTGCAATATTCACAGCAAATAATTATTTCACAAACATTTAATACTGCGATTGGCAAGGGAGCTAATTAGGAGATATCTAGTTCTCCCGTTTGAAATTCTGAGCTTTTCGACTGGGGACTGTACAGTCTCCACTTTACAGAAGATCCAGAACAAGACAGATCAGAAGTTACTTTAAAGAAGTTAGTTGTGTTCCTGCGGTTATTATGGTCACCAGTACTCAACGCGGGAATATAATGTCGCGAACGACCTAGAATACAAGGTATTGAGTTCGTTCGGGAAACTGTTATTGAGTTATTGCATCTTCTAATTCTCTTATAGCAGCCCGGAGACTGAATTAGTGCCCGCTTAATGGCAATAGGATAGCGCCATTGGCCCGTAAGTACCATGGACTTCCCTAAACATAGCTGACGAATTGTGGGTGTACTATTACTATCAGTACATCAGCCTACCGCATGGGCATATGTGACAATGGTCTCCTACCAAATTTCGTTACGGTTACGGCAGCTAATCTCAACGAGGATCAGCCAACTGCGCAGGAGATATTACAAGTGTGTGCGCAAACATAGATGCACTCTTTATAAAATAAACACGGGTATAAACACCGCCAACTTCCAAACTCCGGGCTTTTATTGTGAATTTCTTGACAGAAAAATCCAATATCTATTTTTGACCCGACCGGGGAATCGAAACCCGGGACCTCGTGATCGGCAGGTAAACTTGCTAACCACTAGATGAATAAGATAGTTAAATGTATGTAACAAGTCAACAGTCAGCTAGAGCAACAAGAGAACATCTTTAGTGTCAGTATACTAAAGCTGAGAACAGGACGATAGTAAGAAGTTTATTTTATCTATTACCTCTGATTATAAATAAACTAATAATCTGCATCATTTTTCTATTTGTGGACTCAGACTTCGGCTCACCAATCAAACGTGATTTGAGGTAGTTGAGGGGACTCGCGACTAAACGTATCCGGTATTCAAACTGATTTAAACTGTACTAATAAAAATGGATGCTACTGGAACGTTGTCTATAGTCTCCTTCTTCAAGCAATATTATATTTTTAACATTATTATGATTTGGGTTTCTCGCAAATGCAGCTGCGGGACACGCGGTCCTGGTTCGATTCTTGGATGGGGCTAATATTATTGGGTTTTTCCGTCTGTAATTTTCCAGTAGCAGACTGAAGTCTGGTATAGGGCCCGGTTAAACGGTTAATGGGAACAGGCTCGTTCGTTACATGGGACTTTAGTGTAACTAGCGAAATATGTACCTTCGTGAAATACAGGCGGCGTTATATTTATTCAATTAGATACAGGCATATATTAACACAATATGCTCATATTACATGCTGCGTGCAAGTAACAAAGCAGAAGCGAACAGTAAGCCAGGATAGGTTACTGTTAGCTTCGCTTGTGATTAAAATAAGCTAAATAAAAATGTAAAAACTGATATGTACGTCACCGTAAGCGTGACAAAGAAAGCCAAAACTTATCAAAATTTAAAGAGCGTATCGTTAGAATGATTTCAAAACGCCTACGATTAGCACGTGTATGTTAATGTCGTTATATGACGAAGAAATCAATGCAGTCCACATTAGACAAGAACATAATATATTTTAATATTATTTTTTTTTTATTTATAATTTTTATTTTTTTAATATATTATTTATTAATAATAAATAGGTAACTAAAAACTAATTACAAGTAGAAAACAACAAACGGTTGAAACTCTGGGACCTTGGGGTCCAGATGCTCATCAACTTTTCAAAGAGGTTGCACGTCGTCTAGTAGAAGCTTCTCGTGACAAGCGGGCTGGGGCTTTTCTCGCTCAGAGAATCAGCATTGCTATTCAACGTGGCAATGCTGCCAGCCTTCTTGGCACGATCCCGAGAGACACCGATTTGGGCCAAGTTTTCTACTTGTAATTAGTTTTTAGTTTAATATTATTATTATGACCGTATTTTACACCGCATAAATTTAACCAAATGTATTCGCATTAATACAATTATCGTATCGTTATAATGTTAGTAAGGGCCTCATAAATGCGTAACAATTTATTGCGATGGTCTCTAACTTACCTACTGTACAGAATCTCAAGTTCAGAATCTTTAATGAAGAAACAACTCCTTTATGAGAATTTTGTTGCTAGCCGGAATCCCAGGCAAATTTTTTCGCTCATAACGTACTTGTTTTGAAATCAGTGTTAAATGCGGCCGATTTATAAAACGTTTGTGATAAACAAAAGTCATTACTGTACAAAATAAACAACTTTAATAATTCATGTTCCATACGTATGAAAGAAATTACAGTTGCCAATGATTGAGTGGATAGATATTTTGACTCCAATTATATCAACGGAGGTATTCAAGAAAACACGACAGCAGTATTATTTAAAGTTAATTTACTCTAAAGGATATTGAAACAAGAAGTTCCAGTAATAGGCATCATGACGCAGTAGCTGCATCACAAAGCTTTTACAAAAAAGTCCTTATTTTGGTCAACAGTACATATGAAGCTGGTCCTATAAACTCTGACATTTGCTAGCTCTTGGATTTGTCACGTGAGTTGATAACGTAATTCTGGAGCTCATATTGCCTTGATAGTTATGTTATAGGACATGTTATGCGAAGGCGTGATGATATGGTTGCCAAAAAAGTTACAAAGGGAAAGGAAGACCTAAGAAACAATGGATGGATTGTGTGAATGATGACGGCTAGAATAGGAGTGAATACAGATAATAGGAGGAATAGTACAGAGTTAACGACTGATAGAGAAGAATGGAAAAAATAACATGAGATAAGGACAGAAGGATGATGATGAGTTTGACTCATATTATGAGACAGATGTATATGATGTGTATACATCTGCCACTGTCGCACGACTGAACCACAATTGCAATAAAAGCTCATGGTTGGACCCTTGTTATATTTTCCTGATAACGTGCAAAAGAAGACAGGGGATGCTTTTCTATTTTTGGTTACTATTGGTTATATTACTCAGCAGGACTGCCTGAAGCCCTACATGCATGTGGTCCAATATACTACACATTTGTTTTGAGGTTACCTACAATTTGATCCCTGCAATTATCCCATTATCTTTTGAAAATATCCCTACATACCGTACCCACAATAAGATTACTCGTTGCCTGAAAAACTGGACAAATACCAAACGAATAGCTTGTCATATCAACAGTACTAAGATCCGTTTCTTTAATGTATTTTCAATACATCCATACTAATTTGCACAGTTGACTAGCATAGTAATCTGAAATATGATAATTCCTATGCTGATAATATAAGATGGATCAGTCACATAATGAAGGCATTCATTATTTTTATTATGCATTTCTTATAACTTCTGCAAGTGTTTGGATCATCTCCATTGTTCCCCATGTCTGTTGTTGCCTTTGCATATTGTTTAGTATTTTGAAAACATTGTACTCACCTTCTAATTATCTGAGATATTCAATTTTGTACATCTTTGGAACGACTAGCTTTACTATCTTTTTTTATCTTGGCAACTTGGGTTACCAGGCGTCCGTATAAAGCCGCACATAGTTGGGCTATTTGGTTATGTAAACTTCTAACATTTCCCAAACGAGAGAGCGCCAAGCGTGATGACTCTGATAGATTAGTAATTAACTACTTGAACTGATTTGGCATTCAATGTTATTTATATTTCATAGAAATAATTGAAAAAGCTTAATACATATCATCATCAACCTCCTGCCCTTATCCCATGTTATTTGGTGCGCAATGTGTTCTTCTCTTCCATTGTTCTCTATCAGCCGTCATATCTGTATTCACTCCCATTCTAGCCATGTCATCTTTCACACAATCCATCCATCGTTTCTTAGGTCTTCCTTTCCCCTTGTAACCATCCACATTCATAAACAAAACTGTATTGGCAACTTTTTTCGTACATATATTGAGACAAACAAATTATGTAGGCAAAACAATTATGTAGGCTGTCCGTTCTTTTTCCCAAATGTCCGGCCAAACTGGTTGGTTATTATATTACTAGTTAGCGCTCACAGCTTCGCATGCATGGTACTAAGATATGAAATATAAACCCCCATTTAACGCCTTTAAAGGTTGAATTGCGGAATATACTTCCTTAGTGGCCTTCACCTCAGCGGCTTACGCTGTATGATATACATGATGTAGACTCTTTAGGCGCACTTCTTTGGCACAGAGCATCGGCTGGTGATTCATAATAATATATCAATTTAAAAACTAAATAAAAATTCTCTAAACTATTATTAATTTTTTCATCGTTATATTTACTATATATTTTTGTGGTAATGTGTAGTTGTTGGAGGCTACAAAAGGTTAATTGCTTATTGTTTGATATTATTATGTGGAACATAAGATAATACCTATTTTTGTTGTAAAATGAAATGCCTCCAATTTTTATACATATAAAATTTTATTTACCAGCCGATAACGGTAAAGGAAAATATAGCGAGTAAAGCACACCTGCCAAAAATGTTTGAGAAGAAATACAAAGAAGAATGTTGTATGTACATATAACAGACTCACCGTCTGTTAAGTTTGCAACTAATAATTTAGTTGATTAGTGTCGGATAAGTACAATGTACCAACTATATACCAATGTCATGCTCTATTTACATATTTCGATAGCTTTACTTAACTTTTGCAAATTATTATGCACTACTTTAATTTATAATAAAAAAAAGAATTTATTTTATAAGCATCTGTTTGAAAACGCAAGTAATATTCATTTAAAGTGTTGAAAGACATTGAAACACAATGCAATTTAAGTATTGTTGGAAAATATAATATACTACAATGTTTTCTATTGATTTTCAAGTAGCATTTCGTATCAAAATAAACTATCCAGTGTAATTGCGCGATACTTCGGCTCAAATTAGTTGTAATAATATGCAGCAAATTTGAGTTTCACGCAGATAAGTGTCTTTAGCGACCGAGGCACAATAACTTCAATTTACGACTAGGTGATTATAATAACCGCAATGTGGAAGCACAATGCTGGAAAAATGTTACGAAATATATACAAAATAAACCGTTAAGATGCTTACAACTGTGTACATAAATAAATATTTCTTGGGCATTATCACAGCGCAATTTAGTCCCAAACCGGGTTATTTTGTGATTCACAATTTTACTACTGGCACAAAACGTGCGAATCGACAACTATTTTGCCGTCGATTCGCACAACCTAATTAGTAGAACTAGTGCGAATCATCCAATAAACCCTCAAACGAAGCAAAGGTTGTACTATGGGTGGGTTGGTACCAGACAACGGACATAATACTTTTATATATTTTTTGTAAATACATACTTATATTAAATACCAAACGTCCAGATAAAAGGCAAACAAAAAGGCTAATTATCATATAATGTTTGCCCTAACGCGAGAATCGAACCAGCGACACTCATCATCTACCTAATTGTTATCTTCAAACAATATCGTCATCATCAACAATCATCGTGAGGAAACATGTATATATATCTAAGAATTCATTCAAAGACGTATGTATAGTGCAAGAGACGGCGATAGTAACCATTTGCAACGTTGACACTTAATAATCTTCGGTGGAATGTGGGTGTTTTTATTACAAATCTGAATGCAGGCGTAAGCATATATATTATATAAGCATATATATAACTATTATTTAATAAAATAAAATATAATTATGAAACTTAAAACTATTTACAAGTAGAAAAGTTGGGCCAAATCGGTGTCTCTCGGGATCGTGACAAGAAGGCTGGCAGCACTGCCACGTTGAATAGCAATGCTATATTGGTATATATTATATATTTACCTAAGTATACAGTAGTTAGGTATATTTAGGAAACATGGCACAGCACTCACCTAATTCACTTTGTATCAATACAAGATAATGTGTTGAAAGCATGTGACACAGACATTCTGAGATCGAAGCAACAGTTCACATAGATTTTTGAAAAAGAAATTCTGTCGAATTGAGAACTTCTTCTTCTTGCGGTACCTCTCCCCTAATGGAGGTTGGCCGTCAGCTCCGCAAATTTGTCCTTATTTTTTGCAAGCTTAAACAATTCTTCGACGCTGTTTATCCCAGTCCATTGCCTTAAGTTTCGGAGCCATGACAACTTCAACAACGGAGACATGACATGAATAGAGAACAAGCCTTCTAATTTTTTTTGAGTCGGTTAAAAGGAAATTGGTCCATCTCGGATTATATCTGTTCGCTGCTAGATAGCGCAACATCAGTATTAAAAAGTACCACTATCTAATCTTATAATCGACGTATTGTACGAGAGAGCCTTTTCAAATTGTGTAGCATTGTCATCTAGGAGATAATATAGAATTAAATTTAGAGTTTTATGAAAATCTAAATAATAACAAAAAAATTGCCGTGGTGGCCGCGGGGTTTGAGCAGTCGTCTGCTACGCAAGCGACGCAATTTCAAATCCCAGCGGGCAATAAATTTTTCAAAAAAAAAAACTTCAGTGCAGTGATTTCACACCACGTATATTACGGTGAAGGGAAACATCGTGAGGAGACGGCGATGGACTCACCCTCTGGCACGTTGGCACTTAATCATAAACGGTGAAATGTGGGTGCTGTTCCTGCAACATCTCTGCTTACCCCTTCAGGGACCCTTCTGGGATGGTGTGAGCATATTTATAAAAAAATTATATAGATTTGAGTATTGTACTACACTAGCTTTAACCCGCGTAGAGTTAATTTCATGGGTGGCCTGCAGAACCCTCTAGGTTTTTTTAAAATAATTTCTTAAGTTATTCGTTGTAACATTAGCTATCTGCCAGTGGAAGTCCCGTTAAAATCGGTCCAGCCGTTTTGATGATTAGTGGGGACAAACAGAAAGAGATACAGAGAAAATTTTAAAAGTTAGTTAGTGATAGCTGTTATTTTCAAATTACAAACAGACACTTCAATGTTATTTATATATATTATTTTTATCCGTAAAGATTTATAGATTAAAACATTCTTATAAATTGTCAATTATCAACCATACCTACTTGTGACTAGTCTGGGATCATATTTTTTTCATTAAAATCACGCATTTTGATAATAAGTAGTTCAGTTAAGTACTTATGTTATTAATTTATTTTTATATTTAAACATATATCGCACCCTCAGAACGATAGGGGCTCAACTCCAAAAATTGCGAAAATAATGAATATGCACAGACCTCAAAATGTATTTCTAAATGTAATTAAAAAGAATATATTATAATAATTTTTTTAACGCTTATCGACAATGAACAACGTAATCAAAAGTAGTTTAGTTACATCAATATATGTCCCTATTCAATAAAATTAAACCATTGATCTACTAGTATTATCGCTTAAATTTAATTCCAAAACATGCGTCATCAGAACAGAATTTCGCTACAAAATTTTATTCGTATCGCAAAAAAATTAAAAGAAATTGTAAATAAGTACCTGCTTTAAGAACGCCGGTGGTATTTTGATCATCCTAGTGACGTAACAAACACTTTGATAATATTACTATTGAATTCGATACACCGTTTTTGTTCAGTTTTGTTTGAAGACGATCATTGAGTGATCACAGTAGAGCACACTCGGCGGCACTATAAAGTTGAAAAAACAGTCGCGAGCGCCGTTCTTGACCGCTTCACAACCCACACTGTTCACTGCACTGTGATCACTGCAATCTGCCTCCCTGTTTAAATTACAACTGAAAAAATCGCATACTTACGAGTTTATCATGTGAGCACCATACAATGACGTACCGAGGCTATGTTGATTCAAATAAACTGGTTATATACACCGCAATTGTTTAATTTGAAAGAGCATTGATGAAATTTTGGTACGTTTCTAACAAAAAAGTATCGATGTTATAAAAAGTAGGTACTTTGCATGAACTGGGTTTTTTAACCGACAGAAAATGAGGCTCTCTTGTGAACCCGTATACTTTTTTACAGATGCTTAGTTCAAATTTTTGTGCGTAGTTTTATGTAGCGTGTAATAATCATTATCAAACACTGTTCACAATAACTAGAAGGCTTTCCCGAATTGCATTCTATTCGACCTCCAACCACTTAACCAATAACAAAAATCTCAAGACTGCATTTTTATTAATGTCTTACTTATAACAACTTTCTTACGTATAGAAAACTATTTTGAACAGAAGCCCATGGACCCGAATTGTACTGTTATTAACCAAATAGTGAAGTTCATTGATACTTGTGACGTGACCCATCCATCCACTATATCACCTTGTTATCGCACGGCGAGCTAGGTCTCCGCGACTTGCGCTGAACTAAACACTTACCTACTAATTAGTTAATACAATAAACCTACTTTAAACATTTTTAAATAGATCAATAGTGATAACATTCCATTGGAATTCAATAGAACTTAGTGTAGTTTATAGTTTACGAGCGGACGTTCCGGGGTTTCACCCGCGTAATTGTCGTTCCTATGGGAGTACGGGAGTAAAATATATGTTTCTCGCTGATAATGTAGCTAGAGTGTAGTAGAGTGTTTCCAACCGGTCCAGTAGTTTCGGAGCCTATTCAATACAAACGTATAGAGTATAGAGTCAAGTTAAAAAAGTATAGAGTCACTAATTTGTAAATAAATAACTGGTACCAAGGTTTTAGCTTCCAACTAGATTGCGCAGTGTGATTACGTCCGAATAAATAATAATATTAATTTTCTAGTTGTGCCCTGTGGTTTTAACCGCGTACGATTATCGTAACTGATATATTTCTTCTTAAACTGAAGTAGCCTGGCTGCCAGTGAATGACCAGTTAAAATCAATCCAGCCACTCAGCAGCACGGAGATTAAACGACCAAACGGATAGACTGATAGAGAAAAACTTTAACCAAATTTTTTATGTAAGTCTAAACAAGTATCGTATATTATTTCATATGCAGTGAAAAGCCGTTGATTTGAAATTACAAACCGACATGTAAATTGTATGTAAATTGTATGTGTTCAACCAATGTACCTAAAGGTCTTTTTTCTGAATATATCAAGCACACGCTACCGTGACTGCTCCTTTATGTTTTACCTCAAATTCAATAAAAACAGTGGAATTTTAGCTAATTCAGACGTTTATTTAATCTGCCATCTGCATCTAAATACTACACCATCATCATAGGAATAAATCATGTCATAACTAAAACCATACGTACAGAAGTTGTGATAATGGTGCTCATTTATAAATCCCCGGAAATAGTACTAGCAAATCCATTTGCACGTGCTGTCTGTTGTCAATTATGGCAATATACTTAATATAATATACGACATATAATTAATAGTTTGCCTCCTTACAGGTACTGCTATTAGCGTTCAGCGTAAATAAAGGGAAAATGTATTTTATTCGCGTCGTGCCATACCGACAGACAGAGACAGACTCATAAAATGACTACTGCACTTTCAAGGTTGGCGCTCATGACTCGTGACGGAACCTCTACAGTGGGAGTAAATCATAATATCTACAGGGCATCATCGGTTTAAGCAGAGCGTACTAAAGACTTCTTAGTTTTGACGTTTCCTTTCGTACCGTAATATCAAAGAATAAAAGAAGTTAGTAAGTCGTCACTGCTATTACGATGATAGTAGGCCCCAGTAGGTCATTATGAGTCTGTCTTTGTGTAGGTATATGAATAAAAAATGCGTAGCATCTCCACTATTTTTGCTACGCGCTCATAACCTGTGAGGACATTTGGGGCCTGACCATGAGCTCTTATTGTGTGACAGTGACAGATGTATACACGCCAAATACATCTGTCTTAGGCTCATGGTAAGGCCCCTGAACTCTACTTATTTACTGATTGGATTGACAGAATCAATCTGTGCCTACACGCATGATGCGATAACAGTACCTAATCCAATTGATAAAGTGAGAGCGAATATTTTACGTTCCGATAACTTCAATAGTGACTCTTATCAGATACATTGGAAATATAATCCATGACATGATAAAGAAGAACGCTTGGGAAGAGTGTGTATTTACTTAATAAATAGGTTAGAAAGACTTACAATGGATAATTAATGTTCAATATGTTACTCGCAGGTATCAAGTGTGTTTAAAAAGAACGGAATACAATCTATGCATCTATACTCTACATATACATATAAATAGTGACAAAAAAAGGTGACTGACTGACTGACAGTGATCTATCAATGCATAGCCCAAACCACTGGACGGATCGGGCTGAAATTTGGCATCCAGGTAGATGTTATGACGCAAGCATCTGCTAAGAAAGGATTTTGATTAATTCTGCCCCCAAGGGGATAAAATAGGGGATGAAATTTTAGACTACTTTTAATAAAAAACTTTATGCTAACGCGGCTGACACCACGGGGCACAGCTAGTTATATATATACAGATAAATAAAATCGAAGTGTGTGTTTGTAATTCCAAAATTAGTTTAAAAAAAATATAAAACAACACTTATTAACAATTCACAACCTAAAGTTCACTTTAAAAATATAAAATACATTATATTCTGAACTGGTAAATTAATTACTGCCTAAGATACCTATATATCAAAATTGTCGATTGAGATTAAAAAATAAATAAATTTATGTAACATGATAATCTCAGGGAGTGAGGAAATACAGAAGTTATTGCTGATAAAGAAAACGTATCTTTCTGATGAATTTATATTTATTATGAAATATTACTGCCTAATTGGTCTAGTCGCAATCGCTACTGATGAAAGAGAACCTGAATTCGATCTATTAAGAGATATTGGGATTTTGTCTCTGGAATTTCAGTAACCCCTTTATTGCATGAGTCTTCAGTTAACTGGGGTGTAAAGAAGTTTTGCGGAATAAAAAAAAAAAATTAGGGTCTGATATTAGATTGTTCTATATACAGTGGTATAAAGCAGTTTTGTTTTTATTATGATCCGCTAACTAGACTCGCATGGTTATTCAATGGTGCATCTTGCTCGGTACTAGAGAGAAACCAAACCGGTTTTCTAAACTATAGTTGAACTTTTTAAGCATTTAAATGTCTTTATTTGCATAATGAAGAGCTTACGTAGGTTATACAATTGGCATACCTTGACCTTGTTTGCATGAAATCAAGAGCATCATTTTGTAAGAGGACACAGGATTTTGTATTCTAACTTGGAGTCCTGTCAGACATAGGATTAAAAAAACAACAAACTAGCCGGTGACAGTCCTACTACCTGTTTTGGCTACCGACTTCCGCCTATCCGCTTATTCCTTCGGGGATCTTTCCCGCAAGGTATGAATGAACATAGCAATGTAATTAATCTTGCAATCTTTAGAGAAGAAGAATCTATATTTATCCGAGACCATGCTCGAAGGATACCATTGTCAATCAAACGAACATAAAGGTACACGTACAAACAACGTTTCTTTTTAAATATTTTTTTACAAACTCGGCTCTAAACCTACAAAGTGAAATGTACAGATACAGAATCATCGACGCGCGAGTCGGAATCACACTTGTTTGTCCCAAATATATTATGAAGGTCCGGTTTTAGAACGTGTCCTCGACCTCCAACAAACACGTGCAGAAGCGCGCATTTAGTTCGGTATCAAAAAGAAAATTAATGTTATAAAACAATAGTGGCTATAAGCGTCCAGTCAGTCTGATAGTAAATGGCTTCTACAGTCTATGGCTCTTGCTTCAACAAACTCGTGACGAAAACTTTTTGTTTTATGTTATAGTTTTTCTCATAATCTGTGGTCACTTTAAATGACAATGATCATTTACGTTTTTGTTTATGTTACCTACTTAATCTTTGACTGATTGGGCACTGGATCGGATACGACAATAAAAATAGGGCTGCTAATAATGGGAACCTACCGTCATCGTTAAAGCAGTGTCGTTTAACAATTGAATGCGCTCTACTTAAATCAATGATGATTCCAGGGGACCTGGAAGGGAAAATCGAAAGGAGAAGAGGAAGACAGAGGAGGAGCTACATGGATGAACTTAAGGAGATAGCGGGTGTAGTGTTATTTCAAAAGGTCAATGATTGTGCCCAAAATATTCAAGAGAGAGAGAGAGAGAAAGATCGCTACTCTCAATATGTTGTAAAAGAATATTCATCTGTTGATGATTTTTTTATTTCATATCAAAATAATCACAGCGATTCGAAATAAAAAAATCAACACTGTAAATTAAAAGGGCGCTAGTATAGCGCCTCCATTCCTCCCCTCACGACCCTAGATGAAGCATGGCACACATGGAATTCATGAAAGAACTCCTCAATTTCGCGACGAAACTAAAGAGATCTGTTACTTAAAACATCAACTGTGCCAAACTCATCAATGCCACATTTTGAATAACTCGCATATACGTGCAAGCTCCAAGAGTATCAGTTCTAACAAGTTTAAAAGCTCGTAAAGTTGCACAGGAGTGTACATTTTTATCGACATACACGTGTGAGCAATGAACCACAAATATATTACCATAAAACCGATGAGTTTTCAATAAGGGTTGTCAGTACGTGCGTTTGTACGTACGGGGTGGTGTTCATAATATTAGGTGCACGAGAACGTATCAAGTCAAGAGGGGAATGGCGCTGTATGTCATGAATTGCTCATTTCTTAATAAAAATTCGCAATGTGGCATACACGTTGTTTGAAAGTTGGCGGTGTTTTCACTCTCGTGCCTAGAAATGACACCTGATCCGGTCATGTCGGATTGCGATCCCATCGGTTTATGAGAATGAGGGAATAAGGAGTGCACTTGTGTTTGCACCCTAAGCAGGATATATTAAAGTGCACAAGTATGTTAATCGTCGTTGGGATTAGCCGCCGTGACCGAAATGCCGTTAGGAGGACATAAACTTCCTAATATAATATTTTTTAAGGTATTCGATAAATCGAACAGCACACAACATATTTGATTGATCCATAAAAGTATTTCTGATATCTTAGGTCACTTGTATGTTATAATATAAACAACCATTTAAGACGCTCACTTGATACAGGTTTATTTAATTACAACATCATACTTCATCTTTAGTATTTTTGACCTTCTAGTTAAGGGCACTCAACCTTAAGTACAAATCGAAGGTCTTGTAAAGTTATATCACAGATGACACACATTTTTATTATACCAAGCGTGCAGTCTGCCTGATGGTAGTGCCTCTGCAGTATAAGACGTGACCAACAGTGTCACTCACCCATTAAGTACCATCGATTACCACCATAGAAAAACATGAAAGAGTCCACTCCTCCCCTCATGGTGCACTGGTGACCGTACTCGCAATAGGATCACAATGATCTTCAAAGCGATCTTCTGTAAGGTTAAAATACAGTCCCCAATCAGGCAGCTCCTGCGACAGCAATAATATGACCAAATGAAGAAATATGCTCACGTTGCCCAAAAGGTTGGGTATGCAGATAGAGGTGTTGTTACATCACCCACTTCTAACTATATACATTGTCGTTTCAAGCACTATATGTATACGTCCATAAATTTCTTCTCCGACATATGTATGCAGGTTTTCACACGATTTTTCCATTTACAGAAAAAATCGTGGTGTGAAATGACTAAACTTAAGGTTTTTTTTATTATATGTCATAGTCTCAAACTGCTGTGGTTAGGACTTCCACCTCTTGCGTTGCAGAGGCCACAATACGCTCTATGATAAACGCAAATATTTGCAAAGAAATCCAACCTGATGATTCCTATCATTGAAAGGATCTAATGGCAAGCAAATAATCAGCTAAGACCTTCAACAGTGATATTTATCGTCCAATGCAGGTCAGTGATACAAGTTAATAAAGTAAGTCAATGTACTTATTATGTTAATACCCCGTTTTTCAGTAACGTGAATGTCGTGACTAGCGAATTTTGTTTACTGATATTGCATATGCGTGACCTCTCGTGGATAAGTCATAAGTACTAACCTTGGGTAAGGTTCATCAGTGTCCTTTATATTTAGTCTATGTTTACATACTGATAAGCTAAGGCCAAAAAAATCCATCAGCTGAGTTTTGGGTTTCATTTGTGTATAATTTAACTACCATCAGTCTACATTTTACGAGTGATATAAAGCGACACTCGCAAATAACGCTGCTTGCCTTCGGTAAAAGAATTTCAAAAATTGATTCAGTAGATCCAGAGGTTACCCCCTACAACCTCGAAACTCTTAAACTTTACCACTTTATAATATAAGTATGGATTGCTCCTACGCCAGCTTTACCATAGAGTTATTAACAGAGATCCTCCAGTAAGTTTTTATAGCACCAAATTTTGCAGTTTTGTCTATTCTATCGGCTCATTTGTCCGTCGGTAGCATAACATATTAAGGAATAGATTAAATCTTAGTGTACTGTTCCATAAAATCTTGTGAAACATTGATTACAAGCAGATACCCATTTGATAAGCAGTATTAGTGCGATAATAATTTTAAACTTGCACTAATTCAGTGCGGTACTTACACCGGCCACAATATGTTGTTCTATACTATTCTGGTTTTCGTGTTATCTATATCAAATCCCTATGTAACAGGTGAGAGAAATAATTAGAATCACAAATTTCTTTTTCTTCATCTCAACTCTGATAACTCACAATTCATCATTGTCAACCTTTGCCAGCTTACTGCTAAAGCTAGATGTAGCCCATTCCATACTAATATTTATAATCCCAGAATAGATCGAAAATGCCTAATAATATTTTTTTTATTTCATTATATTATATTTACAAGGAACAGTTCTTAAAACTAATTACAAGTAGTAAACTTGGCCCAAATCGTTGTCTCTCGGGATCGTACCAAGAAGGCTGGCAGCATAATTATATTGCTTTGTTTTTGGCGGTAGGTGACTTCGGTCCTTTCAGACAGAACTACGACTATGTAACTGTTCGAGATGGAGCCCATATGTTCTACTGGCTGTTCTACACGACCGCTGACGTCCCTAACTACACAGATAGACCACTGATAGTGTGGCTTCAGGGAGGTCCAGGAGGCTCCTCTACAGGCATCGGGAACTTCGAGATCCTTGGCCCATTGGACCTGTCGCTGCAAGAGAGAAACTATACTTGGGTAACAAATCAGTTCTAACTAATCACCTCTCCTTGAGTACCTACATTAAATGCCTTCCCAAGACCAGAGCTGAATATTTTGTACACATAATTCAAACGATCCCAAGACCTCAACTGTTGCATTGCATTGAGCGTTTTATGGAATTATTCTCCGACACCTTAAGATGAAAAAGATGAGGAGCTCGTGGCACAGTTGCTATTGCGCATTTCATTCGATCAGCGAAGTTAAGCAACCCTACCTCTAGCCAGTAATTGGTTGGGTGACCGCCCGAGATTCCTCCGTGCCTCGGAGAGCACGTTAAGCCGTCGGTCCCGGTTGCCAACTTATCATCTTTGGCAGTCACTACAGGTCAGTCGAAGGCCTAAAATAGTCTGACAACTGGTTTAACCCAGACCACAGATTTTCCTCGTTAAAGGGGTTGCGAAGGTCAGATGGCCGTCGCTTCGTATAAAAATCAAGTGATCAGCCACATCGGGTTGAATCAAGTGCCGACCCCAACAGACGACCCCAGAATAAGGCCAGGGAGATGATGATGACCTCAAGATGAAAAATTGTAATCAATTTGTTTAACAGGTCAAAAATTTCAACGTACTCTTCGTAGATAATCCAGTCGGCACAGGATACAGTTATGTGGACACGCTCTCATTATTAACTACAACTAATGATGAAATTGGTAAGACCTTAAATTTGAGTGAATATTAAGGCATAGGGCAAGTGCTACTAATATATGGAGAGTATAGTATAAGTATCATATAAATGAACTTTCCCACAGCGTTGGACTTCGTGCAACTTATGCGAGGTTTCTACGATGGCAACCCTGAGTTTAAGGGAGTCCCACTATACATTTATGGACAATCTTATGGCGGAAAAATGGCAGTTGACATGGCTATCCGAATGAAGGAGGTTCGTTTCTTTTATTTTGATCAGCTTGTTGGAAAATATTTCAAATACTAAGCCTTCCATTTCGTTTGTGTTTGGTACCAGGCAGAACGGGAAGGCACCATCGAATCTAACCTGCGAGGAATAGCAATGGGCAATGCATGGATATCTCCTGTAGATGCTACATTAACCTGGGGCCCTTTGCTCTTGGCCGCTGGACTGGTAGACCAAGAAGGATACGAAGATATTCAGACTGCGGCCAGGGAAGCTGAGCGTCTGTTTAACCTAGGCCTGTACACCCAGTCCACCCAACAATGGGCTAACACACAAGGAGCAGTCTTCAGGGGAACTGTTAGCGTTGACTTCTACAATATTCTCACCAAAATGACGATTACCAACAGGCCTGATACGAGAAGTAATTATGGTAAGTACATAAAATCTGATGTCTAATCTTGAAATCCAAATTTCCCACGACTCCATAAGAAAGTCTCTATACTTATCTCTTATCTCTCTACTTGTGCAGAACTTTCTAGAGACATGCTCCTCCACGACAGGCCATACAAGAGTCAGAAAGAAGTTAGAGAGGATGAGGTTGACCTCGATACATTTATGAACACTCAAGTAAAGCAAGCTTTGAATATTCCGGAGCACGTAACTTGGGGCTCGCAGTCCAACAATGTCTTCGATACGTTGAGGGAAGACTTCATGAAGCCGGTAACTGATGGCAGTGGGTATTATATTTAGTAAATATACTTGTATGAGTTCGTTAAGATCTTCAGTTTTTCAAGGTTCATGAGTGCCTTATCCAGACCTAAGCTGAAGAAATTACTGTCATTTCATTCTAAAGTAAGACGGTGTGCTATAATCCTTTATAGAATATTGAGCCAGCAATCGTGTAGCAAGCTACTGTGACTGTCGTTTTTACGCAAATTGTAGGATGCTCAAATTGCGTACCCCTTTACAGGAAAGTTTCTAAGACTCGCTTTTGTTTTGGGAGGAACGAAACTCTCCAAAGCTCAGAAGTATCGATGTAACTCGGTATGGTATCGCATTGCTTTTACCTAGACCCCTGTCTAGGTAAAAGCAATGCGATACCATACCGTACTTGAATTTTATTTCTCCGCCTGTATTGACAACACTAAACCAAATCTGACGTTGAAGGGCACCTACATAAATATGCGCGCTTCATATATTTCCTAAGGATGATAAATAATATTCCAACAATTGAATTATACCAATAAAATACAGAAGCTATGGAAAAACGAGTAAATAATATTCCGAGATAATTAAAATATGCTTTCAATTTTACGAGTTTTATATTTGCAAAATATCGATACTTAAGCATTTCTAGTGCTTCGAGGGTTTCCGAGTCAATCTTTCTTCTGCTCACTTATATTTCCTTTTACGAACATTCATATAAGGAAGGTGTGTATGTTTATTGGTGTCTTTGTCTCGAAAATAACATTATATTTCTTGTTACATTTCAGTTGAAAAGCTATTGAACGAAACGGATATTATTATACAAAAATACAATGGGAATCTTGACCTTATTTGCGACACTCCAGGTGAGTGACCTCCACTTACTTATTATTTTATACCTTTCGTGTGTATTTTAGCGGAAAATTCTTGCTAATTAAATTATGTAGATAATACTGTTATACTGATAGGTATCCTACTCGTCAATATTAAAACTGACTCTCATACAATTCAACTTTTAAATTCGTTATGTGGTAGTTCCTTATAAAGTATATAAAAGTTAACAAGAAATAAGGCATATAGTTAACTTATAACGAAATAGATCGCGGTTTTGTCCGCGTTGACTTAATTTCATGGGTGGCCCGCCGAACCCTAATGATTTTTTAATAAAAATAGTAAAGTAATTACTCCTTGTAACATTAACTATCTACCAATAATCGAAACAAACTGACGGACAGACAGACAGCCCTACGGACAGACACGCAGACAGAAATGTATGAAAAAAATTTTTTTTATGTTTATATACTTTCACATGCATTTAGTGAAAAGCTATTAAATTGGAACTACACACAGACACTTCAATTTTATTTATCTATATGGATGTTGATAAGGTTTATATTCATGTATAAACGTAGCCTACCTACTTTTTTAGCGTCTCATACCCACCTGTGTGTGAAATAAATAATTATTTTTTTTCTTTTCAAGTTTTCTCTTTAGATTCTTTGGTCAGTGAATATTGTTAACTATTTAATCTTCTTCGTTTAATTTCCAGGTCAAATTCTATGGGTGGACAGATTGAATTGGAGCGGTGCGGAAGGTTATAGAAATGCACCAAAGAACCCGATATGGGAGGACGGTGTACTAGAAGGGTATTACAAATCTTACGGCAATTTCAGATTTTTCTGGATTAATGTCGCCGGACATAGTGTAAGTTTTATTAACAGTTACGTTTATACCGTTTAACCGAGGAGCCGTGGTGGCCTTGAGGTTTAAGCAACCAATGAGTTTTTCTAAAAAACTTGTGTACAGTGATTTCACACCACGTGCTTTATGGTGAAGGAAAACATCGTTGCACCTGCATATTTCTGAGAAGTAATTCAATTACGTATGTAAAGTGTCTGAGACGGCGATGGACTCACCATCTGTCACGTTGGCACTTAATTATCGTGCGTCGGTTTCAATCGTAGGAAAATCATACATATAACATACAAAATAAGGTTCAATTTCGTATCTTTGAAACCTTATAGAATAAAGCGGCTGTCCACTTCTTAGATCCACTGGTATCAATTTGCGTAGACAAACTCAGTGGTAAGAAACTATACATACGACTTGATAGCCATTTTATTCATATAGCGGGGAAACTATTAGAAGAATAACAAATTTAGGGAAATATAAGTTAGGTAAAAATACACTGAACATTTCTCAATACATATCTACTTACTATCTAATGAACTTTTTACCAAATCACAATCAATATTCGCAAAACAAGGTTTCGTCAGATTATTCTATGTATATTCCTAAATCATCAGGCAATTGATTTGTAACCCTTTATTTCCCCTTAAACGTTCAACATGAAATTTATTTGCAGGTCCCAAGAGACAATCCCCAAGGCTCCAACGCTTTTCTACGAGATATGACTTCTTTTGGTTAATTATGATAGTATAAACTTTTATATATTAATAAAATAAATAAGACGAAATGAGTTGTTTATTTTTTTATTCTTTGTAATGAATGTTCTCGAATTAGGGTAATATACATCATTTATCCTTTCGTTTCGTATCCAGATGGATACGTAAAGTTAAAATGTTTTTTTATAACACCCACCTTTCACCTAAGAAATGGAGAAACTCCTTCTCCACGGTCGCCTTTGACACTATAAATATAACTTTCTATCATTCATCATTTCGTGTTTGAAAAATCCGAAAATTCTAAACAATAATTAGTAAGTATGTACTTAGTACGGTCGTAGGTAAATAAGATACAGCAGATAAAATTCCAATAAATGTACATGTCGTAGATACATTTCAAAATAATAGATAAACAAAACTTCAATAAATTACTTTTCACACTATTGGAATGGAAATACGTCCAAGAATATCATATGGAATCATAACCACCTCGGGTGCTGTTAATGCTGGCTCCACATAATCATTTAAATTCATCGTACATCGAAACTGCCTCTGCTAAGAACTATTTAAATTGAGGACAATTACATTATTAGATAAAGGCCGTTAGCGAATTTCATAACTTTCTGCACTAAAATAAAGTCCGACATATTAATCAAAACTACATTACACTGATAAATAGTAGGATTTAGATACAATAATGTGTTCCATTTTTATACAATTTCATTATTATCGCGATAAACGTGCCTAGCTTAAAATCATTATCTTATTTTAGCGATTGTAAGTTTTGAAACTGTTGAGAACTGGGTGAGAGTGAGTGTTAGAGCGATTTTTGAGTGCATCGTAAACATGTCGAAAAAGACGATATTGATAGTGGTGTCAATAATTGGGTGTATGGCGCTGGCTGCGGGACTGGGGGTGCTCATTTGGTGGCTGGTCACCGACAATGAAGAAGTTTCACTTATCAGTAAGCGAAATAATATTTAAATTAAAACACATTTGTGGATGACCTCAATGTTTTCATTAAAAATGTCCTCAATTCACAACGAACTTGGTAAAGAAACCTTTCCTTTGATTTCAAGATGTCTAACGGTTTAATACTTACGAGACACTCAAATTTTAGAACTTTTTTCACAATTTCTAATACAAAATTGTGATATTTTAGGCCGTAAAAGTCTTCTAAGAATTTAGTTTAAATATAAGCGATATATAATGTACGGCCAAACTAGTGGAAATTTAATTAATATCGATATGTAAGACCGATATCGATATGAAATTTGTAATTAATAAAATTTAACATTTAGAAAATTCTACATTCCAAAACAAATTTTTAATCGTTATTGCAACCGAAAATTTACAATCCAGACTTGGAAGGCGAAGGCATAGGATCCGTTGGGTCTCACGCCGCGTTCACGAGCATGCGCAGTGTCGGCGACATGTTTTGGTGGTTCTACCCAACCCTCGCCACCGCTGGTAACGCCAGACCCATCATACTCTGGCTGGACGGCGTCACCGGCGTCTCACCCAGCTTACTCGCTAACTTCGGCATGTTTGGCCCTTATGACTTTAACCTAAATAGGAGAAATGATTCTTGGGTACGTGTTTTTAATTTTGATTTGTTCTTCTTCAAGTGCACACAGTTTATACTTAGGTACCTATGTATACAGCTTACATAGAAAATACTGCCTACTGTTATTATTTTGCTAATTACCTCAATGTTTTCCAGTGGTAACACACCATATAATTGAACTCTTAAACTTGAACTTGACAAATACATATCAGCCAACTATAAATATAAATATATAAATATATTTGATACAGAAATTACTTACACACATCAGTTTGCGGAGATTCTGGTAAATGAAACAAAAGCAACAATGCAAATCAATTTTGTTTTAGGTCGAAGATTACAACCTATTGTTTATTGACGCACCGATTGGAACAGGCTTCAGTACAGTTGCAAATAAAGACAGCATACCAACTGATGTAGAGGAGAATGGTGAGAAACATTTATTTTACAGAATCAGTAATTTATTGTTGATGGTACACAGCTTTCTCTAACACAATGCTCTTTTTACAGCGAAACATTTACTGATTACTCTGGGGACGTTTTATAATAATCACGAGGATTATAGTAACACTCCTTTATACATCTTTGGCCAAGGATCAGGAGCTCAATTGGCCCTTTCTCTTGCTGCTAAATTGAATGAGGTAAACTTGACGACTATTATTTAGAATATTGCTGAAGTAGTTTGTTCTAGGCAACAAAATTGTTGCACCATTTTAAAATAGACTTTATAAACTCTCCTGAAAACTATTGCAAAAGTTAAAACTCTTAAGTATGAAAATGACACTGATTGTAAAAATTGCCAGTGTAATTCGTGCAACGCATTTCGCCGTCAAGGATTAAGGCATTGTCTTCGTTAAACTTACCCTTTGCGTTAACAAATATTATTATGCAACCCACCTTTGGTCTTCGTATTGAAATAGACGAGATCTAATCAAGCAATTTTCAGGAGCAAAGTTTCAATTACAACCTACAAGGAGTAGTAATTGGCAATGGAATCATTTCACCCGCTTTGGCTCTAACTAAACTTGGTTTCTATCTCGAAGAACTTGGCTATATTGATGGAAATGGACGTGATGCCATTGAAACATTTTCAAGTGAGACCAATGCTTTGGTGAACCAAGAGAGTTATGCAGAAGCTTTCGATATGTTTATATCTCTCGGGGAGTATGTTAATGAAAACGCTGGAGCCGTGGCCGTTAATTTGAGACATATTGTCGAGAAACTAAGCAGAGATCTAATATCACGACGAGGTAAATTGAATCCCCTATTTTTCACTTGATTACCAGTGAATATTCTGTACTATTAGAATGAGTCGTTCGTCTCGATTTAAACAGAAATACAACCAATAAAAATCCTTCCCACTATTCTTCTTTAAAATTGAATTAGCGTGTCCTTTGCTACTCAATCATTTTGAAACAATCATACAGTTAGCTGCTTGGCTTGGCGGTAATCTTCAGATGGAGTTGAGTATTTTTTATCTTCAAAGGCCCTTTCGGAAAATAAGAATAAAGCTGAATGCTGTTTTGTTGATAATATCCCTCATAAATAATCACTTCATATTCCAGACTTCGGCCAAAAGAAGTACCTGCAAGATGTTTTTCGTTCAGACAGTTACTCGTTCATGGAGGATGTGGTGGCACCAGCTCTGGGTGTGTCTGGAGCTGTCACTTATGACCAGTGGAGAGAGGATACCATCGACGCGGTCAGGGCCAGTTTTATGAAACCAGCTGTGGATTTAGGTTTGTTTTCTTTTTTACAGGCGGAACAGCTAACGACGAAAAAGCGCGGATTCAAAACAGCTCTGACGTTTAATTTTGGTACTTCAAAATGAAACGTCAAAGCTAAAAAAGTCTTCATAAGCGCTGCTTAAACATCGCGCTCTGTAGCACTATGTAGTACGGAACATTTCTAAAAGACGAAACGTGCAAATTTGAAATCAAAGCTCAATTTTGTAGCAAGTATACTGATAGCCTTCTATATTTTTAACTGTCTATATTTTTTAGTGGAAAATATACTCCAAAATACGGATCTGGATGTCTTCATATACAACGGCAATTTAGACGCAGTATCAAACACACCAGGTAATTAAGTTTATCATCCTCCTGTGATAAGTAGATTGTTTGTATGTCAGTAATAGGTATATATTGAAATATCATTAGCATATAGATACTATTGAAGTACTGTATTGGTTCAAAATATGACATTAGGTTTCATTTTCAGGCCAATTAGAATGGGTTGATAATCTGCGTTGGGATGGACAAGAATCTTTTAGGAATAGTACGAGGCAACCCCTCATTATAAACCGCTTGCTCGAGGGCTACTTTAGAGAATCCGACCGACTTAAGTTCTATTGGATCAATGTCGCTGGAGAATCGGTAAGCGAACAATTGACATTAACAATGCAAAAATACCATTCCTTTTTAATAATATCCTAAAAGTATGTCTATTTATATAGAGGAGAGAACACGGTAAAAAAATATCCAAAAATATTACCTATAGGTTCATGTATTGAGATGTCTGAGGACTTTCTTCATCGGTACTACAATAAGTATAGTTGATAAAAATTACAAATATTATTTGTTTCCCAGGTTCCCCTAGATAATCCTGTTGCTATGAGACGCGTGTTACAGAGGATAACTACAGGCGAATAAAATATAAAAAAATTTACTGCAAACTGTTTATTTTTAAGTATTATTAAAATCATAATAATCTATATATCTGTTATTTACTTCTATCTAAACTACATAGTTACCTACTTACCTACCGACGTTCCGTTTTTGAAGGAAGAGAATAGATTTCCTGTATCTACCTATTTTAATAAGTATGTACTAGGTACTAGGTACAATATAAGTGCTTCTCGTAGTAACTACAGGAAGTAATCTGGGTAGATGGTAAAAAAGAAGAAGTATTAGAAAAATCATACATACAAGCTAATCATTCAGTAGTAGGCTAAGCTACCAACTACCAAGTTGGCAGTTAGCTACTAAATAAAGAAAATAGTTGCCATAATTTAAAATAACTATTTCTGATATGTCTTTTCAACAATGTCAACGCTCTGTCAAATCTCAGTGTCAAACAAATGTCAATCATTCAAGTTAAGATTGGAAAAAAATATTTCCTTCCATGGTTTGTACTGTTTTTTGTGGGAAAAGAGAAGCCAAGCTTAATAAATTATACATATCAAATAGAATGCATTAAAATTACATCCACCGTCGATAGTGCGAGTTACAATGTTCAGTTTGTTATTTATTCAGTCTCACAAACACAAATAAATAAAAGTACACTACACCTAGATGGGCAAAGTGGTCCAATTCTCAACTAAAACAAGTCGTGTGTTCATAAGTACCTGATTTCATTAATATTACCAAGAATAAGCTAAATAAGTAAAAATGGCAGACATACTGGATATACTAGACATTGATCAGCCTGGAGCCTCGGAAATAAGCAGAGACAGTATTATTCATGGAGATAAAGTCAAGAAGAAGTATGTGACCGCCAAAGCGGTCAAAAGACCAGAAGGGATGCATAGGGAAGTATTTGCACTGCTGTACAATGACAATAAGGACCTGCCTCCACTTCTGCCTACTGACACAGGTAACCCATTATCTTTTAACCATTATCTGTTTCAACAGGTTAATGTCTGTGTTGTTTACGATCTTTAGTGAAGTGTAGCTTGCTTATGCATCATATCATCAACATTAAGAGTTATAACTCTTGTCAGTGTAACCAATGCCACTCTTTCAATTTGTCTCTGTCCAGTGCCATCTCTTTGACCTCCTTATATGTCATGACAGACACCTTTTCTTTAACTTGTCTCATGTGTGTTAGCCTTGGTCTTCCTCTTTCCTCTCTTCCCTTCTACCTTTCCTTATATTATGTGCTAAATTATGTGTAATATGTTTGTTAATCCTCCGACGAGTATTCTGGGTATAAAATAAAAGTGGACTGTATCAATATAAAACTGGTTCTATTTCGCCAAACAAAATTATAAGGGAGAGGTGTAGCCCGTAACGGGCGGAGTCCGAAAGCGAGTGTCGGTGGTGGGGCCAGCTGCGCCGGGGTCAGTCTCTCTGCATGTCCCCCCGGCCCCGCACGTCTCTGTCCTCGTGCGTAGCCCGGCCGCAACAATGTTTTTGTACTAAAATTCACTCAATTGAACAGCCTGTTGTCTTAGTTTCAAAATGTCTATTTGCAATTTAGATTGATACCTGTCCTGTCACGTGATGAGGATGAGTGCCTTTAGATATGCAGTTGTAATTTTGTAGGGTTTAGGCGACTGGGACCGCTAGCTACTAGAACTGCATTCCCAGATGCCTGATTAATTTTATTTATTTTTATTATCAGGCAAGTGGGACCACTCGTAATTTTATAAGCCTAGTAGCCTCTTCAATCACATACAATCCTGTGTAATACATTGATGCAAATTAGGTATGTGGTTTCAGTCAATCAATAAAAAAATGCTATCAAGCAACTGGGACCGCGGTTCCAGTTCTTAGTGGTTCCAGTTGCCTGTATCCTGGTAATTTTATGAGTTCATCTCTGTCTAAATGTATCTCCCACCATACAGATAGAATAAAAACATTTGCAGTACTATTTTTTGCTGCACATTCTTAACTTGTATGGGACAATGTATGAGATAAGGCCAGGTGATGATGATTCTTAACATGTGAGGGGACCAGTATTATAATTCCAAATTATACAACATTCTCAACAGACTCTGTAATGAGTCTGTTGAGATTATATTGTGGTATTTGTGTAACACATATACACATAGGTATATAAATCATAAAATACTATTTACAGATTCGCCAAGTCATAATATGATGGTAAAATGCAATTAAATTCTTTTTCATTTAGATAAGACCTCTGTCCAAATGTTTATTTTATTTAATCAATAGCATTAAATAATTCAATGTTTAAAAGCCCCTTATTGTGAAAGACTGCCTACTTTCGTAAATAATATTACTTACAACCAGCATTAACTTTTCAGGTAAGGCATATAAGCAAACAAAAGCTAAGCTTGGTATGCGCAAGGTTAGAAAGTGGGTGTGGGCTCCGTTCACAAACCCTGCCCGTAAGGACAATGCAGTGTTCCATCACTGGAAGAGAGTTTCTGATGAAGCCAAGGAGTATCCATTTGCACAGTTCAATAAGGTAATTTATTATAGGGGCAACATTGTTTAATATATTTAAGAACAAAGTGGTGACTATTTGGATTGAGTTTCATCACATTGGTACTTAATTATCTTCGGTGAAAGTGGGTGTTATTAAATCACCTCTACTGACAAAAGATACCTTCTGAACCCGGTGGTAACATTTATAATCATGTATAATGTATTTTGTGTCCTTCTGAGGATTTGAAAGTACTTTGTAAGAAGTCTAATCAAATAAAGATAATTTGAATTTGACCTGTTCTGGGATGTCGTGAGGATATTTTCTATCTTATAGAACACAAATCTTTTACACACTGAGATTGAAAAACTCTTACTCCTTTGTTCATATGAAATTTGTAAGCCTATCCTAGTGTTACTAATTCATGACAGCGATAATTTATAAATGTCAAATGTGTAGTAATAACTAGTTACTAAAAGTTAAATTAATAATATTTTATAACCTGCATTGTATAGAATTTTCAGTCTTTCATGATTTTTTTTTATTCATATCCTAAATAATTCACAGCAAGTGGCAATACCATCTTACTCGGAGTCAGAGTACAACCAGTACCTCAAGTCTGAAGATTGGAGTCAAGCAGAGACAGATCACTTGATAGACCTGTGCCAGCGGTTTGACATACGCTTTATTATTGTACATGACCGCTGGGACCGGGCAGCTTTCAGAGATAGAAGCATAGAGGACTTGAAGGAGAGATATTATGGCATTTGTGCTACTTTGAGCAAGGTATACATATATATACAGATAAATCTAATTTAAGTGTATGTTTGTAATTCCAAATTAACAGCTTTTCACACATCTGTTTACTTGTTTTGTTGCGGCTAATAGCTGAAACGGCTGGACTAATTTTATTGGGTCATTCACTCCCACATAACTTAATATTAAAAATGCGAAAGTTTCATGTCAGTTGTAAGGAGAGCATTCAAATATTCAACAAAACAATTGTGTTTCTAGGTGAAAACAAATCCCTGGTCGAATTCAGTGACAATGGTGAATGGTGATAAACGGGTGTACCATTACGATGCGGAGCATGAGAGGAAGAGGAAGGAACAGCTACGCCGACTGTTTGACAGGACACAGGAACAGGTATAAAAATCATACTAAGATTTATAATAATTATTGTAAAAATGAAGTGTTTACAAATAAAGTCACTCTCTTATTTTATAATTTTATAGAGTATAAATACCATTAGATTATACTCTTTCTCGCGAGATTGTTATATGTGAGAAGATTGTGAACCTCCACATACTGCTTACAATTTAACGTATTATTATTCGGCAGATTGTAATCTATCGAAGTGAAAGGGTTGGTTGGTTGGTTCATAGTCCTTCAACAGCCACAAGATAGATCTATGATATTTGCAATTTAACAGTGACACGTATTCTGCATGTACTTGCTATCGTCATTCCAAAATGTTTTTATAAGAAGTTATAAACCGTCTCCTAACGATAGCGTAAACCACCAAAATATCTGGTACAAATGGTTGGTGATGCCAGCTTGCGAGAAAACTGCAAAGCTCGTAATAGGGGTTCTATTGGTAACAAAAGAAGGCTAGTATCCGAACCGGTGGTAAATTCTTCGACATTCATAAGTGCCTTACTCGGGTCTAAACTGAATAAATCATTTTCAAACTGTCACATTTAGAGAAATTTAGTTGAGCAGTGAAGCAGAAGCGATCATTCCGCGGGCCACCCATGAGATTAAGTCTACTCGCGGTAAGTCGCGGGGTAATAGTGCTGAATAATACAATATTATAGACGGCGACGGACTCACCCTCTGTCACGTTCGCATTCGGTCATCTTTGGTGAAAAGTGGGTGTTGTTATTACAACATCTCTGCCTACCCCTGCGGGGAATACAGGCGTGAGCATATGTATGTAATATAATATTGCAATTTCTTTTTTACTACACCTAGATTGATGAAGAACAAATGCTCTTAACGGAGCTAAAGAAGATAGAGGCAAGGAAGCGTGAACGCGAGAGAAAGACTCAAGATTTACAGAAGTTGATATCTCGGGCTGACAGTGCGAATGTTCCGGTGACCAACCAGACCACTAACAACATGGAGGGGACGAGTACACCCTCCACAGCTGCTAACATCGCCCGCAGGCACGACAGGAAGCTTCATAAGAAGAAACTCACCTCGCAGCAAAGGCCTGTACGAGCCGTTGAAACTGTAGTAAGTATTGCTTTTAAAATCTGTACATCTATATGTATACAGATAAATAAAATTAAATGAAAGTAAATATGATACAAAAAAAAATCTTCGTCTGTCTGTCTATATGTTCCAGCTAATCTCAAGCAGCTGGACCAAAACGAGTAATTCAGGCCACTCTTATTGATATAAAAATAATGTTCCGCAAAAGCCACCTATTTAATTAAGATTACGCGCGTGAAACCGCGGACCACAGCCAGTCAAATTAATATAGACAAATAAAGATGTATGTTCCTATCAGACAGTGGAGTGGTCTGGTATAAAATTCCCGGAGGCTCGCGGCGCGGGCGTGTGGCTCCGGTCGCAGCGCATGAAGCTGCCGCCCGGCGTCGGACAGCGGAAGGCCAAGGCCATCGAACATGAATTACGACTGAGGGATATTGGTGAGTCTCTTACAATACTACAGTGATCAACAAACATACCTACACTCTGATAAGCTACACTATTTATATTATATGTGCGTTTTCCACCAGAGATGTGCGAAGATGCAGGGCTATTCCAACTATAGTGGAACTAGTAAGGCCTATATACAAAGAAACATTATCCTCACGTTTTTCTGATAGTAAGTAATAGGAATGACATATATCATATATAACTGATTTATGACATATCCCTTTGTTATCGTTTCTATTAGCGGCGCTAATTTAGCGCAAGCACGAGACAAGCCTACTATCTTCTACTATAGCGATGACGTCTCAGAGAAGTTCTTAACGGATTTATTTGTTAAGAATTAATATAATCATTGCACTGAGCGAGGCTCAGTAGAAGAGAGAGATAAGTATGCTCTCTCAGCACCTTTGACGAAACAATTGGTCTAGTGGAAGTGACTGTTACACTAGGTGCCGCGAGTTCGATTCCTGTGCCAGGGCAAACAATTTATGTGATGTATACATTATTTATTTATATATATAAATTTATTATTTATTAACAATGAATATTTTCAGATTTAGCACCTACTCCCACTGAGGCCATCTGCAAACATTTCAATGAGCTCCGCTCTGATCTAGCGTTGGCTCTGGACTTGAAGAACGCCCTTGCATCTTGCGAATTTGAACTTCAAGCTCTCCGGCATCAATATGAAGCTCTCAACCCAGGAAAGGTATTGTAAACTCTGTTTAATGTTAAAGAAAAATTCATTTTAATACCAGACTTATTAGATTTAGAATATGCAGTAAAACATCAGCTTCTAGGTTTTCTTGGAACATTACCTATTATCTAAAATCAATCAATCAATGAAGGAAACCTTGTTCTTATATCATAAAAGAAATCTAGAGCAAAAATAGAGCTACTCTCAACTTGAGTCACTTAATTTTGTATTTATTTTTTTCTTCTTCTAGACGTTAACTATACCGGCGTCCATTTGCAACTCCTCGATCGATGCAGAGTCAAAGCCCCTCGGTGAAATAATTGACGTTGTCGGCTCGCCGAGCGCACACAATTCCACCATCTAGCACAGACTCAAAAACTTTGTGGGTTTGGTACTTATTCAGCTCACTAACTCTGAAGATGCTAAAAATGTGCCGAAAAAGTAATGTACTAAACCTTGATAAATTTTTTTTTATTCTGTAGTGCAATGGCGTTGATCACATGATAACGCAGCAAATTATGATTTAGTATTGTATTTTCAAATTAAAGCTTATTATTTAGTATGATAATAAATACATATTAAATATTATGTATGTACATACATACAAAATTCCCCCTGCATGCAGTTTTGTGAAACAGTATGTATTTGAATTAAAATACATAGTTTTAATGATATGTCTTGCTTTCTATTCAATGCAAAAAAAAACTAGTATATAAGAATACATAATTAGAACAAAATAAATAATTATGTCCTGAAAATTAAAGTGTTTTTGTGTTAGGTCAATAGAGAAACCAAGATTCAATTTATAAAAGGTTCAATGAAAAGATGTAAAAATTAAATTTAAATTCAATTTATTACTATATAGCCCCCTTTGGAGCTCCATATGCATCGGGCATCCTTTCAATAGTGTACTTGTGGTCGCCGACAAACATAATGGGTACTCCTGGGATTTTCCTTATCCTACGCTTCAGGTCCTTATCATTAGTGGCTACAATGTAACACTTGTGTTGTGTTACTCTTTGCACTATACAGTCGTCAGCATAAGTCCCTTTGTGCAAACAAGCTATTCTTTCAAACCTAGGATCCTTTATAATCCTCAAAGCTACACGGTACTTTCTGCCCAGTTTCTCGAGCTCACCTAAAACACAGTCTGTTATGTACGGAATACACTTCGCATATAAACAGTCCATCATATTTTGGACTATGTCTAATTTATTCTTTATTGAAAAGTTGATGAAGTTGGTATCAATTAGGACATGGTATGGAGGGCCTAGCTGTGTGTTGTACTGAAAGAATAGCGCTGAGCTGGCTTGGGGTGCTTCTCGGATCTTTAATTTGTGGGGATCGGGTTTCTTCTTTTTAGAGTCTGCCCTATCACTCGGTTTAATCCTTTTATCAGTAGGACTGATCATTTTTTTCATTTTAGCAAATCTCTTCTCAACAATTTTTCGCGTTTTTTTCTGTTTCCCCTGAAAAAAAATACATTTCAGTATTTAACTCATAGTACTTGATTTTGATTCGCTATAGATAGGGCATCTAGGTATGCTGTACAGTCAGCAACAAAATTGAATGAACAAATACTTATTTACAAAACACTTGAACACCATTATGGATCATTAATAAACTTACACTATAAACATTCCAGGCATAAATGAAATATAATGTAAGCAATAATTCTCAACTTACCATGTTGTTCTGTTATTTTTGTATACGTTAATGCAGAACTATGTATGCCAAGTGTTTAAACGATTAATAAACAAGTAAAGCTAAAATTTTTTGGGCATAAAAATTTAACCTCAAACAATATTACTAACTGTGTGTGTATAATGTGTATTAAATAGTGCTTAGTGCTTGTCAAAACTTCGTTATCCCCATAGATAAAGAAAAATATAAATTTCTATAGCCATAGATAAAGTAAATTTTACATAATGTATCTATAGCCCAATGTTTTATACATAGAAAAATAAAAAATTGCGTTCTTACACAATAATGTCTATAATTTTGATTCAACAAGCTTGCGTAATAAAACATACTAACAAATATTGATAGAGTATCAAAATACACTGCTAGTTTATACTTTTCTTTGCCAAATATACAATCGTGGTAATTTTTTGGTACTCACCTTCTTTTTAAATCTAAATCTCATCAATTGTTTTAGTAAAATATGGCTAATATAGGAGTTAATACAGATATGACGGCTGATAGAGAGAAATGGAGGAGAAGAACACATTGCGCCGACCCCAAATAATACGGGATAAGGGCAGGAGGATGATGATGGTTTCCAACATTCTTCTCAGTTAATCGATGTTATATCTGTGCAACAACAGCTGACTCAACTGTCTATCTGACACTGACAAATCTGATTCATGACAATAAAACTAACCAAGACGAGAGTCAATTTACAATTTCCATACGACCGAGCTCGATATTTTCGCAGCAAACATGTCGTCTCAAATGAGCGCGATAGAACTCCTGAAATTAGGAGATGAAGGTAGAACGAAGCCATTTCTGAACGAGTGGTGGCCTCAGGTTTTAGGTGGATTCTTTGGCGTTGCAACTGGTTGCTTCTTGAACTTCCAAACCAGACGTCCTGTATTCAGCGGTTAGTAAATTACATAATAAGTAAATCAAAACAAAACGTTACAAATGTTTTATGTCCTAACAAGATTGCTAACCTGTGTTTATTTATCTCAAAAGGGATTCAAAAGCACATCCTTGGAGTTGCAGCATGGACGGCTGTTATAAGTTTTGTACAAAACAAACGTAACGATTACTTTGCCGAGAAAGATGCAGTATACAGACATTACATCGAACTACATCCAGAGGACTTTCCAGTACCAGGTTTGTAACAAATTCATACATTTCATAGTCTTAAAATGGCTACAGCACATATGAACACAATGCAGGATTTGAACTCACCAAGACCTCTATAAACCATGCAGTTGTTCCACTTAGATATACTTGTGGGTGTTGCTCATGGTTCATGTATTTGTATTTTTTCAAGCCACTTGAATCTATCAAAAAACTAAGCCTGTCTTCATGCAAAGAAATCAAAATATTTATTTACATTTTACACAATGTTATAACTTACTACAAAGGTCTAGATTCAGATTTAAATTTCAGGCCAATACAAGTGCATAGTATTTATAGTTATGTAGGTCTTGCCAGAAATTTTTGTTTTGTTTATTTTTTATCTGTATTATAAAGAGTAACTTATATTAAAGTTATTCTTTTGGGGTAGTGGTTCAACTGCTCTGTCCAACTAGTAATACCAAGGGCCTTTAAGAGCAGTTGTCCACATTGAAGTCAGACACATTATACCACAGCACTTTGTTTTTTGATGCTGAACACAACTTTCTTCAATTAAATGCAATTATAAATGTATTCCTCCACAGAACGTAAGAAGATTGGTGATGTATTTGAGCCATGGATCCCAATTCGTTAAAGTCATGCAGATTAGTGAGTTGTACAAATAAATAGTGAATAAAATTAATATACTAAATACATTGTTTTAATAAATAAATTATTATTAATTATGGTTTCTGTTATCCCATTGTATAACCTAGAATAATACAGATTTAATATTTTTAGTGGCAGCAAAATAATTGTTACTATATCAAGTTCAGTACTGAAACAAAGTTATAAAATTTTATAACTTTAAAAATAAATTTCATACATTTCGGACGAAATTCATTCAGAATAGTTTGGGTATATCAAAGTATAGTACAACAATGTTTAATGTAAATTTAATAAATCCTACATACAAATGTCATCTTTTCATAACAAATACAATACAGACAATCTGTGACAGACAGAAACAATGCCATGCAATGTTTCTGTCTGTCACAGATTGTCTATTAGAATATGCATATCAATGCATTCCATAAGGCTTTGCTTGAACTGGGTCATATCCTTTATGGTGGTGGAGGTAATGCTGTGCTAAAGCAGTTACATAATCAAAGCTTTCCCCGCATATAGCACAAGTGTGGTTCTCCATAAACCTATGGACATATTGATGGAACATATCTTTTGTTGGTTTCTGTTCATAAGGAGCCATGGTGTGTTCAGGTATTGTCCGTAAAGGCTCCGGTTTCTCAGTTATATTATTTGGCACCTCTTTACCGACGTCAATACCAATGATGTCTATATTGCCGCTGGTATTGAATTCATTTTGCATCTTTGGAGGCTGTGCCAAGATCTGGTGCTTCTTCGATTTATGCAATTTCTGTGAACAATTTATTGAAATTAGCTGGCAAGAAACTTTTTAAAAATATTATACAATTTTAAAAATTCTAAATATATCACTTAAGAAATGTAAGGACACAATTCCAATACACCAAATTATGTTGATAAAATGTACATGAAGTAAGAGTCTAATGGATCTTCTTTCTACTACAAATTTAGGTACTCACAAGATCTCTTGAATGTACGTAACTGGCATCACACACGTCGCATTTAAAATTCTTAATGCCTTTGTGGGCTCTGTGCTTGCTCATGTGTCGAGTTAGTTCACTGGATGTTATGAAGGACTTGTTACATACACTGCAGACCTGTAAACCCATGTAGGTATCTTAGCAACGATAAAATGATAATCTAAACAGATAAATAAAAGTGTCTGTTTGTAATTCCAAATCAACAGCTTTTCACTAAATGCATGTGAAAGTATAAACAGGAAAAAGTAAACAATTTAAAAAAAAATTGTCGGTCTGTCTGTTTGTTCCAGTTAATCTCTAAAACTGCAGCAAAAACTTTAAATTTTATTGACAGGTAGATGATGTTACAATGTGTGACTCAGACTTTATGTAATCAAAATGTAGGGTTCTGGGATATTAAGCCACTGCTAGATCTAGCTAGATTTTACATACAAACAAAAAATCTCTCACATAATTGTGTATCACTCACAAATTGCTGGTAAGCAGAGAGCTGACAATATATTTTTTATAAGGTCAAGTATTATAAAAAGCTGACAGCAATAACTTGGTACTGTTAGTGTTAATAGACAATCAGACGGGCTGCAAGACTGTTGGGGGCTGAAGATGGCAAGATGACATATTTGCCTTAATAAAAAAACTTTTTTTGTCTCCATCTATAATTAAGTGATTATTAATTTACTTTACTTACATGGTCTCTTTGGCCAGTGTGTATCTTTATGTGAGCTTGTAGATTTCCTTGTGCAGAAAATCTTTTACTGAAAGGAAAATATTGTTCAAGTTCATAATTTCTAACATATTAAGCCCTTTATCATATATACATCTATACAGATAAATAAATTTAAAGTGTGTGTTTGTAGTTTTACATTTTTTTTATATTATATACCACACTATAAACTTTGCATGTAGTGAAAAGCTGTTAATTCGAATTACAAATAGACACTTAAATTGTATTTATCTGGATATATATAGCTATGTATGTGTAAAGATGTATGTGATAATTACCTGCAAACTTCACATTGGAATGGCTTGTCCCCTGTATGTGTGCGTAAATGTATGGTGAGGTTGTGCTTCTGTGTGAAGCTTCGTGGGCAGTACATGCACTGGAACGGCTTTACCCCAGTGTGGGTCCTGTAAATTAGGAAACTACATCTTTTATACTCGAGAGAGGAGCTCGTGGAACAGTTGCTATGGCGCATTTAATTCGAGGGCGAAGTTGAGCAACCCTAACCCAAGCCAATAGATGGATGGGTGACCAACCATGTTCCCCCCGTGCCTCGGAGTGCACGTTAATCCGTAGGTCCCATTTTTGGCATCGCTACAGGTCGGCTAAGAAAGTTTGTCAACTACCTCAAGGCAGATACCAATAACCTTGTGGGTCAGATGGCAGTTGCTTCATATAATAATCAGGTGATGCATTGAAACAAGTGCTGACCCCAACAATGTATGGGATAAGGCCAGGTGATATGCTTGGCTTGCAATGTAAAGATTGCAAACATTATCAAAATCCAATATGTCTTAATTTGATTGGACTTTAATTCAAATCGTCAAAATGACATGATTATTGACAGGATTATAAATAAGTACAAGTGGGTTCAGGTTTTCAAACAGAATATGTTTTCAGTAAATATAAGCTCATGGATACAGTTCCAATGCTCAAATGACAACAAAAATAAAACCTATATCTATGTTGTTAGTAGTTACTAGTTAGTTTAAAAATACTGGTGTCGTCACAGTTTAGAGTGCATAGCATACTTATTTCATCATACAAAAATTTGTCCTCTACTGTTTTATTTTATATAAAAGATTATCATTTGAAGTATGTTTATAACCTGCTGATAACTCTCTTAACGCTGGTAACTCACCGTACATGCATATCGAGCTGGGCCTGGCATCGAAACTCCTTATCGCACTGGTAACAAGAATGTACTTGTTTTGGCTTTGGTTTGGGGCCTCGCTTCAACTTTTCAGACTCAGGTTTTCTTCTGTAGTTTGATGTATTTATTTTCTGCTCAGATAACTTACATTTACTGTAAACATAATCATTAATGGTGTTTGATAGATGAAGCATAGGGCTTCTGGAAATAAATTTTTTTATTTTTATTTTCATTCATTCAGTCCTTTGATAAATAGATGCGCAGAGTCGGTCGTTAGCACACAGTGAAGTCATAGAAATTTGTCTGAACTCACATAAGCGTCATTAGCAATAAACGCTTTAAATAGGTAGTCTAACTGAATCCAAAACTGCATTTGTGTGAGTATTGCATTAGATCATATTAGTAAGATCTATGCAATATAATACATATTAACATTGCATAGATTATAAAATACTTAAAAAAAATTATAAAATTTAATAACTCACCATTTTTTTATTATGGTTGATTGTGTAGGAACCTAAAAGTAATAAGAAATTTTAAAATTAATTCCGAAAAGTCACACATAGAGTCATCTCTGGTCAAATTACAAAATCTCAGGAATCAATACAAAAATTTATACTAATAACTTAATAGAATAGTCATATTTTTCTTACTCAAAAAGTAATGTGCCCATTAGAAGCAAATTCTAGTATGTTCAAAAACTTACGATAGGATCAGTCATGACTGCAGCATCAGTAACTCTGAAAAGAATTAAAGTAAATAGCAGAATAATAGTTATTTTCGTTCTCAGTTATCTTCTACATATCAATACAATGTCGACACTAAGCTGTCGACATCAGAGTAGACCAAAGACATATATAGTCTATGGTTGTTCCAATTGTTCTCACAGAGACATCCCGCCCTATTCAAAAACTCAAAACTTTAAATATCTTTATCTGATAGTCTTCTTACAAAGTACTTTCGAATTTCAAGGACCCATAAATACATTATACAGGACTATGAATCAGTATTGCCAACTCAGATTTTGAAAAATGTGACAGCAGGGTTTCTAAATTATGTTGAATTAGTAAAAATAACTTACAATGAGATAGTGAAAAATTTTAGGATCTACAGACTTTCATCAAGAAAAACCTCTTGTTGTTTGGGTACCTAAAGGATATAACTAAAAAAGCGAACTGAGTGTGCGTATGTTATGAAACAGGATGTTAATCAACTTTTTTGTGCGAAGTAACACCCATTTAGCCTAATGAGAACTGTTTTGGAAATTTGTTAAAAAATAAGTAGATTCTAGACTGGAATTAGTAGCTTTGCAGAAAAGGCCTAAAATTGTAGATCTACTTAAAAATAAGGAGAGTTGGCAATGCTGCTATGAATGCTGCCACTGGGCTCGGGAGATTGCTTTTGCTGAAAAAAATCCAGCAAGAAACTCAGCAATTACTCTATTTATAATTATTTTATTATAGCTCTGATGTTGAGCTCTTAACAGGGTCCCCTGTTAGGAGTGGAGAAAAGGGTCTACTATAAAACTTGACAATTTTTTTTATTTTCTTACAATCAATATCCTAGATGTATTCTTCTTGCTATGCTTCTTAATATAAAAGAAGGTATATACATAAGCTTATTTTTTATCAAAAGGCAATAAGTTTAATGAAAAGCAAAGGGAAATGCTTCTATTGGATGAAAACTTTTAGAAAATTAATTAAAGTCAGAAAAGCTTGAGAAAATCAACCATCATTGATTGAATAGAACTTACTTATTAATGGTTTGCAGCCCTAAATATTGTCGGAGTCGTACATCAGCACTTTCACAAGTTTGCTTGAAGTGATATGCAACACCAAGTTTGTAAATACAATTGCTACACATTTGTTCCGGTAAACCATCACCTTTGCGTATCTGAAATTATGAAATAAAAAATATCAATATATTCAAAGTCAAAGTCAAAAATATCTTTATTCAATTAGACTTTTTACAAAGTACTTTCAAATCGTCAGAATGACATAATTATACAGGATTATAAATGCTACCGCCAGGTTCAGAAGGTAGCTTTTACTGAGAAGAACCTGGCAAGAAACTCAGTAATTACTGTTATCAAAAATATTATACAATTTAAAGAATACAAAAAGTTTATTTGAAATCATTACTTATATACTTATAACATTCGACAGTTAACTCTTAAAATTGGTATAGAAAGAGCTTTGGATTCGTAATTCAGCGTAATAAGTGGGAAATTACATTATTTATTTACATATATTACTCCAGGATAGACAAGTTTAACTTACTTTTGTGTTACAACAATATTCTATCATGTCACATAATGATATACTAAAGTTTATTTGAAATCATTACTTATATACTTATAACATTCGACAGTTAACTCTTCAAATTGATATAGAAAGAGCTTTGGATTCGTAATTCAGCGTAATAAGTGGGAAATTACATTATTTATTTACATATATTACTCCAGGATAGACAAGTTTAACTTACTTTTGTGTTACAACAATATTCTATCATGTCACATAATGATATACTAAAGTCTTTAGTGTACACCGACGAAAGGACACCTTCTTCTAAGCAAACTCTGCATATTTTATTCATATTCATGAGAATATCTTCAAAGTTTCCAGAATTTAAACACTTGAAAAAACAACAACTAAATTGAAACACAAACAACCCTGGTACATACACCTCAGTCGGCTTGCTTGTTGTTGATTGACTTCAGTCACCTGTCAGTCGGCTCGGGCTTTCCATAGATAAATATTTTTTTTCGATTACTCATCATTATCCTTGGTGCTTTCATTTCATTATTATTCAACTTTGAGAATGGGAGTAATAGATAAAATCTTACTTTTTTTATCCTTCTTTTATTGACTCTGCGGTTTTCTTAGAGATAAAAGCGATGAAAACACAAACCAAAAAATCTATTAAAAAAAGACATACATGCTTTCCTTTTCAATCATCAACGTAGTTTGAAATGTTTTATAATTATTAAGTGTTTAAAAAAAAATTACAAACAGTAGGTATGACGTGCTTATTTCTATATAATTAAAATTGAAGAGGTGTCTGTTTGTAATTCCAAATTAAATGCTAAATATTAATGTACCTACCTTTCCATGTCCTTTTCCAGATGTTCCAAAACTTTCGTTTCCTTAAAAATCTATATTGTTAAAGGAATGATTTTAGGAAGTTTGATTTCTACAGTATCTATAGTAGAGAAACCAGTCATATCGAGTTGCGTATACGACAAAATGCAGATCATTCCTTGTTTTACAAGCGGCCTGTATAAGGTAACATGTTTTGTTTTCATTCATTCATTCAATTCAGTTCATAACACAATTATCACCAAAGATATATTAGGAATGAACACTTTCACAATATTAAATATTGAAAAAACCTTAAGTTTATTCAAGAATATTTTCTTCGGTAGTTGTAACCAATTCCAATAAAATAATTATAACTTTCAATAACTATATTATATTTACATAAAAACAATAGCTACAACAAGATTTTACAACATCAATATATAAATTCAATAGCAATAACAATAATAATATGTAAGAAGAAAAAACAAAAGAAAATCGGAATTATTTCAAAAGTAAAAACATTATTTTTAATTAATTGTAGAAGGCCAGCAGCAAAATAGGTCCCGGTCTTCTTGCATACTACAATAAATTGAACAAATATAAATATTTAATTAGAAACCATTGAATGAAATTTTTCATCACAAAAATTTATTAAAATCAATGATTCTGGGTAGTTAAATAAATTGTTAATTATACACTAAAATAAAGTTAATAAAGTCCACAACAACAGAAAACATGTTATAAAATAATATAAACGTTTAAACATTTAGTTTGGCTTATAAAACAGCTCTAATAAAATTTGGTGCAGTGCATAAAAACTGAAGACAACAAATATTTTTCTACTAAACTAACAAATATAACCCAAATTTAGAACAACTTTTGAATACAATTACGCAAAATAATTTGCTTACTTACGTGAAACTAAATAAATACATTGTATTTTTAAAGGCACAGTTGCAAAAAGTTCCCCACAGTATACCCATGTATTACACAATACATATTATACAGCAATAGTCATGTCACATATATTTTGTGTTTATAACAATATCATAATGTAAGTAAATGCAGTCTGTATACATAAATGTCAAAAACATCTTTAGGTATATACAACTTCTCAGATAACTATACATAATTGAAACATTTAAATTATAACACCACAGTAATTATCAGAATTTATCGGATATAATATCACAATAATATGATATTTTTTATGTATTATAAAAAACAGTCCGCAATACTATACCGTCATACAATACTGTAAATAATGCATGCACATCACCACTATAATTATTATTTAGTAAAATACACATTGTTATTACGAATGTCTCCAGTCCAGTTTCCTTAGTCAATAAGATATGGCATGTTAGAATTTTAATATCATAATAACCTAATCTTTATGTACAAGCGTAGAAACTAAACAACATTAAATAAAATTAAAAAAATTCATTAATTAAACTGATTTGCAACTGTTTTGGTAAACATTGTTAGTAACATACTTACTTATAATATATAATATACCTAAAATAGGTTCATATAAATTGAAATTTAAATAGGTACGTACTCGTACATTAAATGAAAATAGGTCAGCTATCTGATAAAATGCATAGGAAAACTTCTAAGCATGACAGTCTAGACATTGGCGACAGCTGTAAGCAGTTTGCAATAGATGTCAATACCTTTGAGGAATATATCAGCTTGTAGAAATTCGTCGTGATCGTGAGCAAGGACTGGAGTTAGGTTCATGGGTGAAAATCCCAAGGCTGGGATTCCAACGTCACGAATGAATCTGCAATCTGTACCCCCGGGGAAAATCCTGATGTCGAGGTTAAGTTTCCTATAAAGCACAAAATATATTAATTGAAGATTATAAGTATCCATTAGGTACACAGTTTTCTTCTATTGTTGTTAATTAACCGTAGTTTTTTGGGAATGGAACAATGTAATTAACAGCTCGTTAAAATAATGTTTGACATATCTAAAAGGTGCGAAGAAAAATATTCGACTTACATTTCATCCGAGGCCGATTTGAATGCTACCCAAAACGGATTGGATGAATCAATACTTGTACACGACACACACGGATTCTTTAGCTCAAATTCAATTGTTACTCCTTCACCGGCCTCTTTGCACCACTTATTTATCTAAAAACAATAGATAAACATAAAAATATTGAGCCTTGACTGATCTCCAGCAATATTATTAAAAACTTTCACGACTTACAATGTTTTCAAAGTTTGTATGATCAACGGTAACTGCTTGGCGTATGTCAAACACAGCAGTCAGTTTCTCTGGCACAACATTGGATTGTACGCCACCCTAAAAATTACAATATTTATATTTTTTTATTATATTTGGTATGTGGCTTATTAATTGTATATCTTCCGGCCATTATTGAATGGTCCTCACAGAGGTAGGCAGTGGTGTTACAACACATACGATACCGATTTTTCACCGTTCATAGTAAGGTGGCAACGTAACAGATGGTGAATTTATTCCATCACCGTCTCAGGTACTATTCATTTTATTTATTACGTCTTTGAATGTATTTTCAGAGTAGTTAGGTACCTATGCAACGTATGATTTTTTGATCACAAGTTTATTAAAAATCCGTAAATTATTTGATATATAATATTGTTTGTACAAACTTACGTAGATCTGAGTCAAGTTGACTGTAGTTACGTCTCCAATTGTGAGCTTAGGGTTGCTTTCCAATATCTTTTTCTGCTCCTCTCTCAAATCCATGAATTTATCTATTATGTATCTCAGCTGTAATAGAATCAAATAAGTACCTACAACATCGCAATATTATATGAACTCGTGGAAATGCTGTAAAACTAAAACATAATATCCTGAAGATGACTTATATAAAATCATGTTAAAGAATTGAATAATTTCATCACTGAACAAAAATGATAAATAACTTAGTAAATACTTGACTGATGCAGTTTACATAAGCAAAAAATACTGTACCTATTGTGAAATTGTGATAATGTAACTTCAAAAAAGTAAGCGAATGATTTCTTTAGGTAAGTTATAGCGAATGCTGCGATAAACCTAATAGCACGGTGAAATCACGAGAGTTTGCATGGTGGTCGGCACTAATTCTAAACCCCAATGTTAAATGCTGATTAACACTATAAGATGATAAGGTTTTTTGTGTTGAAATTGAAAATTTGCTGAGAGCGCTCAATCAAGAGCTGAGAGAATCACGCAACATAACAAGATATAAGTGGAATATTTGAACTTTTATCTCACCTTTTCTCCGGCCGTGTTAACAGCGAACCATGACCAGGCTGACCCGCACAATGCACATGGATTTCTATACAAAAACATCAATGTGTTAATAAATATCCACATTTATTCCGTGTTAAGAGCCTGTAAATTAACCTCTGATATTGAAATCGTCGCAGAAACTTACGCCAAATACTTCTTTCTCCGTTAAAAACGACAAATTCTTCCGTAGGACTGGCCATTCCTTCATCTAATGCAAAGCCAACGTTGAGCGCTTTGAAATCATTAGTTTTAACAAACATCTCCATTCCATCGTGGCCACCGATTTCTTCATCTGTTGAATAATTTCAAATTAGTAAATTAAGGTAGAAAATACATCAGAAACGTTTAGTACTTTACCTGGAACAAATGTGACATGTAGAGTGCGTTTAATCTGTAATTCAGCTTGTTTCAATTTCCTTATTGCTTCAAGATATTGTATGCCAACGCATTTCATGTCTTGGGAGCCGCGCGCGAATATTTTACCATCTTCATCAATGTGACCACTGAATGGGGGATACGTCCAGCTTTTCTAGAAGGGCAACGATTCAGTATAAATTATTAAGCACTGTCATCAAATATACATACTTAAAGCATTTAAAGAAACCAATATTTGCTTACATCGAATGCTTTACAGCCTGTATAAAGAAACGAAGGCATTCAAATTTAAATGAGTATCATTATTTAAAAGCCGATAAAATTCTTGACATTACTAAGTAATTATCTTCCCACCTTGGTATACCTATCGAATGTGATGTCAACATTGTCATTCTTTTTCATTACCTTATGTGATAAGCAACAAATATTTGAACAAATTAAGTACCTCAAATACGGGCACGACATCCATGTGAGAATTCAACAGCACCGATGGTAGAGATGGGTCCTGTCCCAACCATGTTATCACCACAATGGGCTTACGCGGTACAACCTCATAAACTTTAACTCCCAGATCAAGTTCTTTGGCTTGCCTTGATAGGAAACTCACACATTCATCTGTTACATAACATGGACGAAAATTAAAATAAAATTTTAAATTAAAGTTAAAAGTGAATGTTTTGACCCCGATGATAAACACTCAGGTTTAAAGTTTGCTTTATGTATACTTAATGCAACCAGGTGAATCAGTTTAGTTTAATTAAGTTTACGTACTTAGCGATTGAGTAATTACTTGATCCGCATGTGCCTATGAAAACCTTTGTATCGTATCCGGATTACAACAACTGCAACAACTGACGGCTAATTGACTGCAGTACGGTAGCACACCTACATAACTTATTAATATTACTGCTTACCTAATATTTTTTAAGTATTTATATTATATTGTATGAAAGAGATGAATAGAACGAGCGAGCGGAGAACTACCATGACTAGTACATGAAATATATGGAGAGATGCATGAATGAGGAAAGTGAAAGTATTTAAGGGTCGTAGTAAAAGTCGGGTTCGGAAGGTTGCATTTACTGAGAAGAACCCTGCAACGAACTCAGTAAACTATAACTCTTTTCAAAAAATATTTTACATTCGACACTGTTCCAGTGCACAAAACGCTATAAAAAACAATATTTAAAAGTAGATGAGTACTACGTTTAACTGTGTAGCTTGAGATGACCATATGTCTGTTATCATCAGTACCGTTACGTATCTAAACAAAATAACTAGGTAGGTACAATGTTTATATAGATAATTTAAAAGCATTTATTCATTAATATGCACGTATGATAAGATGGCCAGAATACCAAAATAAAATGTTTTAAGTTCATTACACGCATAATGTCAAACTATCATCACAATTATTATTCTCTAATCACCAAGTTGATTATTCAGCTCTTCATACATTTATTTACTAAATACCTATATATAACGTGAACATGCAAATTGGAATAAAGATGGGCCTTGAGTTTTAAAATTTCCAACATGTGTTGTGGCAGGTGTTTATACAAAGGAGTTTTAGAATAAAAAGTATTCGCCACAGTTTATTATGTACCTCACAGGCGAGGAGATCATGAGAAGTCTTTGTATAGTAAAATATCTACACTTTATTCACACACAAAACACAGATTACACAGTTTAGTTCCGACACGAGTATTATTTACAATCAGTTTATCATCCAAATAGTTGTTAAATTGAAACTCAATCTCAAAAACAAAAACAGAAATATGAAAAATCGCGGGAGTGGGGTGAGGGCGCTCATTTCATTATTTCCCGTTTAATTCCAGTCTCGCAACTATATCGTAACGTATGTGAACCTGGGTATTCTTTTTCTATTTATCAGGTTGTTGATAGCCCTGTTAAAACCATAAATATGCTTTTGACCGGCCTCTACATTCGAGGTATTGGCAGGAATCAGTGCACGGCTGTTGGAAGGAGCATGCGCGAGCAGCCGGTTTTCAGTCGGTGTTATTTTGAGGGAACACAGCCTGGTAATTCGTGCTATTTGAAATGTGGCGGCAAATCTGTCGACTCTACTTTCGTCTGCAACTACTCCCCGGTGGTCACCAAGCGGATGAACTTCCACTGCACCCTCTCTTCCACTTCTTAAATTTCTGCGATTTGTAATGCCAGCTTTTTCATGGTGAGCTGCTTTTCCACCTTTGCGGTCTCCTGCTCGAATCGAAGTCACATGGTTGTGCTCGACCTTTAACACCTCGATCGTTACGACTCATTGGTGTACTCCCCGGAGTGGTTCAACAACACATTTCGATGGCGGGTAGCACAACCCGTTATCTGTGTAGTGGTATTCTCCTCCATGAATCTCTACTACACTGATGCGATACAGAAGGACCAACTATTGTGGAAAATTAAAAGGGAAAAAGTCAACGGGACGGGGCGCTAACCTATTTCCTATTGCAGGTACTGTCCAGACACGGTTGTTACATACTTATGTTTTCATATGCATTTAGTGAAAATCTATTAATTTAAAAATACAAAAATAAACTTCTATTTTATTTATCTGTATAGATGGGTACTTACCATAGTTAATGTTGGGTTGAACACTAGGTATTTGAAGATATTCAATAAAATTATTAATAGCAGGAACATTGTTGTATTTCGAAGTCATTGTGCAGATTAATGACAATTCTGCAATATGGACACTTTTGTATGATACGACCGCTAACCGCGCTGGGTGGTGACGTACTAAATGTAAGTAAATAAAACGACATAAATACTTTGAATAAATTTCTTTAAAAGAATTCGTCACAGCTTTCTTAATTTCATAAAGTAATCAATGGGTTGATAATACCTAAGGTAACTAATTAATTAATTAAACTATCTAACCAACATCATGCGTTGTATGAATGTGCGGTAACAGGTACGTAAAATACGGTACTTAAACTTAGTAATGTTTGTTCAGGCTAATTTTGGATAGGGCTGGACCGATTTTAGCGGGATTGTACTAGGTGATGCTACTTAGCTGATGACGAAGACGTTATAAGAAGAAACTAAGGCCATTTTTATGTTATAAAATTAAGCTTGTACCCAACATAGTTTTTGTTGGTAATCCTACGCGGGTAAATTTGTAAACCGTAAATCGGTACACAGGCTTTACCACTTTAGTGGTGTTATGCAAAACTTATGTTTCCATAATATTCAATATTGTTAGAGGAATATTTTTAGGAAGTTTTGTTTCTGAAGTCGGTAAATACATATTATATTTTTTGATTGCTGGCTATTTATATCCATTATACCCAGTCCTATCGAGTCCCGTACGATTAGCAGATCCTTTCTTGTTTTATGAACGGCCTGTATAATTGGGACTTGTTTTGTTTTCATTCATTCATTCATTCTATTCATAAACAATACTCACCGAAATCATTATTCCGTGCAATTAGGAATGAATACACAATTTTAAATATAAAATGCTAATATAAAGTACTTATGATATATTATAAGAAATATAATATTGTTTTTAAATCAACTACAAAGCATTTTATTTTATGATTAAATTATCGTTTATACTAGAAAATGCACTGAATAAATGTCATATATTTTTACCTATTGAATCAAATTTAATTATCAGAAGTAAATATTGAAATCATTAGTTTTTATCATTAGTTTTTAAATTATGGTATTTAGGTGGGTGGGTCATTAAATCAAGTCAATTCAATAAAATTTATTTAAATATATTGTCCACAATAACAGAAATCATGTAATAAAATAATATAACGTTTAAAAATGCAGTTTGGGTTATAATAATAAAGCAGTAATAAAATTAGTTACCAACCTTTGTTGAGAATTTAACAACGCATTGCATAAAAATGGAAGACAAGAAATATTTTTGTACTAAACTTATAAAAAAAAACAAATATTGAACAACTTTTAAATACACTTACACAATATAGGTATGTATACATATCACCACTGAGACCCTCATATAATTACTTACTTGAAACTAAATAAATACATTGTATTTTTAAAGGCACAGTGGCAAATAGTTCCCCACATTATACCCATGTATTACACAATACGTATTATACAGCAATAGTCACACCACTCACATCACATCCAATATTTTGTGTTTATAACGATGTCACAATATAAGTGCAGTCTGTATACATATAGCAATGTCACAAAATATAACATTTCTCAGATATACATAATCAATACGTCTTTAAATTACAAAACCACAATCATTATTACATATTCTCAAATTAAAAAGTCACATCACATCCAATATTTTGCTACTATATATGGATGCTGATAAGCAATAATGTGTCAACCCACAAAAAGTCAAATTCAAAGGTTTTGATATATTTTGATAATGCATCACGTATTTAACATTCTAAAAAAGTGTTTCAAGTCATCTGAAACATAAAAGTACGTAAAAAATGGATTTATGTCATAAAACAAATCTTAAATCACGTATACAATCATCTTAAGACGCCATTTTCTCAAAACCAAGTTTATGCGGGTTGACACATTATTGCTTATCTGCATCCATATATAACATACAGTATTACTATCCTAACATACAGTGTAAATTACATTCAAAATATTAAGCTGATTTGCGACTGTTTTGGTAAACAGTGTTAGTGATATGCTTAATAATATTAAAATAAAGTTGGTTAATATGTTAGATACAGCTACACTTTTTAGGTGCACAATTTTGACGGCTTGCGGTACATACCAAGTTAAAAATAAAATAAAATCCCTTAATTTTCTTTGATATTTTCATCGCTATACTAACTATTTATTTTGGGGTAAAGTGTAGTTGTTAGAGGCCACAAAAGCTTAAATTCTTATTTAGAATATACATTATATACAAGGAACATTAGATACTTAAAACTAATTACAAGTAGGAAACTTGGCCCAAACCGGTGTTTCTCGGTATCGTGCCAAGAAGGCTGGCAGCATTACCACGTTGAATAGCAATTCTGAATACAATTAGATATAGAATAAATAAATGGAACATAAAACAATGCTTATTTTTCTTGTAACATGAAACTTAACAAACTATAATGCCTCAAATTTTAATGAAATTATAGACAGTTTCATTTTTATAAAATGTAACGCGATTTTTATTTAATGGATATGTATGGCCTGCTAATGGTCTGTGACAAAAATGTGCCCCCAAAAAGTTTAGACTCCGCATATTGAAAATAAAAAAGGTAGGTGTACTAAATGAAAATAGGTCAGTTATCTGATAAAATACATAGGAAAACTTCTAAGCATGACAGTTATACATTGGCGACAGCTGTAAGCAGTTTGCAATAGATGTCAATACCTTTGAGGAATATATCGGCTTGAAGAAATTCGTCGTGATCGTGAAGAAGGACTGGAGTTCGGTTCATGGGCGAAAATCCCAGGGCTGGAATTCCAACGTCACGAATGTATCTGCTATCTGTACCTCCGGGGAAAATCCTGATGTCGAGGTTTAGTTTCCTAGAAAGTACAAAAGGAACTGATTGAAGATTTTGTTTAAATGGCGTTTCCATAGTTTTTGGTAACCGGACAATGTAAATATCGGCTTGTTGAAAGAATGTTAGACAAAATTGTGGACTTACATTTCATCCGCGGCCGATTTGAATGCTTCCCAAAACGGATTGGATGAATCAGTACTAGTACACGACACGCATGGATTTTTTTGTTCGAATTCAATTGTTACTCCTTCGCCGGCTTCTTTGCACCACTTATTGATCTAAAAACAATAGATAATTAGTAAAACACTGAGACTTGACTGATCTCCAGATATATTTTGAAAACATTTCGCGACTTACCATGTTTTCGAAGTTAGTGTGGTCAACGGAAACTGCCAGACGTATATCAAATACAGCAGTCAATTTCTCTGGCACAACATTGGATTGTACGCCACCCTAAAAATTTTAACATTTATATATTTTATTATATTTGGTCTCTTACAATTGGTCGGGAAGAGGGACCTCTATGCTAAACTAGTCAAAAGCACTTATAAAGGCCACTAGGATGATAAAGTTTCTAGAGGACACACTAATTGGCGTGTTTTTTACGCTTTTCTTTCATATACATGCACTGGCTGCGGTTTTCGACCATGCATATTTGTATTTAGCTTTGTTCTATCAAACTCTTTTTATTTGATTGTCCAGTTACTTCTTCTAAGCTACATAGTGTCATAGTTTCAGTTCTAGTTCAAGAGCCGTGGTGGCCTCGGGGTTAGAGCAGTCGCCTGCTACGCAAGCGACGCAAGTTCGAATCCCAGCGGGGCCTGTACCAATGAGTTTTTCTAAAAAACTTATGTACAGTGATTTCACACCATGTGCTATACGGTAAAGGAAAACATCGTGAGGAAACCTGCATCTTTCTGAGAAGTAATTCAAAGACGTATGTATAGTGCCTGAGACGGCGATAGACTTACCATCTGTCTCGTTGGCACTTAATCAAATTCGGTGAAAAGTGGGTGTTGTGATAACAACACCTCTGCGTTTCAGGGAATACAGGCGTGAGCATATGTATGTATGTATGTTTCAGTTCTAGGTATTATTGATTAGCCAATTTAGTCGAAACTGGATTATTTTTCTTCTGATTCTTGAATAGTGATCATAGGAGTAGGCTACGGTGTAGCCATTTTTCAACGTTATAATTAGGTACGAACGCGACAGGTGGTGTGCTCATTCCGTTAACATTTCGGGCACAGTTAATACGTCTATATATAAGTAAAAAGTTTCTCAAATATCTTTAAATTATTTGATATATAATATTGTTTGTACAAACTTACGTAGATCTGAGTCAAGTTGACTGTAGTTACGTCTCCGATTGTGAGCTTAGGGTTGCTTTCCAATATCTTTTTCTGCTCCTCTCTCAAATCCATGAATTTATCTATTATGTATCTGAGCTGTAATACAGTAAAATAAAAAAATCAGAACTACTTAAAAGTGTACAGTGTAACAGCTAACTAAGATAAAGGTAACACAAAACTATAAAGAAATGTTTACAACAGAAATAAGGCGACATTTTCATCTCATCGTTTATTTCATCTTTGAAAAAACGTAGTAATAGCTTAGCAAATACTTGACTGGTGTAATTATGGTTATACAATAATTTTATTGTGAAATTGTGGTAAAGTAGCTTCGATTAAATACGCGAAAGCTTTGTCTAGATGGGTATGCCGTCATACGTGAATGACATGACATACCTAATTTGTGAAAAAGTCTAACCAGGCGATCTTTAATTTTTGTATTGAAAATTAAAAATTACTCAAAGGCAAAAAATTGGTATGTCACATTGAACAAATCATGCAAAAGGAGAGATAAGAATATTTCAACCTATATCTCACCTTTTCTCCGGCCGTGTTTGGAATCAACAGCGATCCATGACCAGGCTGACCCGTGCAATGAACATGGATTTCTATAAATAAATATCAATGTGTTAGTAGATACCGACATTTAACAGCAAAAGAACCCTTATCAAAAGCAGTTTCTTATTAGAAATGAAGAGACGTAGGCAAGAAAAAAAAATATTTCTCATATAAGGTAATGTTTAATATTTATAAAAAATAAAGAGGCGTGGTGGCCTTGAGGTTTGAGCAGTCGCCTGCTACGCAAGCGACGCAAGTTCGAATCCCAGCGGGGCCTGTACCAATGAATTTTTCTAAAAATTTCACACCATGTGCTTTACGGTGAAGGAAAACATCGTGAGGAAACCTGCATATGTCTGAGAAGTAATTCAAAGACTTATGTATAGTGTCTGAGACGGCGATAGACTCACCATCTGTCACATTGGCACATAATCATCTTCGGTGAAAAGTAGGTGTTGTGATTACAACACCTCTGCCTACCCCTTCGGGGATTACAGGCGTGAGTATATGTATGTAGAAAATAAATTCGAAAAAATCGGCCTTTAGTCACGTGATTGCGAACACCAATCAGAAAGTGTTACGTCACGACACGCAAAACATTATTGTTACTGTTGACGTTTCATACAATAGAGCAAGTGCGAAAAACAAAACGGAGTATTGTTTTTCGTTTTAGTAATATGAAGAATTCATTTTTAGAAACCGTTGACATTTTGTCAAAGACGTTAGCAGTTTTATTTCGCAGACTGTGACATCACTCAAGGCACCATAACTCTATTCAGCCTTTTCAAGCGAAATCTAAATTGTTTTTTTTAAATACGAAATACGTAATGTAAATTATGATTTTTCTTCAAAATATACGGGATAAACTGGATAATTCATTAAAATTTAGTCAACTAGCTATTGTCGAATATTGGAAATGTCGTAGAAACTTACGCCAAATACTTCTTTCTCCGTTAAAAAGGATAAATTCTTCTGTGGGACTGGCCATTCCTTCATCTAATGCAAAGCCAACGTTGAGTGCTTTGAAGTCATTCGTTTTAACAAACTTCTCCATTCCATCGTGGCCACCGATTTCTTCATCTGTTGAATAATTTCAAATTAGTAAATTAAGGTAGAAAATACATCAGAAACGTTTAGTACTTTACCTGGAACAAATGTGACATGTAGTGTGCGTTTAATCTGTAATTCAGCTTGTTTCAATTTCCTTATTGCTTCAAGATATTGTATGCCAACGCATTTCATGTCTTGGGAGCCGCGCGCGAATATTTTACCATCTTCATCAATGTGACCACTGAATGGGGGATACGTCCAGCTTTTCTAGAAGAACAACAATTGATTATAAATTATTATGCAATATCATCAAAGCGCATATTTATATACTTATAGGATTTGAATCAACTGCTTTACATCCAGTACTTTATACATTTAAACGAAAGCATTCAAATTACCAACACATTTATTTCAGGAGCCGATAAAATTCTTGACATTACTGAGTAATTATCTTCCCACCTTGGTATACCTATCGAATGTGATGTCAACTTTGCTATTCTTTTTCATTATCTCATGTGATAAGCAACAAATATTTGAACAAATTATAATCAAACATCGTCAGCTTACCTCGAATACGGGCACGACATCCATGTGAGAATTCAACAGCACCGATGGTAGAGATGGGTCCTGCCCCAACCATGTTATCACCACAATAGGCTTACGCGGTACAACCTCATATACCTTAACTCCCAGACCAAGCTCTTTCGCCTGCCTTGAAAGGAAACTCACACATTCATCTGTAACATAACATGGAAGAAATTAAAAATAATCACACCTAGCTCTATTCAGAAAACCTTGATAACTTTGAACCTTGAACTTTGCTCAATAAAATACCCAGTAATAATGGCAAATGCTATGACTAATAATATTCACGTTATCCTCATAAGGTCAGCCAAGGACTTTCATAGCTAGCTAAAGCGATTTGTTTTTTAATACTTTTTTTAATAGCTACCGAATCATTGTTCGGAATATTGCAAATGGATTAGATGGTATTCAAGGACCAATTGTGACTAAGACCAAGGTATGTAAATGTGTGAAAGTCACGCCAGGACCTAATTATTTTTCGAGAACCTCCACTTGCCCCTTGGAGTACCTTCTGCAGGTTTTTATTCATTCAATTTATTGACACTCGCAATTACAATAATATAAGTGTTCAACTCTGTACTTAATAGTACTAGTAAGACAACTTTTCAATTTATTTATAAATATTATCATTTCTGTGGGCAAATATGTAGGTAGGTAGGTAGTTCAGGTACTCATACTCAGGGGGCTTAAGTTCAGCTTCACGCCTCATTGCGACCATTGTGTCCATTATTCAATTTCCTATCATTGGGTGGGATTGAGTCAATTATATGATCCGCATGTGCCAATGGAAACTTGTGTGTCGTATCCGGATTACGACTACTGCAACTACTGACGGCTGATTGACTGCGGTGCGGTAGCACACATACATTACATATAGAGACACTGCTTACAGTTTAGGTAACAACTTAACTGACATTTCAAAAGAATTACAGGTTATTAAGGTCACAAATTAAAAGCAAAATGTGTGGGCACATTAATTTAAATAATATCCAAGCTTTTATCAAAGATGGCTGTAATATGATGTAATAGATAGTAGCTGAACAAAAGCCAGTCTTTCATATTTCGTTCAATCGAACCATAGGTGTTCACTCTAGGGGTGTCATGTCTCATAGGAGTCAAGTAAGAGTAGTGTAGTAGGTTGGGAGGGAAAATCAGTTGTTTCATACCACATGTCACATTAGTGCAGTAGGCAGTAGGGTTGTCACTAGGAACATTACTGCTGTGACAGTCGAGGATAGGTATAGGAAAGGGTATAGGTATATACATATTATTATATATGTATAGAGCGAGTGCTGCAAAACGAGAAGAACTACCTTGACCAGATTAATCGTCTTCGGAAAAGTCTATTTCGTGACTCCGGAGGAAGTGTATGAATGTGACTGAAGCGAAAGTATGTAAGGACGTAGTATGAGACAAAAGGTATCTACCCTCATACATTATTATGCTCACGCTTGTAACACGCGTGAGCATAATAATGTATGTTATCATCAGTAACGTTGCATATACAAATACACAACAAAATAACTACATACAATGTTTACGTGAAGAATAATAATAAGCGTTTGCTTAATTAATAAGCACGTAAGATAAGATGAACAAATACCAAAATAAAAATGTTTTAAGTACATTACACGTATGCTGTAACTATCTTTACAATTATTATTATCTAATCACGAAGTTGATTATTTAACAGTTCTATATAAAAAAAATATGTAAGTAACATTTAAAGGCAAGTAGGTAGGTATAAAGGTTTCCTTGACTTTTAAAATTTCCCAATAACACACAATATACTTATTTTTTACTGTCGCTCGCGACATCGTTTGCGTGGTACTTACCTATTGGTGAAAGCGCCAACTATTATTAAAGATAATTTGCTTGGCATCTATACACATAGATAAAATTAAACAGTCTGTTTGTAATTCCAAAATAATATCTTTTCACTCAATGCATATGACAGTATATACGGTCTGACTGTTCACTGGCAGAGAACTGATGTTTCAAGGAGTATCTTAGTCTACTTTAATTTAAAAACTAATAAGGGTTCCGTGAGTAAAAGCATGAAACTAAGTACGTGAAACCGCAGGGCACAGCTAGTATAATATAAAGTAGCTTTGATATTATCCAGTCTATTATGTCAATATTTGAAAACAATATTTAAATAATTCTTGATTCAATTTTAGAAGCAGACTGATAATCTATTATATATATAAAGCAACAAAGTAATCGAATTTAGTGCAGGGAGCCCTTTGCCCTATGGGATACTTCGAGTCATAATAATAATAATCAGAGATAGGTAAAACAAAAGTTAGTAGGTACCTATTGTTAAAAAATAACACGTTCTTGATAGAGTACCTATATAGGTAGTTATTATTTTATATTTTTCGACGGACCCTCTCGACCCTTGCTGTCACAAGGAATTACATCTGTTTATGCACAGCTGATGCTACATAATTAATTAGTTATGGTAGACTCAATAAATACCTTTAAATTACATGCGTACAATATGGGTATATTTATAATTTATGGATACTTACCATAGTTAATGTTGGGTTGAACACTCGGTATTTGAAGATATTCAACAAAATTCTTAATAGCAGGAACATTGTTGTATTTAGAGGCCATTGTGCAGATTAATGAAAACACTGCAATATGGACACTTTTGTAAGATACGACCGCTAACCGCGATAGGTGGCGACGTACTAAATTTAACTAAATAAAACGGCATGCATACGATGAATACAAATTCGATAGAAGCATTCGTCGCAACTTCATTTGATTAAGTAACCATAAGTTTGATAATACCTAAGGTAAGTAATTAATTAATCAAACTATCTTACTATGGTTGATTCATAGATATACACTCATAATTTTTATAATAATAAAAAACGATCTAAATTCGAAATATTAAATAAGTTCGAAATATTAAATAAGTTCGAAATATCATAAATTTTCGTTGTTATTACAACTAGGTACCTTCAATCTATAAAGAAAAGAATACAGCGAGAACAAATATCATAAAATTTGAATTTTGGCGGCATGAACGACATGAATGAATTTAAAAAGTAATTGTCATTCGTACTAAACAATATTTATTGATTGATTGATTGTCAATAAAGTAAGTGCTATACAAAGGCTGATGTTTTCATAGTTTTATTAACAACTGTCAATCAATACAACCATCATAAAAATAATAGGAATAGTACAATTTTGTAAGATAAAAGGAAAACAAATGACGAACGTACCATCTGTCCATCCGTCAGAAAAATAATGTTGTTGCCTACCTGTCGATCACCTAGATATAGGTAGTAAGTAAAAATATGTATGTTATATCCAATGCGTAAGATTTGTTCTTCATTTGTAATTTAAAAAACGGAGAAAAGTAGTTTGTGTTCTTTTTACGGCTACATTTTTGACAGATCCGCAAACAAATGTTTACATAACTTGCTGACCTGCGCATTAGAGATAAGTATAGAGTATAGTATTGTTCTAGATTCGATACTGATTACTGATACTCTTTGGTTCACATAGGTATAAGTACATTAATTACACAAACAAGACAAAATAAACAAGCAATGCATAATGTTTATAAAGTGCTATTTATTGTGATAAATAAAGTTTCTACTAATATGTACAATGCTTTCTTTAAAAATTCACATAAAGCGAAACTACAAAGAATTAAACCACTCGCTTGATGATTTTGTAATATTGATGTAAAAAGGGACTTGTTTTTTTTAAGGTTATGCATACGCCAAGCCTTGCATAGTAAAAAAAATGGTTTCATCACCATTTGTTTGGATGCATGCACCGTGTTCGCTTTGTCTATTTTATTAAGAAAAAAGATATTGGTAGATCGTCGTGACAGCTGTTACTATAGATGTCAAGTTGTCAGATTAGTGACAGTGCAGCGTTCGTTATTTTTCCGTTCATTTCATTTGATTTGTAATCTAATTATTTTGGTTTTGATGTTCTGTGTTTATGTTTTTAGTTAGATCCACGATAGAAATATACATCATGGAATATTATGAGGCGACATCAGAATTAGATGCCAGAGAAATATTACGTTATCTGAATCATCTTGGGATACACAATATCAGCGGCGAGGTTTTAAAATATTTTATAACAGGTAATTTCTATGTTCTTGTGCTTGCTTATTTTGTAGTTAATCATGTCTTCTACATGCTGAAAGTCTTCTAACTTTATTTCAGATTTAAAAAAGCTCATCAAATATGACTTACAGAACCGAAGTAAAAGTTCTGCCGATAGATACGAAGTCCAAGGCCCGGAGAGATTGCACAGTGCAAGTACCTTCTGCTCCAGGATCAGATCTAAGGTTAAAGATGGGGATGTGATGTGTGTATGTTGTACTAGAGACTTTCAGAAGGCAAGAAAGTACTCTGTGAGGAATACCCATTCTGCCCCAAACTTGGGTCCTCCAAAAGTTGAAGATGTACCTCTAAGGAGGGCTTGTTCCTGTGTGAGGGCTGAGAAAAAGCCAGAAACTGTGACTAGTAAGGAAAAGCCTTCAACTACAGTTTCGGCTAATTGTGAGTAACAGGCAATTTTCATTTTAATATCCTAAAAAAGTAATCCTAAAAATACAAACGGCTTTGAATTACTTCACAATTCCTTACATGCTTTACAGAACAGCATGAGGGGTGGAATTACAGCACTTTAGTTTTTAGAATAACTCATTGGTGCTGGCCGCTGGGATTTGAAATTGCATTGCTTGTAAATCAAGCATCTGCTTAAACCTGGCCACCACAACTCTTTAAATATTGTTAGCAAGTTTGCATGCCGATCACCAGGCCCCATTTGATTCCCGGGTCAGGTAAAAAATAGATATCGGGTTTTTCTGACAAGAAATTCACACTAAATGCCTGGAGTTTGGAAGTTGTTGATGTTTACAACCCCGTGCCTCGGAGAGCATGTGAAGCCATTCATCCTACGCCTGATCTCTCTCCGGTCGTGTCGGATTACCGTCCCATTGGACGATGAGAGTGAGGGAATAAAGAGTGCACCTGTGTTTGCGTACACAGGTGCACTATTATATCTCCAGTGCAGATGACTGATCCTTGTTGAGATTAGCAGCCATTACCAAATTTATTATTAACATAACTTTTTGGTTACAGTGATCAAAGTTCCCATACAGCCAACAAAAAAGAAATGTGACCCTGTGTCATTATACCATTATTATACATCACTATGGACGAAGTACAAGTCTAATGTACCTGGAGAAAATGATTGGGCTGAACTGCGGTGGAGTGTGCGACAGAAAATGGCTGGTGCTGTGACCAAACCGGTTGTCAATAAAGTGAGTTATGGTTCTTTGGATTCAGTGAGATTATAAATAAAAGCTCTTTTATATATTCAAGACTATGTTGTGAAATGAGACTGCATTTTGATTATAATTGCTTTAGTAGAATTTGATCAGAGGATGGAAATAAAAAAATAGTATTTACCTCTAGGCTTGTTATGTAATGTGAAATTCACATGTCAAAGTATTCCAAACTCCTCCAAAATGGCTGTACCGATTTATATGACATTTTGGGTGCATATTGGGTAGGTCTGAGAATCGGCTATCATCTATTTTTAATATCTCATCAGTGGTCGTCAAACTGCGGCTCATGGACAATATTTCTGCAGCCCACAACACAATTTTAGTAGATAATTAATGGCCTCAACTCCAACAAAAACTGTCACTTTTATTCATACCAATAATAAAAAGCATAGAAAGTAATCTGCTATCAATAATTATGTCAATAACTAATGGTCAACTAAATGATCAAATAGTGTATGAACCGCAGTGATACCTATACATTGTCCTACATGGCCCTAGACCAGAATAGTATGACAACCACTGCTCTAAATAATAAGGGTAATCCACCCCAAAAAACAAACATGCCAAGGCAAAAATTTGCCAGGCATAGCTAGTAATAAATATGTATTACTAGTTGACAATGTTGCTGTTGAAAAATATTTTGTTCAAGTTAAAAAACTGCAATAATTATGAATTTTTAATTTGTTCCAGGTTCCTCTTTTAAATCTACGTGATAAAGGGGATCAAGCTAAAAGCCGAATGTGATATTCAATGACATGTTCCAAAATAATGGACTTATTGTTTTCTAATTTAGGTTATTCATTCCTATCTGATTTAGCAGTGTGTAAGTTAGGTAAGTTGGTTCTTTGTAAGTTTAACATGAAAAAAAAACTTGGGCAAAAAATGGGCTTCACTATTGCCAAGATAGATTGACAATGAGATGATCATGAGATAGATGTATTTGATGTGTTTGACACCAGAACAATCATGGCAATAAGAGTTTATGTTAAACCCCAGTACCACTATTAGTTTTAATTTGCTGCTTCGTTGAACCAAAATTTGCAGGAAGATTTAAATAAATAAATACATAATTAAAAAAAAGTTGTACATACTTGGACATGAAGATCTTCAAATAAAAATGACTCAACATTTTTGGACATGAAGATCTTCAAATAAAAATGAATTTTCATTGCGTAAAGAATAGGTAGAATTCGACAGCCGCATTTATAATCGTTAAGCGTAAAATATGGTTTTTAGTAAGCATGTATTTTGTTCTTTACATAATTGGTAGAACAAAGTCTTCCTTTCACATGAAACTTACATTATCTTTGACCCTTTTCTTGGCACAGTGGATCATTTGATGAGTGTAACTTACTAAAAAGTTATAATTTTTAACACTTCTTAATTATCGTAAATGAACATCTAATATGTTATGTAAAAATTAAATTAAAAAAAAAAAATGCCATTAATAGGACTAAGAGTTGTGCTGCTTATCAATTGCCATATTCAAAATGTATTATTAAATTTCTTAGGTAGGAGGAAATAGGTTAGTATAGAATATTTTTTGTAACAGTATGTCTGTAGTAATTAAGGGGTTTATTTTAAGTAACACAAACTGAGATTCAATTAGGAAACCGAATATTTTTATCATGCTTAAAGATGTTCAATAAGTATAAATCATTGTGATCTTATGACTTCAAATTATGAACAAAATGTTAATGATATTATCATAGCATGATCCGAAAATATCAATCTGCCAATAGATTTGTGTTAGTTAAAATAAAACCTGAATATTCCTATTTGCTGTGGAACATTCCAATATTCATACATAGATTTAAGACAATACAATTTGTATACTGTGAAGTACAATAAAGAAATTCTTTATTTTAAATTATTTATTATTTAATTCGCTACTATATAGGTCTTACAAGGTCTCACAAGTTAAGAATGCGTTTTTTTTTATCCAGTCAATTTATGAGTCTGCTCTGTCTGTCAGTATAGTGCCAGACAGAGACACTCATAAAATGATGGAATGTTTTTTTTACAACATTCTTAACTCCTGCCAGGACCTGTTCCTACTTATATTATACATTTACACTTGATCTAATTTGTGTTCAGCTTGTTGGGCTGTAGTTATAGAATTCAAATGTGTTAGAAGCTTATCTTCAATTTGTTCAGCAGCAGCTTGGGTCAGGACCAAGGTGTCATGTTTCAACATAGAGTACACATTAAGGCCATAGACAGGCATAATGTTCACATAGGGAAGGGTCTCTGTTGCAGCTGTTAGGTTCCGAGGTGCATAGTCTGTGCTGAAAATATAAAAAAAAATGTGTCATTAAAAAACTTTAGTAATTTTTTATGAACCAATAATCCCATTTATTAAAGTTTTTTACTGACCTGCTGTGCCCCACGGTTTCACCTGCAAAGAGTTAATTTCATGGATGGCCCCAGAACAGAAGCTGCTTTGATAAATGGAATATGTTAGGTTCCAAATAGTATGTTATGGGTTGTTCACTATAGTAACCGTTATAGTTGGCCCTCTTAAACCTGATGTGGCTGAAATATTTCAAAATGGGAATACAGAAATAACTTACTCATCAATTATAAGCACTGAAGGACCCCAGTTCCTTTTCTCAATGAGGTCAATCAAGTATTGTGGCTCGTCAGATGGCAACTCCAAATCTTTTACAACATGGAGGTCATCTTGGGCTAACTTAGCTGACAGTGTTGTTGTAAGGCCATGTATCCTTAAGTGGAAGGGTAGCATAAAGAAGTGGGTTTTTCCAGAACGGGGGCCATGCGCTATACCTCCACCACGGAATAGAGGGGATCTTATTGACCCATGCCGGGCACGGCCCATACCTTTCTGAGGCCACGGTTTCCTGCCTCCTCCTCTTACTTCAGCCCTCGTCTTAGTATGAGCCCATGATACCCATCTGTACTTTCTCTGCCATGTAACGTTCTGATGGATAATGTCCACTCTAGGCGGTGCTGCGTAAACTGATGGATGCAATTCGAATAACCCCAACTTTTTCTCCTCGATAGTGTCCATGTTTTCTATCCATACTTCACGAGGTTTAGTGTATTGTGGCTGGTATTTCCATTCTTTTTTAACAACATTTAGTGAAGTAGGGTTTATGGAAGTTACCGCAGCGGCATTGGAAAATGTTCGTATTTGTGGAGCGACTGTAATGTGAAGTCTCTTGATGGCGTTTATTAGAATTGAAGTCATTATTTCTTCACTGAATCTAAGTCTAGTTAATATTATACATTAAGCTATTCTTTTATTCGTTTATTTTCGTTATAATAGAAAGCAAAATTAGAAGTGAACAGATATTATGAACGTCAAAGTTTTAGGTTATATTTCGTTTTTTTTTATTGCTATTGCGTGCCACAGATTCGCTCGGGTGACCCATGCTAAGGTGAAAGGCTATACTACCCGTAGTTAATAGTTGTTCAAAGGCTGCCTAGTATGGTCCTTCAGTTGATGTTATTCTTCGGTTGAATCTGATACTTATTTTACATTATTGACTGTGTAATATTATAATGATAATTGTAAACTTTTTAACCAAATATAATTCCTTATCCGTTTAGAAAAAGAAATAAAAATGTTTTATTCCTAATTTGTTTGGGACAAATTTTTTATTCATTCATGGTAAAGTACAAAAATAACTACTACAATATCTTTGTTTACTTCAAGTCTTTCTAATAATAATGACCCTTGGTGGGACCAATATCAATCAAATATCTAAAGCAAAAGCTAAATTACAAAAAATATTTACATACTTCAGTACTTAGTTACTTACTTACTGTATACTTGGCAAGATTAATAATTCACCTAAACTGTTAAGTATAAATGTGAGGTATAAATTTCATAGAATATATTTATAATTTGCAATGTTATCAGAAATGCTGTAACAGATTTTTGTTCATAAGTCTCCAACCAAAACCACAGGCAGCAACTTGGTGCGGTCACGCAGTACCTTACCTACTACTGATGGAAATCTGCGGTTTCTATTGTTCCGCCCATTCACTGCGAGTCAACGATAACTATTTGATATAAGATATTCTACCTAAATAAATATGTAACTACCTAGATATAGGTAATTAGATGTTGCAAATCTATCTGTGTTATGCACACTTTCATACCCTTTTTTTGTTTTTACTACGTGTCTGGAATAGTGCCTGGTGCCTACCTACATTACCTATCTGTATATCAGATTTATTCTCAAGGTGATTGTAGCGGCTCATTGCCAATGAGCCGCTACAATAGCGGCTCATTGGCAGTGAAAAGAGTAGGTAGATACAATAAAATATTCGTGGTCCCTTTTTACACTTAAAATCGGTTACGTATATTTATATGTTATACTTTTGTCAGACTATTGTACCTATCTTTCTTTTCTTTGCCAAAGATGTTCAAGAAACCCAATGGTTCAACCAAAATCAGGGCCGACGGATTTAGATATTGCTTTGAGGAACATTAGGTGTTCGGTATCGCGGCGGTCACCCACCCAGAGGTTACTTATCCTCACTGATCGATCTATGTGCCCTATTTAGCAACTGTGGCTCCAGCACTCAAAAACACGAAATATAGGACAGGAAAATGCATCAGTGCAATTAAAACTGGGTCTGTTATTGGGAACTCCGCGGAACAATGGTGGGCCGTTGTGAATGCACAGTTTGGCGTCAATTTTCCTTTTGCGTTTATTGCCCGAGGCACTCAGACGGTCATTAATTAACGCGTATCCGAGTAAGAAACTCGCTCCAAACTGTACAGCGTGTATTCAATGAAAGTCGTGTTGCTTAATTTTGGGTTTGGTACCTATTGAATTTAAAGCAATCTATTGTTGATTCTGATAGTATTGTTTGGTATGACGGTGGTGTTCATAAGTTTTAGGGTTATAAATATGCTCACGCCATCCCAGAAGGGTCCCCGTAGAGAAGCAGAGGTGTTGAAAAACAACACCCATTTAACTAAATATGATTAAGTGCCAACATGACAGAGGGTAAGTTCATTGCTGTCTCAGGCACTATACATACGTCTTTGAATTACTTCTCAGACGTATTCAGGTTTTCTCATGATCTTTTCCTTCACCGTAAAGCACTTGGTGTGAAATCACTGCACATAAGTTTTTGGAAAATGTCATTGGTTGGGTTGTTAGGGTATAAAATAAGAATCATTTCTTAAACTCTTAACCGCGGTATACAAACCTGTGCCTGAAGTATAGGTTTTGACACGTTCAAACGTCGTGGCTTGACCTTGCGTTTGAGCATGACTTAAAATGTGTTGATAATATTTCGGAGGTGGGTTGTGGTTGAATGCCAAAGATGGGGGGGGGGACATTCTGAGCCACTAAAACGCAAGGTCAAGGGACTACGTTTAAACATTTACAAACCTATACTTGGGGTAGGGTTAATAAAAGGTTTACGTTGAGGCTAAAACATTCAATCAACTTTACTAATTAGCAAAAACAAGTCAAGTCGTAACATGAACACAGCTTTAGGTAAATAGGAATGTTAATTTGCTAGAAAATCGAAAATGCAACTGATATTTTTTCTGCTGCAATTAAGCCAGCAGTGAATGGGATCCGATGTTATTTTATCACGCTGTATAGCCCCGTTACACGGTCCAATCTCAATTTCAATTTCATCTCGCCGATTTGGCTCTGAATTAGGTGCGATTTATTCTCCTTCTATACAATCTAGCGGTGGAAGGTAAATGTTAAGGCACCGGTTGATTTATAGCGTTTTACCCGAAACTTGACGGCTTCATTGCTACAGTATAGGTTTTACTCACAGTAATTCTATGTTGGAATACGAAAGAATACCTTAACCTGGCTCACACTGGATTAGTGAAATCTAGTTGCTCCATAATGTACTGCACTTCTTTTTTTAAAGTTCTAATGCGACATACAAGCGTAACAGTCCACGATGGTATGAACGCATCATTAAGAACTATCTGTGCCATATGTTGGCAACTATGGCTAGCTCCACACCTCCTCCCGTCCATGGACCGCTGGCGACCTTGCTCACCGCAGGAACACTTCTTAAAGTTAAGGTAAAGTCACCAGTCATGGACAGTATAAGCGATTTTTTTTTTTAATTGTCCCTGTAATTTCTTTATTTTTCAACATACATTCTTAAGGATTTGAAGGTACATTAAAAGCTCTTTTCTTAATCAGAATTTAATGTTTAATTTCAGTTTAGTACTTAGTACAATGAAATAATGTAAATAAACAACACTTCTACTTAGACACCATTCATGGACAAATAAAAATCCACTGTATGTTTTAGGGCTAAAATGATAATTTATAGTATGGGTTGTATTATAAAATTGATGCATTTCTATTGATAAATCATTAAATAATATTAATTTCAACAACGGCGATACACCAGACACAAAATAAGATGATAAACCTACTTGCATCGCGATTGTAGTAAAAATTTACCATTCCCGACACCAAATGCTGCAAAACTAAAACTACGGCCGCAATCAAAGTGGGTGTTAGTTCTCAAAAACAGTTGTTATGACAGCTATAATACTGGCACAACCGATCGGTATTGACATTTGAAAAAAAATACTGCGCGTTTCCTTAATTTTGGAAGTAAAAACAAAAAATGTCCATGATTGGTCCGCGTCCATCATACCTTAGCGTTCTTTGGCTGCTTTCTTCTGTAAGATAGAGATTGGGACCAGTCTGGCAGCTCCAAATATCGAACGGGAGATCCCATACCTCATTTCAAATGTCTAGTACGGGTTCAATGTATAAATTGTCGATTTATGACGACGTTCACTATAATGATTTATATGCACGATAGAGATTAGAAATGAGATAATTAAGTACTAAGAATGGTTTCACAAATAATGGCTGGATCATTGACGTCCAAAAATAAAATTTCGATCCCTCGTAAATTAAAAATCTTAACAGGTGAGTAAATTGTTCCTAAGTAGACTTCAAGAATGCGCCAGACTCTCATTCTAATTCTCATAATCATTGAGGAAGTAGTACTTAATGGGGCTTACTGTGGTTTAAATCGGACTTCAAAGACTGCGAAGTGAGTAATAAAATAATATCAAATTGTGAGACCATAGCAGTTGGTGACTATTTTTAAGCAAAGTATCATAAATTAATAATACCTTCCTTCATCTTAAGCTTATTAAATGAGAATAAGAGAAGAATTTAACAATAGGACGTAATATTGGCCGAGATTAGAGGTATGGACCAGAAATTTGCTGTTATTCATTCAAAGCCGTTTACATTAGTAAGGTTGGTTGTACTGCTATTAACAGAAATATGAGATCGAAGCATTGTCCATCCAAATTAGTTATCATAGAATTAAATTTAAGTTTAATAAAACCCAAATTACCTACCTACTAAACTATAGGTAGATAACATCCAGAGGCGTGCATTGTATTTTCAGAGGGGTAAGCGTAAACAATAAGTAGGGTAGGTAGGTAGGTTTTACATACCAATGTGGCGTTGTAAGTACCTAACATACGTTTTGGTATAGATAAACACACCCAAATGCATATAAACACACACACACACACACGACACGAGTGTCACAAATGGTAAGCACTGCTTATCTGCTTAAATGGAATATACCCTTGATAATATGAAATGATATGCTTATTAACACAAATTTATTTAGCTATACAATGAAACGCGATGATGAAGAGAATTTATAATATTATAATAATTTGTGAAACTACCAATTATTTTGTAAATTAATCGTCAAATATTTACATCAAATTTGGTTCGACAGGCAGTATAAATAACTGTAATTCTGCATTCATACACATTTTGAACACACAAAGCATATAACTATATCGATTAACTTATCGACGTCAGAACACATAATTATTTATATTTTTAACTTTATGTATACTCTAACTGTGCCCCGCGGTTTCACCCGCGTACACTTAATTTCATAGGCGGAACACAGAAACCATTTTTTTAAAATCAAAGTAGCATATTTTACAAAAGTTTTATAAAAGTATCCAGTCGGAGATTAGCCGGAACAAACATATAGACAGACTGGGAATAAAAATAAAATGTATTTTTAATGTCAGTACCGTATATACTTTCATAAGCTTTTAGTGAAAAGCTGTTAATTTGGAATTACAAACAGACATACATACATATACTCACGCCTGTATTCCCCGAAGGGGTTAGCAGAGGTGTTGTAATCACAACACTCACTTTTCACCGAATTTTGATTAAGTGCCAACGTGACACATGGTGAGTCCATCGACAAACAGACACTTCAACTTTATTTATCTGTATAGATATAGGTTTGAACTACGACAATATGACAGTTGTTTGTTTCAGACTGTTAGCAGGTTAACAGTCCTCAATACTGTCTGCAGGTGAACTGTGAGTCTAGTAATTATTCAGTAAGCAGTAGTGGTTATTCTAAGCATCTTCTACTAACTCGACGACATATCCGTAACATACATAAACATAGACTGCTTAAATCTTCCTTTGCCGCAGTTTATTCAAAAAAAATCGCTTCAACGCTCGAGAATCATGAGTGTAGTTTTCCTTCAAATTTGGCCCTTCGTACTTTGAATAGTAATGTACAAATGCCAAGTTGGATTTGTTGTGCTAGTTGGCAAACTTGCCGAGTGCACAATGTCGGTACTCGGTCTACTTGTTATACTAAGTTTTATTGCTTCTGAGGCAAACAATGTTGTTACCGAAACCGAATGAGGTGGCCATTTCAACTTTTGTACAACCATATTATTACAAAATGGGAATCGCTGCTAGAAATGGTTGCTATATTGTACTCACTTTTATATGCATTATCTTTAAATAGTCTAAATAATTTTACCCGTGAGAACGCGTCTTTTAAACTAGCGTTACACATATTGATGGTTTTTACTAAGATGTTGGAGATGAACTCCGTTGGGTATGAAGCTAAATAACCCATATTATATTTTTACATAGTAGGGATAAGTATTTTTTTTGTAATAGTCCTAATATACGTAATCTGAAGTGAAGAGACGGCGGCAAGTAAATACTTATAAAATGGACAATAAAATAAAACCATGTATTGTATAAGTTGTATTTATATAGAAGCTTTAAGGTATATGGTTCCAGTTGACCGATTCAACAATGCTTTCAGGTGACTGGCACCTCGGTCCCAGTTCTTCATTGTCCCAGTCGCCTGAATTCCTACATCAACGACTTCGCACTTCATAAACGATTTATTTTTGCATGAAGGTCTAAAATAATATTAACATGTAACTGGTTTAGTTTATTGACTTCTTTAAGTCCTAGATACCTTACATTCATATCAACAGTAGTAGTGGATCAAAGTCAAAGTCAAAGTCATACTTCGAGTGTCCCGTTGCTTTAATGCAGAAGGTGGTCTATAAAATTTAATTAACACTCGCTTCATTTAACGCAATAGTCGACACTCGACAGTCACTTATACGTGAGAATGGTATTTTACGACGCTCTTTATTTTAAGTGTACCTGTTGAGAATTACTTAAGTGTAAAAAATTAAGTTACTGATGATGGTCCCCGTACAAACATACATGAATAAGAGCCTCGCGCTCCAAAGTTATTACTTGAATTAGCCAAATTGATCTGAGATCATCTTAGTGCGTGCATATGTGTGTTTAAATTCTCCATGAACACTGCAACAACCAACTGTCATACTGTCAAGACGATGTTCAAATATATATCTATATATACAGAAATATAAAATTGAACTGTCTATTTGTAATTAAAAATTATCAGCTTTTCACTAAATACATGCGAATGTACAGACGGTACTGACGTAAAAAAACAGTTAATTTTTTTTCTCTGTCTATCTTTTTGTCCCGGCTAATGTCTGAAACGGTTGGACTCATTTTCACGGGCAGATAGTGGTTGTTACAAAAGGAGTAACTTAGGCTAATTTAATAATAAAAAAAAGTTTTTATTATTAATTGTAGGCGGGTAAAACTACAGCTAGTTATTATTATACTATACTTGGGATCACGAGTTTTGAGCACTGACTATCATCAGACTATGATCGTTATAGCAGTATCTTACTGACTTCTTAGCGTTGACGTTTCATTTTGGTGTCACAAAATTAAACGTCAAAGCTCAGAAGTTCTTAATACGCTCTGCCTAAATCGATGATGATTAGCCCCCCTGTCATGTAGTATTATTAGAATTCAGCGCGAGCGCAAACAAATACATGCGCAGCTATCCCAACTTTTTTCGCTGAGCGCTCATAACTCATGACTGTCATGAATGTCTAGTTTATCAAAAACACAAACAATGCTTTGTTCTTTTCGCCAGATCATTTATTAACTAATTAGTAGTATTAATTAAGTTTATTTATACAAAGGAATATAATAAGTGGTGTGTTAATGAGTAAATATTTTATCTCGGAGGTTCACATAATATTTTTAATTAGTTGATCTTCACATCGTAATAGAATGTTTTGCGTTACGAGACTTAACTTAAATGAAAATAGCCGTTTAATTAATATATAACAAATCTCGCCTTGTCTTTTTATCTAATTTACAGTTGTAAAAAGATTTTTATGCATTGTTATTTATTTTGACTTGCTAGTCTGTTGTAGAACGCTAGGTCCGGAGTTCGATCTCCGAGCCAGGCAAAGCTCGGCCAGTGGCAGCTGGATTAGTGCCCCGTTAATTGCAATAGGCGCCCTTTTACGTGGGACTAGACACCCCTTCGGGAATATAGGCGTGATTATATGTATGTATAGGTTATTGATATTCACTATTGTTAAGATTTTCTTAAAATGAGACAAACAAATATCATCTCTCTCAACTCTCGCTCGCTGCTAGCCCATTACTATTGTCCATTTGCCCAATAATGTGCCAAAATGTCCCGATCTTGCAAAAGAAGGTTGCAATTCCAAAACAAATTGGATCCGTTCCAGGGCAATCGATTTATAGGATTTAATCGGGTTTCAAACGAATATTTTGATTAGTTTTTTCTACGGAAATTTTGAGAATTTCAAGTTTGAATTTCCCTTTAGAGGATGCTTTGAGATTCTCATACATACTCATGCTCACGTTTGTATTCACCGAAAGGGTAGGCAGAGGTTTAGTAATTACAACACCCACTATTCACCGAAGATGATTAAGTGCCAACATGACAGATGGTGAATCTATCACCGTTTCAGGCACTTTACATATGTCTTTGAATCACTTCTTAGACAAATGCAGGCTTCTTCACGATTTTTTCCTTTACCGTAAAGTGCTTGGTGTGAAATTGCTGCACATAAGTTTCTTAGAAAAACTAAAAGTATTTGATATAAGACGCTGTTCTGTGTCCTCCAGCGTCGTTTAGCATGCCACACTTTCACTAAACTGGGCAGAAATTGAGAAAGGAACCTTCTTTATGAATAAATACTATCATCTTCCTCCTGCCTTTATCTTATTCTATTTGGAATGTGTTCTTCTCTTCCATTTCTCCCTATCCGCCGTCATATTATCTATATACACTCCCACTGCCACGAGGCAGTGGGAGTGTATATATAGGGAGTGTATATGGGAGTGTATAACCACTAGGTTAGTACGTTCGTCTGCCGATCATGAGGTCCCGGGTTCGGTTCCCGGGTCGGGTCAAAAAATTTATATTGGGTTTTTCTGTCAAGAAATTCACAATAAAATGCCCGGAGTTTGGAAGTTGGCGGTGTTTCCACCCCCGTGCCTCGGAAAGCACGTTGCACCGTTGGTCCTACGCCTGATCTCTCTCCTGTCGTGTCTGATTGCCTCCCATCGGACTATGAGAGTGATGGAATAAAGAGTGCACCTGTGTTTGCGCACACACTTGTGCACTATAATATCTCCTGCGCACATGGCTAATCCTCGTTGAAATTAGCCGCCGTAACCGAAATTCGGTAGGAGATCATTATTATTATACACTCCTATTCCTGCCATATCATCTTTCACAAAATCTATCCATCGTTTCTTAGGTCTGCCTCTCCCCTTGTAACCTAGCTGTATCCTTATTCTATGAAAAAATTACTATATGGATCTGTAAGTCGTGATATAAATGGAGTTCTTCCCACCTTGCCTTCCCCGTGAAAGTTTCGACGTAAATCTGTTCTATTTGTGAACCTCTTAAGTTTTGTTTTGCCAGCGGGCGAAAAATATATCTGCAAACTGCGCCTTTAAGTGTAGGTTGCATCAACTAACTTTAGCTTAAACAATATTTAAAGTATTGGGCATGCGTCATCGGTTTAAGCAGAGCGTATGGATACGCAAATAAAAGTTTGCTTGCTAACTATTACTGTCAATCGCAATGTTACTAAAATCAACATTTCAAAAAAAAAAAAAAGACAGCAAAATCTGCCAATTGACAACGTTGTTCGAATGCATATCGCCGTCAAATTCAAAGTTATTTTCATCGCCAAATTTGCCATGAGCTTTCCCAACTAATATCGTGCAACTATGCCTTAGACTTTATATAAACAAAAATAAAAATAAAGTGAATTAGAGACTCAGACATGTACAGGTTTACTCACGACGTTTTCCTTCACCGAACACTTTAAAGCTCGTGGGGTGAATACACTGCTCTTAAGTTTTTAGAAAAACTCACTGGCTCCGCGATCCGAACTTGCGTCGCTTGCGTAGCAGGCGACTACTCAAATCCCACGCCAACCACGGCAATTTAAGACTTCATCTTAATGCTATAAAAAATTAAAAAAAGTTTGAGACTTTTAGAAGAATTAAGTACCTAGTTTGCTAATTAGTAATTAAGTACTGTCCTAATTACTGTGTTTGGCCTATTTTTAGCTTTTTTCTCTTAATAAAAAGGTAAACAAAGCGACTATTGCAGCCTTTGAATTATAATGAATATGGTTTATTCAGAATGCCAACTTCGGTTTTTCAGGCCATGCTAAGGCGCTTATGAACAATTATTTATTCAATTTAGGCACTGGCAAGGCACTTACTTTTCAACGTTGGAGAACTGATCACTGAACTGACAATGAACGTGACAAATTTTGGAGGAACATCTCCCATATGCTACATCTTTAAAAAGGTGTGTAACATTTGTTAAAGTAATTAGTTCCATAATAACTTTAGCCTTCACTAATCTTCACAATGAGCTTTGCAACCGTCGTCGTAATGTAACCCTTAAAATTACAAACACCATTACCCGTTGCAAACTGGAGCGCCGTACATAAGAAAGCAGCTATTGTTCTGTGACCTAACATTAGCTAAACTATGATTTACTTTATAATACAAAATGGCCGGCGACCTTGCCTATTCTCATTTATAATGTATTCGTTACAAAGAATACCTGCCCACCCTTCTATTATAATCGCAACCGCCGTCCGTCCGTACACAGAACAATGGACCACATGGTATTCGTCAGTGCATAGTGTCCCCGCAGGCAATTTTCATCTCTATTGAAAAGCGGGATAGAACAATTTTCCCTCAACAGAACATGATAAGCCTGTGTCGGATAAGTATTAAGGGCGTTGTCGACATGGATTATAGCGTAGTCGATTTTGGAGATGAGTTTAATCATTACGGTAATTAACTAGGGTCGAAATTAATTTTTATAGTTTAAGGAAACTATCAATTAGATGTCAAAATGTAGGTTGTGAGCTCTCACGACTAGTGTGCTAGCGATTCTCATCACCTCCTGCAAAGTATGCACAAAGATTCCTCGTAAAACGTGTGACCGTGTGCCAGTAGCACCTTGGCACATGAGTAAATATACTACCAGAGATCAGTAGTAGGTTTAAACAGCCCAATTTCGGAGAGTCGTAATGTGATCCGAATATGATGCATCATCGAAATGAAAATAAATTCACATAGATACAATTCATATTATGATAACATTAATTGTGGATGTTAGTCTCTAACTATTTTTTTATGATGCTATTTGTCACAAAAGGAATTCATATTTGTGGTCCATTTTAGGAATCTCATAGGAAAGTGTGAAACAGGTGAATCGCGAAATATTAATCTTTCGTGAATCATAATATGAATTGCACCTAAGTGACCATTTTGTCATTTCGATGATGAATCATATTTGGATTACATTATGATTCTCCCGAAGTTACCTTTTTGGACCTACAGTACGCGTTTGCCACTGTTTTCTATATTTGTATGTGATAATGTACAGCGCTTCTTAGCGGTGACATGAAGTACTAAAATATCTCACTCATATATTGTCGGTGACACTAGCGACTACCTCTTACTCACTACATCTCTTCAACATTGCATTTAGCACTTATTATTATTACCAAAATGTTAGTTGGGTACCTTTCTAATATAAAATATAAAGAACTCAGAGCTCGCTCTGTACCTACTAAGAGTTTTTACAGTTTTCTACAGTAACCTAAAAACTATACTTCAAAGATGTATCTATGAGAGTGCTTGAGACGGCTATAATAAACTCATTATTTGCCACGTTTGCACTTAATGATCTTCGGTGAATTGTGAGAGATATTATAAAACCCCTGCTTACCCCTTCGTGAAACTAATGAGCTTAACCTTCCTGTGACGGAAAGCGATATGTATGTGATGTACTTAATATCAAGCAAATGAACCGGGATCATTTGATTTAATTAGATTAAAGTGGTATAAAGGCAAGCACATTAATTAAGTAAGTAAGGGTTCGTGTGATGTCTACATAGGAGTACAGAATTTAAAGGTAACAGAAGGTCACCTTTCTACATTGAGAATCGTCTCACGTATATCAGCTCGACGAATTTCTGTTCGTATTGTGTGAGGTTGGAGATGTATTGATACTTTTTCCGATGCAGTTGTGGATAAATTCCAAAGACGGCGGATCAACGTAGTTCGTAAAATATGCAAAAGAATTTCGATAGAATTTAAAGCTTCTTTTGCTGTACAAAATTGTCTGGCATAGCACGTATAACAGAGGAAATGGAGCTGGACAGGTCACATGAATCACATATAAGATGGCACGGACTCGCAAAGTTATTGACTAGAGACCAAAGCAGGGGCGATAGACCGATCTCAGCGAGCGCAAATGGTCAGAAAAACTAGACTCAGAAGGCTCGATCGAAATGTTTGCCGTGCCCACGAGGAGACCTAAACTCAACAGCGAGTGAATACGGGTTGATAAAGAAGAAGAATTTTGAACGCATGGCAAAACTTATACTTATGGGGCACGTCTCACGATCAAGTGCCATTAGTAACTTGAGAGCAAGACGCTTAGTACGCATTCTGTAGGTACGACTGCGCCTGCTATCGCCATTATTTGGAGGCTGACCTTCTGATGTTATTTATTTTGCAACCGGAGGCTGAACGCGTTTCAACAAGGTTACGGCCGCCTTCCGTTCTATTATGTTTGTAATTGATCATGTTAATTAAGTATCGTAATTATTCATATGGCCCTCAAAGCATGGTATGCAAATCCTATTTTAGCATTATTATTTCAGATAATACTAGCGTACACCCGCAGCTCAGCCTTCGCAGTAGTAATATTTTATATACAATTCTATAACCCCCATTTAGCCCCCTGGGAGTGGAATTGCGTGAAACCCAATTTTTATTGGATACTAACATCTTACAAGGAACATCATCATCTCCCTGGCCGACTCCTATACATTGTTGGAGTCGGCACCAGATTCAACTCGATGTGGATGATACTTGATTTTTATACGAAGTGACTGCCATCTAACCTTCACAACCTCTTTTACGTGAAAAGTCGGTAATCTGGGTAAAACCAGTTGCAGATATTCTTTGGCCTCTCTGTAACGATTGTCAAAGATGTTCAATTGGCAACCTGGAGCGGCTGCTCTCCGAGGCACGGACGGAACTTGGGCAGTCACCCATCCAATTACAGGATTGGGTTAGGGTTGTGTAACTTCGCTGATCGAATTATGTGCGCAATAGCAACTGTGCCACGAGCTCCTTTTACTTAACATCTTACAAATAACATATCCTACAAATTTTATGTCCCTAAGACCAGCGGTCTAGGTTTGCAAAACAGATTCAAGGACAGTTGTAGTAACTCATCTTCGGTTCTGTTTAGTCTTTCTAGAAGTGGGACCCTAGATGGGTCATGATATGAAGAAACATCAAAATCCAAAACAAAAATAACATTTATTTTGTTTTTTTTATTGGTTAATTAAGTTTATTCGATGGAAGCACAAAATACTTTCAAAACATATAAATGATACGAGCTGGTTTGGAACGTTGCTTTTACTGAGAAAATATCGCAGTAATGTTATATCTATATATTAATGGCGTGAGATATAATTTTACAGTCCCGAAATGTGTTGTATATTTAGGTACCCATTACGCCTCATTTTCTAAACAAATGTTTATGAATTTCCCAGAAATTTCAAGCCCGATTTAAAATATTTTATGTCGCACAGTTATTCAGGTGATAGGATATAAGTTTCAGTGCCAGTAGAGCAGTATGTTGATAGGTGTCTAAAATTGATTCTAGCCGCGTTATTCTTTAAGGTGTTCTCAGCGTTGAACTCGACGTCGACCGCTGTTTTCAATCATACGAAATTGATACATTATACATAGACAATTGAGTTCAATTTCGTATCTTTAAAACCGACACTCGACGTCGAGTGCGACTCAGCAGATTGGTTGTAATCATCATAAATGTAAGAGTTAATTTCTCGTTGTTGTATATGATGTAATTTCATTTTGTGGGTACTTATTACTTACTTACTTCAATGAAACGTAATATTTTTTGATATTTCTGCAGATTTAAATCTCTCACGGTTACTAATCGCATAGCAGTCATATAAAATTATATTATCATCTGGAGATTAGGTGCAAGACTTTCAAAATGTATCTTATTTAACTTTCGCTTGTTGGATTCGCTTTGTTCGCATTTAAATAGCTTTGTGTCCCATTGGTGCTTTGACTGAAATTACTTTTTGTGTTGTGTTTCAGAGCTTTCGTTGTTTTAGTGTAATCATTTTACTTTTTTTTTGTTGCCTGTCTGTCTACAACGGGAGCTCTGCTCGTGAAATATGAATATAATAAAATGCCTTTAAACGAGCAATTCTTGTATATATATCTTAATGATGATTTGTACCCCTATCACGGGTTTGCCAACGTTTTCGTTATCTATACTCGCTAGTGTCTTCGCCGAACATTTGTATCAGAAATTGTGCAGCGACACCCACAAGGGCGTCAAGAACTAAAATATCGCATACAAATATTGCGAGTGGCGCTAGCGAGTATGGTTTACGAAAACGATATCAATGTGTAGTTTATTTATTATAGTTTTTAGCATGTTTTCAAGTAATGAAAAATTGCTACAATATCATTATAGTAAGAAGGTAAATTTCGGCGACATATGTCAAGTTATGATTGTGAAGACTGGGGTTTCTAAGGAAATAAGACTGTACTGTTTTTTCTTTGATCGGAAAATGTTTATTTATTTGTGAGAAAAATAAAAAAGGTCAACCGCGTATAAATAAATTATTGCAACATCGCTTAATGACTTTTACTGTCATATCGATTTGAAGTTAGTATATATTTATTCTGTGCTTGTGTGCCAAGAAATCACTCAAAAATCATCTACTCTCAACTCAAATATCACTTAAATATCATCATGTCATCATTCACCATTTATTTATTTATTTATTTATTCATAAATCAGCACTACATAAAATCAATTACGCTAATTAGACAAAACGATAATTATAAACTCAAGACAAATATATATTTGTCTTGAGTTTATAACACAGAATGATAAAATACACGAGACATAATGATTTACTTTTTATACCATACTAGCTTCCATCCGCGGCTTCGCATGCTTTTCACGGCCAGGGATCACTAATTGAACTCAATTAACAATATAGCCTGTTACTCAGTGATATTTTAGCATTCTATTAGTGAAATATTTTTTTAAATCGGTGTAGTTGTTTTCGAGGCTATTCGTAAAAAACACAATTATTTCCTGTGTATAATGTTAGTACAGGTATAAAACAAATAAATCTGAAATATATATGGAAGATTATAACGTGGCACATGTCGATCCTAATTTTCAGAATCACACCTCCATGGTAAACAAGGAAAATCTAATACATTTTTGTGGCCAGGAAAATGGAAGCGTGAAATGTTTTTCCCATTTTCATTAGGATATAATCTTATTTATATTATATTACATGCGACTCGCACTCGTTCCACCTCCAGTTGCGTTTTTTAACACTATTACAATACGTTGACTTTTCTCTACTAACTATAAATCTGTATACATAAAAGAAAGTCGTGTTTGTTACACTATTTATAACTCAAGAACGGCTGAACCGATTTGGCTGAAAATTCGTCGGGACGTAGTATGGTACCAGCAGAACGACATAGAATACTTTGTTCCGTTCGTGGTTAACGTGACATAAAACGTGGTATACAATAAAGTCTATGCTATCTATAAACCTATTGGGGTTACATTTTTACATGCTAGCAAAAACCGCACCAACATCCGTAACGAAACGATGTATTCAAACAGACGACATCATTTTGTATGGAAATTACGACTAAAATTTATATTATTTATCACTAATTTGCTCCCAACGGGTTTTTTATTTAACCAATTTCAATATCGTATTGTATCTCATTACGAATTTGTGCGATATTGTAATGTTAACGCACGATTTATCACGATGATCCGTCGATAACGAACGGTACTTTTTTAAATCGTAGCATAGAGTTTAATTAAGAAAAGTGGTCAACATTTTATGAATAATATTAAATTTGGGAGATAAATATTAATTTACTTTTTTAGTAATACTGGCTGTTTTTTGTGCCTTTGTATTTTTAATTTAATAAAAAATTTAAGAAGTAATAAATATTCCGCACGTTTTTTCTTTTCGTCTGAGTATTATTAAATTTTTCGCAAATATGTAACAAAACGTCGCATGACATACGTGCACTTTTGACAATTATAGCCTCAGCTTTCTTGTAGCAATAACGCCTCGGCTGTAATTTTCAACTTAATTCACTTATATCTTTATTAATTAAAGATGCTTTAACTTGGAGAACGTTGGTCATTATTCAAAGCTCTTAAATTACTACGGTACTCGTAGAGAAACTCATAAGCAGTCTTGTAGAGCCTTCGATATATCCAGTCTGGCCTGGTATTTCTGGAATGAGCGCTCTCTATTCACTGTTTTATCTCTAGACGTATGAAGGTATATCTATTGTCCGGCTTTTGTTCTAGTCTTAATGAAAAATAGATCAAATACCGTATTAAATAGAATTGTTGATAGAATCATTGGTTTAGCCACAATAGCAGAGATAAAAACTGAAATTAGAAATCTAATTAACATAATATTCGATTTTACAACACATTTAAAATTTAAAAAAAAAACAATATAGTCTTTAAGGACACTCATTGAAGGTAATAGGTTTAGCTAACTTAGGTTTCAAATTTAATCCTGTCAGGAGAAGGAATGTCCTATTTTAAGCTATTAGAGATACAATTTCTATAACCCTAGTTCTTTGTTATTAAACAAAGCGTGAAAATTTTCATGATTGACACTTTATTTGTATCAGATAAAGGTTAAATATTATGCATACTAACTATCAACTCGTAAGTATTTAACCCCAAAAGTATATAAGAGTATATAATATATTTATAAAATTAAAGTCGATATAAGACGAATAAATATATATTTTTTTATTGTGCTATCATTGTATTTAGCTATATTTACACACTCATTCGTTTCATCACTATAATTTTAAGAGTTGTAACTCTTGTTGGTATAACCGATGCAATTTCCTCCATTCATCTCTATCAGGTGTCATCTCCTGGAACTATAACCCTATACGTCACGACAGACACCTTTTCCTTAACTTGTCTCATGTTTATTCAACGATAAATTATATAAGATCAAAATGCTTTTCACATCAGTAATGTGTTTACAGTTAATGAAGAGCCATGAGAAGAAGAAGAATTTGCCTCAAGCGAATTAATCGTTTAATTTGTGTGATACGTACATCATAATGATTAACTTTAGACTTTAGTTTTACTCTCATTATGAGACAGATGTATACGACGTGTATACATCTGTCACTGTCACACAACGGAACCATGACTGCAATAAGAACTTATGGTAAGGCCTCTGATTACTAGTACTCCAAGTTTGTAAGTTTCAAGCATCGTTAAAATATGTTGATCCGCCATCTTTGGCATTCAAGTCACAACCCGCCTCCGAAAAAGTATCAATACATTTTGAGCCACGCTATAACGCAAGGTCAACTGACGACGTTTGAACGTGTTATGACCTATACTTCGGCACTGATTTGCTAAGTATTCCGACCTTGATGTATACATGCTAATAATAATAATCTATACATCTATACATACATACATACATACAGATAAATAAAATTGGAGGGTCTGTTTGCAATTACAAATTATCAGCTTTTCACTAAATGCATATGAAATTATATAGGGTACTTACATAAGAAAGAATTTTTTTATTTTTTTCTTTGTCTGCCTATCCGTCTGTCTGTCTGTCTGATTGTCTGTTTATTCCGGCTAATCTCTGAAACGGAGATTTTAACGGGATTTTTACTGGCCGATAGCTGATGTTACAAGGAGTAACACAGGCTTTTATATTAGGTCTAAGCGAGTGAAGCCATGGAGCCTAGCTAGTATTAACATATTATAATTATCACGATAACATATTTAGATTCTAAAGCAATATATTAGCAATTTGATTTACCATAATGACTCTATCGTATAACTATATAAGGTGATTAATCTAAAATCAATACGTTCTAATGAAGGTGCGCTATGAAATCTCTGATTGAGTTTGGTTAACGTCTCGTGATCACATCGCTTGTTTGCTGATATCAATTCAACTCTAATCAAGTATCTGTGTGAAAGAGATGACGCTATAGACAGGCAACCTGCTTTATTTCTCTACAAGGTTGGTGTATGCACATGTTCGGAGAGAGTTGCAGTTAAAATGTGAACAGTAAACAAACTAATTTGGTTAGCAATGTGAAATGATGCGAATATAAATAATTAATGATACATATGCTCGCGCCTGTTTTCCCCGATGGGGTAGGCAGAGGTGTTGTAATCACAACACCCACTTTTCACCGAAGATAATTAAGTGCCAACGTGTCAGATGGCGAGTCCGTCGCCGTCTCAGACCCTATACATACGTCTTTGAATTACTCTAAGACATATGCAGATTTCCTCACGATGTTTTCCTTCAGCGTAAAGCACGTGATGTGAAATTACTGTACATAAGTTTTAAAAAACTCTTTGGTTCGCTTGCGTAGCAGGCGACTGTTAAAACCACGGCTCTCACAGACATGATTATGTCACAAATACGAAATAATCTCTGACTAAATACCGAAAAATTTATCGTGGGTATTTGCACTTCAAATAGATATATAGAACGTATTTGCAAGAAAATTATTAACCGAGTTGGCTAAAATAGTTCACCACTTGTTTCTCCTCAATAGGGAGCCATATCAAATTTTATGTGATCTTATATAACCTTTTTTTTGTTGACGAGGGGGAAACCTCCAAAAGGTCCCTGACCGCCCTGGGAGAGGCAGATCGGGGTATGTGGGATTTTTACAGCACTAAAATACCCTCGGTGGCCATCCTCAGTGCTCAGGGGGGATTCCGGGTACTCTGATAGAACGCACCGGTGTCCCCCACACTTTGCCATCTTATATAACCTATATCAACACGCTTCCATCGATACCTTACTTGTTAAATGTTGACAACTAGTTTTGATGTTCTGAAAGAACAGATGAACATACATATACATACCGATCAAAGTCATAAGCCTCTTTTTTATTTTGCCTTAGTCGGGTAATAAGACTTGCATGGAGATAATATAAGACGAGTTTGAAGCCAAAATAGCGCTTGATGCACTGTTAGTGCTAAGATCTATGCCAGCGACAAGATCGCGGCCGGCGGCGCGGCGCCGACCAGACTACCCGACATTCAGCCCCTTATCGCAAAATAAATGCAATACGGAAAGTCAGCTGACATACATTGGTATTTTACTAAGTGTGATAGACGTAAACTGCCTTATATTTATTTCTTCACTCCTATTATTGAGGGGGGCCTTTAAGACATCGCCATGTATGATAAAGGCTTGTAGACAAAAACTATAAGAGTGAAGCTTGTATATTTAACCGACTTTAAAATAAGGAGGCGGTTTCTCAATTTGACCGTATATATTTTTTTACAACAATAATTTGGCGGTAACCTATGCACACATAATCGGATAATAACAAAGACCCTTGGTATTAACGCCATTAGTTAAAATTGTGTTAAGAAGTAAGCGCGTTTTATGCGTATTACGACGCGACGGTTTTCGAGTTATTTGAGCTGACCTTGTGTTAACTTTCTAGTTTGTGCTTTTATCTTCCAGCCGCTTTAGCTGTGCGCTTTTGCCTCTGAGTAAGCGAGACTCTCACACCGTTTAAAAGATTCCTTTCTAATAGAAATCTAAAGAAATTCCGTTTTAAAAATGCATACCCACTTGCTTTGAATCTCGTTAGAAAAAAGTTAAAGGGTTTGGAAGATTTTTTGATTTTGTATTTATCTTACGAAAACTAGAGATTGCATAGTATCAGTTTAAGCATGGAAGTTATATACTTAACTTTTTTTGTTTACTTATTAAGTATATTAAATCAAGTTAGCACACTTTGTTATTGTTTGATATTTGTTTCCACGGAGTATACCTTAAAACCGTATATTTTTTTTAATTTAAAAGTTACTCCTAATAATATTAACTATTTGCCAGTGAAAATCCCGTTGAAATCGGCCTAGTCGTTTATGAGATTATCCGGAACAAACAGACAGACAGACAGGCAGATATTTTTTTTAAAATTGCATACCACTGTAGCTTATTACAGGAGCTAAAGCGCTGAAGCTGCTTACTTAATCTGCTTTTTTGTTTGCTTTCCGGATGAACAGGTCAACGCCCGCTGGGGCCTGTACCCCAGAGTAAGCAGACCCCGTCACTATGACGATACGCACTTGTATACTATCGTTTCTGCAATCATGTACCGATTATTAGGGGTCGGCGTAATTGCAAACGTCTGCATCTGTTATATACACTGGTTGCTACTTTAGAAATGGAAATATCATGCACATACAATTTGGACCATACCATATAATAATACATAAAATAAATTAAATTAATAATAGTTTTACATTTTCAAAGGAATGTACTGACTCTACTTTGAGAACAGTGGTTTCATTAAACAAATTACGAGTTCATTAGCCAGTTGTGCTTTTAACATGTTTACACAATTATAAATCATACTTATTTAGAGTTGTGTAAATCTAGGTACATTTTGAAGCTCAATGTACCAATTGCACAAAATCTTTAATATATTATCAATTTATGAATAAAAGGAAATATAGCTGGCACGCTTGTTTTACAAATATTTTAATCGAATTTACATATTTATTGAGAGAAAGAATAATACGACCCTTTATGCAATGTTAAATCAACTCCAAGGAAGTTTATCTAATATGAATTGAAATAATAAAACGTGATCGTGAATTTACACACCATGTTATTATTATGTAAGTATATTATATTTCCTGTAATAGCCTAGTAATTTTTGGGTTAGTCAAAATTTTAAAAGTCAATATTTAAGTGTTTGATTTCGAGTCTGCTGCCATTCAATTTCGAGTTTTTAAAATATCTAAAAATAATATTCACGTAACTATTCATTGTCTACAAGTGCTACGTCGTAGACGTCTCTGCTACACAGCTTCGTAGCAGACGTAGGGCCTACGGTCTGGCTTTATTTAATTCAATATGCAGCGAACCTTATTTCAAGTTTTTGACGTTACATTTGTTTAAATTTGAAATAATGTTTTCCTAACTCAACCGGATTTAATAAAATGCATCTTGTTATTAAATGATATTCTATTATGTCTCATAATTATGAACTTAAATCTTGTACAAAAGAACTACGAGAAAAATAAAAATAAAAATTATGAATAGAACACAGAATTTAAATTTGTGTCCAGTAAGGTGGTTGCGTTACCTTGCTAAACTAATCCTCCGCCCGATGTAAGAACCAACTCGATGGTCACCAGAGACGTCAACCAGGCGTTTTGAGAGATCCTTAAAAATCACACTTGGCATTTCGTATTATACATAATACGCACTGTACACAGCAAGCTTTGTATTGTTACATTTGAAATCTGTTATCTAATATGATTTTTTTATGACATTCCTGCATAATTATATTGTCTCATATATTTGTATTTCTTCAGGTATAAATAGTTGGAAATTCATTGGGCGGTACATTTTACGAGCAAGTTACAACACGAAAAAAGCCCAAGGGTCTGTAATACATGCGTTACAGCAGTAACTCCCTTGTTTATGTGAATTGTGCCAGTGGAAGTTGGCAGGAAGGGTTGTTGTAATATTTTCTAGGAACGTTTTTATTCGAATACTTCTACTTCGAACACTCACTGAGACTGAATAAGTTCTATGAAATGATGTGTATCCTATGTTCAAAATACTTCTTGCGTTAGATACTAATCATCTCCGCGGCCTTATCTCATACATTGTTGGGGTCGGCACGTGATTCAACCCGATGTGGCTAATCACCTGATTTTTATACGAAGCGACTGCCATCTGACCTTCGCAACCCCTTTTACGAGACAGACAGACAGACAGACAGAGAAACCTTTTAAAATATTTGTTTTTGTCAGTACCGTATATACTTTCATATGCATTTAGTTTTTATTTTAGACATTACAAACAGACACTTCAATTTTATTTATCTGTATAGATATAGATTTTTCGACAAAGATCTAAAAAAATGTCTACGTTTGTTGTTGTTGACAGCAGACCGCCTGGGGTCTTCTGCAATTAGTGTTTGGGTCTGGGTACTTCTCTAGTATGAACGCACCCTTTTATTCAAAGCATACGCAACGAGTGCAGTAATTTATTTGGCATTCGGTGAACGTGTATTCTTTTAGTATTTTACTGTAAAATTCGCTTTATCTCACAATATAGCCGTGTAGTCTGTGCGTCAAAAGGTATATGCTTTTTCTATTTAGAAAACGTTGAGCTCCACGGTATCACGCGCTTCGACTTAATGGTAGCATTATTTTGAAATCTATACATATATACAGAATAATAGGCAATGTGAGAGACGATAGACGAAAGACGTGTTGATAATTTTGTTATTTTAAGATGTGTTTATTTAAGTTATCAATCTAAGAAGATTCAATCAAACATTCATAGTTATTTTTATTTCAATCCCACATATGCATACATACAAATACAGGTATGATAATTCCTAAATAACAGCTTTTCATTAAATGCATATGCATTAAGTACATATTGTACTGTTTCCATGTTTTGCCTCCTCAAGATATATCGGCTCCCTGCCATACACGCCACCACATCCGCCATCTTCTGCCTCCCGTGAGTAAGTGAACGAGTGGGTGATGCGTTCCGTACCCCCATGACGTCACGTCATAATGTGTGGCGTGTATGCACGAGACGACAGAATCATTCTTATTACTTACATACACTACACTTATATACGGTAGGCACTGGAAACAAAAAATTATCTGTCTGTCTGTTAGTTCCGCCTAATCTCCGAAGCGGTTGGACTAATTTTAACGCGACTTTAATTGGCAGATTATGTTACAAGGCTGCTTTTTTGTTCTAAAATGTAATGTCATTACACATGTCGCACCCTCAGAACGATAGGGGCTCAACTCCAAATATTGCGAAAACTAATTAAGATCATCATAGATAGACCTAAAAATGTATGTCCTACCCCAAGTTTTAAAAAAAATCAGTTTTTTTTCATTTATCGATTAAACACAACCAAGACTTTACTATAAAAAAAGTCTCACTGTACTCAAACCTAGTTAAATAATTACTTGCCGGCTGATCTATGATTTCGATTTCCAAAACATTTGATTTCTGAATTGAGCCCCTATCTGAGGGTGCGATGTCATTAATTTTTCGCAGGTAGTCCGTTTCCTCGCAATGATCATGTTTGAGAACAATCACACTAGAGAAATAATTTAAGCATGAATATGACGCAATTAAGGGCCGAACGCAGACGTTGCAAAAACCTTAATGTGATGTTTTTTTTTGCAATGGAAAGGGGGTTTTAATTGCCTACTCTCCTCAAAGTTCAGCTATTAACATCACGAAGTAATATAAGGTTTTACATGTCTACAGCCATGCATGGGATAAATATGGGGTATAGTCGTCAGCGAAGCGCGATTGCGAGATGTTTCGACAATCGAAACGATCGAGAGGTTATTGGATTGTTTTGATGCAATCGATTGGTTTGAACCTATCGTCGACCGGCGCGATGTATCGCCCTATGTACGATGAGTGGCGACTACACGCGAGTCAGACTCGCAACCATCGACTGGTTTGATGACTGCCTCATTGATCTAGTGGTCATAAATGCTACTGTGGAACAGGGGGTGCGATCGGGCTTGTTATTGGATTTTTCCATTTATGATTTCACAGTAGTAGGCCCGAATCTGGATTAGTTCTCGGTTAGTGGCAATTGGATTACATGGTACTCGCAGAGCATCGGCTGGAGGTACGATATGTGTCATTAACCGATGCTCTGTGACAAACATCATCTCCCGGTCCCAAACATTGTTGGGGTCGGCACTTGATTCAACCCAATGTGTCTGATCACCTGATTTTTATACAAAGCGACTGCCATCTGACCTTCGCAACCCCTTTGATGAGGAAAATCTGTGATCTGTTAAACCTCTTTTTGGCCTCCGACTGACCTGTAACTATTGTCAAAGATGATAAATTGGCAACCGGGACCGACGGCTTTACGTGCTTTCCTAGGCACGAAGGGAACTCGGGCGGTCACTCATCCAATTACTGGCTAGGGTAGCTTAACTTCGCTGATCGTATGATATGCGCAATAGCAATTGTGTTACGAGCTCCTCTAGGTATATTCCGTAGATATTTGGTCGTTACCATAAATAATCTAGAGGTCTGGAATTGTCTTGTTACTCGGAGCTTAAAAAAATCTAGAAAATACCGATCCCCGGTCGTTTCTATTTGCAGGGGCTCGATGAGATAACAATAAATCAAGTGGAATTTTCTTGTTTATCCTTTAAGAGCGTATATATCTTGATATGAAGTTGCCTTCATTAAGTACGTCTTTATATTTGATCCGCAGTTTACATACATTTTTGTTTGCTTATATTACTAGGGCCCGAAGGACAAAACCTACCATATCTACATTTATCTGTCTATATCTAACTCCATATATATAATGTACGACATCAGTATATTTTCTTGCATGTACAGATTTTTATGCAAAGTACAATCATAAACAAAAATAATTCAAGTGAAATAAAACGAATTTAAAATATTTTTAAATTTGCAAATAATGTAAATAAATACTATAAATGCTATTAAAGGATTTGAAGAAATAAATCGCCCTTATAAACTTACCCATGCAGACACGTGTATTACTAGGCTGATATAATTAGTATATAATCAGCTTATACACGATAATATAATTTTAGTTTTAATATAATATAATAACTGTAAATCTTCTTATCAATGGTTTTTCGCGTCATAAAGCAGTTTCAGTCATCTCTTTTATTAAAATTTTATAGATTGCAGTCGTAAATTCAAAGCCATAAATTTTTATTTATGCGATACATTAATTGCTGAGGTCGTTAACATAACAGGAGCCTATGCCACGTCTCTCAATTATACGCATTTACGACACATGCAGGCCTGACTCCGAATTACCCATAATTTATTTTTCTGTATATCGAAAACGGTTACCTTAACAAGTATCCAATCTTGAAGGAGATATTTATACAATACAATAACGAGCGCAAACATTTAGACTGGCATTTTCTGGACTGTACTTTCCACCTTACAGCAGATCGTAGTCAAATAATGCTACCTTAGACTACTGGGGCTGGTCATCTCAAGCTACACAATTATTCGTAGTTCTTATTTTTAGTTTAAATTTTTTTTTATATCGACTTTTGTGCACTGGAACTGTGTCCATGGGCTTATATATATTTTTTATGATGTATATTGTATTACTCAAAGCAGTAATTTTTTTTTAAAAGACTAATTACTGAGTTTCTTGCCAGGTTCTTCTCAGTAAAAGCAACCTTCCGAACCTGGCGGTAGCATGTATAATCCTATGTAATCCTGTCTTTCTGACGATTTGAAAGTACTTTGTAAAAAGTCTAATCGAATAAAGATATTTTGAATTGAATACTGTGTCTCTCCTCACCCATTAGTCAAGATCTGAGAATTGGGCTTTGGAATGCTCTGCTTGTCTCTGTATGCTGCATTAGGTTTGACTAAAAGGGGATCAGGCCCTGCGGCGGGCGGAGTGGGAGCTCTGACCGCCCAGATGCAGGCCCGGGAAGGTGGCAGCTCGATCTCACCGAGGTCTCCAGAGACTGTTTCTCCCAGGGCGGTGAAGATTTCTAATAAAGAAAAGATATTGTGTTCCTATGGTGAATAAGTATCAGTGTTTCGTTGTGGGGGGAAGAGTGGAGACAGTGCTAAGAGTATCATCTATGCATCTCATGTGCAGTCGCAGTGATGTCATTCTTCATAGGGTAGGCAGTGCGTGAGTGGCAATCTGCCTGGTGTTTACCACCAAGCGGACCGCACACTTGTTCTACCGACAAAAAAAACAAATTATATTATTTTGACAGTAAATAAAAGAGTAAATTTTAAAATCTTTAAAATTGACTACCCTCATTGCTTGTATTTATACTGTGCGACTAGTGTTTGTTACTCACACATCATTCATCATGATCATTTCAGCCGACAGACGTCCACTGCTGGGCATAGGCCTCCCCCAAACACACACACTCGTTAGTCTCTCACACACACATGCATAAATCAACCCTACCAAATCTAGAGGTTTCAAACTTAGCTTTCAAGATTTATTTGTCTCCATGAGAACATTTCAACTTTCAAAAACAGAATTCAAAGTCAACTTCAATGCAAGTTTTGTTAAACAAACATGCGAGAGGCGGAATATTCTATTCATTTAAGCCTTCAGTAACAGCCTAGGGCTCTACAATCGATAGATATATGAGATTCTCTTCTCGCCTCGCCACGTGCACTTTTGTAGGTGGCTTAAAACCGTTAAAACTATCACCTACGGGCAGACAATTTCAGCTTCCAATATTGGAAATCGTAGTTTCAACTCGGTTAAAGGATTCTTACTTTGAAATTTAATTTAGAACTGGGTGCATACGATTGAAAGTTTTTTATGCAAATATATATTATTTTTTGCTGCCACGTTTTTTTGAAAGCAGAGGTAGCCGTGGGGGCTTAAGCAGTTGCCTACTACACAAGCGACTCAAGTTCGAATCCCAGCAGAGCCTGCACCACAGAATTTTTCTAAAAATCTATGTACAGTGATTTCACAGCACGTGTTTTACGGTGGAGGAAAACATCGTGAGGAAACCTGCATATGTCTGAGTAATTGAAAAATGTATGTATAGTGCCTGAGAAGGCGATAGACTCACCATTAGCCTCGTTGGTACTTTTTTACATTTGTGGGTTTGTGGAAGCTTTAACCTAGATCACAGATTTTCCTTGTCAATGGGGTTGCGAAGGTCAGATGGAAGTCGCTTCGTATAAAAATCAGGTGATCAGCCACATCGGGTTGAATCAAGTGCCAACCCCAACAGTGTATGGGATAAGGCCAGGTGATAGATGGGGTTTTTGGGAGCTTGGATTAGTGCCTGGTTAGTGGCTCGCCCCCAATTACGTGGGTCTTAAATATAACTAGCTAAATTGTAGATATACAAGTACACCTCTACCTATCTCTTCGGGGAATACAAGCGCCAACATATGCATATAAATATTATTTTTTCTTTTTTGCCACGAGCAATGTATCTGTAAGTAGGTGGGTTACATATAAATACATTACGAAAAGATAAGCACAACGTCATTAATTTAATGGTTCGTATACGTTCCTTTTAATTAGAGTAAATCCAGTGGATACGCCTGTTGGTATCCCCGTTGACAATGGCGCACCGAAGGCAATATGGCGTATCGTCACGTACACCCATTTCCGTCGACATTCATATGATTTCTTAATAAAGTGCGACCCGGCGTCGAGCTCCAGGCGCCCATATCAATAAGCGCGGAGAGAATTTAATGAAATTCCCTTTAAGAATTCCTCGGCAGCTCTTAGGTACATTCCGTCTTACTGCGTTATATTATGCCCTTATTACTTTAAATTGGTCGAGCATTATGTTTTATTTCCGTGCTTTAAAATTATGCAATTTATTGTACAGGTATATAGAAATGTGAGTAACGTTCCAATTGGTAGTACTGTTGCCGAGAAAATTGTTTGATCTATACAGATAAATAATGTTTAAGTGAGCCTAGTGATCTCTGAATCGGCTGGACCGATATTAACGGGACTTTCACTGATAGACAGCTGGTAATGTGTTTTCTTAAAAAAAAAAAGATGTCCGCGAATAAGGACACCCATGAAATAAAAACAAAGTCTACGAATTTGCGGGGCACAGCTAGTATATAAAAGAAAGAGATAAAAATGATTTTTCCTAATGCCCAATAAAACATTGTGGTTTATAAAGGGTTAACAATCCTTTATAACAAAGCCACCGTAATTAATGCCATGTGTGTTTGAATTTGACCTTCCTATTTAGAGGGAAATATGACACACATCTTTTTTTTCATAGCACAAAAGGAAACAACTTTTTACCAGCTAAGCCATTTGCATAGCATCAAAGTATCCTATAAAAGCTAAAGTCCTGAGTGTCGTTTCTATCTTTTTGATAATATATATCTCTCTCATAGGCATAGATAATAGATATCTCTGGCTTAATTTCATGGGTGGCCCAATGGACACTAATATTTTTTTGAAATAATAGCTACTCCTCATAAAATAAGCTAAAATCCACCACCAACCCACTAAAATCGGTCTAGCCGTTTAAGAGATTAGCCGAAACAAACAGACAGAGAGAAAAAGTTTTTTTTTAATAGTTTATAGTTTCAACGTGGCAATGCTGCCAGCCTTCTTGGCACGATCCCGAGAGACACCGATTTGGGCCAAGTTTTCTACTTGTAATTAGTTTTTAGTTACTTAGTAAAATAGTTTATACATACTTGAGTACCGTACATACTTTCATATGCATTCAGTGGAAAGCTGTTCATTTGGAATTACAAACGGACATTTCAATTTTATTTATCTGTGTAGATGACGGTCCTGTGGCTCATGTATAAGATCTTCTAGCGAACGACTTACAAGTAAATACATAACGTAAAAATTATAGCAAACAAACTTGACTTTAAATGTGTCGTTAAGTTAAACGACATTCAGGAACCATTGCAAAAACACATTAACAAACTGGATTATGGCAGCACCAATTTTAATAAAGAACCAACAAAGAGCCTGGGAACGGCGGATTTAGCCTCAAACTGATTTTATAAAGCTTGACTAAGATTTGTAGCCCGTAAAATGACATGGCAGGCGCAGCGTCCATTATCATAATACCCTCATTTTGTCGCTTGACGAAATCTTTTCCAACGAAAAATATACTCCTCTGAGATAAGATACACTATAAATTTGTTTGGTGTTGAAAGTCATGAGAAGTTAACACAATGGAACATACATGCTTTGGAATTGATAACTGTTGACTCATATTTATATTAATCGTGGGAAAATATCTGTCTGTCAGACTAGAGGAATACGAGCTCTGTTTTGCAGGTCAGATAATTTTTACAGCTTATTAAGGTACGAGTAGTAAAAGAGTAGGCAGGTACAGGGGGCTAACTATCCTTGCTCTTAGCTTTGACGTTTAATTTTACGGTTCAAAATGAAACGTCAAAACTCGGAAGTTTTTAATACGCTCTGCTTAAACTGATGATGGTAGATCTCCAAGGGCGTCACGAATTTGAGCGCTGGTCTGGAATGCGCAGTAGTAATTTATTGGTTCTTGAACGGCGCGAGCGCGATCAAATACATGTGCAGTTTCCCAACTTTTTTCGCTGAGCGCTACAAACTCGTGACGGCACACACGCTAAGTTCAAAATGCAAGGAAAGGCACATATACTTATATTTTTGTAAGATTTTTCAAACTGACAAAGCCGTGGTGGCCTTGAGGTTTGAGCAGTCGCCTGCTACGCAAGCGACGCAAGTTCGAATCCCAGCCGGACCTGTACCAATGAGTTTATCCAAAAAACTTATGTACAGTGATTTCACACCACGTGCTTTACGATGAAGGAAAACATCGGGAGGAAACCTGCATATTTCTGAGAAGTAACTAATGACGATGATAACTCAATGACGTATGTAAAGTGTCTGAGACGGCGATGGACCCACCATCTGTCACGTTGGCACTTAATCATCTTCGGTGAAAAGTGCGTGCTGTAATTACAACACCTCTGCTCTGGTAAGATAGTATAATAAAATAGCAGTTAGTGTATAATAAGCTTCAAAACTCTTCTTTATTTCACGTATTTTATTTAGGTAAATGTATACAGACTTATACAAAGACTTGCGTTCACGTGAGGGTGCTTGTAACTTGCTTGTTATTTTTAATAGCATGAATTTACCAGACGTTTTAAGCTCTTAAAGCTACTGCCGTGGCCTCAACCTTGGCTCACAATATTGCAAAATATAGAAAAAGAATACTACTCAAGCAGCTATTCTTTGGTAATATTTTCTTAGCAGAGATTTTATTTGGTAATATTTTTCGACTCGTCACAAATGTTTCGACCTGTCTAACGTAAAGTTACATGTTGTAATTGCATTTGGACATATAAATGGTGTCCAGAATGACAAAGGCACCTCCAAACAACGAATGTAGTCAACATCTCCCTGGCCTTATCACATACATGTTGGGGTCGGCACTTCATTCAACCCGATGCGGCTGATCACTTAATTTATACGATGCGACTGCCATCTGACCTTCGGACCCCTTTAACGAGGAAAATCTGTGATCTGGATTAAACCAGCTGTCAGACTCGTAGGCCTCCGACTGACCTGTAACGATTGCCAAAGGTGTAAAATTGGCAACTGGGACGGACGGCTTAACGTGCTCTCTGAGGCACGGAGGGAACTCGGGCGGACACCCGTCCAATTATTGGCTAGTGTTAGGGTTGCTTCGCTGATCGAATGATACTGCAATAGCAACTGTGCCACCAGCTTCTTTCCAAACAAAGAATGTATAGGGAATAATATAGTTCCGTAATCTCCCAAAAATGTACAATTAAATGTATCTTTGGTAAGTATTCTTAAGAGACCACAATACTTGCTTGTTACATGTTGGCATAACGCCAAATTCTGAACCAAAAAAGAGAATAAGCATTCGAACCAACGATAAGAGGAAAGGAGACCATATAGTAATTTGGAATTCTTCCACTAGCCCAATATCAGGAGGGATTAAACAGAATGGAATGTTTAGTATTTGAGGGTCATACATTTTTTTTTGGGCAGGTGCGCTTTAGTCTTTACTAAACTAATACAAGGTACTAATAAACTCTAGGGTGGGTTGCATGATAATCTTATACGAGGAATTCTTGTATATACCTATATATATATATATAGAATCTGAATCACGGAAACGGCTAGAATGATTTTCATGATATTTTGTATGTAGGAAGTTTCGGGGATAATACATTAATTTGACCATGTTTTCAGGCACTAAAAACCTCAATACATACATACATATGCTCACGCCTGTATTCCCCGAAGGGGTAGGCAGAGGTGTTGTTGTCACAACACCCACTTTTCACCGAATTTGATTAAGTGCCAATGTGATGGTGAGACTATCGCCGTCTCAGGCACTATACATATGTCTTTGAATTACTTCTCAAAAATATGCAGGTTTCCTCATGATGTTTTCCTTCACCGTAAAGCACGTGGTGTGAAATCACTGTACATAAGATTTTTTAGAAAAACTCATTGGTACAGGCCCCGCTAGGATTCGAACTTGCGTCGCTTGCGTAGCAGGCGACTGCTCAAACCCCGAGGCCACCACGGCTCTCAGCTTTTCAGCATAAATTTATGGAAAACGTCATTGGAAAGGAACCGAGCACAGGTCTACCAGGTTCTAATTGTTAAAGTGACTGTAGTGTAAATTAAATTGAGTAATGTAAATTGACTTTAGTGGTCAGTTGATCAAAATTACGCTGTCAATTTGGCAAATTTTGCTGTCGGTGCAATTTTTGTAAATTTTGCCAGAAACATGAGCGGTTAGAGCTATTAGTTAAAGTCATGACGTCATCGTTATTTGAAAATATTAAAATGGTGACCTGGGGGCATACCGCCATCGGTTTAAGCAAAACGTATTAAGAATTTCAGCGCTTTGACGTTCCATTTTTGTACCGTAAATTCAAACCTGGCCAACCTAGGGCCAACTATGATCGTTTAAACAGCGCGTATTAAGAACCTTCTTAGCTTTGACGTTTAATTTAACGGCACAAAAATAAAAGCAGCTCAGAAGTTCTTAATACGCTCTACATTAACCGGTGATGGTAAGCTCTCAGTACTTTGACCATTTTACTTGATGCAAACCACAACATGACTTTAATTTAGCACTATTTTTAGAGGCAACCCGGGTAATAATGACATAGTTTGAAATGAGAATTATATTTTATGATATATATAATAAAAATAAAATATTGTATATTCCTTTGTATATAATCTCATTCCGGAAAACAATCATCGGTAACAAGCAACGACCACTTAGAATGGGTCTGTCCCACTACACCCATTCCCATTGCCGTATGGAATACTAGGATCCGAACGTGTTTCGAAACGTTATCGATATTACTTTTTCTGAGCTTAGCTTCCGTACATATTGATAACCACATTAATATAAAGCTTAGTGAATAAATTGTTATATTCTACGAGTATTACGAACCTTTAGTTATGGTTGAATTTCCACACTTTTTCGCCAAGAAAAATATCTCTGGCAAAGGAAATTCTAACCTTTTCGCTATTACACTTATTTCTGCCTCATTATATAACGTCACGTCAAAATAAAATAATATATTTTTGTTACAGATTTTTTTACATTTGGCTTTTTATTAATACTAAATGTTTTTTCTCATATTACCTACCCAACTATACATATGAATAAGAACGAAATTTCATGTACGGTGCCAACGTACCTATCAATGTCGGCCCAGTACATAACTGTGAAATTAGGATGTACTCCAACGAGAACTGATCACACTTCGGCTCAGCCAAACTTTGAGGGTGAGCTGCTCAATATGCATGGGAGCATCTTGGCCAAGATAACTAATATTGATTTACATTTAATTAAATTGCATGTGTACTTTCACACACATTGCCGATCACTTTCACAACACTTCTTATTTGAAAGAATATAAAATAAAAATTATACGTGACGGCTTTATAAAAACCATTTAAGAAGGTAGCATAGAAGTAAAGGATAAAATAACCATCACGTCGTATAAAGAGGTCAAAGAAGCAGCACTGGATAGGAACAAGTGGAGGCAGCTTCATCAGCTGCACCGACAAGAGTCTAACTCTTAAATAAAGGAGATAATAAAAATAATAAAGAATTTATACTAGTGGACCGACAGACGTTGTCCTGCATATATAAATAACCTAGATACCGCGTGCAGTGCCATCTACCTGGATGGTTTGGATTCCTATTTGTGAATCGGTTCAGTCGTTTAGGAGAAGTTTAGTGACTACTAGTTGTGCCCCGCGGTTATACCCGTGTAAAGATTATTTCATGGATGACTCGCAGAACCCATTTTTTTATGAATGTAGCCTTAGTTACTCCTTGCAATATTAGCTATCTACTAGTGAATGTCCCGTTAAAATCGATCCAGCTGTTTCGGTGATTAGCCGGAACAAACAGATAGACAGAGAAAAACAATATAAATTGGTTTTTCAAAGTCAGTACCGTGTATACTTTCATATGCATTTAGTGAAGAACTGATATAGTGGGATTAGGAACAGACACTTAAGTTTTCTTTATCGGTATTCTTCTCAATCGTTACACTCTTGGCAGAGCGGTCGTGGTCGTAATGATAGAATTGGTGGCTTGCTGAACAAAACGGCGCTATTCACTTCGGACTGCTGCTTTACGGGAGCATTCGTTGATAGTAGGAACACCCATCACAGCCTTAATCTGGTCCGTCTAACTCATTGGTGATCTGCCGCGTGCCCTAGTACCCTTGAATGTACCCTGCACCACCAGACGCTCTATGGATGCGTATCGCGACACATGTCCAAAGAAGTTGAGGATGTGAGATTGAACTGTGGAAGACAGACGCTGTTTGATCCTGAATTCCTGCAGTATGGAATCGTTAAAAATCTGTATGTATGTATGTAAAGTCTACGCGTGTGAAATCGCAGGGCACAGCTAGTTGTACAATGAAAATCAAATCTAGCAACTGACATCCCGTATCCCAATTAATTATTTATAATATGATATAATAATATAATATAATATGTAATACTTTTCAAACGAAGGAAGTATCGATCGCAAAATGTGTATACCTAATTGTTAGTGCTTCAAAATACGTTCCTATTTTAGATCGACGCAGATGAATCATGTAACGGTGACTAGCTTCTATTGATCTAAAGGTAATGCGACGTTAATGGTTAAACTTCCAGACGTCTAGGATTTGTAGTGCCGTTTGAGATTTAATGTATACAGTCTCAAGTAACGATGGGAGGTTTGGTGATATCACACTCTAAGTATAAAATGAAGCGAATGCGAATGTTTTATTTCTCTCATCATTTAGTTTTATTTAATCATCTTTCTATATTTATTAAGTAAAGAAGGAAAGTAATTATACAAATTTAGGCTTTTACAATTTCACAAATTTAATTTGCGCCGCAGCATTTATTCATTTATTTATTAACAGGAAATATTTCTTACCCGCGACATTTTAAGGTTGAATCCCAAATATGTTAGGGTTGAGATAGTTAAGGCAAAGTTTGGGTTTAAATAGAATCTCCCGTTTGAAATTTAGGCCAGATATTCCTAGTGGAACTCTCTTGTCTTTTATTATGTCGTTTCTGCGATTACATGTCTCATGTCTTTATGAGATAGACAGTGATGGTTTATGAAAAGGTACACGATATGTAAACAATAGTCTTGGTGTCACAGGTATTTACGGGCTGTCGTAGCTGATAACTATTTTTAGTGACTTTAGCCTTGATTGCCACCCTTATAGTTAAAAAAAAAGCTCCTACCATTGTACAGTTGCTCTATTTCTAGTTAGGGAAATACTAAATAGCATATCGATTAACAATTTCGTATTCCACATTACTCCCCACAAACTTAATGATTAAATAAACAAATACAAATTGTATTGCGAGAGGTTTTGCGAAGCTAATGGAATATATTCATCGAGGCACGGAATACGTTTCATCGCGATACCTCAAGCGGTTCCGGGGAGTTCCGGGGTAATAAAATGTAAACACGTGCGATGCTCTACGTGGTGGGCCGTTGTGGCCCGAAGTGGGGCGAAGCGAGCCGAAGCGGGCTGAAGTACGTGACTGCGTATTACCAAAGGAGTAGTTGTGGTAACGCCACTATTGAAGTCTTTCCGTTGAATTCGTGGAAGTTACAAAGCAATTCAGGAGCCTTTCCATAAGTTCTTATTGCCATGGCTGTGTGAATATGACATACTTAAACATGACATATAGGCACATCTGTCTCATAAACATTGTCAATTCATCATTTCAATAATAGGTCAAATTCAATGGGATATTAAAACTGTAATGCAAAAAATTGCCCTAAGTAGTATTTTCAGTCATATTTTTTTTTCCAACAAGGCAGATTTTTTAATCACATCTTTTTCAATAGTATGTAGGTAAGTAAGTTATCTTGCATTTATTATTTTTTTTAATTTTCTCTTTTTAAAGTTTAATTTCATGTAGGTAAAATTATAATAATAATAAAGGATTAACTTAAATGTAATAAATAGATAATTAAAACACCAAAATTAAATTTGTGGGGTGGTAAATAGTGCCTAGTAAGCTAGCTGCGTTACCCCACTAAACTGATCCTTTGACCGAAGAAAAACCAGCTCGACGGTCACCAGAGACGTTAACCACGCGCTTTGAGAGCTCCTTAAAAGCACATTTAAATTTAAAAACTATATTACCTATAGATTTCTTGTTTTATATTTAAAGTAACACATTCTAAGAAAGTAATACCACCCTCATCTAACACATTATAGGGAGCTACCTCCCTCATGTAATATATAGGGGTCATTAAAAACTGTATAAAAGTTAGTTGTAATTTATAAGATGCCTTGCTTAAAATAGTGCTACCTGAGTTGAAAGTTACAGCGGGAAACGAGCGGGACATTTAGTTTATATTGAGGAAAGGAAGTATAAACGGTGTGACGGTTTAACGTAATACAACAATTGTAAATAAAACATTTAAGAAGAAATAGGCGCATAAATGAGAATTTATTTATTCGTTGTATTTTATATGTGAATGCATTTCATCTTTGATCAATTTATATTTTATACAGTTGTAAGTTTTTGTGTGATCAAGCTTTGCCCCAACGAAGGGAAGATCTTCCAGCTAGGCGGGTGTTTACCCTGATTCGACACTTGAATACATTAAACTCAACATATTATGTTCTCGCTAGTTTTCCCCGAAGGGGTATGCAGATATGTTGTTATAATAACAGCCACTTTTCACCGAAGATGGTTCAGTGCCAACGTGACGAGAAGGCGAGTCCATCGTCGTCTCAGGCATGCATACGTCTTTGAATTACTTCTCAGACATATGCAGGGTTCGTAAAGATGTTTTCCTTCACCGTAAAGTACTTGGTGTGAAATCACTGCATGGAAGTTTTTAGAAAAACTCATTGGTACAGGCCCCGCTGGGATTCGAAGATGCGTCGCTTGCGTAACAGGCGGCTGCGCAAAAAACGTCATTAGTGCGATTAAGGTTATGCTCTAGTTGTTCCAAAGTTACGATTGTCAGAAGTTGGGTCGTAAAAAAATAACACACAGACCTTATGTACCCACATGACGTCAAACGTCAGGTAGCTCACAGAATGATTATTTATGGAAAAATAAACTCTTTCAAGAGGTTTTATTTTTCTGACTATCAACATGAACAATACCAGTGTTTCTCACGCATTGCCTACCTTAAACTTATATTATAAGACTCCCATTATACGCTAGTACAGTGACGCCACTCCTCCCCTCTCCCCATGGAGCACTAGCGAATTACACACCGCAGGAACACAATACTGTAAGGTTAGCATTATCTGACTAGTATAATAGTATCTAAGCTGGACATACAAACCCCAGTCAAGTCAAAAGTCAAAAGTATCTTTATTCGATTAGACTTTTACAAAGCACTTTCAAATCGTCAGAATGACACAATTATACAGGATTATACATGCTACCGCCAGGTTCGGAAGGTTGCTTTTACTGAGAAGAACCTGGCAAGAAACTCAGTAATTACTCTTTTCAAAAATATCATACAATTTAAAGAATACAAAATAAATAATTTAAAAAAACGTAAGCTCATGGACAATGTTCCAGTCGGGCGGCTCACCAACCCCCTACCTCTCTTAAATGCATGACCTTAAAATGTATTCGTCATTTGAAAACTGACAGGACAATCTTCCAATTTCAAATGCTTCTAACTTAAATATCATCATAATCAATCATCATCTTCCTGTATTATCCCATTTTATTTGGGGTCGGCATAGCGATGCGTGATAGCGAGAGATTTTTTCGATTTTACAAATATGTTGATGCATCAGGATTTTTTTTTCCGATTTGCCATCCATCGAACAGGGTGCGTTGCATCGCGTCGATCGGTTCCATTCGGGGCAAGTTGGACCCATCGCTTGCATAAAAACGATCGAAACAATTAAAAAATCTCTCGATTGTTTGATTCATGGCTGAGGCGAGTCGATGGTTGACTCGATGTTAAATACGACCAACTCCCATTGTTTCGATTTTTACAAATCTCGCAATCGCGCATCGCTCGGAACAATGTGTTCTAACTCAAACGTGTGCATGAAAGGTAGATAAAGATTTTAGAGCACACACACGTAGAACAGCATACTATAGTATATTTTATGTCGTCCATTAAATTACTTTAGTTACACAAATTGTGTGATACGCAGACCCGTGTTCTAGTTAGCATGTTCCAACCCTGTTACTTGCTGCCATCTTATAATTTAATTTTGCATGTCCGCTATGAAATTATGCAACCAGGGAGACCACGAAACACAATTTGTGACGAACGTTAGATACCTTCGTCACAAATAACAAATGTCAAGTACAGTTACAGACTTTTATACAAACAAGTAATTATGATCTTAGTGTGGACCAATTAAGTAATGTCCGAACATAAATGCGCAATAAGCATCAAGAGTCTCAAGTATGACCACTTAATTGCTATGATCGTGTGTCCAGGGAAAGATTTGAGACTCTTTTACCAGTGGCATGCGATTATATTTAACAAAGGTTAAATAAAACCGCAAGATTGTAAGCGGCTACTAGCAGCCTATGAACGCTAGCAAGCTTGTAATAGATACAAAGCCTCACGCTTCCACTTTCCTTTCCCTCCCTATGAAGAACTGGGGGCCAGCTATGTCAATTTTAGCAGCGCGTATTAAGAACTTCTAAGCTTTGACGTGTAATTTTTCGGTACTAAAATTAAACGAGCTTTGAGCTCAGAAGTTCTTAATACGCTCTGCTTAAACTGATGATGGTAAGCCCCCAAGCGACCTTACATACGAAAGTAATACGAAAGTTAGTAATTTAAGGTAGCGTTTGGCTGAGATTTTTTGTAGAGTCACGATACCTAGCGTCACTAATGTTGAGCGCTGATCTTGAATGTATAGTAGTAATTTTGGGTTTGTTTGGCGCAATCGCGAACAAATACATGCCCAGTTATACCCACTATTTTCAATGAGCGCTCAAAACTTGCGACGGCTCCTGTAAGGAGGGCCAGGCAGCTCAGAATTTCCAACAGTAGTACCTTTATGCCAAGGTAGAGCTCTCAATTTTAAGAAATATTAAATCTACTAGTATCATTATACTGTGGCATTGCGTGCCTCGAGTTATCAATGTAGCACATCACACTACGGGCTTTACGGTAAAGGAAAATATAGCGAAGAAACTTCAAGGAAACCTGCTGACGTCTGACAAGAAAATCAACTACGTTTGTGATAGTGCCTGACAGATATCACCACACCGCTAGGTTGGTACATTAATCATCAGAGTACATTTTATGTTAATGTACTTATGATTAACAATCATAAAAGCCTTAATAGGCTTTGATGACAAATAACGATGGCTAAAATCAATTTTACTCTGAATTGATTACAAATAGCTGTGTCCCGCGGTTTCACCCGCTTTCATGCTTTAACTAGTCTGAGTTACTCCTTGTAGCATTAATTATTTGCCAGTGAAAGTCTCGTTAAAATCGGTCCAGCCGTTTCGGAGATTAGCCGGAACAAACAGACTGATGAGAGAAAAAAAAAATAAAATTGGTTTTTCTATTCCACTACCGTGGTTGCTTTCATATGCATTTAGTCAAAAGGTATAATTTTGGAATTACAAACGGACACTTCAATTTTATTTATCTGTATGTATAGATGTGATATAGACTATCGACCTGCCATCGATTCACTTTGGGTCATGTTTTTTAAAACTATCACAATTTTTTTTTTCCTACTTCTCTACTTTCTGTAAATGTTATACGATTTTTAAGTTATAAATCCATCAGAGTAAAAACCGTATCATAGTGCGTAACGTAGTTTAGAACGATGGAAATCGAGACTTAAATTTATTTAAGAGCTAGGTTCTTGTCGGTGAAGCAATCGCCAACCCTCTCTATTGTCCGCCAAAACTAAACCGCTTAAACTTCCTTGTACGACATGACTTTGACTTTTTCCTTCAGCTGTTGTATATATAACTAATCCTTGGTCTCCCTCTTCTTCGGCTTCCTTCTATCTTCCCTTCTATAATGTTTTTGATGAAAGCGTCATGTCATAATAGGTGTCCAATCATCTTGCCCCTCCTGTTTTCTATTGTCCGGATTATCATTCTTTCTTCTTCTACTCTTTCTAATACTTCGGCGTTTGTGACCATCTCTGTCCAACTTATACCCTCCATACTTGTACATACTTAATACTTGTGGTAAATAAGTATATAATAATGATTTTACGTGTACAGTTTAGCGAGAGGATAAGTTACACTTTCAGTTATGTTATAATGTCGCCCCATGGAGTGCTCAACACGAGAGTGGGCAATAAACAAGCGGTGGAGTTGTGCACTTTGAATTAATTTACTTGCAATTTACTTCGCGGTCTTCCTTTATAATACTCCAACTTCTTATTATTTCAAAAGCAATGAGCGTAGTATTTCAAATGAAATTCAACTTTAAATTGTTCTAGGGCGGACAGAAGCCTCGAAACATGTTGAAGGTCTGTAAATTATGATGCAAAGATGTGTAAATAAAATATAATTATTTAAAGGTGCCGATTCAATTATTCAACGTGGCAATGTTGAAAGTTTTCTTCTTATAATATAACTAGTTTGATTTACTTGGCGGCAACTATGATCATTTAAGCAACGCGTACTAAGAACTTCTTAGCTTTGACGTTTAATTTTACGGTACCAAAATGAAACGTCGAAGCTCAGAATTTCTTAATACGCTCTGCTTAAGCTGAAGGTGGTAGACCCCCTGTAACAAGCTGTGATATAGAAGGTAGATTACAAAATAGATACTTAAATTTTATTTATCTTTATAAATAAAGTTACAGATTATAACTTTTAGATTATAGCGTTATTTTGTTATAGGTCGACATACATTGTCGATTGTCAGTCCGTGTGACGGCGATAAATGTAACACGTGGTCAGTGACACTGCCCAAAGCAGTGCCCGCAAACAACCCCAACCACTAACAAATATCCTTAATCCTATTAACGACTGTAACGCGCGAACAAATTTGAACTCTGTCGACATGTACTTACATTGATTTTCCATTAATTATTACACATGACGGTTTCAGAGCTCGTTTTCGTGAGCGCAGTGCTGGGGGCGGCGCCTTTCGTGAACCACTTTAATGAAGTGTACAACATTAAAAAAAGTACAATCAAAATTTCAATATAAATAAATATTTCAGATATGCGTTTCATTCCATAAAGGTACCTTTTAGTTTTTTTACTATGTAACACTCGAGGGATGTTGATGCGGATCACGAGAGACATAGCAGTCGTTGTTATCGATCTGACTTATGTGATATCTGAAGTTAGGGCGATGGTGATACTTTGTTATATACTCACTCCTGTATTTCCTTCCCAAGGCTAAGGTACTTGGTTCACACCCAATAGCCAGGGTCTAAGAATATGGCTATGGTATCCCCTGCCTGTCGTAAGAGGCGACTAAAAGGGGGCCGGAGTGCCTGCTGGCGGTGGTCGGGGTGGGGGCTTTGACCACCGAGCCGCGGGCCCGGGAAGGTGGCAGCGCGACGTGGCTCGAGCGAGGTCTCTAGGGGCGGCGTCACAGCTGCCCCGGCAATGTCTGGGGGGACACCGGTGCGTTCTATCAGAGTAACCGGAGTCCCCCCTGAGCACTGAGGATGGCCACCTGGGGGGTTTTAGTGCGGTAAGAATCCCACATACCCCAATCTGCCTCTCCCAGGGCGGTCAGGGACCTTTTGAGGGTTTCCCGCTCGTCAACAAAAAAAAAACGTACTTGGTTCAATCCCTGGTCGGAAAAAGAGTTATTTCTTTCTTTTTCTATTGTCTTTATCAATGAAAAAGCTTGTTTCTTTTCTTTCTGACAGTAATTTATTAGCATTTACTGTCATTAAATATTAGCTGGTTTCAATCCAAACAAGTAATTTGTTTTAATAACTCATTTTCTCGTAAAGGATCTCTTATTTCACCAATTTCAGTATCGTATTGTATCTCATTACGTACTTGTGCGCTATTGCAATGTAAAACACACGGTTTACAAAGATGCTCCGTCAAAAACGAACGGTACTTTTTTAAAACTTAGCAAAGAGTTTTAAATTTTATTGCGGAAGATAAAATATAATAAATAAACATTTAATTCTTTAATAAAATTTATAAATTGTTAAAAATTTTATAACTGCTTTCATTCGTTTAAGAAAGTCTGAGTTTTACTTATTTTCTAGCAAATATGTTATAAAACGTGGGTACGTGCGCTTTGATAATTACAGCCTCTTCTTTCGCATCGGCTGTAATTTTCAAAAATATATATAGTAGATTATGATATACTATTATAATATTGCCTTCCTTCTATTTATAACGTAACGATATTTTTTATTTATTTATGAAAGAAAAATTATTAACTTAACTGCGTATGCAAAAATTGCTCCGAACACAAGCCTGAATAAACTACGATAAAAATATATTTACACAGCTGGGCCGATGAAAAAATATGCAGAGTTTTCATCATGCCAGGCAATTTCAATATGAGACACAAATGTTAATTGTTCATAATAAACCTGATGACATATTTAACTAAAATAGGAGAAAAACATTTTTGTTACTAAAAAAGGTAGCCTTCAAATAGAGAAAAATATAATTGATTTGAAACAAATATTTTTTTTTCAAATTAATTAAAAAAAGTAAGGAAGTAGGAACCTAAGTAAAAAGTAAAATTCACACTATTCAGTGGCTTTTTGCAAATTTCACCTACTTACAGAGAGCTCTTCTTACTTGACAACCGCAAGATATCCAGGTGTTTAATTCTCATCAATACAAATCAAACCCAAACACCAGGAAATTGCTCTAAATCGTTGATGAGTTCCCATTAGTTAGATAGTTAGACATTCTTTCGGCTCCACCATCAGATCGACTCCAGCTTCACCACCTTCATTAAATAGTAGTGTAATTCAAGACCTTTAAAAAAACTAACGAATGTACTAGCCACTCGCCACTACGATTTTTTAAGGTTCCCCCCAATTTCTGTGGGATGTCATCACACTCGGAATAACTCATTTGAAAAAAAAAAACAATGTCTAAATCGGTTCATAAACGACGAAGTTATGTGCGAATACCTCCTACCGTTTTTGAAGTCGGTTAAAAATATGTATTTTCTTGGAAAACCAGATCTTTTGTCTCCAACGAGCTTTCCTACTCATGTTGAATAAATCGTAAAAGGCAAATATTATATATCTTGATACATACCTGCACATATCCGTAGATTACCACCTATCCTTCCTCGATTTATGAGTGGAGTTCCCTTACTCAGTCGAGTGTACCGATTCGGTGCTGACAAACTAATCACGATAAAGCAACATAGTTTATGAGTGTGCCCGGACCCAAATTGTAAGCGATGCGCAGAGAGGACAAGGCATTTTATTTATGTATTTATTAGTTAAGCCTATAAATAAATCAAATAAATATTAGGTAAGTATATAATTACTTTAAAACCCGTTTAATCTTATACTTTTAAACTAGCAATTCTTGTATTTTGACTCTCGGAAACGGCTCCAACGATGTTCATGAAATTTTGTGTGTAGGGGGTTTCAGGGGCAAAACAATGAGCTAGTAACCCTAGCTCATTGTTTTGCATCTTCAGAAAACATCGTTTTAACTATGTTTACAGGCACTGTAAAGCTCATACAATATCATTACAATACGACACTATATTTTGCCAAGATTAGTCAAGTTATTATAGCTCAGACGTGAGAATTCCAGCCTACGAAGTGATAACGAAACTAGAGTACCCCGGTTCGAGACTGACGTTCACTGGTTCAATTTATCTTATTTTTTTCATTTTTTTTAGCATACCTTACTCAGCAACAAGGTTCTTGTTTGTAAAGTGAGATAGAGCATAATCCGAACTGTAGCAGCGATACTCCGCTCGCTACATAGATGGCGCTACTCGCCAGCTATTGCAAGTTTGGGTACAAATATTCGAGAACCTAAATCGCGGTATGAGTGTTTTCAAATACATTGCAATATGTACAAGTTTTCAACAGTTTGGGGGCGCGGACCCCGGGCATGTCATCCTCCCGGCTGGATTATCTCCCCTTTGCTTGGGGTGAGCATGATCACTCATTCTCTCTACATACAGTCCGAAATTTGGAGATATACGAAATTTGGAGGAATTATAGTAGCCAAATAACGGTAGCCTTAGAGTATGCTAGCACGCACAGGATAAAGACTGCAGTAGCCGCTTTCCATGAGGCAGGCTGCACTCTTGTTTACCACCCTACCGGTAGTAGGTATAAAAAACAACCAGCTATTTAGCCTTCCACTAAATACTAGACTACCACTGCCAGATTAGAAAATATACTAGAGTTCCGCCAAATAAAGCATGAAACTAAGTCCACCCGGGTGAAATCGCGGAGCACAGCTAGTGTTATTATTATTATTAGCCTGTCGTGTCCCACTGCTGGGCAAAGGCCTCCCTTCCACTTCTTTATAAATAAACGTTATTCTATTTCTGCTCAAAGTATGCATGTTTTGCGAGATTATTGTTGTAGGCCATGTACTGTAGTTACCTACTTATTATAATCATGTAAGTGTTTCAGATTCGAGTTTAAACTTTAAATAAAACAAGCGGTTTCACCCGCGTAGATTTGAATTCCCGCTGAACTGAAAGCCTATTCCTTGCAACATTAGCTATCGGTCAGTGAAAGTCCCGTCAAAATCGGTCCAGCCATTTGAAAGATTACCAGGAACAAACAGACTGATAGACAGACAGACAAAATAAAATAAATTTGGTTTTTTATATTTCAGTACCCTGTACCTATACTTCAATATGAATTTAGTAAAAAACGGATACTTTAATTTTATTTATCTGTATGTATAGATTACTAACCGAAATTCGACAACACTTTCCAGATGACTTCTAAACTACGTGAGTCACATGACCTACAGCCGGCTTCTCAATCGACTGTTTCACCTTAAGAGCGTCTCATACTGTACTTGAGTACGACTTTGACATACTTTTTGTTAGTGTTCAGAATTAATTAAATTACACTAAATATTTCTTTGGATTAATTAAAACTAAGTATTTCAACTATGACTCTGTAATTTGTTTGTAGGTAAATACATATTATAATCAAACTGAAATTCTAATTACGATAGTTCGTAAGCAGTCGAACGGATTTAGATAGACTCTCTATTATTTTCACGCTTTTATGTAAAAGTTTATTTTAATTATTTTTTTTCCATCCTTTGAGTCCAAGCTGTCGGCTTTATTCCAAAACTAGCTGTGTATCACATTTCACCAGCGAATCAATTTATTTAACATTTAATATATCTAGTAATGCCTCGCACCGATATGAAAGTACACAAAACACAAAAAAAAACATTTTCTATTCTAGATACTACTCTACTCTCTGCGTAGATAAGCGCGCCCAAACAAACTATTCATCTTCATAATGTCAGCATAGATGTCAACCGTGAAAAGGTAGCAGACGAATAAATACAGAATAGATACAGGCGTGGAGTTCAGCAGATTAATACTTAAAAATGATGGACTCACTGTGATGACATGTTAAGAGACGACAGGAGTCCATTGTAGCTAGCACAGTCAGGAAACTCCTAATACCGAATGATCCAGCTATGCCCTACATCTCTTCATCATCATCATCATCATTTTAGGAGTTTGACTGTTGTCGGTGTAACCGATGCAATTTCTTCCATTCCTCTCTATCCAGTACCATCTCTTTGACCTCCCTATACGTCATGACAGACACCTTTTCCTTAACTTGTCTCATGTATGTTATCCTAGGTCTTCCTCTTCCTCTCTTTCCTTCTACTTTTCCTTCTAATATGTTTTTAAAAAACCCGTCATGTCGTACAAGGTGGCCAATCATCTTTCCTCTTCGATTCTGGATTAATTCCATAGTACTCTTTTTTCGTCGTAGTCAACGAAGAAAGAGTCTCTTAAAAATCTATTATAAATCTAAGAATCTCTTAAAAATCTATTATTAATATAGCTAGTGAAACAAAACACAGATAGTGTCGCATGGTACGTACGAGGGATCAGTGAAGCCAGCCAGGGTAATGAATGTAAATACAATGGGAATCCGTGCTCTGCTGATACCGGTATTACTGGTAAATCGGCCCAGCACAGATACTTTTTACCGCTTTATGTATATAGTTAAATACTTTACGCCTCATGTAGTTTTCGCAATGGCTGAACAAATTGTTAATTACGACCTTTTTTTAAGCTAGTGGCGCCCTACGATTTTTACATCGTTTTAATAATGAGGTGAGCCGTGGATTCAGATTGAGTAGTCGTCTGCTCGTTCAAATCGCAGCGGTCTGTTCCATTGAGTTTTTCAGTGCCTTCACATCATGAGCTGTACGGTAGTTATATCTGAGAAGAAAGTTGTATGTATAGTGACTGAGACGGTGATGGTCTTATTCATCTGTCACCCTGGCATCTTCCGTTTAAATTGAGTGCTGTAATCCCTGCTTGCCCCCTTTGAGAACGTTCTGGGAAGATGAACAATTTTTTTTTTAAATCTTTTATCAAATATTGGCCTAATTAGGTTACCATTGCATAGGAATTCTATCATTAAATTATAGGTTGCGTTATACAACTTTCCAAATTCTAAATTGGAACAATATAAGTGAGCCTTCCCAAGAGAACGAAGGGAATTACGATACAGTATATTGTCTGGAACGTAACCGCCAGGTATTTTCCAATTGCCTCATACCGGAACGATAGATCGGGCGAAACTTATTCCGCACTTACTCAGAATCTTATTAAACTTATACGAACCCTATAACTAGTGCAATAAAGATAGAAGTGGCTTGCACGGCTCGTCAGGATGGTGTCATTAGCGGAACAATTCTGCAAATTGAAGAGAGTTATGACGTGGCATGAAGATTCGTAGAAGCACCCTCGCAGATCTTAAATTTGTGAGGGCAACAGTCATCGGTGTAATAAATGAACGCTGCTCCGTAAGTAAGGAGGTCGATGGCTTTTTGGTACCAGAAAATATAGAGGTGAACAGAAGGGTGACTCGTTACGTGGTCAAGTATTATGATACAAACCCACGTGTACGAGGTTCTCGGATTAAGCTGTAACTTTTCATCCTTATACCGTACCTGGAATTCCTTGTCCGCATCAGTTTACTTGAATCGTATAACTTGGGACTCTTCAAGAAAAATGTCTTCATACTTTGACCTCATTTACACTTTTCATCAGCTGAGTTGTGTAGTTGTGAGAACAGCGGGGCTATTCTGTATTGGGTTTCAATCAAGTTTCAATCGGTTAGAAGAAAAATGTATGATGGAAAACAGTGTTTTTCTATTTAATATGAGTTATTACCTGGGAAACTTTACATTTAGCTCAAAAAATATTTACTTTCATGCTTGTCCATCGGAAACATACTCAAAACTTATCGAGAAAAATTACATAATCCAGGGGCTGGTCTTCTGTATGTTTTTAATTTTACTGGTAGTAATGCTGGCGGGCGAGATTAACATAATTGTTTTATACAATGTAAACGTAGAGTTATGAGTTGAAACATTGGCAGAATAAGGCCGTCTTGGGACTTTAAATTGTCAACCACACCCGGCTAGCCTCACCCTTGTGCTTCGATGCGTATCTCCCTTAGGGACTGTTGGCTTGTTGCATCCCCATCTTTGAGGATAAGTTACTTCATGTCGGTCGTCGTTGTAAACATCGTCCAAAACAGGGGTGGGATTTGCTACGGTAAGTAAAATAAAACTGTCACCCTCTATTGAGCGTCTTGACGGCATAATTTATATCTATATCTATACAGATAAATAAAATTGAAGTCTGTTTGTTATTCCAAATTAACAGGTACGATTGCTGATGCCACCAAGGCTATTTTATTTTGGAAAATAGATTTCACTAGGCATAACTTAGTTTTTACGCAGGTAAAACTGTTTTGTAGATAAATAAAAACATTCGATTTTTTTTATATGGTAACAGTAAAATGATTTGTATATTTCAAACAGTTAATTTAAGCTTCTATGAACGAAGAACTGAGTCCCAAACCTAATTAATCACTCATGCTGCGGCTAGAATAGTTCGATAAGCCAGCATTGTCTTGCAAATACCGGGTAACATTATCCAGCAAAGCTTAAAAAGAAAAGTGGGTTTTGGCTTATCCCCAGTAGTTTGATGACTTCAGAAAAAATATTAGCCTTATTATAGGATTTTTGGCGATATATATAGTTGGCATTCGGTAATCGAAATGATTGATTACAATGAATGGGTGTACAATGGGTCTATCTCACTCGGAGGGGAGCCAATGATCGATGCGCGCCTCTCAGCTCGCCCAATTATCATAATACAACGCAATGGGGTTTGAATAAAAAGCTGTGTTTGCTGTTATAATGATGTAAATAAATACACTTCTCAAATAAAATATTGTTTTTTTACTAAGAACTCCGAAATGTGAGGGGTGAACTACGAAATGTTTTGAAGAATTCGTGAAGTAAGTTTGACAGAGACAGGGCGTAACGTTATTTCCCGTTCGGATTTCGGAGTCGCCCTAGTAGGGACTAAACCTTCACCTTGCACAAGATCGCAGCTAACTAATGTTACCATAGAGAATATTCGTATATTAGTTCTCATTTGCTGGTACCTGAAAGCGTTATGTTCAAGGTGACAATTACCGATGACTATCAAATAAAGTAATTGTAAGTAAATTTTTTATTTAACAATATTACAAACTAGCTATGCCACGCGGTTTCACCTGCGTAGACTTTTTTTATATGTGGATTTTTCACGGAACCCTAATGTTGATCGTAATACGTTATTTTGTTGGAAATAATAGAAAACGATCAATTCATATTGTTTAATCATGTCAAAAGAAAAAGAAAAGAATGAGACTCAGGTCAAAAATAAAAATAAACGTACCAGCCAGTACTGTCTCAATAAGGTTAACACATCAAATATTTTACCCGGATGCAAACTAGACAGGGAAAATGCAAAAATTTTTTTTTTATGTACGTACCTAATATACTTTCATATGCATTCCGTAAAAAGCTGTTAATTTGAAATTAAAAACAGACACTTCATTTTTATTTATCTGTATGTATAGATTTTTCAGGATATAGTATCCTATGTCCTCCTCCTGGCTCTAAGCTACCTCCCCACCAATTTTCAGCCAAATCAGTTCAGCCTTTCTTGAGTTATAAATAGTGTAACTAACCCGACTTTCTTTTATATATATAGATATTTTATATATTTTGTTTGTTATAAATAAACTTAAAAACTACTGAGAAGCATAGGCTATATGCAACCCCAATAACAAAGTATTACAACAAATCAAAAGCCTTACGTAACATTTTAAAATAAAAGCTATTACTTCCCTTAATTTTTCACGCAAACATTGTTATAAACGTGATCCCAGGTGGCAAACGAAGATAAAAGACAAAGTTTCAAAAACAAACGCGAAATGAAAAATGCTACTCAATTTGCCTTCCGTAATGTTGTTTCAAAATTTACATAATACTGCTGTTATGTTCAAATACTTTAATATTTGCGAGCATTAAATCAAAGATTATTTTATAGTTCACAAATCACAATGAACGTGTGAACAAAGTGGTTTTATTAAGGACAGAATTGGGGATTCATTTTGAATCTATAGGAGTTACAGATAAGTGGTTCGAAGACTCATCACTCATGATATATAATTTCAAAATATCTACATTCGATTTCTTTCTATGAAGTACTTTTTAATGTCAGAATGGCAATATGTTTGTCATGATAATGTACATGGGTCGAAAGGTTGATTTTTTGAGTAAACCAGGCACGAAACTGTTGAAAAATATGCTGCAAATTTTTGTTGGTAACAATAATAACATCAAAACATCAATGAAATTAAGCAGATTTGTTCCCCTGGATGTGAAATGGACTGGGATTTAGTCATACAATATCAGTACAAAACACCGTTTAACTGAATTTAGTTGCGGTGTCATGAAATTTCATCAAATAACCCACGGGAGAACTGCTTTCATCAGGTTAATATAAATTACATTCATTACAGTTTTGTGAGGTCTATAATTATGTTAGCTAATGGTACCCCAAACACCGAATATTAGTTTCCATAAACATCTATGTGTCATTAAATCTTTAAATATTGAACAAGCCTTTACGAAATGTACCTTATAATGTGTTTTATGGATCACAACGATTGTATACTAAGTAAAACGTTTAGTATTGTTTTATCTAAATACTTTTTTCTTCCTCCTCTCTTGCCTTTCCTGGAGCCGTGGTGGCCTTGAGGTTTGAGTAGTCGCCTGCTACGCAAGCGACGCAAGTTCGAATCCCAGCGGGGCCTGTACCAATGAGTTTTTCTAAAAGACTTATGTACAGTGATTTCACACCACGTACTTTACGGTGAAGGAAAACATCGTGTGGAAACCTGCATATTTCTGAGAAGTAATTCAATGACGTATGTAAAGTGTCTGAGACGACGATGGACTCACCATCTGTCACGTTGGCACTTACCTAATCATCTTCGGTGAAAAGTGGGTGTTATGATTACAACACCTCTGCCTACCCCTTCGGGAAATACAGGCGTGAGCATATGTATGTTTAGTATTGTTTTATCTAAATACTTTTTTCCTACAAAGCACTATCAAAATGTCACAGATAACACAGTCAGAACAGAGCCGCTATGTTACCTAAATAAATATTAAGTTACTCTTCATAAAAAACAAAAGATTAACCAACGTTGTGCGTACAATATTTATTATAAACGTTACACCATATTTTTTCAGCGGAAATGTAAAGAGGGTTATCTTGGAAGCATAATATGGACATATATCATGGTTGTTTTTTTAAATTTAAATGAGTTTGAAGAAAAAAGGATTTCGTAGCTGGTGTAAAAGAATGGTGGAGCTCAACCAAGCAAGGGTAATATTTAACATATTTTATTTGAACGTTAAAAAGAATTATTAAAAGTAAAATGAAGTAAGTACTATATTCGTCAAAGTTAAGAAGTTATAGCATATAATTATTTTATAATATACTTTAATCCAGAGGCGTGCATTAGATTTTCAGAAGGGTAAGCATAAACAATAAGTAGGTGGATTAATTACATACCAATGTGGCGCGTAGGAACATACGTTTTGGTATAGACACACGAACACATACACGACAAGAGTGTATTCAGTCATCACAAATGGTAAGCACTGCTTATCTGCCTCTACGTCGAATATGATCGTCTAAGTTGCGCGTATCTTATCTTATCTTTGACTTTTCATTTTACGGAAAAAAAATGAAATTTCAAAGCTCAGAAGTTCTCAATACGCTCTGCTTAAATCAGTGATGATAGGCGCTCTGTTCTACAATCGCGTTCAAAACAATATTTTGTTTTAATTTCAGCTTAATTATATTTTGTGAGAATATTTTACAACCGCCCAACGAAAGATTTTTGGAATCGGATGAGTAATAACTAAAATAACTTCCTATACACAAACGTGACGTGTAATATTAATACAAATGAAAAAATCTTTAATCAAGGGACTTCACCAAAATCTAAGGTAGTAAAGCTGATAAGTTTCCTATTCCCTAAAGTCTTTACTATACATACAAACTACATCATTCTAAATTTATGTTTCTCAGAGAAATCCCTCAAGATTTTATGCTAGAAATATTTATTATCTATAAAATGGAATGGACGAATCTACGGCAACGTTGATTTACCTTCAATATATTTGAGGTAGGCACGCACGGCTTCACACCAAGTAAATACCAGAATAAAACGACCTCGCTTTGTAAGACAAGGCTGTATAGTTCAAGGTCTGCGTATACTGGTAATGTGTACATACAAATCGAACTTTGTTACTTGTATTTGAGTAAATATGTGTATTCTTAAAAAATACATGTTACCTTAAAAATAAAATTTACCAGGAATCGTGAATTCCTGGTAAAGTACTGTTAAGCTTGAAAATCAATGAATTATTGTTATGCAGGCATATTCCATTTATTCACTAGCTGTGCCTCGCAGTTTTACACTCGTAGGATTAACAATACAAAACTGTTATTTTGTGTTTTTTTCCGTTTTTCTAATTAATATGACTGGTGCCACGGTGGCCTTGGGGTTTGACCAGTCCCCTGCTACGCAAGCAACGCAAGTTCGAATCCCAGCGGGGCTTGTCTCAATGAGTTTCTCAAAAAAACTTATGTACGGTTTTTTCACACCACGTGCTTTACGGTGAAGGAAAACATCGTGAGGAAACCAGCATATTTCTGAGATGTAATTCAAGGACTGTATAGTGCCTGAGACGGCGATAGACTCACCATCTGTCATGTGTTGTGACAACAACACCTCTGCCTACCCCTTCGGGGAATTCAGGCGTGAGCATATGTATGTATGTATGCTTCGCTCCTATCGGTCGCAGCGTGATGTTATGAAGCCCAAAGTCTTCCCCGATGAATGAACTAAGTATCTAACAATCAAATATTTTTTCAATTCATAACATTCGTTTCTAAGTTCTCGTGCAACCAAATAAACAAACAAATTGTATAGTATTAGTAAAGATTTATTATTGTTGACTGCCTTGTTGGTTTAGTGATCGCAAGAGCTACTGTGGAACACAGACACAGAACCTCGGGTCGGGCAATGTTATTGTTTTCTTTCCATCTGTAGTTTCGCAGTAGCAGCCCGGTGTCTGGATTAGTTTCCGGCTAATGGCAATAGATCGCTTCCTATTAAATGGTACAAGCATGAGCATAAGTACTTTAACCAACTACTTTCACATCATACAAACATATATACATATCACTCAATTGTACAGTACAAAAATGAAACGTCATAGCATGGTCTGTGACAATAGGGCCAGCAACGATCGTTTAAACTGCGCGTAGTGCGAACTACGTAGTTTTGATTTTTAACTACGTAGTCTTATACCAAAATGAACGTTAAAGCTCAGAAGTTATTAATACGCATTGCATAAACCGATGAGGGTAGGCCCCAGTGGCTGACTTATACACGTCATTCACATCTGTCTTATAATCATTGTCAATTTGAAGACAATAAGAGGTCATGGTAGGGCTTCTGTTGTTGAGTTCGCACGTGGCAGCCCTGCATACGTCAGCAGTCATAAACAATAGATATAATTTGTATCGCGCAGCCCTCACTGAGTCAACAAGGCCAGTTAAATGGGGCGCTCGACGTGCGGTGGTATGTGGCAAGGAAATGTCAACCATTCCATGATATGCGTACCACGTGATGATGTCGTTAACTTAATTGATTCAATCATTGACTCAATTTAAACGTGTATAATTTTCTAATTATCCAGAATTTTGGGTACTGTGAGAATTCTGTGTACGAAATATAAGTGCATATATCCAGGTGCTTATATTTTTTCATTGGATTCAATAGATTGATATGGGCATTTCATATCAAAGCAAATAGCGCTTTAGTCGCCAGTAGTGGCGCTGCGTGGAGTGCCACTTCATTAATTTACGGTGGTAAAATTTTTATGTATTTTTTACTACTTCAAAGCTGGCACACAAGCATTCAGTCTGATGGTTGCTACTTTCCTATGAAGTTGCCTATGAAGATAAAAAAAAAGAATAGTATAATTCTAATTCACGCTAGTCTACCTTATAAAGAGAGGGTCCAAACAGAGTTGGTACGGAGCCATCTTTTCCCCTCGACGAAGCAGCTTCATTACTTCCCGAAGGAATAAAACTCTTCTCTAATAGCAATATTTGGCTGCGTGCCTCTGCAAGGTTTAGACCGCAGTCGGAAAGCTCCGAATTTGTAACGAGAGATCCAAATACGCCCTACTTCCCTTTCACAAACAATGCTGTTTGTTAAAGGGAAGTTTGTTAAAATTGTCAATCTCTTGATTGGAGTACTAAAGGAGTACATCCATTAGGTATGAACACCAAAGTGGCCTACCTGGTGGTAAGCAGTAATCACTGTGGGTACTCCAACGCCGCGCCGCTCGGTATAATGGGGTCATCACGTGTGCATTAAAGACCCTATAAAAATCTCTCCACACCCTTTTTGAAGAGCCCCGTGCTCTAGTCATTTGGGTAACTGAAAATAAATATGCAGGTTAGAAAAAAGAAACTTTTCACGATGAAAAAAAAGCAAATATGAACAAAACATCCCTTTTTAAGTTATATAAACTGAATTCAAATGGGTGTTTTTATGAAAGCCCACCTTTTCCATGAATAAAAAAAATATGTAGCTTCGTAGGTACCAACGAATTGTAAATAAGGTTGTCTCTAAAAATGTTTATTTGACAGATTTCACCCTTACCGCAGATTCTATCTATTGCCTCAGTAAAAATATTGATCGTATTTCGATAAGGATTTTTTTATATAATGTTTGTATGTGAGTACTATTAAATATTATGTTTCCTTTCAGCGAAATTTACAATCATCAATACGTAAGGTAGTCTACGATCCGTTATCCCACCCAGTATAGATATAACATAAGAATAATCCTGTAGCACGTAGGTTGGGATATAACTGGCAATTCCTGGAACAACTGCTATGAATCCGGAAATTATATCACTAATAAGCTTATTACCAATTATCTCCGAGTGCTATGGTTTATTAATTCCATACGAAATCTTGCTTCAAACCCAGTAATGTCTGTTTCAATTTGATATACATTTAACAGTAGTACTTGTTGGAATATAAATGTTTTGATATCGGTATTATCTTGTCATTTATTTTAATTGACAGCTTAATTGATATGCCTATCTATTTTCTGTTCATATTTTTGATTATATTAATATCTGAAACTGATTTTGAATTTGTTGTAACAATAAAGGTCCAAAGTTTGTCAGTATTGTTGCTCGGGTCAAATCTTTTGATCCAGTTTCCAATATCATATAAGTAATTAAAAAAATAATCATCTTTTTTAAAAGCTATCTTTTATGAGAAACGCATAAAATCTTGTAAAGTTTCTCTTTCCCCTTATTGCTATTGAAATGTAACATGTTTTTTGTTTTTACCAAATGGAATGAAACAGTGACTTAACTGAAGCCCGTGAGGTCGATAAATAAATAATGCACGCTGACCGAGAGAGCAGATGTTTTCAACCACCCACTTTCAAAGGCCTCGCGCAGAGCGTAGTGTATGCATTGCGAACTTTAATTCCTTAGGGCTTCTATAGATTTTTCGCTGCGAGGTTTCTTAAACAATGCTGAGGTTATAACAGTTTCACAATTTTAAGTGACTGATCTTAGCCTACTTTAGGAATGGAATGTGGGACAAAACAGGACAACTTATATCGTGTGGGACGAAACAGGGTTTTTTGGAATAAAACTGAGTACATAATATGTCTGAAAACTGTCTCCTGAGATACAAATTTATAACTTTTTAGTTTAGGACAATCAATGATTTTTAAATCTAAATAATGATTACCCGTAATACAAACTTTGCTTACTTTGGGACAGACCCGCCATCATCATCAAAATCATTATAATGCATGCATAAGCTTTCACGATACCGACAGAAAACTCAAACATAAATCTACAAAATTGCTGCAACATTTTACAATATTCCCAAAATGATTTGCCACGTCGTAACTTTCAAGGGAAAATAAAAGCCTGAAAGCTTGCGGAATGGTCGGTGAACTGAAAACTAATATCGGAGCCGCGATATGTCCGCAGATGGGTCTCGAATAAATATTATTGTCGCTGGCCCTCAGAACTGGGGAATGAAAATTAATCTGTCCTATTCAATCTGGGCACTATTGGGGTTCATGGGGAATTATTTTGTGGGGTCACGTACAAACCACTATTACAATGTAATCGAATTGAATTTACTCACTATCAATGGATGTAACACAGTTGTGATTGTGTAAACTTTTAAATTGATTTCGTATGTGAGGACATTGGGTGATATTTCCCCTTGTCCTTCGTACATTACTGAGTTACATTATTTAACTGCCTTGTTGGTCTAGTGGTTAGTAAGTTCACGAGGTATCGGGTTCGATTCCCGGGTCGGGTCAAATACATATAATTGGGTTTTTCTCCGGTCGTGTCGGATTGCCGCCCCATCGGGCTATGAGAGTGAGGGAATAGAGAGTTGGGCACACACTTGTGCACTATACTATCCCTGTAACCGAAATTCGATAGGAAAAAAATATATATTCTTAAAAAAATATTCTTCTTCTACGAAACCGGGTAATGTAGGAAGTGTATTTACTTCTTTGTACCTAGATAAATGCAAATGGGACTAGTAATGTACAAAGAACGAAAATTTCAACATATATTTTTATTTGTACGATAAATATTTTTTCTAGGTACATTACTGTACGAAGAACAAGGGGTTATTCCCACATAGTTTGATTAGCTCTCAGTACTAAAACGTTTTATTGCAAGAATTATAGATATACCTGCTGGATGCATTCTATTTTATACATTATGATAGGTTCGGATAGCACTTATACATTAATTTTGATGAATCAATGAATAAAATATTTCCTTTCATACTATGTTAGCAAATATTTTAATTGATATGCATGTCGATTAGTTAATCGCAGTGGAGAATGAAATAGAGAGATACTAGTTACTATTTATGCATATGAAAGTAGATATCTCTGATCTCTGTTTTTCTGTTTGTCTCGGGTAATCTCTGAAACGCCTGGACTGATTTTAACGGGAGTTTCACTGGCAGATAGCTGATGTTACAAGGAGTAGCTTAGGCTATATTTATTTTTAAAAAAAGAAAAGTAAACGCGAGCGAAACTGTGGGGCACGGCTAGTTGTTTAATACAGCTAATGTTTGCCAATCTAGAGCTTTTTGCTCAAAAACAAAAGCAATTAGTCACATAAATGGCCTATGTATATAATAAGTATGCTACGAAAGGCTTACATAAGCCAAATTCCCTCATGTTACGCAATGTTCTGGCCAGGAACGTTGACTAATAACAGTGGTTTATGAAGTGTTTAGATAATAATGTGTGGATGAAAAAACCTTGGCATTAATCGCTCGTATTTATTTGGTCGTAATGCTTTTAATTCTCGGGATAAGTCCACACACGTTTATATAATTTGAAATTAAGTAGCGGGTGTGACGAAGGTATGGGCCAAATCAAACGATCAATCTAAAAACTATATTCTAAGTGTAGGTTATACTTGTTCCTACTGCATATGAAGTGCGACCAAGCTGACAATGAATAAAACTATTTTCAATATTGTCAGTTTGTTTATTTCTGTTAGTCTCAGGGTGGTTTTAATGGGTCTTTCACAGGGCAGACAACTGATGTTATGCCACAGACAACTGATGTTATGCCGCAGACAACTGATGGTATGCCGCAGACAACTGATGTTATGCCGCAGACAACTGATGGTATGCCGCAGACAACTGATGCTATGCCGCAGACAACTGATGTTATGCCGCAGACAACTGATGGTATGCCGCAGACAACTGATGTTATGCCGCAGACAACTGATGGTATGCCGCAGACAACTGATGTTATGCCGCAGACAACTGATGGTATGCCGCAGACAACTGATGCTATGCCACAGACAACTGATGTTATGCCTTATAAGTCCTTTTTATAAAGGCTTATTTTTCTAACCCATTTTAAAACACCGCGGCCACTCGCATACTTCAGTGGAACTATATTATAACCAACTATTGTTGTCAAAAAATCTAATTAACGTTCTCTTGGCACTATTCATTACCTGCAAAATATTTACACTAGAAACTTATTCCCAACTAGCTTTGCCCCGCGGTTTCACCCGCGTAGACTTGTCTCAGCCCGATCGGTTTAAATTTGACAAAGTTTCATACAAACTTTCATCCCCTATTTTATCCCTTTTGGGGGTAGAATTAATTAAAATTCGTTCTTAGCGGATGCCTACGCTATAACATCTACCTGCATGTCAAATTTCAGCCCGATCCGTCCAGTGGTTTGGGCTGTGCATTGATAGATCACTAAGTCAGTCAGTCAGTCAGTTACCTTTGAGTTATATATATTTAGATGGATAATGATATCAAGTTTAAAACAGTAATTTAAAAGGACACAAAAGTGTAATAAAGTACAATGCTACTCCACTGGGGCTAATAAATTAACTGCAGCGCCCCGGAGTACCATTTCACACAACTTCGAATACCATGCATATGTATATACAAACTGTATTTATGTGACTTTATAATATAGTTAGGCGAAGGACTCTCGTTCTGTCACGTTGGCATTTAATGTTCGACTATGGTTGGATATTGTCTCCTCTGCCTACTCCTTAGAGCATTGTTCGGTAGGCCTAGATACAGTAACATTATATCACGCTTGCTTATAGAAGCGATATAAAATGTATAGAAACGAAACAGCTAGTAATCTATATAAACGGAATAAAATCACGTCTTTGGTATGAGATCTCCCTTAAATATAATAAAAATAAAATAAAAATAAATATTCTCACGCCATCCCAGAAGGGTCCGCGAAGGGGTAGGCAGAGGTGTTGTTATCACAACACCCACATTTCACCGAATATAATCAAGTGCCAACGTGACAGAGGGTGAGTCTATTGCCGTCTCAGGCACTATACATACGTCTTTGAATTACTTCTCAGACATATGCAGGTTTCCTCATGATGTTTTCCTTCACCGTAAAGTACGTGGTGTGAAATAACTGCACATAAGTTTTTTAGAAAAACTCATTGGTACAGGCCCCGCTGGGATTCGAACTTGCGTCGCAGGCGACTGCTCTAACCCCGAGTCCACCACGGCTTTTTCCATTTTTTTCTTTTATTTCTTTAATTTTTTTCTTAAATATGCATTTTAATATTTGTTTTTGGAGCAGCTACAGAAATACATTATCTGCGAAAATTTCAACTGTATAGCTATTATTCTACTACTATTCATGGCATACAGTCTGTATCTCATGAACCGATGAGATATACGTTGACAGACGAACAAACAGACACTAAAGTCTTAGTAATAGGTTCCCGTTTTTTAAACTTAGGCTACAGAACCCAAAAACAAATTATTTTTATGACCTACAATCAAAGAATATAAATAAATCCCTATAAAGAACAGTGTCTGAAATTATGGAGAGACCGTGGAATTTTACTATCAAATTGAAGTATATAAAAAAGAAATTAAACTTGATGTCCCTCAATGACGTACTTTGTTTTTAAGATTTATTCCTGTAATTTGATTTGCGACAGTATTTCTTTGAAGATTACTTTATAAGCACTTATATATAATACTAACCTACGCATACATAATCTAATCACCGGAGAGCTTTTGTGAGATATGAAGCAATCCACCAGAGGCCAATACAAACTCATACCTGCTAAGTTATCGTATTTACAACTTAAAGTTAACTCGGGATAGCCCTAAAACCATATTATCCAAGTCTATGCGGACCGTGAGGCAATTTTAATCAGTATGTATTCATTAGATATTCTCGTGGCGGGAAATGGGCTGTATGGAGATACCCTTTGAAAAGAACAAACAACGAACAACCTCGTTCATCAACCCACAACGCAAGCTTCGTAGCCATCGTAGGCTTCGTAGCCAGTTCAACCGTAGACGCGTAGACAACGCACGCTTGCTACGACGCTCCGCGGAGAGCTACCGGACTACGTGAAATAATGTTAACTAACGTTCTGAACTGTGAAGTGAATAACAACTACATATAAATATAGTGCGCGTATAAAACACAAATGTAAATGTGTGTAAATGTTTGTGTATATATGTTTAGTTAAATTATATCATTGTACTTAAATAAATGTTAATAATGATGTACAATTTAAGGATGTCGATAAGAATATCTATTTTTCTTCTGACAATGCAAGGTAAGACAACTTTAATTTCATTATTAAATTATATTAACACGTATAAATTTAAATTGCCTGCTTCGTACTTTTCGGTGATGAATGAGATTTCTGTAACAACTAAATTAGTATTTGTGCCTTTAACAATACACAGGAATATATTAACTCTACTGCTTAATTCGTGTGTTCGTGAAGCGATTTCTCAAAAACGGTTGACCCAATTGGGACGGTTTAAATGAGATATAACTCTTATTCGTACCGTTTTTTTCCAAAAAATTTTTAGTCGCACTAACTCTAAATAAAATTAAAATTAATTTTTATCTTTGCGCTGGTCTCAACATAATAATTTAGTAATGGGCGTCAACTTCTTGTCTACGTTTTAATTGATCATAATTCACTTTTATTAAACATGATTACTATTAATATTACAGTACTTTTCCACTTATTATTCATAGCTTCTTTATGATTAGAAAGTTGATGAAACATTCATGATAAGCCAGGACAGGATAATGCTGGGGAATGTTCGGGGAATAACTTCGCAGTACATTTTTTTACCGCGAATGAGCAATAGATATTCTTTATGGTACTATATTTTTGCTCAACGACGGTGGCAGACATTTCAAGCGTCGTAAAATTTTGTGAAAATGACTGACAATATACAATTTGTTTGAAATATGTATCACATTCATTATAAGGTCACTTAACTCTTGTATAAACATATATAAAAAAACACTTTGCATGTTTCATACCAGATTGCTTAAAGGGCTGAACGGAATGAGATATAGACCCACTTAAAATATAGTTTAAACGAACATTACACTAAACTCGTAGAAAAACGATGTTCATCCCATTTTAAATCCGTATCACAAAAAGAGATGGAGCTACTTTTAAAGCATGGACTATCTTAGTCCATGTTTTGTAATATAGTTTATTACCTGCCTACCATCATCGATTTAAGCAGAGCGTATTAAGATCTTCAGAGCATTGACGTTCCATTTTTTGTACCGTAAATTCAAACTTCAAAGCTGAGAAGTTCTTAATACGTGCTGCTTAAAGTATGATGGTTGGACCCCTGGAATCATGAATTTAAAGTTAACGAAGATATAGTCGACGGTATTAAAGATACTAGTAATTAAAAAATACCTAAGTAATTAACCTATTTTTATTATACTTCGGACTGAAATCCTTTAAAAAAATACAAAAATAACTTACATACATATATATGCTCACGCCTGTATTCCCCGAAGGGGTAGGCAGAGGTGTTGTTATCACAACACCCACTTTTCACCGAATTTGATTATGTGCCAACGTGATAGATGGTGAGTCTATCGCCGTCTCAGGCACTATACATACGTCTTTGAATTACTTCTCAGAAATATGCAGGTTTCCTCAAGATGTTTTTCTTCACCGTAAAGCACGTGGTGTGAAATCACTGTACGTAAGTTTTTTAGAAAAACTCATTGGTACAGGCCCCGCTTGCGTAGCAGGCGACTGCTCTAATCCCGAGGCCACCGCGGCTCCACCGTATAACTTTTGAATGAAAATAATTTTTATTTTAAACCCAATCACCAAGTCGTATGTCTTACGTGTTAGGGAAAAATGTATTACCTTCGCTTAGTTGTACCATTCCATAGGCAAGTGGTTAGTAGCACGCGAATACGGCCATATCGTTAGCATTTATTGCACACATTTAAATCCAGCTTAACATTCAAGCTGAATATTCAACCACAAAACATAAGTCTTTACTTATCCCTACTGACATTATACATGTAGTGTTTCCGAGTAAGTGAGTTTGACATTATTTTACGCAAAAACTATTTGTTTGATGTCTAGAAGTACTAGTTTTTAAAGTGAACCTATTAATCTATTGGTGATCCTTGATCATCTCCCTGGCCTTATCCCATACACTGTTGGGGTCGGCACTTGATTCAACCCGATGTGGCTGATCACTTGATTTTTATACGAAGCGACTGCCATCTGATCTTTGCAACCCCTTTAAGGAGCAAAATCTGTGATCTTGGTTTAACCAGTTGTCAGACTATTTTAGGCCTCCGACTGACCTGTAACGACTGCCAAAGATGATACATTGGCAACCAGGAACGGCGGCTTAACGTACTCTCCGAGGCACGGAGGGAACTGGGGCGGTCACCCATCCAATTACTGGCTAGGGTTAGGGTTGCTTAACTTCGCTAATCGAATGATATGCACAATAGCAACTGAGTCACGAGCTCCTCAAAATGTTGGTGATCCTTGATAAAAAAATTCTATAAAATGAATATGCTCACGTCTGAAGGATTCCCAAAGGCGTGAGCAGAGGTGATGTTACAGCAACACCCACTTTTCACTGAAGATGATTAAGTGCCAACGTGACAGAGAGAACTCCATCGTTGTCTTAGATGTGGGTATATAAATATATCTTTGAATTACTTCTCAGACGTATTATGCAGGTTTCCTCACGATGTTTTCCTTCACCATTTTGGGGTGAAACTACTTTTAAGCTTTTATGTTTTAAGAAAAACTTATTGATACAGGCCGCTGGGATTCGAAGTTGAGTCGCTTGCGTAGCAGGAATTTGCTCAAATCCCACATCCACCACGGCTCTCCAACATCCTTAAAAAAACGTATCGTAACTGATTGACGTAATTTTATAACTAATAACGAATAGGAAGTTAAAAAACATAATTGTATACCGTATTTAATAGATTATACTCGCGGCTTCATCTGTGGCTGACGTGAATATGTAGAAGATTCAGACACTTTCACATGGTAATTTTTTTTATATGTAATTTAAATAACAAGTTGTGAGTCCTTAAATTTTTAATTACTTTCTGCCTTTCTAACATTTACTTTTACGAAAATCAACATTAAAGGTTGAATAAAAGCTCTTTGAAGCTTGCGAATAATAATTACTTTGTCTTTTGTTAGTTAGTTTTGGTGCTAATTGACAGTGATTGATGTTCAAGAAATGGGTGAGCACCTGTACATCTGAAGGTCAAATTTAGCAAAGAACTGACTAGTGAGATGATTTTATCATGGTCTTAATAATAATAATAATAATGTATTTATTAAAAACAAAAAATTTAAAATAATAAAAGTAGTTGATTGCTAAAGCTTCCTACACTAGGCTAAGCCTGTCCCGCAGGAAGCTTTAAGAGAGTGTTAATTTTAATTTCGTGGATATGAAGCTTATAATATGGCAGAAACAATAGTAAGGACGGTAATTTTGCTATTGTTTAAAGTAAACTATCGCATGTAAACTATAGCCAGTTTTAAAATAAAAAGAATACATATATACATCCTATACATTGTTGGGGTCGGCACTTGATTCAGTCCGATGCGGCTAATCACCTGATTTTTATATGAAGCGACGGCCTTCAGACCTTTACAGCCCCTTTTAGGAGGAAAATCGGTATTCTGGGTCAAACCAGTTGTCAGGCTCTCTAAGGCCTCGGACTAACCTGTAACGATTGTTAAAGATGTTAAATTGGTAACCAGGGCTTTACGTGCTCTCTTAGGCACGGAGGGAACTCGGGCGGTCACCCATCCAACTATTGACTTGGGTTAGGGTTCGTTAACTTTGCTCATCGACTCATATGCGCAATAGCACCTGTTCCACGGCCTCCACAATAGATCACTGATTAAAATTCGTGACGTCATCTGTATTTGAAATTAAGGCTTACTTGATTGTCTCTCTAATTCCCAGACATCCATGATTTTATCACCACCACCTCCACGGCTTTTTTTTTTATTAAAATGTTTATTTCGTATGGGAACTTTAAAAAGCGCCCCAAGCGGCGATTGTAGGAAGCAACGACATTCAAACCTATTTGGGGGACAACTAGAAGTTTATTTCCCCTTTCCCCACATGTCGATATACATTACGATCTACTGTTACAGATTCAAGCGTTAACCCCAAAACAAGGACCATCAATAATATATTCAATGTTGATGGATCCATTTTGTATCCCACTCACACATACGTCATCACACCGAGTCCCAATCCGTTTTATTATAGTCAATGTGATAGTGTGGTGCTTCCTTCTGTTGCGCGGCACCGAAGATACAATAGCCTGATTCGCGTGATAAAAGCCGTAACGATGACGTAGCGACTTAGTCTTTGACATTGTTTACGAATTAATTAAATGAAAGATAAAACGGAATGGGTCAATTGTCATTGAAAAACGTCCGATTAAGGCGAAGTCCTATCGAACGATTACGTGAATACATTGGGAGAGGATTTCGATCGAATTACTTAATCGTTCAACGACATTCGACATCGTGAATCGGGGTACTGATTAACATCTATATTACGCATGCACACATACATGTGTGCATGCGTAATATACTCACGCCAGTATTCCATGGGGTTGGGAAGATACTGTTTACCATATTCAAGCATCTCTTACAGGTAACGTCACGAGCTATGAGCGCTCAGCGAAAATAGTGAGGGTGTCTGCGTATATATTTTATTCGCGAAGCGCCATACCTACAGACAGAGACAGAATCATAAAATGACTACTACTCATACAAGGTCAGCGCTCGTTACTCGAGACAGCGTCTCTCTCTCGTTACTTTTCAACTCGTTTAGATGAAGATTGGGGCAAGTGTTTCGAATGGAATTGTTCAATAGAATAGTTATTTCGGCTGCAAGCTACGTCGACTTTCTAAGCATGACGCAGTTCGCACTGCAGTGCTAACAGTAGAAGTTGTAAACTTTCCTATACTCATGTTTTTGCAAAATTAAAGCAAGCTTTATATTTTTAGGAATTTCGTTCTTTATAAGGAAAAAAGGAATCCTTACAGAATCTTTTCGTATTGTTCGTTTGTTCTATTTGTATGTCAAAACCTCTTTCTCCGAGGAACGTGGAAAGATATAAAGATATTAATTACAATATTAAATACTACTGCAATCCTTTGTAGCTGTGGAAAAAAAATATTCAAGTCAACGAAATCATAAGATACGACCGTTAATACTGCATATTTTGACACACGCAAAGGAATCAAAACCTTTAAGGTTCCCGTTGACCTTTTTTTTCTCGCACCGACTAAACTCCACGGTGCATAAACCACACACTAGGCACACCTGGTGTGTGGTTTATGCAGCGCGTATTAAGAACTTCTTTGCTTTGAAGTTTAATTTTATATGTTAGTATACCGCCCTGCTTAAACGATAATAGCTGGCCCTCAGGTCGCTATGTATATTTCATATGCTTCATCGTAACCCGCCAGACTTCCCGTTCACCTGGATAATCATTAAATTGAATCAAAGCAGTGTCCCTAAAAAATTCGCAAACTATACGTTTTCTAAAGCACACACGTAAAAAATGTTTAGGAGATCTGGGTGCGCGGATCTAACTCGCACATGGCCTAGTTAGCTTACTAGTATAAAACATCAACATATTTTATCAATTTAATATTATAATAGTACTTTTGTGTACATAAATACTATAATAATGAGTACTTAAGCCAGCATCAACACAGCAACCCACAGGGGTTTCGACTCCTGCCTAATGGAGCAGTTGTTATGGTAATTAAGCAGATCACTGTGGTTTCACATATCAAAGGTTTCTAACAAACATTCCCTTAGTGGCATTATGTGGAATATAGTGCGTAGCTCAAAAGTCCAATCTCATATTAGTGTAACGATAATAGAAAAGAAAAATCGAAAAATGTTTCATAGTATTATATCATTAAAATATAACACAGTGTACAGTGATTTCACCCCATGTGCTTTACGTTGAAGGAAAACATCGTGAGGAAACCTGCATATTTCTGAGAAGTTATTTAATGACGTATGTAAAGTGTCTGAGACGGCGATGGACAAACCATCTGTCACGTTGGCACTTAATCATCTTCGGTGAAAAGTGGGTGTTGTTATTACATCACCTCTGCCTACCCCTTCGGGGAATACAGGCGTGAGCATATGTATGTATTAAAATACAATAGGGTTCGCCCCCAATTATGGAACTTAAACATAACTGGCGATATGAGGTTGTACTATAAAACACTTCTGCCTCTTCGAGGAAAGTGAAAGCGGGCGTGAGCATTATGTTTGTATTTCAATAAGAAAAGAAGTCTATCTATCATACACGCACCTTTTCGGCACTGGGCATCATTTTCTATGTAATTACGTGAAAACCATCGATTATCATTTTGTTAAAGGTAATATAAGACATGTATTTTCAATTAACCGTGATGGAAAAGTCGTGGAATATCAAAAAGGCTAAAAATATTAACTATACTGTGTTTCTCCGTATTTTCTACGATTTCGGGTTCGTTACAATTTACGATCTGTAAATATGATTGGAATTTTGTGTTACACTCTGTATAGAGGGATGTCGATTGTGTGATATCTAATTACGCTTTGACATATTATATTGTACAGGAAACAGGCGTCACTATCCAGGGAAGGACGCAATAATACGATTATACTATATCATTCTTCATCGTATTTGTTCCCGTGTTTTTCCTTATCTGACTGTGTGTGTTATAGTTATCATATCGTATAAAGGTGGTTTCCCAAGGTGCGTATTTCTGCGGATTATCACAACCTTTGAAATTTACCGACTCTCTACGGAAGACGTGTCCCATGGCACAGTATACTATGACCAAATTAATAGTATTTTTCAGAAAGGTCAAATTCGGAGCACTCGTAATCGAAGAAAGTATATGAAAAGATGCATGAATGTGGATGAAGCGAAATGTAAGGATCGTAGCATGTGGCAAAAGTTGCCTGCCTACCCCCATGGGATGCAAGCGTGAGCATATGTATGTATGTATGTTACTAATAATGGTTTCCTACCGAATTTCGGTTACGGCGGCTAATCTCAACGAGATGTGTGTGCGCACTTTTTATTTCCTCATAGTCCGATGGGATGGCAATCCGACACGACCGGAGATCAGGCGTTGGACCAACGGCCTCGTGACCAACAGGCAAATTTGCTAACCATAGACCAACGAGGCAGTTAGAGGTTACTACAAGCAGTACGGAATCTAGGAACTAATCGTTTGAAAATACACACTCACACAGACGCGAGCATCTGCGAAATTATAAGCTATCCCAGAGTATGTAATGTCTTAGAAGGGTTCTTATTAAAAAAAGTTGGTCTAGATTTTTTACTGCGGAGTATGTTTATATATAGGTATGCTGTATCCATGGTGCGTAAGTCCGTCCATCCGCAATATTCTGCACCGTGGGAAGCCACCCTTAGATGTACCAGGTTAAATTATATTATTACACCGAGAATTCGATTAACTGAGGCAAAATATAAAGGAGGTGGCTTACAGTGAATGGATATATTTCTTTTATTCTTATTATTATAAAGAAACATTTTATTGTTTTCTCAGAAAAGCCCATGAAGATCTACATCTGCCTACGCAAAGGTTTTATATTCGCTATCTTTTGTACTTACATCTTTGAATTTTGTAATCAGCCATCACGATCAACCATGATTATTTGTATTTGGGAAATCAACGTGCAGGATTAGTACCAAAGATAATCTATATCTATACACATAAATAAAATTGAAGTGTCTGTTTCTAATTTCAAAATAACAACTTTTCATTAAAGTCATATGAAAGTACGTATAAAAAACTCAAACTGTTTTTCTTTCTGTCTGTTTGTTCCGGGTAATGTCCGAAACGGCTGAACGGATTTAACGGGACTTTCACTGGCAGATAGCTACAAGGAGTAACTAAAAAAAATCATTTAGGGTTTCGCGGGAATCGAATTAAATCTATGCGGGTGAAACCGCAGGGCACAGCTAGTTTGACGTAAGATCCAAATGTAAGTAATGCTCAAATGTAGATACAACGTCGATTATCTAAAATCTACCCTGATTATTATAAGAAAAGCATTCACCATTTTATAAAAAAAAATGGGATATATAAACAAGTGTATTTCCTTTATACTGACGTCACAGTGCGGAAGATAAAGGGTAAAATTATGTGCACGATATATCGACGAACTAAAATCCTTTCTACAAAAAGTTTGGGGTAAAAATCTCGAAGCCATTATTTTGTCGTGTAACAGCTTTGTATTTTTTTGTTCAATGATCGATGGATCTACTTTTACTTTGAATTTATAGTGATACTCTATAAATATTTTAAATATATATTTTTATCTATAGAATTTTATTGTACGTTTTAAATTGTATGTCTCCAGGAGTAGCGGCTAGGCTGTGAGTTGATAAAAGAGTCACTCAGACATGATTTATTTTAAATTCGGAAAAATATAATGATGTATGAATATATTTTATAATACTTTTATAATAATTTGCTATTTAACTGTTGTAAAATGTCGGATAGTGCCTATACTAAAAAAAATTTTCCTTTCAACAAACTAAAATAGTCAATATACTTAATTTTATATTTGAGAAATCGAATTGTATTCGGTCCTGATATTATATGATATGTGAATGTTAAAGATAATAATATTATCTTTAACATTATCATAAGGCTCTTCACCCCTTCAATTAAATAAAGCCCTCGGTGGAATTTAATCTTAATAATAACATCGCCAACAGCAGAAGCAATTTAATACAGAAATTAAATATAACATCACATTAGTTTAATGAATGCCACTACAAACCTTATATCTAAGTAAATAGAGCCAATTCTAAATCGTAGATTATCGCCCAATCTATTACAGTAGACGTGAATTGTTCGGGGACAAAGGTAAAGTTCGGTGACCCCGAGTTGTTTCGTGAAATTGATAAAGGTTTGTTTCTAAAGCAAGAGAACTCATTACCACGGACCTGCGCCGGCTAATTTATCAAACAATTATTTAATAACAATCGGACCAGTGGTTGTCAGGTTTCAACATTGATTAATTGACTTTCCTTGCTCCCTGTTTGAGAGTGACCAGATGATAGAGAGAGTGAGACAAAAGGGAAATCTATGCTAAACCAATGCTATTTGCGTACAAATAGATACGCTACTTTTTCTTGTTAATTACATCATGTTCTACATAGACTATATTATTCCCTGCTTGTTGAACTAAAAAAATCAAAACTCCCTCATCAATATTGAAACCCGGTATAAATCTATTACCATTTTTTATATTCTATGTCAAAAAATTATAGATTATTTTTGCCCAGGTTTTGACTGATGTTTATGTGTGTGTTCATTGTATTACATTAAAATACATTCAACAGTTTTTGCGTGAAAGAATAACAAACACCCATACATGCAAACATACAAACTTTCACGGTTACAATATTAATAGTAGGTTTAAAATCTTAGGATTTTCTGACGTACTCTGTACGCCACAACTCAAGTCAAGCCTCTATTAGTTGTCAGTTCAATGAATCGATTTCTCACTTTCAAATATATTTCAACAACAGACCGAAGCCAGATTTATGTAACGTTAAATTAAGTTCTAGATCTTCGAAGCTACTTTATCCGACCAATTTTCTGCTTAAATTCTTTAATACCAGATGATTCCTGACTGTGATTTGTTGGATCGGCGGAGTTCAAACTCAATCTATCCACAGCCTATTGTAAATAGAATAGATTAATGGAAATTATTAATGAATGGTCAGACACGAATCGAATATTCCATTTGCTTAAAGTAGATGAAGGAACTGTTATATTTTATTATTGATAAGCTTTATCTCGAAAGTGCTCTGCAAAAGGCGTAAAACAGTACTAAGCCATGAACGTACAGAGTAAGAGATGTCGGCTGCTATTGGGAAAGTACATATGGAAAACCCAATAAAAATATGTCGAACCCGGATCGAACTCAGGACCTCGTGTTCAAACTATTAGGATTAATTCCCGCTCGTGAAACTACAGTCCAACATTGCAAAGCTGGAAGCCCACTCTGAATTTTTTATTGGTAAATATCATTAATAAATTTTGTAAAAAAATCATATAAATATACTCGCGCCATCGTAGAAGGGTCCCCGAAGGGGTAAGAAAATATGATTAAGTGCCAACGTGAGAGAGGGAGAGTCCATCGCCGTCTCATGCACTACATACGTTTTTGAAATACTTCTAAGATATATGCAGGTTCCTTTCGATGTTTTCCTTCATCGTAAAGCACGTGGGGAGAAATTACCGCACATGAGTTTTTTTAAAAAACCTCAGTCAGGTACTATTTGGTTATATACACGCCGCTCCGATTCGTTATTTTATTTACACCAAATTAATTAAAGCGTAGTTTATTTTGCGCCGCCAATAAACTAAAGGTTCCGGACTTTACTATATGTAGGTCGTAAAATTTCCATTGGGTCGGCCCAAAAACTACGACTCTATCAGTGTTGTCAGTAACAACATACTCGTTCATGTTTTCATTTGAATGTGTAATTAACAAATCGAATGGATTCTATCAAATACCATAGAGCTCATTGCTGAATGGGAGCAAAGCAAAATTATCAATGTATTTTTAAGGGAATTCCTATATTTGTGTTACCCGAAAAGGGTTCCTATTATCCCAAAATTCTTTGCTACGTTAAATCTGCGAGTAAAAAGTGGTGCTTACTGAAGTCCATCATTTAAACGACAGTCGCTTTAAGTATCGTGCTCTTTCTTTTTAGTCTAATTAATAATAATAATATTATTTATTTGCCACAATAAGTAAGTACAGTTAACACACATAGTCATAGATAGGTAAATGTTACAATGGGTAATTATTGGCTGGCATTCTCGTCATACTTGTGAACAGGTGTTGCTAGTGGGGGCTGGTAATCTCAAGCTATATACGTAGTACTTAATTTTAGTTTCATTTTTTTTTATCGACTTTTGTGTGCTGGAACTGTGACCATGGGCTTATATATATAAACATAGTTATGATTTATATTGTATAACTCAAAGCTGTAATTTTTTTTTTTAATAATTACTTTCTGAGTTTGTTGCCAGCCTCTTCTCAGTAAAATCAACCTTCTGAACCTGGCGGTAGTAGCATCCTGTGTAATCATGTCTTTCTGGCGATTTGAAAGTACTTTGTAAAAAGTCTAATCGAATAAAGATATTTTTGAATTGAATTGAAGTGATTTATTACAATAATATTGAATAATGTGGTATTGCCGCAGATTGCTAAACTAGGCGGAGAGCCTGTAGTATAGACATCTGAGCTCCCCAACATATATTATATTTTTTTTATACTTTGTAATATAAAATCATTACGCTTTATTTACCTATACTTATTTGGAGAGGTGCGGTGGGATGTCCCGTTCAATACTTGGACTTGCCCGACTGGGGACCGTATCTCCACCTTACAGAAGATCGTAGCCAAATAATGCCACCTTTGAGTAGTGTTGTGTTCCTGCTGTGAGTAAGGTCGCCAGTGCTCCAGGCAGGAGTAGGAGTGGAGTCGCTATGCTAGTAATATTTGTCGTATGAGCACAGGGAATTAATTTTAGTGACACGGTGTTACAAGCTGTGAGTTATGACGTTCTGATCCCCATTTATGATCCACCAGAGGATCAATTTTAATTAATAATTATTGTCTATGCCGCTCTGATCCACCCTGCCATGCTGTGATAGTCTAGCCATAGACTGCAGTAGCCGCAGATAGCTAATATTACAAGGAGTAATTTGGCTACCTTTATTTAAAAAACATTAAGATTCCGCGAACCGTTCATGAAATTAAGTCTACGAGGGAGAAACTGCAGGGCAAAGCTAGTTTTCTATAAGCAAGGCATAAAAAATACCTACTATTTCTAACTTCGTAAATAGACAAAATAATCCAAATGAACGAGACTATCCTTATTATTTCACGGTCCATAATTTATTACGAGGGGCGGGTATCACAATTTTATTTACTGCCCAGTGCTGCCTGCCTTCAAAATTTTGCTTCGCAAATGGGGCTCCGGTTCTTAGGTTTTTGAACGTTTACATACACTTTGGAGTCGAGCCAAACTAAGAACGTTTCTGAGCAATCGTATAGTATAAGCAAAGATATAATTGCATACTGTAAAAAATAGGTTTTCGATAGCATTTAATTCATATATGTAATAGTTAAATTAAGTTGGTATTTTTCGATAGAAGTTGTAATAAATTGCGTGTACACAGCTAAATGCATAATCTATACAACTATACACAGATACATATACATACAGATAAATAAAACTGAAGTCTGTTTGTAATTCCAAAATAACAGGTTTTCACTAAATGCTGTCAGTTTGACTGTCTGTGTTCCGGCTACTCTCCGAAATGGCTGAAACGATTTTAACGGAACTTTCACTGGTAAACACCTTAGACTTTCATTTAAAAAATATTAGTGAAGCCTAAGTCCATGCGGGTGAAACTGCAGGGCACAGTTATAGTTCTAAATATTTTTCAGTTAGCAAGCTTACCTATAGTGATAGTAAGTGGTAACTTCAGTATAAATTCTTTATAAATAAAGCAATCAACTTTTGTGACATACATTTTTAATGACTACATACTTATATGGCACATGTTAGTGAGAGCCGTGGTGGCCTTGAGGTTTGAGCAGTCGCCTGCTACGCAAGCGACGCAAGTTCGAATCCCAGCGGGGCCTGTACCAATGAGTTTTTCTAAAAAACTTATGTACAGTGATTTCACACCACGTGCTTTACGGTGAAGGAAAACATCGTGAGGAAACCTGCATATGTCTGAGAAGTACTTCAATGACGTATGTATAGTGTCTGAGACGGCGATGGACTCACCATCTGTCACGTTGGCACTTAATCATCTTCGGTGAAAAGTGGGTGTTGTTATTACAACACCTCTGCCTACCCCTTCGGGGAATACAGGCGTGAGCATATGTATGTATGTACATGTTAGTATCTCGTATTTATACATGATCTACTTAACCAAGTAGGTACTCGAACTTCAAGAGAAAATAAACGAACGTAATACATTATTCATTAAACAGAACAACATTAATTACAATCGTTCAAGTGGCTGTTTGATCAGAGAATCAAAGGGCTTATGTATGATTAACATACATGTCAAATCAGGTACAATTTACTTGTCTGGTTAAGCCTCAAGCGAACTACTAGGTTGACCTTTATTTGCATTAAACCTATTTATTAACATCATTCGGGTCTCTTCAAGAAGGGAGACAAGAGATTCATTGGGGACCGAATTTGATACATATGAGGAGGCAAGTTCTAGTTGAATTCCAAAGATGACAGAGCAAAACATTTCAAGCCACACCAAATATGCAATTGAATGTAGAGAACGTTAAAACGTATTCATATTTATACTTGGGGTACAGGTGCAACTATGTTCGTTTAAGGAGCGCGGATTAAGAACTTCTTAGCTTTGACGTTTAAATTTTATGGTGTCAATATGAAATGCCAAAGCTCAAAAGTTCTTTAACGCTCTGCTTAAACCGACGATGGTTCCCCAGTCTTCCTGAAACTCGAGGTCACTCTTACTCATCGCAGAAATATAACACTCTAAGGTAGCATTATTAATTGGCTAAATCTTCGGTAGTGTGATCTCTGAATATTCGCGGAGATCCCGTTATTGCCTCATTACCGATACCATAGCTAAATATAGAATCATTAAAGTAAATAAAGATTAATAATTTAAGTATAATTGCAAACTTACATTAGATATGATTTACAAAACAGTGGGTGTGGCATAAAGAAACATTTTATATTTAACTAATTTTATAAATACACTACGTTCATATTTGTCCAACTCAGGGAATAATCCCACGACCCTTGGCAGACGCAATTAGCTACCTCACCAACGTCACGCGGTTATATGATTAAACATTCGCACGGTGAGCTTTGAAAGTGGTAATTTTTATTTTATTTTCTTGGGATGACGAACATTTACCCACATCACATGTACTTTATAAAAGGGTACCGTCCTTGCTGGCTGGAGAACTGATCTATCGACGCTCGTTGGATTTCGAAACGTACAATTTTGCCTAAAATGCACAAAAAATAATAATTGTCGGAAAATCTATCTCTACCATGAATAATATACATAATTATTTAGTAAAAGAAACATAACAAATTTAATGTTTTGAAATTAGTTTTAAGTTAAGAAATATGTCAACGCCACCACAGTGGTAAGCACATGTTACAACAATCACATTTCACTGAAAAAGATCCATTTGATTTGTCCTGGGCATCTTTTGTTTAAAAAAATATTTTAGTGTGCCCTATTGTTCAATCCAGCCGTATATAAATGAGTTTAATGAACAATTATTGGTAGTAAACACTAAGTATTGAATGGATAAACGCAACGCATGTCCAGAGTAATTACCTAGATGTTTTCATTGGATCGAACATGTCATGTAATGGACCAAATGGATTTATAGCCTTTGTTTATACAGGCTGTCCTGAAAGACACCTTTAATACCGAAAGGCACGGTTAAAACAAAAAGGTTTGAAAAGAGTAATTTCTGAGTTGCTTGCCAGGTTCTTCTCAGCAAAAGGAACCTTCCAAACATTGTAGTAACGTTTATAATTCTGTACAGTGTAATTTTTGTGCCCTTTTGACGATCTTAAAGTACTTTGTAAGAAATCTAATTAAATAAGAAATAAGACACTTCTTTAAATGATAGAAGTCTTCTGACCTATTTACCTATTTACATCTTGGGATGGTCAGGGTTAAACGGGTTAAACCATAATTTTAGTTGGGAAAACTTCGATAATAGCCTTACATATCAGGTTCTGCCTCTTTAAAAGGATCGGGAGCCACTGGGCCCCCAATATTCGTACCTTTGAAAAAAAGTTAGATTTGGGCTCTATATAATATATTTGAAGGTACCCTCTTGACTCCTGCTATAAATTTTACGTTATGCTACGGAAATATAGTAAATTTTTTTGAAGATACCAGTTTAAACTGACGCCCTAGTATATCCAATCCTATCTAAAGGGATAGATCAGGGGACGAGTGGGCCTTGACCCATTTATAAGTATATATGAAGCTTACCATAATCAGACATAAGTGCATGTAGGTTGCCACATCAAATATTTTACAAGGGGTAGGTACACCCCAAATTGACACGTCAAATATTTTACAAGGGGTGTACCTACCTCTTGTAAAATATTTGATGTGTCAACCTACCTGCCAACCTGAAGAAATTCAGTACCTACCGCTTTCCAATATGTTCGTATTATATCTTATATCGTAATAACTTAGAGCACTGGTGATTGTGGGGTTTGAGCAGTCGCCTCCTACGCAAGCAACAAGTTCGAATCCCAGCTGGGCCTGTACCAATGAGATTTTCTAAAAAAACTTTTGTAGAATGATTTCACAACACGTGCTTTATAGTGAAGTAAAACATCTTGAGGAAACCTGTATATGTCTGGGAAGTTACTCAAAACGCATGTACAGTGCCTGAGATGGCGATAGACTCAACATCTGTCACGTTGGCACTTGGTCATCTTCGGTGAAAAGTGGGTATGCCTACCCCTTCGGGGTATACAGGCGTGAGCATTTGTATGTATGTATGTAATAACTTTTGGTGTCATTTAGGACACCCTGTACATAGTCTGTGGGATCATGACGGATTACTCACAGAGGACTAATGTATTTGCGGAAGAACATGTGTTTGTTTCATAAGGTTGTGTGTGTGGTTGGCGGTTGGTATGTGATGTTACCTCGAACCGCGGAAAATGGAATATTCTGAACATTTGACCTACTAACATAATAGTAGGTAAATTATGTATATACTTATGGTTAATTATTTATATAAATAAATTGTAGCGTTTGATGGTAATTTCTGATAAACAGCTTTTCACTAAATGCATATGAAAGAAAATTGTTCCGCCTAATTTTCGAAACTACTGGACCAATTTTAACAGGCCTGTTAAAAACTGGAAAATAGCTGATATTTCAAAGAATAACTTAAGATACTTTTATTAAAAAATGGATTAAGATTCCGTGGGCCACCAATGTCATTAAGTCTACGCGGGTGAAACCGCCGCCAATAAGTAGAGTTGCTGCAAATAACACCTATTTTTCACCGATGATGATAAAGTACCAACCTGAAGGATTGTGTGTCCATCGCCGTCTAAGGCACTATACAAACGTCTTTGAAATACTTTTCAGACATATGCCTGGTGTCCTCAAAATGTTTTCCTTCACCGTAATTTTTTTATTTGTGTGTAGAACATACAATTTTAAGCATTGACTAAGCTTGCTTTAGAAGTATTTAACAATGAAATAAGTCTGAGAAATACCCTCAGCGTTAGTCACTTTGAAGTTGGTACCAATTGAAGGGTATCTTATAAGGGACGTTTAATGTATTATTGAGGGTAAATAAAAAGGATCGTGTCCCTAATACTTTCAAATTACAAGGGCAAATGTCCAGGACATGACCCTTCATTATTTTCCAAGAATAAAGCCAACAATTCCAGCACACAGTCACAGTATACACATACATAAGCTTACTAATCAGAATGGAAACTAAGACAATTTTTTTTTATTTAGTTAGTATTTTTAATACTTTTGCTAACGTTGGAGGTGTAAGTACATAAATACACACATATGCTCACGCCTGTATTCCCCGATGAAGTAAGCAGAGACAGATGGTGAGTCTATTGCCGTCTCAGGCGCCATCTTTGAATTACTCCTCAGACATATGCTGGTTTCAGCGTTGGTCTAAGAAGTTATACAAAGCTTCACCGTAAAGCACGTGGTGTGAAATCACTGCACATACGTTTTTAGAACTCACTGGGATTCGAACTTGCGTCACTTGCGTAGCAGGCGACTACTTAAGCCCGACGGCCAACACGGCTTTTTTTTAGTTAGTTTTAGGGTTGTCACTCTTAAAGTTTTTATTATTTACTCCTTAATTTACTGTGTAAGTAATGTGTTTTGACGTTTTGAAACCCTCATAAAACAAGTAAACGATTTATCGATCGTCAACGGCGTGACACCTCTTATTATGACGCTACTAAGTACTTACTACTCTATTCTGCTTATAATCTCGACGACACATCTGTGTGAGTGTCATTTCGAAACGTTTGAATCTAGTTTCTATACTGCTTGTAGTAAGCTTATATGTACCAACCTAAAGGTGCTTTGATACAGTTGAACGGACTACGCTATCGTTTGACAAACTACGTTTTTGCTTTAATTTTTTGGATTTTAATATTTTATTGAAATATCTTTTATAATGCGAATCATCTCATATATTTAATAAAGCTTAATACACTTTATTAAACATGATATCAATAAATTTTACCACATTTTTCGGTTTATAAACTACAAATATTATGCTTTATTATTTTATGTGTGTGTTGAAAATCAGAATGAGAAAGTTTCTGATGGCAGGAAATTTTAGAGTACGGAATTATAAATAGACAATTAATCTGTTAAAACTAAACACATTTTACTTTTATTATTCGTACCCAAAATGTGAATGAAAATATAAAAAAGACTTATTTATTATGTTGTTCTCATTTTGTTGGGCGATTATTTGTTGCTACACCTACATACATACATATGCTTACGCCTATATTCTCCGAAGAGGTAAGCAGAGATTTTGTAAAAACAACACCCACATTACACCGAATATGATTCAGTTTCAACGTGACAGAAAGTGAGTCCATCGCCCTCTCAGGCACTATACATACGTCTTTGAATTACTTCTCAGACGTATGCAGGTTTCCTCACGTGGTGTGAAATCACTGTACATAAGTTTTTTTTTAGAAAAACTCATTGGTACAGGCCCTGCTGGGATTCGACTTGCGCCGCTTGCGTAGCAGGCGACTGCTCAAACCCCGAGGCCACCACGGCTCTTATAATACTGTAATGATGTTAAAATGGTTTCTCAATAAATAAAAAAATATATTGTGCTAATGTTTCGCAATCCTCTCTCAACCCATCGGCCTACATCAGAAGACAGATGTCCATTGTCGATAATTGAAGTGACTACTAGTACGCCTAATTATGTGATTACTACGACCAGTCGATGCCGGTCGGACGTTTCCGAAGAGCTCGTTACTCCCACAGAATACTAATGCCAGCCGGTTATGGATGAGATAAGTTTCAAACCCAAATCACAAAATAGAAAAGTAACAAAAGGACAGCTGCCCTTTTGTTACTATTGCAGCTTCCTAAATTACTTGAGGGTCGTCGCAGACACGCTTAGACTCGTGTGCACGATGACCTCATATAAATTTTAATAAATTTACCGCAAAATGCTTGTTATGTGTGCATCAAGTAGGTACAGAGGTATCGAGGCTTTTCAGGTGTTCATTTAAGTCATCGGCTGGAACTTAAAGATAAAAAACCCTAACTTTTATTAATTGTTTCGCGTTATATTTACTACTAGCGGACCTCACGCGGTTTCACCCGCGTAGTTCACGTTCCCTTGGGAGTACGGGGATAAAATAAAAGCCTATGTTGCTCGCTGATGATATATCCAATGGTGTAAAAATTTTCTCGCTGATGATGTAGCTATTCAATGGTGAAAGAATTTTGAAACCGGTCCAGTTGCTTTTGAGCCTATTCATTACAATCAAACAAACAAAGTTTTCCTCTTTATAATATTAGTGTAGATTTAATATTAAAGTAAAGTGTAGTTGTTAGATGTCACTAAAAGTTCACTCCTTATTGGATGATATGTGGGAACATAAGACAATTATTATTTGAATGATAAATTAAAATCTTATAATTAAATCTCAAAATTTTCTAAAATAAACGTCAACATTTTTTTTTAAATTTTTTGATTTATATTTTTTATTTAACTATCTTTGCCTTGTGGTTTCATCCGCATAGATTTAATTTAATTCCCACGGAAACCTATATGTTTTTAAAACAAAAGCAGCTTATGTTACTCCTTGTAATATTAGCTTTCTGCCAGTGAAAGTCCCGTTAAAATCGGCCCAGCCGTTTCAGAGAATACCCGGAACAAACAGACTGACAGACACAGAGAAAAATTTAAAAATAGTTTTTTCTATATCAGTACTGTGTATATTTTCTTATGCATTTAGGCAAATGTGTAATTTTGGAATTACTAGAAGATACTTCGATGTTATTTACATGTAAAGAGTGATATGTACCAGCCACACTAAAACATACATCTATGAATTTTTACTCAGACATGTGTCAGTTTTGCTCGCAATGTGCAATATTCGTACACTAAAGGGAAGCCGGCCTTTCGTAATAGTCTATTTGGTGCCCGAATTACGAGGGCTTTGTCTTCAGAAAATATGCTATTTAAAATATTTTATTATGCCTACAGCGCCGCAATGGGAATAGGAATGGACAAGTAACGTCCCGGATATATTCAGGGAATCTTATCGTCATTGTTTCAAGTAAATGGGGATTGGGACAAAATATTATAACGATATTACATGCTCTGCACGTTTTTGCTGATTTATACATATATATAGATAAATAAAATGTTGGTGTCTTATTGTCATTCCAAATTAACAGATTGTCACTAAATGTGTATGATAGTTTATAACACGGTTCTTTCATTTAAAATAAAACTAATTTAAAAACAATTTCTATCTGTTTGTTCCGGTAAATCTCTGAGGCGACTGGGCCAATTTAAAGGGGACATTCTGGCAGATAGCTGATGATACAAAGAGAACTTAAGACTACTTTGCTTTAAAAAAAAGGATCACTAATCACAAATTAAACATATACAAAACATTATATACAACTAGCTAGATTTAGTTTTATATAATATTTTTTTCGCAATAAAAGGTGGCATATGTCCTTTCTCAGGGTCCAAAGATTGTCTGTGCCAAATTTCATCAAAATCGGTTGAGAGGTTTAAGACGGAAAGCGTAACAGACAGACAGACAGAGTTACTTTCGCATTGATAATATTAGTAGGGATTAACAAACGTACTAGTCGCCATGGATTCCTCATGGATTCCACCATTAGAACTGAACCAAATTAAAATGGGACCACTAGGGAAGCATCACCAGAGAATTTAAAAAAAAAACCCCAGGACTAAAGTTCTGAGGTAACAAACATAAAAAAATCATACAATCGAATTGATAACCTCCTTTTTTTAAGTCGGTTAAAAATAAAATACCATCGGGCACCTACCTCATTGGACTAAGTATAATTAGCCTTGCTAATAAGTTTCATGAGAAATTTATGTATTTTTGAACCATATGTTCATCCACTGATATTGAGCCGTGGTGGCCTCGGGGTTAGAGCAGTCGCCAGCGGGTCTTGTACCAATGAGTTTTTCTAAAAAAACTTACGTACAGTGATTTCATACCACGTGCTTTACGGTGAAGGAAAACATCGTGAGGAAACCTGTATAAGTCTGAGAAGTAATTCAAAGACGTATGTATAGTGCTTGAGACGGCGATAGACTCACCATCTGTCACGTTGGCACTTAATCAAATTCGGTGAAAAGTGGGTGTTGTGATTATAACACCTCTGCCTACCCCTTCGGGGAATACAGGCGTGAGCATATGTATGTATGTATGTTCATCCACCAAGTGTATTGATGTTAAAGCCACGAGCTAACTAGCTAGATTGTACAAAAACAATCCAATTCCCTCCTCTGTTATGTCTATATTTCATCTTGCGGCATAAGCGAATCAAGCAACTTATCCATCAATCATAAATATTAAATAATTGGCTGCCTGCGTAGCCACGTAATTTCACAACGTTGCAACTTATTGATTCCGGATTGAATAAGTCAGAAAGTTAATTCTGAAAGGCTTCCATTAAGTTTACTCCGAATTGCGGGAAACTTTTGTATAATTTTGCCTAACTTTTTCACTCACCTCTTAAGCCCGGACGCTTTTCAGCAACACCAAATGGAAACATATATATTTCGTGTGCATACAGAATGTTTATTAAAGTGCATCATAATGTTAACACTGACATGTATTTATTTATTTATCTATCACCATTTATGTACCATCATCTATACATCTATATTTTATTTATCTATAAACATATAAACAAATAAATAAAATTGAAGTGTCTGTTTGTAATTCCAAAATACCAGCTTTTCACAAATTCCATATGAAGGTATATACAGTACAGACAAAGAATTAAAAAAAAAAACTCTGTCTGTCTGTCTGTTTATACCGTCTAATCTCTGAAACGGCTGGACCGATTTTAACGGGACTTTCACTGGCGGATAACTATTTTTACAAGGAGCAACATAGGCTACTTCTAATTTTAAAAAATAAGTAGGGCTCCGCGGCCCACCCATGAAATTAAGTCTACGCGGGTGAAACCGCGGGGCGTAGCTAGTATACAAAAATAGTGCTTAATTCTGATATAATCTTAACCTACACCTGAATATAATATTGTCGTCCATGTGAAGTCGTTCAGTGACCCCGAAAACAAGTCCACCCGCGATGCGGTCGCAATGGGCGAATAGACTCGCGTAATAGACGCACATTTTAATAAATTGGTGCGCGCACGAGGGACATTCACCAACGGTTGCTTCCGTAAAGCATGCTGCATACATAAGCATAGCTTTGAACCATACACAGCATCACCTGAAGTAAATATAATCAAATTGATTTGGCTACGAGATTATAAAGTTAAAGAAAATATCACGGCGTCAAATTTCAACAAATCAAGTATTTTTGTGCGTATTTTGTTTAAACAATCATTCAAAATCCAGTTATGCAAGCATACTCATCATCATCTCCATGGCCTTATCCCATACATTGTTGGGGATTGATTCAACCCGATGTGACTGATAACCTGATTTTTATACGAAGCGACTGCCATCTGGCCTTCACAACCCCTTTGACGAGGAAAATCTGTGATCTGGGTTAAACCAGTTGTCAGATTATTTTAGACTTCCGACTGACCTGTAACGATTGGCAAATGTAAGCATACTATATATGAGCAGAACACGAACTGATTCATTTTTCACAATGTACCTACTGGCGGGTAGATTGGGGATGTCGTAATTTTTACGGCAATATTATAACCATCTCAACATATATTTTTTCAATTCTGTTCATCATACCATTCTTCAACTTGCAAACTGTCTCTTATCACACCATTTTTCATTCGACCATTCAAATATACTTTTAGAGTGTAAATCAAATTCATAGTTTCTTACAAGTTTTTACAAAGCATTTTCATACAATTTGTGGGAAAGCAACTTTGAACTCAGCAGAAATATTAATTATTTTGTTAAGAAACTATTTCTCATTTCACCCTCTCTTCGTCAAGGCTCAGCCCGACGCCCTTTCTCCTTTAAATTATGACTTGCCCTTTGTAATGAGTGGGCTTTTTATCTCTTTCAGCACTTTTATCTCGCAATATATTGGGTGAGATAATTTCTATTATGAAAATGAATTTATGTTGTATTTTTTTGCATTGTCCTTCGCACAGAGGTTTTGCTTCTACTGGTACGTGCTACGTTTTCTTTAACTAATTTATTTTTATGCGAAGGAAAAGGTAGATAAATAGTAAATATAAACGTTTATTAAATAATATTATTATGTTAAGAAACAAAGGCGGAGTTCACCAAACGAGTAGATGGATGGGTGACCGTCCGAGTGTACTCCGAGAGTACGTTAAGCCGTCGGGAGCCGTCGTAACCGGGAGGTTACCAATTTAACATTTTTGGCAATCGTTACAGGTCAGTCGGAGGCCTAAGAGTCTGACAAGTGGTTTAACCCAGATTACCGATTTTTCTCGTAAAAGGGGTTACTAAGGTCGGATGGCAGTCGCATTGTATAAAAAACAGGTGATCAGCCACATTGGGTTGAATCAAGTGCCAACTCCAAAAATGTATGGGATAAGGCCAGGGAGATAATGATGATATTCAGAAGCTTGAACACCAACATTGGATGCAACATTTATTATTTTTATTACAGTTAAAATTGGCAGTCTCTTCTAATTGAACATCAATCTCAATCTCAATTTTGTATTTTTGTATCTTCTAGAACAATACTCATACTTTTTAAAATTCGCACACAAAGCTTAAGAAAGAAAGTTTTAGCACTTAGGTGTCGTTACGTGATTTGTAAACACAAAGTTTAACTTTATTATTTAACTTATTTATTCTTATATATAAGTTAACCGTCCTTCAAGCTCAGTGTCAACTAACAGCGATTTACGCCAATAGCGAACTTTTCCATCGCAATATTACCTACATTGAGGTTACTGTGTGGCGGTGACAGGTATATCGGTGTGACGAGTTGGAAGCTAATAAACTTCGCCAACATACTTCAAACGCACTTTCATTTGTTTTGCTTTATAATATACTAGAATAGCTAAGAGATAATGGGGCTAACACTGATCATTTAAGCAGTGCTTATTAAGAACTTCTAAGCCTTGTAGTTTCATTTTGGCCAAAGCTAAGAAATAGTTTGCCCCAATATGCTTTGGGCTAGGTGATTTTATGAAAGAGGTCGGAACTAACATTTTATGACAATGTTGCAGTTAGCTTACAATCAAATCTTATAAGTATAAGGGCAACGTGATTCAAATTCATAATGTCTTTATTTGGTTAGACTTTTAATTAAGTACTTTCATATCGTCTGAAGGACATGATTGTGCAGGATTATCCATGATACTGATGAAATTTGTGAAGGGTGTTTTTTAAATACTTTAGTGTGGGTGTGCCCCTAAGTGTTTGTGATATCTTACTATTGTGCAGGCGAAGTTGATGGCGGTAGTTTCGTTATACAAACTAATATATACCTATTGATAGCCGCTGTGACCTTGGGGTTTGAGCCGTTGCCTGCTACGGAAGCGACGCAATCTCAAATCCCAGCGGGGCCTGTAGCAATGTCTTTTTCTTAAAAACCTATGTGCAGTGATTTTTCACCACGATGAATGAAAACATCTTGAAGAAACCTGCATATGTCTGAGAAGTAATTCAAAGACGTATGCATAATGGCTGAGGCGGCGATGGACTCACTATCTGTCACGTTGGCACTTAATCATCTTCGGTGAAAAGTGAGTGTTGTTATTACAACATCTCTGCCCACCATATCGGGGAATACATTTGTGAGCATATGTATGTATACAGACTTTTGTCCTTATTCGTATGCGGACATTTGTCCTTATTCGGAGACGAATATTTGTGAAAAAAAATATTTCTTCAAATTTGGTACAATAATAAAATCAAAATAAAGAAACATGGGATTTATTTTGATCCTGAGTGCCAGATGTGTGGGTTGCTTTTACGAAATCCTTATGTGTTCTTTGGCATGGCGTTGCTATACAAGTAAAATTTTTAATTTCCTCATTCGCATTTAACTTGCTTAAAAAGATAATTATTTAAAAGCATTTAATAGGTACTTATGTGAAAATACGGTGAAATTATACCAAAATTGTTCAAGTGAATAAATAAGCGTATAAAAAGGAAGACGTTTAAGCAGTAAAATTCTGTTAATTCCACCCTAATTTCGAATGGCGTAACGACAAGCAATTACCAGCTATTGTGTTGACTCAAGTATACTTCAACAAGATAAAGTTGGCAGTCAATTTAATTTAGCGAAGGTCCAGTCAAATATATAAATGGTTCCAGATGCTTCAAGCACTTACATAGAGTAAAGTCACGTTCCCAAAACTGGTTGGTTTTAAAAACTATTACAAACTATTATATGCAGGTAATTTTACCTTAAACCGTATCTTTTGGCAGATATACATAAGTATACAGGTTGTCCTCAATGTCACCTTTTAAGTCTTCAATAATCATTTATTGCTAATTAGATGTGTAACGACTACGCGGCAGGCCTCGTAGGAGATGGCGGGATGAGCTTGATGCTTTCAGGAGCGATTGGGAGAAGACTGCTGAGGACAGAGAAAGTTATAAAGTGGAAGGGAGCCCTTTGCCTAGCAGTGGGATACTACAAGCTAATAAGAAAAAATGTGTAGCCTTTATTTCGCGGAACTATTAAAATGTGGCCTAAGTTAATCCTAGTAACATCAGCTATCTGCCAGTGAAGAAAAGACACTTCAGTTTTATTTATCTAAAAAATAAAAAATATGCTCACGTCATCCCAGAAGGGTCCCCGAAGGGGTAAGCAGAGGTGTTGTAACAACAACACCTACATTTCGCGTGAGCATATGTATAAATATATAGATTTCTTTAAACATACGTGTACATTATATTTGCATGCAGTCATCGCCTATAATTATGATGATATTTAATATTTAATATATTTAGTTTTACGCTCCTGTGTGCCTTAGAAATAAGATAACGATGTTTGTGCTAGCCAAATTTAATGTATTAAATTCTCGTGTCGCGAAGTTTGTTACCAAACTCCTCCGTATCGGCTGGACCAATTTGTATGAAATGTTGTGTGCCCATCGGGTAGGTCTGAGAACCGGCCAACATCTACTTTTAAGACCCCTAAATGACTTAAGGGTTATCTATGCCAAAAATATATGGCAGTAAGTAAATAAATATACGTTATGTGGGTTGTTATTTTGATGAATTAATATATAAAATCGGTTCAAGTGGTTATGAAATTAATCATTACAGACAAGAAAAGTACAAATAGTTTCTGTTTTTAGTATCTGTTAAGAAGTATATAATCTGCCTTTTATGTACCTCAGAAAGTAGAATTATTTTGACAGGCAGTTCGTTTGAATGAATATTTTATTTATTTCCCCTGTCTGTGGAACACTGTGAAATATGTAGTAGGAAATAAAAGTTGATATTTCAGGTCAACTTACCGGAGTTATTTTGATTGATTATGAATTATTTGACTGAATACAATATTGTTGGGATTGCATGAAATATTTTACATTACACAATTATTATTTTGCATTCGCATTTGAATTCCAATATTAACAAGAAATTAATATAGGAAAGGAAATATCCATAATGTTTCCATATTCCAAAATTAACAACGCAAATATTATTTACTCAATTTGCTTTGGATTGATATTTGGCACCTGAACAATCTGGAAAATATTTCTATGATCATTTGGTGCTAGGAAAGTCCATTCCTATTTTGCCAACTGTCAGTGGTTTATAAGTAACCGTTAATACACAATAATTAATAAATATTCGTATTCTTCACGTTTGGCATATTTAAGGAAGTACTATATATAGAACACAATCCCCCTGATTTAAGCGAAGAATAGACCAAACTTGGATACGAACTTGTTTCGCTTACGTTGGAGGTGACTGCTCAAACCCCAAAGCTACCACGGCTTTCAGCTTTCTATAGGTCGTAAATTCTTATTACAAAAAGTGTTAAATTTGTGATGATCAAACACTGAAAATCAATATGAAGGTAGGCAAGGTTAAATTGTTTATCACGGCAGCACTAAGGCAAAGATAGATATAACGTCTGAGGCAGAAGTAAGGAATATTTAATGTTGTAACTTAGGCTCAGATTTCTCTTGTAGAGTCTAATATTCAAAGTTCGTGGTATTCTGTCAAAAACCTCCTTTACCGTCTTTTTGAAATCAAATAATGAAATTGTCAAATCCAATTGTATGATATTAATTTCATTAAAATGCTTATATAATTTCTCAGCATTGCGTTGAAGTTATTTGCGTGAAATTGAAATTGCTTTATTTATTGTCAGATATCCTAGTAATAAGATTGTAAATACTTCAACCGTTTCAATAAGGCTTAATTAATTTACATAATTTACTGCTAAAGCAACTTAACAGACTGGTATTGATTAAAATTATAATTGTAAGTTACATTGTAGGAAATTCTATTCGCTACAATATCATACCTTGTGTTGTCCGACTACTGGGCTACTAGCTTTATGGTGATGGAAGCCTGCATATGTATGAGAAGGAATTCAAACACGTATGTATAGTGGTGGAGACGGACATCGACATACCATCTATCATGTGTATCACGTATGTAGGACAGGTAGGGCATTACGGGATCTCATGTTCGATATTTGGAGCTGCCTGATTGTGGCTGAATCTCCATCTGGAGTGTTCGTCCACTTTATGAATAGCTTATTATAGCTATGTTCCCAAAAAGGCTTTTAAGAGATTTCGTCGATTCATACCATGGTACGAAACAGCAAAGTACTCAATATTTTTTAATACAAATTTCATAAAGTACAATCACGTAGAGTAGACGGTTTATGTATTTCGGTGACAGTGACATTTCCTTACAGTGTATAATCGTCTAATTACAAGTTTCATTAATATTATAAAGAAATCCACCTTAGATAAGATGACTGTCAAATTTTAATACTGAGTCAAAGCTATCTTTGAGCAGTGTTGTTTTGAGCAGTAAGGTCAACATGTAGGGGAAAAAGTAAGTAAAGTTGATAGTATGTTAAGCACAGGGTTTATGGTTTTTTATAAGGTAGGCAACGCGCGAGTGCCACTAGCGTTACAAGCATTCATCAGCTGCCCTACGGTAGCTTACTATTACGCGAAGTAACCGCTTGTTTCTCAGCTTAGTACTTAGTATATAATAACGTTGTCTCTTACTACTTTTCACTGGAAGTACGTTCGTTAATGCAGTACTGGTATTGCAACTCTCTTAGCTATTCGTTCTGGAACCACCGTGAGGTTAGCTTTTTGAGAGGGTGGATCTTATTTATTTATTTAGGTGAAGACCTAAATAAATAAATAACATTGGATACATTGTATATACATTTTAAATGCTCTACATATTGCAGAAGAACACAACAATCAGATTATTTTTTAAACTAAACAAAATTTAATATCAATTATTTTAAAGAAACTGTGGTGGAGACTAATTTGAGACCGAGAGTAGTGGTGTGCCACAGGGGAGGCCTATTCCCAACAGTTAGTTCATGTGGGCTGAATATGATTAAAGAGGAAAATCAGCAAAGAAAAATTCTAAATAATTTTTAAAATAAGCATCTTAAATCTGTACAGGGGTATGCTTAACTCAACACCATCGTTCCCTTTGGATAGCGCATACTGCATCCTACAGAGTCTTGCCATTATTGAATTATGTCCGAGGTTAGTTCTGAAACATAGCGGAACGAATATCTTAAATGTATTTCTTCTTGGCAATCGTGAGGGAGCATTTAACTTAACATCGGCAACCTTTTGCCAATTTATGAAAACATGACGCAAGATTGAATCTTAGCGGGGCCTGTGACCAATGAGTTTTTCTAGAAACTTATGTGCAGTGTGAAATCACACCACGTGCTTTATGGTAAAGGAAAACATCGTGAGGAAACCTGCATATGTCTGAGAAGTAATTCAAAGACGTATGTATAGTGCCTCAGACAGCGATAGACTCTATAGATAGATAGATCTCTCACGTTGGCACTTAAGCATCTTCGGTGAAAAGTGGGTGTTGTTATCACAACACCTCTGCCTACCCTTACCCATTCGGGGAATAGAGGCAGGAGCATATGTATGTATGAACGAGTACCAGAAGAAATAATTATAGGTTATTTAACTTGCGTTCTGGGAAAACTGTTTAATTTTCAACGTTAATTAACAGTTTAGAAATTAATTATCTCTCATCTCGTTTCTCGCAATCATACAATACGTATTCGAACTATGTAATTTATAGATGTAATTTTATTATATATTTTCATCATTGTAAAATTATTAAAATTTTTCACTTCACTTAATATGAATAACATTATAAACGATGATTTCATATTTTTAAACACAACTTTACGATGGAAAAAGATACAGGCTACAGTTTGCTACCGCGTCGGTTGTAAATTACAAGTAACTAAGATTTTAATGACTTGCCATATTGTCAAACAGTTGCCGTGGAGGCCTTGGGGTTTGAGGAGTCGCCTGCTACGCAAGCGACGCAAGTTCGAATCTCAGTGGGGCCTGTATCAATGAGTTTTTCTAAGAACTTATGTACAGTTATTTCATACCACGTGCTTTACGGTGAAGGAAAACATGAAAACATCGTGAGGAAACCTACAAACGTCTGAGAAGTAATTCAAAGACGTAAGTATAGTGTCAGAGACGGCGATAGACACACCCTCCGTTACGTTAGTACTTAATCATATTCGGTGAAATGTGGGAGTTATTGCTAATACACCTCTGCTTACCCTTTCGAGGACCCTTCTGGGATGGCGTGAGCATATAAATATTATAATATAAATATAAGAATAAAATTTGGAATAGCGTTTAATCTGTATCATACAAACAAATAAAACACTATTATGAAATTATTCTTACCTATAAAATCATATGAGTTCTCTTATATTCCAAATTAGCTGTACCCCGCGGTTTTACCCGTGTAGAGTTATTACATAGGTGACCCGTGGAACCCTACAGTTTTTTTTAATAAAAGTATCCTATGTTGCCCATTGTAAAATTAGCTATCTGCAAGTGAAAGTCCCGTTAAAATCGCTCCATCCGTTTCGGAGATTCGCCGGAACAAACAGACAGATAGACAGACAGAGAAACTGGGAAAAAACAATTAAAATCTATTATTTCATGTCAGTACCGTATATACTTTCATATGCATTTAATGAAAAGCTGTTATTTTGGAATTACAAATAAATACTTCTATTTTTTCTGTATGTATATGTATGTATGTATCTATAGATATAGATAGACAATAATACGTGTCAAATTCAACCGACACGATACATAACCATTATTTGATCCGATACTACGCTTCAATCTATAAATTCGGAATAAAAATGCCGTTTGATACATGGGTAATGTTTGAATACCTACTTAATTTTGTTGAATATTCATGATTCTCGATGGACGCGAATTGTTACGGTTGAATGACGATTGGATTGTTTTATGTTCGAGAGAGAAATAAGAACGCGGTCCAAAAACACAATGAAGAAAATATATCAAAGTAATGTTATACGATATCTACTTTTTATCCCAAATGGGTGAGTTTCTGTGTATGACCGTTACACATAAACTGAATGTATAGTTTCATTTTAATTAACAAAATATATAAAACCAGCTGTGTCCGGCGGTTTCACCCGATGAACTAAATTTAATGGGTGGCCCGCAGAATCGTAATGTTATTTTTAAAACAAAAGTAGCCTGTTAAAATCCATCCAGTCATTTCGGAGATTAGCCGGAACAAACAAACAGACGGAGAGACGGAGAAAAAAAAATATTTTCATTTCTGTTATATACTTTCAAAGAGCCGTGGTGGCCTTGGGGTTTGAGCAAGTTCGAATCCCAGCGGGGCCTGTACCAATGAGTTTTTCTAAAAAACTTATGTACAGTGATTTTACACCACGTGCTTTACGGTGAAGGAAAACAACGTGAGGAAACCTGCATAATTCTGAGAAGTAATTCAAAGACCTATGTATAGTGCCTGAGACGGCGATAGACTCACCATCTGTCACGTTGGTACTTAATCAAATTTGGTGAAAAGTGGGTGTTGTGATAACAACACCTCTGCCTACCACTTCGGGGAACACAGGCGTGAGCATATGTATGTATGTACTTTCATAATATGCATTTAGTGAAAATCTTCTATAGATATAGATTTTGACGCAGTACAGTAACTATTCTTATGTATTAAATTAATTATTGAAGTAGTTCAAACGCAAAATATGTAAGAAGATATTTTTAATTGCAAAAATATTTTTGTTTTAATAGTTCATTTAGGCTTTAAAGTTTAGGCTTTATAACATCACGCTGCGACCATACGAGCGAAACATCATTAAGCTAGTTATTCATTATAATGTATGTAATATCCTATATATGTATGCCTCAAATCATATAATTCTAGACATTTAAACCCTAATAAAACGAGGGGTTAATAATAAGAGTAGGTAGTTTAAGCTTACGAGTATATCATTGCTAAGTGTCAACATTAAAGGCACATGATATATGACATGTCATTACTGGGTGGTTTCCGAGCCAGCTGTGTGTTCACACCCGTAATGATACCCTGTGACCAGTTACAACAGCTGAGCAATCATGAACGGATATCGATTTCAAAGCAATGTTTACACTTTTGACACCATGGTCTGTAACACACGTAAGCCGAGAAGCCGTTCTGAACTTGGGTTTAGGATTCCCGTAATTCGATTTGAAAGTGTGTTGATTCAAACGAGATTCTATTCGCTGGAATAAATCGGATACTAATTGGTGTTATTCAAATCGAATCTATAAAGGCCACTATAGATTAGCAAGATTTTGATAAATAAAAGAGCCTCGTTGTTTGTGTTGCCCCGTGTTAGCCTCGGGGTTTGAGCAGTCGCCTGCTACGCAAGCGACTCAAGTTCGAATCCCAGCGGGGCCTGTACCAATGAGTTTGATTTCACACGACGTGCCTTACGGAGAAGGAAAACATCATAAGGAAAGCTGCATATGTCTGAGAAGTAATTCAAAGACGTAAGTATAGTGCCTGAGACGGCGATGGACTCACCATCTGTCACGTTGGCACTTAATCATAGTCGCTGAAATGTGGGTGTCGTTGTTATAACACCTTTGCTTACCCCTTTGGGGAACCTTCTGGGATGGCGTGAGCCTATTTTTATTTATTTTTGAAATCACACTTCAGTAAACAGTAAACAGCTTCCTTCAATAAGGTTTAAACAGAGGTTGCACCAAGTTGTCTGTCCCTAATTCCTGAGACATATTCTCACTATCCCGATAATCGGACGACATCGTGATCGTGACTGGAAGGTAATTGATGAGATATACCGGATAGCGTGGCGTGAGCCCTAAGCCCAGGTCGATAAGGGATGATTAGATCGAACTTAAAAGTTTGTCATGAGTTTGAGTGCTCAGTGAAAATAATGGGGATAACTTCGCATTTATTTATTAGCCATATGAGATCAGCGCTCATAGCTCGTGACGTCACCTGTAAATATTAGTTCAATCAGGGAATTGCACTCCGATATCTCAAGCAAATATTACCGCTGACTCACTGACGCGAATATGATGCCAGAGCGTCTAATATCTAAGAAATGATCTATTTAATTTCAAAGGAGTTACAGAGTATTTTTATTAATAAAGTAGTTCGTATTCATACTTCGGACTTCCCTTTTATGTAAAGTCGGCCTATTAGTTACTATAAATAAGGTTAACACGCTCAGGTAATATCCAATTCAGAAAGGTTAGCATTTGTAGCCTTATCAAATATGAATTGCGTAATTATCGATCGTATGTCAAACATTATGATCGTAAAGGTCTCACGTGGCGTAGACCGGTGGCGAGGAAGACAATAATATCAGATTTTCGAAATATATATGCTCACGCCATTCCAGAAGGGTCCCCGAAGGGGTAAGCTGAGGTGAGGAACAACAATACCCACATTTCCCTGAATATGAATAAGTGTCCACGTGACATAGGGTGAGTCCATCGCCGTCTTAGGTCGTCTTTCAGTAGGAAAGTTTTTGAGAATGTTGAACTGGTGAGAAGAAGTTACGTCACATTATGAACTCAGGGCGTTACCTACTAACAGACTGAAAAAGTGGTAGGGAATAACGGGATCTCTCGTTTGATTTGAAGCTGCCCGACTGGTTGTGGACTTTACCTCAAACTCATAAATATATTTATTCTATTAGATTTCAACAAAGAACTTTCAAATCATCATAATGACATTATTACACAGGATTATACATGCATCTTATAGAAGAAAGGTAATGTTACCTTGACTGCTGTGTAAGGTCGTCAGTGCTTCATGGAAGGGAGGAGTAGGAGTTGAGACTCGCAAGTGACATTTGGTGTTACAAGTATTTATAGACTATATTTATATAGGCTGCGATTTCTTGTAAGTATATATATGATATAGTAGCAGTTCAGATATGTAAATGAAAGATCCAGTGTAGAACCGCATAAATAACCGACAGTCAGTTATGCCTGTCCAATATGATTGTTATAATAAGAGCTTCATAACATACGTGGGTGAGCGTTTGAGTTAGTCTACTAGTCCAGGGGTCTACTCTCTTACTCAGAAAACAATCTTAGCAAACGGATGTAAAGTATCGCTTTCTTTTTATCAAACTCAAGCTTTCGTTCGTTTAATAATTTCATTAATGTAGGTTTAGAATAAAACGTCAACAATTTCTCTAGCAGACCACGTTTTGTTACACGGGATTCAGAGAGATACTTTTAAAAAAAATATATATATTTAAACTGTAAAATATTAGGAATGATTAATATACTAATTAAATTGTTCGGAAACAGAAAGTGAGTCTGTCTTCTAACCCATTCCGACTCGAAGACTCATCTGAATGGATAGCTAGTTTCTATCCAGTCCATGACTGATAATTATGCTGACGAGAGCAGTCCCGTCAGCCAATCTTTATACATGAATGTGCTATAACAGAACGTTTTTTTTATAACGAATAAGAACCGCGGTAGGAACTATGGGAACTTTCGGCCAAAGCTTCGTTTTTGGAAAGAGTGAGTAGGTATGCCCCCTGATTCGTTATTTCGTCGTCGGCGAAAAGGCCAAACATAATGGTTAATATATTCGCGAAACACACCTTCGTAACAGTTTCAGAACACTTGGTTGGAGATAGCAGAAATGGGGTAAAGCCGAGTTTTGAGGTCACATGATTTTCTTTGGTAGCTAACTAACAGCGTAATACATTATGTGGATTGACATTATCTATTCAAAGATCGTGTGAGTGATAGGTGCCCTTAAAAACTAAATAAAATTTTACTAGCATCACTTCATTTCGTCTTATTAATGTGAATACTTTACATAATATGACGTGTTATAAACACTTCTAATATAAAAACTCAGTATTTTGAATTATGTTGTATCCCGGTTGACAATTCAAAAGAGCTATTTGTACAGTTAGTGGAAAAGTAATTACCCACATTTATTGAGTTATTTAATTTTTACGTTTAAATGTCATCAAATATATGATTATACTTTCTTCGGTGAAACGAGGTTTGGGGACTATTCCGGGAATATATATTAAAAAATGTTCAATAAAAAAAATCATAAGCAATTTAATTATTTCATAATTAAATAAGTATCCTAAAAATACTATTTTGAAACAAAAGTTCAAATCAGTATATTTCGGTTGTAATTATTTGTGACACGCAATGTGAATTAATTTAAGTTGACATTTTATTGAGTGAATTTACTAGGTTCTTATTTTAAAACTCGTAATTATTTATTCAATTATTATTATTATTATATAAAAATAAATACAAATAAAATATAACTCAATATATCATAAATAAATAATTAATTATTCACGCATCAAAACATTCATGCCACTTTACTAAATGTGTAAAATCACACGTATTCCGATTATACTAGATGGAATCTAATTAAACCACAATTGGAATTAACGAGGATCTAATACGCTTCCATTATAAGACATGACACAATAAATACCTAAAAGTAGTAACAAAGCTACAAAAGAACGGTTAGGCGTAAAAAAAAATATTCGCCAAAAATCAATAAAAAACGACGTGCTGGAAAATAATAAGCTACTTATGAATTATATTTTATTATTTATTGGATAGGAATAGTATTCTTTCATCGATAATTTTGGGAATCGAGTTATTTATATTAAGCATAAATACGGAGAAACTACAGCCATTGAAATTACATATTCATTTTACATATATTTTCATTCATTGGTAATAAAACATTACTAAATACTCAACCTCTGCACAGTGAATTGTTCGAATTCCACCTCTCGACTGTGTTAATCCTAGCCTCTTTGAAATGAAGCATGCATTTCTGTACACCAAAATACATACATAATTGGGGCACGTACATAAAAAAAAAATTCTTCTCCGCAAACAAAATAAATTACCAATTTTGATCTCTCTGATGCAGCCCTCATCACCTCCTTATCCCACTCATCGTCGGAGTCAGCACTTGATTGAACCCGATGCATTCAGACCTATCAAATGTAAATCTGCAGTCAAACAACCCTTTTTAGTTAGTAAAGCACCATATTAATATAAATTTGATAGTATTCGGGGAACTATATTATGCTAATGCAGCTTTTATGGCGCCATAAAATAGGAGGATAGTGATAAACTCCGCCCTTTACATCTACTCACATCACGTTATGACTGTAAATCGACCTCTCAATGTAATATTATAGCTGAATACAGTGAGAGTACCGAACACAAATCCTAGGTAAACAAAGTTCTTATCATCATCATCTCTATCCCGGGTAGGCACTTGATTCTAAACGATGTGGCTGATCACCTAATTTGCCGATTTCCCTTTTACAAGGAAAATCGGCAATCTGAGTTAAGCCAGTAGTCAAACTCTCTTAGGCCTCCAACTGACCTGTAACGACTGTCGAAGATGTTCAATTGGCAACCAGGACTGACAGCGTTATGTGTTCACCGAGGCACGGAGGGAACTTCGCTGATCGAATTATATACGCAATAGAAACTGGGCCACGAGCGCCTCAACATCGTCCTTAGTAGACAAAATATTCAACAATTATACACTTGCGTGAGAATAAATCGGCCACCACCAGGTGCCTTGAATTGGTACAACATATTACATATTTTCATTTGGTAAAAAGAAGTATTTATTGTAATACTGTGTGATTGACTCAAATGAAGACGTCTTAATATATTTTTTATGCATGACACATAATAATATGCACGGCCTGCAGAGGCCGCACATTCAAGTCCTACCTCGTGTTTGTATTCGCGTTAACTAAATCAAACCTGTATCAGAGCCACTACTTGGGTGTGGCTGGAGAGGTATACAGTTTCACACAGAGAAATAATGTTTGAGTTAATCATCTCCCGGGCATTATCCCATACATTGTCGGGGTTGGCACTTGATTCAACCCGATGTGGCTGATCACCTGATCTTTATACGAAGCGACTGCCATCTGACCTTCGCAACCCCTTTTTACGTGGAAAATATGCGATCTGAGTTAAACCAGTTGTCAGACTATTTTAAGCCTCCGACTGACCTGTAACGATTGCCAAAGATGATAAATTGGCAAACAAAGAAGAAATATACAGGATTATAAATGTTTCTTGGTTGATTCCTCCACATGTTCCTGAGAAAAAGGTCTTGACATAAATACGATGTCCTATAAATATAAGGGCCCCTTTTATATTATACATACTAGCTGTGCCCCGCGGTTTCACCTGCGTAGACTTAATTTCATGGGTGACCCGCGGAACCCGAATTATTATTTTATTTAAAAGTAGCCTTAGTTACTCCTTGTAACGTTAGCTATCTGCAAGTGAAAGTCCCATTAAAATCGGCCCGCCGGTTCGAAGATTAGCCGGAACAAACAGACAGACAGAGAAGAATTTAAATAGTTTTTTTTTTATGTGAGTACCGTAAATACCTTTCAAAGACACTTCAATTTTATTTATCTTAATGGTAATGTAAATTTATATATTTACCAGTATAATCAATATACCTTTTCAAACATTTCCAAGAGTCCCGTGTAAACCAATCTAAATTTAACTGGAGTGTTGCGATTACGTAAGTAAGTATCGATGTTAAAACTCGTATCGCCAACTTGAGTGGTCTGAAAATCCAGGCAGACGACCTGATAATGCATTTGCTAATGTGTTTACACAGACAGACGCCGTCTCCAAACTATACGAACATTATATAAAGTACTACTCACAAGAAGTAACTTTAATAAAATGTACAAGAGCCAGTTCAGTAAAGTTACGAGTGGAGGAAATGAACATTTTAGGAATTATGAAAGACTTCCTTGCATTTTCGCTTTATTATTTCACCACCAACGAATACTTTCGTATTTTGCCGACATAATGCGAAGGGGTAATGAGAGTCTGGAGAAATTGATCGTAGTTGGAAACACAAATGGCAAACGAGCCCGAGGTCGGACTCCTACCAGATTTATTTATTTATTTATTTATTCAATAATTAGAACGGCATACAATGCCAATTACACTAATCAGACACAGGTAATGCAGATGGACCGACCAAATAAAAGACTCTAGGTCCCCGAGGTTTAGCTCCGTCGTCAGGGTTGCGATGGACAGAAGCCGATGGAAACAAATAGTTCACTCCAAGTGTGGACCTCTCGTTGATGACCACGATCCTCAGTCATGAGGGAACGACTAGAGAGAGAGATTTAACTTTTAGTTATTTTTGCGTATTTCTTTCTACTGTCGTTTAGTTTTGACTATGAGGTGATCAAAATCAAAGTAAGGACCATCAGAGTTGGTCTGTCAAAGATCATCAAGAAAAAATAACAATTTGTAACTAAGATATATAATAAATGTAATACCTTCTTATAACGATTGTTACACATAATATGTAGGTTGTAATCTTCTGTCATACTAGTGGTATGATATATGATATGAAGTGATTAAGAAACCTAAAATATATTACTCAGTGGGTCATACAAAAAAACTTATAAGACTTGGTTGAAATTCAAAATTGAACGTAGTGATTATTACTAAAAATATTTAATTATTTCGGCCCTGGTCCGAATATCGAAAATTTACCACCGGTTCAGAAACTAGCCTTATGAGAAGAACCGGTAAGAAACTCATCTTTAAATGCCATTCGGGCGATTGTACATTTAAAATCAGTATAATTATCGAATGAAAATAATTTATTCAACGAAGCAAGCCTTGGTTGGATCTAAAATTACTGCAACTGTAATTGAATTATAAAGGCACTTATTTGGATACATGGGTAAATCGAATATACGGCACTCTACTTGTCAAGCGAAACATCATGTTGGCAGATCAACTGATCCATGTTTTTATTTAAAAATACACATTATGCCCACGCCTGTTTTCCCCGAAAAGGAGGGCAGAGGTGTTGTAATAACAACACTCATTTTTCACAGAATATGATTAAGTGCTGACGTGATAAATGGTGAGTCTATCGCCGTCTCAGACACTATACATACGACTTTGAATTACTTCTCAGACATATGCAGGTTTCCTCATGATGTATTCCTTCACCGTAAAGCAAGTGATGTGAAATCACTGCGTAAAAGTATTTTCAGAAGTATTCATTGCTAAGATATGAACTTGCGTCGCTTGCGTAGCTGGCGACTGCAAACCCACGACCGTCTTAATTAATATTGTGCATTTAACTGCGAGCACAATGTTGAGGTTTGACTTCCGACTAGTCCTGTGTCTATTATTTAAAAATACTTTATTATTATAATTTACATGAAAAGTTGGGTGATTTCCTCGTTGGTCGCAAGAGTTACTGCGGAGCATAAGATTAAGATCAGACAGAATTCAGGCCCATTTATCACATATACAGTGTAAAAAAAAATCTGTGTAATAATACCGAATCTGAACTACATGAACTTATAGCTCGCGAAATACATTATCCCCCTACACTGATGACCTACTCTACATTATATGCCCTCTTATCAATGTCGCCTCAATTTCGTAATAGCGTATTATGAAATTCTGAACTTTGACGTTTCATTTTGGTGCCGTAAAAGTAAACATCCAAGCTAGAAAGTTCTTAATACGCGCTTCTTAAATGATCATTGTAGGCCCCCATTAGTTCTTGATTTATTATGAATAGGGTTTACACCAATCGACTTTTCACAACTTATCTTGTATAAGTAGGTTAGCGTAAAATAAATTGTATAAATCTTGGTTGAAGGTTCACTTTGCCTCCGCAATGTCCACGTGGTGGTACCAGAGGCGGTGGAGCGTGGCACCCGGGTGGAGATGAAATGCCTTTATGACCTGGAGCAAGAAGTGTTGTACTCCGTCAAGTGGTACCGCGGGGACCGCGAGTTCTGCCGGTACTCCCCCAGGGATGTACCGCCACTGAAGATCTTCCGCATTCCAGGGATCGAGGTCGATGTAAGTAACCTCTTCTTATATTTGTTATTGAGTACTAGCTCTGAAGAAATGTCTGTTTTTCCTCTTGATTTTATTTTTAAATCTTCTATTAATCTTGCAAGCAATGGATTTCCTCATAAACAATGTGTTTCCATTTTTGATGATTTTTGTCATATATTTTAAGTAAGTTAATAGCGTTATGCTGTGTGTCTATCAGGTTAGTAAAAAGTTTAAATAAACATTTCGTAGCACGATTAAGAAAACGGCGGAATTTGTTCACTTTCGCATTCGAATGTCAAACTCTGTAAGTTTTAAAGGGCCACTTTGGGAGAATCATAATGTGATCCAAAATGACAAAATGGTCACTTAGGTGCTATTCATATTATGGTTTACAAATGATTACAATAATGGTAGATGTTAGTCCCTAACTATAATTTTATTCAAATTTCATAAGATAACATAATATTATTAAATTCAAGAACTACATAGCTAAAAACCTTATAACTAAAAACCTTAAAAAATATAATCTTATAACTAAAATATATTATTAAAAGGAGTCCCTGTAGGCAAGGTTCCGAAGATACTGGCAGCATTCCCCCTTTGGATGGCAAGACTAATTCTTTGACCGAGGTAGCTGCCTGCTCTTCGGTCTCCTGTGACGTCGACTACCCTTTTAGAGATTTCTTTAAAAAGCCTAATAGCGCTAGTCCCTAACTAACTTTTTATGATGCTATTTGTCACAAATGGTCATATTTTGTGGACCATTTTAGGAATTATCATAGAAAAGTGTGAAACCGGTGAATGGCGAAATATGAATCATTCGTGAATCATATAATATGAATAGCACTTATGTGACCATTTTGTCATTTCGATGACGAATCATATTTGGATCACATTATAATCCTCCCAAAGTGGCCTTTTTAGACCTACTGTTCTTTTGAATTCCTGACACATTTGAGTACCTAAGTATCAGAGTCCAATATTAAAATCTCTGAAATATTTAAGTCCCATGGTTGTGCAAAAAGAAATTTTAATAAATATACCCAATGGAAATTTCAGCTGCGAGGTAATAATGATAAACAATTCATCACACAGCGAAGAATCCGACCCGTTTGGTAGCCTCAAAATTTTCAGCAAGATGAACTTGTAGATAATTTAACCACTTTCTCACAGAAATGTATTACATTATGAAATGAAACTTTTGGACGAGGAAACTCTTGTACGTTATATTTAATGAGAAATTACTGCGTGGTTCCGTTTCTGATTAGTTTTTTAGCAGTTAACTTGAACTGATTTTCATAATAACATTTACTTGAGTCTTAGATAACTTTAGGCTGTAATTAAACCCGAATATATGTGAGTTCCTTATAACTGGTTAATTAATCCAGTGGCTCAGGAATTATATCCATTACCTACGTTTATGATCTCAAAAACATTTCGCTTTACTAATCAGATTACATCGAGTGTTTAATTTCTAGAATGTATTTAGGTGACAATTTGGGATATTTTGGTTATACTTATTCCGTGTAATGTTTCCCATGTATCATGTGAAACTTTTGTGCTTTCACAAATCGATATCAATCCTTCCTTTTCTAAATCCATACCCACACCATAACGGTCCAGTATCAGCCACAATTAATTGGCAAACATATTGCGAGTCGGAAAGTCCCGTTAAAATCGATACCTAGATCCCGTTAAAATCGATAGTCCCGTTTGAAAGATTATCCGGAACAAACAGATAGAGAGACAAAGAGAGAATACGATTTTTTTTAATGTTACTACCGCTAAAAGCAATTAAATTGGAATTATAAACAGATATTTTATTTATATTTTTCTCTAAATATAGATAGATAATAAATGTATTCTACAACCCTGATATCGAACCAATATTGAAAATCACTGTTCTGAAGTTCAATAGAACTCATTTGTACAACTAGCAAAGTTCTAAAACGAATTTATTAAATTCAATTACTTCCGAGAAACCATTTTGATGGGTTGCAGCCTAAAACGCCAAATGGAGCTCAAATCGCCGCAATAACAAATTTACGCAACAATTTACAACTGTTACCCGATAACAAGTTGCAGACCCTTTGATGGTAGAATTTGTAAGCGGCTGTCAGAATGTCATATCTTTTGCGCTACCGACCTTGTAACCCGGCTCAATTATACGACAGTTAGTTAGCTCCTTTGGGTGCAGTCGAGAATAAACGAGAGTTTTAGGTGCAAATAATATATTACTAACAACCACGGGCAGGAGTGAACCGCGACACATGGGTTTATCCAGGATCCCTCGGGGATGATCCTTTCAAAATTTGTACAAATAATGTATATAGGTAGTCCTCCGGAAACAGGTTGTATACTCGTCAACCTATGCTTATCGTATGTATTTTATCATTACTGAGAAAAGTTTTTTTTAATTTATTTTCGATGGAAATTATTTCCAAATATAAGTTGTATAATAATTCATCGAATAGAGCAAAAAAAAATCATCAAATGACATAAATTACTGCACTAAGTTTTAAGAACAAATCATACAAAACGACTTCGGGATATGAATTTGAAGGCATATGTTTAACCGCTTGGCCATCTGGCGCTTTGAAATGATTTTCGTTTTCACCAAACCATCTAACTCAGGGACCACTTCTGGACATAGGACCCTCCCATAGTGGACCATAGCTTGTCATCTGCCACCTTCCTCAGATCATTGGACCATCCAACAAGGTCTCGTCTACTCTATCGGTCAGTCGACAAACGTGGAACAAGAGCTATCCCTACTATAGAAGCATGAGCTTCCAGAAGTAACGTCTAATTGTATTCAATGATTTATTCAGTAGGACCTTAGTCAGGTAGTTTGAATGTGTTAAGGACACTAATGGATGCCAAAATTAATGATGGCATGACTAATTTTGTACTGAAGTATACTATTCAAAGTTTTCAACGAAGATAATTAAATGCCAATGTAAGTCCATTGCTGAAACATTTTTTGTGGTAAGACATCAATGGAACGCATTGATACATAACGGTGATTGGAACTCGAGGCCTTGCATATCTTACGTCATCGTGTATTTAAGAATTCATCTCTTGTCTACACGACGATACGTGATGTAATTTTCTCCTATTTTGTTTTTCCATCTCTTCGACACTCTTAAACGTCATTTCACCTTGTTTAGCTTAGTTTTTGTATGTTGGCCTCTTTCTTCCCTTCTGTAACCACAAATAGCTTCTGAGTCTTTCCTTACAACTTAATCGTGAAACCAAATCACGGTTACTAGCAATTTAACTTACAAATATTTTGTTTGTAAGTCCACAAACGTGGTCATTTTGGTTAAATTCGTCACTGTCGTAACTTCAGGCCACCGGCAGAATTAGCAAACGGGCTCATTACTATGCACGGACGAGCGACTGTAGCATTTGCGGCAAGCTTTTGATGCTATTTACTGTAGGTACAGGGATTTGCACTTCCTATAGCGATGTTTTCATTTGAGCTTCAATCATGTTTGTCGACGGTTCTACAAACAATTATAATGGAAATGGTGAGTCGGTATTGTATTGTATTCAGTTTAGTTTGGTAAGGAACTTATGAAATTATGAAAGTAATTAACATGCTCATAGCATCGGCTGGTAGTATATTATTAGTTTAATATAAAAAAATATCACTAAATTTGTATTTTATTTTTTTGAAAATGTGGCAATACAATTCTTAGAATTTCATTTTTAAATAAAAGCATTGATTAAGCATTGACTTATGTTCCACATATCATTCCATAAATATCAAACCTTACTAACCTTTGACAACTGCACTTTACTGCAATAAATAGTAAGTATAGTATATTATGTGTAATGATGAAAACATAAAAAAAAGTTTTATTATATTCTTCAACGGTTTATTTATTTTATTTTTACATTTTATATATAGTATAGTTATGTGTGTAAAAAGTCTAGACCCTATATACAACAAAGGTGGCAAACTAACGATACATTCCCCGATATTGTCTATAAATATGACTAATTGAATACCATGAAAACATTCGCGCATTGGTTACCATACAAAGTAATCGTAAGTGACCCATCATTCTCCAGCGCCTCCAATGGTCCTCCCCATGAAGAACTAGGAGCCAACTATGATCGTTTAAGCAGCGCGTATTAAAAACTTCTTAGCTTTGACGTATAATTTTTCAGTCTCAAAATGAAAAGCAAAACTAATATATTTTTTATCTTTAATATCTTCCTTATATTTTTTATCTTTAATATATTTTTTATCTTTAATATCTTCCATTCAAATTCAATAGAACTTTATTTTGAATTGACATTTAACAAAGTACTTTCAAATCGTAAGTAGTACATGATTATTCAGGAATATAATAATGTTACCGCCCGGTTCGAAAGGTTGCTCTTACTGAGAAGAACCTACCTAGTTCACTAAATACAACGAATTTGTTAGCCCCTTAACCCCTAAAGCCCCTTTCTTCTTAGCATTATCGAATCAATATCCGAGGTTCACAATACATTATTGAAAATTTGTATATTACGGCAAAATCGGCTGAAATATAGTTTTTGGCTGATACGACCCGATAAAGGAATGCCATTGTATCTAAAGGCCTTTGAAATTTCACCAGCAAATAATCCTTTATAATGTTGGGTCAGGATGTGTGGACTTTGGGTTAGTGTTTGTTAGCTTTGAGACTTTGCATTTGGAGTTTATTATTATTAGTTCACATAAGGTAATAAGTATTACTCCTGAATATTAAGTGGTTTAGTCAAACATTATAAATCTACAATTTGTTGAGGTCGACATTTTGATCGATATCAAATTAGCGAAGATAAATAGACTGAACAGGTATGGAATGCGAGTGTGAATGGAAAAAACGCCTATGGAAATCACGAATAAAATTCTTCGAGGATGGTAACGATACCTAAGGAATGAAAAAGGAGTACTCGAATGCGGCGGGAATGCATTAATACAGGTAAGTTAAATCGATAAGAATTAAGTTTTCGAAGTACTGGAAAAAGTCGTTGGAACAACTTATTGCCATTCTGCTTATAATCTCGTAGATGTGCACGTATGTGTGTATCATTATGAACCATTGATTCCTAGATACCGTACCACTTTTAAATCCTATATTTATACTATGACACGGTGTTGCCAGTGGCAGTCATTTGCCAATTACCATTATATAGATTTATTTCGTTACGACTTCCCATATTTGTAATCCGTTTACTCTGGTACGTCACAGAAGCGCACCGTGCCGTTTCGTTTTCGTTGGAAGATCTTCGATATCTATACTATAGACAAATAAAATTGAAGTGTCTGTTTGTAATTCAAAAATAACAGATGTTCACTAAATGCATATGAAAGTATATACGGTACTGACATAAATACACCAATTTAAAAAAAATCTCTGCCTGGTTGACTGCTTGTTCCGGGTAATCTCTGAAATGGCTGGACTGATTTTAACGGGATTCTATCAGTTAGCTATCAAGCTAATGTTAAAAGGGGTAACGTAGGCTACTTTTATATCTACACGGGTGAAACCGCAGGGCACAGCTAGTAAATAATAAATATAAGCTCTTTCTTACATTTCAATTGTACCAGAAATTTACATGAAATATTATTCTGGATCATCATCATAATTAAGAGTCTGACTCTTGTCCGTGTAACCGATGCAATTTCTTCCATTCGTCTCTATCCAGTACCATCTCCTTGACCTCCCTATACGTCATGACAGACACGTTTTCCTTAACTTGTCTCATGTATGTTATCCTGGGTCTTCCTCTTCCACTCTTCCCTTCTACTTTTCCTTCTAATATGTTTTTAAAGAACCCATCATGTCGTACAAGGTGGCCAATCATCTTTCCTCTTCGATTCTGTTATTCTGGATATTAAATAATAATGTATGTGTAGGTACAATCTAACACATAAAATCCAAGTAGACTGAAGAGCTCGCGCTCCTCTCGTGCGTTAATAACCGGGATTAAATACGGCAGGGATATTAATCCTTCTCTATCCACTCCCACGGGGTTTTCAATGTTATCACCTCTTTCATACATACTGATTGTGTCCGCTACTTCGTCCGTGTGAGATTTTCAGAACCCATGTTACTGTCGCTTATTAGAAGTGGTTTTTTTTACAGTTGTTTGATTAGAATGGACCGGAGAATTTAATATCAGTTCTTATTTCTATGTAAATTTTACGAATATTATTATATTATATAAGTAAACTAGCGGTGGTTTCATATACTTAATACATGGGTGGCTCGCGGAACCCTAATGTTTTTTTAAAATAAAAGTAGCTAAAGTTACTACTTGTAATATTAGCTATCTGCCAGTGAACATTTCGTTAAAATCAATTAGCCGGAATAAAGAAACAGATAGACAGATTATTATTATTAAACATTATTATTATTATTACATTAAATGCCAACGTGACAGATGGTGAGTCCATCGCCGTCTCAGACACTTTACATACGTCATTGAATTACTTCTCAGAAATATGCAGGTTTCCTCACGATGTTTTCCTTCACCGTAAAGCACGTGGTGTGAAATCACTGTACATAAGTTTTTTAGAAAAACTCATTGGTACAGGCCCCGCTGGGATTCGAACAATAATCTGTATAGTGCCTGAGACGTATACCTGTATAGCGCGTCCAACGAAGAACTACTATGACCAAATGTATAACCTTTTTCAGAAAGGTCTATTTAATTCGGAACACTGATAACCGAAGGAAGTGTATGAAGAGATGCATGAATGTTGATGAAACGAAAGAAGTATGTAGGGATCGTAGCTTGTGGCAAACGGTATCTGCCTAACCCCATGGGATACAAGCGTGAGGCTTTACTTACATAGTACTAAGTATAATTACAATGAGAAAACTTTGATTCAAATCGGTGTTGCTCAGGATTGTGCTAAGAAAGCTAGCAACATTGCCACGCTGAATAGCAATGCTGATTCTCGGAGCGGGAAACCGCTTGTAACGAGAGGAGTGAGACCATACGACGTGCAGTCTGTTTAAAAAGTTAGCTAATCTGATTAACAGACAAATGCCAATTAAGTTTTCATGCAAATGGAATTTGCGCAGCCATTTCTCTTTAAATCCGGGACAAATTATAACAAGTAAACTAAGTTTACAACTTTCACTTGTCGAGTGATACAGTCAGTGAAAAGTTTACGCAAATGGTTATTTTGCTTGAAATATCGCAGGGAATTCAGGTCCAATACAATTTTGTGTTAAAAGCTTGCGTTGATTACTTTATTGTTAGTGCTTAGACTTTGGTTTCGTTCTTGTTAATTGTTTTCAAATCCTCTTTTGGTTATCAATTATGCCGCAAGTTTGTTGGATCATCGGTTAGTGTTGAGTCTTTGGCATAAAGTTATTTTTAAGTCTTGATGAAAAGACAGTACCGATAATCTATTTGTCCCAAGAAAGCAATTTCAAAGTATCAAAATACCGCTTTTTAATGTTCACTTAAGTGTCAGAGACTAAACGAAGGAAGAAAAACATAAGCACGAAAATCTAATAATATTTATCAGCCAACTTAATATGGAAGTCAAGGCCACATTTCAGCGCTTTTAGAAGGTATTAATTATTTCATTGTGAGTCTAGTTGTGATACAAAACACTAGAATAGGCACATTCGTGTGTATTTCATTTTGTAAAGGCCTCTACTGCACGGTACGCCACAACAATGGCCTAAACTGTATTCATTGCCTACATTGTTATTACGAATTGTACGAACATAAAGGCTGAATAAATGTACATAAACAGCATGATAGACTACAATTTGAATAAAACAAACCCATAAATAATGCTTGTGTGTCAAGAACTTTATCGTGACAGTCATGACGCAGGTAATATTATGTAAGTGTGTTTGTAATAAGAGGTGTCATGTGCACACATTATAATACAGTTTGATCAGAAAATTGGAACCGCTTTTGAAATATAGAATACAATACAATACTTATAATACCAATACAAAAAAATTAAATGAAAATTATTTATTCAGTTTAGGCCCTGGCACTTATGACGTTCAGAAACTAGCCTCCTGAGAAGAACCGACAAGTAATTCAGCTGGCAGCATGCACATTTCATTACATAGTAAAACACTATTAATTATAATAACATTCATATACATTTATTCACAAGTTAAGTTCTTCCCATTTATACCTATCATACAATATAGTTATATAGTGATAATAAAAAAAATTACAAGTATATAAAATATTTTTATGTAACGCGCAATGTTGCGTCAAAAGCCAAGAGAAGCATAAGCATAACCGAATGTGTATGTGCGAGCTTCGATGAAGAGCTAGTAGGTAACATATGAAAGATAGCATAGGTACTAAATAAACATGGCTATACTTGTCCAGAATAACTGGACCGTAACACAACTCCATATGGGCCTGTTAAATTTTATCACGCGGGCGCAACACGGTTTCATTACTGAAAACCGTCTGGGGATCCTCATTAATACTATAATACATACCATATACGCATACGTCAATACATTGTTGTACTGGATCAACAAACACAGGGCTATTAGAAAAGTTCGGCCAAATGTCGTTCCATTTATCTTTGTTCGATACAGGCACATTTCAATATCGATTGAAAGTATTTCATTACAAAGGGAACGGTTCGATTTAATCACAAAACAAATTAAATATTTGGACGTATATTTCGACTGCCTAGCATTTAACACTCACTGGATACTTGTATAAATAAATATTAATCATTTTGGACTGGTTTGTGTGGTCGCAGTTTTGTAGTTAATCGGTTGTATAGTTAAATATATTTTAAGGCCCTGACGTAAGGATAAAAAAAAATTATAACATCTGAAAAATATTAACGTTATTATTATTTTTTTGCATTATTTGATGAACGGATCATTCTTAAAAAATACTACGTTACAGATCTTGATACGGTTTTTTTGTAATAGGTCAGAGCTGAGCTCCCATGGGCTAGTATCTAAAAGAATCCATATTATATTTCTAGACAGTAGAGAAAAATTTACGTTTTGGAAAATTCTTAAAATGTTGTACCTCGAAGCGAAGCGAGGTTGGGTCGCTAGTTAAAATTATAAAGTATTTAGTTTAACGAGAAATCATTTCTAAAAACAAGCTTTAATAAACATTTTATATCTATTACATAATTTATTCGTGTTCGTCTCAACAAGGTCTTTAAGCATTTAATATCCATATTGTTAGTGAAGAAAAAAAACCATTCCGCCATATTGGAATTAGAATGATTGTGATGACGGCGTATCACATAGCTATTGTAGCATTGTCACTCAGAATAGCGTGTATACCAAATATCAGGGGCCTGACGATGAGCTCTTATTGCAATGATAGTTCCACTGTGTGACAGTGACGGATTTATACAAGTCATATACATAATAATAATAATAAAGTTTATTCGGTAACTGACATGGTGTACATTACAGGGTTAGGATTCGCCTTTTAAGCAATGAATTTGCTTGTATTAGGAGAACCCGCTCTTCCAAAGTTATTACAGAATTTATTTTTACAAATGCATTCTAAATTTAAATTTATGTTGGAGGAATAAGTATAGTACTAAAAGGGTAAGCTTATTACAATTAGGAGTAGAAGTATTGTACATTTGTATGTTTGTGAGCGTGTGTTTGTGTGTATGTGGGAATGTGTGTTTGTGTATGTGAGTGAGGGTGGGTAAGTGTGTGTATGTGCATGTAAGTGTACGTGCGCGTTATACATCTGTCTCATAATAAGGGTTAAACTAGCCCCAGCTCAATCAGTTAAAGATTTTAATTCAGTTGCAAGATTTCACGTTGAGTAATAAAATAGATACTAAAATTCTAAATATGATTATAATCTATGAGTCCCTGATGGTTATTTAAAATTGAGTGTAATCTATATATACTACGTTATCTATGACGTGATCTGACATATGAATAATGGAGGCAGGATTAAAAAAAAGAATAAACGTGAATATCAATCCCAGACGGTGTTTGTTTTATTATCCACATATTAACAGAATTTTAGTCCCATGCACGGAGTACCGTAAGTTTTGAATTATAATTAATAGTCACTAATTTGTTGAAATACTTGATTGTCCAACGTGTCGGTTGTGTTTGGAATAATGAAGAGCCATTACGTGGTGGCAATATAATAATGCGGTGCAGTGTTTGCAGTTTTCAATTTATTTTATTACACACACGATTAATTAAGTACTGCAAATAAGGTTTGCCTCTCATTGCAAAGAGTGGCCAAATGTTATTACAGTTGGATATTATCACTGGGTGAATTTATGTGAACCGTTTTATTTTAAGTTCACGTTACCGCGGCTTTGTGGTTTATTTTCAATTTGGTGCGAGAGGTTGATCAAGGGTCTATCTAATGTTATAACAATAGCACCGTTAATGTAATATTCACTTTTTTCAATTATAGGGTGTTCTTGTATTTTTAACCCACAAAAAAGATATTTTTATATTCTACACAGGTGCAAAATAATCAGCCATTCCTTTTAAAGAATGGAACCATTGTGTCAACAAGGTGAAATGTGTTCCTTTGTCTATTTTTTTATTGACAAATGTGAAACCTTCAAAGGTCCCCGACCGTCCTGGGTGAGGCAGGTCTGGGTACCGCACTAAAACCCACCGGTGGCCAGTCTCCGAGCTTAGGAGAGACTCCGGGTACTCTGATGGATCGCACCGGTGTCCCTCCGCACTTTGCTGGGGCACATACCCCTGGAGATCTCGCTGTGCAAGCCACATTGCGCTGTCACCTTTCCGGGCTCGCGGCTCGGTAGTCAAGGCTCCTTAGAACTTTTAGGCGCCTCTTACAATAGGCTAGGGATACCATACTCAAATTCTTAGGCCCGCAAGAATACGATATTACTCAAACAGTTTTATTATACATGACATGTATTACATTTATACCAAAATTAATTGTTTATTAATTACCATAATAAAGGTTAGTCTTTAATCCTTGATAAATGTTAGTTGCTTTATCTTCTATACACCGTTCCGATCGGGTCCCCAAAGGGATTACAAACACGATTAACACAATATTGCATGTTAGCATAATGCTTAACCTTACGCTGCGATCCTCTCCGAGTTTCGAAGATACCGTGCTTGTAACGCCCTTTTACTATTTTAAATTATAAACTTATTTCCACGTCTGCAAGGGTTCCCGAAGGAGTCGACAGAACTGTCAGAACACCCACTTTCTACCGACGGTAAATATTATGACAGCGACCCGCCCTCGCTTCCCGATTTTTATTTACGTGCTAGCGGTATTTTCCGCGTAGAGTTTATTTCATGGGTGATCCGTAGATCCTAATGTTCTTTAAATAAAAGCAATACTAAGTTACTCCTTGTAATGTTACCTATACGCTAGTGAAAGTCCCGTTAAAATCGGTCCAACCGTTTCCGAGAATGTTTGAAACAAACAGACAGATAGAAAGAGAGAAAAAAAATAATTGGTTTTCCTATGCATTTAGTGAAAAGCTGTTATTTTGGTATTACAAGCAGACACTTACATTTAATTTATCTGTATAGATTAAATTAAAAAAAAATATTATATGGTTTTTTAGTTACTAACCCATCAGAGTTAAATTCCTACAGGTCGGTAAAAACTGCATCAACATCCGTAATGTAGTTCCGTGATGGCGTTCAAAGTAACAAAATAATTTTGTACGGAAATGGCGACTGCAATTAATAATATTTTAAGCTTACTGTAGCACACTTAGGGGCAAATTCACCGATGAAACTAACCGCGATTAGTTCCAACGAAACTCAGTTTTAGAGCTTAATCTGGATAAGAGGCACATTTTGCATTTCACCAGCACAAACATAACTTGGATCAAGCTAAGCTTAGTTTTCATTCTAAACGCCCAATTTTGGCCAGTTAGCCACTTTAAACGCGTTTAGGGGCTGTCACTTGTTGTCAAATGTCACAATAATAACTAACATAAAAATGCTTTGTATATTATTGATGCAACCATTCTTTACAAAGAGTAAATAATAACACGGAAAAACAAATTTACACACGCTAAAAATAAAAATTATATAAAGAAAGATGTAAAAATTTTCGTACTAAGAAGAAACACAATATTGCCAATAGTGAAAAAAAATTCGTCACGAATAATTATATTTCATAAGTTATTACATTAAAGTAAGGGTAAAACAATATGTTTGGCATAATATCTTTAAATTTTTTATAAAATCAAATATATACCTCATTCTAAATATTTTTTTATCGTATTACCTATTAAAAAGAGAATATTTTCTGAGCTTGTAACACAATGAACGATCAAACACGTTTCGTTATTACTTCTATACATGAAATACGTATGCGATCGTAGATTTTGACGTAAAATGAAATGCGGCTACGACATTTTAGGGCTCGCGCCAAGCGAAATTTTTGTTTTATCTATGGCTTTCGTGAACGCGGTTAAAATGGTGCTGGTGAAATCAGTTTGACGTTAAACGAGATCAACACTGATCTGTAAACCAGATTACCGGAAACTTAGCTTCATTAAACTAAGATTTTATAGCGATCGGTGAATTTGCCCCTTAAGCACACTGTAGTGTGGCATTGACTCAGGCACGTTGGGCAGAGGGCATAGATGTATGTTTATATATCTTTTAAAGGTAGACTAACACTGCTCCGTGGTTTCATCCGCGTATACTGAATTTGATGTGGCCTGTAGAACCCTAATATTTTTTTAAATAACAGTAAGTTAAGTTACTCCTTGTAACATTAGCTATCAGTCCGTCAAAGACTCGAGGACTGAACCTCGTGAACCACAATAGCGTTTGCAAAACGAGGCAATAAAAATCTATATAAATATAAAAAAAAGTCGTGTTAGTTACACTATTTATAACTCAACAACGGCTGGACCGATTTGGCTGAAAATTGGTGAGGAGGTAGCTTAGAACCAGGAGAAGGGCATAGGATACTATATCCCGAACTATACATACAGATAAATAAAAATTAAGTGTCTGTTTGTAATTTCAAATTACAGCTTTTCACTTACTTTTCAAGTATATAATGTAAGTACATAAATAAACAAATTCTTAACATTTTCTCTGTCCGTCTGTTTGTCTGTCTGTTTGTTCCGGGTAAACTCTGAAACGTCTGGAACGATTTCTACGGGACTTTCACTGACAGGTAATTGATGTTACAAGGAGTTACTTAGCATACTTTATTCAGTTAGGGCTCCGTGAAAAAATCCACCCTTAAAATTAAGTCTACGCGGGTGAAACCGCGGGGCATAGCTCAAAATCAAATCAAATCAAATCAAATCAAAAAGTTTTATTCAATATAAGGGACACTTGGAACACTTATTGAACATCATTTTTCTTACGTTAACTTAAGTTAATTTACTACCGTTTCCAAAAGTAAGCCTGTCAGGAGAAGAAACGGCGAAACAAACTCTCCGGTTTTTTTTTTTTTTTTTACATGTGTCCCTTCTATATACATAGCTCGTAAGTAAATAAAATTAAAGAAACATTATTAAGCAAAACCTAATGGTATTCAGTAAATTTCTGTTGAGTATATCCCAATGCCCGTTCTAATTAACTAAATCACTCTCAAACAGAGAGCAGCTCTCCTTGTGAAGATAATAAAGGTACTTTTACAAAAATAAATTAACGTTTTCATTTAAATCTTGTAACTATTCTGTGTAGAAAACATGGCCATGTACGGGTAAGGACATGAGATTTAGATTACAATTACTTTTTAATAACTAGCGGAGGTCACGCGGTTTCACCCGCGTTGTTCCCGTTCCCGTGGGAGTAAGGGGATAAAATATAGGCTATATTAATCAGTGATAATGTAACGTTGAAATATTTTTTTAAATCTGCCAGTAGTTTTTAAACCAATTCGTTACAAACATACTAACATATAAATCTTTCTTCTTTATAATATATATTAGTATAGATACTGTATCTGTTTGTACATGTTGGAAGGTGCTTGTCACTAATATCGGATATTTTTTTCACTGAGAAGAATCAGAACAAAGCAATTTTTTTTTAAATAAATATGTATAACATGAATACAGGGTGCAATTTGAACCTCTGCAAGCCGTGATAGTTGCTTGTTAAGCTAACAAGCCAAATGTCATATTTTCCTTCCTTATTTTTGCGTGTTCAAAAGCCCCGAAATTATATACAGATATGTAATCTGTCTGTCTGTTTGTTTGTTCCGGCTAATCACAGAAACGGCTGGACTTATTTTGACGGGAGTTTCACTGGCAGATAGCTTAGATAGATAGCTTACAAGGAGTAACTTAGGCTTCATTTGTTTAAATATAGGTTCCGCAAAATAAAGTTTATGCGGGTGAAACCGTTGGGCACAGCTAGCTATAAATAACTTAGTAACGTTAAGCACTTGTCACACAGTGTGACAATTATTCGTACATAAACTATCACTCAGCTATAGAGTACAGATTATAATAACAGAGTAAAGTATACTGAATGAAAACACCTATTATTATGATGCGAATACTAGAATTACTTGAAAGTAGTATTCATAGTTTGTAAATGTTAGTCACAGTAGGTAGTGTTCCAGAATATCAATGTTATTTAACAAGGACATGCCATAACCTTTCATGATGTGATATTTGGGGCTACTGAACACGCAATAGCCTTTATGACTATAGCATGTGAAATTTACTTGCCTTTTGGTTTCTTCAGGCATTTATACTAGAGCTGAACATTGGTATGGCCTGAAAATATTGGAATACATTTATATTCTATACAGATAAATAAAATTGGAGAGTCTGTTTGTAATTCCAAAATAACAGCTTTTCACTAAATGCGTATGAAAGGATATACGGTAATGACATAAAAAAACCCACTTAAATTTTTTTCTCTGTCTGTCTGTCTGTTTATTTTAGTTGTTGTAATCTCTGAAACGGCTGGATCGATTTTAACGGGACTTTCACTGGCAGATAGTTAATGTTACAAAGAGTAACTTACTGCTTTAATTCAACAAATAATTGTTGGTTGCACGAGAGACACAGCTAGTCTATATATATAAAAGAAAGTCGTGTTAGTTACACTATTTACAACTCGAGACGAGCCGTGGTGGCCTTCAGGTTTGAGCAGTCGTCTGCTACGAAAGCGACGCAAGTTCGAATCCCAACGGGGCCTGTACCAATGAGTTTTTCTAAATAACTTATGTACAGTGATTTCACACCACGTGCTTTACGGTGAAGGAAAACATCGTGAGGAAACCTGCATATTTCTGAGAAGTACTTCAAAGACGTATGTAAATTGTCTGAGACGGCAATGGACTCACCATCTGTCACGTTGGCACTTAATCATCTTCGGTGAAAAGTGGGTGTTTTGATTACAACACCTCTGCCTACCCCTTCGGGGAATACAGGCGTGAGCATATGTATGTATGTACCTTGAGAACGGCTGACCCGAATTTGGTGAAAATTGATGGAGAGGTATTTCAAAACCAGGAGAAGGATATAAGACTTTTATCTCGTTCACGTGGAACGTGACGTGGTATACTATGGTGTACCCAATACTGCTTAAGTCGTAATCGGGTCTTATATCATCATCATCATCTCCTTCGCCTTATCCCGCATATTGTGGGAGTCGGCGCTTTATTCAACCCGATGTGGCTACTCATCAGATTTTTAAACAAAGCGTTACTTTTCTTATAAGGTTGAATAATTACCACTGGTCCAGAATCCAGCTTTCAGAGAAAAACTGACAAGAAACATACCAATTATGAGCAAGTGGCCCCTACTAACTAATATGCATATACTTTACTAAACCTCTAAAACTTGATCGTCTAGACAGTGACTTGCCTAGTAAATAGCCTAGTACGTGCATAAATAACTCCAGACTGATGAATATCAACTATTAATCCTAGATTGGGTATCTTATTGAGCTCACCAAGAAGGCGAGGAAACCAATCGTCCAATATTTATTATCTGTCCCTAACCCAGTTAGTAAGAGCTAAAACCTAAGGTGATATGTAAGTCATCCTTAGTTCTGTGGAAAATACGATAAGCTGTGGTCGCGACCTCAATTTAGTATGACTCTTATTTAACGTTATACGAAATTTTGGTTTGAATTCGCAAAGTTCCTACCACGGTTGTTATTCGTTTCTAATTTCTCTGAAGTAAATTTTTGTTATTATTTTCTAAACTACAAAAAATAATTATTTAACTATAGAAAATTTTATATACATATAGTAAACAATATGAAATCAAAATTTCGATTGAATTTCGTTTGCGTTGTTTCTGTTTCGGAAAAAGAGAGCAGTGAAACTGATAGAGATATGATATATACCAGAATGTTATCTTGATGACCTGGAACCCTACTATGACCTCTTCATGTCATGATAGATCGACATTGATTATGAGACATGCATACGACGGATATCAGTTCATCACTTTCACAAAATCAAACTATCGTGGTAATACAAGTTTATGGAAATAAATATTTTCAATTAGTCTGCAACTTTGCCCCACGTTGGGCGCCTTTGAAATTCGCATTTAAATTCAGAGAGGGAGAGAGAAATTTTCAGAATTGTATTTTCTTTGGAGGATGAACTTTTCTTGTCTCTTTTTTACAACACCTATTATCATTGAATGTAAACAAAATATAAAATTTAAAGTGTCTTAGACCCTGATAATTACTTTGCACAAACAGGGCTTCCAATGTAGGTACCATCAAAAATGCCAAGACCGTCTTTAAAAGAAACTTTATAAATGAAAGATCTTTGAAATGTAATATTTCTTTCAAGTTAATTAATTTCTTAACCTAAATCAATCTGTAAATTAAGGTCAAAGATAATTAGTTCCAGATTTTTTAGATTGTATTTACCGTTAAAGAAATCAAGCTTCCCTTTAGACATAAATATTTTTTTATTATTTTGACCTGACCAGAAGGGTCCTCGAAGGGGTAAGCAGAGGTGTTGTAATTACAACACCCACTTTTCACCGACGATGATTAAGTGCCAACGTGACATATGGTACGACTATCGCCGTCTCAGACACTATATATTCGGCACCATTCATCTGGTGCGGGTCATCAGATGCTCTGTTAATTATGTTATATAAACACAACCTTATTATTGCCCGTTCGTAAGGCAATATATAATAGCGTATACATAACAAGCATTCGCCCGCTGCTTGGTCTGTGTTGCAGTAAGATTGTGAAGTATCTTAAAATAAGAAATAATAAAATTAATTAGCTTATATCAATATATTGTAATGACTTGAGTTGTAGTGTGTGTATGAAACGCTCTTATTTGAAGTAACCTCCAAATCCTTAAACATTTATGTTTACTATCTGTATCTATACTTATAATATATAAAGCTGAAGAATTTGTTTGTCTTTTGACATATACTCGTTAATCTCTGGTCCGATATTAAACATTATTTCGGTGTTAGATAGTTCATTTATTAAGGAAGGCTTTATAAGCTATGTAATCACGCTAAGACCAATCGCGGGTTAAAGCTAGCGTTCGCCTAAAGTAACAAAGACGTTGACAACATGAAACGCTAAAAACTTTTAAACTAATTTTTATGTCACTTATGTCTTGCCCTACCAACTTAATATTTGGGCAAAATTCTCTATGGCTTACAGCTAAACCACAAAATGTTAATTCTGATACGGAATACACATTCTCAAGTATGTGCATAGTCATAGTCAAACGTATTTTTTTATACTCACGCTCTTCACTCATCTCACCCCTCAATGTTGCTAGATATGTATATGTATAGAATATTCAAGCCATTACTGTATGAAGTTTGCCCCTAAATATTCTTCGGAAGTGTACCATTTTTCTCTCCCCATGAGAGGGATCATTTCACCCCAGAGGGACTGTCCCCTTGTATTTAATTATGGTAGTTTCCCCATAAATCCTAACTATGGCTGTTTGAATAAAACGTCGATATTTTATATTTTTCCCTTCGCGATATTCTTGTGTTTGAATTTCTTTTTGTTCCTTAAGCGTTACTTTCTTGACAAAGACATTGTGCAGTATGTTCAATCGCATATTACTTACTGCACTTGTCAAAATAAGAATGGATTTACCTTATTTCCTCCTTTATTATTTTAAAGGTGTTATTATGACCGAATAATAAGATAGGTAATAGGTGTAAAGAGGAATCTTTACGTCATATGCTTCAGATAAAATACAAAATATACACACACCTTTACGAATACAATCGCACCTTTTGTACGTAGTGAATAGTGCCAATGGCTGTTGTCACGTGCGTCGATTCCCGTCTCCGTAATCACGCCGATTGCTGTATTGGGGCCGCAATTTGAAAGTCCAATGCATTGTCCGGAACTATAATGCGGCTTACAATTACAAATTGTGCAATCCACTTGAATTATTCAATAAGACGTTGCAGTTTGCATAGAACTATAGGGATATAGTGTAAGTGAACTGTAGCATAGTCTGTCTTCCCTAATATACACTACTAGTAAATACATTCCCAATGCTCTGAGCGTCTGAAACCTCAAATAAGTATCGTGTTATTTGTAAAGTTTGAAAACCCCTTCCGTGGATTAGTACGCTACATTTAATCCTGCGATGATGCGTTAAATAATGTACCACATGCGAGTCGGCTAACACTAATAGTTTAAAGCGCAAAGAGCATCCGGCTGGGTCAGGCTTCTTTCCCCGGATAAACGGCCGTAATCCGGAACTGCCGTCCGGGGAGCGGATCGTCCCGGAGACGGCTATTAGTCGCGTTTGCCCGGACACAAATGGCATTTTCCTTAACTGACACAATCCCGGGGAAACTTAAAACTTTTATTCCATTGTGTATTAAACATTAGATTAGTGTAATAAATTTTAAGTTACTAATGTTTCATTCAAAGTTGGACGCTAGATCAGTGTCGCGATAAATGTAATAGCGTTATTTATAAATGGACGTGGTGACCGAGTGGTTTGAGTAACCTATTAAGCAAACGACGCAAGGTCAAATCTCATGAGTCTGGACTAATTATTTAGTAGACTTCGTAGTTTACTAAATAATTAGTTTTACTAAATAACTAGCCGTGTACTGTGGCTTCACCCGCGTATACTTGATTTCATGAGTGGCCCCGGAACCCTAATATATTTTTTTTTCAATAAAAGTTGCCTCAGTTACTCCTTGCGACATTAACTATCTGTTTAAATTCTGTGTAAATATTTTCAAATTGGTTTTTGTATGTGAGTACCGTATATTAGATACATATATTCCGCACTGCTTGTAGTAAAGTTATTTATGCATACTGAGACTCGAGGACGGCGTTTTTTTTGAACTGAAATCCTGCTTTTTACACTCACATTACAACCTTCCAAAGTATGGAAATATTCAGGGAATTAAATACACACGCAGATGCGAAAATTTCCGTTTCAAACTATCCCATTACATCATCATAATTTAGCTCTCTCCTAACCTCTCCTTAAGAAGGAGAGGTTAAATAGACGAACTGTTATATGATAGTGTCTAGAACTTTTATTTAGGTCAACACGTAATGTTAGTTGAAACTGATGTGTGTGCTCTCGATACATACATAAACATATTGGTTTCAACTAATCTATTCCACCCTTGTCAAGTGTCTCTCTCATAAATTATGTTTAAATAACGTTCATGCTAATGGCTAGACGACAGATCTATATTTAACTATAAACTCGATTTGTATGTAAGTATGTTTGTAACGACTTAGCTCAAAGAGTCCTCGATCTATTTAAAAAATTCTTCGACCATTTGAATGCCACATTATAACTGATTAATATAGGCTATATTTTATCCCCGTACTCCCACGGGAACGGGAAATACGCGGGTAAAACCGCGTGACGTCTGCCAGTACGTTATGAAAGGTAACTGGTATTGTGAGACTAATCTATTACGGGGATGTAGGGGATGTTAATTGCAACCAGATAACATCTTTAAACCTCTAGACTAGTGGTACTTGGCTTGAATACAATTTATTTATATTACAAAGGCGACAAGCAAGTGTAACACCTAGAAATCCCTGTGTTATCATAATGACATCCATTCCTAGAACAGCGATACCACTACTCCTCCCTTCCATGAAGCACTGACAACCTTACTTACCGCAGGAACATAACAGTCAAAGGTAGCATTATTTGACTGCTATGTTCTGTAAGGTGGAAGTACAGTCCGCAGTCGCGTCGCTCCAAATATCAAATTGAAATTCTAAATATAATTTGATTAGACTATTAACAAAATACGTACTTACTAAAGTAATTTGAAATCGTCAGAGCGACATGATTATGCATGTATGTTACCGCCGAGTTTCGAAGTTTGCTTTTACTGAGAAGAACGGGAGATCGTGTAATGCCCTATCTCCCTTGATCTTGACGAAAAACCATGCGACCGACGCAGCTTGGTAAGAATTCATACATATATGCTCACGCCTATATTCCCGAAGGGGGGTAGGCAGAGGTGTTGTAATAACAACACCCATTTTAACTGAAGATGATTAAGTGCCAACGTGACAGATGGTGAGGTTTATGAATTTCTTCTCAGACATATGCTTTATATATTATTTATATTAATAATATTAATTAATACTAATATTAATTAATCTATACCCAAGCTTTGTAACCTGAGTTGACAAATATAAATATATATATATATATATATATATATATATATATATATATATTTATTCATACACACTAGACACACGCGTGCACACACACACACACACACACACACATATGCATACACACACACCTATACATACACATACATACATACATACATACACACACACACACATACATAAAACATATAATAATAGTAGTAAATACCTACGTTGTTCCTCTGGAGATGAGCGCAAGCAACTGCTTCACAGTTTTTTTTTAACTATTGTAGATGTTTACGATCTGTATTGTTATTAGACTTTATGTTGTTATGGTATTAAATGCAGTGGAAATGCGATCGTTACAAAATATGTGTGGGGTCACCATTGTAGAGCATCAAAAATAGTGTGATAAGAGACAGTTGCAAGTTGAAGAATTATGTGGTGACCAGAATTGAAAAAAGTATGTTGAGATGGTTTGGACATATCAAAAGTATGAGTGAAAGGCGATTAACGAAAGAAATTTATAGAGCGAATGTGACAGGAAGTGTCGGTAGAGGGCGTCCAAGGAAGAACTACTATGACCAAATTAATAGTATTTTGCAGAAAGGTCAAATTCGGAGCACTCGTAACCGAAGAAAGTATATGAAGAGATGCATGAATGTGGATGAAGCGAACGAAGTATGTAAGGATCGTAGCATGTGGCAAACGGTGGACTCTGCCTACCCTCATGGAATACAGGCGTGAGCATGTGTATGTATGTATGGTATTAAATAAATTCTTTAAATTCTTTACGATGTTTTCCTTTACCATAAAGCGCGTGGTGTGGAATCACTGTACATAAGTTTTTAGAAACCCTCATTAGTCCAGGCCCCACTGGGATTGGTACTTGCATCACTAGCGTAGCAGGTGGCTGTGCAATCTCCACGACATCCGCGGATCTAGGTACGAACTCTTGAATTTAATATAATGGTTCAGCTATTTGTGTACACATATAACATTTACTTAGACACCATTATATGACAAAGACGTATGGCACCTCAAGGAATGATTAATATCAATAATTCATAGTTTCAAACATTCCGTGAACTGTAAAGTTGTTACAAAATGTTTGTCTTAAGTTATGTCTTAGTTGAATTGATATTGTTTACAAGTTGTTAATATTAGTTTTAAGTTTGATTTTCTAACATGTTTCATACCAAGTATTCATATAACTTGGGCGTACACGTGTTGCTATAATAATAAGTACCTTGACCGAGCTGTACTCGGTTTCGTTAATTAAAAAGAAACTAGACTTTTTAACACAAAAGAAAACAGTAAACGGGGAAAAAACTGGATCGGCATCATTTGGACTCGATCCGGTGTATAGTATTATTCCGATATTACTCGATAAGCAGTTAGCCTCCCGTCTGAGCTATCGTAACTTGACAGATGTCGGCGAAATTTACCTTCGTTTTGTAATTTGATATAGTAGCAATTTTTCATTGCCTGAAAACATGATTAAAACGATGTTTTCAGAAGATGAAACCTAGCTAAATACATTTTTTGGCCCTAAAACTCCCTGCTCACAAAAATTCATGAAAATTGTTGGAGCAGTTTCCGAGATACAGTTTATATATAGGTTTACAAGAATCGCTCGTTTAAAGGTATAAGATAAGATTCTAATACAATAATATTAATGTCTTCACGAGGCCGTGAAGACATGAAACATGTTATAAATTATTTAAATCTGTATGTACATGAAATAAAGTTCAATCCCGCTGTGTGCCCGCTAAGATCTTTTAAACTGGGTACTTTAACAATAGAGTGATGGAATAAGGTTTATATAATGTATTCATTAAAACATATTTATGGAGTAGGTACCGGAGTGAAGCGATCGTTTAAGCAGTGTGTATTAAGAACTTCTTAGCTTTGAAGTTTAATTTCACGGAACAAAAAAGAAGCGTCTAAGCTCAGAAGTTCTCAATACGCTCTGTTTAAGCCGATCATGGTAGGCCCCAAGGCTGGTAAAAATTCGTTCAATTAAATCTACTATATGATGCCCATGATATTGCACCTAACCATGTAAAGCTATAAAAAAGAACAATAAACAGAAATTTAACATCCTATGAGGATTTTAATGAATTTAAATTGCATCTTAGGCTAAAATTTGGTTTCAAAATTTACTGACTCGTAGTTTTGTTTCATTCGTCCATGTCCGGCTGACCGCAGAGTACTATTATGCTTTCAGTACCATAGAAAAACCAGCAGCCTTTATTCGTTTTGAAACACTTTGCTTCACAGCCCGTGTCTAGTTTATTCACCTGGTTAAAAGTAATAATTAATTATATTTTATTTGTTAAACAATTTTATTTTTCAAACTTGTATTCGTTTATTTTTTCTTTTCATCTCTGGGGGCCAGCCATCATCGTTTAAGCAGCTCAGCTTCAAAGTTTTAATTTTCGGGTCTAAAATGTTACGTCAAATCTTATAAGTTCTTAATACGTTCTGCTTAAGCCAATGATGGTAAGGCCCCCAATTTCTAATTTAAAATAACTATATTAAGAGGCTTCAAGGCGAGAATAGGCCTTAGAGTTGACTTATATTTTCTGGGAACAAAACCAGCAGACCCTGGACTAAGTGCATATTCTCGTTCTAAGACCTAGATTTGTCCTATTTACCAACATTGTTGTTTGTCCGCAGCGTGAGGCAAGTGACGCAGAGCGTCTGACAATTGAAGCGGCGACGCAGACGGCCAGCGGAAGGTATACCTGTGAAGTATCCGCCGATGCACCCTCCTTTCAAACAGCACAAGTACATACACATATGTATGTTGTGGGTAAGTGTTTTATAATACTATAGAAATACATTTTATTTCTTTATTTATCTATTTAAAGTACAGACAGACCGAGACATTTTTATAAAAAATGTTTTTTATATCAGTACATACTGTCCAAACCATTCGGTATGAAAAAGTAGCACTCAGGGCTACCTATATAACCTTTACCAAACACGTATGATAGCTCGCAAGTAGGATAATGTTTGACAAAGGTTACAATTCGAGTGTCATCATTCAAATTCAAAATAATCATTTATCCCCAGCGCTCTTTAATGGACCTAAATGATATGTCAAATTTGGACCACACTTCAGTGGAAATTGTATACATTACTTACACTATATAATTGAACAGGTGGGTAGTGTATAATACTAGTATTATTAATTGAAAAGTATTGTATATAGAGATTTAGATTAAGATTAGAGCTTAAGAGCCGCGGTGGCCTTGAGGTTTGAGCAGTCACTGTACATAAGTTTTGAGAAAAACTCATCGGTGCAGGCCGCTGGGATTCGAACTTGCGTCGCTTGCGTAGCTGACGACTACTCAAACCTCGAGGCAACCACGACCAATATTTAAAATAATAATTTAGGGAGGACATAACTTGTATACAAAAGAAGCGTATAGTAGAGTTAAATAAAGGCACAATAGCAAATTTTCAAAAGGCTGTTAATAAAGCAATCGGAACATTCTCTATAATGACGTTTGTCGGATATCAAATATCGGAACGTCATAATTAGTCCCGTGTGCATAAACAATGTAGCCATTTCACCAATTGTTGCCGTTATATGCATTCACCACTTGGTTCCCTCTGTGTATTAATCAATTGTTGGGATTGTGCGGGATTTAGATGTTGGAATAATTGGATTCCAACATTTAGTTTTGTTTCGGATTTTGGGTGGGAATTAGCTGTACCTTGTTTGTTTGTTTAATCAACTTCGAAACGATTGTGTTGATTGAAAAAATATTTTGAATTATTGATAGCCAGCTTCTAAATTAATAGTTTAGTCAGCTGCACCGTAAATAAATATATTTTTTTATTATGTCCCGGGGGGATTTAAGAAGAGGTTTCGGTACCCGGGAACAGGTTAGGTAGGTGGTGTAGAAGAAATAAGAAGAGGGTTTAATATTTACAAAGTGGATTCGTTTATTATTCGTCTGTTTACTTAGCTAGTGGTAGTGAGTAGAGGTAGGTGGTAAGTAGGGGGACACTAGCCTGACGGGACGCGGGTGAATCTGCAGGGCACAACAAAGATATAATTAGTCACATAATATACACTCACGTCTGTATTCCCCAAAAGGGTAGGCAGAGGTGTTGTAATAACGATACCAACTTATCACCGAAGATGATGAAGTGCCAAAGTGACAGTTATTCTTACAGACCGTCTATTACCATCTCAGGAAATTTACATACGTCTTTGAATTACTTCTCAGATATATGCAGGTTTTCTCACGATGTTTTCCTTGTGTGGTGTGAAATCACTGCACATAAGTTTTTAGAAAACTCAATGGTACAGGCCACGCTGGGATCGGAAATTGCGTCGCTTGCGTAGCAGTCGACTGCTCAAACCCCAAGGCCACCACGGCTCTGTTTATAGAATATGTCGTTAACATTTATTTTTACTGAACACAAGTCCTATTCATTTTAAATACCTATATGTAACTAGGTAACTAATACGTCCCGGCTTAACATAGTCGAATGTATTATTCAATTAAATTACAGTAATAATTTCAAGAGCGGTATGTAACAGTACCTTTCGAGAAATGATTGATGATGAAAACCGTGTGGAAATCCATCAATTACTTTGAACACCTTATCCGATTGCACAGACAGACGAGGCGAACGACTTAATTTTATATAACTCGGAGAAGAGCAAAGTTGTTACTTATGTTTATGTAACTTAGCTAGAATAACGAGTTCACTTAAAGTTGACGTACAGCTAGATCGGACAAATATTGTATAATTTAATTATTTCTTTGTCAAATAAAGAAACATACATATGCTCACGCTTGTATTCCCCGAAGGGGTAGGCAGAGGTGTTGTAATAACTACATCCACTTTTCACCGAAGATGATTAAGTGCCAACGTGACAGATGGTGAGTCCATCGCCGTCTCAGACACGTCTCAGACTTTACATACGTCATTGAATTACTTCTCAGAGATATGCCGGTTTCCTCACGATGTTTTCCTTCACCGTAAAGCACGTGGTATGAAATCACTTAATTTACAGGGATGTCAGTTTTTAAAAAAACTCTTTGCTTGAGGGCCCGCTCAAGGCCACCACATATTAATAATAAAAATGATAATACATATTTTTTTGCCCCAGTGCTGCCGGAGGGTGGTCCCGCCATGCACGGGCTGAAGAGGAGATACCGGCCCGGCATGAAGCTCAAGGTTGAGTGCATCAGCCGAAACTCACTGCCAGCGGCGAATCTCTCATTTTTCATCAACAACGAACCGGTAAGTTAACTTATTATCTTACTAGCTGTGCCCCGCGACTACACCCGCGTAGACTATCGCGTGATCCTCATTTAAAAAAGAAACTCAAGTCACTTCTTGTCCAGCTGTTTAAGAGATTAGTCGGAGCAGCCTGTCAACGAAGATTATTTTTTTATATATATATATAGGGGCTTCGTTGACATTGATTATGAGACATAATTATTATGAATTACGTATTAAAGTTTGTCGCTGATTCGCAGCTCAACTAATAATACTGATCTCCTATTGAATTTCGATATTATAGTGATATTATAGTGCACAAGTTTCTGCGCAAACACAGGCGCACTCTATATTCCATCACTCTCATAGTCCGATGGGACGGCAACCTGACACGACCGGAAGGAGATCAGGCGTAGGACCAATGGGTTCACGTGCTTTCCGAAGCACGTGGGTGGAAATACCGCCGACTTCCAAACTCCTGGCTTTTATTGTGAATTTCTTGTCAGAAAAACCCAATATCTATTTTTGACTCAACCTGGGAATCGACACCGGGATCTTTATTTATTAACCACAATACCAACGGAGGCAGTTATATTATCGTAGCAATAAGACCATGGGGCCTACTATCATAGCAATAGCATTGAAGTTTTACATACTTCTTAGCATTAACGTTTCATTTTGGTTTTAAAAAATTAAACGTCAAACCTAAGAATTTCCTCCTTCTTGCGCTTGGCCTCTTCTTTTCTCTTTCGCTTATTTGTGACTGGCTGTGCCCTGCGGTTTCACCCGTGTAGATTTAATTTGATTCCAAATGTTTTTTTAAATAAAAGTTACTCCTTGTAACATTAGCTATCTGCCAGTGTCTGAAAGTCGCGTTAAAATCGGCCCAGTCGTTTCGGAGATTAGCCGGAACAAACAGACAGACAGTCAGAGAAAAAATATGAAAATTGGTTATTCTATGTCAGTACTGTATATACTTATTTATTTATTGCATTTATGTTACTTATATGTACCATACATACTAATCTTAATTATAATAGTATCCCAAGTAAAGCTAACATAAACCCTGTTAGGGCACAGCAACGTGAGAGGCACTACTAGAGCTATTAATATTAATATATTTATCAACAAGTACCTAACATGTGCACAATTATTTATTAATAAACAACAACGTAATATCTATTATTTCCTACACTATATTACAACAGACAACGCACACTGCCTTATCAGTTATAATACAATATAAATAGTTAAGATCCTATTCTACATGTCCTTCTTTATATTATCTACTTACTATATTTAATATTAAATTCTTCTTTACATTTGTTATTTTTTAGTTACAATACATAACTTTGAATACTTAACTTATTTTTACATGGTTATATTTAAACTAAACCTATTAGTAGTAAGTAATTACCAATACTTGTATTAAAAATTTACTTAAATGTATCTTCTAAATATACCTGTACAGTATAGTAGCTTTTATTTATTAATAGTTGCTTAACTAGTTTGTTGTATCTATTTACATTATATTCCTCTCTTATATATTTAGGTAGTTTATTATATATCTTTATACACATTTTGAAGGGGCTTGTGAAATGTAATTTAAGATTAGAACTGGGTAATACTAATTTATTCTTATGTCTTAAGGTATATCTTTTTTGTATGTCTTCGCATTTGGTAAATAAGTTGGGGTATTTGCGCACATAGTTGCATACTTCCAGTATACTTTCATATGCATTTAGTCAAAGCTGTTATTTTGGAAATACAAACAGACACTTCAATTTTATTCCTGTTCACCTTTTTTCTTCCTGTTTTCCTTTTGCCTCTCCTTTATTAAGGCCTCACTTTAGGTAAGTATATTCAATTAATTGCATGCAAAGAGAGTCATGAACCATACACACTCTATTGTAAGCGGTTACTGTAGAACACTACAAGTACAAGCCGTGGTGTCCTTGAGGGTTTGAGCAGGCGCCTGCTATGCAAGCGACGCAAGTTCGAATCCCAGCGGGGCCTGTTCCAATGAGTATTTCTAAAAAACTTATGTACAGTGATTTCACACCACGTGCTTTACGGTGAAGGAAAACATCGGGAGGAAACCTGCATATTTCTGAGAAGTAATTCAATGAAGTATGTAAAGTGTCTGAGACGGTGATGGACTCACCATCTGCCACGTTGGCACTTAATCATCTTCGGTGAAAAGTGGGTGTTGTGATTACAACAACTCTGCCTACCCCTTCGGGGAATACAGGCGTGAGCATTTGTATGTACTACAAGTTTAATATGCCATTCCGGAATCAAGTGACCATGTGTAAGATAATGCTATAGTATTTGGCAATTGTATTAACCAGTACGTAATATATGCTTGAATTACGTGAATCTAACTACTGTTAGCGTTAGAGAGACTATTGTGTGAGCCGTAATATAATTCAGACTCAATCACGTGAATCGGTTCAGTAAGACGACGTGTTATGCCTGGGTAATGCATATCATGCATCACTACAAACAAATGTAATATCTAGATTACTTATTGTGAATATTTATTAAATACTAACTGTGCTCTTAGGTAATTTCATAAGTTATTTCGCGGCATTTTATGTAAAAAAATATTTTTACATAAAGGTAGCCTAAGGTTCTCTATGTAGCATCAGCTATCTGCCAGTGAAAGTCCTATTAATATTGGCAAAGTCGTTTCACAGAACAGGCAGGCAGAGATATATATATATAGGAAGACTAGAGGAGGAAGGATGGAAGGATATATATATATATAGGAGAATATATATAAGCTGTTAACTTGAAATCACAATAGACACCTAAATTTTATTTATTTGTAGAGATATACGAGTAGATAGGGGATATAAAAAACGCTTCTGGTACAAACGAACAATAGGCGAACAACTGGTACAGAAAAACAAACAATAGGGATTTAAATTCAAACAAATTGTTGTACCTAATTGTACATTTTTTATTCAATATTTACGCTTCGATAAAGCATGTCGGTCTAGAGTAGCGTATAAATTATACAGAATTGAATGAATTTCCGGATGATCCGCTTAATCAATCTTTTTGCTCGCGAGCGCTCGTGAGTCAATCAGGATTCACGGCCTACGAAAAATTTACCAATATCTCGCCAACGCTGCAGATATTCTGTTACAATATCTTCTTCGTAAAATGCAAGATGTTCTCTTCAAATACAATGTCTTTTGCAAATTTGTTTTTTTTTTTGTAAATATTTCGCACATACAAAAATACGTCGTATAGTTTTTGCACATATGCAACCCTCTCTCATTGATTATGTATAAGCAAAATATATTAACAACAATGTATGATAATTTAGTTCTACGTTATGTAGATAGATGGAGCTGTCACTGTTGACATTATTATTTAAATCTCGCTATCGAGAGTCACAATGGGGACTATATATAAAACGTCAGTGATTGAATAAAAAAATTTTTCCTCTGTGGTACATCGTATTTCATTTCGATCCCAAGTACCTACTCGAAGGCCATAGTACTGAGTTTGGTTCAGGTTACAAATATGTAAAAGTAAAACAAATATTAACGAATCTATACATCTATAAATATAAATAAAATTAAAGTATCTGTTTGCAATTCTAAAATAAAAGCTATTCACTAAATTTCATATGTCCGTATATATACGATCAGTATATTTGGTACCTACCGATTTAAAAAAAAAACCTATTTTTTCTCAGTCTGTCTGTCTGTTTGTTCCGGGTAATCTCTGAAAAGGCTGAACCGATTTTAACGAGACTTTCACTGGCAGATAGCTAATATTACAAGGATAAACTTAGGCTACTTTTATTTATTTAGATTCCCGCGGAAATTAAATTAAATCTAAGCGGGTGAAAACGCAGGGCACATCTAGTATTAAATAAGAATAATTTATTATCTCGGAAGGTTCAATTCAACTTTGGACACGTCGTAAGAATAAATATTAGCAATTGTTGGATCTTTAATTTGTTTTGTGTCCGTTTAAAAAGGAACCATTTCACGCTTTGCTCGACAAAATGACAAAAAACGTAATTTAGGATCTCGTCAACGTCCCCTTTAAGGTACCTAACTTCCTTCAATTTATAACTGAATTCAAACTTTCTTATTGACAGTTGAGTGGACGTTATAATTAAGGACGGCGTCGTTTGAGCTGTTTTAAAAATTACATTTAAATATTTCCGTTTCTTTTAGAAACGAAGTTACTCCACTTTGAACACTGTTAGCGAAAGCTGTTTTTGTGAGTGTTTTATAATCTTAATTTGCTTTGTGATGAGTCTTGGCAAAAAAGGGCAAGTTTTTATTCTTCGGAATGACACTTATGTCGAGAGATTGAAACATTTTTTGTTAATATTTTATGTTTTATGGTAGTTTAGAAGAACGATAAATTTTGGTGTCCTATATTTTACTGTCGGCCATTTGAATGTTGCGTGGTGCAAATAGACGTGACTCGTTTAATTCCGATTGTTCATTGACGCATTGCAGTGGCTCGTTTGGGAAATCGCACAATAGGAACGAAGAATACAGACAGCTATTGTAATCGATAACATTCCAATGCCAAGATTATCGAGAGCATGTCTCGACATTAGTCAGTTGCGGTAGGTGACTGTGCAAAAAACTGGGAAGATTTATCAAACTGGTCAACCTCTTTTGCCAACGTTTTGTTGGATATGGAAAAGTATCATTTGAATAAACTTGACTAGACAATAGAGAATAACATGTTACATATTACCATGTTACATATTATAGTATATCGATACAGATAAATAAACCTGAAGTGTCTGTTTAAAATCCAAATTAACAACTTTTTACTGAATGTATTTGAAAGTATATACGGTATATACATGAAAAGCCAAGTTTTGATTTCTTTTCTGCTCGTTCCACCTAATCTCTGAAACTGCTGGATTGATTTTAACGGGACCTTTTGGCTGATGGCTTATGTTAGTGGAGTAAATAAGGCTACTTATGTTTAAAAAACTTATCTTGTATTAGGGTACATTAATTACACCCTGACCCGCTAAAATAAGTCCGCAATTCTTGGTGTCTACGCGAGTGAAACCGCGGGGTACAGCTAGTTATTATATAATAGCGTAATTGATGTTATGTCGTGCTGATTTATGAATAAATAAATAAATAATAAAATAATTCTATTAATATGTATGACATGATTCTATTGGTCTAACAGGTCTCGGATTGAACAACATTGAAACTCACCGCGTCATAATTATTTCAAAGCATTGAAATTTTAACACAAAGGATCGGAATTTTATTTGAAATCGTACCAAAGGAAAAGAAATCTAAAAAGGTTTCGGTCAAATTTTAATGAAGACCGGAACATTTTCTTTGCGTTCAATTTTCGAAGCTCGTATTTGTATTTTCCGTCACTCGGTTGTAGGATTTGGGGGTTGGGCAGCTGCCAAGCGACTGTTATGTCTCTTGGACGCGAGCCCGCCTATTATAACTTGATATTTCTAATTATTTGCTCCACAATCAGATTACTACAACAAAGCTCAAAACCTGTTTAATTAAATCAAACTCATGTTCCATTGTAATAAAGTTTATTTTTACAAAAGCTGTTACACATTTATGAACTCACATCATGTGATTCAAGCCAACTTCACCCTTTTAAACCGTTTGGGTTATTGTCAGGTGCCAATCATTTCTTCCCTTGCAACCTCTCTTCGATTTCCTCAACGGTTTTCCCTTTAGTTTCTGGTAAGAATACCAGGGTAACAAAGCCGCCAAAGAGATTTACTGCAGTGTAGAAGAAGAAGGTCGTATGCGCCCCGAAGGTGTTTGTAATCGGTGTGAACGAACTCAGCTGGACAAACGACATGAACCACGCGAATGTTACCAGACACCCCATTACTTTGGCACGAATCTGAAAACAGTAATACAATTTTATAAGGCTTCGGCCAATTTCAGTTACAAAGGCGGCGCAAACACGGTCGTTAGCCAATGGCCTAGATAATATCATACTAAATATTGTTACTGTTTGTACTAGCGTGCCTCACGGTTTTACCCGGGTAGAATTAACAATAAAAACCATGCCACCTATTGCTATTGTTTAGTTTTAAATAAAATGAGTTATAGTTACCCATTACAACGTCATAGCTGAGAGCTAGAGAAAGAGAGAGGTTACGAAGATGTCTATAGAAACAGACAGCGAAAAAAATTGTTTTAATTCATTTAAAATACCGTCTATACTTTTATATTCTTTTTAATTACCAAATTACTAAATAAATCACGGGATCGGATTCAATGAAATACTCGTAGTTATTTTTATTTATTTTGTTTTGTTGTCAAGTAATCATATTTATGTAGCATTTGTTTTTTCCGTATGTGCAAATAATTTGTTGAACTATTAAAGAAGATAAAAAAAACTGTTGTATTTCTACCCGTTCGAAATTTACATACATACATATGCTCACGCCTGTATTCCCCGAAGGGGTAGGCAGAGGTGTTGTAATCACAACACCCACTTCTCACCGAAGATGATTAAGTGCCAATGTGGTGGTGAGTCCATCGCTGTCTCAGACACTTTACATACGTCATTGAATTACTACTCAGAAATATGCAGGTTTCCTCACGATGTTTTCCTTCACCGTAAAGCACGTGGTGTGAAATCACTGTACATAAGTTTGTTTTTTAAAACTAATTGGTACAGGCCCCTCTGCGATTCGAACTTGCGTCGCTTGCGTAGCAGGCGACTGCTCTAACCTCAAGACCACCACGGCTCTTATTTTGAAATTTAATAAATAAAAATCTATGGTTGATAAATCAAATAATAGTAAAACGAAAAAAAATATTGTTAACCTTACGGATTGCATTGTTTTACATATTAAACTTTATGAAAGGTAAAATTTTACTCCAACATCGAAAATCAAAACAGCCTCTGCATTTTGTGCGTCTTATTTATGATAATTTATGTAGATTGGCAAGTAAATTCACTTGTTGGATAGCTCTTACGTGATGTATGCAAATTATAACTGGTGCCTGTTAATTCCCCTTAAAGAATAGACCTTGTTTACACGGAGTCATGCTTGAATTATAAACCTGTAATCACTTCAGCGATAAGTTTTTGCATGTTCACAGAATTTGTATAAAACAGTTTTTTATGACGTCTAACGTGTAATTGAATACTGACGATGTATCGCGTAATAAGAGTCGAGCTTATTGCAGTATATATACAAGTTTCCAAATAGAACATGGAGCCGCAGTCCCCAGGCATAGCATCAGCTTGGCTGGAAGATCTTCCCTTTGCTGGGGATGAGCATGGTCACTCACTTTAAAAATAAATCTTACTAGTAGTAAGATTTATTTTTAAAATTTTTACATTAGTTCTTATTGCTATGATTCAAGTAGTTCCTGAAAGTATGTTTATATTAATTGCTAGCTGTGCCCTGCGGTTTCACCTGCTTAGATTTAATTTGATTCCCGTGGAACCCAAAACTATTTTTCAATAGAAGCAGCCTTAGTTACTCCTTGTAATTTAGCATTAGCTTTCTGTCAGTTAGTCCCCTTAAAATCAGTCCAGACGTTTCAGAGATTACCCGGAACAAACAGACAGACAGAGAAACATTTTGGAAATATCGCACCCTTAGAACGAAAGGGGCTTATCTCAAAAATATTTTTTTTAAATCGGTAAAAAATCGTTTTGAATTTATAACCTGAGCAGTTATTGTTTTACCAGTTTTTAATACAATGTACCTATTGTATAGTTCAAGTTCAACATTGTTGATATATATAAATTTTGAGGTCTATCTTATGATCTTAACATATTCATTTTCGCAAACTTTTGAGTTGAGCCCCTATTGTTCTGAGGGTGCGATATGTTTTTTAAGTCAGTACCGTATGTACTTTCTTATGCATTAAGTGGAAAAATGATATTTTGGAATTACAAACAGGTACTTAAATTGTATTCAAGTCAAGTCAAGTCAAAAGTATCTTTATTCGATTAGACTTTTTACAAAGTCCTTTCAAATCGTCAGAATGACATAATTATACAGGATTATACATGGTACCGCCAGGTTCGGAAGGTTGCTTTTACTGAGAAGAACCTGGCAAGAAACTCAGTAATTACTCTTTTCAAAAATATTATACAATTTAAAGAATACAAAATAAATAATTTAAAAAAATCGAGAGTTCATGGACAATGTTCCAATGCACAAATGTCTAAAAATTTACATAACTAAAAATCTAGTACATCTACTTATAACTAAATGCGTAGCTTGAGATGTATTTATATATTTATAAAGAGTATAGGTATAGATGTATACATGAAGTATGCATAGAAACTTTTTGGCGATGTGTGTCATAATTCAGTCGAAATAATTTTGTACACCTACAAGCTTTCTTACATAATTATTTAATATATACCTTTTGCATATAATTCAATAAATTCTTTATAAAGTATTTTTTATTATAGATTAGAATTTTTGAATCTGTGTATAGAATATATTTTAAGTTCTGTGGTTAGAAAACAAAAATATTTATGATCACACAATGCTTCATACTACAATAACCTAAATGGAATAAAAATCTGTCCATGTGATAAAATTGAACAGACAAAGAATTTCCTATTTCAATTTTCAATATTGGAGGTAGTTTCAATGAGAGGAACTTCGTTTCGTTTATTTCCACGGGCTACGTAGATTGATTAAAATATCCATATTTTTTATTTCTTTAGACTTGAAATAAGTTACGCTGCTTCAGATATTTGATTACATACATACAGAATAATAGGTATGAGCAATTTTGTATGTTATGGGGGTAGACAGAGACTACCGTTTGTCATATGCTAGGATGCTTACATATTTGTTTCGCTTCGTCCACATTCATGCATCTGATTTGAACATTTTAAATTATACTATTCTCAACCATTATCGCGCTAGCATATAGATGAGGCGAATGCTATGACGTTCTCTATAACTGATATAATTAATAAAAAGTAAAAATGGGGTAAGCCATCACTTTCTCGGCACTATACATATACAAGATTCCTCAGAATGATTTCCTTCACGATAACCGCCAGTAATTACTCTTTTCAAAAATATTATACAATTTAAAAAATACGAAATAATCAATTTATAAATGTAAACCCATGGACAAAGTTCCAATGCACCAATGTCGATAAAAAATTACATAGTGAAAAGTAAGAATATAGAAGAATAGAAGTAGAACTACTAGAGTTCTACTTATATCTAAATGCGTAGTTTGATATGACCAGTCCCCACAAGCAGCACCTGTTTACAAGTATGACACGATGTCAGCCATTTAACTCCTCAACCATCATCAAGGGGAGTGGACAACCCGCCATCCAGAGAAAAATTCAAGCTGGGATTAGAAATTGCATAGCAGCTCGCTACACAAACCACTCGACTATCACGGATTATATGAAAAGCATTGAAAAAATAGAACATGGGACGAGCACAGCACAATACAGCTCGCAACTGAGTAAATACTTAAAAGCGTCAACGTTACCTGAAAGTTAAACGTCTCCGACATGATAATATAAGGCAGGGGTGACACCCCCGCGCCGTAAGCACAAAAACACGTTACAATTGTGATGACAGGCAACCAACTCGGTACGGTGCCTCCCTTCTGTTGAATCAGCAGGATTGTAGCAATTGTCGCCATTGCAACTACTAGTATCGTCAGCGATATTGACAACAGGATCTGGGAATATCATTATATTTAATACAGAAATAAACCATAAATGGGGCGTTTGAAACAATTATTGAACATTGCTATCTTTTGCCTAGAGAGTTAGGGTATAACGGGATCTTCCGTTGGAAATTGAAACTTGACTTTCATCTTATAGAAAATCGATTCTTTGATGTGTTTTACAATTGTTGTCATTACGCTGACAAAGCACTATCATTATTAAAAATGATCAGCTGCTGCACTTAATGATTTTTTTGTCACTTTGGTATTATATTATAAAAAAGAGTGTTATGTACTCTGCAATTACGTATCCCTTCATAAGGTTATTAATATAGTGCAGCTATACCATAGGTCATATTTTTTCCTGGAAAAAGGCTATGTTACTAATAACCATTACTGTACTAAAAATAATGTCAATCTAAATTTTCATACAATAAAAAGTCGAATAAACAAACTTCGAATTCATAATATTGGGCTTACTTGATGTGAGTCTCAGCTAGTACATAAATTACTCGGGCTAAGGAACTGGAATGGAACGTCTCGTATTTGAAGAAATCATCATTAATTCAGTCGACTCCGCTGTTCCTCGCAGGACGCGTTGGTAAATGATATAATAATGAATTACGGTTCACGAAAAGGCTTACAGACAAAATATATTCAAGAAATGACTGACTCCTAAGAATTGAAAATTATAAATATCATACAGGAGGACTTGCATTATTTTGTATTATCGTTTATAGAGATATTTGTGAGGAAAGTGGATGAAGGGACTTAACGATATTGTTTGCCATGTACATAGTACTTAGCTTAAAATATCGGACCATTCCTAAGTATTCCCCCTCAATAAATATAGTCGTTTCTTTATACTGCAATGAACATTCTACCGACCATTGTCAACCAGAGATTTATAGAAGCCGTGCGCTGCAATATCCCTCCGTGTACTCACGCGCCATAGTTTTTACTCACCCAGAGCGTGTATATATCCGTCAGTGAGAGCCCATGTGTGGGTGTACTGTAGCGCGCCGCTTGTATAAAACTTTGTTGCTGGTGGAATCTCACGAGGTAAAAATCTTAGGATAAAAAATACGTATCTGCTTACCTTTCTTCCAAACTTGTCGACGCATCCCATGGATATGAACGACCCAACTATCATAAACGCTGGAAAAGTCAACGCTTGTAGTTCTGGACTAAATGTGACACCGGAGGCGGCGAGAATGGTTGAAGCAAACGTTAATATAGCAAAGCATCCACTGCACGCTTGGACTGACACCAAACAAATAATAATGAGGAATGCTTTGCGCCATATCTTGTTTTTCCCTGAAAATAAAATTTAAATTAAGAGCCGAGTGCTTTGACTCGCTTCCTGCTAAGCACGTGGTGTGGACGCAAAATTCGGATCGAATGAGTTAGTCCAACAACTTCAACACAGTTATTTCACACCAGGAGCTTACAAGGAAACTTCGGGACCAAGTCTGCATGTTTGAGAAGAAATTCAAAGACGTGTCTATAATTCCTGAGATGGCATTGGACTCACATTTTGTCACGTTGGTACTTAATCAACTTTGATGTTGTATGGGTGTTGAAACACCTCCACACCTCCTGGGACCCTTTTGGGTTGGCAGGGGAGTACACTTTTCATTATGATAAAAATTTTATGGCTTTATTTCGAAGCAGTCAGATCAGTCCAAACGTATGTTTTATAAGATAAGATAGCTCGTTTAAGATAAACAGAAGATAATATTTAAAAGTGAGATGTAGCAGAGCGCTCCCATATTTTACAAGACGTATTACTATAGAGTTTTACAAGACGTATAGACTAAAAGTTTTCACTGAATGTGTAAGTTCAAAGATCTTTTATAAACGGGATTGAATTGAGCTTTGCAGATAGAGTAACTGACAAATTGGGTTCTCAAACGTTCGTCAATGTTGAAACAATGTCTAAAGTAAACTAATTAATATAGTAGTAATTAACACTCACAGATGGTTCCATAAGAGATTCGAGGCAAAGACGTATACTTTAGCTCTTGGTTTCTCATATACTCTAATTCCCCATGTATTGATTTGTCATCTGGACTCAGACCCCTTAGATATGCTAATGTCGACGCAGCTTTCTGTAATTACATAATCTTTGTCATATAAAGCTTTCTATTATTATTCCAACTTCTAAATAATAAAAAAACGAAAACAAATTATAGTATTAAACAAAATGAGAAATTAAGTGTGTCTAAATAATCATAAATGTTATAGTAAATTAGGTTCGCGACATCACGCCTACCTAAGATATTTTCTATTGCTCACAATTCTCAATACTGTTTAACAATTGATCACTTTTCAACTACTATCAATTGAATTTCTAAATCCGATGGAACGAAAGTGTCAAAATAATTATTTCCAATCCTCAAGCCGCTTCATGACAAGAATAATTGATACTTGCTAGTGTTTCTAATTAGATCAGTGGTTAAGCTGTTCGGAAGCTTCTGGCACTAAGGCCGTGAATGGATTGATAGTTTCCATACACACATGTTATTAAATATTCATAAAATTTCGGAAATTAAACCTTTATAATTAACAAGACTTATAATGAATCTGATATAGCCAACTAACGGCCGTTTTCAATAACCTCTCAAATTTTATAGATACTATCTCCATCATTATCATCATTATGTCAGATTTCATCTATCCACCTTCAATTTTATAATAATGTTTACTAGCGGTAAGTTATGGGAAAAAATCATATTTTTTTTATCTTTAGTGTCTGACAAATTGATAGAATAGGTATTGTAAACGGCTGTAATTCAGTGACCTAACATGCAATCTATGACTACCTCCGATGTAACTTGGTCTTAACGGGTGATGCAAATAGCTATAAATTTAGATACAGTTTAATCAGCACCCTGAATCTCGCAGTTGAATGTTGATTACATTTGCGATTGATAAGTATTTCGTAAGAAAGACTCACCTCAATTTCTCCCTTCTTGACTAAGAAAGCTGGGGACTCCGGAGCCTTGAGCATTAATATCATAGATACGATCGGAATTCCCACCAGACTCCACAGAACTGTGTAATAATCTAAATATGCCCCCATCGCGAACATACTCAGTATGCCAATGTTTTGGCATAATGTAAACAGAGAGCCGAGAGTTCCTCTTATTTTGTCTTGGCTTATTTCTTTGACGTACATCGGAATAACATTGTAACATCCGCCAGCCGGTATGCCGCAAAATATTCTGGATATTATTAAGGTTGCTGTGTTTGTTGCATTCAGTTTTATTATCCAGCTTGTCTGAAATTTGTTTCTCTTTATTAAATATTATATTTAGATCAGTTGTGAAGATATTTTTTTTATAATCGATGCAATCACAGACGTATTTCTAGACATATATTATGATAGCTTCGCTTCCCACAGTGCAATTAACTCTTCAAAGGCGCGCATTGATTTTGGCACACGCCTAACTTTTAATAGAGCATTTTCCAGAATCTTGGTGATTGGGATTCGAGAACTTTATATTAACTAGCATTACCTTAGTTATTTTATAAATATCGTGATCTCTCTGTGATAATCGAATGAAAAATATTCACATTCCTTGATTCCAAGATGCCAATGAAAATCAAAGAATGCAGTCAAAAAAAAACTGCCTAGGTTGGTTTCAAAAACGCGTTGCATTTTATAAATAAATAATATTGTTTTTTAGTCTTATTTTTTCTTGCTCGTTAAATGTTGTCGAAGAAATAATTTGAACATCAACATTTTCAGTCACGTTCCTTTTAGTTTTAACCGAAACTAATATACCAAAAACATAAATGTAAAATGGGACAAAGTTCTCGTGTGCTCTAAGGTAGGTACGTATGCGTCGTCAAAAAAGTGATATCCAATAAAGAGCTAAGATGGGGGAAATATAAGAAAAGTGGATGAAAACAAATCGAATGCGGAACAAGCAGGTTTTTGACGAGGTGAGCTTACTGAAAGTTCAATACACCTTCAATAGTATCTTGACGAAAAAATATTTGAATCCCACGTATTAATCAAATTGTTGAACTGAATTTAATCTTAAAAGACTATACTTGTTTGCTTGATCGAATTATTTTACTACACAATATGGTGGAATTGCTTTGTCCAGAATTGGCGGTCGTGTCTCAATAGATTGTTGAAGAACAGCCTACCCAAGGTGTGAATTCGATTCCGCGCGTAATGATAATGTAGTAGGCCATGAAAGTCCATATATTTGTATCCCATAGGATAACAAATGTCTATTTTCGTTTGCACATCCGTCATGTGCCATCTGTCACTATAACATTATTTCCGTAGGGAGCAGAGATGTTTCGATGTTACTCTCGGCTTAATACCTACATTACAATTGGGAGAATGATCTAGGCTGTTTGTCGGAAGCTTTTTTTGGAAAAAAGATACAAATCAGCTTTGACACCTGCCAAAGAGTAACCGGGCTCACTAAATTACCAACGGGGATACGTGCCTTTTAATTAACCATAATAAAACACCCATTCATATACCCTTGTGATAGGATAACGGAGGCGTTGAATCCGACTGCAATGATGCGAGTAAAATATCAAGAACTGAGTCTTCGTTAAAGGAGTAAAGCCTCCCAAATGGAACTGTTCCGTAGTGGAACAATATATTTATTTATGTATTTTACTAACAACACATACAAGACAGCACATTCTTGGTTTTTGCATTTTCGTCTGTTTTTGTATGTACTGGCGACTTGCTAAGATTTTCTGTTACCGCCATTATCCTTTGGGTGATGGCATCACTGCACTGGATGGCAACAACTAGCGCCATCTAGTGAGAATTATTATGAAGAAATAAACGAAATTTATTGAAGCGTTTATCCAGCTGTGTATGTATGTCAAATGTTCTAAACTGTTTTCGAGCATATAAGACAAGAGTTTTCGAATTTACTCTATGTTGAGCTTCAATGGCTTGTAGCTTCGATAAATTACCTGGTTTCATATTGCATAAAACTTACCGCTTGTAGCGCAGCCATTAATAGTACTCCAACTTTCCTCCCATATGTGTCCACGATGTACGTCAGTAGCGGGACTCCAACCATAGCAGATATACACAAAGTACTAGCTAGCCATGATATTTCGTTGTCAGTTAGAGGAACTCCTGTTGGTGATTTGTCGGACTGAAGTACTTTTATCATTGGTGACATCCATCCTGATTGGAAGCCGTATGTGAGTAAGGTTGTGTTGGCTGGAACGTATGAAAAAGTTGAATACTTACACGGTAAAATGAATGGCTTTTACAAGTTGAGCTGTCTACCGAAATCTGTCGAGCTATTACTAAAAAAGTATAAAATATCTACGGCAGTGAGAGTGTTGATAAATTATTCCTTTTACAAATGTTTGCAATCACATTGAGTATTTAAATTAACAATTAAGCAAATACCAACCCAGCATAGCTATCATCCATTGTCTGTATGCACTCCCTTTATTTTCATATTTAATGTCACTGTTATCCATTTTAGCACGAATTTGCTACTAACCGTGACATTACGCCGGGAAATGTTTGAATTGATACGGGCAAATATAATATTAGTTCAAAGTATCTTATCTGATAACAATTTATATACAATACTTAAATTATCGTACATGCGCTTAATACAGTTAGGAAATCTTTGCAAGGGGCTTCATAACTAATACTAGTTTCTCGGTAATACGTCATTACGTTGATGCATTAATTTCAATAGGACCAAGTGCCAATCGAAACTGGAGATACATACGTTACTGAGTTCCTTGCTATTTAGATGACAGGCAGGTTCCTTAATTATGACAAGTTGCGTTATTTTTTTACAAAGGCGTCAAACAAGTGTCTTGTATAATTCTTGTATTATTTCTATATTTTACACCGAGTACTCAAGTCCTCAGGGACTGTTTTTTTTTATACAATGAAGGTGGCAAACAGCCAAGTGTCCGTTACATATTAAAATACAAAAGAGCCTCACTATTAAGTAGCACAGCGGATGCCACACCTCCCCTCCCCCCTATGGAGCTCTGGTGATCTTACTCACCGCAGGAACACAATACTAAAAGTAGTAGCATTATTTGACTGCGATCTTCTGTAATGTGGAGGTACAAACCCCAGTCGAGCCGCTCCGAATTGCAACCACGCTATGCCCTTTCTTAATCTAAAACTATCATGAGTCCAGGCGATATCACAAGCTCACCTTATTGCATGTGGTCTGGCAGTATAAGCCACCAATTCTGAAGAATTCCATGCTGTCGGTACCTACTACTTTTAGGATATCAAGTCGAGAACTCTTCATCCTAAATTTTCGTAACCCACAACGAAACTGAGTGGTTTCCGACGTGTTACTTTACATCACAGTATTAGTTTTCAATTTACTACCCTCCACACATTATACCGGCATTACACATACATGGAACAGAAAATGTTCCGAATCCGTTCACACGATTGCATAACTTTGTGAGTAAAACGTGAGTGGAGATCGCGCTATTTTACGTGATGCCTAAAATGAATAACTTAGGTGAATTCCTTTCCCAGCAATGCAGGAATTTTTAATAATTATCGATAGATTTGGTACGTTATATATGTATGCCACTTCTGTTTGTTTAATTAAATGAACGGCTTATATCTTTTGAAGCATACTATAATCATTACCTTTGCTTTGATATACTGTTTTGATATACTTCAAAAAAAAGGAGGAGGTTCCCGATTCGCCTCTTTATTTTTCAATGAATACTTCTTACGTCTGAATTTTACCTTAATGGTTTCTTTAGGATGCAGCAACTTACAGTTCTGCAGGTCTAAAAAGGCCAATTTGGGAGAATCATAATATGATCCGAATTGCACCTAAGTGACCATTTTGTCATTTCGATGATGAATCATATTTGGATCACATTATGATTCTCCTAAAGTGGCCTTTTTAGACCTACTGAGTGCTTTTCTTGAATGCTCAGTCGGGTTTTTAGGGTTTACGGCCTAACCATAAGCTCTTATTGTAATGATAGTTCAGCTGTGCGACAGTGACAGTTGTATATACGTCATATACATCTGTCTCATGATATGAGTTACACTATCAATATTAGTCCTCATCTACTTGTAACTAAAAGTATTGTCGACTCCAAAATAACAATTTGATTACTAAAGATACCTTCCAATCAAGATCATAGATCCAAATACTACTGATGGTACTGAACTAGACCAATTTCATTTTTCAATCAACATTTACACCGAAAAGAGATCATAAAAATGATAGCTGTACTAGGACTGCATGACATTCTGAAGTAGTAAATGTGAATAGAGCTCGTTCGCGCCTCGTGATCCCTTTGTCGCGACGCAAATACCGACGCTGAGGGCGGAATATCTGAGGGTATGTCTGTAAACAGGTGGGGAGTCATATACACGTGCGTATGATTGTGTCTTCATGGTGGAATTGGTTTTACGTATACAATAGGCTTATAGGACGGATAAGTGCACCGCGTGGATATGTTAATACTTATTTTTTTTATTTTTATTTATTGAAAATGTATTGTGCACCTTAGAAATTATTTAGTTACATATAGATTACATCATATTATAGGTACAAAAGGCAATGTCTTACAGACAACCATGGGATGGATTTGCATGAGGAAATTAATTGGCAGCTGTGCGGCGTAAATACTTCATAATAAACTTACATAATATCTTTTTTTTTTATATATCGTCGAGCATCCGTTATGGATACACCAACCGCCGCGGGGGCAGCGGAAGGGTTATGTCGGACTCACAGCGACTTAACTCCACGGTGTTCCTCCAAGTCGCTAAGTAGGGGGGTGCACGTGATACGTCTTCACATGCTTCGCCGTGACCCCCCAAACTTACATAATACCTAGCCTTTCAGTTTTTTTATACATTTTATTGTTGGTTGTAGTTAAAGCATTATTGTTGGGAGGATTACGCGATCATCTATACTAGTATTAATAAATAACTGAAGAGTTGGTTTGTTTGGTTGGTTGAGAGCGCTATCTCAAGAACTCCTGGTTCGAATTGAAAAAAATGTTTTGTGTTAGATATTTTGTTTCTGAACAATTTTAACTTTATAGCATCACGCTGCGACTAATAGGAAGCGAAGCATTAATGGAAAGTTCCCCACCAAGATATCCACCATATCGCTAAGTTGCTGATATTCTCTATATATAGTTCTTCGATATGTACGCGTCATGTACACATGTCTCATAATATTAGCCGAACTAATTGGCAATAAGAACTCACATACATACATACATATACTCACGCCTGTATTCCCCGAAGGGGTAGGCAGAGGTGTTGTAATTACAACACCCACTTTTACCGAAGACAATTAAGTGCCAACGTGACAGATGGTGAGTCCATCGCCGTCTTAGACACTATACATACGTCTTTGAATTACTTCTCAGAAGTACGCAGGTTTCCTCACGATGTTTTACTTCACTGTAAAGCACGTGGTGTGAAATCACTGTACATAAGTTTTTTAGAACTCATTGGTACAGGCTCCGCTGGGTTTCGAACTTGCGTCGCTTGCGTAGCAGGCGACTGCTCAAACCTCAAGGCCACCACGGCACGCAATAAGAACTCTTGGTAATTATACCATTAAGATAAAAAACTAGTAACTACTCCTTGTGCAATTAATATCAAATGATATCTAGGTACGTACGTGTTTAAATATTGACTTAATCAAAATAGTTACACCAGCGTACATTGTAAACATAGTAGGCAGATAAACGTATTCTATGTTTCACACGGTAAATGGATGACTATATAATATTCCAATTCTTTGTTCAATTTGGCATTTATATTTCAACCAGCGACCCGCCCTTGCTTCTCTTTGGGTTACGGTTTTTGGGTGTATTACACTCTGGCCCGCTAAATATGTCCCGAATTCTTAGTGGCCTTTACAAAAAAATCTTCATTAACTGTGTCCCGAACTACTTGAGACTACTAACAAACGTTGACTCTTCCCTATTATCACACATACATATACATGCAAATAAATACATACAGATAAATACATTTGAAGTGTCTGTTTGTAATTCCAAAATTACACAAAAAATATTTTACACTTAAGAAAAACAATTTTTTTTCTGTCTGTCTGTGTGTCCGTCTGTCTGTATGTGCGTCTGTCTGTCAGTCTGTTTGTTCCGGCTTATCTCCGAAACGGCTGGACCGATTTTAACGGGACTTTCACTGGTTGATGGCTAATTTACAATTTACAAGTAGTAACTTAGGCTGTAATAACACACTACATAAAGTCTACGCGGGTGAAATCACGGAGCACAGCTAGTTTATACATATAGAGATCCACTGCTCACGACATCGTCAGCGTGGAAATTTACAACAGTTTTGAATTTATTGCTCGAAGAGACAAATTAAAAACATTCGGAATATATAATAAGTAGCCGTATTTTATAAATTGATTTGTAATCAAAAAATTCTAATTAACACATATTTTTACGAACCTATATCACAGTATAAATATAAACTTTATTTTCTTTTTATTCAGAACTATATAAAATAGTTTTTGGCCAGAGTGCACGCCATTCTTATTGGTAACACAATAAAATAACAAGTATCTTCGTAACTCTTATCAAAAATAAAACATTAGTCTAGTCTAGTAAAACATGGTCAAGCCTACGTGTGATCACCCTAAAAATGAATATAAACTTTACACGCAGTAAGGTATCTAGAAATAAATCGTTCAAAATCATATAGCATGTATAATCCTGTATAATTATGTCATTCTGACGATTTGAAAGTACTTTGTAAAAAGTCTAATCGAATAAAGATACTTTTGACTTTGACTTTTGACTTATACTGCCACAGACAGGCGCATCTACGAGATAATAAGCGACCTAGGACAGCGAGGAATCCAATGGGTTCCTCCACATATTTTTAACAATTGACAAGATATTTTTCTCAACAATCACTTGACATTGGCGGAATAGTTTTACTCAAGTTCATCGCCATTAAATAAATAAAGGAAAGGAAAGGATAAGCGACCTAAGCGTAATGACAGTCGGTCGAGTATACGTCATACAGGTGTATTACCGTCATTTTCCAAAACTTGAAAACTACATTATTTTGACAGTAAAAACAAGAGTTAATTTTAAAATCTTAAAGATTGACAACCTTCACGCTCAATGGATGATTTTTTTTTATTTTACCTGTGCCCTGCGGTTTCACCCACGTAGACCTAATTTTATGGGGGGATTTTTCCACGGAACCAACACTTAAAAAAAGTATTCCTTATAACATCAACTACCTGTCAGTGACAGTCACGTAGAAATCGTTGCAGACGTTTCAGAGTTTACCCGGTATAAACATAAAAAAATTGGTTTTTTTTTCTTATGTATATACCTTTTAATTTGATTTAGCTGTTAATTTGAAATTACAAATAGACACTTCATTTATATTTATCTGTATGTATAGATTTTTTGGGATATAATATCCATATATGTTCTTCTTCTGGTTTTTAGCCACCTCCCCACCAATTTTCAGCCAAATCGGCTAAGCCGTTCTTGAGTTAAAAAGTGTAACTGACACGACTTTTTTTTATATATTTCGATATATATATATATATAATAGGCAAGCTCTTTGTTTTGTTTTGTTTCGTGGCCATGTTTTGGGTCGCATTGACAGCAAAATAACTATTGAAACGGGTCCAACATATTGAGTTAGTAACGAAGCACGTAAATCATGTGGTTATTTCGTAACAAGCTCGTAACCCCGGAAGTAAACGAGTAATTATGTCTTCGGATAATCCCTGAGTATCGTCCGCCTCTTTACTTATGTATCCTCTTATTATTAGGGATAATGTTTTTGCTATAATTGACTATTTAAGTAATTTAGAAATTATAAATCTATTATTCACTGTATATAGTATTATTGTATCGTTTTTGAGCATCCTTGCACCTGTGTCCTTGTAATTTTTGTATTCGAATGCGAGATTTTAGGTACCTAATATTAATATGGATATTATGATTATAGATCGGGTCGGTCTTATGCTATCTTTTCAAACCGCTGAACCTGCCCAGAACTCCAATCCTATTCCTTGTTCGCTCAATTGAAAACAGCTATGTGCAAAGTCTTTGGACCACAAGTCACTAAATCACCGAATGATTTAATTAACAGTGCTGCGGGCCTACCATAATTGGTTTGAGAAAGCATATTAAGAACTTCTAAGTTGGCTATCAGGGGGACGACTATGTTCGCTTTAGCAGCGCGCAGCTTCTTAGGTTTGATGCTTTATTTTACGGTACAAAAATGAAACGTCAAAGCTCAGAAGTTCTTAATACGCTCTGTTTAATCCGGTGATGATAGCCCCTTGTTCCTTAAAATTAGTATAATAATAGTTCGTGATAATAATAGGACGTAGTAGTTGTTTGATAAACGAATGAATGTTTAATTGCTACGAGGAATTATGGTTGAACTACCCTTTACTGAACAAAACAAATCACCGTATCCATTTGGAAGGCAAATCAATTACACTAATTATTGAGAGGGATCGTGTTTCCGGCAAGGTTGTTTTGCTTTTAAATAAAGGTTCGTTTTAGTTAACTTTAAGTAGTGAAGGTTTAACGATCGGCGTAATATCTCTTTCAGCCGTATACATTTAGTCTATCTACTTTGTGAAGGTCCCATGAAAGACTCGGCGTGGCTCTTTTCATAGCAGGTTTCAAATTTACGTATTTGTTTTAATCACACTTCACTTACATTAACGTAAGTACTGTGATGTGATGGAAATCGAGAGGAAAATGGTATTTATATGCTTACATTTGAGAAAAAAATAGCAAAGATAGAACGGCACGTTGGCACTTGTTTATCTTCGGTGAAAACTAGATTTACTAACACACCTAGGGGTAGGCCGGAGGGCCTGATGACGGCGGTCAGGGTGGGAGATCTGACCACCGAGCTGCGGGCCCGGGAAGGTGGTTGCGCGATGTGACTCGCACTGCATTGCACAGTGAGGTCTCCAGGGCCATAGGGATGTGCCCCGGTAAAGTGCGGGGCTACACCGGTGCGATCTACCAGAGTACTCGGAGTCCCCCCTGAGCACGAAGGATGGCCACCGGGGGGGTTTTAGTGCGGTAAAAATCCCACATAACTCAACCTACCTCTCCCATGGCGGTCGGGTACCTATGAAGGTTTCCTCCACGTTAATAAAAAAATAAAGGCCCCTATGGGGTTCACGTTTATTTCTATAGACTCTGATGCACTTAAATGTACCTTGTTAAAGTAAGGCTATACGTTGGTATTTTATATGGTTACATTGTGAAATACTCTTGGAAATAGATTCGCTTTCACTTTGATCTCTAAGGAAACCTGAAGTTTATAAAGTGCCTTGAGTGGAAAATAAGAAATAAAAGCAAAGACTTCAAACGAATTTTCTATTATATAACTTTTAGGCTTGTTTGTTAAAAAAATGTAGCAGTTCTCCAGACCGACTCACGAATATCAAGTTACTCACAAAATGTACAAACTAATGGCTCTATTCTGTAAAGGAATCTAATATTATATACGTTACCATCACTGCCTCGTTGTTCTGATCCCCGCAAACGTTACTGAATACAAGCTTCTGGGGGCCAACTAAGATCGTTTCAGCAGCGCTTATTCAGAAATTCTTAGCTTAGTCGTTTAATATTACGGTACAAAAATGGAACGTCAAAGCACAGAAGTTCTTAATACGCACTGCTTAAATCGATCATGGTATCCCTGTAGCTCGATTCACGTAATGAGAAACGTAACGATGTCGTAGCGACTTAGTCCTTGAAAGTGTTTTCATAAATTATTTATTAAAGAAAAAACGGAATAGCTCAGTAGTCATCGCGAAAACGTCCTATTGAATTTAAAGACCTATCGAACTACGATTTCGGATCTCGTGAATATTGTATTCACTATTGGGAAAGGATTTCGATTGACTGGCTTTAATCGTTCAGTAATATATCAATTATTTGCTTTATGAAAATCCGGGCACTGGGTTCGATGCCCGGGTCGGAAAAAGTGGTATTGGGTTTATTTTATCTATGATATCCCAGTACCAGCTCAGAGTCTGGATAAGGTTTCGGTTTATGGCAATAGGCTCACCCCCTATGACGGAATTAACAGAACTGGCAAATTGTCTCTGCCTACCCATTCGGGGAATACATGCGTGAGCACATTTACGTCATCAATCAAAGTCTATTTCATTCTGACAGGTGATTGATGCAGTATTTTGTCCTCCAAAGTTTTTGTTTTGTTTAATAGTCCGTTGGCACGGTATCTCTTGCCATACGTTATGCTTTGAAATGTCAGATGAAACGTCATGATGACATTGAGTTCTAAAATAGCGTGTGTCTCTCAGTTCTTGGGGTCTATTCCACAGCTCTTCAAAACACGATCCTTCGGATCTGAGAATAGCGCCTTATGGGTTTTGTGAAATCGGCGATGTACGTGTAATCACAAAAGACCAATCATTTTACATATATTTTTATAACTGTTATTGTTGTTATATGAACGAGGGAAAAATTCGTATAAACATTTTCAACATTAAAGATTTCCATTTTCGCTTCGTAAGGTAAACAAGTTTATCGCCGTTTGATTTGAAAATATTATTACGATCTGGACGATATAATGAGGTCATATAACGATATCTTATGTCGTAACGAGCGTGTTTGGTAAAAATGAGTGGTGATTATAGAACCTCCGTCGGGTGTTAACCTCAATGAGGTTTATAGCTCTGAAATGAGACGGCACATTGAAAAGAACGACCGTGGAAATCCTGGGGGCCCTACTATCATCGTTATAGCAGTGACGTCTTACTAAATTCTTAACTCTGACGTTTCATTTTGGTACCTTAAAGTTAAACGTGAAATCTAAGTTCTTAACACGCACCGCTTAAACGACAATAGTTGGCCCTCTGGTCTTGTAATTTCTTGGGGTTCACTACGCATGAGGTTTGCTGCAAATTGCTCGTTCATGTACATAGAATGTGAAGCGTTCATTTGTATACGTATAGTCAAACAGAGAGCCGTGTTGGCCTCGGGGTTTGAACAGTTGCCTGCTACGCAAGCGAAGCAAGTTCAAATCCCAGCGGGGCTTGTACTACTGAGTTATTCTAATAACTTATGTGCAGTGACTTCACACCATGTGCTTTACTGTGAAGGAAAACATCGCGAAGAAACCTGCATATGTCTGGGAAGTAATTCAAAGACTGAGAAGAATGTATGCATAGTGCCTGAGACAGCGATAGACTCACTCTCTGTCACGTTGGCACTTAATCATATTCGGTGTAATGCGGGTGTGAAACGTGGGTGTTGTTGTATCTGTCTGTCTGTTTGTTCGGGGTAATTTCGGAAACGGCTGAACCGATTTTAACGGAACTTGCACTGGCAGATAGCTACTAGCTTACAAGGAGTAACTTGGGCTACTTTTATTTAAACATTTAGGGTTCGGCGGGAATCAAATTGAATCGACTTAAAATAAAACACTCTGTTTGAAATGAAATGTTAGTGTCCATAAATTTCTCGTTGTTAAACTCTGAACGGAATTCCCTTCTGACAGGCAGATAAAGCTTATATCTCGGTTAGGTAAAAAGTTACAATGTAGAAACACTTGCCACAGTATTATTTTTATAGTGTCAGAGGAATTATATACTTCTGAAGTCTTGTATATGTTGGAGTGACTTAGAGAAACTTACTTTGGCAAAGTGGTTTAACCAAAGAAGACAGCTTTGTGAGTAGTTTTCAGTGGTAATATTTCGTGACTTTGACTACCTAATGTTTTTTTAAGTACTATCTCTTGATTTATATATCCATTATTCGATATTTCAGTGTCATCGATTCATTGATTTCTGATCTATATATATAAAATTCAAGTTCCTTTCTGACTGACTGAGTGACTAACGTATATATATAGGGTCGAGAGTTTAGTCTTTCTCTTCTTCTTTTTAGTACAAACGAATATAAAATTTGTAAAAAAATATACAATATTTTTTGTTGTTGTTCATTTTATTTATTTCTGGAGAAGTTTGGTTTTTAATTTTACAACAAAAACGAGCAGTTTCTAAGTTTCACATATCATCCAATAAGCATGGAACTTTTATTAAGCCCAGCACTTTACCACACAAATAAGTAATAAGTATAAGGACGGAAACATAAAAATATAAGAGATTTTTTTTATATTTTCAAATTCATGCCACCTACCGATGCCATGTGCGGTAAATATTCGCCTAATAAATCTAAACAAAATTATAAATCAGGTTTTTGTCAAAGTAACTGTTAGTTAGTATACATAATATTCTAAAAACCCCCGAGGCCAACAAGAGCCGTGTTGGCCTCGGGTTTTGAGCAATCGCCTGCTACGCAAGCGACGTAAGTTTGAATCTCAGCAGGGCCTGTACCAAAGTGATTTTCTAAAAACTTATGAGCAGTGTTTTCACACACCTGATTTCATAAAAGCCTGCATAATATGCACACATATGACATATTATGTCTGAGAAGTAATTCAAAAACGTATGTATAGTACCTGAAACGGCGATGGACTCATCAGAGGATGACGTCCATCGCGTTAGCACTTAATTATATTCTGTGAAATATGGGTGTTGTTGTTACAACACTTCTGCATACCCCTTCGAGGACCCTTCTGGGATCGCATGAGCATATTAATTTTATTTGCGACGTTTTCGCGTATTTATTCTAAATGCTTTGAGAAACTTCCAACGAATGAAAACTTGCCTAAGGTCACGATTTTGTATTGTAGCGATACTGGCAGCAAAGATAACTCGGTACGTTTTAAAGTAACCTCTCAAAGGCTTGAATATCTCATGAATAAATTACGAAGAGCCGCGACTCAGTTCGAGTAATCTATTCACTTCTCTTCAAGATTTACATCTATAAGTTAACTGTAGTTACTCGTTTAATTGACTAACTAAATAAACTGAGTTCATATTTTGTGTCTGGACCCACTCATCCTCTTAAATATTTGAGGTTTCCACACGTGCCCTATCTACATATTTCAATTACTAGGGCGTCAGAAGTTTAAGGAGGTAGATTTCAATGTTTTTCGACTATACGTAACATTTATACTGAGCGAGAAGTGGGTATCTTAACAAATATATTAATAATTGACTGTTCTCATACCGGGAGACCATATATGGGCCGAATCTACAACTTTTATTCAAAGGCACGAATATTCGGGCCCCATATATTCACAAATGCCTAAAACTTGGTTTTAAATTGATTTGAATAACTCAAGACCGAGCCGATACCAAAATAATCTCGACAGGTTTTAAGCTACAATTGTTTCATGCAATAATTGCTGGATTAAAAAACATAACGCTCTCAAAATTCCTTGATTACTGTATTTTACGGCGAGTATTGGGAACCAGCATGACTAAGCACTTTTGGACCATTCTATATATACAGATAATATTTGCTTGCTGTTTGTAATTCCTAATTACTAGCTTCTCACTAAAACATCATATGTTTATAGGTACGGTAAATACGTAAAAAAAAAATACTTTATCTCTGTCTGTCTGTATGTAAGTATGCTTAGTCCGGTAAATCTATGAAGAGGCTGCACCGATTATAACGGGGCTTTCATCGGCAGATAGGTAACTGATGTCACCAAGAGTAGCTCAGGCTACTTTTATATAATATAAAAAAAAATGTGAAGGCGTAGATTTAATTTCATGTGAGGTCATACCTCATACATGTAGTGTATTCGTACATATAGAATCTTCTCTAAGGTGTTTCACCCGCTTAGAGTTATGTCACGGCAATATTAGAAATTCATTGAAATTATATGAGCGCTATCCGTCGAACATTGGTCTTACCAACCCAGAAACCTTCGTAGGTATGCACAGCACTTTTCTGAAGACCATCACATGATCGAACAGTCACATAGTCTACGATTTTTTAGGACATACAGTCAAAAATTCATTTTTATACATGTATATGTATTTGTGTACAGGCTCTCAGCCAGCACGTGCTGCATCGCGTGGACGGCAATACAGCAGGCGGTCCTATGACGTCATACAGCACGATACAGTTCGTTGTACAGAGGCACCACTTCATAAGGGGCAAAATAAAGGTAAGATCCTTTGGGAAGACTTCACATTTGTATCTTGTGATTCATCATTAGTCTTGTGGTCGTAAGCGCTGCTGTGAAATACGAGTTCCTGGTTTCGATGTTCAGGTTAGTATAAATTATATTTAGTTTTTCCATCTGTAATTTACTAGTAGCAGTCTGATCATAACAAAAAAAGGTAAAATGTGGATGTACTTACTATAAGCACACCTCTACTTACCCCTTCCAGGACCCTTCTGGGATGTCGAAGGCATATTTGATGATTTTTTCGAGCTTTATTTCGTATTTAATTGGGAAATTTTACACAAACTCAAGTCTAACATTTCGTTCAACTTGTCGTAAGACCTTGATATTACGAAGAATTTGATCTTTGGGGTCTTATAGCTCCCTTACAGTCCTAGATAGCTTTTAGTTACTTCACTGTTCAGCTCATAGCTTTTCCTGGGAGAAATGACAGTAGGTAAATAAATTAATGGCTTGGTGGCTTCGTTTACGCCCAGACAGTAATATTATGATTTAAAATTAGTTAGCGCGTCGGATGCGTTGTTTCTATAGTGCCTACCGACTGCCTACGAAAATAGTGATAGGGTTTCATCTAAAGGATATTTAATTACCCCTGTTACTTAAATATGATGATAAGCAGAATGTAGTACGTACTTTATTAACGCAATGAATATTCAAGTAAAGTGTTCCAAGAAACTTGTTAGCCTTCGCGCAGTGTTCGAGCTTATGAAAATTAAGATAGTAAATTTCCAAGTACCTATATGGGTTTAATTTTGATTATAAAGAAGATTAATGTTTCACTTGGACACAAAAATGTTGAATGAACTAAGTGAGCTTATGGCACATGAAGGAAGTTTTCGGTCGACTGTGCTAATTCTATTTTCGATGATAGTAGGCGTTGCACCATCTCTGCCAAACTCTTTGTCGAGCCTTATAAGCAGGCGAAGATATTAAAAGAAGATACAAAAGTGCGATTTACAACCAAAATAACGAATAAAATACCTTTAGATACTATTTTCCTACCTATCTACGAAGGAAAATATACTACTAATAATGGTAAATAAAACAATGTGCGCGCTAATATATTATATTTGGCTGTTTTTTAACAATGAAGATAAGATATATTGGAGAATAGGAATAATTCTTCATTAGCTTAAGCAGAGCGTATTAAGAACTTCTTTAGCGTTGAAATTTCAATTTGTGATATGAACTTTAAACGTCAAAGCTAAGAAGTTCTTAAAACGTACTGATTAAACGATCGGTTCCCTGTACATACATGCTTCCAATCTCCTCAAAATATTTTTTTTTACAGATCCGATGCACTGCGAGTGTGTACTCAATATATTTGCAAAGCCTGGAAAGGAGTGCCGAGGAGGAGAGGATGCGCACGACCACACTCAGTCCGCCGGAGGTCCACGAGGCTATTGTGTACTCCATACATCGTTTGCCGGTCTCAAGTGAGATACATTTCAGTATACCTTCTAAGTAGATCGATTAATCGCCTCCGAAATCACCCGTATAAAAAAAATTTAAAACATCGCTGTTCTAAACTAAGGTACAGATCTTGATATGGATTGTACTGCTTGATGTAGGAGTTAAAAACTGTTGGGGTTGTAATACAAAAAAATTACTCATTTAAAGTTAGGTTGTAGAAGAAAATCAAAGTTTTATAATAGTCTTAAAAAGTCGTTGCTCGAAGTGATGCGAGGACGGGTCTTTGACAGGATTAAAGTCCTGCCCGTATTTATAGATGCCAGCAGAATAGTGGAAAACAAAATATTTTTAAGGAACCGCTTGACCCTTTTTCATGTATGTGTGTGCTTCAAGAAAATATAATCGTGCAACTCCATCAATCATAATTTGAGGAGAAAAAATATTAACTAGATTTTCACAAAACAACCGGAACACCGAGTCCAAAACAAATGTTTGCAATCGAAAATAAAACTCTGTTCTACCATTATCTATCTATTATCTTCTCTTTCAACACGTTTTACTTAAAGACCACTATTAGACACGTAATTATTTTTGATTTTTGTGTGACAGTTTGAAATTTTTATCTGAGCTAGAGTATCTACGTTTCTATTATTTTCCGTGCCGTAGTGGCCTTGAGGTTTGAGCAGTTGCCTGCTATGCAAGCGACGCAAGTTCGAATCCCAATCGGGGCCTGTACCAATGAGTTTTTCTAAAAAACTTATGTACAGTGATTTCACACCACGTGCTTCACAGTGAAGGAAAACATCATGAGGAAACCTGCATATTTCTGAGAAGTAATTCAATGACGTATGTAAAGTGTCTGAGACGGCGATGGACTCACCATCTGTTACGTTAGCACTCAATCATCTTCGGTTAAAAATGGGTGTAGTTATTACAACACCTCTGCCTGCCCCTTCGGGGAATACAGGCGTGAGCATATGTATGTATGTCTATTATTTTCTTTAAGTGTCTCCAAAAACGAGTTTTTTACCATCTTATGTATGTGGTCTAAGTTTTCCAAATAAATATCTAGAACAATGCCTAAAATAACTAAAAGACCGATAAACGTCTTAAGTTCTTCCTAAGCTCGTGTCTGAGCGAAGACTTAGATCTATTTAACAACCGACAACAGTACCAAGCGGTAGCCACCTTCACCTAACAAGTTTGCAACTTGAAAATAGAAACTTAGTCCTCTGCAGTACTATCTTAAATGTACGGGTTAGTATATTATATTAGGGTTCCAGTTCAGATATGAACTACTATTACAAACATTTATACAATACAATGCAAACACTATTTATTTCATACACCATGAACTAGGGTACTTTACAAACAAGCATGTTTATACAAAAGGAGGTGATATCGCTAAATAATTAGCTTCGAGAACCTTTACTTTTGAAAAAGATATGTAGAGAAAAATATGGTATTTAACCTACATACTAACATAGAAAATATAGAAAATATGGTAAATTTTGTGATAATGTTCTGACAATAGCTTTTTAAAGGACTCGTACGGAACTAGTCTGATTGATGGTAAGAAGCAGAGAGTACTACACGAACAACTTGCACAGTGATTTTAAATAGAAAGAATAATGTTCTGAAAAAACCTCTTAAAAGACTCATATTTTGGAGCCAATCTGATTGATGGAAAGAGAGTTCCAAAAACGAACAGCTTGAACGGTGAAAGATTTGGAATATTATATCTTAAGGCAGTTGAAGAATCCATAACTAAAATCCTTAAATTAAGTCCAATATTATCTTGGCAGGGTTTCGCCCATAGACTCACTGAATAGTCGTTATGTTATTTTCCAAGTAAAATCTCTTTGTTCCCTTCTGCTTTGTCATATTATTATGACTCTTCGGAACTGGCTCCATCGTTACGATCCTTCATTAACATAACGCTGAGCATGGTTACTGCATTCTTCCAATAGAAATTGCTCGATTTAATTATTTTGGTCTATCTAACTATACTGATAATATGGTGGAAAATATTTGTATTTTTTTCCCTTTTCATATATATAATATTAGAGGAAAGATTTGTTTGTTTGTTACGATTGACCTAAAAACTACTCAACCGATTTTAAAAATTCTTTCACTGTGTGAAAGCTACATCTTCAGAGAGTAACTTAGGATATATTGCTAATCGATGTTATTGAGGGATTCGTAATAACACGCGGGCAAAACCGCGGATGGAAGCTAATAATAAATTAACCCAGAAAATATTTCCCCTATTTCAAGAGAAATATGTCTAATAGAATGCTACATTATCACTGAGTAATGAAGGTTCAAATTTGTTATTTCTACGAAAACTCAAATAATGGGCTTATTGGTGAAATAATCTTTGCACCAATATTTAGAATATGTCATGCGGGCAAAAACGCGGACTCAAACTAGTTTGTTATAATCAAGTAAATGTTATTTTTTCCTTGCTGCCGAATCGGTACGAATTTTCGGGGAATTTGGTACAAATAAATATGTATAAGATTTGTCCACAATGATTTTTTGCGCGAAAATAAAAATCATAATGTAGGCACATAAACAGATTCTGAGAAGATATCGGTATGAAGGCACGTGAAATTTTGTTTTGTTAGCGTAATATTTTCCGTGTGTCATATCCGGAAAGGGAGAAAAAATACTAAATGTCTTAGGAACCATTATTATTACTTGTTGAAATCACATGTTATGGACCACAGATATCTTCAAAATGGGATATGTAAAGAGTTCCCGAAATCATAAATAAGGAAAGGGTGTTACTTCACCCACTCTGGATGGTGATTAAATTTCACTCAAGATAATTTGGTGAAAACATGACAGATGGTGAGTCCATGCCCTTTGAAATAATATCTACCTACTTGTCTGTTTGCTTATTGCGGCTAGTCTCTGAAACGGCTGGACGATTTTAACGAGACTTTCACTAGCAAATATTTAATTTAGAACATAAATCTCTAAATTACATTGTTTTTATTGTTAATCCGCGGGGCACAGGTCGTTTATGATATATATTTTTTATTTTTTAAAGGCTTTTTCTTATTTTTTAATAAAAAAAAATTATGTTAGATATTTTTAATAATATACAAGGAACTAAAAACTAATTACAAGTACAAAACTTGGTCCCTAACTCGGTGTCTCTCGGGCTCGTGCCAAGAAGGCTGGCAGCATTGCCACATTGAATAGCAATGCTGATTCTCTGAGCGAAATAAGCCCCAGCCCGCTTGTCACGAGAAGCTTCTACCAGACGACGTGCAACCTCTTTGAAAAGTTGACGAGCATCTGGACCCCAAGGCCCCAGAGCTTCAACCGCAATTTTTTAAATTAAAATAATTATTATTATTCAATATTAATATAAACCATCAAACAAGATAGCTAGCTTTAAAAATGAGCATCAATGAAAATAGTGTTTCCCACAAAAGTTGTATTCCAAACCACTTACACCCTGGAAAGTACTTGACTTTAGAATTCTAGGAAAGGGATTATTCTACCTCCCGTTTCAATTTAACAAAAAAGTCATTAAACATTAATTGATTTGAAAGCTTTTCGTTTACATAAGCGAGAGGTCTGGCTCCCATTTTTTGGATTATAACTTTTAATTATAAGAAGTTGGAGGTTTTTATTTCGTTGGATTACAATATTTGGTAGAATTCACCGTATGAATTCCCGTGGAACAAGGTTGACTTGAACTGGTCATAATTCACTGTTTTTATTCTGAATAATGAATTAAATACCATGTGAATGATGACTGCCTGGTTGTTCTAGTAGTTAATTGTTTTTAATATAGAAAGAAATATTTTTTTTTCAAACACATAATATTGATATGATTGATATATTCAAATACCTCTTTGAGTTACTTCTCAGACTTAAGCAGGTTTCCTCCCGATGTTTTCTTTCACCATAAAGCGAACGTGTGTGAATCCTATGAAGTTGTAAACTCATAAGTGCTTTTTTTCCGGTTGTTTCGCCATTTGCATAGCACGCGACTGTTCAAACCCCAGAACCATCACGGCTGTAATTTATTAACAATTAACGGGGAACATATCCAAATAAAATAACTAGCATATTAGTATAGTAGGCAAATAAAATATACCAAACGAAAAATGAAAGTTAAAGGAAGGGTGAAATATACATTTTTAGAACGGATTCTAATTAAACATTTTACTTTGGAGTTGTTAAATAAACATAAAAGGCCTCGCATTTTTTAGGTTTGTCTATTTGATTTTTTTTAATATAATGTTAAAAATACGAGGGTATAAATGTTGCCAGTTACCCTATTTAGTAACATTGATCAAATGCTATATTTGAGTAAAACACTAGATTGTAAGGGAAAGCAAGACAAAAGAATTTCCCGCCGATCGATTTCGTTGAAACTTTTGTAGGTAAAGGAGAATGTTCAAAATATACAATTTCCTCGATAAATGCAAGCATTATTTTCTTAAAGCGATATTTTCTTCCTTCAGTTTTTCACAATTGAGGTATAAAATCTCCCTTGGACCGTAAATATTCGAGGAAAATCAAACATTATGGTAAGCTTATACTCAATAGGGAATTCCGAGTCAGTGACCTCTCAATATTCTCTCAAGAACGTGTAACCCTCACGATGGAGTAATAACAAAGAATTCATACTCACGTTTCAGATCTTTCGAGGTGTCAAAGAGTGCATGCACTTAAGATCACTTTGGTGGTCTTTGTGAACGATATATCTTCATAGGATCATATACTGTTAACAATAGAACGTAATTTTGACCTAAGAAACCTTGGATGCATAGTGTGGAAGATGATATGGCTAGAATGGGACTGAGAATGGAAGAGAAGAACACATTGCGCCAACCACAAATAACATGGCGTAAGGGCAGGAGAATGATAATGTTGAGTATAAAACGTGAGTTTTAATCTCTACTTGTGTAATCTTTCAAGATCTTAAGTTTAGGAGGAGCGAATGCTATATTGTGTTGACAGCGATTTCATCATATATATTAGACTGAGTTACATTGGGGCGACAATAGTCGGGCGAGTGCTTATAAGTGCTGTGTCCCACTGCTGGACCTTTGTCCATCAAGAAGGGAGCCCTTTGGCTCCCTTCCACATTTCCATCCGTTCCTGTCCTTAGCAGTCTGCTGTCAATCGCTCTTGAAAGCATCAAGTTTTTATTTAAACATAATTTTATGATTATTCATATTTCCACTTGGTACACCTACGTCTTTCTAACAGTTTGGGAACTGTTCTGGAAGGAGCTTACGTATTCATTTTTAAAGGTACACAAAATAAACATGTTCTTGTTGATATCGTTCATAAATATAATATTGATTACATCCGACAGTCCAAGGTCAAAAGTGTCGAAGGTTGCTAATGATCGCTTAGTGGTATATTTTTGGCAAACTGCCCACGGAAATTATCCATCTTTGAAAAGTCATTGTTTTGTAGTAGCTATATTTAAATCGTCTTAATGATAACGTTTATGGCTTATCATCATTATCACCATCCTGCCCATCTCTTTAATTTCTCTCTATTAGCCGTATTATCTGTATTCACCCTTTCTAGCCATATCAGCTTTCAAACAATCCATGTATCTTTTCTTAGGTCTTTCTCATAAATAAAACTTTCTTTGTTTCATTATATTCATCGCTCCGCATCAAGTCTATACCTTGGCAAATGTTTATTCTTGAACCTCTCGGTTACTGGTGCTACTTTCAAATTTACCTTTACTAACTCGAACGACTTTTGTGGATGTTGATGATTTTTACATTATATGATTATAATTATTACCAATAAGGTTACAGTGAAGCATATGACCCACTTGAAGGTCAGCGCAATCTTGCGTCGCTGACTTTGTGAGTATATGCTGCAGTGACGCGCTGGAAGTCTAGTAACGGTTTCAAACATTTGAAATTGTACTACATCGTGTTTGCATTATGTATCAATTTCCTGACAACATTTAATAATTCTGTATAATTATTGTAAAGATTCGCTTAAAATGCAACTTAATAAAGGTATTTTGAATTTGGAAAGCTCATGGTTCTTATTTTCCGCTCGTCAGAAGCCGAGTTTACAGTAAATCAGCATTTCACAGTTTCTCAGCATTGACTTTCGGTCGTCTTTAATTAAATGTTTTGCTTCAGTACCGCTACCGTGAGCTGACTTGGCATTCACAACCTTTGAAGTACATCAGTCTGTCTACATAAAACTGCTTCCTATTAACGTTGCTATTTCAGTTAATTTGTTAAACATCTAAATCCTCTTGACATCAAAGGCTATAAGCACAATTAGTTCTATATAATCTTCAAAGCATTTGCAGGCAAATTAAAATGTTTTATCAACGAGGAAACGGGGTGGGCGCCTATTTGTTAAAATGTGCCGAGACTCCTCACATAAATCACTAAATACTTATTCAAAGTAATTTTATTTTACCAGCTTCCGCCAGCGGTTTCGCCTGCATTCTTGTGGTGTCTTTAATCAAATGTTAAAGCTTTCAAGTATTGACTTTGGCTGCGTCGTCGCTAGCTTTCTACGATGAAATTAAAAAAAAAAAACAACATTTCAGGGATAATATGGCTTCTCAGAGTGAATATCATTTCAGTACGCGATTTATCTACAAAATTACTAATTCGACCCTTTTAAATAGTATTCTCTCTGAGTATTCAGTTCAGTCATTTTTTTTATCGTAAAAAATCATTACGTTGCGACTAAGCTCCACAATATTACTCGCTAGCGTCTCCGCCAAATATTAGTATGAAAAATTGTGCAGCGCCTCCCAGCGGTGACGGGAAGAATTAGAATATCTCATACAAATATTGCAAGTGACGCTAGCGAGTATAGATTACAAAACCGGTGGCAAACTCGTGATAGGGATCCTTACGACGACATTTACACAATAGTAGGGCAAGTCCACCGCCCTTCAACTGCAAGGAGTTTTTAGTCATTTAGAGTCAATGACTGTATAAGAGGGTGACAGATGATGACATTGACATTTTGTACACGCGAAATATCAAAAGATGATCAAATTATTTCCATTCTATTTTTCCTCAGTGCAAAGATCAAGATTATTGCGATTTAAAGGTTAGCGAATTGACTGCTCAAGTATGCTGTATTTGAAGATAAGCTCTTTGCGAGGTAACAAAAGATATTCCAGTAATTTTTATCGAGTTTTAGATTAATTTTTTTTTGCAAAATGAGAAACATTACTTTTGAAGCATATTATTATACTTGGGTTGATACTCTCCGGGCAGGGAATATACTGTAAATTGAATTAAGATCGTAGTAAAACAGTAACATCTAGTAATAAAACGCAATGCACATGCTATGTCCAATTATTTAAATTCCCAAGAGTCGAGCTAGACGAATAATTAATTAATTGCAGCAATAAGAAAAAAAAGTGCTTCAAGTTGCAACTCCAGTGGTCTGTACCAATTAGTTTTTCTAATGATATATATATTACAATATATATGCTCACGCCACCCCAGAAGGGTCCCCGAAGGGGTAAGCAGAGGTGTTGAAACAACACCCACATTTCACCTAATATGATCAAGTGCCAACGTGACAGAGGGTGAGTCCATCGCCGTCTCAGGCACTATACATACTTCTTTGAATTACTTCTCAGACATATGCAGGTTTCCTTTCCTTCACCGTAAAGCATGTGGTGTGAGATAACTGCACATATTATTTTTTTAGAATAACTCATTGGTACAGGCCCCGCTGGGATTTGAACTTGCGTCGCTTGGGTAGCAGGCGACTGCTCTAACCCCAAGGCCACCACGGCTTCTTTTCTAATGATGTCATAATATTACCTATATGCATTACTAGCTGGGTCCCGCGGTTGCAACCACGTAGACTTAATTTCATGGATGACTCGCGGAACGCTTATGTTTTTTTTAAATAAAAGTAGCCTAAGTTCTCCTTGTAAAATTAGGTGTCTGCCAGTGAAAGTCCGTTTCGGAGATTAGCCAGAACAAATAGACAGACAGAGAAAGTTTTAAAATTGCTTTATATTATTGCATTTTCTTAAAACCCGTTAATTTTGAATTACAAACAGAACCTTCAATTTTATTTATCTGTATACATAAGGTTAAGTCAAACATCACAACACCTGCTTAGTTCTGCGAGGAAATTTAAAGGAATAATACGTAACTGGGTGTAAGATGAACTCACCATACGTTAGCACCAAATAGTCTTCATTGAAAGGTGGTCTTTCTAGGTAGAGTACATAAGGTTAAGTCAAACATCACTACACCTGCTTAGGTCTGCGAGGAAATTTAAAGGTATAATACGTAACTGGGTCTAAGATGGACTCACCATACGTTAGCACCAAATAGTCTTAATTGAAAGGTGGTCTTTCTAGGTAGGCAGAAGCCTTAATGTTCTGTGCAACGCACTTAATAGACAAGACAATTCCATTCATATCAAAATGTTTTACCTGATTAAGGTAAAGCAACAAGTTAAATTAGTATGTACAATCGAAACTTTACTACCAACAAAGCTGAGTTTTAAGTAGTTTAGACCAGTTGAATTGTATGTACATTCTACAACTACTGCAAATCTACATTCCCTGAAGTATTATAAGATAGATGTACGTTACACATCTATCTTAAAAGTTAGCTCGACTGAAATTAGGGTAAAGCAGAGATTAGTTTAAGCATTGGTGTAGGTAATAAGCGAATGTTTCAAAAGGGAAGTCTTTATGGACATATAAGAATGGTCTGTAACGGCCTGCGATGCAGTAGGCAAAGGCGCTATAATAGGTATTTTTAACACATTTCACCTTCAAACTCTGATGTTAGATTTCTTCCACTTGTAATAGCAGCCCAGATCCTGGATTAGTACTACAGGCGTGGGCATATGAACATATTATGTACATTGTAATATGAATTACTATAGGAAAATTAATATTTTTTATGTAATAGCATTCCGGTACTATTTGTTGGAGGGGTCGCCACAGGAGTTTTGATACCAATTTTCTACCCAACAAAATATGGCAGATGGAATAATAATTAATAATATGGTGCTTATATGAAAGATCTCAGGATCTATGATACTTTTTCCGGATCTATGCAAGTTAAACAGGGGGTCTACCATCGGTTTTTGCAGAGCATATTAAGAACTTCTGAGCTTTGTTGTTTATATTGGTACCGTAAATTAAACGTCAAAGGTAAGAATTTTTAATACGCACTGCTTAAACAACATAGTTGACCCCCAAGATGTTTTTCTTCACCGTAAAGTTCGTGCTGTAGCATCACCATTCGTATGAAGGCCAGTAAGATACGAACATCTTTGATACCATAGCTAATGTAAAATAGAAGCAAGGAATAATAATTGGATTTCGTACCAAGGCAACCAAAGATCTGAAAACGGTTAATTCCAATAAGTATACGCCTTGTGCAAATATGAATAAACGAAGCCTACACGGTTCTATTTAATGTGGGCACCTATCTTGCGTGAGCGTTTCGGAGAATTCTCGTAAATTTAAACTCTCACGGGATCAGTAACAATTTTAACTTTTTGATTAAAAAAATTCGAAAGTAACATAATATTCATTCATAAAATTTTCAGTTTCAGCTGATTAGTTGCGCAAGATGAACATTATTACTAAATTTATTGTAGCGAAAATAATTACTTTGAATTAGTACGCTTTATTTATTACTGTTCTAGGCTGATAGTGATTACGCTAGGGTAGAATTGCATATTGCATTTTTTTATATAATAATACAGTTTAGTAGGAATTTTGTTATTAATATTTCACGTATATTTATCTTGACTTATATAATAAATCTTAAACATACTGTAAATGAAAATGTTCGAATCGGATATAGTTAATTGAACTAAATACAAATTATTAGTCTTATCCAGTATTGATGTCTTCCTGAGATATGAGTAAGAATGGGTGCTTTATTATGGGGGAGTACATATAGATCCGATAATTACGTTGGCACGGGGATATAATTAATTCCATTGGGTATGTAACCAGCGCAGTTGATACTGGGGCCTTTTATAGGATTTAGAAGATACCACTTACTAAGGCAAGTTGTCCGCTCGTGTAACCTTTGCAGTATACCTAAAAAGAATTTTCAAAAATAAAAAATTCTGCGAAAACCATAATCTTCTAACTCTGACAATAGTCCACAGAAATCTTCGTTAACTAAATTCTCATAAATAATGAACTTAAGATTATTAATAATTTAATTCCATGGATTTTACTGTCTGAAACGATGTTTAGATCTCGAAGAGATAAATCCTTTCACTTATTTCACTGAATAAAAGTTAATTTGCTTGAAATACTTCAGTAATAGAGCCTTCAAGGTGTCTTCGAGTTGAAAAGCTATACAGAAAAAAGCCAATATTGGGCTTGAAGAGCAATTCACTGACTAATTTTTACTCCCCATTTTCGGTGACTTGAAATAACATTTAAAGGTCCTGAGAAACTAATTGGTATTATGACAGTACTAATTTATTTCGAATATATTTGGCAAATTGAAGTCATCTTTAAGCTTTATTACGTGTTTTATTCAGTAGAGCAAAGGCATTATTCGTTGTTTTTGATAACAAAAATAACATGTACGTTTTAGGTTTTTACGATCTTATTATTATACAAAAGAATGGTACATCTTCCTTACATATCTCTACCATGAACTCGTACTGCATAGTCTAATATTTCCATGAGACAGATGTATATGACGTGTATATGTATGTCACAAAACTTACGTGCAGTGATTTCACACCACGTGCTCTGGTGAAGGAAAACATCATGAGGAAACCATATGTCTCAAAGTCAAAGTCAAAGTCAAAAATATCTTTATTCAATTAGACTTTTTACAAAGTACTTTCAAATCGTCAGGATGACATAATTATACAGGGTTGTACATGCTACCGCCAGGTTCGGAAATAAATCAAATCTTCTGGGATGGCGTGAGCATTTTTATTTAAAATATATTCTTGAATCAAGAAAGAAATTCTAAAATCCTGTCGATTTGACCACCATCTAAACTAGGGCGCAGGGCATGAATAAAAGTGAGTATATTTTTTTTTTCTGTTCCAGGTGCAAGCTTTAAGGGGAGGGCATCAACTACACTTGTTAAGTTCATCACGCTAGTCACACTCATACTTCCAACCGTTATAAGATAATTAGTTGCGAGCTCTTAGCTAGATACAAATTGTAATAATTGTGTTCTAAAGGGCAACGTATCAATCCATACATCCATGTTTCTACGACTGAATGATTCTTCACTATATTTTCACTGTTAATAATTTGTAGTTGTGCCAACCCGAATTTATTGTATTTCATTAAATGGAATACACAAAACCGAAAGTATAGTTTTAATTTGTTTATAATGTAAGAACTTGTTGCAGACGCTGTAATATATTATTTCTAATTATGTTTTTTAATTTATCAGTTGCATAGGATTCTTTTATCGTCGTTATATTACTGAAATTAACGAATTTTCCTACCCAGTTATATTATATGATTTACATGACTTAATTTTGCACGGATACATTATTTACTTATATTGAATAACGACGGCTGTGGCATCGCAAGCGACTCTAGTTCAAATCCCAGCGGTCAGTTAGGTACAGATGAGTTTTTATAAAATCTTAAGTGAAGTAAATTCACACCAAAAGGTTTACGGTGTCAGAAAACATAGTGAAGAAGCCTGCATAAAGTCTGAGAAAGAATTCAAAGACGTATGTAATACCTGTGACGGAGATGGACTCACCTCATCTGTCACACTTCAACATCTTTAATGAAATGTGGGTGTTATAACACCCCATCTGAGATGGCGTGACCATATTTATTTTAATTTTTTCATATTAGGATGTTGGTTTGAGAATTGGCGTGAATATCATTTGTATTGAGGATCAAATGTATTTATGATTTTTATGTGTTGTTATAAACTAAATAATTACGTAATTTTTGTTCAAACTATCTAATTAATAATTGTATAAAAATACATTTATAACTCCATGATAGTTTTTAAAATTGTATAAAATCACATGTATATATTTACATCTTGAAAAAATCCTATGTTTTATTTGTTTTTATTAAAAATTATAAAGAGGTTGGTTACTTACGTATTATTTTTATTTAATCACAAATAAGAACTTTGTGCTGCATTGACTACGTGGCACAGGTTATCGCATGCAAGAAATGAAATGCAGTGTTAAAAATTAAGGTTATTCTGTCACTACGAAGAAGCCGGCATAATATGTCTGAGAAGAAATCAAATATATTCAGAGACGGCGATGGACTCGCCTTCAATCAACCTACATCTTCTATGAAAAATGGGTATGTAACACGCCTGACTGCCCAATTAGAAATCTAAAAGATACCATATTTTTATTCTTAAATTAAAAATGTACTTTAAGAGACAAAAGACCTATTGTACTGCTAGCAACAGGCGAAGTAATTATGAGAATACTTTTGTGTTCAGAAGAGAATTTTATCGATCCGAGATTACTTTCTAGTACTTTTGTATAGAAATGTACTCAACAGTGGTACTGTTTATTTTTTTCTCACGGAAAAAAATGTTTTACAAAACCAATTGTATTGCAATTCCAAGGGATTTACCTACCGCGAAAGCTCAGTAGGTACTGCAAGTAGTTAATATTATGTAATATAGAGCCTGAATGACCGAGCTTTGCTTGTTTTTTTTTAGAATTTTTTTAAAAATATAACATCGCGCGTTATTAGAGCATACAACATTTCATGAAAATCATTGGTGCCGTTTAAGAAATTCAGGTTATGAATACAAGAATTGCTTGCAGATGTATAAGAACCTGGTTGACCGAGCAGTGCTCGGTTTCAAAATTTTTATCCACAACAGAAAAAAACTTGACGTCATAAAAAAGCAAGTTATTAAAAAAACAGGAAAATCAAGAAAAAAAAAACCGAACCGATGTCATTTGGACTCGAACTGGGGTATAGCCTAATTTCGTTATCACCCGATGGGCTGGTAGCCTCCCGTCTGAGCTATCGTAACTTGACAGATGTCGTTTTCGAGATTCATATATATATATATACTAGATGTGCCCGGCAAACGTTGTATTGCCATTTTTTTTGGGGTGGACTAACATTTAGGGGGATGAAAAATAGATGTTGGCCGATTCTCATAGATACCGGATAAGCACAAAAAATGTCATCAAAATTGGTCAAGCCGTTTCGGAGGAGTATGGCAACGAAAACTGTGACACGAGAATTTTATATATTAGATATACAAGAACTTAAAACGTATTAGATAGATTAGATAGATTTTATATAGATTCGATATAGATTTTGACAAGTTCAGTCATCGAATATATGTAGCACCTGTAAATCCTTAATTCTATATTATTGCTATATAATAGGCCAAAATACTTGTGGTACTTTTATTTTAACTGGGTGAAAATAAACTGTACATATATTTTTAATAAAAAAAAAAGAATTCAGGATTCAATATTTTTAACCATGTTAATAATTATTGGCTCCGTCCAGATGTAGTTACAAGTGTTGTCACGTGCTTCCAAAGTCTTCAGGATTAATAAGATAATATTTCGAGGAAGCACAATACGTAGAAACTCGACAAATAAATTACGGAGACGAGCTTGCAGTACGTCACACAAAACACATTTAGCTCGGATAATGAGAAAATACAGAGCATAGTTCTATTTCCATCAAATTCAAGCAATTGTTGGAAATATAATGCTGTTTAATTAGTATTAAAGACAAGAGTGAAGTGGTACTTCTTTGTCTTTTCCGGTCTCGTGGGGACGGAGAGATAAAAATAACCGTGTGCTAGTGATATTTATTGCAATAAGTTTCACACCTATACCCACGCAATTACCTGTAACTTTACTCGGACATTTGGTAATGCGTTCAAAATTATTAAGCGTAATTAATAATAATAATAATAATAATCTCCTACCGAATTTCGGTTACAGCGGCTAATCTCAACGAGGATTAGCCATGTGCGCAGGAGATATTATAGTGCACAAGTGTGTGCGCAAACACAGGTGCACTCTTTATTGCCTCACTCTCATAGTCCGATGGGACGGCAATCCGACACGACCGGAGAGAGGTCAGGCGTAGGACCAACGGCTTAACGTGCTATCCGAGGCACGGGGGTAAGAACACCGTCAACTTCCAAACTCCGGGCATTTTATTGTGAATTTCTTGAAAGGAAAACCCAATATACATTTTAGACCCGACCCGGGAATCGACCCCGGGACCTCCGTGATCGGCAGGCGAACATACTAACCAGTAGACAGTTAATAACATAGCGCGTATTAAGAACTACTTAGCTTTGACCTTTCATTTTAAGCTATCATTTTAATCTGTCTAGTGCGTCCATCTATTTTTCCCAAGCGGTAGGCAGAGGTGTTGTAATCACAACACCCATTTTTCACCGAAGATGATTCTATGCCAACGTGACAGATGGTGAGTCTATCGCCGTCTCAAGCATTATACATACGTCTTTGAATTACTTCTCAAACATATGACGATGTTTTCCTTCACCGTAAAGCACGTGGTGTGAAAATCATTGCACATAAGTTTTTAGAAAAACTTGCGTAGCAGGTGACTACTCAAACCCCAAGGCCACCACGGCTCTTGAATCTACCATGAATAAGACAGCGGTTTTATTATGCAACTGGAAAAAAAATATGAATAAGATGGAAAATGGTTTATATCATATAGCTGAAGCTGTGGCGTGAGGTGACACAATAAGCCGTCGGTTGTTCGTGTAAAAGTGTCACCTTTCGCCTGACACCTGTTGCACCTTACAACAAGGGTTTATTTGCAAGACAAAAGTAATCCCGCGACTAATACCGACTTTATGCTGCCCTGGTACTCACGGTAAGTTGAATGGCGTTGTTTTTATTAAAATTTGTTTTGTGAAACACTGTAGTATACTTTATAATTTTGTTTAGAAAATAAAAAAATTGCATAAACTTCATACATACATATGCTCACGCCTGTATTCCCCGAAGGGGTAGGCAGAGGTGTTGTTATCACAACACCCACTATTCACCGAATTTGATTAAGTGCCAACGTGACAGATGGTGAGTCTATCGCCGTCTCAGGCACTATAAAATATTCTCAGAAATATGCAGGTTTCCTCACGATGTTTTCCTTCACCGTAAAGCACGTGGTGTGAAATCACTGTACATAAGTTTTTAGAAAAACTCATTGGTACAGGCCCCGCTGGGATTCGAACTTGCGTCGCTTGCGTAGCAGGCGACTGCTCAAACCTTGAGGCCACCACGGCTCAAACTTCAGTGATTGTAATAATTATTTAGGGACTTTAAACATAACTGATGGTCTTCAAATCAAATCAAATCAAATCAAAAAGTTTTATTCAATATAAGGGACACTTGGAACACTTATTGAACGTCATTTTTCTTACGTTAACTTAAGTAAATTTACTACCGTTTCCAAAAGTAAGCCTGTCAGGAGAAGAAACGGCGAAACAAACTCCCCGGTTTTTTTTTTTTTACATGTGTCCCTTCTATATACATAGGGTTGCTTAAGTACATTTCAATGGAAGAGTGAGCAACTCATTGCCATACTTGGCTATCATCAATATACTCAGTTACACTATAATATGCTTTTTCACAAAGTTTCTGTTTGATGCTTGCCTTAAAACTTAAAAATGGTAGTTCACACATTTTTAATGGTAGTTTATTGAAAAGGCGTATACTTTGCCCCACAAAAGAGTTACTAGTTTTGTGCAGTCTAGTCACAGGGACACGGAGTTTATCCCTCTTGCGTGTATTTATATTGTGCATATCACTATTTTTCTTAAAACTATCTATATTCTTTCTTACATATATCAAATTTTCAAATATGTATTGACATGCCACAGTCATTATCCCTATTTCTTTAAACTTCTCTCTGAGAGAATCTCTAGATTTGAGTTTATAGATTGCACGAACAGCCCGTTTCTGCAGCACAAAGATAGAACTGATGTCTGTAGCATTTCCCCATAAAAGGATGCCATAAGACATAACACTATGGAAATAACTAAAATAGCCCAACCGAGCTGTGTTTATATCAGTTAGGTGTCTAATTTTCCTTACTGCGAATGCTGCAGAACTGAGTCTTTTCGACAATCCAGCTATATGGGGCCCCCATTGCAATTTATGATCCAATGTAACTCCAAGGAAAACTGTTGTTTCAACAAGGTCCAACACTTCGTCGTTGATAAGTACATTGGTTTGCACTTGTTTCACATTTGGCATAGTGAACTTGACACATTTAGTTTTTTTACTATTGAGTACTAAGTTATTAGCGCTGAACCAATGTACTACGTCAGAGAGAGCATTATTCACATCGTCAAGGTTAGCTTTTTGCCGGTCTATCTTAAAAATCAGAGAAGTATCATCAGCAAATAATACAATATCGTGTTTATTGCTTACCATGTAAGGTAAATCATTAATATAAGTTAAAAAGAGAAACGGACCAAGAATTGAACCCTGTGGAACACCCATCTCTATTGGACACCCCGGAGATGTTACGCCATGTATATCGACTTTTTGTATTCTATTACTTAGATATGAAGATATAAGTTTTAGAGCCAGGTCTCTTACACCGTAGTGATCTAACTTCCTGATCAACGTTTCATGGTGCACACAATCAAAGGCTTTAGATAGATCACAGAATACACCTAGAGCATCCTGTGAAGCTTCCCAAGCTTCAAGAATGTTTCTAATGAGCTCGACACCTGCATCGGTAGTCGAGCGACCCTTTGTGAAACCGTATTGTTTAGTGTGCATCAAATTATGTTCATTAAAAAAGGCTAAAAGTTGATTAAGTATTAGTTTTTCAAAAATTTTACTGAAAATTGGCAGTATTGATATAGGTCTAAAGTTCGTAGGGTCGTTAATACTACCAGCTTTTAATAAAGGAATTATTTTACTATACTTCATTTGATCAGGAAATTCACCACTTTCAATACAAACATTAAATAATAAAGCTAGATCAGTAGCAACAATATCAATAATACTATTGAGTACTTTAACAGAAAGTCCCCATAAATCAGCTGAATTCTTCATATCTAGCGTTTCAAAAGTTTTGACAATGTCTCTGGGGGTAACAGTTTTAAACTTAAATGCAACGTTACATTTATCCACATGCATTTTTAAAATGGCTTCTGCTGCTGCGGGAGACGAATTTAAGGCTTTGGTTAATGAAACTGGTATATCAGCAAAGAATGTCTCAAAAGTAGTTGCCACATCAATATCAGTCTTAATTATATGATCATTAATTTTTAGAGTTATTGAGTCATTCTTAAGAGAAGTTTTTCCAGTTTCAGAATTAATAATGTCCCAAGTTGTTTTAGTTACATTGGAGGACTTCAAAATTTTATTTCTCACAGCAATAGACTTGGCGTCTGAACAAACCTTTTTAAATAATTTTGAGTAATTTTTAACATAATTTGTAAATTCCAAATTAAAATTAATAGATTTTTCTTGATAAAGTTCATACAGCCTTCGTCTACTTATGTGAATGCCTGGGGTAGCCCACTCACTAAACGACAAACGTTTTCCCAATAGAACCGTCTTCGGGGTAAATATGCGCTTATGTTCTGCGTGTACAATTTGAAAAAAAGAATTGTACATTGCATTACACGCAAGGTGGTTATTTATTAAAGGAAACTTACTTTGGACATTACCTCGAAAACGGCTCAAGCGATTTGCATTTATGGGAATATAAGTAACTCTTTTCTTGGGAGCTTTCACATTTTTCTTACTGAAAGTTATTAATTGGCCACAGTGGTCAGAGTCTAATTTACTTATGATTTCATTACTAGTGGGCCGAAAGTTTGTGAACACGTTATCAATGCAAGTTGCTGATGAACTTGTTATTCGTGTTGGCTCAGAAAATAAGTAAAATAAATTAGAGGAACTAAAAAGGCATTTTAATCGATTGCTCGTGGATGAATTTTCTAAAATATTGACATTAAAGTCTCCACATATGATTATATTTTTACCTGAAGTACAGACTTTTACCAAAACTTCATCCATGATTTGTTCAAAATGCTCGAAAGCTCCACTAGGGGGTCGGTATACGCACACAACAATGTATTGCTCTAACTCTATACATGATAACTCAATAGTACTCTCCGCAGAAAGGTGCACAACATCCAGACGTTCTTTATATTTCATGCGTTTTTCTAAAATAATCATGGAGCCTCCTCGTATTGCAACCTTCCTGCTGAAGGCACTAGCAACCTGATGGTTACAGAAGTTGAACATGAACTGCTCGTCCCTAAGCCAATGTTCTGTTAAACATAATACATGAATATCATTACAGTCCATGAACAACTCCAATTCTAATTCTTTATTTAACATTCCTTGGATGTTCTGATGAACAAGTTTAATAAAGGAAGTAGCATTATTATTCATAAAATCGCCAGAGATTGTCTCTGTTGTCTTATAACTTAATTTAAAGTATTTGGAACATATTCCAAAGAATCATTACATATAATGTCCTTGTTTGCCTGCTCAATAGAAGCAGTCTTGTTAGCCAATGATTTGGCTGTGTTCAAATTAAATACGTGTATACAATAATGTAGCATGCTTGCTACTTGTCGTTTATATCTAAAGGAAAGATAAAATCTTTCACTTGTCACATTAAAATATGAAATAATTGAATTGTTATTTATGTCAATAAATGTAAAAAAATTATTATAATTGGTTATTGTTTGCATGCAACAATTCAAATTATATCTAATATTATTTTCCCTCTGTGACAATCCTCTGCTGTAGGGAAATGCAAATAATATTATATTTTTCGCACTAAGGCAACTCAGCGAATCCATTAATTTAATTAATTCATTTTTATTCATATTTCCCCTTCTCCCACATAAGATAGCTAAGGTTGAGCTGGTGCTGCATTGGTCGCTCAGGATGTTTGCCACAAGATGTTTAAAATCTGCACCAGGTATACAGTGGTTAGTACCATGACCAACACTGTGCGATAAGTGCAACCCCATATTTTGTCCCAATTCATCACTATACAATGTCAAGATATTATTATGTTGAACACAGTTATGGGAAGTACTGCTTGTGAAATGCTTGGTGGAGCTGTCATTCAGTACAGACTGACAAACAGGTGTTTGGACTTGTTGTAGATCCGAGTCGCAATCACATTTATTTGATAGTGATATAAAGCGGTCATAATTATATTTGGACATATCAACTACCTCAGTTAGTGCCATAATGTGCTCCTGAATTTCTTTGCGTGAGCACTCATATTTTGATGTCATTTTATCTAATGATATAGTTAATACTGAGATCTCTGCCTGCAGTCGCTGAATGTCAGCTTCATATTTTAAATAGCTATTTTAAATAGCTATTTTTAAATAAAATAAATAAAATAAAATAAAGTCGCTGAATGTCAGCTTCATATTTTAAATAGCTATTTTAAATAGCTATTGTTAAATGGTGTTCTATGGCGTGAGCATATGTATGTACAGGCCGCCTCCCACCATCTCTTTAAGCAGAGCGTATTAAGAACTTTGATGTTTCCTTTTACCGTAAAATTATAATAATAAAAATTTACCCTTAATTGAGCCGTGGTAGCCATTGGGTTAGAGCAGTCGTCTGCTACGCAAGCGACGCAAGTTCGAAACCTAGCGGGGCCTGTACCAATTAGTTTTTCTAAAAAAATTGTATGCATTGATTTCACACCACGTACTTTACGGTGAAGTAAATCATCGTGAGGAGGTAATTCAAAGACATAATTATAGTGCCTGGACGGTGATAGACTCATCATCTGTCACATTGGCATTTAATCATCTTCGATGAAAACGTGTTAGTGGTTACTACAACACCTCTGCTTTCCCCTTCGAGGAATACAGGCGTAAGCATACGTATGTTTCAATTTAAATTCACTTATAGCGTCACTTACTCACAGCGTTAACAGTCAAGTTCAATAATTAGCGCCACATTATCCTGATATATTCAAACTACCATAGCAACACTCTAAACAGGGCAAAAGGTTTAAGTGCAAAAGTTTGGCTATAAACATCACCTGGGGTGTTTGAGGGGAAGTTGGTAATTATTATTTGATCTGTTAGAGGGGAAAAGGGACGTGACAGTAATTAGTATTGGAAATAAGCGGCTGATTGATCTCTGATAACGAGATTGATTCCACGACATAGTCACAGGTGAAATGAAAGCTTTACAATCAGTTAGGAATCTTGGAACAAATCGTTCGAAATGACAGACGCGCACTTCTACGAGAAAATAGGCTGAATAGGCGTAATGATAGTAAGGTGTCACGTCGTGGACGATCACGTTACGTATTTTACCGACATTGTTCAAAACGATAAATCTAAATATTTTTTCAGTAAATAAAAGAGTATTTATTTAAAATCTTTAAGATCGACTACCCTCACTCTCTATGGATAACGTTTTATTTCAAAAATGGGTCTAGATTCCTTTTTACTTTAAACCTTATATTTATACTGTGACATTGTTCTGCTCTGGTACATAGTACATACAAAAACATACAATTAAAAATAAATTTATCTGCTAAGTAAAGATTTAAAATTAATGTATACCATTGAGCTATTATAAGTAGGTACTGAAAGTTTATCTCGCAACAGCGTCATTGACCTAGTGGTTCCAAGCGCTACTATGGAACCGAGGTCCTAGATTGGATCCGCAGGTCGGGTATGGTGTTATATTGGGTTTTTTATCAGTAATTTCCCAGTAATAGCCTTGTTATGACAATAGACTCGCCCCCTATTACATGGGACCTACGCATTACTAGTGAAATGTGTCTTTACTATAAGACCACCTCTACCTTCCACTTCGGGGAATACAGGCGTGAGTATATGTATTGAAAACAGGATAATGGCGTATGTTGACCGTATTATACGCTCTTAGCCAGTGACCACTAAACCAAACCCTGTGTTATTATGTTTATGGGTGTAATATAAAAATAATTTACAACGCCAAATAGGCTCCCACAAAGAAGACAGTGTAAAACTTCAAAATGTCCCCGACCGGCCTGGGAGGGGCAAATCGGGGTATGTGGGATGTTTACCACACTAAATGGTCATCCTCCGTGCTTAGAAGGACTCCAGGTACTCTGATAGATCGCACCGGGTTCCCTCCACGCTTCCCGGACCCGCAGCTCGGTGGTCAAGGCACCCACCCCGATCACCTCCGCCTTATGTTGACCGGCTTCTGGAGTTCATGAGCTCTTATTACCAAGACTAGTTTAATTTTCACGGGACTTTCGCTGGCAGATAGCTAATGTTACAAGGAGTAAGTTAGGCTACTTTTATTAATTTTTTTTACAAAGTACACCTGTGCCTAGGCCTTCGTGGAATACAGGTGTTAACACCTGTATGTATATACTTATTTATAACGAGCTGTGACCTGCGGTTTCATCCGCGTAGATTTTATTTAATTCCCACGAAACCCTAATGTTTTTTTAAACATAAGTAGAGAGATTACTTCTTTCAGAGATTACTCGGAACAAACAGACAGACAGAGAAAATTTAGTTTTTTTTTTAAGTCAGTATCGTATATACTTTCATATGCGTTTATTGAAAAGCTGTTGGATTTTGGAATTAAAAACAGACACTTAAATTTTATTTATCTGTATAGATATATTTTCTTGAACAGACCGATATCAATTCAAGCTTTAGCACAATAAACTTCTTGTAAAGGGACCGTTTTAACCTTTTTGAAGTCTTACAAAGCTCTGTTTTAGATAAGAAGTTGCTTGAACAATATAGAACGTAGAGAAAGTTTATTCTAGTATTGTGTTTTACATAATTTCGAATAAAATGAGTTTTAGATTTAAACTATGTTTCAAAAGTTTTGACTTAAATTTCTCAAATTAAATTAATTTATCTAAGGTCGTGAAATTACTTTGTAACTAATTTCGGGATTTTTAATTAGTAAATTATAATTCCATGTAGGTATTGTTTTGTATTATTGTTTATATTAACACAAGTTTTTTTTTCCAAAATGTTGTTACCGCGTAAAAGTTTAACTGCGTAAAAGTTTATACGTATTTTTGACGTGAAACGTATTCTTGCCAGTTCCTAACCTGAATAAATAATTATCATTAACAGCCAAGTATTTTATATATCTAACATCTCTATAGGAAAACGAAGATTTGAATATAATGGTCTAAATTACACGCTATTAGAGGACACAAATTGAATTTAAATTTTCATAGTAAATATCAAGTGTTCGTTAAGCACAGTCTGAGAGGTCTGTTGTCGGTAATGCTTAATAATTTTTGTATATTCTAGGAAAGTGTAATAAAGCGTGACAATATTAAGGGCAAATTTAATTATCAGTCACTAAAATTTAAGGTTATAGAAGTGAAACATAAATGACTAGAAGGTTTTCATGTTAGTCGAATGAGGGTTTTATTTTATTACTAGCTGTGCCCGGCAAACCCTGTATTTTTTGGGGTGGTCACCCTTATCATTTGAGGTATAAATAGATGTTGGCCTGAGACCTAACCGATCTGCACACAAAATTTCATACAAATCGGTCCAGCCGTTTCGGAGGAGTACGGTAACTAACATTGTGACATGGAAATTTTATATATTAGTTAATCATATTATGTTTATATTATATAAAGCTGCTGATCTCAGGTACACTTATTTAAATAGTTTTTTTTTTGTTAGTCGTGTATAGTTCATGAATTAATTAAGGCTTTAGACTTTATAACATTACGCTGCGATCAATAAGGGCGTTACAAAAACGGGAGAAGCATTAAGTAACAAATATACCGCCTGTATCCCATGGCGGTAGGCAGAGACCACCGTTCGCCACACGCTACGATCCTTACCTACTTCTATCACTTCATCCAAATTACATAGACTTTATTAATAAAGTCTTCTCGTATTATTACATTTATAAGGATTTGGTTCGTAAATTGAAGTATCGGATTATTAAGCCTATAAACTCTAGCCTACATTTGAGATGACGAGTAAACCTCACGCCTTAATAACCACTTCGTCTAATAAACTTGGCGTAATATACTTGTTAGATAGTTTCGATATCGTGGGTTGAGATTACGGCAATAAGGGCTGATCACTAAGAGTAAACCGGCCTAAATCAACATAGTTCGTTGAACCGATCTCATATTATATGAAATCGCTGGACTGATTATATATCTTGCGAACGATTTGCAAACAATCGTAATTGCGCAAAGTTTGCTGTCAAATAAAGAGCTATGATAGAGTCTATACTCAGGTGTATTATTATAAATTTGTGGTATTGTTTTAATTAAGTAGAAAAAGTAATTATTGAGTTATGATTTCAAATTAAAATAGTCGAAGATAAATGGTGGGAGAATTTTGACGCTTAATTTAGCATTTTATAAAACGACTCGCGATTTAATTGTTTTGTGTTCATCCTAGGAGTTAAAACTATCTCTATTCAGCATTATGGCCAAATTGGTTCAGCAGATATACAGATGTGGAAACTTTTGCATTTATTATATTAGTTATAAATTTTAGGTTCATGATATTAATATATTTAGTTTTATAGTAGGATACGATCGGTTGCAATTTGTTTGGTCTCACGAAATAAGGTCCAAGTTATCTTGAAGCAATCTACATTTTGTGTATTCGATACTCGTATATCGTTGTGGTTGTATATTCTATGTCAAGAGTGTGTATGTATGTGGCTATATTACAGAGAAATTGTATTAACTTAGTGGGATACAAGATGCCCTTATCCCGAATATTGCTCAAGGAATATAATCGAGTCTTCTGAATGCTACACAAGTTTCGTTATTATTGAACGATATATGACAGTAAATTGTTATGAATATAAGTACCGTAATAGTTCAGTCTTTCTTAATTCTTAAAAACATGAACACGAAGTGGGGCTCGAACCCACGAATTCGTGTGAGTAGTAAGTAGTGGCCGATCGCGAAGTCTCGGGTTCGATTCCCTTGTCGGGTCAAAAATATATATTGGGTTTTTCGGTCAAGAAATTCACAAATTTAGATGCCCGGAGATTAGAAGGAGATGATGTTTCCACCGTTTTCTGGAAAGCACGTTAAGCCGTTGGTGTTATGTCTGATCTCTCTCCAGTCGTGTCGAATTGCCGTCCGGACTATGAGAGTGAGGGAATAAATAGTGCACCTGTGTTGGCGCACACACATCTCCTGCGTGGATGGCTAATTCCCGTAGAGATTAGCCGCCGAAATTCGGTAGGAGATCAATATTATTATAATTATATATTTCTTTTCTTTTCTTTCTATGTATTTCATGCCCTATGTACGTAGCTCAAATAGTGGTGAAAATCTCGAGAAATTAATGATCACCGGTATGGTTGTCTGATTTTTGACGCTTCAATCTACGATGCAATACAATTCTTCGGAGTAGAAAAAGATGGCGCAACATCCATGAATAATGAAGAAAGGAGGAGGTCCCGACCATCAACCATGGAAACGGCTTTCGGGGTAGGATAGGGAAGGTCTTCTAATGTAAACTTTCTGCAGTCTTAAATAAAAATAAATCGTCAATATATGATCTTATTCTTCGATTTTATTCCACGGACTAACGTGTCCAGTTAGATCCTTCTACAAAGACTACATTTTCTATATTGATTGTTGTGTATCTGTGAGCAAGATTCCATGTTCACTACAAACGACTCCAGTATCATTCCTTCTTAGTATTTACATAGAATAGAACCTAACAATATATTTTGTTTGTGAGCTTAAGTATCACAGTATATCTTGCTTTGAACAAGAAATTCTAACTTCAATACTCTGTTGAATAATTTTATTTCCTTGGTTAAAGAAAGAAGGCAGATATTGCTTTGTTTGATTTTTGTATCCGAGTATTGGACTGGAGTCCATAATGAAAACAGAACGAAAGTCAAAAATTACTTTTGGTGAATTCTTAGAAAACGTTTTTTTAATTTAAAGGGAATTATTTTCGTACATATCGTGATGTGAAAATATGAAAAGATGTAAAATTTATTTGTAATTTTTTTAACGCAAAACCTCAAAAATATATTTTGATGAAACTTTACATGAATATATGAGGTAAATATGAATAAACTAAAATTTAAAACATAGACAACTTTCCATAGAAGCCATGGTCCGAAGCTTAGAATTAATGGTAAAAGCACAGTTTAATAAATATGTTTAATTAAAGGACTATTGAGGAACACGACACTATTGAGGAAAATGTGTGGTAAATACTTGTATTGTACTTGTTTGGCTCTTATACGAAGGTGGCATAACACGAGAAGTCTCTCGTTTATCTACACCTGTGACGTAACTTGCGTGTTATACGAAGCCTTTAAAGCTCTTTGTAAACCTCGAAATCATTGTATATTGTGTAGCTTACACAAATGTACGTACTAACGCCCTTACATTTATTCTAGACTAAGGCATCATATTTTCGCAGATAGCATTTCAGATTTACCAGAGCCTTATTTATAGCCCTCTGCCAAAGCTTTAGAGAAAAATGTTTTCCGATTCTGCGTACAGCTTCGCGGTCGCAATGTATTAAATTAAAGCAATTTATAAGTCGGCTCCCCCAGGAATCTCTCCGCATTGCGACGCTAGTACAGGGTGCCAGGATGCTGGATTCGCCAACAAAACTTAGAAACATTACACCCAAATGTTAGGGGCGAATGTCAAAACAGACATAGTGGGGAAGTTAGCGCTTTAATCGCTTTTAGGGGCGCTGTAGTGAGCGGAGTGCGGGTTGCGGATTCACAAAGTGTGTACAACGGAATTTAGATTGAATCGTTGCGATTAATAGTTACCAAAAGTTGGCCACTCAACAAACTATTCTTATCAAGAGGCTGATTTTCAAATCAGTGCTAAATTCACAAAGGCTTTCCCGTTATAATAACAACGTGTGTTGGTAACTAAAACTAAGTTTCACTGCACCTAATTTCATGCGTGGCTATTGGTCTTAGCGAGGTAATATATAGCCCTTCCTCGATAAATGGGCAATCTATCACTAAAATTGTGTTTTCAAATGGGACCAGTAGTATCTGAGGCTAGCGCGTCCAAGCAAACAAAAACAATCCTCTTCAGCTTATTAAATATTAAGAATAGAAGTATAGATTTTTTATTAAGTATTCATTTATAGATCCTTATATATGTTTGTTCATCGAACATAGCCCCATTCTTCATGAACCCTAGACTAGCTAATGGTAACGATAAGAGCCACGTCACGTCTCTTTTAGGACAATAGTCCGTTGAGATTACAGTGACCTAATTCTAAAACTTGGAGACACGGCTCGCTTAATCTTGCGAATTATAATCAATTAAATAAACCATAACATCAGGATTACCCTATACGGATGGTTACCATGTCACAGGATTGAATTAAAATTTTTGATGGATTACTATGAGTCAGCGGTAAAGCAATAAAGCAGCTGTTTTGTGATTCGGCAAAGTTGAGTCACTAAGTGGCGCCGGCGGGACTGCCTCCCATACAAGGATGCTATGCTGCTCTCCGTGGGGACCAGGCTAACGTGACCCCCGATAATAGTTACAACTATACTCCTGCGAAGTGGAAAACATTGATATTGAATCTAGCGGGGGTCAAAGTAAATTGGCGACGTCTTTATTTTTATCTTTGTATGCGTTGGGGACAACAATTTGGGGGAAATATTGAGAGCAGTTGCATTTTATTGTTACGTTATATATAAGAATACCAGAAGACTAATTGGGATCGTTCAACACCTATGTTTCATCGTTCTAGGTTCAGGTTTTTGCTGATAGTAAATCGACTAATCATTATACGCTGTATTTCAAATTTATGTTTGCTTCGTGGCCGTGGTAGCTTTGGGGTTAGAGCTGTCGCCTGCTACGCAAGCGACGCAAGTCCAATTCCCAGCGGGGCCTGTACCAATGAGATTTTCTAAAAAAACTTATGTGCAGTTATATCACACCACGTGCTTTACGATGAAGGAAAACATCGTGAGGAAACCTGCATATGTCTGAGAAGTGATTCAAAGACATATGTATAGTGCCTGAGACGGCGATGGACTCACCCTCTGTCACGTTGACACTTGATCATATTCGGTGAAATGTGGGTGTTGTTACAACACCTCTGCTTACCCATTCGGGGACCCTTCTGGGATGGCGTGAGCATATTTTTTTTTTTTTATGTTTGCTTCGTGTGGAACTTATTATTACTTATATTATTACAACTAAACTTATATTATAAACAACCTGTATGTTGCGGTTTTACCGACGTATAATTAATTTCAATGGAGGCTTTATTTCGAAAACCACTATTTTTTTAAAATAAAACATGCCTGAATTTGACCTTGTAAAATCAGCTAATTGCCACAAAAATTCTCGTTGAAATCAGTTCAGTCACTTCAGGGTTTATCCGGAAGAAGCAGACAGACGGACGACAGACTTTTCTATGCATAAAAAATATGCGTGAAAAGCTGTTAATTTAGTATGTTAAAAACTAATTTTTTGCTGGTTTGTTATGCTTTACACATCAACTAGTCAACCAATTAAGAAATTTTACATACACTTTGTCAGGGGTACAGTATAGGGTTATCATGAATCTATAAATCGTTGTGTATATGAGACACGTGTAAGTATTTTGTGGACTTGAAGAATTTAAAAGCAGGTGTTGTAAAACCTCCGCCTTCTGGTTCAGGCGAAGGAGAACACACTGGGTTAACACATCGGGTTAAATCAAGTGCCGACTCCAATAATGTATGGGATAAGGCCAGGGAGATGATGATTATGCTCACGTCTGTTTTCCCCGAATATACATATTACTAACATTTCGCCAGTTTTTTTTTTTGTTGACGAGGGGGAAACCTTCAAAAGGTCCCCGACCGCCCTGGGAGAGGCAGATCGGGGTATGTCGGATTTTTACCGCACTAAAACCACCCCGGTGGCCGTCCTCAGTGCTCAGGGGGGCTCCGGGTACTCTGATAGAACGCACCGGTGTTCCCCCACGCTTTGCCGGGGCACATCCCCGGGGCAGCTGTGACGCCGCCCCTGGAGACCTCGCTGTGCAAGGCAGCGCGAGCCACATCGCGCTGCCACCTTCCCGGGCCCGTGTCGGTGGTCAAAGCTCCCACGCCGACCACCGCCAGTAGGCCCTTCGGCCCCCTTTTAGTCGCCTCTTATGACAGGCAGGGGATACCATAGCCATATTCTTAGAGCCTGGCTATTGGGTGGATGTTTAAGTCCCAAGCCAACCGAGCACGAGTCTCCGGAAGACTCCATCCTGCTACTAGGAAACAGATGGTAAACCTAATAACACTTTACTGAACCGGGGATTAAACTTAGGTCCTCATGATCCGCAGTAGCGTTTTCGACCACTAGACCAACGAGGCAGCGGTGAGAAAGGTTTAGACATTTTATTTCAAAGGAGCTGTGCTATTCATTAGGGGAATCTGATTTAAATGTCAGATAATGATAGAGCAAAAACATAGCGAAAAACTCATCTACCCTCTATCTGTCTGTTATCCTGATTTCATCTCTAATTATCTTGATGAAATCTGCGAATACTCCCAGTCCAGTCGTCAGATCTGAATAACTTAATTCCGGAACCTTCTTGACTAACTTCAACCGATTAACATAAGCAATTATTTAAGTTACTTCTTTGATGAACTTTTCCTTTATAACAAAGAAATTCAGTTATGCGTATTTTTTATCTCACCCTGGCTACTAGTAATCTGTTTGTACCCCGGAGATTTTTCCTAATTCACATACACGCGTATTATGTATAGCATAACAAAGCATAATGCCAGTTTTTACAGATTGTTTTATTCAGGTATCTAGTAGGTCCTTACTATGTTCACGCTCCACGAAATGGGACTGCTAGAATTATATTTTCACCGAAATGTATTTATAGCTTACGAAATCGTTAGTCTAAAGTCTTCACGGGCACTGTACATCCTTGTCTTTGAATTTCTTCTCAGATTGCAGATTTCCTTCACTTTAAAGTTGGTGCTGTTAACTGCGTTTAAGTCAAAGAAATGTAATTGGTATAAAGTCCAGGAATAATTATAAGAGCCGCGGTGGCCTTGTGGTTGGAACAGTCGCCTATTGCGCAAGCAACGCAAGTTCGAATTCCAGTGGGGCCTTTACCGATGGGATTTTCTAAAAAAAATTATGTTCCTACAGTGATTTCACACCATGTGCTCTACGATGAAGGAAAACATCGTGAGGAAACCTGCATATGTCTAAAAAGTAATTCAAAGACGTATGTATAGTGTCTGAGACGGCGATGGACTCGCCATCTGTCACGTTGGCACATAATCATCTTCGGTGAAAAGTGGGTTTTGTGATTACAACACCTGTGCCTACCTACCCTTCGGGGAATACAAGTAATAATGTAATAACTATAACGGTATCGCAGAGCAGGTATTCAAACCATTCAGCTATCACGGCTTGATTCAGATATACGTAACAATACTAATAAAAGGGGAGGCAAAAATATAGTATCAATTTACCAAAATTACTTTGACTGACACCTATTCTACAGACAACATAAGGCCCCCGGTATTCAGGTTCGACGGCTGTTTCCTGTTTACGTATTATCTACTGGTAACCTAGTTATTAATAGGATTCAGTTGATTCGCGTAATATTGCTTTGCACCACTGCTCAACTAAATTGAGCAGTTGAGCAGTGGGACATAGTTTGTATTACTGAACTATTTATGCTTCATTACTCAACTGTTTTTTGCCCTACTTCGAAAAATCGAACATATTACGTACTGGTCAACCTGAAGCTACCAACTACCTTAAACTACCTGCCTACCTCGCAGGAGCTACCTGCTCGATGGCGTTAGAACGTTTAAATAATCCAACACCAACTAAAAGAAAATCAAAAAAGTTATCGCATAAATCAAGAAACATTCCAAACTTTTTTACAACTTTATTACCAGAAATGTACAATTAAATTTAAGTGTCGAGAAAGTTAGTTGCTAATTGGTCTGGACACAAATAAAGATTGCGAATCGTACCTTTTCGACGAATCAAATTAAATGAAATCATTGGAAATTCTTCTTTGAGTTATTAAATGTTTATAAATATTTGAGCAATAATTTGAGATATTGAAACCGTGGTCGCCTTGGGGTTAGAGCAGTCGCCTGCTCCACATGTTCGAATCCCAGCGGGGCCTGTACCAATGAGTTTTTCTAAAAACGTATGTGCAGATATTTCACACCACGTGCTTTACAGTGACTGAAAACATCGCCTGCAAGCAAGAGCAAGCCTGCATGTGTCTGAGAAGTAATTCAAAGACATATGTATTGTACCTGAGACGGCGATGGACTCACCCTCTGTCACGTTGGTACTCAATCAAATTCGGTGAAATATGGGTGTTGTTGTTGCAACACCTCTACCTACCCCTTCGGGGACCCTTCTTGGTTGGCGTGAGCATATTTATTTATTTTTATTTAAACAAGAAAAATGTTTGGCTAAGCAGAGGTAAACCTATATATAATATTCGATACACTTTTTGCATGTTATGTTTAATGTACATGATACCTGGCTGAGTTTCTTGCCGGTTCTTCTCAGAAGGCTAGTTTCCGAACCATTCACTCCATTCATTCGCATTCACCAGGGCATACGCTGAATAAATATATTTCATTTTCATTTTCATTCAATATATTGCTATTAATCAGGCACGAATCCAGACTCTGGGCAAGTGTCTCCGTCTGTTTGTCTGCTTGAAATATGTAACGAGTAAACTAATACGATTTTTTTTTAATATTCCATCTCATGGTTTCCTGGAAGAGTTCGCCTAGTGCGATAAGACCGCCATTTTTACTCATCATCATCATCATTATATCAGCCATAGGACGTCCACTCGAGAACTCTACTGCCCCAGCGGCCATCAGTCCTTCGAGCAATGTGGCCTGCCCATTGCCACTTAAGCCTGCTAACCCGATTGGCTATATCGGTCACCTTAGTACGTCTACGGATCTCCTCATTTCTGATTCGATCTCGTAGCGAGACACCAAGCATAGCTCTATCCATTTGTACTGAAGCATTTTAATTGTATTCTCTATGGCTTAATGGTGTACAATAAAGATTAGATCAATGAACCAACGACTGTGGTCTGTAATATATTTTTTATTCATTTCAGGACTTTAAGCATCGAACCCAGATAGAATAAATCACAACTCGAATGTAGGAAATTAAACGCAATATATTATGACACTTAGGTTCATTTTGATTTTAAACGATCGTATATGGGTTAGAAAATATTCACCTTCATTTTAACACGACTCAAATTGTAAACGGAAACTGAATCTTAAATCCTATGGAAACCGTACAAGAGAACGCTGCCTCCGGAAAATGTGCACGAATAATTTATGTAATAGTAGGTACTTATTCGGGTTGAGATTTATGTAAAATTTTACATATTTTATGCTTAACACATTTTTATTTCGAAGAACTCTAACCGGATGAAGTAGCGAATGAGGTCTGTAAGTACGAAGAACCTTCAGTCACCCGCGGGATATGACTTTTCCAAATTACTTTTTAAGCACACTAAAATGTAATTTCATAAATATGCCTATACTCAACGATATCATACGCCGGTCCCTTGCCACCGTCAACGTGCCAAGTTTACTTGAGCTGACAGGTATCGCTAGAGACGATGGCAAGAGACCGGACGGTATGAGCTTTATTCCATGGAAGATGGGGCGGGTGCTGGTATGGGATGCAACCTATTCAGACACGCTGGCCCCTTCCCATCTACATGGAACCAACAACAGAGTTGGTGCGGCATGTGAAGCGGCTGAAAAAGCCAAAGCCTGCAAATACAGGGGTCTCGGCTCCGAATATGACTTTGTCCCATTCGGAGTCGAGACCCTTGGTCCGTGGGGTCCTAGCGCTATTAGGCTTTTTAAAGAAATAACCGAAAGGTTAGTCGACATCACAGGAGACCGAAGAGCTGGCAGCTACCTCGGTCAAAGAATTAGTCTTGCCATCGAAAGGGGGAATGCTGCCAGTATCTTCGGAACCTTGCCTACAGGGACTTCTTTTAATAATATATTTTAGTCATAAGATTATATTTTTTAAGGTTTTTAGTTATTAGATTATATTTATAAGGTTTTTAGCTATGTAGTTCTTGAATTTAATAATATAATAATGTTATACACTAAATAAATATACCCATTTCATAAATTGTATGTAATTAAAATGTACTACAATATTTCATGTCCACAATGTTCGCTAATATACGTTAGCTTTTTATAATACTCGATATCGTCGTAGTATTCGACAGGGAGAATAAAGAGTTTCACAGAAAATTCAACCCTCATTTCACCCCTTTAGGGGTGGATTTTGGAAAATCCTTTATAGTGGATTCGTGCACTTCACGAAGAATATAACCCCAAGTTCAATGTATCCTAGGACTAACATGTAGGTTGTGCGGTGGTCTCGGTATATTAGTCAGTCAAGTCTTTGAATATTATTTGTATAGATTGTGAAATGTAAGAAAGTTGCACGCTGAGATGCGGATGTTGAAATGGATGTGTGGCGTAACGTTGGACATGGTCAGGGTTTATAAGTGGAAGCCTGAAAGTAGCACCAGTGACCGAAAGGTTGGAGAATATATTTATCGTGGTATGGACATGTTATGCGGGGGGATGAGGATAATGTTGACAAAAAGTTTTGTTTATGAATGTGGACAAGGGGAGAGGATAGCCTAAGAAACGATAAGAATAATGATATGGCTAGAATGGGAGTGAATATAGATATGAAGACTGATAGAGAGAAATGGAAGCGAAGAACATATTGCGCCAACCTCAAATAACATGGGACAAGGCATGATGATGATGAGATTGCCGAAAATGAACCCTACTAGAATTCCAATAAGTAATCATAGAATCTTACTAGGAATTAGTTCCATTCAGTGGAACCACTGTATTTTATACTTATGAATCTTACCTTTGAATCTCTATATTTCTTTGAAATATGGCCCAAATGCTTGAAATTCAGCTTGAAAGTAATATCAATAGATTCACTGGAAGATGCTCGTCGCGTAATTTCTTGGATTTATGAATTTATATACGGTTTTCAGCATAATATACCCAATTTGGTTGGATAACCCCTTTACATGGACTTATACATAAATCTTGAAATGTGGGTACACTATACGTACACCTCCGTCTGTTTATATGTACTGCCATCATCAGGGGGTCTACCACTATCGGTTTAATCAGAGCGTATTTAAGAACTTCTGAGCTTTGGTATTTAATTTTTATACCGTAAAATGTTATGTCAACGCTAAGAAGTTCTTAATACGCACTGCTTAAACGATCATAGTTGGCCTCAGGTTATAATATTATGCAATCATAAAACAAGGCCCGATATCCTGAAATAAGTATTTTTTACACATCGTGCCATACGAAGCCATGGTGGTCTCGGGGTTTGAGCAGTCGCCTGCTACGCTAGCGACGCAAGTTCGAATCCCAGCGGGGCCTGTACTAATGATTTTTTCTAAAATCTTATGGGCAGTGATTTCACACCACGTGCTTCACGATGAAGGAAAACAAAGTGAGGAAACTTTCATATGTCTGAGAAGTAATTCAAAGACGTATGTATATAGTGCCTGAGACGACGATGGACTCACCCTCTGTCACGTTGGCACTTAATCATATTCGGTGAAAAGTGGGTGTTGTTGTTACAACACCTCTGCTTACCCCTTCGGGGATCCTTCTGGGATAGCGTGAGCATATTAATTCTAATTTAATTTTAATTATTATAGTACCAATAGGTAACAACTATTTTACAATGCTACCTGTAAAGGGTACTCTACCCCTACTGTGTTTACACCCCACCCCTATATAAAGCATTAAATTCCATTTTAAGACGCACAGCAAAACGTGAGCAGTGACGTAATACCATGAAACAACCCCATGTAACTTGCGACTAGGAGACCTTTACCTGGAAAGAGAAAGCAAGGTAAAGGGTTGTTTTAAGACATTAACCCAAGTAGACTGAATAATTGGTGTGTTCAAACGGCTTTATAAATGCAAACGGTAGCAGGAAGACGCAACATTTACGATTTCCACGGAGCCAGCTACGTTGAAAAGTAATAAACTGAAACTCGTAAAAGGAACGAATTGACTTTTTCCAGCGATGATGCTTGTTTTATTCCTCTAGAATAATAGCCGCTTAAATCGATGGCTCAATCTTTTTGTTGATCCAATTATTTTTGAGCCCTAAAATAGGCTTTTGTAAGAAGCCTTATTTTATCCGTTACCCTTTGATCAGTCTGCTTATATATTCATGTATTTTTAAAAAGTAAACGTTCTACTTATAATAATCTTGTTCCTTAATATTATGAAATGTTGGTAAAGAGCTTCTTTGTCAAGAAATAAGTTCTATTACTTCTTTATGATACTAATTTATACATAGATACATAATTTATAGTAAAACTGGTTTGAAGAAGTGGTTTTCAGAAACGATCACATCAGCGGCTTAGCAGGGAATATTCTTTATCGCACCATTTTTATACACTTTTTGATCTTAATATAATATTTGGATATGAGACCTTGATTTGGATCCCCCGGTCGGGCAAAGTGTTTTTCTAATTTTAATTTCTCAGTAGCAGCGATTAGTGTCCGATTGACGGCAATAAGCTCGCCCCTATAACATGGGACTCAACTCAAACATAACTGGCGAAAGGAGTACTAGAAGTACACCTCTGCCTAACCCTTCGAGACAGCAGGCGTTATATTTCTATTACTAGCGGACGTCACCCGCGAAGTGCCCGTGGGAGTAAGGGGATAAAATATAGCCTTTGTTACTCACTGATGATTTAGTTATCCATTGCTGAAAGAATTTTTAAGATCGGTAAAGTGCTTTTTAAGCCAATTCATTACAAACTTACTTACATACAAATCTTTCCTCTTTATAATACTAGTATAGATATATAAAAAATATTTGTAACAAATATCATAAGAGTCACATAAACTGCGGGAAAACCACGAGGCATCTATATTATAACGCAAATTAAAGTACCAAAACCAATATCAAGCAATTAAGTCCCAAATATTATTCTGTGGCCCAGATTTTATTGTCTAGAGTCGGAAAGAAAAACTTTGTAGAGTCGTTATGTCCCTGAAACTCTCGGGCTCGTTTTGAGGGACCGTAAGCCACACCTGGTGTCTAAATTTACTCCCTGCTGAAAGAAGTTTAAGGCTGCGGACTAAGCTCCACTTACTGGTTTGTTTAAGCTCGTCCGACCAAAGCCGATTACAACCCATATTAGTGATGTTTGTTTATTTTCGCCCCTTATTGGCTGCTTTTTGGATTAAACAGTTGTCCTTCAATATTACTTATAACACTATTTAAGTTTCGACACATCGTTGATCTCGTGGTTATTAAATCTGACTGCTTAACTATGTGTACGGCATCAATTCCTGCGTTGCCCTGACAAAGGTTATTAAGGAGTATATAAATGTTACAATGGTGTATGCCGCTATTACTGTATGTAATTGTAAAAAAATTAAACTCTTTTATAACCATAAACCTGGATTTCCGGGAAGTAACACCTGATTCTATTCAGATTCAGTGAACTTTGTATCATCTTTTCCTTTACTTATTATTTACGTTTTTCACCATTTATACTTTCCCTGAACTAACACAAATATATCAAGATCAAAATTATTCAAAGCGACCCTGCCATTCTTGAGTTTTAGCGAGACAAACAAACTGAAATTCATGTAATATATAAAATTTCCATGTCACAATGTTGGTTACCGTACTCCTCCGACACGGCTGGACCGATTTGTATGAAATTTTGTGTGCAGAGAATCGGCCAACATAAATTTTTCATACCCCTAAATGATAAGAGTGATCACCCCAAAAAAATATATGACAATACAACGTTTGCCGGGCACAGCTAGTTTATATATATATATAGATAGATATTCTGACACAGGTATAAATATTATATCTAGCCGAGTTCCTTTCGTGGTTCTTCTCAGAAGACTAGTTTCCGACCCGGTGGTAGTTCATAAGTGCCTTACGAAGGCCTAAACTGAATAAATCATTTTCATTCTCATATCCGTAGCAAAAGCTTTGCTTAGATTGGGACTGGATAGCTCTGTGTGATAATGTATGAACATTTATTATTTATTACTGTGATATTTCGAGGTCTGTGAAGGTTCTGGAAAGAATAACCAAAATATTTGTATTTTATTAGGCTTTTTAAAAAAATATCTAAAAGGTTAGTCGACATCATAGTATGGTTGTTTGTACATACCTACAAACAACCATACTATTATAGATAAACAAAATATAATATTTTTAATATTTATTGCAGTTCTTTGACTTGTAAAATCGCGCTACACTAAATATTATGTATGTATAGTATAGGTATTTGCTATTTATTTTCGTTGTAAAGTGTAGTTGTTAGAGGTTACTAATGATTCGATGCTTATTGGATGATAATATGTGAAACATCATACAAAGCTTATTTTGTAGTAAAATAAACGTATAAAAATAAAATCATAATATTTATTAATACTTATATTTCTTGATGATAGAAATATAATGATGATGTAGATAGATTGATAATAGAAATAAATGCAAGTAAATAAATAATAATAGAATTGTAAGTAGTGCCTCTCACATTTCTGCGCCCTAAAAGGGTTTATATTTAGTAATGTAATATGTTTTTATTTTTTCTCTTTTTTATTTGATACTAGCTGTGCTCCGCGGTTTCATCCACGTAGACTTAATTTTATGGGTGACCCGTGGAACCCTAATATGTTTTTAATAGTAGCCTATGTTACTCCTTGTAACATTAGCTATCCGCCAGTGAAATTCCCGTTCGAATCGATCCAGCCGTTTCAGAGTTTAGCCGGAGCAAACAGACAGACAGAAAACAGAAATAAAATTGGTTTTTCTTGGTCAGTACCGTGTATACTTTCATATATATGTAGGAAAAAGGTGTAATTTTGGAATTTCAAATAGTCATTAGATGTATAGATGCCGGTGCTATGTACCAAAATTGGGCACCTAAAAAGTCTACACCTGTATACATGTCGCAAAGGTAACTCTAGAAAATGTGGAACTCATAAATAATGAATTCCATAAAACTAAAATGTCTGTTTTCATTTCGTTGTAGATATCAGAGTTAGGATGGCTCGCGCAACGACTCACTAATACATTTAGCTTTTAAGCATGTTAGAATTGTCATAACATTACTCTAAAGAGTAATATTTTAATGACTTTATAATTGTGATTCAAATTAAATTCGTTGTGTTCGAGTCGAGACAACAATAATTTTTATTAATCAGGAATTTTAAGCAACTAAAAACCCCGACCAAAAGGTGAATTGGTGACGGATTGAGATCTCTCAGTGCTTCGGAGAACATGTTAAACTCTCTCATATGAAGTTCCTTGACAATCGTAACAGAACAAATTTGACTAAGCAAATCTGATAACTGATTCATCGACTTTCCCTTAAAAAGAGGGCAGACCAGGCAGTCACTTTTGTTTTAAAAACTTTTTATTAACTTGTATTATATGTGTGTCCGGGTGCAATCTGGCAACTGAATTTTAAATCAGCTATATTTAACCGATGGAGCTGAAATTTGGTATTCACTCAAATTGATATGTAGCTATGTCATCTCCCTGGCCTTCTGTCATACATTGTTGTGGTCGGCACTTGATTCAACCCGATGTGGCTGATCACCTGATTTTTATACGAAGCGACTGCCATCTGACCTTCGCAAACCCTTAAACGAGAAAAATCTGTGATCTGGGTTAAACCAGTAGTCAGACTTTTTAGGCCTCCTACCGACCTGTGACGATTGTCATAGATGATAAATTGGAAACCGGGACCGACGGCTGAACGTGTTCTCCGAGGAACGGAGGGAACTCGGGCGGTCACCCATCCAATTACTGGTTAGGGTTAAGTTTGCTTAACTTCGCTGATAGAATGATATGCGCAATAGCAACTGTACCACGAGCTCCTCTTTCATATGTAGCTATGTGTCGTCATTCTAATTTCAATATGGCGGAATATCCAAGATGGCGGACTTGTTATTTTTTCTGAACTACCATAGTATGGGTATCAAATGAAAACGATTTTCGTTCTTTAATTTATAAGACATTTTCATAGAAGTTTCGATTTTTTTTTATTCTTATTAAAATGTCATCTTAATAAAATCTGAACCAGTCGCATTATTTATAAATCCAAATAATGGTCTGGGATAAGGTCAGGGCGATTCAAAATGCTAATAAGTAATCAAATTTTTCTTCTATTTTTACCACGCAAGGGCTAGCGCACAAGATCCTCAATCCTCATTTCATTTTATGATATACAACACGACACAAAACACACCTAATTCCGAGACATGAACGTAGCAATAAGCCACAATGTCATTTCGCGTGTCACCACATTCATCATAAGTACGTATACAAGACGAATAGTGGAATTATAATAACACAGAGAGGAAAAACTTGGTTGGCAACATTAAGGCATGTCGCAGGAGAGTCGTTGTGATATCAAACTTTTACCTGGGACCGTAGCTTGTTTGATGTACGATGGGAAACAAAAAGCTCATATTTTAATATTTCCATGGGAGTTTTTTATCATGCTTAGTCTTTTGGTAAAATACTGTTGAACTTGAAGAAACTTTTTGCGTTTCGACTGCATGGACGAAGATGAATATTGTTTCTTTACGTCACGTTTGTACGATAATTTTGTGCTATGAAATTACTTCCTACCTACTTCAAGATGATAATGATGCTGGGTATCAAATCTGTTTTAAATAAATATAATGTCCTTATCAGGATTTTATGAAAATACCTATAGTTAAAAGATTAATTAAAATGAAAATGATTGCTATGCCGGCGTAATATTGGCGACTATCACTAGCACAGAAACTCCTCATCCATGAAGCTTATTCACAACAGGATCACTCTTTCGAATCGCTGTACGAGACCCCCGAAGTGTACCAGTTATATTTGTCGAAAACTGTGTCAGGCTATAATAAACATTTACTTCAGTACGTTTCGTCAAGAGAAGATTAAGCTTAACTTGTGGAGACATTTCGTATCTTAACTTTAGACAAAGCACGTATGCCTTTGTATAAAAGGAACCAATTGGAGCAAAAAATGGCAACATTATCTTACGGAACATTAATTTTATTCCTTTTTCTTTTACAAAGCACATTTTCTTCAGAGCTAAGATCTGGTAATATAAATCCCTTGAGAATTATCTTCCTTACAATATAAAGTAGATTGAATTGACGAGCATAGTAAAAAATATTAGGCTGTCATACAAAAAAATGCTCACGCCCGCCTGGGAGGGATTCATGAAGGGGTAAGCATAGGTATTGTAACAACGACACCTACATTTCACCGAAAATGATTAAGTGTCAACAATACAGAGGGTAAGACCTTCGCCGTCTCAGGCATTATACAGTCTTTGATTTACTTTGAACAGTCACCTGCTACGCACGCGACGAAAGTTCGTATCCCAGCAAGGCCTTCTAAAAAACTTATGTACAGTGATTTCACATCACGTGCTTTACAGTGAAGGAAAACATCGTGAGGAAACCTTCATATTTCTGAGAAGTAATTCAAAGACGTATGTATAGTATCTGAGACGGAGGTAGACTAATCATCTGTCACGTTAGCACTTCATCATCTTCTATGAAAAGTGGGTGTTGTGATTACAACACCTCTGCCTACCCCTCCGGGGAATACAGGCGTGAGTAGGTATGTAAATAATCATTTATTAGACTTGAACCAACCTGTAATCGAGAAATAATACACACAAAAATAAAGTTGAAAATAATAAAATATTGTACATTCGTTATAAACGGTATGATTTAAGAAAACTTGCTCAACTTACTTGCGTACGGAATGGATATTTATAAAAGAAGATCTCATTATACCTTTCCGAAATTAAATCGAAAGCGTGTGATCATTCGTGCGATACCAGAGCCGTATGTAGATTCCAGTAATGAGATGGAGCTCGCTTTCCGACCAACATTTTTTTGTCTATTTGTTTTTAAGGTCGGTCCCACCAAATTTAATGGTAGCTAAAGGTCGACTTTCCTTTTTATTATACTACTTTTGCATAAGAACGTAAAAGCGCCTCTACCGGCGGATGTAGGACGTTTAACGTTCCCATAAGAAATGAGGAAATTACGCATTCGATATAGTCAACGTTAAAATATGCCAGGAGCTACTTGTGCAGAGTTTTTAATTAAATCATTTAATTCCATATGTCTTTGAAGAAGTATGAAGATGTACTATAAGAACAACCTCGTTGTAAGGGGTATATTTATGTTCCACACCGAAACGCGATGTGGATTCCAGAAGACGTGCCGAAATCTAGGTGATCGATGATTGGTGAAAAACTATTTTTATGCTTAGAGATTAAATTAAACACTACTAAAATTGATTGTCATTCTTCACAGAGACGCTGTTCAAGGATATCCTTCTACGAGAATGTGGGCGTCGCCGGTTATCGTAAATTTATAGCAGCCGACTTTCTGAATGTTTTTACTATTTTGTGTAAGTACATTCGCCTAAATGCGGCCCGGTAACAGATTTCATCGCTTTTGCGAAGGTCTCTGCCCTTTGACCGTGAATAAATATTTTACTGCTCTCATGCGTTATGGCGATGTAAAATAGCCTTAAAGGTATACGACAGCAAAGTAACAGGGCGCAAAAGCGATGTTATACATATTTTAGGAGATAATAAAGTTCAATCATACAGGCTAACATATTTATTCCTCAAGGTAATATTTATTATGCAAACGGTAAAAGGTCTTATTATGTAATAATAATAATAATGCAAGTAGCTTCTAATGTTGTTCCACGGTTGTTTACTTATGTCACTGTATATTTAGTCAATTGCAAAAATGGTGCGGAAGCAAGTTTTCAAATTTAAACTTTTAGCAACCAAGTAAAGTTTCCAGAGGCAAACCAACTCTATAAATAATTTCATCAAAATAAGGGAAGAATTTCCGAGAGTTATTGAGAATGAAAATTTAGCGTCGGCGCGGGAATCAAGTTGAGTGAAATTCCATGAAATATTCTGTACATTAGAACAGAGGTCGAACTTTTAGCGGCCGAATGTTGTTCCCGATTGCACTGGTAAGATACTACCTTTAATTTTAAGTCCCAACAACTACTTCCACACTACAGTTTCTTTCCGTCTCTTGCATAATTTATTGAAGTTTCAAGTGATCTTTTCCGAAGTTCCTTTTAAATTATTTGTTGCGGCCTTGTTGTTTTTACTTCTCCGTATCGAACTATATTGACGTAAGTATTTTCAGCTCCTGTGTCAGTCGATATTCATTTTATAGATATTCTAAGTAGGTAGTCTAGTTGTGGCGGTGTGTTTATCACAGTATTAATATAAGCTTTACAACCAATAAGGTGTGTAGAACTATTATATTTTAAAATAAGAACATGTGACAAACGCTGGTTTCTGCCTACCCCATATGATACAGATGTGAACGTATGTATGTATGTAACAATGTTTAATCAAGGGTTGTCAAGATTTTGAAATTAACTGTTACATTTAATGTCAAAATAATAAAGATTTGTCGTTTTGAACTTCTGAACAATATCTGAATGACGTATTCGCTATCGGCCACGGCGTAACACTTCTTACTAGCATTCTCGCATATGCGAGCGAATGTGTGAGTGTGTCTTTTCGAACAATTTGTTCCTAAATTCCATACTGCTTGTAAAGCATATATTGTATACTGTGTTTTTATCGTTTGTTGTTGCACACTTACTAATTAATAATTTTCGAGTATTTTTATTATTTAGTAGTCCCGTGTCCATAGTAGAAGCTCTGCTTAGTTTGGATCAGACTATAAGAATTATTCAAATAAGGAGCCGTGGTGGCCTCGGGGTTTGAGCAGTCGCCTGCTATGCAAGCGACGCAAGTTGGAATCCTAGCGAAACCTGCACCAATGAGTTTTTCGAAAAAAAAAACCTTATGTGCAGTGTTTTTATACCACGTGCTTTATGGTGAAGGAAAACATCGTGAGGAAACCGACATATGTCTGAGAAGTAATTCAAAGATGTATGTATAGTGCTTCAGAAGGCGATGGACTCACCCTCTGTCACGTTGGTGTCAAACATATTCGGTGAAATGTGGGTGTTGTTGTTGCAACACCTCTGCTTACCCCTTCGGGGACCCTTCTGGGATGGCGTAAGCATATTTGTCCAAATAAATGAATTTGAATTTGAATAAACTTGTATTTAAAATTAGTCGGGACCTATCACGATAATATTTTGAAAATAACGTACGTTGACGTTTTGATTGGGTTATACCAACCGTAGCCTGCTCGCTGAATGAACCACGATGAATTTAAATCGCGAAAGTTTAGGAAATATGAACAAGAGTTACTTGTGTTTACAGACTACGATATAATAGCATATACTATTATATTGGATTTGAAACATACTGGTGGTGAATATCGACTCATATTTCTGACAATATAGAAGGGAGAACATCAATGTTTATTCATTGATCGTTACTGCATGCACGGGGATTATGCATCCTGGCTCGGTGCCCGTCAGTTACCAAATTTGGCTATTGACACGTTGACGTGAAGTGTTGGAGCGGTTTTGTTTTACGTATTTTACAGTTTCCACTGTAATCCAATAAGTTCTGACTCAGTCTGCCTATCAGAGACCACGGTTAAAGCTGCGGAGGCATACATTGGGCCACAGCTATTATTGCACTTCGTCAATAAGACATCTACTTAAATTCATCAGCCTACTAAAAGCGACCTACTTTCTTTATATTTTCCAATGCTGTGACCTTTCAATCAACCTGGGGGCCAATTAGCATCATTTAAGTAGCGCGTATTGGGAACTAGGGGCTAAGTACAGCGTATTAAGAACTTCTCAGTTAAGAAGTCTAAGAAGTCACTGCTAAAACGATGATAGTAGGCCCCTGCTTAGCTTTGAAGTTTAAAGGTTTAGCTTTAGGGTACCAAAATGAAACGTCAAAGCTCAGATGTTCTTAATACGCTCTACTTAAACCGATGATGATAGACCCCCAGTGGCCTATAGCCTATGGCCTAAAGAACTTTTAAGCTTTGACATAACATTTGACCGTCACAAATTTTGGCTCAATAAAATCTTCCACAAGTTTTTGACCCGTGTATCATGTTCGATATGCTCCCAGACATGCCGATGGTGGAGCTTGTCGATAAAAATAAAGCTACTATCAATAAGAGCCGTGGTGGCCTTGAGGTTTGAGCAGTCGCCTGTTACGCAAGCGACGTAAGTTCGAATCCCAGCGGGGCCTGTACCAATGACTTTTTCTAAAAAAACTTATCTACAGTGATTTCACACCACGTGCTTTACGGTGAAGGAAAACATCGTGAGGAAACCTGCATATTTCTGAGAAGTAATTCAAAGACGTATGTAAAGTGTCTGAGACGGCGATGGACTCACCATCTGTCACGTTGGCACTTAATCATCTTCGGTGAAAAGTGGGTGTTGTGATTAGAACACCTCTGCCTACCCCTTCGGGGAATACAGGCGTGAGCATATGTATGTACTATCAATAAGAACTCGCTAAAAATGTTGAATACTCAGTACCTACTTATACTGTTGATTGTTGAAAAATACCCGATACTCTATCCTGTTGCACAAAGCAATCCCAATGGTATGAAGTAGCCCAATTACGCCGATAGGGTCGGTACGGCTTTTATTATTACACCGTAATAATGCGAGCTACTTTGAATTTCAAGAGGCAATAAACCATCTAGACCAAAAATATCGTATATTGGGTTAGTATTTGATTAGTATGTTGGCCGATCTATATTTGAAATTATACAGCTTATCATTCACGTAATTACGAGGATTCAAGCGACTGGGACCACTAGCTAACTAGAACCGCGGTCCCAGTTGTCTGATTCGTTTTTATGTATTTTTATATTAATAGCAATAATTTTAAATGCATATGTAACAAAATAATGGCGGTAAGGAGAGCAGGGAGTGAGCGTGCTCCATTAACAAATGGAAGTAATAAAATATCCATAGACAAAACAAGGCATGGAAACAGTGAAGCGATTACACTTTAGTGAGTATGTGGAACATGAGTTAATCATCCTAACCTCTTTTTATTGAAGTCGGTTAATAACAATCCCCTTGAACCGACATGGTATTTGTTGTTGAAGTCTCATTCTCCAGCTTTGATTGAGTTATCGCGTCCTTCTCAAGATATGTTCATAGCCTAATGGTCTGTATGAATTAGTTGAACTGAAACTTACCTAAGTGGCGTGGTGATCTTGGAGTTTGAGCAGTCGCCTGCTACGCAAGCGACGAAAGTTCGAAACCCAGCGGGGCCTGTACCAGTGAGTTTTTCTAAAAACAGTGCTGTGATTTCACACCACGTGCTTTACGGTGCAGGTTAAGCATCGTGAGGAAGCCTGCATATGTCTCAGAACTAATTCAAAGACTGCTTATGTGCCTGAGACAGCGATGGACTTATCCTCTGTCACGTTGGTACTCATACATATTCGATGAAATTTAGGTGTTGTTGTTACAACATCTCTGCTTATCCCTTCGGGAATCCTTCTGGGAAGGCGTGAGCATATTTTTTTTAGCTATGTACAGTGATTTCGCAACACAATGTTTACGGTAAAGGAAAACATCGTGAGGAAACCTAAAAAGAAATTTAAGGGCGTGTCTGAGGGCTATGGGACTCACCATCTGTGGGTGTTCTAAACATCTCTACTTAACATACATACATATGCTCACGCCTGTATTCCCCGAAGGGGTAGGCAGAGGTTTTGTTACCACAACACACACTTTTCACCGAATTTGATTAAGTGCCAACGTGACAGATGGTGAGTCTATCGCCATCTCAGGCACTATACATACGTCTGTGAATTACTTCTCAGAAATATGCAGTTTCCTCACGATGTTTTCCTTCACCGTAAAGCACGTGGTGTGAAATCACTGTAGATAAGTTTTTTTAGAAAAAGTCATTGGTTCAGGCCCCGCTGGGATTCGAACTTGCGTCGCTTGCGTAGCAGGCGACTGCTCTAACCTCAAGGCCACCACGGCTCTTTAATTTAAGAATTCTTAGATTTAAGCCGCGCGGATTTATTTTCATGCTTCCTTTCGAGGAACCCTAATATTTTGTATAAATAAATAAAAAGTCTAAGTTACTCCTTGAAACATCAGCTACCTGCCAGTGAGAGTCCCGGTAAAATCGGTCCAGCCGTTTCAGAGATTAATCAGAACAAACAGACAGACAGACAGACAAAAAATGTGTTTTAATGTCAGTGTCCTATCAACTTTCATATGCATGGGAAACTGTTAATTTGGTATTACAAACATATAATTGAATTTTATTTATCTATATGTATGTATGTATAGATGTATAGAATACTAGCTGTGCCCCCGGTTTCACCCACGTAGATTTAGTTTTATATAATATATCGGTTTAAAATTGACAAAGTTTCATACAAACTTTCATCCCCTATTTTATCCCCTTGTGGGAAGAATTAATCAAAATCCTTTCTTAGTGGATGCCTACGTCATAACATCTACCTGCATGCCAAATGTCAGCCCGATCCGTCCAGTGGTTTGGGCTGTGCGTTGATAGATCACTATGTCAGTCAGTCAGTCACATCATATCTCCCACCGTTTAAACCTTCCCTGAACTTCAATAAATTTATCAATACCAAAATCACCCGAATCGGTCCAGCCATTCTCAAGTTTTAGCGAGACTAACGAACAGCAATATTTTTTTATATATATAGATAGAATATTATTTTCATAAAAATGATTTACTAAATTTTATTAGAATTTCTCATACATGCGAGGTAATGCAATATTTTGTCCTGTTATGTGGTCTTGTTTTAATATTTGAGACCGTTGACCAAGCTAAAAGCGTTTTCATAGCCAGAATGAGCTGGTCCACCCCGGGGGCTTTATACTGTTGGCAGTTGCCGTCTGGGAGCCATTCTTTACTATTCTCAAGTCCTTGTACAGAGATTTACTTTAAAACTACTACATTTTGCATATCCAGGCTTTATGTATCCAAGTAATGTAGTTGTCTATCTTTGCTTAAGACGTAAAATTCACTATGCTTATTTTATCTTAAGTAAATTCGATGTGTAAGTATTCCTGGATGTAAGATGTAATCAAAAATAAATCCATTTTCAATTTTGATAAGATCAGAACAACCACGTTTTTCTGTTATCGATGCTTTTTTAATGTAGTTTGGGCCTTGTTAGAGGAGCTCGTCGCCCAGTTGTTATTGCGCATAACATTCAATCAGCGAAGTTAAGCAACCTTACCTCTACCAGTAATTGGTTGGGTGACCGCCCGAGTACCCTCCGTACCTCGCAGAGCACAGTCGTTACAGGTCAGTCGGAGGCCTAAAATAGTCTCACAACTGGTTTAACCCAGATCATAGATTTTCCTCGTTGACGGGGTTGCGAAGGTCAGATGGCAGTCGCTTTGTATAAAAATCAAGTGATCAACCACATCGGGTTGAATCAAGTGCCGACTCCAACAGTGTATGGGATAAGGCCAGGGAGATGATGAGTTTGGGCCTTGTTAGTTATGAACGTTGAAAATTTACCACCGGTTCGGAAACAAGCCGTCTGTGAACAACCGGCAAGAAACTCAGCTAGGCATCAAGTACATTTCGTCATTAAAATACAATATTAAAATATTTTGAATATTGTATATTAATGCAATTTTATGTAGGTAGGCACAAAATAGATACACCAAATTGGGTGTAAGTAGGCGCATGATCCAAAAAATCAAATTTGATATTATGCATGGTACACAATAGTGACAAATTGTACAAGCATGCAGATAAATATCACACGTAATGAAAAAAATTCATAATAAACAATACCAGGTGTAGATTAATAAGCAAAAAGTTTGCATAACATGTATAAGAGAGTGAGAGAAAAAATATGTAGGTGTACAAATCTATCGCTGTCACTAAGTCGAAAAATAAAAGCAAAAAAAATCAACATAAAGATAAATTAAGATTAACAAATAAATTAATTGTATATGCGAGAGGGCTGCGATTAATGACATTTATATTAAGTCACAATAACTATCTGGCTACAATTATAGCTCTCCAATTTATCCTATTAGAGGCTTGCACCAGCCAATCATAATTAAGGATCATAGATATCAAATAAGATCAGAAATTCCAAGGTTTATTTGATTAGGATTCTTGTAACCTAAAGGTGACTTACTTATTAGAAGACTAATTAAGTTAGATAAGGATTTTTAACATTTGTTCCATTAATCAAACAAATTTTTTATCACAGAATAAGGTCTATGATTCTGAAGAAAGTGTGATTTTTCATTTCAAATTTTTAATAATAAACTAAGCTTTATCAGATTAATCCAAATCGGATTTATCTCCCTTTTATTATCGTGCAAAGAGCAATTTTAGATTTTATTTTTTATTTTCTTACATATTTCAGAACACTGACCACGTCTGTCGAAAAACTGATAACCAATGGAGCAGACGTGGCTTGGAAAAGGGACTGAGCTGACAATAGCCAGCCAGATAGTTCAATGAACTTGGGAGAATTTGGCATTCCCTTATAATTACGTGCCCTGCGCAATTTATGGAAATAAAACAAATACATAACATAATGTGGTAATCAGAGGTAATTACAGAACACCCACATTTCGCCAGTTATGTTTAAGTCCCAAATATCGGGGGTGAGCTTATGCCCCATTAACCGTATCCAGACTCCGGGCTACTACATTTGAAAAACCCAATGACACAAAGGCAACGCTAAACCATAAAAGCAATATAACTGGGATTAAAATATAAAATAATTGCAAGCCATTAAATATAACATCAAATATTTCAAGTCAATGTACATACATACATACATATGCTCACGCCTGTATCCCATGGGGGTAGGCAGAGACCACTGTTTGCCACATGCTACGATCCTTACATACTTCTTTCGCTTCATCCACATTCATGCATCTCTTCATACACTTTCTTCGGTTACGAGTGCTCCGAATTTGACCTTTCTGAAAAATACTATTAATTTGGTCATAGTAGTTCTTCCTTCGACGCCCTCTACCGACACTTCCGGTCACATTCGCTCTAAACAGGTGAAAAATAATCACAAATGTTTGTTGTATTCGCATACAAGACATAAAGAAATGCCTTTGATCGTATGTGCCTTTAGGATATAACATAGGTGCATGACAAAAAATTATAAAAGCTATAAATAAAAGCAAATAACGCGTAGAAAGCCGCCAGCATAATTTGATATCCATTTTAGGGTATTATTGATTAATAAAGTAAAATAAATTTTCTTAAACGATTTAATTTAGTCAGTTCCTCATTAGAGGAATGGTCATTAGAGTAATTGGGTCATCATGATATAATTAAAGAAAGGTAGGTAGTCCAATAATTTTTTTTTTACTGAGTTCTTCAATATAGCTTTTGCGGCTTACCGTCTTACTTATCATCTGATTGAACCATAAAATTGAATACAACATAAACAAAGGAATTGATAAAGTAATATAATTTTATTAACTACATATTATTGATAGCATTATTACAGTCAAAAATGTTCGTCTATTCTTCATTGTCATATTCGTCATCTATGAAATTAGTGATACCGTCAAGGAATGTGGAATTTGGTGGTAGCCATTCACAGCTCGTGTACTGGGAAGAACAAATCTGAAACGGCAAAATAAAATAATTATGTTGACGCCTTCTCAGCAGGGTCCCCAAAGGGGTAAGCAGATGCGTAACAACAACCCACTTTTCACTGAAGATGATTAAGTGCCAAAGTGTCAGATGGTGAGTCCATCGTTAGGTAATGATCGGGGGTTTGAAATTCTTCTCAGACATAATACGCAGGTTTCCTCGGGATTTTTTCCATCACCGTAAAACACCCAGTGCGAAATCATTTCAGATTTTAGAAAAAGTTTAGACCGCTGGGAATCGAGCTAGCATCACTTCAGTAGTAGTAGTAGTACTCAAAGCCCACAGCCGTCACACGGTTATATCTTCGTGTCTCGTCTATGACCCTGGGAGCTAACTATGATCGTTTATGCAACCTTTAATTTTACGATACCAAACTGAAACGTCAAAGCTTAGAAGTACTAAATAAGCTCTGCTTATAGCGATCATTAACCAACGCTGAATGTATAAATTATTACTTATTGCAATTAAATTAGAGTGCCGTGGTGACCTCGGGGTTTGAGCAGTCACCTGCTACGCAAGCGACGCAAGTTCGAATCCCAGTGGGGCCTGTACCAATGAATTTTTCTAAAAAACTTATGAACAGTGATTTCACACATCGTGAGGAAACCTGCATATTTCTGAGAAGTAATTCAAAGATGTGTGTATAGTGCCTGAGACGGCGATAGACTCACCATCTGTCACGTTGGCACTTAATCAAATTCGGTGAAAAGTGTGTGTTGTGATAACAACACCTCTGCCTACCCCTTGGGGGAATACAGGCGTGAGCATATGTATTATTGCAATTAAGTAGGGAAATAAGGTGTGTCTCCAACGGATGTATATTTTCACTTACATAACATCCTGCTTATACGATCACTAATTGGACGGTATCTACGTAGCGATCCGTTGAAAATAAGAAAATAATAATAACCCTAATTGTATCCCTTGGGAATCTTATTATTTTCTTGCAGAGATCTATCCATTTTTTGTGATGGTTGATATGAGTTTGAAAAATAAATACCTACTGTTTGAATTACTTTTCCGTATTTAGAATGATAAGTTCTATATTGTGCAAAAATGTGTATCTTATTACTTGTGATGTGTTATACTTGTTTGACACCACATAATAAAAGGAAACACATAGTGGTCGGCACTTTGCCGTCTTTTATTTTTGAATTACAGAAAGAAAAACCTTTACTTTGTCCAACCTGAGGATCGAAGATAATACCTCGTGTACCGCAGTAGCATTTCCAACCACCAGGCAGTAATTAAATTCGCAATATAATTTTAGAATATCTTTCAGATATTTTTGTTTTATTTTTGCAAAATGTATTTTCTATAATATGCATTGGCATATTGTGGTTACAACTCGGATTAAGAATATTTATAAGGTTAAAAAGAGTAATTAACGGGTGCTTTACAAGTTCGGTAACAGGTGAGTGACACTCAGAGGGCCTTGTGCGAGTTTTTCATTGCCACCGTCACAAGTCGTCGCGTTGACGTAAACGTAGATTTATATAAGATCACATTAGTGCCATTTTTGGGTCGACAGATGGCGCTGTTTCGATCCTATACGATTCGATTTTAACAAAACTCGCACTAGGCACTCTGGTTTTTCTGTCACTGGTGTTGGTTTCGTCCATATGCTGCAGTTGCCGTTTACGATAAACTTTGTAGTAAAAAAAATCTAGTAAATGCTTTCACGTTTAATAAAAATCTCTCACTGACGGGGTCCTAAAAATAGGTAAAACAAACTCTCGTCTCCTCCAATAAATTCATAAAATATTGAAGGAAGCATAATTGATGAGCGTGGACTTAATATATCAATAGATGTCAGTCCAAGACCATATTTCTTGTCGTTAAGATAACTTAGTATAAAAGCTTTGCTCCAAACTCAAGGTCTCCCACGTATTGTAAAGGAAAGTGCCATTAAAATGCTTTCAGAAGTTTTCACTTGAGCCTGCGTCAAACACACAAAAAATTACCAATTTTCTGTCGTAATATAACTTGCTTTATTTGCACGAAACCCCTATAGCATATATACTTACATAAATATGTCCAAGCCTACCATGAAGCGACCCAGAACGGGTAGGCAGTAATTAAATAGGTGACTTTCGTGAAAAAAGGTATAAGCACACCCATTTTTCAAAATATGTTTAAGTGCCAACATAACAGACGGTGAGTCGATCATCGTCTCAGATACTATAAACACGTTTTTAAATTTATTTTAGACATGTGAAGGTTTCTCCTAGATGTTTTTCTTTAATGTAAGACTCGAGGTGTGACATTTCTGGACTTAAGTTTTAGAAAAACACAATAAATATTGATTTATCACAGACCACTAGGATTTGAACTTACGTCGCTTGCGTAACAGCGACTATATAAAATTATGCGGCAATATAGAGTGCACAATTATTGACGAGCTCGTGGCACAGTTGCTATTGCGCATATCATTCGGTCAACGAAGTTAAGCAACCCTAAACCTAGCCAGTAATAGAATGGGTGACCACCCGAGTTCCCTCCGTGCCTCGAAGAATACGCTGAGCTATCGGTCCCGGTTGCCAATTTATCATCTTTGGCAATCGTTACAGGTCGGAGGCCCGAAAATAATCAGACAACTAGCTTAACCCAAATCACAGTCTTTCTTCGTTAAAGGGGGTGCGAAGGTCAGATGGCAGTCAAAATATAAAAATCTAGTGATCAGCCGCATCGGGTTGAACTAAGTGCCAACCCCAACAATTTATGGGATCAGGCCAGGGGCATGATGATGTGAATGCACAATTATTATTTACTTGATTGCATACAATATCGTTACATCTATATTTACCAATATCTTAAATATCATGGTTATTATTTTAAATACTGCATCAAGCAAGCAAACAGTATTCAGGACGCTTTGTGATAAATGAAAACAACAAGCATGTAGCACAGTTTATTATATTTTATAGCAGACAGGCGGCGCCACCCGTCGTAATAAATAATTATAATATCGGATATTGTTGAAATGTAGAAGAAAATTCCTTCATAAATATATTCATTTTTTGCACTAGTATTTAAATGAAATGTATTGCATTAATGTAATGTGGTTCAGGTTTTATTTATCATGAATAAAAATATTAAAATATAAAAATATTTATCGACTTATTCTCCTTATTCCATACATTGTTCGGTACTTGATTTAATCTGATATGGCTGATAACCAAATTTCTATACAAAGTGAGTGACATCTGACCTTCGCAAACCCTTTTTTACAAGGATATTTGTTAATCTGGATTCAAGCAGTTGTCATACTTTCTTTGTCTTCCGGCTGATCTGTAACGGTAGCCAAAGCTGTTAAGCCAGGAACGATGGCTCATCGTCTTCTCCGCGGGTCGGCGGGAACTCGGGCGGTCACTTATTGAACTTATGCCTTAATTGGGGTTACTGATTTTCTGTTGATTATAGAACATAGTGTTCAGACGTACCCAACATTTGTGGTATTATTTATCTATCCTATCTATTATAGGTACAGTCACTTGTCACAAAATAGTATTGTAAATACAGAATAAATAACAGAGGTATAGCTCAACCCCTTCTACTACACAAAATAATTGCTAAAAGCGATAAGGGCGCGCATCTCGCGAGCGGATTCTCCTTCTTGTATCAAAAAAAATATATACAAAGGCTTTGATGGTTCTGATCATTACGACGGGAACAGAATTGGGAACTTGGTAGATTGCGGCACATTCCTTGAATAAAAGGGTGACGTTCAATTTATTAAACAAAATAGATAGTGAGATTGAATCCTAATTTTCTCCGCACAAGCCATTAAAAAATGAATAAGTTAAGGAAAACGAGGAAATTACTCAAACAAATAATTAATTAATGGTTCGGTGTATAATATTTTTTTCATACTAATCACATTTTCTTTTTCATTATATGACCCTTTTGTAAGGGCACAAATATGGCTGAAGTCTATTTTGAAAAATTCGCCGCCATAGGTAAATCATATCAATGCTATTCTCGTCGCCAAATTTGTCATAAGCTTTATCTTATAACTAATATCGTGCATCAAGCGTTTAGTAATTTAGAATTAAAGCATGACGTATGCTCACGCCTGTATTCCCCGAAGGGGTTGGCAGAGGTGTTGTAATCACAACACCAACTTTCACCGAAGATGATTAAGTGCCAACGTGACAGATGGTGGGTCCATCGCCGTCTCAGACACTTTACATACGTCATTGAATTACTTCTCAGAAATATGCAGGTTTCCTCACGATGTTTCGTAAAGCACGTGGTGTGAAATCACTGTACATAAGTTTTTTAGAAAAACTCATTGGTACAGGCCCCGCTGGGATTCGAACTTACGTAGCAGGCGACTGCTCAAACCTCAAGGCCACCACGGCCCAATTAAAGCATGACTAGGTACACATTATAGAATTATGAATATATTTGGATTTGGAATAGTTTAATATTAAGTTTATTGAGTGTGCGAGTTTTCTCAAAATCGCCGTCACAAGTCATCGCGTTGACGTAAATTGTGCAATCCGAGGGCCTATTCTAATTCGGGCCTATCGAATTCTATACGTCTACACGGTAACTTGAAAAATTCGCACTAAGCCCTCCGATCGATCACAGTAAAATTGATTATTATTTAGCTCGAGAAGTACTTAGAAATTCTTTGCCTTATATTTGCATATATGCTCATTACACATCGATCCTTTTCTAGGAGATAACGACCCCTTATACAGCTGAATGGTCATTAAGCCACACCAGGGTCCTTACAGTCGGCTTGAAACTCTTGACATTTAGGTCGTAGGGACCAACCCACAATAGTAAAGGGCTAGACACTTGAGAAGTATCTGCGACATCTGCGCCCTCTCCCTTTCAAAATAGTCTTATTTTCGGGTAATAGTGACGCATATTTTGCATTGTTACTAGATTTGTATATACACAATAATGTGTTGATACTGTAGCTGTAAAATATTTTATTTTTAGTTTTGTTCCGTAACTCTAAAGGGCAAAGGGAACCCTTATCTGATCACTCACTTAAATTATTAATCTGTCTGACTGTCCGTCAGGGCCTTTTTTCTGGAACATGTGGAAGTTTCTCACACCGCGTCGCATTCAGTTTAGTTTAGTAACATCACACAAGATTACTCAGTGCGTCCGAGATTTATCTTTACCTCATAATTTTAAATAAAAATAAAATATTTGACATAAGCGAAACAAACGGCGAAACAAACTCCCCGGTTTGTGACTCAAACACGATACCAATAATCTAGCAACCTTTGGGCTATAAATCAGCTGATCAACTCGTGTAGTTAGTATGTGTCGATCGTCCACCGGATATAAGCTTAGCCCATTAGGTTTAACCGTGTTGGGCTGGTTACTAGATTAGTCTATCGTATGTACAGATTCACGAGTTTTGAGTGCTCAGCGACAATAGTGGAGATAAATGGGCGTCCAAAAAATAACTACTGTCCATTCAAGCAACACCTAGATCATAGTAGTATTAAAAGGCTTATATTAAGATACCCTATCCATATACCTACTTTAAGTATGTAGTACCTACTCTGATGTATGGAAGTAAATGTTAGGTTTGGCAGAAGAAACATGAAAGTAGAGTGAATGCAGTGGAAATGCGTTCGTTACGAAGTATGTGTGGGGTCACCATTGTAGATCGCATGAAAAATAATGTGATAAGAGACAGTTGCAAATTGAAGAATGATGTGGTGACCATAATTGAAAAAAGTATGTTGAGATGGTTTGGACATATCAAAAGGATGAGTGAAAGGCGATTAACGAAAGAAATTTATAGAGTGAATGTGACCGGAAGTGTCGGTAGAGGGCGTCCAAGGAAGAACTACTATGACCAAATTAATAGTATTTTTCAGAAAGGTCAAATTCGGAGCACTCGTAACCGAAGAAAGTGTATGAAGAGCATGAATGTGGATGAAGCGAAAGAAGTATGTAAGGATCGTAGCATGTGGCAAACGGTGGTCTCTGCCTACCCCCATGGGATACAGGCGTGAGCATATGTATGTATGTAAGTATGTATTCCGATGAATCTATCTTCATAAAAGAAATCCTTGGATTTGGTATAACAGATAACGTTAAAGAACATCTTTCAATTTCAAGAAGACCATGCTTTAATAAAGATTTGAACAATTCCATTTCAACCGCACATCACACAGATAAATCGAATGTTCCTTCACAAAGGGCTAAGGGTGTACAATAAGACATGTTTATTGTTGGATCTTGGATGTAGACGTCAAGTTCCTCTGTCGTACAGTAAAAAGGGTAAGACAACAATACTCCTTTATTAGGACTCGCGATTTGACGATCCTGTTTTTACTATCTCACTGACAAATTGACAATCGTGGACGAAACGTAAAGTGTAAAATTGCTTTTCTGTTTATGTTGCTGCGCGAGTATTCAAAACATTTGAGAGGTAATTACAGCTTCATGTGATTACTGCATTAATTTATGTTGTTACAGAACCATGTTAACATGCATAATAAACTTAATTTAAATACATGTCGTCTTCTACCTACATTTATCTTTCAATCAGCGATTTCAAATGAATAAAACAAGTGTTTCCTTCGCCGTGGTGGCCGTGGGGTTTGAGCAGGCGCCTGCTACGCAAGCGATGCAAGTTCGAATCCCAGCGGGACCTGTCCCAATGAGTTTTTCTTAAAAACTGCTTTACGCTGAAGGAATACATTATGAGGAAACCTGCATATGTCTGAGAAGTAATTCAAAAACGTATGTATATTGTCTGAGACGGCGATGGACTCACCATCTGTCACGTTGGCACTTTACCATCTTCAGTGAAAAGTGGGTGTTGTTATAACAACACCTCTGTCTACCCCTTCGGGCAATACAGACGTAAGCATATGTATGTATGTAAGGGTTTCCTTGTTCATTACCATAATTGGTCAAAAATTACTAGGAAAAGTTTGAAAAGTTTGGAGTTTAAATTTGGAAAAGCTTTGCATTAAATCTATGTCAAGAAAGCCATAGATTAAAACAAATTTGGTGTACACCCATATGTTTTACTTATCAGTATTGACTGGCCGAAAATGCCTTTTAAATTCACCAATAAATAAAAAAATTATGTTTTACAAGGTACATTAAAGCTTACTTCTGCTTTTTTGTAAGTGGCATTTAGAAACAAAGCGTGGTTTAATGCATAAAAGTCATAATCATTATTGAATAATATTATTTTTACTCTACCTTGCAGCGACAATCTTCTGGTGCCATAAAATGGAACGTGTCAGTGCCAGGAGCGACGCCAGGGTCGCAGTGACGCAGTTGTACAGCCAATGGTCGCCGAGTACCGTACACGCACACCGGGTGGTGCGACTTCTTGTATGGAAACTCCCAATCTGCAATCTGAAGAAATGTTTGTTTAAAGCCTTATTCAGAGCCTTGAGTCAGATGAAAAATTGCCAGCGAGGCACCAACTCACTAATAACAAAATATAATATAAATTTCACTCTCTCACTTGAAATTAATATAAATTTCCCACGAGGGCAAAGTGTTATTGGGTATTTCCGTCTGTAATAACCTAGTAGTAGCCCGAAGTCTGGATTAATGCCCGGTTAAGAGCAATAGACTCTATTACATGACACTTGAGCATAACTGGCGAAATGTTGGAGTGCTATAAGTCTCTGCCTAACACTTCAGGGAATACAGACGTGAGCATATTAAGCAAAAAAAATGACTTATTTCAAATTTGTTTCAGCGCACACAATGTGTGACTACCGTTGCATGCAACGAGTTGATAAGTATGCGGACTAAGCTCATTATTATTGAATCTCTCAAAATTTAAGTACTTGCGGTAATCAAATAAAATTTACATCGAATTAGGTGACATTAAGAATATATAATCAAATTTATTCATTGACGTGTGTGGGGACATCATATTATGAGAGATATTACGGTAATCCGGTGACGGAACATGGTTCACGTTGCTACTGAATTATCACTGGAAAGTGGGTGTTCTTACACCCCCTCTTTTAGATGACATACTATGATAAACTCCGTGAATTAATTAATGCCAAAACTACCCAAAAATAGCACAAAAAATGCGCAGAACTACGTGTTTGATCAGGAATTCTTAAAATAGCCTCGGAGGCGTTACTTCCCGGTGATTCAGGGTGTACCTGCGGGATTAATAAACATGAATTTGCGTTAACGTCCCACAACCTACGTGCCTAGTCCGGGAACGGTCAGGACTGGAATACTTTATTGGTTGGGAAAAGTTTTCCAAAGTTTCCAGTGCCGTGCATATGCAACTTTGAACAACGTATCTGCCCCATTTGACTACGAGTAAAATTTTCGGTGATGTGGTAATTAACTATAGCGTTAAAATTAACAATAATATTGTAGGTAAATAAATTCCTTTTTTATGAGCTGAACTGAATTGACGGCAATTTTGCAGTTTTTCACCTAACTTTGATGCAATTTGTAATTGAGATAGTTCTAACATCAATAGGACGGTAAAAATAATCAGTCAATGAATGTTCTAATAATAAGAGACACATTATAAAGTTAATTAAATTATTTGATTTGTTTTGATTACTGAAAAATACGCACGTAATCTATATCTATACATTTAAACACATAAATAAAATTTAAGTATTTGTTTGTAAAACTAGATAAAATTTTCACTAAATGCTTATGATAATTTCATATTGGTTGTTGACATAACAAAATAAGATTTAGTTCAATAAATATTACCAAAAAAAATCTAACTGTCTGTTTGTTCCGGCTATTCTCTGAAACGGCTAGACCAATTTGGACGGGACTTAAACTGGCAGATAGCTTACACTACAAGAACCAACTTAGTTTTTATTTAAAACCTGCCGAAAAATGAAATTTAGTCTAGGCGGGTGAAACCAAGGGGCACAGCTAATATCTGATATATTTATAACGGACTAATAAGGATAAAGGGTAAAATATATATATCCTCTCTAGAGGAGCTTATTAATCAGATCATGATATTTTTCTACGAGCGCCTTATACCCACAGAGCGTGACGTAGGCTCACGTTTCCACTACATCATATTCACGTTTAATCAAGGTTAAACCATACAACTGATAGAAACGTGGGCAGCAAATGAAGTACATGTTAATATATGGGGCACGTATAAAAATACCCCGTCATTCATTATCTGAATCACAATTGTATTACTCGTATTACGTACAGGGACCCTACCATGACCTCTTATTGGCGTGATAGTTTTAACTCTTATTAAGAGACAGATGTATATGTCGTGTATAAGTCTGTCACTCTCACACATTGGAAATATGATGGCAATAAGAGCTTATGGTAGGGTACAGGTGTCGCTAGCTCATTCGCGCGCCCTAAACCTATCACACCGAGCACCGCGCGGCGATGGACACCACCGTCAGGGGGTCAAAAGCCCCGAAACGGTATCCTCAGCTCCCTTACAGGGGCTGTGAGACGACTCAGACTGCAGGTCGCGAAGTCCTTTTTAAGTTTAGATGTCAGTAAGAAGGTGGTAAAAGGAGCAGATTTAAAAAGAATTGTATTTTTGACGATTGTAAATATAAGTTCTTGTTTAATAAATATACCTACTCTCGATTGGTAGATTTATATAGGTATTATTCACATACATACATATGCTCATGCTTGTATACCATGGAGGTAGGTAGAGACCACCGCTATTCATATATTATTTGTTATTAATTTAATGCATTTGCTTGCATGGTTAATTAATGATTAGTAGTTAGACATGCAATACCATTCGCACCTAGTACTGGCCGAAGAGAATCTGGTTCAACACAGATTACCAGATTTTCCTCGTAAAAGGGGTTACGAAGGTGATCAGTCACATCTGGTCGAATCAAGTGCCGACCCCAACAATGTATGGGATACGGCCAAAGAAATGATGATGGTGATATTAGTACTGGAAAGTTTCACCAAATATTCTACCATAATCGATTTAAGAAGAGTAAAACTTTCCTGAAGAATTAAACGCCAAAGCTAATTAGTTAGCAAGAAATCACTGCTATAACGATGATGATAGCTTCCTGTTGTTTCTGCGTGATTGTTACCATTTTTTTATATATTTATAGACATTGCTTTCTGTAATAAATAACTGTGAGTAATAGTACTTCTAGTTGTTTCAATGTAGCATAAGCTTGTTCACAGTTGCAGCTTATGAGTTTACAACTCAGCAACTCTGTGTTTTATTACTAAACCCTTTAATTTAAAGTTTACAACTTCCTAAGGCGAGTCTTTATTTAGTCGCAAAGTTTAATTTAAGGGTACGTCTAACACCTCGTTGGGAGTTTATTCTGAGCTAATGAGAGTATTCAATAAACGGGGTGTCCCAATATTGCAGGATAAACCGAAGCAAGAGTAATCACAAAAAAGTTGACTTGGTTTGTTTTCATCATTTCTTATACATATGTACATATGCGCACGCCTGTATTCCCCGAAGGGGTAGGCAGAGGTGTTGTAATAACAACACCCACTTTTCACCGAAGATGATCAAGTGCCAACGTGACAGAGGGTGAGTCCATCGCCGTCTCAAGCACTATACATACGTCTTTGAAATACTTCTCAGACATATGCAGGTTTCCTCACGATGTTTTCCTTCACCGTAAAGCACGTGGTGTGAAATCACTGTACATAAGTTTTTTAGAAAAACTCATTGGTACAGGCCCCGCTGGGATTCGAACTTCCGTCGCTTGCGTAGCAGGCGACTGCTCAAACCTCAAGACCACCACGGCTCTTTATCATTTTTTATCGGCCAGATTCAATCGGCTTATTCCAAGACAGCTACAGATTAATTCCACCAGATTTTGAAAATTCAACTTTTATACACTAGTTTCCACAACCTCCACGTCAATTCAATTTCTTGGATGTTGTGAAATTCATTTGTATACCAAAACAAAAGCCGTTTAGGAGATGGTAATAAAATCATGGATGAATGGGAATAAGCTTCTCTGTCTCCGGCTGAAGGGTCTCCATAGGGTAAGATAATGGTGTTACCACTTTCGTGCCTCTCTGCCAAGAAGGGTCACGAGGGCTAATTTATTTAATTTCTATTAAATCGTTTGTATGTAAGTGAAGCGGTTAATTCTACATCAATAAATTTATCAAGCAGGGGTAAGACGAGTGAACTTGTTGACTTCAGTAATACCAGACTATGGTTACCTACCCACGTAATTTCAACAAATAAATATGGGTGACATTACGACTGCAATATAATATTTTCATGAGGAAATATAAAATTATATTCACCGTTGATAATAAAACAGTTTTACTGACTTTCATACCATCGACTTTTTCATTTGAATTTACAGAGTTCATATGGTTAAGTATATTTTCATGTCGACTAATTTCAATAATGAAAATGGTACATCATTTCAACCTGAAAATTATAAGATTAATTAAAAATCTTAATCCTCTTTGATTAAATCTATCAAAACAGATAAATAAAATTTAATAAAATGCATATGAATGTATATAGGGTACTAAAATAAAAAATAAAAATTCTCTGTCTGTCTGTTAATTACCGAAGTGGTTGGACCTATTTAAACGGGACTTATGTCATAAGGAGTAACTTAACTAAGCTACTTTTATTCAAAAGCATTATGGTATTGCGGATCACTTATGACATAAAGTATACGCAGGTGTAATAAAGTTTATTCGCTTATCGCAACCAGCTCAGAGCCTTTTTTTTTTTTATGTTGACGAGGTGGAAGCCTTCAAAAGGTCCCCGACCGCCCTGGGAGAGGCAGATCGGGGTATGTGGGATTCTTACCGCACTAAAACCCCCCCGGTGGCCATCCTCAGTGCTCAGAGGGGACTCCGGGTACTCTGATAGAACGCACCGGTGTCCCCCCACACTTTGCCGGGGCACATCCCTGGGGCAGCTGTGGTGCCGCCCCTACAGACCTCGCTGTGCAAGGCAGCGCGAGCCACATCGCGCTGCCACCTTCCCGGGCCCGCGCCGGTGGTCAAAGCTCCCACCCCGACCACCGCCAGCAGGCCCTCCGGCCCCCTTTTAGTCGCCTCTTACGACAGGCAGGGGATACCATAGCCATATTCTTAGACCCTGGCTATTGGGTGGACCAGCTCAGAGCCTTTTTTTTTTTTTTTTTTGTTGACGAGGGGGAAACCTTCAAAAGGTCCCCGACCGCCCTGGGAGAGGCAGATCGGGGTATGTGGGATTCTTACCGCACTAAAACCCCCCCGGTGGCCATCCTCAGTGCTCAGGGGGGACTCCGGGTACTCTGATAGAACGCACCGGTGTCCCCCCACACTTTGCCGGGGCACATCCCCGGGGCAGCTGTGACGCCGCCCCTGGAGACCTCGCTGTGCAAGGCAGCGCGAGCCACATCGCGCTGCCACCTTCCCGGGCCCGCGCCGGTGGTCAAAGCTCCCACCCCGACCACCGCCAGCAGGCCCTCCGGCCCCCTTTTAGTCGCCTCTTACGACAGGCAGGGGATACCATAGCCATATTCTTAGAGCCTTTTTTTTTTTTTTTTTTTTTTTTGTTGACGAGGGGGAAACCTTCAAAAGGTCCCCGACCGCCCTGGGAGAGGCAGATCGGGGTATGTGGGATTCTTACCGCACTAAAACCCCCCCGGTGGCCATCCTCAGTGCTCAGAGGGGACTCCGGGTACTCTGATAGAACGCACCGGTGTCCCCCCACACTTTGCCGGGGCACATCCCTGGGGCAGCTGTGGTGCCGCCCCTACAGACCTCGCTGTGCAAGGCAGCGCGAGCCACATCGCGCTGCCACCTTCCCGGGCCCGCGCCGGTGGTCAAAGCTCCCACCCCGACCACCGCCAGCAGGCCCTCCGGCCCCCTTTTAGTCGCCTCTTACGACAGGCAGGGGATACCATAGCCATATTCTTAGACCCTGGCTATTGGGTGGACCAGCTCAGAGCCTTTTTTTTTTTTTTTTTTGTTGACGAGGGGGAAACCTTCAAAAGGTCCCCGACCGCCCTGGGAGAGGCAGATCGGGGTATGTGGGATTCTTACCGCACTAAAACCCCCCCGGTGGCCATCCTCAGTGCTCAGGGGGGACTCCGGGTACTCTGATAGAACGCACCGGTGTCCCCCCACACTTTGCCGGGGCACATCCCCGGGGCAGCTGTGACGCCGCCCCTGGAGACCTCGCTGTGCAAGGCAGCGCGAGCCACATCGCGCTGCCACCTTCCCGGGCCCGCGCCGGTGGTCAAAGCTCCCACCCCGACCACCGCCAGCAGGCCCTCCGGCCCCCTTTTAGTCGCCTCTTACGACAGGCAGGGGATACCTTAGCCATATTCTTAGAGCCTTTTTTTTTTTTTTTTTTTTTTTTTTTTGTTGACGAGGGGGAAACCTTCAAAAGGTCCCCGACCGCCCTGGGAGAGGCAGATCGGGGTATGTGGGATTTTTACCTCACTAAAACCCCCCCGGTGGCCGTCCTCAGTGCTCAGGGGGGACTCCGGGTACTCTAATAGAACGCACCGGTGTCCCCCCACACTTTGCCGGGGCACATCCCCGGGGCAGCTGTAGGGCCGCCCCTGGAGACCTCGCTGTGCAAGGCAGCGCGAGCCACATCGCGCTGCCACCTTCCCGGGCCCGCGCCGGTGGTCAAAGCTCCCACCCCGACCACCGCCAGCAGGCCCTCCGGCCCCCTTTTAGTCGCCTCTTACGACAGGCAGGGGATACCATAGCCATATTCTTAGACCCTGGCTATTGGGTGGACGGACCGGGGCGTGCGTTGCCTCCGCCCCGCCGTCGCCGTCGTCTCCGAGAGGGATCGGCTCTCTCCCGATCCCGCTCGGAGGTCTCCTTCTGGGACATTACCGTCTCGCAGAAGGAGACTACGGCCCTCCATGCCTCTCTGTCTGCCAGCATAGCCGTCACTACGCGTGGCAGAGAGAGGTCCTGCCCGATCCTGGTGACCAGGACTCGACGCTCCGAGCTCCACGCTGGGCACTGCTCCAGCGTGTGCTGTGCAGAATCCCGGTCACAGCCGCAATGGTGGCATTGCGCCGTCGGTTCGCGACCGATCCGATTCAGGTACTCACCGAAACACCCGTGTCCGGTGAGTACCTGCGTCAGCCGGAAGGTGACGTGGTCCTTCCTCTTTAGCCAGGGCCCGAGGCTCGGCAAAATTGCACCGACAGCGCGTTGGCGGGCGTTCTGCGGCTCACAAAGCCGCTCACGCCACGCCAAGAGCGCACGTCGGTGCTCCTGCCTCCGCACTTCAGCCGCATTAGGAGGCGCGGTTCCGTCCGCCCGGCGGAGACGGTCGTAAATACGAGCATCCATCTCCGCCAGGATGTCCAGGGGCGGAAACCGCGCCAGGACAGTGGCCGCCTCAAAGGACAGGGTACGGTACCCCCGTGCGACCCGGATGGCCATAGGACGCTGCATACTATTATACATAGTTCTGCAGCGCCTAACACCCAGTCTGGAAGACCAGACGGGTGCTCCGTAGAGAGCCACGGATCGCACGACCCCCGCATAGAGGCGGCGGACTCCTTCACTCGGCCCCCCGAGATTGGGCAGCAGTCTGTGCAATGCACCCGCTACCCTCTTGATCCGGGGGACCATGCGGCTGAAGTGCTCCTCGAAGCCCCAGCGTCCGTCCAGGGTGAGACCTAGGTACTTCAAGTACCGTCCCACCCGGACCTCCACGTCACCTACGCGAACCGACGAGCTGGGTGGTTCCCTTCCCCTCGGGAGTTTGTGGAACCACAGCGCCTCGGTCTTCTCCGGCGCTACCCGAAGGCCCAGCTCGTGGATTTTCTCCACGACGCATGCCACGCCAAGCTCGGCGAGCCGGTTGGTCTCCTCGAATGTCGCCCCGACGGCCAGCACCAGCGTGTCGTCCGCATAGCAGACGACGCTAACGCCGTCGGGGCGGTCGACCCGCAGGACCGCATCGTACGCGAGGTTCCACAGGAGTGGCCCTAGGACCGATCCCTGTGGGACCCCGCAGTACACCTTCCTCCGGTGGAGTCGTCCATCTCCGCCCACATATTGCACGCACCTGTCGTGCAAGTAGGCACGGACCACGCGCTGCAGGTAGGGGGGCACGCGGTGGTACACCAGGGCCCCCCATATTGCATCCCAGGGCAGGCTGTTGAAGGCGTTGACTATATCAAGGCTGATAGCCAACGCCACTCCGCCCCGGGATACAGCCTGCGTCGACAGTGTTCGGACGCGAATGATCGCGTCCACTGTCGACCGCGCGCGTCGGAAGCCAAATTGGTCTTCCGACAGGTCCGGCCCGACGCTCGTCAGGTGCGTACTGAGGCGGTCAGCCATCACTCTTTCGAGCAGCTTTCCCGCCTCATCTAGTAGGCAGAGAGGACGATACGCGGAGGAAGAGTCCGCGGGTCTTCCATCCTTATGGAGGAGAACCAACCCAGCCACTTTCCAGCCACTGGGGAACACGCCGCAGCGTAGGCAGTCGTTGAACAGCCGCCGCAGCCTGTCCCCCAGTCCGTTGGGTAGAGCCAACACCCAGGCCCGACCAGGAATTCCGTCGGGGCCTGGTGCCGTGTTTCGGGCTCCGAGGCGCCTCACGGCTCGGTCCAGCTCATCGGTCGTCACCCCCATCTCCTCGGACCAGATGGTCGGTTCCGAAAGAGAGGGGGGCGCGGGACTGCTCTGGACCCTGGGGAAGAGGGTATCGACTACCCTCTCCACGAATGCCGGGTCCAGAGTTTCCGTCAACGGAGGGACCCACGGGCGCAGCTTGCCCAGTACCATCCTGTACGGGCGGCCCCATGGATCCCTCTCCAGTCCCCCGATGAGCTCATCCCACGACCGAGCCTTGGCGCTGGCAATGGCTGCCTGCAGCGCCTTCGTGGCGCCTCGGTATGCCACGTAGGCTCCACCCAACTCTTCGGCTGTGGCTCGCCTTCTTCTCCGGGCACGCGTGTACTGGCGTCGGGCGCGGAGGCATATCTCGCGCAGCTCCGCGATGCTCTCCGACCACCAGTACACGGCCCGGGGCTTGGCAGGTCTGGTCCGGGGCATCGACGCGTCACATATGGACGTCATCGTGTCCCGGAACCAGGCGGCTTCCCTTTCAGGATCGGGCAGGATCCCATCCGCTTGGCTCTCAGGCCAGGCCGCGACGATGGCTGCGGCGCAGAGACGATCTCTGTCAAGCCGCTTGAGAGACCATCGTCGCGGCGGGCTGCTACGGCGGCGGCTGTCGGGGCGGGGAGGGCGGATGGCCACATCCATCGCTATGTAGCGATGGTCGGATAATGTGACCATCTCTTCCGCCACTCTCCACCCCGTCACCATGCGCGCGGCCTGGGGAGTCGCCCACGAGAGGTCCACAATCGACTCCCCCTGCCAGCGCACGCAGGTGCTGACGGACCCCCGGTTAAGCAACCGGAGGTCCAGCGCCGCCGCCCATTCCAGCACTGTCTCCCCCTTTGGGTCATCCCGGGCGCTCCCCCACTCACGAGAGTGAGCGTTGAAGTCGCCCAGGACGAGCACGGGACGAGGCAGACATCTGCGAATGCAGTTGGCCACCCCGTCCAGGTACGCCTCGTAGACGGCGAGGGTACAGTTGGGGGAGACATAGCAGCCCACAACGACTATGCGGCCCCAGCTCACGGCGACGTATCCCAGCCCCCTCTCAATGAGGGAGCAGGGAGGGTCGCCGCTACCGCCACCCCAATATATGGCGACGGAGTCCATGTCGTCACCAAACCAGCGAGGGTGGTTTGGGACGACGCGATATGGCTCCGCCACCACCGCCAGTGCAACCGACCACTGCGCGACGGACTGCTGGAACAAGTCCTGCGCCGCGCGACAGTGGTTCAGGTTGCACTGCAGGGCTCGCTGGGGCCTTAAGGCCGTGCTGGGGCCTTTGCTGCCGCCTCGGTCGGGACAGAACCCGACCGGGCCGGACCCGTGCCGCTCGGCAGCGCGGGACCCGCCTTACGGCCCCTCTTGCCACGAGGAGCGGAGCACTTCTTGCCCCCCATCCTGTGGCCAGAGGGCCGGCCCAGGTCCGCGCAGAGCGGGCACTTAAGCGGGCGAGTGCACTCACTCGCCCGGTGGTCCGCCTCTCCACATGCGTAGCACATGGTGCTCCGATCCGTGGTGCTCGGACATGTGCTACGCACGTGGCCGATCTCCAGGCACCGGAAGCACTGTAAAGGCCGTGCCTCCAGTGCCTCAACCCGCACCGACACCCACCCAACCGTGATGCGCCCAGCTGAGACCAGCTTGCGCACCGCAGTGAGTGGGCAGCGGACCCACACAGTCCCGAGGGCCAGACGTGAGGGGCGTTTGATTTGGCCCACCTTCACGTCCGCCGCCGCGCAGCCTCCAGCCTCCGCGATCGCGGTCGCCACGTCTTCGGGGGTGATGGCCTCATTGAGGTCCAACACCCTCATGTCCCCCGTCTTCACTGGGCGCACAATTCGCACGCCCAGGTCTGCGAGGGACTCCCGCATGCGACTCGCGAGCGCGTCGGCTTTGGAGGCAGAGTCCGGTTCGGGCACCTCCAGGATCAGCCCGCCGGTTATGGCTTTCCGATTCCGAAGAGTCGGAATGCCGAGGTCGGCGAGCTTGATCCTGTCCCTCGCAGCCGCCATCACCGCAGCGTACGTGACCTTCGATCCCTCCGGGATCGTCACAGTAATCGCTGCGACCGTTGGCGGCCGCGCGGGAGCCCTCTCCGGCTTGCGCGCCGGCGGAGGCCGGGACGCAGGCTTTGCAGGAGGAGCCCGTTGGGGCCCTGTGCTCGGCCCAGCCTTTGGTTGGGCCTTACGCCCCACCACGGTGCTCCACGCCACCTGGGGGGGTGGCGCCTGCACTGCCCGCGGAGCTGCAGGAGGAGCAGCGGTCGGCAGCACTGCGGCAGCGGCCGAACTCTGCTTGCTCCTCCTGCTTCTCTTCCCTCCCCTCCTACGTCCCCGCGTCTCCGGGGCGGGTGCCCCAGGGGCCGGGGCCGCCGGGCAAGGGGTTGGCTCTATAGGCGGTGCGGTAGGTGGCGCGACGGGCGCCTGAGCCGCCCTCCTGGTGTCCGCGGCCAATGGGGGACGCATGCGCCTCTCTGGGAGCAGCCGCTCTTCCAGGGCCTCGAACCGCGCGCTAATCATGGTCCCCACCTGGACCATGATAGCGCGCGTGAGGTCCTCCACACCTGAAGGCAGTGCCGAGGCGGCATCACTGGCCTCTACCGTGCCCGCTCCACGGAGGACAGAGAGCTCCTCCGTGAGCTTCTCCATCCGGGCAGAGAGAGCCGCCATTTGCGAGCGCAGATCCGCGTTCTCGCGCTCTAACCTTTCGGTGTTTGCGCCCGCGGATGTGCGCATCGCCAAAATCAGCGACGCCGCCTCGGTCCTTCGTGCACTCACACGAAGTTGGTGCACGAAGTTGCCCTTCAGGTGCTTCGACCTGTCCGCAACCCGTTCCACAGCTGTCTGCTGTTCTTTTATGAGGGCGCCCAACTCATTTGTGGGCATCTCCTCCAACTTCCTCTTTAGCTCCTCCACTGAGGGCAGCTTCTTCTTGGCCCTGGTATTTGTCAGGGCCAATTCGGGACCGGACAGGTCGTCAGCATCGTCCTTAAGGAAGGCCGCTCGGCAATTGCCAGAGGGGCCCGCCCTGGACGCCACATCAGCCTCCCCCGAGGTCAGCGACACGAGCGACATGTCCGACATCGCGTCGCTGTCCTCGCCCCGCTCGCTTCCCGCGCAAGGTGTGGGAGGCCGGATGAAGCGGCCTGACCGGTCGCGCGTTATTCGCGCAGTGGCGCCTGAGCGCGTGCGGCCACGTGACGCAGTGCCGACCTTGGCAGTCGTCTGCTCGCCACAGGAGGAGCCAGAATTAGTCCTGCTCCTCTTTTGCGACCTTGTTCGAGCCGTCCCTGATGCAGCTACGCTGCTGCAGCTATCCAGTACAACTACGGGGGTCAGCGACTGCTTCCCCCCCGCAGACTCCTTCCCATCTAGGGATTTAACTCCCTCTCCTTCTTCCGCCATCAGTTTTTGTTTATTGTTTAAATTATCCATATCAGATCCCACGAGTATGGGTCGATATAAAGACCATTGCCGGGTGACGCCCATTCCGACAATGGGGGACTTACATACTGAGAGGTGGCCCAGAGCCTCTCAGGTTTTCACGACTTCGCTGTCGGATTTTTATAGAGGTTTGCTCCTCGCAGGCCGGCCAATTAAGGCAAGCCCTCTCCGGTCACCGACTCCCCGACGTATCCAGCCTCGCTAACTGGAATCGTTGAAGGAAGAGCCGGTGATTACGGCATTCACGGGGTGACGAGCGAGATAGCGTCAACCCCGGGCACCCCTTTCGGAGTGCCTCCCCATCCCCCTGACGTTTGACTGGGTATCACCCCCCAGCCCTAGACAGAAGGTCTAGTTCCCATAGGCACGCCGGGCCTTGGGAATGGGTGACGCAGGCTCGCATCCGTTGTCATCTCTGCTGAACAGAGACGCACAAGGAGCGAATTCCACCTCCGCCACCTGCGTCGAGTGCCAGGTGTTGGTCATCGACGACAGTGTCCCCAGGGATCGCCATCGAGGAGCTAAGTCACTCGATGGAGGCCCCCGAAGAGACTGTCGGCGACGTCCAGGGTGCACCGTCCCGAAGCCATTGTCGTTCCCTCGGACGTATCCTTAGGACAAACAATGGATCGGGCACACGAGGAGGTCTCCTGGCCTTGCACCCCATATTCTTAGAGCCTAACCTAACCCAACTAGGGAGGCGTGAAGAAATGCATTAAAATAATCTTAATCAGGTACTTTGCTTTAGTGTATCTCGAGCCGTCTTTCTTCCTACACTGCAAGAGACTCACTTACCATGGCTTATAATTATTTATTTTAAATAAAGATTTAGTTAAATATACAAGGAACAGCACTTAAAACTAATGACAAGTAGAAAACTTTGCCCAAATCGGTGTCTCTCGGGATCGTGCCAAGAAGGCTGGCAGCTTTGCCACGTTGAATAGCAATGCTGATTCACTGAGCGAGATAGACCCTACCCCGCTTGTTACGAGCAGCTTCCAGACGACGTGCACCCTTTTTGAAAAGTTAATGAACATCCGGACCCCCAAGGCCCCAGAGTTTCAACCGCAAACGCAGAAAATATGAATCCTTGACCAATGCAAGCATTATTTGTTTAATATTCTCCTTGTTCTTGTCTAGGGGGATTTTTATGTTTCGCAATATCAAACCGGTACATTGGGGCTAACTTATTATTATAAATTATTTACACAATTCTTTTTATACAAGCATAAATACGAACTAATTTTCGCACGTTAAAAAAAGATATGTTCATGCCATTCCAAGAAGTTCCTAGAAGGGGTAAGCAGAGATTGTAATAACAACATACTCAATATGATTAAGAGCCAACGTGGCAGGGTGAGTCCATCGCCGTCACAAGTCACTAAGGCACATTTAAACCCCCATTTAAAACCTGTTTAGGTAAAAATGCTGAAAATGCATAAGCGAATGCTAATTTGGGAACAATTACGTGCAGCAAAAGGAATAAATACTGCTAGCCAGGCTCCCAAGCTCAATTTATACGACCGAGCACAACTTTCAGTGCTAACTTTTGGATTTACCCAATTTCCTCGGTACCAAAACTTGCTTTAGGGTATAAAAAGTATTAGGCAATTTTTCCCGTTTATTTAGGGCTGTCACTCCTATGATAACTTATGCATTGATATAATATTTATAGCCAGTTTTATATTATCAGTAGTTGTTAGTTACTTGCTAGTTTTTCATTTGGAATTGTATAATCCTTGATTTTGTGTTTATTTTCTTTTTTGACTACAAACTCAAAAAACTATAAATAATATTTTTTTTATAACGACGTTGTTCTAAATAAGCAATCAAACTATAAAAATATGCAATCAAAAGCTACCAAAAATACAGGTAGGAAATCTATGCCCTTCGAATTTATTTATTTTTTAAACAGACATTAGACAGACCGACCGTCAGACAGACATACAGATATAAAGATAAATTATTTTAATATTGTTTTTTTTTATCAGTACCTACCGTAAATACTCTAATATCCATCAAGTGTAAAGCTGTTAATTTACAATTACAAACAGACACTACGGTTTTATTTATCTGTGTAGATAATTATTTCATGGTAAGTAAAATACAATGAGCAACTATTCATATTAATGGTGGGTATACAAATACATAGATACAATTCCACGTAGTATCTAAATCTCAAAATCTGCTTATAATAAATTATATTTAGTAATAATAGCAATTAATATTTCACTCTTAATTTTTGATTCTGCTCAATATTTTTTTTATACTCTCTCTAGTAAAACTAAACTAGAAGTGGCAGCCCTAGACTTAATTCTATATGAGAATTATTGTTATGAAGGGGTTCCTAGCGAGAAATATAGACATATATTTTCAGCGATTACTGTTACGTTATAACGAGCTAACTTTTACTGGGCCAATGATTGTAGTCGAAGCTAGCACTGTTGTTATTTTGTCATTTAGGAACTGTTTAGAAGTTTGTTGATGATACGAGTTCCTTGTTTACTTGTTTGTGGGTCAATATCACGTCACTCAAACATATAACATGTTATCAAGGCGCACGATTCATAATAAGAGATTTAACTAACGTTAAAAACGGCGCGGCTGCCGAATTCTATCTATTCTATCTAGGAAATGTCAAATGTAATTTTTTTTATGTAATCATTTCAAGAATTGTCAATCATAAATCATCAATACAAAAAATAAATTTGCTGTCGTATTGTAATGATATTTTATGAGTGTTTCCTCGAAATGGTGATAATATGGTCAAAACGATGTTTTCCATAAATGAAACCTAGCTAGATCTATTTTTCGCCCCTGAAACCCCCTACATGCAAAATGTCATGAAAATCGTTGAAGCCGTTTCCGAGATTCCGATTATATATATACAAGAATTGCTCGTTTAAAGATAAGAAAGATACATTTTATCATTTCAGAATCAAAAAGTTTTATTCAACATAAGGGACACTTGGAACACTTATTGAACATCATTTCTATTACGATAACTCAGGTTAATTTTCCACCGTTTCCAAAAGGAGAAGAAGTGGCGAAACATACTCTTCGGCATTTTTTTATACACGTGTCCCTTCATTATACATAGGGTTGTTTTAGTACAATTTAATATAAGAGTGACCAAGTTATTGCAATGTTTGAAAATCAAAGATATTTAAATGCCTGTTATTGACTCGAATTAATTTGGTCTCGAGTGAAGAAGCATCTTTCATTCATAATATTTACATAACAATTACAGTATCCAGTTGACGTAAATTATTCAATTTGGACCCTTTCCGTTGACTACAAAGCTGTGGACTTGATTTTAATAATGGGGACAAATGTACGAATCATGTTCTCTGAAACCCCACTCATTGAATATAAAAAGGCTCCTTCTAAAGGCTTCTAAAACATGCGGAAAAAATCTCGAACATTGTACAGACGATATAACCACATAAAGTTGCTGCAAATAGGGAAACTGGATTGCAATACATTACACAATATTGTAATGTATGATATATATTTTATTATGTTATTTAAGCGTATGACGAGCCGTATGACTGGCCTTGAGGCTTGAGCAGTCGCCTGTTACGCAATTGACGCAAGTTTGAGTCCCAGCTTGTACCAATAAGTTTTTCTAAAAAACTTATGTACAGTGATTTTACACCACGTGCTTTACGGTGAAGGAAAAATCGTGAGGACACCTGCATATTTCTGAGAAGTAATTCAATGACGTATGTAAAGTGTCTGAGACGGCGATGGACTCACCATCTGTCACGTTGGCACTTAATCATCTTCGGTGAAAAGTGGGTGTTGTGATTACAACACCTCTGCCTATCCCTTCGGAGAATACAGGCGTGAGCATATGTATGTATGTATGTATGTTATTTAAGTTAGCCATTTCGGAGATTAGCCGTAACAAACAGACGGACAAATAGAGAAAAAACTTATAAATTGTTTTTTTATGCCAGTACTGTATATACTTTAAACATTATGTTATTTTTCCATTTTTGAAAGCGGTTTCCTTTCTTATAAAGCTCTTATTGACATCATAGTTCCACTGTATGACAGTGACAGACATGTCATATACATCTGTCACATTATCACTATCAATCTATGATGAAAATAAGAGGTCATAGTAAGGCCCCAGGTACTTAAATTTTATGTAAATTTATGTAAGAGCTAGTCTTAAGAAATACGTCCAGTTACAGTTCCCTTAAAATATCATTGAAGATTGTTAAGATTTCAGTGAGTATGAGAAGAATCTATTCTACCAGGCTAACGAGACGGGGTCTCTAACTGTAGGCCTCTTGAATAGGCTCAAAGTCACTCAGCGTGCCATGGAAAGAGCTATGCTTGGTGTCTCGCTACGAGATCGAATCAGAAATGAGGAGATCCGTAGACGAACTAAGGTGACCGACATAGCCAATCGGGTTAGCAGGCTTAAATGGCAATGGGCAGGCCACATTGCTCGAGGGACTGATGGCCGCTGGGGCAGTAGAGTTCTCGAGTGGAGACCACGTACCGGCAAGTGCAGCGTAGGGCGCCCCCCCGCGAGATGGACGGACGATCTGGTCAAGGCCGCGGGGACCTGCTGGATGCAGGCCGCTTCCAACCGGGTGAGGTGGAAATCATTGGGGGAGAGGCCTATGTTCAGCAGTGGATGTCCTATGGCTGATATGATGATGATGATGATGAACGAGACGGGGGCCTACTATCATCATTATAACAGTGAAGTCTATCTTCTTACCTTTGACGTTTCATTTTGGTATCACAAAATTAAACGCCAAAACTAAGCAGTTCTTAATACACTCTGCTCAAACAGATAATGGTAGGCCTCAAGTACGAATTAGCGAAACAATTACCAACGTTTGATAGCGAACAGGCTAGTGCCTGTAAAAATTTTCTCTTCTCCGCCTTCTTCTTCTAGTGAAGAAGAAGGCGGAGAAGAGAATTTTTTTATAGTGATAAGCGGAAAAAGAATTCCTTTAATGGTCGTAATTTTTGTGAAAACATAATTATAACGCAACGTAATGAGGGTCTTTATCGCAAAGCGCTGCAGGTTCCCGATAAGCCGAGTGCAAGCCGCAGAGCTTACACAAAATAGTGTGAAAAATTAACAAACCGCTTTTTGATACCACATAACTTTTAAATTTATGCAAGTTTTAGATAACTAAAGTAAAGCCTTGCAGCCACAAAAGAAAAATAATAGTCATGATTAAATTGAACCATAATAACTTTATTATTAGCTCGTATTTTCTAATTCATTATGCTTTTGGGCTTCTTACTCATTTATTCATCACGGTTTTAGCAACAATTTAGTGTGTGGGTAGAAAACTTTATGGGAGTTATGATTATTTAAGTAGTTAATGAAATTGAAATTCAATCGTGTTTTCATAATTTCATTTTCTTATTTTTTTTTTCTTATATTTAAATGAGTAATCAATTTTCTAAAAGAAGATTTTTTAAAAGAAGCCGAGGTGGCCTTGGTGCTAGAACAGTCGCCTGCTACGCAAGCGACGTAAGTTTGAATCCCAGCGGGGACTGTACCAATGAGTTTTTCTAAAAAAGAAAAAAACTTATGTGCAGTTATATCACACCACGTGCTTTACGGTGAAGGAAAACATCGCGAGGAAACCTACATATGTCTGAGAAGTAATTCAAAGACGTATGTATAGTGGCTAAACGGCGATGGACTCACCCTCTGTCACGTTGGCACTTGATCATATTCGGTGAAATGTGGGTGTTGTTACAACACCTCTGCTTACCCCTTCGGGGACCCTTCTGGGATGGCGTGAGCATATATATAATAAATTTTCTGTGTGCTTGTACTTAATAGCAAAACATATGTGTGTCAACAGAAATGTTGTAATAATCCAAAGTGGATGAATCGATTTTGAAGGGTTTTTCACTGTCATGTCAATACCTGCCACATACATACATATGCTCACGCCTGTATCGCATCATCCACATTCATGCATCTCTTCATACACTTTCTTCGGTTACGAGTGCAATGCCTGCCAGTGTAACAATTTACAACCTATATTTATGGAATTGAGTTTGTTGGTGAACCTGCGGCACTCGGCAGGCTAGCAATAGTTATAAACAAGCCCGTCGAACATTGAAAGAACCTTCCAAGCTAAATCGGTTAAGAATGTGAGTAAGTACGTCCCAATCTGTTTTATGCGAAATTTAAGTTAATATAGGGGCCGTCACGATAGTGGGGATACTGCGAATATAATAGTTGCCTACCGAATTACGGTTACGGAGGCTAATCTCAACGAGAATAAGCCAACTGCGCAGGAGATATTATAGTGCACAAGTGTGTGCGCAAACACAGGTGCACTCTTTATTGCCTCACTGCGAATATATTTTATTCACGTCACGCTAACAGACAGATGGAAACAGACTCATACATACTGCGCTTCAGGTCAGCGCTCATAACCGCAACGTGAAATTTTTATATTTTAGGTTAAAAAATAATGAAGTACAGGTTAGAAACATTACACATTAACAAATTAATCAAAATAAAAAAAAATGGGTAACAATATAGAGTATAGTATACTTTTCTTTAAAAAAATTATACTCACAGCAAAATTTACCAATTGACACCGTCATTTGGATGGTGCAGTACCCTGTCAAAGCTAAAATCATGCAACCAAACTTACAACATTTTAACATTTTCAAATTATTTATGATCACATATACACACAATTGTATTAAATCATAAATAGGTACTAACATGGTTTTGATAGGTCTGAAACGTGTTAAACAGGGAATATAATGTTAGATTACGTTAGTAAAGGAGGTATAAAACATTGTACAGCCTCGAGTGACTAAACCTGAGATAATTACTGTGCGCGTGTTAATGATTTTAATTAGGAGCTTCTATAAGTAACCCATTTTAAGTATCTATGTAACTGGCAGTCGCTTTACTGGCAAACGAATAAAATACTGCCATGTTATGCCAATGTTACATTGAGCTTGTTATATTCTGAAGGTCAGTTTAAAAAATGTGTTTTTAAAATATATTCCACGCAGACGAAGTTGCCAGGCAGAAGCAAAAAAAATGGCCATTGCTTAAGAGAATAATTGTTATAAAAATATTTTTACGATGATTTTCTTACATAAGTACAGATAGGAAATTTTTAAAATGTTTACTCACTTTATTAGTTTATTAACTTTACTTGATAATCTTACTGATATGATTCATGAAATACAAAAACTTCTCTGAGAAAGAATATTGGTTACCTTTTGTGAACATAAGTTGTGGACAGAAGCTTGTAAATAAAGCTAAGTGTTCTAAGTAAGGTGAGTAGACTTAAGTGGCGTGACAAATTGCTCTTGGTAAAGCTATTCTTACAAAAATGTTTTCGGAATGCATCAAGATACTTATCAGTACCTCGCTCAATCACCAAGTGTGTTAAAATGGTAGGTAGTTGTTATGTTTTCAAGGAAGTTTGAATAGAGTTCAAGGCGTGATATGCAAAGGTAACATTCTGAGCCTAAGTGCAAAAAATATCGCCATGGAGCCTCACCATGACCTTTTAATACCGTGATAGATTGACTCATATACTTAGACAGATGTACATGACGTATATAAATCTGTCACTGTCTCACAGCGGAACTATCATTTGTAATAAGAGCCCTTCTAATGGCCATTAAGAAGGTTAATTTTCAATGATTTATGATAAATTGTTGATTGGGCAGGGCAAAGTGGGATCATCGTCATCATTTATTTAAGAGCTAGGCTCTTGTCGGTGAACAAATCACCTACTCGAAATTCGTAGAGCAATTTTGAGCTGTACCTAATTCCATCATACAAAAATTTGCATATCCTGCTATGAATTCACCAAGATTTTATAGTGAGAGGAGATGCTCTAGCAACTATGTTGGGATCCATTTCATTCACTATGCTAGCACTGAGACTATCGTTCTTTATAAAGTAGGTAACGAGAGAGTGTCGCCACTGGTGATGCGAATGTAGCGACTTACCATCAGCTGAACTTTTATGCCATCGTGTGAAGAATTAAAAATCATTTAGCGATGGACGGGTCATGTGGTTTTGGTTTCATTCCAAATTCACGGATGTTCTTATATTAATTGAAGCTCTATTCAATATAATAATCATCAAAATGAATACATCTATTATTAATTGATGAAAGATTTATGTTCTGTCCAATAAATAAACCTATCAATACATACATACATACATACATATGCTCACGCCTGTATCCCTTGGGAGTAGGCAGAGACCACCGACTGCTACATGCTATGACCCTTACATACTCCTTTCGCTTCATCCAAATTCGTGCATTTATTCATACACTTTCTTCGGTTACGAGGGCTCCGAATTTTACCTTTCTGAAAAATACTATTATGTTGGTCATAGTTCTTCTTTGGACGCCCTCTACCGACACTTCAGCTCACATTCGCTCTATAAATTTGTTTCCTTAATCAACCTCCTTAAAATATGGCACGAATTCAAAATTACACCTGAACAAGCATTTAATGCCTATGTGGAAATCTATAAAATATATACTTAGGCTTACCTCCCTAGAATCGCATCTCCCCCCACACGAGGGTACTTTGATGGTATCCCAACACCGTCGACCGTTCACATCAGATTGCTCAGCTCTCGCAGGGTACACGCGCCTCATGCAAGCCAGGTCTCGAGCTGATGCTTCCCATAGCATCACCACGAGCAGTATTACTTGAGCTGGCCACATCATCTGACGAGCAAAAAGAATATTCAAAAACACTCAAGCTTGTTTGCAATATGAATTATGATACCATAAAATGGTGAGGAAAAATAACAGCGAGGCGGGACTCGAACCTACGAGCTCTGCAAACCGGGCTGTTGCTCGCCAACTGAGCTACTTGTGATCTCACCTTATTCGTGGAGCTACGAATCATCAACTCCCTGGCCTTATCCCATACATTATTGGGGTCGGCACTTGATTCAACCCGATGCGGCTGATCACCTGATTTTTATACGAAGCGACTGCCATCTTACCTTCGTATCCACTTGAATGCAATGCGGGAAACCGCGGGGACGGCTAGCTTGAGATAAAAATAAGCATATATTTTTTTTTTGCCAGGCTTCAACTACATTAAAGAAACTTTGCTCAATCATTTATAATATAGAGGTGCTTTTAAAAATTTTAATAGACTGAAATGAACACCAATAGTCTACAAGTAGTCTTTGAACTCAAACGTTATACACCTTAGAAACGTAATGTTCTAAGTGCAGACAGTGACATACACAGTAAGTTGGACTCGCAATGTATAAGCTTTCCGTGAATCGAGAGGTCAAGATACACTGGAATATATTGAGATATCGTCATATAATACTGTGTCGTCTTATTGTGAATTTCCTTTACCTCCCTTTTCAATACTTTTATCAAAGGTGCCTGCTTTAGTACTTTTATATGATCTAAGATATACCAAGGGGGAGGAGAGTTATTTATATTAGCAATATGTTGGGCGTCGATATATTTGATGGTAAAAATTATGGTTGTGACAGACACCACTTTTTTTATGTTTTTCGAATACTGGCTGAGACCCGCGGTTTTCCCTACTACGAAAAAGTCTGTAAATTTTTCTTGGTCGCGGTGTCATGTCATAAAGCCTAAACCTTCCTAAATTCAAAACAGCGTTACTGAGATTAACGCGTTCGAACAAACCACGAAACAAACTTTTCAACTTTCTAATATTAGTCTTTATATAGATTTACGTTTGTTTTTTTTAATTTTCTTAAAATCCTAATTCTTATAAATGGTATAGAAAAATAAAAACACGAAGCGGGACTCGAACCCACGACCTCTGCAAACCGTGCAGTTGTTCATCCAACTGAGCTACTCGTGATCCTACCTCATGCGTCGAATTTTTCCTTCCCTTGTTTTTGAGGTATAGGGGCCGCCTTTCTTTTATATTTTCCTAATTTAAGAATTTAGAATTAAAACATGTATGGCATGAATAAAATCACTAATATTAAAATCCAAAATAATGAAAAAATATGGTTTAGAGAGCCGTGGTGGCCTCGGGGTTAGAGCAGTCGCCTGCAAGCGACGCAAGTTCGAATCCTAACGGGGCCTGTACCAATGAGTTTTTCTAAAAACACTTATATACAGTGATTTCACACCACGTGCTTTACGGTGAAGGAAAACAACGAGAGTAAACCTGCATATTTCTGAGAAGTAATTCAAAGACGTATGTATAGTGCCTGAGACGGCGATAGACTCACCATCTGTCACGTTGGTACTTAATCAAATTCGGTGAAAAGTGGGTGTTGTGATAACAACACCTCTGCCTACCCCTTCAGGGAATACAGGCGTGAGCATATGTATGGTTTAGTAATATATATAATATCATTCAGAAAAATCACAAACACTATAGAGGTTTCCTCGAGCATCCAGTGTATTTTCTTTTACTTAGATTTAATTTCTAACACAAACTGCACCGAAATGCCCTGCAGTGTTTTCTACTCTTCTAGATAAGACTATCACGTTTCTTATTCGCAAAAGAAGTACAATTGCAATTAACCGAAACAGTGGCTTTTACAGCGCTTGTGCAATTTTTATTATTAAAACAAAAGAGTTTCAAATTGAAATGTGTTTGATTTATATATTATTACTAGCTGTGCCCGGAAAACGTTGTATTGCCATATTTTTTTTGGGGTTGTCACCCTTATCATTTAGGGGCATGAAAAATAGATGTTGGCCGATTCTAAGACCTACCCGATCTGCACACAAAATTTCATACAAATCGGTCCTGCCGTTTCGGACGAGTACGGTAACTAACATTGTGACATGGAAATTTTATATATTAGATAATTTTCTTCAAAAAAAGGAGGAGTTTTCTCAATTCGACTTTTTTAATTACAATAACTGCTTGATTATTGTCTCTTAATTATTAATTGAAGTCGTAATTTCTCAAACGATTATTATAATGATCTTAACTAAAACTTGAGTAAAGTTTATCTATACATCTATACAAATAAATACAATTGAAGTGTCTGTTTGTAATTCCAAAATAACATATCATAACAATTGTACTGACATAAGAAAACCAAATATTTATATTTTTTCTCTGTCTGTTTATTCCGGCTGTTTATACGAAACGGCTGAACAGATTTTAACGTTACTTTCACTGTTAGATAGCAAATTTTACAAGGAGTAACATACTTATTATATAATACTTTTCTTACCAAAATAGAGTTGCGCGGGTCATCCATACATTAAGTATACGCGGGTGAAAACGCAGGGCACAGCTAGTTGGAAATAAAAATCGTAATAAAAAAAACGCAAAGTAAATTCAAACATATTCAAAAAGTCTGGAGCCGAGCTTCAACTTTGGCAACTTTTTTTGTTTTGGGTGGACGTAACTAAAAATTCATAGGCGCCTCGCACGAGGCGAAAATGTTGTCTCTAGCTCTTTTTATAAACTGGACTTGAATTACACTTTTGCGCCAAGATTTATTTTACGAGCGATTCATTTTATGAAACTCTTAAAATTGAATTTATTAAATAATTATGTAAGTGGACTTATTAAAATATTATATTCCACAGTTAATTTCGAACTTTGAAATTAAAATCTTTCTAAATTTGTGATTAGTTTCTCTGTATAATTTATAAATAACTTATTTAGATTTGTACAAATTGATTTAGAAAATGAAAATTTATAGAAAATGATTTATTAATTTTTAGAGGTATAATTAAAAAGATAATTGATTTGTCGTAATATTACCGTTTCTACATAATACCACAGACTTGGCAAACATTTTCACCAAAGATAATTAAGTGCTTACGTCACTGACGGTGAGTGATGGTGAGTCAATCGCCACAGACACAGTTACATAGTCATACATAATTACTTCTTAGCCAATATCTCCACACATGTTTTCCTTCACCGTAATTAAATTTTTAGAAAAAAATATTGCTACTTTCCGCTGGTATTGGGACTTGCGACGCTAGCGTAGCAGGTGAATGTTCAAACCCTACGGTCACCACAGCTCCTCGCTTAAAATAAATAATAATAAATATGAAATGAGAGCCGTGGTGGCCTTGAGGTATGAGCAGTCGCCTGCTACGCAAGCGACGCAAGTTCGAATCCCAGCGGAGCCTGTACCAATGAGTTTTTCTAAAAAACTTATGTACAGTGATTTCACACCACGTGCTGTTCGGTGAAGGAAAACATCGTGAAGAAACCTGCATATTTCTGAGAAGTAATTCGATGACGTATGTAAAGTGTCTGAGACGGCGATGGACTCACTATCTGTCAAGTTGACACTTAATCATCTTCGATGAAAAGTGGTGTGTTGTGATTACATCACCTCTGCCTACGCCTTCGGGGAATTCAGGCGTGAGAACAATTAATAAATAAATAATACATATTGTTCTTACTTGGTATCTGTACGTTGCTTTGTAGAACGTAGTATTAAGATGGAAAGCTCGCAACTGACTGGACGTTTTGCAATCCCTTCGCAGTTTTCCTGGTCGGTACACATTATTGTTAAGCATTCCGGCTGTTTAACACGAAATGGGCGCTTTGACAGTTAAAATAACGTCGGAATAAAATCTGAGCCACGTTATCACTGGCCGTCGGCTGGCATATGCAAATGTAAGTTTTACAGTGGTCATAAATGGACCGTAAAATAGGGGGAAGCTCGCCTGTGACGTACTACTGGACTTTTTGTGCCACGTATAAAAAAGCTGTGCCCCACTGTTTCACCCGCGAAGACTTAATTTCATGGGGGTCAGCATAAACCAAATAAAAAATTAAGTTTACATTATCATAAGTTACTCCTTGTAACAATAGCTATCTGCCAGTGAAAGTCCAGTCAAAATTGATCCAGCCGTTTCGGAGATTAGCTGGGATCAATATTAACGAGACTTTTTGTGGCAGAACTCAGTACACTATTATTTAAAAAACAACTTAGGGTTCCGCGAGTTAAAGCATGAAACTAAGTCGCGCTAAAACGTTAATGCCTTTCAAAAACAGTAATAGAAACGTAAACCGTCTGAAAATTGAAGCCAAATGCAAGCAACAGCTTACATAATTTGATTTTAATAAGCATAATTAAATTATTTATTATTATTATAAATTCGTGATAACTTGTACACACCTTATCAATACATTTATCGCAAACACGCACAAAGTATTTAAATCATCTGATACACACAGTTACATAGTCATATTTGCGTGATTAGCTGGTATAAAAATATTCATGAAAGAAATTAATTAATTTTAGCATATTTTTCATACAATTATGGTCTATTAAATCTATGCCAACATTGTTACGAGTATATTATTACATTTTATTAATAAAGTTAATAATAGGCTGGGATAATAATTATACTTGGGCATTTGGGAAAGTCACTCCCTTTATTTAACTCTACTGTGGTTGTTACAATAAGTATATAAAGCATTACCGCTTTTATTTTATTTTTAAGTCATAAGTCAAAAATATCTTTATTCGATTAGACTTTTAACAAAGTACTTTTAATTCGTCAGAATGACATAATTATACAGGATTATACATGCTACCGCCAGGTTCGGAAGGTTGCTTTTACTGAGAAGAACCTAGCAAGAAACTCAGTATAGAGTCTTTTCAAAAATATTATACAATTTTAAGAATACAAAATAAATCACTTAAGAAACAAAAGCCCATGGACACAGTTCCAGTGCACAAATGTCGATAAAAATGAACATAAATAAAAGTCTAGTAGTTCTACTTATAACTAAATGTTTAGCTTGAGATGACCAGCCCCCACAAGCAGCACCTGTTCACAAGTAAACGTGAATGCTCATACCATCCCACAAGTATCCCCGAAGATGTATGCGGGGATGTTCATTAGATTTTCAGAGGGGTAAATATGAATAAGTATATAGGTAGGTATGTTAAGTACATACCAATGCGGCTGGCGTAGGTACATATGTTTTGGTATAGACACACATTGACAAACATAAACACACACACACACGGCACGACTGTATTCGGTTATCAGAAATGGTAGGCACTGCTTATCTGCTTATATGGAATGCACGCCAAGCAGAGGCATAAAGCGGCTCGACACAAGTGCACTCACACATACGTGCTGTAAAGTTCATCCGCGTACTCACGCGCCATAATTTGTACTCTGTCAGAGCGTGCGTGAACCCGTCGTTGTCTATATGTACTGCACTGCACCGCGCCGCTTGTATCAAGCTTGGAATTTAATTATGTATAGCAGAGCCCAAGCTAAATAAATATTTCCATATTCAACGTCGATAAATTGAATACATTTAACTATCCCTCATTGCTACTGATTAATTATTGAGAGTGTTGCGTGACTATGATAATATTTATGTTACTGATGTGATGTGTAATTCTGTAATAATATGTAAATATGTGAAGTAAGCGGTTGAAGTCTTTATAAAGTAGTGACGACCTCTAGACAGAGTAAGGTGACAATAGTTTGAAGTTCTGTTCTTCTGTACACAGATGAAGCAATAATCTTCAAAAATAAAATATTTCCAGATCAAATCAAATCAAATCAAATCAAAAAGTTTTATTCAATATAAGGGACACTTGGAACACTTATTGAACGTCATTTTTCTTACGTTAACTTAAGCTAATTTACTACCGTTTCCAAAAGTAAGCCTGTCAGGAGAAGAAATGGCGAAACAAACTCCCCGGTTTTTTTTTTTTTTACATGTGTCCCTTCTATATACATAGGGTTGTTTAAGTACATTTCAATGGAAGAGTGAGCAACTCATTGCCCTGTTTGGCTATCATCAATATACTCAGTTACACTATAATATGCTTTTTCACAAAGTTTCTGTTTGATGCTTGCCTTAAAACTTAAAAATGGTAGTTCACACATTTTTAATGGTAGTTTATTGAAAAGGCGTATACTTTGCCCCACAAAGGAGTTACTAGTTTTGTGCAGTCTAGTCACAGGGACACGGAGTTTATCCCTCTTGCGTGTATTTATATTGTGCATATCACTATTTTTCTTAAAACTATCTATATTCTTTCTTACATATATCAAATTTTCAAATATGTATTGACATGCCACAGTCATTATCCCTATTTCTTTAAACTTCTCTCTGAGAGAATCTCTAGATTCGTCATCAGAAATATTTCCAGAGTTTCTGCGAGACTAACGCAAATATTATGTTGCTTGTCGAAACATATATATATATGTGCATCTATACAGATAAATTAAATTGAAGGGTCTGTTTGTAATTCCAAATTAACAGCTTTGCACTAAATGTACCTATATATATATTCGGCGAAATGGTGGTAGCATTTATAATTCTGTATAATGTATTTTTTCCGCCCGGCGATTTGAAACTACTCTGTAAGAAGTCTGATCAAATAAACATATATTTAATTTTGAATACCACACCTCTGCCTACCCTTTTGAGATGACGTGTATATATTTCATCATTTATAGCCTATGTTTTGTGAAATGTATGTATAAATATGTATCTACGATAGCAACTATCATCGTGACTAATAAATATATTTCTCCAGTTAGCCTGTAGCGAGGCTCGGACAGGTAATTGGATTGTTTGTCGTCATCAATAGGATTTACTCAGCTATGCTTACTTTGGTTAATCCTTCGTACACAATAAATACTTATTGATTTTCAGGTATAATAGAGTTTAAAAATAACAATTACTTTTCAAATTATGCCTTTGATCACTTTCATAAACCGCATAAACCACATTTCAGCTCCAGCGTACAAAATGTAAATTGAACAACAACATTTTGAGGACTAGGTAATATTATTTAGTCTATTGTGTCCATTATTTTCTGCATTAAGTAAAGTGTGTAAATAGCAACGTGTACTTGTATATGTAATAGTTTTTGTTTTGATGGAATTTACAAAATCCCAGTAGAGTGTCTAATCGGTTCACCGTAGCTCATTACTGAACATCCTCATCATCATCCTCCTGCCCTTTTCCCATGTTATTTGTGGTCGGCGCAATGTGTTCTTCTCTTCCATTTCTCTCTATCAGCCGTATTCACTCCTATTTTAGCCATATCATCTTATTCTAGCTATATCTTTATTCACCCTATTTTAGCCATATCATCTTTCACACAATCCATCCATCGTTTCTTAGGTCTTCCTTTCCCCTTGTAACCATCCACATTCATAAACAAAACTTTTTTGGCAACATTATCATCTCCATCCCCCCATTACTGAACATTGGTTAATAAAAAAAAAACTATTGTTCATAAATGCCAGTAATTTAATAAATCAAGTTCATTTACCATGAGTAAAATTATGTTTTCCTGATTTCGTATGGTAAATATTATTTGCCATACCTGGCTACCTTTTTATTTTCTTATCGGGTTGAGAGTCTTGGGATATTTTGAAACTTGAATCCCATTTTACTAAGAATATGTTTTATAAACATTGTTCCTGTAGTGAGAACGGTTCCGGGAACTCCATGAAGAGCTGTGCTTAGAGCAGAGTTTTTATCTTCTGCAGGAAATGCAGCAAATTCTTTAAAAAATATTTTTTCAAGGATGACATCAGCAACGCGCGAATGAGATATTTATGTTATAAGCTGTTAACTACAACGATTATCAACTATTAGGCGGGCAATATTTATAGATACCTGCTCAATAATATCTTTGGAGATCCAAAAAATATGCTACAGAAATAGTTCAATCAATACAATAACACGGGGTGTCCTAACAGGCAGAAGATTAATAAAAACAAATTTCACTGTTAATTAATCAAGATGGAATGTTCCGGCCACTCCTACATTTCCTCAATGCTGAATGAAGTTTCCAGTGTTGCCACCATTAAATATTCTGGTACGCACTCTAAAGTTCATTTACTTTCATTATTATCGTTTAAGGTTCCGTTGAATTGCCCTTTTATTAGGTAGTCTAATTAAAACTTTAACGTAATTAAAGAATTTGGCTTAGGAGACAGACAATCGTTAATTACGTTTCTTGTTTACAATTTCAGTTTCCTTCTTCCGTTTTTGAACTGTAAAGCTTTATTTTAATTCTCGAGACACCAGCCAGTAATATCATGTATTGAAATCCACGTTCTACCTCTGGGGTCTAACGTGATTAACGTTTATGGTATCTTCCCACTATAGCGTACCATACCGCGACCGTGCTAAGAACGTGTCAGACAAAAGATTTTCTTTGTGTTGAAAAGTCTCATACTTTTCTACGCCCACTAGACCGTTCCCTCACCGACCAAACACCGTTAGGGGTATGAAAAATAGATGTTGGCCGATTCGCAGACCTCGGGTAGGTCTGATTTTCAGCACTCAAAATTTCATAAAAAATCGGTCCAGCCGTTTCGGAGGAGTACGGTAACTAACATTGTGACATGGAAATTGTATATATTAGATAAACTCGACTGTCCTTCTCCTGTCAAGAAGGTGAATCTGAAAATGTATCACGTATTTTGGCTACTTACCTACCCTAATTTACATTTCAGTGATTCCCTTAAGTTCACATCAAAAAAGAGAAATGAGACAACGAGAGTGCGTATTTACGTTGTTGTTGTTAAATATTCAAAGGAATGATTTATGTTTTTTTATATATTATGAGTAGATATTATTAATATAACTTTGCACATTACTATTTAAAGCCGAGAAATTTTCGTTTTCGATAATATCAGAAATACAAAAAGAATTTGTTTCTAGGTTCAGCGGTTCGGAAATAAATTTCGTTAATAATGGAGCACAACTTACTTATCTTTAATAATGTATAAAAGATGAATAAAATTTAAGTGTCTGTTTGTAATTCCAAATAAACAGCTTTTCATATCACTAAATGCATATCAAAGTATGTACGATAAATATCAGTCTATCTGTTTGTTCCGGCTAATCTCTGAAACGGCCGGACCGATTTAAACGGGACTTTCACTGGCAGATAGCTGATTTTTCAAAGAGTGATTTACGCTACTTTTATTAATGTTATAAATAATCACCCATGAAATTAAGTATACGTGGGAGAAACCGCGATTCGCAGCTCGTAGATATATTATCTAAGAACTTTTAGAACATGACTACCTGAACACATATTTATCTAAGTGAACCTCTAACTTCTCAAACTAACTTCTTCTTCTTGCGGTGCCTCTCCATTAATGGAGGTTGGCCGTCAGCTCCGCAAATTTGTCCTTATTTTTTGCAAGCATAAACAAATCTTCGAACTAACTTACAAAATCCAAAAACAATACTCTACTTCTTTTTGGGCAGTATTGGATAAACTATGACCTGACTTTACTAAGTCCTAAATAAAGTGCCGTCATTATTCAAGGTCTCAAACGTTTAGATACTGAGCTACGCAAAGAAGCTAAAACAGATTTTATCAAACTCCGTTTAGTTCTCAATCTATTAGAGACCCCCATTAAGTTTTTTTAGTAAAGTAACTTATTGTTGGAAAGGCGTAATCATGCGATCGCGTGCAGAGGTACGGCCGAGGCGATCGTTCACATGGCGGGCAATTAGCCAAGTTTGATTGAATGGAATGAGTGCTTTTTGGACTAGAGGTTTTTGTTTGAAATGTTTAGCTTTTCGATTAAACCTTTTTTTTAAATAAAAACTACGCTATTAGAAATTTATTTTGTAAATAATAATGTGATAAGGCATTTTTTCTTTGTACCAAATATTTGTTATTTAGTTGGAAGTTTGGTGTTGATCCATCCATTATTCTTATGTGTATAATATTTAAATACTCAGATACTCATCTATTTTATCTCCATCTAGTTTCTACCCGCGACTTCATAGTTAGAATTGTTACTTTGGGCTAACTTCAAGCCACCACCTCGGCTTCATCAAATTTCAAAACTCAAATCGGTCAAGAAGTTCCTGAGATTAGCGCCTTCAAAGAAACAAACAAACTCTTCAGATTCATATATTAGTAAAGATTACTTTCCAACTGCCACGCAAAGCCCTTTTTTATGACAAGAGAAAAGCATTAACTTGCATTAAATATAATGTGAACTTAGTTAATATTATATATTTTTATAATATATATTTATATCCGTGGTTGAAAAAAATGTCAGCAAAAGTATTTAAATATAATTGCGCAAATTCAAAAACAGCGTCGTCTACGCCCGAGTGCCCTGTAGTCCATAGATTACGGTAAAGTTCTTCTCAGTAAAAGCAACCTTCTGAACTCGGCGGGTAAACTTATAATCCTGTATTTAATCATGTCATTCTGATTTACAAGTGCTTTGATAAAGTATAAATTAAGAAAAGATATTTTGAATTTTGAACCGTTTACCATTAGGCGAACTGTTTTGAAATTGAAATTTTCTAAATATTTTTATCCTAGTAATATCATAGACCAGGGTCCCAACCATGGGGTCCTATTGCAATGATATTTCAGCTGTGTGACAGTGACAGATGTATACCCGTCAAATACATTTGTCTCATAATAATAGTAAAACTATCATGGCAATAAGAGGTTATGGTAAGGCCTCTGAATGTTTGTCAGTAAGTACGTATATATGTTTGTTACTCTTTCACACAAAAAACTAATGAATGGATTCTGATGAAACTTTACAATAATGTCGCTTATACAGTCAGAATAACAATTAGGCTACAATTTGTAATAATATTGTGTGAGAGCCGTGGTGGTTTTAGCAGTCGCATGCTACGCAAGCGACGCAAGTTCAAATCCCAGCGGGGCCCTGTACCAATGAGTTTGTGGGCTACCTTGCACACATTTATATAGTCCGACTTATTTGTACTCAGCACAGCATACATAAATAAATATATTATTTACAATATAAAAATGTTAAATATAATATGATACATAAATATACGTATAATACTTTAAATAAATATTTACAATACATATAATATACTAAGCACCAAAATCACCGATCAAAATTAAGTTTGATATAATAGTAATATCAGTGTCGCTTGGTGCAATGGAAACGCACGGCGGCCAGCTGTTTTTTGCCCGCATTCCAATGCACCGGCCGGCTCGCCGAGTCATTCGATGTAGTAGTCTGTAACCGACACTCAGACGACAAACTTGTGCTGCTTTGCTTATCCTTTAATGCTAATCACGTCTCATCTGTTTTTCTGTACTCCTTCTTTCTCTATTGCGTGTCTACTGCTTGTCCGTGCTGTGCTAACTTTCTTCTTGTGCTGTATGAATACTGTGCTTGTAAATAAACTGTTTATCGTTACCTACAACCGGCTCATTCATTAAGAATATGGAAGTTCCTGCGCGTACACCGAAGCCCATGACCCCTATACTGGTGACCAACCCGACGGAGCACGAAGGTGAGAGCAGTGATTCCAGTAGTGGTTCACCTAACACAATTGGATCGAGAGGCAAACAACACGAACCTACACATCGAAAAAAAAAAGTGCGCGTTTCCACTGACCACGCGTTATCCGATTTTCGAAAATATAGTTTAAAGGTTCCACAATTTTCTCCGGACGACCCTGAACTTTGGTTCGCTATGCTAGAAGCACAATTTGACACTCTGGATATTACAGACGATCGTTCGAAATACAATAGTGTCGTAAACAATCTTGACACTCACCACGCCAAGTCTGTGAAGGATGTAATTTTAAATCCTCCCGTTAAGCACCGCTACGCTAAAATTAAATCGGAGCTCATCAAGCGCCTGTCAGCTTCTCACGAGAAGAGAGTAAAACAATTACTCACTCATGAAGAGCTAGGTGACAGAAAACCATCGCAGTTCCTGCGACATCTCCAGGATCTTGCTGGTTCATCAGCTCCAGTTGATTTTATCAAGACCATTTGGACTAGCCGGCTTCCGTCCGGCATCCAGGCCGTCCTAGCGTCGCAGCCCACTCACTCTCTTGAGCAACTTGCAGACCTAGCTGATCGGATCCAGGAGTTGACTTCACCCTATGGCCCAGTGGTCGCTGCGTCTTCATCCTCCGCCGTGCCTTCTTACCACTCTGAGATAGCAGAGCTAAAACATATGGTGGAAAGACTGGCTCTCAGATTGGACGAACGAGACAAAAACCGCGCGAGGGGATCCCGACCAAGACGTCGACCATCACCATCACCGGCACGACAGAGGACGCGATCGAACTCCAACTACCGGCGTTACCCAATTTGTTGGTATCATTCCAAATTCGGAGACAGCGCGAATAGTTGTGTTTCGCCATGCGACTTTAAAAAGGCGGGAAATGCGACGGGCACTCGCTAATGGCGACGGACGACTGCCCAGCCCCTTCAAGTCGCCTCTTCATCACGGACCGCAACTCGAACACCCAGTTTCTAATAGACACTGGTAGTGACCTTTGTGTCTACCCTCGAGCTGCGCTGCGAGAACGCCGAGAGAAGACTAACTACCAGTTGTGTGCAGCTAACGGTTCTGTTATAGACACTTATGGTTTTTTAGAACTTAATTTAAATTTTGGCTTAAGACGCAACTTCCAATGGCGATTTGTAGTGGCTAATGTTACAAAGCCAATCATTGGTGTCGACTTTCTTAGTCATTTTAATTTGATTGTGGACTGTAGGAAGCAACGTTTAGTAGATAATACGACTTCTTTATCATCTCAAGCACCTGTTGATAATTCAAATGTTTGTTCTGTAAAAATAGCTTCAGGTAACACTAAATACCACAGAATTTTGAATAATTTTCCTGAGATAACTCGCCCTTTAGGCACGCTACTAGCTCCACGTCATAACACCGTCCATCATATAAAAACAACGCCTGGCCCCCCGGTATCATGCACTCCTCGCCGGTTAGCTCCCGATAAGTTAAAGATAGCTAAGAATGAGTTTCAGATGATGCTAAACACTGGTGTTACTCGACCTTCCGACAGCCCTTGGGCCTCCCCGTTGCATCTGGTGCCTAAAAAAGATAACGGCTGGCGTCCTTGTGGCGACTATAGAATGTTGAACGCCAGAACCGTCCCTGACCGTTATCCAATCAGGCACATACAGGACTGCACTCACAGCATTACAGGATCTAAGGTTTTCAGCAAAATCGACCTGGAAAAGGCTTATCACCAAATTCCAGTCCATTCAGCCGACGTTCTGAAGACCGCCATCACGACTCCTTTTGGCCTGTATGAATTCCCATTCATGACGTTTGGTTTAAGGAATGCAGGCCAAACATTCCAAAGGTTCGTTGATGAGTTAACCAGAGGTCTTGATTTTTGCTATGCCTATTTGGATGACTTTTTAGTTTTCTCGCGCACAGAGGCTGAACATGAAGTCCACCTCCACCAACTTTTCGCACGGATGAGAGATTATGGCATCTTGGTGAACACTTCGAAGTGCATCTTCGGCGTAAATGAGGTCAGCTTCTTAGGGTATCTTATTTCTGCAGAGGGAATAAAGCCCCTAGAATCCAAAGTCCTCGCCATCAAAGAGTTCCCTGCCCCCAAAACGGTGAGACAGCTTCGTCGTTTCCTGGGCATGGTGAACTTTTACAGGCGTTTCATACCACACGCTGCTAAAATCCAGGCACCGCTAAACGCTTTGCTTACTGGCTCAGTAAAAGCATCTCACCCCGTTGAATTGACGGGTGATGCTCTTTCTGCTTTCACGCATTGCAAAGAAAGCTTGTCCAACGCTGCGCTTCTTGCTCACCCAAACTGTGATGCCCGACTGGCCTTGGCCTTGACCAAATCCTTACGAAAGCAGGTATTTGACAGCTTGCACAATTTCAGCCACCCAGGAGCCAACGCTACCGCTAAGCTGGTTTCCGAGCGCTTCGTTTGGCCTGGGGTTCGTAAGGACTGTAGGGAATGGTCGCGAAAGTGTCTGCCTTGTCAACGCTCTAAAGTTCACCGGCACGTGTCTTCCCCACTCAGTACGTTTGACCTGCCGCGTGCTAGATTTGCATTTATTCACGTGGACATAATAGGTCCTCTTCCGCCATCCAGCGGTTATAGGTACTGCCTGACGATTGTGGATCGTTTCACACGTTGGCCGGAGGTCACGCCGATGGTTGATATGACTGCAGAGTCAGTAGGAAGGGCGTTGATATCGTGGATATCCAGATTTGGATGTCCAACTGATGTCGTCACTGACCGTGGCCGGCAATTTGAATCCTCTCTCTTCCAATATCTTGGAAGAGTGGTCGGATTCAAGCACCGCCGCACAACTGCATACCATCCCGCGTGTAATGGCCTCGTGGAGCGATTCCACCGCCAGTTAAAGGCAGCTATCATGTGCCACGCTGACGTCAATTGGGTAGACACGCTGCCCCTCGTGCTTCTCGGCATAAGAAGCGCATTTAAAGAGGACTTGCAGGCTTCATCAGCTAAACTAGTGTATGGCGAGGAGTTGCGTCTGCCAGGAGAATTCTTCCAGGCTACTCCACCCGATACAACTGATGTGTCGGATTTCACCACACGCCTACACCAGTTTGCCTCTAAATTACAGCCCATACCCACTTCACGTCACAGCAAACCTAAGATCTTCGTGCACAAAGATTTGGCAACATCAACCCATATCTTTCTCAGGGATGACAAGGTACGAGGCGCTTTACAACCTCCCTATTCCGGACCTTATGAGGTCATCGAAAAAGGGGATAAGACTTTTAAAATAATAGTAAAGGGGAAGATGGTAACAGTTTCCATAGACCGACTGAAACCGGCGTATTTACTTGTCGACCCATCTCCCAATACCATTACTTCGTCCACCCCCAGCCCAACCTCCATCCCTATTTCCATCCCTACTCCTACCACCATTTCTACTCCTACCCCTACACCCATTTCTACAAACCATAAGACTCAGGAACCAGTAAGGAAAACTCGTTTTGGACGAACAATTCGCTTTCCTGATTATTATCGACCGAAGTAACGGTCTAGAGGGGGAGTTATGTGGGCTACCTTGCACACATTTATATAGTCCGACTTATTTGTACTCAGCACAGCATACATAAATAAATATATTATTTACAATATAAAAATGTTAAATATAATATGATACATAAATATACGTATAATACTTTAAATAAATATTTACAATACATATAATATACTAAGCACCAAAATCACCGATCAAAATTAAGTTTGATATAATAGTAATATCAGTGTCGCTTGGTGCAATGGAAACGCACGGCGGCCAGCTGTTTTTTGCCCGCATTCCAATGCACCGGCCGGCTCGCCGAGTCATTCGATGTAGTAGTCTGTAACCGACACTCAGACGACAAACTTGTGCTGCTTTGCTTATCCTTTAATGCTAATCACGTCTCATCTGTTTTTCTGTACTCCTTCTTTCTCTATTGCGTGTCTACTGCTTGTCCGTGCTGTGCTAACTTTCTTCTTGTGCTGTATGAATACTGTGCTTGTAAATAAACTGTTTATCGTTACCTACAACCGGCTCATTCATTAAGAATATGGAAGTTCCTGCGCGTACACCGAAGCCCATGACCCCTATAAGTTTTTCTAAAAAACTTATGTACAGTGATTTCACACCACGTGCTTTACGGTGAAGGAAAACATCGTGAGGAATCCTGCATATTTCTCAGAAGTAATTCAATGACTTATGTATAGTGTCTGAGACGGCGATGGACTCACCATCTGTCACGTTGGCACTTAATCATCTGCGGTGAAAAGTGGGTGCTGTGATTACAACACCTCTGCCTACTCCTTCGGGGAAAACAGGCGTGAGCATATGTATGTATGTAATATTGTGTGAATTTTCCAATATATAAAGATAAGTCCAATCCTGATAGACTGAGTTGCGGGTACCAGCTAGTATGCTATTAGTTCTATCGGTGTTGAATAGATTAAACTATCAATGGAAAAATATGGCATTATGTAGTTAATTTTTATAATATTTAGTTAATTTGTTAACCCGTTTATCACGGAACATGGACACACATTTATATATGAAGATAAGATAAGATAAGATACGGTATTCAATTTATCATAATAAATATACTCTTTGTAGTCTTAACACTAAGTTGTGCTTTATTAATGATGGCTTATCAGATTTCTGATATATGACATTGCTTACAACCTTACAACATTGCCAAATTTAGGACAATTAATCAAAATATAAGCAATTAATAGTCAGAATGAACGGAAACCAACCCCAATCCAATTTGAGGAATGAATCTGTTTGATGATAGATAACTATGATACATTGCTTGTTTAGGCAAAAAACTGGGGGCCGACTATGATCGTTTTAGCGGCGCGTTTAAAGAACCTCCTAACTTTGACGTTTAATTTTACGGTACCAAAATTCAACGTCAGCGCTCAAAGGTACTTAACACCCTCTGCTTAAACCGGTGATGGTAGGCCCCCAGAGAGCCTAGTGCGAGTTTTTCATTGCAGCCGTCGCAGGTCCTCGCGATGACGTAAACACAGATTTGTATAGAACCAGCGTCATCTGTCGGCCCACAGATGACATTATTTTGATCCCATACAAATCTTCTTTTACGTACCTATGAAATGAAGTCTACGCGGGTATAGTCTATATTCAGTTCAGTACATAAGTTTTTAGAAAAACTCATTGGTACAGGCCCCGCTGAGATTCGAACTTGCGTCGCTTGCGTAGCAGGCGACTGCTCAAACCCCGAGGCCACCACGGCTGTATGCCATATGTGTCAATGTAAATGTCAAATGATCGACCTAAAACAGTACTATCTGTGGAAACACTCTATATTTTGAGAATTATTGTCTACATTTAGATAGAATCACTATGAGGGATGTTCGAACGTCTCAAGGGCCGCGACCGTTAAGACTGTGCGTGCAATACCTCTCTGCAACTCCAATTTACGGGTAATTCAAAGTACTTGTATACTATAATGACATACTACAATAAACGTTCTACAAGTTGACACCAGTCTCCTCATTTCACAAGGAATAATCTCAAACAACTGTCGTACCATTTTAAAAGATACTTTATATGCCCAGCGACATGGTAATAATTTAACCTGACAAGGATATTTTTTACTCGCAGCGTCGTCTAGACTTTCCCAAAGCTCGTACTTTGAGTACCAGATGACATATCGTATACTTTCTTGATTTATTTAAAAACCGCAATTTCGTCGTTAGTGATTTTTTAGCCTTATGCCAAATCGGATTCGGACGCATAGGACGCTGAGAAACCTTAGTGAATATCGCGGCTGGGGTTAAGCCGACAAAAAATATACAGTCAGACACGTTTTATAAAAATAAATATGGTCACTCCATCCCAGAAGAGTCTCCGAAGGGGTAAGCAGAGGTGTTGTTTTAACAAACACTCATTCCCATTTTTAATATAACTATCTAAATTAAAACATTTAACGCTGAATCTAGTACGTAGTAGTAAATAAAACAGTCAGACTTACTAACCATTGTCAAATACTTATAAGGATATGGAAATATGTGATGTTGTCAGCAAAAAAAGTATGAGAAAACTAAAATGCGAAGACACTGACAGCTGTCAGAGTGTGTCATTGACGTTGGCGGAAGTTTGGGCACGAGTAAGCGAATATTAACACGTGAAAAAACGAAGATAAGTTTAAATCATGCGAATTTAGTTATTATTATCAGAATATATAAAAAAAACTTAATAAATGACAATAATTATACAGATAAATAAAACTGAGGTGTCTGTTTGTAATTCCAAATAAACAACTCTTCACTAAATACATATGAAAGTTTGCACGATACTGACATAGAAAATCAAATTTTTAAAAAAATCTCTGTAGTCTGTCTGTCTGTTTGTTCCGGATAATCTCCGAAAAGTTTATAAAAACGTATTAGGGTTCCGCGGGCCACCTATAAAATGAAGTTTACGTGGGTGAAACCGCGGGGCACAGCTAGTTATTAATATATTGTATGGACCTGCAAAGTACCTATGTACACTAACCAGCGATATACATTGTACATAAAGCTCGGGAATGGACAATCGACTGATTCCGCTCCGTAGAACGTTATCTCTTTACTTAGACTTAGGGGGCCAACTATGATCGTTTAAGCAGCACGTATTAAAAACTTCTTAGCTTTGACGTTTAATTTCATCGTACCAAAATGAAACGTCAAAGTTGCTGCGCTCTTAAGCCGATGATGGCAGTCCCTCGATGATTTTATTTCTAAAATAAAAGTCGCCTGAGTTACACAAGTCTTTATTACATCAACTATTTGATAGTGAAATTTCCGTTCGTTAATCATTGATCCAGCCGTTTCAGAGATTATCCGAACAGACGGATAGAGAGGCAATTTTTTTAAGTTGATATTCTATGTAAGTTCCGTATATTATAGTATCAAATAATGCATTTAAAAAAAGCAGTTTTTCGAATTAAAATCTTTATTTATGTGTTGATATAGATTGATAAATTGCGGATACTTCTTAACTCGATACAATAATGTCCCAATAAGACCAAAGAGTATCAGTTTTTATGACCAAAGAGTAACCCTTGTTCTTTCCCAGCTCATTACATGGCATATAACAGAATGTTTGTATGTGGCTTTACCCTAGCTTTATTTTTCCCACGACAACTTTTACCCGATGTAAGAACAGACGCTTAATTACGAAACAAACTTTGAACATCAAAAGTGAGGCAGGCTTAGCGAACTAAGGGCCAAGGGCCAGCCCTTTTATTTTTTGTAATCCCTTAGCTAGCTGAATATATAAACCACTTCAAAGAATGAAGTTAAGAGATTACATTTTGTTAGTAATGTCTAGACTTGTGTGTTTTATATAAGAAGGTATAGAAAATTGGAAAATACACTTAAGTGTAGTAAAAAAGTGCCACCAATATCAACTTTATATCATACATAGTAAAATATAAAATTGACAGACGAGTGGTTTGACTGGCCTAAACCTACGTAGTATTTGCTCTCTACAAGATATAATGCGGAGGTTAACAAAATGGAAGCACCTGAATACGTCTGATCAGAAATCCAACGTCTGGAGACGTTTAACAGTCTCACCGTCAGTCACGTGAACACCTAATTCATTAATATCTACACTCATACATATGCTCACATTTGTGTTCCCCGAAGGGCTGTAGGCTGAGGTGTCGTAATAACAACACCTACTTTTCACGGAAGATGATTAGGTTAAGACGTCACAGATGGTGAGTCTATGACCGCTCCAGGCGCTATTCATAAGCCTTTAAATTACTTTTTAGACATTTGCAGGTTTCTTGACGACGTTTTCCTTCTCCGTAAACCACATGGTGTACGATCACTGCAGTTTTTTGAAAAAACTCGTTGGTACAGGCCACGTTGGGATTTTAACTTGCTATGCTTGCGTAGAAGGCAACTGTTCAAACGCTACGGCCACCACGGCTATTAATAATTATCTTCTTATAATAAATGTTGTATTAATACATGTTTAAACACACTTTAACTCTTAGGACATCTTTTAAAATTGATTAATGTGTTTTAATGTTGCTGGTGACCCTTTTTAATTGCTCCCATGTGCAATAATTCTAAATTTTCTTTGAATCAATTTCGCTCGCTATAAGTAACAATCAAAATACTATAGGTGGATAAATGGTAGGTAGCTCTTTAGTGGAACTTCTTTGGCATCTATTTTTTAAAGCAGATTAATGAAATACTTTTTATTATATTGTACGAGCTTCAACTTTGGGCTAACGCTAACTTTAACCCGCGATTGGTCTTACAATATGTAGATTTTCTCGATAAATAGGCTTTCTGATACTGCAACGATTTTTCAAATCGGTCCAATGGCTCCTGAGATTAGCGCGTTCAATGAAACAAACAACTTTTTCAGTTTTGTATGTTAGTATAGATTAAATTAAGCCTGCATCTGACAATGTGGGAAGTATTTCCCGAAATTGTCGGACACAATATATGAAATGACTGGTTTATATATATGAATCCATAGTTGATTGTAAATTTGGAGAAATTGCCATCTATTTTCAAAGCGTATCTTGTGAAGAAGTAGGAGAGAGGAGCTTGTGGCACAGTTGCTATTGGCAATATCATTCGATCAGCGAAGTTAAGCAACCCTAACCCTAGCCAGTAATTGGATGGGTGACCGCCCGAGTTCCCTCCTTGCCTCGGAGAGCACGTTAAGCCGTCGGTCCCGGTTGACAATTTATCATCTTTGGCAATCGTTACAGATCAGTCAGAGGCCATAAAATAGTCTGACAACTGGTTTAACCCAGATCATAGATTTTCTTCGTCAAAGGGGTTGCGGCCAGGCCAGGGAGATTATATGATCATGTGAAGCAGTAGGCGCGGCGATATCCTCATCCTAGTCCTGCCAGGTCAATACATATAGGTAGATATATAGACAATAATTCAAAACTCTTATGGGAATTCACGTTGTAAGATGTTGAGTCTGAACAAAAGTTAATTATACCCATTTATCTCAGCCATTATATAACAAACGATCGACTAAGAGTGTACTAATGGTAAGTCTGTCGTCCATTTCTCACTGTGCTCAGTAAGAATGGCTCCAATCCTGCACAGGATATTATATCGAAGTTCAATAGACTTCGACTCACGACAGTTAGCAAAGGAAATAGACTCATTTTTGACCCTTGATACATTTGTATTGATCAATTTAAGCGATGTTTATTTGTTGAACGACGAGTCACTGAGTCATATTATTAATGTAAATGAAGATATTTTTCATTAGGACTCTTTTGTATTGTTGTATCGTTTTAAAGCATTCGTGTTTTTTGACAGAGAGGTTGTCGCATTAAGAATAATAAGATTTTGTTTTACATAATTGAAGTTTATTCAATCGGAAACAACAGCATAAATTGGTCAAAATTATACAAGGAAGTTAATTTGGCATTATTAAAGTAATTTTAATAATTTATTACGTAATACTCTTTTCACACAGAAACGCAACTTTTTTTGGTTCCAAATGTAACTTTATAATATTAATACTACTTGATTGGCCAGTAAGCGTACAGTCAGCTTGATGGTAAGCAGTCACCACGCCGTTTGAGCGCTTGCAACACTGAATGTGATTATCTCTACTGGCGACCTTACTATCCTAATGCAATAATGTGATCTTCTGTAAATTACCTACATATACTCACACCTGTAGGGGTAGGCAGAGGTTTTGTAATCACAACACCCACTTTTCACTGAAGATGATTAAGTGCCAAAGTGGCATACAGGTGAGTACATCGTCTGTAAATTACAGTCCTGAATTAAAATCCTAACCTATCTGTGTCAAACTAAGATATAAGCTAATTACTATTCTAATTTCAGTCAGGGCCTGTAGATAAAGTGACATTATCCTCACGCTTCGCTTGTAGAAACGTTACAAAATATATGGGAATGACATATGTCACGTGACAAATTTATGTCAGTCTCATATATTTTGTATCGTTCCTATTAACGCAAGCGCGAGAGAATGTTAATTTGTCTAAGCCTACAGACGTGAATATTATAAGTTACAGTCACAAACAAACTCTTGCATTCCAACTTTAATGTGATTGTACCTACTTTAGAATTAACCGATAGATAAAATAGCCATTCCCTGTAGTTGGAAACTAAGCTGGCAGTAAATTATCTAGCTGCGCCGAGTTTCCGTTTGGATATCGATGTTTTTAACTTGAAAATAATGTTCACATCCAGTATACACTCAATTGGTGGAGTTGAATTTATTTGTTTACGGCTTGCAATCTCATATTTATACCACTTCAGGGACCCTTTTGGAGGCGCATAGATAAGCTAAATAAGCTGCATCCAAATAAAAGTACATTTAAAAGTGATTTTTCTGCTAAAAGCATAAAAAAATTTATTTAGGTTATTTAAATATTTATCTAGTTCTAAAGATGTCAAAAATTGTATTCCTCTATGCAAACAGCCACTGAGAAGCCTCACTTCAAAGTTAAATACATAATAGGTAAGTATAATAAAAGGTTTCAACAAGCCGAGTACGAAAATATAAGTCTTACACATTATCTTTTAACAAATTACTTCAGCATTTTAAGGGCTATTTGCGTTATTTAGTACTTGAACTTTATGAAGTAATTGAATTAGTGACACCATTCTTAAGTTCATTTTTCTTAAGGAGGAATTAATTTAGCCTTTTTGGAGCAGCTGCATATTTTCATTGTTCTCGTTTACTTTGCAAACATAATTTCATGGGCTATTTCGCGGAACCCAAGACACTCTATAGCATCAGCTATCTGCCAGTGAAAGTTTGGCTAGAATCGGTCATTTGTTTCAGTTCTGATGGGGCTATCTATGAGAAATCGAGGGGCACTTTCGAAAATCTTATTGGCGACTAGTGCGTTTGTTTATTATTTTCATTAAGTATTTGAAGCTTTACATTTTAATGAAAGTATGGAGCGGATCTGATGATGGAGCCGAAAAACAGTCGTGTTTGGGCTTGATTAATTCGTATTGATGAGAACTTCACACCTTTGTGGGTTGATGGTGAGGGTGCACTTTGTAAAATGTCACAGAAAAGCTTGAGAAAAAAGGGAAAAATAAAATGATGGGAAATAAATTACTTGCTTTAGAAGTTGGTGCCAAACTTCAAAAGTAAGTAATTTATTTGACATAATATTATTTTTCTCTTTTTGAAGGCGATTTTACTTTTTTTTATCTGAAGGTTTATTATTAAAGTAGCGAAAAAAACACGCTTTCCTGCAGGTAGTACTGCATACATTTTTATTTCAAATTATAGAATCCGGCTGTCCTAGAATTTAAACAGATAAACGGTTCATATCTTTTCGATTCTTGCATTTCTAAAGTAAAAATAACTGAGCAACGTTCATAAATGAGATGTGTTTGTACGTCACAATGAAGTATTTAAAACAAAATATTGTATGCTTAATGAACAATTTAATAGGCTCATATATTAAATAAACAGAACGCGTTTAATTAATTTTGTTTTGTAGGTTCTGGCAATAAATAAATTAATATCAAATTACGGATGTTATTCATTATAATATGGACAGGTTTGAAACGTCTAGTTAAGGATAATTATTCCCCTGGCCGTATCCCATGCATTCTTGGGGTCGGCACTTGGTTCAACTTGATGTGGCTGATCACCTGATTTTTATCGCAACCCATCGCAACCCCTTTTACGAAGAAAATCTGTGATCTGGGTTAAATAATTCATCAGATTATTTTAGGCCTTCGACAGACCGGTAATGAGTTTCAAAGATGATAGATTTACGAGACCGACGGCTTAACGTGCTCTCCGAGGCACGGAGGAAACCCATCAAATTACTGGCTAGGGATAGGGTTGCTTTACTTCGCTGATCGAATGATATGCGCAATAGCAACTGTGCCACGAGCTCCTCTAGTTAAATATAAGTGACTGCATCATCTATGGAAAAGTCTATTTGAAAATGATAATAATGTAGGTATGTCGAATGTATAGTCAATAATTTTTTTATAAAATTTCAATGTATGTCAATCAACTTTGAATGTAAATTTTAATCAGATATATTTAATCGATGGAGATGATATTTGATATACACGCTTATTTTGGTTGTAATGCATGCTCAGCTAATGCATGCTCGATCTAATTTCAATATGACGGATCAACCAAGATGGCGGACTAGTTTTTTTCTACAATCACAGGTATCAATCAAATGAAAGGGCTTGCTTATTATTTTCCTGGGATAAGGTTCAGTGAAACAAATAAATTGAAAATTAAAACGCAAAATGTTGCAACGCATTTTCGTAAAAAAATCCATATATAGTAGTGATCAGTATCCATATATAGTAAGTCAGGCAGTAGTCAACCAGCAAGGCACATCTAGTTGATAAAATACACCAGAGATATAGAGGGTATAACTTCCAAAATGTAAACTCAAGAACGCGGCCGCCACACTGGCAAAAACGACAGCACTCTTCGAACTATTTCCATTGTGTTTTGGATGAATCGCGTATTCTGTTAACCTCGGCGAGTATTTACAATGGATTCCTTGACCCATATCCCAAAGGCGTCATGTCTTTGAGACATGGCTTCTCTTGAAGTATTTAACAATGCAACTTTGGTACCTGTTGGGTTTAACAGTAGATTATATAGGTTGCTAACTCTGCAACCTAGTTAAGCATCCAAACACCCAACTACTTCGGAGAAGAAAACCTATTACTAAGACTACGCTGTCCGGCTGTATGTCAAAAGTTTAAAACAATTTTTATACTTTTACATACGCTTTTCAACCACAATTAATGTCAAATAGTCATTCTGAAGCGATGCGCTTTTATTCGGTGGCAGGATTTACTCTTAGATCGAGATCATGCGTGAGAGCCAACTATGATCGTTTAAGCAGCGCGTATTAAGTAAGTGAACTTCTGAGCTTTGACGTTTATTTTGGGACCGTTGAATTAAACGTTAAAGCTAAGAATTTAGTAATTAGTAGCTAAAAATACGTTCTGCGATAATCTCAACGGAGATTAGCTATCCGAGCAGGAGATATTATAGTGCACAAATGTGCGCGCAAACACAGGAGCACTATTTATTCCCTCACTTTCATAGTCCGATGGGAGGCAATCCGATACGACTGGAGAGAGACTACTCAAACGATGTAGCCACTGCGGTAAATACAGGGTTGTTGAAAATTATTTTAGGGATTGAACTCACGTCATCTTTCTTCACAGACAGGGCTACTGAAAACCGACTATTAACAACTCTGACTAACACTTCGTTTTCCTAGCTATATTTAGGTAATGGCCATAAAGTGCCGTTACAGAGGAATTAATGAAATTTTAATAATACCACTGATTTCCATGCGCTAGTTACATATTGTTGCCAAAATGTATTATTTCTTATGTAGCATAATACTTGCTTCGTATTTGCGGGAGCCGTTCCAACTTTGTGGTTCAACGATTCGGAATAGAATATACGTCATTATGTTAGCAACCCAATACACCTACACATTCTCTCTCCAAAATAAGTTGAGAAACTATAATATTTTTAAGGAAGATCTCTAGTTATCTTTAGTGTAAAAGTTTTTGTGCGGCGACAGAACAGACGATTCTGGTCAAAAGGTATTTTCAGTGCTGTTTATTTTAAGAATAAGACGTCAAGTTATTAAGTCTTTTACGTAACATTGTGTGAAAACTTTATGTGACGCGGTTTGTGGGGATGGAACATTTTGTAAAAGTAGCTTTGATAGTTTTTTACCTCTTTAAGATCAAATGGTTGGAATCACAGGACATTATTTATATTGTTATAGGTTTATTTATATTGTTTGCATATTCAATGTGACAAATTCACGCTATAGGACCTAACAAAAACAAAAATATGTTTAAACGTTGACGAATTTGCGTAGGTATCAGTGTGGAAATGTGTTGAATAATATTTTTTGTAATTCCACCGAAACCCACCTTCGAAAAACATTCAACACATTTCCAGGTACACAAATTTATTAATTTATTTCACGGAATCCTAATTTTTAAGATAAAGGTAGGGTCTCAATAGAGCGCGAGTAAGCGCATGCGCAGTTATCCTCACTACTTTCGCTGAGTGCTCGTAACTCGAGACGACATTGACATCGCTGTAACAAGTCATCGCGTTGAAGTAGATGCAGATTTATATGGGATAAAATTAGTGTCATCTATGGGCCGAAAGATGGTGCTGTTTCGATCCTATACAAATCTGCGCTTACGTCGATGGGGTGACTTGTGACGACGGCAGTGAAAAGCTCGCTCTAGGCCCTCTGTACCACCTTAAGATCTAAGTTAACGAAGGATTTTCATCGCCAACTTTTCTTCTCACTAGACCTAAATTGTTTTCTTTACGTAACAGAGCAAAACCCGCTTTATATTAAAGTCTATAAATCAGTCCATTCGCTAGCATTGCACAAAACCTTTCCTGTACCTTAAGTCCTAGTGAGAAAAAAGCCTGGTATAATAATGGTCGAAACCCAACAAACCTAATCAAAAGTAGTGAGAAGTCCTGACCTTTTTCCTACTTGCTAATCCCATTACCGGGGCATTGATTAGTGGGAGTGAAATTGATCCCGAGCTCAGCTGTGGAAACAAACTTCTTGCTTACCCTGCAAAGAGCGCATTTATTTATTCTATGTTCTTGTAAAATTTTATGCTTTGAAAAAGGTTCCTGATACCCGTATTTTACCGTGAAAAGCTTCTAAATACAACATTCTAGTGAAATAATCAAATCGAATATATACGAATTTACAGTATAAACACCTTATTCTATTCTCTTTAACCTATTTCACAATTACTTAACGAAAATACATTTGATTTTATATGTTTGGGCTTACAATAAATCCCAAAAATAGGGTTGGGATGTTGCTTTTATTGGAAAATGCCAATACATTTGGTAAAGATCATTAATAAGCTAATTATAAAGGTGATATATCAATTCGAAAAACGACCGTTAATTTCGGAGAGCAACGGCTTTGAACTGCAATCATTGAAACGCACCTAAAGTGTTCTTCGAAACGCATCATATAATTCTGCTAAGATAATCAAAGTTAAAATATTCTTCATTCTTCTTAAAATATTCTATCCATTTATTCTATACAGATAATTTTTTCACTTAATGCATATTATGAAATATCTACGGAAGGTAGTAACATAGAGAAACATTTTTTTTTTATTTTCTCTGTCTGTCTGTTTGTCTCTGAAGCGGCTGGACCCATTTAAACGGGTCTTTCAGTGAAAGTTAGCTGATGTTACAAGGAGTAACTTAGAATACTTTTTTTTAATTACGGTTCCGTGAAAAAAACCACTCATGAAATTAAATCTCAGCGGGTGAAACCACAGGGCAGAGCTAGAGTTTTAATAAAATTTAATATTATAATAATTTGGAACAACAATGAAATATGGATAAGAGCATGGACGATTCGAAATAAAGGATATCGATAGAGATTTTAAAAACTATCCTACGTTTAGCTTGGTCTATTTTGTCTTAATAACCAAAAGTACTAGGACGCCAGAATTTAAAGGAGGTGTCATCGCCTAGCGTTAATTCGCGAGCTTAGAAGTTTAGAAGTGTGCGTTACAGTAGAGACATTCAGTAGAGATACCGTAGAGAGTAGAAACGATGACTAAAATTACAGCACATCGATAAATGACCTAACTTATGAAAATAAATATATCTATCCAAAATATACAGCGTCCTATAAAATGTTGCCTACATCAGCCCCAGCACATACAATTTTGCATACATGGTTACGTGTCTGAAAATTGGTGTGAGCAGATGTTCCAAAGCTTTCGCTAAAGTAGAATATAAATAAATATGATAACAGAAAGGCTCTTTAGGAGATGCACAAATTATGGTAAAGCCTAGAACACTCACCCTGGTACTTTAAACAAGGTACTTTATTAAATGTAGCGCTGAGTTCATTTCTCAGACGAAGTTCGCAGAATTAAGTATTTAAAGTAGGCTTCTGACAACACTTGAATAGGAAGTAATTATAGCTAAACAGTATTTCCGAGAAGTGAGCGATCTTGTTTCTAGAGCAGCATTACATACTAAGCGTTTAACTAAATTTGTTTTAAAAAAAATGGCGTAGAAATAAAATGTATTGCATTAAAATAATTGAGAATAATTTACTATATTACGTAATAACTCGAATACTTCATGATTTTTATTACATGTGTTATATATAAAAGGTGATGCAGTTATTGAGTGTATATTAAACTAGCTTCCGTCATCGATGTCGCTTGGGTTTTATTAAGGATCCTCTTATTTAATTCGATTAACAATAGCCTATGTTACTCAGTGATGTTTAAGTATTTTAATAGGGAAATATTTCTTTAAATCCGTTTACTATCTTATTTGCTTATTGATATCAGAGCGTATTTGTTTCAAACAAACAAAAAAATGTGTACCACTTTATAATATTGGTATAATTACTCTCAGCCTCGTTGGTCTAGTGGTTAGTATGTTCGCCTGCCGATCAAGAAGTCCCGGGTTCGATTCCCGGGTCGGTCCTAAATTTATATTGGGTTTTTCTGTCAAGAAATTCACAATAAAATGCCCGGAGTTTAGAAGTTGGCGGTGTTTCCACCCCCGTGCCTCGGAAAACACATTGCACCGTTGTTCCTACGCCTGATCTCTCTCCAGTCGTGTCGGATTGCCGTCCCATCGGACTATGAGAGTGGGGGAATAAAGAGTGCACCTGTGTTTGCGCACACACTTGTGCACTATAATATCTCCTGCGCACATGGCTAATCCTCGTTGAGATTAGCCGCCGTAACCGAAATTCGGTAGGAGATCATTATAATTACTCTAAAATTCCCCATACACTCGTAATTCTAGAAGCTCTTATAATATAAGAATACACTCCTATACTAATATTATAAAGAGGAAAGATTTGTCTGCAAGTATGTTTGTAATGAAATGGCTCAAAAATTACTCCACAGATTTTAAAAGTTCTTTCATTATTTGAATGCTATATTATCACCGAGTAACATAGGCTATATTTTAATCCCCGTTCTCCCACGGGAACGGGAACTAGGCGGGTAAAACAGCGTGACGTCCGCTAATCTCTTATAAAATACTAGGAAATCCTCTCATAATAGAACAAGCGTCGTTTACTCCTCCTATAGCCGTGAGTTCATCTGAGTCTCTTGTTTCAGTGTACTGAAATGTTACATTGTGTTCCAGCATTACTTTCAACCTAATTGAAAGTCTGAAAGTCAAGTCATTATTATACCATTACTCGTTGGTCTAGTAGGAAAACTCTTTTTGGTTGTTAAGTACAACAGTAGGTACCTAATTGCCTTAATTGCCCGCCCTGTGGCATGAATTTTAAGCATACGGAAGTTCGACCCCCATGCATTAGTTAAAACAGACGCACCTAGGCATACTTACGAGCATCTTGCTCTATTGTCACTACTGTACCCCATATTCATAAAAATAAAATACGCTCACGCCATCCCAGAAGGGTCCCCGAAGGGGTAAGCAGAGGTGTTGTAACAACAGCATGAGTGTGAATTCATCACGTCTTTGAGTTACTTCTCACAAACATGCAGGTTGGTTAGTATGAAATTACTGCACATAACTTTTTATAAAAACTCATTGGTACAGGCCCCGCTTCATAAGCATATTCACGTAATCATAACTATGTATAGGTTGTAAATTTTTAAACGTTGTCGCTTAATGTTGCGATTTAGTGTGGCTCAAAAGTAGTTGATCCGCCATCCTCCACCACATTTTGAACCACGTTAAAACGCGATGTCAAGCACACTGGGGGCCTACCAAGAACTTCTAAGCTTTGACGTTTCATATTGTTACCGTAAAATTAAACTTCATAGTTAAGAAGATCTTATTACTCGCTCTTAAATTATCATAGTTGGCTCCCGTGGACATGCTCCGAGATTCATCTCGGAAAGTGCTTTCAAGCACTCACGCGTCTATCTCATCTCGCCTATCAACGATTCTTGATCAGCTCTTAAATTTTCATACTTGGCTCCCGTGGACATGCTCCGAGATTAATCTCTGAAAGTACTTTCAAGCACTCACGCGTCCATCTCATCTCGTCTATCAACGATTCATGATCAGTGGAGGAAGTCGTCCTCCTGATATCTCTTTCTTTTGGGCCTCGTGTTCTGTTGTTTCAAAAGTCGAGTCATGCCCGTATTTCGTTGTAATTCCTTGCCTAGGATCCAAAAATAATGAAGAAAAAAATAGCAAAGGCGCTAAAATGAAATGGTTGCCTAGTACGTAAGTGCTATTGCTTGTTTCTGTTTTAATATATTTTATTTCTCGACATTGAACTGAATAGTTACTGATTCTAATCACAAACGTGTCAGAGAAATGTTGAGGACACTCAAGGTGGGCAGTTTATTACAACGGATTTAGGTTGTTATAATATAAGTAGGGTTAAATACTGCGAGTTAACGTAACGAAGGTGGTAAGTGTTTCGTAATTTTAGAAGTTAAGGTTTCTGAAGGCTAGCCGCACACACGCATTAATATTGTCAATTAAATCAAATCAAATAATGTTATCTATACATCTGTACAGATAAATAAAATTGAAGTGTCTGTTTCCAAAATAACAGCTATTCACTAAACGCATATGAAAGTATATACGGTACTGACTAAAAAAACTAATTTTCAAAATGTTTCTCGGTCTGTCTGTCTGTTTGTTCCGGGTGATCTCTGAAACGTCTGGACCAATTTTAATGGGACTTTCACTGGCAGCTAATGTTACAAGGAGCGACTTAGGGTATTTCTATTTAAAAAATAACATTTTGGTGCCGCTTGAATTAAATTAAAAATACGCGGGTGAAGCCATAGGGGGGTATATGAGGGGGGTAATGAAGGGCATAGGTAGTTCAATATAAGGGACATTGAACTTCATATACAACACTAACATAAGTTAATGTACTACCATTTCCAAATAAAAGCCTGACAGGAGAAGAAACTAAAGTGTGGGAATAAAGTGCAAATTGACATTAATATTGTGTGTGTGCGGTTGGGCGAAAGATAGTCACCGAGCTCGAAGGACCAAAGTAAGACGCCCAGATCGATAAACCGCAATGATTATAGATTACAGAGAAAACTAACTGAAATAGTTACTTTTATAAGAGCAGGTGCCTTCACGAGTAATGAGCGCTCAGCGAAATTAGTCGGTTGCTGCGAATGTTTTTTACGCGTCGCGCCATACGGACAGACAGATACAGATCCATAGAATGACTGTAATGAAATATTCAAAATACAAATTGTTATCGCTAATTGTATAAGTGAATTAGCGGTATGCGAATGCGATTCACATTTAATCAAATAACTCTCGAACAATAACGGACACAAACAAAAACACAATGAAATTGTACTATTCAATTTAACTTCCAAAACTGTGGAGGTAGTTTTATTTACCGGTATAAATGATATTCACGGTGTGTGCGTAGTTTTTACAACTCACTTATAGGAGTTAGGGAAACAAGAACTTAACCCATTCCGACTTCTTATCCGATCAAATCCGCTTCTTATGCCGAATTGCCGAACATTTGGGAGCACGCACATATATTATGCAGTCTTACTAGCCACTATACGACTATTATTCAGACTCAAAGTCTAAGAAACAATCATCTTGTTGAAAGTTTCTTGGACAGCCCACTGTTTCGGTGCGTGGGCAAAGGGTTCAGTTGTTAGATGACTTGAGCATTTACAAATTTATGATAGGAAATTCTACTTGCAGACGGTGGGACCTTAATATTTAATTACTAATAAGTAGAACGTTAATATTATTTCTGTATTCATAGTCCCTCACTGAACTAATAAAGTCCCATACATATGCTCACGCCTGTATTCCTCCAAGGGGTAGGCAGAGGTGTTGTAATAACAACACCCACTTTTCACCGAAGATGATTAAGTGCCAACATGACAGATTGTGAGTTTATCGCCGTCTCATTCAGGCTATAGTTACTTCTTCACCGTAAAACACGTGCAGTGAAAGCACTACACATAATTATATAGAAAAAGCCATTGGTACAGGCCCCACTGGGATTCGAACTAGCGTCGCTTGCGTCGCTTGCGAAGCAGGCGACTGCTCAAACACCAAGGCCACCACGGCTATGCTTGGTAAAGCCACGGATAATAACTTGGTAATGTTATTCGCTTTGGAACAAAGGTCAATAATATTGTGATCAATAATATTGGCAAAGGGTTAATTAGACGTTCAAATAATGTTTCACTGTAAAGTACTTGATTTACATTTTAGGAAGCTACGGCAGTGGATAACTATATAAGAGACTTTATGAATATATGTATGTATAATAGTGGAGGTTCACGACTTATAAAACGACGGGTCGACGCAATGTGTTCTTCTCTTCCATTCGGCTTTATCATCCGTCATATCTTACCGTATCCTACTAATATTATAAACGCGAATGTTTGTATGTATGGATGTATGTTGGTTTCTCTTTCACGCAAAAACCAATGAATGGATTTTGATGAAACTTTACAATAATATAGCTTATTATACATCAAAATAAAATATGCCCAAAATATAAAAATAAGTCAGATCCTACGCAGACAGAGTCGCGGGCACCAGCTAGTATGTACATAATATAGTTTTACAAAGGCGGTTAATAACCGTAATGATGAATGAATGCATTCATGCGCAATTTTCCCCACTATTTTTCGTGAACGCTCCCAGGAAGGCATCATGATATTAAATTAGGGCATCAAACAAATAATTGCTATCAAATTCAAATTCAAAATATCTTTATTTGAATAGACTTCTTACAAAGTACTTTCAAATCGTCAGAAGGACACAAAATACATTATACATGATTATAAATGTAACCACCGGTAGCTTTTGTTGAGAAGAACCCGGCAAGAAACTCAACAATTACTTTTTATAAAAAAAAAATTTTACAATGTTGTTGGTTACAGTATTTATATCTCATGAATATAAGCCCATGGACACAGTTCAAATGCTCAATTGTCAAATATAATAACTAAAATATTACAAATATTTGTGAGCATGGCAAATTCCAGCCAGTCAAACCAAAGACCAAACTAAGATTAATTAATTGTAGCAGAAGTACAGTGTCAATGGGATTATTTACAATAAAATATCATGAACAACAATGAGAACACAACATCTTAATTTGACTTTCCAGCATAATATACTGCGTAACTCTCTACGCAGCTTTGTAAACTAATCCTATTTTAAAGCGTTGTGTTGCTATACCGGATCGGGATTTGTAAAATTGAGATCTACAACGAGTTTTCGAATTGAACAGTAGCGTTTTAGGGAGGGTTTTGAATAAACCTAAGGGATTACTGCTTGTGTATCATAATAAGGCTAATCTCATACGCTCTGTGCAGATTAATGTTTAAGTTGTAATGTGTGTAGGTATGTATATGTAAGCCTAATTACATATATGAGGATGATTTTTATTTGATGACCTTTACACGACTGACCACGACGTGACACCCCTTACTAGCATGCACTGCTTGAATGCTTAGAGTCTCGTGGGTGCGTGCGTCTGTGTGAGTGTGCCGTTTCGAGCGATTTCTTCCTGGTTTCCATACTGCTAGTAAGCACATATTTATACTAGCTTCAATTATATGTGCTAGCGTACTAACTGCCTCGTTAGTCTAGTGGTTGGTAAGTTCGCCGATCACGAGGGTTCGACTCCCGTGTCAGGTTAAAAATTGTTTTAGGTTTTTCTCTAAAGAAAGTCACGATAAATGCCCGGAGTTTGGAAGTTGGGGTGGTTACAGCCCGTGCCTCAGAAAGCACGTTAAGCCGTTAGTCTTACGCCTGATCTCTCTCCGGTCGTGTCGGATTGCCTCCCATCGGACTTTGAGAGTGAGAGAATGAAGAGTGCACCTGTGTTTGCGCACACACTTGTGCACTATAATATCTCCAGAACAGATATCTGATTCTCGTTAAGATTAGCCACCGATTACGAAATTCGGTAGATTAAAATTATGTGCTAACGTGCATTGTTACGGTTTTAAAGTAATCTCTTTTTTAGTCAAAAACTATATTTTCAAAACAAATTTAGCAATGGAATACCATAGACATAGATATTCTGATGGCCAATGCGTACTCAATACCGATTGATGCATTTCAGCAACGTTTAATTATAAAAGACACTTAAAATCATTTATAGTATGAATTAAATCTATTGTTTTTGTTGCGATTGTTTCGCGCATATTATCAATATATATATATATATAAGTTAATGTACTAAACTTTAAGATAAATTTTCAATACGATTAAATGCAGTTTTTAAAATAAAATCACAAAATATTTATAACACAAGAACAAACATTAAATTATATAAAATGATGAAATAAATAAAATACCTGCCTGGGAAGGCATGGTAATGTCTCTTAATCCAAATGTATTAACATCTTCATACATTCTCGTCAGTTTGGATATCGTCTACGTTTCCATTCTAATTGATCGACGAGGATACAATAGTGTAAAGTTGCTCGTTACGTGTGTTTAATAATATTGTAGTATATTAAAAGAACAGTATTTTCCGAATTAAGTATTACCGTATTACTATACTTAAGCTCACGCCTGAATTCCCCGAAAGGGTAGGCAGACGTGTAGTAATAATAACACCCACTTTTCACCGAAGATGATTAAATGCCAACGTGACAGACTATCGCCGTCTCTGACACCATACGTCTTTGAATTACTTCTCAGACATATGCATGTTACGTAGGTTTTATCACGATGTTTTTCTGAGTTTTTACAAAAACTCATTGGTTCAGGACCCTCTAGGATTCGAACTTGCGTTGCGGTGCCTTCGCCTCTATTCTCGAAAGCACATTAATAGTTTTAAAACACAAATCAATATTTGATTATTATAAAATAAGAACGATGTATATTATAATGTGGCCCGTGTGTGCAACATCATTCGTAACGGAATATCAAAACGCACCAATTTTCCCTCGAAGATTTTCCATTTCCGATAAAGCCTCTTTTAGTATGTATTTAGCGAAGAGCTAACACAAGCAAGATATTTTGTTTAGTGAGTAAGAAGCTTACATGTTGTTTTAGAAATTAGTCTTTAAAAATGCAAAGCCAAATCCGCTCAGGGCCTGCTCTGAATATAGCTTAAATAATGAAACATGTTAAACCGCTTTAAAAACATATAATCGCGAAACGCTCTCACGTTGTGCTAGATTATTTTGAAGATGAGTTGAAGAAATAGTATATTGTTGAAGTACGATACTATTAAGTAATTTATAGTCATTTAATTACAATACTATCTTCCTTACAGATGAGGAGTTCGTAGCACAGTTGCTATTGCGCATTTCATTCGATCAGCCATTTAAGCAAACTTAACCCTAGTCAGTATTTGGAGGGGTGACCGCCCGAGCTTCCTCCGTGTCTTAGACAGCACGTTAAGCCGTCGGTCCAAATAGCCAATTTATCATCTTTGGCAATAATTACAGGTCAGTCGAAGGCCTAAAATTTTCTGACAACTGGTTTAATCTAGATCACAGATTTTCCTCGTCAAAGGGATATAAAAATCAGGTGATCGGCAGCATCAGGTTGACTTGATTCAACCCTGCTAACCCCAACAATGTATGGGATACGGTCAGGGAGATGATGACTATCTTCCTCACAGTAGACCAAATAATGCTACTTGGAGGGTGCAATAACTTCAAGGAAAGGTGGAGCAGGAGTTGAGTCACGCTAGCAATATTTGCATTATGTTAGCACAGGGACTTCATTCGTTATAAGGTTCATCAGGTACAGGTGTGTTATTCTTTATGGTTTCTCAGCGTCGAGCTCAACGACGAGCGTTGGTTTCATTCATGGGAAATTGATACATAATACATAGTATAATAAAAAAATGTTAAGATAGACCCACAAATACAATTTGTGCACTTTACAATTTGATCCCGACATTTATTAGCTGTTTTATGGATGTCGTGTGAATGGAGCAAATATATAAACCTTCACATTTATTATTACTTATGACCCTATACTATATAAGCTTAGTTCGCCCTGTGAGCTGAGTTACAGGGTAACAATATCTTCTCTATAGGTCGTTAAACTTGCGACAGACGTGTGTTGAAATAGTATCTTAGACGATACTTAAATACTTGATTAACTTTATTCGTATTCTATTTCATATGTCATCTTACACCTTTAAACCAGTAATTCTTGTACATATAAAGGTAAAAGGTATCATAAAATATAATTACAATCCGACAATAAATTTCGCCGACATATGTCAAGATACGATAGCTCAGAGTGAGGCTGCCAGCTTACGGGGCGATAACGAATTTAGAGTCGAGTCTGCGGGTCAAGTCTGATGTAGCCGGTTTGATTTTTTATTTTTTTTTTCTTTTGTTTAAAGTTTAGTTTTCAAAAGGTCAACCAGGTTCATTCACAGTAAGCTTTATGTAAACAAACAAAAGCTGAAAATTGTAGCTGCTTCGGTAACGGCTCTTGATATGATTTACTTATTCAGCTTGAGAAAATTATTTTTAAGCAAGGCTTTATTTAAATACTATCACAACGTCAAATAGCTGTCTGTTATATGGGACGACTGGGACGAGTACCTGTTTGTATCTCATGGTTGGATAGTAAGAGGAGCAACTCGGTTTGAAAGGAGCTCTCGTACATGTATAGAAGCGGTATAAAAATAAAACATACAAAGAAGACCGGCTCCCATATTTTTGCTGTAACAAGCACACACAATTTTGTTAAAATGTCATATGGGGCAAGCGGGTGATCGTGCTCAGCCCCAGCAAAGGGAAGATCTTTAAGTCAGCCTGTAATGTCTGGGGAAACGCAGCTCTAGCTGGTCTAGTTCTTCCTTTCCGAGCTCTAAAGCTACTTACTATGCAAGAAAACGAGGAGATACAACTCAACTTCATTAATGTGAAAAAAAATTACCACTCTCTGAAGCACTAGAATCTCCATCGCAATATTAGATTATTTCTATGCATGACACACATGTGTACATTCAATTCTTTTTTAAATGCTCAGAAAAAATACGAAAACGAGGCGAGACTCGAACTCCCGTCCTCTGCAAACCGTGCAATTGCACTTCCAACTGAGCTACTTGTGATTCCAGCTCATGCGTCGAAATTTTCCTTCCTTCTCTTGTTTGCGGTTTTAGGGGCTCCATCTAGACATTGTGATCTAATAGATTCGATTGCGATTAAACAATGTGTACGACAATTGTCGACTGATGTAGGAATCCGACCTTATGTTACCTTTATATTTTATGATAGCAGCTAGATGTCATTCAGTCTATTGAAGGAGCGGGTCAAGTGTTGGGCACACTTACACTCTCACCCCGATGTCACAGTTTTTTATCTTTATAAGTGAAAGAGGATAGGTTTCAAGTGTTTTATTTTACTCCAAATATTTTTTTCGAATACTTCAGGAGATAAGCTTTTTTGCAACAGGATTATACTAATGAATAATATTTGTTTCGTCAAGGGCAGATAGAGTAGAGGTACGTATATATTGTTTTTTGTACCGAATACAATTTTATTTGCTTCCAATGCGGTCAATTCGGTAAATTGTCAAGTAATGAGTTTTATAGAATGTTACTAGAATTACACTAAAACCCGCTTTTGTACAGTTTAATAACATATTCATTTATTCGTGCATATGCTCACGCTTGTAACCCCCAAAAGGGTAGCCAGAGATGTTGTAATAACAACACCCACTTTTCACCAAATACGATTAAGAGCCAACGTGATAGATGGTGAGTCTATCGCGGTCTCAGGCACTATACATACGTCTTTGAATTACTTCTCAGATATAATAGTTTCCTCACGATGTTTCCCTTCACCGTAAAGCACGTGGTGTGCAATCACTGCACATAAGTTTTTATAAAAAAAAATTGGTACAGGCCTCGTTGGGATTCAAACTTGCGTCACTTACGTAGCAGGCGACTGCTCAAACCCCGAGGCCACCACGGCTTAAATAACATAAATTGAAAATTATTCCAACCACTTTACATAATTTCCACCAACCTCTTACAGTTCTAGATAAATAAAAGTACCCTAACGAACCTAATTAGGTAGGTTAACTCACAGTAGAAAGCAAACACAATTACAAAATATGTAACAATTTACAATATGAAATGTAATTTAATGAAATGCGACAATTTTTAATTACAATACACAGTTCTCCGTTTCTTTTTAGTTGGAGTAGAAAGCTTAATTGGAACTTTTTCTTTGTAATTACGTTGACAAAAAATAAATTTGCTTAACTCACGCTTTTTCTTAAAGGTCCCCAAAAGCGGAAGGCAGTATGTTAGTGTAACTACTTATCATCGATGCTAACTATGAGCGTCGTGACGGATGGTGAGTCCATCCGCGTCTCAGACAATAAAGATGCATAATTATGCAAGTTTCTCCGCAGAATTTTCCTTTCGTGAGCCGTGGTGGCCTTGGGGCTTGAGCAGTCGCCTGCTACGCAAGCGACGCATGTTCGAATCTCAGAGGGGCCTGCATAAACGAGTTATTCTTAAAACTTATGTGCAGTGATTTCACACCAAGTTCTATACGGTGAACGAAAACATCGTGAGGAAACCTGCATATACCTGAGATACTTCTCAAATTCAAAGACTTATGTATAGTGCCTGAAACGGCGATGGACTCACCATCTGTCACGTTGGCACTTAATCATATTTGGTGAAATATGGGTACTTCTGCTTACCCCTTCTGGGACCCAGCTGGGATGCCGTGAACATAATATTTTCAATCTCGTAAAATACTGAATTGCCCACTGAAAATTGGAACTTACGTCTCATGTGAAACAGGCGACCGTTCAAGCCAACCACCATAGTTTGATCTTTAACACGAATTTTCAAATGTTTATAGTGCTCGATAATTTTTCTATCGAAATTGTCGTATTTCAAACTTATGACGCAAACAAAAAATGGCGAACCGTAATACCTACGTAAAAGTGAATTTCAAAAGCTGAACATAAATAAAAAATGTAATCGCTATCGTTGGTTATTTATGAAGGTCTATTCTTGCTGGAATAAATAAGCTCCCGTTAAATGTTACTTAATGGATGGTGTTACCAATTTTTCATGTATTTAGAACGGCGTTGGTTTTTACGCATTCTAAATTAACATTAAGGAATTTGCCTATTGTTTCAATTTTTTATCCTATATTATCTATAAATCCACACATCTATATAGATAAATAAAATTGAAGTGTCTGTTTGTAATTCCAAAATAACAGCTTTTCCCACCGTGTTCTTCGCGATGAAGGAAAACATCGTAAGGAAACCTACATATGTATGAGAAGTATTTCGAAAAAAGTATGTATAGTGCTTGAGACGGCGATAGACTCACCATCAGTCACATTCACACTTAATCATCAAATCAAAAGTGGGTAAGTTTTGTTATTACAACACTGCCTACCCCTTCGAGGAATAGGGGCGTGAGCATACGTATGTAGTATAATAGCTGAAGGTTTTACGTCCCCGTTGAAGAAATACCAAAAATATTAAAATAAACAGAAACTTGTATGTAGAAAATATCCTTTTAAACAGATCCCTATCATAGGTTGTTCTCGGAATTGGAGCTCATTTTACTTCGGCAGTGTAAAACCGTGATATCATTGTGATATCTCCGGCTTCTGGCGCTGTAGCAAGATACAAAATAGACAAGTTAAATTTTAAGTTTGAAATATCTGAGTGAGAAAAAAAATCCATTTAAATCTCTAGTAGATCTCCGTTCTCAGTCAAAATGAACAAACAAACAGACAGAAAATACTTCCTCAAAACTTTATTATATATGCAAAGAACAGTACTTAAAACTAATTACGAGGAGAAAACTTGGCCGAAGTCGGTGACTTGTGATCGTGCGAAGAAGGCTGGCAGCATTGCGACGTTGAATAGCAATGCGGATTCTCTGAGCAAGAAAAGCCCCAGCCCACTTGGCACGAGAAGGTTCTACTAGGCAAGATGCAACCTCTTTTAAAAGTTGATGAGCATCCAGACCCCAAGGACCGCAAACGCAAAAAATATGTATCATTGTTCAAGGATACATATTTTTTGCGTTGCGCAAGCATATTTTCTTAAAAAAATGTGATTTGGTTTAGTAGATACACAGATCATTCGCTCAAATATATTGCAAGGTTTTATTTTAAATTTATTCAATAGAAATCTGATCAAAAGGCTAAATAAACAAAAAAGCTATCTGGCCTTCAACAAATATGTGCTCCGACAAAATTCACCTTTAAAAAGAAAAAAATTAAGATGCCAAAAATGTATAATGCATAAACGAAGAGTTTTGTTTCCCATAAAAAGCAGCATGCTTCCAAACATGGCACCATCGCAACCCTTTTCAGTGAAACAAGAAAAGTTTGCCATCAATATTAGTAGCTGTTGTATTGTACTTGATGCAAAGTTGGCTTAAATGTAAAACTCTCGGTTGGCGGAACAAGCGTTCAACTTTTGGCAACGCGGAAAGGAACTTGTCTTTTATTTGATTGATGCCTTCTCGTAATGATGTAAACACAAACAAGAACAGAAGGGGCCTTTCAATCTCCATTTTAAGAGGTGAGTGTTTAAAAACTGTTCTGCATACAAACGCAACGTCGTTAGCAACCTGGTAACGACAGCATATAATAAAAGCTTACAGAAGTTCGGCCCCTAACATCAGGCGCACGACATTACTACAAGTCGCTTGCGAGCGTCCGAACGTCGTCGCTTGACATTGCGTTAGGAGCTTTTTTTTTTGTGTAAAGACGTACAATATCCTACACTCGCGCTTATTAACGTTACCATGCAAAATGAAGAAAGCACACATGTCTCCAACGTAAAAACATATTTGAAACCTTTTGGGCCACTGTACCCCTAAACGAAGTAACAATGTCCTTGCGTTTGCTAAAACAAACGATACTAATGTATGGGAATGACATAAATCTGATTTGCAAGCAAGAAGTTTTGCAAGCACGAGGTGTGTTCCTACTCCTCGACGATTCAAATTCTTCTAAACGCATGTGTGCGAACGATTCATAGGCAGTGCAGCAATGCAGGGTTGACGTTCTGCTAACACAGACAATACCAAGTATAAGTTGTTTTGGTAATATTGCTGTTGTAATTGATGTGCATGAGAAGCAAAAAGATACAATCAGTGTCAAAAGTGGATATATTGTACTTCATGTTTAGTAACTTCAAATATGTAAAGTACTTCGGGATACAGATTTATTATTTTAAAAGGCAGGAGTGTGTAGTACCCCGAATACATGTTTAAGCGTTGTCGACATTCAAATGATTAAATGAATAGAGCTCTAAATATGTTGATCAACCATGTTTGGAATTCAACCTCGACTCGCCTCCGAAAAAGTATCAACACATTTTGAGTCACGCTAAAGCGCAAGGTCATTCGTGGTCATTTGACAAAAACTATACCTGAGATAACTGCTGCCTATGTAACGCTTGAAATATCAACTCCGTCACTTTAATTGAGAACTCTTAGCCCTCGTATACAAGCTATGATGTTCTTGTTTGCAAAAGCAATATAGACATAGTAAACTTATTCTTTCAACGGTAGTTATATGAAACTGCTTTCGACTCTACAAATATGGAAGTTCTGCGAAACTTTAGCAGTAAACTTATATGATTTCAGTATATTTCTCAACAAAGTTGTCTGTTAGGTTTGCTTTGTGAATATTTCATCCTGTGAAGACTTATTCTCATGAACTATAATAATTGTATGAATTATTTCGATAGTTTTCATAAGAGACTAGCTGTACCAGGATCCAGACGCGTAGAATTTTCTTGAAATAGTTTTTTCTACGTCTGTACCCTGTAGGTAAACTTTCACGTGCATTTAGTGACAAGCTGTTATTTTGGAATAGCAAAGACACACTTCTTTTTTTTTTATCTGTACGTAGTATGTATGTATATGTATAGGTAGATGTATAGATGAATAGATAATGGTGCGTAATGTAAACATTTCAAATATACTTTTCTATTGCTAACTCAAAATTTTCTATTGCTTTTGACGTGTAGCATAAACTCATGGACACGTTAATAAAATAGGGAATTTTCATTTTCCGTGACATTTTTACAGAAAACCCTTGAGAGAGTTACAAAATTCATAAAGTATCGCAGGAAAGCGTGCGTGTGTGACTCACATCCCCCGAAGGAGCACACGAAATGAGAGGACACTGCACAGAGTACTTTAATATAAACATAAATAGGTCAACATTATGCAGTAGCCTTATCCATTCGTTTATTTTACTGCGCAAGTAAATGTGACATGACTTTGTCAATAAAAACAGAAGGTCGCCAAGTCATTTACATTTTATTGAAGCATAAAAAATATAACGCAGTTATACGCATTAAGCGAGATATTGCTGAAAAACTCGTTTTAAAGTGATCAAGTTCTTTGTTGGAACGGTTACTGAGCATTATTGGTAAAGTTCTGAGAAGATAATTTTATATGTGGATGCTGATAAGCAATAATGTGTCAACCCACAAAAAGTCAAATTCAAAGGTTTTGATATATTTTGATAATGCATCACGGATTTAACATTCTAAAAAAGTGTTTCAAGTCATCTGAAACATAAAAGTACGTAAAAAATGGATTTATGTCATAAAACAAATCTTAAATCACGTATACAATCATCTTAAGACGCCATTTTCTCAAAACCAAGTTTATGCGGGTTGACACATTATTGCTTATCTGCATACATGTACAGTATTTATATAAATATAACTTCAGATATTTACTTAACGTCGCAACACTGTTTAATTTCACCAAAAACGAGTGACTGCATGTGACTCATACACACATCTACGTTATGACGATTTGTCTCTAGAACTAGATAACTTAAGGAACAATAATGTCGAGTTAAAGTAATTACATAATAATATAATAATACTATGCTCACGCCTGTATTCCCCGAAGTGGTAGGCAGAGGTGTTGTAATAACAACACCAACTTGTCACCGAAGATGATTAAGCGCCGTCTTAGGCACTGTACATACGACTTTGAATCACTTCTCAGACTTATGCCGATTTCCTCACGATGTTTTCCTTCACCGTAAAGTATGTATTGTAATCCTAGGTAAACTTCATAAATATCTTCTTCTCCGTCCATTCTTCAAGTCTGCGGATTATGACCACGGATGGCCGTCTGCCACGTTTCTTCAGATAATACGGCATTCCGCATATCTAAAGACCTGTGCTCCAAGTAAAGGTTGTAACATGTATTTACATTGACGATATCGCAACGCGCCCCAAGCGGTGAATTTAGGAAGTTTACGACTCCATACAAAAAAAAAGCGCAAAACGCAAGGTCAAAGACGGCGTTCGAACGCGGCATATCCTACTCTTGTGGCACTGTCTAGATGTCTACAAAATAAAGTAAATAATATATATGTACGTAAAATAAACATAATAATATAAGCTATTTACGTAAGAGAATAAAATAAATAACCGACCGAAGTAAATAAAGCCAACATCGTTACGAATGATGAGATGATGTATCTTATACAATAAATCGTAACAAGCGTTCCTCATACACATTTTTTACGTCAGTAATCTTCCTAATAATATACTCGTAGCTTGCAGAAATCCCCGAAATAATACCTCTTTGTTATTGGCTGTCAACCTGTCACTCAAGTAAAGGATTTTCTACAGATGAAGGTTAGATAACAACTTTCCCTTCTCGACGATTCTATAGCAATTCGGAAAAGTGGCTACTGTTTTTTACTACAAAAGAAATAAATAGGTAAATAATGGACGGACGTTATAAAACAGGGCCATTTAGTTCCAAACTAAGTAAAGCTTATATTATTGTTAACAGACAACGGATATAATTCATATATACATACAAACATAGGCTCACGCCTGTATTACCCGAAACGGTAGACAGAGGTGTTGTAATAACGACACCCACATTTCACCAAAATGATTTAGTGACAGATAGTGAGTCCAGCCGTCTCAGGCACTTTACATACGCCTGTGAATTACTTCTCAGCAAAATAAGTAAAAGTAAAGCACGTAACCACTGTACATCCGTTTTTAGAATAAGTCATTGGTGCAAGCCCCGCTGGGATTCGAACTTGCGTCGCTTGCGTAGCAGGCGACTGCTCAAGCCCAAGGCCACCACGGTACTTCTAGAACTTCTTTACAAATCCTCAGACTCAAGGCAAGCCCAATTATTTATCAAATAACATGTTTGGCCTGATTGTAACTGTCTGAATCGAATCACATGCATAGTAGTCAGGTACACTCACCATTACTTTACTGCTGAATACTTGACACTGATAATGCTGATGCTTTGAAAGTGCTTAATAAATATATTTTGATTTTAAATTTAACGGCCGCTTTACCATTTTTTTAAGCCGAAGACAAAATAAAGGAAAGCTATTCGATCTTACATCAGGTAAAAGTAAAGCCGACGACAATTTCTCGTATCTATTAAAACGCGTACCCTTTGCCGATACGTGTGCAAGTTTTTTCAATCAATTCCGATGACCCACTTTGTATTCAGATGGTTATTGAGTGTGGCAAAGTTTTCCGGTGCGCCGGCTCCACGCGGAAATAGGTAGGCAGCAACAACGTTTTTAAATCCAACACGATTTTTCTCCCCACTAAAATACTTACGATATGGCCTAACGAAATTACCTTTTCAAGAATGGCCTCAGCGTAACTTTTTATTAGCACTCACATTCGGTGGTATTAAAATTTATGAACCCAAGGTAAGTTATGTGGACCACTTATGGGCGCGCGAAACGATTCTGAGTTACGCTTCGCAGATTAGACGATTTTGTTCTAATTAAGGGTCTAGCTGAGGAGTAAAGTTTTGCTACACCGATTGTGGACCTCATTCTTGAGTCATTAAAGCACAGTATACCCATATTAAACTAGTCTTTGTAATGATGATTATTAATAGCAGGTGAATTTTTCAAATTTGAACACAAAGAAGGAATTATCTTCCTGGTAATTGTCCATTTACTGTGAAACTCGATGTTGACCTAGTTCTAAATGAACTACGTGAAGCAAGAAAGAAAATTGGTTAAACCGTTAGCCAATAATAAGCCAGTCCTGAGGTTTTTAGGTTTCCTTCAACGATTGAATAGTTTGACTATCGAGTATATTGACCAAACCAAACCCGGTGGTAACATTTATAATCATGTATAATGTATTTTGTGTCTTTCTGGTGATTTGAAAGTACTTTGTAAGAAGTCTAATCAAATAAAGATATTTTTAATTTTGAATTCAAACATTACAGACCGTGATCCATTTGTGCTATATAACTCTTAAATTAAATAGCAAGTAAACATAGCTCGAAAATAATCAAGTCGTTCAATTAGAAGAATTAGAAGTTAACCAAGACTGGGAAATATCTCCAATATTCCTTTCACGAGATCTAGGCGAAAAGGTATCCGATAGCTCTCAAATTAAGGCAACGAAGAAGCTGTCTGAAGATTTAAATCTAGGTCGATCTATGTAGGAACTCAATTGTAATATTACAGTTGGATTTACAACTCGTGTAAAAAATATATGATAATAAGATAAATACATATTTTTTTCTAAAAATACATACATAAACTGGAGGAGAAGGCTTTGTGGCACTTTAAACATAATATACATTAGGTACTCTATTATTAGTGTGTGCAGAAAACCAAAAAAAAAAGTGACGAAAATAAGCAGATATCAGTCATAATTGTATATTTCTGCCATTTGGGGCTGAAGAGTTAAGACTTTGGGCCCAGAGGGGCTAAATACGAAAGTCCTTTTTAAGGATCTCTCACAACGCTTTGCTGACATTAATTGACCATCGAGTTGGTTCTTGCCTCGGTCAGAGGATCAGTTTATCCAGCAAGGTAACGCAGCCAGCTGGGCACCATTCCCGCAGACACAAATTTAAATTCTGTTTATTAATAATAAATGATTGTATTCGAATTAACATTTCTTTTTATTATATTTAAATATTTTTGTAATGCAAATTTTAAATTATGTAGTTATCTAATAAATAACACAATACATAGAAATTACAAACAAGGCTAACCGAATGTTGAAATGCTTCACAGGGCATGGCAGAAAGCAGCATTTTGAAAATGACTTGAAAGATTTCAATTATATAACAAACGTAAATATTTCGTATGAAAACTGTTTTCTAATAAATTAATGAAAAATACTGGAGCAGGCGAGAAGCTAGCACGGGAACGTATGCGACGCAGGCATTCGCGTTCGCAGCTTTATACTTATCCTATGTGCATTTATTTACATGACTCCATCGGAGGTTCCGAGAAGTTTTTTAAAATGTTTTTAATTCGTTGCCAATAGCTCCGATGTCAAAGGCGAATATTTTATTGATATATGTACGTTTCTATATAATCTATTTATTATTTTATATTTAAAAAAATCTTTCAGATAATTTCATCCAAAATAAAGGATCCAAATAAATTTATAGGAAATTAATAAATTTAATTAAATTCAGAAGGGACTCATATTTTTTTTAACATCAAAATTTTTATTTTGTGTAATATTTCTTATAGAATCTGTTTCTATTCAACTATAAGTCTGATTACTGACTCTTGTGTATACTAAAGCATTCATTCATAGTAAAGAATCAAAGCAATTACTTGGAGTATCTTCCAAGAAATTCCTTCTTCACTAATTTGAACTTAGATCTTCCAAGTATCATATAACTAGCTTCTGCTCACGACTTTGTCTGCATGGAATAATAACTTTGGGCTTACGATAACTTTAACTCGCGATTGGTCTTAGCCTTCCTCGATATAGCAAGCTGAGTTTCTTGCCGGTTCTCCTCAGAAGGCTAGTTTCCAAACTTTAATAAAACATTTTAATTTTTCATTTTCAAGCAAACTGTTCAGCTGTATATATTAGTATGGATAAATGTTTGAATACATTTTTGTAATGCGACCCTTGAAATGTAATTAGCGAGAGCAACTATTCGGGCTAAACATGACTTGGCAGTGATGTTGATTAATGGTCTAAACTTTGTACAATATGTTCACATGTGAGGCGACATTTGACGGAGTGTCTTTGTGCCCCGGATCATTCTAGGATACCAACATGTTTGCTCTTGGACATGTTATTGTCTGTTGAAATGTTACGTTTAATTGTTTTGATAATATCTAGGGTTCCAACTTTTTCATTACTTAGTAATATTTTATTTCAGAAAGAGGAAAAACTTTACGTTAAGAAAATAAATATGAAGAGTTGCATGAACGTAAGTAACGAAAGAAGTATATTAAGTACGGGCTTTCAGCAGTCGCCTGCTATGAAAGCAACGCAAGTTCGAATCCCAGCGGGGCCTGTACCAATGAGGTTTTCTAAAAACTTTTGTGCAATGATTTCACATCACGTGCTTTGCGGTGAAGGAAAACATAGTGAGGAAACCTGCATATGTCAGAGGCGTATGTATAGTGCCTGAGACGGCAATGGACTCACCCTCTGTCACGTTGACACTTAATCATATTCGGTGAAATGTGGGTGTTGTTGTTACAACACATCTGCTTACCGCTTCGGGTACCCTTCTGGGAAGGCGTGAGTATATTTATTAAGTATATTAAGATCGTTGCTTGTGACGCAGTGGTCTGCCTACCCACAAATGACGTGAACAGGTATATTTTCAGTCTGAGAGTCGTGGTATTCTAATTTGGCTGGCTTTTAGTGGCTGAACTTTGGTTGGGGCGGTTCGAGGTTTGACACGTCACAGGTTGAAACCTCAAAGGTCTGTATCAATGTGTATTTCTACAAATTTACGGTTTGCTGACTCCTTGATGAAGAGCCTTTTCAGTAATTTATGAAATGTCTCGACTAAACGATGTGCATCTGAAAATATGGTGAACCCGGGTGGCTCCAAGGTCCCAGAGCTTAGACCGCAAACGCCGCAAAACTATTGTAATGGATTATCTTGTAATTGTAGCGGAGTCGAGGTCCCAGCTATAGTTGGATCCTTACAGTGAGGTCATTATTTTATTATATTATATTCTGCACTAGCCGCTTACCATCAGGCGGTATAGCTTGTCAATTCTTAACACACGATTAACTTACATTATAATGTATTTTGGTCTCGTAAAATATGCAAAGTCTGTTTATGTAGCACTCCAAACTACAGCTTTATGAAGCGTAAGTACCGCAGATTATCCCAAACTCATAAATCACAAATATACAGTTGGCCAAAGTGGTAATCCCGACTAGTTCACCGCTATATATCGTTTTGACACATCTAACGCTTATTTATATCGCAAGTTATTCAAGTGTGTCCACAATTTCCTCGCCCTGACCTCGAACTGAATATTCTGGAGTAGTCTGTCAATTAATGTTATGTTTATGATAACTGACAAGTAAGAGCCGTGGTGGTCTCGGGGCTTGATCAGTCGCCTACTACGCGAGCGACGCTAGTTCGAATCCCATCGGGGCCTGTACCAAAGAGTTTTTCTAAAGACTTGCGAGGAAACCGGCATATGTCTGAGAAGTAAATCAAAGACGTATGTACAGTGCCTGAGACGGTGACGGACTCACCCTCTGTCACGTTGGCACTTAATCATATTCGGTTCGGGTGTTGTTGTTACAACACATCTGCTTACGCCTATGGAGACCCTTCTGGGAAGGCGAGAGCAAAATTTATTTATGTGGCAAGAGATGCCGTGCTCCCATTGGACCACAGGAGAAGATGCATGAGATAGAACACAGCATTGCAACAATCATCAGACAAGATGAAGTGACCTATGATGATGATAACTCCACATTGTGCCCATAAACCTTAACAATGACATCATGCGACTAAATACTCGTATGTATAAGTTCATTTATTCATCAGCTTATATTTACATGTAGTCAACTAGCGAAAAGTAAAATTAAGAATTTGTGTGTATAGCTGTTAAGCTGCAGCTCAGAAAATGAAATTACAACTTTTATTACTCGATTAACATTAATATATTAACAATCTTAAAATAAGTAAATATGTATATAATAATATCGAAGATACCTAGTCTACATTTTTGGTAAAATAAAATCATTGTGAAAAGAAGTCCAAGCAGATTGTCTTGTATTGTGACCTATTTATAGGTGTCTGAGTAAGTTTTCATTCAACAAAGAGTCGCAAAAAATGTCACAATAGCCAGTAATCAACGATATCATACAAGTGTAGTCTGGGCCGTTTTTATAGGTGCCGTCACGACTAATGATTGTTAAGCGAAAATGATGGGGTTTTTAATGCGCATGTTTTTATTTGAGTCGCCAAACAGACAGACAGGGACAGACTCTTAAAATGACAATGTGCATTCAAGGTCATCGCTCATGACTCGGGACATGCACCATCTCAAGAAAGCCTAGTTCAAACATAGTAGTACCTTTCAGTGTGTAAGCTCAACAATTACGTTATTAACAAGGTAGGTATCGTGCGAGACACCTTTAGAAATACGGTTATAGGCTGTACCTTGCATCCTTGGATGAGCGTACGTTTGATATTTAAAAAAACACAATAGCTGAATCTAATACTGTTTTAGTTATAACTAGCTTGCGTCCGCAGCATCACCTGTAACATTGCACATACAAACTTTTCAACCCTCATTGAACCCTTAGTGGTGAGCATTCAGAAAACCCTTCCTAAGTGCATTTCTTCCTACACTAATTTCACCCCACGTGCTTTACTGTGGAGGAGAACATCGTGAGGAAACCTGTATATGTCTGAAATTAATTAAAATGACGTATATATAGTGCCTGAGACAGCGACGGTCTCACTCTCTGTCACGTTGGCACTTAATCATATTATTCGGTGAAACGTGTGTGTTGTTGTCACAACACCCTTTTTACCCCTTCAGGGCGTGAGCATATTTTTTTAATTTATTTACCTAACCAAAACACCCCTAAAATTCATGACTCAGACACATAATTAAAATCTAAGCACTAGCATGAGTTAACAAATATTGGACCAAGTCAAACAACAAATGTGCCGGGAATGGGCACATGGGGTATTTATATCTGCATTCCTCCGCCATGGCGGTAGATTTCCCATGTTGGTACGCCGATCTGAATACTTCATGCGATGACTTCTCTTCATCTCGAGGTTCTAATCTGCAAGGTATACGATCCCAGTATGAACATTAAGCGAACAAAATATGGCGGTTATGTTTTCTTTTTCATATATATCGACGAACCACACATTAGAACAACTAACACGGTAATGTGGGTGAGTGTAAGTGTGTTAAATACGACGATTTCATAATAATTAAGATCATTTTACGAAAACATTTTCGTTAAGGTTTTTTGATTTATAATAATATTAAAAATAGCTTTATCTTCCATATTTGATTTAGAAATCGATTCAAGAAAAATATTGTTCGAACTTTATCACTCAGTGGCATCTAGTCCCAAACTAAGCGAAACTTGTGGCAGACAGCGGATATCACTTCTTGTAATTGTGTAAATAATTATATGGGAAAGAAAAAAATCTCATCATATTATACAATACTTGGCACGGGTATTGAACAACAATTTCTAATTTGGGTGGAATGGGTCAGTTAGTCGCATGATCCGCTCTATCAGATAGTTCGATAAATGTATGAAACAAATTTAAGCCCAATAAGCGGTTAGCGTAATGTGTAAGTATAGTTATAGTATCGGGTAAATTGGGGTATTTAGACCAAAAAGCGATGACGTCAGAAAGGGCGGATTTAGTATGCAAAACTACAGATCATGTTTGTTCAGACTTAAGGGATGAGGCAAAAAGGTATCTTAGGAGAAAGCAAACATCCTTTGTGTGTTTCTGAAATGTGGTAAACTTAGACAGGGATACAATGCGTCAACATAATGTTTACTACTAATGCAATGCTTTATATGTAACTAGCTTTCGCCCATGGCTTTACATAGAATATTAATGTATAAGAATACATTACATGAAAAAGATCTCATACTCCGAAGAGTTTTCTAAGTCCCAAAGGAAATTTGAAAAATAAATATATCTTAAAACCTTATCCAATTTACATATGAATTTATAAAGATCCTAAAAAGTTTGACCCTAAAAAGCCCTAGCCTAAGACAATATTGTGTAACAATTCTGCCCTTTTTCCTCATTTCATATTTATGCGCCAACGGTGCTTAATTTTAGCTCAACGTCTTTAAATACACAAAACATTTCCTGGCTTTCAGAGGGTGGAAGTGGGAAGATCGGCCGCTTAATAACTGTCAATGTCCGCTTTCTTAACTGACAGTAGACAAATTAAATCTTGCTACCGTCTCGCTTACTCCAATGTGTAATGGACTAGCTATCTCTGTCACTATCGGGATTTCCACATCAGCAACACCAAGTCATAATTTTGGTTGTTGTCAACCATTTTATCAGAACTAGAGGTGGTTTTTTATTGTGCTTGACAAAATTTGTGGTTATTATTAACTAAAATTGTTGTCACATCACAGAATAAAATTGCGAAAAAGAAAAAAATCATTACAAATTATAGAATCACTAATGATTTGAAACTAGAATTAACATTAAAAGTAGTTGTCTGGTTCTATATGTGACTTAACGATAATGTTTTTTTAAATCTATATATGATCAATATATACATAGTAACATAAAGTAGAAAAGAAGGTTTTTTTTATTTCTTTATTACGATGAGGCCCTGAAACTCCAAAGTAGAGCAGCTGGTTATCTAGCATTATTTTATTTCAACTCTTGACCAACATTTTTGAGATTAAATTTAAGTTGTAATGGCAATTAATTATAATAAATTAATTACTTGTCCAGAGGAAACAGGTGTAAGATTCTAACTTTAATTAAAATTAGGTCAAATGTCCATCAAGTAAAAAGAGTTTCATGACTAGTATTTAACTGATTTTTTACGAGCAGTCATTAAAGCTTCAACACACAATTTTTTATACAATACCTTATATTTTTTCAATCAAAGGTATTTCAATTTGTTTGTGTATTTATTTATTTGCCGTGGCGGCATTGGGGTTTGAGCAGTCGCCTGCTGCGCAAGCGACACAAGATCGAAACCCAACGGGGCCTGTACCAATAAGTTTTTCTAAAAAAAAATTTCAAATCACGTGCTTTACGGTGAACGAAAACCTACAGAAACCTACAGTGAGGAAACCTACATATTTCTGAGAAGTAATTCAAATACGTATGTATAGTGCCTAAGACGATGATGTACTCACCCTCTGTCACGTTGGCACTTAATCATATTCGGTGAAATGTGGGTGTTATTGTTATAACACCTTCGAGAAGGGGTAAGCAAAGGTCTCTGGAATGGCGCGAGCATATTTATTTTTATTTAACAACGGTTATATGTGTATGTAATATAGAATGAATAAAATTTGATTTAAATAAAATATATATTCTCAGAAAGGGAATATAACATTAAAAGAATTTTATTTGTTCATATTTTAAGCTCAAAGCGATAGATATTGAGAAAATAATTTTTACTCATAAAGCTGGAAACATAAAAAATATGCATTTCTTTCATCTCAAATAAATAATGATTAAATTCTTGTTTTTCTAATTGTACGTTTTTAAAAAGTTTTATCAATCTTATTGAAAAAAATATATTAAATGTTATGTTTGTCATGAGAAATGCCCTCTTCTTTTGATTTATGGGACGAATTTAATATAATTTATTTGTGTGATGTTGATAGTAATGCAGTCAGTGTTACTATCAACATCCACATAAAATTGACAAATGTCAAAAATCGGAGATTGGTTATCGGAAGAAACAGGGAGAAATTTATCTACGATATATATATGCTCACGCCAAGGGTCCCCGAAGAGGTAAGCAGAGGTGTTGTAACAACAACACCCACATTTCACCGAATATGATTAAGTGCCAACATGACAGATGTTGAGTCCATCGCCCTCTCAGGCACTATACATACGTCTTTGAATTATTTCTGAATTACTTCTCAAACATATGCATGTTCCGTCACGATGTGGTGTGAAATCACGTTTTGAGAAAAACTCATTGGTGCAGGCCGCTGGGATACGAACTTGCGTCGCTTGCGTAGCAGGCGACTGCTCAAACCCCGAGGCCACCACGCCTCTTTATCTGCGATTAACACTGATAAAACACTTTCAAACCAACTGTTAAATGTCTGATAAATAAATAGACGTTGGGTCTTTAAGAAGACAACTTCTAAACTTAGTATTATACTTTAAAAGATCCCAAAGACTATAAACATAAAACGATTGTTATTCTATTTTAAAAGCGACGTTGTAAAAAACTTTTAAGGGCCAAACATTTAAAGCCAGCTGTTTCAAAACCTTTTTTATGTAAAGAAATTTTGGTGATTCGAATAAGTTGGATTTTTTTTAAATTTTGTGAATGGCTGAAATCTACTTCCATTGTTTATTCCATTTAATTTTACTTCTCAAAAGCAATATATGATACATATCGCGCCCTTAGAGCGATAGGGGCTCAACTCCAAATGTTGCGAAAGTGAATTAACTCATAGACGGACCTAAAAAACATGCTCAACCCGTTTTTTTTTAATTTGATTTTTTTTTTTGATATTGACAAATCACAACCAACAAGACTTTATTATAAAACTATTAAAAAGTATATCTCAATACTAGTAAATTATTTAATGTCAATATAAATCAAAACTTGCCGACCTATCTATAATCGCGATTTCCAAAAACATTTGAAGCCTCTATCGTTCTGAGGGTGCGATATATTGGAGACGTTAGAGGTTGCTAAGGTGCCATAGATGGTGAGCCCATTACTATCTCAGGCATAAACATACATCCGAAAATGGCTTTCACTTAATGCATATGGTATATAAAAACATTTTTTATTTATTTGTCTCTGTCTGTTTGTTCCGGCTTATCTCTGAAACAGCTGATGATTTATTTTAAACACAAAATCTCTGAGTAGCATATTGCATATATAGGTTTTATTGTAAGTCCAACACGGGTAAAATCGCGAGACTCGGTCAGTTTACAAATACATACTTACGTCAACATGAATATGAAGCCTCGTCGTACTTCGTTGTTAGCGGGACGCGCTCCCAAATCACAGTAAAAGTATCGGGCGCATTGTATTGGGTCATGAAACAGTATTCTTTTCCATCTGACATACGGCTTCTGAAAGAAATATAAATTCCATTACAAAGCGTTAAAGAAATATTATGTACAATGAACGGTGAACACCTTTTCCATTTAACGCTCTCCATCCCATAATATTATGTTGTTACGCTGAGTGCACGTTGAAATTTTTGTTGTAAAAATTGTATTCTTATGCCGCTTTTTGTTACTAAAATCCAGTGTTCACAGCCATGTGCAGAATTCGTAATACTAATTTCCTTTCTAACAATGCAATCCCCTTCTCCAACGTGAGACGTGATATTGAGTGAGTAAAGGCATGACAGACAAAGCCTCTTTCAGATTTGGGATTTATTGAGAATAAAAAAAGGAATAAAGAAAAAAAATTTCATAAAATACTACAGGCACAATGTCCACAATGAAGCCGTGGTGGCCTCGGGGTTTGAGCAGTCGCATACTATGCAAGCGACGCAAATTTGAAACTCCACGGGGCCTGTACCAATGAGTTTTTTTTAAAACTTGCTTATGTGCAGCTATTTTATACCACGTGCTTTACGGTGAAGGTTGCAGGTTGCATATGTCTGAGAAGTAATTTAAATACGTGTGTATAGTGCCTGAGACGGCGATGGAATCACTCTCTGGCACGTTGGCTCTTAATTATATTCTGGGATGGCGTGAGCATTTATATTCACAATGTCCTTTATGTTACTGCTAAATTTTGAACGCAATAGTTATTTAACGTTAATTTAACAACTACACCAGCTTCATAACCATAACAATTAAATAGACCTTTCATTAAATGTAATGATAATGTTGAACAAGCTTTATTTTTCAATTTAATGAGTTCATTTGTACGAACAGACTGAACATTTGAAAATACATTTTGTACAATAAAAACCGCAAGTTGGAATCTCGCAACGAAGGTTCCATGGATAACATAATTGCTTAAGAAAAAAAAAAAAAATGCTCACACCATCCCAGAAGGGTCCCTGAAGGGGTCAGCAGAGGTGTTGTAACAACACCCACATTTCACCGAATATGATTAAGTGCCAACGTGACAGAAGATGAGTCTATCGCCGTCTCAGGCACTATACATACTTCTTTGAATTGCTTCTCAGAAATATGCAGGTTTCCTCACGATGTTTTCATGTACCGTAAAGCACGTAGTGTGAAATAACTGTACACAAGTTTTTTTTTTTTTAGAAATTCATTGGTACAGGCCCCGCCGGGATTGCGTCGCTTGCGTAGCAGGCGACTGCTCAAACCACGAGGCCACCACGGCTCCTAACACGCAAATAAATGGTCATTAAAATGGTAGGTGCCCTAAAACCTAAATACGCGAACATGCAAAGTATGTTATTAAAATATGTGAATAAACATCCATAATGTGCTTGATTACGATAAAGTTTGACATACGGACAAAGGAGGTAATCCTATAGGCTCCCGTACCTACTTCATTTTGAGGTATAGTAGGCACGCTAAAATTGAGCAGAATAATCAAAGCTACAAATTTGAAAAAATATGTGGCGTCATGTTGTTTCATAAAAACACATTTTCACGGATTTTGTTTTGGATTCACGACCATTGTTTTAACTTTTCGTGTATGTCTCTATTTAGATTATATAAATAATATACTTGCTGTGCCCTGCGGTTTCACCCGCGTAGATCTAATTTCATTCCCTAAGTGATTTTTTTTAATAAAAATAACATATATTACTCCTTGTTACATCAGCTACCTGTAGGTCCCGTTATAATCGGTCCAGCCGATTTAGAGATTGGCCGGAATAAACAGACAGACGAACAGAGAAAAAAAAGAAATTGTTACTTTTTACAATATAAAAAAATATACATCGTACATATATATATATATATTTGGAATATCAAAGAGACACTTAAATTTCATTTATCTTTATAGATATAGATTTTATTCCTAACGTTTACTTGAATTTGAGAAATCCCTTTACTTTTCCTGCCATTTTGTCCAATATTTTCTACGAAGGTTGTAAGTTGTACTTTGTGGTCTCATTTAGTTGCAAAACGGATATTAAGTGTATTCTAAAAGTTACAAAGCAACGGAGCTCACGGTAAGTGAAGTATCATTATCAAACGCTTTCTCATGTTTATTTATAGCATTTTACCCAGGACATGCTAAGCTTGAAGCATTTTCTAAGATATTCATAACTTATTGATAAATTGCGAATTTTCTCCCGGATAAATATTTTAAAGGTATATTTTAAAGAAATCCTACTATTTGCAAAAGCTTTTAAAAAAATAAGCAGGTTCAAAGTTCATCTGTATTTTTTTATGAAATAAATGGAGTACGGAGAATATTTCAATACATTATATTATATTATATAAATGAAAAATCTTTAATTTTTATATTGGTACGTGCTTCTCTACGTATAATGCATAGTTATCAAAAAAAATTAATTAAGTTCATTTATTCAAACAAAAAAATATTTTAATTGCTAGCTAGTATAAACTAAAAAATAAAAAAGAATTACTTAAGGTACTTTTACTATGGTCTATATGGGTTTTGCCTTCCCGAAGTCTCTTCACTAATACCTACTTGAACTTTACAATATGGTATTAAGGTTCAAATTGGCTTTTAAGTATTAGTACAAATTGTTTGTATGTGGGAGTATAGAAAGATGTTGATTTTACACTTTTTCAAGACTTTTTTTAAAAAATCTTCCCTGGACTTCCACGAATAATTCAAGACCAAAATTAGCCAAATCGGTTCGTGCGTTCTGGAGTTATAGCGTCAGGAAGGAAAACCCGACTTATTTTTATATAGTAGATGTCAAAAATAAGTGAATTTTAATAACAATTAATAAACAATATTAATTGTTACCTAACAATAAAGTTTAAAATTTGTAACCGTTTTTTTAATTTGTAACGAGTATTCAAATTATTCAACCAAACAGATTTCTTAAATGTCGCCTGTGTCCTTGTGCCCTTACCGTATAATTTTGTGATGTCAAATCCCGTTTGAAGAGCAGTCGCAGTAGCCTCGGAGCTGAGAGCGCCTGGTAGTCTTGCACCAGCAGATGAAGGCTGTATAGAACTCCGAGCAACAGTGCTAGGAGAATTATAAGCCTGAAATAAATGAAATACAATTATTTTATCTATAACCTATGCAGATAAAACAAATTTCTTTTGTCTTTTTCTAATTGTCTTTTTGTAATTTCAAATGTGCCGCTTAGAATTTAAATATAAAATAAAAATATAATATATCTGTCTTGTCTGTTTGGACTGATTTTTTAACGGGACTTTAATATCACTTGGGGGTGAGTTTACAAAGAGTAACATATTGCATTTTAAAAACTAAAGTGGTTCCGCGAAATAAGCCACCTTTGAAATTAGGTCTAGGAGGGTGACACCACGAGAAACAGCTAGTTTTATACGTTACGTTAAATAATATTGTCTTGAGAGAAGCTCACTTAATATATGAATACTTTTCTAAAAAGAAGGTTCACTAGTGAAATGAACATATTCGTAGTATTTACGAGTAAAAAATGATATGAAATATTAAAAAAATAATTTTTCGTCATCTAATTTGCTCTTCTACTTTCAATATATTATTGAATAAACTCGTTCGTTCATTTGTTTGCCTATTACTGGTTTTAGTTTTTTTTTAATATTGTCAACGCAAAAAATATATATTTAGCAAACGGACCTTTGCAAACTTGTTTTGAACAGCGGTTATTTGCAGACATAGCTCAGGTAAAGATTTAGAATTGTTAGGTTAGATAATGTGAACTAAGCACGCAACTATTTCACTAAGCTAAGAGTCCCAGTATCCGTGCTAAATCTAGCGATAGTTCATTTAACCTCAAACAGTTTATCAACGTCCATAATACCTTGGCCTTTTGAACGCTAGTGATTCTGTTTAATGTTGCTGTCATGTTACAATGGTCGTCGTTGCATCGACTTTCGCAAAATAAAAGAACTATATATTTGCTCTTTGTTTATCTTGGAGTTTTACGTAAGCTCACGCCTTCCCAGTATAGGCAGACCTACTTTACCAACTTCAAAAAAAAGAGGAGGTTATCAATTCGACTGTATATTTTTTATCAAAACTTTGGTGCCAAAATGAAAATGTCTATCATTATCTCAGAAAATGAAATAATATTTATTCATATGAAATGTACAAAATAGGTCGTATTAAAATCACATATTTCATCCATTTTTAGGGCGTGTAAATATTAACTTAGTTATCTACTTAAGTATCTACTGAAAGTTATATTTTAACCACATATTAATATTAAACATACCAATTTTTTTCTTTCTAATAATTATACATCTAATCATTCATTCAAAAATTACATACATCTTTCTTTATTTATCAGGCACTACAGACATCATCATCATCTCCCTGGCTTTATGTCATACAGTGTGGGGGTCGGCACGGATTCAACCCAATGTGGCTGATCATCTGATTTTTATACGACTTTCACGGGAGTCTGGGTTAAACCAGTTGTCAGACTCACTTATGCCTTCGTTAGACCGCTTGAATTCGAAGTAACGATTGCCAAAGATGTTCAATAAGCAACTGGGACCGACGGCTTAACGTGCTCTCCGAAGCATGGAGGGAACTCGGGCGGTCATACCATACAACTACTGGCTTGGGTCCAGGTCGCTTAAGAATGATATGCGCGAAAAAATATTTGACTTTTTAAAAAACAAGTGGATAGGTCACTAGCGCGTAGAGGCGTAAAAATTTTCATAACTCCAGCTTATGTTGCTCATTACCCACTCTCAATTTTTTATTCAAATTGCTAGGCAAGTGACGAAATGTGTACGGATCATTTTTCGTTCGCTTTGTGAGCGTATAACTGGCAGGCCTTATCCCATGTTGTTTGGGGTCGACGCAATGTGTTTTCTTCCATTTATCTCATGTGACGCATACAGTTTCTATAATTTAATATCACTGACTATAGATTTTTTTATTTGATTTTCATACACAACTCTCATGATGATTTTATTCACAGCAAAGGAGTTTTTAGATGATACATTAAACCAAAAATAATGTGCAAGTAATAATAATGATCTCCTACCGAATTTCGGTTACGGCGGCTAATCTCAACGAGGATTAGCCAACTGCGCAGGAGATATTATAGTGCACAAGTGTGTGCGCAAACACAGGTGCACTCTTTATTCCCTCACTCTCATAGTCCGATGGGACGGCAATCCGACACGACCGGAGAGAGATCAGGCGTAGGACCAACGGCTTAACGTGCTTTCCGAGGCACGGGGGTGGAAACACCGCCAACTTCCAAACTCCGGGCATTTTATTGTGAATTTCTTGACAGAAAAACCCAATGTAAATTTTTTGACCCGATCCGGGAATCGAACCCGGGACCTCGTGATCGGCAGGCGAACGTACTAACCACTAGACCAACGAGGCAGTTAATGTGCAAGTATATCTATACAGTATACATACTACATACAGATAAATATAATTCAAGGGCCTGTTTGTAATTACAAAATAACAGCTTTTCATTAAATGCGTATGAAAGTACTTATATGATGTGAGGCACGAAGAAACCAATTTTTCTTTGTCTGTCTGTTTATTCCGGCTAGACTCCGAAACGGCTAGATGGATTTTTATTAAGGATTAAAATAGGCTACTTTTTTTAAAAAAAGAACATCAGGGTTCCGTGGGCCACCCATGAGATTGACTCTACGCGAGAGCTATTCCTTAATAAACATTAATTACCTTGATCGAAACCAAATTTGTTTCAAAGGGAATCAGTGTTTATTGCCGGAAAAACATTGTAAGCAATTAATCTTCTTACTAATTACGCAAGTTTATTTAAAAAGAGCTTCTTTACGGTGTCCTTATTTTTTATTTCGGTGAAAGTACTTAATAGGATTAAGTATACCGCAATCTGACGGTTTTTGTGTAAAGCAAAATTCTTTGGTATTTCACTTAAATTACTTAATTTTTTTTTAAATTAATGTTGATTATTAAAAATTGCATTACTAATTAGTTAACAGCTTGAGCCAATTTTAATTTATTAATCATCTATACAGATAAATAAAATTTAAGTGTGTGTTTGTAATTAAGACCCGTTAAAACGATCCTGCCGTTTCAGAGATTACTCGGAACAAACAGATAGACAGAGAATCATTATAAAATTCGTTTTTTAATGTAAGTGCCGTAACTTTCATATTATTTTAGTGAATAGCTGTTATTTTGTAATTACAAACACTTCAATTTTATTTATCTGCATTGTGTCTTTTCAGTTTACAATTTTAATTAATGAATACAATATCAGGGAACCATACTAAACCAGGCTCTATGTTTTATAATCAGGCTTTGTTCGCATTTCACTGCACTTTTCTCTTAAACTCGGTGAACAAAACGAAATACGACACAACACGGACAGAGACAGTAGACACACTGAAAATTTTGAATATAGCTTTATATAATTTTTTTTTTAAAAGCGCATTGGGATAGGTTTTTAAAGCTTTACCGATGTTCAAATTCGTACGGAATCTGAGGATTTTCTCTCACTTTCAATTTGCATTTGGATTTGGGTGTAGTTTTTTTTTAACTACTATTTAAAAAAAATATCTCAATTTCTGTGAAAGGATTTGTCGCTTTGTTTTGCGATTTTTGTACAGAGACATAAAACTTCCTGCACTCGCCGCTTGGGGCGCTTTTTATCGTTGCGATACAAAATTGGGAAAATACACAGGCGATATCGTCAACGTAAATACCTGCATGTTAAAACCTATTTGGGGCACTGACGCTAACCAATTTAATTTAGTAAGTAGGTATATTGATACATTTAAAGCCCGTACTTTCAGCCTTAATTTTATTGTAACTGCTTTACTTATAATAATTGTACAGTAGTGAATAAAATATGGTTTAAATTACCAAGTTTTATCATAACAATTCGCTCTGCTAAACTTATTTGTGTAATAATCATAAATATATTAATATCTGGTTGTCCGAGCTGTGCTCGGTTTCTTCTTCATACAAAAAAGGAAAAAAAAATCCGGTGAACGTTAGTCTCGATCCAAACTCAAGTTTCGTTATCGCCCCGTAAGCTGGAAGCCTACTACCATAACTTAACGGATATTGGCGAAATTTCCTATCGTATTGTAACGATATTTTTTCAGTGTCTGAAAACATGGTCAAAACGATGTTACATAAATGAAACCTAGCTAGATCAATTTTTTGCCCCTGAAACCCTACATGCAAAATTTCAAGAAAATCGTTAGAGCGGTTTCCGAGATTATATATATAAATATACATACACAAGAATTGCTCGTTTAAAGATATAAGATATTATTGATCAAAACCATTATGCAGCTAAAACGAGAAACAAATGAAATATATTATGTGTTTAAAAATGAATTAACGGAGGACCAACCAACATCGTTTAAGCAGCACGTATTAAGAACTTCTCAGCTTCGCAGTTTGAATTTACGGTACAAAAAATGGAACGTAAAAGCTCAGAAGTATTTAACACCCTCAGCTTAAACCTATGGTGGTAGGCCCCTAGTTTATCTGACAATAAAAAAAATTGGGTACTAAAATTATTCTGACATAATCTTCAGATCTCTGATATTGAGGGCAAATTAAAAAACCTTACTTGATTCCCATCGTAATATCCCGTATGGCACTTAAACACAAACAAATACTGGCAAAATACCCGGGCATGCCTCCCCGCTGTGATTAAATTTGAAAATGGCATTTCTCTGGATATTCTCAGTACTTACCAGTCTTTACTACAATGCAACCAAAACGTAATGTACCTGACTAGTATGTAATCTGTGAATACAAGGTGACTTCTAAATTGGATCGAGCTATGTAAGCTGTTTGTGGCTTGAGGAAAGTGGTCGTGGCAGACTACCGCAACGGGTTTGTTGTTTAATTTCCCTCTAAGATTATGTATCGCGCAGAAAGGCAACCGCTTAAATCGCTAATTACTTGCTTAACCAATATTCTTGCTTTTTGAAGAGGAAAGATGATTGGCCACCTTGTACGACATGAGGGGTTCTTTAAAAACATATTGGAAGGAAAAGTAGAAGGAAAGAGAGGAAGAGGAAGACCCAGAATAACATAGATGAGACAAGTTAAGGGAAAGGTGTCTGTCATGACGTATAGGGAGGTCAAGGAGATGGCTCTGGATAGAGACGAATGGAAGAAATTGCATCGGTTACACCGACAAGAGTCAGACTCTTAAAATTCATAATTTTGATGATGTTGATCACATATTATTATTATTATAAAGAGATAGTTTGTATGTAATCGCAATCGATTTCATAAGTTCTGACACATATACATATATATATATATATATATATATATATATAAAGTAGACTTTCAGTGTGAACGTGCTTATGCACTCCGTGGGCAAATTCTTGTAGGCAGAGGCTGGTATGGTATATAGTTATATTATAATACCTACTAGGTTTTAATTATACATACATATGCTCACGCCTGTATTCCCCGAAGGGGTAGACAGAGGTGTTGTAATCACAACACCCACTTTTCACCGAAGATGATTATGTGCCAACGTGACAGATGGTGAGTCCATCGCCGTCTCAGACACTTAACATAAGTCATTGAATTACTTCTCAGAAATATGTAGGTTTCCTCACGATGTTTTCCTTCACCGTAAAGCACGTGGTGTGAAATCACTGTACATAAGTTTTTTTAGAAAAGCTCATTGGTACATTTTAATTATATCCATAAAATATATACAAAGAACAGTTCTTAAATAAATAAACCTACTATAAATATATAAATTAATTAAATAGAGGAAAGATTTCTTTGTTAGTACAAATGGGTTGCAAAAGAAATGGACCGATTTTAGAAATCTTTCACTTATTAAATGTATATTATATTGAGTAACATAGGCATAGGAAATGAATAGAATATTGTTAATCTTGGTTAATAAGGAACCCGAATGACACGCGGGATAAAGCGCGGACGGACAATAATGGTAATAGATATTCTTGAACACATTTTATTTGTGAATATTTTACTACTTTTATACCATAGTCAAAATAATTCTCCATATTGGGAAGTAACTCCTAAACAAGAACAAACTACTTAAATTGAAAACAAAAGTCCCCTTTCAGGAGAATAAGTGGCAACAATAGATAAAGTTTTGTCAAACAAACCTGTAACCAACACATCGACAGTTCAAAAGAGCGGTATTGGAATAGAAGTTTTTCAATCTGATCGTTATTCGAACCCCACATGACTAAATTGGGTCGAGACAATATCGCTAACATTTTTATTAATATTCAATATTATATATGCTCACGCCATCCCAGAAGGGTCCGCGAATGGGTAAGCAGAGGTGTTGTAACAACACCCACATTTCACCGAATATGATCAAGTGCCAACGTGACAGAGGGTGAGTCCATCGCCGTCTCAGGCACTGTACATATGTCTTTGAATTACTTCTCAGACATATGCAGGTCTCCTCACGATATTTTTCTTCGCCGAAAGGCACGTGGTGTGAAATAACTGCACATAAGTTTTTTTTTAGAAAATCTCATTGGTACAGGCCCCGCTGGGATTCGAACTTGCGTCGCTTGTGTAGCAGGTGACTGCGCTAATCCCAAGACTACGGCTATCAATATTAGTTAGAGATTTTATAATTTGAATGAGATATTGTCATGGTAGGACAAATATTGAACGCTTAAGATGACACGATGACGTATTTAAACTTAGTTAGGATACGTACCTGCCTTTATTAATTCATTCATGTTTGCTTTTCCCACAGTCAATAAAATATTGGTACATTACAAAGTAAATAATTATAATTTATGTTGGGGAGCTCAGATATCTATATTACAGGCTCTCCGCCTAGTTTAGCCATCTGCGGCAATACCACATTATTCAATATTATTGTAATAATTACCCATTGTAACATTTACTATGACTATGTGCGTTAACTGTAATTACTTGCAAAAAAAAAAATCCGATCCGATTTTCACACTTTAGTGATTGCCTATTTTGTGAAATTTTAATAATGTATGGAAGTCGTGGTGGCCATGGGGTTTGAGCAGTCGCCTGGACCGCAAGGGACGCAATCTCGATTCAGGCTTGCAGGAGCGGTTGAGAGAGGACTGCTGAGGACAGGGGAAGTTGGAAAAAACTGCTTAGGGACAATTTTCTCCGTTTTTGAAAAATACTTAATTGATGCTTCGCTCCTATTGGTCGCAGCGTGATGTTATAAAGAAAGGCTTTAGCCTTCCTCTATTAATGAACAATCCAACACAAACAGGTTTTTTCAATTCAAACCAAAAGTAGTTCCCGAGATTTGCGCGTTCAACCATACAAACAAACAAACACAAAATTAAAAGGCTTATCCGAGACATCAATAATTTTATTACCACCACCTCCACGGCTATTGTTTTGGTATACGAAGAATTCTCACGACATCCAAGATATTGGATTGGATTAATAATGTATGGAAGTTTATTAAAGAGCCGTGGTGGCCTCGGGGTTTGAGCAGTCGCCTGATACGCAAGCGACGCAAGTTCGAATCCCAGCGGGGCCTGTACTAATGAGTTTTTCTAAAAAACTTATGTACAGTGATTTTACACCATGTGCTTTTCGGTGAAGGAAAACATCGTGAGGAAACCTGCATATTTCTGAGAAGTAATTCAATGAAGTATGTAAAGTGTCTGAGACGGCGATGGACTCACCATCATCTTCGGTGAAAAGTGGGTGTTGTGATAACAACACCTCTGCCTACCCCTTCGGGCAATACAGGCGTGAGCATATGTATGTATGGAAGTTTATTTTTCAACATCTATGGGCTGTGGATGTCTGGGAATAAGCTATTCAAAAATAGAATCACAATAACGCTTACACGTCAAATGTTTATATTCAGATCATAGCCTTTCCAAGTAAATACTGCCTTCACACCTTACTGACTAGACAATAGCTGTTTATCTTGTTTGCGATACAACTGTTACTCTGTTTCCGTTTTAGTGTAAATCAATACTTGCTCGCCTTCCTGGTTGTTAAAATATACCAGTGTAAATAGAATCCAAGTTCGTTCAACCTAGAGAAAGGCTTCGCAAAGTCACTGTTATTCAGACGAATTTGATACTCATTCAATAATCAGTACCCTTACCATGAGCTCTTATTGCCATGATAGTTTTACTATTATTATGAGACAGATGTATTTGACGGGTATACATCTGTCACTGTCACACAGCTGAAATATCATTGCAATATGAGCTCATGGTTGAGCCCCAGGAACTTTGATTAGAATCCATGTTAGAATACCATAACTGTATACACTGCTACATACAAGTGATTTATAGTGTTCTGACGTACAGTGGGAGTACGGGGATAAAATATAGCCCATATTAATCAGTGATAATGTAGCGATCAAATGGTGAAAGAATTTTTAAAATCGATCTAGCTACTTTTTGAGCCAATTCGTAACAAACATACATACGTACATATGCTCACGCCTGTATGTGCCAACGTGACAGATGGTGAGTCCATCGCCGTCGCAGACACTTTACATACATCATTGAATTACTTCTCAGAAATATGCAGGTTTCCTCACGATGTTTTCCTTCACCGTAAAGCACGTGGTGTGAAATCACTGTACATAAGTTTTTTAGAAAAAACTGATTGGTACAGGCCCCGCTGGGATTCTTGCGTCGCATAGCAGGTGACTGCTCAAACCTCAAGGCCACTACGGCTCTTACACATACATACAAATCTTTATAATATTAGTGGAGATAAGAAGACTGAGTCGTATGAGGTCGTTTACACCTTTTTTTGTGGGTGATCACATAAAGGTTTCAATTCAACAATTAATAATAACATGACGTTATTTTTGTACTGATTAATCTATTTTAAAATTCAACGTATAATATTTGTTTAGGTTTTAATCGTTTCCAAACACTGGCAAAAACAAATGTTTTTTGAAAAAACGCTTACTAACTTTGAGCGACACTCGAGACATAAAGTGTAACGGGTAAAGTTGGGTAGACAAGTATGTCTGCTACGTGTTGTTGATTACCTCGTTAATTAATTACTTTACGTGAACCAATGAGTTTTTCTAAAAAACTTATGTACAGTGATTTCACACCACGTGCTTTACGATGAAGGAAAATATCGTGAGAAAACCTGCATGTTTCTGAGAAGTAATTCAAAGACGTATGTATAGTGTCTGAGACGGCGATAGACTCACCATCTGTCACGTTGGCACTTAATCAAATTCGGTAAAATGTGGATGTTGTGATAACAACACCTCTGCCTACCCCTTCGGGGAATGCAGGCGTGAGCATATGTATGTATGTTAATTACTTTAATTAAACATTTTCAATGTATTTATGTATATTTTTCACATCTGATTACAACCTAGTCTTTGGTATTCGTTTGAATAGGCAGTGCAAAATGTAGTATGATTGCGAAACATTTCTTATCTCCAAGAGATGTATCGCGGAATGTGTCAACTGCTTACGTGGTAAACTGGGAAATGAAATTATACGCCATTTGCTTACATTACCAGTATGCTTTTATGTAATTAAAACCAGTTGTGTGCGACTGTACGAGTACATTATGTGGGTATAATCTTGAAATAATTGTAGTCAGTATTTTTTTTTATTTTTTTTAAGAAGGCTTACAGACAAATTACATTAATAGAAAATACAATATACTTATATAATACAGATTGCTATTAACAAGCCCCCACAGATACATGATTGTCAAACTCGAGGAAATTTAAAGCGAAACACACTAGAAATACTAACGAGTAACATAAAATTTATAATTTGACAGTTCAAATTTAGAATAACCCCCTATACATAGATACATAGCCAATAACTTTCTAACAGGACAAAATGAAAATAATAAAAAGGAAAGAAAACATTTATAATTATATACATAAAGAAATATATATATTATAATAATTATAGAAAGTGTATATTGAAGTCAAAATTATTATTTTTCTATTTCGACCTCTTTCAAAGCACCGTACTACTGTCATCTATAAAAACATTTTATATTTAATAAATATAAGGATAATAGAGAAAAATCAACGTTTGGTAATTTTCAAAGCCAATTTAATTTTGCCAGCAACTCTAGAACCGATTGGTATTGCACGAGACGATGGCAAAAGACCTGACGGGATGACGTTAATTCCCTGGAGTGTCGGGAAGCCCCTTGTGTGGGACGCGACCTGCGTGGACACACTTGCTCGCTGCCACTTAAACTCGACATCGAAGCAAGCAGGGGCGGCGGCAGTGTGTGCAGAAAACCTCAAGCGGCGGAAATATGCAGATATCAGTCATAATTGTATATTTCTGCCGTTTGGGGTTGAGACTTTGGGGCCATGGGGGCCAAATGCGAAGGTCCTTTTTAAGGATCTTTCAAAACGCCTGGTTGACGTCTCTGGTGACCGTCGAGCTGGTTCTTACCTCGGTCAGAGGATTAGCTTAGCGATCCAGCGAGGTAACGCAGCCAGCTTACTGGGCACCATTCCCGCAGACACTAATTTAAATTCCTTGTTTTATTTATAATTTTTATTTTTATTATATTTTTCCTTTTTCATTGTTAGCAATAAGTTACTCAAATGTTATATTTCATGTAAATAAAATAATGTCACGTTGGAGCTAATATGAGTAAAGTACATTGTAAAAAAAAAAAAAAAAAAAAATTTTCAAAGACGAAAATCTTAATCCGAAACGAAATGTGGGTACTAGGTAGTATGTGAACTAAACCTATTTCTATCGCACAAAACTTTGCCTACATTTTTACAACATACTAGCTATGCCTCGCGGTTTCACCCACGTAGACTTATTTCGCGAAACCTTATTTTGTTTTTTAACTAAATGGAGGCTTTGTAACATCACATATCTGATATTTGAAGTCTAGTCTAAAAATAAATAAAATAGAAATGTCTGCTTGCAATTCCAAACAAACAGATTTTCACTAAATACATGTGAAAGAATGCAAGTTACATAAGTAAAAAAAACAATTTTTAAAAATTTTCTCTGTCTGTCTGTATGTCTATCTGCTGTTCAGGTTCCACTGAAGCGGGTGAACCGATTTTAAAGTGACTTTCACTAACATGTAGCTATGTTAATAGGAGTAACTTAAGCTACTTTTTAAAATTAGGGTTACCTTTAAAAATCCACCCATTTAATTGGGTGAAACTGCGGGGCACAGCTAGTTAATAAATATATTTTAAACATGCTTGGAACATTCTTCGCGAGTGTTCTCAAACTGTTTTGGACATTGAATTGAATAGCTGTAAATAGTCCAAGGAGAAACCAGCATTGTTGCTTGGAACAAATTTCTAAAGCAATAATGGGAGCACTGTGTCTCAACTAGACTAGAAACTAGCTCCAGAAACCACTACAAAAGCAATATTGTGTTATTTGGCTGCGGTTTGTTACGAATAGCTGACTAATAACTATCAACTCACTGATTTGATTGTATACCAGAATAATATAGCTAAACAAACCTGATTGAGTGAACGAGTATTTCAAATGTAGTCAATCACTTGACTGATTCAATTCTCAATTCTCTATTTTTGTGAATCCTGCTGATATTCCTCGCGGATTCACCGGCGTAGTCTCCGCGTAGGATCCCTATTTTTTTTACAATAGTAGCCTACGTTACTCCTTGTAACATTAGCTATCTGCAAGTGAAAGTCCCGTTGAAATCGGTCCCGCCGTTTCGGAGATTAGCTGGAATAAACAGACAGACAGAGGAACATTTTATAAATTGTTTTTTCTATGTCAGTACCGTGTATACTTTCATATGCATTTAGTCAAAAGGTGTAATTTTGGAATGACAAACAGACATTAAAATCTTATTTATCTGCATGTATATTTATAGACTTTTCCCATCATAATAAGTTGTAGCAAGTTATATCGGTCGTGTCGTAACACATGACCTAGATATGCCACATTTCTCTTTTTGACGGTCTTCAAAAGCGCCTGTTTTTGTCCAATAAGTTTTTATGCACAAACTACTTGCTATGTTTTTGAAACCTTTAAATGGTTTGGATGATTACAAAACCCCAAAGGAATTTTCCCTAACCATTTTAAATTTTTTTCATAAACTGCTAGACTAAAAATAATGGAAGTAAAACGAATTTCAAGCTAGAGAGGAGTAGTTTGTGAACTCCTGCCACACTACGGCCCATTTGGGACGACGCGAAGTGACGTAAAATCTAAATAATTCATATTTTCCACGTTGTTTTTTTGAGCGTAACTTTAAACTTCAACTCAGTTAGTGAAGGTTGATTAGCCAACTCAGTTGATTTAGGAATTTGATAAAGACAATTTATAGTAAATAAATAATGTTCGGACATCATTCCACAGCGCCATCTTGTCACAAACTAAGCTTTTGCTATGCTTTTTGCAATAAAACTGTAGTTTTTGTATTGCAATTACATTAAAAGTGATATGGACTAACCACTCGAGGTAAACACAAATGTTTATCGCATAACATGTTTGCCTCGGGAATCGAACCTTTGACACCTAGCAAAGAGTCAGGTATACCAACCACTAAAGCAACGTGCCCTCAATTGTATCAACAGTACTACTAATCAAAGTCACCGGGCACCCATCTCCCTGGTCTTATCCCATACATTGCTGGCGTGGGCACTTGATTCAACCGGATGTAGCTGATCACCTGATTTTTATACGGAACGCCTGCCACCTGCGACCTTAGTAACCCCTTTTACGAGTAGAATCGGTAATCTGGATCAAACCAGTTATCAGACTCTTTTAGACCTCCGACTGACCTGTAACGATTGCCAAAGATATTCATTTGACAACTGGGACCTACGGCTTAACGTGCTCTGCGAGGCACGGAAGGAACTCAGGCGGTCACCCATCCAAGTACCGGCTTGACCGCAATAGCAACTGTGCCACGAGCTCCTTCCATAACGTTATATTAGAATTTATTTCAGTGCTAACATTTAAGTACTTACATAACGATGTGATGACGTTCTATACTTATGTGCAATTATGTTCAAAGTTAATGTTCTAGTAAATCTACTAGGTTTTACGGTTACGGCCGCCGCTGCCACTGACCCATATAATAAGTTTTTTACGTCCAAACTTGTAATACTAGTTTCATTTATCTAGTTTTTATATGTGCATTATGCACGACCCCGTCTTTATGATTTGGATTAACTTAGTAGTTTTACTAGGAGACCAGCTTGCGGTACTGTAAAAATATAAAGAATTTTATGAAATATTTTTATCTGTGTGCTGTTTACATTGTTGGTAATTGAATCTTGAAACATTGTGTATCGGAATTGCTGTGAAATTATTGTTATCTTTCAAAATTGCATTTATGTGTATCCGCAGGCTGAATACCAAACTACTTATGGCCTTATTCCGTACTTGATTCAACCCAATGTCGCTGAACACCTGGTTTTAATACGATGCGACTGCAATCTGGCCTGCGTGACGTCTTATTCGAGGAAAATTGGTGATTTAGGTTAAACCAGTTGTCAGACTTTCTTAGGCCACCGACTTACCTGTAACGATGGCCAAAGGTGTTTAACTGGCAACCGGGACCGACGGCTTAACATGATCTCCGAGGCTCGGAGGGAACTCGGGCTGTCACCCATCCAAATACTGGCTTGGGTAAGGGTTTTTCAACTTCGCTAATCGAATGTAATGCGCAATAGCAACTGTGTCATGAGCTCCTTAATACATTTACACTGATAGATATACTGCCTTGTGGGTCTAGTGGTCGCAGAGTTACTGCAAAACACGAGGCTATTGGGCTTTCTCTCCATAATTTTCCCAGTACAGCTCGGAGTCTGGATTAGACCTGGTTAAAGCAATAGGCTGTAACAAACGGGACATAAACATAACTGGAAATGTGTTTGTACTATAAGTACAAAGTTTGCGGTTGAAACTCTGGGGCTTTGGGGTCCAGATGCTTTTCAAAGAGGTTGCACGTCGTCTGGTAGAAGCTTCTCGTGACAAGCGGGCTGGGGCTTTTCTCGCACAGAGAATCAGCATTGCTATTCAACGTGGCAATGCTGCCAGCTTTCTTGGCACGATCCCGATTTGGGCAAAGTTTTCTACTTGTAAGTTTTAAGTAATTTATTGTCTAAATATTTAATAGAGAAAAAAAACTATAAATACATCTCTGCAAACCGTTTCGGGGAACACATATATGTGTGAATAATGTGTACGCAAACAACGAAACGAGTTCGTCAAAGAGGCCGAGCACTGGAACAATGAGTTTTTCTAAAATAGTGATGTCGTACTACACGAAAACGGAAAAAAATTGTGAGGAAACTTGCATATTATGTCTCAAAGTAACTTCAAAAACGACTTATAAAAATGACTGAGACGGCGATAGACTGACCATTTCGCATGTTAGGACTTAAACATCTTCAGTGAAAGCGGGTAATTTAAAACCTCTGCCTAGCCATTCACGGAGCCATCTAGCAAAGAGCTTTTGCACTTCATAACATTATATCATGGGAAATAATTTCAACCCACAAATTTAGTCTGCTAGTATTTTGATATTCCAACAGGTTACTTGATCCGAAAAACGATTTAAAACATTTCAAAGATATGAAATTTTGCAAGCCTTTTAGATGTCTTCTTAAAGTTACTATGACTTGCCCAAATTATTGTAGGGTTGACTAGACACATGAGTATAATTAAGATTTCTAGGTCAGATGTAAGCAGAAAACCTCTTTTGTCCCCTCCATCGCTTTATTACTTGTGTAAATGAATGAAGAAGGTCACCCTGACGACCTACTGGAGACAGAGAACAATAAAGGGCGAAATGGGACGTGGCATAATGTGGATCACATACATACATACATATGCTCATGCCTGTATTCCCCGAAGGGGTAGGCAGAGGTGTTGTTATAACAAAATGCCAACGTGACAGATGGCGAGTCTATATCCGTCTTAGGCACTATACATACATCTTTGAATTTTCTCAGACATATGCAGGTTTCCTCACGATGTTCCTACACCGAAAACCACGTGGTGTTAAATGATGGCACATACATTTTTAGAAAAAGTCGAAATTAGTAGTCTAATGTGGATTACGTTTAATCAGTACATATTATATACCTACAGCTAAATCAAATTGAGGTGTCAGTTTGTAATTAAAATATTAAAACATGTAATTACAATATGATACATACATAAAAAAACTATTTGAAAAAAATATCTCTGTCCGTCTGTTTGTTCCAGCTAATCTCTTAGATTAGGCTTAATCATAAGGGTTACTGGGGGCCATCCTTAGTCTACCTACACAGTCGAAACCGCGGGGCACAGTTTGTTATATATAAAGGAATATTTGCTACTATTACTGGTATGACCAAGTCTTGCCAACAAACCGTATAAAGTAATATTTAAAAATGGAAATGGTTTTAGTTTAGGCCGTTATTAATGTCGAGAAACCACCGCTTATAAGCTAGCCTTTCGAGAAGAGCCGGCCAGAAATTGGCCAGGCATTTTGTACGCTGTATCAAATAAAATGTATTTCATAAAATAAATAAATTTGATAAGTTAAAGAATCCTGAATGACGGATTCCTATTTTCTTTCATGTCGTTTTCCCGGATTTTTTCCGTCTTTGTGTACATATTATTCAGCACAGCTTCTCACTTCTTCTCTCCATGAATCACTGGCGACCTTACTCACCGCAGGAACACAACACTCACTGTATTTGGCTGCGATCTTCCTTAATATGGAAGTACAGTCCCCAGATTGGTAGCTCCAAACATCGGACGGCAGATCCCGTCATGCCATACCTTTCTTAAATCTCTACAAAGAGTGTAACTTTATTTTTGAGGAGGCTGGGAAACGCAGCCTTATGTCTACTACTTAATACTAATTAGTACGTAAAGTTGAAACAACATTAATATTAATCTTTCTAGAATGTACCCAGAGAGAGCAACATCCTGGCTAGGTATAAAATGCAGTTTATAATGTTGCATTCATTAAACACTTAAGTAACTTTGCATAATTATTTCAGAATAGGGATGTAGACTGCTTCGCTGTTCTAGTGGTTGCAAACGCTACTGTGGTGAACCAGATCCTCCGCGTTCTTCTGTAAGGTTTCTCAGTGTCCAACTTGAATTCGCGTGCCGATTTTAAAGATACGCAATTGAACTTTATCGTGTATGTATATATACATATATTATGTATCAATTTCCAACGCTCGTCGTTGATTTCGACGCTGAGAAATCGTAGTGCATAACGCGGCAGGATAGCGTGGTTGTGTCCGTTCCACGGGTAGGGCAAAGTGTAATTGGATTTTTCCATCTGTAATTTCCCAGTAGCAACCCGGAATCTGGATTAGTTGCTGCTTAATGGCAATAGGTTCGTCCCCTATTACATGGGACTTAAACATAACTGGCAAAATGAGGATGTTCTTATCACCTACAGCTTCAGAGGATACATGTGTGAGGTATATAATGATGTTATAGAGATATTGGATGTGACTATAAATAGACATGATTTTACGAGTTGAGTAATGAAAATAATTAAGATGTTTTTTAGAATCCTGCCCTTTGGTAATCTCATTTTATGTATTTACTTTTGAACACGCTGTATAGCAATCAATGGCGATTTTATAAGCGAGAAATGTTCCAGAACCCTTTTAACAAGACCTCGAATAAATGATAAGAAGAGAGTGCGGCACAGCTTTACTTTGGGCAATTTTGACAATAAATCTATGCATTTATATATAAATAAAATTGAAGTACCTGTTTGTCATACTTAATTAAATAGGAAACTGCTTTACACTTAATGCATATTAAAGTATATACGGTACTAACATTCTGTTTATTTTTCCGTCTAATCTCTGTAACGGCTGGATCGATTACCGAGCATACAGATGACAGGGAGTAACTTAAGCTATTTCTACGCATGTAAAACGTGTACGCATGCAATCTATACTAATATATAAATTTATTTGTTTGCTTGAACGCGCTAACCTCAGGAACTACTTACTGGTCCACTTTGAAAAAGTATATCAGTGTTGAACCCATTTATCGTAGAAGGCGGTTGATATAAAGCCTTGCGCGAGCACGCACCCGTAGTCGCGGGCAGAAGCTAGTCCTGAATAAAAAAAACTTTAATTACTACCTGTGTTACTTACTCCTTAAAAATAACAACTTGTATTACTGCACAGGATTTTAATGACCGTAACATGTTCTTGCAGTAAATTATATAACTGGGAAAGTAATACTCAGGTACTTGTGTTTATCGCCTACATAATGAAACTGCTTACGGTAAGGTAACTTGCATGCACCAAAGGTCAACAGCGGGTCAGATGTTGCGGTTAATATTGTATTATGCTTGTTACTAAGAATACAACAGTGTGCAAACTTAACCGATAATAAACTGTGCATGTTACGATTCTAAAATACAGCAGTACCGCCTCTCAGCACCTGCTTCGTTGGTCTAGTGGTTAGTAAGTTCGCCTGCCGATCGCGAGAGCTCAGGTTTGTCCAGAGTTTGGAATGTTGAATTGGAATGGTGTTTAGACCCCCGTGCCTCGGAAATCAAGATCAACCGTTTGTCCTACGGAAGAGGGCCTATTGCGAGTTTTCTTAAAATCGCCGTCACTATTCATCGCGTTGACGACATGACAGACAAGACAGATTTGTATAGGATCAAAATAGTGCCACCTGTGGGCCGACAGATGGCGCTGTGTGTTTACGTTGACGCGCTGATTTGTGACGGTGGCAGTAAAAATCTCACACTAGGCCCTCTGATCTCTCTCCGGTCGTGTTGGATTGCCGTCCTATTGGACTATGAGAGTGAGGGAATAAAGAGTGCACCTGTGTTTGCGCACACACTTGTGCACTATAATATCTCCTGCGTACATGGCTACCTCGTTGAGATCAGCCGTCGTATCCAAAATTCGGTTAGGAGGTCACTATTACAGCAGTACCACAGTATAGCTAAAACTTAACACAATGATGGGTCTCCTGTAAGATTCTTTGCCCAAGACTATTATTTACTATTACTTTGCTACTAGAATTTCATTCCTCATTTCACCAACTGCGGGGCACAATCCCAGCGGGGCCCGTACCAATGAGTTTTTCTAAAAAAAATTATGTACAGTGATTTCACAGCACGTGCTTTACGGTGAAGGAAAACATCGTGAGGAAACCTGCATATTTCTGAGAAGTAGTTCAAAGACGTATGTATAGTGCCTGAGACGGCGATAGACTCACCATCTGTCACGTTGGCGCTTTATCAAATTCGGTGAAAAGTGGGTGTTGGGATAACAACACCTCTGCCTACCCCTTCAGGGAATACAGGCGTGAGATATGTATGTATTTCACCAACTGAAGGCAGGAATTTCGAAAAACCTTTATTAATCAGTGTTAATAGATTAATAAAACCCTGTAAAGTGACATCTTTCCTTATTTGCAATAACCATTTCCATCTTTGTAAGTTTGCGGAGTTTTCCACAGCGGTTACACGGTTACATAGTGAGCGCCATCTGTTGAACTTTTAAAGAACCACGCAGGAGGCAGTGAAACCTTCCTACAGTTCCTAACAAACCACCGAAGAAAAGTTCGTTGTAGTTGTAAGATGTCGCTACAAGTAGTTATACTTTTAATTTTTGACATCGTATTAATAAAAGAACACGTTTCAACTTTGAATAATAGTGAATGTTCTTTCATCATACAAACTTGAGCAAAAGTTTCTTGTATTCGTAGTTAAAATATTTCTATTTCGGTGTTGCCATGGACCTGTGGGATGCTATGTACTAACTTTAATAAAAAGTAGCTAAATATGATATTCTAGTACAGTATTTACAGATAAATAAAATTTAAGTGTTTTTTTTTACATTCCACATTAACAGCTTTTCACAAATGCATATGAAACGCATATAATATATATAATATTATGTTAATCACATAAAATAATAATTACAAAGATCCTCTGTGAGTTTATTCCAATCAGATTTGATGAATCTTGACGGAACTTTCACTGACAAGTACCTGATGTTACCAACGCTACATTTCTTTAAAAAACTGAGTGTTCCGTGAATTTAAGCCACCTATGAAATCAGTTCTATGCGGGTGAAACCGCGAGGCACATAGTATTTCTAATAAGAATTTACTCATGTGCGAAGATGACTGATAGTGTCGTAGTCCCAGACATAGAAACCTACTAAGGTTTTTCTACAACGCAAAACTCAAACAGCAATATCTCATCGTCTCAGAAATCTGTTCAAGAAAATGTATGAGACAAACGATTACTCCGATCCAGGCGAGAGCTAGCAATGAAATTTGTGAAGAAGCCCCTTTCAAACTATAAGATTGATTACTTCAAATCCCTCCGGATTTACTTGTTGCTTAAACGGGGGGCGGTGATTAATTTACCTCTCATTCTTAGTTGAACTGCATCAGTGACCTTCACTCTATAATTATTTATGGATTAAAAATAAGACGTGGGAAGGATTTTTTTTGTTTTCGTTAATTTGGTAACAACGCATACGCTATATCTGTGGCCTGCTTGATGCCAAATAAACGGTGACTGAATCACTAGCCGAATTGGCAGATACGAATACATTGCTATCTTAGGCATCACATGCCTTTTATAAGACAATCTCATTGGTAAATATAGACCAATGGGATTGTAGCGAAGCAGAAAAATCCTAAAAACTCTTGCCCACCTCACCACGGGCTTTGGACGAGTTTGCAATACGTTTTAAATTTATATCTATATACATAAATAACATTGAAGTGCCTGTTTGTAATTCCAAATTTACAGCGTTTCACTAAATGCATATGAAATTATATACTGTACTCACATAAAAAAAAAACAATTTACAATGTTTTTCTCTGTCTGTCTGTCTGTGTCCGCGGGCCATTCACGAAATTAAGTCCACGCGAGTAAAACCGCGGGGTACATCTAGTAATATCTATAATAATTGGACTACCCATCAATTACTTTCAAAATGAAAGCAAACCTGAATGATGTCTGAATCAGAACCATTTCTCTAATGACCGGCGCATTTGCTTAATTCTCAAGCAATAATGGATACTTTGAAATGATTCATCAAATGTTTTCAGCTGAAAGACACTGAAAGGAATGCGGCGAAGAATAAGTTTCAGGATTGTATAGTGAAACAAACGATGCCAATATTTCCCCGTCTTTGCTGAAGCGAACAATATCTGCAATTGTTTATTTGGTGGAAATCATTGGGAAAGTGTTGGAAAAGAAGCCGAAAGTAATGAGTTATTAAGGTTCGTTATCAAACTTCACGACAATTAGAAGTCCTAATAAAATCGTTCAAAATTACAAAGCTTTTCTGTATTATGGAAAAATGCTAGTAGCTGCACCCTTCGTACGCATGGTACTCTACTATTCTCGCACTCCTTTCTATAAATAAGTGTTTTAGATTAAAGTATCACATTTATATGTTCTTCAAAATACTATATATCCCTCGATGGTCTAGCGCTACTGCGAACCTCGCGGTCCTGAGTTCGATCCCCGGTTCGGGCACAGTGAGTTTTTCCTGTTATTTCCCAGTAACAGTCCAGAGTCTGGATTAGTGCCTTGTGACACTAGATTTGAGGCGAAATGTTGGTGAACTATAACCACATTTTTGCCTACGTCTTCGGGGAATACGGCCGTGAACATAAGCGTGTCTATTTTAATTATTTCTAACAAGTGCAATAAAATTTGACACATGTCACAGTTTACCAGTCAATTCGTTCAGCCCTTCGAGCGTAATGAAATACAAAACTAATGTAATATGACGCAGTAAATATTTTAGTGGTTTAAAGCTCGGTATTCGGTGTATCCCGAGGCCCTCCTAAATGCACGGAAGATGGCCACCGAGGGGGTTTTTAGTGAGTAAAAATCTACCATAACTTTTCACTGTTTCCCATAGGACGGTCGGGTACATTTTAAGGTTTCCCCATCCCTTAACGGTAATAGGAAGATCCTTCAACTTAAATATTTATTACGTACTTCATCTGAAATATTAAAACGTATGAAAAGGTGTGGATTGGTACAAATTAAACATGTTAGTTTTGGAAGCAAACTCTTCACCGTACGTGCTTCCGAACGAATATTATTACAGAATAGAATATTTGATTACATATTGGTAATAATATGCTCACAGCTGCATTCACCGAAGGGGTAGGCAGAGGTTTGCATATAGTACATCTACGTTACCTAAGTTAAAGTCTCATGTAATAGAGGGAGAGCATATTGCCTAGATAACATATTTTTATTTACATACTTACTTTACATATTACTGACATACAAACACTAGCGAATATCACTACTATTTATGTTATTTTGTCACATCCTTGAGATTACGATAAATACCGAACTCTTAAACAGCTGTAGTAACACATTATGAGCACCTCATATTTTCAAATGAAAATGAAAAATATTTACTCAGTTTGGGCCCTGGTAAGGCACTTATGTAGGTCGAAAATGTACCACATCGCAACAATTTCACTCACAGTATAGTATATCATAGTATTGATTACGCATCAGTGCCACCCTTAATGCGTTCTTACAACAAAAATAATAAATAAACTTAGGCCGAGTTATACCCTTGTCTGTCAAATATACAATTAATCCATCCAAATATAATTTAAGGCGATTTATTGTATTAAGTGGGTACGTCTTTGTTAAAATTTATAGTTAAAAGTAAACACGTTGTGCAACGTCATAATAAAACAAATATTTCAAACTGCCGCAACCTAATTGCTTCATTTCAATACAGCTCAAGGGTTCAATCCAATGGTATTGTTGTTTTGACAAGGATATACCGAGAATAGCGATACCGCTTGAATGAAATACGGTATCTAAGACCGTCATTCCAAGCTTTCTTCGAATTCAACAATACTTTCCTGCTTCATATTATTTTCAAAGTTAAAAATTGCGTGCTTCTATGTACCTTTAATATTACACTATTAATATTTTCATTGTGAATTTATTTTTATGAACAACATTATAACAACTTTAACTTAATTTTGTATTTTTATTTATTGGTTCATATTTATTATAAAATAAAAAAAAAACTGTAACGTTTAAGAAGAAAAAAATCATTACTAAATCCAAATCATTACTGTAAAGTTATTAAAATCTATACTCATAATAATATAAAGTTGAAGATATTATTGTTTTTCTAAACGTGCTCATCCCAGGAGCTACTGCTTAGAATAGAAAATATATTTTTATGTTGTATAGCTCATTCATTGAGGAAGGCATTATGGAAAATGTTACTAAACTGGAACAAATATCGGTTAGTAACATCGTTTTTATTGTATTCCTAAACACCGAGGCATAGCTTGTAAAAGATAAAACTTAAGCATATACAATATTCAACAACACATTGTTTACCTAAAATATACAGGAATTATTTCAATAACATTTATCTATACATATTGTGGTGGCGTAGCTCTCGGTGGGGACCCAATTTTTTATAATCAAACTTTTTATTGGGGATTATTTCCATCATGTTTTATTTTATTTTATTGATTATATCTTTTAACCCTGAATGACAAACATGACATATCTTCAATTTCTTTACGGCATTTTTCTTATTATTTTAAACCATCCATTATGAAGGTTGGATTATTAATCCTTACAATATACAGATAAATAAAATTTAAGTGTCTATTTGTAATTCCAAAATAACAGCTTTTCACTAATTGCATATTATGAAATTATATACGCTCCTTACATAAAAAAACAATTATTCTACATTATTCTCTGTCTGTATGTCTGTTTGTTTCGTAATCTCTGAAACGGCGAACCAATTTGAATGGGTCTTTCACTGGCAGTTTGCTAATGACAAAAGGACCATAGACTAGTAATAGAACTTTAAAATACTTTTATTCAAAAAAAAACCTACGCTGAAACCGCAGGGCACAGCTGAACACGAATAAAAATATACAAAGGCATCAAGTAAAAGGTCATTGGATTATACTGGTTGTGCGATATTTCACGGTTCAAAAAGCCAGAAAGAATAACTTTTATGCCAACGCCTCCGCGAACCCGCTGCTCGAAACCGGCTGAAAGTTAAACTGAACAGAACTTTCGTTAATGTACAATGTTTATTTCACTTTTCAACTTATCTCTCTATGTCACAAGTTATTAAATCAAACAATTACTTTTCATTCATTATATTTTCTTACTTATACATTGTTAAGGCCTCTGTATGTTTAAAAATAGGAACAAATAAACTACGTCACTCATCGGTAATAACATGTTATACATTCCTCGACGCGGTACATAGATGGCGCTACTCGTTAACAATTGCAAAAATCATACAAATACGCGAGAACCTAAATCGCGCAATAAGAGTTTTCGAGCGCATTGCAGCATATACTAATTTCCAACTAGAACAGTTTGAGCCGCTGTCCCCCAGGTATGACACCCGCCTGACTGGAAGATCTTCCCTTAACTGGAGATGGCTGTGGTCACTCGCTCTCCCCACAAATCATATGGCTAGAAAGGGGGTAACTGATTTCATATGACGGTCGATATGATGAAACCGATCCCAATTAATTTAGGATAAAGGCAGAAGGATCATGATGATAATAATAGCTTCACTTTATATACAGGTGTCATCACGAGTTATGAGTGCTCATCGAAAATAGTGGGGATTAACTGCGATTGTACTTTATTTCCATGGCTCCATACAGACAGATGACAAAATGACTACTAAAACTTCAGGGTCAGGGCTAATATCTTCTGACGATAAACAACACAAGTGTAACAAACAATACAAGTATTTTTTTTTACCATACACTTTTCTGGGGAATGTAAGGAATATTGTTCATACCTTACAATACTTCAGCGCGTCAGAACTCGTCATACAAGTATTATAAGCCCTATATCAGTATAATAATATACATCACAAAGTAAGTCCCGTAATCATAAAACCCCTCGAATTTCATACGCGGATACGCAAAGGCGCTGAGTCTGGGGTAATGTACATTTTATGTTGGAACCACAAAGAAATGTCGTTTGATGTTTCGTTCAGCTTTGTGACTCTGTAATGGGTAAGACGATTTTCCCAATTGTTACGTTGATTAGTCCTGGATTTCATCAGGCATTTACCAAGTTGTGAATACGATGAATGTAATGATGAACATTTCACGAAAACGTACAACGAAACAAAGCTTGTACGACGATTTCGTCCTCGAAATGGTTTTCAAGTTCGTCCGTTTGAGGGTATAACAGACAGACTGACAACATTTCACGTTATATATTTTTTTTGACGAAGGCATTGATGTAATAATATTTAGTGAATCCGACGCTACTTACGGTAGTTGTTTCCATTTCGATATCTTCATCTCGACGGCTTCAATTTCAGATCATTTGGCTAAATCAGTAATAAATTGCCTACACTATTAGTTAAAATTATAACAAGCACTTCATAAGTGTGGAATAAGCATAGTTTATGAAATTTAAGCGGGACAGGTGTTTGTGCTGGGCCCTTTACCCTGTCTCCTGAGATTAACCTGTCCAATGCCCAGGCGGTTTTTGAACACGGGTTAAGTACTTAAGACAACTAATTTGCGTAGTTACTGTGGTTACACTATTAAGCTTACGGTTGAGCTCCATTTTAAGCCTTAAATGATGTCAGCCTTTGAAATATTCGGTATTCTTTTAAGGCGGACTTAAAGGGACATTTATGTACTTGATGACAACTGATTATCTTTTCCTTTATCAACCTTTTCTTTTCTTACATAATACTTATGCCTGTATTCCCATAGGTGGCCGATGACGATTAAGTGCCAACGTGACCGATGACGAGTCTATCGTCGTCTCAGGCACTATATATACGTATTTCAATTACTTTACAGACGTATGTAAGTTTGCTCACAATGTTCTCCTTTGTGCAATTCCTTTGGCGAGGAGCAAAGCTCATCATTAGTCTTGGTGACGACACAGTTATAAGCACTGACCTTGAATGCGCAGTAGTCATTTTATGAGTCTGTCTCTGTCTATCTGTATGGCGTAACGCGAATAAAATATATGCGCAGTTACCACTATTTTCGCTAAGCGCTCATAAGTCGTGATACCTGTATCTGAAAATCACGAGAAAAATGTAAGTGCCTATGCTTTCGGGGACCATTGTCGGCGTAAAAAATAAAAAGTAAGAGATCCCTAAAATTTTCACCAATACGTAATGTACGTATAGTTTTTATATTTAGGCAGTATCTAAACCGTGCCGTTCTTTAGTAATTTTATTTAAACAGTCGTAGATATTTTACAAGAAGGCATAAAGCAGTAACTTTTCATTCTTCATTTAACTATTCCACAAATTGTTGATAAATAGGTGTCATTATTTGCATTTAGAAAAAACTGCTAATTATAATTGCAAACAGACACACATATCCTTTAACTGTATATATATATATAAGTCAATCAACAAGTGATCCTAGAATCCATGAAAATCACTAACTGTATTAATAAGCTCACTCTCACCAACAGTGATTAAATGACTTCGGAACGAAGGTCTGACATTTAGGTATTAGTCAACACCGTTCAAGATTTACCCAGATTTTGATTGTCATACCCTCTTCAATTATTCCACAGGTCCTATTAAAGGGAAGGTGGACGTTTATCCAGCCTGTGACCCAATGTGTTATTCATTTATCTCTATTTAACTATTTAGCTTTAGACGAATTTAAAGGTTTCAGAATATGTATGAATCAATTGATTTGATTACATTAAATGCATGCTTAAAGTATGCATTTACCAAATTAATGTGGCTTATTTGTAAATTGTTAGTTGATATCAAATAAATTTTGTCATAGACCATCGTAATCTAATTCCCTTTTCATCAAAACCCGTAGTGAAACTTGGCGACACACTACAACTAAAATGACGAACTTTTTAATATAAAAAACAGTGCAATCATCTCCTTGACCTTATCCCATGCGGTCGGCACTTGATTCAACTCGATGCGGCTGATCACCTGATTTTCTTACGAAGCTACTGCCATCTGACCTTCGCAACCCCTTTGACGAGGAAAATCGGTATTCTGCATTAAACCAGTTGTCAGACTCCCTTATGCCTCCGACTGACCTGTAACGATTGCCGTTTGGCAATCGTTTATGTTAAATTGGCAACAGGGACCAACGGCTTAAGGTGCTCTCTGAGGGAAACTCAGGCAGTAACCCATCTATCTAATGTTTTGGGTTAGGGTTAGGGCTACTTAACTTTGCTGATTGATGCGCAATAGCAACTGGGCCACGAACTCCTCTCAACTGCTTTTTTTGATAACAGCATACTACATAATAATATGAATACGTAAGGGTTAAACGAATACACGAGCACTAACTATTGGTATGACACCTACATCACCCCATTACTTAATCGATATAGTCAAATAGCCCGACATTACAAGCAGTCGTGTGCAGCTCCATGATAACCAGTGGCAGCTCCACACGGTCCTGTACCACTTAACTTTAACTAGCTGTAATGTAATAGGCCTTTAATCTACCGCCTCGGCGCACTAATCTAATGCAAACTGTTACTAACCGGCTAACAGTTAATTAAACTAGACTTGGAACTACACGTTCTAGTGTTTCAACAACTTTGACTATGAATTTGACTCCGCGTAACCAGGAAGGGAATTGGTGATATTGTGGCTATAGAACGCGGAAAGAGGTTTCTGTTGTGTTGCCAATGGACTTAAAAAAGCAGACATGTACATAAAAAATTGGTAAGCAAGCTTTAACTCTTGTTAGTAGTAGAGACATAGATCTTAGGCTAATAAGATAAATAAACTCGTACTTGCACATTATTTTGTTTTAATTAAAAAGCCGTGGTGGCTCTTAGGTTATGAACAGTCATCTGCTACGCAAGCGACCCAAGTTTGAATTCCAACGGGATCTGTAAAAATGCGTTTTTCTAAATCTTTTGTGCAGTGATTTAACACCACGTGCTTTACGGTGAAGGAAAACATCGTTAGAAAACCTGCATTTAGCAGAAGTTATTCAAAAGACGTATGTATTTTTAGTTTCTGAGACGGCGACTCACCAACTGCCAAGTTGGTACTTAATCATCTTCTATGAAAACTCTCTAGTCCTCTATCTACCCTTTCGGGGAATACAGGCGCGTATGATATGTGTGACGTACCCCGATGTTCATTCAATCGTTTTTTTTTTTAATTTTGATTTAGTATAAAAAAATACATTTAATAATTTTGTTACGAGCCAACCCTATCTTAAACTGAGAATATGGTAACACGAAGAAAATACGGAGTGAAGACTGCACAGCGTTCGGAACTGATGCGAGAACGATGTTCCCGCATTCGTTTTATTACTAGATCCGTAAAATGTCGATTTTATAGGTTAGTTGTGGATCACCTCCTTTCAATTAGATGGATTTTATTGTTGATACTCGTAAAACGAATATGCTCTCTGCACGCGGAAGTGTTTTTATTGCGGGCCCTTTGATAAACACTTCTTTTATGACGAACAAGTCGTTGCAGATATTAATAATATGTTTAATTAAGACAAGATAAAAAACTTCAAAGTAGGGATTGTTGTTGGAGTCGATAAACAGGGGGCCAACTATTACATATATGATCGTTTAATGAGAGAACTTCTTGGTTTTTAAGCTTAATTTTACGCTACAACATGAAACGTCAAAGCCCAGAAGCCGTAATACGCGCTGCTTAAGCCGATAATGGTCGACGCCCAGTTTTTCGAACATACATACACATGCTCACGCCTGTATTCCCCGAAGGGGTAGGCAGGCGTAGTGGGTGTTGTAATCACAACACCCACTTTTCACACAAGATGATTAAGTGCCAACGTGACAGATGGTGAGTCCATCGCCGTCTCAGACACTTTACATACGTCATTGAATTACTTCTCAGAAATATGAAGGTTTCCTCACGATGTTTTCCTTCACCGTTAAGCACGTGGTGTGAAATCACGTTATTTAGAAAAACTCATTGGTACAGGCCCCGTTGGGATTCGAACTTGCGTCGCTTGCGTACTAATCAAACCTCAAGGCCACCATGGCTCTTTTTTCGAACAGCTGATTGATATATATAGTAATAGTATTAAATAAGTTGTTATTTATAATTTCCAAGATATGAAGATGTGACCGAATTTGCCAATCTTGACAACGTCCAAAACTAAATAGGAACTAATGACAAAATAAATGTTCGACTTTAACCGAGCACAAATTTTTCCTCGAGACTTGAATATTCGAGTAGTTTCGAAGTCACACGACGAAGCCGGCCGCAGATGGCTTTTAAGTCTTGCAAACAATCGTTAAGAAGCTGGGATTAATGGTATATCCCGGCTTCGGGTGTTCGGCCACGAATCGCGGGCCACTTGCTAACTGCTACCCGGCTTATTTTACAAGTCAATATTACAGACACTATTTGAGTTTGTTCTACCGAACCAATAGAGAACTTATTAATCTTGACGATCTTTTTGCTGTTGTGTTGTGAAATGACGATATTGTAAGCACTAATGATAAACATTGTTTCAAATATATGGGAAAACATCAAGATTATTTTAAGAAGAACTTGACTATGCACCTTAAAACCTAACAAAAACACGAAGTGATCATGTTCGTTTTTCTTCCATCAGTATTAGCCGCGTTGGCTTTATTTCGCGGAACCCTTTTTTTCTTAAATCCAAATTTACCCTAAAAGTACCCTTTTATACACCTTGTTATATCAGCTATCTGCTCGTAAAAGTCCTGTTAGAATCGATCCAACCGTTTTTGTGATTTCCCGAAACAAATAGACAGAAACACAAAATCCGAGACAAAAAGATATAGAAAAATTTCAAAAAAATGTCACTAGCATATATACTTTAATATTATGCATATATTGAAAACTTGTTAATTTGAAATTGCAAATAGACACTTAAATTGTATTTATTTGTATAGAGTATAGATGTAATAGATGTATAGGTATTTTGTTCACTAATTATCGTTCTTGAGTTACGAATTTGCGTTTGAATAAATTGGATAAATATGACTTAAGAGACATTTATTGCGGTGGCATAAACTTATCAAACTCATAAATGTTTAAAGTTCCTTCTAAACAAACATAATTTTTGCTGTTAAAGATTTAATTACAAGCTGCAATTAAAAGTAAAAAATTAAAAGTTATGGTAGCGGTGGATTTTACGGGCATTTTACTTGATTCCAGAAAATAAACTAAAATTACATGCATTTTATTGCGAGGCTATAAGCATTTTAATAGGATACTGTATCCGCTTACCAACAGGAGCGCTGTATGATTAATAATGCTTGCAGTTAAAGATTTATAGGACGATATACACCGGGAGCTTTATTTCCAAGAGCGAGCATATGAAAGAGTTTTTTCTCACAGTGCACGCCACTCTATTTGGTAACACAAATTAAAGAAACGAACTAAACTCGTAACACAAATAAAACATAAAGTCAAAGTCTGCGTTTGATCACCCTTTGCATTATGGCATACAACATTCTGGCATCCACCTAGCTAGGGCTTGCTAAGACTATATTGCAAATACCGGTATCGGACAAAACTAGACCCCTTAGGGCATGTTTGCTTCAGTTTCGCCCCGCACACATTCCACTAACGAATGATACACATCCCTCAGCCATGTTGCATCAGCACGGTTTAGGGAGCTGATCTGTCCCATAATTTATCGGAATTTATTAATCTTACCAAGAGAGCTGTACGATTCATAATGCTTCTGGTTAAAATTGTATAGGACTATATACATCGTGAGCTTTATTTCCGAGAGCGAGCATTTGTTGCGAAAACTTTTGCTCACGTCGCAAACTTCGAGCACATTATTCGCGAACCAAACATTTGGGTGAACGTTGAAAGGAATATCGCACTATGCTTATTGTATATGCTTGTGCTCGCGAAACAATACTTGGTTTGCAGCGAATGCTCGCTTTGGGTACGATCAATAAATCTTTAAATAGTATAAAGTCGACATTTCCAAACTAAATAGTTTTGATTGTTTCAACGGGTCGTTATTCTAAGCGTTACGGATCTTGTTATGGATTTTACTAATACGTAGGAGTTGAACTCTGAGGAGCTTCATTATCATCATCATTTATTTAAGAGAAAGACTCTTGTTGGTGAAGCAATCACCTACCCTCTCCGCTAGTACTTTGACTTCCTTGTACGACATGACGCTGACTTCTTCCTTCAGCTATTGTATATAACCAATCCTTGGTCTCCCTTTTCTTCGCTTTCCTTCTATCTTCCCTTCTATGATGTTTTTGATGAAAGTGTCATGTCGTAGTAGGTGTCCAATCACCTTGCCTCTCCTGTTTTATATTGTCCGGATTATCATTCTTTCTTCTGCTACTCTTTCTTATATTTCGTCGTTTGAGACCATCTCAAATGATAGGCTTATTGCAAAGAAAATCCTTCATATATTGATAGGCTAACTGTGCCTCCTTGTGTTACCCGCGTAGTAACTTTTTGGTTGCTTTTATCATGGTTCCCTAATTTATGAAAAATAGCCTATGTTACTCCTTATAACATCAGCTAACTCTCAGGTAAAGTACCGTTGAAATCTGTCCTGTCGTTTCAGATATTATCCGGAATAAACAGACAGACAAAGAAAAACTTTTTTTTTATTTTTAAGTTATAATCACTTCAATTTTATGTATCTGTTATTAAATAGATGTATCAATAGAGGAAAGTCATCCTTTTGTGAATATTCTTAAGAACCGTAATCCGATGTGAAGCGAGGGTGGGTCGTTAGTAATATAAATAGAAAAGTGTTGTCTGTTGTGCGATGAAAAGAGAGACTAATTATTGATATAGCCTTTTCAGGATCATTTTGTGATACCAAAACGAAACGTCAAAGCTAAGAAGTCAGTTAACCTTCGTGTTAAAACGGTTCAACTGATTTTACTGAAATAGTAAAGAGCTTAATTTTTTTTTAATTTAATAAACAAAATTTAAATGTTTAGGTTTTCTAAATTTGGATAATTAAAATAATCTAAGCGGACGGAGTCAGAGGTCAGAGCTAGTCTATAAATATTATTAATACAAGATCAGTAGAGGCTTAACTATTATTATCGGACGGACCACATTGTAATAACTATGCACGTGTATGATAGCGGCGCAGTGCGCCTCAGGTAAACAATAGCATCTCTAGGTACTCAAATGCAAATGTAGGTAATGGTGCACGAGGCAGTACTGTAGCAGGACCTACTGTTGTTATATATCTAGGCTATCATATTAGGTTTGTTTACTTAGGAATTTATTTCCAACTAGCTGTGCCCCACGGTTTCACCCGCGTAGATTTAGTTTTATATAATACTTTTTTCGCAATAAAAGGTAGCCTATGTCCTCTCTCAGGGTCTAAATATTGTGATCAGTCACATCGGGTTGAATCAAGTGCCGACCCCAACAATGAATGGGATAAGGCCAGGGAGATGTTACTTTGGAATAGAATGGGTTCGTGGCACACTTGCTAGTGCGCATATCATCATATCAGGTGATCAGCCACATCAAGTGCCGACCCCAACAACGTATGGGATAAGGCCATCATCTGGTCTGCTATGGCCCTTAATTTATCACATCTGCACATGAGCCGACGTAACCCATTCGTTGCAATCAAAACACCCGCCCGGCAAATTAAGAAGCTAACCGGAAAATAATAATCGCGTTTGAGGCCGAATTAATGACGTAATTAACCCTCCCTCGGCAGCAGAGCTATGAGCTTTTTTTAATTAAAAACAACTGGAAATGACTTGCGGGCTATATTGAATGAAGTTGCTTAGCAATATTATAACAGTTACACGTTAATTTCATTAGCTAATTAATATATTTGACTTTTTTATTTATAAAGAAATATTGTTTATTTCATTTCTGTATTTAATTAACTAATGTATTTGTATAAAATAGGCAGGGCATACTGGGAACTCTCGTTTGAAATTCTACTCGACTGTACTTTAAGCATGCCTTGGGATCTTAGCGATATGCTCACCTAATGTTGAGTGGTATGGTAAGATTTATTCAAGATGCTGTCATACAACAATTTTGCTTAGATGGACTTAGTTTGAAGAAGAGTTTCAGCATTACGTCGTAAGTGACCTATACCACCCTACGAGAGAAGTAATTCAGAGACTTATATATAGTGCCTGAAACGGCGATAGACTCACCATCTGTCACGTTGGCACTTAATCATATACGGTGAAATGTGAGGACCCTCCTGAGATGGTGTGAGTATATTTATTAATTTTTTATTTAATAATACAAACACATTCAAATGTTTTAGGTACAATATATTTAATCAAATAATTTCTGCAGCGTTTTAATACTGACTCTTAATTCTCGAAATAGGTTAAGTAAGGAATTGCCGATAATTAACTCATTTACTTCTTTATTAGAGAGACCAATGGCTTGCAACGGAAACAAAAAGAATAAATAAACTCCGTTCATTGCCTCTAGTTCGTTCTTTTTACAGACGTGTTCGATATTTCCATATCAAATAAGATCTAAATACCACTCTCTTTGTGTCTCTTGTATCATATTGAATCACTGACGATATAATGGAGTCAATGTGATTTATATTTGTACCGATGTGTTAGGAATTAGTTACATGACTAACATTCTGAACAAACCAACAGCGTATAGTTGTGAGATAAAGAAACACGTAACTTAGTAAGAATTTGAAAATGTTAAACATAATTAATATAATAAACTGCCTGCGGAACCCTAATATATTTTCTTAATTTTAATTAATAGGAGCTTAAGTTACTCTTTGTAACACTGGCTATCTGCCAGTGAAAGTCCCGTTCAAATCGGTCCAGCCGTTCCTGAAATTAGCCGAAAGACAAACAGACAGAAAGACGGACAGACAGACTGAGAAAAATTTGGTTTTTCTATGTCTATATCGTGTATACTTTCATAACCATTCAGTCAGAAACAGAATCTTCAATTTAATTTATCTGTATAGATATAAACTAGCTTCCTTTCGCGGCCCGCGTGTTATTACGATTTTTTAATTAAGTCCGATTATTAAATTCGTTAAACGTTCTTCTTCATTACATTAGTATAGTATTTTTAAGAAATTAGTATAGTGTGACCTGAATGAGCTCGCTTTGTCCCGTATTTCCTTTATTTTTAATGAAATCTAGCTTGATCGATGTATCGCCCCCGAATTTCTCTGAATACTAAATTTCTTTAAAATCGTTGGATTTTGAGATTCACGTTATAAATACACATATAAATACAGACTATAATATTCAAGAATTGTACGCTTAAAAATACTAGATATGTAGATAATATATACAGTCAAACTTTTATGTAGTACAATCTAGCTGACGCAGCCTGCCCTCAGTCCTGAGGACGTCTGATGGCCTTCGTATGACTTGCCAGCCTCAGCTTTACAGTACGCTCTCGCCAGCTTCACGAAATACGACACATGTTTTGCAATCGTCGTACGGCACCATCACGGATAGAGCATTTTTGAACCAAGATTCAGAATATAGAATACTCAGAATACTGTATGAATCTGATAAAATTCGTTGAAAAGTGCGTTACTGTCACTGCGAACCATAATATAACATACATGTTTGTATATATGTATCACCCCGCGAGCTTTACGGTGAATGAAAACATCTTGCGTTAGGAAACCTGCAAATGTGTGAGAAGTAATTCAAAGACGTGTGTATAGTGCTTGAGACGGCGATTGACTCAAGACAAGCGGGTGTCAAGCTGTTAATCATATTTATAGCATATTTATTTTGTATTTATTTATTCATACATACATATGCCTGTATCCCATGGGGGTAGGCAAAGACTACTAGAATACAATACCATAATATTACGAATTTTAAATACTTTATCACTTAATTAAGGTTGTAAAACTATTGACCGTTTATTTATTCACAGCAAGGCATACGAATGGCTTGAGATATTTTTTCTAATTATTTCTTCTCTTCTATCCGATACAATACGAGGACAACTCAGAGAAGTAACCGCCTTCCTAACTGACACTATCTACCTCCTTGTCTTGACCTACTTCCTAGCAGGAGCCAAGTACTTGGTATATTGGTTATGTATTGAATGCAAAGGCAGCTCTGAATGGTAGGCTATTAATAAAGATGAATTTCAGCGGCCTGTAAAGACCTCCAGCCGAACGTGAAATTTGACGAGAATGAATTCCTACTCATTTTTCCTTATGCTCTTAACGAGCCTTTAAATTTTCAACGTTTCAGCCCGAGGGAGGTACTTAATATGGAAATCTTATTATGTTACTGAGGGGTATTTTATTTATTTGTTGGTAATATTTTGAGTCCGTTGATGACTCCTGACGTAATCTTAAAATGTTTATTCACGATCTATTATTTCTGAATGGTAACGAGTAACTGCATAATGTCGTATTATGCCGAAAGGTGTGAAAGTCGGGAGGAAGATGGAAGTAGGAATACTGTGTTGGGTATAACTGCAAGATGATTAGCGTGAAGTGGCACCCATGACGTTGCGTCAAAAGGCTGGATACGTGTTTGCTTATCACGCAATAGCTGCTGTCAGCGGGGATAGAATTGACCTTTAGCTTGGTGTTAAAAGCTTAAAAATGTATGTTTTTACTAGCTGTGATCCGCGAAACTTTAATTTATTTTCAATATAATGTTACTCCTCCGATGTTAATCCATGTAACATTAGCTATCTGCCAGTGAAACTCCCGTTAAAATTGGTCCAGCCGTTTCATAGATTCCCTTGGAGAAACAGATGAACAGACACAAAGAAAGAAAATAAATTATGTGGGTACCGCATATACTTTCATATACATTTAGTAAAAAGCTGCTAATTTTAAAATACTAACGACATTTCAATTGTATTCTCATTTTAATTTTATTATCTGTATAGATGTATAGATTAATTACATACTCGCACAAGTTCACTCTTGTAAATGTTAAAGGCTGAATAACGTAAATGATCCAAATTCAAAAATCTGGGGCCTTACCATGAGCTCTTATTGCCGTGATAGTTTAACTCTTATAATGATACAGGTGTTTTTGACGTGCATACATCTGTCAATGTCGCACAGCTGAACTATCATTGCAATAAGAGCTTATGGTCAGGCCCTGATAGTTTATCTCTTTGGGTAGTTCAAAGCAGCAACTCTTGAAACCGTCTAATGCCCGAAGAGTAACGAACACGACAACATTATCAGTAGGTACGCCTCAGATTAGCCAAGGGTATAGCCATATAAACTAACTCTAGAATTTATAGTGCGTAAAACATTGCGAGTATATTTATGTGCCATCAGGCGAGTTAAGCCTTCGTAATGTCCCCTTTAGTTGAGCCCCTCTTGTAAGTGGATTTAGATAGCCTAATGCTAATGCGACTTTATGAGTTTTTCGTCTGGCTCCAACTTGATCTTTGTGGCTCTGTTGTGTATGTAATTTTAGTAATTTTAGTAATTTTCAATGATCTGCTTTGAAAACGAATAGTTATTACGAATACAGTTGAGTTCAAATTGCTATGTCATGTTTCAAAATAAATATGAGCTGAAGTTTATTAAGGCAGTGTCCGTGATTTGCTCCGCACAGTGTTCGGTATAGTTGAGCCGTGAAATATTTTATAAAGCATTTTATTAAAACAGGGTGTCCATCAGTTTAATATGTTTATAGATTAGCTACAGAGGTAACCTGGGGGCAAACTATGATTGTTTAAGCAGCGCGTATTAACAACTTATTGGCCTTGAAGTTTAATTCTACGGTACCAAAAAGTTCTTATAATCTCTGCTTAAACCGATGATGGTCCCCTGAATTTTAGAGTCGGTAATTCTTAGTTACAGTGACAAACAATCGGTTACTGAATTAAATCGGAACTTTCTCTTAGTAACTCACCAACTAGAGTATTTTATTGCAGGCCAAATTGCATATAATTCGATAGGTAGACGATGATCGAGTAAGTTGCAACAAGTTGGGACGTAGACTTCACGTTAATGGGAGAAACTTGGCAGTGCTGCCTCTGGAGGTAATGTAATTGCTTAAGACTCAAATAGTCTCGTATTATTAGGTCCTAACCACAGTTTGAATATAAGCTTTATGAGAATTAAACGGAAGAGGTGTAATGACAGTGAGAAGTGTCATGTCGTGGCCTATTGCGTATGTATCATTCACGTGTTTTATCGGCATTTTACAAAACATTACTAGAGTAATAGCAAAGCAAGTAGAGGGTTATGGTGTGAGTTCCAAAGATGTTAGATCAATATATTTTGCGCCCCACTAATAGGCTAACTAATAGTTAAATGAGAAAAAAAAACGAGAAATCATGCGAATGGTCGACGTTTTACTTACGATACAAACCTCTTTCGAGATTACAATTTTTTATATACTTGAATTAAAAATGATTTAAAAAGTGCTTGACACATAGTGTCACAATGGTTTCGTTAGTAAACATTTTCATTGTTTTTGTTATCAACATTAATCAGCAACGTGAATATGCGAAATAAAGCACAGTAAATTATTATAGCGTATGTAATAGCTTTAAGTTGAATATTTTTAATCTTATCAATAGTACGTAATTTACTCAGCAGTCACAAACAGAACTGGGGCCTTACCATGAGGTCTTATTGCCATTATAATTTTACTCTTATTATGAGACAGCTGTATTTGACGTGTATACGTCTGTCACTGTCACACAATTGTAATAACACTGCAATAAGAGCTCATGGTTGGGCCCCTGTTCGCGGCACTAGGAAGGAATGCGACCAAATCTAACCCTTCCACGCCGACCGCTGTGCGAAAACAATTAATATGATTTATGACAGAAATAAAAACCCTTGAGGCCTTTAGTAGCATTTTTGCGTAAGCAATAGTCGACTTTCGTAATAAAATTTGATTTATAAAACATTAAATTCAACAAAGAATGAAATTGTGTTAATAAAAAATGTGTGAGGCTATATTGTCGCGCGTGTAATTTTATTTCTCATTCTTATATTTTACGTGACATTTTACTTAACGCGTTAAATGAAAAGATATACAATGGATTCTCGGCTATATTATCTATATAAATTAATCGCTATTTTCTTGTTCAGACCCTCACGCGTAGACGGCGACTACTGGGTGCAAATAGCTGATATTTCAATTAGTATAATAAGCTAAGTTTATTCAAAAAAATTTTAGGGTTTCGCGAAATAAAGTATGAAAGTAAATTTACGAGGGTGAAGCAACCACTTAAACTATAAATTATTTAGTAACTCAACAGTAACACGATTAACATCAACAAACTATTATACGTAAGTTTATTACCACTTTTCACGCTTATATGAAAAATGTGTTGTACCCCTGCCTACCCTTTCAATGACAATTTTGGGAAGGCTTGAAAATATTAATGAATATCAGACTCATCACATAGCTAATACTTGAACTAGGTTTGTTCTGCAAGGTGTTTTGCGTAAGTCGGATTACTTAGTAGGTCGTATCGCACTAAAGGTCAGCGCTCAAAACTCGTGACAGCACCTATAATGCGTTAAAACAAGGTTAATTTTGATGTATTGTAACACTTAAATATAGTCTAGATATCATTTCAACTGACTTTACTAATAGCTATATTTTGTTGATGAAAGGACTTTTTAAGAGAGTCCATTATTTCCTATTCGAGTTTAAAAAACCCTGCATTATATGCATATTGCATATATATTAAAGAAACAAGTAAGGTATTTTCATCCCAGGCCATAAAGGTCACCCTACACGTCACATTCGGTGACCTTTCCCAGTGCGCAGTGACACGTGATAGTTATTTATAGCCAACCAAGCACAACTCTTCTGTGACATTATATAAATATCAATGCTCCATGCGTAGTTTAATCAACTCATCCTCATCTTCCTCTATTTGATTGCTTTGTTATAGTACTGCGACCCGCCTTCGATTAGCTTAAATTTGGTAAAAATATGGTGTAGTTAGTAAGTATGGTGTAGCTAATACTCTGGAGAATTTGATACTACAATATCGTATACTACTATAGTATACCTGATGGTAAGTGGTTCATTTTCAAGCCCGCAAAGCGTTATTGTTCTAAAATACAGTGTATCGGAGAAAAAGGAAGAGTTGTCTTCTAAAAGTTATAGCGTTTTATAAAGCCGTAATTTTTTTAGCACCAATGATAATGAAGGTATAGGCTATGGTTGCTGAGGGCCGAAAAGCTCGCGGCCTTAAGCGATTGAATGAACGCACGGCCGCGTTTACCTACATTACGTACGCGGTAATTAAACTTGTTAAATTAAGAAGAAGGCTAATGGTTTCGAAAAATGATTCTATGGGATTATTTCAGGTACTATTATTGGGAAAAAAAATAAAAACGTAATTAGATTGCATGTGAATAACTCTACATTGCCGCTGATTTTTATGAGAAGATAAGGTCAATTACTCGAAAACTTAAAGGAAGAAGTTAAATGTCATAATAATTTAATTCCCTTCCTAAAATTATACCCTTTCACATATTATAACAGCCTTTTTTCCCGGACGACCTGTATAAAATGAGTAAAGATATCTTCTTTCTATCAGGCCCTTCTTAAACAGCTACATAGTGCATTTATTTTAATCTAATGTTATTAGTAAACCAATACCTAATTAAAATTGTTCAGATGAAACTTTGCATGGAACTTTAAATGAAATAATAATGAAACAATCCAAAATAGGTATTGCATTTTATTTGGAGGTATCGGGTCGAATTTCCATTAATAGTTTCAAACTTCGCTTGTATCAAACTTTGGAATTGCGCTCAACATTTACAATTTCAGGCGCTTAATGGACCATCTGATTCTATTGTCGTAACATATTATTATTTACGAGGGTTTAAATCAGTGCGAAGAATGTATTTATTGGTATTAATATGCTCTTTTCAGTCTTCAACGGGTGTTTTGACACCCAACTACACAAAAAGCACTCACTCATAATTTCTCAGATTTAGTTCTCCTCAGTGTATCTAATAGTCAGTTATTTATTTTTATAATAATTTGGTGCATTGCATGAAGGGGGCAAAAAGGAATGAGCGGGATTGGATGACATACAAAACTTCCTATTTCTACATACATAGGCGTGCATACACAGCATGTACACTTATGTTTCCCGAAGGGGTAGGCAGAGGTGTTGTATTAATAACACCCACTTTACTCCGAAGACAAATAAGTTTCAACGATGACAGATCTATCGCCGTTTCAGCCACTATACATTCGTCTTTGAATTACTTCTCAGACATATGCAGGTTTCCTTATGATGTATTCCTTCACCGTATAGCACGTGCAGTGAAATCACTGAACATATATACTATTTATATTTACACATAGCTTTGCTTCGCTTTTACCCTTAGATTTAAATTAGAAATACAGATTCAGGTTGCAAAACAAACAAACAATGTTATATTAAAAGGTCCCAAGCACGATTGTTTTCGAATTCCCCGATTCGTTCATCAAGCTGGGCACTTGTATTGTTGTGATGCTGAATTATATTATTTTTTCTCATTTTCTCCTGCTCCCAAACGGCAAACTTTGACAGATTAAACTTTTATGTCACAAAACTCGTTTCGTTTTCCCGTGACGTCAGGGTGACGTCATAATTTCAGGTGTGAGTCACTTTCAATCCGGAACACACCTGTGTTGGGATCGCGGGTTGAGATTTTGGCTGCACCTACTTGTATTGATTTTATTGAGTACATACTTTGAGGTGTGGTTTATTTGCAAGCTGAGAGTAGGAGAATCTTTTATTAATTAAAAAAATGGATAACAGTTTATTATACTTATGTCATGATGGATGGACAGTAAATTACGTTTTAGTTATATTTATTATACCGCATTTATCGCTTTAAAATTTCAAGTTCATAATATTTTACACCTAGTCAAATGTACAATCATGGGAGGTAAATACCTCTTTTATTACAAAAGTTTAAGCTTAGTATTAATCTGTCTATATCATAATTATATTTAGAACTAGGTACTACTTCTTACAAATTTATTCTTATTCCATTGAATTAAGTAAGACAAAAATCCTTGTTTATTGCTAAACTAGCGGACGTCACGCGGTGTCACCTGCGTAGTTCCCGTTTCCGTGGGAGTACGGTACTAAAATATAGCCTATATTCCTCGATAATGATGTAGCTATTCATTGCTGAACGTATTGTCAAGATCGATCCTATACTTTTTGAGCCAATTCGTTAAAAACACACTGAACAAAACTCAGTGCTCTGGCCTTCGAGTAGGTACTTGGGATCAAATAAAATACGATGTAGCAAAGAGATGAAAGTTTTTTTATTATACAGCGAGTCTTAGTATATACGTATACCGTAGAGAATCTCTATAGCGTGATTCACAATATAATTAGCCCCATCTATCGGCATTGTTATACACTACTACTCAAACCTACATACTTGGCTTGTACACACACTTACATACAAATATTTCCTCTGTATTAAATTTTATATGTAGATGTAAATAAAATAATAAATAAATAGAAATACTCTAACTCACTAGGAGTTATGCCATGCCATGTTAATTTTAAAGAGTTAAGTTCGTAACCGCAAATAATATTTAATTTTTGCAAGGATTTTTAATCCAAACAAGTTTAAGAGTAAAAAGCGCCAGTTCGTTCAAATTAAATTAACATGGAATACAAATGGCAAATGTTCAAAAAAGTCGTTCGTCCCTCTCCCGCTGTGACTGGAGCCACAACAAGTTCTAGTTACATACGCGAGTGACTCTCACATATAATGAAGGGGAGCGAGAAGTGATGTGCCCCGACGGATGATCACAACGTCTTTATGACATATCCCCCTCGGTAAGGATTCTTTCGGAAAATTACTCCATCTATTTAAACCGTGGAAGGTACGAGTATAAAAGTTTTACTTCACAGTTGAAGGAAAGTGGAGTAGACTTTTATAAGTATTTTATTTGAACTGAACTGATGGACTCACCCTCTGTCACGTTGGCACTTAACCATTTTCTGTGAAATGTGGGTGATGTTGTTACAACACCTCTGCTTACCCTTCTAGGATGGCGTGAGCATATATATACATGTATATATATATATATATATATATATATATATATATATATATATATTATTAGAACTATTTGATTTATTACGTATAATGCCAAAGATATTTTTTTTTTATAAAAATAATTAATAACAATAACACAATCACGCTGGGATCCGAACTTACGTCGCTTGCCTAGCAGGCGACTCCTCAAACCTCATGGCCACCACCTCCTATTTAAGAGAAAACGATTAATATGACAAGCAATATACTTATCTTACAAAATGTGATGAAAGAAAACCGTATTTGCCGTAGCATAAAGTTACTTCAACTCAATTCTTAATACCTTGACAAGCTTAGGACCGAAATTGAAATACGAAGTTACTAAGTTGAGACATAAACTTGATTGTCAAGTTAAGTTAATTAATGTAAACAGTGAACAAAGGACGAAACATCGTGTAAGACGCCGCGGTATTTGAAGACTTTATTAATTCAGTACTATTACCATAAACAATTTTGTTCTAGGTACTAATTTATTCTTATTTAGACATTTAAATAGCATTCAATTCCATTTAATTCGTTCGTGTTTGTATCGTGCGTGTACCTGCTAATGCTTTTGGGGCTGGTCATCTCAAGCTACACAATTATACGTAATACCTACTTTAAGTACATACATATGCTCACGCCTGTATTCCCCGAAGGGGTAGGCAGAGGTGTTGTAATCACCCACTTTTCACCGAAGATGATTAAGTGCCAACGTGACAGATGGTGAGTCCATCGCCGTCTCAGACACTTTACATACGTCATTGAATTACTTCTCAGAAATATGCAGGTTTCCTCACGATGTTTTCCTTCACCGTAAAGCACGTGGTGTGAAATCACTACTATTAGAATTTTTTTTATCGACCTTTTTGCACTGGAACTGTGTCCATGGGCTTATATATTTTTTATTTTTGAAAAAAATAATTTCTGATTTTTATGGAAGGCTCTTCTCAGTAAAAGCAACTTTCCAAACCTGGCGGTAGTATGTATAATCCTGTATAATTATATCATTCTGACCGTTTGAAAGTACTTTGTTAAAAGTCTAATCGAATACAGATATTTTTGACTTTTGACTTTGATAAATAAGTTTTTGAATTATTTCCCACACATATGAAGATTTCCTCGCGATGTTTTCCATCACCGTCTAGTACGTGGTGTGAAATGACTGCAATATATAAATGACTGTAATATAACCCTATCTTATATCTTTAAACGAGCAATTTTTGTATATATATAGAATCTGAATCTCGGAAACGACTCCAATTTTCATGAAATTTTGTGTGTAGGGGCAAAAAATAGATCTGGCTAGGTTTCATTTTTGGAAAACATCGATTTGAACATGTTTTCACACACTGAAAATCTCATACAATATCATTACAATACGACAGTGAATTTCGCCGACATCTGTCAAGTTATGTTAGTTCAATCGTGAGGCTTCCGGTTTACGAGGCGATAATGAAACTAGAGTACCCCGGTTCGAGAGTGCCATTCACAGAATAATTTTTTCATATTTATTTTCCTTTTTTTCCAAAAAAAAATCGAGCACAGCTCGGTTCTTAAATTAATGTATTTACGTGAGTGGGCTAGCAGAAATTATCCCCAGATCAAATAAAAGCCCTTTAATTTACAGAAATGTACATCCAAAATCAGATAAGCAATTATTTGACAATGGAAATGTGCCTGAGATACGATAATCCCGTAACAAAGTGTATTTAATACTTAACGATACAGGGTGTCGTGAACAAACTTTGCTTTATCAATAACGCCCAATCCTTGCTAATATTAGCTCTACGATTAGCTACGCCCTGCTACGCCGCCTACGCCGTAGCCTTGTTATGCAAGCTACGAAGCCCGTAGACGCGGCTTACTACTTCATTGGGTTTATTATAGTACATTTTGTAAGCACCCATACTAGTTTTTAGGTACAATTACTTGAGTAAGGGTTTAAAGTGACAGGCGGGCTGGGGCATATCTCCCTCAGAGAATCAGTATTGCTATTCAACGTGGCAATGCTGCGAGCCTTCTTGGAACGATCCCTAGAGACACCGATTTGGCCCAAGTTTTCTATTTGTTACTAGTTTTAAGTACTGTCCCTTGAATATACAATTAAGTTCTTATTGGTAAGGATTTTAAATAAAAATAACACTTGTTTTGAATTCCGCGTATTACTACTGGGTTTGAGCGCCTTTTGATTTTAGTAAATGATATACTAATAAGAGCCTTGCTAACCTTGGGGTTTGAGCAGTCGCATGTTACGCAAGCGGCGCAAGTTTGAATCCCAGCGGGGCCTGCACCAATGAGTTTTTAGAACAACTGATGTGCAGTGATGTACCATGTGCTTTACGGTGAAGGAAAACATCGTGAGGATACCTGCATATGTCTGAGAACTGAGAAGTAATTCAGAAAGACGTATGTATTGTGGCTAAGGCAGTGATAGACTCACCATCTGTTGGTACTTGTTCATCTTCGGTGAAAAGTGGAGTTTATTATTACAGCATCTCTGACTTCCCCTTCGTGGAATACAGGCGGGAGTATATGTATATACTCTAGTTAGTTTAATGTAAAACCTCCTTAAGCGTAATAGAAAACTAATTATTTCCCGTCAACCCTAATGATCGAAGCTTCCTTATAAAACGCTAGACGGTTTTATCTAATGTCTCGCACACCACGTTCCATAAATTACATCGGTTACCTTGCCTAAGGTACAGCCTCCCGTGTAATTAGTATATCTCCCATTTGCCAGGGGAATGTAGACTTTATCGCCTTGTAAAAAGTGTGGTAATGACGACAAAGTTACGCGTAAGAAACTGAGACGACAGGGAAATTAAGCATCTAAATAAATTATTTTCCATGTAACTAAGTTTCTTGGAATTTTTTACTGTTTATTGTTTCCATCTTAATTGAATGTATACTGCTTTTACTCAGAAATGTTATTCCTTGAGCTTACCATCATGTAAAGCAGAAGACTTCTTAGCTTTCGTTTCATTTTGTGTTTTTGAAATTAGTAATTTGCCCACGTTATAAAGAATATAATCGCTGTGCCGACATATTACAAGAACAGGAACACAATAATACTACTTTAAGTTAGCATAAATTCATCTCAGTCAGGTAGCTCCGAATTTCAAACGGGAAAACCCGTTATCCCTATCTCACATAGTTTTTCTTAAGATAATCGAATGAAAGACATTTTAGTTATAAGATAATATTTTTTAAGGTTTTTAGTTATTAGATTATACTTTTAAGGTTTTTAGTTATGTTAATATTTAGTTATTCTATTAGTATCCCAATTCATACATACATACATATGCTCACACCTGTATTCCCTGAAGGGGTAGGCAGAGGTGTTGTAATCACAACACCCACTTTTCACCGAAGATGATTAAGTGCCAACGTGACAGATGGTGAGTCCATCGCCCTCTCAGACACTTTACATACGTCATTGAATTACTTCTCAGAAATATGCAGGTTTCCTCACGATGTTTTCCTTCACCGTAAAGCTCGTGGTGTGAAATCACTGTACATAAGTTTTTTAGAGAAACTCATTGGTACAGGCCCCGCTGGGATTCGAACTTGCGTCGCTTGCGTAGCAGGCAACTGCTCAAACCTCAAGGCCACCACGGCTTATCCCAATTCCTTAGATAATATGTTGAATAAAATTATTTGAAAATCGAAAGAATTTTATTTTTTGTTATATATTAGAACGAGAATTTGTAATAGTCTTGTAAAGAGTTCCAACGTGAAGCGAGGGCGGGTAGCTAGTAAAATTCAAAATTAAAAAAAAACAACATAAGGGACGCTTTTGAATACTCATTGAACGTAAAGTGTCTTATGCTAACTTAGATTAATTTACTACCGTTCCCAAATGTTTCAGGAGAAGAAATGGCGAAACATGTATAGTATAACTGTTGGGCAGTATTAAACATGGATAAAAACGTGGACCCTATAGTACCCCTATAAATCAATAGGTAATGTCACATAATTGCCGGTCACTAATATTCCATTGTTCAGCCGGCATTCAAACGGGATTGAGACATATAAATCATAACTGTCCCAAACGACCTATTGTTACACACTGCGATCGAACAAATAAGAATATTATGTATATTCTGTACTATTAAAACATATAATAATACTAGCAGTGCCCTGCGGCTTCACCCGCGTAAACTTAATTTCCCCGCGGAACACATTTTTTTTAAATAAATGTAACCTTTAACTCCCCTTGTAAAATTAGCTATCTATCAGTGAAAGTCCCGCTAAAATCCGTCCAATCGTTTCGGAGATTAGCAGGAATAAACAGACGGACAGAAAAAACATCTAAATTGCTTTTTTTGTATCAGTACCGTACTTATATACTTTCATATGCATTAGCTGTTATTTTGGAATTAATAACAGATATAGATTTTAAGTTAAAATAATGGGATTAGAAAATTATAGTATTTAATAATTTTATTTTTTTACTGCCTAATTGATCTAGTGGTTTCAAACACAGCTGCATAATACGAGATCCTGGGTTCAATTCCTTGGTCCGGCAAAGTATTATTGGGTTCTCCGAAGTCTAGATTAGTGCTCGGTTAGCGCGCTAACATAACTGGCAAAATTTGTCTCTTGTATGTTATCCTGGGTCTTCCTCTTCCTCTCTTCCTTTCTACTCTTGTAAAGGTTATATTTATACTGTGGTACTGACTTAGCAGGTACATAGTGTCTAAAATAAAAGGTAGAAGACATTATAATACGATTCTAAGCGTTCACATGCTTCGAAGTTTACATATATGTTTACAACCCACGCTGAAACTAGATAACATATTATGTATATTTTAAAACCGATCTGAGTTTACAGTTTCAATGCATACATGTCTCGGTCGTGTCGTACACCTGCTTAGATATACGAGTTGACTATAAATCTCTTCTCAGATGTACCTCTAAATTGCTCAGGCAGACGCTCGGGTTAGCTCGAGGCGGATTTAAGGCTGGCGAATTTTAAAGCAGCCTTTTTGTTCACATTGGTTACACTTAAGCTTGAAGTTTACTTCATGTTTAAGTTTAAAGTGTAAGAAATGAGGCAAATATGCTCTCATACTATATAATCAATAAGTCGTGGTGACCTTGGGGTTTGAGAAGTCGCAAGCGATGTATGTTCGAATCAAAGCGGGGTCTGTACCAATGAGTTTTCTAAAAACTTATGTGTAGTTATTTCACACCATGTGCTTTACGGTGAAGGAAAACATCGTGAGCAAACCTGCATATGTCTGAGAAGTAATTCAAAGACGCATGTACAGTGAGACGGCGATAGATTCACCATATGTCACATTGGCACTAAATCATCTTCGGTGAAGAGAGGCTGTTGTTATTATAACACCTCTGCCTACCCCTATGGAGAATACAGGCGTGAGCATATATATGTATGTACTATGTCACTTTTTTACATTTGTGCCCAGTTATAGGTGCGCCCAAAAGGGTAGGCATTATTTTTTAAGCAACACTTCATACATGATATATGGTGCTGACGTCAGGGATGGCGAGTCCAAACACTCCGAGGCACTATACATTGTGTAGGTCTTTTAGGTGTACATTTTTGGCACAGGGTATCGGTAGTAGATATCAAATTAAGAATATCGAAAAAAACCCTTAACAGTTTTTGTTTCTACTATACCTAACCTGTCACTTTTTATGGTTAGATGTTAGTTGTAAGGGCTTATTAAAGGTTATTTGTTTATTGGATGACATGTGGAACACAAGACAAGACTCTGGGACCTTGGGGTCCAGATGCTCATCAACTTTTCAAAGAGGTTGCACGTCGTCTGGTAGAAGCTTCTCGTGACAAGCGGGCTGGGGCTTTTCTCGCTCAGAGAATCAGCATTGCTATTCAACGTGGCAATGCTGCCAGCCTTCTTGGCACGATCCCGAGAGACACCGATTTGGGCCAAGTTTTCTACTTGTAATTAGTTTTTAGTTACTGATTAGTTACTTAATTATATAATTAATAAAAGAACCTTTTTATTTTTCTTGTAAAATTACATTCTAAAAACAAAACTGACTCAATTTTTTTTTTATATGCTAGTATATTTTTTATTTACCACTTACCGAATCCCAATGCCTATATGTGTCTCCTCAGACATAATTAAAAAGATTTTCAACGTTTGTTCTTGATGGCCGTATGTGTAGCTCTTAAAAAGAACTCTCACATTAAATGGTACAGAACAATCCATACTAATTATAAAGAGGAGAGATTTATATGTAAGTATGTTTGTTACGAACTGGCTTAAAAAGCACCGGACCGATCTTGAAAATTCTTCCAACAATGAATAACTACATCATTAGCGAGTAACATAGGCTTTTTATCCCCGTACTCCCACGGGAAAGCGAACTACACGTGTGAAACTGCGTGACGTCTGCTAGTGTGATTATAATTTGAGTAATTTTAAGCCTCTCTGCCACCACGCTTCGTTCAACATAAAATATTATAGAATATACTTTCATTGCTATCGTGTAAACAAAGTTTCAGCAAACGAGTTCATAAAACAAACATCAGCTTTATATATTGATTGAATGAATAACATTCAAAACAAACTCGCCTCTAAAATATGCATGCTTCAATCATATCTAAACCTAGTATTAAAACGTCCAATACATTTGCTATCATAATATCGATCGCAGAAAAGCCACCACCTTGCGAAACCCATAACCATTGCATTTTATGTACAGTCGCCAACACAAGACATGATAATATTGATCGAGTAAACTAGTAGTGAACTTACTCTGTTGCATGCTGTATCTAATATAACTTCATCCATATGTGAGGCTACGGCGATCCTATTATTCTTGTATTAAAGTTTTTGGTGGAAACATGGACGGAATGTAGCGAAGTCGGGTTACGTTGGAACTTTGATTAATGCGCCTGGAATATTTCAGTTTGCTTGTGACAGTAGTGGTACAAATGACAAATTACGTAGAATAAGATTAGTTTGTAATGTTGTTAAAAAAATAATGAGGTTAAAAGTGGAATGTCTCGTTGGACTAGCGGCTGCAAAAGCTACTGCAGAACTTGAAGTCTTAGGTTCGATCCCGGGCTGCGGAAATTATAATAGCAGCGCAGTCTGGATTAGTGCCTGTTTATTGGCAATAGGCTCGTCCCTCTTATATTACAATATATACAGGTGCGCTTGCGATCACGAGGAAACCAATAAAATCAAAAATACATAAAAGTAACGCTCTCAAAGAATCAGTCAATCATCCTGTCCCAATAAATTCATGGTTTTAATGTCCCCTCCGTCCCTGACCACCATCGATCGGGCCCAAAGCATTATACCCGTTCGTAAACAAAAGGAGTTTTCCATTGTTCATCCTTTCAAATAATCAGTTCGACGGTGTAGGTCATGCTTAAAACTAGGTCGTAAACATTGTGTGTCTCCTCACGTGCACACACACATGAACACGTACTTATTATAGGGTTGTCAGCTCGCTCTGCTACGTCTTCTATATGAAGATATTTTTCTTAGCGTCTATTATTTATTGTTGATATACCTATCAATATATTTGTTTAACGTTTGTATTCTACTAGTTCACCTCGCGGTTTCACCTTGGTAGAATTTATTTCGCAGAACCTTATTTAAAATAAAATTAGCCTAAGTAACTCCTACTAACCAGTTCAGCCGCTTTTGATATTAACCGGAACAAACAGACGTATATGTATGTATATACTTTCGTTTGTATTCTGTGAAAAGCCGTTACTTTGGAATTACAAAGAGACTCTTGGAATTTATTTATCTGTATAGAGAGCCACTGTTTTTATTATAATTGTTTAAATATACATACATAGATATGTTCACGCCTGTATTCCCCGAAAGGTAAGGCAGCGGTGTTCTTATAATATACCCAAATTCGTCAGTTTTGTTCAAATATTTTAATCTCAATTCGATGCACTCGTAACCGAAGGAAGTGTGTGAAGAGATGCATGAATGTGGATGAAGCGAAATAAATATGTAAGGATCGTAGCATGTGTATGTATGTAGATATCTGGAATTATCATATTGCTAGTTATAATGGAAACTTTTTGTTTCTTACTACCTATCGAGGCACATTGATTCCATTCTTAATAAGGTAGGCAACACGTGGTTTTGGTACAAAGGCTGCAGTGGCCATTCACACTCAGGCAGACTGCATGCTAATTTGCCACCTTTGCGTATAAATATAAAGCATAATTTTATTTATATAAAGTACTCAGACAAATTATCACATTGCATTTTAGCAAAGACTATAATTTAATTTTATCACAGATTCAAATCTTTTAAAACCCTATTACGGAAGCTGTATTCCAAAAACTTGCAGTCGTAAAATGTTTGATAAACCGCGGTCTTATTGCATGGTGACCCTACCGTCATTCCAGTAACCGTATAATACCGACTTTCTAATTGTTTGGGGAGTGAAATTTCTTTCGGGGCGGGTGCAATTTACTCCGGAGTACATTCTCACAAAATGGTGCTTCGGGGAAGGGTTAATGTCAAACGGACTTTTAATTACATTAAGTTTGAATTTTAATTGAATTTTTCTATGGAGTGTGTACATTGGTACTAATATTTTTTTATTCTAAGATCAAAATGTGTTTAGTAGTAGTTTCGTTTTTGTACACAAGATGGCGCTGTTCCCTTCTATATCACACTATTGAGATTCTCCTCTAGGTACGTATATAGTGGTCAAGTTCTCATATCAACACCAGTGATCAATCCATTAAATACCAGGATTGCCCAAGTTAGTAGTAGGCGACTGCTCAAACCTCAAAGCCACCACTCTTAGTAAGTATGTTGAATTTGTCAATATACATAAATAAATTAATATGCTCACGCCATCCCAGAAGGGTCCCCGAAGGGGTAAACAGAGGTATTGTAATAACATCCACATTTCACCGAATATGATCAAGTGCCAACGTGACAGAGGGTGAGTCCATCGCCGTCTCAGGCACTATACATACGTCTTTGAATCACTTCTCAGACATATGCAGGTTTCCTCACGATTATGTGATGAAACCTATGATATGATATGATGTTTTCCTTCACCGTAAAGCACGTGGTGTGAAATAACTACACATAAGTTTTTTTAGAAAAAGTCATTGGTACAGGCCCCGCTGGGATTCGAACTTGCGTCGCTTGCGTAGCAGGCGACAGCTATAACCCCAAGGCCACCACGGCGTCAATATGCATATTGTTAGCTCATCGCATTAAATATCTGCACTGACCTGGAAATCGAGCCTGCGACATGACATCTAGTATACTAGTCAGGTGTACCACTAGGCCAACAGTACCTTCGAATCCAATTATCAGAAGTCAACAGAGCTCGAATGACTCCACTCAAGTGAGTGATATTGGAAGCGTAAGATTACCAAACCAAATTGCTATTTGACTGCCACGTTTTATGCAAAAAATCAATTTGAATAATTTATTAAGTAACTAAGTAGAAAGGACCGCCACGTTTGTCGTCTGAGTTCGATCCTCAAGTCAATCAATGTTTTATTTATTGAGTTTTTCTATCAATAATTTTCCAGTACTAGTCTGGATGTCCGGTACTAATGGTAATAGGCTTATTTAAATTTTTCCTCACGAGTCTGACTCTTTATGTCTGTGTGACGCGAAATATGTAGAACACCTCTGCCTACCCCTTAAATGAATACAAGCGCGAGCATAAAATGTTCCCGAAACATCGTTTCAAAAACAATAACTGGATGTCGAATGTAACAATAAAATGCTCACAAATGCGCGCTCTTGTTAAACCTGTTGAACGGTGTCCTGGCGAGCGGCCAGCTCTTTTACATAATTCCACCAATTGCTGATACGACACGTTTTAAAGCCATTACGCGATTGATGGCTCATTCACTTTGCACGGGTTATCTCCACTCTGACCGTGGACAGGATTTGGCAACTTTTGAGAAGGGTACCATTTGTAATAAACTAGCCTTCTGCCATGCTCTGCAGTGTGGGAGTTAGAATTCTACATTTGAAAAAAACCTCTCCGAATCTCTTGAAATTCAGATTAAAATAAATTGTTCTACCTAAATTAAGTATTTAAGGTAAAATCGTTAGCTGGTTTTAATCAACTTAATACTATCAAACACAAGTTTTCCGCACATTAGGCCTACACAAAGTAACATTTCCTCGCACTTGCGCTAATAGAAATGATGAAAAATTTACGGAGATGACATAAATCACGTGACCAATGTCATTCCCGTACCATTTTTACCGTGAGGATTTGTCTACAGCTTCGAGAAGTGACGAATATCACTGTACTTGGCTTTAAAAATACCAACTTAAGAACGAACAGTAAGATTTGGGGTTATTGGATGATCCGCACAAATTTAAATGGCACATAATGTGCCAATCGACATCTCACAAAAATATCTCGAATAGACACTCCAAATGAACTAACGACACTCAAGTTGCAAACCACAGAAATAAAACATAGCTACAGGGGCGCACAGTAATTTTTCATTTCATTATTCGTTTGGAAACTAGCCTTCTGAGAAGAACCAGCAATTAACTCAGTTGGCATCATGTACATTTCATGACGTAGTTAATCAATATTTATTAAAATAAAATTCATGAACTTTACTATTATGAATATTCATAAAAGTAAAGATGCATGAGAAACTAGTTAGTATAACATAAAAAAAATCATACAAAAAAATATAACTATGTGAAATAAATAATTAACTTTTGAAGTTGGTGTTTCATACCGAGTTTGATCGGTTCAGTCTTCACCCATTCAAACCTTCTGAGGAAAAAAAACACCTTTTCTTGAAATCGGTTAAAAAAGTCGACATTTGAACATAATGGTTAGTCAATAAATCGGTCGATGAGCGTTCATGTTGAAGTTAATTAAGGACCGCATGCACAAAGCTTCAATGTCCTAATAGGTTCAAAGATAACAGTATAACAGTAGGAAAGAGAATCAATTACTATTTGCTCCGGCTGCAGTCGAAGTTATTATAGCTAAAGAGGAAGTCAATAGGAATTTAAACGAGTTTGTTAAGTGGCCTTTATCGAACAATGCAATCATATCGATGGCAATTTAGAAACAATTCCGTGTTCATACGTTACGGTTCATTTTATTATGTCTCTAACTCCTCACTACTCTGTATGCAAATACTTAATATTAATAGTTAAACTATTGAGATTTATAATAAAACTGACTATGTAGATTTAATTCTATCATTTACTAAGCGGTTACTAGTTTTTTCCTAAATAAATGTAGCCTAAATAACTCCTTGAAACATTAGGTCAGCCGGTTTATAGGTTATCCGGAATAAACAGACAGACAGATAGATAAAAGTACACAGTAAATGTTTAAGAATTGATTTTGTTATGTGATTTATAACTGATAATTTGGAATTACAAACAGAAACTTAAACTTTATTTATCTGTATAGATTGGTGACTGTTATTTTTAATCCAATTAATAAAAATATTAGTTTATATTTTTTTCAGAATCAGAACTAAAACGTCACAAATGTTAAATTAAATTAATCCATAATTTAAGGCTCTTTAAAATATTACTATAGTGGCAGGTCACCTGATTTTTATACGAAGCGACTGACAGTATTAGTGTGGATTGATATAGTTAAATCAAATATTTAAGTAATTCCTACGGCATTCAAAGAAATATATTGTGTTTTATTTTAGACGATTTTACTAATCTACAGACGAAGGGAAATTTACCTAATTACGCGCCCTAAGTAACTTTTACTGGCTTTTTCCCTTCTAACTCATTACGCTGTCTGTTCTTTGCAGACCTTTTATTAAATAAGGTTTGTTAGTTAAATCCTGTGTTCCACCAGGGGAACGGAGACTCGCATTGTCCTAGAATATTTCAGACATTACTTGTTACAATGCAATTATGCACGAAAAACACACATATACAGATAAATAAAATTGAACGGTGAAGGAAAACATAGGCTTAAAATATTTTATAAATATCCCGAGGTTCAACTCGTTTAGGCAGCGCGTTTAATTTTATGGTACCAAAATGAAGACGGTACGTTATTTATGTTGACTTTCAAATTTACTTTTAATCAATGTCAGATGTATCTAGTTTAGATAACAAATTAATCTGAACATTTCCATCAACAAAGTAATCACACTTTGTTACACAAACAAAACACTCTTTTGTAAGTACTGTAATTTTCTCAAATATTCATAGCAATTTGTGAACATCTTGTATTTTATTCGGCCTCATTATTATGTTATGTTCTTTGCGATTGTTGGTTATTTGCGGCAGTGATTGTGTTCATCCAACTCCAAGAAGAGTTGGGTGTTGATCTAACAATCTAAATTAGAATTCTCGTGTAGCTGTGTTTGTTACCAAGTTCCTCGAAACGGCTAGACCGATTTCTATGAATTTGTGTACGCATATCGGGTAGGTCTGAGAATCGGGCAACATCTATTTTTCATACCCTTAAATGATAAGCAAACGTTTCCCGGACACTGATATTAAACAAAGATTTTAAAAATTATAAATAAAAAAAAAACTTTCTCTATTTGTATGCTACATTATCACTGATTAATATAGGCTATATTATATCCCCGTACTTCCCCGAGAACGGGAACTTCGCAGGTGAAACCGCGTGAAGTCCGCTAGTATATTTATATATTATATAATTACTAAAATATTAAATAAACAAAATATAATTTTACTGCGAGAGCCGTGGTGGCCTTGAGGTTTGAGCAGTCGCCTGCTACGCAAACGACGCATGTTCGAATCCCAGCGGGCCTGTGCCAATGAATTTTTCAAAACTTATGTACAGTGATTTCACACCACGTGCTTTACGGTGAAGGAAAACATCGTGAGGAAACCTGCATATGTCTCAGAAGTAATTCAATGACGTATGTATAGTGTCTGAGACGGTGATGGACTCACCATCTGTCACGTTGGGACTTAATCATCTTCAGTGAAAAGTGGGTGTTGTTATTACAACACCTCTGCCTACCCCTTCAGGGAATACAGGCGTGAGCATATGTATTATGTATAATTTTAATAAATAAGTACTCCCAAGGACAAGTTATTTATATATAATATAGCTCAGTTTTTTACCTGTGACTTTACCCTATGTCGTTCGGTGTCAAAGATAACCCTAGGTAGGTATTATACTAAATTCCAGAATCGGTTCAGCGGCTTAGTCGTAAAAAGGCTACGGAGACACTTTAGCATTTATGATATTAAATATAAATACGATCACACCGTCCGAGAAGAGTCCCTAGAGGGGAGAAGCAGAAGTGATGAAACAACAACACTCACCGAATATAATTAAGTGCCAACGTGGCAGAGGGGAGTCCATTGCCGTTTCAAGCTGTACACATACGTCGATGAATTACTTCTCATAAATTGTGCTCACGATGTTTTCCTTCACCGCAAAGCTCGTGGTGTTAAATTATGCACACAAGTTTTTAGTATAACTCATTGGTACATGCCGCTGGGATTCGAACTTGCGTCGCTTGCGTAGCAGGCGACTGCTCAAACCACCACGATATCTACACTTATATTATAAAGAGGAAGGATTTGATTGTTTTTTTGTTTGTTTGCATTGAATCGGCTCCGAAACTACTAGACCGATTTGATTTTTTTCCAGCAATAGATAGCTGTATCATCAGCAAGTAGCATAGCATATATTTTATTGCCGTACTCCCACGGAACGGGAACTAGGCGGGCGAAACCGCGTGACATACGCTAGTATAATATAATAAACATGGATAAAGGTTGACTCGAATCCGAAATGTTCTGGATAGTATAGGTGATACAGAACATGCTTGCAATATATTATACGACTCCGTGACCTACCCATACGTAGTTATGATCGCTCATGATAAGCCACAACTTCTTGTAGATCTATTATAATAAGCCAGAACTTAATGAAGTTGGTAGATTAAGTAAGTTCAAATTATGAAAGATCACGAAACTCGAACATTGATGTCACCAGGATGATTTACTTAACTTAATACCGGATCATAACCTCATAAGAGTCATAGAGACCGCTTTCGTTTTGCAAACTATTTAGTGTAATTTATCCCAGCCATATCTTTAGGTAATAATAATAATGATCTCCTACCAAATTTCGATTATGGCGGCTAATCTCAACGAGGATTAGTCATCTGCGCAGGAGATATTATAGTGCACAAGTGTGTGCGCAAACACAGGTGCACTCTATATTCCCTCACTGTCATTGTCCGATGGGACGGCAATGCGACACGACCGCAGAGAGATCAGGCGTAGGACCAACGGCTTAACGTGCCTCCAAGGCACGGTGAAAACACCAACTTCCTAATTTCGGGCATTTATTGTTAATTTCTTGACAGAAAAACCCAATATGTATTTTTGACCCGACCCAGGAATCAAACCCGGGACCTCGTGATCTCAGACGAACTTAATAGGGTATAAATGTTAGCACTGAGGACACACTATTTATTTTTTTGCACTACTTTCCAAATAATTCTATTCATTCCATATCCTGCTCTATATTTTCGGTACATGAAAAAAAATGTTTTTTTTTATTCTGTACAAAAAAAAATGAGTTTTTGCACTATGTGCACGCCACTCTTATTGGTAACACAAAAACTACTACATTGGTAGATCAAACGAGCGAACTAGCCATTAAAATAGTCCACTATACATTTCAACATTGGCCAATCAGAAACTTTATCAACAATCAATAAAATTAACCACTCTATGGAACATTTCTAAATTGGATGCACTTTAGTCTTAATAGAAAATATTGAGAAAAGTAGACACTAGTTCTTACGAAAACTGACAATAACTCCAAAACAATTAAAAATTTTACGCCGCTTCTATAATATCTGTACAAATACTTTCTTTCACGCTTTTATGCAATACACGTGCACACAAAATTTACAGAAAGACTAAAACTATTTTTGATGTTCAACGGTCCCTGTACAGTCAAGGATAAAAGTATACATGTATAGTATATATCTTTATAGCAAATGTTAGAATAAAACGACAACAATATTCCATCGTTTTTATAATGTTTTTGATTCCCCTCAGTAGTATTAAAGTTTCACTACGATGTTAACTTACAACAACTTGAACTATCGTCCTCGTAATTTTCTCGTTCATTATACGAAATGTCATAGTTCCGGGAAGTATTTTAATTTGGTCCGTGCATTGCACGCGGAGTTGGAATCCATACCACATGTCAGACAGATGCAGCTTTGCAATTACGGACACCGCTGTCGACAGTGAATGATACCAATTTCGACTGTTAGCCATAATAGAGTGACTTTCGTTGGAATACAGCTCATCTATTAATTTGGAGGTGTCAAAATAAATTATAGAAAAGCTTGTTTTAATAATTTACCGTTTCAATGTTTCAATGTTTAGCACATACACAATACCACCCATTTACGATAAAACGTTTTCGGGGCATACCATTTATTTGTAATGTATTATCGTGAAAATCTAAATTATATTAATATTTTTGCCCACTTTTTATTACGGATCTCTAATTGACTTCGATTAATATATATAGCATATACTACTCAGCGATAATGGTGCATTATTTCTATAAAATCGGTAACTAGTAGTTTCGGAGCCTATTTGTATACAAACAAATAAATCGTTCCTCTTTATTATATTAGTATATGTATAATAAGGATAATCGGAACACATATTGATCATCATTTTAAAGGCTAGCTTAGGTTAATTTACAAGCGTGTCCAAATTACAGCCTTTTCAGAAGTTAATGCCTAATTTCAATAAAACTGTCGTAACTAATAATAATATATTCAACATGATACTTGTATAAACCCCAATTCCGTATCACAAAATACTTCCCTATTCAAATCCTGATTCTTAAGGCATCCTACGAAAAAGTAATTGAAACCAGATAAAATACACGCGACAATGAGCGCGGTACAATTTGGGAAGAAAGTCTAAATTAAACCGAGTCCCCTCTCGGGTGCTCACTGCCGCTGGTTATGAAACTGAATGCAACGGACTATTTGATATATATATGTTCATATGTATGTTGACATATCATCTCCATGACCTTATCCCATACATTGTTGGGGTCGGCACTTGATTCAACCCGATGTGGCCGATCACTTGATTAATATACGAAGCGACTGCCATCTGACCTTCGCAACTCCTTTAACGATGAAAATCTGTGATCTGGGTAAAACCAGTTGTCAGATTATTTTAGGCCTCCGACCGACCTGTAACGATTGCCAAAGATGATAAATTGGCAACCGGGACCGACGGCTTAACGTACTCTCCGAAGCACGGAGGGAACTCGGGCGGTCACCCATCCAATTACTGCCTAGGGTTGTGGTTGCTTAACTTCGCTGATTGAGTGATATGCGCAATAGCAACAAAAAAAAATTGTTTTTAAGTCGCGTGTTCTCCACGGGAGTACAGAAATATTTTGAGACATGTTGTGTCAAGAACAACTTAAGATTATTATTTACCTTGTCGCTCTTCAGAGGTTTATTTTGTATGTGGGTGTTAGAGTGGTTTTAATATTAATGTGTCATACTGTTCGTCTTTCACTACAACCTTACTTCACTCCCACACAGTGGGAGTATTGATGAAAGGTATTTCGTTTAAGTTGGCTATTTTTCATTGCAAAAAACATGTTGGTGATACATACAAGATAGAAATGTTGTAAATAGCTATGCCTCGCGATTTCACCCGCGGCGATTTATTTTCATACTTTATTTCGCGGAACCCTTTTTATAAGAATATAAGGAATATATTTTCGTATATTTATTCGTATTCGTATTATATATTCGTAAAAATATAACAGTGATTAATGTATAAATAACTTCACAGATTCTCAATAAAATAAATGTTGTCATAGTGACGTGACTATTGAAAGGTCGACACTTGTCAACACGATAGTAAGCGCTAACGCAGTTTATACTCGCTTCGAACGAGTGACACTCAATTTCCGTCTGCCAACTTATTGCACGAACGCGTTACACTGCTGCATTCATGTTGAAGCATTTCTAGGTTGGAAAAAAATGTGATTTTTTTTTTTCGTTTTTTCACTTAACTGTCAAGGAAGGGTTACGTTTCTCGTGAAATATCATGTATACCATTTGTTTCTTATGCATGGATATTTGTATTAAGAACTCAAGTTATTGGATATTTGTACAAATGCACAAAATCGCGAATTTTTGACGCATAGAATAGGCGGGCCAACTTCTCAGTTTCGAATTTAAAATTTGCGGTACAAAAATAGAACGTCAAAGCTCTGAAGTTCCTTAATACGCTATGCTTAAACCGATGATGCCACTAAATTATTTTACTAACCAAACCTAATGACTAAGGTGTCAAATTGAGGAAATTAATAAGGGATTACAAATATATGTAAAATTTATCAGTATAAGTTAAACTAGGAATAATAAATTGGTGTGAAAAAAAAGGAATACCGTGAAAGGGCGCTTTCCCACTGCGACGATATCGTCTGTCGATACTTGACTACACAGTGTAAAAGCGTTCAGTAGTCAAACTACTAGTCCGACGATATCGTGTCGTTACCGTTATCGTCCAATGTGAAAGCGCCGAATCTATTATCCATTATTTTTTTACTTATTTTATCTTGTTGCAATCTGGTTACAATATTTTTTTAATTTGCAATTTATCACTACATTAACCCTGACTAACTCTTTGATGTCTGGATAAGGAGAGCTTAAGACCATGGTTTGAGGCGTAGGACATAGGGTTGCAACAAACAAAGGCCTTTAATAACTTAATTATAAATGAGAGCTTTACATAACCGTACACCGTAATATGTGGGTCACATAATTTCTAATTCAATCCCCATTAAGGGTTTCTTTCTAATCTAATCATAAATTTTAGAGGTTGGATATTATGTTATAAAATTTAACACGACCCTAAATAAATTATTAAAAAATGTTTTTATTTGGAACTAGCTGTGCCCTGCGTTTTCACCCACGAGATTTAATTTAATTTGATTTAGTTTTTTTTATAAAAGTAGCCAAATTATTCCTTGTAACATTAGCTATCTGCCTGTGAAAGTCCCTTTAAAACCAATCCAGCCTTTTCATAGATTACCCGGAAGAAACAGACAGACGGAGAGATTTTTTTAAATAGTTTTTTTCATATCAGTAACATATTTACTTTCATATGCATTTAGTGAAAAGCTGTTATTTTGGAATTACAAACAGACACTTAAATTTTATTCATCTGTATAGATGCATCGCAGCAATCGTTTTATATATATTATTAGTTGAATTCGTTTTCCCAATCAGCGCCGAGCTTAATTGCGTTTTAAAAATATCCAGCATCCATGATGGTGTCCTATTTGGAGGTGTACCCGTATCACGTATACCGACGTGTATTTAAATTTTTCAATGCCAAACCTCTGACCTTTAGGGGGTTTGAAATAAAACAAAGGTCAGTTGGGGCGATGATGAGGTCACCCGGGGTCGTGATTAAATTAGACCGGGAGTTTCAACGTGTTAGGGACTCAGGGACGCTCTAGAGAGATTTTACTCGAATTGTATTGAAATTGCGTAATGTTTTAAGCGCAAACATAGCTTCATGGGAATAATTCCATCCACAAATCGGAACCGTTATAAACATGTTTTGTGGATTTCAATGTACTACAATTGTTGTTAATATATCGTCGTTGACTGCCTCTTTGGTCTAGTGGTAAACGGTACTGAGGAACAGAAGGTCCTAGATTCGAAACTCGGTCAGGCAAAGTGATATTGCGTTTTTGCACCTGTCAGCAGCCCGGAGTCTATACAAGTGCCTGTTTATGGCAATAGGCTCGCCCCATATTACATAAGACCTTTTTTTTTTTTTTTTTTTTTTGTTGACGAGGGGGAAACCTTCAAAAGGTCCCCGACCGCCCTGGGAGAGGCAGATCGGGGTATGTGGGATTCTTACCGCACTAAAACCCCCCCGGTGGCCATCCTCAGTGCTCAGGGGGGACTCCGGGTACTCTGATAGAACGCACCGGTGTCCCCCCACACTTTGCCGGGGCACATCCCCGGGGCAGCTGTGACGCCGCCCCTGGAGACCTCGCTGTGCAAGGCAGCGCGAGCCACATTGCGCTGCCACCTTCCCGGGCCCGCGCCGGTGGTCAAAGCTCCCACCCCGACCACCGCCAGCAGGCCCTCCGGCCCCCTTTTAGTCGCCTCTTACGACAGGCAGGGGATACCATAGCCATATTCTTAGACCCTGGCTATATAAGACCTTAACTTAACTGGTAAAATAAAGGTGTAATATAACCACGCCTCTGCCTACCCCTTTGGGGAATACAGGAATGAACTTTATTTGTCTATGGTTTAAATATCTATTGTTTCTCCGAAATAAACAATATTTGGTAATAATCGAATAAAAGTGCACTCATTGTTTGGAGCTAAAACTACATCAAGGCCTGTGTGACACTAATGTGAAATGAAGAGACTGGTGTCCACAGTCATCGACATTGATCCACAGAGTTCGTATGGCATATCCACAGATAAACACAAACACTATTTGTTCTTTTTTATATGCTCTATGTAACAACTGAGTGAAAAGCATTTTTTATACATTTTATCACAAGCACAGATAAAAGTGGAAAAACAGTTAAACTCGATGTTCTATCTTACTGAAAAGATAACTGCGAAATTATTTTATGCTAGCCATTTCTGTGAGTTGTTTTAAATTGCTAAATAACGTGGCAAAATAATAAAGGTGTTTTTTCCTGAACTAAAAAAATCATTTTCATTTTCATCAGGGTTAATATCGACATTCATTTATTTCGAAAAGCGTTCATCACGGGTTTCTCTTACACTGTAAAGCGTGTGGTGTATACATAGTAGTCTTATTATCATATTGTGAGCCATGGTGCCCTTGAGGTTTGAGCAGTTGCCTTCTACGCAAGCGACGCAAGTTCGAATCCCAGCGGGGCTTGTACCAATTAGTTTTTCTAAAAAACTTATGTACAGTGATTTCACACCACGTGCTTTACAGTGAAGGAAAACATCGTGAGGAACCCTGCATATTTCTGAGAAGTAATTCATTGACGTATGTAAAGTGTCTGAGACGGCGATGGACTCACCATCTGTCACGTTGGCACTTAATCTTCGGTGAAAAGTGGGTGTTGTTATTACAACACCTCTGCCTACCCCTTCGGAGAATACAGGCGTGAGCATATGTCTTATTGTAATATTCACAGAACTGAAAGTTGCAATTTGCAGAAAGTTTAATTGTTTAATTGTATTTGAAACAAACAAAAAATTCCGTGCATTTAAAACCGGGGCAAAAGTCAGTATACATTATATTTTTAATTACCCACACAGTAACTAACACTATTTAATAAAAATCACTTTCGAGATCCAAACTTTTATCCCTTATGCGAAATTCCATCTCGATAAAGGGATGAGACTGGCTTATTAGGGTTACTTGGGATTGAAGAATTGAAGATAGGGCCGAAGCCTTCTGTGATAAAGGAAAGCCTACTCTCACTTTCTTTTTATTAAATTCGAGATAGGGTGTCAGTAAGTTAAATAAATCTTCCGCAGTCGAATGAAAATACGTTTAGGTTATTGTACATTATCTTTAGGGTTTGTAAGATAAGATATATCTTCAGTTACATGAAAGATACAAAATAAGCTTGATTATAATGATATCCTGAGTTAAACTAATATAAACCCTGTTAGGGCAATGTGAGAGGCACTACCTGAACTATGAATATTTTTTCATATATATATATAATAAGTAGGATTAAAGAATTTTATTTCTCATAAAAACTTAAATTAGTTCACTTAAAATGAGATAGTTATAGTTATAGTTAGTATAAATGTTTACCTCTAATGTGTTTATTTGATTCAATATTAATTAATTACAATTGCTGAAACAATGAAAAAGAAAAATATAATAAAAATAAAAATTATAAATAAAACACGGAATTTAAATTAGTGTCTGTGGGAATGGTGCCCAGTAAGCTGGCTGCGTTACCTTGCTGGATCGCTAAGCTAATCCTCTGACCGAGGTAAGAACCAGCTCGACGGTCACCACAGGTGTCAAGCAGGCGTTTTGATAGATCCTTAAAAAGGACTTTAGCATTTGGTAATGTGTTGGGTAAGCTAATTAGTTTTTTACAATAGTTTAGTGACATATTTTTTAAGTTTGTTTTTATATATATTTATATTATCACATTCAGTTATTTCCTTCGGCAATTTATTAAAAAGTTGTGCTCCTTCAAATAGTGTCGTCTTCCTCCCATAATTAGTGCGTGCATTGGGCAACTCAAGCTTATGGTTATTTCTCAGATTATGACTCTGGATTTTTCTTGGCAGTTTTATATTGAATTGGATGGAACCAGTGTTAATCTTTTTAATTAATATGCAGGTAGAATATAACTAATTTATGAAAGTAATAATTTTGAAATAAAATTCAAAGTCCTGACTAGCTGAAATAAACGCACAGCTGCTGGTACCAGAGACATCAAATTTGAAAAAAACTTGATAACTCGTATTGAATTGGTTTGTTCTTTTTTAAATCAGTGTAAATTAAAAAAGAAAATACTGTTAGCACGATTTCGGTACAATTCTATAGACATTCTAACGGTTATTCGTCTAACGTCAAACGACAACCTAAAAAACAATTATCTCAACCCGTATTTGAGGGCCGTGGGGTTTGAGCAATCGTTTCCCACGCAAGCGACCCAAGCTCAAATCGTGAGGAAAGCTGCATACTTCTGAGAAATAATTCAAAAATGTAGGTATAGTGTCTGAGACGGCGATAGACTATCTGTTACGTTGACACTTAATCATCTTCGATGAAAAGTGGGTGTTGTTATTACAACTACCTATTACTAACCTCTGCCTACCCCTTCGATGAATACAGGCGCATGTATGCATGTATGTACTTATAATATCCGTACAAGGAAATAATATTTTTTGGTTTATTTTTCTACTGGTCAAACTGACATCGTCGAAAACACTAACAACATACAATAACTAAACACTAACATAACTAAATACCTTAAAAATATAATCTAATACCTAAAAACCTTAAAAATATATAATCTTACAACTAAAATATATTATTAAAAGGAGTCCCTGTAGGCAAGGTTCCGAAGATACTGGGAGCATTCCCCCTTTGAATGGCAAGACTAATTCTTTGACCGAGGTAGCTGCCTGCTCTTTGGTCTCCTGTGATGCCGACTAACCTTTTAGTTATTTTTTTAAAAAACCTAATAGCGCTAGGACCCCACGGACCAAGGATATCGACTCCGAATGGGACAAAATCATATTTAGAGCCCAGATCCCTGTATTTGCAGGCTTTGGCTTTTTCAGTCGCCATTAATAAATTAAATCAAAGTGTATATTTATTCGTAAAAGCTGGCTAAGCTTCCCAAGTCATTTCATCAACATTGCACCGCTTTGTCAGCTTGAAATCCAGCCAAATGAAAATGAAATAGATTGATAGTAATTAAAAATATCACAATGAATACGCTCATTCAGAGTACGACAAAAGCTTGGCTTCCCATTTTCTTAACAAAATGAGACAAAAGGGACAATATTGCATCACAAAGCTGTGGTTCAGAGAAGATCAGGAAACGATTACGTCACAGCTCTCAGCAGACGTCAAGGCGTATTCAATAAAAATATTGTAGGCTAGGTAATTAGCATTTTTGATAGTTATCAAATTAAAAAAAAAAGTTGAGTTTCTTGAAGGGTTCTGCTCAGCATAAGCAACCTTCAGAACGCGGTAGTAGCATTTATAATCCCCTACAGTGTAATTTTCGGTTAATTAAATTTGTATAATTGAGAAGTCACGAGCAGAACCAAGTTATTATAAAGCCTTTTTTATAAGCACCATACGATACTATATCCATATTTATTGAGATAAATAATATTGAAGAGTCTGTTTGTAATGGCAGATAATTGCGCTTTACAAAACATATTATGTAAGTATGTAAATATCATTTTGATTTCAAATAAATTTTGGTATATTTGATCATTCCGGATAATAACGGCGGGACCAATTTTGACGAGATCCATTTTTAGGAGATTCTACGAGAAATAATTTTTATTTAAGGACTAGTTGACGTCACGCGGTTTCACCCGCGTAGTTTTCGTTCCCGTGGGATAACCGGGAGAAAATATGGCCTATATTAATCAGTGATAATGTAGCAATCAAATGGAGAAAGAATTTTTAAAATCCGTCTGGGTACTTTTTGAGCCAATTCGTTACAAACATACATACATACCTTTCCTCTTTATACTATTAGTATAGACTAGCGGACGTCACGCGGTTTCACCCGCGTAGTTCCCGTTCCCGTGGGAGTATGGGAACAAAATAATAGCTACATCATCAGCGGGTAATATAGCCTATATTACCCGCTGATGACGCGCTTTTCAATAATGAAGGTATTTTTGAAATCGTCACAGCCATTTTTGGGGTATATTTATTACAAACAAACACACAAAACATACAAATCTTTCCTCTTTATATATATAAGATACATAGGGATATTAATTAATCACCCTTGAAAAACACCCTAATAATGCCCGCATGCAACCGCAGTGATGAAGTTAAAAAATATTTATCGTCCTTAAACTAAAAGTTGTCAAAGAACTATCATCTACAATACGTTCCATTTTTAAATGAAAATAGGATTTTCAGACAAACACAGTAACGTGAAACTTTCAAACCAACTTTTTGACACTTCCACAGTCGCCTTTGCTTGGAATCTTTCCAGATTTCTGACTGCGTCTTTCCATAAATGTACATCGCTCTATCCCATTCTTTGTCCATTAAAATACCGTCGTTTTGAATAGATGCCTCTCTGAATGGGCAGGTTATCGCGGTATCTCTTTCAATGAAGATACAAAGTGCTGCAATAAATGCCGCCGGCGGGCATTCATTACTGCGGACGGCTGTGCATTCCTATTACGTAGTCGTAGACTTTTTGCCGTCATACGTAATACCATAGTTAATATCGCATAATAACAATAATAGATGTTATTAATTCTTCAGTATTATATGTGTGTGTTTGTGTCTGTGAGCTATGCATATGAGTACTATAAATATATATCGTCAATACAAAGAAATAAAATTGGTCTGTTTGTAATTCCAAATAAACAACTTCACTAAATGCATATGAAATTATAAAAATCTATACATACATGGATATTTTTTTTTACATTTTTCTCTGTCTTTTGTGCCTGTTGATCTTTGGAATAGCTGGACCGATTTTAACGGAACTTTTACTGACAGGTATCTGATGTTAAAAGGAGTAAATTAGGCTAAATGCGCAAGTAAAACCGCGGGCGACAACTAGTGTATTATATGTGTGTGCCTGTAATCTATTCTCAATAATTTTCGGGTCCGGCCGCTATGGACCCATTCCAGTACGCTCCCGGCCCGGAAGCCCTCACAGTGAAGTTAGTTACATTATAAAATAATATGCAACTAACTTCACTGCATATTATTATGCATAATTTATATAATAACTACTATAGATGCGGTAACAGTTATGAGTGCGCCTTGAATGGCCAGTAGTAATTTTATCTGTCTGTATAGCGTAATGCGAAAAAAATAGATGCTCAGCTATCCCCACTATTTTCTCTGAGCGCTCATAGCTCGTGATGGCACCTGTAACTTCTGTGTAGGTGTCCCGGCTGGGGATATACCGGAATGGGACTATATCAGACCAAATTTTAGAGTAATTTCATCCAAAGAGTTTCTTGCTTCTCAAGAGGCTAGTTTCCGAACCGGTGGTCAATTCTTTGACATTCATAAGTACCTTACCAGGGCCTAAACTGAGTGAATAATTTTGATTTTCATTTTCATAATAGGCTTTAAACAAATCCACCACGTTCAATAACTAACAACTAAATAGTGCTACTGAAGTTTAGAGAATTATTATCTATGTGGATGAAAGTATTATTGAAAAATTTAACTTCTATCTTCCGTGATCGCAGAAGCCCGTATGTCGGCCGAACGTGAAACACGTACCGCTTGGGCAAGCGAAAAACTTTCATATTTTTATTAAAACCTCATTTCGAAGATGCTGTTCAGAAAATTTTAGCTTAGGTTTTCGATTCCTTTAGGTTGGAAAATAGATTGTTTTACTTCTGACTACGTGCTTTTATTGATTCTAATTATTGGACATCCCAGTATCTATACCTACAGATAAATCTAATTTAAGTGTCTGTTTGTAATTCCGAAATAACAGCTATTCACTAAATGCATATGAAAGTAAACACGGTACAGACATAAAAAAAAAATATTTATTTGTTGTCTGTCTGTCTCTGTTTGTTCTGGCTAATCTTCAAAATGTCTGGACCTATTTACCGGGATTTTCACTGGAAGATAGCTAATGTTGCACGAAGTAACTTAGGCTAATTTTTTGGGACATAAAATTAAGGTTCCGCTGGTCACCCACAAAGGAACTCTACGCGCTAGTAAAAATATATTTTCTGTGGAAGCAATATTTTTCAAAGCACTCCAATTTAATACTCTGTGTAAAAATGCATTAGAAATTCTTATTAAGACTTGCAGGACTATTTATAGAAAGCGTGGTTGTTGACGGGTATGAGTTCACCTGCTAAACGACCAACCCTCCCATGGTGGTTTCGGTTATTTATAATGAATAGTGTTTTTCACGTACATAAGCTGTAGTTGCCACTTCACTAAGCGGGCGGGAGTCCTACTGACCTACATACATACATATGCTCACGCCTGTATTCCCCGAAGGGGTAGGCAGAGGTGTTGTAATCACAACACCCACTTTTCACCGAGCATGATTAAGTGACAACGTGACAGATGGTGAGTTCATCGCCGTCTCAGACACTTTACGTACGTCATTGAATTAGTTTTCAGACATATGCAGGTTTCCTCACGATGTTTTCCTTCATCAAGCACGTGGTGTGAAATCACTGTACATAAGTTTTTTAGAAAAACTCATTGGTACAGGCCCCGCTGGGATTCGAACTAGCGTCGTTTGCGTAACAGGCGACTGCTCAAACCTCAAGGCCACCAATGCTCTTACTGACCTCTTATTGCAATAACAGTTTAACTCTCATTATGAGACAGGTGTATATGTTGTGCATAAATATATCATTGTCACACAGTCGAATTATGATATGATATTAACATTACTGTGCCCAGGCACAAATCAAACAATCGAGATTACGTCGAACGATTAATATCATTCAATTGAAATCCTCTCCCAATGTGATATTTACATGTTCCGAAATAACAAACCTGAAAAATATAATCGAATAACTAAAATATATTATTGTGTGATGTCTACTAACGTTTTCATTATTTAATTTTTTTTAAAAAAAACCTTATTTCGTTAGAACCCCCTTTTTTTATCCGTTATGGATACACCAACCGCGAGGGTAGCGGAAGGGTTATGTCAGTCTCACACCGACTAAACTCCACGGTGTTCCTCCAAGTCGCTAAGTGGGGGAGTGCACGTGGTATGTCTTCACGTGACCCCCCCGGCGACTGGTCTGTCAGTTACGTTACCCTCCTTACGTTATTAGACTGAATCCGGCTTTTACACTATGGGAAGGCGCATCGGAACACGAACGTGCCCTTCAACCGCGAGGGCCATGCGTCGGCGCCAAGAGCGCTAGGACCCCCTAGACCAAGGGTCTCGACACTGAATGAGACTTAGTAGTTAGATTTGGCTACTCTGTTTTTTCCTTTGATGTAATGATTACGAAAACACTGCCAAAGACTAATAACGACATAATTACAGTTTTCATTACGTGAATCTACTGCGCCTTCGTATCTTAAGTTAGAATAAGCCATAATGTTATCAAAATAGGTCACATTTTATGAGTATTAAGTTACCTTTGCGTCATCACCGTGTCCGTATATAATCTAGGTCGGCCGTCATCTCGGCGTGACGTGTCCGACACAACAGTACCGTGTAGGGGAGAATGTCGCTCATTTCTCTCTACAGTGTTCCTATGTCGTTGGCTATACGGTGGAAATTGTACCTACTCCTTACTGGGTGACCAGTAATATAGACTAGCTGTTCTAAAACACTTGGTAGCAAATAAAAAAAGAACAAAAAATATTTTGCGTAATTAACTTTGTATATAAAATTGTTCTAATTAAGACCTTGTTAATCCGCAGTATTTTAATTTAAGTCAGTTGTTACGTAGGCATTATTTTCTTCTATTTATAGTTCTTGAAATAATTCCATGTGAACACCACTCCTCTTGATAATGTGTTTTATTTGCGTGTAAATAACGTGATATGGACAGCATAAGCCCATGTTGCTTCTGGAAGACAACAGGGGGTATACCATCATCGTTTTAAGCAGAGCGTATTAAGAACTGAGCTTTGACATTTCATTGTGGTACCGTACAATTTTACGTCAGAGCTAAAAAGTTCTTAATTCGCGCTGCTTAAAGGATCATAGTTTGCCACTTGTTCTTTTTTCATAGACCTGTATTAAGTAGCTACAACTAGCGAAATCTTCTGCTAAATAATGAAAGCCTGATTTCGACTAATTTATAATTGCATGTGAAAAAAATATCAGCGTTACTTACGACATTTTATTTCCTCATAGATGTAGTGGAAGTTAGAAGCTAGTTGTAACTATGATGTAGTGTACTTCCGCCCTATTCATTCAGTTCAACCAGTGTAAGTAATGCGGCACATACATTTTAACGAGGAATTGGATATTCATGAAGGTAGGTTGTTGTTCTCGGTCCTAAATAAATATTTTCCGTTCGACTGTTTTGTAGCTTTACTTTACGGGTTGGTAACGGGGGAGTATAAACAATTTTATTATAATGATTAACAATAACAATTCCTCAAAATAGCTTCCTAAAACTAATAATGGTCTAAGCGTGGTTTTGTCATTTAGTAATTGCAGTCTCCTGTGTTTTTTAAATTTACGTACAGAGATTTCAAAATTCGAATCAATAATTTACTAAGAATAATTTTGACTAAATAAAATTCTGGTATATGGTGACGCCGCTCGTGCGTCATACGCCATATATCGAAGGTGTACAAGACGCGCGGGGGGCGTCATTTGTTTCGGTAATTAACACTTCTTACACATTTATGATTTTGAAGCAGTATTTCGTCTAGATATTTGATATAAAATCCTGTTAGCTATTTTGCTAAAAGATTTCAATTTCGCATCGTAGCCGCTGCGAGCGCCGAGCCATATTGAAGCGCACTTAATTTTTACTGCCCACTAGTGCTCCCACAATACCAGAGATATTATAAAATGAGCGCATTCGTCGGATTTTCTATTAAAAATAAACCTCGTAACTAATAATTTTCATAGACTATTTCCAAAAATTTTATTATTGGTTTTAAATTTGAAAATAGCTTTAAGGCAGCATTTATTTTTGCAAATCAAATAACCTATTTATACATCTATACAGATAAATAAAATTGAAGTGTCTGTCTTAAATTCTAAAATAAAAGCTTTTCTCTAAATGCATATGAAAGTATAAATATAGCAATGACATAAAAACATCAATTTAAAAAAAGACTGTCCGTCTGTGTGTCCTGGGTAATCGCTTAAACGGCCAATGTTACAAGAAGTAACATAGGCCACCTTTATTTAAAAAAAACATTTAGGGTTCCGCGGGAATCGAATTAAATCTACGCGTTTGAAACCGAAGGGCACAGCTAGTAAGTAAATAAAACAGAAACCTGTTTCGTTATTATTTTATAAACAAAATGAGCATGAACAAAGCATTCCGAATTATCGAAGCAGAATTTGTGTTAAAATATACAATATATTACATTGAAACAAATATGTTCTGAAAGGAAGTCATTAGTGAACACACATAGTACGTTTAATTGCCAACGCTTTTATTTGAACATATAAATTTAAAATTTCACGCACGAGTGATCAGAGGGACACAGGCGGTAAAAATGTTCCCTATACGATGCCCGGAGCTTATTTAATATATGCCTACATTTTCATTCAGATTTAAGCCCGCAACAGACCACACTATAGTATATCCCATCCTACTAATATTATAAATGTGAATGTAAGTTAGTTTAGTTACTTAACTGATCATCATGAAAGTACTTAGTACACATATTCTTGGAGGTATTAGTATGTAACAAAGGATTTATAATTTTTAGATGTGAGAGCGAGCAGATAAATGCACAAAGTATTCAAAGTGACACTAAAACCATAACTGGCGAAATGTACTATATGTTAATTCAGATATGCGATCCAGACAGCCTAGAAAGGCTGATGATTACGGGACGGGTCGAGGGCAAAAGAAGCAGGGGTCGTTCGCCAACACGATGGCGGGATGCGACCCAGGCTGCAACGAGGACTACTCTTCAGGCTACCATTCAGATGGCACAAAATAGAGAGGCTTGGAAAGCAATGTTAATGCCGACGTCGCGCCATGGTCACGTCCCTCAGTCATGAGGTTGCGACTAAGAAGAAGATATGTTAATTAATCTTCGGCTATCCCTTCAGGGAAAACAGGCGCGAGCATATTATAAAATAGATACCTTCAAACGAGCAATTCTTAAATATTTATATGTATACACTAGCTGTGCCCTGTGATTTCACCCGCGTAGATTTAATGTTTGAAAAAAATGATTTTATGCCATTACCGTATATATTCTTTCATATGTATTTAGTGAAAATCTGTAATTTTGGAATATGAAACAGACACTTCAATTTTATTTATCTGTAGAGATATAATCTGAATCTCGGAAAGAGCTCTCATGATTTCATAATTTTTTTATGCATGGGGTATTAATCGATCTAGCTAGGTTACATTTTTAGAAAACGTCAAAAGACGAGTTGATTTCGGTTATCTAGTTCGTGTATGGTTTAAAACTTTACACGGTAGTTCTCTGTTGAATGTTTCAAAATTATAATGATAGGAATGAGCGCATGCGATAAAGGTCAACGCTCAGCATCTAGGATAAGTTGGAGGGTAGTCGTGCCTTCGCATAACAACCTCAGCTTATGCACGCCGGTATATTGGGCGGTTTTACTTGATTTATCGTTATTTTTAGCTTCAGTTGGATATTCTCAGTAATAATTCGCTGGTTATAATAACGGGAAGTATTTATTTGAATATTTCAGGCGGAATGAAATACGTCGAATTAAATAACCGACGGTCGGAATTGTGTTCGATTTATTATTTTGTGCGAAGTGTAAACAAACAAGGGAAACAGGGAAACCGAAAGGTTATTGGATTCATGGGTTTCAGAAACATATCTGAAAGTCAAGCTGTGTGTGTGAGTTTTAAATATTTATTCTGAGTCATCATCATCATCCTCCTGCTCTTAATAATATAATAATAATAATAAAACCTCTTTATTTTCTATCCCCTGATTATAACATATTTCAACTTATAACTATTCAACGCTATTTTACAAGTTACATTACATTATTGAGATATAAAGAAATTTAGATAGGAACCCCTATTTGGCCTATAAAATGCCTCCTCCAGTGCGCTTTCCCTATCTTTAGCTCACTCAGTCCACTTTTTTCCCGCTATGGCTATGATTTCATCATCCTCCTGCTCTTATCCCATGTTATTAGTGGCCGGCGCAATGTGTTCTTCTCTTCCATTTCTCTCTATCAGCCGTCATATCTGTATTCTCTCCTATTTTAGCCATATCATATTTCACACAATCCATCCATCGTTTGACTATGAAAACAAATAGTTTGTTTATCAGCCAGGAACTGGTTAACGTATTTATTGTTTGTAAAAGTGTGCATTGGTTTAAAACTTTCTCACACACATAGTTAAATGAATATCTCGTTAGTTAACTATACTTTTATATTGAACGTTGCATAAGGGCTTTATATTTAAGTACGGGGGGTCAACTATCATCGTTTAAGCAGCACGTATTAAGAATGAAATTTGAATTTACGGTACAAAAATGGAACGTCAAAGATCTGAAGATCTTAATACGCTTTGCTAAGACCGATGATGGCCCCCAGTTCACACTAATAAATTTTTTATAAGAATTGACAGTAAGCTAGTTCGAATTGAATTTTTTGATAAAAAATACATTTTTCAAGATTTTCCCATGGATCCGTTCGAATATATTATGCGAGTGCATGTATTGGTATATAAATTGGTTGTTGGTACGAAATCAACAGATTTATGCATTCAATTTGCAAACGGTATTAGGTACCATTCAGCTTTCGTATACAGAAAACGAACGTACTGCTTAATTGGAAACTGCAGCTGACTGCTATTATATTGCATTGGATTTCATTCATTTTATGAAGAGCTGTGTTCCTAACACTTTTAAAAGACTTATTTGAACGCTAATCCTTTCAAGATATTAAGGTTAGAGCCGTGGTGGCCGTGGGTTTAGAGCAGTCGCCTACTACGCAAGCGACGCAAGTTCGAAACCCAGCGTGGCCTGTACCAATGAGTTTTTCTTAAAACTTACAGTACTGTAACTGTACAGTGATTTCATACCTCGTTTTTTACGTGAAAGAAAACATCGTGAGGAAATCTGCATGTCTGAGAAGTAATTCAAAGACGTATGTATACTTACTGAGACGGCGACAGACTCACCATCTGTCACGTTGGCTTGGTCATCTTCGGAGACAAGTGCCTGATGTTATTACAACCCCTTTGTCTACCCTCTGGGGAATACAGGCAAGAACATATATAGTATACCGTAGTGGCAAAGTGTTTACGAGTAGTCGCCTGCTACGCAAGTTCAAACCCCATGAGTTTTTCTGAAAATAGTGAATTCACATTACGAGCTTTACGTTACAGGAATACATTGTAAACATTTTATGCCTCAGTAGAAATTCGAAATGAACATTTATTTCCTACCCTTTCGGTGATTTAAGTAAACGAGTTAAAATAATGTATTCATATAAATAAAATTAAAGTGTCTGTTTGTAATTCCAAAATAACAGATTTTCGCTAAATGCATATGAAAGCTTCTGCGGCAAGCATATACGGTACTTAAAAAAAACAATTTTTTTTTCTGTGTCGCTGTTTGTTCCGGGCGATCTCTGAAACGGCTGGACCGATTAAACGGGACTTTCACCGGCAGATAGCTGATGTTACAAAAAACGGCCAAGTGCAAGTCGGATTCACGCACGAAGGGTTCCAAACCATGGTCTGTTAAATATAGAAAAAACCAAGATCTATAAAAGAAAGTCACTACTGCCTCACTCTCTGCTCAATTGAAATTGCTCAACTGTAGCAAGTTAAGCAATGGGTAATACCCACTACTCATCTGTTGTATGGGAGCCCCCTAAAATGTTTATCTGTTTTGAGTATTTGTTTTTATTGCGGCAGTCATTAGATACAGCCTCGTGACAGACGGACAGCAAAATCGTAGTAATAGGGTCCCGTTTATCATCCTTTGGGTAGGGAACCCTATCTATACCCTATATGAAATAAATCGAGTGCCGGCTCAGACAATATAATATGTAATGACGGCATACGTTCTGAATAAACACAGGAGATCACACACGCCTTATCAAGGGTATCACGTTTGCAATATTCATATGATATTCCGAGAATGCAAATTGATATTTGGAACTTGTAACGTTGGGAGAATTTATAAGGAAAAATATCGTGAACATTCCTCAAGATGTTCGGGCCATGTTTTTGTATTATTGTATCTATGCCATGTACCAAAAATGGAATGATGTGAGGTCGACCTTATATAAGCTCTCAGCCAAATAACGCTTCCTTAGGGTAGTGTCACAGTTTAAATATGACTTTTGCAAGCAGTTCGGAATCTAGGAAAATATAGTTCCAAATGACACACTAACGCGCGTCTACTAATGACAGTACATAGCACACAGTTACACCTCTGTAACGCCGTGGGTGATCGCGTATACATACATCGTTTTATCGAAATTTTTCAAAACTTTAAAGAGAAAAATCTACATTATTTTGTCTGTAAAATTAATATAGTAAAATCTGAAATCACAGATCCATAATCACAGACCTCACAATCAATGGAGCAAATATTCTTATAAAAAAAAGCTTAGATTCTTTACTACATTTAAAGCTTACGTACTGCGGTCACTACTGCTTCTCGGGAGCGACAGGTGTAAAGAAAAAAACAAAACTATATTCAAAAATAAAAATTTTCTTTATTTAATTACACTTTGAACAAAGTACTTTCAAATTGTCAGCAAGACTTACAGGATTATGCATGCTACGGCCGGGTTCAGAAGGTTGCTTCTCCTGAGAATTTATTTTGGTATGACATAACTAACTCTTTGGTACAAACCGGCTGGCTTCGGACTTGTGTAGCAAAAGTTTAGTTGGTGCTGAAAAGTGTTCTCTCTTTTTGTATGTGGTTAATAGTTTCATATCGTATTTTAGTACTAGGTATACAATTAAATGACCTCTAAAGTTAATTATCTGTTTTTTAAAAATTCACTGACATTTGACTTTATTTGACTTGCTTAGCCCCGCAGTTATATTTGCTATCTGCCAGTAAGTCCCGTTGAAATCGGTGCAGCCGTTTCGGAGATTAGTCGGAATAAACAGACAGACATATTTGATTTTTTTTATCTTTTTACCGTATATGGACGTACCATATATATTTAGTGAAAAGCTTTTATTTTGGAATTACAAACAGACAATTCAATCTTACTTATCTGTATAGATGTACAGTGCCCCTACCACGAGTTTGCCACCGGTTTCGTAATCTATACTCGCTAGCGACTCCGCCGAATATTAGTATGAGAAATTGAGCATTTGAACTGTGTCCATGGGCTTATATTCATGAGATATAAATACGGTAACCAAAAACATTGTATAATATATTTTTTTTTAAAAGAGTAATTGTTGAGTTTCTTGTCGGGTTCTTCTCAACAAAAGCTACCTTCCGAACTTGGTGGTAACATTTATTATCATGTATAATGTATTTTGTGTCCTTCTGACGACTTGAAAGTACTTTGTAAGAAGTCAAATCAAATAAATATATTTTGAATTTTGAATTTTGTACAGGGGCCTCCAAGCGGTGACGTGAAGAACTAAAATATCTAATACAAATATTGCGAGTGACGCTAGCGAGTATAGATTGGGAAAACAGTACAAAACTGATGTATAGATCACGCGCTCCTCTAACTATACAATACCCACCATAAAACGCAGGAACTTGTAAGGCCGTCTTTGTGTCTATCTAATTAACCTTAATCGGTTCCTATCAGCTAAGCCGTCGGCTGTTACAGCTGTTTCCTCCTCACTATGCCACCTCACCTCCTGATAGCACACACCCATAGTTTAATACAATAGCTTACCAATTAAAAAGAAAAGGGTTCTAGGGTTCTAAGGATTTTCCATACTAAGTGCTTTTCATCATTAACTAGCGTCTGCCAGCGGCTTCATCCGCGTGGAATAGTTACTTTGATCTAGTCAAAGTCAAAGTCAAAAATATCTTGGCACTTTCAAATCGTCAGAAAGACATAATTTACGTAGACATAGTTCCGCAGCAGCGCTTGCGACCACTAGACCAACGAGGAGGTGAAAGTCTTTTCACAAACATACATAGGTCCTAGTAATGTCGATAAAGTCTACATTCAAAATAGCAACAAATCGGTGTCGTCTGGTAGAAGCTTCTCGTGATAAGCGGGCTGGGGCTTTTCTCGCTCAGAGAATCAGCATTGATATTCACGTGGCAATGCTGCCAGCCTTCATTGCACGATCCCGAGAGATACCGATTTGGGCCAAGTTTTCTACTTGTAAATAGTTTTAAGTACTGTTAAATAAAATATAAAAACTTGTTTCAGCTACTAATTAATTAAAATATTTATCCGTATAAGGGACACTCATTGAACGTCGCATATTAAATACATATAGTCAAATAATAATCAACTTAATTCGTCTCGAAAGACCCGTCAGGATTGAATTTCAATTACACCTCATAAGATTAATTGGTTTATTTCCGTTTCCACAATTAATGTTAAAATTTGTCGCTGTTGCGTTCAACAAGATTATTCAAGCGTATTCTAAAATTGAGTCGTAGCTTAATATTATTGACACAAAGTTCTTGTAATAAATAAAAAGGCATTTTGATCTGACATAATTCGTTGGAAACCAAATCAACTAGTAATACACTTTAGTTCTTAAATAAAATTATAATTTTGTTCTCACGTGAAAAATAAGCAATATAAATTTGTGTAGCCAAATAATATTTACATTATTACTTAACAACATCAAAGTTACCCTCAATAGTTAACTTCATTCCCGTCTAATTTTTTGCTCTTAAAAATCCCATTTAGCCTTTTTCATCGTTGGTAGTTCAAAGAGAACGTTTTTCCTCATTTTTTAGAGTGTTTCCATCATCCCTTGAACACCTGGAACCCGGAGCTCCGGGTATGATATAATTATATCCACGAACATTTCAAACGTGGAAAGGATTTATGAAGAATTGTTGCGTTCTAAATGCTCTTGGTTTTATGCTCTCCTGGTACTTAAACTTACCTGCTGGATTAAATACTTTATTAGCATTCGTTTCTAGTATAATTTTAAGAATATCATATATTCTTTATATTCATGTTTGTTTTAGACAATTTCCTACCATACTAAATACTCGTAGGATATGGATTTTATCTTTTTCTTTGTAAATACGAGCGAATATATTGACATTAACCGAGCTCAATCAGACTCCTACTCAATAACATTTTGCCCGACCTGGAGATCGAATCCAGGACCTCGTATTCAACACCATATTTTAACTTTTACTTATGTCCCGCGTTGTCTTAATTTCATGGGTGACCCGCAGAACCCTTTTTTAAAATAAGAGTAGCTTAAATTACTTCTTGCAAATTTACCTATTTACCAGTGAAAGTACCGTTAAAATAGGTCCAGCTGTTTCGGAGATTAGCCAGAACAAACTGAAAGACAGAACTTTTTTTAAATTGGTATTTTATGTCAGTACCGCATATACTTTCATATGCATTTAGTGAAAAGCTTTTATTTGGAATTACAGACAGACGATTTAATTTTTCTGTATAGGTTATACATTTCAAAATTTCCTAAAGCCCTCTTTTTGCCCTTAGTTTGCCGTGATTGGGTTGCTGAATAAAAATGGTATGTAAATTTGAACCAATGTTTTCTTCTTCTACCACCCCAGTACAGGGGGCCAACTATGATCGTTTAAGCAGCGCGTACTCGTTCAACATCTTAGCTTTTACGTTTAAATTTTCGGTACAAAAATGAAACGTCAAAGATCACTAGTTCTTAAAACGCTCTGCTTAAACCGATGACGGTAGGCCCCCAGATACTCGGCGTTTTATAAGATGGTATGGGAATTTTAGGACATGTTGAGTGTCATCTCGTACGCAAAGGCTAGAAACTAGGTATAGTATTTTTCTGTAAGAAAAGCGCTTCAGTCGCCTGCACCCCTGGGATTACAAGGCAGCCGTAAACACGGAATTCCTAACGAAAGCTTTGCTGGTTTACTTCCTATTTCTGAGAAATGGGAACTACGTTCTTGGAAAAACTTTAAGCCAAAGTAATGAATAAAGTGCAGGGAGAATGTAACTAAATGTTAAGTGCATACGACTGCTTTAACCTCTGAATATTTTAACCAATATCCATTAATGCTTAATACCTTTTTACTTTTTACTAGTGTAGTCCACCAGCTGTCTAGCTCACTTAGATCCACAAAAGCAGATAATGATCGAACATTTTTGAAAAATACAATCAATAATAGTCAGATAGAAACAACAAGCCCTGGTGGTCTCGGGGTTTGAGCAGTCGCCTGCTACGCAAGCGACGCAAGTTCGAATCCCAGCGGGGCCTGTACCAATGAGTTTTTCTGAAAAACTTATGTACAGTGATTTCACACCACGTGCTTTACGGTGAATGAAAACATCGTGAGGAAACCTGCATATTTCTGAGAAGTAATTCAAAGACGTGTGTATAGTGCCTGAGACGGCGATAGACTCACCATCTGTCACGTTGGCACTTAATCAAATTCGGTGAAAAGTGGGTGTTGTGATAACAACACCCTCTGCCTACCCCTTCGAGGAATACAGGCGTGAGCATATAGAAACAACAATTTAGGGTAAAACACTCAAAAAAATCAGCTTTTGGATTTTTATTATACTATATACTTAAAACCATTAATATGGCTTTTTGCATAGAAATGCCTGATTCTATTCAACATACAAACAAAAATATACGTTTTTTTTCAAGTTACGAAAAGAAGTGGTAAGAAACAATTTATCAAAAAACTTCCAGTTGGAGCCCTGAAATGCTGTATTCAACAGATTTGATGACGTAGATTAAGTAGTTTGATCAAACGGTTGAATGCTTGGGCTTAATCTCGTTAAATATGTATGTATACGACATGACAGCCCCTTTCATCAAATGCCAACAAATTGATTTTACATTGAACATGCGTGGTTTCATACTAGTAAGACTTGACACGTAGGGTTGTAACAACAATATATTTACTATTGTGTCATTATACATAGATTAATGCAGCCGAGGTTTACTCATGTTTGTCATTCATAGGATTCGTCATGTATAGCGTGAACGAAAATGTTTTAATACTTTTTCGGAGGTGGGTTTGCATTTCAAAGATGGCGTCCAAACCTATACCACAGTATACACATACGTTTTACAAGCAGTGAGGAATCTAGGCGTAGTTTTGTAATATAAATATCTCTTTGATTGAGTGTGAGGGATGTCAATTTTAAAGGTTTAAAAAATCATATTTTATTAATCAATCCATATGGTTTATATTTTTAGGCGAACTGTTTGGTACATACCTTCTTGGTAGTACACATATCAATTAAAAAATAGATGAAGTTTTGGGATGGTTGTGTTTTTGCAATTTAATTTTACAGCAAAACTAATCGCTTTGAAACTTTAGTATTCTGTAATAACTACACCTTACCAAAAAAATAAATAATAATGTTAAAATAAATTAAGGAATTTTTTTGTTTTATTTTTAAACTATCGGACGTCACGCGGTGTCACTCGCTTGTTTCCGTGGGATTACCGGGATAAAATATAGCCCATATTAATCAGTGATAATGTAGCAATGGTGAAATAATTTTAAAATCGGTCGAGTACTTTTTGAGCCATTCGTTCCAAACATATATACAAAACATTCCTGTTTATAATAGTAGTATAGATTGATATGTACCAGCCGTTGCTCTGTGAACAAAATGTACCCAGAGATAAGATAAAGATCGAGAAAAAAATGTCTAAGGTCGCAAATTCAATTTGCTAGTTAAGTATTTACAAATAGCAAATACTTAAACAGTATTATGTTGTTTATATAGGATCCTTGTTTATTGTGTACTAAGGCAGCGTAGTTTGCCGACGCTTAGCAAAAATTCAAGGATTACTTTTTGTTGATAGTCTAATGCGAATAAATTGTCTGGTTTCTAGGGATTTGGTTCTGAACGGAGAACAACCCAGTGGCTTGTTTACGAAATTTGTTGTGCAAATTGGAGTTTAGTGTCAAGACAAGTACCATTTGGTACGTTTGATAAAAGCATGTTGACGTTTAATCTGTTGAAGCTTTTACAGTCTTCTTTATACATCATCATCTCTCTGGCTGTAGAAAATATAATGCTTGAATAGTGGGTTTCTAGAAATTGTATATCTGTATTTTCAAATATATATGTCTGTGGTCAAATGTGGAACGCTGCAAATGTATGCTGCGTACCATAGTGTTCCGTTATATGGAACTTTGTGTGTGTGTGTGCGTATGTGTTTTTGTGAATAAACTGTATATATTTTACTGTTCAGACTTTCCATCATAATATTAACACTGGCCTTATCCCATACATTGTTGGGGTCGGCACTTGATTCAACCCGATGCGGCTGATCATCTGATTTTTATACGAAGCGACTGCCATCTTTTCTTCACAACTTCACAACCCCTTTTACGAGGAAAATTGGTGATCTGGGATAAATCACTTGTCAGACTATTTTAGGCCTCCGACCGAACTGTAACGATAGCCAAAGATGATAAATTAGCAACCGGGACCGATGGCTTAACTTGCTCTCCGAGGCACGGAGGGAACTCGGGCGGTCACCCATCCAACTACTGGCTAGGCGCAGGGTTGCTTTACTTCGCTGATCGAATGATATGCGCAATAGCAACTGGTCCACAAGCTCCTCTTGTCTTCACAGTCTTCTTTACTATAATGTTTAATAAAAGAGCCCCGATGGCCGAGTGATTTGAATAGTCCTCTGCTATTTTAGCGAAATAAGTTCAAATCAAAACATTCCATACCGATAAGATTTTCTTGTAAATTAGGTGCATTCATTGCATACATTGAACAGGCAACAGGGTAAAAGTTAATGCCTGTTTTGTTTGGACACTTTTTGTTTTCATGAATATATAAAAAAAATGCCGTGGTGGCCTTAGTGCTAGAGCAGTCGCCTGCTACGCAAGCGACGCAAGTTCGAATCCCAGCGGGGCCTATACCAATGAGTTTTACAAAAAACTTATGTGCTTATTTAACACCACGTGCTTTACGGTGAAGGAAAACATCGTGAGGAAACCTGCATATGTCTGAGATGTAAATTCAAAGACTTATGTATAGTGCCTGAGACGGCGATGGATTCAACCTCTGTCACGTTGGCACTTGATCATATTCGGTGAAATGTGGGTGTTGTTGATACAACACCTCTGATGAACCCTTCGGAGACCCTTCTGGGATGGCGTAAGCATAATTTTTTTAAATAAATAAATATTATGCTCCCAAAGGTTTCTTACAGGGATGAGAACTTAAAAGTATTAACACCCACACAAAAGAAAATGAAATGCAAGCGTGAGAGAGAATCCATTGCCTTCTCCGGCACTAAAATATACGTGTTTACTTTTCTTCTGAGATATATTATGTAGGTTTCCTTACGATATTTTCCTTCAACGTACAGCACGCAATTACTACGCTTAAGTTACTTAACTATAAAAACATTTTGGGATTTGAATAAGCGTTACTTACTGAGCTGACTCATGCCTGACTGAGTTCTCCGCTTACCTGCTCAGCGCCTATCTCCTCTATTGTATTCACCGAGTCATCATCATATCCCTGGCGTTATCCCATGCATTGTTGCGTGATTTTTATACGAAACGACTGACATCTGACCTTCGTTACCCCTTTTACGAGGAAATTCAGTAATCTTGGTCAAACCAGTTTTCAGACTCTCTTAGGCACCCGACTGACCTGTAATGATTGCCAAAGATGTTAAATTGGCAACCGGAACGGACGGCTTAACGTGATCTCCGACGGAGGGTACTCGCGGGCGGTCACCCATCCAACCAACTGTGTCACGAAGGTAGAGTAGAGGTAGAAAAAAATATAATCGAAACGACCGAATTGAGAAACATCCTCCTTTTTTGAAGTAGGCTAAAATTGAAAGTTCATTGAATATTATTCCATTTTCTTTCCTTCGCCGCAGAGGTTAGCAATATCAAATCGGAAAATCGAACGTAGTCGTAAAAGCATAAGGTTGAATATGCCTGATCCAAATTATTGGACTTTCTTTAGCAGAAAAAAAACACGTATTCGTTCACATAAACCAGTCTATAAATATTTCATTCAATTTCTCAACCAACAAATAAAACTTATTAAGAAAACAAGGGTGTAGCATAAAAGTTTGACGTGTGTTACAACAATCGGTGGGGGTTCATTCTGGTTGTAACAAAATTTACGGAACGAGGCGCTATGTTAGTAAAGGAGCTAGTATAATATATTTACTAAGCAACTAGGCTCTTGATTGCTAACTAATTAGAAAACATTTGGATAATATGCTTTAAATCTAAAATAGTTGGGGAAAATATAAAAAAGGCCCTGTTCCATCTGTGGAATAGGGAGCAGAGATCGCTTGCTTTGATACTAATAAAGTATGTGCAGTTACAGTTATATATGTTTCCTATGCAACATTGTTTGAAGATTTGCCATTTACGTAATATACATGTAGGAAAATATATATATACACGAACAAACCTCCTGTTTTCTTTGATGTCGATTGATAAAAAAAGAGTGCATTACACAATGCTATTCAATAAACGCCAAGGACGTAGCTGCATACATATTAACAATTTTTCATTTCAATGAAAAATTGTATTTCGATTATTCTGTTTCCAATTTTAAATGAACCACAATACGTAGCATACGAAAGCAAGTAAACTATTGTCCTATTTTCCGTGTCATCACAATATTTAATGCAAACCAATTTAAACCACCGGCTCTTCGCCTATTATTATTATACACCCTCCTCGAGTTATGAGTGATGACAAAGTCCGGGTGAGTATGAATTATTCATTGTATCAGATCGATACTTTTGATACGGTGCCCAATATTCAAGGAAGTGACAGTTGTGTACATTAAAAGTACTACGTATATTATACAGCTGTCGGTTATTATGTAGTTACGAAGTTTACAGCTATGTATGTAATTTTACTTGTCATGTTTTCAATTATCACTTCTGTTTAATTTATTGTAGCATGCAAGAAGGTCGGGACCTATTTTGCTGCTGGCCTTCTACGATTAATTAAAAAGGATAAGTTTTAAATTTGAAATAGTTCCGATTTTTTTTGTTTTTCTTTTCTTTTTATACATATTGTTGTTGTTGCTATTGATATTGAAACCTATCTTATTATTGTTTAATATTGGTTTGTAATTTGGTAAATATAATATTGCATGTCAGCCATCATTTTTATTGTTTGGAAGAATGGGGCTGCACTAGCTATAACAAGTTATTGATTAAATTATTCATATACAAACTTTGGTGTGTTTATACCCTTCTATTCATATAACTATTACGTATCTATAGGTAGTAAAAAAAAACAATTGATTTCCAAATTAAGCATTTTATTTATCGTTCACATAGTACGTCCATGTACTTTATTATGGCGAATTTATTGACCAGAGAATAAAATAAAAACATCAGCGCCAACAATCGCTTCTTGGTTTTTAGATTCAAAGTCGTACGCAGTGCAAACGGCTATGGACCTTGTATCGCGCGTAATAAATAATATTCGGTGTAAACTGGATACCACCAACCCCTTCGAAAACAGTTTCGGTAAGATGTGAATAAATAAACATACAATATTTGCAAGGAAACTACTATGAACAGAAGATAATGTATAACAAAAATAATAACATTTTTCTTCTCAACAGTTTTTCTCGGGCAAAATGGCATCGTAAAAGACTGAATAACCGTAAACATTTGCGAACAAAAACAGAGACATTCCTAAGCGTAGGTGAATAGTACGATAAACATCATCTTAGTACCTACATGGAGACGTTAGGTACTGCCTGGTTGATACACAATAATAATAACAATATAATAGTAGTCTTTGTCTACCCCCATGGGATAAAGGCGTGTGCATGAAATGTATATATGCAGTAACAATCTTCAAGCCATCCTATAATAATCCACAAAGGAATATAATGAGTATTACAACGTAATATTTACTTAGAGAGTTAATTAATAACTATTGTTGAACTGGAACTGTTGTTGGCTGTGTCTCTGACGCCGATGGGTTATTACTACAAAATAAAATATTGTTTCAAAGCTCACTTCGAACATATTCTAAAATTTTCGTTAGGCTTATTCCTTCAAACCCAATCTGAGAAATAATCGAATCGTTGTGCCAACATACTTAAATACGAAAGATTTCATCTTATACCTTTAGACAAGTACTTTTTTATTTATATAGATAGGGGTTTAAGGCAAAAAAAATATCTGTTATTAAACATTGTTATTAGGCAATGAAAAATTGCTACAATGTCATTACAATACGAAGGTAAATGTCGCCGACATCTGTCAAGTTATAATAGTTCAGACCAAAGGCTTCTAGCCTATCGGGTGATAACGAATTAGACCATACCTCGTTTGAGTCAAAATGACACGTTATTCCTGATTTTTTTTTTACTTTTTTATGAAAAAACCTCAACTATTTTTCTTTTGTGGGAAAAAGTTTAGTTTCTTGTGAGAAAAAGATACCGAGATGTGCTCAGCTCGGTCAGCCAGATACAAATTTATCTAATTAAAATAAATGAAAGTGTCTTATTAATATATGGATTTCACCAAACCTGCTCATGGATACTTTAGAAACGTGTAATTAGTATTGTCAATAAAACCAAGAAAAGTGATTGTTGGCAAACTGCGCTTTGTGGAACCAAACACGTCTAGTTTAATCTATAATACAATTATTTTATATATTTTTCATCTATACAATAGCACATAAATAATTATTCTATATTTTAAAATATATTATTTCGCATCAATATACACATTTTCTTAACTTATCACATCATTTAGCCTAACAAATAAACTTTCTACAATAGTCAGTGTAAAGAGCTGCAGGAAGACTTTTAACACCAATTTTATAGAGGTCAGGTGCTATTGCTGTATGCATATTTATACCATTTATAATGATCTCCTACCGATGGTCGGCTACGGTGGCTAATCGACGGGGATTAGACATCTGCGCAGGAGACATATAGTGCACAAGTGTGTGCGCAAACACAGGTGCACTCTTTATTCCCTCACTCTCATAGTCCGATGGGACGACAATCCGACACGAAGAGAAGTCAGGCGTAGAACCACGTGCTTTCCGAAGCACGGTAGTGGAAACACCCTTATTGTGAATCTCTTGACGGAAAAACCCAATATCTATTTTTGACCCGCCTGGGAATCGAATCTGGGACCTCGTGATCGGTGGGAGTTTTACACCCTATGAACGTTGAGGAGGTAAAGGTTTGTTGTGTTTTTGAATTTTCTTATTACCGACGTCGCACGCGTCATCGCGTTGACGTTAACGCGGAATCATATGGGATCGCAATAGCGCCATCTCTGGGCTGATAATTGTGAGAAACTCACACTTGGCACTCTATCTAAAAGATATAAACACGTGAGTACTTTCCTTTCGTGTCTTCACTTTACGCACACCATTGACCCATTTGTCTCTTTTGTTGCATATATTATAAGGTTACACACAATTACAGCCATAGCGCCTACCCTCATATTGGCAATTACGATTAAATGTCATAATTTCTGTTTTCACAGCGTAACACTAATTAATATCGAAAATATTCTGTTTAAATACCATAGACAATAATTTTAACTCTCAAAATACGTTCTCACTTTGAAAATCACCTACCAACATGAAATATTCTGACGTACTAGTAATTAATTCCTAAATATTAAATTAATTACATTTTTCGAAATAAAAGACCAAACAATCTATTCGAATCAGCCAGTAAGTATTAATATCGAGAAGAATTCTGATAGCTATGGGTAACTACTCCTAATTTGGAGGCTATTTCGAATACTTTGTGACCTTTCACCTAAATAGGACAACATTTAAAGCAGAAACAGTACAAAGATTCGATAACGGTACATTATTAAATTGATCCTATACTTTTTATTTTTTTTGTGTTTCTCCAAAAATGTATTTTTATATTTATTTCGTGAAAGCTTTATGATTATAGCTGTACTTTATTACAGGATAGATAATTTTGTTAAAAAGTTTAAACAACGATTCTTTTTTCGACTTTCCGATACTGTAATACATATTTCGTTGACTTCGATATTCTGTCACCGAGAAGCACTTACTTGGGATTTTAAAATTACAAATGACATGGAACCCTGTCCAAGTACAGGAGTTATATAGGTTCACAATAATTGACTCGACAAAAGCTCAGGAAGGGAGAATGACAGAGTTGTAAAGGGAGAAAATACAGTGATACAATACAAAACATGTCTTATTGTAAAATTATATAATATTATACGTTCACAATGTTTTAATAATTATAAAGTGGTAATTTTGAGACAGTGTCTCAGTTGATCGACATTTTAAATATTATACAATAAAATCAAAAATGGGACAACCTTTTACCTTGAAAGTGAGACGAGCACAATAATTATATTTGACAGATATACAGGATGTGGTTTTGCATTGGTGCCATATTTACGGATATTATGAGGCAAGCCGACTGGCTGGCACGCTATCAGGTCGTACCAAATTTAATAATTTTACGTCTATCATAATGTTGATTGTTTTCATAGATTTATGTTCTACTAGCAGACCTCACTCGATTTCACCCGCGTAGTTTCCGTTCCCGTGGGAGTACGGGGATAGAATAAAGCCTATGTTACTCGCTGATGATGTAGCTATCCAATGGCGAAGAATTTTTTAAATCGGTCCAGTAGTTTTTGAGCCTATTCATTACAACCAAACAAACAAAGTTTTCCTCTTTATAATATTAGTGTAGATTCAATAAATGTAATGTTGACTTTTTAGGCGTGCTACATAAAGAAAAGGATTATTGTTATAAAAAAATTGACGTTATTTTTATTTCCTTTTGTGGTTTTTTAAAATTTCTGTTTACAACAAAAATAAGCATTATTTTATGATAATCTAATAGACATCGAACATTTTCTAAGCTCTAACAAATACACTTAACGACAAAAATAAGAAATAAGTTTAAGTAAAAAAAGGACAAGGGATTTTTTTTTATGTATATCGACCTCTTTAAACATAGCACGAATGTAAAACGACACCCAGTACAGTGTAAATACACTTCATAGGAAATTGACTAGTAAATGTATAGATAGCGTTTAATAAGCATGTATAAGGCTAAAAGTACATAATAAAGGATCGACAACATTATATATTTCGATTTCAAACGACGATCGATTTTTTCAAATTTACAATTAATTTTGTAACCTTAAGAATCGATCGGTCGAAATATAGATAAAACATAAGGCCTTTCTGAAACAGCTTTCCAGGCAATTAACGAGGAATAGTAGCAGAATGTACCTAAATTCGGTGTCAAAAGTAGGTCAGAACGACCCTTCATAATGATAATATAACGTCTCATTTTGAATTCTTTCCGAATAATTGATAAACCCACCTGGCCCGTTTTAAGTGATTTTTTATGTATGTATCATCCGAAAATACTTCTGGAATAAAATAATATTCCTACATTATTTTTGCTCGTTTTTAATAATAAATTTTATTTTATAACTTTCCAAGCATATCTACACTTTGAATGTACAAACGTCCGTATTATACAGAGTTTCGTAGGATCAATAATTTATTTAGACCGCCAGCGCAGTAATTTGAAGTACGATACTATTTCCAAACGATAGGGTTGCTCATTATTCAATATCTATTTCGTTTTTATTCAAAAATATAATTTTATTCGATCGTTTTGATCTCCTACTTTTGACGCCACCTGTACTTGAAAATAGAACTGCACATATGCGCTTTAGTTCGCTGTTTTACTAAGACGGTAAATCATTGGCTAAAAGTTTAGTTTAATTGGTAAAGTTCTCGCAGGATTCCGTAGCACAGCAAACAGAGCACGTGTGAGAGGCGCGGGCGTGGCGTGTGAGTTGCTGTGGAGTTTGCGTGGCTCGTCTCGGGGTGTGGTTTTCTCTCGCTCAACTCTTTTACTGTCACTGTGGGATGATTAAGCCTTATTGAACAACTCCGACGATTCAAAAAGGTACACCTGAATGTATTTCCCGTAATAAATGAAGTAGAAAGTAATCTTGTGAAGCGTGATAAAAAAAGAAGTATCTGAACTGATAAATATCTCAAAAATCATATAATAAGAGGGCAATAAAAAAAGGCCCATAAAATAATAGCGATGTTGCAAAATTTGAGGAAATTTTGGTGCTTTTATTATTTTATGTGAAGACAATATCTGCCAACATAAAAATATATTGGTAAATATAGCACAGTCACTGCCATTATTCAATAACTATCGCGTCATTAATGATTACGCCCTAGTTTCAGAGAGTAAGCTCAAACAATATCCAAACAATACAATACTGAGTTTCTAAAGAAACAAAAGAATGAATTTAGACTTTTATACTTGGGTAAATACTTGTTTTAAAAGGGCTCACAAATTCGCAACTAATAGCGGCGATGACAGAATACAAAGTGTTCAAAGCAGTAGCTGCTATATACATATCATATATGCTATTTACACAGGGGGCCTACCACCATCGGTTTAAGCAGACCGTATTAATATAACTTCTGAGTTTTGACGTTTCATTTTGGTACCGTAAAATTAAACGTCAAAGCTAAGAACGTCTTAATGCCCGCTGTTATAATGATCATAGCTGACCCCCCTATTTATTTTAATAATGTGAATTGTGAACTAGAGTATTAGTGAAAAACCATAAGGGAGGTTTATATGCTCCCAATTTATTAAACTTGTATTACTCATGAATACTATTTAAAAAAATTAAACAAAACTAAAAAATATTGTTCGAATACTTACCAGTAACAGTTTGTTTTTTAATATCTGCATACTTCTCCCCCGGCCCGACTTCGTCTGGTATAGTCGCGATGCACGACAGCTGTAGCTTCCCATGTGCAGGCACACGAAGCTCCGCAATCGATACCCACAACGAAATGGGGATGACGGGAGGAACACGTGGCCTCTCTTGCATCTAAGACGATGGAAATATTTTTTTATTAACGGCTATGTTACCGTTGGGAGGGGCATATTCAAGGATCGGGGGGAATAATTGTCAGGACAATTTTTAATTTAATTTATAATGAATTATTGCGGTATACCTTTCAATTTTGTAGTATGTTACGCTCATAATGATCATGATAAATAATAATAAACTATCTAATAAACTCTCATTATGATAAATAATTTTATACTATGGTATAATTGTACGGATGATTTACATTGTCATTATTTTATGTTTTGCTTTTTATTAAGTGAAGAATTCCTAGTCTGTTCTTAAAACTAATAATTAAATTTAAAATTAAACTAATTATTTAAAACTATAAACGATCTGGATTTTTTATGAGAAAAAAGTATAAAACCTAGCTATATCGATTTTTCTCCCCGAAACCCCCTGAATACTAAATTTCATCAAAATAGTTTGAGCTGTTCTCTATCATATACCTATACCCATAAAATACATTATTATTATTTGTAGATAGGCGCTATCTATCACGTGATATTTAAGGGCTAAATAAAATATGTAATGTATATAGAACCCAATATAAATCGACGTTCAGGCCAACAATGTCATATGAAAGAGTAGGGTCACCAAGCGGAATGTCCAATCACGATCATCGAGAAATTTATTATAGAAGCAAAAAACTTTCAGTAAACATGTTCAATTGTGTAGTACTACTATTATCTACAAAGATAAATAAAATTGAAGTATCTGTTTGTAATTCCAAAATGACAAACAGCTTTTTACTAAATGCATTTTTTCTCTATCCGTCCGTCCGAGTTTCTGTTTGTTCCGGCTAAACCAATTTTAACATGACTTTCGCTGGCAGATATATAATGTTATAAGGAGTAATTTCTTCTTCTCAATCGTTACACTCTTGGCAGAGCGGTCGTGGTCGTAATCTCAGAATTGGTGCCTTGCTGAACAAAACGGCGCCATTCATTTCGGACTGCTGCTTTACGGGAGCATTCGTTGATAGTAGGAACACCCATCACACGCCTTCATCTGGTCCGTCCATCTCATTGGTGATCTGCCACGTGCCCTAGTACCCTCGAATTTACCCTGTACCACCAGACGCTCTATGGATGCGTCTCCACGTCGCGACACATGTCCAAAGAAGTTGAGAATGCGAGATTGAACTGTGGAAGGAAGAAAGACACTGTTTGATCCTGATTTCCTGCAGCATGGAATCGTTGGTGCAGAGCTGTGTCCATTTTATGCCAAGCATCTTTCTCCAACACCACATTTCAAGAGCATCTATCTTCTTCCTCTCACTTTCTCTCAGGAGTTGTATAGGAAACTTTTATTCAAAAACATATCGTTTGCGGGCCAACCACGAAATCAAGTCTACGTGGGGCACAGTTAGTATTTATTAAGTTTTTTAAAACTCCCTAATTTAAACATAACTGTCTCGATGGTTGCAAAACGCTACCGCGGAACACAAGGACCTAGGTTCTATCCCCGGGTCGGTTAATTTGTTATTTTCTATTTGTAATTTCCCATTAGCAGGTCGGTGTCCGGAGTTTGGATTAGTGCCCGGTTAATGGCAATGGTCTCGCCCCCTATTACATAGAATTAAAATAGCTAGGTCAGTGGTAACTTAAGGTAATATAGGCAGGTACAAAAGGAAATGCAGTATTGTATTGAAATCTCAGTCTTGAAGCAATAATAATGTCAAGAATTCTTTGGAATTAAACATTATTTCCATCACTTTTTCCGTAGATTGCGAATCAATTTCTTATTTAAATGTACGCAAATAAGTCGAGAAAAATGAACGGAAGGAATAAAACATGCGAGCGAAGTCTAATACAATGACAAAAGGGAATCAATTGAATTCGATTGTACCGTAATTTAAATAAATAATCCAGTTTCACTCGATTTCTTTATATTGTAAGAAATAACATACATTTGCAATGATTTCATTTATTTTGGACCGTTATTTATTTCTAAATCAAACGTCAAAATCATGTGAATAACTTCTATATGCATATGACACGAACTAAATAGGTACGCTAGGTACGGTTTCTAGATCCAAGTAAAATGTATTCTGAGGAATTACGGTATCTTCTTTCGTAATAAGTTTGCAAGTTAAAGTGTACGGGGAGTTAATTTATACGACGCTTCTTCTTAAATAACATGCCATAAATCTACGCTAGCGACGTTTGGAACAAAAATGACATCGACAAAACAATTAAAAGGTACAGGCACGGCGTAACAGCTGCGATTTTCATTATACACGACGAGAAAATCTTGGCGTAATGCCGCAACTATTTTAAATATTTTGATTTAAACTCGCAACAATCCTCTGGGTCCTCTTATTACATGGATAGATGAGTTCTGAGTAGTAAACTACGTAACAAAGAGAAAACAGAGGTGTTAGAACACGTCACTTTCCACCGAAAATAATTAGGTGGCTACGTGATAGATAGTGAGCCTAAAGTCGGTAGACATTTTAATTTTATTTCAACATCATCATCATCATCATATCAGCCATAGGACGTCCACTGCTGAACATAGGCCACCCCCAATGATTTCCACCTCACCCGGTCGGAAGCGGCCTGCATCCAGCGGGTCCCCGCGGCCTTGGCCAGATGTCCGTCCATCTCGCGGAGGGGCGCTCTACGCTGTGCTTGCCGGTACGTGGTCTCCACTCGAGAACTCTTCTGCCCCAGCGGCCATCAGTCCTTCGAGCAATGTGGCCTGCCCATTGCCACTTAAGCCTGCTAACCCGATTGGCTATGTCGGAGTCCGAAGTCCTTCTCGAAGTTGGATCTTCCTAGCTGGACTGTTTGTCCTAAATAGACATAATCGTCTACCACTGCGAGAACCGAGTTTCCCACTGATATTGGGATAGGCGCTACATGGGCGTTCGACATAACTTTCGTCTTGTCCATGTTCATTTTGAGGCCTACCTGTTGGGAAACTCGATTGAGGTCCTTGAGCATTTTACTGAGGTCGTCCAGCGATCCAGCTATGACCGGCAAACCGAAGGTGTGTGATGTATTCGCCGTTGATATAGATGCCAAGTCCTTCCATTGCGTTGGTAAAGAGCTTCGGAGAAATTACGTCTCCTTGTCTCACACCTCTCTGCAACGGAATTGCCTCCGTAGTCTGATCCTGTACTCGGACTGACATGGTGGCGTTTTTATACAAACACTTCAGCACTTCGATATACCGATAGTCAATGCGGCACCGCTGGAGAGCCTGCAGCACAGCCCACGTCTCGATCGAATCACAGGCCTTTTCATAGTCCACGAACGCCAAGCAGAGTGGCAGATTATACTCTTCGATCTTCTGTATAATCTGCCGCAGCGTGTGGATGTGGTCTATGGTACTGTACCCTTTTCGGAAACCGGCTTGTTCGGGAGGCTGGAAGTCATCGAGCCTGCTAGCGAGACGATTCGTGATGACTCTCGAAAACAGTTTGTAAACATGGCTCAGAAGCGAGATATAATTTTATTTATCTGTTTAGATTTGGTATCAACTTTTCAAGCGTAGACAGTTTTCTTCGACAGTGATTTTCTTACCCTTCAACCTCCAAACTAAAACCAACCATCTGAACCCATTTATAATCTTGTATAGAATATTTTTTTTGTCTGTTCTTCAGAAGTACTTTGTGTAAATGTTTTTCTTATAATATCTGGTACCGTATACTAGTTCAATTTTATTTATAGTACCGGAATTATATTGAAATGATTGTAATGGAATTTGAATATATTTAGAACTGCTCCAGAAATAGTCCCCTGAGTTTGCCTCAGTTCATAACTGTGGTTAAATAAGTCAATGACCTAATCGATCGCATATTCGTTGATGAAGGTTGACCTCAATAATATTATTAATAAACCATGTTAGCTATTTATATCTTCTCCCTTATAAACTAGGGCAAAATGTCTACAATAAAATGACAAGCATAGAAATAGCTCTTCTAATTTCCCAGCCACTCCACCTACGCACTTCAGGTATATTATGCTCTCCTTACAGATTTATTTCTAACAAATTTATTAATAAAATCATGTAAAAAACGCGAAAATGTCTTTGTGATATATTTATCACGGGGCCAAATTAATTTCTCTTTTTCTAAAATTGTCCGGGTAATGTCAAACACGGTACTTTAAACATATTATCTGGCAAAATGTGGATACACCTCTGACTAACTCTTCGGGGGATACAGGCGTGATTATATAATTTATCATAAATAATACTAACCTTAGCCATCTCTTCGCTTTGGTTCTCCTTCAAAGTGCACTTGTTATGTTTGGTAAGGTTGATGGGCGCGGCAGTGGTCTCGCTAACCAACGCCCAGTATTTCGCCGTATAATTGAACTCAGGCGCAATGTAACGATGTTGATGTTTTCTGTGCCGGTAGCCTCCACCCTTGGTTCTTGTTGAACTTGATACGCGGTACGAGAAGTAATTTACCGAGTCTTCGGAGACCTGTAGGGAAAAATCATATATGGTTTTCTAGATTATTCCAGAAATTATCAAATGATTACAGAGGAAACAATTGAACAAGAATTTGCTTCATTGTTTTAATGGGAATGTGTAGTCTATCTAGTCATTAATGATTAGTGGATCTTGGTAAAATTATCTTCTCTCGCCGCTAACTATTCCACATCAGCGGCACATCGGAGAACTCATTCCAAAGACCACTGAATTCCTTTTGACGAAGTAAAGATTCAGATACATTATTAACGAGATTGATCTAAAAAATGGTCGCCAAAAATACTAAAACGTAAAGAATATAAATCAAATGATTACCTTCTCATTATCAATATACCACGTCAGCTTAGGGGCTGGCGCAGCGGGCGCACTAGTACAGTTGGCTCGCAATAGACCACCGACTACAGCATCTGGCTTCCCGAATGTGATGATAGGCGGGTGCTTTTGAGCATCTAGTAACAAAACAAGATCATTATACCTTATTACGTTTCAAGGGAATTGGAACGGAGGCGCTTTTCTGGATATAAAGGCACCTCATCTTTTTCATCTCTTAATATGCTGCGATGCGTGCGAGATACTCTGGTAGTGATCAAGTTCAGCCAATAGACATATACGGGCTGGAAGACAGTTCGCTTGTTTGCCACCTTTGTAGTATACAAAAAACCAAACTGTCCATGGTTGATTCTGGACCGATAGGTAAATATGTACTTAGAAAGTATAAGGTAACGTGACAGAAAATGAGATTATTCTTGTCTCAGTCAATCATGCAGTCCCGATTCTTTAATTATTTAGTGTCGCTTAGAAACTAAATACCAATCGAATAGAATAAAGTCAAAGAGGCGACATTCATGTTTCTTTAAAAATCCTGTATGAGACGTATCATAATGATTACAGAAGTATTTCTTTATCTTAAAGTTAAAAACTATTCTAACTACTACTTATCTTAAAACTATTCCGGTATTAATTCCTAGGAATACTTAAATAACTTCAAGTCCAAGTTACGCGGCAGCCGTTACAATAAGTTTAGTATAAAATATTCAGCACCAACTGACAACTCTGTCCTGTCTTCTATAAAATAAAAGGATGAGACGAAAGTCGTAAGATTTTGTTACATACCAATAGGTTTTATTTAGTACCTACTAGCTGTGCCCCCGGTTTTGTTTAAATAATAAGAAGAAAAAAACAGACAGACAGACAAACGGCAGATCACGATGTTTTTCCTCCTTTGGGCCATGTAACGAAGTTATAAATAAATATATTTAACCCCGTGAAGGCAGAACATCAACAGGTAATGTTGACACGCGATGTTCAGCTGGTTTACGTGTTTACTTTCGTGGATGGTGAGCAAGTTGACTACATAAGATAGAGTGAGTTTACATTGCTCAATCAATATTCTCAAAGATGCATAGATAATTTATTGTAGGTAAGTATTTGTTCTTATAAAACGATATAATTTGTGATTCGAAAAATAAAAATATTAAAAGTATAATTTTAATTTAGAAAAAAAATTGTGAATGTAAAAACTACAAATTCACAAACCTCTTCTTAAATTATGATGAGATCGATAGGACGTGTATACATCTGTCACTGTCACACAGTGGAATAACCTACAGCATTATTTTACAAAAGTATAAATGAAATAGCACTCACAGACGACTGTAAGTAGGTGTGGTAGTGAAGCTGCAGTGAAGATGGGTGTCTCCAGGGACACCTCGCACCAGTACTGGCCCGACGCGGACGGGTCCAAATTATCTATTGTTATCGAGTTCTCTGTAGATAGAGACATCTGTAACAATATTGTGAATGTAGAACATGCCGACAGCTTCATTGACAGTTCAAGTTGGAGTTCTTCAAAATAAAAACACAAAAGAGGAGTAAATATTGGCAGTGATGGCCGAGTGATTTGAGCAATCGCCTGCTTTGCAAACGACGCAAGTTGTGTATCTACACCAACTGGTTCTCCGTCAGTGAATACAAAGTCACCCGGCAGACTTCTGATCAGACTTGAATTAAATACCAAACCAGAAAACCTTCTTAATTTTCTCAAATTTGAACATACAAACGATGTTCAAGGCGTGAAATTAAGATAATAATTCAATGTTGAAGGATTCGTCCTAATCAACAGACCCTACATATTGTTATCTAGGCACTTAACTTTATCTACATAAATCCCGGTTTCTGTAAGGAGCTCTTTGGATCGTCAGAAATAATGATACTTCACATGAGTAGGTCTCGTTACCTTTTCGAATCTCCTCGTGCGAATATAGACGTCTTTCGGAACGAGCTTATTTACTATTTGCTCATGTTTTTATTTCGATACCGAATAGAATAAAATAGCCATTACTACGGAACCGCATTATCATAATAATGATGTTTTTATGAGCTTCTTATAGTTTAGATCATTATACTGTATTATAAATACCATAAATATTATTTCTTAGCAGTATTATATATTACACCTAACTCAGTGATTCTCAAAGTACTCTGTGCAGCCCACTCATTAGACACAGAGCCCATGTATTGTGCAATTATTTGATTCCTGTTTCCAATACACATGTAAGGAGAAAAAGTATATATATTTTTATTCCAAAAACGCAATTATGCCTTTCCCCTATGCGATGTAGACATATTGAATCCTTAAAATCCAAATTAAAAAATTAGACTTGCTTAGGATTTTAACGGAGTACTTTCAAATTGTTAAAAATCAAAAATGATTATACATGCTGCTGCCAGGTACGGAAGGTTGCTTTCACTTCTCTTAAAAATATTATATAAAAGAAGATCGCGCTGCTTGAACGATCTTAGTTGGCCCCCTGTTCACAAGTATTCCAGTAAAAGTAAATCCCATGCTTATTAACCTCATAGGTTGCGGAGATGTAATGAATGCCCTAACTTTTATCTTTTTATGTGGCCTAATTCGAGTCTCTGGCAGACTTAAAACCGAAATGTAGAAGATCCTAGTTTTGCTATATACTCACATTGACCCTACCTCCGGGGAAGCTGTAATTGGTGAACGGTGGGACTCTCTCCCGCACATATTGTAGCAGCTTAGCTTCTGTCCTTAGGAACTCCACCTTGTAGAGTAGCTGCGGTGGCACTTGATGAAGACAGCGCAAGGTCGCTGACCCGCCGCGAGCTACCCAACTCGGAGCCGTCAGACGGACGTCCACATCTGTCGCTATGGCATCTGCAAGATACGCTGAAGTTCAAACAGTTTTTTAATATTAAATAGTTTACAACAAACAAAATATTTTTATATTACGGCTTTGCAGAACGGACATGAAATGGGAACCACTCATTTTGTATGTAGGAGACATTTAGCGTTTATCCGCAAACCAAAACCTTACACGGGTTATGTGTAAGCCAACAAAGCTGCAACTTGGCTTAGGTCCCAAAATTCCGTGTTAACAACATTGGTAAGTCGACCGACATGTATGCTAAGTAGACTATTTGCAACGGATTAGCACTTTTAGTATCGTGTACAACGATGAGAAGAAAACTTCAATAAGTTTTTTGCTAGAAAGTGTGATGCACTTTCCGTTAACGGAGTATGGCGATCCGCTTTTACATAATATTATGATTACTTTGTTAGTTGAAAGAGTTCGAACACTAGTTTCTTAGCTTAGGTAAGTTCAAGTACCGTCTTTTTTACATTTATTATTAATTAAATTTGTTTATGACTCTGTGTCCGTCTGCCTTATTGGTCTAGTGGTCGCAAGCGCCACTGCGGAAAGCGAGGACTTGGGTTGGATCCACGGGTCAGGTGAATTGATATAAAGCTATTCCATCTATAGCTTCCTACTCGTAGTAGCAGCCCGAGGTGTAGATTTGTGCCCGGCAAATGGTTATAGGCTCGCCCCCTAATATTACATAAGACTAGTGCAATGTGGGTGTACCATAAATACACCTCTGTCCAACCCTTCGATGAATACAGACGCGTATATGCTTTAACCCCACCCCATTCGAAATTTCATAAAACTCGTATAAGTAGTTCAGCTGAGAAAAGGTATCACATAACTTCTTCCTTCATAATTAGAACCTTGTAGCAAGCACTTTCAAATACAACCATAATAATAGCCACTGTCCAAAATCCAATGAGTGTATTATCGTCAATCAAGCTAGAACACTGGCAAACTCTTCTGAGTCTCGGACAACAAGTTTAGTTTGTCTTTGAAACAAGTGTCCTTTGTCATCTTAAGTTCATTACAGGCGGAATGAAGTCCTACTCCATTCCGTTAAGGTGCAAAATGACTCTTTGCATGAAGTTTCGACGGGCGTGACATTAATTTTCAATAAGTTGGCAGCAATGGCAGTTTCTACGCAGATAGCGGCAAATATCTTAGGGGTTTCGAGAGAACGTGTAGAGGCAATGTAAAGGAAGTTCGGGACTATCGCATCCGGTGTCTTGTAGGGGACAAAATGTAGATTCGTTGGTACAAGCATGATAAAATGTGGAAAATATGGAATCCCGTTATCATACATGATGTTTTTGGATTTAAATATTTAAACTTGTATTTTGCTCCTTTTATAAAATATATGTGAACGGAGGCGCCGTTTTGTTACTTTAATATTTTTAGCTCTAACTTTCCCCTCTCGGCTCAGCTTTCAAAAAATATTCCTATGCAAATAGATAATTTATTTGTATGAGAATAATTTTAATAGGTTATTCATTATTAATAATCTATTAAATTTCATGCTGAGGTGGCCGAGTGCGACACAAGTTCAAATCCCAGCGATCTGTACCAATGAGTTTCTAAAAATCTTCTAATATGGTAAAAATATGTAATATATCTGAGCAGAAATCAAAGAAGTATGTATGGCTTGAGACAACCTTGGATTCACTATCTATCACGTTGGCATTTCGGTGTAAAGTGCCAACGTAAGGGTGTATTTTCTCTGCTTACACATTTTTCAGACAGAGAAATGAAATGGTCCAAAGTATCTAATAGTTCAACTCAATACCAAAATCGATAACGAAAATAGAGCAAATATGTAAGAACCTTCACACAGGAAAATGGCAAACCGCTGACAAGCATTTCGCCCAAGGCGTTAAATTTGATAAAACAAGCGGTATAGTAAGTCTTTGAGATGGGGCGTAATAAGGATTCTATGTGATCGGAATATTGAAACTAGTTTGCATAATATCACGGATATACGATATTGGTAAGAGATTTTAAGATAACGGGAGATAGAGAAGGAAGTAAAGATTTCGCTAGTAATATGTAAGTCCTATGTATTGTAAGTAAGTAATATGTATTGTCCGTTGTCTGTTGTAATAAAGTGTAGGAAATAATAGATATTACGTTGTTGTTTATTAATAAATAATTTTATACATGTTAGGTACTTGTAGATAAATATATTAATAGCTCTAGTAGTGCCTCTCACGTTGCTGTGCCCTAACAGGGTTTATGTTAGATTTACTTGGGCTACTATTATAATTAAGATTAGTATGTATCGTACATGTAACTAACATAAATGCAATAAATAAATAAATAAAAGCAATTTTCAAAGGCTTAACATAACGATTAAGAGCGTTTTAATATCATATGAAAACCATATAGTCAAATACAATTTATTACACGACGTACTTTTGTTTTGAATATGCATTTAAATCAATTGAGTAAAGATATATAGTGTTAATCAAATTGAATTAATATATTACACTAGTACATTATAAACCAGTTGCCTAGAGATAACATTACCTCGTATTTCTATTAGTTTTACTTTTACATAATGAATGGCTTTATATTTTATAACTAGCTGTGACCCGTGGTTTTACCAGCGTAGACTTAATTTCATAGATGACCTGGGACACTACATATTTTAATTAAAAGTAGCCTATGTTACCTTATAACATTAGTTATCCGCCAGTGAAAGTCCCGTTAAAATCGGTCTAGTTGTTTCGAAAATTAGCCGGAACAAACAGACAGAGAAAATTTTACATTAAAAAATATAATTTTAAATTTGTTTTTTTCTATGCCTGCACCGTGTATACTTTCATATGCGTGTAGTGAAATGCTGTTATTTTGGAATTACAAACAGACACTTCAATTATATTTATCTGTATAGATATATAGACTAGTGACCCGCCCTCAATCACTTCGTTTTACGATGTTGTAAAACGTTGACTTTTCTGTAATCTTTAAATATAAGATAGATATTTTTAGCCACAAACCAACTTTTACACTACAGTAACCGTATCCAGATCCGTAATGCAGTAAGAACGATGCGTATAAACAAAATTATGTTGTATGAGCCGTGGTGGCCTTGAGGTTTGAGCAGTCGCCTACTACGCAAACCACGCAAGTTCGAATCCCAGCGGGGCCTGTACCAATGAGTTTTTCTAAAAAAAGACTTATGTACAGTGATTTCACACCACGTGCTTTACGGTGACGGAAAACATCGTGAGGAAACCTGCATATTTCTGAGAAGTAATTCAATGAAGTATGTAGTGTCTGAGACGGTGATGGACTCACCATCTGTCAGGTTGGCACTTGATCATCTTCGGTGAAAAGTGGGTGTTGTGATTACAACACCTCTGCTTACCTCTTCGGGGAATACAGGCGTGAGCATATGTATGTATGTACGTTGTATGAAAATGGCGATTTCTATTTTACTATTCAAAGACTACTTATAAGTGTATATCACTCACCTAATGAGTTTACTAATATAAATGTTTCTTTTTCTTTTAGTCCCTTTTAAATAGAAATATAATTCAGATATTAACAGCACTTCCTTTCATAATTATGTTTATTCATCATCTAAGAACTCTCTTACAACTTATTTCACTGAGCTACTAAGAAAGTTGCGAAGTAAATTAACGAAATAAAGACTAGTACATTAAAATGAAAATTAAAATAGATGGGTTTGCGGCGAGCCATTCGTTTCATTAACAGCTAACTAATTGCTTAATGTTCGAATTAATAGAGAGCTTTGTAAACATACTCGTACCTTCAATGTGTTTGAAGTTATCTTTACACAAATTCTTCATAAAAGCAATTATTTTACCCGCGTCTTCGGCCGAACCTCTTGGTCTTAAACTCTTTATAATACAGCTTATAATAGACCCTTTTTAAAAATTGGAGAAAATCATGTTTTTTGCCCTCAAAATGGTGCCACACGTTGATGGCACTTAACGAGGATTTACATACATACGTATCCTCACGCCTGTGTTCCGGGAAAGGGGTAGGCAGAGGTGTTGTAATTACAACACCCACTTTTCACCGAAGATTATTAAGTGTCAACGTGACAGATGGTGAGTTCATCGCCGTCTCAGACACTTTACATACGTCATTGAATTACTTCTCAGACATATGCAGGTTTCCTTACAATGTTTTCCTTCACCGTAAAGCACATGGTGTGAAATCACTCTGCATATTTTTTTAGAAAAACTCATTGGTACATGCCCCGCTGGAATTCGAACTTGCGTCGCTTGCGTAGCAGGCGACTGCTCAAACCTCAAGGCCACCACGGCTCTTAATCGCGTGAACGAGGATTTGTGATCATTTTTCACTAACGCTTACGTAGCATTCATGCATTTTCACATATTTAATGTTTGTGACAAACTTACTTTCCCTTTTAACAACCTCCCATCAATACATATCGCCTAATAATCCATTTATATTAGTGCTGGATGTTTCGAGAAACGTTTTTGTAAAAATGCCCGTAAGTATCAACATCTAATTTGTCAAGTAACTTCAAATATCCGATAAAAAATCCAGTACAGTATGTTTGAGTACAAAAGCATATACAACATTTTTCTCGTCAACTCGTCTGTGTATCCAATAAATTAGCAATCCTTTTCGCAAAGATAAAAGTTCCAGACCCTTCTCCGGTCTTTGAGAGACAAAAAGTGACAAAAATAATGGAAATTACTTCTGTATAAGAGAATGATAGGGGGCTAAGAATAACATTGATTGACAATATTCTAAGATTTTTTACAATACAGAAATGACAGTTATTTTGTGATATAACATTTATCATTTATCTACTAGCTGCTCTCTCCGGTTTTTATCAGCGTAGACAAAATTATATAGGTTATTTTTTGCGTTAAGATGCCTTATATTAGTTATTCATTCAGCATAAACTATCTGCTGTAAAAGTCCTGACGATATTGGTCCAGGCATTTTTGATATTTATTGAAACAGTTGGAAGAGCAACTGCACGTTTTGCAGAGGTGTTGGGTTCGAATCGCGCCTCTTATATAGTTCCTAATAACTTTTAATAAAATACAGCCTGACAAAAGATTACTTTAGCGATCCAGGCAGGTAGCGCAGCCAGCTTACTGGGCACTATTCCCGCAGACACTAATTCAAATTCTGTGTTCGATTAATAATATTTTTTTGTCGTACTAGACATAAGTAATTCCATTGTTATTATTAGCGTTAAAGCCTGATAAATAAACATTTGTTTTAAGAAAAAATACATATATATATATGTATATAGATATATAAAAGCATATTTATTTGTTTGTAACCAAAAGTATTAGTCGCATCATAATTCGACGGGACTAATATTGTTCGAGACGACGACAACGTAATAATAATAGAACGATACATTTAACAGGCACGGCTAGCAACCCTACAAGTAAAGTGTAATACATTTTTCCGACGTCCGATCGGGGCCGACGATATGGTTCGCGGTCCGTTGGCTGTACTGTCACTGACATGCTATATGTTGCCGATTCACTACCGAACCGAACAACACGGGTGGTTCGTTTCACTTATATCATTGCGATAGACAAAATACAAGGGGGCCAACTATGATCGTTGACGGTAACCTTTTATTTAAGTCTGTTAAAATTTAACAGACTTAAAAATAAGGAGGAGGTTTTTCTATTCGATCATATATAAATATATATGTGTGTGTTCGCGGATTACTTCGTCGTTTAAGAACTGAATTTGTTTATTTTTTTTGTTTTGCTGGAATGGAGATATTTTGCGTGTGGCATCATGATAAAGAAAGCAGGATCTGATGATGGCATCCCAGAGAAATTAGGGGGAGCTTTCGAAAATCGTAGCGACGGCTAGTGCAATTTTCAACTTTTTTATAGTCTTTGAAAACAGTACTATTTAATGAAGGTCTGAAGTCGATCTGATGATGGAGCTGAAAGAAAGTCGAGGGAACTCCTCAAACATTTACAGCAATTACCAATGGTCAAATTTGATACCGACACTAATTACAATATACTTTGGTTCCAATCGAGGCATTATCTTTTTTTGTATCTCGTCCTAACGTCAGGGTTTCTATTTTACCCAGACTTCCCTTAACTATTCCATGCTAATTCTCTAACTTCTAAAAGTCACCTGATCTAAATCGCGTCAATGTTAATATTATTCATGTTAGGAACCTAAAGCAAGTTATTAATTACTTTAAGAGCAACAGGTTCGGACAACCCAATCAGGTAAGTTACGTTGTAATCTATGTAACTAGACAATTAGTGTTATTACGAGAAACAAGACATATCGTGACATGAGTAGTTTCGGATGAGTAATTGCTGTTGCTTCTAGTCACAGTATACATTATAAGCTTACTGAACAGTATGGAATTTAGAAAATTTTTTGATATAAGAACATTTGCTCCATCAAGTGTGAGGGTTTTTTAAATAGACTCCTTAATTTACCGTCAAAAGAATGTCGATTTGATGGTAAACGGTGGTAAATTCCTCGACATTCATAAGTGACTTATCAGGGTCTAAACTGAATAAATAATTTTCATTTTCATTTCATTTTAGTTTTTTTTATAAAAAAATGTATTGCCTCCAAAAAGAGAAAAATAATTATATTTATTATTATTATAATAATTATAATTATAATTATTATTTATTTTTATAAGTGCACAGGTAAAGTTAATTGATTGAAAAAATAAAAAAAACTATTTCTCTAATAATCATTTATAAAGATTTAAAAAACCGGTCCATAAACGACGACGTTATTGAGGAACCTCCTCCTTTTTCGAAGTCGGTCAAAAATCTGTAAAACACGTTATGACCCATACTGACATTACGCCAGGATCGCTTATAATCTCGTAGATGCGCGCATCTGTGTGAGTGTGTAATTTCGAACGATTTGTTCCTAGATTCCTAACTACTTGCTGTAAGCACAATATGAGGTATACAGTGGCCGGTTCTCAACCGCAGATATCCGCCACAGTTTCCCGACGGTATTGTACGAATTAATAGGTCGGGTTTGCTACAATGCACCACGCTAAGAGGGAGTTAGTATGCAAATTGATTGTGGGCTCCTTTGGTCACTGAGAGAAAATCAACTTACAATTTGTCATAGAGCAAAGCGCATCTTCTAAAAAAAATCTGTGCCTCTATAAATAGTATAAATAGTAGACAGACACAAACAGATTATGTGTAAATAAAGCTAATACAGCACTTGTAGACAAAAGCATATTATATTTTTGATGGCTCCAAAAATATATAACAACTAGCGGACGTTACTCGGTTTCGCCTACGTAGTTCCCGTTCCCGTGGGAGTACGGGTATAAAATAAAGCCTATGTTACTTGCTGGTGATATAGCTTTCCAATGGTGAATTTTTTTTTTAAATCGGCATAGTAGTTTTTGAGTTTATTCATTATAATAGTAGTGTACATGTAGAAGTGTAGTAATATCACAACCCATCAAGGAGCTACATGTTGCATTAAATATGAAGTGCCTGTATTTTTGGTCTCAAAAATACAAATTGCACCGCAATTATCTTTTGAATTTAAACGGGCGTATTTATTTGGGTTTTAATGGAGCGCGTGGGTTTCCAGCCTTATGTAATGATTGTTTTCTTTACACGACCTTCGTGTTCATTGGCTTTGAGTGTTACCAGTGTTTACTTTAAGAGAACTTCATCATCTCCCTGGCCTTATCCCATACATTGTTGGGGTCAGCACTTGATCCAACCCGATGCGGCTGATCACCTGATCTTTATACGAAACGACTGCCATCTGACCTTCGCAACCGCTTTGACGAGGAACATCTGTGATCAGTTTGTCAAACTGTAATTGGCGTCCGACTGACCTGTAACGATTGCCAAATATAATGATACTATTTTATACACCTTTACTGCTCAAGTAACCATAATCGAAACTCCATAGTCGTGGGTCTTTTATAAAATATGGAAGGTCTAGCCATCGTGGGCTTGCTCTATTACATTCCTAGTAAAATGTATTTTGAGAGCCGTTCTATTATTCCAACTTAATACATACATATGCTCACGCCTGTATCCCATAGGGGTAGGCAGAGACCACCGTTTGCCACATGCTACGATACTTCTCCACATTCATGCATCTCTTCATACATTTTGTACCGAATTTGACCATTCTGAAAAATACTATTACTTTGGTCATAGTAGTTCTTCCTTGGACGCCCTCTACCGAAACTTCCGATCACATTCGCTCTATAAATTAATCCAACTTAATATAACAATTTACCCAATCCGATTTCGAACCAATTCGAACCAAAACTACTAAAATCAAATCCAAATTCTCTGTTTAAACAGACACCCAAGGGATGTTAATTATCGCCCGACTACAGTTGACCTACTGTGACGTAATCGTCCTCGACTTGCGTTTTAAGGGCGCCAATTGAACTTAATTAACTCACTGGTCCGCATTTCCTTGAAGCTCTAGTTTTGGGAAAAACTTCTCGTGTTAGCGCTAACGCGTACTCGCACGTAACTGTTTATTTAAAATTATACTATAATATATATAAAAAAAATATCAAGACTTTTCGGTGTGAAAGAAAAGAGATATGGCCAAATCGGCTCCTTTAAAAAGAGCTTCTAGATATTTGGTCTATTACCCGTATTGTTTACGGTCATGTGGTCTACTTTACCAGTTTACCAAACTTCAGTTGGATAATAAATAGTTTTCTTTTAAGAAACTAGGTAAGACTCCATCAATCAATTAGAAGGTAAATAAGTATGTTTTCTTGAGTAGCAATGAACATAAAATATTTTTTATACCTTTATCAATCTCATGACGAAAGCTATTTATTTGAGCAATATATAAGGGACCATAAAGTTACAAGGAGTAATAAAAGTTGGAACAATTTCCAAGTACGCTCTCCATCGGTTTGTACAAAGTATTCCAAAGTAATCAGAACAAGAGTACCTATATAAATATGTTTACAATGTACTAACATATTTATATACTTATCGTTATCTATAATTCATATAATTATTAAATCGAATAACTAGCTTTACCCGGGACTTCGTTCGCGTGGAACAGTTACTTTATATTCATAATCGATACATATTTAAATCTGTACAGATAAATAAAATTTAAGTGTCTGATTGTAATTACAAAATTACACCTTTTCACTAAATGCATATGAAAGCATACACGGTATAGGCATAGAAAAATAATTTCAAAAAAATCTGTCCGTTTTTTTTTCCGCCACTTTCACTGATGGATAACTAATGTTACAAGGAGTAATTTAGGCTACTATTATTTAAAATAAAACATTTAGGATTCAGCGGGAATTAAATTAAATCTACGCGGGTGAAACCGCAGGGCACAGCTGGTAGTAAATATTTATACTCCTGTGGAAGATGTTGAAATAACTCACCTTGATCTAAAGCAAAGACCAGTAGGAGTACCCAGCGCCATGACGTCTGTGGCTGCACCATCGCCGACTCGCTTATTGCACCATCACTTTAACACTATCACAAACTTACTATGAACATTTTGAAAATATTCAATCTATTAGATACACTTTTAGAGTACTGTCATTTCGCCAGGAGCTAAAGAATACACTTAAAATTATTTAGTAAACACCTCCCCCTTATTACAAAACTTAGTTTATACGAAAACCAGAATAAAACTATGTCTATCCCTTTTTAAATCCTTATCCCAGAATGAGGTGGAGCTACTTTTAAACCAAGGATTTCCTTAGTCTATGTTTTTTAATAAAGGGTTTAGCTTTAAATGAAAAAATAAGCAACTAGAAATAAAAAAGCGCTGCTAGAAGGTTAAATTTCTTTTCAGAAAGATGAAAAAATAAGCTGATTGCAATCCAATAGAAAATATAATAATAATAATGTTTTTAAGTAATTTTTCTAATGAAGTCACAAGATGAACCGAAACTCTACTTACTTTACTTAGGAAGTTATTTCTAATTCAAAGAATCTTACTTTTTATCAATTACTGATGCTGAATCAAAAAGTTAATATAACTGAATAAACCTACCTCATTTTGTCCGAGAGTTTTAAGGACATAGTAAGAATACTTTAGTATTAAGATTAATATCAATTAGCCCATAATACAAGTACATAAATGGGGATCGCATCAGCAAACTTAGTATAGGACGTCCTGAACAGACCCAATGATTGCTCGTAATATAATTTCTTGTTGATACTTAAAACCGATAAAATGTTTTACACTCAAAAGGATTCGTATTCGGATTGTTCATATTTGACGTCAATCGAAACAATAATTAAATTTGGTATCAGAAAAAAAACAAATAACAATCATAAATCATTCCAAATTTAAAATCTTAATTTTTATTCTTGATGGCCAGTAAGAAGCGCGGAGGTTCTGAACTTCAAGCTTAATAAATAAATTACGCCCTCTAGCTAAATGGATCGATAACCTGAAGTATCTGCTGTATGCGGAATATTGAGTGAAGAGGCATATATCCAAAACAGTGTAGTCAAAATTAGGCTTGTAAGCAGGATAATATTATTACCGCAAGATACAGAGGAAGGACGTTGCAGCCGAAGGCAGCGACAAATGTTCCAAACATCAAATTAGTTTCCGAAGTAATTTTCAAAAACAATGTTAAATATTAATCACAAAATTTCATTCAAATCCCTTAGGACGCGTCTAACAAAGTTGAAAAAAGAATTGTCTCTTCTTCCACGACTTGATAACTGCTTTAATAAAATCCACGGTAGGAGCAAAAATGTTATTGCGCAAGCGAGATAAGGCGCTTCTTGGAGGCAGCGCTCCAAATTAGGGGCTTATGAACTTCGTATTAACTTGAATCCTCGACAAACGCACGTGAAATCACCTTGTGCTCGCCTCACATGGTAAATAACTAATGTACCCTTTCAGATTAAGATGGAACCACATCAAGGTCACGGTATGTTTATGGATTCACTTCCATTATTTCCAGCCAGTCAACGTCGGTGTTGTAAAGAGTTTTGCGTAGAATTCTTTCTTTCAACAATATTTTGAATTTACTTTACGTTTGACATCGGCAAAATATATTTTTATAATAAACAACCTAGCCGGCAGGTAGTTATATCACGAAAGTTTTCAGACCGCCCACGCATTGTAGATCCCAGGATATAATTTTCGGTATCTATTGGATTTCGATTGTAAACAGTCAAAAATTATAGTTCTACAAACTGAACAACACTGAAAACGTTGCGTCAGACGTATCTGTCTTTAGTATAAAAGCGTAAAATACGCAGGATTACCACGACGTCAGTTTAGAAAGTGCTTACTCGAGTCTCAAGAGGGACGTGTTTGGGCAAATACCCTAGTATTTGTATAACGCAGAAGCAGGTGTAATCACCCTCTATTGGACCCTACATGATAATAAAGGAACGTAATAAAAGTAATACAGATAACCAGCCCCCTGGAATTCAGATGTTTACGGCGTCTCGTTCTCAACCCGGACCCAAACTCGTAGTTGGACTTGTGACTGCACAGGTTCCACAGCCTCGGTTAACAAAATGATCATCATTAGCAATCGTTACACGTATGTCGGAAGCCTAAGAAATTCTGACATCTTAAGCTAGATTACAGATTTTACTCGTAAAACGGATTTCCATATCAAATACTTTGTGTAAATTTTAGATGACATTGGGTTATATCAAATGTATGGGCCAAGGCCAGAGCAATATTAAGATACTGACGTTTTCCAAAGTTGGAGACTTGGAATTGGAGATCCATGTACTTGTGCGTCAGTGTGTGTGCGATGATCATTACATATATAGAAATCCGCCCTTCTGTAACTTTATTTTTTTTGATAAAAGGGTTCTTGGCTATCCGACATTTTATTCAATGAACCTTCAATATATCTCTGAGAGCTGTAACTTTCCTTACCCTTTTCCTGTTGTTCAAATATTTATTCCCCTTAGTTATCTTCTCAAAGATTGTATCAATATTTACTTTCGAGATTTCTACACATTCATGAGGATGTAAGCTGTGAACTCCATGAGACGTCATATCCTTGAGGAATGATTTCTTATTTTTTTATAATATTTTCTACTATTTATATTTGAAACGTATTAAGCAAATGCTAATGTAGAGTATGGTTTCTTCATTTAATAAGATTTAATTTAATTGGTATCCTAGTTGACCAATTAGATGATACTTCGTGAACCTATATTCGCAAGCATAAATCTTAGGCAGTATCGTAAGATTAGAATCAAGTAATCAATCGAATCTTACATACAGATAACATAACACAAATACTTATGTTGATTTCTTAAATTGAATGCGCTAATCTCAGGAAATTCAGTTCCGATTTGAAAAATATTTCAGTATTATATAGCCGTTACCTTTATCGAAGAAGGCTTTATAGGCGTATCACCACACTAAGACCAATCGCGGGTTAAAGCTAACGTTAGGCCAAAGTAACTATTCCATGCTGACGAAGTCGTCTGCAGAAGCTAGTATCAATCATAACAATCATTAATTTATTCACAAATTGAGAACTATTAAAGGTCGAGATCTCGATAGTATTTAAATATAAGTATAATACGAATAACTTAAAAAATATTCAAAGCACTTATAGTGCTCAACCGTCTTCGTCCTTCTAAAAGCGCTATTTTGTGAGCATTCATCAAACAGTTCCAGCTCCCTGCCGCCGACATGAACATTGATAAATGACGCCACTTGACCTAATCTTCAACTAATTCATGTTTTCCTATCAACATTAATATTCATGTTATGCAGATTAGTAGACATTTTGGAATGGTTAATATACTTATTAGTGATATCCTCTCAGATAACTCTAACAAGGAATCGAACCCCTTATTCAAAAATGTTGTATTAATACACTATTCGATATGTGTCACTCTTTCTAATTCATTGCGATGTGGATTTATATAGAAAAATAACTTGAGCATAACTACGAATGCATTGCTAGGTATGAATTAGAGATAATAATTTAAAACTATGAATAATTTTCTTTTTAAAAATTTACTTATAAAAACGTCTCAGTCATTACTACCGAAAATCCTTATTTTGTAACTGAATAGCACTATGTAATAATGTCCAGATGTTTTTTATGTATAAACATATTATGATACAAAATTACACCAAACATAATCGGATATCAAATTATCTTCACAATATGATGCACCCTACAAAGGGCACAACACTTATAATGTTACACCTTGCCTTACAACGCGAGCCCTTTCAAATGAAATGGCTGTTGCGTGGAATAGGCCATTAGAATGTATGGGCCGTAAAGAGCACGAAGGAAACTGATCGACGAGCACAACTGCCGTTTGATGGTGAAGCTTAACTGAAATTTCTATAGATAATAAGAATACCACCATAATAATCGCTTATTGATCTTACCCATCCATTAAACATAGGGTAGTAATATAATATTCCGCATAATTATCTATACTAATATTAGAAAGCTGAAGAGTTCATCTGTTTGTTTGAATTTTAATCTCTGGAACTAGTGGTTAAAATTGAATATTTTTGTATAAGATAGTTCATTCATTGAGGAAGGCTTTAGGCTTTACAACATCACTCTATGGCCAATAGGAGCGAAGACTCAATGAAAAATGTTGGAGAAACGGGAAAAAAATATTACTGAGTGACATAGGTTTTATAGATAATCCGACACAGGTAAAATCGCGAGGCGTAGCTAGTAATGAACATCATAGTAGTGACATCCATTCCGTCGAATTTTCAAATGTTATCTAATGTATTGTAATTTAAGTAATGTGAAAAGTGTATTAAATGTTTTAAAAGAGTAATTACTGAGTTTCTTGCCAGGTTTTTCTCAGTAAAAGCAACCTTCCGAACCTGGCGGTAGCATGTATAATCCTATGTAATCGTGTCTTTCTGACGATACGAAAGTACTTTGTAAAAAGTCTAATCGAATAAAGATATTTTCGATTTTTTTGAATTTTTTTTATTAGTTCGCTGAGATGTATTTGGAATAGAGGCATAAAATAAAATACTCTTTCGAAGCTGTATACCTTGTCGACTACAATAGGCAGAGGATTCAAAAGCCAAATTCTTGAATTAAGTACATGAAGTGTATGTGGAAATCACGATACGACTGAGAATAACTTCAATTACCGTATTACACAAAAATCTCAATCGTGCTCCTATCCCGCAGAGTAGATTAACCTCCGTACCGTGTATTAAACGCGTCTCAGCTAGTCGTATTTCCATGATTTATATCCACCCACAGATTCGCAGCCCCTTAAATTCAGAGGCCTGTAATTTATCTACATTATAGACTCTGCAAACGACACTTTGAAAACCATGACCTTTTTGCAGTGATAAATGTTCGGGGCACTTTTTCATAGGTAGAAAACATTGGAATCGATTTGCAAGCCACCTTCACATAAATTCTTATTTGTGGCAGTTTGCTAGCTCCATGTGGTCTGTTTTCGTTCAATGGGCTTACTTTACCGATTGGCTGTCACATATTTTCAATTTCAAATGCTTGCAATTTGGTTCCCGTTCTTATACCTATTTGTTCGTTTACAAGTTATCGCGCCAGTGGCTCAGGAATGATGACGTCGACTGTGAAAATCAAGGAACCCCAAGCTTAAATATCTACCCGAAACTCAGGCTCACGCCTGTATTCCCCAAAAGGGCAGGCAGAGGCGTACTAACAGTACTAACATTTCGTCAGTTATGTTTAAGTCCCATGATATAGAAGCCGAGCCTATTGCCATTAACGAACTTAATTACAGTTTGCCCGGGCTGGGGATTGAACCAGTGCAGTAGCGCTTGTAATCAGTAGACCAAGAGTACTGATGTCTCTTTAAATAAATCTTGGTCTAAGTTAACTGCCGATCACGAGGTCTCTCGGACTAGAGTGAGAGTGAAGGTATAAAGGGTGCACTTGTGTTTGCGCACACACTTGTGCTCTATAATATCTTCTGCGCAGGTGGCTAACCCTTCTTCAGACCAGACGAAATTTGGTTCGGAGATCGTCATCAGCGAGCAAGTAATCATGCTCATCCCCAGCAAAGGAAAGATCTTCCAGCCAGGCGGGTGTCATGCCAGGGGAACCGCGGCTCCAACTGTTCTAGTTGGAAACTTATATATATACTGCAATGCGCTCGAAAACTCTTATTGCGCGATTTAGGTTCTCATGTATTTGTACTCAAACTTTTCAATTGTTAGCGAGTAGCACCAACTATGTAGCGAGTGATGAAACACTGCTATACTATTTTAGATAATGCTATAACTCTAACATTATTGTCTACCTACCAACACAGTAGAGACGAAAAGTCCCTCTATAAATAGCACAGTGCCTCCACTCCCCCCCACTCCCTATAGAATACACTGTCGAATAACCGCAGGAACACAATCATTTAAATTGACATAAATGATTTATCAATATAAAAACATTCACGATTTCCATTGGTTAATTGAACGCGATAAGTACAGTACGTTTGCTATAAAATATTGTGAGGAAAACTGCATGCAGCTATGCATGTTCTCCACATAGTGTAAGCTGACGTCTACATTTCAAAAAATATTTTGTCTGTTTGCATGCGTCGTTCTTCTTAACTACGTGATGGATCTTGATACGGTTTAGAAATCCTTAACTTGGCCTCCGATGAGTTTATTTAGAGAGTAGAGAAAAGTCACCGTTTTGTAAAAAACCGTGTAAAAAAGTGAAGCAAGGGGGTCGATAGTAAATATATTTACAGATAAATAAAATTGAAGTGTCTGTTTGTTATTCCATATTAACAGTAGCTTTTCGCAAAATGAATGAAAGTACGTCTGACTGTTCCGGCTAATCTTCGAAACGGATGGACCGATTTTAACGGGTCTTTCATTGACAGATGGCTGATGTTACAAGGAGTAACTTAGGCTATTTTTGTTTAAAAAACATTAGGGTTCATGCCACCCATGAAATTAACTCTACGCGAGTGAAACCGCGGGGCCGAGCTATAATAAAATAAATAAATGAATGAATAAATAGATGAAATGATAATATTTAGACATAATCAAACAGCGCTCTAGTCCCAAAATAATGGATGTAAAGGGACCTGAATATATTTTTCAGTGAAATATGATGGTGCTTTATTTACGCTTTCAAAGAACCCTTGAAACACCACGTGAATATTACAAAAACAAGAGTTAAAAAGGAAGGGTTATTTTCCAACTTAAATAAGAGCAAAATTAAACGAGATATGAAGCGCAACTACGTAAGCTGCAGCTGATTTATTACGGAAGAGAATAGAAATACACGATGCGTTACATTTTATATTATACATCATACCTTTAAGCTTCCATTCCAGCTGTTGTTCTAATTAACTTCTGCTAAGCTAAGTACTCGAGCTCCCGTAATTATTTTCAAGACTTTGCCTCTTCTCTTTAAACAAAACCAATAAGGGTTTGCTAATTGCAGCCGTATTTGTATGAACCGAAGTGTACAGATGCTTGGTTTTCCTTTCAATTGTCTTCAAACAAGATTAACTTTCGCAATTGTTGACTATTCAATTAAAGGTATGTTTAGATGACGGTTGCGTAATATCTAACCTAACGAGTCTAGTTGGTACTATTTAATACTAACTGGTGCTCACGACTGGCTGCGCAGGATTGGGCTTATCTTTACATTTTCATCAAATCCCACAATATTATCTTACACATATGCTCATATGCTCACGCCTATATTCCCCGAAGGGGTAGGCAGAGGTGTTGTAATCACAACTCCCACTTTTCACAGAAGATGATTATGTGCCAACGTGTGTACGTGCATGTGACAGATGAGTCTATCGCCGTCTCAGGTACTATACATACGTTTTTGAATGACTTCTCAGAAATATGCAGGTTTCCTCACGATGTTTTCCTTCACCGTAAAGCGCATGGTGTGAAAATCACTGTACATAAGTTTTTAGAAAATCTCATTGGTACAGCCCACCTGGGATTCGAACTTGCGTCACTTACCTAGCAGGCGACTACTCAAACCCCGAGGCCACCACGGCTCTTAATAAAAAATAATATTATCTTGATGAAAATATGTAAGCTTTATGTTATTCTGATGTACTAGATATATTGTAAAGTTTTATTTAAATCCATTATAAGGTGTTTGCGTGGTAAGTAGGACTGCAAACAGGCATTTGACCTGATGGTAGCCTGCAGCCTATGTCAGCCAGCAATGACAGGCATCTCGTCTCACCCGTCTTAGACGACCTTCAATTGAACTCGATTTGAAAAATAGACAGTCGATTAGTATTAAATACAGTATAATTTTTGTGAGTAAGATTATTAATAAGAACTCAACTTGAAATCGCTTGGAAAAGCCACATGGGAGAGCTCATTGTAAAGCCGATACATGCAGAACAAAAAGTTTTTGTTTAAGCAATTTTTGTGAGAATTTCATAAGTTTGTAATTAATCTCCGTGCAGCGGAGTATCCTATTGAAAATAATTTTCCTAACAGGAAATTAGGAAGCTACAATTTCCCCAGGGTATTTCTAATATCCTTCCTCTTTATTAATATTACGTGGATTAGCTTGTATACTATAAGAAATTGTTTGTTCAAAAGGTGGACGGGCCCATGACTCCGGCCCCTCATTTTATCAATAAACCCAGTGAAATTGATTATAAAGATTATTAATTATGTGAGGGTTGTATCATCTCCCTGGCCTTATCCCATACATTGCTGGGGTCGGCACTTAATTCAAACCGACCTCCGCAGCCCCCTTGGCGAGGAAAGTCTTTGATCTGGGCTAAAAACCGATTGCCAAAGATGATAAATTGGCAATGTGACAAATTAATAAAAAGTTATGAACCAATTTAAAATAATACGTAACTAAAGATTTCCTATTGTAAAGGCTATGAAAGGTCTCATAGTTCCGAGCATTGTTATCAAATATTAAGTAACCGTACCCTGTTCCTGGGAAGGAATCATTTCTTATTAAATCCGTGATAACGTGCGGAGGTGCTCGCTTGAGAATATTATTTTCCTCTTATTACTTTTTTGTTGAGACTGTTATTATAACACCTTCGTGCTTCAAACAATGTACCTACCCATTTTGAATGTATTAAATTGTGGCGGCGTTGGTCTACGTGGTGGCAGGGCAAACATTAGTAGATTTTATTTGGTAGGACTCCCTGTATAGGTATAGTTCAAAGTTCAAAATATCTTTATTTGATTAGACTTCTTACAAAGTACTTTCAAATCGTGAGGACACAAAAACACATAGTACAGGATTATAAATGTTACCACCGGGGTCGGAAGGTTGCTTTTGTTGAGAAGAACCCGGCAAGAAACTTAACAATTACTCTTTAAAAAAATACATATTATACAATGTTATTAGTTACAGTATTTATATCTCATGAATAAAAAATATAAGCCCATGGACACCGTTCCAATGCTACCGTAAGTATCATCTACGTTGTCAGGTACCTATAGGCCAATTATTTTGGGCGCCAATTAATAACTTCCGATCATTACCATTAAGTACAGGTGCCGTCAAGAATTATGGGCGCCGACCTTGAATCCGCAGTAGTAGTTGCATGAGTTTCTCTCTCACTGTCTCAATGGCGCGACGCGAGAAAAATCATCGCTCACGTTGGCAGTTAAGCATCTTCAGTGAAGAGTGTGTGTTGTTATTATAACACCTCTGCTACCATCAGGGATCCTTCTGGGATGGTGTTAGCAATGAATAACCGGGAATGAGGGCTTGATGTACTCTCCAAAGCACAGAGGGGACTCGGGGGCCAATCCAACTACTGGCTTGGTGTGATTGAATGATACACGCAACTGTGCCACGAGCTCATTATTTAAGATTTAGAATATAACGATTTATATTGAGAGCTAGTTGTGGCCCGCGGTTTCACCCGCGTAGATTTAATTGACATGGAACACGTATGTTTTTTTAAATACAAGTAGAAAAAGAGCCTAGTTACTCCTAGTCACATTATACCTGCCAGTGAAAGTTCGTAAAAGCGGTCCAGCGGTTCGGGAGATTATGTTTCTACCTACAGTATAAATACTTTCATATGCATGTAGTGAAAAGCTGCTTATTTGAAATTACAAACATACACTTCAATTTAATTTATCTGTGTAGACGTATAGATTAGTTCAAGTGCTGTCACTTAAAATAAAACTGCCCATTACACCGTCTACATGTGCAGACGTAATAACGTACGAGTTAGCGGAGTCCCGTGGAAATATCGTAAAATAATAGACGAGAATCCTTGTTTTACTGCGCTCTGTTTAATGTTAAAATAGCATTGTAAGAGCTTTTCCTCGTGATTGCAGTGCGGGTTTAGGATTTTTATTTACTTTATTGCGAGGATCAAAGTGGTTCTGAATCTTGTTATAAACTAGGACAAGCGAGTGCTTGTTTCTCAGGAAAAGTAATGTGAGATTGTGCTTCAAAGGGGTAATTTTCACACAGAGAATGTAACAGGTGATACGTTTTGTAAGTAAAAAAGTATGAGCTAGGAGAGGATTCGAGTAAGGAACATAATGTAGTGTGAAATATGTTTATCTACAAAATCTTTTTTTAAGAAGTAATAATTAGTGTATGCGATGGCGAGAGGCTAATCACGATTGTCGATTGTTCGAACATCTCGATGCATCGCTATGGTAGCGAGTCAGACTCGCGTGCAGTCGCCACTCATCGAACACGGCGATCGTTTTCATTCGGCTAGATTCGGCGCGACTCGGACCAATCGCTTGCATAGACAAACCTCTCGATTGTTTCATCGCCAGAGCTAGTCGATGGTAAATTTGACGGACTCCGATTGCATCGATTGCTAAAACATCTCGCAATCGCACAAAGCAAGTAATAGTAACCCATGAAAATGCAATCTTAATATTGGTGCTATTACATTTAACACATCTTAATAATATTACTAGATTTTATCTGTAACTGTATCGATGGTATATTTTAGATACCTACCTTATATCCGTCTTAGGGGTTAGGCATACAGGCAGAGACACTTTCTCATTAATAATATTAGTAAAGATATTTCGTGGAGCTTTGGATCCAAGTGATCCATAAAGGGATAGGTAGACACATAACTTGTCACCTGATATTATATATTTTAAAATTTATAAATTCCTCAGTACCTATATCCACAAATAAAACCACTACGAAACCAGACTGGGCACAATGATCTAGACCACCATCAAATATGTATAGGCACTTAGCTCAATTAACTCCAATTCAAATAAATCCAATTCCTGAGTCGGAAAACCTCTGTTCAATTTTCAAGAGCAAACGAATCATTCATTCGGTCGGGACGTGTCTGTTATATTTTTTATTCGGGTTTGTAATAATGATACCCAAGAAATAAATGCGTTTACAATTTCCGGACCTTAAACTTTCAGAAACAGGATACTGACTTAAAAGCTTACAACGATTATAAACATTTTTCGACTATTGCATTTCTTGAATAGGTACTGAGTTATTAACACGAGAATAAATTCAGGATAGTTTAAGACTCATAGTTAGCAACCCAATAAATTTGAAAAGATAAAAAGAGCTATTTACCTCCGTGAAAACAGGGGACCATTGAAAAATGTGTGGTAACCCCCGATTCATCCCAGCGCCTAGCTTCTAACTAAAGTCGTGGTTCTCATTTGTCCTCCATCCCGCCCATTAAGCTTCGTATAAAACTAATACGACACACGTTGAACGAGCAAAAAATACAAGATCGGAAATTGCTCTCGATTTAAGACACCAAATAAACTAAAGTCATTGATAAACATGTCTTTAATGTTTAAACATATTTAAAGTCTAATTTGGATTGTAGCTAGATTCAAGTGTTCTTCTAAGTCCGTATAATATGGTTATAAGCGACAACTACTACCTACGTATAAAATATGGAATCGCACGTGTATACTTTACTTACAGATTAGCACTTAAACATTTTAATAACAATTTTTTATTTAAGCACTATATACACTTTCATATGTATTTATTGAAAAGCTGTTAATTTGGAAGTATAAACAGACACTTCCAGTTTTATTTATCTGTATAGATTTTAATGCTCTTATAAACACAACTTTTTCTATTACGTGACGATTCACGAATCACAATTTCAGTTGTAGCTATTCCGATGGCTGCAATACAAAATGTGATCCTTAGGGGAACCGAGGCAAGACTATTATGGCATACAACATCGGTAACCGTCATATGAAACAATAGACAATGGGCCATGTCCCATTCCGATTAAAGGGTAAACAATGACACATTCTCGCTGCATACATTGTTAGAGAATACACCCTGTGTAGTTGTCAAGTCGATGCTTTGATACAATGAAAAGGAAATTAAAGGGCTCTAATAAAGGCAACATTTGCAAATGCTATTTTTATGTAACGGAAATATATGAATATTTCGCATGCAAAGTATATTGCTGAATAATTTAAGAGAGCCGTTTCAGGTTGCATTGTCTGCTTTGATATCTACGAATTAAAGTTATGTTGATGGGAATATGCTACTGACAACATTATTAAGGCTGCTGTATTATTAAACATATATGTTTTCATAAGAAAATTGGAAATGAAAATATAAAGAAAAAGGGTATTTTTTATTAAAGTACAGAATTGTACGATTTAAAATTTTGAAATATTTGTACAATATATGAGAATAGTCTTATATGAAGTCCTAAGTGATGGGTAAGTACATAATACTACATGTAATAATAGAGTGAGTTACGTGGAGAGAAAGGAAACAGGGGACTAACCACGAGCGTTTAAAAGGGTGACTGTATTTTAGGAAACCAGTTATATGAAGATTTCTTTATGGGGTAGTTTTATTAAAAAGTTTAAATAAATAATGTGTACCAAATACCATCATAATCCCAATTACAGTAACAATGAAACATAATTCCGTAACACTAGGGAAAATAAAATAAAGCATGATACTAATTTACTAACGCAGACTATTAGCCAAGTATTGTTACGAACCATAAGATATTTAATCTTTGGTCCTTTAGGAACGACCTGTAGCCACTTAAACAAAAATGAACCATAAGATAGGTTATCTTAAAATCAGATTTAGTATTTCGCAGAAAACTTTAAATAAGATCATAACCTTCTCAAGAGTACTAAAGTATTAAATAATTCCAATAAGAAGCAACTTGGAAAGTATCTTCGAACATCATTAGCTATCTTTGAGATAAAATCTCTCGACTGCTTCTTCGAAATTGAGCCTGTCGAACACAAATTGGAATAACTTCAAATCTACCTAGTTATTTTAATAGGGCATTAATATTGATATCTATTTATAGATATCAATATTAGTGCCCTATAAAGACAGTTTTCAATAGATATATAAAGACAATTGAAGCGTCTGTTTGTAATTTCAAATTCACAGCTTTCCACTATATGCATGTGAAGGTATATACGATTCTTACGTAAGACAGTCAATTTTATAAATCTTCTGTCTTCCTCTGTCTGTAGTTCTGGCTAATCTCCGAAACGAAGGAGTAAATCAGGCTACTTTTATTTAAAAAAATAAGTTTCCGCGAAATTAAGTAAGGCTATGAATTTAAGACTACATAAGTAAATTCTTTGATATATAATTTATAGAGAGTTGGGGCAAGTCGTTGTCAAGTGATCTCTCATTCAAAATTCGGAGCTACTAACTTGGAACTATTCCACAACCTTCAAGAAGAATGCTTTCAAATAATGCTTAAATATGTTGGCAATGCAAAATTGACGCCCATGGAATAATCAGGGCTTCAATTATAGATTTTTAAACTTATTTAATGTAGAGAATCAGAACACTCGTAACCGAAGAAAGTGTAAGAAGTGATGCATGGACGAAGGGAAACAAGCATGCAAGGTTTATTGCATATAGCGTACAGCAAGTAAACTTTGATCCAGAAAAGATTCCTTTGGCACCTCGTTTATAGATGTAATCTTGGAACGAAACTGAAAACTTATAATGAGCGACTTAAATACTTCAATATGATACCTCTCGCCGATCGTAGACAAATAGCCGACCATTTAACTCTCTTCAAGCTCGCCAATGGTATACTGGATGCACCTAATATTTTGCAAAAATTAAATTTCAATGTCCCAACAAAATTGCCCAGAGCCTCCAGATATAACTTATTTTTACCTTCTCATAACAAGTCAAATTTGGGCCTATACTCGGCAATAAACAGATTAATCCGAAACTTCAATGCTATTGCTAAAACTAAACAGGTGGATATCTTCGCACGCAACCTCTCATCTTTCAAAAGATCTTTAAGTTAATTTCAGTAAAAAAAAAAAAAAACTATTCATACCCAGTCTTCTCTACAAAAACATTGTCTCTGTTATTTTACTGCATGCGGTTGCTACCTATAATTGTAGTGGCACTTACTTATGTTACATCTATCATGTACTCAAACCAATGTATTGGTGTTCTCTATGTTGGTAGCCTTAAAAATAAATAAATAAATGATCCTAAAGGATCCAGGCGTAAGCATATTATGTATTTATGTTTATATATATATTTGGTAGACAAGCTTACAGCTCGCTGAATGGGAAGCGCCAAATTTGACTAGCATACCTTGGTAGTTCGCAATAATCACGAACCAATTCTTTGAAGAAAATTTATATTTACTACATACGCTTGGTACTGACGTCAAATCATGGTTTATTTTCTATATCAGTTCGTCGTAAGACATCGCTTGTATCGCACGCCTTACTCGGTCGCTGCTAATTACTCCAGTCCCTATCAACCCTCGGTCCGCACCTTTAACCAACTAATAATGCCTCTTTGTGCAAGTTGTAAAGTGTCATTCATTGACGGTGCTTCATGCAGTAATTGTAAGAAGAGTTACGACTTCCCTTGTTCGGGAATTACTGAAACCGGTTACCGAAGGTTGGGTGAGCGTAAATCAACCTGGCGTTGTGCCGAATGCAAAAATGGTGCATCATCTCCCAGGCCTACGATGGCGGTGCAGCTGACTCCCTCAGTAGATACCAGTAAGCAATCTGAACTTAATGTACAGGAGGTACTCCAAAGGATTAACAGTCAATTAGCGCCGCTCACAGTCTTGGCTGATGATATCAAAGGTATAAAAATGGAGTTATCCAACCTGCAGACTTCCATCTCTATGGCTCATGATGCAATAACCAAGTTTGCAGATACGGTTTCTGCACTACAAGCCAGGATAGGAGTAGCTGAAGAAGCGATTTCAATAATTCCGTCTCTGCAATCTGAACTTGAGAAGATCAGTAAAAGAATGTAATCAATGTAAAAGAATGAACCAAGCAATGTAAAAGATTTCCATAACATGTGACTGGAAATAGTATGATGTGTATTCGTCCGTACATAATAAATGGCGTATCTAAGCGTGTAACAGAATATCGTAGCGTATATAAATAGTGTTCGATATTCTGTTGGCTCAACGATCCACTGCCGATAAAACACGGATCCGATCTGCTGACGCGTCGCAGTGAATGTTGATTGGTCTACGTTACTGTGAATAGTGTGGCTATATAGAGGTGCAGAGAAATAAAACAATTTGGCGAAGCCATTGGCAAGTTAGAGCCGTGGTATTCGTAGTCCTGCTTATACAAGCAACGCATATTCGAATTCCAGCATTCTGAACTAATGAGTTTTTCTATTAAACTTAATTACAGTAATTTCATACCATGAGGATATTTTATTTACATTACAAAGATAAATAAAAAAATAAAAGAAGTCGAGAGGCTTTTCGGAGGGCCGTGGTGGAATGCCCGTTTTCCCCCTCAACGATGGACCGTGGTCCAGGCAAATTGTGGACCGGGGTCCAGTTCCCAAAAGTGCTTCGACTCAAAACATTCTGAGAAGAGTGTAAAGAAATGGTGGTCGTATCGCTAAAGCGATCTCTTCCAGACTACCTTGGGATGCGGCAGAGAGAAATACATATTGGAAAAAGGGGGAAAATAAGACAACAAGGAGGGGAACAGAAAAGAGGAGAAGGTAGTGAGATGAACATACACATGATAAAAAGGGTGCTACAACCTCAACTTGGTCTCCGAGAAGGTTGTTAACTGTATCTAAAACAAACAATGTTTTCCGCCCGCTGTGTGCCCTTAATTTATTGAGGTATATACTCATTACGCAAGTGGTACTTTTGGGACTTTCGCAGAAATAATATGATTAAGTAGCTTCCGCATACGTTTCAGAAAGTCGTGGGAGTTTCATTATAGGTTAAGTACATAAACTTCCCTGTATACGTCCTATTCTATATCCATCCCTTGCGTGGGTGTTTGTTTGCCCATTATGATAAGATGTTCTACAGAATTATAGACTCCTTCATTATACAAGTAGCTTCTTCCACCTACGTAAGGGTACTTACTTAGGTAGACAATATTGTATTTTACTTTGTGGTTAAGGAAAACGTAGGAAAACAGACATGTTGGAGGAGGAGTTGATAGTATATATAGTGCCTAAGAAAACGATGGATTCATCATCTGACGCTTTTATACCGAATGATCTTAGGTTAAAAATGCGTGATACCCCTGCCTACCTCTTAGGAAATACGGCTTAGAAGACGTTAAGGCATACTGTAGGATTTAATTATCATGGCCTTATTAATAATTAGTTGTGCCCCGTGGTTTTATCTTAGATTTTTTTCATTATAGGTATTTCCGAAAAAGTATGCAGGGGTAGACAACTATTCTATCGCCGATTCAGGCACTATACATACGTCTTTGAATTACTTTTTAAGGTTTTGTCTTGAAATGTTACGGGGTATACCCATATTATCCATTAATGTACCCGAGCCTGTTTGTGATGGGAATGGTAGGATATAGCAGATTAGCAGTGAGGCGAGACGTGGCGCTGATAGTGTATGTGGTGAGGGTAGCGCGCGGCCAGGGGCACCACCCCGAAGTTACACCTGTGCGCGCCGACCACCAGTCGTCGCCGACCCGACACTTGCAATACCGTCACCAACTACTAATCTACTTAAATATGCTCCATCTCGCGCGCCATTCGTTTGATAAACGCATGTCTAGGAATATCGACATCTTTCACAAGAGCCTGCCAAAACTCGCAGAGTGTGCTAAAAGTTTTTAGAGTTATCCATATAAATGTGTATTAAGTTCGATAGATATTTAAGTATATTTTATAATAGTTTAGTTTTTAATTCAGTTAGTTTAGTTTAATTATATTTAGTGCTAATTTTAATTTTAATTATAATTTTATTATTAAGGCCTGTAACATCGCATTGGTAGAACAATATGAAACTCTCCTACCGAATTTCGGCTACGGCGGCTAATCTCAACGAGGATCATCCATGTACGCAGGAGATATTATAGTGCACAAGTGTGTGCGCAAACACAGGTGCACTCTTTACTCCCTCACTCTCATAGTCCGATGGGACGGCAATCCGACACGAACGGAGAGAGATCAGGCGTAGGACCAACGGCTTAACGTGCTTTCCGAGGCACGGGGGTGGAAACACCGCCAACTTCCAAACTCCGGGCATTTTTATTGTGAATTTCTTGACAGAAAAACCCAATATAAATTTTTTGACTCGACCCGGGAATCGAACCCGGGACCTCGTGATCGGCAGGCGAACGTACTAACCATTAGACCCACGAGGCAGTTAAACATAGAACAGTATACTGTAAAGAGGTTATAAGTAAATAAATATATAAAAATAAAAATAAAATTCCTTCACCATAAAGCACGTGGTGTAAAATCACTACATAAGTGTTTAAGAAAACCCCAACGAAAACACGGCTCTTAATTTTAACAAAAAAAAAAAACTAAATAAAAATTACGCTGTATATTTCCTCTACACTTCACCACGTTTTCACACGTTAGTATAGTATTGTAGTATCTAGAGAGTGCAAATGTAGCGTGTTCACAAAGGTTCGCGCCGAGTGAGCGATGACACCGTGCCGGCTACGTGACGGAAACAAATACACTCGCTGCCTTCCAAATAGCCTGCCTTTTGCTGTTGTGTTGTTGTTTCCAACTTTGTACGGTTGTCTTTCCGTTTGAAGTTCAATTGGTAAAGAAGCTTCTAGAGTTTATTTTATTGTAAGAATAAACATACATACGCTCACGCCTGTATTCCCCGAAGGGGTAGGCAGAGGTGTTGTAATCACAACACCTACATTTCACCGAAGATGATTAAGTGCCAACGTGACAGATGGTGACTCCATCGCCGTCTCAGACACTTTACATCCGTCATTGAATTACTTCTCAGAAATATGCATGTTTCCTCACGATGTTTTCCTTCACCGTAAAGCACGTGGTGTGAAATCACTGTACATAAGTTTTTTATTGGAAGAATTTTATACTAATACTAGCTGTGCCCCGTGTAGTCGTAATTTTAAATGCAGGTTGTATTTCACCGAACCCTATTTTTTATAATTTATATTTAACCATCCCTTTTGAAATCGGTATCACAAAAAGAGGCACTACTTTTTAACCAACGATTATCTTGCGATGTTTTGTAATAAGGGACAAGAAGTTTTTAATACGCGCCGCTCGTAACGTTTATAGCTGGGCTTATTCCCAGACATTCACTAGCACATAGATTTTGAAAAATATACTTCCATACATTAAATCCAGCGACCTCCACAATAATTCAATTTCTTGGACGTCGTGAGAATTAAATACGAATTGAGTACGAAAACAAAAGCCGTGAAGGTGGTGGTAATAAAATCATTGATGTCTGGGAATAAGCTGGCCCCCTGTAAACGGTTCACGCGCTCTTGTTTTATTCATTGTGCAGTAACTTCATATTTATGAATGAGGGTGCACTATTTGTCAGGACTTGCCAACAGGAGGCCAACTATGATCGCTTAAGCTACTTGTAACTACTTGTCTTAGCTTTGACGTTTAATTTTACGGTACCAAAATGAAATGACAAAGCTCAGAAGTTGTTAATCTCTCGCTCGCTCTACTTGTACCAATTATGATTGGCCCCCAGAACACGAATGAAAAAACTGTTACTACTATGTCCATTCTTTTACAATACTTATCATAGAAAAAAAATAAGCTACTTGTAAACCAACGACTCCTTCAATATTTTGAATTAAGAGGATAGTAGCTATCGATCTACTTGATTTAACGTGTTAATACTGATTTGATGTTCAAAAAAGGAATTTAATTAAATTAATAATTTCGCCTCTTCAAGCACGTGAATTGACTACGTCTATAATATTCAACACGAGGAATTCATTAATATCACGAAAAGAAAATTACAGGATCGGCAAAGAAATTTTATGAAATTATGATAAAGATATTAACATTTCTTCAAATAGGCCACAATATTGGATATGTACATTTAATAACTAAGTTTTTGTTTTCGAGGATCAAACTGGCTTGCGAAGATTGCAGGAACCATATTAAACGGAGTTCACATCCAGAAGTTTATTGTAATGTTGCGTCAAAGAAGAGGAAAACAAAACAATGGAAAACGTATTTATGTAACGTGATACAATTTTCAATAGCGCGATCTAATTTACTACTAACGCCATCTACATACAAAGAATGAAACTAAAACATACTCATAAACGATTCGTACAGTATTATTAAAATATCACTTTATGAAGTTTAAGATCCCCTGGGATGGCATAGTGCAACAATACTAAAAAAACGATAGTAGTTAAAACGAATACTGTGCTCATTATATAGTTGGCCCCCAGGAGGCTGAGCGGGAAGCTTCATAATGGAAGACGTGAATCAATAACACAATTATCGCCAACAGTGCAACCACTTTACCGTTAAATTGTACAATAACAAAATGAAGATGACACGCTTATAATAGGAACGCGAGGAGAGTTGATATGACGTGTACTTCAACCGCTGTTCAATCTTAATAATATGGCCGCTGCACCGCCATGAAAACCCCATCCAAGCATGTCCCGTGGGCCGTCCAGCCGCATTATTTACCAAGGTCTTAAAGAAATGAAATGTAACCTTATCTTCGAACAAACGCTCATCGTCGAGTGCAACGCTGAGAAATCTTAGTGAATAACGCTGCAGATGACTTTTTCATTGTCCTTTTCGTCACATGCCACCATCGCTTGCGTTACAAAGAGTTATAGATCTGAATTCATGATCTTTTCTGACATAATATATCACTATGTTATGCAAAAACCATATTAAAGAATTAATAATATAAAAATGGGCTCGGTTAGATGAAGCCGTAGTACCGTGGGATTCTTTCAAATTACGGTAATCGATTCAAAAGGTTTCGGGCTTAATTTCATGGATGGGATTATGTACGGGTATTATAACATCGCTATCCTTTTAAAGTGAATTGATAATACGTACGTATTACATGTACAGTATAACAAAAGCACAGATTCCTTAGGGATATAAGGGAGTTGCTTCTTAATGCAAATATAATTATACCTAAAACAAATTACAAACGGGGAAAACGCGGTCCTAGGTACGATCCCCGGGTCAGACAAAATGTTATTGTATTTTTCCATGTGTAATATCCCAGTAACAGTCTGGAGTTAGATAAGTTCCCGGTTAATTACAAGAGCTCGCTGACAATTACATGGACTTTTGCATAACTGGCGAAATCTTGATATACTATTAGTACACATCTGCCTTCGGGAATGCAAGCGTGAGAATTCGAATGTGGATTCGGATAATGTCTAAGGTGGCGACGGTCTCACAGCTTACCATATTTGACATACTCATAATAATATTTGGTTAAAGGTGGGTGTTGTTGTTACCCCTTAGCGAACCCTTCTGGAAAGGCAAGAAGACTTACATACTAGTAATAAAAAGATCCATACCTTACTATGTTCCAACGACTGAAAATTATTTAGATTAAACCCCACGGACCCCAGCAAATTACTATTTAAATTTTCCAAAGATACAAAATGGCTTTGTTATAATAGAGTTAAATACCGGTGTTGTTAACAATTTAAACGAATCATAAAGCATAAAGCATAAAACATATTAAAAATAAACGTTACGTAATTGAATATTTAACCAGGAGCAGTTATGCAGGCCCAAACAGCGTGAGTGGTTAGCCGATTTAATTAAAGTGTCATTCTGTTATAAATACGGCGGCGCTATACCTGTTTTTATTGAAAGCGGCGTACAATGCCTGGCTGGTCAATTGTTAAAGGTAGAAATTTCAGAGCGGTGAGTTTCCGCGATCATAGTGTAATTTATACATAGGAGTTTTAATTAGCAATTTTGTGGATTATCTTTTATTCATTGTTTTTATGGTGAAGGAAAGGTTTGTTCTCAGATATCCACAGCCCATAGATTTTGAAAAATATACATTCATATACGTTCATTTGTATACCAAAACAAAAGCCATGGAGGTGGTGGTAACGATATCATGGATGTCTGGGAATAAACCAAGGGAAACTTCGTGAGGTAACCTGCATATGACTGAGTAGTAATTCAAAGGCTGGCATTCACGTCATACTTGTGAACAGGTGCTGCTTGTGGGGGCTGGTCATCTCAAGCTACACATTTAGTTGTAAGTAGATGTACTACATTTTTAGTTATGTTAATTTTTATCGACATTTGTGCATTGGAACATTGTCCATGAGCTTACGTTTCTTAAATTAATTATTTACTTTGTATTCTTTAAAGTGTATAATATTTTTGAAAAGAGTAATTACTGAGTTTCTTGCCAGGTTCTTCTCAGTAAAAGCAACCTTCCAAACCTGGCGGTAGCATGTATAATCCTGTATAATTATGTCATTCTGACGATTTGAAACTGCTTTGTAAAAAGTCTAATCGAATAAAGATACTTTTGACTTTGAAAGACTAGTGTATAGTGCCTGAGACGGCGATAGACTCACCCTTTGTCACGTTGGCACTTAATCGAATTCGGTGAAATGTGGATGTTGTTATTGCAACACCTCTGCTTAGCCCTTTGGGGTGTACCCATCTGGGATGGCGTGAGCATATTTAATGTTGATTGTTTTTTAAAAAAGTGATTGATACTGTTAAATCATCACATCGACACTGATACTAAAAAGTTACTTCTGAAATTCACTCCCTGAATTTCCATAAAACTTTTTTTAATGTATTTGTAATGTATTTGTAACACCTCACAAAGAACAAAACCTCCAAATTTAATTTAAATGTCAGTCATTCAGGACTTTGAATTGTATACACGTTCCGATTTATATTATGTTATTTTTGCCCAATTAACATCTTTGGCAATTGTAACTGGTCAGTCGGAGGCCTAAAAGAGTGTGACAAACTGGTTTAACCCAGATTAACGATTTCCCTCGTAAAAAGGGATTCCATAATGAAGGAATTCATATATTCGACTATCATATTTATCTGGCAAATATTTAACACTAGCTGTGCCCTGTAACTGTTTTACCCGCATACAGTTAATTTCGGCGTGACCCGCGCCACTCTAGTATTTTTTTAATAAAGCTCAGTAAAACTCTCGTCAAAACCAAAACAAACAGACAGACAGACAGAAAGACATAGAAAAAAAAATTAAAATTGTTTTTTTTCTTGTCAGCACCGTATATACTTTCATAGTGAAAGCTGTTATTTGGGAATTACAAACAGTTCACTTCAATTTTATTTATCTGTATAGATAAAGAGAAGAAATGATTTGGAAGATTGAATTAAAGATAAACACAAAGTGAAGTAGTATCTCAGAATAAGAACTTGGAAAGTGCTAAGTAGGGCTAATGTTAAATGCATAAGCGTAATCAAAAAGCAATTTCAAACCGTAGAAGTTCTCAGATAAATCAATAATGCAACGTTTAGTGCCCGCGATACCTACTGCAAATACTTCCGATGCGGTATTAATGTTTTCTCGAGTTGAATTATAGGTGGCTTGGGTGTCTTTGAGCAAATATTTAAGAGGACTCTTGGGTTATACATCTATATTCTATACAGATAATATCTTTTCGCTAAATGCATATGAAAGTATACACGATACTGACATAGAAAAACAAATTTTAAATTTTATTCTGTCTGTTTGTTCCGTCTAATCTCCGAACGGACCCATTCGACCGTACGGATCAATGATATTATATACAACTAAAGAGATTTATTAGATAACTATGAATCATAGAATAAGTAACAGAACTAAAAACCTTAAAAATATAATCTTATAACTAAAATATATTATTAAAAGGAGTCCCTGTAGGCAAGGTTCCGAAGATACTGCCAGCTATTAGTCTTGCCAACCAAAGGGGGAATCCCTTTGGATGGCAAGACTAATTCTTTGACCGAGGTAGCTGCCAGCTCTTCGGTCTCCAGTGATGTCTACTAACCTTTTAGTTATTTCTTTAAAAAGCCTAATAGCGCTAGGACCTTACTAAACAGGCAGATAATTAGACACAGCATGAGAAAAAGTGAAAACTTAAAAACGTCCCAATAGGGACGCTTCCACCTTCTGTATATTATATTTTCTTTTTTATAATTTTTTTAATTATATTGTTTTTTAAATGTCGATTGCTATGAACGTTACATATCCAGGGTTACAATATCATTATTTACATGAATATAACATACTTAACCCCTTATTTTCATGAATAAATAAGTTTGAATTGGTGATTTTTTTGCAATTAAACAATTTTTTTTTCTTATTTTGCAGAAACAATACTTATCTTATATCACTTTTCGGTACAAAATAGGTCCCTTGAAAGACCATACATACTTCGTATTTCAAATTCTATTGGCATTATGTTAGGTATATTTTCAATTGACATACGCTATGCGTACACGTACATCCAGAGAAGTAAATGGTTGTGACACGCGAAAATATTCTCATAACCATTGCTCTGCGTTTGACAATCGAATACAAAATATTACCGAGGCCTGATATAATACCTATTGCGATACGAGTATCTTAGAATATTTTCTTTGTGTCTCTCGGTTTTAAAAGTATGAATATCATCATCATCAATTTAAGAGTAATAACTCTTGTCGGTGTAACCGATGCATTTCTTTCCACTTGTCTCTACCCAGTGCCATCTCTTTGACCTCCCTATATGTCATGACAGACACCTTTTCCTTAACTTGTCTCATATATGTTAGCCGTGGTCTTCCTCTCCCTCTCTTCCCTTCTACCTTTCCTTCTATTAGGTGTCATGTCGCACAAGGTGCCCAATCATCTTTCCCCTTCGATTTTGGATTGTTCTCCAAAGTATTCTGTTTTCCTTCACAATGTTGAGTACATTTTCATTTGTTACTCTTCCTGTCCTGTCCTGAATATAAATAATAAATATTTTTAAATTAGGTAAAGTAATTAAGTTATAGCTGTGTCCCACGATTTCACCCTCGTAAAATTAATTTCATGGGTGGTTCGCGAATACCTAATTATTTTTTTAGTTAAAAGTAGCTTTTTGCTACTCCTTGTAAAATAAGCTATCTGCCAGTGAAAGTCCCGCTAAAATCAACCCAGTCATTTCGGAACAATCAGACATATAGACAGACAAACAGATATTTAAAAAAAATGGTTTTTCTATGGCAATACCATGTTTACTATCATATGTATTTAATGAACAGTACACACTTTGGAATTACGAACAGACATTTCAATTTTATATATCTGTATAGAATGTATAGAATAGAAACAAATTGAAATTTTTATGTTATGTTATTAATTAATAACCATGTTTTACCGTATTGATTTTTAAAAATAAGTTAGTAAACTTGGGGTTCGACGCCGTTCAAGAGTGACATGATTATTTTAGATGACGATTTGGATTTATTTACATGATCAGTTTGACGTGAAAAACTAATTACATGGTCATCTATTCACTTCTCCTCATCGTAAATAATTCCTATGATTAGAAAAACTGCCTACGTCCCATTTACACAACCCTTGGTTCGGAATGCACCGATCTATCCGTAAGTAGGACATACGAGCTCAGTTTAGAAGGGTAAAGATAGGGTTTTTAGTTCCACAATGTGCAAAAAGTGGTATACGGGATGGGGGCTGCAGTATCCCAGCTATGATCGGAGCCACACTGGAGGGTCAGTTCATGACTCTTTATCTTCTCTAGGATACAAATATATAAACATAGTTCTCGATAGTACAGTATTAAGGTATTACTAGTAAAGAAATGTATTATTTATAAGCATACCACATACAGTTATATATTCTAGAACTCAGGGCGAATTCTACGTGATACCTGCATCGCGCTGCTGCAGACGACACGTCACCACGAAATACATTAATCATTAAAATTTCAATTTCGAATTCGATTCTACAATTCGGTATACATCTTATACCTTTAAACGAGCAATTCTTGTATATATACAGAATCTAAATCTCGGAGACGGCTCCAACGATTTCCATGAAATTTTGTGCTTTCAATAAAAGAAAACCCAAAATTTTTCTGAAAATAGCAAACCATGCAAAGCCGGGTGTGTCCACTAGTCTGAATGTTGTTCCGTGGGCTATTGTATAATTATCCGGGACATTATTAAATAGACATAAAGTGTCATAAGCCTAGTAATTTCACTGCTGTGTCCTTCAGAGAATGTGGAATATTATTTATTAATTACTGCTTGACGGTGAGTGTAATTGCTTAACGTCACCCTAGCATGCAACAGCCTTATTAATTATCGCCTTAAGTCATATTAAGCTGCATGATAACTTGCACCGATCCATAAAAGTACATAGAATACAGAATGCCTTGGGGGCCTACCATCATCGGTTCAAGCAGAGCGTGGGCTTCGACGTTTCATTTTGGTACCGTAAAATTAAACGTCAAAGTTCTTAATATGCGCAGCTTAGAAGATCATAGTTGGCCCCTTGTACTATGAAATTTGCGTAATGCTGATGATTTAATATCTAGAATAATTTTACTGCAGTTAAGTCTCCAATCTACCGAAACAAATCCAAGCATCATCGTATCACATTTAAGTTACTGGACAGAACAAATATTAAAAAAACCTATATTCTACGGTACGAAACATCGAATTCATCATTTATCCTCCACGGTGCATAGGCCCCCACCACGCAAGCGAAGTTTCAAATTCACAAATCGTAAGATATATCACGAGCTATACTGCAAAGAAAAATATAGTGAATAAACCCTTATGATATCACTATGTTAACTTCAAAAACTCATGTACCTCTAGGGCCTTACTATGACTCTTATTACCATGATAGTTTAACTCTTACTATGAGACAGATGTACCTGACATGAACAAAGATGTATCCATCACACTGCTGTATTATCATTCAGTGAGAGCTAATGGTTGGGTTTATCATTTATCTATCTATACCTTCCCCCAAGAGTCTCCCCTTCTAGGAAAGCGTGAGGTTTCGTACGACTTTATCTCCTAAATTAAAAAATAATATTAATATATCATTAAATACTTCGGTTCTGAGAGTCGGCAGCATACTGCTGAACGTTAGCACTGTGTTTTTTACTGGACGTTGTATACTTTTTCTAATTGAAACTCTACTGTTAATGTATTAAAGTTCAAATACAAAATGACGTGTAGTCTCATCTTTGATAAACGACTTCCCTGCAAGGTGCTCTCACAAGCTTGCTAAATAAAATCTAGGTCACGGGAATTTCGCTTTAACCCTATTACGTATACGGACCAATATAGGTAATACCATAAAAAGGTACCTATGCTGTCTATACATCCTACCACTAGTTCCTCTTGCGCAGGTCTTGCGCAGTAGAAGCCAAGCGATCTTCAACCTTACGCACGCTAAACTTTTCACTTAACTTTTAATGAAAATCGTCAGTCAAACGTCAAATTATAAAGGGATGAAAGTTATTATTGACATCTGTCTTAAAGGGGGAAAGAAGACCTACGGCGTAATATAAGAACTAAGATATTAACGAGCCGTATGAAATATATTCTACGTTAATACTTAAAAGCGATAAATACCAAATAAAAAGTTGGAAAACTTTACAGTATGAAAAGTAAATGAATTAAGCAAATAAGAAGCGCACAAAGCGAGATTAAACGCAACAAAAACAAAACAACATCGCAAAAAAACTTGTTTACTTATTCGTATTGCCTATTTCCTCACTCAACTGGTCGGGTGGTGGTTGGGTCGAAAAACTGTCATTTATCATGTGCGGCGATCAGTGTGGGCACCTGTAGAGTCGTTTTTTGCTACATTCCGCGACGGAGGACGCGGCGTGCGAGGCGACGGCACGGGGTATACTGCCGCCCCGCCCGCCGCGATCGACCGTCGCGCACCCAACTCACAAAAAAACCCTGTTTCAAAACGTCCAATGGTCTAACAATTAATGCGATTGAGCCTTTTTCACCAACTGCCCGTCAACAACTTCTATAAAACACGACAACTTTTTGTTTCAATTGATAGACAGTAAAAAAGTGTCGTTAGGGTAAAGAGAAATTGCTCAACGTTTTTTATTAAGTCTGGGTTGGATGGAAATTTTCTGTGGGTATTCATTTTGTATTTATTTTCTTGAGATGTGATATTATTTACACTATAAAAGTGACAATTAAGCCCGATAGGTCATTAAGACTAAGAATGCTTGACTGTTAGATGTAACTTCGTAGAATCGACTTGCCAACCGTAGATTAGATAGAACCGCCGATTGGTTTGCATACCTACTACGCAAATGACATAAATTCCATTCTCACTAATATGTTAAAATTCTAAGAACTTAAGTGAGGTGATGTCATGCAATGAGCTTTATGGTGAGATAACTGGGGCCAACTATGATCGCGTATTAAGAACTTCTTAGCTTTGACATTTAATTTTAGGGAACCAAAATTAAACGTCAGTCAGAAGTATTTAGTACGCGCTCCCTAAACCGATGAAGGAAGGCCCCCTGGTGTAATTTATAGTTAGAGAAGAAATTCAAAAACGGCATCGTACGCTCGCCATCTATTTAAACGTAACTGGAAAAATGTAGATGTACTATAAATACTAACTACAAATATTTAGGGTTTGTATTGTACATACACATATGCTCACGCCTGTATTCCCCGAAGGGGTAGGCAGAAGTGTGATAATCACAACACCCACTTTTCACCGAATTTGATTAAGTGCCAACGTGACAGATGGTGAGTCTACCGCCGTCTCAGGCACTATACGTACGTCGAATATCGATAGAAAAACTCATTGGTACAGGCCCCGCTGGGATTCGAACTTGCGTCGCTTGCGTAGCAGGCGACTGCTCAAACCCCGAGGCCACCACGGCTCTTTGTTTGCTCACGGTATGTATTGTGTACATTGTAATATTGAATACTTTGTGAAACCATAATATATTTAATGTACATATACAAACATATGGTTACGCCTGTATTCACTGAATGGGTACTTCTGTCTACCCCCGTGAAGGATATTGTGGCTTTGACACAGTACACAATCCTACATAATGTTTACTCATTCGAAGCCCCAAACATTTGCAGTTAGTAAAAGGAGTATTAAAACATTATTTGTAATCTCTGCGTGTCCATAAACCCGAGGTTAATTAACAACATTATCGTGTATTTCAGACGTCGTAAAAGGGAAGTTACACGCCTTCTTTTATCAAGGTTTCTTGACTTTTCACGATGACATAAAATTGCTACATTTCGTGGCATGACAAAGGCAGAACGAGGTTTTAAAACTCAAAGTGATAACTGGATGCTGATAAGCAATAATGTGTCAACCCACAAAAAGTCAAATTCAAAGGTTTTGATATATTTTGATAATGCATCACGTATTTAACATTCTAAAAAAGTGTTTCAAGTCATCTGAAACATAAAAGTACGTAAAAAATGGATTTATGTCATAAAACAAATCTTAAATCACGTATACAATCATCTTAAGACGCCATTTTCTCAAAACCAAGTTTATGCGGGTTGACACATTATTGCTTTTCTGCATCCAACTATACCAATTTTAGCACATGTTAAAATATCTGCAATAGGATTTGAATTTTAGTCAATATGCTATATTCCTTTATACGGCCTCGTTCGTCTAGTAGTCGTTAGCGCTAGTGCGGAAAACGATTTCCTGGGTTCGATCCCGTGACATACCTGATATTATATCTACGAGTATACTAATGTTATAAAGCTGCAGTTTGTTTGTTTGTTTGAACGCGCTTATATCAGAAACTATCGAGGAAGGTTATATTTTATTTTCATAAAATAGGGATTTTTTTAATCCCAAATTTTGTATCCCAAGGTGTAAAATCATGAACCTATGTATGTGTGCGCTGCAAAAACTATTGACAATAGACCAAAATGATGTACTACGGGTTTGTAGGTCTTATTAAGATCTACAAAAAATTCCGCAAGAGCACATATCTAACTATCACTATTTATGTTGATATAAATATTAAATCGTCTAAAGAAAGAAACTACGTGAAATATCTATCTTAATATTAATCCTTATCTTAATTAAGCATTATACTATCAAGGATATTTATGTAGAGGTAAAAAACTTTTGGAAATTTCGTTGAGAAATTATCAAGAGTATAAAAACGCAAAGTATTGGTACCTAATAATGAGTTATTTGCTAAGTGCAAATGAAAGTATACAAGGAACTGACATAGAAAAACCAATTTTTGTCCGTCTGGCTATCTGTCTGTTTGTTCCGGGTAATCTCTGAAACGGCTGGATCGATTTTAACACGACTTTCAATGGCTGGTAGCTAATGTTACAAGGAGTTACTTAGGCTCCTTTTATTAAAAAATAAAATATTAAGGGTTCAACGGGAATTAAATTAAATCTACGTGGGTGAAACCGCAGGGCACAGCTAGCTTAATATAAAGTATTAGTGGGCATGTGTAATTTTCCAGTTTCTAGATATGTGCTCGGTTGATGGCAATAGGCACGGGACCATTACAAGGGATGTAAACATAATTATGGCGAAATGTGGGTGTATCTGTCATTCCAATCCACCCCAAAGCTGTCTGGAAGATATAGCCTAGTGCGATATATCCGCTTATACTATCTATTTCTAATCTGATATCTAATAATGTTAAAGACATATGGTATTAAAACTCTGCACTAGTAGCTCCTGGTAATGACGTGGTATTTTATGTTAATAATTTGGTATTGTTTTTACTTATTTAATAATTATTTTTTACACATGCACGCTGATACAATTTTTACTTTTGTGAATAATGTTATATGAATTTTATTGTAATTAATCATTATTTACTATGTAATGAAATGTTGATGCCAGCTGAGTTTCTTATCAGTTCTTCTCAGAAGGCTAGTCTCAGAACCGGTGGTCAATTCTTCGACATTCATAAGTGGCTACACTGCCTACCAGGACCTTAACTGAATACATAATTTTCATTTTCAATCAACTGGAATGCAACTTTGATCGTTTAAGTAGCGCGTATTAAGAACTTCTTAGCTTTGACGTTTAATTTTACGGTACCAAAATGGAACGTCAAAGGTCCTTCGCACACGGTGATGGTAGGCCCTCTGTACCCCTATCACGAGTTTGCCACCGTTTTCGTAAACTGTACTCGCTAGCGTCACTCGCAATATTTGTATGCGATACATACATATGCTCACGCCAGTATTCCTCGAAGGGGACGGCAGAGGTGTTGTAATCACAACACCCAGTTTTCACCGAAGATGATTAAGTGCCAACGTGACAGTTGGTGAGTCCATCGCCGTCCCAGACACTTTACATGCGTCATTGAATTACTTCTCAGAAATATGCAGGTTTCCTCACGATGTTTTCCTTCACCGTAAAGCACGTGGTGTGAAATCACTATACACAAGTTTTTTTAGAAAAACTCATTGGTACAGGCCCCGCTGTGATTCGAACTTGCGTCGCTTGCGTAGCAGGCGACTACTCAAACCTCAAGGCCACCACGGCTTCTTGTATGCGATATTTTACTTATTCACGTCATCGCTGGGAGTCGCTTTACAATTTCTCAAACTAATATTCGGCGGAGACGCTAGCGAGTATAGATAACGAAAACGGTATCAAACCCGTGATAGGGGTACTGTATGTGACTACGTAAGGTGTAGAATAAACTTTTCTGTTCGTAATTCCAAAATAACAGCTTTCCACTCAATGCATATAAAAGCATATGCGGTACTGAAGTCAGAAACAAATTTACATAATGTTTCTCTACCTGTCTGTCTATTTGTATCTCTGAAACGACTGGACCGATTTTAACGCGACTTCCCTGGCAGATAAATGTTACAAAAAGTAACTAAGGCTGCTTTTATTCAAAATAAACCGAGTTCCGAGGAAATTAAATTAAATCTACGCGGGTGACACCGCAGGGCACAGCTAGTTTATTTATATATATTCGTCCTGCCTCACAAACTTGTTACGTTTAATATAAATATAACAAACAAAACCTGTTGCCAGTCACCCTTGGGTTCGATAAACGACGTTAATGAAATTAACATTGTTTTCATATTGGAATGCTTATTTGATACATCAATTTGCAAATACTCGCTGGTATTAACATATTTTGGGTTACAATTCATATTTTACCTATTTGTGGTAAAACAGATTGGTTCCACTATTTGATTCCTAAAGGAGTATCGTGTTTTCATTTGCGATATTGTCGTCGTGGTTTTTAGATTTCCTTAGAAAAATAATTTTAAATTAAATTTATTTTATTATTCCATGAAATATTTTAATAGACTGTTAAATAAACTATATCACTCAGAGTCATTGCGGCATTGGGTTTGAGCATTCGCCCGCACAGACCGGGGCCTGTACCAATAAGTTTTTCTATGAGCAGTTATTTCACACCACGTGCTTTACGGTGAAGGAAAACATCGTGAGGAAACCTGCATATGTCTGAAAAGTAATTCAAAGACGTATGTATAGTGCCTGAGACGGCGATGGACTTACCCTCTGTCACGTTGGCACTTAATCATATTCGGTGAAATATAGGTGTTGTTGTTACAACACCTCTGCTCACCCCCTCGGGGAATGTAGGTGTGAGCATATGTATGTATGTATGAAAAACTCTAAAAACAGAGATAGAGTTCCGAACTCACACTTTACATTCCTCTACTGAACCACGTGACCCCCACGGCTCATTAGTCTGAACTAAATTAATTCGTCTGAATGTCTAACGCCAGTGTGCTACGCAATTGTTCGTAGCAGCACGTCGTAGCACCTAATGAGCCTGCCGTAGCAGCGTAGCTCCGTAGCGAAGCACGTAGCAAATTAGAATGTAACTTGCAGTCTATAATCACACGTATTTACATTCACCTAGTACTCAAAGTATCGTTGGCAGAAACAAAGGACTTATTTTGGGATTTAGTTACTAGTTAGAGATATTAAACACAGGATGATGAGTAAATAACTGTCAATTTTGTAAATATTAGATTTTTATTCATGATACGCATGTTTACATAGTAAATTCATAAACATTGTTAGGAAAACAGACTCGAAGGAGTAGCTCAGTTGTGTCTTGTACGAATAAATTTTCAACTTATTATATATTTTAAACTTACGCGACTCCTCCACAGTTCGAAAACGTCGAGGAAAATAAAATAATGTAGTAATCAACGCATTTAAGACTCGTATTTACTTTCAAAATATCATAAAGCTCGTGGAACAGTTGCTATTATAGTTTAGTTGCTATCATTCGATCAGCGAAGTTAAACAACCCTAACCCAAGTCAGTAATTGCATGGGACAGCCCGAATTCCTCCATGCTTCGGTGAGCACGCTAAGCCGTCGGTACCGGTCGCCAATTGATCATCTTTGGCAATCGTTACAGGTCAGTCGGACACCTAAAATAGTCTGACAACTGGTTAAACCCAAATCCCCGATTTTTCTCGTCGAATAGGTTGCAAAGGTCAGATGGCAGTCGCTTCATATAAAAATCAGGTGATCAGCCACATCGGGTTGAATCAAGTGCCATCTCCAACAATGTATGGGATAAAGCCACGGAGATGATTTACTTTCCAAATCATCATGAGTGACATTGAATTAAAAGTATTACAAGGTTTTTTTAATTTTCATTCTCTCGTAATCGTTTACAGCTCTCTTGATAGTAACATAAGATGAGTGACGTAATGGCTGTACCCCTATCACGGGTTTGCAACCGTTTTCGTAATCTATACTCGCAAGCGTCTCCGCGAAAATTTGTATGAGTTGTTGTTTTGTATGAATTGTCCAGCGACACCTAGTGGTGACGTGAAGGACGAAAATATGTCATACAAATATTGCTGATGACGCTAGCGAGTATAGGTTACAAAAATGTTCCAAAACTCTTTATAAGGACACACATGTCAAAAGTCAATCCTAATAACAAACGCGATGCGATCCACGCGTTACCTCGCTGGATTTAATTCCCTTAAAATAACCACATCCTATAGACTTACTTATACAAAAGTTCACTGCCAAGTGGCATATATTTTGTCCATTAAAATATAAAAGAGGCTTATTGTAATTCATGAATCAAACAAGCTAAGAATAAAATTAGAAATTCAATTTATACAAAGCGCCGGTAACAGGTGTTGAACGGTGCTTGGAATTGATCGGGTGCCGACAAAGTGGCTCCACTAATGAGTTTATAACATTAAGAGGATTGCCAACAAAACGGATTACAATTCACCGAGCTCTCTTCAACGTCTTGTTATTATATCTTAAGAATAGAAAGGATAGGAAAAGCTCTGAAGACACCTACTTCTCTGTGAAGATGTATTATCACCAGATTTATCTTTCATATATCTACTCTCAACAGTGTATAGTTTTTTCTGACTCACGCTCAAATCCCAGCGGTTTGAATCTATGACTATTTAAAATTGAAATTCAAAGATGTGTCTGTTTACCCCTTCAGGGTCCCTATTCGGTTGGCGTCATCATATTATTATTATTAACTAGCCACGGTTTTTTCCGCGGAATTCTAGTGTATTTTTAATAAAAGTAACCTTAGTTACTCTTTGTAATATCAACTATCTGTCAGTGAAAGTCCCGTAAAAATCGGTCCCGCCCTTTCGGAGTTTAGCTAGACAGACGGACAGATAGACGGATAGAGAAGAAAAAAAATTTTTTTTTACATGAGTACCGTATATACTTTTAGTGAAAAGCGGTTATTTTGTAATTACAAACAGACAATTCAATTTTATTTGTCAATCTATATATATATTCATAATTTTAACTTTTCATGCACAATTTTTCTAACTTAACATTTAATAACGGGTCGTCATAACACGAGTAACAATAGAGGAGGAAATAACTGCAAGTAAACCTTGTAAGTCACAATTCATTCTCAGAAAAATCGCTGCCACATTGCATGTACAGTACAAATACCTATCTACTTACATTTTCCACTTTGACACTAAACAGGCGTTGAACTCGACACGTTCGTGCCATTTACATACACACAAAATCCATCACGACAGTAGGTACTTAAAACACATGTCTGAACCAGCCTTAACTCCCCGTTACAATATAAACTAGAGCAAATACATGCGAATTTAAACCATCCATATTAATTTAGGGCGTGCGTATTGCGATATTTATGTGTGGCAAGTGTCGCTGTAAATCTCTTTAAGAATTCGATATAACACGACCCCGTCTTCGGCGGTATGAAATATCTCAGACCCTTTTTGCTACGTGGAGGAAAGGTTAGAATTATATTGTTTCAGGTAAAGTTGTGACTAATATTGACTTTTATTCGTCTGCTAAAAGGTTTTTTTACGGCTTACCTCGATATTTTGGGCGTTACTGTGTTTTTGTAGGAAAAGGGAAATATTTGAAAGTGTCAATATTCCCGATGTTGGGCTATACATGTTATTGTTTTTTTATGCTTACTCTATTTTATATAGTTCGATATGCATGCTAATACGGTTTTTTTTATTGTATCGTCGTCTGGAATACATGAATAATAAACTATGAAACAAAGAAATAATGTGCATTTTCTGCTGTCTTTTAAAAATAAAAGACCCTATTTTATATACATCTGCTGCATTCTCTCTATATTCAAATTCAATGCCCACTATTGTCTACGTTGTGAAATATCAAGGATATTATTATACGAATTCTTGAATATTCGATGGCGAAAATCCTTCACACAGGTTCACGATTTTTTAAATAAATATACTAGAATTTGTATTATCTATTGCTAATTAAGAACAAATTGTGTGACTCGATTAGTTTGGTGGACACGTCATTCATCTGCCAATTAGATTCCTCTTTTTGCTATCTTCCTCTATTGAGCAAAACTTGTGCTATGGAAATGAGACACCACACTCATAGATATAAATCCATAGAATAGGCTCCGGAACAAGATCGTTACTAGGTATTCATCACATGCAAATATTGTTTTTTAATGAGAAAGGGGCAGCCTTGCATCCCACTTTTAGTCACCTTATACGACAGAATGGGGATACCATAGCCAAATTCTTAGTCATTGCTATTGAATCTGAAACCTAGTAACCAAGCAAGGTTATTAACAAGGGGGTCATATCATGCTATTTTACTTCAAATTGATACGAATCGTTTTTTTAATACACCATAATACTGAAGGGAAAAAAAAGTTAACCCTCAAAAGTAGCTCCATACCACAAAATGAATTTGAAACAACAGCAATTAAAAAACACCTAAGAATGTAAGCTGAGAGGTCGATGCGAATATTATCGTTCGAACAAACTTCAAATTTGGAAAAGACGTCCAACTCCAAACTGCGCAGCTTAGCAGTCAAACAAACTTTCATATTAAAAGGTGGGTAGTATGAAATATCGGAACAGAGGTAGTTAAAATTGATTTATTTGAAAACTCTGTCGGGTGAGTCGATGGGAAAGCAAAATTATATTAGTTTAGCTACAGTGACGTTCGTAATTGCGTTCGTGTAAAATTCCCATTATCTTTTGCTTATTTTCTAAAGCTGAAAAGTTTGATTGATTCTTTGGTTGAACGCGCTAGTCTCAGGATCTACTGGTATGAATTGAAGATTATGTTGGATAGTTCATTCAACGAGGAAGGCTTTGGCTTCATAACATCACACTGCGACCAATAGAAGCGAAGCATCAATGGAAAATGTTACAAAAACGTGAAAATGTATCTCTAAGTAACATAGTTTTAATTGTCAATCCTAGTCGAGTATTACCACACGGCACCGCCAGTTATTGATAATACCACAGTTTACATTTACTTTACAAAGTGACTGAAAAAGCCAAAGCCTGCAAATACAGGGGTCAGGGCTCCGAATATGATTTTGTCCCATTCGGAGTCGAGGCCCTTGGTCCGTGGGGTCCTAGAGCTATTAGGCTTTTTAAAGAAATAACTAAAAGGTTAGTCGACATCACAGGAGATCGAAGAGCTGGCAGCAACCTCGGTCAAAGAATTAGGCTTGCCATCCAAAGGGGAAATCCTGCCAGTATCTTCGGAACTTTGCCTACAGGGACTCCTTTTAATAACATATTTTAGTTATAAGATTATATATTTAAGGTTTTTAGTTATTCCATGAGTATCTTTACAAATACCTAGTAATTAAGAAGAAGTGCTGGGAGTTGTCAGTAAATTTACAAATGAAAGTTAGTAATATCCTCGTATAACTTTGCTTTGACCTTTTAAGCGCTAAACATAACAGGCTAAGTTACGCTGATAAATTAGTTAGTACGTAAGAACATCCATTAAGTACTAAGGTTACAACAAGTGTGCTAAATTATAACCTAATCTATTACTTGGGTTTTCACGCCTTTCGTACGAACTTACTAACGTAAGAACCGTATATTTTTCGAAAACTTCATACATATACCCTGTCCACGAAATGTGTATGAAATAATAATAAAATAAGTAAAATATAAATATAAATGATGGCAAGAAGTTGCAATAGAATGAAAACATCGTGAGGAAACCTGCAAATTAGTGCATACGTCTGAGAAGTAATTCAAAGACGTATGAATAGAGCCTGAGACGGCGATGGACTCACCCTCTGTTACGTTGGCACTTAATCATCTTCAGTGAAAAGTGGGTGTTGTTACAATACATCTGCTTACTCCTTTAGGGACCCTTCTAGGATGGCGTGAGTATATATTTATTTAACAGAATTGTTGTGTAGAAGAAGAAAAGCAATGCGTTAAGTGCACTACGCACACAGAGTTAATTGGAAAGAGTAGATTTATAAAGGTTGCGTAACACAGTAAAGTGAACTTTCCCAAGTATAAATAGAGCATGTATCTGCTTAATTGACGTTCATTGCACCCCTTGGGCCTATAAATGCACGAGATTAACCTATTGATCTTCTTCTGTGAAAATCCTTTGGCTCTCCTAAGAGTTTTTTCTTCAAATAACTTTTATATTTTATAAAAGTTATTTTGAAAGCACAGGATTAACTTAGTTATATGAATAATAAAAATATTTTATATCTTTAGAAAGCATATTTTAAGGGTTATTCCAACAATCCCCATTGAAAATCCTCATCGATGGGGAACTGTGGAAAAATAGTTGTCAAAATCCCCATTCCGAGCTACTTTCGATCGAAATGGGGATTTTTTAAGTATTTTCCACTATTCCCCATTGATGGGGATTATTGGAACAACCCATTTTTTAAATATTCAATTTAAAAATACTAATTATAAGCAGCTCTAGAAAAGTATCATGATTGATTGTGAGAAAATTATCATTACAACAAAATTTTAATAACGAGAAAGTTATGATGATAACAGTTTTTTTTTTTAAGGTACTTACGTTAAATGGCCGTCATCATGTGACATATGACTTGAGAGCTGTGGTTCCATTGAAGGTTTTTCTAAAATCCCCGAGATGATAGAGGGTGTCATACATTAATCATTCTACGACCCAAATTTAGCGTGGAACTACGGAGTATACTAGAGATACAGCGTTAATTAATTAATCTACTAAGTTATTTCAACGAACCGTATACTGACTACACTTGAAATTAACGCACCTACAAACATTTTTATTACGTACTGAACTAACCCAAAGCTTATTCATAACAATAATTTTTCTTTCTATTGCTTGTGTAGTCAGAAAATGTATATGAACATAAAAATGAATTATTTAGTTTAGGCCCTGGTAAGGCACTTATGAATGTCGACGAAATGACCACCGGTTCGTAAACTAGCCTTCTGAGAAGAAACTAGCAAGAAACTCAATGCACAAATGTCGATAAAAATGTATATAGTAAAAAGTCTAGTAGTTCTACTTATATTTAAATGCGTAACTTGACATGACCAGCTCCCACAAGCAGCACCTGTTCACAACGATGACGCGAATGCCAGCCATTGAAATCCTCAACCATCATAGAGGGAAGTGGATGTTTTCATAATTTCACCGGGCGATAACGATACCTTTGCACAGGATTTAGTAGGGTCAGGGAGCGCGGTCAATTGATTCGTGTAAGTAGTCCCACGATTAAAGACCTACAGAGGTCCCCATACTGCTGTTTACATTTATGTACAATTTATCTTCGGTGAAAAAATATTTGGTATACCAAATTGCTTACACCTTCTCAGAAGGAGAAGAAAGGTGTTAGAACACCCACTTTTTACCGAAGATTATGAGCGAATGTGATGGATCGTGACTTCATCGACACATGTTCATACCACCAACCTTGCACTCATGCACCACAATGACAGCATTCAATGTCATTATTGTAAGAGTACGCCCACGGTTGTTTTAATCTGATCCGTCAGAAATACTACCAGTGCACGGCTGTTTTAATCTGATCAGTCAGAAATACTACTAGTGCACGGCTGTTTTAATCTGATCCGTCAGAAATACTACCAGTGCACGGCTGTTTTAATCTGATCAGTCAGAAATACTACTAGTGCACGGCTGTTTTAATCTGATCCGTCAGAAGCACTACTAGTGCACGGCTGTTTTAATCTGATCCGTCAGAAATAATACTAGTGCACGGCTGTTTTAATCTGATCCGTCAGAAATAATACTAGTGCACGGCTGTTTTAATCTGATCCGTCAGAAATACTACTAGTGCACGGCTGTTTTAATCTGATCCGTCAGAAATAATACTAGTGCACGGCTGTTTTAATCTGATCTGTCAGAAATAAAACTAGTGCACGGCTGTTTAAATCTGATCCGTCAGAAATACTACTAGTGCACGGCGCTTTTAATCTGATCAGTCAGAAACACTACTCATTTGAAAACTAGCCTTTTCAGTATAACCAACGAGAATCATTGTAAAATGCATGGCTATGTTACTCTCGTAAGCCTACGACCTATGTATATTGTATAACACGTTTCATCATTACATCTCAAAACTGAAAGTAAGCACCTACATAATACCGGCATTTTTCGCTACATAACTATCTATGTACTTATAGGGTGTATTAAAGTATCAAAGAGACATTACTCCGCGTCAATAACCCAGTGCTTCTCTGTGAAATAGGGTAATCAATCACTATCAGATACAAGACGTGATACTTTACAAAATCCGGCCACGAGACCTTTATTCATGTTACAGGTAGGTTATCTAAAAGCAGAATAATAAGAACGCAGAAAGGAGAAACATAGAGGCATAAGACGCTCAATATATTGAGCCGTGATGGCCGTGGAGTTTCACTACGGGGCCTGTACCAATGAGTTTTTTCTATAAACTTACATACATAACATACATACACATATACTCACGCCTGTATTCCCCGAAGGGGTAGGCAGAGGTGTTGTAATCACAACACCCACTTTTCACCGAATTTGATTAAGTGCCAACGTAACAGATGGTGAGTCTATCGCCGTCTCAGGCACTATACATACGTCTTTGAATTACTTCTCAGACATATGCAGGTTTTCTCTCGATGTTTTCCTTCACCGTAAAGCACGTGGTGTAAAATCACTGTTATTGAAAAACCAATTTTTTTTTCTTCTGTCTGTCAGTCTGTCTGTTTCTTCCGGCCATCCATAAACTTAAGTATACGCGGGTGAAACCGCGAGGCACAGCTAGTATATAATATACCCGTTATTCACGTACCTACATATGTGAGGCCGACGATTGAATGAAGTTATATAGATCAAACCTGCGTAATACTTATTACGTTATTCGTAAGCCACAAAGGTTTCGCGCGCTTCGTGTGACCTGTGACCATGTGACTGAAAATTTGCACTATGATATCTATATAAATTAATGTTAATCCAATGATATTAAGTGTTATTAAGTGCCTATCTACAGAGGTAGATATGTCATTAACGCACATCTCAATTGGGATGTTGTTTTATTGAAGTTTTTATCCTATCTTTCGTACTGTACATTTCCGCGACCAGATTTTAATTTCCGATTACTATGGTCGCAACATATTATATAATGTTAACGGGCAGTACTCTTGCCATAGACATAAATACAAGACTCTAAGAATTATTATTTAAAGTCATATAATATACATTGGCATGCATAATTACGAAATTGATTAGTCATAAAAACATATTTGTGGCTGAATTTATTATCTACTTTGTGATACAATTTCTTTTATAACATGGAACACTGATTTATTTTTGGATAGGGTAATGTTTTTGACAGTAGAGATTGGCGGGTTTTGTGAAAACTTTATGAAGATAAGATATAAGAATAAGAATATAATAGAATAGAAGTGTGAAATAAGATCTCCATGGTTTTAATATTTATAATATATCACGTTATCGCCCACAAGTTACAATAATGTCATTGGCTAAGCTCAGTTCATCAATTTTTTTTTTTTCAAAGCAAAAATTTTTTTTCCTCTTCGTTACACTAGATATTGGGGTAACATATTCCGTAAGGTTTTTATCCGATCAAGTATCTAGACCGGAGCAAATTGAGTTTTTGCTCATAAACTGATGATTAATAACACCGCTCTCATGCACGACCGTCACGAAGTTATGGCTCGGTATCTCTACAAATAAATTGATCACAGGCAGTGACCTACTTATATTAAAAACTGAAGCCGTGGTGGCCTTGGGGTTAGAGCAGTCGACGCAAGTTCGAATCCCAGCGGGGCCTGTACCAATGAGTTTTTCTAAAAAACTTATGTGCAGTTATTTACACCACGTGCTTTACGGTGAAGGAAAACATCGTGAGGAAACCTGCATATGTCTGAGAAGTAATTCAAAGACGTATGTATAGTGCCTGAGACGGCGATGGACTCACCCTCTGTCACGTTGGCACTTCATCATATTCGGTGAAATTACCTTGCTTACCCCTTCGGGGACCCTTCTGGAATGGCGTGAGCATATTTATTTATTTTTTATATTGTAAACTGAACTCGTAAATGCGTAAAAATAGTCCGTATTTATAAGTATTGAAATAAATCAATCAATGGGGATTTATATAAATCACGTGTACTTTTTGGGACGGCCCGGTCTACTTTGAATTGTGTAATCTTTACACACAGATAAATGTATTAAGATATGATGATATCACGAGTTATGAGCGCCCAGCGAAAACAGTGGGAGAGAACTGCGTCGATACCTATTGGTTCACGCTCCCGTCCCGTAAAATGAGTCCAGCAGTTTCAGTGATTACCCGGCACAAATAGACAGACAAACGACAGACAGACAGAGAAACAATTAAAAATTTGTTTTTTTTAAGTCAGTAGGTTCTGTACATACTTTTATATATGCATTTAGTGCTGTTATTTTGGAATAACAAACAGACACTTCATTTTATTTATCTTTATAGACAGATGTTACCATTAGACAATTATTATTAGATAGGTTGAGCTTCTTATGATAGGTGTAAATAAATAAATAAACTTTTTAGCTGTGACGTTTAATTTGGGTATGACAAAATTAAACTTCAAAGCGTTCTTGATACGCTCGTTTAAGCCGATGATGATCGACCCTCAATGCAATATTGATTTCTTTAAGACATTCATGGTCAGTATACATACGCCTTAGTTTTTATTACTTCTACTATAAACACATGAGAACCCCTAAGACTTTAAAATAACTAAAGGCCTTGTTTGTCAAGGCTTCAGAAACTGTTAACTGAAGGGTAACTAACGCAAGCAAGGAAATAATTAATTTTATGTCAAGCCATTCGCTTGCCCCTTCTTACCCCATTCAAGGATCCCGATAAATAAATGATGTTCGTGTTAATTACGTTTTAAGTATGCATTTTATGTCTGTTGGCATTCAGGGTGCAGCTAGGTACTTAAGTGGGTAATAGGAAATTAATTTTGCGTGTAAAATCGAACATAAAAATCTTCAACCGTATTCTGCGCCTATCATTTATACATACATCTTATACAATTTATACATACATGCTCAAGCCTGTATTCCCCGAAGGGGTAGGCAGAGGTGTTGTTATCACAACACCCACTTTTCACCGATTTTGATTAAGTGCCAACGTGACAGATGGTGAGTCTATCGCCGTCTCAGGCACTATACATACGTCTTTAAATTACTTCTCAGAAATATGTAGGTTTCCTCACGATGTTTTCCTTCACCGTGAAGCACGTGGTGTGAAATCACTGTACATAAGTTTTTTATAAAACTCATTGGTACAGGCCCCGCTGGGATTCAAACTTGCGTCGCTTGCGTAGCAGGCGACTGCTCAAACCCCGAGGCCACCACGGCTTTTATACATCTTTATTTATACATCATTTATACAAACGTACAGATGAATAAAATTTAAGTGTCTGTTTGTAATTCCAAAATAACAGCTTATCACTAAATGCATATGAAAGTATTATGTGGTACTGGCCTAAAAAAAAATTCTTCTTTTTTTCTCATTCTTCTTTCATTTATCTCGTGTACTTTAATAAAATTACTTATGTTACTCCTTGTAAAGGAAGCTATCTGTCAATGATAGTCCCGTTAAAATCCGTCCAGCCATATCAGAGATTAGTCGGACCAAACAGAAAGAGAGACAGAGAAAATTTTGAGAATAAATGTATTATTTCTCTACCGTTTATACTTTCATTTAGTGAAAAGCTGTTATTTTGGAATTACAAACACTTCAATTTTATTCATCTGTATAGATGTATAGATATAAAGAAACAAGCAAAGTTCATCTGATGCATATCGCTTCTCGCAACCTATGGACGCCTTTAAAGCTGGGAATATCAAACACTAATCGACCCATGAAATCTCTTTACACCCCTCTCGACCTATCTCATTCTGCATCATCACTCACAATAAATACCTAATGCAGAAAATTACATAGGTACCTACTCAAGTATATCTTTAAAAATGGTTAGGAAAAATACGAACACGAGGCGAGATTCGGACTCTGCAAACCGTGCGTCGACTTTTTCATTCCCTAATTTTCTTTTTAATTTAGGGGTCAATATTTGGCCGAAATCATGTCATCATACAATCTCAGAATAAAATAAATATAAGCTTAATACTAGCAGAACAGAATCTAGGATAATTTTCTTCGAAATTAGGCATGTTCGAGATTATAAGCGACATCGGCGTAATGTCGCAAATATTTTTACCTAAATACGGTACAGCAAATCATAGATTCCATACCGCTAATATTCATACTGCGGTATAATGATGCTCCCTGACTGCCTTTTCGATAGATCATAGATCCCACATGGATGTTGAAATGTATTTTGAAACCTATGGACTGAATTTGTATACTTACAATATATTCAATGCCTATTTTATTCAAATTTATACACAAATCTTCAAAGACACAATTTTAATTCAGTAAGTTACGCATCAGTGCCCCTAGTATAGGTATTCACACGTTCAAGCGCCGATAAATGACCTTGCATTTAAGCATTGCTCAAAATATGTTGATCCTTTTCATAATCGAGTTGTCGTTGAAATCCAAAGCTACACCAATTTCAACAATATACCTATGCAATCGAATGCCGGCAACGATTAAACCTGTAAAAATACAAACCTATACATACTTAGGACACTGAACTTGTAAGTCTAAAATGTTCCAGATCTCTGCTAAATTCAGTTATTCAACCGTAGTTATCAATTCAAAAATCTTCGAAGGGATCGCGATTACTATCAAATGACCGTAACATGAATGCCAGAGACCAAGTTTAAATTAACTCACCTAATTAAAATGAAGATAAACCTGTTGATGATATAGCAAGTAGTCTCAGTCAGATGTAAAGAGAGTTGGTCGATACGATCAATCAGAGAGCCATTAGATAATTATCCATTGCGAAGTTGACGTCTTAGATCATAGGATATCTAAATTGAAACTTGCTGGTACCCAAACTTGGTCGTGGTAGGTAACTCATTATTTGCAATTAAAACTATAGGATGTTTGACTGCCTCGATGGTCTAGTAGTCGCAAACGCTACTGCGAAACAGTATTGGGTTCAATCCCCATCTTTCTCCATCTTTTTCCATCTGCAATTTCCCAGTTCGGAATCAGGATTAGTGCCCGGGTAGTTGAATTAAGCTTGCGCCTTATTACATGGGATTATAAATAGGTACGTGACGAAATGCGGGTATACTATAAGTAACTACTCCTCTTCCTACCCCTTCGGGAAATAGTGGTGTAAGTATGTATGTAGGCTTTATATTATGATGCTAATTGTTTTTGGTTTTTATTTTCATTTCTCAGCACCGAAAAGATAGTTATGGTACTTGAAAAGAGTGTTTTTTAAAGTTCTTGTTGATATATAATCAGATTATACACTGCACGTTGTAGAAAACATACAGTCGAATTGATCTTGAACCTCCCCCTTTTTTGAAGTCGGTTAAAAAACAGCTTACATTACATTAACTAAATTGCCTGGCACAAGATTTTAAAACCATTACGTTGTATAACTATAAGCATCTATTTAAGTATGGCATATGAAACAAGTTCAATATATTAAGTGCATTTTGTCTCATTACCATACAACTAATTTTGCTTGATTGATATGCAATTGCGTAGGTATTATGCCTAAAATATTATTACATTCCTGCACAAATATGTCTTAACGGTATAGAGATCGCACGCATTTTCGGCGTCTTAAATCCTCCCAGGCGATTTTGTTCGTGAAAAGGGTTCACTTAAATCAATGGAACCGTACATCTTTATACCTATGTACAAACCGAATACGAAATACATTTCGAAATCGCGTGAGCCACCAATTTATTTCTTGGTATATCCGTGCTGTTTCTGTTTAACGTCAAATTGACGGACAAATTAAGGTGATGGGTAGGAGTTATTTTGTCAATCAAAATGTAGCTATCACGTGTTAGTAGAAAGGTATGTATTGCATTGTAACACCATTAAAAATTGTTACAATTTGAGACGGGAATTCGTTATGAAATAATTTATTACGTATATGCAAGCTATAGGAATTCTATTCGATAGGAATGTTTTTGAAACTAAATCAATATAAAAGTGGATATGCTGCTTGGAAACTATACTAAAATATAAAGCAGAAACTATAAAAAAATATGTTTTTGCTTGAATTCGCTAATCTCAATAACTGCTGGTCCGATATGACAAAATTATTTCAGTGTTAGATAGCCCATTTATCGACAAAGTCTATAATCATCTCATCCCGCTAAGACCATTGTGTGGGTCAAAATTACCATTAGCCCAAATTAATTATACCACGCGAACGAAATTGCGGGCATAAGCTAGTGACTTTAACAATTTTATTACCTACCTTTTAATTTCGTTTGAAACTATTTTCAAATACCCACATAGAAACACACGTACAAATGGATAGATACTTACAATATTGTAATGTAATTATAGATACCTGGCTGGGCACGAAACTTTGCCCGTTACGCTCTGCTTATATTGTCTCCTGAGGAAATTGAACGGCAGGGAGGTGCCTGGAGCATCTCAAGATTTAAATCTATGTAATTACTTAGCGGAGCAAACGTCAAACTTTACCTTCTAAATCAACAACTTATAAATAACAACTGAATACGTTTTAAAGTAGCCTTGGTGATTTAGGTATCTAAATAAGTTTTGATTATATTTGAGGTTGGGTACCAGTAAATAGTCCCTCGCTTGGGTACAGCTCTCGATATCTCAGCATCATCCAAAGGTTGGACTGCTGAGAGAGAATGTCTATGCAAATTATAATTCAGGAAGCTTAAATAAAATAAATAGTAGATAAGAGGAGCTGTGCCCCGCAGTTTCACTGTAGAATTAATTATTTGGGTTTATTACGCGGAACTTTTTACATCCACACTAATATTATAACGAGAAAAGATTTGATACTTTTTTTGTTTGTTTGCATTTAATAGGCTCCGAAACTACTTGACTGATTTGATCATTCTTTCAGCAATGGATAGTTACATCATCAGCGAGTAACATAGGCTATATTTTATCCCTGTACTCCCACGGGAACGGGAACTGCGCGGGTGAAATCCGGTAGTTTTAAATAAACTTAGCCTAAGTTACTTCTTGCAATATTAGCTATCTGCCAGTCCCGTCAAAATCGGTCCAGCCATTCTGAAATAAGCAGATAACAGACAGAGATTACTGAAAGAGGAAAATGAATAAAATTACCTTTACTACCTACTAATAATACTCTGGAGCCGTGGTGGCCTCGGAGTTACCTGCTACGCAAGCGACGCAAGTTCGAATCACAGCGGGGCCTGCACCAATGTGTTTTTCTAAAAACTTACGTGCAGTGATTTTTACACAACGTGCTTTACGGTGAAGTAAAACATTGTAAGAAAACCTCCATATGACGGAGAAGTATTTCAAAGACGTATGCATAGTGCCTGAGACGGCGGTGGACTCACCCTCTGTCACGATGGCACTCAATAATATTCGGTGAAATATGGGTACCGTTTTTACATCTCTGCTTACCACTTCGGGGTTTTGGAATGGCGTGAGCATAACTCTGATAATGACAAAGATCTATGTCACGTGAATCATGGCAATAAATTAGAAATGAAATTACAATTGTTCCGTCCAATAACAATTTCTTCGTTCAAAAGGATATCAAAAGTCCGATGAATGGAAGTAAGCCAGAGGTACCTAAGCCCCAAACTTTCGAAACTTACCGATCGGTGGAGAGTTTTCTATCCAACGGATATTATTTTAGATGTCTTCCCTGTAAGCGATATCGTTTATGGTTAGAAAGACGTTTTATGTAATCTCCAAAACTTTCATCCGATATTTTGGCATTCATGACACGCTCGAGTTCGGGTAAAAACGCCTTAACCATACCTAATGCCTTTAAATGTGCTTATTTGAGGCTCCAGTTATAAATGTACATATGTATTGATGAGGAAAATGTCGGTTGTAGGAAGTTCACAGAGACTTACAAGAATATTTACTTACCCCAATATTTTCGGTACACATTAATTTATATTGCGGTTATGAAATCCCGAAAACATACAACATTTTTTTACATCTAATATCAGGAACAATTCTTGTATATATATAGAATCTGAATCTCCAAAACGGCTCCAACGATTTTCATGAAATTTTGCATGTAGGGGGTTTCAGGGGCAAAAAATAGATCTAGCTAGGTTCCATTTATGGAAAACATAGTTTTCACCATGTTTCTAGGCACTGAAAAACTCATAAAATATCATTACAATACGACAGAAAATATCACTGACATCTGTCAAGTTATGGTAGCTCAAAGGTGAGGCTTACGGGCCGATAACGAAATCAGAGAGGTTCGAGACTGACGTTCACCGGATTTTTTTTCTTTTTTTGTGTGAAGAAGAAACCGAGCACAGCTCGGTCAGCTAGATATTATTAATTTAAATATGATATACCTACTGCGCCTCCCGGGATTACCCGAGTAGGATAAAAAATACAGCCTATGTTACACAGTGACAATTTATTTAGCATCTAGACTAACTCCTACTAACTACTCCTACTAATCCTACTAGCTCTTCAACACAAAAACTACCTAATGAATTTCAATTCGCTTCTTCGTGATAGTTACATTATATGCGGGTGAAACCGCACGGGGCTCAGCTAGTTAGGGATCTTATTATATGTATAAAGATATTAGTAAAAGCAACCGTCCGAATCCGGCGGAAATATTAATAATCATGTATACCAATGCTGAAAACTCGTAACACCATGTAACTACCCATAAGAACATTGTAAATCTCATCTACACATTTATACACATAAATAAAGTGGAGCCGTGGTGGCCTCGGGGTTTGAGCAGTCGCCTGCTACGCAAGTGACGCAAGTTCGAATCCCAGCGGGGCCTGTACCAATGAGTTTTTCAAAAAAACTTATCTACAGTGATTTCACACCACGTGCTTTACGGTGAAGGAAAACATCGTGAGGAAACCTGCCTATTTCTGAGAAGTAATTCAAACACGTATGTATAGTGCCTGAGACGGCGATAGACTCACCATCTGTCACGTTGGCAGTTAATCAAACTCGGTGAAAAGTGGGTGTTGTGATAACAACACCTATGCCTACCCCTTCGGGGAATACAGGCGTGAGCATATGTATGTATGTAAATAAAGAGTCTGTTGTTTGTTCCAAATTAAGTAACAGCTTTTCACTAAATGCATATGAATGTATATACGGTTCTCACTTGAAAAACCTATTTTTTAAACTCTTTGTCTGTCGGTTTGTTCCGACTAATCTCAGAAACGGCTAGACGGATTTTAACAGGACTTTGACTGTTAGACAGCTGATGTTACAAGAAGCAATTTTGGTAATTGTTATAATTTTTTTCGTATAAAAAACTGCATGATCACGTTGATTTCTTCCTGTATATGAATACATCTAGGTGTGTATGTTAACCTTTGTGTGGTCGGAGGCTGAAGCTTTATTCCCGTCAAGGGGCAACCTTCTATTGAATTGTTACGCCCTGCGAGAATGCCCTTCCTTCATATTTGGATACCGAGTCGTATACAGATCAATAACTTCGCTTATAATGATAGGTAATGTTATACCAAACTTCTTTCGAACCCTTTTGCAACTGGGCATAAAAGGTGTGTTCCTACAGGAAAATAGCAAAAATATTTTACGGATGATATTCGCTGTATCGTAAAAGCGAAAGGTATTATACAATCTATACAGATATACTTATTAAATGATTATTTGTCTGTCCGTTTGTTCCGGTTAATCTCTGAAACAGCACCGATTTTCATGAGACTTTCACAGTAGTTTAGGCTGCTTGTTTATTTTTTAATGTGTTCCGCAATACATGGAATTAAGTCTACGCGGGTGAAACCGCGGGGCACAGCTAGTGGTAATAGTGATTTCAGTATATACAAAACAAATGTAAGCAAGTAAACAATATGCCTTAGAATTTTAAATGGATGGAAAATGTCTCGAAAGCCCCGTGAAAAGTTTGTCTAGTGGTATCTACAAGTATGTAAACTTAATTAGCTAAGTGCAAAATGGTTCCCTACTTGACTACCGCGTCCTCAGTCTTGCTAATATCATGATCGAAACCAATGAGAATATTTTACAAAGCAACTTGAACATTTTCATCTCTATTGTTTCCTATATCCGGCTAATCACCAGATCTTAGCTGCGACTTCACTCAAACAATTTTAATAAAATAAATCTACTATGTTTATGCGATGTTCAAAAATGCTCAATTTGGTAAAGATCTGTTACAAAACCCCAGAAAAATACGTGTTCTAAAGCGATAATCAAATCGAGAAGGATTTCTTAACTGACTTCGACCTTCACAGATTATAATTAGATTCGTTAATGGTTAATTTAATATTTTAAACCATTTTCGGAACGTTAATTCGATAGCCACTGACGCTGGCATTAATATTAGATGAGCCCTGCGTGATGACGAGTTACGAAGAAGGGCCTGCTGACGAGCTGTCAGGAGTCCTAATTCATTATGCTAACGAGACAAGGCTGCCTTCGACGGTGATGGATTAGCTTTTTTTCCCCTTCATAAGGACCAAGGAAATGCGTAAAAAATGGACCAGTGTATGCAAAAGTTGAAGCGTCCCCAATGCGAAATATTATTAGGTTATTGAAATTTTCCAGTGCCGTAGAGCGTAGCAGCACAAAATGATTTATTACTGAAGGGCGACTTCCGTACATTATTGGGAATATGCGAACACACCGACCCATACTTACTGCCGCGTTATTCTGTAGTTTCTCAGCGTCGAGTGTCAATTTCAAATGAAACTGAACTTTATCCATTGTTCTTTATCATTGTTAATTATGTATCAATTTCCTATGTTGAAAGGTCGAGTCCGACGCTGATTAACCTTATAAAAAGTATACTGGGGATAACTATCGTTTTTGAAACTTCTTAACACGATCATAGTTGGTGCAATATTTCTACTGCTGGGAAAATTATCTATATATATGGTGATATTAGATATTAATTGATTAGTGCTAGATTTCCTGTTTTGATTGCAATACGGATTGCATTGTCTTCCAAAATTCCATTAAGAACAAAAGCCTATAATGTAAATATCTTTAATAATCGGTAAACCCAACTTGATCCAAGTTGTGAGATCCTACTCGAGCGTGTATTTGTTTGTGCGAAAATGTTCAACGAAGAGATGTTGTGTTGGAGGCCGTCCTTCTACTATCTTTCCGTTTTGTGGTAGAGACAAGGACACGAACATCGCTTCCCTAAGTGGAAATCGTATTTCGTCGTACATCAGCTATGCTGTGCCCTCGTTTTCTCACGAGTCCCTTAGCTTTGGTACTCCATTATTTTCGTATTCGTATCATCAATTATCGGAATGTTTCGTTGACAACTTAAATAAATATGATTTCACATAAATTAACCTCATGAGGCACTTGAGAATTAGAATACAGACACCTGTGTGGGCTTGAAGATCCCATAAAACGAATTCAACTTATATTAAAAATGAAAGGACGTAGCACGTGGTCTGTCTACCCCCATGGAATACAGGTGTAAGCATAATGTATGTATGTATTAAAACCGTTGAAGTTTGTGAGTATGAATGTATGAATGTTTGGTTTTTTGTTACTCTTTCACGCAAAAGCTTTTGAATGGATTTTAATGACATTTTACAATAATATAGGTTAACCATCAGAATAACACATTAATTTTATATAGCTTTAATTTTTAAAGATAACTAGCTGTACCCAGTGACCAGCGGAACCCTATTATACCCTATTGTGAAATAAAAGTAGCCTAAGTTACTCCTTGTAAAATAAACTATCTACCAGTGAGTCCCGTTAAAATTAGTCCAGCCGTTTCGGAGATAAGCCGGAACAAACAGACAGATAGATATACAGAGATTTTTTTGTACTGTATATACTTTCATATGCATTTAGTGAAAAGCTGTTAGTTTTGGAAATACAATCAGAAACTTCACTTTTATTTATCTGTATAGATATAGACGTGTGAAATGTCAATAATATAGAGACCACAACACCAGCTAGAATAATAAAATTGAGCAGCTAGATATCAGAAATGAAAACAAAATCTGATAAATAAATGTTTATTTAATTACAGTCCATTCTCAACTTTTGCTTCCGTCATATATTTATGTTTTACTTGGCTATGCCTGAACAAGGATCCTTTTGTGGTAAACCCTCGAGCACAATGCTCACATTTGAAGGGTTTCGTATCTCCCGTGTGCGTCCTCTCGTGTCTTTTCAACAATCTGATATCCTTATACGACTTCATGCATTGCTTGCATTGATACGGACGTTCGCCAGTATGGGTCCGTAAGTGGATCTTAAGCTGGCCTTTAGCTTTATAGCGTGAACCACAAAAATCACAGCAATGTGGCTTCGCTCCAGTATGCCAAAACAAATGCTGCTTTAACATATATTTAGACGCAAACCATTTGTTGCACACTTCACATTGGAATGATTTGTTCGTAGTCGCTATGTACTTCATGTGCTCCGTTAAAGTAACGGGTGTTTTGAACAGTTTATCGCAATGTGAGCACTTTAATGGTCCTGATTTGTAATGTACCGACGCTTTGTGCAACTGAAACATTGTTTATTGTGAAAACAACTATTTGTATTACTTATTAAGTAGGTACTTTTTTAATACTTAGCAGCTCTCACTGCCAATATATGATGACATATATAAGGATGACGTTAAACCGTGCCAAGCTCGTACAGCTTAGCGTCGGCCGTAGCACGGTCAACAAAATATAACATGTTATGTTTTGTATGGACAGTTTTATGACCGAGCGGCAGCTGAACAACGGACAACGAGCTAAGCTAAGCCCGAAGCTCCGCTCGGCCCCGACACGGTATAACGTGAGTCATCATATAGACCCGTGGTGGCCTTGAGGTTTGAGCAGTCGCCTGCTACGCAAGCGGCGCAAGTTCGAATCCCAGCGGGGCCTGTACCAATGAGTTTTACTAAAAAACTTATGTACAGTGATTTCAAACCACGTACTTTACGGTGAAGGAAAACATCGTGAGGAAACCTGCATATTTCTGAGAAGTAATTCAATGACGTATGTAAAGTGTCTGAGACGCCGATGGACTCACCATCTGTCACGTTTGCAATTAATCATCTTCGTGAAAAGTGGGTGTTGTGATTACAACAGCTCTGCCTACCCCTTCGGGGAATACAGGCGTGAGCATATGTATGTATATATGTCATCATATATACACGTCATATACATCTGTCGTATATTAAACAACTTTTACCATCTCATGGTAACCCCTTGATATTGAATAATTCGCGTAACGTCCACAACGTGCAAAACTATAACCAAAGTCCAAATACCGATCCAGATTACTGTCGCTTTTTACGGTTATAATGATCATTTTCTTCTCACCTTTCCGAGAGGGTAATCTTAAACTCTGAAAAAGTGCCATGACTGTTCCTAGGCACCTATTAGTTGGTAGCCTACATATATAATATTGATAACATTATTTTTAGACTCGATTTTTTCGAATCGAAATGGAAGGTGATAGACCACTGTGAATCATTTTAAAAAAGGCTGTTCAAGGTAAGAAGATCACACTTTTCAAATAGTTATTGCCACCCTAATTATTAACTTGTTCATGGATGGCATTATTTAAGACCAAATCATAAAGGTATCGTTTTTAAGAAAGAAAATAAGAATTAGATTATTTACCTGCAAAGCGGACTTTCGTCGGAATCCTTTCCCACATTCTTCACAAATGTAGTCCATTACACTTGAATGCAGTCTTATGTGGTCTATGATTTGACTCCTGTATAAGAAACTGGAAAGAAAGAACCAGATGACTAATCACGGTCCCCTTCATAGCAGCCGGATACTGCGGCCCATTAACATTTGCAGCGCTTAGGGTGGAAATTGTTTTGCGAACATAATGAAAGCCGAAAGAGTTTTAATATGGTTAACAGTACTCAATATCTCGATTAAAATAAATTAATGGTTAAACAAAGCTTTCTAAAAACAAGATTTCGTGTCCTTCTCAGAAGCTCTTTCATTCGATACTGTGGTAGAGCAGAAAAATAACTAATCCGCCATCATGGATGATCCACCATATTGGAATTAGAATGACGTCACATAGCTAAGCATGCATAAACATTCAAAATAAGCGTGTGTACTACATTTCAGCTCAATCCGTAAATAATAAATGATTCAAAATTCAGTTGCAAAATTCCAACCGGACAAACACATATAGGTACATTGCAAGTTAAATGCAAGCTCGTAAAAAAGAAGAACTGGATATAATAGATGGGATATTTAGCACAAAAATATATTATATCATATTAGGAACTAACAATACTGATTATCTTCGGATTTAACCATCCAAATAGTTACAGCCACTTTCGAGATATCGCGTACTTAACACACAAAAAAAATACGTGGATTTGATAAAAACATCTTTTAAAAGTTGGTCAAAATGATACATACTTTTTTCCACAATGGTGACAGATGAACTTGCAGCTCCTGTGTCCTAGTTCATGCTTCCTCCATGTTTTAAAGACTGTAAATGTTTTATTGCATATCGTACAAAGACCCCCTGGATTTCCCAAATGAACAGATCGGTAGTGATACTCCAGACCCATGGCTGATTTTGTTGTCATGTCACAGAGGTGGCACGACTTACTTGCTCTGACATTTGATAAACAGTGCGTGTACCTGGAGAAAAGATATTACAGTCAGCTCGAATCATTTACAGATGGTAGCACATATGTATAGCTATACATAGTGGACTGCTGTATACCTGAGAATATATATTTAACATCTCATATGAATAAACGTTTACTTCATACCCATCACAACAAAACATCGCACACAATCAAACATAATCCTTTATAAAAGAAGTTCTATCTCGTTTTGTGATACGGATTTCAAAAGGGATGGACATACGTACGTTTTAGCTCGCGCTTTTTTCTAATCTTGGTTTAAACCAATTGTCAGAATGTCAAGAATGTTGCTTTTACTAATAAGAATCCATTAATAAACTAAGCAATTGCTCTTATCAAAAATACGTAAGCAATTAAAACAATGTAAATTCGGCCAAGAAAGACCTTTACCATCTTAAGATCAAACATCATCAGTACATTGGATAACAAGGCCTATTGTCGTTTATTTATTTAACGTTACATTATCAGTCATTTCTGTGTTCCCATCATTGATGTTATTATAAAATATCTGCCCTAATAATAAGTAACCAAATACGCAGTCTATATACGACCTTATCATAAAATCTTCACCTGTGTCTCATAAGTGCAGCCACGTCGTAAGCACGGTATGTACACTGCTTACAATCTAAATCGTTATCCGTATAATGTTCTGACACGTGGCTGTCCAGCATCGTTTTATCGTCGGATACGAATTCACATATACCTATAATATACAAGACAACTCTAAGCATATAAGCCAGGGCGTAATGCTCCTCGATATTTTTGCAACGCAATGTATTGTGATCCCTATTTATAAGAATGATATGTGCTATATTTGTATAGAGAACATTAGCGTGTCAATTAATCATTCCCATAGCTAGAGCTACTTGTTAACAGGCACATTTCTTAACTCACGGAGATTAGCTTTTCAACTATTTCCTAACATCAACATTATGTTATAATGATATATAATGATCGTTTAAATGATTGTATCGATTGATTACACTGAAATGTATATCATTCAAATTCGTGGAAGGTACATTACGTTACAAACATCATCATTATCATCATGACATAATCATCATCACATTTAATCACCACTCAGATATCATTGTGATATAGATAATATGATGATACCATGAAGATAATTCAGATTAGTGTTTGTGAATCCTATTTAGGACTCAGTCACATGCTTTGAGTGTCTTTCATTATTAGACAATCACTAAGTATCATATCATACCTCAAATTCATACAAAAAAGGACAAATAATTGAAATATATAAAACAGCCATTTACCGCAATTAAATGGAGGCTCATAATTATTTTTCTCCTCTGTTTTAATTTTTATTCGTCCACACTCAGACTTTATATGCCTCCATAGAAACTTTTCCTTAACTGAAAATAAAAGTTCAATGAAAATGCCATATTGTAGAATATTTCTACTGCAATACAGAAGTAAGTTAAGTATGTCATCAAGATATAACCATGGTTTAGATCTTGCATTTGCTGTTATAACTTTGATATAAATATTGTTAATTGCTTACAAAATCACTTACCATACTTTTTATTACATTTTGGACACATGAATTCTCCATCAATGACAACACTTATATTTTCGTTCTTAACTTTCTTTCTTCTACCAGTTTTAGTTTTAACATGCATATAATCATCAATGTTTATAATATGAAATTCATCAATAAGTGGATCAGCCTTAGTATAAAGTATATCCTCTTTGCAATCATCCGATTCAGATTGTGTAGCAAACCTTTGGTCACTGATGTTATCATATTTATCTATATCTATCTGTGTACACATATCATGATGAAGGATATCTTTGACACTTTTTGGATTAATGTCATCATCTGACTTGATTTTTATATCAGGGGTTTGGTCAGTTTTTGAATATTTTTGTGTGCCATGCCTTGGGTGTTTTTTGATAGTTTTTGTATTATTTTCTGCATTATTTTTGACTCCTTCTGAATTTATTTCTTCATCATAATTTTCAGCAATATATTTGATGTTATTTAAATCAATTTGTGTAACATGAACAACTTTATCGTGTATCCTATGTTCTATGTCTGTACTTGCATGTTCAGTCTTGATGTGATGGTTCTGATGGTTAAGGGCTGAAGCATTATCTGCATGACATTGCTTAAAACAGCACACACTTTGTAATGTATATTTTTAAATCAATTTCAGATCTTTAATACCATTGATCCAGCTATTTATATATAATCTGAGTTTTGGAAACTACTCCAATGGTTTTCAAAAAAATGTATGTGGAAGGTTTGGGGGTCAATCAATTGAGCTAGGTTTCACAAAATGTCATAAGCAAAACCAACTTAGTGCTGTCATTTAGGTACTAAAGTTTTTTTACTTGTTTCAATAAAATATGTTGCTAAAGAAACTATTAATAGGATAGTAATAGGACCACAAATCATAGTAAGATGTCAGTCTAAACTAGTGAAAAAATAGGTCGTTTCCCTACCCTCCATTTTATATGTGTTTGCTTCAATATTATTAAATATTAGCTGGTGCCCGTGACTCTGTCTGCACAGGACTTGACTTATCTTTATATTTTGGACAATTCACACAATATCTTTATAAATCATAGCCTATGTGTTATTCTAATGAATAATCTATGTTATTGTAAAGTTTCCTTAAAATCTATTCAGTAGTTTTTGCATGAGACAGTAACAAACATACATCCATACTCACAAACTTTCGCGTTTATAATATTAGTAGGATGAGGAGTTAAACCCTTCACATTTGTGTTAGTAGTGGAAGGACAAATGTTAAAAGCACTTGTGTATAATAATGATCTCCTACCGAATTTCAGTTACGACGGCTAATCTAAACGAGGATAGGCCATGTGCACAGGAGATATTATAGTACACAAGTGTGTGCGCAAACACAGGTGCACTCTTTATTGCCTCACTCTCATAGTACGATGGGAGGCAATCCGACACAACCGGAGAGAGATCAGGCGGAGGACCCGCCAACTTCCAAACTCCGGGTTTTTTTTTTACTTGTGTATAAGCACTTTTGTAAGGAATATATGCACAATCTTTCTTCCCCTAACAATATGAATGCGACAAGTGTTATACTAGAGAAGTATTATTTTCCAATGGGGTGCACTGTTAGGGAACAGCTTAATAAATGTAAAAACACTCACCAAGCCAAGATTTGTAATGGACTTCCAGATGGTATCAGATTTTAAACATTGCTCTTTGAATTGGGCATAGTTTTGAAGGCTTAAAGTGCAGTTGTTACAAAATAGACATGGACCATCATTACTGGTCACCTAAAAAAAAACTAAGGCATTCATTTTAAAAGAAAAACATACATACAAACATATGCTCATGCCTGTATTCCCCGAACAGGTAGGCAGAGGTGTTGTAATCACAACACCCACTTTTCACCGAAGATGATTAAGTGCCAATGTGACAGATGGTGAGTCCATCGCCGTCTCAAACACTTTACATACGTCATTGTATTACTTCTCAGAAATATGCAGGTTTCCTCACAATATTTTCCTTCACCATAAAGCATGTGGTGTGAAATCACTGGTACAGGCCCTGCTAGGATTCGAACTTGCATCGCTTGCGTAGCAGGCAACTGCTCAAACCTGAAGGCCACCACGGCTCTTTAAAACAAAAAAATAATTAAAGTTGAATTAAGAATGCAGTAGCCATCAACAACTTTGGATAAGATTAGATGCTAGCTTTGAAATAATCAGGTATCCCATATAATTATGAATTTTATTATGTTGTTATCATTACACTGTTCATGTCTCTTACAGAGGACACTGCACAGACTGGGAAATACCAGTTTTATTTCTAGATGCTTATTTGTATTAAGTATGTGTATTATAATATATACGTACTCAGGTAACTAACTAACAAATAATGTTAGGCACATATCAAAGTAAGATCAACACAAATAAAGGAAAAAGTTTGAATCTTACAAATCAAATAAATTTATGATTGTTCAAATTAAAAAAAAAAACCAGATGATGATGTTTTGTGTTAGGGTATTGAAGAAACTTACTTTTAAGCCAACACAATACTCCAATAATTTTAATAAATCATCTTCTTGGTCCGTATTGACGCTTTCTTCAATAATAGAGCCGAGGCAAATGCGGCAAGCATTTAGGTTTAATACTTTATCAATTGCACATGAAGACATTCTAAACGCACTATTATAATCTAGTCTTATTAAATACCTAATATTTATTTAAATAAAAAAAGACTAGACAATGACCAAATAAACTGTCTCAAATCAAAACAATAATACGAACGAAAACAGAAATTGTTGACCTGACAGAGCTGACAGGTTATTTGTTGAATGTCAAAACTTTTGTTTTGACGTCTCCTTTTTTTGGAATGTATGCTCGGAGAATGGCAAAGAAAGCGTTGCGTGTACATCCACGTCTAAATAATCACAATCAAATTGTTATAAGAATCTTAGAAACTGAGTATTCGTTCTTCTTGTTATTATTGTATTCCCAATCTTCTTATTCTTTGTCTATAAATAATATGGGCCTAAACTCTTTGCATAATATTTACTCTTAGCCTAATGTCATAGCTGCCTAACCCTTTAGAAAGTAAAAGATTTCTTTGAATGTTGGGTCTGCCAATTTCAGAATCACGGCTTACTTCACAACATACTACTTTAAAAAATCGTATATGTTAACCTGGCATTGTAACTATGCAAATATAATATTATCATTAGGTTCATGAAAGAATAACATAAAATGTATATTCGTCAGAAAGTTGCGCGGGGTTACGAGGAAGTAATGATAATCTTCGAATTCAAAGTGAGAAGATATTCCACACACGTTCTGCACCGTGCGTCTGACTTGTACGTGCTTGTATTTGACTCTATCTGTACTGTGTGTTTATTGATTTTATATATGCTAAGCGCCCATTCAAGTTCTTATATTCAGCCTAAAATTTAAGCGTAGCATACCATAGCAACCGTATGTAGGTACCTAATATATATAAAGTCTAGGCGTATGTCACGCGGTTTCACCGCGTAGTTTCCGTTTCCGGGAGTAAAATATATCGTATGTTACTTGCTGATGTTGTAACTGTCTATTGCTGAAAGAATTTTCAAGATCAGTCTTGTAATTTTTGAGCCAATGCGTTATTCGCAAGAGAAATATATGAAGAAAACAGCGATTGTTAAAATTTTTTTGTAAGGAAAGGGCCGTGGTGACTTAGTGATTTGACCAGTCATCTGTTACACAAGCGAATCGAGCGCAAATCTCCATTGATTTTTTTCTAAAACGCTAAGTGCAGTTATTTGATTTACATAATGAGAGAACAAAAACATTGCTTCTGAAAAAATCGACGACGTATGTATAGTGTCCGAGACGGCAATGATCTCACCATCTGACCACGCTGAAATTTATTTATCTCCAGTGAAATATGGGGGTCACTGAAATTTGGGCTTTGCAGCACCTTTGCTTACTTCTTGTTTGTAGAAAAAATATTATAATAATATAAATACCAATTTATTCTTTAGAAGAGCTATGCGTTCTTATAAACAAAATAGTGACTTCAAAATAATTATTATATCTGTTATTTTTATGGATTATTAAGGATAGATTGTGTTATGGCTCTGTATAAAATATTCCCGGCAGTACCTAAGTAGGTAAGTCGCTTATAAAAGCCAGCAGCGTGTAAATAGGACCTAATATCTTTAGGGTTTTACCTTTATCTGTATTATGACGAAGGTCCATATAAAACTTTAAAACCTTTTGTATACTTTTGTTAGGTGGGCAACCTTTAATACTTTTAGGTTGCAAAAGCACCTTTATTGGATACAATGCTTACGAGCGCTCGCTTTTATCAAGTAATGGTACCTATTGAGGGGTATCTTTTGATAGCAGATGCGAAGGCCTATCTTGATGCCATTTCCACTTTTTATGGGACACGGTGTATACAAATTCAACTTGACACCCGATATCTAAGGTTTATATTCTAGAAAAGCGGGCTTTTAAGGCTGGCAATAAATTACTTTATGAGGTAAAAAAAATTACATGGACATTAAAGATTTCCAAACGGTAAAGACTGTTGAAATCGGTTACCTTTATTATAATGTGTAGATAAACATTGCCGGATTTGGAGGTCTGAGGGGGCAAAAAACAATTTTTTTACCTCAAATATTCTTATTATAAAAAAAATCGAATATTTTTTCTGTAGTTTATTTTGGAGTCCCCTCTTTTATGGACGCCCCCTTCCTTGTTATACATAGCACACTTCGAAACTAATTTACATTGATGGCATTCACTCCTAGGGGGCTTCAAGGAAACGTGAACTTAATATAAACACGTCTCGGAAATTTGGGAAAAATAAATTATGAAAAAATCTATAAAAGATCTATGATCTTTAAAACAAAAATAATTTAAAAATAAATCCAGAGCTTTAACGTGAAAACGTTGGCCCCCAGTATATATACATACACAAATAATGTTATGATGCTGTCACTCTGAATTAGTATTGCAATGTTGATAGTAGGGCCTCTGACCTATTACCTACCTTATCTGTCTATCTAATCTAAGTGTATAACCACTTTTTTTTTAATTGTTCTAGGAATTTTTGGTCTCGCTATTTATGTAAATAAATTCACATAAAGTAAAATCTATTCAATATGATAATATTTAAATAAGTCTATAAATTGATGGTATTACTGTCATTTTTAACCATACTTGAGTATATTAATGTGAAAGTATAAAGTATTAATAAGTATACAATGTACTATTTGTAATATTATTTAAATGCTTCTGCGCAGTCATACGGCTACCGATAGTAATTTGATAAAATATTAGAGTCGAAAATTTTAATGAAATAATTTGAGGTATGAAAATGTAGTACTGAAAGTTTTATTCAGTGCTTAGTTATATACATACTTATGCTCACGCCTTTATTCCCCAAAGGTGTAAGTAGAATTATTGTAATAACAACACCCACTATTCACCGAAGATGATTAAGTGTAACAGATACACGACGTGAGTCTATTGCCGTCTCAGGCGCTATACATACGTCTTTTAAATACTTCTCAGACATATGCAGGTTTCCTCATGATGTTTTCCTTCAATGTAAAAAGCACATGATGTGAAATCACTGACAAGTAAGTTTTTGAAAAACTCATTGTTACAGGCCCCGCTTGGATTCGAACTTGCGTAGCAGGCGACTGCTCAAACCCCACGGCCAAGTTGTCAAAGCTAATAATATTATTCGAAGCGTCGTTTGTAACATCTTTGCAACTCGTCGGGAAATCTAGACTAGCGTTAAAATCTTGAAACTTAATCTATAAATTAGTCAAAACCTAATTGAAATAAAAGTTATAATTGGTAAATCCTTAATTACTTTAGGCAATTAATTTTAATCTAATTAATAAAATTCCATTTCAGTTGTCAAAGTTTAATCGCGTCACCAAAATGTCAACGTCAAATGTTCATCATTAGAACTCCCTGTGTGGTTTATCTGTGGAGTGACATGGGGTATGGTGTTCCGGCGTTTAAGGTGTGACGTGTAATGTGTGGAGTTAAGACACCATGGTCGTGCGTCACTGAGGCAGGTGTCCGGAGCTATTTACCGCCCTAGTTATTCAAGAGCCGTACTAGGCCGCCCTTCCCCGCTATGGATCGAGGGGTGAGCCTGAGCGAGCAGTGAGATACCGTGTGCCGGCCCGCGCGGACGCTTGCACTACACTGCTACGCTCCCAGCGAAAAAGAGACGCACATACGTACTAGAGAAGGATTGAGAGGGACGACATCAACCTCAGTTTTCAACAGGTCGTTATTGTACGAAATGGTGATTCGGTGCAATCATACTCACTTCTGTTGTACTTTTATTAAATCCCGCTCAAACTTTTATGAGTTTCCTGTAGCTTCATAACGCTTTCGATGTTTCTTATTTTCATGATAATTCGCTTTTGCCCTCGTATTCTGTTTTGGACTGAGCACTTGTTGAATTAAAGGTGGAAATTGGAATGGTTCCGGTGTTCATAAGTATTGCTTACAAATATTCACTCGTAAAATACTTAATGGAATTAGCGACTTCTTCCATACCGTTGTGGAATGAAGGATAAAAAAGCACTTATCTTTCGATCGTTAATATCGTAATAATTATAATAATAATCCTTACGGTGAATCATTACATGTTTCGTTAAAAGTTTATCGGATTTTCGACGGAAATTATAATATTTTTATAACAAAAGATGCTCTGCAGAGATGTGCATAAAATGTGATACTTCTTGGCTAGACTATACTAGTCATTTTCTCTTCTTTACGCTTCTTTTTTACACTTGAAAAAATATAAGTGATATTAAAATAATTATAGAGAATAAATCCGAGATATTAAACTTTTACACCCGTAATTAAATTAATTAAATTGGTATAAAATATACCGGTATGTAATGCGTTCTACGCAGAATCATAAAAATTAATAAAAAGAAGACAATATTTTTACAAGTTGTATAATAAATTAGGATTAAAATATAAAATAATATGAGTATAAAGATATAAAGTATCAGGGTAGGTAGTAATCAGTAGTAATTTACTGAAAGTTTGCAATGTCAAAGAATAAAGTTAGTTTTTTGTATGACAGTGTCGGATGTAGATACGTCATATTCAACTGTCTCATAATATGAGTTAAACCGTATTGGCAAAGCTCCTGTATTATCTATGGATCGCTAAACAGTGAGAAGAGTCGTGAATATTTAAACGTAACTTCTTAGTTGAGTTGTTGTCGATTCAGGGCATGACTAGCCCATCGCTCGTGGCCGGGCTTCTTATAGATCGCTCCGCCATTTTACTACGACCCATTTCCGATAGTGGCCTATTTAAAAAAATCCTTACATACCAATGCGTTTGTAATATACACTAGTCACAGAATAGTATAATAAGTATAAGCAGTAGGGGATCTAGATATTTTTTTTTGAAATAAGAACGTTTGCTTCAGCGTAGGTTGTCAGTCTTAAAGTTATAACTACGAAAGTAATGTCAATTTGACGTTTAGAAAAAGGTCTGTGTTTCTTTTTTATTTATTTAATGGTGACGAGCTTGAGTACAGCTATTCCGCCAAAGTCAACTGGTTGTTCAGAAAAATGTCCGTAAAACATGTAAATGAATACGATGTGACACCCCTTACTGATATTACACCGGGGTCGCTTACTATCTCGTAGATGCGCGCGTGTGTTATTGCGAGCGATTTGTACCTTGATTCGGTACTGCATGTATAAGGCATTTTTTTATAAGTTGGCCACCACCGGATAGTATATTGGTCAATGCACTTGCCTTAAATTAAAATTTCTATTCGAAATATACTTCTATAATAGTATATTTTCATGCAGTATTATTTGTCTGTATGAACGCGTCATTCTTCTATACAATACGTTTCTTGATACGGTTTTTAGGAACACAGAAGTTGAACTCCAATTTACAGATAAAGAAATCCATACTATATTTAATATAATAGAGGAAAGTCGAAGATTTAAATAGTCTCAAAAATTGTAATCCGAAGCGATACGAGGGCAGGAGCCCTACTATTACCACTTATTGCCATAGTAGTTGAACTTTTAATATGATACAGATGTATATGACGTGTATAAGTCTGTCACTGTCACACAGTGGAACTATTATGGCAATATGAGCTGTTGTGCAAGATACGGTGGCAGATTTGCCTTCCGTCATGTTGACAGCTCTGCGTTAAGAAATGGGAGATTTAAAATAGTTCTAACTACTCTGTCTACATTTTTGTGACCATTGTACCGAAGAGATCATGATTGTTTTTTTAAATATTACTAGGCTGCAAACGAAGACAACAAGGTCTTGGGTTAAACCCCCCGACACACCCAGGTCGGGCAAAGTTTTATTGGGTTTTTCCATTCGTCATTTTCCAGCCGCAGCTGGATTCTGGATTAATGACAATAGCCTCGCCCGTATACTGGAGAAATGTGGATGTAATATAACTACACCTCTACCTATCCCTTCGGGGAATACAGGCGTGAGCAATTACGTATCTATGAGGTACTTACTTAATGATATGCCATGCATAGTGAATACCGTGTAACATCACAAATTATAATTACCACAACAAGACAATGGTAATATGGAATCATGGAAATATTTGACCCGGATTTTAATATCTGCACGTGGATAAAAGGAAAATCTTAATCTTAATATCATAAGATTAATCGTCTCGGCCATTTGTCCAACAAGTGACTGACTTCCATTTTTCAAAAGCGGTTCTTGGCTTGAGAAAATTAATCACGAACCGCTACTAAGATGCTACGCGGCTTCGTTAACTACTGAGTAGCAGTGCTACGCCGTAGCTTCTCACTTTGAATGTGGAATTAAATCTTTGGGTTTTGCAACAAAATAATAATAATAACTTTATTTCATAAGTAAAAAGTATTTTGTTTACATAGTTAGTGTTAGACATATGCTCACGCCTGTATTCCCCGAAGGGGTAGGCAGAGGCGTTGTAATAACAAAACCCACTTGTCACCGAAGATAATTAAGTGCCAACGTGACAGATGGTGAGTTTATCGCTGTTTCAGGCACTATACATACGTCTTTGAATTACTGATCCTAAGCAGGTTTTCTTTCGATGTTTCCCTTTACCGTAAAGCACGTGGTTTGAAATCATCGCACTTACGATTTTAGAATATTGGTACAAGCTGCTGGCATTCGAAGTTACACCAACCTCGGCCACCGCGGCTCATTCGGCCATGACTGCTAATCATAGTAATAATTACCTGATAATTCTTGAATGATTTATCGTCAGTATACTTAATTACTAATTGAGTAATAATTAGGTCTATACTGCTAAGTAGCTAAGTAGTACACGTTTCTTGACTTAAATAAATAATCAAATATCTTATTTCACTAACAGCTATTTATATAACCTAGATTTCCTGTGTTTGTGCTCTCGATAATTACCCACGTAAATACAAAAATAGATTCTACTTTATTTATGTTCTATATTGTTTTCCGTAATGTTAAAAGTCATGGAATCAATTGTGTCATCGTATTATTCTTACAATGAGCAGTTGCTTAGTAGCAGTGCCGTCACGAGCTATGAGGGCTCAGCGAAAATAGGGGGGGTAACTGCGCATATATTTATTCACGTTGTTTGGGGGATCAAACTAGGACTCACATACAAATGTCTGTTTTAATGTTACGTCAAAGAACAAGAAAACAAATACACGTATTTATGTCACGTGATACAACTTTCAATTGCGCGATCTATGTTACTACTCACGCCATCTACTTACAAAGAATGAAACTAAAAAATATTCATTAAAGGTACAATTCCAACACAAGTCGCGCCGTGCATAGAGACTGACTCAAAATATTACTACTTCAAGGTCAGCGCTCATACGTGACGGCACCTGTACAAGTTTATAATATACAATTTTACTAACGTTAATCTCTATGCTTTTCGTGCCAATCTAAAATGATTCTTATTACCTACGACGTAAATTAAACAGCAAATGTCAGAGCAATTTAGTTTTGAGTACTTCTTGAATATTGCATCAAAAATTAACGCACTGCTAAGTTAACTTTGCTGTATCTAATTTCAGTTTAGAATTTAGACTCGCCCTCGCAACTGATACAAAGGCGTCATCATGTAAAGACTTTCTAAATAACAAAGAAGCGGTACAGAGATTTTTGTTTGAAATAATCTTTAGAAGAATGAAAAAGGCTTATTCCCAGACATCCATGATTTTATTACCACCACCTCCCACAGCTTTTGTTTTGGTACACAAATGCATTCCCGCGACATTTAAAAAAAATTATGTCGTTGAGGTTGCGGGTGTATGAAATTTATTTTTCAAATGTACTGTGGATGTCTGGGCATAAGCCAAAAAAAAAATACTAATCATTATATATTTTTGTCATGGCTTAATGTTTTAAGTAGATTACGCTTATTTATAGGGTTTCCCTTTTGTTGAGCACCAAGGAGATCAATTGATGCTCTTTATTGTTGAACTGAGCTGGTTCGCGTCGGGTTTGGAACTGAATAAAACACCAATGCAAATTGAACTGAATACGAACTCGATGTCGATCTCATTGTATTCGATTTCTTTGGTCTCGATCTCATTTATTGTTAAATATTTGTACTATTGCGTGGAGAATATCGATAGCGCGATCTAATTATTACAAGCGCCATCTAGTGAACTTGAGTGAACTAATAAGTATAATGCAGTTCATATCAATCAATCCTCCTTGGAAAATAATGATTTGATATTCGCTTTGTTTTAAATTGTTCACGATAGCGTTAATAGTGAAGTCTTATCCCTTTGGAGACTCTTCTGGGAAGGCACACATTTATTTATTCTATTTAAAAAAACGCTAGCTATTCGAATCCAAACGGCCATGTGTATGATGTGTTGAAAATGTCCTAAAATTTTCCTTATTTAAGGACATTTTCAACACCTCATAAAAGATAATTTATCCCCAGTGCTCACACAGGGTGCAGTTTTGCATCGGTGCCATATTTAGTGAGATCAGTATATACATAATCAACAGTTATTGTATAAAAACTTAATTATATATACAAGGAACCCAAAACTAATTACAAGTAGAAGTATATACTTTCAATAGAACAAAAATCAATCATTTTGCTGTCAGCAAAAATAGAGTGCCCGGGTAGCTGGGTTGGAATACGAAACTAAGCTTATTTACCTGTTGTGTGCTATGCACGACACATATTTTTTAAAACTGGAACATACAACTCAATTCTTTTCTAACAAACTTAACAAAATACGTTTATAATTTCATGATTGATTTATGGCCTATTTAATGTGTATCAACCATCGGAAATATGGCACCAATGAAAAACCACATCCTTTAGGTAGTGATAAATACATGGTAATCAGTCATTTGTACGCATAAATCCAATATGTTTTCCATGCATGGAAATACAGTGTTATTACCCTTGGCTACCATGCATGCAAATTACCTAGTTAAAGAATTCCTGCTACCACCGGTTTTGCACAGCAAAATAAAAACTTAAGCTGTGTATCTCATATTATAAAATAATAATTTTATTCTAACTCAATACTCACTTATATCGTGTGAATTAAGTCGATACTGCCGTCTGCAGACACCGCTGGTCTAGTGGTTTGTATATCTAACTACTGTACTAGGTGTCACGGTTCGATTTGTATTTATCTTCTCTGTATGGTATGTATTTACAAAAAAAGGTAGTTATTAATTTTTACAATACGCCCAAACATTATTTATTTATTACTAGCGGACGTCACGCTGTTTCACCTGCGTAGTTCCCGTTCCGGTACGGAGTATGGGAATAAAATATAGCCTATGTTAGTCATTGATAATTTAGCTATTAATAGCTGAAATATTTTTTAAGAGCGATCTACTAGTTTCGGAGGCTATTCAAAACAAATCTCTCTTCTTATAATATTAGTATAGATTTTAATTGAATCTGAAAGTATGTTGGCATTTACGTGCGTTTTAGCAAGCGACTCAGAAATGTAGGCAGCGGTGTTATAGCATAACTGGTCTGGCGTGTATTCGATGAATACCGTTTTCGTTTAACCGAGGAATAAAAATTATCATTTTAGATAGCAAGCTATTCGTCGGATAATGTAACAATTGTGACATACCTACTAATTATTTGGCTACATAAACAACACGTAACTTAAAAAATATTGTCAAGATACCTAAATGTCATTTGCATGATGACAGATGCTTTTGTCCTGTTCTAACATTAGAGTGTACAATATATTTGTTTCATATGTCAGAAGTTGAATAATTGGAACCCAAAATAACCAACCGATAAACAGCCATTTAAATCTATTCGTGGAATTCATATCTGACGTTTCTAAAAAACTATCTAGAAATTGGGCCTAAATTAAATATGAATATTCATATTAGAATCGTTGGAATATGACCTTTATAAATTCGAGCATACCCTGAATTTATTTTTGATGGATATAGCTCCTGGAACAGTAAGTATTGTTACGAAAGCATTATTGTAAGTGGGTGTAAAGTTAAAACCCACACACGCACTTTGATCCTACATCAAGTGTCTTAAGTTCACTTATCTTGGATATTATTTAGACAGGTCAGTGTACTCAATAATGAGGATATTTCCAGAACGCTTGTTTTTCATATTATATCTTGCTAAACGTCAGTCGTATGAACCAAAGAATCCTCTCTATTGTATAGATCTGTAGCTTCCACCCACGGCCTCGCGTGATATTCGCAGAGAATAATAAAGTTTCACAGAAACTAAACTCTCAATTTCACACTCTTAGGGGTGGAAACTCCTTGCTTTGTTAGATGCCTACACCTCACAAAGAAGACCCTCCAAATTTTATGTTATCTATCAGTGGTTTAGGATGATAAATCAGTCAGAACTTTGAATTTTATAAAATATAGAGGATTGTTGCAATGTTGCTCTTTGGATAAATACCTTGTTACTTGTTCGGTAGATTTCGGTTATTACAAAACTTACCCCTTAGTAAGTACAGATCTTGGAACAGGGGGCCTACTATCATCTGTCTTAGCAGAACGTACTAAGGACTTCTGAGCTTTGACAATTCATTTTAACTAAACTAAACCAAAACTAGATCTATAGATATCTCTCTAGTACTCATATCTATCTAGTACTCACTAGAACGGTCATCATCATCTCCCTGGCCTTATTGTTAAGGTCGGAACTTGATTCATCCTGTCACTGATCACCATATTCTTATGCGAAGCGACTGCCATTCGACCTTCGTAGCCACTTTTACGAAGAAAATCAGTAATCTATGATAAACAAGTCGTCAGATTTTCGTAGGCCTCCGACTGACTTGTAACAGCTGCCATAGTTAAATATCAACCTGGACCGACGACTTTACGTGGTATCCGATGCACGGAGGGAACTTGGGCGTTCACCCATCCAACTACTGGCATGGGTTATGGTTGCTTAACATCGCTGATCGAATGATATGTGCAATAGCAACTGTGTCGTGAGCTCGTCAGAACGGTAACTCTAGCTAATTCAACAATGTCGATACCATTCATAGTCAAGAATGGATTACTTCCCTAAAGTTTACATTGCGGCCTATTGTACAATTGAGCGATTTGAAACTCTAAAACAAACGTACTAAAGTGGATTAGGCTTTATCTGACTTCAATAAGCCTACCCCGACCCGCAGTTAGTTGAAGTTAGCTATTGTTGTACTTTGCATATTCGATTAATCGTTATTTTACACAAGAAAAACCATAACTGGCCGATTTTTATAGAATACTTTGGGAAACCAATTTTTTTTAATGTAGATTCAAACTGTTCGGCTTAAGGTTGCGCATAATTAGTCTGTTATCCTAGAGTGTTTTCTAAGTTCAATGCTCTAATTTGAGATATTTTTCCGGAAAATATTATACCATAACAAAACACCACGATTTTTATTTCATTTTAAGCCGCTTACCGCATAAAGGTAGGTACAGTCGGGTACAGATGCGTTACAGTTAAATCCGCTCAGATTGGATCGGTTGGCACGACCAGCCAGGCTTGTGTGTGGTAAATAGAGTTAGGCACTTCGATCTGTATAACGCAAATCCTGCGAGGGGTTTCAATATTTACGCTATTGATGGGGGATGGGATTAGTTCGCTTAACTGTTATAATTGGTTACGTAGTACAAGACAAATACAAGTTCCTTTTTTGCGTATTAGAAAAAAAAACAGTCATCTATATTTTCTGCATACACCACTTCTCTTCTTATCTTCGGGCATACGGTCATCGGCTTAAGCAGAACGTATTGAGAACTTCTTATTTTCAACGTTTCATTTCGTGATATTTGAATTAATCGTCTAAATTAAGAAGTTAGTAACACGTCACTACTATAACGTTGGTGGTAGGCCCCCTTATCTTCTCTTCTTATATTCTCGTCTTACGCCATGCTAGAATATAAAATGGCTCGCTTGCCCGAGCCGAGCATCGGACTTAGGATGGTCAACTGATACATAAATGTACACACTCACGATATACCGAGCAGTAACCGAGTGGCGGCCGAGTAAAGGTCTGTGCTACAGCTACGAAACTCGGCTTTGTTCTAGAAATGCTAGCAATACATATACATATATATGTTAATCTTAAATTAAGTAAGTAAGTTCTTATGAAGTAATAATATATCGGTTTAAAATTGACAAAGTTTCATACAAACTTTCATCCCCTATTTTATCCCCTTGGGGATAGAATTAATCAAAATCCTTTCTTAGCGGATGTCTACGTCATAACATCTACCTGAATGCCAAATTTCAGCCCGATCCGTCCAGTGGTTTGGGCTGTGCGTTGATAGATCACTATATCAGTCAGTCAGTCAGTCAGTTACCTTCGAGTTATATATATTTAGATTATTGGTAGGGAATGCAATGCATGTAGTTCTAATCTCGGTGGGATTAGAACTTGCGTCGCTTGTATTGCCGGCGACGACTCAAACCATTTGATCATGGCGGTGGTATGTTTCCACCATCGTCTCATAAAGGTTTAAATGAAAAGTGTAAGTTTAGGAGTGTACTTAAGTTAGCTTTATAAAGTTTAAAAATAACGATAAACCAGTAAACAGGTCAGCTACTATCATGATAAGGCTTTTAGTATAAAAAGGTTGCATTCTTTAAAGAATTGAACAGTGTAAAGAAAATCAAAATTATACGCTTTGGAAGAACCGGAATAACCCGGGCATAATACAAATATTCAGTCATCCAAGGGGCAATAGAATTAAATTAGTTGTTCCCAGTAAAAAGGTTTACGAGTTTGGAACAGCCCCGACACGAGGGTTTTAATGAGTACCCTCCGTGTCTCTGACATGTGTTTAAGTTACAAACACGAGAATTTACCATTTGTCCGAGTTATGTTACTCTCAGATACTATTACAATTCACGAGTGTGATTAAGGTCGGTCAAAATAACTCAATTGGACAGCTGGAAAATGAATTAATAGTTGCCTCTATACCTATTTTGCAAGTATATATCTATATCTTCGTATAAATAGTTTTGATTACACGTGTTCATTTTGTGTCGATATGTTAAATGGTTCTTTAATGTTTTCGATATACATTTTCTTATAATATGAAGAAAATTGTTTGTTCGGCACCTTAGTGATACAAAAAACATCAAAGATATTTTAGTTTGTAGAAATAATCAAACGACCGCACCTATACTGAACATTTGGAAACTTACAATTATATCGAATTATAAAAAAAAGAATAACTAATAGACTGTAACATTCTCTGAGTAACAAAGGCTATACTAATATTATAAAGAGGAAAGGTATGTATGTTTGTAACGAACTGGCTCAACAAGTACTGGAACGAATTTAAAAATTCTTAAATTTACTACATAATGTCTGTGTTATTTCTATTCCCAATCTATCTATATCGAACCAGATAAAAAAAATGTCTGTTTGTAATTCCAAATTAACAATTTTTCACTTAATGCATATAAAATATGCAGTACTCTCTAGTAATATGTATATACAGTACTCTCATAAAAAAATAATTAAAATGTTTTCGTAGTATGTCTGTTTGTTCCGGCTAATCTCCGAAACAGCTGCACCGATCTTAGAGGGCCTCCACAGGCAAGAAACTAATGTTACAAGGAGTAACTTAGTTATATATTAAAAATCTTTAGGACTCCACGGGCCATCCACGAAATTAAGTCTACGCGGGTGAAACCGCGGGGCGCAGCTAGTCAACTAAATAATATCTGTGTTATATCCCCAATGCGCTATAAAGCTTGTTTGAAATCAACAACTAAGTAAGTGCTACCTACATTCGTTTGTACGCTGTTATTAAAAACAAATTAGACTGGCTTTTGATTTGAAACATTGTATAGAAACATGAATGTTGAATGAGGTGGGTTGAGGCGAACACCATTGCTCTCATCGGAGCAGAGGTCATTAAAATCCCCCAGCGTTTGTGTTAAAATAAACATGATGTTGTTTATTTTAACGCAAACGCTGTGAGATACACGGAAACATCAAAGGATTTAAAATTAAATTTGACTAGTTGTTACTAGTGATTTCGTTTGCGTTTAACTTAAGAAACACGTTAGACCATTTCGAGTCCGAGTCGAGCGTGTCTAAAATAACAACTTTTCCACAAACGCATATGAAAATATTTACGGTACTGATGTAAAAAACCTAATTTATAAACTTTTTCGCTGTTTGTCTGTCTGTTTATTCCGGCTAATTTCTGAAACGGTTGGATCGGTCCAACCGTGCAGCAACTCTGCCAGTGAAATTCCCGTTAAAATCGGTTTTAACGGGAGTTTCACTGGCAAACTGATGATCTAAGGCATAACAAAGATTAGTTTAAATAATATATATGATTGCTAGCTGTGCCCGGCAAACGTTGTATTGCCATATATATATTTGGGGTGGTCATCCTTATCACTTAGGGATATGGAAAATAGATAGTAGCATGGAAAATAGATTGAATACGCATATAAAATTTGGTAAAAATCGGTAAAGCCGTTTCGGAGGAGTACGGTAACTAACATTGTGACATAGAAATTTTATATATAAGATTCATAAAGTTATAAAATTCCAGCAAAATCATATATACATATATACATAATTATACCAATATAACATCGGAACAATGCTCTCCAATTAGGTTTGTTTAAAAACTTATTCAAAATTATTCACAAGTTGAACGAAACGTCAATCTCTAAAGTTCAAAGCTAACGCGTAATTTTAATTATTAACATGTGAGGAAGTTTGCATAAACATCCTCCGATAAGGAAAAGGCCCTGTTTCCCAAACATTGTAAACACAATGGAAATTTTACTCAAATACATTTCGCTATATGTAATGTATGTATAAGTGTATTTTGTTGGATAATTGAAAAGAAGACAACCACCGCTAATTAATGCTATTTTTGTTCTTCTTATATAAAATATTCCTAAAATTACTCTCTTATTCATCTTTGCATCCTTGGAGCATGTCCTCTGCTGCTCTTGCAGGCTCAAACAGATCAGATTCCTACCACGAAGATATCAATACATCTTCTATCTAAAACTATAGAGATAAATGAAATTGAAGTATCTGTTTGTAATTACAAATATATAGATTTTTACTAAATGCATAAGAAAATAAAATAAATGCGCCTCTTTGTCTGTTTGTTTCAACTAATCTCTGAATCGGCTGGACCGATTTTAACGGGTACTGGCAGATAATTTTAACGGGAGTTTCGTTGGGGATGTTTCAAGGAGTACCATAGTCTACTGAGTTAGACGATTAGGCAGGCCGCGAACATATTTAAAAATCGATTTATTTATCAGTTTAGTAGATGTAGATGGAAAATCTGTAAGCAAAAATTAGTAAAATATTCATATCATTTAATGATTTCTCAGCCAATTTGTATAATTACCTCATGCGAAATATACCTACATACTGAATAATTGTGAATACTGAGAAATATAATATTTTCATACCGAGGCAGGTTGTTGTACTTAGCTCGCATAACTTCGCGCTTGATACAACTTTACTAATTAACTTCTCACTAGCTTGTTACAAGTTTATCGTTACGACACGCACTCTGTGAAGCGTGTGGAAAAAATACGTGTCCGTTACATTATTCATGGTCAGCTATTATATCCCCATAAATAGTAAGTATTATGTTAGTTATGAGAGCCGTGGTGGCCTCGGGGTTTGAGCAGTCGCCTGCTACGCAAGCGATGCCAGTTCGAATCCCAGCAGGGCCTGTACCAATGAGTTTTTATAAAAATTTAAGTGCAGTGATTTCACACCACGTGCTTTACGGTGATGGAAAACATCGTCAGGAATTCTGCATATGTCTGAGAAGTCATTCAAAGACGTATGTATAGTGCCTGAGACGGCGATGGACTCACCCTCTGTCACGGTGGCACTTATCATATTCTGTGAAATGTGGGTGTTGTTGTTACAACACATCTGCTTACCCATTCAGGGACTCTTGTGGGATGGCGTCAGCATATATATTATGTTAGTTATTAACTAGCTGTGCCCTGCGAATTAACCCGCGTAGACTTAATCTCATGTGTAAGTAATTATTTCGTGGAACCCTATTTCTTTATCTGATGTTACTCTTTGTGATAAATATATGGAAATAAGTCGAAACAGACGGACAAGGAAAAAATTAAGAATATTTCTCTTTGATGCTAGGAGCGAATATACTTTCATATGTACACATTTAGCGAAGATGTGTAGAAGCATTGCTTTGCCAACTACATAAATATTACGTCGAAATATGAAAACCAATTTAAATTTTTCATCATCAAAGGCTCTTTGGAATTAAAATTAACAAAGTACTTTTAAATCGTCAGAACGACCCGATTGACCAGGATTATACATGCTACCGCCAGGAATCCTGCTTTTACTGAGAAGAACCTGGCAAGAAACACAGAAATTACTCTTTTCGAAAAAAGTATACCATCTTCAGTTGGTAATACAATATAAATCATAAAGAAATATAAGCCCATGGACTCAGTTCCACAAAAGTCTATAGTAAAAATATAATAACTAAAAGTAGGTACTACGTATTATTATGTGGCTTGAGATGACCCCCTTTCAATCAGACAAGCAGCACATGTTCACAAGTATGACGACAATGCCAGCCGTCGCCCTCTTTCCCCTATCTTTTGGCAGATAAGATTATCTTTTATTATTTTTAAATAAGTTAGCATCGCGAATTAAAGCTTTCGATAAAATTAAATCAACGTATAATAATAATATACTTTACGCGAAGGGATACAAAATGTAAGCGTGGCATGTAATATAATATTTTCATTTCCACGTGCAAATTTACATCGAATTTAATATAAACGGATTTTTCTGTAAAAATCGCACCCGTACTGGGTGCGATAATCACATTTAGCGAGGCGATCAAGTCAACCCACGTTGTTGATACAACATTTAAGGTATGTGCCAACGGTTGCAAATGGGCTGATAAAAACTCAACAACTTTCCAACGACGTGTTAAAAATAAACACCATAATATGGTGGAAAAAAGCAAGGGATGCATGCAAACACCGAAATATCTACGAAACGTGCAATCTAAAATGTTTGGTTTAGATATATGCCTTGTTAAAATGTATCTGTTTGTAATTCTACATTAACAGCTTTTCACTAAATGCTTTTAAAAGTCTAAACGTTACTAAAATAAAAAAGAATATATAATTGTCTATCTGTTTATTTCGGCTAATCACAGAAACGATTAGAACGATTTTAAAGGGAATTCCACTGGCATATAGTTGATTTTACAAGGAGTTTCTCAGGAAAGCCACTCATGAAATTAAGTCTAAGCAAGTGAAACCGCGGTCTGAATGGTAGGCTTGATGATAAATTTAGGCCAACATAAATTTATCATCAACTTCACTCAATCAGCATGCCGTGGTGGCCGTGGGGTTTGAGCAGACGCCTGCTACGCAAGCGACGTAAGGTCGAATCCCATCGGGGCCTGCACGAATAAATATCTCTAAAATATTGTGATTACACAACAGGTGCTTTGCGGTGAAGGGAAACATCGTGAGGAAACCTGCATATGTCTGAGAAGACATTCAGAGATTTATGTATAGAGCCTGAGATGACGATAGACTCACCATCTGTCATGTTGGCATTTGATCATCTTCGGGAAAAATAGGAGTTGTCATTACAATCTGCCTATTTCTGCGGGGAGTATATCTATTGTTAATTGTGTCTATGTATCTTTTTTTCATACCCCTCAATGATAAGGGTGATCCACCCCAAAAAAAAATTACAATGCAACGTTTGCTGGGCATATTCTGTTGTTATTTAAAAATCTTGTTTGTTACGAGTGTCAACCCTGTGTAAAGTAAGGTTATACAGCAAGGGCGTGTCTCGAATGTAGGTTATAGCGAACACACCGTACTTGTTGCTTCGGTACCAAGTAGGGTACGTTGGCTGTTTGATTTGTCAATTGATACACTTTCCGCGACACACCCAGCCATTTCATTATTAAGTACCTTCTACTAATGTTTGTTGATGATTTTGATGAAGGACAAACTTGTATTTAACGACTATAATGTAATTGTTAGGTATAAAATAAATGTGCTCACGCCATCCCAGAAGCGTCTCCGAAGCAGAGGTGTTGTAACAACATCACACTTTTCACCGAATATGATTGTTTGCTAATGTTAGAGAGGGTGAGCCGTTTACAGGCATTTTTAGGTATCTGTACCCTAAAGGGTAATCAATGGGACTTTATTAGTAAGACTTAGTTGTCCACCTGTCTATCTGTCTGTCCGTCAGTCACCAAGCTGTATCGCATGAACCGAGATCCTTAAACAGTTGAAAGTTTCTCAACTTATGTGTTATATAAAAAAAAAGAATACAATATTTTTTTAATTAGGGATTAGGGATTCCTATACAACAAACATGATGTTTTTATAGATCGCACTTGCCTTATTTATTTTACTTATAGCCGTGTTGGCTGCAAGTTCTAGTATGGTCTGAAACAATAAAGTTCCTTATCTTGCATGAAATGATGAAATGTGAGTTTGTCAATTTTGTTCCAACATTTTAGTCATAACTGGTCTAAATGTCTGTGAAGAAATTCAAATATAATCAAACACTCAGCATTTGGCAAGAAAATAATTTTCCTTACTCGCATCTAACTCCTAACGTTTTGCGACACCATAACGAAACGTTAAAGCTCAGAAGTTCTTAATACGCGCTGCTTAAACATATAATGGTAGGCCCCCTGTACATAATACTTAGATACGGTTTGAAACAACTCACAACAAGTGACGTAAGCGAAGCCGGGATTGTACAAAAGGGTGATTTAGTACTAAAATCCCTTTTATGTGTCTTTAACCGTAATAAAACGGTGTTAAACTAGAGAGGCAGTATAATAGACGGTCAGCGTCTTACGTCCTCTGTTGATTGATAAATCTTAGCTCAGCTAATACCCAACCCTTTGTAACGCATCCATAAAATACCCGTAATTATGTGACGTGTTAATGTTACTTTAGCTCAGGGGCAAGCGCTGAAATATAGCCCGTGAAAGATTTCAATCTTCGAATTAACACGCGTCCATAAATCTATATCTATACAAATGAATAAAATGTGTCTGTTTGTAATTCCATTTGATTTTAACGGGACTTTCACTGTAACAGCAAATTTTAAAAAGAGTACATTTATTTAAAAAAAACATCCACTGGTCACCCATAAAATTAACTGTACACGGAAAAAACCACGGGGCTAGTTAATATCTATAATGATCATAAGACTAGCAATATACAATTAGACAATACTAGCTGCGTTGTCTGTAATAGCTATATTATGGTACCTCTTGTTTCACCCGTGTCGCATTAAATTCTTCAAATAAAAGTAGCCTTAGTGTTTCCTTGTAATACAGATAGCTGTCAGTGAGTCCCGTTAAAATCAGTCAAGAAATTTCAGAGGTAGCCGGAACAATCCGATTTAAAAAAATGTTTATGTTATATACCCTTTATACTTGCATAACATACATTTAGTGAAAGCTGATGATTTGGAACTACAAACAGACACTTGAATTTTATATCTGTATATGTATAGTAAGATATATATTGTATAGAATAGAAATAGATGTTGATAACCAACCATAAGACATGATATCTACTACTTTGAACGTAATAAATAATCTTCAGCATTGTCCGATTTTCTCTAATTAAAAATATTAATTAACCACTTATTTTATATTACATAATAAATAAGTTAAATGAAGCACAGTTATTTACGGGCGCAGTTGTAATATCTTTTGCTAACGGAAGCGCTATTTAAATAACAAATGTGCACGGAACACGCAGGAAATTATGCGCATTTCCGCAATGCAAATAATGACGTATGGTATAACATGGGCACTGTACTTATAAAGGTCAAAATCGGAACTCATAATTATGAGGATACAAAATATTTTTTTGTTTCCCTGGATATCATCGCAATTTTTTACGTTTTCATGTGCCTACATTACGAATATGTTCATGAAATTTCTCAATGTGCTCGTATTACATGATTTTTGAACTAATATTTTGAACAATTATCGATATGTTAAGAATAAAATTTAATTTTCTAAGTGAGGATGAAATATTTTTTTATCAAATCTTACAAAATCGTTGATAGTTTCATGAATTGTGTGAATAAATCATTTTCGTATCTAGGACCAGTGAATAGAAGTGCACGAAGTGATGCATTAATTTGGATGGAGCGAGAGAAATATGACAAGATTATATTAAGTTTGTGGTAGACAATAGTCTTTGCCTACCCCTACGGGATGAACCCTCTGCAATCCGTGCAGGTGCCATCTGAGCTTCTCGTGATCTTGCCTCATGCGTGGAATCTTGCCTTCCCTTGTTTTGCGGTTATAGGGGCCGCCTGGCGCCATCTGTTGGTTGGTGTATCCAATTTCAACTGATACGTCTAAAGTTATATTTTGCTACATATCAAATAGATGACGCAACTCCGATCTAAATATTAGATTTTTATGTATGCTTAAAAATCTAATATTTACATTCTAATTTCTTAAAAATATTCAGGAAATTACGAACACGGGGCCTTAAACTCACGACCTCTACAAACCGTGCAGTTTCTCTGCCGTATTTGAAAACCCTGCACTTTGAGATTGACCACGTCATATCCACACTTTCAAAGTGATTACAAAACCTTGACGATATAATAAATTTAAGCCCAATACAAACGCGTATTCCAATTTCCCGTATTCATTAATAGGCGAAAATCGATTTATTTATCTTGATGTTGGAGGAAGTAGTCAGAAATTTAGTATACAATATTCACGTGTAATTAATCTGATAGGATGCTCCAATCAAACAAATAAGTCGATGTGCTATCGTTACTCTTAATACTACTTAACTTAATACTACTTCATAATAGTAGCAACAACCTGCCCCAAGCTCAGCATAACACAACGATACAAACTGTGGTATTCTCAGACTGTATGGGGAAAAACCTAGGTCAATTATTGTACACCCATATAACAGGCGAAGTAATTAATTATTGCATGCCCGGGGCCACATACAACGAAATAGTTCATAAAATTAAAAGCTTCTCACTTGGTGCCCATGTAAATATTGTAATATTAATAGGAAATGGTCTAGGTATTAACAAAAAATATCTATTAAGTAGCTTGGAGCTTTTCTCCCAATTAAACTGTGGGAAAATAATGTTATGTGCTTTCCCATATTCTGAATGTTACACAGATAGGCAGAACCAATACATAAGTAGGTTAAATAACCTACTGTACACGACGTCCCGTCATAGTGACGATTTTATATTTTTTGACACTAATAAATTTATTAGTGGACTTAGAGTAACTAGGGATTCGTTTTATATCCCTAAATCATGTCTCAAACTGATTGCTACCTTGGTAGCTTACAATATTAACGACGTTATAGCAAATATAACAAAACATAGGTTAAGGAATGTATCTGAGCATAACAGTACTGTTAACACTCCTATTGGTGTTTTAAACTAGTACAAGAGACAATAGCTGAGCCCAGTGTCTCTCAGCGTTGTCGCTTAAATGTAGTTCATCAGAACATACAGGGCTTAGCTGGCAAAGAATTAGAGATAGACTTGTTTTTAGAATATCACAATGTTCACATTTTATGTTTAACTGAACATTGGCTAAAGAAGCATGAGCTTTTGCTCACTAATACTAAGTATAGACTTGCGAGTGCATTTGTCAGACGTTCAGCAATACATGGAGGCTCATTGATTATTGTTTCAAATGAAGTAAAATTTAAGGAACGTAAAGACATAGTTAATATTTCCGTTGAGCGCACAGCTGAGTTATCGTGCATCGAACTCGACAAATTTGTTATTATTTGCGTGTACCGTCCCCCTTCAGGGAACTTTTGTTTATTTGAATCTCTGTTAGAAGATGCTATTAAGCGTGTTAGTGTACTTAATAAAAATATAATAGTTTGTGGCGACTTTAACGTTAATCTGCTAGACAGTGGGCCATTAACGGTTAGGTTAGTAAGTCTTTTTAATTCATTTAATTTAAAGCATTTATTCTCTGAGCCTACTAGAATCACAGCAACTACAGCCACATGTTTAGATAATATATTTTGCGACTGCGAAGCCATAGATAGTGCTATTATTAGTGATATCACATCTGACCACTGTGGTCAAAAGATGACTGTTTTATATAAATGTCAATCAGATATACAAAAAGTAACATGTAGACCTATCACAAAGAAACGGTTAAATAATTTTAAATCTAATATAGAAAGTAAAATTCCATATTTGCGATGTTCACAAACTGATCCCGATAAACGTTTTAAAAGCCTATTTCACCTTATAAAAAATGAGTTTAACAGTACCTTTAAACTTAAACCGGTCCATAAGAACATTAAAGCAAAATTTAATGAATGGGCAACTCCAGGTATATGCATTAGTAGAAATAGGTTGTATGAGCTATATGGGTTGAAACAATGTAATCATAACCCTGAATTTCTAACTTATGTACGGGCTTATTCAAAAACCTTTAAAAAAGCTTGTATAAAAGCTAAAGCTCTATATCTCTCGTGCAAAATTAAAAATGCTGATAACAAGATTAAGGCTACATGGAATATGATCAATGCGGAGACAGGGAAGGTAAAAAGTCGCGATACTCGAATAGCCTTAAATATTAATAATAATCTAATCCGCGATAATATTCAAATTGCAGAAACGTTTAATAACTTTTTTATTAACATTCCTGTAGTTACAACTTGTTCCTTGCATTCATCTTCTTCAGACGCCGAATCTCTTCTTAAGTCAAGTGTGTCAGAATGCGACGCCGGCTTTTGTTTTTGTTCCGTTACCCCATTAGAAGTGATTAAGACATTTAAAAGTTTAAATTTAAAAAAAACGGGTGACCTGTGGGATATATCACTAAAAGTATTACAAGATATAATAGATATAATAGCTCCAAGTCTAGCTGAAATTTTTAACAATTGTATTAAATTAGGTAAATTTCCCGATTTGATGAAATACAGTAAAGTTATACCATTGTTTAAAGCTGGTGATATTAATGATCCCAATAACTACAGACCAATTTCAATTTTACCTGCTCTTAGCAAAATTTTTGAGAAAATCATGTTAAATCAGTTAGTTATACATTTCAACATGAATAAGATTTTACACAATGAGCAGTATGGCTTCACCAAAGGTCGGTCGACTACTGATGCCGGTGTTGCACTTCTTCGACATGTATATAGGGCTTGGGAGAAATCACATGATATGATAGGTGTATTCTGTGACCTATCTAAAGCGTTTGATTGCGTACATCATGAGACATTATTGCTCAAATTAAAACACTATGGAGTCAAAGGTACTGCACTCGATTTAATTAATTCATATTTAAGTCAGAGGGTACAGAAAGTAGAGGTAAATGGCGTTAAGTCTTCCGGGTCCCCGGTTCTAATGGGCGTTCCGCAGGGATCAATATTAGGGCCTTTTCTGTTTCTGATATACATTAATGATTTACCGCATTTTGTTCAGAATACTTGTGATATTGTACTGTTCGCTGATGATACATCACTCCTGTTTGAAGTTAACAGAGCTAAAACGGATTATGATGATGTAAACAGTGCCCTTGACAAAGTATTGAAATGGTTCACTGTAAATAACTTAGTTTTGAACGCAAAAAAAACAAAATGCTTAAAATTTACTTTACCTAACGTCAAACCTGTTCCGACCAAAATTATGATCAATGGTGAAGAACTGGATATTGTGGAGTCAGTAGTTTTTCTAGGTGTAACACTCGATAATAAACTTCAATGGGGCCCACATATATCTAGTCTAGCTGGGAAACTCAGCTCAGCAGCATATGCAGTTAGGAAAGTAAAGCAATTCACTGATGTAGACACGGCACGCTTAGTTTATTTTAGTTACTTTCATAGCGTTATGTCGTATGCCATCCTGCTTTGGGGCAAAGCTGCCGATATAGAAGCCATATTTATATTACAGAAAAGGGCTGTAAGATCAATCTATAACTTAGGATCTAGAGCATCTTTGAAGGAAAAATTTAAAGAAATAGGAATTTTAACAGTGGCTTCGCAGTATATTTTAGCAAATTTATTACTTGTACATAAAAATATTAATTCTTTTCAAAAGAAGTGTGATGTACATAATGTCAACACAAGGCACAAAAATAAAATAGTAGTACCTACACACCGCTTACAGAAAGTCCAGGGATCATTTTTAGGGCAATGTATACGCTTTTATAATAAGTTACCTACATGTATTGTAAATTTACCCTTTGATAAATTTAAAGAGACTGTAAAATCTGTATTACTTAAAAAGGGTTATTATACAGTTAGTGATTATATATGTGATAAAGAAACTTGGAATAATGTATTACCAGATAAATATTGTAAGTAGTCTCATGGACACTGTACTTATGTTACAATTCTTAATATTTATTAGTTTTGATCTTTGTTTGACTGGCTTGAGTTGTCAGGCTCACTAAAATGCCTTTGCTTGCGGCGGCGTCTGGATGACGGGTTGTCCACTTCCCTCTATGATGGTTGAGGAGGTCAATGGCTGGCATTCACGTCATACTTGTGAACAGGTGCTGCTTGTGGGGGCTGGTCATCTCAAGCTACGCATTTAGTTATAAGTAGATGTACTAGATTTTTAGTTATGTTAATTTTTATCGACATTTGTGCATTGGAACATTGTACATGAGCTTACGTTTTTTTAAATTATTTATTTTGTATTCTTTAAATTGTATAATATTTTTGAAAAGAGTAATTACTGAGTTTCTTGCCAGGTTCTTCTCAGTAAAAGCAACCTTCCGAACCTGGCGGTAGCATGTATAATCCTGTATAATTGTGTCATTCTGACGATTTGAAAGTGCTTTGTAAAAGTCTAATCGAATAAAGATACTTTTGACTTTGACTTTGACTTTGACTTGAAATATGAACATTTTAAATATTGCTAGAATCACATTTTAAGTTATAATACTAAACTAGGGCAGGGACGTGCATTGGGTTATCAGAGGGGTAGGCATAAACAATAATTAGGTAGGCAGGTTAAATACATATCAATGTGGTACGGCATAAGTATAAACGTTTTGTTATAGATACACATACTAACATAAACACACACACACACAACGAGAGTGTGTTCAGTACTAATTAATTTGTAACTATATCCGAAATAAAATGTAATTTTGAAATTTTATTTATTAAATAATAACAATAACATTCATTTTATTTCGTTTAGAATGTCCACTATATAATTACTTAGCCATTATTCTCGCCAAGACATACTTATTGAACCCATCACCATTATCGGGGTCATTTTACATTTTTCAGTCCATTAACGCCCCACGGCTGGTTGTAATGATAGTAATAATTTATCTTTATCTTTCCAGGTGTTCCGTGGGGGTGATCATGTGTTACTTCAGTATAATAGTGATTATATTTGACTATATATATCAGTGAAGTGTGTGAACATCGACATGCGTTGGAAAGGGGACGTGCCGTTTTTACTGTTGGTGCAACTGTCTGGAGCTATTTTGGGTGAGTTAAATTTAAATGAAAAAGTGGAAAAATTAAATAAAGTAGCCTATGTTTACTTTTAAGATTCGTGATGGCCGTGAAGTTTGAGCAGTCGCTTGCTACGTAAGCAACGCAACGTCGAATCCCAGTGGGCCTGTACCAATGAGTTTTTCTAAGAAAAACTTATGTGCAGTGATTTCAAAGTAATTCAAAGACGTATGTATAGTGCCTGACGCGACGATAGGCTCACCATCTGTCACGTTGGCACTTAACCATATTCGGTGAAATGTGGGTGTTGTTGTTACAATACCTCTGCTTACCCCTTCGTGGACCCTTCTGGGATGGCGTGACCTTCCCAGCTCGGAAAAAAATAGCAGGATTATAAAATGTAGTAACATTGTAATTTTTACTATTTGATTCGTTATAAAAAACTGATCAAGTGCGAATCGGACTCGCGTACCAAAGATTCTGTATAAAAATTTACTAAGGTACATACTTGGCTTTGCCGTTACTACTAATGATGGTGCAAAATTAAATACATTTTCACAATATTAATATTAGGCTTTACGTACAACAGGTGAAAACAATCAATCAAACCGTAGTAACAGTAATTATGGTAACTACATTTCACAGCCTAATTATGTTGACGTCCGAGCTTTTTCTATAAAGAGTCCGTACTTTGTAGTGTTATAAATTACATGGATTACTGAGTCATTGACCTTGTTTCTTCAAGTTAGGCTCGTATTTAGTTTATCCAAAGATTTGATTACTGATAGTACGTTAAACTAAGAGCCGTGGTGGCCTTGAGGTTTGAGCAGTGCCTGCTACGCAAGCGACGCAAGTTCGAATCATAGAGGTGCTTGTACCAATGAGTTTTTCTAAAAAACTTATGTGCAGTTATTTCACACCACGTGCTTTACGGTGAAGGAAAATATCGTGAGGAAACCTGCATATTTCTGAGAAGTAATTCAATGACGTATGTAAAGTGTCTGAGACGGCAATGGACTCACCATCTGTCACGTTGGCACTTAATTGTCTTCGGTGAAATGTGGGTGTTGTGATTATAACACCTCTGCCTACCCCTTCGGGGAATACATGCGTGAGCATGTGTATGTGTGTAACTACTTATGGTAACAGAAGGCCTTATGGCCCCTTGCAATAACAGTTCGACTCATTGCATGACATGAGATATCGCGTTGACACATTGAATTTGACACTTTGAGAATGAAAATGATTTATTCAGTTTAGGCTCTAGGGAGGCACTTATAAATGTCGAAAAACTGCTTTGTTATTCACTAAGGTTTCTCAGCGTCGCACTAGTCGTCGAGTGTCGGTTTTAAAGTAACGAAATTAAACCTTATCCTCTATGTTCTATGTATTAATTCTTTACGATTTTATCCAACGGTTGTGGTCGAGTTCGATGCTGAGAAACCATAGTGAATAACGCCGCACATCACCTTATCAGAAGAACCGGCAAGAAAGTCATCTGGCATATTTTAAACCTCATCACAGAATTAATCATTATTAATTATAATAAAATAACTAACAGTTTTTAACAAAAGTGAAAATTCTATCGGCATGGTTAAGTAAAAAAAAACATTTTTTTTATAAACAATACCAACCTTAGATAATTAATTATGCTGGGTGAGTCCCTCAGTGCCTCGGTCCCCAAGTACCTCGAATTCAATAATTACATCTAATTTTATGCATTGCCAGGAGCTTCTTATGTAATCTAAATTTGAATAAAAAGCTTTCTTCAAGAGCAGAGGTTTAATTTAACACAAGTCTTAAATATTTTTAGAAGAACACAGTTCCCCATGAATGACGATATGGGCTGTCCGAACTGAGCTAAAATATGACTGTATTTATTTCTTCAATTTTGGTGTGAATGTAAAGGCGCTTCTTAAAATGTGTTATTATTTTGGACAATGTACTCCAAAAAGAACTGAAAACTCAAATAATGTACATACATATGCTCACGCCTGTATTCCCCGAAGGGGTAGGCAGAGGTGTTGTTATCACAACACCTACATTTCACCGAATTTGATTTATTGCCATCGTGATAGATGGTGAGTCTATCGCCGTCTCAGGCGCTATACATACGTCTTTGAATTACATCTCAGAAATATGCAGGTTTCCTCGCGATGTTTTCCTTCACCGTAAAGCACGTGGTGTGAAATCACTGTATATAAGTTTTTTAGAAAAACTCATTGGTACAGGTCCCGCTGGGATTCGAACTTGCGTCGCTTGCGTAGCAGGCGACTGCTCTAACCCCGAGGCCACCGCGGCAAATAATGTTTTAAAAACTTTAAGTTCAAGTAACAAGGTATAACATTGATTAACAGTTGGGCAGTTTTTAAGTCAGACTACTTTATTATTACTTACTTGAACGTACGAGTTCGTATAATTTAACAGAATCAAATGGAAAAAGTTTTCACCTCCCAATACTAAGGCGGGAGGCTCATAAAGATTTCATGATAACTTTCTCGCTTAATCTGAAACACTTAAGCGATATTGAGAGTAAGTGGACTTAATACAAGTCGAAAACAATATGCATGTACTATATGGGCCCACATTTAGCGATCGACAAGTTTTCGCGTGGGCCTCTAGTAAAATGTATTTTAACCATTCAATCATAAAGGTGAATTTACATTGTGAAAGAAGAGCTGATAATGTGATAAATAAAAAATATATTTAAAATTCAAAATTCAAAATATCTTACAAAGTACTGTCAAATCGTCAGAAGGACACAAAATACATTATACATGTTACCACCGGGTTCGGAAGGTAGCTTTTGTTGAGAAGAACCCGGCAAGAAACTCAACAATTAATCTTTTAAAAAAATATATATATTATATATTATTATTATACAATGTTGTTGGTTATAGTATTTATATCTCATGAATATAAGCCCATGGACACATATTACATAAAATTTAGAAATTTTAGATTGTATTATTTTTGGTACCCTTGTTCTTACATTACATTACTAAGAATTGAGAAAGAAAGAATTAAGAAAAAATATTCTTCGTTCTTCACCGGGTAATGTTGGAAGAAATTTTCGTTGTTTATACAATTACTATTTCCATTGGCAGTTATGTACAAAGAATTGAATATTCTTCCCACATTACCTGGTATTGTCCGAATGTCTATTCTTACTATAAAACCATGGAAGTTCTCCGAGCAGTGTGTCTGACTTCTTAATGTCTGTAATTTTTCTGTTTTTAAATATTTACATGTTTGACATATGATATTCTATTTAAAACTGCTTAGTTTCTCCAAGGTTTCGTCTCGGTTTTGTAGTAAGAACAGCCATTTCTTCGGGTTACGTAGGAAGAATACTTACTTCTTTGTACATAACGTACGTTTGCAAATGGAATTAGTAATGTACAAAGAACGAAAATTTATTCTTACATTACCGGTTTTGTGCGAAGAATATTTTTTCTTTGTATATTACCAATAATGTAACTTAGTAATATATGAAGAACAAGGGTTTTGGTACATTTGTTTAAATTAAAAAATGATGATAATGATACTTGTATATTTCATGTTTACCTCATAGGGGTCATGACGATACTTTGACTTATATAAATGATCTCATATATCGTCTAAATCACCAATAAATATAGTGAGTATACTTATTAGAAAAATGCCAATATTAATTATATAAATAGTAAGGCTCTTCAACCTAAAATACATCACCCTATTCAAACTCTAGGGAACTTATAGGATGTAATATGTGTGTACCCCAGAAGGACGGCTACCTCCATTCTTAAGAGAAGGAAATATTTTTCTGTCTCATTAGTCTAGTAGCACGAGGTCCTGGGCAAGATCTCGGATCGGGCAAAATGTTTTTCTACCTGTAACATCCCAGTTAAAGCCCGGATTCTGGTTTAGAGCCTGGTTAAAGAAAATAGGCTCGCCTGTTATAATTTAATATAATAATTTTATTTAATCAGTTTTTATTTACAATGTAATGAAATGTACATGATGCCAGCTGAGTTTCTTGCCGGTTCTCTTCAGAAGGCTAGTTTCCAAACCGGTAGTCAATTCTTCGACATTCATAAGTGCCTTACCAGGGCCTAAACTGAATAAATCATTTTCAATTTCCTTATATGGGCATTAAACATAACTGACGAAATGTGGGTGTAGAATATGTATGGTTATGAATATTTTAGCAGAAAATTCCAGCTATTAGAAGTCTAAAAATGCCTCTACACTGTAAATTTATTCATCAGCTCGTTATCTCCATCGAGCCAGTTACCCTGACTTCGTAATTTCTCGAGAAGACAGCAAATTTTAACCGGGGATTGTGTTTGTCAAATGGCGTTATAAAGATAATCTCTATTAACATTCCACTAATCCACCTCTGTAATGTAGGGTAGGTAGATATCTCCATGTATTAAATCTCGTGGATCTTTAGTTGTTTTAACTAAGAGCCACCCATAATTTTACATTTATCTGGGACTTAGGAATTACTTAACTGTCCGGCCCTTTATCTGGTATATTTCGTTGCTGCATTAGTTTTAAACAAAAACAATTCGAAAATACTTTGCGTTTGAAAATATTATATTAACATGCGTGGGTCATCTTCGGTAAAATACTTCAGAGGAGTTCGTGGCACAGTTGCTATTACGCATATCATTCGAGCAGCGTAATTGGATGAGACGCCCACTGCTGGGCATTGCCCAACGATCTCCACGATGACCGATCTTGTGCTTCCGACATCCAGCGGGTTCCCACGATCCTCACCAGGTCGTCGGTCCACCTTGTTGAGGGCCTACCCAAACTGCGCCTACCGGTAGGCGGTAGCCGGATCTCTGCCGAAGGAGGCGTAGGCATATGTAACAAAATAATTTAATCTATCATACCCAAAATGTCTGTATAATATTATTTAATGGATTCATCAATCTGCCAATATCATATACAACATACATACGCTCACGCCTGTATTCCCCGAAAGGGTAGGGCTGAGGTGTTGTAATGACAACGTCCACTTTTCACCGAAGATGATTAAGTGCCAACATCACTTACCCTTTTAGTGGTGAGTCTAATACAAATTCGATCTCACTATTGACTGTAAATCAGTTCTGTTAGTTTAGGATGCCCATATTGATTTGCCCGAATACTAAATAAATACCAATACCAACTTACTTATGCAGTAACTATACATGGATATATATGGATCCATCAAACCGACCAATATTTGTATTTGTCATATTTGTATATGATATATATGAGCCGTGGTGGCCTTGAGGTTTGAGCAGTCGCCTGCTACACAAGCGACGCAAATTCGAATCCCAGCGGGGCCTGTACCAATGAGATTTTCTAAAAACCTTATGTACAGTGATTTCACACCACGTGCTTTACGATGAAGGAAAACATCGTGAGGAAACCTGCATATTTCTAAGAAGTAATTCAAAGACGTATGTATAGTGAGCCGGCGATGAACTCACCATCTGTCACGTTGGCACTTAATCATCTTCAGTGAAAAATGGGTGTTGTGATTACAACACCTCTGCCTACCCCTTCGGGGAATACAGGCGTGAGCATATGTATGTATGTATGTATGTTTTCCTTCACCATCAAGCTCGTAGCATGAAATAACTGCAGTTAAGTTTTAATGAAAACTCATTGGTACAAATTGCTGGGATAAGTTCTTGCGTTGTTTGCGTAGCAGTCCATGATGCCATGTACCATGACTCTATAGGATATGATAACCTTGATATGTATTTGAAAATTCTCTGACCTACTCTGCCTTTCATTGGCCCTTGTGTGAAAACGTAACGACATCACTCAAACTACTAAGTAAAGGAATGGGAGTTCTAATTACGAACTTTCCTCTTCGCACGACGTCCACTGCGAAGCTAATGGTGAAAGACAATTTACCCAAATAAAGGAGAAGTTAGTTTTGTGAATAAAGAACTAGGAATTAATTATATAACGTTCAAGTTTTCACCCAGCATTATCGAGTTTCAGTTCTTGCGTTCACATTCAAAGTTTCTGATGGCAGTATAGGGTTGCCGATTAGACAGTATTTACAGTGCTAATTATTGAGTAGGAAGTACATTGTCTAGTGCAAACGCTATTGTGGAATACGTGGTCTAAGGTTCCATACCCGCGTCGGGCAAAGTGTTATTGGATTTTTCCATTTTTCCATCTTTTATTAAGCAATAAGCTCGCCCCCTATTACACGGGATTCAAATATAACTGGCAAAATGTTGGTGTACTAAAAGTACATCTCTGCCCACCCATTTACTGCATACAGGCGTGAACATAATTATGTACGTATGTAATAATTTGCACAGTACTAGAGAGAACATACAACATTATTTGGAGCCGGGTTTTGTTCAGTATTTTATAATTGTAAAAATCAAACTTCTAAAAAATATCTATAATATACATATATATCATAGTAGGACCAGGGGGAAAACCATGATCGTTTAAGCAGCACGTATTAAGAACTTATTAGCTTCAAAGTTTGATTCACAGTACAAAAATGGGACGTCAAAGTTCAGAAGTTCTTAATAGGTTCTGCTTAAAGCAATGATGGTAGGCCCCCAGTAGTATTTAGAATGTTCAACTAGCTGATAGTCTGAGTCTGAATACCGGAATAAAACGTCATTATTGTTTTATTTCATTCCGACGATAGGGTTGAACATCCGCAATAATCATTTGGGTTAGATGACCGCGATGTGACCGTATCCGTGGGATCTCATACTGTTATTTAGTTACTTAAATAATAATTCCACGATCCGTGCAAATCTCTGGAAACACAAACATCTGACAGCCCTAGGAAATGGACGAGTGATAAAATTACGGTGAATTTATTCCCAGGGCTGGCCATTTGCAACACCCGCGTTTGTAGATTTGGGTAGGACCCGGAAACAAACGGCAGATCTGAAGGAACGTTGTAAATACATACTTGTGAATTTACTGTTATTCATTTGAACGGAGTTTGAGATAATATTTTAGGATTTATTGAGATTAATAAAATGTCTATAATCTATAGCAATATTATGAATCGGTTTGTATGTGTGATTTGTAACGAATTGGCTCAAAAAATACTGGACCGATTTTATAAATTCTTTCACCATTTGATTGCCACATTATCACTAATTATTTATCCTGGTAATCCCACAGGAACGAGAGCTACGCGGATGAATCAGCGTGACATTCGATAGTTATCAAATTGCAAAAAGAAAAGATTAGATTAGATACTTTAGGTTTTTATACAGTTTTTATATATTTTGAGCAGTCGCCTGCTACGCAAGCGACGCAAGTTCGAATCCCAGCGGGGCCTGTAGCAATGAGTTTTTCTAAAAAAAACTTATGTACAGTGATTTCACACCACGTACTTTACGAAACATCGTGAGGAAACCTGCATATTTCTGAGAAGTTATTCAATGACGTATGTAAAGTGTCTGAGACGGCGATGGACGCACCATCTGTCACGTTGGCACTTAATCATCTTCGGTGAAAAGTGGGTGTTGTGTTTACAACACCTCTACCTCTACTATACGCCTACCCCTTCGGGGAATACAGGCGTGAGCATGTGTGTGCGTGTGTGTACATTTGAAAAGAACTGTAAAGATTTCAAATACTCAAAGAAGACAGTCTTCTTTATTCAGAATAGGTTTCCAGGGTGTATATAGGCAAATCCACGGACGCAAGCTATCAAATAGACTAATCCTCACCCTCATCGCGCAGGATTGATAGACAGTGAATACATTACATACATACATATTATCTCACCTGTATCCCATGGGGGTAAGCAGAGACCACCATTTACACACGCTACTATCCATAAATTAATCTCTTCATACACTTCCTTCGGTTATGAGTGTTCCCAATTCGAATTTTCTGAACAATATTCTTAATTTAGTTATAGTATACCGATACTTCGGATCACATTCGAAAATATAGTAATAATATTTGAAAAATATAATTATATATTTTTTTTAAATTTATGTTATTTATAATTATAATGAAAATTACTAAAAATATATTATATATTATATATAATTAATAATGAATACTAATTTATGGATAAAGTTTGAGAAAATGGTTTCTCCTTAGAAATAAATGGCCTAGTATGGAAAGATCTCTGAAATTTACGGCCTTGCGATACATTACATACAAAAATAGAGGATGTTTTTGAGATGAACATAAGTATGAGTGACGCTAAGGGGTCGAGAAATAATATATCCCGACTCTTGAAACCCAAGTCCTCTGTAATTGTATAATGCCACTATCCATCATAACTATCAACCCTTCCGTAACAAGTTTACGTAACAGTTGGTTGCTGATAAGCGATGAGCTCCCGAGGTAGAAAAAAGATATATATAAGACTTGCTATGTCCCGCAGTTTCGCCCGCGTAAAATGCGCAATTTTATGGGTGGTTTATTTCGCAAAACACATTTTCTTTAATAAACGAAACCTATGTTACACCTGCAACATTTTACAACTGCAATTGTTACAGACAAACAGACTGACGGAGAAAACATTTTTTTTTGTGCGTACCGTATATAGTTTAGTGAAAAGCTGTTATTTGAAACTACAAACAGACATTTCAATTTTATTTATATGTATTGTTTTTTTGCGAATAACCAAAATATTAAGATGAATTAAATCCTGCGCAGACACCAGTTATTTTGGTAGGGGAGCCCACGATGCTAAATGGGGATTTACTCGAGCGTCGTAGAGACCTATTGGGTTGCAAAGCTTAAATGATAACAAGAAAAAAATGTTACATTATATATACCTTTTCATCCGTGGGGGAAGCGGCTATAGATTTTTAAATTTGTAAAAAAAAACTGTTGCATGGACATCCTCGAGCGCTATATATTTCGTAAATACTCGTATACAATACTCAACTACATTTCAAACAGTTTGAATTCACGTTATGAGCCCGAATAGAAAATGTATGTCACCCCTGTCCACAACAGGATGGATCCCAATTGATTGTGTCATCTGCAAACATCTGGGAATTTGGATCAAATATACGGTCCTTTTGGGAGTATTTCGTAATGTGAAGATGTACAAAAATGAATTGCGTTTAAAATGTTGCTCTACGAAGACAGGATTTTCGAAATCTTAGCTAGAAATGCAATGGAGTTCAAATAAATAAGTGGTCCGTAGGGTCCTCGAAGGGGGTACGCCGCCAGTATCTTCGGAACCCTGCCTAAAGGGACTCCTTATTTAATAATATATTTTAGTCACGTTGGCACTTAATCATCTTCGGTGAAAAGTGGGTTTTGTTATTACAACACTTCTGCCTACCCCTTCGGGGAAAACACCGTGAAGTTCACACTACAGCGATCGCGTATCTTTTCAATGCCTTTTTTTTTTCTTTTTTTTTTTTTAACGTGGAGAATCCGTTATGGATACACCAACCGCCGCGGGGGCAGCGGAAGGGTTATGTCGGACTCACACCGACTAAACTCCACGGTGTTCCTCCAAGTCGCTAAGTGGGGGGGTGCACGTGATACGTCTTCACATGCTTCGCCGTGACCCCCCCAGCGACTGGCCTGTCAGACCCCTCCTTACGTTACCAGGCTGAACCCGGCTTTTACACTATGAGAGGGCGCGTCAGAACACGAACGCGCCCTTCAACCGCGAGGGCCAAGCGTCGGCACCAAGACCCCCGTCCCAGCGCCCGCGGCCCTCATTACGGAGGCATCAGCCGCTCTTCGGCCCGCCTCCGTCGGCCGGTCCTTCTACGGCGGATTGGGTCAGACAGAGGGTCTGCCTCTCGGACCCGCTCCGCCGTTTCTTTGGACGACATTACATCGTCACAGAAGGACACGACCGCATCCCATGCCTGGGGGCTGCCGACCATGGCCCGAACCAGCGTCGGCAGCGAAATGTCCCCTCCGGTTTGGGCGACGAGGACACCGCGCTGCACAGTCCAAGCTGGACATCGCTCCAGCGTGTGCTGGGCGGAGTCCACGTCGCAGCCGCACTCGTGGCACCTTGGGGTCGCTTCCCTCTGTGCCACCCCATGCAGGTACTTCCCGAAACAACCGTGTCCGGACAGTACCTGCACGAGGCGATAGGTTAACGCCCCGTGCCGGCGGCTCATCCATTCCTTGAGGACCGGGCGAATGGCCTCTATAGTCAGACGCCCGGCCTCCGGCTCCGCGAGCCGTACCTGCCACTTTCCCAGTGCTTGCTCGTGTGCTTGCTGCCGCTCGCGCCTCAGTTCTTCGGGCGCGACAGCACCGCCGCCTTGTCGGGCCTCAGCGCTCCGACGATAAACGGCCGCGAGCACCTCAGCCTCGAGGTCCCAGGGTGGGGTCCCCGCCAATACGCAGGCTGCGCCGTGTATGATATACATGTTTAAAGAATGCCTATCAATTTACGGTGCCATTCCGACCATATACGGTGTCTACATAAACGTCTTGATGTGTGGATTCGCTGTGTGTAAGATATATAGCGAATAGGGGGCGGGGGCTTATTTATCTTCTTTGGCAATCGTTACAGGTCTGTCGGAGGTCTAAAATAGTCTGACAACTGGTTTAACCCAGATCACAGATATTCCTCGTAAAAGGGGTTGCGAAGGTCAGGTTTTATGACCTGACCTGATTTTTATACGAAGCGACTTGGCAGTCGCTTCGTATAAAAATCAGGTGATCAGCCACATCGGGTTGAATCAAGTGTCGACCCCAACAATAAGGCCAGGGAGATGATGAGGGGGCGGGGGCTTTAGCATGCCTCTTATTGCCATGATAGTTTTACTCTTATGATGAGACAGATTTATATGATATGTACACACTATCTCTATCTGTCACTATCACACAGCTGAAATAACATTGCAATAAGGGCTTATGGTTGGACCCCTGGTACCACGCCTTGCTTGCTTCATTCGTTGAATTATACTGAAACAATATGAAACTCTACAAAACCATTGTTATTTTGTTGTATTACAAAGCTGAATCCGAAGAGACCGGAAAGAGATTATTGGAAAAATCGTAGAAACAATACCTACATGTTTACCTAACAATGGTAAAAAATAACTTGGTAAATCTCATATTTGCCCTCACATGTCTGTAAAATCCGATTTTTCCCGTCATATTTCCTCCAAGCTAATACCAAATGTACCAATATATCATTTCTGCCGTTACACTGGTACCTGCTTATATATACTCTGATTTGTAGAGGGAATTTTGTCACATTGAAAAGATCGATGATGAGTGATCGTATTCGTTAAGTAGACGAGATTTATTTTATTTACAGTAACGTGACAAATCAACATACTGCTTATTTTGCTGGAGTCATAACCTAATAAGGCTTGCAATGCTAAATGCATTACTTTGTAGGACTCCATACTAAAAAGGTAAAAAGCCGAAGATTCATTTTTCGGAGACAGCGAGTAGGTCCCCACGCCTGCCTGTCTCTGTCTCTATTCTCTTATCTGTTACAACTTTATATTTCGGAAACTATACAACAATATAGCCCTTGAAAGGCATAAAAATGCAATACGTTTTAACAGCCTTATTTTTCTACTAAGGACAATAAGCAATAAATCTGTAAGTTCCTACTGCAGCCTCTAATTCAAATTCAAATTCTAAAATATTTTATTAGATTAGACGTTTAACCTAGTACTTTCAAATCGCCAGAACGACATGATTACACAGGATTATACGTACATGCTACCGCCGGGTTCGGAAGGCTGCTTTACCGAGAAGAACTCCATGGCTAAAACCGAATATATATTTGATTTGATAGCTCATTGATTGCAAAACAATGAAATTTAATCGAGGGTTTGTCCGAAAAGATTATAAGCAAATAAATTATATTTTCCAAGACTTCGATTACCTAAACTCATTCAATACATAAATAAGTCACAGGGACTCATTATGTTATTAGAATTAAATTTAAGTCTTATATAGAGGCACGGAGTGGAGGCCTCGGGGTTTGAGCAGTCGACGCGAATTCGAATCACAACAGGGCCTGAACCATAGAGTTTTTTTAAAACATATGTTCCGTCATTTCCCACCACGTGCTTTACGGTAAAGGAAAACATTGTGAGGAAACCAGCCTGTGATATGTATAGACTGAGACGGCGATAAACTCACCATTGGTACTTAATCTTCGGCAAAAAGTGGGTTTTGTTATTATAACACCTCTGTCTACCAGTTCGGGGAATGCAGGCGTAAGCATATGTATGTATCAAATGTTTTAACTGATATTGTAGCCGGCCAAAACTTTAGGCTATGGTAGTTAAAATTATCCATTAAAAATGTGTTTTCAACTCGTGAAAAATATTATCTATTAACGGCGGTACCGTTAAAAGGTTCAACTTTCCACTAAACTTCAAAGTAACTCTTAACTGCAGTTGAGCCACATTTGAGCTACTCTCTAAAAAAAGTAACTTTACACTTTTCAAGTCAAAAAGTTTTTTTATTTGAATTGTACATGAACTTGGGGAATGCATGATGATGGAGAGAAATAAGTTCTGAAGAGTAATGGTACTTTTCATCATATATTTGTATCTTAAGGGATAATGTTTTTTGAGACGAGCCCGAGGTCTTGATCACAATACTACTTGCGAAAGGTACGTGAAGATAAGGTCATTGGTAGAGTTACCTAGCCGGAACAAACAGACAGACAGACAGACGGAGATTTTTTTTTAATTATTGTGTCTGTCAGTACCGTATTTACTTTCATTATGCATTTAGTCAATAGGTGTAATTTTGGACACTTCAATTTTATTTATCTGTATAGATGATTTAAGAAACCTTCGAAATAATAAGAAAAATATTTTTGAAAAATGCTAATGTCAATCATTGCAGAGGTTTGTATTATCGCACATTCTTTCTTCTTGATAACATACTGCGGATATAATACCAATACAATACACGTTAAGTTTAATTTATAATTAAGTATCATTAAATAACTTAATAAAGTAGTGAAGACATGACATGGCATTACCTTTTTAATTGAGAACTATTTTTTAACAAAATCTTTCACTTACTTGCTACAGGTGTTTAATCAAAGTAACTAAGTACTGGATTTCATAAGTTACTTATAAAGTTCTCCTTTTATTTTCAGCCTCTTTCAAACTATCCGCGTTTCAATTAAAACGAGGAAGTTCTCTCCAGTTTTAATTGTCTGCGAGCGAAGAGTCGCGGAATTTGATATTTTAAAAAGGTGCTGTGAATTTATCTGAATGACAATTTGTTGGCCTAATTATTCTTGGACTTTTTATTGTGAACTTTTTAATGAGAACGAAGCAGTTTTCTTGTTTAAGTATGTATATTCTATGTGTTCTTGGTTTTAAGAATATATTCCTACACTAGCTGTGCCCTGCAGTTTCACATGCGTGGACGATGGATATCCCGCGCTAACCTAAATATTTTTTCTAATTTAATGTAGCCTAATTTACTTCTTGTAGCATTAGTTATACGCCAGTGAAAGTCCCGCTAAAATCGGTCCAGCCGTTTCGGAGATTAGCCGGAACAAATAGAAAAAAATAAATTAAATTGAGTTTCTCTGTCAGTACCGTGTATACAAACAAACACTTCAATTTTATTTATCTGTTTAGATATAGATGTATAGATAATAAACTCTTTTCACTCTATTCAAGGTTACGTATTTTCTGCGGTTGCGGTTGAAACTGGGGCCTTGGGGTCCGGATACTCATCAACTTTTCAAGGAGGTTGCACGTCGTCTGGTAGAAGGCTCTCGTGACAAGTGGGCTGGGGCTTTTCTCGCTCATAGAATCAGCATTGCTATTCAACGTGGCATATTGCCAGCCTTCTTGGCACGATCCCGAGAGACACCGATTTGGGCCAAGTACTTTACTTGTAATTTTTTTTAAGTACCGTTCCTTGTATGTATAATTTCTGTTTCAAAAATATCAAAAGGTGATAATGTTCATTTACTTAATTTTTTTTAAATATTTGATTTGAAAAAGTTTATTATTTTAAGTATACATTAGTAGGGTTGACTGTAATTTTTTTAAATGGGTTTAAAGGGAAAAGATCGTAAATTAATTTTATATGGTGATGCCCCGCAATTTTACTCGCTTAGTATTAACACTGAACCAACTTTAACTTTGCCTTTTTTTTTTATAAATAAAATTAGCTTATGTTATTTCTAATTGAGCAAGCTGTTTCAAAAACTATTTGAAACAGACAGACAGACAAACGGATATAAAGAAATAACAAAAAATAATTATGTAGGTATCGTGTAATATACCTTCATATAATAATGCACATCAAATGAAAAGCGGTAATTTTTTGAATTACAAAAAGACACTTCAATGTTATTTATCTGTATGTATGTATAGATGTAGATACGAAATCGTTAACAGGCGCTCTGTTAACAGTAGTGTCTGTCAACATTGAATAAGCATATTTTCTCCATAATATTTCTCTATTTTCTCTATAAGAATGTTTTCTCTATTCGAATCTCTGATATTCCAATTAAACGACTCCGCATATACATTGGAGTAAAATCCAAATATTTGATTAAGTGCCAACGTGACAGATGGTGAGTCTATCGCCGTCTCAGGCACTATACATACGTCTTTAAATTATTTCTCAGAAATATGTAGATTTCCTTACCATGTTTTCCTTCACCGTACAGCACGTGGTGTGAAATCACTGTACATAAGTTTTTTAGAAAAACTCATTGGTACAGGCCCAGCTGGGATTCGAACTTGCGTCGCTTCCGTAGCAGGCGACTGCTCAACCCCGAGGCCACCACGGCTCGTTTTTTTACACACACAATAGCTACTGTTACTTCACGTGTTTCGTCACGTGGGATACGAGCTGCTCCAACTCGCCATGATGGGCAAAATACGGCAGACGAGAAGTTTAACGCAGAAAGAAGTCCTGGCTGAGGAACATTCGCGAATGGGCCGGCATCAAGAGCGCTGCAGAATTGTTCCATCGCGGAATCGATGGCAGAAAATATTCAAAGCCAACCTTCATTGATTGGAGAGGCACTTGAAGAAGAAGACTGTTACTTAGTTTGGCACGTAATGAACTTCTGTGAAAGTTGGTTATAGTTATTACAACATCACTGCCTACCCTTTCGGAGAGTATAGGCTTGAGCATGTGTATATGTTTCAACTGATGCTTTGCTTCCCAAATCAACACGGTAAATATATATGTGTGTGCGTGAGTTCCTGAGACCAGCGTTTTCAAACAAACAACTTTATAATATACTAGCGGACGTCACGCGGTTTCACCCGCGTAGTTCCAGTTTCCGTAAGAGTAAGGGGATAAAATATAGCCTATATTAATCAGTGATAATGTAGCATTCAAATGGTGAAAGAATTTTTAACATCGGTCCAGTACTTTTTGAGCCAATTCGTTATAAACATATTTATTTATATACAAATCTTTCCTCTTTATAATATTATAGCATAGACTAGTATAGATGTATAGATAAGTCCCAATCAATTGGTATCGATAGTTGCTGGAGTGTAATCGGTATCGGTAACTATTCGAGTAGAATCGTTTAACATCATTAATCTGAATAGATCTCCCTCGTAGCTTTAACTGTAATTAGATTTCGCTGAATTACTTCGCTAACAAACCTTTGATGTTTTTTTCTTGCAGTGGATCCTTTGAAGATGTTTCGTGGAACCCAACTTTGTTTTAATCGAGTTCGCTCTCATTTATATTTTCATTATAACAACACCTTTTAACTCCTTCAATGTACTTCGAAATGCACTTTCGACTGAATAATTACATTATATTTGTTGAAAGATGGTTTAATATGTATTCATACAAATTAATATAATTTAAGTGTCGGTTTGTATTCTAAATTGATTTCTTTTCACTAAATGCACATGAAAGTGTATACGGTACTAAAAAAAAACAATTTTCAAACATTTTTTCTGTCCGTTTGTTGAAGCTAATTGATCTCGGAAACGGCTGGTCGGGATTTTCACAGGCAGATAACAAGGAATCACTTAGGATACTTTTATTTTGATAAAATGGGGTTCCTCGAAGTAAAGCAAAGAACTAAGTTCACGCGAGTGGAAACCGCGGGACACAGCTAACTTTAAAATAAGTCCTGATAATTTTTTGATCCAATATTATTTTGCTGTACACGTTTTCTTTTGATATGTAGACAAATTGATGTATATTTGGCCTACTCCGACTGACATCTGTAAGTCTGTGGAGTGTACCATGGATTTACTATGGCGCGGCACTACCGACGTCGTATGGTCGAATTTGGGAGGGAATATGAAAACCCAATAAATTACTGTATTTCTATCCGGGACGGTGTTTTAATTATTATCCATAAATTAACAGACTTTTCACTGGCGACGAGGTTATTTTATTCACGCGTGCACATAATATAAATAGTCATGGCCAATTTCATTGGAAATTTATCAGTGTTTGATCATAATACCCAAGAGTGGGAGATATTCAAAAGTCGTTTATTGCAGTTTATTAAACTAAATAAACAGGTGAATAATAAAGGCGCGCTACTTTTGACGCATTTATCCGACGAAACATACATAGACTTTTCAACAAAACATTTTCAGTTTTTAAATTGACGTGATTTATTTATGTATTCATTATTAAAAGCTTACATGTACCATTACAGGATGTACCCAATGCGATAATGCTGCTCATGTATAAACAATTACTTATATTATAATTAAATTAGAAAAATAGAGAAACAAAAAAAAATAACATGAACTATGAAAATCTAGATAAAGTAAATGAAGAAAATTAAGCATAACTGACAATATTCAGTAGGACTTTTATGAATTCACAAAAATTTTATGAAAAAATATCAGTTCTGGAATGAAGCTCGTTTACAGTGCGTATGGCTCGGACTAGTGGTGTGTTGTCTAGGAGGTTAGTCCTGGCGGTTGGCACGACTAGCAGAGGCGGGCGGCGTCGCCTCCACACGTATCGCTCCGGCATGTTGACATTGAGCCAATGCATTGTGATATTTATTGCAGATTTACGATCTTGATATAAATTGATTGGAAGAAGTTAAGACAAGAGACAATCTTTATTCATGATGTTAGTTAAATGTGTTAAAAGCTATAATTATGGTGACCAAAAAACCGTGGTGACCTTGGGGTACGAGTAGTCGACTGCTACACAAGCGACGCAACGTTGAATCCCAGCGGGGCCTGAAACAATGAGTATTTTAAAAAAAATTATGTGCATGGATTTTACGAAGAAACCTACATATGTCTGAGAAGTAATTCGTTTTGAATATGTATGTTTAGTTCCTAAGACGGCGATGCACTCGCCATCTGTCACGTTGCCACATAACCATCTTCGGTGTAAAGTAGGTGCTACCCCTTCGCGAATACAGGCGCGAGCATTATGTATGTAGGATGACAATGTTGCAGACCAGTGCTACGATAATCGCTCCATTGAATAGAATCAGGTGTTTCTTTGCGAATGTCCATGTTCATGGTTATAAAAGAGTATTATAAGTATACATAATGAGCCGTGGTGGCCTTGAGGTTTGAGCAGTCGCCTGCTACGCAAGCGAAGCAAGTTTGAATCCCAGCGGGACCTGTACCAATGAGTTTATCTAAAAAAATATGTACAGTGTTTTCACACCACGTGCTTTACGGTGAAGGAAAACATCGTGAGGAAACCTGCATATTTCTGAGAAGTAATAAACCTGCATATTTCTGAGAAGTAATTCAATGACGTATGTAAAGTGTCTGAGACGGCGATGGACTCACCATCTGTCACGTTGGCACTTTATCATCTTCAGTGAAAAGTGGATGTTGTGATTACAACACCTCTGCCTACCCCTGCGGGGAATACAGGCGTGAGTATATGTATGTATGTATGTATAAGTATATAATTGACATAGTTAGCCCAGGGAAGTGCAGTTGAGTATGTGCTGGGGGTACGTCAGCTTGCGGACGTCCGTCATATCTGCCTGCATATCTTGCTGCCTTCACCTCATGTGTGTGATGACTATGTACTAGTACACAGTGACGACACGGCAAATAAAAATAAAGCATTGTAACATTGTACATATAATTACCTCCTTATTGTCTAGATTTATTACATGTCCTCAGTTCATTAGACATTAGCACGTCATTCTTGTTCAGTCCGTCGGTCGCGTGGTTTCATTTAACTAACGAATTTTCGCTTTTTAATTAACAATGAATTCGCTGTCCATAGAGAGTTCTTGTTTTTAGATCTTTGTTTTTTTATTTACGTTATGGATTAATTGGTAGCACTTTACGGCCTCTATTGAAATAAATTAAAGAAGTTGTAAAAGCAAACATTTATAAGTGAGTTAATTAATAAATAAATTAAATAATAATAAACCATGAAAATGCCTGAAGGTAAGCAAGCACTGCAGCCTAAGATCAAGAGTGCAAGTCGCGCATTGCCTACCTTAAAATAATGGAATCACTGCTTAAATAGTAAAATATACAAGAGTCCTACTATAGCTCAGCGTCTCCACTCCCTCTCTCATTATGCACTATATCTATACGAATGAATACAATTTAAGTAATTCCAAATTTACAGGTGCCTAAACTTCAATAAGCTCGCTTTTTTCATCAAAAGTTCAAATTTGTTGCAAGGGCAAAAAACAAAATTACTTTCAACTTATTTTTAAACATACATTATAAAAATAACTCCAGCAGTTGTAATAGTGATCCCTAAATAATTTAGTGTTGTTAGTGTTTTCTTTAGCGGAACCTTTGAGGTTATTCCGCCGAATAACTAAGTGAAGCTCTGTTGAATACCAAGTTGAAGTGGCGGCCACTTCTGGTCTGCAATCGATAGTAGAGAGCTGTTGAGTTGTGAACCGTCATAGTTCTCGGAGTGCTGTAGAATCGCCAGCATTTAGTTTTACTTGCAACTTTGAGTGAACCTTTATTTTTATTGGCCATAATTATATTGTTATTTGAAGGAGGATTCAGGTGACTGGGACCTTGAAGAACTGAGACCGTGGTCCCAGTCACCTGATAGCATTACTGAATCGGCCAATTAGGACCACATACCTATTAAGCTACAATGTGTACAACAGTACACAGAAAAATCTACGTTAGACAATACTGAGAGATAAGATTTTATTTTTATCTACTGTGTTCACCTGGCAAGCTAGCTCGAGCTAGCGGAGCTCGTGGCACAGTTGCTATTGCGCATATCAATCGATCACCGAAGTTAAGCAACCATAACCCTAGCCAGTAATTAGATGGGTGACCGCCCGAGTTCCCTCCGTGCCTCGAAAAGCACGTTAAGCCGTCGGTCCCGGTAGCTAATTTATCATCTATGGCAATCGTTATAGGTCGGTCGGAGGCCTAAAAAAGTCTGACAGCTGGTTTAACCCAGATCACAGATTTTCCTCGTTTAAGGGGTTGCGAAGGTCAGATGGCAGTCGCTTCGTATAAAAAAATCTGGTGATCAGCCACATTGGGTTTAATCAAGTGCCGACCCCAACAATGTGCGGGAGAAGGCAAGCTAACTTATTCTATACTAATAAAAAGTTAGCGTAGTCTATGGACATTTGCAATGCCAGCCTTATGACGTGCGCTTTGCTGACCCTGAAAGAATTTCTTCACACCCTTCTTGAAGAACTCCGTGGTGTATTCGCTTGGGAAAACTCCTTCGGGGAGCACATTCCATAGTTTTGTACAGTCTTAATATTCCACTATAATACTTATTAAGCTATTATAATTTGTAGTAACACACGAAATATTCAACCAAAGAAAACCTTCCCAACGTTCGTCACCGAATAAAATTGGAACGAAATAAATATGTTATTTAATAAAACAAATAACGATATCATCCGTCAAAAAACTCATTAGAATACCAATTATTATTTCATAAGGAGCTGCTCCCTTCCGTCACGAAGGGCTTGCAAGCAGTTTAGATTTTAGCGAGTTAGCCGGAGCATGTTGTGTTGGTATATAATCTTGATACTGGGTAATGGTGCGGGCCCACGCGATATTCTAATAGAAAACCGAGCTGTTGCGTCTAAATTTAGCCGCTTTATAATACCATTTGAAATACGCTTCTGGATTTCCTACCCACGTGTAATAAGCTTTATTTATGTGTTTTAAATTACTTACGAATCCTGAACACACATTACTTATATAGGTAAAACTCTCTCATTATTTTATTTTTATATTGTGTTTCGAAAATAGAACAAGAATTAGTGTAAATAACTGCCTCGTTGGTCTCGTGGTCGCAAGCACCAATGGAACATGAGGCCCTGGGTTCGATCCCAGGGGACAAGTGTTATGTCGACATGTCAACACACTTCACCTGATGAACATGCCTCGCTTAAAGAGCCCTAGGTTGTCGGAAGGGGGGAATACATGGGAATCAGGCTGAAGGGACTCAAGCGCATCGAGTAGATATTTTGCAGAGGAGCGACCAATACTCCGCACAGGACCGGATTTGGGCCTTATATGCAGAAGACAATTGCACGACTAGAGGTTAATAACATATTGTGTTGCTTACATAAGACATAATGTTCGCGGGATTCTTAAGATCAAACGTAGCATAGATAAAGGCAGGTTTCTTACCTGTCTTTATCTGGAAAGACATTTGAGGACGAAATGTAAGTCAAGCGTCTGAGACGGCGAAGGATTCCTCTTAGCACCAAATCACGAAAAGTTTGATTTAATCACCTACGGAGCCTCGTCTGATCTGATCACTAAGAGAGAAATAGTGACAAACATATTTTCACAAAAATACAAGTAAAAATTTAAGGTAATAATTCTTCCCGTTAGTATATGAAATGCGTGGAACTAACAAAATATTTGATTAAATTCGCGAGGAATTCCAGCAAACACCGCAAATATGTACGTTCAATTACCAAATAACACAATTGCTTTGCAACAATGAGCCTTAGCGAAGTTACATTAAGCGTGTTAAATCAATAAACCCGTTGGGACTAATGTGATGGAATTTCATTACAATTACGTTCGTGAACAATGCACGAGATAGGGAACGTGTGTTCTGCTCAAATTGACTGTGAATTGTTACGTTTTTGCCAAGCGCTTGATTGGATAACCCGGCATGTTAATGTACCTACTTAAAATAAGTCCAATGACAATCTCAGCGTAAAATAAATCTTCGGCCGTTGTGTCTTGATAAACGTAATTTCGATGGGTGTTGTCGTACGAGTATTTTATAGTTGAAAAACCTAGTCATTTTTAAGTCGGATATAATAGGGGCAAGCCTATTGTCATTACCAGGCACTAAGCCTGATTCCGGACTGCTTTTAACAGTAGCAATTGCAGATTGGAAAACAGGACCTCGGATTACGCAGTAGCGCTTTGCATCCACCAAGGAGGCAGGCGTAAGGTCAACTACTTAAGGAGAACAGTTTGACCACTGCCAATAAATTTTCTGTAAGTCTCTTGTCTCGTAAGTAAAGAAAAAACAATATGGTTTCTATCAAAGAAAGAAATGTGTATGTGAGATTTGAGTCAAATAAAAAACTGGGGCCATGAGGAATACATCAAACCGCTGCGAACAAACAAAGCTTGTTAACACAAATCTCACGGCGCGAGGGCAGATGAATAAACAGAAACAACGACAAACAAGAATGATATTTTGCGTAGAAACGACCCGAATATGTAATGATTTGACCCGCAGAGGTTACACTCAAGAGTGCTATCACATGCTACGATATTTTTTTAGTATGCCAACGATGTATGGATTGTGCGAAAGATGATAATATGGAATGCGATTGAATACAGAAATGACGGCTGATAGAGAGAAACACATGACGGCGACCACAAATAACATGGAATAAGGGCAGGAGGATGATGCGATATACATGTGCTACTGTATCAGTGTATCAGAACTAAAAATGTGCTATTGCTGACTCTACATCCACCATATAGAATCTCAGCTTAATAACATTCCCTCAAGGGAAAGTCCCTTTTTGTATGTGGTGACTGAATGAGTTCGTCATATTATGGAGACTGAGTGGAGTCATCGTAGCATGAGTATTTTCCACATCCTCAGTTAACAAAAATCTTCCAAAATTCCTTTATTTTTTATATCTTTAGCAAAAGTTTTTCATAAAGCCAACTGCTATATTATTATATAATTATAGGTATAATATATTATTATGCTTGCTATTAACGTTTGCTCTATAATTTTGTAAGTGTGAGATCAGTGACTCTGCTTGCGAAACTTCCTTTTATATGATCCTACATTTTTTCTAATATAATCTTATGTCAAAAATATGTTCTAAGAAAGGGCTCAATCATAGTACAAGTAGGTATCGTGTAGAAGATAATTTATCGTATCGGATCGTGTAAGGAAACCTTCATACCATTGACGGACCTTTGTTTTACACTAACATCTTCCGCCTCACGAATCGGAACCCCTATTTTTTATTATGTGTATATAAGTTTTACTAAGAATCCTAACTTTAGTATCTTGACAACTGTTCTTCATTTAAGTCATGGACTTACTTTGTAATTTGGCGTTTTAAATACTATTTTCACTAATTAAGATAAAAATTGATAGGAGAGCCGATGAGCATGCGATCCCATTTGCTAGCATCGTAATCCCGAGGGAAAAAATAAAAACAAATTAAAGCTCAAATAAGTGTAAAGTCCAAACGTGTACGACGATATTACGGCATTTAACTCTGCCACGATTGGTCCATTGTGCCTAGTATTCAAAAAAGGTTTGAATTGTACAATAATTCTCATTAAACTAATAGTCGATGAAAAAATTTTTAGATTAAAGCCAGGATCTTGTCAGTTATATTTTAAAATTGTATTTAATCTCGATATTCAATTTAACTGGCACGAGTTTCAAATTTTTGTTATATATAATATTATTCCCATGTAATTGGAGACGAGCCTGTTGCCATTACTCGATAGTAATCCAGAGTCTTATTATACTTAAAACGTAGCTGGTGTGGGTGTACTATAAGTACACATCTGACATACCTTTCGATGAATATGTAGAACACAAAATAAACATAGCATTATTGTCATAACAAATAAGATATTTAAAATCGCCTTTTGAATTTATACTTCAGTGAAGTGAACGTCGTTCATTATTCGTGGTGTATCTTTTTTTCTATGGAATATATTTCATTTTGCGAATGATGACAATCAAATATAAGCCTTATTGAATTTATTTTCTCTTCCTTTCTCCTGTAATGTTGTCCAGAAATCCTTGGGGAACCACATTATGCGGCACATATTTTTAGATCCCCTTTTCAGTCGCAGATAGTCGACACCTTATTTATATGATAAGTATGCCCTACATAATATGATGTGGTATAATAATAACAGGGATACCTCGTAACACGTCGATTTTATTTCAAGTGGGAACGAATATATTTATTTGCTCCCAAATAGAGTGACAATGAAGGCAAAGACAAAGATGGCAGGATACATTACCCTGTAAAATTTGGCAGTTCAAATTAAAACTGGCCGAAACATCCAATAAGCTTGAGATTTTAAAAAGAAGAAAGAGCAAAGGGAGGCTATTATCCAGCAGTATCGCTAAGGAGTGCATTATTTAACGACACACTCACTCAATAACCACATCTAGATATGTTTACTGACAAGTTTTGCAAGTTCTAAATATTTCTGCGGTCCTTTCTTATCCTAAATTTATTTTTATTTATTTATTTATTTATTTATTTACATACATACACTATCATTACAGGTAAACCTAAGGTAATAGTGTAGATACTTAATTACTGTTACATGATATCGAATTACATACTATTTGTCTATTTGTGTCAAGTTCTGCCAACAGAAGTACTCGTGATCTCACCTCATGTGTAATTTTTTCCTTAATTTGTTTTTGTAGTTGCCGACTTGCTAATTATAGAATAATTCAACAGTTCCTTCTCCTTTACGTTTTTTTTTCAGACTGTTTAAAAAATATAAAACTCCTGAAACAAATATACGTTTTCTTTCAACGTAAACAAAGTACTTGGGTCAAGTAGCGCGGTTAAACTTTCACATAGGTACCATACCTAAGTTCTAATGTTGTTTTAAATTGAATTTATTTAAAGCATGCGCAATTCCATATAAACTTAAACGGGCCTATTTTTGTATGAAGCTATATTGCCACTAGCCGTGTAGCCTGGAAACTTGGAAACTTAGAAGTCTATTCGAAATGTTGATGTTCGAAATATCGTCACAGTATAGAAGATAATACTCTTTATATCATAAAGCTGGAGACTTTGTTTTTTTTAAACTAATGTCAGTAGCTGGTTTGTATTGAAAAAATATGTTTGTGTTGGACATTTCGCACCCTCTCAGGACGATAAGGGCTTAACTCTTGCGAAAAGGCATTAAGATCATTACTTTATTATTATTTTTTTCTCCAGAAAAGCAAAAAAAACCAACAACTAAAATTATTTATCGACAAAACACAACCTAGACTTTACTATAAAAATAGACTCATTATACTTAAATCTAGTAAAATAATTACTGTTGATATGAATCCAAACATGCCAGCCGATCTATTGATTTTTGAATTGAGCCTCTATCGTTCTGAAGTTGCAATTTATCGACGAAGGCTCTTAGGCTTTATAACATCACACTGCGATCAATAAGAACGAAGCATCAATGGAAAATGTTGCAAAGACGAGAAAAAAATATCTTAATTAGTATAATGTATTTTTGTTAGAGTAAAGTGTTTCCCATGAATCTTTATATAAAATTATATAAACTCGTGTAAGCAATTACTTTACAACATATACAACCTATATATGTTTCCAACAGTTTTTTTTTTCACCGTATTTTTAAAGAGGTTCTGGGAAACTTTACTCACCACACACAACACTACAATATAGCTCCGTAATTTGGCTACAATCTAGTGATAATGGAACTAGAGTCCCCAGGCGAGGAATTCTAATTCAAGGCAGGTTGATAATAAAAACTGGGTGTCTTTTACGACATTAAACCTGTATAGAAGACCTTATACGACGCTAATGAGTTTGAACAGAAATTTAAGCTTAATTAATTGTATAGCTCGTGTTTCACGATAATTAATACAGAGGAAGCATCCTTCTTATTCTATTGGATTATAATTGAGCAGACTTGTAACTTGATTTAAACGTAACACATTTACATTTTCTTAGCCGGCATGATGGCAAGCTACTAAAGTTAACATAATTAAGCATAATATATAATATACGGCAGTAATTTCACCCCACTTGCTTTACGGTGCAAAAAAACATCGTGAGGAAGCCTGCATATGTCTGAGAAGTAATTCAAAGACGTATGGATAGTGCCTGAGACCCCGACTCACGTTGGCACTTAATCATATTCGGTGAAAAATGGGTGTTGTTGTTACAACACCTTTGGGAAACCTTCTGGGATGACGTGAGCATATTTTTTATATATACGTTGCATCTGCTTCTCTTTCCATTAGAGTACTGGTGATCTTACTCACCACAAGAGCTACTCAAGAGGAACGTTATTTTGCTGTGGTCTTTTGTAAGATCAAGGACAACTCTAATCGAATGCTAATCTCTAATGATCTCCTACCAAATTTTGGTTACAGCGGCTAAGCTCAACGGGAATTAGCTATCTGCGCAGGAGATATTATAGTGCACAAATGTGTGCGCAAATTCAGATGCACTCTTTATTCCCGCACTCTCATGGTCCGATGGGACGGCAGTCCGACACGACTGGAGAGCGATCAAGCGTAGGTCTAACGGCTTAACGTGCTTTTCGAGGCACGGGGTGATAACCACCCCCAACTTAATATCCATAGCACAGTAGCACTCTGTTCAATAATATTGAACTTTTTTTAAAGTGTTCAAGCTGTTATTTTCGGCACTGCCCAGAATCGCTCTCAACTCACAAGTCTGCTCCATTACTTCGTACGGAATATTTTTCGTTCGTTTGTCTGGTCATAGCGTAACTATATTTTTAATATAATTCCTTGTGTTAAAATATATAAAATTGAAAGCTGAAAGTAGTCGTTGCTAATTAATTAAATTGATTCGACTAGTGGTACTTACGGATACATGTGAGTTCTATGTGTTTGTGTTTTAAAGTAATTGCTTATACAATACATTTTTGTTCTTCAAACTACAATCAATATTGATTGTTAGAATATTGATTAAGTACTTAATACTTTGATGTAATAAGGATCAAAATTGATGAAATATTTTCCTCAATATAGAAATAGCACGGCTGGTACAAGTACATTTCCATTAGGTGCGACAGTCGTATAAATAGCCGAGGTTATGTACCGTGACATATTGTAGACCACTTAGGGGATTGAGTATAATAATACTTGTGAGTGTGGAAAGTGACTTCACTGACGGACACTCTATTACGATTATTATTAGATGTATTGCTCATACCGTGGAATGAACTGAAAATGGTGCTTCTATTTTTTACTTGCTTTTTTCATTCATAATTTTTATTATCTTCATAGAATGTTATGTTTAGCTGATGTATTTAGGCATAAAATTACACATCGCGTGTAAATTTCTTGGCTCCATTCAATTTACATACTACATCCTTCACTACACAAAATATATAACAAATAGGACATATTATACTACGACAATAATTTTATATCTATTTATACATACATATGCTCACGCCTGTATTCCCCGAAGGGTTAGGCAGAAGTGTTGTAATCACAACACCCACATTTCACCGATGATGATTAAGTGCCAACGTGACAGAGGGTAAGTTTATCGCCGTATCAGCCACTTACATACATCTTTGAATTACTTATCAGTCATATGCAGGTTTCCTAACGATGTTCTCCTTCGCCTTAATTCTCGTGGTGTAAAATCAATGTACATAAGTTTTTAGAAAAACTCATTGACACAGGCCCCGCTGGGATTCGAACCAACGGCCAGGCCACCACGGCTCTTCATTAATTATTTGTACCTAGATAACATACTGCTTTTAGTAATCTCATATGTATACTGTGGCTAAAGCACGTTCGTAAACATTTCATTATCCCGTATTCAAGACAATAGGTATTAAATTATGTTAGCACTGGAGAGGGAAGCGGAGGATCTTTCAATTAAAACATACACCCATCACCCTATTATTACAAACACTACACTGACGGCCTATTACCGCTAATTGTTTTACGTAGGTGCTTCGTAAGTGAGTGCAAATTAAATTCTGTGCGTGTATTATATTAGAGGCATGATACAGACGACGAGTGATGGGTAAACCGCGCGGCGTAAGTAGCGTGATCATTGATACAATTTTATAAGGCACTAGCTGTGCGGTTTCATCGGTATAGATTTAATTTGATGCCCGCTGTACCCTATGTATATAAATATATAAAAGTAGCCTAAGTTACTCTTTGAAATATCAGGATATCCGCCAATGAGTTAAAATCGGTCCAGCCGTTTCAGAGATTACCCGGAACAAACAGTCAGACAGCCAGAGAAAATAAGATTTCTTTTATAATTAGTGAAAAGCTGTTATTTTGGAATTACAAGCAGACACTTAATTTTTTTTTATCCGTATAGATTTGAGAAATACGAATAGAAATTACTTTTTTTTAAACATATTTAAAGTTTGTACGCTTGTATGTATCGGATATTTTTTAATTTCACATTTTTTTATATAATATTATACACGGCTAACGACAATTAGCTCGCCCCAATCACATGGGACCTTAACATAACTGTTGAAATGTAGGTATACTATAAGTCTGCCTACCCCTTTGGAGAATAGACGCGTGAGCATATATGTGTAAATATTTTAAATTGTTGAAACTAGCTTCAAAAATTTTTAAGCCAATACAGTTTGGCAACTTAGATATGCACGCAGAATAAGGGGACAATTATATCTTAATAAGGAGATAGTCTATAGATATATTGTATGGAGGCTGATATTCTAGAATTTAATGAAAGCCTAAGAAAACATCTGCAGTACCAAGAATTTACAAATCTTCGTAAATTAAATTGCGAACTATTTGCCTTAACTCATATTAAATGCAAAGTTAGCCTCGCCTTCGCAAAGTTGTGACAGGATTCTCATTATTATAATATTAACTTTAAAATTGTTTATTCTAAAGCAATTTATAAGACACAGTACTTTACATACGAAAAGGTCAAACTCAACAAATTGTCTGCGTAGCATTCGTAGCAACTGCTACGAAATTATCGTAGCTCGTAGCAGTTTACAAACTCACCGTCAACGATCACTGATCAACTCTCTGGCCTTATCTCATACATTGTTGGGATCGACACTTGATTCAACCCAATATGGCTGAACTTCTGATTTTTATATGAATCAACTGCCATTTGACCTTTGCAACCCCTTTAATAACGAAAATCGGTAATCTGGGTTAGACCATTTATCAGTCCTCCGACTGACTTGTAGCGATTGCTGTAGATGATGATAGCGTTAAGCATACGATACAGAGGGTGCGTCCATCGCCATCTCAGGCACTATACATACGTCTTTGTATTACTTCTCAGACATATGCTGGTTTACTCACGGTGTTATTCTTCACCGTAAAGCACGTAGTGTGAAATCACAGCACATAAGTTTTTTTAGAAAAACTCATTGGTACAGGGCCCGCTGGGATTCGAACTTACGTGAACTTGCGTTGCGTAGCAGGTGACTGCTCAAACCCCGAGGCCACGACGGCTCTTCATCGTGATGCTTAAAACTATTTTATATTACGTATTTATCTACACTAATATTATAAAGAGGAAAACTTCGTTCGTTTGTTTGTAATGAATAGGCTCAAAAACTACTGGATCGATTTCAAAAATTATTTCACCATTGGATAGCTACATCATCAGCGAGTAACATAGGCTTTATTTTATCCCCGTACTCCCACGGGAACAGGAACTATGCGGGTGAAACTTCGTGAGGTCCGCTAGTACAAAAATATATTCGGTATATTAAAAGTATTTTTCTGGCAAGTTATAACCAATGGTAATCTAATTGCAAATAAAGCGATCGTTTTGATAACCACACGTTTTGTTCATGTTTAACAGCTCATAATAACATACATCATGTGTCGCACGAAGTTGTGTAAAACTCGTTGTAACCAAACATTAAGAAAATAACTGCGCTGTAACACAAACGCATTATTATACACAAAGTCATAAATGTATATCGCTGCCACTTAACACAAATATATCTAAAGAAATCTACCACTTAAAGGCAACCAGCTAATGAACATGATAATTACATAGTAATTATGAAACGTATACGTACATAATAACATGTTCGGTTCCTGTTACACAAAATGGATCAATTAAAAAACATTACACATACATACATATGTTCACGCCTGTATTCTTCGAAGGGGTAGTCAGAGGTATTGTATGATTAAATACCAAAGTGACAAATGGTGACTCTACCGTCGTCTCAGGCACAGAATCGTTTCCTCTTGATGTTTTCCTCCCCATAAAACATGTGGTTGGAAATCACTGCACATAAGTTTTTAGCAAAGCTCATTGGTACACGCCCCGTTTAAACAACATTACCTATACATACGTTTTAATATATACAGATAAATAAAATTGAAGTGTCTGTTTGTAATTCCAAAACAGCTTTTCACTAAATGAATGAAGCCGTGGTGGCCTTGGGCTTAGAGCAGTCGCCTGCAACGCAAGCGACGCAAGTTCGAATCCCAGCAGGGCCTGTACCAATATAATTTCTAAAAAATAAACTTATGCCAGTTATTTCACACCACGTGCTTTACGGTGAAGGAAAATATCGTGAGGAAACCTGCATATGTCTGAGATGTAATTCAAAGACCTATGTATAGTGCCTGAGGCGGCGATGGACTCACCCTCTGTCACGTTGGCACTTGATATCGGTGAAATGAGGGTGTTGTTACAACACCTCTGCTTACCCTTTCTGGGATGGCGTGAGCATATATTCACTGATAAATGATTATAAATAAAGTATGTTAAGGTTACATAAATAAACAGTTTTTTAATTTACCTCTGTCTTTCTACTTATTCCGGCTAATCTTTGACACAGACTGACTTCAACAGGACTTTCATTGGCATTAAGCGATGTTACTACAACTAAGTAAGGCTACTTTTATTAAAAAAAATAGGGTTCTGCGAAATAATATCATCCACACAAGTTTAGTCTAGGAGGGTGAAACGGCGGGGCACAACTAATACTAAATAAAACGAAACAGGTTTGAACAAACACAACACAGCTCAATCTAGGTGCGGTCACGGGCGCCGCGCTAACTTTAAAACCTTGTATTTTGTTTAAAACAACTCTGTTTATGATATTACTTCAACCCAAAAGTTTCTCCAACAGACATACATTATAATGTAGTATCTAACCTTTTTAATATGTAAACCGTATCCGGGCCCGTCTAGCCTAGTGTGAGGAGCACTAATTGTTTTGGTTTGCTAATAAAACCGTTTAATAAATATGCTCACGCCATCTCAGAAGGGTTCCCGAAGGGGTAAACAGAAGTGTTGTAATAACAACATCCACATTTTACCGAATATAATTATGTGCCAACGTGACAGACATTTAGGTTTCCTCGTGATGTTTTCCTTCACCGTAAAGCATGTGGCGTGAAATCACTGCACATAAGTTTTTAAAAAACTCACAGACCCGTCGCTGACACAGCAGGTGACTGCTCAAACCAAGGCTCTTACTATGTTTACTATTTCGCAGTATTCCAATTTGTAAACTGTACCTTTTTCTTTAAAAAGCTGTCCCATGTTCATGTTGGGATTTTATAAATAATAATTATTATTTATGGTATGTACATGATGAGTTTGTACTGTACATACAGAAAATCGATATTACCTAGTGGCGTTTGATACCAGTCGCATATTTTGCCACTTATTTTTTTCTCGATAGCGTTTTTTTTCTTAGGGGATTTCTGACCATTTGAATTCCCACAATTATAATATTATTTTATAGCTTATTTTTTTGACGAGTTTTCTGATCACTCGCAAAATTTACCTCGGTTTATATTTTCCCTCAAAAGATTTTTCAGAGAAGCGCACTCCTTTGCCGAATATTTTCGAATATTTATTAAGTGGTGAAGTACTGTGGCAAACAGCAAAATAAAAATCATAAAACGTTTTTAAGTTTTCACGAATACACTAGCTAGCTAGAGACCATTTTTAACTCTACCCACGTAATTTTAAGTTCAAATTATCTTCTAACATGTATCAACGTTGACGAATTGTCAAGTCGAGCAATTATTTGCAAAGTTCGTGTACAAAAATGTCCTCGTACATAATTGCTTGAGGCTTAACATGCGTCTGAAAGAGGATTACAGACACACCATTTTATTTTAATATTATGAAAATGCTTTTTCACAAAATATATGAAGTATTTTGGGAAAATAAGATAGGATAACAACCGTCGCGTAGTTTGCTGGAGCTGTTGGATTATTAGACAAGCTTTACTACAGATGCCACAGGTTATGAGCGCTGACCTTGAATGTGCAATAGTTATTTAATGAGTCTGTCTTTCATTATAGCGGGATGCGGGTTAAATATATGACATGAGCAGCTACCCCCACTATATTTCCGTGAGCTTATAACTCTTTTAACTCGTGACGGCAGCTCTATGAGGTATCAATAAACGACAGGTAATATGATATCTTGCTTTATCCTAAGACGTATTATTTGCCTGATACTAAGCGATGACATTACCACCGTCATTTTAACACCTAATGATTTTCGGTGGAAAGTGGGATTAGTACCTCTGTTTATCCCTTCGGGGACACATCTGGAGGAATTTTTGAGCGTGTGTATTTTATATTTAAATACTAGTTGAGCCTTGTGGTTTTGCCCGCATAGAATGAATAATGTAAGTTTTATTAAATAGTGATATGGTTTCTGTGCTTATTACATTTTCCATTGACGATTCGCTCCTAGGAGTCACATCATGAACACAAAAATATTTAAATTCAAACCAATATTTCTTGAGATCAGCGCGTTAAACCAAATAAACAGACTCTTCAGCTTTATTATATTAATTATAGATGTATTGTGAGCAACTCAAAATAAATAACACAAGAATTCCTCCTAGGACTGTATTTGAAGTCAATCTTCGTTTCGTTTCAATCTCGTACTATTAACCCGAACTCCTGACTGAATGTAACCTGGATTCGAGTATCGTGGAGTATAAATAAAAGCATTGGCTTCGGAATTGTCCGCCGAAGCAATTTCCTTTTCCGTAAGACGAAGCGGAATCACCATCTCTGTAGCACGCCGGAACTGAATTTACATTCGATCGGTTTACAGCCAAGTCCACTCCACTCTCAGCAAACAGTTGCCAACTAAGTCAACATTTTTATTAACCTTTGTTTTATCTCCCGACGATTTTCGTGTTCCTTAAACTGTGTTTTTAGCGACTTTTTGACTGGAAACTGTTTTCCTTTGGGATAGAATTGGCTGCCAATTTTGCATCACCGTTTTACGAGCATCCATCATCATACTTGTATGATAAATGTGTGTGTTTATTTGCTTATTTATTGGGCCATTAAATCCTACATCTGTTCATACTTTATGATTGTTAATTAAATTAAAAAGCATACTGGGTGCTGGTTTGCACTGATGTTGTATGACAAATTAGCCCTGGGAGCCAAGTCAGTCGGAGCAGGCCTTATTTAATATTGTAACTTGGGTAGTCCTGGGGCCAACCATCATCGGTTAATGCAGCGCGTATTAAGAACTTCAGACCTTTGATGTTTCATTTTTGTACCTGTTCATACGCTCTGCTTAATCCGATGATGATAGGCCCCCAGTTCGGCTATGTATCAACATTTCATATCACAACCATTGTTATATATTTAAGCAGCTTCGCCTAGGAATATAAACATTTACGAGTATTTACAACCTAGACATACGATAAAGCTTTCATTACGCTCGGAGCACGATATACGAGGGTTGTCACTACAATACGCCATATTATCACTTATAGCAAGTATTATTTCTCTTGAGTATAACCACAGGCATGACGGTGACACAGCCCTAGCGAGTAATGTTGATGTGAAGTGACGTTATATAATTTATTTGGTTATATGAGACTTGGTTGCTTGAAGTTTTAAAAAGGTTCGCTTTCTTGTTACATAATATGAAAAAGAAAACGAAGCCATGATGGCATTGGGGTTTGAGCAGTTGCTCCTGCAACGCATGGGACGCAAGTTCAAATCCCTGCGGGGCCTGTGCCAATGAGTTATTCGAAAAACTTATTTGCATTGATTTTACACCACGTGATTTACGGTGAAGGAATACATCGTGAGGAAACCTGCATAAGTCTGAATTAATTCAAAGACGCATGTATTATTGTGCCAGAGACGGCGATAGACTCATCTGTCACGTTAGCACTTAATTATCTTCGGTGAAAAGTGGATGTAGTTATTACAACACCTGTGCTTACCGCTTTAGAGAACATATATATGTATGTATACATTGAAGTCACCGTTCCCATACCATATTATTTTATCTCTTCGAATGTTTCGTTTTTTTTTTTGTTTAACTACCTACTTTACGGATATCGAACTCCCCTGGGGTTAAAAAATAATAAAGTAAAATGAGGAGTAAAATTTATGCTATTGAGCAAACATTCTTCCTTCAAAAATTTGGTCTAGTTTGCACACTGCTTATATTTATACTGTGTCGATAATACGGCTCCTGAAATGCTTTTGTCACGTGCAAACATCACAGTTTTGTTATAGCAAGATTATTATAGCAAACATCACACGTAGTAGACTAAGTGCATTTGCATTTTCGTAAACGATGCTCCGTGATACGTTTTATTATACTTGGCTTGAGCAAAATGGTTGTTAGAATAGTTTATCTCAATTTGGTATTCCAGACATCTGAGTACTTTGGAAACTTTACTAAAATCTTCAAATTTATAATAAAAGACTATATTTTTGTAAGTAAATTCAGCTTAAAGTCGTTTAGATAAGATTTTACATCCATAACTTTTGTGCTGTCAAATAGTTATCTGTGAACCTACAACAGTTGTTATTGAGTGGAATCCAAATCCAACAATCTTACTTACATTAGTAAGCGAGATTAATGTTATTTAAGATGAAAGATGAATTATTTATGTCATTATTATAGTGTTTAATTAAATGTATATAGTATGTTTATAATATAATATCTGACAAACTTCTGTTTCTCTGAAAAGAGATTTTTAATATAATATAACACAACATGCCTTACCTTAAATTAAATATCTTAAAAACTAAAGAACAACTCACCTGAAAAGAGAAACAACAATATTATGCTGTTTCCAATAAACTTATTAAACAATATTAAAATAAATGTAATTTCTCGTTATAATCATATGACAGCCACTGTCAGAAAATAAAACAAATTATTTTTAATAACATCATCGACTTAAAATATAAAATGAGTATTCAATGAAGTAACCTTCATTTACATGTATATTAAGAACTCTTTTTAATATATGTATCGTAAAATTACATATGTTTGCATTAAACTATCATAGCTGAAACTTACAATGAAATTATGTTGAATAATTATGAGATGCTAATATTCACTCCAATTATGATGAGCGTATTATCAAACTAACCTCGCACTCGGCTTTCCGTACATTAAAACTCCTGTAAGCCTACTCAAAGTAACGTTCTCTCATGCTTGTACTAATAGAAGTGATACATAATGTATGGAAATTACGAACGACGCAAGACATATGTCATTCCCATACATTTTGTATCGTTCTATTAGCGAAGCGTGTGGATAATTTTACTTTGTCTACAGGCCCCGGAAATACAAGCTTACAACTGATGTTGCTTTGTATATATATCGCCAATTAATGATTAATGAAGGTTATTTTGGTTGCAGTGGCTGGAATGTCCGAAGTGTGGGTGGAGCTACGAGCGCCAAGGTTCGTCGTGCATCGTCACAGCGCTGTGTTGCGTTGCGAACATAATGTGAACCCAGAGTCGCTGTATAAGGTTGGATATCTAGAAAGTCAAATATAAATATGTTTTTTTTAACGAGTTGGTGTGTTGAATCCCCCACTATTCACTGAAGATGATAAGGTGAAAGTGATAGATGGAGCTATCGCCCTCTCAGCCATTATACATGTGAATTTGTTCTCAGATATGTTATACAGATTTCCTCACGATCTTTTGCTTCAGAATAAAGCTTGTATGTGAGATCTGTCAAGTTTATACCATTAGTAATGGGGGCTAACTGTGATCGTTAGGGCAGCGTGTATTGAGAATTTCTTAGATTTGAATTTTACGGTACAAAAATGAAACGTCAAAGCTCAGAAGTTCTCAATACACTATATTTAAATCGATGATGGTAGCCACCAGACCGCTGTTTCTTAATCTAGCGTCTCTTGTTTTGGAAGTACTTGAGTAGTAGAGCTTAGTAAAGTACCTAGAGTTTTTTGACCAAGTTTCACTATTAAGTTCTACTGATAATGAATGTATCGCAATTTTCAAAGTAAATACATATAAATCACTGTACATAAGTTTTTTTTTTAGAAAAACTCATTGGTACAGACCACGCTGGGATAAGAACTTGCGTCGCTTGCGTAGCAGGCGACTGCTCTAACCCCGAGGCCTCCACGGCTTCACACCACGTGCTTTACGGTGAAAGAAAACATCGTGAGGAAACCTGCATATTTCTGAGAAGTAATTCAATGAAATATGTATAGTGTCTGAGACGGCGATGGACTCACCATCTGTCACGTTGGCACTTAATCATCTTCGGTGAAAAGTGGGTGTTGTGATTACAACAAATGCTCGTGAGCATATGTATGTATGTAAATACATATAAATATCTTAATGCACGTAACACGCTTTAAATATAAGTAAAAGAAAACGTTGCAACACCAATCAACACATATAGCTCCATGCCACAGCATTCCGAGCTCGCTTTTAAAAGAAATCATGGAGTTTCCACATGACTAAATTCAGCTTCGGAGCGGATTTTAGAAAGAAGGATTTTGGATTGGACCGGATGGAACGGAATTCTAAAACGTATTTAAAATGCAAAATAGTCTTTCGGTAATACCAGTAGAACGGTTGTAAAATGTTTTTATCTGTATTTTTATATGAAAATATTATTTCTCTCAGTTACTTGAATTATTATACTCTCACATTTCCTGGAAAGGCGTGTTGCCACAGAGGTCCCGTAGGGATATACAGAGATGTTATCTATAACATCCTTCTTTCAGCAAATATATGGTGATAATGTGACATTATTATGGTGAATGGATCCCATGATTTCACACTTACAATATTGTGTTATCATAGGGTAAGGTCAAAACGTTGTTTGATTGAGTTATGTTCCGTCTAGGTGGTTTTAGTTTGTACCCAAAGATGTAGAATAATTTCGCTTTTTAATTTTCAATCTTATTGTTTTTTTAATAAAAAAAAAATAGTGTTTGTGGCATAGTTGCTATTGCGCACATCATTCGATCAGCGAAGTTAAGCAACCCTTAGCCTAGCCAGTAATTGGATGGGTGACCGCCCGAGTTCCCTCCGTGCCTCGGAGAGCACGTTAAGCCGTCGGTCCCGGTTGCCAATTAATCATATTTGGCAATCGTTACAGGTCAGTCGGAGGCCTAAAATAGTCTGACAACTGGTTTAACCCAGATCACAGATTTCCCTCGTTAAAGGGGTTGCGAAGGTCAAATGGCAGTCTCTTGGCATAAAAATCAGGTGATCAGCCACATCGGGTTGAATCAAGTGCCGACCCCAACAATGTATGGGATAAGGCCAGGGCGATGATGATTGGTTTTTTTTACTTACATTTTTATCAATGCCGTGACATTAAACAAAAAATTATAGGTACAGTAGATCACCGCCTCTCATTAACTGCAAAAAATAAAAATGTTTTATTCATTTATGCATCAGAAAATGTATGGTGACTGTACCTTTAAAAATAATAATTGAAATGCCGCCTTAACTTGTACCTGATGTACTTGTTCATGCTCCGCTTGCGTGGCAGTAAAAAACTCTCAATACAAAACCTCTCAACCCCCAAATAAACCCCTTAAGGTGGGAATTACCGAAAACCCTTTCAACCAAAGCCATGTCTCTAGGACCAGTAGTTTAGGCTGTATGTTTCTTATTGATTTCACCCAGTCAAGACTGTATAGATAATGAGTGCGTAAATCATTTTGTTTTGTTACTTTACCCAGCTTTGTTTTCATATGCGCTCCCAATGCGCTGGATTCAAATTAAATTAAACAACATAAATTAAAACAAAACAGCTCTTAATGGCATGCCGGTTAATGAACAATCGTGAATTCTCATTAAAGGCAAACACTTGCCTGAGTTACACGACCTTATTGTATACCTGGGTTTGCAGTAATTTATAAGCGACTGACTTTAAGAGAAGAAGAGAGCAGGAGGTCGTGTTTGGAACTGCCTGACTCTACAAAATATTGTCTATATTGTTTAAATAAGTGTGAACACAGTCACTATTACTCCATGAAGGGAAGAATATCAATACTGTATAGCTATAATCGAGCCCTTTATCACCCAAAATGTTGGCATACCGGTTTTATTTTAAAAAGTAGTCGTGTATTCTATGACGTTGCAGAATTTTACTTATAGTTTTTATGTAACTATTTATGTATGTTTGTCCGCGTGGAACTGGGGTTTAAATCAGTTTTTAATGTATTAATTTAGATGAAAATGCAAGTTCGTGACGGTATGACGCAAGGTGTGACGTATTCTGATTCCAATATGGCGGATCATCCAACAAGGCGAACTCGTTTGTTACTTTACACTACTACATATGGGCATCAAATGAAAGCACTTGCTGATGAGAACACGAAAAATTTTTTTTCTTTAATTGATACGATACTCTCATAAAAGTATATTGTTAAAAAAAAGTTAGGAAATTGTTTTTTGGTAAACTTATTCTGTACAAATTAAGAGAGAAGTTCCAATGAAAAGGGCATCAAAAATCTATTTGTATTATTCAGTGAAAAATTACTAGTATTTTCAAATAATTCGAATTAGAAATTTTTAAGCTTTCGAGCTTGCGAGCTTTCTAAGAAAACTATTATTTGAAAACTCTATCCTCATTTCCATCGACGCTTAGCACTCAGAGTCACGTATTGGTGGACTCTCCGGGGAAATTAGAGTAATACTTGTATTTCTTACATATAACTTAACAATCTTAGAATAAATCTCTATTCAGGACACCTAAGCTCAATTCGGATCACGGCGGAACATAAAGAATATTGTAATAAATTTAGTCGGCAGATAACTGGAAGCGATTTTTATGGGTTGCTCATGTTTTGTCAAAGGAAATAAAGTTAACGATGATTATATTGTATCTAAGCTGGCCTTCCTAGAAGTAAAAAATAGGGTCTCCTCGAAATAAATGAAACCCATAAAATTAACTCTACACGAGTGAAACGGTGCACATCCGTGCATGTTAGATATGTCATTAAAAAGACGTAAGATTCCAATTGATAACCTCCTCCTTTTTTTGAAGTCGCTTAATGGCTTGTTTCCGAATTCAAATTTGCGAGTTGGAATCCCAACGGGGCCTGTACCAATGAGTTTTTTAAAAAAAAACTTATATGCAGTGATTTCACACCGCGAAAACATCGTCAGGAAACCAGCATATGTCTGTGAAGTAATTCAAAGAAGTATCGCCTGAGACGGCGATAGACTCACCATCTGTCACGTTGGCACTTAATCATCGATGGAAAGTGAGTGTTGTTATTATAACACCTCTGTCTATTCCTTAGAGAAAAACTTGAATAATTGTTTGAAGTATTATCGCTAGTTCCCCATAGTTTTATAACGCCCCGCCCCTTCAAACACTGGTGACATGCTCTCGACCCCACCTTTAATTAACCATCCTAGTTTTTGACCACCGATCGATAGCACTGTCGGTGATTTAAAGTAATTTTAGCCTTACGGTACATCTTTGTAGTTTATGTTCTGTTTATTAATGGTTCCATTTGATAACAGTGATCAATTATTCAATAATTTGGTTTATTATACGTATAACGTCAAGGGGACAGTCAACGCTATTACACATATCAATAAAGAAAAATAAAATTGAAGTGTCTGTAATTCCAAATTAACAACTTTTCACTAAATTCACAACAGTATATATGGTACTCTCATAAAAACAATCTGTCTCGCTATCTGTCTGTCTGTCTAACTGTTTGTTCCGGCTGATCTCCGAAACAACTGGACTTTCACTGGCAGATAGCTAAGGCTACAGTAACATAGACAACTTTTATTTAAAAAAATATATTAGTGTTACGCCGCCACCCATGAAATAAAGTCTACGCGTCTATATATTGGATTTAAATTATTAAAATTCTCGGATCGCGGTGTTTGTTACCAATCTCCTCCGAAACGGCTGGATCGATTTGTATAACATTTTGTGTGCATGCATATCGATCGGGTAGATCAGAGAATCGGACAACATCTTTCATACCTATATAAATGATAAGGGTGATCCACTACCAAAAAAATATATGGCCATAACGTTTACCGAGCACAGCTAATTTTGTTATAAATATTAGTATTAAAACCTTTATGTTCACACATTTCGGCGCACACATATTTTATGTTTATGACGAATAAATAAGATAGTTAAACAGTCAAATTATTTATTCAATTCCAATACTACCGATATATTGCATAGTAGCGGTTATACTCGCGTAGATGTAAAGACAGTGAAAAACATTTTAAAGGAGAGGAATCCAATGGGTTCCTCCACGTATTTTTGACAATTTACAAGATTTTTTCTCACAGAATAGCTGTACTCAAGCTCTTCGCCATTAAATAAATAAAATAAAAAAAAAAGATATATTGCATAGTAGCTGTACCCCGCGGTTGTACTCGCGTAGATGTAAAGACTAGCTTCTACCCGCGACTTTGTCCACGTAGAATTTACTTTGGCCTAACGATAACACCGCTGACGAGGGTTCCTTCCTCGATGAGTGGGCTATCTAACAATGAAATATAATTTTTTAAATCTTCAGCTTTGTATATAAGTATAGATAAAATGGTTGGTAATGTCCAAAGGTGGTGTTCTTCAAGAACGGGCAGCGGATAATGAAGTTCGTCCGAGGCAGGGACCCACCGTACGAAGTATACAACGTTACTGGCGCTGATATCAGTGTAAGTTATAATTTATTTACGAAACATTTAAATGCACTATCATAACTCCAGCACCGAGTTTGATAATGTTTACTTACCTACATTAATTTTACCGTAGAAATATTAGAACCTGGTTGATCGAGCTGTGCTCGGTTTCATGGAGCCTTTTCCGAGAATCAGATTCTATATATATATATATATATATATAAGAATTGCTCGTTTAAAGGTATAAGATACATTTAAACTGAAATTATCGCATCGTGTTCGTATTGTTACCAACAATTTTAAGAATTTAGAATATTAACATGTGTGTCATGCATACAAAATTAATATTTAAATATGATGTTCATAGTAAAGTGCTCCCACAAAATAATAACAGCGTTCAACCACAATGCTGCTTCGAGCAGCAATTTGAGCCGAGTCATTTGTAATAATTTAAATCCTAAATTACTCGCAATTTAATCTCTACCCACAGCTTTTTATGTCCTAGCTGTAATATTATAACTCTTATAGCAGTCGGCTTAAGCTTTGTTTTCATTTTGTGTGCGTTGTGGATGTATGCATAAATTAAAAAAAATCTTTTTTCTCCTTTTCTTTTCGCGGCTCTTCTACACCCTACACTTTATTAATGTTATTTTAAGCTCGTGGTGAAAAGATAAAGTAGAGTGTAAAACTACGGATGTTTATTCACGAATATACTTTATGACTTATATAAAAAGAAAATTAAAAATAATCCACTAATTAATTTCTGATTCGGGACACCCATCCAGCAAGATTATTTATCATTATATAAGTACACGATTATCATTACGATAATGACGAATGAAAAGAGTCTAGCAAGATTATTTATCATTATACAAGTAGACTAAGCGATATGGATGTAATTTGTATTGTATATTTGAGTTGGTCCTTAGATACATTGAAAATACTGGACTGGATAGATGGCGTCTTAGAACAGTACAACGCTGGCGAGTTCGCTACTTAAATTTTCTCTCGAATTAAATAAAATATGTATTGATTTAAGTTCTTTTAAAGATTAATTAATGATATTCTTAAAATTTCATCAGCAAGTTTTGCAATATATCCTTGGTATTTTTTTTTATAATTCCTTTGTATATTTTACAATATTTCTACTCACTAACATGTATACCACGTCATGTAGTGGGCATGTAATTGAACCTCCCATATTTACAAAGTTCCCGTCTGGCTCGGATTTGGCCCGGTGCCCGTAGAATAGCAATAGGCTTCCCACTTATCACTTTACCAACTAACAACCCAAGTCATATTGGGAATATTGGATTTACGGGATTAAAAATAAACGTAAAATTTTCTAATATTGTTTTATACATTTCTCGCGATTGTATTCCCTGAAGTGTTTGGCTGTGTTCAAGTACAAAATAGGAGGAGCGGTATTATTTATACTAATATTATAAAGAAAAAAGATTTGTATGTATGTATGTTTGTAACGAATTGGCTCAAAAAGTACTGAACCGATGTGACAAATACTTTCATAAAAAAGAATTTGTCTTTAAGCCTATATTTCTCGCAAGTAATGTAGTTATCTACATTACCAGCGAGAAATATAGGCTGTATTTCATTCCGGTACACATATGGGAACGGGAGCTAGGCGGGTGACACCGCGTGATGTCCGCTAGTCATCAATAACTGAGTATTGGGGGCCAACTATGATCGTTAAAGCAACGCGTATTAAGACCTTCTTAGCTTTGACATATAATTTTACGGTACCAAAATGAAACTTCAAAGCTCAGAAGTTCTCTTTTCCTTTATACGCTCTGATTATTCCAATGATGGTAGGTCCCCAGGCCGAAACTCCAGGCTGCTACTTAAAATTTCTTCTCAGGCTTATTGTGTTACATAACTGCACTGACGATTACAATTCGTTTGTTGCAAACAATGCTTGTTAATCTGGTTTAATGAATCACTGAACATTTGTTTCTTTTAAGGAACATCCGCTAAAGGTTGTTTCAACAAACAAAAGTCATCTCAATATACATGCATTTAAAACACAAAGTTGTTTACCACCACCTAGTTCTATGTAAAGCTTTGAATACAAATGTAAATGCAAGTAAATAAAAGGACCTTCACGTCGCGGCAAATTCCATTTTCTCTATTGAAACAATATACAGGAAACCAGGTATCTCACGACATTATACCACAAAACCGTCGTAATAAACAAATTTGTCCACGGGTAGTAATACTACCTCTGAACAAAATGTATACGTTACAATCGTACTCAAAGAGATGGGGTCAGCTTAGCAACTTTTGTACCCTTCACGGGCGAACAATTTTATCAAACCCCTCGATTGGGATAAAATGTAAATTCATCCACGCTGTCAAGGATCCCGATGAAGTACTGTAAACAAAAATATACACAAAAACAAATCAATATACACAAATTCTCTAACAAGTCAGAAGGGTGACAGGACTCCTTAATGACATTTTTGTCCCAAAATCAAGTGAAACCAGGTCAAGGATTCGTTTACTCAAACATTGTACGTTATTGACATTGTATACCACATAACCACAGTATAAATATAAGTTTACCAGACAGTATGGAATATGGGCCAAGTTTTTGAAATAAAACGTTTGAAATTCTCCATTGAGCGTGAGGGTTGCCAGTTTTAAAAATATGTATACTCTTTTTTTTACTGGCAAATTAATCTCGATTTAAAGTTAAGAAAAATTATCGTCATTACGCCGATGCCATTTATAATCTCGTAAGTGCGCTCGTCGGTGTGTGTGTATGTAATTTCGAAGAATAAGATCTTAGATATCGTACTCATCGTAAGCTTATATTTATTCTGACAACCATATATTGATTCAAAGACAAATGCAGCAGCTAGGTGATTAGTGGTCTTGTGTGTGCGGTCTTAATTCGATCACCACAGGCTGGAAATATTGTTTGGGTGATTAACATAATTATTTGTACCTTTGCAGGAACTAGTATTTATGGTAACAAAAATATAAATGATTAAAAAAACTTTGATGTAATATGTAATTGATTTTTTTTTAGTAACTAATACTTGATGTGTTATGAGACTTCGCCCTTGTATATAATACACGCACAATAAAAATATATTTATGGTAAAGTGTATATTTATATATGCGGGTATACAAAGTATTTTTTAATATTTATATTTATAGTACGTATAAAAAAAAAATAAGAATACAATCAAAATATCGCCTAGTGTACTACACTAAATATTTTCCATACAACCATGGGATATAATAATTACGTAGAACACTCATTCGTAGTTTGTGGTATACATCATCTTATTATTAAATACTTATCTGCAATCGAGCCAGCTGCTGGGGAACCGCTTAAATATAATATTATGTAAATTATTATCTTTCTTTAGGTCAATTTGCGTGGGATTGTCCTGAGATATTATCATAATATCATAACTTTAATAATAGGTACTTTTGTCCACAGTTAATAAAACTAACTCCCACATCGATAACCCTCGAGCGGCTGGACTTCACGGCTTCGGGGCCGTACGCCTGCGAAATTGCGTTAGAGACTCCTTTGTACTCCAAAGTTTCCAAAATACACGATCTGACTGTCATTGGTAAGTACTAACAAAGTTTATTGGGTTTTCCTTTGTCATGTACAGCCTTCGACGTAGTAATAACCCGCAATAAAATTTTCGGGGCTTACGCGTAGGTGTTGGTGTTTATCCCCACATATACATATCATAAAAAGTTTGTAATCACCAGCATGAGCTGATATAGAAGAAACAACTTTGTAGTATGATTTCTTTAAATACAATTACGCTGTATAGAATTATTTTTAACTAATTTTCATAATACAATCAACCGTAAAAAAGGATTAAAATTTTTCCAAGTGATCACTAATTATTTTTGATGAGATGACCCCAATAAAATTACTATTATTGTCAATTTTTTTAAGACAATTTATACACACATACATATTTATGTATAAATACTCTTTCACAGTCTCGCTCACAACTACGTGGGGCATACCCTAAGGGGTAAGCAGAGTTGTATTTATAGTACGCCAACATTTTGCCAGTTTTATTTAAGCCAATGTCATAAGATCCTATTGTCACTAATTGGGCACTGATCCGAATTTCGGGCTAATACTGACAAATGACATATGGAATAACCCGGTAACACTTTGCCCGACCTGGGGATCGACCAAGACCTTGTGTTCCGCATTCCAACCACTAGACCAACGAGGCAGTCACTAACTATACATTTAATAATAACGATAATAATAACTGAACCAGTCTACTTGGCAATAGCCCGTATACCTGGTTCTCTACTACCGACCTCGGTCGAGGCCAAAGAATATCTTTGAACATAATAATCTTTCAATACATTTAATTAAACGATAAATATTATAAATGAAAATTTTACAGAAAAAAATGCGTATGAAATCAAAATGTTCGACATTCAATATACTACTCAATTCTCAGAAAAAAAAAGTATTTTGTTGGATATTTCGCAAGCACAGAAATAAAACTCTCGTAGAAATAAAAATAAGCCTTTTAGCTTTTTATGCAATGGCGGCGTTCGTGGCACTGAAGGGTGTTGGAGTGCCACATAGACTTACGTGCTTTGAATATAACATCCGGGAAAAACTCTTCGCACTTTTTGCCAAATGTTGGTACCTACTTGGCAAAACTTTTACAGTTAAGGAACACGAAAGAATGTCCTAGCCTTAAACTTTTGGAGCTAGAAGCATATTTGGACTACGTGATAATTTATCGTTGTTTTGCGTTTGCTATACAAGATGTGCTTCTTACAACAGTTATAGGTCATTTAAAACCATAAGGAACTCTGATACCTTGTTTATCACAACTGCGCTATTCTGTAAGATATTATCTCAGCGAGGAACACTATATGTTTCAAACATATGAAATTGAACTTTATCCTGTATGTATCTATTTCCCATGATTGAAACCGACACTCGATGTCGAGTTCGTCACAGAGATATCTTACAAAACAATGCATCTGGTAACAATACGATTTTTCTGTAATGGAGTTGCGTCATGGGATGTTCAGTCTCTTTGAATAAAAATCTGTAGACCAGCTAAATCGGGTTGAATCGGCGGCCAACTCCAACAATGTATCTTTGAGTTTTAAGATGATGATGTAGTATAAGATATTGCTTCAATTCTATAGTCGTTAACCCTTTCATTATTTTTACAGTTCGTCAGAAAAACCGTCCAAAGATAAAAATTAAGCACAAAAAGTTGTCTCCCAGCGGGCATCTCGAAGCGACGTGTCAGAGCCAACCGGCCCACCCCGCGCCGCACCTTACTTGGCTCATTAATAATATGAAGGTACGTACGTGCCACGTTATTCACTAAGGTTTCTCAGCGTCAAACTCGTCATCAAGTGTCGGCTTTATAGAAACGAAACTAAGCCTTATCCTTTATGTATTATGGATCAATTTACTATGCTTGAAACCAACGCTCGTCGGTCGAGTTCAACGCTGAGAAAACTTACAGGACAACACCCCGTCAGAACGGGTATTCACTTATACGTATACTGTACGTCATCACACAATAGTATGCCCTAAAATGGGCTACTAAAGATTTGTTATCGTTTGAGAAGCGTTACTAATCATTATTATGAACCTGTTTATCTTACTAACGTGAAGAAAAACTTCCACTACCCTAGACAGGCTCGGGTATATCGCAATTTAGATCACATTTACTACGAAAACCATGAACGTGTATTACGTCATAGGAGAAGTTCAATGACATATGTATAAGTGTCTGCTAGACAAATAAATAGTAGACTAGTAGACAGATAAATAGATCACTGATTCTCTGTCATGCTGGTGCCTAATTACGTTTGGTTGTAACACTTACCTATAACAGAAACGACCCTGTCAGAACTCAGGCGTAGGTCTATTAGGTTTCACCCACTTTGTCATTTAAAAAAAGTTTCTTAAGTGACATCAGCTATCTGCTAACCGTTTCTGAGATTAGCCGGAACAAATAGACAGTAAGAGAACAAAATGTAATTGTTTTTTTTATGTGAATACCGTTTATACGTTAATGTGGATTTAATGATACGCTGTTTATTTGGAATTGCAAACAGACTTCAATTATTTTTGTCTGTATAGACATGAGGTGGCATATACGACGTGTGACGTAAACATATGCTTACAATTTTCACTAAAGCACAGAAATAAGTGAGAACTTAAGTTTCAGACTGGTGATGGGAAAATCTCGTTGTCCTTCGTAAATTGGTAGGCGTACAGCCTTATAAACAGGTGCGAACGTTGATCCCGACTTTCCCTGAATTCTTTCTGAAACTGCCTACAGCAATTCGTATTACAAAATCAAACCTTGCGAAGTTGCGAACTATCAACAATATTTTTATGAATATTGCAAGACAGATTCAAAGAGACTAGATATAAATAAATTATTACTATACTGACTGTGTCCCGCTGTTTCACCTGCGTAGCCTTTTTATGATTATTGCGACTTCAATTATTGAGGAGCTCGTGGCACAGTTGCTTTTGCGCATATTATACGATCAGCGAAGTTAAGAAACCCTAACCATAGCCAGTAATTGGATGGGTTATCGCCCGAGTTCCCTCCGTGCCTCGGAGAGCACGTTAAGCCGTCGGTCCCAGTTAGCAATTTATCATCTTTGGTTGTCGTTACAGGTCAGTCGGAGGCCTAAAATAGTCTGACAAATGGTTTAAACCAGATCACAGATTTCATCGTTAAAGGGGTTGCGTAGGTCAGATGGCAGTCGCTTCGTATAAAAAACAAGTGATCAGCCACATCGGGTTGAATCAAGTGCCGACCCCAACGGTGTACGGGATAAGGCCAGGGAAATGATGATTGCGACTTTAATTATTACTAGCATTTAAAGAAGAGAAAATCAATCAAACTTTAAAACCCACTATCTCTGAAGGATATCTAGTTGGTTAAACTAGTCAACTAGTCGTTCCAATCGGCAACAATTAATCGAGAACTCCCGGCGTACTATTCGCTGTCAGTGGCTTAGGATTGGTATTCCATTAGGCTGACTGTGACAGTTTTTGCCAGCGACATTGTGCTGAACTCTGCGTTCTCCGCTCTCCAATTCCTAAGCCGATTAATAGAGTTTTCACATGGTAATACCACTTTAAATGATTACTTGCTTCATACTTATAACCGCGCCGTGATGGCCTTGAGGTTTGAGCAGTCGCCTGCTACGCAAGTGACGCAAGTTCGAATCCCAGCGTGGCCTGTACCAATGAGTTTTTCTAAAAACTTATGTACAGTGATTTCACACCACGTGCTTTACGGTGAAGGAAAACATCGTGAGGAAACCTGTATATTTCTGAGTAGTAATTCAATGGCGTATGTAAAGTGTCTGACACGGCGATGGACTCACCATCTGTCACGTTAGCACTTAATCATCTTCGGTGAAAAGTGGGTGTAGTGATTACAACACCTCTGCCTACCCCTTCGGGGAATATAGGCGTGAGCTATGTATGTATAACCGACTTCAAAAAAGGAGATTCTCAGTTTGACTGCATGTTTTTTAAAGCATATGTTTTGAAGATAATGATACCCGGAACAAAGGTCATTAGAACACTCAAAGATTTTAATGTTACATCCTTAAGTCTTATCGGTTTACATATGTTGTTCTCAAATGGAAATCCGACTCTATACCTCGTCTTTTGAATTTCTTAGGGGTACGCAAGTTTTTCACGAAACTTTCCTTAACCATAAGATCCGTGACAAATTACTGGTGTACTTATTAAGCTTTTAGTCAAACTCATTGCTGAGACCGGTAAGGTTCAGTTCTTGCCCCTTGCGCCTACTTTAGTCACATGATCCTACTAATATTATAATCGGGAAAGTTTGGACGAATAGTATGTATTTGAATGTATTATGATAAAACTGTACAATTATCTATACTAATATTATAAAGCTGCAGAGTTTGTTTGAACGCGATATTCTCAGGAACTAATGGTCTGATTTCAAAAAATATTTTTGTGTTGGATAGTCTATTTATCGAGGAAGGTTATACGAAACAAATTAGGGGTCCGTAAGAAAATTTCAATTTTGTAACCCAGGGTGTAAAATCGAAAACCTATTGATGCGTTCGCTGTAAAAACCATTGATAATAGAACAATATGATGTACCACAGGTTTGTAGGTCTTATTAAGATCTACAGAAAAGTCCGCAAGAGTACATATCTAACTATCATAGCTTAGTAACAATTTAACACAGACTTTTATGTTCATAAAAAAATATTAAATCGTCTGAATAAAGAAACTGCGTAAAATGTGCATCATAATATTAATCCTTATCCAAATAAAGCATGTTATCAAGGGAATTCATGTAGAAGTAAAATACTTTTTGTTTTATTCCAATCGGACATTTCGTTGAGAAATTATCACTAGTATATAAACGCAAAGAATAGGTCTCTAATAGGGAGTAATTTGCTAAGTGCAAATGAACAAGGTACTGACATACAAGGTACCAATTTCTTTTTTTTTTTCTTCGTTTGTCGGTACATCTGTCTGTCTGTCCATTTGTAAAATATTTACGGTACCGCGGGAATTAAATTAAATCAACGCGGGTGAAATTGCAGGGCACGGCTAGTATAGCTATATTTTCGTGACAGTTAAATTATGCGAAAATGTAACCGCGGGCTTTTAAGACCATAATATCCATATGACGTAGACTTTAAAATTAATCTGAAAGTGTATATATTTTAATGTCGACTTCATAATATACTATTTATTTTTACATTTAATAGGTGGACGAGCGACTCACGATCCCCCACGGTACGGTGAATGTCCATCGACATCACCACGGGATGCCTCTCTCCATGACCAACTCCTCGCTCCACTTCCCCCTCACGAGCCTGCAGCTCTTCCCCAACCAGACGGTGGACATCACCTGCCTCAGCACCATACCTAGCTATGCCAGTGACGAAGAAGGATTCGCTGATATTCAGAATACTACTGTTACTGGTAAGAATATAGATTATAATAAAGAATATAAATCTGATGATGACTATGAGTATATACATAAATAAAAATATATGTTAAGAAATATGACAGTAATAAAATACTATTTCCTATCAACCGTGAATGGCGAGGCCAATTTTTTTTTTTTCCAAAGATTCCTTTTTTTGTCGTGTATTTTATTGATAAAAGATTTTTATTAAAAAAAAACTGCGTTAAAAATTTACAATTATACAAAGTGGGTAAGGTAGCAGATAGCAATGATATTTAGTCTTTTCCCATGTTTTTGCCGTGTTCTTCTCAGTAAAGGCAACCTTTTGAACCTTCATTTATAATCCTGTAAAATCATATCATTCTGACGATCTGAAAATACCTAGTTAAAGTTTAACCAAATAAATATATTTAGAATTTTTGATATTTGTCGACTTTGAGCGCTTGCATGCGGTGACACTCACCCGCTACCAAACTTATATTATGAAGTGTTAGTATTGTAGTGCAGCAAGTGTAATTAATGGTCCTTGGGGCCTTCCATAATTGGTTTAAGCAGAGCGTATTAAGAAATTCCGAGCTTTGACTTTTCATTTTTGTACCGTAAATTTGAACTTCGAAGCAAAGAAGTTCTTAATACTCGCTGCTTAAACGATCATAGTTGGCCCCCTTGCCATAGATCTTCATGCATCATTCCTAAGATTTGATTGATATTGATTTGATATTGAAGACAAGGTTCACGAAATTAGGTATGTTTTTCAAATAGGATAGGTTTTTTAAAGATTAAATCCAATAGTTTCAATTCGAAAGAATAAAATTGTGCAAAATTGAGCAAAACACATACATTTTCTCGATTCAAAATCAAATATTTAGAGAGTTATGATAAAGGTACTACGGACTCAGACGCCATTATTTCTGACAAAACAAATTCAATACTTACAATGATACAGCAGAAAATAATGTATTTGGATTGCTATGATCCTGAATGTACATAATAAATTAGAGCTAGAATTGGTTCTTCAAATACGTCTAAGCAATTTCGTTAACAAATTACGTGATTTAGGTGAATACATGATGATAAGCAAATTCTATTGGTGATAATGATGATGAATTAGACTAATGTAATCTACGAAGTCAAAGTACCTATCAAATAAAAAAACGAACATAAAATGGACACTTGGAGCACTCGTTGAATTTTTCAAAGCTAACATGGGTTTATTTACTATCGCTTCCAAATTTAAGGCTATCAGGAGGAGAAACAGCGAAATAAATTCCCTGTTGTTTGTTTTTAGATAATTATGTTCCATTTATTATAAATAGAGGTGTTTTAGGACAATTGCATTGAAATGTGATAAACTCATTACGATGTTTGGCTATCATCAATTGAATAGTAAAATTCCTTTTTCATTTTTCCGACAATAACATACTACACTCCAAATTGAAAGTGTATTTGTAGTTAACACACTGACAAACCATAAATCGTCCATAAAGATACATATTTTTTTTATTTTCGTAGACTTTCATTCACGCCAATACCCAAGGCTAAAAATAAATAAATAAAAAATATGCTCACGCCACCCCAGAAGGGTCCCCAAGGGGGTAAGCAGAGGTGTTATAGTTCAAATTCAAAATATATTTATTTGATTAGACATCTTACAAAGTACTTTCAAATCGTAAGAAGGACACAAAAATACATTATACATGATTTTAATTATTACCACCGGGTTTGGAAGGTTGCTTTTGTTGAGAAGAACTCGGCAAGAAACTCAACAATTACTCTTTAAAAATATATACAATGTTATTGGCTACAGTATTTATATCTCATGAAAAGAGTAATTTTTGAGTTGTAACAACAATATCCATATTATATCGAAAATGCCGGCCATCACCGCGTCAAGCACTACCTATACGTCTTTGAATAATTAATTCTAGGCTGTAGCGAAATAGCACTGATATAAACACAAAACACGGTATTGGAAAGTAGTCGCATACACACACTGATAGGGGTGTCTCTCATATCATTCCGGGCTAATACCAGTAGTAACTTCAGACGCAGACGGTTGAAAGTTTGTTGCTATATGTGCGCGTGTAAGTTTGTATTTATGCCAATGGCACTTGAAACATCCCATACAAGTAACGTGCGAGGTTGTATAAGGGAAATAAAAGGTTAGAAGGATAAGTATTCAGAGCCTATCGTGGAGGAGATAGCGTTAGGAGGAGGCGTTAATCATCATCTCCTTGGCGTTATCCTATACATTGTTGGGGTCGGGACTTGGTTCACCCAATGCGTCTGAACATCATATTTTTATACAAAACGACTACCACCTGACCTTTGCAACCCCTTTAATCAGAAAAATCTGTGATCTGGGTTAAACCAGTTGTCAGTATTTTAGGGCTCCGACTGACTTGATAAGATGATAAATTGGCATCTGGGACCGTCGGCTTAACGTGCTCTCCGAGCACTGGCTAGGGTTAGGGTTGCTTAACTTCACTATTCGAATTATATGCGCAATAGCACCTTTGCCACGAGCTCTTCAGATGACGTAAGTAAAAACTAACATTTTTTCTTCCTTTTCAGTAAACGTCGTACGTATCGAGCCGGCACCCACTCAACTGCCAGTCAAAATTGTTGGTCCCGACCTAAATGTATCGTCGCGCTGTAAATCACGATACATATTCGCTGTGTTGCTAGCATCCGTGTGCCATTTGATGTATTAAAATTGTATGTAAAAGAGCTTTTGTCGTAAGATATGTATGGAATAACACTTGTATTAAGGGAAGTGTATCAAAGGATGTTTTTAACTCAATCTACTGTAGTTCGTAGCACAATGAACCTGGAAGAGGAAAATTCACATCAAAGTGCTGCAGAGGGAAGTATGTCTATTTAAAATGTAAATTTGGTCACTTTGACTGTTCAACATTTACTTTTTAATCCTACTACAGCATAGTGTGTCCCAATATATTGATTAATGTACAGAATATTATTCTATTTTCAAGAAACGATAAGTATAATCAAGTCCAAAAAACGATTGTTTTACAAATGACCCATTTATTACTTATTATATTACATTTTTGTAATAATTATTCCTCGAGTATTTTTAAACTCTAATTTGTGACTCATAATCTGTTTAACTAAAATTATCTCAATGGAATATTTATTATCTTAAAAAACCGTAATATTTTTTTAAAAAGTATCTTATAAATTAAGCATTCCATTTGTGGACAAAGTGACACTACGCTCGCAATATGTCACTTACGCGCTAACGACCTTATGCCAAATTACTGTACCGTCAGCAATGTAAATAACCCTCTTCTAGAATCTTCTGAATAAGTACTATTGAAACCAAAAGATTTATTTACCTATCCGAATCAGATACCCCCAAAAAATTACCTAAAGCGTAATGGTTTAAGAAAAAAGAGCTTTCTCTTATTTTAAATTATAAATTTTAAATATATCTTCTGTAACTTTTTTATAGCTGCCCAGCAATGTAAGGGTCAAATAACCCTCTTCTAGAACCTTCTGAATATATTGAAACCAAAAGATTTATTTACCGAGTCAGATACCCCAAAAAAATATATTGTTTATTTCCAAACATATTATTGTGTTTGAAAAAAATATGTTATATTTTCCTAAAGCGTAATCGTTTAAGAAAAGAGAGCATTCTCTTATTTCAACAAACTAAAATATAATTTTGAAATCTGTCTTCTGTAACTTTTTGATACCTACCTATACTATATATCCTCCTTCTTACGAGCTTTCTCAGTGCTTTTTACATCCTTTTGTAAATTAACCTTTTACTTAATTATGCGCAAATTATGAGACTGAATTAGGAAGTTAGAGATATATTATAACCATTTCCTAACAATGCTAGAACCCAATGTCCATCAAGGTAGTAAAATTATGAGGCCAAAAAGTGCTAAATGCAAGGAGCATGACGTAACTAAATATTTTGCTGGAATTCTGGAATCTGTGTGGGCGAACTAAAAAGTTATTTCCGATTAAAAATAAACGGTTTAAAAGAATATATTTGAATGTTTCAGTTGTTCGTTTTGAACGTTGGTATTTATCCGGAAATATTGCGACTGGGAATCTTGGAATTCATTATAATTTCCAATAAAACAATCAATTTTTATTATCTGAGTTAGTTTTCTACAAGCATAAAATTTACCGACTACGAGCAGGTTGAGCATTTAAAAACCTATTATATTTACCAATTAATATTTAAGAGGAGTTGACTTATCAGATCCCGGACTTATAACTCTACTGAACTAATTATAGCAAACTTGGAACATAAAATTTAACTAAAGTTCACAGGTGATTGTTATAAGTTTTAAGCACGGTTCCAAACTTCAGACTATGTTGTTTCTTCGACTTTGTATTAAATATTACTTTTTATTACTTTGAAATACCTTTGCTGTTTTGTTTTAAGCGTAAAATAGAGATTGATATATCGGAGAAAAAGTGTAACGTGGGAAGAAAGCTACACAATAATTGTTAAGATTATAAGAATATTACAGAGCCCCTGTACACGGCGTCAAATTTGACATATTACATCAAAAATGTGCGAAAATATATCACAAATTCCAATACTATTGGAAGATTCGCGACGAACTTAGAACCGCTTTCTTTTATTGAAGTATTTCACAATACAATTTATGGACAAAGAGCAAATCGTCACATCTATTTGTTTGGAAATAACATGATATTATTATTTCTGCCTATCTATCGATTAAAAATAACTGTGGTATATCATAGAAAAGTGTTGTACATTTCTATTTTTCTTCAATATACCATAAAATTTCTATAAAAATATTCTTATTCGCCTGACAAGAGAAGAGTAACATCATGTTTAAGGACATTAATTTTATTCCGCAATATTATATTGAACGGAGAAAAATCCCAAATAGAATCTCACCATGAATCGTGAAGAATTTAATACCGGCAAAGTGATTCGGAATTGCGATCATAAATCTGGTGCGGGAGTCAAGACTATTCGCGCCATTCTAGTCGTTTCATAGGCTGTTTTTACGATTCATAATCCTATTCGGAATCTGTCCGTTTTATTTAAAGAGCCGTGGTGGCCTCGGGGTTAGAACAGTCGCCTGCTACGCAAGCGACGCAAGTTCGAATCCCAGCGGGTCCTTTACCAATGAGTTTTTCAAAAAAACTTATGTACAGTGATTTCACACCACGTGCTTTACGGTGAAGGAAAACATCGTGAGGAAACCTGCATATTTATGAGTAATTCCAAAACGTATGTATAGTGCCTGAGACGGCGATAGACTCACCATCTGTCACGTTGGCACTTAATCAAATTCGGTGAAAAGTGGGTGTTGTGATAACAACACCTCTGCCTACCCCTTCGGGGAATACAGGCGTGAGAATATGTATGTATATGTTATTTGACGAACACGCGTGTACAGGGGCTTTTATTTTGTTTACAAAAACGTTTGAGAGCAATTAATTGTGTAACAAAACATATCATGATTAGGAGTGAGTATTTGGAAACAATTTATAAATGTTGTTGTGGGAGGCTCTCGTTTTGTATATAAATGTTTACTGAATATGCGCAAATAATTTGGGCGTTTTCAAAGTATTTATTCTAAACAGGGGCCCAACCATGAGCTTATTGCAATGTTAGTGCAGCTGCGCGACAGTGACAGACGTATACACGTCAAATACATCTATCTCATAATAAGAGTAAATATCATGGCAATAAGAGGTTATTACAAGGCCCCAGGGGCCCAGCCATAAGCACTTATTGCAATGTTATTACAGTTGTGTGACAGTGACAGACTTATACCCGTCATATACATCTGTTTCGTAATAAGAGTAAAACTATCATGGCAATAAGTGGTTATTACAAGGCCCCAGATCTCGTAAGCAAACTTGTTGATGTTACTGTAAGGTAATTTATATAAAATGACGTATTTCTTTAAATAACATAACAATTAGTGGCGAAGCTTAAAGCATTTTGTAAGTAAGTAGACAATGTAAGTATGTGTGTTGTCTTGTGTAAGTCTGTGTATAAAAATCTCAGAATAATATTATTTTGATTTTACTATAATTCTTTTATCTGTAAAACGTTAGGCAAATTATATTTTGAACATCAATTGTATTCTGAAAAAACTAGTGAAATTTACTTTTGAAAAATAACTTTATATAAAATTAACAAATGCTGATGCAGTATGTGAAATATTTACGTAAAGAGATAATATTATTATAGTTTCCAGTCATTAATTTTCCCAGATGATAATTTCAACCGTAATATAAAATCAGGGAGAAGTCGAGTGAGCTTTTGAAGTTTGTCCACTATAATAATTCAGTTGCCACTAAGCCATCGTTAGAGCATATTTTCTTGTACTAAACTAAATAGTTTACTAAAAAGTAACATTTTATAGTAATTTTATCGTGATTTACAATACATTTTTGTTTCCCTTACATACTTAAATCGAGTTATCCAAATCAGGACGCGTGCAAATGTTTATCATCTTAAATGTATTTAAACTTCATATATAAGTTGTTATTTTCTACGTTTTTTAAATTATTTATTTTGTATTCTTTAAATTGTATAATATTTTTGAAAAGAGTAATTACTGAGTTTCTTGCCAGGTTCTTCTCAGTAAAAGCAACCTTCCGAACCTGGCGGTAGCATGTATAATCCTGTATAAGTATGTCATTCTGACGATTTGAAAGTACTTTGTAAAAAGTCTAATCGAATAAAGATACTTTTGACTTTGACTTTGGCTTAAATCTTTATTGCCGTTTTACGACACACCAAAAATGTCCACTAAGCCGCTGTGAAAGTGCAGGTATTATGTCACCCGTGCTCGCTCACATGCTCCCTACTTTTATTGTAGTAGACAGGTACGTACTCTAGGTGTAATTTGTTGTGCGAATTAATGGGGGTAAATAGATTGGTCACAATGTTGTTGAAACATACTGTTGTGATTTAATTTCCTAGATAACCACAAATTATAAATTGCGTGTTTACACGGCCATGAGCTATTATTGCAAGGATAATTTAGCTGTGCGACGATGATAGATGTATACAAGTCTTATACATCTGTCTCATAATATGGGCCCCAGTTCGATTCGAGCTCAATTTTATATTTTATATTAGAATACAAAAGTGAAATGAGCTGTTTTGTTATCAATGCTCCTTCCCAGCTAAGCATTTTTCTGAAAATTGCTTAAGAGATTTATATTTAGTGATGTTCACAAATAAATACCCTTTTTATTTTATCGATCAATATATTTACTCCCAAGTTTATAAAATAACAATCTGCATGCATCTAATATAATTCATATATTTCTATATTGACGATGTAATTCATGCAGGCTATCGATGTCTTCCTTATGCTATACACTCTATAAACTGTAAGTCTTGTCGTAAGCTAGATTTTATATCGTAATAGTTATGTGTATATAAATAGACGGACATGTCCCAATTGTTTTTTTTTTACTCTGAAATATTCCATAGACAAATGTATCTACTCAACATTATACGCACCCAAAAGATGAGACCTTATTTCCTTATGAATTATCAGCATAGCTGAGATGAAAACCATAAAACGTTATTCCTTCCCATAAAAATGTCCCGGATAATGATCCCAAATCTCGTGTAAGGTAAGGATTATTTTTATCTTCCACCTTCTCATTTATTTCATGTCAGCTATTGTCAAAGGAATAACGTACTAACCAAATACCTTGTTAGGCGAACATAGTACTATAAATAATGAACTGGCTTCCAAGAAAATTGTTGGTCGGATGGAACTGCAATGGTTGCGAAAATGAGTAATTTTGTCGGATTTATACTAACAAATTCTATTGTATGTATGTACTGTACATTTGCAAGTAAATTATACATCCACTCATTACTAGCAGCATAGCTTCTACTGTTACCAATATAAAGATATAAAGACGAAAAGTTTCTCTAAAATGTTGCAACAAAATAACGTGAAGTCACCTCATCCGATATTGATTTGTTTATAGTTTCATAGAAAATGTAAATGAAACTATTTTTTCAACAAACAAAATACCTTTTTCATATATATTATTTGAGTTACTCCTTTAGCTTAGCTGTAGTTTATAATCAGATAAATGTTTACGAAGTGAATTACGTGTAAGCAGCCTAACAAGCTGATTTGTATGAAGATGTCTAATATTTACAACATGTGAAAAATTTTAAATCTTTATGAATATAAATGTATTACACGTTCGATTTACACATGATGTATTGGTGTTTTATTGTATTCACGTATTTTAACCCTTGAGGTATAAACTGTTTGTCTGTCCGTCTATTGCATTCCATATATATACTCAGAAGGGTATTTTACTTAGGGGTACTTCTCATACCGAAACTTTTTTACGAAGCTCTTGCTGCAGAATCGAACTTGACCGATTTTTTTAAATTACATGTTATTTTCAAAGTCTACTTACTATCTAGGGTAACGTTAACGTTAACGCAAACATTGATAATCATTTGCCTTGAATTTTAGTGTTTAGTGTTACAATGTAGTGTCATTGGTTACAAGTAAAATAATATAAAATAATGGCTAATCTCTGGTAACTAAAGTAAAAAATATGCTTTTTTTGGGCCTATGTTCTGTTTACAAACAAATTGAAAAACTATTATTTATTAAGTAACTAATAAGTAACTAAAAACTAATGACAAGTAGAAAACTTGGCCCAAATCGGTGTCTCTCAGGATCGTGCCGTGAAGGCTGGCAGCATTGCCACCTTGAATAGCAATGCTGATTCTCTGAGCGAGAAAAGCCCCAGCCCGCTTGTCACGAAAACTATTATTATTTTGTATATTCAAGTATGACAAAATCGATCACTATAAAGTGGAAACAAAACTCGTAGAATCCCGAGCAAAAATAACCGATTCAGCAAACTTAAACGTCATTAATTTGCGATGGCTCCGGAAAAGGGCTGTTACGATACTTTTTATGGGTGTGCCCTTGTAATAAATCCAAAACAAGTACGAAGTGGAATACTAAACTTGTCGGATCGCAACTTAACTTCTGCCGACCTCCATCGGCCGGTCCCGGCAGATTTGAAGTGATATAAAAACTCGTATTTTGTTCCGGGATTTGCTCAATAGGATAACTGCGTGGACTCCAGCAAATTGTGCCTTTTGTTTTCATCCCAGTGTAGGGTGAAAAATCTTGTTACCAACTACTGTGGATTTTTTACTTCCACTACATAGGGTAGCAGATTGGGTGGAACGTTATTTATTACTTGTGTGAGAGTAATCACGTTTCTATAACTAAAAGGAAAAGGAATTTACTCCGTTTAAGAGTAGTATATCTACCGTCACGAGCTGTAAGCGCTGACCTTGAATTCGCAAATTAATATGTATATGCGTAGTTAACCCCACTATTTTTTATGAGCGCTCATAACTGGTGGCAGCTGTACCTATAGTTTTTTCGTTATCACAATTTTGACGCAATTGAAGGAGGAGCTAGTCTACACTATATTGAAATTATAAATGGGAAGTGTTTCTGTTTTGGCCGTGTGTTTCTTCCTTGACTAATGCACTGAACTGTTAGATGAAATCCATAGACATAAATAAAATTGAAGTGTCAGTTTTTAATTTAAAATTAGCAGCTTTTCACTAAATTCATAATACGAAAATATTTAAGGCACAAAATTGTAAATTCACATAAAAAAATCAATTACAATATTTTTTCTGTAGATAGCTAATATTACAAGGAGTGGCAAGGAGAGGCTATTTTTATTTTAAATAATAAATATAAAAATATAGGGTTGAAATGAGGCCTTCACGGGCGAAACCGCGGGGCACAGCTAATTCTTAGTAAGATAAATAAGGCGAAAGTAACCTTTGCATAGAAAGCATGCATAGGTGCTTGTGAGTGTAACCCACTTGAAGAATAAAATATATTGTATGTACAGTTGATCTCAAAGAGCATAAGCACTTTCTTAAAACCGGAAAAGTTAATCCGTGGAAACCCCTTTAAGTACACAAAGTCTGTGTTATTTCAAAAAGGTTCGCTAAATGTGGCCAGTGTTGGCGGGGAAATGAACACGTGGTGTCAGGACGAGAAGGCACCGTTTGTGTAGATAATGTAAACAAGGCAAAGAGAGTGCAAACATAAATAAATACGGTGAAGGCGTGGAGTTGGTATATATTTGGGATACGTCGCATTGTTTCGTGTCTTTTAGTGGATCGCTATTATGTTATAAATAGCTTTTAATCATGATATCATCTATATTATAAAAAAATTAAGTATCTAAGTACCCTATGCCTATTCATAAAACTAAACTGAATATAAAATCTTTACAAATATATAAAAGTGAAGAGTGTTTTTAATTTCAAATTAACGGCTTTTCAATAAATTCATCTGAAAGTAAATACGGTAAGTACTCACATAAAACATCAAATTAATTGAACAATTTTTTTTTTCTTTCTATCTGTCTCTCTATTTCTTCTAGCTAATCTTCGAAACGGCTGGACCGATTATAACGGGAGTCTCACTGACAGAAATCCAATGCTACGAAGAGTAACTAACATACTTATTTTTATTTAAAAAAACATTAGTGTTCCGCGGGCCAACCATGAAATTGTGGGTGAAAATATAAAATTCTCATGTCGCGGTCTTTGTTACCAACCTCCTTCAAAACGACTGGACCATTTTGTATGGATTTTTTTTGCATATCGGGTAGACATGAGAATCGGCTATAGTCTATTTTTCATACCCCTAAATGTTAAGGGTGGTGTGGTTGACGTTATTTCTCCGTTTTTTCTTCAAAGTCTATGCAGTAGTTTATCTGTGAAAAGGTAGCAGACAGACATAGATAAATCTTCGCATATAATATTTCTATAGACAGAGTCAATATTAGGAATTAAAATAAATAATAAATATATATCCTAATATAATTATACATACCCGTATTGTTCTTTTCTTTGAGTTACATACCAACGTTCCTAAATTCTATAAAATTAAATAAATAAAAAAACAAAATTCTCTAAATACATTTGAGACTTTGCTCCAGAAAGTTTTCTGTAGCAGTCTCAAATGTTACCATAAGCTAGAGCTTAGAGCTTTCAGGTTATTGTATATACCGTCTAAATACTTTAAAATAGTAAATTTGACGTTCACTATTGCTTAAAATCAACGTTATTACAAATATAACAAATTTCACCCGTTACATGCGACTTTTCTGCGTTTATTTGTGCCCCCAAATAGTCGAACAATTTGAAACCCTTCAAGTCTCGCCTTGTCAAGTGGCTTCAACTTGAGAAAATAGTGAGGGCGTATCTTTCTAGTACCTTTTATTTCGACCAAGAGGCCTATTGGCGTAGTTTATTGCGAGTAAGTTCGGATAATGAAGACAGTGGCTTGGGAAAGTACATTTGATAGAAATATTTTTGTTTGCAATAATTTTTAAATACGTACATATTCTCACGCCTGAATTCAACGGAGGGGTAGGCAGACGTGTTGTAATTACTGCACCCATTTTTCACCGAAGATGATTAAGTGCCAACGTGACAGATGGTGAGTCCATCGCCGTCTCAGACACTATACATACGTCATTGAATTACTTCTCAGAAATATGCAGGTTTCCTCACGATGATTTCCTTCACCGTAAAGCACGTGGTTTGAAATCACTGTACATAAGTTTTTTAGAAAAACTCATTGGTACAGGCCACGCTGGGATTCGAACTTGCGTAGCAGGCGACTGCTCAAACCTCAAGGCCACCACAGGTCATATGCAATATTTTTTTTGTTATAATAACAATGTCAAACATATTTACTGTGAAATTTAAACTTATAGAAAGATAGACAGATTTATTGCAATCACCAAATTATGATCGCACAATATGACATATAGAAATGTGTATTTCAACATACCTAATTGATTATTAAAATGAATAATTTTTCCAAAAATAAGTTGCTAGTTTTATTCTTTACATTATATGTTATATACGAACTATGTATATCTAGCATAGAGCTTCGAGTCCTCCTTGCCCACTCCCCTATGGAACACTGGCGACCTTACTCACTGCAGGAACACGACACTACTCAAAGTATATTACACTGCGTTCTTTTGTGACTTAGATGGAAGCCGTCGACTTTCGAACGGGAGGACCTGTATACCTTATTGAAAAGAGTTCAATCCATTTTCGTTTGCTGAACCATCAAATATTTTTTTAAATTATATGTGCATCACTGCCATCTTTTCGGGGAATAAAGGCATGGGCATAATATATATGTACTGCCAATATTTGATCCTAGGTATAATAATGTACATACTTTAAGATGAATTTATAATAAAAGCTTCTGAACTTTCATCTGAGTCTCCGACAAATTAAGATGATATTCAAAAGTTTTTTTAAGTAAGTTGATGGAGGTAGAAGCCTGCCCTGTTTCGAGCTTCAGGCTATAATTACACGAAGTTTCAGTTTTCTTAAAAATGGTAGGCCTAATAGGCAGGATCGCTTGAAATTTAAGCCCCAGGAGTATTTAATGGCTAAACTTGAATTCGTTACTTGAAACTATTTGGCACAATTAATTGAGTATTTATTTAAATTTGTTAATTAGCCCTTGAGGCCTTAAGTAAAGGGTCATGACTCGCAACCTACTAATATTCACTGAGTCAATATTAAATCTATACTTCATATAATAAATAAGTATAATTTTGTTTTGTAAGTATATGAGGTTGTAGGGGGTAATCTTTTAATTTGTGATATATACTTTAATATATTAAACTATTTATGGTTAAAATTAAAATCATTATTTTTGGTAAATCGTGATTAGCCTCTAATTGACCTTGTCCGACCTTAAATTATGTATGTATCTAAGTAGATAGAAAAGAAAAATTGAAGTGTCTGTTTTTAGTTTTTAATAACCTCATACCTCTGATACCTCAGGCTAGTTTTTTTTTTATTTTTTATTGTTCATACTACGCGGGTATAACTTAGAGGCAGGTGAAATCAGGGAAGGGAATTTTCTAGCGCCATATAAAAATGCATAACGCCATCTTGTGGTAAGTATTAAAACAGGCATTCACGGTTAACAACCGCGATTTTATAGTAGCTGACGCGATTTTATATGTTTTAATTTTGTATTAATAGAGGCAATACACGCTACCTACTCATGAATTGTTGATTCGACCAAAGGTTAACCGACCGTTGATATCCAATCGAATCGGGAAAGTAGAGTGTTTCTTTTCATTACGAAATTAAATTGGTATTTTCACTTGCAAATTATTTATTTTAGCTGAAGTTTTATTAAAGCTATAAGCGAAAAGCAAGCATGTGGTTTCCTTGATGCAAAGCGGTTACTGCAGTCTATAAACGCTTACACATTATTTTAAGAAGTTAACGCGGGGGAGATGTAAACACGCTGCCTTTTACAAATAATGTTTATTGAATTTTGGAAATTACTGTACCGTCACGAGCGCTGACCTTGAACGCGCAGTACCTACTTATATTATGAGTTTTTCTCTGTCAGTCTGTATGGCGCTACAAAAATAAAATACATGTGCAGCTACCCCCACTATTCACTGAGCGCTCATAACTCGTGACGACACCTGTTCATACATTTATTTCTTCGTGTCCATGCTGTATTCCTGCTGTGAGTACGGTCGCCAGTTCTACAAGCAGGACGAGCAGAACCACATTTTATCACTATATATATTTTTTTAATTTATTACAAAGAATCAATCACTCAGGGGGCCTATTGCGAGATTTTCATTGCCGCCATCACAAGTCACCGCGTTGACGTAAGCACAGGTTTGTATAGGATCGAAACAGCGCCACCTTGCGACTATTTTAATCCCATACAAATCTGCGCTTACGTCAACGCGATGACTTGTGACAGCGATTGTAAGAAAACTCGCACTAGGCACTCAGGGCTATTTATACGTCAGAAACGTCAAATTGTGACAAGTGATGGTATTTAAGTCACTGATCATGTAAAGTAATATTGTATAAGGGGATAATATAGCACGATGAGCGTGTCGTCACATGCCCGCGCCAGCGTAGGCGTTAATAAAGTACCTCCTCCGCATTCTGTCTACGTCACACACGTACATTCCCCCGCCTACGTTTCTTTCACAGTGTTAAAATAAATGAGAGTTACAGAATGTTGCTGTCAATAATGGTTTTAATTTGCTACATTGATAAAAAAAATACTTTTTGAGCCAATTCGTTACAAACATACTTACATACAATCTTTCCTCTTTATAATATTAATATAGACTACTAAGGCCTGTCAGTAGCTTCATAAAGCGTATGTTCCACCCGAGACATCGCAAAAATACATACAAACTCGCTTATATATTACTTGCGGACGTCACTTGGTTTCAACCACGTAGTAATGTACTGGTAATGTAGTTATCCATTGCTAAAAAAAATTTATGATCCAGTAGATCAAAAACATCTTTCGTCTTCATAATATTACTAAAGAGCCGTGGTGGCCTTGAGGTTTGATCAGTCGCCAGCTACGCAAGCGACGCAAGTTCGAATCCCGGCGGGCCTGTACCAATGAGTTTTTCTAAAAAAAAAAGTACAGTGATTTCACACTACGTGCTTTACGGTGAAGGAAAAAATCGTAAGAAAACCTGCATATTTCTGAGAAGTAATTCAATGACGTATGTAAAGTGTCTGAGACTGCGATGGACTCACCATCTGTCACGTAGGCACTTAATCATCTTCGGTGAAAAGTGGGTGTTCTGATTACAATACCTCTGCCTACCCCTTCGGGGAATGCAGGCGTGAGCATATGTATGTATGTATGTAATATTACTAAAGATTAGCGGTGTAGATTTTAGGCAGCATTTGTATCGATTACAAACGGAATCTAATAACATTTCTGCTTTTGTCTCTCAAACACATAATTCCTCAGGACAGATACACATTAAATGATGATGTGATAACACTTGTTTAAGAGGCTTTATGATACCCTATAAGTAAGCTACAGACTAGCCTAGGCTGATCCCCAATCTGTCCCCCATACAGATCTCCAATACTCTGTGCACCAGTACTAGCATCCTTATATCGAGATGTGCTAAATCCAGACACGTGTTGTCTCAGCACAGTGACGTGAACTTAATTTCCTCCCACGCCCTACGTGGCTGAGCAGTGAGCGTAAATGGAAACTGACAATATGTCTGACTGAACTGTAATTTAAACTCAAAGGAGATTAGCATAATAATAGCTAATTTCTATCAACAAATAGTGTATGTGTTAATCCCCCTTATTACAAAATGAGAAACTTGTATCGACACCGACAATTTTTATAGTTTAAAATTCATGATTAGATCGAATAAAACAACGCAGAAATAACCCTTGCCGTTGGCTTAGTGGTTGCAAACGCTACTGCGAAATACAAACACCTGGGTTCGACCCCCCGGTTAGACGTTTTATCTTTAGTACCCGTGTTTTTTTAGCAGCGCAGGGGAACCAGATACTAATGTCCGGTTAATGCCAATAAGCTCTCTGAAATGTGCCTGTACTATAAGTACCTACACCTCGGTCTACCAGTAGAGGGATACATAACCAGCCATGATATTGAAATAGTCATGACGCTATAAAATATTTCAGTTACACGCTTTAGAGACGATCGGCTATGATCCGATAGGAGGAAAAAGCCTTTATCTGTTCAAGAGTCGGTTTTTACCCAATTCAGAGCTGCGTGGCGCCGTGCGTCGCGTGCGAGTGCTCTATCAATACCGTAAATTGAAACGTCGAGTGTGTTCGACGCTCTCGTAAAATCAAAGACTTTCCACGCGCCGGAACTCTGGGCAAAACACTTTGAATTTAGACTTAATAACATTTATAGAGGAAATATTAGTATATCTTGATGAGCAGCCGTAGGGCTCAAGTAGTCGCCTGCTATACAAGCGATGCAAGTTCGAATCTCAGCGAGGCCTATAAAATTGAGTTTTACTAAAAACTTATATACAGTGATTTCATACCACGTCTACGGTTAAGGAAAACATCTCCCAACTCTGACTACTCTTTCGGGGAATAAAGGAACATCTTGGTTAAGTAATTGAATGCTGGCTTATATACGAGGAAGATATACAAATAAATAATAACACACTTAAGTCACACGAATTCTTATAACCACTACTCTATTCTAAAGCGTACGTTGCAGATATTAGATTAGATTACCTATTGTATACCTCATAAGGCCACAATATGGACATCTATGATAATATTATAAAGAGGAAGGATTTGTATGCATGTTTTTTTAAATTGAGCAAGCAGGTCCAGAAATTACTTGAATGATTTAAAAAAATCTTTCACTAATAGAATGCTAAAATATCACTGAGTTACACTTGCTATCAATATAGCAAGTTAAATTAGGGGTCCCTAATGAAAATGCAGCTAGTATATTTATATTTATAGTACAACTTTATTGAGACGGCGCCGGCGTGTCTAGGCTTTGAAGAAATTTGATAAGTCGGTAGCATTTAGTGCACTTTTAACGAATGCAAAAAAATGAACGGGTTGACCGATGCTGTTGAAATGTGATAGGTGTATATTTCCCTAGCCCTAAGGTTATTTAGAGAAGCACTAGCAAACATTCTGATCCCAAAGGGATGAGAATGGGGAAAGGATAAATCAAAAGTGTTAATTTCTCCGAAACCCAGAAATCTGGAACGATGATAATTTCGTATAAGACTCTTTTTTAAGTATATCGAAGAATCAGCCAACATGTATTTTTCATACCCTTAACTGATAAGGGTGAACCACCCCAAAATAATATATGGCAACAGATATAACGGCTGCAGGACACAGTTTTCTTTGTTTTTTTATAATATTTTTTTTAAAGAATCAACAGCATTTAGTAGATTAATTTCAAGATTCTATTTTAGTGCCAATTACAGTTTCATTATTTACTAATAGTTAATATTATTTTAGTCGCTAAACAGAACAGTATTGTTTACAATATGCTTATACAACAAAATATACTTTGTAATCAGATTTAGCTGAAGCTGTTACAGTTGGTAATAAGAATAAAAATGTTGAACGGAAAAATGCCAAAGTTAACAAAACATTGCACCGATTTAAAAAAATATAAGTATATTTTATTGTCCGTTAACAACATATTACTGGACGTACGTGAAAGCTTTGTGTTGGGGTGTTGGTTTGTTTCGCCGAATTAACACGTCACAATGAACGTCACATTCACACTTTATTTAAAGCTATTATAAAACAAACAAAATTCTGCTTATTTTTTTCCAACGCGCGTTGATTAGCATAATCATATCTTTACATACATATGCTCACGCCTGTATTCCCCGAAGGAGTAGGCACAGATGTTGTTATCACAACACCCACTATTCGCCGAATTTGATTAAGTGCCAACGTGACAGATGGTGAGTCTATCGTCGTCTCAGCCACTATACATACGTCTTTGAATTACTCCTCAGAAATATGCAGGTTTCCTCACGATGTTTTCCTTCACCGTAAAGCACGTGGTGTGGAATTAAGTAAGAGCCGTGGTGGCCTCGGGGTTAGAGCAGTCGCCTGCTACGCAAGCGACGCAAGTTCGAATCCCAGTGGGGACTGTACCAATGAGTTTTTGTAAAAAAAACGTAAAGCACGTGGTGTGAAATCATTGCCCATAAGTTTTTAGATCACTGCTACAGGCACCGTCAGCATTCGGACTTGCGTAGCAGGCGACTTTTCAAAACCTCAAGGCCACCACAGCTTTTTTTCAGTTTAGTCATAATATTTAAATCTTATTTACATACACAATATGTTGGACAACATACAACAACGTACTAGCAAGTTGTGCAAGGCATACGAAATTTCCGTATTTCATCCAGCGATGGATTCCGCATACATAACTGGGTTTGGAGTGTTTACTCTCGCCGTGGGTCGAGTACCCAGCTTTTGGCTGAAATCAAACGAAACATCGGACTTATATATACCAACATAAGGGCTACTTTCTATGTTATTCGCTATCATCGTCAACACACATAAACGCGCATTTTATGGAACCCCAATAAACCGTTAACAACTAACCGAGCTAGTTTGTATAATTAATTGAATTGGTTCAGTAGTTTCAGAGCCAATTTTATTTGTTACGAACACACATTAAAATATTGTCTATTTATAATATAAGTATAGATTTATGTCTGGTGTCTCTTCGTGTCATCAATGTATTGGCTTTTTGGATCTAATGCCATAAGATACATAGTTGTATCGCCGAGACCATTTTATTAAAGTATGCGTCAAAGTTTTTTATTTCCTTTTACCACTAAGGTGACAAAAAACATACGGCTGGCCTGTAACTAATTGCTCGCAATACCAGCAACCCAGTAAATATCTCTTCACATCTTCTTGAAGAACCTTTGTGGGCCTTCTTTCTGTACGTATTTATTTTTCGATCGTATACTGTAAACGCCCATTCCGTCGACACCCGTTCAAAGTCAGACGGTTACAGAGTGCGGTGAATTGACCCAAATTGTTTTGTTTCGTGATTACATCTCGCTTGTAGGCGTTGACCGACGATCGGTACCATTAATGTTGATTTGATGTATATTTCTGATAATAATGGCGCTCAGGATATCCCACTGGCTCTGTAGAATAAGATTCTAAGGTTCCATACTCAGCGTGCCATGGAAAGAGCTATGCTTGGTGTCTCGCTACGAGATCGAATCAGAAACGAGGAGATCCGTAGACGTACTAAGGTAACCGACATAGCCAATCGGGTTAGCAGGCTTAAGTGGCAATGGGCAGGCCACATTACTCGAAGGACTGATGGCCGCTGGGGCAGTAGAGTTCTCAAGTGGAGACCACGTACCGGCAAGCGCAGCGTAGGGCGCCCCCCCACGAGATGGACGGACGATCTGATCAAGTCCGCGGGGACCCGCTGGATGCAGTCCGCTTCCAACCGGGTGAGGTGGAAATCATTGGGAGAAGCCTATGTTCAGCAGTGGACTCCCTATGGCTGATATGATGATGATGATGATACCTTTACAGGAATAAAGGAACCTTTATAGGTTCTTCGCTTTGTTATCCATCTGTCAGATTGTCTGTCAGAATTTACGCATAATTGTTTCTTGCTAAATTTCATAATCATAGGTCAATGGTTCATGTCCATTGCCAGTTTCCATATCTTTTGTTTGTGCTTACGAAGTATGAATTTACTTGTAAGACAACAGGGGGCCACCATCATAATTATATCAGTGACTTCTTACTAACTTCTTAACTTAACGTTTAATTTTTGTATCACAAAATGAAATGTCAAAGCTAAGTAGTGCTTAATACGCTCTGCTTAAGTCAATTATTGTAGGCCTCCAGTTCTCCAACAGAAAAGATGGGTTTGTGCCCCCAAATGTTCGTGTCGCCCGTAACCAATTTTTCTAAACATTGCCGGCAACTTATCAACAAGGAATGTCTCGCCTCAAATGAAATTCAGACACGTTTGTGAAGTCATGTTAGAAACGGCCAGATACTCACTCATCCTGTCACATAATCACCGCCTTCCTCCCCGAAGGGGTTAGTAGAAGTGTACTAATAGTACGACATTTCGCCAGTTGTGTTAATGTACCATGTAAAAACAATTACAGATAGAACAACCCAATAACCCTTTTCCAGGGGATCAAACTAGGCCCTCGTGCTGCAGTGGTGCTTGCGACCACTAAACCAACGGTGGTATACATAAAAAACCACCCTTAGGAACCTTTAAGGAAGACGTGAAGATAATATTATAGGAAGATATATCTAAAAAGCTGTATTACGTCACAGTTAGATTTATGTCGCTGACTGCGTAGGGCCCTTTTATTGCTCTTGGGCGCATGAAATTATTTCACTCGCTTCAAGATAAGCCTTTACGACTACACTGTGGTTCCGCTATTTCATTTTAAGGTAGCACGATGAAATGTTAAAAAGAGGAGCTCGTGGCACAGTTGCTTGCGCATATCATTCGATCAGCGAAGTTAAGCAACCGTAACCCTAGGCAGTAGTTGGATGGGTGACCGTCCAAGTTCCCTCCGCGCGTTAAGCCGCCGGTCTCGGTTGCCAAATGAACATCTTTAGCAATCGTTACAGGTCAGTCGGAGGCCTAAGAAAGTCCGACAACTGCTTTAACCCAGATTACCGATTTTCATTGTTGATGTTACGTAGGTCAGATGGCAGACGCTTCGTATAAAAATCAGGTGATCAGCCACATCGGGTTGAATCAAGTGCAGACCCCAACAATGAATGGGATAAGGCCAGAGAGATGATGATGAAATGTTAAAAATAACATTTACACCCGTCGCCTGTCTGTCAGTTATAAATTGAAAATGAAGTTGATTTAAGTTGGGCGATGTTCAAGTCAATTTTAGGCTCTAAGTTGTAAAGTTATATAAATCCAGTGTTTGTTTAATGGAATTTACTGGAGGTGACGTGACGACATTTCATAATGACAGATTTAGGTTAAATAGATACTGGAACAGTGGATGAATGCCTGTAAAACATTAAATAACTAAAAAGCCAATACAGATATAAAGAAATGAAAAAAAAGCTAACAGGAAACCAAACGGAATAAGGCCAGTAGCATATTAAAATAAGTAAGTGACGGAAATTTCCGACACTTGGTAAGGCGACCGCACGGTAGAAGGTCGTTGGATTGAATCCTACCTTGCCTACCTACCTTAAAGCTGTGTGTTGATTGACAGAATTTCAAAAAACAAAGCATGTGTATGTCGGAGAAAGTTTAAAAATGTATCCTGCATTTGATTGCTTGCGATCGGTTGAGGCAAAGTTCGCGAGACGCTGTGACGGTCGCACGCTATCGGAACACTGGAGTGAGCAAGCACATCGCCTTTCACTGTTGGAACCTTTGCTTTGTTAAATTAAATTAAATTATCCCACGTAATTTTGCAAGATTTATTTATTTATTTATTTATTTAGAGCCCGATGTGTCCCACTGCTGAGCAAAGGCCTCCCTTCCCTCTTTCCAACACTTCCGATCCAGGGCTATCTCCGGCCAGTTTTTGTGGTAAGCGGCGAGTTCGTCCTGCCATCTTTTTCTCGGCCTGCCACGTCTGCGCGTCGCATTCGGAGGGGTCCATCTTGTGGTTTGTTTAGCCCACAGTTCGTCTGACATGCGACACACGTGCCCAGCCCAGTCCCATTTTAGTTTAGCAGCTTGATGACCCACATCGGAGATTTGTGTTTTGGAACGTAGTGTACTATTTCGAATGCGGTCTGTTAATCTGACTCCCATTATACTACGTTCCATGGCTCGCTGGCAGACCCCTAGTCTGGATTTTTGATAGTCTGTCAAAGACCAAGTCTGAGCACCGTAGGTGAGGATTGGGAGAATGCATATGTCCATCAGTCTCTTTTTTAATGTTAAAGGGAGTTTTCCTTTCAAGAGGTCTTTCATAGCCCAATAACTCTTCCAGGCGTTTTCTGTTCGACGTGTGATTTCTCTTTCTTGTCTTGCCTGGAAAGAGACTATTTGACCGAGATAGATGTAATCTTGAACATAAGCGATCTCCCCACCGTCCACCTTTATTTTGTGCTTTGTACTGTTTGTCATGACTTTTGTCTTTGACATATTCATCTTTAGGCCAGCTTCAAGGCTTGCCTCATTTAATTCTTGAATCATCAAGGCCAGTTCGGATGCCGAGGAGGAAAATAAAACAATGTCGTCAGCAAAACGGAGATTTGTAAGTTTCTTTTCTCCAACTGTTAATCCTCTTTCTTTCCAGCAGTCGTTTAATGTTCGAAAGATTTGTTCCAATGTGGCGGTGAACAGTTTGGGGGAGAGAGGATCGCCTTGTTTGACACCTCGTCTGATTGGGAATGATGGGCCAGAAGAGTGAAGTTTGATTGATGCCGTACTGTTATTATATATGTTTTTGAGTAGATGAATGTAGCTATTTTCAATTCCCTGTTCTTTTAGTGCTTTGAATATTGATATGTGTTTTAGGCTGTCGAATGCCTTAGAATAATCAATAAAAGCCAGATACAGCGGGAACTTGAACTCAGCAGCCTTTTCAATTATTTGGTTCAGACTATGAAGGTGATCTGTAGTGGATAGTCCACGGCGGAAACCAGCTTGCTCTGGGGGTTGATTCTTGTCTAATTGTCCTGAGATACGGTTTTCAATTACTTTTATAAAGGTTTTATAGAGATGTATAATGAGACTTATGGGGCGGTAATTATTGATGTCGGACTTATCACCTTTTTTATGCAGAAGAATTATTTCGGAGTGGCAAAAATTATTTGGAAATGAGCCTGTTTTAATAATATTGTTGAATAAATGTGTGATATGTGGTAAGAGAATCGGTTCACCGCACTTTATGGCGTCGGTGGTGATTCCATCGTGGCCGGGACTTTTGCCGTATTTAAGGCTCTGGAGAGCTGTGTGCACTTCGGACTCTGTTATTGGAGGAATTTCTTCTAGGCATGAGTATGATTCGGTATTCTGTTGGGAGTCTGTGTCTGCTGTGTCATAGGAATATAAATTTTGGTAAAATTCAGTGCATATTCGTAGTACTTTGTCTCTGTCGCTCTGTTTTATTCCATTGCTGTCTTTTAGGTTATTAATCCAGAATTTACCTGTATCGGCACCTTTGATGGCTGTTCTTAAGGAACAGTTTTTGTGTATTGCATCTTCAACTATGTTCATATTATGATGGCGAATATCTTTACGAATACTTCTCTTTACTTCTCTATCCTTTGTCTTGAATTCTGATGTATAAATAACCAATTTCTGCCTCTCCTCTATTAGTTGACGGGTGTGGTCGCTAAGCTTTTTCATTCTGTTTTTTGTTATCTTTATTTTGTGGCTAGCTGTTCTAATGCTGTCCCTAATCATGTCATATTCTCTTTGAATGTTCGCTGTCGATTCTTGTGCTAACAATGTAAAGCTGTTCTTGAGCTCCAGTGTGAATTTGGTTTGGTTTGCTGAAAGGGTGTCTTTATTGATTCTCTTTAAAGTATTATGAACGGTGCGAATACGATGTATTTTTAAATTGAGTTTTAGGATGATGCGCAGGGGCCGATGGTCAGAGTAGAATTTTAGGCTATTTAGGACTTCAACATTGTTAACTATTTGTTTGTCTGAAGAAAGGCAGTAATCAATCTCGTTTTTAGTTGTTTTGTCTGGAGAAAACCAGGTCCATCGACGGTGAGGCTTCTTAAAAAAGAATGTGTTGCTTATGGATAAATTATGACCCAGAGCAAATTGGAGCAATCGTTTACCACGTTCGTTCCGTGTTCCCAAACCGTAGGGTCCTAGGAGGCTGTGATTATCTGCGTTGACCCGAGATCCGATTTTGGCATTAAAATCACCGATAACCATAGTCCACGTTCCTTTGTGAGTATATATCGCCTCATTTAGGACGTCATAAAAAGACTCAATTTCGTCATCAGAGTGTGAGGACGTAGGTGCATAGATTTGTACAATAGTAAGTGATTTGTTTGGTGCAATTTTGAATTTCATTAACGCTATTCGGTCGGAAAGGGAAATAAATTCAGTTACATTATTTTTCCAACGGTTTGAAACTAAGAAACCCACACCATAACACCATAATTTTGCAAGAAGAAAGAAAAATTTGTTAGCTCTTTGTTAAAATTGATTTGTGATTGTAATATTATACACATGTTTGAGAATCGTGTTTTTTTGTTGGACGAATACCCCCAATAACTTATGTCTGTCTGAGTCGATAAACGATAGCCCCTTTGGCCATCTTCCGACATGTATGTTTCATATTTAAAGTCACAGAAATTTATTGCAAATATGTTGCATAGCGTGCACGGGATCGAACCTTGGACCTAGTGTGCCGCATTAACTTTTTGCAAACCATCGAGGCAGAAACATTTTTGTCAGACATTAGTCAGATTTAAATTAAATAATATACTGAAATTCTAAGAAATTTAATCTACAATATAAATTAATAATGATCCAGGAATACGTCAGCCAGTTCCTATTATCATATCGACTCCGGAATAATTAAAGTCTGTGGGAGTCGATCAATCTTAATTAATGAACGTAATGAACAGTCAAATGTTATTGGATATTTATTTTCAACAAGGTATTCAAGGCTTCAACTTTATGTTTTAAGTATGTACCTGTGTATGCTTAATACCACCGCCTGTTAGTGGCCAGTGTGCCTGACTGCTACCGCTCTAGGTTTGACTCCCGCCAATGGAAATTATTTGCCTTATCTCTGGGTATATATCATATTATAGTGTAAATCTACAAAATAATATATACGATTTGTATATGGATACATTGACAATGGTGTATTAAACATTTATTATTTTGAAACTAAATGAAAGTGTGTGAGATATAATGTATAATATATATATAAGAAATTAAAAATAAAAACAGGAATATGTTCCCGCCATCCCAGAAAGGTCCTCGGTAAGCAGAAATGTTGTGTAACTACACCCTGACGTCTCCGGTGACCGTCGAGCTGATTCTTACCTCGGTCAGGGGATTAGCTTAGCGATCCAGCGAGGTAACGCAGCCAGCTTACTGGGCACCATTCCCGCAGACACTAATTTAAATTCCGTGTTTTATTTATAATTTTATTATATTTTTCTTTTTCATTGTATCAGCATGCATGTGTAAAAATAATAGTTGAATATTAAAAGTAGATTAACACTACACCCACAATTCACATGATGAAGTGCCAACGTGACAGAGGATGAGTTCATCGCCGTCTCAGGCACTATACATACGTCTTTGAATTACTTCTTAGACATATGCAAGTTTCTTCACGATGTTTTCCTTCACCGTAAGACACGTCGGTGAAAAATAAAAAAATACACTTGTTGACATGTATTTTATTTTAGAGCCGTGGTGGCCTCGAGGTTTGAGCAGTCGTCTGCTACGCAAGCGACGCAAGTTCGAATCCCAGCGGGGCCTGTACCAATGAGTTTTTCTAAAAAACTTATGTACAGTGAGTTCACACTACGTGCTTTACGGTGAAGGAAAACATCGTGAGGAAACCTGCATATTTCTGAGAAGTAATTCAATGACGTATGTAAAGTGTCTGAGACGGCGATGGACTCACCAACTGTCACGTTGGCACTTAATCATCTTCGGTGAAAAGTGGGTGTTGGGATCACAACACCTCTGCCTACCCTTTCGGGGAATACAGGCGTGAGCATATGTATGTACATATGTTGATACATATTAACCTTAACTGTTAATTATAATTATGAGCCTGTGTCCTACTGCTGGGCCATCCTTCCACTTTTCTAACCGTTCCTGTCCTCAGCAGTCTGCTGCCAATCGCAACTATATATTAATATATTTAAATTAATCAAAACAAGTCTCAGGAGGATTTGATTTCAAAATATCAAGCACATTAATCTAATGGCTACGAATGTTGCTACGGGCTACGGCGCCTACGCAATGCCTACGCTTCGTAACTTTCTGAGATAATTAAGAATGAATTACGTTATGGCATAAGAAATAAAATGAAGATTGTAATAATATCAATGTTTATTGGATAGAGGAATAAATGGACTGGTCTGCGTTCGTGTTTAATAAGATTGATGAAAAATATATTTTAATTGACAAAAAATATAACTTCAGCTAAACGCTTTATTCACCCACTGTTGAAAATAGTAGTAAAATAACTTCATAGCATTTGAATCAACGAAATATCCTAAAAAACTGGGACCGTGGTTCCAGCTTTAGTTAGCTAGCGGTCCCAGTCGCCTGAATTTTTTCTCGTTTAGCAATCCCCTCTGTACTTACTTACCCATTTCAAAGCTTTTCTATACAATTTCAAGAGAACTCAGAACGATAATTAAATGAATAACTAGAACTTCAATCTTAGTCAGAATATCCTCACTTCACACTAACTAAATAAGTTACGACGTGAGTGTGCTTGCTTTAAATAAAATTACGTATTCATCTCATATGCTTCTGAGAGCGTAATGGGTTTATTAATCGGTAGGATGTCTGTTAATGGATTAATGCAACCTAATTGCTTAGTTAATTAACACTTACACGATCGTGATAAAAGTACGAAATGGTGGGTGAATATTTTTAAGTATTTAATAGAAGGGCGATGGTTGGTATTCACGCTATAGTTTTTGGGGCTCGTGGGGCTGGTTACAGCGAGATTTAAAACTAAAAGAATTCGTATCTTTTTCTTGACATTTGAACATTGTACTTATATTTACTTAATAATAATGGTCAAATAAGAAGGAAAAAATCGTGAGGAAACCTGCATATGTCTGCGGAGTAATTCAAAGAGACTCACCCTCTGTCACGTTGGCACTTAATCATCTTACCGAACCTCACCGAACCTGAAAAGCATTATATTTATAGTTTATATTTAAATTTTTTTTATAGAATAATTTTAAATTCCTTGTTGGGAACTTTGCAATAAAAGCAATATTTACAATCACTTACAAACTTCACCTTTTTATATAAGTATAGAAGTATAAACATAAGTAAATTATTACGAAAACAATCAATCACTCTATACCTAAATGGGAACACAGAAGAAATATTAATAATAAATAATGATTCATCACGTGTCAGTAATAATATACGAGTAAATGACTAGATAACTTTCCCGTAACATTGACGAATGTAATTATTTCCTGGAACCATGACGGAGATCACCGTCACAGTATAAATAGTACAAGCAGTATGGAATGTAGAAAGAAATCGTTCGATAATACACTCACACAGATATAAGATCTTTTAGGGGTGTCACGTCGTGGCCGATTGCGTATAGCTACGTCCTTTGCTTGTATTTTCGATTTTTTTTAAACTTAAAATAAACATAAATTTTACAGTATAATATTTGACATAACAAACGAGACAATTTTGAAAACTTTAGAGTGACAGCTGTCATGATTGACAAGAGAAAACGTTCTTAATTCAGAAATTTAGTCAACATTCCATAGTGCTTGGTAAGCTTATATTTATACTGTATCACAATGTCGGGCTTCTAATATAACAGGATCCAGGATATACGTGTCCTTTTTACAGGGACAGCAACGCGCGAGTGTTGCCCTTGGTACTGCAAGCGACCATAAGCTGGGGTGTCTACATACATCAGATCGGCTTCATGTCTGTTTGCAGGATAAGGCGCACATTTAGAAGATAGGTTGTTACTGATTTCTGAGAACTTATGTGACGCCATAATATTTTAAATTAGTTTCCTACGGGTATAAGGATTGCTTCAGCAACGAATGTTCAAATCCCAAGCGGCCTTTACCAATAACATACATACATACATATGCTCACGCCTGTATTCCCCGAAGGGGTAGGCAGAGGTGTTGTAATCACAACACCCACTTTTCACCGAAGATGATTGAGTTCCTACGTGACAGATGGTGAGTCCATCGCCGTCTCAGACACATTGCATACGTCATTGAATTACTTCTCTGAAATATGCAGATTTCCTCACGATGTTTTCCTTCACAGTAAAGCACATGGTGTGAAATCACTGTAGATAAGTTTTTTAGAAAAACTCATTAGTACAGGGCCCACTGGGATTCGAACTTGCGTCACTTGCATAGTAGGCGACTGCTCAAACCTCAAGGCCACCACGGCTCACCTGTACCAACAAGTTTTTCTAAAAACTTAAGTGCAGTTTACAGTGAAGAAAAGTATCGAAGAAACATGCACATGTGCTTAAGACGGCAATGGACTCACCAACACGTAGACACAATCACCTTTAGTGAAATTAGTGCTGTAAAACCTCTGCTCACCTCGTGGGTGCTCTTCTAGTATGGCGTGGCATGTGTTTAGTGAAATTAGTGCTGTAAAACCTCTGCTCACCTCGTGGGTGCTCTTCTAGTATGGCGTGGCATGTGTTTAGTGAAATTAGTGCTGTAAAACCTCTGCTCACCTCGTGGGTGCTCTTCTAGTATGGCGTGGCATGTGATATTTTTTTTAATAGCTACTTAAATTTTACGTATGTTTTACTACATTAAGTAACAAAAACAAGGACAGAAGCGTTACGCGTGAACACAGGCACGGTCCATACCGCAGACCCCAACAAAAGCAAAGCCGACAGATCCTGATTCAGAGAGTCAAACTTGATTAGTTTTCAGGTTCGATCCACAAAGCTGGTTCATGACAAAAGAGGCTAATTGCTAACAATCGGAACAATACTCACCAATCAGGGGTTGCAGAGTAAAAAAAATCGCGTTTCAATTATATAGCTATTAAAAAAAACATAGTTGTGGGTAGTAGACAACAAAATATACTTTTTTAAGCACGGGAGCCAACTATGATCGTTCAAGCAGCTCGTATTAAGAACTTCTTAGCTTTGACGTTTAATTTTACGGTACCCGAATGTTTTTTGAATAACAGTAGCCTATTTTACGCCTTGTAAAATACATCTGCTAGTGAAAGTCCCATTTAAAATCGGTCCAGCTGTTTGGGAGATTAACCGGAACAAACAGACAGACAGAGATTTTTTTTAATTGATTTTTCAGCAACAGTGCCGTGTATAAATTTAGTGAAAAGCTGTTATTTTGAAATTACAAACAGACACTTAAATTGTATTTATCTGTATAGATTCTATAAGTAGGTCGGAGGAACAAATAGTTAAATCGCAATAAAATTTTAAACGACAGTAGTCACAAAAAATGCAACCTTTATTCAATGTAAGTTAAAAAATACTTTTTGTTTTGTAAATGCAAATTGCGTCTCTCTAACTCTCTCTACCTATCCCTAGAGCTATTAGCGCGGATGTGTAATTACGGACAAACATTTTATGAGAGGAACATTGTGTGTATACCTTGTGTCTGGGTGTTTGGTGTGTATCATCATCATCATCATATATATATATATATAAAAATATGGGTATCTATGATATCCGTTGTCTGGTAGTCACAGTACAAGTTTTGTTTAATTTAGGACTAGATGGCACTGTGTGATAATGCTCGATATTATTAGTTTATTTTTATATGCCTTTAACATTTTTCATATCGCTATTGCCGTGTAGTCTAAGGTTGTCTGGTAGAGATCACTCTAGCGATAACACCGCCTTTTGTTACCATACTTCAATAATTTTACCATAAATATCTATACAATATTAAAGTGTGCAATGAAGAATATTGTTATTATTTATTGTGATAAAATAAGTATTTATGAAAACAAATCTTAAATTAATTAGCGAACACGTCAACGAAATACATAATTAGTAAGAGCAATTATAATACCTACAGACGACAAATGAGTAATAACTAGTTATTTCTCAGTCCCAACCAAGACATTAGTCACCGTTATGTAATCATTCCCAAACTAATTATAGCACCCCGTAGGACAATGTAAGTATCTATGAGCATAAAATATATGTTACATTGTTTTATTGACGTCAGTAACAATGTAACAGTAACTCGTTTGTTTAGTGGTCGCAGGCGCTACTCGGGAATACAATCCCCAAGTCGGGTACAATGATATTGAGTTTTCCCATCTGTAATTTTTCAGTAGCAGCCCGGAGTCTGGATGAGTACCTGGTTACAATAATCTATTACATAGGACTTAATACAACTAGCGAAATGCGGTTATTTAATATTAACAATGGCGAAAGGAAATATGTACCTATATTTGTACCTTCAATAAGAAAACTGTGACTTTCTTTTATCGCTTCGTTTTGATTAAGTTAGGAGCGAGGGGAGTGAATCTGGCCTACGAAATTCATCTCCTACAACGAACGTAATTTCCGATCTGCAATCTTTATGTCCTTAAAAACAAATCTGGACTAACGCATTCCAAATTGCGTTTGCGGTTGTTTTGACAAAATATTGCTGCTTACATGATTTTCTTCTCAAAAATCTAGTTCCTGAACCGGCGGTAAATGTTTCGACGTCCATACGTCGTACGTAGACGTCGTGCCTTATCAGAACCTACCTGAATTAATCATTTTTATTATAATTTGCAGTTTAGTTTTGCAATAAGCGGTTTCCAAGTTTAATTTGCGCGTTGTGCAGCAAAAAAAAATCTCACGCTATCCAATAAGTGTCCTCAAAGGGGTAAGCAGAGATTACCAAATATAATTATGTGCCAACGTGACAGAGGTGAGTCCATCGCCGCCTCGGGCACTATACATACGTCTTTGAATTACATCTTAGACATATGCATTATTTCTTACGATGTTTTATTTCACTGTAATGCACATGGTGTGAAATCACTGCACATAAGTTTTAAGAAATACTCATAGGTACAGGCCACTGGGATTCGAACTTGCGTCACTGTTGTTTGTTTTCTTGATGTGTAACTTATTGATATGAAATCTCACCAGCATAATATACTATTACTGGCACAGCGATTTCATTCCTAATCCTCCCTTCCATGAACTACTTGTGAACAGGTGCTGCTTGTTGGGGCTGGTCATCTCAAGCTACGCATTTAGTTATAAGTAGAATAACTAGATTTTTAATTTTGTTAATTTTATCGACATCTGTGCATTGGAACTGTGTCCATGAGCTTATGTTTCTTAAGCGATTAATTTTGTACTCTTAAAATTGTATAATATTTTTTTTGAAAATAGTCATTACTGAGTTTCTCGCCAGGTTCTTCTCAGTAAAAGCAACCTTCCGAACCTGGCGGTAGGTAGCATGTAAAATTATGTCTTTCTGACGATTTGAAAGTACTTTGTAAAAAGTCTAATCGAATAAAGATATTTTTGACTTTTGAATTTGACATGGAGCACTGGCGACCTTTCTCACCGCAGGAATAAAATACTACTCAAATGTAAAATCTGCAATCATCTGCAACGTGGAGGTAAAGTCCCGGTTATTATTCCTTTTCAGCCTATTTTTCAATGCTACGAATTTGGCATACCTACAGTTCTCCTAATGGTAAGCGACCACCGCTCCCTTTAGGCGGTTAAAATTAACTTCGTACCTTTCAACTCAAGTTGTTATTACCTTCAAGGGAATAATTACGCGAAAGTACAAATCTGGGCCGAAACGTTTCCTTTAAAATGTTTTTGTGACAATCTTTTAAGTTAATAGCTCGGCCCCAATTGTCCCTGTAATTTAATTTGGACCTTTGAATAGATTGCGGGTAATTCCGGGTCGCTTAATAGTTAATGTTGCACTTATCGTCGGGAAGTATACCGTAGAGGACGTAACAGAATTAAACAATAATGGCCGTTTTTATTTCAGCTTTATTATTATCTTCAATAAACGTCATTTTTGTTTGACAAAAAAATATTTTACTCAAATTTATTTAAAATGTCGTAAATAACACAATTTACTATTTTGGTTGTAAAAATTAAAATACAATCCATTCCTTCACTTCGTTCAACAAAGAACTTATACATGAAAATTAAAACAATATAATAATAATAATAATTGGCCTCTTGCATCTATGACACATGATTTAAGCAGCGTCATTTAGGAAATTCTGACGACACTTCCGCCAATGGCTAAGAAGGCCGATACGGGAGCGACAGATCCCACCACAGCAAGCGCACACGTTGGAGCGCTGAGAGGCTTGGATTGGTAATGGATCAGAACACGCTCACGCCTTTGCGCACGTTTGCTTGCCAATGCTCCGAACCAGGTATTGTCGTGTACAGTAGTGCCGCCTTGTAGGGTAGTCCTCCATTTGGGGCGGTCATCAGCGAGATCTTGCCAGTCAGATCAGCCGATGCCAAACGATATCATATCGCTTTGCGCAGTCTTTGAAGCGCAGCATGGGGCGACCTACAACAATAAATAAGTAAGCATAACCTAATACAATAAACGTCACAATATTATCCACAGAGTACCTTAATAGTAACCATGAAACAAAAAAAGTTAAATACAGAATTCTTCCTGTTCGTTCTGATAAGAATATCAGGTAGGCAGAGATGCAGAGAATGAGAAGAGCACCCAAATTACAACGTATATGAATAAGTGACAGAATGACATTGCCTCAGTCCAGCCACCGTGTCAGGCACTAGACATACATCTTTGAATTACTTCTCATACATAATATGCAGGTCTCTTCACGATGTTTTTCTTCACCGTAAAATCCATAGGGTGAAATAGAAAAAGTAATTGGTGCAGGCGACTGTTCAAACAAGGCAACCACGGCTCTTATTCTAAAAATGTCTTTAATTCAAGCAATAAGCCTACAGACAACCCTATTTTTGTATATTTAGAAGTAAAAGTCCAAAGCAAGATAAGATAGCTTCCAAATCAGAATGACCATGACCACTATCAAATGAATAGCTTATTGCCGTGCCCCCTACTTCACAAAGGAAATTCAGATACAGTACAAACTGTTTTTACTCCACACTTATTATGTTATCGCAAAGAATAATGACTTCTACTGCGCAGATAATAAGGTATACGAGCGACTGCAAACTTATTCGCAGGTTCGAATTTATTTATATTCGATAAAAGCTTATCGTAGAAACATTTACGTACTTAAAGTATTCGAAGCAGTTTTAGAATAAAGCTGGTTTCTTATTGGTGGAAAAGTAGGGAGACATAAACGAGTCAATTAGGGAAATGCGATTAGTGACACTTTAGTGGGTGCTGGAGGCTTACAGGGTAAGGGTAAAGAATTTGGAGGTGTTCATGTAATTTGATCTAATACTTTAAAATTCACTGTATTTAGTGCCGTCCTACTACACAACATCAATTTTATGTTAGTTTTTGTGTGAAATTTGTCAGTGAAATAACGGGTTTCAAATTAAGTGGGCGTTAGACGAAATAAGGTTGGGTACCTCTGCTTATTAGGAATATCGTGCATGAGATAATAATAAAAATAAAAAGAGCCTTGGTGGCCTTGAGGTATGAGCAGTCGAGCGAGTTTGAAACCCAGCGGGGCCTTTAATGAGTTCTAAAAAACTTATGTACAGTGATTTCACACGTGCTTTACGGTTAAAGAAAACATCGTGAGGAAACCTGCATATGTCTGAGAAGTAATTCAAAGACGTATGTTTAGTGTCTAAGACGGCGATAGACTCACCATCTGTCACGTTGGCACTTAATCATCTTCGGTGAAAAGTGGGTGTTGTAATTACAATACCTCTGCCTACCCCTTCGAGGAATACAGGCGTGAGCATATAAAATGAATTAATGAAGATAATAAGCGGAATAGGCGTAATGACAATAAGAGGTGTCACGTAGCCGATCGCGTATTCGTCATTCACGAGTTTTACCGACATTTTTCAAAACCACAAATCGACATCATTTAGTCACAAGTCACCGCGTTGAAGTGTTTGTGACAGATTTGTATGGCATCACAATAGTGCCATCTGTCGGCCTAAAGATGACACTATTGTGAGCCCAAACAAATCTGCGTTTACGTCAACGCGGTGACTTGTGACGGCGGCAATGAAAAACTCGCAATAGGCACTCAGGGGCCTTACTATGACCTCTTATTACCATGATAATTTTACTCTTATTATGAGACAGGTGTATTTGATGTGTATACATCTGTCACTGTCACACACCTGAACTAACATTGCAATAAGAGCTCATGGTTGGGCCCCAGGTCACTTCACCTCACAATCTGTGAAGCATTGTTGACTTTACTCCCCGTCGGAGGAGAACACTTTTATATGGTAGTGCTATTTGACTGCGATCACATGTAATTTGACAGTCGGGTAACTCCGCCCGTCGCACGGAAAATCCCGTTATGCGTAGGGTATAAGGGGATTTTCCGTTCAAATTTCTACCAGACGAACACAGATAGTATTATCTAACTTACGGCTTCTGTTGAAGATAAAGTAGAGCTAAAGTAACTTAGTTTAAACAATGAAGCTATTTGCGAAAGGTCTTTGGGTAAATTAATTCAACTGGGTTTACAGGGTGTGGTTTTGCATTGGTGTCATATTTACAGAGATTGATGTATTCATTGAATGGAACAAATTATATCAATCTTCAAATGATACAAGCAATTTATTTTTAGCTTGGTACGAAAAAAATCCTTTTTATAAAAACCGTGTGTACGCATCGCCCTTTGTACACAATAGAAAATAAAAAATATGATTAAGCTTACCGAATACGATTAAGTGCCAGCGTGACAGAGGAGTCCATCGCCGTTTCAGGTACTATACATTTTTTTAATTACTTCCCAGACAACATACGTCTGTTTCCTCGTGATGTTTTATTTCACTGTAAAGCAAGTGGTGTGAAATCACTGCACATAAGTTTTTAGAAAAACTCATTGGTACAGGCCCGCTGGTATTCGAATTTACGTGGCTTGTGTAGCCGGCGACTACACAAACCTCGAGGCCACCACGGCTCGCAATAGGTAAACAAGATGAGGGTAAGCGCATGGACCCGGAGCTAGCCCAGCACGCTATTTTCACTAATAGAAAGGAAATTAAAATAAATTGGCTCTATAATGTGATTTAAGTTCTATGTATATATAGACCGCCGTAAATATGGCCCCAATGCAAAACCACAAACTGTATTGTACACCATTAACACGGAATCTAATTTCGGATATCAGCCTTTTTTTTTTTTAACTTATAGAATTCGTTATGGTTACACCAACCGCCGCGGGGGCAGCGGAAGGGTTATGTCGGACTCACACCGACTAAACTCCACGGTGTTCCTCCAAGTCGCTAAGTGGGGGGGTGCACGTGATACGTCTTCACATGCTTCGCCGTGACCCCCCATTCGGATATCAGCCTAGCTTTTCAATTTGGTAGAGGATACTAGTCCACGTTGTGAAACATTCTGTTACAGCCAAGTATAACAATAAAATTATAACAGCCAAGTATAACAATAGCAAATTAGCTTGGTTTTGTTATTTGAGTAGTGTTATGCTTCGAGGAACAATAACAAAGTAAAGTAAAGTAAATAACATACGAACAACCGAGAATCAATTAGAAGGAAAGAAATAAAGAAAATTTATTTTTCATGACACAAAAATGCGACGCACCATTAATCAAATTTAGATAAATGGTTAATTACATTATAAAGTCGTAGTCCTACATTAACTCTTGAGCATAGACTCTGTTACTCTCTCTGTTGCTTATTAATTGTATGCCTGTGGGCCTCACTCCAATTAGTACCGGACAAAGATAATGACTGCAAAAAATATACGCTATCTATAGCCACAATTTTTCACAGACAAAAAAACAATTATTCGACGCTTCTTTACAATTCGAGCTTAGAATCACTGTATTGCAAAGATGAATGTTAATCATTTAATAAATGTATAAATATAATACATAAATAAATTAAATATTTAAGTACATTACTATTAAAAGCATGAAAACTAATTGGTTTAAGAAACTAATCCTAACAACTAAGTCAAACTCAAAATATCTTTATCCGATTAGACTTTCAACAAAGTACTTTCAAATCGTCCGAATGACATAATTATACAAGATTATACGTGCTACTGCCAGGTTTGGAAGGTTGCTTTTACTGAGAATAACCTGGCAGGAAACTCAGTAATTACTCTTTTCAAAAATACTACACAATTTAAAAAATACATAACAAATCACTTAATAAACTATATAGTAGTATTTAATAATATAAGTGCCTCTCACTTTGATGTGCCCTAACAGCAACCCTGTTAGGGCACATCAAAGCTATAAGTTAGTTATAACCTTTATAATTAAGATTACACTGTGTGTAAATGTAACTTACTTGTGCAATAAATTTAGAAATATGAATCATACAACGCGACGGCACGTGATGCAAATTTACCTGTGAATTTAGATTTTATGAAATAAAATTTTATGAATTAGAAATGAAATTTTAGAATTAATGGCGGTGTTTCGTCACGAAGCCAATACACTCACATTCGAACTGCCTCGTTGGCCTATTGGTTAGTACGTTCGCCTGCCGATCACGAGGTCCCGGGTTTTTCTGTGAAGAAATTCACAATAAAATGCCCGGAGTTTGGAAGTTTGGTGTTTCCACCCCCGTGCCTCGGAAAGCAAATTAAACCGTTGGTCCTACGCCTGATCTCTCTCCGGTCGTGTCGGATTGCCGTCCCATCAGACTATGAGAGTGAGGGAATAAAGAGTGCACCTGTGTTTGCGCTCACACTTGTGCACTATAATATCTCCTGCACAGTTGGCTGATCCTCGTTGAGATTAGCCGCCGTAACCGAAATTCGGTAGGAGATTATTATTACACTCGCATTTTATCGTGTTACACGCCGACTTTGGTGTGAAACTGAATCGGTAAGTATCTGAAGCATACGCCATATTTAATGGAGTGTCAAAAGATACATTCCAATGAGGTACACGTCGTCAGTTCTTACAATGGAATTAATTGACGGATTTGTTTCGTAGAAAAGGTTGCAAATGATTAGGTTTGATTCATATACGTATGTATTTTTTTTATATTTTTCTTTGTTGTCACTAGATGCAATTGTACCGTTTTTGGTACAAGATATTATCGTGCTATTTTTGCTATTACTATTTTTAATATTGATGCTCTATACGTATATACATCAAACCAAACCATAGAAATGAGTATATATACATCAAACTCTGGGGAGTTTAGTGTATATTACACTCATTTACTCTACGTACAGGGAGGGGCAAACATCATCGTTTAAGCATCACGTATTAAGAACTGCTCAGTTTTCTTCGAAGTTTGAATTAACTGTATAAAAATGGAACGTCAAAGCTCTGAAGTTAATACGATTTGCTTAAACCGCTGATGGTGGCCCCCAGTCTGCTTGATGGTAACTCATTGCCGCGAAAGAAGAAATTCTACATATTTAATGCTATACAAACATACTCATGCTCACGTTCGTATCTCATCGAGGCCTGTACCAATGAGTTTTTCTAAAAACTTTATTGCAGTGATTTCACGCCACGTGCTTTACGGAAGGAAAACATCGTGAGGAAACCTGCATATGTCTGAGAGGTAACTTCTGAGAAAGACTTATGTATAGTACCTGAGACGGTGATGGAGTCGTGTCACTTTGGCACTTAATTATGTTCTGTAAATGTGGGTACTGTTACAACAACTCTGCTTATCCCTTCGGGGATCCTTCTGAGATGACGTGATCAAATGTATTTTATTTTTTATGTAAGAGAACGAGCTATTAACCGGACACTAATCCAGAATCCAGGCTGTTACTGGAAAATTTAAGATGCAATAATCCAAATTCACCAAATGCCAATCCCAATAGCCCAGGATCTGGTATTCCGCAGCAGCGTTTGCGATCACTAGACCAAAGACCAGTCACCTTCAGTAGCTGTGAGGTTGTTGGTGGCTACGATGTTCTATAAGGTGCAGATATTTACAAGCTACTTCAAAATATGTTAGTAAGAATCATAAGAAGCTATTTAAACTTATATACGGTATACAACTAGACTCGTCTCAAATTCAAAATCTTTGCTGGTGATACAAAAACGAATCATTAGCTTTTGATTTCTAAGAATTGTCTTCTCGGAATTATGTATGAGCCTTTATTTGAAGTCAGATAAGTGAAATGGAAAATTTAGTAACAGTAAAGTAAGGATAAAACCTTTTTTATGTACCTACTTTAAAAGCATTGGAAGGTATGAATTATCTTATCACATATGCATTACTTATCTAAGCAACACCAAAAAAGTAGTTTGAAATTCTTAGATTTTATCAGAAGAATTAAATGCCATCATCATCACCAGGGTTAGAGTTGCTTAACTTCGCTGAATTAATAATATGCGATACAGAAACTGTGCCGCGAGTTCCTCTAAAAATGCCATTAAAAACATAAATTGTAAAAACAACCAAGTGTCGCAACTCAATTCTTCTATCATAAAAAGTTTTGAGATCCATGTACCTTCCGTTTTAAGTTATTACGTAATCGGATGAATGCACATCTTATCGTGATCATCAGCATCAGCATCTTGTAAAAATATATACAATGACTTAATTTAAGTCATAACTTGGTTTTTGTTGCTTCTAATAAGCTGGTGAAACCGCGAAAACTTATAAACTGTAATTAATTGTCCGCAACACAGTAAATGACTGATTGATGATAGGTATATATTTAAACATATTGCTTACCATAAATAAAAAAAAATGATTTATTAGAGATTTATTTATGCATCATATTAAAAACACAGATATTTTTCTTGTAATGTATTTTGTAAGAATTATTGGTACTCTAGAGTAGGTGAGACTTTTATTATTATAAAGTCTGCGAAAGACCACACAAAATTACAAATAATTTGTACAAAGTAGCCGAGAATTTATATACAAGCAGTGTTTTAGTCGCCTCGTTAAGATTTAACTGCATTGTAAATAAGACCTTAGGGACCAATGTTATGGAATAAAATTTACATTTCGTTACAACGTCGAATCAAGAGACGTCGTCATAGCAGCCACCCATAAATCTCTACTAATATTAAAACTGTAATAAGTCGAATTCCATTTGCGGAATATTTTTTGAAAATTTTAATATATAAATGAGTGACCTACTTTTTACCGCGGTATGATAAAAAAAATGCGAAAATAAAATATGATTTTACTTTCGTAACTATGACCGCTTTGATAAAACTTGGTCGGTGTATTTTTGAAGCTTTTTTTCACACAAATTATTAAACTTTAAGCAGGGCTTTATATTCAAAAGAATGATGCACAATGTACTTGCAGTTAGTAATACCTACTTACTTAGTTAGTAAAAAAAGCGGGGCCTATACCAATGAGTTTTTCTAAAAAACTTATGTACAGTGATTTCACACCACGTGCTTTACGGTGAAGGAAAACATCGTGAGGAAACCTGCATATTTCTGAGAAGTAATTCAAAGACGTATGTATAGTGCCTGAGACGGCGATAGACTCACCATCTGTCACGTTGGCACTTAATCAAAATTCGGTGAAAAGTGGGTGTTGTGATATCAACACCTCTGCCTACCCCTTCAGGGAATACAGGCGTGAGCATATGTATGTTAGGTAGTAAAATCCTCCGTATTTCATCGGTGGCATGAAACCAAACAAAAAAATATTTTCCCGATATTTAAATCCTGACTTATGCCGTCTTAAGTCAAAGGCGTCTCTCATAATTGAACGGATTACACTTATTTGAGTATTATTAAAAAGTTGAAGCCTCTGAACTTGTAATACCTTTACTGCAAAAAAATGGTACCCGAAATGCGACTTCCTACATGATGAAGGAGAACAGTGGATTCGCACTGTTGGTTAATATAGCATCCTTAGGCATTTAATAAAGGTCGTGTTTATGCTGCAGTATCCCTTGCCATCAGATGATGCACACTCGGTTGCTACATTAGTTGTTAAAAAAATGTTAACAGGGAATCTTACTATCTTACTGGTATGCGTCTTTGTATGCTTGTTATGTTAGGGAGCTGGACTTCTGTATGCTTTTTTTGAGCTTGTGCCCCTCTTTGATAAATCCATCTCGAGAAGTTTTCTCGTAAATCTACATAAGGCAGAGATTATTTGTAAGTGGCTCAGAAGTCGACTAGGTTTTTTCAAATGGAGAAATTAGCTGTCGTACGGCTTTGACTGCCGGAGAAAATTCCAGTAAAGTTTTAGTTTGGGAATTACTAGAATCTGGAGCCCTACCATGAGCTCTTATTGCCATAATAGTTTGACTCATATTGTGAGACAGATGTATGTAATGTGTATACATCTGTCAATCTGAATCGCATAGCTGAACTATCATTGCAATAAAAGCTCGTGGTTGGTTAAAGTATATAATGAGGGACTTACGTTGAAAATATGCTTACACTCTCTTTGGCTCATACAGCTCGTACAATGACCTGCAAAATAGATAACTCAAAATATATTTTTTGATAGGACTTACGTATAGCAATTTCGTGATTTTTCGGCTCAAAACCGTTCATATGAAGGATGCTAATGATAAAGATAGTAAAAAGAGACTCCTGATTTCAATCCATACAAACACTCCATTTGGAATCCATCCTACATATTATTATATCCTTCGTCCCATTCCGGATGTTATCCGTTCGCAATAATAACGCTGCACGCAAAATAAATATTTGGAAACCGAATCTATCATGATATTTACATCATTTTGCTTTTACATCTAAATAAGATGAACTTTGAATGTTTGCATATTTTAATGACATGCAATATCATAACGCTTACTCAGTTAGGGTAGTGTGCTCGCCAGTACTTCAATGAGTGAACAAATCTCTTTATCTATCAAAATCGTTTTATTATACGATACGTTATTAATTAATTAAGGCTATTTTTATTTATTTTATTATTTCATGGATATTATCTTATAACCATTAATTTAGCAGGAGTTTTAGGTAAAAACAACCGAAAAATACCCTCTTTTATCAATTAAATTATTTTCCTCACAGCTACCTCTCATCAATCATACAATGATTACCTTATCACTGTATGATATGGAAATAAATAAAATTTTAATCCGTAACTAATTAGATAAGCTCTTCCTTTTATATAATAGGAAATGTCCTGTCAGTTGTCAGATCTAATAGACCTGTGGCGCCATCTTGTGATATATAAAAAATCTAATAAGTTGCTTCAACTCCATGTACAGTCATACTTAAAATCATTAAGTGGATGATAAAGTTCCTGTTGAGAGCAATTCTTCAAAAGCCATCAAATATATAATGCAACAGAAGTTCCGTGGTGGCTTCGGGGTTCGAGCAGTCGCCTACTATGCTAAATACCGCACATAAGTTTTTAGAAAATGTCTCTGGCTCCGGCACCGCTTGGTTTCGAACTTGTGTAACCTAGCCAATTGGTACCACCTATCGATGCTTTGTGCAAAAAAGGTTCACCTAAAAAGACACCCTACAAGAATGTAACCTTTACCTGTAAAAGTAGAGGGCTCGTTACTCAGAATTAGGTAAAAGTAAGCACAAGGGTCTGCTTACAGTAATTACGGGTTTTTGTGGTATAATTTGTTACGACCAAAATCGTGTGCTACATAAATTTGTGTATTACAGGAATACCGCTTCTGGGAACAAGTGGTCTCCCGCGCTGTTTATTTTAAGTGGTTGGGTTATAATTATGACCTTGTGAGGTACTATCTCCTGCTCTGGTTTCTTGTGCGTTATTTCTAAGTATTGCATGCACAGAATGGAGCTCTACAAGTAAAGTGAACTTTAACTTCAAATTGTTAAGGCATTTAATAAAGACTAACGTTGCGAGTGTGGATTTGTTGCGGTACTTCGATCCTTACTGCACGTACTTGTCTTAATTGGGCTGAGGAAGAAAAGAGAAAAAGACGGAAGAAAGAAAGAGAAGATAGAAGGAGGCTCTCATTTTGATTTCAATTGTTTCGTCCAGCAGTAAAAAAGTGATAGGAATAAAAGCATGCACATCAAATCATTATTATAAAACTAGCAGTGCCCCGCGGTTTCACCTGCGTATTCTTTATTTCACAGATGGCTAATGTCGCGAAACCCATTTTTTTAAATCATAGGAGCCTCTTTTGCGCCTTAAAATATCAACTATGGACCTGTAATCGTTCCGTTTTAAGCGGTTCAGTTGTTTCAGAGATTAGCCGGAACTAACAAACAGGTTTTGTTTAAATTTTTTTTTTATGTAAGTAGGTGCTCTTCCAATTGAGCTACTCGTGATCCTAAATTTTGCGCCGAATTTTTCCTTCCCTTGTTTTGCGGTTTTAGGGGCTGCCTTTTTTGGATACAGCAACCAACAGATGGCGCAAGTTAGTATCACGAGTAGCACATTTGTCAGAGTAACTGCATGGTTTGCAAGGGTCGTGGGTTCGAGTCCCGCCACGCGCTCGTAGTTTTCCTGATCCCTTTTAAGAATAAGTTTTGTTTATGAATGTGGATGGTTACAAGGGGAAAGGAAGACCTAAGAAACGATGGATGGATTGTGTGAAAGATGACATGGCTAGATAGAATGGGAGTGAATACAGATATCGTCATATCATCATATCAGCCGTCGCTGATAGAGAGAAATGGAAGAGAAGAACACATTGCGCCGACCACAAATAACATGGGATAAGAGCAGGAAAAAGAAGGAGGCTATTTAAGATGTGAACATGTCGCACGCTTAGTATTAAAGTAACCGAATTCAAAAAACAATCTTTTTGCAATCCGGACTTTATCATTGTTTATCATTATCTTTGGTCATAGAGGTCTAAAGATGCTTGTTATATGTCAACTTTTATTTTAAAAAGCTTGTATATGAGCCGTACATCTGACTGAACCTAAAATTTGAGATGAATTACGTGTATTTTGTATTATTATATACACACATTGTGTGTCATTCATTAATATTTTAATTTACAAGGAAACATTATAAGGAAACATTTGTGCATTTTATAATAACAAAAAGAACCATTAAGTAAGGTGGGTGTGAAAGGGTTAACAACTTATTCCGAACATTAAACATTAGACCTCCAATGTATGAAGTTTCAAGTAGAAGGATTCTGGGTCAGCGAAATAGGTATAATACCTAATGCTATTGAAATGATACGTAACTTTGGCAAAGTCGTACAATTGTATTGTAGTCAGTTTCTTAATACTACTTCGTACTTATTACTTATCACGAGCAATTCACGAAAAAATCACACACGAATTATAAAACCCATTGAAATAGCTTTTGACGTTTTTATCTGAGTAACTCTCTAAATAATCTCTAGGATTTAATTTAATTACACTTTATGACTTTCTCCTAGGACTGTACTGCAAAAATTTACTTAAATTTGCAGATCAAAAGGTAACAATGTCAGATCACTCAAATATACACTCTAAATGAATAGTATAAAGACACAGAACAGCGGCCAGTATCGCGCAGCATGGTGAACAGCCAAGTACGCGAGTTCGAGATTCAGCGTAAACCTGAACTTGATACCAAACGCGACCAGCTAAAGGCTCGATCACCTGCTGCCATAGCGTACAATTATGAGAACAGCATACTTACGTGCACAGTCTGCACAGAGCTTCACTGCGAAGATAGGCTACATATAGCTTTCAAGCGTATCAGCGCTTTTTATTCGATTAGGAGTCAAAGTAGTCGCCGTGGCCGAAATCGGTCGGAACAATCATCATTATAAAGAGAAGATTGTATTTTTGATTTTTCGTATGTATTGAAAAAAAAAAGTACTGGACCGATTTGAAAAATTTCTTCAGCTATGGATAGCCACATCATCAGCGAGTAGAATAGGCTATATTTTATCTCCATACTCCCACGGGAACAAGAACTACGTGGGTGAAACCGCGTGACGTCTGCTGGTTAATAATAATCTGAAAATAAGCTTAGACCGTCTCTAAAGGTTTTATCAGGATTGGATTAGTGGAATGAGATTTAAGGGTAAGCTTTATCTCGGATTTGATAAGACCTAATAATAAACTGAGACGGTTACTTCAAAGCCACGATTTTATTACAGGTATTTTAGACTGTATTCTGAATAACTTCCAGCCTCAAAAGATAACACATTACTGGCAACACTTTGGTTTGATTAATAGACAGTAGATTATGAGGTGGTTTTCAAGTTGTAAGTAGGTGCAATATTTATATATAAAATTCTAAGTAATATCACAGCCTAACTGAGATGAAATCTTGGTGACGTTTAGGTCCACTAAGAATTTTCCGAAATTGCACCCCTCTTAGGGTCGTAGGGGGGTTGATACATTTGTATGTGAAATCTAACTTATCTCGCTTATTTATATCGCGTCGTTCCCGTTCTCGTGGGAGTAAGTAGATGAAACATAGCATATTAATCAGTGATAATGTAGTATTCAAACATTGAAATAATTTTCCAGTTTTACCCGCGAGCCCCGAATGATTTTTTTAAATAAAAGTGCCTAAATTACTCCTTGTAACATTTGCTATCTACCAGTGAACGCCCGTTAAAATTTGTCCAGCCGTTTCGGAGATTACCCATTTCATATCAGTACCTTATATACTTACATATACATTTAGTGAAAAACTGTTATTTAGGAATTACAAACAGACACTTAAATTGTATTTATCTGCATAGATCTATAGATATTAACGCACAGCATAAGCCGCTGCTTCTAGATACATAACATTATAGATTTATCAAAAATATTCCTAGGCTATCGCACAAGAACATAATAATATTAAGCAACTGATAATCAAATATTGCCAGGCATTAAATTATATAAAGCAAAGTTATGTACATAATGTGTAATTGGGTTTTATCATATCCTTACATTATTGAGAATTACTAATATGATAAGTCATTATATTGGAAGAAGAAAGTCAGCCTATAAATTGGATTGCATTAATGATGATAATATTCAAGCTATAAAATATTTTTGTTTGAAATGTATTGTAATTTATAATTATGTACTATGCAATTAAATTTATATGTGTGTACATGATGCCAGCTGAGTTTCTTCTTGGTTCTTCTCAGAAGGCTACTTTCCGAACCTGTAGGCAATTCTACTACTTTCAAAATAAACCAGTGCCTAAAGTGAACGAATTATTTTCATATTCAACTAGAAACGTTATCTTCTTCATAAAACGATGTCTTTAACATCCTCTCGTTCGTAAATTTGCCAAAACATTCGACAAAAGTTGAGAAATTGTAAACTGTAATCCAATTAAACACATTAGGGTTCCGCAGGCTTTTGCCATTAGACCCTTCCCTAATTTATTTTCAGTAACTTTTCTTTGAATAGATTTCACTTTAACTAGCAATTAATGTTGGAAAGATTAACACATTCACTGCTAACATTTCAACTTCTTCGTAAATTCTCGAACAGTTGGACGCACATACGCGTCGTTAGCAGTGATCGCGTTAAATAAATCAGAGTCTATAATATGGTATGTCTTATTAGAGTTTCACGTGAACGTGTAAAGCTTAGTAATAAAAATAATATGTTACCAAATAAACAGGAACAATACGAACAAAGGACAAATAAAACAATTTAATATTTATTTCAAAACAACAACAAATCCCGGCAAACAATAATAATTGCTTGGAAAATATTTTGTGGAAAAATTCTTGCGAAAACAACGTTGTATAAATTAGCAGGTCGATCCTACCCGACGGCTATCACGCACCAATCCCTGCAGGAACTTGGGCACAAGTACCGCAACAGAAGGATGGTTTTATCGGATAGTATCCGAGCCTCGCGGTTTCACTCCATGGGTTATTCCGGTCGGCTCCCTGATCTGATCCACTGCTGATTATTATACTATCAAGAAAAAAAAATTTCGTTTTAATAAGACCATTTTAGGGCCAATGAAATTCACAAATTATGTGAGTTTCAACTGGTATTTTTCTTTGAATTTCTTAATCTTAATCCTAATCTTAATCTCTTAATAATCTCGACAACTTCAAAAAGTCACAAACTTCACCTCGTTATGATATAAAAGTGAGCCCCAGCCACGTCCGGGTTGTTAAACAAAATGTCATTTTCGAAAACAGAATGTAAAATATTCAAATAGGTCAGAATGTTTTTGAGTCTTGACGACACTAACGAACTGCTTTTAATTTTTATGAGAAGATCATCGCATGCATTTTACGTGCAACGCATTATTATTGCACGTGGAACGCACAGTTTCACAGTTCACAGTTCTCTTCACAGTTTTCCTTCACTTCAGTTGCCAACTTCACACAGGTCAGTAGATCTAGTATTTAAATCATAACATAAGTCCAGTAGTAAGTCAACAGTAAGACTCACGTACCAACTTCGTATGTGTGGGTGCGTGCCTGTAACCATCGTGCGGGAGCTGTCCTTGTGTGAGCCTTTATTTTGTAACTCGGGTTCAGTGTTGCTTTGGGCGAGGTACTTACAAGTTATTTTCATGCAAAAGAACTGACCGCTACAAGGCGAATGTTATCCCTCGGGCTACCTTTGTGATCTTACAAACATAACGCACCTACTAAAAGCTGTTCATATTAATTTGCGTACCTGCTTATTACCTTTGAATTCAATAATTATCCACTTGTTGATAATTTTCTGACATTATTACACAATGCCACTAAAATAGGCTTGATTTACAAGCAGAAAGATATCCAAGCCAATTTTTAAAACCTATAACGTTTATCAGTCTCGTATACACGCGCGTTTGTGTGAGTGTGTCATTTCGAACGATTTGTTCCTAGGTTCCTTACTGCGTGTAAAGCTTATATATGGTTGACCGAGCTGTGCTTGTGTGTTTCTTCTTCACACAAAAAAAAGGAAAAGGAAAGGAACTTCAGATGAACGTCGGTCTCGAACCGTGGTACACTAGTTTCGTTATCGCCCCGTAAGCTGGAAGGCTCACCTTTGAGCTACCATAACTTGACAGATGTCGGCGAAGTTTGCAGTCGTATTTGATAGTTTATGAGTTTTTCAGTGCCTGAAAACATGGTCAAAACGATGTTGTCCGTAAATGAAACCCAGCTAGATCTACTTTTTGCCCCTGAAACCCTCTACATGCAAAATTTCATGAAAATCGTTGGAGCCGTTTCCGAAATGTCGATTATATATGTATATACAAGAATTGCTCGTTTAAAGATATAAGATATTTAAACTGTGCCATTTAGTTCCAAATGGCACAGTTAATGTACTTACACATCTTGAACTATGAGTAAATATAAACAACAGATAAAATAAGATACGGAATAAATACGATTCTACGTTTTTAAATAATGCTTACCTTGCCGAGAGAATCGAGCGAGCGATACTAAGTAGTCAGGTACAATAACTAGTTGTTGGACAAATCGTTGCTTGGTAAAGCAACGCTGCAATCTAGATTGTCCTCACAATACTTTAATATTGATTCTGTAACGTAGAACAATTTTTGCTGACGCCTTTCTCTCCTTTCCCCGGTAGGCAGAGGTGTTGTAACAACACCAACTTGTCACCGAAGATGATTAAGTTTCAACGTGACAGATGGTGAGGCTATCGCCGTCTCAGGCAAAATACATACTATTACGAAATACTTCTCAGACATATCCAGATCTCCTTTCACCGTTAAGCGTAAAGTATTATATGTAAGTAGAATTAAGTAATAACATCTGCATTTTAAATAAGGCTCTGGGCGTACTTAAGCCCTAATAACATATAAAGTAAACTTATATTAGAATATACAAACAGTTCATTACTATGAACAATGTTTCCATTAACTTGAACTCGTGTTACTAAAGTTAAATATAATATAAACATAACGTTCACTTACCCCGCTTTGGGTACAAATCTGACTCGCTAGGGATGTGCTTCAGAAATTATTTTGTCTCGTTCGGTTAGGATAATAGATTTTTTCTTATAATTCCTTGTGATTGTGAAACTCTATACATATAAAATTCAAAGCACTGTCTGACTCAACTGACAGATGGCAAAGCCTAAGCCGCTGATCCTAAAAACATGATATTTGGAATGTGTGTTTTTTGTGAAATGTAGGAAGAAGGGTAGGTGTATCCGAAGAAAGAGATATCTTAGGGGGGTTAAGGGGGGGTTAGGTCGGTTTTTATGTGAATTCTTACTACCACTACTAAGACTAAATTTGTTTCAAGACTTCATTCGCGTATCGATTTAACCTACAGATTATTTTACTCACAAGAAGCCACGCCATCAGTTACATCGTCCCTTATCCCATACATTGTTCGGGTCAGCACTTGATTCAACCCAATGTGACTGATCACCTGATTCTTACACAAAACGACTGTCATCTGACCTTCGTAACCTCGTTAACGAGGAAAAACTGTGATCTGGATTAAACCAATGGCCAGAATAATTTGGCCTCCGGCTGACCTGCAACGATTGCCAAAGATGTTCAATTGGCAACCGGGAACGACGACTTACTTGCTCTCCGAGGCACGGAGGGAACTCGGGCGGTCACCCATCCAAATACTGGTTAGGGTTAGGGGTGCTTAACTTCGCTAATCGGATGATATGCGCAACTGTGCCATGAGTTCCTATTCCTACTCAAGCCATCAGTTACATTACTCAATTATTAGGTTACGTTAAATCTGTTACTGCTATTAATATGGATGGGGAAGAAGAAAATTTCAATTTCAAAGCTTGAATTGCCCCCTTAAACAATAAATTAATTAGCTAACTTTGGAGGGACAGACAATTTCACACACTCCTCAACTGACTAAAGTCAGTTCCAACTTCAAGTTGTAAAGAATCAAACAAAGCTCAATCGACTTGCTGTCTAATTAACTTTAAATCAATTATAGACCATTTTGTTTGGTATTCGTCTGCGTCCGCCAAAATAATGGAATAATTACCGACATTGGAAACTACGTTATTTAGATAATCCTACAACCGAAGCGTAGTTAATTCGAATACAGTTCAAATTCGGACACGCTTGGATACTCGCACGGTGGTCTCCCTAGCTAAAACAACGTCATTTACATAAGGGACGTAGGAAGACTGTGGGCTGAAGATAACTTTTGATAGGCACCCGAGAGTCAGTGAGCCATGCGAGAATTAAATACGTTTCTCTCCGTGCCACTGTACAACGCTCCGGAGCAATTACGACTTACCTGTACCTAGTTATTTTCTATGATCAATAATGTTGCTACGTAGAAGAGTTACGCAGAACATTAATAAGACTATGTAACAATCTCTCCCTCTGTAATAAAATATTAGGCCTATTTACGGATAAGGAATAATACAATTTATATTTTCCTCCCGCAACCGAGCTTAACGATGCGTATCGCCTCCCGATTACATTTACCCACACATCAAAATACAGACATATACTCATAAATATACAGACCACAGTGCAAATATTGTTAAACAAAATTGGGCAAATTTTGTCAGTCTTTTAATAACGTGTGTCCTCGTGAAATTATTATTTTATCGGAATCTGCGGGGACGACTTTGATCAGTAAAATGTTGGGTGCTTCTGCATTCAACACCATCATTTTGAGTTCAAATTAATGCGAGCCTAAATGTGAGAGTTTTCCAGCGCATTGAAATATATTATATAAGTTTCCAACTAGAGCATTTGAAGCCGGGACATGACCCCCGCCTGTCTGGAAGATCTTCCCTTCCCTGGGGATGACTATGATCACTCACAGTCCCTACAGTTGCATATAGCTAAACAGTGACAAATACCACGAGTATTATCTCATTTAAAATATATGCTATGGATACAGTTGGAAAAATCTCGCCTATGTAAAAACTTAACTAGGGCTAACCCAAATAGCACTGTACCTAAATTAATTCTTGCAGTAAGTGAATGACAAATTATTCTGAATAACGGCACCAAATTTAAATGAACGTATAAATGTATGCTGCATATCAAAAAACAGTCAAAAAGTTCTATTATTGACTCGTACACAATACACTCCTGAATGATGTCACCCGCCCCTGACAAAATTCCGCGAAGCGAAGTTTGAAACTCAATTTGCATTTGAAATAGCAATAAAAAATTTACTATTGTGATGAAAGAAAATGCAAAAATCTGCAAATGAAAGGAAGTGGGGTCAAAGCCGTACATTAAATAAAGTTTGCAATGCTTCTTTAGACATCAAAACATACAAGTCCCCGCCGTGACTTCACTCATATGAAAAAAGTATTGTATGTCCTTATAAAGGCGACTGCCCGAACACGACCACCACGGGTCTTATATAAGGTATGTTTTAATATCAGAACATCAACATATTGTGGTAAAGAAGTACATGAGTAGGAGATGGTGTGTGCACAGGCAATGCAAGGACTACAATAACAACGCTTCTTTCGCAAATGAAAAATCCGCTTGCAAAGTGAAAGGCACTCTTTCAATATAAACTACGAGTTTGTGGTCACACATATAGCGGATCCGTATGATATTGGACTCAAATTTTAAGCCCATTATAATTCATTAAAGTAATAACTCACGAGAAATACTGTTACACTTACAACAATAAGCTGTCTTGTGTTTTTTTCATATAATGGCCCCATTTTTTGTTAGTTCCTAACATATAATATAATGCTTAGCCGAGCAATATTTAGAACTATGAGTCTAAATAAAACATAAAAAAAAACAGCTTGTCATGTAAAGACAAATGAAATATACATAATTATATTTACCCCGATGCGGGACTTGAGCCCGCAACATCTAGAGCAGTCCAGTATACTAAAGAATAGACGAGCGGTGTCGTGCTTATTACGTAAAACCAATCGCCGTCAATGGAGCCCCAACTCAACACACAGCATAAGCAAGTCTACCAGCTTTATACTGATAACAATGCAGGCACTTACAATAACTACGCATAAGTCACAACGCTCTACACACTTGTGGAAAAAGGACTTTTGAGTAGGGATTGTGTAGATGGAATACAGGAAACACGTGAATAACGTACATGAATACGTGAAGGACGTACGGAAGGACTGTTGGAGTAATGTCAAGAAGGGACTACGTAACGGTCCGGTGACTCAAAGATAATGGCAATTATGACTGAAATACACCCAGCAAACTCTCCATCTCTCTCTATGATACGGATTTTAAAAGGGATGGACTAGTCCGAGGTTAGTCTAGTCTTCGTTTAAATCATGTTTTGTAATAAGAAGGATAGATGATACTGAACAAAATATACAAATTGGGCATATGTCACAAATAAGCCTTTGTTACGCAATGGTTAATGGGTATTTCTTCGTGGAGGGATTTGTGAAAAAAAAATTACAAATTCCCATCGCGATGTAATGGAGCTTATCAAGCAGGGGCAACTGGAACAAACAGACAAACGGACAGACAGAGAAACATTTTCATAATTTATTGTTTTATGTGACTCAACTCAAAAATATCTTTACTCAGTCAGACTTTTAAGAAAGAGTTGAGTGCCGTTTATTACTTTCATATGCATTTAGTGCCAAACTCTTGATTTGGAATTACAAACAGACAGTTTAATTTTATATATCTAAATGGATTTCAATTACATACAGTTTTAAAACATACATCGTAGTTATCTCTGCCTACCACTATGGGATACAGGCGTGCAATATGCACTGTAATGAAAGTACTATGTACGTTAAACATTATTCCCGTATCAATTAGAAGCCCAAAATATAATCGTGCTCTTGACAACACCGAGTAAGTCCATTAAAATATCCGACCCTTGAAGATCACGAACGACCGCAAAGTTTTAAGTCCATAAAAAGCCTACTTCCAAATTATCTCAATGAGGTTCAATGGGGTCTTGTAAACACTAGCTATGCCCTTCGGTATCGGCCGCGTTGAATAGTATTTATACAGGTAAATAAAATTTAAGTGTCTGTTTGTAATTCCGAATTAACAGCTTATCACTAAAATGCATATGATATACATAAAAACCCAATTTAATAATGTTTTCTCAGGCAGATTGCTAATGATACGAGGAGTAACTTAGGCTACATTTTTTTTAAAAATTACGTTTCGCATGAAGTTTAGTCGACGCGGGTAACATTGCAAGTTTTAAATAATTATGGCAATATTTTTTTATCCATAAAACAAATTGTTAATCTAGAAAATCCTACATAAAAAATGTCTAAGCTGCCAATTATTATTTGACAGGCGACCATGTAGTAACAAGACAAAGCTCATTATTAGCTTCAATTTATAATAAAAAATACGTATAAGCTAATTTTCCACGAAAAACAAAAAGAAATTCCTTTGAGTAGGATTTTACATAAACAATATTCGTTTCGTAACCTTTAATTCAATATAAATAGGTAGGTACGACAATATACCTTGAGAGGTTACAATTTAGATGGGTTTAATTTTTTAAATTGTCGCAAAGTTAATTAAAGCTGTACCCCTTTTAGTAACAAAGGCTATTTCCTTTCCGCGGAGCACGAAATTTAAATTGATAGAAAAGAGGATTTATTATATTGCTTTCAACACCGGAGAGCTTACTTTAAAAAGCTTTACAAAAGTATTTATTTTATGGAACGATTAGATGGATCACGTTTCTATTATAAAATCCCATAAAGAGAAATATGAAAAAACAATATATGTATTGTATTATAATTGACAATATATAGCCGTGGTGGCCTTGGGGTTGGAGCAGTCGCCCGCTACGCAAGTGATGCAAGTTCGAATCCCTGTACCAATTAAGTTTTCTGAACAACTTATGTATAGCTATTTCAGGATTACAGGAATTCTGCATATGTCTGAGAAATGTTTCAATCTACACCCACTAATACCATCAATATCAACACCCACATTTCACCGAATACTGTTTAGTACCAACGTGATAGAGGGTGAGTCCAGCGCCGTCTTAGGCATTTACTATATGTTTACTGTATAATATATGATCCTGTATAACATAATATTGTTATAAATCGAATTTAATAAAGATGAATTTTAAATCGGACGTCAAGGTTGAACATTAAGTCTGCGTAACGCAACAAACAAATCTTTTTTTCCTGCAGCTCGTGGGGTCGCTACGTGAAATTACGAAAAATGAATAAATCAAACACATCGCTCCACCCCGGATGTGACATGTCAACATTTTTCACCGCTTGCAATCAACAAAAATGAAAGGTAAAATGGAACTTTTCACCTGACATTTTTCGCATTTTCACCCAATTGTGAAACAAATGTAGACGCCGCACGTTAATTGTGGGACGAATGTTTTATTGGCAATCGGAACTTGTTGACAAACAATGCAATTATATCGTGCTTTACAGAATTGAAAATCCTTGGTAAGGAACGGTAGATTTTAAAGCAACAAGGATAATGCGAATTTAACCAGAATTTGGAATTTATGAGCCCAGGAGCTTGTGGCACAGTTGCTATTGCGCAAATCATTCGATCAGCGAAGTTAAGCAACCCTCACCCTAGCCAGTAATTGGATGAGTGACCGTCTGAGTTCCCTGCGTGCCTTGGAGAGGACGTTAAGCCGTCGGTCCCGGTTGCCAATTTATCATCTTTGGCAATCGTTACAGGTCAGTCAGAGGCCTAAAATAATCTGACAACTGGTTTGATCCAGATCACAGATTTTCCCCGTAAAAGGGGTTACGAAGGTCAGATGGCAGTCGCTTCGTATAAAAATCAGGTGATTAGTCACATCGGGTTGAATCAAGTGCCGACCCTAACAATATATGGGATTAGGCCAGGGAAATGTGATAAGATGAGTCCAGGGGCAACTATGATATCACAAACTGTTACGTCCAAGCTTAGAAGTACTTTATACGCTTTGCTGAGAAGAATCATAAAGTCACAAAACGATCTTAATTAGCCCTATGTTTAGGTACATCACACACCATTACTTTAAATGCCTTCATACGTCTGAGATGATATTCAACGACGACTAAGACTGGCTACACATTAATTTGTTAGAAAAACTCAGTGGCCCTCTGGGATTCAAACTTGCGTCGCTTGCGTAGCAGGCGACTGCTCAAACCCCAAGGCCACCACAGCTCTTATAATATATAAAATGATCGTGCTATTCATAATACAATGATTATAATACGTCGAACTTTTATACATTTTAGTATCCCCAGCATATTTAACTTTATCTGTACCAAATGTAAGGTATCTTAACTGCCACAACTTACTTAACAAGCATAGTTCAACACAAAGGCATCAACGTGGACAGTATAACTCAAGGGCCACTGTTACGGATACCAAAATTGTTATAAGTTCGGCAGTAAAGGGGAATCGGATTAGCATTTTATTTATTTTGAATCCACAACCCTGTGTGGAAGTTTTACGACCCAATTTCCCATTCCAGTCAGGCCAACTGGACGGCTTACATCGTGCCCCTGGATTTCGTGACGTTAATAATTAAAATCGCAGAAGCCTAACCGCTGTACTTTAAGATTATCCGACTTATAATCATTAAGCCTTCGTAGTTTGGTTTTAAGGGTTTTGGGTTTAACTATTATGCAGTCAAGGTTAGTCAATACTAATCAATTAATTTGAGTTAATATATATATGTTTTTAATTCCAAATTAAACAATGAATGTATTTATAATTCGCGCCTTTGAAATTTTTTTTAGGTTTCATTATTAATCCATTTTTTTTGTTATTTTTTTCTGTCGTTTTGATATTGCTTTGTAAGGAGTGATCCCTATAGCCTGAATATGCTCTAAATGCTGTATGAATCCAATTAAAAAAGGTAAAGAAAGACAGAAAATAGGAAGTAAGTAAGCAGCTCAAGGAAAATGGGGGTACCTATTTATTTTATTCGCTTCATACAGACTTATAAAATGACGGTTGAAGGCTTATTTAGTTCGTATTTAAAACAAGTACTAAGACAGTCCTCCGTCTCTTTCTGTGATTAGACTTTAAAAAGGGATGGGCAAAGTTTTAGTAAATGTTTAGTTCAATCTTCATTTAAACCAACGTAAGAAGGAGGGTAGAGTTTATTACCCTATAATAATCAAATGTCACATCCTGGTACACAATATAACATATATGATTGTGTGGAGTTCGTGGTTGTTGGGACAAAATATTTTAACTTTAAAATTGTAATTTCCTGAAAACCCCCGTGTCGCACAGGTGTCCAGCCTCCGACCATTGTCCAGCGTCCTTTGATACAAGAGTACAAAGCGATACAATACATGCCTGTCATCATTCATCACCTAGTATTGATAACGTCAGCTCTCACTTTCAATATGGGCTCGGATTAAAAGAAAATACTGCAAGCGAAGGCTGAATCACGCATGAACTTCGTCAATGAACCGTATCAAAAATATCCAAAACTTTAAAAGGCATGTTTAAAAAATAGCTTACTTTGGGCTGACCCTAAGTGTCTTAGCGTAATGATATGCAGCCTATATGTAGACCTCCTCAATTAATAGGCTATCAAACACTGAAAGAATGTCGATGAACCCTTTCACGAATAATAATATTTTTTATTACCAACAGTTTAAACCAACATTTTTATATTACAATTGGACCCCACACTAGGAGATTCCTGTATATAGGGATGAGGGGATTTCTCGATCGTAATACTAAGCTGACCGGCCGACTTAGCCTGTATCGCTATGCTTAGGTGAAGAACGCACACACCACATTCACAAACTCAAACTCAAAAATATCTATACTTGATTAGACTTTTTACAAAGCACTTTCAAATCGTCAGAATTACATCATGATACAGCATTATACATGCTACCGCCAGATTCAAAACGTTGATTTTACTGAGAATAACCTGGCAAGAATTAATGAGTTTCTCTTATTCTTTTCGTAAATATTATTAAATTACAAAAATATAATGTAAATCGCATAATGACACAGTTCAAATGTACAAATGTCGATAAAAATTATAGTATAAACCACTTGAAGGTGAACACACAATTTTGATGGGTATGAAAACAATACCCCTATCACGGGTTTACCACCGTTTTCGTTATCTGTACTCGCTAGCGTCTCTGCCGAACATTTGTATGAGAAATTGTGCCTAACCCAGCGGTGACGTAAAGAACTAAAATACCTCATACAAATATTGCAAGTGACGCTAGTGAGTATAGTTTACGAACGGTGGCAAACTCGTGGTACTGGGTGTAAAAGCAATTAAAACTCAATATCGAACACATTGCGGGTATAATGAGCGTTCGATAGCCGATATAGTCTTATCATAGCGTCGTTATGCACGGAACAGTCGTATCGTGCCTTCAAGTTTCCTTTAAGTAGGTTATTACTCAGGTGTTTTGAAGGCTCCTTCATGAGCTTAACGCGACATGCAAAATCTTACCAATATTATATAAACGAAAAAGTTTGTAATAATGTATGTATGGATGTATGTTTGTTGCAGACTACTTCACTCACATAGTCTTAATTTTATGGGTGGATTTATTCACGGAACCCTAACTTAAAAAGTATCCTGAGTTAGTCCTTGTAACATAAACTACCCGTTAGTGAATGTCCCGTAGTAACGGTAAAGAATATAATAATATATGAAATTAAAATACATATTATGTTATTATGCCTTAAATTGGAAGCAGTACTTTCTATGTTAAAGTTCTAAGTTTACAAATGTATTTATCGACATTGACTTTTATTAGGTTAGACCCACAAGAGTTATTAGGTACTCTTAAATTCACGATTATGACTTTCATTAAAAAAACATTAAAAAAAAATACTCCGAACTACACACTTTTTGGTTACCTAGAAAAAAAAATTTTGCATTTTATTTTATATCACTTGCTCACTATTAGTATTCCGATAATAGTGCCATCTGTCATTTGCACGCTGAAGTAAAAACGAAGGGCATGGTAACAATTTTATTATCAACATTGGTTCTTAGCGCCCTCTTGCGACGTTATGCTAAAACACTTGTCGACTAAGCTCGTATATCGAGTTGTGTTAAGTTACAATGCAACTTTAAATAATAAGGTATAGATGTCACTATTTTTCCAACAGCTCAGTCCCCTTATTTTGTACTACCCGAGATTGTTGATAATTTTCTAATAATAAGTATTATAAATGTGTTTCAAAAGAATGATTTGAGTAAAATTAATATATATTATATTGCTCTACATTCTGTATTTCAGTGAATTAAGGAATCTCTTTCTTACTAATGAAGATCAAAATACCTGATTTTGCGGGTAGTGTATTTTTCATCAGCGGCGCTGTGATACCTCTAGGCTAACATTATTTATTCTGGCTGCATGCGGATAGTCAGGCATTAAACTGCCAATAAATATTGAAATGATATACTTAATCAATACATTATTTTTCTATCTGTCTGTCTGTCCCGTTGTCCTGAGTGAAAGTCCCGTTAAAATGGGTCCAGCCGCATAATATGCATTTAGTAAAAAGCTTTTATTTTGGAATTACAAACAGACACTCCAATTTTATTTATTTGCATAAATGTATAGATAAATCAGGGAACGGCAAAATAAAGCTACCCTTTAAGTGAATTCTCTGCGGGTAAAACCGCAGGGCACAACTAGTAGCTAAATAAAAAGCGTAGGCCAACATCAGTCACAGGTACCTACATTATGGTATTATTATTTGCCATTGACACAATCAACTTTATACATGAAGCATTAAGTTCTACTTCAACTTGCTTCCCTGTGTAAGTACCCGGCGTAGCAACGAGCCGGGTAGAAATTACTAATAATATCCACCTATAGGACAAGCGTATTCGAAATCCGATAACCAGTATAACTAGAAACCTGTACATCCATATATCATGTACTTGTGATTTACTGCCGAATCGTCAATTGACACCTATACTAAAATATGACGCTAAGGTCAAACAAGGCTGGTGACAAAACCGGCGTAGTTACCTCAGGGCGCATGCGTGTTATCATCGATCCCGGGCTCTCTCTGGAATCGCTCATTTGCTCGGTGATAACAAATTGGTGAGTACTATTTTCTGCCGTGTACCCGTTCTCATAGTCAAAATTATAGTTAACCATTTACAAGTTGAAAATTAAGTTCAAAACGTGTGCATGTACCTCGCTGTGGCGCTGATTATCATTGTCGCGAGCTTAGTACGGCTCAATGTAAGTTTTTCTTTATTTTATCTTAACACGCACACACCTATCTTTGCAAAAAAATTTCGTGGATTTCAATTTAATTCTCATCAAAATAATTCATTGTTTTAACACGTCAAGAGTTACGGTTGCTTTATTATAAATCTAGTTGAAAATAATTTATCGATCGACTGCAATCTAAAAATAGATTTTCGCGTCGTGGACAAAAGGGTACTTGATTTTACTTGTTAACATACGACTCAATCAAAACCAAATATACTTTTGTCCAATATGTTGAAAGGGACGGTAGACATGACGCCCTTTGTACAACATTCTCAGACAAACTTATGCCCAGTACTTAAGTTAGTACCATAAACTGTTGCTTTCCCATTTGCAAGGTAAAATATTAACCGTAACTACACATTCATACGAAGACAATGGCATATTCAAAATATCGTGAATAGACAATTTGTTTTACTTTCAACAAAATTGTTTCCCGCAATTTGAACCCGAATATGTCTGTTTCGAGTGCCTCATTCATGTTCGTATTTATTCAATATAACATTCCTAACAAAGCATTTAACAAATCCCGTGAATTGTTGCAAAAGATATGCTTAGTACCCTCAGTTATCAATTGATATTCAAAGAGGTGCGGTACATCCGCCATTTTGTATAACTTCGACATTTTGATGTTTCAATGCGAGCTGTCTCCAGACTACAGGAACTTAAAAACTTAGTTGAGGATTATATCAATGTGTTTCTCCTTTCGTAGATCCTTAGATTCTTAAGAAAGCTTTGTTAGCCACATGTTGCGTTTTGATAAGAAGAAGGCTCCATTGGAACACGTCACGCAACAGGTTCCGCGCTTGCGCGATGGTTGCCGGCGTTCGTAGAATGATCCAGAACAAATTTATTGCCTCCATTTTGTAAATGGACATTTAAGTGCGTCGTAGGGGAATGTTTGTTTTCATTGTACTTCAGTGATTAGGCAGTTTTCATACTAACTTGAAGCGGTTAATAATTTCATAAACTACTGCAATCTATATAATCCTTTGTTTTCAAAAGAGTGTCAGCGTTTTTTCTTCTACTGAGTGGTGAGTCTATAAATAGCATACGTTTCAATTACCTAGTACTTATTGACATTCTTAAGACAATTACATCGGAACATTTGACAAATTCATATAAAACTCAAATCAAGATCAAACGAAACTATAACAATTATCACGGTTTTATAGACTAGATCTTTATGATGTCGGCGGCGTCGAAATTGTTGTTAACCTTTTATGATGCCGAAACGTATATCAATTCCTATTAAACTGAATATTGCCCTTCATACTCAACATTTAACTTTTGACAGTGGTGTAACATATAGTGAATTGAACGTTAGACGGTATCTTTAATATAAGTATTATATTTATTGTCATGGAAGTTAAAGCCTTAATGATTTAATTTAAGTCCATCGATATCTACGTGAAATACCATCTTCAACAAGGTCTAAGATAGTAAAATTAACCTCCTGTTGCTCATGCCCCATAAGATTAAGTTAGAGCCTTACTAAGGCCATTTCTCATATGTTTAAACTAGCTGTGTCCCGCGGTTTCGACCGCGTAAAGTTTAAATTTCGTGGGTGGCTTATTATCGCGGAATCCTAGTTGAAAAAATAATTTACTTAAGCGACTCCTTGTTCCATCAGCTCTCTCCCTTTACAATCTCCATCCAGCCATTTTAGATATAAGCTGGAACAAACAGACAGACAGACAGACTGAGAAAACATAATTTTTTTTTTATCGTATTATTTCCATATGAATTTAGTGAAAAGCTATTAGGAATCACAAACAAACAATTAAATTTTATTTATCTCTATAGATTATTACTGCTCTCTTGTACTTACTGTTCTTTCATATTGTCTGGTGTATTTTCTACCGTTTTCTACTTAATCATTTTACCGTTTTCTTTGACGTTAATAATTTACAAATTGTGTATTAACGGTGAAATTTTATTATTACATTGAGTGATAAAGAAAACCATCCACATCTGTGTGAGGGTGGTATTGTCTATAAATAGTTTAAATCAATATTGCCACGCCCGGGTCGTCCATTTTCCCAGGTAACCAAGGAATATTCTAGGCTTGCGCGGTTCAGGGATGATTTATTGATGTGCGCAAAGCGTCTAGATTCGGGAAAGCACTAGGACGGACCTGCGTGAAACTACCCCCCTCCCCTTGCAGCCTCCGATACAAAATGGCTGCAGGGAAGCTTTCTTTTACGGAAAACTTATCGAGGGTGCGGATGTGTTCGTTGTTGTGCCAAGTGAAGGGTTAATATGGTATTACATTATTCAGTTATTGATATTTAAAATGTTTCGGGAAGTGTTAATTGCGGAGCTTAAAATCGCAAGACAAAAGAGAAGACATTTGAAAGCGTTCGATATCTAAATATTTTCGAACTTTTATTATCAACTAAAAATACTGTTATGTGCGAATCGGTACGTATAATAAAATGGTTTTAGTAATATTTATACGTAATTATTCTAACGCAATATTACCAATGAAGTGCATAAGGTAAGATATTGCATGACTAAATTAAATTATACCGGTTATTTAATGACGCGTGGATTATTGGTTGGTAATTTTCGCTTCAGCATATTTTCCTCGTTCAATTTTTGGCGATTGTGTAAAAGTTTTTCATCATAAGTTTTATTGATTTACTATCCTCCCGTAATCCAATGTTAACTGTGCAACAAGATGGCGGATATTAGAAAATGGCGGTAGTGACGCACGATGCTTGAAGGTTGGGGGGGGGGGGGGGGAAGATCCCTGTCATACAGGGTGTAGCCGAGTTATATTTTACTTTCAATAAATTTTCTCGTACATAGGTACTTCATATTTTTTCTTCCCTGTGATTAAACATGATGCAACAAGGTATGAAACAAATTTTTTTTTTTAAGTTTTATCTTAAAGAACTTAGATGTTTATGTCTATAAGAATACTGCTCAAATTCACTCGTGTTATGTTGAAACGTCTTTCTCCCTCTTACGGATACAAGATGGCGGATATTATAAAATGGCGGACTAAACGCGCGATGTTTAAGGAGGGGGGATCTCATTTATGTTTCAATGTGTGACCGCGATGTATTTTGAAAATCAGTTAATAGTTCAATAAACAGTATTCGCGGATGAATATAATTATTACATAGATTTGTTATGCAGATTACTTATCAATATCAATTGGTATCTCGTGATTACCTGAAACTTACAAGATGGTAGTTATCACAAAATGGCGGACTTGTCGAGCGATGTTGAAGGGGGAGGGGGGTGATCCCTGTCATATTTAATGGCCAAGTACTTTTATTTTTTTTAATTTACTTCAGTAGCTTGGTACTCATAATGTGCATTTAATAATTTTCATCGACATCTTTTTAAATTCTTGTCTAGTTTTTGACCTAGTAAAAGAATCTTTATCAATATTTGAGCAACAGAAATAGCAACAATTTGTCACCATAACAAAATTTCTCGAATTCAACTGGTTGCAATGGTGTCTCGTGTATACATGGAACGTTCTTCTCGCTCTTTTGGATACAAGATGGCGGATATTATAAAATGGGGAAAGTGACACGCGAAGTTTTAGGTTGGGGCGGTGGTGATCCCTGTCATATTAGAGAATGTAGTAAATTTTAATTTTATTACCATCTATTTTCACATCTCATATCATAATGGGGTACTCAATAGCTGACATTAATTTTTTTTTCAAACAATATTTTTGACCTTTTTTTTATTTTCCAAAAAAAGATTTATGAGAATTAAATTTATATATTAAACATAATATCACAATTTAAATACACTGTTTGTGTTTGGTGTTTATTTAGTTTTTATTAACGTCCCACTCTTTCGCACGGACATGACTCTCGTCATTGACATAATGTGTTTGCTTGTATTTTTTATAATCCTATCTTAGATAACTTTTTGATTCTTCTGTTGTTTCTAGATAGAAGAAAAAAAAGTAGAATCGTTTTTGTTTACAGAATTCACTAACATATTCATAATGTTACTTCCAAAAACACTGGAATATGTAAAACAACCCACATTTTAGTATGGCCTTCAATTAGTATAATAATAGCTTCAATCAATATTGCTACGCCCGGGTCGTCCGTTTTCCCAGGTAACAAAGAAATATTCTAGGCTTGCGCGGTGCAGGGATGATTTATTGGTGCGCAAAGTGCCTAGATTCGAGAATGCACTAAAGAGATCTGCCTGAAACTACCCCCTCCCCTTGCAGCCTCCGATACAAAATGGCTGCAGGGAAGCTTGCTTTTACGGAAAGCCTGCGTAGAGTGTAGATGCGTTTATCGTTATGCCAAATGAAGTGCTAAATATGATATTTTGATAGTGATACAACTTTAATAAGTTATTAGAATTTAAATTATAATGTTTCGTACTGAGTTATTTGCGGAGCTTAAAATCTAAATGCAAAGCAGAAGACGTGGCTAAATTTAAGAGACCATTATTTAAATATTTTTGAACCATTAACAACTAAGTGAACCTGATATGTTTTCATATTTTTTATTAGATATTTTAATAGAATTGTTTAAAAATCTAATTGAGTTTATTCTGTTAATAACGTATCGTAACGTAACTTATTAATAACGTATGTTACTTACTTTATTAAATAAAATTCTGTTTTTTTAAAATGTGGATTTATTTGTTGCGATTTGCGCTACAGCATATTTTTTGAGTTCTATTATGGCGACTGTGTAGAATTGTATTGTAAGGCGGATATTTTAAAATGGCGGATGTGACGCACGGTTAGAAAATGGGAGGGTGAGGTCGAGTTCCATTTTAATTTGAATACAGTAGGTACATTACTTCGGTAGCCAGACATACACACTTGTATTTTATAATTTCATTTCGAGACTTTTTTATTTTAAGTTCCCAGCGAAATCTTAAACATGGAACAATATATTCCTTATTTTATTTAAAACCATTTTTATTATAATTTATTTGAACCAAATAAACTTCTGAAATTAATCTGATTTGTTTCCCGTGCAAACTTGGACCATCACTATTGCTCTATCGGATACAAATGGCGGATATTAAAAAATGCCGAGCTGAATACACACTATTGGAAGGGGGAGTTCTGTCATATTAGGAGAGTGGCTCACTTTTTTACTTTCTGTAATATTCTATAAAGTTCATTCTTTCTTCACACGTGGAGCGTAGAGATTTGAAAAAAATAGTTGTGTATTTACAGCGAAATCAAAAACATATCGGAACAATGCATTGTCCTTGTAATATCTCTTACAATAGTTTAATCTTATTAACAATACCTTTATTATTTTCTAATAAAAAATCTTGTGTTTTTGTTCTCCATTTCTCTTTCCAATTCCTATCCCGCATTGGTTTTTTATCTTCTCTGTTTGTCTTCACTGTTTTTTCTACCGTGTTATTTCATCTCCTACAGTTGTTTCTTCTTCTCCTAAATAATTCCACTCTCATTTTTCAATTTCAATTTCGAGAATTCACATACGTAAATTCATAGAAGTAGCAATATTAACAACGTCATTTATTCCACTGGGTGATATTATATATGAAAAACCATGTACAGCGTGAGGACGTAGGGCCTATAAATAGCATCAATCAATATTGCTACGCCCGGGTCGTCCGTTTTCCCAGGTAACAAAGGAATATTCTAGGCTTGCGCGGTGCAGGGATGATTTATTGATGTGCGCAAAGTGCCTAGATTCCCGAATGCACTAGGATGGACCTGCGTGAAACTACCCCCCTCCCCTTGCAGCCTCCGATACAAAATGGCTGCAGGGAAGCTTTCTTTTACGGAAAACCTGCGGTGGGTGCGGATGTGTTTATCGTTGTGCCAAGTGAAGTGCTAAATATTATTTTCGATAGTAACATGTCACTATTAAGTTATTACTATTGTATTTAAAATGTTTCATGCTGTGATAGTAGCGGAGCTTAAAATCGGAAGACATTGCTATTTCTTAAAGTGTTCGCAATCTTCATATTATTGAACAATTCATGACTAAATGAAACGGATATGTGTGAATCGGTGCGAATACTTACATGGTTTTCGTAATTATTTTGAATTAATAATTTTACTTCACAATAGATACATACTTAGTACCAAATGAAGTGCATTGCTTAGACTATTTAATAACTTACGTAAAGTATTAATTCACATCTGCGACACACGTTCTTTTTTGCGATTGTGTAGACATTTACGTCGTATTAATTCAATATTAGGTGTGATCCAAGATGGTGGATGCTAGAAAATGGCGGACATGACGCACGACTTTAAAGGGGAGGGGAGGGGGAGATGCCTGTCATGTTTGAGGGTGTGGCCGAGTTTTATTTTAGTATCAATAAATTTTCTCACGCTACTTCGGAAATACATCACTTCATAACTTCTTAAATTTTTTATACCATATAATGGAATAATACATTTATTTGCACAACCATACAGAAGAAAGTTTAATGAATAATTTAGTCTTTATGTCCTTAACAAATCTTCTTATATTTAACTGGTTGTTGTCCTTTGTTTGTTTGTTACGTTTGTCTTCCTCTTTCGGATATAAAATGGCGGATATTGAAAAATGGCGGACGTGACGCACGATGTGGAAGTACGGGAGGTGAAAATCCCTGTCATATGGGGTGTGGCCGACTTTTATTTAAATAGTTTTTCTGAGTTTACTCGATGGTTAGGTACTTCATACCTGACCTTAATAATTTATGCAAATACAATATTACGTTTTTTTTAAATAAACCGGTTCGTTAATAGTATTATATTAATTAAATCCTTGATATTAATAACAAATTGTCAGAAACAATTTTTTTTTCTTATTTCGTAAATAAGATGGCGGATATTGGAAAATATGTTGTCGGGGCGGTGGAAACTTCTGTCATATAGGGTGTGGTCGAGTTGTATGTTATTGCAATACTTACTCATACTTTACTTGAAGCTTTGGTACAACAATGTTTTATATTCAATTAAATATTATAATCAGTTTTATTTTCACTTTATAGACCATATGTATAGACCAGTGGGAAATTGAATAAACTTTCTTGAAGAAGTTAGATAGCTTTCAAAAATGTTAAACCTCAATAAAATTTACTGGCGATAAAGGTATTATTACATCAACATTACACCAAAAATAACGAAGGCCACACAAAGCCAAATTCTAAATTACGAACTTTAAAAAAAAGCATTTAATTAATCATCAAAGTTAGAGTAAAAATAGAAATGACAGTATTATAAATGGATCCCGGATCCCGGACTTAGCACCAAAAGACTGGTGTGAGAGAAATAATAATGAGATCGATCGATCGATAGACTGATCAAGTCCGATAAAACGTACCTACAAATGGTACAAAAGAATTTGGATTTTACCTGCGGAAATTTTAATACGCCTAAGTATTTCGCACACATAAAAAGCAATACGTGCATTACAAGTTGCAAATTAGAAGTTTTGCACATTTTAAGTACACATACATATGCTCACGCCTGTATTCCCCGAAGGGGTAGGCAGAGGTGTTGTAATCACAACACCCACTTTTCACCGAAGATGATTAAGTGCCAACGTGACAGATGGTGAGTCCATCGCCGTCTCAGACACTTTACATACGTCATTGAATTACTTCTCAGAAATATGCAGGTTTCCTCACGATGTTTTCCTTCGCCGTAAAGCATTTGGTGAGAAATATACATAAGTTTTTTAGAAAAACTCACAGGCCCCGCTGGGATTCGAACTTGCGTCGCTTGCGTAGCAGGCGACTCTAACCCCGAGGCCACCACTTAAATTTTAAGTAACTTGCGTATCTCGCCACTCACACAAGATGTCATTAATCCGATTTTAACTATACCAATATTGAGACAATAGCGTCCTACCACGACAATTTATATTATGTATAATCAGTTGACCAACAAATTGATGCACCAGTTTTGACAAAAGTTTTTGTGAGATTGACTTTAATGATTCAAACTTATCACATGGCATGTCGTAATCTCGTAATACAGGGTTATCCGAATGACCCCTTCTAATTATATTTTGATAGTTCTGGAGCTACATTGTTTTTTGAGTTTTATAATCATCATCATCATCATATCAGCCATAGGACGTCCACTGCTGAACATAGGCTTCTCCCAATGATTTCCACCTCACCCGGTTGGAAGCGGCCTGCATCCATCGGGTCCCCGCGGCCTTGACCAGATCGTCCGTCCATCTCGCGGGGGGCGCACTTAGGCGCCCTAGTTTTATAATAATATTAAAGTATTTATTTGCATAAAACATGGTACTAAAAGAAGTTGAGATACAATTAAAAGAGAGTATATATGTTTTGCATAGCATGCAAAATATTAAAGGTAGGTACTTAACTATAACTAGCTGTGCCCCGCGGTTTCACCCGCGAAGACTTAATTTTATGAGTGGCCCGCCGAACCCTGATATTTTTTTAATTAATTGTAACCTCTAAGGTTAGAACTAATTCTTCCTTGTAACATTTTCTATCAGCCAGTGAAAGTCCCGCTAAAATCGGTCCAGCTGTTTTGGAGATTAGCCAGAACAGACAGACGGACAGAGAAAGTTTTTTTTAATTGTTTTTCTATGTCAGGACCGTGTGTACATATGCATTTAGTCAAAAGGTGTAATTTCGGAATTACAAACAGACACTTTTATTTATATCCATAGATTTAATACTCGTGTTAAAGAAATCGACAGTCATAGAAATTTTGTTTCTAAAGCCAATTTTACAATTCAGTGCGAACAATGTAACTATAATCCAACTCTTTCAGATTGATCGGCATCAAACTTTATGTTTCATCTCCTTTTTTAACAGTTATGGTAAAAAAATATAAATATTAGTCATAGTCCAACTACTGCCTAATATTGGGTTTCATTTGCGGAACTTATGTTATTAATCGGATGCTTCAAAGATTAGCCTCACTAATCAAATTTATATCACAAACTAACCTTTACAATAATCACATTTTGAATTAGATATAACCAACTTAAATAGTTCCAATAAAATGTGCAAACTTATTTACGAAACCCGCTCAGAGATAAGCAGGCACTGTAAACTGGTGTAGTCAATGGCCAATAGCCATTATGACAGGCTAATCAGAAATATAAACGTTGTTTAGGAGGCATTCAGTAGTGGCCTTATCGTCTATCTGACTCGTTTGTATGGTCCTTGCGATATAATCTTACGGGATCTTCATACGTGCTTAGAAACTGTGAATATTCCACTATCTAGTGGAAATGTTGATTTAAAAATAAAAACCATCTAATTGCAACGCTTCACTGTTTTATTCGCGAATAAAATGATAAATTCTTCGACATTCATAAGTGCTTCACCATGGGCTAAACTGAATAAATCATTTTCATTTTTAATAATTAAGATAGATTATACTTACCTATTATTCCTCATTTGTATCTAAATAAAAGAACTAGAAAAATAGAAGAAAATAATAAACGAACTACTGCGCATTAAAGGTCTCTGCTCAAGCCTTATGATGACACGCATATACATCTCTTATTTTTATTTAAAAGATAGTTCCAAGTGCAATTGGAGAAACATTAAGTCTTAACTCTACATTAGAACAGATTTATATGCGAAAAAAAGTATAATATGTATGTCTATGCAAATACGGTAATTATATTCTTGAATCTGTCACATCGGCTACATAATTATAAGTATGATCGTGAAAAATAACTCCTCTGCCTACCGCTTCGAGGACATAGAGAGGCCAAGAGATAAGAAAATGTATAAATAATGTTCGGACATTATCACACAGCGCTATCTACTCCCAAATTAAGCAAAATTGTACTATGGGTACCAGGAACCTATGTAACTATTGTATACTGTTTTTGAAAATATATCCTTATATTATGTACATAACACTCAGACACAAGACAAACGCAAAGTCACATTAAGTGTTTGCCCTGATGGGTGTTTGCCCCAATAATCTTCAATAATTCACAATTAATACTATCTATTTGAAAGATTTGTAAGCTTGTATGTGAATAGCTTTGTTGCGGTGTTGTATCAACGCCCCCGCACAACAAAACTGGTTGTTTACACTCCCAGAGTGATGTACCAAATGGATGCGCCTACACCGTCCATATCGATCTATGGTGTTTACTTCTCTTTATCGATACTGAAATCAACCAGGTGTTACATAATAAGACACTTGAAGCCATACATTACACTAAGCGCCAACATTTCAACTCGAATTTATCCAACGGATATTTTGACACTCAGAAAAATAAACATTTTTGACGCGAATACTTTGTTAAATTCCTTTTTGTTAAGAGTATTATTATTCAAATTCAAATTCAAAATATCTTTATTTGATTAGACTTCTTTCAAATCGTCAGAAGGACACAAAATACATTATACATGATTATAAATGTTACCACCGGGTTCGGAAGGTAGCTTTTGTTGAGAAGAACCCGGCAAGAAACTCATATTAGATGCTATTTTATACCACTTTTGCATATTGATAACGTATCTCAAGGCTAAGAATAGGTGTATTTCCGTAATCCATTTTTCTTTAAACATAACGTCACACAGACTCAGTCACAATGCTTTTAAATATTTGTGGAATCCACTCGTTTGATGTGCGTTTGAATGTATTACATTACTAGCTATGTCTTGAGGTTTCACCCGCATGGATTAAATTTCGTTCCCGCAGAAATCTAAATGTTTTTTTAATTAAAAGTAGCCTAAGTTAATCATTGTAAAATTAGCTATCTGCCAGTGAAAGTTCAGTTAAAGTCGGTTCAGCCGTTTCAGAGATTACCCGGAATAAACAGACAGATAAACAGGCAGACGGAGAAAAATTTTGAAAATTTGTTTGAATTTAGTACCGCATACTGTTATATGCATTTACTGAAAAGTTGTTTATTTATATGTATGTACAGATGTTTAAAACCCCCAAAAGTTTGAGTAGGGCCACACAATAAGTAATTCGAAAAATTCAAGCTTTCAAAGCCAGAGAAATTTCTGATGAAGTAAGCCATCTCCAAATGATATTATGCATATTACCTACTTTTAGTAAACGTTTCATCTGCTAATGGTACTTTTAAGCTAAATGCAAAATTTGATTTTTAATTGAGTTTGAAAACAAGATTTGAAAAAATCGGGGTGTTTAGAAACTAACCTAACTGGTTCAGAATTTTACTCTTGAGTCAGACGGTCTCTCACATTCAGATTTATAATATTAGTAAGAGAATAAGTTGAAATTATATTGGCTTGTCGCACAACGTAGTGTAAGCAGTATATATCGATAAGTAGGCAGTGCAGTCGTAGCGGACGCGCCGACAGCCGCCCACGGACGGCGCCCGCGCAGGTGCCGCGCCGCCCTGCACAGAATATGCACGTTTGGTGTAGACACTGTTCATCTAATATTTGTTAATTTATTAGAGCACTTTTATGTAATTTTTTTTTTCAAAATATCATTTACAATCGTTTTTTTACTAAAACGAAATCAAAATAATTGAATATAATAATAATGAACCACAATTTAAACGTAGAAAACTAAAAATATATTATCTAATATATAAAATTTCCATGTCACAATGTTACCATACTCCTCCGAAACGGCTGGACCAATTTATATGAAATTTTGTGTGCAGATCGGGTAGGTCTAAGAATCGGCCAACATCTATTTTTCATTTCCTAAATATAAAGGTTGTTCCACCCCAAATAATGTGTGGCAATACAACGTTTGACGGGCACAGGTAGTAAATATATAAACACGGAATTTAAATTTGTATCTGCGAATGGTGCAATTCTATGAAAGAATAACTTTAAACAAGCGGAACGCCCTGGAGTTCGACAGTCGTCCGCATTGTGATATCAAGGTTCAGACCTCGTTCGTACTTAAACTAGTGAACATTCTTATCATGATTCCAAAGGTGTTGGAAAATATCGCCATGCAAAACTTAGAGACGATATTCTCACTACCTCTCACATCGACTAATAAGAAAACTCCGGTGAAAAGCACAATTTGTATGTGCGGTATTCTGCGAATAACTTATCAATCGTAAAGCCGCGAATAGGGAAATATCCAATACATACGATTACCATATATTAGCATATCTGCCAATGCTATTGTTAATCTATGACAGTAGAAAGCTGAATGAACGCCAGTGAATGGGGAGCCTAGGCTGTGTCTGCTTCATGTTTATCGACCCAGAGAACCGGTCTAGTACCTTATCGCCCAAGTACTTACCTCATATGCATCCAAATTATATATCTGAGTGCCACCACTCAGCTGTGTACATTTGCGCTAATAAATTAAGAATTTTAAATATGGGAATCAAGGTTTTTAATGAAGAGGTTACGTAAGTCAGATGACAGTCGCTTCGTACAAAAAACAAGTGATCAGCCGCATCAGGCTTATTCTAGTGCTGACCACAACAATATATGAGATAAGGCCAGAGAGATGATGATGGTGATTTCATTTAATAAATTAAATTATAAAGAAAACTTTTACGAATTATTTTACGATCTACATACATATGCTCACGCCTGTATTCCCCGAAGGGGTAGGCAGAGGTGTTATAATCACAACACCCACTTTTCACCGAATCTACCTATTTTACGATCTCTTGGTACATTTTGACCTTTTCGAACTTCTTCTTTATTTGTTGTAGTTGCCATTTCATTCCCAAATTAAAAGTCACGGTGACCCCCCAGTAGGGTCAAAAATCAGGGGATATCCCAATGAAATTATTTAAAGTTGATAAATTACAGTAATATTCATGATTTTATGCTTTATCCTCTGCTTACTTACCCCTTCAGAGACCTTAGTAGGAAGGCTTTTAGTTATGACGTGATTTGATTTGACTTTCTCGAAAGGATATGAAACGTAAGCGCGGCTTCGAATGGAAAATCAATATAACATTATCTTTATAGCTATTGATAAGCACTTTACTACAAATAAAAAACATACAGATGGGTGGCTTCCTATATTGGTTGTGAATTGTCACAAGCATACATAATCAAGCCGAGCTAATTTTAGCAGTTAGCATTAGAGCGAATCAACCGTAAATAACTACCCTATGTATATTTTGAATTTATGAAGCATATATTGCAGACTTGTGAATATATTTATATTTCCTTATTTAAATAGCAAAATACGAGTATAAAGAAACTTCCACTGTGTACGCGAACTACGTAATATTTATCATTTAATCATAGTATTCAATCAATCATAAATTAAAACTAGAGCTAGCAATATAACTCTTGCGCAGCTATAAGTAAGCAATTCTTGTGATGCGCAACATAAGTAATGGTTGTGCCCACATGAGTTGTGTGCTTTTAAGTATGTTATATTCAAGGGCTTACATACGCCTCCATCATATTTAATTATAATTTAATTAAATCAATTATGGTGTTGCCAACGTTAAACGGATCAAAAAGCACCGACCGCCAAAACATTTTGATACAATCTTTATATCCACTCCTACGCATGCTCGCACAATGGGACGCTCCACGGCAATTTCTGCCACAAAAACTTCACACAATGATGTTATGTCATGTTAAATCGTGTATAATTTTGATTGATTTGAATTTGTATTCGATAGGAAAATTTCATTGTTAAGAAAAAGCAATCCTTATATATAATTCGCAGTGAGACTAGTGATTACTGGCGTTGATGAATTTATAGTGACGTTTTTATAACCTTTACACTTGCGTAAATGACGCTGTAGTATCAATAATTCATTAGTTGTTAAGACGCGTGTGTGTGTGACGGTGAGTGAATTATTAACACCTTGTTTATTTACAGACTCGCAATGGGCCACCCCGTATTGCTTTTGTTGGCGATAAACGTCGCAGGCATCATAGCATATATCCCCCATGGTTCTACTGGGGGCGAGGTATGTACATTCCAGACTCTATTCATTGCGAATTGCGACGTCTATGCCTCATGGCGGCGAAGTATAAAATATTGTAGATGGGATGTTTTGTTGATAAGGCAATTATTTACTTACTTAACAAGTATATACTTATTTATTTTGAAAATAAAGTAATACTGGAATAAAAGATTTTTAGTAAATTCTCCAAGATATGAACCGACGTAATGTCAATAAAAAAACAACTTATTTTTGTATGCAAATTGAAAGGATACACCATAAAGACTAATCCCTTTGAAGAAACAGAGTACTTATCTCAGTTTATTTAATAATGTGTAAACGAATATTAATTTTCAAAAATAAAATTAATTTCCTCCATGTCGTATGGCCGTGAGACGTCCTGTATATAATATTTAATAACGTCGATGTAGCGTTCAATAAAATTAAAAGTAACACGAATCACTTTCGCCTGGAGTCAAGATATCTTAATGTTTATTGAGACATTTGGCCCCTAAATGGTTCCGCATGTGGAAATAGGTCACTCGATATCGAAGATACTTTAATGCATTGAAATGGTTCAACTGGTGACTACTATATTTAAATCTTCACCTGCAAGTGATATTTGAATTTCTTTTTAACTGCCCCGTTGGTCTAGTGATCGCAAACTCCGCGGAACACTAGGTTCGGGCAAAGTATTATTGGGTTCTTCCATCTATTATTTCCCAGTAGCAGCCCAGAGTCTGAATGAGTGCCCTATTATTAATGGCAATCCTCCCCTATGGCATGGCACTTAAAATATAACTAGCTAAATGTGGGTGGGTATTATATAATATATTATAATGATTAATCTAAATTTACTGACAGCATAGATTCAAAATAGTTTTGAACAAAGAATAACCATGTGCTAACCTTCCAGCAACATATACTCACGGAGGCTTTGCTTCGTGAAGTCGTTGAGAGAATGGACAAGGAATTCAACGACCCCTCCAGTTTTCTTGAATACCCAAGCGAACGTCTCGCGCTGATGGCTCGAGCCAATAAAGAGCTGGAAAACGAGCAGCTCGATTATGATTCTCTCATTGAGGGAAATCCGAACCCGAGTCTGCGTGATCAAGAATTCCTCCAGCATAGGTAAGTTCCATGTATTTTGGATAATAAAGTTTTCCCCCTCGCAAATGTATCTCGGATTTTGAGAGACACAATGGAGATTTGTGGGATTGTTACCGCACTCAGTGGCCTTCTCCATGCTTAGGGGGGATCCTAGTTACTCTAAAAGATTGCACCAGTGCCCTATAAACCTCTGGAGACTTCGCTGTACTTAGTAGCACGCCACATCACGCTGTTGCCTTTCTGGGCCTGGGTGGTCAAAGCTCCCACTCCGACCACCTGCAGGTCCTCTGGCCCCCTTCTAGGCGCCCTTTACAATAGGCAAGAGACCTTAGCCAAATAACTTCAGTCAGGTGTATAAATTGATGGGAACTTTGCAGCTCCCTGTTAGGGCACCAGTATGTGACCGGCGGCGCTGGTGAAGGCGAACAGCGCCTCCATCCGTCAGGCTTGCTGCCTAACCATCAGATGGTGAAGACGGACGCTGTGCTGCCGGCCTACTGCAACCCACCAAACCCCTGCCCAGTTGGATACACCGGTAAGTACCTACCTACATGACATGTCGATGACATTGTCGATGAGTTGAGATCTTGAGATGTTGAGATTTTGAAATGTTGAGATATTGAGATTTTGAGAAGTTGACATGTTGACATGTTAAGATTACGATATGTTGATTTGTTTAAAAAATTTGACTCTACTCATGTTTTCAGACAGTTCCTTAAATAAAATTTTTAAAATAGCGTACAAAACTTCACATAAATGTTATTAACGTCTGATCCTAGAATGTTTGTATGCAGAAGACCAGGGCTGCATCAGTGAGTTCGAGAACACCGCTGCCTTCAGCCGCGAATACCAGTTGTCACAACGATGCATGTGTGACGGCGAGCACATGTTCAGCTGCCCTCCCGACTCCGGCTCCGACCTTGACCGACGTTTTCCCGAGCACCATAAGAAACTCGTCGCCAAGAAGTACAATCCTGATGTAAGTATTGTGAACACGTAAGTATTTGAATAAACGTGTTTAAATTATTGAGTAAAACATCAATAAGATTTTTTCAAATGTATATACAGAGGGTCGGAGAAAAAGGAACAGTTGTCTTCTAGAAGTTGTAGGGTTTTATGAATATATATAGAAGTCGTAAAATATTTAGCTCTAACGATGACTTAGTTAAAGGCTGCTAACGGCCGAAGAGCTCGCGGCCGCGTTTACCTACATTACGTACGCGGTAATTAAACTTGTTAAATTAAGGAGAAGGTTAATGGAAGGTTTTATGGGATTATTTCAGGAACTATTAGTGGAAAAAATGCAGTTAGATTTCACGTGAATCTACGTTACCGCTGATTTTTATGGCAAAATAAGGTCTCTATATGGTCAACTTTGAACGTCAATTGCTCGAAAATGGAAGAAGATATTTGTGTCATAATAATTTTATTAGCTTCCTATAATTATACCCTATCGCATATTTTAACAACTGTCTCATTTTCCACGACACCCGGTATAATCCCTTTCTCGACTACAAGTGCATTACGCTCAGAGCATGAGTGACACCCTTTAAACCATGATCTCTTATAGCCATGATTTGTTTGAAAATTATCATGATACAAACATATTATGAAGTGTATACATATTTCACTGACAAATGGCAACTTCATGAAAATAAGAGCATAGTTCCCTTGTGCGAAAGTGACAGATGTATACGGGTCATATACGTGTGTCGCATAATATTAGTTAATTATCATGGCAATAAGAGCTCATGGTAAGACCGCAAGTTTTTTTCAAGTGCGTCTAAACTGTTAGATAAGTGTTTATAAACTTTTCAGCCGGAAAACCCTTACCTGATGGGTGAACGCTTGCCAATAGCAGCAAAAAAAGGTTTCGAAGTTAATGTCTATTGAATTATTCAATGCTTACTAGTCATAAGGAAATAAGTGTCTATAATATTCAGTATTTTAGGAAAATGTAACGTTTCTACGTGTTTCACCATTCACCCTGCTGATAACTAATCTATTTTACGTGCAGATGTTTGTAAAACAAAATCTATGATATAATCTATACTGTAGATGTTTGAACATTCACTCTATTGCAACCTCAAGTTAATGTAGGGCTTGGTATACCAAGGATTAGCTTAAGATAAGAACTAAATGATGGAATCACTATGAATCGTACATTATTATTATAGCTTTAATTTACTATCACTGATAATGATAACTTTTTATTTATTTTAAAAGAAACTTCAAGATGGACCCTGAAAATATAACTGTAAATATTTACTTGGCGAGGACATATATAACAATGGTAAGTAGTTTAAGATATGATTTATAAATATTTTTTAATAATTTATTAGCGAAGCTATGTACTAGTAATAAAGTTAGATTAATTACGGTGGAATATGATGAAGATTATTTATTAAATTTTGTAATGGGCTAATATTTGAGCTTCTTAATTGTAAATACCAAAATACGAAAAATATGTTAAGATGTATTTATAAATTTGCTATTATTTAGTTATATAATATATGACATGTAAGATCAGAATGCCAATAGTCTGCGATATAACTTATTTGCAGTAGATATAATAATAATGAGCATAATATATTTTATTTGAAACTTTACAGTATTTATACACGGGCGAAATCCACCGAAAAATTAATAGTCATTAATACTGAAGCATACAATGAACCCATCGCTATGTGTACATTGATTCAAAAAAATGCTTAACAACTCGCAAATGATAGAAACTTTTTTAATTTGGCAACTGATTAAAGTTTATCTGGTCGAAATGTAAGTAAAAATAAAATTTTAAAGTTGCATATATCAGTAAATATAAAGTTTTTATAAGCTACTCAAATAAAATAAACTGAACATGAATTGTCGTGGGTACGATAAAACCACGCGCGCTATTCACACTCCTTACTCAAAGATCTGCCCGCGACAGGAGACGGTAAAGATATTGATTTTGCATTAAATATTATATCGATTAAACCAAATTCAAATTCGAAATATAACACTGTAAAAATATTTTGACTGCATAGTCATCCTCCGTGTTTAATAAACACTACGAAAAGTATTATAGTACGTGTATATAAATTATATGGACAAAGATGATTGAAACTTTTAGCTTAGATATATATACACGCTCTGCACTAAGGTATATGTGTGTTGTGAATATTATTGTTGTAATTTAAATTTAAGTTTGTATCTACGGGAAAAGCCGTGGTCCCAGTTCGAATCCCATCCGGGACCTGTACCAATGAGTTTTCTAAAAACTTATGTACAGTCATTTCACACCACGTGCTTTACGGTGGAGGAAAATATCATGAGAAAACCTGCAAATGTCTGAGAAGTTATTCAGATACGGCGATAGACACACCATCTGTCACGTTAGTACTTAACCCGCATCGGTGAAAAGTGGGTCAACACCTATGCCTACCCCTTCGGGGAATAAAGGCGTGATCATATGTTTGTTAGCCAGCTAGCTGCGTTACCTCGCTAGATCGCTAAACTGATTCTCTGTAAATGATCATACTCTGGACTAATATAAATACCCGCTTAAATGGTGCGCCGGCGCAGAGTAACAACGGTCTAACTAGCAGTGTACATCCTTTTCGACGATACATTGAATTTTTACTGATAATTTTACGTATTCCATTCAAAAATGCTATGAAAATACGTGTTGCTTATCTTTAATACTTACAACAGATGTGTTACCATAGCAAAGAGCGTGGTAGGAATTAAACATGATGCAGCAAAGGCGGACTTGTAAATAGTTGAGAGTAGCATTCGATCTATATAGTTTTTAAGTAAAGTTTGAACAAACTGTAAGTACGATACATCAATGATTAGTAATTACTTTTTAGTTTCGTGCATAACCTTAAAATATATAGATGTATTAAAAAGCGTGGTGGTAAAGTCACGATAAACAAGTTTGTATCAAACTTGAGCGCATTTATGTATGAAACAAATTATCTGTATGTATTAAGAGGATATAGGCCGTTTAAAATAATAGAACGTCTGCTACATAGGGCACGATATTAAGGATAATACCAAATATAAAACATCATCCGTAAAAAAGTCCCGCTATCGCATTAAGGAACATTTTAAGAGTAAATCGTTTATAGTCATCAAGTTTGACACCAATGTTCATTCTTTTTATGTGATCCTGGAATAATAGCTGCAGCTGTTCTATTATTTTGAAGATTCCTGTATGTTAGCAAAACTAAAAAAGTGCACTCATATATTATCGTAAGTGAAAGAGCGCATCCGATACGTCATTAATATCAATTTTTAATGGTTATATGTAATTTGCAACTGTTAAAAAGTGATTTAAGCACAATGTTACACTTTTTTTACACCCTTATAGTCAATCAAAATAAACATAAAATTATTATTATTTTATAAAGAAAAAAAATTGTATCTTAAAATATAAATCAGCTTTACGGTGAAGGAAAACATTATGAAGAAAATTCGATACTCTGTAAAATACGTGTAGTACGACACTATATAATACATGTGATAGTGCCTGATAATAATCGACTAAATGACTCACCAGCTGTCACTTTAGCGAAAATTAAAAGTGATTGTTTTAATAGACTCTGCTTACCCCTCGGATGGATAGAAAGAAAGGCACGGGAGGCCTGGCAGAGGTTATAACATGTTCATTATAATTGAGTTTATTTTGTAACGTTTATAATATCCCGATGGATTCAATTCAAAAGTTTGATTTTATTGAATAATATCTAGCTTTACGGTGAAGGAAAACATCGTGAGGAAACCTGCAAATGTCTGAGAAGTAATTCAAAGTCGTATGTATAGTGCCTGAAACGGCGATGGACTCACCCTCTGTCACGTTGGCACTTAATCATATTCGGTGAAATGTAGGTGTTGTTGTAACGGCACCTCCGGTTACCCCTTCGGGGACCCTTCGGGGATGGCGTGAGCATATATAATATCAAGATTCTTACTTGATAATTTCCACGGCGGGGCTACTGGCGAAGTAAACTTATCCGCATTCCCGTTGACTCCATTATGATTGGGTTCCAAGAGAAGGGTACACAGATAATCTTTAAATTCTGTGTATACGTATTTGGCGTCGCGTTCTACGAACGTGATCAGTCATTATCAATATTATTTTCCTGTTAAGAAGTGTAACATTGCAATGGTGTGCGTTATCGACCCGTTACATACGTCTTCCTTAGTATTTATATAAAGTCGAATATTTAAGTATAGTTAATTATGTTAAGGTTTCCTTTTAGTTTGCAATTCTATGTGTATAAGCCATGGAACAAGAACTACCTACATCTTAATACTTCCATGAGATGAAGTTAAATGTAGGAATGGTTGGAAACCCTCTCGGAGGGCCGTGACAAGGCATGTGTCAGCGTGAGAACAACCGTAGTGACAAAATAAACTAAAACATATCATGTCTTGTCATGTTCTGTCATGTCGTATCACCAAATATCATAAACGAAAGAAATTCGAAGAAAATAACTTAATAAAATTATTAGATTTATTTTAATTTGCTGGCGCAAACGTGAGGTAAATAAAGTAGGTATTTGATAATATACTTATATAATAATTATTTACGTTCATTAAAAAAATATTGCTTATTGTTATTTGTAATTATCAACAATACTCTTATTTCGGTTTCGTATTTGATAATTTAGGTATAAGTGGAAGAAAAGTGAAAAAATACCAAAAATATGTAGTTCCTAGTTCCTAGACACGTAGGTTTATTCATAGGGATTCATAGATCGCAAGAAACAAAAATAATACCTATAAATTATAACATAGGTTAAGGACATATTTAGTTAGTGTTTATAGTCAACAGGGGGCCCTGCCATGACCTCTCATTGCCACGATAGTTTAACTCACAGAGACAGATGTACACGACGTTTATAAGTATATCACTGTCACACTGGAACTATGATGGCCATAAGAGATTATGGTAAGACCCCAGTACTGTTGGTCTAACGGCGTCAAAAAAAGCAGTAATGAATAAAAAATAGCAGTAAGAAAAAGTGAAATGTAAATATAATAATAAAACACACTTGTTAAGCTTAAATTATTCATAATGATTAATATAATTTAGTGTTTAAGCAACGGCGAGTAACTCTAGTCAAACGAGTAGTTTGTATATAATGTGCAGTAAGGTTTATGTCAGACAGATGCTATATTTTTTACAAAATCCGAAATATATTTTTTATATAAAATCCGAAAAACCATATAAATACAGTAGGTTAAAATAACATAATTAGAAAACATAATACTACCTACCTCTGCATTCAACCATTTCGATAAATAAAATACTTTTGTGTATCGATGGCTTCAATATAGACTGTATTTAAGATTGACCAAATCTTCTGCGACGTAAACTTTGGTATTAAGGGATGATAATTTGAAAGTAATTGAGGTTTTGAGAGGCACGGTCACGACTCATTATTTGTCACGTTGGCACTTAATCATCTTAAAATGGGTATTGTTATTGAACCTATCTGCGATGGTGTGAGCATATAAAACCATATTGACGTTCTTACCAACTTGGCTGCAACTAATGGTATTTAACATAAACAATGATGAATGCTGTTACTAAATTGAAATATATATCTAATTCATCTTGAGTGACACTTGTCATATTTTCTACACGTTTTCATTATTGTATTTGTTATTCACTAGCTACTATAGTCGCCTTAAGGATTCGTCAAAATGAGACTATGATACCTGAATTGTAAAAACAATATTTACAAGGCTGAGGCTCAAAAAAATCATAATATGGTACACCTTTTGTCAGATACAAAACATTAATTGTTCAATATCGTGATCTTAATACCGCATACAACTAAAGCCACACATATTGGAAAACTTCGGTCGCGAATAGAAATCTTTAATATATAAAATAAACTCACAAAAAGTTAACAAAACCAGCTGAGGTGATTTCATGAGCGTGAAAGTAACCGTAGCTCTTCTGTACTCCAAAAGACATTTACATACAACGTTGGAGTCATCGATTTACAAAAAAACATTCAGTACAAAACCATATATAGTATTTTAGAAAAAAACTAATAATTTGAAAACAAACGTACAATATGATAAGTTCTGGGAAAATCTGATCGATTACCATAAAGAGTAGTTAATTAAATTGAATATAATTTTAGGATAATATACTATAAGACATTCCGTAAGTAAACAGTGGCGAAATACTTCATTATGATAGCAATCTTATATTAACACATTAAGCTGCATTATTAGTAATTGTAGAGAACCTTCTAATAAGATAACTCTGTTTCTCATTCTTCTAGTATTCTTCTAGACTCTTTCTACGCTAATTGTTATACTACAGTTCCTATTAATGTAGCTATATGTATCGATATTCACATCGGTTCAATTTTATATTTTGTACTTACGCCAATGTAAGCGATGAACTGTTGCATCAGATTATGACCGGCTCTAAAATAATCATTAATAACTTGACGTGAGCCTAAATACCTTGAAATTCAAACTTGAAGGTCCACTCTAACAACAATATCGGCTTAAAACCATTAAGCTTCAGTACACAGATCCTTATTAAGTGTTAAGTCTAGATGTGACTGCACGTCAGCCAAAAGCTACAAATTACATTAGTTCATATTTAGTTTTCATTCATAGGTGTTTTCATACGATGTCAAATCCAATCAGTTATCTTCATTCATTCCAATCAATACCACCGTGGTGACATTTGAAATCACTATCCTTACGACACCACCTTACAGTGATCCCTTGAATTGACAATTGACTGACAAACTGACTGAACATTTTTAGCACAGAGTATCTCTATTAAAAGTACATATCAATTTGAAAATATTTTATAAAGATCCTTAAATTTTTTAAGAAATTTTAACAACTATATGAGTACACTACTCAAAAATGAATGAAATGAGTCAGTATGATGCTGAAATTAAAAAAAATTATGAGATTTTTTTCTATATTTTTAAATCGAAGCTATGTCCCAATAGATATTCGCCTAAAATCCCTATATAGAAACTTCATTAAACATCACTAATAGTCGATAGTTTCGAACGAAAAAGTAATTCCAAACTCGAAATGAATATCTTACAACTTCTTAATTCAATTACCTTTATGGTGTCAATAAGTTACAGTGTATTTATAAGAGAGGTAGGGCACAACGGGACCTCCCGTTCAGAATCGGAGCAGCCCGACTGGGGTAGTACCTCCGCCTTACATCGCAGCCAACACTATTACAAAATAGTGTATTGCTGCTGCGGTGAGTAAGGTATCCAGAGCTCCTTGAGGACGCGCTGTGCTGGTAGTGGCGGGACTCGTTCCCGTAACTGACAGCTCAGCCATTCCTCTCAACACACGTTGACATCGTAATCGCTACCATCAGATTACATAGAGGTAATTGAATGAAACAGATTTTTTTTTTGTAAATTAATGTTAACTTATATTAGATTTTGCAAAGTATATTTTGTGCCACCCTCTGGATTGACGCTCTCTGTGCCCGGAACCTAATCCAAATACCAATAATATTTACTTACAGTTTGACATCGTGTGAAGACCTCTTAACATTTTATAATAACACTCTAAGATTACCTCTACAGTGCGTGTCAATATTGTATATAATTAAAAAACGGTATAAATATAAAAATCGAAAAAACAGTTAATTTACAAAACTGAAGGGCTTTGTCGCAAGTGTGCATAGTACAAATTATAAGTCAGCGTTGAAATTAAAAACCAATATACCACGGTACCAACCCAGTCGCCAGCTACTCAAGCGCATGTTCTCACCGGTCTCTACCAATGAGTTTTTTTGAATCGCAATCACACCACGAATTTCATGTGGAAGAAAAATATCTATTATTCTAAGAAGAATTCAAGTGTGGTTGTAACACTTCTGCCTACCCCATCGGGGACCTTTCTGGGAAGATGCCTGGAAGTACACACCTCAAAATATTACCTCATATCATAAGCATAACATTAAACACCAAAAAAAGACGCAATTCGTGAAACATTAATGATGAAGCCTTTTATAAATAACTACTCTACACTTTAACGGATAATAATATCAGACATAATAATAATATCAGACTTAATAATAATATTATCAGACTTAAAAATAATAATATCAGACTTAATAAGTATTGACTAAAACCATAATATACCTCTCAGCGACAATACTGGGGGCCTACTAACATCTTTTTAGTAGTGACTTCTTCCTAACATCTTATATTTAACGTTTAATTATGGTATCATAAAATGAAACGACAAAACTAAGAAGTTCTTAATACAGTCTGCTTAAACCGATAGTGATATGGCCCCGGTATTTAGTCGGGTTACATTTCACAAAAATAGATTTAATTTTTAGGATATAATACTTCATTTACTAAAACTACCTCTTTGTGAGTACGTTATAAACCCATAAAACTTACCATAGTATTGGCTTCTCAACCGTGTATAGTCATAGAATAAAGCTGTAGGTGCATTTAATGGTCAAGTAATATTAGGCAATAGTTCGCTTTGACATTCATTGTTCGCAACAATTTTAAATCGTTTCTTAATAATTTCCAAATTTCTAATAAATGTGTTCGTTCCAATTATAAAACCCTCTCATTTGTGAAAAGTCTGTTAAAAAATAAGCCTCTTATTGCAATGAAAGATAAGTCAAGTGGTATTTGCCTATGAGAATCAAACACTTTCAATATGCAAGATGATCTTATTACCCAAAGTTTAAAAATGTTCTCATCTAAGTCAGCAACACAGCATATTTGTACACAAAATTACTACCACACCAAATTGACCATCACGAAGTTATAACAGACCATATTTACAGACGAAATACTAACTACTAAATGCTAAAATATACAGCATTATTGATGTGTAGTCTACCATTGAACGAAAATACTTACGTTATATATGCCAGAGTGCTTCCTATAAAAAATAATATAATTTTCTTAGGTTTATATTATTTTGAATTAATGAGCAGTGGTGGCCTCGGGGTTTGAGCAGTCGCCTGCTACGCAAGCGACGCTAGTTCGAATCCCAGCGGGGCCTGTACCAAAGAGTTTTTCTAAAAAAAATCTTATGTACAGTGATTTTACACCACGTGCTTTACGGTGAAGGAAAACATCGTGAGGAAACCTGCATATTTCTGAGAAGTAATTCAAAGACGTATGTATAGTGCCTGAGACGGCGATAGACTCACCATCAGTCACGTTGGCACTTAATCAAATTCGGTGAAAAGTGGGTGTTGTTATCACAACACCTCTGCCTACCCCTTCGGGGAATACAGGCGTGAGCATATGTAATTAATAACAATGAATAGTATGATTTTATCCGGATCGATGATATTCGGTTTGATGATATCAAAATTAAATACGGTTAGTTTTATGATAGGTTGCGAACAATGATTATCATTTAATTTTAAATATACAGTATTCGTACTATTTCGCGTCACAATTCACAGAACGTTTCATGACAGGTTGCGAACATTGTCATTAGGTAATAGGAACATTTTCAAAATGTAAATACACTAATGTCTTTTCTGTCTTTCTTCGTAGTTAAGTAAGAAGTCTATCATTGGATCAAAAACGTAGTGATTAGTTTGTAAGCCGTTCTGAAATGGAATCGGATGCCACCATGATGGCAATAGAATAAGCCTCTAGGGGCAATTAGATTAATTAAATATCATTCTTATAACACTCCCGGCAGAAGCTACAAAATATTAAACCATGCATCAAAAAAGTATTACACAACTAATTTATTTGCTTGTAGAATTTATATTTTTAAATACTCAAAAAATTTATAGTTAATTTTTTATTCTAAATTAAAAAAAATTAATGATTTCATTTTTATTTCTAATTATAAGAGAGGTAGGGCACAACGGGATCTCCCGTTCGATATTGGAGCAGCCCGACTGGGGCAGTACCTCCGCCTTACAGAAGATCGCAGCCATAATATATTACTCGTTTTTATGAGTAGTGTTGGTATTGCGGTGAGTAAGGTATCCAGAGCTCCACTTTTATTTGGATTTATTTTTTTAAACATATGTTTAATTATAATACATTTAACTAAAGTTTATGACTGTTTATTATTTTCTTTACGAAAATATTGTTTTATCAATACTGCTGGAATATAAGATCTTGATTGAATTAAGTAATAAGTACTACATACATAAGTAGGCGCGTGTAAATACGCTTCTTATTAATAATGTGTAAACCAAACCATTGCGCTGTCTTATTTATTTAGGGGTTTATATTTAACAAATATATAATATAAAGCGTGGCTTACAATATTAGAATATAAAAAACGTAAGCTAAGTTTATATAATTATAATATAATATTTTACTAATATATTCCAGTCTTGAAGACTCATAATATTCGTAGTTATAAGAAAACAAAACACGAGCACACATGCCAAAGATAGACAGTAGCTAGTTGCGAGGGTTGAACGAGCATCAAGTATGACCCTTATTAAAATAACACGTCAATTTATTATTATAATTGTTATTTATTATAATAATTATTATTTATTATTATAACTATCTGTGCCTGCGGTTTCACCCGCATGCATTTAGTTTTATGCTTTATTTCGCAGCACCCTTATTTGTTTTCTAAATATAAGTAGCCTATGTTGCTACTTATAACATTAGCTATCTGCCAGTGAGAATCCCATTAAAATCGGTTCCACCGTTTCCAAGATTATCTGGAAAAACAGACAGACAGACAGACAGAAAGAGAGAAAAGAAATATTTTATACTTACTTACATTTAGTGAAAAGCTGTTATTTTGGAATTACAAACATACACTTCAATTTTATTTATCTGTATAGAATAGATGTATAGATAAGGATCAGCGTAAGTTATTTATATATTATGATTACACCTCTTCCTCAAAAAGACCTCCTTACAAATAAACAAATCAAGTTTGGATATTATCACACAGCTTAATCCAGTCCCAAACTACGCAAAGCTTTTACCAAACCCGACAAATCACTAAGTTAGCATGCAAACGATAAACAAAATCTGCGTAACGTAAATTGAAATATCGGTCTCTTGGTAATATGGCAAATAGGTCTAAAAAATCTAATATTCACTCAAACAAGCTCAGAAAATCATAGGAGGAATGAAAAACAATGAGGATAGCTTGAACGTCAAAATTATAATCTACGATCTAGTAATTTAATATGATGTATATAGCAACCTGGAGAATTTATTTAATTAAGGGAATATAATGACGAGATACGTCTCGCAACCAATTAGCATGTTATATAATTATCAACAACTGGACGCAAAAATAGCGTTCGATAGTTACTTTGTATATTAAAATCTAATCTAATTATAGCACTTACGCTTCGTTGGTGCCCTGAATGCTGAGTTTGGGTTCTAACTTAGGCAATACGCTATCAAAAACGGAGAAGAAATCAATAATTATTTTAAAAAAATCATATGATTTTATTTTTATGACAAATTTTAACAGAATTCATATGATTTCATTTTTATTATAAATTTTAAGAGAGGTAGGGCATAACGGGTTCTCCCGTTCGATATTGGAGCAGCCCGACTGGGGCAGTACCTCCGCCTTACAGAAGATCGCAGCCATAATATATTACTCGTTTTTATGAGTAGTGTTGGTATTGCGGTGAGTAAGGTATCCAGAGCTCCACTTTTTTTTGCGTATTATTATGTTTATTTCAAAATTTACATTAAAATCTAATACATTTATATTTAAATATTAATCATTATTATTCAATTCGGCAGCGATATGCATTTATTGTAAGTATTCAAACTATTTGTATTGGCAAAAAAAAAATTGTTTTATGCATTGTCCGCTAGATGGCGCTGTGCAACTATGTATTGATACTTGTTTTGCATACGATCTAACCCAAACCAAGCAATCTATATTCGTATTTTCTTTGTGTACCTAACCATTTAAGTATCCTAGTCCCTAATAATAATTTTGTAAGGTTTCGAACACAAACGAAGGGTTATAAAGCCAATGGCATACGATTATATTATTTGTAATTTAAACCTGTTTGTTGTGTTCTTCATTGTAAACAAATTATTAATGTGTGACGTCTGTTGTATCTTTGTTTATTGTCGTGATACAATTATAAGGGCTGTACTTCTTGTAAGGAATATCTTTCATCCCTCGTCTTAATAATTAATTACATATACTCAATTAGTATTTAAGAAAGGCCGGCCCGCGTTACTTTTGAAGGTCGGCAAAGCGCGTGTGACACCCCTGGGACTAAGATGTACGCAACAAGAGAATGTCACATGCTCGGGAAATCCCACGAGAAAATGATGACAAAATTTTCTTCAAGCGTAGACTGAGTACCGGTGTTGCAAGCGCGCATGGCTGCAGTACCCGCTTGACATGAAGCGGGCTGTACGCTATTTGCCCTAGGCTATTCGGGCAGGATGTAATCGCGATAGAAGTTTCCGATCTCTAAATCTGGAGGGCGATATTTACCCGAATCAGCTGTAAAGGCTGTGTAAATAATCTCTTTTGTAAATTTATTATAACAATTTGGTGTGTATACATGAGTGGAAAAAGAGGTAGATTTGTATATACCTAAGTATAATATAACATTATAATTATTATTATTATATACAAATATTATATATAATAGTAATAAAACTTCCATACGCCAAGCATTCCGGCAAATGGTTATAACACATTCTGGTATCTTCTACACAGCATAATATATCTTAGTTTTTTTAGTGAACTGTTTTTCAAACTGTCGTATAAGTTAACTCTTCCTCAAAATTATAAAAACACTGGTCGATACGGTGCTCACATTTAACTTCCCTTTGCTCTTTCTATAACCTAAAAATAATCGTAACTTAAAATATTAATCAGCTTTTTGATAACGCTAAGTAGAGTACTTACAATTTTAATAAAAAAAAAAAGAAATTACAGATTTTTTAAACCCATATGTCACCAAATATTTTTTAAAACCGTGGTAACTAAGTGGCTTTACTAGTCACCTACAACGCAACCGGCGCCATTCTATTCCTTGCATCAAGGAGTTTTTCTATGAAGCCACACCACGAGTTTTACGGTGAAGGAAGATATCGTGAGAAAACCTGCACGTGTCTGAGAAATTCAAAGACGTATAATGCCTGACGAAGTGAACCATCTGTTACGGTCGCATCTAATAAACTTAAAAAGGGTGTTTGTGTGGGGTTATGATAACTCTACCAACCTAATCGGGGACTGTTCTGGGAAAGATTTAGTTACGCTACAAAACTTACATTTAACGGCACAATGCAATGATAATTATAACTGACGGTGAACTATCAGGACTTGAAAAGTATTTTTGTATCAGATAGCCCTTTGAAGAAGGCTATAGACAAAGTAATATCGCAGTGAAAAGTGAATAGCTGGAGAAATCGCCGATTACAGCTCATTCAAGTACGTTAGATGTAGGGCTATCTATGCAAAATTCGAACCTAGTAGGACATTAGACAACAACATGCCTACACTGACAACATCTAGTAGGACGACGAGGCATTAAAGATGTGTTATCCTGAGGTTAAACACTCAATATTACCAAAAGGGTCTTGTAAAAAATCCATAGAAGCATAACAAAACTTTGGAAAAACGAGAAAGTGAAAGAAATATGCCATTTTTGCAATTTAACCCTTCTGTGTATGCGTGCGTTTGTGCTCGAATGCTTATTACGTCGCCAATAAGTAAAATCTTAGATTAAAGCTATTTAATAGAACTCACATCTTTTTATGACTTCACCGAAGTTTCCAGATCGCATTGTGTCGTTAATTTAATAATCAATAATTAACTAATTGTTTAGTCACTTCATTTAATTACACGTATCCATATCTATCAAACGTAGATTCATAGATTAAGCTTAAGCAATTTAAAGTATAGTCAGACATGGCAATACTTTAAATAGCTTACATATTATCATAAGAACTGTACATTTCAAAAAGGGGCAGATGACAAAGAGCATTAAATTATTATAGTTAGAAATAAGTGAAAATGTATTGTATCTTTTAATGAAATTATATGACATATTAAAAATAATGTATCTATTTGTAATGAAATTATATGAAATAAGTTAAAATGCATTCAATAGCCAAACATGACTTTGTAAAAATATGTAGCTTAGAATAGGAGAAAAATGCCCATGAATGATACCAAAAATTAGTAGTTAGAATAGTTAAAAATTATCGTCTTAATCCTAATATTTATGAAGCTGTATATATAAAGGTGAAAAAAAAGTAATGAGTAGCTTTAGACATTAAGAGATTAAGGTTCGCTTTCAGTAATTCGCCTACTTTGCTTGTGCTTTTAAAACATCTATGTATTTAAATAACAAACAATTTACAAAGAAGCAAAGCATATAAGAAATACGCTAGGTTAAAGTTTTAAACAAAACCATTTATTTGTATTATTATATATTTCTTTATATAAATCCATTTACATTTTTTAAATAACGCATAAAATTCAATAACATTAAACCATAATAATACGTACCAAAAGATATCGAAATTCTGTGGTAGTACAATCAGCCTCAAAAGCGTTATGATCAAAACCTTACGAAATGGAAAATAAATCGATTGCTGTAATTCAGCATCTACCCGCATATTTAAAGAACTTTAAAAGCCCCTCAAATCAGTTTTCCGGCTCGCGTGGTGGATTAAGCCAGGTTCTCCAAGCAAGGAAAAGCATATAATGATACAATTTTGTGGAGAATTGTGTCGTGATGACCCAAGTAAACATACTGAAGATCATAATGCCTCCATCTTTCAGAATATTGCAGCCAAATGATGCTATCCTTCGATGGCTCCATGGAGCAGTATAGGCGCTGTGCTATATATAGTGGGACCGTTTCGTCTCTTACTAGGCACAGTGATTTAATTATAATATGTAAAGTAGGCAATGATTGAGTGTCAATCTGGTATCAGTCACGTTCATAGTCAGTAGCCGCTTACCATCACGGACTGCTCGCTTGCTGGGCACCTGTTGAAGAAAAGATCAATAGTACACATGTGAAATAATCATGATTTAAAATGCATTAATGATTTTCAACCGTAGTTAATTTTCATTCAATCTGTCATGATAGAATAGGCGAATTACTTTTAAGTGATACTGAAATGTACATTATTTGAGCTAAACTGATTAAAAGAAAGAATATATTGATACAAAATGATGGAAATGAATAATTAAGTCGCTTAAATATCTTCCTTAGATTAGAATAAGAATATAAAAGGCAGTAAAAATGCAACACTAATATAAATATAAATAACTAATATAAATAATAAAATAGAAGTAAATAACTCTGATCCGAGGAACTGTTAGTCAGATTCATTGTAAATGTATATATCACATATTAGAGTTTACTAAAGAGTGAGACCATTATATACAGAGTTATGTAAAAAAACGTCTCCGTCATAACGATATGAAGATGAGAAAATAATAAGGGCGGGTTCTCCCTTTCGCAATTAACACCCTAATTGCTTCAGCTACCTCGGCTAGAGAGCTGTTACATTTCTGATTAAAAATAAGAACTACTATAACTACTCAGTTTTTGAGTTTAAATGTTAGCTCGTATAAAAATAGCTTTTCCGTATATTTTCCTATGGCGGGCTATCACGACCGTTTCCACTGACGCCTGTACACAACAAGGCAAGTTTACAAAACAATTTCTCACAAGCGACAGACGAACTACGCCTTTTCCGAGCATGATACGATGTCTGGGCTACATCTGCCACAAATTTATAAGGAACCTTGTAGAGGGCGTATGGCGTCAGTCGGTTTGTACAATGAATATGGCAAACATAAGCCTTAATATGTAATGTAAGCTTAATGACATGTTGTGCCGGTAATTATCACGCCATATCGAATCATACGGAAAACTCGAATCCAATCTGGATATTGTAATGTGATAAAGAGCTGAGCTAACTTTTATAAGCTAAAAAGCTGAGTTTAAGCTCTGCTTGGTGGAATTGTATATATTTCTAGTCGTTGTTCAGATTGTAATTGATTGCTTATTACACCCAGCTTCATATAAGAACAATATGATTCTAAAACTTTTGAAAAAATAGCCAGTCATACAACATTTATATAGTGCTCGCGACTCGACCAGCTAAAGGCTCGACCACATGCTGCCATAGCATACAATTATGAGAACGGCCATACTTACGTGCCCTCAGTGTACACGGAGCTTCACTGCGAAGTTAGGCTACATAAGACATCTTCGAGCGCATCAGCGCTTTTTATCCGACTAGGGGTCAAAGTGTCCGCCATGGCCGAAATCGATCGGAACAATCATATAAAGTATATCCGTGGTCTTCCTCTATAGTAAGTAACCTCTGCAGTTAGGTATTAATAAGAAAGAGAATTTCAACGCGGACAGCCTCACAGTTTTTAAAATTGTATTGAATAACGTGTGTAAGTGATAGTATTTTCGTTTTATGAAACGTTTAGTTTGTACATTCTTCGAGAAACTCTAAAGAAATTTAAAAGATATAATGTAGCTAGATTAAGTGAAAGTAGAATGAGTAAGCAGTTTATTAAGTCGGATAAGAAACCTTCAGCAATAAACCTACCGACCTTCGTTACTCTCTCAACACAATAAACAAACTGATCTATCAAAGAGCCTAAGAACTTAAAGCTCGAGTTCATGTGTACCGTAAATACTAGAAATTGAATTATATAAAATGATTACCATCTATCACCATCTCCGTGACCACATCAGCCAGAGATATGCATTCAATGTATGCTCAAGGGCGAGAGGAACCAGATTTACAATATCACATTTTTTTACCAGCCGATCGCAATACACCTTCAGTCAAGTCAAGACACCATAATTAATCTGCAATAGGCGTCTCTACTGCCTACCCCTTTTCATAAAGTGGTAGGCCTAACTACCATGCGGATGCCACAAAAGGTACTTACCACAAAATAATGACCCAGCAAATAAAAGTCTAAAATGTTAAAAAAACGTTATATCTGATTATTATACTTACATGGTGAATTACACTGACTAATGTCGCGATATGATTAGTGACCTATCTCGCCCCTAGGCTGTTTTGTTAACCCTTATAGGCTGAACAGCTCTATAAACACAGGAAATCAAAAAAAAATTCACAACGTTGCCATATTTTTGCAGTCTTAACAATGGTTAGGAGGTGAATTGCTGACTCTTATATAATATTACATTACCAATTTTTATATCCTTATAATAGTGCACAGAATTATATTTATTACATGTAATTATTGATAGCTACAAACACGGCATACGTGAATAAGTTGTAAATATTATAATAAGGTTATGAATATAATAATTTATTTTTGGTGAACGCCAATCTATTGATATTACGTCTACTAGTATTGTACACAGAAATATACTTAACCGATTGGAAACTCATACGTGTATAAGTTATAATTACATTTTAAGAGTATAATCTAAAATTATATATTTTGAACGTAAAATTAAATATAATACAGTTTATTTAGTAATTAGTATTATTATATTTTTACTACATTAAACGTGTATAATTCGCAATTACCAATGTATAATAATTGTATCAATACTATTTTTGTGATCGATGTGTATTATGAAATCAATATTTTAAATATTTAGCTTTGTAAGCATTAATATAATATCTATACTATAATCTTATCCGAAACATAGCTGGTACATATATAATTTCGTCTAATTTCGCACCTAATCTAAAATAACAACAATGTAATAAATCACGATATATGTTTTCCATCATATTATAATAACGCATTATTTATAGTAATATTTTTACATAATATTTTTATAATTTCAAGGCTTTATATTCCACAAAAAACTTACCAACAGCCTATCTTAGCGTGTGCTGAAATGTTGTGGTACTTACAAATGTCAAAACTCATAAACTCTGTAATTAAAATTCAATACTTCGGGATTCTCTTCTTATAGGCAGCGGCAGCTAAGCTACAGGAATCTGGGCATCTATATTCCTTACCCATTACAATTATTCATTGGGATTATATATTTTCGCAAGATTCTGGCTACCACCAAATATACTGCTGCTAAAACGTATCGGGGTTTGATTTAAAAAGCTAGTGAAATTACTGCACGCTCGCAAAATATATCTTTGAAGAGAGAGTAAATATTGTCGAATGAATATCTATAACTCTCCATAATATCCAAAAAAGATTCATAACTCCTCTGAAAGCACATCAGAAAAACCACAATAGGATCAGTATGCGTTAGTGTAATAAAAAAAATGTAGTATTATTTTAATATTCATTTAATACATATTTTACTGTATGGTATTTCAACCCTTTGTCTGCATTTTATAATTAAGTAGGTTAAAAATTAAACATCTAAGAAACGAAGAAAATGATCGATGGACAATGAGTAGCCTGTACATATAATTAAGATAAATTAATCTCAATTAGGTATAATTTTATCTGTGTTACTACTATCAGGTGTGGATATTTCTCAAATTATTATTTAAAATATTTAATTGTTTTGTATAATGCTTCTACAAATACTTATTTAAGTAATTTACCTTTTTTTAAATGATTTTGATTTATTTTTCATTATACAGAAGGCTTTATTTTTCAAAACATTCTTAAAGATAATTGAAAAATTTGCACCTTTTTTGGAAGCCTAAATATTAGTGGTATATTCCTGTATTCTTGTTGTTTTAGAGCTTTTAAAAGCTAATCAAGGAATGTGTATGCTTAAGCAAAAAGTGATTTGACTTCTAGTATGCGGGGAAAGATGTATAAAATGGTTTAACTGAGGTTGCAGTAGAGTAATTCCTATAGATGTTCTTCGTTCTCAAATGTTGGCTACCGATAATGATGTGATTATGAATAATTATTTAAATTAATTCCTTTTTTGAAGTCGTTAATATAACTTTATTTTTTATTTATTTATGTTAATATAACTTTCAAATAATTTTATATTATTTGGAATGTATATTTCATTCAAATTATTTAAAGTAAGTAATAATTTTATTACGTGTATTTTTCATTATTAATTTAAGAAAAAAACTTGTAATACAGTGTGTCTCTAAGCCTAATAGCATGCACAACTTCTACAACAAACTCAAAGAAAGTTCTAATTTAAATCAGAGATCACACTGTAATTTTTTTATATTTTATTCATTGTTAAATTGTTATTCATATTCGCAATTTAAATCTTCATTTAAACTAGGTTTAATTATCAGAAATACATAAATATCAGTGTGAAGTTGTGTTTTAATTTAATAATTACCAACCCAGTCCCAATATAATACTCATTCACCACAAACATATTCACACCTGTAGTGTTGTAGTTCACCGAAAGTGTAAGCAGAGGTGTACTCTTAGTACACCCACATTTTGCCAGGTCACTATTATAGCTGTTGCTGGGAAATTAGTAATGAAAATATGTAATAGCACTGCCGAACCGGGGGTCGAACCCAGGATTTTATGTTCAGCAGCAGCGCTTTGCGACCACTAAACCAACGAGGCAGTTGAAACAATACCACAGAAAAGCATGAACCTCTTAGTACAGGTAGGTATACAAGAAGGATATGCTGTCCTAGCTGTAGCCTTATCTATACTAATATTATAAAAAGGAACGATTTGTATATAAGTTTGTTTGTATTGAATCGGCTCCGAAACCATCGGCGAACGCATCATCAGCGAGTAGGCTATATTTTATCCCCGTACTCCCACGGAAACGGGAGCTACGCGGGTGAAACCACGTGACGTTCGCTAGTTTATTATATCATAATTATATTCATCGTGTTTGTTTGAGACTGTTATTTATAGAGAGATAACTTTCGGAACTAAAGATAGGAATATAGAGTACAAAATATTTCTTATTAAACGTCAAATTTAGTTCTGAACCTATTCGCTAGGAGCGCTTCAAATCGACACAATACGCAATAATATTATTGTAGAGTATAGTCTGTGCAGCGTTCTTGTACAGTGAGGTCATTGCTAAAAAGGTAGCAGAGAAACGTCTTCCTATCTACATTATATATGATAATGTCAAAGATAATTGGGGTAATTCCACTAAACATACAACGTTACTGGAGAAACAATCGTATGTATCTCTGTGTGCGTGCGCCTGTCACTGTATGGGAACAACATCGTAGTGGAAAGCTTTGACCATTAGTTAGTCAATCATTCAATAGATGGCGCCATTCTGTCTCTTAACTTTAAGAAAAAAACAAACTCAGTTAAATCTACTACTAGATAGTTTGTACTATACAGGGTGTTGTTAAAAAAGAGCATTAATTTGAGTGAATAATAAAGTTTCCGATCTTTTATAAATAATTCGCAACGGCCACCGCTGTTTTTTTTTAAATGTTGCGCAGTGTTTTCACAGCACGAGCTTTTTTACAATGAAGGCAAACATCGTGATAAAACCTGCATGTATCTGAAATTAAATATTAATCTGTCGGTACATTGCCTGAGGTGGCGATAGACTACCAACAATTTTACCTATTACGTAGTCTCATCTTCAAGTGCTCAATTCAATTCAAAAATATCTATATTTGATTAATCTTCTTACAAAGTAAATACTTTCAAGTCGTCAGAAGAACAGAAAAATATACATTACACAGGATTGTATATGTTACCATTAAGAACCCTGTAAGAAACTCAGCAATTACTCTTTTCTAGTGAGTATTGTAACACCTCGCACCCCTTCAAAGACCCCTCTGGGAAGGCATGAGCTCACGTCTTGGTAGATAATGGAAGAAAGAATAAAACAAGGTAATGAAATGGAGTAGGCATATTTATTTATTATTGAGAAACATTTCAAGAGAATTCCTAATTCAGAGACACATTTTAGTTAGCTTTAGTTTAAATGCAATTCAGCAACGAATGAGACGCAGTTTATCGAAGACATTAATTGACATGATCAGAGATACCTAAAATTGAAACGACTCAATGACATTTCGTATAATTTCTTGTGAAATTGAAACCAAATGGATTTAAAAAAAACATATTACGGTAATATAAATTAATTTTGCAAATATCAAATTTACGTACAATTATATTCGAATTTGTTTTGAACTGAAGGGCAACTATGATCGTTTAAGCAACGCGTTTTGAGAACTTTTTAGCTTTGACGTTTAATGAAACAAAGCTCAGAAGTTCTTAATAAGCTCTGCTTAAGCTGATGGTGGTAGGCCCGCTGGGGGCGATTGAATATTCAGAATCTTTAAATACATACGTGTCAATATTTGTCGTACATAGCTTGCTATACTCTCTTTAATCATTGCATCAAAAGCCAGAAATATATTTATCGTGTTTGGAATAATTCAACATGGAGATCAATTTATTCACATTAAAATAATCAAAAATTAGATTTATATACTTTTCTCTGAATTATAAAATATTAAAGGTTTTTGAATATGCTAATATTATAATGGGCTCATAATAGTTTAAATATTTACAATACAAATATGAACGTAATAATAATATAGGTATATTTTATTCGTAGCCTGGTAAGTTATGAGAAGAATTTATCGATTGATAACATAAAACATTGTAAAGGACCTGATGAAAAAATCTTGGATTCAGTTTTGGTGACAAATTTATCAGGGAAGAGATTTCACGAAGCATAAAAATGTATGTCTAGAATGACCTTTACTAAACATTCAACAGCAAGCAACAGTATTATTCATTATCCCTCTTAGGATTGGAAATTCACACATGTAAATGACGGTATGTCCCATCCATACTCTATAATACACATATGATACAACCCACCCTTCATATCTAGAGAGCCAAAACAATTTTCGTATTTAACACAAATTTATCCTGTCTTCTTACTTATTAATTGACTGAGAGTTTAATGATATAATTTGGACTTGGAAAAGAGAATAATAGAAAAGAATTTCTCTCTGCCTCACACAAAACATAAGAAGCTTTAGAATAATTCGAACAATTTATTTCATTAAGCCAAGATATCAATAGTTAATGTTTGAGTGGCAAGAACTCAGACAAAGAAATTTTTGATCGGAGGGCAAGAATATTGATCTCTACCTACCTTAATAGATACACTATTGGTTTTTTTTTACTGGTGGCTAAATTAACGGACGAAGCTAAATACTGAATACATTATAAAGTTATACAATTACATACTTGTATAAATAAATACATAAATGTATATAAGTTAAAAATATATAGATAATATTACTTTAATATTCTAAATATATACGACAACAGAAATGCATTATCAACTCAAGCACTCGAAGCACTTAATCTCAGATCGTAAAAAGATAATCATAATATAAATATATAAATCATGAAATGCATGTCTTGAGAGCAAAATATAGAGATCATAAATACTTTTTAAATATAAAAAAAATATATCTTAGGATAGGAAAAATATCTTAACAAATACACTGCGATATACAAACAATACATAATATAACAAGATGAACCTAACTACGTAACTTCGATTTAAATTAAATCTATGTACCGACGTTTAAGCGTATTTTGTTTAAGCTTTTTTATCTATGACATAAAATAAATAACATAACACGAAACACATAAAATGAGTTGTCACAACTCTTAATACTTTTCACTGAGTATAGTCAAACTTGCGTGGAACCGTTCACTGCCAACTAATAACTAATATCACACAATCTGTAACAATACTTAAGTATCCCGCGGCAGGCAAGCGCGATTCACCAACATTTTGTACCAAATCAAACCTTATTCACTGAATGGAAGGTCACCTCTACATTAACACAATAACTAATTAGTTTCGCTACAAACAATTAAAGCTTTTGCTCGACGACCTGCAGTCGAAGCCGCTTACATACATAGTCAGCTAATCTATGCATCACATTACGTCATCGCGATTGACGTACGAGAGCACTGTATCTGTTTAACTAGTCCATACACATACTGTTTGTACACTACAGTGCGATCGATGTCGATCGTAAGGTAACAATCGTTAAGTAACATTCGAGAGCTTCACACCTTGCTTGTAATCCTCCCGTATGTCGTGCTGGGAAGCACACTCGTCGTAGCTGCGACGATCGTACCGCCTCCGTGCGGAGGGTCCGACCCTCACTGCGTCAATTCACTCCCACTGGTAAGCACTTGCACTGTTTAACCTTCTGTATCCGCTTGCGTCTGAATGGTGGGTTCTGTCCAGGGCAGCGAAGCGTCACTGTAGTCCAGATGAACTTTTTCGGCCTACAGAAGGAACACGATTTGAACGCAGGCTGTGGTCGGTCGTTGTTGTCGCGACGCCGTGGGCCCTTCGGTATGTAAAATGAATTGCACTGGCCGTAACAGAACTGATTAATTACTGTAGTGGGCAGGCAGCCGTGCTCTCTGATCTTCTGCACGAGGGGCTCAGTCTTGCACCAATCCTCTTTCAAATACTCCTTCTTAGTGACGACGAGCGCATTCTTGGAGGATTTTAGTATTTTACGAAATTCAACCCCGGATGGTATTTCTGTGCTGTCTTCCTGATCTGGCACGGATACTACCATTCCGGTCTCAGCACTGCCGTCACCAAGTTCATTCCTCTGCATGTAAGTGGGTGAGGACGCCGTGGCCTGTTCAGCTCGTCGTCGCTCCGCCAACACTCTCTCCACTTCTTCAGCATTAATGATGTCCATGATGGAGTCGGTTGGAGTGAACGGCCTCCTGCTGCCGACGCCTGCGCTGGTGCAGACTCCACAAGTGGCCAACAGAGCCGCAGCCGCCAACCAAATATGAGATTTCGAAAAGTTCTCCATCTGTAACAAATACAACAAACATTTAATAAAACCCACAAAATCACTTAAAATAAATGCGTGTAACAGTTTAATGTAGGCTTTAGTGGAGCGGATGTCGTAGGCTAAACTCACGTTGCATCGAGAGATAGGAGCCAACATGTCGTAGGCAGTGCGTCGGTGTATTGGCCAGAGCGGCGCGCTATGTGCGTGTGCGCAGGACCGGCCGGCGGAGCGGTAATGAGCGCAAACGCGGCTCAATGGACCACCGCTCAATGAACGAAAGATGACTCACGCACCGCGCCTCCGCCATAGAACCGTTACTATCCGCCACGCAGAGCAGACACTCCTAACACCTACCACACGTGTTACAGATTATCGACCAACAATAGCCCGCATTCGAAGTATAATACTATTTGTATCTCATAAAGACACCACCTGTTGGCAAACGGTCTTTATAAACACCATTTCCAATGACCAATTCTTAAGAAACAGATTAGCCTGAAATATTTATCACTCTTAATCTTATCTATTTGAAAACCTTATCGCAAAGGGATTAGTTTTAGATTAGTAAGAGCTTAGGTATTTCACAAAATGATTTTGCATACATCACATAAGCGCTTACACAATGTACGCGTACGTGACATAGTTTCCCAATAATATTACGTACCTACTTGAAAACATTATAAAGTAATTAAATATTAAATAATAGATTAAACGTAAGTTTTAGTTAATAAATGCTATCTGGTGACTGGAGCCGCGCTTCCAGTTCTTAGTGGCTCCAGTTGCTTGTATCCTCATAAAATTGTACTCAATTAAATTCACTTTATTGAAGAAACATACGACATACGATTCTGATAATATGAAATACTATCAAGACTTTTGTTATAACTCATGCATTTAAGAGGCTCAATGAAGGTAGGTACTCAGCCGCGTTCAATTGATCTTTAATCTTTGCAAGGCAGCGCAGGCGGAGAGATTTTTCTCACCTATAGTTCGGCGGCGCCAAGCAGAGCCGACGATTCGGCTTTCGGGCACGTATCGAGGCGCCGGCGCAGATGTTACCTCTGACGTTTCCGCCCATCCGTTCTTCCCACAATACCCATAGAAACGTGATGTGTTCTATAGAGTGGCAGCCTTCTGCGAAACGTAGGCGCTGTGTGGGAGCCGCTCTTTACTTACATACAATTTTTAACAATATATTTCAAATTCTAAAGACTTGATTGCGACGGCTCCAAGTGGCAGGAAACGACTACGATGGAGGTAATACGTTAATCATAAACATGCGATCTTGAAAATATGACAACAGATTCCCATAAGGACTTGCAAGTCCAAAGTGACATGCGATCTACTATTAATAGTCTAATGACGATGAATGTATATGGAAATACTCGCCGACCTTTTTCCGACACTCGAATCCGGGTCAGCTTTTAGTTTAAAGCTAGTAATAATAATGCGTTACCAAAGCAGTAAATAGTATAGTAATCTGTGACGTGAGTTCCTCCACATGTATGTTGGAGTGAAGTTTCGAATTGATTTCACTGACATTCGATAAATAGATAGCTCTAACTCTTTACTACAATAAAAATAGAGCTTATATTTGTTCTGTATTTGAAAATGAACTTATATGAACCGGAAATATGGTATTGATAAATGTAAGAATTCTGTGTGCTCCTAGTTATTACGAGAGATTAATCAAAAAGGCTACCTTTGAAACACCCTCAATAAGGCAAACTTTACGCACGAAGGTATATTTTAACGGCTAAGCCATTCGGATTATAGACACCACCTCTTCGAAATTATTTGGGGCTGGGTGGCTTAATTTAAGATTTAAACACAGTTATATAACCTTAGACTAATGTGGGTTCCTAAGAAAGACCTAAGGAATGATGGATGGTGTGAAAAATTATATCACTTGAATGGGAGTGAATACAGATATGACGGCTGATAGAGAGAAATGGAAGAGAATGACACATTGCCCCGACCACAAATAACATGGGATAAGGGCAGGAGGATGATGAGAATATTGTGGGTTACTGTGGTTAGTAAGTTCGCCAGTGCTCGATTGACTTAGTATCCACCAAGGTACACTCCACAGGGTAGGCACGATTCCAATCTTTATAGGGTCTACGTCTCTCCGAGTTCTGTGGTGTATAAGTATTGACTAAGGTAACCGTTTACTATGAAGAGGCTTGTTTGCTACCTACGTCGTAAACTGTACAGATAAATAAAATTGAAGTGTCTGTTTAATTCCGAATGTACAGCTTTTTACTAAATGCATATGAATAGTATTATATATTTTAAATAATATATTTTTATTATTATTATATATTTTACTAACATAAGCAAAAATCTCTGTCTGTTTGTTCCGGATAGTCCCTAAATCGGCTGGACCGATAGCTATATACAAGGATTAATTTGAGTTATATTGTTTGAAAAAAAAATTGGGGCCCGCAAGTAAAGTCACCTATTCCAAAAACCGCAGGGCACATCTAGTAACGAATATAAATAATAGATAATATAGGCAAAACTATTTCGGTAGGTATTAACGCGTTAGTCAAACAAATACCTCATAAAATAAGGTAAACAAATTCTAATTATATACAACCTGTAATTTACATTTATTACAATTAAATAAATTAAACAATTACTGTGATTAAGCTGCAATCTATAAGCTAATTATCATGTATAATATTGGCGAGTAGGTAACCTTACCCATAAAAGTAATTGCTGAGGGAAAATATAAGTAATATATGGGTAACTTAAGGTTAGGTATTGATTTACTATCGGCACAATCAAATAAATTTACATATTTTTATACTTATCAATTAGTTTCAACTTAAAGTGGGAGGTCCTGACATCTTACCAGGATATCAGCGATTTAATACATACAGATAAATACAACGCATAAGTCTGTTTGTAATTTCAAATTAATTTCACACTTTCATTTTATTTATTATCTGTATATACAGGATGTCGGGGAAAATGGGACAGCTGTTAAAATATGTGATAGGGTATAATTTTGGGAAGTGAATAAAATTGTTATAACAAAAATATCTTCTACCGTTTTCAAGTAATTGACGTTCAAAGTTGACCATATCAAGACCTTATTTTCGCATAATAATCAGCGGTAACGTAGAGTTATTCACGTGATAGCTAACCATAGCCTATAACTTCGTTATCGTTGGAGCTAGATATTTTACTACTTCAACATGGTGAGATATTCATAAAACCCTACAACTACTAGAAGACAACACCAATATATGCATATAGGTACATTAATAGGACCTACTGGAATATGCCCGAACTCTTAAAATATTTTCAAACTCGATCACACTCATAAATCATAATCATACAAAATAAAAATCGTAAGCTTATCTAAAAAGAAAAAAATAATATTATTAAGTATCATAAAAACCTCAAATTCTTGGTCGCAAGTTAAGAATTTACGACAAGAGGAAGTCCTTTTAAATACACAGTTTTTTTCTAAGTGCGCTTAGCATTCCATGGCAAAGGAATTCCATTCAGAAAATTTCATTCAAAGGATCAGTAGGGTGTTCCAAAAGGGCCTTAGAGCCAAGCCGTCTACGCGCCCACGTATACAGCATGTTCTAAATACAGCCGGGTCACTGACTTTATAAAGAGTGCACAAACTCTTAGTTACTTGACTTAATTGAAACGTTTAACTATGATTTTAAATTATATTACTTCCTTACTCGTTAAACCAGGATTACGTTAGTACCTAACTATGCGTTTTTGTTATCTTTATTATCCTACTAACCGTGCCCCGCGGTTTCACCCGCATAGACTTAATTTCTTGGGCGACCCGAAGAACCCTATTTTTCAAAAATAAATGTAGCTTAAGTTACTCCTTGTAAAATGAGCTATCTACCTGTGAAACTCCTGATAAAATCGGTTCAGCCGATGCGGAGATTAGCCGGATAATTTAATTTTAATGTTAATATTTTCTTTAACAACCTAATTTATTGCTATTTAATCCGCTAAACACACCCTTTATAAGCGAGCCTTTTATGTATGGACGGTCACCCTAAGGTGTTAGTTAAATAGCGCCGCCTACCTTCCGAGAAGAATCCGGCGTCGCCTTTTAATGACCTATTTGATCATAATCACACGCTTCAATCTATAGTTTAGTATTGTGCCAGTTATTATACAAGCCTCTCTCGAGACTCACGAAGAATATCGTCAGTTCAGGAACAGTATAAACGGATAAAATACATTGGTTTGACAGTAAGAGACATCTACATACATACATACATACTTAATTATGCTCACGCCTGTATTCCCCGAAGAGGTAAGCAGAGCAGTTGTAATAACAACACCCAGCTTTCAACGCATCTATCTACTTATATAAATTGCGAAAATGATTGATGTATCAATGCACAGACATAGGTTAATTAAGGGTAGAAATTTGAAATTTCGCACACGATTCCTGATATGACGAATTATCTCTATTAGGATTTTTCAAACTTCAGCTCGCAAGCTGATGAAATTGGCGGAATAATTGGATGGAAAGCGGATAAAAGTTATTATGCTTTATGAAATTTTTTTCTGCCACGCATGCGAAGCTGAAGGCAGAAACTGGTTATGTTTATGCCTATCACTCAGTAGAGATACTGTGGGAGTTAATGGTAAGGACACTGAGCTCCTTCAGGAGGCAGTAATCTGTGAGAACCCATTACTCCGGAATACGCCTCTTACTCGACTTGATACTAACGGTTGCATCTTTAGCAATCGTTACAGGTCGGTCGGAGGCCTAAAATATCTGACCACCCAGATCACAGATTTTCCTCGTTAAAGGGGTTGCGAAGGTCAAATGTCAGTCGCTTCGTATAAAAATCAGTAGTCAGCCACATCGGGTTGAATCAAGTGCTGACCACAACAATGTTTGGGATAAAGCCAGGGAGATGATGATACTAACGGGTGCGAGTAACACCCCTGCTATTACAAATGTTCCTACACTACAGCAGTCGCAGCCGTCTATCATCGGGTTGTAACAATATTCTTGTTTCCTAAAAACCACAGCATAATAAGCCTTGACATAATATAAATATGGGCTATTTTGTTTGGAATGTTCCAAAAGGTGCTGTAGCACTGTGTATGATGCTCTAAACAAAGCTGATGATGTACGCAAATTTCGTTAGGCCATAATGGAGCAGCCGTTATATTCTGGACGAAGCAATGCTTTGAAAGCTGAATTGTCGCTGCTCTGGTCAAAAGCGCGGAGTTTAACATATTTACGTAATCATGGAAAACTCTTTGAGTGCGTCCGTCTAGTCTGTCTAGTCTAAAATAACTGGATCTAGAGTTATCATTATACTATAACTCGATCAGAAGGCCTAGAAGGAATAGAAACTGGGGAAGAAATGTATGGGAATGACATAAATCACGTGCCTGTCACGTGACACACGCTAGTCGAATAGAAAATCAGTAGACAATGTTCCTTGATATTCCTTGCGTTATATATGAAACTTGTGTGGAAGTATTCAATCGGTTGTTTTACCTCAGAGTATTTCGTAGAACATGTCACTTTGGCAGTTGATAGCGGCATCGATTCTATGCATTTATTCGGCATGACGGACTCTGTGATCTTTTGGAGACAGAGATTCGTTGAAAACGTATGTTACTTTGTCTAGGCCTAATGTTAGGCTAAATTCAGATTAAGCATTCGAATGGCTATGGGCTCTTCCCGTAATCCTGTGTTAATTTGACTATAAGATTGCCCTTTTCTTATATGGAGTAACTAACTTTTACCCGCAACTTTGTTAGCGTTACATACCTATGCTCATTCTTACGGTTAAATTATACCAAATTTCGGCATTAATTTGTTGATTGCTTAAGATGTATAAAATATAGGTACCTTTTATACCCCATAATATTAGTAAATATTCTTATAGATAGATATAAAAAATATTGTAATAAGACATCAAACCCGTTAAGATGAATTCATACAACATAATGGTGTGTGTAAATTGATAAACAATATTGATGTTCGCGAACACACCGCGGCATATCGAATGCATTACTTGGAGGCCCATTCTAATAAGCGTAGGAGCGTAACTCGTCATTACAACTGTGAACCGCGACTGGGAGGCGCCGTGTATTGTTAACCATCTATATATCAACTAACTTTAATCGTCTCCAATCGCTTTGATCAGCGCAGCGGTCGGCCGCGCGGCGCCGGCGCAGCCCGCATAATACACGCCACACAAAAAACGGGAAAACAGAAAAAGGCGAGCGTCAAACGCCAGGTACGCTCTTTTAATACGAGCAGACGTATAAATCAAACTGAGCGCTCTAACAACTTATGACATAAAATCCTTTATTATTCACACGGGGCGAATAAAAAAGCCTCGATGTTGAATAGCCTGGCGCGCCACGCATCCAATAACATTATGGTATTAACAACACTTTTAGTTTCTTTTATGGACGGAACAATTAGAAACGGACGTGATAGGAGTGACAAAAAATATATTAAACATTTTCTTTTTTGGGATTTCAAAAGGTTTCGCGAGTGAATTACAGATACCTAAAATATTTCTCGGAATTCTTAAGAGTGCGGCCGCCGAAATATTTTACGTTATATTAAACCTATTAACTACCTGAATTGGTTTCATTTGGGATTAACCTTTGGGACGGATATAATGCAAAAAGTTTAAGCTGCAACAAAACTGCACCTTCATTTCAACATAATATCCTCACGCCTGCATTCCCCGAAGGGGTTGGCAGAGGCATACTTATTGTACACCCACATTTCGCCAGTTATGTTTTAACCTAATGTCATAGGGGGCGAGCTTATTTTTTCTAGACTTCGGGCTGCTAATGGAAGACTACGAATGGAAGAACCCAATAATACTTCGTCCGACCCAGGTACCACGTGCTCCTCATTTAAAATTTTGCGTAATTTTTCATAAACACATCATAAACACAGAGAAGGCATTTCTAGTATCCAGTATCTTGTTTCAAAACTTGGGAACCCAACTAAATTGGTGTGGATAACACGAAACAATTTAGATAACGTTTTCTCGTTCAAGATCGGTTACGCTCTGTGTTCGCTGTCGGTTCTACATCCTCGGTTAACACCTGACACCAGCTAAAAAACGGCGTATAAAAGCGATTATCTGCAATATTTCCTGGGAAATTTGACACGGAACCTGTCTTTAGATTTCGGTCTAGACTAAGCGTCATCGGGACAGCAAAAACAGCTATGTATAATACATACTTCAGTTTATACATAAACTGTTGGTTTATTATTAGCCACGTTTGAACCAGCAAGCTAATTGAACGATACATCTATAGAAACATATCTATGCAGTGAAAAATATTCGAGATTAGTCAAGTAAGCTGAAAATGGATGGAACACTTAACATTCCTAATTTTAGGTTTATACGAAAAATACTTGAAAGTTTATAAACATTTCAGGTTTAAAAAGACTTCTGAAAACTTAGTCTTTGCACAATTTATTCAGAATTTATATATTACTGATTACTTAAATCAGATATTTACACAATATTACAAAGCCAGCTTCTAATTTCAAAATAGCCTGTATTCAGGAATACATTTGACACCTTTGATAAACATGAAGTTTCATTAATCTTTTCCAAGTAATCATCAATAAGACGGAAGGTGAATACAAAATAATCAATGAAGCATACATACGCAATAGATCCATGTTAGACTAGACGACGTCACTGAAGATTGACCTGCGAACAATTCGACTCACCATCCAAAAGAAGAGAAGGTTGTCACAGTATGTGTCATCATTGTGGTCATCATGCCTATTGAGACAGTTCATACAATGACTCCTAAACATGATTTTCCCATACGAGTACATCATGGAGTTATTCAAAACGGTGTGAAGAGATATTTGCAGGGTTGGCAACGCGCGCTTGATGTCCAACTATGATCGTTTAAGCAGTGTGTATTATGAGCTTTGACGTTTAATTTAACGGTTCATAAATGAAATGTCAAAGCTCAGAAGTTCTTAATACGCTGCGCTTAATCCGACGAATGTACCTTGGCTCCCTGTTATTGCAAGCGACCGTGCCAAAGGCAGCAGTAACCACTTACCATCAGGTGGGCCGCATGCTTGATTGTGAACTTAGCGATAAAAAAATAAAATTTTCTTTAAATAAAATAGATGACATTGCTGCAAAGGTGGTGAATACCAATAAATAATACGTGTAATATTTCGTGTGATGAGCATTTGTGTTTGAATTGTGTCTGAGTGTTTAGTATGTATTTATATTTTATAGCTGTGGCTCGCGGTTTCTTACTTGACTTAATTTCATGGGTAATGTAGCCTAGGTATTCTTTGGAACATCAGATATGTGACAGTAAAAGTCCTGCAAAAATTGGTCAAGCCGTTTCGGAGATACCCGGAACACACAGACAGACAGAAGGAGACATTTTTATAAATTAGTTTTTCAATTACAAGGAGGCATTTATTTAAAAACAAATTAGGGTTCCGCGAATTAAAGCATGAAGCGTATACGCGGGTGAAACCGCGGAGCACAGCTAGTTATTATATATATATATATATATAATACATGAATTTGGTATGCATGGAAATATCTATTACATAACTTACGCGAGCCGCTTACATAACAATATACATACATAGTACAGGGGCCCAACCATGAGCTCTTATTGCAATGTTAGTGCAACTGTGCGACAGTGACAGACTTATACACGTCAAGTACATCTGTCTCGTAATAAGAGTAAAACTATCATGGCAATAAGAGGTTATGGTAATGCCCCAGTAGTCACGTTATAATTAGACCTGACAACTGACATTTTGTTTTGCTTACAGCGTTTAGAGGATAAATCAATACTCCAAAATTACCGAATGAATGACATATTAGTATTATCAATAACTAGCGATGCCCCGCCGTTTCACCCGCGTAGATTTAATTTAATGGGTGTTTTTTTTCACGGAACCCTAACCTAAAAAAAATACCCCAATTTACTCCTTGTGCCTCGTGGAAATCGGTCTAGACTTTTCAGAGTTAGCCCGGAGCAAACAGACAGACGGACAGACAGAGAAAATGTTACAAATTTGTTTTTGATGTATGTACCTTATATACTTTAATATGCATTAAGTGGAAAGCTGATAATTTGAAATTACCACTTTCTTTTATATATATAGATGTTAGTAGGTTTGGGTTTTTCTTTCCTGTTATTTTTTCCCGCTGGGATTAATGCAGCGGTCGTCTGCTACGCAAGCGACGCAATTTCGAATCCCAGCGGGGCCTGTACCAATGAGTTTTTCTAAAAAACTTATGTACAGTGATTTCACACCACGTGCTTTACGGTGAAGGAAAACATCGTGAGGAAACCCGCATATTTCTGAGAAGTAATTCAAAGACGTATGTATAGTGCCTGAGACGGCGATAGACTCACCATCTGTCACTTAATCAAATTCGGTGAAAAGTGGGTGTTGTGATAACAACACCTCTGCCTATCCCTTCGGGGAATACAGGCGTGAGTATGTCATGTCATGTCAGATTAAAGTTCTTTTTTTTACTATAGTAGTTTTTTGAAGTTGTACCCAACTCTACAAGATTTTTATAAACGAGCTCCAGCTTCAGAAATAATTCCTTAAGTTATTAACAATTAACTTTTCGTGACTAAAGTCGATTTAATTTTTCTATAATTGTAAATTCACGTGTCATGTTGTTTACCAACCGATGATGAGATGTGATGAGGCAGTCTTCGAGGAGTCATAAAATTATCATAATTGGTGCCTGCCGTGGTAACATGTGCATTGATTCATTATAAACGATTGTTTGTGAGAGAACACCGGCAATTTGTTCGCTCACTCGTGTCATTATATCACGGGCTTAATGTGATTTAGCATAACAAATAATATACGCGTGACATTCTTCTATAACTAATGCATATTGGCTGGAATGCTGTATACTGTTTGTGTAACATCACGAAGTTATTATCACCTTTGAACCTAAATTGATCTATTGCCCCATTATTCAGAAACTATCCCTGATTTAAAAGTAACTCTATATTCTTCTGCGATACTGATTTAAAAAGGGATAGACGTATAGTCCATTGTTTAAAATTAGCTCCATCTCTTTCTGTCATACGGATTTAAAAAGGGATGGACATAGTTTAAGTTTTGGTTTAAGCCATTTTTTGTATCAAATGTGTATGAGTTTGGCTGGAGGTGCTTAGTAATTCCAATGTCGCTACCATATCATTATTACGATGATAGATTGACAATGATATTATTATTATGAAGTATATACGTATGTCACCGTCATACAGCAAATCTAGCATTTCAATGAGGGCTTTATACTTCAGTTAAGTAAGTCTTTTAGGCACTAAAATCAAACTTTTAAAATAAGATTCAGTTACAGTTCGAAGCGAGTAGAAAATAAATATGTATACTCAAGTATTCCCAAAAGGACAATTTACAACGCCCACCGTTCAGCGTAGATTATGAGGCAATGTGACTGATGGTGAGACCAACGCAGTGTATAGCACTGTACTTTGAATTTGTCCTCGTACATATGCAAGTTTTTCACAATATTTTCCTACGGATTGAAACTAGCCATACACCGATGAGGACAAAAATAATATATTGTATAGTTTATTACCAGAAGAACCTTGCAACCCGTAAAGTTTGAGATTGCTCAATAACTAATGCTATTGGTAATTTTCATTGAACAATAAAACAATAATTATACACCACATATAATACACCACAAAGCAACATAACTAGACAAACTGATTTTAAATGAAGATAATATGGAATTAGGAAAGTTGTTCATTAATACTTACTGCTACTGCACATTTGGTACCAACAAAGTTAAGCAACCTAGAATTCTGAATATGTCTGTGTGTGCCATTCCAAGATCCGCCATCTCTATGTGCCTGGTAATGGCCATTTACAAGATCATAATTGATCAGGGGGTAACTATGATCGTTTAAGCAGCGCGTATTAAGAACTTCTCAGCTTCGAAATTTTAATTTACGAAATGGAATGTCAAAGTTCAGAAGTTCTTAATACGTTCTGCTTAAACCGATGGTGGTAGGCCCCCAGATCATAATTGCCTAACCAGGGCCTTAACAATTTATATTCATTTTCCAAATAAAAACCAGGGCGCTCGTTATAGACTCGATCTGTTACAAGTCATAATATAGATTTATCTCAGAGCATCGATTTTACATGATGTCACGAAGATAACATTTGCTTCTTATAAAAATCGGATCATCAACCGGACCGAAGCCAAAAAAATTACAACTGTTCTCATTTTGATTTATTTCAAAGATGTTAATTTAGATGCCAACTGTACAACCTAGATCTAAAACTGAATAATATGTTCATTTAGTTATTTGCCCATATTAGCCGTATCTGCAGAGTGGGCCGATCCATTGACATAAACCAACTAATTGACGTGTGTTTGTCATGTTCGCGTCCACGCACTATGCATTGAATGAATACTGGTAAAATATACTTTAGCATAAAGAGGGCATTGCATGTTGCCAGCCTTCTTGGCACCCTCCGGCAAAGATTAATTTTGCGCAGGATTTTATTAATAACTATCTCACCTATTATTTATTAATTTCATGGGTGGTTCGCGGAATCATCTATTTAGGCTAACATAAGGGATGTTAGCCTAAATAGATTTGTAAAATTAGTTATCTGCCAGTGAAAGTCCCGTTAAAATCGGTCCAGCCGTTTCGGAGATTAGCCGGAACAAACAGACAGACAGAAAAGTTTCAAAATTTAAATTAATTTTACCTGTACCGTGTATATATTTTAATTTGTAAAAAACTTTTATTTTGGAATTACAAACAGATACTCCAATTTTATTTATCTGTATAGATTATGTTTTTAAGTGTAGAGTAAGTTTGTTGTCGCATGTTTGAACTTGTTGTTCTAACTCATTTCATAGCTTCCGAAAGATTAAATTTGAATGAGTTTTATATTCTAGCACAACAGGATTAGCATGTTATGCTGCCAAGCATCTCGGCGCAGTCAGGTAAAGATAAAAGGCGCAAGATTTCATAAGAAAATAATAAATATTTAACATACATAAGTAATTAAGTACTTATTCTGACATTTCAATAAGTTGTTGTTCTCTAACTCATTGCAGAGTTTCAAATTAGATAAAAGTTAATTCAAGTTAGGCATGTTGACGTCAGACAATATGACGACATCATTTTAGTTGCCAACTCTGAGAAACCCTTACAAGTACTCAATATAATAAAGTTACAACTTACAACATAACAAGACCGTGTAAAGTATAAGGTAAACATTTATATGCGGAAAACATTTCAGACCAATATCAGTAGGTCTAAAAAGGCCACTTTGGGAGAATCACAATGTGATCCGAATTCATATTATGATTATAATAATTGTAGATGTTAGTCCCTAACTAACTTTTTATGATGCTATTTGTCACAAAAGCTATTCATATTTTGTGGAAAATTTTATAAATCTTCATAGGAAATTCGTGATCATACTTTGCACCTACTTGCACCTTAGTGAACATTTTGTCATTTCGATGATGAATAATATTCGGATCACAATTATAGTTCTCCCAAAGTGGCCTTTTTAGACCTACTGTCCATTAAAGTCGAACAAAATGGCTAATTCTGAACATTATTGCACATTACGGTGTTAGCCCACACTGCAGCCTACTCTCCTGCAATTAACCACTTCAAATGTATCTCAATTCACCTACAGCTACAATTGTCAACAATTATACCAAATCATACACTTGTCTTCTCGCTGTGTTGGAATTGTATAATTACATCGAATTGACACTTCGATTTTTACCGGCGACAATTATTCCACTGTGTGGTCTTTTTAAAAAGAACCGGCCAATTGCGAGTTGGACTCACGGACGAATGGTTCCGTACCATTAATTATACAAAAATTAAGACTTGTGACCTTTTAATAATATAATTAAGAGGAAAGATTTGTATGTATGTTTGTAAAGAATTGACTCAAAAGGTATTGACACAATACAGGACTGATTTTAAAAATTCTTTCACCACATAAATGCTAAATTGCCACTGATTAATATCTACATCTACACTACTATTATAAAGAGGAAAAAATTGTATTTTTGTGTGAATTTTTGTAATAAATAAACTCAAAAACTACTGTGCAGATTTAAAAAAATTACCATTGGATAGCTACATCATCAGCGAGTAACATAGGCTTTATTTAATCCCGCGGACGTGACGTCCGCTAGTAGGCTATATTTTTGCCGTTCCAAATATGTTGGTCTATGATTGTCGCTGATACTGTAGCTATCTATTGCTGAAAGAATTTTTGAAATCAGTCCAGTAGTTTTTAAGTTTATTCGTTTCAAACAAAAATAAAAATCTTTCCCCTTTGTAATATTACTAGTAGGTACATTATATAGACAAGTAATTATCACGAGATATTACCAAATAACGTGTAAATGAGAACAAATCTAACATGCGTATATCCCAAATCGTATGGTTCAGGTTCACCTATCCATCAGGCAGACATCAATAAAGCGATATAGATGATAAACGAATAAACATTGTGAGTCACCGATAGAATGGATATATTGATGTCGATGTGCTACAAGAACGATTTAGCTTGTTTCCATTGAACCAACGAAACTTCGATTTTTTCGTGACGTTAACATATTCTTTAGTCGAATTGAGACACCTCGTCCTCTTTTTGAAGTCGGTTAAAAGAGTCAAAAGAAAGATCAAACGTTAAACTGAATTGTTTTGCATGAGTAACGTTAATATTTATGTAAATATAATGTAATGAATTTCCATATCCCCCTGTAGTTTTATAGTTATAACAACATCTCTGCTTACCCATTCGGGAACCCTTCTGGGAAGACAAGAGAATATTTTTTATGTTACGGGTACCTATGTCTGAGGGATGGCGCTAGATTCACCATGTGTGGTTATGTCCCCCATCCTCATATGACCCCACATATATTTTATAGTCACTTTTAAGGTAAGCGCTCAAAACTCGTGACGACTTCAGTAGGTATATAAACTATTACCTATTACTTAATCCATATTTAAGTATTTGTTAACTAGGTAATCAGGATTACCTAAGGCATTATTAACGTTCCTAAGAACGCAATTATTTCTATGTGTGCCAGATTGTTCATAGTATTATTAGTATTTAGCCATGGTGGCCCTGAAGTTTGAGCAGTCGCCTGCTACGCAAGCGACGCAAGTTCGAATCCCAGCGGGGCCTGTACCAATCACTTCACACCACGTGCTTTGCCGTGAAGGAAAACATCGTGAGGAAACCTGTATGTGTTTGAGAAGTAATTCAAAGTCGTATGTATAGTGCCTGAGACGGCGATGGACTCACCATCTGTCACTTTGGCACTCAATCATCTTCGCTGAAATGAGAGGGTTGTTATTACAACACCTCTGCTTACTACGAGAGGGTTGTTATTACAACACCTCTGCTTACTGCGTAATACAGACGTGATCATATGTGTGTATGTATTATATTATTTTGCAATACAATGGACATAGAGCTCCATGAGCTCACAGACGTCATAATGCGCACAGTGAAAATTGGCAGGAGAGCTGATAGCAGTGCGGGCCTGCACGATTTACTGCCGCTAATCTCTGCTGCCGAACACACCCGTTAACATCACGTCTACTACAAATACACGCAAATAACATTATTGCATTTTACGTTATACTGGTACCCCAAGTACGGGTTTTGACATGGTTCAATGTCAACGAATTTCGTCGCGTATTAGCGTGTCACGAAATATGTATGAATGTGGAATTCAAGCACAAACGGCCTCTGTAAAAGTACCATCCCCATCTATACAGATAAATAAAATTGAAGTCTCTGTATGTTATCCCAAATTAACAGCTTTTCTAAATGCATATGGAAGTATATACGGTACTATACATAACAAAAAATTTTTCGTATGTCTGTTTTTTCCGGCTAATCTCTGTAAAGGCTGGATCAATTTTAAGGGGATTTTCACTGGCAGATGCAAGGAGTACCTAACTTAGGCGACTTTTTCCACCACCCATGGAATTAAGTCTATGCGGTGAAATCGCGGGGCATAGCTAGTTAATAATAATAATATTTACTGACTTTTAATACCGGAAACAAGTATCTTCTTGTGGCATATACCACACAGGCAAAGTTGCGGGCGGAAGCTAGCAATAGGAGCTTTGATTAAATATGCTCACTATAATTATTATGTCCATTGATCTGATAAACCAATTGGGACATATATGTCATTCAAATTTGATCGTTGAATGGCGCGGCGCGTTTGCAAGACAAGTAAAGTTTTTGTTCAATGAAGTCATACCCCATAATATCCTCAGTAACTTAAGGCGTCTACATACTGATTTAGTTACTTTATGATTAGCCTAGCGGACGTCACGCGGTTTCACCGGCGAAGTTCTCGTTCCCGTGGGATTACCGGGATAAAATATAGTCTATATTAATCAGTGATAATGCTATATCAAATAGTCGAAGAATTTTTGAAATCGTTTCAGTAGTTTTGAGCCAATTTATTACAAACATACGTACAAACCTTTCCTCTTTATAGTATTAGTATAGATGAGACAGGCTAGGACCATTATAATATGATAACTTTAAAATATTACTAATTACAATGTAATCATAAGTATCGTGCTTACACAAGATCATAATACGATCTTTACATTTAGAATAATATAATTTGAATTGAATCTATTTATAAGGATGCAACGTAAGTACATTAATAATATTTTACAATCACTATAACGTATATGTATAGTGTGTGGCAAACAAGTAAAAATAAAATGGCGCCGTAAGCATTTTTTCGCAACCACATAAGGTTGAATATCGCTTAAATCAATCATTGTGCACGTTCAACTTATTTGATTTATACACGAAATGTATGAGAATATTATACATATTACGTAGCATTAATATTTATTTACGCTCTCATTTATGTATTGTATACTCATTATCACTACATTATTTAAACTGACGACATTCCGTACCATAAGTTGAAATTCAGAGATGTATAAAAAGTGCCTGAGGCATCGATAGACACACACACGGTTGTCCCACCATTGCCTTCCCAATCGAGGATTTAATTACAGTTAGACACAAATCTAAAATATTTTGATAAAATAAACTTAATTAATATTAAACTGCCGATAAACTAGTACTAAAACCTGTCAATCGAACAACAGTAACCGATACTTAGTCAATAATTAGCCTTATTCCGATCGCTGATAAGCCACGCGTGCGCGTGAGTGACTGTCGCAATGAGATCAGTTTGACTGGGCCCTTATTTACATAGTACAAGAGCCGAAGGGACACTGATTTGCTTGAACTTGTTTCTCTAAAATACGGTAACAAAGGGTATGTATGCATTTAACCTTATAAAGAGTGTAGAAGTTTTTATGCGTATATTTTGGCACAGGACTGCGATTGGTGCTACATATGAATATATAAAAATCCCTAACTGATTTAAAAAAAAAACAAAAATTAACAACTGAGCCATGGTGGGCTTAGGGTTTGAGCAGTTCGCCAGCTACGCATACGACGCAAGTTCGAATCCCAGATTCTTTTGATATATATTTTAAATTGATATACGGATCAAAAAAATATGATGGCCTGTGCTAAATATTTACGCCTTTAAGGTCTATATCCTGTATATCTCTTGCGTCTATATTACCCGGAGAGCAAGGCAGCAGTGTACTTTCTACCCACATTTCACCAATTATGTTCAAATAATTTTTAAATCGAATATAAATGGGGCGAGCCTATTTCCATTAACAGTAAGGATATTTCATATAGAAAAATCGTATAGCACTATGCCCGACCCGGCAACTTAACCCAGTACCTCGTGTTCCGCATTATCACTTGTGACCACAAGACCATCGAGGCATTTTTCTATATTTCTTTGACGTAAGACCTCATCAGTGATATCGTGGTCCCATGTACCCCATCAAATTAATCATTAAATCCAGTTGGAGACCGCGGTCCTGGTAAAAAAAGCCTCTCAACTCAAAATTCCGTGGCAATAACTTTTTCTTCAGTCAAGTTTAAAATATGTTATGTAAGCATATACATACATATACCTGTAATGGTAAATTATATAAATTATGATATATGCATAAAGCTTTTACCACAAAATAGACACCGATAACAATTTTACTGTAGAACGCTAGTTAGTAACTCATGTAACACATAATTCTGCCGTCTTTGATTGTTGTTACTTTGACTGAAAAGAGTTTTGCAATCCATTCGAATAGATCTGAGAAACGACAAACTGCGTCAAACTGGCCAAGTGCGAGTAGGACTTGCGTAACAAGCGATTCATGAATAATACGTATTGAGGTAACTCTACTTTTTGCATACTTAAAATATCATTTACAACTAGTAAGGAATATAGGAATTATTTGCGTTCGGACCGACACAGTAAATCAGACAAACGGTAGGAGAAAAATCAATATGATTTTGACAGTAAGTTTTAAAATCTTTAATATTGACATCTCTCACGCGCTCCATAGAGCAAACAGTTATTAAAAAAAAAAGATATATAAATATATATATATGCTCACGCCATCCCAGAGGGGTCCCCGAAGGGGTAAGCAGAGGTGGTGTTGTTGTAACAACACCCACATTTCACCGAATATGATCAAGTGCCAACGTGACAGATGGTGAGTCTATCGCCGTCTCTGGCACTATACATACGTCTTTGAATTACTTCTCAGCTATATGCAGGTTTCCTCACGATGTTTTCCTTCACCGTAAAGCATGTGGTGTGAAATCACAGTATATAAGTTTTTTAGAAAAAGTTATTGGTACCGGCCCCGCTGGGATTCGAACTTGCGTCGCTTGCGTAGCAGGCGACTGCTCAAACCTCAAGGCCACCACGGCTCTCATATATAAATATATAATAAATATATTTCTTGTAAAACTTATATTTACACTCTGCTTAGGGGTGGGAAAATTGTTGTCTGATAGGGTAACGCAAATAGCACATGTACAGAAAAACATCCGAAAACCGTAATGTATAAGTAGGTACACTTGTGTTCATAATTAAAACACAGATAACGTTTTTTTTATTCACAAGGAGTACGCATTAGTACATGACATCATATAAATGTTTTTCTCCATAAATGACGACATATTAACACGTGTCCTCAATTTAAAAGAGAGCATACACTTTTTTGTGCGTGTTTTTTAACCGACTAATTTGAACAGTAACAAAAAAATGTAAGCGTCGGAAATTCGCTTGTGTGAGTCAACGGCTACAGGTAGCCACATAACAATTATGTAATTTATTGGTATTAGATCACAGATCTACTTTTGGTTTTCAATGATGTTTTTTGCCTTATTGTCTGGCTTTTCAATGAGGCCGAAGTTTATCTTGTAGATAAGTGTAGTGCAGTAGACCTTATCCTCTAACACAGGGTGAGCCGAACGTGTATACAACTAATGTACTGCCTGTTTTTAATATCTCTCTTTATGGTACCTGAAGTCCCAGAGAGCTGCTGGCTTGGCTTAAAAAATATATACTCACGCCATACCAGAATGGGCCCCGGAGGGGTAATTTGAGGTGTTGTTACAACACCCACTTTTCACCGAAGATGATTAAGTACCATCGTGACAGAGATAGTCATACGTATACGTCTTTGAATTACTTCTCAGACATATGCAGGTTTCCTCACGATGATTTCCTTCACCGTAAATCACGTGGTATGAAATCACTGCACACAAGTTTTTAGAAAAACTCATTGGTTCTGGCACCACTGGGTTTCGAACTTGCGTCGCTTGCGTAGCAGTCACCTGCTACGCCCCAAGGCCACACGGCTTAAAAAACATTACATTACTGAGTTAAATTTAAAAAAACTAGTAAAATAATATAATGACTCTCAAAACGAATGGAAGTGCAAGGCAGTTGCGTAAAACATTGCAAATATATTGCCTGTTACATATAATTTATACATTACAAATCTGTCATTCGTACGGCGTACAAAGCGTGTTAATTTGATTCGTTATTAATTGAAGTGCAACCTACATAAATATTGTTAATTTATTAGTTTAGATACAGCCTGGAGATACATAGACACACCTACCGGTGTCTGAACCACGATCTATAACTCTTGTTTGCATACGTGCGTTTTATCCTTGAACATTAAATAATAACAATTTGAAAAAGATCCATTAGGAATTAATATTTTTCCACTCTGAGCCATAATACAATATACGTATTATGGCTTCCAAAGAAAATACTTAAAAATAAATATAATAATATATTTGCATGGTACTGTCTATGAGTATATAGACCAAGTTCCTAATCGTGAATGGTAAATGTTAAAAGCGTCAAGCAAATATAGATATAAGTACTTACTGAAGTAGTCAGTGTTGACATGATATTATCAAACACACAACCACTCGTAGCACTATCGTTTCGTATCATCAATAACCTACCTCACATAACCTTGGATTATAGCCCAAAAATAAACAGCAAAAAACCGTTTAATATTACCTAAGCCTAAATAACACAGACTTAGCAAACAATGACAATTGAATTTGAATTCAATGACTGAGTATTAACACGTAAAATCGCATACGTAATTATCCTCGGCCAGTTGCAGTCAATGTTGATGTTACTCTATCTAACGTACTAATAATTATAAATGCGAATGTTTGTATTGTTATTACTCTATCACGCAAAACTAGTGATGGATTTTAATGAAACTTCACGATGTTATATCAGAATATCACATAAGCAATTTTAAAAATATATTGTGCGAATTGTCCAAACTATATCGATAAGTACACATTGCAAGCAGACGAAAAATATGAGGCGATTTTCGCGAAGGTTAAGACACTTGAAAAAATCGATCAATACTGTTAAGAACGATTCAAACACAAAGCGAATAATACAGACTGGAAGACTATGCTGATAATTACAATGCAGTTTTTGTATGTAGTTGAACCTGATCGATAAATGGGGATGGTATAGGCTAATTATTATTATTACCTGTTGTGTCCCACTGCTGGGCAAAAGCCCTAAAACTAAACATTACTAGTAAACCCATAAAAATATACTATTGGCTGTACTCAAGTTAAGTTAAAATCTTGTTGAATTTTATAATATGTATAGACAAGCCCTCTCGAGATAAAGCAATCGTTATTGTTTCATAAATTCAATAATCATTCAGTCAGAAGTCACGAATCAGCAAACCTGACGACGAAAGATATATATAATAATGCTTACGTCTGCAACTCCCGATGCGATAAATCCCATGCAATAACGACCGAGCCAATTGCCGTCAACCGGGCACTAATCGAGACTGCTCCTAGAATTACAGATGGAACACCCTGACCATATTTTGCCCGAGCCGTGGAACGAAACCAGACTTCGAGTTCAGCAGTAGCGCTTGCAATCACTAGACTCAACGAAAGCTTTCCAAAAGCCATGAACCGCGTTAAATCAGTACATGATCTCATTGGCGTTATCTCCACCGGTTATCTATTCACGACAATGGCTAGGTGACTCGCGAGCACCGACAGATAATCATTAAAGGCCAATCACTATCATTCATTCTCTAGTGCTGCCCGGGAATCGACTGATTATCGATTAACTTGCCTGTCAAAACACTGTCTCATTGAATTTGATAGATTTTTATTTTGATAATATACTGAAAACCTATTGAGAGAAGAACTGCAGAAACTTTATTGAAAATTAATATTTGAAATTATATAAATTTATTTTTGAGACGGAATTTATATTGGCCACGAAATATCCACCACTTCATTCTTCCGCGTATTTATTATTTTATTAAATTACACAGTATCCTTGGGGCTACCGCTGAATCGATTTGCTTGAAATTTAGGACAGATACTCCTCTTCTTTTCCCTAATTTAAAATATCAGTGTAGCGGTTCATCTATGTAAAGGAAACTTCCAGATAGACTACTCAAAATATACTGAATATATTATACTAAATTATTCCCTAATTGAGTTGATTGAAATCGATTATAAAGAAATTGAGGAAAATATTTTCTTGCATCCTTCACATGATATAATAGAATAAAGAAACTTAAAAATCGATAACATATTTTGTCGACACTATTGCCGGCCCAATCCCCATACATCATACAACAAGCAATCGCTTACGTCATACTCAATCATCGAACTAGAGAAATAAAACTGATGTATTGGAAACATTATTGTGCAAATAGATGGTGGTCTATGTGATTTGTTCGAGATCATGTCTTATTTAATAGTAGATTTCATTCAAAATGTATGTGCTTGTGATTGACAATGGAAAAATAGTTTGTTTATTTATTTATATTTATCTATAAGAATATTGTAATCAAGAAATATTTTTTGTTTGTAAAGAATATGCTCTCAAATTTCACGTCTAGTTTTAAAAATTCTTTCACGAACAGAATGCTGCATTATTGCTGAGTTACTTAAAGTTAAAATAAGGAATCCTTTTGCAGGAATCCTTTTATCACATATAAACGAAACTTTGAAATCGACAAGTTATAATAATAAACATGTATTATATACAAAAGTAAACGGCCATGACAGAAATAGGACTGAAAAATTACAAAGTCAAAGTCAAAAATATCTTTATTCGAATAGACTTTTTACAAAGTACTTTCAAATGATCAGAATGACATAATTATTCAGGATTATACATGCTACCCCCAAGTCTGGAAGGTTGTTTTTACTGAGAAGAACCTGGCAAGAAACTCAGTAATTAATTACTCTTATATAATTACTCTATTCTAAAATATTATACAATTTAAAAAATACAAAATAATGACTTACATAAGCATAAGCCCATGGACACAGTTCCAATGCACAAATATCGATAAAAATTACATAAATAAAAGTCTAGTCTCTATTTCTACTTATAACTAAATGCGTAGCTTGAGATGAGATATAATAAGGAATACAGATAAAAACGAAACAAAGATTGTAGTTATAGGCGCAAGGTTGGTTTACACTAGTAGATACCTCATGTGCTTATTGTACCATCAGTTTCTGAGATTAGCATGTTCAACCAAAGAAAGTCTTCAGCATTATAAAAAATAGTATAGATTACTTCATAGTTGGTACACTCTTGGTAATCTGTTGCAAACAAATATGTTGTATGAAGGGTCGCGTGTGCAGATTGCATTGTTAATCAACAATTGCGTTGCTATTAATAGAGAATGGGTTAGGACCATCTTAAATCATAATGAAGAGTTGTTGACCGACACATTGTCGTGTCAGATTCCTTTCAGCTTATGGAGTAACTATATTTGTCATAGTAATATCAATATCAGTCATTATATATCATGAATCTAAGCGGTATACATATAGCAGGCAATGTGAATAATTCCGGATAAAACATACAGATTAATAAAATTTCAGATTTTAGTATATTTTTTGTAATTCCAAGTGAAAAGGTTTTGAAAGTGTATACGGTACCAATACGAAAGAGATTTTGTGTCGTTAATTTTCTCTATGTGTCTGTCTTTCTGCTTGTTCCGACTAATCTCTGAAACGACTGGTTATTTTAGCCGGAGTTTGATAACCTATGTTATAAGAGTATCTATTTCGAAAAAAAATATCTCTGTTATATAGTTTTATTGTTAATCTAAAGCGGATAAACCCTCAGGGCATAGCTAGTAATAATGTAAAGTAACGCTGTAATTTAAACGCCCTTTTTATCGGTATGAATAGATGAGTATTTTCTAAGAATTTAAGTGCTGAGATTACACAGCAAGTGCTTTACGGTGAAGGAAAACATCGTGAGGAAACCATGTCTGAGATCTCGATTAGATTTTGTAACACAACTTTCTTCTCCTTCGTGGTCCACTAAGCTGTGTTCTGGGAAGAAAAGATACATTGAATACTTTTAATTTAACCTTGCCTAGTACAATAAATAAATTAAAAGAACTGAATCTTATGTCATTATAAAAACCTAAACAAAATTAATGGATGTTCCTTCGAAAAGGTTTTAAATATTACATCGTACTAATATTATAAGTAAATGTGTATGTAAGTTTATTGATTACGCTTTCACGCGAAAAATACTTAACCGATCGTCATGAAACTTTATACACATATTCTTCGAGATATAAGAAGTAACAAACGACACTTTATATTTAAAAAAAAATGCGAGCGAAGCCGAGATCAAAAGCTAGTCTAGTATGTAAATTTGACCAAAATGTATGAAACAACTAACGGTATTATGAAGCCTTAACGACGAGTAATATGAACACCCTCAAGAAACAACACATGGCCATTAGGTCATGCCTATTAATGGATAAATCATGATTAACATTCGTTAATGACCATAATATACATGATGTAACACAAAATTTCAATCATAAAACTCACTGACCATGTATGAAACTCATATCATAAAACCTATAATTATCATAAAACATATATTAAGTAAGGACCAACCCAGTTAGGTACCTAGGTTCTATTTGCCTTTCCTATGACTTCGAGATTCACTTCACTATCTGTTAATATGGATGAACTCTCATCTTTCGCCCTGTATAATAAACAAGCTGTAACCCGCGATTTCACTTGTGTTCTAAACATACATTTTAAAGGGGAAGGTTGGAACGTTGCGAAATTTCTTGAGATGATAAGATGCCTTCTGTTAGACCATCAGAAAAGTTCAGCTTAGTCGCGAAATGAAAACAAACAAGCGGACATTTTCGCATTTATAATATTAGTGAGATATTAATCAAGCTAGTCACAATAATTATGTCACACGAGACACGACAGCGGGCCCGTTTGAAGCTCCCGAGATAACATCGGATTACGTCACCTCAAACACAAAATATATACATCAGGAAGTTCGACTCCCATGCACCCCTGCAGACGCATACCCGAATGCTTACGAACGTTTTGTTCTAATGTTGCTTCTGGATTATACTAAGATAGCCCGAGATCTACGAACGCATGCGCCTATGATTGTGTGCGACAATTTTCAACTAATATAGAAGGCAGACCATCTTGTATCATTTTATATTGCCTCATGAGATCTTGTTACGATTGTCTCGCGTTTTTTGGCAATAAAAAATATAAGTAAAAAAATAATTATTATCTATCATAAGCAGTTGCGTCAACTCCAAATATAGACATGTCTGTATTGCATACTAATACTTAGTGATTGTTTATGGATTCTCAGTCGGTAATTAATAAATGTATAATCTGTGGTACTTATGGAGTGACGTCATCATTTGATTTAATATTACCTAATGCAACAGAATGTGAATAATTCAAGTAAACAGAGGTAAAGTTGTGAATACACACACCAAATAGGAGTATTCTCCTTTGGGCACCAATTTTGTAACAAACGAATGGGAATATTGCATAGGAGCTGAAACCTTAAGTGCTCAAAATATTGTTGCTGTAAGGGAATATCCCAACAAATAAAATAATGCGTTTGGTTACGTATCCTGAGTGAAATAATTCAAAAGAGATTTAGTTTTTAAAAGAGGAGCTCGTTACACCGTTTTTATTGCGCATATCATTCGATCAGGGAAGTCAAGCAACCCTAACCCTAGCCAGTAAAGAGTGACCGCCTGAGTACCTACCGTGCATCGAAGAGCACATTTATCGGTTGCCAGTTTATCATCTTTGGCAATAGTTACAGGTAATTCGGAGCCTAAAATAGTCTGACAACTGGTTTACCCCAGATCACAAATTTTCCTCGTCAAAGGGGTTACGAAGAACAGACGGCAGTCATTTCGTATAAAAATCAGGTGATCAGCCGCATCGGGTTGAATCAAGTCCAGATTCCTCACTCGCCTTATCCTATACATTGTTGTATGGGATAAGGCGAGTGAGGCGATGATGATTTAGTATTTAAAGAAACCGCTTTAAAAGCTAAATTATCATCTCCCATCAGACGACACACAACCATATGTCGTCTGATGAGGCTTCTCTTGTCAATATGGTAGAGGCTTGGGATACAGGCGTGAGCATATGTGCGTATGTATGTATTATTCCTATATAACCGATGAATCATTGGGGATATGGAGTTTATATTTTAATTATTTAGAAATTGTGTTCACTTGTGTGTACCAACATTCCGCACATAATCGTTGTAACATACAGCAAACCAACTCATCTTTACTGAGAAAACCCTCTTGAACAAATTTTACCGGCCTAAAAAGTATTTGACTTATTAGTCACTTTACACTATTTTATATTTAACTCTTCTACGTGTATCTACGCGTATGTGCTAACTTTCCGTAGGATATGACTCAATAAATAAATAGAACCCATTTTTAAGAGAGAGTTTTTTGCCGTGTTACGTAACATATGTTACCTACAGCATTATTTTAAGGTTGCAACTATAAAGATAAATAAAATTGAAGCGTCTGTTTGTTATTACAAATTAACAGCTTATTATCAAGTAAAAACATACATATGCTCACGCCTGTATTCCCCGAAGGGGTAGGCAGAGGTGTTGTTATCACAACACCCACTTTTCACCGAATTTGATTAAGTGCCAACGTGACAGATGGTGAGTCTATCGCCGCCTCAGGCACTATACATACGTCCTTGAATTATTTCTCAGAAATATGCAGTTTTCCTCACGATGTTTTCCTTCACAGTAAAGCACGTGGTGTGAAATCACTGTACATAAGATTTTTTTTAGAAAAACTCTTTGGTACAGGCCCCGCTGGGATTCGAACTAGCGTCGTTTGCGTAGCAGGCGACTGCTCAAACCCCTAGGCCACCACGGCTCTTATCAAGTAAAAAATGTAGTTTATTTGCTTATTAAACTAGTACAGTAAAGTACTTAACTGCATTAAAAACGTTACTCTGTTTATTCCGGCGAATGTTTGAAGCGGCTGGGCGAATTTTTAACGGTTGATTCACTGTCAGACAGCTGAAGTAACTTAAGCGAAATTAATAAAAAAATAGGGTACTGCGTAATAAAGCAAACCATGAAATTAAATCTACGCGGGTAATACCGCAAGAAACAACGCGTATACGAATAATATTACGGAAAAGAATCCGCGAGAATAATAATCCTGTTCGTATGTGTATAAAATGTAAAAAATCCGTGCGCACATAATATAGTGGCCTTAACCAAATGTAGAGAATGTCATGAGATCAGGAGAGGTTTTAAGAATGGGTTTTAATGAAAGAACATCCAGGGGCTGGCTGAGTTTCGAGTAAACTTATGTCTGAAATGGGGATAGACTCACCATCTCCGGCAAAACATAGGTGTTTTAAATACTACCGTTTTAAGACCGTCTCGAGAGCGCGAGCTTACAAACATATTAATATAATATTATTATCAGCCTATTGTGTCCCACTGCTGGGTAAAGGCCTCCCTCCCACTTTTCCAACTGTTCCTGTCAGCAACAAGCTCATCTCGCCATCTCCCCAGTCGACAGCCGCCTTTTTGTTTCCTGCCATTTGGGGTCCAGTTCGAAATGCTTTTCGCCTTTAACTGATCCGACATGTGGCAGTTATTGTTGTAAATATTTTTAATTTAACCTGACCTCGACAAAATAAACCACAATGAAATAAATAAATCGATTGAGCCTGAATACCTCCCTGTGAATTAATTTCGTCCACAATGCATTCAGTTGCACTCAGATACGTGGCAGCCATTATGGTATCTGTGACCCAGTCACGACCGCGGCGTGTCGGTAGGCAACTGTTGTGACCAAATGATTGATGTCACTGCAATGTCAACTAGGCAGTTTAGGGTTGGGCAACAAAATTATACTTTATAGGTAAGCGAGCTTCCGCCTTGCCCGTGAGTATACTATATGCTTATATTTTATATGCCTGTCACTGAAGTTTCGTTCTAACTATCAGTGAAAGACTTTTGGAATTGGATTAGTTAGGCGCTTCGCACACTGCACCTCATCACGCAGCGCAGCGAATGAATGCGTCTACAAATGTTGCTTGTAAATACCTCCGTTTGTATAGACAGCACGCACAGTCCAATACAGTATAGATAACCAAGGAAGCTTGCAATGGGCACCAATAGTAGGTACAGACAAAGATAACTTTATTCGACGACCGTATATTTTACCATGGAATAAAAAATGTTTAGTGTTTTCCAGATGACCTTTCCTTCTATGCTTGTGTATTACCCACGACCTATTTGTAGCAGTTACGTCTCATCTCATTGATTAATTTTATTTAACATTTTCCTTCAAAATTACGTAGTTCTCTAGCCGGCGACCATGCCATGATGAAACTATGAACAAATGCACGAAACCCCTCGTCATCGCGGCTGACATCAGTGACTTAATTGTCGTGGAGTTGTTCATCAATTGAATTCGATTTATTACTCGTACATCCTCAATCCTCTGTCCTACTATATTCAGAGGTTATCTACAGCAATATTCATGTGAAATTTTATTAGATCCTTACACTACACTTTTTTGTTCATAGCATACATTCATGATATGCTCACGCCTGTCATTTTTATTCACCGAAGGGATAGGCAGAGGTGTTGTAATGACAACGCCCATTTTTAAACAAATATGATTAAGTTCCAACGTGACATTTGGTGAGTATATCGCCCTATCACCCACTATAGATACGTCTTTGATTTACTTCTAAGACATATGCAGGTTTCCTTACGATGTTTTCCTTCACCGCACTTAAAGCACGTGGTGTGAAATCACTGTACATACGTTTTTAGAAAAACTCATTGGTATAGTACCCCGCTGGGATTAGAACTTACGTCGCTTACGAAGCTGGCCACCACGGATCTGCAACCGTCCATTGCAATAGTCTATAAGCTGAGGTAACCACTTACCAGTAGCATATATATTGGATCCAGTGGTTGTGTCTTCCAATAAATACTCTCATATATTTTGTAAAAAATAAAATTTATAAAAACCTAGTATAATTTTATTTAACTAAATATAAATTATTTTCCAATTTAGTAGTATAACACATGCCCATAACTAGGTTTAATAGTGTCATAAGTGCGCATGTGCATTTCTAAGCACATAAGATTTACAGGAGTCATACCCCAAGAAGCCTTTTGTACAACCTAAAGTACGAATATTAAGGCAACAGAATAACACGTGGTATTTACTACTATTAATTGACACCTACATATTTCGCAGTTCATAGTTCGCATGTCGCGTCCGCGTCGTAGCAGACAGAAGTGTGTGAGCACAATATACACTTAAATTTATGCGACACCACAATACACAGTCCGGACAGTACCTAAAGGATATAATTTGATGATTTTGTTTGGGTATTGGTGTGACTGTGAAATGTATTGATACTTTTTTGCACGTAACCCCTCCGATAAAGTTGGGGCATTATGTCTTATATTATGTTCGTGAATAATAATAAAAAAACCAATATGAAATATCGGAACCGCGAAAACGAAACGCCAGGTTCTTTAGTTTTGCTAAGAAATAAGCTTTTACTGGATTTCAGCGGTAACGGGTTCGATTGTTTCGTTTGTTAAAGTTTCATACCTACATTGGAAAATAAATCATTTATTAACACACAAACGAATTGATTAAAATCAGGCTCCTATTTAATATGCCTACATAAATATTTGACACTCACGCACGTCTCGTTAAGACTCAGTTTTACACTGCACAAATTACATTTTACCTATAACGTAAACTGCAGTCGGTGCCAACTTATTGATTACTCTGACTAAACAAAACGTGCTTTCCTGAATCGCATCTTGTAATCGGGTTATGTAGACAATGAATTAGAAATAGCAACACGGATCGGTAACGCGATTTCGTATCGAATCTTGACCAGATAGTATTTAGCTCTTATTCCATTATCCTCTATAACTCATTTCCCATAATTTTGTTCCCCGAAACCTAGCATGCTAATTAAAACTTAAATATACGTTTTTAATAATAGCTTGGAGTTATTACGAACGAAATCGTAGAAAAACCTCTACACGCTTCTTACAAAACATGGACTAAGATAGTCTTGGGTTTAAAAGTAGCTTCATCTCTTTCTGTGATACGGATTTAAAAAGGGACGGACATAGTTTTAGTCCGAGTTTGGTCTAGTCTTCGTTTAAACCATGATTTGTAGGACTTAGGAGTTTGAAAATCAGTTTCGCTACTGCACTGACGGATGTGTTGTGTTGTCATTGTAGTTATCAAGGCGAAATCGTTTAGAAGCAGTGATTTTATAGCTAGGGTGTAGATTACGCCAGTTTGTAATTAATATATTTATTGAAATGAGGCAATAATAGTTTGAAGTTAAACAACCGTGATTGGGAGTGGCGCCAAGCCCGTCACACCAAGTGATTTGTAAGAACTGGGTGCCAACTATGATTGTTTAACTAACGCGTAACAAGTACTTCTCGGCTTTGACGTTTAATTTTACGGCACAACAATTAAACGTCAAAGCACACAGAGCCTAGTGCGAGTTTTTCACTGCCGCCGTCAGAAGTCACCGCGTTGACGTAAGCGCAGATTTGTATATGATCGATACAGCGCCATCTGTCGACCTAAAGATGACACTTTTGTAATCCCATACAAATCTGCGTTTACGTCTCTGTAGTTCTTAATACGCGAAGGCCCCTACGTGTGCCTATATTACTCAGGTATAGGTACACTATTAGATGGAGATTTGTTGAACGACGTACGCTATATGTGCTTAGAATTAAAGAAATCTAATCTCATCTAATGAAATCTCTTCGTAGTAGAAGGTAATGTAGGTATGTTTTTATGTGTATATATTTTTTATCGATTTATATAATACATAGACCATTTATGTAATGACTCAAAGTAAATGGGGTCACAAGATGAATGTGTCAAAGTTGAGAATTCAATTGCCGTAACTTTATAGTGCATATCAGTTACACACCAATTAGGTTTGAAAGCTTTACGCGTGTGTTTATAGCTATAGTAGTCGTTAAATAGCAAATTGTTGGTACTGAAAATAAACGCTATGAACTACAATTTATACTACCTCATTACAGAATGAAACGGAGTCGAGAGGTTTTAATGTTATTTTGCTACCGCGGAACCCAAATATTTTAAAATATATATTAATATATATATTAATATATATATATATATATATATATAGTAGCTTATGTTATTTTTTGTTAAATTAGCTATCGGTCAATGAAAGTCCCGTTAAAATCGGTCCAGCCGTTTCAGACTTTATCCAGAACAAACAGACAGAGATTTTTTTTGAAAATTGTACTTACTGTCCGTACCGTGTATACTTCCATATGCATTTAGAGAAAAGTGTTATTTTAGATTTACAAACAGACGCTTCAATTTTATTTATCTATATAGTTGTATATATTTAAGTAATGTTCATGAGTCTGTCTGTATGGTGCGTTGCGAATAAAATACATTCGCTGTTACATCAAAATCAATTGTCGAATATTCCTTTGTTACGCCTTTTTAACGAGGAAAATCTGTGATCTGGGTTAAACCAGCTGTCAGACCAGACTATTTTAGGCTCCGACTTACCTGTAACTAGTGCCAAAGATGATAAATTGGCAACTTTAAATTAACTACTCGCAAAATTAAAGGTGAAATCGCGGGGCACAGGTAGTGCATAATTAATATGCTAACCATAAGTGACCTTGTGTAAACTTGACACACATAAGACAAGGTGATGAAATCTCGCCTACGTACTGTTTTTGCTTCTTTAAGATTTATATGAATATTTACATATTTTATCGTTAAATAATGTATTTTTAATCGGTCGGTAATAATCGTTAAAAATATTGCAGCTATGATGTTCGTATATTTTTTGTAGGCCTAATACTTAAACGTCACTATTTTTATGGCCTTGATAACTATTCAATACGTTTACAACTTTAGTATAATTAATATTTATATAAAAAATATTACATTCACAGTTGAGGGGGACCTTACTTATATGAAACGAAGATGTATTTTTTTTCTATCTATATCTATATCTTCAAATCTACACAGATAAATAAAATAGAAGTGTGTATTTGTCATTCCCAAATTAAAACCTTTTGACTACATGCATATTAAAGTATACAAGGTACTAACATAGAAAAACCAATTTAAAAAAAAATCTCTTTCTGTCCGTTCGTTCCGGCTAATCTCCGAGATGGCTGGACCGATTTGAACAGGTTTTTACTAGCTAATGCTACAAGGAATAGCTTAGGGTACTATTAATAAAACAATTTTGGTTCCGAGGGTCACCCATAAAATTAAGTCTACGCGCTAGCTAATTAGAAATAAAAACTCATGCCACACAATAGATCAACTTTTATTTAGTACTATTGTGGTCTTATGTTGTTATACTATTTTATTCACCAAACTAACCTAACCCTAAAATCTAATATATAAAATTCTCGTATCACAGTTTTCGTTGCCATACTCCTCCGAAACGGCTTGACCGATTTTTATGAAATTTTTTGTGCTTATCCGGTATTTATGAGAATCGGCCAACATCTATTTTTCATCCCCCTAAATGTTAGGGGTAGTCCAAAAAAATATGGCAATACAACGTATGTCGGGCACAGCTAGTAAAATATAAAAACCTATTTGTATTATAATATTCTTTAAAACATAGAACATTATGAAATTCTCTAACTGTGCCCACCAAACGATGTATAAGGGTACATAATATATATTATTTGGGGCTGATCACCCTTATAAGGGGTATGAATGATATATGTTGGCCGATTCTCAAACCTACCCAATTTACACCCAAATCGGTCTAGCTGTTTCGGAGGGGTTTTATAACAATCATCGCGACACGAAAATATTATTCTTATATCAGAAGCTATTCAAACTTATTGAAATTGGAAAATAATTTACATATTCAAAACTGCCTTTTAATTATATTTAACCAACTCACCTTCATTAAGCATCCCAAAGTATTCTCAACACTATCACTCTGTAACTTTATGTTAATAACGTAACTTTGCCAATGTTCAAGTAAAGTCACTATTTTGTGAGAATACGCGCGCTCTCCGCGCCTGCCCCGAAATGTTTGGCGATCGCGGATACTTCAGCTCCTGAAACGGGAAAATTCAGCGAGTATCTAAGTAGATAACTATATACAAATATAGGTACTCGCTTTCGTACTATTGTTAGTTTTTTTTATTTAGACACAGAGGTAATTAAGCTTAGTTATTCATCTCAAGCTACGCATTTAAATATAAGTAGAACTGCTCGCCTTTTCTTTATTTTAATTTTAATCGAAATTTTAACTGTGTCCACGGGCTTACATTTCTTAAATGATTTATTTTGTTTTTTTTTTATATTTTTGAAAAGAGTAATTACTGAGTTTCTTGCCAGGTTCTTCTCAGTTAAAGCAACCTTCCGAACCTGGCGGTAGCATGCATAGTCCTGCGTAATTATGACATACTGAAAGTACATACTTTGTAAAAAGCCTAATCAAATAAAGATATTTTAGACATTTGACTTTTTAATGTTCAGAGAATGTAACCCTTTTGTATACAACAAAAAATAAACAAAAAAACTTATTCCTTGTTTCTATCCAATTCCAAATATATTATAATTCTACTTTTTAGTACTTTTAAAACGTCAGAATAACTATCAAGTTTTAAATTCCAAAATTTGCGTCCGGTTATTTTTAACATGATTAATCATATATCAGGTACGTCTTCACACCTTCTTGCTTGAGTCTCATTGTAGATAGAGTCTTTGAAAGGCTGATTTTTGATTTGCGTGACTCACTTTTTTACCAAATGTATAACTTAGTATAAAAGTGACAAATTCCCTGTAACCTGCTTACACCACGTTGCTTCCACCATTAAGTTTGTGTGTGTAAATAGGCATTGAAGTAAAAACACACTCATTGGTACATGCGTTTGGACCTACGTATCTCATATCAATACTTTGCAGATCTTATATTATGATATTGGCATATATCTATATTAATATTATAAAGGTGAACGTGTCTGTTTGTCTGTTAGATGACACTTTTTTACGACTAAACCGCTGAACCGATTTTGCTGAAACTAAGAACAGAGATAGCTTCGGTCGGCCTACAACAGGTCGGATATATCATACATAAGCAAATCTATAATAAGTATATATATACCTGTATTATACAGGTAATATATTTTATATTACAAAGCAGAAGAGTTTTTTTTTGTTTGTTTGAACGCGTTAATCACAGGAACTACTGGTGTGATTTGTGAAATATTCTCAGTTTTAGGTAGCCCATTTATCGAGGAAAGCTATAGGCTATATATCATCACGCTTAGACCAAATTTAGTTACGCGAGTGAAACCGTGGGGCCCAGCTAGTACTATCATATATCCCAAATCATTACCATATCATCAGGGGCGTGCATTCCATATAAACAGATAAGCAGTGCTTACCGTTTATGATGACTGAATACACTCGTGTCCTGTGTATGTGTCTATACCAAAACACATGTACCTATACCGCGCTACATTGGTAAGTATGTACTTAACCTACCAACCTACCTTCTTATTTTATGCTTACCCGTCTCAAAAACCAATGCACGCCCCTGCAAGTCATGAGAGTCAGATACAAATAATGTAGGATAAGAACATAGCAAATATTCAATTCATAAATATCTTTATTCGATTAGACTTTTTACAAAGTACTTTCAAATCGTCAGAAAGACACAAATACATAGGATTATACATGCTACCGCCAAGTTCGGAAGGTTGCTTTTACTGAGAAGAACCTGGCAAGAAACTCAGTAATTACTCTTTTAAAAAAAAAATTTACAGCTTTGAGTAATACAATATACATCATAAAAAAGATATATACGCCGATGGACACAGTTCCAGTGCACAAAAGTCGATATAAAAAAAATTAATCCTAAAAATAGGAACTACGAATAATTGTGTAGCTTGAGATGACCAGCCCCCACTAGCAGCACCTGTTCACAAGTATGACGAGAATGCCAGCCATCGCCCTCCTCAACCATTATAGAGGGAAGTGAGGGGGTTTAGGGTTTAACCTAAGTTTATTTAAATTCCCACACAAGCTTGCACAATAATTAAGTGTGCACTATACGCACTGTGAGTCGGGGAGCTTACGACGCAGTCAATGTTTTATTGTAGGTGCCTTGTTTTAGAGTTACAGCGTAACGCAGTTTGTTAGGTCACATACATAATGATCAAAGCTGAAAAATTATTTTTTTTAAACAGTAAATATTTACTGAGTTTCTTGCCAATGAGTTTTTCTAAAAAACTTATGTACAGTGATTTCACACCACGTGCTTTGCGGTGAAGGAAAACATCGTGAGGAAACCTGCATATTTCTGAGAAGTAATTCAATGACGTATCTAAAGTGTCTGACACGGCGATGGACTCACTATCTGTCACGTTGGCACTTAATCATCTTCGGTGAAAAGTGGGTGTTGTGAACACCTCTGCCTACCCCTTCAGGGAATACAGGCGTGAGCATATGTATGTAGTTTCTTGCCAGGTTCTTCTCAGTAAAAGCAACCTTCCGAACCTGGCGGTAGCATGTATAATCCTGTGTAATCGTGTCTTTCTGACGATTTGAAAGTAATTTGTAAAAAGTCTAATCGAATAAATATATTTTTTAATTTAGTTATTTAACAATTCAATTTATAATACATGTTCTTACTTTATTTTAATGAGGAATTTGCAAATATAATAATATTCTTCATTATGTCTGAAAACTACAATTTTATATCAATATATAGAACCTACTTAGCTGCTATCGTTTTAGTCTAATAAGCGGCTTTAAAGTGAAAACATCGTATAAAATAATGCTTGGTCTAAAAGTATGTTTTGTAATAAGGGAAAAAACTACACATCTATACAGATAAATAAAATTAAAGTGTCTGTTTGTAATTCCAAAATAAAAACTTTTCACTAAATGCATATGAAAGTATATACGGTACTGTAATAAAACGATTTGATTTTTTTCTGTCCGTCTGTTTGTTTCGGGTAATCTCTGAATTGGCTAGACCGATTTTACCGGACCTTCACTAGCAGTTAAAAAAGACAATTAGGGTTCCGCGGGAATCGAATTATATCTACGCGGGTGAAACCGCAGGGCACAGCTAGTAATCAAAATAATAGCTAGTATATAAAATAATCTTCTTTGCAAAGGTCATGTAGCCAGATGGTAATTAAAACCAAAAAAATGGCTAAAACCCAATTATATTCGTATTGAAGTTAACCGAAGTAATAATTATACTTAGGTTCTTATTTTACTAAATTAAATGAGAGCAAAGAAATGGAAACCACATAATTAAGAGTTTGAACCAAGTTTCAAAAGCAATAAATAGAACAGAAAAAAAACAATTGACAATTTTAAATAGTTCTAAATTTGAAATATTTCTTATTTTTATTGTTGAAGACCAGCACTTAGTTCCGAGCCTTTTTGCTTTTTAATACAATATATTAGACATTCTCACCGGATTCTATCTAAGTACTTTTATGATCATCATTATAATCCAAAGATTGATTCATGACTATTGACTATCGATTTGCCTAAATACCGATGAAATAACGCATCAGACCAAGGGCCTCCAGCTCTTATCAATGGTTCAAGCCATATTTGAATTGTTTGGCCTAAACGTGACAAGAGGTAATCAGTGGTACTCGTATTGTGTACATGCCTTTATTAGTTTCGCACGCCGGCGCCGTCTCGCCTTCCCACGTGGTCCGCCGGCGCCTAGCCTCTGCCTAAATTATGTAATCCTAATGATGCCTAACAACATTAAATTCCGCGCGCGTACGCAACGTGATTTTTACACGCCGCTGTGTTTATTGCTTTCTTCGACGTAAAGATATCATTGTGAGCGTATAGGTAATATATTCTTTGTCATGATCTATAACTATGAGTGATTATATTTGGCAAATAACGCTGGTAAATCTTAAGTGGGAAGAAGTGGCTATCTAATTATTGCTCAGATTTTTTTAGATGTACGCTATGGTATGGTATGGTACTGGTATGATTTTATCTTTATTTAACTATAAGCTATTTAATTTAAGGAATCAAACTTTTTTTTGGTAAAATTAATGAGATTTGCAAATTAAGAACTTTATAGAGCGAAGTTTTGAGTGAAAGAAATGTTATCTTAGCTAAAAAATCTTAGATCCATAGACAAATTTTGTGCAATCCGATTTTCCTAAGAACTCAGCATGTATTGGATTTATCTTATGATTATCTAGCTGTGTTCACTCATAATTAGATGAGTATATATATATACTGTGTACATAATAGTCTTAATGCTTTTAAAATTTCATCTGTTAGTGATCCTTAATACAAATAAATAAAAATAAATTGGAAAACAAATTTATAACATATTTAACCAATAATAACTAACCGATTCATAATTTTTAACAAAGGACTTTTTATTTTATAAAGTAGCTAAAAACTAATTACAAGTAGAAACCTTGTCCCAAATCGGTGTCTCTCAGGATCGTGCCAAGAAGGCTGGCAGCATTGCCACGTTGAATAGCAATGCTGAATCTCTGAGCGAGAAAAGCCTCATAATTAAGTACTTATTCAAATCTAGATACCTAAAGTTTTATAAGTACGAAGCAAATCGCCACAGAGCTTGAAAAATGCGTGTAGCCAAATTTTTCAAGATCAGACTATTCCTAGAGCACACCTTTTAGTCGATCTAAAATTGAAAGACATTGACACTAAAATGTTATTTCAATACGTGAGTCACATCACTATCTACACTAAACACGTTTTTGTTTTGACAGAAAGCAGAGAATTACGTAAGAATAAAATAGGATAATGATAAAAACACGTGTTTGTTTACTTTACATTTAAGTGTTATTGTATTCCGTAAGTGTGTTTACTAAACATTGTTTTTGATATCAAACGCCGGTGTATCCGCCTCAATTAAAGAAAGTAGCCTCCTCCCACTACTTTGCTCTTGTCAATATGCTATTCATACCCTTGGTTCGCTTTTTTTGAATAACTTGTGACCTAAAATGCTCAGTTTATTCGCAACTTTAGGTATAATAATATTCTACAAGTTTGAACTAACTTGAATTGAATAAATTTTAATGAACTTGACCAAAATTTTCGTATCACGATTTCACACACAAATTTAAATATCTCATTTAATTTTTTGGTAGAATTTCTAAAATTCCTTTCGTAGCGCTCGTCTACAGAACAGAAATTATCTAGGGTGGCGGGAGCGAATATTTGCACAATGATGATTTCCCTTCATTGTGCAAATCTTCGTTTATTTGCCCTAGGTTCCGCAATATTTTGACATGTTTTAGCTAAATGATTATTTCGCATGCCTTTGGTACCAAACTATATATTCTTTATTTCTTAGCTGCTTTTGATTTTTCAATCTCTCCATCTTTGGAATTCAAGCACAAACAGTTGAACATGTAAACTTATACGTAGGGTAGATTATCGTAAACATTATCAATCTTTAATTGCGATAAGACCTACCCCAAGTATATGTTGGTAAGTGTTCAAACGACGTCGCTTGACCTCGCTCTTTAGCGTCGTTCACAACGTGTTGATTCGCCATCTTTGGCATCTAATTTATCATTGGTATCAACCATAGATAAAGAAAAAATGCTTACTCAATGACAATGACATTCTTTCCTTTCCTTTCCTTTATTTATTTAATGGCGATAAGCTTAAGTAAAACTATTCCGCCAAAGTCAAGTGATTGTTGAGAAAAAGATCTTGTAAATTGTCAAAAATATGTGGAGGAACCCATTGGATTCCTCGCTCAATGACATTCTTTATCTTTGGTATCAACACATTGAGCCGCGCTAAGACGCAATGTCAAGCGGCGACATTTGAATGTGCCAACATTTTTACTTGTGGCACAGACTATGTACGAGTATCGTCACTATTCGCGATATTCGACGTAAAGGTAATCGGTGTGGAGGGAATTGACGACAAGGGAATGATTCATGTAACGCATATTTCGTTTCTTAAGATTTGGTCGTGAAGTGAACCCGTGTTATGTGAATTGCGCAAACCGTCGATAAAGATCGATGGTTTGATGCCTCGTAGGTGTTGGCAATCATCGAGGCGGCTATAACAAAGCTCGGTGCGATTGTGTCGAGTTGAATGTTCGCACGGTGCTTTCTCTATTTTTACTCTGACCGCAAAATATCATCTCCATCCGACTAGCGTCTCGCCGTTCCGGTCGCGTTCATTTCGAAAGGAACCAATCACCAATTAAATCGAATACTTTTAAATATTACGAATATTTAAGACGTTTGGAACTTTGTGTCAGTTGTTCTTTACATGTGATCACACCTGTGTTCCCCGAAGAGGTAGGCAGTAGTGTTGTTATTACAACACTTTTCACCTAAGATGATTAAGTGTCAATGTGACAAATGGCGAGTCTCAGGTTTCCTCATAATGTTTTTCTTGTAGGCCGCTGGGATTCGAACTTGCATCGATTGCATCGAACTTGCATAAATTTTAAATAAAAATCCTAGCTGCTGCAATGCAAATTTCAACCAAATTTCACCTCATTCAACAAATACCTGAAAAAGAAATTTTCCTTCAAATTTCATTTCTCTAGAACCAACGCCTTAGGCTGTGTTGTTTGAAAAAATCAGGACTTTTCTATGTATATTATAGAGCAGAATATTTACGATTTCGCCTAGTGCGGAGTAGCCGCCAATTGGACTGTGCCTCTTTTGTTTTTTTTTTGTGTTGATATTCATATACAACAACATAAACAACGATTAAATAAAGTCAAAGTCAAAGTCAAAAATATCTTTATTCGATTAGACTTTTTACAAAGTACTTTCAAATCGTCAGAATGACATAATTATACAGGATTATACATGCTGCTGCCAGGTTGGGAAGGTTGCTTTTACTGAGAAGAACGTGGCAAGAAACTCAGTAGTTACTCTTTTCAAAAATATTACACAATTTAAAGAATACGAAATAAATAATTTAAGAAACGTAAGCTCATGGACAAAGTTCCAATGCACATATGTCGATAAAAATGAACATAACTAAACATCTAGTACATCCACTTATAACAAAAACAAAATGAATAAACACTTCATAAATTACGAGAATATTTTATATATTCATATTACTACGGCTATTTCTTCATATTGGGCAAGAAGGTTGAATTTTCCAAAAAGGCGGCCTTGAAAAACCAGAAGATACTTCTGGAAAAAGGCAATGAAGAAGACGTACTATGAATGAGCGTAGAATAATGCGCCTTTCACCAGAAGATTATTAATTGTGAATGTTAACTAGCTGTGGCCCGCGGTTTCATCGCGTAGACTTAAATTCATGGGTTTTTAGCGTAACGTTTCTTTTTAAATGTACCTTCTACGAAGTATGTAAAGAAAACATTTATACAAAAGATAATTCTCAAGTTAAAGCGTGACCACAAGAAATAGGGGTTCATTTTTATATAGAATATTGTCAACTTAGTGCGTAACATCTACCCGTCAACACGTCTGTCCGAGGGCACAGTATTAAATGGTTTGCGGTATGCATGTATGACGCACGCCAGTCAATGCAGTCAATTCCCTGTTTTCAGCGCAAGCGCAACGCAAGTCGGTGTGTGTATGTACTTCCTCGTTCATACAATATCGCATAAATTACTTTACTCTTAGTTTTGTGGTTCTCTTTACGGATTAGAAATATTACTTCGAGTATGTACCTACATAATTGGTGCAACCGACTCGCAAGAGGAGTCGCAGGGCTTCATAATTTTTGCCACTTTGGATTTCTTCCAGCCACCAGCCGTGGTGGCCTCGAGGTTTTAGCAGTCGCCTACGCAAGCGACACAAGTTCGAATCCCAGCGGGGCCCGTACCAAAAACTTATGTACAGTGATTTCACACCACGTGTTTTACGGTGAAGGAAAACATCGTGAGGAAACCTGCATATTTCTGAGAAGTAATTCAAAGACGTATGTATAGTGCCTGAGACGGCGATAGACTCACGACCTGTCACGTTGGCACCTCATCATCTGCGGTGAAAAGTGAGTGTTGTTGTTACTACACCTCTGCCTACCCCTTCGAGGAATACAGGCGTGAGCATATGTATGTATGTACCTTGGATTTATATTTGAGAGGGAAAATCTCAGATAACGAGTGTAGTCCCAATTCCTCCCTCTAAAAAATGTTACTTTCATTCTATTGGATCACCTAAGTAGGTAATTAAGTCAATGTCAATTTCATTCAGCTGAGTAAGTAACTAACTATGTACATAATCCTTAGGTATTTAGTACATACATATTTCTTCCGTGTCAAAAGTTGAGCCTAAAGATCCATTGTAATTCGACAATTAGCATATTTATGATCGATAAGCTTTTTGTATTTAAAAACTGCAGATAAGTCAGTGTTGTGTTGTTGTGGGTGTCATCTGTCAGTCGGGCCCAGACGGCACTGACATATGAGATCATTGTTGAACTACCTCCATGTATTATTATTATGCGCCTGCATTTATATTCTGGCTAATATGTAATGCACACAGTACGACGCGATCCAGACAGCCTGGAAAGGCTGATGATTACGGGACGGGTCGAGGGCAAAAGGGGCAAGGGTCGTTCGCCAACACGATGGACAGATGCGACCCAAGCTGCAACGAGGACTACTCTTCAGGCTACCATCCAGATGGCACAAAATAGAGAGGCTTGGAAAGCAATGTTAATGCAGAAGTCGCACCATGGTCACGTCCCTCAGTCATGAGGTTACGACTAAGAAGAATATGTAATGAGTTTTGTGATGCTGTTCACCGTTCATTTATGGTAGGCTTCCGTCAATTTCCAGTGTGCCCGGTCAACCCTGCCTCGAACAGTTCAGTCCATCTAGTTGAAAGTGGCGTTCTCCAATGCAATATAGAACTTATCTCGTTTAGCCTGAGCATTGCAATTCATGAAGAAACATATCTGCTGCTTAACTGGTCCAGTGGCCGCCAACGTACTGCGGAAGACGATGCCAAAGCAGCCTTCAGTCTGGATTAGTTAGTGGCAATAGTGACTTCCACATAACCGGCGAAATCTCCGTATACTAGTCAGAAAGTACCTACATTTCTGCCTACCCCTTCGGAGTATACAGACTTGAGTCGGTATATTACGCAAAAATACATAATATGCCTGAAAAGAAATTCAAAGATATAAGTGCCTATGTTATTTTGCACGGAAGGCAACTGTAACGAAAACACATGCATCTACCTAGTAACATGTTCTCGACAGGCAATAGGCACGGTTCCAAAAACTTTATAGACTCAGACCAAACTACTTACTAACTTGGCCGACGGATGATAACAAAGGTAGAATACCTACTTGTCTACTTTTACACCGTACCGAACGCTTTTTTGGAAAAAATCTCCGTGAGATTCTACTCTGCGAAATAACTTACCTACGGTCGTAGTGTTGAGATCTTCAGAGCGAAATCGAAGTCGAACAAATATTTACCTAAAAGAAGGTGACTCTGGTCTGGTGGTTTATAGTTAATTTAATACCCAAATCATTCCTCGGAAAAAAAAATCTCTGAACAAATTTTGTAGTTGTGAAAGGTCTGCCCCCATACCTAACCATCTTTCAAATATAAGTATCCTGCCTTTGATCAAATGTGGCGAATAATGAATTATATCTAAATTTATTGCTGGACTATATGAATAAGGTAAGTACGTAAGTATGGAGGCAGTGCCCGGACGCTGTACAATTTTCCATGCAAACATTTTCAGGTTTCTCAAGCGGACCATTGTAAATCATGATAATGATGTAAAGATGTATCTTTATTAATTCCAGACAAGGCGATGATGAAATTACTAATAATATAAGGTGCTATGCTTCGGTGTGAATGTACTCCTAACGACGCGGCGAGACGTCGCCGCTACAGTCGCCGACGCACCGACGCCGCCGACTCGGCACCTCTACGATAAGGATTTATACAACTTAATATAAGTACCTACTTACCTATTAAAAATACAATGGAAAAAGACATACAACATAGTACACAATGACAAATTTTTTCTCATGTAAGATCAAGGTAGCACTGCAAAAACATTTGGAATTACTAGATAACAGGGGATCTAATAGTTTGCCATTCTGCTGATACAGCGCATTCGGCATCTTAGAAAGAAATATAGCAATAACAGTATTCAAAGTTCACATGTACCATTGAGACATATCATTTGTTATACCACGAACTTCAGGGTTAAGGGAAACGTGTCGATTAAGCCTCGATTCCTATATATCTAGAATAAAATAAAATTTACGTAAGTTGGGTAGCTGTGTTTCGTGCCTCGAGATAGAGACCTAGGTACCAACTGTCACTTTCTCACCTAATCAGCTTCGGTGAAAAGTGGGTGTAACACCTCTGGCTACCGAAAGACGGATGGCTTGAAGAAGAAATTATTATCAAAACTTACCGGAAATTTAAATATCCCATATGTACTTGTTTTATTAAGAAATCTTCGATGCGCAGGCGCCGCCTTTCTCAACAGCGCATAAAATAAAATAAAAAACAAGAAAATGCTCACGCTATCCCAGAAGGGTCCCCGAAGGGGTAAGCAGAGGTGTTGTGACCAAGGGTGAGTCCATCGCCGTCTCAGGCACAATACATCAGACTTTAAATTACTTCTCAGACATACGCAGATTTCCTGACAATATTTTCCTTCACCGTAAAGCACGTGTTTTTAGAAAAACTCATTGGTGTGGACCGATGGGATTCGAAGTTGCATCGCTTGCGTAGCAGGCGACTGCTCAAACCCCACGGTCACAACGGTTCATAAAATATGAAAATATGTTCTATAGTTATTCCAGGCAGTCATAACGTTCCTTAGTTTAACGGCTTCGCTTGTCATTTTCCAATGGTACCCAAAAATAGCGGAGTAGTAAACAAACGCTCAAGTATTCAATTCGCACGTTCGCATTAAGCCCGCGTTGGCATTACCATAAACTTGGCAGGTCTGGCAAGGACGCGCAAAAAACACACTTTACGATAACGCGTTTTACATAATATTGTTTGTCCATACGGAAGTCTCTGGCGCCGTGTAGATCTTGAAGATAATGGTGTATAAAACTGCGGTTGTAAATTTCACTTCTTGTGAAAATATCATTAATTTTATTATAAAAACTTATGGAAGGAGCATTCTTTGTCATCAACATATTTCAATCATATTCGGGCTCATTACGATTTCAGGCACTAGGTGATTAGGTACGTATCTACTTAGATAATTTTAAGCCGTGGTGGCCGTGGGCGTGGTTTGAGTAGTCGCCTGCTACACAAGCGACGGAAGCACGAATCTCAGCGCCCAATGAGTTTTTCTAAAAAAAAACTTATGTGCAGAGATTTCACACCACATGCTTTACGGTGAAGGAAAACATCGTGAGGAAACCTATATACGTCTGAGAAGTAATTTAAAGACTTATTTATAGTGCCTGATACGGGGATTGACTCCCCCACATCATCATCCACATCCCCGACATACCAACACAGACATCTTTCACGTAGGTAATTAAGCAGGTTAATTGGTAAAATCGGATGATATTCTAAATTTTCTGAAAAGATTAATCTTAACGTGCTTTTATACAATTAATCAATGTGGTCCATTTTGGTAAACTGTTACACAGATAAACACGTAAAATTATATGTCGGTAAGGTACCTTGTTACATGAAACAAGCAATACAACAAAAATAAGCGAATGTCTACTATGTAAGGCAGGCACGAATACAAAAATTTTGAACTGTACCCCCCTATCATGAGTTTGCCCCCGTTTTCGTAACCTATACTCGCTAGCGTCACTTGCAATATTTGTATGAGATATTTTATTTCTTCACGTCACCGACAGGTGTCGGTGCACAATTTCTCATACAAATATTCGGCGGAGACGCTAGCGAGTATAGATAACGAAAACGGTGGCAAACCCGTGATAGGGGTACAGAATGAAATACAGGTACCTACTTGTGTAAGATTCGATAATAGAGTGAGAATCGATTTATCTCCAATCACAACACCCACTTTTCACCGAAGATGATTAAGTGCCAACGTGACAGATGGTGAGTCTATCGCCGTCTCAGACACTTTACATACGTCATTGAATTACTTCTCAGAACTATGCAGGTTTCCTCACGATGTTTTCCCTCACCGTAAAGCACGTGGTGTGAAATCACTGTATATAAGTTTTTTAGAAAAACTCATTGGAACACGCCCCGCTGGGATTCGAACTTGCGTCGCTTGCGTAGCAGACGACTGCTCAAACCTCACGGCCACCACGGCTCTTTCTTCTCTCTAATACAAATTTATATTCGATTTAGTTTCGAATATTATTTACATTTTTAGGATCTACACTTGTGGTTGCCTAAAAGGTCAAAACCATAGGGCAAATATTTCGTTGGACAAGGTATAGTTACGTGTAAGGACACCCTTTAGGGCTACGAAAAACGAAAATTCGTAAAGTGTTTACCCAATTTTATTTAATATTTAAGCAAACGAAAATTTGAGTTTGCGATATTGAAACTATGTTTGATTTTCGTTCATGATTTACGTTACGTTCGTGCGAAGTTTCGTCTTCGGAGAAAGAGAGTAGACCCCCAGAGGTATAATAAAAGACAAAATTTAAAAACAATAATTTATGCTTAAAACTAAATAAACTACAGAGTAAGAGCTCCATATATTGGTAGATCTTCAGCCTTGTTCAGTCTATACCTGAACCTCTCCAGCAGTCCGCTGGCCACGACCACAACATTCGACCTGCTAGAGGGATACGTATAAGTCTCGTTCGTCTTACCAATCGGCGCACAAGTCCTAGTCCGACAATTTTTCACTTTTATCCTTATACACTTACGTTCACTTATAAAGTTGGTTTGTTCAAATACCGTATCTCTAAGGCACCCATTACGTACGGGTTTGATAACTGTTAGTATTCTTAACTTCGACTGCCGCGTCACCGGACGCAGCGGCATGTAGGAGAATTCGTCTTCTGAAGTTTTATCCGCGTTTGAATTTTCCTTTGTCACTGCATCTGCAAAATTTAAATATTTTAAGAAAGGTAGGTCGGTATTATGAGCTCCCTGTCAGCGAATTGTCCTCCACCTACCAGAAGTTTGCAATCAAATAATTTTACCTTTGAGCTGTGTTGTGTTCGTGTGAGTAAGTTTGTAAGTTAAGCTTGACGTATGACGTAATATTTATTTTGTGTAAAAAAATCAGTCACTTTGAAATGGATTTATTTGCTAAGCTGTAACATACTTAACACTTTGGCCGCGGAAGAACATATGCCGCATCGCTTGTGATGCTTAATTATCGCACACAGACGATGCGTTAATCAGCACCGTAAAATGAAAATGATTTATTCAGTTTAGGCCCTGGTAAGGCATATATGAACATCGAAGAATTTTCCACCTGTTAGGTAACTAGCCTTTCGAGAAGAACCGGCATGAAATGTAGGCTAAACGACATATCATTCTAGATATCTTAGAAAACATCAAATAGCTTATAAATTCACAACAGGAATTCTGAATTCAAAGTTATTGCGTTTTTAGTGCGTACCTGAGTAAGGAAAGAGCAACCGTCGCGGCAGTATTGAATCACCCAACATCTCATACAGGGTGTAGTCAGTCATCACAAAGTCTTCTAGGAAGGTGGTGGGCTCAGATCTATGCAGACACGTGGACACATCCTGCACATACGAATTATAAATACAAAAAAAATTCTGGTAATTCGAATATGAGACGTTGGGTTCACTTATATTGATATGCGTGCTTTTTATGTTTCCTCACATCTTCCTTTACCGTAAAGATCAGAGTGCATCAAAAAACAGTAGGTAAATAATAAAAACTTAATAGCTTTGACTTCAGACTGATAAGTCGAATGTTACTAGTATAACATATATGACCCATTTACAACTATATATACAAAATCTACAAAAGACATTTAAATGTAAAATTAGGTGTGCCCCGCGGTTTCACCCGCGTATACTTAGTTTCTTTTCAAACTGAGTGTAAGACTCAGTTTCACGGAACCCTAATATACAAATTATAGTAGCCTAATCTACTCCTTGAAGTAATAAAATATACAAAACTTACGAGTAAAGTTTCTCTCAGATCAGTGTGCAGATGCGTGAGTCGAGGTGCATGAGCACGAGCGTCGAGCAAGTCGAGGTGCGGACCGAGACACGCCGCCAGCGCCCGCCGGCCCAGGGCTGCCACACACCGCAGCATGGGGGCCGTCAGCCGCTCCGGCGTGCCTTGCGACAGGTACTCGAACAGGATGCCCTTGCCTGCAACACGCTCTACTGTTACACCAGGGCTGCCACATACCGCAGCATGGGGGCCGTCAGCCGCTCCGGCGTGCCTTGCGACAGGTACTCGAACAGGATGCCCTTGCCTGCAACACGCTCTACTGTTACACCAGGGCTGCCACACACCGCAGCATGGGGGCCGTCAGCCGCTCCGGCGTGCCTTGCGACAGGTACTCGAACAGGATGCCCTTGCCTGCAACACGCTCTACTGTTACACCAGGGCTGCCACATACCGCAGCATGGGGGCCGTCAGCCGCTCCGGCGTGCCTTGCGACAGGTACTCGAACAGGATGCCCTTGCCTGCAACACGCTCTACTGTTACACCAGGGCTGCCACACACCGCAGCATGGGGGCCGTCAGCCGCTCCGGCGTGCCTTGCGACAGGTACTCGAACAGGATGCCCTTGCCTGCAACACGCTCTACTGTTACACCAGGGCTGCCACACACCGCGGCATGGGGGCCGTCAGCCGCTCCGGCGTGCCTTGCGACAGGTACTCGAACAGGATGCCCTTGCCTGCAACACGCTCTACTGTTACACCAGGGCTGCCACACACCGCAGCATGGGGGCCGTCAGCCGCTCCGGCGTGCCTTGCGACAGGTACTCGAACAGGATGCCCTTGCCTGCAACACGCTCTACTGTTACACCAGGGCTGCCACATACCGCAGCATGGGGGCCGTCAGCCGCTCCGGCGTGCCTTGCGACAGGTACTCGAACAGGATGCCCTTGCCTGCAACACGCTCTACTGTTACACCAGGGCTGCCACACACCGCAGCATGGGGGCCGTCAGCCGCTCCGGCGTGCCTTGCGACAGGTACTCGAACAGGATGCCCTTGCCTGCAACACGCTCTACTGTTACACCAGGGCTGCCACACACCGCGGCATGGGGGCCGTCAGCCGCTCCGGCGTGCCTTGCGACAGGTACTCGAACAGGATGCCCTTGCCTGCAACACGCTCTACTGTTACACCAGGGCTGCCACACACCGCGGCATGGGGGCCGTCAGCCGCTCCAGCGTGCCTTGCGACAGGTACTCGAACAGGATGCCCTTGCCTGCAACACGCTCTACTGTTACACCAGGGCTGCCACACACCGTGGCATGGGGGCCGTCAGCCGCTCCGGCGTGCCTTGCGACAGGTACTCGAACAGGATGACCTTGCCTGCAACACGCTCTACTGTTACACCAGGGCTGCCACACACCGTGGCATGGGGGCCGTCAGCCGCTCCGGCGTGCCTTGCGACAGGTACTCGAACAGGATGCCCTTGCCTGCAACACGCTCTACTGTTACACCAGGGCTGCCACACACCGTGGCATGGGGGCCGTCAGCCGCTCCGGCGTGCCTTGCGACAGGTACTCGAACAGGATGACCTTGCCTGCAACACGCTCTACTGTTACACCAGGGCTGCCACACACCGTGGCATGGGGGCCGTCAGCCGCTCCGGCGTGCCTTGCGACAGGTACTCGAACAGGATGCCCTTGCCTGCAACACGCTCTACTGTTACACCAGGGCTGCCACACACCGCAGCATGGGGGCCGTCAGCCGCTCCGGCGTGCCTTGCGACAGGTACTCGAACAGGATGCCCTTGCCTGCAACACGCTCTACTGTTACACCAGGGCTGCCACACACCGCGGCATGGGGGCCGTCAGCCGCTCCGGCGTGCCTTGCGACAGGTACTCGAACAGGATGCCCTTGCCTGCAACACGCTCTACTGTTACACCAGGGCTGCCACACACCGCGGCATGGGGGCCGTCAGCCGCTCCGGCGTGCCTTGCGACAGGTACTCGAACAGGATGCCCTTGCCTGCAACACGCTCTACTGTTACACCAGGGCTGCCACACACCGCGGCATGGGGGCCGTCAGCCGCTCCGGCGTGCCTTGCGACAGGTACTCGAACAGGATACCCTTGCCTGCAACACGCTCTACTGTTACACCAGGGCTGCCACACACCGCAGCATGGGGGCCGTCAGCCGCTCCGGCGTGCCTTGCGACAGGTACTCGAACAGGATGCCCTTGCCTGCAACACGCTCTACTGTTACACCAGGGCTGCCACACACCGCAGCATGGGGGCCGTCAGCTACTCCATACACTAACAAGCATGGATATTCGAGGAATTTCTTCCATTATCTAAGCAACAACGACCTAAACAAGACATAATAACTGAAAGAATATATCCATGGAAATCTAAATGGACAGGAAAAAAATGCTTCAACCACATTACATTATTTATATGTTTTTATTAGTTCATAATTAAGCACTGTACGACATAATAATGGCATACAAAACTCACGACAATTAGAATCTGAAAACTGACAGGATTCTTTTACCACTTATAATATTAATATGGATAATTACCTATTGTTATAAATGACGGCCAGGTGCGTGTTATTTTGGTGAGTATCGCGACCATCTTCTCCGCCAGCGATCCATTGCCGAGGATATTTGACACCATCACTGGGAACAGCCGCTGGAACTGGAAATTAGGAAAAAGCTCTTGTAATCTCACCCACATAATTTATCACTGTCACTCTCAATTATTTTTTAACCAGCTGAAGACCTTAACTCCGTCTGTGCAGTATTTGACTTATATTAATAATATTTTGGACAATTCACACAAAATATCTTTACACATTGTAGTCTATGTGTTATTCTGATGTATTAGCTATATTATTATAAAGTTTCATTAAATTTAATTATTATTATAATTGAGTAGGTTTTGCGTAATTTTTAGTGTCAATTTGTCATTTCGAACTCATAAGCTCATAATGTTTAGAATGTCTATATCGTGTATAGGACAGAGAATTACATAATAAGTACATACATACGTACATATCCTCACGCCTATATTCCCCGAAGGGGTAAGAGTTTTAACAAAACGCACACATTTCACCCAAGATGAATAAATGCCAATGTGACAGGTGAGTCTATCGCCGTCTCAGGCACTACACATACGTCTTTGAATTACGTCTCAGGCATATGCGTGTCTTCACGATGTATTCATTCACCGTAAGGCATGTGGTATAAAATCATACCACAAAAGTTTTTTTTTAAAACTCATTGGAATTGGTCCCGTTGGGATTTGAACTTGCGTCGCCTGTGTAGCAGATGAGTGCTCAAACCCCACGGCCACCTATGGTTTACACAATAAACATAATAAACCTATTTCATGTCTATACTAACCGCAGACGGCGGTTTATTTGCAGAGAATAAAATGACACTTTACCTGTTGTTGTATATTAGTGTCCAGACTGCAGGGATTAGAACACAGTGCGTCTACCATGTCCAGAACATTGCCCTGCAACGGCTTCTTGGCCGGCACATTCAAAGCGTTCAAATTGTCATCGTTCAACACCAACACTGCTAAATTGAAAAGATTCGGAAATATTGGCCCTATCCTCGTGTTGGTCATCAAATCTTCAACGGCTATCTCTTTCGGCTTCCTCCTAAGGTTCAATATTGCTGAAAAATACGTAGAAGTGATAACTTATGGGAGAGTGCTTATTATCTGTGATACCAATGCGGTTGTAGGTATGAGTTTTAAACTGGAGCTTTATACTGAACATATTGTGAGTGGTGATGTGTCTTGGGAACTGGTGGGATAGTTTACTTTGTTAAGGCAATTTAGGTCTAAGGTTGATTAATGTAAGGTGTAAATCTAATTGAAATATCCTAGGCGATAAATGACGTTTGGATATTTTAACTTTTGGATATGGAAACTCTAAAAAGTGTCATAAAAAATAACTAGAATTCATGATTTAACAGTAATTTTATGGTATAAAAATAAGTTATTTCAGAATTCTTATAATTATTGATATATTATGCAGCGATCAGCGAAAAATTAGGAATATCTTCGTATTTATTTATTCGCGTCAAGTCATACAATACACTCAAAAAATTACTACAGCGCATTCAAGATCAGCGCTCATAGCTCCCTGCAGCAACAATAACAATTTTAATAAACACGTAGCATCGTTTCTCCACTCTCTACATAGATGGCGCTAATTGCAAACAATTGCAAAGTTTGCTAGCAAATACACCAGAATCCAAATCGCGCAATAAGAGTTTTCGAGCGCATTGCAGTATATATACAAGCTTCCTACTAGAACAGTTGGAGCTGCGGTTCTCCAGGCATAATATCCACCTGGGATCTTCCCTGTGCTGGAATGAGTATGATCACTCACTCTCCCCACCATAATTTTTTGACTGCTTGCCAGATCTTTGTATTTGTATACATCCTGCACGAGCTAAGAACTGGATGAATCTGTTTCTATCTGGCGCCATATAGACAGACAGAGATAGACTCATGAAATGATTGATTAAATGATTTTTTACCGCATTCATAACCTGTCATGGGACCTGTATATTAACATAAAGGGTTACCTCTTGCTACTTTAGTGTAGTAATTCTGTAAGTTGGCACTAATGTTGGTATTGTTGTTCAGACTTTTGTCATCTGTGATCCACTCCACCGATAAGGTGGGTAAGGATGAGAAAGCATAGCTCTGCGTGGTGAGGGCATATTCTTCTACATCCACTAGACTTTCCTGAAACATTTGCATGTGTTTAGTTTAAAATATCTAGATAAAATTATTCCATTCATCTCCATTGATAATTGGTATAATATTTTTTCCACTTTTATGTTGTACTAGAAACTGCCTCGCTGGTTTAGATTGCAAGCGCTAACACGAAGTCCTGGGTTCAATCCTTGGGTCAGGCAAAGTGATATTGGATATTTCCATCTGTAATATCCCAGTATCAGCCCAGAGGCTGGATAAGGGCCCACTTAATGGCAATAGGCTCGTCCCCTATTATATGAGACCAGAAAACAAATGGCGAAAAGCCTAACCTTTCGGGGAATGCAGTCGTCTGCATATGTAATGAAAAAATTGTGGCTTACATTTTTACAAGCTACTGGCTACCATGGTAGATAAAAGTAATAATTTAAGGAAACTTACAATTTGACAGCATAGTTTTTCTTCACCAAACACTGTATACTGAGCGGCACTCTCCCCCACTACGGGGCTGGTGTCGGAAAGAGATAGCACTGTGTTCACATCCCATCCGTCCAAACAAGATTTTTTCATCATTTCACTGTGTAAAGCTAATGTCTGCAAAGATGATACATAATACATATTATATACTTGCAGTGGATAATATTATTATTTGATAAATAACCCTTTAAAAACATTCTATATTAAAATATATTTTTTTTTGTTTTGTGTTGTGCTCAATAAGAATATTCTGGTTGTCATGGTTCTTGAATAAAATAGTATTAAGATCATTAAACCCTTTATTTTAATCATGGTTTATGTTACATATTAAGTAGTATGCAATATACAAGTAATGTGTCATGAAGTATACATGATCCGCCACTACATGACACCCCTTACTGACATTATGCCATTCATACATGCGTGCATCTGTGTGAGTGTGAAATTTTGAGCTATTTGTTACTAGATTCTATAATGATTGTAATAAGCTTTTATTTATACTTACACTAATAGTCTGCCTTAACTTGTAGCTAACATCTTCGGCAAGATTTGTCATGGCCTCTGCATTCAGCTCGACGCCCACTTGCTCTGCCATGCATTGTATGGACTCCGGGCTAATTCCTGCAAACTTTCCTTGTGAACCTCCATCCTACAATTAAAAAAACAGTTCTTTTGAAACAGAATTTGTAGCTCAGTTGTTAAATAAATAATTGAACTTGTATTTTTTATTATCTAGTTAAGGCCCAGTCTGGATAAGTGCCCAGTTAATGGCAATAGGCTGGACTCTTATTACACAGGACTAAATAGAATAAATTATTTTCAAATTCACTTAAAAATAACAAGTTAAAGTAGGCATATTGTACATACATCTCTGAAAATTTTTTTTGTCCTTTTTATGATTTGAGAGCCAGAAATCTAATCAATTAAGTATATATATATATATATATATATATATTAATATATATATAGTATAGTAAAGCTAAAGGACTCCTACAGATTCCTTTAAAGTAGGGGTTGTAGTTTTCGGCGTGGTAATAAATTATGTGTGTTAATTACCTTTTCTGTCAACGGAGGTGTATCGCATTGACTGGAACCACCAGATTCGGACGCAACTGACTTGTTTTTATCACGATCGCGGGTACTGTTCACTTTCTTCGTGTGACTTTTATTGCTCGAAGATATGTTAGACATTTTTTGCAATTCACCGCTTGATGATTATTCAAAACATTATATGGTTCATACGTACGAAAATAGCTAACGCTAATATACTACATTTAGTTTAAAATTAACACTTAAATACAGGAAATTATACAAAACAAGCACAAACCAATCACATACAAAAATAAACTGCGATTTGAGATGGTTTCGTTCCTTCAATCCAATCCAATCCAATGATAATTTAATAGAACTGAAATGACAGTTGACAGATTGAAATTGAATGATAATGACAGTGACGTATTTTTTTTTTAAAATCGCACAGATAAGCTACGCAAAGGAATTGCAGATCTTAAAACCAAGTCTTTCAGATTTATTTTTATAACACAATGCTAAATATTTTATTTCACACCATTGAATCACCTTACAATCAAAAGCCTTGTTTGTATGACAGCCACTACGTTAGTAAATTTATTCTGCCTACGACTACAACCCACAATGATGCAGGTTTTCAAGCACCGTGTCGCAACAGTTTTATAACCTAGTTAATAGCACTACCAAAAATTACTATATAGGTTTACTAGCTTCGCATTTTCACATAATGTGTATACACGCTGATGCTTCTACAATAATTCAAAAAAAATCCTTCACAAATAGTGGGTAACTGTAATGATGCAAACCTAAAATTTGCAAACATCCTTGCGATGAATGGAATCGCTGTCAACTAGTTACTTCATGCCAACTTCCCACGATGGAGCACTGGTAACCATATTCACCACAACAAAATTTTATTGGAATTCAGATGTTATGTAATTGGTAATGAAATAGATAGGCTAGGTATGTAGTTACGCCAGAATCTTTTTTTTTTACAAGAGAAGAAAACAAATACCTAGCTACTCGTAGGTAAGTAGGTATCTATTAAACAACAATAGATACAGTACCTACAAAATTAACATTAAAATAATCATGGAAAGATACAACTATTGCACAAATTGTATGCGCTCTTCGTTCAATAAAACGTCAATATTGTCAAATTTATTGTTTTTGAAATACAACTCAATCTCCTGCAGTGTCTTGCCCTTGGTCTCCGGCAGGAATACCCAGAGCAGCGACAGGCACAGCGTTGAGAGCACCACTAGTAGCAGGAATACACCATAACAATGTAACAACTTGAACATTCTTAATTTAATAAAGAGGAAAGATTTGTATGTTTGTAATGAATAAACTCAAAAAATACGGTGCCGATTTCAAAAATTCTTTCACCATTAGAAGGCTACATCATCAGCGTAATATAGGCTTATTTTATCCCCGTACTTCCACGGGAACAGGAGCTACGCTGGTGAAACCGCCTGACGTGCGCTAGTTCATCTCCCAAATTTAATGTTATTCATAAAATGATGAACAATTTTCTAACATAAAAACTCTTTGCTAAGATTGAAAAAGCCTAAACAAACAGACAAAGAGTATATATATATTTTTAAGTTTTAAATTTGAAATTAAGTGGGTATAAACACTTCAATAATTGAAGTGCCTGTTTGTACATATCGCACCCTCAAAACTTATTTTATGTTAAGATAGACAGACGTGAAAAAGTGTATATTTACTACACGTACGACAATGCACTCGGTACCTAAAGTATACTTTAATATAAAATACATTTTATTCGAAACTGGTCAAAAATTGCCTATGTTATAAATTCAAACTTGCTGATTGCGATATCCAAAAAAAATGTTTTTGATTTGAGCCTCTATCGTTCTGAGGGTACGATAAATATTTTTTTCTGTGTGTATGTATACGTACCTACCAACCTAATATTTATTTAATAATGATACTTTATATTTGTAAGGACACAATATGGTCTGAGAATAAAAACACATCATAGATATCTACGTCAATTTCATTCAAGATATCTTTATTTGATTAGACTTTTAACAAAGTAGTTCCAAATCGTCAGAACGACACGATTATACACGCTTCCGCCGGGTTCTGAGGGTTGCTTTTACTGAGAAGAACCTGGGAAGAAACTCAGTAATTACTCTTTTCAGAAAAAAAAATATTTTACAATTTACAGAAATTCAAAATGAATCATAAAATAAAATATATATAAGCCCAAGGACACAGTGCCAGTGCACAAAAGTCGATAGAAAAATATTAAAGCTAAAGGTACTAAGTACTTATGTATAATTGTGTAGCATGAGATGACCAGCCCCCACAAGCAGCACCTGTTCACAAGTAAGACGAGAATGCCACTCATGTCAATGCATAATGCCCGTCAATAGTATACTTAATATTTAATAATTACCTGCTATTTTTAGAAAAAAAACAGATTCCAAACTATATGAACACAATTTTTCAGCAATTACATTTTAGGTCACATTTTTAACCGACTTAAAAAATGAGGAGGTTTCTCAATTCGACTGTATATTAATTTTTTATTTGTTCGCGGAAAACGTCGATATTTATTACTTTCTATTTTGCAGATAGATTAGCAGTGATATTTTTTAACTCAAACTATACCAAAAGATTAAAGAAATCTATATATATTATAATACTCTGTTCTGTACCCCGTTTTCGTAATCTATACTCATTAGCGTCTCCGCCGTATGAGAAATTGTGCAGCGACTCCTAGCGGTGACGTGAAGAACTAAAATATGTCATACAAATATTGCGAGTGACGCTAGCGAGTATAGATTACGAAAACGGTGGAAAACCCGTGACAGGGGTACTGGATCTTGATAATGGTTTTCACTAATGTGTAGAAATTGAACTCTACTGGGCTTATAGCTAATATATAATTATTTAAAGACTATGCCCCGCGGTTTCACCCGCGTAGACTTAACTACATGTGTGGTTTTTTTCTCTAGGAACCCCAGCTTTAAAAACTTTTTTTAATGTCATAGCCGTATAAACTTTCATACAGATTTAGTGAAGAGTTGTTATTTTGGATTTGAAATTTCAAACAGACACTTTAGTTTTATTTATTTGTATCGATGTACATATAGATATCTAGATAGTAGAGAATAGTCAACGTTTTGTTTGACGTCTTCGCGACGACCATTGGGTTATAGTGCTTTGATATAATGTACTAAGTTGGTTACGATTTCCATTACATGAATCGGGCTACTTATAACAAACGGAGGAAAACATCACATTTGTTACCATGGCCCGTAGACAAAGTAACATTATCCACACGCTTCGTTATTAGAAACGATACAGAATGTACGGGAATGACATAGGTACGTCACGTGCCCGATTTATGTAATTTCCATAGGTTTTTATCGTTTATATTTTATATTTTTTTTATATTTAGCGCAAGCGCGAAAGAATGTTACTTTGTCTAGACCTACAGTGATAGCACTAAATTTCTAGTCTCGTCTAGTCCGTATACTGTATCAACATATTACACTTTGTATTATAATAAATTATGATTATTTTCTAGTATATATATCATATACATTTATTACTGTAACTCTGTCAACCTATCATGTTATAACAATAGCAACACAATGCTTGGGCGGCTGGGGCCTGTCAAGATCGGTTTAAGAACTTCCTATCTTTGACGTTTCATTCTGTGATACCAAAATTAAATGTCAACACTAAGAAGTTTGTAAGACGTCACTGCTATAACGATGCTAGTAGGGCTCCGATTCAGTATATCAAACTAACACCTTCATTTGTTCACCTTCTAACAACTCGTGTAAATTATCAAAAGTGTTGTTTTTAAAATATAACTCTATCTCCTGCAGGGTTCGACCTTTCGTCTCAGGCAGGTATAACCAGAATAGAAATAGACATAAGACTGACAACAGACTATTCAAGAAGAGCACTCCGTAGAATCCTATCAATTTGAACAGCGGCAACGATATAATTAATGACGCGAATAGTAACAATCCCCCAAAAGTTCCGAACCCAAACAAACAATAGGTCTTTAATTCTAATGGGTAAATTTCACCGAATAATGATTCTAGTATGGGAGCCGGACCACTGTATGTTACTATAAAATACAATGCTAGTAACCCTGTACTAAGCCACACTGATCCCTCTTCACCATTGAAATAAAGATATGAAGCTAATACAACTAATATAACAACTGCGATTGGTCCATTAGTAAATAACAATGTTCTTGTGTACATTACCCTTCTCAAAAAACATGATAATATCGAACCTGTAAGTAAAAACCCATCAACCAGTAATATAGACATTAAAACAGATGTGTTGCCAGTTATTCCCTGCAGTATTGTAATAGCAAATGTCTGCATCATAATGCCTCCAAGAGCAACTCTATACGTATGGAGAACAACCGCTATTATAGCTATACGCCAGAAATACCGTTGTTTAACAGCTATCCTCAATTGAGGAAGAATAGCGCGCGAAGATTGTAGCTTCAAAGCAATCCTCTCTTGCTTTATTTTCTCAACTTCAGTAAGAATTTTCAATTCATTTTCAGCCTCCACACTAGTCCCATGTATTTTCCTAAACGCCGATTCACAGTCGTCAAATCGTCCTTTAGACACCAACCAGGTTGGGCTCTCAACCCAGAATAATGGTATGATAACTGACAAGCCAGCTGGTATCACTCCTAATAACGCTACTATTCGCCAGTGGAACAATATTCCAGCCACGTGAGCTAAGGTAGCACCTACATTAAATCCTACAGTCATTACAATTTGAATACACGTGCCTCGATATTTAGGTCTGGTGTATTCAGCTGTAGAAACAACACTCAGAGAAATTACACCTCCGTAAAAAACACCCACTATAATTCTGGAGGCAATGAAAATGGCGGCGTGATGTGCGAAGTAGGTGATGATCCAGTTCACTACTACTGGGATGGACAGCATGGTGACAGCTCGTCTTCGGCCATACTTCTCTGTCACGATGGCGGCCAGCGCGAAGCCGCAAATGCACGTCCCATGCACCGAAGACGCTGAAATAATAGACCATCGAGGGTTACCTAACATTGAAAAGCTTCTCTAGAACGTAATCTCGAAAGTGGCAATCCATAAACATCTTATTGACGTAGAATAAAATAACAAAGGCTGTACCGCGGGTCTCTAAGTATCTCCTCTACACACTAAGTACGTAAACGATAAGATAACGAAATAAAGATGTGTTGAAAAACCATAATGGAATTTGGAAGACATATTGTCATATTATAAGTACCTAATTTACACTATTGCAATCAAACGTACCCACAGTCCGCCTGATGGTAAGCAAAATACAAACGAACACAATAAATACTAGGTACTTAAAGGTAGCGTTATTTGGCTGCCATTTTCTGAACAGTGGAGGTACATCCCAAATATCTTAAGGGATCCCCTTATGCAGTAAAAGGGTAGCTAGGTACCTACCGATCAATGATATTTCAGTATCCGTGACGAGTAGATCGCTGTCACCAGCTTGCTGGGCGGCCACCATGCTAGCTATCTGACCTGCGAGGTAGCCATCGGACACTGAGCATATGAACAGCCCGGTCATAATCACAATCTGTGAAATAAAACCAACACTGTATTTGCTTGTTTTATGTATTATGGAAGAGGAAAACTACAAAGAGTAACTGGAGTCCGAGAGGCACTTTTAAATGTCATATGATTGCCGTAACGAGTTAAGAGCGCTGATCTTTTGACCGTCATGTACGGTGCGAGCGCATACGAATTCATGCACATTTACAAAATTCTAAATTATCAAAATTCAAAATATCTTTATTTGATTAGACTTTTGACAAAGTACTTTAAAATCTTCAGAACGACAAGATTACACAGGATTATACATACTACCGCCAGGTTCGGAAGGTTGCTTTTACTGAGAAGAACCTGGCAAGATGCTCAGTAATTACTCTTTTAAAAAAAGTAATTTTACAATTTGAGTAATACAATATAAATCATAAAAAATATAAGCCCATGGACACAGTTCCGGTGCACAAAAGTCAATAAAAAAATATAAAAACTAAAAGTAAACTACGTATAAGTAATTGTGTAGCTTGAGATGACTAGCCCACACAAGCAGCACTTGTTCACAAGTATGACGAGCCATCGCCCTCATCAACCATTATAGAGGGAAGAGAGTGATGTAATGCCGTCTCGAGTTGTGCGCGCTCAGGGAAAATAGTGGGGGAATAGATTTGTTTTATTCGCATCGTGCCATACAGACAGACGGAGACCGACTCATAAACTGACTAATGCCCAGTAGATAAGCAATTAAGGTAAATTCAAGGTAAACTTGTTGGCTGGTTCCTACGTGGGAGGCTTCTTAATATTTTACATGTGAAATAATGTAATGAAAATGAAATAAATAATGAAGAGCCGTGGTGGCCTTGAGGCTTGAGCAGTCGCCTGCAACTCAAGCGACGCAAGTTCGAATCCCAGCGGGGCCTGTACCAATGAGTTTTTCTAAAAAAACTTATGTACAGTCATTTCACACCACGTGCTATTACGGTGAAACATCGTGAGGAAACCTGCATATTTCTGAGAAGTAATTCAATGACGTATGTAAAGTGCCTGAGACGGCGATGGACTCACAATCTGTCACGTTGGCACTTAATCATCTTCGGTGAAAAGTGGGTGTTGTGATAACAACACCTCTGCCTACCCCTTCGGGGAATACAGGCGTGAGCATGTGAAATAATAACACAACCATTGGTGAACAATAACTGTAATGTCACTCTGTCATAACATATTCGTATAAAAACAAAAAGAATATTCCTAACAAAAAGGTTGGATGGGAATCTGTCGCTACCATAAGCGCTCATATCTCTTGACGGCACCTGGAACATAACATAACAAAGCTAAACCGTGTTTATCCTTTGCAGCCTTAATGTTACATGCGCCACTTTATGTCAATAAAAATACCGAAGTGCCACGTATTTTCTTTTACATAAGAAAATATAACCCTGTATAACTGTATAATGTTTGGGAAAATCACTTTTTTGAAATCGTAGCCTTACGTTCGTCGGAATCGTCGACCGTATACCGTAGTAATAAGCTCGCTTCAGCCCCGAAGTGTTCCCGAAGGGGTAAACAGAAGGCTTACAGCTCTCACAATTTTCCGTAAAAGATTAAGTGTTGATGTGACAGACGGTGACTCTGGCGCCGTTTCAGATACTATTCATAGGTTTCCTCACGATGTTTTTCCTCACCGTAAAGCTTGCGAAATGATAATCTTTGCACTTAAGTTTTTAGAAAAGCTCACAGACCACTGGGAGTTGAACTTAAACCACTTTGCAACTGCGTGTATTTAATTGATATAATTTTACAGATTACTTAAGTATAATATATTATAAGAGTAAACCACACACCAAACCCATCGTGAACTCGCAAAGAACTGCCCCAGCGCGACAGTGTCGAGGCAACGTGTATTTAACATATTGTAGCGTTCCGTTCAAAATCGAAAACAAAACCTTGAAATACTCGAACGCGTTTTTTCAGCGTGAATTCCTACTCGTTCTAATATTTTGACAATTATGTGGAAGACTAGCGGACGTCACGCGGTTTCTGGGAGTACTGGGATACAATATACCCTATGTTACTCGCTGATGATGTAGCTATCAATTACTGAAAGAATTTTTCAAATCGGTCAAGTAATAATAATAATAATCTCCTACCGAATTTCGGTTACGGCGGCTAATCTCAACGAGGATTAGCCATATGCGCAGGAGATATTATAGTGCACAAGTGTGTGCGCAAACACAGGTGCACTCTTTATTCCCTCACTCTCATAGTCCGATGGGACGGGAATCCGACACGACAGGAGAAAGATCAGGCGTAGGACCAACGGCTTGACGTGCTTTCCGAAGCACGGGGGCGTAAACACCGCCAACTTCCAAACTCCGGGTATTTTATTGTCAATTTCTGGGAATTGGGGACCTGGGACCCAGGACCTCGTGATCGGCAGGCGAACCCACTAACCACTAGACCAACGAGGCAGTTAATATAGTCTGTCTAGTAGTTTCAATGCAAACAAACAAACACAAAAAAAAACAATCGAATCATTCCTCTTTATTATATTTATCATTCATCATTATAATTCTCATCTTCACTGGGTATGTCTTCAAACTTGCAATTTCGATCTGGGGGCTAGCTAACTAAGATCTTTTTACAGTAATCATGCCGCATATGTACAACACGATTGCTGTTATTCGTACAAAAAATTCACTTCCCCATACATTATGTATCGTTTCTATTAGCGAAGCGTGAACATATGCTTTGACTACAGTACCCCAATCACGGGCTTGCCCCCGTTTTCGAAATCTATACTCGCTAGCGTCTCCGTCGAACATTATAATGAGAAATTGTGCAGCGGCACCCAGTAGTGGCGTGAAGAACTAAAATATACCATACAAATATTGCGAGTGACGCTAGCGAGTATAGTTTACGAAAACGGTGGCAAACTCATGATAGGGGTACCGGCCCTACCCTACGTTTTGACAACTAATAAATTGACGTGATGTATAATTTACTTTATTTAATTTAGTCTGAATGTGTTCAGAACTCATCATTTGTATTTTTCAGTTGTTTTAGATGAATAAAACGAAGCAATAATCTAAGGATTCTTGTAAACAGAATCGCCTTTCTATCAAGGTTACAACGAACTACAAGATTATGTATATTATGTTACATGCTGCAACGGAACCCTTCACGTGCGAGTCCGACTAGCACTTGTCCACTATTATTAAGTCGTTTACTATGGTTTGCGGTATCTGACGTGTCACGGAACCCTCAACAGTTCACTATCAGAGTGCCTAGTAGTGTTGGCGTAAACGCAGTTCTGTATGATCTGTAGGCACAGATGGCATGAATTTATTCAAACAATCCAACTATTTATTCAGCCCCCCCATTCCCTAACTTTGTTGTTTACTTGCTGTGCACTCATAATCGTTGTGCACCGCGAAGTCCGCACTATAGCGATCGCGTATCCCTTCAGTGCCTATCCGCCTTTCTACGGTGCCTATCAAAACACCTCTTGACACCTCTATAATCTTATCGGTATTATGCGACTAATATTAATATCACAATATATGCTGTAAATGATTACTTTTTGAAGGAAATTAAATTTGAACGGTTTATGTAAACAAATAAACATGGAGTTCATGTTTTCGTATTTACAGCTTATGTTGTATGTACGTTTACTCCTATTGCAAAGGATTTAAGATATAGCGTGAAAAAGTAAGAGACTGAGACATTGCGTGGAATGATGCAGGTAGGTTTTTATGTTGTTTTTACTTTTTATACATAAGTCTTGATTGAACAGTCAATAGTATGAACGTAATATGATTTTTAAATTATTTACATTTGAGTGATTAGGTTTAATGTAAGCTTTTACTTTCAGATAACCTATGCCAATATACTTAAACCAATGAGAATGCTAAAGAATGCTGAAGAAAATATCGTGACTGCCTACACTAACAACACTTGCCTGAGGGCCAACTTAGTGACCTATCTACATTAAGGAATTTGGAATTATTAACACAGGATTGCAGAGCCAATAATGTAAGCCCTTGTAACTCAGTATTGATCACTACAAAGTACATTTTCCTTACACATTTTCATTATAACACTTCAGAAAATGTTATTCATAAATCCACAAAAAGTTTAGATATTTACTTTACAACAGAAACCGTGATTATCTGTTTCTGTTGAATTTAACATTTAGATAAAACAGAATGATAATTCTTGTAGGGCATAATCATTTATTATTTACTATATTTAACCGTATTTTCCCTTCAAGGACAGAGTAGGTGGATTAAAACAATAAATAACATAATATATGTGGAAAGAGGTTTTATGTAAGCATGATAGGCAGCGTGTGATCGGTAAGAATAGAAGAAATAAGATGTGACAGATGACAGAACGATGGTGGACGACGTGAAAGACGGACGACGAAAGACGTATTGATTATTTTATTATTTTAAGATGTGTTAAAGACGGAGTAAAGAAGATTCAGTCAAACCTTTACATTTAATTTATTTCAATCCCACATATATATGTATTATAATTTCAGAACATTGCAGCTCTCAGCAGCGCTCTGCACACCATTGTCGGCTGAGGATGCCGCTACTGGCCAGCACATCTTTAAGTCATCCGTCATCAAATTCACAGCCACAGAAAACAACGGGAATCTCCTGTGTTGAATGTAGTAAGGTTGATTTTGGTGTGGTTGATCTGGGCCTGGATGCTTCTCCATTATTCTTCCTAAGTGCCATTTTCCTGGAGGTAAGTTGTCTGTTTTTATTAATACTATCTGTCCCCTTTCAAATTCCTTTTCTCGTTTTAGCCATTTAGGTCGTTGCTGCAATCGAGACACATATTCCAGCTGCCACCTTCTCCACAAGTCTTGCAACAGTTTCTGTGTGTGCTGCGAGCGTGAGAGGTGAGTAACTTTATTGTTTTCGAGACTAGGACATGGTACCACTAGTAGAGATTCTCCGATCAGGGAATGACCTGGGGTGAGTACCTCCGCAGCTTCAATGTCTGAGTCCTCTACAGGGGAAAGAGGGCGAGAATTCAAACAAGCCTCGATTTGGCACAATAATGTTGTCATTTCTTCAAACGTTAAGTTTGTGGTAAGTATTCTCTTTAAGTGATGTTTGATAGATTTTACTCCGGCCTCCCAGAGACCGTCGAAGTTTGGACTGTATGCAGGTATAAAGTGCTTTGGATGCCGTCTTTCGCTAGTGTGTCTGCTACCTTCTTAGGGAGCTCCAACTGTGCATCTCGCCAGGCGTCGTACAAGTCCTTATTAGTACCAACAAAACTTCGTCCCTGGTCGCTACATAAGTGAGCACATTTGCCTCTTCTGGACGTGAGACTTCTGAATGCTTCGATAAATTCTTCTGCCGTTAAATTAATCTAGTCAACTCATTTTTATCCTTCAATACCGGATTCGGATGTTTACTCTCATGTGTCATATCTGCATTTCTCAATCTTCCTCTTACCCGAATTATGTTGTGTTCATCTAAATATGGATTCAATAATTTCAAAGTGCTTGTCTTCTTCACATGCTTTCCTTTTTTCAAAAGTAGAATATCTTCTCCAAAATCTCTGTCTTGTGCAATGGCTATACATTTCACTAGTGACTCTTCAATTTCTTTAGTCCTTATGTATGTTGTGTTTTTCCTCTTCCGTAACAGTAGTCCTTTTTAAGTTTCAGAAATCTTCCGCAGTAGCAAACAGTTGTAAGTAGTTCCTTGAGATTATGGAAGTTCTATCATTTTTATGTTCTCGTCGTTCGTGTGCTCAATGTTCTAATGTGATAGGACGTCTTTGTCTGTTTTAATTTCTTCTTCAGTTTGTATATTATCTTGTCTATTAAATTGAACTTCTCCCATACTCAACCAACTCGGACCTTTCCACCATTAGTTACAGTTCTTAAGGTCTTCCACAGATAATCCTCGTGATGCAATATCTGAGGGGTTGTCTTCTGATTGCGCGTGATACCATTGATTGCTATTTACATTTTGCAATATTTCTACCACTCTGTTGGAGACAAATGTCTTCCATCTATTGGGCTCGCCTGATAACCATGCCAAGACTATTGATGAGTCTGACCAAGCAAACACTTGTGGCTTAAATTTAAATTACTTTCAAAGGGGCTCTTGCTCTAACTGCTATCAGTTGCGTGCATATTTCACCGTTTGGAAGTTTCACTCTCACGTACACTGCAGATGCATAAGCACGTGATGAGGCATCACTAAATCCGTGTAATTGGATATTTGCATGTTCCGCGTCCACTGTGTTTATCCATCTATCAACACAAATATCATTGATGTTTTCCAGGTCGGGTCGAACTTGTAGCCATTCATCTGCAAGCGTGACGCTTATTCTGTCGCCCAACCACCCTTCTCTAACCAAAGCTTCTGCATTAGCATTTTTGACAATACTATACTTGGCGAGAGCCATCCTAAAGGATCGTATAGCTTCTGTACATCTGACGAAATGCGTTCATTCGTTATGTCCTCTTTAATTGGATTCAAGGTAAGTTTATATTCTAATTGATCCGTTTTTAGGTTCCACAGAATACCTAATGCCTTCACTTTGCCATCGATGTTTAAATCAAGATGTGCTTTTACAGACCTTTCTTCCTCGGGTATGGATTTTAAAAATTCAACGTTGTTTGATGACCATTTCTTTAGTTTCAGCCCACCTTTTTTCATCATTTCTCTTAATTGGTTGCTAGCTTCTCCTGTCCTGACAAAACGTCATCTACGTAAAAGTCTGAAATCGTTTGTGAAGCAATGGGGTGATCTTTACCTTCATCAGTAGCGAGTTGAAGTAAAGTTCTGCAAGCCAAGTAAGGAGCAGGAGCGGTTCCAAACGTCACGGTGAGTAAACGATAGTCTTTAACATCTTCTGACGGATTGCTTCACCACAAGATACGTTGATAATCTACGTCTTCTCTGTTTAGCTGCACCATTCTGTAAATGTTTTCTATGTCCGCTACAAAGCATATCTTGTTCATTCGCCATCTCAGGATGGTGCTTCTGAGGTCGTCTTGAGTCAAAGGCCCGATGAGAAGTTCTTCATTGAGTGATACACCATTACTACCCTTACAGGAGGCATCGTAAACGACGCGAGTCTTCCTGGTTTCCTTGTCATCCTTTATGACGGCGTGATGTGGTAAGTAAACTACTTTTTTTGTATATATTTCTTCTACAGGTACTTCTTCAATGTGATTATATGTTTTATATTCTTCTATGACACTCTCATATTCTTTCTTTAAGTTTGGTTGCGTAATAAATCTTCTTTCTAGTTGTAATAGTCTATGCATTTCAATTTCTCTTGTATTGCCTTCCGGCGACTTAGGTCTTTGAGTCTTAAAAGGAAGGGCAACAACATATCTTCCATCTTCATTTCTTTTGTGTGTTCTTTTGTATATGTCCTCACATAATTGCTCTTCTTGTGTATATTTTCTTTCATTTTCAGTGTCTATTTCCCACAGAGTCTTTAGCATATCTTCTATATCGACTTGATGGTGCATTATAAGAAAAGAATTTCATTCATTGTTTTGAATCTCTCCAAATAAAATCCAACCCAGGCTGGTTCGTTGTGCACAAGATGTACCTGGTGGACCTTTGATTAACTCCTGATGTATAATTTCTGCATATTCTTTTACACCCAGCAGAAGATCAATAGACCCAGGTCCATAGTAACTCGGATCCGCTAAGTCTAGACCTTCCAGATGTTGCATGTTGTTGTAAACAGCGATAGTGTTTTGTGGTATCTTAGCGGTCAGCTGCTTGCACATCACATAGGCTTGTATATTAAGAAATTTTTCGTCTTCTGTTCTTTCTAAAACCTGTAGCTGTACCACTTGTTTGATATCCATTCTATTAGATCCCACTCCAATCACGCTTCCTCTCGTTGGTTGTCTTTTCAATTTCAGAAGTTGAGCCGCCTTCTCACTTATAAAGCATGCCTGTGATTCTTGGTCAATTAGTGCCCTCAGTGTAACTACATGTCCGTTTTCGCTTCTCGTTGTCACTATTGCAGTTGCGAATAGTGCCGTCGCTTGTTTGTTACTGCCATGCGCCGCTATTGTCGATTTATTTGATTCTTCTGCAGTGTGATTAACAGACACATCTAAAGCTGTGGTAGGTAATGTCGGTTGTGTCTTAGAGGTATCTTCTCTCTGTTCATGTACTAGCGAATGGTGGCGCCAGTGGCAAATACGACAATTCCTCTGCATTCAAATACTGAGTAACCGGGTAGCAAACAATTGTAGCAAAGTCTATTTTGTTTCACGTAATCACTTCTCTCTTTAGGACTGAGAGTTGTGAACTGCAGTCAATGGCACAGTGTGTGGGTGTCTCCACATTTAATGCATTTTTTCAGAGTAGTAGGAGCAGTGTTTGATGTGAAGAATTTATGTTTCATTCTTTCTTTTACCGATGCTGCTGCATCGGGTGACATAAGCTCAAGTGTGCGAAACTTTGACTCCAGAAACTTCTGCAGGCATTCCCAGGTAGGCAACTCGTCAGAATCTTCCTTATAAGAATGTTCCTCCCAATCTTTGTGTGTGTCTTGATTCTATTTTTGCACCACAAGGAATATAATCACAGGCTCCCAAGAGACGGTAGTAACCTTCATGTTGTTCAAATTATTAAGACAGTCTTTAGTTGTATCCAATAATAACTTTATCTTTGTGTATCGTATGCACCCGAATCCTTGACCGATGTACTACTGGATGGTGTACACAAGTCTTTGAGATCAGCTTGCATTGTTAAGTAAAGTTCTTCACAACTTTTATGACACTGCGTACTGAATGTTGTTAACGTAATAATTGTTTTAAAAACCTTCTTAGTTGACGAGTCGATCAGCCGGCCGGCTCATTTCTTATCTAAGGAATGCGGCTGTCTATTGTTCTCGGCGCTCGACTCGATGCCTTCGATATTCGCTGTATTCAGCTCGATTACGACCATATGTTGAATGTTGTAAGGTTGATTTTGGTGTGGCAGACTTGTGAAGACAGTGAAACACGCGTGTACTGTTTTGTATAGGTTTATAACTATTTATATTTATCATCCTGTAAAAGTATTATCATTATAGACAGTAATATAATACACCCTAAATTATATTGTTTGTTTTTATACATACATACATACATATGCTCACGCCTGTATCCCATGGGGGTAGGCAGAGACCACTGTTTGCCACATGCTACGATCCTTACATACTTCTTTCGCTTCATCCACATTCATGCATCTCTTCATACACTTTCTTCGGTTACGAGTTTTATATACCTGCAAAAGTACTAAAGTTTTGGATGTAATATAAATCATATAGTTAACAACATCTAGGCTATCTGCTTAATTAGTCCAACCAACAGGGGCTGCATCATAACATTCCTAGTGTAGAAAGATATACTTATTTTAAATTCTTACATAGAAAGTATTATGTAGTGTTCATTGGGTCGGCAGTTTTTCGAATAGACAGTTCTCATAGATCTTGTTGGCCTTTGAGCGAAAATTGGCAAACATCACTATAAATTCCCCTGGCCTCTAACATTCTTAGCAAATTGATTCGATGTATTACTTTATCTTCTTACTTAAACCAGTTTCTTCTTTGTTTCCTTCTCAAATCTAGATCTTTGTATACTTTTCTAGATTACAAAAATGAAAAACGGTAAACTAGAAAGTATTATATATATAAGTAAAGTAAAGCCGTGGTGGCCTATGGGTTAGAGCAGTCGCCTGCTACGCAAGCGACGCAAGTTCGAATCCCAGCGGGGCCTGTACCAATGACTTTTTCTGAAAATTTATGTAGGTACAGTGATTTCACACCACGTGCTTTACGGTGAAGGAAAACATCGTGAAGAAACATTTATATTTCTGAGAAGTAATTCAAAGACGTATGTATGTGATAGACTCACCGTCTGTCACGTTGGCACTTAATCAAAGCCGGTGAAAAGTGGGTGTTATGATAACAACACCTCTACCTACCTCTTCGGGGAATACAGGTGTGAACATATGTATGTAGAAAGTATTACAATTGTATTTACACTTAACGTGATATATTTTATAAGCACAGGTCTCGTAACACATAACAATAAATTTGTAGTTTGTCAACCGCTTAGTAAAAGTTTCCAAATCGAAGTGGTCGGAAATTGCTTCACATATAGAAACATTAACTAACTCCCATCTTCGGTTGGATAATAGTGCTCATCGCTTGCGATCTATAAAAAACTACTCTTCGATATTGTTGCTATGAACAATTAAAGTACGCAACAAGTACCAATTCGTTGTACACTTTGCTAACAAAATCGTACATTTTTGATTTATCGATACATAAACTCGTGCCACTCGTGACGTCATTTTAGTTGGACACTGACGTTAGGGAATACCAAAACTGTCAAAAACGCCTGCTTGACAGTTGATCGTTGTACATTTTGCAAAGTGATCATCACTCAGAAGTTAGGGAATAGCACCGCAGATCCCTTACTTATGTGCAGTTATTTCACACCACGTGCTTTACGGTGAAGGAAAACATCGTGAGAAAACCTTGGCACTTAATCATCTTTAGTGAAAAGTGGGTGCTGTTATTGCAACACCTTTGCATACAATGTATATACAAAACTGCCTCGTTGGTCTAGTGGTTAGTACGTTCGCCTGCCGATCAACTATCATAGTCCGATGAGAGGCAATCCGACACGACCGGAGAGAGATCAGGCGTAGGACCAACGGTGTAACGTGCTTTCCGAGGCACGGGGGTGGAAACACCGCCAACTTCCAAACTCCGGGCATTTTATTGTGAATTTCTTGACAGAAAAACCCAATATACATTTTAGAACCGACCCGGGATTCGAACCCGGGACCTCGTGATCGGCAGGCGAACATACTAACCACTAGACCAACGAGACAGTTACCGTATAACATACCGTATAAGAATGACGAAGTAATTTTAGAAATCAAATTACATTAATTTGTTTGATTTCTAAATTGGTTGGATTTTCTTTAGTGCTTTGATATAAGTACCTACTAAGTCGGTTACGGTTTCCATTACATGAATCGGGCTACTAATAACAAACGGAGGAAAACATCATATTTGTTACCATGGCCCGAAGACAAAGTAACATTACTCTCACGGTTCACTATAGAAACGATACAGAATGTACGAGAATCTCACATGACTGATTTATGTAATTTCGATACGTTTTTATCGTGGAGAGAATGTAATATTGTCTAGACCTACAGTGGTAACGCTAACTGTCTAGTCTCGTCTAGTCTGTATACTGTGTCACTTTGAATTATAACAAATTATGTTAGTAACAAATTATATTATTATAGTATATTGATTACCTATACGTTATACATTTATCAATGTCACTCTGCCAACCTTTCATATTATAGCATTAACAACACAATGCTTGAGCGGCTGGGGGCCTGCCAACAACGGTTTGAGAACTTCCTACCTTTGACATTTCAATTGAAATTTATTGCTTGAAACATACTCTTAATTTATTCAATAATAATCATTCGGTGATACCAAAATTAAATGTCAACACTAACAAGTTTGTAAGACGTCACTGCTATAACGATGCTAGTAGGGCTCCCATTCAGCATATCAAACTAACACCTTCATTTGTTCACCTTCTAACAACTCGTGTAAATTATCAAAAGTGTTGTTTTTAAAATATAACTCTATCTCCTGTAGGGTTCGACCCTTCGTCTCAGGCAGGTATAACCAGAATAGAAATAGACATAAAACTGACAATAGACTATTCAAGAAGAGCACTCCGTAAAATCCTATCAATTTGAACAGCGGCAACGATATAATTAATGAGGAGAATAGTAACAATCCCCCAAAAGTTCCAAACCCAAACAAACAATAGGTCTTTAATTCTAATGGGTAAATTTCACCGAATAATGATTCTAGTATGGGAGCCGGACCACTGTATATTATTATAAAATACAATGCTAGTAACCCTGTACTAAGCCACACTGATCCCTCATCTCCTTTGAAATAAAGATATGAAGCTAATACAACTAATGTAACAACTGCGATTGGTCCATTAGTAAATAACAATGTTCTTGTGTTCATTACCCTTCTCAAAAAACATGATAATATCGAACCTATAAGTAAAAACCCATCAACCAGTAATATGGACATTAAAACAGATGTGTTGCCAGTTATACCCTGCAGTATCGTAATAGCAAATGTCTGCATCATAATACCTCCAAGAGCAACTCTATATATATGGAGAACAGCCGCTAATATAGCTATACGCCATAAATACCGTTGTTTAACAGCCATCATCAATTGAGGAAGAATAGCGCGTGAAGACTGCAGCTTCAAAGCAATCCTCTCTTGCTTTATTTTCTCAACTTCAGTAAGAATTTTTAATTCATTCTCAGCCTCCACACTAGTCCCATGTATTTTTCTAAATGCCGTTTTACAGTCATCAAATCGTCCTTTAGACACCAACCAGGTTGGGCTCTCAACCCAGAATAATGGTATGATAACTGACAAGCCAGCTGGTATCACTCCTAATAACGCTACTGTTCGCCAGTGGAACAATATTCCAGCCACGTGGGCTAAAGTAGCACCTACATTAAACCCTACAGTCATTACAATTTGGATACAAGTGCCTCGAACTTTAGGTCTGGTGTATTCACCTGTAGAAAGAACACTCAGGGAAATTACACCTCCGAAAAAAACGCCTACTATAACTCTGGAGGCAATGAAAATGGCGGCGTGATGCGCGAAGTAGGTCATGATCCAGTTGACTACTACTGGGATGGACAGCATGGTGACAGCTCGTCTTCGGCCATACTTCTCTGTCACGATGGCGGCCAACGCAAAGCCGCAAATGCACGTTCCATGCACCGAAGACGCTGAAATAATAGAACATCGAGGAATACCTAATATTGAATAGCTTCTCTAGAACGTAATCTGGAAAGTGGCAATCTATAAACATCTTATTGATGTAGAATAAAATAACATAGGCTAAACCGCGGGTCTCTAAGTATCTCCTCTACACACTAAGTACGTACACGATAAGCTAACGAAATAAAGATAAAATTACTGTGTTGAAAAACCATAATGGAATTTGGAAGACATTACATGTTTACATATTATAAGTACCTAATTTATGCTACTACAAACAAACGTACCCACAGTCCGCCTGATGGTAAGCGAAATACAAACGGACACAATAAATACTAGGTACTTAAAGGTAGCGTTATTTATCTGCCTTCTTCTGAAAAGTGGAAGTACATCCCCAGTCGGGCAGCTTCAAATATCTTAAGGGTAAAGGTACCTACCGATCAATGATATTTCAGTATCCGTGACGATTAGATCGCTGTCGCCGGCTTGCTGGCCGGCCACCATGCTTGCTATCTGACCCGTGAGGTAGCCATCGGACACTGTGCATATGAACAGCCCGGTCATAATAACATACTGTGAAATAAAACCTACACTGTATTTGGTTGTTTTATGTATTACGGAAGAGGGAATCTGTAAAGCGAAACTGGAGACCGTGAGGTACTTTATAAAATATCAAATAAGTGCCGTCACGATTTAAGAGCGCTGACCTTCTGACTGTCATGTACAGCCCTAATGTTATATATACATTCCACAAGCCCCTTCAAAATGTGTATAAATATATATAATAAATTACCTAAATATATAAGAGAGGAATATAATGTTAATAGATACAACAAACTAGTTAAGCAACTATTAATAAATTAAAAGGTACTATACTGTACAGGATTATTTAGAAGATACATTTAAGTATTTTTTTAATACAATATTGGTATTTACTTACTATTAATAGGTTTAGTTTAAATATAATACCAGTATAAAAATAAGTAAAGTATTTAAACATATGTTATAACTAAATAATAACAAATGTAAAGAAGTAATTAATATTAAATATAGTAAGTAGATAATATAAAGAAGGACATTTAGAATAGGATCTCAACATTTTATATTGTATTATAACAGATAACGCAGTGTGCGTTGTCTGTTGTAATATAGTGTAGAGAATAATAGATATTACGTTGTTGTTTAGTAATAAATAATTGTATACATATTAGGTACTTATCGATAAATATATTAATATTAATAGCTCTAGTAGTGCCTCTCACGTTGCTGTGCCCTGACAGGGTTTATGTTAGCTTTACTTGGGATACTATTATAATTAAGATTAGTATGTACCGTACATGTAAGTAACATAAATGCAATAAATAAATATAAGGTAAAGTCACCAGTCATGGACAGTATAAGCGATTTTTTTCATATTTGCTCTGTAATTTCTTTATTTTTGATACATTCTTAGGGATTTGGAGGTAAATTAAAAGCTCTTTCTCAATCACTATTTAATGTTTAATTTCAGTTTAGTACTAAGTACAATAAAATAATATAAATAAACAACACTCCTACTTAGACACCAGTAATAGACAGTAAAAATCCAGTGTTGTGTTTTAGGGCTAAAATGATAATTTATAGTCACCCTTCTTGGCACGATCCCGAGAGACACCGATTTGGGCCAAGTTTTCTACTTGTAATTAGTTTTTAGTTACTTAGTAAAGTATTTATAGTACTAAGGGCTATATTATAAAATTGATGCATTTCTATTGATAAATTATTAAATAATAACAACAACGACGATACACCATACACAAAATAAGATGATAAGTGTACCTACATCGCGATTCTAGCAAGAAATTACGATTCCCGACATCAAACGACATCACGAAACTTACAACAGTTATGGCCGCAATCAAAATGGGTGTTAGTAGTCAAAAACAGTGGTTATGATAGCTAAAATACTGGCACAACTGATCGGTATTGACACTTGAAACAAAATACTGCGAGTTGCTTTAATTTTGGTAGAAAAAACTAAAAATGTCCATCACTGGTCCGCGTCCAACATAGGTGCCGTTACCTTACTTTTATGTAAATAAAAATACAGAATAGCAACCCTTTTTTTTTGCATGACAAAGTATATCCCTATACAAAAATGTACTATATTTGGGAAAGTCACTTTTTCGAAATCTCATCCCAACCTTAACGTTTTAGTTAGTAATAAGCTCGCCCAGAAGGGTTTCCCAGGGGGTTAACAGAAGAGTTAAAGCTCTCACATTTCACCGAAAAAGATTAAGTGTTGATGTGACAGACGGTTTCTCTAGCACCGTTTCAGACACTATGCATAAGTTTCCTCACGATGTTTTCCCTGACCGTAAAGCTCGTGATATGATAATCACCGCACTTAACACAAAAACTAATAGACTACTTGAACTTAAACCACTCGGCAACTACGTGTATTTGAATGATATAATTTTACAGATTACTTAAGTATAATATATCATAAGAGTAAACCACACACCAGAGCCATCGTGAGCTCGCAGAGAACTGTCCCAGCGCGACGATGGCGAGTGGTATATAACATATTATTCTTCTATTAATATTCTAGCGTTCCGTACAAAACCGAAAATCAAAACTCTCTGCCTTGAAATACTCGAACGCGTTTTTATGCAGACGGTTCAGCATGAATTCCTAGTCGTCCCTAGTTATAATCTGACAATTATATGGAGAGATTCGGTAATGTAATAAAATAAAAATATTATTTAGTTTTATATCTTTTATTTTATATAATAATCTTAAAAATAAAACTTCTCATCTTCTCTGGGTACATTTCAAATTTTCTGTTTCGATCTGGGGGCATTATATGGCATTTTATTAAGCTTTTTTTACAGTAGTAATCATGCCTCATACATACTACATGATTGCTCATATTCGTACCACAAAGTTATTGGTACGTGCCAGCTACAGTGTTTTACATTTCCACTAAGTGTTGGGAAAGAATGAAAGGAATTATTTTACAGAAATTTCTATAGCCTGCTATGAAATTGAAAGAGACAATGTTATAAAAACTGGATAGCGCGTTCATTCCTATAAAACAAAAATAGTAACAAGTTTATAAAGTTAAATAATTATTCTAAAATTTATTGATGGGTTTAATTTTCCTATAAATCTTTTAGCGTTTTTTTAACGTGCTTGAACATATTGAAGAATTGTCTTTGCAACTATGTGACTCGTCAATTCTCTTCTGTCAACAAAGGTGGCAAAAAAATGTACAGTCTGTTTAAGGTTAAACGGCCACTACAGCCTATGACCTTGACCACCACCAGAGGGCCTAGTGTGAGTTTTTCATTGCCGCCGCCCCAAGTCCCAAGTAAATTCTGATTTGTATAGGATCGAAAACAGCGCCGTCTGTCAGCCTAAAGATAACACTATTGAGAGCCCATACAAATCTACGTTTACGATCGCACTAGGCAGGCACTCAGTGGCACTCACGCATTGCCCACATTTTAAGGAACGGCATCGCTATGCCTATATCTTACAAGATAACACGTACAATAACACGATGTATGATTAAAATGCAGTAGCTTATTCTCCACGTATTATATTAATGAATAGCAATAATGTATATCTATACAATAAATAAAATGTAAGTGTCTGTACTAACAGCTTTCCACTTTACAACAGGTTATTTACATTAAAAAAACAATTAAAAAAATCTGTCTGTCTATCAGTCGGTCTGTCTGTCTGTCTGTTTGTTCCGGGTAGTCTCGGATACTGCTAGACCGATTTAAGCGGGACTTTAACTGACAGATAGCTGATGTTTCAAGAAGTAACTCAGGCTACATTTATTTCTACGCAGGTGAAACCGCGGGGCAAAGTTAGTGTTAAATAAATATGCAACAAAATAATGGACACATTCTAACAACGGATATATACGTCACATATTGGACCTGTGTGAAGTTGGCAACTGAACGGAATAAAAAAATTTTTTCGTCATGTATTCGATTGTACCCGGTATGTACCGGATTGTACCGCTTTTTAAATCCCCATATCTCGGGGCCCGTTGAGGTACAAACGAAACAAAAAACGGTACAATCCTCTACGTGCTGGGTACAATCGAATGGCATTTACAAACTTTCAATATTTTATACGTAGTTGCCAAAATATTAGCCCACTATAACTTTTACCCCCTAGGGGTACAAGCGATTTAAAAAGCGGTACAATCCGGTACATACCGGGTGTTAAATTTATTGAAGTATGCAAGAAGGCCGGGACCTATTTTGCTGCTGGCCTTCTACAATTAATTAAAAATAATGTTTCTAAATTTGAAATAATTCCGATTTTCTTTTGTTTTTTCTTCTTACACATTATTGTTGTTGCTATCGAAGATTTATATTGATATAGAAACCTATCTTATTATTGTTTAATATTATTTTGTTGTATTTTGATTTGGTGAAATATAAGATTGCATGTCAGCCATAATTTTTATTGTTTTGGGATAACGAGACGGCAATATCTACAACAAGATTGAGGAAATTATTTATGTACAAACTTTGGGTTTGTTCACCGGGTACAATCGAATACATGACGAAAAAATTTTTTTTATTCACTTCAGTTGCCAACTTCACACAGGTACATATCGGTAGTTATGCTGCTGCACAACATACCATCACGTCCAGCTATAACTTGACTTATTGAGTACGACGTTATAGAGAGGCGTATGGCCGTATTGACAGCTAAGAGTACGGTTGCTGTGCCACAACAAATCGATTATTTTTGACATCTTTGACAGCTCTCGGTTGTGAACTAAGTACCATAGTTAAAGAAAAAAAATCGCTACTGAATACCTACGTTGTTTGCGCACGTCATTTTACGTCATTTCGCTTAAAAATCAATACTGTCGAGATATTCTGTAAGGTTTCTCGGCGTAGCACTCGACGTCTAGTCAGTTTTAAAGATACGAAATTGAACCTTATCCTCTATGTATTTATATGACGCTTGAAGTCGAGTTCAACGCTGAGAATCCTTACAGAATAACACGGCTGTAGACCTAGATAAAGTAAAATTCTCCCGTGCTTGCTTAAATAAAAACAGTACAAAATGTATGGAAATTACATTAATCAGTCATTGTCAGTCTGATATTGTCATACCCATACATTATGTATCGTTGTTATTAGCGAAGCGTGAACATTATGCTTTGTCTGCAGGCCCGGTTCATACCTACGTTTCGACAGCTAATATAGTGACGTGAAATCGTCTTCAATATAAAGTAATAACTCTGAATGTGTTCAGAACTCATAATTTAAATTTTTCAGTTGTTTTAGATGGATAAAACGAAATAAAAAACTAAGGAATCCTGTAAATAGAATCTTCTATCTATCTAAATTACAACGAACTACAAGAACATTTATATTACCTATATTTATTACATATTACATATATAGTACCCTTCATGGGCAAGTCCGACTCGCACTTGGCCCCTATTACTATGGTTTGCGTTATGTAGTGACATGGAAACCTCATAGCCCAGGGACATTACTGTTCAAAGAATGCCTAGTGGGGTTGACGTTAACGCAGTTTCGTATGTTTCTGTGGGCACAGATGGCATGAATTTATTAAAATAATCCAAATATTTAATCAGATTGTATTAGCTAGCTTTCAATGAGTTAATAGATTTTAATACATTACACTGTCTTTGTGAAGAATAAGAATCTGAGTGCCTAATGCGATTATCTTAAAATCGACGTCTGCTGATGGCTGTGGCTGTGTGACTATTTTGATCCCATATTTATGTGCAGTGATTTCATACCACGTGCTTAACTGTGAAGGAAAATATCGTGAGGAAACCTGCATATGTCTAGAAGTAATCACAGAACAAATTACAGTAGGTAAATAACTTGTTTATCTTTGGCCCTATCTATGTCTGTACCCTATATTATGATTCTTGCAAATAAATACTTACGTTAGTTTAAATGCTCACTGCATTCTATATAAGTATCTTGGAATCAGATTTTGACATTCAATACCCTAATTATCTCTGTGTACTTAATCAAAATCGCAGAATAGCCGACAAACATATAAAATTAATAATTGGTAAACTTAAATGAGTGAGGATTGACCACGGGGTTCGAAGGACCTATGGTCGATGGAGTATGAATACGTGTTCTAAACTGTGTTAGATAGACTGTATAAAATAAAACGAATAGTTATATGGTGTTTGTGTTTTTCTGTGGATATGCCATTGGAACTCTGTGATCAATTAGTAATAGTGTCTGTGGAAAACTCTACTTTGTATGAAATATTGTCAACCTTTAGAGAGAATCATTAAGAGGGCCGTGGTGGCCTCGGGGTTTAAGCAGTCGCCTGCAACGCAAGCGACGGAAGTTCGAATCCCAGCGGAGCCTGTACCAATGAGTTTTTCTAAAAAACTTATGTACAGTGATTTCACACCACGTACTTTACGGTGAAGGAAAACATCGTGAGGAAACCTGCATATTTCTGAGAATTCAAAGACGTATGTATAGTGCCTGAGACGGCGATAGACTCACCATCTGTCACATTGGCACTTAGTCAAATTCGGTGAAAAGTGGGTGTTGTGATAACAATACCTCTGCCTACCCCTTCGGGGAATACAGGCGTGAGCATATGTATGTATGTATGTCATTAAGAGGGATTTTGAACGTCTTAAGGACCGTTACCGTCACGACTGTGCGTGCAATACCTTTTTGCAACGTGTTCAAAGTACTTGTATACTATAATATTGTACTACAATAAACGTTCTACAAGTTGACTTTCCTCATTTCACACAGTGGAAAGTTTCAGACATGCGCAGCGACTTCCAACCGCATAGTCAGGCGCCATAGTTTGTACTCTATCGGAGCGTGCGTTATCTCGTCTGTGAGAGCTTAGGTATGTGTGAGTGAATTTACCTAGTGCAGCGCAAGGAATTTCGAATCATAGCTAAAGCGAACTGCGGAATTTTCTGCATTTTTCATTTGAGACAATTTATAATGTATTTGTAGCATGTAAACGACCTCTCAGCTTTCTACTGTACCTATTCACCACGTGGATGACGTACATCATTTTATTAGCATAGCTGGGCCATTAATATAGTTAAATCACTTAGGTATTAGTCAGGGGCTATTATTATAAATATACTCACGCCATACCAGAAGGGGTAAGCAGAGGTTTTGTAACAACAACAACCACATTTCATCGAATGAGCGCTTTTTCACCACGATATCGTCCGCCGATATCGGTCAGTGTTAGGGCGTTACTCTTCTTATTGCCATACTTTTCAATATTTGACTATAATTAAAATATCAATATAGGCTGGTGATAGGGAATGTCTGAATATACATTTTACAAAATTTACTTGATTTTAATTCACTTAAAGGTTTCAAATTGGGAAAATAAAAATGCTAATGCTCGTACTTTAGTGGAAATAGCGGATATTTATTGCTTGTATATGTTTAGGTTTGTAGTTAAAATAGCAATTATGACTTCCCAAATAACTTAATTGATTTAATATGTCCTGTCACATTCTATTTAACGTGCTGAACTATGCAACACAGATTCACCTGCACTGTATCGTCGCCCGATATAGTCCTGACACAGTGTGAAAACGTTCAGTAGTAATTGTATCAAATTAAGTGATTATGATTAAGTACCACCATGATAGGGTGAGTCCATCGTCTCAGGTACTTTACATTCGTCTTTGAATAACTTCTCAGACATATTGTTTCCTGACGAAGTTTCCCTCCATCGTAAAAGTCGTGGGGTGGAATCACTAAACTTAAGCTTTTTTGGAAAAACTTTTTCGAGACGACGGGATCCGAACGAAGTGACGAGGACGTCGTCGTCAAGCGACGCAAGTTCGAATCCCAGCGGGGCCTGTACCAATGAGTTTTTCTAAAAACCTTATGTACAATGATTTCACACCACGTGCTTTACGGTGAAGGAAAACATCGTGAGGAAACCTACATATTTCTGAGAAGTAATTCAAAGACGTATGTATACTGCCCGAGACGGCGATAGACTCACCATCTGTCACGTTGGCACTTAATCAAATTCGGTGAAAAGTGGGTGTTGTGATAACAACACCTCTGCCTACTCCTTCAGGGAATACAGGCGTGAGCATATGTATGTTTGTATAATGGGCGCATTTTGATTCCATTTCAAGAAAATCTAATGTATTCCTTGAAGTTCCTTCCTATGAAGTTCAACTGTGCAAAAAGAGCTGAGACAAACACCTCATTTGTATATAATTTACTTGAGTACAGTACCTGGCAATATATATTGCACATCGATCCTGGAAAGAGACAATCTCCTAATTTTGGTTTCGTAGAACATTATCTTGCCGGCTACGGTAACTTTGGCAAAGGGGAGGTTGCTCAGTCAACGTAAATGTATAGAATATAAAGGGAAGGATTGAATTGAATTTCACAAAATAATACTCGTTCTGTATGTACTTCTTATAATGTACACTTACTGTCCACAGGGAGAGAAGGGCTTAAAGATAGGCATCAATATAAACTTAATGAAACATACATAGAATTTGTAATTATTTAATATAAAATAACGAAAACGGTACCTACCTACTTATGAACATTGAATACAGATAAATAATCTTTAACAATTTCTTTACATTATCTAATCCGTATATTTATCCAATGTACAACGATATGTAAAATGATAAAGGAACAAGAATCAAACCAACACCTTGTTTTGTTTCGCTTCCAACAAATTATCCATATTTTCAAAACTATCATTTTTAAAATATAACTCTATCTCTTGTAAAGTTCTCCCTTTAGTCTCGGGCAAATATAGCCACAAAAGACATAAACATATAAGTGATAATATTCCGTTTAAGAAAAATACTCCGTAATAATGCAATATCTTAAATAATGTTAACGATGTCAGAATAGCTACAAACACCAAAGCTCCACCGATAGAACCAAACGCGAACAAGCAATAAGTTTTAATGTCTAATGGGAAAATTTCTCCAAACAAGGATTCCATTGTCGGGTACGGGCCGCTATGTAACGCTACAATATATAAAGCTAACAGAGCCGAGTTAACAAAGGGGAAATAAGAGCTGTTTTCGGGCATAATATAAAGATAACCACTCAAAATAATCAACAACGACGCAGCAATGAAACCTCCAACGAGAAGTAAAGTCCTTGTTTGGAGCTTACTTCTTAAAAAACAAGATATAATCGAACCCAAAATTAAGAATCCATCCACAAGGACAACAGATGACAACACTGACGTGTCATCTGTAATGTCCTTTATAATTGTAATTGCATACGTATTTATCATTAACCCTCCAGTTGATACTCTATAGAAATGTATTATAATGGTGAGAGCAGCGATTTTCCAAAAGTATCTTTTCTTCATGGCTGTTGTTATTTTCTTCAACACAGCACCAATTGGCTTGCAATTATTGATGAATTTCACTTGTTTTGCTTTTTCAACCTCAATAAGTAGCAGTAATTCTTTTTCCGTTTCCGCGCTCTTCCCATTCAGTTGCCTAAATGCAATCTTACATTCATCAAATCTTCCCTTATAAGCCAACCACGTTGGACTCTCGACCCAGAAGAATGGCAGTACAGCCGACAAGCCTGCTGGGATCACTCCTAGGACCGCAACTGTTCTCCAATGTAGTAAAATACCAAGAATGTGCGATATAGTGATTCCAGTAACGAATCCTATTGAGATAACAATATGTGTAAACATTCCCCTTGTATTTGGTGAAGTATACTCAGCGACTGATACGATACTCAGGGATAGAACTCCTCCGAAGAATACCCCTACAATGATTCTAGAGACAATGAAAATGGCGGCGTGATGTGCGAAGTAGGTGATGATCCAGTTGACTACTACTGGGATGGACAGCATGGTGACAGCTCGTCTTCGGCCATACTTCTCTGTCACGATGGCGGCCAGCGCGAAGCCAGCGATGCATGTCGCGTGTACTGTTGACGCTGTAATAAAACAATATTTTTTAAAATTATTATTATTCTTTTTTTTTTAAATTATGTATACATGATGTTGACCTGTTTAAGCACACGCTTTCGAAGAATATCAAAATATGATACACATATTCCTACGTATTCTTTGATGTCGAGTGCGACGTGCGAAACCTTACAGAATAACGCACATGGTCTCAAAGACGTTGGATATTTAGAGAAGCGGTTATAACGCTTAGCAATGTTTTATACGAAGATACTATTACTGTAGGTCTAAAAAGGCCACTTTGGGAGAATCATGATGTGATCCGAATATGATTCATCATCGAAATGACAAAATGGTCTCTTAGGTGCAATTCATATTATGATTATTTAGGCACCATTAATGGACAGTAAAACTCCAGTGTTGTGTTTTAGGGCTAAAATGATAATTTATAGTATGGGTTGTATTATAAAATTGATGCATTTCTATTGATAAATGATTAAATACACAAAATATGATGATAAGTGTACCTACATCGAGATTCTAGTAATAAATTACGATTCCCGACACCAAATGACACCGCGAAACTTACAACCGTTATGGCCGTAATCAAAATGGGTGTCAGTAGTCAAAAACATTTGTTATGACAGCTAACATACTGGCACAATTGATCGGTATTGGCATTTAAAAAAAAACCGCGCGTTTGCTTAATTTCGCTTGCCACACAAGCGCCGTCAGTTCGGATGCCGTCGACTCGAATAAGAATTTCCAAAAAAAGCTTAAGTGCAGTGATTTCACCCCGCCTGCTTTACGATAAAGGAAAACTTCGTGAGTAAACCTGCATATGACTGAGAAGAAATTCAAAGACGAATGTAAATTGCCTGAGACGATGGATTGACAGAGTGATGTCACATTGGGTACTCAATCATATTCGGTGAAATTTTAACATCACCTCTGCTTACCCCCTCGGGGACCTGGGATGACGTGAGCATATTCATTTTTATATTAATAACTAGCTGTGCCCCGCGGTCTCACCCGCGTAGACTTAATTTTATGGGTGGATTTTTTCTCGGAACCCTAACAAAAAAAAAGTATCTTAAGTTAGTCCTTGTAACATCAACTACCTGTCAGTGAAAGTCCCGTAGAAATCGGTCCAGACTTTTCAGAGTTTACTCGGAACAAACAGACAGACAGAGTAAATGTTGAAAATTTGTTTTTTTTTGTATGTACTTTCATATGCATTAAATGGAAAGCTGTTTATTTGAAATTACAAACAGAAACTTAATTTCGTACTTATTTGTAAATGTATATTTCGGGATATAGTATCCCTATGTCCTTCTCCTGGTTCTAAGCTACCTCCCCACAAATTTTCAGCCAAATTGGTTCATCTGTTCTTGAGTTATAAATAGTGTAACTAACGTGTGAGAAGGACATAGGATACTATATTCCGAACTATACATATAGATAAAAATTAAGTGTCTGTTTGTAATTTCAAGTTAACAGCTTTTCACTTAATGCATATGAAAGTATATAATGTAAGTACATAAATAAACAAATTCTTAGCATTTTCTCTGTCCGTCTGTTTGTCTGTCTGTTTGTTCCGGGTAAACTCTGAAACGTCTGGACCGATTTCTACGGGACTTTCACTGACAGGTAGTTGATGTTACAAGGAGTAACTTAAGATACTTTAATATGTTAGGGCTCTGTGAAAAAATCCACCCATGAAATTAAGCCTACGCGGGTGAAACCGCGGGGCACAGCTAGTTTATATATATATAGAAGATTTGTAATTTATCTGGTACGCTTACCAAGCCACGTAATTTCGCTATCGCTCAGAGGTAGATCCTTGTCACCAGCTTGCTGAGCAGCCACCATGCTCGATATCTGTCCCGTGAGGTACCCATCAGATATCGTACATACGAGCAAACCAGACAGAACGACCAACTGAAAATAAATTAACACCGTACAGCGAATTTCTCTACACTATTCTACAAATTAAAACACTTAAGAAACACACCCGCTGCATTATTATAATCAGTATTATAAAATTAGCACAGACGTGATTCAGTCTGCATTCACACCTCCATAACAACTAAGAAAACATGCATATATACGTACCTACTTACATACAGGTAAATAAAAGTAAAGTATCTGTTTGTAATTCCAACATAGCGTTATTAAGTATAACTTATGCATGAAAACATACGGTACTTACATAAAAAAGACAAATTTTATTTCTTTTCTCTAACGTACAAACTGTTTATTTATTTATTTTATTGACACACCAACAGTTAATAGGCCGAAAAAATAATTAAACAATTTTGTAATATATGGTCTAGCCTAGTCACTAATAACAGGTGTGAGACAGCATTCACAAATAACATTATTGGAAATATATTAAGGTTAGAGTTAAGATGTGCTGTAGTTTTATCTTATAATAATGGAATCGAATTTACAAATACTCGATTAGTGAAAATTTTTGTAACGAGGTGACAATGATAGATGAGAAACTATCTCTAAAAATGTCCAAACTGTTTGTTCCGGCTTATCTCTGAAACGACTGAACCGGCAAATACCTGATGCCACAGTGAGTAGTATAGGCTATCGTTACGTATTTTAGGTCTACGCGGGTGAATCCGCGAGGCAGAGCTAGTTTTAATAAAATAAAATACATATGTTGGCGCTATTATTGTGAAAATAATATAAATAGTGTTCAGTCAATAATGAACAAAGAATGCATTGAATGGGCGCAGTAAATGATGAGTGCTTAGGTGTATATATGAAATACACTATAGGTGTTTAATTGCAATGCTATTGAATGCAATAGGCATTACAAAACAACTGTCAACGAATGAGCACGATTCAAAATCGAGTTATGAAAAATCGGACATACCGACCTACGAGTAAATTTCGTGATTATTTTTTACATGAAGAGCCGTGGTGGCCTCGGGGTTGAGCAGCCGCCTGCTACTCAAACGACGCAAGTTCGAATCCCAGCGGGGCCGGTACAAATAAGATTTTTTAAAAAAAACTTACGTACAGTGATTTCTCACCACGTGCTTTACGGTGAAGAAAAACTTCGTGAGAAAACCTGCATATTTCTGCGAAGTAATTCAGACGTATGTATAGTGTCTGAGACGGCGATAGACTCACCATCTGTCACGTTGGCACTTAATCAAACTCGGAAAAGTGGGTGTTTTGATAACAACACGTCTGCCTACCCCTTCGGGGAATACAGGCGTGAGCATATGTATGTAATTTTTAAATCTTTACAGATAAATACAATTGAAGTGTCTATTTGTAATTCCAAAATAACAGCTTTTTACTAAATGCAGAATTATGAAGGTATATAAGTACGGTACAGAATTTTTTTTTCATTTTTTCTGTCTGTCTGTCTGTTTGCTCCGGGAAATCTCTGAAACGACTAGATACATTTTATCAGGACTTTCACTGGCAGATAGCGAATGTTAGAACGAGTAGCTAAGACAACTTTTTATAAAATCTTCAAGTTTCCGCAAGTCACCCTTGAAGTTAAGTCTAAGCGGGTAAAACCGCGGGGCACAGATAGATCGTAAATATAATAATTGAATTATGAAAAAGTGGATATCGCCTCGGGGAACTTTCTTGGAGGATGTAAGCTCTCGTCACTTGGAGTACCTACCCATGGTCATAACGACAGTAGATAGAGTCGAATTTGAGGCAGCATTGGCTGCAGCGGAAATCCACCTGCATCACAGATATTAAATTAAATCTCACGTGAGTGACTCATCGCTTCATGTGATGGCGCTTCAAATGCCATATATACACAGAGCAAAGAATTATTATAATACTAGCGGTGCCCCGCAGTTTCACCCGCATACACTTAATTTTATGGGTGGCCGCGGAACTCTTAATATTTTTAATTAAAAGTAGCCTAATTACTCCTTGTAACATTAGCTATCTGCCATTGAAAGTCCCTTTCAAATCGATCCAGATGTTTCGGATATTAGCCGGAGCTAACAGACAGACAGACAGACAGAAAAAAAATGGTTTTTCTATGTCAATACCGTATATACAGACCAAATAAAAGACTCCAGGTGCTCGAGGTTTAGCTCCGTCGTCAGGGCCGCGATGGACAGAATCCGATGGAAACAAATAGTTCACTCCAAGTGTGGACCTCTTGTTGATGACCACGATCATGAGGGAGCGACTAGAGAGAGAACCGTGTATACTTATGATATGTATACTGTTATACCTATGCTATGAAAGTATTTACACAAAAGATGTAATTTTGGAATAACAGACTCTTAAATTTTATTTATCTGTATGTATGTAAGTATGTATGTATCTTTATGTATGTATGTAAAGCAGAATGCCCAAGAGCCGGCCTGGTCCATAAATATCTTATATATACATGTACATAGGGATATGTACATGTATGTATAGATGTATATAGATGAAATGAATGTCACAAACTGTGTTATGTTCGGAAAGTTTATATACCTATCGCTGCAATTTTTTTTATCTCAATCTATAAACAAATATTTCAATTGTAATGTTGTTTGGTATTTTTAAGGTAGGACATTGTGATTGAAGCCGTGGTGGCCTCGGGGTTTGAGCAGTCGCCTGCTACGCAAGCGACGCAAGTTCGAATCCCAGCGGGGCCTGTACCAATGAGTTTTTCTAAAAAACTTATGTACAGTGATTTCACACCACGTGCTTTACGGTGAAGGAAAACATCGTGAGGAAACCTGCATAGTTCTGAGAAGTAATTCAAAGACGTATGTATAGTGCCTGAGATGGCGATAGACTCACCATCTGTCACGTTGGCACTTAATCATCTTCGGTGAAAAGTAGGTGTTGTGATAACAACACCTCTGCCTACCCCTTCGGGGAATAAAGGCGTGAGCATATGTATGACATTGTGATTTCAAGGTAGGGCTACCACAATGCCCCCAGCTATGGCCGTATCAGGGTTCTCGCGTATTCTCATAAAAACCGCCACAGACGACATTTGACATTCAAGCAAACTCATAGATAATCAATCTCACGAATCGCTGATCAATCCACAGTGAGCACATAAAGGCCACGAAAGTAATTGAAAACCGTTTGTTTGTTCGCACGTGATAATGGCGCTATTGTAACGTTCTGGCGGTCATTACTCAAAGTCATAGATACTTATATTAATTAATATCTATGGTAATGAGGCCTCTTTGTTCGGAAAATGGGAAGCTCAGGGTACGATGGTGATCGTGAAGTGATTAATTTGAATTGAAACACATAGTCCATGCATATGAGAATTCAATTTAACAAAGAAAAATCCGGCCAAGTGTGAGTCGGACTCACGCCCTCAGGGTTCCGTTTTATCATCATAAATAGAATTGAATTATCTGCTTTTCATTAAATCCATATGAATAACCATCTGTCTGTCTGTTTGTTCCAGCTGATTTCCAAAACGTTTAACGATTAACATTCACTGGCAGCTAGTGTTATAAGGAAGTAACTCAGGGTACTTTTATTTAAAAAACAACAGGTTGAATCCGCGGGGCACCGTTAGTTACCTATAAAAACGGCAAAAAATCACGCTTGTTGTGTGGGAGCCTCCTTAAACAGGATGTACACTTTTAAGGCGTACATTTTGGGAATGCGGCCCTTATCTTATATATAAAATTTCCATGTCACAATGTTAGTTACGAAACGGCAGATTTGTATGAACTTTTGTGTGCAGATCGGGTAGGTCTGAGGTCTAAATGATAAGGGTGACCACCCCAAAAAAATATATGACAATACAACGTTTGCCGAGCACAGCTAGTAATCATATATTATAGACTTCATTCAAATTCTAGTTTTTTTTATTTACTTATTTATGTAAGTACCGAAGTACCTACTAGAGGAGCTGGTCGCACAGTTGCTATTGCGCATATCATTCGCTCAGCGCAGTTAAGCAACCCTAGCCCTAGCCAGTAATTGGATGGGTGACCGCCCGAGTTCCCTCCGTGCCTCGGAGAGCACGTTAAGCCGTCGGTCCCGGTTGCCAATTTATCATCTTAGGCAATCGTTACAGGTCAGTCGGAGGCCTAAAATAATCTGACAATTGGTTTAACCCAGATCACAGATGTTCCTCGTTAAAGGGGTTGCGAAGGTCAGATGGCAGTCGCTTCGTATAAAAATCAGGTGATCAGCCGCATCGGGTTGAATCAAGTGCCGACCCCAACAGTGTACGGGAAAAGGCCAGGGAGATGATGACCGAAGTACCTACTTACTACGTTCATGCATTTAGTAAAAAGCTATTCATTTGAAATTACAATCACTGAATGTTTATCTGTATGGACATAATAGAAGTGAATGAATTCATTGATAATATTTGTTTGTAAGTAGCTAGCGGACGTTTCCGTGGTAGTACGGGGATAAAATAAAGCCTATGTTACTTGCTGATGATGTAGCTATCCAATGGTGAAAGAGATTTTGAAATCGGTCCAGTAGTTTTTGGGCCTATTCATTACAACCAAACAAACAAAGTTTTCCTCTTTATAATATTAGTGTAGATGTGTGAAAAAGTGACTGACTCAGAGGTCTAATGGTCGCAAATGCTAGTTCGGAATACAAGGTCCTGGTTTTGATCCCTGGGTCGGACATTGGGCTCTCTGTGATTTCCCAATAGAAGCCCGGAGCCTGGATGAGTGTCAGGATAATGGCAATAGGCTCGCCTCCTATTACATAGGACAAACCTGGCGAAATGTAAATTTTCTATAAGTACACCTCTGCCTACTCCTTGGGGAGCAGTCGCCTGCTACGCAAGCGATGCAAGTTCGAATCCAAGCGGGGCCTGCACAAATAAGTTTTTATAAAAAACTTATGTATTTACAGATTTCATACCACGTGCTTTACGGTGAAGGAAAACATCGTGAGGAATCCTGAACATGTCTGGATAACAAGATATTCAAAGACGTAAGTATGTATAGTGCCTGAGACGATGATAGACTCAGCATCTGTCATGTTGGCACTTAATCATCTTTAGTGAAAAGTGGGTGTTGTGATTACAATACTTAGAGAAAATGCAAAATTATATGTAAAAGTGAAAGTGTGCAAATGTAATAATTTCATGAAAATGTGTTTCAAATAAATACTGAAGCTACATTATTTACCTACTATACTTTTAGAATACTTAAATTCATTTTGTGGAATTAAACTAGATCAGTGTTTTCCAGCATTTTTGAAACCGCCATCCCCTTGTGGTATGGTGTAGTGTGGTCGTAAGTTTACATAATGTACACAGCTGGGCACACAAAGAACCAAATTCATACTGCTTGGCACACGTTCTTACATCCTGTATCTACGAGTATTTTCTATAGAGAGCCGTGGCGGCCTCGGGGTTAGAGCAGTCGCCTGCTACGCAAGCGACGCAAGTTCAAATCCCAGCGGGGCCTGTACCAATGAGTTTTTCTAAAAAACTTACGTACAGTGATTTCACACCACTTGCTTTACGGTGAAGGAAACATCGTGAGGAAACCTGCATATGTCTGAGAAGTAATTCAAAGACGTATGTATAGTGCCTGAGACGGCGATAGACTCACCATCTGTCACGTTGGCACTTAATCAAATTCGGTGAAAAGTGGGTGTTGTGATTATAACACCTCTGCCTACCCTTTCGGGGAATACAGGCGTGAGCATATGTATGTATGTTTTCTATGCCCCATACTTAGGTCGATAGAATGTCCAACTTTGTATTTGTGAAAAGTCTTTCTTCTACAAAATAAACACCAAATGATGTGTTCTTAATCAATTCAATTCTACACTTTCCAATAATATGCAAATGCAAATTTATTAAAAAACACTATTACCTTTCGAACATGATGATTATTCAGCATTGTGTCAATTGAAGAGCGATGTTTGAAACGCGTGTTAAGTATGAGGTGTTCTTGTTGCAATGATATCCAACTTAAACAAAAGACAAGTTATCAAATTACCTGTGAACAATTAAACTTAATCAGGTGTCAAGAAAACAAGAAATTGCTTCACATATTATAATGATTAATGGTATCATGAATCTTAAGCACCTAGAAATACGGTTGAAAACAAGAGAATAAATATAGGTAAGCTTGGTTTATACTTGAATACTAAATCGATAATTAGTGTTTTTTCAGAGTGGGTTTTGTAATACCTCCTTTGATCCTTTCACAGTCTTTCAGCTTGTTTGAAGAGTCCTTCTGGGAAGGCTCAAAGATAGGTACTTTGCAAAGTGTCTACAGATCCGATCCATATCCAGAGGCACACAGGGAAAATTATTATATTGTCCAGTTTTCCTGTAGGTACAGGCAGCGTCACGAGTTTTGAGCGCTCCTTATACCTAACTGCTCATGGGAAGAGATCGCGATGGCCTCTGTGTGTCCTGCGTACATGCAGGTTTCCTCACGATGTTTTCCTTCACCGGTGTGAAATAACTGCACATAAGTTTTTAGAAAAACTCATTGGTACAGGCCACGTTATAACAAAGACCGTAATAGGTACTAGGTCATACTTAAAATAATATATAGTGCTGAAATTATTAATACAACACAACCCCGACTCTCCCGAGCGGTCGGGTTTTAAATCTTACCCTTTCGTTAATAGAAAATTATGAAAAGTGTCAGTAGTTCGGTTGACCGAACTGCTTGGTCGGACGCTAATCGTCACCAATTTATGTTTAAAGAAAACAGAGCTTAAGAAATGTACCTAAAACCTAATCTATCTTTTTATATTCTACATTTAAATTGCAAATGGAAACGAACTCCAATTGTTAATTATTCATTAATTTTATGTATAAAAAAACCTTGTTAATTAAATTGTCCGTTTATATAATTTGTCTTATCTATGTAGTTCTGTTTGTCATACAAGGTAGGTATAAAAAATAATTGAATTTAATTTCGAAATATACATACAACGGTAATTGAAATGACCTTATCACATTTCAATTAAAATTGTATTTGTATCACGTTCGGGCAGTTTCGCTAGAGCTTACAAAATACCAATTTTATTATATGTCTAACTAGCTGTGCCCTGCAGTTTTACCCGCGTAGACTTGAAAGTAGCCTAAGTGACTCCTTGTAATATTAGCTATCTGCCAGTGAAAGTCCCGTTAAAATCAGTCCAGCCGTTTCGGAGATTAGCCGGAACAAACACACAGATATATTTTTTTTAAGTCGGTAGTTATTACCTTACCGTATGAGGCCCCAACTATCCGTATACAATTTCAACGAATCGGTTGAGTACCCCTATCACGAGTTTGCCACCGTTTTCGTAATCTATACTCGATAGCGTCACGCGCAATATTTGTATACGATATTTTAGTTCTTCACGTCACCGCTGGGAGTCGTTGCACAATTTCTCATACTAATATTCGGCGAAGACGAGTGAGACTAGCGAGTATAGATAACAAAACGGTGGCAAACCCGTGACAGGGGTACAGCTGCTTATCAATGAAAAGAATACATACAGACACAAGATATTTTCAGATTTATTATGGAAATATTAATAATAGTAGGTAGGTATAGATAAATAAAAACACCTACAAATATGTTTTGTTATTCACATAGTAGAATGAGTAATTTAGTAACCATTTTACAGAGGGTGCGAGTTTTTCACTGCCGCCGTCACAAGTCACCGCGTCGACGTAAACGGAGATTTGAATAGGATCGAAACAGCGCCGTCTGTCGGCCTAAAGATGACACTATTGTGAGCCCATACAAATCTGCGTTTACCTCGACGCGATGACTTGTGACGGAGATTTTAAGAAAATTAGTACCAACGTTTTTTTCTTAAAACCTATGTACAGTGATTACACACCACTTGCTTTACGGTGAAGGAAAACATCGCGAGGGAACCTGCATAAGTAATTCAAAGACGTATGTATAGTGCCTGAGACGGCGATATACTCACCATCTGTCACGTTGGCACTAAATCGTCTTCGGTTAAAATTGGGAGTTGTTATTACATCACCTCTGCCTACCCCTTCGGGGTATGAGCATATGTATATATAATATAGGTTAAATAACAAAAACATATAATTTTTATTTTCGTTTATATTTTCATAAGTAAAAAGAGCATGTTCAAATAATTGTAGGTAACATGTAGGTATATTATTATTTCAAAACTAAATCAGCAGAGTCGAAGGCACACAGTTTCCCATTTGCATGTGAGCATAACGAGCTCTATTCCCGCATTATGTACATACCTTTATACAAGCATTAAACATTACCTAAATAAACAATAGCTTTGGTGAGGGAAACACATGGTGACGACAGACACAGCGTTACCAACTGAGTCGTAAGGCCGTAACCGTTTAATTTTGGTAGGAATCCGTTTGGGTGCAACCTCAAGCAGCCGCTCGTCGCTCGTTTTCAGCGACAATCTGGTCGAGCGACCCCATTTTAAATCGCTCGTCGCTCGTTTGGTGATGGTGGCATTTTTCGTGATTCAAAGACGTGCCAAAAGTTCAAGTAGAGAGAATGAGTGTACCCGATCCAGAAATACTAACGGTTGATGGAATCGCTTCGCCATATGTGGTAGTTAGATAGATGATAGATAGATCATCTATCTATCGTATATCATATATCTATATCAAGTTGGTGACGAGGCATTCCAATTAACAGACTACTTATACTCTCGATACTTCCCAGCGACAAAGCTCAACATTTTCAGCTTTATCGCTACATATCACGTGACCAGATTTGTCGCTGCAATCGAGCGACGATCGACTCCAGCGACAAAGCTCAACAATTTCAGCTTTGTCGCTACATTTGTCGCTGGAAACGAGCGTCGAGCGGCTTGATTAGGTTGCCTCATCACTAGCTTCTGATTGGTCGTAGCATCATACCGCCGCGCTGCCGTCGTCGCTTATTCGTTATACTTATCTATATGCGCCTATAACCATCTCACGCACATCACTATGCGGCTCCATAAGACCCACAAGTGCGAACGAGATAGACTAAGTGAAATGATTTATGGCCGCACGACTCAGTTGGTAACGCGATGACTTTAGAAGCAACTTAACACAAATCTAAGTAGATTTGTTTGATTTATGCAAGCATTTGTTTTTCGAAAAATTTAGCATCTGTACCCTAAGTACAGGCTTTGATACCTTGCGTTTAGCACTTTTTAGTATGGAGACGCATAACTTCCTACGTTCGTTAACGTTCCCATACAAAATGAGGCGAAAATACGCAGGCGACATCCATGTTTAAACCATGGAACCCTGTTGCGTTGTTCTTCACGACATCTCGACGTCGAGTCCCCAATTTCAATCATAGGAAATTGATACATAATACATGCGTGGTAAAGTACAATGTGGTATGGATGACATTGTTAGTTCAGCACCGGCAGTCGAGATATCTTACAGATATATATATATATATATATATATATATATATATATATATATATATATATTTATATCATCCTGCTGAACTGTGCTTAACGTAAGTTTGTGTAGCAAATCGCAAAACCATGTTCCCCCTTTCACTAAAGCCCATAACATAATAATTCTCTCGCTGTACAATGATTATTGCTGTTACAAAAACTAATTAAATTAAATTAACGTCGCAACACTCAAGTCGCCTTAACTCTACTTACGATTACAAATATTGGCATAAAATAAAAAAAATATCTCTGTTCATTTGAGGCACGTTATTATTATTCTCATTATGTCAATAATTACATAACAGTAAGTAAATTTTTTACTTAAAATTATGAATAAAATAACATAAAAATATTATACTTCATGTACCATCTCTTACATTATTATAAAAATATTTAAACCATGGCAAGTCTACGTGTACAACTGTTGGGTTCGGAGGAACGGACGCTCGCCGAAACACAAAATAATAAGGTCACAGAAGAGCGGCTTCGTACATTGGTCGGGATTTGTGACAATCTGCCAATACACGGAACGACCTTCTCTATGTATTTTGCGGCCAATAGTGTGGTATTCGATATTTTAAAGAACCAAACTACTTTAGCCTATTATTGTTTCGTGGACCAAACGCATCCATTGTAATATAATATAGTATGTATATAAACATCAAACATCGCAAAAAAAAAATATTCCAGCGACTGTCCGTTTATCCGAGGTTTATCCAATACTAGCTAGCCGAATTACGATTTACATAAGCGAACTACAATGTTTAGACTCTTCTTTATTTTAATATAGTAAACGTTTACTTTCCGGGTTTGTGTTACCCGTTACATTGTTAACAACCCAATTTCTTAAAACCTCAGTCGTATAAACGCATTTTTTGAAATTTTTCACAACCTGTATAATGATGTATACACCGAATAGGTACTAATGTACGAGATAGTCAATTAACTAAATCTTTTTGCGGCGTATATGTTAACCGTATTGTTTATTACTCGAGAAATTCTCCTTCAGACAAAGCTTCGCAGATCCCAGCCCGAATGGATAGACTGTGTTTTGCATACACGAATACATTCTCGAAATTAAAAATAAACTTCAAAACATGCCGTAATTAAAAGATAAGATCGGATTGAATCACTAAAAAATTACCTCATTAAATATTTTTCTAAATTATTATATAAGAGCCGTGGTGGCCTCAGGGTTTGAGCAGTCGCCTGCTACGCAAGCGACGCAGGTTCGAATCCCAGCGGGGCCTTAACTAATGAGGTTTTCTTAAGTATGTACAGTGATTTCACACCACGTGCTTTTCGGTGAAGGAAAACATCGCGTGGAAACCTGCATATTTCTGAGAAGTAATTCAAAGACGTATGTATATTGCCTGAGACGGCTATAGACTCACCATCTGTCACGTTGGCACTTAATCAAATTCGGTGAAAAGTGGGTGTTGTGATAGCAACACCTCTGCCTACCCCTTCGGGGAATATTGCAAGACGATAAATATATTTTTATTGGACCTCTCACTCGCACCTGCAGGCCGAGCGGAGTTTGGAAAGATAACGATTGTGCGATTTCATATCAGCTGTTCAAACAAAAAGTTTGTTTTTTAAAACTCATTATTATCACAAAACAAAAAGAATGACATCTGTGTTGATATTTGGGTTGTAGGTAAGTATTGCAAACATATTTTGATTTAATTAACTTTTGGCCGCGAAGGATTTCTTACTGAGTATTTTAATGCAAGGAATACGGTTCTTGACATAGAACTCTCACGTTGTCGTATGTTATATAATCACTCTCACTTTCACACCTATTAGTGCGAGGGAGAGTTCCGATAGCTTAATTCCTTGAGTAAATTTGATGACAATCGTACCAAACACAGTCTATTCAATCACGTTGAAACGTTTTACCATCATTGCACAAATTTGAGATATCCAACCTTAAATCCAAGGGCGTTAAGTTGTATTTTGACTCATGAAACGACAACTTCGTTTCGTTCGACATCTATTCAACAGTAGATAAATAGATAACACTTTCTTTTCTCTTTCTTTCATGTAAGTGAAAACAAGGACAAAATATATTCTAACTGATAAAAATTTCTTCAGCTATTCGTAAAAGTATTTTTTACAATTCGACACTTTTGAAAAGTCATTTCATCCATCCACTTTTGAAGACTCCAGTCAACTTTAAGCTTAACTAGTTCGGACATAGGGTCTAATATGATACAGTAAGTAGTTGTGTAGAGTGTCACTTGCCAAATGTAGGGGGGGTCAGTCGGAATCACTGCCGGACTCCGAGAGGCAAAGGTCGTCGTTGAGCACATCGCTGGGCAGAACTGGAGGAGGGGCAGCTCCTGTATAACACATTATCCTCGTTAGCACTAGACTTATGTCGCATGTACTACCGCAAAACATTAGTGTTCGAACCCTGTAGGGCTAAAAAGGCCACTTTGGGAGAATCATAATGTGATCTGAATATGATTCATGATCGAAATGACAAAATGGTCACTTAGGTGCAGTTCATATTATGATTCACGAATGATTACAATAATTGTACATGTTAGTCCCTAAATTACTTTTTATGATGCTATTTGTCACAAAAGAATTTCATATTTTGTGGACCATTTTAGGAATCTTCATAGATAAGTGTGAAACAGGTGAATTTAATCATAATATGAATTGCACCTAAGTGACAATTTTGTCTTCTCGATGATGAATCATATTCGGATCACATTATGATTCTCCTAAAGTGGCCTTTCTAGACTTACTGAGAGTGTAATTGGGTTGTTCCATCTGTGATTTCCCATTAGCAGTTTCCCATCGGAATTAGTCTGGATTAGTGCTCGGTTAGTGGCTTAAACATAACGTGCAAAATGTTCGGAGAATACAGGTTTTATGTATGGAACTCCAAATTAGGACGCAATTTGCTTAGCTTAGCACACTAAACAAAATTTCTATATTACCGATACAAACATATGTTTAATTAACTATCAACCGAATTGCACGGATGTGTTCGTAGTCACACAACATGTTGGAACTAAATACATAACCATTAATGTTTTACATCAAGATGCTACACAAATCTTGCAACAAGTTTACTGATTTATTTTTAAACACCAATTTGAAGGGTACAAATTTCCAGACATCAAAATGCAACAGTACAAACGTCAAACTGAGACAATCAACAGTTACATTTCAAATGAATGTTCACGAAAGACAAACGATATTTTAACGTCCTTTTGTTGAAAAATGTTTTATAAAACACTATACTTCATACTTAAAGATGGCGAGGAGTCACAGAAAATAATCATATTTGCGACTCAAGACGATTTTGATGCTTATTAGCTTGGCTGGAAACGGTTGATACTTTATCGGAGACGGATTGTGTTTGGATCGCAAAGATGGCGGATCAACATATTTTGTGCCACGCAAAGGTTGAGTTTCAACCCAAGATAGGAAAGAATGCGTTGCAGGCGAAGTTTGTTAAAAAACAGTAGAACCCCTGCTCTGAGCGAGTTGAGCGTCGCTGACGTTGAAACAAAAGGAATAGTCATGACACCTATACTTGAGCCACTCAGCTCATCATAGTTTTTCTAAAAACGCATCATCTCCTTTTCCTTATCCCGTACATTATTGGGGTCGGCACTTGATTCGACCCGATGTGGCTGGTCACTTAATTTTCAACGAAGCGACTGCCATCTGACCATCGAAACCCCTTTTACGATAAAATTGGTAATCTTACTTACCTGTTACTGACCTGTAACTAGTGCCAAAGTTAAATTGGCAACCGTGACTTAACGTGCTCTCCGAGGCACGGAGGGAACTTGGGCGGTTACCCGTTCAATAGCAACTGTGCCATGAGCTTCAAGAGTGTTTAAGACACATATTTCTTTCAAAAGGTGTGTTAAAATACCTTCATCAGACATCCATTACAAATGACAAACAAACATGCACAATTTATAAGCCTTCAGTCAGTGCAAACATCCAACACCGATTGTTGTAATCTGTTCATTAATTTACCCAGTTTCCAAGAGTGCGAATGTAACAACAAAGTTTCAAGTTGTTAGATTTCTTTCGTACTAGTTTCAAAAATATTATCTTACTAGTTTTGCTTATTCCCGTGACTTTGAACGCGTTACGGTTTTCAAGTTTCAAGTACCCTATATCCTTCCTTGGCGCTATAGCTATCTATTTTCCAAATTTCAGCTAAATCAGTTCAGCTGTTTAGTAGTGAATAGTTTATTACAAGTATTTTTTTATGAGTTATTTATTACAGTACCCCTATCACTGGTTTACCTCCTATACTCGCTAGCGTCTTGGCCGAACATTTGTATGAGGAATTGTGCAGCGACACCTAGCGGTGACGTGAAGAACAAAAATATCTCATACAAATATTGTGATTGACGCTAGCGAATATAGATTACGAAAACGGTGGCAAACCCATGATAGGGGTACTGTAATAAGTAATGCATAAAAAATAATTTGTAATAAACATTCGATGGAGACACTAGTGAGGATAGATTTGGAAGACGCACTAGAAAAGTTCAGTCACAGTTTAAATATAATCTTTACAAGCAGTTTGGAATCTAGGAACAAATCGTTCGAAATGACACTCGCACAAACAAGCGAATCTACAAGAAAATAATCGGGATAGGGGTGAGGTCTCCCGTCTTTTCCTATTGCGTATACGTCATTCACGTTTTTACGGAAATTTTTCATAACAACACATCTACATTATTTCGACAGTTAATAAAAGAGTAAACTTTAAAATGTTTAATATTGACAACTCTCACGCTCAATGGAGCAACTTATTTTTCTCTCTTATTTCAAAAAATATGCTTAGATTCCTTACTGCTTTTAAAGCTTATATTTTTACTGTGGTTCAGTGATGAGAGTTAATTCCCGTCAACTAAACGTCAAAAGAGGTATGTTTGCGTACTGACCGTTGGTGAGGTGTGTTTGAGGCGCGGAATTGTCGTCACTATCGCTACCGCTGTCCGAATCGCTTCCACTGTCACTCGACGAGCTCGATGAACTGTCTTCAGCCTGCGCCGGCTGTACTGGAACCTGGATTACACAACAGGCATTAATATACAGGTTGTCGGAGCAAAAGGAACAGTTGTCCTCTAGAAGTTCTAGGGTTTTATGAATATATCACTATGTTGAAGTCGTAAAATATCTTGCTCCAACGATAACGTAGTTATAGGCTATGGTTGCTAATGGCCGAAGAGCTCGCTACCTTAAGCGATTGAACCCGCGACCGCGTTTCGTAAGCGGTAATTCATCTTTTTAAATTAAGGGGAAGGTTAGTAGTAAGCGGTTGGTTTCAAGAAATGGTTATATGGGATAATTTCAGAAACTATTAGTTGGAGAAAAAAAAGTAAAAACGTTGCTAAATTTCACGTGAATAAATCTACGTTACCGCTGATTTCTATACGAAAATAAGGTCTTAATATGGTCAACTTTGAACGTCGATTACTCGAAAACGGGAGAGAAGATATTTTTGTCAAAATTATTTTATTTGCTTCCTAAAATTATACCCTATCACATATTTTAACAGCTGTCCTATTTTCACCGAAATCCTGTATATGTAGGATTTTTTTGAACGGAATTTGTGTAGAACGAGTGTTGAATGGGTGTAAGATGATATGTTTCTGAACGAATGAAAGGTTACAGCGAAAGTGTGACGTTTGTTTGACAGGTGTTGTTGTTATAAATCGGAGAGGAGAATAAATAAGTGAAACCATTTTACTTTAGTCTTTCGCTTTTCTTTAATCCCACACATATACATATATATATATGTGTGTGTTTATAATATATATATATATATATTATAAACACACATATATATATTATAAACAGTCAGAAATCCCTGAATTTGGAAGGGGAAACTCCGTTATGCCCTCTTAACATAATAGAATTATGTCTTAACATAAACTCACGCCTGTATTTCCCGTAAGAAGATTCGTACTTAAAGTACACTCATATTTCATCAGTTATCATAAGATAAGCATTATTTGAGAATCCGTTATGCCCCACCTCCATTAAGGAGACGTAACAAATTTGTGCGAATGTAAATCGTATTGAAAACAATAAATTACAGCACAACATGGGAACGGATTTAACTAGTGAAGAATACTCGTAGTATTTTCAAACCCCTATAATGAAAGATTCCTAAGCATTTCAAAATGTATATGACAATATTCTGACCGGTCACAGAAAGTATAATATATGATTCTACTTTCAAAATTTTATAATAATTAAAAAAAAATCGCAACAACGTATATAAAGAATACATTTGAAAGTCACTTACCATAGGAGGGGGTGCCACGGCAGCAATCGAAGGGGGCATTGGGGCGGGTAGCGGGGGCAGTGAAGGGCCGGAGTGGGGCAACAAGGGAGCGGAGGGCGGTGGCGGACGATCGTAGATACGCTCTCGCTCTACACGCTCAGCCCTCTCAGGCCTTTCTTGTCTCTCAGGCCGCTCAGGCCTTTCGAGACGAGCGTATCCGTTATGAGCCGCCGGCGCAGGTCCAGGACCAGGGTTGTCGTCGAGTCCAATCATGGGCAGTGACGCTAGTGTGCTGTTGCCGCCGCCTGACCATCTGGAAATAGCGAGTCATATTTTAAGTTGTAGTAAGTACACAATTTATAACGGGATGGTTTAGACTGTAATGAAATGTACATGATGCCAGCTGAGTTTCTTGCTGGTTCTTCTCAGAAGGCTAGTTTCCGAACCGGTAGTCAATTCTTCGACGTTCATGATTGCCTTACCAGGGCCTAAATCATAAAAAAGTTGAAGAAAAGAACACATTGCGCCGAACACAAATAAAATTATGGAGTACAAAATTTGTAACTTACTTTTCTGTACAATTTAAGTACAGCCTAACTGTTCTATATAATTTATAGCTTAACTTTTACTCACGAATGAAGCGAAAAAATGTGAAACGGCTCTATAACGTCTGCGTGTAATTCGGCGTGTATTCGGATTTTCGGTGGCTTTTTTTGTTACTCTGATAGCTGTTTCTTATCTCATGTGAAATCTAGCGAGGATCGAATTAGCGACCTGCTTCCCAAATAGGGATTATGTGTATATTTTTTTTTTTTTAATTTGACATGACAAGTACGTATAGTATACTCACGGGGCAGCCTGTGGGGGCGAAGTCTTGACCCTGGGAGGGGAGCGCACCATGGGTTGCTTGGGGGGCGCCGCGGCCGGGAAGCGCCCCGCCGGCGCCGGCGCGGCCGCGCCCGCCACTCCCGCCGCGCCCGCCGCTCCAGCCGCTGGACACAACATACTAATATATACGATACTGTGCCAATTTTTTTAACGATATGGTCTCTCGCAGTTGGTAGGGGGGAGTTACCTCCACTGCTTAACCGGACTAAAGGGCGAGACCCAAGGGCCTCCAGCCGAGCTTAAACTTAAAAACTAAGCAACACAGCTAAGGGCACCCCGGTGCGGGGCTCGGACCTCGGCTTAGGGCGTTGCTGGGGGATGAGCTAGGGAGCTGGATCTGAGTGGTATTATTTAGGGACATGTTTAAGGCTAGTGGCACGGCGCGCGCCGGCCCTAGCAGAGGACGGGGGGGTATACTGTGCCAAATAAGTCTCGACCCTATATAGTGCAACGATGCGCGATTGCGAGGTATTTCAACAATCGGAGTCGGTCGAATTTACCATCGACTCGCCCCGGCGATAAAACAATCGAGATTTGAGAGCATCGTAACTGTGTCCATGAGCTTATATTCATCATGTGATTTGTTTTGTATTTATAAAAACTGAGTTTCTTCTTCTTAGTAAAATCAATCCGAACTTGGCGGTAGCACATATAGTGCCGTATAATGCCATGCTGATAATCCAAGCAAAAAATATATTTTTTATTTCATTTTGAGATGTTTTCGATTGTTTGAAACAAGCGCTTTGTCCATATCGCGCCGAACCTAATCGAATGGCACCGATCATCGGCCAACATGATGTATCGCACCGCGTTCAGTGAGTGGCGACTGCACGTGTTTCGAACTCGCTCTCATCGACTACGATTGAAAACAACCGAGATGCATCGAGATGTTTAAAACGAAACAATCACGATTCTCACTTTCCTTGACATATTAAATTCGAATATCTTAAAATTATTTCGATTCATTCCTTAAAAGAATGTAAACCTTATTAGGATTAACATAAAGTGTATTTTAGTATACAAACCTGGCGTGGGGTTAGTCCGTCGGTTGGTAGCGACTCTCGTGCGCGACGTGGACCGCTGGGTGGTGTTGGTGAAGTCTGTCGTCACAGGAGTAAGGGGACGCGGCTTCTGGGCCGTTTCTTGTCTGTATCACCACACTTATATTATACAGTTGCCGTCACCAGCTATGAGCGCTTATGAAATACTTACGGTGGTGCCTAAGTATTTGAACGCGCTCGCTGTATACAAAATCCACAAAGTTACTACTGTGCATTCAAAATTAGCGCTCATAGCTTGTGACGGCATGTCTAACTTATCCTACTAATAAGATGCCCTGTAGGCTTAGTGTGTTAGTAACATTATCCTCATCAATTAAAAACAAAAACCGCCCGTGGTGGCCTGTACTAATAAGTGTTTCTAAAAAAACTTATGTGCACTGATATCACATCAAGTGCTTTACGGTGAAGGAAAACATCGTGAGGAAATAGACATATGCAGATATGTCTGTGAAGTAACTCAAAGACGTATGTATTGAGCCTGAGACAGCGATGGACCTACCCTCTGTCACGTTGGCACTTAATTATATTCGGTGTAATCGTGTTGTTGTGCCTGCTGACTGACTCTTCTTGTATGGAGTGGGCATATTTATTTATTTATTTTTATAATTGAAAACATCATCAATCACATACATGATTCATGTCATTCCCATACATTTTGTATCGTTTCTATAAGCGCAAGCGCTAAAATAATATTACTTTGTTTAGGTCTACTGTAAACTTATTACGAGTTTTGCACAATTTTCGTAATCTATACTCGCTAGTGTCACCCAAAATATTTGTATGAGATACTGTACTCACTCATACAAGTGACGTGCTGATGCCGTTACGATTCGACTAAACTGTAATTTTCGATTCAACTCTAATACAAATTGGTATTTCTTCGGATTTATGTTTCGGACATTATTTTGATTTTCTTCTTACATACATATGCTCACGCCTGTATCCCATGGGGGTAGGCAGAGACCACTGTTTGCCACATGCTACGATCCTTACATACTTCTTTCGCTTCATCCACATTCATGCATACACTTTCTTCGGTTAAGAGTGCTCCGAATTTGACCTTTCTGAAAAATATAGACAAGAAAAAAAAATCAACATGAAAGTAGATTTTTTTCTTGTCTATATTATTATTAAAGTGGCATTACTTTTAATTCAATCTTAGTTTTTTTAAGGAACTTACGAAATTAAATTACGAACCTACTTACTTTTGAAGTTGTTTTTTTTTACCGATTTTGATGCAAAGTTTCACAGACTGCAGTATTCTATCTTATTACCGAATTCTTAATACGTTAAAGAATGCAATAAGTGCATACTGACCTGGTCTTCTTCACCTGTATGTTACTAGAGAGCTTCTCCAATGTAATCTCTCCAGTGACGCGGTCGATGATGAGCACGCACTCCTTTGTGTATGGTCTCTGGTTGCCTTTGAATACCGTCTGCGGCACGCCAGCGCCATCTATGGAAATAAAATGAAAAATATTTATTAACTTTAGGCTTAGTATAGATTATTCTGCGAGGAATCTGGATGACGGGTTGTCCACTTCCCTCTATGATGGTTGAGGAGGTCAATGGCTGGCATTCACGTCATACCTGTGAACAGGTGCTGCTTGTGGGGGCTGGTCATCTCAAGCTACGCATTTAGTTATAAGTAGATGTACTAGATTTTTAGTTATGTTAATTTTTATCGACATTTGTGCATTGGAACATTGTCCATGAGCTCACGGTTTTTTCAAATTATTTATTTTGTATTCTTTAAATTGTATAATATTTTTGAAAAGAGTAATTACTGAGTTTCTTGCCAGGTTCTTCTCAGTAAAAGCAACCTTCCGAACCTGGCGGTAGCATGTATAATCCTGTATAATTATGTCATTCTGACGATTTGGAAGTACTTTGTAAAAAGTCTAATCGAATAAAGATACTTTTGACTTTGACTTTGAAACGCGGCAAAAAATGGCAAAAATTGTAACAAATTACTTTATAAACTAAAATATCTACCAATAAATGTTTGAATATTTTTTTAATTCTACTTAACTTCTTATAACTACAAAAATATTGAGTAATATTTTAATTGTAAACGATTTATTTATACAGATATGACGGCTGATAGAGAGAAATGGAAGAGAAGAACACATTGCGCCGACCACTAATAACATGGGATAAGGGCAGGAGGATTAATATGATGTAAATAATTTATTTATCTGATATGTCTATTGTATTCTACTACAAGATTCAGACTTTAAAACATATTTGCCAATAAAAAGGTGCATTATACATTCCTATTCAAATTGTTTATGCAAATTCAATTGAAACCTTACACAATTGTGATTCAATAATAAATTATTCGTGGTCTCATTAACGGGAATTTATAAATAGCCTCAAAGGCAAAGAAAACTATTTCATTACATTAATAGCTGTGGCCCTATAGTGATATAGGCGCCGTCACGAGTTATGAGCACCGAGCGAGCGAATAGTAGGGATGAATTCATTCACCCTCGCTCCATTCAAGACCCAAACTCGTACCGGTACCTATGACTCTTTTATTTCTTAACTCTCCAATGATCTTAATGGGAATGCAATGATATAAACATTTTAAATTAATCTCACCTAAATGTGGCACGGTGACCGTAACTTGGTTGTTGGTGCCCACATCTACTGTCGCCATTTTGTTCACATCCACAGAGGCTGGCTTGAAATCATCTGGAAGTTTATGTATGCTCCTATAAATAGATCTTTGAAAAGTTTTGGAAAATTATTAATGGCGATAGGGAGACAAAATAATATTTTTAGAACTGCAGTTCAAATGAAATTTTTTTTTTTAACGTAATCTTGTATTTTTATAATATGCTCATTAACTTTGCTTCAATTATTGTCCAACCTCTCTACATACATACATATGCTCACGCCTGTATTCCCCGAAGGGGTAGGCAGAGGTGTTGTAATCACAACACCCACTTTTCACCGAAGATGATTAAGTGCACTAAAACTTACATTTAATGGTATGATACTGTGACGTCTTATTGTTTGTAAAACTAGTCCCCAGCTTCAGCTCCCGGACATCGTAGTTCAGGCTGTGTTTGTCCGCCATGATGGCCCTCTTTTATGCCATTAATTGTCTCCTGCTTAAAAAAATACAAATGATTATGAACATGAATTTACTCACCACAGGAACACACTACTTACTCTAATGCAGTGGTCGTCAAACTGAGGCCTGCGGACGATATATCTGCAGCCAGCGACATAGGAAACAATTTTAGTAGATTGGCCTGAACTCCCTACGAAAACATGCTAAAGCTAAGTTTCAGTTGTCTGTCGGCAATAAAAAACATAGACAGTGATCGGTATTGAATTATTATATCAATTTTGCTGATGGTCAACTAAATAATAAATAAATGTCCATGGGCTTATATTCATGAGATCTAAATACTGTAAACAAAAACATTGTATATTATATATTTTTTTAAAAGAGTAATTGTTGAGTTTCTTGCTGGGTTCTTCTCAACAAAAGCTACCTTCCGAACCCGGTGGTAACATTTATAATCATGTATAATGTATTTTGTGTCCTTCTGACGATTTGAAAGTACTTTGTAAGAAGTCTAATCAAATAAAGATATTTTGAATTTGTATTTGAATAATCCAAGAATGTGCAAACTGCAGTGATACCTCACATTGTCCCAAGTGGCCCTGGACCAGAGAAGTGTGATGACCACTGCTCTAAGGGCTATTGCCTTGTGTAAAGTAGAAGTATAGTCCTCAGTTGAACATCAAAAAATTCAAACAGATGAACTCATACTACCGAACTTAGAAGTAATAGGTTACTGCTTATTAGAATGAAATATTTAAACATGTTTGAATGAAGTTAAAAAAAAATCAAGTTGTTTTATTACTATATAAACTTTACTTCAGAAACTTTATTTCTGACACAGAGTTGAAGTTCAGAATATATAACTTCAATGATGTTCTTCAATAAAATATTATTACTGTCTTGTTTTATCTTATCTTGTTAAAGGATTAATACTTATAAGTAATTTTATAATGTTTTAGATACAAGAAATTGTGAGTTTATAGCTTTTTAAGTAAAAATATCTTCTGTATGTTTTTATAGAAATACGAAAAAATTTTGCAATAACTATTGATGATATAATTTTATGATAAATCAATGAATGATAATTATTGTCTTATAATAATAATCATTAATTTCATAATGAATGAATAACCGTTTTAAAAGCTTATCTGATGTGTATGAGATAGCAAAAAGTATGTATAAGTCAAATCCACAGAATTACTATGCATACGTATCTTTACGTTCACTACTACTGCCCAGCTGACGAGCTAGGCCTAATTTTTCGCCACAACACAAGTTCACTCTCACTAAATGAAATTATTAAACCTGTTCCCATACGGTAACATGCTACGTGAACGTTCTAAAAAATAAGTTATTTGTAACAAATACTCGTAAAAGAAAGTTCAAGTACGAGAAATATGGCAAACACTTTAAAAGTACGATTTGTGCCCTTACCTTAGTTGGCTCTCCTCCGAGGTTATGAGTAGGGAAGGCAAATTATTTTCTTAATAAATATGTCATCGTCTATTTAATTTTTAAATACACCAATTGTATAACAGTCTAGAGATTATTCCGTAAAATGAATTGAAATAGTCCATTGAAGTTAGACATGGACTATTCCTTCGACCTAGTTCTCATGACGTTTAAGTTTAGTGACGTGCCAATGATAAAACTAAACATAACGTCAACATAGTGCTAAGCTTTGTTGATATTTTAGTCTTTTTACGGTAAATGCAGTCTATATCGACGGCATCTAATTAAATTTATTTTTGGAAATAATTTATTTGTATTTAATTGTAAAAAGATTGGTTTTATTGTAAAAAAATTCTGACACCATCCAAGAAAGAACCGAAAGGGTAAGCAGTGTTGTAATAACAATACCCACTTTTTGCCCAAGATGAATAAATACTGATGTGATAGTGATTCCGTCGTCGTAGTCTCTCTCAGGCGAGTGACACTATACATACGTTTTTGGCATACTTCTCAGACTGTTTATGCGCAATTTCTCACAAAGTTTTCTATCACAGTTTTGCTTCGTAATAATAATTTTGAATAATTGAATAATTCATGTCTCGTTTTTTATGATTTGTACTATTAGATTTCTTCCAAGAACGAATTGGAAAAATATCTTGATATTAGAATAAAATTTTACATATGTTTTTAATTTTAACATATAATAATTATGAATCGATCCCCAATGTACACGTCCAATGTTAGGATATTTGGGCTAGTGGGCTCCATAGTTCTATGGAAACATTGTCTTGAGTGTCTAAAAGCTCATGAACAAATTAAATGTCGTACATTATAATATTATACAGTCATGACTGTATCCCAATGGGCTAGGCAGAGAGCACCGTTTGCCACATGGTACGATAACATTTATGTTTTCTATCTAGTTAACGCTTGGCTATATCTAGCAACTGGAAAATCGTCTTTTAAAACCGTAGATAAGTATTTAGTCGATTTTAGATTTAACATTCCTTTGCTTGGAATGGATGCACTACGCGGTATGACGTCATAGCTCATACGTCACGTCCCTTAATAGTCTGACGTCTGCTGTCATCAGATTGACAGGTTGTCACGAAATAAAAATATTAAACTTTTCTCAAATGAAACTGATTGAACTTTGTTGTCGCACTAAAATATCAGTTTTATTTATTATTTTCAGTCAGCCAGCAAGAAATACCTGACAAACTACGAAATACGAGATACGAGTGAATAAGAAACTTGATTTGGTTGCCGAGCAACATTTCGTTTGTAAACTTTCATAGAAACCAAATCAATTATGACAAAAGAATCAATAACGCTAGAAGTGGATTCCACGATCATGGAAAACAATATGAGGATTATCAAAGTATTATAAAAACTTTTAAACACAGTAATTTGTTCACAATTATTCGTGTGATTTATTTATACATATTGCAAATTTATATATTTCAGGAGAATTCTGTGGAGAAGGAATTCAACAAACTCTTAGCTTCTGTCGACACAGTGCCATCTAAATTAGTCAAACCGACTCCAGGTAATATAGTGTGTATTAAAAATGTTACAGATATTGTATGTAGTCACATAACCTAATGTAATTGTTTATAATTGTAGGATTCTGTGTGAAAACCTATTCAAAGCCTGAGAATAAGAAAGTGTTTGTTAACATTTGCCTCACTGATGCCATACCATGCCCTAGAGACATAACCAATGAGGAACTCATGCAGATCCTCAGCTCGGAAGACCCATCCACATATAGGGTCCCCATGAGCATTGGTGAAGGGAGAACAGAACCAGACAAGTCCGGGGCACCAGCCAGTGTTTACGATGTGGCCATAAACCCTGAGTTCTTCAAAAAGATTGAAAAAGATGACTTGTTCCAAACATTCTTCCTCACTGTTGTGTTTGAAGGCTTGCAAGATAAATATCAGTTTGAATTAGATATGCAGAAGTTTACAATTTTAAAGAATAGAAAGTCAATTGGTACCCTGCAGTCTCATAGGATTGAAATAAGAGATATAAAGACAGCTGAGCCTAAGTCCAAGAAGAGTTCACCGCTCATTGAGGAGATTGAGGACAAAACTGCAGTTAATATTGCTTCAAATACTCCACCAGTTCCAAAGAAAAAAGAAATTATCTATAGATTGAGAAGGGAACCACCCACAGGAGAAATAGATTATTTGCTTGCTGAATTCCAGATACCTGCTTCAGTAAGTAGCATTCATAGTCATCCTTCTGCCCTTATCCCATGTTATTTGTGGTTGGCGCAATGTGTTCTTCTCTTCCATTTCTCTCTATCAGCCGTCATATTTGTATTCACTCCTATTTTAGCCGTATAATTTTTCACACAATCCATCCAACGTTTCTTAGGTCTTCCTTTCCCCTTGTAACCATCAGTAAGTAGCATTATTTCCACTAGTTCTGTAAATTGCACTCAAAAGCTCAACTTATTTTAGGTTTGTTAGTATATTGACAGTGGAATCTCTACTTTTTAGTCTTTCAGTATTCAGTGAGAGCATTTTATCCATCAGAAATCAGATTCACAAGAAAGGTTGTTATAACTGTGTGAATATTCATTTGACCCAAGATACTAGGTCATTCAAGTCTTGTAATCTAAGTTACGTCAGTCTTACAATAGAAATTGTGTTCATTAGACCAATGAGGCTGTCCAAGTTTTTTGTATGCGAATGTTCCTAAAACATCATTACTAGTCAAAAACATTAATTAAATGAATAAAAAAATGATGTCTCCTTGAAATATGAATATAGTAGTATGGTTTCAATTTTAAATTCCTATAGTTCATTGCTATTTATTTTCAGGTTGAACTGAAGGATTTGAACTTGGATGTAGGTGAAGACCGCTTGGTGCTTGATGCAAAAGGCCTGTATGATCCAGTTGACTTCTTCCTGCCTTGCAGTGTAGACCAAGACATTATTGATGCACAGTTGAACAGGAATTATGATGTGAGTATTCCCAAATATTTTGCCCATCCTTGATTTTTTCAAATTATCTTCAGTTCACATTTGCAAGTCACCCATTATTTTTAAATAGTATATATGTATCTCCCTGGCCTTATTCCATACATTGTTGGGGTCAGCACTTGATTCAACACGATGTGGCTGATCACCTGGTTTTTACACTAAGCAATTGCCATCTGACCTTCGCAACCTCTTTAACAAAGAAAATCTCTGATCTGGGTTAAACCACTTGTCATACTATTTTAGGCCTCCGACTGACCTATAATGATTGCCAAAGATGATAAATTGGCAACCAGGACCAACAGCTTAACATGCTCTCCGAGGCTCGGAGGGAACTTGGGCGGTCACCCATTCAATTACTGGTTAGAGTTAGGTTTGCTTAACTTCGCTGATCGAATGATATGCGCAATAGCAACTGTGCCACGAGCTCCTCTTATTTTTAAATAGTGTGCTATCAAAACATAACATGTGAAAAAACCAAGTTGCACAACTCCACTGTAAAAAGTTGTGAGATCAATGATCCAAGTCACATAATTAATCAGTTCACATAAACATCTTATAGACTTGGCTATGACTTATTATTTCATCATCATAAAAATACAAGTTTTAACAATTTACCAGTAAATTTGTTTACCTAAAAACATCATTCTTTTCAGATGCTGACTGTAAAGATGCCTGTCATACATTAGTGGGACTATGAAATTAAAAACCAGAAAAGGAGTATTTACTTTAATAAATAGATAAATAAAAAATGCTGCCCTTAAATCTAATTTTATTTGGAATTCTCACTGAGTCTCCTTGATGGATTAGTATAACTTAAAATACCTACATTATAATTGCTCAAAGGTTAAAGAAGCTCATTTTATAAATAGTATCTACACATATATCTAACATCATTTTAATAGGAATCATAATATTGTGATGGATACAGTAGGAATGGCATAATTAGGCATTATTAATAAAGTAAGTATAATATAATATTCATCTTACTAATCAGACTTGAATCTTTACGATTCATATAATGAAATAGTTGTGATCTACAACATATTCCCTTTAGTACATACTTCATTCCTCTTCCCAATTTTGTAACCATAAGTAAAGGATGCATGACTTATACACAGACTTCCATAAACTGTGAGAAACGCTTTCGTAATAATAATACTTTTGTTAATTAGATTATTTTGTATAGAAACTTGAGATTCAAACTATAGTCTATGTGCTAACATAAAATGGCAAAACTATTATTTAATGTTATTATACTTACTCATATAGCTACATTACAATGATACAATTACAGACATGAGTATTAATAAAATGTATGTTTTCATCATAATTCATCAAATTTTTGCTAGAAGTATTATAGAATTATATGTAACTAATTGAAAAATAATCTATTATTATAAAATGAACAGTCAATTACGACAAAGTTTAATTTAGACCAACTGGCCGAGACAAAGAAACATTCTTTCGAACTTGCTCTAATAGAAATGATACAAAATGTATGGAAATGACATTAATCAGGCACATACACATGTCATTTCCATAAATTATAAACATTACTCAGCCAACATACGTTTTGTCTCATTTTCTCTTACAGAACATGTCACGAGTCATAAAGACAACACGACGAATGAATGCCTGAGCAACATATATAAGGCATATATGGCACAGAATACTAACCGCCGTTTTCAATATTCTATCCATCTGTCATTTAGGTTACCAAAGATAAAGAATAATTTTGTCCTTACTTTCATTCCAATAATGTATCGCTAGTTAATATTATTATGAAATTGAAGGTATGGATGGATCAAATCTGACAGACAACTGGGCATGGCAATAATAGGTTATTATTGCGAACGGCCGTAAATCCTCTGTGCCATATCACCACACGGGTAAATCAATTATATTAATCATTCGATAAGACTGTGTTGGAAACATAGTCTTGTTAGACCTTTTATTACCTAGTCTCAATATACTATTAAGCATGCACTAGTCAACTATGTCAGTTTAAGCAGCGCGTATTAAGAACTTCTTCGCTTTGACGTTTCATTTTACGATGCGAAAATGAAACGTCAAGCTCAGAAGTTTTTATACGCTCTGGTGAAACCGATGATGGTAGGCCCTATAGTGCATACAGTGAATTCTTTTAAATTTGATTGAAATATAAACAATCTTGACACGCCCTTTTTCTATACTATAGGTGCCGTCGCGAATTAAGAGCGCTCAGGGAGAATAGCGGGAGTAGCTGCGCATGTTATTTATTCGCTTCGCGCCATACAGAGAGACAGAGGCAGACTCATAAAATGACTACTGCACATTTAAGATCAGCGCTCATTACTCGTGACGGAACCTGTACATACGAGGTCATTAGACTACTAGGAAATATTGATGATAGTGATGAGCAATATTAGCATTTTTTTAAAGACGTGGAGGACATTACACGAAAATAAAAAAATATATATCCTGTGTACCGCGCCTTGTACTTTCTTTAAATTAATCTCATCAAAACTCATCATGTTTCACATCATATACTCTGGAACCGAGATCAAGATCTGCCAGTAAATGTTCATCGTATTTAATTAGATGAGGTCGGATTTCTTGTAGGATATTGGCGTGATCTCTCACTTGTATGTTGACGACTGTACTGAACCTTTGACGTTTGTTCCTACCGAGGTACAGTTTTAACGACGGATAGCTCGTTATTTGCTCGTGTTGGCACAAACCACGCTCGGTTATGCAGCTCACTTTGCCGAGTTGGACTGCATTGTTGAGTAGCTGGAATAGGGAAAAAATATTATAGCCATAGCCTCTGGGCGATATATAAATGATATGCAGCTCTGTTATAACGATTTATATTAAAAAAGGCACCAAATAATACTGAAAATTGTGTTGTACATGTAATGGCGGCAAGAAAAGAGAGAGAGCGTGCTCATAGACAACAGGAAGTAGTAAAAAATGTATATAGACAAGGAAACAGTGAGGCGATTACATTCTAGTGAGCCAAACAATGCACTGATGTAAAATATATATTGAACAGCCTCGTTGGTCTAGTCGTCGCATGCCCTACTAGGTCCTGCAAACTTTCGAATCTGGCGGTAGCATGCATAATCCTGTGTAATCGTGTCATACTGACGATTTGATAGTACTTTTTTAAAAGTCTAATCAAATAAAGATATTTTGATTTGAATTGAATTGAACTGGTTTCGATTACCGGATCGGACAGTGTTATTGGGTTCTCTATAATTTTCCAGAGTCTGGATTAAGGCTCGCACCCTTTACATGGCACTGAACACTTTAGCAGCGAATGAAAAATAAACAGATAGGCATACAGACTTTCGGTCTCATCATCATCATCTCCCTGGCGTCATCCCATACATTGTTGGGGTCGGCACTTGGTTCAACCCGATGTGATCACCTGAGTTTTATACGAAGCAACTACCATCTGACCTTCGCAACCTCTAACGAGGAAAATCTGTGATCTGGGCTAAACCAGTTGTCTATTTTAAGCCTCTGACAGACCTGTAACCATTGCCAAAGAAGATAAATCGGCAACCGGGACCGACGACGACTTAACGTGCTTTCCGAGGCACGGAGGAAACTCGGGCGGTCACCGATCGAATTACTGACTAGGTTTAGGGTTGCTTAACTTCGCTGATCGAATGATATGCGCAATAGCAACTGTGCCATGAGCGCCTCACCATGCCATTTTATGTATGTTTGTCACCTTACGTTGATAATTATTTTAAGCCATAAGGAATTTTGGTACTATTCCAATCTAAGACAGTGTTGTGTCCCATTTCTGGGCAAAGGCCTCTCTCTTCACAATTTTCAGTTTAGTATTGCAAAAGTATTAAGTATGTACGTAATACGTGTAGTATGTATTAAGTAATAGTAATAAAGTATCTACTTACAATGCCAGCAATAGCGAAGTCAGCATACATCTCGTAGCAACGGTAGCATCGCGGCGAGTGGAAGTACACTAACCATGGCTTTTTACCACTAGGAACAATAACACAACACCATTCAATGTACTGTTTTAAAGACTAACCTCATTACAAAACAGCCTAAGATAATGCATACATACATACATATGCACACGCCTGTATTCCCCGAAGGGGTAGGCAGAGGTGTTATCACAAAACCCACTTTTCACCGAATTTGATTAAGTGCCAACGTGACAGATGGTGAGTCTATCGCCGTCTCGAGCACTATCCATACGTCTTTGAATTACTTCTCAAAAATATGCAGGTTTTCTCACGATGTTTTCCTTCACCGTAAAGCACGTGGTGTGAAATCACTGTACATAAGTTTTTTAGAAAAACTCATTGGTACAGGCCCCGCTGGGATTAGAACTTGCGTCGCTTGCGTAGCAGGCGACTGCTCAAACCCCGAGGCCACCACGGCTCCTAAGATAATGCTTGGTTCAAAAGTAAGTTCTATTTCTTCTTGTGATACGGATTTCAAAAAGATTGGACATAGTTTTAGTTCAAGTTTGTGGAACAAATATAGCAAAATAAAAATTATTCCATTATATTTTACAGAAAGAGAAGAAAAGTTATGTCACAGTCTTAAAAACTCGTTACCCGAAGTGAAGCGAGCGCTGGTCGCTAGTATAACTGTAAATTGACTCACCCTGTGGGGTTCAACTCTTCAGCGATAACTGTTCTAGTGAATGTGTTCCAGTTGAGTTTCTGGACCGAGTCATCGATGTGTTGCATCGCCCATTCGAGTATGTACGGCGCCTCTGATACTTGCTGGAGACTCACACTGTACATTAAAATTGAATGGCATAAGTAAAATAATAATGACAAGCAAATGACATACATACATACATATACTCACGTCTGTATTCCCCGAAGGGGTAGGCAGAGGTGTTGTAATCACAACACCCACTTTTCACCGAAGATGATTAAGTACCAACGTGACAGATGTTGAGTCTATCGCCGTCGCAGGCACTATACATACGTCTTTGAATTACTTCTCAGACATTTTTGCGATGTTTTTCTTCACCGTAAAGCACGTGGTGTGAAAATCACAGTACATAAGTTTTTAGAAAAACTCATTGGTTCAAACCGCTGGGATTCGAACATGTGTCGCTTGCTTAGCAGGCGACTGCTCAAACTCCAAGGCCACCACGTCTCTAATCAAATGAATACGAAACAAAGCAGAGCTACCACCGAAAAAATGTTAAAGTCGAATATATACATAGCAGGTGACTGCTCACCTCACAGCCACCATGGCTCTTCATAAAACATAACTGAGATATATCTGAATTAACCAAGGCATTGTCAGCTTTGACTTCTAAAAACTCCACCATGAGTATATAGAACGAAATAAAAAAATAAGGATTAGAACCTTAGTTACCTATAATGTGTGCCGGATGCTAAAGGGTACAATCTAGCGGTGGGAGCGCGTATGTTGTTGCAGAACCCTCCTTTTGCGCGGGCGCAGTCCAACACTCCCACGCGGACAAACTCTAGAGGCCGGAGCTAAGGAAAACACAATTTTTATTATTTTTATGTATTCATCATCAATGTGCATTTCATCTTTCACACAACCCATCCATCGTATGTATATAAGTCTTCTAAATTAATAAACTAACATTTTTTTGGCAACATTTCCACCACATAATATGTCCATACCACGACTGGTGTCTTACAGACTGTAAATAAGTACTGTAGCACCGCGACCCCAATTTGGGCCACTGGCTACCCGGGATCTATAAAATCTTAATCTTCGATAAAATCGACTTAATTAAATGTTTTTTACGTTTATTCCATTCCACTTCCATCAGTATTTTATCTCAAAGTCAATCTCTGATAACTCATAGTTTTTTTCCTTTTCGAATTCTTTTCGGATTTTCCTTTTTTAAATATCTTTCATAAAAAACTTTAAATTTGTTTTTTAAAAGGCTTAAATAGGTTTTAAGCCGCTTGTAGGACTGAGGCCTTACAGTACTCAGTCCTATGCTGTAATTCATTGAAAGTTCAGGAAGTTCCTAGACTGTGAATAGTGTAGTCCTGGGAGGACTTATGTCAATAACATTGATGGCATTCTAATAAACTAAAAGGTGTAAGATGATTCAAAGAAAAGTAAGGGTTCTAGAATGCTTCCTTGTAGCACAACATAAAATACTTCAGCGGACCGGGTGATCTGTTAATTGCTTGTAATGCAACTAAACAATGTCATCTTGTTAAGCTCAGGCAGTTGACATTTATTCTAAAGTAAACATTGTAATGGGAATAAGTTGAAACTTCTGCAAAAGAATAACGTGTGATACTGTGTCAAAGGCGTTGGATAAATCGAGAAATAATTTTGAGCGTTCAGATCCCGATATTTTGTATCTAGGGTAGGTTGTGCCTGTTTCTTTTTCTTTGAATTTTTGTTTAAGTATTATATCAGTTTCATTATTAGTTGGAATGGAAGTAAACACATACCTTCTTGGCGACGATCATCCACTGGTAGGCTAGATCCTCGCACTGGCGGCCACAATGCTCGGGGAAGTGAGCCACTAGCCAACTATGGGATCGACTGGACGCGTCCAGGATCTCCAATACTTGTCGCTCACCCAACTCCAAGTCTAATATTTGTATCATTGTTAACATTACTCAAGACAAAAAATACAATAATAATGATTGTCTGAACTACAACTCGCCAGTAAAGGATGTTGGGGTCAACATTCCCAACTTGGTAAGCAAATCGAACCAGCGTAGGACATACGTCAATGGTTAGAAGTGTATAGCTGGCTGTATAATTAGTATTTAAGTGATAGCTTCTATATACAATTGTCATTATTAAAACTCATGTTAAAACTTTACATGTTGTAACTGGCCTAACTTTGTCTTAGAAATACTGTAGAAATAACGCGGTAGCCGTGATAAATTGGTCTCGTGCTAGTAAATCTTTATTCGATTACACTTTTAACAAAGTACTTTTAAATCTTTAGAATTACATAATTATACGGGATTATACATGCTACGCGGATTCTCAAGAGCAAGTACAGCATAGGGTTCTTAAAGAAGGGTGTTAAGAGATTCTTACACAGTCGGCAACGCAATGCATGTGTCCATAGGCTGCGGTAACCACTTACCAAGAGGTAGGCCGTATATTGGCTTGCCATGGATAATATTGCTTGCCGTGAATAATATGGTACTGTTTTTTTCTATTGTCATGTTTATAGACCACTCAAAATGCTCCATATTACCTGCTAGTAAGGTTTAAATACCTGCACTGTCCTTTATTAGGTTAATGAACTCGATCAGCTGATTTTCATGTATTCGTCCGTTGTATGCGTGCCTGCGACTGCCATTTTGTAGGAAGATGGCGGGTTGATTGTGTGCCAACTGACGACAATACTTGTCCGTGTTGGATATGCAAGTTACGATTCCAAACTGAAATAATATAATAAATAAAAAAAAACAAAATCGGTTTTCACATCTGGGAGCGGCGTTGTCTCTGATAGACACATATAAACATGTCAAACTTATAACACCCCACTTATTCCATTGGGGGATTAAAATACCTAAAGAAATTAAGTAGATTTTCCATTCCAGATTTAGTATTATTACATTAGTGTTAGAATAAGAGCCGTGATGGCCGTTGTATGTGAGTAGTCGCCTGTTACACAAGCGACGTAAGTTCGAATCCCAAGAGCCTGTACCATAGAGTTTTTCTAAAAGCTTAAGTAGAATAATTTCACCACATGTGCATATATCTGAGAAGTATTACACCTAAGACGGCAATGGACTCCCCATCTGTCACGCTGAAAATCTTAAGATTCGAAAATTGGCAGAATATTCTCATCGCAATTATACTGCATATGTCTGAGACGAAATTCAAGGATGTATATTATAATGAGTTTGGAACACGGAATGACCACTTTCTTGCTATATTTGCCCAATTATCTTCGGTGAATAATACCTCTCCTTACTTCTTCACCAACCCTTATGGGGAGGATAATAGATGTTCCTCTTCGCGTACCCTAAGGGTGCACAAAGGTATGAAAATTTTTGATATCCAAAAAGCTTGTAAAGTATGGATACTTACACTAATATGATCATCGCTGCTAAAATGCTGGCTGGTGCGAAGAAAGGGATCCGCTATGTGATCCCAGGCTAGTCGATGCGGCACTATCAATAGAAGCCAAGTGCCCATATCTGCAAAACCGCATATTAATTATATTACCTGAGGTGACCAGTGTCATACATCTAACAGATAAATAAAATTGAAGTGTATCTTATTCCTATATATTTTATCACAGAATCATAACTTAAAAAATATCCTAAGTTTTTCCTTATAAAATCGCCGAGCCGCTGGCCCGGGAAGGTGGCAGCGCGATGTGTGACGCACACAGCGAGCTCTCCAGGGGCGGCCATACAGCTGCCCCGGGGATGTGCCCCGGCAAAGTGTGGGGGGTCCCCGGAGTCCCCCCTGAGCACTGAGGATGGCCACCGGGGGGGTTTTAATGCGGAAAGAATCCCACATACCCCGACCTGCCTCTCCCAGGGTGGTCGGGGACCTTTTGAAGTTTTCCCCTCGCCAATAAAAAAAAAGGATCGAAACAGCGCCGTCTGTCGGCTTAAAGTTGACACTATTGTGATCCCATACAAATCTGCGTTTACCACGGCAGTGTAGCGATCCTTAAATTGTAGTACTTACCACCATCAAGTATACGCATCAGTTCCGAAGGGGAGAGTGTGTGTAGTCGTGTAGCTTTCGAGGCGGTAGTGATGAAGTGAGCCGGGGAGGCCAGTGGCGGCGCTCGTTGGTAGGCCCCTCCTACCTTCAGCACGGCCCACGTCGGAGGACTATCCACTTGCAACGATGCACAAAGCTCACTCCATTCATCACAATCGATTTCACCTGGGGATTATTTTAAGTTTACTATCAGACGTCACGCGGTTTCACCCGCGTAGTTCTCGTTCTCGGGGATAAAATATAGCCTATGTTTATTCGCTGATAGTAGCTATCTATTGCTGAAAGATTTTTTCTAATCGGACCAGTAGTTTCGGAGCCTATTCGATACAAACATACTTACATACAAATATATCCTCTTCATAATATTATATTTATTTATTAGGTTTATAATATATAAAATTTCATGGATGGCCCGCGGATCCCTAGTGCTTTTTTTAAATAAAAGTAGTCTACGTTTCTATTTGTAACATTAGCTATCTGCCAGAGTAAGTCCTGTTAAAATTGGTCTAGTCGTTTCTTGTGTCTTTCGGCCGGAACAGACAGAGAAAAGAAAATTGGGTTTTTCATATACATTTAGTGAAAAGGTGTTAATTTCTATCGACAGACACACACTTGCGGCTACATGTTTCGGGAGATTTAAATGTATGAATAAATTTTTCTCACCAAAACTCATCTCAGGGAATGCAATCTTCATTTGATTTAATTCCAATTTACTCTCGCCCTTTTTAGAGAAATACAGCACATACGGCCTCTTCGAGCCACTGCGTAATTTGTTCCTTATTTCCTGTGGGATAAGACAGAAAATTGATTAAACAGATTTTTTTTTAATCTACGAGACCAAAATATGGTCATCAACACACAACCAAAATCGGCGCAGTAGTTTATTACAATACTCACGCCCGTATTCCCCGAAGGGGAAAGCCTATAGACTTTTCACCGAATATGATGAAGTGCCAACGTGACAGATGGTGAGTACATCGCCGCCTCAGGCATTATACTATATCTCTTTGAATTACTTCTCAGACATATGCAGGTGATAAGAGCCGTGGTGGCCTCGGGGTTTGAGCAGTTGGCTGCTACGCAAGCGACGCAAGTTCGAATCCCAGCGGGGCCTGTACCAATTAGTTTTTCTAAAAAAACTTATGTACAGTGATTTCACACCACGTGCTTTACGGTGAAGGAAAAAACATCGTGAGGAAACCTGCATATTTCTGAGAAGTAATTCAAAGACGTATGTATAGTGCCTGAGACGGCGATAGAGTCACCATCTGTCACGTTGGTATTTACTTAATCAAAAAATCGGTGAAAAGTGGGTGTTGTTGTGATAACAACACCTCTGCCTACCCCTTCGGGGAATACAGGCGTGAGCATATGTATGTATGTATGTACATATGCATATCCTCACGATGTTTTCCTTCGCCGTTAAGCACGTGGTGTGAAATCCCTGCACATACGTTTATTACAATGCGTTTGTTAAAATTGTAACTCAGGTTGAATACTCATCTAATATATTAAATTCTCCTGTCGCGGTGTCACCAAAGTCCTCCGAAAAAGGTGGACTGATTTGTATGAAATTTTGTGTACAATATGTGTTTTTCCATACCCTTAAATGATAAGGGTCATCTACCCCAAAAATATATGGCAATACAACGTTTGCCGAGCATAGCTAGTTATCTGAGGTTAATGTTTCTCACCGTGAAGCTCATGTTTTTAGAAAGACTCATTGGTACAGATGGCTGGGATTTGAACTTGCGTCGCTTCCATAGCAGGCGACCATCAAACTACTAGGGTAATAAGGCAGAGAGTAGGCCGGATATAGCCCGGGAAGAAGAATAACGTTCAATCTTTAGGGGGGCAACGCAAGCTTGCAAACGCGATTCTATTCTCAAGTATTTTATCTCACCTTCAACTTGTCAGGATTGACTATCGTGACTTTAGGCAAAGCGGTGACAATATCCTGAAGAATTTCCTTCTCTTCAGTGCTCGTAATCTCTTTTGTGACACTTTTATACTTAAATACTATAGTTGTGTATTCATTGGTCGTCAGTTTCTCACGTAGACTGTCCTCTTCTACTACTGCTACTGTGGCTAGACCATTCTGTAATAAATAATTTTCAAAATTGGCAACATTAACTCTGACCTATTTAATCCTTACGTCGATCGATTAGTGCAAATCAAGATTTATAAATATTCGATAGCTGTTTTAAAGATTCGACGGCTACTTCGTCCCACAAGAATATGGCCCAGCTACAAATTTACACTTTTTACCCGACTACGGCGAATCAAAAATGCGGGTTATGGTTTTAGACATAAACCCCACAACAAGGACTAAAACTATTTCCATCCCTTTTGAAATCCCTACCTCAAAAAGAGATGGAACTGCTTTTGAACTAAGGAGTCTCTTAGACGATGTTTTGTACAAACACAGTTGTTATTTATTTATCACTATAAATATACCATCAATACATATAAATAAAATATGCTCACGCCATCCCAGAAGGGTCACCAAAGGGGTTGTAATCACAGCACCCACATTTCACCGAATATGATTAAGTGCCAACGTGACAGAGGGCGAGTCCATCGCCGCCTCAGGCTCAATACATACGTCTTTTTAGTACTTCTCGGACATATGCAGGTTTCCTCACGATGTTTTCCTTCACCGCATCAATACAGATTTTTAAACTTAATGCGATGGAATATTCAATACTATTACAACATTCTTATATCTATATAATCTTAACCTACACCTAATTATAATATGTGGCTCATGTGAAGTCGTTATTTTAACCACATGATAATATAAATCTACTAACCAAATGATAAGCGATCCTCGTAAGAGCGTTTCTGTCAACTCTATTAGAGCCGAGAACGTAGACCATTGGTTTGTCAGTACCCCGGAGGTGAGCTACTGTGGGGACGTGAATACGACTCCTGAGGTAACTCATCACAAACTGGTCTAACGCTTCCAATGTACGATCACCTCGGAAGTATATGTAATTGCCGGATTTACCCTGAAATTCAAAAAGTATGTCACAATGTTAAAATTATTACACACTTTCTTGTGGACTTGATAATGATAAAATTAGATTGATAGAAATCAAATACTTTTACCGTGCCGTAACAAATTACGAGCGCCTTAAATGCGCCTTAGTAATTTTATGGGTCCGTCTGTCTGTATGGCGCGACGCGAATAAAATACATGCGCAGTTACCCCCCCCCGCTTTTTTTCGCTGAGCGCTCATAGTTCGTGACGGCACCTGTATATTACTTAAGTAATCTACTTCAATAAATACTGCATACATACATATATAATGCTCAGGTCCATATACCCGAAGGGATAGGCAGAGGGGGTGTAATAGTAACACCCACTTTTCACCAAAGATTGATGAAGTGCCAATGTGACAGGCACTATTCAATCGTCTTTGAATTAATTCTCAGACATATACTAGCAACAAGCCTCGCTTAGTTTCGTGAATACTGACAGTAAACAGATCCACATCCCCAACCCTTCTTTGATGCACATTCAAGATGTTTAACTCAGCAATTATCATACTGAATATTCATGTAAGGAATGATTGTTACATACATATGCTCACGCCTGTATTCCCCGAAGGGGTAGGCAGAGGTGTTGTTATCACAACACCCACTTTTCACCGAATTTGATTAAGTGCCAACGTGACAGATGGTGAGTCTATCGCCGTCTCAGGCACTATACATACGTCTTTGAATTACTTCTCAGAAATATGAAGGTTTCCTCACGATGTTTTCCTTCACCGTAAAGCATGTGGTGTGAAATCACTGTACATAAGTTTTTTTAGAAAATCTCATTGGTACAGGTCCCGCTGCGATTCGAACTTGCGTCGCTTGCGTAGCAGGCGACTGCTCTAACCCCGAGGCCACCACGGCTCTTGATTGTTACTTTCCAACAATATATTTAATCATAGATGTGATGCAACTTACATTGGGGTAGAATAGCAGAGAAGGGTAGCTGCCTATTCTCATTGAATTGTAACAAAATGAATTGTGGTATTTACAATTTACGGCACCAACTTTTACCTGAAATATAACACACAATATAAGCTTAAAATTCAATGTATATATATATATTTGAATATATTTGATTGATAGGGTGATTGGAATAATAAACCTAAAATGAAATTACTCAAACTCAGAATTATCTATCTTGATTTCATTGGACTTTTGACAGAGTACTTTCAAATTGTCAGAATGACATAATTATACAGGATTTTACAGGTTCGGAAGGTTGATTTTACCGAGAAGAACCTGGCAAGAAACTCAGTAATTACTTTAAAGGATAAGTGAAGTTTTTATACTCACAATGCCTTTGTAAATTTCAGCCAACTTTTTCCAGTGATCAGCCACACTTTGACAAGGCGGACAAAATGGTGAATAGAAATTAATAAAATGGAAGCCCTCATTCAAGTAACTGTCTGGAAACAATAAACAAGTTCAGAAGATAATGCCATGCCTCGTGGTTTTGCCCAGGATAAGTTAAGAAGCTGATGTTACTCCTTGTAACATCTGCTATCTGCTATCTGCTAGTGAGTCCTGTTAAAATCGGTTTGGCAGTTTCAGACATTAGCCGGAACAAACAGAGGGACAAGGGATTTCTTTTAAATGTAAAGATTTCACCGTACTATATTGTGCAGTAGGTTGGGCGTTGTAGGTTTGATGCCCGTGTTGCGCAAAGTGTAATTGGGGTTTTTCATCTGTAATTACAGAGTAGCAGCATAGCATCCGGAATAGTGCCCTGCTAATTGCAATAAGCTCATCCTCTATTACATGGGATGTAAACACTTCCCATTATATGGTGTATTTAAGGCAATACTTACGAAAGTTAGCCCCAGACAAGGTATCCACAAATGGATCATTATGATAAAGACCATTGTAGTATAAATTGTCATATTCCGACTGAGATTTGTAGTCATATCTCCTTGAATATGATGGATATGATCCATACCGGTCATAATTTAACCGCTTCTCTGGGTCTTTTAAGGTTTCATAAGCTTCTGTGATCTTCAGGAATTTCTCCTGTTCATTCTGTAATTTAGAGGACAAACATGTTATGATTGTTAATGAAAGAAAACAGAAAATTTTTGTATTAAGACTGTATTTAACAGGTATCATCATGCATTTTCAGGTGACCAAGAATGCATATGCAGTAGTCATTTTACGAGCCTTTCTGTGTAGTGCAATGCAAATAAAAATATTCTAACATATAACTTAACTGCAATTATTCAAAATTCCATTCTACCTTTATTTATTCTTATTATTAAATTTTAGTGCATTGGCATCTTCTGTTTCAAATGAACAGATAAATCTATACAGCCAGGGGTTAAATGGGGGTCGAGAGTTAGTTTGTGTAAGTATATTTTTTTAAATAAAGAAAAATATAAAAAACAATAGAAGGCAGATAGAAGTTTCTAGCAATTGGTATAGCAAATTAACTGTGTTCCCAAAATATAATAAACAAATTATGTGATTACTTACAGGATTCTTATCCGGGTGCAGTTTTATAGCTAATTTCTTATAAGCTTGTCTGATTTCTTGTGCAGATGCCTGTTTAGAGACTCCAATTATTTCGTAGTAACTAACATCGGTAAGATTTGCCGCGCCGATCAAAGCTATGATTATTAATAAAACTTGTAACCTATAAATTGTAAGGAGAAACTAATTAGGTTTCCAATATCATAAGGACTTAATAAATAAATTAAAACATAAGGACACTTTTTGAACGTAAAGATGTGTGTTTGTACAATAATACATTAATCCATGCTGTACTTACATATTTATATGTATAAAATTTATTAGTTGTATTTATTGAAAACTCTAACGAGATTCGGTGTGAGAAGATGGTATCAGATTAATCTCTTAAATTGGGCTAAAATAGATAACTTCATTTAGGAAGCAGATAAAAATGTTTACTTTTTGTGTAGGCGAAATCATTTGGTGGACCAACTTTTGAAATGAAAAGTGGAAACACACACTGACACAACACGCACACATACACATCAAACATCTGTCTGTCTGGCTAGGCCAAGGTAATTTGAATTTGACAGACGCCACAGCAGTTGACGAAGTGAGCATTTGCTTGTCTGTGTCATTTATTTTATTAATAGTTTTTATGGTAGAGATAGGTAAAGTAAAGGGAGCGTTGCTCATACAACCAAATTGCACCCATGGTCACGCAAAATTAATTAATATGTAGGGGGTGGGTGTAACGAATAAACTGTATTGATGGTTAATAAAAAGTATATTCATTAAGAGAACGAAGTACAGTAATTAACAGAAGGAAAGTAGCATATCTCGGACATGTGCTACGACATGAGCGCTACAACCTTCTCCAGAGTATAATGATGGGAAAAATTGAGGGGAAAAGGCGAGTCGGAAGAAGAAAGTTGTCATGGCTCCGAAACATAAGGACTGGGATAAACAGCGTCGAAGAATTGTTTAAGCTTGCAAAAAATAAGGACAAATTTGCGGAGCTGACGGCCAACCTCCATTAATGGAGAGGTACCGCAAGAAGAAGAAGAAAAAGTATAATAAGATTTCCGGCACAAATTACACTTAAGGATGAGAAAAGAATCATACAAATAAAGTAAAACACGCATAACACAAAAGGGCGTGAGCGGTAAGAAAAAAACATAAACTGTCTCGCAGAATCCGAACGCAGACTGCCGGTGCGCATGTCAAGCCATGCGTTGCATGCGGCGGCGCACGGAACTCACGCGTCGTAGAGCAATGTACAGCGCTTAGTGAAATTAGTTTAAGGGCCGTACCAAAGAGGGCGCTTACCCCTTGAGGTATAGATGAGATGGTCACACGCTACAATTATAAGAAACTAGAATGCATGGAATTGATAAGAACTACATAATATTATTACTAATAGTTTAAATTAATTACATTAATTAGACCACTGGGTATGATTGTTGTGAAGGTATCCTCAGGGAACATAATATAAACATTTAAATATAAATTATCACGTTGTTGTCACGGAATTCAATAACATTGCAGCAGTGAATATTAATTCTATATTTAATTTGTAGCAGTAGGTAACTATCTTGTAACAAGCCTATGCTTGTGATATTATTTTTATTCAATATGTCCAGGGATTTAGTGAAATGAGGATAAAGCAACCATAAAAAATTAATAAAAAAACACATAAAAATTAATAAAAAATAAAACTCCAAAACTTTACAGCACTCGTGGGTTTATTATACAAATTATATTGAAATAATAGCAGACGTTGGTAACTATATACTTACATAGGTATAATTGGATAGGCAAGACATAATTAGGCTTAAAAAATATACAATATTAATACAATAGAAAAGGCTTAGATAATATACTTTGCAACCCTAGTACAACCTGAGTCAAGGAATAAAATACATTGGATAACTTAATCTACGTTATACAAGGTAAGGCAACTTTTTAATTCCTGCTTTCTTTGATCTCATCTACTGATTCACAAACAACAACATTTATGATACGTTTCTTAGCGCTCAGTATAAAATACGATTACTCATTCCTATCTAAAAGTTTATCACAGACAACGGCATTTGGAAGTTATTTCAGCCCACATTCATATATATTTTTTATTCATACATACATAGGTGGTACTCACATACCTACATATGCTCACGCCTGTATGCCCCGAAGGGATAGGCAGAGGTTTATACAGAAATATACATATGCTCACGCTTGTATCCCATGGGGGTAGGCAGAGACCACCAATATAGTAGGTACAAAGTACTTCACCTATTTCTCCAGTTACCTATGTTTATATCCCATGTAGGGGGCGAGTCTAGCAATGAAGAGAATCCTTTCTTTATTCTATGCTTTCAGCACAAGCTTACAGGCATTACCAAAAAATGGTGCCGAAAGAAAAATACTCCGGTTTGCTAAACCTTTGCACCGGTATCGTCCTAAATAGGTACCTAAGTACGACAAGAGCGCGAGTGTCGATCATAAAACTTAGGTATTATTCTATAGTAAAACATTACGAACCTAGTATCTACCTTTGAAAATAAGTTCATGGAACATTACTCCTAGTCCAGTATCTAATTCAAATAATAATTATTAAGTATACTTAGGATCCCACCGAGTCAGGAAGCTTTTGGGACTGCGTTCCCGGTTACGAAAACCCCCCGACCCATCAAACCGCGCCACCCACCAATTAAAAAATAAGGCATTATAGATACGAAATGAAATAATACATTGCAACATTACTGTATAACTAAAATAATAACGATAGCTATAGAAATAATCCTAATCAAAACAAAGCTGAAGAAAAACGCGTTCGATCCTGAAAGAAGTCATTCAGGATCGAACGCGTTCAATGCTGACGACACATCTACGCGTCCGATGCGAAGTTTGAACAGAAGCAGTGAACTTGTTAACCCTTACATAGCGAGTATGCTTATACTCGACTAACATATATATATATTGGTATAAGTGGCATATTGCACTGTACATTGTTATACTAATAATATAGGGTCTATACTTTTTAGGCGCACATTTTTGGTACATGTATCTTTTTCAAAATAAAATGTAAAGTTACATTTTATTTTTCTTAGTATAAACTAAGAACCTAAGTATTTATTTTTGACCACACTACGTACGTATGAAAAAGGTTATGATCTCTTTCAATTGATAATTATATACCACCAACCGATGCTCTGTGATATAAAAATGTATGTTATCTTTTACAATTCTTATTAGATAGTAGTAACCCGTTTGACCTTATACCTAATATATGATAGACCTACCTATCCTACATTTCACGTAATAATATAACATTAAATCAGTACTTATTCATACTCACACTAACCTAAACATAATAGTTACAAGCAATATAAATATCGATAAAATCACAGACGTAGATGAGAGAGATGTGGGTAAACGTTTTATAGTCTGCGGTAAACTACTAAGTAATCAGGAATTGAAATTAATAAAAAACAATAGTAAGGATAATTGTTAAACATTGCGGACATACTATTTGCAAGTGTGCGCTACGAGTGTTGATTTAATTAATCTGCTTCAATGGCCTCAAATATCTCAAGTATTTGTACATACTTAATATTACAAAAAAAATAGTTTTGTCGCTACACAGATCCGTGAGAAAGCAGATGACGAGTGTTGCACGGATCAGTGAAAAAGCAGTCGAGTGCATAATCACGTCGATATAATAAAATATATTTACCAAACAAACATTTATATTTTCAATCTTACTAATTCGTAGGTTTTTAAGTATTTGTCGTGCTAATACCCTTATTTACTTATTAATTATACCATCTGACCAATTAACATACTTAATTAAAACAGTAGGTAATTTAAGTAACTTATAAATATTCTATCTAATATTTATATTGTGATGTCATGAAATATAATTAATTATGTTCCTAATTAAAATATTACCGATTGCCTATTTGTGCAAATTTCTATTAGTTAAGCATATTTTACATTTAATTCTGGGATGCCCAAGCAATATTATCTAGAACTCTTGACGTGTCTCCTCAGTGTGAAATATGCTATTATCCTGATCACGAATATTTCCACGAACATTATACTTATATCAAACCAGTAATTGTCTTTTTGGAGACTAAACAATTTCAGTATTTCTGATGGGTGCCTGTAAATAAATGAGAAACATTAGTAGGTAAGATTCTAATTATTAATATAGGTACTAAGAAGGTAATAGAGGCAAGTCCGGGGGGACGCGGTTATTGTAACGTGTGTCTGTTACGGATACAATAACCATTTTTTCTTTTTTTTCACCCGCGTAGTACTTAAGTCCATAGACTATTTCGTGGAATCCTTATAACTTCTTTTAAAGCATACAACTTTTCCTTAGGAAAAAAAAAGTTGAATGAATTTGGTAAAATGTCTTCCAAGTTAGAGCGTGACCAGGTGCAATAAAGGTAAATTTTTATTATGAAACGTCAAAATCTAGAACTTCATAATTATACACTGCTTAAGACTTCAAAGTTATGTCCACTAGAGGTATTGTTATTGTATAGGGTAGGTAGGTAGCAATTTTTCATATAGTCATTTGTTTACCTTGTATGGCAATAGTCTTCGTACTCGGGACACGGGAGCGGCTGCCTACCGTACGCGTACATGGACAGAACGAGGGCCTCGAAAGTGTACTTCATAAAGGACACGTGGGAAACAGCCCTCATGAAAACGCTCATGTGTGAGATGAGCACCAGGAACCCGGCGAACACAATCATAGCACAGGTTATGATCGCACCGAAGAATGTGCCGTTCTGAAAATAAAAAAGTTTTTATTTTATGAAAGTTTACAAAAGAACTGCAATTACCAAAAATATTATATCTTTAAACGAGCAATTCTTGTATATTTATAATTTGAATCTCGGAAACGGCCCCAAAGAATTTTATGAAATTTTGCATGTAGAGGGTTTCAGGGGCAAAAAATAGATCTAGCTAGGTTTCATTTATGGAAAACATCGTTTTGACCAAATAGGTTCGAGTCTGACGTTCACCGGATTTTTTTTCCTATTTTTTGTGTGAAGAAGAAACCGAGCACAGCTCGATCAACCAGATATTATATATTTAAATTAGTAGAGTGAGGATGGGAAATATAAATGACTTAAAAATAGTGCTCGCCCAGAGCACTATGAAGTTCATAAGTTCAGGGCCTATGTCAATTTCATTTTAATTTTCAAAACTCACAATAGGATTGACACACGTCCCAATGATGTTCCCCAAGCCGTCAGCCCAAAGTGTGACGGTGATGAGGGTTAAGACGAACATGGCGTACCGACTCGGCTCCATAGGCTGCCCGGAGAGTAAGTACGCCGGAGTCGAATACACGAAACTGAACCATATCTGGAACACAAAAAGGTTTTTTTACATCTCTTTGGCCTTCATAACCTGAGGAATTATTCCAGAACAAAAAACAAAACCAATGTATATTGTATTCCTGACTCCATCGTAAACTTGGTGATAGATATTCATCCGATCGATTGAGATAAAGGTATATTTTATTACATACTAGCTACTCCTTGTAACATTAACTATATGCCAGTGAAAGTCCCGTCGAAAGAGGTACTTATACAGTTGGTTTGGTTACTTAGTAGGTTTACATTACCTGTATGGGTATGTTGGTGACCAGCGAGGCGACATAATACGTCCTCAAGTTATACCAGTTGTTGAAGTTCTCCTTCTTCAGAACCGGTAATTCACAGGGGACTGCAAGTAAAACAAAGATTTACTCGTTAGATTTATTACCTATGATTATATTCTTCCAGAAAAATCTCGTATATAAGTACAGAAACATTTTGTAGCCATCTTTATTATAAAAAATAACACTAACGTTTACATATGAGATCTTATGATAGATCGATAATCTGGGAAAAGCCAGTTGTCGGACTATGTTAGGCCTCCCACTTACTTGTAACGATTGCTAAAGATGTTAAATTGGCAACCGGGACCGACGGCTTAACGTCCACGAACGGGCGAGGGAACTCGGTGACCCATCCAACGACTGGCATGGGTTAGGGATGCTTAACTTTGATAATCGAATGCTATGGTTGCGAATAGCTAGATGAGTATTCAATTGTGACGTTATGTTTAAATGCATTATAAGGAATTCATTTTCGGCCTTTTCAAGAAGACCAATGACTCTTTCATCTGAGGTGTAGAGGAATGCGGAACTTCACCGAGTATGGTACAAAGTTCCGCGGCTAGAGGGAAATTTTGCAATTATGTACCGTATGAGGTATCGAATAACGTTCAGATTTGCATAGCCTTCGAGTGAGATTTGTAGTGGACTTACATCGAAGTACTGCAGGCATGAGTGATGTGTAGCAGAGATATGCGCAGGAGACGACAAAGAAGCCAAGGTTATTGATGGTCTTGGAGCCGTCGCTGCCGGCGCGCTCGTATATCAACCCCAGGAGGATACCGATCATTATGTGTAGCAATACTTTTAGTTGGGTCACCGTCTGTGGAAAATATTCAGAATTTATTCGTTACAATAAAGGTAGGTATATAAATGAGTGAAGAACTTGGTCGTGACAAAACATATTGTTATTAAGAATTGGTCTCAACTCAGCTTAATCTGGCTGCCCTGTTAGTGACAACCACTGAAAAGATTGTTTAGGGTCGGCAACCCGCGTTAAATGTCCCTCGGACTGCAAGCGTCCGCAGGCTTCGGTAACTTACCATCAGATGGGCCGAATTATTTTTCGACTGCCGTCCAAAGGGCGTTACAACCGCCCGAGCCGCATGTAGTGAAGTATTTTCTTTATTACTCATTATTGCTATATTAAGTAACGATAATGGCCTAAGCGCGGTTCAGACCCTGGACGTTCTAGAGTGATAAATCCTATTTATAAGTGTGGATAAAAATCTTACCCAATCTCGATACTGCTGCACCATGCACCGTTTCAACAACACACTGAACCTGTACATCTCTGGGGGTCTACTGACGATCACAGACATCCGTCCACAGGAGAAGGTGTCTTTCTCAGCAGAAATTGGCAGTACTGGTCTGTCTGTCGTGTCGGGCCTCATACACTTCTCCGCCAACATCGCATTAAACTGGCCATATTCGCCGTTTGCTATTTCTAGAACTAATAAAAAACCATAGGTTATGCTTAATATGTCCATATGTATACACCTATACATCTATATCTATACAGGTAAATAAAATTCAAGTGTCTTTTTGTAATTCCAAAATTACACCTTTTGACTAAATGCATTTGAAACTCGGTACTGACGTAGAAAAATCAATTTTAAAATGTTTTTTCCTTCTGTCTGTTTGTTTGTTCCGGCTTATCTCCGAAACGGCTGGACCGATTTTAACGGGACTTTCACTGACTGATAGCTAATGTTAGAAGGAGTAAATATTATTAAAAACATATTCAAGTTTTCGCGGGTATTTTATTAAATTAAATCTACGCGGGTGAAACCGCAGGGCACAGCTAGTCTATATATATATATAAAAGAAAGTGATTTCACACCACGTGCTTTACGGTGAAGGAAAACATCGTGAGGAAACCTGCATATTTCTGAGCAGTAATTCAAAGACGTATGTATAGTGCTTGAGACGGCGATAGACTCACCATCTGTCACGTTGGCACTTAATCATCTTCGGTGAAAAATGGGTGTTGTGATAACAACACCTCTGCCAACCCCTTCGGGGAATACAGGCGTGAGCATATGTAAAAGAAAGTCGTGTTAGTTACGCTACTTATAACTCAAGATCGGCTGCACCGATTTGGCTGAAAATTGGTGGGGAGGTAGTATAGAATCAGGAGAAGGACATAGGAAGACAAGAAGGACATATATTTTGTTTCTGTTCCCGTGGAAAGTGACGTAAAACGTGGTATAACATAATACATTCTACGCGAGCGAAAGCGCGGGCACAGCTAGTTAATAATATAAATCGGGAAAATGTCCGATCAGTTATCAGATTAGGATAGCTTTATATATTTGTAGAAGCGTGGAGATACTTTATATTTTATTTTATTAAAATAATAACCTAATAATTGTGCGCACTAAGTATTTTACGTGTGGCACCATTTTTGGATAGATAAAAATGTTATCACTGCCTGTCAGTTGCTTTTGACGTCTGAACCGATTTAACTGAAGTTTGGAATATATAACTTTAATTCTACCGACGGACATAGGGTATTGTCGTCGCTAAACGTATCAGTAATCAGGACATTCCAATTATTAATATAACTACAGATTTTATTTCCAGACAGCCTTGTTGGTCTTGTGGTCCCGGAGTCTGGATAAAAGCCCTGTTATTGGCAATAGGCCCTATTACATGGGACCTAAAACTAACTGGCGATATGTGACCACAGAACCACAATTTTCTCCAGAACCATAGACACCATTATTAGGTATTACAGATACAGAGATACTATAAGCATTAACTGATATTATTTGAATATTCTCTCGGCTGAGATTATAGTTAGCGACAGCGCCACATCACATTGCTGTTTTGGCGACAAAAGCTTTACTTGTAATACATATAGGTACCACAAAAAAAATTAAATATTTAAATGATGGTTTTTCTGCAGTACTACTTAAGTATAAGGATTTTTTCGGATAGCCTGACCCCAGGATCAATGCTTAAACTGACAAAGCGATGACAAAACGTATTATTTCTTATTGTTCATAATTCATCATTTTGTTCATATAAATTACGAGTACTTGCTTTATCTGTGTGTACGTGAATTTGGCCATAATGATGTATTATAATAATAAGAGCCTATGCTCGTACCTTTGTACGTACCTACGTTGTTATTATAATACAAATATGAGTAATGATAAATATGGTCATGGATTTTAAAATTAGCATATTTAGCTAAGTCGTTATATCGATAATGAGGTATGACATCTTATGTAAAATATTATGTAGTAAAGGTCAGGTAGGGTCCCGTCATGTTTGGTTTGTAACGGAATTTACGTATTTAATGCGTAAGCATCATTGTTTTATTAAACAAAAGAACACGGAAAATAGTTATCCGGTCTGATCCCCTCATTTGATCCACTGTTGGTTAAGCACCGATGGATATCTGTCTCCAGTCGCCGTTGTTAATGAGGCCCTAGTTAATCATATTCCCTTTTAGAATTACATACAAAACATGGTTTAAGGCAAGACTAGACTAAAATTATGTCCATCCCTTTTAAAGTCGGTATCATAAAAAGAGATAGAACTAACTACTTTTAAATCAAGTATTATTTTAGTCGATATTTAGTAATAAGGTTTCAGTTTATACCGTACATAACACAACATTATAATTTTTTATCTTTTAAAAAAGTTTGGCTCACCAACCAACAGTTGGCGCAAGGCAGGCCTTAAAACCGCTAAAATAGAATCGAAAAATTCGACGCATGAGGTGTGATCACGTGTAGCTCAGATGGCAGAGATACTGCACGGTTTGCAGAGGTCGTGGGTTCGAGTCCCGCCTCGTGTTTGTATTTTTCCTAACCATCTTTAAGAACTTCTAAGAGAACTACAAATTTATCATAAACACGATCTGACACCACGTGACACTCCTTTTTCTGATTATAGATATTATCTTGTAGATGTGCGCGTCTGTATACCATTTTAAACGATTTATTTTCTAGGTTCATTTCTGCTTGCAAAGCTGATATTTATTTACATTGTGGTAGTGCTTCGAAAATAACTTAAATCTAGAATACTCACTGTAATCGGCAGGGTTGTGGTACATGGGGCACTGGAATCCTACGCTAGCGAAGTAAGGCACAGTGTTTTCACTGGTCCCGTTATAAATGCACATTCCTTCTGCTAACACGTACACCTGTCACAAACGAAACGTACCAAAATAAGTGTCGATAAATTTAAACGAATTAGTGTATGATAGAGTAAACGATCGTAAAGCTACTTTTTATTTAAAGTACATACATGCTCACGCCTGTATTCCCCGAAGGGGTAGGCAGAGGTGTTGTGATCACAACACCCACTTTTCACAGAAGATGATTAAGTGCCAACGTGACCGATGGTGAGTCCATCGCCGTCTCAGGCACTATACATACGTCTTTGAATTACTTCTCAGAAATATGCAGGTTTCCTCACGATGTTTTCCTTCACCGTAAAGCAAGTGGTGTGAAATCACTGTACATAAGTTTTTTAGAAAAACTTATTGGTACAGGCCCTGCTGGGATTCGAACTTGCGTCGCTTGCGTAGCAGGCGACTGCTCAAACCTCAAGGTCACCACGACTCTATTTTATGATCCTTATTATGTTCGTGTTCTTCCTATTTTACGTATAGATAATGAGCTTTATTATTCCAAAATCTAATTTTAAACAATCACATAATAACGCTACTTTATCACTGAGTACCATTACAGGCTTAAACTCAAAAATATAAATATAAATATATATATAAATATATATTTTTATTATACTTTTCATAAAGTACTTTTAAATCGTTAGAATGACATGATTATACATGGCTGGAAGGTTTTTGAAAAGAACCTAGCATGTAACTCAGTAATTATTATTTTCTATATTCTAATATAGTACGCGGTCGAAGTCACTGTCGAGGAGCTTCTTATGAATAGGAAGTGTTTGCATACAGGAAAACAAATTTTTTTCAGTCATCATCTCCCATACATTGCTGGGGTCGGCACTTGATTCAACCCGATGTGGTTGATCACCTGATTTTTATACGAAGCGACTGCCATCTGACCTTCGCAACCCCTTTTACGAGGACAATCTGTGACCTGGGTTAAACCAGTTAAGATTATTTTAGACCTCCGACTGACCTGTAACGATTGCCAAAGATGATAAATTGGCAAAAAGTTTTTGTACAAAGTGCACGCCCCTCTTATTGGTAACACACATTAAACTAGCGAACTAAACTCTTAACATAATAAAACGTAGTCAAAGTCTCCGTTTGATCACCCTATGCATCTTCAAACTGCGTTTTCTAAATTATTTCACCGACGACATAGGCTATATTATGCCAAGCAATGCCGCGGGCGGAAGCAGGCTGCGAATATATTGACGGCAATTTTTTTACAAGCATACTTATGCCAATAATATTACTAGTCAAGATTGTTTACCCGTTATGCAAATGTATTTGAAATGGACTATATAAAAGTATATTCAATGTCGATATTTGCATATTTTTCGGGTTCCTAAATCGTTTTTGTATTAAAACTTTCCATCAATACGTATTCGTGGATACATATTAGCTATGCTTCGTTGTTTTATCTATGTAGTAATTAAAAATAAAAACTATATTACTTAGTGATATTTTTTCCCGTTTTCGTAACGATTTCCATTGATGCTGCGCTCCTATTGGTCACAGCGTGATATTATAAATGAAGACCTTCCTTGATTAATGTGCTCTCCAACACAAAAAAAACAATTCAAACTAGTAGTTCCTGAAATAAGCGTGTTTAACCAAACAAACTCTTCAGCTTTATAATATTAGTGTAGATTATGTACACTAACTGGAGGCTTACCATTAGCTCTGATTGCAATGATAGTGTTACTAATGTTTTGAGTTATATGTACATTCATACATATGCTCACGCCTGTATTCCCCGAAGGGGTAGGCAGAGTTTTAGACTAAGTGCCAACGTGACAGATCACAGTCTATCGCCGTCTCAGGCACTATACATACGTCTTTGAATTACTTCTCAAAAATATGGAGGTTTCCTCACGATGTTTTCATTCACCGTAAAGCATGTGGTGCGAAATCACTGTACATAAGTTTTTTTAAAAACCCATTGGTACAGGCCCCGCTGGGATTCGAACTTGCGTAGCAGGCGACTGTTCAAACCCCGAGGCCACCACGGCTATGTAATCTGAGTGAAGTAAAAATTATGAGTGATGATGGTTATGGCTGGTCCCCTGTAAGGGGGGAAATAAAGCGAGAAGCCTAAAAGGCAGGAAAGCACTTTTGGGATGTATTTTTTACTGGATCGATCGGTGAGCCCATCAATTATAACTTTAAATGACTCATGTTATGAATTGTTTTATAACTCGATATAAAAAACACCTAAAAAATCTTGAATGTCGTCCATCAACCATCCCGGTAGGTAATATTTCTAGGTTGAGTCATGTAAATAAGTAGTTATTGCTACACGAATGTTCTTAATTCCTTCAATTTAATTTAATTTTCTTTGTCTAATTAGTTTTTTGTTAACTTAATTGCCAAGGTCATCTGTCATGAAATATCATTGCGCAGAAACTGAGTACCTCTCCAAAATCCTTGACAGATGAAGCAAATAGATAGTGCTTTACTAAGATTGCGAACTATGTGAATAAAGGAATACAGGGATAACTCGTTCCAAATTCAGCTGCCTTTCTGTAGACCTTCACCACTGTATAAATATAATATTAGTAAGCGAACTGTATTTAAATTAGTGGAATGGGATATCTCGTTTGACATTCAAAACTGCCTGTCTGGGGACCTCCACCATAGTAATGAACTTAGTAAGCTTACTAGTCTATATATATTATATATATATACTGTGCCTCCACCTTATAGGAGATTGTAGTCATATAATGCTACGTTAGAGCCATGTGTCCTGTATGGATCAAAATGTTAGGCTATGGTTATAAAAGAGTATAAAATACGATGATTTATTCCGCTATTTTATTCAGTATGTGCTGGGGGTCCACCAGCCTGCGGACGTCCGTATGATCTACCTGCAGGTTTCAGAATGGTCTGCAGTTTCACATCCTGGACTGCACTTAACTAGGATAACTATGTCATTTGTATACTTATAAAATTGCTGAATAAAGCATTGTAATATTTATATTATAAACATGGACTTCCGCAACACCTGATTCTATTCAATAAAATGTTAGGCTACAAAGGTGACTAGAGCCGTGGTGGCCTCGGGGTTTGAGCAGTCGCCTGCTACGCAAGCGACGCAAGTTCGAATCCCAGCGGGGCCTGTACCAATGAGTTTTTCTAAAAAACTTATGTACAGTGATTTCACACCACATGCTTTACGGTGAAGGAAAACATCGTGAGGAAACCTGCATATTCCTGAGAAGTAATTCAATGAAGTTATGTATAGTGCCTGAGACGGCGATAGACTCACCATCTGTCACGTTGGCACTTAATCAAATTCGGTGAAAAGTGGGTGTTGTGATAACAACACCTCTGCCTACCCCTTCGGGGAATACAGGCGTGAGCATATGTATGTATGTACAAAGGTGACGAATGAAAGAAAGCTGCATGCAACTGAGATGCGGATGTTGAGATGGATATGTGGCGTAACGAGATTGGACAATTAAGGAATGAGTTTATAAGAGAAAGTCTGAAAGTAGCACCAACGACAGAAATTGAAGAATAATATTGGTCGTGGCATGGACATGTTATGCCCCCCCCCATCAGGATGATGTTACCAAAAAGTTTTGTTAATGAATGTGGATGGTAACGAGGGGCGAGGAAGACCTAAGAAACGATCAATGCATTATGTGACGATATGGCTAGAATGGGAGTGAAAACAGATTCGACCGCTGATAGAGAAAAGTGGAAGAGAAGAACACATTGCGCCGACTACAAATAACATGGGATAAGGGTAGGAGAATGATGACGAGAGTTTTTTTTCTATTGTGGTGAGTTCGCCAGTGGTTCATGAGGGAAGGTGGAAGCGCCGTGCTATCTACATATAGGTATATATAAAGTTTTCGCCTTTAAAAGAGTTTTAGGCTACCGTAGCTACTTAAGTACCATCGAGCGAACTGAACGCTTATTTACAACTATTGCATCATAAAAAAAACTTAAATGGATATAACGTTTTTTCATACTTAAATGTTTCTAAGTACATAATTGTATAGTCTACATAAGTACATATTACGGGTCAACTTATACTGGAAGGTGTATGTGCGTATGAAACCTTTGCCATTTTCCTATGTAATTGAATAAAATTGGTAATTTAATAAAGGAGACTTATCGGACTAGAGGTCACAAAACCGGCTTACGCCTAACAAGCTGTATAGAATTAATTCATGTAGGCTAACATTATAATCGGTTGCAACTTACTTGGTCAAACAAGGTGTATATAGAGGCGGTGGGCTGGTGTATAGTACAGATTATCGTCCTACCCTCTCTTGCTAAGGATTTCAGCATCTCCATACACTGCATTGATGTTAAACTGTCTAAGCCTCTGGAAAGAAAACATTTTTTTTTTAATTACCTATTTACATACATACATATGCTCACGCCTTTATTCCCGAAGGGGTAGGCAGAGGTGTTGTAATAACAACACCCACTTTTCACCGAAGATGATTAAGTGCCAACGTGACAGATGGTGAGTCCATCGTCGTCTCGTCTGAGACGACGATGGACTCACCATGTAAAGTTTCTACTTTACATACGTCATTGAAATACTTCTCAGAAATATGCAGGTTTCCTCACGATGTTTTCCTTCACCGTAAAGCATGTGGTGTGAAATTACTGCACATAAGTTCTTAGAAAAACTCATTGTGTACAGTACAGTACAGGCCCCGCTGGAATTCGAACTTGCGTCGCTTGCATAGCAGGCGACTGCTATAACCCCGAGACCACCACGGCTTTTTGAACACCTATTTATAGTGTAAATTATTTATTTGTATTGACACTTTAACCGCTGTCATACATACAGCTATTGACCCACAGTGGGTCCATGGGCGTCTTAGCCGTATGAAGGTTCTAATACGAATCTTTTCTTTGTCGAAAAGGTCGTTATGTGACAAATGTGTTCAAAAACGTGTGGTATAGACTGCCTAGCTCTCTGGTCTTGAACCCGTACGTATACATACACTGTTCAAGTGTGTTTAAAGTCACATGTCCACAGGCAAATTATGTAAAAAAAATGGCGCAATAAAAAGGCACATTGACATTAATTATCAGCAATTAGTGTGGAATACCATGGAAAATTAAAGATCTAGAAAACCAGTCTAACGACATACGGCTGGTGTTTGTTTTTATGAATTAAATTAAAGTTTATATTATATGCTTAAGAAACGTGAAATAATTTAAAACTTACTTAAAGTTTATAATAATCATAAAATTAAATTCGCTGCGCTCGTAGCGGTTTTTTATTCGACTTTTATAATATGAATAATGACGAAACATAATTGGTAAGGTCCCAAAACTCCGTTTACCGGTTTAGCAAAAACAAAAATTAAAAAAAGAATAAACCGTCTTCTATAAACAAAAATTTAAATTTGTATACCCTCTTAAAAAATTTTTTTATCGTAAATACCTAATACACGTTCCATGAAAATGGCATTAATTAAAATCTGTTATGTCTGAATACTAATAGCTGTACCTGATACAAAATCATTATGGTGAAATGTAACTGGGGTTTAGTGGTTTTATTTAAATAAAGGTTGGGTTAATTATTTATTATTTTTCAACCGTTTTTGCGGTACAATAACAATTTTACCGCAAAAACGGTTGAAAAATACTTTATTTTATTATCAGCATCCTCGGCATAAAAAAGGATTTAAATACCAATATTATTTTACGTGAGTGACTAGGTATAGAACAATTACGTTAATATTTAAAGAACATTCAAAATATAATTATTATCGAAGATTCTTTCTTAAAAACGAACTCCTTGCATCTCTTTCACCCTAATTAATATAAAAAGAGTATTTATTTCATTGAACAAATATAAAACCAAGAGTTATTTATAAACAATTCTATAACAATGTGGGAACTATAAAACATATTCCTGTTATAAAGTTGAAATCGCCATTTCTATACAAAATTATTATGTGTTCATCGGTCTGCTAAACTCGATCGGAAAGTTACGGATCTTGATATTGTTTTTACAAACGTGTAAGAATCTCTGATGGGTTTAAAGCTAAAAACTATATATTATATATATAGATCGTAGAGAATAGTCCACGTTTTCATTAGACACGATTAAGCCTTAAAAATTCGTACCCTGAAGTCACCTTTTTTAACGAAATGCATAAATACCGCATAATTATTTTAACTGTGCATAGTTTTTTCCAACAGGTTTTTATGACACTGGGTTTCTTGAACATTTTACGAACAATGCACGTGTTTCATGAATAATTAATAATACTTAAAAACAATGTAAAAAACATAGGTATCATACGAAAATTACCTTAAGCTCTAAAGTTATGTAAAATATCAAAGTTATTTAACTTACGTGGTAGGCTCATCAAGGAACAATACTGGAGGGTTGTCAATTAGTTCTAGAGCTATTGATAGCCTCTTCCTCTGACCACCTGATAGATTCCCACACCGCGTGTTTTCCGTACCTGACAACCCTAGCGTTGTCAAAATTTCGTTAACCTGCAACAAAACACTTTCTTCATTGATCCATTGTAGATACAATATAACACATTTCTTTCATTACATTCATGAGTTTATAAACTTGCGTTATAGATGCTATACAATACATGATTTTATGGACGATCTCATGCAGATATAATATGTATATATATGTGAACAATTAGAAAAATAATTATAAATTCTAGTTCTTAATTACGTAATATATTTTGAAGTGTGCAATAAAGAAAGATGTATATAATGAAAAATAAATGCTGATATGTTTAATATGTTGTTAAAATGTAATGTAATTAGATAATTAAGTTAATATTTACATGCCCTAAAATTGGGTGAAATATGTGATTCTTGTAACCTTTAATAAGACCTACCCTTTGTACCATATTTCTTGTGAATAAATATTATTTCTATTTCTATTTCTATTTCTATACAGTTTTGAGCTGACCTTGATTGCACAGTAGTAATTTTGGGGTCTTGTATGGAGCGAATGTGAAAAATAGGTCCTTAGGAAAATATCCCCACTATTTTCACGGTGCTCGTGACGGCATACATACATAATACGCTCACGCCAGTATTCTCCTAACGAGTAGGCACAGGTGTCGCAATAACAACACCCACTTTACACATATGGTGATTTAGTGGCAACGTGACATGGTAAGCCTATCGCCGTCTCAAGCACTATACATACATCTTTGAATTACTTCTCAGACATGCAGGTTTCCTCACGATGCTTTCCTTCACCGTAAAGCACGTGGTGTGAAGTTACTGAATATAAGTTCATAAATTTGAATATAAGTCCTTGTCGCTTGCGTACCAGGCGACTGCTAAAACCCTACATTCACCATGACTCTTGCTGTAACAGTACCGAATAATTACAAAAACATTTTTGTTTTTTCAAAGTTCTATTCACTTTCATTTTACACATTTTATACGTTGGCTGAGGATTGTCACCGTGACCCCAGGCCCCAGACAAAGACACTCGTTAAGGGGTCTAGGCCAACATTATTGAGGAACATTAAACGGTCTTTTTTTTTATTTCCAGGTCAAGGCAAAACTACCTAGGTAGTCTAGTGCTCATAATTTATTAATTGAACGCTACAAACAAATTGAAAAAAGTATGTTGAGAGAGTTTGGACATATCGAAAGGATGAGTGAAAGCGATTAACGAAAGAAATTTATAGAGCGAATGTGAGTGGAAGTGTCGGTAGAGGGCGTCCAAGGAAGAACTACTATGACCAAATTAATAGTATTTTTCAGAAAGGTCAAATTCGGAGCACTCGTAACCGAAGAAAGTGTATGAAGAGATGCATGAATGTGGACAAAGCGAAAGAAGTATGTAAGGATCGTAGCATGTGGCAAACAGTGGTCTCTGCCTACCCCCATGGGATACAGGCGTGAGCATATGTATGTATGTATGAACGCTACATACGACTACTAGTCTTAATAATAAATAATTTTTGTAGCTAAATATTTTGATTAATTTTTCTGTAATTTGTTCAATAATAATTTATCATTTACCTTACTTAATTTGCTTACTTTTAGCAGAAAAACTGCTTAGGTAATTATGTTTTTTTTTGTGTTATTGTTATAAATGGCCTTTGTCTTTAAGCTGACACTAAGCAGGATTGCATAGCTACGTGTTGATGATAACTTTAAATAAATATAGGGGTGAAGTTATTTTATGATTTTCTTAATACGACGCAGGTACCTTATCCAAAATTACGCCATTACTGTTCATATTTGAAGATTGTTTCTTCCCAATTTATAAAATCCTCGTAAAACTACCGTGATCAAATTTCACCAGGTTGTATTTTATTTGTGTTATATCAGATGCATTACATGTGATATCATTTGATTCAAAATATACCCTTTTAAGAATGCCAATTCACGTACTCGTAAGATGTTAAGGGAATGAGTTAGTGATGAAGTAATACCTAATCATATTACTAAACTAGCTGTGCCCTGCGGTTTCACTCGCGTAGATTTAATTTAATTCCCGAGAAACACTTAATGCTTTTTTAAATAAAAGTAGCCTAAGTTACTTCTTTTAACAAAACTATCTGCCAATTAAAGTCCCGTTAAAATCGTTTCAGAGATTCCCCGGAACAAACAGACAGACTGACAGAGATTTTTTTTGTTTTTTTTTAGGTCAGTATCGTATCTGCTTTCATATACATTTAGAGAAAAGCTGTTATTTTGGAATTGCAAACAGAAAACTTCAATTTGATTTATGTGTATGTATGTATAGAGTATAGATGTATAGATAGATAAAACTCCATTGAAATTGGCGATTTCAAACTCCTTGTAGAGATAAAGTCGGCCAAATATTTCCAAAGTCAGTGACGATTATTGGAGACTATTAAGATCAAAATCAATCAAAAAATCTAAACCAAAACAAATTTATTAATAATATAAGTACATGACATGTCATATCGCCATCTAATCCCAAACTAAGCAAAGCTTGTACTATGGGTACCAGATAACGGTATAACAATAATACAATACATACATAATGATAAGATGGTAACCGTATGAGAGAAATGCTATATACTGCTATGTACAAATTCTTGTATAATAAAAATGTATACAGTGTACAGGAGTTTATGTGATGACGCCAGTCAAACATTCGCATGCTATAATATAAGTTAGCTAATCATGTATGTTCTATTATACCTCACACCACCTTTATACCATGTTTTTGGCGAATAAATGTATTATTATTATTATTATTACTTACCACACTATGTTTCAATTTTGCAGTGAGTGTGTTCCCTAGTTTCATGTCAGCCGCGAATTTCATAAGTTCAGCCACGGTGAATAGAGGGTTCAGTCGGTCGTCCTGCAGGATGTAGGCAGACTTCTTCCTGTAGGCTTTTAGGGAGTTCAATGAGTTAGCTTTGGTTCGTAGCTCGCACACACTGTCTCCCGCCCTGATCTTACCGGTGACCCCTTGCGTGCTGAAATGAAAATAATATTATTTATTTATATTAATTAATTAGTACGGCTGAAAACCAACTTCACGAAATTAAGAGTAATATAATACAAAAAGATAAACAAAATTGAAGTGTCTGTTTGCAATTCCAAATAAACAGATTTTCACTAAACGCATATATTTTTTTCCGTCTGTCCGCCTGTTTGTTTGTTCCGGCTTATCGTTGAAACAGCTGGGCCGATTCTAAAGGGACACTCTCTGACAGAAAGCTGATGCTACTAGAAATAAGTAAGGCCACTATTTATTCAGAAAAATACTAGAGTTCTAATTATTAATAAACACATTCATTCGCTCCCCTCACATTACTTTGTCGTCTGCCATTCAATCGCTAACACGTCACAATATGTTTGATGACATTTCGATCTTGATAATACCCGATACATTAGAACTAAGGCAAGTAGTATTTCAGGAAATAAGGTCTGGCGTGAAGAGGTAACAGACAGATAAACAAGACAAGTTTTTTACCACATCACGGCCACCATCGTCAGATGTTATAAAGATAGCAATTATTTCTGAGTGAAAAGCACGAAAGGTTATAGTATAAATAATAGGGCGCTGCTATTATACAAATCAACTTGTTTATGATTTATTAATTAATACCTTATAACATTCTGACAACCGACACTAACGAATAAATAAAAAAAACGTCAAATAAATACTGCTTCGTAGGATCGTAGGTCTGCTGGGTTCGATCCCCGTGCCGGGTAAAGTGTGAATGGGTTTTCCATCTGTAATATCTCAGAAGCTGCCCGGAGTCTATATAAGTGACTTCAAACATAACTGGTGGAATGTGAGTATCCTTAAGTACCTACACAATTGCCTACCCCTTCGGGGAATACAGGCACGTACGAAGCGTACCTACGTAACAACAGTGTTCGCCAGATGGTAAAGCTACAGCTTATAAAAGTTCGTATCATACTGGGGCGTTTCCAACCCTCAGAAGAATGAAGTCGTGCCATTAAAGCTAGCAGAAAGTCTCCCTTCCTCCCCACCTCTAGCAATCGTGATCACCGCAAGAACACTTGCGTATCTCATATCGCATATCTCAAAAGTAATTCAAAGACGTTTGAGTAGTGCCTGAGACGATAGACTCACGTTGTTCTGTCATCTGTCACATTGACACTTAATCATCATCGGTGTAAAGTACGTTCTTATTACAACACCTCTGCATACACCTTCGGGGAATACATATTATGGACTGCCTGGGCATATTTATGTATGTAGTGTACTCATAAGCAACTTACGAGAAACCAGTGAGTGCATTCATGAGTGAAGACTTCCCAGCGCCCGAGGGGCCCATTATAGCTGTCAGGTGGCCAGATTTGAAATGACCCGATATACCCTTGAGGATTGTCTTGGTTTCTGGAAAGAAAAAAGGAAACCTGTTAGAAAAGAGTAGGTAGTTGGTATAATACAGTATTTTTTTCTTTATGACTTCTTAGTCGTCCCAAAAATATATTGATGATCAGCCGTGTTGGCGGAGTGGTTTGTGTTGTCGTTCGCTTCGCATAAATTTTAGTTTTTTTTTACTTAATAACTTTCAAGTGTTGAAGAAGACGTTGGTGACAACAAACATTGTAAACTTAAAACTCATTTATTTGTGCAAATGCAAATTTTATGGCATTGTTAATTCGAGTTATTCTGTTAATTGACAAGGTAACTGCACCCATATAACGGAAAAAGGAAAAAAAATCTGCCTCCACGTCCAAGATTCCAAGAAATGATAAACATCATTGAATGATATAACAATATTATGTGTCTATCTACATAGTAAACTTTACGTATGTGCTTGCGAAATAACTTTATGGTAAGTTATTATTTTCAAATGGTATAATACTCAAATTTGCTTTTTATTTTAGAGCATTTGGGTAATACATGACAGGTTAATGTTGCTTAAACAGTACCTGGATGACTGATTAAACCTAGCTAGATCGATTTATCAACCCCGAGACCCCTGCATATAAAATTTCATGAAAATCATTGGAGACGTTTCCGAGATTCAGATGATATATATAAATATTTACATTGCTTGTTTGAAGGTATAAAATGAGATAAAGTAACATATTTCAGACATTTTAAGTTAATTTCGCTGAAATTGTTAAATGAGCTTAATTCTCTTAATAAAATGATTAGCTAAATCCAACATACATTATTTTAACCTACTGGTTAAAATAATATTTAAGTACTTATTATAATAAATTAGCTAATAATTGAAATGTTGGCAAATGTCAATGTTCGTAGTTTCCGCCGACAAAGATCTGCGGATGCTGATGAATGGTAAAAAAATATGATATTATTTTATTCGATTTATTTTTTATAATAATGAAGCTTGAGGAGTCAAACAGCTATTATTACTGTAAAACAAACAATGAGAATGGCAACTTACTGTCTTAAACAAATTGTAGAATCAATAGAAAAACAAATGACTCATTTCCACTCATTTCACACAGCAGCTTATCTTTTCTTTAAATATATTTGCATACTTCTTATTTGTTTGGTTGGACGCGTCGTTCTTCTAAATCACATAACGGATCTTGATACGGTCTTTACTAATATGTTGAATTCCGATGGGTTTACAGCTAGAGTGGTAAACTCTTCGATGATCATTTAAATTTTAATTTATAAGCATTAAAAAATAAAACATATTCTTAATTTACCACTTACAGTACTGAACAGTAAGACTATAAATTAGCAATATGAACCCTGTTGGGCACAGCAATTTTTGAGAGAGGGCTTATACTAGGTATATTATATTTACATTTTATATTATTATATTATATGGTAACTTATTATAGGTATATTAATGGATTCTTACAATCATATGTGCGTTACGCCCTAAACAGAATAAATAATTTATAGTAGGGGAGCGGCAAGCGGGGATTTCGGGATTTACTAAAGCGCGGCAGATTAATATACACCGTGGGCTTCCCCTACTATTACATATTTAAAAAAAAACATATAATATTTAGAGGCAGTAGAGGAAACTCAACGTACTGTGAAAAAACAACAAAATCAAAAATCGTACCGCAAACCCGAAGCGGAGCGAGGACCTATCTATACATCTAGACATACATACAGATAAATAAAATTGAAGTGTCTGTTTGTAATTCACTTAACAGCTTTAACTAAATGCATGTAAAAGTATATACGGTACTGAACTAAAAAAAATATATTTAAAAATTTTCTCTGTCTGTCTGTCTGTTTATTCCGGGTAATTTCTGAAATGGCTCGACCGATTTTAACAGGAATTTCACTGGCAGATAGCAAATGTTACCAGGAGTAACTTGGGCTACTTTTATTTAAAAAAAAAACATTTGAGAGAAAAACAAGATAGGAAGGGCTCAACGGATTTTCCCGTTGGATGTCTGGAGTTGTGCGCCACTTTACCGAAGATCGCAGTCAAATTATGCTAGTGAGTAGTGTTGTGTTCCTGTGGCGAGTAAGGTTCCCAGTGCTCCATGGAGGGGAGGATCAGGAGTAGGAATGGAGTCACTGTACTAATAACGTATATTTTATGTGTATGTATGTGTTAGTATGTAATTATTTCATAATTTCAGCCGATCCCTAACTTATGTTGTTTTTGATCCACATTTGCTTTACTGTATCTCCTGTCAGAGGTGGTAAACTGATAGAAAATGCTTTAGCATCTTTTGAATTGGGCACATATTACATAAAAAATAAATAAAACAATATTATAAAAAGGAAAGCGAATTGGCTCAAAAAGTACTGGACCAATCTTGAAAACTCTTTCAGTAAGTAACATAGGCTTTATTTTATCCCCGTACTCCCACGGGAGCGGGACTACGCGGGTGAAACCGCGTGAGGTCCGCTAGTTGTTTATAAGGTAGGCAAAGCCTTATTGACACTTGGTTTTGCAATAATTCATAGGCTATTATAGTATCTAACCGCTCAGACAGACTGTATTTACAAATGTTTCTCAAATTTGCCGGAGTTCCAAGGGTTCAAGGGTCAAATTCAAAATATCTTTATTTGATTAGACTTCTTACAAAGTACTTTCAAATCGTCAGAAGGACACAAAATACATTATACATGATTACAAATGTTACCACCGGGTTCGGAAGGCAGCTTTTGTTGAGAAGAACCCGGCAGGAAACTCAATAATTACTCTTTAAAAAAAATATTATACAATGTTATTGGTTACAGTATTTATATCTCATGATTATATCTCATGATGATCCCATGGACACAGTCAAATGCTCAATTTTTAAATATAATAACCGAACCGTTCCCTTCCTATAAGTAAGGATTATTATCAAAAGCTAAATGTGTTTTATCATTTGTTTATTTGTAATTTATAAATTATACTCATATGACAAGCTCTTGTTAAGTTCAAGTGTGAGCAAATGCTTCTGGTAAATAATGCGATTATGAGTTTATTGTCATGTTTGTTCTGCTGAGAGTAAGGACCTACTTAATGGTATGGCCGTCACGACTCAAGATTTTGATAATATTAATAGCCCATTTGTTTTGTCGGCCATTCAAATACAATTTTTTATGACCAAGATCTCTAATCTTATACCCTTAAACGAGCAATTCTAGTATATATACACTACAATAGAATATAATTCTAGTATATATTCAGTTTCACGGGCAAAAAAATATCTAGGTAGGTTTCATTTTTGTAAAAAAACCATGTTTACAGGCCAGTGCCTGAAAACATGGTCAAAACGATGTTTTCGGTAATAACTCATAAACTATCATTACAATACGACAGTAAATTTACACAAATCTAATACGTAATTGGCTCCGTATATCACAACACGATTAATGATTTACAAATACTTATTTGTAAATCAATAAAACCGATGAACCAATAACGGGGCTTTGAGTGGATCTTGTTTTTTTGTTATTCCGTTACGATTTTTAGTATTTATATAACTAGTAAGTATTTATATTGTATCCTTTTTTTGATTTAGTTTCATGCTTTATTTCACGGAACCCTAATACGTTAAGTACCTTATGTTACTTCTTAAAACTTCAGCTCTGCCAAAGAAAGTCCCGCTTAATCTTAATCCGGATCTGACAGAGAAAATAAGTATTCAGTTAGCTTTTTCAATGTCAGTACCGTGTTTACTTTCATATAAATTTTACGAAAAGCTGTTATTTTGTAATTACAAACAGTAAGTGCTATTTTATTTATCTGCATAGATGTATAGATTGAATTCGTTAAGAAAATAATGAGGGTAATATTATTGTTTTGTTTTTGTTTGATTGTGTGCGGAAAAATATTTTGTTGATTTGTTTTGAGGTAAATACAAGTTTCAATACAATAAATAGGTATAACTGTAGTAATATAATAATAATAAAAATAAATAATAATAATAAAAGTAATGTGTACCTTATACACTTCACGATAAAAAATACAAATCAAGCGCCAATAAAAAAAAAGTATGTATACAGGTTAATTACACAGAATAGGTCAAACAATAATGTTATTGCGCACAATGAGCTATTATTAAGAAATCCAGTTTCAAATTGAAAATTGCTTATATTGATTAAGTACACTCTGCTTTAGTGTTCGGAAACATTCGAAGAGATTTGTCAAAATTTTAATATTTTTATGGTTTTATGACCTGCCAGTGAATTAATTAACGCTCTAAAATACCTGATAGTGATTAGACTTGCAAAATTGTTCTGGTCCTTGGAGTCAACGTTTGGCGACTTAGTAGTGGGCTTACTCGTGCCAATCTATACATACAGGAAATATTATTGAAGTGTTTGTTTGTAATTCTAAAATAACAGCTTTTCACTTAATGCATATGGAAGTAGATACGGCGCTGAAATAAAAAAAAATGTTCTCTGTCTGTCTGTTTGTATGGGAAAATCTCCGAAGCGCCTGGACTTTTAATGGGACTTTCAATGGCAGATAGCAAATTTTACAAGTAAGAATAAGAATAATTTATTTACATTAAATATGGTTACAAAAGATGTTGCTTAAAATAATAGGTACAAAGCATATATATATTCACCCATTTTAGATATGTGAATATTAATAAAATGCAAGACATTTTGTCTACAATCAACGTGTCTCTAACGTGACTATATTTTAATAATTTGTAGGTACTTAAGTACCTAAGTAACTAACGCCACTTATATTTAAAAAATACTGTAGGATTCCGCGGGGCACAGCTTGTTAATACTAAGACATCGGACGAAGTTTCGGTTTAGCCAAATAGCCAAAGCCGAAACCGAAACTTATCTATTTTCGGTTGCCGATGAACATACTTCGGGCGCGTTTCAAATATTATAAATACAATATGCATATTGAAATAGGCATGCTATAATATTTCTGTTCAATATATATGTGTGTTTCTGGTGATGCTTTACAGACATATAATAGAAACTCTATTTAAATAATGTGTATATGTCTCAGCCCGATCGGTTTAAAATTGTCAATTTTTCATACAAACTTCCATCCCCTATTTTATCCACTTGGGGTTAGAATTAATCAAAATCCTTTCTTAGCGGATGCCTACGTCATAACATGTACCTCCATGCCAAATTTCAGCCCGATCCGTCCAGTGGTTTGGGCTGTGCGTTGACAGATCACTATATCAGTAAGTCAGTCAGTCACCTTTGAGTTATATATATTTAGATTGTTTTTTATTAACTTTTTAAAAACTTAACTTGTATTCATGCATAAATAAAAATCCGTGACGCTCTTAGCGAATCTTTAGTCTATGCTCGACGGCCACGTTTATTTTCTCTATATTTCTATCTAATCTAATTTTTTTTTAACCTAAAGAGCTACGATTTCAATTGCGTATTAGGCAAAAATCTAGTTATGTCGTTCAATATCAAAAAATTACCTACTTACTGGTTTTTGCCAATAACGGTCGAATAAAATAAAAAATTACAGCATATGTCTTGCGTCTATCGTTATATGCAAAATATTTGAAAATACTTCTATCATGAATTTTTAGTGTTTATTTGATATCCTAGGTCATTTTTTATTTTTAGTTTTAGATATTTTTAACAAAGCACGTTTTCTTTTACTGAGAAGAGCCTGGCTGGAGTAATTACGCTTGAAAAAAAATTAACAAGTTTGAGTAATACGATATAATACATATGATCACGCCTGTATTCCCCGAAGGGGTAGGCAGAGGTGTTGTTATCACAACACCCACTTTTCACCGAATTTGATTAAGTGCCAACGTGACAGATGGTGAGTCTATCGCCGTCTCAGGCAGTATACATACGTCTTTGAATTACTTCTCAGAAATATGCAGGTTTCCTCACGATGTTTTCCTTCACCGTAAAGCACGTGGTGTGAAATCACTGTACATAAGTTTTTAAAAAAACTCTTTCCTGACTGCTCAAACCCCGAGGCCACCACGGCTACGATATAAATCATAAAAAAATATATAAAAGACCAGACACAGTTCCAGTGCACAAAAGTCTAAAAAAACCTAAAGGTATTTACTACGGTGTAGATCGGTCTCATTTCACAGATTAGCAGGAGCAAATAAAACGAACAAAATTAGAATTGATTTCTGTATGTCAGTACCGTATACTTTCATGAAAAGCTGTTAATTTTCAATTCCAAGCAGACAATTCATCTTATTTTATTTGTATAGATTATAACATTATCCCAATGCCGTATAAATAAATATGTGTTTTAAATAATACACAAAACTGGATCCGACTTTATTTGCGAGGCAATTAATAATTTAATTAGGCCGCATAAATTAGCATGCGCGGAATTCGTAATTTGCGAATAGTTGTTTTAGGTATTAGGACGAGCGTGTTTTTTCGCACAGGTTAAAAAAATGCAGAAAAAATACCACGGAAATAAAATTTTAATTTATGATACAGTAAATTTAGAGGTATTCTATTATTTAAGAGTTGGTTTAGTGTAAATGATATTAGGAAAGGGTTTCCAAAATTCCACCAATAAGGGGGTTCAATAGGGAATAAAACCTTGTATGGGAAATCTCAATGCCACGAAGGCGAAGCTGCAATCCATTCCGTAACTTAATAACAAAACTAGTTTAGTTCTTCAGCTACAATGACCGAGCATGCGATGTGGTATACAAAAAATAAACTACTATAAATAAATGTTGTATCCGCTTTTACCACAGTATAAATATAAGCTTTACAAGCAGTAAGGAATTTGACACACTCACATCTACGACATCATAAGCAGAATAAAAGTAGCATCAATATGTGTAAGTAATCGGGTATGTACGTCATGTATGTGTTCTACCGACATCTTTCAATACTTAAAAACGAAGAATCTACATTATTTGGACGTAAATAAAATAATCTAATATATAAAATTCTCGTGTCACAGTTTTCGTTGCCATACTCCTCCGAAACGGCTTGACCGATTTTGATGAAATTTTTTGTGCTTATCCGGTATCTATGAGAATCGGCCAACATCTATTTTTCATCCCCCTAAATGTTAGGGGTAGTCCACCCCAAAAAAAAATATGGCAATACAACGTTTGCCGGGCACAGCTAGTAAATTTTAAAATCTTAAATATTGACAACTGTCACGATCTATGGTGCAAACTTTCTTATTTAAAAATATTGCCCTAGATTCCTTACTGTTTGTAAAGCTATTATACTATTTATACTGTGCTATGAGTGCAGATAATAGAAATATATAATTGCCTACCCATCACACGCAGGACGTACATTTCATAATCATGGTACACTTATTAAAAAAATAGGAAATATCATGGTGTGTAATAATTGTCGCACCGTGATAAACGCGATCATATTTTTTTAGACCAGAAATTACTAACTTCCTCTTATTAAGTAAAATTATTTAATGTCTTTCTGAAATCCAATTCAAACCGTAATGCAATTATGTCTTGCAAAAAAGGTATAATAATATGATGTAAAAAGATTACCTTTGTTCGTTGGTAATTTTGTGTAAATTATGTCTAGTTACACACTTATTTATTATATACATACTACCTAAGATTCCAAAATTGAAGATGAGGCGCTGCGTTAGCTATGTTGGGACTGTTTTGTCTTTCATTATGTTGGTGCAGCGATTCCATTGGTCAACGGTCGGAATAACTGCTTATTTACCAACTTTTAAGTACCTTACACCTATGCTTTCTTCAAGAAATCTATCTTCATTATTAAGCTATGCATGCATGCATATGCTCACGCCTGTATTCCCCGAAGGGGTAGGCAGAGGTGTTGTAATCACACCACCCACATTTCACAGAAGATAATTAAATGCCAACGTGACAGATGGTGAGTCTATCGCCGTCTCAGGCAGTATACATACGTCTTTGAATTACTTCTTAGAAATATGCAGGTTTCCTCACGATGTTTTCCTTCACCGTAAAGCACGTGGTGTGAAATTACTGCACATAAGTTTTTAGAAAAACACATTATACAGGCCCCGCTGGGATTCGAACTAGCGTAGCTTGCGTAACAGGCGGCTGTTCAAACCCCGAGGCCAACACGGCTCCTTTTCGACTCAAGTTTTACATTACTTATTTCAAAACCAGTAAATGATAGATATATTACTTAGCTCACATTAACAGGTTTTGAATGGAGTTAAATAAAAATGGTCTGTCAAATATTTTAGTATTAGGAAGTAATATTTTTCAATTAGTTTGATGTGATAATATCAGCAGTTTGTTTAGTTAATAATAAAACGATGATTTATTTTGTGTTTGCCAGCTGTCGAACCCACAAAAAACACTACTAAGCAATACTTTATTATAATCTGTGCCTAAACTGACACTTACATATTAGGGCGGTATGTATATAGTATACAGTTAGTTAAAGTTCAAATATTTTTTATTTATAATTATAATTTTAATAAATAAGTAACTAAAAACTAATTACAAGTAGAAAACTTTTGTACGTAGATACTGCCATTACAAAGTATGCATTCTGAATTGTGCTTCCTCATTAATTTGTAATTGTTTTGAGAAATAAATAATCTTAAACCCAAAATGCACAATTATTTTTTGTCATTCTGGCTAGTACTTTGAGGAAGGTGCCGTTTCAGACGGCTTCTTGTTCTTAGTTAGTTAGCATACTGTTTGTAGTAAACTTATATGTATACTGTGTACACGAGCAAAAAAAGGGCTTGTGCGGGTGACATACCGTTAAAGAGGGAAAAAGGTAGCTTTTGGAGTGCAGTAATTGACTGAACAAAGGCTGTGGGCGTACCTTTTAACCTTTTTCGTTTAATACTTAAACTTTATGAAAGGTATTTAAAATAATCCAGAAAAATTAGTAGAAGTTGTCAGAGATAGAACGGGTATGGAAGGAAAAGGAATAAAAAGTGAAAAACAGTATATTAATTTTATTTTATAGTAAATAATAGTGATCCCGGAGAGCGAGTGACCCGAGTCGGGGGTCGCTCGCCACAGTACCTAGTACGGAGTATATACCCAATGAAACAAATTGACGTCGCTATCTAAATACCGGTTGATTGCACAGACCACGGTCACCCAGTCAGTGGCAATGAGCGGCGCGCACGCAAGTTCAAGAGTAAGTAAGAAAGCCTCGAGTCTCGAGTCGTCTTTCATTCGTCTTGCCGATGTCTTTTTTATCTGTTGGAGCAAGAACTGCAGCCAAGACGTTTTGTTATTTTTAAACATGACGTATTATTTCCATGGGGAAGACAGATATGTCTAGTAGACCCGCAGCATATTTAGTCTGTACGTTCTGAATCCCATGTAATAGGAGGCGAGGCTGTCTTATACCTTTAAACGAGCAATTCTTAAATCTGAATCTCGGAAACGGCTCGAACGATTTCAATGAAATTTTTTATGTAGTTGGTTTCAAGGGCAAAAAATTGATCTAGCTAGATTTCATTCAGAAAAAGTAGTTTTGGGCATCGTTTCAGACACTGAAAACTTATAAAATATCCTTTATTTATTTAATGGCGATGAGCTTAAGTAAACCTATTCCGCCAATGTCAAGTGATTGTTGATAAAAATATCTTGTAAATTGTTAAAAATACGAGGAGTAACCCATTGGATTCCTCGCTGTCCTTATAAAATATCATTAGAATACGACGGTATGACATCTGTCAAGATTTGGTAGCTCAGAGTACCCCGGTTCGAGACTGACGTTCACCGTTTCGTTTTTTATTTTTTTTTCCATTTTTTCAACGTGCTTTTTTATTATAAAAACGTCAAGGTTTTTTTCTTTTATGCGAAGAAGATTAGTTTTTTGTGAGAAAAAGAAACCAAGCACAGCTCGGTCAAACAGGTCCTTGCCAATAACCGAACACCAAACCAGCCTCCGGGCTGCTACTGGGACATTACTGATGGAAAACCCTGTAGCAGCTTGTGAAGCCTGTGAAGAACTTGACTCCTAGATCAATGAAGCAGTCACGGATGGGTCTTGATGAACAGGAACCCGGATCAACTTATAATAAAATTCAAATCCTGCTAGTGACAATTATAACCATTTAGACTTTAAATTAATTTAGATACAGGCCTACACAAAAATACTTTCATAGAAAACACCCAAATAAGTACAGATAATATTATACATTTTAATTGTAATTAGTTTATAGTACTGTCATAGACTAGTATTTAAAAAAAAAACAAAACAAAACAAAAAAAAATATTATACATATCTTAACTACAAATATCTAAAATCTTGTCTAGATGATAGATTATTCGATGTTTAAATATATAATTTGATTTTTTAATAATTTATCCGATTGAATCATCTTCTAAAATACAATGTCTTGATTGAAAAGGTCATATTATTCAAAGCTAGTGCCTAGAGACATCGGTAGGTAGATGATTAAATTATGATAGGACTTTGGGACCTCGGGGCCGGATAAAAAAAATACGAAAATTGTGTTATCTGCTATAGCATAATTAAAAAATAATATGCTGTAGCAGCGAATAGGTAATAAAATTATATATATTTTACAGAGAAATCTTTTACTCCATATTCATATGTTAATAACACGTCACCTAGCAACCAACCAGATAGATGCTCAAAGAGAAAAGTAAGAATGTAAACTATTTACAAAATACTTCTTACATAAATAATACACGAAATGTGGAACACCCATAGTACCCCCCTTCAAGTAAACCGTACTCTCGGTTTAATGACACGGCCGGATCTCGTGGTATAAGAGGGTGGCCTGTTGCATGGTGGTTCCGCAGGGCTGGCTGACTGGCGCGTAGAGGAGACTGGCTGACTCGGAACTTCTTCTGTATCTACCTCCTGACAGATGTATGCAGGCTTCAGTCGGTCTAACGATACAACTGTGACTCTAGTAGGCAACTGTATCTTGTAAAACTTGGCATGCCGCTGTAGAACTGGGTAGGGTCCGTCGTAGGGCGGAGTGAGTGGTGCCCGTACGGTGTCGTTGCGTACAAACACATGTGTACACGTGGCAAGGTGCTTATGTACAAATGGACGACTCGAAGTTCGTGAATTGCTTGGTACTGGAGACAGTGACGTCATTGTTTCGCTGAGACGCCGTAAATATTCTGCATCGTCGATTTTCGGCTTTGACGGCACGAAGAAATCTGATGGAATGCGTAGTGGTGTACCGTAGGTAAGTAGTGCGGGACTGAGGTTTTTGTCCTCGCGCAGTGCAGTACGCAGTCCTAGCAGTACTGTAGGCAATTCGTCGCTCCAATGTATTGTGGCTCCTCTGGCCATTAGCGCGGCTTTCAGAGTTCGATGCCAGCGTTCTATCTGTCCATTGGCTTGCGGGTGAAATGCAGTGGTGCGGATGCGTGTTATGCCAAATTTCTTCATTAGCGAAGTGAACAGTGACGATTCAAACTGTCTGCCTTGATCGGTAGATATTCGCAGAGGACAGCCGAATCTTGATATCCACGCTTCGTATAACGCTTTCGCGACGACTTCAGCTGTAATTTCTTTTACAGGAACTGCTTCGGGCCATTTTGTGAATCTATCGATGATAGTGACGCAGTAGCGGTAGTCGTTTGATATCCGGAGTGGTCCAACTATATCAATATGGATATGCTCGAAACGCTGCGACGGCGGGAAACTTCCAAGCGGTGTGACGACGTGTCGCTGTACTTTTGCGCGTTGACAGTTGATACAACTTCTTGTCCATGTGCTGACATCTTTATTCATGGATGGCCAGAAATACTTAGATGCAATAAGTTTTCTTGTCGTTCGCACACCTGGATGGCACAAGTCGTGTTGAGCTTTGTAGGCTTCGTATCGATGTGCTAACGGCAGGTACGGACGCGGTGATGACGTAGAAAACTCGCACGCTATTAGTTGGATGCCGTCGGGTGCGGCGATGTCGATAAACTTGAGGTTTGGTCGCAATCGTAACTGTTGCAGTTCTTCGTCATGTATTTGATCACTTGCTATCTTGTTGTAGTCGAGGTGTGATGGGCAACTTATTTCTTGAATGCGTGAAAGTGCGTCGGCAACGGGGTTATGGTCGCCTTGAATATAAATTATTTTCGAGCAAAACTGACTAATGAAATGCAACTGTCTTTCGCGTCGAGGTGTGTCGCTGCTACTGGGCGGTCTTGTCAGTGCGAAGGACAGGGGTTTATGATCCGTGAGCACGGTGACGTCACATCCCTCGATTAAACGGCGAAAGTGTTTGACAGCTGTGTAAATCGCTAGTAGTTCGCGATCGTACACACTGTACCGGCGTTGCGTGTCGCTCATTGCCCGTGAGAAGAATGCGAGCGGCTTCCAGACCTTGTTGACGCGCTGTTGTAGTACTGCGCCGATGCTGTGGTCTGAAGCGTCTGTCATGATGCTCAGTGGAGCTCCGGAGATGGGATGACTCAACGTCGTAGCTTCCAAAATGCTTTGTCGGCAACTTAGAAAAGCTTGATCGGCCTCCGGTGTCCAGTCAATGGGTGTGTTATCTCGTTTCTTCCTGTTGTGTAGATATTTATTCAACTCTTTCTGTAATTCTGCTTGGCGTGGAAGGCAGTCTCGGTAGAAATTAAGAATGCCGAGAAATCGTCGTAACTCGAGAACTGTTTTCGGTTTCGGATAATTTGATATGGAATCGACTCGTTCTGATGTAGGTTTAATGCCTTCTGATGAGACTTCATAGCCAAGGAAATTTATTGTTTTCTTCGCAAATTCGCATTTTTCAACGCTGAGTGCGAAGCCATATTTGTTGAGACGGTCAAGTACTTCATGTAGCAGGGTCTTGTGTTTCTCCTCATCTTCGCTGCATAGAAGTATATCGTCGATGAATGAAAAACAACCTTCGATGCCTCGTAGTACCTCATGCATGAATCGCTGGAAAGTTTGACTTGCGTTGCGTAGGCCGAATGTCATGCATTTAAATTCGAAGAGACCGAATGGAGTGATGATGGCTGTCTTCTGAGCGTCTGCTTCTGCCATTGGTATCCAATAGTATGCGCTTTTGAGATCGAGCTTGCTGAAAATTTTCTTGTTGTGAAGTAAGTACGTGAAATCTTGGAGTCTCGGTAGCGGGTATCTGTCGGGTAGCGTGACAGCGTTGAGGCGGCGGTAATCTCCGCATACGCGTAAGCTTCCATCTTTCTTTTTAACGACATGTAGTGGACTTGCCCATGGACTTTTCGAAGGTTGGCATATGCCCATTTCCATCATTCGTTCGAATTCTTGCTTAGCCGCTTTGTACTTGTCGGGCGGTAGAGGGCGTGCGCGTGCGAAGAGTGGTGCGCCTGTCGTGTTAATGTGGTGAGTCACGTTGTGTTTGGCTGGGGCTTTGAGTGACATCGGTCTGAGGACATCTGGATACTGCTTCAGAATGTCATAGTATGTTTGCTTGTTGCTCAGGACGTGGACGGATTGTTGCATTGAGATGATTGTAACGGCGTTTACTGAAAGTTCAGTGATGCTGTCGATGAGTTTCCTCCGGTGTAGATCTACCAGCAGTTTGTAATGCCGAAGGAAATCGGCGCCGAGGATAGAGGTCTTCACATCTGCTATGATGAATGTCCATCTAAATGAGCGTCTGAGTCCCAAGTCCAACTGAATATTCTGCTCACCATAGGTATTAATTTCTGTACCATTTGCGGCAAAAAGTTTGTAGGAGCTTTTCGTACACTTCTGTTTGTGTATTCTTGTGGCGGCGAGTACAGATATATCCGCACCGGTGTCAACGAGGAAACGTTCTGCAGAGTTGCGATCGAAAACACACAGGCGGTTGCTTGTTGTGGGAACACCGACGTCCGCCACGGTCGGTGTTTGTTCTAGTTTTCCTGATGTTGAGATTGTTGATTGCGTCTTGAACACGGCTGCTCACATTTCCTAGCTTGATCTCCAAATCTAAAGTGGTATTTGCAGAGACGATCATCCTTATTTGAGCTGTTATTATTGTAGTAGTTGTGCCTATTCATTGATTTCGATCGCGAACGGTAACGATGAGGCGTGCGTTAACGTTGGCTCTGTCTTTCTTGTTTTAATTCCGCCATTTCAAGTGTCAGTTTTTCGATTTGCTTCGCCATCATTTGAATTTGTGTATTCATGATCAGTTCGTTTGAGCTGCTGGGGAAAGTTCTAGAAAATTTATGTTGATGAGGTGATATGGTCCAACCTCGTGGGATCACTTCAGTTTTCCTCCAGAGTTTCAGCGTTGGTGCGATGTTCACTTCTTCGGGGTCACCAGAATGTAGCAGCGAATAGGTAATAAAATTATATATATTTTACAGAGAAATCTTTTACTCCATATTCATATGTTAATAACACGTCACCTAGCAACCAACCAGATAGATGCTCAAAGAGAAAAGTAAGAATGTAAACTATTTACAAAATACTTCTTACATAAATAATACACGAAATGTGGAACACCCATAATGCATATTTATGTTTAATCAATAAATACTTTTATAAATATAATAAACTTATTGACATATTCATACAGATAGTTCATGTTGTACCTCTCAAATTGCTGTGCCCTAACAGGGTTTATGTTAATTTAACTTAGGATACCATAACCTATAATGAAGTTTATATCGTGTATTTAATGTAACTAACGTAAATGCATACAAAACATATACATATTAATTTGAATATGAAGCCTATCGGGGATCCCTTGGGCAATTCGGGGACCTTTTCCTTTCCCTTTTTTTACTTATTAAAATACTAGCTGGGCCCCGAGGTTTTACCCGCGTAGCCCTTATGATTTTTAAAATGAACTGAGCCTAAGTTACTCATTGTAAAATTAGCTATCTGCCAATAAAAGTCCGTTAAAACCACCGAGCCCTTTCGCAGAATAGCCGGAACTAACGGACAGACAGAGAAAAAAATTATAATTTGGTTTTTTCACGTCCGTCAGTACCGTATATACTGAAAGTATTTATTATGCATTTAATGAAAAGCTGTTATTTTGGAATTACAAACAGACACTTCAATTTTATTTATCTGTATAGAGTATAGATATAAATAAAGTAGTAAAGATAGATAGATATAGATATAAGGGTAGATATTTCCTGCTTTATTCTCGGGCCTCTAATCCGCTGTACATGGATAATCCGGCCATGACTGGAGAGGACACTTATGTTAAGTAGGTATTAAGAAGTATTTAATTTAGACTTAAGTGATCATGAGAACTGTTGACAAACGTTACATCCGCATTATAAAACACGTACACATACAAAAACAGTACAAGCAACAATAGATAGGTGTGCTGAGCACAAAAAATGTATGTACAGAGGTTGACTAAAGATTTTTTCATATCTCACTCAACATATGGTCACGCCTGTATTCCTCGAAGGGGTAGGCAGAGGTGTTGTTATCACAACACCCACTTTTCACCGAGTTTGATTAAGTGCCAACGTGACAGATGGTGAGTCTATTGCCGTCTCAGGCACTTTTTCATATCTTTATATATAATATAATTCGACTGTAGGTGTGCATTTCACTGAACTCCTTCTATACGGCCAGCCGTTTCTGTCCAGACAGATTTGTGAATGTAGTAGGCATTTGGGCCCTCCATTTTTTTTACGTGGAGAATTCGTTATGGATACTCCAACCGCCGGGGGGGGGGGGGGGGGGGGGGGGGCAAAGGAAGGGTATTAGGTAGGTTCCTCCTGGACGCTATGTGCACGTGTGTCTTCACATGCTTAATCGTGACCCCAGCCACTGGTCTGTCAGGCCCCTCGTTAGGATATCAGACTGAACTCGGCTTTTACCCTATAAGAGGGCGCGTCAGTCTAGATTCACAAATCAGCCCGGCAGATGGCGCTACAATCGGTATCTAGGTTATTTATCCATGCTGGACAACGTCTGTCGGGTTCGTTAGTGTTTTATAAATTTGCATGTAAGGTAAACTTCGAAGTTTTCCTTTCAGGATAATTGGACACATCTGCGTGAACGCTCTGCTCAGATCATAATAATTATATATTTTTTAGATACTTAGCTGTGTGTTCCAGACATGCGGTTTCGGGCCCTTAATCCGCAAAACAAGCGAAGAAGTCGAATTTTCCGACGCATGAGGTAAGATCACGAGTAGCTCAGTTGGCAGAGCAACTGCTCGGTTTGCAGAGGTCGTTATTTCGAATCCCGCCTGGTGTTCGTTTTCCTGAACATTTTTAAGTACTTTGCAGTGTTCCAGACGTGAGGTTGAAACGGGAAAAAAAACATACTGTCAAATTGAGAGCTTCCTGTTTTTTTTAAGTCGATTAAAAATGATGCAGAATCCACAACATTAATTTTAAAGTTAGCAAAGATAAGTAGGTAGCATATTGAGCTGTAATGTATCATATAATTACTATAATAAGTATACAAAGATACAACTTCGCTAGTAGACTAACAATGTAGTATTAATAAGGTTAATAATAAAGGTTAATGTGTGAATATGATTATAATTATCTCGTTATCACATTGATGAATGCCTTTATTGGTCTAGTTTACGTCATTTGATTAGCGAATAAAAGTGTAAAAATAATGCAAAAATCGACCAAATAGAAGGTTATTTTTCCGAAGTATAAACGTCGAAAAAGTCTTTCACATTAAAAACATTTTTCACTCACTTTTTCCCTTGGAATTGGTTAAGCACGTGGTACAAAGCGCAAAAAACCGCTTTTCAGTGACTTATTGAAAATGCATGTACACTTTACCCCATGACTTTTCTCTACTAAATGAACCAAACTTCGCACGAAAATCGCGCAATCCACGAAAAGCAATGAGTGTGACATGTTTTAAGCATTTTTTTCCAAACGGTACGTTACATACTCGTGAAAAGATATGGGACCATTTTTGAAGTTGCCTTTATACAACACACTAGCGAGTCTGCGCAGTATTTGATTGATATTTACATTTTGGACAATTCGAACAATATATATTATCACAAACTTTCGCGTTTATTATATTACTAGGTTTAGTATTAAACTATTCTTATTATCTATTTATTTCTGGAGGAAATTCTGTTGGGCAGCAAGCGATTGAAATGCTCATTAAAGGCAGGTTTATGAGTAAGCTGATTGTTTTTGCATCGTCATTTAAATTGTCCTGTCTATTATAGACTAAATGAGACTCAATTATGTGCGTTTATCGTCCAATAATAACGAGCAATTATGTGTACAACAACAAGGACTACTTACAGATATATACAACCTTCCAACTGCGCCTCCGTTTGGATATCATAAGGATTTTTAACAAATATCTTGTGAAATGTTTTCTAATGAAGGAATGTCATCGAATTTGAACAAGAAGTTCGGTCGTGATGTCGTAATCGTCGTAAAGAGCCTTGGTGGCCGTGCGGTTTGAGCAGTTGCCTGAAACGCAAGTGGAAAAGTTCGAATCCCTGCATCAATGTATTTTTCGAAAAACTAATACCACCCCACGTGCTTTACAGTGAAAGAAAATCTGTATGTGTCTGAGAAATAATTCGAAGACGTATGTATTGTGCCTGAGACGATAGACTCAGCATCTGTCCCGTGGGCAATTAATCATATTCGGTAAAATGTAGGTAACTGTTGTTAGAACACCTGCCTACCCCTTCGAGGTCGTGAGTATATTTATTTATTTATATAATCAGTTGTTTTGTCCACTGTAGTGGGATGTCATTCCGCGTTAAAAAGTATCCTAAATGTTATCCCAAATGCTACGTCATCACTCAAGTTACTAAGTTTATCAGAATCCATCAAGCAGAATGAAAAAAATAGACAACCAAATGATACCGATTCCATAAATATGTCCAAGTATCTGTTAATTAAACCATTCACACAAAATGTTATTATTATTTCAAATCGTACACACACATTGAATTTTTCTCTGTCTGTCTGTATATCTGTATCTCTCTGTCTGCTTGTTCCGGCTAATCTCTGACACTGTTAGATAGCAAACTTTTAAAGTAATTCAGGCTACTTCATTAAATAAAATAGGGTTGCGCAGGTCACCACAATTGCTTGACCTAACTGAGTGAGTCATCAACGTAGACCGCTCGTCATTGAGAACTACAATTTGAAGCACTAAGAAAGGAATTTTTAAAATTTCCATGTTGTCGCGGGTGAAACCGCGGCGTTCTGCTAATACTTAAACGATAAAATACTAAGTGGTAATGCCGGGTTTTGGCTAAAGATTACATTAAACCAGTATACGTGAGTTGGCTCCATCTGGAATCAAAAAGAATAAGAAAACCAAAAGTATACGTAAGTACCTATTACCAAACTTGATTTTAAGAAAAACTGGTTTTAGAACAAAAAAGTTTGAAAATGAACCCTAGAATCTAGATAATTCATATTTTGTGTGCCATAAAATTTTAATTAAATAAACTACTTATTCCCCGCGGTTTCACCCGCGTAGACTAAATTAAATTAATTAATTTTTTTTAATAAATAAAACCTAAATTTGCCTTGTGAGCTACCTGCCAGTGAAAGTCCCGTTAAAATTGGTTCAGTCGTTTCGGAGATTAGCCGGAACAAACAGACAGACGGCCAGATAGTCAGAGAAAACATTAAAAAATATTTTTAAGTGAGTACTAAGCGTATATACATTCATAGTCATTAAGAGAAAATCAGTTAATTTGGAACCACAAACAGACACTTCAATTTTATTTATCTGTGTATGTATGTGTAGATTTATAATTAAAGGTAAATAATCTAATAAAGATGTAGGATCTATAAAAAAAACAGGTAAAATGTGAAGACTCGCGTGGTGCGCGAGTTTTTCGTACGTATTATTACACGTTAATGTATTAAATTAATTGGAATTATAGTTTTTACAATAGTTATCATAATTAATTTTAGATTTTCACATTATAGCATTCGGAGATAAGTAGGAACTTTTATCTATTGGGTCATAAGAAATATTTTATTTAATTGTATAATATATAACAGCGCTATATGGTCCTAAGCTACACATACATATATGTGCCTTCTCAGTAGCTGTCTATAAATATCGCAGATATATTGGGGCCCGAGCACAATCGCGTAGGGCTTGGTGGACACATGTATACATACATGCACAAGTAAAAAGAAAAATTGTAAAATACCTACTTTTCCAATTTTTTTCTGGAGATGGGCGCAAGCAACTTCTACACTGTTTATTCAACTATTGCAGTTGTTAACGATCTTTATTTTTTTATAGTTGTTGGTATTAAATTAATTCATTTAATTCTTTAAATAAAAACATTTTCATAACTAAGCGAAACGTTTACTATGAGTAGAGGTACCAGACCAGGATAATACAATACAATTCTTAAAATTGTATCTCCTTTATCTGTGTTCATTTAAATTGCAAATTGTCATTAGTTTGACAGGCATATACAATCAAATAGAGTCAAAAAACTTTGATAAGATGTTGACACTGGAAAATCCCAGCCGTTACCCTGAACCAAAGTTCAGTGACGTACGGAAGTTTTCATACAATTTCCATACAATAATATCGTACGTAGGTTGTATTCTTCAACTAAAAAATATAAGGCTTGAACTTGTTTTCATGAATTTATAACATCTACATTTCTACATACATACATATGCTCACGTATGTATTCCCCGAAGAGGTGTTGTAATAACAACACCCACTTTTAACCGAAGATGTTTAAGTGCCAACGTGACAGATGGTGAGCCTGTCGCCGTCTCAGGCATTACACATAGGTACGCCTGTGAATTACTTCTCAGACATATGCAGGTTTCCTCACGATGTTTTCCTTCACTGTAAAGCTCGTGTGAAATCACTGTACATAAGTTTTTTTTAGAAAAACTCATAGTTACAGGCCCCGCTGGGATTCGAACTTGCGTCGCTTGCGTAGTACATTTTATGTTTAGTGCCATCACGGCATAAAATGTACTACATACTGTTCTTAATATTATATTTATTAAGGGAATAAATTTTTATATCATAACTAGGCCGTGCCCCGCGGTTTCACCCGCCTAGTTTTAGTTTCATGCTTTATTTTATGGAATCCTCATATTTCTTCAAAAAAAAATGTAGCCTTGGTTACTCCTGAGCTATGTGCCAGTGAAAGTTCCGTTTAAATCGGTCCTTCCGTTTTAGAGTCGAACCAACAAACAGACAGACAGATGCTTTATATGTATTTAATGAAAAAGTTTTAGTTTGGAATAACAAACAGACATTTATATACTTATATGTATAGATAGAAAAGATTTTTATTACATAATGACACACGTTGTTCGACTGTCGTAATGTGTGTTAAGTACATGTTTACAGTGATGCCGACTGCCGAGGCGGTTATAGATTTAAAAGTAATATTTACCCAACTTATGACCACTAGGTCATTGGGTCTGGGGCCGGACCGATACGCTGAGCAAACATATGCAAACGTATCAGCTGTTCGCACATGCTCCGGGGCTCAGGGGTAGGCAGAGGTGTTGTTATCACAACGCCCACTTTTCACCGAATTTGATTAAGTGCCAACGTGACAGATGGTGAGTCCATCGCCGTCTCAGGCACTATACATACGTCTTTGAATTACTTCTCAGAAATATGCAGGTTTCGTCACGATGTTTTCCTTCACCGTAAAGCACGTACATAAGGTTTTTAGAAAAACTCATTGGTACAAGCCCCGCTGGGATTTGAACTTGCGTCGCTTGCGTAGCAGGGGACTGCTCAATACCCCGAGGCCACCTCGGCTCTTTGCTGTTCGCATACTTCAAATAGTTGAAGTGCGACCAAAACTATTAAAAGAGATAGGTCAATGGGATCTCTCGTTAACATTATTAGAACCAGGTTGACCTGGTTTCTTTTTCTCACAAAAAACTAAACTTAAAAAAAATCTAAGAAATATAAAATTAAAAAATCGAACCGGTGAACGTCAAACTCGAACCGTGGTACTTTAAATTCGTTATCGCCCCGTAAGCTAGCAGCTTTACTCCGAGTTATCGTATCTTAACAGATGATGGTGAAATTTACTGTCGTATTGTAATAATATTTTATAAGTTTTTCAGTGCCTGAAAACATGGTCAAAACGATGTTTTCCTAGCTAGATCAATGTTTTGCCCCTGAAACCTTGCCACATGAAATTTCATGAAAATTGCTCGAGCCGTTTCCGAGATTCAGATATACAAGAATTGCTCGTTTAAAGGTATAAGATTAGACATGCTTGTCTGGCGAATTTGTGTTACATTCAATGTGACACAAAAGATATTTTTTTCTATATCTATGCAAAGGTAAATTATTGTATGGTGAACAAGCACCAGAGATAAAGAATGTCATAGATAGATCAAAATGCCTTCAATTTGACTAAACAACCACTAGTTATGTACCCACCCTTATTCGATTTAAGTATCGTCGGTCGAGATTTATGATGATGATGATGATAAATAGAAATACCTTAATATTCACCCAAAAATTTTTCATAAAATATTATAATAAATAATGTGTGGTAATATTGTGTGGGAATTCAATATCGGTACCGGGGTCTACAAGTCACGCGTTTAAAAACACACGTGTTGGATAACACGAGCGCGAAAGTGATTAGTTTTGAATGTCATTTGACCTTGCTTAAATTTCCGATACCGAAACATCGAAAGGCGTTTGAATCAAGGAATGTAAAATAATTATCACTTTGGGATCAATTTAACGTCACGTGAACAATAATGATTTTTTTGCATAATCATAAGTTTCGCGTATATAAGGCGTTCCTATCTTTCCAGGGCCAAGGTAGCATTATACTCACGTTTCACTAATAAAAAACATACACAATGTATGGGAATGGGTTATGTTACGATTTATGTCATTTCCATACATTTTGTATCGGTTCTATTATAACGTAAGCGCAAGAGAATGCTACTTTGTTAGGCCAAAGTAACGTTGTCGTTACGTTTTATTTAAGAAACGATAGATATGGGAATGACGTATGTCACGTGACTGATTTATGTAATTTCCATATATTTTGTAATGTTTCTATTAGCAAAAGCGCGAGAAAGTGTAACTTTTTCTAGGCCTGGATTTAAAGATGAACTCTTATATTTACATTACGTAACTATACGATTACTTATTATATTAAATTCGTATGACCTGCTGTTTCTATTTCTTATGCCATGCTTGATATTGCTTGCTTGGTCATCTCAAGCTACGCATTTAGTTATAAGTAGATGTACTAGATTTTTAGTTATGTTAATTTTTATCGACATTTGTGCATTGGAATGTTGTCCATGAGCTTACGTTTCTTAAATAATTTATTTGTATTCTTTAAATTGTATAATATTAAAATATCAGCAGCTGTATGCTTCTGCATACAGCTGCTGATATTTTAATATTATGGTATTAAGGTTATGTCATATTTGATACACTTTTGAATCCGCCAACCTATAAACAAAACAATTCTTGGTTGTCACGTTTTATTGCAAACTTACTGAGCCCCGCAGTTTCACCCGCGTAGACTTAACCTTAACTTAACTAAGGAACCGTATTTTTTTTTATAGTTACTCTTAAGAAAGGTCAAATTCGGAGCACTCGTAACCGAAAGAAGTGTATGAAGAGATGTATGAGTGTGAAATTAAGCGAAATAAGTATACAAGGATCGTAGCATATGGCAAACGGTGGTGTTTGCCTACCCCTATGGGATACAGGTGGCACCATATGTATGTACATTGTTACTACTTGTAACATCCAAAAGCTAATTTATAATATACATAATATAGAGACGGCGAGATACCGGAATAAACAGATATAAAGAGAAAATTTTTATTTTTTGTTATGTAGAGACTTCGTTCATTTATGCATAAACTGTATTTAGTAAAATATTTTTAACTTGAAATTACACACAGACAATTCAATTTTATTTATCTGTCTGTATATTATATATGAATAGATAAAGATTATACCAAAGTATTGCAAAAAGATTTGTCGTAATTATTTACGACAATATCTTATCGGTAATTGAGTGTAATTGGCTTTATGACCGCCGATGATACAAACTACCTCACATTATTACATAGTTATGTCGTAAATATAATACGAATCTAAACTGTTCAACTATGAGTCATGAAGTAGCTTTTACCAGTTCCTTGGATTAGATAGTTAAATACATGTATCCAACTATCGCGTATTAAGAATTTCTTAGCTTTGACGTTTAATTTTACGGTACCAAAATGAAACGTCTAAGCTCAGAAGTTCTTAATACGCTCTACTTAAACCGATGTTGGCAGGCCACTTGGATACAGTTGTATATAAACGGGCAATTCCAATTTAAACCCCGTAAACGACCAACCATATTCATGAAGTTTAGCATGCTAGGGATTTCGGGGGCAATACCAATGTATTTTATTTGATACATATTTTTGACAGATATCTGGTTAGGTTTTATTGTAAGAAAACGTTATTTAAATCGTGTTTTCAGCATTGAAAAACTGATACAATATATTCACATCTATATTTACAGATGGCATCGAAAAATATTATTCATATGTCATCAGTATTTAGAGGAGCTCGTGGCCACTGTGGCTATTGCGCATATCATTCGATCAGCGAAGGTAAGCAACCCTAACCCTAGCCAGTAATTGGATGGGAGACCGCCCGAGTTCCCTCCGTGCCTCGGAGAGCACGTTAAGCCGTCCGTCCCAGTTGCCAATTTATCATCTTTGGCAATCGTTACAGGTCAGCCGGAGGCCTAAAATAGTCTGAAAATTAATTTGACCCAGATCACAGACTTTCCTCATAAAAGGGTTTGCGAAGGTCAGATGGCAGTCGCTTCGTAAAAAAATCAGGTGGTCAGCCACATCGGATTGAATCAAGTGCTGACCCCAACAGTGTATGAGATAAGGCCAGGGAGATGATGATGATGTCATCAGTATTTAATTCGTATTTAATAGTAATTAAAAAAAACACAATTTACTAAAAAAAATAAAGAGCAAAGCTAAGTTATCCGAGTGATGATGATGATGTGTAAAATATACAACTAAGGCGGATATTTGACTAGCGCAAGTGTAGGTAGTAAAGGTACGGAAAAATCCCTTTGCTGTCATTTTTACTCACGTGCTTATCCTATCTTCTGCACTGTTCATTTTGGACGCCAATTACTCATCATCTCCCTGGTCTTATCCCCCATGAATTTCAATCTACGCGGGGCTCAGCTAGTAGTGAATAAAAAATATTATATTATCCTCTATCCCTAAAATTTTTATACTTATGACGATTTGAAAGTAAAATCAAATAAAGATATTTTTGATTTTGATTACGCACTTAATAAGTAGGTACGTAAAAAAAAGCCCCGAATCTAGCGCGATGTTATATTAAGTTAAACTTATTTTTAAAGATTTAACATAAAACAATGAGAACATTCCTACGTAGGTATACACTCGTAAATAAATCTGCATAAAGTCATTGACTTCGAACTCAAAATTCTTTGACACCATTGCCATGTAAGTATACGGACTGGTTTTATACTGTCAATGTAAATAATTGATGATTTTTTTTCATATAGTAATGGTTGCTGGCCTACCATGTTTTATTACATGAACAATTGTAATAATCATACACACATGCTCACGCCTGTACTCCCCGAAGGGGTAGGCAGAGGTGTTGTGATAACCACTTTTCACCGAATTTGGTTAAGTGCCAACGTGACAGATGGTGAGTCTATCGCCGTCTCAGGCACTATACATACGTCTTTGAATTACGTAATTATTAAGTATTTTTAGAAAAACTCATTGGTACAGGCCCCGCTGGGATTCGAACTTGCGTCGCTTGCGTGGCAGGCGACTGCTCTAACCCCGATGCCACCACGGCTCTCGGCTCTCTTGTAATAATTCAAATACATATATTTATTAGTATAATAATAATGGTATTTATTGTGTTTGGGAAAGCAAGTATGCACAGGGGCATATAAAGCTAAGGTATATTTTTCGCTATTTTACGATTTACGATATTAATATCATCATCTCCCTGCCTTCGTCCTATATAATTTGTGGTCGGCGCAATGTGTTTTTCTCTTCCATTCCTTTCTAATGTTTTCTTTTCAATAAAATTACAGACGGACAGGCAGACAGATAGACAAAGAAAAAAAAATGGTATTAAACACAGAATTATTCATATTAAAAAATTTAATCATTAGAAGAATGATTTATTGGTATGTACTGAGTAAAGGCTTTATTAATCTCGCTTATCTTACTCGAGAACAACCATGAGGCATAGGTAGCAAACCATATTATATTCGACTGCATACCTACCTACCGTTTTTGTTATCAACACTATTTTGTAAACTGTTCCCAATCTCGTACCAAAGATCTTAGTTGAGTTAATTAATGCTTGTAAAATGTAGTGTAAATTATGTTTCACGTTCATCATCGGGTGATAATGAGCTATTTGTAATAAACATCTCGATATATAACTGTCAGTATCAAAGTCACTTGAGTGACGTAGGTGCTATTAATGCGTTGCAATGTGGCTCTCATCAAATAAATTATGTTGTGAACCTTAATGTGTACAGTATAAAGAGCATTTTTGTTGACTGGCTTTCGATGGATTCTAACCTTTGTGATATGAAGTTTAACGGTTAATATCTTTCATTTACTCGGGTTTCACGTTGCTTGCAATTTCGCATGAAATAAAACCCCTTGGTCTTCGTATATTATCTGATTAACATTACTAGTAATGTAGGACAAAGAAGAAACATTCTTCGTAGAAAACCGGCAATGTAGGAAGAAATTTTCGTGCTTTGTTTACTTGTTCCGTTGGCAATTATGCATAAAGAAAAATAAAACTCTTCATACTTTATAATAAAACTTTATGAATGATTTCTCGAACCACTATTATGTTCAAATTCATTTAAAAAGGGCGATTTCGTCCCTTTAGTAACACTTAAGTATATTGGGAGCCAACTTTATTCGTTATCGTGAATTAAGAGCTCTTAGCTCAGGCTTAGATTTTACGAGCTAAGATCGCTCAGCAAAAATAATGGGGGTTACTTCGCATGTATTTCATTTGATGGGTGTTGGCCTATTGGTGAAGTATACTTCAACACCCGACGTAATAGTCCACACCCGCCCTGGGGACACCTTAATACTGATATGCGTGTATATACTTAATGCCTTTTTTATTTAATACTTATGCCTGTTGTTGTGTATCTGTCACGTATAAATATAATTTAATAATACCATTAAAATAACTACTGCGCAGTCAAGTTAAGCGCTCATAATCCGTGACGGTACGCGTCATAATAAACGTCAAAGCTCACTTGCATACTTGACTCCGGTATTTACTTATGTCTCGAGTTCTAGTCACTCGGAAAATGTGCGGGAACTGTTAAACAAACATACATACATATCTATCCTCACGCCTGTATTCCCCGAAGGGGTAAGCAGAGGTGTTGTGATCACAACACCCACTTTTCACCGAAGATAATTAAGTGACAGAAGGTGAGCCTATCGCCGTCTCAACCACTATACATACGTTCTTGAATTACTTCTCAGAAATATGCAGATTTCCTCACGATGTTTTCCTTCACCGTAAAGCACGTGGTGTGAAATAAATAAAATAAAAACAAGGGTAATATTGCTGTGAATGTTGTATTCGAGCGCATACTTAGTTAAGTACTTGGTCTGAATACTAATTTAACAGAGCAGAAAACAACTGCACTTCAGTAATAAAACAGTATGTATTTGTATAGATGCCACGAATCACGTTCGACATCCAGTTTTTGTTAACAACTACCGGTTAATCATGATTAACTAATAATGGTTACTCATTAATAGTTCCAGTTATTGTTACTTGTTACGGAGTGGTTTGATAAAATTAGGGCAAGCTGGTGAGCGACGCTAATCAAAATTTCTCTAAAATTTACGGATAGAATTTATAGAGCGAATTTGCGTGGATGGAAGTGTCGGTATAGGGCGTCCAAGAAAGAACTATCAAGTCTAATTAAATCATATTCTCAATAAAGGTCAGATTGGGAACACTCATAACCAAAGAAGTGTATGAAGAAATGCATTAATGTAGAAATGAGAGAAGTATGCAAGGATCGTAGTGTATGGCGCACAGTAGTCTCTACCCACTCCCAAGTGATACAGGCGTGTGTATATATGTATATATGTTTGCAGAAAATATTTGCAACTCTTGACATGTTTAACAAATCTTTATTAGCCTTGTTTGGTACTGCAAGGAGTCCAACCTTCATAATTGATCGTTTAAAATAAAGAAAAAAATGCAGAAAAGGAATTCGAATAATGTCATGTTTGTCATACAGTGTTAAAAAATATAATTATTAAAATAAAAAACAAAATAATTGAAATAAGCCCAAATAAATAGTATCGAGATCTATGCCACCACAGTACCTATAACGCAAGCGAGGCACGTTCCAAATATATTTCCCATACCATTATATATCAATATCGGTATATAATAATAATATAAAGGAAGAAGATTTGTTTGTTTGTTACGATTTAAATAAAAACTATTCAATTTATTTAAAAAATTCACCGTTATATTGTTATCGAGCTTAAGTAGGAATCGTTAATAGCACACGGGCAAAGCCGTTGGTTTATCATTTGAACCAAACTACTGAACCAAATACCTTGGTTTCAATACATTTATTTTAATACCTTGATAACCTTACCTTCACACTTGTAATGTCACTAACTAAAACACACGAACGCCCGCTATCATTTAAAATGTAGAGATCTTCCATCCATTCAATACCAGTATGAAATAATTGTGATAAGACTAACGGCTCTAGCTATTTAGTTGAAGCCTTTGAAATCTCACCAAAATATTTCGAGCCTATAAACCCATAAATGGGAGTACCAATTCAAACTATTATATTCTGATGCAAAAGTGAAATATTTTCTGTATGAAAAAAAAGATCTAAATATTTAACTGACATTTTATCGATAAGTTTTATGTAAGAACTTTGTGTAGCACTAGTGGGTACTACCGTGACTGCTGAATGAGGAATAAGATTTTTTTTATAATTTTCAGACGTTTAAAACTAAGCTGTAGATATTACTTGCTAGTATAGCTATTGTTGTGGAAAGTGTTGAAAAAAGTTGAAAAACCTGAGGAAATCTTACGTGCTGAAAGTACGGCGCTGTAAAAATGAGTGCGGAAGCGATTTCAACATTAATGTATAATTAATTGTGAGAAGCAAGAAGGTACCTGCTACTCATTGCTTGCCATCTTATTCAAGAAATATAAATAATTCAGATATCGAATTATTGTAGATTGTCATTTGTTTTTTATTTGCACAATATTATTGCTGTGTGTAAATATAATATTATTATTGAAAACTAGCCCTATTTATGAATTGGTTACAACTATCGAAGATAACAATTGTGAATAAACATAGGGTTTATTCAACATTTTGTCATAAAAACTTACAGCCAAAATTCACCAGATGGAGTTGCGTTCGAAAACTAGTATACATAAATACGTGTGTTTGTGAGAAGCTGATTTATATGCATAATATGATAACCTACCCACATTCTATTGGTTACATTTTTATTAGTTCCCATCGCCATTTGTGAGGCAACCAGTTATTTTAATCAGTACTGAGAATTATATTTTTGGACGATCCAGTTTGCTATAAAAAACATACGTCAATATCCAAATGTGTTGTATGTATATATATCCAAATACAGTATAGCTCGCACTCAAATGGCCAAATACACTCTCTTCTACAAATGGCTTATACTGAACAAAAGTCGCCTTAAGTAGGAAATTTCTTTCATCCTCATCTTGAGAATAGGTAAGGACCTATTCGTCCCCTGAGATACCCTGTGCCCATTCGACCCCTTATTTTTTTTAAGTATTTAAAGTACCAGGGTGACAGAAATTCAAAGAGGTAGCTTTTCGACTATATGTCCGTAGTATAACGTAACATTTATATCAGGAGACGAGTGGATACCTTCAACTTTATTAATAATTGTCTATTCTCCTCCCGGGGGAACTATATACGGGACTAATCTACAACTTTTATTAAAAGGGACGAATGTGGGGAGCCCAGTGGGTCCTGACCGTTCAGAACACTAAGATTCCAGATCCGCGGAGCTATGGTTCATTATGTAAATAAAGGGAATCTAAGCGATATTTAAATTTCATAATTGTACATATAATAAATTAAATACAAAATGTTGTTGTCCTTTGATAATTTTAACTGACTTCAAAAAAAAGAGAAGGCATCAATCAGACTGTGTATCAATTTGAAAGGTGATGCTTCCCAAGTGGTCCCATTTTGATTTGGTACAGTTCTGATGAATTACTTACTTTTGAAGTTGGTGCCAAGTATAGCATCACGCTCGGTGCCAAACAAAAACTTCAAAATTAAGTAATTTATTTCACATTTTACTTCTCTCTTTTTGAAGGCTGTTATACTTTTTTTTAATGAATAAGAAATTGATCGTTTAAATAATTATTTATTGATTTATATGGTGAGTTGCCATCTACTTCGAGAACTAATTAGGAAATAGTAATATACACGTAGAAAATTTTCATTTGTCGTGTTTATATGTAGAAATAAATGGTTTTTTTTCTAATAAGAATAACCACAAAGCCCGACCCGATCGTAAATAGAGTTTAGGAGGCAATGGCAGGGTTCAACAGGTTTGTGATATACTGCAATTTCATTTCATTGTAACTGCATGTAATAATTCTAGAAGCAATTTGACCCCATCTCTTATAATGTAAACGAACCTTTACTTGGAAAGTCGGTTACCCCGTTAAGACCACTTTCTGGCAGGTCAGTAAAGATTGCTAAAGATATTTTGGCAACACATTTTTATATACTTGCTCTACAAGTGATGGAAAGGATTCATTAGAGAACGAGCGAGCGGACACCCATCCTAGTTTTTTTTTAACACTTGTCGACATTGCACAACCTAAACTCTACTTTAAAAATATAATATACATTAGATTCTAAACTGTTAAAATATCTACTATAAAATATAAGTTATAAATTCAAACGATTTTAGATTACGACTTAAATTTTTTTTTATTGTAACAGTCATAACTGAACGTGAACATAACGTGACAGCATCTGAACAACATGTTCGTGCTGTCACGAGTTAACATAGAAGATTTCAGTTGCATACTGCTGTAGATTATGGTGTAATTCTAAAAGATAAAAGTGGTGTAATTCGAAATCAACGTTTTCAACGTTATCTACTTGAACTCAGTTTTAAGTAATGTTCCTAGCAATATAATTAAATTTTCAGACACGCTGGCCCCTTCCCATCTACATGGAACCAACAACAGAGTTAGTGCGGCATTTGAAGCGGCTGAAAAAGCCAAAGCCTGCAAATACAGGGGTCTGGGCTCCGAATATGATTTTGTCCCATTCGGAGTCGAGACCCTTGGTCCGTGGAGCCTAGCGCTATTAGGCTTTTTAAAGAAATAACTAAAAGGTTGGTCGACATCACAGGAGACCGAAAAGCTAGCAGCTACCTCGGTCAAAGAATTAGTCTTGCCATCCAAAGGGGGAATGCTGCCAGTATCTTCGGAACCTTGGCTACAGGGACTCCTTTTAATAATATATTTTAGTTATAAGATTATATTTTTTAAGGTTTTTAGTTATTAGATTATTTTTTAAGGTTTTATTTATGTTAGTTTTTAGTTATTCTATGAGTATCTCCTCTATGTAATAAAAATAAAAATCAATATCATGTAACTTTTACACCGTTTAGTGGAATTAAGTTTTTATACAATAAATGTATTCATGTTATAACCTATGTTTGGAGAAGGTAGCTTAGTATAATAATAATAATAATAAAATAACTGTTATGTGTGAGTACTGGGTAAACATAGTATTTTTGCCTGGAGTAGTCACCACCGGTACACATAATTCAAAACAGGTAAATAAATTTAAGTATTAAATACATTAAAATAAAGTTGAAATTTGGTTTTTCAACAGCAAAGAGTATCAATTGGCGCGACAAGGCACGCATGTTCGTGTTCTTTATTTCTTGTATATATATGAATACATATGTATATTATCAGTACATTCACTCTGTTGTGAATATAAAATAAGATCCTTATCGTAGGTAGGTACTTGACTTGGCTGGCATTAAGAAAGACAAAGGTCAATAGAGGTCAATTTATTCTTCTTCGATCGGGAAACGTTCGATTATTTTATTTATTATAAATTATGTTTTACTGTCTGTATAGTATACAAGTCGAAATTTCGATACAAAATTATTTTGTCTGTAAAATTAAAACGAAAATGATTTAGTCAGTTTGGGCCCTGGTAAGGCACTTATGAACGTCAAAGAATTTATCGCCGGTTCAGAAACAAGCCTCCTGCCCTTTTACAATGTTATTTGTGGTCTGCGTTCTTCTCTTCCATTTCTCTCTATCAGCCGTCATATCTGTATTCACTCCTATTTTAGCCATATCATCTTTCACACAATCCATCCATCGTTTCTTAGGTCTCCCTTTCCCCTTGTAACCATCCACATTCATAAACAAAATTCTTATGTTATATACGTGTTAGAACATTTGTCTCTTCTAAACTAAGTTACGGATCTTGATACGGTTTTGAACATACAGTAGTTAGAACTCTGATGGCTTTAAATATAGCTAAAAAATATATTTATAAAAAGTAGGGAAAAGTCAACGCTCTGTAGGAAATAGATATAAAAGCGTTACCTGAAGTGAGAGCTCTAGTAATATTATGAAGCGGAAAAGTTTGTTCTGAAATTATTATACTATAGCCACGACATTTGTATATGAATAAAATTGAGTCTTACTATATCAGACAAATAAAAAGCTTAACAAAAAAACTTTATAGCAGAATATATAATTTTTGTATTTAGTATTACTAATATATTCTTACATAAAAAAATATCATATTCATAAGTCAAAAGTTTTAATTTAATGTTTAAATGTTGAAAGATTTTGATGATAGTACTATTGTGTTTCAGATTCTGGTATGTCTAGTTTTTCGTAAGCTGTAAATATTAAGATGTAAAATCAGCAATCGGGTATTACGCAATACACGATACGGAAATAATAAAACGAGATCTTAAAGTCTTATGGGGAAATACTGATTTTATTCAAAAAAATTGTAGCGCTTTTCTGGAATAATATCTTTTTTTTGTGAAAAATTAATTAACATTGTTTTATAATAGTACATTAGCAAAAACCACAATCCGAAAGTAGCTCTCGTGGCATGGTTCTTATCCCAAATTATGATTTGTAACTTAGTTATTATTGAACTTTAGCATCACAGTTTAGCATGGTCTCAAATGCAAGGTCTGGGCCCAAATATTTAAAAAAAAATCTATAAACTAGGAGTCAATATTTGCTTGAAAACTTTTTCAGTTTGTTAACCTTAAACTGAAATGTTTTTTTTTATATATATATTTTTACGAAAACATCAGAACTGGTTTTAAAACTCGTAAAACCGAACCGAGCCATTTTGAGAAATCTTTCGCATTTGTTTTTTCTAAACTTGCATTCTAATTTGACTAAAAACCTGTTTAATTTGAGTGCGTCATAAAACCGGTCGACATTTTGATTTGAATTGTCCTACGTAGGTATAAGCAATTATGAATGGACAAGCTAAAATAGATAAAACGCTTACATATATTATATTGCAATTTTTTTCACGAGATGTGATATTGAGGGTACAGGCGACTGGGACCGCGTTCACAGTTGCCTGATTCGTTTTTATTTATTTTCTTATCAGGCAAGTAGGACCACTCGGACAATTCTAACCAGAAATCAATTGCTTAACCCGGTTTTCAGTAACGATAGCAGAAAAAGTGTCACAAATAAATTAATATAACAGAAGGGTATCCGAAGAGAAGTAGGCAGGAAGTTGAATGCATCCAGGAGTTAACATTCTTTTAAATGTGTACTTTTTAGCTGTTTTTCTTGTTTAAGAGTTACAACCAAAAGTTCAGATATTTCAAGAGGTATATTCATTTGATTATTTATCCACATTAGCCAAAAATACCAGGGCGCCATTTGTAGGGACGGGTTTTGTAGCACTGATTTGGTAGCTCCATTTGGCATACCACACTTCTTACGAGTTTTATACACGGTAAAAATGTTCTTCCCATTGTAGTACCAATCAGTCTCGTTATATTTCATAAAATTTTTTTAGGCATTTTTTTGACTATTTTTGCTCATAGCCCCTCTCGTCGTCCCTACAGCACTATATAAAATAAATTACTTTGTTATAGAAACGTTAAGATTCTGTTTACGGTACATGAAAGCTACTTAGGCATGCGATCCCAGTCGACCGATTCAAAGATGCTAGAACCGCGGTTCCAGTTCTTAGTGGTTCCAGTTGCATGTATCCTCGAAATATTCGCAATAAAAGAAACACTTTATGAAATCAACCCACACTATTGTAACCCTATTTACACATACTATTGCAAACCACTAATGAAGTGCAAACATTCACAAAATATAAGTAAATTTGACGGCGAACTTTGTGAATGTACGTCATTAAAAAACAATCTCAGTGTTAGTGTTAGTGTGCTAAGGTACGGCCCACGTAATATTATTATTTTAAAACATACATATGAGGACAGAGGTGTACTTATATTACACCCACTTTTCGCCAGTTATATATTATAGAGGGTGAGCCCACTGCCATTAGCCGTACACTAATCCAGACTCCGGGTTGCCACTGGGAAATTAAGAATGGAAAATTCAATATTATCTATCCAACCCGGGGATCAAACCAAGGACCTCGTGTTTTTGCAACTGATTAGAGTAACGAAGCCGCCGTTATTTATTACAGTTGTTTTAAAACGGATTAATAATTAGTATTTCTTTAATGTTAGAAGGAACAATTTTCGACTTCAAATGTTTCTAAATACATATGCTCACGTCTGTATTCCCCGAAGGGGTAGGCAGAGGTGTTGTAATCACAACACCCACTTTTCACCGAAGATGATTAAATACCAACGTGACAGATGGTGAGTCCATCGCCGTCTGAGACGCTTTACATACTTCATTGAATTACTTCTCAGAAATATGCAGGTTTCCTCACGATGTTTTCCTTCACCGTAAAGCACGTGGTGTGAAATCACTGTACATAAGTTTTTTAGAAAAACTCATTGGTACAGGCCCCGCTGGGATTCGAACTTGCGTCGCTTGCGTAGCAGGTAACTGCTCAAACGTCAAGGCCACCACGAGTCTTCTGTTTTGTTCTGTTTTTAAATGATAAATAAATGCGTAGGCAGAGATTATTATTAAATAGATGATTCATACGACATTCGAATCAGATATAATTTAGTTCTTTATAACGATAGTTTTGTTTGCGTTTGGTAACTATAGTCCTAGAATCAGCTAGTTACTTCATCACACTAAAACAGCGACTGGGACCGAGGCACCAGTTGTGCATAGTCCCAGTCGCATGAAAATAGCTGCTGGATAATTGCAATGTTTGTCAATTACAGTTTGAATTCAGTTCACATAATTATTTAAGCTAACAGTAGAAGAAAAATGACGCAAATTACTTATTATTTTTAATAAGTATATTCTAAATAACAAAAAATTGTTTCGTTGTATGTTTTGTGCCATTATACAATTATATGTTAATTAATTAGCATCATAGACGTTTCATAAGCTTATCATTTTTACATAGACGTGACTCAATTACCTCATATTTAACTACGCGAATTTGATAGTTAAAGTAAAAAAATTTTGCTATTTGCAAGACATGCTTCGAAAGTGTTTTATAAAATTGAAAGCATATCTAGTCATCCGAACCATGCCGGATCATCTCATAAAGCTAGTTTCCGAACCGGTGGTAAATTTACAATATTCATAAGTGCCTTACCAGGGCCCAAACTGAATAAATATTTATCAATTGATTTTCATGGAGCGAGCTATACGCTTTACTTATGTGATGTTATGACACAATTGGGGCTACTCACCAACTTGACACGAGTTACAGATCACACGTGTGTCCAGTTTATGAAACTCGAAATTACCACTTATTTCGTCATTTGGACACGAAAGGGTGTCCAGATTGGGAAACTTAAATCGAATAAATGAAAACAGTTCGTTCAAAGGGGACAACAATATACTAAGTTGTTGTCTTTTATAGCATAGCAGTAGGCTGTAGGTTCCTGGTGCGCTAGCATGACATAAAAATTTTCCTCTTAATAATATTAGTATATATTATAAAGAGGAAAATTTGTATGCAAGTATGTTAGTAACGAATTGGCTCAAAAAGTACTGGACCGAACTTGAAAATTATTTTAGCAATGTATAGCTACATCATCAGCGAGTAACATAAGCAATATTTATCCCCGCAGTCCCATGGGAATGGACACTCCGCGGGTGAAACCGCGAGACGTCTGCATGTATACTATATATAAAATATTTAAAATCTGAATTTCATACGGGACAAGTGAGCTAGCTTATTTATGAAAGCGAGAGATCAATTAACGAGGCTATTATTAACCTGTGTGTACTTTTTTTACTTTTAGTTTGAATGTGTCTGAGATGGCTTTGGACTCACCCTCTATCGTTGGCACTTAATCATCTTCGTTGAAATGTGGCCTACCCTTTCAGGGAATATAGGCGTGAGCATATGTATGTATATATGTGTACCCTTTTAATGCGCACAGTTCTTGGCGTGACCAGGTGACGAAATAATAAGTGAAATTAATTTTGATATTCACCAACTGGACACATATCTTATGTCCAGTTGGTGAATATCCCAATAATCTGCACCATACCCTTGTTGCGGAGCGCTGCCAAGGTCCTACTAATGTTATAAAGTTTATAAGTATTGATGTTTGTTACTCTTTCCTGCAAAAACTACTGTAATGTATATTAATGAAACATTACAATAATATAGCTTATGCATCAAAATAACTCATGGGTTATAAACATCGTGAAATTAAGGGACACAGCTAGTATAAATTGTTACCAGTGCATATTTCATTTTATACGTAGGTTCTAGGTATGGTACGTAGGTATGTCACAAGTGAGCAACAGCTTTTTTATTCTATGATTCGTATCTTATCTAGAGTTGGTGGAGATTGTAGTTTTAAAGTTACAACAAAAACATCCAACACGACATGCTATGTTTCAAAACTCGTATGAAGCAACTCGTATGATGCATATTTCAGATGCAGAAACTTCGAAAGTAGGTACATCTTTCTAAAAAAATATCATGTATGTCCTAATAGCTTTGATGTGTTATTTGATAGTGCACACAGTACGATGTGTTGTTGGAAAACGTTATATTGACATAATTATTACGTAACGCTACCTAGAATTCGTGTTTGCTAGATATTTGGGCAGTGAAGAAAGAAGGCCAATATTAATAAACCTTACAGAAAATCAGAAAAAGTGTCTGTGTAATTCCAAAAACAGCTTTTCACTAAATGCATAAGAAAATATATAGGTACGGTACTGACTTTAAAAAAGCAATTTTTCTCCGTCTGACTATTTGGGTCTGTCACTGGCAGATAGCTAATGTTACAAGGAGTAACCAAGGCTTGTTGTATTAATAAATATTAGGGATCCGCGGGCACCCATGAAGTTAACTCTACGCGGTGTTGAGGCGTGAACTCGGGGAGGAGTGTAGCGGTAGTGAACCTCGTTTGCTATAATGTTTTTTATTTATGACATTCATAAGTGCCTTACCAGGACCCAAAATGAATAAATATTTTTCAGTGTACTCAACCAAAGAACTTCACGGAAATTTTGAATGCGTTTTGTACTTGTTAGATGTTAGTTCTCTGTGTTAGGTAAGTAGTTATTTGACATTTTGATAGTATGCATTAGATTCTAAAGTTTTTTTAACACTCACATTTCATCGAATATTATTAAGTGCCAACGTGACAGATGGTGAGTCCATCGCCTACATACGTACTTCTCAGACATATGCAGGTTTTCTCATGATGTTTCTCTTCACATTAAAGCGCGTTAGAATTCTTTAGAAAACCTCATTGGTACTGGTTGCGCTGCGTTTCGAACTTGCGTCGCTAGCGTAGCAGGCGACTGATCCAACCCCAAGGCCACCACGTCTCCGTTTAATTTAAAACATAATTATATCATCATCTGTATGGCGCAACCCTAAATTTAAAACATCTGCCACATACACTAAGTAAAGACTAAAACCAGTAAGATGAGTTAAACCAGTTGTAATTCTTTGTTGCTGCGAGTTATATGTGGTTCAAAGTAACATTAATAACGAATTGGCATAAAAAACTTGTAATATAAAGATCACTTAAGTCCATAAAAGCTTCAACATCTAAGGGTGTCTCACTGTTGATTTTGTGTTGAGTGAAACAGTTATCGGTTTTATACGACAGATGATCAATCTATACATCTATACAGATGAATAAAATTAAAGTGTCTGTTTGTAATTCCAAAATTACAGCTTTTCACTAAATGCATAAAGTTAAAGTCTAAAGTCAAAGTCAAAGTGAAAAATATCTTTATTCGATTAGACTTTTACAAAGCACTTTCAAATCGTCAGAATGACGACGTCAAACTTACAGAATTATACATGCTATCACCAGGTTCGCAAGGTTGCTTTTACTGAGAAGAACCTGGCAAGAAACTCAGTAGTTACTCGTTTCAAAAATATTATACAATTAAAAAAAAACAGAATAAATCACTTGAGAAATGTAAGCCCATGGACACAGTTGCAATGCACAAAATGACGATAAAAATTGACATAAAAAAAAGTCTGGTAGTTCTACTTATATCTAAATGCGTAGTTTGATATGAATGTATACACGGTACCTACTGACGTAGAAAAACAAATTTAATTTTTTTTTTCTTTTTCTGTTTTTCTGTCCGTCTGCCTGTCTGTCTGTCTGTTTGTTCCGGTTACTCTCCGAAACGACTGGCCAGTTTTACCGGGACTTTCACTGACATATAGAGACATACTAACTTACAAGGAGTCGGTAACTGGTAACTTAGGCTATTTTTGGTGAAAAGCTATTATTTTGGAATTATAAACAGACAAAGACAAAGAGCCGTGGTGGCCTCGGGGTTAGAGCAGTCGCCTGCTACGGAAGCGACGCAAGTTCGAATCCTAGCGGGGCCTGTACCAATGAGATTTTCTAAAAAAACTTATGTACAGTGATTTCACACCACGTGCTTTACGGTGAAGGAAAACATCGTGAGGAAACCTGCATATTTCTGAGAAGTAATTCAAAGACGTATCCATAGTGCCTGAGACGGCGATAGACTCACCATCTGTCACGTTGGCACTTAATCAAATTCGGTGACAAGTGGGTGTTGTGATAACAACACCTGTGCCTACCCCTTCGGGGAATACAGGCGTGAGCATATGTATGTATGTATGTATGTATGTATGTATGTACAAACAGACACTTCAATTTACTTATCTTTATATTAATGTATAGGTAGTATCATAAAACTTACATACAGCTCTCCATAGTAGTTCTAAGAACTTTTTCCTTTTATGTATTTAAAAGGGTGGGGACGCGTTTCTCCGATATTTATTTATAATTTGAATATATAAATAAACTTACAGCTATTGATATATCGTATTTTAACTAAACAACTATCTTGACCTCTCTCAATAACCTTTTTAATATTAATTTGTCTTAAGCGACAGTAACAGGCGTCCTCCGTATCATAAACGGTAACAAAAAATCCGTTAAGATTGTTATAAAACAGTTAATTATACTTATGGTATTATATCCCGTTATCTAGCTTTTGATTTTCGATTTGTTGTTCTCAATGTAGTCGCAATTCGGTTTCTTTTATTATTGTATTATCAACTTGACATTTACAAGTGCGTACCTTCCTACAACATTATTTTATCTTATTATTATTTGATCTGCATTCGTCTATTTTTCATTAATTATATGTATGCTTTTAAGTTAAAATATGACATTTAAACGCACCAGCTTGCCTACCAACATAGTATATTGAAATTTAATATTAATGCTATAAAATGTGTATCAACTTACATGTATGGTGTCTTATGTCTGAAATATTTGATTATTATTATTTTTTATTTCATAGAGGGGATACTTATAGAATAACTAAAAACTAACATATAACATAATATATTATAACCTAATTTGATTATTTTATGTCATCTGACACATCTATACAGATAAGCACAATTGAAGTGTCTATTTTTAATTCCAAGATTACAGCTTTTGGAAATATAGTTACACGGTAAAGACATAGAAACACCATTTTATGTCAATTTCTCTGTTTGTCTGTCTGTCTGTTTGTTCCGGCTAATATCTGAAAAATCACTGGCAGATAGCTAATGTTATAAGGAATAACTTAAGCTACAAATAATAAAAAAAAAATTACAGTTCCGCGGGTCACCCATAAAAATGAGTCTACGCGGCTGGAACCACGGGGCACAGCTAGTATAAACAAGATAAATGCTTGACTGCACATTATTTTGAAGGCCTGTGTATCTAAGTATTATATATGTAGTACGCTTAAGTATCTGCTTAAGCTAATATCCGTCTCGTAAATCTAGGACTTGACAATTGCCAAGTTCTTACAAACACTTCGAACTGTTTTGACAACCTTTGATCACACATTTGCCCATTTGTTTACCAACCCGTTGACAAACTGACAACAAAAGTCCATCTTTTTAATATCATTCAGGTTTGTGAGAACATGATTAACCTGATTAATTCTTCACTACTTGAAGAACCTCATGGTACTGCGCTATTTTGTAATATATTTCGGCGAACTCGACGACGAGTTGTCGTTTTGCAAACATACGAAATTGAACTGTATCGTGTATGTATCAGGTATTTTTTTAATGATTGAAACCGATTCGTTTTCTAACTTGCCGTCGAAATATCTTTCAGAATAACGCAGCTGTTCTCGCTAAAGCTGTTGAGGCCTGGGATAGGGTTGTCGGGTCAAATATTTACAAGTCCGGCTTTTGCTCAACCTGCAATTTACTTGCAAAGGATTCTAATTCTGAATGTTTTAGCACCTGTATTGTATTTTTCTTATCAAAACTAAGGTGTCAAGATGCACCTGTACCCGGATTTTCTATGCTAACGCCTGGCAACTCTCAGGGAGCTAATACCGTAGATATTTAAAGTCAAGTTAAAAGAGTTGGTACATGTATTCCTTGGCACAGAACAGAACTGGTGTGTGTGTGGGCCATGTAAGGCCAGTAATGCCGTATCGCCACGGTACCTATTAAGTATCGTCGATGACATGTTGACACTCCTACAGTCATCACTTTTGTCAATAATTGCCTGTGTGTTTATGTGTTTAAATTACCAGCAGACTGTCTTCAGTGTCTTCTATACATCTATACAGAAATGCCATAAAAAAATATTCTGCCTGTCTGTCTGTCAGTCGGTCGGTCTGCCTGTGTGTCTGTTTGTTCCTGGTAATCTTTGAAACAGCTCGACCGATCTTAACGGGACTATCAGTGGCAGATAGCTAATGTTACAAGGAGTAACATAGACTATATAACGAGTAATTTAAAACCTAATTTTATTTTTTTAAAAATTAGGGTTCCGCTGTAAATTAATTAAATCTACGTGGGTGGAACCGCAGGTAACAGCTAGTATACAATAAATTAATTGTCATAGGGTAGCTGGTATCAAGTCCTTTGAGTAGTGCCGAAAGGCCGAAAAAAAACATCTTGTCACTGCAGAGTAGACAAAATTATGTGGAAATAATTATTAATGTTTCAGCAAAGCAACTATACTATCTTGAAGACGTGCCGAAAAAAGATATATAAATAAATATACCATTGAGGAGATATAAAGTAATATTTTTGTTTTCAATGCTTCAAGTAGCATACTTTGTTATCCTACTGTCAGAAAACCTAGGAGGGTTTTAATTTGAAAGAATGTCGACAGTTATGCATGGTATTCGAACCTAAGAATATACCCCCCATTTCACCCCCTTTGGGATGGAACTACGAAGAACTCTTTCTTAATAGATACCTACACATTACACCCTCTAAATGCCATGTCTCTAGGACCAGGGAATTAGTCTGTGAGTTGATATATAAGGCAGTAAATCAGTCTGAACTTGGATGTAGAGATTTCTTTGCTACGGCGTGACTCCAATCAATGGTGCAATTACATTTCTAAAATGTATCCTAATTGTAAGTAATGAGTGAATAGGTATAGCACAAATATTGCTTACGCGCTGCTAAAGTGGAAATATTCGCAAGCAGAGTGTCATTGTGTCAATATAATTAATTTGATAACCTAAAAAAATACGGTTTAATAGATATCGAACTTATTGCAATCGTACTCTACGATTTTTTGGAATACACCGCGTAATTGGACACGTTATGTTATTATAGTATACACCTACCTTTACCAAGAAACAGATATAATAAATAATATTAAATGAGAAACTTGACCCCAATCGATGTCTCTCAGGATTGTGCCAAGAAAGTTGGCATCATTGCAATGCTGATAATCTGAGCGAGAAAAGCCCAAGCCCGTGTCACGTGAGTCTCCTACAGCTGCCATCACGAAAAATGAGCGCTTACCTTGAATGCGTAGTCGTCATTTTATGATTATATCTATAGAGTGAACATTTTTGGCACAGAGCATGGGCTGGGTATAACAATCTATCTTTACTAATATTATAAAGAGGAACGGTTTGTATGTATGTTTGTAACGAATTGACTCAAAAAGTACGACACCGATTTTAAAAATTCTTTTACCATTTTAGTGCTACATTATTACTGATTAATTTAGACTGTATTTTATCACCGTATCCCCACGGGAAAGGGGAACTACGCGGGTGAAACCGCGTGACGTCCGCTAGTTTAAAAATAATATTTTAGTGGTAAAGTGTAGTAGAGGTTACTAAAGGTCCGATGTTTATTAGATGATAATATGTGGAACATTGGACAGTGCTTATTTTTGATGTAAAATAAATTTTTAAAAATTATAATGATTCGAATTTGAAAAAATATTAAAAAAAATGTTAAGGGATTTTTTAATTCATACGTACCACTAGCCAATTCTTTGTGTAAAAAATGAGCGCCTAAAAAATCTAGTCCCCGCATATGCATCGCGCGAGGTGATCACTGTACTATATATTTCTTGTATGTACTGAGAATTTATTTGTATGCCTAAACAAAAGCCCTAGAGTAGCTGGTTACAAAATTATGTACGTCTGGGAAATGCCTTAAAAACATGCGCAGTTTCACACTATTTTCACCGAGCGCTCATAGCTCGTGACAGCAACTCTAAGGTACCTGGCGACGTGATACCACTTCTGTAGTTAAATAACCAATGGAAAAACTTACTGCGAGATCTCAATCCCTCTGAAACTTTGAGTGTGATGTCGATGAATTCTACGTCAACTGGCCTTGGAGTCGGCATGTTCACCTGCAAAGTTCTGCACTCATGCTCCTTCCGACTCATCTTCTGACCAAGACCCTGCAGCATTGCGATTGCCTTCGCCATTTTCACTAATTATTACACTTTACACTGTGTTTAAAATAATCTGTATCACATTTCAAGTCACCTGCAGAGTAAATACCTTTACAGATGCATTTAATTGCTAAAGAAAAACTATTTGTTTACTACACCAAATTAAAATAAATGTATTTAAATTTGTAACTTTATGATACGTAGATTTTTTTATAATATTTTTTTAAATATCAAATGTAAATATGTTGATATTATTGTTTAATTAGGTAATGATTTTATATGGTATTTTTGTTAATTAAAAAAGCATTTTGAATAATTTGTGTTTTATGAACAGCCGGCTGTCGTCGCGTTTGTGTAAACGCAGCTTGTGTGCGGAACGTCGCGAGGTCGCAAACAGACTGCGATGGCGCTCGTTATTTTCACGTTGTTGCGATATTCCCAGTATTTGTACCGATGTCACTAATCGGGTGACAAATGAGGAGTTAATTAGCTGTATCGTTAATTAGATACTATGTGAATGTGAAACCATTCATTATTGTATAACAAGGTATATTAAAAGCATTTTCTGTTGTCGATCACGTTTTATCCATTAGTAATAAAAGAAACAGCCTTCAAAAGGAGAATAATTAAATTATGTAATAAAATATGAAATAAATTTAGGTAGGGTGAAAGTGAGAAATTACCTAATTTATTTCACATAATTTGGGGTTTTATTAAATACAGTCTTTCGCAAACGTAAAAAAAAAATTTCATTTCAATAAAAATTGAATTCCTTACTGAATCTATTAAATCATAGAATAATTAAATTAATTTTCTATCTATCTATCTATATATAATACCTTCAAACGAGAAATTCTTGTGCATATAAGTACATAAATCATATAATCGCGCCTGTATTCCACGAGGGGGTAGGCAGAGGTGTTGTAATAACAACATCCACATTTATGATTATGATTAAGTGCCAACGTGACAGATGGTAAGTCTATCGCCGTCTCAGGCACTATACATACATCTTTGAATTAGTTCTCAGACATATGCAGGTTTCCTCACGATGTTTTCCTTCACAAATCACGTGGTGTGAAATCACTGTCCACAAGTTTTTAGAATAATTCATTGGTACAGGCATCGCTGGTACTATTATTATAATCAATATGCAAGACCTACGTACGTACTATTAGATACTGAAAAATATGCCTTTTATGTAAATTGATGTTACATCAGTCATTTTTTTTATGCCATTAAGCATAAACATTATGTTAAATAATATTACATGCGCGAATGGGCGAAATGAGCAATTTAGGTAGGTATGTATAATTTTAAAAAACATATTTTCTGTTGTTACCACATGTCACGTAAATAATTTATTCTTATTTTTTAATAATAATGAATATTTAAAAATAATAATGAATTGTCGTTTTGACAGAGGTCAAAGTAGTTTAATACCCACTCATTATATATTTCTCAGACGTATGCACCTCACGATTATTTCCTTCACCATTAAGCTAACAATTAAAAATAAAATTTTATGAAGTAAACCGGCTTCTAAAACGGAAAAAAATATAATGTGATTTAAATTACTTAATGTTGAAGTTGGTGCTAATGTAGCATCAAACCCTTCTTAGCAAAAAACTACATAATTATGTAATTTATTTCACATTATTTTATTTACCTTCATTAAATTATGTGAAATTTTCGGGGTAGCAAAACATAAAAAAAATATTATTATAAGAAAAGCTTTGTATAGGTGGCACAAGGTTGCTATTGTGCATGTCATCAGCTAAGTTAAGCAACCATATGTCAGTAGTAGGGTGGGTGACCGACCGAGTTCCCTCGGCACCCCGCATATATTATGAATGGCAATCGTTACAGGTCAATCGGAGACCTAAGATAATATGACAACCAGTTTAACCCAGATTACCGATTTTCCTTGTAAAAAGAGGTTAAGAAGGTCAGTTTCGTATTAAAATCAGGTGATCAGCCACATTGAGTTGAATCAAGTGCCGACCCCAACAATATCCCATGCATTGATAAGGCCAGAGAGATACTAACAATAAAGCGATATTTCTAATCGATCTAAATTAGGGACTTCTATGATATAAACAACTCTATAGTTAAAAAGTCAGCGTGCGAAGACGCGGTCGGCAGCTAATCTATACTAATATTATAAAGAGGAAAGATTTGTATGTAAGTGTGTTTGTAACGAATTGGCTCAAAATGTACTAGACCGAACTTGAAAATTATTTCAGTATCATCAGCGTGTAACATAGGCTATCACCGTACTCCAACGGGAACGGGAACTACGCGGGTGCAACCGCGTGAGGACCGCTACTACTTAATAGATGCGAGTGATGTTTTGCTGCAATCGCATTTCTCGGTATCCGAATGTAAGTACCTTATCATGATTCATTAAGGAAAGTATCTGCACTTGACAGTGTTCGAAGTCAACATGATAAGATAATGGAAGAAAACCTATACATACTGGCCAAGAACGGACAGTGTGCATGGCCAGGGATCAATATCCCTTTTTTACCTTCATACATTCATATATACTCTGGAGAATATGAAAACTTGAAACTCGTATCACAACAAAAGTATTTTTTTTAATATAATAATATAACACTCTCAGAACGATAAGGGCTAAACTCAAAAATTTGCGAAAATAATTATGTTAAGAAAGGCGAACATCAGAATGTATTTTCCAAATAGTTTTTATCGACAATGCAACACCTAAATTATATTTTAAAAATATAAAACATTGTCTTCAAATCTGGTAAAATAATTAATGCCTAAGATATAAATTCCAATATGCCATTTGTGATTTAAAAGTAGAGTAGAATTTAAAATATTACTAAATCCGTTAATGTCTGCGCATTAACGCAGTACTTGCATTTTTTTTTTCATCTTCTGAGTGTTACCGCTGTAAGTGGCATGCACTCTGTGCAAAAACTTATTCTTATTTTTATTATATTAAACTAAAAAACTTATGTACAGTGATTTCACACCACGTGCTTTACGGTGAAGGAAAACATCGTGAGGAACCTGCATATTTCTGAGAAGTAATTCAATAACGTATGTAAAGTGTCTGAGACGGCGATAGACTCACCATCTGTCACGTGGGCACTTAGTCATCTTTGGTGAAAAGTGGGTGTTGTGATTACAGCACCTCTGCCTACCCCTTCGGGGATACAGGCGTGAGCATGTGTGTATATTAAACTAGCAGACGTCACTCCTTTTCACCCGCGTCGTTCCCAATAATGTAGCATTCAAATGGTGAAAGAATTGTCAGAATCGATCCACTACTTTTTGAGCCAATTCGTTACAAACATACATACAAATCTTTACTCTTTATAATATTAGTAGAACGCACCAATCGATAAGCCCAGTTACTTAACTTCTGCAGAAGTTAATCACTTTGTTTGCTTTTTTCGTCTAATGTACCCCGTTAATTAATTTGTTCAAAGGATAACACACAATTCTTAATAGTTACCAGAGTGTTCTAGAATGTAAATGTGCATCTGTGTGACTTATTGTCAACCACATTATACTTAGACATTTGAAGCAAGCGCTGTCGTCACCAATGAGTTTTTCCAAAAACTTATGTGCAGTGATTTCACACAACTTGCTTTACGGTGAAGGAAAACAAGGCGGGGAAACCAGCATATGTCCGAGGAGTAATTCAAAGACTTATATAGTGCCTGAGACGGCGATACGCGATCTCGTTGGCACTGAAGTAATCAACTTCGTAGAATACAGGCGTGAGGATATGTATGTGCATGAACATACAAGACCGTTTTTGATGAGTTTGACGGTAAATAGACGTTTTTGATGAAAGATGACGTGGACTACGTACCACGTTGAAAGAGTTTCCTTGAAAGCCCCAGCATCATTGTTATACACTAGTTCTAGTACACGCTTTTATCATTGACTATTCCCAAGATAAATCCAGAAAGTTTTGGTAGGACCAGAATTATTGTTTAACGATCTTAAAAAAGAAGGAGATTCTCGATATCAATTTGTCAAGGATCCGGACGTTGACTCCATGCGGTGTGATAAATAAATGCAATCTTTATTGACCCCTCATTATTTTGCACCCAGCTATCGGTGTGCCGATAAGCGGGTACCAGTCACGGTCATCAATTAAACGCTTAACTCGCCATCATTTACAATATACAAAGGTATTCCCTGTATGATTCGTGTACGGTACAATCTTAATAAATTTATTTTCTATCAAATATTCTTATCTTTATTTTTTTCTGCTGGAGTGGGATGCCACGTGTGTATGCTATGTGTGTGGATACATTGGCTCCGTCCCATCTTCCCGGCACTGCTGTGGCGGCCGGTGCTGCTGCTGCTCAGCAAGAGTGCCTCAAGCGCCGGAAATGTGCTTGCTACGGTCAAGGATACATATTTTCAGCGTTTGCGGCTGAAACTCTGGGGCCTTAGTAAATAACTAAAACTAAGATAAGTTATAACTATAAACAACATCGTGCTCTCCACAGCAAGCATTTTCATTTGATATCCGTTCTGTGGTAGGTAGTGCGGAAAAATAACTAGTCCGCCATATTGTAAATTATAATGACGTCACATAATTGTCATTGTAATCTGAAATAAGCGTGTACCTATTCGAAATTTCAGCTCAATCGGTTGAAGATAAAAAAGCGTTAAGATTGTCAATGTTGAAGACTTTAAAATTTACTCTCTTATTTTTACCCTCAAAATGAAGATTTTTAGTTTTGAAGTTTTCAGCAGGTCAGTAAAATCACGTGTAGAGCCATGATGGCCTTGGGGTTTGAGCAGTTGCCTGCTATGCAAGCGACGGCAGTTCGAATCCCAGCGCGCAGCGCAGCCTCTACCAATGAGTTTTTCTAAAAGCATATATATAGGGATTTCACACACCATGCTTTACGGTAAAGGAAACCATCGTGAGGAAACCTGCATATGTCTGAGAAGTAATTCAAAGCCGTTTGTATAGTGCCTGAACTTATGACCCTATCATTTAACAAAGGGGACAGTTCATCACGTCGTATTTCTGAGAGGTCATCTGTCTTAAAAACATTGTTTTAGATTGTTTTTCAGGATGATAATAGGCAATGTTAAAGTATTAAATAACTAGCGGACGTACGGGAGTAAGGGGATAACAATATGGCCTATATTAATCAGTGATAATGTAGCATTCAAATGGTGATAGAATTTGTAAAATCAATCCAGTACTTCTTGTGCCAATTACAAACACACATACAAATCTTTCCTCTCTATAATATTAGTATAGATTTGCATTGTATTGTGTGGTTATTAAAATTTGTAAAAAACTAGCCTTAAAATTAAATATACGTATTGAATATTGGCATTCAAATTAGTGTCTGATAACTGTCAAATAAACTGTCAAAATAATTTTAGAAAAACAAATTGGTAGGTATAATGTAGGTAAGTACTCTGCAGATGAGTGAATATTTTTATATGACATTTTTCATCATAACATTTTGTTGTCTGGAGTAGAATTTACATGAACTAAGTAACCTGCCTTAAAAACAGTTGGCGAGACACGGCAGTTCATTGGCATTCTATTATGTTGCCCTATCATTCTCTGGCGCTTGTACTAATAGGAACGATAAAAAAATTATGGAAATTACATAAATCAGTCACGTGACATACGTAGTTCCCGTATATTTTGTATCGTTTAACTAGCGACACGTGATGATAATGTTACTTTGTCTACAGGCTTGTAAATAAAGTTGAAGTGTCTATTTTTAATTCCAAAATAACAGCTCTTCACCAAATGCATATGAAAGTACTTACCTACATAATAAAACGTTTTCTTAAACTTTTCTCTTCTCTCTCTGTCTGTTTGTTCCATCTAATCTTATCTTTCATTTTCACAAGACGTGCTATAAGCAGTTACGTTAGCTAATGTTATATTTAAAAAAAACAAGATTCCCCTATATAAATCTCTCTGCTTTTCATACCCCTCAAGATATCCACGCCAAAATAATATGGCGATATTTTTTTGCCGGGCCATTGCCATAATAATTTCTTATACATATATATAATCACTAGCTGTGCCCGGCAAACGTTGTATTGCCATATTTTTTTTGGGGTGGACTACCCCTAACATTTAGGGAGATGAAAAATAGATGTTGGCCGATTCTCATAGATACCGGATAAGCACAAAAAATTTCATCAAAATCGGTCAAGCCGTTTCGGAGGAGTATGGCAACGAAAAATTTATACATTAGATTGGTATTATAAACTATGTAAGTGAATAAATAGTTGATGTTTGACTCGATGGCAAAAGTGATCCTTCACAAGCCTTTTGAAAGCTTGCAGAGACCCTGGAACCTGACCATGATCTCTTATTGCCATGATAGTTTTACTCTTATTATGAGACAGATGTATAACTAAAATAACTAAAATATCATTGCAATAAACTCATGGTTGAGCCCCTGTTTGCCTGATGGACTGCACCGAAAACGATTTGTCTAGATCTAGCGACTTCATACAAAAGTCTGCATTCGATATAATTACACTATTAATATGTATTCCTTATCTCGCACCAAGTGAATTATTGATACGTAATAAACAGACATAACTATCGTAACTTACAACGAACACGTGACATCACTGACAGGGAACTGATTAAAATGCTATCATTTCATAATTATAAAACTACTGATGTTACTCACTTACTATACTATGCTATATATATGTATAATACTCAGACTGGCGAGTCTGAGGACAAATATGGGATACCAGGCGTGATATCCCATATTAGTTGGAGGCGAGACCAATAATTAAGGCACTATCGACTATGACTGTTCACTTATACAAAGTAAAAAAACTTATTGTTGTTATTTATTATAAATAAATCGAATTGTATAACTTAATAGATAAATAATAACAGATCCGTGGTGGTCTCGGGGTTTGAGCAAAAGCCTGGTACGCCATCTCAGAAGCGTCCTCGAAAGGGTAAGCAGAGGTATTTTTAAATGCCAACGTGACAGAGGACCTCGGAGTTTGAGCAGTCGCCTGCTACGCAAGCGACGCAAGTTCGAATCCCAGCGGGGCCTGTACCAATGAGTTTTTCTAAAAACTTATGTACAGTGATTTCACGTCACGTGCTTTACGGTGAAGGAAAACATCGTGAGGCAACCTGCATATTTCTGAGAAGTAATTCAAAGACGTATGTATAGTGCCTAAGACGGCGATAGACTCACCATCTGTCACGTTGGCACTTAATCAAAATCGGTGAAAAGTGGGTGTTGTGATTATAACACCTCTGCCTACCCCTTCGGGGAATACAGGCGTGAGCATATGTAAGTAATAAAGTTGATATTGTGTGTAGTATGAAACTAACTTGATTTAACAATAAATATAATGAATATGAAGTATTTTGACAAGTTTAACGCTGTCGATTTCGTTTCCATATCGATGAGGCTCGCAATATGTTGATCTTCTCAATGCAACCGCAACCCGTTTCGGAAAAAGTATCTATTAACACCATTTCAGCCACACCAATACGAACGAAATGGTCAACGTCAATCATGTCGAAACCTTGGTGTAACCCTACTGCCTACAGCCTACTACGAGTCGGGTGGAGTTGGGGAAGAATTCAATTTGACGTTGAGGACTGCAGTAGAATATAATAATTATTTTTGAGGAAGAAATCGCGACTACAAACGTATGAATTCCAAAGAAGTATGTATGAATGTGGATGAAGCGAAAGAAGTATGTTAGGATCGTGGCATGTGGCGATCGGTGGTCTCTGGCTACCCTCATGGTATACAGGCATGAGCATATGTTTGTCCCATTTTCCCCATCAGGAATCTATACATACATATATAAATTAGCTATCTGTCAGTGAAAATCCTGTTAAAATCGGTCGAGCCGTTTCAACCCGGAACAAACAGACAGTCAGAGACAAAGTTTAAAAAATTGTTTTTTTATGCATTTATGCTTTCAAAGTCAAAGTCAAAGTCAAAGTCAAAAGTATCTTTATTCGATTAGACTTTTACAAAGCACTTTCAAATCGTCAGAATGACACAATTATACAGGATTATACATGCTACCGCCAGGTTCGGAAGGTTGCTTTTACTGAGAAGAACCTGGCAAGAAACTCAGTAATTACTCTTTTCAAAAATATTATACAATTTAAAGAATACAAAATAAATAATTAAAAAAACGTAAGCTCATGGACAATGTTCCAATGCACAAATGTCGATAAAAATTAACATAACAAAAAATCTAGTACATCTACTTATAACTAAATGCGTAGCTTGAGATGACCAGCCCCCACAAGCAGCACCTGTTCACAAGTATGACGTGAATGCCAGCCATTGACCTCCTCAACCATCATAGAGGGAAGTGGACAACCCGTCATCCAGACGCCGCCGCAAGCAAAGGCATTTTAGTGAGCTTGACAACTCAAACCAGTCAAACAAAGATCAAAACTAATAAATATTAAGAATTGTAACATAAGTACAGTGTCCATGAGACTACTTACAATATTTATCTGGTAATACATTATTCCAAGTTTCTTTATCACATATATAATCACTAACTGTATAATAACCCTTTTTAAGTAATACAGATTTTACAGTCTCTTTAAATTTATCAAAGGGTAAATTTACAATACATGTAGGTAACTTATTATAAAAGCGTATACATTGCCCTAAAAATGATCCCTGGACTTTCTGTAAGCGGTGTGTAGGTACTACTATTTTATTTTTGTGCCTTGTGTTGACATTATGTACATCACACTTCTTTTGAAAAGAATTAATATTTTTATGTACAAGTAATAAATTTGCTAAAATATACTGCGAAGCCACTGTTAAAATTCCTATTTCTTTAAATTTTTTCTTCAAAGATGCTCTAGATCCTAAGTTATAGATTGATCTTACAGCCCTTTTCTGTAATATAAATATGGCTTCTATATCGGCAGCTTTGCCCCAAAGCAGGATGGCATACGACATAACGCTATGAAAGTAACTAAAATAAACTAAGCGTGCCGTGTCTACATCAGTGAATTGCTTTACTTTCCTAACTGCATATGCTGCTGAGCTGAGTTTCCCCGCTAGACTAGATATATGTGGGCCCCATTGAAGTTTATTATCGAGTGTTACACCTAGAAAAACTACTGACTCCACAATATCCAGTTCTTCACCATTGATCATAATTTTGGTCGGAACAGGTTTGACGTTAGGTAAAGTAAATTTTAAGCATTTTGTTTTTTTTGCGTTCAAAACTAAGTTATTTACAGTGAACCATTTCAATACTTTGTCAAGGGCACTGTTTACATCATCATAATCCGTTTTAGCTCTGTTAACTTCAAACAGGAGTGATGTATCATCAGCGAACAGTACAATATCACAAGTATTCTGAACAAAATGCGGTAAATCATTAATGTATATCAGAAACAGAAAAGGCCCTAATATTGATCCCTGCGGAACGCCCATTAGAACCGGGGACCCGGAAGACTTAACGCCATTTACCTCTACTTTCTGTACCCTCTGGCTTAAATATGAATTAATTAAATCGAGTGCAGTACCTTTGACTCCATAGTGTTTTAATTTGAGCAATAATGTCTCATGATGTACGCAATCAAACGCTTTAGATAGGTCACAGAATACACCTATCATATCATGTGATTTCTCCCAAGCCCTATATACATGTCGAAGAAGTGCAACACCGGCATCAGTAGTCGACCGACCTTTGGTGAAGCCATACTGCTCATTGTGTAAAATCTTATTCATGTTGAAATGTAAAACTAACTGATTTAACATGATTTTCTCAAAAATTTTGCTAAGAGCAGGTAAAATTGAAATTGGTCTGTAGTTATTGGGATCATTAATATCACCAGCTTTAAACAATGGTATAACTTTACTGTATTTCATCAAATCGGGAAATTTACCTAATTTAATACAATTGTTAAAAATATCAGCTAGACTTGGAGCTATTATATCTGTTAATATTTCGGCGCAGGGTATTAAGCACAGCACAGGCGAGGAGATGATGTAAAGTCTTTGTACAGTAAAATATATACAATTTATTCACAAAAACACATACGCACACACACACACAAATCAGTTCAGACACGAGTATTATATACAATAAGTTTATCACACAATCCACATAAGTCAGTTATCGTTTAATTCAAACTCAATCACAAAAGGCAAAATAGAAATATGAAAAAGCGCGGGAGCGGAGCGACTGTCGCGTTCACTACGTTGTTCACCGTACAATTCTTGGCCGCGCCACAAAAATGGGCGCGTAGATTTTAAAAACTAAAATGCGGCGCTCTCATTGGCCGATACGCGGGAGCTCCGTTCCATATAACGGAACACTATGGTACGTAATATACATTTGTAGCGTTCCACATTTGACCACAGACATATATTTGAAAATACAGATATACAATTTTTAGAAACCCACTATTCAAGCATTATATTTTCTACATTCCACCCCCTTGTTAAGGCTCAAGCTGACAACAATACTGTCAGGTAGAAAATCATTTGCATCTGGCATCATTTAAATCCAACGTTCTTACAATACAATTCTAGGTAATAACAGAAGCAAACCTATTAGTGGGTAACACTAAATACAACAACTTATTTGTTACTAGGCAACGCACAACATAACAAAAACAAAATATCCACATATGAGTCAAAACAACACACATTCAATTATTTAGCCATCGTGGCAACACACACAGTAATACAGTTGAATAAAAGTATATAAAATAAACAATTTTCAGAGCTAAACTGCACTCCTGCTATAGTTTCAGCCATCAACAACACGATCAATTGGCAATACAATAACCTTTACAACTGGCCTTTTAGTATAACACACACGTAGGTAACAATAATAATAATATCTGACCAATAAAAATCAACACAATCATAACATACAATTTAATAAAATTGGCCATCGTGGCTCAGGCACTCTACACTAAAATGTGGCACTCATATAGGAACATACCTACTACGCGGTTATTACTCTCAACCTCGCATCGCAGAACATACCTACCAGAGCCTGAGCCTATGTTATTACCTACTCTAGTGTCTAAGACGCGCTTAAAGGGCCTTGGCATGAGATCATATGCCAGGTTTCCATACGCTTCGTGGTAGGATGTGCGACTTTATTATATATTTAACTCCAAGGTCCAAATACTCTAAAATAAAATAAAACATGCCTATTGTCGTCACAATCCTACGACCTACATTTGTGTCAGATGACCACCGTTTGATTGAGACATCAAACAACTGGTTGAAGGTCCTGGGTACAAATCCTACATCTAACGTACACTCATGACTACCTGGCGACTTGTCTATGGCAACAGAGCCAGACACGACAGCAGACAAGCCTAGTTCCAATATGCTTGTGAACCACCCCCTACTAGGAGAACCATCTGCAGCTTGAATCGAAGGGACGTCACTAGTCAGCTGACGCACCCTCTCCACTGACTCAACACTACCCAGACAGCCATTAACATAGTGGTTATCGCGGGTGGTCTGCATGGTACGCAGGTTCGATTCCTGATACTCGATGTCGGATAAATTCACGGTATCACGTGCGCACGGTCCTATTTCCCAACCACCGTCTACGCGTCGGCGGCTAGTGCTATCTAAAATACCATGGGCGCGTTCCGTCTCGACATTATTTGTGGAGGCCTCCATCATACCTACGGCCTCAGGTTCAAAAGGCACCTTCACAATGTCATGGCATGCACTAGTATACATGTTATACTCTAACGCTACATTTACAGACTCACAAATTGTATGTGAAGTCTCACCCGATGGTCCATGAACAACCCAACCTAACTTTGTAAGAGAGGCCACTGGTTGTCCGGATATACCCCATCGCATATTCCGGTTAACTATCAACTCCCAATTATCCTGCCCTAATAATAACAAAGGTTTTGCATCGATCATTTCCTCAAAATCTACATCATGTAAATGCCTATTACTCGACATAACTGTGGCAGGTACGCTCTGCGACGGTAAATCAATATTACATATAGTTCGCAACGAAACACTATGACAAATACGGTTAGGTCCACGAATTAGTGTAGTTACCTTACGTGAATCGCTATCAGTTATAATATGACCCCGCGCGCTGACAATCTTCAGCGGGTAATTCGGACCACTTATAATATCACTGATTTGACTGTCTATTAGTGACACTGTGGACCCGTCGTCCAACAGTGCATAGGTACTAATTACTCGACCGGCACTAATCACGTCAACTGGTACTACTTTTAAAAATGTTTTGGGTGTTCGCTCACCCATGTTGGTTACTGACTCTGTGGCGGCGTCGTCCTCGGAGACCGAGCGCGGTGATCGCAGCCCCGCTGCCAGCGGCTCGGTCGCGGCGGCGGAGGTCGTGGAGGTCAAGCGGGTGGAGGCGGCCAGTTGCGGCAGCGGCGTTGACGGCGCGGAAGCGCGCGCGTCGGCGCTTACTCTCTCGCAATGCAGCAGAGTGTGATGTGAAAAACGACAATTATCACATCGTTTCGCGCGGCACTTATATTTTGAGTGACTTTTCACCAAACACTTAAAACATAGCTTATTTACCTTTATGTAAGCCCACCTTTCATCTACACTTTTATCACGGAACTTTACGCACTGTGGTAAGCTATGATTTAACCTACACAACGCACACATAATTTCGCCGGCCGATGAGGTCCTTGACCTCGCGGATAAGGGCGGTTGCACTATGCGCAACAGATGTGGCGATGACGGCGGTAGCGCCGTTGTTCGGGAACTAGACATCGGTAACGGCCACTCATCGGATAAATCTACACTGGTGTGTACACGGTGAGCATCTCGATGTCTTGTCTTGTGTGTGTAGTTCACAGTATTACTACCGGGGTCGTTGCGGGTGGATATAGCTCTGGCCAAACCATCGAAAATATCTTTTTGACCAGCTTCAATATTCGAAGTATTGGCGGGAATCGGTGCGCGGCTGTCAGAGGGCGCATGCGCGAGCGGTCGGTTTTCACTGTTATTTGGCGGGAACGCAGCCAGGTGATTCGCGGGCTTTTCGAAATGTGGCGGCAAATCTGTCGACTCTACTTTCGACTCCAGCCACTCCTCCACACGGTCACCAAGCGGATGAACTTCCTCTCCGCCCTGAATACCTTCTCTGTCTTCCAGCTCCTGCTCTTCAATTTCTGCTATTTGTAATGCCAGCTTTTTCATGATGAGCTGCTTTTCCACCTTAGCGATCTCCTGCTCCGCCTCATACTCGACTCGGAGTCGCATGGTGGTGCTCGATCTTGAACACCTCGATCGCGACGACTCATTGGTGACACTACTCGTGCATTGGTGTGCTACCCGGCGTGTTTCATCCAACAACGCTTTTCGTTGGCGGGTAACACAACCCGTAATCTGTGTGGTGTTATCCTTCTCCATTGTACTGCACTGATGCGGCTCAGAAGGACCAATTGTTAATATTTCGGCGCAGGGTATTAAGCACAGCACAGGCGAGGAGATGATGTAAAGTCTTTGTACAGTAAAATATATACAATTTATTCACAAAAACACATACGCACACACACACACAAATCAGTTCAGACACGAGTATTATATACAATAAGTTTATCACACAATCCACATAAGTCAGTTATCGTTTAATTCAAACTCAATCACAAAAGGCAAAATAGAAATATGAAAAAGCGCGGGAGCGGAGCGACTGTCGCGTTCACTACGTTGTTCACCGTACAATTCTTGGCCGCGCCACAAAAATGGGCGCGTAGATTTTAAAAACTAAAATGCGGCGCTCTCATTGGCCGATACGCGGGAGCTCCGTTCCATATAACGGAACACTATGGTACGTAATATACATTTGTAGCGTTCCACATTTGACCACAGACATATATTTGAAAATACAGATATACAATTTTTAGAAACCCACTATTCAAGCATTATATTTTCTACAATATCTATTATATCTTGTAATACTTTTAGTGATATATCCCACAGGTCACCCGTTTTTTTTAAATTTAAACTTTTAAATGTCTTAATCACTTCTAATGGGGTAACGGAACAAAAACAAAAGCCGGCGTCGCATTCTGACACACTTGACTTAAGAAGAGATTCGGCGTCTGAAGAAGATGAATGCAAGGAACAAGTTGTAACTACAGGAATGTTAATAAAAAAGTTATTAAACGTTTCTGCAATTTGAATATTATCGCGGATTAGATTATTATTAATATTTAAGGCTATTCGAGTATCGCGACTTTTTACCTTCCCTGTCTCCGCATTGATCATATTCCATGTAGCCTTAATCTTGTTATCAGCATTTTTAATTTTGCACGAGAGATATAGAGCTTTAGCTTTTATACAAGCTTTTTTGAAGGTTTTTGAATAAGCCCGTACATAAGTTAGAAATTCAGGGTTATGATTACATTGTTTCAACCCATATAGCTCATACAACCTATTTCTACTAATGCATATACCTGGAGTTGCCCATTCATTAAATTTTGCTTTAATGTTCTTATGGACCGGTTTAAGTTTAAAGGTACTGTTAAACTCATTTTTTATAAGGTGAAATAGGCTTTTAAAACGTTTATCGGGATCAGTTTGTGAACATCGCAAATATGGAATTTTACTTTCTATATTAGATTTAAAATTATTTAACCGTTTCTTTGTGATAGGTCTACATGTTACTTTTTGTATATCTGATTGACATTTATATAAAACAGTCATCTTTTGACCACAGTGGTCAGATGTGATATCACTAATAATAGCACTATCTATGGCTTCGCAGTCGCAAAATATATTATCTAAACATGTGGCTGTAGTGGCTGTGATTCTAGTAGGCTCAGAGAATAAATGCTTTAAATTAAATGAATTAAAAAGACTAACTAACCTAACCGTTAATGGCCCACTGTCTAGCAGATTAACGTTAAAGTCGCCACAAACTATTATATTTTTATTAAGTACACTAACACGCTTAATAGCATCTTCTAACAGAGATTCAAATAAACAAAAGTTCCCTGAAGGGGGACGGTACACGCAAATAATAACAAATTTGTCGAGTTCGATGCACGATAACTCAGCTGTGCGCTCAACGGAAATATTAACTATGTCTTTCCGTTCCTTAAATTTTACTTCATTTGAAACAATAATCAATGAGCCTCCATGTATTGCTGAACGTCTGACAAATGCACTCGCAAGTCTATACTTAGTATTAGTGAGCAATAGCTCATGCTTCTTTAGCCAATGTTCAGTTAAACATAAAATGTGAACATTGTGATATTCTAAAAACAAGTCTATCTCTAATTCTTTGCCAGCTAAGCCCTGTATGTTCTGATGAACTACATTTAAGCGACAACGCTGAGAGACACTGGGCTCAGCTATTGTCTCTTGTACTAGTTTAAAACACTAATAGGAGTGTTAACAGTACTGTTATGCTCAGATACCTTTCATATGCATTTAGAGAAAACCTGTTAATTTGGGATTACAAACAGACACTTCAATTTTATTTATCTAGATAGAAGTATAGATTTTAAAATATAACGTTTTCAGTTTCTCCTTAACTTAAATGCTAAACCCATACCGGAAAATGAAGATATTGCAAAGTGGCTCCACTGAAAACAATTGCCACGAAGGTCGATACTTCAAGCTGATTGAAATTGCTTACTGTTCTATTTATAGCGAAGCAATTAGATGCGTTCTCGCGTGTTGTGTGTAGGTACCAAATCAACAATCATTATACAATTCGTTGATACAAGTAGGCATTAGTTATTAACTGAAACATTTTTGTTTAGGATTAATTTTGTGTTAGAGAAGCCGGGATGATGGATTCTTGCTATATATGAAATAAAATAGGAATATTTCCGTAACTCTTTCTTTATAACATGCTCTGACAACAGCCTCATTTCACACTCCGAATGACAGCGCCGCATAATGGCCAGATACATAATTAATTCTCCCGATCGAACATCAAAACTATCCGACTGGACTGTACTACAGTTCAAATTCAAATTTAAATTCAAAATATCTTTATTTGAAAAGACTTCTTACAAAGTACTTTCAAATCAAGAACCCGGCAAGAAACACAACAATTACTCTTTTAAAAATATATATTTATCATTTTAATGGTTACATTATAGTATATAGGGTTTAACGGTAACGATATCGATTGCGTATTTTCCTGATTTTCTATGGGAATATAAAACTTACTACACTCGCCGCTGGGGGCGCTTTTGCGTTCACATGCAGTATCAGGAAAATTGAGAGGTTGTTCCTTGACCCTAATTTCACTATCTGTCAGATTGGCACCTAAATTCATAGTTAGAGTGATGACGATCAAGATTTTCATATCATACCAATACAGCCACATTAAATTGATTGACAGTTACAGTTTATGCTATGGTTTTGATCGTCATCTCTCTCACTATCAAGTTGAGGTCTTAGTATTGTAACTACTTCAACAAAGAGACATTCTCGTATCACTGCCTCGTTGGTCTAATAATAAAATAAGTACGCTTGCCCATCACGAGGACCCGGGTACGATTTCCGGGTCAGTTCAAAAACAGAAATTGGATTTTATTGTCAAGAAATTCACAATAAATGCCCGGAGTGCCCAAACGTTGTTCACAGCCCCATGCGTCGGTTGCACCTAAAGTCGTTGGTCCAACGCTTGAGTGCTTAAAGCGATTTTTCTTAAAATCGCCGTCACAAGTCATCGCGTCGATGTAAACGCAGATTTTTATGGGCTCACAATAGTGTCATCTTTAGGCCGACAAGCGGCGCTGATTCGATGTTATACAAATCTGCGTTTACGTCAACGCGGTGACTTGTGACGGAGGCAGCGAAATACTCGCACTAGGCCCTCTGATCTTTCTACGGCTGTGTCAGATTGCCGTCCCGGAATTCATGATTACTTGAGGAATTAATATAGCTACCGTATGACGTGAAGATAATGAGAGTGTTGTCCGTTTCACAAATAAATGATAAAAAATAAGAATTCCAATAAAAAAAAGTGTATTTTTATTTTTTTATACTCTTAAAGTTGATATCAAGCTTATAAAAAATCCGCAGGCGTATCTATATAAAACATATATTATGTACTATGACGACTAGGTATTAATTTACCCAAAACGCTCATGAGTGTCATAAGAAAAAGATTTATATTGTTTTATTATTCAAGTAGATTGCATAATATGAAATACACGGATAGTTGAGTTCAGTCATTAACACATTTTATTATAATTATGTACATACTAATCGAAAAATACAGTAAGGCTGCTTGACTGACTGCGTAAGAATGTAAATTTATATTAATTTCAAATAATATGTATGTACTGCCATCTTTGTACAAAATCCGCAAACACTATTGTAGAATATTTAATAGTAGCGACATCTGTCGGAAGACAGTATAAACAAAATGATTATCACAAATGACACTAATATTTGTTTTGTTATTATAATGTATTGTTAGATGGCAGTATTTACGCTTTTATGTACAAAGAAGTTTGAAGAAGAAGATAATGATCATAGACGAGAAAGTGGTAAATTCTGGATTCCAATTGTTATTTAATTAAGAATGCAAGATGAAACAACCGTAGTAGATGTGTAGCTGTAACCGGTTTATAGGCGATAAGTCACACAACGAGCTTCACAGTGAAGTAAAGAACCTGCATTTGCATCTGAGAAGATATTAAAATTCGGAGCACTCGTAACCGAAGAAAGTGTATGAAGAGATGCATGAATGTGGACGAAGCGAAATAAGTATGAAAGGATCGTAGCATGTGGCAAACAATGGTCTCTGCCTACCCCCATGGGATACAGGCGTGAGCATATGTATGTATGTATGTATGAGTAGTTACGAATTTGAGACGGCGATTAAATGTACTCACCACCTGTCAAATTGGCACCAAATTATCGGGTGAAACACTTTTCAGTTGCAGCTCCACGGTCTTCGAACCCTACAGGGGGCCTGGGAAGGTTTTTATGATCTATTTAAACTTCAAACGTATAATGGTAACTACCTACCGTCGTAGGTATATATTTTTCTTCATATTAACCAGTTACATTATCTCGCACTTGTGCTATATGACATATGTCACGTGACTGAATTCTGTCATTAAAATGTATGGAAAAGAAAAATGTATGGAACATTTTGTATCGTTTCTATTAGCGGGAGAATGTTACTTAGGCCTACTGAACACGACACGTTCGCAGTTCAGAAGCTATACTTTACGAATTATACCAACGTTTCGTATCGTAGTGCCCTTCACCTTGATCTAATTGCACTCTCACTTTAGCCACGTTAGTACGAATCGAGCGCATATTATTTAATTTATACCAAGGCGGCGAACGTTATTGCGGAACACGAGGTCCCAGGTTCGATCACCGGGTCGGGCAAAGTGTTAAATGGGTTCTCCCATCTGTAAGCACAATAATAGCCCGGAGTCTGGTTAAGTGCCCGATTAATGGCAATAGGCGCTCGTCCTTTATTACCTACATGGGATTTGAACACAAGGAGAGGATCTCGTGGCACAGTTGCTATTGCGCATATGATTCGATCAGCGAAGTTAAGCATCCCTAACCCTAGCCAGTAATTGGATGGGTTACCGCCCGAGTTCCCTTAAGCCGTCGGTCCCGGTTGCCAATTTATCCATCCATATGCCATCTTTGGCAATCGTTACAGGTCTGTCGGAGGTCTAAAATACTGACAACTGGTTTAACCCAGATCACAGATTTTCCTCGTTAAAGGGGTTGCGAAGGTCAGATGGCATTCGCTTCATATAAAAATCAGGTGATCAGCCACATCGGGTTCAATCAAGTGCCGACCCCAACAATGTATGGGATAAGGCCAGGGTGATGATGATGGAATTTTGAACAGAACTGGAGAAATGTGGGTGTTCTTTAAGTACACCTATGCCTACCCCTTCCGCGAAATATAGTCTACGTGAGTGAAACCGCGGAGGAATGAATTTGTTGCTCTATCACCTTGATGCGTAATAGTCATTTCACGCGTCTGCCTCTGTATGTATGTATGGCGCGAGGCGAATAAAAACATGCGCAGCATTCCCACTATTTTCATTGTGCGCCCATAATTCTTAATGGGACCGCATATACTTAGCTAGTACTTAGTTGTCAATGTGTGAGTAGGCTCAACCAGTGGTCCATCAAAAATGCAAAAAACGTCATTTTTTTTAATAAAAATCCTAAATGAAAAAGTGAGCCTCACTTCCTCTTATAACCATACCTACAAAATGATGGTAGCCAAATGCGAATGTCATTTTGAAGGAGCTCTCCAAACGCCTGGTTGGTGTCTCTGGTGCCCGTCGAGCAGATCCTCACCTCGGTCAGAGGACCAGTTCAAGGAGATAACGCAGCCAGCTTGCTGGGCACCATTCCCGCAAATAATTATCGTTTTCTATTTATAATTTACTTTTAATTTTACTAGTTTATATTTTATAATGAATCATTGTTTATTGGGAAAGAATTTAATTTAAATAACCAACTTTGCAGCTTTACATACAGTTGTAATACTAGCGGACGTCACGCGGTTTCACCCGTGTAGTGCCCATTCCTTTGGGAGTACGGGGATAAAATATATCCTTCACTAATCAGTGTTAATGTAGCATTCAAATGGTGAAAGATTTTTATAAATCGGTTCATTTTAAAATACTTTTTGAGCCAATTTGTTACAAATATACATACAAATTATTCCCTGTATAATCTAATACATCAAATTTCCGTAGTCCTCCGAAACGGCTAGATCGATTTGTATGAAATTTTGTGTGCAGGTCGGGTAGGTCTGAGAATCGGCCAACACCCCAAAAAATTATATGGCATTACAACGTTTGCCGGGGACAGCTAGTATTAGTATACATTTCTTTCTCATGGTATTATTGTTCCTATGGGCTACCATTACCGTAGGTAAATGCCCGCTCTACCGTTCTACGCCGTAGCGTCGTTGCGTACACGCACTGCGCGTAGCAAGTATTTCACTATTTAAAAAAAGCGTGTAAGCTTTGAGCTTCCAAGTATCACAGACTGGTTTCAATACAAAATATTATTATTAATTAACTAGGTGTACCTTGCGGTTTTACCCGCGTAGCATGAACAATAAAAATTATGTAATTAAAGAAACAAATCTCACGCCTTCTCAGAAGCGTCCTCGAAAGGGTAAGCAGATGTATTTTTAAATGCCAACGTGACAGAGTGTCCATCGCCGTCTCAGGCACTATACATACGTCTTTGAATTACGTCTCAGACATGTACAGGTTTCCTCACGATGTTTTCCTTCACCGTAAAGCACGTGGTGTGAATTCGCTGCACATAAGATTTTAGAAGAACTAATTGGCACAGCCCCACTGGGATTTAAACTTGCGTCGCTTGTGTGGCAGGCGACTGCTCAAACCCCGAGGCCACCACGGCTCTTACTTAATGATAATAATGATATATCCATTGAGGCTTCGCTCCTATTAGTCGCAGCTTGTGATTGATAAAGCCAATAGGTATCTTCTTCGACGAATGAACGAACCAAAGCAAAAAAATGTTTTCTATTGAAATGAAGAAGTCCTTGATATTAGCGCATTCAACCTAACAAACAAAGCTTTATATAATATTAGTATCGATTAAGAGCCGTGGTGGCCTCGGGGTTTGAGCAGTCAGTCGCCTGCTAAGCAAGCGACGCAAGTTCGAATCCCAGCGGGGCCTGTACCAATGAGTTTTTCTAAAAAACTTACAGTTGTTTAACACCGCGTGCTTTACGGAGACGGAAAACATCGTGAGGAAACCTGCATATTTCTGAGAAGTAATTCAAAGACGTATTTATAGTGCCTGAGACGGCAATAGACTCACCATCTGTCACGTTGGCACTTAATTAAATTCGGTGAAAATTGGGTGTTGTGATAACAACACCTCTGCCTACCCCTTCGAGGAATACAGGCGTGAGCATATGTATGTATGTATGTATGTGATTAACCAGATAGTATAATTTCACATTTGCTAAAAGTATGCATGCTATTCCTATTACATGACACTTATGAACTAAAACATCTTACCAAGCACAAACTGCGTAATATGGTTGAAAGTAAGTACTTGTTCATTCTATTATTGTATTAATGATAGATAAATCATTATTTGTCAATGGATGGGCGTTGCGAAGAGTTATGCAGATTTGATAACATAATATCTAGCGACATAAAGTAGGTCCCTTCCCATATATATTTAAAGAAAGTAAGGACAACTCTTATTTTAGTTGAACCTCGTCATATTATAAGTAGATGTTTCTATATAAGAGGTAGGTACACAAGTAAACTGAATGCGATAATAACATAACACAATAACCGTATTTAAGTACAAGATATTCACACCGATTATTAATGATTAGATAAAGACGTAACATCTTTGTCTTGGTACAACGGACATCATTTAGTTTAAATAAAGGGTATTGTTCGGCACACACACATCGCTACCGTAGTGTCGTCCAGCACCCATTTACAAATTAGCGTGCATCGAAACAAATGCGTGAGCAATTATTTACCGAGTACGGAGTTGAGGACAAAGAGTTTCCGATAGTCGGTCCAGTCGGAATCGAGGCGCGCGCGCATTCGACCGCGCGACGCTACACATCGCGGACGCACGACTTTTGAATCGAGACGAGTTTGAACAAGATGATGGGGCTCGCAGGAGCGGAGATTGTGGAGGGAAGCAGTGTGTCGTATAGCTCCCAGGATGCTGGCACGGTGTCCATCTCAGCACCGGCGGAGACCTCCAGGGTGCCGGTGCAGGGGCTCGGCCGGGTCCCTACCACAGACCCTGTCGATATGATGTTCAGCAATATCACCTGCACAGTCAACTTAGGTTTCAATAAAGGTTAGTCAAATGTCATACTAAAACGAAGGTACGATTTCTTGTAAGAAAAACATAGTATTCGGTCCATATTTGGTTTAGTCTTGGCTTACACACGTGTTAAAGTGGTTGGAATTCCAAAAAAAATATTGTTGTGGTTAAATTATAGATCAACGAAGACAAATGTATACAGATAAATAAGTAATGTACACGGCACGGGTGACTTGATACTTGAGACGTGCAACATTACTTATCGCTTCGTTATTAACTATTTACTACCGACCAAGTGATTTATAATTATGATACACAGTTCTAAGTGACGTAAGTACTTACATGTAGCTGAAAACAAAGGGCATTGACTATTTTTCTTCAAAAATGTACTTGTTTGCTATTAAATTTGTTTTTGCTTACCCTTGACTCTACTATCTATGTCTACAATGTTATTAGAATAGGCCACTTAATCTCGTCAAATGATTTTTGCAGTGTTGTGATGCATTCTTTTTTGTGGCTTGACAGATTAATGACAGACACGGCATGAAATTATCTATACATCCATATCTACACTCTATATACCTACATACACACACATATAAATAAATAAAATTGAAGTGTCTATTTGTAATTCCAAAATAACAGCTATTCACTAAATGCATAACAAAGTATACACAGTACAGACATAGAAAAAACTGTTCCTTCTGTTTGTTCCGGCTAATCTCCAAAACGGCTGGGCCTATTTTAACGGGACTCACTGGCGGATAGCTAATGTTACAAGGACTAACTTAGGCTACTTTGAAATTAAGTCTACGCGGGTGTAAAACACACTTGTAAATTGTGAGGTAGCGGAGTTCGCCACGGAAAGGGTTTCATCACAATCATTTACTAAACACATCATCCTTGAAAATTGTATATGATTTAGAAAAATGTATTTCATTACGTATACCTACTAAAACATTAAAAGAATAATAAATGACACAATCAAACAATTTAAGGCTACAGTTGCAGCGTTTCTCAGGTTAAGTACATGTTTAAACTTGAAGAAAATGCATATAGAGCACATTTTTCCTCCCCTCTCCTCTCCATTATTCACTAGCGAAAGTCACGCGGTTTCCCCCGCGTAGTTCCCGTTCCTGTGTGAGTATGGGAATAAAATATAGCCTATATTAACCAGTGATAATGTAGCATTGAAATGGTGAAAGAAGTTTTATAATCGGTCTCGTACTTATTGAGCCAACTCGTTACAAACATACATACAAACCTTTCCTCTTAATAATATTGAGTATAGATAACGATTAAAAGTTATAATTATTACGTTTGAATCAAGCGTCAAATGAGCAATATCTCCTGTGAAATCTTCTCCGGATAATACTATGCGCCCTGGGGCCTTACCATGAGCTCTTATTGCCATGATAGTTTTACTCGTATTATGAGACAGGTATATTTGACATGTATAGATCTGTCACTGTCACACAACTGAATTATCATTGCAACAAGAGTTCATGGTCAGGCCCCTATATCTAACTTGTCAGCAAGCAAAAGTCTTGAACTTTTTACTTCGCAAGTCATCATTCTACTTTGAATGAGAATTGTCTAGTAAGTGACTTGCTGTGGCGTGAATTAATAAGAGGATAATAGGCATGGCTGGTAGTATTTGTTTTACGGAATCGTGTATTCATAAATAATTTTGGTGAAGTCAATTTATTTACAATACAAACTCAACACTCTTGCCCCCTATCGTAACAGTCGTGAGCATTGAAAATCACAGTGTTAAAGCATGTTACAGACATCAACTCGTAAATCGTGACACGACTATCGTGTGAACTGTTTGTAATCTTACATACATACATATGCTCACGCCTGTATCCCATGGGGGTAGGCAGAGACCACTGTTTGCCACATGCTACGATCCTTACATACTTCTTTCGCTTCATCCACATTCATGCATCTCTTCATACACTTTCTTCGGTTACGAGTGCTCCGAATTTGACCTTTCTGAAAAATACTATTAATTTGGTCATAGTAGTTCTTCCTTGGACGCCCTCTACCGACACTTCCGCTCACATTCGCTCTATAAATTTCTTTCGTTAATCGCCTTTCACTCATCCTTTCGATATGTCCAAACCATCTCAACATACTTTTTTCAATTCTGGTCACCACATCATTCTTCAACTTGCAACTGTCTCTTATCACACTATTTTTCATACGATCTACAATGGTGACCCCACACATACTTCGTAATCTTCATTTTGGAATAATCATATAATATGTGGAACGTGTTTATTAACTAGCTGTGCTTAATTTCATGGGTGACCAGCGGAACCCTAATTTTTTTAAATAAAATAGCCTACTTTACTCCTTGTAAAATTTGCTATCTACCAGTGAAATTCCTGAAAAATCGGTGCAGCCGTTTCGGAGATTAGCCGGAACAAACAGACAGACATACAGTGAAAAATTTTAATAATTGTTCTTTTTTATGTCTGTATATACTTTGGTGAAAAATTTTAATTTTGGAATTACAAAGAGACACTTAAATTTTATTTACCTGTATAGATATAGATATATATGTGAAGATCTAACTTGAACCAGCGACTTAGACGGCGTTCTTTTCAGTAAATTTCAGCTTACTTGGTTCAGCGGTTAGGGAGAGAATTCAACAAAATCAAATAATCCTGTACATACATACTTATGCTCGCGTCCGCATTCCCCGAAGGGGTAGGCAGTGGTCTTGAGTGACCCACTTTTCACCTAAGATGATTAAGTGCAAACGTGACAGATTTTGGTTTTACAATACGGTCTTGTCTAATCCAGATTTAAAACAGTGTGTTAAATTTCATTCAGAACCGTTCAACCGTATGTGATTCAGTAACAAACATCTAAACAAGTATATTATTAGTAATGAAAGAGCCGTGGTGGCCTTGAGGTTTGAGCAGTCGCCTGCTACGCAAGCGACGCAAGTTCGAATCCCAGCGGGGCCTGTACCAATGAGTTTTTCTAATAAACTTATGTGCAGTGATTTCACACCACGTGCTTTACGGTGAAGGAAAACATCGTGAGAAAACCTGCATATGACTGAGAAGTAATTCAAAGTCGTATGTATAGTGCCTGAAACGGCGATGGACTCACCCTCTGTCACGTTGGCACTTGATCATTTTCGGTGAAATGTGGGTGTTGTTACAACACCTCTGCTTACCCCTCGGGGACCCTTCTGGGATGGCGTGAGCATATATATATTATTAGTAATAGTGATGTTCTCTCTGTATCCTTATTATTCTGATCGTGACACCGTATATTATTATTGTTGACACATGTTAGACTACTAACGTGTTATACGTGATTGTAATAACTTTAGCAATAAGGATGTGCTGTTCGTTCAACGATAATATAATCCGTTTAAGCTGTGATCCAAGGTAGGTATTTCTAAACCGCAAGAAACAATTTTATTACGTTAATTTTTTTGGAGATAAAATAATACATATATATTTTATCGATGTGACTAAGTCGTCTAAGCAGTATCTGGATTTCATAATCCTAACCTTATTTCACAACACAATTTTATCAATTGATAAAATCGATTAAAGACGAATTAAAATGCAACATAATGAAGTCGATTATTAAATGACTTTAGCTAATATTTAGCCTAGGTAGGGGTATACTATGAAATTATATTGTGACGTCATTTCACACAGTCTACTTATGTCAGTTGGACACACATCGGTCTCATTCACTCGGACGACGTAACGATCGCAAAAACAGTTTTTGCTAAATTGAAATGGCTTTATCATCAAATAATATACCAAAAACGTTCTTAGCTTGCTAAATGATGTTGAAAACTGCAAACGTACAAGCTAATCCTCCTAGTAGTTTGTCAACAGCGACAGACAGGCAAAAACATGTTATTATGATAGGTATATTATCAACATTGGCCTCCGGTTGCTCAAACTAGTAATAGTTAACTTTTTGCCCCGAAGTAATAATAAAATATTGAGTTTATTCTAAGAAGTGTTTATGACGCGGCAGCACTGACAGCCAGAATACCGGCTCTACATTCGTCCTCGATCGGTGAACTAAGAACTTTACTTGGAGGTTGCTTTTGAGTTACATTTAGGAAGTAACAATTGTGTTGACGTTAACAATTTTACTTTTGTGATGAATTGTTAAACACATTATCCCTATAATTCAAGTCTCATAGATAGCGAAGTATGACTCGCACACCACTAGTTATGTTGAGGGATAAATTTTATTTCTCCGTAGGAAAACTGAACTGGAGTGGAACTCAGTAAAGTATAAAGTCTCAAAACCGTACATTTCCAGTGACTAGATTAAAAATAAAATATTTGCAATAGATACTTACTAGTTTACCACATAGCTCGCATAATACAAATTTTTATTTAGGCACCGACGTACCTAATTATATATCATATTACAAAGCAAAATTATATTAATATGAACAATGAGTTTATTAATTACCTATATAATAAAACTTTATATTACAGTGTTAAAATTGTGAAAAAATATTTTATGTGAAGTAAATTACTTTGTAACGATTACCGCAATAATAAATGGAAAAAAACATACAGCCGAATTGATAATCTCCTCCTTTTTTGAAGTCGGTTAAAATACATTAAAATGCTATATTTAAAATAAAAACTAGAATATATAAGGAAAAATAGTAGGTACCAGCAGTTTAGTCAGGAAATTGTGGAAGAAATGGTTAACGGTTATCACTCATCATAACCACACTATATTTCCCCGTATCGTTTATAGTTGTGGCACATCAACAAAAAAGGCGCAACAGGCAATTGTCTTGAAAACCAAATCGTTAAGATAAGTAAAGAAACAAACAAGTATTGCATACATATGCTCACGCCTGTATTCCCCGAAGGGGTAGGCTGAAGTGTTGTTATCACAACACCCACTTTTCACCGAATTTGATTAAGTGTCAACGTGACAGATTTTGAGTCTATCGCCGTCTCAGGCACTATACATACGTCTTTGAGTTACTTCTCAGAAATATGCAGGTTTCCTCACGATGTTTTCCTTCACCGTAAAGCACGTGGTGTGAAATCGATGTACATAAGTTTTAAAGAAAAACTCATTGGTACAGGCCCCGCTGGGATTCAAACTTGCGTCGCTTGCGTAGCAGGCGACTGCTCTAACCCCAAGGCCACCACGCCTTTTAGTATTGCACAAATCAAATAGACATACTATATTATGTCTATATTGTCTTTAACGGGAAATAGGTTCAATTACTGGCATTTGTTCCATAGAATTAAATGAAGACCATATAAATAGGTATGGAAATATGTAGTGTCAGGAAACCCTCGTCAGGAATATTACTACGCACCCAATTCCCCCCCAACTTTTGCCAAAAGTTCCACTATAATAGTACTTTTTTTAAATATAGAAACGATATTACCTACAAATTTCAATTCTATCAACCGATTAACGGTTATTATTAGATTAATACACTGCAAGCGATTGCGACGATATATATATATATATAATAAAGCTGAAGAGTTTGTTTGTTTGTATGGTTGAATGCTAACCTCATTAAGTTGTTGTTTGATTTGAATAAATATTTCTATGTTGGATAGTTAATTTATTAAAGGCTTTGTAACATATCGCTGCGACCAATAGTAGCGAAGCATTAATAGAAAATATTGCAAAACGTGAAATTAATCTGCCTTTTCTTTTGGTGTTAATCTTATGCGGGTAAAACCGCGTGTCAGAGCTCGTATAATATATTCGACATGTATACTATTGTGTACATAACACAAGATCCTTTTGTTATCTTAAGTATGTAGGGATTGCTGTTTATTTGTGCTATTTTGTTATTATTAGGTACAATTAATTGATAGGGGCTCTATCTATGCCTTACTCAACGATGAAATATTACTAATACCAAGTATTTAGCACAGATAATACTGTACTCAGTCTATTCACTCCACTCACTACAAGGCGATTTGGTGATATACCATCCAGCAATGCGCTGTGACAAAAATGATTAAATTAATCTAGACCCTATCTTAATCAATATAAAGTAAAATGTGCCCCTCTATCTCGTAGTCAAGGCGCTGGTAATTATAATGCAATATATTTTTATGTCTATATATATATATATATATATATATATAACGTATATCCAAGTAAGGTAAAGAAATTAACACACGTGTGAATTACTTTATAGTTAGCTCGAGACGAAGAAAATTGCTTCGAATAAAAGTCAAAGTCAAAAATATTCTTGTAGGTATAAAGATATTTTAGACTTTGACTTTGATTAACTGTACATTACTATAGGTAACATGTGGAAAAGCATGTTGGATGAATGTGAACTGTGACCATTTAAGCAGCTCGTATTAAGAACTACTTAGCTTTGACGTTTAATTTTACGGTATAAAAATTAAACGTCAAAGCTAAGAACTTCTTAATACGCTCTGTTTAAACCGATGATGGAAGGCCACCTTGTCGTGTTAATGATGATTCAGTAGTCTGTAACGAGCAGGTTATTATCAAGTTATTCGTCATGTCATGTCCTTTGCCGATCCCGGACATGATTATCCGTTATCAATTGATAAGAGCGATGTTGTGAAACAATCGGTATCAATCAATCATGGCACTCCAAAGTTCGTTCAACGCAATTGGTCGTCCAGTTTTCGACTGCCCCCTTTGGAGTGTAGGATGTCGTCAATTTTGTCACAATTACCCCGGGATACAGGCTGCCTTGCACAACCGCAGCGATACGGAGTTGGAACAATGGGAAGTTTAACCTTATTAACTGACTTCCACGGGCGTAGAATTAATTATACACAGATATATAAAATTGAAGTGTTTGTTTGTAATTCCAAATTAACAGACTTCCACTGAATTATTATTAAATTATATACGGTAACTATATTAAAAAAATATCTGTGTCCGTCTATTTGTTACGGCTACACTATAATACAACTGCCACATGGAATAAAATAGATTAGTAAAAATTAACCACCCATGAAATTGAGTCTACGTATAGGTGAAGCCACGGAGTACAGCCAGGGTCCCCGAAGGGGTAAGCAGTGGTGTTGTAACAACAACACCCACATTTCACCGAATATGATTAAGTGTCAACGTGACAGAGTGTTAGTCCACGCCGTCGTCAGGCACTATACATACGTCTTTGAATAACTTTTCAGACATTTGTACAGGCCCGGCTGGGATTCGAACTTGCGTTGCTTGCGTAGCAGGCGACTGCTTAAACACCAAGGCCACCACGGCTCTTCCATTTACCAGTATATGCTGAAATAAGCTGATGTGTTATTGATATTCTTAGTAAAGGCACCTCGATTGAGTAGGGTTATTCCAGTCGGTAATCTGCGGTTTTCCGTTGCTTTGGTACAATTCAATTCAGGTAACCTTTATTATTTAGGTTAACTCGATGATTGACGTCATAAATACAAAGAAGGTTTTATGACTTTAAGATATCACTTATTTTTTATTCTGTAAAAGTCAGAAGGTTGCCCTTTTTTTGACAGAGAAGGTTCGAAGGTTATTAACTTTGACCTTTTTATCTTGAATAAAAAAACATAATATCGAAATGGTTAAAAACAAAATATTTGCATGCATTTATTTAGCATTACATACAAAACATTACTTTCACGCCTGTATTCTATGTGTGTGTGGACATAGTTTTACTCAAAGTACACATTTCGCCAGTTACCGTTGTCTGAGTAGTATGTATGGTATGTGATAGGGTCGAGCCTATTATAATTAACCGAGCATTAATCATATTTAAGGTTCGCAATCCTTTGCGTGATCTTTCATTAATTGCATGGCATGAACATATTAGTCTGACCTTATTCCTCACGTCATTAGCAGTTTCTCTTATTTGTTCTCAGAATACGCGAAACGACTAAGACGAATAACTTAACGAAGCGACCCGTCCTCGCTTGGAGTTATTTGTATTATACATATAAACCTCCTCTTGAGTCGAACCTCCTCTTGAGTCAAACCTCCTGACTCAATATTGCTAAAAATTATTGTATTGTAAAGGAACTAATTCATTCAACTCACGAGAGTTAAAAATAAAATATATAATAAATAATAAAATATTTATATTACGCACACTGTATCTCATTTTCAGTATAATACTTGAACGTTCTTTTCAGAAAATAAATAAATTAAACTTAAACCTAAAGCTGCATTTAAATCCATTGAGAAGTTTAAAAGATCTAAGCGAACAGACAGTGGAAACGATTTCGTTTCATACTATGTAAAGATACTTAATGGCAACCTGCCTTTAAGCGCATATCTCAGTGTCAAAACAAACTAAATTCATCTAAATGTAGACTATATTTATTATGTAACTCCGTTATGCTAACGTATATTTAGCGCTGCAATAATCAGATAAGTACAAATGCATTCTTGTTATTGAACTTAGAACCTTATTGGTGATAAACTATCCACATATGTTTGTCAAGCGCTATCTAGCGCAAATAGAAACAGTTATTATGACCCATTACTCCTTGCTGGTAATAATTGCTTCATTCAATAGCTTTGTATCCAAAATGTCATTTGAATTGCTTTGATTGACACATTTCCCATCGTTCTTGTTATCACTTGATATTGATAACAAATGTGTTGAAACTGATAACAGATTGTTATTATCTCGAAACAAAATCATTATTTCATAATGAATCCGAATTATTGTATGCACCACCTAATGCCCTTGTCTGAAAGATGTTGCCTGAGCGATAAGATCACTGCACGTCATAGTTAGCTGTGCCCCGCGGTTTCACCCGCGTAGATTTAGTTTTATATAATACTTTTTTCGCAATATAAGGTAGCCTTTGTCCTTTCTCAGGGTCTAATGACTGTCTGTGCCAAATGTCATTAAAATCGTTTGAGAGGTTTAAGAGGGAAAGCGTAACAGACAGACAGACAGAGTTACTTTCACATTTATAACATTAGTAGATAGGGATAACAAAAATGCATTTGAAAGTATATACATAGGTAACGGTAACGATACGTACCTACATATAAAGCTATTTAAAAAAATCTCTTAAATGGTTGGACTGAATTTAATGTGACTTTCAGAGGGAGTCAGCTGATGTTACAAGGAGTAACTTCGGCTTTTGAATATGACCTATGCTAAAATGTGCCTGGCTGAGCTTCCTACCGGTTATTTTCAGAAGGCTGACTCCGAACTAAGTTACTCTCAAGATAAATAAAATTCTGAGTATATTACTATCAAAAGCATAAAAACTTAGAAATTATTAATTGAGAAACTTATCCAAACAACTCATTAGTAGTACTTAATAATAATAGTGCCTATCGCATTGCTGTGCCCTCACAGGTTTGTTAGTTGTAAGTTATAACCACTATAATTTTTACATTGAATACATACTGGTCCATATACATATAATTAAGTCTACAATAAGAATCAGAAAAAAAAGTTTATACATGTGTTTAAATGTAACTAACTATATGTATATGAGTATGACATGAAAAACTTTGAACCAATTCCTCGTAAGCTATCATCACATCAACCTTGATTCTAATTTTCTTGAGTTGCATAACACCAACTGATGTGTTTTTAGTATGCAGCCTAACATGTATGTATATACTAGGTTATCTATGATGCGATCTGAGATGGCGCGTAAATGCCTATGGTAGGAAAATGTTATAGCATTATTGGAGGCAAGGCGTGGTGGCCTCGGAGTTAGAGCAGTCGCCTGCTACGCAAGCGACGCAAGTTCGAATTTTATGATCACGATTTGTTAGTTTCTTACTTAAAGCAATATTTAAGACTAGACTGGCTTAATGGAGATTATGTAGTAACCAATTAGATACACCAATTATCACATAGGTATTATTTAACCAAATTAATACTTAGATTTTATTTGACCGACTTCAAAAAAGGAGGAACTTATATGGTTTTTTTTTGGCTTGCTATTCAATTAAGAAGAACACGTTTTATTAGTGCAGTAAAAAATAATATTGTGTTTTTCCTCGTATATATTCGGCAATTTAACTTTATTTGTAAAGATAAAAATTACTATATTAAATAGGTATTTAAATTAATGAATTAAGTCTTTTGAAATTTCACATTTTCATGCAGTTTCACTAAAACAATGATTTACGAACCAAGTCCGGGCACTTACTTATTTATTTTATTCTTTTAAATTAACATCTTTATGTGTATATGTATAGCAGACAGAAAAAAATCGATTAAAATAACACGTGCGCAGCAGCCTTGAGAAACGTAGAAAAATCATTTCTTTCAAAATTTCATTCTATTTAATCCACTCGTCACTCACAAATAAATCTCACACATCAAAATAATGAAACTCTATCTTGCTAAGTTGAATTAAGTATCATTTTCAATTGAAATATTATATGTGCGCATTTTATTGTTATGTGCGGTTTATAATAACGTGTCTGTCTTAATAGTAATTTATGTGTGTGTCATGTCAATAGCATTTATGTGGATTTATTATGTACGACTGCTGTAGGAATAGTAGACCACAGGTCAAGGTTTATAAATGAGATATAACATTACTAACCAACCACAGTTCAAAGTCCGTCTAATCGTTATAGTAGGTATCGCTATTTATTAGATGCAAGATCGTTGTAGCATTATAAACATTAAGTTTATAATATACAGCCGTGGTGGCTTCGGAGTTTGAGCAGTCGCCGGTTACGCAAGCTATGCAAATATATATATGATTTCACACCACGTGCTTTACGGTGAAAATATCGCGAGGAAACCTGCTGTCCTGTCTGAGAAGTAATTCAAAGATGTATAATGCCTGAGAGGACGATGGACCAACCCTCTGTCGCGTTGGCACTTAATCATATTCGGTGAAATGTGTTGTAACAACAGCACCTCTGCTTACCTCTTCGGGGACCCTTCTGGGATGGCTTGAGCATATTTATTTTATTTATTTATTAATTTTAAGTTTAGCGATAGACTCACCATCTGTCACGTTGGCACTTAATCAAATTCGGTGAAAACTGGGTGTTGTGATAACAATACCTCTGCCTACCCCTTCGGGGAATACAGGCGTGAGCATATGTATGTAATTTTAAGTTTATAATTTACTAGCATCCGTGCGCGAATCCCCTCACGTGGTGATGAAAGGTGCGTATGTTCTTTAAATGTGATGCTGGTCGTTTAAGTTATCAGAGCCGATTATAAAAGTTTGCATCACCTGTCTTTTCGAGTCTAATTTAAACTAGCTGCACCCCACGGTTTACCCACGTAAGAATAACGTTATTTTTTTCTTAAATACTATTAGCTTAAGTTAATCAGCTATCTGCCAATGAAAGTCCAACTGAACTCATTTCAGGGATTTACCGGAACAAACATACAGACAGACTTACCGAGAAGAGAATTAAAAAAAAATTATATCGAAGAACTTTATATACTTTCATATGCATTTAGAGAAAATCTCTTAATTAGGAATTACAAACAGACACTGCAATGTGTTTACCTGTAAAGATAATGACGATGATGATCATAACTGTAAGACTGAATACATGCATAGGTGTAGATTGCCGTTCAGCTCTAGTGAATTGAATTGAAGATCCCGCGATGGCAAATAATTCAACCAATGTAAATTGTAATGCACTTTGTACCCGTCCTTTGCAATTGTGTTTGTTCTAATAGCTGTGATTAAAGCAAGCATTGCCACATCCATCCGTTGGACTCTGCCCAGTGATTATCTATCAGACTGTGCATAGTCATGTCACGACTAGATAAATGTCATAAATGCAAAAACTTTAATATTGAGTCACGCTTCAAAATAGGAACTCGTGGCACAGTTGCGCTTATCATTCGATCAGCGAAGCCAGTTGGAAGGGTGACCGCTCGAGTGCCCTCCGTACCTTAGAGAGCACGTAAAGCTGTCAGTCCCAGTTCCTCATTTAACATCTTTAACAGGCCAGTCAGAAGTCTAAGAAAATCTGTAAACGTAGCCCATGTTACAGTTTCCTTGTAAAAGGTGTTACTATGGTCTGATGGTAGACGATCAGTCGGTTTGAATCAAGTGCCGACCCCAAAATGGGATAAGGCCAGGGAGATGACTTTAAAACGCTAACAGAGTTCTTAGCGTCTGTTTTTTACAATCTCTCGTTCATAATTTTATTTTGTGACATGTTAGTCACTAAGAGATCTAAATGCAGCGTCTAGCGCAAGATCGTGGTTAGACCTCATAAAGCCTACGTCTCCAAGATGACCGAATTGGTAATGTTCGCAATGGAGCTAAATGGTTAATTCGCGTCACTCATGAATTAAGACCTATTTTTAAGAGAGAGAATTTTTAAATTCTGTCATATAAAATCTATATTACCTCTGTAAATACCCTGGAGGAACCTGGAGTTCATATCCAGATCTTCAACAAATTCTAAACGAATAACAGTCAGTCTATGAGCCGACTCAAATACACGCATATATACGGATCTAAAAGAGATATCTGTCTTGGTATTTTGCAATCCATTAACATTAACCTTCAATTGTTTTCATGCATTCAAGTGCAAAATAAATATTATCCCGGAACCATGTCTTTCTACTTCCTAGTTTTCCAAGCTTCAATCTACGATAGTATGAAGACTATGATATAAAGCGAATAAAGTAAGTATTATTATAACATGTTTATCATTAACATTCATGAGTTTTGAATCACTTTTTGCCTCCATGGTAGATACAGCGTGCTTACCTTCAACAGTTCGACTTTGGCCTTACAATTATACTTTAGACACCACTTGGCTATCACATAACTGTTCTTTAGATCCATCTGATTGTAACATTAAATATATTTTTTTATTTAAAAAAATATATTTTAGTTATAGATTTTTTTTAAGGTTTTTATTTATAGTCACATTATGTTATTTGTGAATATAAATAACCTTTATGTAATACTAGCGGAAGACACGCGGTTTCTCCCGCATAGCTCCCGATCCCATGGGAGTACGGGGATAAAATATAGCCTCTTTTAATCAGTGATAATGTAGCATTCAAATGGTGAAAGAATGTTTAAATCGGTCAACTCCTTTTTTTCGTGACAAACATAATTACATACAAATCTTTCCTCTTTATAATATTAGTAAAGATTTTTTTACTTTGTATAAAGCGGAAGAGTGTGTTTATTTGCTAGAGCGCGCTAATCTCAGGATCTACTGGTCCGATTTGAAGAATTCTTTTAGTGTTAGATAGCGAATTTGTCGACGAAGCTTGTATAGGCTCACGCTAAGACCAATCGCGGGTTAAAGTGCAACAGTTACTTACTAAAGTAACTATCCAGACGAAATTGCTGGCACGATCTAGTTTTCTATAAGTAAAAAATATTACAACATTATAGCATATAAACCCACGTCGCTATTCGAACAAGGCACGCAATAAAAGTGTTTACTTAGAAAGAAAGAAATTATTTTTTATATATCACTTAATTTTTTTATTTATACTTGCAGTGCAAGGGTCCCTGAATGAAGGGGTAGTTATCAAAATACAAAGACGATTTTTTTAATCATATGTACATGTCTCGTCACGAGCTATGAGCGCTGACCTCGAATGTGCAGTAGTAATTTTTTGAGTCTCTGTCTGTCTGTATGTACGCGAATAAAATAAAATCGCAGCATCAATATTTCCGGTGAGCGTCCATAAGTCGTCACGGCACCTTGTACCCTTTTTTGCTTCGCCGTAGTCAGGTAAATAAGGTGATTCTTTTAGTGACCTCAATTGCTTGGAATCAACCAGTTTTACCGTTTATGTACATTGCAAGGGCATTGTATTCGTTGCATCATTTGTGTGAAAAATCGTGTTGCAACATTTGTAAGTGATCTAGTTCTATTTTCTTATCGGTCAGTTTATCTATATGTAGTCATTAATTTGCTTATAACTCTCTGGGTTTCGTTGTAATCTGTCCGATCTATAACTCATCGGAGTTAAGTAAATAGTTGATTAAATAAATGATAACGTTGTTCATTAGTAGTAACGAATCATTATCGGTTGTCAATTATATTATATGCAGTAATATGGTAACGAGGGGGAAAGAAAAACCCAAGAATTTTTTAATACAGATATAACACGGCTGATAGGCGCACATTGCGCCCACCACAAATACTTGTAACATGGGGACATATTCAGGAGAATAATTAATATCTGGCCAACTGTCGTTAGATGGAATTTTCTACACAGCAAACTAAGGAGTTATATTACTAGATTGGTTCAAACATATTTTTTCTTCAATAACAAGGGTGGTAATCAGACGGTGTACGATTGCGTACTCATAACATCCATAATTTCATAGGCATTATTACATATGCTCACGCATGTATTCAATATCATAACAATAGCTACTTTTCACCGAAGGTTAATTAAGTGTCAGATGGTGAGCCTATCGCCGTCTCAGGCACTATACATACGTCTTTGAATTACTTCTCAGATATATCACTGCACATTCAAAAACTCATTGGTACGGGCCCGCAGGGATTCGTACTTGCGTAACTTACGATACGACTGGTCAAACCACACGGCCACCATGGCTCGGCACGTCAGCCAAAAGGGCTGTTGCCTTTGTCCATACATTAATTAAGTATTAACCGCACACGTGAGGAGCCTAGGTCCCATTAGCGAATTTATCGCACTAGGGTCAGCGAACTGTGACGCCACACCAGCTGATAGCCACCGAATATGGGTCGTGTTATCGCTCTAGTCTATACAACGAAACAGACTGACGTATGCCAATCTCCATTGTTGGGGGAAAATTTCATGGCCGATGATGAGTGCACTGAATCACTTTTGCAACACGTCACACAGCACAAAGGAGTCGCTGTGTACTGTAGCAGGTAAGTGTTATAGCGGTGTTTTTGTCAGAGGTGTGAACTGCTAATGACCGCTTGGCTATTCACCGAGTGGGCGAACAAGACACACATACTGAATATTTTACTATTCGTACATATAATACTTAAATCCGGCTAGTTCAGTTAGCGTTTGTGAACCAAACTAACATAATATCGATTTTTTTATCTGTACTTCTCGTGCTTTCGGGACACACTTTCACAAAGATTTATAAGGCGGCCACAACATCCCGCTAGGAATTCACGACTTATTTTATAGAGCCAGAATGTAACACATCCTATATGTATAGAATAAAGTAGTGATGTACGGCCACGAAAATGCATTACCAGTTTGGCAACAAGTCTACACCTTATTTCATGATGATGGCTTAGGAAGGCAATCAAATCATCCTGTTAGTCGAACTCACACTTAATGTGCAAAGAAAACAGTCTCGTTATCATTATGAGGGCCAACGGTATTGGATCTTGAGGTGGTAAAGGACTTCCATGGCCGACGTTATATTAGGTACATTGTACAGATTGTGTAAAATGGTTTCACCTTATTAGCAGTTTCTGTCAAAATGCAATAACATACCTTAGCAGGCTATTGTCTTATATCAGCAGATACTTATGTAAATTTGCGTTTAATTCACGGTATTATTTAGTATTAATACCTAACTGCGAGTAGTATCTAGTGTATGATATTCCACCGCGATACAGCCAACCTAGTCCATAAATGAACGCACGTGGCATTACTTATTCATAGCATAATATATAATTTATCATTGCTTGTGTATTTTACAATGATTCTTAAATATAATGTACACAAGTTTTTTTTTATATTACTTAGTATTTAAATCTAAAATGGATACAATAATCCAAATCAAATTAATTTAACTACTGCGCATTACTATGATTTATTCTATCAATCGATACGATTCCAAGACAAATAATTACTTCACACGAATTTCTAACAGTAGTCGAAACCTAGCTACTCAAAATAGTACCTTAAATTAACATACAAAGAAATTTAAATCAAACGAAAGTGCATGGCGGCGAACAATCGTCGGCCGACCTTAGTTCTGTCAGCACGATGCGTCACATAGTCATCAGTGTCGTGTTTAGAGTGAGGACAATAACTCGACGAATGCTTACACTCGACGTGCTTTGTCACTGGACACGTGCTCACTACGGGAATAACATTACCAGCTGATCGCTACCGACTGTGTACATATTGAATGTTAATGGTGTTCAATGAGTCTTTGTCGCAAAACACCGGTAGCGTATGCTTCCCTATTTGCGATTTGACTGTCTTAAACACATTTTGCTACACGAACTCAGATGGCTCGATGTTCACAAAAAAATGTATTAGGAATGATTTGTATTTTTGTGTGTATGTTTGTAATGAATAAACTCAAAAACTACTGTGCCAATTTCAAAAATTCTTTCACCATTGGAAAGCTACATCATCAACGAGTAACCATAGGGCATATTTTATACCCATATTGCCACGGGACAACGAACTACGCGGGTGACACCGCGTGACTTCCGCTGGTTAAGCTATAAAACAAAATAACAATAATATTATAAAATAAAATAACATTTACCAGAAACTCTTAGTTTAATGTCAAAAAAATTACATCGGTACCTAATCATTGAAAGTTTTTATTCTACAAAATATAACATGATTATTGAAAAAATTACATTCATAGTTTTTTTTAAATGTAACCCTTTTTCTGTCAACATTAGATCGGTGATAGGCGAGATACTTGGAGAGCTTTTATATCCTGAAAATGTTCGGTTGAGGATTAAATAGTGATCTCCATGATGTTGTTGCATTGGTCAAGGTCTACGCTGTAACAATGTCATTGTAGACTGTTTGTCATTGGCACGCTAAGAAGTAGAGCGAGTCCAAAGCATAGCTCCCATGATGCGCGATTTTATTGGGGTTGATTTCATAATTATTTAATTCGACTCAGTATTTAAATATGCACAAAGAAGACATTTAAAGTCAACTTGATTTTTTCACGCGCATCTGAACCAACGCCTGTATCCTTATCACGAGTTTTACACTGTTTTCGTAATCTATACTCGCTAGCGTCACCGACAATATCTCTATGACATATTTTAGTTCTTCACGTCACCGCTAGGAGGCGCTGTAGAATTTCTCATACAAATATTCGGCGGAGACGCTAGCGAGTATGCGTAACTAATTGGTACAGGCCGCGCTGGGATTCGATCTTGCGTCTGCTCCAACCCCAAGATCACCACGGTTCTCTTGGGTCAATAGACTCTAAAACTATGTTTTAAGTCTATCGAACCAAGTGGCCAATGATTTATAAGATTGAGACCGATTGCAAGGAAATTTAAGTACCTACCCCGTATGGAGTAGGTATTCTTTTTGTAAGACCATTTATTAATATTTTTTGACTGTCATAATGACGTCACTGACACCCGATATAACAATAGCCCGAAACAATAGTTGATTCTCATTACCAACGTCATGATTTAATTTTTTGTCACCTCAAGGTTCTACAACCTTTAACACTACCTAACATTCCGTAAATATTGTTCTTTACATAATTTATTTATAGAACCGACCGTAGCTTTCCGGATTGCTACAAATACTATTTAAGTAATTGATAATTTTTGCTCATGAATGTGGATAGTTGCTAGGGGAGAGGAAGACCTAAGAAACGATGGATGCGTTGTGTGAGATGAGATATAAAAAGTGGGTGTTCTTATACAACACCTCTTCGGGGAATACAGGCGTGAGCATATGTATGTATGTATAACACTACTCAAGGGTAGCTTTATTTGTCTGCGATCTTCGGTAATCTCGTTATACGTTACCTCTCTTAATGATAGTGTAGGGCCTTTTTTGACCGTGTTAACGAGGGTAACCCTTTCAAGTGCATGATGTCGGTTTGTTAATCGCTGACGTGCGAAGAGGCTATCGGAGGTCGATTTATACTGCGGAAACTCGGCAAGAGAGCGGAGGGGTCAAGCTGCTTGTAAACACCGATCGATAAATATGTTTATATTCTGTTCTCTTGATGTTCGTTGATAAAAGGATACTTACAAAACTATGATCTTAGGGAATGCTAAATTCTCAAAGCCAACTAGATGCTATTGCAGCCTATGAAGTAGCCAGTATCAACGCAAAGGTGCTGCGGAGGTCCGCGGCACCTTTGCCTTGCGTTACTTAAAGGTTTAAGTAGTCAAGTTGAATCGTAATGTCAGCAAAACAACTACAACAGATGTTATGAATAAATTAAACTAAAAACAATAATTTACTCGGTTTACGCCTGGTAAGGTATTTTTGAACTGATTGAAAAAAATACTTGTGTAGTTTTATGACGTTGCTTCTCATTTTGCGGAACCATAGGCTAACGTGTAAGCATAGGGATAATCTTAGACACGCATGAATAGTGTTTATGATATAAAATGAGTTTTATTTTATTCCAGGTACAAAACAGATCCTCCATGGGGTGCACGGAAGGCTTCGTCCCAATCAGCTAATCGCCATCATGGGTCCTTCTGGAGCCGGCAAATCCACTCTGCTGGATGTCTTGTCAGGGTACCGCATCTCCGGAGTGGGCGGTGCTGTCTTCATCAATGGCAGAGGGAGAGTTATGAGTAAGCATAGGCTTTTCATTACTTACATCATAGTCGCTAAATGAGTTGTAAAAAAAGTTTTTTGAGATTGAGTGGATGAAGAACGAATTCCGCCAAAGGGTGAGGAAGACCGATAGAAAAGACAAGAAATGATGGATGGATTGTGTGAAAGATAATACGACTAGAAAAGGAGTTAATACAAATATGATGGTCGATAGAGAGGAATGGAAAACAAAATCATCAAATGAAATGGGACAAATGGTAGAAAGATGAAGATGATGTTAATGTTGAACGTGGAAAAGTATTGGTGTGCAGATGTGTTTGATTGGCAGGGAATATGAACGTTCTACATTGATGAACAACAGAAGAAGTATGGAAAATTTACGAGACATAACTGAATTTTAGGTAAAATGATATTAAGCCTGCAAAGATATTTATAAGCACAGTTAGCAGAAGTTATGCTTGCTAGTTAGCTCTTTTAGACATAACTATTCCTCGGAACACGAATAGACGTGTATAACGTAAGGGATTCGCCTTTGGTGATTATATTAAGATAATTTAGGTTACCTACCTAATTGTATTCAGAGCATGTATTAATTAATGTGAAAACTTCAATATTTGATAAGAGAACATGTGAAAGATAAAACATAATATTATAATCCGCTTGTTCAGGGTCCGATCTGATAAATGAGTGAAGATTGCAGTATGCTAATTTGCACGTTTTGTACAACATATTCGATGGCCTATATGATTAACGAATACCGAATTTATGTGTACCCGTTCATAGACATTAAGAGAATTATTTTGACAAAGCATAAAATATACCTATAATATAAATACAAGAAGTACATGCGATCCCTCGGGATCATGCCGAGAAGTCTACAGACTTCTTTTGCAAGCTATCCAGATAAAAATATGAATCTCTGAGTGAGAAACGAACTAGATCACTTATCTCGAGAAGCCTCTATTGACTTGAATTACTTCTCAGACATAATTATTTAGGTTTCCTCAATATGTTTTCCTTCACCGTAAAGCACGTGGTGTAAAATCTTCAATGTTAAACTCATTGGTTAAGGCCTCGCTGGGATTCGTTGCCTGCGCAGCAGGCGACTGCTCAAACCCCCAGGCCACCACGGCTCTCGAGGATCGTATTTTTGCCACCAAGCGTGAATAACATACATTGAAATAGTGGTCGCGTTTACCGGCAGTAAGCAATAAATAACGATTAGATACCATACCATGTGTCAGGTTATCTAGGTACACTCGATGCCTTAAAGAAACCCGACCCGGATACTGCTGATAAACTAATGATGAAAACATGACTTTTACGTCCTTGTTCATAATTGCCTCCGATGTCATCTATATCTATACATCTAGGTATACAGATAAATAAAATTGAAATGTCTGTTTGTAATTCCAAAATAACAGCTTTTCAATAAATGTACATGAAAGCATATACATACGGTACTGACTTAAAAATCTACGCGCTGAAACCGCAGGGCAGGGCTAGTCTATTATACTAATATTATAAAGAGTTTGTATGTATGTTTGTAACGAATTGGCTCGAAAAGAACTGTACTGATTTAAAAAAAATATTTCACCATTTGATTGCTACATTATCACTGATTAATATAGGCCATATTTTATCCCACGGGAACAAGAACTACGCTAATATAACTATTTCTCTGGGTATCTGGAAACATGTCTTTCTTTAACGGTTAGGGGTGGATAGAGGCGTTGCAATCCCCTTGTTAGCTTCTAATATAAAGTGGAAGTTATATGTTGAATAGGTTAAATGAGCATTAGCAAATAATCAAGATAATTACTTTTACATTACAAACTAATGTTATATTGGTATTTACACTTATAATAAATTTCACACGTAGAAAGTAGAAACGATTCAAAATAGCAACTAGATAGTAATACTAAATTCTTAAAAATGATAAAGAAAAATACGAACACGAGGCGGGATTCGAAATAACGACCTCTGCAAACCATGCAGTTGCTCTTCCAACTGAGCTACTCGTGATCTTACCTCATGCGTCGAATTTTTCCTTCTTGCAGAGGTTAGGAATTAGTAAAAGAGGATAAGAATTTATTTAAACATGTATGAAATGAATAAAAACTCTAATATTTAATAGTTAATAATCAATAACTTTAAGATGGTGTTGTTATTATTTTTCATTCGTATGTATTCAATTCAATAGGTTATGTAAAAATAACCCCTTAGATGGAGCCAATTAGCAAACCCGAATAACGAGTTTGATACCGGCTTGTTTGACTGCGTGTATCGCCCATGGCCTGCATTGAACCCACCTTGCACCGTTTACATACCTTAGTATGTAAACGGTGCAAGGTGGGTTCAATTGAGAATATTTTACGATTCAAATGTGAATCAAAGCGTATTTAATAGAATTTAAGCCCTTTTTTGCAAAGGAGATGGAAAATAAACGGGGTATTGTATACCTACCACAAATTTGTATATTTCGTACATTCATTGTTAAGGCATTTTTTTATTTATTTACTAGCTTTGCCCCGCGGTTTCACCCACGTAAAGCTAATTTCACGGGTGTACCGCGGAATTCTAATGTGTTGTTTAATTAAAAGTACCTACCCTATGTTACCCCTTGTAACAATAGCTATCTGTCAGTGAAAGTCCCGTTAAAATCGGTCCAGCCGTTTTGGAGATTTGCCGGGACAAACAGACAGATTAAAAATCGATTTTTTTTATGTCGGTTCCGTATATACTTACTTACTTACTTTCATATGCATTTAGTGAGAAGCTATTATTTTGGAATTACAAACAGTTCTAATTATCTGTATGTAGTATGTATGTATATTTATTTTTGTGTGACGTAAGTTTGTGTCAGATGTTCAATTATCATTACTGTTTCAGATAATGTAAGCTCAGTATGTTCATATTTTACCACTTATGTAATATTGTTATTAACATAAAAGATTAAAAGAATACAATCACAATATGTTACACTTCAAGACATGCAGGAGCCTACCATCATTGGTTTAAGCAGAGTGTATGAAGATCTTCTGAGCTTTGTGTCATTTTAGTACCGTACAATTAAATGTCAGAGCTAAGAAGTTGTAAATACGCACTGCTTAATCGATCATAGTTGGCCCCCAGATTCACTTAACAACCAGCAACTTAGTACATAAAAATAAATTCTTACCCTGTAATGTGATTAAATTATAGTTAATGAAATAAATTATGATTGTTACAGAGAGGTTCAAAAAGATGTCGTGCTACATACAACAAGACGACAGGCTGCAGGGTCTGCTGACCGTGGGCGAGAACATGTTAGTAGCCGCAAATCTCAAGCTGCCTACCAAACTAGACAAATACGAGAAAGGCGAAGTGGTACGTTTACCTACCTATTCAAGCCGTCTCTTCATAGTATTATTTTTATATTTACTCCAAACTTCCTGCATTATAATACAGGATGTCGGAGAAAAAGGAACAGTTGTCTTCTAGAAGTTGTAGGGTTTCATGAATATAACACAATGTTGAAGTCGTAAAATATCTAAACGATAACGTATTTATAGGCTATAGTTGCTAAGGGCCGAAGAGCTCGCGGCCTTAAGCGATTGAATGAATGCGCGGCCGCGTTTACCTACATTACGTACGTGGTAATTCAACTCGTTAAATTAAGTAGAAGGTTATCTAATAATTTCGAAAAATGGTTTTATGGGATTATTTCAGGATCTATTAGTGTGTGAAAAAAATAAAAGGTAGTTAGATTTCTCGTTAATAACTCTACGTTACCGCTGATTTTTATGCCATAATAAGGTCTTGATATGGCCAATTTTGAACGTCAATTATTCGAAAACGGAAGAAGATATTTTTGTCATAATAATTTTATTTGCTTCCTTAAATTATACCCTATCACATATTTTAACAGCCGTCCTAATTTCCCCGACAGCCTGTATACGCACAGGCGAACTTAATGCCATCGGCATTCTATATCAGTCAACCTTTAGGGTGATGTAGACATGGCAAGTGTTAAATTATATGAAAGCTTTATATACCTAAACACTTGTAAAATATATCAACATTGATAAATAATAAACAAAATATAAAAACCTTAATTACTTATTTTACATATGAGCATACAACACATATTTAGATACATACCTACATAATAAGTACTTTTTAATTGACAGCCTCAAACTAAGACTTTTCATTAATTCAAGTATTCCTCTGTGTCCAAGGCGAAAAAGTAGTTGAAATACTAGTCAGGGAAATCGCTACTTACCAGTTTTTTAAGTAAGTAATATTTATTTTAGTTTCTAAAAATATATAAACAGTTTAATTCAATTCAAAATATCTTTATTTGATTAGACTTCTTACAAAGTACTTTCAAATCACACAGAAGGACACAAAATACATGATTATAAATGTTACCACCGGGTTCGGAAGGTAGCTTTTGTTGAGGAGAACCAAATGTTTTTGGTTACAGTATATCTCATGCATATAAGCCCATGGACACAGTTCAAATGCTCAATTGTCAAATATAATAACTAAAATATTACAAATATTTGTGAGCATGGCAAATTCCAGCCAGTCAGTCAAGTTTAATTTCATCTAGTTAAAATAATAATAGTACCTACCGCACTATTACCTTGAATGACGTCAATCTATATTGTTTTTATTACTTTCCTCTTATTATATTTATGCTGTTGCCAAAGCCCGAGTTTTTACACTCCTGCGTGACTGTAAGATTTCACATACACGCTTTCATACCCCTTTTCGCCCCCTTGGGGATGGCATTTTAGAAAACTCCTTTCTTAGTGTATACACATCACAAACAACACATCTTCAAAGTGTCATGTCCCTAGGACAAGAGCGTGCGTTACACTGTGAGTTAATGTATAAATCAGCTGGTCAGTCAGTCGTGACTTTAAATTTTATAGATGTTGGATCTGCAAATTTACCTATTGCGTATCCGTAAAATGCTTAACTTGTTTACAATTTTGCACTTGCTAAGCAATGTCATTGGGAACCATGATTAATTTAATTATTATTATCTTGTAAGAATATTACCATGATTAGAATGATCAAAGGTTTTTAACCTTTCATGTCGTGTAAATTAAATAAACTGACCTAGGTTTTTTGATCTCGTCTGTGACGTCATATACACTAAGGAATTACCTAGAAACTTATCATCTATACATATGCGGATGTTGATAATTATTAAGATCCCATAGTGCAACGTATTCTGTTTTCAATTAATTGGTTCCAAGACACGTATTTATTAAATTGTTTATTTATTCAATTCCTACTCGCTCAGGAATCATCTGCGTATAATTTGAAACACATTTTGGCTCGCTCGCGCTCTTTGAATTTGCTGCATCTGTTCGAAAATTTCGTTATTGCATAAAAACATTGATCCCTTTAAAGCCGGGTAATTTTTCCCATTTAACGTGATACTAGCTAGTACCCACGACTCCGTCTGCCGAACATATTTAGGACACAAAAAAAAAATCTGCTCACGCCACCCCAGAAGGGTCCCCGGAAGGAAGCAAGCAGAGGTGTTGTAACAACAATACCCACATTTCACCGGATATTATGATTATGTGCCAACGTGGCACAGCGTGAGTCCAACGCCATCTCAGGCACTATATATACGTCTTTGAATAACTTATCAGACATATGAATGATGGTGTTCTCACGATAGTTTCTGCACCGTAAAGCACGTGGCACATTCACACAATATCTTTATAAATTATAGACTATGTATTATTCTGACGTATGTATATAAGCTATATCGTAGTTTCATTAAAATCCATTTTGTAGTTCTTGCGTGAAAGAGTAACAAACATGCATACTCACAAAGTTTCACGTTAACAATATTAGTAAATATGATTGAGCCATACGTATGTTTCCAGATAGAAGAAATCCTCACAAACCTGGGATTGTACGAGCACATGAACACCCGCGGGGCCCAGCTGTCCGGGGGGCAGAGGAAGAGGCTCTCCATCGCGCTGGAGCTGATCAACAATCCACTCATCATGTTCCTAGATGAACCCACCACGTAAGCTTAATTGCAATCGTCGCACTACACAACTCAACGCTGTTGTTGTGACTTATTAAAATTGAGTTTAAACCTTGGGCTCGACAGTCTAATTCATTCAAATGAGTATTGTGAAGGTGAATGAAGTCAGTTCCAGTAATGATAAGCACATTAAAAAGGCCGCTTTTCTATCTACTATTCACCTTATTTAACTGCTTAGTTAAAACGAACGGAATTTATGGTATATCCGACATATAAGAATGGAATATATCTACTAACGTATAATATTCTAGTACACGACACCTCAAAGATTCCAAACAATTCTGCCGATTAAACATAAGAGCCGTAGTTGCACAGTGGTTTGAGTGATCGAGCCAATAAGTTTTTGTGATATCATACCAAGTGCTTTACGGCTGAGAAGAAATTCAAATACGTATATACAATATTAGACCAGGCGAAATTCACCGTCTGTCAAGTTGACAGTTGATGCAACATCTGTTCATGCCTACACTTTTGGGACATTTCTATGAATGCGAGAATTTATATATGTCTCAAATATAACCCATTCAATTCCAGAGGTCTCGACAGCTCTTCATGCACACAAGTGGTCCAGCTATGCCGCAGTCTCGCCCACCAGGGTCGGACGATCGTGTGCACTGTCCACCAGCCCTCAGCCTCTCTGTTCGCCCTCTTCGACCATGTGTACGTCCTCGCAGCTGGACAGTGTCTCTATCAAGGCACTACTAATAACCTTGTCCCGTATTTGGAACAAGCTGGCATTCCCTGTCCGATTTATCATAATCCTGCTGATTATAGTGAGTTGATTTACATTTTGTTACCTTTTGTAAATAATGCTTTTCACTTAGAGCTAGTACTAGAATTCCCAGTGTCGTTTGAATCTCATAAAATACAAATCAATAGAGAACAATACATTGCATCCCACATGAATATTATCTAATTTCGTTAATATTAGTAAAAAACATTATCAAAGTAAGCTATTCTGATGAGTATTCTACTACCAGTTCTGCCAGATTCTTACCCATGTTCATTGTCGTGGCCGTCAGATCGCTGATGAACACATTTAACTAGTCGTGCTTTTTACAAGGAAAATAAGTACACAAATTATCCATTATGTTTAAGGCTAAAAATGCTTCTTAAATTACAGTAATTGAATTGGCAAGTGGCGAGTATGGCGATGACAAAATCCAGATGTTGAGTAAGAAATCTGAAAACGGCAGATCTATGGAGTGGTTTGACCAAAATGACGTGATACCTTCAATGGAGGGGCTCAGGAAGCTGCACCCGTTGAGTGTACTCAGGGAACAAGAAGCAGGGAAATCATCGAGCGTGGAAGAAACGTCACAATCAAACCAAAGATCAGTCCTTATTAGGAGAGGGTTCTTGAAGGCGAAGAGAGATTCTGTAAGCATAACCCCATTGTTACTTTCAACTTGGTCAATTCAAGTATCTAGTTCAATAATGTTTGCAATAAATTTATACCATTCAAGGAAATCGACCCAAAATTTGATATGCCCCTGTTTTTCGATGATCCCATTCAGAAAACATGAAGATGTGGGTTCGAAGGGGTTCCCATAGAAAAAACTTGTGATTTTACAATTCTTCAATGCAATTTCTTTATTGTTAAATACCGAATGACGACGTAACATTTACTTATTCGGTCTTTATCATACAAATATGACATTAATAACAATGTATGTATCCCACAGACCATGACCCACCTGCGTATCTTAGTAAACATAATTGTCGGAATAATGCTGGGCAGTTTATTCATCCGCGCCGGCAACGAGGGCTCCCGAGTACTAGAGAACTATAACCTTCTCTTCGCCATACTGATGCATCATATGATGTCTCCCATGATGCTTACCATCCTCACTTGTGAGTATCCATTCTGGAAATCAATTACCAACTATGATCAGAGTCACTTCTGTATTCGCAAAACTTAGTTTTTGACTTGATTGATTGTAACTTGATCTTTAAGTAAAGGGACGTGAGTTTAAGTCCCATTGGTTTCTTGTAATAAGGGTTGTTTTTGTTAAGAAACCTGAACAGTTACATGTGCAAAGAAATTTAAAAATGTATGAAATCATCGAAATTTGCCTACAAATGGTCGTTATAACACCTCTAGATATCCAAGTGTAATAAATTTAATTGTTTCTGTATTTCAGTTCCCTCGGAGATGTCAATATTATCGAAGGAACATTTCAACAGATGGTATTCTCTCGGCTCCTACTACATTTCCACTACTGTAGTCGATCTTCCGATTTCGGTGAGTGAACATTACCTTATATAGTATGACTATCTAAAATTTATTACGTATAGTTACAAATTCCTGATAGTAATGCAAGATTACTCCCAAATTGTATACGCTCGCTTGTTTCTATGTCTAATTAAAGCATTTTCGTATTGCAGATAGGATCGTGTTTGATATTCAGCGTGATTGTGTACACGATGTCGAGCCAGCCGCTGGACATAGTGCGGTTCTGCATGTTCTTCGCCATCTCTATATACACCGTGCTCGTCGCGCAGAGCTTCGGCCTTATGATCGGAGCCGTTTTCAGTGTTGTTGTGAGTACTCATATATAACTTACCCTAATAATAAGGGTGCGATTCTAACCTCACTCAGCACAGCGATTCTATTGGTTCATTACAAAAACATCACTCGCTGCGCGTCTCTGACGGCAACGCAGGATGCTTACACAAACTGTTTTTACTTCTGGTTCAGTACAATGATTAGGAAAATATATATGATATTCGAACCCTTCTGCAAACCGTACAGTTACTGTACTAATTTATCTGCTCGTGTCGTCACTTAGGTGATATTTTGCTTTTGCATGTTTTGGTGCCCAATCAAATAGCGCTTTGCATTCTTAATTATGTGACCTATTTAAGAATTCTGGAACAATGCATATGTTTTATGCATAACAATGTACCTATTAGCTTATATAAGTCCAAGGTTCTGATTATTTTGGTGAAAATACACGGTGGTAAAAGGTGAACGCACTTCTCTCTTACGATAAAATTAACACGTGTTATTACATAGTAGATAAGGTTCAAAATAGATTCTATAAATAAATATGGTACGATCAAACACCAGTGATGGAGGTGTGCCAGAACTGCGACATTCAATGAAAAGCTTAAGATCATCACATGCTACTTGTTGACTAGCTGGATATTTATCGGTATTTCCATCACATGATTTCACTATTATTCAAATTATATTGTTAAAAAATGCAGATGCGCATAAGGGAAGGCAATTAAAAATGCCAATAATATTATTAACATGTTACAGAATCACAAATGACACATGTATTATGTATAGTATTTACATCCTGACACACCATGCATATTTAAAAGTAACGTGCTTGTCATATAATAGCACGCAATGAAGAACAGCCAATCTTGAAATGCTACCTTAGAACAAAACCTCTAAACCTCAAACATGATGAAGACACACAAATCTGTGTTATTATATATTTAGCAAAATTTAAACATTTTCGACAGTATCGAGACTACTGTCTCTATACTGTCCTATGGACGTAAATTCACCGAAGCCGCCTGAGTTAAACACAATGTCCAGCTAGCTTCTATATTGAACATACAATTGAAATCAAACCAGATCATTGTTCTTAGTAAATCTGCTGATTAATATGTGCTGATCACAAACATGTAACAACGCTGCTTAGTGCAGGGGGTACGTGGAAGCAGTGATTAAGTATTCGACACAATTTTGCGCAGGGCCAACCGCTGCCCCTAGATTTGTAGGCTTTCATATAGACTGCGGTAACCGCTAACCATCATGCAGGCCATATGTGTTGAATCTATTTATTTCTTTTCCTAGAACGGCACCTTCCTCGGGCCAACCCTATCAGTTCCTATGATGATGTTCGCCGGGTTCGGAGTGACATTGAGAGACCTGCCGCCGTACCTATATTGGGGCTCGTATGTGTCATATCTGCGATACGGCCTGGAGGGGCTTATCGGCGCCATCTACGGCCTCGAGCGACCTAAACTGGCCTGCGAACAAGCTGAATACTGCCATTATAAGTGAGTTATATCACATTTCGATTATGAGTGTTTTTTACGAAGCATACTTATGTTTGGAAGCTATCGTCTTTGTACCAATTTTCTGTAATAGTGGCTTAGCCGTTAACAGGTGATATACAGAGGCACAGTGACACTATATAAATGAATCTGTGATCGCCGATTAATTACCCTGATTGGTCCCAGTTATTTCAACTTTGCTATTCGTGTGTGACCATGGATAAACTTTATCTCAACAATGCTCATGAATTTATGATGGCTTAATAAAGGTTTCCTTTTGAGAGGCGTTTTGAAGGGACGCCCATCTATTTATTGATGTTATGAAACTCGATCAACGATCGAATTGGTCCCGATTATCCCGATAATCCCGGATTATGATCGTTTTTTTTCCTTTTAAATTAACAGCTTTTTTCTTGAGAACAAAATGTCTTTGGATGGGTTTTATGTTGTCATGCTAACATTAAACCCCAATCATGAAATGAGTATAGAACTAAGTAACTAATATATTTATTTTGTGATTCCAGACACCCTCGTCAATTCTTAAATGAGGTGGCGATGTCAGCAGACATGTTCTGGTGGGACGTGCTGGCACTCACTGTGTTTGTCTTCGTATTGAGGATCGCCGCGTTCCTCCTTCTCAAGTGGAAGCTCAACGCAGTTCGGTAGACATGCGACTCTATTTCGAAGACCATTGAGTCCAATCTAGTTATTTTAAAGATATTTTTAATGTAGGATTTGAAATATTACATTAAACTTTGTAGTTAGTACAATAAATGCCTGCTAACTTAAGTATGAACGTATGCAAGTCTAAGAAGGTAATCTGACTGCTGCCAAATTCCATTGCTAACAGATTCCATTATTGTCAGATTCTATAGCTGTCAGATTTGGTTTTGGTGTGGTCAGCAACGCATGTTATACGTACGTGTGTAACGTAAGTAGCGTTGTTGTGCCTGCTGTTGCTGGATCAAGGTGCTTGCCTATATATTTTCTTATATAATGTATTGTATCTTGCCGTTTGTTAAATAATATTATGCGAAGGAACATGTAGATAATCAAATAGACGTGCATTTTTGTAAATGTCATGTTCGGTTTTTTGTTTTACTGTAATGTGTTTTCAAAGAATAATTAAATTTTATTTATTTTATGACGTATCAGAAACACATAAAACATATGATATGTTATGATATGTTATGAAAAGGGACGATTTGAATTTTTTAAAACAGTAAAAAGAAATAAAGCATTATGATTGTTAATGAAAATTCTATATATTGGAATTATTGGTCAAACATTAAAAACTAAATGTTCGCTGATAAAGCTGTGGTTAGGTTAAATATACTAAGTAATAAGTTAAATATAAGAATATTAATATGGGGGGGTCCAATTGTAACCAAGCTGTGATAATTTTCCAAAACTATGTTCTGTTATCTTTTTTATTTGAGTAAACTGGTGATTTGATAATATTGTATTTTAAATAACAAAATAAAAAAAAATATTCACCAGATCAACCAGTGCATAAAAACTTCACTTAAAAACCTTTGAGTAAAGAAACAACCTATATCACTGCAACGGCCGCAATATTTAGCTGCTAATACTTATTATGTTTTACATAAAAACTGTACCTACCTGTAAAGTAGGATGTAATATAATATTGTAAACATTTATTTGTGTTTATACATGGGCTCTTACAAAATAGTTGCAAGTTAAATTTACTATATAAATAAAGATCCAATTCCATAAAGACCAGACAATGCCTAAAGCTGCCAGACCACTGGAGCGAAGCGAGGTGGCGCAAAATTTCTGTTTGTGCAAATATATTAGTAGATTTTTATCTCGCTCACCGCTCCGCCATAGCCACTTCGCTCCGCCATCGCCACTTCGCTCCGATCCAGTAGACAGGCAGCCTAAGCCGCTGGTCATAGAGACAATACATTTAATGATGAGTGTCCTGATGGATAAATGTGTACAAGGAAAGGATTTTTTGAAATTACTTAGTACCTGCCTAGTACCTATATACTTCTTTGTGCTTCATGTTATGAAATGCAACCTTATTGCAGATACCTATAAACACAATATTTGCCTGATAATTAGTTGCTCAATTAGTTATTTATTTTGTTTCATTATAAGTTTGCCTTCCGACGGGGCTAAGGCAAAATGGTGTTAATGAGTATGTAAATAGAATTGTTTATTAAAGTGGACGATTTGTACTTTCATATTCAGTTTATTAATTTGAACCTTTTTATACAATAGAAGAGTATTGCAAATATAAAGTCTTCGGAACTAAATTATGGAAATTAACGATACATTGTATTTCTTTATTCTACGAAGGTGGCAAAGGTGAAGTGGTGGTAACGGCTAGTGCAGCATATGAAAGACTTATACGTAACATAATCAATGTGCCATAGTAAAGATGAAAAGTCTACACAATAGCTAGAACAGCGCCTTATCTAACGAGCTCTCAAGCAAACGAGTAAATAAAGCCCTTACAATTTAAACTCCACTCTATAATACTTAACCTGTAATATAGCACCCTCAGAACAATAGGTGCTCTACTCAAAAAAATGCGAACATAATTATGCTAAGATCATGAGATAGACTTAAAAATTTTAATCAACAATTTAAAAAAGAAATTAGTTATTAGATTATATTTTTAGATTTTAAAGTCAAATTAATGTAAACAAGTTAACTTCTTCAATAAATATTGAAAAATATCGTAAAAAAAATTAAAATGTTTATTTTAATACTTTAAAAATATAAAATAAATTGTATTCAAAATTGGAAAAGTGAATTACTGCCTAAGTTAAACATTCAAAAATGCCGATAGATATGCATATGCTAAGGTTGCTATGTCAAAAAAATATATACTTTCGAATTGAGCCCCTATATATTCGGAGAATAATAGTTAGAATCAAAATAATTGTCGTTTATTTAAGTCAGTCGATAAGGTTTTTGTTACTAATAATGGGATAAGTAATCATTTGTAATTACATCACAGATATGAATCTGAATAGATGCTGCAAGTGGCCTGCCAAAAATAAAGACAAGCCACAGAATAAATATAAACTTACTACAAGCAGTTAGGAATCTAGGAACAAATCCTTCGAAATGACCCACTCACACAGATGGGCGCTTTTACAAGATTCTCTCGTCCTGGCCGATCACGAAACCATAATTTACGTATTTTACCGATATTTTTCCAAACGAAAAAACTTTATTAATTTGACAGTAAATATAAGACGTACATTTAAAACTGCCACGCTCTAATGGAGCACACCTCGTTGTTATTTCAATTTCAAATTTGGTCCAGTTTCCATACTGATTAGTAAGCTTATAAATATAGTGTGGCGATATTCTTCTTTTGATGCCGTAGATTCGTATCTGTTCATTTCATTCTTCTACAAAAAATATTATCTATACATCTAATACATCTAAAATTGAAGTGTCTGTTTGTAATTCCAAAATTACACTAACTTTTCACATTGCATATGAAAGTGTACACAGTACTGACATAGAAATACAATTTTTTGTATTTTTTCTGTCTGTCTTCTGTTTGTTCCGGCTTATCTCCGAACTTGCTGGACCAATTTTAACGGGACTTTCACTGCTGGATAGCTTACGTTACAAATTTTACATGACATTAACTCTAAACGGGTAAAACCGCAAGTAACAGCTAGTCTACATTAAAATGAGAGTTGATCTAAGAACACAAAGGTACGTTTTAGCTCCGGGAACTCGTCTAATGTATATTTATTTAATTTTCTTCACTTCCAAACGACCGCTCCAGACACAATCTATGATGTACCATTGTATGAAGAAGAAGAACAGGTATCCAAGATAGACGCACGAAGTAAAGGCGAACAACTGTATGCCAGTTAATATCTCCAAGAAAGAGTAAACAACCTGCCCATTCTGTTTGCTTATCACGACCCTGGAATTAAATAAATGTTCACATATTATCACACAGTGCCATGTCAAACTAAACTAAAAAACTATGTTGGTTTTGCTTCTTTTTACCTACGATAAAATACCAACACATAATTAAACACTCGTAACCGAAGAAAGTGTATGAAGAGATGCATGAATGTGGATGAAGCGAAAGAAGTATGTAAGGATCGTAGCATGTGGCAAACGGTGGTCTCTGCCTACCCCCATGGGATACAGGCGTGAGCATATGTATATATGTATGTATAGTTAAACATAAAATATTTCCCCTGACGACCCTGACGTGCTATTGTAGGAGTCAGATACTTACTAACTCCTAAAATACTTATCTATAATATCTTCACCGTGTTTGATGGAGACTGGTCAGATAAAGCTTAATTGATTGTGTACTCAACAATATAGCCGTGGTGGCCTTGGGGTTAGAGCAGTCGCCTGCTACGCAAGCGACGCAAGTTCGAATCCCAGCGAGGCCTGTACTAATGAGTTTTTCTAAAAAAAACTTATGTGCAGATTTCACACCACGTGCTTTTCGATGAAGGAAAACATCGTGAGGAAACCTGCATAGGTCTGAGAAGTAATTCAAAGACGTATGTATAGTGCCTGAGACGGCGATGGACTCCACCCTCTGTCACGTTGGCACTTAATCATTTTCGGTGAAATGTGGGTGTTGTCTATACAACGAAAGTTTTCCCTTATATTTACATTTCCAAAAGCAACATTATTACAATTATTCTATATTTATTTTTATTAGACATATTTTTAATTTTCTCGTACTTTATTGTACTAGACATAAATATAGAGTAAAGATATAGGAAATGTAAAAAAATAAAAGAGTAAATTATTAAAACCCTAAAAAAAATTATTCGAAGTTTACTTGTCTACTTACACCGATACATAGAAGAGAAAGAAAGCAGTCATGACACCAAGCCTCGGCAGAGTACTCTTCGGCCTTTGCCTCGAAGTCAGTATGAGATCCGCCGTCACGTTGAACATGGACAGCGTGTGCATCGAGTGCTGTGCCCATATCGGCAGATACACATACAGTTTTGAAGGAGCAATGAACTCTTCGTCCGCGTGGAAACTCACCCAGAATATTATGTCAGCTACCTGGGTAACACACAATTATAGTAACACATGGCTATATTAAAAGTAGATGCATCTTCACCTTAGACCTAAAAACAACAATATGTGGCGATCTGAAGTGAGTAATGAAACGAAAAAAACAATTTAAAAAAAAAATTGTCTGTCTGTCTGTTGTTCCGGGTGATCTCCGCAACGGCTGGACCGATTTTAACGGGACTTTCACTGGTAGGTAGCTAATGTTAGAAGGAGTAACTTAGGCTACTTTTATTAAAAAAAATATTAGGGTCCCGGGGGACACACATGAAATTAAGTCTACGCGGGAGAAACCGCGGGGCACAGCTAGTACAAAATAAATCACATAGTGAGTCCATATATTCGGACATCGGGGCAGTAAGAGCTCATGATAAGAACCCACTTTAGTTAGTAAGCCCGTTTTCTTTCAGCCCCAGCTTGCCTTCATTCGATCCTATGTACATTGGCAACAATTATAGTAAGTAGATGCAAAATTTTTGTCGCAAAGCATCTGGTGATGATGCATATTAATTTAATCTAATATATAAAATTCTCGTGTCACAGTTTTCGTTGCCATACTCCTCCGAAACGACTTGACCGATTTTGTGCTTATCCGGTATCCATGAGAATCGGCCAACATCTATTTTTCATCCCCCTAAATGTTAGGGGTAGTCCACCCCAAAAAAATATATGGCAATACAACGTTTGCCGGGCACAGCTAGTAATAAAATAAATATGTCGTTATTTACTATTTATTTTTATGATAAAAAGTAGTAGAGGTGACTAAAGGATTGAGGTTAGAGGATGATATGTGAAACATAAGACAATATCTACTTGGTTGTAAAATGAAATTCTAAAAACTATAAGCTTCTCGTGACAAGCGGGCTGGGGCTTTTCTCGCTCAGAGAATCAGCATTGCTATTCAACGTGGCAATGCTGCCAGCCTTCTTGGCACGATCCCGAGAGACACCGATTTGGGCCAAGTTTTCTACTTGTAATTAGTTTTTAGTTACTTATTTATTATTAATTTAAAATATTTTTAAATATACCCTATTGAAATTAATAAAATAAACGACAAATTATATTTTTAAATTGATATGTAAGTAAGTACCACCAACCGATGCTCTGTGACATGATCGCCTAACAAATCTAAACCCTATATACAAGTAAGGTGTACGATGTGGAGAGATAGTTGATATATGTTACTCACCATAACAGTAGGGAATAAAACACTGGTCATGGAGACATCTCGGATGTTCAGCAATGTGTTTAGGAATGGGGTCTTGGGCCCCACACGTTGCTGCCACTCGCAGTACAAGCATAGCGGGTAGTATGACAGAAGCATCAGCTGGAAATATACGCAAAGTTCATGAATTAATACCTTGTGCCGAAAATGTATGTCAATCGAAATAAATATGTCACGTATGCGAATAGCACCTATGCCCCAAGTAGGCGTTCAAACATCGTCGCTCGACACTGCATTTTAGTGTGGCTCAAAATGTGCTCAAAAAACCAATAATTAATGCCAAAGATGGCGAATCAACACATTTGGAACTCACTAAAAAGCAAGGTCAAGCCGTCGCTTGACCGTGGTGGCCTTGAGGTTTAAGCAGTCGCCTGTGAAAAGGTGAAAAGTGGGTGTTGTGATTACAACACCTCTGCCTACCCCTTCGGGGAATACAGGCGTGAGCATATGTATGTAGATTAGGTAATAGATGATTAGTAGGTATTAGTTATCTAATTAATTAGTGAATCATCAATCATTAGATTCATTACCAACTGCTGAATATAGAGTAGTCTATATACCTGTCACAAATAATTAATTACAGGATACACAGTTAACAAATTAAACTAAAAATGGGTACTTTTTAAATATACGGGTACTTATACATACATACATATGCTCACGCCTGTATCCCATGGGGGTAGGCAGAGACCACCGTCTGCCACATGCTACGATTCTTACATACTTCTTTCGCTTCATCCACATTCATGCATCTCTTCATAAACTTTCTTCGGTTACGAGTGCTCCGAATTTGAACTTTCTGAAAAATATTATTCATGTGGGCATAGTAGTTCTTCCTTGGACGCCCTCTACCGACACTTCCGGTCACATTCGCTCCATAAATTTCTTTCGTTAATCGCCTTTCACTCATCCTTTCGATATATCCAAACCATCTCAATATACTTTTTTCAATTCTGGTCACCATATCATTCTTCAACTTGCAACTGTCTCTTATCACACTATTTTTCATACGATCTACAATGGTACTTTTTTTAAATAAGTACTATTTAAAAGTAAAAAAATAATAGATAAAAATATTTTGCTTTTATAGCCGTCGACAGTATATTTTTTTAAATGTTTGTGTTGTAATTTCCCAGTAGCTCAAGCTTTCCCAATTCCTTAACTTATAAAAGCAAAGCTTAAACTTATAAAGTAAGCAACACAGCTAACGGCGCCCCGGTGCTGTTAGTAAAATATAGATCCTACGTTGCCTAGGGCACTGACGACCACTGATAGAAAAATGCTAGATGCCAGAAGCTTGAGCTGCATGAGCACTGACTTTGAATGTCATTTTATCTGTCTGTCTGTATGGCGCGACGAGTATATAATATATGTGCAGTTAATATGTAACTCGTGACGGGCTGTAACACCATACTTACATTAAACCAACAAGTGACGAATTTCCATCTTGTATAATGGTATGCTCTGACCATGGGATCATCGTCCTCACTGAGATCGATGGCGAGTACATTGACAGCTGTCACTGCGAGCACAACGAACGCCACACTGTAGAAACATAGTCTCACAACACACAACAATTTACCACCAAGCATCATGCCACACTAATTCCGATAGCACTATTCATTTCGTCCTACGACGAACTTTATCTGTAACGTTTGTTTATCAATGTCGTCAAAACAAATACTAGCTCTGCCCCACGGTTTCCGAACCTGGCGGTAGCATGTATAATCCTGTATAATTATGTCATTCTGACGATTTTAAAGTACTTTGTAAAAAGTCTAATCGAATAAACATACTTTTGACTTTGACTTTGACTTTGGTTTCACCCGAGTAGACGTAATTTCATAGATGGTCTATTTTTTTTTACATTTTGGAACTACAAACAGATACTTTAATTTTATGTATCTGGTTAGTTTAATTATTAATGGTTACATAATATTGATATAGATACACTATTCTTGGTGTTGTCTTTTGTATATATGGATACATACATACATATGTCCATGTCTGTATTCCCCGAAGGCAGAGGTGTATTCACTGTATACCCACATTCCGCCGTTTATTTTTAAGTCCCGTGTTATATACCTATTATTAAAAATACGAAATCATGAAACCCTAAATTAAAAAGTGTAAGAATTGTTGGTCAGATAAAATACTCTTTTATCTTATAAATAAAAATATACGATTAAACACTTTTAATAGTTATAATCCTTCGCAATAAAAGAATAAAAGATTTTTGGTAATTTTATTAGTAGAATGATTGTAAGGACTTTCATTCTCGTGGATACTACTAGTTTCAAAGCAAATTTTAAAAGATAATTTTTAGTCCATACTGCATTGTAAATATAAAGAAGTACGTTTTTCAGAAATATATAAAATGCTCACCGTCTCAAGGTTACGAGATAAGAGGTTTAATGAAAGGATTAGTTGCAGTTTGGATCAAAATAAAGAAATATATATTTCACGTTTACGATTAAAACATTTTTTTTTATTATAGCTTTAAAATACATAATGTAGTTTGGTAATTATTTGGTAGTTTATATTATAGCCCATGCATATAATTAACATATAATTTTACTGTATCATTCGGTTCTGTGTAATGCTATTCTAAAATAAAAGGCGTTTACAACGGCTTTCAAAAGTTATTTCATTATTTTCTTAACGACACAAATTAGCACGGAAAATTAATAGACATTTGCTGATCGTAATGTGTGATTTGAATTGCCTTGTAGTATGAATGGGTAACAAATAATAATGTAAAAGCTAATATATATATTCAGATTCGTTTTATTTTGCTGTAGTTTTTTAATACGTGAATGATAATAAACTCTTTCGGAGTAATTTAAGAACAATCGCAGATGGTATAAGGTTCCTTTCTGTACTACGAAGGCCGCATACTATAAATATTATACAACAGTCAGATATATTTATTAGTCAGCAACCTGCTACATTTATTAAGATTATAATGTCGCAACATGTATCAGTATGAGGATCACGAACAATTGTCCTAAATTCAAATGCGATTTTACTAATTGCAGTAGCAGTCTCGAGGCAACTATAGCTAATAAACGCTTATCCACTCTGCCAGTTTCAGAGGAAAGTGTAATCCAGCTCAATATTATTTTGTGGTGGGACCAATAAATACTTAGGTACGTACTCATATTGAGAGGCTTCGTACATTTACTATGCGCTTCATCAGTACCTACCCCCAAGTATAGCTTTAGATATGTTTAGAAGTTGTTGTAATTTGATGATCCGTCATCTTTCCATACCCTGCCTTTAAAAAAGTATCAACACATTTCATACCAATACAAAAATGAAATCATCATCCTCCTGCCTTTATCCTATGTTATTTGTGGTCGGCGCAAAATGTTCTTCTCTTCCATTTCTCTCTATCAGCCGTCATATCTGTATTCACTCCTATTTATATCATTTTTCACACAATCCATCCATCGTTTCTTAGGTCTTCTTTCCCCTTGTAATCATCCACATTCATAAACAAAACTTTTTTGGCAACATTATCCTTATCCCTCTGCAGAACATGTCCATACAAAAATGAAATCGTCAACTTGAAAACATGTTAGAACATTTTGCGAGGATCTTACATTAGTCGCTTCATTTGTCTACTCAGGAATACATATATATAGTATCTGCTTCTAGTCATGTTTGCGAGAGAACTCTCGATTGTAGATTAAGATTCCCCGAATAAGTATAACTCTGCAAAAGCGTCATAATTAACTACGTTATGTTCCACATAACGATTTATATTATTTATAAGTATACGATTATTCGACTAAATACAACATATAATATTCAATTGCATATTTTAACATATCAAACCACCGATAAGAAACACGTGCCACGTCGCCGTTAATATTTAAAATACTGCCCTAATGCCGGTACAAGGGGCCTCGAAGATAATATCTGCTTACTTCCGAATAGAACGAGTTAAATCTAATGCTGCGTATAAATCTCCCTATCGAACGATATGTAATTAACTCAACAATTATAATGATTAAGACATATTTAATTTGGTCAGGTTACCGTATCATGCACCGACAGCTATTTACGTTCGTGATATGGACGTCAATTGATTTATCTTTGATTTATTGGTTATTTACACGCGGTGGTAGACACCAAGGTCCTCAGATCAGCTGAACTCTCGTGTTATGACCGTACAATAGCACTAATTAATAGACTTTAGATGAATTATTCGCTGAAGTAATACACTTATTTATGAGAGGGTTTCTACAACTAGATAACACCAATACCAAGGATAATACCAAGGAGGCTCATAACATTGGCCAATCTTACAACATATATTCGCCAAAGTAAAAATATATGTACCTAAGCTTTATCCGTGCATAGTTATGGCCCACGGCTTTAAGGGTTGAATATATACAAATAATTTATTTATGAAGAGAGTGGACGATAATTAAAAGAAAGGGATATCGTGTTTCTGGAATTTCATTTTAGTGGTATCAGAACGGGTGCATTAGCATGGGTTTATTCCCAGGATTCCATCATTTTGTTACTAACACCTCCATTACTTTCTTTAGGTAGTCCTGATTTTTTTTGCCTACTACAGGTACGATACATCCCGAAATACAGTCAAAGGGTTTTCTGACTTACCGTACTTCTCATTTATCGTGGATCTCGTAAGAAAAAAATAAGGCGTTGATAGTAATGTATCTTTGGGAATTACCCTAAGCGACCCCCTCACCTCGGCCAATCAGAACACGATACGACGTTATCATGATCACGGAGTTGCCAGTTTCTTACTGAGTCTTCTCAGAAGGCTAGTTTCCGAACCGGTGATAAATTTTCAATATTCGTAAATGCCCTACCAGGGTCCATACTGAATAATTCTTAATTTATCCACACACATTTTAGATTACTTTAAGACATATAATATAGCCTGACGTCTTCCCAAAAGAGTCTCTGAAGGGCAAAAGGTATTTCAGCACACTCTTTAGAAAAAAAGGTTTACCTATATCTGTATCGGCAACGTGTTTACATAATTTTATGTGTTTATTGTTTTGTTTTTAATTGAAATCTATTTGATAGATAGTAGATAATATAAACGTGATGACAAATCCGGGTATACGTACATATCGTGTGGGAATTAACAAAACAAAATACTTTATAAAAGACACCGCGTATATACAGAAAAAAAACAAAGAAATTAAAGGTGCATGAGAAATCAGGGGCCTTACCATGAGCTCTCATTCCCATGATAGTTTTACTCTTATTATGAGACAGATGTATATGACGTGTATAAGTCTGTCACTGACATATTATAACTGTTATAATAATGCAATGCAATAAGAGGTCATGGTTGGGCCCCAGGACCATAAGGAACCGATACAATTTTAAAGCAGCATTATTTAAAACTATTAGCGGAAACATATGTACGAAATCATGTATAAATAATAAATATACTTTTTTTAGTATTATGTATTTTCTATGCACACTATATGTAAGTATATATTTAGTATAATGTTTATTAGTAGATGTTTTTTTATTATTTAATGTAAGGTAAATATTTTTTTTTGTCTGTCTCTGCATCACCCAAAGGTTGACTTTGCAGTAGAAACGTGGGAAGTTCTTAAATAGAAAAGAATAGATATAATATATAAATAAATCCCGACTAACGTAAGTTTTAATTTTACTGTAGAATTTCGTATGATGAGGCGCTTTTGTAATTAAGTAAAGTGCCACGGATTCAATAGACTATGGGGAATGCAAATGGACAGTTCAACACAGAACTTTGCCCCAAGTATAAGTATAGATACGTTCAAACGTCATCACTCAACATTGTGTTTAGAGATTTTTTTATGGAGACGTAAGTAAAACTTCCTACACTCACAGCTTGGGGCGCTTTTCAACGTTCCCATACGAAATTAGGAAAATACGCAGGCAATTATGATAGAAGGTACGAAAGTAGAACAAGTGAATTTGTGCATTTGGGAAGTGTGTTTGCAAGAGATGGTAAATGCGATAGTGATATTGAAAGGAGCGTGTCTGCGGGAAACAGGGTAAATGGTGCCCTGCACGCCGTGATGAGCGGCCAGTTAATAACAAAAAAACGCGCCTGGCCATTCATAACGGGGTGCTAGTAGTAGGTACTGTATGGAAGTGAATGTTGGGTTTGGCAGAAGAAACATGAAAGTAGAGTGAATGCAGTGGAAATGCGTTCGTTACGAAGTATGTGTGGGGTCACCATTGTAGATCGAATCAAAAATAGTGTGATAAGAGACAGTTGCAAGTTGAAGAATGATGTGGTGACCAGAATTGAAAAAAGTATGTTGAGATGGTTTGGACATATCGAAAGGATGAGTGAAAGGCGATTAACTAAAGAAATTTATAGAGCGAATGTGACCGGAAGTGTCGGTAGAGGGCGTCCAAGGAAGAACTACTATGACCGAATTAATAGTATTTTTCAGAAAGATCAAATTCGGAGCACTCGTAACCGAAGAAAGTGTATGAAGAGATGCATGAATGTGGATGAAGCGAAAGAAGTATGTGAGGATCGTAGCATATGGCAAACGGTGGTCTCTGCCTACCCCCATGGGATACAGGCGTGAGCATAAGTATGTTTCATGAAATTGAACACGTAGCAACGACGGCGTAGCTACCATAGCTACGGACTGCGACTACGAAGTAACGTAAACCCATAGAAATTTTGTATATTTTTCTGTCCATGCTTACACCCTATATCCTTAAGTTTATAAGCGAGAATAAAATATTGATAGACACCAAGAAAAAATATTTTTTCGGATTAATTGTCCAATCAGGTACTTTTTCATTCAGAAAGGAGTATGTTATTTTTATGTTAGTATGAAGATACGGTGTAGGTTCACAATATGGTAAACATCTTTAAATAATAAAACCTACTTACGCAGTTTGGGTCACGTGTAGTTTACTTATATCTGCGATATAGTTATATCACAGTAATATAGTTGTATGTACGTCGTCTGGTAACCTCGAGAGGGGGCAATGTATCTGCTCATAATATTATTGTAAAAGTATTCGAATAAATCAAAATTATTTATCGCACTGTTTACAGTGGCGAATAATTACCTAGTTTAACTTGAGGAATTTCTCTGAGAATCAATAATATGTGAGCACAAGTTTTTATTTTTATTCCTTACATATTAGTAAATAAAAATTATACATAAACCAGTGAAGTTTCTACTGATAAATTAAACATATTCAGAGGACGCTTGCAATAAAGGTACATTTCTGTGACTGCGATCACATCTGTTGTTGACGCAAGTTTATTCATAAGAAAAAAATATTGTGAAATTCAAACAGGGTACGGCATGAAGTCATTCTTATATATAACTCGCTGTGCCCCGCGGTTTTACCCGCGTAGATTTAGTTTAATATGATACTTTTTTTCGCACTTAAAGGTAGCCTATGTCCTTTCTCAGAGTCTAAAGATTGTCTGTGCCAAATTTCATCAAAATCGGTTGAGAGGTTTAAGAGGGAAAGCGTAACAGACAGACAGAGTTACTTTCGCATTTATAATATTAGTAGGGAAGTAGGGATACGGTGAATTACGGTCCTGTTCGACTGTGAACTATACCAACACCTTGCAAAAGGCCGCAGCCAAATAATACCAACTTGGAGTAGTATTGTATTCCTGCGCAGAGTAAGGTATTCAAGATCATGGAGTACGATTGAAGGAGATGCGCTATGACGATTAAAAAGTAAAACTGATTCGTCTTGCACAGTATTGGCACGGCGATTACCCTCCCGATATGGTATTTGGGTGTTATTAAAGTTGATTAAGGGCGGCAAGGGTTTCATAAGCTGCAGTATTTGCTTACCAACAGGTGCGTGCTTGCTTGTTACTTGTGTAACATGATGCTTCATTTCTTTCTCATTCCGACGACATTTTTGTCTGTACACACGCTTTCTCTATAGGACACACAATGTCCCACAGTCACCCATCCCAGAGTTAATTTTGAACTTACTACAAAAATATTAGAATGTTCAACACGTGTTTATGGTTATTTTTTATACTTGACCCTCTGGTCAATTGTCTTGCTTGGAGGCTGGTAACGGAGACGTTATATTCTACCACGTAGTACAGGGCCTGTTTGTAGACATAGTAACATTATCGTCACGCTTCAGTTATAGAACAACAACCTTCCGAACCTAGCGGTAGCATGTATAATTGTGTCTTTCTGACGATTTGAAAGTACTTTGTAAAAAGTCTAATCGAATAAAGATATTTTTGATTTTGATTTGATTAGAACGAATCAAAATGCATGGGAATGACACATATCACGTGCCTGATTTATGTCATTTCCATACATTTTTTATCGCATCTATTAGCGAAAGCGCGAGATAATGTTACTTTGTGTAGGCCTACAGTACCTCGCAAACTGTACCAATATCGATAGATTTAGTATCAGCAGAAACATTATTAGTAACCTAATTACTGTTGTGGTTAATTATACCTTAGGTACCTATTTTGTTATCAACTGTATGCTATAGGTAGGTGCTTGCATTCGTATGTCCGCGTCACAAGACAAGATACGAAGCGAACTTTGGAATATCTCGAGGTCGATGATATTTATGCGTATACGCATCACATACAGTAGATATTAATGGATGACAAATAGCTATTTACTGCTACGAAACGGGGTTATATGGTCCTGTGATATCTGGACTTGTATTGATAAATTGGTCACGTTACGAAGAAGCAAAAGTTGTTTAAGGAAAATGATAACTTTAAATCACGTTATACTTATAATATCAAATTAATAAATATGCTCACGCCATCCCAGAAGGGTCCCCGAAGGAGTAAGCAGAGGTGTTGTAGAAACAGCAACCACATTTCACTGAATATAATTAAATGCCAACGTGACAGAGGGTGAGTCCATCGCCGTCTCAGGCACTATACATACCTACGACTTTGAATTACTTCTCAAACATATGCAGGTTTCTTCACGATGTTTTCCTTATCCGTAAAGCACGTGGTGTGAAATCACTGCACAAAAGTTTGTAGTAAAACTCATTGGTACCCCGCAGGGATTCAAACTTGCGTCGCTCGCGTAGCAGGCAACTGCTCAAACCCCATGGCCACCACTGCTCTTAAAAATATAAAATGTGTTTACATAATAAGTAGATAGTTACGTACCTATTCAGGAGCTTGTGGCACAGTTGCTTTTGCGCATATCATTCGATCAGCGAAATTAGGCAATTCTAACTCAAGCCAGTAGTTGGGTGTCTGACAGCCCGAGTTCCCTCAGTGCCTCGGAGAGCACCTTAAACCGTTGGTGTCGGCGAAATTTTACATCCTTGGCAATCTTACAGGTCAGTCGGAGGCCTAAGACAGTCTAATAAAGGGCTTACCCCAGATTAACGCTTATACTCGTAAAAGGGGTTACGAAGGTCAAATGGCAGTCGCTTCATATAAGAGTCAGGTGATCAGCCGCATCGGGTTGAAACAAGTGCTGACCCCAACAATGTATGGGAAAAGAACAGGGAGCTGATGATAAGTATATATTTATGCGCTCCCATTATTATTCACTTCAGTGTAAATCAAATACTATTAATTCGTAGCACGTGGTATTGCTGCAAATAATGTTGCGTTTCTTCTATATAAACCAAAAGTTTATTCACAAATGTTCTCTTCCGTAATTGCAGCCAGTTGGTAAATATCAATCTAAATATATATAACTCAAAGGTGACTGACTGACTGACATAGTGATCTATCAACGCACAACCCAAACCACTGGACAGATCGGCACGCAGGTAGATGTTATGACGTAGGCATCCGCTAAGAAAGGATTTTGATTAATTCCATCCCCAAGGTGATAAAATAGGGGATGAAAGTTTGTCAATTTTAAACCGATATATTATATAAAACTAAATCTACGCGGGAGAAACCGTGGGGCGCAGTTAGTAACATATAAAATGGAAAACTTTCAACAATAATATTATGTTTATTTACACAAAGCACTAGCAACAATAAGATTTACGAGACCAATATGAATTAATTCGATAGCAATAATAATAAAGTCAGAGAAAGAAAACAAAAGACGATCGTAACAATAATTCGATATTTGAACTATTTATTTCTTAGTATTCGTTTAGAAGGCCAGCAATAAGGTCTGAACCTTCTTGCTTCTTGCAACAAATTAACACAAACCCCACCACTGATTATACCTACCTATTTGTAAGTTTAGTACAACTAGTACAATATAGGTTAAATAAATCTATAGTTACGTTATTGAAGAGTTTGTGTGTAATGTTCGAATCCCAGCGGGGCCTGTACCAATGAGTACATATTTCTAAAAAAACTTATGTACTGTGATTTCACACCACGTGCTTTACGGTGAAGGAAACCATCGTGAGGAAACCTGCATATTTCTGAGAAGTATGTAAAGTGTCTGAGACGGCGATGGACTCACCATCTGTCACGTTGAAACTTAATCATCTTCGGTGAAATGTGGGTGTTGTGATTACAAAACCTCTGCCTACCCCTTCGGGGAATACAGGCGTGAGCATATGTATGTATGTATGGTTTGAATTGGAAAAATAGTTGTGTATAGATAGTTCATTTATCAAAGATGCATTCATCACATCACGCCGCGACCAATAGGAATTAAGCATAGATGGAAAATGTTACAAAAACGGGAAAATTTATGACCACACTTTTTATTGTCAACATGATTTAACCTCGAAGTATTTTTTGAATCCGAAAACTTTTGGTCTGAGAGCAACAATATGTTTAACTAGCTATGCCCTGCGGTTTTGCCCGGGTAGAGTCAATTTCATAGGTGACCCACGAACCCTAATGTTTATTTCTAATATAATTAAATTTATTTATAATTAAATATAATTTAATTAATTATGTTACTCCGTGTTAACTTATCTATCTGTCATCTTTAAAGTCGGTCCAGCCCAAGCAAACAGACAGACAGATAGAGATTTCTTTTTAATTAATATTTTTATGTCAGTACCGTAAGTATATACTTTCATTTAGTGAAAAGCTGTTATTTTTGAATTACAAACAGACACTTCCATTTTACTTATCTGTATAGATTATTGGTTCAGAAAGTGCGTATGCGTTAGTTATATAAGTCTTCTAACTATCATAAAACTGTATGTAATCAGTAAGATTTGACCTCTCAGCATTCTAGGTAGGCACTTTATGTATCAACACATCGGCGAACATTAACGATAAGGGTATTAACTATAGGATTTACAAAATGGCTGCTGCGTTATGTCTGGCAAATTAGATTTATTAAGAAGTAGCTAGAACATTACCAGTTTCTACTGCAATGGTTCATTAACCTATTCCTATAACTATTCTTACTTCATGTATTTCTATACTATTACTAAATTAAGTACCACCTATTTCTTGTATAAAAAATACGAATAATCTTAAAAGTCTAGACCAATTTGAAAAAATCCTTCAGCTATCGATAGCTACATTATAGTTAAATCAAGCTACACAATTATTCGTAGTACTTATTTTTAGTTTTTAAATTTTTTTATCGACTTTTGTGCACTGGAACTGTGTCCATGGGCTTATATATATATTTTATGATTTATATTGTATTACTCAAAGCTGTTAAATTATTTTTTTAAAAGAGTAATTACTGAGTTTCTTGCCAGGTTCTTCTCAGTAAAAGCAACCTTCCGAACCTGGCGGTAGCATGTATAATCCTGTGTAATCGTGTCTTTCTGACGATATGAAAGTACTTTGTAAAAAGTCAAATCGAATAAAGATATTTTGAAATTTGATTTTGAATAGTAGCTACGGCCAGTAACAAAGGCTTTATCTTATCCCCGTACTCCCACGGGAACGGGAACTACGCGGGGCATCTGGGAACGCGGTTGCAGTTAGCTAGCGGTCCCAGTCGCCTGTATCCTCGTTACACCGCCTGACGTCCGCTAGTATCATATAAGTATACATAATGGTAGTGTTCAATTTATATATTACTCTTTAACGAGGAAAATCTGTGATCTTGGTTAAACCAGTTGTCAGACTATTTTTGGCCTCCGACTGACCTGTATCGATTGCCAAAGATGATAAATTGGCAACCGGGACGGACGGCTTAACGTGCTCTCAGAGGCACGGAGGGAACTCGGGCGGTCGCCCATCCACCAGCTATGGTTACGGTAGCTTAACTTCGCTGATCGAATGATATGCGCAATAGCAACTGTGCTACGAGCTGGCACTCAATTGTATAGACCTAATATAACCCCGACCACTATGGCAAGAGTATCCGATTGAGAAGAAAAAGTCAATTAGCATCTGTTTAGGAGTTGCAAAGGGCACAAATTACGCCTGTAGCAGTAATTAAGTACATACATATGCTCACGCCTGTGTTCCGCGAAGGGGTAGGCAGAGGCGTTGTAATCACAACACCCACTTTTCACCGAATTTGATTAAGTGCCAACGTGACAGATGTTGAGTCTATCGCTGTCTTAGGCACTATACATACGTCTTTGAATTACTTCTCAGAAATATGCAGGTTTCCTCACAATGTTTTCCTTCACCGTAAAGCACATGGTGTGAAATCACTGTACATAAGTTTTTTAGAAAAACTCATTCTTACAGGCCCCGCTGAGATTCGAACTTGGGTCGCTTGCGTAACAGGCGACTGCTCAAACCCCGAGGCCACCACGGCTTTTAATTAAGTAAATTAACATTTAGATACTGTTGATACGATCATTGATTCCCATGGAAAGTCCCTGGCAGAGTACTCCGTTATAAAGAACACGCAATGGAGACGTTTTATCACCCCTATCTTAAGTGCTAGCTAATTAAATGAATAGTTAGCAGTACATTTATTTCCAGTAAACGTTTATAAGTCTCGTTCTAAAGTAAGTTGTTGTATTGACGCAATAAAAAGGTTCGCCAGGTTCTTCGCTTAATTAACGTTTTCCTTATACTTACCTTCCCGCTAAATGAGTGATGTAGCAATACAACGTGTACTATACTGCCGTGATATATATATATGTATATATATATATATATATATATATATATATATATATGTATATATATACATATATATATATACACACATATATATATATATATATATAATTCCCGTTGTGTATATATATATATATATATATATATATGTATATATATATATATATATATATACACAACGGGAATTGTATAACATGCAAAAACCGCAGTAAACATTTAAACAGTCAAGCCGTGGTGGCCTTGAGGTTTGAGCAGTCGCCTGCTACGCAAGCGACGCGAGTTCGAATCCCAGCGGGGACTGTACCAAAGAGTTTTTCTAAAAAACTTATGTACAGTGATTTCACACCACGTGCTTTACGGTGAAGGAAAACATCGTGAGGAAACCTGCATATGTCTGAGAAGTAATTCAAAGACGTATGTATAGTGTCTGAGACGGCGATGGATTCATCATCTGTCACGTTGGCACTTAATCATCTTCAGTGAAAAGTGGGTGTTGTGATTACAACACCTCTGCCTACCCCTTCGGGGAATACAGGCGTGAACATATGTACATTTAAACCGATGTGACTTTTCAATGACAACACCTATTTGAGACTTGGAGGTAAGTAAAAGTTACAAATTAACCCAGATGTCGGATGGGCATTTTAATTAAGCCATGACAGTATTATGAACATCTACACTTGACTGAACGATTACATTTATAACTTAACTAGCCGTGCCCCGCGGTTTCACCCTTGTAACTTTAGACATCAGCCAGTAAAAGTCTCGTAAAAATCGGTCTTGCCGTTTCGGAGATTAGCCGGAACAAACAGACAGGTGGACAGACAGACAGAAAGAGAAAAAAAATCTAAATTGGTTTTTATATTTCTAGACCGTGTTAACTTTCATAATTATGCATTTAGTGATAGGTTGTAATTTTGGAATTACAAACAGACACTTCAATTTTATTTATCTATATACATGTATAGATGTACCCCACGGTATAACCCCCCTTATGATCTTATTCTTAATTGTAAGTAGGTATACGTTATTCCTTTATTTTTATGTACTATGTGTCTTTGGAGTCCTATTTATTGTGTATCCTTACGATTGCCATCATAAAAATACAGGCTGTTTTTGCTTATTACCTAGTTTTAAAAATAACAAAAGACAGTTTCCAGCAAATGTATCTACAATATGTGAGGTATTTCCCCTCCATGTGGCATAGCCGTGGCACGCCCTATATAATTATGCAAGTGGAATCTCTAGAACCATATTATTACTTCGCTACTGAGAATAATCCCAACGGGGTATTCGCATAATTTCGCGTTCTATGAATCATATAATTTTTATGACAGCTTTACCTATTTCACTTATGTTTATGATACCTACATAATTAATGACTGGTAATGATACCTATCATCGGTGCGGGGACTCGCAGGGGTTCCTTTCAAAGTGTTTATATATTCTTTTTTTTGCAAATGGCAACTACAATTTGGCAATCTTTCAAATCTTATCCTAAAAAATCACTTAATATAAAAATATTAAAAAAAAGTATTCTAGATATTTCTATATAGATAGACGCTCACGCACCATGCGCGTGAATTCTCCTTTCAAGCAATTTCGCGAAAGCTTAGCTGATAACAGTAATCGTTCTATACTTACACACAAGACCGAGATATCCAATATTTTTTAAATTTTAAAGAAAGTGCTTATAGTTATCGTTATAGTTACCGAAATTATAATTTTTAACTTCATTCTCATGGTCCGAATCCTATGTTCTTCCCGTGCCATTATCTACTCGGAATTGTAATGTGTTGACGTATTGACTTTTTCACAAACGAGATATCAATAAGTTTGCAAATTTTTTTTTTAATATAACTATTCACACTATTCCGTCAATAAATTAAAAGTTTCAAGTACAAAATTTGTTGTAGTTCTATCTATACATCTATACAGATAAATACATTTTAAGTAACTGTTCAACGTGGCAATGCTGCCAGCCTTCTTGGCACGATCCCGAGAGACACCGATTTGGGCCAAGTTTCTCTACTTGTAATTAGTTTTTAGTTACTTAATAAAAATTACTTAATAAAATGTTTTAGTGACTGCTTGTAATTCCAAAATAGCAGCGTTTCACTAAATGCATAATGAAAGTATAGACGGTACCGAAATAAAAAAAAACAATAATTAAAAAAAAACTCTGTCGGATTGTTCAAGCTAATCTCTGTAACGGCTGAACCGATTTTGACGGGATTGAAATAGGCTACTTTTATTAAAAAAAACATAAGTATTCAGCAGGTCACTCATGAAATTGACTCTACTAGCTAAATACGTACGAAAGCATGCATATATATAAATAACAATAATTTTGAACAATATCAAATACTTATGCTAAATAACAGTAAACAGTTCTTATGGTAGAGTTGTATTATAAGAGAACCATTATTAAACATGTAAAAATATTCCGCATTACCAGCATTACCTCTTAACCACGCAATTAACGTAGGTCAAAGACGCAACAACAAAGAAGTGACACAGTACCATCACAAGTGCCTACTGTATTATAGTGCGCTAGAGAATTTGTTTACAACCATTTTCCGCATATCAAAGATCCTATTTTGTTCACATACGTTTATCTTGTTTTAATCAATTAAAAAGCTTTGTCACGTTTCGCAATTATAACATTAAGATGTATAATATTTGAGGAAACATCAACCATACCAACGAACAAAGCGTATATTGCTTGATGCCTAGTCGTCATAGGAACATCTCTTGGAAAACAATGTAAAGCCTTTTTGGACCAGCCAGCTCGTGACCACGGCCAATGCAACATAACATAATCAACGCCCTTCGGAACCTTGCCTACAGGGACTTCTTTTAATAATATATTTTAGTTATAAGATTATATTTTTTAAGGTTTTTAGTTATTAGATTATATTTATAAGATTTTAGCTATGTAGTTCTTGAATTTAATAATATTATGTTATGAACGCCCTTAATACCCGTAATTGTTTTCGAAATATAAAAAAGTCGCATTTGTTTAAAATATTGTAATGAAGCCTTTTAGTAGTTAGCCCAATGGCAGGGATGAAGAAGTAGTACGTAACCCACAATTTAACTCCATTAAAATTGCTCCTAGCTCCTCTAAGTGTCAAAAACTATCACAGACTAATATCTAATTTCTAAGGCGTGCTCATTTTAACCGGCATTTAACTTTTACATGAAATAAATGAAAAAGGACGATAAACTTAAACTCACAATAATTCTTACAAGATGTTTCAGGAATTGTTTTCAGCGTAGTACATTGAATGTGTTTACATCACGCAAAAACGGAATGGTCGGTCAAACGTCTAACTAACCTTGGTCAAGGTTTGTTAACAGCTATAATCTAATCTGTCGCACAATATTATTGTGAATGGTTTAGTATTTATTACTTTACAATAATATCAAATAATTATTCATTCTCTGTATGCTACAGAGGTTTCCACAAACCGACGTAGATAAAATGTTAGATGAACAATAAAACGTGAACAATTATGACAGCATGGGAGTCACGCTAGTTACATTCAAGGCCTTGTACCTAATTTGTACAATACATAAACCTTACATACATTTAACCTGCCGTATAAACCACGTCTAGTCAAGCTTCTAACGCTATTTTCGTTTAACCATGTTAGATTGGTATCCTCCTGCCCTTAACCCATGCTATTTGTGGTCGGCGCAATGTGTTCTTCTCTTCCATTTCTCTCTGTCAGCCGTCATATCTGTATTCACTCCCTTTCTATCCATATTATAATCTTTCGCAAGTTTCTTAGATCTTTCTCTCTCCGTGTAACCAACCATGCATGTTCATAAACAAAACTTTTTTGCAACATTGTCTTCATCCCCTTGCATAACACGTCCAAACCACGACAAATATTTATTCTTCAACTTATCAGTCACTTTACTTTCAGAGTTAACCAACCAATCACATACACTTAAAATGCAGAGCATTAGACGTACGAAATCTCATAAAATATAGTCATATCATAATATCATCGTCATAGCAGTGACATCTTACTAACCTCTTAGCTTCGACCCTTCATTTTGGTACCGTAAAATTAAACGTCAAAGTTAAGAAGTTCTTAGCACGCGCTGCTTAAACGATCATAGATTGCCCCCAGGGCCTGTAGACAAAGTAACATTATCCTCACGCTTCGCTAGTAGAAACGATACAGAATTCACGTGAATGACATACGTCACGTGACTAATTTCCAAAATTTTTATCGCGCCAGCGAGAAAATATCACTTTGTCTAAGACACTATAAACTCGTACCTAAGTAGCACTATTAATTACACATATCATATGCAGGTTTCCTTGCGATTTTTTCCTTAAAGCTCGTTGTGTGATATCAATTCCATAAACTTTTTTTTTAAATTAACATGTAGGTACAGTTCGTTGGGATTTGAACTTATATATACTATGAATGAACGTAATAACTGTGGATCTGTAAATATTCCAGATAGGTCTTGGTCCCCAGTGTTTAGTTGATATGAGATGATCAACACGATATGAATGGGTCACGCGCACGTGCCCGCGCCGTGGCGGTCACGCACGGTGCACGCATACGCCATGCGCGTAATACACGAGAAAACTATCCCGCTATACCAATTTACTTCCCGGAATTACACGTTTCAAGGTTACCGGTATCCAGAGAGAAGACTTAAATAGTACAGAAATCGTGCAATGTTGTGACACTGCCCTAATTTTTAATGATATGAGTAATCAGAAGGTTGATGTTGATTTCATATTCACATTGGAGAGAAAGATTATTTTGTTTTGTCATATTATTTACTAGCGAACCGTCCTCAATTCGCTTCAGGTTACGATTGTTAAGACAAACCTTTTTTCTATTAAGTCTCTAGGTATATTCTCTCGAGAACGGCTCCAATGATTTTCATGAAATTTAGGTAAAATTTTTGGAAAACATCGTCAATCGATCAACCAGATCCTGTAATTTGTGTTAGTTTAAAAATGTCAAGATCCGTAACGCATTCAGAAAACCAATGCGTGCAAACAGACAAATTAACTGTTTGAACATATACCAAACTCGTTAACATAGTATAACTATTTAAAAAAAACGAGAAGCGTCATCTAGCATGCGTGAAAACTATGCTGATGTAAAAATGTGTTGTTTTGTTGACCCACAGACCATGATTCTGGAAACCTAATGTTTGCGTCATTGAAGAAAATAAACAAGCTAATGTTTTAGATAAAGATTGCTATGTTTTTTTATACTTACTAAGAAAGTGAATTCTAAAGAAATGTACCTATGTTTATTTACTGGATAGCTATATATTTGTATTTATATGTCGTGATTTCGGGGCCTGTACCTGAGTTTTTCTAAAAAAACTTATGTACAGTGATTTCACACCATGTGCTTTACGGTGAAGGAAAACATCGTGAGGAAACCTGCATATTTCTGAGAAGCAATTCAAAGACGTATGTAAAGTGTCTGAGACGGCGATAAACTCACCATCTGTCACGTTGGCACTTAATCAAATTCGGTGAAAAGTAGGTGTTATGATTACAACACCTCTGCCTACCCTTTGGGGAATATAGGCGTGAGCATATGTATGTATATATGTGTACCTGTGATTTCGTCCACGTCTTTTTGATGTGGATAGGTAAGTACTTACCCTTTGTCCATTCTTGGAGGCAACGTTATCTCTTTTCCAAACTTCATCCAAATAGGTTCAGCGTTTTAGCCCGGTAACAGGTACATAATAGACGGACCATTACACAACGTTTTTCATCTGACATTGAACAGGGGGGAACCATCATCGGTTTAAACAGGGCGTTAAGAACTTCTGAGCTTTGGAATTTCATTTTTGCACAGTAAAATAAAACGTCACAGCTAAGAAGTTCTTAATACGCGCTGTTTAACACATTCACTGCTATCATTTCAACTTCTTCGTAAATTCTCTAACAGTTGGACGCACATACGCGTCGTTAGCAGTGAACGCGTTAAACGATCATAGTTGACCCCCAGGACACTTTACACTCCCCATGCTTAATTTAAACATAGGTACGTAGATTATACAACCTTTACCAACAATGACGACTGATGAGGAAATGTTCTTGAAGTGAAAGATTATGCGTAAGTTTAATTTGTTTTCTTAGATAACTATATTGTTTATTTACATTGTCCTCTGCGTGGCGTTCGAGATTGGTTTCCTTGAGGGCGTCAATCCGGCTGGTTGTCTCGCCAGCGACAATGTTTCGGACGAAGATTTATTCGTTAATTATATTATCACACATTTTTACACAGTCCGAAAATTCGCAATAATTGGATAAGAGGCGAGGCGAGACGAGTGGAGGGTCAAGCGAGTGATAAGTGATAACCCACCCTGACATCTACGAGCCTCGGCAGGCGCACAGAACTTCGCCCTTCTGCGACACGACTGGAAGTCTATAAAGGCACCCGACACACACAAAAGAAACAGTCCGCATTCGATCTCCGGCGTTGATGTTAATTTTGTAGCGGAATCCATGAAACATCAGACGCGGAGATTACGGCTGTGATGATAAACTGAACTAACCGAACCATAGTGCAAAGTTGACCGGAATATATATTTTGAATTCTCCCTCCTTTGCGACGCGCATGCGCGCCGGTCGCGTTGTGATTGGTCGCGAGTAAACGTTAGAAAAAAAAGGTAAAGATGACGAGCAATCGGGGCAAAGATTTCAGTCGATCCGCGTGCAACAGCAAAGGCAGCATGATCGTCGTCTCCAACCGCTTGCCGTTCATCCTAAAGAGAAATGAAAAAACCGGAGAATTGGAACGGAAAGCCAGGTATTTACACAATGATATTTATTACAATCTATTTTAATTTTATACGTATATTTATTGAATTTAATGATTGGTTAAAGCAGTATTAATTTGTGGTAAATCGTAAAAACAAAATGACCGAAATAGTGGAACGTAAACAAGCAGAAGTGGAAATGAAATACAAGCAGAACCTAATCATGAATTTCCTAAAAATCGCAAGAATAGAGAGTTATATAAACTGTGTGATTTCTAACAAAAAAAAATTAGTTACATATAAAAAACACAATAAGGTCTGACTAAAACACCATAAGTCAAATACAAGGAGATATCTAAATACTAAAGTAATCCGGCATTCATACATTTATGAATCCTTAATATATCATCGAAGTATCGATCGGATTATTCTGGAAGGAAGGAACCAAAGCAAAGTCTACATAGCTTTGTACATATTTTGTGTCACCCGGCGTTAGGTAATATCCAGAAGCTTCGACGCTTATTTCGGGAAGTTTCTATAAGTCGATAACATGGGCAACTTAACGCTAATGTTTTTAAATATCAGTTAATGTATTTAGCAGGTATACCGGTGCATTAACTCCGTTAAAATGTTGTTTGACTGCATTTATATTACGCATGTTTGCTTGACTCTCAATCAGCTGTTAGCATATAACCCGATCCAAATAAAACGTTAACTAGTCTTTGCAACCGTGCACTTAATGCGGTGTTCTTTTTATTTCGTCGAGATAATTGGACGTCCATTGTGAGTATTTACTAGGTATGCGAAGCCTTGGACTTGAGTTGTTTAACGCAAGGTCGTATTGGCATCGTGTGATTAATGTGTTCTTACTGTGGGCCTGACGCTTGTTAGCCATGTGAAGGACCTCATGAAGAACGGGTGCCATCATGAATTATGAATGCTGACCTTGCTCGGTAGTAATTTTAATCCTCTTAAATAGATAGATGTTTCTCAATTTTTTTTATGAGTCTATGAGTGACAAAAAGCCGTGGTGGACTCGGGGTTTGAGCAACTGCTTCGCAAGCATCACCAGTTCGAATCTCAGCGGGGCCTGTACCAATGAGTTTTTCTAAAAACTTATGTGCAGTGATTTCACACCACGTGCTTTACGGTGAAGGAAAACATCGTCAGGAAGCCTGCATATGTCTGAGAAGTAATTCAAAGACGTATGTTTAGTGCCTGAAACGGCGATGGTCTCAGCCCTGTCACTTTGGCTCTTAATCACATTCGGTGAAATGTGGGTGTTGTTGTTACAATACCACTGCTTATCCCTCCGGAGACCCTTCTAGAATGGCTACGATGGATATTTTTTTATATTTATGAGTCCTTCTCCGTCTGCCTGTATGGCGCGACGCGAATAAAATACAAACGCAGTTTAAACTTACTATTTTCGCTGAGCGCTCATCACTCGTGACGGCCCTGTATGTAGAGAATCAGATGCCTAGCTAGAGTTACAGACCTCATTCGTTCAACTTTTTCCAACTCTTCCCCACAGCCCGATTTTATACTTTCCACACTTGACTGTTAGATCAAATAAAATATATTTATTATTAACATTTGAATGCGATTCTGAGAATCGCTGACGCTTTTAATTTTCTACTGCCAACAAAAGTAGTTTTAAGTACATTTTAGTATTATTGCTCTAAGTAAGTATGCCATACATAATGTGATGTGATTCAGTAAACAATGTATTATTTATTCCTAGGTAGGTGAGATAAGAATCCAATACGATTTATTATACTAATATAGGTTGGTATGTGTCATTTATATGGACAATTCGATAACCTAATTATTCAAATGTAGATATTACAACGACTGCTATTGATTGCTTCTAATAAACTGCCAACATGATCGACGATTGTTCGTGAAATTCAAAAGCTTAACAACAACATACCATTTAAAATCACATCTACAGCCTTAGAAAAATAAACTTTCATACTTCAGTTCCCTCGACTTTACGACAATTATATTGGATGTAGTGAGAATTCTTTGTATACCAAAACAAAAGCCTTAGAGGTGGTGGTAATAAAATCATGGATGTCTGGGAATAAGCCTTTAGTTGGACACTGAAGAATCAAAACCGAACAAAATAGACGAAAACTGTCAAAAGTCAATTGTTCTAAAAAGATATCGCCCCTATCTTGAAATTGACCTTCGTAAATGTTGTAATAAACATATACAATCATAAATTACGGGTTATGATAACTCATGGAAAAATAGTGGTTGCGTAAATTCAAACCTCATACGAGGGGACGTCCAAGAAATCGCAAATTTTAAGTTGTTAACTGGAAATAATATGGAAGGACATAATATTTTTTCCATTTCATATTATCGTGAATAAAAGTGAACTATCATTAATGGTAGGGAGGGACAACAATTTTACCTGAATGTATTTATTTCAGTCATGTTTTCCTATTTTCAGTTACGTTTTAAATACTCCTTCTCACAACTCGAAAACTTACAGCAGAAACGAAGTTATTTACGAACCATTTTAATGTATTCGTGCATTACTTTAAAACATTAAATTCAAACATTGAGGATAAAATCAACCACGGACAATCTTATAGAATCCCTTGATAGCTTCATCTATCTTTACATACATATGCTCACGCCTGTATTGTAGGCAGAGGAGTTGTTATCACAACACCCACTTTTCACCGAATTTGATTAAGTGCCAACGTGACAGATGGTTTGTCTATCGCCGTCTCAGGCACTATACATACGTGTTTGAATTACTTCTCAGAAATATGCAGGTTTCCTCACGATGTTTTCCTTCACCGTAAAGCACGTGGTGTGAAATCACTGTACATAAGTTTTTTATAAAAACTCATTGGTACAGGCCCCGCTGGGATTCGAACTTGCGTAGCAGGCGACTGCTCAAACCCCGAGGCCACCACGGCTCTCTTTCTTTCTTTATTATTTATTATTTCTATTTACTACCTCAGACATTGTATAATCACAAAACATGAATCACTCAGGGTCTCAGTCAAGTACTGGGTACTTACCATAAGCTCTAATTACCATAGTTCCATTCATCATAGTTAGTGTGACAGTGACAGACTTATACACGTCATGTACATCTGTCTCATAATAAGAGTTCAGCTATCATTTGCCTATCATTATCCTCAGGTAACGTAAAACTTTGAAATTGTTAAAGTGTCCAAAGAAGCTTACTTACGTAAAACACCTGTACCTAAAATAACTTATTGATTTTCAGAATCAAATATTGATCGCTGTCATGTTTTAAAGTGATTCGTTTGTAAATATCACACGGCGAACACGACAATTTCTTGTATCAATATTTTGATAAGTTCAAAGTTTCAAATCGCAACCAGCGCTTCGATATAAGGTGTTTACACTTTCAATTCGTTCGCTATATTCCTGAGGCCTTCTATGGAAGAGAATAACCATTTTGTAAGGAAACTGCTTCAGATGTTAGATATCAAACATATCTTATTTGGTTCAGTTACAGAACTGCTCAGCCAAATTAAACAGCGAGCATATAATGCGAATCTCCTTGACCGGCATTGTCGGACAACGAACTGCTCATCAAAATATTCGTTACATTAGCTAAGCACGCTTGAGAAGAATTTATAAGTTTTTAGGCAGGTATCTACAGAAATAGTGTATTATAAGCATCTATAGAATAAGGTTTGTTAACAGATTAAAATATTATACTGGATTAATGGGACGTTTGTGCCCTTATTCTAGTTGGAGTCGACTATTATTGCAAACTGTAAAACACTTATTGTATTTCCTAACAGTGCCGGAGGCTTGGTGACTGCAGTAGCTCCGGTCGTGATTAGGGGGAATGGCATCTGGGTGGGGTGGCCAGGCATCCACCTGGAAGACCCCAATGAGAAGATACCGGAGTCTGACCCCAAGGACACCACACCTACTGCCGGGTTGCTGTCCAGCAGGGTAACTAGATTACTTTACTAATGGAGTAGATGCAGTTAAAAAGCAGTTTCTTATATAATTTTAGTTGTAACAATGTTCGCAACTCATAAAGTTACCCACACAAGTTGCGTAATTTGCGCAGAGTATAAAATTGTTTAGTCCGCTATATCGCAATAAGATACCAACAGATGTCTCTATAGATTTATGAAATCAAGAAATAATTTTGTTATGATTGAATAAATTATAGCCAATTAACGTACATACATACATCTACATAGGTACTATAGCACACCTACATTTCATATATAAGTATGTTCATGTAGGTAGGTACAGACTATTCGTAAGTTTCGGCTTTAGATATCATTCCAGGCACATACATACATATGCTAACTCAGAGACCACCGTCCACCGGACTTGCACAAACACCTGACCTCTAGGACAAAACTCATATACGAATACCTTTCTTTATGTGTGAGTCATTTTTGTTTCGCTAACCCTTTCGAAAATAAGTGGGTCCGCTTTAAAAGAACGAAAACTCGTTTTGTTTCACTGTATTGTAACGGTAGACTGGATCTTTTCGTCCGAATGTATGCATCAAGTTCACGGACAATGTTATTTGGTACAATTTGAACTGAGTACTTCGTACTCTGATTGTATTAGATACGTGAGTTGCTTTATCTACCGAGAGATACACAGTAGGTACCCTTTATTCTTCGTAATATGGTTTTGTTATCCTTCATTCTTTTGGTTTGCTAATTAACGAATATAATGAACTTAGGGTTACTAGGGCTCCCACAACGCGTTATGTTCTGCTTACTTTTTAAGTGATTTTCCGCAGCATTGTCAGAACAGTGTTATTTTGTTTGTTGTTATTGAATCCATGAATAAATTCCATAATAGATGCATGCTGATTTTATATACTATATATGAAAATATTTACATTATGATAATTAGATAACGAACAATAATACCGTGTAAACAAGTATAACTTGTGGAAATTAACAGTTGTTGCGATTGTGTTCGTAATATGTAGTATCAGGTACAACAATCTTTATAATCCCTGGACTAACAATGAATAATTTTATTGCAAAATGGCTATCTTTGTACACTCGGAAACAGCTTATTAGCTTTAGGTTTCAGTTTTAGAAAACGTAGGTGGAAAAAAATTTACCTACCTAGCAAAGTTCGGTCTGGCTTATTACAATAGCAATAAATATCTCATAGTAAAACATGGTGATATTGTTGTGTCCAGACCACACGATGACCTTCATTTGTTTTGGCTATTCATGATCATGGGTTTTAGCAGAGCATATTAAGAACTTCTAAGTTTTGACATTTCATTTTGGTACCGTAAAATTCACGCCAAAGCTAAGAAGTTAGTTCTTAATACGCGTTACTTGAACGATCATAGTTCAGCCCCTGAAAGTTCTATAAATCAATAGGTACACTATTATAAGTGCAGAAATGTCCCTGTCTTTTTGTTTGTCTGTGGCTCAACATACTTATGCTGATTTATGCATGTGCATGTACTGGATGCTAATCACCGAGTATGACGTGAATTGACCATAAACAGCTCTCGGAATCGGATTGATAATAAACTAACGACAGAATATTACTCAATCAAGGTAAACGTGGTAGGCAGCTGATCATAATACTTTATGACCTGCTCCTCGGTTTTACGTAGGTTCAACATCTAGGATTTAAAAAACTTTTTGAAATTACTCCGAATAACATCAGCTATGTCCAGTAAAGCTGTTACTGACATAACAAAAAGAAACTAAACTTATAATTGTAGTATAGAGGACCAACGTGTAGGCTTGGGTTATTATGGTCTCTAGGACTTAACTGCTCTACCGGCCATGGGCCCTTCAATTGTTATGTCATTTGTGAGCTATGTCAAACGTTTTGGTTCTCGCCTTTGATGTCATAGATTTTTTTCACTGTTTCCAGATCGTGCCAATCCGAGCAGACCCGAAGCTTTTCGACAGCTACTACAATGGGTGCTGTAACGGTACCTTCTGGCCTCTGTTCCATTCCATGCCAGACAGAGCCACCTTCATAGCAGACCACTGGAGAGCATACATCAAGATCAATGAGGAATTCGCTGAGAAAACTGTTTATGCACTCAAACTCCTAAAGCAGAACAAGGATAAGAACGTGACTGCTCCCCCAATTGTTTGGGTACACGATTACCAACTGATGTTAGCTGCCAATTGGATTAGACAGGTCAGTCTAGAAGTTTCCTCAAAGATATCAGGGTGGGAATACATAGTAGTTTCATAAGTAAGTAATCTCTGTCTTATTTCATTTTCAGCGCGCTGAGGAAGACGACTTGGAATGCAAACTAGCGTTTTTCTTGCACATTCCTTTCCCACCATGGGATATATTCAGACTGTTCCCTTGGGCTGATGAAGTTTTGCAAGGCATACTCGGTAATTTGAAACAAGATCTTATTTATCCACAAAAGATTACGCAAGACTTTATTTATCTTACTGGTCTTGTCTTTGTTCACAGGATGTGACATGGTCGGATTCCACATAACAGACTACTGTCTGAACTTCATTGACTGCTGCCAAAGAAACTTGGGTTGTCGTGTGGACAGAAAGAATCTCCTAGTGGAGTTAGGTGGGCGCACTATTTGTGTCCGCCCTCTCCCCATAGGAGTGCCATTCGACAGGTTCGTCACACTGGCCCAGAAAGCGAAGCAAGTGCTCTCTACTAGCCAAAAAGTAATATTAGGAGTTGATAGACTGGATTATACCAAAGGCTTAGTTCATAGACTGAAGGCGTTTGAAAGATTGTTGGAGAAGTACCCAGAACACATTGAGGAAGTGATGCTGCTGCAGATTGCAGTACCATCGAGAACAGATGTTAAAGAATACCAGGACTTGAAGGAGGAGATGGATCAGCTTGTAGGGAGGATTAACGGGAGGTTCACGACACCTAATTGGTCACCGATTAGGTATATCTACGGTTGTGTGGGTCAGGATGAGCTTGCGGCGTTCTACCGAGACTCTGCAGTAGCATTGGTCACTCCGTTGAGAGATGGAATGAACTTGGTTGCGAAGGAGTTCGTAGCGTGCCAGATCAACACGCCTCCTGGCGTCCTCATACTGTCTCCATTCGCCGGAGCCGGAGAGATGATGCACGAAGCCTTGATCTGCAATCCTTACGAACTTGACGATGCTGCTGAGGTTATCCACAGGTATTTAACAGAATATTCAATCTTAAGTCTGATTTATTTGTGTTGTACTAAATGATACAAAAATCTTATCGACTCTCAATTTTCTACATTTTCTAGAGCGTTGATAATGCCAGAGGACGAAAGGATCGTGCGTATGAACCAACTTAGGCGGCGGGAACAGCTGAACGACGTGGACAGCTGGATGAAGGCTTTCCTCAAGGCGATGAACTCTTTGGAAGATGAGGCAGATGATATTGGAGCCACTTCCATGCAGCCTGTCACTATTGACGACTTTGATGAATACCTGTCTAAGTAAGTGAGAATACTTAGCAATTACAATTATTCGTCTGACTCTATAAACCTTGGGATGAGATTACCACTTCGTCTATAAAAGCTGAAAATAAAAATACCCACCATTCTTTGATAAGTATTTTTATGATAAAAGAGTTAGCCTATACCATCATCAGATATGGAGCTATCACAATTTTCTCGTCTCTACAGATACATAGGGTACACCCAGAAGCTGGCGCTCCTCCTCGACTACGACGGTACTCTGGCGCCCATAGCTCCTCACCCAGACTTGGCCACATTGCCGCTGGAAACAAAGCACACTCTGCAGAGGCTCTCCAACATGTCTGATGTTTACATCGCTATCATCTCCGGACGAAACGTCGACAATGTTAAGAACATGGTGAGGACTGTTGCAATGCGAGTGACTATCATCTTGTTTAGCTGTTTGCTAATGGTTACGAATAGAGATACACAAATTTTAGACTTCTAAAGCATTTGGCATTTATCCCCACTTTCGTGAAAAAAGTTTTTCTTAAAAAGCTTTATCTTGGTATAAAACGTCTTCTGATCACAGTTTTTTTTGACGGCGAAAAGTACCCGGATCTTTAATCTGCTTGAGCATAAACAACGCTATTTTATCAGGCAGATGTCATAAAGTCAAACAACGTAGGTTTCAAGAGCTACAGATAACTAGCGTCAAATAAGACGTCAGTAGTTATCGTGACGCTCCATATGTTGGAATGAGCAACTTTCCAATTGAGTTACGTGACATAAACACGCAGCTTATCATTGTTATTGACCCCACGATCTTACTATATATACCTACTTTACGAGCTGACTGTACTGGTGGTCTTCTCCAACAAAAACAAAGTTATGGCCACCAATAGCGATTCGCGATTCTATATATTTCAACAGTTATTGCTGTAATGTAGGTACCTAATACTAGTGCTCTTGACTACATTGATGTAGGTAGGTAACAAGTAGCATGCCTAAGCAAATTGGTTTATGCGATGATCAAGGCCAGTGCACAATGTGAGCGGTCAAGCGGAGTTCCATCCATACTGATTGCGGTACCGACACTACTTACATGAAACGTGAAATATTTTACTTGATTCCTGCAAAATGCGGGCCTTTACCACTTTTACATCGATTATTATTATGGCTTATGACTAGCTAGATGTAAATATTACAAATCTGCGATGTAGCAATTTTTTTTATAAAGAAAAACTTAAAACGTAAGTTTCAACCGAGCCGTACAAATATAATTCTTGTCCAAAAATATCTAAATTAAAGACGAAGATCCTGTTCTGGGATTCGAACTTGAGACGTGGAGAATGGCAAAGGGTTGTTAGAAAACTGTAACTACAATCTGATGAGAACAATTTAATATAATGTGCGTCAGACCTTTGAATGAATACATCTTTGCAAATAATAACAACGCCAGCTCTATCGCGTGAACTTTGTCTTACATTATCAAATGAAACAAAAATATTTATACAAAATCACGTTGGGTACCGTTTCATCCTTGATAATATATTAACCCGGTTTAGTTATATATATTTACCTATCTTTGTTACGTAATATTTGTATAGAGCTGTTCCGAATCTGTGTTGTTGGTGGCTAGCTAATGTTTACAGTGGCTGTGTACCAATGTGTGTTTAACATCAAGTACGAATCTGAGAAGATCGTAGTGTCATGACATTAATACGAGTGTTTAGATAAATAAATTAAAATACAGTCATTTATCTCAGAGAAGTGGTGCGTACAAAACGCGATAATTATTATTATCTTTGATATCATTAACCCGCACCTAAGTATCGATAGGTGCGCGTTTACACCTTACCACCTAAACTCAGCCAAAGAATATTTTTTTTGACGTGGCTAAGCTATAGGTAGCTTTACAGAAGACGATCCGCTGACACAAAGATGTATCCGCTGACACATGAGTAAATCCTTGTGCTTATGGGGACAACTATGATTGATGAGGACCTCGCGTTAAGATCTTCTGATCTTTGATGTTATATTTTTCAATCAGAAAAAGACAGCATAAACAATCATAGGCCCTCTTCCAAGCTGTGCACTGCATCTACTATAAGACATCCTAATAATGTTCCCGTAAATGGTGTTCTCCAGGTGGGCATAGAAGGCATCACGTACGCGGGTAACCACGGATTGGAGATCCTGCACCCCGACGGCAGCAAGTTCGTGCACCCCATGCCCATGGAGCTGCAAGACAAGGTCGTCGATCTGCTCAAGGCCTTGCAAGAACAGGTACAAAAACTATAAAATATTATTAGTAAGCAAGTGCTTAGCGTGCAGTATACCTCATGAGAAGCGGACACTGCAGCCTATTAACGTGATCAAGTCAAGTCCCTAATAAATAATGGAATCACTGAACCAACCTAGTAGATAGGAGAACGGATCCCACTATAGCTAGTACAGCGTCCCCCTCCCTCACGCCAGGAAGCACAGATGACCTGGCTCATCAGGAACGTAACAAATCAAAGGAGCATAATATTCTACTTTTCTTCAAGTTACTATCAGCACCACTGGATCTGTAGAGTACAAATAGGTACGAGAAGCACAAAGTAGAGAGGTCGCCAGTGCTCAAGAGCGGGAGGAGTGGAGTCGCTGTGCTAACGTATAGTGAGACTTTCATGATTCACTGTTGGCACAGTGGTTTCATTCTTTATAATGCGTGAGTGACACTCGGGTGTTGGTCACGTTCATAGGCTGCAATAGCCGCTTTCCGTTAGGCGGACTGCACCTATGTAGTATGTAAAAAAAAGATCTTGATCAATAACGACCAAAAATAAACTATGATAATATACGTTGATATTGTAGGTGTGCAAAGAAGGTGCATGGGTGGAGAACAAGGGTGCTCTGCTGACGTTCCACTACCGCGAGACACCCGCCATTGCGCGCGAGCCGCTGGTGGAGCAGGCGCGCAAACTGATTACGGCTGCTGGATTCACGGCCGCGCCTGCGCATTGCGCCATTGAAGCACGCCCGCCCGTCGAGTGGGATAAGGGTACGTTACAATTTATTAGCTTTAATTAAAGTACGAGTGCCTAATGTGAGTTTTCTTAAAGTTCCCATCACAAGCCGTTACCGTTCTATTATTGCCGTTCTATTATTGCCTATATCCTCACTATGTAATTGGATGGGTGACCGCCCGAGTTCTCTCCGCGCCTCGGAGAGCATTAAGCCGCCGCACGATAAGGCCAGGGAGATGATGACTCTAGAAATGAGACCTCCATCCTACGTACCTAAAAGTTATGTTCACTCGTATGTTCAGGTCGTGCATCCATCTACATCCTGCGGACAGCGTTCGGGCTGGACTGGAGCGAGAGGATCAGGATCATCTACGCCGGTGACGACAACACCGACGAGGATGCCATGCTGGTACGTACTTAGAAGTTCAAACTATCATATTCAATGGTATATTACAAACGTTCAAGGTGCGGTTACGACTAACTAGGAGGTTGGAAAATGATCAAATACAGAAAAGATATAGAAAGAAAGAAAATAAATTTATTCATAACAACATACATAAAAAAGCAAAAAGGTTTGTCGTACAGTAGGTTATAGTTGTTACAAATTGGACCCAGGGCAGCATAATCTGGCTGTCACGGTGATGACCACCATCACTGATCTTCCGCTGGGACCAAGGCGTGACGTCACAGCACGGTCACACTGCCAGTGGCCACAATACAAAATGTAATAGAAACAAAAGTAATACAACTAAATTAAAAACAAATACTTCACAGAAATATACAAATTAAGACTACAAGAGTGAAAATAAATAAAACCAAACAAAAAGAGAAAAAACAATATACGCACAAGATATAATCGAAGGACTGCCTCGTTGGTCTAGTGGTTAGTACGTTCGCCTGCCGATCACGAGGTCCCGGGTTAGATTCCCGGGTCGGGTCAAAATTGTATACTGGGTTTTTCTGTCAATAAATTCACAATAAAATGCCCGGAGTTTGGAAGTTGGCGGTGTTTCCACCCGTGCCTCGGGGCGCACGTTGCACCGGTGGTCCTACGCCTGATCTCTCTCCGGTCGTGTCGGATTGCCTCCCATCGGACGATGAGAGTGAGGGAATAAAGAGTGCACCTGTGTTTGCGCACACACTTGTGCACTATAATAACTCCTGCGCACATGGCTAATCGTCGTTGAGAAATTCGGTAGAACATTATTAATCAAAGGACCCAAACACCTGTATCCAAAGTAAACCTTAACTATCACACACATATTTCTTTGCGGATGGATGACAGACGATCATATCGGCATGTCTGCAATATTGCGAGGCAATGTGTTCGTATTTTTAAAGTATATTTATGTGCTGTGTATAAATCGACGTATCGTGTACTGCTGGATTTACTATAATTGGTTACTGGCAATAAATAAGTGCCTACTCTTTTTATACTAGTGATTTATATGTAGTCAGAATATTAATTGTATATATTCGTCCGCAGGCCCTGAAAGGTATGGCAGCGACGTTCCGCATAGCATCGTCGTCTATCATCAAAACGTCGGCAGAGCGGCGTCTGTCCTCAACAGACTCAGTGCTGGCGATGCTCAAATGGGTCGAACGCCACTTCTCAAGACGCAAACCTCGCGCCAACTCGCTCACTTACAAAAACGCGAGGAAAGCCCGCGACACGATCACCACCCACATGTCTTACCAACTACCGTCTAAAACCTCCCCTAAACCCTCCCCCCCACGCACTCCCGATAAAGCCTCCAGCGGAACCGACTCAAGTTAATCTAAATCATATTCCTAATAAGTATAAGGTAGTTTTTCGTTTCATTCCAATTGTGTGTTTGAATGTGAATATGGTGCCTCGCAATCGTAATCTCAAGAGTGAATACTAAATTGTGTGAACTCTTAACAGTAGATATTGATATCTATTGCGTCTAGATATCTGCTCTACATTACAATAAGGCCGTGTGTGTAAAAGTGGCTTAAATTGTGACTACATTTCAAATAACATCGATAATATTCTCACCCAAATCATCAGATTACGGCAATGTCTCTCAAACACTAAACCAGCTTCCCTACATACGAATATACCCATCTCCCTAATAAGTTACAATTTAAAATGCTTTTCGTATACATACTACTGTATTATTTTTCATATATAATTTTTGAAATATATAATGAAAACGTTTGATCAACTAGAGTGTGACGATTGACATCGTATATTTTTTTGTCATTTTTAAACATTTCACGATTATAAACAGAGGTGCTTAGAGTCTAGTTGAAAAATTGATCTTAGTTGTCATACTGCTTTTAGTAAGCTTATATGTATGTATACTGTGCCCCAGTTTTCACCACCATCTAAATAAGATGTGATTTATGTCACTTTAGCGCTCACGGCCTCAAACCAAACAATGGAATCTACATATAAAGATCTTTTTGTAATGTTACTATTGAATCGACAAAATAAGGGACTGATTAACATATGTATTTTTTTATATATGAGCTGAAAGCTTGGAAGATTGACTTGGAATGAAAATCGCTCTTTAAACAACTAAAATATATTATGCAACATTAGGTGTTACATTTTGAAAATAAGTTTTAATCAATATTTTACCACATTGAGGCTAATTTTATCTTTATTTGACACTGAGGTCTAAATTTGATCGAACTTGTTTTAACTGGTTTAAGAGAATTTACGTGAGATTGGAATTAAATTATGAACAATGTTTTTAAAACCAAAATTTCTTTAGTTTTATTGAATAAAAACACTAGTTTCTAAACACCACAAATCATTACCAGTATAAGCTGATCTTATTGTAAAGAAACTCTAAACACAGACTATATATAGTCTAGAAAGGTATACCTTTACACAAAACATCGCCTTAGATAATCCATGGTTTAGAAGTAATTCCATCTCTTTTTAAGATATGAATTTAAAGAGGGATGGAAATAGTGTTAGTCCGAGTTTGGTCTAGTCGTAGTTTAAACCATGCTTTGTAATAAGGGGGAACGAGGTCATTTTATATTGGTACTTTCATAAATGATAGCATATACTGTATTTAAGTTTATCGTTTATTTATGTGATACTTAGAATAGTACAAGTGACGCTTTTTATAGACAAAGGAAACACGTCCTTTTTAACAGCACAATATGTATCAAATTGTATTGCACTATTATGATATATTCTATATTAACTTGTCTGCATAAATGTAATGGTGTAACCAAGTGCATTTTATTTGACTGTAAACATAGTTGATTGTACGGAATGTAGAAATGATACAATTCGACGTGTAAAGATTTATAAAATCTATCAGTAACATAAAAGCAGGGACTAATCTATCATACCTTATACACATTTTCAGAGTTACATATACACGTTGTATACAATTTAACTAATAATAGTTTAAAACGAATTTGGTACACAGCCACCAACATTAGCAGCAAAACTAAACCGCAGCTATGAGAGCCTTCTATTCCTTACTTACGGTTGCTTATTCGAACGAGTGACAAAGATATAATTATACACGTCATATCTACATCTCATTCACGCGGAGTCAAAACATTCCCACTATAAAAGTTGATACGTAGTAAGGACCCAGATTTCTATTAACTCTCATATCTGTAAGTTGGTGGCTAAATCAGACAGAACAAACGAAAAGACAAGCCCAAGGCATTTTGTATTGTAAATAATTGATTTATTTGTCAAAATGTGAATTTGAGGAGACGGACGATCGAAAGATCGCTTACAACAACAATTTAAATTCTATTACAAATTAAATTCAAATTCAAATTATATTCAAAATTAACATCAAATTCAAATTGTAATAAAATCAGATTTGAATTGTATTTTAAATTGAATTTGAATATTACCTGGTTAGAGTTCAATTATAAAAAGAAATTAAGAATGGCAGTTGCCATTGCGCATAATACTCGATCAGCAAAGTTAAGCAACCCCAGGCTTTTAGTTTTCTCAAAGAGAGCCTTCACTTTCCTTTAATTAATTTCTCAGGTCTAACGTGATTTAAGTTAGTGGCTTTGAATGTAACCTAGTCTAGTTGGCGCTGCAGCCAAGTGTAGTGTATCTCAATTCTAAAATTTGTGATGTTGTATATCATGTTTATATAAATGTATATAAATATTTGTATAAATGTTTTTATGGATTTAAATAAAAGTGTAAAACAGACGGAAATCCGTATTTTTATTAAGTATATAAATTATACCTTTACTATAGTCATTTCAGGTCAATTTTATTCTTACTGGCCTAGAAAGTATCGTTTATCAATTAAGTAAGCACACTAAATCTGACTGCCATAGTGACTGACTGACTGACACAGTGATCTATCAACGCACAGCCCAAACCACTGGACGGATTGGGCTGAAATTTGGCATGCCGAATGTTATAACGTAGGGATTCGAACTTGCGTCGCTTGCGTAGTAGGCGACTGTTCAAACCCCAAGGCCACCACGGCTCTCGGCTCAATAAAATTCAATTTCATATGAAATTACTAAACGTAAAAAGGTATTTCTTAGATTTGAGAGATAAACATTGATACAATTATGGACAAGAGATCACCTAATAAAATTCCACTCCATACTAACAGGGTTTTATAGTGAATAACTATTATTTTTTTAATAATAATATTAATATAAATAATTTTTAGGTCTAAAATATAACTAAGTAAATTACATTTTTCATAGCGTCAGTAAATATATTTTTTAAATCTCGCACAAATATTTGAGTTACAGACAGATGGAGCGCGCAATACAATTTAAACTTAACTGTAGCTTGTAGGAATGAAACGTAATAGGTACTTACATATTCCCACCAAGTAGCTTAGAATTCAAAGTGACAACAGCAGCACCAAACCACACGAGCACACTTCGGCAAACTCAGGCCCACCATCGTTCAGGTTGTCAGCCATTTCCGAGCCTTGCAGGAAGGTCGCCATGAACGTGCACAGCAGCAACGGGCCTCACAAGTCCTGGAACGACACCGACTTCATGGATAAAACTTCAACAATTATTAGGTACATTAAAAAGAGTTTCTGTTCCACATTTTTTTTTTCATCTACCAGTGGATCAATTTTATTTAATTATTATTTTTATTTTCAATGCCGCCTAGAATTACTAAGCTGTTCTACCAGATAAGCGACGCTCCTGCCTCCACCCACTTTACGTGGTAGTTTCCTCGTGGCTAAACTACTTCGCCGAACTGATTCGCCTACGAGGAATAACATGTCCTTATGGCCAAGTGTCGAATATTTCAACCTAACCTTACTGTTGTGTCCTTAAGTAATCCTCTTCCCTTGTAACAATCGAGGTTTATACACAAGACTTTTTGCCACATTGTCCTCTTCTGGATAACATCCCTCACATTCCACGACAAATGCTTATTCAACTTCTCAGTCACTGATAGTTTCAGACAACCAACTCATTCCATTCCTTGTCCAATCTCGTTTTGCCACATACCATCTCAAAATCCGCATCTCGGTCGCATTGTGATTGGTCGCGAAAACTGAAGGATGTCGCAATGATTTTAGTCGATCCGCGTGCAACACTAAAGGCAGCATGATCGTCGTCTCCAACCGCTTGCCGTTCATCCTAAAGAGAAATGAAAAAACCGGAGAATTGGAACGGAAAGCCAGGTATTTACACAACGATATTTATTACAAACTACACCTATTTTTATAACTGGATTTATTTAACTTTTTAAAATCATATTCATTTGCATCGTTAATCCTTACCTACAGATAAATAAAATTGAAGTGTCCGTTTGAAATTCAAATTTACAACTTTTTGCCAAATGCATATGAATGTAAATATGATAGTGAGTACAAAAATAAAAACAATCAATTTTTTTATAAATTATCTTTGACAGTCTGTGTGTTTGTTCAGACTATTCTTTGAAACTCACTGATGTTACTAGGAGCCATTAGGTTACTAGGCGAACTTAGGGTACTTTTACCAAAAAAGGGTTCCGTGAAATAAAGTCATCAATTAGCTATCTGATTAAGTACTCGGTTGATAGTAAATCGTTGAAACTAAATTATCAAAATAGTTGAATGTAAACACACAGAAGTGCAAAAACATAATATAACGAAGAAGAAAATAAAATGATTTTCTAAAATAATACAAGAGGTTTAAAGTATACTTTCTTTGAGAAACCAAAAATTACCTTTAAATCAACTCACAATAAGGTCTGAGGCGGTCGCTAGTGTGGGTGCCACGTGTGTCGATACTCTGGTCCTATCCTAGGCACCACGGTGGTATGCTGGTCGGTGCTGCTCAGCAGGAGTAAGTGCCACAAGCGCCGGAAACATGCTTGCATTGGTCAAGGATACATATTTGATGCATTTGATGTTTGACGGCCGTGGAGCTAGGATGCTCATAAACGTTTCAAAGAGGTTGTACGTCGCCTGTTAGAAGCCTTTAGTGAAAGCGGACTAGAAATTATCTCGCTCCTTATAATAAACATTTCTATTCAGCGTAGCAATACTGCCAGCCTTCTGGGCACAATCCCGAACAATTTGGGCCAAGGTTTCTATGTACTTTTTATAGTTTTAATTACTGATTCTCATTCATAAAAAACATTCTTCAATCAATAATTAATTATCGAAATATTCTGGCCTTACCGCGGATGTAAGTAAATATAATTTAATTGCAGCACCTGGACAAATACAAGGCTTTTGTTGAAAATATGGAAGGTTAAAAACTGGCTGTGCTCGACCAATTAATTAGTTCATGTCTTTATTTAATCGATGTAATTATTTCGAGGCAATTTCCGCGTTGGTCTAGTGGTAGCCCTAGAACTTTAAGACTTTGATTCGATTCACAGTTCGGACACAGGGTTATTGAGTTTGACATTCGTAATTTCCTAGTAGCAGCACGGATTCTGCAAACAAATTAGAAAAACTGGTAAAATGGGGGCGTATAATCCACACGTCTGCTTTACCACTTTGAGGAATATAGGCGAGAGCTTATAAGATACCCGTTGTTTTGTCCGCTCCTTACAGCAATCCTTTTTGTCTTAAGGCCAAAGTAATTCCATGTTATTTATATGCTATTCCTAATTTACATACATTTACACTAGGTTTAAACTTCATTCGTTAGTCGTTTTTCAGTCATCTTTTCGATTTGTCCAAATCATCGCCGCAATATTTATTACTTAGTTGAAGAGCAACCCCTATATGTAAGTATTGTCTAACAGTGCAGGAGGATTGGTGACTGCAGTAGCGCCGGTCGTGATCAAAAAGAATGGCATCTGGGTGGGGTGGCCAGGCATCCACCTGGAAGACCCCAATGAGAAGATCCCGGAATCTGACCCCAAGGACACGACACTCACGGCCGGGCTGCTGTCCAGCAGGGTAACCAGTACTTTACTAACTTTATTAGTGGTAGGAAAGGTTGATAATGTAAAATTTTCTTTTCCAGATCGTGCCAATCCGAGCAGACCCGAAGCTTTTCGACAGCTACTACAACGGGTGCTGTAACGGCACCCTCTGGCCTCTGTTCCAGTCCATGCCGGACAGAGCCACCTTCATAGCAGACCACTGGAAAGCATACATCAAGATCAATAAGGAATTCGCTGAGAGAACTGTCAATGTACTCAAACTCTTAAAGCAAAATCATAAGAATGTTACTGCTCCCCCTATTGTTTGGATACATGATTACCATCTTATGTTGGCTGCCAACTGGATAAGACAGGTTAGTTATAAGCTAACTTCCATCGACGTTGTTTACCCAAAAATATCAGGGTGAGAATGGATAGTAGGTAGCTTTCTTACGTAAAAGTATGTAAGTAATCACTGTCATAATTCATTTGCAGCGCGCTGAAGAAGACGACTTGCAATGCAAACTAGCGTTTTTCCTGCACATTCCCTTCCCACCATGGGATATTTTCAGACTGTTCCCTTGGGCTGATGAAGTTTTGCAAGGCATACTCGGTAATTTGAAACAAGATCTTATCTATCCACAAAAGATTACGCAAGAGTTTATTTATCTTACTGGTCTTGTCTTTGTTCACAGGATGTGACATGGTCGGATTCCACATAACAGACTACTGTCTGAACTTCATTGACTGCTGCCAAAGAAACTTGGGTTGTCGTGTGGACAGAAAGAATCTCCTAGTGGAGTTAGGTGGGCGCACTATTTGTGTCCGCCCTCTCCCCATAGGAGTTCCATTCGACAGGTTTGTCACACTGGCCCAGAAAGCGAAGCAAGTACTCTCTACTAGCCAAAAAGTAATATTAGGAGTTGATAGACTGGATTATACCAAAGGCTTAGTTCATAGACTGAAGGCGTTTGAAAGATTGTTGGAGAAGTACCCAGAACACATTGAGGAAGTGATGTTGCTGCAGATTGCAGTACCATCGAGAACAGATGTTAAAGAATACCAGGACTTGAAGGAGGAGATGGATCAGCTTGTAGGGAGGATTAACGGGAGGTTCACGACACCTAATTGGTCACCGATTAGGTATATCTACGGTTGTGTGGGTCAGGATGAGCTTGCAGCGTTCTACCGAGACTCTGCAGTAGCATTGGTCACTCCGTTGAGAGATGGAATGAACTTGGTTGCGAAGGAGTTCGTAGCCTGCCAGATCAACACGCCTCCTGGTGTCCTCATATTGTCTCCATTCGCCGGAGCCGGAGAGATGATGCACGAAGCCTTGATCTGCAATCCTTACGAACTTGACGATGCTGCAGAGGTTATCCACAGGTATTTGACAGAGTTTTCAATTTTTAAGTCTGATTTAGTTGTGATGTCCGAAATGATAAATAAATCTTACCGATTCTCTATTTCCTAGAGCGTTGCTAATGCCAGAAGACGAAAGGATAGTACGTATGAATCAACTTAGGCGGCGGGAACAGCTGAACGACGTGGACAGCTGGATGAAGGCTTTCCTCAAGGCGATGAACTCTTTGGAAGATGAGGCAGATGATATTGGAGCCACTTCCATGCAGCCTGTCACTATTGACGACTTTGATGAATATCTGTCCAAGTAAGTCATATTCGTAGCAATTCAAATTAATCTTTACAGTTTATGAACCTTGGGATGAGATTACCGCTTCGTCTATATAAGGCTGAATAAAAAAATATCCACCACTTATTTATAAGTATTTTTATGATAAAAGGGCTAGCCTATACCATCACCAGAGAAGGAGCTATCATAACTTTCCCCTCTCTTCAGATACATAGGGTACACCCAGAAGCTGGCGCTCCTCCTCGACTACGATGGTACTCTGGCGCCCATAGCTCCTCGCCCAGACTTGGCCACATTGCCGCTGGAAACAAAGCACACCCTGCAGAGGCTGTCCAACATGTCTGATGTTTACATTGCTATCATCTCCGGACGAAACGTGGACAATGTTAGGAACATGGTGAGGACTATTATAAATGCGGGTACCTCTATCGGACTATGCAGATAAGACAGATTTTTCTGAAATTTGGTATACTACTGCCATTATGCGGATAGCGAACCAGGGAAAAAATAATTCCCTTGGGGAGCTTTGATCTTGGTAAACTGATATGGTTTGCCGTAACATAGCTTATTTATTATGTCGATGCCATGAAGTCAAATTTAACATCCTAATAATGTTCCCGTAAATGGTGTTCTCCAGGTGGGCATAGAAGGCATCACGTACGCGGGTAACCACGGGTTGGAGATCCTGCACCCCGACGGCAGCAAGTTCGTGCACCCCATGCCCATGGAGCTGCAGGACAAGGTCGTCGATCTGCTCAAGGCCTTGCAAGAACAGGTAATAAAGCCTGGGTATATCAACTGTTATTGACATTTTGCTGCGCTCTTCAGCAGCTTTAGACTGTGATGAATATTAATTTACGAACAGCGTCTTCACTCCCTCTTCCATGGAGCACTAGCGACTTTCACAGCGCAGGAGCTCTACTCTAAGTTGCTTCAATTTTGTTTTCTTGCATAATGACGTGTTAAGGTACACGTCATTATGCAAGAAAACAAAATGGAAAGAGTACGAGCAAACAAGTTGAGTGTTGTTGATTAGGAGCAAAGTCCAGGATAATATTATGTTAAGATACACTATTACTGTAGGTGTGCAAAGAAGGTGCATGGGTAGAGAACAAGGGAGCTCTGTTGACGTTCCACTATCGCGAGACACCCGCCATTGCGCGCGAGCCGCTGGTGGAGCAGGCGCGCAAACTGATTACGGCTGCTGGATTCACGGCCGCGCCCGGGCATTGCGCCATCGAGGCCCGTCCGCCCGTCAAGTGGGATAAGGGTATGTTATACTTGAATTAATGTACCGTGCTTTATCCTCGAGAGTATTTAGTTGGGATTGAGTAGATTAGCGGTTCAAGAAGGTAGACGCGCTGATTGAAATTGCATAACTATTTCAAAGCTAGGAACCTGTTAGGTTAGAGTGCGACAAATGATTAGTCTTTACCGTTATACCAGGCGCACTGTTTTATAAACGTTATTAATTCCATCTCAGACGTATACAGTTTCCAATACCTTTACAATGTTTTCTTTCACCAAAGAAGCTCGTGTGTCTAGTAAAACTGGTCTGGTGGTGGTGTTGAACCATGGCTCACGGCCATTCACTTCAGAAACAATGGACATTTCTCTCCTTACCTACAAGGTAGGTAGGTAAACGTATTTAAACAATATTATTTTATGATCAGGTCGTGCATCCATCTACATCCTGCGGACAGCGTTCGGGCTGGACTGGAGCGAGAGGATCAGGATCATCTACGCCGGTGACGACAACACCGACGAGGATGCCATGCTGGTACTCACAAAACTTACCCGAACAATTGAAAGTTACACTTTTCTCACTCAATAGTACAAAACAGGTGTCCCGTAATGTTTTTTTGTGACCTGAATGGTCAAACACAATAGGACAAGAATATGGATAAGACCATCAAACATCTATAATTATAACGATGTAAAACAAAATGACCTAATTGTATATATTTGTCCGCAGGCCCTGAAAGGTATGGCAGCGACGTTCCGCATAGCATCGTCGTCTATCATCAAAACGTCGGCAGAGCGCCGTCTGTCCTCAACAGACTCCGTGCTGGCGATGCTCAAATGGGCCGAACGCCACTTCTCAAGACGCAAGCCTCGCGTCAACTCGCTCACATACAAAAACACCAAGAGAGCCTATGACGCCATCACTACTCACATGTCATACCAACTACCCACTAAAAATTCCCCTACATCCTCCCCACCACGCACCCCCGATAAAGCCTCCAGTGGAATCGAGTCAAATTAATCGAAATCCTATTGTTTATCAGTATAATTTTTTTTCGTTTTATTCCAATCGTGTGTTGAAATGTGAATACCTTGTATTATTAGCAGTAATCATTTTTCTGATTATAGATTTCTTCTTTACATCATAATACGGCCGTGTGTGTAAGAGAATTAAAATTTAACAGATGTCGCAAGAACATAGGAAGGAAAAATTCCATCAGTGAAGTCCAACCCAGCCCATTAGTTGTTCCGAAGAGAAACCAGCTTATATAATACCTATCATATTCATATACATTCATATAAAAAATTGTGTAAATGTCTTTATGGAATGAAATAAAAGTTTAAAACAGACAGAAAATAGTATTTAATAGATAAATTATATACAAAAGTCATCTACATAACTTACTCGAACTGGCCTGGAATGTAAGGTTTTGTGCCGCAGTTGAGTAAGTATAATACAATTCGTAATACATGAGGTTTGGGATTTGCTCTCGAGCACTTCAAATCTAATAAATACCATGGTACAAAAAGGATTGACCAAGATGACGTCACGATCAATGGTGTCATAAATTTAGAACCACATTAACGCTGACGTCACTTTGGTCTAGTCATGCTTTAAAAATGGCAGAAATAGATGAACCATACTGCAACGATACACAGTTCAAATTAATATGCTATTTCTAAACATCAAAAGGTATTTCTTAGATTTGACAGTCAAAACTGTTAGAAATGTAGCAAGTTATTTACTTAAATTCCATTTCATCGATATATCTGTAGAATTTATAATAAATACATCTTTCTTTATTCATTAAAATTAATAATTCAGTATTTTTAGGTCAAAAACATAATGACATTTTATATAGCATCAGTAAATTTTTCCAAGCATACGGTGCAAAAATCGTTATAAATTAACAATACTCGCGTAAGTCCTTAATGTTGCCTGTTTGAAAAATTTTACTGAAAAGAAAACATTTATCTACCTCCTTTTATAAAATGTTGCTCAGACATTGATCAGTTGAGTTGAGATATGTTCGTCTCTTTTTCACAAACGATATAAATTCAGTCAAAACTTTTTGCAAGCGTACCTTGTGTAAAGAAGGTGTAAATAATGACAGACCTCCATGGGATTTTGTAACGCTGAAATCGGCATAGATAGTTAGCGATAAACGCAATGCCTTCTCAAGACTCAATATCAAAAGATGGAAACCGCAAGAAAATATGGTAACAGTTTTTCCATCAAATAAGTAGTTGTGTCTGACAGGTACGAAAACTGATGACCAAAAGATAAAGGTGCAACCTGATGTGAGTCGCTCGACGCTCGTTTCCAGCGACAAATGTGGTCACGTGATATGTAGCGATACGTGATTGGAACGGCTGCATGACGTAGTTCCTTTTTGAGTCGCTGGAAATTTGCGTTTGTCGCTGGAAACGAGCGTTGGGAGGCTGCATGTGGTTGCACCTTAAGATTATTAAGAATAGCGATTCTCTCTACTACTGTTTGTCTCTGTTTTGACACGTTTGAACATCGTCGCTGTGTGTGTATGAACGTAACACTTCCAAAACTCGCCGCTTGGGGCGCTTTTTAACATTCCTATACAAAATAAGGAAAATACTCATGCGAAATCGTCAACGTAAAAACATTTTTAAATCTATACTTGTGACACAGATCCTGTCACGAGCTATGAACGCGTAGGTACTTTGAATGTGCAGAAGTTATTTTATGAATCTGTCTTTGCCTATATGTATGGCGCCAGGCGAATAAAAACATCCATAGTATGCTCTTCACTTATGAAGTCACTTGTACTGACTTCATAGAGCTACTCATTCCGGGGACAGCGCATAGTTTTCAACCATCAATCGGTATTTACATCGAATATCTCAAATTAAACACCTACGTATATCTTTACAGATAAATAAAAGTGAAATGAAAGTTTCGCGGTGTCATTTGGTGTCGGGAATCGTAATTTCTTACTAGAATCGCGATGTAGGTACACTTATCATCTTATTTTGTGTCTAGTGTATCGTCGTTGTTGAAATTATTATTATTTAATGATTTATCAATACAAATGCATCAATTTTATAATACAACCCATACTATAAATTATCATTTTAGCCCTAAAACACAACACTGGATTTTTACTATCCATTACTGGTGTCTAAGTAGGAGTGTTGTTTATTTATATTATTTTATTGTACTATGTACTAAACTGAAATCAAACATTAAATACTGATTGAGAAAAGAGCTTTTAATTTACCTCCAAATCCCTAAGAATGTATATCAAAAAATCAAGAAATTACCGAGGAAATATGAAAACAATTCGCTTATACTGTCCATGACTGGTGACTTTACCTTAGCTAATTTTACAAGGAGTAACTTAGGTTATTTAATACTAACTCTAAGCGGGTAATACCGCGGGGCACAGCTAGTATTAAATATAATTTATCAACCGATCAACGTGTATACAACATTTATAAGTGAGAGATGAATGCTTATTACTCGTCTAAATGCAACCGTAGAATAAATAGCGCGTCGATACAGCCTTAACTAACATTTATTCACAATAAAATTACACTAGAGTCCGTATCACAATACACACTTGGAGCCTACACGTTACTGTGCGAAATTACGAGCCATGATAGTATAAAGTAGAATAAGCAGATCGGGTAAACAGCCAATGCTTTCTTACCCTCCGGCTGACTGTCGCCGAGGAATTTGGTTGCAGCTGGAAATTCAGAAATAGTATTTACAGAGATATTCGAAGTCACTGACAATAAACTATACAGATAAATAAAATATAAGAGTCTACAATTCAAAAAGGTCAAAACGAAGCGACTTCAAAAAGAAAGGGTTATTTTTAAGTCACATACATATCCATCATACATATACATGTAAATTCAAATTAACAGCTTTTCACTAAATGCATATTAAAGCATATACGATACTGACATAAAAATCCCAATCATAAAATTTTTTCTTTGTCTGTCTATCAGTTTATTCCGGTTAATCTCTGAAACGGATTTCAACGAGACTTTTAGCTGGCGAGTAGCTAATTTTACAAGGAGTAACGGAGGCTACTTTTATTCAAAAAAAAAACATATAGGTTTCCGCGGACATGAAATTAAATCTACGCGGATGAAACCACAGGGCATAGCTAGTTCACTATATATTTAACACTAGCTGTGGTTAGTGGTCATTCACAATAATCTATACAGATAAATAAAATTTAAGTGTCTGTTTGTAATTCCAAAATAACAGCTTTTCACTAAATGCATACGAGTATGTATACAAGATTACATTAATAAAAAACTCTCTGTCCGTCTGTTTGTTCTGGCTAGTGTCTGAAACGATTGGACCGATTATAACGAGACATACGCTGGCAGATAACTGATGTTACAAGTAACTATTATTTAAAAAAACAATTAGGGTTACGTAACCCAAGAAACTAAGAAACGGCGGGTTCATAATATATTCAAAGGAAGCGGTGGTCAGTCCATCGACGTTCATAAGTGTCTAAACTGAATAAATAATTTTAATTCCGAAGCTAGTTTGAAATAACGATAAGTAAGTATTACTCACCAAAGGTAGCCCATACGAATCCTATGAGTGTGATGGTGAGCCGCAGGAAAAACAGGAACATATTCTGTGTAGCGAACAGTATGATCCGACAGACGACCAGCGACAGAGCCACTGGGAACAGACAGTAGCCCAGCACACAGACCGACTGGAAGAATGAACTGGAATACAAATATTACACAAACGTTACAAATAATACACAAACGTTACAAATATTACAAATTTTACACAAACGTTACAAATATTACACAAATGTTACACAAACGTTACAAATATTACACAAATGTTACACAAACGTTACAAATATTATTACAAGTTAAACATATTAAACAAATGTTATTACTTATTTATTTATATTTAACGTAACAATTAAGTAACAAACATTACAAATACTACACAAATAATGTTTTAAATAATGTTTTGTTGTGTAATGTTCTCCTTTTTTAAGTTGGTAATCTTGGTGTACTTAGAGTTAAAGCTAATTATCACTATTCCAAATATCAACAAAATCCGTTCAGAGGTCCAGCCTTGAAATCACAGACAGACAAACAACTTATTTACTCATAAGATCGTAAATTACCAATATCGCAAAATTTAGGTTTTCGTAAATCTTTAAATGCTCTCTACATATTGCAAATGACAACACTTTCACATTTTATATTAATAATATGGATGTGTTTAGTCAGACGGAAACCACATTTTTATCAAAATCTCGACAGTGACTTCACATAGGTATATCTTTGAGTTTCTTCTCTGACATTCTCGTTTCCTCACTATGTTTTCCTTCACAAGAGAGGTTGCGGGGTGAAAATCACTGCAAGTTTTTACGTTTGGAAAAATTCATTGCTATTATACAGGTTGTTCCAACCCTATTATACATAGCATCGCTTGCGTTAGTACTTCTCGTTCCACAAATCATACAAAAAACAATACTATACCTCTGTTGATTCCAGAAAATTAAAAGCATTTTGATGTTGTTATCTCAGATAAAGATAATTGCTAATAACATTTTGATAAAAACCATTCAAGCATTTTTCGTTTTGTTTGTTAAATTGATATTAGCGATAAGGGTTACTATTGATTGAATGTAGGTACCTATGTAATATATTTCTGCTTTAAATCGCCTCCATGATTTTATGATGGTTACTATAGGTCCTGTCACGAATTTCGAGCGCTGACCTTAATTACTTGGATCTTGTACGGCGCGACACGAACAAATACAAACGCAGTAATTTTCACTGAGCGCTCATAATCGTGACGGGGCCTGTACGTAACAGTGCAATGTCTGTTTTAATTTATGTCGAAGTTATGGAAACGCTCACGCCTGTATGTCCCGAGGGGGCAGGCAGAGGTGGTGTAATAACAACACCCACTTTTCACCAAAGATGATTAAGTGCCAACGTAAGTCTATCGCCGTCTCAGGCACTATACATATGTCTTTGTATTACTTATCAGACATTTGTAGGTTTCCTCACGATGTTTTCCTTCACCGTATAGTACATGGTGTAAATCCCTATAAATACATTTTTTTTTTAGAAAAACTGATTGGTACATGCCTCGATGGTATTCGAACGCGTTGCTTCAGTAGCAGGCGAATGCTAAAACCTCAAGGCTCACATAATACAAAATACTCACATATTTCCACCGAGTAGTTTAGAATTAAATGTGACAACGGCAGCACCAATCCACACCAGCACAAACACTTCGGCAAACTCAGGCCCACCATCGTTCAGGTTGTCAGCCTTCTCCGAGCCTTGCAAGAAGGTCGCCATGAACGTGCACAACAATAACGGGCCCCACAGGTCCCCTGGAATGTCACAAACCTCATGGATAAAAGATTTTCCCAGAATGGTCCCCAAAGAGATAAGTAGAGATGGGTGTTACCTATTATTCAAGTACTGGAGATGATAAGTATGTAGTTATAAAGCAGATGGTGAGTCAGTACCTACCTATACCTCTTCGAATTTCTATACCATATTTTCCCTTTCCGTAAAGTACATGGTGTCAAATCTGCACTTAAGAAAAACTCATTGAAACAGATCACTGGGATTTCTACCACCCTTGGATTATTTGATGTTCAATTAAAAATTGAGATACAATTAAAGTAAATTCGTCTTATCAACTATACTAAATAGCTCCTACATCTACAAAGGGGCGTGCATTTGATTTTCAGAGGGGTAAACATACACAATAAGTAGGGTAGGTAGGTAGGTTAATTACCAATTACCAATGTGGCGTGTAGTTATAGACACTCACACACACGACACGAGTGTACTCAATCACCACAAATGTTAAGCACAGCTTATCTGCTTATATGGAATGCACGCCCCTGCATCTACAAAAGGCTATGTTAGGTAGTAAACTGGCAAAACAAAACTCACATTCCTTCAACAAGCTAGTCTTTTCTCTAGGTATGAGGACATGGTAAAACTTGTTGCCCACCGCTCTGAGATCACGAAGCTAGAAGCAATGGTACATGTTATTAATCATTGTTAAGCACACATTTCTAAATATATCGAAAGACATGCAATGTTCTATCCTTAAAAGATAACCCTTTAATTGAATCAATATAATCTATATTGATAAACAGAATTTAAGTGTCTGTTTGTAATTCCAGATTAACAGCTTTTCACAAATTGCTTGAGAGACTATATACCGAGTGTCCAGGAAAATACGACAGCTGTTAAAATATGTGATAGGATATAATTTTAGGAAGCAAATAAAATTATTATGTCAAAAACATCTTCCGACTTCGAGTAATTGACGTTCAAAGTTGACCATATCAAGACCTTATTTTCGCATAAAAATCAGCAGTAACATTGAGTTTTTCACGTGAAATCTAACTACGTACGCGCTCTTCGGCCCTTAGCAAACATAGCCAATAAATAAGTTATCATTGGAGCTAGATATTTTATGACTTCATAAAACCCTACAACCTCTCGAAGACAACTGTTCCTTTTTCTACGTGAAAGTACAATACATAAAAAACTAGAATTTTAAATTTTTCTCTGATTGTCTGTTTGTTGATCTTTGCTGGACTGATTTTAATGTTAGATAATTGTTATTATACAATTTTTTTTTTAATTATCTACCTGAACGAAAAACCATATTTTTTCTATTATATTACTAATAACTATTTAAAAGGAAGGTCTTATTAAATATATATACATAGGACTATATATACATAGGACTATATATACTAGGATATATATATATATATAGGACTGCTGAGGACAGAGAAAGTTGGAAAAGTGGAAGGGAGGCCTTTGCCCAGCAGTGGGACATGACAGGCTAATAATAATAATAATATATATATGGAATTTATTTTCTGTTCTGTAATTTATGTTAAATAATATTAGTTTCAGGCAGTTAAACTCCATTTGATAAAGAGTACTTACAAAGGTTTCTTTGATTGGTTCATCGAGTGTGTTGAATTCCATGTTGTCTCCTGAAGGCCCACCTCGTGATGGGATGTTCATCTCACCCTCCACCACTCCCACATCCCCTGCTGGGTACATCTGGTACAACGATACAAATTTTTAAGATGCATTGTTATTTACGTCACACTAGACTCTTATAACAAAACGTAGAAGACGATAATCCTTGATATTATTTGAATTTCAATGTAGATAGGTAAGTACCTATAATAGGTTCGATCTAAGTAAGTAAAAGCCTAGAACTTAATAGGTACTCATCACCCCCCTATTATAAAGCATTGTCTAATTTGTTGTTTAAATCTAGCTGCATCTCTTTTTATGATACAGATTTCATAAGGGACAGACACAGTTTTAGTCTGAGTTTGGCCTAGTCTTGTTTTAAGCCATGGTTTGTAAGAAGGGGAAGGATTATATACAATTTAAGCAGTACATGCCTGGTCACAACAATTAATGATACTTAATTTTGCATTTTAATATCTTCACCACACTGATGTGGGACACATTGATGTTTCATGCACAATCTAGTTACTAGTACATACATTTTTAGTTATGTTCGTCTAAGGTGTAGGCAGTGGAGTTGAAAAAACAACACCCACTTTTCACCGAAGATGGTTAAGTGCCAATGTGATAGATAGTGAGACTATCCCCGTCTCTACTAATACTCCTCAGACTTATGCAAGTTTCCTCATTATGTTATCCTTAACACATTCACTGCTAACATTTCAACTTCTTCGTAAATTCTCTAACAGTTGGACACACATACGCGTCATTAGCAGTGAACGCATTAACTATGAAGCATGCGGTGTGAAATCACTGTACGTATGTTTTTAGAAAACTCATTGTTGCATGCCCGCTAAGTAGTAGTGTCTTCATAGTTGGATGCTGATAAGCAATAATGTGTCAACCCACAAAAAGTCAAATTCAAAGGTTTTGATATATTTTGATAATGCATCACGTATTTAACATTCTAAAAAAGTGTTTCAAGTCATCTGAAACATAAAAGTACGTAAAAAATGGATTTATGTCATAAAACAAATCTTAAATCACGTATACAATCATCTTAAGACGCCATTTTCTCAAAACCAAGTTTATGCGGGTTGACACATTATTGCTTATCTGCATCCAGTTATTGTTACATCCATGGAACTTTTTAAGTATATGTGAAATTTTAATGCAATAATATTGATATTAGAGCTGTTACAATGAAAAACAGACACTTTTACATTTTCAACTGTTTTTTATTCATAATATTAGAATAGAAACTTGGTATATACCCCTAGATTACAATCAGTATTGTGTGTACAGTTTAGCCAAGAGATATTTTTTTTCAGTGCACAAAATTGGATCAATACCTACATACTGCATGTACAGTAATGTGTGATGACTATGACTCACACATTCAAATAATAAACAGTAATAATAACGAGTGTTTAAACACTAAGTTATTTTGTTATCGAGTCCATAAACACAAGAAATAAAGCTGTAAAGCTGCATTGTACACTATTCACAAATTTAACAATTATTGATCAATTAATTAATATAACTTCTACTTTGATTTATGCAAAATTTATAATGCTTGTCGAAGGCTAAAACTCACATCATATTTGGCATCAAATGTAGCCATTTTTTATGCTTTGCGATCCTTAGTAAATTTTATTAAAAGTATGGATAAAATAAAATAAACTCCAACACATCAACACTATGAAATTCAGTTTAGGTTGGCCTAGAATGACATTAGTGAATGACATATTAATTATGACATATAATTGACATGTAGTACTGACATAACATTAACACAACATATTATGGCAATAATAACAGATGCCTATCTAGCATTTTTTTTTCTCACAATGGCGTTATATCTTCACACAAACATAAAACATTGTTCGTTGATTATTCTTTTCTTAAAATTTAGATATTTAATGGAAATGACTGCAGCTATTCCCCAATGTTTCTTAGAAAAAATACTTTTAAACTTCATATTTTTTATTAATCTCTCTTCTATTCTAGAATAATCTTAAAAATTACTTTAGTTTCTTTGTTTCACTTCACGAGCGGGGCTGTCACAATTTTGCCAGTGTTTCAAAATCGAAAAAAAACTATACATACATTTCCATTCATGAAACCAATTTAGTTATCTATGTTTCTTTAATTGATTAACTCTATGGCATGGCAATTGGCAATGGCATTTCGTACTTTCATAAGGATAAGTGACCTTTATTATTATTTAATATAAATATATATCGATATACTAATCAACAATAAGTAAATTGCGTGAACGAAATTGATTAAAGTATATACATACATTCTCGAGTTGTTATGCATCGCACACGCTATGAAAGTCACAGTTAAAAGTGAGAACAATATAACCGAAACATTGGTTGATCTGCCAAAAGTTTCAGGGTTAAAATTTGATATTTAATTGTACAGGTTGGACTGGCGTAGCCACTTGGCGTTGGGTGGCGAACGACGATAACTGCGGCATATGTCGCATGCCCTTCGACAGCTGTTGTCCTGACTGCAAATTGCCTGGAGACGACTGCCCTCTGGTCTGGGGTGCTTGTTCTCACTGTTTCCACATACATTGCATCGTCAAGTGGTTGCACTCACAGCCCCAGCAGCAGTGTCCAATGTGCAGGCAGGATTGGAAGTTCAATAACAAGTAGAAGTACAAATTGGTAAGTTTAGTTATATTACCTTCCTACTTACTCTTTATATGATCTTGCTTTGGAAGTAGAGGATAGAAACTGATAGATAGATTATGATGATGATTGAGCAATACAATACTGCCCAAGGATTACATGTTTCAATCTTGTTTGGACTAAAACTCCCTATACATAATAGCACTGGTGAGAAATCTGAAAGAAAACAGGATCAAATCCATACTTGGAACAAATATCTGTACCTCAAATTGGCAGAAGGATTGCTTATTGAATCATTACAGAAATGCAGTGACTCAAATATTTTCTGTGACCACAAATCTCTATGATTCACTTTCATCAGCACAAATCAGCACTGTATCTATTACACACGCAAAACTTTTGTTATATGAAAGTTGGTTGATGTACCTATAGGTACCATCATGAGATCTAAGCTCATAGGGCAAATAGTGGGGATAACTAAGCATGTGTGAGTTCACAAATACTCTATACAAGCCCCAAAAAATTACTACTTTTAATGCCAGTGCTCAAAATTAATGATATCAACTTTACCTCACGTAATAGTGAATAATAATAATTTTATGTTTGTTTTTTAATTATCATTGTTTATTATGTAATTAAATGTACATGATGCCAGCTGAGTTTCTTGCGTGTTCTTCTCAGAAGGCTAGTTTCAGAACCGGTAGTAAATTCTTTGACATTCATAAGTGCCTTATCAGGATCTAAACTGAATTAATCATTTTAATTTTCATTTCATCCTCCTGAACTGGTGAATGTATTGGGGGTGAAATCAACAAGCATTTTTTCGATAGCGTTAGCAGGTATCATTGCAAAGCTGCAAGCTATTCCAAATGTACAATATTTTGCACTAACAATGTTTGTAGGATTTCAGTTGAAATTTCATGTGCTCTTGTTTATTCAGGCGGTTGTATTGAGGCCATGTTTGTCTGTGCTGAATGGAGGTTAATTAATGTTTACACTGCAAATTCTAGCAAAGGCTTTTAACAGCTTCCACTATGAGTAAAGAAAAAGCTTATAAAATTGTAGATGTTAAACTCGTATTCATTTATACCTACCATAGTTTAGTTATGCTTATATTAATTCAAACTATTAATTTCATTAGATGATGCATTTCCCAATTACACAAGACTATTTCAGAGTCAAGATTTATGTCTGAATCTGCCACGAAAATGAATCATCATTCATTCATAAAATCAAATTAATAACAAGTTTATTAAGTAGGTGTGACTAAAAATTATTGTATTTACCTACAATAGTTGATAACCATAATAGCTGAGCTGGTTTGTTTGTTTTTATTCATTAGATAAGTAAATAAAGTGCCTGACTTCAAAATTGCAAATAACAGTGTACCGTAACATATAATCACCACAAAACAATGGGTCAGAAAGTGCTTTCGAAATTGCCAACAATAGAGTCGGCACGCCACGGACCGGTAGTCAGACGCTGTTGCAGCCATTCGCATAGTAAACAATCACTTTTATACCTATGTGCGGGTCAAGCCATTGTTTGGCACACACGCAAAGCTGCAAGTAAAGTACAGTAAATAGTAATCTCCAGCCGTTGCCGCATGGGGAGGTAAAGTTAGTAAGCGCACGGGCCAAGTGTCAAGTGACGTAGCGACGCGAGTGCCGGTAGGCGGGTCGCCGGCGAGCGAGGCAGCGAGCCACGGCAGTCCGAGTCGTGCGCCCGCGGAGACGACCGCGTCCCGCACAGAGCGCTCGCGAGTGTGTGTGATAACGCGGTGCTGGTGTTGACGCGCTCCTTTTACTATACTACGATCATTATAGTATTGCCCGAGTGACGCCCTCTTTAAGCATGCTGATGGTACAAACTAACTCCCAGCCCATGAAGCCTACTAAGCTGAAAGGTCCGCCTCCGGTACCTCCGCGACCCAACCAGAGCGTGGTAGCGGAGGCACTAGCCAAGACGAGGAAGGCCGTTGCGGATTCGAAGGCCAGCTTCACCAAGTCACGCGCGTTTTCCAGACACGAGTCCACTGATCGTTCGGCGAAGTCAAAAACTTTAGATAGAAGTACCACGAGTCCACCGACAGTGTCGCCCAAACAGAACGGATTAGCGCGCGTGAAATCATTCATCAGAGATGTCATCAGCGACCGAGGATCTTCGTCTGACGAGAGGAAGTCCAGCGGCCAGAACTCTAGGAGAAGCTCTAGCGACAGCAGCTCAACACCGATATCACCTCCTAATAAGAAATCAAATGAATCCCTCAACTCTAAAGCGGTCAAAACATGCAGACAAATATTAGTGCGATCTCTATCAACCTCGAATAAATTAGACCAAGACGGAAAATGCAAAGTTATAAAGTCCTCGAGCTTTGCTGAAAAAACGCTACCACTAAGAAAAGCGCCACCCCCACCGCTGTCGCCGAAGCCTAAGACAAAGCCAATGAAACCTCTGCCGGTACAAAAAAAATCATTAGACATTAATAGTACACCTAAGGATTCACCGGAAATAAGTCCATATTCGTCACCCATCGACGCGAAGCCCCCACGGAGTCCCGTGTCAGAGGCACCATACGCTTCTGTAGAGGAAGTTCAGGAATTCGACGATAGATTACGAAATAGCCCGTCGAAACAAGTCAATCAGCAGGTGAATCAGACTAGACCTGCCAGTCCCAAAAAAAGTGTCACTGACAATACAAATAACAATTCCCTAGAAAGGAAAACCTCCCGAGTCACAGATATGCTAATTTCGGAAATTCTCGCGTGTAGAAATAATAAGGACGAAGCGAACACAGTTATAGACAAGGGTAAGGATTCTGAGAATGTGATTAACGGCAACGACTCGCCGGAGATGGACATGATGAAAGACATGAACAACCACGAGATGTTGATATACGAGCTGCAAACGATGCGCTCGCAGTCCAACGTGCCTGAGAACATGGAATATAAGGAATCAGAAACGAATGGACAGTGCGATTCTGAGGACTCCGAACACAATTACGCGATGTCCTCAGTAGCAAGCGGATACATGGATGATGAAAATGATCAAGCATACGCTTACATACAGGATGATGACCTTAAATCTAGGTGCGTTAAAAAATCAAATTATAAATCCTCATCATCAGTGCTTAAATTTGTATTTCGCTAACATTTAGGTCACTACCTAAAAAAATATGGAAGGTTTTTTACTCTACCTTCTATAATTTTTGATCATACCGGTTAATACTTACCAGACATGTTATATTATGAGGTCGGGTTTCGGGTCAAATCGGGTTAAAGCGTATTGTCCAGTAAAATACGTTTCAGGTCATGGATATGTTTGTTTTTGAAGGAAACACGAATTTGGTTAGCGCCTAATTGTAATTTAAATGATCGATAGGCAGCTTAAGTCTCGATGAGGTCATCAATCAAATGATTTACATCTGTTAAGTATATTGTTATTTATCAGTGTATCATACAACTTACTTAATAGGTTTAGCCTGCCTTTTAGGCAATGGCATGGTAAATAATCCATAGAAACTGCTATCAAAGTTTACTCCTCAAGAGGTTGTTTTTCCAGAAGTTGTGTTCTTTGTGTATATTTATGAACATAACGACCCCTTTTAGCCCCCTTTTGAACCCTGGAATTGTAAAAGATGCTTCTTATTTAGTGCAACTGTACTTACCAGTAGCTATTATGAGACAGCGACAAACAAACAGGTATTGAAAGTAATAGTTACCTCTACTACGATTATAATATCAGCTGACAAGTATTTGTAGGAAATACGACCTTTAAACTAATACTTAAAGCGCAATAAAATAAGTATACGTCACATTGAAATGATATTAATTATTATTTCACGTTATCATATTATGGATATTCCGTTTTGTAGAGCGAGGCCAGTTCTTTTAGCAAGTATAGTGTTTCGGGATACAATATTTTATCTTACTTCGCATACAGAAATTGGGTGTACTCTCAATACCAAATAGTTTTTAATTTAAGATAATATTAAACATGCACAATAATTTGCCAAGAATAAACAAGTTGTGGGTTACTGCTATACCAATAAATATCCTTGCTAATTCTTGTCAACTTGCCGTGTCGTAATTCATCGCAAGTGATAATTTGTACTTAGCCGTGTTTAATAATAAATTTGTATTTCTTAACCATTGCTATTTCACGACCATTATCATTGAATAACTCGAAAGACAACAACGGCAAACAAACTATTTAAGGTGTTAATCTTTTTTATATGTATAAGTATTTCTACGTTGCACCTTTGCAGGAAGTGGCGTAGCTGTTTCACTAATAAATAATTTATTTGTTCAGGCAGTCTATTCTAAATGAGCTTAATTTACAACTTTGAACCTGTATATTTTATGTCATACAATATTATGTCGTTGTTCGCAGGTTACGTAAGCAGTTCCGCGCGATCAGCACAATGTCTCTGCAAGGGCTACCTCCCCTGCCTAAAAGCTTGAGTGGCTTCGCTGATCCAGACGCAGAGCTCATAGAATCTCCTGCCAGCCCAAATGATACTCCACCTACAAATCTCGACTCGCAGCTCACGTACTTGAAAAAGGAAATGGTGAGATAAACTTATAGTATTATTTACTTAATTGTTAAGTCGGAAATTGTCAAGCCACGCAAGTTCGAATCCCAGCGGGCCTATACCAATGACTTTTTCTAAAAACTTATGTACAGTGATTTCACACCACGTGCTTTACGGTGAAGTACAACATCGTGAGGAAACCTGCATATTTCTGAGAAGTAATTCAATGAAGTATGTAAAGTGTCTGAGACGGCGATAGACTCACCATCTATCACGTTGGCACTTAATCAAAAATTCGGTGAAAAGTGGGTGTTGTGATTACAACACCTCTGCCTACCCCTACGGGAATACAGACGTGAGCATATGTATGTATGTAATATTGATCAAACTAAGTATTGCTCTTCAAATGAATTCATCTCAATCTCACACTTTTTCCTCTAAATCGTAAAATCCAAAATAGACATTTGATGAATATTATATTTCTATAAATACCTGCTTCCTTAACGGTCGGTTATAAGTTTAACGTAACATAAAACACTGCTTTACTATATCTCGTAATTTTTATATAAAACCTATACATCATGGTGCATCCTTTTATTTTATAACTTTTATAATATGTTATCGCGATATATTAAGGCATAACATATATCAAACTGAAATCCCATTAACGTGTGTTCGTAAAACAACTTCTGGTGTCACCTAAATAGAATGGCTCCCTATATCTCAATACGAACATGACAACGTGAAATAAATATTGTAAAGCCGCGCGGGCACGAGTTTCAAAAACAGATGTTGTTCATACATTTAGCCTTATCGCCAGTTACCGTTGGTAATGTAGGAAACCGGGAGTGTTCCGTTTACGCTTCCATTCCAGGCCGTGTTTAGCAACACAGGGAACTTAATCGAGAGAGATTTATCTCAAACATTTCATTTTATTTCAAGCATACTATATGTGTTGGACCCGAGGTTTGAGTTTGAACACAAGCGAAGCAAATTCGAATCTCAGCGGCCTGTACCAATGAGTTTTTTATACCAACGGTGAAGGAAAATACCTGCAATAGTGCCAGAGACGGTAATGGATTAATAATCTGCCACGTTGGCACCGACCGATCTTCGTTAATAAGTGGGTGTTGATATTACAACACCTCTACACTTACCCTTCTGGTATGGCGTGAGCATATTTTTTTTTTCCTTTTTTATCATCGTGAGGAAACCCGCATATGTCTGAGATGTCATTCAAAGAAGTGTGTATAGTGACTGACATGGTGATGGACTTACCGTCTGTCACGTTGGCACTTAATCATATTCGGTGAAATGTGGGTGTTGTGATGATGAGTGGCCAGTCAATAACAAAAAATGCGCGCCTGGCCATTCATAACGGGGTGCTAGTACCTACTCTGATGTATGGAAGTGAATGTTGGGTTTGGCAGAAGAAACATGAAAGTAGAGTGAATGCAGTGGAAATGCGGTCGTTACGAAGTATGTGTGGGGTCACCATTGTAGATCGTATGAAAAATAGTGTGATAAGAGACAGTTGCAAGTTGAAGAATGATGTGGTGACCAGAATTGAAAAAAGTATGTTGAGATGGTTTGGACATATCGAAAGGATGAGTGAAAGGCGATTAACGAAAGAAATTTATAGAGCGAATGTGAGCGGAAGTGTCGGTAGAGGGCGTCCAAGGAAGAACTACTATGACCAAATTAATAGTATTTTTCAGAAAGGTCAAATTCGGAGCACTCGTAACCGAAGAAAGTGTATGAAGAGATGCATGAATGTGGATGAAGCGAAAGAAGTATGTAAGGATCGTAGCATGTGGCAAACAGTGGTCTCTGCCTACCCCCATGGGATACAGGCGTGAGCATATGTATGTATGTATGTATGTATGTGGGTGTTGTTTACCTCTTCGGGGCATGTTTTTTGTATCATTTGTATCTGGAGTTGTAATATAATATTTACACGTTATTACTAAAATGGAAGTTGGAAAAGTGGAAGGGAGGCCTTTGCCCAGCAGTGAGACACGACAGGCTAATAATAATTACTAAAATAACTAATACTAGAGCAACGTAATGCTCTTCATTAGTGGGGCAGATATCAGTAATGGGACGATTATGATAAGCCAACAATGTGTCTGATATTCGTGTAATAAAAGCAGGCGATAAAACACAGGCTGCACCTTGCGCTTTGTCAGCCGTGGTCGCAGATAATGACGATCATTACCATTGCGCCGCAAACTGCGAGGATGACGCAAAAACGTTTAATAGCACCACAGGCACGTACACTCGTGTTCCTTGTGCCATGTATAATGGAACACTGGATTCTTGGCAATGAAAATTCTCACCCGTAGCATTCCTTCTATTCTGACGTCATTCGCCCTTTATGCAACAGACCTTCAATTTCTAGTTTAAAGGCATTTTGATGGTCATCATCTCCGTGGCCTTATCCCATACATTGCTGGGGTCGGCACTTGATTCAACCCGATATGACTGATCACCTGATTTTTATACGAAGCGACTGCCATCTGACCTTCGCAACCCCTTTTACGAGGAAAACCTGTGATCTGGGTTAAACCAGTTGTCGGACTATTTTGGGCCTCCGACTGACCTGTAACGATTGCCAAAGATGATAAATTAGCAACCATCAAAGTAAAGGCATTTTGATGGTATCACTTTAATGTCTATGTTTCTAAGTGTAGACTGTATTGTGTCATTCAGCGCGGACGGATAATAACAGGTTTAATAGCAATTATCATTAGTTCGCAGCCTTGAAGACCTTGTAATAATTTGCATCCTACGCTGTACGCTCGCTTAACAAGAATATTGTTTATTGAATGTTCGGCATTAACAAGTACGCTTAGTTTAATTATTACAAGCTTCCTGCCAACCAAATGGTTGGTGGGACTATATTATAGTCTACGTAACATTTATGAGTTCCCGAGAGATGTTGATTTGTTTTTGGTCCAGGGCCCTTACCATAACCTCTTATTGCCATGATAGTTTTACTCTTATTATGAGACAGATGTATATGACGTGTATAAATCTGTCACTGTCACACAGCTGAACTAACATTGCAATAAGAGCTAGCAATAAGGTCCCTGTTCTCCCATCCTCGTAGATTTATTTATAATTATCCATTTAAGTAACGGTAACGAAATAATGTCGCCATAAATATGTATATTCACGCGAATTTGTAATCATTACGTTTTATTAGAAATAGTTTTCCACCGCGGTTTCACCTGCTTGAATGTGCACTTGATAAAAAAAAGTATTAAAGTAGCGTAAGTAACTCTTCGTAACAGCAGAAAAAACAGACAGACAGAAAAATATGTTTTTTCTTTGTCAAATTATTATAGTAGTGAAACAAACAAGCAGACTTTAATTCAATTTCATTTGTCAGTATAGATATCCACTTACTCTAGGCGGAACGATCTCGCCATAAATATGCATATTCACGCGAATTTGTAATGATTACATTTTATTAGAAATGTAATACTTAGCAATTTCTTCATAACTGCATAACTCCAAAGTTTAGAAATCCGGTTTAGAGATTGTTACTACTATACGTCGGGTGTCGTAACCTTGTTTGCATGTTGGGTATCTATGTATTCTCTTGACATTTGCGTGGGTGGACCCGAGGGATCCCGAAGTCATTAACTGTTCATATGTTAATTCCGTTATATATTCCGGTAGTAGCTGGACAGGGTGATATAAAATGGTTTACCATTGTCAAATCAAACTACAGTTATGAAATATTGCCCATTTTAAGTTGTGGTTTTTTGGAAGGTTATATCTGAAACCGCTGATATGATGGTGCTGTATAACAAATTAGGCCTGGGATCCAGGATCATTCGGAGCTGAACTGGGTTGGTTTGAATTAAACACCGTAACGGGCAGTCCTGGTCTGGTATTTATTGGTACCACACGATTGACGTTGGTCACCGAAATATATAGACAACCAAAAGAGAATCTCAACATCGAGATGTAAAATGATAAGGCGCCATCTTGTGAAAAAACTAACTAACTAGCTAACTACTTACAGATAAGAAGACAATAAGCAACCCGCGGTTTCTTATATCTTTCGATAGACTTTATTTTGGGAAATTTCATAGGTGACTTTATTTTGGGGAAGACTTATTGTTTTTTTTAATTATTGTAAACTAAGTGACTCATTACATCAGCTACCTGTCGGTGAAAGACCCGGTTAAATCAGTCCAGTCGTTTCACACATTGGAACTAACAGACAGATGGCCAGGCAGACTAAATAAAATGGTTTTTTATTTGAGTGCTGAATATACCGTTCACATGCATTTAGTGTGATGCAATTTGGAATTATAAACAGAAATTGTAGCATGTGGCAAACAGTGGTCTCTGCCTACCCCCATGGGATACAGGCGTGAGCATATGTATGTATGTATGTAAATTTAAATTTTATTTATCTGTATCGATATTTATAGATATAAATAAAATAAATGCTCCAGAAAACATAACACGCGGGTGACGTCGCGAGTAAAAGCCAGTGTTAAAAGTAATTTATTATACGAAGCAGTTCTCCCAGACACATTACACGTACTTGGTCATAGATAGGGAGATAGTGAATGTTATCTGGACGCTATAATAAGACATCTACTTTCTACGGCTTCTTTTGTACATGCCCATCTTCCCACGCAATTGTTTTAACCGGGCCCATAAATAGTGGTATTATGTGTTAACAGAGCCTAACGACCAATACCGCACCGCATCGGTTACATTCCGAATGACCGAACACTTTCTATCAAAACCATAAAGAATGAAATTAAATTACATATTCGTATAAAAAATTTGGAAATCGATTTCGAAAAAAATTATGCAAAATATTTAACTATTATATTAGGAAGTCTTATATTAGTACATGTGTGGACAGTCACCACTAAACATTAGGTATACAGATAAATAAAATTAATATGCGATTTTTTTCTCTGTATGTCTCTTAGTACCGGTTAATCTCCCGACCGACTTAACAAAACCATCACTTGAAGATAGCTGACGTTACTAGGAGTAACTTTGGTTAGGACTACATTATTTAAAAAAATAATCGATCCGCAAAATAGTGCCACACATGAAATAAAGTCGACGCTGGTGAAACCGTGGAGCACAGTTAGTTATTTATTAAGATTCGTTTTGTAACGCCTTGTAATTTGGTAGTAGATAGGCCCGCCGGCCTAACATTTGGAATAGCTATTGACCCTCTACCCGCATTGTCTCATGTCTTTACAATCACATCCGTGTTGGCAACGGCGCCATCTGGATATTCTTAAACAATATCGTATTACATGTGTGTCAGTATTCGTTTGATTTGACATTTACGAATATCACCTACATTCTTCATCTACAAAATGTAATTGGGGCACAGAATACTAATAGCTCAGCATTCAGATCATAGTATGAGTCTCTTAGCGAGAAGAAAATGTGATGATTGTTACTAAACATATTTCTTATGGATTTGTAGGAACTCATCTGTATAAAATTAATGTTATCACTGCATTTAACAAGGCAAATGTTTGTAAGACAATACAAAAACATACAACCTTCACCTTGCCCTCTAGTGGCTCTCGTATTTAGAAGATTATTTTACTTTCCTATCGCTCATTATTCCTTCCAGGAATAGCGATTGCACTTTAGATGTTGATAGAACGACGTCCGGAGCCAGTAAGCCTATTAATAGCTTAAAGATGACTTATCTAGCTTAAGATATCAGCGAACTAGAGATAATCGGCGTTTGCAACATGCATTACGTGAAGTGCATCTTAATGTCACCGTATGATGAGCCTATCGAAGGGACTCGACTTGTGCCACCGGCCTGGAGCGCACGTGTCGGTATTTTTAGCTCGAGCGACACCCGGGGGTTACGTCACGTGTAACCGGATTAGTCGAAAATTATCAAAACTACCTAACACAACGCTTCGTTTAGGAAATCATTCGGCCATATGTGATTGGTCTGATTTTATTTCTGTTGTCGCGACACTCATGACGGCTCCATTATTTTGATATCTTTAGCTCTAACACGAGTAAGAGAAATATAATTTATGATGTGTACAATTAAATTTGGAACGTTGGTTATGCTCTGCGTTCCAATCTGGAAAATCGATTACAACGGGATTTGCGTCTAGCTTTCGAAGTATGTATATTAGTTACAACATCATTAATTTAGTGCTACACGCAGGTACCCACACGCGTTATGGCATAGTTTGAATATAAGCGTATTTCGTAATTGAGTTTGGTTTTTGTATGTCACCGAGGCATTGAGCTAAACAGCTTGTTCAAACTTGGATCCAATATAGGCGACACGGCTCATTTGTTTACGTCGACTTTTTTCCCCAATGTTTTGTCTGTAAACTTAAACTGTGTTCGTGTTTTTGGGAATTGAAAGGTTCCTATTACGTAGCTCCAACTTATCGGGAAACCATTTGTTATTACAATTGCAAAGCTGTCGTAGTCATTATGCCTTATATGTCCTGATTTTATCGTTTTTAATTCCGTCTTGTTCATTATCATATTCCATAATAGTATAGAGCCAGTGTATCGGGTTCTTTAAGATAAACGAGTCGTGGACATTATCAAAACTTTATGCATCAACAAACATGAGGTCAGCAGTTAGCTGTGGTGGCGCCATCGAAAACATTACAAACGGCCCAACTGAATGGTAGTCCATCGACCTCAATGACATAACGCCCCTCGATTGGATTACCGACAACTTAACAGCTCATCAATTACTTGTCCAGTATTTCCCACTGTACTAATGCTATAATTGGATTCCTTACAACCTAATTCCGACTGGAATTTGTTCCCCAGACATGCTTGCTTACATTTGTGACATGTGTCTTGGAATCCTGACAAATGATTTCATTTCGTCATGTATATTGGTGAAACCATTAAAATACATGGGATTCACATTTCATTACGATGTTATGAAAAGAGATAACTCCTGATGCAATATTCGCAGTTAAGTGATATTGGCTCTCGTATTACTAAAAAACATACGAAAGTACGGATATGGAAAACATTGAATATTACATCAAATCAAAGAAAGTTTATTGGAGTAATTGAATTCCACTTTCACAGAATAAGTGTAGTAACGACAGGTTTTAGAGAACTGGATCGATTTGCAAAACTTTCGTGTACAATCAGCAGCTACGGGTTTTTGCGTTAGAAGTGGTATTCGGTGCGATAAGCGGCAGTGTAGCAGGTTCGGTTACACTCGATGACTTGTGGATTGCGTCACGTGGGTACAGTTAGCCAATTCTTGCACTCGTGTGCACACTAACACCTGAACACCCTACTTGCAGATGTTTACGCCTTCTATTAGCGATCTCCCGATACATCGCACTGCCACCGGTTTATGTTTGCTATCCATCAGCACGGCTATTGAATTGTAAAAAAAGGAACACGAACACTTGTTTTACTTTTGTCTATTTGTTCCGGCCTCATATGGAAAGCACTTCATTGAGGTTATCTGTCCCTACAATGGTAAGATACTTACGGTGAAGTACCTACTTCACTCGGAAAGATCCGAAATAAATAAAAGAATATCATAAAAAGTTAAAAGACTCTGTTCTTTTCTGTCTTGTTATGTAGCGGAGCGTATTGTAACTTATACCAAAAATATAATAACAAATAATTGTAATGATCATTTAAATTATAAAGTAGTGTTCAGGATTTACTAGTAAGTCTCAGGTTTCAGTGATAGTGACTAAATAGAAAGTCCTCAGTCTATAATCAATCTCACGCTTTAAACATAAAAATAACACGCAAATGCCATTTCATACGGGTTACCGAACATTTATTGCTGATCTATCAAGCCAGTGAAATCATCGGATTTCGAAAAATACGCGATAGCCAAAAAGCTCATAATAATCGCAACTGTTACTACATCATGTATGTTACAACAAGCTAAAATATAAATCGATTGTAAAATATCTGCTTTCTCTTATTCTTTTGATAAACTTGAAAAATCCATGTTGTGTGTGTCACGATGTCATTATAACAGCTGATCGCGTACCGATACTCGTTTGAGGTGCCGATAATGTTGATGATGCGCGCGCAGTGGTGCACGTCGGTCACGCATGGTGGCGCCCTACGGATGCGCAGGCGCGCCACTACTGTCAAACACTTTCACATGTCATCAATATAAATACATTTTCACCCATATTCAGATTCAATCGCTGTCAATTTATCACTGATAATTTAATCAGCTGCAGACACAGCTCTTAGAAGATTGATTTACAATTGTCTATGTTTTCGATTGTTAGACTCACGCCTTTTGCAAGGATGAGCAACATTTTAGCACGCCTATGTAGTCTTTGTCACGCCTATTCCGTGTCTTTTGATCTCCAGATGAAATAATTGTATTAGTTTCATTAAGATTAAATTTGAACGCCACACCGTCTATGTGGGTTAATGATATGCTTGGATCTAATGAGGTGGTGCTTATGATCCCGCTTGCATAACGTGCTGCAAATCAGCGACGTCGGTTAAGTTCGTTATGTTTTGCCCTATTTTTTTCTTTTTGTAAATGTAACGTAATTATTCTTACCAAACTAAATCAGACCATCGCGAAATCATTTCCTAATTCTTTTTTCTCGACGAATTCTTAATGAATTACTACATTACCAGTTGCAGTTTGTACCTTTAATTGTACTATCTTTATCAGAAAAAATGTTGCTAATATAAAGGAAAAATCAATGGAAAACATTGTTTCCTTTACGTTTTCATCGCGGTCCCGTTCTAGTGTTTAGTTTATGTTACGCACACGTGTTTCTAATTGACAGAAAGATAGGTTTGTTAATATATCCAGTGCACGGTCTTGATTTAAATAATTTGACCCACTTTTTAAGTACGTTGGGGTTGCTGAATCTAATTTATGTACCCTGCCAGTGCTTTCTTTATATAAATACGTGCAATTTTCAATTATTGTGTTCGAAATTAGATGGATGTCCTTGTTTAGAGTAGAGTATATCTATAGCTTTCCGTGCCGCCACGTACTTACCTTAGTATTTGAAGTGTTTCGTCGTGTTGTCACTGCGCGAGGTGATAACCAAATATGGTTACATTTACAGTGTAGTGACGTACGTAGTCCGCATAATTACTAATAACCCTCATTTTTTATATCCTTCTAACTTCACTACGACGAAACTGATGCGTCAAGCAAACATAATACTTAGTATATAAAATAATGGGCGATTCATTCATAATTTTCTTACTTTAAACCATACGCGTTGAACCAATTTTTGTGGGGCCATATACATTTGGAACACTGGCTGATAATCTATCTGAATGCGAAATTCAGCCGCTGACCGTAATCAAATCGAATGCTGTGACCGCTTAGACACACTTTTACTGCTTGCCGCGGTCACGCTTTCGTAAATTATCTTCGAAACTTGCCAATAAATTAGCTTAATTCAATATACACCTACGAGTTCACCTTGTAATTGTTTTGTTTTAAATCCCGATTTTTCGGTTTGTATATTGAATACATACTTACTTATCTAAAAAACAATCTCAACCTTTGCAAAGGACGGACAACATTATTGATTGTATTCAAAAGTTTATTCGTAACTCTTTTATGTTAATTTTGGCATGTCATCACCAAAAAAGTCTTTGCGTACTTTGTGAATTGTGATAAAAACGAGGTTTCATTTCCTGAAATAGATTAGATTCATATTTTGTAATGTCAATCGTTATACATCAACGTCGCTTGATGTGTAGGAAATGTTCAACCAAGCCTTCCCTAATGATCCATTCATATCTTCTATAACGTTAGGGGGAGCCACCGGCTACCGTGACTCACGCGTCACGACTCACCATTCTGAGACACCATTCATTAATTGCACTTAGCATTAGACAGCTCCAGCTGGGGAAGTAAATAACTACAGGAATATATCAACGTAATAAAACTATACATTTAACTAAATGTATTCTAGCTTGCTATAAAAGAATGACCTCTAACATCGCTTTCTCTTACCACAAAATTATCAGCTATTAGTCATCGAAGAAATTCTAATCAATTTAATACGATCTGTTGTGTATTTACAATGGAATTGATTCGTATATACGCAAATTTAAGGAACATTACAAACATCTCTTTACTGATAATGTATGTCTGACTGGGTAAGTAGGTTCACGAGAAAGTTTTAAACGGATGTCAGCAGTTCATGCCATGTTCAAAATTCGTTCACTTAAACATTCGAAGAGTCACTCGAACATAAGCAAGGCGCGCGAGGTAAGAACGTGAACGAAACCGGGTCGAGAAGACGAAGCCTACTTGCAACAGATTCCCACGCCGCGATAGCCACAGAACCCAAAGAACTCAAAGGAAAAAGAAATTGAAGTGTTTCGTTTTAATTTGCTTAATCTTAAATTCCCAATAAGTATTGCTAGTTCTTCAGAATTGTGCGTGGCTAATACTTGACCGTAAAATAGTATGCCGAGGAAAATTAAAATAATTGCTATGTGATGTGTGTACATTGAATCTGTTTCTAGCTCAATGTTAACGATCAATCATTCTCCCGTAACAATGAATTGTTTTATATTTAACAAACAATAGCTCCGATCGCTCCTAAAAATGCCCTTGACAATCTCTCGCAAACAATCTGGATTATATTTCAACATCAGATTTTAAACATTTTATGGACAGGAAACATACCCCGTCATTACTCGACCGAGTCCTTTATTAGAATAGTGGAATAGTGAGCATAAATCTTACCGTGAGAAGGCTATTGTTTAATTCCTTCGAAGTGTTCGACGGAGCGCAACTAGAGGCCTCGTGGCCGAACTGCCCAAGGCGTGTTATGACTCAGATCTCTCCACTTTATGACTATCCATCCACCGTAATGCCACTATTTCGTGGTCCGTAAAGCTCATTGGTAATTATAAAGTCATTATTATCAAATTAAATAACATTTCATTGCGTTAAATAATTTGTCATGAATCCGGTAAAAAACATATGTTTTTATGTGTAAGTACGCCTAAATGCTTATACAATTGGTGAGTATAGGCTAGCTTTTGTTTTGGTTTGAGAACGATCGTGGTTGACCATCAGAAGGGTGAAATCCGAAGGCCTTTATGACGCATTGTTCCTGGCGCGTTGCTGTCGGCTTGCAAACCCGTTTAGCTGGATCGAGTTTCCTTCATAAATCCATCTAAAACTAAAGTCTACCTGTATTTTGTACCTTCTGAATCAAACTTCCGAGGGCAAGTGTTATCCGATAAAACTATTATTTTTTAATTTAAACCAACTGTTGACTCTACACTATGTTCTGCCTACACTTGTCCTCATATATTAAGTAAACCTAATGCAAATAATAAATTTATTCATATACATACACCACTACTCCGAAGTCATTCCGGTTGGTTGGGTGGTCAAGTGGTTAGCCTAGTACTGCCTGCCAAATACAGGGTCGCGAGTTGATCTGGCACTGAACAAAATCTGTATGCTCTACGGGTTCTTGTCTTGAATCCAAGAAAATTTTTCGTTGTATTTGATTGTATGTGCGACGCCAACGATGTAGCGATAATATTGTAAACCCTTACTGCTTTGAGTTATTTTAGTTTAAGTGTTATTAATATCTCAGTAACTCTTATTAGAAATACATATTCGTAAAACGCAGTATTGCGTCAAATAATCAATACGACGAACATTCCGATCCAAATCTAATAATATCGAGTGATTATGTATTAATGGAAAACCTGTTTCGATGACTTTTATGAACCAATAACGTCTGTTGATGCGAATCATACTAAAGATGAGTCATTGCCGACCTTTTCCGAGTCTAAATTCGCGCTGCCAACGACCGCGTGCGTCCGCGCAGGATACGCCGCTAATTAATTGATCATTAAGATCGCATTAGTCTGCTCAGATTAGTCCTTCTTTGTACTTGTTTTAACAAAAAACATAATAGTTAATGTTATTTTCTTATGCACTATTCGTTTCCGAAGTAATTGGCTCATAGCATTGAAGTCTAATGGGCCTACGTATGTTCTTTGAAGTACGGAACTCAAAAATAAAACGGACTTGAACTAACCAAACGATTTTACTTAGAACTAGCTGTGCCCCGCGGTTTCACCCGCGTAGACTTAGTTTGTTATAACTCGCTGAACCCTAATTTGTTTTTTTAATAAAAGCCTGAGTTATTCTTCTTGTAAGTTAGCCAGCGAAAGTCCCGTTGAAATCGGTCCACCCGTTTCGGAGATTAGCCGGAACAAACAAAACAGGCAGACGGACATAAAATAAAAAAAATGCATTTATTATGTTAGTACCATATATACTTTCATATGAATTTAGGGAAAAGCTGTTATTTTCGAATTACAAACAGACACTTAAATTTTATAGATATGTAAACGTTGCCGTGAACATAATATAGTGCAGCTACAAAGGAAAATGCTTTCTTATTCAGGTTTATTTGTGTTTGACATTTCTCTTTCTGCTGATACACTTTCTATGCGTGCACACAGATAAACAAAAATTGTTTATTTCTTTTGTTTCATCATACAATGGCTATAGCGGTGTCTGTCGACTTTGCATTTGTTATTTAGTCTGTTTTTAAGCTAGCGTGTTATTTAGTCCGTTTGTAAGCTAAAGCTAGCGTTTAGCAATTCCAGATTTCTATTAAAAATCAAAAATATCATTTTTCGATTAGACTTTTTACAAAGTACTTTCTAATCGTCAGAAAGATACGATTACACAGGATTATACATGCTACCGCTTCGGAAGGTTGCTTTTACTGAGAAGAACCTGGCAAGAAACTCAGTATATAATCTTTAAAAAAAAATATTATATAAGCCCATCGCCACAGATCCAGAGCACAAAAGTCTATTAAAATAAAAAAAATAACTAAAAATACGTATAATTGTGTAGCTTGAGATGACCAGCCCCCACTAGCAGCACCTGTTCACAAGTATGACGAGAATGCCAGCCATCGCCCTCCTCAACCATTATAGAGGGAAGTGAGCGACGATATTAATTGTTTACTCATTGTAAGGTCAGTATGTACCTATTTGGTCTGAATGTTAATTGCTTTACTGTATTTATGGGATGGTTGTGTAAACTTTTTTACATCAGTTACATTGGGGATTGGGGTCCGGGTATTATAGATTTCTCAACACATTTTTTTTTAACAAACTCCGTGTCATCCAACTGTGTCGTTCACGACTACGGTCCAAATCGTATGGAGCGCGTGTGGCATGTTAAGTATCGTTTTGTTTATTTATGCCACCCTTGTATTCTATCCGCTTCGAAGAGCTTTCTTTCAATGATGCGCACGTGTCCCTAAAGCTCTAAGAGCTTATTGTTCCCAACATTGTTGTCGCCAGTTTATGTTTGTTCCGCTACAAGTCTTACTTCCTACACGTTCGGTTATTTCAGATCAACTAGAGGACGTCACGCGGTTACACCCCGTAGTTCCTATTCCTGTGGGAGTAAGGGGATAAATATATAGCGGATATTAATCAGTGATAATGTAGCGTTCAAATGGTAAAATAATTTCAAAATCGGTTCAGTATTTTTTGAGCCAATTCGTTACAAAATTACATACAAAACCTTCCTCTTTATAAAATTAGTATAGATATATAGCTAAATCAGGGGCGTGCATTCCATATAAGCAGATAATTGGTGTAGAATTAACCTACCTACCCTACTTATTGATTATGCTTACCACTCTGAAAATCCAATGCACGCCCCTGAGCTTAATACTCGTAGTGTTAAGGAAATTTTCATGGAAACCTGATGGCAAATGTATTGTTTGCGTGTCTCCAAACAATTGCTTACGTGCCTTTGGTGTTAAGTTTTTTAAATGTGGCTATTGAATACTTAACGGTGTTCACCAATGTATCATTCATTGGTTTGCAGACAGTGTGGCTCCTCTGATTCAAATAAAGACAATGCAATGCAAGTGACTCATAGAGATTTTATTAATTCAATGTGTTGGACCTATTTCGGATCGTTGAGCCAAAATTTGACATTACTTTATACATACATATGCTCACACCTGTATTCCCCGAAGGGGTAGGCAGAGGTGTTGTTATCACAACACCCACTATTCACCGAATTTGATTAAGTGCCAACGTGAAAGATGGTGAGTCTATCGCCGTCTCAGGCACTATACATACGTCTTTGAAATACTTCTCAGAAATATGCAGGTTTCCTCACGATGTTTTCCTTCACCGTAAAGCACGTGGTGCGAAATAACTGCACATAAGTTTTTTAGTATAACTCAGTGGTACAGTCCCCGCTGGGATTCGAACTTGCGTCGCTTGCGTAGCAGGCGACTGCTCTAACCCCAAGGCCACCACGGCTTCACATTATATGTAAATGTTACGTTTTAGTCATTGACAATTGCTGCACCTTAATATGTAAATCGACTTGATTCCGATTCGTTTACCTAATGTAACTAGGCGTTTAATGTAATATGCTTGGTTTATCTATTTTCCGAAATTAATTTATACAAACCTTCGCAATGTCCGGCCGTTGACTCTGCTAAAAGGCGTCCATTTCCGACACTCATGCATGTGGGTAGACCAGATTTTTACACTAGCCCACGCACTGACAACACAAATAGTTTGTGATTGAGTTTTTCCATTATGCTTGAGTAAGCTCGCTTAAGACTCACGTCGCATAATAGATACCAACTTGCCATAGAGCCTTATTTTGCGAGTAGTAATCAAGGCTTGTAGTTTATGGTATATGAGACAGAATTTAATCCGTCCATTTTATATGATTTTAATATGTAGGAAGGATACCTCTTATGTGCGTCCTTAAAGTGCTATCTCGATACCAAAATAAAAATGATAATGGTTCTATGGTTTAGCCGTGAATACCTAGCTGCAGCACTTTCCCGTTTATATCAGAACTACTATCCGGTGTCCGCAACTCCGTCTGACCGGTATTTGACTGTTCTTTAAATTTTGGACCATACACAAAATATCTTTATAAATTACTAGCGGTTTCACCCGCGTAGTTTCCGTTCCCGTGAGATTACAGGGATAAAATAAAGCCTATGTGACTCGCTAATCATGTAGCTTTCCAAAGGTGAAAGAATATTTGAAATCGGCACATAAGTTTTTGAGTTTATTCATTACAAACAACACACAAAAATACAAATCTTTCCTCTTTATAATAGTAGTCCGCAATTCCGCCGCAACAAGGCCGGGGTCCGCAACTCCGTCTGCGCAGACTTATCTTTATATTTTGGACAATACGCACAATATATTTTATAAATTATAGACTATGTGCTATTCTGACGGACAACCTATATTATTGTACTAATTTAAATAAAATCCATTCAGTTTTTGCGTGAAAGAGTAAGAAACATACATCCATACGTGCGTACCTACTAACAAACTTTCACGTTTGTAATATTAGTAGGATTTTTATTTATATTAGTACTCATTTCGTTCCTGCGCCAGATGATAGCTATACAGATAAATAAAGTTGAAGTGTCTGTTTGTAATTCCAAAACAGCTTTTCACTAAATGCATACGGTTTGATATGGAAAAACAAATTAAAAAAAAATTATCTGTCTGTTTGTTCCGGATAATCTCTGAAAGCTGATGTAACAAGGAGTCATTTAGGCTAAGGCTTTTATTTTAAAAAACATTTAGGGTTCCGCGGGAGTGAATTTAAATCTACGCGGGTGAAACTGCAGGGCATCGCTAGTAATATAATAAATCGTGCGCATTACTTCGAGCTTGTGTTCTGCCACATGCAAAAGAAGCCATAAAATCTGTGTTATGAAAGCAACTATGTATAATGATCCGTGACAGTTTTCTAAAAAGTTGCCATTGTTTCAAAGACAATAAATTACAAGACAGCTAAATACTTGTCTTAGGTCAAAACTATTTAACAATAGCTATTATGTAGCAGTTATATCAGCTCGATGCGTTCCACCAGGTGTTAACGCTATTTACGTAATACTGAAATAGCATCCTGAATCATGAAGTGAGACTGACTCAATCAATCGGGATATGTGAGTTTGATGAGCTACTTTGATTTAACCCATCCTAAAGATAGAGGAATTCATGAAAACAATCGATATATACTAATAAGTATTATAAATATACAGATTTGTATTTTTGTATGTAACGCATTAACTTAAGAACTTCTGGAACGATTTGGAAAAATATTGAAGTAATGACGTATTTTCATATATTTATCAGTGAGTCACTTTAATCGGCTATATTTTATTCCACTCCACTAGTAATATTATAAAGAGGAAAGGTTCGAAAAGCCTTCGAAACTATTACACCGATTTATAATAGAGTGTAATTAGGGATACTTTATAAAAAATCGGGCGAAGTCGCGGACAAATCTAGTTGTCGATACATGTAAATTCAATTATCCATCATCCTGTTCCATAATGGACTTTATATCTCTGACAGTTGCAGGAAATACGGAACTTTGCAGTTAAGCCTCATTATTCGAGAGACCATCAATTGTATTCGCCACAGTCGCACCTCGCAACTCTAACGTATCTTGAATGGTTTCTCGAGTTACCAGCGTGAAATTTCCTATACAGTTATGATTCTATTCATTCGGTGAATCGCTGAACACAAAAACTTTATATTATTTTAGCAACCGACTGGCACAAGTGCTTAATGCTGTCAGCGTTATTCGAAAGACATTGAACTTTTCGTAATTTGACTTTTGAATAACATTATGGTTATGACTTGTGAAGTTATGAATAACGAATCAAATTTTGTGTGCAGGCATTTAATATATTTTTCTATTCATGATATACCTGGATGGCCAATCGTACCTCGGTACGTTTTTTTTCTTGGATACAAATTAAATACCTTTAGTATTACTTCTCGCCAATAGCTGTGAGGAAGTGTCAGATTGTAATAATATTACCATCAGTAGGAACCACGCTTTCTGAAAATTAAACCTAGCTAGTTTAATACCCGAAACCTGTATACAAAATTTCAGGAAAATCGTTGGAGCCATTTCCGAGATTCAAATTTATATGATGAAAAGGAATGTAGGTCCCATGCCAGTGAAAAACAAGGATATTTCTCAAAATAACTACACTTCTATTCTCATAATTAATGATGTACGTGAACCAAATAAACTGAGACATGGGCCTTGTACAGGTAGACATTGTGAGATCATGTTGTGAATTTCAACACTGACCGATGAGCATGATTCACAACAGGCCAGCCGCGTTTGTTTATCAATCTTCCTCTGATTCAGCTTAGTGCTAGACTTGGCTTTACTCAGAATTCAGACGCGATGAGATTGTGGCCGACAATCAAACATAAAGAATGAGACTGGTTGTATTGTAGAATTGAATAAGGAAATCTTGGTGGTTATTTGAGTCTTGAAATGTTACATAACGTTCAGAAATGAACAAGTACTGCTTTCAAAGTCTAAAGGAACCCTGCACCGTTATTGATGAAACTTGTAACTCTCGAGTTGTTGTAACTAATATTGTTGGGTAGTTTATGTGATAAAACTTGTGGCAAGTTTACATCTTGACGTGACTGCGATTAATAAGTAAGCAAGGTATCTCCGTCTGTGAATCATAAAATATCTTATACTACTTGTTTTTTTTTATTATACGTTTCCTGCACACGATTTCCTTTAATATTTACGGAGTAATAATTTACCTACATGGTCTTTCTTATCGTGTCGATTTGGTTTAAATAAAAGTGAGGTTCTTCAAACTACGTATATTATGGGTCAGTTTGAATCACGAACATATACAAACACTGGCAAAGGTGGCTTAAGTCAGGTTTGTGCCATTCCATTCATTGTTTCGCTCTGCTGACCTTCACGATACTATCGACTAGGAACTGTTCGACTGGTCCGACCACTATTTGTGGACAAATGTTTGCAAAGCTGGTTTGCTGTTTGCCACGCGATTGGATCTTCGATTTTTCTTACATATCTTTCTTTTACTTGAGCATTATTCTTGATTTCAATAATGTAAAGTAATCATTGAGTATGGTGTTATCAGTGAATAGCTTGATTCGATAGGCGACGATGTTTTGTTAATCAATCTATTAGTAGAAGTGAGTATGTAAAAATCACCGCAGAATATTGTCACCTGTGTATTGTGAGCACTGCGACATTTTTGCAATACAATTGTGAAGATGAGGAGAACTGGCATTCGGCCAATCTGATAAAACTTAATAGTACCTCAGAGATAAGTCAATGGCACCCGCCCTCGTAACGCTAACAAGCAAATCGCACGGGTCTCCGCCGGAATGTGTCGTTAATAGAACACGCTCTAATGACGGGTTGAATACGGCCTAAGGTCGCACCTGCCTTTGAATGCGCACCACGTTGTGTGACGTTATGGCATATTGATCCTTGATTGCCGTGACTAGAAATGGTCTACGGCCCATTGTTCTGCTTACCAACAAACTGATTATAATCGTTGTCCAATATACAAGCACTTCGCTAATGTGTATAGTTTCCATGTCTAAAAAACTTGCATAATCCTTCAAAGGATTCCTGGATGTGTGGCATAGTGCAGCATTGTTTAGACAGGAAACAGCCGTAGTAAAAAAATGTAAATGTGCGGGCAGCTGCGCACGAGTCGTTAATTGCGTCGGCACGCGCACAACCTGGTGGATGTGGCTATGGCTGAGCTTTTACACCAAATGTCTGCAATAAAAGTCTTATTAGAACATAAACATTGCACAACTATCACAGTTTTTCATAGAAATACTTTCGGAGATAAAGCTGTTGAAATGAAAAAGTATTTATTTCACCCCAAAAAGGCTTCGAACTGGATTTTAACCAGAGTATTTATGGAACGAGTGTATGAAAGTGTCCAAGTAAACTTATATTTAAACCATGGTCGAAATTCTGCTTAAGCAATTAAGGTGGAGCTGGTTTCGTTTATTTTGGCAAAGACTACTTTTTCTCAAGCTACAGAACCTGTTGTGGATTGGATATGCACCTGCTTTGATTTGAAATGACTGTAACTGGGAACAATAAAATTCTGTTAACTACAACTCTGAAAATGAGACGATACATGTTGATATGTTACATTGTTTCACTAACTTTATTTAGTTTTCACTTTTAACATGCAATTGTACGTGTGTGTTTCTGGCGCCGAATTATCCTTCCTTCTAAATCACTATATTGTCCTTACATAAAATCATTTAAATCACACTTATTGTACACGTAGTCATGATAAACAATATGCATTAGTGTGGATTTTTGCTTGCAAAAATAATCCTGTAATATGACGTTTTCTTACATGTGTTCCCAAAGGGGTTGCTTAACCTCCATTACTAAGATTGAACAGACCCGCGTAGGCAGAACACCAACCTAGCTCAAAACGTAATTCTATAAGCAGTTTATAAGCATTTCTTTATTTCAAGGATGTTGTAGTTCAAGAAGAACGGGATAAGAACTCTTTTCTTGTACAGCTATATCCTGATGGCACAGTAGTACATTTGAGCCTTCTAAGTGCAAGATTTGCTTTATAAAGTAGGTTCTATATAAAGTGAGTTCCGTAATCCAACCGTCAGCTCGTAACTATGTTACGGGCTATTGATCAGCAACATAAAGTACATTAAAGTAGTCAAGTGTGGACAGGTCGAGATTACTAAAATGGCATGGACTCGAGGGACCGGGTTCGTGGGTGGACGGGTCTCACGACTCCAATAGTTTTTCTAACGCCTCCGTCGTTAACTGTACTGAATACCTAAACACGTATGATGCCATAGCATGTCAACAATGTAGGTTTAACTGTTATCGTTAGTATTGATTTACTGTAGTATCATTAAATTCTAAATCGTTGTTAATAGCACTTTCTGGTATATTCATAGTTCGACCAGTCAGTCCAACCCTTATTCTATGTTATTTAAGGTTGGTTGATTATGTTTCTTTGTATCAGTTTCTTTTATAACCATGTCAATTAGGTTATTTTCCTCAGACCAGTATAACTTAAGCATTCAAACCTATCTCAATCCTTCAATATTTTGCATCTTGTTTTCATTTTAACTATTATGAGACACTGTGTGTGAGTTTTTGATATTAAACGTTTCTGATAAATCAAATTACTTTGCAGCAGTTCTGAAACGAGTGTCTTGCAACATATTAGACCATTAATTTAAAACGGTTCTGGCAACAATAAAATAAATCACAGAACGTATGAGTACAAAGCTACATCGAAAGCGCTTTCTTCCGGTTCTATTATCATATCTTGAAATCTGAGGCGATGTATTGAATTCAAATGATATAGACACGTGGGTGCTTCCGAGGCGCCGGCGCTGGCCTGGCCCTTATCTAAAGCTCAGAGGCCTTACTATCACCTCGTATTGCGATGGTTATTCGATTGATTTGCAGTGAAGAATGTATACAGGTTATATACATCTGTCTCCCGCAGTGAGTCGCATTAATGTCGCAGATAAGAGTCGATGGCACGGCCTCTGTGCGGTAGACCTCGGGCAGACCACTATTGAATGGCGGAAAAGTGGAATCATTCATGCCTTAATCCTAATCAGTGTCATGTTCACATTCGTCTATTCAATAAGTTTCTAGTAAACAATTGTTGAATTTAATTCTATCAAGAATTAATGGAAATTCATTCAGGATCTAAGTTTTGTCAAATTCCAATCCTACCGATTTGTACCTATGTAGTTTTATGAAATTTTAGGTGCAGTAATCTCAAGCCACGAGTATTACAGGGAAGCGTGTCTATGAAGAAAAATAAAGTCGTTTGTAAAGTAATTGAGACTGCGTTGTTTGGATCACTGTCTATCATGTTAGCACGTAAACAAAATTGGGTGTTACAACTTATAACACACCTGCGAATACCTTGGACAACTCTTCTGTGACGAGTACGCGTAATTTACAAATTGTCATGTGATGTGACTTTTAATCCTTATAAATATCTTTACTATATGTAAGCTTATTTTAACGGGGCTTATTAAAGTGTTTTTGCCTAATTATTTTATTATTACGCATATTTTGCAGTAGTATGCGGATTGAATGTGAAATTCAGAACACTAATTAGGGAGGGATTTGCTAATGCTTACCTAACAGACATGACCTGTGTGTGATGTGTGTGAGCATGTGTACGTACAACATTCATTAATATTGCGTTATACAACTTCATATCTGTTTCTGAATTCCAGATCGTTGACTGTTAAAGGAAAATGCTATTTATTTTTGGAATTGAGAGTGAGTGTAATGAATCACAAGTACATTATCCTGTATAATTTGATCCCAGATTTATATAGCGGAATAATTATAATGGAAAGTTCTGGTGTCAATGAATGCCTATCAGGTTATAGCTGAGCACAGGAAAACCGACATCTAGCTTCGGTTACACTGAACAGAATCTGCGTGAGAAATTTTCCAAACTATGTCATTACCAGCCGTTATACTTTCAAAGTTGTTTCTTTCTTGATTCGGCTGATGAAGGACATAAGAGGTTATTGAAACACCAGTTGACGTGTTCAGTGGTCCGTAAATAAATAATTCCAATTATAGATGGATGGTGTACACAATAGGCCGGACGTTGTGATGCACTAATACATTTTCCTTTGAACTAGTTGTTGCCACAACAGTCGCTGATGTTGTTTGTGTAAGGGGTTTGTTTCGTTCCGAGAATCTATCCAGTTTTCGTGCTCTCCGTGGAGGTAATTGAGCTTTGTTTTCTTAAAGGTTTCAATCTGTGAAATGAGAAAGTTGAATGGTGTGCGTGCAAACTGAAGCATATTTTTTTGTCGATTTATCGCCAGGCTCATCTTGAAAAGGATATGTTTTGGCAGTTAATTAATTGAACATATAGCCAGGCACGCTATGGTTGAAAGAAACCGGGGAACCTTTCCAGTAGACTTATCCTAAATTTAACCATAACTTTATGCTACGAGGTAAAGTCTACATACATGACTTGAGTTATCAAGTATAAAACGCAATTCACAATTTTTCATTGATTTTAAAATTCCCCTTGTTTCCCTTCCATCTTGGTTGTGGGCTTGGCTAGTCCGTTCCGTTTTGTTTATATGGGCTAGTTTAATTCAATTAAGTCATTTGCCACCCCTTCGTCATACCCTTCTTTATTGCACTGGTCTTTAAAGAGGGACAATGTTTACAGTATTTTATATTGAACTATGTAGTTTCTTATATGACTACCATTAATGGTTATTTAATATGATTACCTCCATTTACGAATGGCGTAATCTAAGTAACTTTTAAGTATAGGAGTACCTAAATAAGTACAAAATGGCACGCACATAACATTGATTATTACTATCATTTATCGATCTGCATTATTCCACAAACATGATGGCTAAACATTGTCCGGTTCATTTAATACAACTACATTTTAAATAAGTCCATGGTTTGTCCTGAGAAGTAACTAAAACCTACATTTCAAACAATTTATTCGTCCTTTTACGAGATTGACAGCCGACTTGTATAAATTACTTTTAGAAATGCGATAATTCTCGCTTTATTATGTTCGTTTAACAGCCAGTATTTTTCGACCTTCACTGTTTGTTTGATGTTAAAAATGAAAACCATTTGGCAGTGTTAGCAAATGGAATATTGTTTATAACGTAGTTGAAGCCCGGCCGTGTCTCTGTTTTCAAATAAAATAACACAACTGATCGTTTGGTTTATGTTATCCGCAGATTATGTGGTTATGTAATGATCCATGTATTCAAATATGATATAATGTATCGTTTAAGACTGGAAAACTATGGACCACGAAGAAAGATATTCTGATCTGATGATGGTGTTATGGAGCTGCATAACGTTTCATTGCGTGCGAATAACAATCGAACGCATCGCCCGTACTAACAATGATTGCACATTTTACTTGCCATTATTAGAGATCTGTTTTGGGTTGAGATGGATGGGTGACGTAACTAGAATAGACGTGTGTGTCAATATGGGGAAGTTTTAATGTGATACCAGACTGAGAAGGTGAAAAAAAGGTTTCTCTAGTACCCCTAGGCCCTATCACGAGTTTGCCACCGTTTTCCTGACCTAGCGTCTCGCCCAATTGAGATTGATGTATGAGAAATTGTGCAGCGCCTCCGAGCGGTGACTTTAATAAGTAAACTATATATATATATATATATATATATATATATATATATATGCTCACGCCACCCCAGAAAGGTCTCCGAAGGTTACAACACCTCTGATTGCCCCTTCGGACAGCAACACCCACATTTCACCGAAAATGATTAAATTCCAACGACACAGAGGATGACTCCATGGCACTATACATACGTCTCTGAATTACTTCTCAGACATATGTTTCCTCACGATGTTTTCCTTCACCGTAGAGCACGTGGTGTGAAATCACTGGGATTCGAACTTGCGTCGCTTGCGTAGCAGGCGATTGTTCAAACCCCAAGGGCACCACGGCTCCTCCGTGCAAAACTCTTAATAAGGGTACTGGTATGGTATGGACAGTGCTGGAGAAAATGCTTTTGTAAACTATAGAGGAGTTGCGTGAAAGATGATAATGTCTACTTGTAGCAAGAAAGTGAATACAGAGTTGTTACAGATATTTTTAAGATGTTGCATAAGAAAAACTTCATTTCATAGGCATCAAATAAGTTGGGATAAAGGCTTAGGAGAAGATTCCATAGATTTACTATTCCTTATGCGTAGATACAATTTGTTTCACTTGGTACTAAATTGCATTCCATTGTAGAGCAGTCGTTTGCCACTTTAAAATCAGAATATAAAGTGGTTGAAATTGGCTCCCGGCATCTATACAATTGTAAACGACAAGAATCAATTGCTTTTACTGTATATCAGGGTTCATAATAACAATTCAAATTCACCTTTCATGTTATTTCTAAGCGTCATCTCATAAAGTCTTTAGCTCCGTCTGCGTAGCGTCTTCTAGTTTTTTTTTCAATTCACACAATATCCTTATACATTATACGTTATAATAAGGTATAATTTCGGTTATTCTGATGTGTAAAGCTATATTATTGTAAAGTTTCATCATAATCCATTGAGTAGTTTTTGCTTGAAAGAGCAACAAACATACATCCATATAGTGATATTTTTTCGAAAATGTTAATTTGCACAAATACTTTTTTTTTAGATAAAATTAATTTTATACAGTTACATAACTAAAAACCTTACAAAATAATGTTATAACTAACATATATTATTAAAAGGAGTCCCTGTAGGCAAGGTTCCGAAGATACTGGCAGCATTCCCCCTTTGGATGGCAAGACTAATTCTTTGACCGAGGTACCTGCCTGCTCTTCGGTCTCCTGTGTTGTCGACTAACCTTTTAGTTATTTCTTTACAAAGCCTAATAGCGCTAGGACCCCACGGACCAAAGGTCTCGACTACGAATGGGACAAAGTCATATTCGGAGCCCAGACCCCTGTATTTACAGGCTTTGGCATACATACATATATTCTTACATAAGATTGGGTAGATTTGGCAGAAGAAACCTAACCCAACAGATTTAGCCTCGAAAATAGTGTGAAAGATGTTAACGATTTAAACCTAGATAAGATTTCTGAATTGACGATTATACAAAATACACTTCTTAATTATTATAAACCAAAAGTAATCATAGCTTTATATATTTCGTAACACATAATTTGAAAGCATACACAAAAATTATTTCAACCAAATAGGCAATAAAGCGTGTTTCAAACTAAAAATATAATCACTCTAATATACTCTGATAGTTGAAACTATAAGTACAGAACCGCAGGCATGAGGTACACGAACACGCGAGCGAGGGCGAACTTTTAACTATTTGATTGTCTTGTTTCAACTATGAATGTAATCAAAGTTAATTAAGTTTCTCCTCCGTGGGGCGTGATTCGATTGATAATTTATTTAGCTGTGGGTGCTAATTAGTCGGATGGATGTGAAGACTACGCCTTCGATGGAGCATGACGGTTCTTAAATACTTTCCCTTTTTCCGTAAAATTCTCCCGAGGAATGTGTGCGTTCCGTGCAGTCAATTTCACTCGTACATCTCATTTGCCGCACTTTTTCTATCGTTTTTCTCATACTTGGTATCAATATCAACTCGTTAATCAAGCTATTAACGTCTTTAAGTAAGCACGACTATTATTGGCTTTGCTGCCGTGTTAAGTTAATTTATAATGTATCATAATTTTCAGAATTGTATATAAAGTTTTCAAAAACATCAGATCGTGGTCCTACCATGATCTCGCAGGCTTCGTATTTATTGCCATTTTAATAATGTGACAGATGTTTCTATCTCGTATAAGTCTGTCACTGTCACACATCCGAACTATCAGCTATAAGAGCTTATCTTAAGGCTTCAGATCTCAAATACATAGGTTGGAGTCTAGTTAGTCATTTGGATTTGTAATTCAATTTAAAAAAAAATACATACATATGCTCACGCCTGTATTCCCCGAAGGGGTAGGCAGAGGTTTTGTAATCACAATACCAACTTTTCACCGAAGATGATTAAGTGCCAACGTGACAGATGGTGAGTCCATCCATCCCCGTCTCAGACACTATACATACGTCATTGAATTACTTCTCAGAAATATGCAGGTTTCCTCACGACGTTTTCCTTCACCGTAAAGTACGTGGTGTGAAATCACTATACATAATTGTTTTAGAAAAACTCATTGGTAAAGGCCCCACTGGGATTCGAACTTGCGTCGCTTGCGTAGCAGGCGACTGCTCAAACCTCAAGGCCACCACGGCTAGTTCATAAAAATATTAGATACCTACTTGTTCTTTCTAAAAGTGCGTTCGCATTTGAGACATCAATAACCACTTGACATTGGCGGAATAGCTGTACTCAAGCTCGTCGCCATTAAATAAATAAAAGGCATCAATAACGTTGGACTATATCGAACTTTTTCAAGACAAACATGTAGAGCCTTCATAAAAACACGACGTTATGAGAAATGCACCTGCAGGGCAGCAGGTAGGTGGAGCATGTAGTACAATTATTAGTTCCTAGATCGTTTCTCGATAAACCTGTCGGCCTAGATCCGTTTTAGCCATCGTGAATGTGACGGGTGTCGGTGTAGGCAATATCAATATGCCGCGCGGTTATTTGTGCGGCCTACATCGCCGGTGAGCACTCGTGATCGTACTGCATTCCTGTGTAACGCAATTGCAACACAGCCTGCGGAAGGTCGTCTAAACGATACTTATTGTCAATTCGCTATCCAACTTCATAACTGTTATGTTGTTTTGCTTAATTAACTTTCGCAACACGATTCAATTTGAATATCATTTCTCAGAGTAATATCGTTTTATGTTTTGATATAACGATCTCGTAACTACACACAAGTTTACGTGGATGTAATTATTTTATAATTTTTTTTTTGATTTGTACGGCATTTATACCTCTGGGTAGTATACTAATTGATACGAATCGTACTATAAATTAAACTTGAATATAAAGATTTTTTGTAAATCGTTTCCAAATAGTATTCTATGTATATATTCACATGTTTTGAGACGCTGGTGTGTTATAAGTAGGACCCCAATAAAACTTTCTTCTTTCACCAACATAACGTACAGCAGTGCAGATAATACCTATAAAGTTTTTCAAACGGGACACGTTGAATTAACACTTGTTCGTAAACGATCCTCGACGAACTAATTAATCAACAGCTGGAAATAGGGGTTTCAATCGCACGAATTGCGGTTAAATAAAAATTATCTGCGTCATTGGTCCGTGGAGGAAAGGCTTGTATCTAGTTATATACTTTGAATACATAGGACAGTGATAAAGGCAGTAATTACACTGCCACTCATGACAGACTGATAATTAAATACCAGACTACGGTTTCTTTCTTGATCTCGTATTTTAAAGTTTAATTGCTTAGGGTGGGTAGGGATATTGTCATATGCGTGATTGAGCTATGGTTTATTATCATTTTGTTTCTGGCGTCGGTACTGGATTCAAACGGTGTAGCTGGCCTCTTGCCATTTAAACCAAACGACCCTCATTTGACCTTCGCATCATCCTTTAATATGCTCACTTGATTTTTTCCCTTGTGTACTTATTGTGGTTAATAATATGATGTACATAGAATATGTCTGTGAGAAAAACTTAACACGAAATGTTAACATGGACTTCCATGTGTGGAACAAGCTCACTAGGAAATAGGAAATATAAATAATCAATATCTAAGTGATGTTTATTAGAGGAATATGATTGTAACCAAATTCCTTTGTTGTTTCCAGGACAGTCTCCGACAGCTGGACTTGTCCCTCCTCTCTGAGTTGTGGACGCTGAGCGAGGCCATGGCGTCGTGGCGCCGCCAGCTGGAGCGGGGCCCGAGGCTCCGGCCGGCGCCGCCGCCCCCTCCGCCTCCACACTACCTTAGAACTTAACTCCACACCATAGAGTTGTGTATTGTCTAAGTCGTGCCGCCGTGGATCTAAGATGCAGTCCAGTTTTGTTAGAATTTAGATTTTACTGTTCTAATGTTATAACGAATTCCAAACCTTTAGAAAACTAACTGCAGTGGACGATAAGAAATTCATTGATACATTTTATGCGAACGGAAGATAATTTGCTAGTGGATAAGGAGTGTTTGCCTTCATTACAAAGACTACCGAGACTGCTGCGGTATTGCTCAATAGCATTTATTCTCGTAGAAGAAGAGAGTCGAGATATGTTTTTGTTATCAACTGACCAGACCACTGTGTCTGTTATAATGTGGGATCTTATCCTTTTAACTTGATACTGGTCACGAGGTATTGTTTTTTCATTCGTTCCTTTATGAGTCAATGTCTGGCACCATACAGACATATAGAGACATACTCATAAAATGACCTAATGAAAAAATCATAACTAGTGATGTGACCTGTAACTCACCATTAAATAAACTCACTTGTACCTTATTCGTCAACATTACACCTGGTCTGTAGGTCTGAGAGTTAACTACAAAAATGTCAATGTAACCTTGCCTCGACTAAATGCGAATAAATATTATAAAGTGTACAGCATGATATAATTCTAACCAAATATGTGGGCTCTGACGTGTCATGATAATAACATAGAAAGGCAGCTTTGTAAATGTTATGATAACAATACTATATGTAAGCGCCGTCACGACATTTGAGCGCTCAGCTAAAGTAGTGGAGATACTGCGCATGTATTTTTCGCGATGGCTCCCTACAAGACCCGAAAATGTTATGAAATATCTGTACCTCGCGGTTTCACCCAACGCTAATATTATTTTCTAAATAAAATTAACCTAAGTTACTCCTTGAAACATCAGCTATCTGCCAGTGAAAATCGGCCTAGTCGAGATGGCGTTACCAAGGGAAATAGGGTTTAATTTAATATAATATACTGCTACGCATTCAAGTTCAGCGCTAAAAACTCGCTACGGCACTCATACTTAGCTAGTTCCTACAGTTATTGGATGATGTGTAAAAACGTGATTGTTTAATTCTGTTTTATTCTGCGTCATACCACCAGCAAGCAATGAATGTGTTCGCCATTTTTACAACTATAATTTGATTGAAGACAACGCGTGATTCTAAAAATATTTAACATCTGGGCCTCAACTGGAATTGGAATAACAAAAACGAACAGCATGCATTGCGCGTGTCGTGTGATCTCAAATCATTGATGACGATAATACAGTAATATGACCTCGATACAGGGGGCCATGAAATACGAAGTTTCGTTACGTTGCGGAAAGTTCGCAAAGTTCCTACCACGTTGCTTAATCGTTATAAAATTACGTGCGAACGTGGTCCGCAAGAAAATTCCTTGATGTTATATATCAAAAACATATTTAACGAACGAATATTTGAGTCTGATAAAAATAAAACGATACTATTATTCGTTTGATTTTCGTTCGTATGCGAAGTTTTGTTTTCGGAGAACGATGGAATATACATTTTCTTGATGTTTATAATGTGCGTGTTTCCAGTCATAAATCTGGAAGAATTTTCATTTGGGTACAATTACGACTGACTTTCGTAATGTGCAAGCGGGCTCGGAATATTCGAAGGGATACTATCGTATCTCTTTAAGAATTAATAATGTATGAAATAAGTCAGATACAAATGAGAATTCTTCATGAAACCAATATGTACCTAATAATTTTGCGTATGTATATCGGGTGCACTGTATTAGAAAACCTTTTTATTTGTTAAGTGTTAAAAACCGTACATTAAGTTTTCGTAAATAAATAGTGCGTAAATGATTTGCCTTTTTTTTCTCAAATCACAATTATGTTGTGCGTGATCATACTCATCTCCAGGAAAGGGAAGATTTTCCAGCCAGTCGGGTGTCATGTCCGGGGAACCGCGACTTCAGCTGTTCTAGTCCGAAACTTGTATATATATTGCGCGATTTAGGTTCTCGTGTATTTGTACTCAAATTTTGCATTTGTTAGCGAGTAGCGCCATCTATGTAGAGAGTGGAGAAACGCTGCTACACCTACTTTTCATCTATTTACAAGGGATATCTGGAATTCAGGTTGGAACATGGTTTAAACAAGACTAGACTAAAATTAGACTGAAACTATGTGCATCCCTTTTGAAATTTGTATGACAAGAAGAGATGGGTAACTTTTGAACAAAGGACAATCTTAGGCGATTTTTGTATGAGGTACTAGGCTTTTAGTTAAATGTACCTACATTTAACTGGCATGGCAGGTAAGTACCTGCCTAAATACATTGAATTTCTGTGGCTTTAGCTTTTTCCTTTTTAATGAAATAACATGATATCTCATTAATTACAAATGAATAGCCAGTGAAACTTCGGTTAAGATCAGTCCAACCATGTCAGAGATTAGCCGAAACATACAGACAGGCAGGCAAACATTTTAAAATTGTTTTTCATGTAAGTACCGTTCGTACATAACTACGCACTAAGTGAAAAGCTGTTAATGTATAATTATAAACAGGCACTTACATCTTATATATGCGTATAGATTTATTTTCAGTATCTACGACACTATGAATGGAACACATTTATTTAATAATCTCTTTCATAGAACTTATACTACTTTCAAATAATAAAATTGACGTCAAATTTCCATTTTCCAAGCTACCCTGAAAATCGAGATTATTCTCTCTGATGTAATATAATTGAATGTAAACGTAATTATTATTTTATGTCTGATAAAAGATTCGGTAAGATAAGCAATATGATGTTCGATCCTAGCTTGCAACACTGAAGGAGAAAGAAAAAACAAAATTACTTGTTTATAGTTGTTCATTTCATTCATTCTATCTTGACATTTGATTTGTTGAGTGAGTAGTATTTATTTTCAATTCGGAAAATAAACAATTTTATTTGTATTTTACGAGAATAATTTATGAATTATAACTATTTGTTTTGCAGATCTAATGCGAATATAATTGTTTCAACTCATGTCACACACCTCATTGCCTTCAATCCCTGCCTCTCAAGATACTCCGTCCAAAATACCTGAGAGCATTAAGGTTAGTACAGTTTTAATTTAGCATCTAAATAAACTATGAGGATACACAGGCTTCTCTACCTTCTGACAGAACTTAAGGACCTCTTTTAATTCCGGTTATTTTTATTTTGTCGTAATATATTTCATTTGATGAGATCTGAAGAACAAATCTTTACCTATATTCCCCAGAAAGTAATATCAATGGAAAAGGAAAACGAAACGAACGCCAATCGTAAATCAAGGATTGATCTCAACGCCCTTCCGACGCGCCAGTACCTGGACCAGACAGTGGTTCCAATATTACTCCAAGGGCTCTCGGCCCTAGCCAAGGAGAGACCACCAGACCCTATCAACTACTTAGCAGCTTATTTACTCAAGAATAAAAGCACATTTGAGAACACAAACTCCGGTGGTAATAATAACCCCCCTCAAAACCCACAAACATAGCATTTTGTGGGGTCCTTCTTCCAACATTAGAATATTACCGTGCCTGTCATTATACATTATACATATTAGTATAAATATAGTAAGTTTATATTTTAACTGACCAGAATATAAGCAATATTGTGTGAATTTCAAACAATAAGTTTGGATTTCAGACTTTCTCCTGTACTTTTACTAGTAGATGTGTCACACGCTGACACATATTGCAAATGCAAAAGGAATTGTAACTTAATTTTCTCACTCATTACGGCAATGTTGAACACTCAAATGTGATTGAGAGATACTTATTTTTCAATTTATGCATTCATGTTAATTCTAATGATGCATTCATGTGAAATTGTTGATGAAGAAATTTACTCAAAATTGTCTTTGAATCACAAAAGTTTTACTGTAGTAATTCTACAGCTATCTGCCCTTTACCATTGTGTTACACAATAATGTCTCTTACAAATTTGCTCAATTTTTATTATTAAATATTTCAAGCTATTGCCTTTGTTCTCATGTAAGAAGCAGCATTGTATGTACATACAAACTTGATATAAATTAGATTGTAATAATAATGTTTTTCTTTTGGCTGTTGCTTAAAATACCTATTCAAAATACATAGGAAACTCGTAGAACTTTTTTAAAATATTTAGAATATGTCTTATTATATGTGTTTTCAAAATAAAAGACTTCATAAGGTATTGAAATTAATGAGAAGTAATATTCTTACCAACAGCCTGATCACAAATATATTTAAATAGGAACATATTGAAAATGTATTAGTAATTTAATTTGCTATTTAAATATAACACACCTGTTTTACTAAATTGTGTTTTATTTGCACCCAAATCAAACTCTTTTGAGTTTGAGCAAATACAATAGAACTAAATGATATTAGCACGACGCGATCCAGACAGCCTAGAAAGGCTGGTGACTATGGGACGGGTCGAGGGCAAAAGAAGCAGGGGTCGTCGGCAACACGATGGAGGGATGCGACCCAGGCTGCAACGAGGTTCAGGCTACCATCCAGATGGCACAAAATAGAGAGGCTTGGAAAGCAATGTTAATGCAGACGTCGCACCATGGTCACGTCCCTCAGACATGAGGTTACTACTAAGAAGAAGAAGTGATATTAATGAACTAAGCCAAAATAAAAAATCATTCCTTTTGCTCAGTTTCCTCAATGAATTTCTGTCTATGAAGAAGCCAGGAGTCATTGTCGTCTCCACCCTCGTCCTCGGGAACGATAGAGGGGAGTTCGAATTGAAGCACGTCTGTCTCCACACTCTCGTCCGTGAGAGATGGCACGGAGTCGTGAATGGGGAGAGGCACCGGCTCGGGAGGCAAGAATTCCGCCATGTAGGCAGTGACGTTGCGAGCCCGCCAAACTGCTATTTTACCTGGCAAATTAAAGGAAATATCGCTTTTAGCACATCTGCAGTATTAAGCGATGCGTTTGTTCTCAAATCTTCTTCAGGAACATATCACATTAGCAACATACAAGAGAATATGTCTGTTCAATATTAAATATTTCGGTTAGTCTATGCAAAGTTCTGCCTACTTCATAAAGCTTGAATGTTTTATTTTTTGATTGAACGTGTGGCTGATTGATAATGGATTTTAAGTGTTACCTAATGTCTCGTCAAACTCCATCTCCTCTTCTCCTCCTTCGTCGACTCTCTCTTCTTTATCTTTATCTTCCTTCTCCTCCTCACCTTCCCCGTACTCCTCTAATGCTGGGTCCTTGATCAACAAATAGAATCCATGTTGCATGCAGTTAGTGTCGAAAACGAAGCAGCCAGGTCCCTTCGGGACGCCTCTCAACCAAGACCCATGGTAGCGGACTCGGGGATATATAATTTGTCCAGGGCCTTCAATGGTGCCTTCCATCCAGGTCCCCATGAACTTAACTTGGTATTCCGCGAAGAAGTAAGTACCAAGCCCGTGCCGTTTACCCTTGAACCAGGCGCCTTCGTATATGTCGCCGTTGGGGTAGTAGTACGCACCGAAGCCTTGTTTTAAGTCATGCCTCCAATCCCCTTCGTAGCGGGAACCGTCAGGATATACCATTTTTCCGACTCCGTACTTCATTGCTCGTCTCCATTCGCCTGTAAATTATAATGTTACAAAACGAATTCTCCCGTCTCAGTGTGAATTAAAATCGCAGTAAGTACCTTCATAGCGTGATCCATTTTTGAAAACATACAGGCCCTTCCCATTCCTCATCCCACGGCAGTAGCACCCTTCGTAGAAGTCCCCATTTGGAAGTGCTGCCCAACCCTCGCCGTGTCGCTCGCCATCTTGGTTGCGAGCCCCTACATATACCTGGTAAGCAAGCTATAAAATTAACTCTTGCTTACATGATTCTCGCAGGCGCATAGATAAGATAAACTGGGTGGTAGCTAGTAGCTATCCTTTAGTAAATGTCTGACAGAATTTCGTTCCAGTAAGAGAATATATTGGTACAGATATTTACGCCAATAGTATCCTCATCCTCCGGTCCTTCGCCTTTTTCTTCAGTCATTATTTAATTTCAGTCTCTTCAAGTATTGCTTATTTTTGCAATATTGCTTCACTTCACGACGACGATTGACAAATTGATGTCAATAGAAATTTTATGTCATAATATGAACATAAACAATGTCAGCTACTTAAGTATTGAGGTTAATAGGAGATCAATAAAGAAAACATAGTTTGAAAAAATAACGATAGTATTTTATTCCTCACAAATCGAAAATCTCATTAAATTAATAACACATTCCTTATAATCATAACTTACTTTAAGTTTAAGAATTAAAAAAACAAACAAAAGAAAGTGGAATAACAGTCAGCGGTTCTCAAAGGCAAGGAAGAAGCATAAAATAATTATTAATTTTGGGAATTAACTACTAATGCAAAGTAAGCATGAATATGCAGACTAAACTTTTTTCCTGAGAAGCTAATTGGAGCCAGCACAGTAATAACACCGAAGACATAATAGTAGGTACATATACCTATAGAAATAAATCACAGATACATAACAAAATAATTCTTAGCCTCATAAACCTAGTTCATTGTTTAAAAGACACTTACATAACGAATAAATAAATTGCAAAGGTCTCAATTCAAACATATTATGCAAAGCAAGCAAGAACAAACAATATAAATTACGATAATAATCTAATTTTGTACTCTTCGGTTTCATTCGTCCGCTCATTTTAATTTCGTGGCAAGTCAACGCAGGCCCTAAACTACGCACAAGTCCAGTTACCCACTGTTATGTTTGATTTATAAACAAGGTCACCATTAATTCTTTAGGTCATGAGACTGGCTTGTCTCCGTGGCCTCGATCGAGCCGGATTCCGATCGAATGCAACTTTTCTCACACTTCAACTTCACCCACTTAATTCGAAACTTTAATATGTCATCAACGTGGCGGCGCCTGTGGTGGTGCTTCTTCAAGTTTTCCCCATACGACGTTGCACATTTCTCTCACTAATGCTTGCTCTCCCGAGTCCAGGTCAGGCGCAGGCCTCCTCCGCTCCCTCTCCACTCGTTCCCTCACCTCCAATACCTGCAGAGCACGTACTACAGCTTCGGGACGCTCATTAACGCCGCTCCCTAACCCTTTTTCAGCCTCCAGTCGGCGAACTTTTTGCTCTAAATCCTTCACGTATTGAACAGTGCGTTCAGCCAGCTGCGGATGTGTTACTTGAGTTCTCGTGCCAGGGTGTCCAGGCGGTGCGGCGCGCGGCCCCTCGTCAACATTGGCCTCGCTACTGCTGCCGTCACCTTCGTCACGCTCCCTGGCCGCAGTTCTCACACAATTCACACAACTCGTTTCTCTCCTTTCTCGTTCTTCGTCCAAATATAAACACAATTCTTTCAGTTCCAAGTTATCCCTAATTAATTCTTGCTGCTTGTCATCTAGCTCCCTCAACTTACTCTGATACGCAGAAACCTCTTGTCGCATCACTGAAGCTGTGTACCGTCCGAACCTTTGCCATTCCCGCGCTAGCTTACGACCTTTCTGTCGATCATCATCTAAGAAGCAACACAAGTCGCGCAGCTCTTGATTATCTTCATTAAGGCGACGATTAGCTTCTTTCAGTGCTTTTATTTCATCCAGAAGAGCTTGAATCTGACGTCTTTGATCAGTAGACGCACGAGGATTGTCGGGTTCGACCCGTTTTGTAAATTTGAGCATGTCAGCAGATCTCCTGTGAATCTGTTCCTCTTCTACGTTTCGTTGTACTCTCTGTGTATCGTCGGCGCTTCTTGCTCTCGCTGTAGGCTCCACCGGTTCGTGGACGATGGCCTTTGTTATGACTTCAGCTGGAGGCCGCAGTACGCGCAGTGCTCCGGGCGGCAGTGGATACCCAGCGGGATATCCTTGAGGATACTTTGTGATAGGAACGGATCCCCCTGGGTACGGGCCCGCCACCACTCCGTGCACTCCCAGGGAGTAGGGCAGCTTACTGGGGTCGATAGTCTTGGCTGAATACGGCAGTTTGAACTCCTTGGCGGTCGCGTCGACAGTGGCTAGCTTGGGCCCACCCGCGGCTGGCGGAGGCGGGTGATAACGCGGTGGAAAGTTGACCGGTTCCGGGCCCTGTTTACCTAGTTGCTGTTTCTGTTTATTATACTGGCCTGTGTTTTGATTGATTGACATTGTCGTTGGGGCCAATTCACTCCAAGTCATCAGTGCGATCAATGCATCGCGGTGGTATCTCGAAGCTCATTTCCAAATCGGCACATTGTGTTCGTGCGAAAGCCAGTGCGGCATGAGTTCAACGAATGGTCCTTGAATGAACGGAGGAGGGGAACGCGCCGCCGGCTGCGTAGGCTGTAGACCGTGGCATTCGCGCAATAAACTCGATCGCGAGTCTCGACCGTGTAATAACACTTCTGCAACCACTTTGCCGTGTTAATGTTCACTTTGCTTTATTATTAATATGTTAGTTTTGAGATGTAGTGTTGATATGTGGCGTTGTTGTTTTCAAAAGGCACAGGTTATGTGAGATGTTGTGACTGCTCGTAAGGCGAGACGCGGGCGCGCGCGGGCGCGAGTCTCCAACTGGCCCGGTTACCTGCTCGCGCGCTGCGTCCCTCTCTGCCGCGCGTCTCACCTGCGCGCACGCACACAGCCTTCGCCTATCCATTCCATTGACGCCGCTATTTTGCTTACAAAGCCCACTCACATTTTTACTTCACTTCACTGTACAAACAAAATCAATGTATTTACTTACTTACATTCGTCGCGTCCTCATCAGCTTGACATATTTCGCAGGGTCTGATCTGGAATGTAGATAGGTAGTACTTACCTACTCGTATTGAGATTAATCGTTTGATCAGAATCACTTTTATTTTCTAGAGCATAGACCTTCTATTTCACATTCATACCTACATATACTCACGTATGTAAGTATTCTATGGGGGTAGGCAAAACCACCGTTCAATTTTACATAACAGCATAAATCCGTAAGAGTGGGTATACATATGCCTATAAGTACTCAACCTAAACTTAGTAAGGGTTCAAAGTTTAAAATATATATACCTACCTATTTACTTATCCAGATACGCATGTAGGTACCTCCAGGGACAAGTACCATAATAAGTGGGTACACTTTTATTTGGAATAATAGCTATTAATTATGCGGTAAGATTCCAAGAACTTCCAAATCACTTATGTACTTAGATAAATTCAGCGTAGTTAAGCAACCCTAACCCTAGCCAGTAACTGTCAATTTATCACAATTGGCAATCGTTACAGTCGGAGGCCTAAGAAAATTTGACAACTGGTGATCTGGGATCATAGATTTTCCTCGTCAAAGGGGTTGCGAAGGACAGACGATCAAAATCAGTTGATCAGCTGCATCGGGTTGTACCAAGTGCCGACCTCAACAATGTATGGGATAAGGCAAGGGAGTTAATGAGTTAGATAAATATTGAATGTTTACTAACTCACTTTGTTTTCCATACACACCATTAAGTTAATAGCAAATGTGTTTTACGATAAGTGAACATTGATATTTAATTAAGCGGTAAGTAAGTACCGCTTCATATACAGACAGATTCAAATCTGCTGCAGCTGTCTTTTCTTACGTAAGAAATAAAATTACCGGAATATAACTTTCAACCAATTCAAAAAATTTAATTACGAGACTTTCCCATTCTGGTATTGTAGGTAGTATTAATTTTATAAACCAAAAATAATATTAAACTTATGTAATTATTTTGTAACTAGGTATAAATATAAATTCGAATGTAAAAACTCGCAGAACGAAAATAAAAACGCCTTGAAATTTTATTATAGCAAAGAAGTTAGTTTTGTCAGGTATAAGATAATACATAAATATATATATAATCTACATAAAAGAATGATTCTATATACGACTGCGCAGAATGACAATCCGTTATGTATAATTTTCCTGTTTATTGCCATGAACTAAATTTGCAATTTTATTGCACCACACGAAAGGCATCCAACATGGCAATCAGAGATTAACGAAGTCTAAAAACTAAACAAACGACACCAAACATAGTTTAGAACAGTTTTGAAATTTGACATTACGCAATTTAAAAATGAAATCCTCCCGCATTCGATTTTTGCGATTTATGGTCGTAAAAAATGAACGAATTTCCATTCCACAGATAAAGCACTAAGCATTACACCTATTATAAACCGCAGATACACAAATTGCATTACGCACGAAAAAGGTTACCTACCTCCACAAAATATTTTTAATTCCATGAGTTTACGTAAAGGTTGGTGGTATGTGCAAGCATGTCATCGGTGCCTATCGTACGTCGGGTTGGTTGTTCCTTCGTTCGTTTATTCAGTGGCTCACTGGCTGGCAAGGATGACGGGCTTCGGCGCGCGACTCGCGCTTGTCGCAATAACAGCACTCTTCGTACAAGGTACGTGTCTGTTGAAATTATTTGGTTTTAAAACTACTACTTATGCCGTTAACCCACATGTCGGTTAATCGTGAGACGGATTGCTAGCAAATTGTTCAGTGATTTATTCATAAGGTGTCGACCATTTTATCTACCCTCAATATTTAGATCGTGTTTGGACCCTTTGACAGTATGAAATCTGATTATTCAAACTAAAGGTATGTGGTTTATTTAATACCTAATTTACTAATAGGGAACAGAAAAACGTGTGGAAATCTAAGTTATATTCTATTCTTATTAGCTTGATGTTTTGTTTAGAAATAAGTTTAATCTGGTTTTGAATAATAGGTTACCTATTTCTCGAACAAGGTATTTTTTTGTACAAATGATTTGTTTTGCAGATTAAGTTTAGTTGGTAATAATTACACCACTAAAATACGGTGAAGGGAACTTCGTGAGGAAACCCATATAAGTACTTACCTACGTTTGTGAACAAATGAAACGACTTTTGCAATTTTACAATTGACACATAATTTTCAGTGATATTGTGCGACTAGCAGCCCGCTTAGAATTTTCAGGGCATGAAGATAAGATAAGAATGTAATTCCCGATTAACATTTTGGAATAAATAAATAATACAAAGGAGCTAAAAGCGTGCTCTATGCTCTGTCTAACCCGGGTTTGGACCTACTAAATTTGAGCTTCAGATGACTTAATAGTCATAGAGTACTTGGTGCCCGCAACTCCGCCTGCGCAGAATTTGACTTATCTTAATATTCACAAAATATCTTTGTGGTACTTCGATGCATTAGCTATATTATTGTAAAGTTTCATTAAAATCCATTCACGTTTATAATATTAGTCGGATTATCATCGCAGTGTCTCAGAGTCAGCGGCACCCTATCAAGGAGGCCCTGTTCCTTCACAACGACACCATCGCTAACGCCAGCTTCGAGAACTGCGTGTGGCGGCGCGACAGGGAGCCCTGCCCCGACGCTGATGTCAAGCTGCATCTCTACACCGAAGCTGAACCCGTGAAGAAAGTCGTAAGTAGAAAAACCTTTGCCATTATTGACCGCGGTGGTGACTAGAAGTACTGTGCCACGAGTATAGGATTTGACACGTTCGAACACTATTGCTCGAGAAGTTTTTTTTACAGAGTAATTACTGAGTTTCTTGCCAGGTTCTTCTCAGTAAAAGCAACCTTCCGAACCTGGCGGTAGCATGTATACTCCTATGTTATCGTGTCTTTCTGACGATTTGAAGTACATACTTTGTAAAAAGTCTAATCGAATAAAGATATTTTAGAATTTTGAATTTGAATTGTATTTGAGCTTTTTTATGGAGACATATAAATCTCTTCTCTCGCGTCTTGGGAGCTTTATAAGGTTATACAAAACGAGGAAAAAACGCAGGCGATATCGTCAACGTTCAAACATGTTCAAACCTATACTGGGGCACTGAACTCTTCCTGTACCTATAGGAAGAATCCCAAATAAAATGCCAAAATTAACCACATAATTTTGATATGACTCCGTAACTGTTATTTAAGTAGTTAACTATTCACATACCTATTCATCTTTGGTTATCCGTTTCTGATATTTACTTAAACATTGTCTATTAGCTTACTAATCTAATATTGATCAAATAAGTATTGATTGTCTTAAGAAATCGTATATTATTACCTAATTTGTTTTTATATTTTATTATATAGCCTTTAAAAAGCGAAAATAACTATTTGCACAACATTGCATATTGTCCATGCATCATTGAACCTTTACCTTAAAATTAATAACCTAATAAAAAAGTATAAGTATCTATTGTAATGTGAAGTGAATAAAAACTTTTATAAATATTAGTTATAGGTAGATATTAATACAGATAGATGATAGAGAAATAAATTTAAGATGGAAAAATACTATAATAACTCTAGTACCTAGTTGCTGTGCCCTAACAGGGTTTATGTTCGTTTACTTAGGATACCTACCATTATAATTAAGATTATTTTGTATATTTCATGTAACTAACATGAATGCAATAAAATATGATTGTGAATAAGATTTCGTATTTAAAAATCACGAATGAAAAGACGCGAGCTTTTTTCGCAAGGAAAGTGAAAGTGACTTCCAATGCATTACCTAATATTGTCACTGCAGCATGACGGAAGGATGACTATACTACCATGCAACTAACACCCATGTGTGTGTACTAAAACTAGGTATTAAGTTACATCGTACATTGAGAGCACGAATCGCGATCACATTGCGACACTTTGTGCCTTCCATTATGTGGGCAAATACTCACCAGAATACTAAAAGGGCATATCATTTTGTCGAGTATTCTAACAATTTTGTTTCTGACTCTAATATTAATATTTTTACTTATTTGTAATATGATTAGTGTAACTAATTATAAGTGTTATCAACGTACGACAGTTCATTAGTTTAGCTTCCTTAAAATCAATAAAGAGTTTGACAATGTTATAAATCGATACATGTTATAGAAATTGCCGTCAGTTTCAAGTGGCACCTCTTACCTACTGAGCTACCTACCTAAGGAACTCAACCTAAGGATAATAAATATTTCGAAGTCATAATTTACTTAATTCTTCACTTTTTCGTCCTGTCTCTTTCCTTTTATTTTCTCGTATTTATCTTTTACAAACCTTTCTTGATAATCACGTGGTAGCGAACTTATAGACCAGGAGAAAAAACCAGGGTGTCTAATAAAACAAAACAATCTACTTATATGGGATAGAAATGTGATCCCAACTACAGGGAAATGTATTTAACTTTCTTGATTTATTCATTAGTATATAGGTAACAATTATTAAAATTACTTCTCGATTCGATTTAATCAAATTCTAATCTGAGTTTTCTGATACTACCTAATATCGCCTGGTCTATAAAATGAGTTGGAAAAATGCGACCTGTTTAACAGTACTTGTGCGTATTGGTGAGGAAGTAAGCCAATATGTAAATACTATGTAGAAAACGACACTTGCACTTTCTCGCGCCTGCGCCGCAGGTACCTGCGATGAATGTAAGCTACAAGGTGATTACGATCACAACTCCCTATAAACTTAAACCTCTGCATAAAATACTGCCGCTATTGGTTTTTATTGAGCTGGTTTCTCCGCAAGTAGTTAATTAATTACCTATAACTACTTGCTTTCTATGAGCAGTATAGTTAGACTAGACATAATTAGCCGTAGTGGCCTTGGGGCTAGAGCAGTCGCCTGCTACGCAAGCGATGCAAGTCGAATCCCAGCGAGCCCCTGTACCAATGAGTTTTTCTAAAAACTTTTGTGCAGTTATTTCACACCACGTGCTTTACGATGAAGGAAAACATCGTGAGGAAACCTGCATATGTCTGAGAAGTAATTCAAAGACGCATGTATAGTGGCTGGTGACGGCGATGGACTCGCCCTCTGTCACGTTGGAACTTAATCATATTCGGTGAAATGTGGGTGTTGTTACAACACCTCTGCTTACCCCTTCGGGGACCCTTCTGGGATGGCGTGAGCATATTTATTTATTATTTTTATAGACATAATTGTAGGTTAGCAGTCTTCACAGTGTAAGGATACCAACCTAAATAAAGTGTTCAATAAGTAATAGCTCATTGCTTCCCATAAGACAAGCCGTAGGTTTGTTTGCGACATTTGAAAAAGATTGAGATTCTCTGGTTTCCAATGCACCACTATGCCAAAATATTGAACTGTAATTAAACACTGTGCGGTTTCACCTGTGGTGAATACCCATTCTGTTTGATTGACGAAGCCTGCGATGCGGATCTATGATTACACTATGTTATGTTATGTTATATTATGTTTATTTCTCTCTTGCTGTTTCCATCCCTTTTATTTTTATTTCTTCTTTCCTCAACTTACTTTACTTTCTAAATTAAACTGTAAATATTAATTTTTCAAATAAATATAATGTCATTTCTTTTAGTTCTAGTGCTACTTTACATTGAAAGAGGTTTCAAGATTAAGTTTAGCTTATGATGTACTTAGTAATGTAATGTACCGACTCTAACTTGGCTATAGAAATGATGGAATTTAAGTACAATATAATTTTGTTCCTGCAAAAAAAGTGAAGTAAGTATACCTTGCGGTGAGGTCATCGTAGGTAAGCTTGCGTTGATATCAAAATTAACTCAATATTGCTTTGGTATCGACATGTGTGACCTAGCGTTGATGTCTAATGCAAGTAAACTTGCGTTGATAGAAATAGAAATAGGAATGATTATTTATTAATTCATAAACATATCACCCAATTTTCGATGTAAGATAACTTTGCATTGATGTTTAATATATGTGGACCTACAAAACTGTCCGTTCCAAATACAATACATATACGGAATAGGTAGGCTCTGTGTATTTTCCTCTTATCGCAACCACGTGCAGAAGGCAGATTTTGCAATAAATATGGGAATACATCATGAATAATTAACTAGTTATTGCGCCATCCATTGTTGTGAATTCCCACGATCGGGGGAAAACGTTGTTCTACACCTTTGCACCTACACATGGTGTTGAGTTGACGAAAAAAGGTGGTACAAATTATCACTTTGCTTATCCCTATGCCTAGTCAGCAGACCATGATTTCAGAGAGAAAAAAATCGACGAGTGCGTTGTTACGGATACTTACTAATATCGGAATTTATTTGAAATCCAGCTGTGCGGTTTTACCCTGATGTTTTTTTAAATAAAAGTAGCCTATGTATGTCACTCGTGAAAGCCGTTAAAATCGGTTCAACCGTTTTGAATTACCTGGAACAATTAGACAGACGGACAGACAGACAAAGAAAATTTTCAAATATTGTTTTTTTTATATCAGTACCGTATACTTTTTAATGTACATTTAGTGGACTGCTGTTAATTTGGAATTTGAAACAGACACTTTTATTTCATTTATCTGTATAGATATAGATGAATAATGATGGCAGTCGCTTTGTATAAAAATCAGGTGATCAACAACATCGTGTTGAACCAAGTGCCGACCCCAACAATCCATACATGGTCAGGGAGATGATGATATCAGATGAATGCGCATTGGATGGGCCATGGTCTAACGTAAATTTAATAGCGAATCTATTATGCAAACGAAATATTTGTTAGTGCCCATTTATTCCGGAATGCGGGCACATTACCGCTAGCTGTCCCAGAGGCATACTCCTCCAGCGATCAGTATGGGGCTTGCGTACTCACACTGCTTTTCATTGCCTAAACAGTAGCGTGACAGTTCACTAGGCATGGACGAAGAAAGGACCTAGTCAACATGAATACCAATGTTTAGAGATTGTAAAAATCGTGTTTGATATGCGGGTTGAAATATCGAGCTTCGCGCTTGTGAAGTACCAAAAAAATCGTGATGAAACCTGATTAAGCATACGCCTGAAGAAGAGACAATGTAGATATGGGAATTGGTGCTATTGTTAAAACTGTGCTATTTAAATTTTGTGAAAAATATTCTCTCTAGTACAATGCTATTTTTAACACAAAATTAATTTAGATTAATTTTGTTGCTTTGAAAAGAAGATAAGAATTGTTTACTTGGATGCCCCAGTCCAATTTCCAAAAAAAACCAATCCAAGTGCCTCAGTATTTTTCATTCTGGATAGCTTAAGCGACTCAATCCATTAGATTTTTTGTTCAATGCTTAAAATTCAGCAGTTTGTCATCTAAAACTACCTCTTTCTTCTGATTTTATTGTAGGCTGATTGTATAGCTACGGCGTTTGTATGATCCTTTGCACAATATAAACAAAAAATTACGAATTGATAACGTCCGTCTTGAAATTGGTTAATGTGTAATATTTCAGGTAGACCTATACAGCGAGGACTGGCTGCGGCAGAGTGGCTGGGAGCCCTCGCATGAGACCATCCTGCTGGTGCACGGGTACGCGGGGGGAGACGACACCTTGCCCATCATTGTGCTCAGAGACGGTGAGTACTTATACCATCATCTTCCTGCTTCATATCCAAAGTAATTTGAAGTCGACGCCATATGATTCTAATACTTACCTGGATTTTAATATCTCTACGGTGGCAATAAAGGTAACCTAAGTACTTACTTAGACTCCAGACCCAGAGAACGCGGAAAATCATCTTCACCGCAGAGCTTGGCATACTACATTTAAGATCAGCCTTATAATAAAAATTTTTGACGACAGCTGCGTTTATACTGGTACATAAATCTCATACAAATATTGCGGGTGACGCTAGCAAGTATGAATTTCTAAAACGGTGTATGATCAATGCGTTTTTTAACCAGAAACATCTACCTAAGTATCTAAGTAGGTAAAGTGCTTTGGCACAGCTTTACGGTTGACAAGTCTGAAGAAATTTTACAACATTAGAAAAGACAGACACAGCACCTGTTAAGTGACAAAACAAAAACCCTTCGACTATTCCGTCTGAAGCTATACGATATCAGTTTGGTCGTAGAAGGCGAAAGTTGTTATGATCCTGCGGTGAAGTTATAGCACACCCTCTGCTTTCTCCGCGATAATGAGTCTCAGCTCAACGACCGCTGCACTTTTAATTTAGCTTCCATACTTATGTTCTTATTATGTAACATATGTTCGATTTGGACTTACTAAAGCCTTTTCTGCCGGTTAATTACCTGTACGTGCAATTTCAAATCCCTAATAGGGAAATTTCCAATCGAATTATGTGCCTAAATAAGTAACTGATCGAAATTCCGTGTATTTAAATTTCCATCTTATTTGAATTTTTAATTGATATCATGCGGCTGGCAGCGATACTTTTCAATAGGGGCCGGGACTTGAACGTAGGTTGCTTTACCTACACCTCAATTAAGTCAATACATATTCAAAGGTTGATGAAACAATTGTGATTGCAGCGTACCTACGGCGCGGGGGCTACAACGTGTTCATGTTGGAGTGGGGAGCCCTGTGCCAGCCTCCTTGCTACGTGGCCGCCGTGCACAACCTGCGGCCCGTGGCGCGCTGCGCCGCCGAGGCCCTCGGCCTCCTGCGCCGCGCCGGCCTGCGCCCCGACCGCCTCACCTGCGTCGGACACTCGCTAGGGGCTCATCTCTGCGGAATCATGGCCAATTACCTCACGTTCCGGCTCAATAGGATCATTGGTAAGTTGTGCCTAACTAGATAACGCATCTGCTATCTCGTTAGACAGCCTGAAGCGAGGCGAGGGGGTTACGCTACAAAGAGTAATCTGAACCCGCTTTTCTCCCATGGTCATCTGTGCCTTTCCCCGATGCCGGTCTTAAGAGCTGATATGCAGCAAATGTGTAGATGCCCCAATCAGCGTTTGCCATTCTTCTTCCTTCAGGGTTGGACAGAATCTGCAGACGTAACCTAAGATAGATACTTCGGTACTGCACGCAGACTTCCGAGTCTGCATGCTAAGGAAAAACTTCGTTCGCGTCAATCTAGCAGGTTCCACTAGGTATGCCACGTGAGCACAATAGCAGCGAAAAGGAGCCCTCCCCCTTGACGATGATGATGGGCTCAAATAGTAGGTAACAAATGTGTACGGTCTCAGGACTGGACCCGGCGCGGCCGTTGATCCGGTCGGCGCCGGCGCTGCGGCTGGACGCGGGCGACGCGCGCGCCGTGCACGTGCTGCACACCAACGCGGGCCGCTACGGTGAGGCCGCGCGCCTCGGACACGCCGACTTCTGCCTCAACGGCGGCCGCAGCCAACCTTTCTGCGAGGACACACTAAGTAACATTCCACTTCTCAATTGTATTCGTTGAAACCAGCTTTCTGTAGGTATTTACGGCTACATGTACTTATCTTGTCGCGCAGTGCACATATTCCATAGAGACTGCAAGTGCATTCACACATATGCCCTGCAACTTCTTCTCGAGTACTCGCGCTCCATAGTCTGTACTCTTGTTAGAGCGTGCGTGAACCCGTCGGTGAGTGTTTGTGTGTGGGTGTACTGCAGCGAGCCCTATATGCGCTGTGGAATTCTTACTCATTGCTATGTATGTCCTTCTAAGAATGCACCTTTGCATTTTGTGGTAATGACGCGGGAGTTGTAGTCCGAAACAACATGTGTTCACTTCGGTTCAGACAGCGTGTGCTTAGATAAGTCTATGTACCTGTAGTAGTGAGGTCCATCATTATTAAGATTGCGTTAATTCGCTTTATTTTAGCGTCGTGTGCCTCCATTACAAGTATTGTAGAAAAAACTTATATAATCGGAATGACACCAGGGTCTGCATTTTTTCACGCTTCTCTAACAGAAACGATACAAAATATGAGAATGACATTATGTTACTTGGCAGATGTATGTCATTACCATACATTTTGTACCGTTCTATCGGCGCAAGAACGAGGGAATGTTCCTTTGTCTAGGCCTATAGGTATTTGGGTATCGTTTCAGACGAGGCGCTGTGCAGTCACATCTGGTCGATCTGCTACCAGGCGGAGAGCCTGTTCTTGCGGCGGGCCGCCGTGCCGTGCGGGCGGCGCTGCGCCGTGCGAGCCCCGGCCGGCCGCGCCGGAGCCCTGCCCGTGCCGCTGGGGCAGCCCGCGCCCATGACGTAACCACACATTCATATCATTATACCCTACGGACTAAGCTTCATAGTCGCGGTGCTCTGCATAACGACACACAACATCACACGATCAAATACTCCACTAGAAACCAAAGCTTGTCGGGGCGCGCACTCGAAAACATAGGCTCTTGATTTCACGCAAACTCCGAATTACAAATTGCGGGGCAATCGCAGCCCGAAGGGGCAGTCATATTAAAAGTATATTGACAGATAGCGAGTCTCTTAGGTGGAGCACTTTAATTAGAGTTCCATACATAAAGGATAAAACAGGACCCTATTACTAAGACAGTATTTATGTTGCCGCTATAACTAGCGAAACTAAAATGTATATTCAAAGGGACTTCTATACGAGATATTTTTTCCGATTTTGTAGATAATGGTACAAACCCTTCGTTCGCAAGTTTGATTTGGCCGGTTTTGTTAACGACAGCATAAGTTCATAAACGCAGACTAGACAGATTGCAAATGAAAAATAGACATATCTATAGCATGACCGGCGCGGGACCTATAATAATTAATTTCACCATGTAAACCAATATATACGTTCCACAGTGCATCAGGCGCGTATTGCCTCGAGGATACGACGCCTCCATTCTGCCCCCACACGTCAGGGCTGCAGGAGGGCGACCTGCGCTGTTGTCTCGAGGACCAGTACGCTGTTGCTGCCACGGCTGATCCTCCGCGCAGCAGGCCGAGGCCTCAACGTCCTGGTAGACCTATCGTCCGTTTACGAGACCGCGCACATCGCTACAATGCCACTGATGGCATCATATACTGACATTAAACGTCAGTCAAGTTGACAGCGTATGTCAGTGTCAGTTTCACACCTAAATGTCAATCTCAAGTTGACAACAGATGTCAACGTATGATATTGATCAAACTTTGGTGGTAATGTTGGACTACCAACCAACACGGTAAGTATGGTGTTAGATGTAAGATAATATTAACAAATTACAATAAGTAGGGTTAAAATGTGAAAGATTGAGCCAAAGAATCTCTTACCATTTTGAATAAATTATTTATTTTTACCATGGTGTTTTATTCTACCGAGTTGAACAGAAAAGATACTTACTTATTATGCAATCTAAACTTTCTGTAATTACTAGTTACAGATAGTGAAGTTCCGATTCAAACTTACACTAATAAGGCTAATAACTCTAATATATGCCATACTAATTAGTTAACCAATAATTTTTAAATCAAACTGTCAATCTCATTACTCGAATTCTAAAGTTCATTCTTCATGGACATAGTCCATTTGAATTTGAGATACATTTAGAATAATCTTTAAAGCAATGGATATAGGGTTCAATGTTGTCAGCTCTTGTTGCCGGACATGAGTAGAGAGAGAAGGGCTGCTTTCTCTTTCTCTTTCTTCCTTACGATGTCCAGCGATCTATTGCGCCATGAGCTCTTCCGTAGCTTAATGGGACGGCTGCCCACGTATCGACCTGTAATAAAAGATAATAAAATGAAGAAAAAAAAAGGATTTAACGGGGTAATTGCAGTAAGGAGTCACATATATAATGGGGTAATTGCAATGTAACCTATAGGGGTTTAAAATGGTGTATTGTGGCATTTGCAGTGCAATAGGGGTCACTTCCACTTATTACGTAACAGAGTAGTTTCAGTGTAGGATGGTTAACGAACGGATTACGTATGACGTCACGGGGTAGGTGCAATATGTACAATACGGCTAATTTTCACTAATGACATAATGGTAACTTGCAGTGGGTCAGTGGGTCACAAATGTTAAAATGATATATATAATTAAGTTTATACTGTCTGTCAAATGTAAGAACCATGATAACCATGGAGTTTGAGTAATAGCCTGCGACGCAAGTTCGAATCACAGCGGGGCCTTTACCAATGAGTTTTTCTACAATCTCATGTGTCTCAGTGATTTCACAGCACATGCTCAGCGGTGAAGGAAAAATGTCGTGAGGAAACCTGCATATGTCTGAGAAGTAATCCGGCGATAGACTCCCCATCTGTCACATTGGAAGTTAATCATCTTCGGTGAAAAGTGGGTTTTGTTATTCCTACCCCTTTAGGGAATACAGGCATGATCATATGTATGTCAAACGTAACTAACTTACGTAATAAATATATGAATATGAACATGAATTGGTAAGTATGACTTATATCATAGCCTTGCCTACTTCAGATGGAACTCTGTGTTTTGTAAAGTATAATAATTTCCTTACCATCCATCTCCTTCATAGCTTTGATGAAATCCCCAGGGTCCTTGAAGCTGACAAACCCGAACCCCTTGCTCTTGTTCGTGCGCTTGTCTCGGACCACCTTCGCCCTTTGGAACGAACTGTACTTGCTGAATGTGCGCATCTGGGACAATTTTTATAATATGAAATGTACATAATGCCTGGCTGAGTTTCTTGCGGGTTCGTCTCAGAAGGCTGGTTTCCGAACCAGTGGTAAATTTTAGACATTCATAAGTGCCTTACTAGGGCCCATACTGAATATATATTATTCATTTTCATTTTCAATACAGCTTCGTACTGAGTTAACAACAAAAAGCTTGCAACATATTATTAAGAAAGTGGGTTGCGGTAAAAAAAAATTACACAAGTTAAATCATAAACAGATTCTGCCTAATCAATGCATTCTAGCACAGACATATATAAAGAAGTAGAGTGAGATAAACTAATTTTGACATCCATATATGTGGAGTTGATGAAATGAAATTGTATGCGATAATGAAAGCCAATGTTTAAAAAGTTAAAAATGGAAGTTAAAAAAGAAAAGAAGAGAGAAAAAAGAAAAGAAAATTAAAAAGAAATGAGAATGACAGATAAGAAAGACGAGGGAAGACGTGAACGATGAAAAACAGAAGTAGTATTTTATTTTAATTTTATTATGTTGTAAAGAAGACGAAAAGACGAAGTAAATATATTGAAACGCTTATTATACTTTTATTAAATAACTTTTATTATTGTTCGGTAAATTACACGAAACTACATTATATGATATGCGTGCTCACGCCTGTATCCTATGGTATTATTATCAAGTTTCATGAGTGTTGATTACTTACTCTACAGGAAATATTTACGCGCGTGAAATTTCTATACATAGTGACAATCAATACAGAGTATAAATTATAAAAATAATGAAAATTAAAACAAGATACTCACAAGTAGTTCATCAGTGACGTCATTGCCTAGATCTCCACAGAACATGCGGAAGTCATCGTCAGGCCAGTCCAGCAACGTCACATCCTCCCACACTTGACCACCAGCTGTGCGCACCACCTGTTATACAAATTCAATAGTTTAAACAAGTTGCTGAGATGGTTGCTAATGTTGAACTGTTGGAGGTGAACTATCTTGCTGCAACTACCTGACTACCCTAAATCATCATCCTTTTGACAAAACTGCTAGGTAGTATAATTTACCTGGTATGAAGGTACTGATAAAGGCATTCTCAAAGTGTAATTACCCAAATACCACAAAATATAATTATTTCTGTTGACAAGACTTTAATATATGGCTGGTATTTTTTTCCTTCACTTCTCTCCATCCTGTGAGAAGAACCAAGAAACTCAGGACCTTGTACATATTATCACTGACAAAAACTCCAGCTTGAGCTACAATTTAAGAGAAGACTTATATGTAGATGAGAAGACTCCAGCATTTTAGGAATATAATTTTCTTTAAAAAGTATAAATTTAAATCACCATACAACATTATTTTGTCTGTTTAACACTTTTGACTGGTATGGACTAATTAAACTCTGATGGCTTATATACCCTAGTTCTGCCCCCAGTTTCACCTGCATAGATTTAGTTTTATGTAATATATCGGTTTAAAATTGACAAAGTTTCATACAAATTTTCAGCCCCTATTTTATCCCTTTGGGGGTAGAATTATCAAAATCCTTTTTTAGCATCCGCTAACACCTATGTTATAACATCTTCCTGCATGCCAAATTTGAGTTTGATCCATCCAGTGGTTTGGACTGTGCGTTGATAGGTCACTATGTCAGTCAGTCAGTCACCTTTGATTTATATTTATTTTTAGATAACTTTAACCCTATAAAGATCCAATTTATAGTATTTGTAGACAGTTAGAGAAAAGTCAATGTTTTGTAGTTAGCTCAAAAAATCCCACAGTAAATAGGGTTGCGTCGCTAGTTTTGTAATAAAAGAAAAAGCAAATAGCTACCTTCCTATTCTTCTTCTCCTTCTTATTCTTGGGCACGGTCGGTTCGCTGGAGATGGGAGGCGGCGGCGGCGCGGCGGGCGCGGGCGGCGGAGCCTCCACCGCGGGCTCGGGCGCCGGCTCCGGCTCGGGCGGCGGCGCCTCTCGCTTCTAAACAACCCACGCATTTCAAACTAACATTACCATCAAGATACAGAATTCAGTGCCCTTATCAAGGTTTGCACCGTTTTCGTAAAATATACTCGTTAGTGTCACCCAATATATTTGTATGAGATATATAAGTTGTTCATGACACTGTTGATGCTGTAAAATTTTTCATACAAATAATCGGCCAAGACGCTGGGAGTATGCACCATACATAACCCACCAAGTGCAAGTCAGACTCGAGCACCAAGTGTTCCATACAATTATCTACCATAAAAAAATAATGTTCGCTGTATAAGAGCCCACTTAAGATATAAATTTTCTTGTTTATTAGTATTTGTTGTTATAGCAGAAATGAAAATCCATGATATGTGAAAGTTTTAACTATTGTGGACCATAACATACAGTTTGGTGACACACGGACAGACAGCGAAGTCTTAGTAATAGGGTTCTGTTTCATATTCTTTGGGTACGGAACCCTAATAAATTTTTATGACAAAAATTACTGAATGGTGAGTTTTGCACCTTGCCGCAGCAAACAACATAGAATGTTCTAAAGATCTAGTTTCATAATAATGGGGCAAAATATATTAGTCAAGTTCATTGGTTTATTTACCATAACCATCTCTGAAAAATGTATATATTTGTTTATTCTTCAGTCTTAATCAACATTATCCAAGCAGAAAATTCTACAAATTTATAGCAATAGATGTTGGAACTTACTCTTTTCTTACTCTCATGTCTTTCCTTCTTTTCATCCTCTTTAGGTTGTTTGTACAATTTTGGAGCGGCCGAGAGCACCACAGGCTGGGGTTTGGGTGGCGGAGGAGGAATGAGTTGCGGTCCTGGTAGTCCAGGCCTTAAGAATGGCATGGGACCAGGGTAGCCATCAGGCATGCCTTGTGGTCGCATCCTCTGAACCTGGTATTCAAAAAAATATATATTGTCACTTCCAACATTTCACATATCATATCATAAAATTAACATTAAGAAGTTCTTAATTATAAGCATAGTTGGTACCAAGCTATTGGAAGAGTAAAATGAGGATATTAACACATTCACTGCTAACATTTCAACTTCTTTGTAAATGCTCAAACAGTTGGACGCACATACGCGTTGTTAGCAGTGAACGCATTAATATGTATTATTATCAGACAACTGGTTTAACCTAGACCACAGATTTTCCTTGTTAAAGGGGTTGCGAAGATCAGATTGCAGTCGCTTCATATAAAAATTTGGTGATCAGCCACATTAGGTTGAACCAAATGCAGACCCCAACAATGTATGGGATAAGGCCAGGCAGATGATGATAATATGTATCTATTAATAAGTATGTAGATTATTAGTCCTTTGGTATGGAGGTTCCATAGAGGCAAACAGTATCTGGACGCCCAATGTGGATAGTATTATATTGTTGAAGATAAAAAGGAGTGGCTTCAGACCTGTGGTGGGACCATGATGGAAGACGGTGGCGGTGGCGGGGGCACAGTGGGATACATCATGCTAGCCGCCAGAGCTGCTGTCTCGTAAGGAGCCATAAGGTGCGACGCCCCCGCGCGCTCCAGTTGTTGTTGCACGGCACCGAACGTGCCGGCGCCAATCACCGCTCGGGCTGCACCCGCGGCCCCGTCGGTGATCGAAATTTCCGCTTCGAACCTTATCGAAAACACGAGATCGTTTCATTACTACTATAGATGAACTTGGTAATTATGGACGGTAACTCAAGCTCACCTTGACATTTCATCTTGCATTTTTTGATATTTCGAGGGGTCGTCCATGGTGAAATTGCTGCACCTCGAAGCTTAACCTTAAAGAAGTCCAAAAGATTTACGTACTAACTAATATTGAAATTATCGCCACTATATTGCTGTCCTTGATACGTACACAGTATAGCATTTTCACGGTGACGTCTAATTATTTTGTTGAAGCTTTTTAAAGAGCAACAAACAAATTAAATAGTTTTCCTTTCTTTCTTTACAATGTGTAAAAATCGGAACGAAACGAACGAAATAAAATTTAATTATTGACATTTAGTTTGAAAGAAACGTGAGAAGACAGTGATAAAAAAAAAATATTAGAATAGACACAATGTGCAGTAAACGTTTTCCTTTCTATATTCAATTGCAAAAGGATCGTTACACATACGACCACTTAAACTTTCTTAAATAAATTCTGTAATAGTCTTGTCTGCCAACTGTTATATGTACGAATGCTTCTGTCAGTCATTCAGTTCAGTCAGTTATACGTCATTTTGTTTGTTGTGTAGGAAAAATATCGAAAAGCATTTTATTGGATTTTTCTAAATAATTTGGTGTAAACAGATTGCAATATAAAAAGGAAAGATGATTGAAGAAGACAGTAAAACTTTGTGGTGCGGTAATTTGGCCGAGCAAGCCACCAATGAAATATTATATGAATTGTTTGTTCAGGTTAGTGGCGCTAATCAGCAGACTAGTCTAATGAGAAAGGCATTGTTCTAGAAATTCGTATATCTTTAATGTTGATATTATTAACTTCTTTAGGCTGGGCCGCTGGAACGAGTAAGGATAGCGAAAAATAAAGATGGAAGGCAAAAGAATTTCGCATTCATCACGTATTGCCATGAAATCTCAGTGCCATACGCAATCAATTTATTCCGCGGCACTGCACTGTTCCACAGGACGTTGACCTTACAGTCAAAAGGGCGTGTGCCGTTGTTACCACCGCCCATACGGTGCTATGGGCCGGACCCCATGTTGGATTTAGCACATGCTAATGTTACACAGCAATTTGCTGAAATGACAGAGAACATGAGAATAGAAGATTTCAGACCAGTACCAGTTCACTCCGCGCGCCAACCTCACGACGTAAATGATAAACTGGTTTTAGCCAGTTTACAGGGCAATTGGTCACACAGACACCATCCATACAGGCCCAAGGATCTGAAGCCAAATAGAGATGATTACCGGCCGAGAGATAACTACAGTGAGAACTATAAAGGTGGACACAACAAACACCAGGGCAATTGGAGGGATAGACGAAGTCATAAAAAGGGTGGAGGCTATCATAGGAGGGAGTATGATTGACTATAACAGTACTGTTAGTGAAGCCATCTCAACCTACTGAACTGATTTGAAAGAGGGATGAAGTAGGGTTTTATATCTGATATGAGATAAATTTTATTATGACAAGAAATGACTGAAATGAAAGTAATATCTTGAAATGACCTGTTTAATTGAGATGGTACTTATATACTATGGCCGGATTTACACTATTGAGGAGGAGGCAATGCAATTCTCACAGCCTGTTCCTGTAAAAATGTTCATTCTTTCTAGGGAATCATTACCTTGTCGTCAATTCCCTCAACATTGAGTCTCGCTATGTTGAGCCAAAAACAATTGCTGGCTACTTCATGTTGATTCTGTACTGGTAGGAAAATAACTGCTACATATATTGTAATATTATATTATTTTTGCCTCTAAAATTATAAGGTGCGTGTTATGATGAGAGTATAACTGGACCTATGTAGTTATTTTTTAACTATAATATTATATTGTCCTGAGTGAACTCAGTTAAATAACAATTGTCCTCACATCTGTATGCACTCACTTGACAGGAAGTAGCCGGAAATTGTGTTTGGCTCAACATAGCGAGACTCAAAGTAAAGGGAATGATTATTTTTAAAATTAATATCTTACCTCCTTTATACTCAGAGCAGTTGCCACTCTACCTCCTCTAGATAGCAGTGAGCTAGTAGTCGAGCTAGTAGGTAGGTGCCTACTCTGCCTTATGGATAATCTGGCCTGTTACATACTCAAGACCTTGCAAACCTTTGATTCCAATAATGGAACTCTTGTACAATTCTTTAAGTTAGACATTTGACTGACATAATGGCTTATGTCAGTCAAATGTTACAACATTTGACTGACATAAGCCATTATGTAAACATATTATAGTAATGTAGACAAATCCTAGGCTACATTTATATTTCTTTAGAAATAACTAGAAAGTATTTAAACTTTCAAGCATCAATTTGCATCTCATGGTGTATGAAAGAAAGCAATGTATAAAAGATTTAGTGACTCTTTGTGCAATGACATAAAAAAAGTACAACTTTTGGAATATTTTATTAAAATAAATCACATTTCTAAACTCGTTCATTTAATAGTATCCCCATATCGTCCAACACATCTCTTAATTTTACCTGAAAATTTTAAGATTATTTAAAATTGCATGCACATTAAAATTTGTTGCTTAGCTATATAATACTAGCGGACGTCACGCGCTTTCACCCGCGTTTTTCCCGTTCCCATGGGAGTATGGGGATAAAATAAAGTATGTTATTCGCAGATGATACCTTACCAATGGTGTAAGAATTTTTGAAGTCAGCATAGTAGTTTTTGAGTTTATTCATTACAAACATACACACAAAAATATACATCTTTCCTCTTTATAATAGTAGTGTATATGTAGATAAGCACACGGTTCCGATCGACGAGGGCGCAATAAAATATTATTAAAATCTTAGATCAATAAAGTAACCTCATGGGAGTTCCAATCAGCAGTGGGCAAAATAATTAAAAAAAAACCTCAAAAAAAATTTAGTCAAATATACCTACTTACGATTTTGTTCTTGTATTTATATAAAACATATCCCATAATCTCATAGATGAAGGCGACTGACACGAAGTAAAAAACAATGGAAATAACTTTTTCTTCCAAATCAAATATGTCTGAGGAGATGACGTGGTACATTATGTAGGTGCCCAGTACGCCGCGCACTCCGATAAACATTACCAAATATGTCACCTCTACTAATAAAAATATCATGGTTTTATCGTAACCTTCGTCTCTTAAAAACCTGCAGCAAAACAAAATAATACTATTATTATATATATAATAATATAATAATAAATAATAATGTAGTCAAAATCTTGTTTGGGTCCTTCAAAAGTAGGTATAATGAAGAGTAGCTATGGTATTCCTTTTCTTTCCTTAATAGGTAGTTTTGTGATAATTGTTTCAGAAGTAGGTTTAGATCCGGAAAATTTTAGGCAGCCAGAAACAGATAAGATTTAATAGATCTTCTAGTGCTATGGTCCACAGGACTTTAAAATAAAATGTTATTTTGGGCGCAAAAATAGTGTGGATGAAAAGTCAAAAGATTTTAGAGAGAGGTTGGAAACGAACCATCTTGTTTGTAGTAGAGGATTGGTAACTTCCAATAGCGCGAGAGTACAAGCGTAGGTACAGCCGGTGTAGTCCTTTTGCATGTAAATGGTGATGGCGACGAGCGCGCTAGTGTGGTGACACAGCATCAGCATGCTCTCCGTCCAGTACACCAGGCACCACAGCAGGTCGAACGCGAAGTAGCCCCACGACCACACCATTAGCCCGTAGTGACGGGGCATTATTTTCACTGAAATGGGAGCATATGTCTGCCGCAGCCACATTCCAGCAGCGCGTATTAAGAACTTGGTGGTTAATTAAGTTAACTAAGGTGTTTAATTTTACGGTACCAAAATGAAACGTCATAGATCAGATGTTCTTAATACGTTCTGCTTAAACCGACGATGGTTGGAGGTTGCACTACCATAGCCTTTGTACGACAGTTGATATCTAATTCCAAATGGAAGAATCTCTATTTCGTCCCTGTACCTTCGGTGGCAGTTTGCTGCCATTAAATGTAGGGTGCGTAGATTCGGGCAGCTTCCATTGCGTAGAGATAACCCCGATGTGTTGAGGACGATAAATGTGTTTTTGTTCTACCTAGCCTATGGGCAAAGGCACCTTTGCGCGAAATGTCGTTAACTTAAAATTGACTTGTCGTACACTTTAAAAAAATTATATCGTGGAACGTATGAGCATTCATCAAATTATCAAAGTTTAATCCCAATCGGTAACTAGAAGTTCTTCAATTAAGTAGGAGTCGTGAGTAAATGTAAATTTTATTGTACCTATCGTTCAGAGCTGTTAAATTTGCAATATAAGTATCTAGTAGAGCACAAGACTCACTGGTGAAGCAGCATGCTGATAGCGTCCGCACGCTGCATTGCGAGAGGCCGATGAGCGTGGCGACGCTGCCGTGGAGTAGGGTGATGACTCGCGAGCACCACTCGGGGCTCTTTGCAGGCGCGCGCACGGCGCACGTCAAATACAACCCGCTCCAGAATAGGAACGACACCAACTTCAGCAGGGACGCGGTCGACAACTCCTCCATTCAGAACATCGCGCGAATAAGTTCACAGCGTACAGGTTGGTGTAGAGTCCCGCCCCGGGTCCACTGTTCCTGTTACAATGCATTGTGCATCTTTCTGTGTTTTGAGTTTATGTTTGTGTGTGACTGAGCTTACACTTCACTTTTTGTTTTGTGACTGATGTGACGTTTGGTTTGTCATCACGTGATTGTTTGTTTGTTTCAAGTAGGTTCTGCAGGAGATTCTCCCTCTCAGTCTTCGCGGTAATAATACGTACCTCGCTACATATAAATACAAATTATGAACCACGATACTTCCGATATAATAGTAAAACCTACCTGCGTAGCAACTGAATTATGTTAGACTGGAAGGTGTGAAAAGTTTGATACCTACTAAGCACTTATCTCATTTTTTTTTTCTATTTTTTTTAAGTAAGGGTAGACTAAGTTATACTTTGTTAAATCAGCTATCTGCCATTGCCATTGCCATGCCATGAAATCGGTCTAGCCGGAACGATCAGATTTATTTAAAACCGACACTCGACGACGAGTGCGACGCTGATAAACCTTAGTAAATAACGCGGCTGAACTTCTGCATATGTTCAGTATAAACTAGCTAAGGTATCCCATAGTCGTAACTGATTCAATAGCTTGGATAGCTATTCTACCCAAATATTTGATAAAATAATAATACAGATATTTTGCATCACAATATTTATTTCTATTAAAATTTTATAAATTAACATAATATAATACAGTAAAGTCCTCTCCACGGGAGGATAACAATTTTCAGTTTAATAATACATTTATTTATTTCGTTTTGAGTCAACTACAAAAATACCTTTCGCACAATTCAGTCATATGATACCTACCTACCTATCTACTTATTACTTTATTTCCTTACCTACCACTGTAACTTCTTTCTTACGGTTAAAATGGGTAAAGGTCCTCTTTCGCTTTAATCTGTAATTGGGGTATGGATGGACTATGGTATTTCACAGACAATGTCACCCGCACAAGCAGGATCAATTCGGAGGCAGGTGGTCCCTATCGACATTGCAATTTGTCGACAGATTTCTCAATAGCGCGGTAGCGACTAGCGGGCATAGCTTCTTTCAGCATCTGAGGGAACCTCGGATCTTCGGAGAGCGCGAGGCAGAGGAGACGAGCGTGCGCGCGGGCCTCGGCGTTCGCGTCGGCCAGTAGGTCGCCCGCCGCGCGCAGCACCAGCCCGCGCGGCTCCGGCGACAGGTCCAGCACGCGGCGCGGGCCGGCGCGCTGCACCAGGCGGGCCAGGCCAGCCGCTGCCGCCGCGCGCACTGGGCCCGCGCGGTGCCCGGCGCCGCGCCGCGCCAGCGCCACGGCCGCGCGCGCCCCACCGCAGCCGCACGCCACGCGGCCCAGCGCGCTCGCTGCGTCCGCGCGCAGGAACCGGTTCACGTCTGCGCAACGCTCGAGCAGCGCGCCCGCCGCCTCCTCCAGCTCCGGCTCGAGCGCGCGCCCGCGGTTCTCGAAGAGCGCGCCGAGTGCCCCGCACGCGGCGCGCGCAACGCGAGACCGCAGTGAGCGCACGTGGCCCGCAGCGCCGCGCGCCGCCGCCCGCCAGCTGGCCGCCGGCGCGCGAGCGCCGCGCTCGCCGGCCAGCCGCTCGGTCTCGACGAGGCCGCGCACGATCACCTCCCAGTCTTCGTGGCGCGCGGACACGTTGCACTCGGCGAGGGCGGCGCGCACGTCCCGCGAGTTGGGCGGCGGACGCTCCTCGTACGCGTCGCTAACCGCGTCGGGCGACTGGCGTGCGCTGCGGGCCGGCGTGGACGGTGCGCTCCTGCTCTTCGAGGGGGTCGGGGAGGGGCCCCGGCTGGGGGCGCGCGAGATCAGGGACTCGACGGAGTTGGCTTTGGGCGACCTTTGCGACCCTAGGGTCCCGAGACTCGGTGATTTTCCGAGGCTGGGCGATTTGGAACGGGCGAGTGCCGTCTCGGGTCGAGACATGACACTGTCGAGGGAGCGATGAGACTTCTCGGAGAAGTCCTCGACGCGCATGGAGGGCGAGCGCGGCGGGGCGGGTTCGTCCACGTCGTCGGCCGGTATATCCACCTCCGTGGTGTGACCGAAGATAGTCTCCTCGGCGTATATCTGCTCCTCGAGAGGCTCCTTGTGGGGGGCATCTTTGTCTTCGAAACTCGTGAAGGCGCTCGAGTCCCTGTGAACGATCGAAAAATTAGAGAGGAAAGGAGGGTGCGGGCGGCGATTGTTTGTTTACTCGAGGTGGTTGATGTTACCGCGGGTGTGGGGGCAAGTCGGCCACGAGGTCGAGGGGGAAGGAGGCGCGCGGGGCGGGCGCGACGGGGCGGGGGGGACAGCAGCAGCGCAGCATGCCGCCAGCCGCGAGCGAGGCGCCTCCGCGACTGACGCCCGCCGCCGCACGCCGACCCTCGCTATACACCACACACACACACGCCCTACCGTGAATCAATCGCTACCCGTATGTAGATAGGTGTGCTACCTGCATATTATGCAGATTAGCTTACGTTCGAGGAATTACTACCGCCACCGATGGCGCCGGGTGTCGTGAGGTCCTAAAGAAGCCATTAGTCAACGAGTATTGCAATGCGCCGGCATAGTATGCCAGGTCTTGTTAACGATGATATAGGTATTACATACTTATATGTAATGCCACCAGGGAAAAATAATAAAGACTAAATAGTTAACAAATAATTGCGCTATGATCCAGACTTCGGAAAAATGCAAATTTAAAGCTAAGCATACTCTATATACATAATCTCGGATTTTAAAACCAGGTCTTCAAAGCCCTTAAGAAACGATTAAATACCTAAACCGTTCAGACTCTATTAAGGTGTTTGACGAAGTGGAGCGATGTAACGATAAGGAAAATAGGTCGTCACGTTTACAAACACCCTGAATGAAAGTGGGCCAATTATTTGAGCTGGAAATGTGGGTTAGTTGTGGCACGCAAGTAAACTGATTGTTCTCAGCTCCTGATGTGAACGATCGCGGCCTGACTCTCGATCGCATGTATGGACAGCCATAACTCTTTCAGACGGTCGTTAAGTGTACCCCATGTATAAAGTATGTCATGCTTGGGGTACAAAAGCACATTTATAAGATGCATAAGAAGTGTATTCTGGAAAAGCAATCAATGTTGCCATCAATAAAAAATCGTCTTCAAAGTTAAACTTTTTGGTTCCTTCTAAAATTCGTGAACAAGTAGGTAGAGTTTCTACCTACGTAGGTATCGCTTTTATATAAGATATTGTAATAATTGTAATTACTTAAATGTATATCTATACAGTTAATACAATTTAAGTGTCTGTTTGTACTTCCTAAATTACACATTAATTTGACTAAATGCATATGAAAGTATAAACGGTACAGATATAGAAAAACCTATTTTTATAATTTTTCTCTGTCTGTCTGTTTTATTTAAAAAAAGCTTTCAGGGTTCTGTGGGAAATTTAATCTAAGCGGGTGAAACCACTGGGCAGTGCTAGTATCATAATATGGTATGTTTCTTCTTACTTCACCTGGTACGTCTGGTAACAAGTAAGTACCACAAGTGTATTTAGCGTGACCAATTATAACTTCTGCGACAGAACGTAAGTTCTATATAAACATATTTTGAATTCTATATTTTAGCGCGCCTTTTATAAACTACGCCTTCAGACTAGGAACCGTCTTTCTGACAGAAATGGGAATAAATAATATTTTCTGTGATATCTATACCCCCACCGTATAAAGGATCGCCCTTCTTTCTTTCTTTTATACATTTAATGATAAGTGGTATTGAGCATACCAATCTTGTAAATCGCTAAAAATATAGAATGAAAATCACAAATATCTTTATTTCATTACACTTCTTACAAAGTACATTCAAACCGTCAGAAGGTCACCAAAAATTACACTGTACAGGATTATGAATGCTACCACCAGGCATGGAAGGTTGTTTTGCTGAGAAGAACCCGTCAAGAAACTCAACAATTATTTTGTATTCCAGGGGATCGTCATTTTTCTAATTACAATACATATACTGTTGTTTTAATTGTTTTGGGGGCCAACTGTAGTCGTTTAAGCAGCACGTATTACGAACTTCTTAGCTTTGAAATTTGAATTTACGGTACAGAAATGGAACGTCAAAGCTCAGTTTAATACGCTCTGCTTAAACCGATGATGATGATGATAGGCCCCCTGTTCTGGATAAGGTCGTTGGGTTATGTAGTAAAGGCAAGGATGTAACACCGGTGAGTGTTTTGACTGGGCATTGTGGCAGGTCAGGGAGAGCCGGTTAGCCGCTATCCCCTAGCAGAATAGGGCCCAAGTGACGATATGCCAATATAAATCAAGGTACTTACGATACATGCGTGACATTAGGCTGCTATACGTAATTACATAACTTTTCTTGAATTACCATATTATAAACCAAATTGTAAGTACCTATTGATTGAAGTCGGGGACTGTCTGTGGAACACTTTTTACCTACTAGGTCTCCAGACTACCAAATACTATTATAATACTAATTGGAAAAACCTTTCTTTTATATATTTTAGTGACGATATTATTGCTTTAACTCCAAAATCGCTTAGAACCTTTATATTCATGTTGACTATCCAGGATCTCGTGTTACGCAGTAGTTTTTGTGACCAGTAGACCTACGAGGCACCTTAAAAACAAGGCCTACTGAGGTACATGAGACGAATCCATTTATCCGTTTTCTATGTGATGTGTATTTACAACAAGTATATTACGAGGTGCAGCACACATTATAAATAGACATATATAGATTTATATATTATAAATACCTGTGCCCGGCAAATATTGTATTGCCATTTTTTTTGCAATGGATCTCCCTTGTCATTTAAGGGTATGAAAAATAGATGTTGGCTGATTCTAAGACCTACCCGATATGCACACAAAATTTCATACAAATCGGTCCAGTCTTTTCGGAAGAGTTTCGTAACTAAAATTGCGACACGAGAATTTTATCGAAGTTTTTGAATATTATTCATTATCTATTATTGTTAAAAGTAACGTTTAATAGTATTTATCAGCACATAGATATTTTATTATATTTTCTAATTGTAAGGTGTTTTCGACACGATGATTCACATAACAGTGGTTCCAATTCGTTGCCAAGCAACAGAACTACTGTATTATTCACACCACACAAACTATAGGCATTATAGGTTGCTTTGACTGTCTTTAAAACGCCCATAAAATTCTGTGGTTGAAATTAAGCTCGAGGCCAGCAGGCGAGACTTCTAGTCTCTATTAATTTAACATAGTCTCTTTATCGATCGCCATGTATGTTTGTCTGTCATAAAGACAAAGGTGGATGACCTAGGCACCAACCATTGTTACCTTCATGACACCGTATCTTTATCGGGGCTAGACAGATAGTTGTAAAGTATTTTATTTGTTGTCTTACACCTAGCTACAGGGTGCCTACCATCATCGGGGCCTACCATTTATGTACCGTCAATTCAAACTTGGAAGCTGAGAAGTCCCTAATACGTCCTGCTAGTTTGGTCCCAGGTGTCGTCACGAGTTACGCGCAGCGAAAATGTTAGGACTACTGCACATGTTTTTGTTAACCTCGCGCCATACAAATACACAGAGAGAAACTCATAAACTGACTACTGCGCATTCAGGGTACGAAAGCATATAATCCGACCCACCTACAGTCCTTCGACATGTATTTTTTGACGGTCCGGAATATAAAGTAGATTCTACTTGGTACCAACACTGCGTATATTAAAATAAAATAAAATCATAATCAGAGCACGAAAAAGTGGGGCCCAATGGCCAATCGTAAGAGGGGGCAATGCAAGTATGCTAACGCGATCGCACGCCCCGATTGTAAAAGCGTCGAGATGGAATACCCGTGGGTTTTGGCCGGTACGAGTCCGCCATAACCCTTCCGCCGCCCCCGCAGCGGTTGGCGTATCCATGATGGATTTCCCAAGGTAAAACAAAAAAAAATTGTGGACAATTCATTTTCAGATTTTCAGAATTCAGAGGAGGGCCCTCTGAATTCATTTTTAACTTCAGGCGCCCCATTAAAATAAATTCCCACTGGGACATATATATCAAAGGCATAATATTTAGGACCGCCAATGATTTCCTGAAGGATTTCTTGAAATGAGATTACCATCGCTGGCCAGGAACAAATTAACTTTCGATATTGTTGATCCAAGATTAAGAAATGGGAACGGAATCTGAACATTGCTCAGTTTATTTACGACTTGTTTTCGTTTGATGTCGCTATTTTCGCTATTGCGTTTTTCAGGTCACCTTAGCTTAATTACACATTACTAAAATGTAGATTTTATTGCATGACCTCGCATTTAATACTCAAGTTTAAGGGTTACAAATTATTTGGCGTTATTAGACCGGTGTGTAGTTTTGTAAAAATCTCTGAAATGATTTTCGTGGTGGTTGGGAATGTATCGAAAAATATCTGAAATAATTGATGATGATATTTGTGGTGGTGTTAGGTAGGTGGTATACTGTTCACCCAATAGCCAAGGTCTAAGAATTTGGCTATGGTATCCCCTGGCTGTCGTAAGAGGCGACTAAAAGGGGGCCGGAAGGCCTGCTGACAGTGGTCGGGGTGGGAGTTTTGTCCACCGAGCCGCGGACCCACGAACTTTGCACAGCGAGGTTCAGAGAACCCGGAGTCCCCCCTAAGCACATAGGATGGATTTTAGCCCGGAAAAAATCCCACATATCTCGATCTGCCTCTCCCAGGGCTGTCGGGGACCTTGACTTGACGAGGGGGAAACCTTCAAATTTTGAAGGTTTCTCCCTCGTCAAGAATAAAAAAGGGTACCCGTACTTGTAAACGTATCGGCGCCATTTTATTAAGCATGTAATGTCACAGATAAACTGTCAACTCATGACCATCGTGATACAGGAGACAGGCATCGGTATCCCATAGTAAAGCCGGCAGGTGGCGCCAGTGTACATACATAACATATACCTACCGCTTCTAATTGTTCCTCATAGAGAGAGAGCCCGTGAGTTTCTAAACTTCGTGATGTGATAAGTACATACAGTTTATAGTCATAATCCATGGTAGCTTTGGCAGATACGAGTTACCACAGATGTAAAATATTCACGTGTTCCGATTAGTTCGGTTCCTGCGCCCTATAAGATCACTTAAAGTACGGTATGCAAATTTTGGGGCTGACAAACGTCAAATTTGTTTTCGTCACTTGGGGAACAGAGTACCTACATCAAAATTTAGCAGTCAGACACTTCTGCCGGATAACTGACCCTGTCAGGCGCTTTAAGGTCTGCCGTAAGCGGGAGCGTGAGGAGAATAATCGCTCAAAAGGTGCCTCCTTGTTGCTTCGCCGTAGTCGGGTAAAAATAGACATAGCTCAAGTAAATACAATTTTAGAGAACAATAATTTAGGGGTGCATGGGCGTCCTTGTATGAATGTAATATATCGTAAAGAATAGAAAACTAATAACTACACTTGAGATTGTGTGCACCTTACTGAAGAATGCGGAACTTATTAAAGAAGGTCATCAGTCAGGTGGACAATACACTCCAAGGGTATTGTTTTCCTATGTCCACCTGCGGATTCCCACGAAGGCAAGGTCACACGAGCTATCTATATTAGGGCTGCCACGGCTTAACAACCTGCTATGGTTAAAGTTATCAGTGATTTCTCACATTACGCGTTTGACGACGGAGGTAAACATTATTAAGAAACCTTATGTCTGCGAAGAAGTATTGTGCCTGAGTGTGGCGATGGACTCACTATCTGTCACGATTAGGTAGGTGCGTGGCGTGTTGTAATTTCATTCTGTCTTTATAATCCTACACTTCTATGTATTTCACACAAATTTTGGGAAGAAAAATGTATAGTACATCCACAATATATTAGGAAACGATGCAAACAAACGATAAGTTAAGTTATAGTAGGTTGGTTTTATACATTTTATTGGCGGGTAACAACCCTACTGCCCTTGTCTGTTGCTCGCTAAGTGAACATGGTTGCGACTCACTTTCCAATGATAGATATTGAACTTTGAAGTTCGTTGCTCATTCCTATTTACTATTCACGTTACCTTCAATTACGGAAGGTAACATCAATTGTTGGAAGTAATTAATAATTATATATTTGGAAGAATTTAAAGGTCATAATTACTACATATACATATAATACGGATTTTTTTGGAAAATAATTGTCTAAGATTTTTTTTTTTAAATATCCAATATGATATTTAAATTTGGAACGAATTAGCCGATCTGAGGGACGTTATTTCAACTCTAACTTAGTAGCTAAATGCACAAATTCCTACCCTTGTTTTATTTGGCTACATCTCGTAGACCCACGTAGGCTTACAAGTAAAGGGATCTAGTACAAAGGCGGATTATCGCTACGAGTCGGCGCTACGAAACTCTACGCTGCTGCTACGACTGCTACGATCTAAATCCAGAATGTATGTAATTCGGGACAACTTATTTAAATATATTTTTGAAAATATGAACGGGTGCAACGAAATTATTATTTTTTTGATTTTAATTGTGAAGACATAAAAGAAAATCTTTTATACAAGAACGTGAGTGGGCAGGGCATGAAATTGAGTCTACGTAGGCCAAAATTATAGGCGTAGGTTAATATTACTATAGAGTGTTTAATCGTAGTATTTACCCGCGGCATCACCCGCGTAGTTCCAGTTCCCGAGGGAGTAAGGGGATAAAATAAAGTCCATGTTACTCGCTGATTATATAGCTTGCCAATCAAGAAATATTTTTTGAAATCAGCCCAGTAGTTTTTGAGTTTATTCATTTCGAACATACACACAAAATATAAATATTTTTTCTTTATAATAGTGTAGATCTATCATTACAACTATGAGCTCATTCGGGCCCCAGATTAGAAAAAAGTTGGTACTTACCTGTCACTGAGAGGAATCGGTGATAACAATGGTCTGACAATGAAATCTCGGTTGATTTGAGACACACCTGAGGACAAATATTTATAGTTCATCAAATCATCTAATCAAACTCTTTTACTTTCTTCTACGTGATGTCGTTATCATTGCTTGTATCTAGAGCATCATGTAAATATATAGGCACTAAGGCTACACCAGACTTTTTAATTTAAAATCTATACATCTATTCTATACATTGAACAATTCTCGTCATACTTGTGAACAGGTGCCGCTTGCGGCTGGTCATCTCAAGCTTCACAATTATACGTAGTACCTACTTTCAGTTTTTATATTATTTTATGATTTGTATTGTTATACCTAAAATTACACATTTTTTTTGAAAATAATAATTAAGTACTGAGGTTCTTGCCAGGTTCTTCTCAGTAAAAGCAACCTTCCGAACCTGGCGGTAGTATGTATAATCCTGTGTAATCTTGTCGTTCTGCGGATTTGAAAGCACTTTGTTACAAGTCTAATCAAACATAGATAATATGAATTTGAATGTTAATTTGTGAATTAAAAACAGACACTTTATATAGATTTATAAAATTTATAGATATAGATGTACAGATATGATAGATAGATTATACAAAGATGGTTACCAGGCAAGGGTGCGGAGTCAGGCAGGGGCCTGAGTCTTCGAGGAGGTACCGGCGCGGCGGGGGGAGGGGTCGACCTCGCCCTCCGACGCACAGGCACCGGGAGGTGGGAACTCCTGAGAAATGTATTGAAAGTTGATTGATTATAAGTATTTAACAGTTCTTTTGTTTTTATGCTATTTATGGTGGCAATCGAGCATACGGTCCGCCATGGTAAGCAGCTATTGCAGCATATGAACGTGACAGAACGGTCTACATTTGTTACTAACAGGTACTAATTGCAAATAATATAGTTGATCCTCACAAAAAAAAAATCTCTTTTTTCCATTGTACTAGATTTAAGTTAATAATTATGTATAATAGAATGATATCCTTATAAATGTTTGATAAAACAACAAATATACGTCTCCCTTCAAAAATGCTAGTTGGGCGTACTATCAACTCTTATTCAAGTGATGAGTGGAATAACAGTGACAGATATACTCTTCTAATACACCTGTCTCTTACAATGAGTCGATCTAATATCACATGTGGATTTCGATGGTACTGTCTCTGTTAATAAACCTTACCTTGCAATATAGGCAGGTCGGACATTTTCCATCGGCCTGCTCAGCCTTTCGCGCAGCTAGGAACAATTTTTTGTACATTATTAAAAAAATCTTATTTTAAAAGTCAACATATCTTTATTTGATTAGACTTCTTACAAAGTACTTTCAAATCATCATATGGACACACACATACATTATGCAGGATTAGGAATGTTACCACCGGGTTCGGAAGGTTCAAGAAACTCAACAATTACCCTTTATAAAAAAACATTTTGCAATATTTAATTAAGGAACCGTGGTGGCCTTGAGGTTTAAACAGTCGCCTGCTACGCAAGCGGCGCAAGTTCGAATCTCAGCGGGGCTGTGAGTGTGAGAGACCAATGAGTTTTCTAAAAAAAACTTATATAAGGTGATTTCACACCATCTGCTTTACGGTGAAGGAAAACATCGTGAGGAAACCTGCTGTATGTCTAAGAAGTAATTCAAAACCGCATGTATTGTGTCTGAGACGGTGATGAACTCACCATCTGTCACTTTGGCACTTAATCATCTTCGGTGAAAAGTAGGTGTTATGATTGCAACACCTCTGCCTACCCCTTCGGGAAATATGGCGTGAGCATATGTATGTATGTTTAATTAATTAATTATTTTTACAGGTACCTATCTAACTAAAACAACTATGTAATACCAGCACCCGAATTGAACAAACCAAATTTGGTGGCCATTGATAGGCCAATGTACATTGTTGTTGGTTGAAACAAAAAATTATTCCTCATGAAAAATTGGCCATCCCTTGAAATACATCGTTACTAAAGCAGGTAATGAATAGCACTAAAACAGGCATGAAGTAACCGTACCTACCGCAGGCTTTTTTTTTGTTGACGAGGGGGAAACCTTCAAAAGGTCCCCGACCGCCCTGGGAGAGGCAGATCGGGGTATGTGGGATTTTTACCGCACTAAAACCCCCCCGGTGGCCATCCTCAGTGCTCAGGGAGACTCCGGGTACTCTGATAGAACACACCGGTGTCCCCCCAACCTACCGCAGGCCTAGTAATTAGTTAGTAGTTACTTATACCTTACTGCTCTGCTAGGTGTCACGGAATCCATCCCTAGTATATAAGTTTCTACTCACGGCTTCACCCGCGTTGCAGTAAGATTCCTCACACAAATTTCAACTCTCAATGGGGGTGACCCTTAGGAGTCGAATTTCGAAAAAGTCTTTCGTAGTGTTCGCCTCGTCAAGAACAGTTCGTAACTTTCAACTTTCAATCTATTAAACACGCAGACATTTTTCAGTTTGATTTAACATTGAGCCCTTGGTCCTGCACGCGATTCTAGATATTTTTGGAGTTTTACGATACCATAGTTTTTAGTGCTCCAATTCATTTTCACACATTCAAAAGATTTGTGTGAAAATTTAAAATACATGAGTCTACAAAACAGCGGGGCCTGTACCAAAGAGTTTTTCTAAAAAACTTATGTACAGTGATTTCACACCACGTGCTTTACGGTGAAGGAAAACATCGTGAGGAAACCTGCATATTTCTGAGGAGTAATTCAAAGACGTATGTATAGTGCCTGAGACGGCGATAGACTCACCATCTGTCACGTTGGCACTTAATCAAATTCGGTGAAAAGTGGCTGTTGTGATAACAACACCTCTGCCTACCCCTTCGGGGAATACAGGCGTGAGCATATGTGTCTACAAAACAGTTGTGCTTCGCTATTATTATTTGCATGCAATAGAATAGTAAAGTTTGTGCTAGCCGTTTCACACAAGCTTTTCCAGAGATGACGCATCTAAACGATGTTTTTGAATTATTAATAGCTACATATTAAGTAATGTTCAGACATTATGACGTTGTATCTTAACGAACCGTATGCTATGGGTTCCAAACAATCGACATACATTATAATTAAGTTTATACTTAGTATTAAATTTAAGTAACTTGTGCAATAAATACATGAGTATGAATATGGACACAATACTTTATTGTTGACTTATGTATAATACACAAACACCTAGAGACAAATGCTTGCCCTGACACTGGAAACGAACCTAGTGAAGCAGTCAGGTATTCTAACCACTAGGCAAACGGTGTTGTTTCGAATTACCAAATACTTATATAGCTATACCTATTTCAATAGGAGATTGTCCAACGTTGTAAAGTTATAATAGTATGCACTTACCTTATGACAGAAGTGGTCCGCTCTAGCAGTGCCGGCCAGCCTTCTCCGAACAGCTGACAGCACTGCGGCGGGACCTGCTGCCCTCGCGAGGCAGAGGGTCGCCAGGAGCTGCGCGGATTGTACCCTCTCCTGGTCGCCAGATACCTATCATACCCAAGAGTTTTTTTATAAGTTCACCACTGAAGTTTACCTTCAAAACTTCAAACTGTCTAGAATTATTGACACGTGTACATTGGCCATATACTTGTAGGTGTTTTGTGCTATTGAGAAGATCTAAAAAAAGTCATCGTGTAAATCCTTTCTACTAATACTATAAACGTGAAAGTTTTGAAGAATAGATTTTGATGAAACTTCACAATAATATAGCTCACTCATCAGAATATCACATAGGCTGTATTACCTATAACGATATTGTGAAATCCTGCGCAAACAGTATCCCGGGCACCAGCGAGTATCGCTTATAAAGGTACAGGCGATTGGATTAATATTGACTATAAAAAGTTGGAATTCAAAAATGTATCCGTTTGGTTATCAGGGATTGAGGGGGTAGTTAACCGGAAAATGTTGACCTTCACAATTACCCCAGTACTTAGTATGGTACCAATCCAGTCTAAACGAGGTCTCATTATCGTGTCTAAACTATACCTTTACATAATTGAAAATGACCGATTATTTAGTTAGATATAATTTGTTGGAACACGGCAGGAAAGCTGCTGTGAGTCAACGCAAAAAGGTCAAGAAAAATGTGTCATAGATGAACTAACGAAAGTGACCTCATATCTCGATCGCTATTTTACTTCGCAGTAATGTCCTTCAGGTTAATTAGGTAGGTGGAGTTATTTGTGGTTGTGATGTGGCATTACTAAGGCTTAAATATTTTTCTGATTCATGAATAAATATTTTTACCCGAATATAGCTGACGGGCATTTTGCTTTTTGTTCTAAAAGCTTCTTGATTATAAGTGAAGGAAACAGTAACTTTACTGTTTCGATTTAATGTTTCCTGCATCCGATAGCTAGCAAGTATCCCGTTACTTTCCGTCCCTAACATAATATTAGTAATAATGTCAAAACTTGCCTGCGAACTGCAACAAATTTAATTCAATTGCAAACGAATTCAAAAAAATTAATAGGTCTGTATGTTTTTTTTTCTCTCCACATGGAACCCTCATGCATAAAATACATACATATGCTCACGCCTGTATTCCCCGAAGGGGTAGGCAGAGGTGTTGTTATCACAACACTCACTTTTCACCGAATTTGATTAAGTGCCAACGTGACAGATGGTGAGTCCATCGCCGTCTCAGGCACTATACATACGTCTTTGAATTACTTCTCAGTAATATGCAGGTTTCCTCACGATGTTTTCCTTCACCGTAAAGCACATGGTGTGAAATCACTGTACATACGTTTTTTAGAAAAACTCATTGGTACAAGCCATGCATAACTCATATTATAATATTCGTTTATCACTCACCCCAATAACCTCCTGTACAAATATAAGATCGACAAGATGGTGTAAAGCAATCCTTTGCAGTAGAGCGTGGGGCAGCGCCGTGGGGGGTGGCTCTCGAGCCATCCGAGCAACCAGGCGCGGGAGCAGAGAACGCAGACAGTCGTTACTTGACCCACGGACTATAGCACACACGGCGCCCTCTGCCGGGGCACGGGCTGCTGATACCTGGCAAATTATATCCTATGTCATTATCGATATTTTTTATGTTATTATTCTAGGTTTTATTTCCCATGCTACCTTGACAGTAAGAAACAAAACATTTATTTCTAGACAACAATAAGACCTGTATAAAAATGAAAATAAATAAAACCACCATCTGTCACGTTGGCACTTAATCATCTACGGTGAAAAGTGGGTGTTGTTATTACAACACCTCTGCCTACCCCTTCGGGGAATACAGGCGTGAGCATATGTATTTAGGTAGGTTTTTCAAGTACATATTATGTATTCTAAACTGCTCAAACTCTGCCGTGCTGTTGAGCTGGTTAATAATAATAATTGTTTAATAATAGTGTAGTTAAGGTAACACTAGTACCTTTAATAACAAGTACTTACTAAAAGTCCACTTTCAAAGAGCTACAATATAAAACTGGATCAACTACGATCTAATTCATATTGTGGTTTATCGCTGTAACTTCGAAACAGCCGTAATGTCAGGTGGCACGATTGTAATAAACTACCCAACTTCAAGTTTTACCACCGTTACATTTTCACATTTTCACTATGATTATGGAAGTCATGAAGTTTTATATACTATGAAATATGTATTGCGGTTTGCATACGATCATACTTTCGTCCATGCAGGTTCTGGCACTCAATAAATTGTATTTAAAATCACGTGACAGTTTAACGTTTATAAAGGGAGCCGTGGTTGTAGAATAGTGAGAGTAATCTATTGAAAACGAAAATTAAATTAATTTATTCAGTTTAGGACCTGGCGCGATACTATGAGCATATTATGAGACAGATGTATATGACGTATATACATCTGTCACTGTCGCACAACTGAATGATCATTGCAATAATAGCTCATGGTCGGGCCACTGATAAGGGACTTATATGAACGTCGGAGATGCTTATATTACAACGCATGTGACAATCTGACTAGCCTGTACCAATAAGGTTTTCCAACAAGCGTAAGTGCTGCGATTTCACATCACAACTTCATGGTGAAGGGAAACATTGTTTCGCACCATCTAGCACGATGGCCCTTTATTTATATTCGGTGAACAGTCAGTGTTGTACCTTCCAAACCCTTCTTGAAAGGCTTCTAAGCACTAACACGTTCACAGGTGTACATTAATATGAATACCTGTCCCGTTGCAACTCAACTGCCTCGTTGATCTAATGGTTAGTACGTTCGCCTGCCGATCACGAGGTCCCGGGTTCGATTCCCGGGTCGGCTCAAAAATATATATTGGGTTTTTATGTCAAGAAATTCACAATAAAAATTCCCGGAGTTTGGAAGTTGGCGGTGTTTCCACCCCTGGCCTCGGAAAGCACGTTAAGCCGTTGGTCCTACGCCTGATCTCTCTCCGGTCGTGTCGGATTGCCTCCCATCGGACTATGACAGTGAGGGAATAAAGAGTGCACCTGTGTTTGCGCACACACTTGTGCACTATAATATCTCCTGCGTACATGGCTGATCCTCGTTGAGATTAGCCGCCGTAACCGAAATTCGGTAGGAGATCATTATTATAATACCTGTCCCCTATCATAATGTACTTATTTATCGCGAATAGCAGTAAAACGGTGTAAGTGATAGGTGTAACTTACCGCTTCGCTCAGCGCCCACATGTGTTGCACGAGCGATAAGGCAGCCGGCTCTACCCTCCTCACCACACCAGGGTCTAACAGAGCGCTGTGCAGCTGGTCTGCTGCTTTCACTGATGATATCCAGTTCTCCTTGTGATATATAAACAAATATAATGTTAGAGAGTAGATAGGTAACTAGCCTAATTTATATTCAGATTTTATTTGGTCGGTATTTATGGTTTTTAAACTTAGTGAGTAATTTGGATAGAAATAAAAAAAAATGTCTACATTCCATACTGCTTAGTAGGCTTACTTAAATATCGTTGTAATGCATCGGTGACAAATTTAAGGACTTTGAATATATTTATAGAATATAATATAAATCAATAATTAAGTGATACACATATTTTTTTTATTTCGGATTATTTTAGAAAACCATCCTTTCAAACGTTGCTTTAAAAAATACCTTTTTACATAACAGGTGAACAAACTTAGAGTGGGCGGACGGGTACGCTATTGTTTCTTTAAAAAAAATACCTCTTGATCATTGATTTATGATCTGGTCATCTACACTAATATTATAAAGAGGAAAGATTTGATTGATTTTTTGTTTGTTTGCATTGAATAGACTTGGAAACTACTTGACTGATTTGAAAAATTCTTTCAGCAATATATAGCTATATCATCAGCGAGTAACATAGGCTATACTTTATCCCCGTCCTCCCAAGGCAACGGGAACTACGCGGGTGAATCCGCGTGAGGTGCGCTAGTTTAACATATTACCGACATCTTTAAATATACCTACTGAGACTATAGTTTCCGCCAAGACTATTGTGAAAAAACATTTGATTTGTGATCATAGGGAGACTCACAGTGTTATGTAGCTGTTCAATCAGATGCGTGGGCGCAATGCCGAGGTCCTCCCAGTCGTAGTGAGGCTGCACTGGAGTCGGAGGTCTCGGCGACAGGAGCTCCGAGTCGTGAGGGGAGGAAGCTAGTAGATTCAACACGAATCTGGATCACAAATGAAGTAATTGCAGCCTTCGCTGAAATATATTTTGATGAATTTTTCTTTCGAGTAAATATGAACCCGAGGGACGACTTTACTGGTTTATTAATTTAATTTAAATATGTAATTTAATGTAGAATCCAACTACATTCTGCTAACCTAATTTATAACTGAAAATAAAATCATAAACTTACTTTGGTACTAAATTCAAAAGTATGTAAAAAGTTTACGCGATAAAAGCGATGTAGAGAGGAAGAGAGAGAATAGAAATCTATTTATCTATTTCTGAAGAAAAACTGGACAAACAGACATTTTAAACTATACTTAATGCTTTAGTGTAAGTTATCATAAACTTCTGTACATACCCTTAAAATGCGATTAACTAGGAAATAAAAAAATATCCCCAAAAATTGGTATATTTTTTAATAATGTTTCATCACTCACCCATCACGTTCCAAATGCACCCTTGTTTGGCGACGCGGGCGCGGCGACACAACGGGGCTGCGCTGTAAGTTATGCAAAACCTCCACCTCCTTGTGATGTTCCACTGGACTAGGCAACTTATCTGGAGACCGCACTCCAGACAGACTTAAAGTAAAACCAGTCACTTCCCTCTTTCCATCGTCATTTTTCGTCCTAAAATAATCGTATAACTCACTCAAGGACTTGGATTTTAACTTCACTCCACTATATTTTCCTACTAAGTTATGTTTGTGCGACTGCTTTGTTTTGGTTTTATGATTGATCACTGGCAGCGGTATTCCGCTTCTTTTCACAGACTTTTGTTGTATTGGTTGATTGTTGTTTTTAGGAGCCTCACGTTTTATTTCATTCACTTTATCCAAAATTACCGCTGTCATGGGCTTTGAAACTTCGTTAATATTATCCTCTTTAAAAGAAACCTTATTCTTATTGTGGTCATCTTCACTAGTGATAATATTATCGCTATCCGGGGTCCGTATTTTCACACTTTCGCCACCGAAACGCACTTTCTTTACCACTACATCGGTGTCTTCCGAATCTCCATCGCTGTACTTCAGCATATTCCGGTCTGAGCTGTCGTAGTCATCCTCGCTGCCCGTGTATTTCTCGGAATCAGTCTCATTTTCCTCCAAAACTGTCATTGTTATAGCTGTGTCCGAATCGAACTTGATTTCAGTTTCGATTATTACTTTAGCGAAGTTGTTGTTATAAATTGGCATGTGTCCAAATGATTCCTCTGAAGAGGAGTCAGTTGACAACCGAATGGGGCCAGTGAAGGGACTGTTGAAAACATGGTTGATCTGCACCAACGGTTGATTATTATTCCGATAAGATGTTTTTCTTGGAGCGTAGTAAACATCCATGGAGTCTTCGTCATACGTCTCGCAGAGAAAACGAAACTTATCCTGCACTTTTGGATCTAACCTCGAAAGTGCAACCATGTAGTCACGTGCACCGCACGCTCGCCGAAGCTTCAACAGAGCTCTCTGCGCTACATCATAGTGCACGGGATCAAAAAGTTTATCGCCTAGAGCTTGAAAAATAGGGAATATATCGAGTGCCGGGTTTCGGCGTTTCAAAATACTCATCACTGACGGTATTGACAAAATTAATCCAGTGATAACATTGACTTTAGTGTCGATGTTAGCGGAGTGGGGTCGTATGTTGTTGTACGAGCATTTGTCAAGAAAGGCGCGCGCTGCACACTCCGGGTCCTCGCAATGCGTGCAGAAAACTTTCAGAGCGTCAAGGGCGGCTTTCCGAACATTGGGAGAGTTGTGTCCCAAGTTGTCCACAACTTGATCGAAGGGGAAGGAGAGGGCATTGCCGGAGAGCGGGAGAAGATCAGCGAGGACTCGTAGAGCGTGGAGGCGGACTTCCCACTCGGGGTGTGTGAGTCTGTCTCTTATGGCGACATAGAGGAGCTGGACGTCGAGGTCTGGGGGCAGTGCCCGGGCGCGCTGCACGCGGTCCCAGAGCGGGGCTAGCGGCGGCGGCGGCGTCTCTGGCAGCTGCATGACGGACTGAGCGGTCGCGTGCCCGCGCCGGCCCGCGCCGCGCTCGCAACTGGGTTAATGATCGGTAAACCACGCGCCCTGACCAATCGATGGAGACACTACACTACTACACCCCTATGTGCATGTGTGCGCACTTTTAATGTGCCTAACTTGTAAGAAAATTAACGAACTAACTTCTGACTAACTACAATTTGCATAATGTTATTGCTATCGGAAGGTGTTGGACCCAAACTATTCTAGCAGCCTTATTCGGTGGTTGACATAATTCTATGGACATTAAGTAATATTAATAATGGTGGTCAGTTACTATAAAGTGGCTGAGCGAAGGATATCACGCCTGTTATCATAAATTAACCCAAATGTAAAAATTGCTGTTTCTAGTTCGTATTCCGCTCAAGTTGGAACCTACAATCAATCGTATGCAGAGCTTACTTTGTACAATGGCGAAAAGTTTGGAGTCATTCGAACTTGGTAGGTTTATATTTCGTACGTTAGATAATTTTTTAGCAAGATCTGAATTTATTCATCAGTTTCATGTTTCTTCTTATTTAAGCCTATACTTACTCAAATCGGAAATCCTTTATTTAGAATCGAAAGCTCATTGCGTCATTTTATGGTTAGAAGACGATAGGTATTTCTGAAAGTAGCAAGCTGTGCCCCGCAATATCAATGTAGACATAAGTATTTTCATCGATGGCTTTATATCACGGAATCCTAATTATTTTTTGATATAAAAGTAGCCTAAGTACTCCAAGTAACATCAGCTATCTGTCCCGTTCAAATCGGTCCAGCAGTTTCAGAGCTACAAGACAGACAGACAGAGAAAAAATTGTATATATGAGTATCCTATATACTTTCACACGTGTTAAAGAATTGCAAGCAGACACTTTTATTTATTTGTAATAGATACGTACGTTTTTGGCAACAATCCCGCCTACATAGCAAGTTTCCCTATAATTGCTGCTGAGATAAGACATGGTAAAGTGGGTATGCATTACATAAATAAATATAGATATTTTTAGATGTACATACGAGAGCTGAAGTCTTATATTGCCTACATATTTTAAATTTAACAGTAGAGTGGACATGTCAACGACCCCAATCTCGATTGGTATCGGCCCTGTGCGTGACTGCAATGGGGCCAACGGCGTTGCAGGCGATACCTACCCTTGTTATTAATTATTCTTGCATTCGATATTGGCGACATTTAATTAATATACTTACCTACCAGGGTTTCCCCACGACTCTAGTAATTATTAGGCTCGAGCCTCAAAGGGATTGGTGGAGTAATAACCCACCTTTCATGGATGAAAATTGGATACCTTAAAGTGAGATACCTTAAGTTACTAAATATATTTCTTAAGGAAAACTCATTGGTAATGCGGCAGGCCAAGATAAAATCACATTTCTAACACGAAAAGACGTTTCTTTAGCTGTTGGAACACTTACTAGGCGAGAACCTATCTAAGGTTCTTTAAGGACTTGACGACCCACAACTTCTGCAAACAGTACCATTGCTCTGCCAACTGAGCTACTCGTGATCACACCTCATGCGCCGAATGTTTCCTTTCTTTGTTTTTGCAGTTTAGGAGACGCTTGCGCCTTCCATCGCAAAAACAAGTGTACTGTTTCCTTATTTTACCTCCTTAAGATATAGCCTCCAGTGAGTAAGTGAACGAGTGGGGATGCATTCCGCACTCCCATGACGTCACGACATAATGTGTGACGTATATGCACGAGACGACAGAATCTATACATACAAATGCTCACGCCTGTATTCCCCGAAGGGGTAGGGAGAGGTGTTGTTATCACAACACCCACTTTTCACCGAAGATGATTAAGGGCCAACGTGACAGAAGGTGGGCCCATCGCCGTCTCAGACACTTTACATACGTCATTGAATTACTTCTCAGACATGCAGGTTTCCTAACGATGTTTTCCTTCACCGTAAATCACGTGGTGTGAAATCACTGTACAAAGGTTTTTTAAAAAAACTCATTGGTATAGGCTCAGCTGGGATTCGAACTTGCGTCGCTTGCGTAGCAGGCGACTGCTCAAACCTCAAGGCAACCACGGCTTAGACAGAATCTATCTAACTAGCATACACTACAACAAGGAAGTAAAAGTTCGACGCGTGATCACAAGTAGCTCTCGAGGTTCGAGTCGCGCCTCATGTTCGTATTTTTCCTTAATATTCTTAAGAACTGTGTATTTTTTTTCCATCACCCCGTTTTTTGTCAAGTAGCATTGGTTTTTTAATAATAATAAAATAATAATAAACGTTTATTTACTTACAAGTTTAGAATTACAGTGGTTGGGACATCTTCTTTTATGTTCAAATAACCTGTATTAGAAGAGTCCCCTCTTTTCTGTGGTCCTTAATTATGTAACACTTGTAAATATTTACATAGTATATAATGACAGGTGAAGTACTTAGAGGTAAGAAATAATAATAATAATAATGATGTTTATGAGTGTGTGTCTTTATGTGTGTTTGTGTTTGTGTGTATGAGTGTGTGTGGGAGCGTGGGATTGTGTCCATGTGCGTGAATGTGTGTATTTCTAAGTATTATTTGTGAGACTGTGAGAGCAAGCATGAAGTTGATGGGTGGATGATTTAGACAGTAGTACTAAAGAGGTTCAAGTATCATCGTGTTGTAGTAAGTAGATCTTCTGTTTGTTGATAGGTAAGTGATTTCAGCCAAATCGTTAACGTTTTTTTTGCATCTAAAGTTAGTCATGTAATAAATATTCAAACATCGGTTAATTTTGTTGTAAATTTTTATCGACTGGCAAGTAAATTGTTTGGATGCAAATATTGATTTTGGTATTCTTTTCATGGTTACGATGTGAGGTTTTCGTTTGTGAGTTTTTTCGTGTCTGAGTCACGTGATATAGTTTTATGCCGTTTTAAAATGCATTGTAAAATATACAGCTTTCTGACACTTAGTACATTCGCTTCTCTATACAACGAATTAGTATGAAATGTTCTTCCTTTACGTAACATAATTTTTAGAATTGTTCGTTGCGCTCGTTCAATGCTGATAAATTTAGTTTTATATGTCCCTCCCCAAATACTTATGCAATATAGCAGTACCGACTGAACTAGCGTTTTGCAAATATAAGTGATTAGCTTCTTGTCGCAGATGTCACGGAGATATTTAAATATCCAGATCAATTTCCTAGCTCGGTTGGCAACCTGTGTCAATTGAGGATACCAGGAAAGGTTTTTATCTATTATTATTCCTAAATATTTAGTTGTGTATGTTTTTTTTTTTGTTGCAAACAAGACCTCATAGGCCTCTTTTTAAACATAGATGTATGTTATATCATAGCTCATAGGCAAGTAAATCCTTTAATCACTGTAATACCAGATTATATCACTTGTCACTGTCAGATGTTCGCAAGTAAATGTGATAAAGCTGTTTTTTTTTATTCTAGAATTTAGCGAGGAATCCAATGGGCTCCTCCACATATTTTTAACAATTTACTAGATCTTTTTCTCAACAATCACTTGACATTGGCGGAATAGTTTTACTTAAGCTCATCGCCATTAAATAAATAAAGGAAAGGAAAGGAAAGGTGATAAAGCTGAACGATATACTCAACTAAACGTTGTCCCTGAAATAATACAATTTCAAGTCGTAGTCAGACATAGGTAGGCACGCCATTGAAATGTTTTGTTTGTACCTGGTGTATAATGTTTAACTGAATAATGTCATAAATATTTAATCTAAAGGAAACATTCACGGCCAAAGCCATGTTAGTTAGGGGTTGAAGCGTTCTTTTATTCGGAAGCCAAGGTCGAGAGCTGTAGAAAGAAGCCTTGACTAGCGATGCAAACGATACAAAGAACAACGACTTGCTAAAATCCTTTATGAAAAAATACCTATGTGACGTAAATCCCACCCCTTGTGACTGATTGCGTCACGTCACATAATTTATTATATATTATTTTGTAGACCGTACTTGTTATTATTACTACCTTACCTCGTCCGACGACGGTACAAGGTGTGTACTTAAATAGCAGAACCTGGTTGACCTGTGCTCGGTTTCTTGTTCTCACAAGAAACTAAACTTTTCCCACAAAAGAAAAAACTTGATGTATTCTCATAAAAAAAGCAAGTTAAAAAAAAGGAAAAAAGCCGAACCGGGGTCTATTGGGCTATATATAGCCTAATTTTGTTATCACCCGATAGGCAGCCTCCCGTCTGAGCTATCGTAACTTTTATTGCCTAAAAACATGGTTAAAATGATTTTTTCGGATGATGAAACCTAGCTAGATACATTTTTTGCCCCTAAAACCGCCTACATACAAAACTTTTTGATAATTTTTGGAGGCCTTTTCGAGATACAGATTATATATATATATATACTAGCTGTGTCCTGCAGTTTCACCCGCGTAAATTTAATTAGATTTTCGCGAACCCTAAATGTTCTCGTTTTAAATAAAAGTAGCCTAAGAGACTCCTTGTAAGCTATCTGCCAGTGAAAGTCCCGCTAAAATCGGTCCAGCCGTTTCAGAGATTATCCGGAACAAACAGACAGACAGATAGACAGAAGGTCAGAAGAAAATTAAAAAAAATGCATTTATAAACAGACACTTCAAATTTATTTATCAAAGAAAGAAATCAATAATTAAGCCGTGTGTGTCGTGTGGTTTGAGCAGTTCGAACCCCAGCGGCCTGCACCTTTGTAATTGTAAAGTAATTTTACCCCGAGCGCTCTGCATAACTGAGAACTTATTGAAATACATCATTTTATAGTGCCTGAGACGGCGATGCATGGACGAACCATGTCACCATCTGTCTGTCAGTGGCACAGGTATAAATATAGATCTATCTGTGGTCAGTGATCTGTCACGTTAGCACTTAATCATCTTCGGTGAAAAGTGAGTGTTGCTGTTACACCACCTCTGCTTACCCCTTTGGGGGCCCACCTGGGAACGCTTGGGCATATTTATATATTTATAAATAATTTCTCTGCTTTTATAAGATATTTATGATTTTCTTGTTTTGTAATAGATTATTTGATCCATTTCTAGACGAAATTAGCAGCCATTTTTATTTAATGTCAAAAATAAGCTTAGCAAACGTCACTTTCGAGTTTTGCTTTCGCTTGCTTTGGTTTGGTAGAAGTTGTTGTGTGTGTTGTGTGAAAGAAAATAAAATACTTGTTTTTGTATTTAAATACTCAAATCAGTGCAAAATGTAAATGAAGACAGTTTTAAAAGTACAATTGCGACATCCACCATGAATGATACAACTGATAAACGAAACATTCGTGAATATATTTACGTGCAATAAAATTGTAATCTAGTGCGAAGGATCAAAGATAATGCCGATGCCGACAAGATGAAGCTTTTATCTTTTTTATATTTTACGATTACGACGACGGCGTTCAGTGTCCGTCAAACTGTTGCTCAAAATGATAACTGTACAAGGACTAATATCCGCGGCGACTACAAATCGTGTGTTCGTAAACTGTCGGATGCTTTAGCGAGTAAGTTTAGTGAGATAGTTGTTAAAGAGCTGGGGAGCGAGTACACGGCTCATTTTGAGATACGAAACGCATACAAAGTGAGCCGGTACCACACCACCGACAATGACGTACTTATCAGCATCGTCGATAAACTCACGTATAAACTAACATCAGCAGCTAACATACTACGCGACATGTACAGTGTCATCAGTGATAACAGCACTCCGTCCTTCACACACCCTTGCCCCTTCAACTCTATCCGTAAGTCTGTATTCATCAAGAATGTGGATATATACAATAGTCATCCAACCCAGGACCCTAAAACAAATATGCTAGGCCGCTCCAAGGACTTGAAAGTTAAGAGAGAGTATTTCCTCGCACACATGGACTATGCCACAGATAGAGACTGTGCCACAATGCCCCATTCAAACTTGAGATACTTGTATCACAAGGTTGTGCATCCGGACCCAAAGCTTGTAGTTTTTATCATAGACAACAACATGAAGCCAGATTCACTGCAACATGCTGTGAATGTGGCCAGAGAGGCCGCGTATGCTCTACAAAGCACAGATATACTAGCACTAAAGATGACAAACATGACAGATTTTGTTAAATTTGAAGACGCCTGCAGCCCAGATGGGACATCGGACTTGGGGAATGCAACTGACAACAACAAATTGCTCTTCAAAGAGTATCTGTCCACATTGGAGGTGTCTTCCATCAATGTATCACCTTCAACAATCAGTCTGGAACTTAAATCATTGTTGCTACAAAAGAAACTACCTAAAAATCAACTCTTCATCTTCTTAACTGACACTAAAGTATTGCGAAATGAGACATGGTTAAAAATATTTCCATATTCGTCTAGTAAAGGTGAAACTGTGAATTTTGCAATTGGCTTGTTGTATGAGAATCAGGTTGATAGGAACAGCTCTCTAGGAATCCTCCATATTGATAAATGGCACGCCCATACAAACAACCACTCTGTGATGAGACTTCATATAAATGACAGTGGTGTGGTTGGACAAGTAGCTTCGGCATTCATATCACTCTTGCCTGGACAATATGATAGTAACAAAATGAAAATAGAAGGCCCAGTGTGGGAGGCCACCGAAAGGGACTTTATGATATCTCTAATCCTGCCCACTATTAATGGAGTTCTGGGTCTAGACCTCTATTGGTCAGATCTGGCTGAAGACATTGTTTACTTTAAGGGAACTAATCAGAAAAAAAGAGCCTTTGTTATGGACTTCTCTGGCAAAGTACTGATGCATACTTTCTTCCCGAGACCGGAATCAGCTTCTGACAAAATAAAATTCACAAACTTGGAAAGTATTGAAACATACAGTTTCATAGATACAGTCAAACAAGAAATGCTAGTTAACAGTTCTGGCAATATGACAATGGTTGAACAGAACTCTACTAACTCTATAGTATATTCCTGGAAATGGGTTCAAGATTTGTATGTTGTTTGCATAGTTTCAGAGATGCTTGATGAGATAGGTTACAATAAGAGCAACATATTTTTCACAAGGAGTAACAAGGAGATACAGTTTCACAGATTAGATTTGTTCCCTCCAAAGATTGGTAAGATGTGTCGACACTTCAAACAGATAGCAACCCTGGACCAAGGCACTGTGTATTTAAGTCCCTCGAGCTTCCAGTCACCATTCACTTATCTCTATGACATGGGGGACGGACAGGAGGCAGTAGCATACATGCAGAACTATTTAGCTTATTTAAAAAGTGTTGCTCATGGTCTGCTCTCCAATCCAGGCTTAAAGAATGAAATACAACAGGATGTAGGCTTCCTCAATTCAATTTTGTCCTTCTACAAAAGACAACATTTAAGTGGAGCATATTCCAGATACATAGTTAGAAGGTATGCTGTGACTGAGAGTGGAGTGCTTGTCATGTTCCCCGGAACTGTACTGGAATATGACTATGAACCTGTAAGGCGACCATGGTATACTTATGCTCTGGAAAATCCTGGTAAAATCATCTTAACTCCACCCAATTTAGATGTTGGTGGGGCAGGATATATTGTGTCCATTTCATATGCTGTAAAAAGCCCCTTCTACCCCACAATGGTTGTGTCAATGGATGTAACTATGGGATTTCTTTACAAACTCCTCATAGATAGCATGCCCCTTTGTGCGCAACCCTATGTTAAATGTTTTATTATGAACAATCGAGGCTATCTAGTTTCCCACCCAGGCTTGATGGACCCCAATAGTTCCGGCCCTATTGAACAACAACATATAACTCACAAGGAATCCATGATAGCTATAGATATGTTAAATCATAAGGGTTTTGTTACTAAGAGATTGTGTAATAATTTTTATGATAAGACAATACAGAGATTTTATGAATTCAATACTTCCTTACCTAATGTGCTCTCTAATGTAGTGTCAGGTGATCACTGTGTCCACTATTATATAGCAGCTATTCCTGGTACGAATGCCTTCATAGGTCTGGTGAACGCGTCGTGTAGTGTCGGAGCATTCTGCCCCTGCAGCATGGTGGACCGTCTGTGCCTCAACTGTAACCGCATGGAACAAACGGAGTGCGAGTGCCCATGTGAATGCAGCTCGGAACTGTACGAGTGCCCTAATGCAAATGTGTCGCGCTTCAACCAAGACATCCCTCTCTGTGGGATGATGTTAGAAAATAACAATCACAAGTCCCACTATTTTCATAACTTTGCTGAAAATTTAAAAACATGTTTTGATTTCCAATGCGAAACATACTTGACGCATTCCTCTTGTCTAGGCGTGCTCGGTTGCGAGTGGTGTCAAATAGACGCGGATGGGCGGACGCCACTGTCGTCTCCGTTTTGCACCTCACAGTCCACATGTTTCAATGGGGTGTTGGGGGCCGTCACTCCCTACGGAGAAGGCACATTTGGCCATATCAATAGGGATGCATTGGCCAGCTATTCGGCGATAGGTCCTATAGCAGGCTGTATAGTAACCATAAGCTTGGTGATAGCCGTAGCCATATACTGCTACAGACAGAATGTCACGACTGCTAGCTGCCACAATCTGTACGTGGACGGGCCTGCCGAGACATGGCATGACGCAGACGTACAAATGAGCCATTTGCAATCAGACGATATGCACGATCAATCTGGGCAAGATAAACTACTGCCGGCCATGGAGATAGAGGCGCCGATATCGCCGTACAGGGTTGTGACAGGGTATAGGCGGGCCCATACCGCAGGCGGCTCTGACCACGGCTACTCCACCATGACTCCGCATGAAGATTCTGAAGCTACTGGCTTCTCAGTAAATGACCCCATCATCCTATCAGATGACACCAAGTCAGATATCAGCTGTCCCCTTCCAGCTAAAATAAAGCCCAGGTTAAAACCGACTGGGGATCTGAGCATCACGTTCCTACCTTGCGGCAAGAACAGTATAATCGCGCCAGTAACAGTTCACAGACATATGGAGGCATCCTAATATCCATATTTTCTACGTCAATCTACCTCTTATGTACATATGAATAAGGTCGCTAATTTTAGTTTATTGTGATAATTATGTTAATTTGCCAATAGTATTTAATTTTAAGTAGTACAAATCACAAATATTTAATGATGTACTTTAATGTTTGGTGCTGATTTACTTATATGTTTATCAATATTGTGTTCTGCTGATTATATCAAGGTATTAATGTTCCATTTGATAAGCATTTTATTCTTTAAACATTATGAATGGCCTATTTTGTGATTGGTCGAATATTAACTAGGTAGTACTTAATCTATTTATCTATATATATTATTTAAGATGCGATCGTGTTTAAACAGCTTCAACTTCAAAGGTGTCTCGCCGCGTTATTCTGTGAGAATTCTCAGCGTCAGAAAATTGATACTTAATACATATTTGATAAAGTTCAATTTCGTATCATTGAAACCGACACTCGACGTCGAGTGCGACACTGGGAAACCTTACAGAATAACGCAGCTGAATTATTGAAAAGCAAATTTTCTAAAAGTCATTTAAAATCGTAACATAATATTATATGCGAATGTGAGGTTGTTCGTTACGTTTTCATTCAACTGATCTATTCAGGGGTACAGAAAATTATACACCTCCTTTTATAAACAAGCGAGGCGAAGCCGTGGGCGGACGCTAGTATTATATAGATAAGGCTTTCAAGTATTAAGGATCAAACTTTTCAAAGGTAAGATAATTATCACATAACAGGTTGTAAAATACAGGTCTATTGCAATATTAACTACTTTTATTATGTTTTATGTATTCGCTTGTAAGATTATACAATGTTAAGGTATACTGTATTGTAAGTGAATTTTGATATAATGTGCCAGTGCCTCCTTTATTACTAAGTTTTAAGTAGGTCAACTTATTTTTAAGACTGAATTTGATGTTGGCATTTATGTGACATAATTAATACATTTTTCTTTTCTTATAAACGCTTTTTTGTCACACGACACACCTATCTTATACCTTTAAATGCGCAATTCTTGTACATATATATAAATCTGAATCTCGGAAACGGCTCGCAACGATTTTTCTAGCTAGGTTTCATCTTATACCTTTAACGAGTAATTCATTCAAAGGGAATTTCGCGGGTGAAACTATGTGACGTCCGCTAGTTAGAGATATAGGTTTTTCGACGGCGAGCTCGACGCTGAGTTGTCGATTTCAGTCATACGAAATTGAACTTTATGGTGTATGTATTGTTAATTGGTTAGTATAGTAATCATAACATATATGATTGAAATCGACTAACAAATAACGTAACAGGTTAAAAAAATATCAATGTTAGTTCGTAATGGAAAGTATAAATAAATTAGTCTCAACTTAATATAACAATTTATTGCTTACAAATAATAAAAAATCAGAATAATTTTCTGAATCTAGCATAGATTATGGAACCTTACTAAACGTATGAGTATAACTACGGTCAATCAACTAGAGTTCTTGATCATACCACCAATGTGATAATCGACCTGATAGTATATCTTGGTGTAGATGGCAAGTGCATCGTTTGGGGTCTGTGTGCGTGTTGGGAGTGTTCACTCGTCATCGAACCGTATGTGTGTGTGCGTGGGCGTGGGCCGGCTGGGCCCGGGCGCGCGCGGCAGGGCGCGGGCAAGCAGGCGCGCGCGGCCCCGCGGCCGGCGCCCCGAGCGGGCCCTCTCCGCCAGCGCCCACTGCTCCTCCTCCTCCGCGCCCGACACCACTCGAGCGCGGTTACTTGACTTCCTGCAGTACTGAAATGTATATTACATTTACTCAAAAGAGGCTTGTTTATTTCTCACAGTACACATATTAGCTTCCCACAAACAGAACGGAACCTAGGTACTAATCATTCGAAGTTATGAACATGAAATATATTTATTAAGTTTAGGCCCTGGTAAGGCACTTCTGAATGTTGAAGACTTGACCGCCAATTCGGAAGCTAGCGTTCGGAAAAGAACGGGCAAGAAACTCAGCTGGCATCATGTACATTTCATTTCATAATAAATAATTAGTAATTACAATATAATTCACATAATATTACACACTCACAAAGATGCGCGCATCTATAAGATTACTCACTGTACCCCGCGGTGTCTGACAGTAAATTAAAGGGACCCTCGCGTTCGATTTAACAAACAATTCCTATTTAAAAAGAATGAAATATAAAACCTACTTTTATTTGCGATAATTTGATAGTAAAATTTTTTTTTTCAATATGCTCTATACTATTAAGAGACTATTTGATTGACTTACATCATCAGCGGCTTTTGCTGAATCAAATCTAATTATAATTTCAGATTGTCCCTCTTTGGCATCCACATGCAACGCGTGAATGTTACTCCTAACCTGGAAAAGATACAAAATATTAGTTAAACTTTATTTTCATCTCAAACCATAGACTAGATATAAATATACATACAGTTCTTTTCGTCAGCCTCACGTCAAAGGTAGGCTCCGGTAGGATTTCTTTGACGAAAGAGCCTGGTATCCTCTCCAAGCTAGCAACAGGCTTAGAATCTTTGTCCTTCATAGCTGGAAATAAATGTGCAATATAAACTTTTTATTTAACACTAACAGTGGTTTCACCCGCGTAGATTTAATTTGATTCCCGTGGAACCCTAAATGTACTTTTTTAAATAAAAGTAGTCTACGTTATTCCTTGTAACATTAGCTATCTGCCAGTGAAAGTCCCGTCAAAATCGGTCCAGCCGTTTCAGAGATTATCCGGAACAAACAGTCAGATATTTTTACAATATTTTTTTTAAGTCAGTACCATATATACATACTTTCATATGCATTTTGTGAAAAGCTATTATTTTGGAATTACAAACAGACACTTCAATTTTACTTATTTGTGTAGATTATAACAAATAATTGCAATAGCAATTACACAGTTCAGTAGAGATGCTAGACAAAGGATCTCTATTTAATCAAGTCCACTTGAACATATTATGGTTTCATAATCAATACCATTCTACAGTGAACTGAATAATGGTAGTGATTATGAAAACCTTTGCCTTCTGGCAAATGTCGTGAGAAAACCAGTGCAATATGCCTGAGAAGTAAATCAAAGACCATATCTTTTAGTTAAGTGTATTCCTGAAACGGCGATGGACTCGCGAACTGTCATGTTGCCACATACATCTTCAATGAAAAGTAGGTATTATTATTACACCACCTCTGCTTACCCCTTTAGGGACCCTTTTGGAATGGCATAAAATTACCTGGATCAAGGTCAGCAGCAGACTCAGCCGGCTCAGGCATGCTGGAGTATACATTCCTCCTGTGTTGAATATTAGCTTTCATTTCCTTCATATATTTCCTTTGCAAGTTCAAGTATTTGTTCCTCAAAGCTTTCCACTCAGATTTGGGGAGAATTTGTAATCCCCATAAAGCACCCTTGGGCGCTTCATTCTTGCCCAAACCATTCTTGGCCTTGCTTTTATCTTTGGCAGTACGTTTTCGTTTCTTCCTAGGTGTGTTCTCATCTGTCTTCGATTCATCTTGACTTGTCATTTCGTCTTTGGACTCTGTGTCTATGGTTTTATTCTCCTAGAAGAACAATAGAAAAAAAAGATTAGTTAATTTCTTTTTATATATAAATATTTGACTATGTAAAATAATGATAATACCTCTGTTGGTGTTGTTATTGTTTTGTTTTCATCCTGAAATTTAAAAGATTTTAAAATTAATTATACTATGTTATGATTTATATGTAAGAACTATTTAGTACAATTAAGAAGAATCAACCCCAAGTCATACTTCTGCATCTGAGATTAGTATATAGTGTCTAGTGCTAGTGCCTGTAATTGTAATGGTCTGATCATATAGTGGTGTTGTAACACTTCTGCATACCTTTTTTGGTAATTTCCAAAGGTGTGAAAGTGATTACAAAAAATATTTCACCATTGGAGAGCTACATCATCAGCAAGTATCATAGGCTTTATTTTATCCCTGTACTCCCACGGGAATGGGATCTACGAGGGTGAAACTGTGTGACGTCTGCTAGTAAATTATAAAAATGTGTCTTGTCCAATTATAAAGATAATTCAAATGCTTCACAGATAGAGCCGCGGGCAATACTTACACTAGGAGTGTCTACACTCTTATCGCCATCAAATTCATGTCCCAACTTCAGGTCTAAGTGTTTACTTTTTTTATCTTTGCCTTTTTTCTTTTTCCTTGGAGGTTCATTGTCTTCCTTCACCTCCTTGCTGTCAAGAATGTTCTCTGCTGGTTCTTCAATGGAGAACATTTTGATTGATGACAGTTCTTCAGGAGGCATGCAAGTTGGTAATTTGCAGCCCATTTTTGTGAAGGTGTTCAGACATTTCTGTGCCTCCTCTGGCTTGTTGAACTCTATGAAGCCATAGCCCTAGAAAGAGTTATAAAGATGGTTAATGGTGCATATAAATAGACAAGTATGTATAGACACTGCCTCTGAATAGTGGTGTAGTGGTTGCAAACACTACTGCTGCAATCCCTTAGTTAAGAAAAACATATTGGGATTGAACATATGTAATTTCTTTAGTTAGTAGCATAGGCTAACCCCCTATTACATAGTAGACATAACCATATACAGGCATATTAATTAAATGGGGGAAATATAGAATGCTGTAACTTCCCTCATCATCCATTAGACAGGCAGCAAAATCCTATGCATGCCATTGAATTTTCAAAGAAGTAAGCATAAACAATAAATAATGTAGGTAAATTACATACCAATGTGGCGTATAGGTACATATGTTTTGGTATAGACACACACAAACACACAACACAATTGTATTTGATCACAAATAGTAAGCACTGCTTATATGGAATGGGCAGGGGCGGTCCCCTGTAGGCGGATTGTATATTGGTTTAACTCCATAGGGCATACATACATTTCTTCACATTATCCTAAAAGGGTCATCCAAGGGACCTGATGTGAACACAGGTAGAGATGTAACAACACCAAATTTACAATGAATAATCAACATTATTAACTAACCTTAATACTCTGAGAGTTCTTGAACTTGGGCAGAGAGATGTAGGCAACCTTGCCATAGTCAGAGAACACCTTCTCCAGCCACTCTCTGCTGGCTGTCACTGGTATAGACTCCACATACACCGTCCTCAGGTCCGCATCATAAGGCAGTACTGGTGATTTCCTTTTAACCTGAAAGAATATGGCAAAACAGTATGGTATATGAATATTAACATAATAGTTTTGTCTACAGATGAACAAATTTTTCTCATAGGATAAGTCCCTAAAAATATTTGTCTGTAATTTAGATTACATCAACAAAGTTAGTTGCTATTCAAGTAGCTTGTTTCTTAATATCTCTAAAGCCACACTACCATTTTAAAAAAAAGTTATGTTTGGTTACAAATTACTGTACCTTCAGTCTATCTTCAGACAGGTCCAAGAAGGTCGAGTTCTTCATTGCCTTCGCTATATCGTTCACATCTTGGGTCAAAGACCGTATCTTATTAAACTTGAGGAACACATCAATAGGCACAAAAGGATCATTCTTCACCAGGTCCCCGAGAAATCTGTCTTTGCTCAGGTTAGCATCGCTGAAGTAGAATTCCATTTGCTTCAGTATATTCTCGTACAATTGCCTTTTCCGGTGGCGGACCCGTTTTTTAGGATTGTTCTCATGCTTCGTTTCCTGGTCAGTGGCAGTGGTCTCTGATTCCGACATAATGAAAAAATCGTTATTGGATAGAAGGGATAGAACTATCGTAACGATTTAACTAAAGAGCCAAGACGAAAAATAAACAAGGTTTCATCAAATTATGTATCCCGCCAGAGAGAAGATGATAAGTTATGTGCACTGCTGGAATTCACCGAGAAGAATATAAAATGCACAATAAAATTTGGTATAAATAAATAAAGCTTTAAAAAGTTGTAGATTATTTAAATTGGTGGTTTAATTTAAGATTCCAATTAAAAACACGAACGAACGTTGCTCTTAAACAAAATACAAAACCATTATTTTTGGGAAATGACAGTTGATTCAAGTGAACCGGCTAGCTGTCGCTGTCAGTCAATAATGACATCACAGACTATGAATGAGTTACAACTCGCCACTATGCATAGATTTTTTCTTTTGTCGTCAACCGGCATAAATCACTGACCATCCCATACAACCGTTTACAATTTATTATTTTTATTGCATAGACCTAGCTATCTATGAAACGATTCATAATAAATAAGCACAATACGCACGCAGCCGACGGCTGGCCCGTCCAACCAACTTACCTTGTATAGTAAAAGAATATCATATTATGTTAGAACCACATTAGGCAATACTGTTTAATAAAATAATAAATACTAAGAAAGGAAAATTTTAAAGTAGCTACGCTATGCCAGATACAGATGAACGTGTACAACACAAGTCCCGTCACGACTTGTGACCGCGTACCTTGAATGCTCAGTATTCATAATAGTATGAGTCTGTCTCTGTCTGCATGTATGGTATGAGGCGAATAAAAATATACGTGTACACTGTGATGTATGTGCTTCTATAAAAATCGTTTCTCATAAGTGGCCACCACATTATGAATGATCATATATATTTTTTTAGTTTGAGTTGAATTTACGTAAACATTTGTACAAATTTATTTTTAAATACTTGGTTGTATAAATGTCGCTCTTAGTGCCAGTCCATTTCACAGAATAACATAAAAAGCAAATAATTTTAGTAGTGTCGTACGTACTGTATCTAATATCGATAACCATATTTTAATTATCAGCTCTAAACGTTGGTTGTATTTTAGTTTATAATTGAGATATTAATATAGAGACAGTAAAAGACAAGACAGCACATTAAACTGAATTTATATTGAGTATGCACTTCCAAAGACTCTTTGAACTTTTGCTTTTAATTCATCCAGATTCATCTAGCAATCTCTTCGTAGGATTATTTACACTGTTTTTCAATACAATTTCTCATCTAACTCATACTCTAGGATCTATTTTATATATTCATAATTTGGACACACAGAATACTATAATTTTTTTACCTAATCGGCTTTTCTTCGGTATTGTATCTTTACTTATCTCACTTAGCATTTACCTATCTACTGGAAATTCAGACAGTAATTCTACTCTCGAAACTTTGTACATTATAGCATTCGTAGTCATTGTTTTATGGCCTATATCGATACGATAAAATGTTTTCACACATCACTAAGATGCTTTCGATTTCGAGAGAGATGATAGGTACCTAGGTAGGTACGTTTTGACGTTTGGTCGATCAGTCTCATTCCAATTTCAGTCAGTCAGAATTTTCTGTCGCTCGATCTATCCAGCTAGTCAGATTAAGTTGGAATATTGTATGCTGGTATATCGCAGGGTTATTTATCGCGTATAATGTACTAATAATATGTTAGTCGTGTTCTGTTGCCATATTGTGGTTTGTCTTCGTTTTCATTCTGTTGTCGTCGATCGTGCCATTGATAGATTTCTCACATAGATTTGTGCACGGAGAGGAAGAGAAGATGACGGATTTTATCCGCTACAGTGATATTATTTCCGCATAATTGTGTTTATTATTCACGATGACTACGAGTACAAGATCAGCTAAACTCAGCTTGAAGCCTATCGAAGTGCCGAAGGCTTTGCAGGATGGGGAAAAATTCATCAAGTGGGATGAGGTGAGTTTTTCTCAAAGTTTTGTATGAGTCGAGTAAAGCACCGCCACAAAATAACTTGTTCCATTATAAAGATAAGTTTCTACATATTATCTCTTTCATAGATCTAGTATTTTGTAGCATATTGAGTTACAATTATGAAATTCACCAAAACTGAATAGTAACAGAATTTTTAATAGTAAACATATATACATATTTTTAATAGTTTTACTAAAATTTGAGGCAAGATAATTACATTATTTTATGACAAATTGCCGAAAGTTGAATTCACTTTAAATTGGTTTTACAAACATAGCTACTAACATTTTGTTCTACACTAGATACCACACGCGGTTTTGCCTGTGTAGTAATGAAAGGTACCCTACATAATTTTTTGCACCCATGATGATGTGTGTTCAAAATTTCATGATATTTTGGTCAAGTACTTAAGTGTAAAAGTGCAACAAACTAACTAACAATTTTTTATTTTTATATTAATTTAATTTAGCATTTTTAGATTAAGTCTTGACTAAGTAAATATATAGAACATGTTAGGTGGGGCAAGTGGGATGCTTAACAACAAAAATGTTTAAACATCACAAGTGGTCTTTGAGATTTTTTTTGATATATTTTATTAAAGAAATTATCGATTCTACAGTATTTACTAGCATCATTTATATTTTTGAGTGTTTATTTTGATTTTGATATATGTATATCATTGATTCCCTTTCTCATCTTTATTTTAAGAGATAATATCTATATTTCATATTTGGTTACAAAAAACCTTGTATAAAGTCTTAAAAACAATACAAAAAATTATGGCAAGATTATAATAAGTATTAATGCAAAAAAAAATATCAGGACTCGGGCACTGGTCTTCCGGTCACCCTCCGAGTGGACCCGAAAGGCTTCTACTTGTTTTGGACAGACCAGAACATGGAGGTGGAGTTGCTGGACATTGCTACCATCCGGGATGTCAGAACTGGAACACATGCTAAAGTGCCCAAAGTAAGTACAATAATTTATTTGGTGCCTTACATTATTAGATCTTTTTACTCTATGGATCACTAGTGTTGCTCTATTCAGTATTTTTTTTTTATTTGGTCATTATCTTTATTAATTAGGTATCTACAAGTTACTCCACTTAATTTTTACTTGCTGATTAACTATTACGTTTAATCACAATCTGTTTGGCAAATTTGACCGAAAACATCACGAAAAACTAAGCTATGCCCAAATAGGTAGGCATTCCTCACAAACTAACAAACTTTCACATTTATGCACATCTTATGTAGGTACCAGGTCCCGTCAAGAGTTATAAGCGCGTACGTAGAAATCGCAGTAGTCATTTTATAAGTCTGTCTTTATCTATTCGTATGGCGCGAGGCGAATAAAAACTTGCGCTGGATCCCCATTATTTTCGCTGCGAGCTCACTGCACCTGCATTCTTTTTTATATAAATTACATTGCAGAGTCCCCAACGGGGTAAGCAGATTTAATGCAACCCCATTTTCAAATCAAATACATTATTTTAATCTTTTACGACAATCAACACTTTATATTGAACGACTTTGTCCGCGATTATCAGCTTTAGTGACCAAGTTTCTGGTCCTCAGGGTGTAAGTAAAGATAGCTGATATCTTAACTTATCCCAAATTTCGTCTTTATCAGTTCAGTGGTTCAGCAGTGAAAAGATAACAGACGGGCAGACACTGTCGCATTCGTAGATTAGTGTAGTGTATGCAAAGGTGGTAAGGATTAATATGAATTATTATATCTCCTTTGAAACGGAGCTCCCGCGCCGCCCCGCTCTATGCCCCAAGTATAGTTTGTTATTTTCAAACGTCGTCATATGCATACATATGCTCACGCCTGTAGGGGTAAGCAGAGGTGTTGTAATCGACACCCACTTTTCACGGAAGGTGGGTATGTACCAACGTGACAGATGGTGAGTCTATCGCCGTCTCAGACACTATACATACGTCGTTGAATTACTTCTTAAACATATGCAGGTTTCCTCACGATGTTTTCCTTCACCGTAAAGCACGTGGTGTGAAAACACTGTACATAAGTTTTTAAGGAAAACTCATAGGTTCAGGCCCCGCAGAGAATCGAACTTGCGTCGCTTGCGTAGAAGGCGACTGCTCAAACCTCAAAGCCACCACGGCTCTTGTGCGTGGCTCAAAATGTGTCGATCAGCCATCGTTGACATTTAACCACAACCAGCCACCGAAAAACTAATTTTGAGCCACGCTAAAACGCTAAGTCAAGTAAAGACCTGGAAAGTATCAAAACCTTATACATTGGGCTGTTCATTTTTCTTGGTAGTACTTATACATATATTGTGAAAAATTGAGCTAAGCCGTTTTCTATGTTTGTTAAAATGTTAAAAGTAAATAATAGTTCGAATATTAATTTCAATTCTGAAATCGAATTGAACCCGAATTTATAACTGTGTATTTTTTGCAGTTAAAATTGGGGGCAAAAAATTATGAATAATTATTATAATTTTCCTCAATAAAAACTATTATTACTATTCATGATTTATTAAGTAGTGTGATTTATAGGTATTGATTAAATGAAACTGTTAGTTCATGATAAATCATGAACTAGTATGATATATCTGGCTTAGGTCCAAACCTATTATGCCTGGTATGGTCCATTTATCTGTGGTGAACAGCCGATCAACAGATAAAAACGTACGTTACGTCGATTCAACCATCAATTTGGATATGTACGCTCAAATCTATTTAACATCCTACTGATGGTGAAGTATCAGGTATTTACAGAAACATTGTCAGGTCACGCGGTTTCACAGGATAACTTATGTTACTCGCTGATAATGTAGCTATAAATTGCTGAAATAATTACTTATTCAAATCGGTCCAGTAGTTTTTAAGTTATTGGTTACATATAAATATAACAAATCTTCTTCATAATAATATTAGCTGTGCCCTGCGGTTTCACCCGCGAGTTTACCCGGAACAAACAGACAGACAAACAGACGGACAGAGAAAATGTTAAGAATGTATTTATTTATGTACTTACATTATATACTTGCATATGCATTAAGTGAAAAGCTGTTAATTTGAAATTAAAAACAGACACTTCATTTTTATTTATCTGTATGTATATATATATAGTTCGGGATTTTGCTTTGATTTTGATTATCCTATGTCCATCTCCTGGTTCTAAGCTACCTCCCCACCAATTTTCAGCCAAATCGGTTCAACCGTTGTTGAGTTATAACTCCTAATAATAAAATACTAACACGACTTTCTTTTATATAGATAAGTCACCGTTTGCACGAACACAGAGTAGCCAAGTTCAGTAGTCTAATTAAAACAGTGAAATACCAAACTTTACTAGAATACATCTTTACGTATTGATAATGGTTACGATCTCGGCGTAACATTTTCGCCCTCGAGGTTTAAGGCTTTGATTATGATGTCAGTAATTTAACGAAGATGTTTCATGTTATGAAAGCATTAAGTAGGTACACTTCATATTGTGCCGTCGAGCTGGGGGAATTATAGGGCGCGGTTGTAATTTCACTGCCTACACACCCCGCGGTGTCGATGAGGCCTACTTAACTTGACCTTCTAACAACCATGAATTAAAAGCATTTCCAAGATCGTTATTTTATTTCCACAACTTACAATCTCGGCTCCTGTCTTAGTTAGGGATTGGACACGACACGAGTTCAGATTCAAAGCCCCACCGAAGGTTGCAATATGAAGATATATTCATTTGCATCGTCATATTTTAGAACCTTGCAAATATGGTAACAGCCTTAAGTATTTTATAAACTAGCTGTTCCCCGCGGTTTCACACGCGTAGACTTTATTTTTTAAATAATATATGTATATCTATCAGTGAAAGTCCCGCTAAAATCGGCCCAGACGTTTCGGAGATAAGCCGGAACAAACAGACATACATATACAGAAAAAAAATTAAAAAAATTGGTATTTTTATTTCACTTTCATATGCATTTAGTGAAAAGCTGTTATTACAAATAGACACTTAAATTTTATTTATCTGTATAGATATACTAGATAAAGTTCAATTAAAATCAAATCCCAAAGCCCTGACCGTACTGTAAAAAATCTCCTACCCTAAACTGTTAGTCCTAGAGACATTAATCCTATCTATATATATAAAAGGCAAAAGTGATTGAAGCAAGTATTAAATATAAATAATTGCTGACGCCTGTATTTCCCCAAGAGGTAGGCAGAGGTCTTGTAATAACAACACCCACTTTTTACCGAAGATGTCTAGGTGCCTATAAATAAGTTCAAGTTCATAAAGTTGCGTTGTCTATGTTAGATTTGCGTTCTATGGCGAAGAACTTACTTATAAGGAGAGCAACATATTACACGCAAATATATTTTTGGTGCATACTCCATAGTTCTGTTCTATCCTGAGTTTCTGACACTTCAGTCTAAAGTATTAAATATGTATTAAAAACATATACACTGTCGAATTAAGTAGTCTCCTGCATTTTTTGAAGTCACTTAAAAATATATACAGTAAATAGGTTTTGGCATTCGATTCGAAGTTACACGTATTACAGACACATTATTGAGCTCACTTTGAGATCGAGTGCCCTCACTTGAAGAAAGCGAAAAGGGTGTGTTGAAATGAGACAAGACAAGAGAGCTGGCCCTTCTAACAATGGAGCCTCATTGTTCACAGTTTGCTCTGAAAGGGATGTGTGGGCATGTGTGTAAATATCTAATGGCTGGACGTGTTGAAATCAAACCTTATCAGGTACTTATGCATATGTAGGTAAGTCTGTACCACAGCCTACGTGGTGTTACATAGAGTATATCGAATAGAACGAATAGTTGTGTTTAAGTTTATGTGTGATATGCCACTTTGTGTGTCAATGAAAATTTTGTTCTTGACGGGCTTGAGTTGTCATGCTCACAAAAATGCCTTTGCTTGCGGCGGCGTCAGGATGACGGGTCGCTCACTTCCCTCTATAATGGTTGAGGAGGGCGATGGCTGGCATTCTCGTCATACTTGTGAACAGGTGCTGCTAGTGGGGGCTGGTCATCTCAAAGCTGTAATTTTTTTTTTCAAAGTAATTACTAAGTTTCCTGCCAGGTTCTTCTCAGTAAAAGCAACATTCGGAACCTGGCGGTAGCATGTATAATCCTATGTAATCGTGTCTTTGTGACGATTTGAAAGTACTTTGTAAAAAGTCTAATCGAATAAAGATATTTTGAATTGAATTGAATTGAAATGTAAATTTATCGATAGAATCTGGTTGACCGAGCTGTGCTCAGTTATTCACACAAAAAAAAGGAAAAAAAAAGAAAATATAATTCCGGTGAACAGTCTCGAACCGGGGTACTCTAGTATCGTTATCGCCCCGTATGCTGGAAGCCTCACCTTTGAGCTACCATAACTTGACAGATGTCGGCAAAATTTGTCGTATTGTAATAATGTTTTATGAGTTATTCAGTGTTTGAAAACATGGTTAAAACGATGTTTTCCATAAATAAAACCTAACTAGATTAATTTTTTGCCCCTGAAACCTGACATGTAAAATTTAATGAAAATCGTTGGAGCCGTTTCCGAGATTCAGATTCTATATAAATGTACAAGAATTGCTCGGTTAAAGGCATAAGATAGTGTAGTAATGTCTGTGGAAACACTCTTCTCTAAAAATATTTTCTACCTTTAGATATAATCATTAAGAGTTTTCGAACGTCTAATGGGCCGTTACCGTTACGACTGTCCGTGCAATACCTTTCTGCAACTCCCAACTTACGTGTTCAAAGTATTGTTAACTTTAATATTGTACTACAATAAATGTTCTACACGGAACGGAATATCATTCGGTACGCGAATTAAATACATGCGCACCTCACCCCACTATTTTCTCTGAGCGCTTTTAGCTCGAGACGGCAACTGTATAAGGATATGCTTAGTTGTAGGTAAATATTTTGATGATATGTATATTATGATGACGTAAAGCGTTACAAACATACGTAAAACTATTTAGTTTCGGCGTCACGTCCCATACATTTGCGCATACTTGAATTACCTTGTCATTAAGTTGGTGCTTATTAAGAAGTTACTAATTCAAAATACTGTAACTGTCGCGTCTTTGTGTTTCTATATATATGTTATATTTCTAGTCTACCATTGTCTACATCAAAAAATGGTCGCAACATCGATTTTCAATTGCTTTTTGACACTTTTATTTATCTTTAAAATTATCTTCTTATCGCAGATATTCGCGGATTTTTTTCCTACTTCGTGTTTTTTTCTCTAAATGTACATCTGTAATTAAAATATAATTGAAAAGTCCCAATTCTGTCTAATCTAAGGCTATTCAGAATTTTCATTTCTAATTAATATTCTATCGAAAGATACTGATAATTTATTTTAATGTGGTATAATTAGTCACACTTACTTGAGTAAAAGTAATAAATATTTGAATACCACCTGAAGACAAAGTAACACTATCCTCATGCATCGCTTATGGAAACGACATATAATTTATGGGAATGACATGTCACGTGACTGATTTATGTCATTTCGATACGTTTTGTATCGCTTCTAATAGCGCAAGCGCATGAGAATGTAACTTTGTCTACGTCACGTCTCTTCGATTAGAAAGAAAGCATATCATGGTTCGCCATACATCAAGTACGAAACGAAACGTTAAAACAAATGCTTAAGATGTTACAAAAACTATTCTGTAACGGTAATACTTCTCAGTTCAGAGTCGTGTATCATTGAGATCATTCGTTATACATTTTAGACATTGTTTGTTGATGTTCCATATTTATATCCAATAATCCATGTGTCTATAAAATCTAACATTTTGCCCGTTTCGCGGTTGTGTAACTCTTATATTGACGAAACATACATGCAATGTGAATTGGTCTAAAAACGATAATTGTATTTAAAATAAAAAATGTATATGCTTAACATGACACATGGCGAGTTCATCGCCGTCTCATGCACTTTACATACTATGTTTTTGAATTAATTATTCGACATATTATGCATATTTCCAGACTATAACTTCCTTCAGCGAAAAGCACGTGGTGTGAAATCACGTAAGTTTTTAGAAAATCTCGTTAGTACAGGCCGCTGGGATTCGAACTTGCGTCGTTTGCTTAGCAGGCGACTGCTCAAATCGCACGTCCACCACGTCTCTCTTTTCTGCCCATTTTGGTTATAGGCCCATTAAATAACCAAATATGGGTAGGGTAGGGTCATTTGTGATTAGCGCACTGTTTTTCTCTTCCATTTCGCTCTATCAGCCGTGATATTTGTCTATATTCACAAATTTACCTCCATTATTGACATCTTCATTTCATACATTCAGCGTTTCTTAGCTGTTCCTCTCGTTCGTAATAAAGTAACGAAATATTTGAAGTGAACTGTAATTTAAAATCGATTCATATCAATTAAATGGGAGTCAGTCATATTCTGGTTACTATGTTGATTTCTTCCAACAAAACACAAAAGTAACTAGACAATGTTTTATAAAAATATTACATACATACATGCTCATACGTGTATCCCATGAGGGTTGGCAGAGGCGACCGTTCGCCACATGCTACGATCCTTACATACTTCTATCACTCCATCCACATTCATGCATCTCTTCATACACTTCCTTCGGTTACAAGTGCTCTGAATTTGACCTTTCTGAAAAATTAAAATTGTGTTATAAAATTCCATGTAGACGTAGTTGCTGGGCAGTAGTATTAACGAAACCTATGTCTGAAATTCACGGTCCATTACCCGCTTAATAAGACTCGTATAAGACTAGTATTGTACGGAAAAAGCTCGTATTGGTGTCACCTTTAAATATTTAAATATTTTAGACAGGCATGCCAATGGACGAAAGTGGAACGGTTATTCAGTAGCCGAGATTACCAATCGGATTTTATTTATTCAGAAGAGTTTCGTATTTAGGGTAGTGAGCTCTGTTTCCCATACGATACCCACCTACTTAACCCTCTGACTGATTTAGACTTGTAAAAAAAATGTGTCTGGCAAACATTTGCAAATCATTAGCTATCCATTAGTCTGGCCATTTTTTATGCAGCTAACGCTAGAGAGATGTATTAAGTTAAACTGCCTAATTATACAAATATGTACCTATTAGGTAGATGTGTTATTTTCGAATCATATATCATAACTATCTGTCATTCCTTCTTCCTAATATAAGTGAAAAAACGATGCCAGAAATAAGTAATGATACCTTTTATCCTTTTATGCGACGCTAACAGGCGGGCTTTTGCATAATGTTTGTGTGACTCGTGTGCATAGACGGGAGCCGCGCTAAAATTATCACCCGACCCGACCGATCGATTATCGATTCCATGTCATGCACTAATTTTAGAAAAAAAAACTATGTTTTAAATTTATAACTGCGACGAAGCTCGGCGCGATGAAATCGTCTCTGCATATACGACTTTATCTAAACTGTATAACTAGTTTAAATATTATTATGATACATGTTATAGGTATTTCGGATACGAAATCGAATGATCGTACAAAGCAGAAACTCGATTGAGAAGAATTGATAGTATTTTTTTAAATCTTCATGAGCGGCTCTGTGCACGCTTTTTTTCCTGGATATTGCATTTACATTGGTTCCCTGTGTGATGCCGAGCGGAATTTAAATAACGATAATTGAATCAGCAACTACAGAGAACCGGACCGAATGGAAACATCGTTTGTTTTTTGTTCTATTATTTTTTTATTAATCGCTCGATTGGTTAGTTATGATATACGTATATTCAATTGATATACGTCGCTATCAGCAGAAACTTTGTTTATGGAATAATTGGCGCTCCGTTCAGAAGTACATCAATAATGTAGCGCGCAACTTCTCGTATTTATTCGACGCCCTTTACGAGGGAGCTTGTTTACTTTGTGAACATCGTAACGCGCAAATTTTGTTGTGTGTCTTTGCATGTTACAGTTTGTTCAACATTAGGACGATAATTAAAATTAACAGGCAAGGTAGAAGCGCAGTATAAATATAAGCCTGTGGTACAAGTTGGATAGTACAGATAGCATTAGAATAAGATGAACAAAATTACCTGTCAAAAGTATAAGAACTATCATTGCTTCAGTTTAAAACATGATGAGAGGTGGTGAAGTAAGGCATTGGCAACGGTCAATTTGCAAATTTTCTGAATACAACCGTGTGAAGTCCGTTAAGTCATGCTAAATTATGTAAATTTTTGCGTAACAAGCCCTTTTAAGCAATAATTATCTCATAGAACGCCAGAAGTTGCTATGTTGTATGAACATTGTGCGTGAGAGGCTGACAGCTGTGGACGAATGATCCAGCGATGATATACCACCAAAGAACAGGGCCCTACCATGACCACTTATTGTCACTATAGTTTAACTTTTAGTATGAGACATATGTTATGACGTGTATAAATCTGTCACTGTCACAAAGTGAAACTACGATAGCAATCAGAGCTTATGGTAAGGCCCCTGGGGTATTTAAGTCATGAAGCTTGTAAGAACATATGCCACATGGAACTTTTGACATAATCTTAAATGAGACCCTACTTAAGAAGACCATTTCGGTGTTTTTCAAAGCAGATTATTTTTCTATTTGAAAGCTGGTTGCTACCCATGAGTTCCCATTTCAATTTGGTCCAGTTCTGACACTGGCTTCCATGAGGAACTTTTAAGTTGGTGTTTGATACCCAGTTTGATCGAACATTTGGCAACGAATCAAATGTAAGTAAGTAACTAATTTATTTTATATAATTTTATTTTTCTCTTTTAAAAGGCGTTTGTTTTTTTTATTCTACTTATAATTTTAATAATGCAATACGTGGCTGCCCCAACGCAACAATGTGGATATTGATAGCATTTTAATTTGCCGTAGTGGCATTGGACAGACGATGGGCGTCGTTAATTATAATTCCGCGTGAAACTTTCCATTTGATGTAATTAGGAGATACACCATTAATTAATGCGAATTAATGGCGTGTTGTCTTTTATTTACGTAGGTTTTAATGCGTTTTATATTGGAGTAACACGGTTCTGCTGCGCTTTATTACATGATTATGAGTGTCCGTTGTTCCCACGTTGCTGTCTGAATGCCGTCCGCCTAATTTTGAACATCGTTTACACCCATTTGCTATCATAAACATTACCAATTGAGTAGAGCGTTAATAGCGAATAGGTCCGTAGTGATACAAAATGTATGGAAATGACATAATAAATCAGACACGTGACGTATGGCATTCCCATACATTTGTACCGTTTCTATAAGCGAAGTGCGAGGATACTGGGGCCTTACCATGAGCTGTTATTGCCATGATAGTTTTACTCTTATTATGAGACAGGTGTATTTGACACGTATACATCTGTCACTGTCACACAACTGAACTATGATTGCAATAAGAGCTCATTGTCAGGCCCCTGTTACTTTGTCTACAGGCCGGGTGTCATTTTTCAGAGAAGCAACAAAAGTCGCGCCATGATTTAATTATAATAAACCTCATCGACGTCTTTGGGGCTAAAGTTCGTGTTTCAAATGTAAGCTAATTGGTTCCGACGTGAAAAGGTAAAAGATACATAGAGAATAACTTATATATTAATAAACTTATTTACCCAAAACATGTCGGATCAACAATGATTAACATTTTCCTAAATCCGAAAACATGATTTCCATCTGACAACTGACTAGAATTAATATATTTATAATATAGGAGAGGTGCGATCATGAGTTTTGAGCGCTGATATTAAAAGCGGAGTAGTAATTTTTAAGGGTCTTATATGGCGCAAACGCAAATTAAACTGGCCCTGTATGAAATTATTTCTGTCTTTTCGACATATATAAATAGGCGATAAAGTAACATGATGATTATAATCGGGTAAATCCATAACAGAGCTAGCTGTTTCGGGTTAGACGTTGTGACCTATTTTCAGGCATCGCTCCATTCCATTCCATGTTAGACATGTACGGAATCTGTCCTCAGGGCACGCCGCACCTGTCGATAACATCCATTCCACCAAATAATATATTACTACTAGTCAGATAACTGGCTTTCTAATTTTTATTAGACACGTGTGTTGAATGGTAATCGTAAACAAGATGCAGCTGTAAATGCTATGATTAGATTATGTTGGAATTCTTCAGCGTCGTCAAGAGTTAATTTTGACTAATTTACTTAGTAAGGGAACACGCGTTCCTCGTTTGTGAAACGATTCAAGCGGTCGTGGATCGATTAAATATTTATACGTAGGTAAGGTATACCTACTCGAGTTGTTCGTTAAGCCTTTGTGTTTTTTTAATTAAAGCTGAAACGATTTCGCTTAAAAATTCCGAAACATTCACAATGTCCATAAAGTATTTGTGCTCGTCATAGTTAAACTTATCGAGGCCTGCGGTGCGCTCCGGTCCTCTCCCCTCGAGTAGGGTAGGTACAAGATTTGTTTCATATTGAACATTATTTATTCAACCTGCAAAAAGAAGCGATGAAGTTATCAAATATTACACAGGTATTAAAATCGAGGGACCTTCTCTGACGATATTTTATTCTCCTTAAAATTTTTCACAAAAAAGAACTGACCTCCATCACAAAAACTTGAAATAAGCTTCAAAGATGAATGATGTATTATTTGTTTCAAGTTGCTGCCTAATATCACCATGTAGACATAAACGAAAATCAAAAAATACACCCTTATTGTAGCCAGTGTCGTAGGCTATGCGCTAGTTTATCAGTTTTGTAGAATAAAAAGTAGCTAAGGACACATGCAATGCAACATTGACAACCGAAAGAGAAGTTTTCATAAGACCATTGACGATACAATCAGTAATGATTCTCGTTTTATCTCGCTGGGGCTTGAGTGTCACCAATTTGTCGGACAAGCGGCGGACTAATCTCGTAAATAGTATTGTGGGGCCACTTGTTCTTCAAATAATATTGTTATTACCCAATTGAGGCTTACATTCAGATTCCTATTTCGAGAAGAAACTAAAGTAGATAGGAATGTAAACTAATACAGGTGCCGATAAAAATGTATTTGTTCGCGCTCGCTACATACAAGACCAAAAAATTACTTACTCCAGTTCTGTTCCAGGCCTTCAATACTTTTGACGGCACGTATATTATATTAGACAGATATTCTGCAACGTTTTATAAAACCTCTATGCAAATTGCATGTCCGCTCGATTCAATGATCAGCGATTTTTCACAGCGATTTCACAGTTCCCCATTCATGGAATTCAAAAGGCTGGAATATGTGCCGTATTAACTGGGGTATTAGGATGGAATGTGATCTCGGCCGTTCGATTTTGATCCTTATGACATATGTTTCAAACAGTACTTTCCACTCACTTGAACTTCGATTCAGCACAGAATACACTCTAAAATATGTTATAACTTACTCCTTATTTGATGGCTCTGCGTTCAATTCAAATATTATAGAACGTATGGCTACACCATGCAGAACTTTGTGCAATCTGCAAAGCACGCATAATTATTCTTATTTTTTTAAATTTGGGAAATAATTTTCTTTCAGATATTTTTATACGAATTATAATAAATGAAGTGTTTTTTTTTGTTTGTATTAGGATCAGAAGATTCGCAACGTGGTGCTGATCGGCTCACAAGGATCGCTGGAAGAGAAAACGGTCACCGTGTGCTCCGGATACGACTTCGTCAACCTTACCTTCATTAATTTCTGCTGCACTAGGAAGGAAATTGCTAAGGTAATCCTTTATATCCGTGCTGTGATTACAAACGTGAGTGTTTTGCCCCTTTGAATACACTATGCTATGATTGAAAATACACATAAGCCGCCCCAACTACTTCTATATTCATAAAGCTCATTATAAATCCATTTAACTCGTTCCACGTGCTCAACGAATCCATACTATCTATCTAATCTAGATAACTGACTGACAAATTAACCGATCGATTTTTCACTATTTCTCCAAAATTGTGATTGAATTCAAACTTGATCAATGATTGTTGTGTATAATTTGGTAATGAAGATGGGTGAACTCACTAACTTGCGTATTTCATCCTTTATCGTCATCTCTCATTTGTGCTCTATTTAAGTATATAAAATTGTAGTTTTTGTGTCAAAATTCCTCGGACCGATTTGTATGAATATTTTGTTTAATATACCAAATATATTTTGTATAAAAAAAATATGTTTTGTATAAAATATATTTGGTATAAATATTAGATTTTTACGCGACAACACACATGTTTACAACCTAACTTCTGAAAAATACGAACACGATGCGGGACTGGAACCCACTACCTCTGCAGTAGCTCTGCCAACTGAGCTACTCGTGATCCTCCCTCATTCGTCGAATTTTTCCTTCCCTTGTTTTGCGGTTTTAGTTGCCACCTTGCGCCATCTGTTGGTTGGCATATCAGTTGAGTTTGGATACACCAACCAAGTTCGAGTCCCGACTCGTGTTCGTATTTTTCCTGATAATTTTTAAGAATTTTGACTGTAAGCATGTCATGCTTAAAAAACGAATATTCGGTGTAACTGAGAATAGGACGTAAACAAATTTTTATACCCTTAAATAATAAGTTTTTGGACAAAATAGCTTTTGCCGGACACAGCTATTATTTCAAAGTATAGGTAGATTCGGTATCGAATAAAAAGAGTTTACATGCCAAACCATAGAAGTAGAGTAGGCGGATTATTTTCTTTCTAAAATATGTGTTACACAAACAAAATACATAATTGTATTTCTATCCTATATCTTGACACAGTTGGATTACAATTACGTCAATTTATCCGTTCGGATCCTTAATAATTCATGCTAAGCAATTTTAAGTATCAAAAACATTAGTTATCACGTTTACTTTTAGGTCGTGATATAAAAAGAACAATGCCTGTACACGTGACAAATACGTACATAGTTGCTTTTACGTATGTAGCGTCTCCTATCTTATTGTTACGAATTCAGCTGTGTTTGAAATCCGTGCCCAGCGAGGCGGGCTGTGTCCGCTGTGTGTGCATAGCATAGTCTCGTAAATTGAAAACCCTTTTATTTACTTCTTTGTGGTTTGAAAAGACCGTTCCACTGGTCTTGACACGTGGACCGATGTACTTAAGGAGATAAATGAGCGAAATTAATGGTTAGTTCTTAGAGAAAATGAACGTATAGAAATTGTTTGCTATTTGCTTTTATCAGAGCGCTGATGAGTGACGAATGATTACCCATCAATACTATTATAAGAACAAAATATTGCCTACCGCCTAGGCCCCGCGGTTTCGCCCGCGTAGACTTAATTTCTTGGGTGACAGGCGGAATTTTAATGTTGTTTTAAATGAAAGTAGTTACTCCTTGTGACATTAGCTATTTACCAGTGAAAGTCCCACTTAAATCCGTCCAGCCGTTTCGGAAATTAGCCGGAACAAACCGACAGACAGACAGAAGACAGACAGATATTTTTTTTTCATTTCAGTATACTTTATATAGATACTTTCCTATGCATTTTGTGAAAAGCTGTAATTTTGAAATTACAACTTAAATTTTAATAATATTTATCTGTATAGATATAGATGTATAGAATATATTTATATTAAGGGAGTTCATTTAGTGCTCTATTCACATCAAACAAACAATCAAAATATCGTTGAACGATTAAAATCATTCGATCGAAATCCTCTCCCAATGTATATGTAATGTATTCGTGTGATCCGAAATCGTAGTTCGATACTAGGGTGACTTCGCGACGACGTCTTAGCTATTCCGTATTTCTTTGATACATTGAATACGAAGATACTTTCAACGACTAAGTCGCTACGACATAAGAAGTTACGGTTTTCATTACTTGAATCTTGCTGTAGCAAGCTATTTTCCACATGCTCACGCCTGTATTCCCCGAAGGGATAGGCAGAGGTGTTGTTATCACAACACCCACTTTTGACCGAAGATGTTTAAGTGCTAACGTGACAGATGGTGAGTCCATCGCCGTCTCAGACACTTTACATACGTCATTGAATTACTTCTCAGAAATATGCTATGCATATGTTTTCCTTCACCGTAAAGCACGTGGTATGAAATTACTGTACATAAGTTTTTTAGAAAAACTCATTGCTACAGGCCCTGCTGGGATTCTTACTTGCGTCGCTTGCGTAGCAGGCGACTGCTCAAACCTCAAGGCCACCACGGCTCTTTTCTATTTTCCATATTTACTTAATGTAATTTCAGTCAATTGTAACAAATTCTTATTCTTTATTTACGCACCAGAAAGGTTTTACTTCATAATATATAAATTGGCAATGCAGTTGTTCAAATATCGACTGCTCCACTAGTTTTTATAGGAGTATGGGCAACCAAAAATATTAAATTTAAAAAATGTACGTAATGCATGTTGGTATTGCATTAATTTGGTAAATGTTTTATTTATCCTTTAAAAAAAGTTATTCTTAGAAGGTATTGTATAAATCAATAGGATTCGAATTGAGGGTTTTTGTAGCGCCCGTATAAATGAAATGATGCTGGCTGATGCATATCGTGCTGTTGACGAGTCAAAAATACTGTATACGGTACATTTATTATACGTTATTGTATTGTTAGTAGGGGATGCTAGACACGTATAAGTTAAAAAAAAACTGTCTCAAAAGTTGGGTGGCTTCAGATGTATTAGCTGCGCCAACATCTGGAGGAGGGTTGCTTAGACAGAGAAGTGTACATTGTATGAGTCATACAATTTAAGCGAGCACTGTAGATTTAAAACTTATTGATCGTTTCTCATCAATCTATTGCATTCAAAAAAGATTACTTTTTGCGACTGACAGTCAGAGCCTAAGTAATTCTAATGATGCATTTGATCTCGATTCAAAGTACGGTTAACTACATTGAATTACAAATATGTTTTGTGTAAAATATTTACAACAGCCGCATTACTCTGTAAGGTTTGTCAGCGCCACACTCGTCTAATGTCAGTTCAAAATTAACTTAAACGCATATGTAATACTAGCGGATGTCACGCGGTTTCACCCGCTGATGATGTAGCTGTCCAAGATTTTTTGATATCGGCACAATAGTTTACGAGTATATTCATTACAAACATTCAAACAAAAATAGAATTCTATCCTCTTTGTAATAGTAGTGTAGATGTATCTATTACCTATGATTAAAAACCGCTCGTCGTCGAGTTCGACGCTGAGAAACCTTATAGAATAACGCGGCAGTTCAGAGACATGCACGTGTACGTACGACGGTGACTGCAAAACAAATGATAACAGTAATTTGTCTTGTATATCAAAAAGCATCTTTTATTAAAGTTCGTACCTACATCAAATTTTAACAAGAGCACGGGCACACAATTTTTTTAGGCAGAGCATACCATTGTGTATACATTAAACCTATCGCACAAAGTGTTCTATTTATACTAACAAATAAAAGAAACATGTTATGGTACATTTGGGAATAGATTAGCGTCGTGTGCCCAAGGTAGGCATTTATGTTTATCTCTCATAAAATATGGACGTTGTATGTTATTAGGGGAAAAAGTGAGGTCTGTGTGACAGTATTGTCGTGTCGGTGATAAATTGTGTTCGGTCGTGTCTTCAGTGTTATACGTGGAGCGTACACGAATGTGGTGTTGCGATATGGGCACGGATCGGGGGTCAAGGCTCGCGCCAATTCGCACGTACACTGCTCTTATTTATGGGCTTTGACAACATCTATATATATATACATACAGATAAATATAATTAAAGTGTCTTTTTGTAAATCCAAAATAACTACTTTTCACTAAATGCATATGAAAGTACAGGTGCAGACATAAAAAACCTCAATTTTTTTCTCTTGATTTTGGATGTTTCATTGGCAGATAGCTTATGTTACAAGGAGTATCATACTATAATTAATAAACACTAGTCTTCCGCGGGCCACACAAGAAATTAAATCTACGCGGGTGAAATCGCGGGGTACAACTAGTTATCTTAATACATATTAAACGTAAACCCTTTTCAGGCCATATATTACGACTAAACGCGACTAGCTTACATTATTATGGCATAATGAAGATAAAGGAGGGAACAGTTCTAATGTTATACCAAATTTCAATCCCAACGTGTGATATAACTATCATTCACGCCTGTATAAGACAAAGGTGTGCTTATAGTACACTCACATTTCGCTAGTTATGTTTAAGTCCCATGTACCTAATAGGAGCCAACAATCGGACACTGCTCCAGACCCCGGGCTGCTATTGGGAAATTCCAGATAAAAAAACCCCATTAACACTGCCCAACCTGGCGATTCAACCCAGGAGCTCGTGTTCCGCAGTAGCGTATGCGACCACTAGACCAATAAGGCAGTTAATATCATACTATTTATAATATCATCATCTCCCTGGCCTTATCCCATATATTGTTGGGGTCGGCACTTGATTCAACCCGATGCGGCTGATCACCTGATATTTATACGAAGCGACTGCCATCTGACCTTTGCAACCCCTTTAACGAGGAAAATCTGTGATCTGGGTTAAACCAGTTGTCAGACTATTTTAGGCCTCCGACTGACCTGTAACGATTGCCAAAGATGATAAATTGGCAACCGGGACCGACGGCTTAAAGTGCTCTCCGAGGCACGGAGGGAACTCGGGCGGTCACCCTTCCAATTATTGGCTAGGCTTAGGGTTGCTTAACTTCGCTGATCGAATGATATGCGCAATAGCAACTGTGCCACGAGCTCCTCTACTCTCATACTACTTATAATAAAGGCAGGGAAATCTTGGAGAAAACTTTTATAGGAAACCTAAACGAACAAGTTTACCAAACATCGTAACTGAAACGTGCCGAAACCAGTCTACCCATATGAATTATACTTACAACAAGAAATTCTGAACGATAATATTGATGTATGTAATTTTGCTTTTATGTGTGTAGTAGCTGCGCCCCGCGGTTTCACCCGCGCAGACTTTATTTGAGTTTAATGCTTTATTCGCGGACCAATATTTTTTTTGTAAATAATATTGTCTAAATTACTCCTTGTAACACTAACTATGAAAGCAGAGTAAGTCCCGTTCAAAACGGTGCAGCTGTTTCAGAGATTACCAGGAACAAACTGACAAACAAAAAGACGAAGAAAATTTTATGTTTGTGACGCAATTAGTCAAAAGCTCTTAAGAATAACAAACAAACATACTTAAATTTTATTTATATGAAAACATCGCCTAAGATAGTCCTTTTTTTAAAAGTTCCATCTCTTTTTGTGATGCGAATTTCGAAAGGGATGGACATAGTTTAAGTCTAAGTTTAGTCTAGTCTTGGTTCAAATCATGTTTTGTAATAAGGGGGTTTAAGACCATCAGGAATATTTCTCAATGCAATTGATTCCTAAGAAGTTAGCTCTATTATAATCATATTGTTTGATAAAATATCTACCATTATCGCGATGTTGAATATTTGATAATATAAAATATCGTCTATTGTCTACGTCTTTGTCTATATGCTGGGAACCTGGTCTATGTTTGAAATTTTTATTTAAAAACTACAATAAGTAATCTATACTAATATTATAACGCGGAAAGAAATTTTTTTTAACGAATTGTTCATAAAGTACTGGAGCGATCTTGAAAATTATTTCAGCAATGGTTAGCTACATCATCAGCGAGTAGCATAGGCTATATTTTATCCCCGTACTCCCACGGGAACGGGAACTACGCGGGTGAAACCGCGGGACGTCCGCTACTCATTGTATATTGGAGATAAAGACTCACTGTCATTTCTCGATATAAACTTTGTAGAACCTGGTTGACCGTATCCTCAAAAATCGATCCTTTAAAAAAAATATGAAAATATTGAACCGGTGAACTCGAACCGGGGTACTCTAAATTTGTTATTACCATTTAAGCTGGCAGCCTGACTCTGAGCTATAGTATCCTAACAGATGTCGGCGAAATTAACCGTCGTATTGTTATGATACTGTATGATTTTTTCAGTGTCTGAAAACATGGTTAAAACGTTTGTTTTCCAAGAATGAAACTTAGCTAGACCAATGTATTGTCCCCGAAACCCGCTACACACTAAATATCATGAAAATCGTTGGAGCCATTTCCGATTCTATATACAAGAATTGCTCGTTTAAAGGTATAAGATAACGTACGTCAAACGTCACTGTGGGAAGCGAAGTTTGGTGTGAGGGGAGGGTATCTTAATTTTATGCATTCGCTTCTATTTTAAGGCAAAAGTATTTTAAAATTCAGTCCTTTCGGTGTTCACGTCGCCTAATCAGAAAGCGCGTGGATACCTTGAAAACATTTAATTTGACATATTAATTAGCATCTTTTCGACTCCAGTATCGTATACGTTTATGTACGGTTCTAAATTAAGTATTCAATTCATTAAGAATATTGTGCGATGAATGAAATTGCTATTTCGTAATAAATCAAATGATTACTCATTTCCTTGGCAGTGAGTGAATATGTTTGAATCAAATTGATTGGTCATTTTGTTCGAATCTGATGAGTTTTGTTGTTTAGATGTGGACAGAAGAACTATTCGCGCTGGCGTACAACCTGAACCAGCTGAACAACCCCACCATCCTGTTCCTGGAGAAGATGCACGCGAAGATCGTCCTCAAAGCGGACAAGTCCGGAAAGATACTAGTTAAGAAGTAAGTATTTTACCACCACACAATAACGAAATTTATAGAGTGGGGGTCTATTTTCTTTTTCCGAAAACGAAACATCACAATCCAACGAAAATTAAACGTAGTTTCAGTAACAGTTTGTTTTCATCAAGCTCAAGTTGTCGTTAATTTGATAATTTAATTAAAGAAGGTTTAGAATATTAAAGTTCAGACGTAATTTTGGAACGAATAAGAACCGTGATAGGAACTTTGCGAACTTTCGGCCTACACTAAGTTTTTCGGAGAAAGCGAGTAGGCCCCCTGTTTCATCAAACAATTTGCCTTCCACCCTCTGAATTGATATCCACAGAACAAACATGTGTAGGGGCGCAGATATTTGCTCTGTGTCTAGGTGTGTATTCGTAAAGAGCCGTGGTGACCGAGTAGTTTGCGAGAGACAATTTCCCGTCTCTCCGACCAATGAGTCTTTCTAAACTTAAGTGCAGTGACGACACACACCACGAGATTTACAGTAAAGCAAAAGATCGCGAGGAAACCTGTACATATCTGAGAAGGAATTCATAGACACGTGTACGTATAGTGCCTGAGACGGAGATGGACTCAACATCACGTTGGAAGCAAATCTTCTTCGATAAAAACACACTGTCTTCTTTCGGATATCGTTGTCTTTCTTTACCTTTAGCAATCTTCGTTCATTACAGACAGGTGGAACTCTCTACGATGGTGTAGTATTTCTTTAGGATTGGGCCGTTACATTGAATTGTGAATAATATACGCAGATGGTTTTAATTAATTTCTCAAGTACATGTGTAGAGTAGTTCTGGGAAAATGTCCGGTATATACCTATTCGTGTCAGAGCGCTTGTACGGCAGCCGCCAGAGTTTCTGCTTTCATTCAGTTTCACGCCCGTCGGTTCCCATTGTTCCCAACGTCCCTATTCGAATATGCCTTTGAGTTTATCGTCTTCGCATTATGAAATTGTGACCTAATTTTAGTCACCATTTTAACTAGCTTCTGTAGCGCGCGTTCTGCTACCATGACTGTGTTCGCTCAAATTAACGCTCGCTTTAATTGAGAGAGCTAATTTGATTGCAGGGTTTGTTATGTATTTCTTACCTATATAGAAGAGCAACGAATTGTAGAATCTGATAACACCTAACATTTCACTTCTATCTTATACTAGCTGTGCCCAACGGGCTACCCTGCGTAGGATTAACAGTAAAAATATGTTATAACATCTGCCAGTGAAAATTGGTCCAGCTGTTTCAAATATTAGCCCGAAAAAAGAAACATACAGATTTCTTTTTTCTCAATTGTTCTTTTATGTAGGTTTCTTATAGGTATACTTTTATTGTATGTAGTTCAAAGCTGTTAATTTGGAATTACAACCAGACACTTCAATTTTATTTATCTGTACTTTACATCTGAAACAGCTTAAGAAACACTAAATTCTTGGTTTTGAGCTCAGCCCACTATTTTGGGAATACCTCTTATTATTCCGTATCGCACTGTACGGTATTTATAAATAACAATGCAGCGTAATGAATCAACGATATTTATAATTGGCCATTTCAATTATATTTTCGTGTCGCTCGGTCCGTTCGGATGCTATAATTTATTTAGCGACATTATTTATGTTTCTCGTCACGATGTTTTCCTTTCGCCATATTCTGATTGATAGCGCTTATTTCCCAACGTTAAACCTTCGAATCATCAAAGCAATAGTTTTAGTTCATCTCATCATCTCATATGCTCACGCTTCTATTCCCCGAAGGGGTAGGCAGAGGTGTTGTTATCACAACACCCACTTTTCACCGAATTTGAAAAGTGAGTCTATCGCCGTCTCAGGCACTATACATACGTCTATGAATTACTTATCAGAAATATGCAGGTTTCCTCACGACGTTTTCCTTCACCGTAAAGCACGTGGTGTGAAATCACTGTACATAAGTTTTTTTTAGAAAAACTCATTGGTACAGGCCCCGCTGGGATTCGAACTTGCGTCGCTTGCGTAGCAGGCGACTGCTCAAGCCCCGAGGCCACCACGGCTCTATAGTTTTAGTGTAATCTTTTTTATCTCTTCTTCATGTTTTTTCCACCGGTAATTTAAGCGTACTTGTGACAGTTACGGCAGAGGCTTGTGTGTACACGGTCGTAACTTAGGCTCTACCGTAGATTGCACACGTCACGGGAGTAATGGAAGCCCGTATTTGTAACATTATTCTATTTTCTTGATGCGTTCCTTGGGGTGCGTTTTAGTGCTGTTTTTTATACAACAAAGATGGCAAACAAGATTACTTTCAGCAAGAGTGTCATTCGCGCATTGCCACTGTGGGGAGAACGAGTGATCATGCTCATCCCCAGCATAGGGAAGACCTTCCAGCCAGGCGGGTGTCATGCCTGGTGAACCGTGGCTCCAACAGTTCTAGTTGGAAAATTGTATATATACTGCAATCCGCTCGAGTACTTTGCCAGCATACAAAGAGACGAAAGGGTCCTATATAGCTAACCCAGCGTCCACCAGTCTAAGGTAGCATTATATGTTTGACTGTGATATTATGTGAGGTAGACCTAAAGACCCCAGTCGGGCAGTTCCGAATTTTGAACGAAAGATTTCTTTATTCGTTAGAAATTCGTTTTATATATACTTATGCATTTGTTCTAAATATAGTTACTTACAGGCGTAATATGAACCCCAACCTTGCAATTTGCTCATGACACAGCCGCGCGAAGGCTGTCAACTTGTCATCTGTTAACCTATAGCCAATATTTGTCATCTATTATCTATCGAATACTTTGTTTATATACCGTGTTTAGATTTCCGTGAAGCCATTGTGAAGTAACTTACGTTACACATGTGTTAAATGAAATTTAACTTCTTCGTTATCGGGGAGGTGTGAGATGCTGGAAATAGCCTTTTATGAAATGTTGCAGCTGCTTTTTTGTCTGTACGGTCCAGAAGACTTCCAACCAGAGGTGCGTTAGAGTGTATGGGTCATTTTAGGGCCTCAACTGAACTCAGTTAACTAACGTCGCCTTACTCACACATAACGTAAGATACTTATATGATGCTTAGAATCTTCTTGGACGTAGTAGACTTTGGGCCTAAGAGATGTGAGGTCAATGATACATACTTTAAAATTTCACATGAGGATATTGTTTGTATTTCATGCGAATTTGTATGAATGTACGTTCCCGATAAAAATATGCGAAGCCGGTAACCATTTCCTGTGGCATTGGTGGAATACGCACAAAATCCTGTGTGATAAGGAAATTTAGTATTTTTATTGTACCTTGTATTAGCGAGTCGTCTAGCGACAATAATTTCACTTAAATATTCATTCATTAAATTCGTAGAAGAGAGAGAGAGAGAGATTTTTATCTAATTCTACGAGGAATGCGTGTCTAATTCTAAAGGATGCGTGTCTAATTTAATAACGTGTGTCTGTAGAATAGTAATGACGTAGTGGACTTGTTAAATTGTAAATTGCGTAATCACTGTTGCTACATCTTCTACAGATGTCTTATTGTCATCAGTATTAACAATAACCTTCGTTATTTCAGCCCTTCCCATCCTGTTGTACACCCGAGTTAAATATCGCTATTGATCTCTCGTTTCGGACGTCATTATTAAAATTTACTTTTTATTAACGCTATTTACGGCACATTGTTTGCTGACCCCAAGATCAGAAGCCCTGTCACCCTTATTAATAAACGTGGCGTATCATGTGCGTAAGATGAATCCGGCATAAAATGCTCTAAGTGTTTGTTTTTGTGATGTATTATTAAGCATTTTGCTTTCTCCCGGGAAGTTAAAGTTGTAGAATGAGCTCCCCGATGTGGTTTTCCAGATGTGTTGTTGTTTTTCAAGGGATAGAGAGGAGATGGATTGTTATAGGGTTGGCACACGCACATGATGCCCCTGGTTTTGCAAGCGAAAGACTCCGGGCCGCAGCTTTGTCACCCAAATTATAAATGTTAATTTAATTTGTTTCCTTGTCCGTAGCATTGTCCGTCTGTTCGCTCAAAATAAGGAGGACAAGAAGCGAGTGGAGAAGGCCCTCAGTGAGTCCGGTCTGCCGACTAGCAAGAACGAGACCATCAGCCAAACAAAATTCCAGTTTGAGGACTTCTTTGCCTTCTACAAGAATCTGACGCAACGCACCGAAGTACAGAAGATATTCAATAACCTGTGAGTATTTATGACCTTTCAAATTAGGTATCTATAAAACACAAAAGAGGATTAGAATCAGGCCAAAAATAAAGAAATATAATACTTAGAACATCTTTGAATAGCCTATCTATTTAATGACATGTTTCTTCTCATGATTGCTTTACATAGCACTCACTTATCAAAGTTACACTCATACCTTATGTTAAATTGGCCTCCCTGGAGCATTGTTTCTGCTCCCTGAGCTGTCGATTCCATTCAGCACTCCCGTTTAAAGGATGATTCTCGCTAGTACCATGCCGCGCACCTTGCATATTGGCACATTGTTTCGGTTGGTGCTACATATAAATGTAGTAAATATCCCTTAAGGTTTGCAAAAAATGTCGTTAACGTTATTTATTTTTCGGGTAGTTTTGTTTTTAGAACTTAATTTTATATAAAAAAATCTATGTAATATTAGTTTACCGTGCTGAATACCCACGCTCGGGTCGGGACTTGCTCGGTCTAACGTAAGTCATCTTTAACGTGCCCTAAAGAGACTCAATAGGTAAAATTTGGAGGAGAAAATTCAACACCTAACAGTTTATGCGCCAGATTTTCCTGTTAACGCCAGGGACTAATCCATTTCGATTCAGAGTGAAGCACTGACAAGTGCAAATGTCGAGTGCCTATTCCGCGTGGAGACGTGAGCCAATGATTTGGATTGCTTCGACACCGTCCAATCTGTAGTGTACCACTATGTTCTATGTTACCAACGATTGACAGCTATTTTCAACGGAATTCGAAACCAGTATTTGTGTTTACGTCGTTTTAGCAAAAATGTATGAGTATACGTTTTCCGCTCATTCAAGTGCAAGTGTTGAGAAATGTTTATGGCGCCCCTAATTTATTTTAGGCATTGTGCGTTTTACTCTTTAGAAATAGTTCAACGGGTTTAGTTTGTATTTCTGGTACTGAATGCCTACTTACTAATGGACAAACAGATTGAAAAAAATCTTAAAAATACCTATAAATTAAGTGGCGTAGGAAAGGTTCATGTAAGATTTTTCACCGACCTCCGCGCATGGTTTTTATATATAGTGTTTTGTTTCATGCATCGTAATGTACTTGATTTGACGAGCAACTGAGAAGCTTTGAACAAAAATAAAAACAGATCGAGGAAAGTTCTTTTGAAAAAGCCTGACTAGTTTTTGAAACAAATGATAAACTCATTTATAATCTCCAATACGTGTGCGGGGTTCATATTAAAAAGTTTACAATTTATAAGTATTTTAATATGAGCGGCCAAAGTTCCATCATAAAACCAGGTGTTTGGAGTCCGTAAGTACTGATATTGTTTCATAAATACATTTTTACGCTTTCTTAGAAACCTAGATGAAGGTACAGGGTACTTTTAGCTCAAAAAATCTGAGATGCAATGTCAATCACTTGTAAGTGATTATGACGCTGCAACTGAAAAGAATGTGCGGGTTAGTCGGTCATAACATTGTATTAATGTTTATGTCGCTGTAGGGGCACCATTGAATATGTCACAAACTACGAATAAGTGTCGTCGTTTGGAAATAGGGGCCTTTTTGTCTTATTTAAAAGTTTCCAGCATAACTGTCGGTCGGTCTTTAATCTATCGCGTTACCCGTCAGGGCTCCAACAACTTTTCCACTTAAACTTACTTGTAACTCTAATATTATTGGAAACATCATTACTTTCGCCTTCACGTGTTCCACTCGCGAACTCACGAATATAAGTATTCAAACTTTTATCTAATACTCAACACGTTGAATTATTGGTATGGTATTTCGGATGTGAACTTTATTTGTATATTTTTTTGCTGATATAAAAATAAGTAGAAATGTCACGATAATTATTAAAAGAACGGTATAGGGATCACCACGATATAGTCTTAATAAACTCATATTTTGAACAGAACATGCGTATCTGGACTAAGTATTAATACAATAAAAACCTAAGTAAGTAATAGTTTAATAGAATAGGATAACAATATTTTTTGTTTGAGAAATACTTGGATAAGGAAAATCTCTACCTACGCCTAGGTATATCAAATTCAATTTAATTTAATTTAATTAAAACCGAACTGGATAAGTAAGGTGTAAAATAAAGCAAACAATATCCTCGCCTGGTTTATGAGATTTTTCTCACATTTTGAATACATATTTGAGAGCATGCTTAACGCGCTGTGCTACCGTCGCATATATATACTTAACTATAAGACTGTCTTAAACACACACTCTGTATATTCTAATAGGATAACAACAGCATATGGAATAAATATATCATTCTAAATTTAATGGGTGTCGTAAAAGTATGACGTAGGAGGCGTACCATACAAAGTTTCAACAACACCTGTGTAAACTTTAATATGTGTAAACAAATCAACTGTCAAAGGCACGCAACGCGGCGTGATGGCAAATTTGACATTTACTAACGGGCCTACTGTTCTAGTAGTTTAACTGGAAGCAATTTGTAAGGAGTTTGTAGTTTCAACAAACTGTTGAGGGACGTACACAATGCTACAAATCTAGTCTTGGCCTGCTGCAAACACCTGTTACAGTGCCACGGGACTTTAAGTCCTTTGTGGGCTAACTACGTTACATTATTGTATAACTCCGTGGTGACGTGCGTTTAACTTTGGCTGTTGTCTAAGTCCAATGCCCAGGAGACTTATAAAAATGCAATGTTTCCCCAATATTGTCATTGCTGTCATCATGCGTATTTCCAGCGCCGTTTGCGCCAGCCCTCGCATTAACGCTTAAATTTATTTATTCCGTAATTAGAACGGCGTGCATTGCCAATTACACTAATTAGACGTAATTATTTACAGATATAAAACAAAAAGTAATACTTTCTCGCGGGAATACTGGCACTTCAGCAATATTAATATATTTTCGGTGAAACGTGGGTGTTGTTGCACCTTTAAAGAACCATCGAAATACTTACACGACTTATAATAGCTGAGCCCAACGGCTACAACTGCGTATAATGTAACTGCCACGAAAATGACTTTTTTATAGGCTTTGTGTGATTTTGATGTATAAACTATATTATTTTAAAGGTTCATTATAATCTATTCAGTAGTTTTTGAGTGAAAGGGTAACAGACATCCACAGCATATATACACTTATATATACGTAGTAGAGGTTAAGGGTTTTGTTCAAAGGAGGCAAGAGTGATGATTGCTCTGCCGACAAAAAAAAAGATAAAAGAGCTCTTAAATAAAATAAATAGTACATTAAAAATCACATCGGAGCCGTTTAGTTAAGAACTTATTACGATGATTCAACGATCATAGTGGAGTGGTATGGATAATTGAAGTGATTGTGTTGTTAGCGGAGGTCGCGGGTTCAGCTGTGGCGGCGTATGGTTTAATTGATAGGTTGACCCGACTGACTGCATTAGCTAGTCAACCATTTGACTCGGAAATAAATACTAATTGAAATCAAACACTTTTCACACCTCTTTCATACCACACATTTGTAGTAATAAGTGTGATATCCGTTGTTTGTTGCAGTCGCTTTGTATTGCTATGTATTGGTACTGCCAAATGAAGAGTAGGTGCATATTCTAAGAGAAATTGTCTCAAGGATTTAAAATTTCCATCTATTGTTTCTTGAATAAAATAGAGATAAAGTTAAATTAGCATTACTATGACCCCTAATGGGTGTGAAACCGTAGGTTGAAGGCACAGAATTAATAAGAAGTCTTATCATAATCCCTCATTGTGATGATACGGTGTCTTGTTAATTATATTTTTTTGTTCTGTTATATATTTATTTCACATAGAAAATAATGAGCTTATATTATCTCGAAGGTAAATCCAACTCTTGACTGCAAAATGCACTGTGAGATCTTAAGACTTGATTACGTTCGTGCAAAGAATAAAATTGTCATCTCTGTGTAAATGAGGTTCCTAACGAACATTTCAGATTCACCTTTTCTTTACCAGACCACTTTCATTTTTAATAAATTTGCTCCTCAATATGAACTCAGATGAAAAGAAAACATATACCTTTTACACTGATATAAAATGTTTAATGAAAATAAAGTAGGTATTTACGAAAAATAAGTAATGCTATATCTATTTATTTTAATCAAATAATTCTTATTACTAAATAGCTCAGCTCTAAAATAACTTAGGGATATTCGGATTCTTACGAGGTCCTTGTACGAAATACGTTTCGTATGTTATTAATTAAATATTATTGAGACGTGTTTATCGTAGCGACATTAACAATGAAACTGAAGCAATATCGAGAGCTCTCAGTTAAAATAATACACGAGACGACGGCTAAGCCTTGGGTAGTATTAGAATAAGCCGTCAAAACAATAACACATGGCTTTGTGGCAAAATTGGCTTGAATACAGAAATCATAAGTAAAACAAAAGTTTCTCTTGGGGGTCCTTTGTTGGAGTTATTACAATCGATATAATAGCGAAGTCTAAACCCGTACAAGTTGCCTTCAAAGTCGACGTTTGTGTGTACGTTATATCGTGAAATGAAAACAATAACAAAATAATGTATGAAGGATAATGTATTTACGTGAATCGTTTTTGGAATTGGAATGACGCTGCTCGAATAACTGGAAAATATTTGACACTTGATATTTTGGCTGGTGTCCAACGGCTCTTGAACGGGCGACAAATTCATTACTTACTCACTCTGGATACTGCTTCGGCTAAATTATGTTCGTACTTGTAGTCTATGCTTCTTTCATTGTTCGCGTCGCTTTTAACTAAGTAGAATACTGATTTATGTTTATGGCAATAGTGTCGTAATTCATCCTGTTTCTTAGCGTATTGTATAGCCGACGAGGCAAATTTAATATTACATAACTTCATACTTCGCCATTACTTATACAAGAGTCCGTTTCTGTGAGTGTATATTCAAATGTGACATTTGTGAAACTATCCATCCTATTCTATCGGCCGTTTTCAATATCCCATCAAAGCTTATAGATGGATTGCCATCCCCAGTTACTTTATTTTTTATGTTACACTTACTGGAATGAAAATAAGGAAAAATTATAGATTTGTTTATCTTTAGTAAGCTAAATGATAGGCGAATAGAATATTGAAAACGGTCGTAAGGCACGACCTATGCAGATTTCCTGGCGATGTTTTTCTTCACCGTTACCAACATACCTCGTTGTTTGACAAATGTATCACATGTCGAACATTATAAAACTTACTTTTTTTTCAAAAAGTGAAAATCAAAACGAAAATGAAACTTATTAGTCCATACAGAACTAGATATAAACTTTACAGGCAACTAATAAACTACATCGGTTATTTCTTTCACATCTATGCCTGACTATATTGAGACGATTTTCGCTGTTCCAGTACCCAGGGCAAGCCTCATCTATCAGCTAACCAGCTGGTGGATTTCCTCAACGAAGTGCAGCGTGACCCTCGTCTGAACGAGATACTTCATCCCTACGCGGACCTTCAGAGAGCGAAAGACCTCATCAAGACCTATGAACATAATAAATATCATCAGCAACGGTCGCAGCTTACCTTCGATGGGTTTTTGAGGTATGTATCTCGTGAGAAAGGTTCAGAAATAGGTTACTTTAAAACTGTACAGTGACGGACTGACTGGAGAGAAAAATGCATTTGGTGGAAATATTCCATGAGTCACAGGAAGGAATTGAAATATAATCTGATCTAAAACCAAAGCTGAAAAGTGTCCTAACATTAAAGCATGTAAGTCCAAATTACAACAACCATTTAATTCCAGGTTCCTAATGTCAGAGGACAACCCGATAGTGGCTCCGAACAAGTTGGATCTTTGCGACGACATGGAACAGCCTCTTGCGCACTATTTCATCAACAGCTCGCATAACACGTATCTGACCGGACATCAGATCACGGGGAAGTCTAGCGTCGAGATATACAGACAAAGCTTGCTTGCTGGATGCAGGTTTGTCTATGTTAAAACCTTATTTGAGACATTGCTAGGATCCCGTGGCACAGTTGTATTAAGCATATCATTCGTTTTAAGTAAAGTAACCGCATGCCAATAGTCGGTTGGGTCACCGCCCGAGGTTCCTCAATGCCACCGGTCCCGGCTGCCAATCTGCCATGTTTGGAATAGTTACAGCTCAGTCGGACGCCTAAAATAAATGTGATTACTAGTTAACCGGGTCTCCCCAACAATTTACAGGATAAAGCCATTTAATTAATATATTTTATTTGGAATGATAGGAATATAAAAAGCGTTGCATTGTAATAATTAATAAGCAACAGAGAGAGCAACAGTGTCTTTGTTCAAGAGTTTTGTATGTCTGTGACGTTATAATGTTATTTAAAATTATGTTGCGTCGCATTATTGTTTTATTAAAAAAATAAAAAATTATCTCTTTCTAATTATGATACAAATATGAAAAGTGCATACTAATCATTCGCCACATTCCACTAGGTATAGGGTGAAAGAATGGTTTGTTGTCTATGACTTCCCCGCGACAGGTATTTAAGTTTCATAGCTTCAACTCGACCAACTTAATTATTCAAGATGTATCAATGACGGTAACACGTGCCGTAACGGCCGACGTTTTATAAACAGTCGAAGTTTACATACAGTCACACACGAGTGCTTTTACAATATTCAGCCCGACTTTATTAAATTGAACATGAACGTGATTTGTTTCGCCCACGTGAGTTCCACCACGTTCTAATTACGACCATATCAGCTCTAATATGGATGAAAAATATCTCCATATTATATTTGATGTGTTTTTAATGGTAAATCCAATTAGTTCGGTATCGAGCGTTTGCGTTATCGACTACTACGTATCGACTACTATCGACCCTAATTGCAGCTTCGCTGATATACAAATAATTCTAAAATATTTAAAAATGTGACAGTATTGCACAACTCAACGTGACTTGACACATGGCTATGCATGTGTGATGACATTTTAATTGATACCGCAATGAACGATCGAATGTGAATACATACGAATGATACGAATCAATTCGAATTTATAACATTTTTTATTTTCAAAATCTGTCTTGGCACATTGGGTCCTTTCCCACTGCCACGATATGTGGACGATACTTGACTAAAACGACACAGTGTGAAAGCGTTTAGTAGTAATAATATCAGACTACTAGTTCTACGATATCGTGTCGTTACCGTTATCGTCCAATGTGAAAGCGCCCTGTTACGAATTTACGTGTGAAAATGGATTCGGGATTTATTCGTCTTTATATGGAATTATTTGATATTAAATTATAAATACTATTGTATATTTTACACATGTATTTGTGTTTCTAACTTGCTGTGCCCTGCGGTTTCACCCGTGCAGATTTGATTTGATTCCTCCGGAACTCTAAATGTTTATTTTAACATAAAAGTACCCTTAGTTTATCCTTGTAACATTAGCTATCTGCCAGTGAAAGTCCCGTTAAAATTGGTCAAGTCGTTACAGAGATTACCCGGACCAAAATAGACAGACTGAAAAAAATTAAAATTGTTTTTTTTTCCTTGCCGTATATGCATTTTATGTGAAAGTGAAAAGTTGTTATTTTGGAATTACAAGACACTTCAATTTTATTTATCTGTATGTATAGATGTGGGACGTGGCTAAATACAAGTAATCATTCGTTAGGTAGTGTGTAGTTCGGAAATGGCGATAAGTGTAAGCAATACGGCCATTATCGAACACTTAATTAGAATTTACTGGCGCTACATTCTTTAATTAATGAGCTTTCAGGTGTGTCTATAGCTCCTCAAATGTATTTACCTTTTGTTTGGTTATTGTGTTCAGCCAACGGCAATTTCCGTGGTCTAACATTCGTCTCAATATACTTAATGAGAATGGCGCGATCACTGATATAGTCCAGGGATAACTAAGGCGGAAAAATCGTGATTGGAAATCATTTGGATTTCGAATCCTCAAATTACATTTAAATATATTTCATGTCAATTTATTTATTTTTATTGTTATTTATTTAATCTTTATTGTACGCACATACCATTGGATATAGAAATACGAGAGTCCATATTTCTGCCTTATCGCACTATACGATCTCTACCAGGCATTTAAAATTTAAATATTAATATTTCTACCCGCCCTGAATAGAAAATACCGTGACAATAAGTGAGTAGGTACAATACAATATAATTGTATCTTTTGAAATTTTTACCTACCATCAGATGCGTAGAGCTGGATTTCTGGAACGGTCGGACCGACGAGCCGGTGATAGTCCACGGGTACACGTTCGTCCCAGAGATAAGTGCCAAGGAGGTGTTGGAGGCGATCGCTGAGAGTGCCTTCAAGACTTCAGACTACCCGGTGATACTGAGCTTTGAGAACCACTGCAACCCGAGGCAACAGGCAAAGATCGCCAACTACTGCCGGGACATTTTCGGGGATATGCTCTTGGATAGGCCTCTGGACTCACATCAACTTGAACCAGGTAATGTGATTCAGTTTTTCGACATTGATATACACATATTCGTGCGCAAATAGTGAAACTACACTCAAATTTAAAGCAGTTAATCTTAAAAATAATCATTTTAATCAACATTAGGATCACGTGGAACACTAATTGAACCTCATTTGGTCCTGAGGTTGGTTGTCCTATGTATTTTTTTTTCTATAGTTTCCAATTGAATACTGGCAAGAGAAGTCGAATTAATTAAAAAGTCGTCGCGAGAGGCTGTTGACGTCGCCAAATTAAAATCCAAATTATTTGTTTTTTTTTACAAATAACGATACAGTATTATAAATTCTCCCTCCACGTTCGGAAGTTGTTTCGCTTTTTATTTTTGTGGAAAGAAGTTCCTAAGAACTCCCACAGTGAAAAACCATTTTGGTTCTTACGCGAGGGGATGAAATATGTTAGTCGATGAGAACGTAAATAAAACCCGTTTATAGACGCCAATAATGACGCAGTTGCAAATGTATATGTTATTTTCATTAGCGGAGTTAGACTTATTGGAATTCGCATTATAGCGCTTGGAGATCTAAATAACTATGATAAGTGGGCATGTGAAATGTGAATCACCGTTCGCGGTATGTGACGTAATCATTTGCACCTCTAATTAATTATTATTGCTCTACTGAAATAATTTATTAGGATCTAATAACAGTTTCTTAGGAAATGGTGATGATACCTGCTATTTTTAAACACCCAAATGATCAGATCGTTTACATTTTAAATTAACGCTGATTACTGATTGAAGAATATTGAAGTCTTTAGAATATCCAGGATCGCAACTGAAATCGCTACTGCATAAAATGTTATGCCACTATTTGCACTCATAAACCTGATAATATGCCAATATTAGTAAATCTTTTATTTCACGATAGAGTCGGTCAAGTCTCCTGATACCTTTGAGCAAAACTTTATTTATAATCAAAACACCCTGGAAAACTTGCAAGTAAATTAAAAAATAAAAATATTTTTTTTATTCTGTTTAGGCACTTATGAATGTCGAGGAATTTACCACCGGTTCGGAAACTAGTCTTCTGAGATAAACCGGCAAGAAACTCAGCTGGCATCATGTACATTACACAGTAAAGAATGATAACTACAAAAAAACATATAACATTTTATGTCTTAGAAGTGATTTAAAGATGCTTGTATCCGATATGTGGGTGCCGTAACACCTCCGCCTACCCCTTCGGAGACCCTTCTGGGAACGTGTATAGATATACATTTTAGAGCATTGAAATTTTTCTCACGTCTAGTTGTAACCAGTTCGGCATTGGTATGTCACATTATTTAGCTTGAATGACGTTTCTGGAGTGTTCCCCGAAGTCCAGTCACACTTTGAAGTCCGCGTGGCTTGTTTACTTTGGCCTACGACCAACCATCTGCGCCCATGTGTAAATACATCGAGACAGTTTGTTATCACTGCAATATCGACTCTATTGATGTGTTTCTTGGCTTCAACATATATCTCACCCGAGCTATATCGCTTTCAATATGCTCTATGAAAACGTTTATCAGAATGCATTGATTATGTATGTAAAGGATTTAGGGAAGTAAGTTCAGTAACGTCATGGATTTCTTCGGATCCTAATACAATTAATGATATTGGACTTATTAAAATAGAGATGTTACGTCACTAGCGTGCTGAAATTGAGGCGTCAACATTGTCAGAACTCTAGCTTCTTTCCTGAGTTATTATCTCGTTTTTATACTACGTATTTTATAAGCGTTTAACTATAAAAGTATAATTATAGTTAAAAAAAATATGTTATTAAAAGTAATACATTAGCCTAATATTATATTTTTTATTAACTCAGGAGGAGAAATGCCCCCGCCCTCGTACCTCCGTCACAAGATAATAATAAAGAACAAGAAGAAACATCACCACCACCATAAGAAGGAGGACTCAGTCGGCTCTGAAGAGGTGGAGGTTCGACCTGAGCCGCCTCCGCAAGGCAACGGGGACGTACCCCACGGCACTGTAAGTTTATTGTTGTTTTGTATCGCATTTTCACTTAAATATTCAATGGACAAGGGGAGATGAAGACCTAAGAGACGATGGATGGATTGTGTGAAAGATTATATGGATTGAAAGGCAGTTAACGCCGATATGACGCAAAGACGGCGATGGAAGCACCATTACACGGTACGTCCATTGTCGTCTCATGCACAATACATGCTTTCCTTCTTGGACATATACAATGCAGGTTTACTCGCGATGTTTTCCATCACCGTAAAGCACGTGGTTTGACATTACTGCACATAAGTTTTTAGAAAAAGTCGATTGTCAAACGTATAATCTAACAATACACAGGGTGTCGGAGAAAAAGAAACAGTTGTCTTCTATAAGTTGTAGGGTTTTATGAATATATCACTATATTGAAGTCGTAAAATATCTAGCTCCAACGATAACGTAGTTATAGGCTATGGTTGCTAAGTGCCGAAGAGCTCGCGGCCTTAAGGGATTGAATGAACGCGCGGCCGCGTTTGCTTTCATTACGTACGCGGTATTTCAACTTGTAACATTAAGGAGAAGGTTAATTGTTTCGAAAAATTGTTTTATGGGATTTTAAGTTCGATTTCACGTGAATGACTACGTCATCGCTGATTTTTATGCCATCTATCAACTTTCAACGTCAATTACTCCAAAACGGAAGAAGATATTTTTGTCATATTAATTTTATTTGCTTCCTTAAATTATATCCTATCACATATTTTAACAGCTGTCCTACTTTCTCCGACAGCCTGTATAAAGTTTCGTTTGATTTGGTGTCATTGGAAAACTTGTTTATTGTATGAGTGCAGCTAGTGCGTCAGGGTTCGAAGGAGTCATCGGAGTCGTCCGAGTCGGAGAGTTCGTCGGGCGAGGAGGAGGCCGGCGCGGACATCGCGGCCGAGGACGCCAGGGAGACGCACGCCGGCGCGGAGATCTCTGCGCTCGTCAACTACGTGCAGCCCGTGCACTTCAGCTCCTTCGAGAGCTCTGAAAGTTGGTACCCTTACATACTCTATAGATCTCTAGCACGATTCGTGTAAAACATAGCATCGAAACAATGTGGAAAGCGCCGTGGGGGCCGTGGGGTTTGAGCAGTCACCTAATACGCAAGTTCGAATTCCAACCGGGACTAATGAGTTTTCCAAAAAACTTATGTGCAGTGATTTCACACCACGCTTTTCGACATCGTGAGAAAATCTGCATATGTCTAGTAATTCAAAGACGTATGTATGAGACATACAGGCGTAAGCATAATATACATAAATATTATGTATGTATGTATGTATGTCGAAACATCGTTGAACTATGATATTTATGTGTTCCAAAATGCAAATCTTTTCAAAAATGCAAAAATTGATTCCTTGATGGTCTAGTGTTCGCAAATTCTATGCAATTTATTATTGGGAGTTTTTCATCTGTGACTTCCCAGTAAAGGTCCAGAGTCTAGATTAGTACCTGATTAGTGAAAGTATTACATGGGACTTAAACAAAGGCTTACTTGTGGGTGTTCTATAAGTACAGTAAGAATACAGGCGTATATGATTGTGTTCCAAAATCGTCGTAGTCGTAATGTAGTAAGATACGGAAAACTCCCACTATATCTAGCAAGGCGCCTCTCCCCACGCAATAGATTACTGGCGACCTTATTTAAGAACATTATTTGGCGAACTTCTGTAAGGTGAATTACGAACGGAAATCCCGGTATGTCCTACCTACCTTTTTGATTATTAAATAAATATTTCGTGTTCGTATAGAAAAGAACCGTTTCTACGAGATGTCATCGTTCGACGAGAAGCAAGCGACGACTTTACTGAAGGAGCGGCCGATAGAGTTCGTCAACTACAACAAGCATCAGCTGTCGAGGGTATACCCGGCGGGCACGCGGTTTGATTCCTCCAATTTTATGCCTCAGGTTAGTTGTATTAAGGTCACTTTTTGTGCAGATCTGAATGTGGAAGTATTTCTATTCGTTGTGTTTTTATGACAGAACAAATGAATGTACTTTAGAAGAATCTCTAAAGATGCTTGAATCCAAGGGAAGTCTATTAGAAGCTTTTGTAAGTATAATACATCGGGTTTGTGAAAAATAAAGATGATTTTGACCACCTGTCAAATGCCAAGCATCAAAATTGACATATGAAACGTCAACTAGCGCAGACATATCATATTGTATCATTCGTCAAACATGACCCGTGTGTGTGACGCTAAAACAGTTCCAAAGTCAATAAACAAATCCTTCCTTCAATACTCGTAGCGCCGAGTTGAGAGATGCATCAATTTGAAATGTATTTGTATTCCCTTTTGTATAGTTACATAAACAATGCGCCGGTGAGAGTCATATATAATTATTTATACAATTTATTTTCGTATTCAGAAAAAAGTTACGATATGGTCGATTTATTCATCCATAAATATCATAACATAACACAGAGCCTCTAACAGGGTAGGCAGGCACAGAATAAAGAGCTCTAGCGTTTTCATACATATTCAAGCCTCACAGTTATCTATATAATTTACTCAAGAGGATTGTCTCTAAGAAAGTATTTCCACCGAAAATGAGGGTAGAATGACAAAAGTCTAAATGTCCAGGTGTTCTGGAACGCCGGGTGTCAGTTGGTGGCGCTCAACTACCAAACGCTAGACCTCGCCATGCAGCTCAATCTCGGCACCTTCGAATACAACCGTCGCTGCGGATATTTACTCAAGCCTGAGTTTATGAGGAGAAAGGTATGTTCTACAATATGGTACGTTGTGTAATATTACTGAGTTTCTTGCCAGGTTCTTCACAATAAAAGCAACCAACAACAAGCAACAACTCCAAACCTGACGGTAGCATGTATAATCCTGTATAATTATTTTATTCTGAGCCGTGGTGGCCTCGGGGCTAGAGCAGTCGCCTACTACGCAAGCGACGCAAGTTCGAATCCCAGCGGGGCCTGTACCAATGAATTTTTCTAAAAAACTTATGTACATTGATTTCACACCACGTGCTTTATGCTGAATGAAAACATCGCGAGGAAACCTGCATATTTCTGAGAAGTAATTCAAAGACGTATGTATAGTGCCTGAGTCGGCGATAGACTCACCATCTGTCACGTTGGCACTTAATCATATTCGGTGAAAAGTGGGTGTTGTGATAACAACACCTCTGCATACCCCTTCGGGGAATACAGGCGTGAGCATATGTATGTATGTATGTTATGTCATTCTGACAATATGAAAGTACTTTGTAAAAAGTGTAATCGAATGAAGATACATTTGAGTTTGATTTTGAGAACACGATAACTTAAAAGGACTTCAACAGAATGTAATAATCAAAAACATGCAGAATTTGTGAAAAGATGACGTGCAACGCGCTTGTAACTCTTTAAAATAAGACAAAAAATCAACAAAAAAGCTATCGCAAGAGTTACTGTACCCTTGAGACGAGTTTTAAACCTTTTTTGTGAACTATACTCGCTAGCGTCACCCACAATATTTGTACGACATATCATGTGGGTTCTATTGTCGCTGTAAAATTTCTCATACAAATATTCGGCTGAGACGCTAGCGAGTATAGACTAGGAGTACGGTAGTAAACTCGTGATGTACTGTTTATGTTATTGGAGGTATGAATACGACGAACCAATATTCACCAATAAGCAACAAAAAATAATGTCATCTAATGTTATCAACCATGTACAGACAAGAAGAAGAATTCTTGCACAATGCCCTGACCACTTATATCGCAGGGTCAAAACACTCTTTATTCCAAAATATTGTTTAAAGGGAGACTAGACTAAACTCTCACTAAAACTATATCCATCACTTTTTAAATCTGTATCACAGAAAGAAATGGAGCTACTTTTAAACCATGGACTATCTTAGTCTAAGTTTTGTAATGAGGGGCAACGTGTTTACGAAACGTTACTTGGTGTTCAGGATCGTCGCCTGGACCCGTTCGCGGAAAGCACGGTGGACGGCATCATAGCCGGGTCTCTATCAGTGACAGTCCTCAGTGGACAGCTGCTGACGGACAAGCGGTGCGGGACCTACGTGGAAGTGGACATGTTCGGTCTGCCAGCAGACACGGTGCGCAAGAAGTTCCGCACTAGAGTCGCGCCCAATAATGGAATCAATCCTGTTTATGGTGAGGAGCCGTTTGTGTTCAAGAAGGTATGTGAAACTCTTATCCTGTCATTATTTATACTTGTGAAGAATTTCCTTTTCCTTTAGTTTCAAAGAATTCAGGAGCCGTCATGTATTTTTGTGGGTTTAACTGCGAAAACCCAAAATATTACAATTGCGCATTCAAGGCCAGCGCTCAAAAGTCGTGAAACCACCTTTATATTTAATTATTTCTATGCAATAGTAAAATGTCCGTTTGTTTGTGTTCCCGTTTGAAATGATATATACCTAGAGATACGTCGTATGGCACGGACATCTTATACGGACACTTTTAAACGAACATTGTATAAAATATCATTACAATACGACAGTTGTCAAGTTATGATAGCTTAAAGGTGAGGCTTCCAGCTTACGGAGCGATAACGAAACTAGAGTACCCCGGTTCGAGACTGACGTTCATCGCTAAAATTTTTAGCATATATGAGAAAACGTAATTGAAAAGAAACCGAGCACAGCTATGTCAACCAGGTTCTACTTAATTAAAACGCGGGTAAATGCATGACAGTGTATCTCTACAGTGTAGACGTAACGTCGTCGGTGAGCATTGAACAGTACCCCTATCACGGGATTGCCACCGTTTTTGTTATCTATCCTCGCTAGCGATCACTGATCAAAATATGATATTGGTTTCAAAAGGTTACGTCAAGTATCATTGTCCCTTGTGATTTGAAGAAGGATATTTTCGAGTGGTTTCTGATCCCGACATCTATTACATATTTATGAATTGCCTAATAGATGCAACTGTTATACGGGTTATAGTGTATAATATAAATATGATGAAAAAAACTAGATTTAGTAAATACATTTAGAAAGTGAAATGGAAAATGAGTATGTCTTCCGACCCGAACCGACTCCAAGGCTAGTCAGAAGATGCAAGCTTCCATCCAGACCATGAATAATAATATGCTAACGAGAGTAGTCCCGTTAGCCCATGGCTGGATGGGGTGATAGTGGTGGAAGTGGATAGTAGGCGCACGCAACTCTGAAAAAAAAAATATTTTTTATTATAATTTGGAATGTTCAATAGTTGAAAGGTACAAAAGAAGAACCCCGTTGAGGTATTTTTAAGTTTGAGGCTTGTTATTTTCTTGAATGACGTTAACATTATTTGACATACATGCCATAATGAATCACTTGTAATGTGATCAAACATATCACACTATATGATTTTTTTAAATCGTGCACTCAGTAAAATATGTGTAGATTTTACGTCTGTCATAATATATGTCAGAAAGTTATCGACCCTACACCTTTTGTTTAACGTGCGTTTTACGCTACTTGCGTAAAATCATAAATAATAAAATCACATAAGGACGGTTCCTTAAACTCTCACTCACGCATACAGATAGACGCCGAAGGACACATCAAAAGAGGATTTTGGTGTCTGCGACTGGCACCGCCTATGTATGAGAGCCGACCTCACGTGTTTTTTGTGATGAAACGTGCGTGCGCAAAAAATAGAACGAAATTTAATGTTTTTTTCACCTGTCAAGCATTCAGAATTGTTTACTCTCGAGTTTCCTCGACTGACATCTCTGTTAGCAATGTGAATGACTCTGTTTGTATATAACAATGTGTGTTATTTACAACTAGTTTTTATTACGGAAAGAGGTGAAGTTCAACCTTGGTTCGTGTGCTATTTCCTGTTTTCTAAATGTTTTGTGTCTGAGCTAATGTTTAAACAAAGGCTTCTCAGATATTTTTTTCAATATCTGCACATATAAAAATCTAAGTCTTATCTATCTGACTGACTGATATTATCAAGGCACAGCCCAAAAAGCGAGTCATGAAATTTAGAGGGTGTGTTTGTAGAAGTCCACCCTTACAGTGGTGAAAAGGGGGGATGAATCTTCGCGAAACTGATTAAATGGTAACCTGATGAAAATCCATTCTTAGCCACATCTTTAACCATATGTTTTATATTATTTGTAAAAGTGACGTCATCAAATCTTATGATGTCAATCATCGACCAGTTTAAATGTATCCGAAAGTGATTGAGCGCAGGTTATTCGTTGTATCCGGATGGTATTGTTTATTTACTGAACGGTTCTAGTAAATGAGGCCTTTCTTCGAAATGTACTCACGATAATATGTTTCATGCAGAAGATATGATTCGTAAACACTTTATGAAAAGATTTAAAACTAATAAAGCTAATGCCCCTTCTACAGAATCTTAAGATTACAAAGAGCATTTTGATTCGCCGACAGACTTAACCCAAATTGTTGTTCAGTGAATCCGACCTAAATATTTTAAGGATTATGTGAGCTTATCAGAAGAGATTTAATATCGGGGTTTTTGTGCCATAGATATAAGAAATATTTTTTTTACAATTCTTATTTTTTTACGGAATGTATTGGATAGACGTGCCTTGTGTAGCCTATTTGTTTTTCATCAACATGGATTTAATACGACACATCAAGCAATAATTAAAGAGCATACATTTAGTCGGCGATAGGCTCACCATCTGTCACATGGCACTCAATCATGTTCGGTGAACAGGCGTGAGCTCATTAATGTATGTATGTAAATTTAAGTCGCACAAAAGTATTTTATCTGTTCTTTTAAAATACGTTTCTAACCTTGGTACAATTATAGACATGTAGATTTTAGACAAAATTATATGGATAGAATAGCAGACTTCACGCGGTTTCACCCACGTAGTTCCCGTGGGAGTACGGGGATATAAAATAAAGTCTATGTTACTCGCTGATGATGTAGCTTTCCAATGGTGAAATTATTTTTGTAATCGACTCAGTAGTTTTTGAGTTTATTCTTTACAAACATACACACAAAATACAAATCTTTCCTTTTTATAATATTAGTGTAGAAGTGTAGATATAGAAAAGACAAAGTTTTGTAATTGTTTTAAAAGTCTATTCTAAATCTGAGCTATAAAAATGTGTTTATCACCCAGGTGGTGTTGCCAGAGCTAGCAATGATTCGCATCGCAGCCCATGAAGAGAGCGGTAGACTAGTGGGTCACCGGGTCCTGCCGGTGGTGGGGCTGTGTCCCGGTTACCGGCACGTCAACCTGAGGACCGAGCTGGGGCTGCCCTTGCCTGCTAGTCTGCTGCTTTTGGTCGTCGTTAAGGTCAGTTTTATTGCAACATTTACTTAATTTCTTTATGATTTGTTTGAACTGGCAGCTCATAACACGCAGAAAAAGGAAGAAAAAATTAACAGACGATTAGTGTACCAAATCGCAACCAAATAGGAGGTCAATTCAGGGATGAAATGTTTTTGGAAATCGCAATGTAGATCGGTCGGCAAGTAATTATTTAACTAGTTTTGAGTAATGAGACGTTTTTTTATATTTTTATAGTAAAGTGTAGGCTGTGTTTTGTCGATAAATAAAAAAAAAAATCTAATTTTTTAAAGAACTTGGGGTAGAACATAAATTTGTAGGTCTGTCTATGATGATCTTAATTGGTTTTCACAATAAATGGGAGTTGAGCCCCTATCGTTCTGAGGGTGCGATATATAGGTTTTGACGCGTTCAAACGTCGTCACTTGACCTTGCATTTGCGCTTTATTTGTATGGAGACCTAATACTTCCGCGCGTCTTGGGGCGCTTTTAAACGTTCCCATACAAAATGAGGAAAATACGCAGGTGATGTCTTCACCGTAAAAACATGCCAAAACCTATACTAAGGGCATTGCTCCGAGCAATTGCACGATTAACAGGAATAAGAAATATAAAAACAAATGTTTATATGAAGTATAGTCTTTGTTATTTATTACGCCAATTTTATTTAATGTAATGGGACCATGGCATCATTTAGACTTAACATTTATGTGTTTTAAAGGAATATGAAGTGCTACAAACTAACCAGAAGAGAAACAGCTTCTTCTAAAACTCGTGTCAACAACAGTTCATACTTTAAACGAAAATTCGTATTGGACTATCGTCAATAAGGCTCAAAATTGTTTGTTCCCCAGGACTACGTACCAGACCGACTGTCGGAATTAGCTGAAGCGTTGGCGAACCCAATAAAGTACCAGAGCGAGCTGGACAAGCGAGAACATCAGCTGGCCGTGCTCACTGAGGATACCGACGTACTGCCAGAAACCAAGCACAATGACGCGAGGAGGTCTATAGCGCACCCGGTAACCATACTTTAATCATAATAATATATTTATTTCCTTTTATTAATTGCCTTTATTTATTTCCTTCTTTAAATTTTGTAGCAATATAGATAGGTACTTAGAGCCTTGAGAGCCTCCTCCAACTTCCTCCATAACTTTCTGTTTTTTTGCTTTTTGCATCCAGCTTTTGCCAGCGATTTTAAATTATTCCGTCGGCCCAGCGTTCTCTTGGGCGTCCTCTGGTTCTTTAACACCTTTGTATACATTTCAGATAAAACAAGAAAGCATGGCAGACAGCAGTCCCAACAAGTTAGCGTTAGATGAAACTAAGAAATTGATAGAAACCGAATCGGTAGTTCCAGCACTAGCGACGGCTGCCACCGAGGACGGACAAGGTAGGTAATGGATGACACTTTTTATGCCGCATAGCATATATAGATGTGAAGAAAAACATCGCGAGGAAACCTGTATAGTATAGAGTCTGAGACGGCGATAGAATCACCATCTGTCACGTTGGCACTTAGTGGATAAAGTGGTGATAAAGTGGATGTTAATATTACAACACCCTACCTCTTCGAACCATACAGGCGTGAGCATATGTATATATTAATTTTAACAGTAAATGAAATTGATCGACCCAGGTGTGTTACATTTTGCCTGCAAAGCTATATATAGTAATTATCGTAAATGATGATTTGATTATATACATAGAAGAGTCAGTATCGAAGTCAAACGGCGGGGCCGCGACCTCAACAGAAGATTCAGTGTCGTGTGAAGCTCGACTCGAGGTCTTATTGGCTTCTAAAGTGGTTCGCGACAAACGAGCGGAGCTAGCGCGCAAGTTGGACGCGTTGCGACGGAAACAAGACAAGGAACGGAGACCTGTCTCCAAGTTCTACGTCAGCAATAAACTCGTCAAGAAACTGTCATCGAAAAATATGTAAGGAATTTTGAAATAGTCGTGAATTTTCTATGATTTTCTGTACCTACATTATTGAACGAGAAATTCGGTCTCATCTGATCAGGTAGACTACGATGATACATTTCATGTTGCCGCTTGTTTAGAGTATCTACAAATCACATGTAGTACAGGTGATTGTAGTGCCGTCACGATAATTGAGCGTTATCTCCACCGAGTGCTCGAAATACGTGACGACACCTGCACTTATTCCACCATAATATGCAAACTGCCTTTTTGATCCTTTTTATTATTGACGACGGGGGAAACCATCAAAGAGTACCCGACCGCCCTGGGAGAGACAGGTCGGGGTATGTGGGATTTTCCGTGCTAAGGGGGTACTCTGATAGATTGCACCGGTGTCCCCCCACACATTGCCGGGGCAGCTGTATCACCGCCCCTAGAGACCTCCCTGGCCCGTGGCTCGGTGTTCAAGGCCTTTTAGTGGCCTCTAACGACAGGCAAAAAGTTAACCAAAGCCAAATTCTTAGACCCTGCCTGGGTTTTGAGACTATCACAACACGTTCTTCTCACTACGCGAATTATTTTTTCTTTAATAATATTATGGTGTTCTATCTTGCTACGTAGGTACAGTAGCAGCGAGCAGAGCAGCGGTGCAGGCGAGGAAGGAGAAGCGGGTGCCGAGCGGGAACTGAGGCTGCGCTATCACCACGCCATCTACGCCGCGCTCGACAAACACGTGCGCGCCGACCAACAACACCAGATGAAGGCACTCACTGTACGTACCTGCCTATATGGCTGCCTACCACCACGCCTACCAAACACCATAGATTATTGAACTGTAATTTGTTGAATTAACATGTTGTCCATTAATTAATAAATCCCATTAAAGGACTTCTAACAATTACCTGACAATTAAGAAATTGTGTTGTGCTCATAAAAGGTTATGTCTTCTCTTCAGGATGATCTGGAGTCGGAGAAGAAAGAGATATTGAACAAGCTGGCGAACTCCCGGAAAGAAGACGTGAAAGCACTCGCGAAGAAGACCAATAGAGACAAGGACGAAATACTTAGGATTAAGAGGGAAATACATTCACAGGTGAGTGCAATACTTGTAATTGTCGTATTCTATGTTAAGTGTGGGCGATATGCCAGAGTGGGGCTTGGCCATGCTAGCAAAAAAACATTTATCTAGATATAGCTAGAGCCTATATTATTTCTAAATTTCGATAATTATCAGGAAAAAAATGTGTGAATGTATGTTCAATCAATAAGAAAAAAAAACTCCCTGTATTAATTACTCGTCTTATTTACCTCCAAAGTTCATCATAAGGTCATATTAGTATAATTGTGTACTATGTATATTTTTGTTAGTCCGTGGAGCGAGGAGTGGCGGAGTGTTGCCGACTGGAGCAACTATACACTCGGCGTCGCGAGCAACTGGCGCGCACGCACGAACGACTACTGCACTTACTACAGCTTCACAGAGCACAGGTACATTTATTAACAACAAGCTTTGAACCGTCAATACTACCGCGTAATGTTTTTTTTAAAGTACATATTTTATACTGGCTTCAGAGTCCAATCATACATAGATAAATTTGAGTCTGTAATTGATAATTAACAGCTTTTTACTAAATGCCTATGAATCATATGCGGCACATACAAAAGAAAACAATTGAAACCGTGAGGGACAACTATCAGACGCTGTAATTTGATTGCGATGTTTTAGATAGATGTCTTGCCCTTAAGCTTAAACATTTTTGGCATGGGGCGGGGTGGTAATGTCAAATAAAAAAAAACCTTAAACATTTACGAGTTGTACCTGCTTATAATTTATGAGGAGGAGCTCGTGGCACAGTTGCTATTGCGCATATCATTCGATTAGCGAAGTTAAGCAACCTTAACCCTAGCCAGTAATTGGATGGGTGACCGCCCGAGTTCCCTCCGTGCCTCGGAGAGCACGTTAAGCCGTCGGTCCCGATTGCCAATTTTCAGTGAGGTTAGTCGGAGGCCTAAAATAGTCTGAGAACTGGTTTAACTCGAAGGTTAGATGGCAGTATAAATATCAGTCGATCAGCCACATCGGGTTGAATCAAGTGCCGACCCAAGAATGTATGGGATAAGGCCAGGCAGATGAAAGTGAAGGGAAAATGTGAAGGGACTTGTTTTATATATGTTCATATTGATATGTACCACCAACCGAAGGGGTATATATAAAGTAATGTGTCCAGGAGCTGCTGGAGCTGGAGCAGCTGTGCGGCGGCGCGGCGGAGGGCTAGGGCGCGGCGAGGAGGCCGAGCGTCTTGCGAGTCTGTCGTCCGCCGGAGCGGGTATCTCTACACTGACGTGTCATTTTGTTTAGGAATCTGTGATATTATCGCCTAAGGAGCAACACGAGGGAGTCTACCGCTCGCCCGAGCCTCCGCTATCTCATAGTTTTAGTTCTCTCTTGCACCCGAGGCTCGATGGGTCGAAGTTGCGTGCTGGGACATGCACGCCGATCTGTATCTTATTCGTACATGCGCAAGGCTCACTATGGCACGCCGATGCCTTTGCCTAGATATCGATCCGAAATACGTGCACATTATATATACTTTGATATACAAGTGTGTCTCGGGGCTAAGCTCGTTATTATTATTGCATTTAATTGTATAAGTCGAAACAGGTTTGCATGTTAACTAACGCTTCGACGACATGCTAGTCACCGCGTAATCTTAGGGGTAGCGGAAAGTGGTTAAAAGTAATTTTGATGCTTATTGTCACTTCTGTAGAATTCACATTTGAGTAGCACAGTTGAGGCGCCTATGTCCTTTTCGCTGCCGTTTAAAACTATACATATCTGAAGTATAAAACGAGCTGGTTTTTATTAATCATTATGGAACTTACTTACTTAGTTATTTAATAAAGATTTTCGATAATGGTTCTTCCTTTAAATATACACTGTATGTAGTTCGTAGTGTTCAGTATATTCCATATTTGATGATAAAATAATGAAATTGATTCTTATGATAGTTGTTCCAATATTTTCAGGTTAGTGAATGCTCATGACGCAGTAACTGCTAATATAATATTCTAATAAAACCATCCTTATAGCGTATGTGTTATGGTTTATTTTAGAAACGGCACTTGTTACGAATTAGTATGTTTAATTTTACTTCCAACACTCACAAAATTAACGTAACAATTTATGTATGTATATATGTAGTGTTATAGGAACAATATGTTATTGGCTTGATTGCTATGTTATGATTATACTAACAGTCGCCAGTATCCGTAGGTTGTAGCTTAACATTCCATTTTTTGCTTAGAAATTATTAAAAGCTGATTTATTTAGGTTTAATTAAAATTATACTTCCAATAATAAAGTATAGGTCGCCATAGACATAACGCCCGATATATAAGCAGTAGTTTAAAGGAATTTTCATAGACAATGTGCCAATTTCAAACGGAGTGTATTCGCTTACAGTTTCAGTGATAAGCATAAATATAGATAAATGCTGTTTTTACTATTCAAACGTAGAGTTATGAATCACAATGAACGAAGGATAATATTAAAATCGCCATTTCCATACAAAAATATTTTATCTGTTTGAACACGGATCTTGATACAGTTTTTAATAAAATGTAGGAGATGAACTCCGATGGGTTTGTAGCTAAAAAAATCCATACATATATATAAATTAAAGATAGTAGAATAAAGGCAACGTTTTTAGTCTCTAGTAACCCGAAGCGAAGTGTGGGTGGGTCGCTAGTTTGTTAAAATACAAATTTTCGTTTCCTTGTTCAACTGTAGAGGTCTAACAGACCGCAATAATGTATCAAATAGGATAAAAACGTTTTAATGATGCCCTTCAATTGTTCGCGTAGCAATAATTTTCAATGAACAATAGTAACATAGTGTACCTTATTATATAATTTCGAGTAGTTTACATGGACGTATAAACCAAATATTAATAGTATGTACTCTAAATTAGATTCAATAATATTATTTATATCATGACTATTTCAAGATGAGAATGGGATCGAAACACCACCATTTTATGCATATTTCTCGCTCACACCTCTTAAATATGAGCGAGTGGGCAATACGAAATGGCCGCCATACGTTCCTATTCTTATGTAGATCATGTTTATGTTCCGCACTTTGTAATGTATGTATATTATATTCTCATCTGTGAGACAATTGCCTTATACTCGTAAATATACTATATTAGCAATCCAATCCTCTCGTCTTACACTGTAATAGGGTTAAATACTATATTTCTTTTCCTTTATGATTATATGGCAAAGAGTTTATTAAGTTTATATCATATTTGAGAGAATTATTAAAAAAAGCAAGGACTTCTAAGTAATGGTGTAATATAATTTGGCTATGATTTAAAACACCATACCGAGCTTGTTCGTTATCTTCCAAAAATATAACAAATCAATATCCTCACGCCATCCTAAAAGAATCCCTAAAGGGGTAACAACAACACTCACTTTTCACTGAAGAAGTGACGTAACAGAGGGTGAGTCCATTGCCGTCTCAGGCACTATACATATTACCTTTCAGACATACGCAGGTTTGTCGCACGGCTGTCAAAAATAACAAATTATTTAGCTTATCTAATCTAATGTAATATTTTGTCCTACTACCGAGTAGTGGTAGTACCCAAAAGCTTCGATTACTAACTTCACACATTTCTTTCCCTTGCCACTTTTAATTATCATGCATTATTAAACATACAATTTCTTAAAATCATTAATTTTTAATCATTAAATGTCTTATCCAGATCGCTTTGATGACTGTATAGTATAGAGGATGTTATACTTCTATGGTGCTTTTTCTACATTTAGGCTCGATGTACTGTTATCATGATATCTATTGAGTTCTTTTGACCACTATTTTTAGTCGATTTTGGAATTGTGTCGAACTTTTTTGCAATAAGATCGAAATTCAATCGCATTCTTTGAAATATTTTGCCGTATATTTTACTGTTTAGTCGTGAATAACAAAATAAATATATAATTTTCTTAGCGTCTAATCTAACAACATAAGAATACTGTCACTCTTCCGTCTATATTTGAATAATAGAGAAATGCAATAATTTCATATAAGTATATACCGCGCCATTGAAGAATGAAAACTCATATGACGTCATATTTGTTTTCAATCTTTACTCGTGCGGATCAGGGCCTGTGGACAAAGTAGGTAACATTATGCTCACGCTCCGCTAATCGAAGTGACATGTCATTCCCGCATTTATCGTTTCTATTAGCGCAAACGTGACAGAATGTTACCCTGTCTACGCCTACAGATGTGCGTTCATTGCGGGTATTATATTAGTTAAGATTATTTAAATATCACAAATCTGAATATTTTCCTATTACCATATTTTAGATTGTTATTATTTATGTGGCGTTTGGTTGATATATTATTCGCAATGAACGTATACATTGTACCAAATAGTTCAATATTCACTTATGATTCGACTCTAGGTATATTACAAGATGTTTTCACTTATGCGCTATCCGTACCGAAATATTAGTAAGTAGATAGAACTTGCCAAAATTGTGCTTTATATGAGTAACTCGACTTACAAAATAGTCGAATTTGTCGATGTATTTTACCGAGTAAGCGTTTAATCGAATTACTTATATAGAACTACCTTGAATGCAAGGCCTTGTTATAAAGTAAGGGTTATGACGATAGGTGTTAATTATATAAATCTTGTAATACATTTTTTTCGTCAGACGATCCTATCGATATCGATCTACTTGCCTCCTAATCTAATGACGTATAGCGGGATAAGGTTTCTTTTTAATTCATTTCGTGAACAGAAGTATCATGGTATTAGTATGAGTATACTTCGAAAAATATAGTTTGTTACTTGTGTCGGTAAAAATAACTAAAATGCCGTTATCCAATATCTGGTCGATTTTTTAAATTTTAATGCATTAATAATGAGAAAAAAACTATCGATCTTTGTATCAAAATTTTCAATACCTGGAATAGTTTTGGAAATGATTCAAGTACTTACTTAGGTACTTCCAAGTCTCAAATTGGTGTTGTCATTGAAAAGTCACATCGCTTTAAATTTCTACCGTGGTTTTTGCATGTTATTCAATACAACGGTTTTGGTAGATAACGACATTATAGATATATCACGGAAGCATTGAGGTACTTAATTTTTTGGCAGTTGTGTTATTAACAAGCCGTATGCATAGAAATAGCACTGGACAGAGACAAATGGAAAGAGTTACATCGGTTTCACTGACAAGGGTTAATACTCAAATTCACGACGAAGATGCATAGTGCCGACATAGTGATGAACTTACCATTAATCTCTAAAAGTCAAAGTCAAAAGTATCTTTATTCAATTAGACTTTTTACGAAGTACTTTCAAATCGTCAGAAAGACATAATTATACAGGATTATACATGCTAACGCCAGGTTCGGAAGGTTGCTTTTACTGAGAAGAACCTGGCAAGAAAATCAGTAATTACTCTTTTCAAAAATATTATACAATTTAAAGAATACAAAATAAATAATTTAAAAAACGTAAGCTCATGGACAATGTTCCAATGCACAAATGTCGATAAAAATTTACATAACTAAAAATCTAGTACATCTACTTATAACTAAATGCGTAGCTTGAGATGACCAGCCCCCACAACCACAACCCTCTGCCTATCTACCCCTTCGGGAACCATTTTGTGATGACCAGAGCTTACTTCCATTAGTTAGAGATTTATTTCTCTGCCTATGGGTCTCATCTGTATTTTTTGTTTAATACCAATAATTGATTATGATTTGGTGTTATCATTTTATGAAAAAATATAATTGCCTATGATTTTGGGGAGTTCTATTCATTAAAAATAATTATTGCCTATGATTTGGCGAGTTCATTTCTTCAAAAATTTCTACAGTCATTTCTATGTTGTTGTTTGATGATTTGTATGTCAAACAAGAAATCACTAAGATCAAGCTACGTTTTTCGAAGTATAGTACCTTGGTGATGGTAATGAATTTTTGGTCCCAAATATTTATTAATCTTAAAATCTATCAAAATTTAAATTTTACAATCCGTCAGGGTTATTCGTAAATGAGCAAAATTTTGTGACGAATAGCATAATATCTGATTAAAAATGGGAGTAAATAAAAAACAGGGAACCTCTTACTATCTCTCTCGACTATATTTATCGACCTTTCTATATACGATATGTTTTATCAACACATAGTTGTATGTTTAGGTATAATTGAGTGCATTGTGATGACGTCATAAAGTGTTTCACAACGATCATTGAAGCCATGCTTTGGTTACTATACGATGAGCTGTAACAACTCGTAGATTTTTGTTTAATATCGAAGTCAATAATAATGTATGGGCTTGTGGTTCCTTTTATACAAAATTCACCATTAAACAACCCAAACCAGCGGCCTTACCATAACCTCTTATTGCCATGATAGTTTTATTCTTATTACGAGACAGATGTATATGACGTGTATACATCTGTAACTGTCACACAGTGGAACTATCATTATACCGCCCGAGTTCCCTCCGTGCGTAAAGCATGTCAAGCCGTTGGTCCCGGTTGTCAATTGCACATCTTTGGTAATCTTTACAGCCGCATAGTAAGGTTTCAAGGGAAATTGATACATAAAACCTAGACGATACAGTTCAATGTCGTATAGACTCGACGTCGAGCTAAAGAAAGCTAGATAACTAAGACGTGACTGTCAAAATCGACATGGGATATGGTAAGGTAAATGGAAAAATATACAAAATGCTGTATTTACTATGTATAATTTAATATATGAGAGCTATCACAACTCGTCGTATAATAACTTGAGTAGACATTAAAGATAATCCACAATGACTGACACAACCTAGCGAGCTTGTATGAAGTCCACAACCGATTTCGCGGTTAGCCTTAAGTGAGCGTGAACAATTTTTGTATTATGAATACTGCCGCTGTAATTGAACCTATTTTCATCTATGCATTTATCGTAAATGTTTATATATCACCTTCCTTGCATGCGTGTGATGTGTCAAAATAGTTTATAATAGGGTTGTGCCGGTCGCGTTAAAATTCGGTATTATTTTTGGCCAATAAGGCTTATAGCACTGTAACCACGACGATGTATCAAGTTATAACTTTCCAGCATATGTTGGTATGTAAATGACGGGGTCGGATTAAATATGTCGGGGCCCTTAATCACAGCCCCTTTACCCTTTTCATAAAAAAAAACATTGTTTTACCACAATGCACGTTATTTTTTTATAATTATATCTTTGAAAATGTACTACTATTTTTATATCAAAAAATATCGTGTTAATTTTACTTTTTATTTTTTCGGGACAGCGCGGCGGTTCCCATAAGGATAATCCGACCCAGGTCATTGCACGAAGGCAGTGCGTGGTCTGTGTAAACTGGAAATATGTACCTTGATTTGAACAGGTCCTTTTAGGTCATTTTATGGGTTCGTCTCTGGCGCCATACAGACAGACAGAGACTCATATAATTACTGAATGTTAAAACCATACTAGTGACGGGAGCCGTACCCCTATCACGAGTTTGACATCGTTTTCGTTAACTATACTCGCTAACGACACTTGCAATACTTGAGATCTTTTTTTTCACGTCACCGCTAGGTGTCGCTGCACAATTTCTCATACTAATATTCGGTGAAGACGCTAGCGAGTATAGATAACGAAAACGGTGGCAAACCCGTGATAGGGGTACGGTATCCATGTTTACTTCACGTGCACAAATAACGCATTCGTGTGACTCAATAGACTACAGAGGGCCTAGTGCAAGTTTTTCACTGCGGTCATCGCGTCGACGTAAACGCAGATTTGTGTAGGATCGAAACAGCGCCGTCGGCCTAAAGATGACAATATCGGGAGCCCATACAAATCTGCGTTTACGACAACGCGATGACTTGTGACGGCGATTTTAAGAAAAACTAGGCACCCTGTTTGTTTCTCACGTTATGATTAAATTGTATTAGAAGGTAGTTAGTGTTAAATATCAATGTTACGAGTAGATAAACACGACTTGTTCTTGCCTTGTGTAATTAAATAATTGCCCCCTAATTAAGGTAAGCTAGGTGACAACACTCGTTCTAAATTAGTACCATAGCAATTTATTCTGTGAAATAGGATTATGTCTTTTAGTATCCTCACTGTTGAAAACTGATATCATAAGGCCTAAACACAATATCCAAATTAAAAACTATATAGTATTGCTTTTATGTATAGTATAATATATATGTTATAATATCGCCCCAAAATTGCCCCAATATTTATTTATTAAATCTGTAAAATTCTGCTTATTAGCGTAGAGTAAGAAAGTTTAAAGTTTTTACGGTTACACGCGTCGTTTTGTCTTCGGCTTACAAATTTGATTACTATATTAACATTTTATTGCATACAATTGTTACTAATATATTTAAATGAGATTCCTTTCTATACCTATATAGTATAATATATACCTGTGGTCACATTTGGCTATTTATAAATTTTTAATATACAACCCCTTATTAAAAAACATAGACTAAGATAGTCTCGGGTTTAAAAGTAGCTCCATCCCTTTCTGTGATACGGTCTTAAAAAGGGATGGACATGTTATTGCACGAGTTTAGTCTAGTCTTCGTTTAAACCATGTTTTGTAATAAGGGGGATGAAGTTTGTGTGATTCTGCCAATTAGATGTTAAGAGTTCGTTATTTCGTTGTGAGTAGATCTGTCTGCAGCTTCGACAGAATTAATAATTGGGTGAGATACCCACAATTTGATCGTACAACCATTTATGAGAAAGATACTACTTATGTTGATGGAATTGAAACAACATTTTAGGTATATCTTTTTAAGGTGCATTGTTGAATGCCGTTCTGGGGTTAGCTAGCGATAATCCTCAGCTTCAGTAAAGGAAATATCTTCCAGCCTGTGTGTAATGCCTGAACACGGTTCTAGTTGGAAACTTGTATACAAATACACAGAAAACTTTCATAGCGTGATTTAGGCTGTCGTCTAGTTGTATACAAACTCGCGATTGCTAGTCATAGCGCCATCTCTTTCGTGGGCGGAGAAGCGTTTCTACCGTCAAAAATGATAATGAATACTCCTAAATCAAAATATTTACGTCGACGATCTTCCGAAACTATATCATCTCCCTGGCCTTATCTCATACATTGTTGGGGTCGGCACTTGATTCAACCCGATGCGGCTGATCACCTGATTTTTATACGAAGCGACTTCCATCCGACCTTCGCAACCCCTTTAACGAGGAAAATCTGTGATCTGGGTTCAACCAGTTGTTAGACTATTTTAGGCCTCCGACCGACCTGTAACAATTGCCAAAGATGATAAATTGGCAACCGAGACCGACGGCTTAACGTGCTTTCCAATTACTGGCTAGGCTTAGAGTTGCTTAACTTCGCTGATCGAATGATATGTGCAATAGCAACTGTACCACGAGCTCCTCTTCCGAAACTATATATTCCATATAATTTATGACTTAGTGAACTTGTTGAAGCACTAGTGTTGCGGAGCACTATATTCATTGTATTGAGTACAAACAATAATTATAATGCAGATTTATAATTTTTTGTTTGCTCCATATTTGTAATCTGTATAATACAATTCTTTCGAGTAACAGCAAGGGCCTCCGGCGATCACGGGACGCAGTAAATACTGTTTCAGGGCAAACATTAATGTGGCATTCGTGTTTTCCCTGTGTGTGGTACATAAGTATTTTAACATAAGTATTTTAACGTACCCATAGCACAAGCTTGCCTTCATTTGGAACTAGATGGCGCTGTGTGATAATGTATTATTATTTATTATTATTGATTACTACAAATACTGTGTGGTGACAAACTCGGTGATGATATCGTAATGAAGCAAAATTATTTTAATGCTTTGAAGCATAACAATTAAATATGACAATTTGTTCACATGATAATATTTCCAAAGTAACGTAAGATATATTATATTAATTAACATAAAAATTGATTGCCTTCCTTCTTGAATAAATATTAGAATGATATTTTGCCCATATTTACCGAATCTACTCTCGATTAATCTTCCTATGGCTTTGTATATTTACTATTTATAATTGAAACATACTTAACTAATTATATATTTTTTGAGCATAGACAAAATATTAAGAGGTACTTATACAACTTCTATACTTTGCTACCGCTTTCTACTTACCTACTACTTAAGACCCCATTAACTCTTGAAAGGCTGTCGTTAAGTTGGTATGACCATAATCAAATTATCTTTCAAAGAAACTTATCGAAACATATTATTGTCGCTAAAATAGTATAATATCGGTAAAAAATTTGGTCCGCATGAAATATCTATCGATATAAATCCAACTAATTCCGTTCGCTATCTTATCTTATACCTTTAAACGAGCAATTATATATATATATAAAATCGGAATCTCGGAAACGCGATCAACGATTTACTGAACGATGAAATTTTGTGTGTAAGGGGTTTCAGGGGCAAAAATTGTTCTAGCTAGCTTTCATTTTACCAATAGGATTCTATATGAGTGTCATTCCCGTAACTTATGAAGTATATTAAGCGCCACATAACGGGTTGAAAGACGTCGAAGCTGGAGACAGATCGCAGTAGTCCATTTTCCACAGGTTAGCCGCCTAAAGCCTTTGTTAGACAACAATAAACTGTATTGTAATCCGTTTTTAAATTCCATCTCAATTTACAATTTGCATTTCATTATTACAATGATTGGCTTATTGGCATAACGTTTTGAATTAATACTAACATTTGCATGTTAAAAATAGTCTAGATTTTTCCAAACCTAATAAATTTATGTTGGATACCGTTTTACCTGTTTGCTTAATTTTTAGTACAATGAACTCGAAAATTAGTGTTACCAAGAAAATATACTTAAAAATAACCTAATACGTACGTAATCACTTATCTCCTACCTTTTGAAAATATAATAATATTCACTCTTATATATTGGTTATAACGATTGGGAAGATTGAACTGGGCCCATAGACATAGTAACATTACCCTCACGCTTCGCTTCTATTCTACTAAGAAACGATACAAAATGAAATATGTCATTCCCGTACAACGTCTATGGTATCTACTAGCGAAGCGGGAGGATAATGTTGCCTTGTCTATAGACCCAGAGTGCCTAGTGCGAGTTTTTCACTGCCATCATCGCAAGTCATCTCGTCGAATTCAACGCGGATTTGTATGGGATCGAAACAGCACCGCCATTTATTAAATATGGCACTATTGTGAGTCCATAAAATTCTGCGTTCACCTCTATTTTTAGAAAACTCGCACCAACCAATCTGGAATCTTTTAAGAATTTGGTCGCTAGGTATTAATTATTTCCGTCGAATGAGCGATAAAATTAGCATCATAATGCGTTATTTTAAGCTCTTGTGTGTTCGTTTGAATATTTATTTTTATAACTTACCGTACCATTTATTGATTCTAAATAAAGATCTGTTTATTAATAAGTTGTATAAAATGTGTGCCAGAATTTATGTTGTATGTAAATGCTATTTGTTTTTAAGATATATATAGTCAGTACAACAATGTTTTATTTTTAAGTTATATGTGCTGGATACATTGCTTTTATGATAATCACTGTGTTTTATAACATTGGATATCACTTCGGCATCTTAACACAATGTCACAGTATACACTTACAAACTTACTTAGCAGTATAGAAACTATGAACAAATCGTTCGAAACGGCATTCTCACACACACGCTGCGTGCGTCTGTGTGAGTTGCCTACGAGATCCGAAGCAGCCCTGGCAGTGCCGTCTTTAGGGGGTGTCACATGGTCGGTCCCGTATACGTCAAGTAATTATATTATATACTGTGACAATGTTTTGTATATTTATTATACTTAGTAAGTATTGAGAATTTATTTACAGATAAGAAATGTATGGTTGTCCACATCATCAATTTGATGTTAATAATATATTATATAATTTGTATAGATTTTTTGAGTTTATAACGAATTGTTTTGTAAACGTGATACGTACAATATGCACAGTAGTAGCGAGTAAGTATTAAAGAAGAGCAAAGTTATCGATTACGATTGCTTTAATAATCTCACACTGAACCTATATTTATGTATATTTTATTTCCAAATAATTGAGGTAAAATTTCGAGATGAGCCTTTATTGATACATAAGTATTCATTACGAATTTGCGCATTTATTGAGTTCGTTGACAATGGAATGTGATTGTTAAATTATTCAGAAAGAGTGCCGTCGTGGGATTCAGTCTTATTTTAAACGACTATAAAAGAAATGCGGAGTTTTTATGTGTATTGACTTTTTTGAAATACTGTGTTGCTAACATGGTATTTCAAATTATCTTTATATGAATGCCTACCCCCATGGGATACAGGCGTGAGCATATGTATGTATGTATGTATGAATAGACTTCTATCAAATTGTCAAAATTACGTTGCTGAGAAAAATAAAATCGCCTTGGTGAGAAAAACCCGACAAGAAACTCAGCAATTACTCTTTTCAAGAAATATTTTACAATTTATAATGGTTACAGTATATGTCATGATAAGAGTAAGTAACATATTAATTTAGCACAATACAGTATGACCACAGATAAGAAATGATGTGTGCGTGGAAATGACAGCTAATTTTGACAATTTGTCTGGGGTTGACGTCATAAAAAATGATAATAAATAATATTTATTTAATAGGCCGCGACGGCTTTCTTTTTGAATCTTCCGATATTGTTCGCAGCTCAAATTTTATTCCATTATTGGATGGCATTATATAGCATGGTAAAAGCCAAGTACTTACTCGTTGTACGTATGTCGATACGTCTGGGCGGCTCTCTCTAATAGATCTAGTCATTTTTAATTCCTCCGTGTTGTATACATAATGTATGCCTGTGTACGGCAGACAATATAATATTAATCATTGTGAATGTTAAACATAACATTATAGGTGTAACTTATATCTATTAAATTTGATGTCTGTTCTATTTAATGTTTTTTTTTATATACCCAAAGCTAAGGTCCCATAGTTTTAACGCGTTCACTGCTAACGACGCGTATGTGCGTCCAACTGTTCGAGAATTTACGAAGAAGTTGAAATGTTAGCAGTGAATGTGTTAACCGGGTCTTATTTAACTCCAAAAAGTTTTTTGGGTTTATGTCGGGACATTCACAAAATAATAATAAATCGGTACCGTATATTCAGGGATAGCTTCTGCCCGCGACTTCGTCTGCATGAAATACTTACTTTGGGCTAACGCTTAATTTAAATCGCGATTGGTCTTAGCGTGATAATATTTTACATATATTATGTGTAGCTTTCCTTGAATATTTTTTCAAATCGAGCCTGCAGTCCTGAGATTAGTGTGTTCAAGCAAACTAAAAAACTCAGCTTTATATATATTATATCAGCGGTAACGTAGAGTTATTCATGTGAAATCTAACAATGGATTAATTTTTATTCTCCCACTAATAGTTACTAAAATAATCCCATAAAACCATTTTCGAAACCATTAACCTTCCCCTTAATTTAACAAGATTAATGACCGCGTACGTAATGTAGGAAAACGCGGCCGCGCGTTCCTTGAATCGCTTAAGGCCGCGAGCTCTTCGGCCCTTAGCAACCATAGCCTATAACTACGTTATCGTTGGAGCTAGATATTTTACGACTTCAATATAGTGATATATTCATAAAACCCTACAACTTATAGAAGACAACTGTTCCTTTTTCTCCGACACCCTGTATAAGTACCCCGTTCTATCTAGGAACAAATTGGACATAAGAGTCCTGGTGCTCCTATCAGTAGAAGTAATCATTAGGAGCATGAACAACCTCACAAACTCTCAAACTTTACCTCTTTATAATATTGGTATAGACTACAAAAGTGATAAGCGTATAGTTAACATTTTGAACCCTATGAATGCTTGTAACACTGCCCACCTTTTAGAGAACAGAATCGCTATGCCAACACAGTGGAAGACACAGGTGAAGGACACAGGTTTCAAAAGCAAGCACAGCGCCTCCACTCCATCTGGACCCCATGGAGCACTGGCGACAGTGCCGACCTTACTCACCGCACACTAGTTATTAATTTAAGGTAGCATTTTTAGCACTACAAATATCTAGGGAGACTTTAAAAATATTGCAATTAACGCAACCATACCTAAATACAGAGCATAAAGTATAGTACCTGTCGAAATTAGTATATACAAATATGATTCTTCTGCCAGAATAAGAAGTCACATAATTAAAAAAGTTCAGTGTCTATACTGACAAACACCTGACATACATTGTCTGACAAACGTCTTTATGTACAGAAATCAAAAAAATCATGAAAATCCTAAAAAAAATATGCAAAAAATTCACCTCAACCTAAAGAAATCTTGTACTCGCAATCATTTGTAATATGACGATCTCTCCAAAGACAGTAGAAGAAGTGGGAGACCATAATGTTAGGGGTGTTAGGTTTGCGGAGGCTGCTGTGGCCGGCTTCCCGCGTGATGTTCCCGAAGGCTAAGTACCAGAACTTTGTCATGTCCGAGGCGCTGGCGCAGATAGAGCGGGAATGCGAGCGATACTGCCTCACGCCGCGGTTCCCGCAGCAGAAGGTAACACCGACAAGATATCAGATTTTGTGGTTAGATTTAAGCCTTGAAGTACAATATATATTTATATATTCTTGGTAGCCAAGTAGGTGTGGGCAACTGGGCAGTACCTAGACCTAAATGCAATACCACATAATGTACGTTATTCTCTTCAGATTTTTTTATGGGATTGATTTTTAAATACCCGTATATTCAGAATTTTCTAGGAACCTACTTCTTCAGAACCTGGCAATAATAACATCTATGTTTAAGCTGTGCTTCAAGATGAGAGGTACCTACATTCCCACCATCCATTCTTCTCATAATTTTGCCATAACGTCTCCATGAACATGTATCATATGCTGTCCCGTCTTCTTTGACCATGAGCTAAAGTCTTAGGTCTACCTTGTTTTAAAACTACTGTTCATGGGGTAGAATGTATGAATTACTGCCAAAGACTACCATGTTAACCACACTCTGGTATCTGTACACCAAATTCTGTATGGATTATTTAATTTCGCCATTCAACATCCCCATGTGTTATGTTGTGTATGTTGGACACATGTACACACAGAGACATGGCGCATTTTGTGCGTGACTTCTCTAAAGAGATATAGGAATCCACACTCCTGTTACCTTTAGATTTTGTGTTCTTAGGTTACGGTGGTAGGCGCAGGCAGTGACGTGGGTCGAATCGTAGCGTTATTTCTAAAGCAACAAAAGGTAGTGAAGATATTGGCTCTGTACGATGAAGTGCCTGAGCGAGGTGTCCTCGGTGTCGCCAACGACCTGGCTCACATCGACACCAGCACCGAAGTGGAGGCTTACCAGGGACGCATGTACTTGAAGGCTGCTTTATACGTAAGATGACGTCATAGCTGAAGTTTTGAGCTAGCAATGAAAGGACATTTAGAGAAGAGTTGTATAAGGGTTCCTAACAAATTTTCTAAACGGACTCTGAGCTCAATTTAGTTCAGACAGGATCCTTATGTAATAAAAAAAACAACTTCACAATAAAAACCATCCATCCTTACAAGACGTGTACCACGACGTTCTTTGGTAATGCGCAATCAATAATAATTGGCAATGCTATTTGTTAATTAATGTTCATATCTAACTCCTAAAAACTCCTTGTAATAAAATCGTTATGAGGTGTACCATAATCCTGGAGGTCGAAAAACGATGTTCACTTTCGCACAAAAAACGCCAAAATTCTAAAGTTAACACACTTGGTACCTGTGAACAGAATGTGTTAAGTAACCGAGAAGTCGTAAAAAAACTAAATTTCAGTAAGATTTTATTGCTTTTATGATACTTTTATATAGAACACGGATGTGGTATTGATCTGCGGCGGGAGCTATGTGATGCCCCCGGGCTGCAACGTGCCGGACCGGGATCTGTTCTTCCAGAACATGCAGCTGGTCCGCACCACTACCATCGCGTGCGCACACTTCTGTCCACACGCCATCATTGCGGTGCAGACACCGCCTGTTGACTGCAATTTCTCCCTTTGTATACATGTAAGTACATGATGCAGGAGATCTTGGCACAGTTGCTTTTGGGCATATCATTCGATGAGCGAAGTTAAGCAACCCCAACCTGAGCTAGTAGTTGTATGGGTGACCGCCCAAATCCCCTCTGTGGCTCGGGGAGCACGTTAAGCCGTATGTCCCGGTTGCCAATATAACTTCTTTGGCAATCCTTACAGATAAGTAGGAGCCCTAAGATAGTCAGGCAACTGGCTTAACCCAGATTACCGAATTTTCTCGTAAAAGGGGTTTCGAAGGTCAGATGGCAGTCGTTTAGTATAAGGTTCGAACCCAAGAGCTCACGTGCCGAAGTAGTGAAACCAACTAGGCAGTCGACTATATTGGTAAACAATTTCGTAAACCCCCTATAGACACTAAAGGTGGCCGGTGTATACGACAAGCGGCGTGTGTTGGGCGTGAACGCCATTAATTCGATGCGAGCCAACCAACTGTTCAGCGCCATCACGGGCAAGGACCCCACTGGTTCGAATGTCCCCATCGTGTGCGGTACGGGCCGATGTACCCGGGTGCCCGTGTTCTCTGCGGGGAAGGCGGGCAACTTCCCACAGGTGAGTCATTGTATTGCTGGGTACAGTTCTCAGCTGCTGAGGTCCATGGGTTCTCCAGTAGATATTTTTAATGTAACTTCTTCCTAGGTGGTAATTTCTTCGACATCCATAATTTCCATACCAGGGCCTAAACTGAATTAAAACTCTTCATTTCATTACACCGACATCAAGCAGTAGAATGAGCTCCTTGGCTGGTTGGTACTTGATGTTGAAAAGCAAAAATATCCCATCGCGGGAAGACTTCACACTATCTTGACATTCCACTTCGATACGGTGCTAATATTAGGAATTTGGAATTGGTGAAATTAGTCATAGTTTATACAATTCTTCTGAATATTACTAGATACAGGTCGACTGCCTGACTCGGCTGGTCCGTGAAGCAGACGAGATTATTTGCAAAGTGAAGAGCAACAATGAACAGGGCCACCTCTCCATAGGGTTCTCCACTGCAAGATTTGTACTGAATATAATGGCAGGTAAGAAATTTATAATCATACCTATATTAGGTATTGGATAGGTATATTTCGTCATGTTTTTGCCCTTAGGTATAATTTTTTTATGGTGCTTGCGAATTAATTCTTCTTTCTTGCGTTTCGTTGCTTAAATTGAAAATAATGAGCTTTTGCCGGAACGCAGAGAAATTCAAGTTATTTCCACCAGTCTATCTAATATTCAATGTTATCTAGGCCTATTCGAAAAGCCGACATTCATAGACAGCGCCCTAGTGGAGCAGGGTGACCCGGAGAAGTGCTTCAAGATGCCTATCTGCGCTACACCGGTCACCGTCGGGAAAGGCGGGATAGTAGAGTATGCCATCCCTCAGCTGAATGACTTTGAGAGTAGCCTCTTAAAAGAGAGCAAGTAAGATAATTATTTTGCAGTAGGTACTTAACTCACGTCCCCACGTTGTGCTACCATCGCGCTAGTTTCCGATCTGTACCTTTACTCCCGTTGCGAAATGAAAAACAATTTCATAAGTTCATAGTTACTTTGCATTCAAAAATACTCTGATCGTAAGATCACAGTATTTTTTCATTGCCTTGGACGGCGCTTGATCGCTGACCGATAGAGATGTCATTTTATTTGTATTGAGTACCTAAACTGCAATTCTGCATATTATTATGACAAGATACTAACTTCTGTTTCTCTTTCGCAATCTCTCTTAGACCTTTATTCTTTGCGATCTATTTACAGATGCGATCTAGAAGACATGGTAAACCTAGGCAGGTGTTATGCAGTCGGCGACGAGTACTTTCTCCACCCCTGTAAGGTGTGTACTTGCCATATGCCGCCGCACTGTCCAGTCTGTAAGCCCTGCAAAAATGATCCTGGTGGAAAAAAAAAATAACCAATTTTTTTGGTACTTATCCTCTTCTCTATTACAATCCGATATCCAACTCCTCTACTTCAACCAAGAGAGTAATCAAGAAATATTTTTTGATAGAAATATGTTTTTAATTTGTTTGCGAAATACATTTCTTCAAAACAGCCAATGTTATTTTATTTAAGATTAACCATACCAGGCGGTTTCTTTTGCGTGGACTTAATTTCATAGGTGGGTTTATTTTGCGGCACCCTGACTTTCTATTAAAAAAAAATTAATACCTTAAATCCCGTTAAAGTCAGTCTCGTTTCAGAGATAGCTGGAACAAACAAGACAGTTATACCTTCAAGCATTTCATTCTCTTAGATCATTTTAAATTTTTTTTCTCTGTGTGGCTGTCTGTGTGATTGTTCCTAGCCTGGACCGATTTTAACGGGAATTTCACTGGCAGATAGCTAATGTTACTCCTTGTAACATAAGCTATCTGCCATATCTATCTCATAGTATATATCTATAAAGTCTTCTACTTTTATTTTAATAAGGATTTTGCGGGTCACCAATGAAATGAACTCTACGCGGTTGAAACCGCGGTCACCAGCTAGAGTTGAATGTATCTTAACTGAGTTCATTGATAAACCTATTGGCTATCTCACTATTTTCATGGTGTACTTTGCCAATTTAACCAAATCCAATTATTAACAATCGAGGTCAATTCCCACGTTTTGGCGTCACGTGAAGCCTAACGCAATACGCACTCGTGTTTTCGCAACAGCCTAGGTACTTCTTTGTTTAGATTAACCCCACGTGTTACGCCGCACGTATAATGGCTTTATTACACATGAGACTCAACCTTTGCTTCACTGGAAGTGACTCTACGCCCTAAAATTAATTCACCTCTTATATCGCCTACGTATTTTCCAAAAAAATATGGGTACATTAAAAAGCGCTTCAAGTGGAGGAAGTCTGTCTCTTTAGAAAAAAACGCACAAAACGCAGGGTCAAGCGACGACGTTCGAACGTGTCCAAAACTATACTTGTACCCATATAAGCTTTATAACATATTTGCGAGGAAATAAATAAAACTGGGACGAAACGAAAAATCACGCGGAATAATTGCTGTCACTAATTAGTGTTGACCTTGAATGCGCAGTACCTAGTAATTTCTACGATGACACATCTCGATAAAACCTGCATAACATGTCTGAGAAGTGAATTCAAAGACGTATGTACCTATAGTGCCAAGATGGCGATGGACTCACCCTGTGTCACGTTGGCATTTAATCATTTCGGTGAAAAGTGGGTGTTTTTGTTTGCAATACTTCTGCTTACCCCTTTGGGTACCCTTCTGGGGTGGCGTCAGCATATGTGGCAATTTTATTTTTTTCTCTCGTGCGTAAAATTGCGAACATTGATTGCGCAATATCCTAAAAATAGATTGTTAATGGATATGTGGGTAAGATGGAGTCTGTGTAATAAAGGTAGAGTTGCAAAGAGTTAAAAAAAAAGTTGTCGTAAATGGATAAGTTTGGACAAACGTTTGAGAGGGTTGGCGATTACTTCACCGACAATGGGGTACCTCATATACGAAAGATGATAAGGGTAGTAAGTCCTCCTATCTGTTGTCCTATTACCAAAGTACCCCGTAGTATAAACAGAGTCAATTACTCTAGTGTCTTATTATAACTAGGGTTCCTGCGAGCTGTATGAGTAAACGATCATATTCAGACTTAGTTAGGTTACAGCCAGCCAACAGTATTCATTAAACCTAAATGCCTTATATAAAACTTTTTATATACACTAGATAAAATTATATACGCTGCCGATAGAATATTCGAGGACTACGCAAACAGTAACGTATACATAAGCACACATACAAATGTATATCCCGAGAGAGAGAGAGTAGATATTGAACTTGTAACATGGCCTTGCTGGAAGGTCGGGTGGCCGCCCCCACCCCGGGATTATCCCGGCACGTGACCACCCCAGGGGGCCAAGCCTTGTGACGACGGCGGATGGGATGTAACGTATAGGCAACGTACTTAAAAAAAAAATATTTTCCGAGCTCGATTGATTCGAAAGTTGTCGAACCATTTTGCCATCACTGCCTTCCCGGGCCTGCAAGGGGTAGTCAGAACACACGACTTGACCACCCGCAGGGCAGCTTTCGACAGGCAGAGGATATCATGAACAAATTCCGTGACCCTGACTATTATATATACGTGGTACTTAAACTATACCTATTACGATATAATAGTGCTGCACAATATGGGCCTCTACTGCATTCAACGCACAATAATGAAACACAAGACCAAAATGAGATCTTTACCGCTTCTAAAATGTTAGGTCCGCAAAGGTTTACTTTATTTATTATAATAATTTTCTAGATCATTCTCTGATTTTCTGGGTGGTTTATTTGAATAGATTATACTATTATATTGATAAGTTAGTAAATAAGGTGTTCATTAGATAGTAAAACTGGACAATATTTTTTCTAATAACTGTAAAATTAGCTATTAAATTACATTTTATGATTTCATTATTATGACTAAGGATTGTAGAACCTCTCTATTACATATGGGGAGGTCTACCTTACAGTCGCGTATTATAGTGAATGTCATATCGCTTCAGCTTACGGTACGCGCCGGGAATTTAATCTTTTGCCCGCACCAGAGGGTATCAATGTCAGGAGCATTCGATTAACCTTTCAGGGACATCATTATTTTCCATCCAATATTTCGATGCTGAATTTTCTGTTACTTTTAACAATATATTGTTTAGGAAATTAACGTTAACTAACCAATCGTACATTTAAATAAGATATTTCAATTCATCCCGTTCACAGTTCAGGGGTCATAATAAGTCACCTTTGATCTAAATTTGGTGGTTCATGACCCCAAACATAATCAAAGGAATTCTTGGTATTGTCAATTAAATTATCCGTAAGTAACGATACGCCTTAAAACATCACAGTCCTGGAAATAAATATTGAACTGAATATTCTGTGTGTTTAAATTAATGTAAATTATAATATGTATCTTAGCGTCAGTCTGGTTAACCGTTCACTTACTTGCATTGAGTTTTCATGAAATTTTGCGACTCTGGTATAGGAACTTAAAATTTTATAATTTTATCCCGACAGCGCGAGGCCAGAACTTATATCTGAATATTGAATCACTTATAATTATGATTTGATATCAATGCACTACTAAAATATCTTGAAAATGATTTATTCAGTTTAGGCCCTGTTAAGGCACTTATGAACCTCGAAGAATTGACCACCGGATCGGAAACTAGCGCTCTGAAACTCAGCTTCATGTACATTTCATCATTAAAATGTAAAATATATAAGTATTGGTACAAAATTGTTCATATCACGCACGAGCTTCTTACCGAGTAATATCAAAATGCTTGGGACCTGCCTGTGGTTAGTGCACGTGTTTAAGATCCTTGAAGTGTCATGCAATTAATATTATTAATTACATTCATGCTCCCACTATAGGACCGAGAATAAAAATAAGAATAACAAACGAGAATTGTTATTAATTTGTTCAACAGATTAGCATAACTTGGTAACCATGGTGATAGCACTGCTTAGATATTCGTTGAACAAATTAATAACAATTCTCGTTTGTTATTCTCCGTCATATACTAGAGATGCTTATATCGCAGAACGATAGGAGCTCAACTAAAAAAATTTGCGAAAAGACTTATGCTAACATAGAGAGACCTTAAAATTTATTTCAACAGGTAGTTTTAAAAAAAAGAAATTTTTTTTAACACTTATCGGCAATTCACAACCTAAACTATATTTTAAAAATATAAAACATATTGTATTCAAAACTAGTAAAATAATTACTGCCAAAATTTTACATTGTAAAAAAAATGTTTTTTTGCATTGAGCCCCTATTGATCTGAGGGTGCGATATAATCAAGTTTGTAATAGTTTGTTAGTTTGTATCTGAATCCTAGACCCCGTTTTTAAGCTTGCATTTATATTTAGACGTAGTATGCACAATATTAACTTATCTCGGTCACAATAAGATTAAAGAAACCAATAAAGTGCGAATGCAATATTGTGAACAAATGCTCTGTATGGTATGTACCTGATCGGTATACATACATAATATGTTCACGCCTGAATCCCACGGGGGTAGGCAGCAGGCAGAGACCACCGTTTGCCACATGCTACGATTCTTACGTACTTCTTTCGCTTCATCCACATTCATGCATCTCTTCATACACTTTCGTCGGTTACGAGTGCTCCGAATTTGACCTTTCTGAAAAATACTATTAATTTGGCCAGAGTAGTTTTACCTGATGTTAAAGCTAGATGTAAATATTGATGATAAAAATCTTTAGTTAAGCCCAAGGGCTTTACCATGTGCTCTTATTGCCATGATAGGTTAACTCATATTGTGAGACAGATTTATATGACGTGACATACATCTGTCACCTTCTTTACGGCACCAAAATGAAACTTCAAAGTTCAGAAGTTCTTAATACGCTCTGCCTAAGCCGATGATTGGGGCCTAAACTGCGTGGATCATTTGTATTTTCAAGGCAACTTCATTTGAAGCAAATTGGCACTGCGCATTTCAATAAGAGGATAATGATAGCTAATACGATGATTAGCTCTGTCAATAAGACCACACATTCGTCATCAGGACTAACCCGATCTACGTCTGTTTTACTATTTTACGTCCGTTTAGTATTATACTAGCGACCCGCCCCCTTCACTTCATCATCTTCCTGGCCGTATCCCATAGATTTCGGTACTTGGTTCAACCCATTATGGCTGTTCACCCGATTTTTATATGAAGCGATTGCCGTCTGACCTTCGCCTTTTACGAGGAAAATAGGTAATCTTCGTTAAACCAGTTGTCGGACTCTCTTAGACCTCCGACTGACCTGTAACGATTCTACTGTGCAACGAGCTACGAAAACGTTGACTTATCTTACTGTCTACAATTTATAATAATTATGTATTTTTGGAATAAGCTCACCAAAGTTCAACTTTACATGCTAGTAAATACATTATCAATATCCGTAACGAAGTTTAGAAGTGCGTTCAATAGACAAATAATTTTGTAGGGAAATGTAAACTTCAATATAATATACCATTTAAAGGTTAACTAATATGAAGTACTAGCGGACGTCACGCGGTTTCACCCGCGTAGTTCCCGTTCCCGTGGGAGTACGGGGATAAATATTGCCTATATTAATCAGTGATAATGTAGCATTCTAATAGTGAAAGGTTTTTAAAATCGGTCCAGTACTTTTTGAGCCAATTCGTTACAAACATACATACAAATCTTTCCTCTTTATAGTTTTAGTATCGATTGTGAACCATCCGTTTTGGTTTATTTCTAGTGATTGAAAATTTACCTATGACAGCTCCAAGATCGTGTTTCATCGTTAACAACCTATAAAATATTGATTTATGTAATTTGTAACGAAATTGAAAGACTCATGGCCTTATTCTGAAACTTCACTGAAATAAGGCCTTCTTAACTATGTAAGACGTAGTCAATTACAATTTCGCATACACATTAGGCAGGCGTCCAATTTCAGTTGTACATAGTTTTAAGTGGCATAATATTATAAGGAGGAATCTCACGATATGATAACTACTGTGTAGCAGACATACCTCGCTAATAGCTAGTCTAGAGAACCGTGGTGGCCTTGAGGTTTGAGCAGTCTGCTGGCAAGCGACGCAAACCTACATATTTCTGAGAAGTAATTCAATGATGTATGTAAAGTGTCTGAGACGGCAATGGACTGTCTCTCACGTTGGCATTTAATCATCTTCGGTGAAAAGTAGGTGTGTTGATTACAACACCTTTGCCTACCCCTTCGGGGAATACAAGCGTGAGCATATGTATGTAGCTAGTCTGAAATGTACGTGGATAACGTAATTTCATGTTTATTATTGTCGCCACGCGCCACCCCAAGCACCCCACGCTGGAAACATTTCTGTAGCTTACGCCAACCCGGTCGGATGTGTCTAACGTTGATAGAATTTTGCTAATACACTTTTTATTTCACTCTCCATCTTGAAGTCAGACGTTTCTTGTGTGTTCGTGATTTAACAAGAGATGATATAGAAGCAACTAATAACCCGGGATTAAGAAGGCTTAAGGTAAGGTTTTTATGAGCTTTACACGGTAGGTTTAAATGCTTTTAATCGTATTGAAATGAGTAAGGAAAATTTAGACATAACATAAATCAGTTGACTATTTATAAATAGAATGCATTAGCATACATTTAACAATCTAAGAGAAGTATACATATTCATGTGATTTATAAAGTTATTTTTAGGTTTGGTCGAGTATATTTTATCGGCTGGCTTGTCATTTAAATGTTTGGTCAACAACCTATATATCGGGTGGCCTATCTAATCTTGGATATATATTAGACTTAATTCTGCGTCTATAGAAAAATGGATATATTAGGTGTTATGGAATGAATAAGAACTCTGTAATGAATATTAATTAGAAGTGAATCAGTAGGTACATTTTATTCGGCAGCTTCTGTAGTTATCTGCCATACATCATTCCATTATGTAGAAAATTAATTAAGATTTCTACTTTAAAGGCAGGTAGTTAGGTACTTATTTGAAATTGTACCACGTGTTATTTTTTTCTACGGTTATAAGACAATCATTATTATCTGAATACGGGTCTCCGTAATAATGCCACATGTACTCAAGTTTATTTCAAAGTGGTTTATTTATACCTTGCATCTCTTACATGTTTGAATATAAGATATTATCTTTTAAGCTACTTGTCTAATTGATCCCTGAATTTCATGATATAAGAAGATAGATTTAAAATCTTAGTCGTCCTTAAAACTATACACTGCATAAACTAAAAGACTTCATAAAAGCCCTTCGCAATTTTTCACAGGTTTCAACTTTTGACATTAAATAAATGTAGATACCAAAATCTAAAGGTCACCTTAATCTAACTATAAAATTACTAAAATTGTTGACTTACAAATTAATTAGGGATAGTGATCTGTTGATTTGTCATGTACCTAGTAAATATAGGAATATCCCGCGCTATTGCAACCTTCACAGGAAAAATTCAATGCACAGGGGCCCAACCATGAGCTCTTATTGCAATGATAATTCAGTTGTGTGACAGTGACAGATGTATACCCGTCCAATACATCTGTCTCATAATAAGAGCAAAACTATCATGGCAATAAGCGGTCATGGTAAGGCCCCTGGATGATTCAGACGTGTCTACGAGGCGCTAGCATTTGGGGAAAACGTAAATATACACTTTTTAGACGCACATTATTGGCACAGTGCATCAGTAGGTAAACCATTATAATGGTGAATTGAAAATAAAAAATCCCTTACATTTATTTTTCTATTCATTTTTTGTAGTACAATGTAGTTGTTAGGTACGATGTTCGTTGGTTGGTATGTTGATATGAAGACAATGTGTAATATTTTATTGTGAAATTAATTTTTAAGTAAACAACTTAAAAAACTAATGAAATTAACAGCGAAAAAATGCTAAATAACTGTACCTTTATATACCGTAATATGATTAATTTATTATGCGAATTAATATTAGCACATATATAATCTTATATAGACATACCGTTCTGATAACTTGAAAGTCCTTTGTTAAAAGTCTAATCAAATAAAGATATTTTTGAAAACAATTTCATAATATCGCTATTGTGGGCTTAATACCATTAGTTTAAGGATTCCAATGAGCATTAAGGTCGTCACCATTGTTGAAATGGAGGACGCCAAAATACGACTGGCCACATGACTTGAAGTGCCTTAATATGACAGCGGTCATCAAGACGTTTTTATCTGTCTGTCTCATATATATATCGGTAAACTGCTAACGTGTCTTGTGTAAATTATTATTAAAATAAATTATTAAAAGTATTAGTGTACTCAGTAATTATTATTTACAACAACCATGAGCGCGGGAAGAACACCCCCGATATAAAGCAAGCAGTTTCATATCCCGCAGATCCAGGGGTTTAGTTTACCACCCTTGTGATAAAATAAACCAATTAATTTTTTTATCAGTTTTATAACCCTTCTATACATGTATGTATAAATTTTAGTAGAAGTTCTAGCAAAATGGCCGTTGAAGGAGAGAAATTGTACCCGAACTGTGACTCGAGTGTCTGGCTGAGATCCTGCGAGGAGGAGGTCACTGAACCCTTGGAAGGGAACGTTACAGGTACCTACCTACGTACTATATTGTTATTTAATAAACTTGATAGAACAGAACGGCTACTCACCCCCGCCCACTGAATTGTAGCCCCACAAATTAAGTACCCTTATTGAAATTCGGCAATTGAACTTTGACTATAATAAGGCACTTTATTATGTACTGCGCTAGTGTGTGCGATTAAGATACACAAACGCACAAATTCCACACACATAAATGATTGAGTGCTTAGAAAATATAACTTGTAGTTAAAAGTCCTGAAAAATCTAGATTTACACAAAAAGTGCTTTGAATAATTAAAATGTAGACGTTGCGAAAGAAGTATGCCAGGATCGTTGTATATGGCGCACACTAGTCAGCATTATGTATGTATACCTACTTACAAATCGAGCTTGATGAGAGAGGTTAGAATGGAAAGATATTTAGATAAGAATACACTCGCTCTATATAACCCCCCTATGTATGGTAGGTACTAGTTGAATTGGTTGGTAATGATTTTTTAAATGTTAAAGGGGAAATACCGCCATGGCTGCGTGGAACTTTGCTGCGCAACGGTCCGGGTTCACTTAAAGTTGGAACTATGCGCTTCAAGCATCTCTTCGACAGCTCAGCACTACTCCACAGGTAACACAATATATTTAGCCGGGGGCAGTCCAGGTAAGACTCCCTTCGCTAACAACAGCCTTCTGTACCTCTTGTATCGATTTGTAAATAGCAGAAATAGAGAAAGAAGAATTAGAATTTTTTTTTATTTTTATAACTCAAAAATGCGACCCAGAATTAATTAAATTTAGATAAGGTTCTAGATGGTTCATTTAGTACATTATATCGTCACAGATATACATTGACTCTTGAATACAGACACTGTCACTTTCTGTTGCTTATTAATTGTATGTATGTCAGTAACGTGGCTGAAAATGTGTTGATTTGGCATTCAACCACAACCCGCCTCCGTAAACATATCAACACATTCTTCCGATCATACTAGAAGTTACGGCTCGTGGCGTGGTAATGCCTGCATTAAATTTGAGTTCATCAACATGTGACATGACTTCAGTAGTAACGGATACCTCGCTTGCATCTTAATTCCCTCTCGATGGTTATAGATTCGCGATCCACGACGGCTCCGTGACATACCAGTGTCGGTTTCTTCGCTCCAACACGCTCATGAAGAACCGTGCCGCGAACCGCATTGTTGTCACCGAGTTCGGCACTAAGGCCGTGCCCGACCCCTGTCATACCATCTTTGACAGGTTTGTATAAACGAGTTAGGCAGGGGTGATTTGTATGGGTTTCCATAAAGTTTCAATTCGTTTCCGGTGAACAGGCAATACGGAAAATGGTATTCTTTCTATATTAGTAAACTTTACTAGTACCTATGTAATTCGCAACCGATTTAAGATATTTAACGACTATTACAAAACGTAAATTTAATAATGATTTTTCGAAGTCATCGGACTTCAACTGCTAATGTTAGCAAAACTGTATCAATATCCGTAACGTAGTTTAGAAGAACGATGCACAGACAACATAAATTTGTATGGAAATGGCGACTCAATTTCGAGACAAATCTACACTTCTAGATATTTTTCGATTTTATATAACGTGGTTAATGTATTTTTATTGCAAACTTATTAAAATAAAAAACATTAATCAGCTGCTGGAAAGCTTAAGTATTTTATAGAAATATTCATGTTTTTTTATAGAGTGGCTGCGCTGTTCAAGCCGGGAGAGTCGATGTCGGATAACGCTATGATCTCACTGTATCCATTCGGAGACCAAATATACGCCTTTACAGAAGGACCTGTGATTCATAGGTAAAACAATTAATACACATGTTCCTATAATTTTATTAGCAACATCAAAGCGCTGAAATCAGCATAACAATTTTTTTTTACAAAAGAATCCAGCGTGTCTCTGTAGTCGTTTCGATTTCTGTGAGTTAATTTCTGATTATTATAATAAAATCCGCATAAATATAAATGAATCACTGTTTGTAAAAACATAAATTTTAATTACACTTAACAGCTTTTCCCAAAGTTATTAAAGTATTTGTGTTCTATATTACAAAAAAATTAAAAAATCTCCTTCTGTCTGTTTGTGAGGTCCGGCTATGCGCTGAAATGATTTTAATGGGATTTTCACTGGCAGAAGGTTTATTGATGTTATAAGGAGTAAATGAAGTAACTCTTATAAAAAAAATGGGTTCCGATAAATAAATCTACCATTGAAATTAAGACTAAAAACTCTGGTGAAACCTCGGGGCAAAGGTAGTACGTATTATATTCACACTTTAAGTATGTACTCTTAACACTTGACAGATTTTTGAGTAACTTTTGAACTGGTGTTACATCGTTAACTGATTACTTTAGTATTAATACTCTCCCCCAGTAGTTCGCGGGGTTATGACAAATAGTCAGGTATTATTTTAATAAGCGTAACTAAATAGTTACATAGAAGGGAAGAGGAAAGGAGAGGAAGACCACGGCTCAAGTTAAGGAAAAGGTGTCCGTCATGACGTATAGGGAGGTCAAAGAGATGGCACTGGACAGAGACAAGTGGAAAGAAATGCATCGGTTACGCCGACAAGAGTTATTACTCTTAAATTGATGATGATGAACTAAATAGTATTCTAACGGGTAAGTAAGTTATTGTAAACAAATTATTTTCAGGATCGATCCTGTCACCTTAGATACATTGGAAAGGAAGAATCTAATGGATTGCATTGCTCTTGTGAACCACACATCACATCCTCACGTTATGCCAAATGGTACGTTTGTTGTTATTATTTTAGTTCCGATACAATTTTTTTCTGACGCCCACTTAAAAAAACCTGTTATTTTGTAGCCCCCTTAAAACGTCAATAATATATTAGTGTTTGATATAAATAACTTAACATCTTAAGATTATAAAATATCTTGCACTTGCTTCTTCAATGTAATAAGATATGAACTATTAAATGGATGTTATGTAGTACATACATACATATACTCACACCTGTATTCCCCGAAGGGGTGTTTTTTTCGGTCTTTCCCGGGCTCCTTACCCCCTGTAGCTCTCCATTGCCCACTTTGGGAAACACTGTACTAAAGTACCGCGACCTGTTGTCGCTATGACGCTTTCCTCTTTGTTTAGATTTCCCTTTATTACCGCACCCTAAGGTTAGAAGCCTCGCAAAGACTTGTGCGTCACAAATTTTAGATCAAAACAACTTGTATCTTTTTTGGGCTTCTGTTTACGTAACCGATGTATTATAACTCACCCTTTACAAGGGAAATAGACTTGCGTAATAGTAATAATAATTATACGCTATTGTGGTAATTTTCCTTTAAGAGGAGCTCGTGGCACAGTTGCTATTGCGCATATCATACGATAAGCGAAGTTAAGCAACCCTACCCCTAGCCAGTAAATGGATGGGTGACCGCCCGAGTTCCCTCCGTGCACCGGAGAGCACGTTAAGCCGTCGGTCCCGGTTGCCAATTTATCATCTTTGGCAGTCGTTACAGGTCAGCCACATCGGGTTGAATCAAATGCCGACCCCAACAGTGTATGGGATTAAAGCCAGGGAGATGATGTGGTGATTTTCCTGAGTTCGATCTCCAGGTTGGGCAAAGTGGTATTGGGTTTTTTTAGCTGTCACTTCACAGTAGCAGCTCGTAGTCAGGAATTGTTCCCTGCTAATGGCAATAGAATCGCCCCCTATTTCATGAGACTTAAACATAACTGGCGAACCTTGTGACGGAACCGAGGCGAGAATCTGTAGATTTTATTTTGATTCAAGTAAATACCGTGAACGAAGAATGAGGCCCACTGTTACTTCGAAAAACTAAGCTTCGGCCGATAGTACGCAAAGTTTATACCACGATTCTTATTCGCTCTTTGATATACTCGTATCCTAAACTACTAAAATGAAATTATTAAATGAACGAAAACTTGAGTTTGATAAAAAGAAAGCGATACTGAAACTACGTTTGAATCTCGTTCGTTTTCATAATTTCTTTTTCGGAGAAAGAGGGCAGACCTCCTTTTGGTAAGCAGTGCACACACATCAGCTTATGGTCGTCACATTATGAGCTGTGCTATGTTGGTCCAATGAGTGATAACATAGCCTACTGTTGGTTACGTTCATATGGTGCAGCACCAGCTTACCTCCAGGCCAGCAATTAAAAATAGCCTAGCAATAAAAAATAGCCTAGCAACTACAAATAGCCTAGCAATTAAAATAGCCTAGCAATTAAAAATAGCTTAATTATACTTAATTCCAGGTGATGTGTACAACGTGGGGATGTCAGTCGTGAAGGGGAGACTGAGGCATGTTGTTGTGAGGTTTCCATTCACAGAAAAAGGTGACTATGGGTACTATTGGTACTGAGTTGCACTTATTACTCAAATTAATGAACTGATTTATGATTCATCGTTAACGTTTAAACCCTAGAAAACATGTTTCGACTCCTTCGGAGTAGAAAATAATGGGCAAGGGACTAATTTATTAGTATAATATTTTACAGGTGACATGTTTGAGCGAGCTCACATTGTTGGCAGTATGAAACCAAGATGGGCGTTACATCCAGCATACATGCATACTTTTGGTTAGTTTACCTGCATAATCTATAGCGGAACTAAGCATTCTTCCATTTGTGAGTTTCTTGCTGGTTTTTCGCAGAACGCGAGTTTCTGAACCGATAGTAAATATATATATAAATTATTGTAATTTTGAGAAACCATCCGCTGTTTTTTTTTTTTTTTTTTTTTTTTTTATTGGCCCTGGAGGCCTTTCCCGTGTTCCCCTGAATTTACTCAGGGATCTTGTTCATCTGTCTACTTATTTGTGTAAAAATTTTAATTATTTCCTCTTGTATTATAAAAGATTTCCTATTTTAGTGCTTCTATTTTCGTTTCAACTTATAATCAATATTATCTTTATTTCTTATGTATTATTTCTTATTTATTTATTTACTTATTATTTCTTATTTATTTATTTACTTATTAATTTCTTCCTTCTCCTGACTCCTTCTTCTTCTCCTGCCTCTTACTTATTTCTGGCGGCGACCCAAGTCGCTACCTTCTGGCAAAATGCCACGAAGTCCTCTTGGGTAGCCCTACTTCGCAGCAGATTCCCGAGATTTCCAGCCACGATACCCTCCCCCATCTTCTGTTCCGCCTCAAAGCGCTCTCTCCCGAATGCTGGGCACTCGGCGAGGATGTGTCCGACGGTCTGGCTCACGCCCGGCCGTATCACCGGCTTTATATCTCCGGTTCCACTCGTCAAGCGAGTGCTTACGCAGCTCTCGCTTGACGAATGAAACCGGGCACCCTTCGTAGTCCGGCCTCTTCTTTGAGTGCAGGGCAGCTTCTTTGGCCAACTGGTCCGCTCGCTCGTTCCCTTCCAATCCCGCATGTGCTTTTATCCAGAACAGGGAGACTTCCCTGTTCTGGAGTGTAGTTTGGCGGATGTTATGCCTGGCTTCCACAGCCAGGGGGTGGGGGGAACGTGCGTTGACCACGGTTTCCAGGGCCGAACGCGAGTCGCTGAGGATCGCGCAGCGAGCCTCACCGCATCGGAGGATCAGCTTCGTGGCTTGGCATATGGCCAGGAGTTCCGCCTGGTAGACCGTGCAGTGCGGTGGCAGCTTGAGTTTGAGGGCTCGAGTCTCGACCCCACTGCTCATCAGAGACAGTGCGACCCCGACCTTGCCCTCAATCTTGCTGCCATCGGTGTATATTTGGACCGCGTGGTCGACGCGGTCCTGCACTTGTTGCTGGTCCACCAGGCTCACGAACTCCAGGCACATATGGACTGCCGGATGCGGGGCTTCGGCGGGGGCCACTCTGCGCTCCACCTCCCGATCGCCTAGCACTGTCTGGGAGACCCCTCTCTTTGCCTCATACAGGGCGGCTGCCTCCTGTATTTTGAGGTCGAGAGGGAGTATCCCAGCCAGCACCAGTGCCGCGTTCAGGGAGACGGTGCGATAGGCCCCACACAACTTCTGCGCGAATCCTCGCTGGACTGCGTTCAGCTGCCTCTGCACTCCAAGTTTCTTGGTCGCCTCCGACCAGGCGCTGGAGGCATACGAGATCACTGGCTCCACCGCTGCCGTGTAGATCACACGGATGACGTCAGGGTGGAGTCCCCAGCTGATCTTGGCGGCTCGGGACAACTGCTTGTACACGTTCAACGCCTTCCGACAGATGTTCGCGGTATGGGCGTTGAACGTGAGCTTCTTGTCAATTGTGAGCCCCAAGATCTTGATCTCGTCGGACATGCCAATGTCGACCCCTCCCATGCTCAGGAGTGGCGTGTCAAACTTAAGCTTCCGTGTCAGCAACATCGCTTTGGTTTTATGCGGAGCGAACTTCAGCTTATTTTTGACACCCCACTCCCTAACATATTCGAGAGCGGCATTGGCATGTCCCTGCACCTCCAGCGCCGTGTCGGCGGCGAAGACGAGGACGACATCGTCGGCGAACGCCTGACAATAGTCGCCTCGCCTTTGGAGTCCTCTCAGCAATGGGTCGAGAAGGAGGTTCCAGAGGATGGGGCCGCCGATGGAGCCTTGCACGCAACCCTTGCGGGTGCTCTTGGCGTGCTCCTCACCGGCGTACCTCACCCTCACCCTCCGGTCCGAAAGATAGCTATCGATGACACGCCTTAGATTCACCGGACACTTTTCCTCAGCCAGACGGACACGGATCGCAGGCCACCAGGCGCTATCGAAGGCTCCCTCTATGTCCAGCGACACCATGGTAACCAGCCTTTTGTCGGCTAGGTTACCACGGACGTGCCGCATTAGGTCATAGAGGGAGTCCTCGGTGCTTTTCTGGGGCATGAATCCGTACTGGCGAGTACTCATCCGGGGAATAAGGTGCCATTGCATCCTTCGGACCAGCATCTTCTCGTAGATCTTACCCATCACTGAGAGGAGTCCAATGGGCCGGTATGCCTTGGAGTCACGGTAGTCGTCCTTGCCGGGTTTTCGCAAGACGACTACCGTGGCTTCTTTCCAGGCGCGTGGGAAACAGGACAATTCCAGGCACTTGTTTAGCAGGGCTAAGTGTAGGACGGGGTCTTTGGAGATGACCTGGCTGCAGATGTCGGCGGTAAGACCATCCGACCCGGGGGCCTTCTTGGGGTCAAAGCTTTCCACCGCGGACTTCGGCTCGTGCAACGTAAATGGTGGGTCATGTTGTTCATCATCGGCCCAGCCATTTACGTGCTCGGCCTTTGCTCTTGTCCGGCGGTGGTCAGCATTGTCCCCAGACTCCAGGTCCTCCGGGTAGAAGGTCTCCGCCAGCAACTGCGCGGATTCCGCCTGGCACATCTCCTTCCCGTCCTTCACCAGGGGTGGGTCCTCCTGCCGAGTGGCAGTTTTTCCCAACACCCTGTAGACGCCCTGCCACACCCCTTCCTTGTCCTGTTTCCCACAGAAGTCCTGCCAGCTCGCGACCTGGGCTTTTTTTGCGGCTGCCTCGTACTCCTCTTTCGCCTGCAGATACTCAGCGAAACCATCCGCTGTTTAATATATACGTAGATATATAGAGACGTCAAAGTTGTTAACTACATACGTTGTTTCTACAAGATGGGTGTACCTAATGAGGCTATCTTCATAATAGGGTAGTTTTCGAACCAGTGGTCGACGTCCATAAATGCCTTACCAGGGCCTGAACTAAATAATTAGTTTTTACTTTCATTTTAATTTTCAAGCATGCAACTCAGGTTGATTTCTTCCAGACGGATTATTTAATTATTGCTATTTATTATTAATTATTATTTATTAAGAGCCCGATGTGTCCCACTGCTGGGCAAAGGCCTCCCTTCCCTCTTTCCAACTCTTCCGATCCAGGGCGAGTAAGCGGCGAGTTCGTCCTGCCATCTTTTTCTCGGCCTGCCACGTCTGCGCGTTGCATTCGGAGGAGTCCATCGTGTGGTTTGTTTAGCCCACAGTTCGTCTGACATGCGACACACGTGCCCAGCCCAGTCCCATATCAGTTTAGCAGCTTGATGACCAACATCGGAGATTTGTGTTTTACAACGTAGTGTACAATTTCGAATGCGGTCTGTTAATCTGACTCCCATTATACTACGTTCCATGGCTCGCTGCTATTTATAATTATTGCTAATAATATTATTTAAAAAAATTCTAGGTATTACGGAAAACTACTTCGTTATAGTGGAGCAGCCAATGTCGGTATCGCTTTGCGGAGTGGTCAGGAACCAGCTGGCCAACGAACCACTCTCGTCCAGCCTGCACTGGTACCCCAACCAGGAGGTATTAAACTATTACAATCTACCACGGTTTCACCCGCGTATCATTTAACTAAGTACCACTCGAATAACGTGGCTTTCTCACAATAAACTTTACCTAATTTTTCACCGAATATGATTAAGTGCCAACGTGTAAGATGGTGAGTTCATTGCTTTCTCAGGATCTATACATACGTCTTTGAAATAATTCTCAGACATATGCAGATTTCCTCGCGATGTTTCTTTCACCATAAAGCACGTGGTGTGAAATAATTGCACATGAGTTTTTATAAAAACTCATTAGGTACAAACCTCGCTGGGATTCGAACTTGCGTCACTTGCGTAGCAGGTGACTGCTCAAACCCCACGGCCAACACGGTTCAACGTCCTTATGTCGTACTACTAACATTCGCCCCCTAAGGAAACTTTGAAAACGTTATTACCAAATTTCTGTAGGCACGTTTATTTAGGCCGGCAGAAATAATATTAGACGGGCTAATGTATTATGTCGTTTCTCTCTTGACATTGCTGCTAGTAAAGCATCAGGGAGTGCCATAACCTTATGTGTATGTGTCCCATAACTGCATATGTGTACCTTTATAGAGAAGCAATTATTAATTTGATCTTTTCGTAATTCCAGACCCACATAGTGTTAATAAGTCGCAAAGACGGCAAGGAGGCGAAGCGATATCGCACGGAGACATTGTTCTTCCTTCACATCATCAACGCTTATGAGCAGGACAAGAAATTGGTGGTCGACCTCTGTGCTTATAAGGATGCCAAAGCGTTGGATGCTATGTACATTCAGGCTATTGAGGTTAGAATTTTAATTTTATATTGTGTTTAATTCTAAATTCGCAGCCAATGAGCATTGACCTTGAATGCGCTGAAGTCATTTTATGAGTATGTCTGTGTTTGTCTGAATACCGCGACGCGAATAGAAAACATATCTTTGAATTAGAATTTGAAGTGAATTTGGTTTCAGACAATGCAAAGTAACGCGGACTACGCGGAATGGTTCCGAGGCAAGCCAAAGCGGATAGAGATAGATTTGGAAGCTCCCAAGCTGACCAAAGTGAAGCCGAGACTGCTGGCCGAGCTTGGCTGCGAAACTCCAAGGATACACTACGACATATATAACGGTACCTTTTTACATTACTTACTCTATACATCTGTAGCCCTACCATCATCAGTTTAAGCAGAGCGTGATAAGAACTTCTGAACTTTGACGTTTTATTTTGGTACCGTAAAATTTAACGTCAAAGCTAAGAAGTTTTTAATACACGCTCATAGTTGGCGCCCTATATCCCAATTTTGACACGCTAAAACGTTAACGACCTCACAACCAGCGTGGCTCAAAATATGTTGTTACTTTTTCGTAGGCAGGCGCCTACGAAAAAGTATCAACATATTTTGAGTGTGTGAATTAAACATGTAAGTACAAATATATACTTGGGTACAGAGCCAGTATGAAATAAGTACACTCTCGTTATCTACGTAATCTACATTCGAGCATCTCCGCAGATTGTTTGTAAAATTTCAGTTCTTTCTGAATGCTAGGACACTGCACTTTCTTAATAGGTTCAAAAATATTGTGCGGTGACGTCAAAGAGTGTAGATATGACAAAGTTGGTAAACTTTCAATTAGGGTCCATGGTACCATACTGGAAGATAGTAACTTTTACTCTCTTTAACCTCTCGTCTGTTTTGTGAGGATCCATGACACGACGAATTTTGTTGAAAAATAAATCTTATGTCTATTCTATTAGGTCCATTTCGACTTCTCTGTAAGGTTTTAACGTATTAAAAATAAGGGATTCGCTTACTTGACAACTCGAAAGACCAGAAGTCTTTGGCACGACTCTTAATAACGTATCTTAATTTACAGGTCGACCATACAAATACTTCTACGCAATAAGTTCCGACGTGGATGCTGCAAATCCTGGCATGGTATGTTTTAATAAGTTATCATCTTTGATCTTCTGCGTAACAATATAATCATGTATGCTATCTACATACACCCATCACGAGTATTGAGCGCTGGTCTTGAAGTAGTAAATTTTTGGGTTTGTTTGGCGCGAGCATGCTTAATTTTTCCCAATATTTTGGTGTGGCGACCGACACTAGTAGCTATACAATGAATTTGCTCCTAAAAGCTAAATCTTAAGAATCTAGGTAGAATTGAGATGTATATCATGATTCCATCTAAAAGACTTGTCATAAGTATATACAGGAATACGGTCCTACGGTTTTTGGGAAGGTGTAAATAATGCCAGAGGTTACATGTAGACAGTTGACGTTAAAAATAATATTCGGTTCCACAAGTCCTTATAGGCTGCATTATCTGTTCAGAAGGTAATTAAGGGCAACTATTTTTACACTGTAGGTCATCAAAGTAGACACCGTGACTGGAGAAGTGAAGACGTGGTCTGAAAGCAATTGTTATCCAAGCGAGCCTGTCTTCGTTCCTGCGCCTGACGCAAAGGTAACCTTCATATGTGGATACAGTAGAAGATCTATATTATAAAGAGCCGTGGTGGCCTTGAGGCTTGAGCAGTCGCCTGCTACGCAAGTTCGAATCCCAGCGGGGCCTGGACCAATGAGTTTTTCTTAAAAACTTATGTACAGTGATTTCACATCACGTGCTTTACGGTGAAGGAAAACATCGTGAGGAAACCTGCATATTTCTGAGAAGACATTCAATGACGTATGTAAAGTGTCTGAGATGGCGATGGACTCACAATCTGCCACGTTGGCACTTAATCATCTTCGGTGAAAAGTGGGTGTTGTGATTACAACACCTCTGCCTACCCCTTCGGGGAATACAGGCGTGAGCATATGTATGTATGTATCTATATTGAGCCTGTTCTTCAATAGAATATTATTAGCACTAATAATATTCTTAACGCCTGTTAACGTTACATTTATTTGAATGCTTGAATTTCCCCATTTCTTTAAAGTTATGATGAACTTCATTTTTCAACTTTCGCCGCCGCAAAACTCTTTCCAATCAGATTCGAGACTTTGTTGGGGTCGCGATTGATTCCCAATGTGTCTGATATCTGACCGCATTTTCACACAAAGTGACTGTATCTAACCTTTGCAGCGACTTTTACGAACAAAATTGATTTCTCAACCATTTAGTTCACTAAATAATTAGTAGTAGTATCAAGAGCTCCTATCGTTAGTTCTTAAAGATGTTTTTTTCAGCATGAAGATGATGGTGTTCTCCTAAGTGCTTTGGTATGGGGTGGTGGGGAGGAAAAAACGGTAGCTTTGTTAGTCCTCGATGCACGCACCATGCAGGAAAAAGCACGTGCCCAGTTTAACACCCCGTCTGCCGTGCCAAAGTGTCTCCATGGGTGGTTTTTGCCTCAAAGGACCCCGATTTAGTTAAAATTTATGAATATTAATAAATTTATGGATCAGTTATTATTAGTGGTATCGATAACAGCTTGGATGTTTCTGAAAACCTTGGGAGAAATTGACAATGTTACCATATTCTTGATCGTATAATAATAGTCTATTTCAAATTGTTCAAATAAATATCTATGGTACAAAATTATGTAGTGATATTTAAAAATGATCTAATGATATTTTGAATCATAACAACATTAATTAATTTAGAAAAATATTACTTGTAATAAAATGTCACAACTGCACAATTACATTATTGCTACATGCTTATTTGTAGCTATGTATAAGAACATATACGGGTTGACTAGGAAACCTCTTTTTTTTCAGTTATACAGTAAAAACTACAGTTTATTTTTTTAATGAATATATGCTTACTACATGTTCATGTAAATGTTACACTACACACCTCATCTTGAACTTCCTATCGTCACAAAAAAATATGTTGTGTATGTTAAGGCTCAAAAAATTTGTACATTTATTGAACGATAATTGTAAACTTTAACAATGTTTTTCTTGTGATTACTACTCAATAAAATGTATGCGAGTGTGACATATTGCTGTATTTATATATATAATTATTAAGTATTTATTTAGTGGAATGGAGATTTTATATATTTTTATGAATAAATAAAATGTGAATATATGAAACAATATGTTTGTGCATGATCGATGTTGTATGAGGTCAATAAATTAAACATTATAATGATCGTAGCATTATTTAGTATTCTTTGATGGTGGTCAGTGAGTTATTATAGCAAGTTGCATTCAGTTGGTTTTATATTTCCACTAGCTTCTGCATCCGACTTAGTCCGCGTGGAAATTTGGTACCTAAGCTAACTTTAACCCGCAAATATTCTTAGCGTGATGATATATAGCCTATAGTCTTCTTGATAAATGGGCCATACCACTCAGATCCAGCTTCCTAGCTCATCCCCCAGCAACGCTCTAAGCAGAGGTCCGAACCCTTAGTTGTGTTGCTTAGTTTTAAAGTTTAAGCTCGGCTGGAGGCCCTTGTCTCGCCCTTTAGTCCGGTTAAGCAGTGGAGGTAACCCCCTACCAACTGCGAGAGACAATATCAAAAAAAAAAGATAAATGGGCTGTTTAAAACTGAAGTAATATTTCAATTCGGACCAGAGGGCCAGCTATGTTAAAGCAACGGGTATTAAGAACTTCTTAACTTCGACGAATTATACGGTACCTAAATAAAACGTCATGAAGCTCATTATTTTATACTTTTTACAGTTCCCGAGATTAGGGCGTTCAAGCAAACACACTGTTTAACGTAGTTTATTGGTGAACTGTTTGGTGAACTGTGTCGACTCTTCCTTCCTGACAGGTACCTGCGTAGTCGGAAAAACAAGCTGTTCGCTGTCGCCAACAGTCGAACAGTAGCTCGTGCTAAGTCCCCCATACCTCGCTTGTTGACTGCACTCAATGCTCTCCTGGAGCCTAACCCTACTGTGGATGTGTTTGATGACGGATGGAACAAGCTATTGTTAGAGTGCATGGTGTTCTGCGAGAAAGGATGAACGTTAATATTTTACTTTTAGTTTTTATATTATATTGCATTACCTGTGTCTGATTAGTGTAATTGGCATTGTATGCCGTTCTAATTTTGAATAAATAAAGAAATATATAATTAGTTTCCCATGTTCTCCCAAGATGGCGCTGTACTATTCTATATCTCGATGTTGAAATTCTCTTTTAGTTACATTTATACTTCGATGACAAACGTCAATGTGTGGTCAAATCAATACCAGTAGTCGATCCATTAGATACCAGGGCTGCCCAAGGTACGGTGTTTTATTTCAGGTCTGCTCCCATTGATCCTGGCTTCAAAGCTCCATACATAAACTCTTCAGCTTTTTGGACTAGGCAAGCTCGTATTGTTTATGAATTATTGTTTTGTCACACATTGACTGACTGAATCAAAGTCATGTGTAGGTGAGATAACTTGTAATCGAGTAATTACGTTGGTGTCAAGGTTCTATGAATTGAATAATTAAAAATGTCCTTATAGGTAGGTATGTAGAGGGCAACAATTTTATTAAACTATACTGCTTTACAGATAAATAAAATTGAATTGGCTGTTTGTAATACCAAATTAGCTGTTCACTAAAAGCATATGAAAACTACTTAAATAAAAAACTTTTCTCTCTCTGTCTCTCTCTGTTTGTTACGGGTAATCTTTGAAATAGCTGTTTCGATTTTTAGCGGTAATTTTACTGACAAATATGAGTAACTTCGACCTATGAAATTCAATCTACGCGGGTGAAACCACGGGGCACAGCTAGTATGTAAGGGATTATCAATAAATTACGTCACAGGAATTTCATGATTTTTGTCACATTTGTGAGACTCCCTCCCTCCCTAGTGTGACGTCACATATTTTGTAAATTTACATTTAGAAATTATTGAATTTAAACAGTGGTTCTGAAATCAGTTTTATTTCCATTTAAATTGATTTTTGACAAAATTAATAGATTGTAATAAATTTTGAAATGTGACGTAATTTATGGATGGTCCCTTATAAATATTTCTAGATTTATATATTGATGTCGGTAAATAACGAGCAGGATAATCCGTACACAATTATGTTGTTATAAATAATAACACTAAAGTGGCCCAAGTATAGATATTCAATTTTTTACGTTGACGATATCGCCTGTGTATTTTCCCCATTTTTTTTCTTTTTACAAAATTCATTTTTGTATCGGAACGTTGACAAGAGATTAGCCGGAACAAACAGACGTTTGTTCCGGGTAATCTCTGAAACGACTGGACCGTTTTTATCTGGACCTTCACTGGTACTGGTGATGTTACAAGGCGTAACTTAGGCTACTTTTATTTCAAATAATGTAATTAAATCTACTAATGGGATAGGTACTTAAAAAGGTACGTGGACGAAGTGCAGGGTAGAAACTTGATATTTTTAAGCTTAGGTTCCATTAAACCTCAAAATCATCACTTCTTTATCTGAGTCATGTTAACACATATTGGGTAGGCCCTGCAGTGAGGGTTCTATTCAATAAATCAATTAAATCTTTTCCACTTGTCTTATATTACCATTCCTTTCCTTTCCTTTATTTATTTAAAGGCGATGAGCTTAAGTAAAAGTATTCCGCCAATGTCAAGTGATTGTTGAGAAAAATATCTTGTAAGTTGTTAAAAATATGTGGAGGAACCCATTGGATTCCTCGCTGTCCAAAATCTCGTATTATATTACTCTTCCATCATTGTTCTATGTTAAATCACTCTCTGACAACTAGTAGTTTTTATTCTTTTCCGAATTATTTTCGGATATCTTTCTTCAACTTAAATTTGCAAAGAACAAGGTTTTAAGCCGCTTGTAAGGCTGAGGCCTTACAGTAACTACATATAAAATATCCCGCAGTCGAAGTGGCAGGTAGAAGCTGGTGTTAATTAAACTTAGGTTCAATGATTTTCACCCACTTTATGTGAGTCATGTTAGTTGGAATAAGGACGCAAGATTTACCTGATTGTTGCTCGACAGCTTTTCTGCAATAACAACCTTTTGGATATATAAATAGAACGCCCAGTTGGATATAATCTTTATCCCTTTGTGTCTTAACTTGGGAGTAAATTGTAGTTATATTTTATTTATTTATTTCAAATAATCAACAGTAAAACCGCGCACGAGGTACAACTACTTAGTATGAAATAATATCATCATCATCATCATCATTGTTGATTCACAATAACAAATAAATATAAGCTTGTAATAAAGTAATAGCAAAATATATTCTCTAGTGCGCGTGCGCTGATAATTACTTGTAACTGAGCAGACAGAATTCATTTGGAGTGCGTGTCTTGTACAGACACTGTTTCGGACAGTTTATTGACATTACCTCGTTTGATTTGAAGAACGACGTCATTTACCAACAATTAATACGTTCCTGGGATACTTGAAGCATTGAAATACGTTTCAAAACTATACGAGAAGAGGAAATAACACATAATCACTAATTTAATCTGTACATTTAGGTTACAATGACTAAGAATGACGCCGAACTGTGCGATATGAAGATATATTTAAGATCATGCGAAGATGAGGTCATTAAACCGATAAATGGAAAAATTACGGGTATGTTACTTTGTTTTATTCTGGGTTTGATTTGATAACTCATGCTCAAATGTTAATATGACAGTTTCTTTATTTATATACTTAACACCTCACTTATATGTACAGACATAATAATATAATCTATACTATTAATGTCTATACTAATAATGGGCGTCCAAGGAAGAACTACTATGACCAAATTAATAGTATTTTTCAGAAAGGTCAAATTCGGAGCACTCGTAACCGAAGAAAGTGTATGAAGAGATGCATGAATGTGGATGAAGCGAAAGAAGTATGTAAGGATCGTAGCATGTGGCAAACAGTGTTCTCTGCCTACCCCCATGGGATACAGGCGTGAGCATATGTATGTATGTATTAATGTCTAATACGTGTTTAACTATTAAAATAAACGATAGTAATTCCACTAGTTGGTTTAAAATTTTATAAATATGAAAATTATTTTAATCTAAACGTAATTTTTTGCTAGAATGTTGCTATTACATTATTGAGCTACGATAGTCCCTAGACGAAACAATGTGAGTGTTGAGAATTTTATTCTTTAGTCTGAGGAATCTTCATCTTTTATTTACATTATGTCAACGTAAATAAAACTATGCAAATATTTGGGGCAACCTACTTACGAAATGCTCGTGGTACCTAGGTGTCGTACCGCAGTGGCTTCGTGGTACGCTACTTCGCAACGGTCCAGGCGCGATCAAAGTCGGTACTTCGCAGTACCAACACTTGTTTGATGGGCTCGCGCTATTGCACAGGTAATATTAAGATTATTTTTTGTGAGCCGTGGTGGCCTCGGGGTTTGAGCAGTCACCTGATACGCAAACGACGCAAGTTCGAGTCCCAGCGGGGCCTGTATCAATGAGTTTTTCTAAAAAAAACTTATTTACAGTGATTTCACACCACGTGCTTTACGGTGAAGGAAAAAATCGTGAGGAAACCTGCATATTTCTGAGAAGTAATTCAAAGACGTATGTAAATGCCTGAGACGGCGATAGACTCACCATCTGTCACGTTGGCACTTAATCAAATTCGGTGAAAAGTGGTTGTTGTGGTAACAACACCTCTGCCTACCCCTTCGGGGAATACAGGCGTGAGCATATGTATGTATTTTTTGTGATAGATATAGGTATAATCAATCAACCTTAACATTAATATATTAATGCTTTAACTTATTACCTGGGGTACTACACTCTTTAGCGTTATAGTTTTTATTAAAGGAGCACACTTTGGGTTAACCCCACAAAAAACGTTTTTTATTAATAACAAAAATTATTTATCATAGATTTGCAATCAGTGCGGGCACAGTGACGTACCAGTGCCGCTTCCTGCAGTCCGACACCTACAAGAAGAACAAGGCCGCCAACCGCATTGTTGTCACCGAGTTCGGCACGCAGGGCGTTCCCGACCCCTGTCACACTATCTTTGACAGGTATGTCCATGTTTTATAACAATCAGTTCGGGCACAGTGACGTACCAGTGCCGCTTCCTGCAGTCCGACACCTACAAGAAGAACAAGGCCGCCACTCAATCCAAAGAAGAATAACATTTTTATGGTTCGGTAATATTAATCAGTGGTCACATCTTCTCTCCAATTCTAAGACTTATGTTCTTATTATTATTTCCTCGATAGATATTGATGGCGTTTGTTTAATTTTCAGGATATCATCAGTCTTCAATCCAGCGGACCACATGACTGACAACGCATTAGTTTCTGTCTACCCTTTTGGTGACGAAATATACACAGTTACAGAAGTTCCCATCATATCCAGGTATATAGTAGTAGTTATATGCAACATAAGTAATTTGTCGTTTGTTTAGGAATGTTTTCTTTACGATAGGAGACTCAGAGTAATATCAATAATGATTTTTAAGAAGAACAAACCTTTGATAACTGGTACATGAATTGTATTTACAATGAGTGTAAGAACGACGAAAGAACTAGGGGGAATGATATCTTATTTTATCGTAAACTAGATAGATGCATCCACTTTCAGAATAGACCCAGTATCATTGGAGACCCTGGACCGTAAAAATCTCATCAACCATCTGGTGGTGAACCACACCAGCCATCCACATGTAATGGCTAATGGTGAGTTAAGTTATCCTATTGTGTTTGTAATCTTTTAAGCAGAAGCACATCATGCCGTTGGTTCGTCTCCCAAAAACTCTCTGACCAGACCCCGTCCTGAGGCACTGACAGACATTTTATTTTTTTTAGTCACCCTAAGCACAGTTTCAAATAATGAACATTGAAAAAACCCAATAGAATAGCTGAAAATCGAATCTCCCCAAATTGATAATTTCTTATGCCAATCGACTTCATTAGTTTCATAAGTACTAAACTAAAACAGAAAATTGTTTAGCGTAACTGGGGGCCTACCATCATCAGTCTAATTAAAACGTAATAAAACTTTGCTTTTTGGTACCATAAAATGAAACGTCAAAGCTAAGAAGTTCTTAATAAACTCTGCATAAACGATCATAGTATGCCCTTGTACGAAGCTGCTCAGTCAACCACCTGAAAATACTATTTCAGGTGACGTATACAACATGGGAATAGCAATGCAAAAGGGAATCGTAAAACATGTTGTCGTCAAGTTTCCACGCGAGCCCATAGGTAAGGTCTTTCAAGCTTTGTATGTTGAGAAGGAATTACTTAATACCTATGTTTAATTAACCCTGCGTTAATTATAAGATAACAACTCACTACAAGTATTTTGAGAGATTTGGAGAGCCATGGTGGCCTCGGGGCTAGAGCAGTCGCCTGCTACGCAAGCGACGCAAGTTCGAATCCCAGCGGGGCCTGTACCAATGAGTTTTCTAAAAAACTTACGTACAGTGATTTCACACCACGTGCTTTACGGTGAAGGAAAACATCGTGAGGAAACCTGCATATGTCTGAGAAGTAATTCAAAGACGTATGTATAGTATTGAGACGGCGATAGACTCACCATCCGTCACGTTGGCACTTAATCAAATTCGGTGAAAAGTGGGTGTTGTGATTATAACACCTCTGCCTACCCCTTCGGGGAATACAGGCGTGAGCATATGTATGTATGTATGCTTAATCACATTTTCAGGCGATACCAGCAGCATGGTGGACCGAGCCGAAATTGTAGGCAGTACAAATGCTAGATGGTTTCTGAATCCGGGATATATGCATAGCTTTGGTGAGCAATTATTATTAGGAGAATCATATCTAGCGACATTCATAGCTCTGACATGGACCTAAGCCTCACGCTAAATATTGACAATGCTTCCAGGTATAACGGAGAACTATTTCGTGATGATAGATCAGCCGTTGGTGGTATCAGTAGTACAAATGATGAAGAGAAATTACACTGACAGACCCTTTAAAGCTTGCTTAAATTGGTACCCAGATTGTGAGGTTAGTTTTTTAGATGAAGAAAGCTTACTATACAATTTCGGATTACATGAATGACACATATGTCTTTAACATATGGAATTAAAACTGTGCACAAGTAGCTACTGGCAATGACATGATATGCAAACATGATATGTAAATCATTTGGTATTGTTTTTAATTCTTTAATTATTATTTTTACACGTGCATGCTGATACAATTTTCACTATTGTTAATAATTTTTCATGATTTTTTTGTAATTATCATATTTTACTTAGTAATGAAATGTACATGATGCCAGCTGAGTTTCTTGCCGGTTCTTCTCAGAAGGCTAGTTTCCGAACCGGTGGTAAATTCCTCGACATTCATAAGTGCCTCACCAGGGCCTAAACTGAATAAATCATTTTCATTTTTACATTCTTTTGAAGAGAATCAATTTAGGACTTTGGCTCGCTGATTATAAAGAGTACAATTAGATACCATAGACGGATGTTTGACAACTGGGACAACGCACTATTTACGTACTCTCTAAGGTATAGAGTATACTGGGTATGGCATTTTTGTTATGTTATCTATCGATAACTGCTAGAAGACTTTTCCTTAATAAAGGTTTCAATGGATATCTCTTCTTTCAGACCCACGTGGTGCTGATAAGCCGGCACGACGGCAAGGAGTACAAGCGATACCGCATGGACACGCTGTTCTACTTCCACGTCATCAATGCCTTTGAGAAGGACGACATACTCACCATCGACCTGTGCACTTATAAAGATGCGGAAGTTATAGACTCATTCTATTTACAAGCTATGGAGGTAAATTCACATCAAATTCTCCCCTCGAAGAATTTTTCCTGTATTGCTTTCTTACAAAACTCTTAGTAGAAGTACGGACTTTAGGTAAAAGTTATTTTATCAATATTTCCTTAACTATATCGACCTTTTACCGTCAACATCATCCACGAGTCTATTGTAATTCAAAGATGTATGTATAGTGCCTGAGACGGCGAAAGACTCACCCTCTGTCACGTTGGCGCATCATATTTGATGAAATGTGGGTGTTGTTGTTACAACCCCTCTCCTTACCTTTTCGGGGACGGCGTGAGCATATTTAGCAGGTAATTTAGGAGTGGTAGATCACAACAAGATCTAGTGTCTAGCTAGGGTATTAGAAATGTGGTGCAAGGAAGCTACATTGATCCACGCGCCTTTATTAATTATCTAAATATTTCAGAATTCTCAGAACGATGTGAATTACGCGAACAGTTTCCGCAGCAGACCCAAGAGGATAGAGGTGGACCTCACTGCACCGAACCTTACCAAAGTGGAACCTAGGCTTATTGTGGATATTGGTTGCGAACTGCCCAGGATTAACCAACACTTTAACGGTACTTGATTGACTTTTATTTTGGTATATTTCGAAGATCTGGTTAAGAATATATCAATTATAAAGACATCTTTGGCTTCACTCCAACAAATGGCAGTAAAATGTTTTTCATACAATTTTTATTAAATTTTTCAGCTCAGTGGTATCGCTACTTCTATGCAATTGCAACGGATACAGAACCGCGTCATTATGAGAAGGTTTGTCCTTTTGTGAATTAATTATTTTCTATTGACGTCACAACGATTTACTTTAATTAAAATAAAAAAATAAGGTGCCCCGAAATAACCCATGATAATAAGTCCACATGGGTGAAACCGTGGGGCACAGCTAGTATTGAACAACATTAAAATATTTCAAATTTTGTTCAGCTGATAAAAGTGGACACGGTGACTGGTGAAGTGAAAATGTGGCACGAACCGGACTGCCTCGCCAGCGAACCCATCTTCGTGCCCGCTCCTGATGCTAAGGTATGGAATACTACAATTTGTCTTCAAGGCCACCTTCAGTATGGGTACTATGATATTATAGGCATGTAAAGTGTAAGCGTCTCCGTAGCACACTTGCATAACGGTATGCTGTGTAATGTTAAACTCTAATGTTATGTAGGCCACAATTTTACCTACTTATTTCAAAAGATTCTTCTGGCTATGATATTTTCCAGGCATGTTCAGTGTTCCTTAACTATACTTTCCAAATATTTTTATATGTATATATTTACTTATAGACATGTACTCCTACAGGATGAAGACGACGGTGTAATCCTGAGCGCTTTGCTGTGGAATGCACGTGAGCGTAGTGTGGCGCTGCTCGTGTTGGACGCACGGACCTTCCAGGAGATTGCGCGCGCGCACTTCGACACGCCCTCGCCCGCACCCAAGTGCTTCCACGGGTGGTTCCTGCCACAAACTACTCAGTAGACGTACATGGCTCTACTTCTCTTATTTCATTGTTTATATGTACATTAAATGTTTGGAGTAATTGAGTGTTTTTTCTTCTGTTGCTTTAAATGCTATACACTGCTTATCACCGAATAATGAACCAACCAACGATTTAAAAAGGGAAATAAACTGTACCCCGTGGCCTCACATTCAATGCCAAGCCAAAAAATAGCTGCATACTTTTGCCACGTATTAACACAATTATCATAATAAATATGGAAGCATACTTATATATTTATTCTATCCATATATACTCATCTATAAAAGATATTTCAATGAGTGAAAAATTTAATAAATAGGGCATTAACCAAACGAAACGCTTTTTTGGCGAAAAGTAAGGACCTCCGTACCCGGAGTGAATTCGTCTACGAGTAGCGTATGTGTGTACGTAACAATTCATTTTGCAATTGCATGTAATTTGGAACAGTAATTGTTGATAACTTCAAGCTTTCCTCGTATGAAGGTCTTATATGTAGCGGCTCCTAAAAGGCTTCCATTAATCGTTCAGAAGATCACGCGTAAGTGCAATGTTATTGCTGTGTTGTATTGTGTTCCTGCTGTCAGTGAGATAAGAGTTTTTATGTCCTTTGCTTCAAGGTATATAGCAATTTGTTAGTATTAGTCACACTCGTGATATTGCAAGTGTTTGTACATACATATGCTCACGCCTGTGTCACTTTTCACTGTATTTGATTAAGTGCCAACGTGTCACGGTTTCACCCACAAAGATTTAGTTTTATGTAATATTAATATTACCATACGCATTTTACGTAGTTTCTTTCTTTAGACGATTTAATATTTTTCATGAACATAAAAGCGGTTATTGTGACTAAACTATGATAGTTAGATATGTGCTCTCGCGAAACATTTCGTATATCTTAATAAGATCTACCAACCCGTATTCCCGTATTGCATAATTTTGTTCTATTTTCAATAGTTTTTGCAGCGCACGCATAAATTGATTTTCGATTTTACACCTTGGGTTACAAAATCGCAATTGATTGACAGTTGTGCTGTCATTCGTGATGTGTGCAATTTTTCAAGAAAAATTTTAAAATCTTTTATTTTAGTTAATTCCGTTCATTTTGTAGCAGAAATAGTGCCTGCGGTGTATAATAAATACTCCGAATCGTTTTGTTAGTGTATAGCCAACATGAGTGCAAAGGACGACCCCCTGAAGATTTTGTCTGCCTTCAGCATTTCTAGCTGTAGTGGATCAATTAATGAAGCTGACCTAGATAACAGGTTTGAGGATGCTATTCAATCTGAAGAATTTAGAATGGAAAATTCAAAATCTGAGAGACCAATAAAAAGAATAAGACAAGAGGAGGAGGGGGAGGAGGATAATGATAGCGATTGGATTATTAACAGGAAGCAAAAGAAGGTGAAAGGCGAAGAAAAACTTGAGTTATACATATCTTGTAAGGAGCTTTTGCCAAAGCAATTTGCTTTGGCCAAATTATTTAAAGAACAGGGCATATCTGACATTCTCCGAGTGAAGTATATTAATCAGTATAGAGTGCGTATTGAGACTTCTAAGGTTGAGACTATTAGAAAGATAGAAACAAATAAATGTTTTATTGAGAAGGCATGGCGTTGGCGTATGGAGAATGGGTATGGAGAAAAGTTACTCTTATGGTCTTATAAGGTATGTTGATTTAGAATTATCAGAGGAAGACATTCTCAAGAACATTTCATGTCCAAGCCCTTTTACGTTGATTTCGGTCCATCGCTTAAATCGTCGTGTCAAATCTGAAATTGGTTGGGCACCTAGTGAATCTGTCAGATTATGCTTCCAAAGTTCTTCAATACCAGAATACGTTTATATTGACGGGCTTTCTATTAATGTTGAGAAATTTATATTTCCTGTAACTCAGTGTTCCCGATGCTGGAAACTTGGCCATGCGGCCAAACGATGTGGATCTAATAAAATTATTTGCCCAAAATGTGGCCAAAATCATTCTAATTGTGAAACAGAAATATATAAATGCGTGAACTGCTCAGGAAATCATATGGCTTTATCTAGAAGTTGTCCCATGTTCAAGAAGGAAAAAAAGATTAGAGAAATAATGGCGGAATTCAATTGTACGTACAGAAAAGCCCTTACTAAGCTCGTTGGACCTATCCCATGCCCGGTCATTGCCCCCAACGAAAGATTACTATCTGCAAGTACTCCTATGCCTGTTATTGACCCAGATGTTAGCTGTACTTCTACTATAATCCAACCAGGTCAGAATACAATAACATTTGCCGATGTCGTTAGAAGACCAAGCAAATTAAGCGAGACACCCATCACGCCCAACCAAGTGAGGAAGTCCAAAAAGAAAAGATTTAGATCAGCAGATTTACCGACAGGGCGTCCTCTTCTTTCTGATGCAGAAACAAGTGTTTCGGAAAATGAACAATGTCATCCTTCAGATCCAAAAAGGGAGGTACATTTTACCGAACTATTGATAAGATTTAAAGAAATAATTTTTTTTAGAAGGTTTATCGATTAAGTCTAAAGTTCATAAAATTTTGAAATGTTCGTTAGAATGGTTAATCTTAGTAATTGTCGAAAATGTTTCTGATTGGCCAATGTTGAAAATTATAGTAGACTATTTCAATGGCTAGTGTTAACAATAACAATAACAATATAAGACTTAATATCGTGCAGTGGAATGCGCAGAGTATTAGGCCCAAGCAAGTTGCTTTTGATCACCTTTTGCTCCAGGATAGAGTCCACATAGCTGCGGTTTGTGAGACTTGGCTAGATCCGAACAGTATTTTTAAAATTAGTAGTTATAACGTATACCGGTCGGATAGACATGATTCCTACGGGGGAGTTGCTTTATTTGTACATCGTTCAGTCAAATGTCATGAGTATAAAGTGAGGGTCAACAACCCTGCTCTAGAAGTTGTTTGTGTGAAATTATATAATTGCCAAGACGTAGAATATATACTGTCTATATACTGCCCGCCGTCTTCCCACACTCAGCAAAGAGATTGGGATGATTTATTCTCTTTTTTTAAAAAGAAAACTTTAATATTAGGTGATTTCAATGCGCATCACCCAAACTGGTCGCTCAAAACAAATTTAAGAGGTAATCAACTATTTGATGCTCTAGTTGATAGTTGCTTTGTAACTTTGAATGATAAAAAACCTTCCCGCGTCAAATTATGCAACGGTGTTCTACAGGAATCCACCCCTGATTTATCTCTAGTATCTTCTGATATAGCTCTTAATTTTACCTGGCTAGTAACCAATGAGACTTTAGGAAGTGACCATAGATTCATTAAAATGTTTAGTAGCTTCAGATCTCCTTCTAGTGTTATTTATAGACGCAATTATAAAAAAGCAGATTGGGAGTCTTACAAAAATTGTTTACAAAAACTTTATGATAATAGGATTGTATTAGATAATCTACAAAATAGTTATGATACTTTTGTGGATTATATGAATATTGCGGCTGAGCTTCACATACCTTACTCCAAGATTAACCAAGACCCTGAGAATAAATTTATTCCTAAGTCTTATTGGAATTCAAATCTATCAAAATTAGTTGCAGAGAGAAGACTTGCTCTATCAAAATTTCGCCGTAATCCTACACCTGCTAACTTAGACCTCCTCAACTTAAAGGTAAAGGTGGCACAAACAGCTATTCGTACCGCTAAAGGAAAATCTTGGCAGGAGTTTTGTACATCGTTAAGTGAAACTGTTAATCAAAAAGATTTATGGCAGAAAATGAGGTGGTTCAAAGGTAATTATAAGAATAGAGAATATGTAGAGGAAGACCGAGCTCTTCGTTTGCTCCAAGCTTTAGCACCTCCATTCGTTAGCCCTGAACACCCACAGTTCTCTCCTAATAGTACTAATCTGGACATTGATATAACTCTCCATGAATTAGAAGTAGCCATAAAACTTAAGGATACATGTCCTGGCTGTGACAATATTTCATATTCCATGATTAAAAACCTCCCTGAGAATGGTAAGCGTATATTAGTTAATTTATACAACTTGTTCTTGTCAGCAGGTTTTGTGCCAAATCAGTGGCGCGATATACTTGTTATGCCAATCCCCAAGCCCGGACGTGATCCACGATCAGAGTCTTCCTTGAGGCCCATATCTATGATGTCATGTTTATGTAAAGTATTTCACGTTATTCTAGCTAATAGATTGGAGTGGTACATTGAGAAAAATAATTTTATGTCCTGTAAGACTACGGGTTTCAGAAAATGCAGGTCCACTATGGATAATCTGACAGCGCTTGTATGCAAAATACAATCAGGCTTTGCTAATAACCAAGCTACGGTTGCTTGCTTCCTTGATATTGATAATGCGTACAATAATGTAGATCCACTTTGCCTCCTTAAAATTATGAACGGACTTGGAGTAGGCTCTAGTATATGCTCTTATCTTTGGAACTTTCTCAGTCTAAGAAATCTAAAGGCTTACGGGAAAAATTCAGCTCTAAGCAGAAGTACTGGACGTGGCCTTGCTCAAGGTGACCCGTTGTCGCCTTTGTTGTTCAATATAGCCACAATGCAGATTTGCCTGAGTATACAAAATGTAGACATTTCACAATATGCTGATGATTTTGTTGTTTATTTGACTTGTAACAGTCTTTTGGAAGCTGCTCGTAGGCTCCAACTTGCATTGGATAATATTGTCTTGATTTTATCAAGTGTTGGTTTGAGTATTTCTGAAAATAAGAGTAATATTTGTGTTTTTAAAAAGGGATTTGCACGTCAACCAATCAATATTAATATAAACGGAACTAATTTACAAGTAGTTGACTCTGTTAAATATTTGGGCTTGTGGCTAGATAGGTCCCTTAGGTGGGGCAAACATATAAATGAATTGTTGGAGAAGTCTTCGAGTCGGTTGAACAGTTTCAAAGTATTAGCAGGCTCCGGCTGGGGTGTACACCCAAAGCATCTAAGACGTTTATATATTTCTATGATAAGGAGTAGATTGGATTATGCTAGTTTTCTGTATGCTAACAGTTGCAAATCACAGCTGAGCAAGTTAGATACGTTTCAAAACAAATGTTTGCGTGTAATAGGTGGTTTTATCAAAAGCACTGCTATTCATGTGATGGAGTGCGAACTCAAGTTACCGCCCTTGTTTATTCGCAGGGAATATTTGGCAGCAAAGTACTGGTTTAGAAGTAATTCTTTTACTGACAATGAAACTATCCCATCTCTGAATTCTCTTGCATGTAGTATGGAACGTTCATATTGGAGAAGAAAGAACAAACCCCTTCTTATAAAAATGAGCGAAACGTTTGACGTCAATGATTCCTTTTACTCATGCATTACGCCTGAAGCCTTCTCCATGGATGTGTGGATAACTTATATAGATCTTCCAAATATAATAGTTAATTTTGATGGAATTGATAAAGCAAAGAGGTCTTATAACATCTATTCTTTAAAGAAATCATGTTCTAAGCATATCTCATCCCACTTTTCAAATCACTACAAAATATTCAGTGATGCTTCTATAGATGAGAGCGGTACTGGAGCTGCTTTCGTCGACCCTCAGTCAGATGTATCCTTAAAGCTGAGCATACAGGCGACTATTTCCATAATGCATGCGGAGTTAATAGCTATTTCGGAAGCTTTATCTTACATAGATACGATTGATCGCAGTCACTTTGTTATTTTCACAGATTCGAAAAGTTCGCTTCAGCACATTTTGCGCTGCACTTCCGGTGTGCGTGGTTTGCCTGTTGCTTACTGTATAATAAAGTCGATTCTATTATTAAGGAAGAAAAACAAATATGTTTATTTGCAGTGGATTCCTGCTCATATTGGACTGGTAGGAAACGACCGTGCTGATTGTTTGGCTAGGGAAGCAGTGGCGGATGGTGTACCACACACATGTTCACCGTATTTTACAGAATATTATGGTCTTATTAAGAAACATTGCTTAAATATGTGGAATAGCATTTTCAATACACAATCCACAACCAAAAGTGTGTGGTACAAAACAATCCAGCCGTGTGTTCCTGGATCATCATGGATCGATACAGTTGATATGGGTAGGAGTGAAATTGTAACTGCATTAAGGCTTCGTTCCGGACATATTCCGCTTAATAAATTCCGATACATGATGGGACAGATCAGCTCTCCAAACTGTGCTGAATGCAACATGGTGGAGGATGTGTACCATGTGCTAGTGGAGTGTGTCCGGGGCGAAGCTGACAGGAGCAAACTTGCCCTGAGAGGGCTAGTTTTGTCTGATACTGGTACGTGCAATTTAGTCTTAGCAAGCCCCAGCTCGTTGGAGGCCAGAATGTTGTATGCTATGGTGCAAAGGGTGATCAAACGTAGACTTTGACCATGTTTACTAGAATAGAGTTATGTTTATTTTTGTTAAGAGTTACGAAGATAGTTATTTTTTTGTGTTACCAATAAGAGTGGCGTGCACTCTGTGCAAAAACTCTTTTTTATAATACTGAATAAAAAAAAAAAAAAAAAAAATCGCAATTTTGTTACGGATCCCAATTTTTTTTGGAAATAAAATATAGCCTATAACCATCCTCGAAAATACCTTTATCTACATACACACACACATATATATGTATATATATAACTCAAAGGTGACTGACTGACTGACATAGTGATCTATTAACGCACGTCCCAAACCACTGGACGGATCGGGCTGAAATTTGGCATGCAGTTAGATGTTATGACGTAGGCATCCGCTAAGAAAGGATTTTGATTAATTCTACCCCCAAGGGAATAAAATAGGGTATGACTTTGTCAATTTTATACCGATGTATTATATAAAATTAAATCCACTCGGGGCACACCTAGTATTTTATAAAGAGGTAAAGATTCTTAGTTTGTGAGGTTATAAAGGGTAATCTCTAGATAAACTGAACTGATTTTGAAAATTCTTTTACCAATGCTATATTACTACATCGGTAGGCTATTAACTAACCCGAAAAAATAAAGGGCTTCTTCGTGGTAGTTAATTATACGCGGGTGAAATCACGGGGCGTAGCTAGTTTGAATTAAATACATTATTCATACCATTTTTCACTACATTTCAGTTTTGACACCTTATTACTATTATCAATCAAGCTTTCCTAAAATAAAACGAGTATAAATAAATAAATATAATTTGTTAAACGTTGTGTATGGAAAATTTATGTGAAATAATAAAAACTGCACAATACTATAATTGTAAAAGAGACAGACCCATCGAGCTGAGAACACTCGTTGGCTAACTATACCTAGTGTTGCATGGTTGGTGCATATCGCTGCCAAAGCTAATTCTACTTAGTGACTATTGAAGAACCAACATTATAATAATTAAATCTTACATCAATATCACTAGTGAAGGTAAGATTTTAATTAATATAAAACATACGGTCTACGAGATGGCTAAGTTACCGCAGCCTATGGTCGCTTGCAATACCAGGGGCATCACGCGCACGTTGCCGACCCTGTAGATATCTCTTCACACCCTTCTTGAAGACTCCAAGCTGAACTCGTTCGGGAAAATGTTGGGAAGATCATTCCACAACCGGAGTGTCCGGCGAAGGAAGCTGCTTTGGATCATGTGTGGTGATGAATTCCCCGCCGATGGCAACAAGTTTTCTGTATTAAGCTATTATTACACTATACGCGTTATGCAGCAGTATCTTGGCAAAGTTCCATAGCTTTGGCAGCATACATGAAACGGACGGATCAGTTGCATATATTATTATCCCGAAAGCGGCAATAGAATTCATATAATTTTTTTTTTAAATATTTGACTCAACATTCAAACAACAAGTAACATCAATTAATAATTTAATCTATATGTATACATATAAATACGTTCGAAGTGTCTGTTAGTCTCACCCATGAAATGAAGCGCGGATCAAACTGCGCGGCACAGCTAGTTACATAAAACCTATATATATATAAAAAAAATGTCATCGAAATGTGTCTGCAGATTGAAGATGGCGGACCGAAATGGTAACTTGCACCCGCACTGCGACATGAAGGTCTTCTTAAGGTCTTGTGAAGAGGAGGTCATCCAACCACTACACGGGAAGATGGCAGGTATTTTTCTTGATTGAGTGCTATTTTATTAATACTAAATATTGCAATATACTGGTTCTCATACTGAACTAGTTTTAATTCATTGTAGGAAAATTGCCGCATTGGCTTCAAGGGACACTTTTAAGGAACGGCCCAGGCATATTCAAAGTTGGATCCACTCGATATGAGCATTTGTTTGATGCAATGGCCCTCTTGCATAGGTAAGTACCATTTAAATAAAATAAAAAAAATAAGATATAAATTTCGGGGAGCGGCTCAAAATTAATAGCTTTATTTTGTTACGCTATTGAAAATATATTATTTCTCTAGGTTTTCAATCAGTGCGGGCACAGTGACGTACCAGTGCCGCTTCCTGCAGTCCGACACCTACAAGAAGAACAAGGCCGCCAACCGCATTGTTGTCACTGAGTTCGGCACGCAGGGCGTTCCCGACCCCTGTCACACTATCTTTGACAGGTATGACCATGTTTAATAACAATCAGTGCGGGCACAGTGACGTACCAGTGCCGCTTCCTGCAGTCCGACACCTACATGAAGAACAAGGCCGCCAACCGCATTGTTGTCACTGAGTTCGGCACGCAGGGCGTTCCCGACCCCTGTCACACTATCTTTGACAGGTATGTCCATGTTTAATAACAATCAGTGCGGGCACAGTGACGTACCAGTGCCGCTTCCTGCAGTCCGACACCTACAAGAAGAACAAAGCCGCCAACCGCTTTGTTGTCACTGAGTTCGGCACGCAGGGCGTTCCCGACCCCTGTCACACTATCTTTGACAGGTATGTCCATGTTTAATAACAATCAGTGCGGGCACAGTGACGTACCAGTGCCGCTTCCTGCAGTCCGACACCTACAAGAAGAACAAGGCCGCCAACCGCATTGTTGTCACTGAGTTCGGCACGCAGGGCGTTCCCGACCCCTGTCACACTATCTTTGACAGGTATGTCCATGTTTAATAACAATCAGTGCGGGCACAGTGACGTACCAGTGTCGCTTCCTGCAGTCCGACACCTACAAGAAGAACAAGGCCGCCAACCGCATTGTTGTCACTGAGTTCGGCACGCAGGGCGTTCCCGACCCCTGTCACACTATCTTTGACAGGTATGTCCATGTTTAATAACAATCAGTGCGGGCACAGTGACGTACCAGTGCCGCTTCCTGCAGACACCTACAAGAAGAACAAGGCCGCCAACCGCATTGTTGTCACTGAGTTCGGCACGCTGGGCGTTCGCGACCCCTGTCACACTATCTTTGACAGGTATGTCCATGTTTAATAACAATCAGTGCGGGCACAGTGACGTACCAGTGCCTTTCCTGCACTCCGATGGCAAGATTAAATTAATTTAATGATTGCAATTAAATTAATAATTGCAGTAAAATTGTTCTGTGGAAATACATTTAGGTGATTTTGACTCGGGCGCTTTATCGATAGTATGGTAATCACCTTCTTCCTTATTACAAAATGTGGACTAAACGTGCATCAACAAATGTGCCCTTTTGAAATAAGAAGAGATGGGTTTTCTTTAAAATCGAGGATTATCTTAGTGTATGTTTGGTAAGCTAAAATTTAGATTTTCAGATTAGCAGCAATATTTAATCCAATGGAGCATTTGACGGACAATGCACTAGTATCTGTATATCCGTTTGGAGATGAGATATACGCCATCACTGAAGTTCCCATCTTATCCAGGTACGCTAATTAATCTCCAAACAATAACTAATAGAATAACGATGGCAGATAATGTTTAAGGTAACAATGATAATGATAATGAACATACGAACATGAGCCGGGATGCAAATCCACGACCTCTGCAAACTGTGCAGTTTTGCTCTTCCAAGAGTTTGGATACACTGACCAACAGATGGCGCAAGGCGCCCCTTTACCGCAAAGACAAGGGAAGTAGAAATTCGACACATGAGGTAGGATCCCGAGTAGCTCAGCTGGAAGAGCAACTGCACGGTTTGCAGAGGTCATGGGTTCGAGTCCCGCCTCGTGTTCGTATTTTTCATTACTCTTTTTAAGAATTTAGAATTTAAACATGTACCTCTAGAATACAAACTGTAATATAATGAACATAATACATAAAAAAATTACAGGATCGACCCAGTAACGTTGGAGACATTGGATCGCAAGGATCTCTTTAACCATGTGATTGTGAACCACACAAGCCATCCACACATCATGGCCAATGGTAAGACAGTTTTTCATACTAAATGAATGATGAACCGACTAAAACCACAAAAACAACGGAAAGAAAAATTCGACGCATGAGGTATGATCACAAATAGTTCAGTTGGCAGAGCAACTGCACGGTTTGCAGAGGTCGTGGGTTCGAGTCCCACCTCGTGTTCGTATTGTCCTAACCATCTTTAAGAACTTAAATGACTGATTTGTTTTTTAATCCACCTGGATTTAAAATATTAAATATTAGGTTGCAGTGTGCATGTGATGCGCTCCAAAAATTTGCGTTTGCAAACGTTGATTACTTCATTTATTAATCATAATGACAGGGCGATGTAGTAACTAGTTGATTTTGTATGAGAAAGTCGAAAGTAAAGATTGAAACGAAATTGTCACACTGGACGATACATACGCATCTAAGTATTCATTTCGTGCTTTCCAAAAGTACTAAAATAGATAGGTAGGTGCTCACATTACATCGAATATTAACAAAGACTGAATAAGAATAAGAACTTGTCTTAATAATATTTAATATAGGTATCCTAGATACTTTTAATGTCTAGGGGCCCATCATCTGTTTAAGTAGTTCAAACAAAAACGTCGAAGACAAAAGCTAATAAGCTCTCAATACGTGCTGAAAAACGACCATAGTTGACCCCCTGTTTCAGTTCTCGATCCGTCCAAGGGAGGCTAGATTATACTGAATGACGAAGCTTGATGTGTAAATATTTTAATTTATGCAAGTATATAAAAAAAGCCTTTAATTGTTTTCTATAACCTTCTTTCTTGCAAAATTTTACGAATTTGCGTACAATGCAATGAATTCGCACATTCTTTAACATATCTTGTGTCATGGGTAAATGTACATGAAACAATAGCATGTACATTGATTACAGGTGACGTATACAACATGGGTGTAGCTGTGCAAAAAGGAACAATGAAACATGTGGTAGTCAAATTCCCATGCGAAAAAAATGGTAATACATCGTCGCAATTCACTATTAATACCTAATGACATTAAAATTAGAATTGAAACTTATCTCTTCCTGAAAAATTAATTCTTTCCTGATTTTCTCTCATCTCCTTTCTCATGTCAAATCAGGATTATTATCTTATTTACCAGCAGATAACAGAAAACTGGTTGGATTGATATATGTAATTTTTGTGTTTCAGAAGAACAAAGCAGCATGGTGGACAAAGCCCAAATTGTAGGATGTATAAATGCGCGGTGGCCTTTAAACCCAGCGTATATGCACAGTTTCGGTAACGATTTGATTTAAGAAATAATTATATTATAAGCATGACAAATCGCCGTTCCACACAAGGAGTTTAAACTGGAGATCAAAGTTGAGTGTTAATTTAAATCTTATAAAAAGTTTCATATTACAGGTATAACGGATAACTACTTTGTGATGATTGATCAACCTCTAGGAGTGTCAGTATTAGAAATGGCGAAGGTTCGTTTCCTCGGCAGACCCTATGGACCATGCTTAAAGTGGTATCCTGAATATGAGGTGAGTTTTCAGTAAATATCTTTGTTGTCTCTCTAGATGGTTTTGATTATATAAAAACATTGATGACAGCCAAAGTCAATTTCTAACATGCCTTTATAGACCCACGTGGTGCTGATAAGCCGGCACGACGGCAAGGAGTACAAGCGATACCGCATGGACACGCTGTTCTACTTCCACGTCATCAATGCCTTTGAGAAGGACGACAAACTCACCATCGACCTGTGCACTTATAAAGATGCAAAAATTATAGATACAGTATACGTTAAAGCCATGGAGGTAAATTATTAGTGTGTTTGAATCTAGCTCATATTCTCTAATTCAAATAATTTTTTTTATGTTCTCAGTCTGAATTCGTTGTCATATCTGTCAATCATAGTGAATCAGTCATGTTTTCACTTTTTATATCGTTGTATTCAATTTTACGCGGTTTTTGAGTCCTTTTAAATTTTTTTCTTCAATTCCATAGAGTGATACATTGTTATTCTTGCTCGATTAGAAAATTCTTTGGTATATATAATTCAAATATGTATGACAGATCTGGTGCACTGATGAATTTAGTCTAAATACTAATAATATTGTGATTTTACAAGTGTAATAGATACAGTTAAGCATTGTACATGCATTATTTTATCTACAAAATATTAAGGACCTATTTATGCTACGGACCTGAGACCTTTTTATGCTACGGATGATGTTTCATGCTTTTCGGGATAGTAAAGCCACATTAACTCTTGAATTTTTCTACATTAGAAATCACTGACGTCCAAAATACCTCAAGGCGCTTTATTAGGTCCTATATTCTGATGAGTCCCAATGTTTGCTTTAAATTTTCATATCTTAATTTTATAGAATTCTCAGAATGATCCGGATTATGCAAACAATTTTCGTACCAGACCCAAGAGGATAGAGGTGGACCTCACTGCGCCCAATCTTATCAAAGTGGAGCCCAGACTAATTGTGGATCTAGGATGTGAACTGCCCAGGATTAACCAACATTATAATGGTGACTTCCCCGTATCTTTTCGAGAGAAAATTGTTACATATATACATATGCTCACGCCTATATTCCCCGAAGGGGTAGGCAGAGGTGTTGTAATCACAACACCCACTTTTCACCGAAGATGATTAAGTGCCAACGTGACAGATAGTGAGTGCATCGCCGTCTGAGACACACTTTACATACGTCATTGAATTACTTCTCAGAAATATGCAGTTTCCTCACGATGTTTTCCTTCACCGTAAAGCACGTGGTGTGAAATCACTGTACATAAGTTTTTAGAAAAACTCATTGGTACAGGCCCCGCTGGGATTTGAACCTGCGTCGCTTGCGTAGCAGGCGACTGCTCAAACCTCAAGGCTGCTAATGGCTAGAAAATTGTTAGGATCTGAATATTGAAGGCTCACAGTAACATTGATGAATTATTTCAGCGCGCTGGTACCGCTACTTCTACAGTGTTTCAACGGACATAGATACACACGATTTTGGAAAGGTAAAGAACGTTTTGTCATAACTTTTCGAAACATTTGATAGGTAGGCAATCGTCAGCAAAGATACAGTAGGATACATTTATATGCAGAAATTGGTATAGTTTTAGTTTCTTTTTGGAAATCGTTCAAAATATTTAAGTAAACTATTGTTTTAATGAACGTATAAAATAATTTGCAGCTAATAAAAGTGGACACGGTGACCGGTGCAGTGAAGATGTGGCATGAACCGGACTGCCTTGCTAGCGAACCGATCTTCGTGCCTGCGCCTGATGCCAAGGTAGGGAACATTCCTTGCTATTTATGAACAAAAATGGAACAAAATGCACTCAGTTTCATGTTTCTTTGTATAGGATGAAGACGACGGTGTAATCCTGAGCGCTTTGTTATGGAATGCACGCGAACGTAGTGTGGCGCTGCTCGTGCTGGACGCACGCACCTTCCAGGAGATTGCGCGCGCGCACTTCGACACGCCTTCGCCTGCACCCAAGTGCTTCCACGGGTGGTTCTTGCCACAAACTACCCAGTAGATGAAAAGTACCCAGTACTCAGTAGGGAAATATGCATTGTTTCGATAAAGGTTTTTCGAAATGGGAGATTAATTTATTTCACCGAGTAAAAAATGTTGTCACTTTAAAATACACTGCACTGAATATACTTTTTTTACAATAGTCTAACTTTTATTGATTCCGCTAAGGTTGGCCTTGCTCTTGCATCGCCAGGAATGTTACCTACTTACCCAATGAAGAATCGAATCGCTGGTCAAAGATACTGAAAGACGAAATGGTCCCACTAAGAGTTAGCACAGCCTATTCCCTCTTCCTAAATCACAACCCTTGTCTAAGCCTATCATGAGAGCCTGTAATTCCCTGCCTCTCTATAAAGCGAGGCAGGGCTTTTTTAATTATCTTATGGCAATCCCACACAAAACAACTCGGAACAAAATTATCTGTCTTTTTTTCGCGAGCTTGTCTTGAGGAAATTTCGAAAGTCTCCAGTTGAAGTGATGCTGATACCATTCCAAGTTGATATACTAAGCACATTTGCCACTATTGTTAAACACAAAAAACGGTAACATTTAGTTTTATTTGTTTCTTCATGAACTTCAGACTTCAGCCGGAACTCGTTTGTGCGATAAGGATTATTAGATATCGTTGTTATCTCTTATTTATCTTATCGTGCGAAAAATATGCTTCATGTCAAGTTCTCGTCCAAATGAAGCGTTTTTATTTTCCTAAAAGAAAAAAAAATTATTGATATCTTAATTAACTCGTCATACATCTCTATAGAATCTATTATTAATTGTGTCTTCACTATATAAAGCGCTATCAAGTGTAAAAATTAATATCTAGATACCTAATTAATACTATTAACAACAAAAAAGTAATTTACAAAAATTATAATTCTTGTCTATATAAATGAGTATATAAGGGCCCTTTATGTATACAATATATATTATTACTGTAAAGATAATTTAAAAATCGTTAACCTTTATTTTTACATGTATAAATACATACAGATACATTCAATTGTGGTGTATGTTTGTAATTCCAAAACAGCTTTTCTCTAAATGCATTTTTGAAAGTTTACACGATACTGACATAGAAAAACCAATTTTTAATTTCTGTCTGTCAGTCTGTTTTTTCCGGCTCAGAAACAGCTGGACCGATTTTCACTGGCGGATAGGTAATATTACAAGGAGTAACTAAGGCTGCTTTTATTTGAAGATAACATTCGGTCAGGTAGGTTACAGAGGGGCCTGTAATAATGAGTTTTTCTAAAAACTTATGTACAGTGATTTCACACCACGTGCTTTACGGTGAAGGAAAACATCGTGAGGAAACCTGCATATTTCTGAGAAGTAATTCAAAGACGTATGTATAGTGCCTGAGACGGCGATAGACTAACCATCTGTCACGTTGGCACTTAATCAAATTCGGTGAAAAGTGGGTGTTGTTATCACAACACCTCTGCCTACCCCTTTGGGGAATACAGGCGTGAGCATATGTATGTGTAGGTTACATTACGCGGATAAAACTGCTGGGCACAGCTAGTATATTACATAATATTGAGGAGTTAATTTCTGCGAAATTATATTTGCAGTTTTACTTGTGTTTGGATTTATTTTTTACGACGTAATGTTATCGACGTTCATAAGACAAGTGCTTCACACGGGGGTCTAAAATAAATAAATAATTTTCATTTGTTTGTTTTTAAATAAACAGCTGAAATCGCAGAGTTTGTATACAGCCTTATATTAATCAGGATTTTGGCCTTTTGTTTTATATAATATCTACATAAAGCTAATCTCTATATCTAGTGTAACATATTACGTCGAATGATTTACATGTATACGAATGATAGGGCATTCGGCAGGCATAAATGTTTATATAAAACTATAGACTTGTCAATGATACTCAAAATTATAAATTAAACAATATTATTTTAGCTTTGTGACTTAAAATTATACAAGGGAAAAGCGTATATTTTTTGTGAAATATTTTTAATTACAGTCCAGGAGTTACAGTGAGATATGTAAGTAAATAAATAAAATTATTTAATCGTTATACAATTGCATCAATTCCGAATATCTGAAATGTGTAATATTCATAAAAAAAGCTTCTAAATATTCAACCATCCATTTCTTAAAATGTTCACCTAAGTAAGTTCAAAAAAGCATTTTACGAGTAAATTAAGCCAAGCACCGAATAAGGGCATTGCCCTTTACATAATATAAATAAAGGTATATTGCATTTTTACAGATGAATATGACGGACAATAACGTTAATTTGCATCCGAACTGTGATATGAAGGTCTACTTAAGATCTTGTGAAAAAGAAATCGTCAAACCACTACACGGGAAAATTACAGGTTGGTTATTCTGCGTATATTGAAGGTAGCTATAGACATAAGTGACTTGAAGGTAGATTATAATTCTTGTGAAGGTCGACTAAGCTTTATTTTGAAAAAATACCAGTCAACATATACCTAGAAATAAGGTGAAATCTCAAAAAAGTTCGATCTTCTTCAAATGCAATGTTTATAATATATTTTGTAATAAGAAACGTATATTCATATCGTACAATCGTGAAGTTCGTCAGATAAGTCAGGATTTAGTGATGCTAAATACCTACTTATGCTGTTGTTAATAATTAATAATTAATCATTTAGTACCTCATAAAGATAAACGATGATTGATTCGTACCAAGATATCATATTATTATGTAAAATGTAATACGTTTCATTGTAAACTACTTATATTTCGGTTCGTTTAAGTGCATATTCTATGCATCTGTACAGATAAATAAAACTATAGGGTCTGTTTGTAATTCCAAATTAACACATAATGCCGGACCATAGATCTGGTTCGTATGATAGCTTTTTATTTCATAGAGCACTGGCAACCTTATTCACCAGAGGAACAAAACACTATATACTCTAATGGTCTCAGCTACAAAATACGTATGAGAAATCCTTCTCTAACAGCATATTATACATTTTACGTGGGCAAATATTGAATTCTCTTTCGGAGAGTATGATATTCAAATCGGATTCAAATAATTCTTAAATTCGCATTTGCAGGCCAAATACCACATTGGCTCCGAGGAACTCTCTTAAGGAATGGTCCAGGCCAGTTAAAGGTTGGATCCGCTCATTTCGAGCACTTGTTTGATGCTATGGCTCTTCTACACAGGTATAGAACAAACACTGAATTAATTAATTAAAACTCGATGTTAAATGACTATAACAAGATATATAACGGTAATTGAGGTTTAATATCATCAGATTTGCAATCAATGCGGGCACAGTGACGTACCAGTGCCGCTTCCTGCAGTCCGACACCTACAAGAAGAACAAGGCCGCCAACCGCATTGTTGTCACTGAGTTCGGCACGCAGGGCGTTCCCGACCCCTGTCACACTATCTTTGACAGGTATGTCCATGTTTAATAACAATCAGTGCGGGCACAGTGACGTACCAGTGCCGCTTCCTGCAGTCCGACACCTACAAGAAGAACAAGGCCGCCAACCGCATTGTTGTCACTGAGTTCGGCACGCAGGGCGTTCCCGACCCCTGTCACACTATCTTTGACAGGTATGTCCATGTTTAATAACTTTCACTGCGGGCACAGTGACGTGTGAGTGTCGCACCGCTGCCCCTCTTGTAGTCCGTTATTTTCAACCTTACCGTAATATGCTTTAATCCTCCTCCTTGCTAAATTTGTTGGAAAATCAATTTTCATTGCTTTCCAGACTAGCAGCGATCTTCAACCCAGCCGACCACATGACGGATAACGCAATAGTATCTATTTATCCATTTGGGGACGAGATATACGTAGTCACTGAAATTCCAATTTTATCTAGGTAAGTAGACACATTTAATTGGAATAACAATTAGCTCATTATTTTGAATGTGTTATTGAATAAAAACTAAAATTAATGACTCTTTTTTTCTCAGAATAGACCCAGTGACACTGAAGACACTGGACCGCAAGAATCTCATTAACCACGTGGTCGTGAACCACACCAGTCATCCACACGTCATGGCCAATGGTCAGTAAGGCAGTTCTTTACAAGCTTTAATTCATGATACTTACGAATTGTCTTTGCCTGATAATCGCGTGGCATCATACAATACAGATATTTAAAAAATTATGGTACTCGGAATAGTGTAAGCTCCGAATTTTGAACGAAAAACCTCCTCAAGTCCTACCTCTCTAAAATATAAACATTATTATTATATATTCGTATAAACCTTCGCCAAGTCTAAAGTCAAATTACTTTTCAGGTGACGTGTATAACATGGGTATAGCTGTACAGATGGGAGTCATTAAACATGTAGTGGTCAAATTTTCACACGAGCCAACAGGTACAAATTGAGATAATATATATATTTGGCTACCTACTTAAGGCTATCAGTCAAGACTCAAGTCTTAAACAATATAATACGAGACAGATTACGCTTATCTATGGACATTAAACGAGTTATCTATTTAAACAGTTCGACTACAATACAGACAAAATTACGAGATTATATGTGCTATCTATGTCTAAATATATGTATATATGTCATAAACTGTATCAGCTTCGTTGTGCTCGCACATCACATCTCAACATTTCGTTGATTCCTTAGCTCAGCCAAGAGTTCCAACTATGATTGTTTAAGCAGCGCCTATTAGAACTTCTTAGCTTTGACGTTTAACTCTAGTACCAAAATGAAACGTTAAAGCTATATACGCGCCCCCCAGGCCTCTTTATAATTATAATAAAACATTCTTGCAGAGAAAAAGGGCAGCATGGTAGATCGTGCTGAAATAGTAGGGAGTACATATCCACGGTGGTTTCTGAATCCAGTGTACATGCATAGCTTTGGTAAGTGTATCTATATGTCACCATGTATTTAGTCGTTATGAGCGGATTTTGGCATTTCTTGATCTGAGAATCAGCATAATTAATCCGATTTTGGTAAAAACATGAGGAATTCTTATCAGGGTATTATATTTTTGATAGTTGGCAAAAAGTAGGGTGAACTGGAAAATTGCCTTTGCCCAACAGGAAGACAGAATGGTCTAGATTCAATTAAAATCACTTTGTGGGAAGTCTAACTAAAATAAAAATAAAATAAAGATTTTGACTTAACCTATCACTAATGTTTCTTGTAATAAATAAAGCATTTATTTTCCTCAAATTTTGTAGAAAAGTTACTGCTACCAATTAATGTACGAGACTTTTTTGCACCCTAATTCCATTCTGACTGTTCCAGGCATAACGGAGAACTACTTCGTGATGATAGATCAACCGTTGGTGGTGTCCATATTGCAAATGGCAAAGACGCGGTTCTTCGACGAACCGTATCAACCATGTCTAAAGTATTACCCAGAATATGAGGTGATAAAAATACGCTTTCTATTGCTTACAGTTCAGTATTTACAAGCCAAAGTATGTGATAAGCCTAATATTAGAATGTAATCAGTCTTGTGAATTAATATAATCGCAATCTGAATTAATGATGCATGACAAGACTGCACTTATCAATAATTATGATATGTTTTAATCATCGAAAAGTTTTCAAACAGGTATATGCACCGTTCTTGGGGTGTTACTGACTTGTATTCATATGATGATAGCCTAACCGAATTATCTCAACGGGTATTACCACAAGTGTGTGGAGACCAACGGCTTAACATGTTTTCCGGGGCACACGGTCACCGCTAACTTCCAAATTCTGGACATTTACTGTGAATTTCTTGACAAAAAAACCCATTATCTATTTCCACGTGATCGGTAGTCGAACCTATTAACCACTCGACAAACGAACACCTGATAGTAAGTATAACTTACGAACGCTTGCAACACTAAGTCACACGAACTTCGCCTACATTGTAGCATAGCTGAGATTATACTAGTTTATTGGTTATTTACCAATAAACTAGTATAGCTTTAAACATTAGGGTCAACTGATGTACATCACATTTCACAATCATTTACTTTTGTTCTAACTAAAAAGGCTAGGGAAGATGTTGAAATTAGCAAAAATTCCTTTCCAGACCCACGTGGTGCTGATAAGCCGACACGACGGCAAGGAGTACAAACGGTTCCGCGTGGATACACTGTTCTACTTCCACGTCATCAATGCCTTTGAGAAGGACAATAGTCTAGTCATTGACCTCTGCGCCTACAAGGATGCGAAGCTCATCGACACTTTTTATATTCAAGCTATGGAGGTAACACTTAAGATCGTCTATTGCTGAATCCGATTAGAAAAAAAATTAGGCTTTCGAAAAATAACAACAATTGAAAAAGGGACCAAGATATTTTCTTCTTCCAACGATATCCATATTAACAACTAAAACATACATACATTCACTTCGCTTTTTCAACTATTATATACAGAACGCCCAGTATGATAGTGATTTCGCAAGTGGCTTGCGAACAAGACCAAAGAGGATAGAGGTGGACCTCACCGCACCGAATCTTACAAAAGTGGAGGCCAAGTTAATTGTGGACATAGGATGCGAAGTACCTAGGATTAACCAGAAATTCAACGGTAATTATCTTAACAAAAGATTAATTTACTCTCTAGGATGTATATTATTCATATTCATATCTTCAGAAGGAGCCGTGGTGGCCTCGGGGTTAGAGCATTTGCCTGCTACGCTAGCGACGCAAGTTCGAATCGCAGCGGGGCCTGTAGCAATGAGTTTTTCTATAAACTTATGTACAGTGATAACACACCATGTGCTTTAAGGTGAAGGAAAACATCGTGAGGAAACCTGCATATGTCTGAGAAGTAATTCAAAGACGTATATATAGTGCCTGAGTCGGCGATAGACTCACCCTCTGTCACGTTGGCACTTAATCATATTCGGTGAAATGTGGGTGTTGATGTTACAACACCTCTGCTTACCTTGACCCTTCTGGGATGGCGTGAGCATATATATATATATATATCATATCTTCACGCGCTGTCGCAAAATTTGAGATAGACCACATCTTTTTCCGCCCATGAGTGTACTCGAAAAATATTTAATATTCAATATCCATTTTTTTAAGTAAAATATAAATGTATACTTGACCGCTCTTTTTACAGCGCGATGGTATCGCTACTTCTACGCTGTTTCCACAGACATAGAAACCAGCCATTTTGGAAAGGTGAGACCGAAATCAAATCTATTTTAAAAGTGTTGAACACATTCGTCATTTTATCACAGCGATCCGTTTACAATAATTACTAATTTTCAGTTATTAAAAGTGGATACGGTAACCGGTGAAGTAAAGATGTGGCACGAACCAGACTGCCTCGCCAGCGAACCTATCTTCGTGCCCGCGCCTGATGCCAAGGTAATATTAAAATTTTTAAGCTTGTATCTTAATGATTATTGACAAGTTTTTACTAAATCACATTCTTAATTTCGTAGGAAGAAGACGACGGTGTAATCCTGAGCGCTTTGTTATGGAATGCACGTGAGAGGAGTGTGGCGCTGCTCGTGTTGGACGCACGCACCTTCCAGGAGATTGCGCGCGCGCACTTCGACACGCCCTCGCCCGCACCCAAGTGCTTCCACGGGTGGTTTCTGCCAAAAACCACAGATTAATAAGACGTGTTGTTCAGATTTAACAGTTTGATATTTGTTTGATCTGGACGTTATTAAATCTGGAGTTCTGGGTCACTACGTCAATGGACGACACGGACGAAAACAAACTACTTTAATAAATACAAGAACTTGTAACAAAATATTTACGATGCTATCTTTTGATTTGGAAAGGTCGCCCGTAGCATGTGTTATTACACTTGTAAAGGAATGAGTTGAGAGCGTTCAAGTGTTAATTGGGATGCCTCAAGTGTCGATACGGGCTTATTTCTAGGCATCCATGATATTATTACAACCACCTCCACGGCTTTTGTATCGCGGGAATTAATGTATCAAAGTTTATTTTAACGAAGTGCCGTGGATGTCTGGTACGCTGGCTCCGTCCCATCTCCCTCGCATCGCAATGGCGACCGGTTTTGCTGCTGCTCAGAAGGAGTACCTCACATGAACCAGAATTAGGCTTGCAATGGACAAAGCTAGATTATGTGAAACTCTTGGTATGAAGTGTCTTGAACTTGAATCGCCATTGCTATTCAGCGTGGCAATACTACTTGCCAGCCTTCTTGGCAGTCCCGAGGATATCCGAGAGACACCGATTTGGGGTCCAGTTTTCTGTTTGTAATCAGTTTTTAGTGCTGTTACTTTTATAAATAGGTACGTTAAGCTATTGTTAAGTTTGAAAACCATTTACACTTTTTTATAAAATAAATAATACGAATTCATTCTTGTTTTATCATACTTAAAAGTTTCCCTAATATGGAAATGCAATATGTTGCTATAAAAGGACACTACATTCATTAACCGCATGTTAAACAGTATTTACGATAATTGCTTAGTAATAATTACCTGTGGATGTCAACAATTTAATGGATATGGATATTTTTGTAATTAATTTTAATAAAGGCTATATTTTATCCCCGTACTCTCACGGGAACGGGAACCATGTGGGTGAATCCACGTGACGTCCGCTAGTATAAGATATATTACTATTATTATTCCAAGCAATATTGGGAAATGTTCAAGTAATAAGTTCAGGCTTTATGTCTACCCCAATGATAACACCTTTTATGTATTGAAACTAAGCCCCCCCACCGCAGGTATTACTGGGTTACAGGGGGTAAGGAGGAGAGATGGGGATTATTGGAATAACCCTATTTGCGGCTGTGCAACCGCTGATGCACTTAAACATATTACTCCTCATCATCACCATATATATATATACCTAGGTATGGAAGGGAAATATTTTAATTACATATTTGAGGCTTTAGACCTGATCTGATACTATTGTCAAAGCTGGTAAATTTGCAACTGGGACACAATACTATTTCAACTTTATATGGACGGTTATTGGGCATAAATTTAAGCTGTGTGAAATCCATAATATTTGGATTTTCATTGTGTTTGAACTACCTATAATATTCTTACATTTTTAGCTGTGACAGGTCACACATTAATATACTAGTTAAGTAATGTGGTTTCACTTGCGGTCAAACTGTCTGTGAGTCTGTGTGAGATGATTTAAAGTCTTTCTCGTGACCAAACAGGCTGTTCATTCAATGCGCATGAACATACACATCAGCCGTTTTATATGATTAGTAGATAAAGGTAAATCAATCATAGCGTTCTATTTTACATAAAAAGATTACATGGCATGCTGAGACTATAGTTGTGATCCAACATTAGCCCTGTGTAGTACTAAGATAAACGTTCCCAAGAATACAGTTAACTTGCAACAGTGTAAGTATTATTTAGTGACAATCTTTTAAATAAATACCTAATCAACACTGCGCAAAACGTCTTAATTACGCATATCGTTTGATATATCTTTTTCTGTCGATTGAAGATGGCTAACAGCAACAGTAACTTGCACCCAAACTGTGACATGAAGGTTTATATAAGGTCTTGTCAAGAGGAAGTCGTCAAGCCACTACACGGGGATATTACAGGTAGGTAAATAAAGTATAATATCCAGTACCCCTATCACGGGTTAACCACCGTTTTTGAAATCTATACTCGCTAGCGCAATATTTGTATGAGATATTTTAGTTCTTCACCGCTGGGAGTCGCTGCACAATTTCTCATACTAATATACTAATGCGTTATGCCACGCATAACGCATTAAATATAAGTCCACTTAAATAAATACTCATCACTACTATATCACTATACCTCAATCTGTACTTACTTGTCCCAATAGTTTTTGTTTCTCGCCAGATTTCTCAGAAGCTTGGTTTTCGAACAGATGATTTTTTTTTATTTTTCATGAGTGTGCTACAAGGTCCTAACCAGAATAATTCATTTTCATTTTCTTCTACAAAACGAACACTACAAATTACTTGAAGGTGAGATTCCGAACTGGCTTCAAGGCACTCTCATTAGAAATGGCCCAGGAAAATTCAAAGTCGGCTCTGCAGTGTACAAACATTTGTTTGACGGCTTGGCCCTATTGCACAGGTAAATAAAAATATAGCGACATATTATAAATAAATTTATTTCTGATTAATAACTTGAGCTGAGTTAAAATATGCACATAGATTTGCAATCAGTGCGGGCACAGTGACGTACCAGTGCCGCTTCCTGCAGTCCGACACCTACAAGAAGAACAAGGCCGCCAACCGCATTGTTGTCACTGAGTTCGGCACACAGGGCGTTCCCGACCCCTGTCACACTATCTTTGATAGGTATGTCCATGTTTAATAACAATCAGTGCGGGCACAGTGACGTACCAGTGCCGCTTCCTGCAGTCCGACATCTACAAGAAGAACAAGGCCGCCAACCGCATTGTTGTCACTGAGTTCGGCACGCAGGGCGTTCCCGACCCCTGTCACTCTATCTTTGACAGGTATGTCCATGTTTAATAACAATCAGTGCGGGCACAGTGACGTACCAGTGCCGCTTCCTGCAGTCCGACACCTAAAAGAAGAACAAGGCCGCCAACCGCATTGTTGTCACTGAGTTCGGCACGCAGGGCGTTCCCTACCCCTGTAACACTATCTTTGACAGGTATGTCCATGTTGCGGCTAGTTGCTGAGCACTATGCCCGGTATATACCATTGCTTCATACGCATCATATTCTTAAAGAGGTTGCACGTCGTCTGGTAGAGGACGATCGGGAAGAGTGTGCTGGAGCGTTTCTTGCTCAGAGATTCAGCATCACCATTCAGCGTAGCGAAGTTGCCCTCCTTCTTGGACCGCTCCCGAGGTATACCAAATTGGGTCACTTTATATGTTTTTTAATTGTTTCAGGATCGCGTCAGTCTTCAACCCAGCAAACCACGTGTCAGATAATGCACCTGTGTCTGTCTATCCATTTGGTGATGAAATATACGCAATGACGGAACTGCCGATATTATTCAAGTATGTTCCATCGTGGAACTGGATGGACTAAATTATGGTTAATATGTTTAAACAATGTGACTTCTCTTCACAGAATAGACCCAGTGTCATTGGAGACCCTCGATCGCAAGGATCTCATCAACCACCTGGTGGTGAACCACACCAGTCATCCACATGTCATGGCTAATGGTGGGTTAGGCTCAAATATTAAAGTACTAGTTGTGCCGCGGTTTCACCTGCGTAGACTTAATTTCATGGGTGACCTGCGGAAACCAAATGCTTTTTTAAAGAAAAGCTACTAGTAGAATATGTTACTCCTTGTAACATTACATATCTACAAGTGAAAGTCCCGTAGAAATTGGTCCAGTCGGTTCGGAGACTAGCCAGAACAAACGAGTATTCAGAGTTTTTTTTTTAAATTGTATTTTTTTATGTGAGTACCGTCTATCTATATACATATAAAACAGAGGTGACATAGTGATCTATCAACGCACAGCCCAAACCACTGGTCGGATCCGCTAAGAAAAGATTTTGATTAATTCTACCCCCAAGGGGATTAAATAGGGGATGAAAGTTTGTATGAAACTTTGTCAATTTTAAACCGATATATTATATAAAACTAAATCTACGGGGGTGAAACCATGGGGTACAGCTAGTAATCGTATATGCATTTAGTGGAAAGCTGTTATTTCTCTTTAAATTTTATTTATCTGTATGTATACAGATTTTTAATATCGCCACAGAGAATTGCAATATAATTTCGATATTCATATTAACGATGTCTTATATTTATTCCAATAAAATATTCTGATAATAATTTTGAAAAATAAAATTTCAGGTGACGTTTACAACATGGGAATTTCGGTACAGAATGGAAGAGCGAAAAATGTCGTTGTAAAATTTCCACGACATCGCAATGGTTGTATTAATCATAATATATTTAGATAACCACTATAACAATGAAACTTATGCATGAAAAGCTATATTTCATCAAATACGTATAATTTATGAAATATGATTATATAATAGGCATAAAATATCTCCGTGAATAATTAATTGTGTATTTATTTGTATTAAGTATGTTTTGTTTTCAGATGAGAAGGGTAGTATGGTCGATCACGCCCGAATTGTGGGGAGCTCAAACCAGCGATGGTTTCTGAATCCTGGGTATATGCATAGCTTTGGTAAGTTAAGGTTAGCATGAAATATCGTCATTATTGGTGCCGTCAAGAGCTATGAGCGCTGACCTATAGTGCGCTGACCTGCATATTTTTTGAGTCTTGTATGGAGCAATCTCAATTCTCAACTATTTTCGATTAGCGCTCATAATTCGTGAAACTAAGGGTGCCGTACACCCTTAGTTTCTTATAGGGAGAAACTATTAATTTTAGTTGTCAACTTCTGCAAGAATTGTTATAATAAAAAAATTGCCAGAGACTTTACTGGACACGTGTATTATATGAGGTATATTTTAGCATTGTCAAAACGTAGCGTTCAACTCAAGCGAGTATTTAGAGATTAAGAAAAACGAAACAATAGCGCGTTCTAATTGACGTGTAGCGCCATCTTGTGAAAATACCATTAAACACTTATTTCACAGGTATCACGAACAACTATTTTGTGATGATAGATCAACCACTAGTGGTGTCAGTGATACAAGTCGCCATTACCACTTACAATAACGCACCGTTCAGACCTTGTCTGCAATGGTATCCTGAATATGAGGTTAGCTATTCTCTCGATATTCAACCTTATAGCTTTAGATCATTAATATTATCCGAGTTAGTAATAGGACGAGAGCCGTAAAGTTCAATTTCAATCAACGCCTACATTAAAAATGTGAAAGCAAAGTATTACATAAGTGGTGGATTTAAAACTGCAATCAAACACAACAAATATCATTAGAACACTCTACAGTATGTAAAATATTGCAATGGACCTGACACTTCGAAATAACACAGTGTTAAAAGGTTAAAATTATATGTCAAAAATTTCTCCTCATTCGTCAATATTTCTATAATCAAAATATGTTACAGACAGACACAACCAAACCTGTAACAGAATGTTTTCAACATTCCAGACCCACGTGGTGCTGATAAGCCGGCACGACGGCAAGGAGTACAAGCGATACCGCATGGACACGCTGTTCTACTTCCACGTCATCAATGCCTTTGAGAAGGACGACAAGCTCATAATCGACCTCTGTGCCTATAAGGATCCCAGCCTTATTGACAAATCATTTATCGAAGCTATGGAAGTAAGGGTTCTATATTGTAGACTTGTTTATTTAGAATTTTTCGTATACCTTTGAAAGTAATACAAACCAATTTCTGAAGAATTATGATGCTTTAAAAATTATTTAAATTTTTATATATATATGCCAAGGGAAATGCAAAACGGAGCACTCTTCTTCTCTAATCTACTCGAAAAATATAAATGTCGTACAAATTACTTAAGTTTATTTATATATAATATATGTCACGGATTTCTATTAAAATCAGTATCATTAATTTAAGAGTAAATTAGTTATCGTCTTATCTATTCTCAATTTCTCTCTGCTCAGTGCTATCTTTCACCTTCCTATAAATCTGTTATTACAATTTCAGAATTCCCAGAATGATGTGGACTTCGCAAGCAGTTACTGCAGCAGACCAAAGAGGATAGAGGTGGACCTCACTGCACCGAACCTTACAAAAGTGGAACCTAGGCTTATTGCGGATATTGGTTGCGAGATGCCTAGGATTAACTATAATTTCAATGGTAACGTTTTATATAATTTATCGTTCGTTACACGTAACAACATCACATTTATGTTTTAGACTTGAGATCGCCACTGTACTTTGAAAAATCTTATACCTTTAACGAGCAATTCTTGTATATATTAAAGAAGCTGAATCTCGGAAACGGCTCCAACAATTTTCATGACATTTTTTGTTTAGAGGGTTTCAGGAACAAAATAGATCTCGTTAGGTTTCATCTTCAGAAAACATTGTTTTTACCATGGTTTCAGGCACTGAAAGTCATTCAATATCATTAAATCACAGACAGTAAATTTCGCATGTCATGGTAGCTCAGACGTGAGACTTCCAGCCTACGGGGCGATAGCGAAACTAGAGTACCCCGGTTCGAGACTGATGTTCACCGATTTTTTTTTCAGTCTACCTATATGAGAAAATGTCATTGAAAAGACCAGGACAACCAGGTTCTAAGAATTATCTGTGCAGAATACTTTCTAATAAATTTTACAGATTTTTTTTAGGAATATTTAAGTATCTAAGTAGTTCAGCAGTATTTTCAGAAGAATTACTTATCAAAGAACATCTTATTATGCTTCTTACCAGATCTTTTTGGCAATTAATTCTGAAAAAATATATTTCTATTGTTTTAGGGCGATGGTATCGTTACTTTTACGCCTTGGCATCTGACTTAGATACACATCATTTTGGTAAGGTAAGAAATTATAACGATCACGTCAGCCATGGGAATCATGGACTTTTGTATGTATATCATAACACTAAAAGCTATACAGTCTATGACATTGGTATAAAAATTATATTTATTGTATAATATGCAGCTAGTAAAGGTGGACACAGAGAGTGGCGAGGTGAACATGTGGCATGAAACGGACTGCATTGCAAGCGAGCCCATCTTTGTGCCCGCACCTGATGCCAAGGTACAGAATTATATTATTGTTATGGCCGTTACGTAAAATTTTAGCGAATAAAATATTTACTCCTACAGGAAGAAGACGACGGTGTAATCCTGAGCGCTTTGTTATGGAATGCACGTGAGAGGAGTGTGGCGCTGCTCGTGTTGGACGCACGCACCTTCCAGGAGATTGCGCGCGCGCACTTCGACACGCCCTCACCAGCGGCCAAATGCCTCCACGGGTGGTTCCTGTCGACATCTAATCTATAAAGTTTCTTAACGATCGTATTTATTCCTAAGAAGGTTTTTTATTGACTCACCTACCTATCTATTTACTTCAATGCCTGTCTAGCTTCTTGCTACGAACTGTGAAGCCAACTAAGCGGGTATAAGTTATTCTACACCTATTTTCAATTACGTAGATAACTACTTACTTAAGTTTTGCTCGTAAGTTGTCTTCGTATATTGACCGAAGTGCTAGCTGTGAAGAAAACGTTAGTTAAGTAATTATTTCAACATAGTCCCACCCAATTAATTTGCTAATATGAGTGTGTATCAGTTACGTGGTCCTTAAACCCAGTGCACACTAGCGATATTAAAGCAAATATTTGATATTCCGCCACCGGTCATTAGACAAACTGGGGCCACACGGTGGCTTGCCATTAGTAAACTGCCTTTGAAAGGAACAACATTGTATCCGAATCTTAAAATAAAATAAACATGTTTAACGAATCAGACGAATTCAGTGAATCCAGCGAATTTGACTTCAAAATTTGGTCGCAGTTTGTGGAGAAAAATCTTAAAGATCAGTCCACGTGGTTTTCAATAGCGATTGCCGTGGCTAATCTCATAATCTTCGTGGTGGGCTTGGTTGGGAATTTACTTACATGCATCGTGGTCTATTGTGACAAATCCATGCACACAGCTACCAACTACTACCTATTTAACTTAGCGGTGTCTGATTTGATTGTGACCTTTGCGATCTTGCTCGAAGTGAATGAGCATTTAGACCAGTTTGTCCACTACAGCTTTGGTGATAAAGCATGTAAGGTTCATTTCTTCCTTATCGTGACCTTGTGGAACAATGGGATCCTAATCATGACAGTGTTAGCAATCGAACGGTATATAGCCATTTGCTATCCACTAATGATGAAGTCTTCCTCAATGTGGCGGAGAGTGACGAAGATCATAGCCTTTATATGGATCATAGCAATTATTGAAACTGTTCCTGAACTATGGACAGTAGAGTTGATAAAAACGAAGAGTGCTGCATTTTGCTTCACGGTTCCTACTCCTCAAGCGAGGGTCATCAACGGGATACTGGCTCTGGTCACTTTCATAATCCCACTTGGTATTATGATAGTTTTGTACTCGATGATTGCGCTCAAGATAAACGCGACCCGAAGAAATAACTCGAAAGATAATATTTTCAATAAACGTGACAATAGAAAGAAGGTTAATAAACTTATTGGTAAGTTTAAATTATAAATTTTACTCTAGGAGAAAAGTGCTAAGAGGATTTTCATGCACCACACCATAGAGATAAAAGGGAACGGAGGTCGAATCGTTACTAAAAACTTACAAGAAAACATGGGCTTATTTTCAACGTTATAGTAGTAACGTTTTACTAACTTCTCAGTCAAACCTAAGAAATTCTTAAAACGCTCTGCTTAAAAACCGATGATGGTAGGCCCCTAGTTCTAATATGTTCACAGTATTTACAGTGTTTCCGAATAAGTATTACAGGGGAGACTCGACATTTATTGTTCACAATTGATTCCATGGACTGTAGTACTCCTACAAACCAAGCTATAAATACTACGTACGTATGTAAGTACTACGTACGTAGTATTATGTCAAAAAGACCGTTTGATGAGTTTGTGAAATAATACAGTGTAATTAGTGAAGACTAATCATATGTTCGTCCAGACTTATAATCTAAGACCCATGTTTTAATCCAGCAGCTCTGACGCTGTCCTTCCTCGTGTGCTGGCTACCATTCTTCGCACTCAGAGCTACGATTTTCATCTATGACATGCGCCAGATCATGCAGCTAGATCAGGTTTGAGATTATATCAATATTATAACAGAAATATGAACTTATCTTGATGATATAAAATTTATATCTGAAAATTAACATCCAACATAGATGGAAAGGGTAAATAAAAATTAGTTTAAGAATCATGAAATACCTTAACATTTCCTGCGCAATGTGTTGCACCATCGTATTTTTGACAAAGTATTGATAAATTCTACTGTCAGTATAAGAATCAACTGGCGTGGCATGAGTGTTAGCAATTCAAGTAATATCATCATCATTTTTTTAAGACCCGTACTTTAGCATGTTTGTTATTAAGATAGGTGTTTCAACTCACTAAAAATGATTTTGATTAGGGAATCATTATACTATAATTATATTAGTATAAATATGATAATCTTACAATTAATTTCCTTTGCAGTGGTGGTACGGTGCTTATAAATTTGCAACGATCAACAGCTGGTTCAGTATCGTCCTGAATCCACTACTTTTCAGCCTTATGTCGACTAAGTTCAGGGATGCACTTAAGGTCAGTTCAGTCCTTTAGCTACCTACCTTCAAGCTTTTGTATGTTTAAAGTGCTATTTCCACGGTGTTGAGGTTATAAACAGTTGGTAACAATGGGATTTATAGACCAAACTCAAGCCTCTTTATGTAAGGAGACCAAAGTACTCGTGGTTAAACCTGGCTCAAACTCAACCCGACCTCATCGTGCAGTTTCTCTACGAGCTACTCATGTTCTCACCTCATGTCGAATTTTTCGGGGTTGGAGCCACGCAAGTTCTAATCCCAGCGGGGCCCTTTCACACCACGTGCTTTACAACCTGCATATGTCTGAGAAATAATTCAAAGACGCATGTATAGAGTCTGAGACTGCGATGGCCTCACCCTCTGTCAAGTTGGCACTTAATCATAATCGGTGAAATGTGGGTGTTGTTGTCACAACACCTTTGCTTACCTCTTCTGGGATAGCGTGAGCATATTTATTTATTTATTTATTTAAGTGTTCCTATTTCAGGCATTGTGGAATGGACGAATCAGAAAACGTCAAGCAGTGACCAGAGCATCTGTTGTATAAAATAACATATTATTAATATGTCATATAAATATTGTAGTTTCTTCTTAAAATGTTGTTTGCTTACACTACAGGGGCCTATCCTACGTACCTATATAAAATTTAATTCAAGCCCCAAGAATTCACGTACTTTTTTGAATTCACATATTATATTATTTCTAACATAATGTGCCCAAAACTTAATGACTGTATGAAAACACTTTTTACGTCATAGAACGATTGAGCTAGAAAGCACAAATTCATACTTTACGGGGAAAATCAGTCCAACCACGTGGCTTTCTGACTTCTAACAATTTAGATAAAATAGAATTATCAAATGTGTTTGTGTACGTGTGTGCGTCACACAATCCACAGTATAAGTTGAATAGTAATCTCCAAAGTAAGCAATGGCAGTCTATGTACGTATTTATCTAGTAAATCAAATATACGTAAATCTCCAAAATACCGTGAATGTTTAAGCTTGTATTAAAATTAAAATTTATGTCATTACCTCCGCTTAGGTAATCGTAAGAGGTCTGCCAGGATCTAAATATCTAACAACTGCGTTTATGGGTCCTTCCTGAGATGTTGTGAAGCTTGCGATTATCAACTGGCATACCCATTAGGTAAAAAAGCGATACGACAATATCTTATAATAATAAAAAAAATATTTGGAAGGGTTAAAAAACTGTTTACATATATGTATTATACTTTAATTCCGTTATCTGTACATAAATTATACAAACTACAAACTATGCAATATCAAATATCACAATTTGCCCGCTTCGACAATTTCTCTAAGCCTAAATTTCTGTATCTTCCCAGAAGTGGTTTTAGGGAACGTTTCTGCTATTTTCACCATCCTTGGGATCTTGAACTTTGCTATATGTCCAGCCAGATGTTTGGCTACTTCTTGGATGCCTACTGAAGACCCATCGCGTACTCTTAATACTGCACATAGCTCTTCGCCTAACCTCTCGTCCGCTACTCCAATAACCTGGAAAAAGACAAGTTGTAAGTATAAAAATGGTATAAGGGCAGGAGGATGATGATGATGATGATGAAAAAGTTATAAGGACTTAAGGGCAAACAATATAGTGACTGATTCAAAACCATTTTCAGTAGATGGTCTTATGGTTATCTGGGGGCCAACTAGGATCATTTAAGCAGCGGGTATTGAGAACTTCTTAGCTTTGACGTTGAATTTTACGGTACTTATTGATGTTACGGTATTTATTAATACGTTTAAACTGACGATGCCAGGTTCCCTGTGCGGTGAAAACTCCTATAGCGCGATTTACATTGACGTCCAGTTGTTCAAAAAAGTGCGATTGTTAGTGAGTAGCGCCATCTATGTCTTACTATTCTTACTATTCTAGATTACTTTAGTTTAGTTCATAAAAAATAATATTGTGTTTGGTTTTCAAAACATGCATCAAAATGATATTTGTTAGCTCTATGATAAGGATCAGAAGGTGTACTTGTTCCAGCAATTTTTACGTTACTTACTTGACTCTCTACAATATCAGGATGTGTATTCAATAAGTCTTCTATTTCTTTAGGAGCAATGTTCTCTCCCCCTCTGACGATGATGTCCTTTATCCTGCCTACAATGCAACCGTACCCATCTTCATTTATCGTGAACTTATCACTGTAAAATGCAAAACAATAAATTAATTTAATATTTTTTTTAAAACTAATAAATAAGTAGGTAATAACAAGATCTCCTTCAAATTATAAAGCGCCTTGATTGGGGGCTGTAACTCAAACTTACAAAAGACAACTACGATAAAAAGCGCCTTAAGTCCATGTTTATTTTTGCCTTTAGTGAGCAAGGTAGTCAGTACTTCATGGAGGTTGGAGTCTCGATGCTAGTGGCAAATGGTGGCTCGATGCTTTTGGAGTTGCCAGCTTACCGTCTGCCTGATGATAAAGCGGCTAATTTAGCCTATAAACGCCTATAAATGCCTTATAATCGTTGAGCCAATATAATGACAACTATTGCCAACGTAACGACTTCACATCTATCTATCCCTAAAAATTATCACTATAAATCAAAACGCATTTTGATTTAAAGTGATAATTAGTCTTTATAAGATTCTATGTAGTGTATACTCACTCACCCAGTACTGAGCCAGCCATCCTCAGTCATAGCCTCTCTGGTCTTCTTCGGTTCATCCCAGTAGCCGATCATGTTGTTATACCCGCGCACTACCAGCTCTCCTGGCATTCCAAATGGTACTATTTCCCCCTTTTCATCTACTACCTGGCAATATTTGAAAGGCTAAATAAGTAAAGTTAGCGTACCATCGTATCAATTACTGCAAAACCACACACTAATTTAGAATGTTAAAATAAGAACTGTATGTGGCTATGTGGTTTTGTGTTGACCTTAGCTTCCACGTGATCCTGGATATATCCAACGGTTTCTGCTACGAGGTCTATACTGTCTCCTGGTTTAGATTGAAACACACTCGCCGTGGTCTCCGTCAAACCGTACAGACCCTGAAAATAGTTCGAGTATTAGATATAACAAATACGTATGTTTCGACCATATCAAGCCGCTTAGGGTTAGTTTTGCTTAACCTAGATTACGAAATGCTATGCTCATATTTTCCTACCTTAACTGACTCGGCTTTCATATACTTCTGTATGTCCCGAATCAGCTGAGGACTGCAGGGTGCGCCTGCGGCCAAAGCTACTCGTAAACAGGACGGTACATCCTTATTCCTAATCTGGGATAGTAGGTCTACGAACATCGTCGGCGTCCCGGTCAATACTGTGCACCTGGAAAACGTAAACCATTAAATACGTGATTAATTTTTATTTCATTCCAAATATTGAGGGCTGGTCTGGTAGTCAGAGGATACGTCTACCACATGCATATTTTTTTGTAATCACTAAGGTGGCATAAAAGATTATCCTTAGCTGTACCCAAAACAGAAGAACATTCACTACAACAAGCTTTCTATGGAGTATCAAACGAGAATGAAATGGATGACAATATCGTGTAAAAGTTAATAATTACATGACAGGCCACTATGAGAATTCGTATACTTACTTCTCAGCAAACAGAGTATTGAGGTTAGCAGAGACGCTGTACGTAGGAGCAGCTAGTACCAACGAGCTACCGTGTCTCAAACCACCCAGAATAGTAATTATTGAGCCAAGGGCGTGGAAAAGAGGCACCTGTTTAACAAAAATTTCAAATAATTAATGGATTAAAACTTATAACCCTTTCAAGTTGTATTAAACATCACCCAAATTCTTTAGAAGTGTCCAAAGAGAACTGCATTGCAATAATTTTTAAATAAATATTTATTTTGTGCTGGAGGACCTCGTAGCACTGTTGCTGCGCAATAGGCGCATATCATTCGATCAGCGAAGTTAAACAACTCTAACCCCAGCCAGTAATTAGATGGGTGACCGCTCGAGCTCCCTCCGTGCCTCGGAGAGCACGTTAAACCGTCGGTCCCGGTTACCAATTTATCATCTTTGGAAATCGTTACAGGTCTAAAATAATCTGACAACTGGTTTAACCCAGATCACAGAATTCCTCGTTAAAGGTGTTGAGAAGGTCAGATGGCAGTCGCGTCGTATAAAATCAGGTGATCACCCACATCGGGTTGAATCAAGTGCCGACCCCAACAATGTATGGGATAAGGCCAGGGAGATGATGAGTTATTTTGTGCTGCCAGACCAGAAGCCGAAATTCATACGTAAGCTTTGAAGACCTTCCTAAAATACCATTTGAATTATACCAAACCTTCACATGTTAAAGGGATTAGAGAGTCATGTTAATTTGTTATTTTTATCGACATTTGTGCATTGGAACATTGTCCTTGAGCTTACGTTTTTTAAATTATTTATTTTGTATTCTTTAAATTGTATAATATTTTTGAAAAGAGTAATTACTGAGTTTCTTGCCAGGTTCTTCTCAGTAAAAGCAACCTTCCGAACCTGGCGGTAGCATGTATAATCCTGTATAATTGTGTCATTCTGACGATTTGAAAGTGCTTTGTAAAAGTCTAATCGAATAAAGATACTTTTGACTTTGACTTTGACTTACCACCAAATCTGTGGTAATTGCCAAAATTCAAATTTACCTGAACACATATCGTTTGATGTCCTTCGTGGAATTGGTTCCGTTTCCCTGTAAAGTAAGTGTTGTTTACGACACCCAAGTGTGAATCGAGAGCTGCTTTCGGATCACCTAAAACATCACAAAACATATTTACTGTCCGACCCAATCTAATATTTGAGAATCATACATTGCAAGCGATTGTAAAGTAGAATGCTTAAAAATTCTCATTAATTTTTTCAAGAACCCTTCGTAGCAGTGTTGTCGTTAATCGCTCATTTCCTGTCCATAGCCTGATTTGAAATCATTAGCCATGGTATTATATAAATCAAACCTACCCGTAGTACCAGAAGTGAAATGAATTATGCTGCCATCTTCTGGTTTAACCTCGCTTCCGTATTTCGATATATCACTGTTGTTTTTGTAGTTGTTGATCAGCGAGTCGTATGAGAGAGTACCACTGAAAAATTTCATTAACAACTTAGTTATAACCCATCAAAGCATGATCGACGCTTGATTATATTTTTCTTGGAATCCGTTAGTTATTGCTGGTAACAATGGCGCTGCATGCTGAGTTGCAATATCTTTATTTATTGCAATATCTAATTTAAAAATCGTGTTCACCCACATTTCTGTTCATCGCGTTCCCTGCTAACGACGCATCTGCGCGTCTAACAGTGAGCGTCTTCAAACTTACAAAGTAGATGCGTTAGCAGTGAACGTGATATTATTATGCTTTTAAGAGCGATTAGAAGCAGACTACTCAGAACAGGAACAGTTGAAAAGATAAAGTGAGGTTTTTCCCACCAATGCGATAGAATAGACTAATAATGATAATAATAATATATAATAAGATATAATAATAATAATAGCTATAAGTAGATGTACTTGATTTTTAGTTATGTAAATTTTTATCGACATTTGTGCATTGGAACATTGTCCATGAGCTTACGTTTCTTAAATTATTTATTTTGTATTCATGAAATTGTATAATATTTCTGAAAAGAGTAATTACTGAGTTTCTTGCCAGGTTCTTCTCAGTAAAAGCAACTTTCCGAACCTGGCGGTAGCATGTATAATCCTGTATAATTATGTCATTCTGACGATTTGAAAGTACATTGTAAAAAGTCTAATCGAATAAAGATACTTTTGACTTTGACTTTGAATGGTGTATGTATCTTCTGGAGGGTCGACGTAAGGAGAAATCAGACATTTTTAAAAGAACACTTATTACTTATTCGTACTTACGCTAACTGCTCCTTGCCAGAATAAACAATGCTGGACAAACTCGGGAACTCTTTGGACTCCAGTTCTCCCAGCTTTGAACTCGATACCTCCGGTACCAACTGAGCGACCAAATTGTAGTAATCTTTGTTCGGCAATTTTTCTGGTATTAAAAGACTTTTCATGCCAGTTTTTTTTATACAAAAACCCAATTCATTCTTCTCGTACATCGGATTTATCAATACCTGAAAATAGAGAAGTGAATTGGTAACTGCGACTGCGAATACAAGCCGGATTATTCTATACATAAGTACAGGTACTGAAAATTGTAATTGGCCTAAGAACTTTTCATGTTAATTCTAGTTTATCAAAACTCAAACTAAGAAGACTATTTTCTTATCTTCCATTTACTTTCAAAATTACAATTCATAAAATTTTATACATTATATAGATAGGTTTTGACTCACTGAAATCAAGCCAGCTCTTGCAGCGGCCACTAGGGCGACCACCCAGGCTACACTGTTATGTGCCCATAGACCGAATCTGTCGCCCGATTGCAAGCCTTGCGCGCGCAACGCACAGCCCAAGGAGTCCGCCTGGAATCATTCAGAAAACGAAATTCCTAACTTTCCTCAAAGTGCTAATTAAGAACCAACAACTTAGATCCAGTTGTTGGTTCCAGCGAGTGCGTATGGTCTAGAGGGAACTGGAATCCAACAAATTCAGCATTAAAGAATGCGATGATACAAAATACTATTGGTGAGTTTCTTAAAGCTTTCGATAAATTTGATTTCACATAGATGCAATGGATGATAATTATAGGTCTCGCTTTGGCTGATGTTCCATGTTCAGGACATGAACTATACATTGACCAAATACCACAATATTAACTAAAGAGCTTATCTATAGATGTATTGAATCGGGGTGACCTTCAGGTTTAAATAGCAACTTGTGAATCGTGCCGCGCGTGGATATGTAATCAAACTCTCTATTATCTAATATACAGTTCTCGTGTGCACACTGCTTGTAACAAAACACTGTTCACAATTTGCATGTATATACGGTAGGTTTGAGAATAGAGTAAACTGTTTTCATAGTCCTATGTGATAAGCGTGGTGCAGCCTTTACTATATCTAGAACCTCGAGTGTACATACGTACCAAGCTAAATTAATCTTAATAGACGCACCTTCGTCAACAACTCTTCATAAGTAATGCTTATATTTTCATGCATGGATTTGACGGCCACCCTGCCCGGGTATTTGTTTGCCGTCTCAGCTATGACGTCACCTATCGTTGCATACGTTAAAGGTTCGGAGCCAGGGTTGTGCAAATAGCTGCTTCCAGCTGCTGTTTGGAGCTGCCGGGTCCATCTGTAAAGAGTTGAAAGATACGTTCTTGTCGGTTTTTATTACAGGGTTGGCTTCGAATCAGTCGTATTTATCTACTTTCGTTAGGAACAGATCCAAGTTGTATACATATATAATTACTATTTTTTAATTCCATCTAGTTTCGGTGGATTTTCAAGTAGAGATATTAGAACTATCCTTATCCCCCCGATGCTACTGGGAAATTACAACTGGAAAAACTCAATTACATTTTGATCCGGGAATCGGTCATCGTGTTGCTCAGTAGCGCTTGCGACTACCAGAGCAGTAGGTTCTAATAAGTCGATTAATTAATTAATATTATCTGGCATCCTCACATTCACTCATAAACATGCTTAATTCCCAAGTCCATGCTCATCGGCTGTGAATATTGCAACAGCAGGAACGGACCTACGACACTGAGAGTACAAGCCTTATCTAACAAACATCCAGTTGCTAGCGTTGTTATCTCTATAATTATCTATACTAATGTTATTTAGTGTAAAAGCGTTTTTTTGTTTGTGTAAACAACTACTACTTCAATAATTGTCCTACCCAAAAACCATTACACGTCAGGAAAATATCGCTTATGGGGATAAGACCGCTAATTGTACAATCATAATTATGAAAATGTGATCATGCTCATCCCCAGCAAAGGGAAGATCTTCCAACCTGCCGGATGTCATGCCTGGGGAACCACGGCTCCAATTGCTCTAGTTGGAAGCTTGTATTTATATTGCAATGCGCTTGAAAACTCTCATTGCGCGATTTAGGTTCTTGTGTATTTATACTCAAACTTTTTAATTGTTAGTGAGTAGCGCCATCTATGTAGCGATCGGAGAAATGCTGCAACAAAATCATGAATATCTCTACTGAGATGAAAATTAGAATAATAGATAGGGAAAGAAGAGTCTTTTTTACTCTTCCCATTCGCTGCATAGATTTTATTATCACGGAGCGAGAGAGATATCACATAACATTAAACATATCATTACTAAGTACGATATCTTGCAAGATATAATAATCTTGATTAGAATGTTTATTAGCTATGCTCACTATAATATTGATAATTTTATGATCCGTCTCATATATAAATCTATACAGGTAAATAAAATTGAAGTGTCTGTTTGTAATTCCAAATAACAGCTTTTTATAATATGCACATGAAAGTGTATACGGTACTGACTTATACGCATATTAAAGTATATACGGTTCTGAAAAATATTCAAAAAAATTATCTGTTTATCTGTCTGTCTGTCTCTTTGTTCCGGGTAATCAATGAAACGGCTGGACTGATTTTAACGGATCTTTCACTGGCAAATAGCTAATGTTACAAGGAGTAAAATAGGCTATTATATTTTTTTTCTACGCGGATGCAACACCAGGGCACAGCTAGTATATAAATAAAGGTAAATATTATGCATGACCATACGCTGTAAATTAATTGGCAGGCTCTTAATAATTATAATATTTTAGTTACTTTAGTTTCGATACTCTTTAACCAACTTTATAAATTCTATAATGGCCCGTGTCACGTTTCTTGTTATCAAAGGTGTGTAGCTGTATCACATTTAATTAATAAATATATCTTTATGACCGTACTTTTAGCATCATGATAGTAATTAATTTATACAATGAGTAATAAACTCAAACTATAATGACATCGTTAAGTAGTTAAATGTTTGGAGATAAACGCATGATAGTCGGTAACGGTGACGTCTCAAGATCTGTCATATTCGTATTAATGTGTATATATTTTACAATTTTATATTTTAAAGTAGGCTAAGTTACTCCTTGAAAGATCAGCTATCTTCATATTATGCATTTAGTGAATAGCTGCTAATTTAGAATTAAAAACAGACACTCAATTCTATTTATCTGTAAATATATATATGATTTATTTTTTGATGTCTTTACTTTTTTGTTTAGTGGGCCTAAGTTTTACCCCTGACTCCGACATACAATATATACTTTCCCAGTCAAAACTTAACATTATAATCCAAATCGTATGTATTCATTTGCAGATTTGGACCTTGAACTTGAACTTAACCTAAGAACATATGTAATCAACATACACAAACACTCGCATTATTAAACAGTGATCAATAATTTAGCAATTATTTATTTTTTTTCTTTCTATAGTGATTTCACACCACGTGCTTTACGGTGAAGGAAAACATTGTGAGGAAACCTAAAAAAAACCATATTTCTGAGAAATTTCTGAGATTTCAAAGACGTATGTAAAGTGTCTGAGACGGCGATGGACTCACCATCTGTCACGTGGGCACTTAATCATCTTCGGTGAAAAGTGGGTGTTGTTATTACAACTCTGCCTACCCCTTCGAGGAATACAGGCGTGAGCATATGTATGTATGTATTCTATTTTTTTCAAATTAGAAAAAAGTAATTTTACATGATGCAAATGAACTATTTATTTTGGGATCTGATAAGGCTTTCACAATATGTATACAACGTATATATCCACTAATTATTACATAGTTAAGTTGAGTTAAGTACCTTAAATAGAGAGGACACAGGCGGCTTTTCATCAACATCACGTACACACACACTGCACGAGCGATAAACACTAACCAGCCAGCTTATTCAACACATTCAAACTGATAATGAAATACACCTAAATACGAGTATACGCTTAATCACTATTTAATCATATGTAAACGTATTGTTTGTTGTGGTAATTTTGACAGACGAGTCGTGATTATGTAGTTAAGATGGCATAATATGGATTTACTTTTAATTATTTTGGATAAAACCGGCGTTTGGGTAGTCTGTGTTCAGTCAGTCAGTCAGTGTCGGCAGTTCAACACTGGCGACTACCGACAACCGGTTTGGAATATCAACAATTACTCGTATGTTGGACTTTGATATGTCATGCTCGTAGTTAAGGTCACGTTTATTTTATAACTAGCTGTGCTCCGCGGTTTCACCCGCGTGGGCTTAATTTCATGGGTGGCGGAAACATATATATACTCACGCCATTCCAGAAGGGTCCCCGAAGGGGTAAGCAGATATGTTGTAACAACAACACCCATATTTCACCGAATATTATAATTAACGGTACCTAATGTTATTTTTAAATAAAAGTAGTAAAAGTTACTCCTTCTAACATAAAGTCCAGCCGTTTCGGACATTAGCCGGAACAAACAGACGTACAGACAGAGAAAAAAATCAACATTTGGTATATTTGGTTAAACTGCGAATTGGAAAAGTTTTACATTTTTTTGTATTTCTGTACAATTATGCTAAGCACATACAACACAACATATAATTATCCGTTTCAAGAATTCAAAATCTAAAAAAAAATATTTTTATTTAAATTTCTTTGTAACCCATCGTGGGTTACAAAATCGTTTTTAAAACAATATAAAACCTTCCTCGATAAATGTACTATCTATATCTAACACAGAAAGTTTCACTCGGAGCACTAGTTCCTGAGATTAGCGCGTTCAAGCAAACAAGCAAACAAACTCTGCAGCTTTATTATTTTAGTATAGACCATCCAAATCGGTCCAGCCATTTTCGGGTAATTCGTGTATTTTTAACCTACTAGTAATTTGAAAAATTTGTTCACAACTCCGCAGTCAGAGCTGCTTTCGATCACAATGTTGATTTTTGAACTTTTTTCAATAATTTCGTATTGATGGGGTTTATTAAAATAACCCGTAAATACACAAAAAATAATAAATAAAACAAAAGAATTTATACAGTAGGTTATAAATATATTTTGCCTGGTCACATTCATACGGAAATCAAGACCAAACTTTAAATCATTCAACTATGACCTGAAGGTCAATTAGTACATTCAATCCAAATCAATCAAAATATCTGAAAACGAAAGTGATTTATTCGCTTTATGCACTTATGAATGTCGAAGAATTGACCACCTGTTCGTAAACTAGCCTTCTAAGCAGAACCAGCAAGAAACTCAGCTGGCATCATGTACATTTCAACAATATAATATTAAAATATTAAGTACTAGCTGCACGCTGTGGTTTCACCCGCGTAGATTTAATTTCATTCCCGCGGAACGCTAAGCGTTTTTTTGCAAATAAAAGTATACTAAGTTGCTAATCTGCTGCGAGACTTTGGGGCCATGGGGGCCAAATGCGAAAGTCCCTTTCAAAGATCTTTCAAAACGCCTGGTTGACTTCTCTGGTGACCGTTGAGCTGGTTCTTACCTCGGTCAGAGGATTAGTTTAGCGATCCAGCGAGGTAACGCAGCCAGCTTAATGGTGCCCAGACCATTCCCGCAGAAACTAATTTAAATTCCGTGTTCTATTTATATTTTTCTTTTTCTTTAGTGTTAAATAATACTAAAAATAATAGTTGCAAATTGCAACAGTATATCTGCCAGTGAAAATCCTGTTAAAATCCGTCCAGTCAAATTATGTTTATCTATACAGATTGGTTCGAAATAGGTACACCAAATTGGTTCATCATCCAACAATCTTATTTGATTTTAGGTATAAATATTCCCATTAATGATAAATTGTATTAGTAGGCAGGTAAGTATAAGACATAATTAAAGAAAATTTTAATAAAAATCTTTATTTGTTAAGATTTTTAGCGAAGTATCCATCACGAGCTATCAGCGCTGACCTTGGACCGTCATTTTATGAGTCTGTCCCCGTCTGTCTGTATGGCGCGACGCGAATAAAATACATGCGCAATTTCTCTCATTATTTTCGCTGAGCGCTCTTAACTAGTGACTTTAGATGCTTAGCTACTCGCAAGTGCCATGGAGTTATTGTAAAATGACATGCATACGCTCACGTCCATCTTCTCGAAGGGGTAGGCAGAGATTTTGTAATAACAAGACTCACTTTTCACCGAAATCAATTAAGTGCCAGGGTGACAGATCATGAGTCTAATAACTTTCCATACGTCTTTGAATTATTTCTCAGACATATGCAAATTTTATCACGATGATTTCCTTTACAATAAAGCACATTGAGGTTTAAAAAAAACTTATTTTGGTACAGGCCGCTGGGATTCGAACGACACTTGCGTAGCAGGCGACAACTTGAACCTCACGGCCACCCCGGCTCTAAAATGATTTCTTATAAACGAACCTTTGCAAGCTAAAGGGTCCACAGCTACTCATCATGTTGAAACGTCAATGTATAACATAAAACCTCCACGGTCAAGCTGTATTCTTTCGGTATCTGATCTTGGCGGCGGCTGAATCGAGGCCGCGGCGACCCCTCGCTCGACGGAAGTGGCGTGGAGCGCACGCGACTGGTCCACCCCCCGTGGTGGTCACGTGACCCACGAGGGGGCTACTGGGGGCCCAGTGAACCCCCACGTTGTGACGAAACATGCAAATTTCCCCGACCTCCTAAGGCCACGATAGTAATCTTCGGAAATGCGTATGTATTTTTCTGCCGTTTTCTTAAACAAGGTCATTGGAATAAACGCCGGTTTTACACCTGACCTGACGCCTTTGTTCAACAGCTTATGAATATTAATTTTTGTGGGTTAAATAGATACCTAATGTTCGTTAATTAGAGTTAAATAGATAAATAAAAGATCGGTGGTCTCTGCCTACCCGTGGGATACAGCCGTGATAACAGCTCTGCTCAACCCTTTAAGACTCTTCGGGGTTCGTGTGAGCATATATTTCTTATATTTTTATATATATTTTTTTCAATTTCAGGACTAGAGGAGCTAATTTGTCTCTGAAGGCGGGTCTACTAATTTGTTAAAGTACGAATATAATACCAAATGATTACTATAATGACTTTCATTTTCTTTAACAACGCGTAAAACAGCAGTGATAATTAAATGAATTGCCAAAATTGTTATTTTTCCTACAAAACACAACGTGACCGCACCGTGTCATTTTCACAATTAATATCCACGTTACACGTTAGTAATGATTCCAATTAAAACAACGTGTTTGTTCATCCAAGAATTACTCAACACTTTCATGCGGATAGTACTTAGGTACACAATATTGCGGGCTTGAGAAATGCAATGTGTAAAAAGTACAATTCCCGAGTTTCCCGACCATTTCAAAGTAGAAATGTAGCAGGAATGATAATCCATACCAATAAATATTTAGGTTTTGAATGATTCTTTCGTTCATAATTCAAACAAATGTATATCAAAAATGCATTTCCGACCAGTCAATAATGGAATGAGAAAATCAAATACTCTTCGGTACTCGAACAGATCCAAAATAGAGGGTACAATAGACACAGGATAGCTTTGACTTTCCATAGACAATAAGTATAGAAAAAGACCTCACGTGCTACAATTTCGAAAGTAAGGTATTTAGCGTACATCATACTTCAAACAAAAACTTTTCCCGTCTTTCTCCGACTTTAATATTTTCCTTGATAAGGTAAACAGTGGAAGGTAAAGAAGGACAGGGTTGACACAGCAATAAATAAGAACCCAAATTCTCCCGTACCACGACGTAAAGACAAAAGAAATCTTCACAAGCGGAGGGGACCGTCGACATGCTAGGAAAAAAATGGGTCAAATGCATGGGACATTGTGAGACATCGGCCGTAGAAGTTTGTTTGTAAATCCAGGCTCGCGACTCGCGGCTCGCGGCTCGCGTTATTTAGCCGAGGCATGCGAGCAGGCGGGCGGGCTACGCAGCGCTGCCGCAGTCATGCTCCGCCCGCCCTAAGGCAAACAGCTCGCGAGATGTGTAGTGCCAGTGCACTGTGACTGTGATATGTGCCGCATATAAACTATGTCTCAGGCCGCCGGCGGCAAGAAGGGCGGTAAGGGCCCGCCGAAGAAGGCCGACGATGACAAGAATCCTCCACCGAAAGCCGCGGAGGAAAAGGATGAGACGTCTTCTAACAATGGTGATAAGAAAGAGGTTAAGGAAAGCAATGGAGTTCCAGATGTTGTCAAGCCGCCCAGTGCCGGCGTCAACATGCGTGACGTGGCGGGCAAGATCCTGGTGCTGGCCCAAAAGGGGGAGTGGTCCGCCGTGGAGCAGACCCTCAAGGTCTTGGAGAAGCTGGTGGCGGCTGGAGGGGAGGACACCGTCACTGTGCCCATGGCTGGCATACTAGACCCGGTAAACATTGCACAATAGCACATAGCCTTATGAACCTTATATGCTATCATGTTACATTCATAATTCCTTATATAACCGTGATAATCTGCTGATATCCCGGGTATTGACGAAGAAAATAATTTTATAACCTAAAATTTTTCAAGGTTGTCGTAATAATCGTTCGCTTGCTTGAGATTCAATTATTTCTAAGTTACATGTACCTTATTATTTTCACGCTCGGGATTATAATATGGTCTTACGACCTTTGTTGACTTAACGTCCAGCTTCTTATGGGGTCTTGCAACTGATTTTCTTTGAACTGAGTGACTTGTTGACAGTTTTTGCCTAAGATTCCGTCTCCCCCCCCCCCTTCCACAACTTTACTTCATTGCATATACTAATTTAAGTACCTACTAACAATATTTCCTATGGAAACCACTACATGATGTTGCGCTGAGCAAGCGTAGAATCCGCTTGGTAACACCAAGGGCTCGTTACCTCGATAAAAAAGATGAATCAGTGAGGTCCTTGCCCGGATTTATTAATACATCCATATGCTCATATGCTCACGCCAGTAATCCCCGAAGGGATAGGCAGGTCAGGTTAATGGCAATAGGCATATCCCCATATAACATGGGGTTGATTGCCGAACGGGCAGTAATCCAGACTCAGAGCTGCTATTTGAGAAGTTACAGATGGAAAATCCCGATTTGCCCTACTCGTGGAGCGCACCTAGGACCTCGTGTTGTACAGCACCACTAAACCAACGAGGCAGTCTAAATCTGGTTAATGAAATATTTTATGATAATCTCGAATGACTGATAGATAACATTAAAAGCTTTGTGTTGTGAACATGTCCAAACAACCGAGATAGTTGAATGACATGTGCCTAATTAACTAACATCAAAGATTGTGATAATATTTATGTACTTTATCCTTTGAAAAAATCTAAGCACAGAGTTGGAACCAGTTTGCAACAAATTTTTAGTGTTTGCAAATAAATGTTTTCTTTATTTCTAATACATGAAATTTTCGTGTCACAGTGTAAATATTTGTATTATATGATTTAAGGAAAAATATAAGCCTTTCGCAATTTTTCCTATACCAGTGCTATAAGACGATCGTACCAAATTTCATTTCTGAGTTCACGGGAAAGTACCCTGTACATTTTGATCCCTTTGTAATTGTCAAAAAATTGCAGCATAAACGGCTGTATGTTTTGATTTCGTTGGTTTAAAAGTTAGATTTTTACAGGGTCTTGATAGACAGGCAGACGGTCAAGAAAGTGATCCGATAAGGGTTCCATTTTTTTTAAATAGATTCTCAATTTGTCGGGAACTTTTTTCATACCCGGGCTAAATTGGGAGGGTTGCTATAAGCCAATAGATACCCGACAAGCTTTGACACTGCGTTGATGTCTTCCGCTTTCACTTGCCGTAGCATCGTTAACTGACGTATCTATACTGACCGTTGAATTCATAGCGGCGAAGCAAATCTGGGAAAAGATGTTCAAATACAACAAATATATCTTAGCACGCATGTTTTATCAATTTTTAAATAATTGTAAAGCTTAAATCTTGTATATAAACGAATTACAAGAACATTTGTCTTATTAGTCTGCAACATTTAAGCTAAGCTTTAGATTGTGGGTTCGGTGTGAAAATTAAGTGTACGGAAATCTGGCAAAAGCGAATTATATATTGGAAATATTTTTGGAAAATATTTAATACGAATAAAAATAAATCAATTAATTTGCAAAACTATAAATATCATAAAAAATCTTCTTAGAATTTAAAAGGGTGTTACACTCACTTTTCACCGAAAGATTAGGTGCCAACGTAACTGGTGTCCGCAAGCATGGTTTAAAGGAAGATAAGACCAAACTCGAACTAAAACTATGTCCATCACCTTTGAAATCCGTATCACAAAAATAGATGGAACTACTATTTCACAAAGGATTATCTTAGGCGATGGTTTATGATAAGGAAGCACAGGTTCTTGCGTCTCTTCCCTTACAGACAAATAAAGCTTCCTTACGATTTTTCCTTTACCATTTGTGGCGTGTCATAACAGCAAATCTCTTTGGTACTGTGACTCGCCGGTGTGATCGGAATCGCACCGGTTTGCATTGCAGCCGATTGCTCAAACAATTTGGCCATCACGGCCCTTATCCGTCTCTATATCCATGAACATACTCTTTTCATATATAATAATACTCTATACACGTGCTTTACGGTGAAGGAAACCATCGTCCACCTCTGTCACTTTGGCTCTTAATCATATTCGGTGAAATGTGTGTCGTTGTTACAACACCTCTCCTTACCCCTTCGGGGACCCTTCTGGGATGGCGTGAGTGGACATATTAATTTTTTATTTATAATTATTCTCTAGGCCGATCAATTGGTTCTAAAAAAGAAAGCCAAACTTCACAGTTTATTCAAAATCTAAATTTATGTAACTCAATGGTGACTGACTGACATAATTAGTGCTCTATCAACGCACAGCCTAAACCACTGGACGGATCGGGCTGAAATTTGGCATGCAAGTAGATGTTATGACGTAGGCATCCGTTAAGAAAAGATTTTGATTAATTCTACCCCCAAGGGAATATAATAGGGGATGAAAGTTTGTATGAAACTTTGTCAATTATTAACCGATCGGGCTGAGACAAGTCTATGCGGGCGAAACCGGGGGCACAGTTAGTATTTAATATTATTGAACACTATAATAAAATTCTAACCTTCCTCCAAAGCCTGATATTCTGTCTTGTTTGTCGTTCAATAAAAAGGGGAAATGAGCATTATTAACGATCTCATGCTAAGACGATTCCACACTGAGCAACAAAAAAGCCTTAAAAACTTAGGCCTCCGAAGTAAATTGAGGTATTCTCCCTACATTTTTGTATCAATTCCAGCAAATTTCAACGATTTCCATCTAATGGCCGAGTGTCATGAGAACGTTGAAACTTCCAAAAGATATAGTTTCTTAAGGAATATAAGTTCTTAATTACCTACTTTGTCTTGGCAATCATTTTTGTCACAAAATAATGATACAGAATAGCCGCCTACTTCACTGCTTATAAATCAATGACCAATATTTAATTTTTATTTAATTTTATTTTTATATTAATAATTATTTTATTGAAATTGATATGATTGTTTCTTAGATGACAAAGTTGTTCTTAACATCTGAAAAAAAGGGAAGTACAAGAGCAATTAAATTCCATGTCAAAAGATTTGATACCAAATATATTATACTACATAAATGAGGTGTCTACCTGTTACTGTCCCAAACGAACTTGAGTGCCAATATAGACCTTATAATCTTCAAGTGAAGATATAAAACACTCATATGTTACATTCATAGTCACGTTTGCATTTAATAGTACATAAGGATTAGCTCATGAGTAAAAGATATAGCTCTCAGTTAAAAACGTCCCAGCTCGTTTACGAGGATTCACGCGCGCGCGTAGCTGACATGTTTGGCTCTTAAGTTGAATATAATATCATTGGCCTTAACTATGCTTTAACACTCGAACGCTCCAACGTCGAAAATGAGCTGAAATAACTTCAAAAGTCCATTTGTAACTCCGAGCTGATAGTTCCCCACAAATCTTAGCACATTTAGCCAAGAAGCAATATTTCGACGAATAAAAAGAAATTATTATTTCTGCACTACATAGCTCGTAAGCACGAAAATAAGTCGTTGTCTGAAGTCCTCTCCGTTTATTTCTTGATTTGTCGAAATAGTTTCTACATAAGTATCTCAAGTTTTTGATACATTGAACGTTGCCGAATATCGTTGCGTTTTAGTGCGGTTCGAAGCGTGTTGATACCTTTTCCGATTGAGGATGAATTACAAATAAAGCTGTGATTAATAAATATAAAGTGTATCTTAATTCGAAAAAATATATGCACTTGTTACAATATTTGTGATAAGTCTCTTTTTATACCTAGATAAAGACTTAACTAGGCTAAAAATTACCCTACTATCGAAGAATGATCATTCACGTGATGTAAGGATTCGTTATTTCTTTTGAGGATCTTTTCGCAAACTCCAAATATTTAAAGATTGTAAATTTAGAAAAACGTAGTGATCTCATCAAGCCAAGCTATCAAACAGTCTCTAATTATATTAAAAATGTGATTTAAACTGGTATAAACGATAAAAAACCATATCTAAAGCATAATCGGATGGGCATCCGATAAAGTGATCCTTACTAACTGTAAATGCGCGAGAATTCCTGCGTGATGATCATAATATACGTGAAAACGCTCGGTCTCAATACCATTTCTCACATCCTAACAGACGTGAAAGAGTGGAAGGGGCTCAGGCATATTATTTTAGTATATATTTTTAGACAGCCGTGGTGGCCTTGAGGTTTGAGCAGTCGCCTGCTACGCAAGCGACGTAAGTTCGAATCCCAGCGGGTCCTGTACCGATGAGTTTTTCTAAAAAACTTATGTACAGTGATTTCACACCACGTGCTTTACGGTGAAGGAAAACATCGTGAGGAAACCTGCATATGTCTGAGAAGTAATTCACTGACGTATGTAAAGTGTCTGAGACGGCGATGGACTCACCATCTGTCACGTTGGCACTTAATCATCTTCGGTGAAAAGTGGGTGTTGTGATTACAACAGCTCTGCCTACCCCTTCGGGGAATACAGGCGTGAGCATATGTATGTATGTATATTTTTAGGTATTTTATTCAGAGCGTAGCTTATACCTGTAGAGCATACAAAACCTTTTTTTTTATCTGTGTGAGAATCGAACTGCATTCAATGTTGATGAACTGAAAACTGTCAGAACCTCAGCAAAGTAGTCCCCAAAGCCATTCAGAGTTAGTTGTATTTTTCCAAAGCTGAGAATAGTGAGACTGTATGTTCGATATCTTGGCAACGGATCGCGTGCCGGCCCGGCTCACGACATCCATCCCCGTTTTTACTACTGAGGGGAGCGAATCCATCGATCTCACTATCGCCATATATGATTTGTTTTGGTATTTTGCGTGGAACAACCACCGCTTTGAAATTAATACATTCTTGAGAATGATGTCTTTCTTATTTTTGTCGTGTAAATAAATAAATTGATAATTTCATTTTAAGGCACTGTTAAGTTGTGTAAATTAATATATTTAAAATAACTGGACAACGAAAAGAGCATTATTATACTGAGGAACAAAATTATTTTTGCCATTGGACAACCATCGTCTCTTAACATATTTTCCAGTTCAACAAACATGTATAATTTTACTTGCAAAATTGTCCGTCGGAATCAATTATTTTCACATGTAAGGACGGCCATGATATTGAGTGATGTATACCAGCTTTGACAGCAGCTCGGTTTCAATAAAGAGCGTCGTGATCATCTTGTCCGCAACCAAAGCGACGTGAGTGAAAATTTCACACTCAAGTGCACTACGAGCATAACGGGGACGAAAATCATCTTGGTACTTTTTTACTGGGTTCTTTACTTTTGCCTATCCCTTCTGCGACTGAGGTTTTAGCTCACACAACACGGCTATTTGAATACTAGCTAAAAGAAGCTGCCTGTTGAATAGCAGGCCTTTTTTTACACATGTGGCAATCTTAACTGGTCAGTCGAAAGTATAAGAAAGTCTGATAACGGCTTGCGAAGGCCAGATGTCAATCGCATCAAGTATTCAGGTGATCAGGTTTAATCAAGTGCCGACCCCAACAATGTATGAGATAAAGCCAGAGAGATGATGACGATGATGATGATGAATTAGAGCTGACAGCATAAGGGACTTACTTTTATAATAATAAAACAGAACATGGTTTTTTTTATCTTTCAAAAAACTAAATTTTTCCCACAACAGAAAAAAGCTTGACGATTTCTCATAAAAAAGTTGAAAAAAAAAACAGAAAATACCGAACAGGTGCCATTTGGACTCCTTCCGTCAGAGCTATCGTAACTTGATAGTTGTAAGCGAAATTTACCTTCGTATTGTAATTTGCCTGAAAACATGATTAAAGCGATGTTTTCTGTACCCCTATTACGAGTTTGCCACCGCTTTCGAAAACTATACTCGCTAGCGTCACTCGCAATATTTGTATGAGATATTTTATTCTTCACGTCACCGCTGGGAGTCGCTGCACAATTTCTCATACTAATATTCGACGGAAACGCTAGCGAGTATAGATTACATAACTGTTGCAAACCCGTGATAGGGGTACTGAAGATGAAACCTAGCTAGATCAATGTTTTGCCCCTACATACAAAATTTCATGTAAATATTTGGAGCTGATTCCGAGATTCAGATTCTATATGCAAGAATTGCTCGTTTAAAGGTATATAAAACATATAATATCAACTGGAACAATGATTGCGATGTATGAAATCATAAGATATTCTATTTCTGCTGACTAAAGGGTCGCGCGTGTTCAATTAAAAGCTGAATGTTTATAGCTCGCACCGATTCTGTAAGTGTGTCAGACGGCTGGCGATTGAGCTCGACGGTGTAAGCTGTTGTGTTACACTTTCAAGCTATTTCTTTCTTTAGTTTAGCACTTACCGACAAGAACTTATCGACATGCATACAACTCAAACCGTAGCATTCGATTTCTTTAAGCCCTTTAAATCCTACGCCAAGTTCGAATAAACCTTTCAAAATTTGAAGTTTGAATAAACCTCCGGTATGACTAATTTAAGAAATGATAAATGAAGTTCGATTTCAAAACTTTTTAATATTATATCCTTATCAGGAGGAAATTTTGCTTGGTATATTTTTCTGAAATCGTCGCTAAGTCCCTGACACCGCGGAAGTCATATTTTGACCGAAATACGTTTCGCATCTCACTCGATAGGGAATCGCAAGCCGCATCGTTTGACGAATCTAAATATATATAACTCAAAGGGGACAAAATAATCTATCAACGCACAGCCCAAACCACTAGATGGATCGTGCTGAAATTTGGCATGCAGGTAGATGTTATGACGTAGGCATCCGCTAAGAAGGATTTTGATTAATTCTACCCCCAAGATGATAAAATGGGGGATGAAATTTTGTATTGAACTTTGTCAATTTTCAACCGATATATTATATAAAACTAAATCTATGCGGGTGAAACCGCGGGGCACAGTTATAAAACATAAGAGCCTGAACTATTTAATTATTATTTTCATTAGCGAAATGTAACCTAAATCTATTTATCTGCCCCGATATCCCCGGCATACAATTTCATTAAAATCGTTCGAGCCGTTTCTGAATACAAGAATTACTCGCTTAAACCTAGTAATTGAATAAATTATACCTACACGTATTTGTGAATGAACTTTGGTATTCCAAAAACAAAATTCCAAATGTTCTTAAGCAACCTTCTACTGGTCGTATAGTCCAGGAGCAAGGTCCTTTAGCTCGTTCCCAACGCGGGTTGTTTCCGCCTAAGAGCGATATTTCAGCGCCCTACATAATTTTTGGTAATAGTTTACGCTGCGAACTGACCGTTTGTGTGTCAAGGGTAAGAGTTTTGCGTGTTCGTTGTAATCGATGAGAGATTTCGACCTTGCCTCCTGCATCCTTGGCTACGCTGACCTGTCTAATGTTTAAGGCCGTTAAGGGCGAAGGGCAAACTGACCACAAAAATGTTGTTCTTACATGCCGAGCCAAAGTGGCTAGGGTTCCAAAACGTACCGAACACATTATCGACTTATTTGCAACTAGCTGTATTGTTAAACGTACTGTAGCAAAACGTTACATTCGAACTGTAGGTATACTGGCATACGATCACGGCTCTAGTACGATCACTAGTTTCATATAATTGAGAGCGTAATTTTTCAGTAGTTGAGTTCTTTTTGGCAATCGTTACAAGTCAGTTGGAGTCTTAAAAAAGTCTGACGAAATTAAAAAAAAATGTTTGCTCCATTGTGCGTGACATATCTCAATCTCAAAGATTTGATAATTTATTTCCTGCCAAAAAAATTTAGATTTGAAAGATTTGAAAAATGTCGGTAAGACACTTGAATGGTTGGCCACGACGTGACACCTATTTTACTTATTTCCTCGTATATGCGCGCGTCTTTTGAGTGTGTAATTTCGAATTATTTATTCCTAGATTCCTAACTACTTATTAAGCTTATATTTAAACTAGTGGTGACTGACACAGCAAACAATTTTAGTAGATAATGGCCTCAACTCCCAACCAAACCATGCTAAAGCTAAGTGTAATTCGTCTGTCACTTTCATCCATACCAGCAAAAGCATAGAAAGTAATCGGTAAGCAATTATTATGTCAATTAACTGAAGGTCAACTAAATGATCCGAGAATGTGCGACCCGCAGTGATACCTCACAATGTCGTCACACTGGTGGCCCTGGACCAGTGTGACGACCACTATAAACTGTGCCTTCAGTACGAAACATTCTAGTTTTCCTAATAAAATTTTCCTGAACATGTGTATCACCGTGAAATCTAAACATTAGTATTACACAAGCAGTAGAAGTCAACCCGCTACCAATGTCTCTACCGTTACGATCGGCTATATTTCACAGTCACAGATTACAGGTGGAAATTTAGCTAGTCAAACTTTCCGGTAGTTTAGTACCCAATAACTTGCTTTAACTGCTTTTACATAGAGCTGAAATTAGGCCGGCATTGTTTTATTGGGCTCTCGGACAGATATTTTTATGTTGATTATCTTTATCTATTCATATATATACAGATAATTGTCTGTTTGTAATTCCAACACAACAGCATTTCACTAAATTCATATTACATACAAAACCATTTTTTATATTTTTTATCTGTCTGTTCGTTCCGGCTAACCTCCGAAACGGCTGGACTTATTCTAACGGGATCTTCACTGGCAGATAGCAAACGTTACAAGTAATAACATAGACTTTAATAAAAAAAATCATTAAGGTTCTGCGGATCACACCCATGAAATAAAGTCTACGCGGGTAAAACCGCGGGGCGCAGCTAGTTATTATATTTTGCTCTGCGCTCATGGCTCGTGATGGCACTACGTATCATATCCGATAGACATATTTTATTTAATAAAACAGTTACACCCATTTATTTATTTATCAGCCAATTAAGTCGGAATTGAAATCAATTAGTTTATAGTTGTTATATCTTATGAATGTCCCATAGTTCTATAATGGGGTTTAAAATGAGCGTCTAATTATCATGTAACTAAAATATTCACCATAAAAATTTGCTAGGTTAAATACATTTTGCAGAAAATGACCGTACACCGCAATTATTTCAAGCACTTAAAGACACGAGAGGTCACTTTATATTGAACTAATAGAATAAAGAGCTACATTTTATGGAACATCTACTTAATATAGACTTCAATAGGAGAACTGCGGCTAGTCATAGTTTATTAATTACCAGCTGCGCCCCCGGTTTCACCTGCGTTGATTTAATTTCATGGGTGGCCTATAGAAGTATATATTATTTTAATAATAGTAGCTAAATTGAGGAGCTCGTGACAAACTTGCTATTGCGCATAGCCAGTAATTGGATCAGGCAGCTCAACATTACAACGAGGCTATCAACAACCTGTCTACAAAGAGTCCGCGATCCAGACAGCCTAGAAAGGCTGATGATTACGGGAAGGGTCGAGGGCAATAGAAGCAGGGGTCGTTCGCCAACACGATGGACGGATGCGACCCAGGCTGCAACGCGGACTACTCTTCAGGCTACCATCCAGATGGCACAAAATAGAGAGGCTTGGAAAGCAATGTTAATGCAGACGTCGCACCATGGTCACGTCCCTCAGTCATGAGTTACGGCTAAGAAGAAGAAGAAGAAGTAATTGGATGGGTGACTGTCCGAGTTTCCTCCGAGCCTAGGAGAACACGTTAAGCCATCGGTCCCGGTTGCCAATTTATCATCTTTGGAAATCGTTACAGGTCAGTCGGAGGCCTAAACAGTCTGACAACTGGTTTAACCAGATCACAGATTTTCCTCGTTAAAGGGTTGCGAAGGTCAGATGGCATCGCTTCGTATAAAATCAGGTGGTCAGCCGCATCGGGTTGGACTAAGTGCCGACCCCAATAATGTAAATAGGATAAGGCCAGGGAGATGATAATATTCGACACGATTATGACATTATAGTAAAATTTGAAAGTAAATCAGAACTACCAAGTACCTAGTCTATTTTTAATAAAAACTACATAAATTTGTGCCGTGGAGGCCTTGGGGTTTGAGCAGTCGCCTGCTACGCAAACAACGCAAGTTCGAATCCCAGCGGGGCCTGTGCCAATGAGTTTTTCTAAAAAACTTATGTACAGTGATTTCACACCACGTGCTTTACGGTGAAGGAAAACATCGTGAGGAAACCTGCATATTTCTGAGAAGCGATTCAAAGACGTTTAGTGCCTGAGACGGCGATAGAGTCACCATCTGTCACGTTGGCACTAAATCAAATTCGGTGAAAAGTGGGTGTTGTTATTACAACACCTCCGCCTACCCCTTCGGGGAATACAGGCGTGAGCATATGTATGTATGTATAATTGCTCTTTGCGGTCGCAGTCTGAATCACCGTAGCATATGGCTAATAAAACAATTTTCGGCATGACCACTAACGATACGCCACTAGATTTACATAAAGACGAACTAGGTTTATGGAGCTCTTAAATAAACAGGCGAATTTCAAATGAATTAATTGCGGCTATTCATTTAGTAGCCACGAGAGATTAACCGTGGATATTAAGTTGTTTTTCCACTTCAAAATGCTGTTAAAGTGGTATTTTTGTTTACTATAAAGCATCTGAAGGAAGTCAAAGATTTCCTAGAAAACTTGTTCACAACTGTCATAGTTTTTTTTCTCGACGGGATAATTTTGGAAGGCACTTCGTGCGTTCCAGCTGCATTTGATATTATTAGATTATTTGATTTTATTTACACCATATAGGTATTTCTATCTATTATATATCTATAGTAAATAGCAATAAAATTAAAACGTATTTGATTAATCGGACCTCTAATGAATATTTTTAAACTTTTTGTGTAGCCCAAGTTCAATGTTCTTGGAATAACAAAAGAAATTACAATGTTTCTTGAATGACCTTATAATAAATTAATATTTAATTCCGATAATGTAACATTCACTACTGCTTATAAAACAAAAAGTTGACAATGACTTTCACATACATATCACACTCACGCCTGTATCCCATGGGGGTAGGCAGAGACCACCGTTTGCCACATGCTACGATCCTTACATACTTCTTTCACTTCATCCACAATGACTTTCATAGAGTAAGTATACCTACGCGCCAACGCCTGACATGATGCACCTTAACTCACAACTATATTACTCATTAAAGTAGACTAAACTTCAAGGTGGGGAAGTAAATATACAAAGTAAAGGTGCCGTCACGAGCTTTGAGCGCTCAATGAAAAGAGTGGGTACTGCACAAAGACAGGCGGAGACGCGACTCCGAAAATGAGCACTGTGCCTTGAAGGACATCTCTCATAGCTCGTGACGGCACCAGGGGGCCAACTATGATTGTTTAAGCAGCGCGTACCAAAAACTTCCTAGCTTTGACGTTTAAATTGACGGTATCAAATTTAAGCGTCGAAGCAAAGTAGTTAATAAGACGTCACCACTATAACGATGAAAGTAGGATCCCTGTTCTATGAAAATTCAAGAATACACAGAATAAAGTGAAAACGAAATGTAATTGAAGTAGACATAAACGTAAATGGCAATAAAACAAAGAGGAATTAAATTAGGATCGAGTATTTTGATAAAAACCATCGAGCTGGTTCTTACCTCGTTCACAACCTGTGTGAAGTTGGCAACTGAAGTGAATAAAAAAAAATTTTTTCGCCATGTATTCGATTGTACCCGGTACGTACTTCACACAGGTTCGGTCAGAGGATTAGTTTAGCGATCTAGCGAGACGCAGCCAGCTTACTGGGCACCATTTCCGAAGACACTAATTTAAATTCCGTGTTCTATTTATAATTTTTAATTTTATTTTACTTTTCATTTTGATAAATATGAAACTTTATATAATAATATTATGATAGTATACATGAGTAATATTATGTATGATAGTACGGTTGTTATGTTGGCTGTGGTTATCTCCCTAGGCTCTCTCTCTCTCTTCTTTCGCTTTCCCTCTCTTTCTTTGATTTAAGCTTAGTTTCTTAATATTAACAAAACGGACGCGATGGACGTCACGTCACCCGATCTACACCGTGTAGGGCGCGGGCGGTTTCTTTGAAGGCTAATTACGCATGTATGCAGGGCCCTCCCTTTGACACAGCGACGCCCTACGTCTTAATCACAACCCACACTCATATTTTAACTAACACTTTCATGAATTATTCAAGAAAAGTTGGATTTTGCGTTAAATGTTTTATTTTATTAACTTTACGTGGTAGAGGTATGTGACGGTATTGTAGCAGACGTCATGGATAGAACGATAGTGTTAGGCTTAATATAGTCGTTTTGAGAAACAGCGCGTTAAAGAACTCTTAAGCTTTGATGTTTCGTTTTGATACCATAAAATAAAAAGTCAAAGTTCTTAATAGTCGATGTGGCCTCGGGGTGTGAACAGTCGCCTGCTCCGCAAGCGACGCAAGTTCGAATCCCAGCGGGGCCTGTAACAATGAGTTATTCTAAAAACTTATGTGCAGTGATTTCACAGCACGTGCATTACACCGTATACCTCAGACATATGCAGGTTTTCTCACGATGGATTTGTTCAGGAAATCATCGTGAGGAAACCTGCATATGTCTGAGAAATAATTCAAAGACGTACCTATGTATAGTGCCTGTCACGTTGGCACTTAATCATATTCGATGAAATGGAGATGTTGTTACAACATCTCCGCTTAACCCTTCGGAGACCCTTCTGGGATGGCGTGAGCATATTCTTAATAAGCGCCGCCGTTTAAAACAACCATAGTGTCTTGATTGGTAGAGGAGAACTGCTTTTGCTGCAATTTTAAATAGATGTAGCTTTATCCCCACGGACGGACGAATAAGCATTATGTATGTATATATACAGAATGAAATATTCCAATGAATAAGTTTTTAAAGAGGCAATAAATTATTGCAGTTGGAATCTGATAGGTAATGCATATTTGCATGCATTTTTCAGTAGAAGGTTTCCATGAAACGCAATAAGCCTACCAATACAATCACGCAAATGCCGTTGAATTGGGATGAAGTTTAGATCACATATTACTAAACATGGTTTAAGCGAGGACTAGACCAAACTCGGACTACGGCTATGTCCATCCCATTCGAAGTCCATATCACAAATAGAGATATTTCACAAATAGAAACCAATTACTATGTTTTTCTATGTTTTATATATTTATTTATTTTACTTACATACATTTTATATATTTACTTAAATCTAGTACAAAAAAACTAAAGAGAAATAAAAAAAGAAATCTATATATATAAAAGAAATTCGTGTTAGATACATTACTTTTAACTCAAGAACGGCTGAACCGTTTTGGCAAAAAATGTGTGGGGAGGTAGCTTAGAATCAAAAGAAGGACATAGGATACTATATAACAGAAAGAAAAAAATGCAGGCGTGAGCATCCCATGGGGGTAGGCTGAGACCACCGTTTGCCACATGTTACGATCCTTACATACTTCTTTCGCTTCATCCACATTCATGCATCTCTCCATACAATTTTTTCGGTTAAGAGTGCTACGAATTTGACCTTTCTGAAAATTTTTATTAATTTGGTCATAGTAGTTCTTCCTTGGATGCCCTCTATCGACACTTCCGGTCACACTCGCTCTATAAATTTCTTTCGTTAATAGCCTTTCACTCATCCTTTCTATATGTCCAAACCATCTCAACATCCTTTTTTCAATTCTGGTCACCACATCATTCTTCAACTTGCAACTGTCTCCTCCTTGAGATCCTTTATATATAATTTATTACCTGGATTCCTATATGATACATTTATCTCGCATTTTTAGGTTTCAGTGAGTTCATACATATAAACATACAGAGATACATTGCATACCTCAGCTAAGATCCTTATAAACTTCTTTCGCTTCGGTTACGAGAACTCCTTATTTGACCTTTCTGGAAAAGATTTCGAACACCTTGCAGGGAAAGCCGTGAGACGTGAGCTAGTATGTATATAACTTAACCAATGATAGATTGTGCTATCTCGTGCATTGCACTAACCTACCGAGGCACGTCGCTAAAAATGTACCGTGTCCAAGTTGTAACTGCATTTAAGCTATGTGGAAACCTGCCAAGTCGGCTAAAGCTGCATTTAATTGGCTGCTTAAGTTTTTACCCGGATTTTGTTTTGATAAATGGGCTTTTAAGATTTCGACCGTAAAATTACTTTTACAGTGCAGTAAAATTTGTTTCTATCGTAGTAAAACCTAACAGGAGAATTAAATAAATTATTTATTTTAAATAAAATATTAATTTATTATACCGATAAATAAAATGGGTGAAACCGCAGGGCACAGCTAGTAAAATAATGTAATTGAAAGTTTAATTACTAATAAAAAATATTTTTATTCATTAATCTTACAATTTATTAGTATAGTGTCGACAGTGTGATGAATCTGTATTAACTGTATTCTCACGAGATCGCGCTGTTTTGTTTTACATCTCGATGTTGAGATTCTCCCTTATTTGCCTATATACGCAAATAAGGGAGAAGTGATTTTCAAGCAGTCGTCAAGGGAACAAATCAATATAGTGGTCGAATCATTAAATACCAGGACTGTCCAAGTTACGGTGCTTCAGTCAACCAACCAAGCTCTGCTTCGACTGATCCTGGCTCCCAGGATTAATTTGTCATAAAGTCTGGGTTAGACTTGTGAAGGTATACACTATTGGTATGATTTATTGTTAAGTATGTGAGACAAGTGAAACGATTGTAGCTGGTTTTCGCACTGGCGTTTATTGAGTCGAACACAATGTTATAAGGGCGTAGTGGACGCAGCCACTACGATATATGTATAGCTAACTATATACATAACATTTATGATAATTGGTGCAAGGATAACAAAATTGACAATATTCAGAAACTAATTAGGTAGCACAAAATGCAGCATTGATATTATAATATGTGTAGATGTGGCGGCCGGTGCTGCTGCTGCTCAGCAGGAGTACCTCAAACGCCGGAAATATGCTTGCATTGGTCAGGGATACATATTTTCTGTGTTTGCGGTTGAAACTCTGGCGCCTTGGGGTCCGAATGCTCATCAACTTTGGAGGTTGCACGTCGTCTGGCAGAAGCCTCTTGCGATAAGCGGGTTGGGTTTGTCTCGCTCAGAGAATCAGCATTGCTAATCAACGTGGATATGCTGATCCCGAGAGACACCGATTTGGGCCAAGTTTTCTACTTGTAATTAGTTTTAAGTATCAATGTTCATACTTTTGAATGCAGTATTTTTTTAATTATATAAAGTCTTTAATCAATTAATTAAAATTCCTAACATGGGAATATTAAATCTATATTAAAAGCATTTCCCTACACAGAAATTGAACTATAGCAATTAACTAATCTTACTTCAGTCCGTCTGTACCAATAGCAAACTCGTATCACAAAACATTAACAAATTGTATTAACACGACCCTATTACGTACACAAGTAAAATAGCTAACAAAACTACAATAGAAAAAATGGGGTTAGAAGTAATTTCACTAATGCAATGCATTGTCAATTCTACACCCGACTTTCCAAGGACTTCGGGTACACAACCTTGGAGTGACGTACGTGTTGTAAAAACACCAAATTGTTATCGAGGCGATACAAAGTATTATGTATAATACAATTATGCCTTCATTTGCTTTGGTTTTGACCCCAATTCCAAAATAACTTTGGTACACTTTCGCTACAATCTGATGGAACGTGTATTGATGATTAAAACTTTTTCGAATTTCTTTTGTTCATAACTATATACATATATGATCACGCCTGTATTCCCCGAAGGGGTAGGCAGAGGTGTTGTTATCACAACACCCACTTTTCACCGATTGATTAAGTGCCAACGTGACAGATGGTGAGTCCATCGCCGTCTCAGGCACTATACATACGTCTTTGAACTATTTCTCATACATATGCAGGTTTCCTCACGATGTTTTCCTCACGGTAAAGCACGTGGTGTGTAATCACTGTATATAAGTTTTTTAGAAAAACTCATTGGCAGGTCCCGCTGGGATTCGAACTTGCGTCGCTTGCGTAGCAGGCGACTGCTCTAACCCCGAGGCCACCACGGCTATATACATACATCTATATTTATATCTATACACATTAATAAATTTGAAATGTATGTTTGTAATTCCAAAATAGCAGCTTGTCACTAAATGGATATGAAAGTATACTGCCTTAAAAAAAAAACATTTTTTTTTGTCTGTTTGCTTAGGCTAATCTCCGAAACGACTGAACCGATTTTAACGGGACTTTCACTGGCAGATAACTAATGTTACAAGGAGAAACTAAGGCTAATTTTTCCGCCGGTCGCCCATGAAATTAACTCTACGCGGGTAAAACCACAGGGCACAGCTAGTATTAAAAAAGAACAATGTTTTTAACGTTCAAGCAGTAGTAAGTACGTAAGTGAGTTCGAACGCAGTCATTTTTGAGATCCCGTAAGGGGCGAGCGCGAACAAATAAGTGCACAGTTATCTTCACTATTTTCGCTAAGCGCTTATTACTTGTTACGGCACCTGCTCATATTTGACCACCCGCCACCCGACGTCGAGTCTGATGCTAAATAACGCGGTAGGCGACTGCTCAAACGCCATGGCCACCACGGTTTTTTTTCAAAAATAGTCAACGAAATTGGTATATTCGTAGAAATATACGTACTGTAAGAACACCGAGTAAAAATGCAATGTTGTATGAGCGTTGTCGAGTCGTCCGACCGATCGATATGTTGTGACACGTGATGCGTTGATGTCTTTCATTCGAGTGACATGTTAACTCTACTCAAAGATATACCTTTGATATTTTCCCATATATTTTATTCTGAGGCCCCAGAATTATAAAACATTGATTGCAACAATTATTCCACTCTTAAAGACAAACACATAGTCAAAGTCAAAGTCAAAAATATCCTTATTCGATTAGACTTTTTACAGAGTACTTTCAAACCATCAGAGTGATATAATTATACAGAATTATACATGCTACCGCCAGGCTTGGAAGGTTGCTTTAACTGAGAAGAACCTGGCAAAAAAATCGTTAATTACTCTTTTCAAAAATATTAAACAATTTTAAAAATACAATATAAATCACTTAAGAAATATAAGCCCATGGACACAGTTCCAATGCACAAATGTCGAAATGTCGTGTCATGTGAAATGTCCAAATAGAACACATCTTTCATGATATAGTATATGAAGCCGTTTCAAGGACTAAACAGGCAAACAGAGAAAAAAAGAAATTGTTTATTTTTTTGTCAGTACCGTATATTCTTGCAGTTAGTAAAAAGCTATTATTTTGGAGTCACTTCAATTTTATTTATCTGTATCGATTCTGAATACAACAACGCAAGAACAATTAAACAAATTATAAGGTTACAAAAAATGTACATGTAGGTATTGCCTATTGTACGTAACTCTGTGACTCGGCAGCTTACTAGCCGCTTTATTATGCAAAAGTGATTCAAACCAATGGTTAAGATGGTATCGCATATTCGAAGAATGACCTTACTTTGGGACTGTGACTGTGTTATTTGTATACAGTAGCCCCTGTCTAGTCACGATTTTACTGGTGAAATTAATGTTAATGTTACGTGACGTCACCGTCGTCACATCTTACTACAATGAGTAACACTGCTGCCTACCACGACATTTTAAAAACCATCCTACGCTACGCTACTTGGTCTTAATAACTAAAAGTACTAGGGCGCTAGAATTTAAAGGAAGTATTTTCGCGCCTTCAAATCTACACAACTATTATAAAGAGTGTGAACTTTGTGTGTATGTTTGTAATGAATAAACGCAAAAACTACTGTGCCGATTTCAAAAATTCTTTCACTATTGGAAAGATACATCATCAGTGAGTAACATAGGTTTTATTTCATCCCCGTACTCTCAGGGGAACGGAAACTACGAGGGTAAAACCTAGTGACGTTCGCTAGTTAGTAATATAGTAATTATATGCTCCGAGGAATACTTTAGGTGCGTTTTATTGGTTGCACTTCAAAGTTCCTCTTCGAGGAATAACCCGTTAACTTTACAAACTTACTTTTTCAAAGGTGCGTATATATAAAAAAAATGTGGACACGACATTCAAATATCGTATAAAAATAACGATAATTATACATCTGTAAGTTCGGAATCATAGTTTTCTTTAATTTATTTTAAATTAAAACTCAGCTGTACTTAAATCTATTTACTTACTGGTATCCAGCGTAAATGGTAACATTTTTTGCCCTGTCAAACTTGACAGTGACAGATATTAACATATATAATGTGACTTAACTACCGGTTTAAATTTCACGTTGATTTAAATCTATGTGTAATATCTTTAAACGAGCAATTCTTGCATATACATATATACAATCTGAATCTCGGAAACGGCTCCAACGATTTCCATGAAATTTTGTGTGGTTTCAGGGGCAACAAATTAATATAGCTAGGTTTCGTCTTCAGAAAACATCGTGTTAACCATGTTTTCACAATATGATTACAGTACGAAGGTAAATTTCGCCGACATATGTCAAGCTATGATAGCTGAGACTGGAGGCTTCCAGCCCATCGGGTAACGAAATTAGACTATACACCTGTTCGAGCCCAAATGACACCGGTCCGGGTTTTTTCTGTTTTTTTAGCTTTATTATGAGAAAACGTTAAGTTTTTTTCATTTGTGGGAAAAGGTTTAGTTTTTTGGGTGAAAAAGAATCCTAGCACAGCTCGATCATCCAGGTTCTCGAAGATTTTACAGGTTTATGCATGTAAATCCTATAATAACCGTTTATAGCACTTTACGGCAATATCATAAAACGTTTCACGGAACAACCGCAAATAAATTGGTAAAACACATAAAAGAAACTGATCTAACGAATAAACTCATTTTGAAATGCTTTTCACAAATTAAATAACGCTTTAAAAAGTCAATTCAGGTCAACGCATAAAAATGACCTTTGTCCTTCAAATCACAAAGAATGGACGCTGATTCACAAAAGCTTTGGTCATTTGTATAGAAATAGTATTGACTACCCCAACGTGACTAAGCACTAGGTCACCGGCCGATGCTAACTAATCGCCTGAAAGCCTCCGCATACCGGATATTGCAAACCACAGGAAGTGCCTGTAAAAGGCGATGCGGGTAAATCAGGACAATTTTATATGGTGATTAATAGCGTTAGGATATGCATTATGTTCACATATGGGTCGAATAAGGAAATTGGATTCGTCGGTTGATCTGGTGACCTAGTGGTCGGTTCATCCACCTTCGAAAGGGTCATCGAGATAGTTAAATCTTTTCACCAAAGAAGTGTTGCTTTTAAAGCTTTACGCCTGGCTTCGCCCGGTTAAGCAGAAATAACTCCCGGAGTTCAATCTGCAAGAGACACTAAACAAAAAAAAAACAAAAAAAAAACTCACTATCCATACGTCTTTTATTATTTTCTCTGTATATAGGTTTTCGCTTGATATTTTCTATCACAATTAAGCCCATGGAGTGACATTCAAAATTCAAACATTTCATAAATATTTATTAAACAAAACTCATTGAACTTGATTTTAAGGGTAAAAAATAGGACCCTATTACAAATACTTCGCTGTCCTTCTGTCTGTCTGTCCGTCTGTCACGAAGCTGTATGTCATGAGCCGTTAGACAAATTTTGCGGATGATGTATTTCTATTGTCGCTATCACAACAAATATTTATTGGGACTCCTATACTACAATCGTGATTTCTTTTGCAGTTTTTAAAAATCATTTTATAAAACCCATCGTGGCTGATTTTAAAGCTTTAATTTACTACCATTTTCAAATACTACAAAATAAATTTAAAATTCTGGACCCCGTATACGTGTTAGGCAAGTTGAGTAGCGAAAGAGGATTATGATTTGTCCCAAGTCAAAAATAGTGACCGCTTCAAAGTAGTCGCAATGTAGGTAAAGACTCCAATTTGGATCACACCGCAACACTGCCGTAACATACATTTAAGTACGTTAAGGAAAATATGACCGTAATTACAGCAGCTATTACGGCCCCGCCTTTCCGTAACGAATGCAACATTTGGGTGTGCCAAATACAGGGAAATGGGAATTCAACTATTTTACTTCTTGTTATTTTACAAACATTAAATTACGATATGTTTCGTATAGTTTTATGCATCTTATCATGCCTTTAAACGAGCAATTTCGGAATCTGAATCTCGGAAACGGCTCCAACGATTTTCATGAAATTTTGTGTGTAGGGAGGGGGTTTCAGAGGCAAATAATTTATTTATCAAGGTTTCATTTGGACATCGTTTTGACCATGTTTTCGGGTACTGAAAAACTCACAAAATATCTTTACAATACGACGGTAAATTTCGCCGACATCTGTCAATTTATGATAGCCTACGAGGCGATAACGAAACTATATTTTTTTCGTTTTATTTTGTCATTGAAAAGAAACCGAGCACAGCTCGGTCAACCATGTACTGAATTATAATTTGGGGTGTCATATTATGGGACTTTTAATTTTGAGCAAAAGCCCAATATCGTTCCTTGGACTGCAAACTGGAGAACAATTTTGCACACCACTCCAATGTAAAGAGCCGTGGTGGCCATGAGGTTTGAGCAGTCGCCTGCTACGCAAGCGACGCAAGTTCGAATCCCAGCGGGGCCTGTACCAATGAGTTTTTCAATACCTCTGCCTACCTCTTAGCATACGTATTGCTGAAGTCGGTCAAAAGGATTCGACGCAGATAATTTCTAACTATCGTGGCCGTTGGCACCAGCTATGAAATTGAAGTATAATAACCTCTAAAGATGTTAAAGTATGGCACATTATTACGGAAACACATAATCATATTAATCCATAAAAACGCTGTTTCGCTGGTCTAACAAGCCTCTGAGCACATCATATTAACGGCATTGCATTCATATAGCCGCTTGGGTCTCTACCTTGCTAAGTGTATTAGCAAGTTTCCATCCACTATAAACTTTAGCTTCGAGTCGCAAGACCTGATTAAACTGGGTTCGTTGATACATTTTATTAATTAAAGCAAAATCCTCAAACGTAAATAATTAATGCGATCATGACAATAATAACTTGTAGACTCGCAATCTAATCGCAGAAAGAGCAACCCTTAAAATGTCTACAGGTGCGCCAACAAGTCATAAGAGTTTAGCGGATGGCTAAAGACGGCATAATGTTTTCTTTATTAAAAAAAGGAACTGAAAATTATCTGACTATGAGACCGCAATGATCATATTTTAAGGGTAGACCGTCATTTCATAGAGACATCGTGTCACCCAACATTTTTCTAAAATTATTAGGATGTGTTCGTCTCGTAGTGCGACAAGTGGTAACCAACGCACGCGTATTGCCTCGTATTGCAAGCTAATATAGTCTATGGCAACCACTTACCATAAAGTGGGCCGCATGCTTCATCATCCTTCAGCCCATATACCAAGTTATTTGGGGTCGGTGAATTTGTTCTTCTCTTCCATTTATCTCTATCAGCCGTCAATCTGTATGGGAGTGATCCCATTCTAGCCATATCATCTTTCACACAGTCCATCCATCCTCCATCCGCTGGTATGCTTGTAGTATTAATAAACATTACTGAACTGTGCAAAGTTCATATCAAATACGACATAAGTATTTGATACAGAGACACTCGGAATACTCATCGAACGTATTTTTTTACGACTAGCTGAGACACTGGTCCTCCAAGCGGTTGGTTGCCTACCTCTTGGTCGAAGGTTGGTGCTAATGTTGAGAACGGTTGTAACATAGAAACATTGATCTCTTTTCATTACATGAACATTGTAATCTACTAACCTTGATTTTAATAGCTATTGATTATATCTTAAAAGATCCTCTATCATAATCGTTTTTCACTCTGTCTAAAAATCTATAATATATATTTTTTTAAAAGAGTAATTGTTGAGTTTCTTGCCGGGTTCTTCTCAACAAAAGCTACCTTCCGAACCCGGTGGTAACATTTTTAATCATGCATGTCCTTCTGACGATTTGAAAGTACTTTGTAAGAAGTCTAAACAAATAAAGATATTTTGAATTGAATTGAACTTGAATTTGAAATTGAATAAGCACTCAGCGAAGTATTTTCATTCGTCGTTGTCGTTGTTCTCTCTGAACTTATACCATGCTTTCGTTAATTTATCGCAATTACTTTAATATTCCTTGCAACGCTTTATACAACTTAGGCGTGTCTCAATAGAATATAATTTGAATGGAAATACAATTCTAGTTTAGTTGAAACAAAATGTTTTATTAACTATGTCCAGATCAGGGATTGCTTAGAGAACCCTGATAGATATGAACTATTGATATAGTTGCAGATTATTGTTAAATCTTCTTATACCCGTATTGACAATTTATTTATATTGTTTACGTAATGTTCCCTTTTGGAAACAGCACAGTTAACTAACTAATGAATACAAAACTAGTGCATCTTTCTTTTAGGAAAGTTTAGCTTAACAAAGAATGGGTATTACTACAGTATTACATAACATCCACCTTGAGCGTGCAATTATTTTATCGACCCATTCTGACCGCACACTTCCTATGTATCTTTTCAACTGTAAGTTAGTTACAATCTAAATTAGGGTTAGATAATAAGTGAAAGATTTGAGATTTGATTTAATTTACCAAACTCACAAGTTTTTTATGCGAATTAATGAATGGAGGGGGAAGTTGGTGAATAGTTTCTACAGAAAAAAATGTTTCATATTTTAAAGTCCCATGTTTATAGGCGGCGAGCATATTGCCTATATTCAAAATTTATTTGATTAAAATTCTTACAAAGTGCTTTCAAATCGTCAAAAGGATACGAAAAAATACATTATACAGGATTATAAATTCTACCACCGGATCAAATCGAAATCGAAGGTTGCTTTTGTTGAGAAGTACCCGGCATGAAACTCAACGATAAGTCTTTAAAATGTTTAATTCTTACCGTATCATGAATAAGCCCATGGACAATTGTCAAAAAAAATATTACTAAAACATTACACATATTGATTAACATGACAAATTCCAGCTAGTCAAAGCAAAGATCAAAATATATCAATATTAATTAATTGTATCACAAGTACATTAACCGGGCACTAATCGAGACTCAAGGAAATTACCGATAAAAAAACCCAATAAAATAACCCAACACTGGGTTCGAAGGATCAAACCCGATCTCGTATTCCAAAAGGCAGTCTGCAGTAGGTTTTGTCGTTGGTAAAAAGCCAACCGTAGTTACATCCCACTGAGATTTAAAGCCACGTATTGGAGTACCACGATACGTATATGAATATTCTGAATGCCGAATCATGTATAAAATTTGTTTTTAATATATTGTTGCAGACCAACGGTATGACAGCCCTCATGTACGCGGTGAAGGATAATAGAACATCATTCGTGGAACGACTCATCGAATTAGGATCTGATGTTGGTGCCAGGAACAATGTAAGTAAAGTTTTTTACGTCTATTTGAAACCAACATATGCTCACGCCTGTATTCCCCGAAGAGGTAGGCAGAGGTGTTGTAATCACAACACCCACTTTTCACCGAAGATGATTAAGTGCCAACGTGACAGATGGTGAGTCCATCGCCGTTACAGACACTTTACATAAGTCATTGAGTTACTTCTCAGAAATATGCAGGTTTCCTCACGATGTTTTCCTTCACCGTAAAGCATGTGGTGTGAAATCACTGTACATAAGTTTTTAAGAAAAACTCATTGGTACAGGCCCCGCTGGGATTAGAACTTGCGTCACTTGCGGCTCTATGATTTTTATGACAAAATAACTAAGAACAGATACCGTCTCGTGTTTTGAGCGCTAACCTTGAGTGCGTAGTAGTAATATTTTGAGCTGAGCGCTCTAAGCTCGTGCCGCCACGTGTATGAACCTGAAAAATGAAGTTATGTACAAGTGATACACAGAATTCAGACCTGTGTCTTTGGGTATGGTACTCAGTAAGCTGACATTATGTACATCACCTAGCTAAGCTAGGTGCCCTTAACTATATTCCTCTGCCGCCAATTCGTTACACTCACATTACGTGTGACCCAAGTTTTTATCTATACATCTAAACACATAATACACTTAATTAAATATGCAACAATAATTGGGTCCGCTTTATTCGGGGTATTCACTTAGCTATTTTATTTACAACCAGAAACATAAAAATCTTTTCTCTCAAGTCATTCTGACATTTTGTTTCAAATCACTTTTTAACAATATTTGAATTTAATATAAATAAGAAACATTATAGCGAAAGAACTACCGCTACATGTCTGTTTGTAATTACAAAATAACAGCTTTTCACTAAATGCATATGAAAGTACTTATAAAAACAATTTTTTATTTTATTTCTCTGCCTGTATGTCCGTCTGTCTGTCTGTCTGTTTGTTACAGCTAATCTCCGAAACGGCTGGACCGATTTAAACGGGCCTTTCACTAGCAGATAGCTAATGTTAGAAGGAGTAACTAAGACTTATTTTAATGAAATAACACACATGAAATTAAGTCTACGCGGGTGAAATCGCAGGCACAGCTAGTAATCATATATTATTCTGGAGAAGATAATACCCCTCATGTCGTAGCAAACGTCCCACTTAGAAAGTCTTGAATGAATGATTGTTTCGACCGATTACGGCCATGGCGACCACTTTGACGCCTAGTCGGATAAAAAGCGCTGACGCACTCGAAAATGGCTCCCTCCTGACGCCGTCCGAGGCACGTCCTTATTGATCCTGACGACGATATCACATTGCTTCAGCAAGCAATGTCTCAAAAGCACACACCACACTGACCATTATTCCGTCCTAGCCGGCGAGGCTCGTCGCGAACTCTACGTCATCGTCCCCCCTGTCCTCTGCTAGGGCCGGCCGGCGCGCGCCGAGCCACTAGCCTTAAACATGTCCCTAAATAATACCACTCAGATCCAGCTCTCTAGCTCATCCCCCAGCAACGCCCTAAGCCGAGGTCCAAGCGGGGTGCCCTTAGCTGTGTTGCTTAGTTTTTAAGTTTAAGCTCCTCTGAATGCCCTTGGGTCTCGCTTTTAGTCCGGTTAAGTGGAGTCCAGTGGAGGTTACTCCGCCCTACCAGCTGCGAAATACCCTATCGTAAAAAAAAAGAAGATGACTATCTTCATAGTGAAGCTCCGTGCACTCTGAGGGCACGTAAGTATGCCGTTCTCATAATTGTATGCTATGGCATCGAGCCTGAAAGTCTTATGCTTAGAAAGTCTAATTGCTACCAGCCTAGGTTAGGGCTTCCTAGAGGAACCTTGGAATAATATAATATTTAATTCCAACATTTATTGAATTTATGTAACCGTCACGTGGTTTATTCGGCGTCTTACTAGTGCCGTACATTTTAGGGATGTTCATTTTATTTTGAGTTGATTTTCGCATCGGATTGTATGCTGTTGAGACGATAGTGGATAGAGCGTTTTTCCACATAAATATAAACTCATATTTACTATTACAATATGAGAAATGGCCTTAAACACTATAAAAAATAATCACTTTATTCAAAATATTCTAAAACATTTTTTGCTTAGAAACTAGAACCAAAAAATTTGAATGATTCGATTCGCCAAGTTTTTGAATCGATTCGCTTGAAGTTAACAATTAAACAAAAGATTTAAAAAAATGCTACACTGCAGTCACTAAACATCGAATGGCAACGTGCATCCCTAGAACATTTGTGACATTTGACAAATTCTTGGTACAATCGTTTGTGTAGCTGGACGTTAACTAGTGCGTGGGCGTCACTTCTGAAGGCGGTGCGACCTATATATTAAGCTGGGCTCAAATTAGAACTAAATGCGAGTAATAAATACAAGTTATTAGCATTAATTACGTGTTAGGGAGTCTTCACAAGAAACCTTCTAACGGAATCATTAATTTAGCTTGAAAAATGCAAATGGTTTGGCACGAATCTAATAACAATTCTGTGTAAATTCATTGTGATTGAACACTTTTAAAAGGAACTCTGAAACGTCACAACTGATTGACACACTGGTTTTTCTCAGTAAAAGCAACCTTCCGAACCTAGCGGTAGTATGTATAATCCTGTGTAATCGTGTCTTTCTGACGATTTGAAAGTACTTTGTAAAAAGTCTAATCGAATAAGGATATTTTTTATTTTGATTTTGAATGCATAACTTCAAAGATATTTGAAAGAACACAGGACTTACGCAGACAGAGACTGCGAGGAATGCGATGCGCGAATGCGAGGTATTTCAAAAATCGAAACAATCGGAGTCGGTAAAATTTTCCATTGAGTCTACTCCGATTCGATACCGAAAACAATCGCTATGCATTGACATATTAAAACAATCGTGATTAACCTCTCGTCATCGCGCATCACTACTCGCCATTAGATGAGAAAAAATATTAATGAGGTGGATTATTTATTATTTATCAAAATAACTAGTTTGGTGTACATCACCCTTTAGAGTACTGAGTTACTCGCGGCTACTGGCACCTGCCCACTAGAACGTCGATAACAGTCGTGAATATGGTCACAGTATTACAACTATTACGAGACTGCAGTACGAATTCAAATGAAGCTTTCAATGACAATAGAATTTTTTGTATTAACTTGTTGATATTCAATAACATAACTATAGCATAAGGAACAGGGATAGGCAAAGAGTCGAAATTTCGCTTATATTAAAGTCCCATGTAATGGAAGGCGAGCCAATTGCCATCTACGGGGTATTAATGCAGACTCCAACCTGCTACTAGGTAATTACAGATAGAAAGACCGCAATAATACTTTGCCCGAATAGGGGATCGAACACTCGTGTTATGCAGTAGCGCTTGCGACCACTAGTCCAACGAAACAGTCTGACACCATCCCAGAAGGGTCCCCGAAGGGGTAAGCAGAAGTGCTGTAACAACACCCACATTTCACCGAATATGATTAAGTGCCAACATGACAGAAACATATGCAGGTTTCCTCACGATATTTTCTTTCACCTTGATATCTCCACTCGTATTTAGTTTTTTAGAAAAATCATTGTTACAGGCCTCGCTAGAATTCATACTTGCGTCACTTGCGTATCAGGCGACTGCTAAACCCCCGCCACCACGGCTCATATGACATATCTGATGTCGAATACAAATAATAAGTAAATAAATCAAAGGTGGTTCTTTATACACAGTGGCACCAAAAAGATAAGTACATAGTGCCGTGCACGGAACATAGCTGCTTTCAAACAAAGGGTATGACTGCGACTGAAAAACTACAAGCTAGACAATGCTAATGTTGGGGAAACATATGAAGTACGTACAATGTTTTCAAACAGGGATATGGTGGTACCAGAATACTAGATTATTGCTTTATTTTGTTGAATAAAAACTTAATCTATTGCATCTATTATCAATTACGTCTATTACAGTCTATAACAGATAAATAAAATTGAAGTGTATCTCTGTCTGTTTGTTCTGGTAAAATTTTGGCGTTCCAAAACGAGGCTGGACTAGTTATCAGAATAAGGAACAGGAGGCCCCCTGTTCCTTATTAAGAACTTCTGAGGTTTGACGTAACATTTTGGTACCGAAAAATTTAAAGATCATAGTTGGCCCCCATTAGAGGAGCTCGTGGCACAGTTGCTATTGCGCATATCATTCGATCAGCGAAGTTAAGCAACCCTAGCCCTAGGCAGTAATTGGATGGGTGACCGCCCGAGTTTCCTCCGTGCCTCGGAGAGCACGTTAAGCCGTCGGTCCCGGTTGCCAATTTATCATCTTTGGCAATCGTTACAGGTCAGTTGGAGGCCTAAAATAGTCTGACAACTGGTTTAACCCAGATCACAGATTTTCCTCGTAAAAAGGGGTTGCGAAGGTCAGATGGCAGTCGTTTCGTATAAAAATCAGGTGATCAGCCCCATTGGGTTGAATCACGTGCCGACCCCAACAATGTATGGGATAAGGCCAGGGAGATGATGAGTTGGCCCCCATTAGTTAAAACTATTACAAGTAGAAAACTTCGTGAAAATAGGTGTCTCTCGGGATCGTGAAACGAAGCTGGCAGCATTGCCACGTTGAATAGCAATAATGATTCTCTGAGAGAGAAAAGTCATATTTATTATTACATTTAACTAGATTACTCAAATAATGATAATACAAATAATATTTTATAATTCACACTGTAAATTATCTTCGATACAACGTTTTAACGTAAAATCATTACAATTTTCTTTTAAATTATACATTCATTGACCATTGTTCTTTCACACGCAAAACGGGGATTACGTCTTACTCCAGTTGGAAAATGTTATTAAAAGTAAGACAAACTTGTATAATCATCCTTATATCTGATTTTAATAAAGTTTCAATCCGATTGCGAGGAAGTTTAAATGTCTTAATTTCCTGAATGTAACTGTGGCATCGGATATCTGAGATCAGTGTTGTGAATCACATTGATAACATGCACGTTACGGCACGCTTATTATTTACAATCTTAATATATATAAATCTCGTGTCACAATGTTTGTCCTCAATTTAATGACCACTTAACCGATTATAATAAAATTCGCACACCATGTGCAGTTCGATCCAACTTGAGAGATAGGATAGTTTAAATCTCCAATTATAGTCGCAATTTTAATTTATTGCTAAATTATATAAAAATCTATGCGGGTGAAACCGCGGGGCCACAGCTAGTGTTATATAAAATTGCGAAAAAATTTGAAACAAAAATCATAGAATGTCTGTATTAAAACAAGCTGTAGCCCGCGGCTTCACCCATTCCCGTGTGGCTTTATTTCGGAATCTCAATTTTTTTTAATAAGCTTAAGTTAGTCCTTATAATATCAGCTATCTGCTACTGAAAATACCGTTGGTAAAGTTGTTGTTGATTAGCTGGAACTAACATACAGACAGGAAGAGAATTATATTATTAATAGTAATATTGGCTTTCTTATGTACATAAGTGCCGTACCTATATGCTTTTAGTGATAACCTGTTAATTTGGAATAACAATCACTTACGTATAAGTATTGATCTAAAACTTTCATAAGACTGTTACGAAGGGTTAGACAGAGATGCTATAAACAATCACTTTTCACTGAAAATGATTATCAGTGGTAGATGGTAAGTCCATCGCTGTCTCAATCACTTCAATTTGAAGATCTAAGTATTTTATTAATATTTTTTCACTTTTTAATCCAAATTTAATCAAAAATCCACGTCCTTCAAGTTACGCGGAAATCTGTCAAGTGTAGAAGCAACTCCGGGAATTGTTCCATTATCATCATCATCATTCTGCCCTTATCCCATGTTATTTGTGGTCGGCTCAGTGTGTTGATATCTTCCATTTCTCTCTATGAGCCGTCATTCCTGTATGCACTCCCATTCTAACCCTATCATCTTTCACACAATCCATCGTTTCTTAGGTACTCCTTCCTTCCTTCTTGGATGACGGGTTGTCCACTTCCCTCTATGATGGTTGAGGAGGCCAATGGCTGGCATTCATGTCATACTTGTGAACAGGTGCTGCTTGTGGGGGCTGGTCATCTCAAGCTACGCATTCAGTTATAAGTAGATGTACTAGATTTTTAATTATGTAAATTTTTATCGACATTTGTGCATTGGAACTTTGTCCATGAGCTGACGTTTCTTAAATTATTTATTTCGTATTCTTTAAATTGTGTAATATTTTTGAAAAGAGTAATTACTGAGTTTCTTACCAGGTTCTTCTCAGTAAAATCAACCTTCCGAACCTGGCGGTAGCATGCATAATCCTGTATTTACATTCAGACGATTTGAAAGTACTCTGTAAAATGTCTAATCGAATAAAGATATTTTTGACTTTTTTTTTACTTCCTTCCCCTGGACTCAGGGAATTATTTATGCTACCGTAATGATTGGGAAATTACCATAATTTGATCGAACGTTTCACCTGCAAAGCTTTTCCTCGATAAACTGCACACGCTTCGGCAAGTTTTTCTCAATAGCTAAACGCATTAATCAAACAACTCTAATTATAACACCGTGTGTTTGCGCGATGCAAATGTCTAGAGGGAGTCAAGATTGCACGCGATCTAGGGTGCAGGAAAAATTATACTCTACTTGGAACATGTATCGTATGTGTATAGGGAAAATAATTTCCGCTTTAAACTAGTAATATGTAGGCATGGTTTTAAAATTTACAATGTAAAAACGTAATAGAAGCCATACACTTAGGGTGTTATGACAAAATTTGATGATTTACAGCGATTATTTAATATTATAGCAAGCTTTTTGAGATAAGTTAGAAGGAGAAGTTTTCTCTATTCTCAAGTAAAAGTCACATGACGAGGTTCAAGGAAAACATCATGAGCAAACCTACATCAAGACGCATGTGTAATAACCTCAGCCGCGTTATTCACTAAGGTTTCTCAGCGTCGCACTCGTCGTCGAGTGCCGGTTTTAAAGAAACGAAATTGAACCTTATCCTCTATGTATTATGTATAAATATCCTAAGATTGAAACCAACGCTCGTCGTCGAGTTCGACGCTGAGAAAGTTAGTGATGAACGCGGCAGGTTACAATCATGTGTCACGTTAGCATCTAATCATCTATGTAACAAATAGCTGTGCCTACACCTTCTGTGAAGGCGTGAAGTAAGACTTCAGTAGAGATTTCTCGACTCTTATGAATTCGCTTCTACCCAACTGCTCAAATTAATTGCTCAACTAGTTGAGCAGGACAAAGTTAATATTACCGAACATTTTATGCTCTATAGCTAATCTTTTTTGTGCTGAACTTACTCAAAGTATAGACATAGACCATATCTAACATCCTTAGAACACTGTCTGCTACACGGTAGGAAATAAAATAAGACTTTCGTGATCCGACACCAATTAATTTTACACACATACATACATAATATGCTTACGCCTATATTCCCTGATAGGTTAGGCAGAGGTGTTGTAATAACAACGCCCACTTTTCACCGAAGGTGATTAGTGCCAACTTGACTGATGGTGAGTCTATCACCGTCGCAGGCACTATAAATACATCTTTAAATGAATTCTCAGACATATATATGCAGTAGTCCTTATAAGTTTTTAGAAAAACTCGCACAGGCCTGCTCAGACGACTGCTCAAGTACAATGGCCACCACGGCTCAATTAATTTAATTGTAATTTAATCATGCATCTTGTCTTCAGGACAACTACAATGTGCTCCACATATCAGCCATGTACTCGAGGGAAGACATTGTCAAGCTGCTGCTCTCCAAGCGAGGAGTGGACCCTTTTGCTACAGGAGGGGTAAGATTCAAACCATGACTAGACCAACTTGGACTAAAACTATGTCCATCCCTTTTGAAATCCGAACCACAAAAAGAGATGGAACTACTTTTTATCCAAGGATTATCTTAGGCGTATCCCTTGGGTAGATTTTGTCAGGTTCCAGGGGATCTATCCGCTTTCTCAAAAAACAAAGTTTCGGTCAAATGGTCGCAAAGTTCCTACCATGGAACCTGGTCTGATAGAAAATCCTTTGCTGCTTAGAATATCTAAGCCTAATTTAATTAAATTATTAAATGTGTTCGTAATCTCAAGATTCCTAAGTTTCGTTTTCGGAGAAAGACCCCCTGGGCTCGCATTTGATCCATAGCGTAAAACTAATCAAGCATTACAAATAATTTATCACGTCTATGGCAAATCAAAAATGATATTAAGGTCGTTTTTCAAATTGAATAATCCTTCTCGTATTCAGTACCGTCGCGTCGTTAGCGAAATTGATTGATTGAACTTTGGTTAATTGCCTCTTTTGTTTCATAGAGCCGGCAACAAACAGCAGTCCATCTGGTGGCAAGCAGACAGACCGGTACAGCCACCAGCATCCTCAGGGCTCTCCTCACGGCTGCTGGAAAAGACATACGACTGAGGGCCGATGGTGTAAGTGTTCCTAAATATACAGTCTTGATTCAAAATAATTATCACATCCAATTTCATGTGTTACTAATGTTTTTAGGTTTAGGTTACTTGGAAGACTAAGTAAATAAGGTATCTTGACAGTTTAAATGTTGTTAATCTTAATAGATCGAATGAATTGTGATATAGAATATCTGAACGTCAGAAAAATGTATAAACCAAATACCTATATTTTTCTGACGCTATCGTCCAAGACAAGATTTCTCAACTTTTTATGAGGTCCAGAATAGATATGCTAATGTATGCCTATTTATTTATGTTATAAGGGACGAGCCTACAGTCATTAAACGGTCACTAATCCAGCCTCCGGGCTGCTACTGGCAAATTGTAGATGGAAAACCGAATAGTTAGTTTAGTTTTGACCTAAATAACATCCATTCCATATAACAAAAATAACGTTAAATTATTGTAACGGTTGAAACGAATGACTCCCTTCGTATTGAAGGGTTGTTATAACGTAAATACTCCCTTGGTTTTATTTGTATGAATGAGATTTTCCGTAGTGAAAATAAGAAAAATATATTTATTTATAACATAAAATAAATTCTACCTATAGAAGCAACCTTCTGAAGAAACACTTGATGTTAATTTTAATTACACGAGTAACTGACCTTTTATAACAGAATATATATGCGCAGTATTGGATTAAATTTATATTTTTGACAATTCATAGCCGCGTATGTGTTATTCTATAATAAGCCATATTAATGCAAAGTTTCTTCAAAATCCATTCTGTACTTTTTCATGAAAGAGTAACAAACATGTACATACGTACATTGTTATAAACTTTCGCGTTTATAATATTTGTAGGACTAGTAGGATTAAATAGAAGAGAAGTCGGTTTTGAAACAAAGTTTGGAATAAACTGCGAACCCTGACACTTGAAACTTCGGCGTTGGAAATAAGATAGACATCCATAGTTGCATTCAGTGTAGCTTTAGTCACGAAACAGAGTTCATTTACTCGTCTGCCGGTGCGTCGGCTGATGAGTACTTATCTCTACGTCGACAGCTACTAGCGGGTCTACTACAGCGAATCAAGCTCGTTCGTAGTAAATATCAAACAGTAATCGTCCTAAATCAATAATTTTGGAGGTTCTTGTCACGTTATGTCGGCGTAGAGGCGATCACGAGGATGCAGTGTCGCGTGCAGCCGCCGCGCCTGGCACCGACAGGAACTCCCCAAAACAACCCCCACACAACCTGTAAACAGCCCCCCATTCACACCCACACCCAAACATACCAACACTACTTCTACCCACAACTCCGGATTAGCTTGACGCACCACGTGGCACAACACGCATTAATCTGAATAATATTAATTACCCCACCACTCCTGCAATACCAATCTGTTTCCGTCCAAGGCTGGCGTTAAGGACGCGCCGATACCGCCGAGCCACCCCATACGAATAGAAACTAGCTAATTATCCGGCGAGCTTTAGCCCCCGAGCAAACGTCACAGCGCGAATTTGCAATGCAAATCATTTGCGGAATATTAGTTATAACGTCGGCACTGAAATTCAAAATTACTAATTTTAATACAATAAGTCTCAGTCGGTCCCTCGTCACGAGTAGGGGAAGGCTGGTTCACCATGGCCTCACACTTTACGTTTCGGATTTAATTCACATGGAGGACCAAGTACGTATCTAAGGCGAGCGTACATCACTATACACAGAAATTGTTTCGAGCTGAGTGAGGTGGCATATCGATTATCCATAGTGGCGTATCGTGGAAGATTGCGATGCACATAAGTCGGATATTGTCTGTGTCATAGATTTGAAGCTATTCGTGCAGTTAGCCGGCGCGGCGGGGTAGCGTGAGTTGTGTGTGCTCGGTGCATCTTGCGGTATGGGGGAGGAAGGCAGAGAGACCCCTCGGAGCGCCAACCTCAGCTTCAGGATGGGCACGCGCAGCCCGCCTGCCACCTTACAGCCCAAAGACCTGCAGAAGCTGGAGCTCAGCTTTATAGAGCTGAACAAGGAGCGCGCTCGCCAGAAGGAATGGAAAAAGCTAATACGCGACCTGGTGTTCCAGAGGGGGAAGATCCCGCTGCTGCTGGCAGTAGAAGCCGGCAACCAGAGCATGGTCCGCGAGCTCCTCAGCGCGCAGACCGCCGAACAGCTCAAGGTACGTTTGCGACTGCAACTTATTTATAGCAATAATGCACAGGTATGTAAAATATATGAAACGCGGCAGGTGCATGCGTGTAGTTACTTGCATAATGCAGTGTATGTCTTCTTTATAATACTTCCGCATTGTACCGTTACAAATGACGTTCACTTTAACTAATTCATGTAGAAGGTTGTGTCTGTGTTGAATAACGAGGACTAGCCTTTATTTAGAACAATGAAAACAAAAAGGTCAATTTTGCATTTTGTATTTTATTAACTCCTTATTTTTTATCCAGGGATTTTTTGCATGGTATAGCGATATGGTATACCGATAAGACCTATCGGTACAATGCGCTTTGAGCAATATTTAAATTCGACATAAATATGAGTTAAGTTCTTGGAAGCACGAAAGAAATTTTCCTTATCGGAAGTATGTTATCAAAAAAAAAAAATACTTCAGTAGTTTTTACAAAATACAAATCACTACCTCCGCTTCCTTTTAGGCTTACATTCAAACGAAGTACTAATCTAAACATATTAGATATCTAAAAGTATACAATGTTAAGGTAGCTTAGTATATATATATTTGCACAACATAAATCTTGATCAAATATTCCATTAACTTAAATCCATAGCCGTTGTTGTGTCAATGCAATCAAATCTTCCTAATTTCATATATCCATGTAATTAATCCAACCTCATCCACCAACCCGCGAGTGTGCTGCAGGCGTCGACGCCAGCGGGGGACACAGCGCTCCACCTGGCTGCTAGGAGACGTGACGTGGACATGGCACGGATCCTGGTGGACTATGGAGCTGTGGTGGACGCCACCAGCGGAGCAGGACAAACCGCCTTGCATATAGCCGCCGCGGAAGGAGACGAACCTCTCGTCAAATACTTCTACGGCGTTCGAGCGAATGCTGCTATAGCTGATAACGAAGGTCGGTTTTTATTCCAATTATTAGAACTTTTTAAATTATTAAAGATCTATAGAACCCTATGGGCGCTTGCAACACCTGTTACTCCAGCAGACTTTTGCCATTAGCACCTCTTCAAGGAAAATTTGAAACCATACTTATTGCAGAATCACAAGACAAGGAGAATGTATTTTTTCTGCCATAAATTGCCTTGTAATAGGCTAGTTTTATTCAGGGGATTTTCTGTTTTGTTTTACTTTTATAGATATCACGACTTTAGCATCTATAAACTTGAAATCATCAAATTCTCTGTAGCTATATATTTTATATTCGAATATCCTAGTATAATAAAATATGCGCTGATCATTATTAAAATTCTTATCAATTTAGCGTACAACGTCAAAGATTGCAGTTTTTTATCTTCCTATTCACTGAAAATCAAGAGAAGCAAAACCTGGCAAAGAGGCTTGTCTAGAATACTGCAAGACCATTTAGAAACAATTGCACAATCTTTATCTATTAGAATAATTTTAGAATTTGAATACAATATCCATTCAATTCAAGCTTTATGGGAGGTGGTTAGGTAAGCCTTGGAACTCAGATTGTACCTATAATTCTGGATTCTGAATGGTAATGATAGGAATTTATAAAAAAAATATTTTTTCCATTCTCTACCCTCGTTGTGTAGCAATCGGTAGACGTTGCTTATAAAAGAGTTGTCTTATTGGGACATGTTTGATGAATACGAGTATCTGTGTAACATTGAAGAAATAAATTTAATCATGAGCCGGTAAATATGATTGGGGAATGTGATTAATAATGTGAATGTGATTAATTTCGGAATATTTTCTTTTTATAATTCTGATAAACCAGAACTGCATGCAAGAGTGATAACAATGGCATGAAGCTTAATTGAGCTATCCTTGGGAGATGCGAGAAATCTGGTTTGACTTTTTCAAGTTTAGACACACTCATCTATCTCTTTATCTATATACCTAAACTAATTAATTGATTTGATATTAGTCCAATTTCCAAACTTTTCGTCAAGGTACCTAAAATAAAATATAAAAAAATTATACATTTTTTAGATCGCACTCCAATGCACCTGGCGGCAGAAAACGGTCATGCTGCAATAATTGAGCTCCTGGCTGACAAGTTCAAAGCTTCCATATTTGAACGGACCAAGGACGGGAGTACTCTGATGCACATCGCTTCCCTCAACGGACACGCTGACTGTGCGATGATGCTGTTCAAGAAAGGAGTCTACCTACATATGCCCAATAAGGTAACACTTGAATTTGAATTAATACAGGTGACGTGCACGAGTTCTCGCGAGGAGCTCGTGGCACAGTTGCTATTGCGCATATCATTCGATCAGCGAAGTTAAGCAACCCTAACCCTAGCCAGTAGATGGATGGGTGACCGCCCGAATTCCCCCCGTGCCTCGGAGAGCACGTTATGCCGTCGGTCCCGGTTGCCAATTTATCATCTTTGGCAATCGTTACAGGTCAGTTGGAGGCCTAAAATAATCTGACCACTGGTTTAGCCCAGATCACAGATTATCCTCGTAAAAGGGGTTGCGAAGGTCAGATGGCAGTCGCTTCGTATAAAGATCAGGTGATCAGCCACAGCGGGTGAATCAAGTGCCGACCCCAACAATGTATGGGATAAGGCCTGGGAGATGACGTGCACGAGTTCTGAGCGCTCAATGAAAAAGTGGGGACAAATGTTTATTCGCGCTCTGCTGCAACTGCTTCGTTTACAGGGCTAGTGCTCAAAACTTGTGATGGTACCTGTGCGTGTCTTGTAGTTTCGTTCAACTTCTCTTTGTCCGTTACCGATCAAATTGCTATCGGTGTGTTATCGTGTTTCAATCTCACGTAGGTACCTACTCACCATCAAGATTGTGGTAGGAAGAAATCCGCATTAACAACCGAAGTTCGAACAAATATTTTGTTCTATGTTCATGAACACTCACTTTCTGTTACAATGTTACAGTTTTTACAGCTCTTCTTATCCCTTCAGCTACTCTAGTGAGTATTTGTGAAGAATCGAACAGCCTCAATCCTTATCCCTTGCTATTTGTGGTAGGCGCAATGAGCACTCATCATCTTCGTAAGAGTGACCATTGTATAATTACTATTGTAGTCATTGTAAAAGAATAACCGCTTTAAACAATTACTTCAGGATGGAGCTCGGAGTATCCACACGGCAGCCCGCTACGGTCATGTTGGCATTATCAACACTTTGCTGCAAAAAGGAGAGAGCGTCGATGTGACTACTAATGTGAGTTTTATTATTTTCATTGGTATTTTTAATTTAAAAAAACCTGAATAAACTAATTATATTAGATGATAATTCTCTGAAGTCATTTTTCTATAAGGAATTACGCGTGTACCTTTTGGTGGATATGAGCAGATTTCTTGATGTTCACTATTGAAAATTTTGGTCTGCTTCCTGCAAAACTGAGGCCTTGGGGTGTGTTAAATACAGCTTTTATCATTTACCAATAATAATAATAATAATAAAGTTTATTCGGTAACTAACATGGTTACAGGGTTAGGATTCGCCTTTTAAGCAATGAATTTGCTTGTATTAGGAGAACCCGCTCTTCCAAAGCTATTACAGAATATATTTTTACAAATGCATCCTAAATTTAAATGTACCAATGATCATATATACTTTGGGGTAATGAAACATAAATGATCTCTATTGGCACATTATAGGTAAAACGTCAAATGCTTACATTTCAATTCACAGGACAATTACACAGCCCTTCATATAGCGGTAGAGTCCTGCAAACCAGCTGTAGTGGAGACATTGTTGGGTTATGGCGCTGATGTCCATATCAGAGGTGGCAAGCAACGGGAGACACCTTTACACATAGCAGCCAGGATACCAGACGGTAAGAGAGGGCCCACATTATGACAAAGCTACTTATCGTATATTCTACAAAATTCTAAACATTTTTTTGTATAATTTTAACAATAGACGTATCCCTCATAACTTTACGAATTAACTGTTAGAAATATTTTTAGTTATAATAAAATATATAATTTTGATAAACGGATTAAATTCGATAATAGACAACATGACAAAAGTGTGAATGGTTTTGTTTCCTTCACTGCACCAGTTAAAACACGATGCATCATAATGCGTCCACAGTTTCATGTGGTCAATATAGATTATCTTGGGTTTACAGGTGATAAATGCGCACTGATGTTATTAAAGTCGGGAGCTGGGCCTAACAAAGCTACCGAGGATGGAATGACACCAGTCCACGTCGCTGCGAAGTTCGGAAACCTTGCTACTATATTACTATTGTTAGAAGACGGTGGAGATCCTTTGAGGAAAACCAAGGTATTAGTATTCGAATGTGCCATCAGGTTTAATAAACTACGTCATGATCCTCTTCTGAGCTGCTTTTGATCGCAATGGGGATTTTAAATGGATCAACCCCTTATTGCACGCTACTTTCCCTCTCATCAAAACCTTACGTTATATTTATTAGGTTATTTATAATACAAAATTAAATTAAAAAATCTAATCTTCTTAGACTGGTGAAACACCTCTACATATGGCGTGCCGAAGTTGTAAGCCAGACGTTGTGCGACATTTAATTGAGTTCGTCAAAGACCACAAAGGCGAGAGTGTGGCAACATCTTACATCGACTCTGTTGACGATGATGGAGCAACTGCTCTTCACTACGCCTGCAAAATAACCAAAGAGGAAGTCAAGATAGCATCAGCTGATAGACAAGTAGTCAAGTGCCTACTCGAGAACGGAGCAGATGTCACTTTACAAACAAAACATAATCATGAATCAGCCTTTCATTACTGCGCTATCGCCGGCAACAATGACGTAATGACTGAAATGATCTCACACATATCGACGGCGGATGTCGGTAGAGCCCTAAATCGACAAAACTCTATAGGCTGGACGCCATTGCTAATTGCATGTCATCGAGGACACATGGAACTTGTTAGCACTCTGCTTACTAACCACGCTAGAGTTGACGTGTTTGATGTAGAAGGTCGCTCAGCTTTACATTTAGCAGCTGAACATGGGTATTTACAAGTATGCGACGCATTACTAACAAATAAAGCGTTTATTAATTCTAAGGCGAGAAACGGTCGCACAGCATTGCATTTAGCTGCAATGAATGGATACGCACATTTGGTAAAATTTCTCATAAGGGACCATAACGCCATGATCGATGTTCTCACTTTGAAAAAACAAACTCCTTTACATTTGGCAGCAGCCAGTGGACAAATTGAAGTATGTAAACTACTACTTGAGCTGGGGGCCAATATTGATGCAACCGATGAGTTAGGCCAAAAGCCCATACACGCAGCAGCTCAAAATAATTACTCAGAAGTAGTTCAACTGTTTTTACAACAGCATCCTAATTTGGTGATGGCTACAACAAAAGATGGAAACACATGCGCTCATATAGCCGCTATCCAGGGATCAGTCAAAGTAATTGAAGAGCTTATGAAGTTTGATAGGACTGGAGTAATATCAGCAAGAAATAAATTAGACGAATCAACTCCATTACAATTGGCTGCTGGAGGCGGACACGCTGATGTCGTAAGAGTGCTAGTAAGAGCAGGAGCGTCATGTACTGATGAAAACAGAGCTGGGTTGACAGCCGTACATTTAGCAGCAGAGCATGGGCATACAAACGTTTTGGACGTAATGAGATCAACAAATACTTTGAGGATATCAAGTAAAAAGTTGGGACTGACCCCTCTTCACATAGCTGCTTATTATGGACAAGCAGGTAGATCATAATACAAACCAAAAGTAATACTTAATTATTTTTATTTCATAGCTTATTATGTAATTTTCAGAAACTGTTCGGGAGTTGCTCTCACATGTGCCGGGAACGGTGAAGTCTGAAGCTCCCACTGGAGTGTCGTTAGTTCCTGAACTTGGAGCAGAATCAGGACTTACGCCTCTACATCTTGCTGCTTACAATGGAAATGAAAACGTCGTCAGATTACTTCTCAACTCCGCCGGAGTACAAGTGGACGCTGCTAGTACAGAAAATGTAAAGCAACGAGATATTTTTCGTCAAATATATAGCGAGCAATACTGTTAACAAAATAAAATGATGAATGTCTTTCAGGGTTTTAATCCTCTACATCTCGCCTGTTTCGGAGGTCACATGTCCATCGTCGGACTACTCCTCAGCAGATCAGCAGAACTGCTGCAAAGTACAGACAGACATGGAAAGACAGGCTTACATATCGCATCAACACACGGCCATTACCAAATGGTTGAGGTGTTACTTGGGCAAGGAGCAGAAATAAATGCAACTGATAAAAATGGCTGGACTCCATTACATTGTGCGGCAAAAGCAGGACATTTAACTGTTGTTAAACTTTTGTGTGAGTCAGGGGCTTCACCTAAAAGTGAAACTAATTTGAACTGTGCGCCCATTTGGTTCGCGGCTTCGGAAAACCACAACGATGTTCTCGAATACTTACTACATAAAGAACACGATACCCAGTCTTTGATGGATGATAAAAGGTTTGTCTACAACCTTATGGTGTGTTCAAAAAATCATAATAACATTCCAATAGAGGAATTCGTGTTGGTATCTCCAGCGCCCGTGGACACTGCAGCCAAACTGTCAAATATTTATATCAACCTATCCACTAAGGTAAGCAAAGATCACAGGATGCTTTAAGTTCAATTACATTCAGTATTGATCATAAGTTATGTTTGACTAACAGGAGAAGGAGCGTGCCAAAGATCTGATAGTAGCCGGGAAGCAATGTGAAGCGATGGCCACTGAGTTGCTGGCTCTAGCAGCTGGAGCCGACTCCGCAGGCCACATCCTCACCGCTACCGACAATAGGAATATTGAATTTTTGGATGTTTTAATAGAAAACGAACAGAAAGAGGTTATAGCACATACGGTAGTCCAGAGATATCTTCAGGTAAAAAATAGGTAACTTCTCTATTAAAACCAACGTTCCCACAATGTGTAGCTTAATACTTTATACACTACTGTTTGTTCCAGGAACTCTGGAGAGGGAGCCTCAAATGGACGGGCATCAAAATTATGTTCCTTTTTTTCGCATTCATAATATGTCCACCAGTATGGGTGGTATTCTCTCTTCCACTAGGCCATAAATACAATAAGATACCAATAATTAAGTTTATGTCATATTTAACGTCGCATATTTACCTCATGGTGTTGTTAGCATTAGTAGCCATAACGCCTATATACAATTCTATATTTAGGGAAAGTTTAGTACCAAGGTGGTATGAGTGGATGCTGCTCATTTGTCTGAGTGGTCTCCTGTTATTCGAGCTCACGAACCCTAGTGATAAGTCTGGTTTGGGCTGGATCAAGATAGCAGTTCTGTTATTGGGGATGATTGGGGTCGCAACACACGTGGTAGGCTGGATATTTGTAATGCCCAAGTACTGGCCGACTCTGATGTACTGCAGAAACCAGTGTTTTGCCCTATCGTTCCTATTAGCGTGCGTTCAGATCTTAGACTTCTTATCCTTCCACCACCTCTTCGGTCCTTGGGCTATTATTATTGGAGATCTCATGAAAGATCTAGGAAGGTTTCTGGCTGTGCTAGCGATTTTCGTGTTTGGTTTCTCCATGCACATAGTAGCATTAAATCAACCGTTCCGAAATATTAACAAGCCGGAAGACAGCAAATATGCAAGACAAGCAAGAAAGAAACTCTTCTCAGACGGTGAGTGTGTCTCCGTTCCATTCACGAACGCCATAATTTACATAATGTCTCAATGTTTTACTACTAGCTTTTAAGACAGGTACAGATATTGACTTCACAGCATGTATCGAGTCTGACCTAAATTTAACCTGATACTTCTCACACAATAGATAGCCGAATGAAACGACAAGCGTATGATTCACAATGGATAAATACACTTTCTGGCGAATCGTACAGAAGGAAACAGGGGCCGGCTGGACGTGAGTCGGAGCTAGACAACAAACACATTACATTTTAAGTCAATGTTCATAAATTGTCACTCGCATACGATGATCGCATTATGTCTCGATGTGCTTTATTCATGCCTAGTTATTTATTTTACGCCGTCTTTGCATCTGCTTGCAAGCTTTATTTCCAGACGCATCGATAATGCCATCATCGTGTTGCATCTCTTTAGACGTCTGTGGAATGTTAGGCTCTGTACTATACAACGATACACACCTCACCCCGCCATAACTCATCAGTTTTATATGTGATCTGACTCTATTTTTAGATTGTCTGAACTACACAATGCATATTCTGGCTCGAGTAATTGTTGTCGCTTAAAAGACCGCGGTTTCCAGATGTCGGCTACAGAACATGCATTGCGCGTCACAAGTATAGTTTTAGTGGAATGAGTGGCCGACCTCACCGCACTCGATGGAGCAGTTTGATTTGCGCATGCCGCGGCTGGCTTTGTGTCTGGCCTGATTGTTGAGGTACCCACCACTTTATGTTCCCTGTGTTTGGCTGTTTGTCCTCGATGTGGCGCTTGGTGCGTCCACTGCTGTCGATGTCGCAACTCGCATAGTAAGGGTGGATTGATATATAAATAAGTACACTTTTTAAAATTACATTAAATTCAATATTTTTAAACATCGACATTTTTACTCGGAATTCATCACGACCTTTCCATTGGTGCAAGTGATATTATAAAATTCTCATTTTATCGTGATAAGTTCCGACAAAATACAACAATAATCTTAAACAACTCTTAAACAACACAAATAAAGTCTTATGAATAAATAAAACATTAATTAAGTATCAATCTACCCGATGTTTATTTACTAGTTGTCGTTTTAGATACTTAGTTGGATGTTAAATTGCTGATCTAAATAGGGGAAGATTGATGACATTATTATGCAATCGTAATTTAACTGTTATTTAAATGTTAAATGTTTAATTAAACCATGCATTAACCTACCCCTATCTACAGTTCGATGTTATTTATTCTTCGAGATCATTTCCTTTGAAACCGGTTACGTTTTTTCATTGTTACAATCGCTTTCTACATTCTTTAAATGAATAGCAGTATATAATTATTTTTTTAGAGTTTTTGTATTTAGTATATAATCGCGACTTTATATTGGAGATTGAAAATGCTTAATACAAACACAAATCCAATAATATTTGTCTTCAATTTTGATGCCTTACATGAATAAATTACACATATTTATATATGTTAGACGTTTCAGGATTGTTTATCTCTCATGAAAACTCTGAAAAAATGTAACAGATACATCAAAAAAACACATTTATATTACAAGGATTGACAAGATAACCTCCTTTTCTTTTGGTTAGAAAAAGGTGTAGAAAGACTTGTAACCCATTTCTCGGAAAGGATCTCTTGTCATCAAAACATTGTCTATTTGAGTATTGTCTTCTAGCGACGTTGACACCGATCGAGGCGTTCGAGAAACTGTTCTTCGCCCTTTTTGGCCAGATTACCCTCTCAGACCTGAACTACATATCGAGCGTGAGGCCAGCGTGGACGTCGAACTTGTTCAAATTCGTGTTCGGCGCCTACTTGCTGATGTCAGTGGTGGTGCTAATAACGCTCCTGATTGCGATGATGTCGGACACTTACCAGCGAATACAGGTAATTGGAATGAGAATTGACATTTTGTTCGCAGTCACAATGAATCCTATCTTCTCGTTTGAGCTGTTATTCTTCGCGGTGTTTGGCCAGACGACCACCGAACAGACGAGGGTGCATAAGAACGACAACGTGATACAACCACAGTGGACCAATTATTTGTTTAAACTCGTGTTCGGCATCTACATGCTGGTGTCGGTTGTGGTTCTCATCAATCTACTCATTGCTATGATGTCAGACACGTACCAGAGGATACAGGTAATGTAGTACTTGGACACACACACGCAAACGACGATACTAACCTTTTGCAAACAGTATAAGTAGAAGGTATTACGGACCCAGATGCTATATGTAGTGTAGTTGCTAATAATAATAATAATAATAAAGCTTTATTTCCACATCCCTGATGTTGCAAATCAAATGTTGTTAGTATATTTAGCTTAAATCTAATGGTTAGTTAGTTGTAGTATATTATTTATATCTTAGGGATACCCTTGGGTGAAGGCCTCCTCCATCTCTTTCCATGCCCCTCTGTCTTTAACTAGAATCAACCAATCTTTCCCTGCTGTTTCCTTGATATCATCGGCCCACCGTCTGATTGGTTTTACTACATTTATTTTTCCTCCTGGCATAATCTACACAGTGGAGTGGCATTGTGTAGATTGTATTGTTGCTAATAGTTGCAACAATACTTATATGGTTATAAGATGACTGATTAAAGTCCCATCTCAAAAAATAATTTTGAATTTCATACAAAAACAAATGTAGATATTCCAAGATAATGGCTGTCCCGATTTTGTGGGTTCCTAAATAATGAGTCCTAAATAACGCGCCGTCAAGTGTCGTGAAACAAATAGGAGCAGCTGGTGGCAGGGATGCATTCGCGAATAGCTTGTTTTATCTTTGAATGGTAATATCTCAAAAACTAATCATCTAGTAAATAATAAACTTATAATTAACGATACTAACATGTGGTTTCCTTAAGCTTGACTTTCAACATGACTCTGTGGGTAGAACAATTGTTTACTTATAATTACAGAACAACGTCTAGGATAATCTTTGGTGAAAAAGTAGCTCTATCTCTTTCTATGACACGAGTTTCGAAAGAGATGGACATAGTTTTAGTCTGAGTTTGGAGTCAGATGATCAACCTTCATATCCCATTTACACAGATAAAAATACAACATTGCCATATAAATAATTAATTTTTCGTTTCCGTTCCTACATTTCCTGAGTACGTACGGCGCCACATCCGTAGCAGCTATCTAGACTTGAATACATATTAAAATCAAGTTCTATATGTAAATATAAGCAAAGAATTTACCTTTGTGTTTGTTGTGAACACCTTGGCACTACCATTTAACAATGTTTCTACGAGAAGTCTTGCTATCTCTATCGCAAATATAATTTGGAACATGTTTCAGCGTCGACAAATTTGCATATTAACGCGGATTGAAATATCTTCATACTTACGTGAAGGCTGAATGTGATTGAAGTCCAAGAACCCCCTGTTCTTTGACTTCAAATTTGTCAAAGGCTATATAAACAATTGAACTGTATTACGCATTATTAATACTACTATTATAATTAACTGAGGATTGTAGCATGGTAATTAACGTTACATAATCGATGTTGGTAGGTAATTATAAATAATGGGCACTTGTCAATATTTTTTGCGCGAATTCTCATCGCATTAGAGCCGAATAGATTTATTGATGCAGGCTTTATCTGTTAGGTACATTATTGAGCTGATGCGCACTGACCTTAATACCTGAGTGAATATTTACTTATTTAACCATTTCAGCTTGGTTAGAACAAAAATATAAGTACCTACTCAAAGGTGTATTTAATGTCTATTGTGACTTTTCATTTTTGTATTTGCTTTTTTTTATTTTCCTACTCTATTTAACAAGTCTATGATATAGTTAATCTGTACTTAATTAATCCATTAAAAAAATTAAATTTTAAATAAATATATCATTAGATAGATATCCGAAATAATAATTAATGTCATAAAATGTGAGAAGCGTCCTGCAGGGGACCAACTATAGCCGCTTTATTAGAAGTTAAAATTTAAGTTACAAATATGAACCGTCAAAGGGCAGAACTTGCTTGGTAGTTTGTGCTTAAACCGATGATAGTAGGCCCCCAGTACAGCATTTATAGATTTAAGAAAACTTAACTTTTGAATATGAATGCAAATTATCCCCACTATCGCCGCGAGCTCATAACTCGCGACGGCACCTGTAGATGTACTAGAAGACCTACTTTGCAGGAGGATATTAGGAGAAGGCAACTGAAACTGCTAAGAACTGTAACCGCGGTCCCAGACGTCCCAGCGGCCTGATAGCATTTTTCAATCGGTTGACTGGAACCACATACTTTATAAGCTTAAATGTGCCGAAAACACTGTTGATACGATTGTGACACACGCTTATTCGGAGTCACAAAAGAGTTTTTAACAAATAATAACATTGCAGGCCCAGTCAGACATCGAATGGAAGTATGGTTTGTCGAAGTTGATCCGAAACATGCATCGGACCAACACTGCGCCGTCGCCACTCAACTTGGTCACCACGTGGCTCATGTGGCTCATTGCCAGGTGTAAGGTAAGATTACTTACAATATGCAAATTTTATACTACAAAAACAAGCAAACCATTAATTAATTCTAAATTCGCAATGGTCTATTTAATCAGTCATTTAACAAAATACTTTGATATCGTCAGAATGATATGATTATACAGCAGTTACCCTTACTACGAGTTTTGCACTATAATAACTCGCTTACAATATTTATATAAATTATAATTATATATAAATTCTTTTGAAAACCGCTAGGATGCGCTATACAATTTCTCATACAAATATAGATTAGGAAGACGGTGAAAGCTCGTAATAGGGGTAAGCAGTATACATTATACCACCAAGACCGTCTGATGGTATGCCACCAACCTTTTAAATAATTGTAATATTTATGCCAACATAGTGAAAGACAATTTATAATCGAAAGGAATTTAAAGGAACAGGATCAGAACACTATTTTAAGGTAGCATTATACGGCTGCGATCTTTCTTCTGTGAAGTGGAATTATCTACAATCCTAAGTCAAGCAGCTCCAAATTTCGAACGAGTACCGTTCAATCCCACCTTACTTTATTATCTTATAGGATGGGTTGCACGCTTGTTTGCCATCTTAGGGGTGAACCCAGTGCCTTCCAAAGAAATAAAATGTCCTGTTTGTTACTATAGCAACGACTGACAAAAAAGAAGAGGCCGAGCTTAGTCCACATGATCGGGCTGCAGAGACAAGATCAGATGAGCGCCAGATCTAAGGCCGGTGCCAAGTGGCTCTCCAAGGTCAAAAGGGGTCAAGTTGTGCCTAAAGGTAACCTTCACATTATGTTACAAAGTGAGACTATACGTATTCTTACAATTGCCCTTTGCCGTTGACTCCACATGCCTGGAAGATTAAGTAGGCCCAGTTTAACTAAACATGTTTGATTCGGTACTAACCGATCCCGTAATAAGCTCGAAAATTTGTGAAAAAGAAACGCCAGATTTTTTCCGAATTTCCACCCGTATCGAGGAAAAAAAAGGTATGCAAGTTTGTATGTGAAATCTTCGTATGCTTTAAAATTGTACAATAGTTCCAATACAAGTGCAAATATTATAATTTTATAACAAAATATCATTGTTCACAAGTTCAACAAAAAAAAAGAAATAGTATAATTTCTGGTACCCACATCCCAGAGTACAAGCCTCATTTAGTTTGGTACTAGATAGCGCCATAAATTATAACCGAATTCAAAAAAAGGACGAGCATTCTTATTTATTTATATATATGCGAAAAATATTATACACTAACTAACTCGAATTCCTTGCCACCAGATTCGACTCGACTATCAGTGGTCCATCTCAGCCCGCTTGGTTCTCAGCTGAGCTTCAGCAACACTACTCGCATAGAGAATGTGGTCGACTGGGAGGTGATTGCCAAGAAGTACAGGGCTCTCATGAGAGATGAACCTGAGGAACTAGTTGCGAAGGAAAACGAGGCAGATACAGCTGATGATGTCTCCGAAATAGTGCCCAATAACATCTCCGCTGCACCGCCTTGAAGCATTGAGGAGCAATTTGGAACGAGATTTACAAAAATACTTTTTAATACTAACTATTGGAGCATGATGCCAGTGGCTTGGGATGGGTAAATTATCAGACTACGTTTTTATGCCACGCGTACAATGTAATTGTACTGGAAATTGGGAATTGAATGACATATAAAAGAACCAGACTCGGGGCCCCGTATCGGCCAGAACTTTCCTTTCGGTTAACAATATTCATATTAAAGAGTAATGGTGTAAAAAATAAAAGCATAGGAGATATTGATAGTGGTGTCATAATTGGATATTTTTCACTTGTCTTTTTGAAACACGGTATCCAATAATATGTTTTTGTGGGCAGTGGAATTAAACTTTTAGTTCTAGCATCAATTAACTTTTACAAGTTTGAGTTTTCGTTAACATCTTGATTTTATATAGTCAAGATACTACTAGTCCTTATAGCAGTATTATTACATATTTCAATTTAATAGTTGCAAATAACTGTGTAAGTTACGCAGGTCATTTTAAGCAACAGTTAGGGTTGAGTCCAGTAACCCATTACATTAAAAAAGTAAGTATCATCATCATCCTCCTGCCCTTATCCCATGTTACTTGTGGTCGGCGCATTGTGTTCTCTTCTATCTCTCTCTATCAGCCATAATTTCTGTATTCACTCCGATTCTAGCCATATCATCCTCACACATTCCATCCATCGTTTCTTAGGTCTTCCTGTAACCTTGTTACCATCCACATTCATAAACAAAACTTTTTTGGCAACATTATCCTCATCCCTCCGCATAACATGTCCATACCACGACAAATGTTATAGTTAAAAAAAATTAGTTTATTACCTAATAATTAAAACCTATACCTACTATTAGAATGTATTGTTTCGTTAGAGTTACGTGGCATATAACGATAGCTATCCTCTATCATCATTACTTGTTTCGTTCTTGTGAGAGCGTAATTTCTCCGTAGTCGAGATTACGTTTATAAAAGCTACCTTTTATTTATTTAAATTTCGAGTTTGAGTTTATTTCAGATAATTTTAGAATGAAAATTATTTTTATCTCACGTCGGATGAGTGTTTTTAGAAAATATTCTCGTATTAAGAGAGCATGCATGCAAAGACGTGTGCAATAGCTAGCAATATATATTTCAAATGTCATTATTAAGCCCTTTCATTTGATACCAAATACGACAGGATTGGGAAAAAAAATCAGTTAATCGGCGTCACGATGCTGAAAAGTAACAGCCTCCTTTGCCAACTCAATGCCCAGGGCCAACGACAATTTTTTTTTTTCATATTTTTTAATCAATGAGTATTATTACATGCCTTTTGTGGCCACTATTATATTGTAATCGTAATTGTTAAAACGTATAATATATTGTAAATAAATAATAATCTTATTAACATCACAGTGTACAAATTTTGCAATGCCGTAAGTGACATTATTAATATATAAATAGTTAAGTTATGTAGTTAACTTCAGAGTTTGTTTTGACATGTATAAATAATACTTGCGTAATAATTTCATTTATTATTAAAATTGCCAGGGCAATAGACACGAATAAAAATCATTATATTTTTTCGGCAGTGTATTTAATATATAATATATCTGCGTGCTATTGAAAATCACTAGGAAAAACGTACATTAAAATAGACACATTTTCTGGAAAGCACCCTAGTGTACATAAGCAGGCGTTATAATATAAATCCTGGCAACATGTGACATAATTTAATCGCTGTGTGACAAGGAGGGCCCTGCTAAAATGTATGGTACATGATAGTCCCTCTCTATCGCACTGGGCTCAAGATATTTAACGGCATCCCGATCTTTTAATTATTCAGGTTTTCAGGGACTTTTCAGCAGTGAACTAAGTCCAGCTAATTAGGGCGTAATACTATATATTGTAATAGCTACGAGTAAGTCTAAGTACAGTAATATTTTTCCATTCTAGTGTTGTTTAGTGCTAAGACTAACTAATATTTTTGTAAATAAATGTGTTGTGTATTTGTGTACGTCATTGTATTGTTTCAATTAAATATGAGCAGTTTTAATACGGTCAGTGATTTTTTATTCCCATGTATAAATGTTTAAAAATAAAAATGCTCACCCGGTCCCATAAGGGTCCCCGATGGTATAAGCACATAATATAATTATGTGCCAACGTGACTGAGAGTGAGTACGCCGTCTCAGGCGCTATAAATATCCGGGTTTCCTCGCGATGTTTTCTATTTGGGGTTATGTGGGGTGAAATAACTGTGCGTAAATTTTAAGAATAACGTATTGGTACAGACTGGTGGGATTCGAACTTGCGTCGCTTTAGTAGCAAGCCATTGCTGCCATTGCGAACCTCACGGCCACCACGAATCCGAAATCCCTTAACATTTTAATAAAATTCTAAAAACTAGAATCGTAGTGTATCTGCACAAAAATAAAAAGTATGTAATCATAAGACCAAAAAATCCAAAATGTTTAGGGTATTTTTCATACCTTTTTAATTTGATATATTATGTACCACCTACCGATGCTGTGTGAAAAATTCGCCTATAAAGTTTAGACCCTATATGAGGTCACGCCTTTCGGATCTTCGAAGGGATAGCCAAAGCTAAACACCCACTTTTCACCGAAGAAAATTTTGTACCAACGCAAAAGACGTTTATTTATGAGTCCAGGAAGTACGTATACATACTTTTACTTATGATATCTTCACAGACGTTACTATGTAGGTTTCAATGACTCGTCAGGACCAACACCTAGTATTAATTGTATGCTTAGACTAGTTAAAATGTAAGCAATCAATTACTCAGGTGGGTCGATTAGAATAAATATAATGACTTTATTATTCACACAAAGTATATGAATATAAAATGTAGACTACAATTTCCTGGTTCCGTACAAATTACCAAATGTTTTCTTTGCTTGCATGCAGTTGGAACACGACAAAAGAATTAAAGCGATTTAGTTCACAACAGGATCACCTGTTCTATTGTGAAGCTGGTGTTGTTCTATCTAATTAAGAGTAGCAATGGGCTTAAAGGGATCACCAATTCGATATTCCAAGCTGCTCGACTATATTCACATTAAGGCTGCCTGTCCACTGGATCGGAGCGTGGTGGAACAGTGAACGAGGTGATTAGATGTTAGTCCCTAACTAACTTTTTATGATGCTATTTGTCACAAAAGCAATTCATATTCTAAACTATTTTAGGAATCTTCATAAGAAAGTGAAACAAGTGAATTGAGGAATATGAATCATTCGTGAATCATAATTTTGTCATTATGTCATTTCGATGATGAATCATATTCGGATCACATTATGATTCTCCCAAAGTGGCCATGAAGGAAATAACTAGTGATCCATGAAGGAATGGGCGGCGTTGATAGCAATACCCCTAGTATTGCTTCTTAATTTTAGTAATACCGTTTCTATCTTTATAACGGGCATGGGTTGTTCTTATTATAAAGACGGAAATATGCAATATATATGTTCACGCCATCCCAGAACGGTCCCCGATGGGGTAAGCAGAGGTGTTTTAACAAGAATACCCACATTACACCGAATATGATTAAGTACCAACGTGACAGAGGGTGAGTCCATCGCCGTCTCAGGCACTATACATACGTCTTTGAATTAATACTCAGACGTATGCAGGTTTCCTTTATCGCAAAGCACGTGGTGTGAAATCACTGCACATAAGTTTTTAGAAAAACTCATTGATACAGGCTCGCTGGGATTTGAACTGGCGTCGCTTACGTAGCAAGCGACTGCTAAACCCCGAGGCCACCACGACTCTTTTACATATATATAGTCTTTCTAATAAATAAATAGATTTTTACTAAAGGGACATGGTGCTCTTTTCCCCCCGTTTATTTCGTAAGGAGCTTCCTATGTTTTTAAATTCGAAAGGGGCAATAATCATAAGGGACCCTATTTCTTAACAAAATAAAAACAATTAAAATTACGTGAGCATAATGCAATTAAAAACAGGTTCGTACCATAAATATCACTGGCTTCCAATCCCATTATAACAGTTTTTCAGCAAGCTTCGACACAATGTTACGTATTTGGAAGATTGTTATACAATTACAAGGTATTTTTAATTATTATTATTTTTAAATATTTATAACTAGCTGTGCCCCGCAGTTTCACCCGCGTAGACTTAATTTCATATTCATATTCATATATTCATATATTCATATATTTATTGCCAGTTAGTATCATATTACACACAATATTAACATAGTTATAGTGGTAATAACATATATCTAACAACCCTGTTAGGGCACAGCAATTTGAGTTTGAGCAATTTCATGGGTGGCCCGCGGAATACTAACTTTTTTTCGTAAATAAAAGAAGCCTGTGCATAGCATGTTATTCCTTGTAACATTCGCTATCTGCCAGTGAAAGTCTCGTTAAAATCGGTAGAGCCGTTTCGCAGATTAGCCGGGACAAATATATAGACAGACAGATATTTTTTTTAAAAAAAGGTTTTTCAAGAGGCCTTTTCCCGACAGTACAGACCTCTTAAACAGTATTTTCATATTATGCATTAAGTGAAAACAGCATTTCATTTTGGAATTACAGACACTTATTATTTATCTGTATAGATTTAATCTAAGTAACTAGGTACCTATTTAGTTCGCGGAACCTTCTTGTAGCGTCAGCTAAATTGAAGTCCCATTAAAATTCGGTTTAGCTACAACATACAGACAGACAGACAGAAAAAAATTAAAAGATATTGATTTTTACATAATACCGTATACTTTAATTAACATTTGTTATTTTGAAATTAAGAACATCAATTTTATTAATCCGTATATCATCACTATGTTATGTTCACAATATTAATGTTTGTATCATTACAGGAATATTAACTATCACGGGAGCAGTAACATTATTGTGCTTTGACGGGTAAGGCTTAACTGAAAAAATATGTATTTAATTTTCTGTGCCTGTGTGCTAAGTACTCCAGTAGAGCATAGAACCTCTCCCTTTTTCCGTCGGTTTCAAATAGCAACAAAGCCTGTTGGCGTTTCTAAGATAATCGAGTCAATTCTATATTGCAAGTAGTTCTCGTGGAAGTATGTAATGTACGTATTTATAACTTGGTGAGCATTCTATGTTAGTGGATGTGAATTTTTCGTTGAATAAATTGCCGGATTTAGGGGAGGTCAATCGGGGCTACAGTACCGGAGCCTAAACAAAAGGAGGCACCCACAATAAAAAAAAATCATTCAAATATCCACTAGTAAACAAGTATTCGTGAATCATAATATGAATTGCACCTAAGTGACCACTTGTCATTTCGACGATGAATCATATTCGGATCACATTATGATTATCCCAAAGTGGACTTTTAGACCTACAGTAAATATCGTTTTCAGCGGCGATATTACATCGTATAAAGAGACTTCATTGGAGAATGCTGGATACCTAATCGAATCAAATTGCCTTAACGTTAGCCGACAGACCTTCATGTACGCACATGGCTTCACAGAACAATTCGAAAGTAACAACTCGCAACTTGTGTTAAAAACGCTGTTGACATTCGGCAATATAAATGTGATATTCGTGAACTGGGCAAAGGAAGCTTCCAGTGGTCCCTCTGTTATTGAACAAGCATCAAGCTATTCAATATCTGCCGTACCGAATACTATGTATGTAAGTACACTACACTTGTCTATACTAATATTATAAAGAGAAAAGATTTGTATGTTATATGAAACATAGGTTATATCTTAATCTCGTACTCCCACGGGAACGGGAACTACGCGGTTGAAACCGCGTGACGTCCGCTAGTCATTAATAGACATACATGCATATGCTCAAGCCTGTATTCCCCGAAGGGGTAGGCAGAGGTGTTGTAATCACAACACCCACTTTTCACCGAAGATGATTAAGTGCCAACGTGACAGATGGTGAGTCCATCGCCGTCTCAGACACTTTACATACGTCATTGAATTTCTTCTCAAAAATATGCAGGTTTCCTCACGATGTTTTCCTTCACCGTAAAGCACGTGGTGTGAATTCACTGTACATAAGTTTTTTTTTAGAAATACTCATTGGTACAGGCCCCGCTGGGATTCGAACTTGCGTCGCTTGCGTAGCAGGTGACTGCTCAAACCTCAAGGCCACCACGGCTCTCATATTCATTTATATATTAGTCTGTCTATTTGATCCGGCTAATCTCCAAAACGGTTGTACCGCTTTTAAAAGAATTTTCACTGCCAGATAGCTTATTTTACTAAGCTACGTTTATTTAAAAAAAACAGTAAGGTCCGTTGGTCAACCATGAAATTAACTCTACGTGGGTAAAACCGCTGGGCGTATTGAACAAACTAATTTGATTTCATTTGTAACTGTCCAGGTAGGCAAACTAGTTGGAGAAACCATCGTGAAACTAACCGGATTCGGACTTAATCTGGAATTAGTTCAGATGGTGGGCCACTCCCTAGGAGCACACCTCGTGGGATACGTGGGGAAGACCGTTATATCGTACGGGAAAATACTGAAAAGGTACTTTGGAATACATTAAATTTATGTGTTTACAGTTATGAGAACAATAACTTATAATTTACCTAAAGTTGTCAACACTAAGCATTATAATTCTCGCCTAATATTACAACACAAAATTTCAATTTAAGTGATGACGTATATTAGAAATATCTTTATTAGTCACATAGTTACTGTACAAAGATTATCAACACTCAAACTCAATTCTAAATTCTTAAAAGTCGTCAAGAAAACCAACACGAGGCGGGTCTCGGAACCACGACCTCTGCAAACCGTGCAGTTGCTCTGACAAGTCGTGATCCTACATCATGCGTCGAATTCTTCCTTCCTTTGTTTTGCGGTTTAGAGGGCTCCTTGCGCCATCTGTTGGTTGGTGTATCCAAACTTGACAATTTTTAAGAATTTAGAATGTAAATATATTTGTCATGCAAAAACAATCTAATATTCAAACACAATTGTAGCATTTTCACGCTTTTGTAAAATTTATGGCTATGGATAGTAAGGGTGATACTGAACTAGCCTGAAAGGCATCAGAAGACTGCAAAACTCACCTGCACGAAGTCATAACAACCTTATGACCTGTCAAGATAACTCCACATGGGCTTATCACCAGCCAGTATTGATTGTATGTTTTAAAAAATCATGATGGCTCTCAAACAAAAAGTTATGACATTACTATGAAATGCTTTGATTGAACTATGGCTTATTATGACTGGCTTTAACTTTTCACCTTTATATTTTCATAGCATGCTTAGTATCACTCTATTCATAGCTTTCAATATTAATAATGACATTCAGGACTAGTAATGATATAACAAGAGCTGTGGTGGCCTTGAGGTTTTGAGCAGTCGCCTGCTACGCAAGCGACGCAAGTTCGAATCCCAGCGGGGCCCGTACCAATGAGTTTTTCTAAAAAACTTATGTACAGTGATTTCGCACCACGTGCTTTATGGTGAAGGAAAACATCGTGAGGAAACCTGCATATTTCTGAGAAGTAATTCAATGACGTATGTAAAGTGTCTGAGACGGCGATGGACTCACCATCTGTCACGTTGGCACTTTAACATCTTCGGTGAAAAGTGGGTATTGTGATTACAACACCTCTGCCTACCCCTTCGGGGAATACAGGCGTGAGCATATGTATATATGTATGTAATTATATGACTTCAACCTCTAAATGTTTTCCCAGCATCATCGGCCTGGATCCAGCTGGTCCCTTATACAACTTCCCATATTTCTGGCACCTGGATAAGTACAGTGCCTCCTACGTGCTAGCAATTCAGACAGACTTCTGGGGCTACGGTTTGGGGACCCCATGTGGGACCGTAGACCTATGGGTTAATCTTGGCTATTACCTAAACGGAACCAACTCACAGCCTGGCTGCGAAAACCAAAACGACATTGTAGGCAGTAAGTTCAGACTTATTAGGCTCAAATCTATACCTCTTATTGCGTGGGAAATCCTCTTAGAAGAACTGCTTAAATTACCAATGAGACCAGCAGCCAGTCTTAATCAGTAAAGTCTGCTCTGTTGTCGGGGATTTACCAAATAATCATTATTTTATTGTTAGTGGCTAAATTGCAAAATAAATAAATACAGTAAAACTTACTCGTAAGTTCACACCACAAGCTATACATTAAAGCGAAACATCATGATGAAAAACTGAGAAAATTGTTTACTGCATAAAATAACTTCAAAGATATTTGTAATGCATGAGGTTGCGCTGAACTTACTATTTATCACGATGATATCTATGATAAACTTCTCCGGTGAAATGTGGGCGTTGAAGCACATTTTTTCCTATTCGAGGACCCTTCTCGGAAGGAGTGAACATAATTTAAATTGTTTACAGTGAATGTCTGATTCGCTCTAATTGTGAGCTTAAGGTGATCAGTCAGTAGGCATAGACTAGGAATATAATTTTACTCCATCGTTCGTAGTCATACATTCGGTTTTATTTTTATTATTCTTTTAGATTTATGCAGTCACATCCGCTCAGTGAAGTTATATGTAAACTGCTTGGTTCACGATAACCTATGCTTGGCCAGCAAAGCAGCTGACTATAATGATTGGGTGGCGCAGAATGGAACTGTAACAGACATATTAAATATAAGGGAATTCATTGATACTACGTAAGTTTCTGCATAAAATGATGGACGGTTTTGATGACCTTGAAGTCGAATATTTAATTCAATTGAAAAATATCGCAAGTTTAGGTAAAAATAAATATACGAGAATCTGAATCGTGCTATGAGAGTTTTCGAGCGCATTGCAGAATGTATCCAAGTTTCATACTTGAATAGTTGGAGCCACGGTTCCCCATGCATGACATCCACCTGGCTGCCTGATGATCCCTTTGCTTGGGATTAGCGCGGTCACTTGTTCTCCCAACACAAAGAAGGCTGAGTACTGAGCTATGAACGCACAGTACATAGATTTAAAAAGCGGGTGTTTTTTTCATCTAAGTTACAATACTTCTGTTTTCTGTTTTTGCAGCACAAGTGGAAATTATTATATGAGCACCAGTGGGCAGCAGCCATTTGGTAGAGGACTTGATGGTCTCAAACCCTGACCACCGCGTTTACAATAGGGACAACTTAAGTTGGTTTCCTTAATTTATTGTAATATCTTCTTTTGTTTTATTAGTTTAATTACTAGATCTAAGCAACTGTTGGGAAAATTACGATGTAATATGTTTTTGTTCAACTCCAGAGATATTTTAAAGTTGAGTTAGGTACATACTTTTACATTTAAGAATTGTCATAATAGTAATGAAATGAGTGTTTTGCGTCAGTATTTTTGTGGTTTTTCATAGTGAAACTTCTTTATTTTATGTCTTGTATAGTTTAAGTTTCATTTGTTTAAGACTTTTACATAATAAAAGTAAAAAGTTTGGCTATAACTACTTGCTTGTTTACAAATGGATTTGATTTTCCTTTACTTAAGCTAAATTCAAATTCAAATGGTTGAAAAATTTCAACCAATTCAGTTAGGTTTTGGGTCAAGGGGAGGATGTGAAGCAGCAGTACATTCACTACGCACTTTCCTCCACGGCTATGGGGGTGATGTTGTTTTGAAGATGGATGTTAAGAATGCTTTTAACTCTGTTGACAGAACTGCCATGCTGTCTGAAGTAGAAAATAAAACACCCGAAATTTATAACTACATCCACCAATGCTACGGGGCACCATCCAAATTAATATATCGAAGTATTGCACTAGTTATTAAATAATTTCAAAAAATATAAGGTAAAAAGCTAAATAAGACCAATAATTCGTGCCGCCACCAGCTATGAGCGCTCAGAAAACACAGTGAGAATAACTGCGCAAGTATTTTTTCGCCCTCACTCCATACACACCCAAATGTCATCGAAGATGATTAAGTGCCAACTTGTTAGTTGGAATCGCCGTCTCAGGTACTACAAACGTAATTTAATTACTGCTCAGACATATGCAGGTTTCCTCGCGATGTTTTCCTTCACCGTAAAGCTCGTGGTGTGAAATAATTACACAAACATTTTAGAACAGCTCCTTGGTACAGGTGCGTCGCAGGCGACTGCTTAAACCCCAAGGCCATCTAGGCTAATATATTTTTTTTCAACCATAATTATTGGGTTTTGTGCTAAGCAGTACCTACTGCCAGTTGATCTCAAAAACACCCCTTTGTTAGTCTATCAGTATTCTTTTATAAATACAGTGATAGTGACGCATGTAGTATTCATGATAGTGTTAACAGCTGGTTTCTTAAATGTCAATAAATTTATATGCGTGATTGTGTAAATTTTCATCACGGTACCATAGGTCTAGTGTTTTGTAAGAATTGTAAGTCATACCGCTACGATTGTCATCGCAGATTCGATACCCGTGTGGAAAAAATATATACATCTACTAGGTGTGCCCCGCGGTTTCACCCGCGTAGACTTAATTTTATGAGTATTTATTTTTAATTTATAGTAGCCTAAGTTACTCCTTGTAACAATAGCTTTCCACCTGTGAAATTCCCGTTCATATCGGTCCAGCCGCTTCGGAGATTAGCCGGAACAAACAGAATACAAACGGACGGACATATAGAGAGAAAAAAAAAGATTTTTCTATATCAGTACCGTGTATACTTTCATATGCATTTAGTCAAAAGGTGGAATTAACACTTCAATTTTATTTATCTGTATAGAGTATAGATGTACGTATATATATATAAATAAAAATAAATAGGTGTTCGTTTGTCCCGCTAAAACTCAGGAATGGCTGAACCGATTTGGTTTATTTTGATCTTGATATTATTTGTTCACGGAAAGTATAAACGGTGAGTAACATAAGTAATACGAAGTTCACCGGGTGATTTAATCTAATCAAAAATTATTTATTAAGTAACGCCACTTCTTATAGGTACCTAATTTTAAATGGTTATTTTTTTAAATTTAATAAGTAACTAAAAACTAATTACAAGTAGAAAACTTGGCCCAAATCGGCGTCTCTCGGGATCGTGCCAAGAAGGCTGGCAGCATTGCCACGTTGAATAGCAATGCTGATTCTCTGAGCGAGAAAAGCCCCAGCCCGCTTGTCACGAGAAGCTTCTACCAGACGACGTGCAACCTCTTTGAAAAGTTGATGAGCATCTGGACCCCAAGGTCCCAGAGTTTCAACCATAAACGCAGAAAATATGTATCCTTGACCAATGCAAGCATATTTCCGGCGCTTGAGGCACTCCTGCTGAGCAGCAGCAGCTCCGGTCGCCACAGCAGTGCCGGGAAGATGGGACGGCGCCAACGTATCGACACACGTGGCATCCCACACTAGCGGCCGACCCAATCTCCACGGCACCAGTGACATACCATCCGGCCTCCGGCCATCGCTGCGCGCCAAACCTACTGGTTCCAGTACAGCAGGCACCCCGGCGGTGACCAGAGCCCGGCGTATTAGGTCATTGATGGAAGAATGACGACATCGTCGACCGGCGCTACTGACGCATGACAGACCATGGTGTCCGAAGATGTCCACACTATCGCCACAGTGACACCGATGAGGGACAATACATTTTGCGCCTAAACGCAAGCAAGCACACAATCTGAATGTTGTGTACTTTCAAGAAGTGTATTATAATTCAGCCTGCTGATAGGCTCGTCCCATTGCCTTTGAGATTGCGGTCCTGGCGGCAAGTCAGTGTTGGGGCAAGCCATAAGCCAAGTATTTCTGGCCTCAGTTAGGAACGAAACCTCACAGTCACTGAGTGACGGAAACAGAATATTGCCAGTGAGGTCGCGCACACTGTGAACTGAAGCCAGAAAAGCCGGCAGGGCCACATCCGAAATTTTGCGTATTCCCAGCCCACCAAACCTAATAGGCAGGGTAGCCTGGGACCACGATCGGTCGTCCAAATCAATATTGCAAATTGTGGATAAAGTTAAGTAACTAATAAGTAACTAAAAACTAATTACAAGTAGAAAACTTGGCCCAAATCGGTGTCTCTCGGGATCGTGCCAAGAAGGCTGGCAGCATTGCCACGTTGAATAGCAATCTAAAATTATTTTCTTCATGTCGGAATGTCCTTAACCTATATAGAAATATATATTTCACTTAATATACAATTTATTATGGAACCCTTGGTACGCGCCTGACTCGCATATGATCGGTATTTTGTTATATTGGTAATTCCAAATAATACGTTCAACAGCCTATATATACCAGTCTACATAAACCATCCATTTACTTCGGAAGTGGCATTGTCATTGTCGTTACAAACAATTAGCGAATATTCTTTTTCGAAAATGATACGCGCTTGGATTCTTGTGTTTCAAGTAACAATAGGTAATTTTTTATTTAGTTTTTTACATCCTTATATTGTACAGATTGTATGTTTGTGAATTTTATTTGATTCCCGCGGAACCCTAAATGTTTTTTTTTTATATTAGTAGCCTAAGTTACTCTTTGTAACATTAGCTATCTGCCAGTGAAAGTCCCGTTGAAATTGGTCCGGCCATTTCAGAGATTACCCGGAACAAACAGACAGACAGAGAAAAAAAATCAAAATTGGTTTTTTTATGTTGGTATTGTATATACTTTCATATGCATTTAGTCAATGTAATTTTGGAAATACAAACATACACTTCAATTTTATTTGTCTGTTTAGATTCACCTTCGATAGTTTTTTAATTTATATCAATCTTTGATAATCAGAATCACTCTGTCATTAATTTCCAGTAGGTAACTATTAGCATATAGAGTTGTATATTGTCAGGAATTATTTTCCTTTTTCTATAAATAAAATAAATATGTTCAGGCCATCTCGGAAGGGTCCTCGAAAGGGTAAGCAGAGTTTTTGTGACAACACCCATATTTCACCAAATATTATTAAGTGCCAACGTGACAGAGGGTGAGTCTATCGCCGTCTCAGACACCAACCAACTGTATAGTACTTTGTATTATATTTATTTGTATGTTCCAGTCACATTAGCATTGTCAGAAGCGGTGGATTTATATTGTTATAAAGGGTAAGAATATTTTCAAAATTCATTATTAGGTACGTATGCTCACGCCTGTATTCCCCGAAGGGGTAGGCAGAGGTGTTGTTATCACAACACCCACATTTCACCAAATATGATTAAGTGCCAACGTGACAGATGGTGAGTCTATCGCCGTCTCAGGCACTATACATACGTCTTTGCGTTACTTCTCCGAAATATGCAGGTTTCCTCACGATGTTTTCCTTCACCGTAAAGCACGTGGTGTGAAAATCACTCTAAATAAGTTTGTTAGAAAAACTCATTGGCCCTGCTGGGATTCGAACTTGCGTCGCTTGCGTAGCAGGCGACTGCTCTAACCCCGAGGCCACCACGGCTCGTTATTATATATATCTTCCCACGAGGAATACAAGGTGCGACGATAGTACGAAGTGTTACACCCACATTTAGAAGAATATTGTATTTGCTATCGATACAGACGGTAGATACTCTCCATGTATATACTAATATTATAAAGAGGATAGGTACGTTATAAGTACGTACTGGTAATTACGCCCGTTTAGCCCAATGAGACCTGTTTTGGAAATTTGTTAAAAAATACGTAGACTCTGGACTGAAGTTAGTAGTTTTGCAGGAAAGGCCTAAATACGTAGATCTAATTAAAATTAGGGGTAAGCAAATGTGTTGTAAAAACAACACCTACATTTCACCGAATATTATTAAGTGCCAACGTGACAGAGCGTGAGTCCATCACCGTCTCAGGCACTATACATACGTGTTTGAACTTCTCAGACATACCAGGTAACTTATATGTATTTTAATAAAATAAATTGTTTACAGCAACTTGTCCTCGATTCAAATAGAAGCAATTGAAGATGCCGCAAACTTCATCACATCCAATTGCATAGACACTGACCTGCAGACTGTATTCTTCGCATCTGGCTTCGGTACTAACAATATATCGATGGATACATTAAATTACACGTCGGCTCTACTGAGAGCTGGTAACAGGAACGTGGTGTACTTAAACTGGTCGAAGGAAGCATATACCAGTAATTCGACAACAGTAACTCTTGATTATTTAAACGCCTTTAAAAACGTATATGAAGTAAGTAAACTATAAAGGATCTAGACTTTTTAACCTGTCACAATTAATCTTTACCACAAAAATAATAAGTAGGTATATTACAATAAAAATATAATTATATTATAAAGACGAAATATTAAAAGAGTTGAGGCATTTATTTTATTTTATTTTTAAATAGATATGCACCAGCAACTGATGCTCTGTGCCAAAAAAATACCCTCTGTATACATTCAAGAGTAACGTATACTTGGTGAAGTGTCATATTATTTTATACATTTTATCATGTATATCTTTAAATAGTATAAATTAAAGTGGTAATTTCCATACAAAATTACAATGTCTGTTTGAACGCATCATTCTAAACTACGTTACGGATCTTGGTACAATGTTTATATAATAATGTTAATATAACATATTTTAAAGGAACGCTGACGAGCTTGTAAACTTTTTTTTTATAGTAAGTTAAAGTCGACGTTTAGTTACTAAGAAATACACAAAAAAGCCATTCAAATTAAAAATCTGTCAAGCCGTTTTACAGGATTTTTGGTGCAATATCACGGTGACACGAATTTTTTTTATAATAATAATAATAAATTTATTCGCCAAAAACATGGTATAAAGGTGGTGTGAGGTATAATAGAACATACATGTTTAGCTAACTTATATTATAGCATGCGAATGTTTGACTGCCGTCATCACATAAACTCCTGTACACTGTATACATTTTTTTTATACAAGAATTTGTACAGCTCTGACTTAAATGATTCCTGTTTAAGTTCCTTAAGGTAACAAGGTAAATTATTGTATACACGGACACACATGGCCACACAGCTTTTATTATATTTCGTAGAGTTTGGAATCTCATTTAATACAAGTCTGTGTGGGTCTCGCCGACTTCGTGAATGTACATCATCTGCGGTCTTAAACAACACTTTATGTTTCCACACAAACATGCATATCTCATATAAGTATAGAGACGGTAAGGGCAATAAACCAAGTTTGCGAAATATTGGATGACAAGATTGTATAGGTGAAAGTCCATATATTGCTCTAATGCACTCTTTTTGTGAGATAAAAGCTCTATTTAGATCTGTGCTGTTACCCCAGGCTATAATTCCATAACGAAGTACCGATTCTACGTAAGCGCGATAGCATGTAACAGCTGTTTTTATGTCTGTTATGTTTTTTTATTTGTCTAAGAGCATATACAAATTTATTTATTTTGTTCGACACATTTTCTACCTGTGCTTTCCAGTTTAAGTCTTCGTCAACTGTTACTCCTAGGAATTTTGTCTGAGATACTTTTTTTAATTTAGGTATATTTATTTCAAAATTAAATTTGTAATTATAAGATTTATTAAATTGAATATATACTGATTTACCTAGATTAATGTTTAAATGATTAGCTTCTAACCAATGAATTAGTGTATCTATAGTGTTGTTAATTTCGGTCTCGTGATCCTGTATTGTGTTATGTAATTTATTGGTAGTTACGATGATTGAGATGTCATCGGCAAATAGTATACATTTATGGTTTGTGATTTCAATGATATCATTAATGTAGAGCAGGAACAATATTGGTCCCAATACGCTTCCTTGTGGAACACCATATTTACTAACTTTGTATTCAGATGAGAAAGATGTTAGATCACTATATTGGTTTACTTTTGATATGCTTACGCATTGCTTTCTGTTGCATAGATATGATGAAATCCAACGTAGTGTAGGTCCCCTTATCCCTGAATTTTCTAACTTTTGCAATAATAATTCATGTGAGACCAGGTCAAAAGCTTTTGATAAGTCTAGAAATAGCCCAGTTGTTAAGTGGCGTTTGTTGATACTGGATAGTATTGTTTGCATCAGAGAAAATATGGCTTGTGAGGTCGATTTTCGTTTTTGGAAGCCAAACTGTTCAGTTTTAATAATATTAAATTTATTACAAAAGTCAACAAGCCTAATATACATGCACTTCTCGAAAATTTTGGAGATGATGGGTATTAATGTTATTGGTCTATAATTGTCCATGTCCGATTTATCACCCTTTTTAAATAGGGGTTTTATTACCGAGAATTTTAAAGCTTCTGGAAAAGTTCCAGACATAAATGATAAATTTATTAAATGTGTTAAAATTTTTGTAAGTTCATTGGAACAGGCTTTAATAATTTTCGTATTGATTTCGTCGTAGCCTTCCGAGTTAGTATTGCGTAGTTGCATAATTTCCCGTCTAACTTCATCCTCCGATATAGGTGTGAGAAACATGGATTTTACGGAGTAATTTGTACTAAAGTTTCTTTTATTATTAGTATGATGTGTTGAGTTTGGTAAATTAATGTAGTGTTTATTGAAGACTGTGGCTATTTCAGTGGGGTTTGTGAGTACTTGGTTGTTATGTTTTATATATTCTATGTTATCCTTAGGTTTAGTGTTATGTATTTCATTCTTTATTACTGTCCAAGTTGCTTTACATTTGTTGTCGTTTTTGTTTATGTAATTCATATTCTGTGTTTTCTTTGAATCGATAATACATTTTTTTAGTATAGTTGAATATTTTGTATACTTATTTTTAATAATTTGGCTTTTATTTTTATAGAATAGGTACCTAAGTGTCCGTTTGGTTTTACAGCTTTTCTTTAGTCCATTGCTTATCCAAGATTGTTTCTTTTTATTGTTTACCTTTACTCTGATTTTCGGAAAACATAGTTTATAAAATAGGCATACTAGTTCATGAAATCTATTAAATGCTTTGTTTAAATCATCTTCCCTGTATATTTCTGACCATGACAAATTTTGTAGGCATTCTTTAAATTTGTTGACATTATCTATGTTGTAATCTCTTTTATAAATATAATATCTACTGTGGGTTTGTAGAGTGTTCTTAATAGGAATACATAACATTTGTGCTGTATCGTGATCAGATAGATGTAGTGGCAGCACTGTTGCGATTGCACCAGGTACGTTACTGAGAATATGGTCTATACAAGAAGATTTGCGGGTAGGTTCATTAATGTGAATCTTTAAATTAAGGTTGAAACAAATGTCTTTTAATTCATTAGTAATTTTTCCTTGTTTTAATGTGTTTATGTTAAAATCTCCTGTTATAACTATTTGGCTCCGTTTATATTTATTCTCTAGATCATTCAAAAGGTTATTAAGCCTAGATAAAAACTCCATAGGGTCTGATTGTGGTGTTCTGTATACACAGAGGGTTATCAATTTATGTGTTGAGAGTTCTATACCGCAAACTTCAAATGTATTTTGTTTAGCATATTTTTTTATACAAGGTAAATCTTTATATACAGTGCCTTTTTTAACTAGAATGCAGGTGCCCCCCCTCTGCTTATCTCTGCAAAAACTTGCTCCCATTACATAATCAGAAAGTTTAATGTGGTCCTCATAACCTTTCTTTATAAATGTTTCTGAGAGACAAATTAAATCAGGAGTAATATGTGCTTCTTGTAATTCGAGTAAAGTAATTTCTAATAGTTCTTTTTTTGAAATTATACTGGCTATGTTTTGGTGAAGTATTTTTAAAAATATATTTGTGTTAAAGGGACTTTTAGGGGCGAAAAAAATCTTTTTTATTTATATTAGAGAAATAATAGGGTATAGTACCTTTCTTATTATTGTGGACAGTTTCTGTGTGATTAGCGTGTTGTTGAAAAATTTTGTTTACTATGCTGTTAGAGTGGTTGAAATAGAAGGGGATTGTTCCTTTCTTGAAGCTGCACAGGTTTTTGTCCAGCTTTTCACTTGTCTTATTATGCGCTAACCGTTTCTTTAGAGAACTCGGGTTCAAATATTTGCTATCATAATCAACACAGTCTATGATATAATTAACTGATTTACATAAATCTGTAATGTGAGAATATTTGCTGTGCACGAAATGACAGTTTTTGTACTCCTTACATACATTTTTTATACAATAGTTCAATCTTTTAACATCCAAATTAGTATTATTTGCTGCATTAAGCACGATTACCGTATTGTCATTAAATGCGTCTAATACAATCTTAAGCTGAGATAAAACTAAACTTATATTACTGTCGTTTTCTCCAACACATATCACAAGTTTGTCATCTGCTTTTAATATCATATTTTTGCAGTTTTTTAAAATTTCATTACTCGGTGCGTTTGGTTTAGTTTCACCGAGTATCCCATATTGTTCATACTGTGTTGCCTTTCTTGAGTTTGATATGGCTGCCGCCAAACCTACGCATTGTTGAGAGCCAAAAATAACAATGCTTTTTTCCTCTCTGTGGTTCTCTTCCTGTGCAGTTTTAGTGGACTTCAGGCCGTTTTTTTTTGCATTAGGCATTGTGCTTGTATGTTTATTAATCATTTGGGTCATAGACTCTAATTGTTTCGTAAAACCAGCTATTTCTTGTTTTATGTTTTTCAATAGTTGTTGGAGATCGGAAATTTTATGTTCTAAGCTTAATTTTAAGTTGACATTACTATTATTGGACTTGAGACATGGTGTGGATGATGAGCCCTGTGAGAACCAGTTGGTGCTATTGATAGGGCTGTTGTCTATTCCTGCAGTAGGATGGTGCAGGGTGTTTAGTAGTTTAACCTCTGCAGTCAACTTGTTTATTTGCACGTGAAGGCCGTTATTTTCTGTCAATGACTTTTCTAACTCGTTTTGCGTACATCTGAGCTGAACAGTGAGCTGAGATATAGTTTGTTTCAATTCAGAAATAGTTATCATGTTAGAAAGCATGCTCGTTTCTTGTGTTCTGTTGCTGTATTTTCTTGGTGTGGGGTATGATTCAGCCGAAGTATCGTAATCAGTAAGTATGTGGGAGTCCACGGTCTTAGAGTAATTCTCGCATGATGCTATTATTGTATTCGATGCCTTTTCAGGTGACGGGTGGTCTGCCCCACGAGAGGCGATTTGTTTTTTTCTCGTTGTGACATTAGACATAGTATTGTTATTTATAGGTTTTCCTTTAATACATTTGGTACATTTCCATTTTTTCTTTGACTCCATAGTCAATAACCGGTATGTTTTTTCCGGATAGCCGTCGCAATCAGGCTCATATCTTAGTTTACATACACTGCATAATGCGGTATTTTTCACGTTCACCGACTTCTTGCATTTTTGGCAAATAACTTGAGTTGAAGTGGTTTGTTCGCTGTTATTGGCTTTTGGTTTAATTTTAGATGCCATTATGATTCTGCTCTGAATGTATTTTAATTCCAAAGTCTATGTTATGATGAATTTAAAGGAAATCGAAAATATTCAAAATCGAAAAAAAAAAAAAATTAAAGAGAAAAAAAAAAAATTTTTTTTTCTGAAGTCCAGGATTTGAACTTGCTATCATTTAATTGCCGTCTCAATATTAGTTACTCTCGGCCATCATCGCTGTTACCGGGCATACGAAATTGTCAGTCAATATGTGACTTATTTAATAAAAAGACGTTATTTGAATTTTTAAATGTTTGTTTACAAACAACACCACATTAACTATTTTTAATTAAAACTTATTAAAAAGTACTCACACATCATAGTCATCGTGTAAATATCACTTTTAGTTATCGAACGAGTGTTTATTTTTTAAAAGTATTAACACATTTATTAAGGAGTGAAAACGATCGAAGTCCAGTTTAATTGTATATTTGCATAACTTCTTAATGTAGTAACACATCCGATAGATAATGGTATCACTTCTTCTTTGAAATGTTTTATTTAAGATAAGCACAAAATTTATGAAGAATGTAGGCTTTTACTATTAAAAAAGATTAAATTTGCCTGCGGTCAAATTTCGCGCGTGTTTACTTGGCGGGCGTTGAACTCCTATCTATATATATATATATATTTATCTATATATATATTTTGTATTGGACATTTCACTTTTACAATATTTATAATAGATAATCATAAATAAGGGGAGTTTCTGACGAGTTTACTACATGTTTGTATGTTTCAGGTTGGTTGCTTGATGGCAGATGCACTTGAAATCCTAGTAGACAATGGTCTTGATATGGACATGGTTGAGCTGGCGGGACACTCCCTAGGGGCACATGTCATGGGGGTCGCTGGAGTAAGGATTAGACAGCTAAAGACCTCGGCGAGATTGTAAGACTTATTAATTACTTTAAACCCCTTTAAACGTTTATCTCTGGTGTCGAGTTCTGGGGTACAGTACCCCTATCACGGGTTTGTCATCGTTATACTGCCGAATATTAGTATGAGAAACTGTCCAGCGACTCCCAGCGGTGACGTGAATAACTAAAATATCTCATACAAATATTGCGAGTGACGCTAGCGTTAAGAAAACGGTGGCATACTCGTGATAGGGGTACAGGATATACAGGTTATAATAATTGAATGTATGATTACAAGTGGGTTTGTTTGTTTTCTTTTCGTCAGGGATAGTTCGTGGAGGTGATTGATAATATAACCCGACTGAAAACAGCCTGGTCTTCCTTAGATGTAAAGTCTGGTACGGAGGCAGGGTCTGATCCAGAGATAGGTTTTACATCAATTTGAATATAGGGATTGTACGATTACTTCGCAGTACTTTCTGACTATCCTGCTGTAGAATAAGTAACATTATCCTCACGCTTCACTAATAGAAACGAAAAAATATGTATACGTAACTGATTTATGTCATCTCCATACATTTTGTGTCGTTGCTATCAGAGCAAGCGAAGAGAATGCTACTTTGTCTAGGCTACAGGCTTTTTTCCACTAAGACCAGACGTATTAAGTTGTTACAAACCAGTATCGAAGAAAATCACTATCAAATATTCACGTGAGAAATTACCCACGCATCTCTTCATTAACTTTCACTCTAAAGGAAGTAAAGTTTAGTTAAGTATAACCATGAATATGTAACATAAAAAACTTCTGAGAAATATCGACCTGATTCTAAGCATTTTCCTTCCAATTTCTCTTCAAATAGGCTCAGAGCCTATGATCCGGCTAGGCCCTTGTACACCGACAATCCGATGGCTGTGAATTCGTCCTGTGCAAAATGTGTAGTGGCAATCCATAGCGACCCTGGAAACTATGGCCTGAACAAGACACTCGGCCAAATAGACATATTTCTGAACTACGGGTTGTACCTGAATGGCACCGACGCTCAGCCTGGTTGCACAGCCGCTACGGTTGCCAACCAAATGCATCTGGAAAGTAAGTGCCTACCACTCTTAGTATTTACTTCAAAGTAACAAGGGTCTATAAGGTATCTATAGGCTCAAAGGTTTGTAGAAGACTTTTAACTAATACTCAACTTAACTGTAAATAAGAGACCCTCTTGTTTTTGTTATCCTATAAAGGAAAACATGCATGCAGTTTGCTTGATGAACATAATTTTCTAAAAGAATGAAGGCGCATACATTCCTCCTCACTACTTCAGTGCTCTTATACATACATTCATATGCTCATGCCTACATTGAAAGATTAGGCAGAGGCGTACTTAGAGCACATCCACATTTTGCCAGTTACGTTTGAATCCAATACTATATTTAGTATTACCTACTTTTAGTTTTTATATTTTTTTATCAACTTTTGTGCACTGGAACTGTGTCCATGGTTCCCAGGATCTTCTCAGTAAAAGCAACATTCCTAACCTGGCGCTAATAAGTATAATCCTGTATAATTATGTCGTTCTGACGATTTAAAAGTACTTCGTTAAAAGTCTAATCTAATAAAGATATTTTTGAATTGAATTGATATTCGACTGCGATCAGCTGTTAAGTGGAAGTAAGGCAAATCGGTAATCTGAACGAGAGATGTCGTTATGCCCTAACTCCCTAAATGATTAAAATTCTCAACTTCATAATTTTTTTATTTAGATTTATGCAGTCATTACCGCGCTCCCTTGATCGGGGCCAATGCCATTCTGAACCCAGGCATGTATCTGGCACTCCAAGCTTCCGACTACAATATGTGGGTTGAGCAGAATGGTACTGGAGCAGATGTCATTGACTTGGGAGATAATTTAGACCTCACGTAAGTTGTAGGTTAACATTTACAAAGTTACAAAATTAAAATGTTTGTGTTTTTAAATATCTGATTCTAACTACTGTCCAAGGCCTGTGCTTGATTATTTAGAACGGTAGCAATATGTTGCATTATACTGCAACATATTGCTAGATTAGGATACATCAATGCAACATATTGCTAGGCAAACTCATATACTACTGATTTTATTTTGTAATTAGTCGACAAAAACTAAATTTTGAGTTTAGTGAATACAAACAACTTAATACAAATCTTTTTTTTTTAATTAGTTTGTAGGTATTAGATTAATTAGATATTATTCGATATTTATATAATGTATATGTCACAGTCAAAATTTTCAATCAATCAAAACTACTTTCGACCGAATGATTACTGTAACACTCAAGTAGGCCTAGACAAAGTAACATTCGCTAGCGCTAGCGATAATAGAAACGATATTTTTTTTATGAAAATGACATAATTCAGTCACGCAACATACTCGCGAAGCGTGAGGATAATGTTACTTTGTCTACAGACCTAGCGTTGTCTTAATCTATGAACCAGTTGTTATAAGGCAATATTGATGTCATGACATTTATCAAGATCCAAGCATTATTTTTATTAGTTAAGAGTGTTGACAGAACCAGAGTACTTATTAGAGAATCTATTTTTACAGTGCTTCAGGGAAGTACTTCATGAGCACCAACGCACAAGATCCATTTGGCAAAGGAATTGATGGTCTCAGACCGTAAAAAGTTCAGCTATTCATTTAAGTGAGAATAATACCAGGGACTTAGAGACAAAAACATAAAAAAGTAATACAATTTTGATTCAGTATTTATTTCTTTCTTTAAACAGGTTCAGATCACAACATTTACTTAATGCTCGGCAAGGGCCACCAATTTGAGAATACATTCAAATCCTAGTTGAATATTTTGTATGTAGACAATGCAAGGATTGTGTCAAAGATTTTTACGGCTAGAAATGGAGTGAAGACAGATAATATGACGGTTGATACTGAGAAATGGAAGAGAGAAACGCCGACCACAAATAACATGTGGTAAAGGCAGGAGGATGATGATGGACGTGTACAAATTGTACCTCTTATGAGTATGGTTTAGTTTCATTCTTTGTGAGTAGATGGCGTGAGTAGTAAAATAAATCGCGCTATTGAAAGTTGTATCGCGTTATATAAATACTACCATTGAATTGTTTTTCCTTGCTTATTGGCGCAATATTATAACAATCCTGCGGATGTGAGTCCTAGTTTTATTTAATTAGTTCTACCTTCGGGAACCCCAATCATGGATTTTTATACTTTGTATATAAATATATAAATACATTAAATTTCATATCTTTTCTCAGGTTGCATAAATTTATACCTAGTTATGAATGTATTTAATAATGTTATTGTTATTATCATAAAGTTTTATAATTATTTTTTTATATTTAAAACCCGCATCAATCATAAATTACGTAAGAGAAACACAGTGATAAAATTTTTATTTTATCTCATTTTACGCTAATGACGATTATATAAAAGCAAGCATGTTCATCTGACCACAAAACACTTTTCAACGTGCGGTTTATACTTGGAAAGTCTGTTAAAATGTATTCATATTTACACCACGGAATCAGTAGGTAAGTCTTACTCTAAGTGCTATGTTAGGTAGGTACTTATTTATCATATATATCATTGTTTTAAAGTAGACACTTTGTTTAAGGCTCGATTTCAAGTAATTAAAATTAACTTATGGATATGAACTTTATAAATACAGCGGTAACATACTTACGCATTAATTTTTATAAGTCTTCAGTTTGAGTGAGTAAATTATAGAATTTAATTAATCTAGATTTACGTTCATACAGCAATAATTCTGTTGGGCTGTATTTGGTCATAACCTCTTCGTATTCCTACCATAAAACTATATAAAAATATATATTTATTATTAAAATGAATTAAATATACCATCAGATCAGATACCAAAAAAAATACGTGTTGAACATTAAACCTTAACCTTTTTTGAAGGCGGATAATGAAGGGCACCTTATCATGAATAAAACCTTTTTGCTAGATCCATATGAAAACCTTCGTCAAGAGAATAAAAAAAATACACGCTGCTTTTATCAGTCGGTCGCGTGCATCGTGCGTTATACACGCATGCGTGATTCAACTACCTACTATATGTATTAAATGTGGCTATACTGGCCGGTAAAAAATACAACAATAAAATCAAATTACTTTTAAATAATAAAGATAAAATGTGTAATATAAAATTTATTTTTAATGCGTGGATATTCGGTACTTGGTTGTGTTAGTACTAATTTAATTGTTGTTTTTAGTATGTTAAATTTTCAAGTTTTTATTTTTCTATCAACATGAATAATCGTTATTCTTTAACATTAAATATTCTTCATGCGGGGATGTTCCGTTTTATAAAGCTAAGAAAGACCATGTTGCCATATATAAAAAAGTTATTAATTAATATTAAAAATCTTTTTATTATTTCAAATTGGAATAAACACACCGTTTGACAAAAAAATATGTGACAAAATAATATTTTCCAGGTTTTTTCCAGTTCACCGATGCAGCATGGCTTAGATGCTATAAAAGGTAAATTCTTTATTTACTTATTTTCAAGATTCTGTACCAAAAGGTTAGATTCGAAACTCATGACCCCTTATTACAAAACACCGTTGAGAGAATCCTTGGTGGGTCAGGACCCACGCGTCCCCAAAAATTCACCCCTTCCACACGTCTCCTGATCTATCTGAAGTACTAGGGCGTCAGAAGTTTAAAGAGGTTAGTTCCAATGTTTTTCGACTATATGTCCGTTAACGTAACATTTATACCAGGAGACGAGGGTGTACCTTCAAATATGTTCTCCTCCTGGGGGACCAATGGGCACTTATATAGGGCCCGAATCTACAAATTTTACTCTAAAGGACGAATATGAGGGCCCAGTGGGTCTTGACCCTCCTTGGTTTAAATGTAGTTCCATCTGTTTCTGTGATTCGGACTCCAAGAGAAATGGCCATAATTAGTCCGAGTTTGGCCCAATCTTGGTATAAATCATATGTTGTAATAAGGAAGTTATAGTCTCGCTTTGATATCTGTCTCGCAACTTCTAAATATCTTTATTTTATTACACTTTCAACATAATACTTTCAAGTTGTCGGAATATCATGATACAAGGTTATCAATATTAGTGCCGGGTTCAATTAAATGTGACTATACTAAAAAAAACATAAAACGTTTTATTTACGTATGAAAATTAACACGTATTATTCAAAAATGAAAATTTTAAAATTTAAATCGTTTATGACGTAAACATAGCTCTACTAATCGGCTACAATCCCATCTTCATTTTAAGATTTTTCTAAAACTTGTTAGTAAAACATTTTACTTAATACTTTGCTACATAAAAACAATATATGGCATGGCATGCTGTGAAAGTTAACGCAAACTATTCTTGAACGAAACTATAGATGTCAAAAGGTGAAAAATTACAAACACTTATTATACGGAGATTGCTGTGACGTAGATTAGTTTCACGAAGTTTGGGTGAAGCGAAATATTAGGGCAACACTACATTGCGTTACAACGGACAACGCTGTAATTATTATATAATAATCTACTGACTTAATTATCCACTTTCTTTAGGCCAAGGGTACCAGTTTTGCTTGCACAGGTTGTTATGTAAACTATTTATTTCGTGATGCCACCAATAACTAGGTATCGACGCAGACAGACAGCCATGTACATCAAAATGAGTGACACAAATCCATTCATATTCATAAGAGAGCCGTAGTAGCCGAGTGGTTTGACTATGCGCGTGCTATGCGAGTGGCGCAAGTTACAATTTCAACGGGCAGCAACAATGAGTTTTTATAAATTTACGTATGTGTTCCAATCTGGCGTACACATGGTGGTATTCAGGGTCGGGAGAAGTCTCCAAAATAGCGCATAACACTGCCATTTATAAAAATAGTACCACAGTTGTTACAGAGACATTGTTTCTTGACGTCAAGCTAGCGCACACTACACATCCTAGATCTCAATAACGGCTTGCACTATTCAATTCAATTCAAAATATCTTTATTTGATTACACTTCTTACAAAGTACTTTCAAGGATGATGCCTATGAATAGCCTCTTTTAATTCTCGTAGCTTTTTGCTGTTTTAGTTGTCATTAAATCAGACGGTCAATATGCTTTCCCACTTAGATATAAAATACTAGCTGTTACCCGAGATGCATCCCCTCCCGTCCGAGACACGTCCTTATGGACCCTGACGACGATCCGACCATTGTTCCGCCCTCGCCGGCGAGGCTCGTCGCGAACTCTACGTCCTCTGCTAGGGCCGGCGCGCGCCGAGCCACTAGCCTTAAACATGTTCCTAAATAATACCACTCAGATCCAGCTCCCTAGCTCACCCCCTTGCAACGCCCTAAGCCGAGGTCCGAGCCCCGCACCGGGGTGCCCTTAGCTGTGTTGCTTAGTTTTTAAGTTTAAGCTCGGCTGGAGGCCCTTGGGTCCCGCCCTTTAGTCCGGTTAAGCAGTGGAGGTAACTCCCCCTACCTACTGCGAGAGACCATATCAAAATAAAGCTTCGCTTTACAGATTTTAAGCAAATTCTGTTGAGTGGTTTGATGTGAAAAGTAACAGATAGACAGAAACACTTTCCCAGTTATAATTTGAATAATTAATATTAGTGTAGTGTAGAGTTATACATTTATAGAAGTACTAGTTGACCTGGTGAACTTCGTAGCACCTTTTCCTTTACATATTGTTCATATTTTCCTATAAAAATGAAACCTTCCCTGAACTTTAATAAATATATCAAGATCAAAAATATAGAGCCGTGGTGGCCTTGAGGTTTGAGCAGTCGCCTGCTACGCAAACGACGCAAGTTCGAATCCCACCGGGGCCTGTACCAATGAGTTTTTCTAAAAAACTTATATACAGTGATTTCACACCACGTGCTTTACGGTGAAGGAAAACATCGTGAGGAAACCTGCATATTTCTGAGAAGTAATTCAAAGACGCATGTATAGTGCCTGAGACGGCGATGGACTCACCATCTGTCACGTTGGTACTTGTTCATATTCGGTGAAATGTGGGTGTTGTTACAACAACTCTGCTTACCCCTTCGGGGACCCTTCTGGGATGGCGTGAGCATACATTTATATCAAAATTACCCAAATCGGTCCATTCTCAAGTTCTAGCGAGACTAACGAACAGCAATTTATTTATATATTTTTTTCGACAAGTACTGAGCGAATTTAACCACATTGACATGAGTGAAATGTGGCCAAATAATTCACAAGGGAGATAACATTTATGTAGCACATGCGGAACAAGATAATTGACACAATTTTCAGGGCATTTAAGATAGCTATAAAAAAGACAATCAATTAAAAACATTCCTTTGTGATAAAAATCACTGTCGGAGAGTGTCATTCATTTAATTACCATATAACATGCTAATAAATTAACTGAATTTTAATCAAACTTTTGAATATACTGGTCTTCTAGTCTTCATAAAATATACTTGTGGTGTACCTTCTATCTCGAAACTCTTCGAAGATGCGCTACGAGTATTTCGAAACATCAAAGTCAAAGTCAAAGTCAAAAATATCTTTAATCGATTAGACTTTTTACAAAGTACTTTCAAATCGTCAGAATGCCATAATTATACTAAAGGAGATGGATATAAACTATATCCATCTCATTTGAAATCCGTATCAAAAAAAGACATTCTAACCATTGGCCAACTTAACGTCGTGCCATAGACAAACCTTAGATATTTATCTAACAGACTGTTAAACAGAAGATTTGCCTTATTCCCATTTAATGTAGGTAGGTATGCATCCTGCTCGTGTCATTGTACGATTTATTAACAAAGCAACCATTGTTGTCGAGCGCACACCGCAAATACTAATGACATTTGACTTTGTTACCGCAAAGATGGCCATACAATATTCAACAGATACTATCTAAACCTTTATAAGGAATTAGTCAATAATATTTATACTGCTTTGATACATGTCGAATCGTTCGTGGGGTAGCCAGAGAGACAAAAAAAGATCAAGGGCAGAGCGCGCTACACGGCATCTGCTCCCGACGCTGTTCGAAGCACGTCCTTATGGACCCTGACGACGATATCACATTGCTTCAGCAAGCAATGTCTCAAAAGCACACATCAAACCAACCATTGTTCTGTCCTCGCCGGTGAGGTTCGTCGCGAACTCTCCGTCATCGTCCCCTCCGCCCTAGAGCTGGCGCGCGCCGAGCCATAAACATATCCCTAAATAATACCACTCAGATCCAGCTCCCTAGCTCTTCCTCTAGCAACGCTCTAAGTCGAGGTCCGAGCCCCGCACCGGGGCGCCCTTTGGGTTTAAGCTCGGCTGGAGGCCCTCGGGTCTCGCCTTTATGTCCTGTTAAGCAGTGGAGGTAACTCCCCCCTACCACGATGAAGTGGCCTATGATGATCCATTTAATTAAAAGCTGATAATTGTAATTACACACACGTCGATTGTATTTATCTGTACCTATATACATGCAGGTTTCCTCAGGATTGCGATGACGCGATTTGTTTGTATACCCTGTAAAGTATTTGTGCGTGTTTTGATTCATGATTTTGAGTCAGAAGGTGATTAACATGCCTTGAACATAGCGTGGCTTGGAGATCCGCGCGTGCTCAGAAACTCAATAACAAAAACCTAAGTTCTTCATTTATTCAACTAGAAGGACCATCAAATCTTTATTCCTGTAGAACTATTCGTTTCATAGCATACTTCATCATCTCCCTAGCCTATCTCATGTATTGTTGGGGTCGGAACATGATTCAACCCGATGCGGCTAATCACCATAATCACGGTTTTTATATTGCCATCTGACCCGGCTGGGCTGCTTATCGTGTAGAAAAAAAAATGTCTGAGTAATAAACACATTAATATAGTTTTGATTGTTAATCCTACGCGAGAACAGCTAGTTGATAAATTGTTTGCTATTGAATTTGAATGAAATTGAATCTGGTCAAGTCCGCGGGGACCCGCTGGATGCAGGCCGCTTCCAACCGGGTGAGGTGGAAATCATTGGGAGAGGCCTATGTTCAGCAGTGGACGTCCTATGACTGATATGATAATGATGATGATGATTGAATTTATTTTGTTTCACTCAGTTCTGCACACTCATTAGTCGTTTAATTTAATCATCAAATAGCAGAATTAAATTCCCTGAAAACGAAGACACCCTTTAGGGAATATAATAAAAAAATACTGCAAACTTTAATTATGTAATCAACCTGAAAGCAGACGGCAATTTTATTTGCCTATTGATGCATGAAGAAAATGTATTTCCACATCACTGTACCTCAGGTACCTTTGCAGGGCAATTGCAATTTCATATCCTGTAGGTATCCGTTCATGTAAACGGTATTGAAGTTATTAAAGACAATTTAACACTAAAATACAGTGCAATAGTGCATGACTGCAACGTATAAAGGTCTATCTACTCGATCGAGCATAGTCGAACATGCGTGACTAAATATTTTTTTTCGCCAGAATGTAATAAACCAAATATACGAAATCAAGTAAATCAATTGTCTAACGAGGTTGTAGATTATATTAAAAGACTTAGGTATAATTTTTTCTACACTTACAGTGTCTATATGATACCCAATATATAAAGTGCAAATTATACTCAGGTACTTTTCAACGAAGATAATTAAGTGCCAACGTGACAGATGCTCCATCGCCGTTTAAGGCACTACTAAGACCACTTACCTAGGTCTGTTGAACTTCTTCTCAGATATATGCAAGTTTCCTCATGATCTTTCACCGTAAAGCTTGTGGTGTAAAATTATTATTTTACTTTATGTTGCTTTTTTATAATTTTACTTTACCTTACCTAATCATGTTTCTTATTTCCAGCTCTCTACAAGACTCCATAGTAACTCCACTTGAAAAGCCGTTGGCTTTAGTTAACACGACATGCATCGATCTCATCCTGCCCACTGTGTTCTATACGTTTGGATACAGAGGTCGAGTGAGAGGACCAGCTACTACGGCGGTGCTTTCAGCTTATATTGCCACGAGGAAGAGAAATGTCATTCTTTTAGATTGGGAAGATGAGGCTCAGAGCGGTTTATTTGGAATTCCTCTTGGATACGCGTTCAGTGCTGTGCCCAATGCTAAGAGTGTGAGTCCAAATTTTTCCAAAAGTAATCCAGAAGTACAGAGCAAGAAGTTATATCTTATCGCTCCCTTGTCGCTTCTGTTATTTTCAAGAAGTTAGTCGCCGAACCGGTCATCATTTTCACAGTCATCTCCCTGGCCTTATCCCATACATTGTGGGGTCGGCACTTGATTCAACCCGATGCGGCTGATCACCTGATTTTTATACGAAGTGACTGCCATCTGACCTTCGCAACCCCTTTAACGAGGAAAATCTGTGATCTGGGTTAAACCAGTTGTCAGACTATTTTAGGCCTCCGACTGACCTCTAACGACTGCCAAAGATGATAAATTAGCAACCGGGACCGACGGCTTAACGTGCTCTCTGAGGCACGGCGGGAACCCGGGCTGTCACCCTTCCAATTACTGGCTAGGGGAGGGTTGCTTAACTCCGTTGATCGAATGATATGCGCAATAGCAACTGTGCCACGAGCTCCTCTTGATAATTTTTATAGTACCTTACCTTTTCGTTTTGAAAATTAAATTCCAAGTATTTCTCAACTTTTGCTTTTGTTGACTCTACATTATATTATCATTAATCTTCCAGCTATTTCTATTTCTACAATTATCAAAATTTAATTTTTATGTTATATTATAGATCGGTAATAAAATGGGAGATGCGCTAATAACCCTCGCTCAAGGTGGTATGAACATGACGCGGATACATCTCCTGGGACACTCCCTGGGAGCGCACATCATGGCGTTTGCTGGCAAGCGCACCAGGGAGAAAGGATACGTCGTGCCCAGGTATGATATTGAAGAACATTGGTCGATATTTAGGATAGTAACAATCAGCTATCTAATTGACAAGCTTCGTCTATAGTTCCATTATATTTGCGTTGTAGCTTACTCCTGTAGTAAAAGTCATCCATTATTCTTCTCCTTACGGTGCCTCTCCACTAATGGAGGTTGGCCGACAGCTCCGCAAATTTTTCCTTACTTTTTGCAAGCTTAAATCATTCTTCGACGCTGTTTATCCCAGTCCATTGCCTTAGGTTACGGAGCCATGACAACTTCCTCCTTCCGACTCGCCTCTTCCCCTCAATTGTTCCCATCATTATACTCTGGAGAAGGTAGTACCGCTCATGTCGTAGCACATGTCCGGGATATGCTACTTTCCTTCTCTTAATGACTGTCATGAATTCTCTGGATTTTTTGACGCGTCGGAGAACTTCCTCATTAGTTACCCTCTGGGTCCAACTAATCCGAAGCATACGGCGGAAGAGCCACATTTCAAGAGCTTCTAGTTTTTGGCGAATATTCTCTTTGATAGTCCAAGTTTCATTATCCATTATTTCCATCCATTATTAAAAGTTATTAAAAGCCTGTGTTGTACAAAAACTGTTGAATGCTGAATCAAATGAAAGGCTAATCACACTGACAACTAATTATATTAATGATGCACGTGGAATATTCGTAGGGAGGTTAAATTATAGGTAGATCTCACTACATTGACCTTAAATTCTTCGGAGCCAACTATGAAATTTAAAACAAGATATATAGAGGAATGTGGAACGAAACACTTAAATGTATGTAACTACCTTCATATTAACGTACTTACACGATAACCTACCTTTAAAACTACTTTTACCGACAATGACAATATTATTTTTAGTAATCAATACCGCGCTATTTAAAAACTTTGCAACCTTTTCCGAAATTAAGAAATTCAGTGTAGTAGTGTATCTTGTGGACTTGTCTTTGGGCTTACACCTTTTCATTTAAAACAAAACATCGGTGTGTTCTTCAAGTGTTCCCAGAGTCATGTTAAACGCGTATACAAGAATTTTGCATAAGTCTGGTAATATGTAGATTGCCCACCAAGGGGGATTTATTAGGATACTTAACAAAATCTACACTACTATTATAAAGAAGATTTGTATTTTTCTGTGTATGTTTGTAATGACTAAACGCAAAAACTACTGTACCGATTTAAAAAATTCATTCAGCATTGGAAAGCTACAGCATTAGTGAGTAACATAAGCTTTACTGTATCCCCTTACTTCCACGGGAACGGGAACTACGCGGGTGAAACAGCGTGACGTCCGTTAGTTTCACATATAAGTAACTCGGCTGTTCCCTCAAAAAATAAGTTATGAGGTACTTCAATTTATAGTTTAATGACAAAAACTAACATTTCTTTAAGAGTCTAAGAGTAAACCTCATTACTTAAGAAACACATACATAACATATGCCCACGCCTGTATTCCCCGAAGGGGTAGGCAGAGGTGTTGTTAACACAACACCCACTTTTCACCGAATTTGATTAAGTGCCAACGTGACAGATGGTGAGTCTATCGCCGTATCAGGCAGTATACATACGTCTTTGAAATACTTCTCAGAAATATGCAGGTTTCCTCACGATGTTTTCCTTCACCGTAAAGCTCGTGGTGTGAAATCACTGTACATAAGTTTTTTTTTAGAAAAACTCATTGGTACAGGCCCTGCTGGGATTCGAACTTGCGTCGCTTGCGTAGCAGGCGACTGCTCAAACCCCGAGGCCACCACGGCTTTTATCATTACTTAAGAAGGACGCTGAATTCTAATACAATGTTTATACCTCCAGAATCACAGGGCTCGATCCAGCTCGAGCTTTATTCGAAGGCACACTAGCTCTGCAGTCTGGCATCGACCGCACTTGCGCCAAGTTCGTGGACATCATACACAGTGACCCTGGAGGCTACGGTACCAGTTCATCTGCTGGTACAGTTGATATCTGGCCTAACTACGCAGGCAATGGGGCCACCCAACCTGGCTGTCCCAAAGGCAGCTTTGATATGTTCAGTATTGAAGGTAAGCTTCAAATCATCACCCTGGCCTTATCATCTATGACCTAGGTGTCTACTATGATCGTATTAAGCAGCGCGATATAAATAGTTCTAAGCTTCGAAGTGCCATTATATGATACCAGAATATATATCATAGGCCCAATGTCTATATTGATATGTATATTGTATATTGAAAAGATAAGTCTATTCCACTTTGAGTCGTAGTTTACTCTAACCACACGTGACACAACTTTGGAAAAATTATGGCAGCCCTACAGAATCCATAAATGTGAAGTGAAGCAAAATCACACAATGGTTATACACTACAAGCATAAGGAATGTAGGAACAAATCGTTCGAAATGACTCCTCCTTACTGCTTTTGTAGATATATTTATACTGTGGTATATGTTCGAAATTTAACATTTATTGTCCAAGTCAAAGTGAGCTTTGTCACGTTCGAACGTTTTGCGACTTGTTTGTATGGAGACGTAAAACTTCTAACACTCGCCGCTTGGGGCGCTTTTTAATGTTCCCATACAAAATGAAGAAAAACGCAGGCAATATCGTCAACGTAAAAAATTGTTAAGACCTACACTTGGGGCAAGAACAAAACTTTTACTTTTACTTTGAAACATACTACGCATTTATCAAATTGTTTTGTGATGGTGAAGCAGATTTAGGACAAAATATCTTTATCCACCCGATTCATGATGCAGCTTTTATTTACTGAGAACCATGACCCTGATCTAAAGTATTCTTTCTGAATCTCATAGATTGTTGAATGGACGAGGAAATTAATCAATGTTTTGTTTAGTTTTCAATGCTATGTATGATAAGGCAATGCTTTTATCTGCAGCGGCTTAACTGGCACCATTAAAGACATTAAGCACGTGTTAATTGTCCGTGGTAATAAAATGGAGGTCATGAGAGAGATTAGTTAATTTGGAGCAAGGTACCATTGCCATTGCCGTCATAGTGGCAGTGAAATTATTTTTATTGTAATTAGATCGTCGTAATTTGTCTCCGCTATTTTTCAACTCATAAAGTATAAGCAGGGCTTAGCATTAAGAATAATGTCAATGTCTTTTGAAATCTTCTTTATCGTCTGAAGTTGATTAGTGGTGTTTACTTGCAGTTAATGATTCCACTTGTTACTTCTGTGAAAGATTTGTCCCTGTTTTTTGTAATAGCCTCCGACCGCGGCTTTGGTATTTGAACCAGAGTAAAGTTTCACAGAAAATTCAAGCCTTATTTAAACCCATAAACGGATTTCGGAATTTCAACGAACATCCTATGGTGAGACCGAGTGATCAGCCAGGCGGGTGCCATGCCTGGGGAACCGCGACTCCAACTGTTCTTGTGGAAAAATTACGAAAAACTCTAATTGCGCGATTTAGGTTCCCGTGTATTTGCACTCAAACTTCGCATTTGTTAGCTAGTAGCGCCATCTATGTAGCGAGTGGAGAAACTGCTACAAGCCTCTTCAAATCCACTATATTCCTGTCTCTAGGATCACCTAAATTGGTGAGGTTGGTATAGGCTAGGCTGTGCCCCCACCCAATAGCCAGGGTCTAAGAATATGGCTATGGTATCCCCTGCCTGTCGTAAGAGGCGACTAAAAGGGGGCCGGAGGGCCTGCTGGCGGTGGTCGGGGTGGGAGCTTTGACCACCGGCGCGGGCCCGGGAAGGTGGCAGCGCGATGTGGCTCGCGCTGCCTTGCACAGCGAGGTCTCCAGGGGCGGCGTCACAGCTGCCCCGGGGATGTGCCCCGGCAAAGTGTGGGGGGACACCGGTGCGTTCTATCAGAGTACCCGGAGTCCCCCCTGAGCACTGAGGATGGCCACCGGGGGGGTTTTAGTGCGGTAAGAATCCCACATACCCCGATCTGCCTCTCCCAGGGCGGTCGGGGACCTTTTGAAGGTTTCCCCCTCGTCAACAAAAAAAAAAAAAAAGGCTAGGCTGTGCCCACCCAATAGCCAAAGGTCTAAGAATATGGCTATGGTATCCCCTGCCTGTCGTAAGAGGCGACTAAAAGGGGTCGGAGGGCCTGCTGGCGGTGGTCGGGGTGGGAGCTTTGACCACCGACCCTTGGGCCCGGGAAGGTGGCAGCGCGATGTGGCTCGCGCTGCCTTGCACAGCGAGGTCTGCAGGGGCGGCGTCACAGCTGCCCCGGGGATGTGCCCCGGTAAAGTGTGGGGGGACACCGGTGCGTTCTATCAGAGTACCCTGAGTCCCCCCTGAGCACTGAGGATGGCCACCGGGGGGGTTTTAGTGCAGTAAAAATCCCACATACCCCGATCTGCCTCTCCCAGGGCGGTCGGGGACCTTTTGAAGGTTCCCCCTCGTCAACAAAAAAAAAAAAAAAAAAAAAAAAAGGCTAGGCTGTGCGTTGATATATCAGTCAATCAATTAGGATTTTCAATTGTATATTGTATTCAACGATAGGTATGACGAAAAAATATGAAGATTTTATATTAAAATGGAAGATATGTATCCATTAAGAGATGTTTGCATGTGGACGAAGCGAAAGAAGTATTTATTTATGTAGGGATCGCAACATGTGGCAAACGATAGTCTCCTATCCCCATGGGATATAGACGTGAGCATAATATCTATGTAGGTATGACGTCTGTGTATGCACTTTCTACTTTCTGCGGCATAATAAGCGCCTCCGTTAATTGTTTCAGCTGTCCTTACGTATACTTTTTGCAGACTTGTGCAGCCATGACCGCTCCTGGCGTTTCTACGTGGAGGCGATAGCCTCGCCGACCTCATTCCCAGCTGCTTTGGCTGAGGACTACGACTCCTGGGTGGCTCTCAACGGAGCAACTTCACAGACTATTTACATGGGAGACTTGACCAGTACCAAGTGAGCCTGCCTTCAAAATCGAATAAAATAATTTTAAGCGTAACCCACGGTCTCACCAGCGTAAGATTATTTTATTTAGATTTTATTTATTATTAAGATTATTATGAACTTAATTTTTTTTTTAAATAAGTTGCCAAAGTTACTTATTCCTTGTAACATCAACTATTTACCAGTAAGTTGAAAATGAGTCCAGCCGTTTCAGAGATTGGACGGATCAAAAAGACGGACAGACATAAAGGCACAGTTTCTTAACTTATTTTTAATTTTAAATTGGTTACCGCAATTAAGTCTACGCGGGTAAATCCGTTCAGGGCACAGCTAATTCATTATATGTGAAACTGTGGTTTAATTTAAAACTTAGATAGTAGAACTTTTAGGTTCAAATAGAAGTTTATTCATTACAGACTTCAATTTATACAAACATGTATTTCTTTATCAGAGCACGCGGCAACTTCTACCTGTCAACAAACGCAATGCCCTTATACGGTAAGGGCGCGGAAGGGCTAAAACCAGACAACAACCTGCCTACAACACGGAGGAATTCCACCCTTTCCAAGTTGTTCAAGTATCTTAGGTGATACTGGATACATTTGCTAGATCTAAGGACTTTGCTGGGTTTATGACCCTTATTCGTGTAAGTATAGTGACTAGTTTGCAATGGCCAAAACCTTATTTGTGGTAAAGTGAAGTGTTAATGTGTAAGTTTAAGTATAGGTACATGACATTTAATATGCATATAAAAGATTAATTATTTTATAATGTTTTATTATTTATTAGTAAAAAATAATTTTTATATTATTGCTTTTTATTGCAGGTATAAAATGCATAATACTATAACTATACTAATACATTTTATAATTATTTACATATTAATTCTATTTAACATTTAATTAAATAACAGTAGGTACGAATAATACAAAATGCAAGATTTTGCTTTTCAAATACCATGAACCAAAAATAATAAGCTTATGACCTGTGTCATTTGACATTTCCATCAAAATTTACGAGTATTATTTTTAACACGAGAATCAGAAAGGTACTGATTACACTCCTGAATAATGTCCTTCGTTCATCCTTACACGCCGTAAATGTATCATTGCTTATTTACTATGGAAGATATTTACCTTATTACATAATAACATAAGGACTAGTTTTATTTAACAATGAGTAAATGAAAAGGCGATATATATATATATATATATCGCTTAAGGCCGTCATCGTTGGAGCTAGATATTTTACGACTTCAACATAGTGATATATTCATAAAACCCTACAACTTCTAGAAGACAACTGTTCTTTTTTCTTCGACACCCTGTATATATATATTTCATATGATAAATAAAATACAGGTGATAGCAAGTTATTAGAGGTCTCAATGAACTACCTACAAAAAGTCATGTATTATAAAGCCAATGGGGGCACATTCCTTGTACTGTAGGTCTATAAAGGCCATTAATCATTCGTGAATCATAATATAAACTGCACCCGAGTGACCATTTTGTAATTTCAAAGTCGAAGTCAAAGTCAAAAGTATCTTTGTTCGATTAGACTTTTTACAAAGTACTATCAAATCGTCAGAATGACATAATTATACAGGATAATACATGCTACCGCCAGGTTCGGAAGGTTGCTCACCTGAGAAGAACTCGAATTTCGATGATGAATCATATTCGGATTACATTATGATTCTACCAAAGTGGCCTTTTTAGACCTACTGATCTCTAATAAGATGCACTAGGTTAGTAACTTGCAATCATCATTAGGACTATTACATATTTATATTGGGTTTTTCTGTCAAGAAATTCACAATAAAATGTCCGGAGTTTGGAAGTTGGCGGTGTTTCCACCCCCGTGCCTCGGGGCGCACGTTGCACCGTTGGTCCTACGCCTGATCTCTCTCCGGTCGTGTCTGATTGCCTCCCATCGGACTATGAGAGTGAGGGAATAAAGAGTGTACCTGTGTTTGCGCACACACTTGGGCACTATAATATCTCGTGCGTACATGGCTGATCCTCGTTGAGATTAGCCGCCGTAGCCGAAATTCGGTAGGAGATCATTATTATTATTATGAGTTACAATCAAGTTTAAATATGTTTTTATTTGAAAGGCATGATCGAAAATATTTTTTTTTTGACAAATATTACTTGTAATTTCGAAAAAAACATATTCTACCATCTTATCTCAAAAGAAACAGATTCATTATCCTAATGGGCTAAAGTCTTACAAATTAATTTATGGCTTATAATTAAGTTGTAGCGTTATAATTAAGTCTCGCGGTTTCACCCGCGTAGTTCCCGTTCCCGTGGGAGTACGGGGATAATTTATAGCCTATGTTACTCGCTGATGATGTAGCATTCAAATGGCCAGAGATTTTTTAAATCGGCACACTAGTCTGCCAGAGACATTCCCGTTAAAAACAATATGACTGACATCCAGACAGACCTGGCCTTATCCAATACATTGTTGGGGTCGGCACTTGATTCAACCCGATGTGGCTGATCACCTGATTTTTGCACGAAGCGACTGCCATCTGACCTTCGCAACCCCTTTTACGAGGAAAATCTGTGATCTGGGTTAAACCAGTTGTCAGACTATTTTAGGCCTCCGACTGACCTGTAACGATTGCCAAAGATGATAAATTGGCAACCGGGACCGACGGCTTAACGTGCTCTCCGAGGCACGGAGGGAACTCGGGCGGTCACCCAACCAATTACTGGCTAGGCTTAGGGTTGCTTAACTTCGCTGATCGAATGATATGCGCAATAGCAACTGTGCCACGAGCTCCTCGGAGACGGAGAGACAGATATTTTTTTTAAATTTGTTTGTGTAATATTCTCATATGCATTGACTGAAAGCTGTTAATCTGTAATTAAAAACAGACACTCCATTGTATTTATCTGCATAGATTATCTTATCCATATGTGGAACTTTTACACAAAGTAACTTGAGAAGTCTATTAATATCTATGTGCTGATGTGTCAGCTAAGTCGTATAGTTGAAGCGGCCGTCGGCTCGCTCATAGGAACCTGTGCTAAGTGGGCGACGTAGAGTAGTACCGCTTCATCGTGGCGTCGATATCGACTATTGCGTTACGGACGTCGTGCGTCGCTGAGCTTATCGTCTCGAATGTCCCGGCCAACCTCTCTATCGCTCTCGCCTGTAATATATATACTACAATTTATAAATAAACCTAATTGCATAATTTAATAAATAAATATGCTCACGCCATCTCCGGAGGGGTAAGCAGAAGTATTTTCCCACACCCACATTTCACCGAATACGAATAAATGCCAACGTGACAGAGGGCGAGTCCATCGCCGTCTCAGGCATACATGCGTCTTTGAATTACTTCCCAGACATATGCAAGTTTCCTCACGATGTTTTCCTTCACCGTAAAGCACGTGGTGTGAAATCACTGCACATAAGTTTTTACAAAAATTCAATGGTACAGACCCCCCTGGGGGTCGAACTTGCGTCGCTTGCGCAGCAGCGTAAATATAATGTAAGTACCTGTATATGCGAGGACTCCGCGAGCCTCTCCATAGCTTGCGCATTGACGTGGGTCGCGTGCGCCAACTGAGACATAGCGGCAGCTTGCTCGCTCATCACCTTCACCTGAAATTAAAGATTTTATTATACTATATTTATCTTATCTTATATTTCTAAACGAGCAATTCTTGTAAATATATAGACTCTGAATCTCGGAAACGGCTCCAACGATTTTCATGAAATTTTGTATGTAGGGGGTTTCAGGGACAAAAAATTGATCTAGCTAGGTTTCATCTTCAGAAAACATCGTTTTAAACATGTTGTCACGCAATGAAAAATTGCTACAATATCTTTACTTTGCTATTTTTTATTTATTTAATGGCGATGAACTATTCCGCCAATGTCAAGTGATTGTTGAGAAAAATATCTTGTAAATTGTTAAAAATATGTGGAGGAACCCATTGGATTCTTCCAACGATCCTCAGTTGAATATCCTTTCCTTTATTTATTTAATGGCGATGAGCTTTTTACAATACGAAGGTAAATTTCGACAACATCTGTCAACGTGCGCTTACGTCAACGCGATGACTTGTGACGGTGGCAGTGAAAACTCCAACTAGGCCGTTAGAATATTTTCTACTCTATCCACGTGACATTGGCGAAATTGTCCCCGCAGAAGCCATAAACAAGAAGTGAAGTGAAGAACGTCTGAGCTTTGACGTCACATTTGGGTATGTAAAATTAAACGTCAAATCTAAAAAGTTTTAAATATGCTCTGATAGGAGGTGTTTGAACAATTATAGTTGGCCCCCAAAAATTTCACTAAACAACTTTTGTTTTTGTACCCTAAGCCTAGGTTACACGGTGCGAGCTGACCTAGACAGTTACTGAGGTGCAGCTACTCGCACCTTGTGACCGCATCATACGAGTAACTGTCATGTGCGAGTGGGTCAGCTACTCGCATCCGAGTTACTACAAAATTTTGTTTTCACTCGCCTGCTCGCCTTCCCCCACCACGCCAATCGCACGCCGCTCGGTTGTCAACTCGCGCGATTTTGCGAGCTCGTATTTGTTTATGCAGTGTTTTTTGTCTACTGCGACGTCAGCAGTTTGCATGGTGTGACCGAGCGAGGCGAGCCGAGCTACTGGTATGCGAGTACAAGGGCACAGTAGCTGTACACTGCCACATCAGCTGCTCGCACCATGTAACCTATCCTTTAGTTGCAGCGCTTAGCGCGAATTTGCGCGTTTGTATCAAATCGGATCTGGATTTTTATCGAGCTCCACGGCTGCCTTATTTTATTTTAATTTGGATTTCTTCACAGAGTTTTACAATAAAAACAAATGTTTGAAATTTGTTTCGAAGCACTTTTACGGGTAATTTAACAAATATAAAAACAAAACAGCATAGAATAGATTGTTTATAATTTACGACTTACTAATTAAGCCTTAATCACATTGCATAAAAATATTCTTACCAATTTATCCATAACAGCCATATGCCTCTCTTCTACATCAACAGCAGGCACATCGGTGCCAGCGAACGTCAGTGACGGCTCCAAGTCTACGTGGTTCTGCTCCATGCTGTCCTCGTTGTCAAAAAAACTGTCACCCAACAACTGTGACTCCTGTTTCACAGCACCTGACAGTTCTGTAGATAGATTAATAAAATAAAGTAATATTTTGTGAATCTCAATTATTTTTATATTTGATAGAGCCGTGGTGGCCTTGAGGTTTGAGTAATCGCCTGCTACGTAAGCGACGCAAGTTCGAATCCTAGCGGGGTACCAATGAGTTTTTCTAAAAAACTTATGAACAGTTATTTCACACCACGTGCTTTACGGTGGAGGAAAACATCGTGAGGAAACCTGTATATGTCTGAGAAGTAATTCAATGACGTATGTAAAGTGTCTGAGACGGCGATGGACCTATCATCTGTCACATTGACACTTAATCATCTTCAGTGAAAAGTGGGTGTTGTTACTACAACACCTCTGCCTACCCCTTCAGGGAATACAGACGTGAGCATATGTAAATGTAAATGTGTCAATTATTTTTTACTATATAAAAGTTACTCCATTTCACATCAGTTATCATAGTTAGCCATTAGCCAAAGCCATCAGAGATTTGACGAAGTAACAAACAGATAGACAGATAGGCAGAGAGAAAAAAAATTGAAATTTTTTTTTTTTTTATTTAGGTATTATTATATATAGGTTTATATTATACATAACATACATTCATATGCAATTAGTGAAAAGTTATTTATTTGGAATCACAAACAGACACTTAAATTTAATTAATTATATAGATGTACTAGCTGGGCCCGGCAAACGTTGTATTGCAATTTTTTTTGGGTGGACTACCCCTAACATTTAGGGGGATGAAAAATAGATGTTGGCCGATTCTCAGACCTACCCGATCTGCACACAAAATTTCATACAAATCGGTCCAGCCGTTTCGGAGGAGTATGGCAACGAAAACTGTGACACGAGAATTTTATATATCAGATTAAATAATCTAGGTTTCAAACTGATTGCCAATATCACTCTATTCTAGTTAGTTATATTCAATACTTACTAGAAGTGTCATGCGCCAGAAATAGGTCCCAAATTTTCTTCTCAATGTTAGAACAGAGACTGTTAGGATCACCTCCACTCCCCAAGACTTTTGATCTCACTGTTGATTTCTTGTCCGCCCAATACTGAATAACAAAAACAAACTTTGAGACACATTGCTAAATCTGTATATTGTAAAATTTACAGGATTTATTTAAAAAAGGCGAAAGGCATTTAACGAAATATATTTATAGAGCGAATGTGACCGGAAGTATCGGTAGAGGGCGTCCAAAGAAGAACTACTATAACCAAATTAATAGTATTTTTCAGAAAGGTCAAATACGGAGCACTCGTAACCGAAGAAAGTGTATGAAGAGATGCATTAATGTGGATGAAGGGAAGAGAAGTATGTAAGAAGAGGTATGTAAGGATCGTAGCATGTGGCAAATGGTGGTCTCTGCCTACCCCCATGGGATACAGGCGTGAGCATATGTATGTTATGTAAAAATTATGTCTTAAAGCCAGCGCAAGAGTAGAAGCCATAAGGAGGGACTTAAACATAGACAAACCACATCTAAACAAAGCAATTGGTTTCTTTTCTATGCACACACAGTTTATGAAGCATATAGAAGAGCCAAGGTGACATGCAGTGATTTCACAGCACATGATTTACAGTGAAGGAAACCATTGTGAGAAAACCTGCATTTTTCTGAGAAGTAATTCAAAGACAAAGAGTATAGTACCTGAGACAGCGATACTCACCCTCTGCCACATTGGCACTTGGCTATATTCAGTGAAATGTGAGTGCTGTTCTTACTACACCTCTACTTACCCCTTACGGGGTCCCCCCATTATGGGGTGGCTCGAGCATATATATAGTAATTATTTCTTCCAAGAATTTTGAATTCGAGTTGTATGTGATTTTGTTATTTGAATTATATGAATTATATATTATAAAGTATTTTACACTGGGTTACAATCAACACACAACAATTTTATTTGTAAATTGGTTTGCTTGGTTGATGTTGTGCATCACTCAATGGAACACATTGAAAATCAGCTGCGCTAGACTGAAATGAATCCTAGTTTGGTCTGCGGTTAAAGGTGAGTTGCCATGATTGCCATCAATAAATGTTTATTATTAGTATTTTGAATTAAGGGATACTTACTTTGATCCAAGATTTCATAGGCCTTGTAGGGCCAGTGATGTCATTCACCAAGCGGGTCAGTTTCAGCCACAGCTTCTTGCTCTGCTCACGGCCTTCCAGTCCTCGCAGCTGTCCCAGTCCAAGGGCCTGATGCTTTTCCATAAAGTCCACTATTGCCATCACCTGTTCCAAACTAGGTCTGGACTGGAAAATTAAAAAAAAAAGCATACATATACATAGAAATGTTGTTCACAGAATTGCACTAGAAATAATAGTAACAATAAGTACCCAGGTAACTAAAGTGAGCTAAACACAAACTAGATAAAACAAGGGAGGATATTATTGGGCCTACCTTATTAAGTTAGGCGTGTTACCTATTTTCATAATTGTTTAAAGCCCCTACCACACTAGTCATAATACTTTTAACACTATGGACCTATATTGTGTCCTGTGTCATCTCTCATTCCCACCATATCGCACTAAATTTACTGCATTTGGTCCTCCAGATACTTAGGTAATGCAAATATGAATTGGACAATAATATTAGATTATTATAAATCTAAGTCAATATAGCTAAGTGTAATATAAATCTGATTTCATAGCGAGAAATCCGTGACCGGCTTGTTTGTTCGCCAATTCGAGCCTTTCGAGGTGATAAGTTACAAAGGTATGGGTTATTGTTGTTCAATCGAGTACCCATGTTTGGAGACATTTTCGTAAAATATGTGAGAGCTTGAGGAATTGTTGAGTGAGTTGAGTACCAAGGTTCACTTACCGCTATGGAACGATCAGTCATAATGAGCGCCTAAAAGTTAGACTCTGATGCATGCATTCAATTTAGAAGACAACTCACAGTCCCAAGAATTAGTATCCTATTAGGTGTGTCTTTAATTTTACAAACATTTGAACAGATAAATTCATTCTTAAAACAAAATGTCGATACAAAATTACACGACAACCATTGGTTGGGGAGTCGGTTATTAGCACAGATAAAAAAATAAAAAAGGATTCACTACTGCAGACTATACAAAAAAACTAAGTACTATACTACCGACTTCAAAAAAGGAGGAGGTTATTAATTCGACTGTACGATATTTTTGATGTTAAGATTATAATTATAGAGATTATTTAAGGAGGGTAAGAAACTTAGGCACAAAAGTTCTAAAAGTTTAACCTCATTCTGGTTTGCCGGACCTACTAATAATTTAAGAATAGGTGCGATCGCCGTGGATAGAATACTTTTGCCTTCAAGAAAACAAACGGTTAACATCGACTAAAATGTTAGTCGATTTACATCCATTTTCCTTCATTCAATTCCGCACGTCACATATAAACGTCACGTATATACCCTTCATATTTTTTCTCCCTTCCTTCCAAGTTCCTAGTTCCTACTCATTCACTCAAACTCAATGAACTCACTCGAAACACAGAAAAATATTGAAGTGTTTTGTGAAATTTCAGCAATGGTTTTGTTATTATTTACCATGAATATATATTTCTAATTACTAATACCTACGAAATGTTTAAATATGGTACTCAACAATTGTTACGACAGTCAACAGTACGTGAAATTTAACTGACTTATTCGTCCGGCTCGAACTTTCAAGGTGTATTTGCCGAGTGCAATGTTTAATTTGGTTTGAGTCTGTAATACACTAATAATGGCAAATTCCGTGAACATATCTATCGAAGCTCCAATAGAAAATCAAATTCAAGAGATAACCTATGATGGACAGGAAATATATCAAGCGTAAGTACTGATTTTATATGGCTTTCAGACTTGCGCAATTTAGTTAGTACCTATTTTGTTTAATCCCTCTAGTTCCTCGTCCTTTAAGCAGTTAAACTATTAAATCGAGGGTAGAGAGAGGTAGGGCATAATTGGTAAATAGGAAAATAAATTTAATTTAATTTTAACAATAGATATATATATTATTACAATATATATATATACAATATATATATATATTAAAAAGTAGCTATAAACTATTTACAAGTAGAAAACTTGGCCTAAATCGGTGTCTCTCGGGATCGTGCCAAGAAGGCTGGCAGCATTGCCATGTTGAATAGCAATGCTGATTCTCTGAGCGAGAAAACTGCTTGTCACGAGAAGCTTCTACCAGACGATGTGCAACCTCTTTGAAAAGTTGATGAACATCTGGACCCCAAGGCCCCATAGTTTCAACCGCAAACGCAGAAAATATGTATCCTTACATAATTGCATAATTACATCTTCCGTTCTAATTTCGGAGTTGTATGACTATTTACAGAATACAGGAAAATGAATCTAGGTTGTGTTCTGCTCCTTTATTGGTCAAAGCTAGTGCTCCTATTGTGGACCCTGTCATCTGTTACTATGTCCACATAGTGATTCCATTTTTAAATATACTAATACATATAGAAAGCTGATTAGTTGTTTGTTTCTTTGCTATAGTGATTTGATAAATTATTTCAGTGTTAGATAGACCATTTATTGAGGAAGGCTATACACATCATCATGCTCATCATATGCATCACACAGACATAGTCATGGGCAGAAGCTAGTAAGTTATGCAATGTGAGTTACACTCTTGATGTTGCATACAAACATATAAGGTCTGCAGTAGTCACTTACCATTGTGCCAACAGGCTTATTTGCCATCTGTGTAGCACATACAAATAATGTAAATACATAAATACAAATGCTCAAGCCTGTATTCCCTGAAGGGGTAGGCATAGGTGTTGTAATATCTACACCCACTTTTCACCGAAGATGATTAAGTGCCAATGTGACAGATGATGAATGTATCGCCACAGCAGGCACTATAAATACATAATTTGCTTTTTATCCATCCAGGCCCCTGTCTATGTCAGAGAACCTTGCTCGACTGGCGCAGAAGATAGACTTTGCAAATTCCGATGATGACTACTGCAGTGTAAAGAAGGAGGGTGAGAGCAACTCGGACTCCAAGGCTGAGGATGATAATAAGGACCCAGGGTATCAGTCCAGCCTCTGGCCCTGGGACTCTGTGAGGAATAAACTTAGAAATGCCCTCACCGAAGTCAGTGTGCTTGCCGATGTTCTTAGTATTGCCAAGGAGAAGAGGTATATGGTAAGTGAAACTGTACCCTGGATAATGTATTGTGATTTAATAATTTAATAAGTTTCTATCACGATTTTAGTGGATGAGAAGGAAAAAGATGTTTATGAAAAAAATGCATTTCCAGTATTTGAAATTTCCTTTCTCATGAAAGGAAAGTTTTTGACAAAAATATAGATTACAAAGTTACAACTGATATTATGTAAAAAATGTGTATTACATAATTTTTTTGGTAGATCGAAATTTGTCAAAAACCTTAAAAGTCATATAAAGCCAACCTTACGACGGATTTTCAAATGCTGTTCGCAAATGCGAAATAAATATGATGATGCCTCAATTACAGGTGCTAGACCCAATCCAACCAGAGCAAGTAGAGAGCCGTCCCATGGTCCAAGTATATGGTCGTAAGAAGGCCCTCAGTGCAGCCGCAGCGGTCCTCCTCGCTGGTGTGGAGAGACTCCGAGCCAGCGAGACTATGAGAATGACTCGTAACATGCCAGACTTCCACATAGACCTGCTCAGACTCCGCCAGAACTGGAGACTGAAAAAAGTGTCCAACACTATTGTTGGTGATCTCAGCTACCGCACAGCTGGCTCCAAGTTCAGTCAGACTGGAGTGTTTGAGGTATGTTTGCTACAGGTGTAGAAGAAAGATAGAAAAAACATATTTTTGAACTATGAATTTGGAGCCGTGGTGCCGTGTTGGCCTTGAGGTTTGAGCAGTCGCCTGCTACGCAAGTTCGAATCCCAGCGAGGCCAATGTACCAATGAGTTTTACCAAAAAACTTATGTACAGATTTCACACCACGTGCTTTACGGTGCAGGAAAACATCGTGAGGAAACCTGCATATTTCTGAGAAGTAATTCAATGACGTATGTAAAGTGTCTGAGACGGCGATGGACTCACCATCTGTCACATTGGCACTTAATCATCTTCGGTGAAAAGTGCAACACCCACTTTTCACCGAAGATGACAACACCTCTGCCTACCCCTTCGGGGAATACAGGCGTGAGCATATGTAAGTATGTATGTATGAATTTAGAACCAGAGATCCTGCTTTGATCAGATAAAGCATTACTTAAGTTATTTACTTGAGCATTGTAATATTGACCAGGTGACCAAGGCCCCAGAGGAGCAGATAGCCCAAGCAATGAGTCTGAATGCAAGTGGACCAGCGCCATCAGCTCTCCGAGTCACAGTGCCACCTGAGTTACAAGGGGTGGCATTCATCTCTGTGTTATGTCAGAAAGGTTTGATCAATGATTTATGACAATACTTATAAAGCCTTACATTCAAGACAATTACAATTAAGTAAGTAGATGATGGTGAGAGCCTAAAGCTGTCTGCCTACTGGATCAGAATGAGGTGCCGAAGCGGTGAACAAGTTAAAAAAATATCAATAGATTTGCATAAACGGAGATTTGTTCGCCTCGCCGCCGCTTCGCTACTTGGCTCCGCTCCTGTGGACAGGCAGCCTTAATAAGTAAATAACTGATTAATAGAACACAGCTGAAACCAATGTAAGAGATTTTCTTTTGTTTTATTTCTCTTGTAATTTTTTGGTTGATTATAAAAAGGATCTAAATATTAACAATTATAAAAATCTTAACAATATATGAATCTTCTTTCTTTTATTTATTTAATGGCAACGAGCTTGAGTACAGTTATTGTGCCTCGAATATCGATATGTATTAGCGTTAAATAGTTTCGCACAATATAATCAAATCGTTATTCCATTTCCTTTTTAGTTCTATTTCACGACTACCTATTCATTACGTAGCCCTGATTGATATATCAATTCGTCACCGTATCTATATTTAGCCAATGTTATCTAGATAATGGTATACCATTGTCTAGATATAGATACGGTCACGGATGAAAGAAAACTGCATGCAACTGAGATGCGGATGTTGAGATGGATGTGTGGCGTAACGAGATTGGACAAGGTAAGGAATGAGTATATAAGGGGAAGTCTGAAAGTAGCACCATTGACTGACAAGTTGAAGAATAAACATTTGTCGCGGTATGGACATGTTATGGAGGGATGAGGATAATGTTGCCAAAAAAGAATTTTTTAATAATGTGGATGGTCACAAGGGGAAAGGAAGACCTAAGAAACGATGGATGGATTGTGTGAAAGATGATATGGCTAAAATAGGAGTGAATACAGATATCACGGCTGATGGAGAGAAATGGAAGAGAAGAACATGCGCCGACCACAAATAACATGGGATAAGGGCAAGAGGATGATGATGTCTAGATATATAGGCTTCAATTTCACTAGCCTGAAGGAAGGCTTTAAGTTGTCAGAAATCTAGCCTCTTACCTTAGTTATTCTCAAGTTTTTATACGACTTATTTGTCAAGTGACACGTATCTGCGTACGGAATTTTTTTTCGTATCTTTTAATGTTTTTTGAATAACACTTGTAATATTGTCAACAGAACAAGAAGACGTAGTGACAGCAACTCTAAGTTCATCAGCTCTTAACTGCCCCGGCACGCTGCCAGGGGATGGAGCAGAGTTGCATTGGCAGCAAAAACTGGAGGCTGCACAAAATGTACTGTTCTGCAAGGAGCTGTTCGCGAGGCTCGCCGCCGAGGCAGTGCAGCTAGACGCGTCTATACCACACATGGTTGTCGGCAATCAGATCATGGCTACAGTAAGTATATAATTAACTAGCTGTGCCCGGCAAACGTTGTAATGCCATTTTTTTTTTGGGGTGGATTACCCCTAACATTTAGGGGGATGAAAAATAGATGTTGGCCGATTCTCAGACCTACCAGATCTGCACACAAAATTTCATACAAATCGGTCCAGCCGTTTCGGAGGATTATGGCAACGAAAACTGTGACACGAGAATTTTATATATTAGATAATGCTATCCAACTATGCCACAAAAAGTTTTGTTTATGAATGTGGGTGGTTACAAGGGGAAAGGAAGACCTAAGAAACGATGGATGGATTGTGTGAAAGATGATATGGCTAAAATAGGAGTGAATACAGATATGACGGCTGATAGAGAGAAATGGAAGAGAAGAACACATTGCGCCGACCACAAATAACAAATGGGAAAATGGTAGGAGGATGATGCTATCCAACGAAAATGTAGTAAAATAAAATGGAAAACATCATCAGCTTTGATGTAAATCAAGAATCATCCAAAAGTTCTTTCTGAGGTAGTAAACATTGAAAAAAAAAACACGTTGAATTGATAACCTCCTAATTTTTTTTGTCGTTTAAATGGGACACTTTCTACTTCCTAAGTTTATTTTAGATCATGCCAACATACCAAAACAAAATATCCCGAAAGCAAAATTGCAATATTTTTGAAAAAATCCAGACCTCTGATCTCTGATTTCAAAAGGGATGTCGTTTTCATATTCAGCGTCCCAAAATGGCACTCATTACAAATTTTCCATAATCCTGATTTTTAGAACCCTTCTTATTGCTTCGCCGTATTTGGGTAACGGGTTTCTTTCTCATCCCAAAATACAAAAGTAAATTTATCGCCCCATAAGAGCTCTCAGTGAACCATTACAGCCAAGTGCCTATGATGGCAGATATTCATCTGTTTCTACACATAACCATTTATTATTTAAAAATATGGACTTACAAAACAACAAATTGATTCAAAGAGTTTTTTTTATAGGTACTGCCAGGAATACAACTGTTGATTGGATTGTGTCACAACAATGGTCAAAATAACTCCAACACTAATCCAGAAGGGGTCAAGGTAATTAATCGCAATTTCGTATTTGCTTAGGAATAACTTAAAAAAAACGAGCCTAGTTAGGCAAGTTTCAATTCACCAATCTGTACTTAAATTAGGAGTTTTTCTAAAAACTTAAGAGTCTTGTCACATTACACCACGACCTTAATGGTGAACGAAAATGTTGGCTGAGAAGAAATCCTAAGAAGTATAGTGCCTGCGATGATGATGAAATCACTATTTGACACATTTACATTCATCATCTTCAGTGAGAATAGGGTGTGTCGCCTCCGAGAACCTTTAGAGAAAACGTAATCATCGAAAAAGTGCTTTATTAGGATAATTTGAATCGGTGTAAAGTGTCATAGCGAAAATGTGTGAATACTTGGGAGTAATAGATAAGCAGGCGTGTGACGATGTGGACCAACAGGCGGAGGGCGCCGCGGGCAAGTCCGACCACGACCACGTGCTGGAGCACTCGCTGCACCAACTGCTGCGCGCCGTGCACCACGCCAACACGCGCCACCCCTTCCCGCACCCCGCCACCGGCCCGCTGGGCCCCTCCAAGCGGCGCTGCCTGGCAGGTATCACTGACCACTACACTGGAGCACTCGCTGCACCAACTGCTGCGCGCCGTGCACCACGCCAACACGCGCCACCCCTTCCCGCACCCCGCCACCGGCCCGCTGGGCCCCTCCAAGCGGCGCTGCCTGGCAGGTATCACTGACCACTACACTGGAGCACTCGCTGCACCAACTGCTGCGCGCCGTGCACCACGCCAACACGCGCCACCCCTTCCCGCACCCCGCCACCGGCCCGCTGGGCCCCTCCAAGCGGCGCTGCCTGGCAGGTATCACTGACCACTACACTGGAGCACTCGCTGCACCAACTGCTGCGCGCCGTGCACCACGCCAACACGCGCCACCCCTTCCCGCACCCCGCCACCGGCCCGCTGGGCCCCTCCAAGCGGCGCTGCCTGGCAGGTATCACTGACCACTACACTGGAGCACTCGCTGCACCAACTGCTGCGCGCCGTGCACCACGCCAACACGCGCCACCCCTTCCCGCACCCCGCCACCGGCCCGCTGGGCCCCTCCAAGCGGCGCTGCCTGGCAGGTATCACTGACCACTACACTGGAGCACTCGCTGCACCAACTGCTGCGCGCCGTGCACCACGCCAACACGCGCCACCCCTTCCCGCACCCCGCCACCGGCCCGCTGGGCCCCTCCAAGCGGCGCTGCCTGGCAGGTATCACTGACCACTACACTGGAGCACTCGCTGCACCAACTGCTGCGCGCCGTGCACCACGCCAACACGCGCCACCCCTTCCCGCACCCCGCCACCGGCCCGCTGGGCCCCTCCAAGCGGCGCTGCCTGGCAGGTATCACTGACCACTACACTGGAGCACTCGCTGCACCAACTGCTGCGCGCCGTGCACCACACCAACACGCGCCCGAAAATGTAGTACTCAGAAACAGCCGAAACATTTTTTATCAACAATGGTTTATTTTAAAAACCACTCTTCTCAAGTTCCCACTATTCTTCGCCGTTAATTTAGTATATAAAATATTTTTAAACTTTAAACTTTCACTCGTTCCTGTTCGGATTAAACAAGAAACTATAATGAATCTTGTTCCCTGTCAAGTATTCCCCATCATATTCATGTGTAAAGGTTTCCCTTTCACTTCCCCCGCAGGTCCAATGGCAGCAGATCGATACGAGTTACTTGAAATGAGCAAAGAGCAATCTCTATTGGAGCAAATTATTCAACAAGCGCAACATTTCTTCATGCGACGACGAAGTGAATACGTTTTAGACACTATTGCTAAAGAGGTATGGTATATTTTCCATTTACATAAAAATACAGTAGTATGACAATAAATACTCATAAATTTCTTTTAACAGGTGAAAGATCCACTAATCGTATCACATTGGAATGCGTTGAACAGTCCGACGCAGTCATGTGTGAAAATCAACATAATGGCTTACGGGTAAGACTTGAATAAAAATATTTTTATTCCTTTGGTATCGCACTTCCATATTTACGGTTATAAATTAAATATAAGTTCTACACACCACCTACAAACTGGTGACCTAGAGCTATGAAATATGACGGATTGAGTAAAAGCTCTTATTGTTCTGTACGAAAAATACAAAAATATACTCTTTTAGTCTCGCTTCGGTGTCTGTCTGTCACATATCTTGGAAACTGTATTGACGCCGTCGTTCTATTTACTTTGGAACTCTGAAGGCCACGACGTTCTGGGACCCAATTCTTTAATTTTTAACTTCTCAGAAGAACAGAAAAGAAAAAGTTTTCTTTTAATCCATAACAATAAAAATATTTTGTGTAGGAATAGGTACTATCATTTTAATCACTAATGTATATTTAGAATCGCCACGTTTTACAGTAAATTGTATATTTATTATATAGGTATGACGCAGTTTGTCGGACGTCACTGGTCGTCCACGTGGGTGAGAAGACGCTCAAATGTATCTGCCGCGACGGGAAAGTGCGGCATTTATCATATGAACTGCAGGAGCTAAGGGATCTCATATATTGCCAGGTATGGAATGACCATACTGTGTAGGTTTGTATGGGACTTGTAATCATTTTATTTTTACTTACGTAAATATTGAACAAAATATGTTTCTTGATCTATATATATACTGAAGTATCATCTTTATTACATTTAGTAGTTTCCGCCCTCAGAACTACTCATCCGATTTCAAAAGGAAATCCACAGTTCCAATTCTTGATGCACGTAGGTATTGATGATAACTATAGTATAGAAATAGCGGTGTATTGGTGTTTAGATCTACCAGCACCAGATGACGGCGGTGCAGGCGGTGGGTCGCTGCATGGGGTGGCAGCTGCTGGCCAGCAGCGCGCACCTCGGCTCCGGTCCTCTCGAGCCGCTCGGGAACGCTTCCTCCTGCCTTTTGGCTTCACCTAACGGTAAATACCTGCTACTTGTATGTACTAGTGTATCTAATTTTAAAACGACAACAAGCATACATTACCCCAAGTATAGGATTGTAAATGAAGCTAAGTGGCTATAATGCAGCCTATCAATGCTTGTAACACCATGTGACATTTTCGTGTTGCCTACCTCGTGAATAAGTCCCTATGCCAACCTAGAGTACTATTGCTAGCTCCACTGACTTCACTCTCCCCCCATGGAGCACTGGCAACCTTGTTCACTGCAGGAACACAATACTACTCAAAGGTAGCATTCCTTGGATGCGATCTTCTGTAAGTCTAGAGGTAAAGCCCCGTTGAGTAGTTCCCATTATGCCCACTCTCTCTCTCTCTCTTTCCGTGTACCCGTACATCCAATATTTCTATTATGTTCATAGAATGTAAGATACCTGGCTGAGTTTCATGCTGATACTTGTCAGACTGTTAACTGAATAAGTCATATTCATTTTCCCCTTACACTGAAGTGTCATCATCATAATCAGCCCTCATGCACCCAATGTTGGGTATAGGCCTCCCCTGTGACACGCGAAGTGTATGTTAAGCTAACAACCCTAAAAACTAATGCGTTTTTTTGCCTTATAGGTGACCGAATGATAGCAATAAGATGCGAACCCTCAGTAGGAATACAAGTGTACATCGCACAATCTCCACGAAAAGACTTCTTCTCCAGTGAACTAGTACAAGACAAGAAGTGGGAAAACCTCGGTGGAGCCTTCAAGGAAATAAAATTAGAAAAGATGGAAGGGAAGAACTTCCTGAACAAAATGGAATTACTAATGGCATGCCTCAGCAGCCCCTCATAAAGACTATTTATTATCATTAGAATTAAGGGTAATTTGTGAAGTCATTTTATAACATAAATAAAACATTCAAATGAAGTAGTCATATTTTTTTATTTTTACGTAAGGAAACTTAGCATTAGGGTACTTAGGTAGAATGTTAAATAATCACTGAAGATTGTTCTTGTATTTATCTTGCGATGAATTAGCAGACTCAAGATCAGTAATTCCAAGGAACTGAAACAAATGGACATGATAATATGGAAGTAAAACACTTCAATACGCCAACTCTCATCACATCAGTTGTCCCAAGTAGGTTTTGACATTTAGCGACACAGACAAATTTTGTTGTAATGGCATATGGATGGATATGTTGATAATATTCTGGAGGAGCATTTTGTGGTTGAATGCCAATGATCCCATCAACACAACAAAATTTAAACATTTCAAAACCTCAAGATAGGTTTTGAAATGTTTAAATTTAACTTAAAAACTTTTAAGCTAGTTAGGAATTTAGGATTGACAGTTAATTTTACAGTACCAACATAAAATGTCATAGCTCAGTTCTTAATATGCTCTTCATATACCAATGATAGACCCAACAATATTTCAATAATAATGATCCAAATTTACCAAACATTACTTGCAGTTTAATATAAATGTCTTGATATAACAACATTGTAAATTATACTGCAGAATCCATACTGTTGGTATCATTGAATACATTATCATCTACACATAGGTTTCTGGTAAAGAGGTTAATGATACATGCAACAGGATATATGCATACAGGTTCAAGCTATACATTTTGTAAGTTGTTACCATGAATATAACCTCAAAAAAATATTGCAAAGCACACATTTTTAAATCAAATTATATTTACCCTGATCACAAACATTTGGATGAGTCAAGATAAATTCATAGTGTCAATATTAAATTAGAGAAGCACCAATTTATTAGTTCATCGGATTATATATAGATAGCTTGGCATCAAATTGTGTCAAGTTTATTACTTGTGATTCAATCATAAAAATAAATACCATGCAAGGCATATTTACCAACAGCATGGCATTTTTCAAACATCAATATCAAATGACAAACATAAGTGAATAAGGAAGAAATATCTGCAAATATATAATTCATAGTTACCTCTAATTCCTTGAGACGTCAGTTGGAACTCTTCCTAGCATTAAACCCCCAGTATTTATCAGACATTGAATTTTAACACTTGGAAGGCTTCAGATAACGATAACACTAAACCTAAATTTATAAACTAAAACTAAATCAATACCGAGATAAAGGCGACCTAGATCTGAAGTTGCCGCCGCCGCCGCCGCCACCGCCACCGCCGCCGGAGCCGTAGCCGCCCTCGCCCTGATTGTTGCGGTTATAGGGCCGCCCACCTCCGTAGGAGTTGAAAGATCTATTCCCACCAGGAGGGCCGCCGAAGGATCGGCCTCCTCTAAAGCCTCCCCCGCCCCCGCCGCCGCCGCCACCACCGCGACCCCCTCTAAAGTTACCTCCTCGGCGAGGCCCGTCACGTTTCCTCGAAATCTCTACCTTCAAAGTCGCGCCTAGCATCTCAAACCCGTTCATCGCGCTACACGCGTCCTCCGCCTCCTGCAAGTTCTCAAATTCTATGAACGCAAATCCTGGGGGATTCAATGCGACCCAAACAGAGTTCAGCTTGCCATATTTGTCGAATTCCCTCTCGAGGTCCTCCTTTTTGATTCCTTCTACTAGTCCGCCGACGTACACGCGCGTGCCACCGTTTGAACTCATGATTGTGTGTAATCTAGAAGATAAAACAACTACATAATTAATTAATTCTGACAATTAAAATACATATTTTAAAGATTAAACAAGGTAATTATACCTAATAACAGTGGAAATTACGTCTCAATTGTGGTACCTATCGCAATGATACATATATAAATACAATGAAGAAAACAAAATGTCGCCGCAATGCCACGCCACGCCAACCATGGTCATCTACATGTGTTTTATGAAGAAGTGTTAAAGACTTACGTGTTATAAAGAAATAACAATAGGTTTTGCTAACAACTAGCTCACAATTATTACTGTTAAAGTATTGTCAATAATTTTAATAAAATAAAATAACTAACACAAAAATTGGGTCGATGAAATTTACCGAGTTAGTGACCGAGACCGAAAGAACGATCCTATAAGTGAAGAATGAATTGAACGAATTGTTTCCAACGGAACTATGGAATGTTGCCTGTATCAAAAAATAAGAATATATAAATTAGAAACCGTAGACACAAGAAAGTAAATTATTAGCGGGTATACGACGATGTAATAGTATAATATAAATTCTCAATCTCAATATTTAACGATCACAGTGCTCTGGTTCAATGTGTATCAAATTAATTTTAATTCAGTCTTGTTAATTCATGTACTAAATACTGGGTTCTGCCGGGATAGGATCAAGTACCTAATATATGCCAAATTTAAGTAAATAAATATTTTCCGTAGTTTTTTATTTCCAATATATACTTTTTTATATATGACGTATTCTGTTCGTTGCATTCGAGCACTTTTTAAAAATACCCGTGAGTCCAAATGGTAGCATAAGGTTTCTGTACCTACTGAGTAAATGTACTAAATGCAATACATTACCCCGCTGCGGCAGCCGATCAAGAATAAATGGAGAGGATAATTGTCAGAGATACTAATATCTAATTTATTATAGTACTGATTTTATTTCTTTTCATCTCTAACAAATCCAAGCTTGGTAATAATAAAGAGTAGTAGTAATGTAGTCGGAATAAACTTGTCTACGGTTTCATTTAACGGAAGTTGAACGAATTCACATACATACATTCATAACGTTAGTGTGCGTGTTTCTTGTAGAAATATTCTAAACGGAAGTGACATACGTAGGCTTTATACATGATGAATGAACGATGAGGAGTGAACTCCGATGGTGGGAGGTCTGAGGGAGAGGGAAGAGCAAACTAACTAAGTTACTCACTCACACACACGCACGTTCACTCCACTTCGAAACCGGCCAAACTACTTGTACTTCGTTCAACCAACGGTCGCGCGCGCCCTGTAGCGCGCATTTTCGTTTGTTTTCTTCTTGGTAGCCCCACCTTTGTTCCATCATGAATTATTGTTTTGATTTGAAAATAAATACACTGAGAATTGTTTTAAATTATGAACATTAATTAACGATGTTTTTTGTTTTATGAAACAGAATACCTGTACAATGTTTGGATAGGTGTGGAATAGTCGGCAGGCAGGTGAGGAGCGTCAGTAAAAGTGAAATGAATATTTTTGTGTTCAGTTAATGAAACATGGAGTGCTGTAAAGATATGGGAGTCCAGAAAAGACACAGTCAGTTCAGTGACACTAAGTACAAGTGGAGGACAGTGTTTATTTTGATAGTTTTGTGTTGTGAGTGTAAAGGACAAGAACAGGTTGGGCCGGATCCTTACTTAGTGAACAAATCGTTGGATCTGACAGAGTTGTCGGGCGGGGTGTTGGCCGGGGGTCGCACGGTGTGGAAGCCGGAGGGCAGCCCGTACCTCTTGCGGGATGACCTGCTGGTGGAGCGAGATGCCGAGCTGGTGGTGGAGCCAGGAGTCGAGGTCCGGTTCGCACCTATGGTCGGCATAACGGTGCGCGGGAAACTCGTCGCCGTGGTAAGATATAAAAGATACCGACTAGACTAGACTGTCTAAGTACTAACCACTTACGTATGCCATTCCTTTGTCATTTGTACCTATAGGTAACTCTGTAAGTACCTAGGTAACAAATAATAATAGGACACAGAAAAAAAACTTAAGTAATTAGTTACCATTTTGATGCCGTTGTTCATCAGACTAATTCGAATTTCGAATGAGATTCTGATTGGAGGAACATTCAATCTAAAATCTTGCCGGTATTCTCTTACTAGAAACCAATTTTGATTCATAATACCTTGATTTTAGGCTTATTGGCTACTCAAACATTTTGTAGCAAGGCAGAAGGACCATAGTTTTACGCGCACGTGTCAAATATTTTTGAAAAATATAATAACTATAAAATTAGATCAACACATATTAATCACTCTCTCTACGATCGATAGCCACTCTGATAAGCGCACAATTCCTTGATAACACGTAACATTACTTGATAAGAGTACCCATTGACTCGCGATATTGATTTATTCACCTGTCTGTGTGTTCCAAGCAAATATTTACAGGTAAATATTGCGAATTACAAATATAATGAAAACATCTAGCAGCGTTTTAAATCACTATTAGTTGATTAGCATCAATATCAATAACGGTCAGTCTCTTTGAATTCGGATCAAACCACTCTGGTATTTATGACGCAAATGTTTTTCGTTATGTTTGGCTTTGCTTACAAGTATCTAAAGTCAGTCCACAAGACCTGTAACGTTAACCAGTTTTTATCATACATGGTCGAATATGTAGTAGTCAGTCCCTATTTTCCGCTTGATTTTATAATAAGCTATTCGGCAATTGCCAGATTTATAAGTGAAAGAGTCTACGTACCTTACTGAAACGTTGAATCGCCCAAACTTTAGTAGACAGTTGCGTATTTGATGTAGTGGTTCTAAAAAATATGAAAATTGTTTTCCCAAATTCCTTACAAAATGCTATTGGGATACAACTCTTAAATCTTTTTTATAAGGTTCCATTTGATTCGGATGGCTCAAGAAAACTCGTAAAACACATGCTGATCTCTTTCACGCTTCGGTATTCATATCAATGAATCATGGTCCATTAATTAGCCGGACAACGTGTAAATGAATGCAGCTGACGCTCAAAGGGCGCCGCACTGACCCCGGGACTTCCTTTCGCTAATTCAATCAAATCACTCCTAGTGACCCCTCCAAAACGGCAGATATCCTCCTAGGGAGATTCTAGATAGGGAATCTAGTTGGCGACAAACATACTGACAAGGTAATTCGTTCAATTTCAAGTCCGTTTTGAATTTTTCCCGTGGGGCATCGAGGAATCTTTCATAATAAAGATTATAAGCAGGTACCAAAAAGATGATAGATATACAAGGAGCACTTAAAACTAATCACAAGTAGAAAACTTGGCCCACATCGGTGTCTCTCGAGATCTTGACAAGAAGGCTGGCAGCATTGCCACGTTGGATAGCAATGCTGATTCTCTGAGCGAGAAAAGCCCAGCCCGCTGATAGATGAAAAACAAGGAAGAACTAAATTCGGACCAACTCGAGAAACAAAGAAAGTACAAGTAACAGACAGAGATTTACGGATGATGAAAGTGATGCTAATAAACAGACATTTCCCTGAACTTACAATTTCTTGCATAATGATTTCACTCGAAGTCCATTGCGTCCTATCATTACAATTCCATTAGTGATGACCAGCTATTGAAGACCAAATGACTCGTGTCAAATCTAGCTTCAATCTAGGTTTCCACGGTAATATTGTTTGATGGGAATAACCCTCCCACGTTGATTCATTGTCATTATGAAGTAAATTATAGGAATATCAATAATATAATTAGGCTTCCTCGGATAATGATACTAAATCGTTAAAAACTGCTTAGGGTTCAAATAAACTTTAAGTAATTAATCATCTGATTATAAGATAATGGTATACAATTAGCAGACATGTTAGCATAGCAGACATCGAAAGATATAACTAATTCACTTTACCCTTATCCCGAAATCTCGAAATATTTACCACTGTCTGTGGTAAGCCACGAAACGTCCCTATTGTAGAATTCCTACTTACTAAAATAAGCTTAGGTATAATACAATACCTTTCTGGCGATAGACCGTGAAGGGCATGTATTGGCTGAGCTTTCTTAAATACTGTGATAAAGTATTTCTGACTTTCTTTTAATTTAATATGAAAATCATAATAACATAACTAATGGTACAGAAGATTATATTGAGGAACGGGAGTTATTATTTTCATTCACAGTTCATTCCTTTCTTATCGCACGCCGCTGTGAACTAATAAAACCTTTTCGTTGTGTTTTTAGGACGGTGCTATCAAAATCGTGTCAAGATCTGTAAACAGATAAGGCTCACCATAGATACCAACACAGGATACCAACTATCAAATAAAACAGTAAGGGCATCGTAGCCTCGAAAACAAACTAAGAATAGAATTAATACGTGCATAATGTCTAATAATCTCCAATCAAATTGGATCACAACAATATTCCATGACAAAAATCCTTTGAAAAGAAATATCCAAGGCAAACACTTGAGTAAATTTTGATGACCTTCTAACCTACTCGGATTTGTTTAGCCAAACGCACTAAATTCCAACTAAATTCCAGGCATGTGTCTATGCCTGTGGAAAACAAGACTGTAGTAACGATAAAGTCGGGGGCCTTACCATGACCTCTTTATTGCCACGATAGTTTTACTCTTATTATGAGACAGATGTATTTGACGGTTAAACATCTGTCACTGTCACAAAACTGAAATGTCATTACAATAAGAGCTCATTTTTCTTCTATTATTCTTAACCGTTCACATTTTGCCTATCATTCGCACGCACAAACAAAAAAAAATTTCTCATTTCAATACCACATGTATTCAGTTGGTACCAAATTCGAAAGGAATTCACGCTGTAGCAACATCTACTTCACCACTATCTTAGTTAACGACCTCTTATCTCCTAATTTTGCTTCTTCCAGTTAAAACAGTTACCTATAGACCAACCGTCTTGGTTGATTGGTCCTAGATGTACCGTACGCCAACCTTGAAGGGTAGTCGAACGGCGCTTTGACTCATTCAGATTTGCATTTAATGACTGCTATTTTAATCTTAAGTGCATAGTGCATACCTTTGTCCTATTCTGATATTACAGTCGATACTGCATTAACAGTTTTAAGGATGTCCATTTGTCCAGAACTGTTGGACTTTGTAAAACTAATCTGTACTAATATTTTGAAGAGTTTGTTTGGTTGATCGCGATAATCAGATTTCTGAGATGGATAGTTCATTCATCGAGGAAGGCTTTTAGGCTTGGGATAATGACGCTGCGACTTATAGGAGCGAAGCATCAATTGAAATGTTATAAAAACGGCCTTTTATAAAGAAAGAAAGAAAATAAATTTATTCATAACATCATACGCAACGGAGCGAAAAGGTATGACTTAACAGTTGGTTATAGTTATTACGAATTGGACCCAACTCAGCATAATATCTTCCGCTAGGACCAAGGCGTGACGTCACAGCACGGTCACACTGGCAGTGGCCAGTTTATGGTAGTAATATGCTAGCAAATGTTTTTGCAGCATACATTTCTGTTTATTTCCTACAATAGATTCGACTTCAAGCCTCGGTCCCGCACCAAAGTAATCTTCAGCTCAAGAACGCAACAATTTTCTGCCAAGTCTCTTCTGAGAAGGTTTCAGTGATTTTTAATTAGTAACGTATGAATCTTAAGTCTTGTCACGTGTGATTAGAGCTGTGTGACTCAGTGCATTATGCCCGGAGTCCGTTGAATCATAAAGCTAATGTTATACACAGTGCGTGCATTGAGTACTGACATAACGCTCCCAGTACAGTATTTGCTCTTATCAGGAATCACCTACTTAAGAACCAAAGCAAATGTTTGCTTAGAATGAGTGTACACACTATGATACAATTTATAAAGACAAAGGTACTACTTAGTAATTTTAAAGTAAAACAGAGACGTTATAGTACTAAAGTACTGTTACATAACGGACACAGTGCGCTATTAAAATGAGGTCGAGTTACTACCTTCTTTACGATTTTCTCCGATAAGAGAAGAAACAATTTCGTAGCAGGTCTCTGTGCCCCAAGTAGGTTTTGACACTTCGACACGTGAGAGCCGTGGTGGCCTCGGGGTTAGAGCAGTTGCCTGCGACGCAAGTTCGAATCCCAGCGGGGCCTGTACCAATGAGTTTGTCTAAAAAAACTTATGTACAGTTATTTCACACCACGTGCTTTACGGTGAAGGAAAACATCGTGTGGAAACCTGCATATTTCTGAGAAGTAATTCAATGACGTATGTATAGTGTCTGAGACGGCGATGGACTCACCATCTGTCAAGTTGGCACTTAATCATCTTCGGTGAAAGGTGGGTGTTGTGATTACAACACCTCTGCCTGCTCCTTCGGGGAATACAGGCGTGACCATATGTATGTATGAACGTCGTCGCTTGACCTTGCGTTTTGAGCTTTTTTGTATGGAGACGTAAACTTCCTACACTCGGACATTGGGACGCGTTAACGTTCCCATACAGAATGAGGAAAATACGCAGGCGATATTGTCAACGTAAAAACCAATCTAGATTTAGAATGTAGTCTTCCCCAATTGAACTCCTACTTAGAATTTTGAAGATTCTATGTTGTGATTTTTTTTATAAGAACGTGTATATTTACCAAAAGACCGTCTAATAAATAGGTATTGCTTCTTGTATAAATTATTTTACAATGTGCTTTAGATAATACAAAAAAACGTGCTGTACATACTTTTCCCATTCATGATTTCTTGAATCATGAATCATACACTTTTTCCCTTGACACTAATGTTAAGCGCCGTTCTAGCTAGAGTTAATTAGCAAGTTATCGTTCAATATCATCATCAGGCTGCAAAATTGGATCCAAATTACAATGTTTAATTCTCACGATATAAGGGCGTTATGTGCCTTAAATCGATAAATTATGATAATAAGTATTACTGAACTGAGTCACAATTTTAATGAATATCTCATTTGTGACATTTAAATATTCAATTAATTTCGTGGGAGCCTTATTATTTTCAACAAGTTTATCAATCAGGGTAAATATAGATTTTAACGTTGACGATTTTGCTGTTGATACTTTTTCAAGGGCGGGTTACGGTGGAATTCCAAGAATTCCTGTTTTCCAATTGATTTTGAGCCACCAATTACGGTAGGTATACAATACACCATTCGAATATCCGCAACATGGTTATGAAGATTAAGATTTCTCGCTGCCCAACCCGTCAGCCCGTGAGGAACATGTGTAAACTACCTTATGATATTAAATATGTACTTAATATGTATTCATAGGTAAACTCCAATTACACGATTCTAATGCTTAATTTCAAAATTATCTTATATTTACCGGCATTTATATTTGGAATGGTATACTCTGTACAATCTATTACAGACATAGATCTATGTTCAGGACAGCGAAGATGAAGAGAAAGTATTTCAAAACATTATTTCACAAGACCGTAAAAATTTCTCGTACAAAATTCTAGACTTGTAATGACTCAGATGAGTCAACTCACTTGTCACCAGTCACAACGTCACCAAGAAGTCTTGTTTACACATTCACGTTACCTACCTGATAAATTAGTGTCGTGTTACTTCCGTTATGCTATTGTTTATAATTTGTTATCGGCTTCCGTTGTCGGTCGAGTAGTGAAATTGATAGTCATTCATAATTGTCTGCTAGGGTGGGCATTTAAAGACTCATGCTCGACGCTTTGAGCTTCTGCACGAACAAACTTTAGGCTTCTGCGTGGTGCGCCGAAAATATTTTTTTGTTTTATCTGAGCTTTGTCGTCTCATTTTGATACCGAAAAGTAGTACGTTCGTAGTACGCGCTACTTAAAGATCGTAGTTGCCCCTCGGTTCTAAGTGAATCGCATTTTTTACAGGCGACTTACTGATTAACTAAACAAATGAAGATAGCAAAGTCCTAAATAGCTTGCAACATAACTCCGTAAGTCAGTAGAATGAAAAGAAAAAGTTAACAAAAAGTGTTTCATAGTAAGAGTTCATCGATTGTTAGTAGATACAATTTCTCGAAGTAGCATCGTGTATTGTTTAGGTCGTTTTACGAAGCACGAGCCCGAATAACAGTACTGTATTGGTTTCGCTGACAAAATCGGGTTGCTTCTGATATTTATTGCGCAATTCTAGTCACGCGCGTTACCTTTAGGTGAAACCCTTCAAAATACTCAAGGATCGATTCAAGTGTAGGTTGGACTTAGCCGGTTTAATTATACTCCTTTTACTTTGTCTAGGTTTGAATGTGACCTTTCTAGATTAGTGTTATTTCATTATGTTTATGAAAGTAGAATACCGTCTTGTTTACCACTTTTACAGTTCTTCCGAAGCTGTGTCTTTCTATAGTAAAACTGTGGGTTTTAAAGACCTTGCGAATCAATAAAATAAACAGCCGATTAAGCCGTTTAGCTAGACCATTCTCGCTAAATTGTCTCAAACCGACTCGCCCACTCATATTAATCTATTGAGTGATATCACTAAGCTCAGCCATTTCTGGATTTTCAATGCCAGTATGGTCGACAAACGCCGAAAAAACTTGAAAAACATTCGTCCGCCTTCATTTGTATATTTGCATATGCAAATAATCCGGAGCATTAAAAGCACATCAGTTCTCTAAACGACTTAGGTCCAATTTTACTATTACTTACAAATAGTACCGACGACCTGGAAACCTTCACACCAACGGGTTCAACGCCTGGCTATATCGCACCGATCTCGTCACGCAACCCGCTATTTTTGCGTCTCGCTGCACGCCTGCTACGGTCCCCTGGGTAGAACCTCTATGATATCGTCTTAAAGACACCATTTATCGTACGCAATGTATAGTTAGAGTGAAAATGCCTATTTACCGTAGATAGCACTTCTACGCTTTCTTTCTAGAATTGAATGGAGCCGGTAAAGTAATGATCCAGCCAGAATTTTGCAAATGCTTCTCACGATAGTCCAAATAGTCCCCGTGTTTTATGTGATACATCCTCTATTCATATCATATTGTCTCAATATAATATACATGAAATGCAATTGCTGTTAAAAGATCAATGTATCCTGCTCCTACTGTGGTTACTGTGTGTAGCAAACATGAGGCCTTATCAGAGAAAGCATACCTACCTATTGTTATCAACACCCTTTAAAACAATCAAATTTATTTTTTTGGTCATTGAACACATTTCGTTGAGTTACGGTTATATCGTAGCGCCGCGCCAATAAAAATGTCCACACAAAAACTAGAGCAAAAACTGAAGAATTCAGATAAAACGCTGTTTGATACGATTTTTTGCCCCTAATGCTTCAGTTCCTCTCACGAGTTCACGCTGGTTTGAACAAAAGCACACGCAAGTGACGTTGCTAAATCCTTGCTTGTATAGTAGCCCTGGCGGTTACGGCAAGAACTTACATTTGTCACCATTTAACGGCGGCGCTAACAAGTATATTCGCGCAAAATCATAATAGAGGTACAGATTGTGTGACTCTCGTTACCCAAGTTCGTTGTACCAATATCGCTTTTCGATTTGACAAAGTGCACGTACACGAGGCAATGGACCGTGGACACACTGAAAGAATTTCGCGAGAGGTTAAGCCAAAGGCATTATTTTTGAGATCCACAATTCGCTCCGATTTATGCAACTTAACCGTTTCGCACGATTGGAAAGTTTGCTGTGTGAAAAGAGAATTTGTCTTACGAATTAAGGCCACCAAAATACAGCTAAAAATAAATAAACCATTCCTTGCTTAATGGACGATTACACATCGAAACAGAAATAATATTGAAGACGAAGACAAGACCTATATTTTGTGAGTGCAGCGCATGCGCATGCAACGAGACAGGCTCGGTTGCGCAAGAAATACGAGTATGGATTTCACCGTACATAAACAAAAGGTCACAATATAACGTATAAGACATATTTGGTTAAAATTCAAGATTTACAAAATTATGTGCCTTGAATTGAACTACTTGAAAGAGCAAGAAATATGTACCCCAAGTATAAGTTTTAAAATGTTTTAACGTTGACTATATCGACTGAACATAAAAGCGCCCATAACTGCCAGTGTTGTCTTACGTTCCCGTATAAAATTAGGAAAACATGCAGTCGATATATTAACGCTAAATCTTGTTAAAAAAACTATACTTGGGATTCTTCTTCTCAGTCGGTGCGCTCTTGTCAGAGCGGTCGTGGTCGTCATGTAGTTTTATTGTCAGGGGCACCTGTTACCTGCTTTACGATAGCTCGTAATCTATCTATATTGGCCGCCATCCTTGAGCATTGGTGCACCGGCCCGCCAACCGCCGATTTGACCTAGTCGGTCCACCGCATAGGGGACCTCCCGCGTGCTATGGTGCCTTCCACTTTACCCTGCACAAATAGGTTATCCCGCCGAGACACATGGCTAAAGAACTTGAGAATACGAGACTTTACCAAGGCTGATAGACGCTTCTTGATGCTTAGTTCTCGGATTATTGAGGCATTTGTGTGATATTCAGTCCACGATATTCCAAGCATTTTTCCCCAGCACCACATTTCCAAAGCGTCTATTTTCTACATACTTGGGATAGTGAACTTACATAAGCGGACATTAAGGAAATGTAAACAGTCGGGTATTAAATGTAAATCTCAGTTTTCCTTCCAATACGTTGAAAGACTTGAGAGCAATTTGCTACACGCAGATCCATTTATCTTAAACATAATGTGTGAATCAGAACCGGACACTTTAATAGACTACAGCTTAAATAGAGCGACTAAAGTTTAAGTAACTTGTAACGTAACGTAATTGAAACCATTGGATTACGTCGATGGTAACACTATTAAGACATCCCGGACAAATTACGCAGTGGGGTAGCAACTGTGAACGCTATTTTATTAATGTTCACTGGATAAAGAAAGCTGAGGCAGAATAAAAAAAAAACAAACGTCTTCGATTTTTACATTATTCTAACTTAAGTTGAAAGATATGTAAAGCTGGAGAGTTTATATGTTTACTTGAACGCGCTAATCTCAGGCACTAGAGGTTTGAAAAAATGTTTCAGTGCAAGATAGCCCATTATCGAGGAAGGCTTATAGGCTATATATATCAACACACTAAAACCACTCGCGGGTTAACCCTTTATTTTAACCTGCGTTTGCCCAATGTAACAAATCTACACGGACGAAGTCCCGGCCATATTTTATGTTTTGATAGAGATGACATGCATAAAATTAAGTAGATTTTATTTTAATTTGAATGCTTGGTTAACGTTATTGACAACTTATTAACTGAACGAGGACATAAAGGTGTACCTTAGAGATACGATATGCAGTAAATAAACCTGTGATGTGAATAACTAACTACCTGTGTCTGCTCCAGAGGATAAACATCCAGGACAATGGCTATTGTGCTACCTTACATTGACACAATAAGCGTAGTTTGTAAATCAAGCAGGTGCCGTAGAAGCTAAATGAGCAACCAACCATCGTGGAGCTATTTTTGTAACCTTATTCTTGCTAAATACTAAAATGCAAGACTTTAGAAACGCTGGAGGTAAAATAACTAGAGATTTGGGGTAATCTACAGATAGTTGATTGAACAAATGGATAAGACAGACATATTTCGATCAAATGGTATGGCACAAGAACTAAACTAATTGCTAAAAACAAAAGGGGGACTTTAGAAACGCTGGAGGTATTTTGTGACATGAAATGAATTGAGAGTTGTGGTAAATACAGACGTAGTTGCTGATACTCGTAGATCAAATGGATAAGAAAGACATATAGACATATACAAAAACGAATGATTCGCAACAGAGCTATCAAAAATATTTGATTGGATGTTTGATGTCATACATTATAATCCAGACGATATTATAAAGTGTTTAGAAAGATTTATAAACAAATGACACAGCCATAACCGGATCAACTAAAAATAAAAGTCATCGCTACTCCATCACGAACACAGTTTTTATCAAACCCGCATTCCGGAAACATTTTCTATCAGTGTTCATTCACACTTTATCATTGTTTAAATCGATTAAACATGTATGTTTGTTTGTACAATTGAACGAGTTTGGGTGCGCTCAATGGGTAGGATATATTTTTTTGCAATGCAAATAGTGTGTAAGGTGCAAAAAAATTAAGGAATGTAAAAGTTGACTGAACCTAGGACCAGTTGAGGACCTAGGGACCCGAATAGCTCAGTTGGCGAAGTCACTGTTCTGTACGATGTTATCTGCCCCAAAATATAATATCAATACACAAGATATAACGAATTCCGGATTCAAACTAATGCGATAAACAGTTGTAAATTAATGAGCTTGAAGAATCACCAACTACAAAATTTCTCAACGGCAATGTCATTGACGTAGTTGAAACATACTGCCATGTGCTCCCGATACTTGCAGCCCAGCGAACATTTGGCGCGGGAGATACCATCGTCACGCTCTGGTTGCGCCCGTGAAAAGCATGACAAAACACCATTGTGGTGATCTCTATGTGGTGAATTTCACGTGATAAGCACGGGTGATAAGTAAAAGTTCATTTTACTATATTCTTTCATATTCACGTCCCTCAACAGCTTCATGCTCAACATTATTTGCATTCAACTTCGCAAAGCACCATGAAATCGTGCTTACCTAAACCGTCTGCGTGGGTTAACAACCTAGATGTTGCTAGATGTCTGTCTGCGGTGGCACAATATCCACCTACTTCATGTTAACATTGTGTCAGACAGGATCGTGAGTTCGCGAATTAATACAAAGGGCATTTAGGTATTGTAACGGGCTTCCATGTGTTTTGTCATACAATTCGTCGACTTCTTCAAGTTCTTTAAGTTATTTAATAATTCCTTTTTGATGCATCATCAGAATTTCATTAATTAACACCGTTAAAACACTAGCTGTGATACAAATTCCAGTTGTTTGGAGGAATTCGCGTTTGGATTCCAATGCTAAAGCAATGACCGATTGATGGCTCATGGGATGGTTACTAATGATGGATGTCATAATGCTTATTGTATTAGGTACCTCTTTACTAAAATGGGACAGTGCAATGCCTGCTTTGTGGACGTAGAATGCGAAGTAGTTACCCATTCAATATAGTACATTGTATAAAGTGGAACAGATTAGGTTTCGGATATAGATTAACAAATTTGTAAATTGCTGATGATTGTTTTGTGAGACAAATTATTCATGGCCTAACGTTAATTTTAAACCGTAATTCCATGGAATAGGCTCAAGGTTTCCAAAACATGTTTCCTGGAAATTGTGACATAGATGTTATTGTTTATAACATGATGTATTTACGAAATTTCACAGTGGATTGTTTCTGTTAGTGGGTTTAGAACAATGAACATTAACTGTTTCTTAGTTGGCGGAGGCCAATAAACTAGTACCTTTACTTACCACTAGACCACAAACTTATGTTTCTCATAAATAAACAACGTTAGGTTTCTGTATTCAGATTAGTTTCACCGGGTCTGCCGATTTGAAAGCTATTTGTGACATCGAAACGAATCGAAGTTTTGAGCATAGATATAATTTATTCATTAATATATCAATTAGTCATAGTTTGTGCACTTTTAGGATTGTGGATTTATTGACATCAAACATACCTTTCAGTTAACTACGGTTTTACGATTGTTGATTCACTTCAGTGCTATCGAATGATACTACCTTTATTAAGGGATGAATTGCCTATTTACATCTATGATATAAGACATATTTAAAAGCACAGTGATAAAAATAAATGTTAATCAACTTAAGTACAAGGTTCTTTATGTAGCCTCGCCATGGGAATCCAGAATAGCACAAATAGCATTGGTATAAATTACGTACAAGTTGGAGAAATCGCCGGAAGCACGCCCCGCTTGTCCATCCAATCGATAAGGGAATTTCTCTTCAAGACCACCAAATAATGGCCCTTTGGAAAGGTAATTAATTAAGTTTTCCGAATCAAGGTTTGTTGATAGCTTAACTGAAATTACATACTTGATAATTAAAAAATAAAAACGAAAATTTTAAAAATAAAATATAAAACTTAATATATACTTCATATTTATTATACTTCATAATAATTCATAATTAATTCTATTTATTATTATTATTTATTATTTAGAGCCCGATGTGTCCCACTGCTGAGCAAAGGCCTCCCTTCCCTCTTTCCAACACTTCCGATCCAGGGCTATCTCCGGCCAGTTTTTGTGGTAAGCGGCGAGTTCGTCCTGCCATCTTTTTCTCGGCCTGCCACGTCTGCGCGTCGCATTCGGAGGGGTCCATCTTGTGGTTTGTTTAGCCCACAGTTCGTCTGACATGCGACACACGTGCCCAGCCCAGTCTTAATTATTAATAATTAATTCACTTCATAATTAATGAAGTATATATTATATACTTCATATTTGAGTGCTTAGAATAATTGCTATCTTGGACAAGTATCTAAATAGATTGTATCTGCTTTTTGAACTTGTAAAAAAATATTGCGTATGTTAATTTCAAAAGCCTTCAAAATGTTAACGCTGTAGGTGTTTGGCCTTATCTAGCCCACGTAGCGTTTCTAAGGCAGTTTGTAAAGTTCTAATAATTTGGCTTTAATTTCTCGAAAGCTACCTCTAGAAAATGATTTGCTTAATCTGTAAGCAAATTCCGATAGTAATTGACTTCATATTCCAAATACAACTGAGTTCAATCGGGTCTGCACATCGGTCACGGTTGTTTAAGATTCCACGCGGCGTGTCTTTGTGAACACAGGAAGTCACTGTAAGCCATGGAATTTGCTATGAACGGCATTTCATTATTTTGTTGACAAAGCCGATAATACTTTAATAAATTTGTCTGTGTTTGCTGACAGCATGAAATATGTAGCAGTCGAACGAATTTTAGATTAAATGTTAACTTCTCGCTGCCCTTGTTCTCAGCCCTTGCTATAATGTAAGTTACATTTGACATAGAGCATGTATAGAAATAGTATCACACGAGCATAACAAACATAAAGCAAGAAAAATATGTATGTACCTTCATGCAGTAGGTTTGTTGTTAACCCATCCTATCATACTACCCTAGGACAAAAAATTCAAATTACCATATATTTTGAACTGAACTTGAAAATAAATTCCTAATCACTACTTGTTTGTTACTTTACAAAAAGATCATCAATGAATACCAACCAGTAAAGGTGTCATCAAGCGAAAAATCCTTACAATTCAGCTTGTAATACGATCTAGTGTAAATTAATGAGTTATTTAGTTCGGTACCTATACTTGAACACTCTAGCAAAAGAAACACGTGACAAAAACTAGGATCACTATTTTGATCGCCAGCAAACCAACCAACCAGTTAATTTAATTAAGTATTTTTATTGTTAACTGCGGTTCAATCGTAGGCTAACTAGATTCGTTTTTGAGCATCGTTTGATCACTTTGCAATGAGTTCTATATAATACCTAATAGTTTTTGTAGGCCCTGTTGATTGTAAGATACTATTGTACATATTTTAGTCCTGAAAAACAAGCAAGCGTTGCAAAAAAATTCTGAATCTAAATGGTGAATCCCTAAATCAAAGCTATTCTAATCAGTTACTACAAAAAAAAAATAGTAGCTAAGTGCTTATTCAAATACTAGTTGTTACGGCAAGTTGAGTCACCTAGATGTCCTTGATTCGTCCTTAAGCGTTAAACTATAACTTGTATTCACGTCGCTCATAGTTTTTATGTATTTTGTCGTTGGTGACCAACCACGCGTAACGATTTAACGGACGTCTGGGACCTGCCTTAAAATATTCGTAGTGACGTTCTCGTCATCGGGAATGTGCTTTTTGATATTATGCTTGTTATCATGACTTCTGAAGTAGGTACTTTAAATTGAGTATAGTTTGTCTTAACAGCTGAAGTCTTTATTGATAACAAATAACTATGTCCAATAGATGAAATAAGAATTAGAGATTCTAAAAGATCTTAAATGTTGATATACACATAATGTAGCATTTCAATTGTAAAATGTATGATGATAGTTTTGATGCCCGACAATAATGTAATTAGCTGGAACTAATGTAAGAGGGAAGTGTCAAACATTAAAACTCTTACTGTACCTAAGTATCTCCTATTATTAGAGTGCCATATCCTTATTCCAAGTGGCATATAATATGCAGCCGTGCACATATTGTGTTGGAAATTATATCACAATGTAACAGTTGGTCAGTAGTACGTGACTGTTTGAATGGGGTGGATGAAAAAACAGGAAACTAGGCGAGCGAAGTGCAAGGGCGCAACGGTGACGGGTGGTGGCATGTAGGCCGCATACCGATATATGGCGTATGATGTCAGCAGGTAATGACCTTTCGGTGGACTTTCGACTGTGACTCACATAATATGAGTTTTTTTCTTAATTCTTTCCTAACGCTTCTGAATAAAATCGAGAAGTAAAAAATATTACCAGATAAAATACGATTTATGATCAAATTGGGTGGCATAATGTAATTAATTAATAACGTGAACTTGTCATACATGTTTAGGTCTAGTAAGACTAAGGATTGTGCCCCACATAATATACTTACTGTCCTTACAAAAGAAGCTGTCCCTGTAAGTTGTTCAAGTCAATTTGGTTTTGCGTAATATTTTAGGTCTCGCTAAACTAAAGATTGGGTTCCATAGACTACACTGTCCTTACGAAAGAAGCTTTCCTAATAAATGCACGACCGCCATCCGTCTATTCTTCTGCAGTGTATATTGAGTTAGCATGGCTTATTCACATAATTAAATAGAACTTGCGAAACACAATACAATTACATTGCAAAAGTGCACAACCGCTTACAATTATTTCAGTGCAGGACACACAATTAACCAGTTTAACGTTCGATAAAAAGGTTATCATAAATTGGTTTGATTTTAATTATAGAAGCAATTTCTCATCGACCTATAAAATAGAGTTATACCTATTATTTCGGTATGTTTTTCATTCCCTGCTCTAATACAAACAAACAAGCGATTAGATACACTTGTGGTAGTGTAGAATTATTTGGGTAGCATTGAGAGAATCGCTGTCATAAGTTTTTAAAGGACTTGTAGGTTTATTTACCGCATTATCATTATTATACTGTATACCAAAATGCCTTCATTAAATTTATTTATTTAATTATCATGAAAATATTAATAATTTGTTTTTAATTTCCTTATTTCCAGGGTGCACATCAGAATGGAATTACGTTTACCAGTACAGAAGAGCCAGCACGATCAACGAAACCGTTCCCCGACATACGTTTAGTAGATGGACCTTCGATCCTTGCAGGAAGAGTTCAGCTGTTACATAGGGGACAATGGAGATCCGTGTGTACAAATTCTAGAAAGTAAGCACCATTCAACGGCATGGTCTTATCTCATTTAAATATCTGGCATAATTCTCGTAGAATAGTTGAGAGTGCTTTTTATAATTTGTGATTTAATTTCGTTTCAGTTGGACCATCAACGATATGGAAACAGCATGTAGACAGCTGGGTTTCATGGGAGGGTCTTTCTACAACTGGATGGACCGACAAGCCGGAAGACGGGCTCGACTTTTATTCGAAGAACCAAAGTGCTCAGGAACTGAATATGATCTCTTCCAATGTGATTGGAAATCTAGACAGCTTGGGTCCGGCGTATGTGATTATCACCCAGACTTAGCTATTCAATGCTTACCGCACCATGACAACAACGAACTTGGTAACTCTGGAAAACATTGGCGAGGCATTCGCTTTGAAAATGCTGTTTTTGAACGGATATTAACTGCTGTTAATACACTGTACGTGCCTACATCTATGTCGAGGCTTGAACACGTAACAATAAGAAATGCCGGCATGGGAAGAGATAATAATGCCACTAGTGCCTTAGATATCATTGGAGTGCCTCCGGTAATGGAAGACATAGAAATATCTAATTCCGCTTTTAACGCGATCAATGTGACGTCACCCGACGCTCCCATAGTTATTAACAATTGTACGATTCAAAACAATAGGGGTTACGGTGTTTATGTGAATTCTACGTACGGTATGGCTAAGATCGAAAATTGCGTGATTCACGATAACGGAGGCGATGGGGTCAAATACGTGGTACACGAACTGAATATTGACGAGAGATTTGACAGGAGTGAAATATTTGATCTATGCACATTAGCCTCGACACCTAGTCAGACGTTTCCGATACAAATGTCAATAGAACAATCACGATACTCGAATATGGAAAGAGATTGCCATCAGAAATTCTATACGAGGCCAGATCACGTGCTCACTTTAAGTTTCCTGAAACTTCAGACGAACCAAAATAACACTGGAGATTTATATATCTACGACGGATTATCAGTTGATGATAAGTTGCTACTAGCATTCAGTATAAGAAATTACTCCCGACCCCAAAGTGTAACATCTACTAGAAATAGAATGTACGTAAGATTTCGTGCTAACACAAGAACAGATATAACAGGGTTTTTACGATTGACGTCTGGTCCCAGTAAAACATATGATTTAAATGTTACAGATACTATCATTTCTGATAATAATGGTAGAGGTGTTGCGATTGAAAATCTAAGATCACAGATACATATTCACCGAACATCTATTTCTAATAATAACCATGTCGCTGGCCTTCATGTGGTAAATGGGGCGGGAGATGTGAATATTACTGAAAGTAGAATATCTTTTAACCAAGGCGATGGAATAAATATAACTGTTACGGGCGGAAATAGAAATGTGTCAAGAAGTATACTCAGCTCCAATCAAGGATATGGAATTGCTGTGTGGTTAAATAATACCAGAGAGACTGAATACATCCCAGTAAATCAGACAACTGTAGTTGAATATTCAGAAATATTCAAGAACCTTGAAGTTGGTATTCTTCATGGGAACTTTTGTGGGGATAGCTGGGTGAACATCACTGGAAACTGGTTCAACACTAGCATAGAAAGTACCATTGACATATCTACGTGCTGGGTGGCTAATAATCCGGCCCGAATTCTCAATTTACAAATAGGACATAACAAATTTTATCAAAACCAAAAGGTGCCTTTAAAAATACAACCAGCTCTTAACGTTAATGGACGAATCGAATATAATTATTTTGAACATGGTGACTTTGGTGCAATAGTTATTATGAATCGAATAGAAGGAAAGTACTTAGAAGAATTCGAGATGCTTTCAGCCCAGTTTCGAATACAGCATAATTATTTCTTTGGAAATAAGGGACCATTTGTTGTGAATCTCGGATTGTCTCCATACAGCGATATGCAATACATATTATTTACTAGAAATTATTTGAGAGACAATAAAATCAAGGAACCATTTGAAGAGGAAGGCACACCATCTCGTTTAACGCCAAGAAGTAGGGTTGCTGCTACCATAGTTTTAGCTTCAAGCAATATTGACGTATTTAGGAATATAATAAACAACCCCGAAGCGCAGTATGAAATTGGGTCTCATGTCGAAGACCAGAGTAAAATTCTGAATTGCACTTACAACTGGCTTGGTTTTGGAGACGAAGAAAAAGTCTATAATAGATTATTCCACAGAAAGGACAGATATAACTTGGCGAAGATCATTTATATGCCGTACTTGTTACATAGTAGCAACCCTGGGGCCACACAAATCAATTATAATTCTTTGTACGTACCACAATTCAATGTACCTGGCACGTTTGTTGTTGGTGGCGAGGTTGAAGGTATAGAAATACTAAGGCAAGGAGAATATGACGTCAACAAAGATATTAATATTCGACCTGGTGGCAAATTAGTATTGCAATCTGGGGTAACGCTTAAGTTCCCACCAGCAATAGGAATGATGGTAGCAGGAAAACTCGAAGCTCGAGGAAAGAGACCTAATGATATCACGTTTACCTTAAAAGAAGAGATTGCCATGTCAAACGATAGCATTTACGACCGGTACGATACAGATAATGGAAATGAGCCAACAACTCCTGGTTATATAGAACCCGTAGTTCCTATTCGACTATTGGGAGGAAGAACACAATTTGAGGGCAGACTACAAGTAAGAATTGACGACAAATGGGGCACTGTCTGTAACTATAGGTGGAATATTTTCAACGCCGCACTTGTTTGCAATCAACTTGGTTTAGCTTTGAATCCGGATGATTGGTTTTTGGAACCGAATGAAATTCCCAACGCTGGTATAACTGAAGATATCATACTATCCAATGTAGAATGTACAGAATTCGACAACGATATCACAAAATGTAAAGCAGAGACCACAGAACAATTTGAAAATTCCTGTACTCATGACAACGATGTCGGTATAAGATGTTACGAAACAAGTTGGGCTGGAGTGAGATTCAGTGTTATTTCGGAAAGAACCGATATACAATACGTTACAATTGAAAAAGCAGGCCTGTTAGATTATTCCTCTAATGTTTTTAAGCCCGCACTCCAAATAGATTTTGCGAGACACGGATTAGAGAGCGTAAGAATAACAAACAACTATCATGATGGATTGGGAATCCTGTATTCAGATTTATACAGTGCTGATGCAGTAAATACCGTCCGTAATTCTGAATTCAGTAATAACCGAGGAAGTGGCATAAGTTTCAAGCAATTAGGATTAAAAGTGTATGCATCTGTGATAGAAAACAATAATTTAGCTGGTATATCGCATAATCCTCACATAACTGGTGGACAACAGAGAGAGATTGCTGGGTGGTTTAATCTAGATCCCGGATTTAACATGGACGAATCTAATTACCATCCTATTATGATACCCGAGTACGAAACTGATATAAGCTTAGTTAATGGTGAAACTAGGCACATAGTATTTACAAAACATTATGGAGAAAACAAAGTGAAAACATATAATATTAAATGTAACCCTGGTTTTGTTCTGGGACTGCAACTCTTGAATCCTATTCACAACTTTTCTACTGAAAACATCTGTATATACGATTCACAAAATATAAATGAAGCCAGTAGTCAATGGTGTCTCGACCGTGACCTTTCGACGTTTCCCACAACTAGTAATACGTTCGGTGTTGTACTTACTTATGAAAGTGGTCATGCAGCCTTAGGAGGAGTAGTTCTGGTTGTCAGCACAATAGTTGCTCCTGTGCAGAACCTCAAAAACAGAATCTTAAAAGGGCCAGTTCCAACCCTACAAGTAGTGAATTCCAAGATCAAGGGCAACACCAAAGGCATCAAAGCTTTGTACTACAATCGTTACTTGAATGAACTCGGAGATCATTTCTTACGAAAAGCAAACGAAAGCATTAAAATATTTAATTGTGAAATTGCACATAATAAAGAAGAAGCTATATACGTCAACACTCCGTTCTGGGATATACACGAGAGTAACATTACGGAGATAACAATAATGATAAACGATAGTCTGATAACTGACAATGGTAAAGGAATACATCATTTCGCAAGAGATTTGAGGAGCTCTAATAATTTGTACCATTATATTATGCAAGATAATACGATAGAGAGGAATAAGTTCGGTGGATTTGATATTGGACTTCCGTACGTTTGGCAATATAATGAAAACTTTACCCATTCTGTTTATATGTTTAATAATACCTGGCGGAGCAATCAAAACTTTGGGCTTGTTGTGGACGGTCATTTTGCCGAGGTGAATATAACAAAAAATGTGTTCACTGACAATAATTGTAAAACAGGATTAATATCTATCCAAGGAATGGAAAAGAAAATGATGATAGATGGCAATTTTATTGAAAGGAACTATGGCCAATTTATGGTACAATTCCACATGGACAGCCAAAGTGAAATAATGGGCCTCGTGTATGCTCTGTTTGTGTACAACCAAGTGAAAAATAACAAACCACTTGTACAGCTAAATCGTGGTACTCTCACAAGAAATGTTGAGCCTACATTCGTCATTGGTTTTAAAGGAATACAAAAAGTTAAAGTCAGTAGGAATCTCTTTGGAAATAATGCCCTTGACTATACATTGCTAGCTGGTATCAAGACGGCTAAAATAAACAATCTTCTGGATGTAACTGAAAACTGGTGGGGTAGTATAATCGAGAAAGAAATAAAAAAGTTGATATTTGATTTTGACGACTGGAACAATCATGCTATTGCTACATACTTACCATATTTACTCGAAGAGAGATTCGAATCTAGTGTTTCTGCTTCCTTTAGCCCTGAGACGGCAATGGACATAAACGATTTAGGTGGTCGTATGACAACAAACCTAACTTTAGATTCTAGAATAGCGCCATATATTGTCAAATCAGATATAACGGTAATGCCTAATGTTATTTTCACCATAAATCCAGGAGTCATAATGGAGTTTGCTCCGAATGTTGGTATTTTGGTGATGGGTACACTACATGCCATCGGCCACAATCAGTTGCCTATTATAATGAAACCAATAACTCCAGCTCCTAATATCGAAGTTAATCGGATAGAGAAGAGAGATGTTGGACAATATTCCATTAATCACCACAAGCGTAGAAGGCAGCTAGAATCGCTAACTGTCCTTAATTCAATAAGACTGTGTACTGGCAGGAATTGTTCCATCAATGATAATATTGCTGAAAGCAACAACGAAGGCTTCTTAGAATATTATAACAGGACAACTCTCCAGTGGGTGCCAATGTGTGATAACCGTTTTACTGAAAGAAACGCCCAAGTCGTTTGCCGAGAGCTGGGATTTGATCCAATTAACGTATTCTTTGCTTACGATCGCCGAGTGGAGTACCACAGTAATTCTTTGTCAAGAATTTGGTCATGGCCGGAGCCGCTGCAATGTGTTGGATCTGAAGATCTTTACGAAGATTGCCCCATTCGATTAAACGGACAATTGTATGGACATAGGCATGAATGCAAATGGGATTCTGAATTCGTGTTCATACATTGTGGGACGAGAAATCTAGAAGAAAACCTTGATTACTGGGGTGGTATTAGATTTGCGAACCCAGAATTTGAATATTCACTGTTTGAGAATAGAATCCACGATCACCGCACACATGAAACAATGAAGACAGCTGAAAGTCAACTTTTACATGTTCATATTTTCGGTGCTGGTATATTGCACAATGAGAAATCTCCAGCTGTACAAAGCATCATTAAAAACCCAAGAATCCAAAATGTTAACATTACCAAGTGCGCGTATCATGGTTTCAATATCATATCTCCCACAGATACTATGAATATGATGTTTAATACTGTAGAAGACATTTTAGGAGAGGGTGTTAGCGCAATATCACTGAATGGAGAAGGTAGAGAATCTGAGGAATCCAGCTTTACGCCTTTAAAAGAACTTAGTCTTCCCTACCACCTCTTCTCAATGATAGACATCTGTGATAGTAGCAAAATGATAATTGTCGAAGAAAGAGTTCTTCTATATTATAAGTATGATAATAACCCCGTGAACTGTGTGAAGATATTCAAGAGCATGTTTAAAGTTAAACCATTCGGATTCAGATTACTTCAATACAATTTGTTTAACCATACTCAGAACTATGGGAAGCGAGATTCCATAAGTTTATATGACGGAGACATCTACAACATTACAGCGCCTCTCATTGGCTATTTAGAAAATGGATCTCCCGATGAGAAGAAACTCTTTAGAACTGAAGGCGGTAGTTTGAGTGTCAAACTGTTTGCAAACGGGGCATCTTCCGTACATGGATTTATCGCTGAAATCGTCACTTTACCGATATCAGCTATAGGGTTTAGTAAGTAGCTTTCTACTCTCACAGCTGTCACTAATTGATCCATATTTGGAGGAGATTAACATAATATTTGTTGCAGATCGTGACGTCCAGCATAACATATCAAGCAGTGTGTTCACAAATAACAGGGATGGAGCTATTACGTACCAATCAGTAGGCGAAGTGAATCCTCTAGTAGCAATCACTAGAAATGAAATAAACAATAATTGCTTGAAATTGTACGGGAACTTTACTTCGTGCCAATCGGCCGTGAAGATCGATGTGCAGAATACGCAAACATTAGTGTTTAGGGTATGTTGTAGTACTGTACAATAAAATAGTCTTGAAAGTATGGGACGGTGTAAATAACGAAACAATTTTTTTATTTCACAGAATAATTTGGTTCGCAACAACGTGGGTGGTCTTTTGGTGAGAGCAGATTCAAGGGGCTCGGCTACGTCCCTTCGGGGCTGGATTCATAATAACTTATTTGTTTCGAACCACGACCTACCATGTCTTAAAGTTGAAGGTATGCCTAAAATATGTTGCCTGCTTAAGAAAATATCTTTTGACTTTAAATAAAGTGCTGAATTGAGACTTCGTACATCTTCTGGGACCTTTAATACTACGGATACATTTCCAGGTCGCCAATCGTCTCCCTATCAAGAAGTGACAATCTACCGTAACTACTTCACCCACAATAAAGTGCCGTTCCATGACGTCATCGTTCTACGCCAAGTGGTCTCCAACTTCACATACAATTATGTACACGATAACACTGGTCAAAGGATTCTTGAGGTCTCTGGCTTCGATAGAGTCAGGCTGCCGATTTACCAAACCACTTCGCACAATGGGTTTTATAAGTAAGAATTTTATTCCCTCTAGTAGAAATGTCATGAGCGGTTATTTTTAACCGACTTCAAATCAAGGATAAGGTTCTCAATATTTTTTAACAAAATGAATGAATGAATAGATTTTCAAGTCCAAGTCATAAGATAAATGATAAGATTGCCAATGTTCACCAAAGTAAATTATTAGTCAATTGAGTTTTCTAATGAAAGACCAAATAGCAACATTAAGTACGATAGCCAAATAGGGCGTCAAGAGATTTTTACACTATAGGGAACGCTACCATGACTCCTTCGGTATTGCGAATATCCATAGTCCGTAAACTTATTTGCTGCCAGTACCAAATTAATATACCTAGAAATATACCTAATAAATATTACTTTTACAAAATGTTGAATGGTGTGCCCCTTATCTTGTTTAGGAACTACGCTTTAGATCGTGAAGGAAGAGCGACAGTTGTCGCCGGAACAGCTGGACAGAACTACGTAGATAACATCTTTTTCAACCCAGATAATGACTACGAAATGATAACGGTCAATAGATCTATGTAAGTGTTACCATCTAATACCTATTACCCGACTATGGTCACGGATAGAAGCTTCTTGGCGGTTATGTATGGTTAATACAGCTGTTATATTTTACTTTCGATGTATTATTGAGACATTGGATTTGTGGAAAGTATACAGGTGCATTATTTATTGATTCAAATGCCTTAAACTTCAATTACCTACCTTGATGATGTTATTAAAATGAAATCGATGAAAATAAAAACATATATTTATTGCATGTACTGGTTATTATATACTGCCTAATTGTTATTATTGTGTCTACTGAAAATATTATTCTTCAATTTTGAATATAATTAAGAGCTTCGAGAAGATAATATTCTCATTAATGCATGTTTTTTTTGCATGATTGCTCCTGGACAGATTTGTTGACTATAATCCGAATATCGTAAGGTAAGCTTCATTTTATTAATACTCTGTTGTCTATCAATTATCTGTGCAATTTATTAACCTAACCTACCTATATTATATGGATTCCGCTTACCTATATCTACTTTATAATTTAAAACCTGGAAAGGTTATTAAGCCATATTTATGTAAATTGTAGTGCACTGGACTTATGGCGTACGCGCATTGATGCCAAACATAACTACTGGAGCTACAACACGAGTCTGGCAGTAGCGGGGCGAGTGCGCGACCAGTCGGATAACCCTCTACTACTGGAGGTGGACTACCGCCCCTATTACATGGACAACCTTACCGTACTGGGTGGCGGCAAGTGCCCACCCGGGTGGGACGCACTTAGTGGCACCTGCTATATGTACGTCGGAGCCCCCATGACTTACGAAGATGCTAGGACTTTTTGCCTGGTCAGTTTTATAACTGTATTCATTCTTGGGAGAGATTGATATTTTTAACCAAATTTTACTCTATCTATCTTATGAATTTATTGAATCTCCGTTGCAGTCGGACAACGCGTCAATGCCCTACGTGACAGGCAACTACGCATCTCTTTATGAGTTCATCCAGAGACAAAATCAATGGTTCCAATACGGCGACCGCGTGTGGGTTAACAATATCAACTACGTCACGCAATGCACGTCATTCACCTTCTCTTCAGTCGAGATCACTGATTGTAACCAGAAGAATGCTTTCATCTGCGAGATCGGTGAGTGCGAATCCTACGAATGTGCTCAAATAAGTCGGCAAAGTTAATGCAATTGTAAAGATACGTACTATGGGGGCTCTATCGCTGTCTCTCATGAGTGACTTCACTTTCTGATACATATTTTGCAGGTTTCTTTAAGAGGTTTCTTCACTACCAAAACTACCTACCTACCTACCGAGGAAGCCGTTATGGCCTCGGGGTTTGAGCAGTTGCCTGCTACACAAGCGACGCAAGTTCGAATCCCAGCGGGGCCTGTACCAATGAGTTTTTCTAATAAAACTTATGTACGGTGATTTCACACCATGTGCTTTACGGTGAAGGAAAACATCGTGAGGAAACCTGCTTATGTCGGAGAAGTAATTCAAAGACGTATGTATAGTGCCTGAGACGGCGATAGACTCACCATCTGTCACGTTGGCACTTAATCAAATTCGGTGAAAAGTGGGTGTTGTGATAACAAAACCTCTGTCTACCCCTTCGGGGAATACAGGCGTGAGCATACGTATGTATGTATGTACCTACCTATGTATAATTCAATGGTACAATTACATTTATCTGCATAGGTGATTCTTTAATGAAAGGTCTTCGCGAAACCTTACCTACTTACTAATTTGTCTTCGTTTCCACGCCACAGATCCAAAAATATCGATAGACCCGATGTCGTGGCGAGGAGACACACTGGCCGTAGCATTCATTGGAGTGTTGGCGGCCGCTGTTCTGCTAGTGGGAGCAGCACTCATCTGCTGGTATTCCAAGTCTAAACACAGGTATGTATTTCAGTCTAAGATCCCGCTGCAGGATCGGTACGTTCATCGAATTTTTGTTTAAAACCAAATTTTTATGTTTATTTATAATCAGGAGAATATATATTTACTAGGGTGCCTATCAAAACTTGGCCGCCATTATTATTAATAAAATTATTTTTAATTGATTTCTGGTAAATAAATCATTTATTAATTTTTTAAATAAAATAATGTCTACATCACGGTAATTAATACGAAGTTTCTAAAAAATCACGGTTGCCGTTGCGCACCTGGCCGCACCTCTTTGCAGCCAGGTGTAAACAGGATCCTGTTTACTTCTGGCTGCAAAGAGGTGCGTAGTGAATATATATATTCTCCTAATTATAAATAAACATAAAAATTTGGTTTAAAACAAAAAATCTATGAAAGCACCAATCCTGCAGCAGGATCTTAGACTATTTGAGGTGAATAAGGTTGTAGAACTTTGAAGCATGGTTTGCATACCCACTATGATCATTTTCAGCAGCGCATTTAATGAAACATCATAGATAAGAAGTGCGCGCTGCATAAGCTGTCATAGATGTCCTCTTGATGATTTTTTTTAGATTAGGTCTACTTTTATGTAGGAAAAATATGTTGTCTGTGGAGTACCTTCCTATAGTTATCCGAACAATATAGTCAAATACAAACGAGAATGGGAAGCATTACAAACTACTTAACTTGAAAAACGCTGTCACTCCTGACTTTCCTGATTGGGGGGCTCAATAGAGCATTAGTAACTAATTCACTGCTAAAACTATAGCATTATTTCGATTGCGAACATCTGGAAAATGTACGTATGGATAATGGATAATGTATAATAATAAATATCAACCATATAACTATTAACTTATTGGTTTTATAAATGGAAAAATACGCACTCGAGGTGGAGCTCGAATCGACGACACCTGCATTTTAAATAATTAGCATAGAAACATGTGTATCTTGCATAAAAATATAATATTAACTTATTGTCATTTCCAGACACATCCAAAGATTAGAGCGAAGGAACTCAATCCGCCAATCGCTTCACTCGGTGCGGTCCATCGGGAGCATCAATGGAGGGTTCCCGGATACAGCGTATAGGAGGAAATTGGCGCAAATGGTAAGACTCGTTTCACTAACAATTGCATGCTGGAGTTACAGCTTTATTTAATGAATACATAAGTACTATATTCGAAAAAATGTAACTGCTATTAAAACTCTGCCTCGATGGTTTAGTGGTCGAGTAGCGGCCCAGAGTCTGAATTAGTGCCCGCTAAGTAGAATTAGGCTCGGTCCCTATTACAAACTGGCGATATAGGTAGCTATGGCTATAAGCACACCTCTTGAACAAACACAGGCTTGAGCTACATACATACATATGCTCACGCCTGTATTCCCCGAAGGGGTAGGCAGAGGTGTTGTAATCACAACACCCACTTTTCACCGAAGATGATTAAGTGCCAACGTGACAGATGGTGAGTCCATCGCCGTCTCAGACACTTTACATACGTCATTGAATTACTTCCCAGAAATATGCAGGTTTCCTCACGATGTTTTCCTTCACCGTAAAGCACGTGGTGTGAAAACACTGTACATATGTTAATTTTTTTTTTAGTAAAACATTGGTACAGGCCCTGCTGGGATTCGAACTTGCGTCGTTTACGTAGCAGGCGACTGCTCAAACCTCAAGGCCACCACGGCTCTTAAATTAGAACTACTATTAAAACTTAACCTCTTTGATTACAGAGCACAAGATCTACAGAGACCTTAACCAAAGGATCTGACTATAGGAAAATGCTAGCATCGACCGCATCAATGGAATCTATGGAGAAGAGCCAGTTCAATTCCTCCATAGAAGACAACCAAAGCTTCGACATCTACGAGGCTCACAACCCAAACGCGAACATCATTGCCCTAAAACACAATGCGTTTATTAAAAAGCCTACTTCGCCGGAATACTCAGTGCCGACAAACAATAATCGACCTTATGACTTAGCGTATAGGAACGATGGTTACAGGGAGCATTCCAACCCTGCGAGCGAAGCACCGTCTATTAACACTGTGACGACTGAAGAGCTCCCTATCATACACCATCCGGGTGGGATGGATATATCTCCAGACCAGTATTATACGTCAGACACGTTGCCTTTGAGAGGGTTAGAAAGGGAAGAGCCAATGAGTTTAAGTAAGTTAGATAAAGATGGTAAGGTATACGGGCCGTATGGAGCCCCTAATCATGGAGGGCAGCCGAAGTTGTCCTTTTTAATGGAACTAAGGTCGAAAATGCCCGATCAGCCGCAAGCGGGCTCCGCGCCCACTATGACGTTTGGACAGAGGAATAATGTTCCAGGTATCTATGAATTTTTTTTGTATCATATCTTAGCATCATTTCACCACCACTTTATAATTTAAGAATCTTATATACTTTATTAAAATTAAATTCAAGAGAATATCTCTATAGCTACTTTCTTAAGAAATTTGTCATAACCTTATTGTCTTATCTAGCCTTAAAGTTCCAAATATCCGTATTTGATTTTGATTTATAGCAAAGTATTTTTATATCATCCGACTTTAAAAAGGTTCATAAATGCTACCGACGAGTTTGGATGGTTGCTTTTACTGACAAGAACCCGGCAAGACACTCAGAAATTACTCCTTAATGCCTATCCCCTTATTACAAAACATGGATCAATCGATACAGGACTAGACTATACTCAGTCTAAAAATATGTTCATCTCTTTTTAAATCTGTATTACAGAAGAAGATGGACCTAGTTCTAAACCAAGGAATATCTTACTATATGTTTAGGTATATTTATAATGTTTAATAATTCCTCAGAACAACAACGCTACTACGAAGACGATCTACCAAGTCCTCCTCATCCCCCGGGATACAACTACGACACGACCCTGTCGGACAACATCCCAAGCTACGATTCCACTCCACAAGACTCCAGAGAATTCGACACCCCTACTCCAGAGCTTCATCATAGGTCTAAATCCGAAGCGTTACTCGAAACTAACTTCGATTTCGATGACTCCGAGTCCAGCCCCCTTCCTATGTCCGAAGCGAGTAGATCTCATAGTCAACCGCTCGAAACTGCTATGTAACGAGTTTCAGTGTCCAAATGTTATAATAAAATAACACACATACTTGTCCCGAGCCGTTCGTTACGATGTTGACTAGTGTGCGACATTCAATAGTATTTCATACAAATAATACTGAACGCATCGAGATGGCAATGCTGTAGGCGTAGATAAATATCATTCCCATACATTTGGTATCGTTTCTATAAGCGCAAGCGCACGGATAATGTTACTTTGTCTATGCCTACTGACCCGGCGCTTACCTTATGTAGGCGACACTCCGTTACCCTTTTTTTAATTTGCATACATTTAGGAATCTTGAATCATGTCATCCTTCTCAACAATTCGTCAACAGTTAGTTGAATGGCATAGACAAGAGACCCTAAGAAAATTATCGAGAATAAAGTATCAAACCATCGACAATATATTAATTATTATGTATATTTTTTCAAAACCATGATAAAATAATATGTTTCAAACGAATATTGAATAGTTGGTATGATTGACTAATAATGTAAAAGCCTTAGATTTAGGCTTTTTAAGTAATAGGAAAAATTAATTTAATAGATAGAAAAGCAATGAAAAGACTGAAATAAAATGTCTTGACTATGAATTATAATTTTTAACTTGCATTTAAATTTAATTTTCCAAAAGTGCCTTCAAACTTCTAACATTCCATCTTTTAGCTTAGTGTGTAGTGTACAAAATAAATTTAAGGCGTGATTACATTACCAGAATGCGCGATCTCATAAACGGTAATTAATAAATAGTTATGGGCTTTACATACCTATGTATAGGGTCCAATTTTTCTTGCAGTCAAGAAGTATGCTCTTTATCTAAATACAAGTAATTTTAAATCCATAAACTAAATGAAATACTATAATTCCTTCAAAATGTGCATTCATAAACAACTTGCAAAAAAGTTTTGGTCCCGTAATTTAAAAACAAAATCTTGACACTAAAATAATTTAAGTTGGAAATTGGTAATAATAATGATCCCAGCAGTTTTTAATCACTGAATTAACCATTTAGGCTTTATATCTTTTTTTTTTTTCAAGTTTTTTTTTGTATAGTTGTGTCATCTTCAACGTAATTAATATAGTAATTATGTCCGTCCTTAGTTTTAATAATCTCACATGTCATGTTTTACACTGTGAAAAACACAGTTGATAATATACTAGAATTTATAAAAATATTAATTATTCTAAGAGTATTCTTCCAGTATAATAATAAAATACATTTTATACAATTTATTGCTTTTTTCCTACCTTTAATATTTTTATATCCTTATTATTTGCAAGTTATTATTAAGTAAATAAGTTATGTATATCATTTACTGTTTTGTATTAAGTATTTTGTTAATTAAATAGATAATTTTATATACTGTATACTAGAAGTTAAAAAAATTACATTACAAGCATAAGAAAAGAACTATAATAATATGGTATGTCAGAGATATTGACTATCTATTGAAAACCTTTAATAAATGGAATATATTTTAATGGCTCGATATTTTATTTTTGCACCGTTTTAAATTAATAATGTTTTTTTTTATTTCAAATTCATTCATGATGTTTTTGTATAATATCGAATGATCATGACAATTTTTGGTCGATATATAGAGTGTAAAGAAACGTATTTTATATATTTTCATTTTAATTTGAATATAATCATAAAGATTGAAATTACAATCTTCATTATGATTATTAAATAAAACAATTTTTTTAATTAAAATATTACAATTTATAAGGCGCAACCTGATGTAGCTGCTCGACGCTTCTTTCCAGCGACAAATTTGGTCGCAGGAAATGTAGTGATAAAGCTGAAAATGTTACGCGTAGTTCCTTTTTGAGTCGCGGAAAATTTAAAATGGGGTCACGTGACCACATTTGTTGCTCGAAACGTGGAACGGCTGCATGAGGTTGCACCCTAAACAGCAAAACAGTAAGGATTCACTGACGTTTCATTATCTTTCGGTCAATCTGACATTGATTGTTCTGACAGCATTGGTAGACAGCAGCACGTCTAGTTTGTCAGTCATTCAAAATCTATAATTTTCATTTCAATCAAATCAATTCCATTCGTTTCTCTGTTGTGGTCAGTAAAGTGTGTGTTGATTGTTTAAAATATTTTCTAAATCGAAAACGGCTAAAGAAAATCGGACGCACTATTTCCAGATGGAACGCTAGCGCAATATTTGTGAAAATCCACCATATATACTATGTCACTTGTGTGAAAAACCAATCGGTCTTGTGATCTTGGCCTTCGCAGTTCGCAAAAAATTATCTAATGCATTAAATTTGTTCGCTTTGCTTTGTTAGAAGTGTGAAAGATGGTGAGAACCAAAAGAATGAATACTACTGGTTCCATAAACTCAGATATAATTGATAATGAAGTAAATGTTGATAATGCGGAGATTGAGGAGGAAATATTCGATGATTCCGAGGAAAGGGAGTTGGTAGCTGACTCGTGTTCCACAAAAGTTCTGCGCCCCGCGGAGCCCCGGGACAACTATCGCATTGTTTACATACTTTTCTATTTATTTGGTATCACTTCTATTATTCCTTGGAACTTCCTCATCACTGCTAATGACGTAAGTTGAAATATAATCAATTAACATTTTATTTTTTATAACACTAGAAAAAAACGTATATAGAAAATAAATTAAAATTTAAATAATATGTACACCCATGTATTACTTGGCCATACCTACACAATAATATTTCTTTTTATGTTTGTCTACAATTATTTCATGGCCAAATCACCAATCAGATATTGCAGGAAATTGATAAACAGATACCTAGAATCTTGAAGTAAGAATGTTTCTCTATCTATAACTTTATATTAATTTTATTGTTATTAATAATTATTTACTATGTAATGATGGCAGCTGAGTTTCTTGCCAGTTCCTTTCAGAAGGCTTTTTTCCGGTGGTCAATTCTACAACATTCATAAATGCCTTACCAGGGCCTAAACTGAATTACCATTTAATTTTCATTATCACAGAAATTGTAACCATGAATTATTTTTAACATGCAAATATTTGGTCACACATTGGATGGATTCAAACCAAAGATTTTGATCTTTTGTTTTTTATATGACAATTCAACCAGGTAATAAATTTAACCCAGGAGACCCAAGATATATTTTTATTGTATTAACAGGTAGAAATTGTTAAACCTGTTTTGGTCAGTGGCCTTACTTGCAAATTAGAGGTCAAGATGTGATAGCCCCCTTTGAAGGGCACATATTTGCATGATGAATAATTTGTATATTAGTATTAGAAGTCATTGTAATGGTGCCATAAGGTAGTATGTTTCCATAAGAATTTTGTAATGGTATAAATTTTTTTGGGATATCCCTATAGTATACTTTGATTGGTTTAGAGATTGGCTCAATTTGTGTGGAGTGATTTAAAAACAAATATGTTTAAAGAGTTTGTTGTTTTCTTGAACTCACAAAAATTCTTACTGTGTTAGTAGATAGCCCATTTATCAAGAAGGCTATAGGCTAAAGGTTAAAGTTAGCGCTAGCCCAAAGTAATTATTCCATGCAGAAGAAGTCGTGGGCTAAAGCTAGTTACCAAATATTTAGCACACTTGCAAATTCTATATGCCTTTAATTGTAATTTCAAAATCATGGTGTATCATACCTTTGTAATGTTGTTAATGTTTGTAAAGAGAAACACAGTCATATATACCTTATGACTAATATTAATGTTTACACTACATTATGATAGCAATAGCATTGTAGTACTACATTAAAGTTGTAATAGGCGATTATATCATAAACTAATTAACACTGAAATATAGGCCATGTGTCTCTATGTAACATGAGTGCAGTAATATACATTTTATGTAGATTTTGCACTCATTCATGACCTAATCAGCAATGGGGTACTGCATCATTGGCTTAAGCAGAGCATATTAATAAGTTCTGAGCTTTTGATTTAGGTACCGTAAAAGATTAAAGCTAAGAAGTTCGTAATAATGTGCTGCTTGAACAATGATAGTTAGCCCTTGGGCTCACGCAAGCAAATGCTCAGCAGTCAACATTTTGATAAATACTTAGAATTAATTTCTTTGTTGCGCGAGTGATGCAATTTCGAATCCCAGCAGGGCCCGTACCAATGAGTTTTACCAAAAACTTATTTGCAGTGATTTCTAATCACGCTTTATGGTGAAGGAAAACATTGAAACAAACCTGGCTTGGTCTGAGAAGTAATTTAAAGATGTATGTGAATGAGATTGACTCACCATCTGGCACATTGGCACTAAATCATCTTTGGTGAAAAGTAGGTGTTGTTATAATACAACACCTCTGTCTACCCCTTCAGGAAATACATGCGTGAGAATATGTATGTAATAATTATATCTTTTTTTTACAGACAGATTTGAATATGTAGGTATATACAAAGATAAAGGATCGAATAAGAGGCACCTGTGCAAAATGTTGTCCATACTGCCTAGTTTATTATTCATTAAAAAACTTACACAACCAACTGACTCATTATGACTAATCATTTGCATATATTAACATATTTTTTGTATATTCTTCTGTTCCAGTACTGGATGTATAAATTCAGGGATGTCACACCTAACAATCTCACAATGGTTGTCCGAAAGACTCAGTTTCAAGCTGAGTTTACATCCTACCTCAATGTGGCTACAGCTATACCCAACTTAATATTCCTGACTTTGAACTCATTTTATGGGCATTTGTAAGTATTTTTTACAACATATTTGTCTGTACAAATGCTGTGAGAATGTTTAGTGAGTGTATCTTGGAATTAATTCCCATTTTCCCAAAGCTAAGGGGCTACTCTAGAATATAAATGTGTCCAGTACCAGAGGTGACAACCTTCAATATTATAGGTATTGTTGTGCCAGCAGACTGATTTAATTTATTTGTACTTTTTTTGTACACAAGCACAGAATTTTAAAACTCAATATCAGTTCGAATGATGGCCTTGGGGCCTACCATCATTGAAGTTAAGCATAGTGTATTAAGTACTTCTTAGCTTTGACGTTTCATTTTGGTACCTTAGAATTAAACGTCAAAGCTAAGAAGTTTTAAATATGAGATTCTTAAACAATCATAGTTAAAAGTAATTTCATGCAGCCAACTATTGGATACAGATAAATAAAATTGAAGTGTCTGTTTGTAATTCCAAATTAACAGCTTTTCTTTGAATGCATATCAAAAGTAGATAAGTAAGGTACATACATAAAAAACCAAATTTTTTCCGTGTCTGTCTGTCTGTCTGTCCGTTTGTTCCGGTTAATTTTCACTGACAGCTAGCTGATGTTACAAGGAGTAACTTTTATTTTAAAAGAGCATTAGGGTTCCGTAGGCTATCCATGAAATAAAGTTTACGAAACCGCACGACACAGCTAGTCATTAAATATATTGCGTACTAGCGGACGTCACGCGGTTACATCTGAGTAGTTCCTGTACCCGTAAAAATACGGGGATATTATATAGCCTATATTACTCGCTGATGATGTAGCTTTCCAATGGTGAAAGAATTTTTGAAATCGGCACAGTAGTTTTTGAGTTTATTCATTACAAACATACACACAAAAATACAAATCTTTCCTCTTTATAATAGTAGTGTAGATTTAATCGCCAAAGATCAGTAGGTCTAAAAAGGCCACTTAGGGAGAATCATAATGTGGTCTTAATATGATTCATCATCGAAATGACAAAATCGTCACTTACGTGCAATTCATATTATGATTCACGAATGATTAATTTTTGAAATTCACCTGTTTCACACTTTTCATATGAAGATTCCTAAAATGATCCACAAAATATTAATTGCTTTTATGACAAATAGCATCATAAAAAGTTACTTAGGGACTAGCATCTACAATCACAATATGAATTGCACCTAAGTGACCATTTTGTCATTTCGATGATGAATCATATTCGGATCACATAATGATTCTCCCAAAGTGGCCTTTTTAGACCTACAGTTAATGTTGCAAATAATTTGGTGTGATCCGATATGGACTAATTAGTTTGTTCAATTCTATTTAGTTACTCGGAAAGTAAGTTGTTCATGATGATAAGGAATTAAAATAACTATTTTTAGAATTAACTGCTTCGCTCATAATGGCGCAAAATACACGTTTTAGAATGACATTGATAATGGAACAAAGATAACTTGCGTAATTTTATTTTTATATGCAAATGAAGTAGAACAGGTATTGCCACGTATCAAATTTAAAATACTAACGTTACATTTTGATTGCGGTCTAACGAGTACTATCAACTTCATAAGATCTAAAACTACTCCATCTATCTATCTATCTATATCAATACATCTATACAGATAAATACAATTGAAGTGTCTGTTTGTAATTCCAAAATGTATATATATAAAAAAAACTATTTTTAAAATTTTTCTCTGTCTGTCAGTCTGTTTGTTCCTGCTAATCTCCGAAACGGCGTGGCCGATTTTAACGTGACTTTCACGGGTAGATAGCAAATTTTACAAAGAGTAACTTTAAAAAAAAAAGCATTAGGTTATCGCAGGCCACCCAAGAAATTAAGTCTACGCGGGTGAAACCGCGGGGCACAGCCAGTTAAAAATATAAAAAAATCCTTTAATTTTTTTTATTATTATACTTACTATTTGAGGAGCTCGTTGCACAGTTGCTAGTGCGCATATCATTCGATCAGCGAAGTTAAGCAACCCTAGCCCTAGCCAGTAGTTGGATGGGTGAGCGCTCGAGTTCCCTCCGTGCCTCGGAGAGCACGTTAAGCCGTATCTAATCTTTACAAGTCAGTCGGAGGCCTAAAATAGTCTGACAACTGGTTTAGCCCTGATCACAGATTTTCCTCGTAAAAAATTATGGCAGTCGCTTCGTATAAAAATCAGGTGATCAGCCATATCCGGTTGAATCAAGTGCCGACCCCAACAATGTATGGGATAAGGCCACGGAGATGATGATGATTATACTAACTATTTATTTTTGAATACACTACTTTTTAAATTAATAATGTAACCATCAACCTATTTTCAATAACAACAATGTTAGCCCAAGTCATGGCTGGTTCAAGCTATATCGAAATAGGGTGAGACCCTATAGGGTCAGACCATGCCTATTAAAAAACCATTACGAGGCTGCAGTCGCGAGTCAAGCATGTTTTATATTTAACTTGCTAATTTGAATTTCAGAGTGACTGTAAAGAGTAGACTGCAAGGATCTCTAATAGTGGTGATCCTTGCTTTCCTGGTGACTACAGCGTTCGTTCAAGTGGACACTGACGAATGGCAGAATACATTCTTCATCATAACCATGTCGACCGTTGTTATTATGACTGGTGAGTTATTTATACTATACTAGTGGACGTCACGCGGTTTCACCAACGTAGTTCCCCTTCCCGTGGGAGTAAGGGTATAACATATAGCCTATGTTATTCGCTGATGATGTAGCTATCCATTGCTGAAAGAATTTCCAAGGTTGGTCCAGTACTTTTGAGCCAATTCTTTACAAACATACTTACATACAAATCTTTCCTCTTTATAATATTAGTATAGACTAGCGTACGTCACGCGGTTTCACCCGCCTAGTTCTCGTTCAAGTGGGAATACGGGGATAAAATATAGCCTATGTTACTCGCAGATGATGTAGCTATCCATTGTTCAAAGATTTTTCCTAATCGGTCCAGTAGTTTCGGAGCCTATTCAATACAAACGTACATACAAATATTTCCTCTTTATAATATTAGTATAGACATTTATACTATTCAAATGACTTTCAACCTTATTGGTCTAATGGTCGAAAGCACCCGAGACCATGACTCCATTGATCCCCAAAGGCAACAAGTGTGAGAATATGTATCCATGTACTATTCTAATGCTTTACAGATCAAAATAAAACAGCTGTATAGTCCTTTTAATTAGGAAAAATATATTTAAGATATGCATGTGTCATAATGTAAATGACTCTGTTACGTTGGCACTTAATCATCTTCGGTGAGAAGTAGGTGTTGTTATTACAACGCCTCCGCCTACCCCTTCGGGGAATACAGACGTGAGCATATGTATGTATAATGTAAATGTAAATAAATGTATGTATGACAGTTTATAAATTGATTGCCCTAGATCGGTAACTGTCGATAAATTGCAAACTGAACACACTGCTTATAATACATGTTATAGTATTATTTTCGGGGGTTTATTAATCTATCAATGGCAAACCGTCTATTTATTAATTGGCATTATAATCTATTCCTATTGAATTATAAAAAGGATAAAGATTCTTTGTAAGTTTGAATCTATATATGGTTGGATCCTAAAGTAACACATAATTGCTGGGCTATTAATTAATTTCAAAGCTAATCTGCCTCTGTTATCGTCTCAAGAACTGTATTAAATTGTAGTTAATTACTCTGTCCTCGTCAATGATCAACGCTATGTATATTTATATGTATCCTTAATGGTTGACCAGTCGACCTTATCAAATAGAATATCTATAGGTATTCATATTATAAAGAGAAAACATTTGTAACGAGCTGGCTCAAAAAGAACTCGACTGATTTTAAAAATAAAATAAAAGGGAATAAAATAGGGGATGAAAGTTTTTATGAAACTTTGAGTTATGAACTTTTTTTTCAATTTTAAACCGATCGGGCTGAGACATGTCTACGCAGGTGAAACCGCCGGGCAGAGCTAATAAGCACTATATGCGAGAGCTGGCCTTTTGTTTTTACTTTTTCGCCCTCTGTTTAGACCGTTGTCTGTCAGTCAACCACAGTAAAACTATTGATATGACCCTTTGAACCGTAGAATAGGTCATGTTATCTTGTGTCCTATGTGCTAGATACTCGTGCGCTATCGTTAGAACCATCTAGACTCATTTGTTTATCGTTTGCTCATTGGAAACAGAAATGTTATAATTAGTGGAAGATAGTACAAACTAAATACTGCTAATAATCTATACATATTAGAATTTTTATTCATGACTTACATGTTTAAATTCATAATTCCGAACACGAGGCGGGACTCGAACCCACGACCTTTGCAAACCGTGCAGTTGCTCTTCCAACTGAGCTACTCGTGATCCTAGCTCATGCGTCAAATTTTTTCTTCCCTTGTCTTTGCGGTATACTGTGGTGATATATCTATAATGCCGTTATATAACAAAACAGTTGAATTGAATAACATGCAAAACCCGCGGTAAAAAATTAAACCGATGTGACTTTTTAATCACTTCATTACTTGGATTATTTCCAATCCTTTTTTTTCTCATTATAATAGCATTAAAAGTAAAAATCTACCAGATGTCAAATAGCGGCATTTTAGTTATACCACTGCAGTATAGGGCCGCCTTACGCCATCTGTTGGTCACATATGGTGGAAACATAAGCTCATGGACACAGTTCCAATGCACAAAAGTCGATAAAATTAACATAATTAAAAATCTAGTAGTTCTACTTATAACTGAATGCGTAGCTTGAGATGACCAGCCCCCACAAGCAGCAGCTTGAGTATGTTTATCTTTCAGCACTAACATTCCGTTAATTACTTTCTCATTTCAGCCGCGAGTGCAATCTTCGTGGGAAGTTTAGTAGGCATAGCGAGTAGGTTCGACGAGAAATACATGGCGGCTGTGGTTAGCGGACAATCTCTTGGAGGCATCATTGCCGCCATAGCCCAAATAATATCGCTCGCCTTCAAGATATCACCTCAACACAGCGCGCTTATATACTTCATAATAGCTGACATCGTGGTCTTTGCCTCATTGGCTGCATACTACGTTTTGTATAAGATTGATTACTTCACGTACAATTTGGTCCGTGGTTCGGGAGGTATGGCAGTCAATAGGCACAGGGATCCGTCGATGGTGACTATATTGAAGAAGATATGGGTGTACGCGTTGAGTATCTTCGCCGTGTTCGCTATCAGTATGGCGGTGTACCCCGCTGTCACTGTGTTGGTTGAGTCGCATCCTATCACTCAAGGGACGGATTGGAATAGTGAGTATTTGTCTAATTTGGAATGTGTTTTGAAAATTTATTGTTAATGGTTATCGCAAAAAATATTTATAACGTGAAATGTAGTTTATCGTATTTGCTGAATTTTTTATCTGCTTAGTAACCGAATCAACATAGCATACTAAATACTGTGCGATAATATTCCATGGAAAGAATAAACCCAAACAGACGATGTCGCGGGCAACATTTATTTATTTATTTAACATCTAGTTCTATATTTATCGTTTTGTCATGACTATAATATATGACTACGTTGAAGTCGTAAAATATCTAGCTCCAACGATAACGTAGTTATAGGCCGCTAAACTTGTTAAATTAAGAAGAAGGTTAATGGTTTGGAAAAATGGGTTTATGGGATTATTTCAGGAACTACTAGTGTGAGAAAAAAAAATAAAAACATAGTTAGATTTCACGTGAATAACTATACGTTACCGCTAATTTTTATGAGAAAATAAGGTCTTGATATGATCAACTTTGAAGGTCAATTACTTACTCGAAAACGGCAGAAGATACTTTTGTCATAATAATTTGATTTGCTTCCAAAAATGATACCCTATCACATATTTTAACAGCTGTTTTATTTATTCGCAGATATATTTTTCGTGCCGGTAGTAAATTATCTGATCTTCAATTGCGGAGATTACGCGGGCCGACTGGTCGCAGGATTTATCTTGCGGGTAAGGATTTCTTTTACCACTCGTGTCGTGTGTGTCTATACCAAAAGGTATGTATCTACGCGCCACATTGGTATGTATTTTAACCTACCTACCTACTTACTGTTTATACATACCCTTCTGAATATATATATATATATATATATATATATATATATATATATATATATATATATATACATACTATGCGAGTGAAACCGCTAGTTATTTATAATTTTGTATAAGAGTTTCTCGAATTTGAGTTCGACCTTGAACGGGTTCTTCTCAACAAAAGCTACCTTCAGAACCCGGTGGTAACATTTATAATCATGTATAATGTATTTTGTGTCCTTCTGACGATTTGAAAGTACTTTGTAAGAAGTCTAATCAAATAAAGATATTTTGAATTGCATTTAATGCGCAGTAGACATTACGCCCGCAGATACATGCGAAGTTACCTCCATTATTTTCGCTGAGCGCTCATAAATGACGGCAACATTCATCATTCAATAACTTTCCTTAGTGGCAACAAATAAAATAAACTGCTTATATGCTCTTCCAGCCTCAGAACCAGTGGATAATCCTGGGCGCGAGCATCCTCCGAGTGATCGGTATCCCGATGCTGATGGTGTGCAACGCTCACCCCCGGAGACACCTGCCGGTGATCTTCCTCTGGGACTGGGAGTACATCATCATCATGATCGTCTTCTCGTTCACCAACGGGTACCTCACCAACCTCATTATGGTGCACTTTACCAAGTGAGTACCTAATTTCCTTTATACGCCTAACAATTTTTTTTTCCAATTCATTTGAATTATTCCTGAGATTCAACCAATTAAGCCCTGGTAAGGCACTTATGAATGTCGTAGAATTGACCATCGGTTCGGAAACTAGCTTTCTGAGAACAACCGACAAGAAACTCAGCTGGCATCATGTACATTTCATGACATAGTAAATAATGATTAATTACAATGAAATTCATATAAAATTATTCCCAATAGTGATAATTGTATCAACATGCATGTGTAAAAAATAAAAATGAAATATGTTTTCGATCTAGTCTTTCATAATTCTCTTCCCGTACATATTGTAATCTGCATAATATTATTCAATGATGCATATAATAAGACATAACATAGATAACCTACTTAGCTATCACACATACATAATAGTCAATGCTATCTACGTCAATAAACGACGCACGTGTGTTTGTTTACATCTACCATCGCCCTATATCAATATATTAACCCCATGACACTGCAATATATGATGCTTTTGTTCACTTGTCTTATTTTGTAAATTGAACCTTACCTCATTTGCATAGAGTCTATAGTTTATTTGTTTCAATTGGTGTCGAAGATGTTAAATTTCCTTGGTGGCAAATTATATTTGAAGCACCAGCTACTGACCGCGACTTTGTCCGCATGGAACGTGTGTTGCTTTGGGCTAACACTAACATTAACTGTTAAGAGAAAAATATTTGTTTCTTTTCTATCTTTTGCTTATAAATGTGAAAATTTTGTAATTTTTTTGTATGCTCAGAATTGAAAAAAAAACGATCTATGTCTATGAACATTTTACAGAGCGGTGGAACTCCACGAGCGAGAGAAGGCTTCGTCAGTTATAGCTACTTTACTGAGCGTCGGGCTCACTATCGGCGCTGCGATCGGGTTGCTGCTAGTACGAGTCATATAAGTACAGACACACACCGTTATAATATAATATACAGGGTTTTTTGTAATGTTATGGCAATATAGGGATGTAGGTGTGATGACCCCTAATGACCCCTAGGGAAATGTCAAGCATTCCCGATTTATTTCACGTTTTATATCTGAACATTGTAATACTTAAAAATACTAACGATTTGTAGTAACATGAAATTACTTAATATTTGCCTTAGGGTTCTAAGGGGTGCGAATATTACCAATAACCCTGTATATATATATATATGTTACGATAATTATAACATTATGTTTGTATATATATTACAAATGGAATTTATATTTCTTTAGTGATTCTGAGCTTATTGACAAATGAAGTAAAAATCTGACAACGCATTGCTAAATTATTTTCCATTTCAAAATGGTTAGAGCAGTCAAAATGTCATGGGCCATTCCATGATACATTGACAATCGAGACAGATAGTCGAAATTGAACTTTATTTTCTAGGGTCTAAGGATTAATTTCGTAATATATTTAACACTTACCATGTTGACACATAATAGCACTGTTGTTCTAAAATATATATATATTAAAAAGAAATTGGTTGATGCGTTTTTTAAAGGTGCATAAAATGTAGCTTCGCTTAAAAAAATAATCATATCGAGTCATTAATTATTGACAAATATAACAACACACATATATATTCTCACGCCTGTATTCCCCGAAGTAATAGGCAGAGATACACAAATAAATATATAAGACAAAGTCCAATGCATTGACATATTTATATCGATAAAATATCGTAGCGTTTAATCGAATAGATAAGACGAGTCGTAATAATAAATGTATTACTAAATCATATATCATAATTGTAATAAATCATATATCTGATGGCACATTGCTGTAGTGGATAGTATACTTGACTGCAATACAGGTGTCGCGGGTTCGAATCCCGCGACAGGGCAAACATTTGTATGATTAATGTTGTGTTTGCCTTGAGTGTGGATGTTTTCGTAGTAATATTTACAAAAAGAAATTATATAATTACAATATCCGTTTCTGACAGAACCTGATGACGTTGAGTAATAGTACCCATGGGCCTACCATGGGTTTAAGCAGCGCGTGTTAAGAACTTCTGAGCTTTGACGTTCCATTTTGAAAGAAATGCTTAATATGCACTGCTTAAACGATCATACTTGGCCACCATGCATTATTTTTTAATATTCTAGGTTGCTTCCCATATGCATTTAAAATGTTCTTTGATGTTACTGTTTGAATGATAATTTTACAGCTATTCACTGTGACAGTTATTATTTGATTATTATAATAATAATAATATTAATAAAGAGTTGTATTAGTTTAGACTTGGGTCAAACCATAGACAACAGAAAATATTTGTCTTGAGTCAGACCAAGACTTGTAAGCAATTTTTTTTCTTTTACTTTTTTTTTTATTATAAATCCTCAAATTACAGAATGAGATGAGCACCAATATTTTGCCGAAATTTATTGTTCTTCAGACATATTACAAATTAGCTGGTGCTCGCGACTTCGTCTGCGCTGTATTTGACTAATCTTTTTATTTTTGACAATTCACACAATATATATATATATATATATATATAAAGAGTCGTGTTAATTACACTATTTATAACAAGACCGGCTGAACCGATTTGGCTGAAAATTGTTGGGGAGGTAGCTTAAAACCAGGAGAATTTATAGGATACTGTATCCCGAAAAATCTATACATACAGATAAATAAAAATGAAGTGTCTGTAATTGTAATTTCAAATTAACAGCTTATCACTTAATGCGTTCCCGTTCCCGTGGGAGTACGGGGATAAAATATAACCTATGTTGCTCGTTGATGTAGCTATTATATTGCTGAAAGTTACTGAATACAGTTAAAAGTCAGAGTATATAGAAAAATAAATATCATATTGCTTGAGATTTATACATTCCATAGGTGCTTATGTTATTTTAAGATCATATATTTAAGAGCTTATTATATTGAACGGATCTCATTATAATATTTAGATATATATATAAGAGTTACTATTTTTAAAGTCGTGTTAATTAGAATTACTATCAGTTTCCAATCACAGTGCAAACGCATACATATTATAAACAATTTTCCTTCTAATTCTTCCTCCTTATTAAAATATTAGATTATGTTTGAAACTAATTGCTTGATGTTTAGTTTTATTTAGCTAAAACGTAATTTTTAACCGACTTCAAAAAAAGAGGAGGTTCTACTGTATTTTTTTTAAGTTTTGTTATCAAATGTAGCATCAAACTCCCCAATTCAAAAATAAGCCAGAATTGACTTTATAAATATTTTTTTCATATTTGTAAAAAAATAAATGGTCTTCAAAAAGAGAAAAATTAAATTTTAATGAAAAATTAATTAGAAAAGTATCTTATTTATTTCACATATTTTTTTTCAATTTCTAATTTATTTTCTCGTTTTGAAGGCCATTACTTTTTTTACAAATCTAATCTTATATAGCCCATTCTGGCTCACTGAAAATTCTCTCTCCCCAATTTCCAGTTCCTCTGACTCTCTCATACTAGATTACTTTCAATTTGTTTTTATGTATTCTTAGAATCTTAACAGAACGATTTCATTTTTCATTTCGTGTGGAAGTAAGAAATAATTAACTATCAATACAGATAAATAAAATTGCAGTGTCTGTATGTAATTCCAAAATAACAATTTTTTACTAAATCAATATGAAAGTATATAAGATGAAATGAATTTTTTTTAAATATATTCTCTGTCTTTCTAACTGTCTGTTTGTTGCGGCTAATCTCCGAAACGGCTGGATCGACTTTAACTGAATTTTCACTGATAGATAATGTTACAAGTAGTAACTTAGGCTACTTTTATTTTAAAAAAAAAATAGTGTGGAATTAAATCTACGCGGGTGAAACCGCGGGGCATAGCTAGTTTTATATATAAGTTGTAAAGTGTCATTGAAATTAAGACAACTTGCACATATATAGAAAATTGCTTTCTTAACGAATTTAATGAGTGATAAATAAGTATACAATTTTAGTTACTTTTTAAGTAAGAACATAATTCAATAATGTTTTTAATTGTATTCAGTTGACGGTGAATATACAATATTATAATTATTATATGTTGTGATAATTATCCACTAAAATAAATATGATTTATAGAAAATATATTTAATATTCAATGATATTTATGTAACTTTTTTTACATTTATAGATAATGGTAGGTTTGTGTTGTAATAAAACTTTTTATGAGTTATTTTACGAGTGTATGATGCGCGCCATTCAATGATATCTCCAATGACGTCATAACTTCGTTACATATTAGTGGATATGTGATTTAATTATTTAATGACCCAATAGCCATTATTGTAAGTACGTAATGATATTTGTAACCTGTGTCCTAATTTAATGTTAGTAAAATTATCATGTTACCAAATCAAAAAAATATTATAAAGTTTTAAAACATAAAGATTATATCTTTTATTTAGTAAATATAAGCACATTACTTTACATACGTCTGAATTTCTTTATATTAATGCTTCCTCACGATAATTTCTTTCATCATGGAGAAATAAGTTCATGTACTTGCTCAGGTAAAGTTACCTATTTTGCTAAAATCACACTTTTTATACGTATGTCACTGAGCTGTAAGTGAGATTTTCTTAATTTGCCTGTATTTGTGTCTATTAACCTTTATCTATATAACCCTTATCATGAGCTTGCCAATCGCAATATTTGTATGTGATATTTTAGTTCTTCACGTCACCGTTGGCAGTCGCTGCTCAATTTCTCATACTAATATTCGGCAAGGACGCTAGAGAGTATATATTACGAAAACAACGGCAAACCCGTAATAGGGGTTAATGTACTCGAATCAGAGCCTGCGATAGCGAGTCATTTTAGTAGCATTATGAAATGGGTGTCCTGTAATCCCATCTTTTTCCTGTTTTATACTCGCTAGCGTCTCCGCCTAATTAGTACTAGAAATTTTACAACGCCTCCTATCGGTGACGTAAAGAACTAAAATATCTCGTACAAATATTGTTGGTGACGCAAGCGAGTATAGATTACGAAAACGATGCAAAACTGGTGCTCCTATCCAACTAAGCACGTGACGTCCTTTCCCTCTACTTCGAGTAACGCTACGTCGTCTCGATATGTCGAGACAAAAACATTTGGAGTAATTAGTAGGGGCACGAAACTCAAGCGGATCTTTTTAGTGTGTTTTAGGCATGTGTTTAATTTACAGCACAAGTAATCGCGTCAACTCGTATGGATTAGTGTCGTCTTTAGGCCGACAGATGGCGCTGTTTCGATCCTATACAAATCTGCGTTTACGTCGCCGTGACTTTTGATAGCGGCAGTGTATAACTCACACTTGACACTCTGTTAGCGATCCCAACTTGAGTCGCTGCGTGTTCTTCACCATGTAATTGAAAGATGTAATTTCAATACTTACGAAATAATAAGGTTCTACGTCGTACATGGTCGCTACAATACCATGGTGCCATGTCTTTAAGAAACTCTCCAAGAAAATCAAAATGAAACACAGTTTAATCAGTCAGTCCATTTAATAAATAATGTCATGTATAAATCACAATGTAAGCTACATGATGATAATATAAAATCGACTATAATTACAAAATATACAAAGCGATTAATCGATAAAGTACCATTATATCGATTCCTATCCAGGCACCACAACATACCCGTTATTTTAAACAACTAATAGCAAAAAGTTTAACACGATATGTATATCTTAAGGCGAAGCTCAAGATAACTGTTTTGCATAGTAAGCTACCCCTTAATTAACACCTTAATCAATACGTTCGGTGCCAGTGACACAGTGTAAATATAAGCTATACAAGCAGTAAGGAATCAATAAACTAATCGTTTAAGAAGACACTGACGCGCACATTTACGAGAATAGCAGTTCTGGGGTGTCACATCATGTCTGATCGTGTATACGCCATTTAAGTGTTTTACAGATTTTTTCAAAACGACAAATGCTCGCTATTTTGGAATAAACAATAGGGTAAATTTTACAACTCAACGGGGAAAACGTTCTTAGATTCCTTACTAATTATAAAGCTTATATTTATACTGTGTCAATCGTAAAATCCTTCTCCCATGCCAGTTGACACCATATGTATCAGCAGCCGCGTTGTTCTGTAAGGATTCTCAGAGTCGAATCATTGGAAATTGATGCTTAGATACATAGACGATAAAGATCAATTTTGTATCTTTGAAACAGACACTCGACGTCAAGTGCGACGCTGAGAAACCTTGTAGAATAATACGCCTGAAATCGTGCTCCTATGCCAGTGACACTCATTCGTGACTGCAATTAGGGATGGGGCATTAGAAACAAATATATCGTATCGATATTGTTTTAAATATCTGTTGTGTCAATAACGAGTGCTGGCCACACGAATGGCCAGTGTCAAACAATGAAAATGTAAGAAGGAAAAAAGTGTCATTATGTCATTCAGATAAATAATAATGATCTCCTACCGAATTTCGGCTACGGCGGCTAATCTCAACGAGGATCAGCCATGTGCGCAGGAGATATTATAGTTAGTGCACAAGTGTGCGCGCAAACACAGGTTCACTCTTTATTCCCTCACTCTCAAAGTCCGACGGTAGGACCAACGGCTTAACGTGCTTTCCGAGGCACGGGGTGGAAATACCGCCAACTTCCAAACTCCGGGCATTTTTATTGTGAATTTCTTGACAGAAAAACCCAATATACATTTTTGACCCGACCCGGCAATCGAACCCGGGACCTCGTGATCGGCAGGCGAACGTACTAACCATTAGACCAACGAGGCAGTTATTATCATTCAGATAAAATACAATATACAACCACAAGCTTTCTATCACTACAAACCCGAATATATACCCAAAAATATCGTTTTTACCTCAAAGTATTGCAACTTCAATATTATTGTCAAATTATACTCAAACCTAAGTCCAACAAGTGATAGAAAAGGGGAATGATTGAATAGAGCTGCTATATGTATGTAACGAAATTATTTTCTAAAAAAATTCGATTGTTTTAAGGCCTAACTACGATAATTTCGGGCGGCATAGCGTAAGGGCTTAATCGAGCAGTGTCGGAGCCGAACGTGTTAACAACGTGAAGTCAAGTCACCCTAAAGGTTATAAGTATTCATAAGACTATTTGTTTACGTCACTTTAAAAGTGGCAAATACGATTAATTATTATCATCGAATTTCGTTACTTTTATAAATTCTATTGCATTCAAACATGTCTACGATGGACTTTAAATCAAAATAACTACAAAATTTTACCAAAATATCCAGTGTCATATAAACTAAGTACAATAAAGTATAACAAATTTAAATCAAAATTTTTTTGTCAAAATTCAAGTTTTTTTTTCTTATATAAAAACCTTTCATAAGAAATAAATGAGCAACACCAAATCATGAGCATAATTTAAAAGATATCTAAAACAAGTCCTTACGATCAATTATTGTACAGAATGACAGTGACAGATTTATACAGAGCGAGACTATTTAGGCGAACATTTTTATTACAGAGCAACGACTGGTCAGTACGTATGAATTTAACACATAAGTTTAATTAGAAAAACTGTTTGGGACAGCTGGGATTCGAACGTGCTTCAACAACTGCTCAAACCACCACGGCTCTTGTACATACATATACATATGCTCACGCCTGTATTCCCCGAAGGGGTAGGCAGGAGTGTTGTAATCACAACACCCACTTTTCACCGAAGATGATTAAGTGCCAACGTGACAGATGGTGAGTCCATCGCCGTCTCAGACACTATACATACGTCATTGAATTACTTCTCCGATATATGCAGGCTTTCTCACGATGTTTTCCTTCACCGTAAAGCACGTTGTGTGAAATCACTGTATAAGTTATTTTTTAGAAAAACTCATTGGTACGGGCCCCGCTGGGATTCGAACTTGCGTCGCTTGCGTAGCAGGCGACTGCTCAAACCTCAAGGCCACCACGGCTCTTGTATGTATGGTTTTTGACTACATACATACATATGCTCATCACGCCTGAAGGGGTAGGCAGAGGTGAGTATCAACGTGACAAATGGTGAGTCAATGTACTATACATACTTCTTTGAATTGTTTCCTTACGAAGTTTGATTTTATATATTTTTTAATTAATATGTACCACTTACTGGTGTCATCACTACTGTTGCCATGGAATGTTCTCTTACTAAATTTGGGCCCTGTATAGATCTCTCTTATAGTTCATGTGACTAATTATACAGTAAGAATTAATAGTACTTCACACACACCAACTAACCAATAATAAAAATCCGAGTAATTACAGGGCTACAACAAACAATTAGCTAGCGGTAAATCGGCAATAATGTGCCTTCTAAGGGCTTCAGCAGATCAGCAAAAACTGTTTACCACCTAGGCTCAATAGTGATTGGCATTTATTTACTTATTCATAGCATTACTACCCATCGGTATCCCTGTGTTCAAATTAAACTTAACAACTCAATTGGTAAATATTTAGAAGACAGCCGTGGTGGCCTTTCGCCTGCTACGCTAGCGACGCAAGTTCGAATCCGCACGGGGCCTTGAGTGACCCATGAGTTTTTCTAAAAACTTATGAGCAGTGATTTCATATCACGTGCTTGACGGTAAAGGAAAACATCGTGAGGAAACCTGCATATGTCTGAGAAGTAATTCAATGACGAATGTATAGTGCCTGAGACGGCGATGGGCTCGCCCTCTGTCACGTTGGCAATTAATTATATTCGGTGAAATGTGGGTGTTGTTGTCACGGCTCTGCTTACCCCTTCGTCGAGCCTTCTGGGATGGCGTGAGTATATATATAATGTAACAATTAATTTATTTTTAACAATAAGCTGGCTCTTTTAGGATTCCAGTTACTAAACTGGTTGTCAAAACTATATTGCCCATTAATATGGATAAAGTCCAGACTATAAATAAGATTACCCATAAAATATATACACATTAGAGAACAAAGGAATGTGTATGGTAAATCATGCATCCCATAACGTTATAATTGGGTTTAACGGTGTGAAAACTAAATGAACATTAGACTAACTGAATATTGCATAACCCTGTAATATATGTCACAGTCGAAATTTTACACATTCACTGAAATTCAAACCGTATTTCATACCGCGTAACGTACATTATTTGAATGATAAAGGTACCTTGAGATAACATATTAAAATATAAAATAAATCATATGCTATTTGACATAGAGTTCAAATTCAAATGTGCAGTGAAGTCAGGGAGTTAAGAATGCCAGTATTTCGGCAGTGACACACGATAAATATATACAAAAGTAGTGTAATTATACAAAGTAGGTATCACCTATTCCGATGGGTGACCACTTCGGCGCCTTGTCGCACGAACCGGAACATTCCGTTGGAGATCGCCACCACGGGGGAGAATAACCGAAGGGGGTATTCGCTGGAAATAACAGCATTATATAATAACAGTAAAAAAGTGTCGGGGAAAATAGAACAGCTGTTAAAATACGTAATAGGGTATAATTTAAGAAACCAAATAATTTTATTATTACAAAAAAAAACTTCTTCCGTTTTCGAGTAATTGACGTTCAAAGTTGACCATATCAAGACCTTATTTTCGCATAAAAATCAGCGGTAACGTAGAGTAATACACGTGAAATCTAAATATGTTTTTATTTTCAGTAACAGTTGCTGTAATAATCCCCTTAAACCATTTTTCGAAAGAACATTAACCTTCCCCTTAATTTAAAAAGTTGACTTAACGCGTACGTAATGTAGGTAAATGCGGCCGCGCGTTCATTCAATCGCTTAAGGCCGCGAACTCTTCGGCCCTTGGCAACCATAGCCTATAACTAGGTTATCGTTGGAGCTACATTTTACGACTACAACATAGTGATATATCCATAAAACCCTACAACTTCTAGAAGACAACTGTTCCTTTTTCTCCGACATCCTGTATAAGCTAAGAGGAGCTCGAGGCACAGTTACTATTGCGCATATCAGTTGATCAGCGATTTTATACAACCCTAATCCATGCCAGACGGGTAACCGCCCGAGTTCTACGGGGTCGGCAACGCACGCGTTATGGCCCTGGTATTGCAAGCGACCATAGGCTGTGGTGACCACTTACTATAAGCAACCCGAATCACGTGATGAAAATCGTATCGACTTAGTCGATGATAGTGTTTTCGTATTTTTGTGAAAATAAAAACAGAATAGCTCAGTCGTATTGAGTTCTATCGTATTACGATTTCGAATACCACAATTGGAGAGGATTTCGATCGAATAACATTGATCGTTCAACATTTCGATCGAATAACATTTGTAGAAAATATAATGATGGGAATTGTTTGTTGTCTGTGGTGACATATTGTATGTCTGCAAGTTAATATTATATTATCTGTGGCATTGCTCTGTGATGATATTGGTGACGTATTGTACGTCTGTGTAATGCCATTTTAGTAACTGCAGTAAGTATGGAATGCGGCAAATGCTACGCTATGCACCATACTATATTGATATATGGAACAAAGTTCCCCGCGCACGGCGACCAATGAGTGCGCGGCATTTGAATTTGAATCCACGCGCCAATGGAGTCGGGCCGTGGCTGTTGTTGAGTAAACAAGTGAAAAGAAGTGCGTTCTGAATCGCTCCCGTTCCCGCGGTTTTTACTTTTTCTTGCCGTAACTTTATTTGTACCATACTTATGTTATTTATCGTGATAGTGTGTGCCTGATTGTATATAATCCCTTCTTGTGACTGAACTAACTGTGTGTGTGAATAAACTGATTTGTATATAGTGTACAAAGACTTTCAGTGCTACCATCATCTCCTCGTCTGTACTGCATATTACCCTGCGCCGAATTCTTTATATTTTGGTCCTTCTGAGTCGCATACTTGTAGTACAGAGGTATGGAGACGGACACCACACAGATTACGGGTTGTGTTACCCGCCAACGAAAAGCGTTGTTACAAGAAACACGCCGGGTAGCACGCCAAAGCACAAGCAGTGGCACTAAAGAGTCGCGAGCAAGGTGTCCAAGGTCTAGTAAAACCATGAGACTCCGAGCTGAGTATGAGGCGGAGCAAGAGATAGCCAAGGTACAGAAGCAGCTCATCATGACGAAGCTGGCTTTAAGAATCGCGGAGATTGACGAGCGGGAGCTAGAGAAAAGAGGAAGTATTGAGGGCGGAATTGTAGAGCATCCGCTTGGTGACCGTGTGGAGGAGTGGCTGGAGTCGAAGGTAAAATCGACAGCTTTGCCGCCACTTTCCGAAAAGCCCGCGAAGCACCAGGCAGCGTCCCCGCCGTATGCCAATACAAAATGTCCCGCGCATGCACACTCCGTCAGCAGCGCGCCGATTCCCGCCAACACGAATATAGAAGTCTGTCAAAAGGATATATTCGATGGATTGGTCAGAGCAACGAGCAACCCGGGATATATGAAAGCGGTACCTAGTATACCCAGGAACATAATATGCCAGCTGCCGAAGTTTATATTACGCCCTTTACCCGGTAGTAATTGTGTGAACTACACATACAACAGGATAAGATATCGAGACGCTCATCGTGTACACACAAGTGTAGAATTATCCGAGGAGTGGCCGTTACCGATGCTTAGTTCCCGAACGCTACCGCCGCCGCCGCCGTCGCTGCAACAGCTGCACAGAGTGCAACCGCCCTTATCGCCGAGGTCAACGACGTCATCCGTGTGTGAAGTCTTGTGTGTGTTACCACAGTGCGTAAATTGCCGCGCGAAACGATGTGATAAGTGTTATTTTTCACATCACACTCTGCTGCATTGCAAGAGAGTGAGTGCCGACGCGCGCGCTTTCGCACCGTCCGCGCCGTCGCCACAGCTGGCCGCCTCCACCCGCTTGACCTCCACGACCTTACCCGCCGCGGACGACCCGCTGGTAGCGCCGCTACGATCACCGCGCTCGGTCTCCGAGGACGACGCCGCCGCCACAGAGTCAGTAATCGACATGGGTGAGCGAACACCCAAAACATTTTTAAAAGAATTGCCTGCTGACGTAATTAGTGCCGGTGGTGTATATGGTTTTGTTACTTACACACTGTTGGACTACAACACAGTGTCGCTAACACACAGTAAAATCAGTGAAAGCATTAGTGGTCCGAATTACCCGCTGAACGTTATCAGTGCGCGGGGTCATATTGTTACTGATATTGATTCATGTAAGGTAACTGCATCAATTCGCGGATCTAACCGTATTTATCGAAGTGTATGGAAACCTGGCATAGCATCTCGTGCATGACAGGTTGCCCCTTTTGGCGCGTCTTAGACGCTAGAATAGTTAGGTAACATAGGCTCAGGAACAATAACCGTGTAGTAGTTATGTGTGCCTACATGAGTGCCACATTTTAATGTAGAGTGCCTGAGCCACGATGGCCAATTTTATTCATATTATATATTATTGTTTTGTTTTTTATTGGTCAGATGTTTTGTTATTATTGTTACCTACGTGTGTGTTGTATTCCAAGAGAAAAGACTTTTGTTTCTGTTAATTGTGTTGCAAGCTAGCAAATGATATATTTGTTATTGACTGTGCTGCCGTAGTAGGCAAATTATATTTGTGTGATTTTCTTGTCTTGCCTACTTACAAATTTAGCCAAAGTTTTGTGTTAATTTTATTTTAGTTACAATTTGATGACTGTAATTAGGACTACTTAGTAGTACTTTAAATTAGTTCTGCAACTGAGGTTATTGTATTCTCTACGTGACAGTATTGTTGTCGGCTTAAGCCTTAACAAGGGGGTGGTATGTAGAAAATATAATGATGGGAATTGTTTGTTGTCTGTGGTGACATATTGTATGTCTGCAAGTTAATATTATATTATCTGTGGCATTGCTCTGTGATGATATTGGTGACGTATTGTACGTCTGTGTAATGCCATTTTAGTAACTGCAGTAAGTATGGAATGCGGCAAATGCTACGCTATGCACCATACTATATTGATATATGGAACAAAGTTCCCCGCGCACGGCGACCAATGAGTGCGCGGCATTTGAATTTGAATCCACGCGCCAATGGAGTCGGGCCGTGGCTGTTGTTGAGTAAACAAGTGAAAAGAAGTGCGTTCTGAATCGCTCCCGTTCCCGCGGTTTTTACTTTTTCTTGCCGTAACTTTATTTGTACCATACTTATGTTATTTATCGTGATAGTGTGTGCCTGATTGTATATAATCCCTTCTTGTGACTGAACTAACTGTGTGTGTGAATAAACTGATTTGTATATAGTGTACAAAGACTTTCAGTGCTACCATCATCTCCTCGTCTGTACTGCATATTACCCTGCGCCGAATTCTTTATAACATTGATCGTTCAACATTTCGATCGTTTGTTTTCGTTGTTCCATGCTTTGTTGCCAACTTAGCGGTAGAAAAACAAGTTTCATTGATACAAGAAATAGGAGTAGTCAGAAGATACAGTAAACATAATATCTTACCTGCCAATGACTGGAGTAGCTTCGTTGCCACTCAATATGAACACTGGGAAGAATATTGAGAACACGCAACCACTGAAATAATGACATAAACAAAAAAATTAAACAAACATGCTCACGCTATCCCAGAAGGCGTAAGTAGAGGTGTTGTAACAACAACACCCACATTTCACCGAATACGATTAAGTGCCAACGTGCCACTACACATACGTCTCTGAATTACTTCTCAGACGTATGCAGGTTTCCTCACAATGTTTTCCTTCACCGTAAAGCACGTGGTGTGAAGTCACTGCACATACGTTTTTCTAACTTGCGTCGCTTGCATAGCACTATATTATCCACACCCACACTATCCTATCAATATTATTTATTTTTTATTATTATACTATTAGATTCAGATATAGGAAACGGCTCAATACATTTTCATGAAATTTTGGGGGTTTCAGGGGCAAAAAATAGATCTAGCTAGGATAAATTTTTGGATAAGTTCGTTTTGACCATGTTTTCAGGCCCTGAAAAACTCATACAATTTAATTTCAATACTACAGTAAATTTCGCCGACATCTGTCAAGTTATGGTAGGTCAGACGTGAGGCTTCCAGCTTACGGAGCGATAACGCGACTACAGTTCGAGACTGACATTCACCGGTTATTTTTTTTTATTTTTTTCCCCTTTTTTCAGAATACATATATAAGAAAAAGTCATTGAAAAGAAAAAAAGCACAGCTCGGTCAACCAATTTCTAATATAAGTAGTATAAACATGTATATTCACTGACCTTATAATATAGGACTGCGGTATCTGTGTAAGTACAGCCAACGGAAGGCCAAACCCTAGGAAGTAAGGCCAGTTGGTTTCAATGAAGGTGAGTCTCTTGTGCAGCTCCCAGCCCATGTTGAACCATTTGTACTCGAACGAGTAGAGTGAGTACAGCAGACACATGTGGACTAGACATAGCACCTCGCCTATGTATGTTATTGGCAGCATACTTACTAACATGCTCTGGAAATTAACACAGATTATGGTTACAAACTAGATGTGCCTCTCGGTATATAAAATTTGTTTCATGCTTTATTTCGCGACCCTATTTTGATTTTAAGTAATGGCTTAAGTCACTCATTGAAACATCAGCTATGTGCCAGTGAGTTCCATTAAAATCGATCCAGTTGTTTCAGATATTATGTATATAAAACTAAAGAGACTGTTAGCCATACGGACATACATATTTTAAGTCTATAAAAACATTTTTGAACCAGCTAGACACTTTTTTGAATGTAGCAAGTATAATTGTTTTTCTGTCCACAATGTGGGTTAAACCTAACTAGTTAAGCTAGATGTTTATTTCCGTGCACCCAATAGCCAGGGTCTAAGAATATGGCTATGGTATCCCCTGGCTGTCGTAAGAGGCGACTAGGCGGGGGTGCTCACGGTGGTCGGTGTGGGAGCTTTGACCACCGAGCCGCGGGCCCGGGAAGGTGGCCAAGCGATGTGCGACGCACAGCGAGCTCTCTAGTGCGATCTATTAGAGTACCCGAAGTCCCCCCTGAGCACTGCGGATGGCCACCGGGGGGTTTTAGTGCGGTAAGAATCCCACATACCCCGATCTGCCTCTCCCAGGGCGGTCGGGGACCTTTTGAAGGTGTCCCCCTCGTCAACAAAAAAAAAAAAGATGTTTATTTCCTTATGCACAAACTATCCATGTAACTTTTATTCACGAGTTGTCATGTAAACAAAATTTCTGTTGTAAAATGAAAAAAGATATATTAATACCTGCACTAAGAACAATGCTTGCACCAGCAAACTGAACAGTGAGTCTGCAATGATCTTGCTGACACTCGACATGAACTGCGGCCGGCCGCGGCGGTGTCTGTACGCGGAGTCTGCTATATCCTGCAAATATATATACATATGTTTTAGTAACAGCATGCGTATGCTCACGCCTTGCCTACCCCTTCGGGTAATGCAGGTGATGTAATAAAGACACCCACTTTTTAATGAAGATGCTTAACAGCTTCAAAAAATTTCTGGATACATAATTATACATTTCATTTCAAGAGCCATGGTGGCTTCGGGGTTTGAGCAGTCTGCTACGCGAGCGACGCAAGTTTGAGTCCCAGCGGGGCCTGTACCAATGAGTTTTTCTAAGAACTTATGTGCATTGATTTCACACTTTACGGTGAAGGAAAACATTGTGAGGAAGCCTTGTTTGTCTGAGAAGTAATTCAAAGATGTGTGTATTCTGCCTGAGACAGCGATGGACTCACCCTGCATAACATTGGCACATAATTCGGTGAAATGTGGGTAATACCTCTGCTTACCCCTTTGAGGACCCTTCTGGGATGTTATAGAAAATATTGAATGTAATAATACTACTCCTTTCTACTTGCGGTTAATATACCTAGTGACCTAAGGCAGACATGTTAAAGCCAATTTACAATTTTTTTTAATAATTTGGTACCATTTATTTACTCACTTGAAACCACAAACTATTGACCAGTTTGCTCAACAGAAACAATGGTAGCACCCATATCATCCGGAATGTCATAGACAGGAAGGGTTGCATCCAGGCCCAGACATTGTGCGCCACTCCGGGGTCATGACCAAATATCACTGTAACTAAGTACTTCACCGCTGGGAGGAGTGCATACTCAAATATAATTATACTCAGGAGGAATATAAATCCATTGAGTATACATGACTGTAACACCCTTGTAAGTACTTTTGATTCCCTGGAAGAGAAGAGAAGAGAGCATTTAATGCAACTACAATGGAAAATCACTTGTATTGTTAAACAAAATTTAACACATAACAATATTTCTTAGTGAGCCGTGGTGGCCTTGATGTTTGAGCAGTCGCCTGTTCGAATCCCAACGGGGCCTGTACCAATGAGGTTTACTAAAAAACTTGTACAGTTATTTACAGTTATTTCACACCACATGCTTTACGCTGAAGGAAAACATTGTGAGGAAACCTGCATATTTCTGAGAAGTAGTGACGTATGTTAAGTGTCTGAGACAGCGATGGACTCACAATCTATCATGTTGGCACTTAATCATCTTCGGTGAAAAGTGGGTGTTGTGATTACAACACCTCTGCCTACCCCTTCGGGGAATACAGGTGTGAGCATATGTATGTATTTCTTTTTTTGTTAAAAGAGTAATTATTAAGTTTCTTGCCAGGTTCTCCTAAAAAAAAAACAACCTTCCAATTTCAGACAATTCGAAACATATGTAGTAGGTACTTAATTATATAAAACTATAATTATTATCTTTAAGTTTATCACAATATGGATTGATATATAAAAAAAATAATGTATCATCCAAACGCCTGGACATTGGACTCTATAACATACATCAAAGTCGTAAGGTTGAAATTTCCATAAACATTTTCATCAGCTGTCATTGTGTGTGTACAGCATATTCTTAAGAAAGAAAATTAAAAAAATACTCACTGTTTCACTTTAGGTACTTTCTGTTTAAGTTTTGAATTTTCAAAATCTATTTGTGGAGATCGGCTCAAAGCTTTCTCATTTATTTCTTTATCTAAATATAGAAGTACTGTTACCCCTCGCAAGCTGTCTATGAAGCCTTTGATAAGAGACACAGAGAAGTTCTGAAACAAATAATATCATAACAAAGAACGGAGAAAATTTAGGCGTAGTAGTTTGAACCATATTTTAACATACCTTGATGCTTTCCATCTTGCCACTTTGTAAGTTTATTCACAGTTTCATTGTTTTATCTACTCATTGATTAAACATTCACATAATTTGTATTGTACGAATTTTGTTTGACGTGCATTTACGTAAAAATAATAAAAGTGACATCTGTTATTAGCCTTACCCAGTGTTGCCAACTCAGATTTAGAAAAATGCGTAGACGGGGTTTGAGAAATACGTAGAATTAGTAAAAAAATATTATGAAAAGTTAAGTTAGTAGATCTACGTACTTTTAACAAGCTGCTTGCTATTTTGTAGTTTAGGTTCTTCTCAGTAAAAGCAACCTTCCGAACCTGGCGGTAGCATGTATAATCCTGTATAATTGTGTCATTCTGACGATTTGAAAGTGCTTTGTAAAAGTCTAATCGAATAAAGATACTTTTCACTTTGACTTTGACTTTGACTTAGGTTTCGTCAGATTGGTCGCAAAAAACCTCTTTTTGGTTGGGTACCTATAGAAAATAATTAAAAAAAAGGAGATTCGCCTATCTTGTGATATGAAACGGGACGTTAATCAACTTTTTTGCGCGAAGATATAGGTACGTGTTTTATCCTTAGCGTAGGTAATAAATAGGACAGTCGATTATGTTTGTTACTTCACAATTTACTAATAAAAGATTTTATATTCCAATTTTCTTGATATTTATATTACAGACACATTATAGTGAATGTGCTCTTTTTTTTACAGTCATATCTACTCAGAAAGGTACATGAAGGTGTAAGCATGTATTAAATGTAATAAACATATGAATAGGTAGGTAAGTATTATAACAGGGTGGGTCATTTTATTTATGTTTAACAAATAAGGTTCCATTTATTGTTGGCATCTACGATGATTCGAACAGCACACAAAAATGACAGTCAGACCAATTTGGTGAAAGTTTTCTTTTATTGAGTTCCGCACGGGTAAAGTCGTAGGGAAGAAGCTATTTTACAATTTAATAAAGTTGTGGTAACTTATCACGAAGCTAAGATACTATACATGGATTTACGGGGATTGTCACATTGACATTATTGACAGTGATTTTTCTTTGTTTACTTACCGCACAGCTGTCTATAGAACGTTGAGTTGTGTTCCATATCTACGAAGTATTTATACACAGAGAGTTAAATGCAACATATTTTATGCTGTATCTCTTTTTTTCTAGTAATCATTCAATATCTGTATCTCATTCACTCCATTTATGGTGTAAAATTATTTATGGCCGGAGAAAAGAAAGTAAAGTGTGAACGGAACAAGCAAAAGTGCGACTCGTTTTGTTTTTTATTCCATGTTTGTTTTGTTTTAGTTAGTAATTTAATTTAACTATTGTATTACTTGATAATTACACAGTGGATAATGAGCTTTTAAAGGTTCTAAAATGGATAACGTGTGTATTGTTAACAATTTGAGGTAAGAACGAACTCACTTTTATGATTGCGTACGCTTCTTAGGTAATTTATATTTCTTACGTGACCTCATTTACTTTGTATTATTTATAGTAAAATCCTACTGATTATGAGTAAAATATTATTACTTTGTGTCTGCATTATGTCGACAACGTACGGAGTTTGTAATACTTTAGGTAAATAAATAAATTTGTAGTGAAAGTAGTGTTGAGATGGTTAGCTTATGTAGTAGAAAGTTCTCCCACCTTTAAGAATCACTACTTACAGTAAAATACTAAGTTTACACTAAATTTATAACTCTTCAGGCCAATTATTCAGCAACTGATAATTAAAGAAATGGTATAAATAAATTTAACATGGAAAAATATTTCCATAGTTCTAGTAGTGCCTCTCACATGCCCTAACAGGGTTTAACTAAGGATTCCATTATTATTAAGATTATTTTGTATCTTTCATGTAACTAACATAATAGCAATAAATATAAGAATATGAATACTTGAGTAGGAAGACTTTAATAAGAAACTTACCTAAGTTGGTATTAATCAATTATTATTAAGTAACTACTTGATAAAATATTTTTTGTTCAGCAAATAGAATATGTAATTCTCAAGAAGCTTTCAAACTTGTCAAAACAATATCCTGATGAAGATCACATAATGCTTATCTCATGCTGTGCTGGAACCTGTGGCTTGAATCCCCATTCAATCAATAATTTTGTCCATGTGCAGTGATTTCACACCACATGCTTTCTGGTGAAGGAAAACATTGTGAGGAAACCTGCAATGTCTGAGAAGTAATTCAAAGAGTATAGAAGTATAGTGCCTGAAATGGCGATGGATGCACCCTCTGTCATATTGGCATTTAATATCTTGGGTGTAATGTGGGTGTTGTTGTTACAACACCTCTGCTTACTCCTTCGGGGACCTTTCTGGGATGGAGTGAGCATATAAAATAAAAAACTACTACTAAATACTTAGGTACAGTATACATGGATAAAAAAAATAAACCAAGAAAAGTATGTAAAATGATACGAAAAGTGAACTTGCATATAGACATGCCTGAGACAGAAATGGACTCACCATCTGTCACATCTGCACCAAAACTTTAATGATACATGGGTTTTTTTTGGCAATTTTTGCTTACTCTTAAGGAGCTTGGGAGAATTTTTTGAAAAAAAAAAAACTAATTCATGACTATTAGTTTTTTATTGTAGGATGTCTAGTCTATGGTGTCCAGTCCATATACAATTAAATAATTAGAAAAGAAGCTAGCTTTTAGGGACTTTAAACATAACTGACAAAATATAGATTCACTATCTAGAACACCTTGGGCTACCCCTTTGGGTAATACATGTGTCTATGGTAAGACAAGCAGATTTTTGGACTGATAAACAGACAAAAATCACTGAAAAATATGTAAGTTCGTAAAAGTTGTATTGATAATGGAAATAAATAGATTTTTGATAGCAAAATATCAATTAAGATCATGTTCGTAGTTTAATTCAAAATTAAATGTAATATAAACGGAAAAAAATCGATACAAGATAGTACAAACAGTCCAAATGGGCCGAATCAAAACACATAATTCGGGGAATACCCTAACGCACCTCGATGTGCGTGACTCTTATCTATTTTTACACCAAAGGCGCGGATGATTTCGCCGGAATCTACTATCTGTTGTCGTATTTTTTCATGTACACTGTATATTAGACACGTATTCAGGGCCGGATTAACCATATCGGGACAATGCAATTTTCGGGGGCCTCTTTCCTTTACCATTTTCTGACATAATTTTTTTTTTTCCACTTTATGCTCGGGCCCCTAGTCGAACGGAGCGCCTAGGCAGCCTTATCCCTTTTATGAACAATCCAGGTCTGCACGTATTACGTATTGCTACAAGGGTTTAAACGTAAAACTTTTTACACTCGCTGCTAGGAGCGCTTTTGCGTTCCCATGTAAACAGAGGAATCGATATCATCAACGCTATAACATGCTAAAACTATACTTGGGGTACAGACTCAAAGGGTACACGGGAATTAAACTCGCGGCACCTGCAGACTTACAGGTACCGTCACGAGTTATGAGCGCTGACCTTGAATGCGCAGTAGTCATTTTATGAGTCTATCTGTCTGTCTGTATGGCGCGACGCGAATACAACATGCTCAGTATCCCCTCTATTTTTAACTCGTAGTAGCTCTTAGACAGATCATAATTTTGGAAAAAAAATTCAAGAAGGGTGTGAAGAGATTATTTCAGAGTCGGCAACGCGCACGTGTTGCCTTTCAAGCGCTCATATATAGGCTGCAGTAACCACTTACCAGCAGCTTGGCCGAGAAATAAGGTTAATTATCAGTTGTCCAATGACGACTGTTATTTAAATTTGGGGAGAACCCACTAGAAGCATGGTATGTAAAAAGAATATTAAACAGTACCAAGTTAAGGCTTTGACGCACGTTGTAGAATTTCCTTGCGTACCTACTCATAAAATACTGCTGGCTGAAAATGTGTCGGTGCTTTTTCGGAGACGGGTCGTGTTTGAATTCCAAAGTTGGAGGATGAACACATTTGCAGCCCAAATAGAAATAAATTAGTCAATGTGGATTCAAATGTCAATTATACTTGGGCCGCAGAACGCTTTCGTAGACGCTCTCGTTTGTAACCTCGTGCCATAAAAGGAATAAAGGGCAAGATTGGTGTGAAGAGATATCTACAGGTTCGGCAACGCGCGCGTGTTGCCCCTGGTATTGCTAGCAACCATAGGCTGCTGTCACCACTTACCATCAGGAGGGCCAGATAAATAAACTTGTTGTCTTTTTGTAATCCCAAAATAATAGCTTGACACGGCAGTGACAGAAAAACCACTTTAAATAAAAATCTCTGTCTTTCTGTATGCTTTTCCACACCAAAAGCTCCGCTCAAAAAGGCGCAATGGTATTTACATTTCCAAATCGGAGCCCTATTGTAGAGTAAGGGTCATAGTTGGACTCCCACTCAGTAACCAAAACGAAGACGTACAAAGATGTCACTGTGAATGTGAAAGCATACATTAACATAAAAAATAAGGCTTTGCTTGTATGTCTGTTTGTCATCCAGTTAGGGCAGTCAGCTACTATTACGACCTCTGTTGATCCTGTGTATTTTCCTCTTTTAAATGTTAATTTGAAGGCCTTCCTAAATCATTTGAATTAGACACCTCAACAGAAGTAGTAAAGATAATTTTGTCTGAGTTCTTCTTGATGCTTGAGGGAATTTCCAAAATTTCTAGCTACTCCTGATAATCCAGTAAAATATATCGAGTGATTTTTTTTCGTAGACGCGAAAGCGACAATTCCGCGAATTGTTACACTGACAAAAACAGAAACATCGCGACGCGGCGCAAAGTTCAAAACTCGTGTAGCTAACAGTGTGACGTCACTTTCCACTCGCCGAGCTAGTGGTCGTCCAACAAGGTATATTCAGCTGTACCCAACTCCGTAGCTGTCAGTCTGCGCACGTATGCGCCGCGCGTCGTGTGTGCGCTCCACTTTACTCTTTGTGACGTAGAATGAGATAACACCGAACAATTTGAAACTCATTGTGTCCAACCATTGTGTGCAACATGAATATGGAAAAAAATTTGAACCTGGCGGGGCCAGTGGACACTAAGCCCATTCTCTCTGACAGGAATGGGAGCCTGAAGGTGACCATCGCTCCGGCCCAGCACAAGACTCTCACCCATCTCCCCAAGAGACCTCCGGTGGACTTGGCATTCACAGACCTCACCTACAAAGTACACGAAGGAAGAAAAAGCAGTAAGTTTTTAAAATTTTTACATAACTAATACAAAGTCCATTCCTGTTTCTATCGTTTAGTTAGATTAATACGACAACATGTTTAATATGATATGATTTATATTAACGACGACTTAATTGGTCGCGCTAATGAATGAGGCAACTTGTATGTTTGACCTCAATAACTTACATGTACTTGCATTTACATCAAGAACTGATAAACTTGGCTATTTATTTACTTGCTCCTTGAAATAAGGATCTGCCTGTACCACAACTTTGACCTGTATAATCAGTACACAGTAGTATGTCTGTAATTATAATGGTATATCAAATTAACTAATGCTTTACTTGGAATTTATTAGGAAGGAAGAAATTTCTATTAGCAGCCGTTACCATTTTTATCAAAGATAATATTGTGAATTATATTTCTTAAATTACATCTATTAAGTAGTTTTTGCAATTATAAATGATAATAAATGACGCTCTGTCTTGTTCCCACATAAGTGTAATTTTGAGATAAGTGTTGAGTTCTCAGATAATAATAAATTATAGCTCCGTTGAATTTAATAAACCTAAGATTATCCAAATCGTTGTGATTAAGACTGACTAGAGTTCCGGGTTATATGTACCTACGTTTTATACTAATAACATTTACCACGATCTATAACCCGGTTAAATGAACTAGGTATCTTGACCTGTTGAGTATGGATTCAACCGTGGGTTAAGACCAAAACAAAGCGAACACTGATGGAACTTTATTATAGCCATTTGTAAAGAGTGTGTGAAAACATAATGATGAACACTTAAATTTATAACCGATGTAGAGACGTACGTAATGTTCAAGTAGTTGCTGCTATTTGCTGCAAGATTGACAACAGAGGACATTCATTAATGCATGAAAATAAACTCCTATCTGATGACTATATAATATTGTACGCCTTAACGTCCAATGTTGACGTACATTGCCTTTACGAATTGTCCTTGTTGATTTAAAAAAATACTTCCTGAACGGTTTTTGCTTTTCTCGGATTAAACTATTTCAATGTACACGATGCTATTGAAAATGTCTGTATTGTGCCCAGTATCTTCGTCAAGCCTCAATCTTAGTCATGTTAATAAAAATAGGTCAGAAGCATCTTGATGGGAAGAAGGTCCATAAAATTAGGGTAAGGAAACTTCAGAGCTTCGAAATTTGTGTGAGCTTTGTCACAAATTAGATTACGTTGAAACTGAAAGAACTCTTTGGGCATATTGAAAACAACCTTCAAGTAACCAAACGTGCTACCAGCTCGGATGCTGTTACAAATTCGTATGGAGTTATTTCCATAACACGTATCATGTTATCAAGTTTTATAGTCAAGTTAATGTAGTTAATATCATCCAAGTTTTACATTTGGTATATTTTACCGCAACGTTGAGAGACATTAAAGATCTCGCGACCTTTGATCAAAAGTTATAGCATTCAAGGAGAATTATAAATCTTAGAACAGAAAGGCGCCATTTTTACTGTCGGGGAATTCACCGATTAATTTCGAGATTCTTAAAGTGGTACCCCTAAATAGATTATTAGTACGTTTGCTATATATACCTACGAGAGGCGTGATGTTATTTTTATGCTTATTTACATACGCACATGTTATCTTATTCGCCGTGTAACAATAACAGCAAAACTTTATAGTATTCTAGTACGAGTGTTTTAAGATCTAACAAATTTACATTAAATAGTCACGACAATTAAGGATCGAAGAAACAAATGTTCAGTTGTATGGAAGATGAAATGACCACTACCAGAAAGCGAATGAATACAGATATGACGACTGATAAAGAGAAATGGAAGAGAAAAACACATTGCGCCGACATCAAATTTGAGACAAGGGTGGGAGGATGGAGACTATATTTGCGGTTTAGTCGTTACCGTGTTTACAATTCTCACATTCGCACAATTATCATTTGTGTGTTTGATTTATATCTTATTAGTTTGGAATGAAACTATGATTATTTTTGTGCATTACGTACGTTTGGAAAATTTAAAGACCCTAAATCCTCTTAAATTTTGTTCATCGTAGTGAAGTAAATAAATTGATATCATAACATCTTTGACTTAACATTTAAAGTTTAAAAAACTATAAAAATCATATTTGTACATAAAACTTACCAAGTGGTCCCAGAGTTTCTTTTAATGTTATGTTTTTCCTCGTATGGCTTGTAATTTGTTAGCGAGGTCTATGAAATATACAATGCTGCGTTGTTGTTAAGTTAACGGTATGAAGTTTCACATTGAATAATTGCTCATGTTGATACATATTGATGTAGTTAATTATCTACGCACTTCAGTCGATTGATATAAAGGTCAGCGCTGACAAAATTATTTACAGGGTGGTTTAAAAAGAAATGTATCTAGGACCTGTCTGCATATGTCAATACGTTGTTGTAATACAGAAGCGGTATTAGTTCAAAATATACATGCAAATGATGTAAACTAAAGACCGGTTCCTGCTTTCTGTTTTATAGTTAATTATAATACTTTAATAACACAGCGAGTCAACAAAAAAATAAAATAAGGGGTTCTAGTTGAGGCCCCAGAGGTACACATTTCCGAATAACGTAAAATTATACATTAATTGAGCAGGCAGAATTGTGACAACACCCATTTTTACGATGAATAACTGTATAAAGTACTAACGGGGCTACTGATCGGTCTATTGTCTTTTATCAGAAACATTTCCTGTCACTTTTCAGTCCGTAGCACAGTTTATTTTTCAAACTGTGGAGTTGTGTATTGACAAACCGCAAGCCTGTCTAGTCGATTTCGTTCCTAGTTTGTGTTTGTGTTAAAGTTTTACGGTTCGCCCATAGATCAAGAAAAGCAATACAAATGCGTCTTTGTAATTGATTAGGCAAATACAGATATTTATATAGTGAATCCTGACTAACCGAACTCTTGGTTGATGTTTTCACGTTATACATAACAACTACAAGACAAATTGTCGTTAATCGCAGGACATGCAGTGGGTTGGCACACTGTATTAATTAAGGAAATAGCCACGGAATAATGGTAGGCGTTCGTCTAGCAATTTAGCTTCCGCTGCTTGGTAATTGCCTGGGCATTAGTAGGATTCTTTGTAATGCCTGTAAATATATGTCTGGCTAGTGACATGGCGCTTACTTCTGCCTGTTGCCTGTCATAAGACAGAGATGTTTTAATGGAGCTTTAAAAAAGCACGTTTCGTTTACGGTGTGTTAAGGTAAAAGTGATTTATCTTCCTCACTGTACTTAACATAACATAGATAGAGAATTGTACCTGACGCTTAAAGGTTAAGTATATCCATAAGTCCATAGTAACTAGGTCAAGTAATGTTCGATCGATGTGTTTTGTAAGAGTTATTAGTCGTTGTTAATGCTTGCTTGTTTTAGATTTTTTCTGATGAATCATTGCCAATGTTTGCTTCTTATGATGACAACCGAATTCCTATTCAAATGTGGTATATATAAAACTCAATGTCCGTTTCCCAAATATTTGTATAATGATTATTCTAATCCCTTTGGGCGGTAGTAGTTATTTAAAAACGTTTTGTCAAAATTATTATTGGAATTGTATCCCCTGCCGTGAACTTGAAAATTGTAATTAGCTAGATATATTTCATTAGTTTCAGTATTAATTTGTGTTTGTATAATCGTATTTAAATTCTTTAATCTTTGATAATAACAGGTAGTTGTTATCAGTATTGTTGCACGACACATTTCCATTGCTAAATGGATACGGTTTTTGAAACACGCGGAGCTTGATAGTGTTATCGTTTGTTAACGATACTGTGTCGTCTTTATTTTAACTCTTTGTATTTTTTCTTTATAATAAGACATACTTAATGGTATTTGTAGTATTAGTATACCATACATACATACATACATATGCTCACGCCTGTATTCCCCGAAGAGACGAACAGAGATGTTGTGATAATGACAACAGCCTCTTTTCACCGAAAATTATTAAGTGCTAACGTGACCGATGGTGAGTCCATCGCGGTCTCAGGCACTATACATACGTCTCTGAATTACTTTTCAGACATATGCAGGTTTCCTCACGATGTTTTACTTCACCGTAAAGCACGTGGTATGAAATCACAGTACATAAGTTTTTAGAAAAACTCATTGGTACAGGCCCCGCTGGAATTCGAACTTGCGTCGCAGGCGACTGCTCAAACCCCAAGGCAACCACGGCTCTATACTCTATTAGTATACCATTAAGGTGCAAAACACGCCTTACAGTTGCTACAACAAACTACAGCCTGATGGTTGTATTATTATGTCTTTATAAGAAAGAAAGTCATTACAATTTTCTGTTTGTTTTGGCACCGTCCCATTCACCTCTAATTTGAAAGGGAAATCCCAGTGTTGAGTTTTTATTTATAAACTTCATACTAATATGATGTTTAAATTATGAGCATTGCGGTTACTCCCACTTAAATCGGAATCGGAATTGGCCTCTGGAAGTACCTTCACCTTGACTGAATTACGGTTGTTTTCAATTTCTAAATCAAGTCTCTGAGCTATAAACATTGATTGTATCACCGTTAACAGTGCCTCTACTTCTGAGACTGTTGTGAAAAGGTTTTTAATTGTTAATGCCTATAATATCTAGAAGTCACGAGGTAAATGAGTATGACATAATTCAGCGTTTCTTTCCTATGCACAAATTATGGGAGTCCGCAATATTATCTCATTTCATTCATTATCTCGCACAAGTCCTTTTTCATGTTTCAATAATATTGTCATGCTCAGATTGAATATTAGCAAGCGATTTGTTTCGAATACATATTTATACTGTATCGTTGGATTTTGAAATCTTGTTGAGTATTTGTAATTGATACCCATGTAACTGTAACTTATTTGCGCACCGTTTTTACATTATTACCTTTTGACATTCTTTAGCTTCTTCAAGGAGTCAAGATTTATTGGCGGCTAAGGTTATTGTCCTTAAAAGATGTAAGGTTATCAAGTTTATTTTACTTCGTACTACATGTGAACCGTACATGGAATCTGCAATTTATACTTCTTAAGACAAAAGGAAGAGGAAGTGTTTTGCTGCCTTATTATTTGTGACATTAAAGAGTTAAACATCATTTCCACTTGTCATTTCTTGTGCTTTCTCCGGATTTTCTGACGATGTTTTAATTACATTTCCTATGTTTGCTGTAGGTACTCTTAATTGTGTGTAAAATATTTTCTGCATCCTCTCTAGATAGATTAACAAAGCAACCAGCTGTAAAGGTTATCTGCGATAAATTATATTGCATACATGTCTCTAAGAAGTTTGTCTATGTTACATTTGAATATAGACGTGTAGGAAATGCTCTTATGTTTTCTAAGGATCGTTAAATACTTCCAACTAACTTGATGAATTACAAACTTACTTAGAACAAGATGCGCTTCATCGCCACGTCTCAAATCTGACATTTCAAGTTTAAAAAACAAAGATTACTTTATTAACTCTAGCCCCTTAGCCTTCTTTGAGAACGCAGATATCGAATCATTTATAAATCTACTTCAGTTTTTGCCTTACATACATACATGCCAAAAACATGTTTGTGGCATTTAAATATTCATTGGAGGCTGCATATCGCCATTAAAGATGGATTTTTTAATCAGACATAATGTACGTGTGTGTGATGTATGTGATGTATGTGATGTATGTGTGATTAGAAGAGAACATACTATGTGTGTTCGAAACTATTATTATAATTTGACTTGGGGACCTGAGAAAAGCAATTGTATTTTAATTGCTTACTAATTTTATACCTTCGTATTTCTGATTACATCGTTAGCTTCTTTAATGTGTAATGAAATCAAAAGATTTTAAAGCCTTTATTTTCCTGGTACCAACCAACTCTACCGCAATAGGAAAATCGTCTCCGTCAATTAATAACTAATACATATGTATGATTGTCAGTAACAGTAAGTTTAAGGTAAATATAGGCCTTATACTTACCTAAATATTTACTATTGTTCCCTGAATCATCCTAGAGTGAACATGTTTATTATTTAAGTCCTTATACTCGGCTTTACCATTGTTGGGTCTAATGTATAGTTTGCAACATTTAATTTCATCGTTGTTTCATTATTTGACGTCAGACTGTCTGCATGATATTGCTATTTTCTACCATATTGAAGCTATCTAGATGATTTATCAGTTTGTTCTAAAATGATGATGAAATATTTCTAATAGGCTCCATTACAAGTCTGTCTTAAAGCCTAAATGAGTGATGCAATCAAGTACCAGAATTCGAATATTAGCTGAAGTCGGTTCGTGATAAAATCTGGTAATAATTGGGTTGACTCGGGTAACGACTCCGACAGTAATGATGATTGAAGCTTCCCTTCTAAATATATTTTTAACTTTCTTTGGACCTCGCATAAGATCAAAAATTTAAACAACAATTTTTAACAACAACACAATGATGTTGCGGATTCCTAATTTCTACGCTATGGTCCTTTTAAAACTGATAGATACTAATACATAATACTTAGTCTCATTATAAGATATTTATATAAGATTGAAGTTATCACTAATAACAAACTCAAAGACGTGGTAGATAGAGATAGGTGTGGATAATGACATCACATAAGACATTAATTTAAAACCATGTTGAACCTGCTTCGAACCCTAGCATTGCTCTTGTAGAGTATATAAAGAGTGAGGACTTTGCTCCGCGATGAGTAATACCTCCACTGACATATGAACAAAGGACTAGTTGATAATATCTTTACTTACATGTGTATTTTATTTTACATGTATTGTCATTGTGTTTGCTTCTGTGTGCACATTTATATCACTTGCCAAGTATTCCTCTGTCTCATAAAGGTTGAAACATGCTTTCCAGTATTTGTTTTCTTCGTCTGTTTGAATATCAATGTGAAATTTATAGTTTTTGAGCCATAGTTTTGAAGGACCTTTTCAAGGCTTCGTTTTAGGGGCCGAAATATTTTAGGGAAATCTAAATTAGGACTATTTTCCGTAATCTGAACGTTCTACGACGGGACTGAATCAAGACGGGAGCTGGGCAGGGCTTGCAAGTCAGTGCAAGATAATTTTACTTCTTGTTTTTGCCTTGGCCTCGGCAATAAAAAACAACATAGAATTTTGAATACACAAAACATATTTATGATTTAGGGATAGCAAAAATAAATTAACTTTCATTAAAATAAATCTACCTATAAATAATTGAATTTCGTATAATTTAAGCAATATACCTACGTATAGTATGATTGTGAACGTTTGTAGTTTGTACATCATGTTTCAATGTTGCTGATTGGCAATGGTCGTAATTTCGTAAGCTATTATTAATATCTGACCATCTATGTACAACAGAAGCGAAGCGGAAATTGTTTGTTGAAGATTATTTGTCAAAATAATTATATACTGTTAAAATATTCATCTGAATGTAAGAGAACTTTTGGAAAAAAATTGTTTTGCACTGTTTGGGAATTTTGTAAATAACTACTTACTACTTTTTTTTGATGAAAATATTCATGTATCATTGTTAATATTGACTGAGTGAGGGTCTTTGACCGTAAGTCATTGTTTGATAAAATTGTAAATATACTTGCAAAATCGCATATATTTTAAATGCGTTCGTGTATGTGTTGGTGTACAATATTTTCATGTTGTAACCACTGCACATTCTAACATTTTGATGTTGTATCTGAGAAATGAATAAATATTTGCCAAAATCATTCAGACGTTTTTGCATACACTTGCATTGTGACTGGTCAATGAGTGTTAGGAGATGTGATATTTGAGCAAAATATGTAAAAAACGTTTACATAAAGCAAATGTCGAAACAGACACATTTAATTATTGGGGTTTAAGAGAGACATTTGTCTACATCATCGTATTTAAAAAAAAATTACAGTTTCTGCGGGTGTGGGATATTCCCGGTAGAAATGGAAAGCACTCCACGGAACGGCATTAGACTTCGCATCCTGTTTCTTTTTTATACGGAAGGAGGAGATGACGATCGACGATAACCGATTAAATGTTTTTTATTATTATTGGACGCAAAAGTATGAAGCGCCTTTTAACAACAATATATTTTTTAACCAAATATATCTTCGCAATCATTTCAATAGTATTTTCATGCAGATACATCTCACGCTTCTGTTGAATTATAAAGTATCATTATTTGTTTCCAGATGACAAAATAATCCTGAAGTCAGTGTCCGGCCGCTTGCGGTCCGGTGAACTGACAGCGATCATGGGACCGTCCGGTGCCGGCAAGTCCACATTGCTCAACATCCTCACGGGCTACAAGTAAGTCCGCTATTTGTTTGGATATTTGAGAATTCTTGTTACACGCGTAAACCAAGGTTCCGGATAAACGTCATTAAAGCAATTTTTTGATTTAATCCGGGCCTTCGACTGTCTCTTCCCCATAACCAGTCTTAAGGCTGTCATATTTTTGATTGTAGATCGCTCATTCCTTATTTCCTTTCATGATAAATAACGAAGGAATCCTTAACAGTATAATCATTCAGATAGAATTCTAAGTAATTAAAAATTCTGATTCTAATTCTCCCCTATAAATACATTATATTCTATTAATTAAACAAGACTACGATCCTGTTTGATTAATATAACCCTCAATATAGGTACTGCAAATATGTTCATTTACTGTTTACTGGTATCCGTAAGTTCTTTGCTCATAATATGAGATGCTTGCTTATGCAATTTGTGCGCCTGCGCACAAACTATGTCACTCAGCATTTGCGACACTTCTGTTTGAAGTGAAATGTCTTCTTACTTTAAAGAACTCTTAGGTTCGTTTAGTTTTTGTGATATTGTTGTGACTTCTGTCAAAATATTGCAAGGTAGACTTCATGTGAGAAAACCAACGCCACACTACCAAACAATGGCTACTTGAATGCTGCAAACTCAACTTGTAATGCCATTTTGCAAAGATTTATGTCAATATCACACGTCGAGTTATACGAAAGTACGCCTATTATGGCATACTTTTTGTTGCCGCATTTCACTAGTATGTACGTACTGCTTACGCAGTATCAAGTCGAGCGCATCATTCAACTAAGCTCCCAACCTATGTCTTCAAATAGTCTAGAATTTATAGTTTGGATGTAACAACTGTGTGTCGCAGCGTTATCTAAAAATAAATCGTGTTCATTTGGACGTGGTTCCAAACTTGAATGGTTCGTCACCCACTTCCTCCACGCTTATTTATAACCTCTTATATCTCTATCACTCAATTTTAGTAATATTCCGTATTGTTATTTCGTCTGAATATCTTATTGTTATCACCCCATTACTTAGTTACCAGTCACTAAGTTTCTTTAGTCTAACTTTCATCTTATGCCATTTATAGTGAAAGTTTGGCAGGTGCGTTAGCTGTGCGGAATCTGTCTTCAAATTATTTAGTTAAATTCTGCCGCAATGATTTTGGCTGAACGTTGGTGTCCTTAATACTTTCCATTCATTTTATGAAAGCTGTCTCAGTCTCAAACGGCTGGTCAGATAGAGATTTGTAATGTTGCTAATTCTAAGGATGAGGAAATCTATCTGGAATATACGATACGAGTACTACCAAGTTAAACGTAAACCCATCCCTGCTTATTTCAAAACATATTTTTTACGAAGATTTTTTTTAAGACTACACTCCGACTAAAACAATGTCAATCCCTTTTGAAATCCATATCGTAGAAAGAGATGGAAGTTCTTTAACCAAGGATTATCTTAGGCGATGTTTTTGTTTTGTAATAAGAGAGTTCATGTGTTTGTGACGCTCTATGTTTCTGACCCATTATGCCTGTTACATCTAAATATCGTTTAAAGCAGTAATGATTAGTATCTGGTCGACTGGCAGTTTTGTCTATTGATTAAACATTTGAAAGATTGTAATTATTTCCACAATGTGTAACCGGAGCCATCGTTATCACGCTCAAACTAGGTCATCCGTCCGATTGCAACTAACATATTATAGTTATGCTACTACTGATCATGTGCGAAGTACGTTAAAATTTTGAGTTTTAGGAAACACTTTTATTTTTTGCATATTTCTTTGGATTTGCATCCTTTTAATTTCTTTTCTCCATTGGGAAACATTGCAACATCACTGGAATTTTAGAATTTTTGCTAAGGGTGCGTGAGGTGTATTAACCTAAAATTTTCTAAATTGTTCCCTAATTTTTGAGTGAATCTTTCCACCTCAACTGGGTATATTTTACTATGTGTAATTTATTTGGATCATCCCAACTATATTTTGTTCGGAACATTCAAGCGTATCTTAATGTAGGGACGTTTGAAGAATAATTCTGTTTTTCTCTTCAATTATCATGGCGTTGCCAAATAGCATTCTACAAAAATGTAGGTAAAGATGCCTGAGTACAGTTATTCTACTTTATTTATGCCAATATAAACAATATTTGTTGGTAATAAAGTTGACATTGCATTGACGGTTTCTTGTTGAGGTTTCGAGGTTAGATCTGCTACCATGACCTGTCGTTGATGACGTCGTAATGGTGGTGCATATAGCTTAGATAATGTTGGTTGTGGGACCTTGGATACTTCACTACTCTGCATATTAGCGCTAAGCTCTGCAAACACACCTAATACACGACCGTAAAAATACTAAAATTGGATGATATTTCCCTAGTCAGCAATGTACGGTTTTATATTCGTTTTTGAAAAATGTGTCTATGACATACTGTGTTAATTTGCATAAGTCTATTATTTTGTATTTCTTCTTATGTAACGTGTTCAAAAATTAACGTTTTGAATGGTATCCGTTTTTTTACAAAAGTTTGGGTAAATAGTTTTTTTATTATATTTTTTTAATGTACCGGGACATCATCCATACAATTGTGGTATTTGCGTTGGACTTCAGTTATCGAACAGCTACTTATCTCCTGCTTAAAGTGCCATGTACTGAGAGACAATGCCAGATATAAATAAAAAGATATCTGTCATTTACCATAATACATTCATTATATAAACATAATATACGTGTGTTTTTATAGTATTCATTGTGTTAGGTATGACTACACTTGAACATTCTTGCGTCGCATAAACATGGCTGTAAGTTTACAAAACACTATGTGTTTGATGTGTCTCTGTATAGACAGACCTTTGTTTAAGTAGTTAAGATTTTAATATAACACTTCGATAAGGTACAATAAGAAGATTGGACCGTACAAATCGTGAAGGATGTCGCAACAAATCCTGAACTCAATTCCCATAACAAGGAAAGTCAAGCTATCGATTGAATGTATTCATTGTAAAGTCTCAGGCCCATGATTCCAAATGGGTCGAAATTATCGAAAGCTAGTGGAACAAAACAGCAATTGGTAATGTCATAGCTCTGTTTAGTTATGCAACCCTGACTCATTACATTTATTAACCACGAATGTTCAATACTATCGCTATTACTCATAGTGAACTGAGCAATAACATTCTGGATATTCATATAGTATGAAAAAGGGAACGAGAATTAAACATAAGATTTCACGTCACCATCATAGCTAGCTTACTGCGGTGGTTCTTCTACTGAATGGCAGTGACATATGTGTATACGCGTCGTACGCGTATTTCCTTTAGAAGTGAGTCGAACTCACGATACAATAAGATTTGATTAAAGCCCCTGAATGATTGAGAGAAAGAAGACAGTACGATCCGTACAGTGTTGAATGGGTGCCATCGTGACAGATAGATGATTCAGCTCTCAGGTTCTCGCAAGGCATTCTGTTCATTGTATGTTCGATTTTCGCGTTTGTTTTTTGGATTTTCTAGGGAAATAAACCAATGAAACTATTATGAACGCTTTCAACAAAGACATGAATCTGGTTTTAGTTTCAAAGAGTAGTCGATAATAAATGCGTCTAGCATGCAGAGATTGTAGCCGGCGCGTTCAGAACACGTTATTTATCAGTTTTCTTAATTACCAAAACGTATTGTGTTCTAATATGTCTGTATGAGCTAGCCGCAAAGCTGTATAATATTGTTATGGGTCGGCCACCCCCTATGGCTACGTTCATTTGTTGGGCAACAGAGTGACTAGTACGAGTTTTCTTAAGCCCCGGTCACAAGTCATCGCGTCGACATAAACGCAGATTTGTATCGGCTCACAATAGTGTCATCTTCAAGCCGACAGACGGCGCTGTTTCGATCCTATACAAATCTGCGTTTGCGTCGACGCCGTGACTTGTGACGGCGGCAGTGAAAAACTTGCACTAGGCCCTCAGGTATGTGCATTGCAAAACAGGTGATCGAATTTTGTAAACAATTTTGAAAAGTGGAAATGATTCTCGTGTAATGTGTGGATTGACACTTTTGTATTGTTCATTGGCGATTTTGTAATCTGGATTGGCGCTCTTGTAATGTGGATTGCGTTCTTTCTGCCTACGAATGACGATTTGCGTGATAATGATGTCTGTCCGTATATCATAAAGTTAAGTTAAGAGGTCATCTAATTGCTATGTTAATGGACTGACCGCATGCCAGCGTTATTTTCCTTGATTAGGCTATCCGTCTCTGTGTTGCGTTTTAATTTACCATCATTATTAAATAAACCTGTTTCTGTCCTTGTAGAAAAGTTAGATGTCGACACTGATGTTGTGCGAAGTTTTTACTCCGTTTCATTATTCAGCCTTGTAGGTGTAAGACAAATTATGTTGCAACTGCTGCGTTCTAAAAGATCCGCAGGGTTTTACGAATAACATATATATAAATGTGTGCCGTGGTGGCCGTGGGGTTTGTTTGAGCGGTTGCCTGCTACTCAAGCCACGCAATTTCGAATCAGCGAGGCCTGTCTCTATGAGTGTTTATAAAAATCATATATGGACTGATTTCTTAACTACTTTTTTACGGTGAAGGAAATATATCGTGAGCAAACCTGCACATGTCTGAGAAGTTATTAAATAGACGTATGTATAGTGCCTGAGACGGCGGTAGACTCATGTGTCACGTTAGCACTTAATAATCTTTGGTGAAATGTGCTCTGCCTAGCCTTCGGGGAATACAGGCGTGAGTATATGTTCATGTTCACACATACTTGTATGAAAATTATTGCATACAAATTCATGTTTGTTATATGAAATCGAAAGAAAACATGTTCATTCGAGACTTTTCAATCTTACCCGTTGCTTTGAAAGAAATCGTATCCGTTACACCATTTGCGGAGGTCGCAAAAATTGCTGTAAAAACTGGATACTGGTGATGCCAGAGAGTTCTATATAAACTCTTCAAATTGTCGATGATTTGGATATAAAACAAAGTGGGGCTCGTACTGCTGTGTCCTATAGTAGGTATGCACACTTGAGATTTATAATACCAATGTGGCAAAAAAGCGTTCAGTCTCCCTGATGGTAAGCCGCTACTGCAGCCTGCAATGTGACTAACAACAGCGTATCACTCCCGTTTGGCCTACATCATAAATAATTTAATCACTGCGATCTTCTGTAAGATTGAGGTACGGCATGGACCACAGTTAGCTCAGAAATTTGATTGGGAGATCTCGCCTTACCTCTCCATCCTTGAATTTCTAACCTCTTATTACAAAATGTTGACTAAGAAAGTCCTTGGCTTAGACGTAGCTCCATCTCTTTCTGAGGTACGGATTCAAATAGGGATGGTCATAGCTTTGGTCCGAATTAAGTCTGGTCTTCGCTTAAACCATGTTTAGTGTTGAATTAAACTTTTTGACTTGTTCCATAAACTTATTCCATCATTTACTTACTAGAAGCTCGAGATGTCCTATTACTTACCTACAAGCATATATACATATGCTCACGCCTGTATTCCCCGAAGTGGTAGGCAGAGGTGTTGTATATACAACACCCACTTTTCACCAAATATGCTGAAGTGCCAACGTGACAGATGGTGAGTCTATCGCCGTCTCAGGCACTATACATACGCTCAGACATATGCAGGTTCCTTCACGATGTTTTCTAAAAAGAACTATGTCCTTAGGGTCAGAGCAGTCGCCTGCTACGCAAGCAAAGCAAGTTCGAATCCCAGTGGGGCCTTTACCAATGAGTATGAAAAATATATGTGCAGTGATTTCACACCACGTGCTTTACGGTGAAGGAAAACATCCCGTTACTTATGTATTTAGTATAAAGTAGGACCTCAGTCCAATACATACTTACCGGTTTATTGACCACGTCACTGCTATGTTCTCTGTGCTTTGTTTTTTTCGATACTGCAAAGGGATAAGTTGTTGCCCTCTCGTTATGAACGTGACAAGCGGCTAAAATTATACACGATTTACTTTTCCCTGCGACTTCATCCGAGCAGTGTTTTTTTACCTGAATACTTTTTGTACCCTATAAGGCATTTCGGTAAATATGGTACGGTACAACTTTCTTGGGATTAAATCTTATATTTAGCATCTTATTTACTAGATGATTATGTGAGGAGCTCGTGGCACAGTTGCTATTGCGCATATCATTCGATTAGCGAAGTTCAGCAACAAGAGAACTCAGGTTGGAACTCGGGCGGTCACCCATCCAATTACTGGCGAGGGTAATTGGATGGGTGACCGCCCGAGTTCCGTCCGTGGCTCGGAGAGCACGTTAAGCCGTCGGTCTCGGTTGCCAATTTATTATCTTTGCCAATCGGATGCCAAAAATAGTCTGACAATTGGTTTAACCTAGATCACAGATTTACCCCGTTAAAGGGGTTGCGAAGGTCGTTTTGTATAATATCAGGTGATCAGCCACATCAGGTTGAACCAAGTGCCGACATTAACAATGTATGGGATAAGGCCAGGGAGATGGTGATTTACAAGACGATTATGTTTACTTTGCTTATCTGACAATATACAGGACAATTCCAGATATGGATATAGCTATAATTAGTGTTAGTTTCATTTCAATGTCAGAAGTATACATAGTTAACGTTAAAAAACTTCCGAGCATCCGTCCAAACTCCAAAGCGATTCTAAGACAGGGTCGCCGACGTCATCACGAGCTTTGACGCAAAAACTAGTTTCCAACTTGACTCGTTTGACAGGAAACATGCAAAATAAAATATCCCTTGAAGCATATATTATAATCATATTCGAGATAATTAATGTTGGTAGGTATCTAATATAATTCGATTTGTACATGTTGATATCGATTAGATACTGAGATACGCCGAATCGACTTTCGGAATGCTGATAGGTAGTTGTTGTGCGCTACTTTGTACAACACTTTGATTTTATTGAGCACTAGCTGTGTCTCGCAGTTTTACCCGCGGAACCCTAATGTTTTAAACAAAAGTAGCCTTAATTACTCCTCGTAAAAATAGCTATTTGCCAGTGAAAGTCCCGTTGAAATCGGTTCAGCCGTTCCGGAGATTAGCCGGAACAAACAGACAGACAGACAGAGAAATTTAAAAAATATTTTTTTTCATGTCTTTACCGTATATCATTTCATATGCATTTAATGAAAAGCTGTTATTATGGAATTACAAACAGACACTTAAATTTTAGTTATATGTATCTATGGACATATTTAAATCTGCGAATTAAGGAAACGCGCTTACGAAACGTAAGAAAAATGTTCAGTACGTCGTTTATCACTTGCCAAATACGTAGTATGTAATCTTGAGGGTAACTGAAGACAGAGGTTTTGATAACTTTAATGCCAAATTTTCGGCACGTTAATAATATCTACCCACCTATGGTTAAGCACTTGTGATTTTTTTGTTGACGTAAAAACTAATGTCTGTAAGTGACACGCACAGTACTATTAACCGCCAATGAGACAACATTACAAGATAATAATTATACCTACTCTGGCGAGTTCAAAGATACCCATTGCGTGTTTTACCTAATACATACATAATTATGCCTGTACTCCCCGAAGAGGTGACCACATTCAAAGATATTATTCATACCTACTGCAGCGAGCGCAAGGATACTTTGTATTTCACTGATAGTTCCCGCCTGTATTCCCGAAAGTGGTAGGCAGAGATCTACTAATATTACACTAATTCTAAGCTATAGTTTATGTCCCATATAATTGGGGGCGAGTCTATTGTCATTAACCGTGCACTTTTTCATACTCCGAGCTGCTCGGTACAGGTAAATTACATGATGGAATGATAAAATTTAATAAAATTTTGCCTTACTCGGGGCTCGAACTCAGGACTTCGTGTTTTACAGTAGCGTTTGCAATTTTATAATCAATGTATTGCAATAAAAACACCCGTCAAGGGGGCAACGGCCTAGAATTTTCTGTAATAAGGCAAAATAAAAAAGTTTATATTACTAAGAATACTGAACTGGTTTTCATTAATTGAATATCGTAGGAAACAACATTTCCATTTACGTCTATTTTGTGAAAGCCCAAGGCTGATAAGTAGTACCTATACGTGGTAACGCCGAGAACATGACGAAAGCAACAATACTAAGAGAGAAGAATATGCAATGAAATTACCTACATACAACTAAATAATGATTTATGTGTTTATTTGTATATACAAGGAACAATTCTTAAAACTAATAAAAGTAGTAAATTTGGCCCAAATCGGTGTCTCTCGGGATCGTGCCAAAAAGGCTTTCAGCATTGCCACGTTGGATAGCAATGCTGATTCTCTGAGCAAGAAAAGCCCCAGCCCGCTTGTCACGAGAGGCTTCTACCAGATGACGTGCAGCCTCTTTGTTTGTGAGCATCCGGACCCCAACCCCATGATTAATTAGATTAATGGTCACTGATGTACGGTACTGGACAGTTCTATAGAAAACACTAGCTCGTGCTCGCTGCTTCACCTGAGTGGCAGTAAGATTTCACATAAAATGTTCAACCCCTTTAGTGGTGGAATTTAGGAAAAGTCTTTTGTAGTGTATATATATTATATCACCTAGAAAAAAATTCATGCACATCTTGGTATGTAAACATGTTAATTAATTTCGTCAAGACATAGTGTAAAACATAGTGTTTTATAAGTACATTTGTTTGTCCGTATATAGAGTAGACTCGACTAGGAGAAGCTCGTTGCACAATGGCAATAGCAACTGTGCCACGAGCCTCTTAAGTGATAAATATTGTATATTATTTTTAAATTGAAATTACCACTTCTCTGTGCCAAAAATGATCAGCTAAAAAGTCTAGAACCCCTTTACATTGCAAGTGTTGAAATTAAAGTTGAGATTATATGTATTTATATTTTATTTATTTATTAAGGTTCTTCAACATTGGATCCATTGCACGTTTTATAAAATATTAGCTTAATGTATTTATTAATTCTAAATGCTCCAACTATTACAGAATAACACAACATTCATAATAACAAAAGTTCACCCTGCACCTTAAATAAAAATAAATCACAAATATTTTAAAGAGTAAAAAAAAAGGTTTGGAATATTCTAAGTAATTTTTAAAATAAGGTTTAAATCTAGAGATGGGTATGCTCAACTCAACACCATCGTTGCTTTTGGATTTAAATGGCGGTCCGATGTGAATTCTCTTTCATGTTACCAGGACCTCAGGAATGGACGGCAGTATAACTGTGAACGGCATGGAGCGCAACCTGTCCAGTTTCCGCAAGCTCTCCTGCTACATCATGCAAGATAACCAACTTCACGGTAATCTCACAGTGGAGGAAGCCATGGGTGTTGCCACCGCCTTGAAGTTGCCCAACACTATATCAAAATCAGAAAAAGAGGATGTGGTATGTTTATTTGTCATAGTTTATTATACTAGCTGGCGCCCGCGACTTCGTCTGCGCAGGATTAGAATTTTATCTTTATATTTTTGGACATTTCAACTCTATATTTTTTTAAATTACACTATACATCTTTGTAATTCTCATGCATAAGCTATATATATAATTGTAAAGTTTCATTAAAGTCCATTCAGTAGTTTTTGCGTCCATCCATACTAACAGACTCTCGCTTTAATACTATTATATTATTGAGTAGGATAATATGTACCCTACCAACACAAATCCCATCGAATTGCATTGTAGGTAAATGAAAGGACATTTTTGATATCTAACAATTTTACTGTAGGAAGATATGAGCAGAGGTCGTGAGTTTAAAAAAAAAGAAAAAAAATTCAAGGTACTGACGTTAATCAATAAACACTCAGAATTAATGGTTCAAGGCTTCCACAATAGATAATTAGTTATTTTTGTAGTATGGTAAGGTAATACCAAATACCATAGACAAATTATGTTTCAAACTTATTAGAGGCGAAATAAAAACCTCAATGAACGAAGCATATTCAGTAGTACAACTTCAATATGATATACTATGTAGCGGCGATCGATATCGATTGTTCCGACTTACAAATTTGTTCATTACAATATTGCAACCTAGATTTTCTACCAGTACCAGGAAATAATAGTCGCTATCAATGTTTCCTTAACGCCAGACGTGTATCGTTTACTTATCGTAAAAAACAACTCCTTGGTACTCATCACTTTGTGATTGTCATATTTTTTTCCACATTTTATACTATGAGAAATTATCATCATCTCCCTGGCTTTATCCCATACATTGTTGAGGTCGGCACTTAGTTCAACTCGATGTGGCTGATCACCTGATTTTTATGCGCAGCGACTGCCATCTGACCTTCGAACGAGGTAAATCTGTGATCTGAGTTAAACCAGTTGTCAGACTATTTTAGGTCTCCGACTAACCTGTAACGATTGCCATTGGGAACCGGGACCGACGGCTTAGCGTGCTTAAATTATAAGGGATCTTTATTTCTCCCCTTCCCTGGAGAGGGAAAGGGAAGGCATATACATAATGATTGTCAGTAATGTAAAGAAATACATAATTTTTTTCGACGGTCACCATCCTTGCCATGCATTACTAGGGGGGCAACTAAGATCGATTTAAGCATTGCGTATTAAGAACTTCTAATAATGTAACCTTAGAGTTGTGTTGCCAACGCTGCAGGGAGAGGGAGGAGTGGGAGTGGAGTCGCTGTGGTAGCGTAATAGTTGTCTAATGTTAATTTGCTTCAATGTTTCACTTTGGTACCATACAATGAAACGTCAAAGTTAAGGTCTCAATACGTACTGCTTAAAACGACCATAGTTAGCCCCCTGGGATTCAAATGAAGGATTAACTTTCATTAACACATTATTCCAGATCCAAGACATCCTGGGAACTCTTGGTCTCCGAGACCACCACAAGACGATGACGTCTAACCTGTCTGGGGGTCAGAAGAAGCGTCTTTCAATCGCCCTGGAGCTGGTCAACAACCCGCCTGTTATGTTCTTCGACGAGCCCACATCAGGATTGGACAGCTCTTCGTGCTTCCTATGTATTTCATTGCTGAAGGAATTGGCTCGGGAAGGAAGGACTATTATCTGTACCATTCACCAGCCTTCAGCCAGGCTGTTTGAGAAGTTCGACCATCTCTATACATTGGCTGAAGGACAGTGTGTCTACCAAGGAAGCACTGGACGGCTGGGTAAGTTCATTTGAATATGGATTTAAAGAGATATTTAAAAATTCTTTGGAATCATTTTCTTATAAAATGCTACACTATCTCTGAGTAGCATATTAATCGTTTTCAATTAGGGATCCCTACTATATATAAACGTGGGTGAATTGGATGGAAACTAGTTTTTAGTAAATATTGTGTTAATTAGCATTATTTTCAAGCCATAGTAACGGTTTTGAATTGAAATTTGACAGTTTATTAATGTGTGCATTGAATAAAAAGTAGCGATTGTTAAATCTATCAATGTGTGTAAAAATACACTAACATACAAGCATACAAACTCTCCGAGGACGGGCCTTAAGGGTCTTACCTCCTATTGCAATGTCACTTTGATTATCTATATCTATAGACATACATACATACATATGCTCACGCCTGTATCCCATGGGGGTAGGCAGAGACCACTGTTTGCCACATGCTACGATCCTTACATACTTCTTTCGCTTCATCCACATTCATGCATCTCTTCATACACTTTCTTCGGTTACGAGTGCTCCTAATTTGACCTTTCTGAAAAATACTATTAATTTGGTCATATCTATAGATTTATACAGATAAATGAAATTTAAGTGTCTGTTTGTTATTCCAAAATTACAGCTTATGCATATGAAAGTATACACGGTTCCGTTTGTTCCGGCTAATCTCCGAAACGGCTGGACCACTTTTAACGAGACTTCCACTGGCAGATAGCTAATGTTAAAAGGAGCTACTTATAATTTAAAAAAATTGGGGTTCCGCGGGCGATCTATGAAATTAAGTCCACGCGGATGTAACCGCAGGGCACAGCTAGTTATAAATAATGAGACAGATGAATATAACGTGTATAAATCTATCACTGTCTCGCAGTCGAACTATTGTGGAAATGAGAGCTAATAGACCGTTGGTATAGCAATAATATAATAATAAAAATAATATATAGGAATATTGGTTCAGCTAAATATATATGTATAGGTATACTTATAAGAATTAATTCCATCTGATATTTAAATCGTGTTGTTTTGCACTAGCCTAGCTGATAATAATTACGTAGATATGTAAATAATAGTTAGATTAGAGTAATTATAAATATATATAAGTCGCGATAGTCTACAAAAAAAATATAATATGTATAGTTATACATACGAATCAAATAATCATTTAAATTTTAACCTTAAATACACAAGCAGATTGTATATATTTATATAGCAAATACATGGCTAAGTAATTTTTATTGTTTCGCGGACTTACTAGAATAACCGTAAGACGTGCGTCTGGCAACAGACTTCGGAAAATTCATAAATTTTTTTAATACCTTATACAAACGCAATATAGCAATGATTATGCTAATCTAAAGCAAAAACGTGTGTATTTGGCTGCTACGACGTGGCGATACGGCTGTATGTAAGCAATACTTACAAGCCCAACCATGAACCCTATTACAATGGTAATTCAACTGTGTGACAGTGATAGACTTATACACGAAATATACATCTGTCCCATAATATGAGTCAAACTATCATGGCAATACGAGAGCATGGTAGGCCCCAGGTGTCATCGTGAGTAAAGAGCAGCGATATATAGTGGGGATACTGCGCATGTTTTTATACGCCTCGTGCCGTACATATAGACAGAGACAGACTCATAAACTGACTACTGCGCACTCAAGGCACTCAAAGCTTGTGACGGGACCTATATCCAGGTCCTTTTTGAAAATGCAATACACGCCATTGGATTTTCAGAAGGGTGAGCATAAACAATGAGTAGGTCGGTAGGAACGTTAAGTACTTGTGATTACAATACAATGTGATTTGGTGTAGGTACATACTTTTTGGTAAAGAAACACTCACGACACGAGTGTATTCAGTCATCACAAATGGTAAGCAATGCTTATCTGCTTATATGGAATGCATGCTCCTGTCTGTGTAATGTCTAACATTTTTTAGTACCTGTCACCACACCGTTCAAAGGGTGTAGTGTGCAAAGGTACATATTTTGATCATGACTGTGCCTCCTTAACGACGGGGCAAAATAAAAAAAAAAATTTCATACTGACCTCTCCGACTTTTGTTGGGCGAAACCGAACTTTGGGTGACTTTTTACGCGAGCAATATTAATTTTAACTTCAATATTATTAAAGATATTAGAGTTATCATTATGTCTTGATTTCTAGTAACTGTACAAAAAACTTTATGTCCATGTTTTGATTTCTTAGTCCATTCTACAAATTGGTATAAAGTATGATTATAGTAATTAACAATGTGTCGGATAGACCTATTTAATCTATTTGCAATCAAAACTTGGGGAGGCTTTGAGGTCTTGATGCTCGGTCATAGGAGTTGCACGGTAGAAGCCTTTTGTGGCAAGCGGGCTGGGGATTTTATAGCTCAGAGAATCAGCCGCGTTATTCACCCGTCGCTAAGTGTCATTTTTAAAGAAACGAAATTGAACCTTCTATATATTTTGTATCAATTTCCTAGAATTGAAACCAACGTCGAGTTATAGCTATCCGCCAGTGAAAGTCTCGTTCAAATCGGTCCAGCCGTTGCGGAAATAAACCGGAACAAACGGACAGACAGACAGGGAAAAAAAATTAAATAGGTTTTTCTATGCCAGTACAGTGTATACTTTCATATTATGTATTTATTCAAAAGATGTTATTTTGGAATTTTATTTACACACTTAAATTTTATTTATCTGTATGGAGAATAAATATAGATTTTAATCTAAGTACCAAAAAAAAGCAAAGGACAACTTTAGTTCCTTGAAATACAATGCATTATGTAGTATAAAAACATAGTGATTATTGAATTTGTTTGAAACCAGTATTCAATAGTACAGTGACCCTTAGGTCAATGGTATTCTTACTGTTTAGCGATGTGTTTGAATGCTTGTTTGTAAGAAATTAATTAAGAATTCATTTAAAACTGAACCGCTTTACATATAGGTGTCTCTTTCACACGAAAATATTTTATAAATTAACATCATCCGACCTGAGATAGCTTCGGTTCCTCTGTTACGTTGATCCTGTGCTTACCCTTGAAGGTGTCAAAATATATTCATACATAGCTTTTACCCGTTTATATATTTTTTTCTAAAATCGGTTTAGCGGTTTATTCACAAGATGGCGCCACAAGTCAATTAGATCGCGCTATAATTACGTTTTCATAAATCTTTAAAAGATCTCATCATCTGACATCTTAGTCTAACTAGAAGCTCTTATTGCTATCAGTGAATAAGTCTGTCACATAGTTCCACTGTGACAGTGACAGACTTAGACACGTCATATACATACTTAAGAGATCACCGTAAGGGCCCTGATAGGAGACTTTTCCCATTTATGATACATAATGGATTCCCTTTGTCCCCATCAGTTGATTGGCTGGGAAGTCTGGACCTCCGCTGTCCATCGTACCACAACCCCGCCTCGTTCATCATCGAAGTATCTTGCGGGGAATACGGCAACCATACTGGCAAACTGGTGCAAGCTATCGACAATGGCAAGAATGATATTAGGTAAGTGTACCTTGATTAGAACCTGTACTATCTGCCTTTCGTATCGTCGTTAAGAGTCATATTACTTTATTCCTCTTTATCAGATTCTCAAAATGCAAAAAAGACTTTTTTGAGTCTTGTATGGAGCGAACGCGAACAAATTCATACGTAGTCATCCCTAATATGCTGAGCGCTCAAATTGAATTACTTCTCAGACATATGCAGGTTTCATAAGCACGTGGTGTGAAATGTCTGCACATTCGCGTTTAGAAAAACTCATTGGTACAGGCCCCACTGTGATTCGAACTTGCGTCGCTGGGGTACCACCACGGAATGTTCATAGTATAAGGTCCGCCTATGCGACTTTTATTGCAGAAAGTATAAATATATGAATATCAAATTGTCCCTTAGGAACGGCCGGCCATTCCCCGAGGCGCCGCAGTACAACAACAAGAAGGACATGGAAGCCTCGCTCCAGAAACAATGGGATAAGAATGACGTCACACAAGTTCAGGACAAGTTCAAGGAGACCAACGGTACTAATGGCAACGGCATGCAGAACGGATTACTGCAACTGGCTGCTAGTGAGATATCTAAAGGTAAAACAACATTGATTTTCACATTGTTGGTCTGCATAGTCCCCTGGCCTTATCCCATGGGGTCGCCACTTGATCAGGTCGATTTAATCCGATGTGGCTGATCGCGACTGCCATCTGACCCCTATTTCGAGAAGAATCGGCAATCTCGTTTAAACCAGACGTCAGACTCTCTTAGGCCTCTGACTGACCTGTAACGATTGCCAAAGATGTTAAATTGGCAACAATTGGCAATTTCACATATCTATGTGAGTTTTGACGTTCCATTTTTGTACATTCAAACTTCGAAGCTGAGAAGTTCTTAATACGTGCTGCTAAAAGCTTTACTACTTTTGTTATATTATATTTTAATGTGTGTAATTAGTGTAATTGTTTGCCGTTCCAATTATTGAATAAATAAATAAATATAGTTCCATTATGTGATACGTCATATACATCTGTCTCATAATAAGAGTTAAACTATCATGGCAATAAGAGATTATGTTAGAGCCCCAGCAAATACAAATAGGAAGTGAATAGAATAGCGTATATACAACCTTTGCCCTCGCTATCAGCTTAGACGCCGTTCGTCCTTCACTTGCAATAGCAATTACGAGACTTTTATGAATTGTACTGTTGTTATTGAAATTACTGGCGCTATCATCATATTTAATTATCACGCGACAAATCTGACTTGTTGCATCGAGAGTATCAATCTTTATTATATAGGATGTCCGGAATGCAGATAAATAATAGTGTCTGTTTGTAATTACAAATTAATAGCTTTTCACTAAATGCAAAAGTGTACGTTATTTACATTAAAAAAACAATGTTTAAAAAATTTATCTGTTTATTCGTTTCGTGTAATCTCAAACAGTTGGACCGATTCTTAGGGGACTTTCATATAGCTGATGTGTCAAGGGGTAGCATAGACATACTACTTAACCCTACTTTTTATTTTCATTCAAATTAGTTAATGTTCCGCGAACTACAGATTTATGAAACCATATACTGTATACATTTATTTACACATACTAAGCTTACCCCTATCATTACAGGCTTAACCCAATGCGATAGGTAGCTAATAATAATTGTCTACTGATAACATAATGCAATCTTTGCAAATTCACACATCATACTCAATCAATGAAAGTTATTTAGGAATTCCAAATAGACACTCCAATTTTATTTATCTACATGGATCTACAGGGGTCCAGATGCTCATCAACTTTTCAAAGAGGTTGACCGTCGTCTGGTAGAAGCTTGTCGTGACAAGCGGGCTGGGGCTTTTCTCGGTCAGAGAATTAGCATTGCTATCCAACATGGCAATACTGCCAGCCTTCTTGGCACGATCCCAAGTTTTTACTTGTAATTAGTTTTAGTACTGTTCCTTGTATATCTAATATATCAACATGGATATAGATGTTTGATTATAGTTTTATTTATTGTGGTATAGGTGAGCCCTTAGTGGTTCAGATAGAGATGGAGAAGCCGGATAACGCGGAGGCAGCCTTGCTGGGCAGCACGGCTCCCCGGCGCTACGCCACGTCGGAGTTGGCGCAGTTCTGGCAGGTGCTCAAAAGGACGCTGCTCTTCAGCAGGAGGGATTGGGTAAGAAATATTTTATTACTACTTAGAGCCGTGGTGGCCTTATGGTTTGAGCAAGTTCGAATCCCACCACAGCCTGTGTCAATGAGTTTTTCTAAAAAACTTATGTAGGTACAGCGATATCACACCACGTGCTTTTATCGTGAGGAAACCTGCATATGTTTGACAAGTAATTTAAGGACGTACGTTTATTGCCTGACGGAGACGGCGATAGACTCACCATCTGTCACGTTGGCAGTTAATCATCTTCGGTGAAAAGTGGGTGTTGTTATTACAACACCTCTGCCTACCTCTTCGGGGGATACAGGCGTGAGCATATGTTTGTATCTAAGGCGTCAAAAAAGCCAAGTTTTTCTGATAGCAAGCTAAAGTAATATAATCTTTTCCTTACATATTTTTTATAAATAACGAATCCCGTGCTTGTTATTTATTATTATTTTTGTATGAGCGATCCAAGAACAAAGAAAATGACATTATAATGTACAAATATTTTAAGAGTGAACAACCTCTCTTAGTGCGTCATAACTAATAAGTTCGTTAATACTTGTAAGAGTTATTGTTCTTTCAATCATTATCATTATTGGCAATGTCCAACTATGTCACTACAATGTTGGATGCTATAAATTACCAAAATATCTTAGGTGTAAAATAAAAAAAATTAAATATGCTCACTCCTTCCCAGGAGGGTCCCCGAAGGGTTAAGTAGAGGTGTTGTAACAACATCACCCATATTTCACTGAATACGATTAAGTGCCAACGTGACAGAGAGTGAGTCCACTGCCGTCTCAGGCACGATACGTCTTTGAATTACGTTACAGACATATGAAGGTTTCCTCACGATGTTTTCCTTCACCGTTCAGCTCGTGGTGTGAAAAGACTGGACATAAGTTTTTAGAAAAACTCATTGGCACAGGCCCCGCTGGGAGTCGAAATGGCGTCGCTTGCGTAGCAGGCGACTGCTCAAACCCCAAGGCCAACTTATCTTAGGTGTGGGATACTATATTGTTTTACAGAAATTACAAAAAACACAGTATTTTTGTGTCGTGACGACTAAAGGTCACGTGACAACTGGTGACGTCACCAGGTGAAATTGCCATTGTATCTAAATAGCCAAACAGCCCGAGTGGAGGCTGTATTTCTACTTTACAGAGATAGGTACTGTGCTTGCTTTAGTAGTGTTTTATAAGTGTAACAAGCCTTCATAGGTTGTACTATTAATCTCACAATATAGTCCAACGGCTTCGTTTTAAATATTAAAAACTAACGTGTGTGTGTATTGTTTTAGACGCTGATGTACCTGCGTCTGTTCGCGCACGTGTTGGTCGGGTTCCTTATCGGTGCCTTGTACTACGACATCGGGAACGACGCGTCCAAGGTGCTCTCCAACCTCGGCTTCCTCTTCTTCAACATGTTGTTCCTCATGTACACGTCGATGACCATCACTATACTTAGTTGTGAGTATATATTCTTGCTTAATTCAAAGTACAATGAACATATATGCTCACGCCAACCCAGAAGGATCCCCGAAGGGGTAAGCAGAGGTGTTGTAACAACAACCATATTTCACCGAATATGATTAAGTGCCAATATGACAGAGAGTGAGTCCATCGCCGTCTCAGGCACTATATGTAAGTCTTTGAATTACTTCTCAGACATAAGCAGGTTTCCTCACGATGTTTTCATTCACCGTAAAGCACGTGGTGTGAAATCACTGTACATAAGTTTTTTTTAGAAATACTCATTGGTACAGGCCCCGCTGGGATTTGAACTTGCGTCGCTTGCGTAGCAGGCGACTGCTTAAACCTCAAGTCCACCACGGCTCTTTTATAAAAATTGTATGTGCATAATTTATTCAGTTTAGGCCTTGGTAAGGCATTTATGAATGTCGAAGAAGTGACCACCGGTTCGGAAAGTAGCCTTCTAAGAAACTCAGCGGGCATTATGTACATTTTATTACATAGTAAATAATGATTATTTGTAATATAATTATTGACCATAGTGAACATTGTATCAGTTTGGGGACATATATATTTATTACTCAATCAAGTAAAACTGTATGATCTGATTTAAGAAATGTGTGTTCCGTAGAGCTTTTAAATTCAGCTTTTACATAATAATGTTTGTCCACAGTCCCACTGGAGATGCCCGTGTTAGTAAAAGAACATTTCAACCGCTGGTATTCACTTCGCTCGTACTACCTGGCCATCACCGTCTCCGATATACCATTCCAGGTAAATACCTCATTGCTCATGCCTCATCATCTCCCTGGCCTTATCCCATACATTGTTGGGGTCGGCACTTGATTCAACCCGATGAGGGTTAATGACCTTTTTTATACGAAGAGATGCTATCTGACCTTCGCAGCCCCTTTGATGAGGAAAATCCATGATCTGGGTTAAACCAGTTGTCAGACTATTTTAGGCCTCCGACTAACCTCTAACGATTATCGAAGATAATAAATTGGCAACCGGGATCGACGGCATAACGTGCACTCCGAGGCACGGAGGGAACTCGGGCGGTCACCCATCCAACTACTGGCTAGGGTTAGGGTTGCTTAACTGCGTTGATCGAATTATATGCGCAATAACACACACAACATTGTTCTTATTTATACAATAATATAAAAGGAAAGGAGTAAACCCCCTCTTCCTTTTTTTATGAAGTTGGTTGAAAATAATTATAAACTACTCACAAATATTTGTGTTATTTTACAAAAGAAGAATAGACAGACCAGATATTTATTACTCAAAATGTAAAAGAAATAAAGAAACAATATACTCACGCTATCCCAGAAGCGTCTCCGAGTAAGCAGGAGGGTTATAATAACAACACCCACTTTTCACCGAAGAAGATTAAGTACCAATGTGTCCATTACCGTCTCTGCAACTACGGTATGTAAGAATGATGGAAGGACATTTTTCAGGAGAGTTATCTGAACCTGACCAAACAAACACACGCACACACACACACGTGCGCACACACACACGTGCGCACACACACACACACACACTCTCTCTCTCTCACACACACATACTTGCAACGCACACTTACATTTTAATATTTTAATCTTAGATTACTAAACTGCAAACTAGTAATAGATAATTATATACGTTAACATGAAATTGTTATGGAAGAGCGGGGTTCCCTAACACAGGTATTTTTATACTTAAAAGGTAACCCCATCCACTTTAAAGATACTGTAAACCACCTTGTTAATGAATAAATAAATTTGTATTTGTATTTGTATTGTCGCCTTAAAAATGTAAAAATAATTTACTCTTAATTATTGATGCAATTATCCATTGAAATACGTAACCCATAAACCCTTCATATAACTTTCTGAGGAACTTGTGAGGAATGCCAACATAAACAAACTACGGAACACATCGTGTTCTCGAGCCGACAGCGAGAAACATATCCGCGTTATCCCCACTACTTTCGCTGAGCGCTCAAAACCCATGACTGCACCATACTATTATCGCATCGGGTGTGCGAACGACGCGAGAACTTTAGCGACATTATTTTCCGGGTTTTTCTCGACCCTTTTATTAATGTTTTTTTTTGTGTATTTTTATTTATTTCTTTACATTAAAATACACCAAAAAAAATGTTTTATCGACTCCTAAAAAACGTCCTTTCTTCATCCTAACATAGTATATACATACGACTTTGGACTATTTCTCAGAAATATACAGATTTCTAGGTGTTGCCATGGTTAACTAATACCGCTTTTTGTCGACAGGCAATATTCTGTGTGATCTACGTGGTGATAGTGTACCTGCTGACGTCGCAGCCGCTGGAGTGGAATAGGTTCCTGATGTTCATGGTGTCGTGTCTCCTCATCTCCTTCGTGGCCCAGAGCGTGGGTCTGGTCGTCGGAGCCGCTATGAACGTTCAGGTAAACTCATAGTATAATTTTGTAAAATAATGTAGCCAAACTTTCTGCATATAACATCAGCTACCCGCCAGTGAAAGTCTTGTTAAAATCGGTCCAGCCGTTTCAGATATTAGCCGAAACAAACAAACAGACAGTAAACATTTTATGGTGTAAGTTATTTGCATTTTATTTGAGAACTAGCGTATATCATCATCCTCCTGCCTTTATCCCATGTTATTTGTGGTCGGCGCAATGTGTTCTTCTCTTCCATTTCTCTCTATCAGCCGTTATATCCGTATTCACTCCCATTCTAGAACTAATTTATATATTTCAGATGAATTCATTGAAAAGCTGTTATTTTGACATAACGGACACTTCCATTTGATTTATTTGCACGGAAAAATGACCATTTGCTTTTTGTTGGTATAGAACGGCGTATTCCTGGCCCCAGTGATGTCGGTGCCGTTCCTGTTGTTCAGTGGGTTCTTCGTGTCGTTCAATGCGATCCCGGCCTACCTGCGCTGGATCACATACCTCTCCTACATTAGATACGGGTTCGAGGGGACTGCACTTGCCACCTACTCCTTTGACAGACCCAAGCTCAAGTGTAGACAGGTATATTATAGTAGTAGATAATAATAGTAATAATATTTATTTAACTAACAAGGTTTTCCTTGAAAACTATATATTTGATTAATTTAAAGCGTAATAATACCTGCGGTAGGAAGCCCTGCTCTTCGTTAGCTTAAGTACTACAAAATTAACCATAATGTAGCTATTATTATGAACATCAAAAGAAATGAAATATTAAGAACAAATTAGGGAATATTATGAGTATGAAATATTATATCACACTCTCTCCTGTATTTCACCAATGAGTAATCAGTGAGCTCATAGTGCAACCACATTGCGCCTGAGATATTACGTCTTATATAACAAGGCACTAATCTAGACTCCGAGCTGTTAATGGGAAATTATAGATGGAAAAACCAATAACACTTTGGGATTACGTACTACGCAAGCGACGCAAGTTCGAATCCCAGCGGGGCCTGTACCAATGAATTTTTCTAAAAAACTTATGTACAGTGACATTCACACCACGTGCTTTACGGTGAAGGAAAACATTGTGAGGAAACCTGCATATTTCTGAGAAGTAATTCAATGACGTATGTAAAGTGTCTGAGACGGCGGTGGACTCACCATCTGTCACGTTGGCACTTAAACATCTTGGGTGAAAAGTGGGTGTTGTTATTACAACACCTCTGCCTACCCCTTCGGGGAATATAGACATGAGCATATGTATGTATGTACTTACGTATCTTTTAACCATCATTCTATCAATTTAGGCCTAAACTTAATCGAAAATTAACCTTGTCAATCAGTTGCGATTAAATTACAGATACTTTCAAGATGAGAAAATGAATGCGTTATTTCAAATCTACTTTTTTTCTCAGCAATATTGTCACTTCAAAGACCCAAAGAGTACCCTGGAAGAGCTGGACATGTTGGATGCAGACTTCAACCTGGACATCGCGGCCCTTTGCCTCATCTTCCTCGTGCTGCGTATATCTGCATTCCTCTTCCTGCGCTGGAAGCTCAAGTCCACCAGATAAGCCAATATGTACCTTATGCTGGCGTATTTGGGATGATATTGGTCTGAGTCTTATAAGCCACTTGATTTACGGCTTAAAAAATGAGAAGATAATGGATTTTATGCAAAAATAACGATGAGCGTGTCTTAAATCAAATTTATATGATTTTTTGCTGTGAAATATAATTAGATTTTCTATAAAACCTGCTGGAACTGGTTTATGGTGAAAAATTATGTGTTTTTTACTACTTGAATTCATCGAAAATAATGTGTTATTATGCAATGAAATCAAGATTAGATTTCCTATAGATCCTGTTAGAACAAGTTGATTTATCTTACTAAGATCGATAATGTCCAAATGCGCCTGTATATTAATAATAGTAAGTATATTATTATAGAGTATAAACCAAACTAGACAGGTTATTAATAAAATACATTCAGAACTTTGTCGCAGTGATATAGGTATCAAAATAGTTGATTCTAAACTAGGTGACGTATATTTTTAACTGCGACAAAGTTCTTAAGTATGGTATTAGTGTTTCTTCTACGCAGTTGATGTGATATATATAAATGTTTGGATTTAAAATGTATGGGGATATACTTGGATGTAAGGAAAAATTTATTCTATACCACTGAAAATAAGAATCAATTCCAAATATTATGCATTGGTTGGAATTATCATTTTTTAGGACATCAAGCGACTTGATTGTTAAATATCATAAAAAAATGATCTCTGTAAAATGAGTTCTATTATTATTCCTTTTGGGTTCAAATTAAGTTTTTTTTCTCATATACAAGTATTTACCTCATAGTCTCGATGTTGCCCTAATTCATGACAATTATAAAAGAAAATGTTCGTCGATAATTCTTAATTAAATATTGTCCTTTTGCAATGGTGCCTTAGATCTTGTGATTTAAATTGGAATTAATTTTAAAATTCCAATTATTATATGAACTAATCTTAAACTATAATTCAATAGGTATAACGTACGCGAAACAGGTTTATGAGTCCATTACAATAAAGACTAAAGTCCCATGATCTTTGTCACAAAATAAATCATTTAGTTAATCTGTCAAATTAATCATTATTCTTTGTGATAAATGTTTTCTTCGTATAATATTAAGTTAATTTATCATAATAAGCATTCCTATTGTATGTGTTTAATAAACGTATAAAGAAAATAAATTAAACATATTTTCTTAAACTGCAGGTGTTATATAAGTCTGAACAAACAATTTTTCATAATGTTGTTTACAATTTAACACTATGGCTGCGGCGGAACATTTAATTAAACAATTACGCAAAGTATGTGTGCGAAAAATATACTGCCGTGGTATAGCTAAAATTGCGTTGTACGGTAGATTTTTAACTTTCAATGCTATTATAATGAGAAGAATTGTATTATTCTGTAAAATATTTGTTTGTTTATCTTAGTTGTATTAGTTCTTGTTTATGTTATCACATTGTATTCAGATTATGTTGTATTGTGGCCACTGCCAGTGTGACCGTGCTGTGACGTCTCGACTTGGTCCCAGCGGAAGATCAGTGATGGTTGTCATCACCCTGACAGCCAGATTATGCTGAGTTGGGTCCAATTCATAACAACTATAATCTATTGTTACGACAAACCTTTTCGCTCCTATATGTATTTTGTTATGAATAAATTTATTTTCTTTCTTTCTTTCTTTCAAGAAAATACTGTCGATCTGTGTTTCCGAATGTTCAATACCCTGAATAGTTTTCTAGGAAATAATCCAAGTCTCAAATGTTATTCAATACAACTGTTTTGGTAGATAAGGGCATTATAGATATATCACGGCAGTGTAGTAAGTATATTCGCTCACACGTCGCGTTACTTTCTTTTATTTATTTAATGGTGACGAGCTTGAGTACAACAATGTCAAGTGGTTGTTGAGAAAAACTATCTTATAAAGTGTTCAAAATATGTGAATGGGCGCTTTCACATTGGACGACAACGGTAACGACACGATATCGTCGGACTAGTAGTTTGATACAATTATTACTGAACGCTTTCACACTGTGTCGTTGTAGCCAAGTATCGGGACGATATCGTGGCAGTGGGAAAGCGCCCATTGGATTCCGAATGGTTTTTTTTAAATACCCCGTCGCGTTACCTTTGAGTGCATTGAACTTGTTAAAAATATCATGACACTGACAGCATACTCAAATTTCCTTTCCTTTCTTTACTTAATGGCGATGAGCTTAAGTAAAACTATTCCGCCAATGTCAAGTGATTGTTGAGAAAAATATCTTGTAAACTGTTAAAATTATGTGGAGGAACCCATTGGATTCCTGGCTCCATTTTTCTATAACCACACTATTAAACTGAATAAATCATTCTCCTACTCAAATTTCAATGCTACGCGCTTACAAATTGGTGACACTTGACATGCGGGTCTCGAGTGACTGATTTCTTGGATTTGTTGTGTAATGGGTAATAATTCGACTTTTCAAAAATTATACAAATTCTACTTTTGAAAATTTTGTGGTTACGATGCTTGTTAATTTGTATTCATTTCGAAATTATAAAATACCCGTGCACGGCTTTTGTTATAAACTTATACACTTTAATAAAGAAAGTAGTCTGGGAGCTTACCATCACCGGTAGCTGAGCATATTAAGAACTGGCATTTGACGTGTCATTTTGTGATACAAAAATTAAAGGTCGAAACTAAGAAGTTTGTAAGATGTCAGTGCTATGATGGTAGTAGGCCCCCTGGTCACCAGTTTTGTGTCCATGGAACACATGGTGTGTGTGTTCCCGCAGCAACAGTGTTAAAACAAATTATGGTCAATTATCATTGTAAAAGTTTGTACCGTTAATTACTATGAATATAATTGACCATAGTGCTTTTGAAATTTAAATATATCTAATGGACATACGAACAATCAATGTGTTTTCGTTGTATGTTAAATGGTTTTTCAAACTGTTAATTTCTTAAAATAATTCGTTTGCTCACAAATTACTTATTATTCGTCTTGTTTATCGGTCGTCAAATATAAGTTGTAATAGAAATATCATTATATATTTCTATTATATTATTATTATTATAATATATTAATTTACTCATGGTGGTGACGAAAATAATGGAGCTTATTCATAACTAGTTCCGCCCTGCGGTTACATACATTATTGACTATATTTTTTTTTTGATTGAAATACTTCTCTTATTCTTTGCTGTTTTAAAGATGAACCATTATTGTTAATATTATTATTTTTTTTGATTAAAATTTTCATTTTCCAGAAATCTAGGTTAACCTTAAAAATCTGTTTTGGAAGCATTTCTTATATTATTCTGTGATTCTAGAAAGCTATACTGAAAAAGTAACATCATAAACGGGGCAAAGGTGTCTATCGCCTTACAGCTGCTTGTCCACCAGAGCGGAGCGACGATGCGGAACGGTGAGCGACAAAAAATCCACCAATATATTTGCATAAATGGTTTTTTGTGCAAATTTATTTCCGCGACATCAACCCGTTCCACTCCAGTCGATAAGCACTCTTAAACATATGTGATAGAATGTCTTAAAACTCATCACCTTCTTTCTGTCATCACCATCAGTGACTTTTAGCTATAATCAATGAGGGATCGCGGTTATCATATTTGTACTTAGTTTTACAATGTACGTGAACTTAGGTCCAATATTAAATTAAATGGTTAGTTGTAATGGTATTAGATGTTAATGATATGTTTTGTATATTTTTTTAAAATATAATATTATTTAAAAATGAAATGATGATTTTTATTTCTATACGCCTGTTTTGTATTTACATATAGAAGGTCTATAGCGAATAGTACTTGCACCTTCTTGTATGAGAGAGGAAGAGCTTGTGGCACAGTTGCTATTGGGCATATATTTCGGTCAGCGAAGTTAGCCTAAGCCAGTAATTGGATGCATGAACACCTGAGCCCCCTCCGTGCCTCGGAGAGCACGTTAAGCAGTGAGTCCCGGTTGCCAATTTAACATCTTTGGCAATCGTTTCAGGTCAGTCGGAGGCCTCAAATAGTCTGACAACTGGTTTAACCCAGATCCACAGATTTTCCCCGTTAAAAGGGTTGCGAAGGTGGCAGTCGCTTCGTATAGAAATCAGGTGATCGAGTTAAACCAAATGCCGTCCCCAACAATGTATGGAATAAGACCAGGAAGATGATGACAGACAGGTAACATAGTTATCTAGAAATCCGTCGATGAATCAAAATATATAATTCATTGTACCGCTAATCAGATGCGGTTGGTTACGAACCTATCCGGGATGTTATGTCGAGTCGCTCATCCGAACAATGAACGCATGATGGCACATACAACCACTGAAAACTAGTAATTTATACCGACCAAGACAATACTGTGCCACGCACACGTAATTGGCTTTCTAACTTTGCTTAAATGTTGGGAATTTTAACCAATATAGATGCCATCACAAGCTATAGCGAAAATAGTGGGGATATCGGCGACTCATAAAATACTACGCATTCATGCTCAGCACTTATAACTCGTGACGGGGCATGTAGGAGTCATAAAATAATCCATCTCCCCTGCCCCGTGGCGGTTGGCGGATACACGATGGATTTTACACGACTAAGAAAGGTACCTACGGTGCCCTCAAAAGTTATGTATATACCTTTACCTACAACTTTAAAAGCAGGTCACGAATAAGGTAAAATGTCCTCGGACATTGTAGGAGACGCTTAGAATTGCTATCGCCGTATTATTTTAATGTACAATTTCATGACAACGGTCTATAGATCGTGGTCATTGGAAGTAGGGCATTGATGTACCCACATGTAAAATGCACGTGATGATGAATCGTTGAACTAGTGGATAGTACCTAGTACGCTATATGAAAGTTCTTCAGGGATCATGGAAACTACACCGAAAATTATTCTTGTGGTCAGTGCCGCAAACGCTAATACGCTTATAAGAATATATTATGCTTGCTTCGGTCCGGAATTGTTACTTTGGTCAATCGCTAACTTTAACCCACGATTGGTATTAGCGTAATAAATGTAGTATCTAAACCTGAAACAATTTTTCAAATTAGTCCAGTAGATTCTGAGAAAAGCTCGTTCAGGGAAACAAACGAGCATATTCTTCAGCTTTCTACTTTATGAGCCTTTTATTTTATCTCCCTTCCCTGGATATACTAGTACATAATAATGTAGGTATCTAAGCTAAGTAATTTTACTACGATTCGTACGATTGCATTCTCTTAAAGGTTGACAAGTGTACTTTAATTACACCCACACTACATCAGGTACGTTTAAATCCCATGTATGTAAAAGTGAGTGTAGGGGTCGAGCGTATTGCCATTAACCAGGAGCTTATCCAGACTACTGCGAAATTACAGATGGAAAAACCCAAGAATTCGTTTTTCGCAGTAGTAATTTTAGTATAATAATTTTAATCAGAACCTACAATAGAGAAGTGATTTCAGCCTTGACCCCACCCATGGCAATATGACCCCACAATGTCAGAGAATAAAGATTAATTTAGATCCATAAACATCGTGTATGTTCTTAAGAGATGTTAGAAAGATTCTAAAATATGTCAAGGGCGCATTCGTTGATTGAATCTTGATGGGTACCTATTATCCTATGTAGCTTGTTAATTAAGGTTGACAGAATAATTGTACAGTTTGACGATTCTGTGGATGTCGTAATAAGTAAAGATGAAATAATTAAAAAAAAATATGAAAATCTTGTTCGACTCTGTGTTATTTTGTTTACTTATGACGTCGAGACTTTTCTTTAGCTGATGTCATAAGGTGTAATAAGGTGTAACTTATAATCGGCCCTGCCGATTCAGTAACTAGCCGGAACAAACAGAGAGACAGGCAGTCAGGCAGGCAGATATTTTTTACTATGCATTAAGTGAAACGCTATTAATTTGGAATTACAATCAGAAACTTCAATTTTGTTTACTTGTGGGTATAGATAGATGTACCTAGAATCTAAATAGGTACTAAATAGTAAGTAGGAAATAAGATATTTACACAGATAAAAATAAAATAGGTAATAATTATCAGGAACGTACGCTAAGCAAGAATCTCAGTTCCTTTTAGGATTCCTAATGCTAGTAGCAGACATAATCAGCGACTATGGCATAGTTGATGCCAAAGAAATGCTCCTGAACGATGGAGAAATATTCACCATAAATGTACTGAAGAGCTCTGCCCCTTGGAGATAGGCCCTAAAGTTTCAAAAACAAAAAGCTTTTCAAAAACGTCACACGTATAACGTTGTATTTAATGATCCATTTTCGACTATACGCACACATCAGTACCAGAAAAAAACTAAGCAGCTGTTGACATATGTGTTGGATACAATACTAGGAAGCAAATGAAATAGGATGCAAAGCAAATGTTTTCTTTTTCAAAGAAAGTTTGTTAACTAATCACAAAGTGCACACTATTCAGTTACCTTTGAGGCAGGAATCTCTAAGTTAGGAACCCATTTCTTTTTTTCTGGTCACTATTTCTAAGACGAACACTATAAAAGACGCAACACATCCATTCATATATACAATCCAGGGTATGGAGAAACGAGAATGAAATTTTTTTTCGATATATTTGATTTTCCTTTGTTGTTCGTGGTATATATCTCGGATGTTTTTATCAATCAAGCCATTCTCTCTTAGTTGCACCATGCGGTGGTCCAAATGGTTGCAGAAAGGGAAACCTTTGTTGAGGTAAATTGCGTAGATGATCTTGGTGTAAATTTTCGGAAAGGAATAGATGAGATTGTGCCCCCAAATGTCGTAGAATTCGTCACTTTCATACTCATATCGGAACTGGAAAATTATGCTGAAGTAATCTTGAGACTCACTGATGGCTTTGATACTTCCCAGGAAACTCTGGCATTCATCAGGGATATTGGTCTGGTTAATAACTTCTCCGGTCTGCGTTAAAATCACTTTCGTTATGACTGAACTGATGCATGGTTTCATTTTGTACGCGGCTAGGTCCTCCTCATCGGTTATCTGGTAATTATTGGTCGGATTCGTGGTCAAGCTCACCAAACTGGATTGGTAAAACGAATTAATGAGAAACGTGAACCATATCCAACATACGAAAAAGATCTGTAACGAATTCTTCGATTTGTATCTGAAAACTCCCCCCTGAGACACGAGAAACCCTAACATTGTTAATGCCAGCTTGCTTTTATCTTGAACCTTGTAGAGGATAATCAGTAATGCGAAGTATATTATAGAGGCGAGGAAAAGGAGGCCCCAGGCAGTGAGCGTGAATTCGAGGTACAGATTTTTCCATGTTGGTACAAGTGAAGCTTTTTTGACAATGATCCTTAGTTCGTCCGCGAAGGTTAAATGGTTGTAGACGTAACAAAATGCTTCAGCCCTCGATTGAATTAGCATCATACCTCCAAGAATCACATCGACTTCGTTAGACTGTAGCATGTCCATCGGTCCGTTTGCCAGCATGTCGGATGATACTGTCGAAAATTCCTCAGCATCGTAATTATTGACAAAATTAACGTTGAATTTCTCCTTTTCAGCAACTGTCTTCATTATGAATTGCTCAATACCAAGTTCATTGTTGTTTTCATTTAAATCCATACTGAATGGGGGCCAATGGGGTGCGGATATATTCAATGTACACTTTTCGAGGCTGCTGTTTCTTTGGGGGAACAGATTATTCTTTACGTCCACACATTTTCCGTGACGAATGATTACGTTATACCGCTTTCCACAGCCGTAGTTTTCGAATGGATCGTATGAGTATACATTCGCGTCGTTAGTCCCATTTATGACAATAACGTCAGTTACGTAATGCTCCAAGAATAAGTCAAAAATTCGATGCAAATCCTCTTCTTTAAGCGATTTCACTATTATAGTGACCGGTGCATATGGATTCCAAGCACCTTCTTTGACGTAATACATGTAATTATGTTCCAAGTCAGTAACGTTATTAACTATGCCCATGTATCCCTGGTTTCTGACTTTCATTTTTGTCTCATTTTGTCTGTATATTATCGGAATCATGTTTTTTTCATGAATAGCTTTGGTAATCTCATTGTCGTCAGCGTTTGCGTTGAATAATGTGAGTGTTTCGAATTGGGCGTAGGAATTATGTAATATATCTAGAATACACAGGATTAAATTATTTAAATTGACAGGCTTTTCTTCAATTATTTCACAGTTACAATTTTGGAACAACACCACAACGAGTAATGTGACGACCACAATTTTGGTCGGGAGTAACATCTTCATTAATTTTCTGGGTACTAATGGGTGTTGTCGTAATTGTTGTCGCTCAATCAATCATTTGCCGTTTAATTATCATTAAGGTGTCATTAAGTAAGTAAAGACAGTTATTGTGTAATTATGGTAGGTAGAGCCGACATCGAATATTTGCTTACGAATTTGTTCTGGAGACGTTTGAAATAAAATCCCTGCCCATCCCGGTGACAACTTCATCTTTTGAAATCGGCGTTTAATTAACACCATTAATTACTCCCGCCTCACATACACTGCGCGTTTTTTAATCGTGACGGGCCCTGTAAGAGATTCTCTTTAAATCAAGGAAAAACTGAAACGAAAATGATGTCTTCTTCAGGAACGCATGCGCAATACGCAATATTTACATTAGTGTCATTACTACAATGAAGATGAATCTACCAGATATACCAGGGGCTTAACTATGAGCTCTTATCGCAATGATACTTCAGTTGTGTGAAAGTGACAGATGTATCACGACATATACATCTGTCTCATAATATGAGTCAAACTATCATGGCAATATGAGCTCATGGTAAGGCCCCAGGGCCTAGTAGACAAAGTAACATTATCTTGATACAAAATGTTTGCGAATGACACATGTCACGTGACTGATTCATTTCCATACGTTTTGTGTAGTTTCTGTTAGCGTAAGCGCGAGAGAATGTTATTTTGTCTAGGCCTACAGCACCTCTATCACGACTTTACCACTATTTTCCAGATCTATACTCGCTAGCGTTACTGACAATATTTGTAAGAGTCATTTTAGTTCTTCACTTCACCGCTAGGAGGCGCTGTACAATTTCTCATACAAACATTCGGCGATGAAGCTAACGAATATAGATTCGGAAAACTCAAGATACAGTTGGTAATAAGTTAATCCTTAATGACATTTAGGCTAAAGAAATAGTAAAGATATGCATACCAAGTACGGATTAAAAAGAGATGGACCGAATTTAGTCTAGTCCATGTTTTGTAATAAGTGGATACAGACGAAAACATATCCCTTTTTAGTTCATATACTCTATATCGTTTCGTTTATTTCAACTAAGCTTAATCGTGACGTACAGCTTAGTTAATGTCAATAAAATAATGGTATGTAATTAATCACAATATTTTACCCGTATGAAGAAAATAAGGCATATATATATATCGTTACTACATTACATTTATAGTTACTTATTATACTTTTGTCTTACAAATGTGTCCTTAGATCTGAAAGATAATGAAAATCCCCGACTTTTAATATAATATTATATGTAGTTTGATGTAGGATCAGAAAAAATATCTAATTGAAAAGTTACGTTTGAATACACACGACAATGTACGCTTGATTGCCTAACGGGGCACTTATGCAGAAGGGGTAATAGTTTGGTTGGACGACATTTATTGAACTATCCGTGAGCATAATTGACAGATAGATCGATAGGAGATTAACACGATAATCTTAAGGAGTTTGGAGCCGACTGGAGATTGTACAGAAAATCGCAGCCAAATAATGCTACCTTATAGTAGTTTTCCTTGAGTGAGTAAGATCAACAGTGCTCCATTGACGGAGGGGAGGAATGGAGTCCCTGTTTTTTTGTTTAGCGGGACTCTTTCATCTTGTAATATGTTAGCACAGCGATTCTATTCTTTACTAGGTGACTGGCACTCTGGTGATGGCACATGGCCGCTAACCCTGAGATGGGCTGTATACTTGATTGCCACCTTTGTTGAAAACTAAGATAATAATACTTGCGTGTCTGAGGGAACACTGATAACAACATATTTTTCGTTTTAAAATAAAACCGTGGGGTTTGCAGTTCGAATCCCAGCGGCCTACACCAATGAGTTTTTCTAAATACTTGCCTCCAGTAATGTGCACGTGCTTTACGGTGAAGGAAAACATCATCAGGATACTGCTTTTGTCTGAGAAGTAATTCAAACACGTATGTAGAGTGCCTGAGACAACGATAGACTCACCATCTGTCACGTTGGCGATCGTTGATAATCATGTTCGGTGAAATGTGGGTGTTGTTACAACACCTCTGCTTGCTCCCTTGGGGACGCTTCTGGGATAGCGTTAGCATATTTAATTTTTATTTTATAAAATTAAATGAGGCAGGTAATTGGTGAGCATTAACATTACCTTCATTTGTTTTCCTATTGTACTGTGACTCTTGTTATTTGTTACGCCACAAACTATCAACAAAGGTCGTTATTTGCCGTAGTGGAGCCCGAGGCATCGCATTAAACCATCTCGCCGACTTTGCAATTTGTATCAAGATGTTAAGAAACACTGTCTACGAATTAAGAATAATCAAATAGTAGTTGACAAAAATATGAAATTTACAAAACATAAGCATACGGAAGATCTGCATACATTCACTGGCGGAAGACTTTGTAATTCAACCTCAACCCGCCTCCGAAAATAATATGATTGATATATGTTAGAAAACAGTTGTAAGAAATTTGCTGTTCAAACAATATATATTACATTAGATATTCTCATAATATATAACACACATAAGAAAGATAAATTACGTCTTTATGTAACTAGATTTCACAAAACTACTAAACACTTTTGTGTGGAAAGTATACGATTTTTCAATAAACTTCCGTTAACACTATGTGAATTATCTTTTCATAGTTTTGAGGCTATCATCAAACAAATAGAAGCAAGAGAGCCTATTATACTGTATCTGAGTACAATAATGAAAGCTAAGCATTGCAAAGAGTTGCTCAAATCCGTCCAGACGCATCGGAAATAAGCCAGAACAAAGACAGACTGACAATTTTTTTTTTTGCCAGTGCCTACCATACATATACTTTCATATGCAACTAGAGAAAAGCTGTTAATTTCAAATCATAAACAGACACTTTAATTTTATTTATCTGTATAGATGATTGTTTAAAGTGAATGTACCTACTACGTAAGTGTGTCCTCAAAACTCGTTCCCCCATCTGAGGTCAAATCTAATAATATAGAATAGTCGTGGTATTTATCTGCATCACCCAAAGGTTGGCTGGTAATGAATGCATCTGGCATTAAGTCCACCTGCACACATCTATAATGCAGGAAGTTTCAAAATAAAAATACTAATCTATGCAGATAAATAAGTATCTGTTGGTAATTCGAAATTAATAGATTTTCACTACATGTATTTTAGTTATTTATTAGAGTTAATTATAAGAGAAATTATGTAATATGGTACTAACATAAAAAATACTACAGTACTATATACAGAGCCGTGGTGGCCTTGAGGTTTGAGCAGTCGCCTGCTACGCAAGCGACGCAAGTTCGAATCCCAGCGGGGCCTGTACCAATGAGTTTTTCTAAAAAACTTATGTACAGTGATTTCACACCATGTGCTTTACGGTGAAGGAAAACATCGTGAGGAAACCTGCATATTTCTGAGAAGTAATTCAATGACGTATGTAAAGTGTCTGAAACGGCGATGGACTCACCATCTGTCACGTTGGCACTTAATCATCTTCGGGGAATACAGGCGTGGGCATATGTATAAAAATTACTAATTTAAATTAAATCTTTGTCTGTCTGTTTTGCCTGATTTTAGCGGGACCATTGGCAGAGCTGATGTTACAAGATGTAGCGTAAGCAATTTTTTGTAGTGAATAAAAAAAATTAGTACCACGAAATAAAGCGATCCATGAAATGACGTCAACCACGGTCTCAGCCAGTAAAATATGTGCGTCGAACGTAGAGTTTATCATTCTTTTTAAATTAATATACAATCGGAAACTATTTTAAAGCGAGCAAGTTGAATGAAGTTCCGCTACAGATTCAAATATGTTAATTATATGCGGTGATAATTAAAACAACCTTTCAGTGCGGTCAAACATTTAAAATTATATGTAACAGTAAAACTCATTATCATTAAACTTTGTATTTTTTCTGTAACGACGTATGTTGCAAGTAATGTACACATGTAAATAAGAGCCGTAATGACTGAGTGGCTTGAGTATGCGCTTGCAACTTGAGTACAATCCTCATCGATCAATAACGAGTTTTTGAATACTGTAGATATAGTCATATGTCAACACATGCATATCCTTATTAGGTACTAAGACATCACAGGAGACCGAAGAGCTGGCAGCTACCTCGGTCAAAGAATTAGTCTTGCCATCCAAAGGGGGAATGCTGCCAGTATCTTCGGAACCTTGCCTACAGGGACTCCTTTTAATAATATATTTTAGTTATAATATTATATTATTAAGGTTTTTGGTTATGTTAGTTATTCTAGGATTATTAATAAATGTTTATTTTTATAAAACAAAATAAGGTACTACGATAGTCCTTGCTTGAAACTACTTTTCAAGCAAGGACTATCGTAGTACCTTATTTTGTATTTTGTAGTACCTCATCTCTCTGTGTTTTTAGCCCGAGTTTGTTTGAACCATGTTTTCTTAAAAGGGAATGATGTCTGGAAAGGAATTCAAAGATGTATGTATATGTAGTACCTGAGCACCTTGGCACCAAAATGTGGAACAATGGCTGATATTTAGCTGTGAATCGGCGGCAGACAGGCAGACAGGTCATATACCCCCTAGATGGCGCTACTCGTCAATTAGATCGCATATATACAGAAAAAAAAAATTGAAGTGTCTGTTTGTAATTCCAAAATAGCAGCTTTCCACTAAATGCATATTAAAGTACGGTCGGCACTTGATTCAACCCGATGTGGCTGATCACCTGATTTTTATACGAAGCGACTGCCATCTGAACTTCGCAACCCCTTTAACGAGGAAAATCTGTGATCTGGGTTAAACCAGTTGTCAGACTATTTTAGGCCTCCGACTGACCTGTAACGATTGCCAAAGATGATAAATTGGCAACCGGGACCGACGGCTTAACGTGCTCTCCGAGGCACGGAGGGACCTCGGGCGGTCACTCATCCAATACTGGCTAGGCATAGGGTTGCTTAACTTCGCTGATCGAATGATATGCGCAATAGCAACTGTGCCACGAGCTCCTCTGTATTACTGTACGATACGGATATAAAAAAAATCTCTAATAAGGATTAATATTACAATTCACATTTATTGAAATCGGCCCAGTAGTTCCTGAGATTAGTGCGTTCAAACAAACAAACTCTGCAGTTTTATAATATTAGTATAGATTAAACATGAATATGGTGATGCGTTAGTGAATAATAGGTATCTATAAAGTTTATTTGAAGAGTGTTCATGTTTTTCTCAAGCTTAAGATAACATTAGGCAGGTATATTGACTCAAGTTTTTGCAACAAAGGTTAACAGTTCCAAAGTACAGTTTTTGCTGATAATGTTGCCTTCAAAACTAATGGCAATGTTGAGGTTATTAAATTTAAATTTTCGCAATGACTCGGTGTGGAACAAAAACTGGCAATCGCAGAGAATTTGACACCGCGGCTGAAACCAGATAATAAGGTTCTCTTCGTGCCACTTATGTATAAGTCCACACCCTTGGTTGACCAGACTTGTGTGCTCATTAAGGATTGATCGATAAATTCAATATGTGTTGGTGGAACGTATTCCTTCGTGAACAGGAACGCCTTGAGCTCAACTTGTTCAATTCAATTTAATTCAAAAATATCTTTATTCGATTAGACTTTTTATGATTAAATAGGATTATACATGCTACCGCCAGGTTCGAAAGGTTGATTTTACTGAGAAGAACTAATATGCTCACACCGCTGCAGGCCTAGACAAAGTAACAATATTCCCGCAGACACTAATTTAAATTCTGTGTTCTAATTATGATGTTAATTTTTATTATATTTTTCTTTTTCTCGTAGTTTATTCTACTAGACATAAATAAGAGTTCAGTATTAAATAAAGTAGACAGCTGGTTCCACGCTTGCGCTAATAGAAACGATAATAAATGTATGGAAATGACAAATCAGTCACGTGACATATGTCATTCCCATACATTTTGTGAAGATAATGTTACTAGGTGTACAGGCCCTGGGAAGAAAACTTACCTCGCTTACGCAGAAGGTGACTAGTTAAATTCGACCACAGTATAAGCGACGCGTATACATATATTTTCAAAATCTTTCAAACACCTTCTTAGTTGGTCCTTCGAACCTTCGTCCTTAGACCATGTATCATTAGGTCTCAAAATGAAACTCAAAAATATCTTTATTCGATTTGACTTTGAAATACTGATGATTTGAAAGTACTAACTAAATAATTTCAAATCGTCAGAATGACATCATTATACAGGATTATACATGGTACCGAGAGGTTCGGAAGGTTGCTTTTACTCAGAAGAACTAAGAAAAACGGTGGATCGAATACTTTGCACCGTTACCAATCCTCATTGCTAAGAGTGACAGAGCCGTGGAAATGACCTTCTCGACAGTAGATCACCCCTAATTCTTATCTATGGCGATGTTAGAAGCATCGTAAAAAATATTGTCGATGGTAAATAAGTAATGCGGGTTTTTTCTGACCAAAACTCGGAATTGCCGCATTTAAATAAAAAAAATACGCGGTAGTCAAAATATGTCTTTTTTTTAATTTTTGATGTTTATGGGTTTCGTTACAGTTGACGACCTGCAAGGAATACAATAGAATTGGGACCATATTTGTATGTATAGTGGCTGTATTTTACAATAATGGTTAGTGATAATGGCCTTGAAACACCACGTCGCGATTGCCAGTTGTAATTCAATTGTATCCACTTATATGATCATCATCACCATTGTGTGGAAGACCAACTGGCTGTCGACATGTTTATCCAATTAGGGTGTGTCCCACCGCGTCTCTGATTTCATTACTCTTACAACGATAATTAGGAAGTCATCTCCTTGAAATTATCTCATATTTGTTTAATATTGTTGGGGTCGGCACTTATTCAACCCGATGCGGCTGATCTTACACAAAGGCGATGGTAGTTGCATGTGTGACAATGAAGAGTCTTTTATTTGAAACGAGCGGACGTCACAGGGTTTCACCCGCGTAGTTCTCGTTCCCATGGGATTGCCAGGATAAAATATAGCCTATATTATTGGTGATAATGTAGCAATAAAATGGTGAAAGAATTTTTAAATTCAGACCAGGTATTTTTTTACAAACATACAAATCTTTCCTCTTTATAATATTAGTATAGACTAGCTTCAACCGCGATTCAGTCAAAATTCAAATTCAAATTAATTTAATCATAAATACTAATCTGAAATACTTTTAAATATTATAGCGCCGTCTAGTCCTGAACAAAGCAAAGCTTGTACTATGAATGCCAGACAGCGGATGTTATAAAAATATGCTGAATACCATAAAATACTAATATACAAATTAAATTATACATATACATTATAAAATTGACGTATTTAATTAGTTCGTCGAACGAACTAAGTATGAAAATGTCGACTTATAACCCAACTCATCCTCAAAACTCCTTTACGTTATTCTACTTCCCCATTCATCCGCATTTTTATTACTCACCACTCATCCGATATCTATACATCTATACAGAAAAAAGAAAATTTAAGGGTCTGTTTGTAATTCCAAATAAACAGCTATTCACAAAATTTATACGAAAGTATATGCGTGAATAATCCATAGTAAGACATAAATAAACAAATTTACATAAAAAAAAAATATCTGGCTGGACCGGAGCACAGCTACTTCATAATATTATCACCATTCACCATTCCATTCATATATACATGACCTTAATCGCAGCACATAATGAATTTACGTCCTTTGTGTGGGTTTGTATTCTTACAGTTAGTTCATTAGCAGAATTTCATTTATGAATACTTTTTTATTTGCGGAAGTAGGCTGAATGTAGTGTTGCTTTTATATACCGTATCGGCTTACAAATCCTATTGAGGTGTTTTTACTGGTACCTATCATTCTCAGCTTGTATTCTGACAATACCAGGGTAGTTGACTCACGGGGAAGCACGCTGGGTCATTGACATGTGACCTATCAATGTGACTGCATTGTTTCAACAATGTAAATATAATATATCCACGAGCGCTTAAGACGTTTGAATAAACAAGTACTAACCCTTGACACCTAGAATGCTACTACGCACGTTGTCTGATTTTTATGATTATTCAGCACCATCTACAGAGCTACCCGTCTGGGATCTGGGGACCAACTATCATCGTTTAAGCTTCTCAGTTTCGAGGTTTAAATTTACGGTACAAAAATGGAACGTCAAAGCTCGGAAGTTCTTAATACGCTCCGCTTAAACCGATGATGGTATGGGAATGTTTAAGTATATTATTATAAAATCCAACTTGGAACAAGATTGATTGATTTAAGAAACTTATCCAAACTGATAATGGGTATTATCAGTATTCCCCAAAATGGTAGGCAGAGGTAATAACAACACCCACTTTTCACCGAAGATGACCAAGTGCCAAGTGACAGATATGCGTCTCAGGCACTATGTACGTCTCTGAATTACTTCTCAGACATATGCATGTTTCCTCTCGATGTTTACCTTCACTGTAAAGCAAGTGGTGTGAAATCACTGCAGATAAGTTTTTTCGAAACACTCATTGGTTACAAGCCCCGCTGGGATTCGAACTTGCGTCGCTTGCGTAGCAGGCTCTCTTATCACTCTCTATGCTCACGCTTATATTCCACGAAGGGTTAGGCAGAGGTGTTCTTATCCCAGCTCTTGCGTTAAGCAATAGCGTTTGGGACGAGGCAGTTGCAATAATAATCATCTAGAATGGGACAACCAAACATTAAAATGGTAAGTATTTGTTTCAATTTAGCCACAATGGCTCAACCGTCCTCAACGTCATTAAAAAATAATTAATTGAGGCCAGTGTAAATGGGACTCAGTTTTCAGGATACAATGTGAAACACCTCTATAATATAGTAGTATATTATTCAACAATTTAGTAAGGTCTATCGTCTGAAAAAAAACATTATTTAATCAATAAATCAAAGACTTATCTACTTGTCAAGGCCAATCTAAGAACATAGTGTTTAGACACTTTTTTTGCATTGTTTTTCATTCTTACCACATTTTATATTACATACAATTCAACCTTCCTATAGCACAGTTGTTACAAAATGGTGGGATCATATCTGTTTCTCCAGTATAAGAAAACCTCTACTAAGCTAATCCTTGATCTAAAAGTAGTTCCTGCTCTTTTTGTGACACTGATTTCAAAAGGGATGGGCATAGTTCTAGTCCGAGCTTGGCCGTATCTTGATTTTAATATTGTTTTATAAAAAGGGGATTTGGGATCGATCCGCCCATGAGAGTGTGACTTATAATTTTATTCGACTTTGTCTGGAACGTCGTGTTTTTTGTCCAATGATGTATACTTATTGTAAAGCCTTTTTGTAGTTGTCATACAGCAGGTTCAGGATCAGGAAAAAAAGTTGCGACAACGTGACAGAACAATAAACGCGAGATTCATTACAATGCCATCATAAATATTGAGAAATAAATGATTCTCTTAAAAATTCGAAATTCCTTAGGATTCAAAAATAGAAATTAATCGTGTTTAACGGTGAAGGAAAATATCGTGAGGAAACAAGTATGTATAGTGCCTGAGACGGCAATGGAGCTAGACCCCACAAGCAGCACTTTGATTCAGTAGTATCTGAACATTTCCAATTAATATTGCATAGTATTGAACCCTAACGTTAAATCTTATTCGAACATGGCAACTTTTTTCGGTCTTAATACAGCTGTCAGTTTTAAAATTAGTTAACACAGTTTTTGCTGTAATTTAAATCTTATAAGTTCTTTTTTATATTCACAAAGAGTCACAAAAACTTCGATTTTGAGCTCACGTGCTTAGGACGGAACGTGAGCAGATCAGTAACCCCTATCACGGGTTTGTGACTGTTTTCGTAATCTATACTCGATAGTCAAAGACTATAACGATTGCCAAAGATGTTTAACGGGCAACCGGGACCGACGGATTAACGTGCTCTCTGAGGCACGGAGGGTGCAACTGTGCCACGAGCTCCTCTGGACTGGAATTGTTTCCATGGGCTTATAATATATATTTTTATGATTTATATTGTATTACTCAAATTTGTAAAATTATTTTATTGAAAAGAGTAGTTACTGAGTTTCTTCTCAGTAAAAGCAACATTCCAAACCTGGCGGTAGCATGTATAATCCTGTGTAATTGTGTCGTTCTGAGGATTTGAAAGTACTTTGCTAAGAGTTATCAAATAAAGATTTTTAGAATTTGAATTTGAATATGAAGTTATGTCGCGGAGAACCGCACAGCACGGCTAGTGAGATATAAAATACATGTTGTTTTATTTCCCAGAGTTATACTGGTATAACAAGTCGGTCGTGCGTCATTCGTATTTTTTTAAAGGCTTTATTAATTGAAGTATCCTAATCCTTATCCGATCTGTGAGATCATTGTAATATTTTATGACACACATTTTTAACTACATAGTGCAAGTCTAAGAATCAGGTTTTTACTTGAATTGTTTGGTTAAGGTCAGAAAATAACTGCCCAAGTTATAATCGAACTCACAGATCCACTAAAGCTACTCGATAGTAAAAAGCCCCTTGTTACTTAACGTGACTTGATCTAGGAAATATTTTTTAGAACACAATCCCTAAGCCTTGGTCGCTTGCAACGCGAGCGACGCAAGTTCGAATCCCAGTGGATCCTTAACCGATGAGTTTTTCCAAAAAACTTTTGTGCATTGATTTCATACCACGTGCTTGACGGTGAAGGAGAAGATCGTGAGGAACCTGCATATGTCTGAGAAGTAATTCAAAGACGTATTTATAGTGCCTTAGACAGCGATGGACTCATTATCTGTTACGTTGGCACTGAATCATTTTTGGTGAAAAGTGAGTGCAGTTATTACAAAACCTCTGCTTACCCTTAAGGTGTTGTGTAAAACAATATGTGATTCAATTCAGTCTTAACTTGATGGAACTATAGTCCTCGGAATAATTAATCATTATGTGAGCAGTTATTAAATAATCAACCCCCAATTCGTACTTAGAATGTACCAACTGAGAATGAAATTCTAAAACTACGTAATGTACTCAAAAAATAGGCCGTAAAAAAATTTAATGTTAAGGATTGATTTCATACATTTTTAAATCGACAAGTGTGGTACATTCTCTGTGCCGAAAATATTCTCCTAAAAAGTCTAGACCCTTTATAGCACACCTATATAGGGGGAAAATCAGTGGATAATAACTAGAATATTTTTTATACAAGGTTAAAAAACCAACGGGGAAAATGTTTTAATTTTATCTGTTACTTTGAATACATTTACGTAATGGAGAACAGGCTGGGACAGGAGCGGGCTAAACTACGCAGGACGGTAATTCCAGATGTATGTACGTCATGAGTTATAAAAATAGATGGGTAACCACAGAGCATATACGAAGACATTTTGTTTTACGTATAAAGATAAACAAGTGACGTGACGTTAAAATAACAGCTTCTTAAATAAAACAATATGAAAATAAATAAATGCGATAGGAACATAAAATAAAAAAAATCTGTCTGTTCAGATTGTTCCGGGATTTCTGATGATTGATTTATTGTTTAGTCTGCTTGTGTTTTCAGTAACTGTCGAAATCTATGTAATACAAAGTATACCACAAATCCCTGCTTATCCTATCGGGAAATACATGCGAGAAGTGAGAGGGGGCGAAGACTATAATATTTTAAATCGCTGAAACTACACGTGAAACCGCGGTGCACGGCTAGTTATAACGCTATTTATAAGATTAAAGCGCAGTTACTGTGCTATCTAAAATACGTGTCGCCCATCTTGTGAGTAAACAATTCAATAGTATGATTTGGCCGTGATCCTCTGAGCCCCAAGCATATGTTTCGACATGAGTCAAACTCGACGAAATTCGTTGCGTATTAACGTGGCATGATAAGCCGCCAAGTTTGGAATTCATCTCCTTTCGAAAAAGTATACGAAATACGTAACAAAATTCGTTAATGTTGATACAGCAAAATCTATAATATACTATACTATACGGGACACAGAAACATGGAATAACTGAGTCGTTCGCCTCGGAACCGTCTTACTGTTGTAATGTTTTAAATAGTAGTAAAATTATGTAATTTAAGTATCTGTCGTGAATTTACAAACCGCAGGGCTGTTGCAATAATAACGGGTAAGAATGCAATTTTAAATGAGCTTCGCCATCCAATTCACGTGATGATAAATGTATATAAATAGCATACTATAAGGAAGACTTTGTGTTTTTGCCTAGAATTAAGTAAATTACCGCAAAAAAATCATTTTTAATTGACTCGCGAAGTTTGCTAGCAAGCGTTAGTACATCTGATGGTACCGAGGAGGTATTAGTGCAATAATCTCCGGCCTCTCCCAGGGCGGTCGGAGTCCTTTTGAAGGTTTTTATTAAAAAATAATACGGTATAGTTAGTGTTGGAAGTCCACCAGCTAGGTGGCAGGAAACGGATAGCTCGGGCCATGGGAGAGACCTGAGGCACTTATGAATATCAAATATTTACCATGTCTAGCAGTGGACTTCTATAAAGGGTTGATGATGATGAATAATCAAATCTGCTTATGTAATTATAAGATAATGAAATCAGATGTTTTTGATGTTATTAAATATTAATATAATGTCTGGTTTAAAAGTTAACTTTTTCGCACGTCTCAAAGGTAAATTTTCAAAGTCGATTTGTTTGAAACAAGAACTTTTTTGTATTTAAGCGTCTGATAATGTTATTCATTATGCATTATTTATTTTTCTCTTTTCTGTGTTCGAAGGCGGTTCCTTTTTCTGTACAAATAATATAATTTATTTTCTGAATTCTGGTTACATACTTGTCTTACTAATTATCCAAAAATGTATACATCTATGCAGATAAATGAAATTGAAGTGTCCCTATTATTTTCTAATTAACAACTTTTACATACAAAAGTGTATACGGTACTAACATAAAATTATACAAGGAGGAAATTAAAATACCATTATTGAAAAAAATAAGGTTCGTTCCGCGAAATAAAGCCTCCCTTGAAAATATATCAACACGGGCGAGCTCTCGAAGCACAGCTAGTTTTTATAATAAAAATGTAAATTTCCAGAAAAAACCCTTCGGGCGATCCTTTTGAGTTTCTTGCTGGTTCTTCTCACAAGGCTAGTTTCCGAACCGGTATTAAATTTTCGACATTCATAAATGCCATACCAGGACCCAAAGTGAATAAATATTTTGCATTTTCATTTTCATTTTTCATTTATATAATCATAACATTTTGAACCATACCTAGCTTTAGCTGGTCCCAAATAATCTGTGTACAGGTATGAGCGCTCATTAGGCTTAACGATGTTTAATATGCTGTAGTCTTTTTTGTGACGCGACGCAAAAAACATGAGCAATGGGCAGTTATCCTTACTATTTTCGCCAAGCGCTCTTTACTCGTGACGGCATGTTTGCACCTACGCATCGAATATCCTCCTTAATATTTTTTAAGTCGGGTAAAATACTGAAGTATTACCATTAGTTATAGTGATGCGATTTCAAATCGTTTCAACTTTCAACTCAATCGTGGTAACCACCACAGAATAGAGACAAACATTTTACAGATTATACTGGCCTTTAGTTCGCTTCGGGTATTCGAGTGAGAGAGTCGCGTGTTGTGTTATTTTTTTATTACCTTCACAAACTCTCGTGTTATCGAATTAAACTGTTTACAATTACTATAACTTTTAATTCAACAGTTGGATTTGGTGTTTTTATAAAGGTATGTATTATCAAAACGTAGTTATCAGGTTTGTCAGTGAAGTAACACATTTCTATACCTTTAAGCAAGGTAACTGAACTCTTAATTCAAGGAGTTATGTTGCAGTTAGAAAGTTAACGTGTTTATATTTACGTGTGGTCATGTTTGTTTATATATTTGAAGGATATTTGGAAAGATGCGGATTATTTTGTGATATTGTTTTAAGTTTTATAAACATGTCAAAGTTCCTTGTATATTAAATTTAGTTTTTATTCAATAAATAACCTTCAGCTTTTTAATAATAGTATTTAATTTCGATCGATCAAATATTTGCCTATTTAAATAACTTATAATCCTGTACAGTGTAATTTTTAGTGTCCTTCTGACGATTTGAAAGTACTTTGTAAGAAGTCCATTCAAATAAAGATATTTTTGATTTAGAAATATTCATATTGATTTTAGTATTACTTACATTTTTGTTAAGTAACCTAATCTTTTTCTTTTTAATAAAGAGTTACAGAATTTTTTTAAATATTTTTTTATAATTAATTAATATATTCAATAATTTTTTGCGTATATAATCTGTGACGGTCATTATTAATTTCCCAATTATACTTATTCTAAATATGACTGACAGTTTAATTCATTTAACAATGCAATGATAATTAAATTCATATAACAATGCAAATGGAAACACCAAATCCACGGTAAAATTGCATTAAATAAAGCTGGAATTTACTTGTTTCTGAATCTGTTTAGTTGTTTATAAACAATGTGAAGTTTTTTTTCTATTTTAATTCTTTGAGGAAGATAATTAACATTAACGTGTTTTTTTAAAATAAAAAACTACTCACTCAACTAATATCCTCAGATAATCTCGTGTCGTTTGAAACTTAGAAGGTTATTATAGTCAAGGCGAAGTTAATGAATAGAGTCGGTTTTGTAATTATTCAATTAAATTTGGTAAATTCGGTTCTAAGATTTAAGTCTGAACCTTGCAATATATAAAATTACTAGATGTGCCCCGCGGTTTCATCCGCGCACTTACTTTTCTAAGTGGCTTTATTTTAAAATAAGACTAACATTAGTTACTCCTTGTAACATCGGCAACCCGCCAGTGAATGTCCGGTTAGTCACTTAATCCAGACTAAAGAATAGAAGGCGAAGAAAAAAACGAAGAAGAATCCTAATTAAAAATCTTCTCAAAAAAAAAACATCTAGTAATTTTATATAGGTATAGCAAAGTTCAGACTGAATTCTTAGAACTGAGTTTACCAAATTGTGGTATCTATATATATGCTTACGCCGATTGCTTATGCTTATCTATATATAGGGATAAGCAGAGGTGTTATTACAACAACACCCACATTTCACCGAATATGATCAAGTGCCAACGTGACAGAGGTTAAGTCCATCGCCGTCTCAGGCACTATACATACGTCTTTGAATTACTTCTCAGACATATGAACGTTTCTTCACGATGTTTTCCTTCACCGTAAAGCGCGTGGTGTGAAATCACTACACATACGTTATCAGAAAACCTCATTGGTACAGGCCCTGCCGGGATTCGAAATTGCGTCGCTTGCGTATCAGGCGACTGCTCAAACCCCAAGGGCACTATGGCTGTATCATCGCTTGTGTCGACTTGGTGAATAAGCCAAATTTTCGGTATGAACACCTAACTAGGAATATCTAACTTATAGATGCCAAGGCCCTGACATTGCTTGTGCTGACATAGTACCTCACATAATCGTTTTTTTATTAGTCTGAGACATTATGATTATGGGCATAGGTCAGAGCAAACGACGAGGAAAACATACATGAAATAATTACACCGTACATTCATTATAATGTCACTTTACTGCAGGTTAAGTAGTACGTATTGTTACGGTCGTGTGCGTAAATTAGTTGCCAAGATAATAGTTTTTTCTAGAAAAAAATACATTTGAATACCCACAGTTAGTCTTAAATTAGAAATAATGTAATATAGCACTCTAGATAAACATATTTTCATTTGTTTCATCTAAATCTATATACAAGTTCTACACTGTTAAATTCATGGGCATACTGGATTCCTTACGATACTTGCCTTCACAATGGTGTTAAGGCGACTTGTTTAACGTAGATTATTATGTAAATAAGTAGTTCCGTTTTTGTAAAAAAGATGGCGCTGTACACTTCTAAAACACGCTATTAAGAATCTCCTTTAGTTATGTATATAGTGTTCAAGTGGTCAAATCAATACCAGTTGTTTCGACAAATGGTTCGCCATTAAATACCAGAACTGCCCAAGTTACGGTGTTTTATTCAAACTAACCACGGTCTGCTCCAATTTATCTTGGCTCCCAGTCCTTAATTGTCATACACGACTTTTTCTTTAAAAGAAATACTTTGAAGCAAAAGATTTTGATGACTATGAGGATAACCCCTCGCATCAAAAAATAAAATTAAAATATTCAAAGCTAGCTGTGCCCCGCGGTCACCCTACTTACTCCTCGTAACATTAGCTGTCTGTCAGTGAAAGTCACGTTAAAATCGATCCAACCGTTTCGGAGATTAGCCTGAAGAACTAACATTTTATTTTAAAAAGCATTTCAAATTTTGCATATTCCGATATTACCTTCTCTTTAAGCTGTCAATAAATTCTCACATAAAATGCTGAGTCTCCTCTTGAATAAGGTTAATATACCCACGATTTCACTCCACAGCTATGAAATTTAATTTGCATCTAGAAAAGCTGAAGCACTAATTCTTTAATTAATTACATACGAACGTAACGTCGTTACGCGAATACATTCTGGGAAGACGGGAGCATATATATAAAAGAATATTGTAATTTTTTTCAACTATAATTAAATTAATTAATTAATTATTTAATATGCTCACGCCATCCCAGAAGGGTCCCCGAAGGGGTAAGCAGAGGTGTTGTAACAACAACACCCACATTTCACCGAATTAAATCAAGTGCCAACTTGACAGAGGGCGAGTCCATCGCCGTCTCAGGCACTATACAAACTTACTTTTCAGGCATATGCAGATTTCCTCACGATGTTTTCCTTAAAGCACATGGTGTGAAATAACTGCACATAAGTTTTTAGAAAAACTCTTTGGTACAGGCCCCGCAGGGATGCGAACTTGTTTCGCTTGCGTAGCCGGCGACTGCTCAAACCCCGAGGCCACCACGGCTTTTTTAAACTATTTTATATTTTCCATTTATTTTTTTTATTTAAATAAGCGTTCCTTCATTGGTACAAAAATATACGATTTTGATAGTGATTAGAATTTGCACTTGAATGTATTTGTGTTTCTAATAAACGTCTTCTCGGTTATGTGACAGAGAAATTGTTACGACATTGCCTTTCCTAACAGTCACATCACTAACCCATTTCCGTTCTAAAAACACTTTAATAAGTATTATGTAAAATCTGTACCCCTATCACGGGTTTGCAACCGTTTTCGTAATCTATACTCGCTAGCGTCACTCGCAATATTTGTACGAGATATTTTAGTTCTTCACGTCACCGCTGGGAGTCGCTGCACAATTTCTCATACTAATATTCGGCGGAGCCACTAGCGAGTATAGATTACGACGGTGGCAAACCCGTGATAGGGGTACTGTACTTTGTTCGCGACTTTGCCTGTCTGGGACACTGTGTCCGGTCATCGGTATCGATGTGAGTAATAAAATAAAATTCAATCTATTTTATCGGCAAATCAACCATTAGACGACGTCACTACATAATATTTTCGCCCCAATCATAATTTAATGGCAGCCATTTTATTTAATGTTATAAATCTACTGAAACATGATTTCGAGTGCAAATTAAGACCCAAAAAAATTAAAAAGACATTGTTAGTCATTGTATGCCGCGTTACCGAAATAGAAAGGTTCATGAGCCGTCGTGGTCTCGGGGTTTGAAGAGTTGCCTGCTAAGCAATCGACGGAAGTTCGAATAAAGACGGCGATGGACTCACCCTCGGTCACGTTGGCACTTAATCATAATCGGTGAAATGTGGGTGTTGTTGTTACAACACCCCTGCTTACCCCTTCGGAGACCCTTCTGGGGTGGCGTGAGGATGTTTATTTATTTATAAGACAATATGGTAGGAATTGTGAAATTTCAATAAACAATTGCGTTGCTCTGTAAACAAAGATTTATTTTACTATTTACACATAACAATATTAACAACATTTAACTAAAATCATACTATCTTAACTGTACACAAAGAAACGACATTTAAAGTTTATTCTTTAAATTAGTTAATTCCTTTATATTATTTTATCAGCCCAACGACTCCATTTTAATGTTAGTTCTGTCTACTTGACACAATAGCTGTTTAACCAACCATGTAGGCTGTCATTACTCATAGCGACATCTATACGTTAAACAGATCAATCAAGAACACTGTATACCTCTGTATATTCTTTACATCTCCCCTCCCAATGAAGAAAATTTTCACAAAATTTTTACAAACTAATTAAAACTTAATCATAACTTGTTATAATATATGTACAACAAAAAAAAAACACTTCTAGTATTAGGTAAATCTTGGCATTTTCGCTTTATGTAGGGATTGGTATAAGCTTAGTGATATGAAACAGTATTTCTTTACATATTTATAAATGTTTCATAAGCTGTACGTGAAAGATTAAGTTTTAGAGATTTGCTGTTTTACCATTATTGATTTTTAAGCCTATGTTCGATGTAGGGATATAACAAACATTATTATAATAATCTCATGAAATGCGTTTCGATTTCACACGTACTTTGTTTGAGAACTCCAAAGGCTGGAATTTACTCCAGTCCATGGAATCAACATTTTATTCCATGCGGCAGTGTAATCAATCTTATTGGCACCCTCCCGCGCGCCAGACAGCGCCATTCGGGACCAGTTTTTTTTAATTCAGGTTTATATATTTTTTTGGTGCATACAAAAATCCTGTTATTCGAAAAATTTTGGCTGTAACTCAATGTCAATTTTTTTTGATAATTTATAAATACTTAATTGGTATTTAATGAAAAAAATCTAATATATCATGCTATTGAAATAGGATAAGACAAATTATTAAAAAAAAAAAGTAATAAATAAGGACACTCGAGACAGCGATATTATGGTTTATATTTCTTTTGTGTGAATATATTTTATAGTTAAGCTATTAAATTAATCTAATACATAATTAACAACATTACTTACTTTATTTCTTTAAAACTAATGTGTGTATGAGAGCTGCATTACTTTAAAGATAAGTTAAATATAATATTCTAAGCCTTCTTCTTGATCCATACATTAAATCGAATTGTTTATTTGTAATTCCAAATTCACAGTTTTTTACTAAATGCATATGATAGTTTATACGGTACATAATAAAATATGTCGGTATGACTGTCCGTTTCGGGTTTCACTAGCATATAGCTATGGCATTACTACAAGCCAATTCTTTGACATTCTCATAAGTGCCTAAACTGAATAAAAAAAATTCTTTTTCAATGCTTGTTTCAATTTTACCATCACAGCTATCAAATATTATTTGTATTACGTTATCTGTGTTACGTCAATATTAATTATAAAATAAGCCATTCACCTTGCTAATACAACTGCCATATCCGAATGACCCCCAAACCATACCGCTACGTGTATAAGCTAAAATACCCACAGTACAAAATTTGTCAGTATTAAATATTTTCCACATAAGTATTTAACCTCATAGCCTTCGGGTCTAGCAGGAAAGACGTATTGCCATTTACATATAGTCATGTCATTAGATTCATGTAGCAAATGTTGTGAACAATAACCTGCTTGATGAGCAAAATCAGATTATTTTTAAGTTTTTTATGTATCTACCTACATCTATTTCTATACAGATAAATAAAATTAAAGTGTCTGTTTGTAATAACATCTTTTCACTAAATGCATATGAAAGTATATACGGTACTAACTTAAAGAAACAAATTTTCAAAATTCTTCCCTGTCTGTTTGTTCCTGGTAATCTCTGAAACGGCTGGACCAATATTTACGGGACTTTCACTGGTAGGTAGCTAATGTTACAAGAAGTAACTTAGGCTAGGTTGATAAAAAAAAAGAAAAATAAAACATTAAGGGTTCCGCGGGAATCAAATTAAATCTACGTGGATGAAACCGCAGGACACAGCTAGATTAATAAAAAATATGGTACATACTATTTAACTTTCGTTGCGGCGCCGTTTTTTGACTTTATACTATATATATAATTTATTACTTCTGTCACTGGTCGGGAAAAAAAACAATCGTGACAAACCTATGCACATGCGTTAAACATGTTCATGACACGCGAGGGGCGTCATTCGCAACGAATAGGTTAAGATAAAAAAAAAGCATCCTTATGGCTCCAAATTATTTTAGGTTCAACTGCGTTATTCTGTAAGGTTTCTTAACATCGAACTGGATGTCGATTGTCGGTTCATAGGATGTTGATACTAATGATTAATACATAGACAATAAAGTTTATTTTCGTATCTTTGAGTCCGACACTCGACGTCGAGTGAGACGCTAAGATCTGTACAGAACAGGTTACTTCACGAGCTTTACGGTGAAGGAAATTGTTGAAAGTGATTTCGAAAATGATTGGCTACCGAAACTCAGTTGGTTGTCCAACTGCAAACAGTTCTATCTGGCGGACTTTAAGCTTAGATGTCACCTTTGCAGTAAAATAACACACAAGTGCCTTTTCAATTCACTAAATAAGGCCACATTGCTCGAAGGACTGATGGCAGCTGGGGCAGTAGAGTTCTCGAGTGGAGACCACGTACCGGCAAGCGCAGCGTAGGTCGCCCCCCCGCGAGATGGACGGACGATCTGGTCAAGGCCGCGGGGACCCGCTGGATGCAGGCCGCTTCCAACCGGGTGAGGTGGAAATCATTGGGAGAGGCCTATGTTCAGCAGTGGACGTCCTATGGCTGATATGATGATGATGATGAAATAAGTAACCAACCAAAATGATTCTTCATATCAATCGACCATATGCAGTACGTTATCGCTTGACACATATTTGTGTGATAACTGTTCGCCGTCTCAACTGCTGATCGTGGCGTGAATCATAGTAATTTGTACAAATGAACATTTTCTAATTTAGTTTTAGAAATCATAATTGGAAAGTCTATGCAGAATAGAAGACAAGTTCTTCCCAAGGGGGGAGGGGAAGCTAAAACTGGGGTCTTACCATTATCGGTTTAAGAAGAGCGTATTAAGATCTTCTTAGTTTTGAAATTTCATTTTGATACCGTAAAATTAAACGTCAAAGCTGAGAAGTTCTTAATACGCGCTGTTTAAATCATCGTTGGCCCCCCGATGGCTTGACAATGAAGAATGCTCTCTATATAAGCCGGCAAAGGACAAGAATTCGATTTGTCATAAAGTAAAAGGCAAGGGTAAAAAAAATGGAAGAGGGTGGATTTTATCTGAAGTAACTCAGACCCGTTTAGATAATTTTATAGATTCCACTAGTAATCACATACCAACACAATGTACGATTCTGCTATATGGATTGTACTTCATGAATAAGGATTGCTATAAAAGCAAAGAAGTTCTTACTTCTTTGCTTAGCACTTGTAGTAGCACTTGGGGCCTTACCATAGCCTCTTATTACCATGATAGTTTTACTCTTATTATAAGACAGATGTTTATGACGTGTATAAGTCTGTCACTGTCACACAGCTAAACTAACATTGCAATAAGAGCTCATGGTTGGGCCCCTAATTATTTTAAAACTAATGTGCCTGCGGTTTCACCCGCGTAGATTTAATTTGATTCCCACGGAAAAATAAATATTTTTTTAAAATAAAAGTGACCTTAGTTACTTGTAACAGTTACCTGCTAGTGAAAGTCTCGTTAGGTCTAGCCCTTTCAGAGATTAGCCAGAACAAACAGATAGACACACAGAGAACAATTTAAACATACATGCATACATATGCTCACGCCTGTATTCTCCGAAGGGGTAGGCAGAGGTGTTCTTATCACAACACCCACTTTTTACCGAATTTGATTAAGTGTCAACGTGACAGATGGTGAGTCTATCGCCGTCTCAGTCACTATACATACGTCTTTGAATTACTTCTCAGAAATATGCAGGTTTCCTCACGATGTTTTCCTTCACCGTAAAACACGTGGTGAGAAATCACTGTACATAAGTTTTTTAGAAAAACTCATTGGTACAGGCCCCGCTGGGATTCGAACTTCCGTCGCTTGCGCAGCAGGCGACTGCTCAAACCCCGAGGCCACCACGGCTCCACTGAACAATTTTAAAATTGTTTTTTTTTTATTACACTACCGTATACATTTTCATATGCATTTAGTGAAAAGCTGTTAATTTGGAATTACAAACAAACAATTAAATTTTATATATGTATAGATATAATACATATAAGTACAGCGCCATTTAGTCCTAGACTCAGAATAGCTTGTACTATGATTATTATACAACGGTTATAATACATATATCATAAGTATATATCATATTATACATAAATATTGAAGGCAGCATGTTAATTGATGCCATTTATTTAAAGTATTTTGTTTTTATCTATTGGAGCGTTCACCGAAAACAGAATGATAAATTTTCGCTGAAATGTATGTCACGTTCTGTTTTAATTACCTTGACTTTTGAATGTATACGCTGTTTGACCGAGGCTTATCTTCTTTGGTTTAGATTCACAGTCTAGCTGCCAAATTAGGAAATCATAGACATCGTGGACTTCCTAGGAAATAAACGTGTTAGGAAGAAGACTTCTTGACAAGTAGACGAGTAAGACAGTAGACCACTTTGGAAAGAGAAATGATAGGAAAATAAGTTCTAGCTGAAAAAAATCGAAGGAATCCAATGGGTTTATCTACATATTTTTAAAAATTTAAATTTTTTTTCTAAACTATATCTAGACATTCGCGGAAAAGTTTTACTTAAGCTCATCGCCATTAAATAAATAAAAGATAGAAAGAATGTTCTTATTGACAGAATTGTTCTTGTCATTGACAGTTCTTATTGACTGATTTATATCAACGAAACAGCCTAACCTACTGGTGGTATAGACATTCAATTTGGTCAGCGTCTTCTTTATGAGGTGTATTTAAGTATGTACTACAAACTAATTTTCGAAAATCCACCCCAAAGGCTGTTAAATGGCAAGTGTATATGTGAAATCTTACAGTCACGCAGGCGAAGCTACGGGCGCAAGCTACATAATCTATACATCTATATGGATAAATAAAATTGAAGTGTCTGTTTTTTAATTCCAAAATAACAGCTTTTCGCTTAATGCACATGAAAGTATACACGGTACTTATAATGAAACACATATTAAAAAAAAATGTGTCTGTCTGTTTGTTTTGGCTAATCTCCGAAACAGCTGGACCGATTTTAACGGGACTTTCACTGATATATACCTAATGCTACAGGAAATAACTATGCTACTTTTATTTCCAAAAAACATTTAGATTTCCACGGGAATCATAAATCTACGCGGGTGAAACCGAAGAGCAAAATTAGTAATATTATTAAAAAAATTTGGAGGTTCGCATCATAGCATCGTATAGTTTCGAGTTATTTGTCATATAGAATAAATATTATTAGGTATACGTCGATATATTTAGCAATAACTGAACCTGTGTGTTGATAGTCTTTTCAAAAGAAATTATATGAATAATAATCATGTATTTACATGAAATATGGTTACAAAAGATGTTGTTTAAAATTATAGGTACATAGCATATTTCACCCAATTTGGGTATGTAAATATTAATAAAATATTAATAGTTGTAGTCCACTAAGTACTGTTACATTTTACCATTGTTTATTTAACTATGACAGCTATTTACATATGTAGTTGAACGTGTGATAAGAAGCAACGGAAGGCTTCTAGCATATCCACACCACGATAATTCTATGTGTACAGAGTAATAAAACAAATAGATACTAAAACCATACTTAACTTGCTAGTTTGTCTTTGAAACCCTTATATTATAGACCCGAATGTATGTTTGTTAGTTTGTCCGTATCTACTAAGATAATTGTAAAGTAATCTCTCTAGCTCTATAGTGTTAGGTCGGCATCTGCCGCGTTATTCACAAATTCTCAGCGTCGAACTCAACAAACGTTGGTTTTAATTATGGAAAATTGATACATAATACATGGAGGATAAGGTTCAATTTCGGTTCTCTAACCGACACTCGACGACGAGCGCATCGCTGAGAAACCTTAGTGAATAAGCTGGTCTTACCCGAATCCTTTAATAATCTGGCTCTAGTTTCCAGATTTGCTTATGTTGCTAAGACGTCTGATTGATAGGGTTTTTATAATTGGCAACGAATGTATTCATGGTGTAATAGTTATAAAGGTAATCATCATCATCATTATTTCAGCCGAAGGTTATTCAAATGTTGACCTCCCTGATCGATTTTCACAACGATCTATTAAATGCCAGCTCACCAGCGCCACTCGACGTAGTGCCACTCGGCGTAACGCCACTCAGCGCAGAGAGAATCGGCGTCAAGTCCTATAATCGCTTATTTATAATATATATATATATATATTATGTTTAGCGTTGTAATAGTGACACATTTATGTGCGTCTCATATATATGTATCATGAACATTGTCAATAAGAGGTCATGGTATAGAGCCTAAGGTCGTCCGCGCATCATGTAGGGGGGCCGTCCTATGCTGTTCTTAAGAGCGTGGTATAATTATATAAAAAATTAATGCATGCTTTTTATAGTAATGGTGGCAAACACACGTACATTCCGCTTAATGGTCAGCCTCATAAATAATGGATTGTTGTATGAAATAGTGAAATTTGTCTTTAAAAAAAGAGCTGTGGTGGATCTCAGCGGCCTGTACCAATGAACTTTCTAAAAACGTATGTGCAGTATTTTCACCCCACGTGCTTTACGGTATGACGTATGTATAGTGCCTGAGACGGCGATAGACTTACCAACTGCCACGTTCGCACTTAATCGTCATCAATGAAAAGTGGATATTATTATTACAACACCTCTGTTAGGTGGGTCCAGGCATGATCCTGTATATAAGTCTTTCACTAATGCTAGCACATCGTCTCCACTAATCTCTCGCTCTTATGGAGCATTATGAATCCCGTTTTGTAACAGCACGAGCAAAACCCTGGCATATAGTTAGTGTTATTTAATTCTTAAGTAAGCCAACACTATGTTTCACAAGTTGTTGCACCAGGTTGCGTAACGAGTGTAAACTAATACCTTTGTTGTGCACTCACTTAAGATTTGTATAGAATTTGCATACATCTGTCAGTTAGTAGGCCTTCTTTGCATATCAATAGGCTGGAATGTTGCTTGAAACATTTAAACGTAAATCTTAAGTAGTTATAATTATGCAATTTTTTTCGAATGGATTAGACTCCGATGAACCTCATTTTTATAATCTGTTGAAAATACTTGACCAGTTTTCAATAGACAAGAAACATGAACAATATTTCCTTCTGTACTCCCGTTCTCATCCAATTTCATTTGCGTTAATATTCTACATTATATCTCTATCAGTCGGTTCTACAGGTATGGATGTATTGACTTCCTCTCTAGCCATATCATTTATATCCTCTACCCATCGTTTTTTTCTCATAAATACCTGTTTTTCACTGACATTCTCCAATTTCATACTGTCTACACGCTCTCACCCACATGGTACTAATTCTCGACGTTTATATACTGGATTTCTTATTATCAAGTTTGGAGCAGTACCTAAAAATTTAGGCCTCATTCAATAAATCTGATACTCAGAATGTTTACATAAGCATTCTTTACTTCACATATGACGGCAAAGTTATATTACAAACTGGCTGTGTCCCGCGGGTTAACCCGCTTATACTTAACTTCACGTTTTTTTTAAAGTAACTCCCTGTAACATTAGCTATCTGCCAGTGAAAGACCCGTTCAAATCAGCCAAGCCGGAATAAACAGATAGACAAACAGAAAAAAACTAATTATGGTTTTTATGTGAGTACTGTGTATAAATCCATATGCATTTAGTGACAAACTGTTACTTTGAATTTACAAACATACACTTTAATTTTATTTATCTGCATAGGTATAGACAAAGGTGACCAGGGGCCCAACCATGAGTTCTTAGTGCAACGATAGTTCAGCTGTATGACAGTGACAGATGTATTAATGTCATATACATCTGTCTCTTAATGAGAGTAAAACTATCATGGAAATAAGAGGTCATGGTATGACTCTAGCTGTTACGTTACCATACATACCTTATATTACGAATACTTCAACATTTTGTAGGAATGATTAAATACAATGATACAGCGAAAAAATAAGACAAATAAAATATTTCGGCAACTTATGAAGAGGTGTAATTTATTGCACAAGGTACATTTAGAGGCTTCACAACATTGGAGGCATAGTACGAGAATGACAACAGTAGCGTAACAATTTAAATCTATGGCAGTAGATAATGATCTTTCTGTCCGCACTTACATGCACGCAACGTAATCATTAGGAAATCTACTTGTATTTGTTAGACGTATACTAAATGTATAAAATTTACAACTAAAACATTAGATCTATAATACCTGTCTAAAAACTTTTGTAATGACTAGAAAACAGTACAATCCTGAATATACCCCAGCATTATTTTATATATCAGTCCGAGGAAAGCAGAAAAAAATAATAATAGCAGATTTATAATTGCAGATTCGCAAATAAAATTTCAATCAGTGGTATGAAGAGGAAATGATAAAACATCCTCGTACCACTAGCTGCTCGTGTCGGTGGTACGCGCAAATGAAATTTCTGTCAGTTGCACGAAGAGGAAATTTAAAATCCTCGTCGTACCATTAGAGGCGCGAGTTGGTGGTACGACAAGGAGGAAGTCGAATAATAGTAAATTTATAACACAAATCTTTCCATTTTTATGATTAGTTGTAAACAAAGAAAGCTAACCAACATGTCTGTCCAATCTTCTATTGGTAAATGAGTTAGGTACTGGATAGAAGCCTACTGGGGCAATGACTGGCAACAATATATATTAATATTATATAAAAAAATGCACACAGATTATTATGAACTTGACACCGATTCGTGTCAAAGTCATGTCTATCTACTTTACATAATTTATCATACAATATACGAGGCTGAATATTTTGCACGACCGATTGTAAATCAAGTTAGGAATTCTCTTCCTAGTTCGTAATTATTATAACGTCAGGGATTCTCAACATTTTTTAAACCTCTCCGACTTTTATAAAGTCTCGATGCTTTGCGCTTCTTACCTATACTTAATATACTTATTACTTATTTACTTATAATATTATATAGAGGAAACATTTGTGAGAAAGTATGTTTGCATTGAATGGGCTCAGAAAGTACTGGACCGCTTAGAAAAAATATTTCAGCAATGGATAGCTACAGCGAGTATTATAGGCTATATTTAATCCCACGGAAACGAGAACTACGCGGGTGAAACCGCGTGACGTCCCTAATAAAACCCTGATACACCTCACTAATAAAAAAATATCCTACCTAAAACGCTGTTGGTGCAAATATTTGTAAAAAAATATATAGATAATTTAATGAAAAGAACATACACATTACGATGTTCGAAAAGCAATTGTTATTACTCGTATGATCGTTATATATCTGCCAGAAACCAAGCCGTATTAATTTTAATACTTTATTTTAGGTTATGATTTCGTGTAAAAACCTGAATATAGTCACACATAGGGTTCGATCTGATGCCGAGTAGTGCTGAGACCAAAAAAAAAAAAAAAATAAGTACTGGGATTCCCAACCACACTGAAAGACCCAAAGTAAAATTAACTTTTCAAAGAGGTTGCACGTCGTCTAGTTGTACAAGCGGGCTGGGGCTTTTCTCGCTCAGAGAATCAGCATTGCTATTCAACGTAGCAATACTGCCAGGCTTCTTGGCACGATCCCAAGAGACCGATTTAGGCCAAGTTTTCTACTTGTAATTAGTTTTGAGTACCTGTTCCTTATATAAAAATGTAACAAAAATATTACATTATGAAATCTTTACAACAATATTCTGACATTGAAAAGGTTGAGAAGGACTGCCCTCGGATATCGTAACTAAATGGAAGGAACTTAACATTTGATTGCCGATTACATTTTAAATCGTTTTGGTAGCATATTAACGGCCAAATATAATCGCAATTTCGACCTAGCTCTTAATAGCGCTAAAATAGTCATAATCTTACCAAATTAATAAATACCATTCCTTAGTTATTAATTTTTTGAAGCACGTTGGTATGGTGCTCATGTATAAATAAAATATCTAAGTATTATTAAATGAATACTTTTTGAGGTATTTTGTTACTAATAAACAAAAACATTTATTTAAATATGTATAATGTTTTTTATCTAAATGCAATAAAATCAGACATTATCGCCTATTTTTGACACAAATATATACTTATAGTCTGTTTTCAATCACAAATTAACATCTTTTCACTAAATGCATATGTTAGTATATGAGCTATTTACACAAAAAAAATATTTCTTACATTCTCTCCATCTGTCTGGCTGTGTGTCCGTTTGTTCCGGACATTCTCTTAAACGACTGGATAATACTTTGATAATTTTAACGGGACTCTAATCGGCAGATCTTACAGGGAGTAAATTTAGGATATCGCGAAATAAATCAACGCGGGTGAAACCGCGAGGCACTGCTAGTTTATTAATAACCAATAAAGAAATATAAGGAGTAGCTATGAAAATTTGTAATGTATTTTTTGCCAAATAAAAATTATTTTAAAATACAGTGTTTTTAAATCTCTATAATTTTATTTTACAGATTAAAAATGTCTCCTACTTACTAAAACAGAAGATGTCTACGAGCCTGGAAGCGCCGAGCGGACCTAAAGCGCTGGGTCGAGCGCATCTGTCCCATTTACCTCAACGGCCACCGATCAACTTGAGTTTCCAAGATCTCACATACACTGTGCAGAGTGGGAAAAGTAAGTATCTGTTACGTAAATAAAATAAAATAAATATGCTCACTTCATTTTTATTTTATATATCCCATGTATTTAAGAGCCGTGGTGGCCTCGGTGTTTGAGCAGTCGCCTGCTACGCAAGCGACGCAAGTTCGAATCCCAGCGGGGCCTGTACCAATGAGTTTTTCTAAAAAACTTATGTACAGTGATTTCACACCACGTGCTTTACGGTGAAGGAAAACATCGGGAGGAAACCTGCATATTTCTGAGAAGTAATTCAAAGACGTATGTATAGTGCCTGAGACGGCGATAGACTCACCATCTGTCACGTTGGCACTTAATAAAATTTGGTGAAATGTGGGTGTTGTGATAACAACACCTCTGCCTACCCCTTCGGGGAACACAGGCGTGAGCATATGTATGTTTATATATCCCACAAGTGTCACCGAAAAACCTCTCGATAAACATTGTGTCATCATAAATGTAGGCCACTATTGCCTAAACTAAGATAAGTATGATAATAAAAATAACACAAGTGTGCAAAATTGTGCACTTATCAACGTGTTATCGCGTCAGAACGGGGTCGTTTGGTTAACATACGACATATCCGTTGTATGCTAATTTGTGTCACAGTACAAAACAATATTGATTTACGAGTACCTTTTGTTTCTAATACACCGTAAAGTATTTAAATATTTACCGACCATATTCAAATGAAAATACATAAATGCATACATACGCTCACGTCCGTACTTACAGAATGGGTAGGAAAAGGTGAAAAATGCCTTTCTAGTTCATTTGAGCGCGTGTTTTAATAATTACCAGCGGACGTCACGCGGTTTCACCCACGTAGTTCACTTTCCCGTGAGAGTACGGGAATAAAATATATTTGGTTTTTTAAATAGATTTTTTGAAATCGGCATAATATTTTTTGAGTTTATTCATTGCAAACATACACACAAAAATACAAATAATATAATAAATAACTCTTTAAAATAGTAGTGCAGATATTAGTATAGATAACATATGAATTATGTTTCAATATTTATACATGAAAAATAACGTTATCTAGTAGGGCTTGGGAAGTACCTAGTGTGTGAGAGAGAAAAGATTAATTATTTGTTTCTTTTTGCATTGACTCCAAAACTACTGGTATGATCTTGAAAATTCTTCCACTAATGAATAGCTGCATTATCAGCAATTAACATATGGTTTATTTCATTCTCATACTTCTAAGGGAACGGAAACTACACGGTTATAGCAGCGTGACGTCCTAAATAGATAAATTCAGTTTATAGCGGTGATCAATGCATATTCGTCGCAGTTCAATTTTTTTAAGGTTATTCTACACATGCATATGCCCACGCCTGTATTCCCCGAAGGGGTAGGCAGAGGTGTTGATATCACAACACCCACTTTTCACCGAAGATGATTAAGTGCCAACGTGACAGATGGTGAGTCTATCGCCGTCTCAGGCACTATACATACGTCTTTGAATTACTTCTCAGGCATATGCAGGTTTCCTCACGATGTTTTCCTTCACCGTAAAGCACGTGGTGTGAAATCACTGTACATAAGTTTTTTAGAAAAACTCATTGGTACAGGCCCCGCTGGGATTCGAACTTGCGACGCTTGCGTAGCAGTCGACTGCTCAAACCCCGAGGCCACCACGGCTCACTTTATTAAGGTTATTCTAATTATAATATTATCTCGGCTGTTTGGAGACCTGAATACTTTCGTATTTATAGTTCACTAGGGACCTAATAAACGTATTGGTCTTCACTGCCGCGTTATTCCGTAAGGTTCGAACTCGACGTCGAGCGTCGGCGTCAATCATCCGAAATTGTTACATAATACATAGACGATAAAGTTCAATTTCGTGTCAATAACGAGCCGTGCTCGTCCCCTTACATTTTTGAGATGTCAACTCGTCCCGTGATATATCTAAACTACTAGAACTTCAGTAGTATAAAGAGGTGGCTTCAATGTTTTTCGACTATATGTCCGTATCCGCGTCACATTTATACAAGGACCAATGGGCACTTATATAGGGGACAAATGTACAACTTTTATTCTAGGGGACGAATAGTGGGGGCCCAGTGGGTCCTGCCCCTTATAGTATTAGCCGGTTTCGCCGACAATAAATGGAATAATTTAGTTCCATAAAATACATGTTTAGCCTAAACTTGTTTAAAGTTGTTTGAAGAATTATAATTTATGTGACGTCGGTCAAGTACACATATCAGATTTTTTTATATATTTAATAATCGGACTTTAGCATACTAAATGACGTCATAACATTAATACCACGCTATAGAACAATTCGATATTTACTTCCTCTTGTGATCTCTTGTTGAAAAAGTTAATTACATAAGGTTTATCCGAGCGTATAGAATTATATTGAGTAATTACCTTCATTAGCTATTTTTTAATCTTCTCAAACAAGCTAAAAGCCCACAACAGACAGTGCTATACTACTCGTAGATATATTTATAATTACTATGACCAAATTAATAATATTTTTCAGAAAGGTCAATTTGCATTGTATGTGGAAGACGCGAAAGAAGTATGTAAGGATCGTAGCATGTGGTAAACGTTAGTCTCTGCCTACGCCTATGGGATACATGCGTGAACACATATATATATATGTATACAGGGTATGGACTAATGTGCAGCTTAATCGTATAACGGTTTGTTTTAGAAAATTTTTCGTTCGATTTATGATTATATTTTCCAATAGGAGTGAAGTCGCTGTTAAAAGCTATATAATATTATATTATAGCACCGTCTGATGTGGCCTCTAGTTTCTAAGTTATATTTACTGCTTAAATTTATTTTACCAACGGATATTAGATATGCATACATATGCTCACGCCTGTATTCCTCGAAGGGGTGGGCAGAGGTGTTGTTATCACAACACCCACTTTTCACCGAATTTGATTAAGTGCCAACGTGACAGATGGTGAGTCTATCGCCGTCTCAGGCACTATACATACGTCTTTGAATTACTTCTCAGAAATATGCAGGTTTCCTCACGATGTTTTCCTTCACCGTAACGGATATTAACATAGCAATACAAGTCTAACACAGTCTATTAATGTATACGCATACCAAATACTTCATATAGTAACGGTTACATTTAAACACATTCTCTATCAGACAGGAACAAATAAGTTTAAGTTTCTTGACTTATTTTATTAGGTACTTCTCAAATAATTCTGGGAAAATGTTTGCGCTTACGTATTTGTCTTGCAAGTACTTAAACCATGTTGTTGTAGCAGGGCAGGCAGAGGATTTCTAATAACAACACCCACTTTTCACCGAAGATGATTAAGTGCCAAAGTGACAGATGGTGAGTCTATCGCCGTCCAGGCACTATACGTATGTTTTTTAATTACTTCTCAGACATTTGCAGCTTTTCTCACGTGATGTGAAATCAGTGCACTCAAGTTTTTAGAAAAGCTCATTGGTAGGCTCACAGGCCCCGATGAGATCCGAACATGCGTCGCTTGAGCAGGCGACTCAATCCCACGGATATCACGTAAATTCAAACCATAAATAATATACCATGCCTCTGCTCAGCTCCCCAGCGCGCGCAACAGCAACGTCCTAAGCCGAGGTCCGAGCCCCACTGTGTGGGGCCCTTAGCTGTGTTGCTTGAAGGTTTACGCCTGGCTGGAGGCTTTAACTAGTCTCGCCATTGCCCGGTTAAGCAGAAATGACTCCCGGAGCTAAATCTGCAAGAGACACTACGCAAAAAAAAAAATCTGATCCGTGGTTCGCCAAGCATGACGCCTGGCTCTAAGATTTTCCCTCTGCTGGGGATGAGCATGATCACTCGCTCTCCTTAAATATGTATAAATACTCCTGTATTCATTCCATCTTAACAAAGTCACAGGCCATAAAAGCTAGTTTAAATTTTTTTTTTCAAACCGAATAACTTCATAATAAAGATTCCTATCAAATTTTAATGGAATAACTCCATAACTTATATCTGTCTTGGACGCGGATTCGTATAAAAACTAGAAGCTAAATTTTACACTTAACATTTAAAAACGAAACGAATAAAAATGATCATCACGTGAACAGATCATCAATGAATCAAAAAGTAAATGATTGTTAAATTATAACGCGTCAGGTATGATAAAAAAATATTAATCTAATATCTACGTACGAAGAGCCGTGGTGGCCGGGGGGATTAAGTAGTCGCCTGCTACGCAAGCGACGCAAGATCGAATCCCAGCGACCTGTGCCTATGAGTTATTCAAAAAATTTGTGTCCAGTGATTTTACACCACGTGCTTTACGATGAAGGAAAACTTCTTGAGGAAACCTGAGATGTAATGCAAAGACGTATGTAGAGTGCCTGAGATGGCGGTCACGTTGGCACTTAATCATCTTTGGCTAAAAGTGGGTGATAACAGTACCTCTGCCTACTTACCCCTTCGGGGAATACAGGCGTGAGTACATGTATGTATATACGTGAGCACAAGTTTTTTCTAAACCATATCTTATTTAAGACAATAGTCAAGCCAGCTGAAGACAAACGGAAAAAAACATTGATTAATTAATATAGTCAATAAAGTATGCTCCATGTATACAACGTTTAATGCAACGTACGTATGTATGAAAATTCACAAGTTTTTTTACATAGTTTCAAGCAAAAACCACAGCGTCATTTCTGAATTTGTCTGAGAAACTTAAAAAAAAGGTCAATTTGCATTTTCTACTTTGTTTGCATAAGAAGTCGTGGTAGCCTTGGGGTTTGAGCAGTCGCCTGCACCGCAGGCAACGCAAGTTCGAATCCCAGCGTGGCCTCTACCAATGAGTTTTTCTTAAAACTTATGTTTAGTGATTTCACACGGTGGAGGAAAGCATTATGAGGAAACCTGCATATGTCTGAGAAGTTATTCACAGACGTATGTATAGTGCTGGAGACGGAGATGCACTCACCCTCTGTCACGTTGGCACTTATCATATTTGGTGAAATGTAGGTGTTGTTATCACCTTTGCTTACCCCTTCGGGGACCCTTCTGGGATGGCGTGAGCATATTTGTTTTGTAAAATCCCTACCTTTCCGATATCCAACTGATGGGATGAGCATATATAATTCCGAAATATAGGTACCTACAGTCCTCAGTCGGTTACCTCCAAAATTCTAACGGGATAACCTACCTCGCTTAAGAATGAAGGCACAATGTTTTTCCAAAGCAAATGTGGAAAATTGCGTAGTCTTATAGAGTTATACAATTAAGTATACTTAGCTTGCGAGATTATTGGTCAATCTTTAGAAAGCTACTGCACGTGACTGCAAGTGTTGTGCCTTAGGTATATCGATAATATTTACATGCCGAAGCAATGATTAAGATTTATGGAATAAAAACTTAATTACAAGGAACAGGTGCTTAAAACTTATCTTCTATATATATAAAAATGATTTGCTGTTCGTTAGTCTCGCTAAAATTTGAGAATGGCTGGACCGATGTGGGTAATTTTGATTTTGATATATTTGTGAAAGTTCAGGGAAGGTTTAAACGGTGAAAAAACATAAATAATAAGTAAAGGAAACGGTGGTACGAAGTTCACCGGGTCAACTAGTTAAAAATAGAAATCATTATGTACATAGATCAATTGTCATGCATTTTCAATCATTATACCTGCTGCAAAGATATTTGTATATATGGATATGTTATTTGTTATACTTAATTGTCATATAATTAATAAAATTCCGTCTATTAAGATATATAGCCTTGATAGTTTACAGTAGGTAAATATATTCGCAATTTAACTATCGAATCTAAGCCTTGGTGAATATTGTATCGATATAGATAATAACCTGCACTAGTCAGCCTAGCGCCCACGTGACTCCTGCGTCCTAAATACGATCCGGTCGACTCTTGCGCACGTGAATGCACTTAGCAACACCGGTCTTAATAGGAAACGGTGAAAAATTCTTAGACAATTTCCTCACGCTATGCCCTTTAACGATCATTTATATTGCAGTTCTTGCTGGCGACTAATGGAATCATTCTTAGTTTTTCTCAAATAAAGGATAAAATATTTCAAAATACATACATATGCCCACGCCTGTATCCCCCGAAGGGTGTTGCAGAGGTGTTGTAATCACAACACCCACTTTTCACCGAAGGATTAAGTGCCAACGTGACAGATGGTGAGTCTATCGCCGTCTCAGACACTTTACATACGTCATTGAATTACTTCTCAGAACTATGCAGGTTTCCTCACGATGTTTTCCTTCACCGTGAAGCACGTGGTGTGAAATCACTGTACATAGGTTATTTTTTAGAAATACTCATTGGTACAGGCTCCGCTGGGATTCGAACTTGCGTCACTTGCGTAGCAGGCGACTGCTGAAACTTCATGGCCACCACGGAGTATTAACTTATTTATAGGTATTATTATATATATATTATTAATACAGGCGTGAGCATATGTATGTAACTTAATACTCGTATTATGTTGAAGCCGAAATACATGACACTGTTGCCAATAGGCTGACAGAGCTCAGCAATACAGGATGTTAGCGAATTTGCTCATACTTTGGTTACAACTTGTAAAATGGATACTTAGGTCGTATAAGTCGCATAGCTCCTTTTTTAAGTCAGTTAAAAAGATCGTTATTTTGTAATTGAGACGTACATTTCAATTGCATTTAAATGTATATTTGTCAGTCACTAGAATGTCAAATATTCACTGTATAATAAAACTGAGTATAATAAAATAAAATTGTGGATATATTTCACAAAAACATGTCAAGTACAAAGACATCTGAAAGAACGGCACAATGATTTGTTATTATTTATAACGTATTTAATTTGCATTGAATGAGCTTAACATACTGAAATATATGACAATTTACCGCAGGCATTTGTTTTCACACATTAGCGTGTATTGACAGTCACAAATAAATAACAGAGTGCCTAGTGAGTTTTCTTAAAATCGTCGTCACTAGTCATCGCGGTGACGTAAAAGCAGATTTTTTTGGGCTCACAATAGTCCACTCAGATCCAGCTCCCTAGCTCATCCCCCAGCTACGCCCTTAGCCGAGGTCCGAGCCCCGCCCCGGGGCGCCCTTAGCTGTGTTGCTTAGTTTTCAAGTTTAAGCTCGGCTGGAGGCCCTTTGGTCTCGCCCTTTGGTCCGGTTAAGCAGTGGAGGTAACTCCCCCCTACTAACTGCGAGAGACCATATAAAAAAAAAAAACTCACAGACGGCGCTGTTTTGATCCTATACAAATCTGCGTTTACGTCGACGCGATGACTTGTGACGGCGGCAGTAAAAAACTCGCACTAGGCCCTCAGAAAAACATAACATACACAAAGCCAGTTCCCTTAAAGTGGCAGTAGGGATATACGAAGGACATTTTTCAGAAGAGTATTCAATATCTGATTCTCGTCTTATATATGTAAAAATTATACTCTTTCTTTTGATGGAATGTTTCAATGAAAAACGTGTCAATAGCCGTATTTCATTAATAGGGAGGTCTCGTAAGAAATGCTTACATAGCACAGAGCACAGAACACGTGGTATCCTGCTGATCAAACTCCAGTACTACATAAAAAAAAAAATCCTATGTTGTACAACATTATTTTTCTGTTTACTGTACATTAAAGCTAATTAGGTATTTGGTTCCAGTCGACCGATTCAAAAATGCTATCAGACGACTGGGACCGCGGTCCCAGTTCTTAGTGGTTCCAGATGCCTGTAACCTCCCGTCGTGCTCCGACTCTCGCGCCGATCGCGTCGAATACAACATAGAGACGCGGTTTTCTCTCTTCTTAATTAATGAGGATTTTTCGGTGTCATCATCGCCCTGGCCTTATCCCATATATTGTCGGGGTCGGCACTTGATTCAAGCCGATGTGGTTGATCACCTGATTTTTATACGAAGCGACTGCCATCTGACCTTCGCAACCCCTTTAACGAGGAAAATCTGTGATCTAGGTTAAACCAGTTGTCAGACTATTTTTGGCCTCCGAATGACCTGTAGCACGGAGGGAACTCGGGCGGTCACCCATCCAATTACTGGCTAGGCTTAGGGTTGCTTAACTTCGCTGATCGAATGATATGCGCAATAGCAACTATGCCACGAGCTCCTCGGTGTATTTTCGGTGTATTTTTATTAATTACTAGTAATTATACGACTACTTGAAAACGTCCTTCGTTCATCCTAACATAGTGTATAGGCGCATACTTACTTGCTATGTGTACTTGCTTTAACTACAGCTGAGGGGCAACTATGACGTTTTTAAGCAGTTTTTAATTTAATTACCAAAATGAAACGTCAAAGCTAAACTGTAAGACAATCATTGTTGCCCCTGTCGCTTCGTAGACGCACACATGCGTACGCTTGCGAAGATTCAACAAACGTAGGAAAGCCGCTGTAAGGTAAATCTCTTTTTTATGCAAATACCCTCTTATATAATGTGCAGCATATTTTGTTTGTTTGATTCTCGAACTCGCGACCCTGGTGAATGACTTACTGTTAGGTCAAACGGGTCATTATTTTGACGTCATGACGAATGCCTATTAATTTGTGGTATTTACGTTTCGAGAGTTACTGTTATGATTTCCGTGAAGTTATAATTGTCAGTCACCTGCCACCTTCAAATATTGACATCAATCTTAGTAACGTAAATAACCTTGGGTTTGAACTTCCTCCATATTGTATTTACCAGACTGGGTGAAACGTATAATTATTCAGAAAAATATATTGTCATGATTTGACTAATAGAAAATAATATGTTTATTCCTGGAGTGATAACAATGCCCGTAGAGGTTTGCAATTGTTCACACCACAAACGTCGTCTCACGACACGAAAAATGTTTTGATCCGCCATCATTGACATCCAACGACAATCTGCCTCCATGAAAGTATCAACACATATTGAGCCACGCTAAAACGCAAGGTCAAGCGACGGATTTTGAACAATTCTTGGGGCATTTATAGTAAATCAGACCCCGTAGTTACAGTAACCACGATGTGCTCCATTCATAACCTGAATTGAGAGTCCAGGGATGGTATTTAATCTCCTAGCCTGAGCAGAAAGCGCGTGCCTTGTAAAAAAAAAATGTTGTTTCCATAAAAAATATTTACTCTATCTTTATATGCTTAAGAGGATACTTGGATTCTGCATAAGGATTCTTAATCATTATCATCATGAATTTAAGAGTAATAACTCTTGTCGGTGTAACCGATGCAACTCTTTCCATTTGTCTCTGTGCCATCTCTTTGATCTCTTTATACGTCATGACAGACACCCTTTCTTTCCTTGTCTCATGTATATTAACCACGGCCCTCCTCTCCCTCTCTACCCTTCTACCTTCCTTTAACTACTTTTAAAACATTTTCATTTGTTACTATTTCTGTCCTTCTCTAGCACCACATCTCCAACGCTTCAAGTATTTTTAATGACATGTTATTATCGATATAATACTAAATAATGCTCTATTGAACGACATAATAATGTTTCCGCAATAGACATATCGACACAAGTTGCTCTCGCAGAATGAGCGCTTTCTCAATGCGACGATTCCGACACCGACACGCGACAACGATATCGTCCCACGATATCGATCGCTATTAAACCTGAAAAAGATTAAGTTAGTAGTTAATTAAGTTCTTCCTTGGAAGCCCCCTACTGAATATTCCGTCCACGTTCACCCTATTTTTTTTCTCTAAACAAAGCAAAGCTTCACCCCGCACTGTGTCGTTACCCATTATCGGTACGTCAATCTTTCGGCGAAGATATCGTTGACTACAAAGATACAGTGTGAAAGCAAAGTAGTGATTCTATCAAAAACTGTATAATATTTTTGAAAAGAGTAATTACTGATTTTCTTACCACGTTCTTCTCAGTAAAAGCAACCTTCGGAGCTTAGCGGTAGCATGTATAATCCTGTATAGTTATGTCATTCTGACGATTTGAAAGTACTTTGTATAAAGTCTCATCGAATAAAGATATTTTAGACTGAGTTTGTAATTATCGCTCCAAAGATATCGTGCAGTTATCGTGTCGTTACAGTTATCGTGTCGTTACAGTTATCGTGTCGTTACAGTTATCGTCCAATGTGAAGATGCCCACTGCGGATACATTTGTCGTTCGTTCTATCAACTTGTAGCTAAGTGCCAAACGGGTCTAACAACCATTAAACAGATCAAGGAGGCTCGTTGAACAGCCATTTATCGATCTCCACATAATGTAATATGTATAATGTAGAGTCAACAAAGGTATCATTGACCTACTATGCACATGTGATTGTGATATCCAATTTGAAGTTTTTGGGTCCTGAAATTATAGCCTACATTTTCTTCCACTATGTTTAAGTCGCTATTGGGGATAAACAGTCTCTAGTGCAAATTATAGTGAAATCGGTTCTGCGGTAAACCGCACGGCTAAAACCGTGAAGGGATGACAGACGGACAACTTATTTACCTGCAAGATGGCACTCAGATGGATGTGTAATCTGCAGCACAATTTCTTTCTGACGTTACATAGTAAAGCTCTTATGTGTAGGATATAAATGTGCGCAATCAATAAGCGTAAATAAAACTTAGCAAATAATCTCATGATTGATTACGAGTAAATTGTAGAATGTTATTTAAAAGTACGTGTGCTGTGATGCCCTTACATACGCTGATTATTCAACGTGTATATAGAGATTAGCCAGAATGAAGAAACGGATAGACAGAAAGACAGACGAGGAGGTTACTCAAATCTATATATGTTTTTTGATGACTGTTTTATTTTTATTTCAGTTTTCAGTGCTATTATTATTTCAGTACTGTAGACAGGATTCAGACTTCTGAAGAGAATCCTATACCATTTTTTAATTTTATTTGTTATTTTCATATTTTTTTTCATTATGCGTACTAATAAATAACAATAACAGTCATATACCTATCAATTATCATTTTTACATATGCATGCTGATACAATGAAAAAGAAAAATATAATAAAAATAAAAATAATAAATAAAACACGGAATTTAAATTAGTGTCTGCGGGAATGGTGCCCAGTAAGCTGGCTGCGTTACCTCGCTGGATCGCTAAGCTAATCCTCTGACCGAGGTAAGAACCAGCTCGACGGTCACCAGAGACGTCAACCAGGCGTTTTGATAGATCCTTAAAAAGGACTTTCGCATTTGGCCCCCATGGCCCCAAAGTCTCAACCCCAAACGGCAGAAATATACAATTATGACTTTTCATTATTATACGTACTATATATTTTTGAGCAGAGATATTAGAATTTCATTTGAAATTTTAAGGGTTTTTTTATATATATTTTTAAATTAACATGTACCAACCGATGTTCCAAAAAATCTGTTCCAATAAATTCACTTATAAAGGCTAGATAGACCCTGTATACTTTCATATGTATTCAGTGAAAAGTTGTTAATTTGGAATCACAAAAAGACACACCAATTCTATTTGTCTGTGACAAAGCAGACAGGTGCCTCAACACGCATTTGTATGAAAGAAGCTGATAATGACATTGTTTCAACGATCAACATTAAATCGATTGTTCAATTAGAAAACAAGAAATTTAATTGATCCAGTATTCAATCAGAGTTATTTGACGACCAACTTAATACTACTAGCCAACTTAATTACATTCCAAATTAAAGTTTCAAAACGGAACAAATTCGTCTCATAATATTAATAAAATAAACACACACAGATTAATTCCAAATCTCTATGCGTTGCAAAAAATACAAAAAACTATACTAATATTATAAAGAGGAAAATTTTGCATGTATGTTAGTAACGAATTGGCTCAAAAAGTACTGGACCGATTAAAACAATTATTTCACCATTTGATTGCTACATTATGACTGATTAATATAGGCTATATTTTATCCCGGTAATCCCTCGGGAACGAGAACTACGCGGGAGAAACTACGTGACGTCCGCTAGTTGAAAATAAAAATATTAATGCAGGCGGTAAGTGACTACTCTGGCACCCGGTTTATTACAATGTCAGTGTTAATAGTGCTAATTCACACTGCACTTTGGATCTATTCTTCTATATTGTTGTAAAATAGCACTGTTGTGGTTTAATCTTACTTAAAATCTCACAATAATAGACCTACTAACAACTAATTGGTTTGACTACAACATTTTATTTCACGGAGTGCAGAAAATAGATGAATTATACAAAATTCCAGCTGAGTTTCTCACCGGTTCTTCTGAAGAGGTTCTCCTGAACCATGATAAATTTAGTAACGGTCATAAGTGCCAGGGCCTGCACTGAATAAATCTTTCCTACATACATACATAAGCTCACGCCTGTATTCCCCGAAGGGGTAGGCAGAGGTGTTGTAATAACAACACCCACTTTTCACCGAACATGATTAAGTGCCAACGTGACAGATGGTTAGTCCATCGCCGTCTCAGACACTTTACATACGTCATTGAATTACTTCTCTGAAATATGCAGGTTTCCTCACGATGTTTTCCTTCACCGTAAAACACGTGGTGTGAAATCACTGTACATAAGTTTTTTAGAAAAACTCATTGGTACAGTCCCCGCTGGGATTCGAACTTGCGTCGCTTGCGTAGCAGGCGACTGCTCAAACCTCAAGGCCACCACGGCTCTTAAGGCTTTCCTATATTCACCAAAGCGCCATTACAATAAAAGCTTGCAAAAGGGCAAGTAAGATTAGAAACATCACACACTTATGTAGTCTAATTAACCCGCTGTGATTATGATACCTTATTTTTACTAATGGTCATTATTATGTGTCAACTTGACAAGTAGTGAGTCATTTGCCTTTTTTGACACCTTACCTACATACGTCTTTGCTTACCAAATACTTCCTGGACTTATTTGACGTCATGGTCTTCCGACGAATTCATTTTGACTGGAACTTGCGTCTTTTACAGAACTGGCGACTCTCCAACCACTCGGCCGTCACGCCTCTTTGTAATAAAAGGCTGTGTCGTTAAACTAGGACTTCACCCAATAGCCAGGGTCAAAGAATATGGCTATGGTATCCCCTGCCTGTCGTAAGAGGCGACTAAAAGGGGGCCGGAGGACCTGCTGGTGGTTGTCGGGGAGGGAGCTTTGACCACCGAGCCGCGGGCCCGGGAAGGTGGCAGCACGATGTGGCTCGCGCTGCCTTGCACAGCGAGGTCTCTAGGGGCGGCGTCACAGCTGCCCCGGGATGTGCCCCGGCAAAGTGTGGGGGGACACCAGTAAAAAAACAGGACTAAAACTATGTCCATCCCTATTTAAATCCGTATCACAAAAAGAGATGGAACTACTTATGTGCCAAGTATTATCATTAGCGTAGGTAATAAGGGATCCATGTCTAAAATTATTTGTGCTAGTCTTAACACTTAATGATAATGTGACTCTCACGAAGCGATGATATCATTTGGAGTTTCCAAGCTGTTTGGCATCTCGCGAATTAGGGTTAGAGAAACGTGGATACAAAGTGATAGAGCACTTTCTATTAATCTTTGAGTGTTGCTTAGTAAGGAAAAATTCCCAAAATATAAGCTCAAAACGAAATTAAATAAATATTTATTAGTCTTAGGTTAATTTTAATAAAACGAAACACACTAATTTACGTATAGTGGCGTCCTTTTGTCGTATTATTTAGTCATGTTTAAATCAATGAATAATTAACCGATTTTTTTTAAATTCAGTATAAATTAGTTATTAATTTAATTACTAGGCTTAATGGCAATTCTTATGCCTTTAACTGTTTTGTCGCCAGTCAGAGCATTAGCTATAGGTATATAATACAAATTTACCATAATTTGGGGGAAATTCACATGAAAGAAACTATTTTTGTGAGCTGGCAACACGTTCAGTCATTAGCTGTATGCTTGTTTTATGTATTGTAATGCTCGTGTTGTGCTTATGCAATTGCTAGATGTTAGGATTAGTTTATATAAGTTTACTTGGCTTTTTTGACTTCACTTATACATGTAGTTGCGATACAACTTCTCTAATAATTTACTTAATTCTGCAGACATATGGGCCGAATTTGATCAAATACTTAGCTAGGTAAGGTAACGGCACCTATGGTGGACGCGGACCAGTGGTGGACATTTTTTGTTTGTTCTACTTTATTTTATTTTATACTTAATTTTTTTTTCAAATGTCAAAACCGATCAGCTGTGTCTGTATTTTAGCTGTCATAACAACTGTTTTTGACTACTGACACCCATTTTGATTGCGGCCATAACGGTTGTTAGTTTCGCGGTGTCATTTGGTGTCGGGAATCGTAATTTCTTACTAGAATCGCGATGTAGGTACACTTATCATCTTATTTTGTGTCTGGTGTAACATTAAATACTGATTGAGAAAAGAGCTTTTAATTTACCTCCAAATCCATATGAATGTATGTCAAAAAATAAAGAAATTACAGAGCAAATATGAAAAAAAATCGCTTATACTGTCCATGACTGGTGACTTTACCCTATGAAAATGTTCATTCAGATTCCGAGACCTTTGCAATTGCCATGCTTTCCAACCTTTCTTAACCCTTGTTTTGTTTGCTTTATTCCAGTATCCAAAATTATCCTGCGCAGCATCAATGGTGAATTCCGTTCGGGACAACTGACTGCAATCCTGGGGCCTTCTGGTGCTGGCAAGAGCACCCTACTTAACATCCTTGCTGGCTACAGGTACTTAATTTATAATTTAGATACACATGCTTATACATTATAGCCGTGGTGGCCTTGGGGTTAGAGCGGTCGCCTGCTACGCAAGCGGCGCAAGTTCGAATCCCAGCGGGGGCTGTACCAATGATTTTTTTCTATAAAAAAAACTTATGTGCAATTATTTCACACCACGTTAATGCATTGCATATGTCTGAGAAGTAATTCAAAAACGTATGTATAGTGCCTGAGACGGCGAAGGACTGACCCTCTGTCATTTTGGCACTTGATCATATTCGGTGAAATGTGGTTGTTGATACAACACCTCTGCTTACCCCTTCGGGGACCCTTCTGGGATGGCGTGAGCATATATATATACACATGCTCAAGTGCCGACCCCGACAATGTATGGGACAAGGCCTAAGAGATGATGATACACATGCTCACGTCTGTACTCACCGAAGGAAGTCCCGTAGATGATTAAGTGCCAGCGTGATAGATGGCGAGTCTATCGCCGTCTCAGGCACTATATGATTAATGCAAAATGCAAGGTCAAGATACGCATAGTATCAGTGGGTAACTTTGCTATGATTAAAATACACCATATTGTTAAACTTATAACACCATACATTAGTTATTACATTTCAAGGTTATGAGTATGATGATTAAGTTAATTTTCCTTATTACATCAATTAAGTTTTTGTTTGATTGATAGCTAATCTGTAGCTACAGTTTAAATATGTACATATATAAAGACTAGCTGTGCCCCGCGGTTTCACCCGCGTAGATTTAGTTTTATATAATACTTTTTTTCGCAATAAAAGGTAGCCTATGTCTTTTCTCAGGGTCTAAAGATTGTCTGTGCCAAATTTCATCAAAATAGGTTGAGAGGCTTAAGCGGGAAAGCGTAACAGACAGACAGACAGAGTTACTTTCTACTTACAATATTAGTAGTGAGTTAGTAGTGATGCCTACACCTATATCTATATACTTATACCTCGTATGCCTTTTATTTAATATTAGCTGTGCCCCGCGGTTTCACCCGCGAAGACTTAATTTTATGGGTGGCCCACGGAACCCTAATATTTTTTTGTTAATAGTATCCTAAGTTACTCCTTTTATCATTAGCTATCCGCCAGTGAAAGTCCCGTTTAAATCGGTTCAGCCGGAATAAACAGACAGACAGAGAAAAAAATATATAATTAGTTTAATCAATGTCAGTATCGTGTACACTTTCTTATAAAATTTGTGAAAAGCTTTTATTTTGGAATAACAAACAGACACTTCAATTTTATTTTTCTGTATAGATAGATAAGTCCTGAGTCGACTCCTGGAGACCAATCATTGTTAGCATTGAATAAATTTTTATCTCCAAATATCTGTTTGTCATATTTATAGTATTTTTTAAGGTCCCGTACCCAAAATGTAGAAAACGAGACCCTATTGGGTACTAAGACTTCGCTGTCTGTTTGTTCGTCTTATAGATCTTATAGATACAGTCTGGTGACAGACGGTTCTTGAGAACCGTGTTAGTGTTATATTTTATAGCTGTAGTTACATAAATTCATAAACATATTGTGAGTAACTGTTAATTAAGAAAAGGAACGGACATTCCAATTTTATTTATCTGCATATGCTCACGCCTGTATTCCGAAGGGGTAGGCAGAGGTATTGTAATAACAACACCCACATTTCACCGTATATGATTAAGTGCCAAATTGACAGATGGTGAGTCTATCGCCGTCTCAGGCACTATACACACATGTTTGAATTACTTCTCAAACATATATTTTCCTTCACCGTAACGCACTTGGTGTGAAATCACTGTACATAAGTTTTTTAGAAAAACTCATTGTTCAGGCCCATCTGGGATTCGAACTTAGCGTAGCGTAGCAGGCGACTGCTCAAACCCCGAAGTCACCACGACTCTTTTTTTATTTATCTATATAGTTATAATGTTATACATAGTTGTGTGTAAAGCGTTAACCTTATTAGCTTATTTATTCACTTATGATTGCTGCTGATATTGAGATAAACTTCACTATTCGATGTAACTTAATAGTCTATTGCTTAGTTAATTGGTATCATTACACCTATGTACTATTTCATTGTTATAACTTGACCTAAGTGTATTTAATTATAACTTGTCGACGCGTTGTAATCGATTATTTCAGATCTGCGCAGGCGTCATTACACACAAAAACTTAATACGCTCACAAGAAATCGTATAATAATAATCTTTAAGTACCGCAATTATAAAGGTGAAAAACGTCTTTAAATTATACGCTACTACAAAATTATAGAGCTATGATTTTTTTCACAATAATTGCCCGGAATTTGGATGTTGGCAATGTTTCCACCCCCGTGCCTCTGTAAGCACGTTGCACCGTTGGTCCTACGCCTGATCTCTCTCCGGTCGTGTCGGATTGCCTCCCATCGGACTATGAGAGTGAGGGAATAAAGAGTGCACCTGTGTTTGCGCACACTAAATAAACGCCTTTAATGGTTGATCAATTTGTGTTAAAGGATAAATAAAGACAGAAGAAATAGAGATGCGCTTCTCTTAAAAATCGTTTGAGGAAAAGTATATATACAAGCTATTAAATAATATATTATACATTTTTGAAGTTATGCGAATGGTTAGAAAATAGGAAATAACGCTATCGCGAAATAAATAGTGGTAAACTATGCGACTGGTAACAAACGCCACTAGGAAATATCGATTTTCGGAATGTACACACTCCAGCCCGATCATTAGACCAACAAGATAATCGAAATTTCGACATCGATTGATCGACATCCGTATGTGGATATTGTCTTGTTCTCCAGCACAATAGGTGTAAAAAGGCCACTTTGGGAGAATCATAATGTTATCCGAATATGATTCATCATCGAAATGACAAAATAGTCACTTGGGTGCAATTCATATTATGGTTCCATTTCCATTTCCATTTCCATTATGATTCAACCCATGCCGGTTGTCCCTAGTTATAAAGACGGAGGATAGGGGGGGAGTTTCCTAAAGCTCGAATCGAACGCGAATCTGCGCTTTTCATTTCCAAGTATGTCTCGCATTTTTTTTAAATCGTCCTCCCATCTACGAATGACAGACAATTAAATACTCCGATTTAAATAAAATGCTTTGGTAGTAGATCGCTTCGTTATTGAGGTAGGTTAGTAATATAAGGTGTAATCGTATTACGCCAAATCATTTAAAATGTTCGTAGGTATAATAATGCTGTTCTTACGCGACATACGATTCCTTGTATCATACTGTGTGCAAATGATATTGAATTGCAGAAACCATACACCGACTTGAAAATGCTTGTAGTAATAGTTAATTATACCAATACATTTTATGAGTAAGATCAAAAAATTACCTCGTCGGGCAAAGTACATACATACATATGCTCACGCATGTATTCCCCGTGTTGTAATCACAACACCCACTTTTCACCGAAGATGATTAAGTGCCAACGTGACAGATGGTGAGTCCATTGCCGTCTCAGACACTTTACATACGTCATTGAATTACTTCTCAGAAATATGCAGGTTTCCTCATGATGATTTCCTTCACGGTAAAGCACGTGGTGTGAAATCACTGTACATAAGATTTTAGATAAACTCATTGGTCGGGCAAAGTATTATTGGGATTATCAATATGTAATTTCCTAGTAGCTCGAATCCTGGATTAGTGCCCGGTGGCAATAGACTCGCCCCTTACTACTAATTAATACATAAATATAAAGCATAATACATAAATGTAAATTTAAAAAATATAAGCAGAGGTGTTGTAACAATAACACCCACATTTCACCCAATATGATTAAGTATCAACGTGACAGAAGGTAAGTCCATCAACGCCTCAAGCACTATAATATACGTGTCTTTGAATTACTTCTAAGACATATGCAGGTTTCCTCACGACGATTTCCTTCACCGTAAAGTACATGGTGTGAAATCACTGTACACTTTTTAATAATTTTGTACGATTACACCCTAGTTTCCTAACTGATTATAATTATATAAACTGTTACTATACACAGGGTAACAGGCGCATCAGGCGTCATATCAACAAATGGGGAGCCGCGCAACCTGCACCAGTTCAGGAAGCTGTCCAGGTACATCATGCAGGAGGATCTGCTGCAGCCCTTCATCACGGTCCAGGAGGCGATGGCCATGGCGGCTGACTTGAAACTTGGTACCGGTGTCACGCGAGAGAAGCAGGCTGTCATTGTAAGTTGAGGGCCTACTATCATCGCTGTAGCAGTGACGTATTACTTACTTCGTAGCTTTGACGTTTAATTTTACGGTATAAATTAAAAGTTAAAACTAACAAGTAGTTAATACGCTCTACTTAAACTGATGATGGCAGACCCTTGATGTCTTTCCAACAGGGGACCAACTATAATCGTTTGAGCAACGCGTATGGACGTATAGATATATATGTATAGATGTATAGATATAGATTAGATCCCAATAGTCTTAAAAACATTCCAAATATCTAAAGCGGATCTTAATTCCCTTTTTTAGAACAAGTTTTTTATCACATGATTTTTTATGGATCAAGTTTTTTTTACTTACCGCCGACCTCGGAACTTATAGCAATTTCTAATGGCTAGTGGTCAAGGTTCAGTTTTATTATAACGTCACGGTACTTAACATGTGTTTTATTAACCTTAAAAATACTGGCCTGCGAAACCATAGTGTTGGAACAAACAGTCAGACATACAGACAGAGATACTAACAGAGAAACATACATACATATGCTCACGCCTGTATTCCCCGAAGGGGTAGGCAGAGGTGTTGTTATCACAACACCCACTTTTCACCGAATTTGATTAAGTGCCAACGTGACAGATGGTGAGTCTATCGCCGTCTCAGGCCCTATACATACGTCTTTGAATTATTTCTCAGAAATATGCAGGTTTCCTCACGATGTTTTCCTTCACCGTAAAGCACTTGGTGTGAAATCACTGTACATAAGTTTTTTAGAAAAACTGATTGGTACAGGCCCCGCTGGGATTTGAACTTGCGTCGCTTGCGTAGCAGGCGAGTGCTCTAACCCCGAGGCCACCACGGCTCACTAACAGAGAAAAAATATTAAATAGTTATTTTTTATAAGCACCGTATATAAGTACTTTCATATGCATTTGGATTTACAAACAGATACTACAATTTTATTCATCTGTATAGATAGGATGTATAGATATATGGATTTATAGATTTACACTAAAGGAAGGAGAAGCTAAAATTATGTCGTGGTGGCCGTGGAGTTTGAGTAGTCGTCTGCCACGCAAGCGAGGTAAGTTCAAATCCCAGCGGTCTGTACCAATGAGTTTTTCTAAAAAACTTCAGTGCAGTGATTTTACACCACGTGCTTTACGGTGAAGGAAAACATCGTGAGGAAACCTGTATATGTCTAGAAGAAATTTAAAGACGTATAAATAGTGCTCGAGACGGCGATAGAATCACCCTCGGTCACGTTGGCACTTAATTATATTTGGTGAAATGCGTGCGTTGTTGTTACAATACCTACCCATTCTACCTATTACCCCTTCGGGGATGGCGTGAGCATATCATTTTTCTATAAAATTCTACATAATCTATTTAGATTAGTAGATTGTCAGTATTTTCTCTCACGTGTCATCCCTACTAATATTATAAATGCGAAAGTAACTCCGTCAGTCTGTTACGCTTTCCCGCTTAAACCTCTCAACCGATTTTGATGAAATTTGGCACAGACAATCTTTAGACCCTGCGAAAGGACATAATTTTATTGCGAAAAAAAGTATCATATAAAACTAAATCGACGGGGGTGTAACCGCGGGGCACAGCTAGTATTATACATATATTTCATATTTAAAATTCGAGACGGTGACATAAAAATCCAATGAACTTCAGAAAAAAAAATTTTTTTTTTGTTTTTATTTATTATTTATTTTAAGAAAGCTTACAGACAAATTACATTAATAGAAAATGAAATGTACTTATATAATACCGATTGCTATTAACAAGCCTCCACAGATACATAATTATCTAAGTCAAGGAATTTAAAGCGAAACATACTAGAAATACTAATGAATAACATAAAATTTATAATTTGACATTTCAATTTAGAACAACCCTATACATAGCCAATAACTTTCTAACAGGACAAAATGAAAGTAATAAAGAAAGAAAGAAAACCAACCTACAAAAGATACTGCTGTTTAAGATCTTCATCAAACACATTATTTGACTCTAGAATTATAGTCTAGCAATTTAGAAGGGATTGTACTTAATGTGATTTAGAAATAATGTCGGTATTCAACCTTGGCAGTGTGATTGTGAACGGAGATTCGCGAAAGTAAATGAAGTAGCAAGTGATATAATGATACGAGACACTTTAGGCGCAATTTTTGGCACAAGACTTCGAATTGGGTTAAAATAATTTATTGAAAAAATACTTTTTTATACTATTATTTTATTATTATTAAAATACTTTATTTTTTAAATAGTCTGGCAACTGGTTTAATTCATATCACAGATTTTCTTCGTTAAAGAGGTTGCAAAGGTCAGATGGCAGTCGCTTCGTATAAAAATCAAGTGATCAGCCACATCGGTTAGAATCAAGTGCCGACCCCAACAATGTATTACAACAGTGTATTGTTCTATAAATCCCATGATTTATAGAACATTTTTTTATACTAAAAAAAAGCCTTTGTTTTTATTTATTTAATGGGTACTTGGTTAAGTTTCCAGAAATTAATTTTACAATAAGAAAACGCATTGTCTTATATTCCACATACCAACCAATGAACATAAAAGTATGAGGACGGAAATAATAAAAAATGTTTTTTTTTTAAATTTTTTATTTGACATGTAACGATAGAAGATAAAGATAGCTAAACTATGGAGTTTAATCGGTCTAACATAAGACATTCGCTGGTTCACTATAAAAAGAGCTCACACGCAAATAGGGAGCAATTTTTTGCTGACCTAATAAAATGTTTCGTCAAAGCTCAGAAGCTTTATAACCGACTAGTTGCGCCCTGCTTTCCGTGGAGCGCACATGATTTAAAAAATAAAAGTAGCCTGAGTTACATTAGCTATCTGCCATTGAAAGTCCCATAAAAATCGGTCCAGCCGTTTCGAAGAGTAGCCTCAATAAACTGACGGACAGACAGAGAAAAAATATTATAAATGGTTCTTATATGCGAGTACCGTATAGATATACATTCATACGCATTTAGTGAAAAGTTGTTATTTCGTAATTACCAACAGACCCTTAAATTTTATTTATCTGCATGGATATATAGATATAACTGCCTCGTTGGTCTAGTGTTTAGTACGTTCGCCTGCCGATTACGAGGTCCCGGGCTCGATTCCCGGGTCGGGTCAAAATATTATGTTGGGTTTTTCTGTCAAGAAATTCACAATAAAATGCCCGGAGTTTGGAAGTTGGCGGTATTTCCACCCCGAGGCACCCTCGGGGCGCACGTTGCACCGTTGGTCCTACGCCTGATCTCTCTCCGGTCGTGTCGGATTGCCTCCCATCGCACTATGAGAGTGAGGGAATAAAGAGTGCACCAACTTGTGCACTATAATATCTCCTGCGCACAAGGCTGATCCTCGTTGAGACTAGCCGCCGTAACCGAAATTCGGTAGGAGGTCTTTATTATTATTTATAGATATAAATGGTAGGCCCCTGTATTATGTAAGCCTAAACTTCAACTGTTATGTTCCAGGTGGAGGAAATAGTCCAGCTGTTGAGGCTAGACAAAGCCGTAAACACGGCGACGGAGCGACTCTCAGGAGGGGAGAGGAAACGTTTGTCGGTAGCCCTGGAACTTCTCAACAACCCACCGGTAGTGTTCCTTGACGAACCAACCACGTGAGTGACGTTATAATTTTTATTCAAGAATGGCTTGAGTCTATTATGCAAACGACGCACGTTCCAAACCCAGGCGGCCTGTACCAATGAGTTTTTCAAAAAAACAATTGTACAGTGATTTCACACCACGAGCTTTACGATGAAAGAAAACATACATACATACATTTGCTCACGCCTGTATTCCCCGAAGGGGTAGGCAGAGGTGTTGTAATCACAACCATTTTTCACTGAAGATGATCAAGTGCCAACGTGACAGATGGTGAGTCCATCGCTGCACCGTCTCAGACACTTTACATACGTCATTGAATTACTTCTCAAAAATATGCAGGTTTCCTCACGATGTTTTCCTTCACCATAAAGCACGTGGTGTGAAATCACTGTACATAAGGTTATTAGAAAAACTCATTGGTACAGGCCCCGCTGGGATTCGATCTTGCGAAAAGGCCACCACGGCTCTGAAAGAAAACATCGCGAGGAAACCTGCATATGTCTGAGCAGTCATTCAAAAGACGTATGTATATTGTCTGAGGCGACGATAGAATCATCATCTGTCACGTTGGCACTTGATCAATTTCGGTGTTGTTGTTATAACACTCTCCTGCTCTTCGGAGAAAACAGGCGTGAGCATATGTATGTATGAACGCTTTTTAGACCCTTATTTAATATTTAAATTCTGTTAATGGTTATAGAAACTATACAATTATATATACATAGCTTGCGAAGCTAATGGATTCGACACGGCAATATGTGAATGATTCTTAAAATAACTTAACAGCAATCCCGGACGTTATTTGCATAAACTAGTATTAATTGCAATAAAATTGATTTTCACACCTTATAAAGTAATCAAAGTTAATTTACAATCTCATTTATAGGTACGTGGCTAATTATTATAATAAAAGTTTATGATTGATTTTAAATAACACCTAATATTTCGCCTGCATTACTATCAGAGCATGATATGTTTATATATATATATTGATGCTTACCCTCATACGTTTGTTTTTATTAATATCTGGCGGCCTGCTTGCTCTCTCCGAAAAACGAAGCTTCTACCGAAAGTAAGCATAGTTCCTACTACGGTTAATATTCGTTCTAAAATGCATGTATAAATTATGAACGTGGTATGCTAGAAAATTCCTTGACGTTTATATATTCTAAGCCTGCTTTAGTTAAATCATTTACCGAAAAATTGTGTACTTATAATAAAAACATAGCGATACTGTAACTACGGTCGTTTTTCGGTCGTTTGCGAAGTTTCGTTTTCGGGGAAAGAGAGTAGACCCCCTGGTCAAATATTAAGGTTTAGGATACACACTTTCAACCCCATGAATATGGATATTAAAAAAGACTTTCTTAAGTACTCACTCAGTACGACAAATACATCCTCCAAATTTCCGCTAAGCTCTGCTCTCAATCAGCTAGTCAGTCTCGACAAGTAATTATACATATGTAGTTATTTTAATGCTACAGAACAAAATTTTTATATTTTCATGGGATTCAAATTTAAAACAATACTTTCAAAACTATACAATTTAATTTATAATAACTACATATAAGTACAGGTCTAACTTGCGCATCATCATGAATTTAAGAGTGTGACTCTTGTCGGTGTGACTGATGTAATTCTTTCCATGTGTCTCTGTCCAGTGTCATCTATTAGACCTCCTTATGCGTTACGATAGACACCTTTTTTTTAATGTTATAATATTTATTTGGACGCAGCTATACCTATTTTTTTAACTTTTAACTTGGTTCATGTATTTTGACCTTGGGCCTTGGCCTTCCTCATTCTCTCCTCCCTACGATCTCTGCTTCTATTATGTTTTATAAAGAAGCTGTCATGTCGCACAACACCTTGAGCCACCGGTAATCATGTTTCTTCTTCGATGTCGAATTATTCTCAGTAGTAATATTTTTTTTCAATAATAATGTTCTCAATAATAAACACTATTTTGACTACATTTTCATTTTCAATAACTTGTTAAGTTGATGATAATTTTAAAATTATTGGTAAAACACGTAAACAAACGTAATACATTAATACTATCCAAAAGTAATCTTCACGAGTAATCTCACCCTGAAGATAGGCCATAATACAAGCGTAGCTAGTCATGTGGCGTCTGTGCTCAGAATGCATATGACTACTTAGGGTAAATGATGTGAACCGGCCACAATCATAGTCCATGCTATTCCTTTGTTACTTCTAATTATGTGACATTAATTCACTATTGTGTCCCTGAATGCTTGTTTGAACTCTCTGTGAATACCATTTCTAGGCTATTTATACTGAAGTAAAACACGGAAAATCAACTCGACTCAATATCATGTCGAAGGAATAAATATGCCCTATGATTTTGTGATTATTGAAGGTGAATTAGATATTGGAGAAATTAAAAATCTCAACAATATACTCTAGAAACAAAATCGAGTACCAATATATCCGATCAATAAGTATTTACATATAGGGAATTAAGGCACGTAAGCCTTAATTCCTAAGTTAATTAATTTTTAATTCTTAAATTATTTATTTTGGATTCTTTAAATTATAATATTTTTGAAAAGAGTAATTACTGAGTTTCTTGCCAGGTTCTTCTCAGTAAAAGCAACCTTCCGAACCTGGCGGTAGCATGTATAATCCTGTATAATTATGTCATTCTGACGATTAGAAAGTACTTTGTAAAAAGTCTAATCGAATAAAGATACTTTTGACTTTGACTTTGACTTTGAAGGAATAAGGAAAATCGTTAAGTATTTCGTAAGTGTGAAGAACGATAACCCCAGCTGTTTCCTCATCCATCTTCTTTTTTTATGAAATGAACTAAATGATGAAATGTCTAAATATTTTCATGATATGATGATCTTAATAGAAATGGGACTTAACTCCCATTTAATAAGTAAATCACATCTAGCATTACTTCTCCCCATTCAGAGGCCTTGATGACGTGGCATCGTCAACATGCGTGTCGCTCCTCAAGAGGATAGCCAGAGGCGGTCGCACCGTGGTTTGTTCTCTTCACACGCCATCAGCCCGCCTGTTCGCTGAGTTTGACCACGTGTATGTGGTGGCGGATGGAAGGTGTGCTTACCAAGGAACGGCTGCTGGTGTGGTGCCGTTCTTACAAGAATTGCAGTTGCCGTGTCCCAAGACGTATAACCCTGCGGATTTTAGTAAGTTTTATTATCAATAGATAGTGTCTAGAGACTGTAATCGTTAAATTTTATCGACTTATATTGGTTGGATTCGGGACTGGGGAGTAACCAAAAGAGAGTAATAGACTCACTACGATTATGTCATCTATATATAGTGTATAGAAAAAACCAGTAAGTGTTTTTTCATGGAATTTCAGTAGTTTTAATAAACTGACACAATTTGTTTTGTTGATATTAGATTTAAAATAATACAAATTCCTCAAATCTTTCAGTAATCGAAGTATCGAGTGGCGAATACGGCCCACACGCCGATTGTATGGTAGCGGCTGTTGACAATGGCAGGTGTCAGGCTTGGAGAGACTACGCTGTGGACCACAATTACGATGTCCAAGAGATGGATATAGAGCAGTTGAATACTGGTGGGGTTGAAAAACATAGCTACAAGCATGGGAGCTCGTCCTTTCATCAATTTGTAGTTTTGTTGAAGAGGATGCTTTTGCAGACTGTGAGGAATAGGGTATGTCCTTATAATACGAACAAGGTCCACTATTGAAAAATGGGTCATTATTGTTGCATATATCACGATATAGTAATGAATGTTTTGCTATGACGGCGTACATATTTTAAAGGCGATAAAGCTACTGAATAATAAATACTTACATTTGCAGGGATTGTCAAACATACCAATGGATGAATAAATAGATGATAGATGCAAGCGTCAAAAAAGGCTTAGCATTATGCCTTTAAATATTTGGCAACATTAGATTACTGAATTTCATCTCTAAGATCATTTTCTAGTATAAGTACCCAAATGTAATTTGATGAGCTGAGAATTATGAATTAACTTGCATATTTGTTTTATTACAGGATTATTTATGGCTTCGGATCGGCCTTCATCTGTTTTTAGGTTTTATAGTAGGTCTTATGTTTAGAAAAATGGGATATGATGCGTCGAAGACTATATTCAACTTCGGTTTTTGCTACGCCTGCATTATTGCAAATCTTTACATTCCCATGATGCCCGTGTTACTAGCATGTAAGTACTCCGTTTCCAACCTTATTTTCTTCGTCTTATGGCTTGTTTTTGTTTATGTTTGTATCGTCCAGTCATATTCACCCTATCGTGCCCATTAATCGGGTGGGGACACAAATTTGTACTCATCAACTCAATAGCTGTAATTATTATACACATCACTAATGACGAAGATCAATTTTCTAAATATTATAACTTGGTGAAGCTTAAAATCTATACAGATAAATAACATTTAAGTGTCTGTTTGTAATACCAAAATTACACCGTTTCACTAAATGTATATGAAAGTATTTACGATACACACATAAAAAATCTATTTTGAAAATTTTTCTCAGTCTGTCTGTCTGTCTGTTTGTTCCGGGTAATCTCTGAAACGGCTGGACTGATTTTAACGGGACTTACACTGGCGGGTAGCTAATTTTACAAGGAGTAACTTAGGCTACTAAATTTAGGGTTCCGCGGGAATCGAGTTAATTCTACGCGTGTCATACCGGGCACAGCTAGCATTATAAAAATACCTTTAATTTAAAAATCAGAAAATGCTACGCTTTGAGAAGAAGGTACTTAGTTTTTTCTTCAAATTGGTTTTCCATTTTCAGTTCCAAAAGAAGTCCAACTAGTGAAACGAGAGTATTTCAATCGCTGGTATGGTCTGAAGCCTTACTACGCGGCACTAGTTGTGTCCAGAACACCTTCAACGATCTTCTTCAGCTTAATATTCCTCTCGATCACTTACCCTCTGACGTCACAGCCCATGGAGATATCGAGGATATTAATGTTCACCACTATCTGTATCATGATTGCTTTAATATCAGAGTCTATGGGTACAGTGATTTCATCCATGTTGAATGTTGTTGTGAGTATATTTTGATGATATTCTGGTTGAGGTAACATCAGGTAAACTTGAAGCATTAAATGCCAGTTCTTGATTACAGACGACTTATAAATACGTTCTTAAATGGTTAGAATAAATACTAACACGACGCGGGACTCAAACCCACGTCCTCTACAAAACGTGCAATTACTTTTTCATCCGGCTGCACGTGATCTCACCTAATGCATTAAATTTTTCGCCCACCTCGTCTTCGTACCTATCCTAACCTTTTGAGGAATTTAGAATATAATGAGACATAACACAATATAAAATTATTGATAAGTATGTGTTTTGTATATGTCGTATTTTAATTTCTAATATTTCGACGCAAATAAGACTCTTAAAACAATATTTCGTACAAAACAAACTTTTCTACAGCCTCTTTGGTCATCGATAATAATATTCCAAGTATTTAGCATCATCATCATGCTATACCTCATCAATTACTGTTTTGATATTCTTCGTCTCATAACCATCATCAATTACAATATTTATTCGTGTTTTGTCTCTAGAACTCTGTGTTCCTGGGCCCAGCCACGAGTGTGCCTCTCATGCTGTTAGCAGTGTACGGACTTGGCCAAGGGGATGAACCACCTCCCATTATCTGGAGGATAGCACGAGCCTGTTCCTTCCTCCGTTATGGTATGGAAGGCCTGGTCGCTGCTGTCTACGGCCCTCCAAGAGACGATCTCATTTGTCCTGATCATGTGGATTATTGCGAGTATAAGAATGTTGCGTAAGTATTTTGTCTATTATCAAGTCACGCTCACGTGTGTATCTCCGAAGGGCTAAGCAGAGTACTAATAGTATTCATTTTGCCAGTTATGATAAGTTTTATGTTAGGGGGAGAGCCTATTGCCACTAAACTGGATAAACCAGACTCCGGGCTGCTGAGACATTTAAGATGGTAAAAGAAATAATATGTAGTAACCGGTAGACAATACCTCTTTTTATAATTATGTGCATACATTTACAAAAATTAAAGACAAAAGACCTTATATTGTCTTGTCTCACTACACAAAGGGAGCTTAGCAACTATTTTTGTATATACCAATATTTCATTCAGACATGTTGAAAAAGATTTTAAGCATACACTGTTTCACCGAGGCCAATAAAATTGTATTTGCCCTTCGACTCAATCCTACAATTGATTTGATTTCGTATGTACTGGTAAAATAGCCGGTTCTATGTTTTCTGTTGCAGCTACTTCGTGAAGCTGATGGGTATGTCCGGTGTATCATTCTGGGCTGACTTCGGTGTTCTGTTAGCAATGTTGATTGCTATGAATATGACTGGGTACTACCTCCTACGTCAGCGGCTTTCACCCAATTACGCTTTCAGAGCAATCAAAGTTATCGGCAACTTCGTTAAAAGCAAAATGAGCTCTTTCTAATTTTGCTCCGTAGCTAAGATTTGGTTAACTATTTTTGTTTTCCGAAAGAATCCGTGTGACCAACACGAATCTTAATTTCTTGGAAAAGTAGAATGTTAGGTATTAATAAAAGTAGGTAAATTATTAATTAGATATTCGAATATTTAACATATTTAATTGGTGTTATTAAGTTGTTTTGAATAAAAACATTTTATAAGCCTACATTTTCAGATTCCAAGAAATGTAGGATATACTGTGTATCATGGCGCTATTTTCTCTATGCACTATTTTTCAATCATTAATTGCGTTTTGTTTAAAAAAATGGTGTTCAGAACATTCCATGGTGCCTTGTACTGGTAGATTAAATTGAAGCGAGTATTGTATGAGTGAATGCAATTAGTAGTCTAATGTTAGTAATAATGTGATTTTTTACTTATTTCAAATTTGGTTCACGATTTGTAATCAGTTCGTTATCTCCTCAAATCTTATTTGTATATAAATTATTAGGTATTACAAATCTATAAATTAGGAATTAAAGTGAACCAGAGTCTTAAATTTGGTACCAGTGTGATATAGATTCTAGTTTAGTATTAATATTTTAACTTCATATAAGGCAATTTTTTTTAGGGATTATAAATATGCAATTCAAAAATCTCGATCACATCACTTTCCTATATGAAGATGGTAGTGGTACCATGATTTTATAGAAACTATAACATACAAATTTTAAGATAAATTATTAGTATCAAATTAAAAAAAATAAAAAAAATTAATCAATTTTTTTTTATTTTTTTTATTTTTTTATTCATGTAACATGACTCTTTTTGTTTTTGGCCGCACTAATTATAAGTTATGTATGTGACGAGATTTAATAATGAATTGTCATTATTATTGGTAAAATATGGGTAATCACTAAATATACTTACTTATAAAACCTAATACAATTCTATTGGAGAAGGCTTTTAAGTGCATTGTAAGACTGACATAACTACATTGTGACAATATTAATGGTCACAGACTTAAAAAAAAATACTTTCATTCGTGCAAATAGATAATGAATATTTTTAATAAATATTGTTCGGGTTTTTTATTTGACAAAAAATATATTTTTTTAGATATTTCATTGTTTAATCATTCGAAAATGCATCACAATTAAAATAATCGATCAAATTAAATGAGTATGTGATATAAAATGTAGGATGATATTGTACATCAGAAGAAGGTACCTTATATTTTTTTACACATATTTTCAACTTTTGTGTAAAGCTGGTCATTTGGCTTTTTTAAGACGGCAAGGTTCTATTCTCATTCGTTCTGTGAAATTCTAATATCAAAAGATTCTTGTTAAAGCATACATACTTTTGGCTGATCACTTTTCCCAGATTTTAAGTGGAAAAAATGCTCATGGTCTTGCTGAAACTTAAAAACGGCTTGACCATTTTGAATATTTTTTTATATTGGATCTTCACTATAGGTAAGTACAAACTATATTGATTAAAAAAGACAAACCCTAAATAAAGACCCAAAGTTTACAGAACATGCTATTTACTGCTCTCAAATGAATTGCTCAATAGAGAGATCGACACTCTTATCATATTCGGTGAAAAGTGGGTGCTGTTACACCTGTCTTTGTAAGAAGGTATGAGGGAAGATAATATAATAGCGCATTTTGGCATTATATTCACGTTGTTTGTCGTAAGGCAAATCTAGGGGCCTACTATCATCGATATAGCAGTGACGTTTACTACTAACTTCTTAGCTTTGACGTTTAAAGTTCATAATACGCTCAGCTTAAACCGATAATGGTAGACTTCAAGAGCTTATTTCTCAAAAGGTACAAGTCTTTTAAATCAAGTGAGGACACCGTGAGTCCGGTGGTTAGTATATCTGACTGCCATACAAGGTATCGAGGGTTCCATTCCCGCATCGGGGAAACATTTGTGTTGGCCTGAAGTCTGGGTGTTTGCTAATATAATAAATACCAGTCTACACTACTATTATAAAGAGGAAAAATTTTTATTTTTGTGTGTATGTTTGCAAGGATTAAACTTAAAAACTATTGTATCGATTTCAAAAATTCTTTCACCATTGGAAAGCTTCATCATCAGCGAGTAACTTAGTTTTTATTTTATCCCCGTACTCCCACGGTAACGGGAACTACGCTGGTGAAACCGCGTGACGCCCGATAATTTATTATATTTACAAAGAAAAGTATATAAGTATTATATCCGTTGTCTGCTACCTATAGTAGAAGCATTGCTTAGTTTGGGACTAGATGACGTTATGTGATAAAGTCGGTGACCATGGTACTCCATATAACACTTGAATTCCAAGGCTTATACCATTTGAGATCCAGAGTCCGCAATAGTGGTAAAATAGATGTCAATGATAAATTAAACATATTAACAGATGGTTAGGTCAAATACATTGGTTAAAGCATTCACTGCTAACATTTCAACTTCTTCGTAAATTATCTAACAGTTGGACGCACATACGCGTCGTTAGCAGTGAACGCGTTAATACAAGCTTATACCTCTCAAGTTGTTATAAGCTACTTTGTTCCTCGAACACGTTTTGTGTGTCGTATATTATCTACCAATGGTAGGAGTCTGATCTTCTGCGACATTTATTTTATGTGGTGATACCCTATTTCTATATTTTATTAACTCAATACTCTGTAAGAAAATGTAGGTTTTGGGAATGTCATTAATTGTGATTAAATAAAAATAAATATTTTCATGAAACTTCTTTTATTTACCAAACTTTTCTCACTAAAATAAAATCACGCATTTCATGAAGAAATAATAAAGTAAAAAAAGTTATTTAATAACAAAATCTGACTAGGGCATATAAAATGCCACTCTAGAACTCGCCATATCAACAAATTAAGGACAAATTAGCATTGGAATTTGGTCTTTAAAGTCTGGACGATAGAATAAAATTTTAATTGAATCTGAAGTGGAGCTATATTCAAAAGTTGTGTCAGTATTCATTGTAAAATACACCCATACTTCCTTATAATAAAGTTCAAATTTTAATGCTATGTGAAATACATACAATATTCAATAGTCATATTTTGTGCTCGTCTAGTGCTGTCTCTATGTCATCAATGATATTGTAAATTCGTTTATTTAACCTATTTAGTTAGCTTACATGAAGTCATAAGTACATTATTGTTTACTTATATAATATTATTATACAAATTATAATGTTTAGTAACATTATTATAGAATGTTATTTAAATAATGCAATGTTGCTCGTTTATTTTGCCTTTATATTGGACTTTGAATAAAACGTTTTATAAATGCTTCTAAAGATTATTCAACACCTATAAGATGCACAATCAAACATACCTGCTATTTGTATGTTTGATTGCGTATCTTGTGGTCTATGATCTATGTATGATCACCTAATGTGGAATACTTCAGGTATATAACAATTAGGTGCTCCGAATATTGGCATTAAATGTGTTAAAAAGCTAAAATTACCCATTAGTGCTGTCAATTTACCAGTACAAATTTCATTTATTTAACTTATTTATAAGTTATTAATAGAAATATTCAAAAGTATTTGAATAACACTTAACATTGTCTGAGCAGTTTTGCATTAATTATGTTTAATCCTATTAAGGGAATGTTCTCGTTGACGATTAGATTAAAACTACAATATGTTGTTGAATATAAAATAGGCCAAATATATGTAATTCTTAATACTTACCGTTCAAAAAGAGTTTTAATCATAAGAATAATAAATATCACTTCTCCATATCAAATCCCAAATATGGTATTGAAAGTATTTTTTTAAAACAATAACAAAACAACAAATTAAAATTGTAATATATAATTTATCAATGTAATCAAGTAAGTGTTATGCAAGAGAATAAATATTATTATAAATATATTATATAACAATATAATTATATAAGTATATTCATAAAGTAAGTATACCTAAGTATATAAAAATCAGAAAGGAGCCATGTTAGTTGTAACTACTAGGTTAGTATAAAAACACAGGAAGAAGAAAGAAATACCTATATTTACAATAAATTAATACTTGGGACATTTTTTACATGATGCAACAATTTGTAAATAAAAATATCTAACTAAAACGAGTATTCAAACATAACCTTAATAAACATAATAATATACTATAATAAGAGTTGATATCGAAAAATACTTTTGGCGAAAATCATTTGAAGGATCCAAGGAGATATATTTTTTTATGAAGTCCCTTATTATAAAGAGAATTATAGGAAATGAATCATACGGCCACGTTTTGAATACGGGTTGAGAAATAAATAAGAAATGCATGCCTTCTTGAAAGGATACCACTGAGGGATACCGATTCTGGTCATTTTTTTAATTGTAATTAGTTTACAAAACACATAATAAAAACCTTAAACTGAAAGGCAAAAAGTTAGACATATTAAAAAAGTTTTGTTAATTTTTTTTAAATAAAAGCACCTTAATTTTTTTGGACAGCAATCATTAAAAAATAATTAATTTCTTTTCGATACCAACTCATGGTACATGTTCGCCATTTTCAATTCCCGTCTATTTTATCCTTTTTAAGTAAAATTTAATTTGAATTATCTCCTTTGTAAGACTGCCTGCGTTACAATATAAACTACATTACACGTTGTTGTACTAAAAGGCTATTATTAGAAGATACTGGAAGAATCGTTCTTTATTTGCTTTATGTCATATTTTATATATTATCTGGTTTTTAACGAAGCGAAAAAAAAATCTGCACAAAAAAAAATTCGAGTATTTTTTTATGGGTAAACTGTGCTAAAGTATTCCCGCGACATACACTATCTTTTTAAATTTTGTGATATTAGAGATTCCTACGTGATATTATATAATATCTAAAGCATGGAAATTATTTAAAGCATTATAATAATATCCGTAAACCTACTCATCCTCCAACCATTCACAAACATCTATGTATAAACATTTGTCCTTGACAAGTACACTTATATGTAATATATCCACATTCCACATTCCCGGCACTTACTGTGAACTTATTTAATGGTAACTATAATATTACAGAAAGAGCTTGTTTCACAATTATCTAGTAAAAATATACATCGGTTATTCTGTGGCCAAGCATGACACTTGCACAAATAGCACAAATATTCTTGTATATATTTTAGTGCTTTGGGCAAACCTGATGAATAATTTTATTAGGTAATCCTAAACAGGCATCTAATAATACATAATATATTATACACTACAAAGCTATGTTTGATGAATGCATAATAAATTAATAAGTATGATATCCTAAAATAAAAAAGATATGTGAATAAAACATCTAAAAACAAAATACTTAAATATAAAAAAATCTGATTTGACAAAAATATCAAAATGGAATGTTACAAGTTCACACACACAGTCTTAACACAATATTTACAAAAACAAAATTGGCAACCCCAAAAAAGGTGTATTCTTTTTGAAGCTTAAAATATAATAATGAACTCTGATTGATGATTTAATTAATAAACACTAATAAATAGGTACATAAGTATGAGTAAGTACCATTTAGTATCATAAAGCGACATGTGATTCAAGTTCAAGTCTTATAATTTATAAAATCTGACTTTTAAGGTCATTTTTAATATCTAACAAATTTGTTTTATACCTCCTATTGACTTAAAATATCTATATTTAAGTAGTTGAGAATTCTTGACGTCGTCAAGTCGCCTATAGCTTTCTACTCTTATTAAAATCTTTGTTTCGGTTCTAATTATAGCTTAGAATTGTTATTATCTCGTGCTATCCCTAAGCATTTTGCTAAATTTATAAGTGCACTCTATGAAATTGAGTTATTTTAAAGAGAATTCAAATTTATTCTAAGTGTCTAGAAAACTGTCGTTGATTTTTTTACGCGACATACCATACTTGTATGTCCTTATTTTATCCGTCGTCTGTTATTTTCGCATATCGTTTTAAAATACATTTTCTTGATGCCGATACATTTTAACTCGATAAATGCACATAGTATTGTCCAGATTAAGCTGTAAATACTTCCTATATAAGGTCATTAACATTATTCCCTACTTCATCATGTATTTCATTTCAATTTGCATCATTCGAACCATTATTACCTAATAGGGTAATACAGTGAGGCACCTGTTTAAAATTGGAACTGCTGGCTAGGCTTATCTTCATCACACTGATCCAAGTAGAGAGCCGGCCGTGCTGAGTCGAGACATGCGTCCAATTTAGCATGTCTGAGTACAAGACCCCTTCGCACCCAAAGTTGGGCTTCGTCTGAGGCGTCGCAAGCGGCGAGCACTGCCGTCACGCGATCCTCAGGTGACAGTGATATGCAAAGACTGTGGTGACGGATCAGGCCGTTGTCAAACCGCCACTCCTGGTTTCCTCCAGTGTTGTGGCAAGGATACATGCCTGGAAAATTTAAGGTATTGACAATCATGCTCATCCCCAGCAAAGGATCTTCCAGCCAAGCGGGTGTCATGCCTGGGTAACCACGGCACCAATTGTTTTAGTTGCATACTTGCAAAAACTCTTATTGCGCGATTTAGGTTGTCCTGTATTTGTTATTTTACTTTGAAATTGTTAGCGAGTAACACCATCTATGTAGTGAGTAGAGAAACGCTGCTAGAATACCATTGTGCATGTTTTCATTATGCTCATGTAATAAGTGCAGTTGCACTTACCCAGTGTCCCATCAACCAGATGTCCCATAGTATCCAGGCAGCGGTTCCTCTGCCTGATGGCGTGTGAAGCCCCCGCCATGGTTGGCACTTGCAGCTCAGGGTACACGTGCTCCAAGTACCATCGGAAGGGCTTGCAGTGCAGCTTCTCACGGAGTCTGACGCGTTCTGATATACTGGGACAGAAATGGTTATTGTCGAAGAAAAATATACTCTCGCTGGACATATTGTGAAGTGGTATTCGCAGGATACAGGGTCATTTATATGATGACGATCTCAAGAAGACGCAGTCTTATGAATAATTTACTCAATAAACAAAGACATTAGACAATTTATTCCAAAAGGCGACAAGTACTTCACAGATTTTGGGTGCCTATAATTACTAATTCATGTTTTCAAGAGTGATTAATAAATACGTTTTTCCAAGGTTGTCTACTAACTCGTGAACCAACGTAGCGACCTTTACATCACTTTTAGTTCTAATAGTGCAGAATAACTTACTCTCCAAAATCAACTTGCTTAGCGAGAGGCTGGGAGCGGTAGTACAGCTCCTTGTAGTCATCCATCCACACTTCAGCGGCACGTCTCGTGTTCCGAGCGAATACCGCTCCGGACCCGCCGGGGAATGTGTAGGGGTGACGCTTGCGGAATACGTGACCCACTCGGGAGCAGGGGACGATTTCTAGGGAGCCGCCGCATTGCCATACTCTGGAAAAGCGATCTCATTTGTTTTTTTACATATAACTTTTTTTAAAGAGTCTTCTTGACCTTAGGGTGAACGAAAGCTTCCTTACATGACCGTCTAGCAAATATTATTTAAAGAGCGTCAGAATGTTACTTCTTTGGATGAAAACAAATAAGTTGTCTGGAGAGGCAGCTAGATGTCGCTACTTGTAACAAAAGACGTTATATAGACAAAGGTAATTCATGGGTTGTATGAGTGACCTTACTTAATATATGACGGGCGACAACCATGTGTCCAAGATTCAAGGTGATTTTTCTATAATAACTACCTGTTTGAAACAAAGAATTATAGTGTGTTTTGTAGCTGACATACATATCTAAGTCACAAATGAATATATCCTAGTGACAACCGCTCAAGAGCAGAAAAAGTTGAAGATGAGGTTAATTTTGCAATAATCAATGGTATCATTGATGATTTAACAAAAAAAGTTAAGACAACGACTAATACTAAAAATAGTTCAGAACTAATTTGTAGAAACAATACCTAAAGGAGATTTCTAAGTTCTCTCCACCCCAGACGTCCATCCTCATATCGTATTTGCCCAGCTTGTTGAAGTACAGCCTGTCGATGCTGAAGAGACCCCCCGCAATCATTGGGGTCCTGATGACTTGGGTGGGGTCGTTGAGCCGAGCGCTCCTTTCGGCGTGGGAGAGGTATTCCCACTGTAAATTGAGAAACAGTTAAGTCATGGGCTGTACCTCCTACACAGAGAAGAAAGAAAGAAATAAAGGAAATACTTACTTGTAGACAAATACAATGTAGTTACTACAGTGAAGTTAATCACTGGAAGAGAAATAAACCTGTTACTAGAGGCCTCCTTGAATGAGTATTGAATATTAAATTGTTTATGATAAATTCCTAGAATGCTTCTATTGAATATGAGACCTTGTCTAGTTAGTGTACTTTATCATCTTTTATTATTTGGGCATATCGCAAACTATATGTGTCGTCTGTACTACCCCTGGAATGAATGCCGAATATTAAATTGTTTATGATAAATTGCTCGAATGTCTAAACATGTCTATTGAATATGAGACCTTGGCTAGTTAGTACTCAATGACTTCATCGTATTTATCATTCGGGCATATCACAAGACACAATGAGGTGACGTCACAGTGGTCTGGATGGAATAGAAAGAAGTAAACGAAAAATCTAGTTCTAGAATGAATCCCATTTTAAATTGTGTTATCGGTACCTACATTTCGACTTTTTTTCGAAAACATGTAAATTTTCTCAAGGAAAATTGCTATATTTTTTTATTTCTCTTACCATTTGCTTTATTGTGTTCCGTACTCACATTTTCAATCTCAAAAATACAAAATTATTTTATTTTATTTTAATTACAGCATAACAGAGAATCGAGTTGCCCCTGATAATCGAACCATTTATCACATGTAAACGCATATGTCATGACCATATTCAACGATTATAAATTGACATGTTTACCTTGAAGACTAAGTTCCAGTCGAAGCCACCTCGTAGGTCCGCCGATGCACCGATGTACTGGAACGTATCCATACTGATCACGTCGATCACTGGACATACCACTCGAGTTGGGTCCTGGAAAGAATTGAGAGACTGGTGAAGATTTTGAGATTCGGAACAGGTTAGATGGAATTATAACAAACTACTAGTTTCACAGTTTCTTCTCCTGACAGGCTTAAACTTGGATATGAAAAAAAACTAATGTACCTACAGTGATTTCACACCACGTGCTTTACGGTGAAGGAAAACATCATGAGGAAACCTGCATATTTCTGAGAAGTAATTCAATGACGTATGTAAAGTGTCTGAGACGGCGATGGACTCACCATCTGTCACGTTGGCACATAATCATGTTTGGTGAAAAGTGGGTGTTGTGATTACAACACCTTTGCCTAACCCTTCGGGGAATACAGGCGGGAGCATATGTATGTATGTATGTAAAAATGATTATTAGATTTTTTTATTTGATAATTAGTCAGGTTGGGTAAACCCAATAATACCTACTATTATTGGGTTAACCCAAACCTAATTTTCCAGTGGCAGCCCAGAGTCTGGATTAGTGTTCGGTTAGTGACATTATGCTCGCCCTCTCATACATGGTTTAATATAGCTGGCGAAATGTGGGTGTCCCTTCGGGGTATATAGGCTTCAGCATATATTTCGCTAATTTAGCAGATACCTTCCATGGTCTTACAAACCAAGCCAATTTCTCGATTCGATTATTACATTTAATTATACTTATTCTTATTAATGAATGCTTAAAAAACAAGTCATTTTAAATTAGATTAAAATCTCATCAGTTACACCCACATATACCTAATTGCATTAAGTAATTGCGACTTCTTGATCATCGATATATATCGTTTGCCTCTCGAGTCGGTAATTAAGGCCTACCTAATCGATAAATCTTGAATCGATTTTAATGTGAGATGCAATCAGTTCGCCCACCACATTACGAGACTTGTATCTCAAGTTAATTATTCGATAAAATATGTTTCACATAAACCATCCATTGGGTGTCTCCTTAATCTATACAAATATTATGAAGAGGAAAGATTTGTATGTAAAAAGAAAGAATTGTTTGTATGTTTGTAACGAATTGGCTCAAAAAGTATGAATGAATGAAACAAATATCACTGATTAATAAAGGCTATATTTTATCCCCGTACCCCCACGGGAACGGGAACTACGCGGGTGAAGCCGCGTGACGTCCGCTAGTGTTGTATAAAGCGGCCAAATATTATGTTATTAGAACTGCTCTGGGTATAAACAACAACTGGCCAAGAGGTTTTGCTCAAGAATGCTCCCATTGGTCCTACATGGTTCCACAATCTGTGACGATAGCACATAATCTTTTGTGAAAATTGGTTTTCGGTAACGGGCCAGGAACTCGTCCCCTTAGTTTTTTTTAAGTTTCCACTCGCCTCCTGATCCATTTATCTATTTTTAAATCAACACCTCTGCCTACCTCTGCCTACCTCTGACTACCTCTATGAGAAGCCTTCTGGGAAAGCGTGAGCTTAGCCTATGTAATAAAGTCACGAACAAAATTACATCACGCGTAACCTTGAGTGATTATAATCAAGCTTTCAGTCAAGCTCCGTGAGGTCGCGCGGTCAGCTTTTACTTTCAATTATATTTCTATCATACATTAGGGCACATCTAGGCTATATGGTTGAGCTGTGTTAGTAAAAAAATAATGCGTGACACATACATATAAATAAAATAGAAATGTATGTTTGTAATTCCAAATTAACAGCATTTTACTAAATAGAAAATTACATACGGTAATAATGATCTCCTACCGAATTTCGGATTCGGCGGCTAATCTCAACGAGGATTAGCCATGTTCGCAAGAGACACATGTACCATGTGCACAAGTGTGTGCGCAAACACAGGTGCACTCTTTATTCCCTCACTCTCATAGTCCGATGGGAGGCAATCCGACACGACCGGAGAGAGATCAGGCGTAGGACCAACGGCTTAACGTCCTTTCCGAGGCAAGGAGGTGGAAACACCGCCAACTTCCAAACTCCGGGCATTTTATTGTGAATTTCTTGACAGAAAAACCCAATACAAATTTTAGACCCGACCCGGGAATCGAACCCGGGACCTCGTGATCGGCAGGCGAACATACTAACCACTAGACCAACGAGGCAGTAATACGGTACCGATATAGAAAAAACTATTTTCAAAAAATATCTTTCTTCTTTGTCCGTCTGTCCAAAAAGCGAATACGTCACTAATTAGGGCAGGATTATTTCTTAGCAACCACTTCCAGTATTTTGTGCAGGGATGCTGCACAAATTCTGTTCACCAATAAAATCTCACTGTGACGTCACATATCTGGTGAGAAGACCTTGTTTCCTTAGAAGTGAACAACTTTCATTGCCAGTGAATATGTCAAGGCTTAGAGTCGACTTTGAAACCCCAAACCGGAATGTTGGTGTGAAGACATAGCTTAACACACGACCTACTGAGAAAGTGTTACGTCACAGATTTAATAATAAGACCTTAGATAATACCAAAGAAAAATATAATTTTTTACTATTCATGCTTTTATTTTATTTTACTAAAACGACAAACAAGCGTGCAGTCTGCCTGATGGTAAGCGGCTACTGCAGCCTATAACAGCCTATAAACGCTTGTAACGCCAAGTGTTACTCGCTTTTTGCCTGCCTATCTATCTATACCTACATCTATATCTAAATATATAATACAGATAAATAAAATTGAAGTGTCTGTTTGTAATTCCAAAATAACAGCTTTACACTAAATGCATATGAAAGTACGGTACTGATATTGAAAAACAAAATTTTAAAATATTTATCTGTCTATTCCGTCTGTCTGCCTGTTTGTCGGAAACGGCTGGACCGATTTTAGCGGAACTTTCACAGGCAGATAGCTAATATTACAAGGAGTAACTTAAGCCACTTTTATTTAAAAATACATGAAGGTTACGTGGTTACGTGGGTAAAACTGCGAGGCATAGCTAGTAAAGTATAAAATCCTTGTGCTAATATAATTACTACTATTGGTAGCGACTCCCCTCCACTAAGGACTGGCGACCTTGCTCACCGCAGGAACACAGCACTACTCAGAGTTACTTGGCTGCGATCTTTTGTAAGGTGCTACAATCCCCAATCGGGCAGCTCTAAATATCGAATGGGAGATCTCGCAGTATCCTGCAGCTCTTAATGACAAAATATTTTTATCATTTACATCAAAATATATTAAATTAAAAGTACCAACTAAGAGGGTGATGGATTAATATTGCGTGTATCTAGATAGGAAATACCAATGAAAAAAGCTGACATTAACTACGAGGCACGGAAAAAATTACATATATTTTAACGGAGAAATTTTATGTTACATTCAAACCTCTGTTCGTCGAATCATCATTTTAAAGAAACTTTGCTTCAGTAAGAAGTCAAAATCTGTGTCTCTCAACCCTTGAGGTATACGTGGCCTAAATATTATAAAAAAGGATACAGATGGACCTTAACTAAAACAAGATTTGATTATTTTTATTATCTTAGCAACAGAGAAACCGGTATATAATAAATTTGAGAAACATAAACGAATATATTGCCAATTAAATAAAAATAGAGCGTTTGCAATAGCAGATGTAAAAGTCAAGGTTAAGATGGCTCTTATAAGAATGTCAAGACGAGATCACAATCTATCTGTATTTATACATAAAGCATTGAACGCCGTGACATAATAATAATCGATTCTTTTATATTGCTTCCTGGATAAAGCCGAAGGTTCATTTGATACAGAAGTTTGATAAAAACTATTTATTGTCTTTAAGTACTACGAGAAGCTACTTTGTTAGTTTTAATACTATATATGGACTCCAGATAGGATTGGATTTAAAATGGCGGTTAATAGTAGCAGTTACAATCCAAATTCAATAAATCTTTGTTGACACTTCTTCAACGTTAAATCGTCTGAATCACGACATTTGTAAACCACCGAGTTCGAAGTTACTTTTACTGAATAATCGATGTCTCTCGGTAATGTACCAAGATGGCTGGCAGAATCATAATGCTGATTTGCTGAACGAAAAAAATCCCAACGCGCTTGTCTTGAGGGACCTCGACAGGTATCTACCAACCTCTTTTAAAAAATTGATGAGCATCTGGACCCACAAACGCAGAAAATATATATTCTGGATTGTGTTTTGTTTAGAAATTTAATCGCTTCATTAATTCAAAATATAGGCGTGTGAGGAAACTTTTATGAAAGGCAGAGAATGTGTTCCCTTCTACAACGGGTTTAAGCAACCTGTCTGAAGTGGATCCTATGGAGGTGTGAAGGGATTATCTCAGATCGTTGTGTAACGCTGCGCCGGCGCCGCGTCTTCCGCTCACTTCGCAACGCACGACACTCAGCCACAGATGAGATCTTTCTAAAGCGAATTACTGATAGCTTGGCCCCTTTTATATTATTGTTCTTCTCAGTAAAAGCAACCTTACAAACCTTGCGGTAACATGTTTAATAATATTAATAATTTGTCTACCACTGGAGTAATTCCTAACAGTCTTCACCATAGTTTAAAATTGCTAGAACTACATAAAAATACATATATTAGTCTACAAAAAGCAGCAATATTAAAAACGTGTAGAATTGTACGAAATTTCTTGCAGTTGCAGATTGCAGAAGACAATGAATCAACTACACAAAATCAGCACACATAAACTACATTCTACATTTAGTTGGTTAATGCCCATAAATGTAGGAAAAACTAGCCAAGTGCTAAGCAAAAATAAGCCAACTCAATAATAATATTAATTAAGCCTTATTTCGGATACAGTAAGGTACAATTCACACAGCTTAGGGCTTAAGATGAGCCAACATCAGTAGCTGGGTCCGTTTGCCCAATTTTGGCAAAGGCTTCCTCCAAATGTAAATCAGTAGCATGAATAGTCCTATATAATCATGCCATTCTGTCGTATTGAAAGTACTTTGATAAAAGTCTAATCATATAAAGAAGATTGTATTTATTTGTTACTATAATTATAAACTGTTTGATTATAGTACATGATTTATTGCCTTCTAAAAAAAGGCAAATTTTTGAACTAGTGGTGGGTTTTCTGGTTTAATAAGGGCATAAAATTCATGAATTATAAAATTGTTCTTCATGACTGTCTCCTAGAGTTTTATTCGCAGGCAGTTGGGATGTTACAACATCCTTACAATAGATATTCGATATTCGATATTCTGTGATTTTTTCATGGGTATAACTTCACATCAATCTTCGAATGTAATCTAATATTAATAAGCAGGTTTCCTCACGATGTTTCCTTTCACCGCTAGTGGTTTTTGAAGAAAAAACCCATCGGTAATAATGAACACGGCCGAAGTCGTCAGGTAATCAAAACGAGTTAGTATCATGGTCAATGAAAACATGATTGATCAAGAAATTGATGGAATCCGGAACGACATTTATTTCACTACCTTAAAGAAACTTTTTGCTTAAAAAATCTTTGAATAGTATAATTGAAGTCGCCATTTCTATACAAAATTATTTTGTCTGCTTTATTGAACGCATCATTCTTGTTAACTTCGTTACGGATCGTGATACTTTTTACTAACAACGCCGTCACAAAACACTGCGTCGACGTAAACGCAGATTTGCATGGGCTCACAATAGTGTCATCTTTAGGCCGACAGACGGCGCTGTTTCGATCCTATACAAATCTGCGTTTACGTCGACGCGGTGACTTGTGACAGCGGCAGTGAAAAACTCGCCCTCAGGAGTTGACTCCGCTGGGAAAAAATCTAATATATTTTTTATAGATAAGTAGTTCATAGATAATGAAGAATATATAAGTATAATTTGAATTTTAAATGTAGTTTTAGCCCTACATTTAACATTCAAATTATACTTATAAAGTCAGGTGTATTTTGTAAAATAACTCTCTTCGAATGATCGATATTGAAAATAGTTGATAAATAAACAGTATTATTCGTTCGCTTTCAGTTAGTTATATCCACCATGAAATCTGCGCAATTTGTTTGACAGATTTCAGAACGTGTAAAATGAAGTGTCACTAAGTTAGACGAAATAATCACTGGCTCAGCGATTTTAGAGTTCCGCACCTCCAATGGAAAAAGGAACCTTTTATGGATCGTTTCTTTGTCCGTCAGTTTGCCAATCACATATTTATCAGTAATGTGTTACGAGTTACGAGTTTTAAGCGCTGGCCTTGATGCGCAGTTGTATTTTTTTTGGGTATATTTGGCGCTACCGCGATTAAACATATGAGCTAGTTGGCATTTTTATCACGTTGAAATTAACATCAAATATTACTTTCCTATCAAAATCAAAATGCAATCTTTTGGATCTGCGAAAAACTCTAACTTAATCGATGCAATTTAAAGAAACGCTGGCTTATGCCACATATTTTCATATAATTTGGTACTTACTAATTGATCTAGCATGCTAAGCTAATGTCATGCGATTGAGAAAGAAGCATTTACAGTTTGTCTAATAGCAAAAAAATTAAAATATATATTTTTTAAATGTACGGAACCTCCGTGCACGAGTCTGGCTCGCACTTGTCTGATTTCATCTAAGGTCACCAACATAAAGTTATTTGGAAACTGGAAAGTCCCGGGTGATTTCTAGATATTGCATGCATTTACATTGAATACTAAATTGATCGTTGTCTCGACTATTTGCCTATGCAATACTTGAGTAAGAAAGTACGCGAAGCACTTGCTTCACTTGGCTGTGAATACGTATTGATACTTTATCCTAGCCGAATTTCGGCCACGGCGGTTAATCTCAACGGGGATCTGCGCTGGAGATATTATATAGTGCACAACTCACAAGTGTGTGCGCAAACGCTGATGTACTCTTTATTCCCTCACTCTCATACTCCGATGGAACGGAAATCTGACACGATCAGAGAGAGATGTAAATGATATAAATCAGGCACATGATATATGACATACGTCATTCCTATACATTTTGTATCCTTTGTATTAGCGAAGCGTGAGGATAGTGTTTCTTTGTCTACAGGCCCAGCTACCCTACCAATTTTAGCATCATCATCATCATCCTCCTGGCCTTTTCCCATGTTATTTGTGGTCGGCGCAATGTTTTCTTCTCTTCCATTTCTCTCTACCATCCATCATTTCTTAGGTCTTCCTTTCCCCTTGTAACCATCCACATTCATAAACAAAACTTTTTTGGCAACATTATCCTCATCCCTCCGCGTAACATGTCCATACCACGACACCGTGTGAACACGCATATATGAAGAAAATAAAGGTCCGACACAAGTCTGCGCGGATTTTTAATGGTTTATTCCCAGACATCCATGATTTTATTATCACCACCTCCAATGCTTTTATTTTGGTATACAAATTATTACACGACATCCAAGAAATTGAATTGTCTTGAAGGTCGCGGGAATTAATATATGAAAGTTTATTTTTCGAAATCTATGGGCTTATTCCCAGACATCCACGTCTGGGAATAAGCCTTATTTTAAAATTTTAGAAATGAAGCAAATTGATGCAGAATGTATAAAAGTGATGCAGTGTTTCCAATTTAAATAGACTTTTCAATATTTGGAAACCTTGTTTTGATATTGGATACTTTATAAATATCTCAAATTTACAAAATGACCACTTTGTTAACCTAAATAAAAAAACCTTAAGTTTACAATGATACCAACATAAATGCCTACATTTATATAGATAAATGAAGTGTCTGTTTGTAATTCCAAAATAACTGCTCTTCACTAAATGCATATGAAAGTGTACGCGATACTGATATTGGAAAACCAATATTTAAATTTTTTCTCTGTCTGTCTGTCTGTTTGTCTCAGCTAATCCCCGAAACGGCTGGACCGATTTTAACGGAGCTTGTACAGGCGGATAGCAAATGCTACTAGGAGTAACTAAGGCTACTTAATATTTATTAAAAAAAAACTTTTGGTTCCGCGGGTCATCCATGAAATTTACTCTACGCAGGTAAAACCGCGGGGCACAGCTACTTATTAATATTATTACTAAGAACTAGTATCACAATAACGGGATGGAATAATTCTACGGATGGGACAGTGACAAATAGATCCGGCAAGTGCAAAAAATGCAGTCATGTCACAGTATAAATATAAATTTACCAAACAGTATGGAATACAGACAACATTTTTCAAATAAGAACATGTCTCAATCGAAAGTGAGAGTTGTCGTCATTAAAGATTTAATAATAACGACTTTATTAAGATTCGAAATTAGAAAAAAAATTATGCTTCCCCCAAGGGGTAAGCTGAGGTTTTGTAACAACAACACCCACATTTCACCGAATATGATTAAGTGCCAACGTGACATAGGGTCAGTCTCTTAATTAATTCTCAGACATTATGCAGGTTTCCTCACGATGTTTTCATTCACCGTAAAGTACGTGGCGTGAATTCGCTGCACATAAGTTTTTAGAAAAACTCATTGGTACAGGCCGAGCTGGGATTCAAACTTGTGTCGCTTGCTTAGCAGGCCACCACGGCTCTTATGTTTATAAAATTAGAAAAAAATCTATGAAACACATATAGGCGATCGACCACGACGTGACACAGACGCCGATGCCGCTTATTATCCTTTGTATGTAATTTCAAACGGTTTGTTCTTAGATTCCACACTGCTTGTAGCAGCTTATATTTATACAGTGGTCATGTTTTGAATTGCGACAAGACCTAATGGTCTTTTTATTAAAATTCAATGAGCCAACCAAGACAGTAAAAAAGATAAGAATAATTTTATATACATTTGGAACTAATATTGCGCATATTACACATAAGTGATATAATAAGTTTACATAAGCTTCACTTCCTATCTCTTCACTACTTACGACACTTGAAAGGATAACTTTTGTTATATTCTTTTTGCAAATAAACTTATATTCAGACGTCAATCCGGCATCGGATTTGACGGAAACGGATGGATCGATAGATAGGTAAAATCCATGTCGAAAGTAAGGCAAAAAATATGTGTGTCTCATATATTACATGCTACTATATAATCATATATTAAATGTGAAAGTTTGTGTGCACATGATTACATTCTAAATCCTTAAAAATGGTCATAATCCGCAAAAGGTCTTACTCCCAGACATCCAGAGCCCAAATATTTAGAAAAATAAACTTTCATACATTAATCCCTGCGACCTCCATGACAATTCAATTCCTTGGACGTCGTGAGAATTCATTCGTGTACCAAAGCAAAAGATATAATAAAACCATAGATATCTGGGAATAAGCCAGGAAAAGGCGGCCCCTAAAACTGCAAAGCAAAGGAAGGAAAAATTCGACGCATGAGGTAGGACCACGAGTAGCTCAGTTGGCAGAGCAACTGCACGGTTTGCAGAGGGTAGTGGGTTCGAGTCCCGCCTCGTATTCGTATTTTTTTCTGACTATTTTTAAGAACCGAAGAAGAGCCGGTTTGGCTTGGCGTTTGAGCCTGCTAAGCAAGCGACGCAAGCTACTTCGAATCCCAGCGGGGACTGTACTAATGAATTATCTAAAAAACTTATGTACAGTGATTCCACACCACGTGCTTTACTGTGAAGGAAAACATCGTGAGGAAACCTGCATACGTCTGAGAAGTAATTCAAAGACCCATGTATAGTGTCTGAGACGGCGATGGACTCAACATCTGTCATGTTGGCACTTAATCATATTCGGTGAAATGCGGATGTTGTTGTTACAACAGCTCTGCTTACCCTTTCCGCGGACCCTTTTCGAATGGGTGAGCATATTTATTTATTTTCATTTCCATTCTACTCTTTGGGGGAGTACAGACGTGAGCGCATGTACGTACTCGGAACTATGTTCGGAGTCCGTCAGTACAGACTAGAACAAAAACCCGCCTCTATTTACATTGCGCAACGCTATCATTTGAAGCCCATCAATTTGAGTGACGCCACGAGTGGTCACGAGGTCGTGTCTTACGTAACTGCTGTAATTTAGTTTCCCAGGGCATTGCGGTACATGTTCACCGGTTTATTTTGAGTCTACAACCTAAAGGAATACCTACAATACTTCAATAGCCCACGGATAGGATAATATCTAATTATATATGTGCTGTGATATCACTAAGCCTTAATATAAGCTATTTTATCCTATTAATAGCTGTGCCCTGAGATTTCACTCGCGTAGACCTAATTTCGTAGGTGGCTTTATTTCGCGAAACCCAATGTTTTTAAATAAATGTAGAATAAGGTACATTTTAACCGACTTCGAAAAAAGGAGGAGGTTATCAGTTGTATATGTATTACAGCAAGTATATTATAACCCTTGGCCACCAACAAATTCCATTCTTATTTAATTTAAATTAATGAAATACTATTTGTAGTGCCTGAGACGGCGATAGACTCACCATCCGTCACGTGGGCACTTAATCATCTTCAGTGAAAAGTGGGTGTTGTGATAACACCTCTGCCTACACCCTACCCCTTCGGGGAATACAGGCGTGAGCATATTTGTACCATTTGTAGTCGAGTAGTTCCGAAAATAATCCTCGTATATAAACGTGCCAATATTATCTCTAAATATTAAAACAAAGTAAGCAATGTATTTTTGTATTCATTATTAGCAGAAGCCACGCGGTTTTGCCCGCGTAGTTCCCGTTTCCATGGGAGTACTGGGATAAAATATAGCCTATATTAATCAGTGATAATATAGCATTCAAATGGTGAAATATTTTTTTAAATCGGTCCAGTAATTTTTGAGCCAATTCGTTACAAACATACATATAAACCTTTTCTCTTTATAATATTAGTATTGATCAAACATTCCTCGTCGAATAATGTAGTAGTTTATTACGAAGCGGGCTGAATATAATTAGTTTAACAGATTCATATTAAGTATAAAGCAGCATAATTGTTACCGAGATATTTTATGAAGGTTGATGTCGTTGACCCGGATTCATTGGCCGTAACTATTATAACTAACCTATAGATAAATCTATATTTAATTCTCTTCCATATTCCCCGACTTCAATAACATCATTTCCAAGTGTCAGCGCTGTACGTACAAAATGCAGTCACGAACGAAGCCTTGACATTACTACGCCGACCACGTCTCAGACTTATTCGATCGAAATGCCGAGACTTTAACTGCTAGTTTTAGGGTTCCTTATGACTTTTGACACACACATAAAACCTTACATATTATGCAGTTTCAACCAGTAGTTTCGCGTAAAATGCAGTCAAGATATAGACATACAGTCAAACTTGTAATAAACTTAAAATTAAATTTCCCAAAAAATCATAAATTTGCGAAATTCCACCCACGCCTGTATTCCCTGAGGGGATAGCCAGACGTATACTTATAATACACCCATTCTTCTCCAGTTATGTTTAAGTCCCATGTAATAGTGGACCAGCCTATTGACATTTTTTTATGCCTGTTTGCTCAAATGTATATTCCGAGCTGCTACTGACAAATTACAGATGGATGAACGCAATAACATTTTCCTAGACCTATGGAGCCCTGGTACTCGTATTCCACAGTTGCCCTTAGACCATTAGATCGAGTCAGATTTACAGTTTTGTTGTAAGAATTTATAGAAAAACGCCCACGCCTTCCCAGAAGGGTCCTTGAAGGGGTAAGCAGAGTTGTTATACAACAATTCAAAATACCTTTATTTAATTAGACTTTTAACAAAGTACTTTCAAATCATCAGAACGACAAGATTATACAGGATTATACATACTACCGTCAGGTTCGGAAGGTTGCTTTTACTGAGAAGAATCTGGCAAGAAGACATATGCAGGTTTCTTCACGATGTTTTCCTACACCGTAAAGCACATGGTGTGAAATCATTTATGGAAATCGATATTTATGGGCTTATAGAAAAATTACGTATTCATACTGTGAACACAACTTCAGTCAGCGATGTATGTAATAACCATGCGTGTTCTAGTTTGACGATAGATATAGATTATGATTTATAGATCATTCACTGGCATTTTGTCATTGTTCCAATGAGTGGACATAGTTATTATGGTTTAGGAAAAGCAGGTCACGGTTCTTCATGTTGCAATAAAAAATAACAATTTTTGTGTTTAATTTACTGTCATTTTTAAACATACAGCAATATACTTTTTTTTTATATTTTATTAAGTAACTAATAAGTAACTAAAAACTAATTACAAGTAGAAAACTTGGCCCAAATCGGTGTCTCTGGGGATCGTGTCAAGAAGGCTGGCAGCGATTAAATTAAACATAGACGATTAAAAAAATATTCGCTACATACATACGTTAGTAGTGAATGAACAAATACGGAAATTGTAATAGAGAAAGAGATAGGTAGCAGTAATGATTTGCGCTTCAACCAGCCTAATTTAAAATCGACTAATTATATGAATGTTACCTCAACGTAACCATGTAGTCGAAATTCACGTATGACTACGGAACCATAAGTATAAAAAACAGGCTCGTACTGTCATTACATAGTTGATATTCGGAGCAAATAAATTCAGTAGACGACGTGACCTGATTTTATAAAAGAGTATGAAAATATTCCTTTTAAATATTATGTTCGACGAGTCACAATTTTCTGCTCAACTATAAATATATGTTTTAAATATGCTCATCACCCTATGTTCACAATATGGTCCCCAAGGGGGTAAGCAGTATTTTAAAACACTAACTACTTTCCACCGAAGATGTTTATGGGTCAACGTGACAGATGGTGAGTCTATCGCGGTCTCAGGTACTATACATGCATACACCTTTGACGTTCCTCTCAGACATACGCAGGTTTCCTCACGATGTTTTCCGTCACCGCACCGTAGAGCACGTGTTGTAAAATATCGGATCGGCCGCTGGGATTCGACTATGCGTCAAAACCTACATAGTACATACACCCTATGCAGGTAGGCACAGACTATTGTGCGCCATATACTATGATCCTTACATACTTATTTCGCTTCCATACACTTCCTTCGGTTGTGAGTGCTCCGAATTTAACTTTTATAGACAAGATGGTTAATTTGGTCATAATATTTCTTTCTTGGACTTATTTATACGAGTTTATATCTTATCTTTAAGAACCACATTTAAGCGCAATATGGACCGCGTAATGATTTGATTAAGCACAAATGGGGTAATAAAATCACAGACAGTTTTTGCATTCATAGAATGCGTTTTGTTTCCCAATGACTTGACATTTTGCGTGTGACTTACTGGCATAATACTAGTGCTTATGGTCGTAATGTGCGAGATAAAGTTGATTGTATCGTGATTGCCTATCATTTGGTTTCGTCACTTATGTTGCTGTTAGGTGTTTTGGTATTATAATTTTCTTTATGTTCTACCATTTAAGTTAAACACTTACTTTAAATATTGCGAGATAAAGCTTGTAACTCTGTACGTTTGTTTGTATGAGGTAATTTTCGTAACGTATCGTTAGGTTTAAAAAATCTTGCATGGATTCGAAAAATGTTTTTTTGGGATTATTTCAGTAACTATTAGTGGGAGACAAATAATAAAAACGTAGTTAGATTTCACGTGAAAACCCTACGTTACCGCTGATTTTTATGCGAAAATAAGATCTTGATATGGTCAAATTTGAACGTCAATTACTCGAAAACGAATGAAGATATTTTTGTCATAATAATTTTATATGCTTCATAAAACTATACCCTATCACATATTTTAACAGCTGTCCTATTTTCCCCGACACCCTGAACAAAGAGGAGTTTGTTTGCTTGAAATCGCTGATCTCTAACTACTGGTCCGATTGGAAGAATTATTTCTGTGTTAGGATAGCCCATTTGTCGAGGCAGGATATATAACATAATGCTAAGAGCAACCTGGTTATTTCACCCTGTTTATTTAACGTATATACATAATCTAATAGTGTGATCATCAAAAATCCCATACCTCTTTAATCCTCTGCAAGAGCGGTTCCAACCAGTGCACGTTGCACTCCACGTGAGAGTCCAAGAAGGTGAGAACAGACGCAGTGGCGGCATCAGCCCCTCGCACCCTGGACCTCATGAGACCTTCTCTCTTGGTGTTCCTGATCACCTTCACTTTGCGAATCGCCCGGAGTGATGCACCATCTTCCGCTGTAGAGTGGAAATATAACATGATAAGGTTTAATTTCAGACTTAAGGTAAGAATTTTTTTTTTCTTGAAATATGATGTAGGCATTATAGGCGGATAGAAAATGAAATTTATGAACACTTGCACTAGCTGTGTCTTGCAGCGTTACTCGCTTAGATAATCAGAGATTTGCCACAAAGAACAAACATTTTTGAATGCACATATTATCTCCCGTATTTCTTTGTATTAAATAGGTACATTTTTTAAAGAGCTGTTATTTACTTATGACACTCAAAGGTCATTTATTACCCGAAAATGTAAATGACTGTTTTATGGTAATTTAGTTATACGCGGGTGAAACCGCGGGGCTCAGCGAGTTTGTATACAATCATTTTGTTAATATTATTAGTAGCTTGTTATTATCAGTGTGTGGTCACAATGCTATGATATCCGCAGCATGCGAAGTGAAATGATTTGCACACTATTGTCTCACTCATAATTGTGAGAAAAACTGTGTTAACTTTTAATACAATGACTATTCATACAACCTAATGATTTATTGTCTTAGTTGTGAAAAATACTGCCTTAAAACGTTTCACATTTGTCTGTTTAAGAGTCCATTTCAAATTAGTGGCGACCCTGGCTTTCCTTGCCTATTGTAACATTACCTGTTTGGAATCAAAACTTTATACATCTATAATTAAAGCTCATTATTGTTTGACATTTATCTTGGTGGATAATGAATGACAAAACATTTTGACTAATTTGAAAGTCTGAGAAGTGTTTCGTAAATATGAGTGCTTATTTTTGTAAAACAAAAGATTAATACGATTCTATATGAGGTTTGGGAATACCACGCTTATCACACAATTTGTACATATAGAAACATTAACTTTTATTTATCTGTATGGAAGCATGTAGGTATTTGTTTTTGTTTGAGCTAAAAACCTTATAAATATAGTCTAATAACTAAAAACCTTAAAAATATATAATCTTATAACTAAAATATATTATTAAAAGAAGTCCCTGTAGGCAAAGTACCGAAGATACTGGCAGCACTAAAGATTAATTGTAATATTCTGGTGTTATTTTATTTGGTATCATAATGTTGTGACAACTTTTAACTTGGATATTAAATTAACCAAGGTTTGGTACAATAAACTACTAACTTGGTATTTCATGTTAAAAATAAAACGTATGCAATCTATTTTCCTACGATTTTTGCTATAATTGCAACAATCAGATAATATATGATAGGCCTTGACAAAGTAAAATTCTCTCGCGCTTACGCTAATAGACACCATAAAAAAAATATGTAAATGACATTAATCAGTCACGTGACATATGTCATTCCCGTAAATGTTGCATTGTTTCTAATAGCGAGGCGTGAGGATAATGTTATTTTATCTACAGGCCTTACCGTAACCTCTTATTGCTATGGTAGTTTTATTCTTATTATGAGACAGATGTATATGACGTGTATAAGGCTGTCACTGTCGCACAGCTGAACTAACATTGCTGCTGAACTCAAAGTTGGGCCCCTGAACATGATGTTTATAGATACCTCAACTTAAGCCCGACGAAAAAATGATGCAAGCTGCACGAGAGCTCTTAAAAGTAAAAATAATAAAAATGAGGGTAGATGAAAAGAAAATCATTACCGACCGCGTTGGATCACTCCAGTCTATTCGTGACCGCAGCCGTGGTAACAATGCCAAAAGTATGTGAATTCCGTTAAAAGATAATAGTACTCGAACAATAAATGTAATATGTAGTCTAGTGAAGTAAATGAAAATTAAATGAACAAAGTATGCACTGGATTCTCCAGCAATAAGGTTGGGAGATATAACATTTTATTTCAAGGGCATAGAAACTAATATCGAACGGCAAATTGATTGTGGCTTGCATTCTTTTTTTAATTTTTTTTTTACAATGAATCAACAGCATTTATGCATTTATACTTATACGTAGGTGTTAGGTACATGTTGTTAATAAACACTTTCTGCTTATTTATTCGATATAAGCTTTCTTGGGTATTGCAATGCATCCTTCCAGCAGTACTCTATTCTGTTCTTTTTCGTAAAACGCTATATATTTTACGTACAGGGGGCCTATGATCGTATGAGCAGGAAAAATGGAACGTCAAAACTTAGAAGTTCTTAATACGCTATGCTTGAACTGATGATGGTCGGCACCCTGGTGCCGTTACGAATTGTGGAGGTATTCTAGTCGTGTCGCGCCTTAAAGAAAGACAGAGGCAGACTCATAGAATGACTTCTCATATATTCGGTCAAGTTGAGTAAGCTCCTATTTTTTTTGAAGTCGGTTAATAACACTTTCAAACAAAAAAATATACGGTCGAATTGGGCTTTCTCCCAGATATCCACAGCCCATTGATTGTGAAAATTAACATTAAATCCCTTTTAGAAGTGGCTAAAAAAATGCATTTTATAGTCGGATTTCTTTTTGCGTTTGCTGCAATTCCCTTCTGCAATTATTATTTCTGCCTAGGCTATTGTACTGTGAAGTGATTGTAAAGTGAAGACTATTTATAAGTATTTATTTCAGATCCAATAGCATTATAGGATTTATAGACGTACAAACAATACGTGACATTTTTAGAATCCTTCGGAAACGTATTAGGAGTGGAGGAGATTAGGACCTTTCACATACGACCGGATATACTTAACATTTGACGCTCCAAAAGGCGAATCGGATGCTCCCGAAAATAGAATCTTATTTTATCCCCTTTCGACCTACATTTTCAAATCTCGATGGAAAAAGTCGGCAAGAGCAAGTACCATCAACATATTACTCTTATTGTGACATTATACATACATACAACCACTTTTCACTGAAGATGAGTAAGTACCAACGTGACAGATGGTGTGCCTATCATCGTCTCAGGCACTAAACGTCTTTGAAATACTTCTCAGACATATGCAGGTTTCCTCACGATGTTTTCATTCACCGTAAAGCAAATGGTGTGAAATCACTGCACATAAAGTTTTAGAAAAACTTATTGGCACAGGCCCCTGCAGCAGGTGAGCCTGCACCGTCCACCTAACCGCGGTTTTAAAAACACTTTTACATGAAAAGTAGTGAGCGAAAAATTATTTATTTTATTCTAGTAAATGGAAGCTTTGTTAGAAAGAAAATAAATTTTCTTGAATTACTTTTATCTAGCGCTATAATGCTTTTTAAGGAAATAACAAAAAGGTTAGTCGACATCACAGGAGACCTAAGAGCTGACAGCTACCTCGGACGAAGAATTAGTCTTGCCATTCAAAGGTGGAATGCTGCCAGTATCTTCGGAACCTTGCCTACCTTTTAATAATATATTTTAGTTATAAGATTATATTCTTTTGGTACTAAAACCTTATGTAATTTACTTAAAACTATATTATATAATAAACCTTCAAGTATTGCGAAAAAATAATCAAGTCTTAGATTTTTATACAAATAATAAATAAGTAACTAAAAACTAATTACAATTAGAAAACTTGGCCCAAATCGGTGTCTCTCGGGATCGTGCTAAGAAGGCTGGCAGCATAGTACCTTCAAGTAATATTTTTCCTTTATAACACTTACGACGTGATAATAAAGCTGAAATTACAAAAGCAGGTATTGTAATGGTACTCACGATTGTCACTGTAGTCGTCAACCAAGATGATCTCTTTGATCAAGTGCTCCGGGCTCCTGTTGAGGACACTGCAAGGAACGTGACACTGTTTAGATAAGTCTTCTGAGATTGCTTTGTTCAACGTTTTGTAGTCTCTGTTGAGTGTAAATTAATTATAAGATTTATTTGGGACTGGGTAAAATTTCTTCAAGAAGTATTTCAAAATCTATCTTAAAAGATTTTATTTTTAAAATAAATTTAACCAACCCGGGCCTGTATAAAAAGTAATCCTCGCGCTTTGCTTATAGATATAAACTTTATGGGAATGACATATGTCACAGTCACGTGACATATGTCATAAATTTATGTCATTTCCGTGCGAGCTCAATGAAGCTGACATTGTCTATGTTAAACAAAAGTTCCAAACAAATCAAAGATTATAAAAAAAAGGATAATGACACATTTCGGGTAATATACACTCAAAATTTAGGTGTATGGCTTCTTCAATTGGCTGGTTTGAGAATATTCTGTTGACGTCATAACTTCGAGCCTCCTCGGGAGGGGTGTAATAACACCACATTTCATCACACATGTATTCAATGTCAACATAAATAGGTTATCTTACTTATATATATTTCTATGTATTGTTAGTTTTTCAATCTGAGTATCGAACTCAAAAACCACGACTTCTCAAGCGTTAGCAAGCTGATGTCAACATATTTATTGCGTTACTAGTTGACCCGGTGAACTTCGTACCACCGTTTCCTTTACTTATTATTTATGTTTTTCACCGTTTAAACCTTCACTGAACTTTCACAAATATATCAATATCAAAATTACCCAAATCGGTCCAGCCATTCTCAAGTTTTAGCGAGACTAACGAACAGCAATTTATTTTTATATATATATTGAAGATTAATTAATAAAAATGACAAAATATATGCAGGTTGGCTCGTGATGTTTTTCTTTACCATAAATATCGCAATGTCATCGCTTGTTTTTAAAAATCTCATCAGTTATATTATGGATTGAAACTTGCCTCGCTTGCATTACTCAAATCACTCTGCCACTTCGTCTCTCATAAAGGTATGATGAGTAACAGTAGAAGAGAAGTCGGGCATATCGGAATCTCTTGTTCGATATTTAGAGCTGCCCGACTAAGTATGTACCTCCACCTTACAGAAGATACCAGACAAATAATGCTACCATCGTAGAAGGTGGCCAGTGATCCATGAAGGAGAGTAGGAGAAGTATGTGCTAGGAATAGTTGTCATTATGTAAGCACAGGAATTTAAGGCAACTCGCGAGTGACACTTGGTGTTACAAGCATTTATAGGCTGCAGTAGTTGCTTACCAACAGACGGTCTACACTCATATTTATCGCCTTAGTAGAATATGAAAAGAGAGGAGGAGAGGAGGTCGTGGCACGGTTGCTATTGCGCATATTTTTCGATCAGCAAAGTTAAGCAACCCTAACCCTAGCCAGTAATTGGATGGGTGACCGCCCGAGTTCCCTCCGTCCCTCGGAGAGCACGTTAAGCCGTCGGTCCCGGTTGCCAATTTATCATCTTTGGCAATCGTTACAGGTCAGTCAGAGGCCTTAAATAGTCTGACAACTGGTTTAACCCAGATCACAGATTTTTCTCGTTAAAAGGCCAGGGAGATGATGAGTAGAATAGGAAAAAAAAACAATTAAATATATGTCTGCTTTGAATATGTTTTACCTGACAACAGTCCTGAGGAGTGTGGATCTGGCTTCGTTGTGGAACGTGATGATAACACTGGTCTGGGGCAAGTCTTCGTCATATTTCTTCAACCGGCACCTGTGAGATAGTGAGACACAATTTCATTAATTGGTCAACAACAAGGGAATGTACTTCCAAACATGTTGAGAAGATAGAATATTAATTATTTTGTACTCGAAGTAAATGTTCTACTAACAGATTTACAATTTTTTGACACTCAGTTATGATTAAGCCTTCCAAACGTTATATGGTCATTCCTGTTATCCAAGCTTTCTGGGAGGGGAGGATAGCCGAAGTCCAGTAATCCAGATTCCAGACTACTACAGGGAAATTACAGATGGAAAAACCCAATAATACTGCCGCAGGTGCTCGTATTTCGAAGCCGTGTTGGACCACTAAACCAAAATCTTCTATATACATAAAATGCATTATTCTGAATGAAAAACTGCACGAACGCATAGCCTAAACTGCTGATCGTAGAAGCTTGAAAAATATAGGGTGTGTTCTTTGTGTGACATAAGCATCCCCTAAGAAAAGAAAGGGTGTAATGTAAGTAGGCAAAGCTGCGGGCAGAAACTAGTAAATATTTTTTGGGCCCATAACATTACAAAAATTAGCCATTTCTTCTTGCAATAAATTAATACACTCGGAGCTCGCATCTCTTAACACGAGCTCTTGACACGAACATTGATTGTCGGTCAAGTACTTTAATTATCATAAAAATTGAATACCAAAATATATAAAAGAAATCATGAATAAATACTGCATAAAGAAATTAAATACTTAACAACAGAGGCCAATGTAAAAGTCGCGTAATTGTAATGTCACGGATCATCGCAGCCTCAATGCGGTTTGACGACACACTGACATTATGCATCTTGGTGACCTTGCCAATTATCTCGGGTCAATGTCTTCTATAGCTTCAGGTTTATATGTAAACCTTAACCCAGCTGTTTCTGGGATGGAAACTAACTTAAGGACTGCATACATCACTTTATTTGAAAAACCGATTTGTTTATTCCTAAAATCCAAAAATGTATTTGAAGCTTTTTTGGGCTGAGCAGAAAGGACTGTTCATTAGAACAGTCCTTCAGTCCAGAAACAGTCCTCGTTGTTATTAAACAACACCCACTTTTCATCGAAGATGATTAAGTGCCAACATGACAGATGTTCTGTCTGTCATCTTTGAATTACTTTTCGTACAAATGCAGTTTTTTCGCGATGTTTTTCTTCACCGTAAAACATGCACTTATAACCAACATCACTGTATCCCTATCACGGGTTAGTCACCGTTTTCGTAATCTATACTCGTTAGCGTCTCCGCCGAATATTTGTATGAAAAATTGTGCAGCGACTCCCAGCGGTGACGTGAAGAACTAAAATATCTCATACAAATATTGCGAGTGACGCTAGCGAGTATAGATTACGAAAACGGTAGCAAACACGTGATAGATGTACTGGTCTGATGAACTAGCTTCATCAGAACCTATTAGAAGCTTAAAAAATACATTTAAGTAGCTGTGCGCGACAAACGTTGTATTGCCATATATTCAGGTGAATCACGTGATCACCCAATGATTTAGGGGTATGAAATATAGATGTTAGCCGATAATCAGACCTATCCGATATGCACACAAAACTTCATACAAATCGGTCCAGCCATTTCGGAGGAGTTTGGTAACTAACATACATGAGAATTTTATAAATAAGATTATGATGACTACCTATTGACACTTCTAGTTTAATGGTGGAAGGCGATATTAAGATATTCTTAAGACGCCATTAATACCGATAAGATATTTTGAAGACAGATGATATATTTTCAGTTTTATATCTAATGCCGAAAAAAACATTGCACAAGACGAAATTACTGTGAACAAAAGCTGTACAGAGTTTCAATCTAAATAGTATTTAATCATACATTGCAACTGGAAAGTAATTTGGGTCAGTCACATATATTATCGCTTCTAATAGCAGCGCAGGGCATTGTAGCCTTAATTGATAAAATGACCTAAATTCCAAGAGATCGCCAACTATTATTACACTTCATCACAAGTAATAACAAATATTATGCGAGATGCCATCTTAATTACAAATTATCTAGTGGTATAGTTGTCGGAAGTGCGACGCGGTTCGATTCCTGGGTCGGGCAAAGTATTATTCGGTTTTTCCATTCGTAATTTCTCAGCCCAAAATCAGATTTTTTTTAATGGCGATAGGCTCGATCCCTTTACGTAAAACAAGGTGTAATTTTAGTACGCCTGTGGATATCCCTTCGGGCAACTACATTTGAGCCTAAGACTATCTTGAGTGATGTTTTGTATCGCTCTATATAAGACTAGCTGTGCCCTGCCGTTTCATGTGCGTAAATTTAACTTGATTCCCGCGAAATCCTAAATGTTTATTTTCAATAAAAGTAGCCTAAGTTACCCCTTGTAACATTAGCTATCAGCCAGTGAAAGCCGTTAAAATCGGTCCAGCCGTTTCAGAGATTACCCGGAATAAACATACAGACAGATAGACAGAAAGAGATTTTTTTTTTGTTTTTTACGTTGGTACCGTATATACTTTCATATGCATTTATTGAAAAGCTGTTATTTTGGAATTACAAACAGACACTACAATTGTATTTATCTGTATAGATATAGATGTATAGATTGTGAAGATCATTTAACTCACATAGCATTCCTGGTATCGGGAACTACTCTATTACTGGGAAGGTTATCAGATGCGGCTTGGTTGAATCTGTTCCTGACGTATGGGTCGGAGTCTTTCGACCCTGAAGCCACGTAGCCATTTTCGTCGAAGTACGCCCGGCTTGTGCTGCCCGTGCCAACAGCATCCTCGGGGGAAGCTGGACTACTTTCTGGTTCTTCTTCATGCTGCTTTATCAGCCGAAGCGCTATGTTTTCTTCCTGTAACAAAAGTTTAAGGTTACTTTTATCTATACTTCTATATTGCCAGTATCTTCGGAAGGTTGCTTACAGAGACTTTTAAAAATATATTAATTTTATTTTATTTATTTCTTTTGAGGAATGCTTACAGACAAATAACTTAAAAGTAGGTAACAAAATAATAATTTTAGTTGCTAATTACAAGCATCCAAATGTAGTTAAACAAGTTTGCACTTATAATAAATTGAAACAGGAGATCCCAAGTGAAATAATATAGGTAAGTCAAGATAGAATGGATGATTAAAATATATTTATTGGATATACATATAGCTAAAACCTTATAAATATAATCTAATAACTAAAAACCTTAAAAATATATAATCTTATAACTAAAATATATTATTAAAAGAAGTCCCTGTAGGCAAGGTACCGAAGATACTGGCAGCATTCCCCTTTTGGATGGCAAGACTAATTCTTTGACCGAGGTAGCTGCCAGCTCTCCTGTGATGTCGACTAACCTTTCGGTTATTTCTTTAAAAAGCCTGATAGCGCTAGGACCCCACGGACCAAGGGTCACGACTCCGAATGGGACAAAGTCATATTCGGAGCCGAGACCCCTGTATTTGCAGGCTTTGGCTTTTTCAGCCGCTTCACATGCCGCACCAACTCTGTTGTTGGTTCCATGTAGATGGGAAGGGGCCAGCGTGTCTGAACAGGTTGCATCCCATACCAGCACCCGCCCCATCTTCCATGGAATCAAGCTCATACCGTCCGGTCTCTTGCCATCGTCTCTAGCGATACCTGTCGGCTCAAGTAAACTTGGCACGTTGACGGTGGCAAGGGACTGGCGTATGATATCGTTGAGTGCGGCATGTCTTGAGAAGCGGCCTGCACTTTAGATAGAATTAAATTAATCGCAGTTAAGTTATATGAGTCGTATGTGAGGATAGTTATAAGATTATATTTCTTTAAGGTTTTTAGCTATTCTATGGGTATCCAAATTCCTTCTATACTAATATTATAAAGAGGAAAAATGTATGTGTAAGTATGTTTGTAACGAATCGGCTCAAAAAGTACTAGACCGGTTTTAAAGGCTTTGAATCCCCGTACTCCCACGGGAACAGGAACTACGTGGGTGACGTCCGCTAGTTAATAATACATTTAAAGCCTACCCAGTTTTGAAGGTTTTTCGCGGAATGTTAGATCTCGAACTAGTCGTAAGTTCTACGTCGTTCATAAGTATCTGTCTTATCAGCAATTAGATTTGCCTTTTTTAAACAAACTTCTCCAAAAAGAGAACCTCTCCTAAGCAGAGGTGAACTGATGGTAAACTCATGTTTTTCTAGTTATGGCTAAGTTGCAGAGCACTTGGTGTGCTTATTGCCCAGAATCTGAATTACTGCTGTGAAATTACACATGATAAAATCCAATAACGATTTTGCCCGACCCAGGGATTGAACTCAGAACCTCGTGTTTCGCAGTAGCATTTGCGACCAGACCTGACTTAAAATCTGATGATGAGTTGACAGATCACAAAAAAATCTAGTCGGTCTAGACATTTTTGCTTTTAGCAAGACTTAAACAGCATATTATTATTCGACTAGGTGAAAAATCAAGTTCGGATCTCTCAATATGAGATGTAATTTATTATGTCGCCGATCTTCTCAAAGGTTAATCAGTAAATAAAACTGGTTTTGTAATTCGATCTAGAAAATGGCAATAACATTCGAGTTTATGTCGGCCACAATAACACGCGAAAACGTAATTGCTACAAAATCGAAGCAAGCAGAATCGAGCACCTGATTTAGAAGGCAGATTTAAATGAGGTAAATATTGGGAAGAATATTTCCTGTATTTCCATTTCTTTTTTATAGTTATTATTATTTTATTATCATAAGTAAGACTGTAAGGGGAAAAATTATTGTAAATAATCCCATTGGCACTGTACTTTTGCTACAATTAATTAATCTTAGTTTGATCTTTGCTTTGACTGGCTGGAATTTGCCATGCTCACAAATATTTGTAATATTTTAGTTATTATATTTGACAATTGAGCATTTGTGCTGTGTCCATGGGCTTATATTCATGAGATATAAATACTGTTACCAAAAACATTGTATAATATATATATTTTTTAAAAGAGTAATTGTTGAGTTTCTTGCCGGGTTCTTCTCAACAAAAGCTACCTTCCGAACCCGGTGGTAACATTTATAATCATGTATAATGTATTTTGTGTCCTTCTGACGATTTGAAAGTACTTTGTAAGAAGTCTAATCAAATAAAGATATTTTTGATTTTGATTTTGATTTTATATGGAATTGGGATACTCATAGAATAACTAAATACCTTAAAAATATAATGTAATAACTAAAAACCTTAAAAAATATAATCCTATAACTAAAATATATTATTAAAAGGAGTCCCTGTCCATTGTTGTTTGTATTTGAAAGAAACAAATATGACCAACTAACTCAGAAGTATTTAAGAGTCCTGAAAGTATGAACAGGAGTAAAAACAGCACCCATTTTTCACTTAAGCAGGTTTCCTCACAATGTTGTCTTTCACTGTAAAGCTCGTGGTGTGAAATAATTGCAACATATATTTTTTTAAACTCATTGATAACAGACTGTTGGTATACTAACTGAAGTCTTTTACGTAGATTACTCAAAACACTTGGCTTTTTTATTTTAGAGATATTTTAACTGACTTAAAAAGTGTTTTTTCCACTTTACATATATACAATAAATTTCGTTTTGTTCAAGGACGTAAGTGTACATTACTGTTTAGGGAATTTTTTTAAAGGTATGGAAGAACAAAATTCAAATTTTAAGAAAATAAGCAATCACCAAAAGTTTTGTACAAAATGTATGTCTCTCATGACCCCAGCCAAATTAGTCCGTGCCCTTGACATTTTCTGCGTTCGGCGTGATCTTGTGACGGTTCGAAACTAGTTTTTAAGAGTGTCATCAATATTCGTTGAGCCAAGATAATGCTTTAGAATTTTCCAGAATTATTTTATAGCATATACGTTATTATTATCAATGTATAGAGGCATTAAATTATTTTACGTAAAGTAGAGCTTGATACATCAAGCCATGCAGCAAATCTTCTTTCAAATTTTGTCCAATAAAAGCGATAACGAGATGGTGGTGGGATGTCTGGGAATACACAAAAAAACATTAAAATCCGTCAAACGATTTCGGAGGAGTTATGTTGCAAACACTGTGACATAAGAATTTTATGTTATTAGATTACTAGCTGTGCCCCGCGGTTTCACCCGCGTAGACTTAATTTTATGGGTGATTTTTTTCACGGAACCCTAACCTAAAAAAAAACCCTAAGTTACTCCTTGTGTCCGGTGGAAATCGGTCCAGACGTTTCGGAGTTAGCCCGGAGCAAACAGACAGACAGACAGAGAAAATGTTACAAATTAGTTTTTGATGTATATACCTTATATACTTTAATGTGCATTACGTGAAAAGCTGTTAATTTGAAATTACAAACAGACACTTAATTTTTATTTATCTGTATGTATACATTTTCCGGGATTCCTATGTCCTTCTGTTGGTTCTAAGCTACCTCCCCACCAATTTTCAGCCAAATCGGTTCAGCCGTTCTTGAGTTACAAATAGTGTAACTAACACGACTTTCTTTTATATATATAGATAATTTATAATTCTTATTAAGTTATATCACTTTCGGTTCAGTTTTTGGTGGCTTGTCTTCGGTGTTTTACCAGAAACTTGTACGCGTCAATATTGAAGTATTATTAGAGAGCCTGTCAGAGTCGTGAGTCTCAAGTATCCCAAAGTAGACTCGAAGCAAATTATTGCAAAAGATTTATAAGATATGGACACGTCACGTCGAAGAGTAATCGTGCGCTTAATGTGCCGTGGCGGTTAGGGGGCCTACTCGTATTCTCGGATACACGAACTTTCGGCCGAAAGTTGGCAAAGTTTCTTACGGTTTTTATTCAAACATACATATACTCGGGCCTGTATTCTCCCACTTTTCACCGCAGATTAACTGCTAACGTAACAGGTGGTGTGTCTATCGCCATCTCAGGCACTATATATAAGTCTTTGAATGATTCCTCCGACATGTGCATTCCTCACGATGTTTTCCTTCACCGTAAAGCACGTGATGTGATTCACTGTATATAAGTTTTTCAGAAAAACTCATTGGTACAGTCCCGCTGAGATTCGAATTTACTTCGTTTGCGTAGCAGGCGATTCATCAAACTATCACGACTCGTTTACTTATCCGTTTAGAAATTACGTCCGAACGAGGTCTGCTAGAAAGTTCTTGGCCATTGTAAATCTACTAAGAATAATTCTTTGAACGAAAACTTGATACTGAAACTACGTTTGATTTTCGTTTTCGGAGAATGAGAGTAGACCCCAAGATATGTGTTACTGGCTACAAACTTTATCAGTCAATATTGGAGAGTGAAATCAAAAGTTGATCCAGAGAACATTGATGTAGCAAGTACCACCATTGATGGTTTACTGGATTCAACATCCTCTTACAAAACCTGGTTTAATCCAAGATTAGGCAAAGCTCTGCATATAAGTATTTGAAATTCATATTACAAAAAGATATGGAACTACTATACCAAGGACTATCTAAGGTTAATTTTGTAATAAAAGTGTATTAGACTTAAATATTCAAGTTCCTTATCATCTCCCTGGCCGTATCCTATCTATTCCAGGGGTAAACACTTGATTTAACCCAAAGTAGTTGATGACCTGATTTGTATACGATGCGATTGACATCTGACCTTTGTAACTCCTTTTTGGAAGAAAATCGGCAATCTGGGTTAAACCAGTTATCAGACCTTCCTAGGCCTCTGACTAACCTGTAACGATTGCCAATGATTTTAGATTGGCAACCGGGACCGACGGCTTAACTCTCCGGCACGGAGGGACCCATCTAACTACTGGCTAGGGTTAGGGTTGTTTAACTTCGTTGATCGAACGAGTTCCTGAATTGTTCAAGTTCCTATAGTAATAAAGTAACAAGGCAGAGATCAAGGCGAGCGAAGCATCATCTGTCAAAATGAAGTATCTTTTGATGATGCGAAACGACAACGCTGGAATCATTTGTCATTACGTATTTACAAACAAGATATTTTATTTTAACACTATAACTGACTGCCTATAATCATCACATTATTCCATTAATTTTTTTTATTTAAAACTAGATGTGCCCTGCGGTTTTACCCGAGTAGATAGGTGGCCGGCGGAACAAAACTGTTTTAAAGAAAATAGTAGCCTACTTTGTTACTCATTGTAAAATTACCTATCTGTCAGCGACTGTCCCGCTGAAATCGGTCTAGCCGTTTCGGAGATTAGCTGGAACAAAGAGACAGACAGAGAAACTTTTTAAATTGGTTTTTTATATGAGTACCGTATATACTTTCTTATGCATTTAGTGAAAAGCTTTTTATTTGGAATTACAAACAGCCAATGCAATTTTATTTATCTGTATGTATAGATAAGGGGTACTTGGAAAAAACATTGAATTAAGCAAATCTTTGAATTTTGATTTGCCTTCTCTCCTGCCATAGTACCTATAATAGTACGTATACAAATTCATTTTCTCCACGACACACTCAAACTGACCTTGACACGATCTTATGTAAAGCGTGCACACAAATATTTGGAAACTGGCTTATGAGCAAGAAATTTCAAAACGCCTATTTAATTACGTGCGTTAAATTTTACTCTAAAGCTGTTACTGAACATTAATGTTTTGTGTGCTAATGCGAGATAGTAAAAGCGTTAATGCTTAGACAAAAGGTCGTAAGGGCAAATGTTATGTTCTCTAGGTAAGTAACGCATTTATCACGCTCGAGTTACGATGTTTCTGAAGGCAGGAAGATCACGGCGTGAGATTTCTTATGATGCTAGGTATTCAACACGTTTTTTGATGTCTTAAGATAGTCGGGTTTCGTAGAACATAGGAATTCTATCTTTTTAATTTGTAGGTAAGTAATCTAGGCCTATTTTTTTCGAATAAGAACGATTGCTCCATTGAGCGTGAGAGTTATCAATCTAAAAGATTATAACATTTACTATTTTATTGACTGTCAATAATGCACATAAACTACGTAATAAAGTAAATTATGTAGTTTTTAAGTTTTGAAAAATGTCGGTAAGACATTGGTAAGTGATACGTGATAGGGGCTGATTGCGGGTACGTCATTTGACGTACCCGCAATCAGCCCCTATCACGGGTTCGCCACCGTTTTCGTAGTCTATACTTTTTTTTTTTTTTTTTTTTATTCAGTATTATAAAAAAGAGTTTTTGCACAGAGTGCACGCCACTCTTATTGGTAACACAAAAAAAAAACAACTATCTTAGTCTATACTTGCTAGCGTCACTGCCGAATATTAGCATGAGAAATTGTGCAGCGCCTCCCAGCGGTGACGTGAAGAACTAAAATATCTAATACGAATATTGCGAGCGACGCTAGCGAGTATAGATTACGAAAACGGTGGCAAACCCGTGATAGAGGTACTGTTCACGCCAATTACGCTTATTTTCTCGTAGATGCGCGCGTCTGTGTGAGTGTATCATTTCGAACGATTGGTCCCTATTTCCCTAACCACTTGTAAAGCTTATTTAACATTTGTGGTGGAGGTATAATCCCTAGTACGGAAGTTTTGTGAAATAAAAATATTTTTTCAAATTATATGACCTGACACCAAAAAACCTCTATTACGCGTTTCAATTTCACCTTCTCTTGGAATAGCGCCATCTTGTGAGCAAACAGTAAACTAGAGTAAAATAAATTTCAACGGTTAACACGTTTTGACAGTTTAGGTAAGCAGAATACATTAGCACGAGGAATATTAAACTAGGTGGGTCATGTCACAGTCTGCCCACACTAAGACGGCTATTATCATAACGTGTTTCAAATGATCTTTCGTTACGGTCTAATTAGCGTAGTTACTGCCTTGTCTAAACGGGAAATGCTTACTTAGCTCTCGAGTTATTAACTTCCCATTTAGAAATTGATTGAAGGATGAATATGGTATCGCACTTTGATAATTTAACAATATAAAATATGTAGATATATTGAGCGTACGGCTGTGTTTCCCGATCGGATAGGCAGACGAAGCCACAGAACCCACATTTCGACAGTTAATTTCTATCTATAGAAAAATAGTAACAGTTTTGTGAATCAAAAGTTTGCATGTTCGTTCCTGTGACGTCATTCAACCTCTCTCCATTGAATTGACATAAGTGACGCTTAGCGAATTAATCAAAGACCGCGAGCGTGGAGGAGTCTATGACAGATAACTGGATGCTGATAAGCAATAATGTGTCAACCCACAAAAAGTCAAATTCAAAGGTTTTGATATATTTTGATAATGCATCACGTATTTAACATTCTAAAAAAGTGTTTCAAGTCATCTGAAACATAAAAGTACGTAAAAAATGGATTTATGTCATAAAACAAATCTTAAATCACGTATACAATCATCTTAAGACGCCATTTTCTCAAAACCAAGTTTATGCGGGTTGACACATTATTGCTTATCTGCATCCAACTGACAGATAATGTTCGGAAACAACCATCGCGTGAATGTACGCGATGGTTGTTTCCGAACATTATCTATTACACTATGCGGTGCTCAGTTCAGGGGCCCAACCATGAGCACTTATTGCAATGTTATTACAGTTGTGTGACAGTGACAGATATATACACTTCAAATACATCTGTCTCATAAAACTATCATGTCAATAAGAGCTCATCGTTGTGCCCCAGAATAATTTGGGTCCGATTCTATCATCCCAAGACTTTTTAAAATGCACAACACAGTGTCGAAAATTAAGGATATCGACTTCAGCATGTCCCTGCACAAGTTTAAGCGGCTACTAATCGATAGTTTTTAAGTTATACTTCACGTACATATTTAGTTTCAATTTGTAATATTGTGTAAATCTTTATTATAATCTTTAAAATGTTAAGTTAATGATCTTAGTCGCTATATTATTGTTTAAGACTAACAGGGTAAGTAGTTTGTAATGGTGTATGCAGTGTTCTTCTGTAATTGTTGAAACATTTTATTAAGATTCTAAAAGTGCTATTGTAAGCAATGTTGAAGAACCATAAATAAATAAATAAATAACCGCTGGTGAAACTACGATGAAAGCCTTTCTAACCCTAGGGTAAAGACCCTACCTATATCTTATTGAGGCAGTCTCAGACTTTGCATACATTCCTGTTTTGATACGGATACATTATTATCGAGTTAAACGAGCTTTCTATACTTACTTCCGCCTGAGTGAACATTGCTGTTTTATGCGCAGGGGGAAAGTAATGTTGTTTATTGGTATTTGGTATTAATTACATCATTCCATTGAAGGCAAAATAAAGTATATTTCGTATAAAGACCAAACAAAATTTTGGTTTTGAAATAAAATAATATAAAAAACGAATTAAGCTTCGATAAAAAATATAATATGACTAGTCCATATTATTATAGAGCTGTAGTATTATATACTAGCTTGCATGACAGTAAGATTTCGCATAAAAACTTTGAACCCCCTATTTACGATGGAAATGATAAGTGGAACTTCAGTATTTGTCTGTTTGTATGTATGTACGGGCTAATCTCCACTTAAATGTAATTATGGTGGTAGTTTGTATACCTATTCAATGGCTTTTGCAGTATTACGGCTGTATTGTAGGTTTTAATCCAATTGTTCTTCAGTTTTTACAATGGAGCCTTAATTTTGTAATAAAACTTGTGATTTTTGTAAATATGTAAGTTTTAACAATTTATGGCAGTTTTTGAATGAACGAGGGAGTGAAAACAAAGTGAATGATAACGTATGAATGTATGAATGTAAGATGATCGAGTTTGATATTAAACAATTCTCATAAAAAAAACTTATGTACAGTGATTTCACACCACGTGCTTTACGATGAAGGAAAACATCGTGAGGAAACCTGCATATTTCTGAGAAGTAATTCAATGACGTATGTAAAGTATCTGAGACAGCGATGGACTCACCATCTCTCACGTTGGCACTTAATCATGTTCGGTGAAAAGTGGGTGTTGTGATTACAACACCGCTGCCTACCCCTTCGGGGAATATTGGCGTGAGCATATGTATGTCTCATAAAAAATATAGGTAAATACTATTCTAACCAGTCAATATAATAACTAGAGCCACTTTCTGCATTTTATACAGGTTATATCTTCGTACACGTAACTCGGAAGCCGTGAAATGATGCTCTTTTTACGTGAATTCACGGTTGACAATTTCTTGCGAGGTGGTCTATCCGACAGGGTCGCAGTCACGTACAGAACACGTAACCGTAATCGTGAAACATCTTCTCCGCTTTTGTGGCGGTTAGATCATTATGACTCTTTTTGTTATCATTCGCTTCTTATACTCGATTTGAGTAATTGTTCTTATCGCTTTAAGAACGCTGTTTCAAGTTTCCGTTTTTATCTATGTATACTTTCATTTGTTTGTCTTTTGCAATTTACTAGTTAATTACAATGTTTACGACGCCAGCTATGATTCTCTAAACTTTGTAACTTAAATTAGCTTACCCGGTGCTTATCATGTAACGGAAGTAAGCTCTAATTAAGGTAGCTCATATTCATACAATGAAACCATTTTCATGTAAGTATATTTCTGTCTTTCAAAGTATCTTATCCTATCTTATTTGAGTTTCACAATGTATTTACATTCCTAGTAATTTCTATACACAAAAAATCACAATAGACACGAACAGTAGAAAAGTATAAATGAATGATGAAAATAAAAATATAATTCTAGCTTACCAGCTTCGCGTGGCAGAAAGATTTGATCGATTAACATTCAACCCCAACCCCCTTAGGAATTTCGGAAAGCCCTTTCTAAGATACATCCCACCAAAAATACCCTCTCCAAATGTATCTCTAGGATCCAATGGTTTAGGTTGTGCGTTGATATACGTACATATAAGCCAGTCAGCCGTGGTGGCCTCGGAGTTTGACCATTCGCCTGCTACGCAAGCGACGCAAGTTCGAATCCCCACGGGGCCTGTTTGATACAGTTTTTCTAAAAACGTATGTGCAGTGATTTCACACCACGTGCTTTACAGTGAAGGAAAACATCGTGTGGAAACCTGCATATGTATGAGAAGTAATTCATTCGTATGTATAGTGCCTGAGACGGCGATGGACTTACTCTCTGTCACGTTGGCGCTTAATCATATTCGGTCAAATGTGGATGTTGTTGTTATAACACCTCATCTTACCCCTTCGGGGACCCTTCTAGAATGGTGTAGACTTAAGAAGTTTATAAATGTATTTATATTTATTCTAGCTACTACTAGCCAATACCAACGCGTAGAATCAGTTAAATTATGCCACACAATGCATTTAAGCGCTCTAGAAAGTGTTCGGAAGTAGTACACTGCAGTGCACTCGAAAGTGTAAGTGTCCAGTGCAGTGCAAACATAATGGGCCACGCTCTAAAGCGCGTGACGGACACACTATGGTGTCATTAATGTAGAAGCTGTGGTTATGAGATAATACGCCTTTGAACGTGAGCTGTGATTACACCTCGGTTTGGTAACCAACATAATAATATGACTCATAGTAAATAGCTACAGAGTCGAACAATGTCCCCTGACGCATCAATATGTGCATGTATTTCTTTATAAGTACGATTTTTGACGGATTTAACTGACGTCCATAACGTAGGCGTAGAAAAGATAACATTCTCTCGCGTTTGCGCTAATAGAAACGATAAAAATGTATGGAAATGACATAAATCAGTCACGTGACATATGTCATTCCCGTAAATTTTGTATCGTTTCTCTTAGCGAAGCGTGAAGGTAATGCTACTTTGTCTACAGGCCCAGTTTACTTAATTTATATTTTCATGTAAATTTAAACCTTATCTAATCGTAATTTGATTTCGTGTACCAATTGTACTTATATAGAAATCGCATTCGAATAAGCAAATCTCTCTTAGAGTAGGAATTTGTTTGCGGTGAGTAAGGTGACCAGTGTTATATAATTCCACCAGAATAAATACTTTTATTTATACAACAAAAGTGGCAACGGTACAGGACCCCTGATGCTAAGTGGCTACTGCAGGTTATGAACATGACCAACACCAGAGCGTCAGGTCCGCATTGCTCACTGTTAAATGTAGAATACCCTTCACCAAGTTAGTGTAACTATTTCACACAAGATGGCGTTATACCTTTTTAGATCGCGCTGTCGAAAGTCTCCTTTCATAACGTATATAGCACACACATTTCCTGACGTGGTTGTGGAATCAATAAATACCAGGACTACCCAAGTTACGGTGTTTCATTCAACCAACCAAGATCTGCTCCGACTGATCCTGGCTCCCAGGCCTCATACACTCACCTTGTAAATAATGGAAGTCCTGTGTTGTGACATATTACAAGATAATAGAGCTCCACTTATACGTTTGCATAGCGAATCCACTCCTCTCCTCCCCCCATGGAGTATTAGCTACCTTATGTAAAAAATACAGCTCTATGGTAGCATTATTTGGATAAGATCTTCTGTATGGCCGAGGTATAATCCCCATTCAGCCAGTCCCGAATTTCTCGCTCTCTAATGCTTCTCTCTTTAATGCTGGATTAAAAGAATCACTCAAGTTAAATCTGAACTGACTAGCATAGAATTAGACATCGATTGAATACCTCCACATCAACACGTGCATATCCACTCCCAGCCAATTATCCAATGTATCCGTAACAATAAGCGTCTGCCCACTGCGTTAAGTCGATCTCGATTCTCGATTCGAGTAACCGGATCTCGTATGTCGTAACTCGTAATAGGCACGTCAAGGACGCCCGTTGACCGTTCACGTGACTTTCACTATCTGTATCACATACCTGCTGTTATTAGATTAGGTAAATCCGACAGATCACTTTTTAATTTGTGTGAATTTATTATTAGCGTCTTTGGCAATCGTCACATATCATTCGGAAACCTAAGAAAGTCTGATGGCTGTTTTAATCCAGACTACTGATCCTTCTCAGGTGATCAGCTTCATCAGGTTGAATCAAATATCAACGTCAATATGTATGGGATAAGGCCAGGGAGACGATATTGGCAGACGGTGAGTTCATCACCATCTCAGGCATTATATTATACGTTTTTGAATTCCTTATCTTTTAGTGTTAAATTCAACCTAAAAAGTCAATATTGTGTATCTTAGACGTTCAGGACCTGGGACACTACCATGACGTTTTATTGCCATCATAGTTCCACTGGGTGACAGTGACAGACTTATACAAGTCGTACATATCGCACCGTCTGAACGATAGGTGCTGAACTCCAAATATTTTGAAAACAAATTAAATTCATCATAGACAGATCTAAAAATGTATGTTCTACCCCAATTTCTTTAAAAATCAGATTTTTTTAAATTTATCGACAAAACACAGCCTAGACTTTGCTATAAAAATATAAAAAAAGTCTCAATGTACTCAATACTAGTAAAATAATTACTTGCCGGCCGATCTAGATGGCGATTTCCAAAAACATTTCATTCCTGAATTGAGCCCCCTATTGTTCTAAGGGTACGACATCTTGTCTTCTCGTTATTAAAGTTAAAATATAATGTCACGTCATGGTAGGGCCCCTAAGTATGAAGCCCAGAGTAGAACAATGTGCCATTATTGGGAGCTGCCCGACCGGAGACTATACATTGGTATTGCAAGCATTCACAGTTTATGCGAACTGTACGGTATAAAAAATATAATTGCTATATCCCGCATCATAAAGTCGATTTGCGTATTTCAATTAATTAACTTCCTCTCTACCTACTTAACGCTGCATTATTAATTAACTTGAGTGTAAAATATTATTACGTAATCTATCCGGCGATCAATTAGAAACTGTCGAGTGATCGGAGACTTGTACGTAATTATTTGGATGATTTATGTATTTAAAACTCTGATTCTTGTGTTTGCTTTATAGACATTAGTGCATTGGAACTGTGTCCGTGTAGCTACTTACATTTCGCATGAATTTTTTTTTTATAATATTTTTATTGAGGACTAGCTGTGCCCTGCGATTTCATCTGCGTAGGCTTAATTTGACTTAATTTTGTGGGTGGCACGCGGAAATCTATTTTTTTTTTATTTAAATGAAAGTTACTCCTTGTAATATTAGCTATCTGCCAATGAAAGTTCCGTTAAAATCTGCCCAGCCGTTTCGGAGATTAGTCTGAACAAACAGACAGAAAGTGAAAAATATTTTTAAAAAAAACTATGTCAATTCCGTATATACTTTCATGTGGGTTTAGTGAAAAGCAGTAATTTTGGAATTACAAACATACACTTCAATTTTATGTATCTGTGTATGGTATAGTTGTATAGATATATATTTGAATAAAGTAACTTCTTACTGAGTTCCTTACCAGGTTCAACCTGGCCGTATAAAGCCATTCTGATGATTTAAAAGTACTTTGTTGAAAATCTGATCATATAGAATTATGTTGCGAGTTTGACTTAGAGTTTGCATTTTAAAATATTAACGCTATTAGATGTAAGTCTAGATAAGTAAGTTTAGATCTTGGTTAAAATTATGAATTTGAAAGCTTCGATGAAAACTCCAGAAGAAGCTAGTGATAATATAATATACTAGCGGATGTCACGCGGTTTCACCCGCGTAGTTGTCGTTCCTGAGGGAGTAAGGGGATAAAATATAGCTTTTGTTACTCGCTGATAATGTAGGTATCCATTGCTGAAAGATTTTTTCTAATCGGTCCAGTAGTTTCGGGGCCTATTCAATACAAACATGCAAATTTTTCGTTTTTATATTATTAGTATAGACTATTTGAGCCCGGCGTTGCATTGCGATATATATTTTTGTGACGTGGATCACTTTTATCATTTAAGGAAAAAATTATGTTGAACACAAAAATTCATACAAATAGGTCTAGCCGTTTCAAAAGAGTTTTGTAACAAACATCGCGAAACGTGAATTTTATACATATATTAGATTTAAGAGATAAAGTGATTGAGCCTGTCGCGTGATCTCTCTTATAAATACATGTGTGTACTGGCCGTGTTTGCGTTATTAAATAATCGATATTATCGTTGTAACAAATCAAAAAACTTACGCAACTCCAATTGAATTTGAACCGCGAGGTGTCAAACAATCTGTTGAGCTGCGGTCTCGATTCAAAAGATACTTACATAAACCAGTAAATTGTATGGGTAAGCAGTGAAATTTTGTATCGTAGGTCCAAACAACATGAGGCTAATCAATTACATTACCAATTATATTCGGATGCGTAAACGTCGCGAATTGGCTACTATTAGATCATCCGAATGACAAACCTCTCCACAGTTCGATGGTTATCGAATCGTAATGCAAATTGCATTCACGTTTGAATTTCCCAATTTAAAAGTAAGTCGCTTCTTAAGGTCCGGTTATAGAGCTAAGGTACGTTGTATGTTTTATTTCATATATCAATAAAATTGAAGTTTCTGTTCGTTATTTCAAATTAACAGCTTTTCACTACACATCATTTGAAAATACATTTATATAGCAATTAAATATAAAATCAATTTAAAAAAAATCAAGTTATTTTAAGCAACGCGCTTTAAGAACTACTTAAGAAGCTCTTAATACGCGCTGCTGAAACGATCATAGTTGCCCCCCAGATCTATAAATAGGCAGATAGTTTTATTTATAAGCGAAATAAATATAGAAATCTTGGCATTTGTAATTCAATCCAATATCGTAGAGTGCATAATTTAGCGCGAAATATCGCCCGAGTACCGCTGGGAGATGGATGCGAGTATCTTATCTTTGAATATGATCAAGGCTGTTGGAAAGGTTATTCCTCCGTCACATGTACAATATTTACTTGATCCTTTTAATATACTGTAGTGCTCCGTGAGATATGCTGGTTTAGAAGATGGTTCGCGTTAAGGCAATAAAAATAATTTCGGTAATTCTTATATCCATTGTGACAACGTTGAATATTAAAAAAGTAGCCCCAATGTGTTACTCAAAGTAACAAAGAATGAAATGCCGACATAAAGTTGAAGCTTGGAATTGATTTAATAGATCCTACCCTAAAGAGTCGAACCTGGAAATTGTGATCTTATAAACTCGGACGGAAGCGAAATACTTTGATCATACGTCATACACATAAGTATTATATTACCCCGAGCCCCTCACAGGGTAGAAGCTAAGTATGCAATAAACATGCAAATAAAGGCTACACAAAGTCAAAGGCTTCGTTTTTAATTCACAGAGGCTAAAAGCATGGCCGGACAGTAGCCGTTATATTATTCGGGTAGTCTCAAGGGGACTAGAATAAACTTATGAACTAAAGAGTCCATTTCATTGAGTTTTGGGAAGCATGGGTCACTCTTAGGAATCCCCTAGAAATAAGAAGCCCAATTATAAATAGATAAAGGAATAATGTATGGATCTTGCCATTCATTGTCTTCAATTGACTAGCCCTTGTTAACTAAGCTATCTGCTGTGTTAGTATGATCAGGTCAGCAACTACTGACCAATTACCACAGATTCTCAATTTGTCGAATGAACTCTCTAATGTTATTCTTCCAGGTGTTAACTGGATTCCTTCAATCATCGGTTTAAGCACAGCGTATTAAGAACTTCTAAGCTTTGACGTTTCATTTTGCTATCGTAAAACTTAACGTCAACGTGAAGAAGTTCTTATTACCGATAAACCGATTATAGTTGGACCCTGGAGTCATGGGTTGTTCAAGGTCGGCAATGATAATGCAAGCAACCAAAGCTTGCGGAAACTGCTCACCTGAGGTGAGCCGCATTCCTGTTTGGCACTTAAGTAGTATGAATATATTTCTTTCTACATTGGCCATTGGCATAGCTAGTGGCTCAGCTACTATTGCGCATATCGTTCGATCTGCGAAGTGAAGCATTCCCAATCAAAGTAAAGTTGGATGGTTCACCGTCCAAATACTTTCCGTGACTCGGAGAGCACGTTAAGCTGTCCTACTAGGTACTTCTACATCATTAGCAAAAGTCTGTCTAAGTCTAATCTGTTAAAAAGGGTTGCGAAGCTTAGATGGCAGTCTCTTTGTGCAAATAACATGACTATTCTTAATCGAGCATATAGTTGAATCAAATGCCGACCCCAACAATACACGGGATAAAGCGAGATCATCTATCCACACTCTACCGTACTTTCTTATGTGTGAGTTGATGCCGTCTCGGTTTAATGTGATCTTAAGCTTCGTAAGCCACAATAACTGTGACGTCATGATATGATCTACACTCCCACAGATTAAAATACTAGTTGTGTCTAGTGGTTTCACCCGTGTAGACTTAATTTCATGGGGGATTACGCGAAACTCCGATTTTATTTAATGGAGATAGGTTATTTAAATACTCATTGTAAGATCAGCTATGTACTAGTAAAAGTCTCGTTAAAATTCCAACCGTTTTAGAGATTAGCCGGAATAAACAGACAGACAGAGAAAATAAAGAATTGGTTTTTAATGCAACTACTGTGTATAATTTCATATGCCTTTAGCGAAAAGCTGTGAATTTGGAATTACATACCTACAGACACTTCAACAGTATTTGTCTGTGTGTTAAGATTAAGATACATCCATCAACCGTCAGTGAATATGATGTTGACGTTGTCAATTTTTACGACCCACTGCCGACCAATATGTGATATAACTGCCGTATCAATGATTGTCAGCGCTCTGTCGGCCTAGATTTGATCTAGTTTTGACTATTGGTTAATCCAACTAATCACGCGAATAGAAACATCCCTAAATTACGTGTTTTATTTGTAACTAGCTCAGACCCGCGGTTTCAACCGAGTAGACTTTAGGGTGTTTCACTAGCATTACGAAAAATGTATTGTCCTTAGTATATGACTACTGCTTCTAGTATTTTTACGGTGACCTTACCATGGAAGTTAGTTCTAATAATATCCTTACATTCTATAAAACACGTAGCACTAGGCCCTTCCCTATAAATTGCTCAATTGTTTAATGCAAAATCATCCTTACCAAACTATTTGTACGGTTGGATTTGCAATAACCAATTAGATCGAGCCTGATCGTGACTAGCAAGTCGATGGTAACTTTCGAAACTTGTTTGTAAATCCGAGCCATTTCTAGCAAGGTGGTGTTTAGGGAGATGGCGGAGGAAATGTTGGATCGAAGATAGATAAAACTAGTTTTTTATAACACTAAAGTGGTATTAGACAAACTGGAAAGCGGTTATAAACGAAGTAACTGGCTTTAATTGAGATCTGCGTCATTTTTGCACTGCCCAAGGAGCTAAGGCTCTCCATACCAATGTTCCAATCGGTTGAGCAGTTTCACTGTGACCAAATGGATCTGATGGGGGCCTACCATCAAAAAAGAATAATAAGACCAAGCTTTGACGTTCCATTTTATGATAGAAAATTGAAACGTCAAATTTGTGAAGGTCCTAATGGGCGCTGCTTTAATCAATCTTAGTTGGTCACTAGGGTCTGACGGTGAAGCTCCTGCCGGACTGACCAAAAACTTTCTTGTGTATGCATCTTTTAGTAGAGATTTATAGCTGCTGTCACGAGCTATGACGTGCAGCATTATAATGCTGCATGTTAATACTGTTTATCATAAACCTTTTTCTTGATTTGCTCCACCTGGCTGTCAAGATTATCGTGTCTTCTGCGTTTTAAACTCAAATTTGAGAGATTGATTTTTTTGGCATTTTTTTCGGAGGTTGAGAAATTTGGTCGTGGTTAAGGGTCGGTTTTGATGTCGGAAATTAAATAGCGCTTGTTCGCTGGTGATAGATGCGTTATTTATCTTTGAAATATCGTCGTTGGAATCTCGTGCTCTGAATAAGTTTTGGTGACGGAAACTAAATAACGTTTGTTCGCTTTTGAGACACACGTTATTTATCTTTGAAATATTGTTGGTGGAATCCCGTGCTCCGTGAATTGTGTGTGGCTGATTTAGTTCTTCTTTGGTTTCTTCTCGCATCCTACAATAATCTAATTTCAGCTGCAAATAAATTTTGACAAATAATTCTTGTAGTAAATAAATATCTTTTATGCTAGCGAGACGGTTAGTTATGCTACAGAGGCTTACTTTGAATGCGCAGTAAATTTTTGGGCCTTGTACGGAGCCTACGCGATCTAATACACGCGCAGTAATATCCCCACTATTATCGCTGACACTTGTGTTCCAAGTATAGATTTTGACACGTTCGAACGTCAAGGCTTGACCGTGCGTTTTGAACTTTTTTTGTATTTGGCCGTAAATCTTCCTACACCGCTTGGGGCGGTTTTGAACGTTCCCAAACAAAACGAGGGAAATACGCAGACTTACTTAGAGCACTGTCAAAATTCGATATTCAAAATATCTTTATTCTATTAGACCTTTTACAAAGTACTTTAAAATCGTCAGAAAGATACTATTACATAGGATTATACATGCTACCGCCAGGTTCAGAAGGTTGCTTTTACTGAAAAGACTGTATTTGATATATATACATAATTTTCAGTGTAATGTGCTATCACCAACATAAATTAAAGAGTTTGACTCTTGTCGGTGCAACCGATGCAATTTCTTCCATTCGTTTCTATCCAGTGACCTCTTTGACGCCCCTAATGTGCTCTACGGTTAAGTTAATTGGAAGCTTAGTGGCAAGTGTGGCATCACAAGATTTATAGCAATCCATCCATTATAAACTTATCTACGCGCTGAGTTTAATAACACATTGAATACGCGCCGCATTTTAATTTGTTTGCGCAAGTTATTATCAAGATTTTGTATAGTGTAGCGTAGAACAATTAAGATGGTCGTAAAATAGACTCTAACCTTTTAGCAGTAGTTTGATTTTGCAACAGAAGATTGATAGGTTAATAGCAAGATAGTCAAATGACCTTCCTGCTCCCTTAAAGATAACGAGGACACCGTTGGTGTAGTGGTTAGTATACCTGACTGCTACACTAGGTGTCGTGGGTTCGATTACTGTGTTAGGGTAAAAAAAAATTTTATAATTAGCTTGTATATCTATTAAAATCCATTTTAAACATACATACATATGCTCACGCCTGTATTCCCCGAAGGGGTAGGCAGAGGTGTTGTTATCACAACACCCACTTTTCACCGAATTTGATTAAGTACCAACGTGACAGATGGTGAGTATATCGCCGTCTCAGGCACTTTACATACGTCTTTGAATTATTTCTAAGAAATATGCAGGTTTCCTCACGATGTTTTCCTTCACCGTAAAGCACGTGGTGTGAAATCACTGTACATAAGTTTTTTTTAGAAAAACTCATTGGTACAGACCCCGCTGGGATCCATTTTAAACGTTAAATTATAACTCAATATCATATGATATATACGTACAACCGCTGCATAATTCGTCATTATGTTATATTGATAAGCAATTTGTAACTATGATTTATCTCGATTGTATGTATTGACATACAATCGAACCAATGGTACTATACAGAACTATTCAATGACAAATAAAGAAGTATTAGAAACTTACTATGCTTTTGTCATTATTTTGTATAATAATTGAGAAGTAAATTTTATCCATACCAATAAGCATGTACCTTGTACTAGTGATCTAAAAAAAAATTTGTGCAGTGATTCACACCACGCGCTTAACGGTGATGGAAAACATCGTGAGGAACCCTGTATATGTCTGAGAAGTAATTCAAAGACGTGTGTATAGTGCCTTAGACGGCGATAGACTCACCATGAAAAGTGGGAGTTGTTATTAGAACACCTTTGCCTACCCCTTCGGGGAATACAGGCGTGAGCATATGCATGTATGTATGTACATTTGATGAATATGTATAGACGTTACCTTCGGAGATCTCCATCATTTTGATACGGAGGCTCCCAGATAAGTCGAAGTCGGATAAATTGAAGAAATAGTCTTCTTGATTTCACTTCGATACAGTAGTTTGTCTTTAAAGTTTTTAGCCGACTTTAAAAAATGAGGAGGTTATCAATTCGGCTGTATGTTTTTTTTTATACTTTTAACAATACTATATATAATAACAAAGTGTTTTTGCGTGCTTAGCATTAAAAACGTGTTTTATATTTTTTTATAGTATAAATATAACATATATTCTTAAAATCCATCAAAAAGTTGTGTCAAGATTATTTACCCTTGACAAATATTTAAAAAATGACGAATACCTACCTACTTGGGTCTTATTTTGTATACAGTATCACGAGAATTTCAATTAATACCAATACTATTAAATAAATCTAGTAACATAAATATCTCATCACTTAAGCAGTCAATATGTCTATAGAATATTGAATTGGCTTAATCGATCGGTTGGCCGATTGATTGATTGACTTACGCTTATAAAATCGCAAGTTACGTTCGAAACTGTGTCTAATAATAACCATGCCCTAACAATTATGTAAGCTTATCAACCATTAAACAAGCAATTGGAGAGCAAACCTATCGAGAGAAAGTAGTGATTAAGTATAGAAAGCCAATTTTATACAGCACAATTACACATATGGACGAAAGAATACCTATAGAGCCATTAATGTACCTATGTTAAACTTGAATGACTGCATTGTTTGTGGTGATCAATGTTGAGTCGTATCTATGCTATTAACTTTAACTAAAGAGATAAATAAAATTTAAGTGTCCAAAAAAACAGCTTTTCACTGCATATGAAAGCATATACGGTATTGACGTAAAAAACCAATTTTTTTTTTAAATACTATCTGACACTTCAATTTGATTTATATGTAGGTAAATATAGACTTAGACTTCTTCCATATTTATACCCTGAAATAAATGATGTATTTAGTATTCATTTGTTATTTAGACATTGCGAAAATTCACTTGTATGGTTTTTTTTTATTAAAAACGCAATACGCGTCATTTTAATCAAAAAACTTCTCTCGACATTAGTTTAAATGTTATAATGTTACAATGAGCGGGTTAACGTGTAGTAATTAATGTGTTGGTAATTATCACGAGATCTAATCCCCGTTTGAGAACACTTTTACTTTTTAAATGTTCGCACAAATTGTATAATATAAGCAATTTGTTTGATAAAATTATGTAATTAAGTAAATGAAAACGTGCTGGGACTTTTGAGTAACAAATTCAAGTGGAATGCACTGTGCTGGTTTTTGCTTTTTAATTTGATGATTTTTTTAAGAAAAAATGAGAAAATCTAATTAGTCATATTTTTTTCGGCAATATAAAGGTAGAGGTCGATAATTATGTGACAGAGTTCAAAATTCAAAATATCTTTATTTGATTAGACTTCTAACAAAGTACTTTCAAATCGTCAGAAGGACACAAAATACATTATACATGATTATAAATGTTACCACCGGGTTCGGAAGGTAGCTTTTGTTCAGAAGAACCCGGCAAGAAACTCAACAAGAAAATCTAATTTGTGATATTTTTTCCGACAATATATAGGTAGAGATCGATAAATATGTGACAGGGTTAAGTAATCTATAACAATAAATAAAGCTAAAGAGTCTGTTTGTTTGCTTAAACGCGATATCTCAGGAATACACGACCGATCAAAGAAAAACGGTATATGCGATAAGTCTCGAGTAACTTTAAATATCTTTTTAAATCGCGAAAGTTTAAGAAATGAAAAAATCTGTGTTAGATAGCCCACTTATCCAGCATGGCTATAGGCTATAAACATCACGTTGAGACCAGTCGCGGGTTAAAGTTAGCGTTAGCTCAAAGTGTTGGGCTATGCTGAAGTCTAAGGCATAAGGCATATATTTTGCAAATAAATACTTACCTACTTTAACGAAATACTGTTCAAACTGGCTAGTGATGTGAGCCTAGATTAAATCGGAGTGCCGAAACACATTGTCCATACAACAATGAGGTTGCAACATCTAACAGAGCCAATCTGACAATAATATCCTGAAATGTTACCATTGTAGTATTTTATACCTACAGCTTGTGGGTTAGAAAAGTAGGGATGTCATTAAGTGGAATATTTGGTTTACCAATGGGTTTGATCATTTTCACATTGTGACGATAACGACATCGATACTCGACAGCGATATAAGAACGATACATTTATTGAAAAAGATTATTAATTAAGTTAAGTGCTGTTGGTGGCCTTGGGGTTTGAGCAGTCGCCTGCGAAGCAAGTTCGAATCCCAGCGGGGCCTGTACCAATGAATTTTTCTAAAAACTTATGTGCAGTGATTTCAAACCACGTGCTTTACGGTGAAGGAAAACATCGTGAGGAAACCTGCATATATTTGAGAAGTAATTTTTTCTTAGGTTGGGTATAGGTACTTACTTCTAATATAGACTCATTTAAATTACGATAAAAAATATTCTACCTCAACAAAAAGGGTAATAAATTAGGGGATGATGGATTGTTCACTCACTGATTCTAACGTATTGAATTATTTAAACGGTATTGTGTTATGGGAAGTAAAGTTGGTTTTAGGTAGCTGAAGTCGTTTTTTTTTACTTTTTTTTATTTTTAATTATAAATAATAAAAAATATTTTAAAACTAAATCGCTAACTACGCTTAATGTAAAGAAATTTGCCTATTTTGATGTAGGTAAATAATATAATAAATACAATTCCCAAAGTGCCAACCCTACCGAAATCTGTGAATAGCAATAAGAATGTGAGTAGCGGTTAGATGGTATCTTAGAAACCAACTTGGAGCCTGGTTACTTAACTAGACCAGTTGCGTAACTTAACTATTCCACACATGTAGCATTTAATATAACCCATGACTTTGCATGTGAGAACTAAACTAGTTGCAGCGGTTGAGTGGCTTGAGTAGTCTACTACGCGGGTCCGGGCCCACTCGTCCCCAGAAAAATTCGCACTCTGTACAAACTCAAAAACATCTTGATTCGATTAGACTTTAGCATTAGGCGGTAGCATGTATAATCTTGTAAATTATGTCATTTTGACGATTTGAAAGTGCTTTGTAAAAGTCTAATCGAATAAAGATATTTTTGATTTTGACTTTGACTTTATCTGTCAGATTCGATATACCTTCAAGCGATAACTTATTGGAATGTAAGTAAGGACAAAATGATAGATTTGTTTATCTTTAGAACCTGATCGATAGATGGATAGAATGTTGAAAATGCTCGTTAGCAAGGGCGACTTAGGGGAGCACGGAGGCATGTTTTTAGCCTGGCGTTATCAACCGCTAGTCCTAGAGACATGAAATTTGGAGAGCATGGTCTTTTTGAAGTCAATAAGAAGAGTACTTCAGATTTTCCACACTTAAAGGGGTTGGGAATGAGGGTTAGAAGTTTGTTTGCATATGTGAGAGTCGAAATCTTTCGGACACAAGCTAGTATCCAATAAATATTGAAAGTGAAGCTATCTAGTTAGTTCTTGGCATCTGAAATTGTCCCGTCCATAGGCTTTCTCTGTTTAGAATGTTTTCTATAACTCTCTTGATACACTTTAGCAGCTTGGTGTCAAGTGGTGTCAATTGGTTGAGCAGCCTACGTAATGTACTTTACATAAGTACTTGTGACACGCACATCGGAGTACAGATTTTTTTGGATGAAAGAGATTGATTTTGTATGAAAAATCTTCACGAGGATGAAACGCCAATCTAGCCTCTATCTAAGGATGTTTGGGAATAAGCTATCTATCTTCTATAGGTCTAGGTACGGATAAATAAATTGATCTGTCTGTTTGTATTTCCAAATTAACAGATGCTCACTAAATGCATAATATGAGAGAGTACACGTTCACGGTTCTTATGTTATAAAATCTATTAAAAAAAAACTATGTCCGTCTAAACAGACGGACAGACCGGATTAACCAGAACAAACGTTCTGGTTAATCACTGGAACGACTGATGGAACTGCTGGGAAATACACAGTACATTGAGGAGTGTATAAGATGAATAGTTAATTTTCTTATACTTTGGGCGCTTTCACATTGGACGATAACGATAACGACACGATATCGTCCGACTAGTAGTTTGATACAATTACTACTGAACGCTTTCACACTGTGTCGTTGTAGTCAAGTATCGGGGGACGATATCGTAGCAGTGGGAAAGCGCTCTTTGGCATTATTGTAAATCAAAGTGATTAAGTCAAAGAGCCGGGTGGCCTCGGGGTTTGAGCAGTCGCCTGCTACGTAAGCAACGCAAGAGTTTTTCTAAAAAACTTATGTACAGTGATTTCACACCACGTGCTTTACGGTGAAGGAAAACATCGTGAGGAAACCTGCATATTTCTGAGAAGTAATTCAAAGACGTATGTATAGTGTCTGAGACGGCGATAGACTCACCATCTGTCACGTTGGCACTTAATTAAATTCGGTGAAAAGTGGGTGTTGTGATAACAACTACCCCTTTGGGGAATACAGGCGTGAGCATATGTGTGTATGTAATGTCATTAAAAAAATAGAATAGTGATGTTTTCACACCACGTGCTTTATGGTAAAGAAAAGCATCGTGAGGAAACCTGCATATGTCCGAGAAGTAATTCAAAGACGGTTAAGTGCCCCAAGTATTGGAATGATCTTGCGTTTTATTGTGACTCAAATTATATTTTATTCGATTAATTCAATTAATCGATTAAATCTCATTTCGAGCCACACCAGTTTCATAAAATTTCGACAAACTTTTAAGGACAAACAAACCTATAAGTACTTGGGGTACCTAAAGCAGGAAATTGTACCTACATAAACTCCACATAGCCAAACAAAATACAATTTTATTGTTATGCAAATGTGACTTCTTTTCGCTTGCCCTGTTCTTATGTAAATATGATCTTCAACTCCGCCTATTCATTACAAATTATAAGTTAACAATTGTAGTATAGGTTGGATATATCTACAGATAAATAAAATTGAAGTGTCTGTTTGTATTTTAAATTAACAGCTTTCCTCTCCTTGCATTTTGAAAGTTTATCGGGTACTGATATTAAAACACAATTTTTTTTTATTTTTCTCTTTCTGTCCGTCTGTCTGTTACGGCTAATCTCTAAAACGGCTGGACTGATTTTAACGGGACTTTCACTGGAAGGTAGCTGATGTTTCAGAGAGTAACTTTTATTCAAAAAACATAATTATGATATCCCGGGAATTAAATTAAATCTACGCGGGTGAAACCGCAGGGCACAGCTAGTTTTGAATATAAGAACAGTCATAAGTGAAGCGAAGTACTTAAGTACTTACTTTGTAAAAAAGAAATACAGTCGAATTGTGAACTTCTTCCTTTTTTTGAAGTCGGGTTAAAAGAGCAACTAGTTACATAGCGCCGTAACATTACAGGCATATTGATAAAAAATATATACCTTATTTTTTACACCAAGCCTTTTCAGCTTAAAAAATCGTAAATCTTCCATTCTGCTTTACCTGTAAACAAAGAAATTATTTTTAATATTTTGCAATATGTTTCTACCAAAGTGCATCGTTAACAAAAAAAGCGGACTTATATAAACTATTAGCGGACGTCACGCGGTTTCACCCACGTAGTCCCCTTTCCCATGGGAGTACGGGAATAAAATATAGCTTATATTTCTCGCTGATAATTTAGCTATCCATTACTGAAAGAATTTTCCAAATCGGTTCAGTACATTTTGAGCCAATTCGTTACAAATATTTCTTCTCCTTAACTTAAAAAATAATCAGAGAAAATTACAAATAATTCACAGAACTCTGGATAAAGCTGTTTAGGCTATTTTAAAAGCGTTAGTAAGCAGTAGCAAAAATAGTTCGCAAGCATTTTCTGTACTAGAAAATAGTGTCGGAACTACTTTTATTCTTGCCAAGATTAATCTAAGGTCGTCTACCACGTTATGATTGAATTTCATTTGCAGATCTTAGATCGACAAGGGGGCCAACTATGATCGTTTAAGCAGCGCGTATTAAGAACTTCTGAGCTTTGACGTTTCATTAGCGTACCGTTAAATTATACGTCAAAGCAACTTAATAATGGTAGAAAATGGTAGAAAAATAGTTCGCAAGCATTTTCTGTACTAGAAAATAGTGTCGGAACTACTTTTGTTCTTGCCAAGATTAATCTAAGGTCGTCTACCACGTTATGATTGAATTTCATTTGCAGATTGCAGACAATGGGGCCAACTATGATCGTTTAAGCAGCGCGTATTAAGAACTTCTGAGCTTTGACGTTTCATTAGCGTACCGTTAAATTATACGTCAAAGCAACTTAATAATGGTAGACGTCTAGCTTGTATATCCTACAGCACAGGTCATCAGGTACCAGTCAGAGACGGTAAGTTGACATAAGGTCACCTAATCAGTTCGTGGGAGACCAATGATGAAGATTTTCAATGGAGATTATTGGGTGCTAACTCACCCACGAACCAACGAACGACAACAGCGGCCTGGACATTGGCTTGCAGTCTTTGGCTTCATTCCACAAGTGTATTCAAGCGTCTGGTTCTATACTATAATAGTTTTGGGATGGTTAGGTACTTAGAAATAATCATTAAAATTGCCATAACCCAATATTTTCTCAATGTAGATTTATGTGTAAACTGTAATGTTATTGTATAGAATTATATACATGATGTGTTTACTAAATTATTAATAATACCTAGATAATACAGTGATAATTTAATTAAATAAAAATAATGAAAATTACTAAAAACTAATTACAAGTAGAAAACTTGGCCCAAATCGGTGTCTCTCGGGATCGTGCCAAGAAGGCTGGCAGCATTGCCATGTTGAATATCAATGCTGATTCTCTGAGCGAGAAAAGCCCCAGCCCGCTTCTCACGAGAAGCTTCTACCAGACAACGTGCAACCTCTTTGAAAAGTTGATGAGCATCTGGACCCCAAGGTCCCAGATTTTCAACCGCAAACGCAGAAAATATGTACCCTTGACCAATGCAAGCATATTTCCGGCGCTTGAGGCACTCCTGCTGAACAGCAGCAGCACCGGCCGCCACAGCAGTGCCGGGGAGATGGGACGGAGCCAACGAAATGTGTTTACTTATAATTAGTTATGCATTAAGATAATTATAAACAAAATGTATCACATAAACATCTAAAGATGTAACTGTTAGTAATTATATTTAATAAATCAATTAATTAATTAACAATCCCAATCTTCCCTCGGACAACAGATATTTTATCAACAAACATGATCGAGGTCACCCATAACTATGATATTCTAGGTTCTAAAGGCACATTGCGATCCAGTCTAATGTATTATGTAAACGAGCCCCAGAACACAGACTTCACTAATTTATTCATAAGGCACTTACCACGCTCGGAATACAATTCGGAGGTTAAACCAACCATGGTTGAAATGGTTAATATAACACTAGCGACTATGAAATTAAAGCGAAGCATAGCTTATTTACTCTTCATTTTTATAAAGGTTCTCGGAGAGGTAGGCAGAAGGTTTACGGCACTTAGTTTTCAATAAAGAATATGAAGAAAGGAAAGATACTTTTCCCAAATGTTGAAACGCAGATTATTAATTCTTCCTCTTTAATTTGAAGCAATCGCCAATTTTGCCAATTATGTGCAGAATCCTTGACCTCTTGATTCTACACCTTAATTGGTTCCATGTAGTTTCTTAATTAACAATTTTTCCTCATCTATTTTCGATTTTTAATCAAAAATAATAAAATTACTACACGGTACCCGCTAGTACCAATAGGTACCGCGGACATAAAGTAAAATGACCAACAAATTGTAAAGTGTCACATTTTTATAGCCCCCCCCCCCTCACCGTCCCTTGCTAGAACTGGCGCGCGCCGAGCCACTAGCCTTAAACATACATACATACATATGCTCACGCCTGTATTCCCCGAAGGGGTAGACAGAGGTGTTGTAATCACAACACCCACTTTTGACCGAAGATGATTAAGTGCCAACGTGACAGATGGTGAGTCCATCGCCGTCTCAGACACTTTACATACGTCATTGAATTACTTCTCAGAAATATGCAGGTTTCCTCACGATGTTTTCCTTCACTGTAAAGCACGTGGTGTGAAATCACTGTACATAAGTACCACGGCTCAATAGCCTTAAACATGTCCCTAAATAATAGCACTCAGATCCAGTTCCCAGCTCATCCCCTACAACGTCCTATGCCGAGGTTCGAGCCCCACACCAGGACGCCCTTAGCTGTGTTGTTTTCTTTTTAAGTTTAAGGTCCACTGAGGCCTTTTGATCTCGCGCCTTTGTCCAGTTAAAAAAATATGCTTGGGATCTCGGACTCATGGTCTCTACGTCAATCACTTCGCATACGTCTTTTCTAATTATACTCAAACGAATACAAGTTCCTCAAGAGGTTTGAACGTTATACCACAGAATAAATAGTTAGATAAACGTCTCAAGTAGCCACCGTAACCACTTAAATTATACTTCAATATGTCATTCGTGAACGCAAACATTTTTGTGCATGTACACCCGTAGCTGAGAAACTAGATAACGCGTTTACTAATGTCAGAGAATATTAAGTAAACTAACAAATGTACAGTCAACAAAACTAGTATCTACAGTAAAATGTACCTATAATATATAGCAAGGCAATTTTTTTTTTCCAAAGTTTCATTCGATGGCGCGGGGTTCGGCGATTGCATGTAGGCAGAGACCACCGTTCGCCACATGCTACGATCCTTACATACTTCTTTCGTTTCATCCACATTCATGTATCTCCTCGTAAACTTCCTGCGGTTACGAGTGCTCCGAATCCTTCACCGAAAAGAGTCTAGCTTTAAAATAATAAAAAAATGATACTTGAAAAATATACTAATTATTTTAAGCTACTATTTCAGATTGCTTTTTTATATTTATGAAGACCAATATTAAATCTTATTACAATAACAACAAACTTGTTTCGCAAGATGAGTTTAATGAATAAAATTAAAATAATTCCTATCTTGGTACGTAATATGTTTCAAAGTCGTTTAATCAGTCAACTTTTCATGTTCACTGTACAAGCGTTTGGACCATCAACAACAAGAGCATACCTCATCTCAAATATCAAATACCATTCCATTTTCAATTTACCCATCAAGCTGTCAGATATGTGACGTCACAAAGCCTGTCACATTCTAAAACTTACGTAGAAACTTTCTAACAAGTGCAACGCACATTCCGCAGTTGTGCAATAATTGTACCTTAGTTTATTTACATAATCGAGTGCATCTTATATATTCTGTTCCCAACTTTAAATATTCAAATATGGAACTTAGGAGACCCCTTCCTGGGTATAAAGGGATTTTCCGTTCGATATTTACCACCGGTTCGAACCTAGCCTTCTGAGAAGACCCGACAAGAAACTCATCCACGCATCATATACATTTTATCGATACAATATAATTCATTTGAAATCATCATACCAAAATCTGATTCGATGTAGGATATATCATAAATATCCAATAGTGACAAATTGTATTAGCATGCAGGTAAGTAGAAAATATTTTCAAAACCGCTGAACTAAATATTAATTCACAGGACGAAAAATGACGATCAAAAATATGGATAAAATTAGTATTCACATTTAAGATGACGCTAAAGATTATTCAAATGGACAGGATAGTTTATAACCGGATACAAACATCGTAGATAGATGATAGACAACGTAATTACATACCAAATTGATCCAAACAAATATTAACACAACTTTTCAACCTGTTTGAAATCTTTGCATGTGTGTATCATGTTTTCAAATACGGAAGTTCTTAACGCTTCCTCCGGTATAGCATCATGGTATACACTAGAATAAACATCTAACCATTGAAACATCATCATCATCATCATCATATCAGCCATAGGACGTCCACTGTTGAACATAGGCCTCTCCCAATGATTTCCACCTCACCCGGTTGGAAGCGGCCTGCGTCCAGCAGGTCCCCGCGGCCTTGACCAGATCGTCCGCCCATCTCGCGGGGGGCGCCCTACGCTGCGCTTGCCGGTACGTGGTCTCCACTCGAGAACTCTACTGCCCCAGCGGCCATCAGTCCTTCGAGCAATGTGGCCTGCCCATTGCCACTTAAGCCTGCCCATTGAAACATGTCCCTAAGTAATTACTTAGACAGCTCTTAGCCAACTAGAAGCTACTTATTATGTGTAGGTATAATACGTTTATATGTAATATGAGATGACGTCCATTCCAATTGTAGATCGATTTACACGCATTTTTATATACATACATATGCCCACGCCTGTATCCTAAGGGGGTAGGCAGATACCGTTTGCCACATGCTACGATCCCTACATACTCATTTATTTAACATGAAATTTTTGTATTAGGGTCAAATCTTGCAAGTAAGATTGACCCATTTCCCAGTGCCCGATGGAGCTAAAATTTGGCACATTTTATTCTTGTGACAATCCATAAATTAAATATTTAAACTGAAAAGTGCTTTATTTCATTGTTAATAAAAAAGTGTTACATCCGATTACCCTCTCCTGGTGTGAAAATAAACAAGCATATATGCGATGGTATTGAACCCAGGGCTGAATTTATTTTCAAACGTATAAAAAATTAAGTTATTCAAAGTTCCAATTAATTTTGCAGACCGAAGTATGAGATCGCGTTTACCTTTGCTAACACAATAGTTTAGAAATATGCTAAAAAAAAGTTACATTAACACAAAGCGAAAGCATTCCAGCCTAGAAGAATCATATCTCATGAGAGAGCCCAATGTCATAAGTGGACAAAAACAGTAGAATGTATTGCAAGTGTAATACGGTATTCATTCGCTCACCATGGCATAGTTCCCATGGTTTACGACATTTTCACCAATATTGTTTTCAGTGTCGCTGGGAAGTCGGTTTTTTTATTTTATATCTTTGTTTGTACCAATGAGTTTTTCTAAACAGCTTATGTACAGTGATTTCACACCACGTGCCTTACGGTGAAGGAAAACATCGGGAGGAAACCTGCATATTTCTGAGAAGTAATTCAAAGACGTATGTATAGTGCCTGAGACGGCGATAGACTCACCATCTGTCACGTTGGCATTTAATCAAAATTCAGTGAAAAGTGTGTGTTGTGATAACAACACCTCTGGCTACCCCTTCGGGGAATACAGGCGTGAGCATATGTATGTGTGTATCTTTGTTTGGCGCGTGGGTGTAAATAATTTCAAATGACGGAGCATTTCTGTGTAATAATAAGGCTGTATGGTTCTCGATGGCTTTGCGGTAGATTTCGGCAGATGAGACGCTTACCATCAGCAGAATAAATATGTAAATATATACTCACGCCATCTCACAAGGGTCCTCGAACGAGTAAGCAGAGGTGTTGTAATAACAACACCCACTTTACAACGAAGAATGTTAAGAGTCAACATGACAGATTGTGAGTCTATCTTCTTAGACACTACACTACTTCTCAGACATATACAGGTTTCCAAGCGATGTTTTCCTTCACCGCAAAACACGTAGTCTGAAATCACCGCACATAAGTTTTTGGAAAATCTCATTGTTACAGCCCACGTTGGGATTCGAACTTGCGCCGCTTGCGTAGCAGGCGACTGCTGAAACCCGAAGGCCACTATACTGCTCACGGCTCTTAAAGTCTAGATATTAATATAATATAATAAGTAAGTATCGTAATCCACAGTTACTAGCCAAGTTTATAACTTACAGCATCCTTCATTGCCTAATGTACCTAAACTTGAAGTACCTATCTACTTAATAGTTATTTAAGTTCCTCACTTAGGAATTCGCAATAACTTTTGAAAGAGCCAGCAATATTGCAGCGGAAATTTATACTCTCATTTATCGTGCACTTCGTATTGCAACATATTTTCATGAAGGTAGAACAGGGGCCTGACCATGAGCTCTTATTGCAATGATAGTTCAGTTGTATGACAGAGACAGATGTATACACATCATATACACCTGTCTCATAATAAGAGTAAAACTATCATGGCAACAAGAGCTCGTGGCAAGGCCTCAGGTACAAGTTGTGAAGTATACTGTGATGTTAAATATTTAAAACTTTTAATGCATCTTAAGATACGTTTTAGCAGGACTAGTTGTTGTCATATAATGGTATATTACAATCATTTTGTGATTAGGTTAGGTTAGAGAGCCAGTGGCTGTGAGGTTTGACCTGTTACCTGCTACGCAAACGACACAAGCTCTAATCTCAGCGGGGACTGTACCAATGAGTTTTTCTACAAAACTTATATGTAATGATTTCACACCACGTGCTTTACGATGAAGGAAAACTGCATATGACTAAAGTGTTATTCAAATACGTGTTTAGTGCCTGAGACGGCGATGAATTTACCCTCTGTCATGTTGGCACATAGTCATATTCGGTGAAATGTGGGTGTTGTTGTTACAACACCCCTGCTTAATCCTTCGGGGACCCTTCTGGGATGGGGTGAGCATATCCCTACTTATATTATAAATGCGAAAGTAACTCTGTCTGTCTGTTACGCTTTCCCGCTTAAGCCTCTCAACCGATTTTGATGAAATTTGGCACAGACAATCTTTAAACCCTGAGAAAGGACATAGGCTACGTTTTATTTCGAAAAAAAAAAGTATTATATAAAACTAAATGTACGCGGGTGAAACCGCGGGGCACAGCTAGTATTTATATATTTATTCTACTGATGGTAAGCGTCTCATCTGCCCAAACCTACCGCAATACCATCCAGAACCATACAGTCCTATTATCACTGGGATAGCGCTAGCATATTAATTTACTTAGGGTAGGTACTTTCTTAAAGATTCAAAGGTCATTTCATTACAATGTTCTTCGAATCAATTAATCAATGAACGTGTAAAATCAAACAAAAGTGGGGTACAAGAGAATTAAACTATGCTAAAAGAAATATCAACGCGTTTCTTCTGTGGTAAGATATAATTAAAGAGAAACTCAACTTCACAACATGGGGTAAAGTGGTTGCGACAATGGTTTTCCACACTTTCCCCCTGGATATCACTTTCAATTGAAGTGAAGCGGTCGTAATAGCTCGTTACACGAATCGGGGTGATGTTGCACTGAATATAATTGTAGCAGAAGGGCGGCTTCCGAGAATGAAAATTATGTCTCCAGTTTAGGCACAGTTTTTTGGTTTGGTAAGAATCTTATGAAAGTTAAGGACATTAACGCCAATTTAGAAGGTACCTTTCGAGAATTTAACAAGATTCTCAATTCCCGTCCCGCATATTGCATATCGCAAAAAAAATATTATGCAGATAGGTACAAATAAGTTCAATTAGAAGTAAATTTATAAAGACATTTGCTGGGCCCTGCGTTTTCAACCGTGTAGATTTAATATAATTCCCGCGGAATCCTAAATGTTTTTTTTAAAATAACGTAGCCTAAGCTACTCGGTCCAGCCGTCTCAGAAATCACCCGAAACAGACAGGCAGACAGACAGAGATTATGTTAAATTTGTATTTTTTTTATGCCAGTACCGTATATATACCGTATACTTTCATATGCATTTAGTGAAAAGTTTTTATTTTGGAATTACAAACAGACACTTCAATTTTATTTATCTGTATAGATGTTAAGATATATAAATTAGTCTCGGATAACGCTTAACAGGTCTAGATGCATGCGGTGCCGTCACGAGCTATAAGCGCTGACTGTTGATGCGCAGTAGTTATTTTGATAATTGTATCGTGCGACGTAAATAAGTACATGTGCAGTTATTCCCAGAATTTTTGCTCAGCGCCCATAACTCCCGACGGTCTGTAAGATGATTTTATCGATCCCGGTCAATCTAGTGTACTTAGTAGGTAAGGTAACTTGGAGCGAGGCCCTTGTAAAAATGCCATTGTCTGGAAGGAGACCTTATGTAAGATTTTTTTTGTGACTGAACCTCAATCGAAATGAAGAGAAAACGTAGATTTTTTGCATGTAATTAATATTTTCGGCTGTCAAGGGTCAATCGCCCTAAAACATTGAGCGTTGCGAATGTGGATAGATTTCACTTTTGTTTTTTATATCATATCTCCAATTTATCACATCGCTGGGTAGAAACTTTTCCACCCGGCTTTGGTCGAGTGGTGAGACTTTATCTCAGCAACATGCCATCTCACCAGTAATTGGATGGGTGACCGCCCGAGTTCCCTCCGTGCCTCGGAGAGCACGTTAAGCCGTCGGTCCCGGTTGCCAATTTATCATCTTTGGCAATCGTTACAGGTCAGTCGGAGACCTAAAATAGTCTGATAACTGGTTTAACCCAGATCACAGATTTTCCTCGTTAAAGGGGTTGCGAAGGTCAGATGGCAGTCGCTTCGTATAAAAATCAAGTGATCAGCCACATCGGGTTGAATCAAGTGCCGACCCCAACAATGTATGGGATAAGGCCAGGCAGATGATGAAGTAAAAAAATTAACACCGCGATGTTTTCTAACTTTGAAGTAGAAAAAGCGTGTAAAATTATAATAAATAGGTAATTGCTTCGTTCACAAATCCAAATAGATAGTCATTGCGCACATTAAGCTATAAGTAACCAATTAGTTCCATAGATTGCATCCGATGGCTCTGAAAATTATGTATTGATTATTCAAACTAAACCATTATATAAGTGTCATTTCCTATTCATCGGTTTCGCTCTGAATCATTGATCCAAAGTAGGCTTACTTACTACCGTACTTACTTCACTTAAAGTAAGTAATTAATTATAAACCGTTGTTAAGTAACATCATTGTAAACTTAAAAAAATTGTCAAGAGAGGTATGGCATAACAAAATCTCCAGATAGATGTTTGGAGCTGTCCAACCTCCACCTTACAGATCGTAGGCAAATAATATTATAATATTAATATACTAGTTGGGCACTACGGTTTCCGCTAAGATTTAATTTAATTTTTATTAATAAAAGTAGCCTAAATTACTCCTTGCAACATCAGTTATCATACAGCGAAAGTCCCGCTAAAATCGGACCAGCCGTTTCGGGAATAACCCGAAGCAAACCAACAGACAGACAGACAGAAAAAAAGTAAAAATTGGTTTTTCATTGTCAGTACCGTGTATACTCTCATATGCATTAGTCAAAAGGTGTAATTTTGGAATTACAAACAACTTCAATTAAATTTATCTCTATAGATAAAGCGCTAATGTCACTTGGTGTTACAAGCATGGGCTGCTGCAGCCGCTTACCATCAGGCAGACTGCATGCTTTTTTAACCGACTTCAAAAAAAAGGAGGAGGTTATTGTCCTCTTAGTAGTGTAAAAAAATATATCGGGAAGGTAATATGTGTACGGTATGTTTAACTTAATATAATAAGGGCAAGTGAAATGAAGGGATAGATAGACGTGTAATACGATTATTCAAGTATATATGCTTTACATAAAAAAAATGCGAAAGTCGAAATTTGATAGATAAGTATAGGTCGGGGCCACACGTCGGAGCGTATGAGTTGGTTGACGAGTGAGAGTAATAGAATAAGAGTAAAAAAGCTACCTTCCGAACCCGGTGGTAACATTTATAATCATGTATAATGTATTTTGTGTCCTTCTGACGATTTGAAAGTACTTTGTAAGAAGTCTAATCAAATAAAGATATTTTGAATTTTGAATTTTTGAATTTTAATATGATAGAGGGCATTAGCTGGTGCGTGTGGTTTGAATAGTACCACGTAAAGCATGCAAGTTCACAATATTAGTTATTATTCATGACAAACATGTTTGAATTTTATCATAAAAGTTTGGATACACCGACCAACAGACCCCTATACCTCATACATATACCCCTATACCGCAAAGACAAGGGAAGGAAAAAATTCGACGCATGAGGTAGGATCACGAATAGCTCAGTTGGAACGGCAACTACGGGCCGTGGGTTCGAATTCCGCCTAGTGTTCGTATTTTTCTTTACCCTTTTTAAGAATGCAAGTTGACGTTAATTATTTTTTTATTATAACTTAAACGCTAGTATAACGGCGAAGGAATTATTGTCAGAAACCTGCATGTATCTGAGAAGACACTCATAGATAATGTTTAGTGTCCGAGACGGCGAGTAGTAAAGTATTGCTATTATAACTCATATCGGGATGTTACTATACCCTTTAAGAAAGGCAAGAGGTGGGCTTAAGAGCCTCACCAAAGCACCTACCTTCCTACCTATAGATAACTATATCTATGCAGATATATAAAATGACAAGTCTAATTTCAAATTGACCGAAGTGCTTGCAGCTACCTTGGACAAAGAATTAGTCTTGCCATCCAAAGGGGGAATGCTGCCAGTAACTTCGGAACCTTGCCTACAGTGACTTACTTTAATAACCCGGTAGTTATTAGATTATATTGTATTATTAAGGTTTTTACTTATTAGATTTAAGGTTCTTTGTTAATTAACTACGATAAGGTGTTATGTTTATTAAAAATATTACTTTACTCGAAAAAATAATTCTTACAAACTTATCATAGAATTTCATCAACTTGTTATACCATTAAATTGACCTAAAGAAGATCAAGGTGCTCAGCGGGGACAACCTGCATCTCATTGTGGTCAGTTACTTATACACCACTAGCTGGTGCCCGCAGCTCCGTCTGCTATGTATTGTTCAATGCACACAATATCGTTATAAATTATAGTCTATGTGTTATTCTTATGGGTACGCTATATTATTGTAAACTTCATCAAAATCCAATTAGCATTTTTTACGTGGAATAGCAATAATAAAGTAAATATCAACGCAACATAAATCCGTGATATGAAAACTCGCTTCACCCTTTATAGGAATAAATCCTGAAAGTCAACCAACTTGTGTAATGTTAACGAAGTTTCTGCGCTAGAAATTCAATTTTCAGCAAAATTAATATGATCCTCTTATAAACTTAGTCTTGTTAAGCCGAAAGTATTAACACTTCAAACACGTACAGCATATTTAGAACTGGGTTTCTACGAGTCTTCGTTAAACTTACGTAAATCTTGACGGATATAACAACAAAGGCGGGGCAATTTTGCCATCTTGCCATCTTGAACAGTAGCGAATACTGATTACATAACGCGAAACTGACACTTAAACTAAACACGAAAACAGATCTGAAGCTGTAGCACAATATAAATATCTGAACAGTACGAAATCTAGAATATTTTTTTGAGAATAAAGCGTTTGCTCCGTTGAGCGTGATCGCGCCGACCTTAAAGATTCAAAAAAATCTGTTTTATTTACTGCCAGTATAATGTAACTTGCGGACGTCATACGGATTCACCCGCGTAGTTCCCGTTCCCGTGGGAGTACGGAAATAAAATATAGCCTATATTTCTCGATGATAATGTAGCTATACATTGCCCTACTACCCATTACTGACATTACGCCGGGGTCTCTTATAATTATCCTAGATTGATGATTGATGTACGTATGTGTCATTTCGAACAATTTGTTCCTAGAAAGAGCCGAAAAAGTGCCGTGGTGGCCTCGGGGTTCGAGCATTCGCCTTTTTTGTTCCTAGATTCCTTACTGGCTGTAACCTCTTATATTAACTGTAACTGTACCATCAAATCTTATTATTGTTATGTATGTACACTAGCGCCACCTATCGGCTTTACTATGAGATATCGCTGTTAAGAGTATTTAGTGTATATATGATCACGATGGTCATGACTTGACATATAACTATGCATGCTCAATAAAATGGCGTCAGTGCGTTTACAACACGGGTCGTTTTACTCATGTTCCCAACTTAACAATTATAATTGTAGTTCTAATTACTTAACGACACATATGTATATCACCTGTATACATCTGTCCCTGTCATCAAAAATAATGGCAATAAAAGTTGATGGTAAGTTCTTCGCAGATCTCAATCTCACTAACAGAGGCTGCAGTTTTGCGCTCGTTAAATTCTCGTTAAGTACATTTTGTAACATTCAGATATTACGTACAAGTCTTAAAAAGAGCATCTATTATACTTGGAAGGTGATGAAATTATTGACTCCATAAATATATCGTTTGAGGTTTCCGCCTACACGTTTATAATAAGTGTTCAACTTACGATTGAGAAACAGAAATGCTATAAATTCGATACATCACTCAGTATTATATATACAGATGAATAAAATTGAAGTGTTTGTAATTTTAAATTATATACTTTTCACTAAATGCATAATTAACCGTGGTGGCCTTGAGGTTTGAGCAGTCGCCTGCTACGCAAGCGACGCAAGTTCGAATCCCAGAGCGGCCTGTACCAATGAGTTTATCTAAAAAAACTTATGGACAGTGATTTCACACCATGTGCGTTACGGTGAAGGAAAACATCGTGAGGAAGCCTGCATATTTCTGAGAAGTAATTCAATGACGTATGTAAAGTGTCTGAGAGACGGCGATGGACTCACTGTCTGTCACGTTGGCACTTAATCATCTGCGGTGAAAAGTGGGTGTTGTGATTACACCACCTCTGCCTACCCCTTCGGGGAATACAGGCGTGAGCATATGTATGTATGTATGCATAATGAACCTCTTTCTGTCCGTGTCTGTCTATCTGTCTGTCTGTTTTTAAAACATTAGAGTTCTGCGCCACCCATCAAATTTAGTAAACGCGGGTGAAATCGCGAGGCACAATATAAAGATATCATTATATAAATTAATGATGTAGTAACATTCATAGATACACCACACAACAGTGATCTCACAGTTCAAGGGAGATAAATAGGTCAATTGCAAGTCGATGAGCTAATAAGGTCATGATGCATTCAATGATGGTTTATCTGAGCAGGATATTGCATTAAGATTACACGCGTATATAATTGCTTTTAATTATGTAAATAAAAATGAATCGCCTAATATGTTGCTCAGTATCAAAGCAGAAGCAGAATTTTATTTGCCGTGTTTTTATATTTTAGGATATGGTTTCTCTCTCGTTGGTGCAGGCTGCTGGGATTCGAACTTGCGTAGCAGACGACTGCTCAAACCTCACGGCCACCACGGCTTTATAAAAGTATACATTAGCTTAAATCATTGTAAGGAACAGACGCATTGTTCCTTACAGTGTAAGGGTCTACACGTGTCTCTGTTACTTTGTCAAAAAACCACTTCACTGTTCAGAAAAAATCTGAATACCTAGATAAAACGTTCCGCAATCAAATTTCATAGATTTCAATCTCACTTAAAGATACCTTAAGTTTGAAATGTAAACCGAGACAAATTGCTTGTCTTTAGTTTTGTTTGAAATGTGAAGGTGATGTGGTAAGGACGGTCGTTCATCCATCCACGTGGATGCAACAACAAGTATACACGCTACTTTATCACGTTTCAAAATGTTAAATTGTTAGGGCGTAACATTAGAATTTCAGTGATGAATTTCATCTCTATTGTGATTGCGGTCCATGATAATCTCAACAATGTCATTACATCAATCCTTTGTTCGTAAATATCTATCTATAGGTATCCATTCTGTATGATTTGTCACATCACGAGCTTTATCAACTAATATTATAACGAGGAATTATTAGTTTGTTTGCATTGAATAGGCCTCGAAACCGATTTGAAAAATTCTTTCACTGTTGGGAAGTTAAACTATCTCCGGTGAACACAGGCTATATTTTATCACCGTACTCCGATGGGAATGGGAACTACGCGGGTGAAATCGCGTGACGTCCGCTAGCGATGAAGTAAATGAAAATGATTTATTCAGTTTAAGCCCTGGTGAGGCACTTATGAATGTCGAGGAATTTACCACCGGTTCGGAAACTAGCCTTCTGAGAAGAACCGGCTAGAAACTCAGCTGGCATCATGTACCTAGTACTTAGTAAACAATTATAATTACAAAAAAATCATAAAAAAATATTCACAACGGTGAAACTTCTTAAGTAACTTACATACATCTGTATCCCAAGTACATGTTTGAACGTTTACGTTTTTGTGGCTGGCTAGTGCCGCTGTGAAGAGGACCTCCCCCGTGTCACATCCACTCCAAAGTTGTCCAAGTTGGCCACAACCACCGGTCAGGGTCCCACCGAGTGCTGACACCCACTACGCCCTATTCGAAACGGCCTAAGCTAAGGTCCGTAGCCCGCAAGGGGCGCCCTTAGCTGTGTCGCTTAGTATTTAAGTAGCTCGGCTAGAGGCCCTTGGGTCCTGCCCTTTAGTTCGGTTAAGCAGTGGAGGTAACTGCCCCCTACCAACTGCGAGAGACCATATCGGAAAAAAAGGTGAATCCTTATCCTTTATTATATGGGGCACAGGTCCCGAAACGACTTACCCAGTCTCGAGATTGTGAAGATCATGGCTGACAAAGAAAACTGAAAGGTGACTGACTGACTGACATAGTGATCTATCAACACACAGCCCAAACCACTGGACGGATCGGACTGAAATTTGGCAGCTAGATGTTATGACGTAGGCACCCGCTAAGAAAGGATTTTGATTAATTATACCTCCAAGGGGATAAAATAGGGGATGAAACTTTGTCAATTTTAAGCCTAAAGATGAGACTAAAGGTATGAGATATCGCTCATAAATTAAAGGAAATATAAAAGAGTTAATTTAGGTTCATTACTTAGTCAATCAAATTAATAAATCTTCTCTCCATACAAATTGACATGTTTATTACTATGAAGAACCTAAAATGGTCCCAGCAGACTATTAATACGGTCCCATAATATAAGTGGGTAACAATGGATTAGGTCAGTTGGTCCGGTGACGATATGAATGGACTAACAATTAGCCAAAATACCGGATACATGGTACAAATACCACAGGTCGTATGATAAGATTCCGATATTCCGATTTCAAACTAGCTGTGATCCGCGGAAACCTAAGTTTTTTTTTAAATTTAACGTAGCCTTAGTAACACCTGGTATCATTAGCTATCTGCCAGTGAAAGTTCCGCAAAAATTGGTCTAGCCGATTTGGAGGTGAGTTGGAACAAACAGGCAAACAGAGAAATTTGAAAAATATATATATTACAATTTTTGTACCGTCTAGCCAGACTTTCATATGCAAATAGTGAAAAATTTGTGTCTGTTTGTTTCAACCAGACACTTTTGTTTTTTATGTGTATAGGTTACTGGGCAGGCAAAAGTAATAAATTTTAACCGTTTCGTGTCAAACTGTCATCAATAATATAAAAAGTAAATTAAAATATTTACTTTATATATAAAAGGTACGTATAGTGTCTGATACGCCGATGGACTCACTATCTGTCACGTTGGCACTTAATCATGTTCCGTGAAATGTGGGTGTTGTTGTTACAATACTTCTGCTTACCCCTTCGGGGACCCTTCTGGGATGGCGTGAGATATTTAAATGCTATAAAGCATATTTCGAATTAAATAATCAACCATTTGGTTCATTAGTCCAGTATCAATCACAGCATAAATATGCAGGCATTTAATTTAAAACGCAAAATAAGTGTTTATTTTTGGTTATGAAAGACTATTTAAAAAATAAAACTATAAGAGTCTAGGTGACCGCGATGTTCAGCGGTCCAGTATTTATTTTAGTAGTGCTCTTGTGAATAATTATTACGTCATGATAGTTCGCTTCTGACACTAAACATATTTATATTCATCATAATATCATAGAACCTGGTCGACCGAGCTCTGCTCGGTATCTTTGCGATGACGTTTTTGCATATAAGTATAATGAAAAAAAAAAGAAAAAAATGATATATTGTATGAGTTTTTCAGTGTCTGAAAACATGGTCGACGTTTTCCAAAACTGAAACCTAGCTAGATCTATTTTTTGCCCCTCAAAAACCAAAAATTTCATGAAAATCGTTGGAGCCATTTCCGAGATTCAGATTATATATACGAGTATATACAAGACCTAGCTGTGCCCCGTGGTTTCACCCGCGTTAGCATACCCTAAAGTTTTTTTTATTAGTAGCCTAATCTTTCATCCCCTATTTTATCCCCTTGGGGGTAAAATTAATCAAAATCCTATCCGATCACTATGTCAGTTAGTCACAAGAATTGCTCGTTTAAAGGTTTCATATGATCGCCAGCAAACATTTTTAGTTTTTTATGTAATGCAATGATGCTTCTTTTACCTCTACTATGCTCTAAATGATTGCCTATGTAACATTTTGTTACAGACTCCCCGCTAGATTTACTTACCTCACTTTTTATATACGGCCACTGACTCTAATGTAAAGATACCGCTGCTGGAGAAAAAACAGATCTTGTTCATCAAAAAGGTTTTTAGCAAAACACTGATGACTTTAAATACCACGTTCTTTGTTGCCTTTCGATTGCTCAAAGATCAAATAGCTCGCAAAAAACAGAAATACCTTACAATACAATTTCGAATAATATACTTTAAAAACGACTGTCAAATTTCACTGCATGCATAATGTTGATATAAATAACTATCGGACGTCACGCGGTTTCACCCGCGTAGTTCCCGTTCCCGTAGAAGTTCGGGGATAATATATAGCCTATGTTACTCGGTGATGATGTAGCTATCCATTCTTCTTCGTCTTAGCGTTTTCCCGGCATGGTGCTGGGGTCCGCTATGTAGCTATCCATTGCTGAATGAATTTCCAAGTTCGATACAAATTCATTTCCTCCTTATAATATAATCGTAGTTTATATGAACAGGTGTGATAACTTTTAAGCGCTAATCATGAATTAGAATTAATCATTTTACAAGTATGTCCGTATGGCGCGGCGCGAATAAAATTCATGCCCACTACATCGCTGAGCGCTAATAACTCATGACGGCTTATGTACAGTTATTTAGTTATTTGCCTGCAATCTTCTTTATGGTGTCCAGTCGGGCAGCCTTACCTCTCCCAGTTACTTCGTTTAATAGGATCTACGCCCTTTGCCCCATGTTACCTAATAAGCATAATATGGAGAATTCCAAATGACCATTAAGAAGAGAATCTTTCACAATTACGAATGTAAGTTAACTCAAGTTGGTAGTTGGAATTTAGCCTTGTTAGCGAGGCTCGCTCGTGACTTAACTCACTAATCGAGACGGATACTTTCTTACACGTGGGCTGAATTGTAATGTCATTAATCCATTTTTGAGGTAAAGCTTTTTTAGTTAGAGTCTTTTGGTTTTCGTTTGTTGTGTTTTCAGTACCCCTATCACGGGTTTGCGACCACTTTTTTAAACTATACTCGCTAGCATCTCCGTGTCGGTGTTGTGAAGAGCTAAAATATCTCATACAAATATTGCGAGTGACGTTAGCGAGTATAGTTTATGAAAACGGTGGCAAACTCGTGATAGGAGTACTGTATAGGCTTGTAAAAGACGCATTGAGTATACAAGCGCATTGTGTAGTGGACGTCAATTTAATCCTAATTAAAAAAAAAGCATTTACAATCTTCCTAGAAGGGTCCCTGAAGGGGTAGGCAGTTCTTACTGAAGATGTTTAGGTGCAAACGTGACAGAGAGTAGCTCCATCGCCGCCTCAGGCAAATGACGTATTTGAATTTCTTCTCAGAGATAATGCATTTTCTGTTATACAATAGCTTTCTATATTAAATTTAAATATTAGACCATCTCGTTTAAATGTTCCGAGCACAAAAAAATTTCAAAGTTCACAGCTTGTGTGAAAGGCACTTATAGATTTTTTGTAGTTTTTTATAATATTGGCAACGGCTCGGCTAGTCAGGCCAAGTTGCCTTCTATACTTAGGGTTATGTGATCAAAGTGATCAAATTAAATAGGAATAAAATGTTTGAATAACATCTAGAGAACCCTTGACACTGAAAATAAAACTATAGAAAACGAGCAACTTTGGTCATCCCTCTTAATGTAGCGCCCGTGACCCCGACGCAGAATTTTACTTTCCTTGTATTTTGTACAATATCATTATAAATTATAGTCTATAAATTATAGTATACAAAATGTACGAGAATGACATATGTCACGTGACAGATTTATGTAATTTCCATACATTTTTTATCATTTCTATTAGTACTAGCGCGAGAGAATGTTACTTTGTCTAGGCAATATTAACAAACCTACATCCAGAAATACAAACAAATTTCGCATTAATTATATTAGTAGCATATTAGTAGGACTGACACCAATTTCCTAGTAACATCAACATCTTCAACAAAATGTACATCCTGCTTAATATTGGTATACTGACCTTGGTAACAAACCGAATGAACACAAATATGTGATTAAATGTGTGTGTTCATAACAGTTCGGTGTGAGGTATGAGGCAATTACATTTTTTTTTCGGTTGTATTAAATACTGGTTTTTCTTGAATTATCATCTTTATTATTCAAGTGATAAAATCTTTGTAATTAAGATTATGTTTGCGTGCTTTCGAGGCTATAATTTTTCAAGAATTGTTACTTACTCTTAAAGAGTGTTGAATAGGAATAAATGGATACTTAAAAGAAAGAGAGAGCCGTGGTGGCCTTAAGGTTTGAGTTCAAGTTCGATCCCAGCGGGGCCTATACCAATGAGTTTTTCTAAAAAAACTAATGTACAGTGATTTCACACCACGTGCTTTACGGTGAAGGAAAACATCGTGAGGAAACCTGCATATTTCTGAGAAGTAATTCAATGACGTATGTAAAGTGTCTGAGATTGCGATCGACTCACCATCTGTCACTTTGGCACTTAATCATATTCGGTGAAAAGTGGGTGTTGTTATTACAGCTTCAAAGGTTCTAAAATTTTTTTTTATAAAATCATTAATACATATTATTATGGTCACGCCTGTTTCCCCGTAGAGTTGGGCAAACGTGTACTTATAGTACCTACACCCTCACTTCGCCAGTTATGTTTTAGCCCATTGCTATATGATTTAGATTTAGATTTATTTAGACTGGATCTCTTCCGAAGTAACTGAATATTATTGGAAATAGCAACTGATGAAAATATTGACATCAATCTTTGCCAAGTCCAAAAAATAACAATAAAGCTTAAAAATCTAGTTAATTGATCGTGAAATCAACAACAAAACAATGAACTTAACAACTCATTAAACATGTAAGAAAATTGATGAAAGAATTATGTAGGTAGCATTATATTAACACTGGCTTATTTGGTGATAACAGTCAATTATGAACGACTATACCACATATGCACATCAATATCTACACAGATAAATACAATTGAAGTGTTTGTTTATAATTCCAAAGTAACAGATTTAAATGCTAATATTTTTTAAATTTCTGTCTATTTATCCGTTTGTCTGTCTGTTTGTTCTGGCTAATCTCCGCAGTGGCTGGACCGATTTGAACATTTATTTAAAAAAACATTAGGATGCGCGGCTCACCCATGACATTAACTTTACGCGGGTAAAACCGCTGGGCACAGCTAGTGAAATATAAACTTTACAAGCAGTAAGAAATGGCGTTTGGACCTTATTATTGGCTTGAACATAACTGGTGAAATGTGGGTGTGGGTACAAAGAAATCTCGGCCTATTTAATGAAATAAGAACGTTACGCGATTGCGCGTCAACGTAAAGATCTTGCGTCGCTTGTGGTACGCTCTGGCACCGGGTCACGTCGACTCATATTTTAATCGTCATATACATACATACATACATACATATGCTCACGAATGTATTCCCCGAAGGGGTAGGCAGAGGTGTTGTTATCACAACACCCACTTTTCACCGAAGATGATTAAGTGTCAACGTGACAGATGGTGAGTCTATCGCCGTCTCAGGCACTATACATACGTCTTTGAATTACATCTCAGAAATATGCAGGTTTCCACACGATGTTTTCCTTCACCGTAAAGCACGTGGTGTGAAATCACTATACATAAGTTTTCTTTAGAAAAACTCATTGGTACAGGCCCCGCTGGGTTTCAAACTTGCGTCGCTTGCGTAGCAGGCGACTGCTCTAACCCCGAGGTCACCACGGCTCTTCATATACATATGTCTCTTAATTTGAGCTGATAAGTATTTGATTGCTCTAAGAGTTCATGGCAGTGCCCCTGGGTTTTATGAAGAGTTAAACTGTCAGATATTACAACAATGGAATTAAAATAATGAACTGTTGATTGTTTAGGAATGGGAAAGCAATGATCCAGTGTAGAGTTAGCGTGTGGTTATGCAACAATCCACTTAATTCTAATAGCGATAGATAACATTTTTATACTTTCACCTCGGTGAGAATTGAAGGACGTGGGACCGAAAAGAATTATTTTTTTTATATATGTGGTATGAGTGTGAATGAAAGGGAATGTCTGAGTACAGACATTGTTTCCGGAGGGCCGAGTGTGGAATTGATGAAATGAATTTATATGCGATGCTGAAAGGCAATGTTTAAAAAGTAAAAAAATTAAGTTGAAAATAAAAAAAAAGGAGGACAGATAAGAAAGACGAGGAAAGACGTGAACGACGAAAAACAGGAGTAGTACTTTATTTTTATTTTATTGTGTTGTAAAGAAGACGAAAAGACGGAGTAAAGATATTGAAACGCTTATTATACTTTTATTATTGTTTTGGGAAAATAGGCCAAACTACATATATGTACTTAAAAATGATGGTAGTTTGAAATAAAGCGGCAGAGAGCGAAGCGTTTTTCATAGACCACAGACTATTGAACCTCCTATACTATAATAAGGTTTGACTGTCTCTATACAAGTATCTAATCTGCAGATAACTATTAATGTTATTATCACTTTTCTTTAACGCAACTTACGAATATGGAAATTCGCGTTATTAGATTTTTACATACATACATGCGCTCACGCCTGTATTCCCCGAAGGGGTAGGCAGAGGTGTTGTAATAACAACACCCACTTTTCACCGAAGATGATTAAGTGCCAACGTGACAGATGGTGAATCCATCGCTGTCTCAGACACTATACTTCTTTGAATTACTTCTTAAACACATTTAGGTTTACTCACGATGTTTTCCTTCACCGTAAAGCACGTGGTGTGAAATCGCTGTACATAAGTTTTTTTAGAAAAACTCATTGGTACAGGCAGCGCTGGGATTCGAACTTGCATCGCTTGCGGAGAAGGCGACTGTTCAAACCTTAAGGCCACCACGGCTATCATATCGTATATTTCAGATTTTTACGTATATAATGTTTGTACGTATAGTCTTTCGCATTAGTGGTATTATGTGTCGAAACAAACTCTAAACTGGTTTAAGAAATAACAATATGATAGGGCAGTGTCATTTGCTTGTGTTATATGGTACAGAACTTCTGTGAAAAGTCCGATTTAACAGGCGAGTACAAAAGTCGTACCGAATAATTTGGGTAAACACACCAAACGCTTGCTCGTTGTTGGAAAAAATCACAAAGTACCTACAAATAGAGCAGTAATATCATATCTTACAGATATGTACAAAAGTGTGCACAGTATATCTACTGTCAGAAATTTATATAAATTTCATATCAGTTCTAATGAATTCTTTGCGTTGTGTCCGAGCCAAATGACATCCAATTAAATCTATTGAGCCGATTTATAAATAGAATTCAAACTTTCTAATTTGCACTTTTTATCACTTCATTTATCTATGCTACGTGGGTTGTATACAATGTCAATGTACCGAGTTAATTTCCTGAACAAAGGCCAATATTAGCTGCCGTTTCGAGGAATCCGCGCCGGTAGAACCGAACTAACAATTCCGTAATGTGATCTGAGGATACGAGGACAGCAAACACGTCCTGTTACTATTAAAGGTACTTGCTTATTTAACTTGCTTAATAGTTTGTTATGTATGGAATTGAACTTAAATCTTCTGTATCAGGCACGCGTTCTCCTCACCACGAGCTTTACGATTGAAGAAAACATCGTGAGAAAACCTGCATAAGTAATTGTATTTGTGAAGAAGTTCAAAGTCGTATTTAGTGCCTATTATAATCTTCGGTGAAAAGTGTATACTGTATCACTTGGGAGAGCGTGAAGTTATTAATAAATTTGAGTTCATAACCAGACGCATAGTTTCATACGAAAGTCATGTCATTGTTAAATTTCTTCTTTAGATGTATCAAATCTTTACATATAACATTCTAAGTCTTAAAAGGTAAGAAAGGCTTTTCTGAAATTCCACCCTTAAGGGGGTTAAATAGGGTCTCAACATTTGTATGCACTTTACTAAACAGGCGAAGTTCCGCGCCAGGTAGTTATTAGCTATAACACAATTATAGTACTATAATTACAACTATTTATGATCGTGACTGTACAGTCACGAACTGAGAATAATTTATCTCACGGTAAATAAAATAAAAGATTGAATTCACAAGATGTCCATATCAGGAACTGTATAAATAAGACGACGTGAACAAGTAAATTTGGATGAACACTTCAAAAATAAATATGCACTAAGGAATGCATCGAAATAAAGAAATTTTATTTATAAAGCTTATTCAACGTGTCAAAAAGTGAAAGGGAGAAAAAACTACTTAACCAAAAAAGGACAAATGTATGTTTCTTACTTCAATTTTCGAGCGGACTACGATCAATATGGCTACTAGGGTGATATGGGGTGAATAAAAAAGGGATTTGTTCATAAGGGACGAGAAGTTATAGGATTGTAATTTTGTAGTAATGTCACCAGTGCTCTGTGTCGCGGATGGGGGAGAAATGGAGGCGCTAGCAATTTTAGGACTCTCTAGTCTTGTAGCAGGTTGGCACAGGAATTAACACACATTCACACATAAACATGATAGCATCAGGCGGACTGGGTACCAACTATGCTCGTTTGAGCGTATTAAGAACTTCTTAGCTTTGACGTTTAATTTTACAGTATCAAAATGAAACATCACAGCTCGGAATTTCTTAATAAGCTCTGTTAAAACCCCCTGCCCCCTGCTTGCTGGTTTGCTACCTTTAAAATAATCATTAATCAGCTTAACCTTAAGAAATATTAATATTTTCAGCTTTTGGATGTAAAAAGATGTTCTTATCGTCCGTAAAGTAGCGTCCCAGTTCCAATGGTTATCTCAGGTATGTTTAATTTCACGCTTCACAGATGCGATAACGGTTATTAACGGAAGCCTCTGTCAATATTGCTGTAAGTGAGGCATTTTTGGGGTTATTTAAGGTCACAGTAAGATGATAAAGATTCTAGCATTCGTTATTAGTTCATTGAAACGCCTGCTATGGAAAAGCTGATCGTATTCCGCGACCAGAACATATATTGAGCTTAGTCAAAGTTGTATGAAAGTTTGTATGTGAAATTTCACTGCCATGCAGGCAAAACTGCGGGTGCAAGCAAGTCTTTAATTAATCCAAAAACGACTGTGTTCAACATTCTCAAATTCAATAAATTGATGAATAAATACTTTACTATGGATGAACTCAAAGAGTATGTATGAATGTAAACCTCGATTGATTTATTTCCTATTTACCCCGTTTTAATTAATTAATTATAATTTTGTTAGTATTTATAGGTAACCTTTAACTTAACTACGTGCATTTACCAAGCAGGTATTGGAATCAGGAACTATAGTTTCGAAAGTGAATTGAGTCTGTATGTCTGTTACATAAATGTTCCTTCCGTTCTAGTACATAATCCATTACCATAAAAGTATATAATTTAGAAATCTAATGCACATTTATATAAGTAGCATAGTTCACCGGAATATTATTCAGATTTCCAATGAAACACGTCTAACAATCAGAATACTTCATTTCCAAAAGGGGATTTATGAGAAAATATGGTGTACGAGTGCGCAACTTGCCCCTAAAAAGTTGAGTCTCGCCCCTATTTGATACCTACTTACCCCACAAAGAAATATGATGTAAGTATAAAATCACATATACATTATCAAAATGTGGTTAGCAAGCACGTTGCAAAAACAGAGCATATTAAAACAATGATAAAAAAATAGGTTATCATATAACTGTTACAAAAGTGTACTAAACCATGATGATGCTAAAAGTGAACGTAAGCCAAGATTGCGTGTACCGAAGTGAACGCATATTGAGAACTCATTACGTATAAATGAGCAATTAGCTTGCGGTTTGCGATCGGTTGCAAAACGTCAAAGATGCACTAGATGGCAATTATTTCGCTGTTTGTCTGTTGTAATGATCATTAGACTATTATAATTACTTTTAAATATGCGTAGACAGTGTCTATTTAATCTATTTTAATTGCCTTTAAGTTCATTCATCGAAACATTGGAGATTGCAATAATATTGGAGGAAAAAGAGCGCTTGATTGTAACAGAGTAGTGTGCACCAAGAATTACATAAATAAACAAAGCCTTTTCAAATCATTAAATCATGAACTAAGTAAATAATACCATGTATAATTTACCTATTGAACACGCTTTAATTAGCTTCATAATACTACTAATAATGCATGTCATTTGGTTTGCATTGTTACATTATTTCGTTCAGTTAGCAATAGTTACTCAGTACCAAAAAACCAGGTAGGTAAAAACCAAGTAGGTTTAAACCAGGCTACCGATTTTCCCTGTAAAGGAGGTTGCGAAGGTCAGATGCAGTTGAATCATGTGGTATGAAAATCCGTTGACCAGTCAACAATGGAGCTGGGAAGTCACATTCAATTCTCTATTTTTATTTTTATTTTAGATCCATACAAAAAATACATTAAAACAGTCATACTATTATTATTATTCATTTATATAAATTAAAAATATTTATTAAGTTAAACATGCTGGAATAAAAAAGTTACCTACCGCGCATTTATCGATACGTAATCAAGCTGTGAATGCATTTATCGAGCGGAGATTCAATCCGGCACTTGGGTTTATTACAAGGCCACCAAAGATGTACAAGTATGGAAGAGATATCGACCTTGTTTCCGTAACAATATAATTCATTATTAAATAAATATACTACCACCTACAAGTCTCTGATGGAAAAGGTGCTACAACACCCACTTTTTACAGATAGAATTTATATTTATTTACATGCAGATACTTGGTACTTCTACCTCACAATGTTTTCCGTCACCGTAAAACTTATCGTTAGAATCATAAATCTCTTTTTTGCATCACTGTAGTTCGATAAAATACACTATGAAGTAGAAAAAAATCAACCAAAGACATTTGAAAATTAAAGAAATGATAAAGAATGAAAGAAAAACATTGGTCATTTGCACAACAGTTACACTTAGTAACTTATCTCTAACAAGTTACAATAATTAAGCTGTAAAAATGGTAAATATTCTTCAGTTATTTCAGTACAATACCACTGTTTAAATATAACATTTATAAGTAGTTAGGAATCCAGGAACAAATTTTTCGAAATCACGCACTCACACAGCCGCGTACATGTTGAAGAATATAAGCGAGATAGGCGTAATGACTGTATGAATATGTAATGAATGTATGAGGTGTCATGTCGCGTCTTCGCGTAATCTTCATTTACCTACGTGTTTCACAGACTTTTTCAAGAGTTGCATGTCTCAGAATTTTCTAATTCAGAAAGGAAGATATTGACAGCGAGGAATCCGATGGTCAAACTCCACATATTTTTAACAATTTACAAGATATTTTTCTCAACAATCACTTGACATTGGCGGAATAGTTTTACTTAAGCTCATCGTCATTAAATAAATAAAGGAAAGGAAAGGACTTTTTCAAAACTACAAATTGATAAAATGACAGTAAACTTTAAAAGATTGAAAGTTTGAAAATTCTAAGGGTCCATAGAGTCCATACGTTCCTATAAAATGGGCCTATCTTACTGATTGTCATCATCTCCCTAACCTTATCCCATATATTGTTGGGGTCGGCACTTGATTCAACCCGATGTGGCTAATCACCTGATTATGATACGAAGCGACTGCCATCTGACCTTCGTAACCCGTTTGACGAAGAAAATCTGTGATCTGGGTTAAACCAGTTGTCAGACAATTTTTGGCCTCTGACTGACCTGTAACGATTGCCAAAGATGTTAAATTGGCAACTGGGAATTCGGGCGGCCACCCATCCAATTACTGGCTAAGGTTAGGGTTAACTTCGCTGATCGAATGATATGCGCAATAGCAACTATGCCATGAGCTTCTCTATATTACTGATTGTAAGGGTTATATTTATACTGTAGTAATACTTAACTTTTTAATAACGCCAAACGACCTTCCACGTCTCTATATCCGTAACAACTTAAGAAAAATTTATAAAAATTACATCATTACGTACTAATGTAAGTATTTATATTTTTAAGAAGAATCTAGGTGTTTATGTAGTGTAAATTTATGTAATATCCAAGCGAAAAGTAATTGGCTTCGTTTTTTAGTAGATTCTTGTGATATTGTGCAACCAAATAGGTTGGATCTTTTGTTTTTTTTTCATGAGATCTTAAAATAATACATAATTACATACATACATACATATGCTCACGCGTGTATCCCATGCGGGTAGGCAGAGACCACCGTTTGCCACATGCTACGATCCTTACATACTTCTTTCGCTTCATCCACATTCATGCATCTCTTCATACACTTTCTTCGGTTACGAGTGCTCCGAATTTGACCTTTCCGAAAAATACTATTAATTTGGCCATAGTAGTTCTTCCTTGGACGCCCTCTACCGACACTTCCGCTCACATTCGCTCTGTAAATTTCTTTCGTTAATCGCCTTTCACTCATCCTTTCGATATGTCCAAACCATCTCAACATACTTTGTTCAATTCTGGTCACCACATCATTCTTCAACTTGCAACTGTCTCTTATCACACTATTTTTCATACGATCTACAATGCATCTACTATACATAATTCTACATATAATTAAGTACTTCGAATCTTTTTTTATATTTTATTTATTTATATTTATTCCCCTAGTGATCTTATAAATACCTAAATCTATACTAATATATGAATAAAGCTGACTAGTTTTTCATTCGTTTGCACACGCTAATCTCAGAAACAACTGGTCCGATTTGAAAAAATCCTTAATTTATCGAGGAAGGTTTTATATTACCTACTAGTTGACCCGGTGAACTTCGTATCACCTTTTCCTTTACTTATTATTTATGTTTTTCACCGTTTAAACCTTCCCTGAACTTCTAAAAATATATTTAAATCAAAACTAATCAAATCGGTCCAGCCATTCTCGAGTTTTAGCGAGAATAACGAACAGCAATTCATTTTTATATATATAGAAGATAGAAGATAAAGTTATCGTTAGCGCAAAGTAACTATTCGAGAAGTTAGTACTAAACTAGCTGAGCCCTGCAGTTTCACCCGCGTAGACTTAATTTCATGGGTGACCCGAGGAACTGTAATGTTTTTTTAAATAAATATAGCGTAGGTACTCCCTCCAACATCAGCTATTGACAGCGAATGTCTCGCTAAACGAACGAGAAGACAGACAGACATTCCGAGAAAACTAAAAAAATTGGTTTTTCAATGTCGGTACCGCGTATACTTTCACATGCATTTAGTGGAAAGTTGTTACATGGGAATGACAAACAGACACTTACATTTTATATATCTGTATAGATACATGCATAAGCCCAATATAATCTTGTCCTAATTGGCTAATTCATCAACTTTAATGCAGAGCGTCAACCAAACCGCTGAAACTAAAAATATTTCTAATATCTAACAACTAATAGGGATAAAGAAGTTATGAACGGTTATAAATTACTTCATTTTCATATAAAGATGCATAAAATGGAGGAAGAAGTCCGCATTCAAAGTAAGAAGTACGAAACGCTACGAGGGTGAATTAGGGGTAGAAAGTTTATCAGGGACGTTCGTCACTTAAGGAGGATGTAAAAAGTAATTTTAAAGTTTCTCGCTACTTATAAAATAATGCTTTGGAAAGAATATAAATAACTAAGTAGGCATACCGATAATATAGGGTCTAGACTTTTTAGCCGAACCTTTTTCTCACATAGGTCAATAACAATATAAAAAATTATAAAAAGTCAAATTTTTTTTTTTACTTTTTTTTCAGGCAGTTTAGTCATTCGAATTTAATGTTACCACAAAAATAAGCATTGTCTTATGTTCGAAATATCATCCAATTAGCACCGAACCTTTTGTTTCCTCTAACAACTAGATACACTTTACCACAAAAATAAAAAGTATTTAAAAATTAACATAGTTATTTTATTAATGTATATATTGACCACCAGCCGAGGGTATCTGCTAAAAATTTTCGCCTGAAAAGTCTTGATTCTATATAATATATACTTCACGAGCAAAGTCACAGAGCTAAGCTAGTAAGATGCCTAGCTGAGTTTATTGCTGGCTCTTCCTAGAAGGCAAGTTTCCAAACTGGAGATACCTAATTTTCCGGTCGTAGCCGACCTTTTATAACATAAGCATTTCTGGATATGTATATTTTATTTTGTTGTGATTAAGTACATCTACACTACTATTATAAAGAGGAAAGATTTGTATTTTTGTGCGTATGTTTGTAATGAATAAACTCAAAAGCTAATGTGCCGATTTCAAAAATGTTTTCACCATTGGAAAGTTACATCATCAGCGAGTAACATAGGCTTTATTTTATCCCCGTACTCCCACGGGAACGGGAACTACGCCGATGAAACCCCGTGACATCCGCTAGTTATATTATAAAATACATTATAATTGAAAACATCCGAACACGTACGGATAAATCGTTACGGCCGTTACGTAATTTTTATTTCTCATACATTAACATAAATTTTACAAAATTATTGCACAAAACGCCTTTTATTTCATATCATGACACAGCTAATGTATATCATTACCATAGAAAACGCATTTTAATTTAATCATTAGAAAAACAAAGCATTAATAAAATACGATCACATTAAAACTAGATTTGTACAGTGACATCATTTATCGGAATTTTTATTTGTGTATTCTTTGTAAAAATGATCTATGCTAATATTAAAGGGGAAAGATTTGTATGTATGTTTGTAACGAATTGGCTCAAAACTGGACCGATTTAAATGCTACTCTCTCTAGTCGTTCCCTCATGACTGAGGATCGTGGTCATCAAAGAGAGGTCCACACTTGGAGTGAACTATTTGTTTCCATCGGCTTCTGTCCATCGCAGCCCTGACGACGGAGCTAAACCTCGGGGACCTAGAGTCTTTTATTTGTTCGGTCCATCTGGTAGGAGACCAGCCTCGGGCTCGTTTGCCATTTGTGTTTCCAACTACGATCAATTTCTCCAGACTCTCATTACCCCTTCGCATTATGTGGCCAAAATGCGAAAGTATTCGTTGGTGGCATATCGTGGACAGACGGGTTTTTATCTTTAGCTGTGCAAGGATCGACACATTTGTTCGTTTGGCCGTCCAAGGTATCCTCAACATACGCCTCCAGCACCACATCTCCAAGGCATCAATCCTCTGCCTTTCTCGAGCCCGTGTTGTCCATGACTCCACGCCATACAGAAAAATGGGAAATATCAAGGCACGTACTAACCTATTGAATATGAAATGCTACAATATCACTGATTAATATAGGCTATATTTATCCCCGTAATCCTAAGAAAACGGGAAGTAAGTACGCGGGGAACGAATAAGTAGAAACCGCGTGACGCTAGTGTTGAATGAAATTAAAATCATTTTCTGTTTTATTTAATTACTAACGGACGTGGTTTCACCCGCATAGTTCCCGTTCCCGTGGGAGTAAGGGGATAAAATAAAGCCTATGTTACTTGCTGATGATGTAGCTTTCCAATAGTGAAAGAATTTTTGAAATCGGCACAGTAGTTTTTGAGTTTATTCATTACAAACATACAAAAAAAATACAAATATTTCCTCTTTATAATATTAGTGTAAATGAATATGATATGAAATGTTTGAGTTTTACGCAACTCAATTAGAAAAACGAAACATCAAACTAATAACTTGATTTACAACTTGATTTTTACGTAAACAATTTTGTTTTTGGTAATTTTGTAACATTTTGCAACTGCGCACTGTTATTTAAAAACAATGTAGGTAATTTTTAGTATCTAGTCGATCCATTATCGATGTTGGATTACTTTATTCCATGCGGAACTCTAAACGCTTTTTTTTTACAAAATTTGCCATATCACACCTTCTAACATTAGCTATCTGTCATTGAAAGTCCCGTTAATATCGGTCCAGTCGTTTCAGATATTACCCGGAACAAATAGGTAGACAAACAGAGATTTTTCTTAAGTGAAATGCTTTAATTGAAAATCATTTATTTTGGAATTACAGACAGACACTTCACTTTTATTTATCTGTATAGATGTATAGTTATTCTATGACTTAACGACATTACACCGCATAATATTATATTGCAGTTTCCGATACATATAACGAATAACGCTTAATTTTGTGTTAAGGCGAAGGTTAACACTTGTGTCGTTTTAATCTCAGAACTTCGCAGAGTTTAAAAAAAAACAGCTACTATACATTTTATATAATTGATCTAAACCAAAAAATAATTAACATTTGCATATTTTTTTGGTACTTTGAAACGGTGTTCGTTACGCTCTTGACTGAGTGATCGCGGTAATCATGCTATTCGGCGTAGACGTCACTCGTCTCACGAGTTCTCATGCACAGGGTAAGCTTATATTAATAATTAATTAACTTAAATTTTTAGTCTGACAAAAATTATACTTTTTTACTGAAATCTATCTACGGTCTTCACTTTATATATGTTTTATTATTTGTTAACATAAATGATCTATCACCATGCAGTTAATACGTTAGGTAAGCAAGTTATCTCATTCTAAAAGGTCTTGAATACAGCTGGCCTTCAAATGTGATTGGTCACATAAAAATGCTAAATGAGTTTAGGATGTATAATTTATATACTAACAATCTAGCATAGGAATGGATTAATCAATTTTATTGATTTATCTCGCGTTGTATTGGAAACAAAACTCTTGTTTTCGGCGTCTATCCAATTATATATTACTAGTTATGCCCCGCGGTTTCACCCGCGTAGACGTAATTTCATGGGAAGCCTAATTTTTTCTGTTTTTTTGCGGTGGTGATGAAACCTTACATCCCAATGCTTATTGCATATATTTAACCGTTGCTTTAATATTTGATCGTAAAAGGACATATACCCAATTGAATATTATTAAAAAAAAAGGACCATCTAAGTCGCAGCTATGTATTATATTATACATTTTAACCTTAAAATGTACTTCACCTGAAGCAAAAATACCAGTTTCTATCTAATACTTGCGGTTATACTTCCAAGACCATAATTCTAGTGTCGAGCATCTAATGAATATGTAACATAGTGATTTGGTTGAGCACATGATTGCATGTTTTCCGCAAAACATGACGTCGGTTGTTCCGTAATCCGCATCCCACGGTACATTTCACTCGACTTTTTCCCACACTATCCGGGTCAAGGTGATGAAAACGCACGAAAAAACCCATTTAGATTACGCACAGCTTTCACTGATCAAATACATATTTTTTGTTATTATTTCTGGATAATTATAAACTCATATTGTTATCACGGGGCGCGTGGTTACCGCGGGTCATGCTGTCATGCGCACTGTACTCTGACCCGCAGCATTATAACAGCTGATTATTTACAAACATCATTAGTTGCAACCAAAATATTACCTTAGATTGAGCGCCATCGGGTTGCATATAATATAACAGGCCGCACATCCACACTGTCCCCAGGAGGAACAAAATTTTGACGTTTCGCCGCATTGTAACACTAAAATACGCACTGTTAATACGCGGTCGATTCAACGCGTTTTTGTTACGTCGCGGCGCGCGACCGCGCTTCGGGTTGCTTCGTGCAGACTGAAGGCAGTAGATAGTTGCCGGTCATGCGCATATCGGTCCTCGACACTACGAAAATAGAACTGCACAGTGCACGGTAAAGGGTCCAAGTGGCCCGACTGACCCCTCACTGCATTGTTCATAGCGATGCGCGTTAGGTGGGTTAATTTTGATTGTACTACGAATTTCTTCGGCGAGCTATGTTGCTTCTCGCTATTCATTCTTAAACATTTTATGAATGTCACTTTTGATTTCAAACTGGTATAAAGTTACAGTATTTTTTTTAAATAATAGATCGGGGAAATATTCCTTTGTATAAATTACTCGTATGGATTATGATGTTCTTCTCTCAAATGATAGTTTGAGTAAAATATACATCTAAAGATTTTATGGGATTTATCCCCACACACTTATGTTGATTATGAAAGATAAAATATTTTTCGTGGGTAACCTTAAAATCTTAGCGTGTTAGATATTACGGCTTTTGATAAATAAACTCTCATACATTAATTGCCACGACCTCCACGACAGTTAAAGTTCGAATATAAAATATTATTTTCTTTCCCACGACATACACGTAGCTTTAGTGAAAATACGAGCGTTAACTTGCCCTTAACAAGGTTGAAATTGAATTTCGGAAATTTTCCAAAAACTGCCGCAGCATGCTCTTTTTCGTACGAGTATAAATAGGTACAAAAGCATGGTCGCTAACCTCTTATCAGATGGTGTGTTTTATTTACATCCCTTATCTTAATTTAATTGGGTGTGTTATCAAACAGCAACAAGCCGGAATATTCATAATTATACTCACACTAACTTTTATTACTTTGTCCGCGTAATTATTATTTCAGCAACCCAATAAAATTTTTTGAAAAAAGGAAATTGGAAATAGGGGACTACCTTCCTTGACACAATATATGTTCCTCCCTTCATCACACTTGCTCACATTGCCTATTCTAAGGTTGCCACGTGCAACCCCCTGCCCCCACTTAGCGACCAGCAGGAACACACGGTGGAGTTTAGTCGGTGCGAGCCCATCACCTATATCATCATCCTTCCGCTGCCCCCAAATTAATACAAAAATGGTTGCCGAGAAGAGATCGCTAGCAATAAAGCCGCGCCTTACTGTATACCCTTATATGGGGGCCTACCATTATCGGCTTAAGCCGAAAGAAGTTCTTAATACGCGCTGCTTAAACGATCATAGTATGGCCCCCTGTTCTTATTGTTGATGTGCAAATACACATCAAAGCTTAAACCATTCTAATCAATCCTGAAGTGTTCGAGTAATTCGCGCACATACATAAAAAAATAATTGACAAACAAAGAGCCTCTTACTTTTTATTTGAAGTCGGTTAAAAAAATTAAAAACATTTTTTGTTGTAAATAAAGTATCAACATTACTTATGAGAGACACAATGATCTTGATCCGAGAAATTAGTGAAATTTGTTGGCAATGTCCCAAACCGTTATTACCCGCGTACGTGAGTGGCCATTACGTCTTTGTCCCCGTCTCTTTGTTGGAGAAATAAGCGGACATTCCATTTTTAGTTGTTTACTCTCATTTATTTCAATGGTCTTTATTTAGGTTGTTACCATCTGCATCAAAGCCTGTCCAACGAATAAGTAGCCCCGAGATAGAGCCATAAGGATCTATCCATACGGTATTATTACTATTCATCATCTCCCTGGTCTTATGTATGGGACATTATTGGGGTCGGCACTTGGTTCAACCCGATGCGGCTGATCACCTGATTTTGAGACTGCCAACTGATGTTCGCAACCCCTTTAACGAGGAAAATCTGGGCAAAACCAGTTATCACACTATTTTAAGTCTCCTACTGACCTGTAACGTTTGCCAAAGATGATAAATTGGCAACTGAGGTGCTCTCCAAGGCATGGAGGGAACTCGGGCTGTCACCCATCCAACTATTGTCTTGGGTTTGGGTTGTTTAACATCGCTGATCGAATAATATGCTTCCAAAAAAGAATACAAACATAATTATTTTCGGAAAACAAAATAGTTGAACATAGTTACGTAGTGACTTGATAAAAGTGGTCTTATGAACACTACTGAATAAAGTGTTTGTTCTCTCCGACAGACAGACACACCACTACCTAACCTATCTTTTTAAAACTTACTTGTATATTAGAATACACACTAGCTGTGCCCTGCGGTTTTACACGCGTAAAGTTGATTTTATAGGTGACAATAAAATCGGAATAAACAGACGGATAGAAAGAGAACAATTCAAAAATCAATTTTTTTTATGTCCGTACCATATTACATACTTTCGTATGCCTTTAGGGAAAAGCTGTTATTTTGGAATTACAAACAGTCACTTCAATTTTATTTATCTGTATATAGTGGACGGAAAGAGTCGCAAATGAAGTTGTAATCAAAAGAGTCAACGAAAAAAGAGTACTATGGAATACAATCCAGAATCGAAGAGGAAAGATGATTGGACACCTTGTACCACATGACGGGTTCTTTAAAAACATGTTAGAAGGAAAAGTAGAAGGAAAGAGAGGAAGAGGAAGACCCAGGATAACATACATGAGACAAGTTAAGGAAAAGGTGTCTGTCATGGCGTATAGGGAGGTCAAGGAGATGGCACTGGATAGAGACGAATGGATGAAATTGCATCGGTTACACCGACAAGAGTTAAACTCTTAAAATGATGATGATGATCATGTATAGAGTATACATTCCTGGGAAGCTGCTTTTAGAAAAAGATTTTGGTTTTTTTAATGTTTGGTTAGTTAGTTGTTGCGAAACGCAAAAGAACAAAGAAATGTAGGTCATCGTCATCATCATATCAGACACACATCATAGGACGTCCACTGCTGAACATAGGCCTCTCCCAATAATTTCCACCTCACCCGGTTGGAAGCGGCCTGCATCCAGCGGGTCCCCGCGGACTTGACCAGATCGTCCGTCCATCTCGCGGGGGGACGCTCTACGCTGCGCTTGCCGGTACGTGGTCTCCACTCGAGAACTCTACTGCCTGTAGGTCGCCTTTGCCATTTAAAATGCCGTGCAAAATGTTAATTAAGTTATGCCCGTACCAACTAAAATAGACACAAAGGGAGGATTTATTTTTAATCTCAATTCGAGCGCTCGTCGTCATTACGGAAACCGTGATAAAAACAAAGCGAGCATTTTATCTGTGGGCTGTTTTTCCAGTTATACGACTTGGGATTTAGCCAATTACTTACTTTGTACATATGGGGTAGAGGTGTTGTAATCACAACACCCACTTTTCAAAGATGATTATGAGTCAACGTGACAGATGGTGAGTCTATCGCCGTCTCAGACACTTTACATACGTCATTGAATTACTTCTCAGAAATATGCACATGGTGTGAAAATGACTGCGTTTAAGTTTTTAGAAAATCTCATTGGTACAGGCCCCGCTGGGATTTGAACTTAGTAGAAGAAGAGATGACGTATAGATAAATAACACGTTCGAACGTTGGTTGACTGCGTTTTGTTCTGTTTTGCATAGACACGTGAAACTACCTAAACTCGCCGCTTGAGGCGCTTTTTAAGGGCCATGCAAAATGAGGAAAATGTGCAATCGATATAATGAAATAAATATGTCCATACCATCATCGGTTTAAGCAGAGCGTATTAAGAACTTCTTTTCTATACCGTAAAATTAAATGTCAAAGCTAAGAATCGATTATAGTTGGCCCTGTGGTCCCTTGTGGGTTTTCCCCGCACGTGTAGGATATTAATAACGTAGGTAGTTAGGTAGGTACCTTATTCATATTCTGATTGCTTTCCTCAGACCGCTTATTCTCGATCCCTTCGCGGCAGATATCTGTTGGATCACACTTCCATTCATGATTTACACACACACGAGTCAACCTGATATTGTAACAGTCAAGAAGTTTGTTGATTTGTCAACGGTGTGTCAAGGTCGCCTGTTCAACAGAAGGTCGTAAAGACAAACTTTGATGTTTGAGAAGATTATTTAACTTTACTCACACACCGTCAGCAGTGTCTGACGCGGCACTTTAAGCTACATATATAGTTTCATCTCACCGTTTACATTTTTGGTGCCGGAAATATAAATGAGATATTTTTTTAATCATGATTTAGAAAGTGTTTAGGTAAGTATTATATTTATAATAAAGCTTTATAAATTGTATTTGTAAGAAAGTGTTTTATTTATTGTAAAAACGATTTCGTGGATTTAGTAGCAAATCATACTAACATTCCTTATAAAAGGTAGAATTTATAAGTTTTTTTTTATACAATACCCTTTATCAATTGTATAGATTATCTACGACACATTTCTAAAAATTTCACACTGTTTTAATTAGACATTCAGGAATGACATGAATATAAAGATTCAAATAACTGGGTACATAATAAGTAGTTTTATCTCAAGGCTTACTTTTGGTACCGGAAAAATAAATAAGATACATATGCTCACGCCTGTATTCCCCGAAAGGGTAGGCAGAGGTGTTGATAACAACACCTACTTTTCACCGAATTTGATTAAGTGCCAACGTGACAGATGGTGAGTCTATCGCCGTAAATAAGATATTTTTTCAAATCATAAATTCACAAGTGTTAGGCAAGTACTTAATAATATACTTACCCATTATTTATTGTAATACAGAAGTCGCCAATTAAATATAGTATATCATACTTATATTGTTTATAAAGACGTATAAATTAAAAAAAAATTACAACGTAATCTACGACACATTTAAAAAAAATATCGCCTTCTTTTGAATCGACATTCAGAATAGAAGCTTCAAACAACTACGCGAGTAAAGCTGCGGGCTATTTACTATGGTGCCGACTTTGTTGTCGACGCGTCCTTAACGACTATAAATAAAGAAGTTGAATGAAAATATAATTCTAACTCAGACATGTAAATAAAAATAATAATTATTATTATTATTAGCCTGATGTGTTCGAATGCTAGGCATATGCCCTTCCCTTCCCTTCTAAAGGTTCTCAGCAGTCAAACGAAATAATTTCCCAAAAACTCATGTATTTACTCTCATTTCAAAAGTATTCTAAACAAGATCTGAGTTAAATATAATTATATACCACAGAGTAAACATTATATAGGTATCATAGAATAAAATATAATTGAATATACAGTACATAACTACCGTTTTTTTAAGGTGGTTTAAGGATAAATTATTGCCGATCTTGTTTACGCTGAGTTATAAAAAGTAATGCATATATTTTGTCCACTCATTAAAGGTTCATGTTTTTCGGATAAGTATATATAATATTAAATTCCCGTGCATATAATATTTCCTATTTTTTTTTAAATAGGGAAAATTTAATCATTCAAACAAAATGTGTTAATAATTGCAAGAATATTGCAAGAAAGAAATTAAAAGAATTTTTTTTTCTAAGGGTTTATTTAAAAATGTATATAAAAAAATTGTATAAAAATTCCAATAAGTTAAATAAAATTGTAACAGCGTCCTCTATCGCACAAGATGCGTACTAATAGCACTGAGTACCTTATTATTGAGATACGTGTGCTGTGGTCGAGAAAGTTCTAAGTTTAACTTATAGATGGCAGCTGTAGTAGTTAACTTAACGCGATGTAACTCTTCAAATTTTAGGGTAGAAGTTTAAGATTACTATAGCTACCGTCACGAGTATTTTTGAATGCGCAGTAGTTCTATTGTGAGTCCGTCTCTATCTATATGTATGGCTCGAGGAGAAAAAAAACATGCGCTGTATTCCCACTATTGTTCCCTACGCGTTCTTTAGTCGTGACGGCCCTGCATTACGTAATATATCACCTTTTTTTATACGATATGTTCTCCCGTAGTTGGTAGGGGGGAGTTACCTCCACTGCTTAATCGGACTAAAGGACCGAAGGGCCTCCAGCCGAGCTTAAACTTAAAAACTAAGCAACACAGCTAAGGGCACCCCGGTGCGGGGCTCGGACCTCGGCTTAGGGCGTTGCTGGTGGATGAGCTAGGGAGCTGGATCTGAGTGGACTATATCAGCATGGTTACCGATATCTATAAATGTGTGTATTAAATAAAATATATATATATATATATTAATAGACAAAAGTAAGTTTTCACTAAATGTATATTATGAAAATATATCGGTACTTAGTTTACATAAAAAAAAAAAAAAAATTTTTTGGCTGACCGATATTAACGGGATTTTTACTAAATTATAAAAGGTGATTTTATTGAAAATAAATAGATGTCCGCATTAAAAGCCGGCCTCGAAATTAAGTCTACGTGGGTGAAACCGCGAGGCTATTATAGTAATAAAATAAACCATTTATTAGATCAAACATATTAGCACTTCTTGTTTGGTAGAACTAACCAATAGTTGGGCAGCCTCAAGTCCAGAATATCTATTACTCATATGATAATTAAAATATTTTGTTTTTCTAACACGCGAGATATTAGCTTTACTCATTTTTCAAATGCGTATAAGAGCCGTTACGTTGATGAGAATAAACCATATTACTTTCCAATCATAATATGCATGTATAAGTAGCCGTCATTATTTATGAATCCCCTAAAATCTAATATATAAAAATCTCGTGTCACAGTTTTCGTTGCCATACTCCTCCGAAACGGCTTGACCGATTTTGATGAATTTTTTTGTGCTTATCCGGTATCTATGAGAATCGACCAACATCTATTTTTCATCCCCCTAAAAATAAGGGGTAGTCTACCCCAAAAAAAAAATGGCAATACAACGTTTGCCGGGCACAGCTAGTGTTTTATAAAAATATTCGCACCCACCTCGAATCGAAGTTAGAATAAGCCACACTTGAAAAACACATTTATACACACATTCACACGATAGCCCATACGCGCGCGCACACACACACACACACACACACACACACACACACACACACACACACAAACACAGATACACACACACACACAAATCCACTCAAACATATACAAGTTTTCTTTCAAGTTGTCCACTATTAATATTAAGCAAGCTGTGTTTACGTATAAGTAATTTGTATATTTAGTTTATAAGCTTCAGATGCAACAATTGTATTGTTGGTGAACCTAAACAAATAAAAAAAAAATTACCGCTGACCTTGAATGTGCAATAGCCATGCCTATAAAGAGGCATTACCGCGACGCTTCCTTATCTTCGGCTTATTCCCAGACATCCATGATTTTATTAACACCACCATATATTATATTTTTATTTATTTATTTATTTATTTACCTACATACACTATCATTACAGGTTAACCTAAGGTAATAGTGTAGCTACTATATTACAGTTACAATATATCGAATTACATACTATACACTAAACACTAAACAACATAAGTCTATTTATTCACTCACTAAGTTATATGTAGCCTTCATGAAGTCGTTCAGAGAGCAAGAAAATATGTCTATATGAGTAGCGACCGTGTTGAGCGTGCGCAGCGCCCTAGTCAGCGGCGCGTGCTCCAGCAGACCGGTGCGCGCGCGCGGCACCACCAGCAGGGGCGGCCTCCGTCTTCGATCAACCACATAGTCCGGGACACACAGTTTAATCTCCTGGAGGATGGCTGAGTTCTCTACTAAGCCGCGACTCAATTTAAACAAATAGGTAGCAAGTGCTACATCCCTTCTCGATTCTAGTTTGAATTATATTTCATATATTTAATTCTCTTGACATCCAAGAAATTTTACTGTCGTGGAGGTCGCAGGAATTAATGTATGAAAGTTTATTTTTCAAAATCTATGAGCTGTTTGGGTATAATCCCTATCTTCGATGAGGGCTAATACCTCATGACGGCACTTGTAACTTAATAATCTAAATTTATCATTTATACATACACATATACATAATTATACATAATACATACAGATAAACAAAATTTAAGTGTCTGTTTGTAATTCCAAAATAACAGTTTTACACTAAATGTATATGAAAGTATATAAGGTATTGATATGAAAAATTTTTTTTTTTTTAATTTTCTCTGTCTGTGTGTTTTGGCTAATCACGGAAACGAATGGCCTCATTTTAACGGGACTTTCGCTGGTAGATAGTGAATGTAACAAGGAGTAAGCAAAGACTTTTATTTAAAAATAAAACACTAGGGTCTCGCGGGTCACCCATGAAATTAGGTTCACGTGGGTATAAAAATAATGTCATTTTCTTCAAAACCCACGCGCGTAATCTCTTCCCCTACACCTGACAGTTATTCCCGCCGAATCTCACCCGGTTTTCCGATTCCAGAGTCCGTGCGCTGGCCGGCGGGAGCGCTCGTACGGTCGCTTAACGCTTTGAATCCTGCGAACGAACTTATTTCGAATCTCATTCAAGTTTAGACTTTCATAGTTAGATTTTTGTTTCCAAATGTATTCTTAGTGATGTGAAATTATATTCGTGTTGTGCTGTGGTTTGTCGGACATTAAACATTTGGTGAGTTATTAATTTTATTTAATTAATTTAATATATCAGATATTTAAATAAAGATTTCGTGGTGGCGTCGGGGTTAGAGCAGTCGCCTGCTACGCAAGCGACGCAAGTTTCAATCCCAGCGGGGCCTATACCAATGAGTTTTTCTAAAAAAAACTTACGTACAGTGATTTCACACCACGTGCTTTACGGTGAAGGAAAACATCGTGAGGAAACCTGCATATGTCTGAGAAGTAATTCAAAGACGTATGTATAGTGCTTGAGACGGCGATAGACTCACCATCTGTTACGTTGGCACTTAATCAAATTCGGTGAAAAGTGGGTGTTGTGATTATAACACCTCTGCCTACCCCTTCGGGGAATACAGGCGTGAGCATATGTATGTATGTATGTAAATAAAGATTTTTTTTTATTTATCCACATAATATACTCAACAAGAGGTATGTTTACCGATTTAAATTAAATTATGTAAGCCTATGAGGGTTGCTCGCTCCGAGTAACATAATCTCGGATTAGGACCAAATCGTATTTGTGTATGAGGCATGTATGAGGTCTTTGGCACCTTCCTTATCAGGGCTTACCAAATTGTATTTTTTTATTAGTATGACATGTGTATTAGATCTTCAATAACTGATTATTTAATAGTTAAAGGCTCTCATACATAAACACATAAAATATAATTAAGTTAATATAATAAAATAAATAAATATAAAAGACAAAAAATAGGCAGCTGTGGGTAGTTTCTATTAAATATATTTTTATATTTAAGAAAATCTGGCGAGTACGTCAGTACCGAAGTAAATTTAAATTATATTTTTTAATTTTCGAAAGTAAATAAAAAATGTCTAGAACTTGGATATTTTTTTATTGTACTTTTATTTTGGTTCTTGTTTGGTAATTTTTAAAAAGGGTGGCTATAAAAAGATAGGGTTAAAATAAAAAAAATACGAATAAGGTAGTTAAGTTAATTTTTTTTCATGTTATAAATATACCTGTATCAATACCTACCGATGAACACCAGTCTAACGTATTCCATCCACATCTGTCTAAGTAATTGAAATGCCTTGAAACGTATATTTTCTTCTATAGTATATATCCCGTCATGAATACAAAATAATGTAAGACCAATATGTACCTACAAGGTCAGCTAATAACAGCATCCCCTAGCCCCTCGCCCACTCCCTCACACAACCCCATGGCAATGAAACAATGGCTCAGCGAGATGCAATATCGATTTGATTTGTATAATGTCGAGTAAAGGTTCGAAGAGTTAGAAATATAGCCCCAAAGTTTAACTTTATAGGAAGCCACAGTTTCATCCGCGTAGACATTATATTGATTTGATATTTTTTTTTGAAAATATATATAGCTTTAGTTATTCATTGAAACACTAGCAATCTGCCTGTGAAAGTCATGTTAAAATTTGCTCGGCAGTTTCAGAGAGCCGAAACAAACAGACAGAGAAAAAAATAGTTTTTTTTTATGTAAGACACTTCAATTTTATTTATCCATATATGTATAGATAACTGTGAAATAATTCATTACAGTAGATATTTTCGCATACATATGTTCACGCCTGTATCCGATGGGGGTAGGCAGGGACTACTGTGCTTATAAGTAGGTACGGAGATGATAAAATACTATGTTATCTCCTAACTCTATCAATTACATCTGGACACTCATTGGTCTGGTAGTTGCATTTAGTCCCAAGCGCTACTGCAGATCACGAGGTCCTGGGTTTATATACAGTTTCTTTTTTTTAGGGCAGAGGTGTTGTAATCACAACACCCACTTTTCACCGAAGATGATTAAGTGCAAACGTGACAGATGGTGAGTCCATCGCCGTCTCAGACACTTTACATACGTCATTGAATTACTTCTCAGAAATATGCAGGTTTCCTCACGATGTTTTCCATCACCGTAAAGCACGTGGTGTGAAATCACTGTACATAAGTATTTTAGAAAAACTCATTGGTACAGGCCCCGCTGGGATTCGAACCTCAAGGCCACCACGGCATCTTAACTCATTTTCGTAAAATTTGGAGTTGAGCCCCTATCGTTCTGAGGGTGCGATATGATATACAAGAATTGCTAGTTTTAAGGTATTAGATGTAATATTTAACATCTTTGGCAATCCTTACAGGTTAATCGGTTTCCTAGAGTGTTATATAACGTAATAACGTAACCCAGATTTTTTTCCTCGTAAAATAGGGTTTGAATGTCAGATGGCATTCGCTTCGTATAAAAATCAGGTGATCAGCCACATCGGGTTGAATCAAGTGCCGACCCCAACAATGTATGGGATAAGGCCAGGGTGTTGATGATGAGATGTAGTATATATCTGTTGAGCCATAGACTGAACCATCAAAATGGTGAAGACATAAGTAAGTGCCCCTCTTGGTTTTGTGCACCCTGCATTTTTCCCCTCGTCTGGGTTGCAGCAATGTGGAAAATTTGCAGTTTATCTCACAACGTCACTTGCATTCTCTGACCGCAGGAGAATGGACAAGCGCTAGAATGTAGTCTATTAGTTTTAGAATTAGTGAAATAATTAAATCAATAGCTAAATAAATATTTTAATCTACCATAGCAGGAATGTCTGCATTGAAACAAAAAAATACATATGCTCACGCCTGTATTCCTCGAAGGGGTAGGCAGAGGTGTTGTAATAATAACACGCAAATCGAAACGACTGGACCGATTTTACATATATTTTATATATATATATAAGACTAGGTTCCGCAAGTCGCCAGCGAAATCAATTTGTATGTTCTTTATAACATATAATAATTCATCTTTAAATTAGAGAGCCGTGGTGGCCTCAGGGTTTGAGCAGTCGCCCGCTACGCAAGCGACGCAAGTTCGAATCCCAGCGTGTACCGATGAGTTTTTCTAAAAAACTTATGTACAGTGATTTCACACCACGTGCTTTACGGTGAAGGAAAACATCGTGAAACCTGCATATTTCTGAGAAGTAATTCAATGACGTATGTATAGTACCTGAGACGGCGATAGACGCACCATCTGTCACGTTGGCACATAATCAAATTCGGTGAAAAGTGGGTGTTGTGATTACAACACCTCTGCCTACCCCTTCAGGGAATACAGGCGTGAGCATATGTATGTATGTATGTAATAATTAATCTTTGACGTATACAACAAATTGTTGCCTTAATTGGCAACATCAAACAGCAGACAAGCAAACTAAATAAGGCGGCTAAATTCTACTGCAATGCTCATATCTTTCTCGGAATTCGTTATTCGCCCAAATAAGCACTTGCAGACAGACTGACAAGGCAATAAATTATTTGATTAGCAGTCGCGTGGCACTGGCAATTAGTGATTTGTTGAGTTTAACGGTTTTATCTTTCATCAATTTTGTTGTTAACTAGGCACGATGATTTCGTTTCGAAAGTCGTTAGCTAAATTACGCTTCGATTTCTTAGACTAATAGAAAACGTTGACTCTTTCTCTACTCCTTTTTTATAATTAAGTATCTACAAAACCACCGGAGGTCATCTCCTACGTGTTTTAAAAAACCATATCGAGAGAAGAGCCGTGGTGGCGAATCCAAGCGAGGCCTGTACCACTGAGTTTTTCTAAAAAATATGTACAGTGATTTCACCCCACATGCTTTACGGTGAAGGAAAACATCGTGAGGAAACCTGCATATTTCTGAGAAGTAATTCAATGACGCAAAAGTGTCTGAGACGGCGATGGACTCACCATCCGTCACGTTGGCACTAAATCATCTTCGGTGAAAAATGGGTGTTGTGATTACAACACCTCTGCCTACCCCTTCGGGGAATACAGGCGTGAGCATATGTATGTATGTATATCGAGATACTTAACGTTGCTTAGAAAAACGATGCGTCGAACTAATAAAATAATTTTCTATGGAAATGGTGACTACAATTTATAATTTAAAGGAGATATAATGTCACATTTTTATCACGTTTTGATATATCTCGATAAGGTAGTATTCAAATAGACTTCTTAAAAGCGGTCTTGAGTGCATGATGCGAGTTTTCTTAAAATCACCGTCACTAGTCATCGCGTTTACGTAAACGCAAATTTGTATTGGATCACAATAGTGTCATCTTTAGGCCGACAGACGGCGCTGTTTCGATCCTATACAAATCTGCGCTTACGTCGACGGGGTGACTTGTGACGGCGGCAGTGAATAACTCGCACTCGGCACTCTGTACTTTTGAGTCAATGCGTTACAAACATATGTACTTATATACAAATATTTCCTCTTTATAATATTAACTAGCTGTGCCTCGCGGTTTCACCCGCGTAGATTTAGTTTCATGCTTTATTTCGCAGTACCATGACAGACGGATAGACCGACAGAGAAGAAAATTATAACTTGGTGTTCTTATGTCAGTACCCACTTATACCCAGTATATAGTCTCATATGCATTTAGTAAAAACTATTTAAGCCCGATCGGTTTAAAATTGACAAAGTTTCATACTGACTTTCATCCCCTATTTTATCCCCTTGGGGGTAGAATTAATCAAAATCCTACGTCATAACATCTATCTGCATGCCAAATTTCAGCCCGATCTGTCCAGTGGTTTGGGCTGTGCGTTGATAGATCACTATGTCAGTCAATCACCACTGAGTTATATATATTTAGATATAGAAGTAAAGATAAGACGAACCCAGAACAGCTTGATTCAATCTTGACTTCCATGTGTGGTCAATGCGGCGATTTACAGTCGGCATACATACTGCATGTGCAGCGAATGCACAAGTGGAACTAAAGGGCGGAACTAATCATGTTTAGTGTCTGAGGTCAGTGGTACTAAAACTTGGTGTCACGGTTGATTTGTAAATTGTGGCTCGTGTTGTATTGTATAGTCTATATCTGGTACAGACTTCACATTTAGTTTTGGTAAGAGACTTACACTAGAAGCGTGTGCAGACTTCACATGTATTGGTTGTTGTATATATGTGTGTGTTAGATGTTACGTTGATGCGACTGGAATAATTTATAATAGACGGTTATACCCCTGTTTATCGCATTATTTATGGATAACGCAAGTTAAAAGCTAATTTCAAGGCCTGGGGTATGGTAAGGCCATAAGCTCTTGTTGCCATCATAGTTCCTCTGTGTGACATTGACGGACATATACATATAAATACATCTGTCTCATAATAAGAGTTTAACTACTATATCAATACGAGGTCATGGTACTGGTACTGAAATCCGGCATAAATGAGGGCCACTTTTTTAATCTTTAATTGATGATGAACTCATTTTACTCGTAATTTTTATACTGGCAATTTAGCATATCTGGAACTAGAATTTCGCAACGCAGGAAAGAAAAATTGCACGCCAATCAAAACGCAGCATTCATATTTGGAATGTTCCAAATTTAAAACCTCTCGATCCGCGCAAATTGGTCGGTGACAAAGCCACTGGTACTGCTGGCTGGTCGGCACTGCAGCTCACATTTTGTTCGGCACAATGCCGCTATTGAAGCGTCCCTGACAATAGCCAGCACCGCGTGTTTACATACCGTTTTTGTGACAGCTTGCATCCAAGGGTTCGCGTAAGCTCACACTACTGTATACATAATGGGTGTATGTATGAAAGGAGACTTTAGAATGCAAGTAACTACCTAGTACCTGCCTATGTTACAGATTTTATAAATATATAAATAGACGTGAAATATGGGTGTTGTTGTAACAACATCTTCGGGGACCTGCTTGTTCAACTTCTGGGATGGCGTGAGCATATTTTATTGTTATTTTAAAATTTTGATCACGCCCGGTAAGCAGAGGTTGTAACAACAATACTCAGATTTCATCGAATATGATTAAGTACCAACGTTACAGAAGGTGAGTCCATCGCCGTCTCAGGCACTATACGTACGTTTCTGAATTTCTTCTTAGACATACACAGGTTTTCTCACGATGTTTTCCTTCACCGTTAAGCACGTGGTGTGAAATCACTGCTCATAAGTTTTTTTAGAAAAACTCATTGGTACAGGCGCCACTGGGATTCGAACTTGCGTCGCTTGCGTAGCCACCACGTCTCTTATTGCGTGGAATCTTTGTGCTAACATATTTAGTTCAAAGTATTTTTTGGTATACTGCAATGAAATTTAATTTAATAATAGTGGGTATGTAAAATAACCCGCCCGTGTTAACACGTCAATCACCGGGTCGAAGGGACCTGGTAAAAACTAACCCTCCAACGGCTCAACAAAGAACTTTAAATTGGTTCTCTTATAAATCGTAGTTTGAATTTTTTATTAGTTTTAGTCAATTTGTTGTGAGTCGATGGGGTGGCCTAATTGCAGAATTGTTGGATCTCTACTAAATAGGTTTTTGGATCACTGTTTTGTTGAAGATTGTTTTGTTGATTGAATAAGTAATGATACAAACGCCGTCTCAAATAAATGATTGAATGCTAGATAAAAAATATTTTTCGTAGTCTATTTTACTACTACTATTACTAATAGAAGTACTGACATAGGGTTAGTAATCAAAACATGCAAGTAAATCCATTAAGAAACATATGGTCTTGCCATGCCAGAAGGCAGATTAAAAAGCAGGCTACGTATTCGAAAACGAATTTTTTTTATGTAAATACATACATATACTTACGCTTGTATTGGATGAATTCGTAGGCAGGCCGATGTGTTGTAATAACAACACCCACTTTTCACCTAAGATTATTAAGTGCCAACGTGACAGATGGTGAGTCTATCTTTGTCTCAAGCAGTATACATACCTACGTCTTTGAATTACTTCTTAGACGTATACAGGTTTCCTCACGATGTTTTCCTTCATCGTTAAGCATGTGGTGAATCACTGACAAACGTTTTTAGTAAAACTTATTGCCACGCTGGGATAAGAATTTGCGTCGGTTGCGTAGCAGGCAACTGGGGCCCAACCATGAGCTCTTATTGCCATGTTATTACAGTGGTGTGACAGTGACAGATGTATACACGTCAAATACATCTGTCTCGTGATAAGAGTAAAACTATCATGGCAATAAGACCTCGTGGTAAGGCCCCAGCTCAAACCCTGACGCAATCACGGCTCTGTTGACATTATAAGAACAAATATATTCACTAGTCATTTGCTATCCATGAAAGTAACAAAATCTACTCTTTATTATGAACGTCCGGATTCAAGTTTGCTTTGTCCAATTTATGTTGAAAATAGTCAAATTTTCCACAATCCACCGCTCTCGGACTGTTACATGCATGAAATTTAAATGCTCTTATACCGCGTAACTACTAGTTGTCGATGTCACTCACCAAAAATAGTTATAGACGTACATACATAAATTTGCTCACACCTGGTTTCTCCGAAGGGGTAGGCAGACGTTTTGTAATAACAACACCCACATATCACCGAAGATGATTATGTGCTAACGTGACAGATGTTGAGTCAATTCAATTCAATTCAAAAATATCTTTATTCGATTAGACTTTTTACCTGCTACCGCCAGTCTATCACCGTCTCGGACACTATACATACGTCTTTTAATTACTTCTCAAACAGCAGCTGTTTAGATATACTTTTATAACTGATAATTTTTTTTAACGACAACATTTCATTTTCATTAAACGGCAGTTAATTGATTTAAAAAATAACGCAAAGACAGTTTTATAAAAAGTGAAAAGAGTTAAAAAAAAAATGAAAATATTGCTTCACGTAATCTTAGATGATATAAATGCTCAATGGTAGGGGTTCGTAAAGCACCTACCAATTCTATAGATACCTAGATCTACTATACTATCGGTACGCATTAGTATCACCATTTTAAACCTTATCAAACCTTAACTTTGGGAGATAAAGCACTTTTTACATTGGTTGTAAAAATGGAATGAATTTGGATTTTAATTTGTAAAAGTGACTTTGAAAAGACTGTTCGCCAACGAATTTGTTTTTTTTTATATAAAAAAACGGTACAATGGTCTTATCATGAAAATGAAAGTATTTTTCAAAAACGATATGCTTTGTACTCTTACTTTTTGATAAGCTAAAACACCCTTGAGTTTGTAGATACAAAAATGACTTACGGAGCCATCGATGCATAAGCTGGTTCTCGCACATGGCTGGTTTTGACTGACAAAAAGCTACCAGCCAAATTGAATGCATCCCCCTTGGTTACGAGATGTGTTGCGATTTTTTAATCTTTTCGTAGGAGAATATAGGTAGGAAGAGCTCGTGGCACAGTTGCTATTGCGCATATGCCGTATTGCGTGGCCGAGTTCCCTCCGTGCCTCGGAGAGCACGTTAAGCCGTCGGTCCCGGTTGCTAATTTATCATCTTTGGCAATCGTTACAGGTCAGTCTGACAGCTGGTTTATCTCAGAATCCAATTTTCGCCGTAAAAAGGGTTAAGACAGGTCAGATACATCGGGTTGAATCAATTGCCGACCCCAACAAATGAGATAAGGCCAGGGAGATGATGGTTAATAATAATAAAATGGGTAAAAATGGATTATCATAGGAAGAATCTGTCTACAAAAGCGAGCGTCTAAAAAAGCGTGTTTATAATAGCAGTATTGTTTACATGTAGCGGCCTTAACAAAGTAACTTGCGGTTCATTGACTCGGCATGTTATTCTTACACCTTGATAGAGAAACACAAACAGCGTGTGTTTACAGGATGCAAGGTACGATTGATCTGCTGTTGAAACGGCCACAAATGTATCAGATGTGTTCTGTGAGAAAGCTGAACCTGCGGTAAGATTTTTTTTATACCCGCCCGTCAATGCTCTTTAAATGTGTTGCTTTAATATAATTAACCGACCCTACGCAAAAATAGGGGTGTTATAAGTTTGACGTCGATGTCTGTCTGTGGCCACTTTCGATGCGAATTTTTCATTTGAAGATTTCCTTGCGGTGCTTCTTAATCATGTTTGGTTAATATCAGTCCACCAGTCTATATCTGCTCGTTTCTAAAATGATGTAAGGATTTTTTTGGCGTAAGATCACTCGATTAATTGCTTCACGAGTGCATGACGTAAATTACAGTAACATTTATAACTTCGACCTGATGCTGCAACCAGCATAATTTTCTTCTTAAGGGTTTTGTCCCGAAAACACCCACATTTCGCCTTTGTGATCATTTTTAAAGGGAGCGAGCCTATTACATGACTCCGGGTTGTTATTGGGATAGATGGAAAATCCTTAAATATTTTGCTTGACCCGGGGATTGAACCTAGGATCTCGTGTTCCTTAGTAGTGTTTGAGAGCACTGGACCAACAAGGCGGATTATCTTCATTTCAATTTTATATTATAGCTTCTGTCCGCGCCTAGACTATAGCCTTCCTCGATAAATGGGCTGTCTAACACTGAAATAAGGTTTCAAATCGAATCAGTAGTTCTAGATTAGCGCATGCGAGCAAATGAACAAACTCTTCAGCTTACTTTTTTTTTTTTGTTTAATGAATACATTTTATTAAGTAACTAGTAAGTAACTTAAAACTAATTGCAAGTAGAAAACTTGGCCCAAATCGGCGTCTTGGATCGTGCCAAGAAGGCTGGCAGCATTGTCACGTTGAATAGCAATGCTGATTCTCTGAGCGAGAAAAGCCCCAGCCCGCTCGTCACGAGAAGCTTCTACCAGACGACGTGCAACCTCTTTGAAATATTGATGAGCATCTGGACCCCAAGGTCCCAGAGTTTCAACCGCAAACGCAGAAAATATGTATCCTTGACCAATGCAAGCATATTTCCGGCGCTTGAGGCACTCCTGCTGAACAGCAGCAGCACCGGCAGCTTTATTATATTTATATAGATTTGCAGACAATTTGCTGCTACATCAAAAGTTACATACATTTCCATAATAAACATGTATCGACACGAAAACAATAAAATATTGCAACATCGTAAACGTTGCCCACTTATCCCTAAAATAAACAGTATTTTTCGAACAACTCAATAATGCACGCAAATATTATGGTATTTACCATCCCGAGAGAACTCTTTATTTATAAACAAACACTGATAGAAAATGGCCGCTTATTGACGACCCAGCACAAACAGAGGGGAATTTATTTGCAATAATAAGTACAAAGCTTTATGTAGCGAATTAAACTCACTCTGTGAATATCCTGTCATTCGTATGCGAGAGCGAACGACTTTTGTTTTTTTCCGAATGTTGTTCGATATTTCGAATTATGTTGTTCGAGTTTTCGAATTCGGTTCGTATCGGATTCGATTTTAGTAATTTAATACTCAATTATTTTGCATATTTTGTGTTTAGGGCAGATCTTATGGTACCTTTTTTCTCATATATTAAAATTAGGCGTAATTAATGTGTTCACAAAATATAGTTTATTTTTAATCGTGAAACCTCTTAGGATTGGTTGCACGATAATAGTTGTCAAAGCTAAAGGCAAATTTGACGATGACAATAACTATAACGCTGGCTTTGACGTCGAAATGCGTTACAACGAATGAAGCTGTTAATTCAAAATAAATTTTGTTGCTAGTGTCAGTCATACGAGTGGATTTTTTTTTGTGTATATATTCGTTATCATTTATTTATTTATTTTGATTAAGGAAACCAACGGCGTTATTACAACATATAAACTTACAGTAGTACAGATTGCTAGTAAGGCTTATAATAGGATTTCCACGAGTTGACAATATCTAGTATGTGATGATGATATGTTACATAAGAGCTTGAATTTGACTGGGTGAACTGATTTGGAAGATATTTTTTAACATTAGTAATACCTTTAATAGGATAAAGATGGGTGGTTGAAGCAAATATTGAGGCATCTGTCAATTTTAAAATGGTACAACCATTTTCTTGCTTGTCTACTTTAGTTATTCATAGCCAAAGACAAATTAATGCAACCTAAGCTTAAGTAAGTTATCAAAGAAATTACGGGACAGACTCGCGAAAGCAATATACACGGACAGGATAATTATTCACCCTGGACGGATGTTTGGAGCGTGTTTTATGTGCATACTTTAAATATTCTCTGAAGTGCAACTTTGTTTGATATCCTCACTGGACATCTGTCGATAAGTACACCCTACAATGGTGACCTTTGTTTATAAATTTGTGACAGGATATATCTTCGGATGATTGAAGATGTAAATACGACTTACTTCCGATAATATTTAAGTGCTTTTTAGTTTAACTGTCATTTATTCTGATAATATACATATTATTATGCTCACGTTTGTAGTCCCTCAAGGGGTAGGCAGAGGTATTGTAAGAACAATACCACATTTCACCGAATATGATTAAGTGCCAACGTGACAAATGGTGAGTCTATCGCCGTCTCAGGCGTCTTTGAATTACTGGTCATAATAATTGGTCATCTCAAGCTACGCATTTAGTTATAAGTACATGTACTAGATTTTTAGTTATGTTAATTTTTATTGACATTTGTGCATTGGAACATTGTCCATGAGCTCACGGTTTTTTAAATTTATTTATTTTGTATTCTTTAAATTGTATAATATTTTTGAAAAGAGTAATTACTGAGTTTCTTGCCAGGTTCTTCTCAGTAAAAGCAACCTTCCGAACCTGGCGGTAGCATGTATAATCCTGTATAATTATGTCATTCTGACGATTTGAAAGTCCTTTTAAAAAGTCTAATCGAATAAAGATACTTTTGACTTTGACTTTACTTCTCAGACATATGCAGATTTCCGCACGATATTTTCCTTCACCTTTACGACGTGAAGTCACTACACATAAGTTTGTAGAAAAACTCATTGGTACAGGCCACTCTGGGATTCGAACTTGCCTCGCTTGCGTACCAGCAGGCGACTGCTGACCCAAACCCCAAGGCCACCACGGCTCTTTATTCTATTCCGATAATATTGTTACGATTTAAAACTTTTGAATTTTTATTGAAATACGTAAACTACGAACCCTAATAACTTTTGGTGTCAAACTAGATATCTGCCGTGTTTTCTCAACGTTACAACGTCAAGTGTCGATTTCAAAGATACGAAATTAAACTTTAACATCTATGTATTATGTATCAATTTTCTATGATTGAAACTCACGCTCGACTTAGAATTCGACGTTGAGATTTACAGAATAATGTGGCAGGGACCAGCTTCAAAACTCTATCGTGTACCTGGCCTTATTCTATATTGTTGGGGTCGAGATTAGATTCGACCCAATGTGAATGAAAACCTGATTTTTATACAAAGCATCATCTGATCTTCGCAAACCCTATTACGATTTATTTCACTCATTTGGGAAAAAAAATGTTAGCACAATTTAAATATTTTTTTTTTGTGGTGAATTTCTCCATCGCGTTTGCAATTTCATGGTAAGAAGCATAGGACTTTTGAATTGAAATATTTCGCTCATTCGAGAAATGCCTTTATATTTAATGAAGGCAGCGGTCATAGGAATGGAATTTACACCCAAATAATAATCATTATTGTTATGAAAATTCAATTCTTAGAACTGAGGGCTTCCATCAGGGGTTTAAACAGAGCGTATTAAGAGCTTCTGAGCTTTGACGTTTCTTTCTTGTACCGTAATATTAAACGTCAACGCTAAGAAATACTAAATACGCGGTGCTCAAACGATCATAGTTGGCCCCCTGTATTTAATCCTACGCCTGTTTTGCAGGAGGATTCGAATAACACTTTTTGCTATTTTATTCTTAAAATGAGGTATTAAGAATTCAGAAAAAGGAAGGTTTTAATGCGTAAAACCCTAAATTGCAAATTCAATTGCCGAGGTATAAAACCTATATTTAAAGATATAAAAAAAATAACAAATGCCAGACTGTAATGTAATTTTTAACAAACTTTTAGAAAAAATCCGAATTGCAAAAATGAATCCTCACGGCCTACGAATATCGTCCAATATTGAAAAACCCTATCTTTTGTCAAACCGGAGAATTGAGACATTCTCTGTACATTTCAATATCGTACATTCATTACGTTGAATATTGAGCTCATTATCCGTCCTTCTTCATCCTTCCCAGCACAAAGGAGACGGGGAATTGGATGGGAATTAGACGCAATTTCATTGACTAGAAAATGGGAATAGCATTTACGAAGTCTAGAGCCCGGAATATTGAAATTTTATAAGTAGGGAGTTTCAATGGATTATTAAAGAGTTTTGCTTTATTTTTGTATTTGAAGACTACCTATTAATTGTTCGATTGGTTTATCATACTTCCATCCGCAGTATCGCCTACGTAACACTAAGATTTCACATACAATCTTTCTACTTCCATTTCACTTGCGTAAGGGTGGAATTTCGAAAAGCCCTCGCCCTCCAAATCTCATGTATTTAGGACCAGCGGTTAAGGCTGTGTTCAACACACAGTTTTAGTTAGTCAGACACTTCAGTATAGATATTTTTTTCATGATTACGTTTCTATACATTTACGGTGATTGCTATGTGCAAGAGAGACAAACTAACGCAAGTATCTCAATATAAGTAAGTATTTGTCCTTAGAGTCACTAGTAGTGTTAATCGCGTTTGTTAAAAAATCTCGTGAGTCGCGATTATTTTCAATCGCAGTCGATGGTAGCAAGTCCAATCGGCAATCCAAGTGTAATCGGGTCTCATCGAACACGGTGCGATGTATCGCGTTGCATTTGGCTAGATCATGCGCGACTCGGATCAATCGCTTGCATAAAATCGAAACCACTCGATTGTTTTAGCGCCAGGGCGAGTCGATAGTTGACTCAAAAGCAAACTTGACAGATTCCGATTGTTGAAACATCTCGCAATCGCGCATCGCTATCCATTTCCCAACTAATGGCCATAGGTAATTAAAAAATGGATTTCTCACTCCACCTGTTCAAATTATTGTATTAATAAGTAGAAGGTCCAGACTTACTCATTGCAGCCATGTAAATGAAGAAAAAGAAATAATTCAAATATGGAATGATTATAGATTTTCATTTTGATTTTTTTTACACCCCTCATCATCCCCCTGGCCTTATCCCATACATTGTCGAGTTCGGCACTTGAGTCAACCCGATGTGGCTGATCACCAGATTTTTATACGAAGCGACTGCCATCTGATCTTCACAACCCCTTTAACGAGGAAAATCTGTGATCTGGGTTAAACCAGTTGTCAGACTATTTTAGGCCTCCGACTGACCTGTAACGATTGCCAAAGATGATTAATTGGCAACCGGGAACGACGGCTTACCGTGCTCTCCGAGGCACGGAGGGAACTCGGGCGGTCACCCATCCAATTACTGGCTTAGGTTTGCTTAACTTCGACGACTTAACTTGATCGAATTATATGCGCAATAGCAACTGTGCCACGAACTCCCCCCCCTTTTGTTTTCTTTTCTACTGTTCTCTGTTTTTCTCTACACTATTGCGATTGAATTCATATGTTGGTCTTGTAAATCTTCTTGTTACTAATGTTTTGTGTAAAATATAATATTGATATTGAAAGTATTATTTATATCTACGAATTGATTACAACCATCGAAGAAAACATTTATGAATAAACTTAGGGTTTATTCACCACCCAAGCTAACACCATAATAACCCTCTTATATCGAGTTGTATTATTAGCTCCGTGACTTCGCATACAGCGGAGTGTTTTACACTTTTTGACTTAATTGAACTTTAAAGTCGCATTTAAATAGTAACGGGCAAGGGGATGAATAGTTGAGAGGTCTACTCTATTAAAACTAATATTCACGAAAGAGCACACTTTTCTCTTCGATATTTATTTATAACTTTCATGAATTTCCAACCTTGCTTGACTGAAAATTATTAAATGAAATTAGACCCTGGGCAATAATTTATGAACGTTGATTATAAAATTCTGCCCGCGATATCGTCTGCGTGGAATAGTTACTGTAGAATTGATAACATATTTGATTAATTGATGATATAGCCTATATAGCCTTCCTAGATAACTGGGCTATCTAACACCGAATATTTTTTTATATTTGACCAGTATTTCCTGAGATACGCGCGTTTAAGCAAAGAAGCAAACAAACTTCAACTCTATGTAAGTAAATATAGTGTATAGATATAGACCAGTGAGTGTAAATTGCGAAAAAACATCCAAGTGAATTTTTAGATGGTAATAGACCCCAAAAAAATCCTTAAAATGTTCCTACAAATTATGTAGACAAAATGTTGAAAATCTTGCACCTGTTCCCGCTGAGCTACCTCGTAAACCCTGCAGGCTAAAGTTATGTAAGTCGGTCACTCAGGCAACAGATAAGATCTGCATCTCATCTTTTCATATTTGCTGAATGCCAAGTGGTCTGGTCGCTTGTGCAGCTTCAATTGCCTTCCGTTTACGAGTAATGCTCTCATTTCAATTGCTAACGTTGGATTTTGTTTCGGAGAGAATTTTAAAATTTCAAATCTAATACTTCTATACTAATATTATAAAGAAGAAAAGTTTGTATATAAGGTAAAGTCACCAGTCATGGACAGTATAAGCGTTTTTTTTTTCATATTTGCTCTGTAATTTCTTTATTTTTTGACATACATTCATAGGGATTTGGAGGTAAATTAAAAGCTCTATTCTCAATCAGTATTTAATGTTTAATTTCAGTTTAGTACTTAGTACAATAAAATAATATAAATAAACAACACTCCTACTTAGACACCAGTAATGGACAATAAAAAACCAGTGTTGTGTTTTAGGGCCAAATTGATAATTTATAGAATGGGTTATATAATAAAATTGATGCATTTCTATTGATAAATCATTAAATAACAATAATTTCAACAACGACGATATACCAGACACAAATAAGATGATAAGTGTACCTACATCGCGATTCTAGTAAGAAATTACGATTCCCGACACCAAATGACACCGCGAAACTTACAACCGTTATGGCCGCAATCAAAATGGGAGTCGGTAGTCAAAAACAGTTGTTATGACAGTTAAAATACTGGCACAACTGATCGGTATTGACATTTGAAAAAAAAAATACTGCGCGTTTGCTTAATTTTGGTAGAAAACACAAAAACTGTCCATCACTGGTCCGCGTCCAACATAGGTGCCGTTACCTTAAGTATGTTTATAACGAATTGTCTCAATGTACTGGACGGTACTGGAAGTCTAATATTTGTAACTCTCAATTCCAATCAATTAAGCGTGACACACAATTCCCAAAACTTAGTAATCTCGTTAACGGTACATTATCAAGAACCTTGCAATAGTGATGGCGAAATAGGTCGCCATAAAACAAGGCGTGCATTTTCTCGGCAAAAATCATTGTCAGAGATGAAACAACACTCGTAATATTAGTATCAGGCTAGGTACAGAGGCCAGGCTGCATTGAAGGAGCTTTGAGAGCCATTACAATGACTAGCGTCGGGTCTCTTCTTGGGATTCGTATACTTGCAAAAATCACTAAGCCATTCACACACCGACGCGCGTTTGGTACTGAGCGGAAATGCTACGGGCGTAGAGAATTTTATTTGACTAAGAACGAGTACATTTGAATGCGCAGTAGTAATTTTATGAGAATAATCCACTATTTTTGATTTTGGTTAAAAAAAGTTAGTTAAGGTGCATTTTTGATCATCGTTTCATGTTAGGTTAGCTGTCTTTCCGTTTTGCATGTAATTCTTTATATCTCTTCTCTCTCTCTTCGTATCTTATTGAACTAGCAACCCGCCATCGCTTCTCTTTGGGTCACTATTGTTTATCGACTTTTACAAAACGTTAACGTAACAAAACGTTTAGTATCATCAATTGTGAGTCCAGATGCAGTCAAGACATAATTACAAGAATAGCTATGGCAAAACAAGCATTTAATAATAAGAAATACATATTTAAATCCAAGATAGCAAAAAAGGTGAGAAAAAGATTCATAAAAACATATTTATGGAGCATCGCTCTATATGGATGTGAGACGTGGACACTCACGCAAAGAGATAGGGGAAAGGCTGCAGGCATTTGAAATGTGGTGCTGGAGAAGGATGGAGGGTATAAGTTGGACAGAGATGGTCACGAACGACGAAGTATTGGAAAGAGTAGAAGAAGAAATAATGATAATCCGGACAATAGAAAACAGGAGGGGCAAGATGATTGGACACCTATTACGACATGACGCTTTCATCAAAAACATCATAGAAGGGAAGATAGAAGGAAGGCGTAGAAGAGGGAGACCAAGGATTAGTTATATACAACAGCTGAAGGAGAAAGTCAACGTCATGTCGTACAAGGAAGTTAAAGTTTTGGAGGACAATAGAGAGGGTTGGCGATTGCTTCACCGACAAGAGCCTAGCTCTTAAATTAATGATGACAAAACGTAGATTTTTTCTACTTTTCATGGCCATAATATGGATTTTAGGTATTAGCCCACCGGAGTTCTTCTTCGACAAGAGAGTAAAAACAGAGAGAGAGAATGATACGTACAAACAGAAAACAATTTTGAATGGTAATGGTTTCTTCAATTTTGTTTGAATATTTAAAGATTGATAGCTTTAAGGTAGTTTTATGATTATTTCAGGGAAAAATCACAAATAACGCAACCTAATAAATGCAACGCTTACAATGCGCTCTTATTTTTTTTTTTTCATACTGAGTCTGTGTGCCACCATCACAAGCTCGTCAAACTATTCAGAACTTTATTACCTTGAGATAAGGTGTAAGTATAAACTGTCGAGCTATTTAGTATGCATCATAGTTTCAACGATTAGCAGCGAGTGTTATCCGTGAGATACGAAGGAATTGGTTTACCTTTATGAATTCTGATGCTGAATCACCACCGAGGTCGGGGTACGAATCTTTCTTCTTTTATACCTAATATAATGGTATAAAACTAACGACAGTGTATGTCTTTAGTTTTATACCTTATATCCATTAACCATTAAAAAAAAATGTTCACTAATTGCATAATATGCATGTGCAAACGTATAATATCTGGTTGACTGAGCTGTGCTCGGTTTCTTCTGTAAACAAAAAAAAAAAGGAAAAAACTAGAAAAATATTTCGTGTGAATGTCAGTCTCAAACCGGGGTACTTTAGTTTCTAGCCCCGTAAGTTGGAAGCCACACCTTTGAGCTAACAAAACTTGACGGATGTTGGCGAAACTTACTGTCGTATTGTAATTATATTTTATGAGTTTTCGGTGCCTGAAAACATGGTCAAAACGTTGTTTTCCATGAATGAAACATAGCTAGATATTTTTTGCCCCTGAACCCTCTACATGCAAAATTTCATGAAAATCGTTGGAGTCGTTTCCGAGATTTCAATTATATACAAGAATTGCTCGTTCAAAGATATAAGATACTTACATAAAAAACATACTCACGTCATGGATAATCAAAAAGGTCCCCGAAGTTAAACCGAGGTGTTGTAACTACAACACCCATTTTTCACCGACGATAATTATGTGCCAGCGTGACAGATGGCGGGTCCACCGCCGTTTCAGACACCATACATATGTCTTTGAATTACTCAGACATATGCAGGTTTCTTCACGATGTTTCCTTCACCTTAAAGCTCGTGGTATGAAAACATACTGGTACAAGTCGCTGGGATGCGAACTGATATCCCACAGCCACATTTAGTCCAGATTTTGCCTTGACCTCTCAAATTCTAGCAAATATCCTCCAAAATATCTGGTAATACCCTCTCCTCCAATAAATATGTAATAGTTATAGGAAAAGCGAGTTCGGAAGACATTTTCATGTTATTGGAAAATTTAAATATTATTCACGTAACTTAGAGGGAAATGCTTGCGGTATCATCGCGGCTTCAGGATTCGAATAACCTTTCAATTTATTACTGAAAACGTTTAGATAAACTTTTGGGTAAATATTTGCAGGCGCGTTACATACTTTATACATAAATGTGGTAAATTTCAGGAGCTAAATATTTTCAACTTTTATTTACACAATGAGACGACTAGGGTAATTTTTTTTCTGTAAGTAGGTAAAGTTTTTATCTGTCTAGGCTGTTGAATGGAACTTAACAAAATTGTATATGTATGTAGCTTGTTTTGGACTTGTTTCTATGAGGTGGACCATGTCCATTTTTGAGATCTCCTTATCTTATATTGAAAACAATCAGGAGCCTTACCATAACCTCTTATTGCCGTGATAGTTTTACTCTTATTATGCGACAGATGTATATGACGTGTATACATCTGTCACTGTCACACAACTGTAATAAAATTGCAATAAGATCTCATGGTTGGGCCGCGGGCCAGGCAATTTATAATATGACGAACTCCCTTTTTAGAAAACAATTGGCACTTCACAGAGATGTGAACAGTTTTATTCCGCAGACTGTCATTAAGGAATAAAAGAGGCTGAATCAAGGGAAATATAAATCGTTTTTTAATTACTAAATACGTATCAAAAATAATGCTTTTTCTAAAAAAAAACTTGGGATTGTTTGGGATGAAATAGACATTAAAGTCCATATTTAGCCAAGTTTTCAAATTTAGTCAAATAATGTGTGAAATGCATTGTTTGCAGTTCAGGTTGAACCTTGGAGACGAGATGAGTGTGAGTGGCGCGAGGGGCGGGCGGCGGATCCCGACGCCCATGCCGCCGCCCAACGAGTCTGTTCATACCAGGTACTTATTTTTCATTAAATTATCTTACTGTATTTACTTACTTTTCTTGGGTAAATACTGAAGTGTGTATCTAAGCTCATTGAGCTTTTTTTTCTTATTTGTGTTGTAAAAACGTTTATATAAAACACTCATTGGTATTTGAGAGCCGTGGTGGCCTTGAGGTTTGAGCAGTAGCCTGATACGCAAGCGACGCAAGTTCGAATCCCAAAGGGCATTTTCCAAACTTATGTACAATGATTTCACACCACGTGCTTTACGGTGAAGAACAACATCGTGAGGAATCCTGCATATGTCTGGGAAGTAATTCAAAGACGTATGGATTCGAACCCCCCCACGGCCACCACGGCTGCAAAATTTATATTATTTCTATAATTATGTGAAGTCTAGAAGAACTTGGATAGTATATAATATCTGCTTACGTTAAGTACCTACAGATACAATTAATTCCAAAATTCTCTCAGTTAAAATTTTGTTCGAAGTTTAACAAATCTGAACCGATTTAAATACCTCACCAACCCTGTATTCCAGCAGTAATTTCCAAGGCCACGAGACAATACAAAACGATAACAGATTTCCGAAATTACTTTCGCAACTTCCATCTTAATTTGTTCTGAATAAGATTTCTAATGGGGTGTCTAATGACATGACATTGGGAGTTGGGAACTTGCTCCAATAGGACCAGTTTAAATTCGTCTTTAGTTGGGACCTTGTTAAAAGAATAATGATAAGAATAATTTATTTACATGAAATATAGTTACAGAAGATGTTGTTTAAAATAAAAGGTACAAAGCATATTTCACCCATTTTGGGTATGTAAATATTAATAAAATGTTAAACATTTTGTCTGCAAACAACATGGCTCTAACCAAGCATATTATTTTATTTATATAATTTATTTTATTTAGAGCCCGATGTGTCCCACTGCTGGGCAAAGGCCTCCCTTCTCTTTTTCCAACCCTTCCGATCCAGGGCTATCTCCGGCCAGTTTTTGAGGTAAGCGGCGAGTTCGTCCTGCCATCTTTTTCTCGGCCTGCCAAGTCTGCGCGTTGCATTCGGAGGAGTCCATCGTGTGGTTTGTTTAGCCCACTATTCGTCTGACATGCGACACACGTGCCCAGCCCAGTCCCATTTCAGTTTAGCAGCTTGATGATCAACATCGGAGATTTGTGTTTTGGAACGTAGTGTACTATTTCGAATGCGGTTTGTTAATCTGACTCGGACTGAGTCAGATATTTATATAATACTATATTTTAATAATTTGTAGGTACTTAAGTAGATATTGCACATTATCTATATTAATTATATAATATAATATTACTTAAGGTTTTATACAATCCGAAAGGAATTATGTTATTAAGGAGCTATGTTTATTAATTCATTAATCTTCCATCAGTTGGAGCTAGTCTTTCTATTTCATTCTTTATTAAACGACACACCACATTTTACCAGCACCAAGATTCATGGTTCAATATTGATACCTTCTAATATTTACAGTTTAAAAATAACAGAACTAAAGCCGTGGTGGCTATGGGGTTTGAGCAGTCGCCTGCTACGCAAGCGACGCAAGTTCGAATCCACTGCACTGAAATGGAAATAATTTACGGTGTTTTGTTGTTCCGTGGATGGAACTACGTAAATCAAAATTAAATAGAAATTGATGTTAGAACCTCCCTATTTTGATTAGTTCCGCTTGTGACCATTTGTTTTTACCCAGAAGCCTGTCTGCTTTGACAAGTGTAACTAAATCCTTCGGAGATATTAAATGAAAACTTTAAAGTGCGGGGTTGGGTTTCAAGAAATTTGGTCGAGAGGGACCGTTTTCGGGGTTTATGGACAAAGCATAGGGGCGATTGCGAAATTTTAAACTAGCTATGACCGGCGACATCATCTTCACATGATTCTAAGGACTGTATTGTTCGCTCTTAAAGATGAGACCTCTATATGGAATGACAGCACTTCAGAGGTACAATCGTGATAAGGTCATAGATTCTCTTCGTTGTCAAGACAGGCCATTTGTCAGTCACATTTGAAACTAATATAATCTAATTTATATACTGTTTGTATAAACATTTTCTGAAAGAATTTTCATTCACATTGAATGAGTATAAAATTTTATTTATGTGTCTGAAATTTCATATATCTGTGAAATATTCTCCTCATGCGCCAACTGCCAGAGCACTTTCAGTAACTTTGCAGTAACTGCTTATCATTAAGCGATTTATATTATTTTTTATCACCTATCTTTTAATTCTATCTCTATATCTATACTAATCTATATCTTTACTAATATTATAAAGAGGAAAGATTTGTATGTAAGTTTGTTTGTATTGAATAGGTTCCGAAACTACTGTACCGATTAGAATAATTCTTTCAGCAATGGATAGCTGCATTATCAGCGAGTAACATAGGGTATAGTTTATCCCCGTACACTCACGGGGACGACAGCTATAGCATCAAATACAATATTACATATTTTTTTATCAGGAAAAATCAACATTAAAACAAAGACATATACAAAAAAAACACGGCCATGCAATTAAAATCCGTCATCCCCTGATCATTAAGGGTGCAAGTACTCGTTAAAAATAAATATTTTACTTTGACCGACGCGGTTAATGCATATAAAAAATTAATGCGGCTCACGTCATGAGTTGTGAAGTAAAGCCGTGCATTTTCGATGACAGCGAACACAAACATAGCGAGCTGTAACGCACGTGTGCATGCGGGCTGTGCCCCAAGTATTACACTGTAGCGATTCAAACATAAAAACACGTGCTTAAACTTATTTATGACGTAGATAACGGAGAGCCGTGGTGGCCTTGAGAGCCGTGGTGGCCTTGAGAGCCGTGGTGGCCTTGAGGTTTGAGCAGTCGCCTGCATCGCAAGCGACGCAAGTTCGAATCCCAGCGGGTCTGTACCAATGAGTTTTTCTAAAAAACTTATGTACAGTGATTACACACCACGTGCTTTACGGTGAAGGAAAACATCGTAAGGAAACCTGCATATTTCTGAGATGTAATTCAATGACGTTTGTAAAGTGTCTGAGACGGCGATGAACCCACCATTCGTCACGTTGTCACTTATTCAAATTCGGTGAAAAGTGGGTGTTGTGATAACAAGACCTCTGCCTACCCCTTCGGGGAATACAGGCGTGAGTATATGTATGTACGTAGTGGTCAAGTGGCTTTTGTATGGAGAAGTAAAACTTCCTACACTCGCCGCTTGGGGCGCTTGTTAACGTTCTCATACAAAATGTGAAAAATACGCAGACGATATCGACAACGTAAAAACATGTTACACTTGAGATACAACCTTACGGTGAAAGGAACGTATGTGATGAAACCAGCATAATATTCTTATGTTTGAGAACGATAGAAATAGAGCGAATGTGAGCGGAAGTGTCAGTAGAGGGCGTCCAAGGAAGAACTACTATGACCAAATTAAAAGTATTTTTCAGAACGGTCAAATTCGGAGCACTCGTGACATCGTAGCATGTGGCTAACGGTGGTCTCTGCCTACCCCCATGGGATACAGGCGTAAGTATATGTATGTATGTATGTTTGAGAATAAATTTAAAAGTACTAAGGTGGGAATTCCCAACATTCAATCAGCTCGGAATAAAGTTATAATTAGTGGTAGCAAATAATGAAGTTCAGCGCGGAATAAATCAATACACAGAGTAAAGTGCTGCTTGTAAATTGCACAAAGTCGCTTCTCTTGTTATTTTCAACCATACATTAAAATAGTCTATTAGTTCGCCGTGCGGTGTATGAATGAATTTATAAATAAACAAATTTAAGTCACATTTATGATTTATCTTTGCGGTAAATGGATGAGATAACATTTGGATGAGAAATTGAAATAGTTTTTGTAAACAACGAGTATATTTTATGTAATAAGCATCATGCACTTCGTCTGGGTGTTTGGTATGTATTTTGATGTAGAATGCAAAGTCCTGAGTTCGATCCCCAGGTCAGAAAAAATGTTAACGAGTTTGGTCATGTGTAATTTCCCAGTATAAGTCTGGATTAGTGGCAAAGTCCCCAATTACTCCATTCCATACTCCTTCGGTGAATTCAGGTGTGTGAGGTGAGTCATTGTAGCCTTGAGGTTTGAGCAGTCGCCTGCTACGCAAGCGACGCAAGCTCGAATCCCAGCGGGGCCTGTACTAATAAGTTCTTCTAAAAAACTTATGCACAGTGATTTCACACCACGTGCTTTATGGGGAAGGAAAACATCGTGAAGAAACCTGCATGTGTCTGTGAAGTTATTTAAAGAAGTATGTATAGTGACTGAGACGGTGATAGACTCACCATCAGTCACGTTGGCACTCAATCATTTTCGGTGAAAAGTGTGGGTGTTGTTATTACAACACCTCTGGCTACCCCTTCGAGAATACAAGTGTCAGCATATATACGATAAATATAAGGGCCCTTAACTGGCGAAAAATAAAGGCACTTACCTACTCTAGTACACTTAGCAGTTGCACCAAAATAACCCTTCCAAGTTCAAAAATCGATTCCAGATCTTATAGGAGACTAGGAACTTGAATGCCACTCACAAAGAACTATGGGTAGAGTGGAACTGTATAGTGCCCGAGGCTTTCCATCGAGGTTGCATTGTTGGTGGAGAAAAGTGCAGGGTGGCATTCAAGTGACGTCATCATCTTGACGTCACAAAGAGCTAGGGAGATGGGATGTGACGTGTCGTTACGGATAGACGAAATGAAGACGGACTTAGGTATATTTTTTAGTTTTTCAGTTTCAAAGCTCATAAAATAATGTCACTTTACCTATTTAAAATTTCATGGCAAATAAATGATTAGCAAATCCAGTCAAATTATTGCAAAAAAATATTTTAGAAAGAGAATCATATATTTAAGCTTGTGTGCGGAAACACGAGCTTATTGTCAACTCCCCTACCTTAATTAATATTACACATACATACATATACTCACTATATTCCTATATTCGCCGAGGCACTATACAAACGTCTATAAATTACTTCTCGGACATATGCAAGTTTCCTCACGATGTTTGCCTTCACCGTAAAGCACACGGTGTGAAATCATTGTAATAAGTTTTTTTTGGAAACACTCATTGGTACAGGCCCGGTTGGGATTGGAACTTGCTTCGCTTGTGTAGCAGGCGGCAGCTTAAACGTCAAGGCCACCACGGCTCTTAAGCAATCATTGTTGGCTCCCGGTCAGTGCGAATCCGACAAAACCCTTACGCTGTTCCTGTGTTGGTTGGTGTATGTATGGATAATGAATTCTGCACGTAAAAATTTACCTTAAGGTCCATTAATTCTCATTCATTCAAAAGTATGTAATCCCCACTGATAATCCCCTGTGGGGATTACAAAGTACTTTTGAATCGTCAGAATTACATGTCTATACAGCATTATAAAGGCTACCACCAGGTTCAGATGGTCGCTTCAGGCATAGTAATGTAGTGTGAGCTGGAACAGACAGTATACAAACATATGATGTGAATTTGAAGAATGTGAAATTTTCGACGGTTACAAATGTAGCCATTTCCAGAGTATTTAATATCTTTGTTCTAACAAGTATTGAAGCGGTCATTACAGAGTACAATCTCGGACAATACCGACCGTACCGTACTGTAAAGTTCTATACAAATTGAAATAATGGAGCTGCAAGGTATATTATTGAAACCTCGATGCAAAATCGGCGTCAGTCAACAGTCAATGCAGTATCTGCATTTAAGTGTTAGAAACTCACTTTGGTGGAAGCCTTTATAAATATGTTCTTCCTAACCAACCAACAAAAAAAATGTTAAATCAAGTTATAAAGTCAAAAAACAAATAATCTAAAGTACATACTTACACATATATGCTCAAGCAAGTTTCCCCGAAAGTAGCCAGAGGTATTGTAATAACAACACCCACTTTCCACCGACGATGAAGTGAAAACGTGACAGATGGCGAGTCTATCCGTCTCAAGTGCGTCTTTGAATTACTTCTCGGACATATGCAGGTTCCCTCGCGATGTTTTTCTTCTTATGTTTTATATTATATTGGAAATACAGGCTTTTATTATTTTGTTTTATTTATTTATTAGTATGCAGCAGGTGCTGGCTGATAACTAGTTTAGCCCAGATTACCGATTTTCTTCGTAAAAGGGGTTACGAAGGTCAGATGGCAGTCGCTTCGTGTATTAATCAGGTGATCAGCCAGGGATTGAATCAAGTCCCTAACAATGTACGGGATAAGGCTAGGGGATGATGATTTAATGGTGCTACAAAAGTTACTCATTGATAATAATAATATGATCAATCGCTATCATCAACAGAAGTAACATATCAATTCTATAAATATCACGAAATAAGAGACTGATTCATACTTGGAACTTAGTGAGATAATGTTGGTGAACAGACTCTCTTGATAAATTCCTTACATTTGAGATAACTTCACCGCCTAATGATAAGAATGGTTTGTATTTACGTATAACGGCTACTTTAAATGAATTCTTTAGATTTCTGGGCCTGTAGACAATGTAACATTATCGTCGCGCTTCGTTAGTAGAAAAGGTACAAAATGTATGGGGGTGGCATATGTCACATATGTCAGAATGTAGACACAGATATTTATAGAATAAGTAAAAAAAAAATATCGAAGACAATTTCCACGAGCCAACATGACAGCGTTTTGTCATTTTTTTTTTGTTTTAAATATCGTTGGTGATAATGTAGAGCGAGGAATCAAGAATACAAGATATTTTCTCAGCAATCACTTGACATTGGCGGAATAGTTTTACTTAAGCTCATCGCCATTAAATAAATAAAGAAAAAGAAAGGAAGTAAAAAAAAAATATCGAATATAATTTCCACTAGCCAACATGACAGTGGCAAAGTTTAAACATAAGCTTTACAAGTAGTTAGGAAACTAGGAACAAACGTTCAAAATGACACACTAACACAGACGCGCACATCTACAAGATTGTAAGTAGAATTGCTGTAGCGTCAATAAAGGTGTCACGTCAGCGACTTTCCCACTGCTCAACTCAAATTCCTCAACTTCAGCAAGTTAAGCAAGGAGCAATACCAACGGGTAATTGCTCGACTACTCAGTTGAGCAGTGCGTAAACCTTCTGATGTACCCACTGCTTAACCAGTTGAGCAAATAAGATATATGTAAATGAATAGTTAGGCTATAGACAATAAAATGTTCAGTAGCACAAACAATGCTCAAATAGTTGAGCAGTGGGGCAGAGGCGGTCACGTCGTGTCCGATCATATATCATATCATATACCTACGTCATTCACGCGTTATAAGGACTTTATTCAAATCTTCAGTACGACAGTAAATAAATCCTTTGATTGATTACGCTCAGCTAGGGTCTTATATAAAAATGAGGCCTAGTTTCTTAACTGCTTGCTAAGTATATATTAAATATAAAAGTAAATATTTAAACTGTGACAGTAGTCAGACAGAGAGGTAGCTTGTAAGATAGACCTGGGGCCTTACCATAAGCTTTTATTGCCATCATAGTTCCACTGTGTGACAGTGACACTTGCTTATGGTATAGAGTTAAACTATCATGGCAATCAGAGGTCATGGTCATGTATCAATCGTCTTCGTTCGTTCAAGTATGGATTAATGAAAAGTGCCGGATCTTTTCTGTCCTTCAATCATCTCTATCATTTGTTCTGAGAAGTATTCTTAATTAGGAAGTAGCAGGAAATATTAAGCACAATACCAGTTATATCGAAGGTACCATAAGCAAGTGGGTGCGTAAGCATTTATACCCCGATGTAAGATCAAACGAGCGGAAGCAAGCGGACGTTGTATGTCCGCGCCATAAACTGCGCGTGCGCATTCATTTGCACGCAGTTTTACCAGATCTTGGTATTTTAGGCGTGTATGGCATGCTTTGATATTACAGAAATCCGGATCAGTACCAACTTGTTTGCGACGCGTCCCCGACAGTAATAAAAACGTTTTACATGGATTTTATAAATTTATTGAGTGTTAATTTTACATAATAAATTTAGAATCATAAATAAAAATACTTATCTTGACTGCATAGAGCTAAGAGGGAAAAAAGCTTTTTCATAGAAAATACACAATCAAAAAAGGGAAAGATTATTACATTTATTACTTTTACAATTACAATTACTTACTTGCTTTTGAACTTGGTTGTTACCGAACGTGGTATCAAACATGGTGTCAGGCACCAACATCAAAGTTAAGTTTATGCGATATATATCAAATCAAAAATATCTTTATTCGATTAGACTTTTTACAAAGTACTTTCAATTCGTCAGAAAGACACGCTTACATTTGGTTCACCGCCAGGTTCGGAAGGTTGCTTTTACTGAGAAGAAACTGGCAAGAAACTTAGTAATTACTCTTTTAAAAAAAAAGCGGGCTGGAGCTTTTCTCGCTCAGAGAATCAGCATTGCTATTCAACGTGGCAATGCTGCCAGCCTTCTTGGCACGATCCCGAGAGACACCGATTTGGGCCAAGTTTTCTACTTGTAATTAGTTTTTAGTTCTATTATTACATTTATTAAGTATTTCCTAAAAATGAAATAAAAAATACAATTAAGTTCGTTATGTGTTGCTAGATATGTTACTTGTTAGCTTTGCTTCTGAAATAAATGAAATAAAAAGTAAGTATCTCATTAATATTATTCTCCCTATATAAAAGCGGATTAGTTTTGTGCAAAATATAAGCGACCATCACGATGAGTACTTCCTTGCATGTCTTTATAATTCAGCGTCAGATCTGTATCAAAGCCTCGTTTGATCTCACCTCACCATATGCAAGCAACAATATTGAGTGTTTGCACATGTTGTTAGTACGCTAAATACCTACACAGGATACCATTATATTGCTCTTATTAGTTAAATTCTCTGTGTTTAATGGGCCGAAAGTTAACATTTATCCTATGTACATTAACTTATACTAAAATATACGGCGTCAATAGCATTGTAGCAACAGTTTCTCCTACTCGCTACATAGATGGCGCTACCTGCTAACGAATGCGAAGTTTGAGTACAAATACACATACAGACATACATATGCTCACGCCTGTATTCCCCGAAGGGGTAGGCAGAGGTGTTGTAATCACAACACCCACTTTTCACCGAAGATAATTAAGTGCCAACGTGACAGATGGTGAGTCCATCGCCGTCTCAGACACTTTACATACGTCATTGAATTACTTCTCAGAAATATGCAGGTTTCCTCACGATGTTTTCCTTCCCCGTAATTTACGTGGTGTGAAATCACTGTACATAAGTTTTGTAGAAAAACCCATTGAAATACACGTGAACCTAAATCGCGCAATAAGAGTTCCCCAGGTATGACACCCGCCTGGCTGGAAGGTCTGCCCTATGCTGGGGATAGGGATGATCACTCACTCTCCCGACAGCGTAGGTATATACGTCAAATTATTCAGTAGACGCGGGAGCGGGCGTGTTGGTTTTTTTTACCATCTTAAAAAGTAGTCACTCAAAACCGCCATGTGTGAAGAGATTGAAAGTGTGGTATTTAAATCATCTGGTACTTAAATCTAGAAAGAGTAATGTTTCCAACATTTTCCCTTGCCTAACTTCGAATGAGATCAAGTTTGACCTCATCATAGTTTTGTTTAGGTATCACTGGCTGTATTTATTACGACTTTAACTAAAAAAAATCTAAAAACATATCAACGAGAATGCACTGCAATTACATATTATCCATATACAGAGAGTCGCGCAGTCACAAAAACACTGACTTCTTGATTTATTTAAGATATATATAGATAGAGGCCTAAGATAAGATTGGATTCATACTTCTAAACTTAAGACCATAATTCATCATAAAATACTGTCACGAATTTATTTAAAGACCCCTATAAACTTTCATAACTTCTACAGAAACCTGCAATATTTTGCACAGCTTACTCAAGAAGTCGTGCGAATAAGTTCCCTTCAGAATTCCAGGACAATATTTCACGAGGACACTTTTAAGAGCCGAGATATAATAAAGTCTGGCCGGAGTGCATCCTACCCTTCACAACGTATGACCATAAAACATAAAGGAAACAGAAGGTCAGCTTTCCAAATTTTACGAGAATCGGACGATAATGACGTAGACGCACCTAATTTCGGGCTCATACTATCTAGAAGCAGCTGTTTTTTATGTATTCGTCTGTTGGCCTAATTCTAGCTGAAACGTCACTAGAATTATTATTCTAAAACAAATAAGATTCTATGATTTTACATAGTATAAGTAGGATAATCTAAATTACAATCAGTCAATATTTTTGAGTCACCTCCAATGCTACAATAGACTAAGTCCTCAATATTACAGTTAGACGTGTTAAATTTATGAATTTGTACCTTGGTGGTTACAATTAGAATAAGGCACAAATTTGAGATGAGAATGGATAGTAACGTTTAAGTTGGTATTTACCGAATGTGTGCGTGATTACGACAATTTTTTAGAGCTGACCTTCGGTAACATTTAATTCTTTGTTATGACCGTGGCCAGTGTTAAAGCTGCCATTAGGGAGTGCATCTCGATTCTCGACACTGTGTGTACTATACTGTATGTAATTTTCACAAGTGCATTTTGAAATTGAAACAAAATAATAGGATTATAAAGGCGTCGTCTGGCGTGCTTCTCGTGCTTAGACGCTTAACAATTGATAAGCTAGAATAAAATAGTAGCCCACATTTCTATGAATCGGAAAACAGGATCTCTTGGTGCTGGCCACCTGGGGACTGCATAATGCATCTTATAGAACATATCATATAGTTTCTTGTGATACTGCAGTGTGTAAGGTCGGCAGTGCTCCATGGAGGTGAGTGGGTAGTGTGGTCATTATATTGGTAGCGGTGGATAATTGTTTGCCATTTACTATTAAGAATTAATGTGGGCTGTTTTCTATCTTAAATACCGGGTACAATAAGGGCGTGAGGATTCGTATAAATTTAGATTTTTTTTAAACCCATAGTGCAATCCTACACGGCTGCCATTCGCGACATCTTTGTGTAAATAGCGATGCAGGGGTGCGAATACTCGTGTGTCCAATTGCCTGGGGACGTGACGGAACGCAGTTATGTGTGCTCGTAAAAGTTCCCGTGTACTTCTTAAGGGCTGGCTATGTTGAGTTTTCTGTAAATAACTTTGTATTTTAGCTTTTAATTAGTTAAGTACCTAACGAACGTATAAGAATTTTTATTAAAATTTTATTTAAATAGCTTTTTTTACTCAAACATTAAAAAAGCAATTTTTTTCTTACAAGAAAGAAAGAAAGATAGATAGAATAAATGTATTCATAACAACATACATAAAGGAGCGAAAAGGTTTATCGCATTAGTAGGCTAGTTATTTACATAAATCAAATCTTATATAAGCGCTTATATAGCCGTGGTGGACTTGAGGTTTGAGCAGTCGCCTGCTACGCAAGCGATGCAAGTTCGAATCCCAGCGGGGCCTGTACCAATGAGTTTTTCTAAAGACTTATGTACAGTGATTTTACACCACGTGCTTTACGGTGAAGGAATATTTCCTGCATATTTCTGAGAAGTAATTCAATGACGTATGTAAAGTGTCTGAGACGGCTATGGACTCACCCTCTGTCACGTTGGCACTTAATCATTCTCGGTGAAAAGTGGGTGTTGTGATTACAACACCTCTGCCTACCCCTTCGGGGAATACAGGCGTGAGCATATGTATGTATATAAGCGCGTATGCCAAATGCAAAATTTCAACTGAATCATTAAAGATAGTGATTTAAGATTCAGTTGTAAGTTTCCACGCGGGCAAACTTAAATAACAAAATCTAAGTATAGTATCGAGTTGTCAACCCTAATGTACCTGCTCTAGTCTTCGTGATGTGCACATGCAGGGTGCAGCCAGTGTAAACACGGTGCGTGCGTCCGCTAACCGCGTGCGGAAGTGCGCTCGTAAAAATATACCAACACCAATGCTTGCGTGAATGCACCGTGTAGACCGATTTTGCTATGCTTATTTTATTACTCGGAAGCTTTGATAGTACCGTCTGATGATAACGCTGGGTTTTGTCGGTTCTAGCGCTCAGAATATTTCTGGCAGCATTATTGTAGGTCGACAATTTTCGACGTAGTTTCGAGCTTGCGAGGAAGATATAAGAGATCAAGGGTTGTGAATACATGAAGGCTGATTGTCATAGACTAGGGGCTGGAGGATGATGAATGAGTTTCTAGATTCGACATAAGCAATTATTCTTTCTTTATGGAGTATTTTAGTTGTGATCTTAGATTTTTCATATGAAATAATAATCATATAATATTTTTTTTAGTTATAGTTAGATAACTGAATGCAAGCCACCAATTTTCTGCACTAATATTTTTTTTTTATTAATGGTAATATATTTTGACACTAACGCCATCTATGATTATTTATCCAAACAATTCTACGAAGCGGACCCGCATACCGAAAAAGGTTGTAGAATATCTTAGTAGATGGCGCTGCACGCGCACCATACTGCTTTGTGCTTTGAAGAGAACGTAACTAGTTAGTAACGTAGTTACTAGATGGCAGCACATTGAATTTTTTTATGTAATTTCTTAAATCTTTCCATTCCATATGCCTCATGCATATGGTTCACGGAATTATAAGTAAAATCTATCCCGGTAAAAGTTATTGTTGGAATAGGGGTCTTAGTCCAGTTTCATAATTGTTTATTTTATCAATCCCTTAGAAAATGTCTGTCCGTCTATTTGTTCCGGCTAATCTTCGAAACGACTGGACCGATTTTGGTGGGGCTTTCAAAGCTAATGTTACAAGAAGTAATGTACGCGGCGCGGCCTCCTCAACAGTAAATAAAAAGTTTCACATGGATTTATAAATTTATTGAATGCACATTTTACATGAGAAGTTTTTGAATTATCTAGAAACATTAACACAACTAACAAAATCCTCCTTTTTTTTTATAGAATTTCAACCAAAAAAAAAGTATAATAAAAATTAAAAATATCCATAGAGTAAATAATAGATTTAAAAAAAGGAACAAATAAAGATGGCTATCCTCCTGCGATCTCGGCTACTCACGGTGTTTTGTTTTTAATTATGTTAAGGGTTGCGCGTCGGCAGCATAGTAACTTAAGATACTATTTATAAAAAAAAAACTGTGTTCCGCGGGAATAAAATTAAATCTACGCGGGTGAAGCCGCAGAGCACGGCTATATCACAATACAACTGCACATAAGTTTTGAGAAAATCTCTTTTATATTAGTACTTATTATTTACTAACATAGTAAATAAAGTCCAGGCAGTAGTACAATCCATTACTAAGAAGCCGTGAAGTCATAGAGGCACCAATAAATCACACGTCCGTGTTTATTGTGGCGCAGTCGGACCGCGGTGTGATGGCTCTCATTTCTCTACTGCACACTGATACATGAGATGCATTTGTGGCCGCTTTGCCTTAGTTATACCTTGAAAATTAAAATGATATATAAGCCGTGTTGGCCTTGGGGTTTGAGCAGTCAAACGCAAGCGACGCAAGTTCGAATCCCAACGGGGCCTGTACCAAAGAGTTTTTCTAAAAACTTATGTGCAGTGATTTCACAACCTGCATATGTCTGAGAAGTAATTCAAAGACGTATGTATAGTGCCTGAGACGGCGATGGACTCACCCTCTGTCACGTTGGCACTTAATCATATTCGGTGAAATGTGGGTGTTGTTGTTACAACACCTCTGCTTACCCATTCGGGCACCCTTCTGGGATGGCGTGAGCATGTATGTATGTATATATATATGTATAATGGATTCGGAAACAAGCCTTCTGAGAAGAAACGATAAGATACTCAGCCAAGCATCATGAAGATTTCATGACGTAGAAAATAATTATTAATTACAATAAAATAAATATAAAATTATTCACAATTAAGAATTATTTACAGAATAAGCTCGTATCTCAACAGTCTCTACCAGTGAGTTTTCGAAGAAATGTAGTATAATGATGTTACACCACGAGCGTATGAACTTTGAAGTTCTCCACGCGCTGCTTAAACGTAATGCTCAATGATCCTATTATTTCCATTATTTTATTTAATTATGGCTTTACTACTAAGAGGAGCTCATGGCACAGTTGCTATTGCGCATATCATTCGATCAGCGAAGTAAAGTAACACTAAGCCTAGCCAGTAATTGGATGGGTGACCGCCTGAGTTCCCTCCGTGCCTCGGAGAGCACGTTAAGCCGTCGGTCCCGGTTTCCAATGTATCATCTTTGGCAATCGTTACAGGTCAGTCGGAGGCCTAAAATAGTCTGACAACTGGTTTAACTCAGATCACAGATTTTCCTCGTTAAAGGGGTTGCGAAGGTCAGATGGCAGTCGCTTCGTATAAAAATCAGGTGATCAGCCACATCGGGTTGAATCAAGTGCCGACCCCAACAATGTATGGGATAAGGCCAGGGGGATGATGATAGGGCTTAACTACGTTTTTGGGCGAAATATATATAAGGGTAGACTTTGCAAAACTGTTCCTACGTCTCTTTAAATAACACCCAGTAGCAATATGCAATAAATAACGTCTAATCGTATCGGGAGTGTTACGAGAAAACGCGATAACTCCCAAATATGGACACTGTGTCTGCTCAGCTGGAAAACATAGCGACTGTATCGGTTTCACATTAGCTACGACCTTGTGGGGTGCTCATTTATTTTTATAGCGCAGTTTGAGGTTGGCTCAGATTTCCAGGGCTGCCACTTATGCCAAATACGATAGTTTTGCCGGCCGAAGATATTTCCGGATGTTACCAAGTTATTATGTTTCATGGCAACCTTTCGGCTTCCGTAATTTGGAATAAATTGCGCAAGTTTGTATTGGTGTAACTTTCGCCCTGTTTTAGCAATATCGTGTTTTAGAGATAAAACAACAAGTACTTATGCTAGATACAATTTTCACCTGATAAAAATGTTATAAGAGCCGTGGTGGCCTTGAGGTTTGAGCAGTCGCCTGATACGCAAGCGACGCAAGTTCGAATCCCAGCGGGGCCAGTACCAATGAGTTTTTCTAAAAAACTTATGTACAGTGATTTCACACCACGTGCTTTACGATGAAGGAAAACGTCGTGAGGAAACCTGCATATTTCTGAAAAGTAATTCAATGACGTATGTAAAGTGTCTGAGACGGCGATGGACTCACCATTTGTCACGTTGGCACTTAATCATCACGGTGAAAAGTGGGTGTTGTGATTACAACACCTCTGCCTACCCCTGCGGGGAATACAGGCGTGAGCATATGTATGTAAAAATGTTATTTGATGACTACCTAGTTGATCTAGAGTTCACAGGCCATGGGCCACGTGACATAAATTGTTTCCATTTAAAATCGTTATATTTTGTGAAAAGAGTAATTGCCGATCTTGTTGGGCTCTTCTCAGTAAAAGCAACCTTCTGAACCCGATAGCAAAATAATCCTGTATAATAAAAAAAATCTGTGTCCTTCTGACGGTTTGCAAGGACGTTGTTAGAACAAATAAAGATATTTTGAAGGCAGAAGTGTACTTAAAGTACATTTCGCCAGTTATGTTTAAATTCCCATTTAGGTATTGCTTATTTTAATTAACTGAAATTACACATGGAAAAGCACAATAACACTTTGCTACGCTCCTCAAAAAAAAAAATATCTTCTAGAAATAGGGTCCTTTTTCGATTAGACTTTTTACAAAGAACTATCAAATCGTCCGAATGACATAATTATAGAGGATTATACATGCTAGCGCCAGCTGCGGAAGCTATTACTGAGAAGAACCTGGTAAAAAAAAAATATTAATTATACATTTGATCGAAGCCAGTAACCTCTTGGTCCGTTGCAGACCACTACACCACCGAGGCAGTCATGATGGTACGTATCTCAGGCGCTAAGCAGTAAGCACCATTACGTCACAGTGCACCGCAATTTCCATCTGTGTTCAGTTCAAAGCGCGCTATTAGCCCGTTACGTTTTGACAGATGTTCCAGTTTGTTATTTCTGTCGGCCGGGTGTGAATTCACTGTTATTTACTTTGCGGCTGTCAGTGACGCGTCAATTAGTGGGTTATTGGGGATTTTGACGCCCGTTACTGCTGGAATTACCGCAATTTGGGGAATAAATAAGGAATTATTAGAAATTTCCGCCCGCAGAGGTAGGCCATTTGGCAAATTGTGATATTACTCAACGGAATTCTTTTCTTAATTTACGTCTTGAAGTCTGTTAGGGGTAAGCAGAAATGCTTCTAACTTTCGAATTAAATACTTAAGACGATTGTGTCGATGTGAAAGGTGATGGGTGTGTATAATTTCTTGTAATTTATCCTCTAGTTCTTCACGATATTCTTGCATCGTGACTCAAACTTGTGGTGCTAAGTTACTATATTTTCTGGAGCCCCGTGGCTATAGATATTATTGTTATATTTCATAGTTTGATTAAAATGTAGAACACCAAACTAATAAGCCACCACGAGCAAACAAGGAAAACATACAAAGCTTCATAAAATTTGCAATTTCCGTACTCAAACGTGAGAGGGCAATAAACTAAGTATTCGACTAAGAGAAAGCTCATCGAACCATATTGTAAAACCGTAACAATTTAGCAACAATGTAATGGTATTGCCTCTTTATTGTTTTCAATAACAACAGTGGATGTCGTGCCTTTGTCATCGTCATGGCAAATGTCGAAACTCATGTTCATAATATTGACCCTATGTACCTTTGGAAAGGTCGGGTGTTGTAATCGGCTCGGTTTAAAGGTTTCGGTATTTGGTCTGATTTCATTTTAATACTTGACTTTGGTCGTGTTATATCAGTTCAAGAACCCGGTTGACCGAGCTGAGTTCGACTTTTTTTTCTCACTCTTTCTTGTTCTTCTCAGTAAAAGCAACCTTCCGAACCTGGCACTAGCATGTATAATCCTGTATAATTATATCATTCTGACGATTTGAAAGTACTTTGTAAAAAGTATAATCGAATTAAGATATTTTTGACTTGACTTTGACCCACAAAAAACTAAACTTTATCCCACAGAAGAAAAAACATGCGATTTCTCATAAAAAAAGGAAAGTGAAAAAAAAACAGAAAAGAAAGGACCGGTGTCATTTGGATTCGAACCGGGTATAGTCTAAATTCGTTATCAACCGATAAGCTGGAAGCCTCCCGCCTGAGCTAGACTGACTTGACGATATCGGCGAAATTTACTTTCGTATTGAAATGATATTGTGGCATTTTTTCATTACCTGAAAACATGGTTAAAACGATGTTTTCTGAAGATGTAATCTAAGCTAGAAAAATTAGCCTACCTTTTATTGCGAAAAAAGGAATGAAGATATTATATAAAACTACGTGAAACCGTGGTGTACAGCTAGTTCTTGATACTTTAAATAATGGGAAAGCTACCTATTACTTTTGCCCCAAGGTTTTGACACGTTCAAATGTCGCCGTTTGTCTCGCGTTTTAGAGTGGCTCAAAATATGTTGATACTTTTTCGTAGGCGGGTTGTGCTTGAGTGCCAAAGATGGCGGAGCAACACATTTTGATCTACGCTTAAACGCAAGGTCAAGCGACGACGTTTGATAATTTACCAACCTATAGTTGAGGTGCTGGTTGGTAGGTGTTTATAGTTTGTAATTGGCAAGGTTAGTGCATCTCACACGACGCTGGTACGTCTGCAGAATTAATAAGTGCCGCAGACGCCCCTGGGCTGTAGACATTTAGGATCCCTTGTTGCAATTAGGGCTCTACTATATGCTTCATAAGTCTTGGTGTGGATCTTATAGCTTAGCTAAAGATATTTTCTAATGAGCAATAATAGTAAGGAACAATTTTCAAAAGACGAACTGCTTGCCTGGTCGTGGTTTAAACCAACACTAGACCAAACCAAAATGTTTAAACCAAACTCGGACTATGTTCGTCTCTATTTAAATTCCAGAGAAAGAGATAAAGCTACTTTCAGATCAAGGATTTTAGTCTATTTTTACTTATGAGAAAATATGTAACCATTATTTTTTTTAATACTTTTCGAAAATATTAAATGCTGCGTTTATAATAGCAGTAACATTTATAATCTTGTATAATCTTTTTCTCTGTGTCCTTCGACTTGTGACGATTTGAAAGTACTCTGTAAGAAACCTTATCAAGTAAAGATAATTTTCAATTCGAATTTGAAATCAAAGTGAAAGCGGGGCCTCTACCAATGAGGTTTTCTAAAAACTTATGTGCAGCAATTTCACATCACGAAATTTCAAACCATCGTGAGGAAGCCTGCATATGTCTGAGAAGTAATTCAAGACGTATGTATGGTGCCTGTGACGGCGATAGACTCATCAACCGTCACGTTGTCACTTAATCATGTTCGGTGAAAAGTGGGAATTGTTATTACAACACCTCTACTTACCCCTTCGGGGAATACAGGCGTGAGCATATGCATGTATTTGAAAGTAATAAAGCACTTTATGATTTCTTAAAGGAGTACGGACCCATAGTAGGACCTACAAGCAAAGACATTTGAAACTAAGCAGAATCTAACTAGCCGCACTGTTGAAACTTCACTTTGTTATAAATTTGTTTTGACTACAGGAGAGACCAAAGATGTTTTGTAGTAATTCTATCGATATACACGCATTTATTATGGAGCGGCTCGTGGCATAGTTGCTATAGCGCATATTATTCGATCAACGATGGGTGACCGCCCGAGTTCCCTCCGTGCCTCGGAGAGTACGTTAACCCGTCGGTCCCGGTTGCCAATTTATAATGTTTGGCAATCGTTACAGGTCAGTTGGAGGCCTAAAATAGTCTGTCAACTGGTTTAACCTAAATCACAGATTTTTCTCGTTAAAGGCGTTGCGAAGGTCAGATGGACTGCCATCTGACCAACTGAAGCAACTGTGCTTCGTATAAAAATCAGGTGATCAACCGCATTGGGTTGAACCAACTGGCCACCCTAACAATGTATACTTACTATACCAACGGTGCCGTCGTAATGTAGGCCAGTGAGATCCAGAACTTGAGTCCGTTTCGCAAAAAGCGGTTACTTAGACCACTCGGTCACCGTGGCTTTCCGTTACATTTAAATGCTTGCCAATGTTATTACATCAAATTACAACAAAGTTAAAGCAAAGGTCACATTACGAAGAAACGCTCCGAATTTTATTTTCCCAGAAATAAACTTATATTATTCAACAGACAAAAGTATTAAATGTAAGGATTTTACCAAACCATATTTGCCAATATTAATGGTTGTCTTCCTCAAATTGAAGCTTATGCTGTCGAGATAAGGTTTAAAATAGTAATGCTCTCTCAGTGATGCGAAATGTATTTAGAATTCTAGTTCGATAGTGTGGTAGCGTTTTATAAGCTTTCTCTATGGTTGTTTAAAATGATATCTAAAAGCTTACACCGCATTCAGAATTTGATGACGAAGTTATACATTTTAAGGTGAAAGAGTTACAATGTTCTTTTTATCACACAAACAAGCACACAGTCCGCCTGATGGTAAGCAGCCACTGCAGCCTTAAAACGCTTCTGTGGGTAGAGTGAGTGATCGTGCTCATCTTTTTGCTGGGGATGATCTTCCAGCCAGATGTCATGGCCTAAGGAACCGCGTCTCCAACTGTACTGGTTGAGAACTTGTATAAATACTGCAATGCGCTCGAAAACTCTTATTGCGCGATTTAGGTTCTCGTGTATTTGTACTCAAACTTTGCAATTGTTAGAGAGTAGTGCCATCTATGTAGCGAGCGGAGAAACGCTGCCATGCTTCCAAAACCAATAGTGTCACATCGCTTACCTCGCGGTTTCACGTAGATATTTATATTTTCAGAATGCTTTTAGTAAAACTAGTTAATTTGTAGACATTTGTTTTACAAAAATTTTACTGAATTATCTCCCTGGCCTTATCCCATACATTGTTGGGGTTGGCAGTTGATTCAGCTCAATGTGTCTATTTACCTAATTTTAATACAATACGACTGCCATCACACCTACGCGACCCCCTTTACGAGGAAAATCGATGATCTGGGTTCAATTAGTTGTCAGACTTTCTTAGGTTTCCGACTGACCTGTATGGATTACCAAAGATGTTAAATTGCAACTAGGATCTGTCCTACTTGCCAATTTAATATCTTTGGTAATTAAGAGCACGTTAAGCAGTCTGCTGCTTACGTTGCTCTCCGAGGCGCAGAAGACACCCTTCCAACTACTGCCTTGGATCAGGGTCGCTTAACTTCGCTGATCAAATTATATGCGCAATAGCAACTATGGCTTCAGGTCCTTGAGAAAATCTGAACATGAAGAACCTCAGTTTAATAGCCTGAATAACATATCATTGTAATAGAGAGTCAGATTGTGTGACGATGAGTCAGGTGAAAGGAAAAAGTTAGATTTCTTACCGCATAAGCGTAATAAATAAAGGAGACGGCAAACTTTCAGCCGTTCCCGGCGTGAGGTTACCGCAGACTTATTCTAGAACAATATTTGTTCTCGACGTGGTGGCCGTGTGATTTGTGTAGACGCTACGTAAGCGACCAAGTTCCCAGTGGTTACGCCTGTATTCCCCGAAGGGGTAGGCAGACGTGTTGTAATAACATCACCCACTTTGATATGATTAAGTGCTTACGTTACAGATGGTGAGTCTATCGCCGTCTCAGGCACTATTCATACGTCTTTTGAATTACTTCTCAGATATGTGCAGGTCTCCTCATTATGTTTCCCTTCACCGCGGTGTGAAATCATTGTACATAAGTTTTTCGGAAAGCTCATAGGCACAGGCCGTGTTGGGATTCGAACTTCGTCACTTGCGTAGCAGGCGACTGCTCAAACCCAAAGGCCACCACGGCTCAGTGTTGGTTTGTAAATGTTCAAATGTCGACGCTTGACCTTGTGTGAGTCTCGCCTACTTTGACATTCAGCCATAACCCACCTCCAAAAAAATATCGATACATTTTGAGCCACGTTCAAACGTAAGGTTAAGATCCACACGTGTAGTACCAATGAGTTATTCCAAAACTTCCAGTGATGTCACACCAAGATATTTACGGTGATGGAAAACATTGACTTCTATGAAAACTATGCAAGTTATGGAACTGGTGCGATGAATTAGTGATAAAGTAATACCGTAAGAAGAGTTCGGAATAAGCCGCCTGGGTACAATTTGTCGGGCACGGACGTTCGGGCGCTCTCCGCAGGAAATGAGCGTATTTGTCTTACCTGCGATGGGCGCGCGTTAGATCGAGCGATTCGAGATGGGGGTTTTATTTAACTGTGTATCTTTAAATTTATTCCAGTTTTCCACTATGCTTTTCGCATCTGATTGAGGTAAAGTACCAAATTGATGTAGGTGACTTAACTCTTGGTCAAATCAAGTACGCGGGTATAATGTTTTGGAGGTCTCGCTGGATAGTCAAGCCTAAGCCTAAATGATATCATCATCCTCCTGCCCTTATCCTTTGTTATTTGTGGTGGGCGCAATGTGTTCTTCTCTTCTATTCAGTTCTCAGATCCGCCATAGTCTATATTTATTTCCATTCTCACAATTTCTGAAGGACAACGTTACAAAAATACCAAAAAAAATACATAACTGTATTATGTTTGAACTAGCTTTGCCCCGCGGTTTCACCCGCGTTAGCATACCTTTAGCTTTTATTAAAAGTAGCCTAAATTTTAATTCCCTATTTTATCCCCTTGGGTAGAATTAATCAAAATCTTTCCTCAGCGGATGCCTACGTCATAACATCTACCTGCTTGCCGAGCCCGATCCGTCCAGTGGTTTGGGCTGTGCGTTGATAGATCACTAGGCCAGTCAGTCACCTTTGAGTTATGTATATTTAAGAAACTATGGCTACTTAAAAGATTCATAATAGTCCATTAATATACGACATTGTGTATAATATTTATGCCTTTTTTGTGGTGGGCGCACTAATCTGTTTTCCTCTGTTTTCCTCTGTCTTCTCTGTACTTAAGAGCCGTGGTAGCCGTGGGGGGTTTAAGCGGTCACCTGCTACCAACGAGTTTTTAGTACCAATGGGCCTTTCAAGATAACTTATGTACAATGATTTAACACCACGTTCTTTACGGTGAAGGAAAACATCGTGAGGAAACCTGCATTCACTCACATTGTCACTTAATCATCTTGGGTGAATTGTGTGTTGTTTTTACGACACCTCTGCCTACTACTCTGAATACAGGCGTGAACAAATGTCTATATTCTCCGTACTTTTTGTCGTTCTTCACACTATCCATCCAAAAGCATCCTCAAGCTGTCCTTTATTATTTCTGTAGGTATATAAAGAGCTATGCTTTATAAGTTCGTTTGTAGGAAGTAATCATCCAAACTACTGCTGAACATAGATGGATGTTAACTTAATAAATATATTGTCCCTGCCCGCTCCCACTCGCACCCCACCATACCCCAGAGCGCGTATTCATAAATTCACTTACCAACATTTATGAATGTTAATAATTAAGGAGACCACACTCCGCCAGCTTTTGAATCACACAATGTTCTAACTTGCAGGTTGCTTAAAAATCACTATGTCATTCTTGCGTGAGATGGAAACGTTACTTCTTTGAGTACGATGATTCATGATGTGGCTGTTGACTGCAGAAATACATTTGGGAACTTGGCATCCAAACTATTTGACCCTCAAAATCTGACCTATATTGACAGTAAAAAAATATGCATACGTAGAGTATGGGATGTAATTTGGTATGACTTAAGAAAAAATACCAATAGGATTAGTACGGAACGACCCTTTCTTTGCCAAAATTTGCGTGTGAATAAGAAATATTTTGTTGCCGTGTGTTTAACCGTTTACTATAAAGAATTATATAGATGGATCTTTCTTGGATTGGAGACCTCGCTGTGCAACCTTCCCGGACCCGTGGCTCGGCGGTTAAGGCTCCCACCCCGACCTCCGCCAGCAGGCCCGCTGACCCCCTTTTAGTCGTCTCTTACAACAGGCAGGGGATACCATAGCCATATTCTTAAACCCTGGATATTGGGAGGTTTCTGCCTGACCTATATTATATTGACTTTAAAAACTTCAAATAATCCCTTGTTTCAGGTCCTCACCAAGACTGGTTGGTTCCGAAGCCTCGTACAAGCTGAGCCCTTACGAGAAAGATGCACTCAATGCTGTAAGTTATTTAAGATATTATTTTCAACTAACTATGTCCTGCGGTTTCACCCGCGTAGGTTAATTATTATATTCAATTCCCGTTGAACACTAAATTATTTTTTTAAATAAAAGTAGTTCCGGCTAATCTCTAAAACGGCTGGACCGATTTGAACGGGACTTTCACTGGCAGATAGCAAATTTTATAAGGAAATCAGAGGCAAATTTTATTCAAAAAGGGTTCGGCTGGTCTCCAATGGAATTAAGTCTACGCGGGTGAACCCGCTATATGTTTATAAATGCTTCATTAAATCTCAGTTAAAGGATAATTTGTGATACAAAGTAAACATCGTTATCTCCCGGAATTATTGCGTAAATACAAATAATATAGATAATAATATATCGTACGCACGTAGGAACACACTCTGAGGAATTTGGTTGCTATCAAGTGTTGAATGTCATGGCAATAGATACCAGCAGCAGCAAGACAGATACACATTTAATAAACGTATTCTATTTTCTTGATAATGATGATTGAATGAAGATTGAACGAGATTTATAGTATTGTACCTACTTTTATTTCTTTGTGTATTCTACTAATCCACCACGTGCTTTACGGTGTAGTGAAACATCGTGAGGAAACCTGCATATTTCTGAGAAGTAATTCAAAGACGTATGTATGATGTGTGAGATGGAGATAGACTCACCATCTGCCACGTTGGAAATTAATCATATTCGGTGAAATGTAGGTGTTGTTGTTACAACACCTCTGCTTACCCCTTCGGGGAATACAGGCGTGAGCAGATTTATGTATGTATGAAGTCATGGTATAATCGTCGACTTTATATAATTCATTACGGCCATCTTGGAACTGAGAAAGCAATGGCCATCAATTGCTAACAACGATACGTAATGAGACGATCGGTAGTAAGGGTTGTGTGGCAGATGTTATAGCCCCGAATATTTGCTTCATGTTATTAGTTTGAAATTTGTTCATGTACGTGTATGTCATTCATTACCTCTGTTTAATTGTTGCTGGGTTGAATATCACTCCGAATGATACTATGATATGATAATAACATATTTTGATCATTCATCATGTGTTTAATCTTAACAAACATGTTTATTTTTTAATTAATAAGGTAAGTGAATATAATATAATAATAGAATAATGATAATATTCTTTACTACTTAATTCTACTTATTATAATCAAAGCATGTACTTCATAAAACATTACTTCCACACTAATATAAAGAGGAAAGGTTTGTATGTATGTTTGTAACGAATGGGCTCTAAAAGTACTGGTTCGATTTAAAAAATTCTTCCATCATTTGATTTTTACATTATCACTGATTAAATGGGCTATATTTTATCCCGGTACTCTAAAGGGGACGAGAACTACGCGGGTGAAACCGCGTGACGTCCGCTAGTGACTGTGGCAATTGATTACTGCATGAAATGAAGTCTATATAAAATACGAATGCACAAAAATTTACTTGAAATACATCATTTTGTACTTCGCGTCACGCAGTCGATTAAAATGATCAGATTTTTACATATATATAAAATTTACTTACATTACTATTTATTTTAACATATTTTCAGTGCATACTATATTTTTTGTATTGAGTGATGTTTGAGCAGTTGTCTGCTGCGCAATCGATGCAAGTTCGAATCCCAGCGGGACTTGTACTAATGAGTTTTTCTATAAACTACACACCACGTGCATGTTTACGGTGAAGGAAAACATCGTGAGGGAACCTGCATATGTCTTAGAAGTATTTCAAAGAGGTATACATATAGTACCTGAGACGGCTTAATCATCTTGGGTGAAAAGTGGGTATCGTTATTAAAACATCTCTGTTTACCCCTTTGGGGAATACAGGCTTGAGCATATATATGTAGTAATTCCTGTCATAATATTATTTATACTCATTTACCTCAATATAGCTTCTTCTCTTCAGGGACGCGTCTCGTGTTTCAGTTATCTGTATTCATATATGGAGTGTGTTATCAATTCCCTGAGGCGGACCACTGAAGCGTGGCTAGGTATAAAAATATCTATGTATTACACATACGGTAATATTGGTCTCGGATAAAAGTAATATTGGACATATTTATCCTTGAATACTCATTACTTTTCTCATATTATTTTGGCGTCTTTCTGTAATGTTAAGTGATAAATTACAGTTGGAGATTGTGAGCTAAGCGAAGCATCAGTCAAAATTCATCTCGCTATGCCAAATTTTAAGTAGTATATAATAAAATATAATAAAACATAGGTAATGGAATTAATTAGTATTATAAGAATTAATTATGAACCTTAAATAAAACAAAACATATAAGATTAAATAAATAAAGATAATAGGTGTATTAAGTAATTATATAATAGAATAAAGTAAAATGTAAATGTAATATACTTAGTGTAAGTTCTCTCTCCAAAATTGCTGTCCTCCTATGGGATAAGGCCAGGGTCATCATCATCTCCCTGGCCTTATCCCATACATTGTTGGGGTCGGCACTTGATTCAACCCGATGTGGCTGATCACCTGATTTTTATACGAAGCGACAGCCATCTGACCTTCGCAACCCCTTTAACGCGGAAAATCTGTGATCTGGGATAAAACATTTGTTAGTCTAGTTTAGGCCTCCGAGCGACCTCTAACGATTGCCAAAGATGATAAATTGGCAACCGGGACCAACGGCTTAACGTGCTCTCCGAGGCACGGAAGGAACTCGGGCGGTCACCCATCCAATTACTGGCTAGGCTTAGGGTTGCTTAACTTCGCTGATCGAATAATATGCGCAATAGCAAATGTGCCACGAGCTCCTCCGCAGGGTCCATATTGTTAACGTAGTATAAGTCTTACTGTCATACGTAAGAACTAGATTAAGATTATGATTTGAGCAATAAATTTAAATTTAAATAGTTTGTCGAAGGCTTCAATTGTTAAGAAGGCCTTAATGTAAGTGAGTTTCCAGTATTAGGGTAAAGTAAAGAGATCCCGCGCGCGGCCAGTAAGTTAGATGGGTGGTCCTTTTAAGAAACAGTTTTGCATAAAACGAACATTCTCTAAACATTATAAACAAAACCTGGTTGACCTTCTTTTCAATGACGTTTTCTCATATATGTATACAGAAAAAAAAAGAAAAAAATTTAACAGGTGAACGTCAGTCTCGAACCGGTCAAATCGGTCCAAGTTTTAATGAGACTAACTAATTAATTTGTATATATATAGATTAGTAGTATTAAGACCATTGCCTAAGCTTAGTTAGGAAATGTAGCTCCCACCTACGTATAATTGTTATTTGCTATCCGTTTTAAGGGAATAGCCTCAGGTTGGTCTTGCTCGTGAGGCGCCACGCCATAATCAGCTTATTATAAACAGACTTTCTAAAATTAACGTTTGCTATGCGGGTCAGGACCCACTGGGCCCAAAATATTCGTACATTACAATAAAAGTAGCAGATTCGGGCCCAATATAAGCCCATTGGTCCTTCGGGACCTCGGGACTATACTCTATACAGATAAATAAAATTTATGTGTCTGCTTGCAATTCCAAAATTTTCACTAAATGCATATAATGAAAGTATATGAGGTAATGAAATGAAGAAACCAATTTTTCAAAATTTTCTTTGTCTGTTTGTTTGTTTGGCTAATCTCCGAAACGGCTGGACCAATTTTAAGGGGACTTTCACTGGTAGATTGATAATGTTACAAGGAGTAACTAAGGCTACTTTTATTTAAAAAAATATAATTTTCAAGGTTTCTACGGGGCACCTACGAAATATAAAATCTACGCGGGTAAAATCGCAGAGCACAGCTAGTTATTATTATATTACAAGGTACCCACCCCTCCCACCGTCTCCTGGTATAAATGTTTCATTATGATACGGACATATAGTTGAAACTCATTACAGCTACTTCTTTAAGCTTCTGGTGCCCTAGTACTTTAGATAGATCAGGGGACGATTGGGAACCTTAATTTAAGAGGACGAGTGGGTCTTGACCCTGCTATGCTAACGTTTTGTGTGATTCAGAGATCTTGGACATCATTGTGTCCTAAAAGGTAATGTGGTTGTACCATAGCTTAAACATTTATATGTCCCACTGATTTGCTCTCAACGTGAATATTATGCTATTTATCCCAGAGAAACTGTTTATTTCAGTTATTAAACTATTTGAATGCCAAATATTATCGTTTTCGCACTTGAGTTACAAAAGCACAATACAATTTTAACTTTTACATACATATATCTATACGTCTAAACGGATAAATAAAATTGAAGTGTCCAAATTAACAGCTTTTCACTCCATGCATATTAAAGTATATTATACTGACATGAATTGTCTGTCGGTCTGCTTGTTCCGGCTAATCTCTGAAATAGTTGGGCGGATTTTATCGGGACTTTCATTGGCAAGTAGCTGATGTTTCAAGGAGTAACATACTTTTATTTATGAAAAATATTAGTTTTCCGCTTGAAACTAAATCTACGCAGGTGAAACCGCGGGGCACTGCTATTTAAGTATAGACTTCTTAGGCACATAGGATAGGTGATGCGAAACAGTTTAAAAATAAAATAAAATATATTTTGTATATAAAAAGTTTTTTTTATTTATTTCGTCGTTATACTCACTATTTTCGTGGTATAGTGTGGTTGTTGGAGGTTACTAAAGGTTCGATGCTTATTGGATGATATGTGAAACATAAAAAATGCTTTTATAACAGAAATCTATTATAAAATTAAATTATAAAAACTATATAGTGTGCCTATTTTTTTTAAAAATACCAAAAAAAAAGAGATATTTTGTTTTTATATTTTACGGTGGAAAGTGGGTGTGGTAGCATCACTGCCTACTAAGGCATACGTGATGAATAATTATTCATCTATTTACTCAAAAATAAAAATTGAATAATACAAATGGACTTTCCTAAATGCAAGCAAATCCCAGTGACGTCATGTGTGTCCATAGTAGAAAGCAGACAAATTGTTTCTGTTCCTGTTGTACCTTGGAGCTCATCAAGACGCCTTTGAGGACAGACCTTGCGGAAGAGGGGTTTGATGCATAATCTGTCACGGTGCCAATTGATCTTACCATGGGAACTCGATTGTTTTAAAATTCAAGCGTCCAATGGCTGAATATTTACTTGTGAGTTTTATTCAGGAACTCTAAACGTTTTTTTTAAATTTAAGAGAGTAGTGGGCGAATGTTTTGAAAAGACATGTGAATTTTACTAAGCCTGCAAATACAGGGGTCTGGGCTCTGAATATTATTTTGTCCCATTCGGAGTCGAGACCCTAGGTCCGTGGGGTCCTAGCGCTATTAGGCTTTTTAAAGAAATAACTAAAAGGTTAGTCGACAACAACGGAGACCGAAGAGCTGGCAGCTACCTCGGTCAAAGAATTAGTCTTGCCATTCAAAGGGGGAATGCTGCCAGTATCTTCGGAACCTTGCCTACAGGGACTCCTTTTAATAATATATTTTAGTTATAATTATTAAGGTTTTTAGTTATGGTACTTATTCTATGATTCGATGTTATCTAATAAACCCCCATTTTATTACGATGTCGCACCACAAGTACTTTTCGGTGAAGGAAAACATCGTGATCATGATCTGAGAAGAAAACATGTTTACTGCCAGAGTCAACGATGGAGTCTCCGTCAGTCATGTTGTATGTAATCTAGTAGTACTCTTTAACTTTTATTTCTTACTCCGATGCGTGTAAATATTGATGCTGTTTCTCGTAAATAATTCCTGTCGCCTCGTCATTTGCGATAGTAGATATGATCCAAAAGAAAATTACGAAACTTAATCATAATGATTTCGAATCATTCGAGTTTTCCGTGACTTCAAAGATTTATAGTAAGATCTCTAATGTCAAAAGATAGAACTTCTGCATAATTTCCCTCAATAATCGTTGATGTGGCTTAATGAGGGAACATTCAAAATGGCTGCGTTTGAGCGAACCTTTTGTGGTGGAATGCAAGAAATCAAAATGAATAACTGATAATGTCACTTACTGCGGTGGGGGAGGGTTTTTGTCTCATCTTTGATGGAGGAAATGGATTGTAATGATGATAGGTAGTTGAGATGGTATAGAGACTGCTTATATAACGGTAATATTGGTTGAGGAAATCAATGGGTGGAATTCGAATCATACTTGTGACCAGGTGCTGCTTGTGGAGGCTGCGCGATGAATAAAATACATGCGCGGTTTTCCTCGCTATTTTCGGTGAGAGCTCATAACTCTTGACGGCATCTGTATTGACCAAAGCTAAACTAAGATCGAACTCAATTTTTTTTTTTTTAAATTTATTTATTAGACTTTTTATTTCGTTTGAATATATCTATTCATTTAAGTCTTCGGTATTACTGAAATCTATGCACAGACTAAAAAGCCAATGAAATTTAGAGGGTGCGTTCTTGGTACCGACAGTAGGAAGGGATTTTCTGAAATTTCACCTTTCAAGCGTTTAAAAGGGGGTTGAAAGTTATATGCGAAATTTTACTGGCACGCAGGCAAAACTGTTGACGCAAGGTACCAAAACTTTATAGCAATTTTTAATGATGTCTCACATGACTGCTCATCGTCGTAGCATATACATGTTACGAGTAAGTTTAGAAATACATCGTATAAACTTGAATGTATTTCTAAACTTTTCTGCTCACATTATTTATCTACTAACTAGCTGTGCCTATAATTTTTTTTAATTAAAAGTAGCCAAGTTACTCTTTAAAACAGTCCCATTGAAATCGGTTTAGCCGTTTTGTACCTTAGCCGGAAGAAACAGACAGAGACAAAACACAGGACACAGGACAGAGAAAAAAAATCAAAAATTGGTGTTTTAATGTTTTTTCTTATGCATTTAGTGGAAAATGTTATTTTGGAGTTACAGACGGACACTTAAATTTTATTTATCTGTATAGATGTATGGATTACAAAACCACAGATAGCATTAAGTAATGAAATCAAAACATTAACTCCATTAAAGAGTCTGAGTGGAAGGGAGATGGAAGTAAATAAATAAATTTGCACGCTATTAAGCTGCGTGATTTAGGGACGGCCAATTTAGGCCTGCCGGGCCCCAGGAATACTTCGTTATGGAAATGAGGGAGAATTATCATTTTTCTGGCACTTGCCGTGGAAATATTAAAAAGAAATTTCTCGTGGTATAAAGTCGTTTATTACTTTTACGTAAATAATGGAATATATCACACATCTATCTATACAGATAAATAAAATATACGTGTCTGTTTGTAATTCCAAATTAACAGCTTTTCACTAAATGTACTTGAAAATACCGTACAATTTATTATAACCTGTGACCCACTGCTGGGCAAAGGCCTCCCTTCCACTTTTCTAATCGTTCCTGTCCTCAGATATTACGCAATCGCGCTTGATAGCATCAAGAAGTAATACATAAAAAACAAGTTTGAGAATATGTCTTTTTGTCAGTCTGTCTGTTAGTACCGGCTTAAAAATCGGGCTTAATTTGAAAATTTAAATAGTAAAATAGCCAGATGGAGAAAAAAATGGATCTCCTTGACATTTAAAAGTCTTAAGGTGGCGACAGACATATATCAAGAACATTCTAAGAATCTTTTACGATTACATACGGGCCTTTACAAAGCATAGTTCACACATTCTCCATGCAATCCTCAGTCATTGTCTCACCAACAAATATTCATGGCGATGTAAATTTTACCACCTGCAGACTTGTCTGAGCACGCGTAAGGTTACATTGTATGGAAATGTACAAACATCATACAGTTTCATGCCACTTTTATGACGTATGACTCGAGGTGCGTTGCTTTTGTATGCGGCGAGGATTTGAGATAATGGACTGGGAGATTTGAATGATGACTTTACGGTATTTATGACTGCATTAGAATCATACCTTATATCACAGTATTAAAATAAGAAGAGTCGTGGTGCCTTGGAGTTTGAGCAGTCGCCTGCTATGCAAAAGACGCATGTTCAAATCCCAGAGCGGCTTCAATGAGTTTTTCTAAAAAAACTTATGTACAGTGATTTCACACCACGTGCTTTACGGTGAAGGGAAACATCGTGAGGAAACCTGCATATGTCTGAGAAGTAATTCGAAGACATATGTATAGTGCCTGAGACGGCGATGGACTCACCCTCTATCACGTTGGTACTTAATCATATTGGGTGAAATGTGGGTGTTGCACCACCTCTGCTTACCCCTTCGGAGACTCTTCTGCATACAAAATATCCAACAGTTAAACCAAATGCTGCTTCAAATTATCAAACATGGTATCATTAAGTAATTACCCAGTTTTCATTGCGGTGTTTTTATGAGGATCGTAAAAGTCACAGTTAGGCTCGGTCGCTGGTGGAAAGTTAGACGTCATCCGTTTATGGCCCGACCATCAGATATTTGCTCAGTTACAAATTTTATCATTACCAAAATTATCATTGCCAATTTAATTATTATTACATTTATCATTTCCAAATTAATACATACATATGCTCACGCCTGTATTCCCAGAAGGGGTAGGCAGAGGTGCTGTAATAACAACACCCACTTTTCACCGAATATGATTAATCTCAGTCATCAGTGTCTCAGACACCATACATACGTCATTGAATTACTTCTCAGACATATGCAGGCTTCTTCACGATGTTTCCTTTATCGCAAAGCATGTGGTGTGAAATCACTGCACATAAGTTTTTTAGAAAAACTCATTGGCCCCGCTGGGAATCGAACTTGCGTCGCTTGCGTAGCAGGCGACTGCTCAAACCTCAAGGCCACCACGGCTCCAAATTAATAATCACCATATTTATCATTGCCTTAATCAAGAAATAACAATAACAATTTTAAAAACAGCACAAAGTTGGGATGAATTAATAAAATACTTCACAGTTCTGTTGTACCTTCATAGTAAAAGTGTTTTATGTAAATTTCTGTTCTTGCTCTATCTGACAGTGCGTTTAAATAAATGATTTTCTGTTCATTATTTTTCTTCAATTGTAAGATGAAATATTGAATAATTGAATTTGATGTAGATTATTCAACACAATTGTAATTTATTCTACCTTCCACCTTACCACATTTGTTCTTTATTCTGCCTTCATTAAACGCAATATCCATGTCAAGTATTAACAAATTGGATATAATGAATGAAAGTACTTGTTGAGTGAAAATTACACCATCAAGATGCTTACCCGTAGAGTATAAAGTACTTGACCTCTCCCAAAGACCTTTTGCACAGGTGTATAACGCCTTAATAACCGCTTCACTCTTACTCAACGTTGCGTTCAAATTAACACAAATCAAAATTGGATAATCTGCCGGTCTGCATTGGACTCTTGACAATCTTTAAATAACTCGAAGCTTTCGTTGTTGTCTATGTGTGTTTAAAATCTCATCAGATAATTTCAGTCATCAGTTCATAAAATCATACCTACTACTAGTTTTGAAAAACCTTTTTTCAGTGCTTACCTTAAGCCGTGGTGGTCTTGGGGCTTCAGAAGTCAGAAGTGGGGGTAAGAAGGGGCTTGTACCAATGAGTTTTTCTGAAAACATGTGCAGTGATTTCACACCACACGTACATTGTTACGACAAAGGAAAACATCGTAAGGAAACAAGCATATATCTGAGAAGTAATTCAAAAACGTATGTGTCTGAGATGGCGATAGACTCACCATCTGTCACGTTGGCACTTAATCAACCTCAGTGAAAAGTGGGTGTTGTTATTACAACACCTCTGCCTACAGACGTGAGCATATGTATGTAGTGGTTACCTATATCTCACGAAGCTCAAGCCGTTCCGATCCCTATTTATGATCTATCTGGGGATAATTTTTTTACGTGTTAAATATTAACAATTCTAAATATAGCAGTATTTTTTATTTAATAACTAACGTAGTCACGTGTAAAGGCATGTGAAGTATAATGTAGGTGTATCAAAGGGGAAACGTTAATGCATCGCAATCTCTAAATCGAGGGGTACATAATTTATCACACGAACCAGTGGCTTATATCCCGCTATTTTTATTATATCGCACGTTACTGTGAAGAATGAATTTCAAATGGTCTTGGAAGTTTCTATCGGGGGAGAAAAGCCTTGATATTTACTAAGTGAACTCGCAAGAACATTTATTTATTAATTACTTGAACATTTATTTGTTTAAGCTAGCAGTTTTACCCGGGTAGACTTAATTTCATGGTCCACCTTCATATTTGTTTGAAATAAAAGTAGCTTAAAATCGTTAATAGCCTGAACAAACATTCAGACAGACAGACAAAGAAAAATGTTTTTAAATTGGTTTAAATATATGAGTATCGTACTATGATGTCTTAAATCTGTAAATGCTCTGCTCATCTCATTAATATAGATAAAAGAAGCGCCCTCAAATAGAGATAATACAATTACGTGAAGTTAATTAGGGACTTACTTACTTTCGAGTTAGTGTTAGATGCTACATTTGGCGAAAAACCATACAGTGGAATTGATTACCTCCTCCATTTTAATGTAACGATCACAAACTCACTCGAAAAATGTGAGTAACGTGACGCGACGACGTGACTTTGGAACTTGTAGTAGCAACGAAGGTTTTTAGGGTGTAAAAATCTTTTCGTATCGACTTAAACTTATGATGTATGACAACTGTAATGATACATGTCGTGATTTTGAAGCGTTCGTGAAAATAACTTAAGAGGATAGATGCTGCGTGCAGAAGTAACTTGATACATAACTCGTGACCTATGGGGTTAATACAATAGGTAAGATATTCGATATCTCCCGGTCAAAATTATCCTTTAGAGAGCTGGACTGCAGTGATGCATAGACAGAAGTTTACTGAACTGACAGCCAACCTTCAATAGTTGGAGAGGCCCTACACTACAAGAAGAGAGTTAGAACACATTGATTTTCCGATCGAAATTCGGAGCTACCCGACTGGGGACTGTACTTCCACCTTATAGAAGATTGTAACCAAATAATGTTATCTTTGAGTATATATATGTGGTATGTATTAGTTATAGTATTGTGTCCTTGTAGTGCGTCAGGTCGCCAGTGCTCCATGGAGACAAGGAGTGGAGGCGCTGTGCTGGCAATAGTGAGACTCTTTCATGTCTTAATACGTTGGCACAGCACTCTTTATAAGGTAGGCAATGCGCGAGTTATACTCTGGTGTCAGTCACGTTCATAGGGTGCAGCAGCCACTTACCATCAGGTAGTATAAAAAAACTGTGGATTAGACCGCAGTCAAACAATTTCAACAAAACAATCTTAGAGATTTTACAAGTCCTCGAAGAAACATTGAGCTTAGTGATTGAGCAGTGAGGCACTTCTAGTTTGCATGGTAAGACTATTTTCTATAATATGCAAACATAGCTTACATGCTATATAACATGACATACAGTTCCAACAGAAAAACCCGCTGCTATTCCCCGAAGGAGTAGGCAGAGGTGTTGTAACAATAACACGCTCATTTAACCGAATATGATTTAGTGCCAACGTGACAGAGAGTGAGTCCATCGCCGTTGCAGGCACTATACTCTTCAAATTACTTCAGACAGGTTTCTTCACAACGTTTTCCTTCACCGTAAAGCACGTGGTGTGAATAATAATATTATGCTGTATAATATATATGCGTGACGGGTTTTCAATAGTATACTCTGTCATTTGGAACAAATTCAAGGTCGGATATTGGATTGATATTTATGTCTACGAAATCGATCCGATACATTGAACCGTAACAATGTTTGTCCCCCAATTCAGTGTCATCTATCAATATCGTAAATTTGACTATAACAACGTATTCCTGGTTTACCGGAAACCGGAAGTAAACGGTGCGTGCTGAAGCTCCGGAGGGGAGCAAAAATTAATAAGAGCAAAACGCGATTTTAACGACGATCAGACAAATTGGTGCGGAACGATCATTTGTTACGTTCGAACTTTAGGGACGTATTCCGGGATTTTAAAGCGATCCTGCGATGAAGTTAAAGCGATGTTATTCCTCTCCTTGTATTACGGGTAAATAGGTGCTAAATTCAATAACTTCAAGAATCAAGATCAAAACAAATATTTCAGAAATCATCTAACTAAAGGATTATAATTAAGCGATGTATCAAAAATATTTTTGATAACGTGACGGAAAAAATATGTTAGAAGTAAGCTAGAATTATTCGTCGTTGCATAATTATGTTATTTAAAACATACCTTTTAAGTGATACCCATAAAATTTCCAAAGGAAAATATATAGGGATTATTACAAAGGGATTACTATAATTTAAATTTACGCGACTCATACACATTTTTAATAGCAGATACATTAATTTGATTAACGCGTTAACAATTTGCTGTAATATATAGAAGTACCTGGATAACCGAAGGTGTCCGTTATTTTAATTTAATTGAAACCTTGCTAGGTCTATTTATCGCCCTCAAATCCTTAGATATTACATTTTATGTAAATCGTCCGAGGTTTTTTTTAAAATAAAAGTTGCCTTAGTTACTAATTGTAACATTAGCTATCTAACAGTTAAAGCCCCGTCAAAGTAACAGACAGACAGACGGACTGACAGAAATTTAATTTTTTTTTTTCTGTATGTACCGTATATACTTTCATATGTATTTAATGAAAAGAAATTTAATTTATCTGTATAGAATAGAATATAGATAAAACATATTTTATAGGTAATACATATTTTATATGCAGGTTCTCATGATGATCAGAATAACACTTCGCTCCATAGTAAGTCAGCTGGTCCCTCCCTCGCTATTGTAAACTAGGATTGACGTCCAAACAATATTGCCAGCTTCACATCTGCTAACTAACAAGAAAACGATTTAACATTTAGTTCCCCGAGGGGCAGTTAGCTATTTATAATTTTACTAATATTGTTTGTAAAGTGAAGGATATAATTAATTTTTAAAATATTCCATTGGGACTATTTTAATACTAGAAAGTACTCACTTTGATGTTTTATAAATAAGCTTTTCTGGTTTAAATTTATTTTTCTAAATTCTGTAAATAATTGCAATAACGTAGGCTGTGGTACCGGCTAACTTGCGCTATGCATGGCAAATTAGATATTAATTTTCTGGTCTAAGGTATGCATGTTTCTGTTATTTGGTGTTCTAACTATACTTATTATAAATGTTACCAATTTTTTGGGTGGACCATCAGATTGAAAATTTGCTCAGCATAATATAGGGAACGTGCTTTACGGTGAAGGAAAACATCGTGTGGAAACCTACATATTTCTGAGAAGTAATTCAAAGACGTATGTATAGTGCCTGAGACGGCGATAGACTCACCATCTGTCACGTTGGCACTTAATCATCTTCGGTGAAAAAGTGGGTGTTGTGATTACAACACCTCTGCCTACCCCTTCGGGGTATACAGGCGTGAGCAAATGCATAATATAGGGAGCCGGTCAGTAAAATGTCAAGTCTTTTGGCATCCTTAATCCGTTACACAATATTTATAATATGATTCGTTGCAGAAAATGGTAAAATTTGGCATTCGAACCCACGATCCTCCAACGAACCGCTGAATTATTTCAAAGAATAACTAGAATTGTTCCGACACTTGGAGCATTTGAACAATCCAACTGATTTGATTGAATCATATACAAATCACATCTAAACAGATAAATTAAATTAAAGTGTCTGTTTGTAATTCCAAAATTACACCTTTTGTATAAATGTAAACACAGTATTGACAAAGAAAAACATTTATTTTTTTAATTTTATCTGTAAGTCCGTCTGTCTGTCTATCTATCTATCTGTTTGTTCCGGATAATCTCCGAAACGCCTGGACCCATTTCAACGGGACATTCACTGGCATATAGCTAATGTTACAAGCAGTAACTTAGGCTTTATTTATTTAAAAAACAAATTAGGGTTCGGCGAATTAAAGCATGAAACTAAGTCTACGCGGGGGAAACCAAGGGGAAACAGCTAGTTTGACATAAATAATCAAAACATGCTGTATTTACTCCAAACTCTATACTGGTCAAACAATTCACTGGACGCTTATACTCATTGAACAATTTGCACAAACAAGAGTTCATACCCGTTTTGATTTACTCATGTTGATTGAACGTAATGAGCCGTTTATATTTTGATTTGCTTTTACATGTTGACGGAATGGAGTGATAACAGGACATTCGGCAAGTGTCTATTTATAAATTCCCTTTTCACGACCAAACTGCTTGGACGATATATAATTAATATGCAACTCTGTTATAACGAGATTTATATTAAAATAGGCACCAAATAAAATTAATGCATAAAATTGTGTTGTATGTATAATGGCGGCAAGAAGAGATGAGAGAGACCGTGCTCATAAACAAGAAGTAGTAAAAAATTTACATAGACAAAACAAGGAAACAGTGAGGCGATTACATTCTAGTGAGCCAAACAATGCACAGATGTAAAATATATATTTAACACTGCTCAAGATTTGCTAAAATTGTATACTCTTTAGACTCCCAGTAGGGACATTAAAACTGATCTGAAGAGGTCACGGGTAGAATCTAGTGCTCGAATAATGACTCCAAATATTCATAAAATATTTTGTTCAATAATGGTAAAATCTGGTGAGACTATTATTAAGAAAGACACTTAGAAAGTAGATGATCTTTATGTGGTATAAATTGAAAGCAACTATTTCCATTCAACATTATTTTCTCTGTTTGAATGCACCATTCTTTTGACGTTATAGATGCGATTTCTAATCACATCCTCTACATGTGATGTTGAACTGCGATGGGTTCATAGTTCAAAAAATCCATATTATAATTAGAGATAGTAAAGAGAAGTCAACGTTTTGTAACTTATCATAATCCCCAGAGAAGCAAAAACAGTAACACCTACAATGAATAATTTTTTTTTACTTTTTCAAAAAGTATTCCTTGTAAGCGTCATTCAGTGACACTCACATAGGCATTTAAATAATTATTGTTGTTGAGAGTTTATCCGCAACATGGATCTGTTTTCGTTGCGCGTACTACACCAGTAACGGTTTAATTTTTTCGTGCTGGAAATCTCAATCTATAATAGGTAAATATTGTATCATCATTTGCTCATGTAAATAAAAACCTACGTAACATGGGATATGGCAAAAATCGCATTTTGATCTCACATTAATGGATATTTCCAAAAACATTTATAAATTGTCAAAAACTATGGACTGTACATTTTTCATTTACATAAGCTTATTCCCGGCAGAAACACAACACTACCCTAAGTAGCATTATTTGACTGCGATCTTAGTAAGGCAGTGTTCATCTACCCCTATCACGAGTTTGCCACCGTTTTCGTAAACTATACTCGCTAGCGTCACTCGCAATATTTTTATGAGATACGCAATATTTAGTTCTTCACGTCACTAGGTGTGGCTGCACAATTTCTCATACAAATATTCGACGGTGGCAAACCCGTGATAGGGATACAGTCCCCTAGTACGTCCGAAATTTGAACAGGAGATTCCCTTATGCCTCAACTCTTATCTTTCTATCCAACATACTTTGTTTTTTAAATGCTACTATTAATACAAAGTTCTTTGTTCTTCGCCGTGATGAAGTACTTATAGTGCATCATTTATCTTGTAGTGGGTATACGTCGATATAAATGTGGGTAGGTTTGTAGGAGTGAAGTGTCATCGGTTCGATGCAAGTGGTATCGGCCCCTCTTTGTGTCGTAATGACGACACCGAGTCGGTCACCACACGTTTATTAGTGTATTGTGGATGATTTATAGTTACTGGATGTGACTGGAATTGTATTAGGGGAAGAAATTTACTTGGATGATTTTTTCATCAGTGTTCTTATTACGATGGAGAGCATTCAGAAAGAGAGCCGTCGCTGGCGCAGATATATTGAAATGACACTTCGATTAATTTGTAACACATTTGTGCGTTACATTAAGAATATAGTACTTGGCGGTTGGTGGGGGAGCAGAATACAGTTTTGACATTCACATCTTGTCCACGACGAGTCTTTTTTCTAAAGAGTTTCAATATACTTTTCGTTTATAGCGTGTGAAAGCTTGTAACAGATCAGTAAAAAAAGGATAATTAAGTATCTTTATAAGCTAAACAGGATTTGTTTGCCAAAAATTAAACCTCGAAGCTAGGATTAATAATTAACTGGATCCAAAGTTCTGGTTGGTTTGACAAAACTTGGTTTTGAAAACTCTGATATTCACCACACATAGTCGTTATTCTTTTTGGTATATATATAACTAAAAGAGAATCTCTACATCGTGATTTAGAAAAGCACAGCGCCATCTCGTGTACAAACACGAAAGTACTTAGTTACAAAATAAACTACGTTAAACAGACATTGTTACCTCATCCAGTATCTTTTGGTCCACAAACAGCTAAGTCACCTAGACCATCCCCTCCTGTATTGTAGCTTTGATCTCAAACACCGTGTTTTGGTTTCGACTGCAGGGGCGGTATCGATGTCTGGCGCAATTCGACTCTATGGACGGATTAATTCTTTATAGTATGGAAATTTTGGGGTCGTTTTGAATGTTTTGATGCCTTTGGTGGACGCAATTAGTCTGTTGAAAGGGTTTACAATTTGGTATATGAAATAAACTTATCGACTTTTGATTTATATTGTATAAATTAGAAAACGTTTTTTAAAAGTGTAATTACCGTATTGTATTTCTTGCCAGGCACTTCTCAGTAAAAGCAACCTTCCAAACCAGGTGGCAGCATGTATAATCCTGTATAATCATGTCGTTCTGACGATTTGAGAATACTTTGTAAAAAGTCCAATCAAATAAATATACATACATACATATTCTCACGCCTGTATTCCGCGAATGGGTAGGCAGAGGTGTTGTTATCACAACACCCACTTTTCACCGAATTTGTTTAAATGCCAACGTGAGAGATGGTGAGTCTATCGCCGTCTCAGGCACTATACATACGTCTTTGAATTACTTCTCAGAAATATGCAGGTTTCCTCACGATGTTTTCAGCACGTGGTGTGAAATCACTGTACATAAGTTTTTTAGAAAAACTCATTGGTACAGGTCCCGCTGGGATTCGAACTTCCGTCGCTTGCGTAGCAGGCAACTGCTCAAACCCCGAGACCACCACGGCTCTTTTGAAAATGGAACTTTAAACATTATTTCTTGATATAATTTAACCCGATAGTAAGCAACTTTACTTTATTTCGAGTAGAAGAGCGGTTAAATGATCAACCAGGTTTACTTTAGCACAATGCTTCAAAAGAGCAGTCATCATATTGAGAGCGTGGATCTATTGAGTTTTTTTTCAGGCAAGAAATGTTAAATATTGAAGTTGGAAGAATGAATATGTAGTAAATACAGTGTACTAAGATTTTTGTATTCCCTTCTCTGCTCCCTAAGAGCCTAAGAGCTATCACTATAAGATTGATATCAGATAAATATACCTTAACCTTTTAAAGGCACTCAGTGCATCTTGTTCAACATATTTTTTCAATTAACGCCCTTATCTTATCCTTTTCATGTTCCAAGTATACTTGTAGATACTTATTTCAACCATAGAGCAGTGTCTCAAAATAAATAGTTACAAAAGGTCCGCTTAATTTTCGTCTTCTTATGCCTAACGAATTACTGTAAAGTAGTTCTTCTCTTGTAAACATGGAATTAGAACAAGTTTAATGTACCAGCTATTCTGGGCTTGAGCATCATATTTAGAAATGAAAGTTTTGGTGAAATTCAATCCAAGATCCTCGTCACAAATTAGACGTTTTAAAGACATTTTATTGACAGACCATCATCGACTAATACAATATTATAGTAAGGTTTTTAATTAAATGCCTGTAAGTGCACGTTTCAGTATACATGCGCCGGTTTCTACCAAATGATGGGAGTCTAAGCTATGTCCTACTAGTACGCCTGTCTATTTTGGATAAATAAAGAAATCGGATCTTCTGTTACCTTTTTTGCTCTTCCACGCAGTTGGGAGAGACGGACCCATCATAAAGTCAGTGACGCATGCGTTCGGCAGAGCGTGACGGGAGAGGTTTAGGAAATGATCGTGAGGGAAAAATATGTACGAATGATGTTACATTAATGTACGTGGAGTGGAGGGAAGGTGTATTTTTTATATATTATAGTGTGTGATGGATCGTTATTTCACGGTTTGTTTTGTTATTGCTTGTCATTTTACGCTGAGGGTGGCATAGGATACGGGCAGAATTGTTCAGTAGTTAATTTATTCAGTATTCAAAATATCTTTATTTCATTAGACTTCTTACAAAGTACTTTCAAATCGTCAGAATGACACAAAAATACATTATACATGATTATAAATGTTACCACCGGGTTCAGAAGGTAGCTTTTGTTGAGAAGAACCCGGCAAGAAACCCAACAATTACTCTTTTAAAAAAAAATATATTATACAATGTTTTTGGTTACAGTACTTATATCTCATGAATATAAGCCCATGGACACAGTTCAAATGGTCAATTGATAAATAAGATAACTGAAATATTACAAATATTTGTGAGCATGGCAAATTCCAGCCAGTCAAAGATCAAACTAAGATTAATTAATTGTAGCAAAAGTACAGTGCCAATGGGATTATTTACAATAATTTTCCCACAAAGATACATCCCAGGCTTCCTTATCACAAATATAATCACTTACAGTATAATATCCTTTTTTGAGTAAAACTGCTTTAATTTATTTAACCTATTATAATATAATTTTAGCGTGTTCAAAGTTCAAATTGATAAAGAAGTTCCTATCGTCCAAGCCTAAATTTGTAAATGGTAGCAAATTAACCTAAGTTACCTTTAAGAATGTATTTGAGTGAGTGTTCCAAGTGTCCCTTATATTGAATGTTTTTGATTTGCTTACCAACGCCTGCATAATTCACTGCAGAGCAAGCAATCGTCATCATAAAAGGAATATTTATAATAGACTATGCTCATACCAGCGGGTCCTGTATCAATAAGTTTTTCTAAAAACTTATGTGCAGCGATTTCACACCACGTGCTTTACGGTGAAGCAAAACGTGGTGAGGAAACCTACATATTATGCCTGTGAAGTAATTCAAAGACGTATTAACATTGAATCAGACGGCGATGGAATCGCCGTCTGTCACGTTGGCATTTAATCATATTCTTTCATCAGTTTCTTCACGATGTTGTGAAATCACTGCACACAAGTTTTTAGAAAAACACATTGGTACAGACCCTGCTGGGATTCGAACTGGCGACGTTTCGGAAGTTCGCCCGAGGCCACCACGGTTTCTGATACATAGTACTACTAAACCGCAGTTCCCGTTCTGCTGGGTTCAGAAGGACAAGACGAGAATGAGCACCTTAATATATACTGCGTAGTTGACCGCTTCCATTACTGGACTCCGAGAAACCAAAAGTCCTGCGGCGAAGGTACAATCAAACTGCAGTAATGATTCCTCTCTGTAATAAAAAAAGCAGAGATGTAATACGTCTACAGTTATATAAAGACGAGTGTTAGTAACCATAGTGACATACCTTTTACGTCCCTACGGATGAAGGCGTAAATGTTTTTTATTTGATTTTGCATCCAATTTGCTCGCGCCAGAAGCGGTGCGGGATTACTGTGTATCACCCTTGTAATTGTAGGTTTCTCCATAATTTAAGCCTGGGAATGAGGTGTGGAGGAATTTTCGTGTGGTATATGTCGTTCTCCTGGAAAAGTACCTTTGCTGGATTAGTTTTATACGGTGTACGTTAGTGAAATTGAATTTGTAAAATTAAATTCATCATTATAATTTTTCTTCGATTTTGTTATTCTATTCATTTTTATAATTTTAGTCTGAGTGGTGGGCGTGGGGTTCGGTGAAATGTGGGTGTTGTTGTTGCAACACCTTCTGGGATGGCGTTAGCATATTTTTATTTATAATTTTTGGCACAGCTCTTACCTAAGAAAAATAATATATTAGATAGATCATAAATATATTAGACTTGATTATATATTAAGTTAAAGTAACACAATAAACATTAAGAAGTTCTTTAAACTTCTATCATGAATAATAATTCTAAGATCCATGTTTATTTTTTAAATTTGATTCTATAAGCATATTTATTCAGCAGACTAAGATTCCTAGACATCAGTCTTCACAAGAACACACAACAATATTAATATAGAACGCATGTGTGTCGTCTCTAGTATTGTTACAAATTGCCGGCTCATAGTGACGTGTCGCCACCTGAGTCCCGATTAATTGCTGAAGATGGATGTACCATGCTTGGTGGTAGGAGGATGGTAGGGGGGCTGGAAACTCATATCTAAGGAAATAACAGATTTCTACTTTTTGAAGCAAATTATTAATGTTGTACTTCAACGTAGTACTTCTTAATATGATCATAATTTACACATGGATTTGATTTTGAGTACACATACATAGTTATACCCATGCCTGTATCCCATGGGGGAAGGCAGAGACCACCGTTTGCCACATCCTACGATCCTTATTTTTCGCTTCGTCCACATTCATCGGTGAAATGTGGGTGTTGTAGTTACAACGGCTTTTTTTTTTTTTTTTTTACATGGGGAATCCATTTCGGATACACACTCACTGCGGGGGCAGGGAATCCTCTGCTAACCCTTTGGGGAACTTCTGGGATGATATTACAATATAATATTCCAAAATTATGAGAACATAACTTTTTTAAGATCGGCTTAAACAAGTACATAGTTGATAAACAGGATAATTAAATTGTAACTCTGCCAATATAGTGAAAACGGAAATTTATTTTACGAAAAATAAAGTAATTTTGACCGAACTTGGCAATAATTGAAGAGAAAGTAAGTAAATTCAAATTAAGATAGTACCTTTATGAGTCGTAAGGAACATATCTTCATTGCATACTTCAATATAAACAACGGGTTTTATTACGTGCGAGGCCTTACTATCAACTGTCATTGGTTACTCGACCGGGTGAGAGTGACAGTGTCTGTGGTGACATTATGATGCTTTTTCTTGCTCAGGAGGATGTGGGCACCTTGAGGAGCGACAGCATCTCTTGTTACGTCTATTTTTGATATAGTTGAAATATTAGTTTTTGCCGTGGGTCGCAGAGAGAGAACGAAAGATATGTGCCATGGAAGTGGGAGGACGCGAAGTAAGCTGCAAGCAGCAAGGAACGTTTTGATTTTTCTTGTATGTCGTGAAGTTTGCTTTGGACGTGAACGATACTTCAGATACATGTGTGTATGATCATCATCATCATCATCCTCCTGCCCTTATCCCATGATATTTCCATTTCTCATATCTGTATTCACTTGCTTTCTAGCCACAATCTTTCGCACAATCGATCCATCGTTTCTTAGTCTTTTTCTCCCCTTGTAATCATCCTTGAAAAATGAACAATACCTTTATCAAATCCTCAAAATATATATATATATGTATGAATACTTATGTGGTTATAAAATGTTGATTTTTGTCTAGAAAGTTAAAACGGAAAGGTGAATCTGGAGGGCACAGCTAGTGTCACAATGAGAGTTGATAGTACGGCCTCAGAGCAGAGCTACCGTATTTAAACTTTCATTCGTAAAATACGTTTTTATTAACACATCAAGGCTTGGCATCTGCTGTGGAATGACACTATTATTTTGGACATGAAAAAATATATAACATTTAGATCGAGTCTTCACTTAAATATTTAAATAATTTAAGGATAAACATTTAGAGTAACCAAGAGTGGATCAAAAGCGGCATATGTCGATTAGTTTTATAAAACGAATAGCATAAAAACTTTTTCGAAATTATTTTCTTGATTATTTTTTCACCAGTAGTTACGTGCAATGAAGAAGGTTTCCTTAATAAGCTGATGATAACTACCTGAACTTTTTTTCCAAGTAGTTTTATTATGTACTTACGGTTAACAGAACTGAAGAAATCTTAAGACATATTTAATAATGTAATCAGTGAGCATAAAAATACTCTATGACAATAAAAATCCAAAATATGAAACCATCAAGAACGGCAGACTGTTAGCAGATGCACAATTCCACCGACCCTTTAACACCACAAAGGAAGGTGTGATCATTTGGCATCGTAGGGTGCCCCGAGCCCTCAAAGATTCAAATTGAAAGCATGTCTCGATGGCGGCGGGGCTCAATTAATACGAACCTGCTTGTGGTGATTTGTGGTTCGTATGTAGGTATCTGTACTTATCTCTTATAATCTTTATTATTTATACCACTAATGAACATGGTTGGGACAGTAAGTCATCACATGAAACGTCTGTCATTACAGGATTCAGTTTTGATGCAAAGCTGAAGTTTGTTTGTTAGCTTGAATGCGGTAATCTCGAGAACGACTGGTCTGATTTGAATTCATACATACATACATATGCTCACGCCTGTATTACCCGAAGGGGTAGGCACAATACCCACTTTTCACCAAAGATGCCAACGTGACAGATGGTGAGTCGATCGCTGTCTCAGACTTTACATAAGTCATTAAGTTACTTCTCAGAAATATGCAGGTTTCCTCACGATGTTTTCCTTTACCGTAAAGCATGTGGTGTGAAATCACTGTACATACGTTTTTTAGAAAAACTCATTGGTACCGGTCCCGCTGGGATTCAAACTTGCGTCGCTTGCGTAGCAGGCGACTGCTCAAACCCACCACGGGTCTGATCCACTGATTGAAAAATTCTGTGTAAGATAGCCCAATGATTAAAGGAAGGCTTAATATAATCACAATCTTCCAATCAAGTCTTGCTAAAATAATGAAACGACCTGACCAATTTGAATATAGTTTTCTATTGCTCTGGTACATGGGTGGAATAACAAACCAAAATAAATATAGAGAGTGTCTGCAAGATTCTGACCTTTGTAATTTTATATAGGCTGTCTCCATTTAATGGGATCGTTCTTGCAAGTTTTAGGTCCATATCCTGTGGAAGTTTCTTGCGGGCTTTTGGGTCGTAAGCAACTTCGAAAAATCGAAAACATTTTTTAAAGTTATTGAATGAACATTTCTATAAAAGTATATCTATAGAATTACAATTTAAAAGCATGATCTCTAATTTGAAATCAACGGTAAAATAGACATTGAAGTAAGTACTCAAAAATTCACACTACCTACACGCAAAAAGGTTCAATATTGCATGACAGCACATGATAACTCACCGCGGACTCTACATTCGAGATTCTTTCAAATAGCACGTTGTATCCAAAGCATGATAATGTGCAGTGATCAGCCGTGTACTGTTGTTTGGCACGCGCGGACGTTCAGTGGCAGGTGGCAGCGATTATGGCAATGTTCACGGTATAAACGACGCACATCGAACGTGGCTTTCTATGGATAATCCAAAAGTCTACTTGTAAATCATCTCACTAACCTATACCATCATCATCTCCCTGGCCTTATCCCATACGTTGTTGGGGTCGGCACTTGATTCAACCCGATGTGGCTGATCACTTGATTTTTATACGAAGCGACTGCCATCTGACCTTCGCAACCCATTTAACGAGGAAAATCTGGGATCTGGGTTAAACCAGTTGTCAGACTATTTTAGGCCTCCGACTGACCTGTAACGATTGCCAAAGATGATAAATTGGCAACCGGGACCGACGGCTTAACGTGCGTCCGAGGCACGGAGGAAACTCGGGCGGTCACCCATCCAATTACTGGCTAGGCTTAGGGTTGCTTAACTTCGCTGATCGAATGATATGCGCAATAGCAACTGTGCCACGAGCTCCTCACTAACCTATACCACAGTACAAATATAAGCTTTCCAAGTGGTAAGGAATCTAGGAACAAATCGTTCAAAATTACACACTCACACAGACGCGTATATCTATGAGATTAAAAGCAGAACGGCCGTTGTGTCAGTAAGAGATTTTACCGACAATATTCAAAACTTCAAAACGATAAATCTACATTATTTAATCAGTAAATAAATAATTTAGAGCCTTGTTGACCTTGAAAACTCATGCTCGTACCGCATGAGTTTTTCTAAAAAAAAATGATATGCAGTGATGTCACACCACGTGCTTGAATACGTGAAGACGTATGTATAGTGCCTGAGACGGTGATGGCCTCACCCTTTGTCACGTTGGCACGTAATCATCTTCGGTGAAAAGTGTGTGTTGTTATTACAACACCTTTGCCTACCCCTTCAGGGAATACAGGCGTGAGCATAATGTAATGTAAAGTAAAAAACACTAGGTACTAAGTTGCTACGACAACGTTACTGTTTTCATTATGTGAATCGAGCTACTGCATTACATTTGGTACCTGACATATCCACTTTAATATCAACAACGTCAACAAAATCCGGCGTGGCATGAAAACAAAAAAAAAACATAAAAATTGTTTTTCATTACCGGTCATTCCGCCACACGTCAGCTTTGTACGCGTCATGCGTGACGAATGCGTCAAGCCGTGTCCAAAATGTGAATGCGTTAAATTGATTGGACTACATAAGGGATGGAATTGATAATTTATATTTATATGCCGCGGATGGCTAGCGTTAAAAGGGGATTAATAACCCTTTACTTTTAGGGTTGCACTGACAAATTACGAAGCATCCGTTTTTGAAGTAGGCATTGGAAGCTCCATAACTCCAAACTCGAGTATATTTTAATTCGAGGAGCCCTAATTATTTTTTTAAATAAAATTATTGTAAATTACTCCTTGCAATCATTATCATCGCCCTGGCCTTATCCCATACATTGTTGGAGTCGGCCCTTGATTCAACCGGATATGGCTGATCACCTGATTTTTATACAACTGCCATCTGACCTTCGCAACCCCTTTAACGAGGAAAATCTGTGATCTGGGCTAAACCAGTTGTCAGACTATTTTAGGCCTCCGACTGACTTGTAACGATTGCCAAAGATGATAAATTGGCAACCGGGACCGACGGCTTAACGTGCTCTCTAGGTACGGAGGGAACTCGAGCGGTCACCCATCCAATTACTGGCTAGGGTTAGGGTTGCTTAACTTCGCTAATCGAATGATATGGGCAATAGCAACTGTGCCACGAGCCCTTCCTTGTAAATTACTCCTTGTAATATTAACTATTAAAAAGCGTCTTCATTTAAATGTGATGATGATGATGATGGAAATGGTCAACTACGCAGGATATATCAAGGTGCACAGGTGCACGCGCAAAATACAGGTGCTCTCTCATCTTGTCCTTCTCAGAAAGACTCAGACGACTTCAATCAGATGGACTAGTATCAAGGTGAAGGTCAGTACAAGGGGTTACAAGGGGTCAGTACTTTCTCACATTTGAATGTAATAGTTAAACAAAACACATCATCAATGCAAATCGATATAACTCTTTAATTCTATCAAATGACAGTCGTTACCATAGCATTTGAACACAGACGCGAGCTTGAACAACGAACCAATTATTCGTGAGCTCTTTAAAACCAATTAATATTCCATTGATCTCACAGACCCCTTGGGCGCCCAAATCCCCTATAATAACATATGGGGACAAACTCAGGTGGTGGTAATGGATTTTTTTTCGACGTTTGAGCGATATCCGTCAATTTTGCGATTGTTAACGATATTGGTTTTCGCCGATTGGTGATTGAAAAGGGGATGTTGTTGGAAGCCGTCAAAAATGTGGTGCTTTTTTGATTAAACATCCGTAAAACAGCTGGAGTCAAAGAGGGTTTCGTCGTGATCATGATAAAGAGTAGTTTGATGATATGAGTGCTATGGGTGATGATAGATGATAGCATCATTATGTTTGTAATGATGAAGGAACTGATAAAACACAATGCGAAGGCGGTTTAAGAAGAAGACCAACAAGGTCGTGACACAGTAAAAATATAAGATTACTGCAAGCAGTAGGGAATCTAGTAACAAATCGTCCAAAATTACACACTCACACAGACGCACCTACGAGATAATAAGAGGCCCTGGCGTGTTGTCAGTAAGGGGTGTCACGTCGCGTTTTACAGACACTTTATTAAATTCTGATAATATCCCACGATACAACGAACGTTCTTATTTAAAAAAAAAATATTGTGTATTCCATACTGCTTACTAGGCTTATACTTATACTGTGGTTGCGATATGCTGTGATATTACTAAAAGATGGTGATAAAGTTAACAGGTACCCTGACGTACCACGAAGACAGTTGTGTAAGATAATAATGCAATACTTTCTAACTGTAAGGCTAGTCGCACACAATATTACTGTCAATAAAGTATTATCAATATTCACTTTATTGACAATATTATTAAAGCTAGCCTAAAGAAAGAGACTGTAGCTTGATGATATAATTCGTGGAATAATGTTAAATACGACACATTTATTTAAAACCCACCCTACTACGATGCATTCCCAAACTAAACAGGGGCGGATTAAGACGTCGACACATAATTTTTCAATTTGCCGAGTTAAAACGCGTTTAGGAGATTGATTAATAAATCTTCAGACGTGGGGAGTTTATTGAGTTAAGATTCCCTCACTGTTTCTCCCCTGAGGATGATCCCAGACTATCGTGATAGTTACGCGTAAACATTTGGCCGTTTGGCTGGTTTTGCAAGTCATTATTTGAGTAAATTCGTGTAGTGAGACTATTATGACAAGTTTTTCTTTGGTTTGTGATCAATTGTGATCTTTGAATCCAAATGTTTCTTTTCTAATTAATTCTTCTTTTCTTATTATCAATTATATCCGAAAAGAGGAAACCTGTGTATATCTGAGAAGTAATTCAAAGACGTACGTATAGTGCCAGAGACGGCGATGGACTCACCATCTGTCACGTTGGCACTTAATCATCTCCGGTAAAAAGTGGGTGCTGTTATTACAACACCTCTGGCTACCGTACTTAGGGGAATACAGGCATGAGCATTATATTTAAGTATGTATGTGTTTTGCAATGGGCCTATTTGAAAAGAAGTCGGGAAATGGAAAAAAGTCGTGACGCTCATGGAGAGTCATGCGCAATATCATGGTGTGTTTATACCTTATGGTTGTACTGAGTTGGGACTTCAAGCACAGTATACACATGAAAGTTTACTAAAAGCAGTATCGAATATGGGAACAAACCGTTCGAAATGACACACTCTCTCATACATATTAACAAGATTATAAGCGAAGGCATACTGACAATAAGGGGTGTCACGTGGTCGCCAATTATATGCCGATTATATGATTGTATGTGCTATCTTCGTGTTTTACATAAACTCCTAAAAAAATTTTCCTAAAAAATTCCTATTCCTAATTCCTAAAAAATGAAAATTACGACATTTCGTCATTACTTTGACAGTAAATAAAGGATTAATTTATAAATATTTAAGAGTGACAACCCTAACGCTCAATGGAGCATACGTTCTTATTTCAAAACTCCGTACTCCGTAGTTTTACCAGCGCAAAGTTAATTTCAAGTGCGCCCCGCGGAACCCTTATGTTTTTTAAATAATAATAGCTTATGGTATTCCTTGTATATTAGTTATCTGCCAGTGAAAGTTCCGTTAAAATCGGTCAACTGCCAAAGTCCCGTTAAAATCAAGCCGACAGACAGACAGAAAAAAAAATATACAATAACATTTTTTTTATCAGTACCTGCCGTATACTTTCATATGTATTTAGTGAAAAGCCGTTATTTTGACATTACAAACAGACACTTCAGCTTTATTTATGCATGAATATGTATGTATAGAGTTAGGTCTCTCTTCCATACTGCTTTGTAATAACGTTCTTTAGGTACCCATATAAAGGGTATTCGTTCTGAAATTGAAATATGTTTTAGTGAACTAAATATCAGAATTCAGAACGATATATTGTTCGGATCTTAACATACCCATAATATGATTCAAAAGGGCAAATATTTCTATTACAAAATTCCGTACAATGGTTTAAAGTTTAGTAATAACGTGCATCCAAAAACGTTATTGTGTTGTCGACTATTTCTTTAATAATGTGCACAGTTCCATGATATTATTAAACTGACCCCATAAGTACGTATGTATACTGGGGATAAAAGGAATACTTTGGGCTCATTCCCTATTTATATTACTCTGGTTAACATTGAACACATTGTTATCAACATTTTCATTGGTTTGTTGCATAGTTAATTAGTTCGGGAAAGCTAATTGTTATATCGATTTACGGTATAAAATTGTTATAAGCAAGCGCACAAAACATAAGTATGTAATTTTCGAAAAAAATAAGTAACCACTTTGCAGAGATACCAGAGTAAAACCTTTTTACATAATAATTTTCAACGTTTTATATTTGAAAAAGAAATCAGTGTGTACATATTTGCATACAGTATATATACATTTAGGTACAGTCTGTTTGTATTTCCAAATAATAATAAATACGGTACTGACCAAAAAAAAACAATTTTTATATTATTTCATTGTCTGTTTCGGCTAAACTCGGAAACAGCTGGACCGATTAAAACGGGACTTTCGCTGACAGATAGCTGATGTTTCAAGGGGTAACTTATTCTACTTTTATTAAAAAAACAATTGATTTCTGCGAGCCATCCATGGGGCACAGCTACTTTAAAATAAAGCGATGAAAAAACTACATTTTAATGAGTTTCTTGTCGGACTTCCTCCTAAGGCTAGTTTCCGAACTGGTGGTCATTTCTTCGACGTTCGTAATCGCCTAAACTGAATAAATCATTCATTCCCAATGTTTGAGTTTTATTGTCTTTTGACAATCAATTGAATTTATACAACATACATACCAACGTGACAGATGGTGAGTCGATCACCGTCTCACACACTTTACATACGTCATTGAATTACTTCTCAGAAATATGCAGGTTTCCTCACGATGTTTTCCTTCACCGTAAAGCACGTGGTGTGAAATCACTGTACATAAGTTTTTTAGAAAAACTCATTGGTATAGGCCCCGCTGGGATTCGAACTTGCGTCGCTTGCGTAGCAGGCGACTGCTCAAACGCCGAGGCCACCACGGCTCTCACGGAATTCATACAAATGCTATCAATTACTCAAAAATAAACATTTTTCTACTAAAGTAGAATTTTATCGTATCCAGAAGTTTGGACAGTAAGAGGCAAAATAGTCGACTCCCACTTGACCGGTTTTTATTTACCAAGGTGCTACACCCTCCCATTCAACCCTCGCTACATCTTCAAAATGTTTAATTTGCGACAGTGTTAATTAATCTGAGTTTGTCTTGTTGATTGCTTCGGACCAATTATAAGTTTCAACATGTGTTTCTGACGTTGATTTGTAGATGACAGGAATTCTTTGCCAGTCTTCAAGGCACACTTGGTGTAATCTTAAGGCTTCTTTAGTCAAGGATTGAAACAAGTGATAAGGGCTCGGGGCTCGGAACAAGAAGTTAAGAAATGTTTACGGAATCCAACGTATTATTTACTAGCTGTGGTTTCACTCACGTAGATTTAAGTTTATTCCCGCGGAACTCTAAATGTTTTTTTTTAATAAAAGTTACTCCTTGTAACATTAGCTATCAGCCAGTGAAAGTGCCGTTGAAATCGATCAAGCCATTTCAGAGATTACCCGGAACAAATAGACAGAAAGACAGAAAGACAGATTTTTTTTTCTAAAATTTGTTTTTTTTGTTTGTATAGATATAGATTTAGAAAATCTCACCAATGTAATCTATACATCTATAAATAAAATTGAAGGGTCTGTTTGTAATTCCAATATAACCGGTTTTCACTAAATGCATATGAAAGTACCTATATACGATACTCATATAGAAAAATCAATTTTTTTTTCTCACTTTGTCTGTCTGTCTGTGCACTAAATACATATGAAAGTATATACGGTATTCACGTAAGAAAACCAATTAAAATGAAAAATCTATGTCTGTCTGTTAATCACGGAAATGGTTGGACCGATTTTAGCGGGACTTTTATTGGCAGATACCTGATGTTTCAAGGAGTAATTTAGCCTACGTTTATTTAGAAAAAATATTAGGGTTCCTAAATAAATCATCTCATCAATTATCTATCGGGGCACAACTAGTAAATAAGTACATAAATGATTAAGAAGTCACAAAATAACACTCAAGAGTACCGGGCAGTAGCTTGTAATAAATCGATTCCATCTTCTCGTCGATATGAAGAATGATCCCCATGCTCTATAATATTTTTCTTAGAGCTAAAGAAATTAGGAGAAGCAAACAGGGGAGCCCGCAGGAAAGTTCGCCGAACTTGTTAATAACTTAGAGTAAATAATACGTAGAAGTGCTACTCAGTTGCTTTATACTAAATATACTTTTGATGAAAATTCTGACAGCTGTCATCGAAACCGAAGTAATGTTTCATTTGTCAATGTTTAAACTAATAATAAAGCATTAACTTGAATCATCATCATCTGCCTGGCCTTATCCCATACATAGTTGGGGTCAGCACTTGATTCAACCCGATGTAGCTGATCACCAGATTTTCATACGAAGCAACTGTCATGTGACCTTCGCATCCCCTTTTACGAGGAAAATCTGTGATCTGGGTTAAACCAATTGTCAGACTATTTTAGGCCTCCGACTGACTGTAACGATTGCCAAAGATGATAAATTGGCAACCGGGACCGACGGCTTAACGTACTCTCCGAGGCACGGAGGGAACTCGGGTGGTCACCCATTCAATTACTGGCTAGGGCTAAGGTTGCTGAACTTCGCTGATCGAATGATATGTGCAATAGCAACTGTGCCACGAACTCCTCTTTTAGTTTTAACTTGAATATAATACAATAAAAAGACAAATATAAGCCATGGTGGCCTTGAGGTTTGAGCAGTTGCACGCAAGTACAAATCCCAGCGGTGCCTATAGCAATGAGTTTAAAAAAAATAAAATTATTTACATTGATTTCACACCACGTGCTTTACAGTCATGATACAGACAGACAGACAAATGAAAATGATAAAAATCACGAATATTTATTTTTTTTCAAGTTTGTTTGGGCGTCCATCACGTGGGCAACGCAGCTGGGTTTCGGATATCTGTAACTGTTTATTCTTTGGATACCGTGCTATTTCGCGGGAAACAAAAACTATATTCCGTAATTGATTGACGAGCACAAAATTACTTGGCAATATCACCCCGCAGTGGGTTTACATTAACACCTAGTTATTAGTTGTATGTTTGTTTATATAAGGGAGTAATACCGTAATATTGGGCAAATGCATAACCCTTCGTTTATACGTCTTATAAAAGCATTTTCCAAGCTTTAAAAGATAAAAAAAGATATATTTATAAAACTTGGACACATCACGGACCCAACTATGAGCTCTTATTGCAATGATAGTTCAGCTGTTTGACAGTTACAGATGTATACATGTCATATACATCTGTCTCACAATATGAGTCGAGCTTTTATGCCAATTGGAGCTCTCGGTAAGATCTCAAATATCTTTGGAAGAGAAAATTGTGAATACAGAAAAAATCTGATCATAAATAACATGTTAAAAATATTTTCTTTGATTTAGTTTCGGATGCTAAACAAATAAATATGTATATATTTATATGTATATATTTATATGTATATATTTATATGTATATATTTATATGTATATATTTATATGCTCTCGCTCGCTTTGTATTTACATTGTATTTAATTAAAAGGAAATATACGATTTTACAACCAATATTGAAATACGTCGTAAATTGACGTCTCGACTTGGTCCCAGCGGAAGATCAGTGATGGTTGTCATCACCGTGACAGCCAGATTATGCTGAGCTGGGTCCAATTCATAACAACTATAATCTATTGTTACGACAAACCTTTTCGCTCCTATATGTATTTTGTTATGAATAAATTTTTTTTTTTTTTTTTTTTTTTTAATATTATTTGAATGATTTAAAAGTCGTAAAAGTAAATGAGCCGTGGTTGCTTCGGGGTTTGAGCAGTCGCCTGCTACGCAAGCGACGCAAGTTCGAATCCCAGCGGGGCCTATACCAATGAGTATTTCTAAAAAACTTATGTACAGTTATTTCACACCACGTGCTTTACGGTGAAGGAAAACATCGTGAGGAAGCCAGCATATTTCTGAGAAGTAATAATCTTCGGCCAAAAATGGGTGTTGTGATAACAACACCTCTGCCTACCGCTTCGGGGAATACAGGCGTGAGCATATGTATGTAAGTATTTAAAAGTAATTTATATTAAATTTGTGTAAATATTTGGATACAGACCAATTGTAGACTTTCCCTTATGCCAAATTCATAATATGGAAAGGCGAACAGCAAAATAATCTTATAATGGTTCCGTTCGAAGCCTTAAAAATGCTGAACAGCGTCTGGAAAGCGTAAGACGTTCATTATTCTCATTTTAAATATTTTATTTACATTATTTTTAATCCGGATTAAATCTCCAGCTAAGCCTCTCTTTGAGTTCCTGCAGAGACGGCTGTCTTCAAGTACATCAGTGGTCACAAGTGGCCATTCCAGTGCGTTCGCGAAAAAGTTTGATTTTTTATTTTTATGAAGAGATTTTAATTCTTTGGTTACTGCAAGATTGTTAAGATAAGAGGTACGCTCAGGTTTGGTGTTAATTCCGAATTTGATGTTACATTTAAAACCAACTGCAAAAGTAAGTAATTATAATATTTTTGTCTTTTTGAAGGCGGTATATTTTTAAGATGTTTGCTTAAACGATTATAGTTCGTCCCTTGCTCACTGTCGTAGTATTTTATCTGTATTTACGCCTACTAGTAAGTAGGTACCAAATTTTCACAAAATTATGCTTTTGTCCTCTAGAAGCCATCTAATATATAAAATTTCTAAGTCACAATGTTAGTTACCATACTCCTCCGAAACGGCTGGACCGATTTGTATCAAATTTTGTGTGCAGATCGGGTAGGTCTGAGAATCGGCCAATCATCTATTTTTCATACCCCTAAATGATAAGGGTGACCACCCCAAAAAATATATGGCAATACAACGTTTGCCGGGCACAGCTAGTTTTTTGTATATTTTTTTTAGTTGATAGAAAGTCCGCTGTGATTGAATTAGAGTGTAATCTGTCACCTCATTAATACGAAAAAAAATTCACATCGCAGACACCACTAAATCAATGTTTATTCGATCGTCGCGTGACCATCAGAAGCATTAATTTGATGCACATTTCATTACATCATAAAACTTGGTCCATAAAACAGCACTTTTCGCCCGATATGGATTTTTCATAGTCCTTTTTTTTGTCCATGCTTTGTAATAAAGAAATCACTTATAAAATGCAGGAGGACATTGGAGGGTTGGCTTCTAAGGCACGATACATACAGGGGGAAAGTTGATCGATCAAAATCATAAAACTTACAGAAAAGTGAAAATATAAATGTACCACCTAGTGTACATGCGAAGTATGATGCATCGTATTTCCGTGTTCGATTTTATGTTAACTACTACTACCCTGCGATTTCACTCGCGTAGACTTAATGTCACGGGAGACACGTGGAACCCTATCTTTTTTTAAATAAAATGTATCCTACGTTACTCCTTGTATAATTAGCTATCCAGTGAATATCTCCGTTTCAGAGATTAGCCGGAACAAACAAACAGACAACAGGTAGAGAATATATATATTTTTTTATATGAATATTATTTCATATGCAGTTAGTGAAAAGTTGTTATTTTGGAATTACAAACAGACACTTCAATTTTATTTATCTGTATAGATATAAGGTAAAGTTAAAAGTATATTGTACCTAAGTATGGATTGAGATATTTATTAAAAGTAAATAAATGAATTGATTAATCTCTTTATATAACATTTAAAACACAGCCTAAATTGCTGATCATAGTCCTGAAATACAGAGGGGTTTTGAGGAATTTCCGAAATTCCACCAGGTTAAATGAGGGGCTGCATTTTTGTGATTTTTTTAATGTCTTTGTCGGTTACGAGCGAAGCTAGTGCTAATAATTTCAATATTAGAACTTGGAGTATCTTTTGCAATTATAGCTTCTATAAAAATGTTACTTCCCTAATTTCCCTCTTGACATTTTTTTCTGTTAGTTCAACAACCTTCACACCCCTAAACACCAGGGGTAGCAAACAACAGGACACTAAGGGAACAAACTCTGCAAGCAAACTCCAGGGGTCGACAATTTCAATCGGCACAGGTCGCAATAGAAGATTAATACTGCGTTCCTTTGTTACCCCTGACAAATAATAGGGCGCCCTTGAAAGGTACGAGACGTTGATGCATTATGGCTTAAGGTTACTCAAGCATTCATACCTTGAATGTTTAGGGACAAAATAAACTTGAATAATAATCCACGGTAAGCTGACAACCCTATACGTAGTAGGATTGTTTGTAATTAAGTTTTCTTGAGGCTGAACTTTTAAAACTAAATTATTTTATAGCACTTTTGAAGGGCTCGGTGGGGCAAATATGATCGATGTGGAATTTCTTAGCTTTGGCATTTAATAACATTTTTATGGCAGGTACTAAAATAAACGTCAAATCAAACAAACGGTAGATGTTCGTACTTATAGTTCCGGAACTACTAGGACCTTAAAAACATACATACATATGCTTACGCCTGCGTTCTCCAAAAGGGTACGCAGAGGTGTTGTAATAACAACACCCTCTTTTCACCGAGGCTGATTAAGTGCCAACGTGACAGATAGTGAGTCTATCGCCGTTTCAGGCACTGTACGTACGGCTTTGAATTACTTCTCAGGCAGGTTTCATCACGATGTTCTCTTCACCGTAAAGTACGTGGTATGAAACAGCATACATTTTAAGAAAAACCCATTTGTGCAGGCTGCTGGGATTGAAACTTGCGTCGCTTGCATAACAGCTCAAACCACACGGCCACCATGGTTCTTAAAGATATATTATTACTAGTTGTGCCCGGCAAACGTTGTATTGCTATATATTTTTTGGGGTGGTCACCCTTATCATTTAGGGGTATGAAAAATAGATGTTGGCGGATTCTCAGACCTACCCGATCTGCACACAAAATTTCATACAAATCGGTCCACCCGTTTCCGAGGAGTACGGTAACTAACATTGTGACATGGGAATGTTATATATTAGAAGTAGCTGAAAAATTTGGTTAATCAATTACCAACGTTAAAATTATCTACAACGAGTACCTACTTACTCTACACCGTAAGTGAGTTACTCAGCTCATTAGAGACACTTTACAGTAATTACGTGTCGATGGGGTTACTTAAGCTTCTAATGTATACTTAGTTACTCCATAATATTATCTTGAAAAACCCATACTTCTGAGTTTTAACCCAAAATTGCTTTTGATCACCGATTCCATACATTCGCTCACCTGTATCCCATGGGGGTAGGCAGAGGCAGCTGTTTACCACTTGCTATACTAACATACTTATTTCGGTTCGTCCACGTAAATGCATCTTTTCAAACACTTCCATTGGAAGTGTCCTCAAACTATACTTTCTGGTAAAAATTAATCAAAATAAAATTCTAAATACATATGCTCACGCCTGTATTCCCCGAAGGGGTAGGCAGAGATGTTCTGTAATCACAACACCCACTTTTCACCGAAGATGATTAAGTGCCGACGACAGATGGTGAGTCCATCGCCGTCTCAGACACTTTACATACGTCACTGATTTATTTCTCAGAAATATGCAGGTTTCCTCACGATGTTTTCCTTCACCGTAAAGCACGTGGTGGGAAAACACTGTACATAAGTTTTTTAGAAAAACTCATTGGTACAGGCCCCTTCCGGGACCATTTTGGTATTAAATTCAATAAATGTAAATATTCCCTACAGTCGCCCACGCCTACATCCCATGGGGGTAGGCAGAGACCATCGTTTGCCACATGCTAATATCCTTACATATCTTCGCTTCCGTCACGTCTTCATACACTTCCTTACATACTTACTATGCTTGCTTATACAGGATTATGAATATTACCATCGGGTTTGGAAGGCTGCTATATTAATCTGACCATGTCAGTTCGATGGACGTCTTCCGCTCACATTTTCTATAAAAAAATCGATGAAGAGTTTAATTTCACAATTTCCATAGCTGGATGCATAGCCGTATGACGTAATAACAATTTCCATAGCTGGATGCATAGCCGTATGACGTAATAACAATTTGGACCGCACTGGCCGCGAGTCAATCAATTTGCCTTACCCTTCCGTGGCGGTATTAAAATAAGCTGATTGTCCCTGCCCGCCATTTCATGCAATAATTGTGAGGTATTTTTTTTTGTAATTGGTTTTCTATTCAATCTATATTATATTATAAAGAGGAAAGGTTTGTATGTATGTTTGTAACAAATTGACTGAAAAATAACTACATTATCACTGATTAATAAAGGCTATATTTTATCCTCGTACTGGGTTGCCAATTTATCATCTTTGGCAATCGTTACAGGTCGGTCGGAGGCCTAAAATAGTCTGACAACTGGTTTAACCCAGATCACAGGATTTCCTCGTTAAAGGGGTTGCGAAGGTCAGATGGCAGTCGCTTCGTATAAACATCAGGTGATTAGCCACATCGGGTTGATACAAATGCCGACTCCAGCAATGTCTGGGATAAGGCCAGGGAGTTGATGATGATTTTATCCTCATGCTCCCACGGGAACGGGAACTACGCGGGTGAAACCACGTGACGTCCGCTGGTGTATCAAAAACTTAGAATATTAATAGATCGCATTATTAATGTAGCAGAACCATGATGGCTCTTTATAAGAAGTTTTTCAATAGACATTTAGGAATGAATGTAATATTTTTTTATATTTAACTAAACTTAACAAACACGGCTCATTTAAAGTTATCTACTTACACTAATAATATTCAAAAGTTTTCCTTGCAAAGGAGATGAACATTCCAAAGAAAGCTACCATCACAGTTAAGTCTCAAGAATTCTTTTAACATTTTGTTCGGACTTAGTTAAGCCGTTGTATTGTGTTCCTTACGTAGTGCCACAGATGATTTAAAAGTACCTATTGTATTATATGCTGCTTGGCATAAAGTGGACACAGTTCCATACGCACCAACGTTTTCATACTGCAGGATCTCAGGATCAAACAGCGTCTGTCTTCCACAGTTCAATCTCGCATTCTCAACTTCTATGGACATGTGTCGCGACGTGGAGACGCGTCCATAGAGCGTCTGGTGGTGCAGGGTAAATCCGAGATGCACGGACCAGATTAAGGCTGTGATGGGTGTTCCTACTATCAACGAATGCTCCAGTAAAGCAGCAGTCCGAAATAAATGGCGCCGTTTTGTTCAGCAAGCTACCAATTCTGACATTACGACCACGACCGCTCTGCCAAGAGTGTAACAATTGAGAAGAATTGTATTATATTGAAGTAGGGCACGTGTTTGATGCTTTCAGAAACAGAAAAATATTCCCACTTATTACCAAATATAGCATTTGGCTAAGTAAGTTGGCTATAGTTGTGTATAAGTTGGTATAGCTAGTTGATATTGGAGAGCCGTGGTGGACTTGGGGTTAGATCAGTCGCCTGCAGCGCAAGCGACGCAAGTTCGAATCCCAGCGGGTCCTGTACCAATGATCGTGAGGAAACCTGCATATGTCTGAGAAGTAATTCAAAGACGTATGTATAGTGTCTGAGACGGCGATGGACTCATCCTCTGTCACGTTGGCACTTGGGCTGTTGTTTTTACAACACCTTTGCTTACCCTTTCGGGGACCCTTCTGGGATGGCGTGAGCGTATTTATTTTTATTTATAATGTAGAGAATTAAATAGTTTTTGTTCGAGTTTAGTCTAGTTCACTAGTTGTTTTGCGTTTTAAAGTATAATATTTAAGATATTTTTATTATTTTATTGTAAGTACCGATCTATTTATTCCATAGACACAGAATTTCGAAGGGCAAAGTACTTTTTCGTGAAATACATCAAAGACTCCAATTTAGCAGCAGCCTTTCATAATCCCGCTGAAAATACGGAGAATTCGACGAGCAGCAATTTAAAAAAAGTAAATTCGTTTGAATTTGTATTTTTAACCGACTTGAGAAAAAGGAGGAGGTTCTCAATTCGACTGTATGTTTTTAATATAACTTAAATATAATATTAACTTTTAGCTGAGTGTACTGATATGAATGATTCTTATTAATTATTTTTCTTCGTTGGGTTGGAATCCCAAAGTCAAATTCGAAATCAATGACATCTTCATTGATTAGACTTTTTACAAAGTACTTTCAAATCGTCAGAATGACATAATTATACAGAATTATACAGAATTATACATGCTACCGCCAGGTTCGGAAGGTTGCTTTTACTGAGAAGAACCTGGCAAAAAACTCAGTAATTACTCTTTTCAAAAAAAAATATTTTTTTAAAAAAAATACAATAAATCACTTAAGATATACAAGTTCGTGGACACAGTTGTAATGCAGAAATGGTCAAATATATGCTTTCTATTTTTAATTTAATCCCAAATCTCTCAGCCTCACCTCAACCCTTAGTTTTTTCATTAGTCTGAAGGACTGATCAAATGAAATCTACGTGGTTTCCACCAAAAATTATCATGTCCATCACCCACCCGCATTACCTGCAATCCTACCAAAACATAATTGTAACGGAACCAAATATTCAAAAAACCACTTAATCACTTCATCTCCCATGATTTATTACCGCAGGTCTGAACTAATCGGTAACTTGAGGCACATTATAGTATAAAGGTAATAGAAAGTCGGCTTTCTACAGATTTGAAACACTTAAACAAATAAAAATAAATATCTTTTTCAACTGTCAAAGGCTTGAGATGAATCAGACCTTTAATGACAATGTATGGAGTGGATCATAACGACATATTAACCAAGAACAAAATAGTAACCAACAGAGGATCAGAGATTGGTCTAAGTCGCGCCGAATATCTCCGAATAGAACTGATCAGGTTCGATGAGTGGCGAACACACGCGAGTCAGACACTCGCACATTGAAAACAGTCACATTGCATCGATATGTTTGAACAATCGAAACAATCGCGATTAATCTCTCGCTCATCGCACATCGTTAATTGCAGTAACTATGAAGGGGGATGTTCGTTCGCAAATCATACACGACTATCACCACATGCGTGCCCTGTAACCAAACCGAAGGACCAGTAATTTTTTTTTAAGAAGAACACAATTTTTTCATTATCACGTGCGTTCTTTAGAAGCATTGGATTTTATTTTGTATTGAACCTATATAGGTTGCATACACGCGAACCTATAGAAAACTGATATATACAAATTCTAAAAATTCTAACCATACTGCGATTTAATTGGCGTGTAATGCCATCTTGAGATTATACAATTAACATGGAAGCTGGCCTTCTGAATGCATTTATTGTGTGCATGCCGGCTCTGCTCCGCGGACACGCGAAAAATGCATTACCATAGAGTAAGGTGCATTCTAACGGCACTAATTACTCTTTATTGACGTGGTTATTGTGAACAAGGGATCTTACAGAAGTATAATGAGATTAGACCTTTAAGAAAATTTTACGTTAGTTTATGTATAAATATATGATCACGCCATCTTAGGGTCCCCGGAGAGGTTAACAGAGGTATTGTAATAACAACAATCACTTTTCATCGAAGATGATTGTGCCAATGTGACAGATGGAGAGTCCATCGTCGCCTGAGAAGCAATTCAAAGACCGTCTGATATGTCTTTGAATTACTACTCATATGTTTGCGAGTTTCCTCACGATGTTTTCCTTCGCCATAAAGCTCCTAGAGTGACATCTCTGCACAAATCTCATTGATACATTCCCCTACATTATTAAAATTAAAGACTTTAAAAATAATAAATACATAATATGTTCACGCCTGTATTCCCCCAGGGGGTAGGCAGAGGTATTGTAATAACAACACTCACTTTTCACCGAAGATGTATTAAGAGCCAAAGTGACAGATGGTGAGTCTTTCGCAGTCTCATACGTCTTTGAAGTACTTCTCAGTAATATGCAGGTTTCCTTACAATGTTTTCCTTCATACGTGGTGTGAAATCACTGTAACTACATAGGTGTGTTTAGAAACACTGATTAGTAGTAGCATACATCAAGGACACCACGGCTCTTAATAAAATAATAAACAATTAATTAAATAAACCTATAACCTAAAAGTGTACATGGTGCTAATATATCCTTATTATAATATCTTCTACAATATTAAACAGAAAAAGAATAATATAATTTAAAAAATATATATAAATAGAACACAGAATTTAAATTAGTGTCTGCGGGAATGGTGCCCAGTAAGCTTGGCTGCGTTACCACGCTGGATCGCTAAACTAATACTCTGATCTATAATCTATGACGGAGATAAGCATAGCTTTTTATTTCTACAATACACAGAGGGAGGAACAAATATGTTCATACATAGTTTAAATACAGCTGCACCCCAATTATCGTAGCGATTGAAAGGAACATTGTCTTGCATCTGTTTGCTCACCGTGCACTGCGAGTGTCTAATATTGACACGTCTCCCCTCCGGGATGGGATGACACTGGGCCATCTTCGCTCAGATGTTATATTACTTACTAGCGCACGTCACGCGGGTTTACCCGCGTAGTTCCCGTTCCCGTCAGAGTACAGGGATAAAATAAAGTTTATGTTACTCGCTGATGATGTAGCTATCCGTTGCTCAAATAATTTTTGAAATCAGCACAGTTGTTTTTGAGTTTATTCATTACAAACATACACACAAAAATACAAATCTTTCCTCTTTATCATACAAGTGTCGATAATGTACAATGTAACTGTGGTGGCTTTGGAGTTTGAGCAGTCGCCTGCTACTCAACAGTAATTTCACACCACATGCTTTACGGTGAAGGAAAATGTATTGAGGAAACTTGCAAGTGTCTGAGAAGTAACTAAAAGACGTATGTATAGTACCTGAGACGGCGATGGACTCACCATAGACATATTGGCACTTAATCATCTCTGGTGAAAAGTGGGTGTTTTTGTTAAAACACCTCTGCCTACTCCTTTGGGGAATACAGGCGTGAGCATATATAGTACTAGCTGTGCCCCGCGGTTTCACCCGCGTAGATTTAGTTTTATACAATATATCGGTTTAAAATACAAAGTTTCATACAAATTTTCATCCCCTATTTTATCCTCTCGGGGGTAGAATTAATCAAAATCCTTTCTTAGCGGATGCCTACGTCATAACATCTACCTGCATGCCAAATTTCAGCCCGATCCGTCCAGTGGTTTGGGTTGTGCGTTGATAGATCACTATGTCAGTCAGTCAATCAGTCACTCAAAGGTGACTGTTGAGTTATATATATATTTAAGATATAAAAACGCGGACGACAGAGCAAGGTATTAAATAAATATCCAAGTAATAAATAAGCAATAAAATAAAGTAGGAATGAAACAAAGGTAAGCAAATAAAAGATTGTGTGGTCATTCTCTCTCAGCAAACCCAGTTAGAATGAAGGCAGGACTCGACAAATACTGTTTGAACTGAGAAGTGTGCTCGCTGTCCGCTCCCTGTAATCCTCGCAAGATACTCCTATCTATCTACATTAATATTATAAAGAAGAAAGATTTGTATGTAAGTATGTTTGTAGCGAATTGACTTAAAAAGTACTGGACCAATTTGAAAAATTCTTTCAGCTATGGATAGCTACGTTATCAGCGATAAGTATAAGCTATATTTTATTCCCGTACTGTCACGGGAACGGGAATTACGCGGGTTAAACCGCGTGACGTCCGTCTTCCTATATTCTGTTGGCCGATTCAGCCTTACAGATGTTTCACGGTAGAAATTTAATTAAAATATTAGTATTCGTATATATCTAAATATTATTTTACGGAATGTAGCCAGCCTCCTGTAAAAATCGATCCTGCCGTTTCAGAGATTATCCGGAACAGACAGACGCACAGCCAGGCTGAGAAAAATATTATAAATAGTTTTCTCAACCTGGTTAAGTTTTTTTTTGTTAGTAACTTACATAAATTGTTTTGATAGTTATAATTAAAAACAGACACTCGCATTTTATTTATCTGCATAAATAGTTATATATTTACGAGCGCAAACCACATGATGATATGTATAGTAAAACTGCATCATTTATACATAGCACTAATACTTAGATGAGTTCATTATAAATATTAATTTAATTTACTGTATTATAAAACTAATATTAATATACTTGTAACATCAAACAGAAGTTGTTCTGAACCGAATGTATACTATGAACGTGCAAATATTTAATGAACAGTAATTATGCCTGGCAAATAATGATCTAGCGCTGTTTCTAAATTAAGCCTTTATAACTGTTCCCACTCTGAGCTGGACTCGTGGGATGAGTTACTAGTTCATTTATTATTATAATTTCCCTTGAAAGTCATGGACGCTGTCTTGATTTGTTCTGAGGCGAACGGGCCAGCGGTAAGATTGTGACATCGACGGGGGCTGGCCAGGGAGGCGCCAGTGCCCCTCGTTGCATTACAAAACCATTTGATGCGAAAAATGGGGAAATAAAGGTCATTTAAAGAGAGTCATCATCTCCCTGGCCTTATCCCATTTCTGGCACTTGATTCAACCCGATGTGGCTGATCACCTGACTTTTATACGAAGCCACTGCCATCTGTCCTTCGCAACCTCTTTGACGAGGAAAATCTGTGATCTGGTTTAAACCAGTTGTCAGACTATTTTAGGTCTACGAGCGACCTGTAACGATTGCCAAATATGATAAATTGGCAACCGGGACCGACGGCTTAACGTGCTGTCCGAGGCACGGAGGGGACTCGGGCGGTCACCCATTCAATTACTGGCTAGGGTTAGGGTTGCTTAACTTCGCTGATCGAATGATACGCAATAGCAAATGTGCCACGAGCTCCTCTTTTTTTTTAAAGAGGGTGTGCAACATAAATAGGATTTCCCGAGTAAATAACATAAATGAGAGTGTCAAGTGAGGTTTTGACAGAGCATGTAATAAAGTAACAGTTATCGCCAATATTCTTATTTTATTTAATCTGCTCGGTACTGTAACACCATATGGTGTTCTTATTTATTTGCTGAAACCGAAAAGTACTAAAAGATCTATTCAATAAGTTATTCATTTAGTAGTATAAATATTAATTACGACGTATATGTTATTCTGAATGTCTGTCTCTGTATGCTGCCTGCGGTCGCCTATATGATTGTAATGGAGATTGGCTATCTTTGTGCAAATCACATGCATATATTTATAACAAAACTTCATCTGCATTTCGTTTTCTTAATTTATATTTTATGATCCTATTATCGTTCTTATCTATACATCTATACAGAAACATACATCTAAAGTGTCTGTTTGTAATTCCAAAATACCAGATTTTCACGAAATGCATATGAAAATATATCCGGTACTAACTTAGAAACAAATTTCTTAATTTTTTCTCTGTATGGCTGACTGCCTGTCTATTTGTGCCGGGTAATCTCTGAAACGACTGGACCGATTTTAACGGGACTTTCATTTGCTGATAGCTAATGTTTCACGGAGTAACTTACTTTTATTTAAAAAAATCTTTTAGGGTTCCGCGGAAATTAAATCTACGCAGGACACAGTTAGTTTTAAAATGTGATTGATTGAAATTATATTTCGTTAAAACGTAAGCTTTATAGTCGCCAACTAATAAAGAATTTCAATGCCTCCTGTTATAATTCAAAACTATATAGAAAGTCTGAATCACACAACAAAGTAAAAAGGTAAGAATCCCAAACTGACCAACCAAAACCAAGTTGTCAACCATTAAAATCTACCTTCTAAGGTTAATTGAAACAAACTTTAACAATGTAACCAGCCCTTTGTTAAACACTAAACATGGAGACGGCAATCTAAATCACAGAGAAAAATAGCTCGCGGCGGTGGCAGAGGCTTCAAAGTGGGAGCAGAAGAGATGTCGCAGATAGGAGTCAGCATTGAGCGGCCAGTTAGCATTCAGAAAGACGCCGCGGGCGCGCGCGCGATAACATCACTACCGCTGTCACTCGACCACTATACAGCTTCCAAGGATGAACGGCAGCCTTGTTAGGGGATGTGTTAGTCAATGATTCTATATACATATGCTCACGCCTGTATTCCCCGAAGGGGTAGGCGGAGGTGTTGTAATCACAACACCCACTTTTCACCGAATTTGATTAAGTGCCAACGTGACAGATGGTGAGTCTATCGCCGTCTCAGGCACTATACATACGTCTTTTGAATTACTTCTCAGACATATGCAGGTTTCCTCACGATGTTTTCCTTCACCGTAAAGCACGTGGTGTGAAATCACTGTACGTAAGTCTTTTTAGAAAAACTCATTGGTACAGGCCCCGCTGGGATTCGAACTTGATGATTCTATATATTTCAGGCAAACACCTATTATTTTTTTACTTACACTTTCAATAAAGGGAGCTGGTTGTCTCACGCTACAAATTTTGATATAAGTAGAACATTCGACATTTGTGCATTGTAACTATGTCCATGGGCTTACAATTTTTAAGTGATTTATTTAGTATTATTAAAATTTTATAATATTTAAAAAAAAGAGTAATTACTGCGTTTCTTGCCAGATTCTTCTCGGTAAAAGCAACCTTCCGAACCTGGCGGGAGCTTGTATAATTATGTCGTTCTGACGATTTTAAAGTACTTTATGAAAAGTCAAATCGAATAAAGATATTTTTAGTTTGAGTTTGAAAAGTCAGAATTGGTCTAATAAATATGCCGCTGCTAAAGCAACTATAGAATTGACTAGCCTCGATCTGGAGTATGACAATTTTAAGTTCCCATAAATTGGTATGATCTGCCTTTGACATGCCACAGACTGAGGCGTGCATTCCGTATAAGCAGATAAGCAGTTCTTTACTTGCCATTTGGGATAAGAATATAATACAATCGTGCCGTGGGCGTGTCTGTGTCTACACCAAAACGTATATACCTACGCGCCACATTACTATGTAACTAATCCTCTGAAAATTCATTGCACGTCCGTCAAGTTTTAAAATGTGAGAGAGAAAAAATTTCTCAAAATGAAAACTAGTAAGGATTACTTAAATTTTCTTGACCTCGAGTACATTTCTTCATGCATGTCCATCTTTCAGCTGTCCATCCTTAAGGACTATGAGTCTCGCTGGTATCGCTATTCAACTGACATCCCGTACAAAGGTGAATTGGCGACAAGGCGGTTTGCTTCCATTACTTCCCCATTGCGGGATCCTTAACGACTGGTACTGGTTCACCGAGCAATGGATAACGTTATTCTAATGCTTTGTATTGGCTGCCTTTCAGATCAACGGGGTTTGATGTTTTCATTTTCTAGAGCTAAGTAAAATAATAGAAGGTTTTTTTTGATTTCGATTTTTATAGGCATTTTACTTTTGGTATGCTTATCTTCATTCATTCATAAAGAATAGTAGAGACTAGACTAATTAATAGTAGGACGTCACGCGGTTTCACCCGCGTAGTTCTCGTTCCCGTGGGAGTACCAGGATAAAATATAGCCCATGTTACTCGCTGATAATGTAGCTATACATTGCTGAAAGTTTTTTTGTAATTGACCCAGTAGTTTCGGAGCCTATTCGACACAAACATACTTACATACAAATCTTTGTTTCTTTAATAAGTTTAGTATATTAGTATAGATAAAAATAATTTTAATTGTCATTAGTTATTTATTCATAGTTTTGAGCCTACGCCTAAATGTTCTTTATCTACATTCAAAATTGCTCATACCTACCTTACTGAGCAAATTATTATTAGATATTCATCGCCATCATATTTTATTTCACAGTCACGTCAGTTATTTTCTTTTTTCAAGAGTTACCTCGGCATTATTTGGTTTACACAAAATGCGAACAAAATTAAGATCTCTCTTTGACTTGCGAAGGAATAGAGTATTTGCAATAGTACCTATAATTGTGTATTCCCTTTGATTGTTACAAAGTTGCTTTTACAAATTTAGAATTCTACGAAATCACGTTGAATTTAAAGCAAACAAACACAACAAAGGTTAACTCAAATTCAAAAATATCTTTACTCGATTAGACTTTCAACAACTTACTTTCAAATTGTCAGAATGACATAATTAAATACATATGCTCACGCCTGTATTCCCCGAAGGGGTAGGCAGAGGTGTTGTAATCACAACATCCACTTATCACCGAAGATGATTAAGTGCCAACGTGACAGATGGTGAGTCCATCGCCGTCGCAGACACTTTACATACGTCATTGAATTACTTCTCAGAAATATGCAGGTTTCCTTAGGATGTTTTCCTTTACCGTAAAGCACGTGATGTGAAATCACTGTATATAAGTTTTTTAGAAAAGCTCATTGGTACAGGCCCCGCTGGCATTCGAACTTGCGTCGCTTGCGTACCAGGCGACTGCTCAAACCTCAAGGCCACCACGGCACCGTGACTAGACCTGACTTGACTTGACTGACTTAAATTGACTTGACGTTGCCAACTTATCTTCTTCGGTGAATTGGGTGCCTTAACACCCCTACCAAACCCTTCAAGCAATCAGTCAATACAATAAACATTAAACAAGCACATACAGTGAAAGATGATATGGCTAAAATAGGAGTGGATACAGATATGACGGCTGATAGAGAGAAATGGAAGAGAAGAACACATTGCGCCGACTACAAATAGCATGGGATAAGGGCAGGAGGATGATGATGATGATGATGATACTTGTACAGCGAAACATTTACAAACATGTTTTCAACCTGCCAATCGCATCTGGTCAAATCAAAAGGTATCGATCCCTTTTGCACCTTTGAAATCGCACGATAAAGTACCATTGTTTGAACTCGAACGTTAAACGGAAGCGATAACAGGTATCGTCGACACGTCCACTGTAAAACAGCTGTTTGTTAAAATCGATAGTGAAATGGGGTGTGAGATGGGCACAGACGGGGGTTAATAGTTGGGGCTGCCAAGATTGTAAATATAGACGGAATTGATTCACATTGATATTGTATTTATGATTTTATTTATTTTTCCTGTCTCTTAATATTTTTTGTATTCTTAATGAAGTAAAAAATGTTTATTAAAGTAATAAAAATTTCAAGCATTAATAAAAAGCAATCAAATAGGTTAAGATGTTTGATTTAGTTTACTATGAAATTCATGAGTGGCCCGCAGAACCCTAATGTGTTTTTTTAAATAAAAGTTGCCCAAACTACTCCTTGTAACATTAGCTATAAGCGAGTGAAAGTCCCATTAATGTCGGTCCAGCCGCTATGGAGATTAGCAAACAGATAGACAGAGAGAGAAAAAATTAAAAATAGATTTTTCTTTGTACAGTACTGTGTATATTTTCATATGCCTTTAGTAAAAAGCTGTTATTTTGGAATTACAAACAAACTCTTCAATTTTATTTATCTATAGATAAATGTTTTGGCCTTGTACTGTTAACTTGTATTTAATCAAGTAGTAATGAAGGAAAAGGTTTCCTGAAAAATGTCATGTCTTTTTTTAAATACTTATCAACCATCCTCAAATTCCTATAAACTCCATTAACTTACCTAAAGGTATACGTAAAGTATAAAATAAAACAGTAAATTTTCCTTACAGGTAAAGGCAACGGTGCCTAAAATGGACCGAAGTGGGTATTTCTTCTACGTCGCTTCAACAGCGAAAAAAAAGAAGATAAGTTTAATGCAGCCAAAGCCTCCGAGAGTGGCTTTCGTTGACGAAAAACGCCGGCCAGGGGTTGCTGAAAGAGTGTACGGCAGTTATACCGCCAGTGTGGCTCCAATCGCCACGGTGGATAGACGTGGTGACTCTATGACGCAGCGTGGACCATCGCCCGCGCCACGCGCGCGTCTATACACGCAACTTGAAAGTTACCAACCAAGGTATCATACCATACGTGATAGCAGTGATAAAAAAGTGGACAGTGAGTGCCGGAGGAGAAAAAAGGAGCAAAGGATTTCTGGATACCCACAACCGGCTTTAAGGTAAGTTGCATGATATTATGAGGGTAGATGATTAATTGATGTAACTCGCCGAATGTGAAGTGCGTGTGTGGAATATTTATTAAAATAATGAAAACACTTTTGTACTTGAATGTCGATTTCACTGGCAGAAGATTGATAATATGAATATTTCACCAAAATCGAATAAAACATCCGAGGATGATCTGTTTTACTTTAGTTAACCTTTTCCGTTGTTTTGGAATCAAATTCGCCAAATTATTATCAGATCAAATTACACCCTACATAACTGACACAATAGGCACTCGTGAAATTTCACAAAGGAAACGTGAAACCCAAACTAACTTCATATTTACATCATACCCATCCCGTGAACAAATTCAATAATCTGCCAGAGGCATTTTCTATAATGGAATAATCTTCAGCAATCAACGGTAACGTACGTCAATAACTAATCACAGTTGTGATTGTAGATATGCAAATTAAATTAACAGTTAATTTTAGGAATACATAATGAAATAACGTCGGTGTCGGACGCAGGGATTTCAACTAGACAATGAATATTAATACGGATCGGCATAATGGTACCGCTAATTTTGTGATTAAACCCTCTGGTGATAATCTAAACCGATGATTGTTTACTCGAAAGCATTCCCTTAAGGGTAACAGTTTGATACCAGAATTAAAAAAAAATAAAAAAAAATATGCTCACGCCATCCCAGAAGGGTCCCCGATGGGGTAAGCAGAGGTGTTGTAACAACACCCACATTTCACCGAATATGATTAAGTGCCAACGTGATAGAGGGTGAGTCTCAGGCACTATACATACGTCTTTGAATTACTTCTCAGACATATGCAGGTTTCCTCACGATGTTTTCCTTCACCGTAAAGCACGTGATGTGAAATAACTGCACATAAGTTCTTAAAAAAACTCATTGGTACAGGCCCCGCTGGGATTCGAACTTGCGTCGCTTGCGTAGCAGGCTACTGCTCTAACCCCAGGGCCACCACAGCTTTTTTTTTTTACCAGAATTTGATTTATATATAGGGTCCTAAAAGGGATAGGCTCTGACATTCGCGTCATACTTGCGAACAAGTGCTGCTTGTGCTGACTGGTCATCTTAAGCTACACATTTAGATATAAGTAGAACTACTAGACTTTTATATATGTTTATTTTTATGGAAACATATGGGCTTACATTTCTTATGTGATTTTATTTATGGTTTTAAAATGGTATAATAGTTTTACCTACTTAGTTTCTTGCCAGGTTCTACTCATTGTATGTCATTCTAACAAATTGAAAGTAATATGTTAAAACTCTTTTGACTTTACTTACACCACCTAATTTTTGATAATGATGATTCAGGTTCCAACGTGACGGATAAAAATGAAAATGATGATGAAATGAAATCGTATTACTTATGAGCGTTATAGAATTCTTCAAAAACTAGCCTGTGGGTCGAGAATATACGTTTTTTTAAATCTTCTCAGACATGCAGGTTTCCTCACAAAGTGGAAAGAAAGCTCACCAGAAATCATATAGACAGATGAGTTTGAGACTTGCGACCCAAATCATAGGCAATAGGAATTTCTATTCGAATAAAGGTATTAGAATATTCTATTTCGTTTTAAAAATCCGGATATTTATATTTCTATTCATTGATTGCTGGCCTTAACAAACTAATAGAATGCAAAAACCTTTAAAGTGCTCTTACTTGTCCTACAGACGGATTGGATTACTCATAAATGACCTCAACTAAAACCGGTATCATACATCTGGATTCAATTCCAAACACAGACTAAATAATCCTCTTAACCATATGAGGGGTAGATACTTGATTAATAATGCAATTGATATACATATGACTGTTAACCAAACATTAGTGCTGTACATTGGTGACGTAAAAATGAATAGTGACCTAAATGCTGAAGAGATAAAGTTTGATTTTGAATGTAACGGTGGTGTGGGGATAGAAAAAGCATTGTAAACAAACGAAGCGCAAAGGACTGGATGGGAAAAATGGAATGAAAACAGAGTTTGGTTGATTGACGAAATGCCGGAGACGATTGTTGTGATAGGTTTGACGGTTTAAAGTTTTAGGTTCAAATTTTTTTCGTATTGTTTTAGAATTCGTTGTATAGCGATACTGGATCAATAGATTTTAAATATTTGGTTCATATCTCAAACTGACTGTGATTGAATAGGTACTATATCTGCCCCCATGATACCCAATAAGATGACACCGATGATCTAGTGGTTGTATACCTTTTTGGGGGAAACCTTCAAAAGGTCCCCGACCGCCCTGGGAGAGGCAGATCCGGGTATGTGGGATTCTTACCGCACTAAAACCCCCCTGATGGCCATCCTCAGTGCTCAGGGGGGACTCCGGGTACTCTGATAGAACGCACCGGTGTCCCCTCACACTTTGCCGGGGTACATCCCTGGGGCAGCTGTGACGCCGCCGTGCAAGGCAGCGTGAGCCACGTCGCGCTGCCACCTTCCCGGGCCCGCGGCTCGGTGGTCCAGCTGGCCCCCCGGCCCCCTTTTACGACAGGCAGTGGATACCATAGCCATATTCTTAGACCCTGGCTATTGGGTGGAGTGGTTGTATACCTAACTACATCTAGGTATCACGGGTTCGATTCTCGCAGGGCAAATGTTTTATGTAGTTATATTGTTCTTGTGTTGGGTCTGGGCGCTTGGTATGTAGGTCTGTATTTACACAAAAAAATATATACAGGTATAAAATTCGTTGTATAGAATAGAATACAAGCTTTGCTTAGTTTGGGACTAGATGGTGCTGTGAAAAAATGTCCCAACATTATTTACTATTATTTATTCATATCTCTCTATCCTTGTACCAAATTTTTGCAAAATCAGTTTACCGTAAAAATGAGATGAAAGAAGAGACACAGCCCTATTTGTAAAATGTATTATGGGTAAAATTAAATAATGCAGAAGTAGATATATGCACACGCCATCCCAGAAGGGTCCCCGAAGGGGTAAGCAAAGGTGTTGTAACAACGCCCACATTACACCGAACGTGATTAAGTGTCAACGTGACAAAGGGTGAGTCCATCGCCGTCTCAGACACTATACATACATCTTCAGACATATGCAGGTTTCCTCACGATATTTTCCTTCACCGTAAAGCACGTGGTGTGAAATCACCGCATCGCAATCGCTGGGATTCGAACTTGCTTCACTTGCGTAGCAGGCGACTCAGACCTCGAGGCCACCACGGCTCTTAAATCTTCTTTTCAGAGATTTTTTGATAGGCAGTAATTTATATCTACTCGTATATCAATAGTGTATGGTATTACAAAGTAAATAAAGATAAATCGTGTACGTACGTATGAGGAAAACTACGAATTAATCCCTATTTCATCATAAAATCGATTAATCCTGAAGGGCTCACCTAAGAGGCTAAGGATATTAAGATTCATACAAATAAAATAATATCCTTCAAATACTTACATTCGCTAACCTGCTATATGTAGGTAACATAAAAAAAATATTTTATCAACTTGCAGCTACTAATTTGAATTGAGAAAAATAAGGAATCTATAGATACTAATATCACACTCATATATAAAGTTTGTGAGTTTGAGAGGCTGTAGGGGGTAAACTCTAGATCTACTGACCAGATTTTGATAATTGTTTTACTCAATTACAACTTTTAACTGGACAACATCAGCGCATATAGACCCCGTACGATAACTTCAAAATTCGATTTTTAATTATTCAAAAAGGGTTTTTTATATCCCTCTATATTAGTAAAAAATATTCGGCCCGCCTAATGGTTGCAAATGCATTGTCTGGAGTATATTAATCTTTTCACACCCTTCTTGAAGACCCCCATGCAGGAAGAACAACTCGCTTAGGAAACCACGTCGAGATCTCATTCCCCAGCCTCAAGATATGAAACCGCATTACGCTCTTTCAAGTGACCAATTTCTCAGCAACGTATGCCGATGACTGCATTCCACTAACTGATTAGCAAAGGTGTATTATACCCACATGTGCCATTAATCGATTAATCGGGCTCTAACCCAGACTTCTGGCTGCAATTGAGAAATTACAAATGGAAAAACCCACTTTTCCCGACCCAGGGATCGAATTCAGGTTCTTTTGTTTTGACATATCTTGACTACCTTTTTGAACCTAATGTTTGTGAAAATATTGCTGGGCAAGTTTGCAGATGAAGTGTCAATATTTTCTATCAAAATGTGACGGTAGCCGTATATTCACAATGTTGTACGGTTCATTAATTCGGTCGCCACATCCAAGGCATTGTGGCTAGGACGCTATAAGTTTCGCCACTCCGACTCAATTGTCCGCAGACTGGAGTCTTATTTATTGGAATAACGACGCAGAGAGCTCAAAAGTATGTCAATGGGGAAATGGGGAAAATACCTTTCCTTCGAAATTTGAGTTGAAAGTCTGTAATTCCGAAATAACTACGAAACTGTCTAACTGTTACGAAAATCCTAAACAAAGCCAGTATTGACTTGGCAATAGGTACATCAGAGTAGATTTACTTTTTTGTTAGGTGAAAACATCATCAAAACACTTTAGAGGTATTAAAAACGACTTACAAAATAGACATTACGGCAGTACGGAGTACACAAATTTTCAAAATAATACACTCACATAGACGCGACCCCGTTGTAATGTCAGTAGGTAAAGGGTGTAACGTCACTGCCGTTCGTGTATAGGTACGTTTTTCTAACGATAAATCTACATTACTTAGACAGTAAATTATGGGTAATTTCAAAAAATATAATTGATATCCACTCACGCTCCAATGTAGCAAAAAATTACCCAGATTCCATACTATTAAGCAATCTATCTTTAAATATATTTAACTCAAAGGTGACTGACTGACTGATATAGTGATCTATCAACGCACAGCCCAAACCTCTGGACGGATCGGCCCGAAATTTAGCAAGCAGGTAGATGTTATGACGTAGTATCCGCTAAAAAGGATTTTGATTTATTCTACCCCCAAGGGGATGAAAGTATGCATAGTACATAGATAATATATCTAGAGGATTTTGGCTGTTCTTTTCTTGGCATATTTTGGATTGCATTTATTTTGTTTCGGTTTAGTAGTTTATAGACTCTGCGTGAATACTTCTTAAAGCGAGTAAAGCCGCGGGCAAAATCTTATGTATGCCTGTATCCTATTTATAAACTAAACAGTCAATGCCTTCAACATATCAAGATATGTGGAACGAAAACATAATTATTTGAAATTACTTTGCAATGTTAGTGCAATTACATATGTTGCACCTGATGTTCAATTAAAGTTGGATTTATAAAACTGACATTTTAACCGTTTTGCAAAAGATTAAACTAAGTTTGTATTTAAAGATGTTTTGACATATCCTAATGAACCTAATGTTTGTGAAAATATTGCTGGGCAAGTTTGCAGATGATGTGCCAATATATTCTATCAAAATGTGACGGTAGCCCTATATTCACAATGTTGTTCGGTTCATTAGTTTTATTTACAAGGTAAAAAATGAGTTTATAAGGGGAAGTCTGAAAGTAGTACCAGTGACTGACAAGTTGAAGAATAAACATTTGACGTGGAATGGACATGCGGAGGGATGAGGATAATGTTGCCAAAAAAGTTTTGTTTATGAATGTGGATGTGGACAAGGGGAAAGGAAGACCTAAGAAACGATGGATGGATTGTGTGAAAGACGATATGGCTAAAATAGGAGATATACTGATAGAGTGAAATAGAAGAGAAGAACATATTGCGCCGACCACAAATAACATGGGAAAAGGGCAGGAGGATGATAATGTTGTTAGGTTCATTAATTCTATTAAATTTCCTAAAGATTAAAGAAACTTTTTCACACGGGTCACAAGTCTAGGTGTTACTTTTAATTAACATTCACAAGAAAAAACTTGACACGTCTTTATGTCCATGGCTTGTGGTCACGAAGGTACCACCTTAATGCATTTTATTATTAAGAGTAATGACTTTACACACTGGAAACCTTTTAAGTTAATTTATAAGGTAACAACAATGTCCACTTTTAAAGTTCATGTTTCTTGCTCAATAACTTTACCACAGTTTCAAATACACCTGAGGCTGATGAGCTTACGAATGAATAGGAAATTTGACTTTACCATGTAGCGGTAGTGAACCTCTTTTCCTATAATGTTTTTTATTTATAAATATTGTTAAATTTGTTCTGACAGGAGATGTCAAAACGACTTGGGGAAAAAGACTTTTATGTTTTATCTGGTTGTAAATAAAGTAGGACTTAATTACTAGACTATATTTAAATACTACAATCATATTTGATAAAATATCTTTATCCATACATTTACATGTATACTACATACAAATAAATAAAATGTAAGAGTCTGTAATTCCAAAATATCAGTTTTTCGAATTGGCTCAAAAGTACTGGACTAATTCTTCAAGCAATGGATAGCTACATCATCGGCGAGTAGCATAATCTATATTTTATCCCCTTACTCCCACGGGAATGGGAACTACGCGGGTGAAACCGCGTGACGTCCGCTAGTTTATTTCTAAATTGAATATTATATTTATTTAGATTTTCAAATATGATGAAATCAAAGAATATCTATTGATATGTAGATTTGCATTAATATCATCTAGTTATGCGGATGGATTAGGATAATGTTGCCAAAAAAGTTTTGTTTATGAATGTGGATGCTTACAAGGGGAAAGGAAGACCTAAGAAACGATGGATGAATTGTGTGTGTGCTCATAGAGAGAAATGGAGGAGAACACTTTCCGCCGACCTCAAATACCATGGGATAAAGGCAGGAGGATGATGATGGTGATGATTTGAGTTCATCGTGTGTAAAGTCGCATATTAAACTCAGTATGCTTACGACATTTCTAGACATATTTTTACTCAGAAGCTATATGCGCTGTTGACATTTGGCGCGGCAATGCGTTTTTATTACCCATTTAAACGATGCACGACAGACCATAACATATGGACTTAATGTGCCAATTTCTTAAGTTATTATCTTGACCCCTTCGGGGAATACAGGCGTGAGTATATGTATGCATATGTATTATCTTGACGTAGGTTCTGAAATAATGCATTCGCAGCATTATGCCATTTGGGCTTGTAAGTATTTAAGGTGGTAGGTCTCAATTTGACTGTACATATGTTCACGCCTGTATTCCCCGAAGGGGTAGGCAGAGGCGACTTTTCACCCTTCTTATAGCCGTCTCAGGCACTATACATACGTCTTTGAATTACTTCTCAGAAATATGCAGGTTTCCTCAAGATGTTTTCCTTCACCGTAAAGCACGTGGTGTGAAATCACTGTACATAGGTTTTTTAGAAAAACTCATTGGTACAGGTGCTGGGATTCGAACTTGCGTCGCTTGCGTAGCAGGCAACTGCTCAAGCTCCGAGGTCACCACGGCTCTGTCAATTTGACTGTAGATATTTTTTTTTATGATGAGAATTTGAGAAGTTTCACCCTCATCCAGCACTGCTTATACTGAATCCCATCTATGATCCCAAAATAGTTTTAAATTTTTGTTCACTCTATGCCGAAGATATTTAGCGAAATGTCGAAGTTTTATAGTATTTTCCTTAAAATATAGCTTTTACTTTTCAACATAATCTAAAAGCATGGACACTGCTTTCACTTTCATGAAAATTTGAATTGATTCAAGCTAAATAAAGGTTCAAGGTTTTATTGACTTCATTAATGTGTTTATAGTTCTACCATAATTATAAATTATAATTTTCTTTCTCTTTTTGAAGGCAGTTTTACTTTCTTTGTATTTTTTGTAAAGTGCACCTACACCAGTCATAACCCATCTAGGTGTAAAGTTCTCATCAATACGAATTAATTAAGCCCAAACACTAGGTACTTGCTGTAAATCATTGAGGAGTTCCTTTGACAGTAGTTCGGCTTCATCATCAGATCGACTCCACACACAAATTAATTAACAAACGCACTAGTTGCTAGTAAGATTTTCGAATGTTCCCCTCGATTTCTCATGGATGCCAACATCAGAACTGACCCAAATTGAAATGGGACCATTTGGAAAGCGAAAAGCCATCACCATTCAAATAAATAAAAATATCATCGACATCGGTTCACCCAGTTAAAAAAAAAACATACAGTCGAATTGAAAACCTCCTCCTTTTTTGAAGTCGGTTATAAAGCAATGATTCTAACTCCCAAGTTCATGCATGCCAAATACGCATTTTGCCAAAATTGGCGACTGCATTTAAGAACGATGTATTTTACCCTTGACAGTTGCTTTTGAATATGCTTTTAAGTAAATTGATTACGGTACAACTTATTATAATAAGTCTTTTATGCACTTCCTTAAGAGATCAGATATTTATGTCAATCTCTCCCTAATATACGTCTTTAACGTAATTGTGTGATCGAGCGGTTGCGATTTATCACGGCTAAATAACCATATGATACATAGTATATACTTAATAGCAGTACTACAACAGCTCGCTTTATCATATGAGTGTATTATATATTAAATTTTATTATGCACATGTTTACATTCTAAATTATAAAAAAATATTTGGAAAAATACGAACCCGAGGCGGCCCGTAAAAATCGACAAATCGACGGATGAGGTGATCACGAGTAGCTCAGTTGGAAGAGCAACTGCACGGTTTGCAGAGGTCGTGGGTTCGAATCCCAACCAATTTTTATGTATGTTCTATGTAAATGTACGATGGCGCTATGATACAGCTAATGATTTTATATAGTTCATCGGTGACTACGAGTGATTGATAAGCTTGTAATACATGGATATATGCTAGTTTTTTTACATTTTCTCTTCTATCATATCTGTTGTATGTCAAAACATATTTTTTAGATTTATACCACTATATCACTTTTTAACTGGATTTTTCTAGACACAAAAGTTCTAGTTATATTATTTGTTAATTCCTCGTTGGTCTAGAGATCACAAGAGGTACTGCGGAACACAAAGTCTTCTGTTATTTCTCAGTAGAAACCCGAAGTCTGGATTAGTGCTCGGTTAGTGGCAAAAGGCTCTTTCCTTAATCATACTGCTCTTAAATATAAGAGCTGGTTTCTTTTTCTCTCAAAAAACTGATTAGATTTGAATGAAAAAACTTGACATTTTCACATAACAAAGCAAATTGAAAAAAAAACCAGAAAAAAAGGAAAAACCAACCGAACCGGTATCACTTGGACTCGAACCGGGGTATAGCCTAATTTCGTTATCACCCGATTGGCTGGAAGCCTGCTGTCGGAGCTATCGCAACTTGACAGATGTCGACGAAATTTACCTTCGTATTGTGGCCTAAAACATGGTTAACACGATGTTTTCTGAAGATGAAACCTAGCTAGCACTTTTATTTTATTTATCTGTATAAATAACGCGTAAAAATATATCGTAAACTTTCCAATGCACACGAGTAGTTGTGATACTGCACTTAGCGTTCGACTGTGTCCAAAGTGGCGCAGTCATAATACTGTAAATTGTCGTAATCATGCCTCAGTGTCGATTTATGAAGTCACCCGACGAGGTCATTTTACATAATTCTTTGACTCCCAAGCACTCCGCCTTCGGCTCCGTACCCGCTGTAAATTTCCCTTTAATAATACGCCGGGATGACACGCTACCTAAAAACGTGATTTTTTGCGAAATCCCCCCGAAAATTTATTGAAGTGACTGTCAAATTATATTGTTCGGGAGGTTAATGATGTATAAGGCCTTTATGATTGTATGTCAGTTTATTAAAAGGATGCTTTATGGCGCTTTTAAACGGTTTTGCTTCATACATATGCTCACGCCTGTATTCCCCGAAGGGGTAGGCAGAGGTGTTGTAATCACAACACCCACTTTTCACCGAATTTGATTAAGTGCCAACGTGACAGATGGTGAGTCTATCGCCGTCTCAGGCACTATACATACGTCTTTGAATTACTTCTCAGGAATATGCAGGTTTCCTCACGATGTTTTCCTTCACCGTAAAGCATGTGGTGTGAAATCACTGTACATAAGTTTTTTAGAAAAACTCATTGGTACAGGCCTCGCTGGGATTCGAACTTGCGTCGCTTGCGTAGCAGGCGACTGTTCTAACCTCAAGGCCACCACGGCTCTAACACATACTTTTGTTGAAAAAAAACATTAGGTTTCCTCAAACTGCGGGGCACAGACTATGTTACCGAACACATTTTTTTCCCGTTCTTGTAACGTTTTCCATTGATTGATTGACCTTGCTCGATTAATGAACTTTCCAGCACAAAAATAGTTATTTAAATTCAAATCAGTAGTTCCTAAGGTTGGCACGTTCAACCAAACAAACAAACCAACAGGCTTCAGCTTTATAAGTATAGATAAGAAGATAAGATATAGTATAGAAGTAATTGAAAGACGGTTATATAGTGTTTGAGACGGCGATAGACTGTCACGTTGGCACTTAATTATCTTTGGTGAAAAGTAGGTAAAGTGCGTGTTGTTATTACAACTCTTCTGCCTACACCTTATGTAAGATAACTAAATCACAACATAAAAGTTATAGGTGATTTATTATTATTTCTATTGATAATCCCGCGGGATTCAATCCCGGGCTCACTGTAAAAGTATCCAAAATACGGTCAAGGTCTGTTAAGTAATTAAGAAGTTAAATTGAATGTGATAAGAGGATTGCAGGATCAATATTAATTTGGCTAAATTGTTAAAGATTGACGATCTCGAATTATTTACGCACAGTAAATATTACAAGTATCAAGGAAACACTAGCTGTGTTCTGCGGTTTCACTCGCGTAGATTTAATTTCAGAATCTGGGGCCCAATCATGAACTCTTTGCAATGTTATTACAGTTGTGTGACAGTGACAGATATATGCACGTCAAATACATCTGTCTCATAATAACAGTAAAACTCGTGATGAGTTTAAGAGTAATAACTCTTGTCGGTGTAACCGATGCATTTCTTTCCACTGGTCTCTGTCCAGTGCCATCTCTTTGACCTCCCTATACGTCATGACAGACACCTTTTCCTTAACTTGTCTCATATATGTTAGCCGTGGTCTTCCTCTCCCTCTCTTAAAACTATCATGGCAATAAGAGGTCATGGTAAGGCCCCTGATCTACTGAGCTGTGCTCGGTTTCTTTTCAATGACGAATGAAGAATTGAACCGGTGAACGTCGGTCTCGAACCGGGGTACTCTAGTTTCGTTATCGCCCCGTAAGCTCACCTCACGTCTGAGCTACCATAACTTGACATATGTCGGCGAAATTTAGTGTCGTATTGTAAATAGTTCAGTGCCTGAAAACATAATCGGAACGATGTTTTACTAAAACGATACCTAGCTAGCGTAATTTCATGAAAATCGTTGGAGCCGTTTCCGAGATTCAGGTTCTACAAGAATTGCTCGTTTAAAGGTATGAGATGTGTGACTTTATTTAGCGGGACCCAATTTTTCTTAAATAAATGATTTTTAGGCTAATTTACTACTTGTAATAACAGCTCTCTTCCAGAGAAAGTTTCGCTAAGATTGGTCCAGACGTTTCAGAGATTACCCGGAACAAACAGACAAGCAGCTCTCAGAGAGACAGGAGACCATAGACAGAAATAGAATAAAAAAAATATCTTATATGTTACTGTTTACTTATATATGGATTTTGTTTGTATACTAGCTGTGTTCCGCAGTTTTACCCGCGTAGAGTGATTGGTGGCCCGCGGAGCCCTAATGTTTTTTTTTTAAGACTATGTTACTCTTTGCAACATTAGCTATCTACCAGTGAAAGTCCCGTCAAATCGGTCCAGCCGTTGCAGAGATCTGCCGGAACAAATAGCTAAGTTTTTTTATGTCATTACCGTTTATACTTTCATATGCATTTACTACAAACAGACACTTCAATTTTATTTATCTGATTAGATGTATAGATATGTATGGAGTATGGATATGGATTAGGACTCACCATCTGTCATGTTAGCACTTAATCATCTTTGGTATCAATCAAAACGGCTACATTACGTATTCGTATATATGTAGGTATTGTATCGAGCTCCAGTCAATTCCTTGACATTATCTCTACTGAATGGTATTGCAACAAAACGCCAATAGAAACACGTACGTGAATAGGATTCTAATACACTAATTAGTCGCTATTTGTGTTATTTTGATTGACCTAACGTTGATGATCAATACGCCTCGACATCAGCATGTTTAAAATACATGTTATAGGCTCGGTAAATATGACATAGAACTCTCTATAAAGAATGATGTATATAATGAAAAAATAAATACTGATATGTTTAATATGTGGTTAAAATGTAGCTGCAGTACTTAATTAGATAATTAAGTTAATATTTACATGCCCTAAAATTGGGTGAAATATGTGATTCTTGTAACCTTTGATAACACCTACCCTTTGTACCATATTTCATGTGAATAAATGTTTTTTCTATTTCCATTTCTATTTCTATTTCGTGCAGAGACGTGCATTGGATTTTCAGAGCGGTAAGCATTAACAATAAGTAGGTAGGTAGGTAGGCTACATTACATACCAATGTGGCGTGGCGTAGGTACATACGGTTTGGTATAGACACACCCACACGCACATACGACACAAGTGTATTCTGTCATCATAAATGGTAAGCACTGCTTATCTTCTCATGGAATGCTGCCTGTTCTCATGTACTATAGATGTGCTGCGTTTCTAAAAACGTGACTAGCTCTGCCCCGCGATTTCACCCGCGTAGGCAAAATATTAAGTGTTGCCCGCGGAACTCTAATATTTTTTCAAATTAATAGTAGGCTAAGTTGCTCCTTGTAACATTTGCTATACACCAGTGAATGTCCTGTTCAAATCGGTTCAGCTGTTTCGAAGATAAAAAAAAAACTGGTTTTTTCTGTGTCAATACCGTATATACTTTCATATGCATTTCAAAGGCAATTCAATGCAGTCAAAAGGTGGAATTCTGGATTTATAAACAGACACTTCTATTTAATTTATCTGTATAGATAAGCAGACCCAAGGTAGGATAAATCAATTCTCAAGGCCATCGCCAAAATGATGTGATTTTTCTCGTTTTCACTTTGGTATCAAATTCTGCCAACAAAATATTATACCCGATTTTCTTTATCATAATCATCGATTAACAAGTGAAATACACGTAAATATCCGCTTCCAAGAATTTCTGATTCAATGTTACGAAGAAAAAATATCTTGTAGCGAATCCTCCCACGAAAACTCCCACGTGAATATCCTTAGATAATTTTCTATCGAGAAAATGTTTGTTTTTCAATCAGATTGAGACCTTACCTCTCTTGAGATATTGTCGAGATTCAAGTAATTTATCGTCGAATATCTAGTGTGTTTATCTAACCGCGTTGTAAAATGTATCGGTTTCTAGTATGTTTGTATGAAAGCCTCAACATATAGGACAAGGACACCAACAAAGTTACTCGGCTACCATGCTATCCTTTAAGCCAAGCTAAAACGCAAGGTTCTAGAAAAACCTAAATCGTTACAAGGCGCTGTGTGAGTGTAACGATGGACAAAAACGATTGGCCTATGGTCGGTTTCGCTTAGGTTTGTATGAAAGCCTCAACGTATAGGACAAGGACGCGAACAATGTTACTCGGCTACCATGCTATCCTTTAAGCCAAGCTAAAACGCAAGGTTCTAGAAAAATCTAAATCGTTAAAGGCGCTGTGTGAGTGTAACGATTGACAAAAACGAATTGGCCTATGGTCGGTTTCGCTTAGGTGTATATGAAAGCCTCAACGTGTAGGACAAGGACGCGAACAAAGTTACTCGGCTTCCATGCTATCCTTTAAGCCACGCTAAAACGCAAGGTTCTAGAAAAATCTAAATCGTTGCAAGGCGCTGAGTGACTCGTAACGATTGCCAAAAAGTATTAACCGCCTTCTAAAAGAGAGAAATTACTACTTACTAGAAGTTGTTGTTCGGCACCAAGTGTGATTATTATATATTGAAAAAATTTCGCGCATTCCAGTGACTTTTTGAAAAGTGTACCTGCACCAGTCATAACTAACGTAGGTGTAAAGTTCTCATCAATACGAATTAATCAATCCCATATTAGTTAATGGGACCACTTGGGAAGAAGCATCACCTGTCAAATAAAAAAAGAATCATCGATATCTCCTCCTTTTTTGAATTTTGAAAAATTAATTGGCATATGGCCCGACGGGAGTGACTGTTCTGGGTAATCGTTGTTTAACTTCACCGAATAAATTATAATGCACTGTGGCAACTGTCATTTTTAGAAAAAAAATTGATTTAATTGATTAGGGTATATATTACACAATCAATTAATTTTTTAAATTTTGCTGTCGATTTTGATAGGGTTGAATCATTACGAAAAGCTGCCTTGAGATTATATGTCACAAGGTTCCTTATGTAGTTTATGATTTGCCGAACCATCGTTTTGTATAAACAGCCCTTTAAAAGCGAAACTTTAATGGAAACTCGCGCTGATTAGAAACGCCCGTATTCATCTCACGCTTGAGATTACTTGGCCAAGTTTTATTGGGGCCCAACTTACCAAGTTACCTACTCGGGTCTGCAGACACATAGTTCCTGCATTCGTTTTTAAAGTCACCAACTTAAGGGTTTGAACGATAATACTACTATTTAACAGATTGCTAATAATTCTACCTTTTTATTTGATTGACAACAAATTTTTTCATGACACCTTGATCTTATAAGTTACAACTGAAGCCACGGAAATATTAGATTTAGTTTACACGGTATACTTACTGCAAGTCCTGTCTCCAAAATTGCTGTATCCCACAGAGTCCGTATTGTTAACCTAGTACGAGTATACTGCCGTGGCATTAATAATAATGAGAATAAAACTATCAATCTGTGATTCCGAATTTTCAATACTTTGAATGGGGTTTGAGCAGTCGCCTGCTACGCAAGCGACGCAAGTTCGAATCCCAGCGGGGCCAGTACCAATGAGTTTTTCTAAAAAACTTATGTACAGTGATTTCATACCACCTGCTTTACGGTGAAGGAAAACATCGTGAGGAAACCCGCATATTTCTGAGAAGTAATTCAAAGACGTATGTATAGTGCCTGAGACGGCGATAGACTCACCATCTGTCACGTTGGCACTTAATCAAATTCGGTGGAAAGTGGGTGTTGTGATAACAACTCCTCTGCCTACCCCTTCGGCGAATACAGACGTGAGCATATGTATGCAAATAAACCAAGTACTTACTTAGGTACTTCCAAGTCTCAAATAGGTGTAGTCATTGAAAAGTCACATCGGTTTAAATTTTTACACAGCAACGGTTTAGGTAGATAACGGCATTATGGATATATCACAGTATAAGTTTTGATCAAACGAGCTGAAGCCATCACAAAGACTGCTGGAGGCATCGTGATCCCAGAAAAAGCCCAGTCCAAGATACTGCACGGAGAAGTGGTTGCTGTTGGACCTGGTTCCCGAAAAGATAATGGTGATTTTATTCCGATCTTAGTGAAAGTTGGCGACCGAGTGCTCCTTCCAGAATACGGCAGCACCAAAGTAAGCCTAGAAAACGACGAAAAGGAGTATCACCTATTCAAAGAATCTGATATTCTGGCTAAAATCGAAGCATAAATTCTGTGGTAGCTTTAATTTGCGTGATTTAATTCTGTTAGTCATATTTAGAAATTGTAGTGTATGAACATGACGTGATTGTGTAATATGTTGGATGAGGGATTTATGTTATCTCTATTGCATTTCTTATTATAAATACTGTTACAAATAAATCTTACTGTCATTTGTAAGAACTAGATTAAGATTATGTTTTGTACAATAAATTGAAATTGATAAATACGAGTCATTTTAACAAAAATTTGTTCAAAAAAGGAAACTATATACAGTCTCTCACACTTTCGAGAAAGGTTTCCCGAAGTGGTAACACAAAGGTGTAGAACATAAAATGGGCGTTGTAGATAGATGGAGTCACAATTATGTAAATGAGGAATTTCTCCATTATCAATTTATAACGTGTGATCGTAAAGTCATCATTGATGAACGTTTAAAATCTAACAAACTACCAAGTATGCAGCCCACCTGATGGTAAGTGATCACCTCAGCGTACGGTCGCTTGCAATACCAGGGCCACCACGCGAACGCTGCCGGCCTTGTAAATATCCCTTCTTGAGGGATCCAATGCTATATGCTTGGAGACGGTCAGTATTGTAACTGTAACGAATCAATTACCACTGCAGATATTCACCAACTCGACACAAGAAACTGAATACACATGTGTCCAGATCACGGGTTTCCAGAGCCACCGTCTTCGTAATCTATACTCGCTATCTTCTCCCCCGAATATTTGAATGAGAAATTGTGCAGCGACTCCCAGCGGTGACGTGAAGAACTAAAATATCTCATACAAATATTGCGAGTGACCCTAGCGAGTATAGATTACAAAAACGGCGGCAAACCCGTGATAGATCAAAATTTATATTACATTTATTATTATTTCATCCGGACACGTAAATATTATTCAGTAGGTTCTCGGTGCAAAATAATTTAGCAACTATTTAATGATATCGAGGTGATTATCAACCTTACGGCATTGTTGCTGCATCAATCCATTGTTGCTTTAAAAGTCAAGTTCTGCTGGTGTCCACGTGTGTCGATACGTTGGCTCCGAGAATCAGCATTGCTATTCAACGTGGCAATGCTGCCAGCCTTCTTGGCACGATCCCGAGAGACACCGATTTGGGCCAAGTTTACTACTTGTAATTAGTTTTAAGAACTGTTCCTTGTATATATTTATTAAATAAGCTTTCCCTATAAATATAGAGTATCAATATTGGGTTTTACCAAGCTGGAGATACGTGTGTCCAGTTCAATATCTTGAATCAAGTTGGTCCCGTTTTTACAATGTTGACTAATTAAAAAAAATGTTTAAAATATTCTAGGTTACATTTCAAAATGTTTTCCGCAAAAAAATACACATTAAAATAAACCCAAAATCTCCATGGCTTTTTAATGGCAAATGACTTTAGCAATTTAATTAACGTTTTTCGTGAAGTGTCCATTTTATAAAATTTTCTTACTGAACAAATCCAGGAGCGCAATAAATCAACCAAGAAAACTTGAGAACGGTAAAAACCTAATGTCCGCTTTGATTGAAGCCAACTTTCTAAATGAACTAAGTTTCTCCCGCAAATATGTCACATGTCAGAGTTATAAATTGTTTTTTTAATTACTTTGAGCTAGGTTAACCGTGTTTTAATTAATGTTAATGTGTGTGTAACCTAATTTATATGTTTTAATTGAGCATTCCTTGGTAGCATTTATTGTTATTTTTTGTATAAAAAAAATATATATTAATAATAAATCTAGGGGAAAAGAGTCCTGTGAGTTGTGTGAAGTAGATAGCACTCAATCTAATTTACGTATGGCGACATCATGTGAGAAAATGAGGCCAGGGGGCAACAATGATCGCAGCGCGTATTAAGAGCTTCGACGTTTACTTTAACGGTACCAAAATAAAACGTCAAGGCTCAGAATTTCTTTTTACGCTCTGTTTAAACCGATGATGGTCGGCTCCCTGCTTGGTGTTACTTTTAAAACCATCGCAGCACTTCTGAATCAATAATTACAGGTAAAGAAAGCTTTGCACTGTCTGTCAGTCCGTCATATTTTAAATAGGAATACGAAGACTAACCCATTCGAAATATATTTTCTTATACAAAAAAATTATGTTGCCAGTATACCTACATATATGTATAGACTATGTACCATCAGACTTCAAAGGTGTACTCGTTCGTAATGAAAGCACAACCCTCCTAGCAGGGTGGTAAATTAAAAATATTTTCGAATTTCAAGCCACAGCGAACGCTGACATTGTTACAAAATCTACAAACAAGTTTTTTTTATGTACTTATGCGCATTACTTTGTAAATGAAAAAAGCATGATTTCAAAGTAAGTGCTGCTGTACTAAAAACATATGAGTATATAGTGTATATGCGAACTTAGATATAAAAATGAATATGCTCACGCCATCCCAGAAGGGTCTCAGAAAGAGTAAGCAGAGATTTTGTAACAACAACACCCACATTTCACCGAAGATAATTATGTGACATTGTGACTGAGCTGAATGATTCGAACTTGCGTTGCTTGCGAACAAGCCAGGTCACCAAGGCTTTTTACGTACTTGGGTAAATAGAGTACAAAGGAAATATGATGTCTGATATTTTGAAGGGTAAACCAGACCATCTACTCTTAAGCTTCAACCACAACTCTTTTCTTCCTTCCTCTACACACGTTAATTTCTCACATAATTCTCGCCGCCATAATTTATTACTTAATAAGTCCCGTATTGAGAATTTTAAATGACTAAAGTTGCTGCATAAATTACTTTAAGCAACCACAACCACATCCAATAATATGAATTAAATATTAGATCCCAAATCTGAACTCTCACGTCACCTACTTAAAGCTTAAAACAAGCCGAACTTGTACCATAAGAAGCCTGGTAGCTAATGTAAATAGACGCAGGAATAATCACACAACTTTTTGCCGAAGCCGTTGGAAGGGCAAACAAATCCACAATTTAACTTTGGAACAAGTTTAAAATAACGAATCAAGTGCCAGAACCTTTCCACGTGACATAACTTGGTTGATTCCCAAAAACCTTAACTGTGATTTTGTTGAGAAGTTGTTCCATGACCTTAAGATTTTCGAAGCTACAAGTACAACAGGATGTGCCTGAAGAAATATTTAAGGATCGTAGCATTTTGCAAGCAATGTGTATACAAAAATTAGTAGACTGACATAGTATGACAGACATGGAGACACTTAGACGGCTTTTTCAAGATCGAAAACTGTTGGCTATAAACTTTTTACAGCTTGGCAGACTTATTGAGATATGCGTTGATGAAATGAGCATGTTAAAGAAAATAATTATAGTCATCATCATCTCCCTGGCCTTATCCCATACATTGTTGGGGTCAGCACTTGATTCAACCCGATGTGGCTGATCACCTGATTTTTATACGAAGCGACTGCCATCTGACCTTCGCAACCCCTTTTACGAGGAAAATCTGTGATCTGGGTTAAACCAGTTGTCAGATTTTTTTAGGCCTCCGACTGACCTGTAACGATTGCCAAAGATGATAAATTGGCAACCGGGACCGACGGCTTAACGTGCTCTCCGAGGCACGGAGGAATCTCGGGCGGTCACCCATCCAATTACTGGCTAGGGCTAGGGTTGCTTAACTTCACTGATCGAATGATATGCGCTATAGCAACTGTGCCACGAGCTCCTCAAAGAAAGAAAATAAAGAAAATAATTATAGTAACGCAGTATATTCGTCCACTAACCAGATGAATCTAGGAGTTAGCTATGATCGTTTAAGCGGAGCGTATTAAGATCTTTTTATCTTTGATGTTTAATTTTACAGTACCAAAATGAAACGTCATAGCTCAGTTCTAAAAGGCTCTGTAAGCCCCCTGATTCACGTAAAACTAACATTCTAAATATTATCTTGAAAGATTAGAGTATTTCGATCAATAGACAGGACAACTCGGTAAGATCGAAACTAAACCGTCTCTCGACGACATTATATCATTACGTTTTTTATTTGATATACTCGTTGCGTTGAAATTGCTCTCAACGTCTGATACGTTACGATATTGTTTTGGTTTTCATAACGTGAATTTGTATAGTATCAGTGACTAGTCCTGAAGTTCGAATGAATTAAGCAACGGCTTCCTAAATTCCATTGTATTTTATATCTATAGGCACATTAATATGAAAGGGTTAATTCCATGTTTAACACAGCCGTTTGGTGTAATGCCGGAATAACACGCAAGCGGCCAATTTTTTTACTAATCTTTACTATTTTGCTAAAGCTCATTACAGCTACCTTATCATAGAAATCTGGTACAGTATTTAGTAGAGTGCTTAATTTTAAAGGCCTTTGTTGTAGAATAAAGTGGTTCATTTTCCTAAAATAATTCCCAATGTACCTATCTACAATTTTCCTAACGGTTTCTCTTCCATTTCCATTACTTAATATTGAATGCTTAGTAGCTTCGTAATTTCTCACAATTTCACTATTTATCAATTTATTACTGTCAAAGTCAAAGTCAAAAATATCTTTATTGGATTACACTTTTATAAAGTACTTTCAAATTGTCAGAATGGCATATTTATACAGGATCCATGCTACCGCAAGGTTCGGAAGGTTGCTTTTACTGAGACGAACCTGGGATAGATGAATAAGTGCCAACGTGACAGATAGTGAGTCTATCACCGTCTCAGGCACTATAAATACGTCTTTGAATTATAGCTCAGAAATATGCAGGTTTCCTCATGATGTTTTCCTTTACCGTAAAGCACTTAGTGTGAAATCACTGTACATAAGTTTTAATTAGAAAAACTCATTGGTACAAGCCTCGCTGGGATTCGAACTTACGTCGCTTGCGTAGTAGGCGACTGCTCAAACCTCAAGGCCATCACGGCTCTCGGCTTTGATCCCTTATCATAGATTGTCTTTGCTTTAGAAAGTCTGTGAAAAATATATAAAACAATGCAATATTTCATAGAAGCCTAAACTTAGTTACGAACTCGCCCATTCAGTCCGGACCACAACAGTTTTAACATCGATCGGAGTCAGCAGTGGTTTATCGGCACCATTACTATCAAGTTTCTTTTCTTTCAAAACATTTCCATAGTTTCTGGTCCCCGGCGGGGAATATTCGGCCTTTTCTGATTTATCGCAAGTTTCCTGTTGCGCTCCTAGTTGGTAAGTTTTATTATGCGCCCCGAACGGAACTCTGCGCCCTTTCATTTCATGCTACCTACTTTATTGTGCGTGTAATCTCAGAACTTGTACAGAATCAAAATATATTTTCATAATATGACAGATGCTGCTTGGAGTTCATAATCTATACTAATATTATAAAGTCAAAGAGTTTGTTTGCTTGAACGCGCTGATCTCAGGAACTAGGGGGTTTGAATAAAAAAATATTTGTATATGAGATAGCTTTAAACATCAATGGAAAATGTTACAAAAATTTGTAAATATATATCACTAAGTAAAATATTTTTTATTGTTAATCCTACGCGGGTTAAACCGCGGGGGACAGCAAGTGTTAAATAAAGATAGATTAATCCTGTGAACGAACGTTGCAAATCCTTACGAACTCGCTAGTAAATGCTAGTAAATAGCTCAAGATCTGGTATATTTATGATTAGATATTAGTTGTTATAAAATTATACTCGAATCGTGTCTCTATAATTTAAAAAAAAATCACCGTTTGAACTTTGATGACTACATTGAACTGTTATATAGACAGTATTATAACAAACCTGGTCATCTCAAGCTAAATGCGTAGTTATAAGTAGAACTATTAGATTTTTAATTATGTTAATTTTATCGACATTTGTGCATTAGAACTGTGTCCATGAGCTTTTGTTTCTTAAGCGATTTATTTTGTACTCTTAAAATTGTATAACATTTTTTTTGAAAAGAGTAATTACTGAGTTTTTTTCCAGGTTCTTCTCAGTAAAAGCAACCTTCCGAACCTGGCGGTAGCATGCATAATCTTGTTAATTATGTCTTTCTGACGATTTGAAAGTGCTTTGTAAAAAGTCTAATCGAATAAAGATATTTTTGCCTTTGACTTTGACTTTGAACTAAACATTTTATAATCTTAGTAACGGCAGCGATTACCCTGAAGAAGAGCAACATGCAGATGACGCGTGACCTGTAAACTAATTAACATTTTTTATATTTTGTTTCTGTCATCACACCGTTAGATGCTAAGCGCCGACAGATGTTACCGAACTCCAGGGGCCGTAAATCTGCAAATTGGTCCCGCAGGACCTGATTTTTTGTTCGCAAAACAATATTTCACAACGCACATTTCGTTTATGACGCTTTTTGATTAATATGTCTGTGATCGCCGCTAAATGTTCATTCGCTATTGAATTTATTTGTAAATATTTTCGAACGAAGCTAGAAAAGGTAACCAAAATTTCGTGTATCATTTCCAATCATAGTTCTATTTAAAATGTTATTACGTTCATGTAATTCCAAAATGTATAAATACAGATAAATACAATTGAAGTGCCTTTCAATAAATGCATATAATGAAAGTATATACGGCATAAAAGTTTTGTTTATATATGTGGATGGTTACAAGGGGAAAGGAAGACCTAAGAAACGATGGATGGACTGTGTGAAAGATGATATGGTTAAAATAGGAGTGAATACAGATAGGACGGCTGATAGAGAGAAATGGAAGAGAAGAACACATTGCGCCGACTATAAATACGGGAAAAGGGCAGGAGGATGATGATGAATGAAAGTAGCTAATCTTCGAAACGTCTGGACCGATTTCAACAGTAGTTTCACTGGTAGATAGCTCATTTTACAAGGAGTAACGTAAGCTACTATTATTTAAAAAATAGGGTTCCGCATGCTACCCATGAAATTAAGTCTACGCGAGTGAGTAAGCAAGTATAAGAACAAGAGCCGTGGTGGTTGATTAGTTCAAGTAGTCAGCTACGCTAGCGGAACTACGAGACTTTTCATTATGTACTTTTTATTAATAATATAGAAGGAACAGTACTAAAAACTAATTATAAGTAGAAAACTTGGCCCAAATCGGTGTCTTTCGGGATCGTGCCAAGAAGGCTGGCAGCATTGCCACGTTGAATAGCAATGATGATTCTCTGAAAAGCGAGAAAAGCCCCAGCCCGCTTGTCACGAGAAGCTTCTACCAGACGACGCGCAACCTTCATTATGTTTTTTTTATCGACATTTGTGCATTGGAACTGTGAGCTTAAATTTCTTAAGTGGTTTATTTAGAATTTTTTTTTATTTTTTTATATTTTTGACAAGAGTAATTACAGAGTTTCTTCTCAGTAAAAGCAACCTTCTGAACCTGGTGGTAGCATGTATAATTCTGTACAGTTATGTCATTCTGACGATTTGAACGTACATTGTCAAAAGTCTAATCGAATAAAGATATTTTTTAGTTTGAGTTTATGTTGAATGACTTTGCCAAATACCATAAACCAAAACCACAAAGATTAAGTAACCTACCTTCTCATAATAACTTCACAAACATCCTCAAAATGGTTGATACTTAACAATTTACTCACTTAATTATGTTCATACAAAAACGGGTTACAATAATTTAAAAATAGTCAGAAAATGAAAGCCAAATGTTGACCTCAATCAACCTCATTGGTAATTAAGGCACGAGATTGTTCCTGCGATATGTTAATCCTTCCTAAGGGCGCAATATACTATAATATAGTTTATGTAAATGCGTTATAGGCAGTATGGAATATGTACCCTTATTTCATTTAAAAACAAAATGATAACATTTGCTGAGGGTTGTCAAACTTACTCTTTGATTAACCGACTTCAAAAAAAGGTACTCTATGTTATTTTTACCGTCAAAATAATGTAGGATAGCTATGCCCCACGGATTCACCCGCGTACACTAAATTTAAGTAATAAATAATTGTATACATATTAGGTATTTATTGATAAATATATTAATATTAATAGCTCTAGTAGTGCCTCTCACGTTGCTGTGCCCTAACAGGGTTTATGTTAGCTTTGCTTGGGATACTATTATAATTAAGATTAGTATGTATCGTACATGTAAGTAACATAAATGCAATAAATAAATAAATAAATTAATTAATGGGTGGCCCTAGCTTAAGTTACTCCTTGTAACAGTAGCTGCCAGTGAAAGTACCTATCATTAAGTTCGAGAATAAAAAAATATATGATAAAAATATCGGTTTTTTTTATATCAGTACCGTATATGCTCTCATATGCATTTGGTGAAAAGCTGTTATTTGAAGCTAAAACAGACTCTGCAATTGTATTTATCTGTATATATGTTTATATAGATGAGTCGATTTGAAATTTAGAAAATGTTGGGCAAAAAACATAAATGTGACGTGACACCCCTTATTGACGCTACTGTAATTCTGTTTATAATCTTGTAGATGTGCGTATCTGTGTGAGTGTGTCATGTTGAACGATGTGTTTCTAGATTCCTTACTGTTATTAAAGCTTATATTTATACTATGCTAAGGTTGTAATGAACGGAGCTGGATATATTATTCATTGAAGGTTGTTGCGGTCCCGATCCAGGCAATATTTCAGACCAGACGATGTATATATTATTCTATGCACGTAATTTGTCTGGGAACAATGAAGGATTTTTCGCTTGGAGGCAAAGGCAATGTCGGTAGACTGGCAAGTCAAGCCGTTGGTTTTGTTGCGTGGTGCAAGTATAGCAATAAATGCGTTCGTAACCATTGGGTCCACAATGAGGAAGTTCATCGGCTCAACTCAAGTCAACGAATTTGTTTTCTATAACCAAACTATTTGTGATTGCTGTATCATTAACAATTTTAGGCACACACCGCTCTACTTCATATAGTCAAAGTCAAAGTCAAAGTCAAAAATATCTTTATTCGGTTAGACTTTTTACAAAGTACTTTCAAATCGTCAGAATGACATAATTATACAGGATTATACATGCTACCGCCAGGTTCGGAAGGTTGCTTTTACTGAGAAGAACCTGGCAAGAAACTCAGTAATTACTCTTTTCAAAATATTATACAATTTAAAGAATACAAAATAAATAATTTAGCGTAAACGTAAGCTCATGGACAATGTTCCAATGCACAAATGTCGATAAAAATTAACATAACTAAAAATCTAGTACATCTACTTATAACTAAATGCGTAGCTTGAGATGACCAGCCCCCACAAGCAGCACCTGTTCACAAGTATGACGTGAATGTCAGCCATTGACCTCCTCAACCATCATAGAGGGAAGTGGACAACCTGTCATCCAGACGCCGCCGCAAGCAAAGGCATTTTAGTGAGCTTGACAACTCAAGCCAGTCAAACAAAGATCAAAACTAATAAATATTAAGAATTGTAACATAAGTACAGTGTCCATTAGACTACTTACAATATTTATCTGGTAATACATTATTCCAAGTTTCTTTATCACATATATAATCACTAACTGTATAATAACCCTTTTTAAGTAACACAGATTTTACAATCTCTTTAAATTTATCAAAGGGTAAATTTACAATACATCTAGGTAACTTATTATAAAAGCGTATACATTGCCCTAAAAATGATCCCTGGACTTTCTGTAAGCGGTGTGTAGGTACTACTATTTTATTTAGGTGCCGTGTGTTGACATTATGTACATCACACTTCTTTTGAAAAGAATTAATATTTTTATGTACAAGTAATAAATTTGCTAAAATATACTGCGAAGCCACTGTTAAAATTCCTAATTCTTTAAATTTTTCCTTCAAAGATGCTATAATTATGTATCAACTGGTGCCAGCGACTCCATCTGCTCAAGAGTCTGTGATAGTGCAGTACAAATTTACTAGTCCGCCATCTTAGATGTTCCGCCATATTGGAATTAAAATGACATCACATATCTAGGCATGCATTGTCATTCAAAATAAGCGTACCAAGTTTTAGCTCAATCGGTTACAGATAGCTGATTAAAATTCATTTATAATTAATGGAAAATAGCTCATAAAAATTGCAGGACCTCATCGCGTCATCTCCCCTCTCAGACCACGCACACATAGAGGAGCTTACACGGCCGCATGGAGATACCATCGAGGTATCATACTATCTCCTAATCACCCATTGTCTGCCGATAACGATCGGAGTACAATGGTTCCCACGTCAAACGCATCACGGCTTTCTAACGATCATTACAAATCCCGCTTGTTTCCTTATATGTGCTGATTAATCTGGTTCGTAATCGGTGCAGTTCACTGACACTGCTAAAATCATTATGAATCATGTTTTCTTAATATCACCGTCACAATTCATTGCGCTGACGTAAAAGCAGATTTGTTTGGAAGCAAAATAGTGCCATCTGGGGGCCTATAGATGGCGCTGTTTCGATCCTAAACAAATCTGCGTTTACGTCGACGCGATGAATTGTGAAGGTGAAAGGCATTCGTCAATTCAGGTGTATGGAATGAAGAATGAAACAGAAAATGTTCTTCAAAAAACGAGCCATGGGGTTTGAAAGCGATGTAAGTTCGAATCCCAGCGACCTGTATATATGAGTTCTTCTAAAAACTTAAGCACAGTGATTTCACTCAACGTGGTTTGCGGTGAAAGAAAACATCGTGAGGAAACTTGCATATGTCTGAGAAGAAATTCAAAGGCGTAGCAAAGTATAGCGTCTAGTTGAAAATAATGGGGGTAATTGTGCTGGTATTATTCGCGTCGCGCCATACAAGACAGACAGAGTCAGGCTCATAAATTGACTACTGCACATTCAAGGTCAGCGCTCATATTTTGTGACGGGTTGTATACAGACTTATATTTGGGATACAGGTTTCGGATATTATCTCAGCTTACCCTCAAAAGTCTTATATATGTGTAGCTGTTGAAATATTTAACTACATCAATACATACATACATATGCTCACGCCTGTATTCTCCGAAGGGGTAGGCAGAGGTGTCGTAATCACTACACCCACTATTCACCGAAGATGATTAAGTGCTAACGTGACAGATGGTGAGCCCATCGCCGTCTCAAACACTTTACAAACGTCATTGAGAAATATGCAGGTTTCCTCACGATGTTTTCCTTCACCGTAAAGCACGTGGTGTGAAATCACTGTACATAAGTTTTTTTAGAAATACTCATTGGTATAGGCCCCGCTGGTATTCGAACTTGCGTCGCTTGCGTGGCAGGCAATATTTAACTGTGTTTTAAAATATCGATATAATTCCACCTAGGTATCTAAAATAATTTATAACTTTTAGTACATAACAAAAAAAAAAAATATAACTATTAATTAAACCTTAGGGAGGGCAAATATATTTTCTCGAGTAAACAGTAAATAATGTTACATTAAACAAAGTTATTGTTAACGACTTTTGTGTGAACCATATTGATAATATTGATAGCACTCTGATGAACCATTACTTATCAATAATTAGAATTAATATGTACGATACTAATTAAGATTTACTATGCTTAATGACTGGTAGATAATGTAATAGCATTGAGTCCACCTTTGTACTTTTGTATTCTGTATTATTCGAAGGGACAAGCAGAAATGTTGTAATAACAACATCCACTTTTCACCGAATATTATTTGGTTCCAACGTGACAGAGGGTGAGTCCATCGCCTTCTCAGGCACTATACGTACGTCTATGAATTACTTCTCAGACATAAGCAGGTTCCCTCACGATGTTTTCCTTCACCGTAATCCACGTGGTGTGAAGCACATAAGTTTTTAGAAAAACTAATTAGTACAGTTACCACTGAGGGTCGGACTTTCGTCGCTTGTGTAGCAGGCGACTGCTCAAACCCCAAGGCCACCACGGCTCTAGGATGTATGACTCTATTATAAGATACTATCATTGTGAGACGCTGTATAAATGAGTGAGTAGCTAGAGAGCTACTTGAATTATGTAGTGAACCCGAGCTTCTAAACTAGATTACATACATTTGTTCTGAATTCAAAGCATCTTTCGTAAGTCTAGAGATGCACCAACATCTTCTACAAACATCTCTTACAGTTCCCGTCACGAATTACGAGCGCTGACCGTAAATGCGCAATAATCATTTTATGTCTGCCTCTGTCTATTTGTATGACACGACACAAATCTTATGAATTAATAAATAAAGTTTGTATGTTTGCTTGAACGCTACGATTAATAAATTATTTCAATGTTAGATAACCCATATATCGATGAAGTTGTCAGGGAGAAAGTAAATTTCAATACAGCCCTGTTTTTGATAACAGCTCGCCGTAATGCAGTAAAATTAAAATACGGCCGATTATACAACCCGACTGCAACATTTATATATGTACACGTCAAAAGCAAGATATAATTTCACCTTAAATGAAACAAACACATTTTAAGGACGTCCCATCTCGCCTCAAATTCCTCGAACTCATATTTTTCTTTCCCTAATTCCTTAAAGAACTGGGTTAAGATAAAAGCCACATAAATCCCCCGTCTCCTGTTCAGCACAAAGTATGTACGGGACATTACGTTTGTTAAGGTTTGTTTACACGGGCAATTTTTTTGGGCAGCTGTTGTCCCCGGCATCAACAATTTATCAAAATCAACAGCGTATCAAAAATATCAATTTACGAAACTTATATAAGGAACTAATTAGTACATAGTACTTATATTTTACCGTGGTTTTAACTGAAAGACATATTAAATCAGACACGTGACATATGTCATTTACATACATTTTGTTTCGTTTCTATTCGCAAGCGCGAGGAGAATTTGCTTTGTCTAAGCCCACAGTACTAATAGTTGTCCGCGTGGAACACAGAAGTAAGTTTCTTCGTTGCCCGTGTGCACCTTTAGTTTTGTTAAAGCTAATCCCAGTGTAGCTGCAGGCATGCGATCTAGCTGTTTAGGTATTAATTCTCGCCACTCCACTGGGCCGGATAATATGTGGTGAATAGAATGTCATTAGATTTTTATCCAGTGACATGAGCTTTGCATCATGCTCATAATATAAAAGAAACTAGCATCTGCCTGTGAGTTCGTCCGCGTTGACTTTGTTCTAACGCTAACTTCAAGCCGCGGTTGGTTTTATCGTGATATATAGCTTATAGCCTCGATAAATGGGCTATCTAATACTGAGATATTTTTAAATAGGACCAGTATTTTCTGATATAAACGCATTCAAACAAACATAAAGCTCTTTATACATATATAATTGTAAAGCAACGTATGTAATTTATTTGGTTGCTTCTACTACAAAGTATCAGATTACAGCCCTCAGTTTGGATAGCTGTAAATTTTGCACGGGAGATCCTATTGTCATAATCTCTTGGATATATTTTATGTTGTTATCAATTGCTAATTTCATACAACATTTTCAGCCCGTAATAACTATAAATAAACTTTCCTATCTGAGGCATAGAAATAATAATACCCTAGGGATTGAACCTTAGAGTAGGACATCATAAGAAAAAGATCATTACTACAAGACAACCATTTCATAATTTCGAATATCTTAGTTTACCCAAGAAAATATGTTCTTGAAATGTCATAAAGTTCCCGCTACACCGTTTTCTTATTACTAACTTTGAATTTTATATGATGATAGAGTTCATAAGCACTAAACCGAGCAAAGACCCAAACGTTCAGAACATACCTCAGAGCTAAATAAAGTCGTGTTTCCATTTTATAGACCCAGAGTGGGTCTATAAAATGGATGCTTATATTAAAACGAAAGTCTTAGCTTATATTAAAATTTCTAAGTGATCTCATATCTCAATATATGAATAACTCAGTTTACTGCACCTGCAAAATATTCTCCAGCGATCGCTGATAAAGTTGGTACTGGATGAACTCTTAAAACGCCTAAATTTTATGAATTAATCTGGAGATGTCCAAGAAGTAACTTGAATTTGCGTTTGAATGTTCGTTTATTGAGAACTTGACCTCCATTCACTGTCGTCTGACTAGTGGTTGCAAAACACTACTGCAAAACATGTAGCCATGAGTTCGATCGTTATTTGGCTGCGATCTTCTGTACGGTAGACGTACAGTGCCCAGACGGACGTCCAAATATCGAGTGAGAGATCCTGTTAGTTCCTTGCCGTTCTTTCTCTAGTGTAGCACCTCTCTTAAAATAGAGAAGTGCTACACTAGAGAAAGAGAGCTTTACGGTGAAGGAAAACATCGTGAGGAAACCTGTATATGTCTGAGAAGTAATTCAAAGACGTATGTATAGTGCCTGTGATAGCGATGGACTTACCTTCTGTCACGTTGGCACTTACTTGGTGAAATTTGGGTGTTGTTGTTACAACCTTCGGGGACCCTTCTGAGATGGCGTGAGGATATTTATTTCTTATTTATCTCTTAAAATTCTGAAAAGTATAGTATGTTTTAAGAAAAATCTTAGTACAAAGAGAAATTCGCTCGAGGGCAATAAATCCTCCGAATTACATCTCTGCGAAGCCTCGTGCACACGTTGAGTGCTTGTCTAAATTAGCTAGTCTGATGAACTCGTACCGAATGCAATGCTAACTGAAACTAAGGATCTGTCTTAAGACGTCGCTGCTTATTTATGAGATGTTAGCTCTGAGATAATTTATGTATGTGTGTACAACACGCGAGCGTGAATATGGTTTACTTCACGGCGTTTGACGATAAACTTACATAATTTATTCATTCATACCAACATAGTATCCTTTGAAGGCGTGGGTAATAGAATATGACTTCACGTGCGAGGAAGAATTTCTACCGGCGCTTTTTCGATGTCTTTATAAACAGAGTTGTATATGAATATTAGAACTAACTGTGTCCCACTGTATTACTCGGAACCCTAATATTTTTTCTGAATAAAATTAGCCTAATTTACTCCTTGAAAAATCCGTTATTAAGTCCCGTTAAAATATCTCTGGCCCTCCGTTCACACGTGATGGCGTGACCAGAAGAAATAGGGTTCCTTTTTAATATATATATTAGAATTAGAATTTTACCAGCCAATGCCTGAGAAGCTTAGGCTACATTTATTAAAAAAAAACATTAGGGTGTTAAGTCTACGCGGGTGAACCTGAGGGACGTAGCTAGTTATCATTTCGTAGATCAGTTCAATGCAACGGTCACTCCAAAAATGCCGAATACATAGACATTTATAATATTCACTAAGAAAATAATCACTCTTGGGAATCTGTGCATCTTATACTGAATCTATTGAATCTTACTTCTAGCACATTATCACTTTGATCTAGTTCTCATATTAACGTTGCATATTCCCTTTTAAGGTAGTTCACCGTTAGTTTGTTCCGAGTTACCGAACGAGTCAACAAACTTGTTATGCGGTAAATTACTTTAGGAGTTACTTTGTACGGTGAATTCACTTTGATTCTCGCTTAAGAGATTACTAAGTTTTCTTTTATATGAGACTAAAAGAAAATTCTGAAAAGAATATACCTGTGACGACTACGAAAAAGAGGAAACTTAATACATTTGGGAAAATAACGCAGCTGGAAGAAAAACTCAGCCATGCATATTTAGTGGTATAAGGAACTTTGATTTTACATATAAGAACTCGTAGAGAAATTTGTATCCAATTTTCAATGAAGTTTTGATATTATCATTAAAAACATTTTAATTCCAAACCATCTCACAAAACATATAGGATGTGAATTATCAGAGCAATGAATATTATATAAATACAGGAGTTAATTTGATGCTTAATTAATATAGCCAAAATCATTATTGGGGTCGGCACTTGATTAAACCCGGCTGATCACCTGATTTTTATATGAAGCGATTGCAATCTGACCTTCGTAACCCCATTCTACGAATCGGTAATCTGGGTTTACCAGCTGTCAGACTTACCTAGGCCTGCGACTGGCCTGTAGGCCTAGACAAAGTATCATTCTCTTGCACTTGCGAAAGAAACGATAACTGTATGGAAATGACATAAATCAGTCACGTTTCTACTAGCGAAGCGTGAGAATTATGCTACTTTGTCTGCAGACTCTGTAACGATTAACAAAGATGTTAAATTGGTAACCGAGAACGTCGGCTTAGCATGCTTTCCGAGACATGGAGAGAACTCGGGCTCAATAGCAACTGTGTCACAAGGTCCTCTCATAAATTTAGCTATAATCCGTACTTTATTGACAGGAGAACACGATCAAGTTATAACAATGTTGAGCACTTAATTAAGATATACGGACGTATCATTCAGTTTGTTACAGTCGTTTAGTGAGTCGGTTTATAACTCCAAACGTTTAGGTTTAATGCTGGCGCAGACGTAAAACGAAATGGATCGCTTGTAATGGCATTTAGATTCACGACTCGGCGATTTCCAAGTGAAAATTCAATAAAATATTTCGAACGTTTTCGATGAATTGATCACAAGCTATGAGCACTAACTTTGAATGCGCAATAGTCTTGTGTCGTCGTCTTCTTCTCACAGCCCCTGTAGGGGGACTGGGGATTCCGTATCGGGGCTTATGGCCCCCTGGCGGAGGTGTCCATCGCCGCGCGGGGCGTTGGGTTGGTGCGCCTGCACCCGGAGGAGTGCTGGCCGATGACGTCGCCTTGACATTGGGCACCCAGTGAGTGTGGCACGCGTCAGAGATCCTCTTCACGCCGCCTACGACCGGCGAGGCGGCGGCTAGGTGTTCTCACGGTGTCGCGTGGAAGTCGTCGTCTCAGAGTTCATGCGCGCGAATGAGCTCGCGCTCATAGGGCCGGTCTTCCGGTGGTCACGCATAGTCTTTTTTTTTTGCTCAACGCTTATGATGGCACCTGTACCTAGGTAGAATTAAGACATAAATATGCTCACGTTAACCCAGAAGGTTCTCAGAAGGGATAAGCAGAGGTGTTGTAACAACAACACATTTCACCTAATACGATTAAGTGCCAACGAGACAGAGGGTGAGTCCATCGCCGTCTCAGGCACTATACATACGTCTTTTATTTACTTCTCAGACATATTCAGGTTTCTTCACGATGTTTTCCTTCACTGTAAAGTACTTGGTGTGAAATCACTATACATAAGTTTTTAGATAAAGTCATTGGTACAGGCCCCGCTGGGATTTGAACTTGTGTCGCTTACGTAGCAGTGCTCAAACCCCAAGGCCACCACGGTTCATTACAGAATTAAGACAAATATATTTATAACTAACTATATACCTTCTGGTGCTAATTATGATAATGTCATCTAAGTAGACGCTGTTGAAGTGCAGATTACCAATGTTACTTTCTCATATAAAAGAGAGTATGCTATGCTCCAACACAAACTTAAATCGCCTGCATTTGGAATATAGTGATATAATATTTTCTGAACAAATAACATCGAATAGGTCTTTTATTGTGCCATTTTAACTTTGTCTGTTACTTGGTTGCAATCCGGAACTGTATCCAGGAACGCTTAAAGCTTATTATTTACTGTAAAGTAAAATCTAAATGGAACTAAGGAATATTTATGCCTGATGGATTAGTTTGATGATTACTTGCCTTGTTAGGTTGTAAATAAGGTTGCCTGGCTGAGTTTCTAATCGATTCTCAGAAGACTAGTTTCCGAACCGGTGGTAATTACCAGGGCCTAAACTGAATAAATAAATGCCTTTGTACATTGGTGTATAATTCATAAATAAAGCATATTGTTATGCCAGCTGAGTTTCTTGCCGGTTCTTCTCAGAGGGCTAGTTTCCGAACCGGTGGTAAATTCCTCGATATTCATAAGTATCTTACCAAGGCCTAAACTGAACATATCATTTCCATTTTTCACTATCAGTTTTACCAATTTCTTCTACGTTCGCTTCTGTATCCCCGCGTGCGTTCTTCATCTGTATATAGATGTGATTCATATACAGATAACGGCACCTGCGTCACGAGTTATATTCACGTCGCAACATACAGAGAGACAAGATTCATAAAATGATTGGGCATACATACACATACATATGCTCACGCCTGTATTCCCCGAAGAGGTAGGCAGAGGCGTTGTAATCACAACACCCACATTTCAACGAATTTGATTGAGTGCCAACGTGACAGATGGTGAGTCTATCGCCGTCTTAGGCACTATACATACGTCTTTGAAATACTTCTCAGAAATATGCAGGTTTCCTCACGATGTTTTCCTTCACCGCTCAAATAAAGCACGTGGTGTGAAATCACTGTACATAAGTTTTTTAGAAAAACTCATTGGTACGGGCCCCGCTGGGATTCGAACTGGCGTCGCTTGCGTAGCAGGTGACTGCTCAAACCTCGAGGCCACCACGGCTCACCACGCTCGCTTGATTGAGCATAGCAAGTCCTATAACCTCTTAACATCAGGTGTGCCGCGTGCTTATTTACCTTTTAGAATTTAAGATGTAGCTGATACACCGAAAAATATCCAAAAATTACGCTTTTGTAGAAAAAAAAAATTTTATAATGTGCTTGATGAGGAAATCGTATCGCATAGTGAAAGTAAGACCCTATATCGGAACAAGCAACAGTAACGACTGCCTAATATCGCCATAAACTACGTTTTGTTATAGCAAAATAAAGACGATTAATTACGTTCTAAAGGAATAAACCAATGTAGACGCAGCTCAAAGGAGCTTGAGCAAAGCCTGAACTTTGAGATTAATATGTAAGAAGTTTCAAAGAATCTACATATTGCGTTTTGTTAACGAAGAACATACACATACTAAAACGAACTTTCTTGGTGAATTTGTATTAGCTAAGTCTTTAAAATATTCCTCTCACGTTTAAATACATGTTAAAACAAAAAATATATTAAAGATTTTATCTAGACAATTTAAACAGATTGAAATTAGTTACAATAATACCGCCTTTGCATACAAAATCCCTGTCGCGTTATTCACTAAGGTTTTTCAGCGCCACAGTCGTCGTCGAAAGGCACGAAATTTAATCTAATCCTCCATGAGTTATGTATCATTTGCCTATGATTGAAACCCACCATCGTCGTCGAGCTCTATGCTGAGAAACCTTAGTGAATAGCACGGCTGGTGTTGGTCACTCTCAATGGAATTACTACCTCCTTTTAGCTTACCATCAAGCAAACTACACTCTTGTTTGCAACATAAAAATATCTAGGGGTCCTCTTTGAGTACCAAAGTACATTCCGCTCTTCTTTGGATCCTTTGGACTAAACCACTTTATTTACTTACCATACCATCCTTGATTGATTCACAATGTTATTTGTGTAACTTTCCAGAAATATCCATCCACCTATTTCAAATGTGGAGTAATACATGATACATATAAACTAGAACATAAATACGCTTAGCCGTTATTCAGCTAGACTTACAAGGAATTAGTCAAATAGGACGAGCAAAGTTTAGCTACAAGGAAAACCCCTACCATTGTTTTCAATTACAGATTCTGACCTTCAAACCTCTCGCTGATATCGTCTGCATTATCTCGAATTCTCATCCTAACTATACTTTTGCCGTGCAAAAGAATTTATATTACTGTGCCTTGTAGATTTAATTTCTTGGGGACCCGCGGAATCCTAATGTTATTTTTCTAGGTTCTACCAGTAAAAGTATCATTAAAATCGGTCCAACCGTTTCGGAGATTAGCCGGAATAGACAGAGACCTCCAGACAGACAGAGAAAAACTTAAAACGTGAAAAGCTGTAATTTTGAAATTATAAACAGACACTTAAATTTAAAAATAAACATTTAAAATAGAACAGTTAAATTTTTTTTCGAAATTTCAAAAAATCATTTACGCCATAATAAAAAAGGGGTTTCAAAAATGTGTATTTTCATACAATGAAAGTTTTACAATCAAAGTGAGTTATTAATGATAGAAATCCGTTAGTAGCGGCTATATTCGTATTAGTCAAATACTGCCCGGTAGTTTGACGTGAAGTTTGGAATTCATCTCATACAGGGACGAATGTTGTGGATGAATGTGATGAATCATAGTTATTCGAGACTACTTGAATTTTATAGCCTCTTCAAATATCTTAGGTATGTAAAGGTCGTTCGTATATCAATAAACGAGTTTGTTATTGTTCTTTTATCTTCTTACTCTGTCTGCGCTACTTTTTAAGGGTATTTATTACGTAGGGATCAAGAGCCTAACCATGAGCTTGGCTTAATCTATACAGATAAATACAATTTTAATGTCTGTTTGTATGCATAATATGAATGTATATACGGTACTGACATAAAAAAAATTTGAATTTTTCTCCGTCTGTCTGTTTGTTCCGGGTAATCTCTGAAATGGCTGGACCGATTTTAGCTGGACTTTCACTGGCAGATATCTAATATTACAAGAAGTAGCTTCGGCTACTTTTGTTTAAAATAACATTTAGGGTTCCGCGGGATATATTAAAATCTACACAGCTAGTAGTAGTTTATATGACACAGATAGATGAGTCTGTCACTGTCATACAGTCGAACTAATAATATAACAATGAATTTTAGCCAAGACTATGTAGCAGCGTTTCTCTGCTCGCTACATAGATGGCGCTACTTGCTTACATTCGCATGATTGAGTACAAAAGCACTAGAACCTAAATCGCACTATAAGAGGTTTCGATTGCATTGGAGTACATATCCAAGTTTCTTACTGTTTTGATAGCTGGCTGGAAGAGCTGGGGATTAGAATTATCATTCACTTTCCCCATAAATATACGAATAATCGGGCAAAAATTATATCTACCTTTACTAAGTTCTTTATCAAAAAAAAAAAATAGTCAGCACTCCTTTTACACCTTGAAGCATCAATGCTTAATTTTATTTGAAGACACTTTCACGTTAATGACATTCATACATACATATGCTCACGCTTGTATTCTCCGAAGGGGTAGGCAGAGGTGTTATAATCACATTACCCACTTTTCACCGAAGATGATTAAGTGCCAACGTGACAGATGGTGAGTTCATCACCATCTAAGACACTTTACATACGTCATTGAATTACTTCTCAGAAATATGCAGGTTTCCTCACGATGTTTTCCTTCACCGTAAAGCATGTGGTGTGAAATCACTGTACATTAGTTTTTTAGAAAAACTCATTGGTACAGGCCCCGCTGGGATTCGAACTTGCGTAGCAGGCGATTGCTTAAACCTCAAGACACCACAGCTCAGAATGACATTGATATTTTTTATATTAGATTGAAAAATAAAAAAAAAAATTCTTTCACAACTTTCTTTTAAAAATTAATAAAATGCCTATTCAGCATCTTATAAAGAAATATTTTCCATTCCTGAATAGACTTCAAGTCTCACTCGTACGAGTCGTGAAATGAGCAAATTGTACGAGTGGTCGCGAGCTTCTATTATTTCATAATTAATTAAACTTGAAGGAGTCTCCTTATTAACATTCAAAAGATGTCACGACCGTTCCTTTTTCACATCTATATTCTATTTTGTTGGTACGAATAACTTAATTTTATTTATATCGTCTTTGAAAAGCCGATGGTTGAATAATGGCAGTAATTTTATCGACGTTTGTAAATGCCTTACGAGGGCCTACACTGAATAAATCTTTGTAATTTTCAGTGACATTATAATGACCTTGGATAAGCCAATACTAATATAAGCTTAATAGTTAAACAGTCATTCTCTATGGGAGTAGCTCCATACTTATGGATTTTTAATCTATACCTAGTAGAAAATGTATCTACGTACATTGGGTAGCAGTTCTTTCCGCGGGAACTATTAATTAGGACTTTAGATAGGATCATAAGGATGAGCTTATACAGGCCTATCTCCGTTCAAAGTTTCAACTGAATCCACATATTCAAATTCCTATTCAGAATAATCTGAGTAAATTTAGTAGACTAAAAAAATACTGTCTTACCATCAGAATCATAATTTAATTATAGGATTATAATGCTATATATATGATATGCAAAATCATGTAACATTCTTTTTTTAATATTTTGCAGTATAATACGTGAAATAGGTTTTACCCGTAACTTTATATGTGGCGGCTTTTTTATTATGTCCGTCCTTGTGAACACAGCTATCTGGGTATGTACACTTTTTTACAATATCAGAGAAGCTATTAAAAGATAACAGACAGACTCGCACAGATACATTTATTACATGTTTATGAGTAGGGGAACTCGAGGCATAGCTGTTATTGCGCATATCATTCGATCAGCAAAGCTAAGCAACCCTAACCCTAGCCATTAATTGGATGGGTGACCGTCCGAGTTCCCTCCGTGCCTCGGAGAGCACGATAAGCCGTCGGTCCCGGTTGCCAATTTACCATCTATGGCAATCGTTACAGGTCAGTCGGAGGCCTAAAATAGTCTGACAACTGGTTTAACCCAGATCACAGATTTTCCTCGTCAAAGGGGTTGCGAAGGTCAGATGGCAGTGGCTTCGTATAAAAATCATGTGATCAGACGCATCGGGTTGAATCAAATGCCGACCCCGACCCATACATTGTCGGGGTCAGCATTTGAGGCCAGGGGGATGATGACGAAGACGTTATACATGTGTATAGATAATTCACAACCATACTGAATATATGGTGTCTTACTAAACGGCAGATGATGCGGTAATGTCATTCATCTTTAAAACGTTAGGATCATCAGTACTGCAATTTATCTTTCTTAATATATCTATATTATAAGTCCCCCTTTAGCCCTGAACCCTTTCCTCGCGTATATGTGAACAATAAGCGTTATTCTTTGTTTAAATGCGGCTTAATGCCAACTGGACTTACTAACACGAGAAAAGCATTAAAATATAATGGCTCTATGATACCATTATGCCGTGATGAGGGTAGTTAGACAACATTATGCTGTTGTTAAACTAGACCTTAATGGTGTTCGTACTGTGAATTGTTGGTGTTTGAACTTCAAATAGTATGCAAATACTTGATATAATCTATATCTATACAGATAATTTATAGAGCGAATGTGACCGGAAGTGTCGGTAGAGGGCGTCCAAGGAACAACTACTATGACCAAATTAATAGTATTTTTCAGAAAGGTCAAATTCGGAGCACTCGTAACCGAAGAAAGTGTATGAAGAGATGCATGAATGCGGATGAAGTGAAAGAAGTATGTAAGGATCGTAGCATGTGGCAAACGGTGGTCTCTGCCTACCCCCATGGGATACAGGCGTGAGCATATGTATGTATGTATAAATACAATTGAATTGTGTGTTTGTAATTCCAAAATTATAACTTTTCACTAAGTGCATATGAAACTATACACGGTACTGAAATAGAAAAAATCAATTCCTCAAAAGTTCAATCAAAATCGTCAATCAAAAGTTCTTCTCTGTCTGTCTGTCACGGGACTTTCGGACGATCCCGTTAGAACGGTACAGCCCTTTCGGAGATTAGCCGGAACAAACAAACAGACAGACAAAAAAAAACCGTTAAACATTTTTTTTCTATTTCAGTACCGTACGTATTTATTATTTTATTTAAGTACTTCTGTATATTTGTATGTATAGATTTAGTAATTGTGGATAATCATTAGGTATTAACATTTTATAGAAACATTCTGCTCGTGATCTATAGCCGGTTTTGAAGGTAAATTGCAAAGGAACAATTATCTAACTACTCGTAGGCCTTTGGGTGTATTAAATAAATAATGCGAGGGCCTCCGGCGGGGTCGACCCGATATCGCTTGGCCTTACCATTGGTGCAAAATAGAGAAATTAAGAAAGGAAATTTAATACTAAGCCCTTGTGATTGCAATATTTAGAATTACACTCAATCTAAACAAATTGAAAATAATAAAATAATATTATAATGAAATATAAGCTAACTAACTCAGCTGAACTCATTTTACACATCGGACTAGTATTTCCTGAGATGAGTGCGTTCAAGCAAATATTTTTCTATTTGCTTTATATATTAGTAGGTATACAGATAAAATAATAAATGAATAAAAAGTTACCTTAATTACTTTAAATTGAACAAGATACAGTTATATAGTAAAAACTCGAAGTTAGCCGCTGTTTGTGAAATGATTGACGAACGATTCGAATCGAACGAATCGATGGAAACTATCCATGATTACCTCCGACATACAATATTTATTTATTTTTAATATGCACGCAAATGAAAGAAACCGAATCATTTTTCTATTCTCAATCTGTATAAAAAAGGAAATTGGCAGTTGAACACAACTACTTATAGACAAAAAATTACCCAAATAGTATCCTCTAAATAAGTAATTCAAACCTGCAATCGTATCGAAGTAACCCAATAAAACTAAACGACCTAATTCCATTCGAGTTTCAATTCGAGAACATTTGGTAGGTACCAGTTTATTTAGGCCGCGATCTAACTCCCATTTCTTTGTCAGCCTCTTTACCTCGTTGAATAAAATATTCGGATATCTTCACTTTAGGCGGCCCTGCAATATTAAAGGTACGGCAAGTATTGATAAAGGAAGGCAAAAGGGTATGCGTTATCGGCTGTCGGTACCTTATTAATAGTTCAGGAGGTCAGCCCGTTCGTGTGTTGGCATTAGGCTTTTATGATACCAATGCCGTTTTATGTTACTCTATTGTACAGTTTTTTGGTGATATTCAAGGTGTGGATAGCGTGTTTACGTTGCAATGTTCTACCGCGGGTTGTAATATCCCAGCGGGGTTCGCTCCCTGCACCGATTTAAAAACTTGCAGTGATTTCGTACCACGTGCTTTACGATGAAGAAAAACATCGTGCGGAAACCTGCATATGACTGAGAAGTTATTCTCAGCGTATATCTCAGGATTCGAGCAGATGCTATTGCGCATATCATTCGATCAGCGAAGACCTTAGTCAGTAATTGGATGGGTGACCGCCCGAGTTCCCTCCGTGCCTCGGAGAGTACATTAAGCCGTCAGTCCCGGTTGCCAATTTTTCATCTTTGGCAATCGTTACAGGTCGGTTGGAGGCCTAAAACAACTGGTTGACAGAGACAACTGACACAGATTTTCCTCGTTAAAGGGATTACGAAGGGCAGTCGCTTCGTATAAAGATCAGGTGATCAGCCACATCGGGTTATGGGCCAGGGATAAATTGGCAGGGATGATAATCTCAGGAAACTGAGGCAGCGATGGACTCACTCTCTTTCACGTTGGCACTTAATCATCTGCGGTGAAATGTGAGTGTTGTTGTTACAACACTCTGCTTATATCTTCGGGGACCCTTCTGGGATGGCGTGAGCATATTAATTTATTTTACAGCGTCATAAAATGATTAATGCGCATTCAAAGGTACTCGTTCTTAATCGGTGACGGGACCTATGCAATGTATAGCCTTTGACACTTGTCACTTGACGTAATGGTAATTGTAACGTAAAATTTCCGACACTCGTCGTCTGTGAGGTGTGTTTTAACGTTTCTTCACAATATGAGGAAAATACGCAGTAGATAACGTAAATGTAATATACAGGGTGTCGCAGAAAAAGGAACAGTTGTCTTCTAGAAGTTGTAGGGTTTTAAGAAAAACTATGTTATGTGTAAGTGCCGAAGAGCTCGCGACCTTAAGCGATTGAATGAACGCACGGCCGCGTTACATTACGTACGCGGTAATTCAACTCGTTAAATTCAGGAGAAAGTTAATAATTTCGAAAAATGGTTTTATTCGATTATTTCAGGATCTATTAGTGTGAGAAAAAATATAAAAGGTAGTTAGATTTCTCATTAATAACTCAACGCTACCGCTGATTTTTGTCATAATAATTTTATTTCCTTCCTAAAATTATAACATATTATATATTTTAACAACTCTCCTATTTTACCCGACACCCTGTATATACGTGTTAATCTGTATATAAGTGGCGATTTATTCCAATATTCCTTTCCTAAACACCTTTCCGCTTATGACCTCAAAGGGGTTTGTTAAGGTAAGCTGATTTTTGCATAGAGCAGGGGTATGCTTATGTAAGCTTACTTTCATCTGAGTATGCTATTAACGCGTCAATTTGATTAACCTACACCATTTTATTTAGAGAGAGTACATAGTTTGGTCACTTTTTTTCGGGGTGGAGTGGGTCAGGGGACCCACTCGTCCCCTGACCCACTCCACCCTGGGTCCACTCGTCCCCTTAATTTTTTTAAGTTTCCACTCACCCTTGATCCATCAGAAGTACTAGGGCTCCAGAAGTTAAAAAAGGTAGCTTCAATATTTTTCGACGTAGTATAATTATGTTCGTCTTATACCGTACAATTTATGCCAGCAGACGAGTAGGTTACAATATTTCAATAATTGACTGTTCTCCTCCCGGGAGACCAATGGGCACCTAAGTAAATAGGGGACGAATCTACAACTTTTATTCTAAGGGACGAATATTGGGGGCCCAGTGGGTATTTTGTATTTAGTGTGTGTTAAAAAATAGTTTGGCAGCTCTTATTTATCGGGACATCACAATGGGACAGATATATTTTACGTGTAAAGATCTGTCACTGTCGCATAGACAAACTACTAAAGCATTAACAACTCATGGTACAGGGGGCCAACTATGATCGTTTAAGTGCGCGTAACTTCTTAACTTTGGCGTTTAATTGGCAGACAGAGAAAAATATTTTAAATAGATTTTTTCTTATGTGAGTACCGTGGGTATATCATGTAATACAAATTTAGTGAATAGCTGTAAATTTTAAATAAAAAAACAGGCACTTACATTTTATTTATCCGTGGTATCAGAATATTAAAAGAGTAATTACTGAGTTTCTTGCCAGGTTTTTCTCAGTAACAGCAACCTTCCGAAACTAGCGGTAGTATGTATAATCCTATGTAATCGTGTCTTTCTGACGATTTGAAAGTACTTTGTAAAAAGTCTAATCGAATAAAGATATTTTGAATTGAATTGAATTGAATATTAAAGTAACAAAATGAAGTGTCAAAGCTCAGAAGTTCATAATACGCTCTGCTTAAGCCGATGGTAGTAGGCCCCCAGGTGCCGCGCTGAGCGAAAATATTGGGGGTATACAGACAGACGGAGACAAACATAGAATGACTACACATTCAAAACAGCGCTTATAACTCGTGACGGCACCTGCATATCATTTGACTTTGTAGTAATCATCCTGTGACCCAATTACCATAATATCATTATTTAAGGCTCCACCTGCAGTAATGTAAATTAATTTTATTAATTTTAATCACCGCCTTTCGCGTGCTGACATACATTAACTCTCGCTCAGTGAATAATGGGACTCGATAAAATAACTAAAATAAAAAATGTCCGACACGGTACGGAGCGCGGTATGTTCCGTATTTGTAACAAAATGGGGTAACGGTATTAACAGATATCAAAGTTACGTAGGTAGTTTATATATACTAACGCTATATACCCCAAAGGGATATGCAAAGGTTTAATTCGCTAATAGTAAATTCATATATCGCCAGTTGTGTTTAAGTCCAATGAAATAGGGGGCATTTGAACTTCGAATATTTTTCTTATTCAATGTCAATCGCAACACTTATAATAAAATAGATACGAATTTCTTAAAAAAAGTCCCAATATCCCCAAATTTTATCATTTGAAATGCCATGAAAACAAATTTTATTTAATAAATTTATTAGTTCGGTTTTTAGTAAATAAAAGTAGTGTTTTTCTCTCAACACAATGGAACCCTTTGGAACGTAAGTACGCCCCTTTAAAGTATCATAATACCGTGTTCGAACGATAAGAAATTATCGCTAATGAGTCGCGTTATGGTCCACTAAATATATTTCCGACTGGTTTACGAGGAGAGAAATTGTTTTGTTTTGTTTTTAAATTATATCTTGAATAATCTGGATTTAGAAATGAAATTAATTGTGGATATATGTTTTACATTGTAGTGTTGGTAATGAGAAGCTCGTGGCACAGTTGCTATTGCGCATATCATTCGATCAGCGAAGTTAAGCAACCCTAAGCCTAGCCAGTAATTGGATGGGTGACCGCCCGAGTTCTCTCCGTGCCTCGGAGAGCACGTTAAGCCGTCGGTCCCGGTTGCCAATTTATGATCTTTGGCAATCGTTACAGGTCAGTCGGAGACCTAAAATAGTGATAACTGGTTTAACCCAGATCACAGATTTTCCTCTTTAAAGGGGTTGCGAAGGTCAGATGGCAGTCGCTTCGTATAAAAATCAGGTGATCAGCCAAATCGGGTTGAATCAAGTGACGACCCCAACAATGTATGGGATAAGGCCAGGGAGATGGATTGTAGTGTTGGTAATACATAAGCCGGTGACAAGCCCTCACTACGTACTGGACCAATTTGATCAATTATTCCAGCAATTCCAGAATGCTACATTATCATGCTCACGCCATCCCTGAAGGGTCCCCGAAGGGGTAAGCAGAGGTGATGTAACATCAACACCAACATTTCACCGAATATGATTAATTGCCAACGTGACAGAGGGTGATTCCATCGCCGTCTCAGACACTATACATACTTCTTTGAATTACTTCCCAGACATATGCAGGTTTGTTCACGACGTTTTCCTTCACCGTAAAGCACGTGGTGTGAAATAACTGCACGTAAGTTTTACATAGCTGCATTATCAGGGTGAAATACAGGCTATATTTCATTCCCGTACTCTTAGGGGATCGAGGCTTCGCGGGTGAAACCGCGTGACGTACGCTAGTTTCTTATATATCATGTTTAGTTTCTTTTAGGTCACAGTTTATTGGTCATTAAAAAGTTAGAGTACGCACCGTTCTCACGACGACATTTGGCGCACGTAATCGTTTCTCGAATGCCATGAAAAATTCGTAACAACATTAGAATCTGAATAAATTATTCAAATTTCCAATTAACGCGGTCGTTTTATGACGAATTGGTTTGTCAAATATCAACACTTGATTATGGTATGATAAATTAACACGCACAATTAAAAATGCCCGATGCCGAAATGAGAGCCGTGGTGGCCTTGAGGTTTTAACAGTCGCCTGCTACGCAAGCGACGCAAGTTCGAATCCCAGCTGGGCCTGTACCAATGAATTCTTCTAAAAAACTTATGTACAGTGATTTCACACCACGTGTTTGACGGTGAAGAAAACATCGTGAGGAAACCTGCATATTTCTGAGAAGTAATTCAATGACGTATGTAAAGTGTCTGAGACGGCGATGGAATCACCATCTGTCACGTTGGCACTTAATCATCTTCGGTGAAAAGTGGGTGTTGTGATTACAACACCTCTGCCTACCCCTTCGGGGAATATAGGCGTGAGCATATGTATGTGTATGTAGATTAATTGGTGATCAACGAAAATACGCGTTAACATTGTTATCATTATCACATATAAAGTCAAAATTTCACAACGCAGCGTAAAAAGTCACGTACAACGCAGTAACCGCTCCGGTTGCCATCAAAACATTCCGCAAAAACCTCTGATTATGCGGCCCTTTCAATTCAATTAGATTTTCATACACGACAATAGGAAGCCCGCATTGTCTCCTGAAAGCCGGTCGAAAGCTCACAGGGCGGAATGCCGGCTATCAGACTAATAATTATTCCCATTGTCTTATTTACCCTCTGGAACAATTAAGTTTAGAAGGTAAAAGTGTAGCGTTGGCCTTAATATTATGTATGTCTGTGTGTCGGATCTTCTTATTATTAATTGTTTTATGTGAATCTATAGGTACATATAAAAATCAAAGTCCGAACTGAGGGTTTTTTGAAATAGCAGTGAAATGAGAGTTTGCATTTTATTCTCTTGATCAAATACCAACTAATACCAAGCGGGCAAAGTCGCATGCAGCGGCAAGTACTTTTAAATCAGCTTTTATTAATGATTATTTATTTATTTTCAAATAGTAAGGCAAGACCTGTATCATCACAGAATAAGCCACCTCGTAATATTTGTGGAGCCGTGGTGGCTTCGGGGTTTGAGCAGTCACCTGCTACGCAAGCGACGCAAGTTTGAATCCCAGCGGGGCCTGTACCAATGAGTTTTTCTAAAAAACTTATGTACAGTGATTTCACACCACGTGATTTACGGTGAAGGAAAACATCGTGAGGAAACCTGCATATTTCTGAGAAGTAATTCAATGAAGTATGTAAAATGTCTGAGACGGCGATGGACTCACCATCTGTCACGTTGGCACTTAATCAAATTCGGTGAAAAGTGGGTGTTGTGATAACAACACCTCTGCCTACCCCTTCGGGGAATACAGGCGTGAGCATATGTATGTATGTGTGTAATATATGTTATTTTTAGGCTCATCTCCTAAAACATGTAAATTTTAGTTTGAAGTGCCATAATATACTCTAAACTGATTATATAATTAAATGTTCATACATACTCGTACATTATCCAGATACAATCCAGTTTTGCAGTCAGTTTTTTCTTCACCTGACGTTCCAGTGCATTTGAGCAAAACAAAACCAAAAAATATGGATATCCTTTTGAATGCAAATTTCATTTCCTAGTCGAAAAAACAATTTATACTAAGAATCTGAGTATAATGGTATTATAACACGATTCCGGGATTTGTTGCAACAAAGGTAATTATTTCATAACAACAATAGCTGGGGTTGCATGAGAGTTATTTCAATATTTTCGCCAACTTTGACGGGGCAAAGGGAATTCCTAAATGCAGCGAAATAATTAGTTGCGAAGCAGGCGCGGTAGCTACGTGACATACGGGCTTTGAGATCGGTCAGCAGAATTATATTGTTATCACTGCTGCTGCATCAAACGGTACATGTAAGCAAATGGTTGCGCTATACATACCAATATTGCTTTTACGCAATCGCGATAAGTAATAGATCAAAGTTCTTTCAGTAAAAACAACCTTCCGAACCCGACGTTAGCATGTGCAATCGTGTAATCGTTCTGGCGTCGTTTTGAAAGTACTTTGTTAAAAGTCTAATAAAATAAAGATATTTTGATTGTATTTGTCAGTTTTGCAACTCTATATGTGAAATTTCAGTCAATTTGATAAATTTAGACATATGTGGTCTTTACGTGAGGCAGATACATAAAATAGAGTCAGCATTATGTATGTAGCTTAGATGAAGTAGAGTTCCCAAAAAATGCTATAATAAGTCAGTGTATCAACGCTGAGTGGTGCTACATCGAGTCAAATCAAGTGGCGGGAGGTCGAGCCAGTGACTGTAGGCAAAGTAACATTATCATTAGCGCAAGTGCGAGATAATTATTACTTTGTCTAGGCCTACAGAACAATTGAGTACATCATGTCAAGTTTGGGTATTTGGAGAAACGTCTCTCGTTGTACTGGGTATAATAATGTTAGGCCACCATCATTGGTTAAACAGAGCGTATTAAGAACATCTGAGCTTTGAAGTTTCATTTTAGTCCTTAAGACGTGCTGCTCAAATGATAGTTGGACCCCTGTTCTAAGAACGGTCATGTATCAGCGGGAACAGAAAAGCACGTAAAATGTTCTTCGCGAAACGCTTGCCAACAAGTTCTGGGATTTGCTTGCCATTTTAATGAGCCGTGTTTCACCACTGTAAGGGATGCATTAATAATGCAGTGACGCGGCTCTAGCCTAGACGGGGTGGATGGTGCGCCAATCACATTAAAATAACCCCACTTCGTACAGACTTCATTGTTGCTTGGAACGACATTTTTTTTTATTTATATCGCTTTTGGGTTTAAAAGAGAGTTTATGGCGAGATCTTTGGATATTAGTTTCAAGGGGGAGAGAACTGCGAATGTGTTGGTATTTTTCCATCGCGTGTATGTCTTGAAACATATTAACATTTCTATATGTAAGTTATTTTATAAACAAAAAATAAAAATTTATTCAACAGACGGCGATGGACTCACCATCTGTCAAGTTGGTAGGTACTGAATCACCTTCGGTGAAAAATGGGTATTGTTGTAACAACACCTCTGCTTACCCCTTCGAGGACCCTGGTGGAATTATGAAATTCATAGTCTTGACTTACCCATATCATACGCACATCCTAAATCGCTGGTCTTGGAGGCATGATATTTGGATGGTGTATTTTTAGTGGGGTCTTCTTATGACAGACATTTCAAGATGTTGTACCCCAGAACTGCTACTTCAACAGCATTATTGGTGGCAGCAATCAGATCTTCCCGCGTGCATTGGGGTAAGTATCCAAGACAAACGGTTTCCCAAAATGTTATACCCAAGGGGGGGAAAAAAGTATGACATTTACCTGCAACATCGACACAAGCTGCGGGCAAAAGCTAGTCTTTTTCATTAAAAATGCAAATAGCTTGACATAAACCAATAAGTATACAAGGTACTCTTTTTTTAAATATTGCTTTAGTTTATAAACTAACCAAAGTTTTTTGGTCCTCTAAGCAAGTAATTCAAACCCACTTCGAAACGAACATAATTTCTGAATTAAAAAGTCAACCCTCTGAAGACCACACGTACTGTAAAGGACCGGAACCGACCTACTGACCGTTCGTATTCTGATCACAATGTCGCCAGTCGTGAGTCGGATTGTCTGTTAGCACGTGTCGCCGGTTTGAGGCCACGGCAACGTCACGCAAACGATGCGACGGGAATTTTAAACGTGCCTCGTTAACAAAAAATTCGATCAATTTTCCAAGAACTTGATTTTTTTTTAAATTGGACACGTTTGCTTCTGTATGTTGAATAAAGATGGTATTTATGGATCACGACTCCGTCATAATCGCAGTGCACACTTTGTTCTAAAACAATTTTTCTGAATTACTAGTTTCTATTAAAAAATATAAATTCTAGGTAATTACTGTGCCGGTAAATGCCCCTTGGGAGAGTAATTTTTTTTTAATTATAAGGCATTTTTCGCGTGTACCTATGTATGTGACGGCAATAGACTCACAATCGTTGACACTTAATCATATTCGGGAAAATGTTGTTATTAAAACACTTCTGCCTACCCCTTCGGGGAAAACAGGCGTGAGGATATGTAATACCTATATTATCACACAATCAAAGGCAGCCTATATCTTTCAACATACATTATGAATTTATATGCATGACTGAGCGCGAGTAATAGGGTTTCGAAGGCTGTAATTACATTGATTAACATTGTTTTTTGTCAAAGCCACAATTACGACGAAAATTACACAATTTTGCAATCAATTACCATTCGGATCTCTTCGGGTCGTTCTTGGATGATTTGAATTTAGCTCGATTAGTAATTTCGATTTTTTTCAATATTCTATTGGACTGTTTATTTGGTAGCAGAATATAATTTAGTATCTCTTGTTGCTTAAATAAAACTTACATTAGTTAATTTTTCACATATTATCTTGATTGAAGGTAATTTGACTTGATAATAATATTTCTTTATTTACACTTTATGCACAAAAGTACAAAGGTGGACTTAATGCTATAGCATTTTCTACCAGTCAACCAATTATCATAGAGCACAAAATATAGGAGCGTGTGTGCATGGAGATGGACAAGGACATAGGTTTACATTAATAAACTTATAAACGATTAAGATATAAATATATACGTACAATATTATACGTATAAATATTAACTTGAATATTGTCTTTCTCAAAGGTTTGAACAACAATTTGAACAATTTTATTGTCCCTAATTAGTTAATCTTTACAGATAAATAAAACTGTAGTGTCTGTTTGTAATTCCAAAATAACAGCTTTTCACTAAATGCATATGAAAGTATATACGGTACTTACACGTAAAAAACAATTTAAATGTTATTCTCTGTCTGTCTGCCTGTCTGTTCCGAATACTCTCCGAAATGGCTGGACCGACTTTAATGGGACTTCCACTGGCAGTAGATAATGTAACAAGGAGTGACTTATGCTACTTACATATGCTCACGCCTGTATTCCCCGAAGGGGTAGGCAGAGGTATTATAATCACAACACCCACTTTTCACCGAATTTGCCAACGTGACAGATGGTGAGTCTATCGCCGTCTCAGGCACTATACATACGTCTTTGAATTACTTCTCAGACATATGCAGGTTTCCTCATGATGTTTTCCTTCACCGTAAAGCACGTGGTGTGAAATCACTGTACGTAAGTTTTTTAGAAAAACTCATTGGTACAGGCCCCGCTGGGATTCGAACTTGCGTCGCTTGCGTAGCAGGCGACTGCTCTAACCCCGAGGCCACCACGGCTCATGCTACTTTTATTAAAAAATACTGTTCCGCGAGGCACTCATGAAATTAACTCTTGGTTATTATACTAGTTACTGAATAAAGAATAGTTAAATGTTTTTATCTTACATTACTTAAATAAATGAGGTAAGTACTTCATACATTAAGGAGTTCCTTAAGTTAAATGTTGATCACAAGTCCATTTGAGTACTTATGTAGTTACGTAGTAAAACCACTGAAAACGCCAGCAGCGCCGCCTGGCGACAAGATTGGGAACATCGAAGCTCCCCCGGGAACGAAGGAGTCTTAGAAATAAACTGTTTCAAACGTACTCGTATAGATGGCGCTGTTAGGTTTTGTTTAATTTTATTAAAAAGCACTACACCGACAACGACACCGATTTGGGCCAAGTTTTCTACTTGTAATTAGTTTTTAGTACTGTTCCTTGTATATTAAAAAAATAAGTCTATGAAATTGATTCGATGACTTGCTGTGCCTCGCGGTTTTACCCGCGTAGGATTAACAATTAAAACTGTAACATATTTTTTCACGTTTTAACATTTTCCATAGGTGTTTCGCTCCTATTCGTGGTGATATAATAAAGCCTTAAGCCTTTCTCGATGAAAATTTCTTCAATTTAAATAAGTAGTCACTAAGATATCTAACCACGTGCTTCCAACCAATCAAACAAACACTTCATAATATTCCCCTTATAATATTCGTATGGCAATAATTAATTAACAATTGGGCTAATGATTTGACTGCGAACGTCTAGGTACGCGATGTAGATGGTGAATTGATTATATATTTATAGAGTTAAATTGCGAATTATATTATTTGATCCCACGGTAGATACACACAGGCAACACGGCTGGTCAATATTAGTTAAAAAGTGCCTATAAAGGGCCATAAACCGAAATAGCTTTCTTACGAGCCAGCTAATTAATATTATTGCTATTACGGGGACGGTTGCATTAAAGGTTACATTTTTGGCCTCATATCTGCCATAGCTAACACGATCCAGACTTCATATTCGGGGATCGTTCTTACATGTAGTACATATACAATTTTATAAAAGTTATAATTAACTACATTCGTAGGAAAATTTACTCTTTACCAAAAGAGCCCCTTTGGAAGTGTCAACGTGACAGATAGTGAGCTTATTTCAGGCGTCCTTGATCTATATACTTGAGAGATGATTTAAATATTGCTAACTAAAAATAGGCTTAGGTACGTCTAATAAGTCACTTTTCATATTGTCTAAATTTATCGTTATCTTGAATTTTAATCATCTCATCAAATCTTCCTCAATCTCACAATTATTTCTCTTGGATTGTAAGAAAAAGCAGGCTTGATACCAATGATTTCGAACCTTAACACCAATGTGTATCAAGTGTTACGAAGTTTATGACATGTGGCGCCGCATTATCCGAGGGTAGAAAGCAATTTCATGTCAACCTTGACAGACAGACGGACAGTTTCACACTGAATTATATTACATTTAAACACGATCTTTCCAACTCTACGTATATCATTAATGTTTTATTCTATTCGTATTGGGTACCTACAAATAAATAACTTACAGTGTTGGTTTTAGTTATTTGTTCATCATCATAATTTTAAGAGTTTAACTCTTGTCGGTGTAGCCGATGCAATTTCTTCCATTCGTCTCTATCCAGTGCCATCTCCTTGACCTCCCTATACGTCATGACAGACACCTTTTCCTTAACTTGTCTCATGTATGTTATCCTGGGTCTTCCTCTTCCTCTCTTGCCTTCTACTTTTCCTTCTAATATGTTTTTAAAGAACCCGTCATGTCGTACAAGGTGGCCAATCACCTCTTCGATTCTGGATTGTATTCCATAGTACTCCATAGTTATTTGTTAATCGATAAAAATTCATCGATTCCGAAATTTACTTTTAGAAGTACTACCCTATTCAGGGAGGTGAATTTTTATATTATTTAATTATCTACGTGTGAGTTTATTAATTCTATTAAGAACAGCCAGATTTGTTTAATAAAAAGGGGCTGCAAACTGTTCTCCTCGTGACACACCATTTTGTTCAAAAGCTATCGTGAAAATTATCGTCATACTTGTGAACAGGTGCTGCTTGTGGGGGCTGGTCATCTCAAGCTACACAATTATTCGTAGTACTTATTTTTAGTTTAAAATTTTTTTATATCGACTTTGTGCACTGGAACTGTGTCCATGGGCTTTTATATATTTTTTATTATTCATATTATTCACTCAAAGCTGTAAAATATTTTTTTTACAAGAGTAATTTCTGAGTTTCTTGCCAGGTTCTTCTCAGTAAAAGCAACCTTCCGAACCTGGTGGTAGCATGTATAATCCTATGTAATCGTGTCTTTCTGACGATTTGAAAATTCTTTGTAATAAGTGTAATCGAATACAGATATTATTGAATTTGAATTTGAAAACAAAGAAAGTAAAAACTATTGAATATGCCTATCCAATCTACGTGACCACAGAAATATTATCAGCCATTTGCAACAGGCATCATTGTATTCATATCGACTACTCACATTCCAATGTTTTTTTTTTGTATGTCTATGAAAATTTTACACCAAAGCGTTGTTACCATAGATAACGTGCAAGGCAAGTGCATGCAAGGGCAGTCTACGTTAGGTCTATTAACTGAATTAATTACTAAAATATTTGCACATGAAGTTATGTGACATACTGTGCAAATTGTAATTTTTTTTAAGAATCATGATTTTTAATCATAAATATACTTTATTCACTAGCAGTGTCTGAGATTTGAAGCACAAAGTCAAAGTGAAGTACTTAGGTAACCAAAGAAGCTAAGCAAGTGAAGTTAATTAAGTAAGTGGCTTAGAGGACGAGAGGACCTGACCGCTGGCCTCTCGAAACTCGTGTGTAACGCGATATTAGCCTAATGAAGAGGCTTGTAGAATGTAGGGGCTTTGGTAATGTCTTTTGTAGGCTTGGCTGGACTGATCGGGTATTTTCTAAGTATTTGGATTTAAATATGTGTTAAAATGCAATCATCAATTTACTATTAATAGTAACTATTACCGTGGACATAGATCTAATAGCAGATAGCGAGATGACGTCGACTCCTTCTATAACAATTGGCCAACGGAGGCACAAAGCCGCTCGAACTGGAATATGGGAGACGTCTTTGCCTAGCAGTGGGGTAATACAGGCTATAATAGATAACATTATCTGCTCAGAAAATATTATTCTGTCAATTTCATGTTTTTTAGAGCCGTGGTGGCCGTGAGGTTTGAGCAGTCACTTGCTACGCAAGCGCCGCAGGTTTGAATCCCAGCGGCCTACACCAATGAATTTTTCTAAAAACTTAAGTGCAGTAATTTCATAATAAATTTAACAGTGAAGCAAAATCTTGAAGAAACCGCAGAAGTAATTCAAAGACGGCGATGGACTTACCCTCTGTAACGTTGGCACCTAATAATATTCGGTAAAATGTGGGCATTGTTGTTACACGTTCGCTTACCCCTTCCGGGACCCTTCTGAGATTGCATCAGCATATTTAGAAGTTACCCGGGACTTATCACGATATATTTTTAATACAACATACCTCGACGTTTCGATTGGTTTACACCGGTCGTTCTGAACGATTGAACTTTAAATAATCAAAGGCTATTAAATCAAAAAGTTTTATTTAACATAAGAGACACTTATTGAACGTCATTTCTCGTACGGTAACTTATGTTAATTTACCACCGTTTCCAAATGTAAGCCTGTCAGGAGACAAGTCGTAACAAACTCCCCGGCTTTTTTGTTTTACATGATTCCCTTCTTTATACATAGGGTTGTTTTAGTACAATTTAATGGACGAATAATATGAAATTATATCGCGAATGTTCAACAAACCTCATAGCAAGAGCATATTTATAATATTTTGTTATTCATTTCAAGGTTCAATTGCCGAACTAAATTAAATGGTGATTGTGGTGAGTGATTGATAGGACAATACTATGAAATGTATCATTGTATTTTATGACGTGAGACGATTAAGATAGGTACACACAAGATCGAAATAAAAAAATTATGCTTGTGTGTCTGTAAATTTTTATGATGTTTATTTATAGGGTTTATAGAACAGTACCTAGTATTGTAGCGATGTAGATCGAATGAAAAATAGTGTGATAAGAGACAGTTGTAATTTGAAGAATGATTTAATGACCAGAATTGAAAGAAGTATGTTGAGATGGTTTGGACATATCAAAGGATGAGTGAAAGACGATTAACTAATTATATAAACGATTAAAAAATTTATAAAGCGAATGATTTTTGCGAAAGGTCTAATTCGGAGCATTCGTAACCGAAGAAAGTGTATGAAGAGATGCATGAATATGGATGAAGCAAAAGAAGTATGTAAGGTTCGTAGCATGTGACAAACGGTGGTCTCTGCCTACCCTCATGGGATACAGGCGTGAGCATGTTTGTAGAGAAAAGTCAACATTTTATAATAGTATTAAAATCGTTACCTAAAGTGAAATAAAGGCGGGTCGCTAGTGTTATAATTAAGAGAATCGTAGTAAGTACCCACTTTGAACAATAAGCTAGCCTTAAGCAGTGGCATAATTAGACTTATTCCCAGATATCCATGATTTTATTACCGCCACATCCACGGCTTATGTTTTGGTATACAAATGAATTCTCACGACATCCAACAAGGTTTATTTTTCAAAATCTATGGGCTGTGGATGTGTGGGAATAAGCCGCTACGGTTATCCTTTGAAGATCACAATGATAACTAGAATATTGTGTTCTTTCAAAATTTTAAGGACCTGTTTTTTCAATAGTCTAACTTATTCTATTTAAAAAATGAAAGTTTCTTTAAAGGAACACATTTAGATCAAATAATAAGTAGGTATGGAACAGTCTAATGCAACTAGCGTCTAACCAACAAGGCAATTTGTAAATTATTTCTGGCGTACGCTACGCCTATTAGGATATCTTGATAGCTGTCTGCTACTTCTTTCAACATCTATTTAAAAGCTACTGAAAAAGTCACCCTCACACCACCGAACCATTCAAAACAAAACCTTATTTTCATAAACTCAAAATTCAAAACAACACTTACGACGGCCCTCGAAATTCCATGATGCATCTTCGCGTATTTATGGTAACTGACATAACCATTTAAAATTGATCTCCCTTGCTTCTCTCGTGACTTGCGATAAGTGATTCTCGTATGGAGTTTCGATGTATTTAAGGTTCTTTTGCGCTGGTTTAAGTTCAAGACCATTTTGTTATGATGTCGGCTTCAAAGCGGAGATGCGTATAAGCGTTAACTTATTTTTAAATGGTAAATATACGGTTGTTATTTATGTATTATACGAAGCATAATGCCAACCACAATCCATACTGTGATTTATTAAAAAAGGAAATTATGGTTTAAGATAACATTAGTAGATATTTTTGTTTGGATAGATTATGGGGTAATGGCCTATAGTTTTATCTATTTTCAAGACTTCCTGCGATCTTATAAGGGCAAGCAGAGAATGACCGAATATTTATAGATTCATAATGTATCAGCGATTAGTTTTGATTTTGAAGTCAAAAAAATATATTACATGAATTTTATAGCAATTAATAATTAATCACTATATAATTTTGTGGAGACGCATCCATAGAGCGTCTGGTGGTGCAGGGTACATTCGAGGGTACTAGGGCACGTGGCAGATCACCAATGAGATGGACGGACCAGATTAAGGCTGTGATGTGTGTTCCTATTATCAACGAATGCTCCCGTAAAGCAGCAGTCCGAAATTAATGGCGCCGTTTTGTTCAGCAAGCCACCAATTCTGACATTACGACCACGACCGCTCTGCCAAGAGTAACGATTGAGAAGAAGAATATAATTCAATGTACACGATGCCAGATGAGTTCCTTGCCGGTTCTTCTCAGAAGGCTAGCTTCCGAACCGGTGGTATATTCTTGGACATTCATATGTCCCTTATATAATCATAAATCATTTCCATTTTTAGAACGTGGCGCCATTTCACCTAGAGATTGTCAAAAATGTTGACCATGCGCACTGATTGCCGCAGAAATTGGACTAAAACAGATGGAAAAGTACTCGATTTTATGAAATATTTATCTGTCGCAGTTCCACTCGAACTATCCTGACAAAGAACTCATAAGAAGGCCTCAGTTCGACTCTAGAATTGCATAAATCATATGTGTTGACATATATAGTATATATATAGTATTTCACAATCTTCACGTAGAAATCCTTCCATTCACCACTCAATAACCAATCTGAAGAGACATCTAAATTAACCTTACATTATTAATCAAACAACACAAATGGCAAATTAACTGAGATGGTATCCGAAGTTCTCATCTATCACAAGGTGATTGCAGTGTCAAAGACACAAAGACTGTAATCCTGTCGAATGCTGAAGTAGTGATAAATGATGCATATGGTGTAAAGTTATAGGGTATTGTAATTTTGGTAGGTTCATTGTTGATGCCGTAATCTATACTATTAATATTATAAAGCTAATAACGCACAAAAACTCTTTCGTGTTGGATATTCCATTTATCGAAGAATATTGGCTAGATATTTTATTTTCAATAAATTAGGGATCCGCGTGGTGTGAAATCACTGTACATAAGTTTTTTAGAAAAACTCATTGGTACAGGCCCCGCTAATAATTTTAGACAGCTAATAATTATGACAACTACCATATCACCTTAAGTAGATCTACGTATTTTAAGGCTTTCCTACAAAGCTTCTAACTACCGATACGTACCTATACCTTTGCGCAAAAAAGTTGATTAACGACCCGTGTCATAACAAACGTACACTCAGTTTGCCTAACAAGATAGTAAATACTAACTTTATGTATACTAATAATTGTAACATGACATTGGTTAATATTTCTAATATTGTCAGTCAGTTATAGGGAGCCAGTAAAATAACTGTAATGTTTAAATATTAATTAACGTTAAGAAATCATGTACTTACGGCAAATGCATACTAAACTTATCTTTCTCTGTAAGTGAATTGTAAATTCTTAAGAGTAATAAAGTTCTATAACCACTAGCTGTGACTACGTTTTTTTTTTTGTTATTTCCTATAGGTACCCAACCAACACGAGCTTGCAACTAATCTGATGAAACCTACACTAAAAATAGCTGTTTGTTGAAACATAGATCTACTAACTTTTTATAAGCTATTTTCAGTAATTCTACATGTTGTCAAACCCCGTCTGCGCAAAAAATCGAACTAAGCACATGTTCAAATAAAACACAATTATGCGTTTTGTAGCGGCTACTTGTCGAACCACTGCACTTGAATGTCAATGTGGGTAGAGGATGACGTCAATGTCAATAAGGTGGCGGTAAGGGTTGTCAAATAAACCGACCGATGTCAATGAATGCCGTTAATGCACTGAAATATAATTACTATACTAACTTAGAATGTAGGTCGCGCATGTAAGCGCTTGCAATGTTGAAATGTTGTGTGTGCAGTTTTATAATACAATACAACATGTACGGCTTTGCCTGTACACGTTTACTATCATACATTGCAGAAAGAAATACTCGACTTGATAACTAATTACCTATGTTTTAAAAGTTATGCTACTCGCAATATAATATCTATAATTATTCACTAAGGAAATCGATGTATAAACCTATCTTATTTTTAATTAGCCTTGTTTAGAAGCAATGTAATTTTTGTAAGTAAAAATACTGTTAAGTCTTTATTGTTCATTTGCCTGAAATATTTCAAAATTTGTGTCAAACGCAAGGTCAAGCGATTCCGTTCCAACGTGTCAAAACCAATAGATACTTGGGCCACAGAAGGCGTTTGAAACTTACAGATAATTTGGTAGCGAATCTCTATACAGACATAAAAATCTATTTCGAGATAATGCTCTTTAGGAGCACAATAATGTTGTTACAATGTAAGCATAGTCTGGTTGTCGATGTATATTTACAACCATAAAGTGTTTTTTTTTTACGTATCAAAAGCAGGAAAGGGGATAATTTACTGCCTGTATCGAGATATAATACTCCTAGGGCTTAGCAGATGCGTCATGAGTTTTACTAAAAAACTTGCAGTGATTTCCCACCACGTGCTTTATGGTGATGGAAAACATCGTGTGGTAACCTGCATATGTCTGAGAAGTAATTTAAAGAAGTGCCTGTAACGGCGATGGACTCACCCTCTGTCACGTTGGCACTTGATCATATTCGGTGAAATGTGGGTGTTGTTGTCAACCCTTCTGAGATGGCGTGAGCATATTTTAATTTTTATTTTCTCGTAGCAAATGCAACAAAGGGTTATTTTATCTGCCTATATTGAGTTATAATATACGTTTTTGTAGTTGCTTGCCCGCTTGCCTTGTCTATATATTATTTGTTATAACGATCAATATCTTTTGCGGTACATCATCATCATCACCCTGGCCTTATCCCATACATTGTTGGGGTCGGCACTTGATACAACCCGATGTGGCTGATCACCTGATTTTTATACGAAGCGACTGCCATCTGACCTTCGCAACCCCTTTTACGAGGAGAATCTGTGATCTGGGTTAAACAAGTTGTCAGAGTATTTTAGGCTTTCGACTGACCTGTAACGATTGCCAAAGATGATAAATTGGCAACCGGGACCGACGGCTTAACGTGCTCTCCGAGGCCCGGAGGAAACTCGGGCGATCACCCATCCAATTACTGGCTAGGGTTGCTTAACTTCACTGATCGAATGGTATGCGCAATAGCAACTGTGCCACGAGCTCTTCTTTTCGGTACATATAACGTGTCAATAGAGTACATTCGTTGGGCTAAATATGATTTATATTCGCTAAGTTACACGAGGGCCTTACTGAAAGCGTTTGACTAGTACGGCCCCCTTTATTTGCATATTTCTTCGAAAGTACTGAGGTACATTGAAAAAGAAAGCGGTACTTATACTCCTAGAGGTGAGTTTCCTTTGGTGCACACCAAAGAGGGCCGTACTGGGAAACGTACTTAAAACTATGAAATTAAGTCTACGCAGGTGAAACCGTGGGATGCAACTAGTATCCAATAAAGTCGCACAAGTTAAATACGGTACAATATAGCACGTGTTAGCAGACGCCATCAAGGAGGCAATATGAAACGAATGCTGCACTGAAAACAATAAATCAAATCGACGGACGCTCCGGAGCAAGAAATAAACGGCGGCGGGCAAACTTTCATTTCACGCGAGCGTCGCGAGCGCACTTCAGTTGAAAGTTGAATCTGACACCCACTACTAAGAGAACTCGATTGTAAGTAGTCTCGAATTAAATGCTACGAGGTGATAACGCAGTGAGTTTCGTGACGTATTGACGTATTATTCATGACGTAGTTTGGTCATAGTAATATGATCAAATTAATAGTACTTTTCAGAAAGGTCAAATTCGGAGTACCCTTAACCGAAAAAAATGTATGAAGAGATGCATAAATGTGGATGAAGCGAAAGAATTATGTGAGAATCGTAGCATGTGGCAAATGGTGGTCTGTGCCTACCCCCGTGGGATACAGGCGTGAGCATATGTATGTATGTAGGTATGCTTTTGTATAAAAAAAGAGACGTGGTGGCCTTTTGAGCAGTTCCCTGCTAAGCAAGCGACGCAAGTTCGAATCCGAGCGAGGCATGTACCAATGAGTTTATCTATCAAACAAGCAAAAAGCAAACAAACAAGAAAAGGTGAGGTTTTGTAACAACGACACCCACATTTAATCGAATATGATTAAGTGCCAATGTGACTGAGGGTGAGTCCATCGCCGTCTCTAGCACTATACATACGTCTTTGAATTACTTCTCAGACATACCCAGGTTTCGTCACGATGTTTTTCTTCATCGTATAGCTCCTGGTGTGAAATCACTGCACTGGAGTTTTAAGCTCATTAGTACAAGCTGCTGGGATTCGAAGTTGCGTCGCGTGCATAGCAGGTGAATACTCAAATCCCACGGCCACAAAAAATAAAACCGGTAAAATCACTTCAATCATCAAACATGAGGTACAGTCATGTTAAAAGTTTTCGCAGCACTCAAACACTAGCACGTAGCATTAACACAAGGCACTTGTGTACGAGATTGTTCCTTAACGCCTTAAATGGGTTACAAGCAAGTTCTATACTTTTATTTAGGTAACAAAAGAAAGCTTTTGAAAAAACTTTTCTTTCATACCGAAGTGCCCAAGGTATACTTCGCAAGACATTTTTATGAATTCCTTATCGTCGTTTTCCCGAGTTTTATAAGTTTAATTTAGGTGTAAAGTGTTTGTAGGTATTCATATTTTGTTAATATAATAGAAGGTTCGAGAACATCGAAATACAATGGCGACTAACGAATGAAATCTAACAAATTACGTCACGTTATTTAAGTTATATACTTTTATTGTACTGAGAGTTTTTGCATGTTGGAATAAGGAAAAATTCCTTATTTCAACACCATCCCGGAAGGGTCCCCGAAGGTGCCAGCAGAGGTGTTGTAACGCCTAATATTATTGAGAGCCAACGTGACAGAGGGCGAGACCATCCCCGTCCCTGGCACTTTACATACGTCTTTGAATAACTTCTCAGACATATGCAGGTTTCCTCACAATGTTTTCCTTCACCGTAAAGCACGTGGTGTGAAATTACTGCACATAAGTTTTTTTGAAAAACTCATTGGTGGTCCCACTGGGATTCGAACTTACATCCGCTTGCGTAGCAGGCGACTGCATAAACCTCAAGGCCACCAAGGTACGTGAGAATCAAATATACTTAATTTATTCTTCAATGTGGTAAGCAATCACGCCCTCTGAAAGAAGTATAACAGTAGCCGCTTCAGGTATACATTTCTATTACAGTTACAAGAAATCGCACTGAAAAAAAATTCCAAGCACTTCCAGGTGCCGTCGTGTGCTATGAGCGCTCACCTTGATGGCGCGATAGTAATTTCTACAGTAATTTCTAAAGTCTTATCTCAGTCTGTCTGTATTGCGAGACGAGAGTAAAACATACGAAGTTACCCCCTCTGTTTTCGCTGAGCGCTCATAAGCTCGTAGTCAAAAGTAGGTCTAGTCAAAAATATAATACGCAAGTCTACCCGAATCACTGCAAAAACTAGTATCTAATATATGTACGCACATATATACACACATCACTTGTAAATCCACATCGGGCGACCCGCCACACACACTATATTTTAATGTAAATTCAGCTATTCGCTTTTCAGCACCGGAAATTGATATGGAGACTAAATAAATATTACATCAAAGTCTGTCATAACACGAAAATGGAACACACGAGAGTATAATCTGTCCAGCATCAATGAATGCACCTTTTGTATACTAATATCCAAATTCGTAGGCGAAAGATGTAGGCCACCTTGTGCGATATTCTTCTTTAAAAACATAATAGAAGTAAAGGAAGAAAGAACAAGATGAAGAGGATGACCAAGATTAACATACATAAGACAAATCAAAGAAAAGATTTCTGTTATGTCGCATAAGGAGGTCAAAGAGATGACACTAGACAGAGAAAAATGGAAAGAGTTGCATCGGTTACACCGGGGGTTATTACTCTTAAATTAATAATGATGATGACAATAATACACGCGATAATCTGCCCTAGCGGGTATATATATATTTTAAATACAGCACATTTATATACTAAGTAGTAATTATTGTGATGGTTAATTTAAGTTACAATCCACATTTAAGATACAGTACATAACAAAAACATGTGATCCTATTTAAAATATTAATTAAGCAATAAGTTCTGTCTTTATATGTATATAATGAACAAAGTATAATTTACCATCTTTCTATTCCGCTGGTAAAGCAGATTGAATTATAACCCCGCTAGTGTATTTATTCTCAAGGACCAAAAAATAGAAACGAAGTACCCAATTATTTTTTGCTGAAAGTGTAAAAAGTCATCTATCTATCAACGATAGCGTTGTACGACATTCTTCTGTTTTTTTATCTGAGCACCAATAGCTCGACACAATAATCTCCCGTGTGTTCCAAACACTCACAGGCCCCGCGTCCCTGTTTTGCATATGAAAGCAACAACTCGTGACACGGAAAATTTAATCTTTTCGCTAATTAAATAAGGACCATGGACCCAACGCCTCGTTGACCTAATTAATAATGTGTCGGACCCCTAATTATACTTTTTATTTTTTCAGGTAAATGTCAACTTTTGTCGATGGTTTTGTGAGTAAATTTGTTTTTTTTTGTGCATGCAAAGAGGTCATAATTTTGTGAGTGCTATCTTTTTGTGACAATTATAACGCGGGGTATCTGTGTGTCATCATCTCCCTGGTCTTATCCCATACATTGTTGGGGTCGGCACTTCATTCAACCCGATGCAGCTGATCACCTGATTTTTATACGAAGCGACTGCCATCTGTCCTTCGCAACCCCTTTTTACGAGGAAAATCTGTGATCTGGGTTAAACCATTTGTCAGATTTTTTTAGGCCTCCGACTGACCTGTAACGATTGCCAAAGATGATAAATTGGCAGCCGGGACCGATAGCTTAACGTACTCTCCGAGGCACAGAGGAAACTCGGGCGGTCACCCATCCAATTACTGGCTAGGGCTAGGGTTGCTTAGCTTCACTGATCGAATGATATGCTCAATAGCAACTGTGCCACGAGCTCCTCTGTATCGGGGTATCTGTGTGTATGACCAGAAATAAGGATCAGGTGAAGCAGATCTTGAATAAATGAAAAAAGGTCTGGATATTTTTTGGCATGAATATACTACAGGATACTTTTAAAAGTGTGGATATCATAAACAATAAGAACAATTCTGAAATATTGAAAAACAGCCTGAAAATGCTTGAAACTAGATTCCATAGATATAACCGTACGAGCGCTCATATATCCCCAGACATCCATGATTTTATTACCACCACCTCTACGGCTTTTGTTTTGGTATACAAATGAATTCTCACGACATCCAAGAACTTTAATTAGATTTTATGTATGAAAGTTTATTCTACAATATCTATGGACTGTGGATGTCTGGGAATAAGCCAATCAAATTAATTGTACGAATCTATTGCATTATTCTAAACGAATCGAAATACGTGTCAAGGAATCATAACATATTGCTAAGAGGTAGTATTTACCAGCTTTGACAAACAATCAGGCTCTGATTTAGAATTCGCTTGAATCTTGTTAAATGCATAGGACAGTTCCGTTTAAATATATGCTTTGCAAGCAGTTAGGAAACTAGGAACATATCTTCCGAAATGACACACACTGACGCGCGTACAAAACTACAAATCTTTCTTGGTGGCCTTGAGGTTAGAGCAGTCGCCTGCAACGCAAGCGACGCAAGCTCGAATCCCGCGGGGCGGGCAGCGGGGCCTGTACCAATGAGTTTTCCTAAGAAACTTATGTACAGTGATTTCACACCATGTGCTTTACGTTGAAGGAAAACATCGTGAGGAAACCTCACGTCTGCAAAGTAATTCAAAGACGTATGTATAGTGCCTGAGACGGCGATTGACACACCATCTGTCACGTTGGCACTAAATTATGTTCCGTGAAAAGTGGGTGTTGTTGTTACAACACCTCTGCCTACCCCTATACAGGCGCGAGCATATGTATCTTTCTTATATTATTTCGAAAGTAAATAAATGAGTTAATTTTGTAATCTTTAGGTTTGTCAAACATCACGCTCAATGGATCAAACGTGTTATAGGTCTCCATGACCGACTATACTAGGAAAACATTTCACTGAAAAACCCCAAGAAGTGACGCACCATCTTCGAAGAGACGTTAAGCTGGATCGAGCCTGGAAGCACTTAGAACTTGTCTTCACATCAACCAACTTATATATTGACTGTACAAAACAAATGCCAACCGATCTTGCACCTTAATTATATAAATATAAAGCATCAATTCACATTGTATGCAAGCAGCATTAAGTTTGCTTTCTTGCCGCGATCACAACTTTAACTTTGCATGTTCAAGAATCATTGTAAACCTTATTCCATAGTCACACAGTTTAAAATTGCTATAGAACTGGTTATGGTAGTTTTGTAGTGTTATAGTTTACCGCGTATTAAAATACTAGTGAAGGGAGCGTATTTGTTCCGACGATTTTGATGGACAGTGAATTTTAGTGCTAAATTGCATAGTTTTACCGTTGTTCCCAGTATAAATCACGCTACAATATAAATCCTATAAATTTGAATGTTTAATTACTTGTATAGTTGTGTTGTGTAGCAGTTTCTCCTCTCGCTACCTAGATGGCGCTCTCGCTAACAAATAAAGTTTGCGTAAAAATACACCAGAACCTAAATCGCGCAATAAGAGTTTTCAAGCGCATTGCGATATATATATAAGTTACCAAAAGCAAATCTTCCCTTTGCTGGAAATGAGTATGATCACGCGGTCTCCCAACAGTTGTTTCTCAATCCCGTAAAAGGTTCATGAATAAACTTTAAAATTGGATAACTGCCTCATTTGTTGCAAAATGCTACTGCGGAACACGGTCCTGGGTTCGATCCCCGGGTCGGGCAAAATGTTATTGAGTTGTTATTTCCCAATAGCAGCCAGAAGTCTGGATGAATGCCCAGTTAATGGAGGCGAGCCCCCCATTTACATGAAATGTGGATGCACTAGAAGTACACTTCTGCCTACTTCTTTAGGGAATACAGAAGTGAGCATTATGTAGTTTTTATATCTACCCCCTGCATACATCATCATCATCATCTCCCTGGCCTTATCCCATACATTATTGGGGTTGACACTTGGTTCAACCCGATGCGGCTGATCACTTGATTTTTATACGAAGCGACTGCCATCTGACTTTCGCAACCCCTTTAACGAGGGTTTGTGATCTAGGTTAAATCAGTTCCCAGACTTTTAGGCCTCCGACTGACCTGTAACGTTTGCCAAAGTTGATAAATTGGCAACCGGGACCTACGGCTTTACGTGTTCTGACTAAGGGACATCGGGCGGTTACCCATCCAATAACTGGCTGATCGAATGATATGCACAGTAGCAACTGTGCCTCGAGCTCCTCCTGCCTACAAACGGAATATAAATTCTTTACATTTTTTATACGCGATACTTTGTATCGAATAAATAACAACAGATACAAACACTGGCTGACTGCAATTGAAGTATGCATTTCTTTAATCTGTAGTGAGAACAGAAAATTCAAGTCAAAGACATCCTTTGTCGAAGTGTTGCTGATAAGCGGCTGAAACAAACAAATAGATTTCTTTAAAGATCAACTCACACCACCTTATCTCTTCAAAATGAACCCAATTCAATTAATTTAGATTATCAGTTGTCTTCTAAAAGGACTTTAAACCTAAAGGCATGAGACAAAGGAGTCAGTATTCGTTGAATATTGTGGTCATTATTGCATTGCGTTTTGATCGGATATTTTTCTCAGTTTAAGTTCATTGGATCAGAAACAATAGCGGACCATTCAGTAATAGGATCGTCTCGAGAACTACTCGACTTCTTCGATAAGGCATTGTGCGGCCTTCCCTGTAGATAGGGTATTGTAGTGTTAAGTAAATGGAAATGGGTTTCTTTTCAGTAAAATACAAGACATTATGCTTACGACGAAGTTGTTGCTTTATTATATCGGCAGCCTTAAATATGCTCACGCCATCCCAGAAGGATCCCTGAAGGGGTAAGCAGAGGTGTTGTAACAACAACACCCACATTGCACCGAATATGATAAAGTGCACAGTACATACGTCTTTGAAATATGCAGATTTCCTCACGATGTTTTCCATTCCCGTAAAGCACGTGGTGTGAAATCACTGCACAATATTTTTTTTTAAAAACTCTTTGGTACAGGCCCCGCTGAGATTCGAACATGCGTAGCAGGCGACTGCTCGAACCCCAAGGCCATCACGGCTCTTACGATACATCCAAACAGAAAAATATTATTTTATGGAAATTGTGACTTTAATTTCTACTATTCAAAGATACATATAATATAGATACTGTGAACAATCTTGGCGGCAATCTTTCCATATTTAACTTGCGCAAAACTTTAATAGAAAATCAAACTGTCAGGTATAAGTTTTTGTTATTTATTAGATGCAAGTAGTTATGAAATTCCTGTTATGCAGATGCTATAGTATGTATAATATATATCTATACTACCTACATTAATAGATACCGACATTCAAGCACAAATTATTGAATACGGAACGAAATAAGCATGCATGAAATAAAAAAATCCTTTTACTACCCTTTGCCAATATTATAAATGGGTTGTGAACGATAAATGGTAGCACAGTTGTCCACGGCCATTTTTAATCTGTGGATTATTTTATTAATTAATATTATTTGTCTGTGGGACGGATACGCGGTCAGCGTGACATCTGACGTTGACGTATGGAGTAATTTGTATATAGACGCGCGAGGGCGCTAATGTTGAGAAAAAAGATGGCTGATTCGGTTTTGAAATATAGTTCCGTTCCCGCGCGTCCCGTCCTCACAGTTTTGTTAAAGTTTTTTTAATGTGTTAGAATAGTTTGGTTTTCCGTATATTAATAATTTTGCCTCTTAGCTTTTGACTTTTCCATTCAACCTGTCCCTAAAATCTACATGGGTGGCCTTCGCGGTTAATAACTATTCTGCTATACAATATTAAATCAAAACAAGCTAATTGATGTGCATTAACCTTAATTCTAAACAAATTAATGAAATTTCACATTAGATTAATAAAAATATATTGTTATTTTTTCGGTTTTTTTTTCACATTAATCTAGGTGTTAATACTTTGGAAACCATCTTGTAATTATAACAAAAACACCTTAATTAATAATGTGTTGTATAAATATCGTGTTAAAATATTACGTAACGATGTCCATCTGTAACGAGGTCATTTAAACTGGACCTAGTTTGAGTAAATTGTTACGATAATAGCGTCTAATATAACGGAGGCGTAACGATAATCGTTACGTGCGATATTGCCGTTAAAGTTATTGTTATTATAGCAATAACAGAATTGGAGATGTAAGCAATGGCTTAGATCAAAGCTATGAATGCTTAGTACATGCTTACTATGAAATTGTGTACCAAATTTGCATAATTTCCCAAACGTTTTATTTTGAAATTTGAATATTACAAGGTACCCTATGTAATCTTCCAATTTCAAATAACATTTTATTTTGAAAATGGAATGATGCTGTGTAATAATGTATAAGGGGTTGTTTTCGATCAGAAAGCGGGTAGCTTCTAAAAGTGAATTAGGTAAGTAGTTTTTGATCGCGGTTTTATTCGCGAATATAAATTCTGTTATTTTTTCTTTGTTGTTTTATGAGGCCTAATTCTTTTGTTAATGGTTAAAATAAATAAAAAAAAATTATGCATATTTTTAAGAGAAAATCATTGGTACAGGCCCCGCTGGGATTAGAACTTGCGTCACTTGCGTAGCAGGCGACTACTACGACTGACTCAAACACCTTTGCTTAACCCTTCGGGGACCCTTCTGGGATGGCGTGAGCATATTTTTCATAATGATGTAGGTTTTCAAACCTGTAAACATTGGTCTTATAATGCTTTTAATCAAATAAAATGTAATCTACGTCACTATACCTTTTTATAGATAAAAACCAGAAGGCATATTAATAACACTCGACAAAAAGTTGAAAGCGTATACAATTGACTGCCGTCCGCAGAGTAGTATCAACAGCTGGTCAAATTAATTAAAAATGGTCACGTGCGTGTCGTGTCGGTCACGTGTCGTGTCCGCCGCGTGTCGTAAATCAATCAAGTGCTTCATTTGTGAGGTTATGTGACCGGTGTTTTGTCAGCCGCTTATTGACTTTCGGCGTGTTATGGATTGTGCTACTTTATACCTTAGCACACTGGCCGTTTGTGTTATTAATTGTTAGGGTGAAATGGGTGAAATGGGTGAAACAAAATGGATAGCTAACACTGGACTAAGACATTCTAAGCAGTTCATAGGCATCTGGAGCGAGATCCAAAGCAGAAAGCTATTATATATGAATATATAGGCATCTCACGGGAGTTAGGAGGTAATTACAGGACAAAAAAATATCATCATAAGATATCCTTAAACTATCCAACGACAATATAATATCTGAAGCGAAAGCAATTTGAAACATACCCTTTTAAAATATATATAGTTAACTTACTGTTATTAAGTACAAACGGACAATGTAACGTTTGGACGAAATTTTACGGCTTATTTCGTAAACGCTATAGATCATTGCCCCTACTATGGCTTCTCGATGGCAATTCCCTTGTGAGAATAGTCACGCGATGTCAGTAACGCGTTCATCTTTTTGTCTGTCAAAAGTTATGCATTTGAAATGAGACTTTTGAAGTTTATTGTTTTGAAATGTTCTACCTGGTTGTTAAATGTAAGTTCATTGTTCGCCTGGCTTCGGTAATAAGTATTGAACTTTGTTTACGATGACACAAAATTATACGACAAGTACTACAATATTTTGCCACTACGTAAATTTTCTTTTCAAACTTGTGCGGTAAAATAGAGTATTTCTAGAACTTTGTATGTACTTTTTTGATGTTGCTTTGAATGGAAATAAAATATCTTGGAAACTATGTAAGATATTGACTTAAAATAAGACGTATTTATCTAGTGTGCACAGGTGCAACGCAGTGACGTAATAGTTTAGTTAATTCGAAAGTAACAGAAAAAAAAAGTAAGAAACATGCCATGAGCCTTCTCTCTTGTGTTTCCAATTCAAATTCAAAATATTTTTATTTGAGTAGCATTCTCATCAAAATATACTTTACACTAACGCCTGTATTCCCCGAAGGGGTAGGCAGAGGTGTGTTTATAGTACTCCCATATTTCACCAGTTATGTTTAAGTCCCATGTAATAGAGAGGGAGCCATTAGCCAGACACTAATCGGGATTTCAGAAGCTGCTAAGAAATTAAGGATGAAAAAGAACAAAAACACTTTGCCTGACCCAGAACGACCCCAGGATCTCGTGCTCCGCAGTAGAGTTTACGACCACTAGGTAGCGTTCATGATTCTGGGGGGTTCACGGCGAAGCATGTGAAGACGTATCACGTGCACCCCCCCACTTAGCGACTTGGAGGAACACCGTGGAGTTTAGTCGGTGTGAGTCCGACATAACCCTTCCGCTGCCCCCGCGGCGGTTGGTGTATCCATAACGGATTCTCCACGTTTAAAAAAAAAAGGTAGCGTTTATGATTGGCAAATATTGAAAAATCACTTCGCCATATTAACAAACCTTTTAAAAAATGAATAAACCAGCATAGTTTGATAGTTTGGGAAATGGACTTCATGAAAATAATTTGGACACATATTTTGTTATAACGTTTCGTTTGACGGTTTAGAGCATATCAATTGTTCTAACATGCGCTATTTTTATTTATTAGCTATTTACGAAACTTTCATTGCGCAAGTGTTCAATCGAAGTCCTGTTAAAATAGATCAGCCGTTTTAGAGCTCGAACGAACGACATAGAAAAAATAAAAAAATGGGTTTCTTTCGTATGCATTTAGTCAAAACCTATTATTATGGATTTGCAAACACACACTTGAATTTAAAAAAAAATCTTTCGATAAACTACCGCATAGTAGGGGCACCGTAAGTTCTTTTTTTGACCGGACTTTATTTATGCGCCATTTCCGTAGGGGAGACTTTGACAAATGCCCACAATTTTTGGTATCCACTTTCCATCCTATATTATGTTATTTTGCCTAAAGGTAAGCCTTACCGGTACCCAAATGTAATTAATTAAATATATTAGTTTTGTGGACACAATCTGTATTTTTTTAATGTTCATATTTAGCTGTACTCGTGATCAGAATACTGAACATAGCGGACGTCACGCGGTTTCACCCGCGTAGTTCCCGTTCCCGAGGGAGAACGGAAATTAAATATACCTTATATTTTTCACGGATAATGTAGCTATATTGCTGAAATAATTTTTCAAATCGGTTGAGTACTTTTTGAGTCAATTCGTTACAAACATACTTATATACAAATCTTTCCTCTTTATAGTATTAGTATAGATTACCTATATGACGCAGGAGTTATAAGGAGATCGGCAACTTTTTTATTCGAGACTAGATGTGCCCCGCGGTTTCACTCGCATAGACTTAATTTCATGGGTGGCTTTATTTCACGAACCAATTTTTTTTAAATAAAGGTTGTCAGGGAATGTCTCATTAAAATCCAGGCATTTGAGAGTTCATTATATTTTGCAAACGTCTTTCAAATTCGGAGCACTCGTAACCGAAGAAAGTGTATGAAGAGACGCATGAATGTGGATGAAGCGAAAGAAGTATGTAAGGATCGTAGCATGTGGCAAACGGTAGTCTCTGCCTACCCCCGTGGGATACAGGCGTGAGCATATGTATTTATGAGATGTCTTTGAATTCCTTTGAATTCCACGCCATGTTTTCCTTCACCGTAAAGTATGTGGTGTGAAATCACTGCGAATAAGTTTTTTAGAAAAAACTCATTGGTACAGGTCCCGCTGGGATTGGAACTTGCTTCCCTTGTATAGCAAGCGACTGCTCAAACCCCAAGGCTACCACGGTAACAGTAAAAACAATCGCAGTAAAAAACCTTTTTTAGTAAAATACCTATTTTACCCCCACATCAGTGCATTTAAGTAAACAGTTAATTACAAAAACAGATACAAAATGTCGTATTGTCTCTGCAAACCGGGGACTAGTTAATTAAAGTCGAGATTCATTCCGCTAGAATTTAATTCCGCCGCTTTCACAGCTGATTTCCAAATAAACTTTGTAATTAATATTCAGACCACTTGCGAAATTAATAAGCGATCATCCTTACGGTAATTTATAAATAGATGTACCCCGTGACTTTTCACATGTACCTACAATTTCATGGGGGTGAATTTTGTACGGAGAATGTATCCTAATAATTTACGAAGAACAAGGGTATTCGACATGATTTTTATGTTATTTATACAGATCGGCATCAATACCCTTCCTTCTGATTATTCGGTTGATGTAAGCAATTTCTGAAAAGAAGATACTGGACCCCAGTTTTGAATCCCGGTTCAATATTAATCACAAAATCAAGATCGCAAGCCGAGTGTCCAGCGCGAGTTTACTATAAATAGCCGTCACAAGTCACAGAGTTGTTGTAAAGGCAGATTTGTATGTGATCACAATAGCGGTATCTATGGGCCGCCAGATGGCGCTGTTTCCCATGTAAATCTACGTTTGGGTCAACACGGCGACTCGTGACGGCGGCAGGGAAAATCTCCCTCTGATCATCTCATAGCAGTTGAACGGAATCCTAATTTTTACTAGTAGCTACGTATAAAACGAAAATCCCTTTATTACAAAACATACTTTAAACTAAATCTAAACCAAACTCGGAATAACTATGCCCATCTCTTTTGAAGTCCGTGTTACAGAAACAGAAGGAGTTACTTTTCATGGACTATCTTAGTCTGGATTTCGTAATAAGGATGTAAAAATCTAAGAGGAAAAGAGTCCTTCTATATTATTTTACTACAAGAACAATCGTTTTTAAAACATAAATCCCAAACAATACCTTTTCAACAATATTAAAACAAACCTCTAACCATAATGACAAGGTAAATGACCTCGTAAATTGTCCTGAATACATTGTACACCCAATGTAAGGTATACATTGTTTTATTAACCACAAAAAACTTAACGATTCCATAAATCATAACTCCGTTTCATTGGCTCGTTTTATGAATTATTACGTTTTAATTTGAAACAGACGGGAAAAGGAACGTCGCAGCGTTCTGTGCCCGAATCTAATTAGTTTTAAATTTCGAGTGAGACCAAAGAGAACATTTTACGATAAATTTTTTTATAGGCACAAGTCATTAATCGAAAAGCCACATTGTATGCATTTCGAAGTTCTGAATTTACATGTATATATTTAAATAGAGCTATTTCGTATAGTCATATGATTGTGCGTGAAATAAAATGATACAGGAGTTTAAGTAAAGCGTAATAAGAGCGTCTTGAGTTTTGACATCTCATGTTGATACCGTAAAATTAAACGTCAAATCTAAGAAGTTCTTAATATGCGCTGCTTTAACGATCATACCCATAGCCTTAGTGACGTAATCAAGTAGAGACACTATTTTGATATCTTAAAATTAAATTTCAAAGCTTATAAGTTCATAATTTGCGGTGCCTAAAACGATAATAGTTGAACCCCCGTTTAACTATGCCATCTTTTACGCAACTTTGGTTCCGAAAATATTGCTAGTTTTTAAAAAAACTTGTGTACAGTAATTTCCCACCACGTGCTTTATGGTGAAGGAAATCATCCTGCATATGTCTGAGAAGTAATTCAAAGACGTATGTTTAGTGCCTGAGACGTTGATGGACTCACCCTCTGTCACATTGGCACTTAATTATATTCGGTGAAATGTGGGTGTTGTGGTTACAGCACCTCTGCTTACATACATATACCTATTTGTTTTAATATAATAATGAAGATCAAATATACACCGTATCAAAATCGGTTCAATGAACCCCACTTAACACTAAAAAGCGTGAAATTCCAACACAATATAACGACCGGCACAATATTAATGAAGTTAGTGAAAGCGCGGGTGTTTTGGCAGCTGCAGATGCAGCCTGCAGGCGAGGGTTGGAGCACTTTAAAATTTATCGAGTTTTCGTGTTCCAACCCCGTACCCCTCAGGTCACTGATGGATCTGTCACGCAACTCGTACCTACCTCACATACCTACACGTTTGTGTGCGTTTGTCCCGAATGTTGTAGTGTTATGTGTATTTTTTTGTGAATTTTCACACAAGTAGCTTTCATTGATATTCTTCTCAAATATAAATTATACAATTTAATAGAGTTTTGAATTACAGTACACACAGTACAGATAAATGAAATTGATGTGTATAATTGAAAATACATTTCTTACATGAAAAGAAAACATGATTTTTCTCTGTCTGTCCGTCTGTCTATGTGGTGAAACATCTGGACCGTTTTTAACAGGTCTAGCAGGTTGCTGTTGTGTGAATGAGTTTTTGGCTACTTAAATTCAGAGTAAAATTAAACTTTCGATAAATTTATTCTGAAACAAAGTTCACGTGGGTGAAATCAAACAAAATGCATACAAAAAAATATTACATTCGGTAATCCTCGTAAACTATAGTGGACAGTAGGCCTAGACAAAGTAACATTCTCTCGCGCTTACGCTGATAGAAACGATAAAAATCTATGGAAATGACATATATCAGTCACGTGACATTTGTCATTCCCGACATTTTGTATCTACTAGCGGAGAGTGAGCATAATGTTACGTTGTCTACAGGCCCTGGATAGAAACAAATGGCGACAATGGTATCATTTCACTATCACAAGTCCCCGAAGTCCGATTTATATGGGAAATAGCGCCATCTGTCGGCCCACAGATGGCATTATTATGATCTCATACAAATCTCCGCTTACGTCAATGTGATGACTGGTGACGGGGATTTTAAGAAAACTCTCACTAGGCACTCTGACGCCACAAGTTACGAGCGCTGACCTTGATTGTAGTACATTACAGTAAAGACAGAGACAGACTCATAAAATTATTTATGAGCTTCGCTCTGACCGTCTGTACGGCGCACCATGAATAAAATACATACGCAATTACCCCCCACAATTAATTGTACACCGACTCGCTCTAGCTATCGCTAAGAATTTGACTATTAAATCCATTTTTTGTAATCAAGAAAAATATAGACTGACCACAACCCTTTCGGGATACTTTCAGCGAATAATATACATTTTATTTGTATGTTTGGCAAAGGGTCGAAACCAAAAAAAAATAGAATATGTTCAGATGAGCTGGGGGTCTCGCGATCCCTCGCACTGTAACTGTTAACGAGTGGCAAGCTGACGCGTCAGGCGGTTTATAACCGCTACCTGCATTAAAAGGGTTTAACAGTAAATCAAATTCGATTTAACTCCAGTTGTTACGTACGAGCTAGGAACCTATTCTGTGGTTTGTACCAATGAGTTTTTCCAAAAACTTATGTGCTTGTGATTTCACACCACGAGATTTTAGGTAAAGGGAAACATCGTGAGGTAACCTGAATATATATGAGAAGGAATTTAAAGAATTATAAATGGTGCCTGAGATGGCGATGGACTCACCATCGGGTACGTTTGTACTTAATATTTTACGATGAAATGTGTTGCTGTTACAACACCTCTGCTTACTACTTCGGAGATCCTTCTGGGATGGCGATATGGGATATTTATTTTTGTTACCTCAAATCGTTTGTAAGGTAGGCATTGCGAGAGGACGTTCGGTTATGGTACATAGAGCATATAAAATGGAACGAATGCCATTGGAATTCTGCGTGTCAATGTCCATTGGTCGATATAGAGTAGCAGTGTCTGTAGAAACACTGTACATTTATTTATTTATTTAAATATTAGGTTTACTAACAGTTACATACATACATATGCTCACGCCAGTATTCCCCGAAGGGGTAGGCAGGAGTGTTGTAATCACAACACCCACTTTTCACCGAATTTGATTAAGTGCCAACGTGACAGATGGTGAGTCTATCGCCGTCTCAGGCACTATACATACGTCTTTGAATTACTTCTCAGAAATATGCAGGTTTCCTCACGATGTTTTCCTTCACCGTAAAGCACGTGGTGTGAAATCACTGTACATAAGTTTTTTAGAAAAACTCATTGTTACAGGCCCCGCTGGGATTCTTTATAACTAACAGTTGTTACACCTTTAAACGTTTATGTCGTTGGATTACTGAATGTAAGTTTACTGTGTGGCCGAGTCGCGTCGACCAGACGGACAAATAAAGATTTATTCGGAACAATGTTGGTTAATTGCGCCGCGTCAGGTGCACACGCGTGTCCTTAAATGTGTAATGAGCGCATTTTACACCACTACACGTCTATGTCAATGACCACTGATGGTGTGTCATGGCTTTTTGACGCATACATACATTATAGATGGATTCAATATACTTAAGGCTAGAACACTTCGAGAAATGGGAGTGATGGATTATTGTATTCAACGTTCCTTTGATAAATATGTGTGCTAAAACTGATAAGAGAATAACCCAGAAAATTACACCACTACTGCCGTCACCAGTTATGAGCGCTGAAAGTAATAAAAAAAGTAATAAATAAAGTAATAAAAGTAACATCCATGGTTTTATTACCACCACCTCCAAATGAATTCTCAATCCAAGAAATTGAATTGTGGTGAAGGGCGCGGAAATGTATGTATGAAAGTAATTTTTTTCTAAATGTATGTATAGGCTGTGAATATCTGGGAATAAGTCAGAGTTGTAAGATTTAAATAGAAATAAATAAGAATGTTTGATTGTCTTCGTCATCTTGTTATAATAACTTAAATAAACACATCTTAAAATAATAAAATAATCAATACGTCATTCGTCTGCAGTCTTTCTCGTTCTGTCATCCATCACATCTTACATCTTCTTCTATTCTTACCTCTTTTATAGATCACACGCTGCCTATCATGCTTACATAAAACCTCTTTCTACACTGCCCTCCTGAATATTACGTCTGTCCTCAGACATGCCAACAATTTACAACATGAAGAATAACACCTTAAATAACATAATTATTACCATATTCACAACCATTAACAACATTAATAACCTTAAATAAAACAGAAATTATATAATTAAACAAATAAAAATATAATAAGTAACCATATAATATAATAATACAAAATGTAAATATAATATACTTAGTTTAAGCCCTATCTCAAAAATTGCTGTGCCCAACAGGATTCATATCGCTAATTTATAGTATTACTGTTCAGGGGCCCAACCATGAGCACTTATTGAAATGTTATTCCAGTTGTGTGACAGTGACAGATGTATACACGTCATATACATCTGTCTCATAACAAGAGCAAAACTATCATGGCATTATAGTAAGGCCCCAGTACCTGTAAGAGCTAAGTTAAGAGTATGTTTAAAGCAAGAAACTTAAATTATAATTCATCATGTTCTTCTCTCTCTTTATTCTCGTCGCGCCATACAGACAGACAGAGACCACCACAAACCCCACCATCTGCCACATACTACTATCATTAAGTACTCGTATACTTCTATCGGTTCAAGCTCTCTATACACTTCCTTTGGTGAGGAAACCGTAATTGTATCAGCAAATCAATTCATAAAGGGCCAAACAGCCAATCTATAGAGCTAGCACCTTTGGACCGGACCGTCGTACCGTAATCAAATTTGTTTGCAGTGCACTAACGAGCGACGCGCTACGGTCAGACAGTCGCCTCCGTGATTTGCTTGCTAATGTTACTATGCTCACCATAGTTCTATGTCTATACCAACTTACATTCAAGGAGAAGCTACATATTTTCAGTTGCGTGAAGTCTTAAATCGAAGTGTCTGTTTGTAATTCCAAAATTACACCTTTTGACTAAATGCATATGAAAGTATACACAGTACTGATATAGAAAACAAACTATTTTTAAATTTTTTCTCTGTTTGCCTGTGTCCGAAATGGCTGGACCTATTTTAACGGGACTTTCACTGCCGAATAGCTAATGTTACAAGAAGTAACTTAGGCGATTTTTATTTAAAAAACATTAGCGTCCCGCGGGCTACCCACTAAGTCTCATGCTTAATTTCATGTGTAATTGCATTCATATTTACTTCAACTATATATACTATATAATATAATAAATTGGCTGGCCCCTTCCCATCTACATGGAACCAACAACAGAGTTGGTGCGGCATGTGAAGCGGCTGAAAAAGCCAAAGCCTGCAAATACAGGGGTCTCGGCTCCGAATATGACTTTGTCTCATTCGGAGTCGAGACCCTTGGTCCGTGGAGTTTTTAAAGAAATAACTAAAAGGTTAGTCAACATCACAGGAGACCGAAGAGCTGGCAGCTACCTCGGTCAAAGAATTAGTCTTGCCATCCAAAGGGGGAATGCTGCCAGTATCTTCGGAACCTTGCCTACAGGGACTTCTTTTAATAATATATTTTAGTTATAAGATTATACTTTTAAGGGTTTTAGTTATTAGATTATATTTTTAAAGTTTTTAGCTATGTAGTTCTTGAATCGAATAATATTATGTTATCTTATGAAATAAATAACTGCAGATACAAAAAAAAAATAGGCTTATTCCCAGACATCCATGATTTTATTACCACCATCTCCACGGCTTTTGTTTTGGTATATAAATGAATTACACGACATGCAAGAAATTGAATTGTCAAAATCTGGCTGGGAATCTGGATGTCTGGGAATAAGCCAATTTTCGTTGTCACCAGGAATACTACGAAAGGCGAAGGATATTTAGGTAAGAAAATAATGATAGATGCTTTTTCTTATATGTGGCGAAATTACCGAAACTCTTACTGATAAAGTATTAGAAGGACATCATTATAAATCTTAAGAGTTTGCCAATACCTACAAGAATTAAAACAATGACACCAGACACCGATGTATATAAAATTGTGGAATCTATATGTAAATCAAGGGATTTTTATTCTTTTTCAATGAGACCGTATGAAATTGTAACATCTCCCATTTCCCATCCACAGCCTACTTTGTATGCGCATCCGTTCTCACACATGGAAATTAATAACAGACAAATTACAGAACAAAAGAAATCCCGAGTCAATGACACAATGAGACTCATTGTCGACCACTTGTGCCTCATTAAGAAAAAAAACAATGAAAATTACGACAAACTCTTTCCACACCCTCCGATCATCCATGAACTTTATTGTTATTACTTTAAAGGTCAGATTAGCTAGTTCATTAATGTATTGTGGAGTAGATTTTTTGTCCTTATACATACGTCACTTGCACATTTCTCGGGGCGATTCTTTTATGAGCATTGTTTGCTGTTTGTAGTCTTGCCTTCAATGGCATTGTTTTAATCACCTACTACACTATTGTGCTTGAATTTACAGCTTAAATCTAGCTTTGGTTAAGCTGTACGATGTCTGATGGCATCTTCTGCAGCATTACAACGTAACCAACACCAAGCGTCACTAGCGCCTAATAAATTGACAATCATGTAGGCATGGACAAAGTAACATTCTCTCGCGTTAATACAAGTGATACAAAATGTAAAGAGCCGTGGTGGCCTTGAGGTTTGAGCAGTCGTCTGCTACGCAAGCGACGCAAGTTCGAATCCCAGCGGGGCCTGTACCAATGAGTTTTTCTAAAAAACTTATGTACAGTGATTTTCACACCATGTGCTTTACGGTGAAGGAAAACATCGTGAGGAAACCTGCATATGTCTGAGAAGTAATTCAAAGACGTATGTATGGTGTCTGAGACGGCGATGGACTCACCATCTGTCACGTTGGCACATAATCATCTTCGGTGAAAAGTGGCTGTTGTGATTACAACACCTCTGCCTACCCCTTCGGGGACTACAGGCGTGAGCATATGTATGTATGTTTGTACAAAATGTATGGAAACGACATGAATCAGGCACGTGACATATGTCATTCCTACGCATTTTGTATCGTTTCAATAAGCAAAGCGGTAGGATAATGTTACTTTCGCTACAGGCCATGTTGTGTCTTGCGTCTTTCCTGGATTACAAAAACCCCTATAGGAAAAACAAAGGAACAGCCTTTGATCAAACTGCGAATGCTTGATGTTTCAATTAATTGACTGACAAAGTCCTTATCTCGTTCATTAAATAGATTGAGGATATTAAACGAACTAAATGGAACATCGGATGGAACTCAAATCGATTTACATAAATATCGATTCATTTATCTCGATTATCAATCGGAGTTCAGAGGGGGCAAGTTAAAGTTGTAGCCACACCCAAGAATCAAATAGAAATGAAAGAACAGAGCGGTCCAATTAAATATTACATAAAGACTAGCTTCTGTAGTCCGCGTGGAATTAACTCTAGCGTTAGCTAACTTCAACCTTACCTCTTAGACCTTGACTCTTAGAGTGATGATTATAATATATCATCACGCTATTTTATAATGTAAAGAATTTTTCAAATTGGAGTAGTGTTCCTGTGATTAGCGCGAACAAACACACACAGCAAGATACCCATGATCATTATTAGGGAAGTGTTGTGTAGAATATATTAATACTAACATAATTTTGAAAGAATAAAGTTGAATCCTAATTTCTAAACCAATAGTACTTTCGGAACATGCTTTACCAGAACTGTTGAATATATTCTCAGTTAATGATGTGATAAATATAACCACACCAATAACGTGGGACAGCAGACATCTATACCATAAGGGTCGAACATTGAACAACAATATGAAAATCAAGAAAGGTCATCCATCCGAGCTCTCTTGTAAATGACGCTTGGATGTGTACCGGTCATTATATCTGTAAAGCTTGTAATTTGAACGACTCACCATCAATCCGATCCAAATTTAATCGACCCTGTTCTGCAACGGTTAAGTTGAACAGGATTCTAAGTAGAACACGTCGTAACTTGACATAAAATTGAAGTCATTATGCAAAACATACGAAACATAATAGCAGTCTTGCCTCTCAAAGACAAGTCTTAAGTTTTTGACTTGTAATTGACCTCAATCTTACCTGATGGTAATTATGGATGAGGTTAAAGATAGAGCTCGTTTACCCTTTACATCATATTCACGGACTATGTATTCCAATCTTTAGCGCATTAAAATATGCATTGTGCGCGCTCACATTGTTTTTGATCTCAACATCCTATAAAGGTACCGAATATAATAGATGATGAGTTCATTGCCGTTTCATGCGCTTTTTGTCCTCACACATACAGGTTTCATTAGAACGCTATTTTAACTGCTAAGCTCGCGGTGTGAATTCACTGCACTTAAGTTTCTTCAAGTCAAATAGAGCTATTGATAACATAAAATAGAGGATCAGTATCGCTCCATAATCTAATCTGTTTGAATCCCCTAACTGGGAGCCACCCTAAATCTATCCTATCAATCCGCCGTGGTTTTCGCCCATTTTTCAACTAAAACTTCTAACCGAGCAACATTGGAACTGTAGTCAATGTGATAATCAATGACTTTGAATTTATGGATAGAGGTGGCGGCCATGAGGTTTGAGTTGCAAGCGACGCAAGTTCGCACCTCAGCAGCCTGTACGAATATTAGAGGTTTCTAAAAAACTAAACTACAGTGATTTCACACCACGTGGTTTACGGTGAAGGAAATCATCGTGAGGGAACCTGCATATATCTGAGAAGTAGTAGAAAGACTTATTTAAAGTGTCTGAGACGTCGACGTTCTCACCATCTGTCTCATTGGTACTTGATATAATCCGGCGCAAATTATTACTACACCTCTGCTTACCCCATTCGGAGACCCGTCTGGGATGGCGTTAAAATATTTATTTATTAAAGTGGTATTCAAAACTCACATAAGTATTGTCTGTCTGTCATGACAATATTTATTCTAATATACTCGTACCTAAAACGGAAATAAAAATGATAATAAAATTTTCATTTAATAAAATTCATAGCAAAATGACTCGTGTGATCTATTCCAACAATCCAACGTGTCCCACCCTCGTGTCTTTAGCACTAAGTTGCACTTAACTGAGTAACGCGCCACTTCTCAGAAGTGATCATAAATAAAATGAAGTCTCCAAACAGTTTTTCCTTAGATGTACTTAAACGATCACTTGTAAGGACAGTAAATCTCCCAGTAAATGTATCCTTGTTCATGTATTTTTGGTGGAGACGTTTTTGTGGGATTTCCGTATCAAAGTAACGATGTTTACATTCTTTGTTGCTTAATTCCTCCCTTTAGATGATATTGTAATATCAACTCGTAATCATATTACTATTTATAAAGCATTTATAGGGCACGAGGTCCTGGGATCGATTCTCGGTTTGGACAGTGATTTTGGGGTCTTCCTGTAATTTCGTAATCCAAAGACAAAGGCAACAGGCTCGCCCACTATTACATGGGTCTTAAACATGCGAAATGTGGGTGTACTATAAGTACCCTCTTACTCCGTAAGCATAATTATGTAAGTATGATATGCACGGAACAGACTTGTGAAAATATTTACATACTGTCCATGAATGAACTATGAACTACGAGTATCTACTGCATAAAGATTGTCTAAAAGATAGCTAGTAGCAGGTACATCCAGTATTCCTGTGACGTGAGTTAGAATCGCTGAAGATTTACGTAAAAGCTTTGAGAGGCTGTGTATGTAATTTTCACTTAAAATACGTTCAAATAACTCACCTAAATAAATTTACTACTTCTACTTCAAATTCAAGCTTGCGTATTGTAAAAGCATCTCCGTAAATTATTTTATTTGACATGACATTTCGCAATGAATTTAAATTTTAACACAAAAGTGAGGTAAATGAGTGTAACGGGATAAGTATAATGAAAAACGCATTATTTCTATTGTGGTACACGTCATTGTCTATCACATTAAAATTATGACCAGGGTAACAGAAATAGCCAGGGTATTGGTGTAAGTAGCGGTGGAAATTCATGCTAATTGTGGGGGGCGCCGCTCCATTGGTGGTGTCAGTCGGTAATGGTTTTTAAGAAATGCAATAAATTATTCCGCGCGCCGCCAGGTGATGGGGACTTGTGGATGTTTGGTCCAAAGAAAGAGGCAAAGGTTTTAGATTTATTTAATGAGGCACTGCGGAAAATTACACCGTGACATTATTCGTGCAGTTAGATCTACGGACACGCTTAAAGATATTTTAGGCATAATAAATTAATGGCCTATGACCTAAAATTTATTGGCTCTGCCTTATCGCGGACTAGTAAATATTCTTTCTTAGGAATTGTTTTACCAATGGTTGCAAATAAACTAGATTGAACAAGCCATCGAGAGAACTTCAAAAAAATCGGCATCATAATTTTAACTAGCGGTTGTTCAGTGAAATTAGAGTTACTTAACGATTTGAAACTCAAAAAAAAGAGGAAAAAGTTATGTAAAACATTTCGGATAGTTCTACTTAAAGCTCAAAATTCATAACTTATACCACAGCTAAGAGTCAGACGAACGACGTGCTCTCTTATCGTTCCCGGAATTCGTTTTTACTAAGTAATTTACAAAAAAAGATATCTTCAAGAGGGAGACATTGTTTACTTTAATCAGTGTGAGCGATTTACTGTGTCGCTTTGTCGGTGTGTGTATTCAATATTGCTGCCGTAGTTTCCTATGTTGAAGCAAAGACAATTCTTATGGATAGTAAATAAACTGATGCTCAAGTTAAAAATGGTGCTGGGTGTGATATCTTTCACGAAACAAAAAAACGTTTCCTTACCTTCATTGGTAGATCGAGTACCTTTAAAACTAAGGGGGCCGTGGTAGCCACGGGGTTTGGAGTTTTAGCAGTCGCCTGCAAACCAAGCGATGTGAGGTCGTAAGGAAACCTGCATAAATCTGAGAAATAATTCAAATACGTAATATGTATAGTGCCTGAGACGGCGATAGACACATCATCTGTCACGTTGGGACTTAATCATCTTCGGTGGAAAGTGGGTGTTGTTATTACAACACCTCTGCCTACTTCTTCGTGCGTACCGGCGTGAAAGTTTCAGGGTAATCAAATAATATGTGTTTGTATAATTTGATTAAGTCTCGGTTTGTTATCGTCACGAATTACAATGTAAACTTACATTCGAATACGTATTAAATTGTTGAGTAGATTCCATTGACTAATGTAGGGCTCATGATCAATGACAATCAATTGATAACTGCGACCTTGTGGCTAACTATGATCGTTTAAGCAACCTGTATTATAATCTTTGACGTTTAATTTTACGGTACATAAATTAAAAGTCAAACCTCAGAAGTTCTTAATACGCTCTGCTTAAACCGACAACAACCAACGTTGCAACAAACGTATAATTTTTATATTTTAGGGTTATTCCTTAAACTAAGTATAAGTATTTGAAATTTTAAATTTTAACAATGATTAATGCTTGTAATGTCATTTGAAACAAGATAGCAGTTAGGCCTTTGCTCCTTCCCCTACATGCCCTGTATGCCTGTGGGATGTCATCAATTCTCGTTAATAATTAGCGAGTGCGTACGTGAGGGAGACCTCACCTATGTCACGGCGTTAATTTGCCAGAACTTTGAGATGGATTTACTTTGAGAAATGTTGCGGAGCTCTGGTTTTTGTTATGCGAAAATACAGTATGGTTAAAGAACAGTTGGGGATAGTTGAGTTGAGGGATTGCTTTTAACGTTATCGTCAGCAATAATAAAGTATGTAGGAATTTGTTCAATGTTATTAAACTAAAAGTCAATCATTTTCATTCATCCACAGAATCTGTCATATATTTAAGGCCTTTTAGAGGATACTAGCTGTACCCGGCAAACGTTGTATTGCCATTTTTTTTTGGGATGGACTACCCCTAACATTTAGGGGGATGAAAAATAGATGTTGGCCGATTCTCAGACCTACCCGATCTGCACACAAAATTTCATACAAATCGGTCCAGCCGTTTCGGAGGTGTATGGCAACGAAAACTGTGACACGAGAATAATATATATATGAGATATAAATATAGATGTGTGTCTTAAACATTTTTCGGTATATAATATTATGGTTTCATTGCTCGCTCGGCCATCACGGCTCTTTGCAGAAGACATACTTTTATTTGCGATTTTCAGGTTTTTCAGTTTTAACTGAATAAGTTGGAGGATACATTAGACAGCAACATATGTTGTCAAGAGTTTTGAGCGTTTAACGAAAATTGTGGGGATAACTGCGAATGTATTTTATTCGCGTCGCGCAAGACAGACAGACTCATAAAATTTCCACTGCGCATTCAAGATCAGCCGCGTTATTCACTAAGGTTTCTTGTCGTTGAACATTATCCTATATGTATTTTTTATCAATTTCCCACAATTCCCATTGTAAATAACGCAGCAGAGCTCGTAGCTCGTGACGGCACCTGTAAAATACCACTCAGAAAAGCACAAAATAGCAATAGCAAGTCAATAATGCCTAATTCATTGTAACTGAAAGCCGTTAAGCCACACTGGTAAAAATAAACAATAAAAGTTGGCTTCCGTCGTCCCGACAGAAACATTAACAATTCAAACACTTCAGTGGGCAATAAATTAAGTAACGCCGAGGAACCCGCTGGTTAATACAACATGGCGGCGAAAGCAATACTTACTAACTACTTTTTAACTTCTCAAGTGCTAAGCGAAAAGCCACATGAAATATCCTCGCTAACAGGTTGGTCAGAAGCGTTGGAAAGTTTGACAGCTTGTTTTATACCAGTAGCCCTAGACAAAGTAACATTCTCTTGCGCTAATTGAAACGATAAAAAATGTATGGAAATTACATAAATCAGTCACATGACATATGTCATTCCCGTACGTTTTGTATCGTTTGTACTAGCGAAGCGTGAGGGTAATGTCACTTTGGCTACAGCCCCAGGAGCCTTACCATGAGGTTTGGTTTTATTGTCATAGTTTGTCCGTGTGTCAAAGAGAGACATATATACATAATAGTTGGACCTAGTTAAGAACCCACAACTTTCGCCAAATTGAGTTATGTTACAGAATTGCTAGAAAATTCATGTTAATCTTTATATGTTTTTTTTTTAATTTTCTCTGGCCAAGGAGTCCTTCCTTGGCGTTTCTACACAATTATATGGTTAAATCCTAATTATCTCAAACTGCCAACTTGTGGTTTGGTTCCATTTTGCATTACTAGATCCAATTATATCTGTCTCAAAATCATTGTCAACCTATTATGATAGGGTAGCGCCCCTGGTCGCAACGCCTTAGATACTGCATAATATAAGGACCGATTTGATGTTAGCTACTTGACACGTAGGTACTGCTCTCAGTAGAGGGGAGATTACATCTGATGCTTAACATAAAATGTAACCTTTTGTTGATATTATATTCAAACTAGCTGTGCCCTGCGGTTTCATTCGCATTAAAGTAATCACAGTTGGCAATTTCCAGATTATTTTTTTTTCGGAATATAATTTATCTTTTTTTTATGTTAGCAGCCAGACACAAGGCTTAGGCAAAATGCTCATCACACATTGCGGTCGTCTGAAAAATGATTTTTAAACTTTCAAGTTTTCACACCAGTTCGTTTCGCTTAATTTCGTTCAAAAGCCATATTCCTCGCTGTGTCTTATAACTTGGATCATACATGAGTAGGTAGAGAGCGTTTCCTTGACTTCCTGTGCTCTACTTCCTGGAGACGTCACAGCCTTGTCTTTGGCATGTCACCTTCTTTATACTATAAATATACCGATGAATATATAGTGTAATTTATCTATGTTATATGGTTTTAGTTTACGTTCATCATCATCCTCATGCCCAAGTATGATCGTTTAAGCAGTGCGTATTAACAACTTCTTAGCTTTGACGTTTAATTTTACGGTACAAAAATGAAACATCAAAGCTCAGATGTTCTCAATGTGCTCTGCTTAAGCCGATGATGGTAGGCTCCATTTCATATTATTTGTGGTCGACACAATGTGTTCTTGTTTTATTTCTCTCTATCAGCTGTCATATCTATCATGTCATTCACTTCCATTTTAGCAATATAATTTTTCACACAATCCATCCATCGTTTCTTAGGTCTTCCACTCCCCTTGCGACTTCCCTTGATTTCAGGTGGAGAAGAAAAAAAAATGGATGAAATACCATAACAGAATCAACATCTGTCTTGGTGGCACTTAATTAAGGAGAATCTTTGGTGGAAAATAGGTGTTGGCACCCCACTAGCTTAAGCTTAGGCCCAAGACGATGTTGAAAGCGTTAAGGTGAAGGTATGATTGAATGACCCAAGACTCGCACCCTCCAAATCTTTACCCAATAAATAACACAATCAACATATTGCCTAAACGTTTCATAGAATCGTCAATTACCCCAGCATTCAAAGACCCTAAGGCTTTAAATCATCACCCTTCTTCTTACACTTGGCAAAATGGCCGGTCGACTATTAAATCCCGATTTTTCACGACCCCTATACGGATGGAAGCAGTTTTTAGACCCAAGAATACGGTTTGAACGTGGATACGTGGGGTGGGATTTATTGCAGATTTTTCGTTTTGAAGGTGAATGTTAGCGACGGTTCCATAGGCTTTTTTTGCGTATTTATTGGTTTAAGAATTGTGAATTACAGAACCGTGGTGACCTTGGTGTTTGAGCAGTCACCTGCTGCGCAAGCGGCGCAAGTTCGAATCCCAGCGGGATTATCAAACAAATCTTTCCTCTTTATAGTAGTAGTGGACGGAACCAAGGCTGTAATAGGATTGATATAGAGTATTGATATAGAAGTATAATAGAAAGTTGTTCAATAATTTTGTTATTCGTAAGTAACCCGATTCACGTAATGAAAACCGTATCGATGGCGTAATGACTTAGGCATTGACAGAGTTTTCGTATTCATTTTATCAAAATAAAACGTCTTATTGAATAGTTAAAGTCCTATTGAACTACGATTTTGGATCACGTGACTTAAATCGTTCAACGACATTTCGTTAATTTGTTTTACGTGAATCAGTAGGCCTATCCAAAGTAACATTCACTCGCGCTTGCGCTAATAAACGATACAAAATGTATGGGAATGACACAAACAACGTGACATATGTCAATCCCGTACATTTTATATTGTTTCTACTAGCGAAGCGTGAGGGTAATGTTTCTCTGACTAAAGTGAGCGAGGTTCGATCAAGGCTCTAGGAGAGTGATCTAGGTGCCAACTATGATCGTCTAAGCAACGCGTATTAAGAGCTTATTAGTTCTGACGCTAAATTTTACGGTACAAAAATGAAACGTCACAACTCAGAAGTTCATAATACTCTCTGCTAAACCGATGATGGTAGGACCCCTTGCGTTACACAAATCGAGTCGAGATATTTGGCACACAGTTGGAAATAAGTAATTAAAGTCAACATTTTAAATTTTTTCATTCACAAATGTATATATATGCTTACGCCTGTATTCCCCGAAGGGGTAGGCAGAGGTATTGTAATCACAACACCCACTTTTCACCGAAGATGATTAGGTAAGTGCCAACGTGACAGATGGTGAGTCCATCGCCGTCTCAGACACTTTACTTACGTCATTGAATTACTTCTCAGAAATATGCAGGTTTCGTCACGATGTTTTCCTTCACCGTAAAGCACGTGGTGTGAAATCACTGTACATAAGTTGTTTAGAAAAACACATTGGTACAGGCCCCGCTGGGATTCGAACTTGCGTCGCTTGCGTAGCAGGCGACTGCTCAAACCTCAAGGCCACCACGGCTCGGTCATTCACAAAATGTCGTGGGTAAGTATCAGTTAATGAAAGTGGACAGTTTACATGTTGTGTATAACAACACCAATTTGAAGGAATATGACGAGGGAGCCACTCAAGGGACGCCACGTCAATCAGAAAGCACTTTGTATTCTTATTTTCATATATTATTCACTAAACCTCGAAAATTTCTTTAAGTTTTTTTTATTGTGCGGATCGCAATAACGTAATGGATCTATATTTGGAAGAAGTATTATTTATGAAATAAGGATATAACTCACCGAATGTTTTTTTATTTTCAAAAAGGTTAATATCCAACCTAACTGATAGTAGTGACAAATTACAAATTATACCTTAAATAAATGTAATACAATCCAATTCGCCCTGATATGACATAAATTATTGTTATACAAAAACTCGCTGTGCCTTGCGGTTTTACCCGCGTAGATTTAGTTTTATATAATATATCGGTTTAAAATTGACAAAGTTTCATAAAAACTTTCATCCCCATATTTTATCCCCTTGGGGGTAGAATTAATCAAAATCCTTTCTTAGCGGATGCTTACGTCATAACATCTACCTGCGTGCCAAATTTCAGCCCGATCCGTCCAGTGGTTTGGGCTGCGCGTTGATAGATCACTATGTCAGTCATTCAGTCTTATTTAGTCTTTAGTCAACCTTTGAGTTATATATATTTAAGTTTTTATCCCTGCAGAGTTGTCCTTCCCGAAGGGTATGAAAATCTTCTACCTTCTCAAGACCGTAGGAAATGTGGTATTTGTATTGAAACTTCTGTGATACAGAGAAGCTCATGCTGAAATCTTTATACATATATGTATGGACACGCCTGTATTCCCCAAAGAGGTAGGCAGAGGTGAACTTAAGTACACCTAGATTTCGCCAGTTATATTGAAGTCCCATGCATATAGCTATTGGCATCAACCAGACCCAAATCCTGATCCCTATCTGGCCTGTAACTGGAATCTAGACAGACAGAGAAATCCAATAGCACTTTGCCCGACCCGGGGATTGAACTCAGGACCTCATGTTCTGCAAAAGCATTCACGACCACAAGACAGATGAAGCAGTCTAGAGGAAAGGACAGTTTTTATTCAATTCAGCATCTTTCTGATGTTTGTGATAACAAAAGCGAAGCCGTAACCACTCCTATAATAAGTTTCTATACGCGTGTCATTTTATCATGAAACCTTATTACGTTCACCTTATTATTATCTATCGACATCACAGCTATGAGTCTCAATGCCGACATGAATAGCGAATATAATATTAACGATTAAGTTTTAGAATTATTTTCGTCTCCGTCGGCGATTTTTTTGTGTCCGTCCTTGGTGCTAAAGTTATCTGCATGGCAAATTTTAGTAAAATCGACAAAGCGGTACAGCGAACAGACCGCCAACTAATTCCCAAGGAGCGCCACTCATCAGTCAGATAGCACAAATATTGCGTTTTCTAAAATGATGTCTTAAAAATTCATCTCATCTGACAGCAAACAGAGGCCTTAATTATAAGCTTTTTTGCCTTGAATTCGCCAGTAAGAGAGTCACAGATATAGTCTCACTAGCATACGCGCGTAGCTTCGCCTGCGTGGCAGTAATATTTCACATACAAACTTTCAACCCCCATTTAACCCCCTCAGGCATAAATTTCGGAAAAACGTTATTTTATCTACTTATACCTCACCAAATTAAATTTCTTTTGGACCAGTGGTTTAGTGATATTTAAGTCAGTTCAATTTCACTTCAGGCTATTCATCCCTCTCCGTGCCTGTGAGAATATTGTTTTTTAAGCGCTGGTCACCTAGATTCCTAGTTTAAATAATAGTATTATGAATTCTACTTGCTACTCGCTCCAGCCGTGTGTAGTACAGTGAATCGCCTAAATGTAATTGGAGCATCGAAAATTGATCAGCCCCTATCGAAATGCGGGCACGCGTGGATTGCCTGTTGATATAGAGACATTTGTCTTTATTGGCGTGTCTTTTTATGTGCGCGTTGTACGATAACTTTGGCTATTTATAAGGCTTAAAAGAAATTGATTGATTCAATTCGTAGCTTTTACTACTACGTACTAGTCTTTTAATTGGTTTATCTGTTGATACATATCCTCACGCCTAGATTCCCCGAAGGAGTAGGTAGAGCCTTTGTGATAACAACACCCACTTTTCACCGAATATGAGCAACGATGATAGCCGGTGAGTCTATCGCCGTCTCAGGCACTCTACATGGCTCTGAATTACTTCCTAGACAGATGCAGGTTAACGCACGATGTTTTTCTTCGCCGTTAAAAACTCATTGATACAGGTCGCTGGGATTCGAACTTGCGTCGCTTGCGTAGCAGGTGACTACCTAAACCCAACCATGGCTCTTTATTTGTTGACAATTTGTGTCTATCGACGTGCTTTCTATCTATAATTTTAAGGTAAGGTTTGCTCTGTCCTCTCTAGAAAATAGTTATGTAAATTCAAGTTCAATGTCGCTTAGAATCGTATTACTACTAGCGGACGTCACGCGGTTTCACCCGCGTAGTTCCCGTTCCCGTGGGAGTATGGTGATAAAATATAGCCTATATTAATCAGTGATAATGTAGCATTCTAATGGTGAAAGAATTTAAAGAATCCATCTAGTACTTTTTGAGCCAATTCGATACAAACATACATACAAACTTTTTCTCTTTATAAAATCAGTAAAATAGATTTCGTGGAGAAAAACCTTTTTATCTTTCCTATAAAAGGCAACTTGGCCGATGCAAATGAGCTTAAACAAAGCGTTAAAGGTCCGAAATGTTCATTTAAAAAGCGTACGACTTTTGAATTGGGTGTTCTATTAACACGCCATACTACAATTAAGTGTGTTCACGGTTACCCGGAACCGGAAAACGGAAAGGACAAGTCAACTGATTGTAAGGGATTTGTGATAATTATTTAAATTATTTACATAGTATCTTGTGGTTAGAATTGTGTTTGCCAATAATGTAATATAGTTATGGAACATTTATTTATGCTGTAGTTTATTTACTGTGTGTTGCAGTCAATTAATAAAAAACAGACTAAGATAAACCTTTGATTTAAAAAGCAACACCATCTCTTTCTGTGACACGGATTTAAAAAGAGATGAACATAGTTTTAGCATAAGGAGGAATAATTTCAATGCAATTACTAAATCTTCAAAATTCGACTTACAAAGTACAAATCCAGATTTATAATATTCAGATTTTTCGCTGTTTATTAAACAGCGGCATGACCTCTCAAATAATGTTCTCGGTTTCTATAATTATTCGTTGTTCGCTGTCGTCTGATCATCTGCTGACGTCTGCCTTGCGATTGATTCACTTTTATATTCAACCACATTTATGCGTACTAAAATATTATTTGTTGGGCATGGCGTAGCTATATACTAACGGTCAACAGCCGGACGGCGGTCATAGGTTAAGCTTAATAATAATATTTCTTTTTCTGAATTGTACCCCAAAATTATATCACATAAAGATGAAATCAAAACGATGTTTGCATTTTTTTAAACCATGAATATCTATACAGATAAATAAAATTGAAGTGTCCGTTTGTAATCCCAAAGTAACAGCTTTTGACATAGTGCATTATAAAAATATATACGGTAATGATATCATAAACAAAAACTCTGTCTGTCTGCCAGTTTGTTGCGGGTAATCTCTGAAACAGCTGGACTGATTTTAGCGGGACGTTCACTGGCCGATAGCTAATGTTACAAGGAGTAACTAAGGCTTCTCTTATTAAAAAAAAACATCTAAGGTTCCGAATTTAATCTACGCGAACGAAACCGCTGGGCACAGCTAGTCTATAATAAAATAAAAAAGTGGTAATAAAATAAGGCCCTAAAATGCCGCCAGCTACCCATAGCTACCTGTTTTTATTAATCATAAATTAACGACGATCGTGTTAATGTTTGAAGACTGCACAGTGTAAACGTTCGCGACCCTATCAACATATTTATGAACATTTTAAAACGTCTGTTGCGGTCCTAAAGGGTGTGATAAAGACATTAACACGCTTGTAGTAACCTCAGCCACAGTCGAAGTATAAACAGTACCTTGTATGCATGACTCTTAATAATATTCAATCATTCAATCAATAATAATATTCAACTATGTATTCAATGTGTGCACATACACTATTAACACTAAGAGTACGCAGATCACAGTACTGCTGTTATATAATGCATGTGGTGTTTGCCAGTAATAGGTTTTACATATAGCTTGGCACCCCTAGAATTAAGTTTCTGTATACTGTTTATGTCAAAACTGTTGGCAAATCTAATAATAATTAAATAAATATTCGCTGTGAATTTCAAGGGTTGTATAATTTAAAAATATTATGCCCCGCGGCTTAACCTGCGTAGACTTAATTTTATGGGTGCCCCGCGGAACCCTATTTTTTTATTAATAAGTTAAGTAAGCTAAGCTACTTCTTGAAACATCAGCTATCTGTCAGTGAAAGTCCCGTTAAAATCGGTCCTGTCGTTTCGGAAATAAGCTGGAACAACCAGACGGACAGACAGACAGACAGAGAGAATTTTTTTTTTCATTTTATTACCTACATATCCATTTAGTGAAAAGCTGTTATTTGGAATTACGAACAGACACTTCAATTCTATTTATCTTTATAGATGTACAAATATTACGCGATTTTAAATCTGAGGAATTTGGTACAATAATTACTTACGTATTATATTCATTAAAAAATGAAATTAAAACTGCCCTATTTAATACGTTGTTACGTTTAATACTTGTTGCTGGTTATCATAATTTAAGTGTTAATAAGCACTTGTGTTACTGTTTCAGTTTATTAACTGTGTGTATGGCTGTCTCAAAGTTTGTATATAAAATTGTAATAAAGCTTGATAAGGAATCCATTTTGTTTATGGTGAGTGGTTGGATATGATTTTATATATATTTCATGTGAAGTGACGATAAAAACTTAACTAATAAGATCCACACTTTTATAAAATATAGCTATGTTATACTTACTATGTAAGTATCAAGGCCTTACCATAACCTCTTCTTGCCTTTATGGTTTAAATCATGTTATGAGACAGATCTATATGACGTGTTTACATCTGTCACTGTCACACTGTGGAACTACAATTGCAATAAGAACATACATACATACATACATATGTTCACGCCTGTATTCCCCAAAGGAGTAGGCAGGGGTGTTGTTATTACAACACCCACTTTTCACCGAATTTGATTAAGTGCCAACGTGACAGATGGTGAGTCCATCGCCGTCTCAGACACTTTACATACGTCATTGAATTACTTCTCAGAAATATGCAGGTTTCCTCACGATGTTTTCGTTCACCATAAAGCACGTGGTGTGAAATCACTGTACGCGTAGCAGGCGACTGCTCAAACCTCAAGGCCACCACGGCTCTTCTCTTCTTCTGTCACATAATAAGAGTAATACTATCATGTCAACAAGAAGTCATGGTAAGGCCTCTGTGCCCTAATTCTGAACACTCCTAAGATCCATCCAAGTGTTTGTGTTACAGTAATTACAAGGAGCAAATCCACATATAGCTACGTTTCACAAAAAGGAAATCTTGTTTACAGCGCTTCAGGCTCGTTCAAAGATAAAAGCGAGATATGTTTGTTTCCACGCACACGCAACTTACAGCGGAATCCTTTGATGAATTTACACTGTGTTGTGTTGTGAAATGAAAGTGTTCGCAGTTCAGTAGGTTCTTAAACATGTAGAATGACGTGTGCGGAATAATTTAATGTATACAGATAATCAAAATTTAAGTGTCTATTTGTAATTTCAAATTAACAGTTTTTTAATGATTACAATTGAAAATATAAAAAACACTATTTTAAAAAATATCTCTGTATTGTTCCGGGTAATGTTTGAAAAGGGTTGTTCCAATAATCGGCATTGAAAATCCCCATCAATGGTGAATACTGGAAAAAAGTATTGCTGTCGAAAGCAACTCGGAATTGGGATTTTTATACAAATTTTCTACAAATCCCAAAATTAAATATGGATAGATGAAGAGCCGTGGTGGTCTTGAGGTTCGAATCCCAGCGGGGCCTGTACCAATGAGTTTTTGTAAAAAAACTTATGTACCTATAGTGATTTCACACCACGGTGAAGGAAAACTTCGTGCGGAAATCTGCATATTTCTGAGAAGTAATTCAATGACGTATGTAAAGTGTCTGTGACGGCGATGGACTCACATCTTCGGTGAAAAGTGGGTGTTGTGATTACAACACCTCTGCCTACCCCTTTGGGGAATACAGACGTGAGCATATGTATGTATGTTTGTAAATATGGACAACATACTGCATAAGAATCACGCTAGTTATTTTAGAAATCTAACTAATTATAATAAGGCAAAGTAATAGCCTAAATTTAAAATATTTGATATTAAAGAATGAAACAAAATCATCATATACTATCTGTGCCCTGCCACGCTTCGCTGTGGCACATTGTGATTGAAATTACATTTTGACCAACATAACATTGTATATATATAGATGGAAAATAATAGATAAAAACAATCCTTGATGCGAATTATATATCATACTAAAATCAGCTCTATCGGTCCAGAACTTTTTGAGTTTTTTGAAGCGTACACACAAACATAACATTTTTATATATATAGATGTAAGCAGGAATCAAAGACGTTAGCACCATTATCTTTGGTGCTAACGTCTTTGGTTTTAGTATAGTGGGTTTTGTAACAAAAAGGTTTACCTACGCCTATTTGAAGCCTGTTTTTTGCACTAGGGAAGGTGTGAAGTAATGATCAAATATTTTCATCAAGTCGTTACAAATCAAATGTTTGTAGCCAATGTTGGTGGCCACCTTACAATGTTATGAAAACAAACACAGCCCGTAGATTATTTTCTTCACATAATTTCACGCCCATCTTTTGAGCATTGTGCTTGTTTTTCTAAACGCGGCTTTGAACTAACACAAACATCGCCTGTAGATATCGAACAGCTGGTGGATGATTGGTAAAAAAAAACGTGTTTCCTGCACATAAGACTCAAAGTTATAATTCTCAAAAACCCATTCACTCTTTGCTACACCAGGACAACTCTTACACACTTGCAATAAGAAGATTATAAGAATACTAACTTTGAATTTTACTATACATTAACCGACGTTTTTGCTTTTGTAGCGTGATATATATATTATATACTCGTATGAAGGTATCTTATACCCTTAAACGAGCAATTCCTGTATATATCTATATATATACAAAAATTGCAGGAGATACCCTTTATATCTAGCTAGATTTCATCTCCAGAAAACATCGCGTAACCATGTTTTCAGGCAGTGAAAAATTGCTTAAATATCATTACAATACGAAGGTAAATTACGCCGACATCTGTCAAGTTTTTATAACTCAGACGGGAGGAATCCAGCCTATCGGGTAACGAATTTAGACTATACCCCGGTTCGAGTCCAAATGACACCAGTAGAGATTTTTAAATAAACGACAGGATTTTCAACCTCGCCAACCAGGTACTCATATTTATAGCATATCATAGTTTCTAGTAGAACTTGATTTGTTTCTGTGTATTATATTGTAAGATTCTATGCAATATGGCGTCCTTTGTAACTTGCCGTAAGGATAAGATACGAACATCAATTTGAATTGCTATTTATTATTCAGTACATTTCTACAGACGTGCCTGAGTTGATACTAACGACGTTTCACGTCGAGTATTAAGACGTCTCGGGGGCTGTAATGTTGGTGGAATAGAGTCTCGTATCATATTAGTTTGTTATAACATAATCTAGTCGCATTACGCAAGTTTCTTGTAGTTAAGTTGCAATTGTAAGTACATCAACTTTTTCCACAAAATCCCTTTGTTGGGTATTTTCAATAAAATCGTTACTAACTAAATTTAATTAGCTTAACCCATTGTTGCATAAAATTACATAAGCTTTTTTTAATTGTTGCAATTTTCTCTTTATGATCCACAAAATAGTACATACATACATTTATGCTCACGCCTGCATTCCCCGAAGGGTAGGCAGAGTTCAGTAATAATAACATCACCCACTTTTCACTGAATATGATGAAGCGCCAACGTGACAGATGGTGAGTCTATCGCCGTGTCAGACACTATACATTCATCTTTGAACTACTTCACAGACATATGCAGGTTTTCTCATAGTGTGAAATCACTGCACATAAGACTTTAGAAAACTCATTGATACAGCCTCCTCTGGGATTCGAACTTGAGTCGCTTGCGTAGCAGGCGACTGCTCCAACCTCAAGGCCATGTCTTAATAGTATGAAGGGAATTCTGTTTCCAAGATACTACAAGTTCGAGAAGTAAAGTAAAATATTTCGTGGCATTACTGCGTAAAAGTTGCTAATTAAATAATTGCATTTGCCTTGCAATCTTACAGAAACCTTTAAAGTAATGATTCGTTTTCTTTACGATATTTTTTTTAACGTAATATAACATGCCTTTCTTGAACTTCACTTTGTAAACTTCAACACCATACGAGCACAATAAGACATTTGACAAAGTTCACGTGTCGAGGGGCGTCGGCGCACAAAGCAGAACGGACACGCATGCATTGTGCTGGAATTATATTGTTATTTCTTTTATGGAAGAGTGAACAAGAAATTGTTATTGCTTAATAAATCGAGGAAGTACTTGATTATTTTTTAATATTTTTATTGGTAGATCAAAAGGGCCGAATTTGATGAGATCTAACCCGGCCGATTTATTGATGCACCGACCCGACTCGTGTTCAATGAACTTTGATGGTGCGTCGCGTATATTGCTATGTCATCAGCAGTAATATATAATAACAATAATAATAATATGTGATTTCCGTTCATTCTTACTTTCCTTATAAAGTTTATTTTGTTTATCTGTTACTCATTTGCAGTAAGCAGTGAGCCGACTTTGTTGAAATTTGACATATATAAAGTAAGGTAAAATAATAATTATAATTATCTAACTATCCATACATTCATTCTTTCTTTACTAGGTGTATTGGTAACTTAGTAATACATACACATACATATGCTCACGCCTGTATTCCCCGAAGGGGTAGGCAGAGGTGTTGTAATCACAACACCCACTTTTCACCGAAGATGATTTAGTGCCAACGTGACAGATGGTGAGTCCATCGCCGACTCAGACACTTTACATAAGTCATTGAATTACTTCTCAGAAATATGCAGGTTTCCTCACGATGTTTTCCTTCACCATAAAGCACGTGGTGTAAAATAACTGCACATAAGTTTTTTAGAAAAACTCATTCGTACAGGCCCCGTTGGGATTCGAACTTGCGTCGCTTGCGTAGCAGGCGACTGCTCAAACCTTAAGGCCACCACGGCTCTCATCTCATATCTATTGTAATTTTTCTAATGTCCTAAATTGTCTCTATGAGTTTCAAAAGTAGTTCCGATTTGTGTTGAGATTTCATCGCATCAGAGTTTATAACGGTACACGGTCAAACGTAAATCTGTCAAATCAATGCTATCTTACAAAAATGTAACAATTGCATGTTCCTTAAAACGAATCTGTTTTATTTCTGTCTGGAACAAAATTATCTTAGATCTAATAGAACGGTTGAACACAAAGCAAACACATATTTAACCTCGAGTTACACATAGTCGTATGTAAATTCGTAGTTAAATAAATTCATTCAGTTTTTAAACACAACCTAAAACATGATTAGTCGCCCTTTTAAGCACATTTACAGTCTAATATATGGTGTCCAGACGAACTATTTAGATGTAATTTAGATAAAAGTTGTATATAAACAGTACAAATCACTGACTGCTAAAGGAGTTTGCAAGCTCTTTTCAGATGCAAATAGCTGTATTAAATTTGCAATTTAGACCTCGATAACGCCACACGCCGCTGTCCAAGTTAGAGGCGATCTGTAAGGTCATCGTTAGGAACATGTTATGGCAGTAAGTTTTCATAATATTAGAAAATTCGTAGAAAACATCCTCGCTTGACGTTTCGCATTGCGCTTTTTGTATGGAGACGTAAAGCTTCCTACACTCGCCGCTTGGGGCACTTTATAATGTGGAAAATAAGCTGGTATCGTACTTGGGGCTCTGCTCTGTGAATGCCTGAGTGTGTACGTCACAAATGCAGATTCGTATGGGAATAAAAACGTACGAGATATGTCGCTGTTTCGATCCTATACACATCCGCGTTTACATCAAAGCGATGACTTGTGACGGCAGGAGTGTAAAACTCGCACTAGGCCCTCTGATGACATTTTCTAAAATAGTAAATGTGATCTTTCACCATGAACTTTATGGTGAAGGAAAACATGCCGCAAAACATTCGCTTTTAATTTGGACCATCGTGGACTGTTGGCGACGCGTCGAGCGCCAAGAGGCTTCAGACAATGAAGACACCCCTATTGTAATGTTCAAATAGGTTTTATGTCTTGAAATGCACGGTGCCCATCACTAGATGTCATCCATGATTTTGACTACGCATGTTTTTTGAAAATTTAGTTCAAGTCATTACGATATAACTTAAATAGAAGCTTTTATTAACTGGTTAGTATTCTTGGAAACGGTAATTACTTATTTTAGTTTTTGAAAATTTTGACTATAAAAATACTTTTAGAAGATGTGGTCTGATGTAGAAGATCTTAGTATCTCTACCTCACTGTCTATCTGAGCCGTCACCTTGGGGCTTGAAGCGGGGCCTGGAGCCCGACCATGAGCTCTTATTGTAATGTTAGTTCAGCTGTGCGACAGTGACAGACTTATACACGTCTTATACATTTGTCTCATAATAAGAGTAAAACTATCATGGTAATAAGAGGTCATGGTAAGGCCCCTACCTATGACTGTTCTAAACTTATGTACAGTGATTTCACACCACGTGCTTTGCGCTGAAGGAAAACATCTTGAGGGAACCTGTATGTGTCTCAGAAGTAATTCAAAGAGACGTGTGTATAGACCCTGAGACGACGATAGACTCGCCATCTATCACGTTAGTACTTAATGATCTTCGGTGAAAAGTGGGTGTTTTAATTACAACACTTCTCCCTACCCCTTCCGAGAATACAGGCGTGAGCATATGCTGTGTGTATGACTATCTTAAGTCTGTCTTGGGGGTAAGAGTCGAAGATTTCACTAATTCTTTTAGGTACTTTCAGTTTCAGTGAAAACTATTACATATCATTTGTCTTGTGTTAAGTATACAGCTAAAGATTCAAAACACTTATAATTCCTCTTCCACTAAAAACCGACCTTCCTGGTCATATATTAGGGGAAACTTAGCCATAGGGAATGGAAGAAAAAGTATAATCTAAGTAGGATAATTTTCAGGGAAGTGGTTCGATGTCTTCGCTTGTGCGACGCCGCGGGGTGCACGCGTGGGGTCCTGGCTGGATCTCTTAATTTATAGACGGGACTCTTGTATGGTGCTGATGTCGAGTGGGAGCGGAACATATAACACAGTAGAATTTAAAAGCAAATAAGGAAGTAGTAAATATTTAATCTATACAGGTAAATAATCTATATAGATAAATAAAATTGAAGTGTCATCGCATGTAATTTAACGCCATACAGAGATAGAGGAGCTCGTGGCACAGTTGCTATTGAGCATATCATTCGATCATCGAATTTAAGCAACCTTAACTCTAGCCAGTAAATTGCTGGGTGACCGTCCGAGTTCCCTCCGTGCCTCGGAGTGCACGTTATCCCTCAATCCAGTGCCGACCCCAACAATGTATGGGAAAAGGCCAGGGAGATGAGAAACACCATACAGAGAAAGATATTCTTATATATCTGTACAACTCGTGATGGCATAGTGCCTAGTGCGAGTTATCTTAAGATCGCCGTCACAAGGTGTATTGGATCACAATAGTGTCATCTTTAGGTCGACAGACGGCGATATTTTGATCGTATACAAATCTGCGTTTACGTCAACAACATGTGACGTCGGCAGTGGAAAATTCGCACTAGGCCCTCAGTAATAAAATCACCCGCTGTCTCTTACACCTTCCAGCCGATTACAATGTTATCTAGTGACTCATAGTGGGTGAAATAATCTGATTTGTCCATTTTCCCGTCGTGCGACAGAAATAAACGTGGGCTTCGATTTACAGGAAAGCTTTGTACGCCCCAGATTATTGCTAGCGTTAATTGCCCCAAAAAACCGAGGGGCTTCTTTAAGACTTAGTTAAAGATTGAGGGGTGGTAATGGATTTATGTTCTTATATTAACTACTCTGTCTTCAGTTATTTGAGCCTTTTAATAATTTTGTAGGATCTCTACCTCCTATCTGTATTTCTGTTCGTACGGATTCCACACACACGAACTTGACTCTAGTCTGCTGCGAACAAGCGCACCAAAAATAATTTTGATTACAGCGTCACTTCTAAAATCTCGAGCATTTCGCAATACAAAACCCAATCGCCTATACAAGTCTCTGGCTACTGCAATGATATGATCGTGGAATGTAAGTTTCTGGTCGAAGATGACACCAAGATCTTTAATTATTTCTCTATATATATATCTATACAGATAAATAAAATTGGAGTGTTTGTCTGTAATTCTAATATAACAGCTTTCACTAAACGCTGATAGATTATACGTTACATAGATAAAATGCCAATTCAGTTTGTCTGTTTGTCTTATCTCCGAAACGACCGATTTTAACGTGACTTTCACTGGAAGATAGCTAATGCTACAAGGAGTAATTTAGGCTTTTATTAAAAATCTATTATATTTATCTATATAGATGTATAGATACTCGTGCGCAGTCAGTCGCCTCCTGTGTCCCTATCATCATAAGGTTAAGCAGAGGATATTAAGAACTTCTGCGCGTTGACGTTTCATTTAAGCACCGTTAAATTTTACTTCAAAGCCAAAATGATCTTAATTTGCACTGCTTAAACGATCAGAGTTGACCCCAGTATAAAACACGAGTATCGAAATCTCCGTTGATTACCGAGGTTGGCTACTGCATAACGAGGGGTTTAAAAACTTATTTTTTCAAAGCAATATGCCACATCGACCTTGTAATCCCCAATTATCTCGCTACCGACCCGATATCTAAAGCTCCAAAAAAATAATGAGCGCCACCAGTTACAATGTAAATCTATAGCACTTTATCGCGTCATCCCCTGGTGTGTCGCAAATCCGGGCGCATTTGTAACAGACCCGGATTATCGGTGTGCCCCGGGCAAAAACAAGACCCGGTTATCCGAAGCAACATTCGTTGGGACATAAATTACCGACAATGATTCATGATCGTACACTTTCGTGAAAGTTTTTACCCACCCGATTAATTGCACCGACTTTTACCGAAAACGGGATCTTGAAAGCATCGATTCTTTATTCCTCTTAAGAAGCGGAGATATCGATTGACATTTAACAATTTAATCGATTTTATTCCGGATAAAGATTCGAGTGTCCAATTATTGGTATATTGTGCGTGATTGTGAGAGATTAATGAGTGTCATTATGTATCGATTAATATTTCTTAAGTTTTTCTCGGAGGTACTTATAATGTTGTGATTGCATAGTTTCATAGTACTATCGGATAATACTTGAGCTATGAAACTATTTATACTATGTTTTAAACATTTTTATATATAAACAGGTACCTTCCGTTTCTAACTATGTATAGGAATTTGTAAACCTATCTAATATGTAAAGCTGAAAAGTTTATTTGCTTGCTTGAGCGTTCTAATCTCAGGAACTATTGATCCGATATGAGACATTATTTCAGTGTTAGATGGGCCATTTATTGAGGAAGGCTATATATATCATCACGCTAAGACTAATCGCGGGTTGAAGTTAGTGTTAGCTCAAAGTAACTATTCTAGAACCAAAACCTAGTATAATATAAAAGACCCACTTTCGCCTTTCATTGTTTCAAGGAAACCCACAGAATATAATTATTTTAGCATTATTTTTCCCAACAATACAGTAAAAATATACGTATAACAATACATAGTCATATAGTGTGCTTTATTGAAATATACGAGTACCATATGCTCCATAAGCTGAGGACCAATTCGTCGTTTATAGTCATCCCCGTACATCTATGATTTAGTTAAAGGCAAAAGCTGGATATATGATTTTCTTTACAGCATTGGTACCACGAATATGACGAGCATAAAAATCGTTACAGTACTGATATGATGGAAGCCCGCGTCCGTTCCTTTATGATCCCATTACAGCAGAGCTCCAGTATACATAAGCCTTTTCTCTTTATTTTCTTAACACCCTTTCATTGCCATTTGTACACTGACGATCAAAAATATGGTGTTTTAAGAAAGAGTATAATATACCAGCGTATCGTCGTAGAGCCGTGGTGGCCTTGGGGTTTAAGCAGTCTCCTGCTACGCAAGCGACGCAAGTTCGAATCCCAGCGGGGCCTGTACCAATGAGTTTCTCTAAAAACTTATGTGCAGTGGTTTCACACCACGTGCTTTACGGTGAAGGAAAACATCGTGAGGAAACCTCCATAAGTCTGAGAAGTAATTCAAAGACGTATGTATAGTGCCTGAGACGGCGATGGACTCGCCCTCTGTCACGTTGGCACTTAATCATATGCGGTGAAACGTGGGTGTTCTTTTTACAACACTCTCTGCTTACCCCTTCGGGGACCCTTCTGGGATGACGTGAGCATTTCCCTTATTACGCAATAGACTGGAAGTCTAAAACCTCATTAAGTTCAAATAATCATTATAAAACAATTTCTACATCAAAAACAAAGAATACAACATCATACATACGCAGTGTCTGTAAGCTGTATAAATATTCGTGATCGTGATTGCACACAGCATTATCATCCGCCATACATTCGACCAGTCCATTTGCGACAAATCAATCACATCGCAACATAAAGCCAAGAATAATGATCCCAGCTTAACCCCAATCTTGAATACGACCACTGTGCCTTTGAATTAAGGCTCTTAATCCAATGACAATCGATAATGGAACAGTAATGCACGCTCCTTTGAGCTGTTTAAGATCGAAGTGTTAAGTGATTGACGCATCATGTCCGTTGTTGAGTGAGATTGGATTAACTTGTACGTACTTATTGCGATTTGTGTGTATGGTGATTTACACACACAATTTTCACCGAAGATGATTAAGTACCAACGTGAGAGATGGTGAGTCTAACGACGTCTCAGGCACTATGCATAAGTCATTGAATTACTTCTCAGACATATGCAGGTTTACTCATGATGTTTTCCTTCTCCGTAAAGCGCGTGGTGTGAAATCACTATACATAAGTTTTAAGAAAAATTCATTGGTACAGGCCCCGCTGGGATTCGCAAATTCGCAATAACGTCACGTTGCGTCATGTATCCGTCACGCGTTTTTTTCAAACTTCAAGATGTATATTATTTTGACTTACTGTCAAAAAGAGTAAATATTAAAAACTTTAAGATATAGAAACCTATATTGATAACGCTAGAGCAATCGTTCTTATTTCAAAAAGTAGGCCTAGATTCCTTATTGCCCGAAAAGCTTGTATCCGTACTGTGTCAATAGGCCAACAGAAATAAAAAAAGGTTTTGGATTTGAATTCAGAAAGTGGAACACATTAGACTTTTTTTAAATAGTGGTTTTCAAATACGACACCGGGGTATTTAGCCGACAGTTTGCACATCATTTATCCTCGCGGCGCTGAAAGGCCCGAGGCGCGAGCTCCCAGGCCTCAATAAGGCACGCACGTCGAGTCCCTTTGTCCACCGCTCAAGTGCAAATAGCCTACCGTTCTAATTTCAAAATACCAGCCCTTATAGAGAATTTATTCCACATTTTCATGGTGTGACGAGATTATAATTTATTTGCGTTCTGAGTAAAACTAGCGTTTGAAGTAACGCTTTTGAATATTCGTTTGTTTTCTTCGAGGTCACTGACTAAAGGTTCTGACATGTTTCAACGCTGGCAAATTTCTTTGCGTATCTACCTATATTTTTTATTGTTGAAAATGTGTGGATCCGAAGGAATTCAATCAAAACCCGCATCAGAAATATCAACACATTTTCATTTCAATGAAATTCGCATGTTGAAAAAATTACAAAATCCACTTGAGGCACCGAATGCGCTATCGGTATGCGCTATTGCCATCAAGCGGACTATCGCCGTCTCATAGACTCCTTTTAATCACCAACAAGCAAAGAAATAAAAAAAAATTGTAGCCTAATACCACACCATTGCATGTGAAAACTTAAAGGAAAATGCCATCGTATTTATTTTGAATTCTTTAAATTATATAATATTTTTGAAAAGAGTAATTACTGAGTTTCTTTTCAGGTTCTTCTCAGTAAAAGCAACCTTCCGAACCTGGCGGTAGAGTGTATAATCCTGTATATTTATGTCATCCTGACGATTTGAAAGTACTTTGTAAAAGTCTAATCTAATAAAGATACTTTTGACTTTGACTTTGTAATCTTTAGAGGTGTTGTTTTTAGGTGCAACATCTGAACTCGATTCAAGATTTAATTTACATAATAAAAAATTATGTCGGAACAAATAAATGCTTTATTAACTGCGCCCTGCGTTTGCACCCTAGTAGAATAAATTTCATGTGTGGCATATATCGCGGGCCCTATTTCTAAAGTTTTAAGTGCCCCTTGTCACATGAGCTATCTGCTTTCAGAGATTAACTGGAACAAACAGACAGACAGGTAGATACATATTATGCTCTCGCCTGAATTTCCCAAGGGCCTAGGCAGAGGTGTTGTAATAACAACACCCACTTTTTACCGGAGATGATTAAGTGCCAACGTGACAGATGGTGAGTCTATAGCCGCTCAGACATAATCGGGTTTTTGATACGTAACGTATATTTGGAATTCCAAACAGACCCTTCAAATTTATTTATCTCTTTATAGATTACTTAAACGTTCTGTAGTTGACATTCTTCAAATTCATTCAGTCAATGTGTCTATAACAGCAGTTTTATATAGGGGCCACAAGCCAGAGCTATTTTATAGGAAGTAAACGTATCCGCTTCGGTTACCACGACCCTCAATCGAAAGAGACAACGAACGATACATTTTGTTATTGCACGAACGCTTATTATGATGACATCTTTTCTTTTGTTACCACTTCATGTATAAGAATGCTGGTCATCTCAAGCTACACATATAGATATAAGTAGAACTACTAGACTTGATTTATATTAGTTTTTATCGACATCTGTTCATAGGAACTGTGTCTATGGGCTTACATTATCAGTCATTTATTTTGCATTTTTAAAATTGTATAATATTTTTGAAAAGAGTTATTACTGAGTCTTGCCAGGTTCTTCTCATTAAAAGCAACCTTCCCAACCTGGCGGTAGTATGTATAATCCTGTATAGTTATGTCATTTTGACGATTTGAAAGTACTTTGTTAAAAGTCTTATCGAATAAATATATTTTTGATTATGAGTTTAAGACGTTAAGGGCCGATTTTTCAATGATTGGCTGAATCAATCAAGTTTATATAATAAATAGCATAAACATTTGCTTTTCAATCATCAAATAAACTTACATATATAGCTCACTGCTGTCTAAAAAGAGTGAAATTTATACAAATATTATTAAGAGGAAAGATTTGTATGTGTGTTTGTAACGAATTCGCTCAAGAAGTACTGGACCGATTTTAATAAATCTTTCACCATTTGAATGCTACGTTATCACTGACTAACATAGGCTATATTTTATCCCCGTCTTCTACGGGAACGGGAACTACGCAGGTGAAACCGCGTGACGTCTGCTAGTAATAAAATATTTTGAAATTATGCTACAGCAACGTTCTTCCGTTTTCTTACTGTTTTGAATATAAGTCCAAAGTTGTTTTTGGTAATATTATCGTAAGTATTAATTAAAATATTTTAATTTGTTTCAGGTAAGCACTGTTCATCGGATATGTCACAATCTTCCAAAGTACGTTCTTTTGGATCTGATGAAAGGTTTGGTTAAATACACGAAGATCAGAGCATGGTAGGGTGGATCAGAGCGGCATAGAAAATAATTATTAATTAAAATGTATCCCCCGATGGAACATAATTGGCATAAGCAGCATAACTCATTAATATTCTTCATTTGTTTACACTTCATTTTATGTCAAGTCTACTTATTTTTTAAAGTTGATATAATTTTAAAATATGTATGGTTGGCTCTGGTCTTTAAGGTCCACCCAATAGCCAGGGTCTAAGAATATGGCTATGGTATCCCCTGCCTGTCGTAAGAGGTGACTAAAAGGGGGCCGGAGGGCCTGCTGGCGGTGGTCGGGGTGGGAGCTTTGACCACCGGCGCGGGCCCGGAAAGGTGGCAGCGCGATGAGGTCTCCAGGGGCGGCGTCACAGCTGCCCCGGGGATGTGCCCCGGCAAAGTGTGGGGGGACACTGGTGCGTTCTATCAGAGTACCCGGAGTCCCCCCTGAGCACTGAGGATGGCTACCGGAGGGGTTTTAGTGAGGTAAAAATCCTACATACCCTGATCTGCCTCTCCCAGGGCGGTCGGGGACCTTTTGAAGGATTCCCCCTCGTCAACAAAAAAAATGGATTTTAAGGTACCCTTTAGCTTAGATTTTAAATTATTGCAATATGCATAATAGTAACTTCCCAATGCAATAACATGAAATTACTTCAATCATCGTCATCTCCTTGGCCTTATTACATAGTCTGTTGGGGTCGGCACTTGATTTAGCCCGATGTGGCTGATCACCTGATTAGTATACGAAGCGACTACCATCTTCGTAACCCCTTTTACGAGGCGAAAGACTTTACAATAAAGGCGATTTTTTTTTGCAAAGCTATTAATGCGGTTTTATTTGCTAACATTAAAGGTTGTGGAGAGGATGATATTTCAGACAGTTTTAGGTGGAAACTTGTATATATACTGCTTTGCGCTGTAAAACTCTTATTGCGCGATTTAGGTTCTCGTGTATTTGTACTCAAACTTTGCAATTGTTAGCGAGTAGCGCCATCTATGTAACGAGTGGAGAAACGCTGCTATAAAAATCAACACTGTCACAATAAACCGAACAGAAATGAAACTTGTCCACTTGTCACAAGGAATCATTTCACATGATCCTAAAAATGTTCGCGTCAATTATCGCGAACCCAAAGATCCACATGATGTGATGGGCTTCACACTTCTGTGCCAGTATAGCGATGACATTCACTGAGAAATAGACTTAAATAGTATGGGGTAAAGTTTAAAATCGTCTGAGTTTTCTTTGGTCAATATTAAGAGTGATGAAGCTCCATCTGTTTGAGGTTTATTTCGTATCGTGCTTTAACCATTCTACTCAATTAAGTGGTTTATTAAGAGCGACGATGAAACCTAATATTTAATTCAAAATGCTGTTCAAACAATATTCTATCTGTGTAAATACATAATAATTTCATTTTCTCAACACACCTTTCACATAAGCCTATTAATATATATATATAAGGAAGGTGTTTCATTTATTATAGCATGCAAGAAGGCCAGGACCTATTTTGCTGCTGGCCTTCTACAATAAAAAAATAGAATATGTTTTAAATTTCAAACAGTTCCGATCTTCTTTTTGTTTTTTCTATATATTATTACTATTGCTCTTGTTATTAAATTCACATATTGCTCTTGAAACTTTATTGTTGTTGTATTTATCTGAATATTATCGTTTTGTAAAACATTGACATGGTTTTTTATTATCTGATGACATCTGCCTACACAATTAATACAAAGAAATATTATTGTTATGAATAATCTTAGGGTTTATTCAAGTATGCGGTACTTAAAAAAAATTGTCTTTAATTAAAGATGTGAAGTTTATAAGCTTGAATCTAAGAGGAAATTCGAAACTAGAAACTTGCTGCTCAGCAGGAGTGCCTCAAGCGCCGGAAATATGCTTGCATTGGTCAAGGATACATATTTTCTGCGTTTGCGGTTGAAACTCTGGGACCTTGGGGTTCAGATGCTCATCAACTTTTCAAAGAAGTTGCACGTCGTCTGGTAGAAGCTTCTCGTGACAAGCGGGCTGGGGCTTTTCTCGCTCAGAGAATCAGCATTGCTATTCAACGTGGCAATGCTGCCAGCCTTCTTGGCACGATCCCGAGAGACACCGATTTGGGCCAAGTTTTCTACTTGTAATTAGTTTTTAGTTACTTATTTATTATTTGTATAATATAATAAATTAATACAAAGAAATATTATTGTTATGAATAATCTTAGGGTTTATTCAGAAGGTATGCGGTACTTAAAATAAAAAATTGTCTTTAAGTAAAGAGATGTGAAGTTTATAAGCTTGAATCTAAGAGGAAATTCGAAACTAGTAACTTGTTTAAAAAAAAAATTACTTAATATTAAGAATAGACTTTCAGGTACCGGCTGTATTTGGATGAAGCCACCGAATAAAGCTAGTCTTATAATGTCAAACAAACTATCTATAACATCACAAAGTGGGGTGATGGCTTTCTTTCAGACTAACTGGATAATTACTTTTATTTGACCAAGACTTCACTGTCCGTCTGTCACCAAGCTGTATCTCATGAACCGTCATATTTGGACAGTTGAAATTTGCACAGCTGTGGATGATTGTGTGATGGATAAGGCGTAAATTGAAGATTATCGGACCAGTAGTTCCTGAGATTAGCGTTCAAGTAAACAAACAAACAAACTCTCCAGCTTTATATATTATGAGTATAGATAGTATGGATACCCTTCGGACTAGCACTTGCTGGTTAAATAAATATAATTAAATACCCACACAGCCAACAGCTTCATTTACATATGCTCACGCCTGTATTCCCCGAAGGGGTAGGCAGAGGTGTTGTAATCACAACATCCACTTTTCACCGAAGATGATTAAGTTCCAATTTACATACGTCGTTGAATTACTTCTCAGAAATATGCAGGTTTCCTCACGCTGTTTTCCTTCACCATAAAGCACGTGGTGTGAAATCACAGCTTCATTTAAATGGCCAATTCATTTTATCTTTGATCTATTCCCAATATTCATTACAGTGACTATAAATCTTAGATTCCCACGAGTTAAACACTATCAAATTACAAGGGTGGCCGCATCACGAGTATATGCACCCCTCATATTTAGACAAACCATTGAGAAAATAAGGAACACGCAAATTTACACTTAATTCTCATGCGGTTAAGAGTGTGGATGAATAAATTGAAGGGTGATAAACTTGTGTGAATATAAATCTGTTTTGAAGACTGTTTGGAAATGACGTGCCGTATGCAGGGGGAAGTGCGCCCGGTAACCTGAGGCTGGCATTAAACGGGTCAGTGGTCAGGTATATCGTAATAATATTAATGTTAAAGCGTGTCTGTTAGTCTTTCATACAGCATCAGAGAATAGAAGGGTCCGAAAGTGATAGTAATTGACATGGATGTGTTTTATTTAGATATGGAAAATAGTGAAAACGCCATATTCTCTGCCGATGCCCTGTATGCACTGCCGACTATACAAAAAAAATATAAGAATCTGTCTGTGATACGAGAATGTTATATCTATATCCATACAGCGTCCCATCTCAACATCAAATGGAGGAGCTCGTGGCACAGTTGCTATTGCGCATATCATTCGATCAGCGAAGTTAAGCAACCCTAACTCTAGCCAGTAGTTGGATGGGTGACCGCCCGAGTTCCCTCCGTGCCTCGGAGAGCAAATTAAGCCGTCAGTCCGGGTTGCCAATTTATCATCTTTGGCAATCGTTACGTTCAGTCGGAAGCCTAAAACAATCTGACAACTGGTTTAACCCAGATCACAGATTTTCCTCGTAAAAGGGGTTGCCAAGGTCAGATGGCAGTCGCTTCGTATAAAAATCAGGTGATCAGCCACATCGGGTTGAATCAAGTGCTGACCCCAACAATGTATGGGATAAGGCCAGGGAGATGATGACAGATACATAAAATTAAAGTGTATGTTTGTAATTTCAAAATCTGTTACTTTTCACTAAATGCATTATGAAAGTAGGTATATACGGTACTCAGAAAATAAAACAATTCAATTTTTTTTCCGTCTGTCCATCTGCCCGACTGTCTGTCTGTTGGTTCTGACTAATCTCGAAAATGTTGCATCAATTTTAACGAGAATTTCCCTGGCAGATAGCCGATGTTTCAAGGAATAACTTAAACTTATTTTATTTAAGAAAACTAAGTATACGTGGGTGAAATCATAGGGCATAACTTGTATTAGATAAAAATAGTAAATAATTTTAACGTATATTTTCTTTGTCTTTATAACACACATGGTATTACAAATGAGATCGTGACTAAACAAACACGTGACCAAAGCTCGTCTATCGACAGGTAAATGGCGCAACAAAAGCCACTATCTAACCAATAATATTACCACTAATTGGCCTCACATTCGATGTCGGCTTCGGTAAGGGCCTTGTTAGTACGTACGATACTTTATGACATCACGCCATCACCGGAGGTATGCTAAAAGGCAGTTAACGAGCTCTAAACCTCTGCATGGTATTATTTTTGAAGTCACTCAAAATCAAAGTCAAAAATATCTTCATTCGATTAGACTTTTACAAAGCACTTTCAAATCGTCCGAATGACATAATTATACAGGATTATACATGCTGCCGCCAGGTTCGGAAGGTTGCTGACCTGAGAAGAACCTGCCAAGAAACTTAGTAATTACTCTTTTCAAAAATATTATACAATTTTAAAATTACAAAATAAGTCACTTAAGAAATGTAAGGCCCACAGATCCAATGCACGATTGTTAGAACTGGAAGTTCTACTTGATGACCAGCCCACATGCAGCGTTTACAAGTTGCTACAATATAACATAAATTAACTTATTTTAAAATCACCAGTTTTAATTAAATTATACTTATTTAGTTTACACATATAATTTACACCGCTTTATCAATAAAAACAAGCGAGAAATGGATAAGCATTGCATTAAATCCAAAACATCTGTTAATACTTTTTATACTCGTATCTTTGAAAATCACGGGCGTTACCACAAGCTCTTATTGCCATCATAGTTCCACTGTGTGACAGTGATAGATGTATACACGTCATATACGTCTGTCTCATAATAAGAGTTAAACTATCATGCTAATAAGAGGTCATGGTAGAATTGCCATGCCTAGTAAAACGAATAGATTATTCAAATTGTTATTTTGTAAAGTATGATACAAACTCTTCAATATCGAATTAATTAAACACAACGCGGCTACTCTAAAGAAGGCTTTTTGGAAAGGAGTGGAGTCTATAAAGGATTGCAAATGAGTCTCGACTCCCTTTTAATTATAAAGGAAATTGTTTGTCCAAATTCCGACCCATCTCGCTCTAATTACTGGGCCCCATAAAATCTCGGATCCAAGTAATTTTGTTGTGATTTTTTAACGAAAAGGCTACGATACTATTCTGTTTAGCTCCTTCGGTGGTCGGGTTACTGATTATATTCTGAAAGAATACAATAGATTTTGATGATAAATGATATATATTTATGATCACGCCTGCTTTCCATAGGCAAAACGGTGGTCTCTGTACCACCGTTTTGCCACATGCTATGATCCGTACATACGTCCTTCTTTCGCTTCGTCCACATCCATGCACTTCCTCGTTTACAAGTGTCCAAATTTGATCTTTCAGAAAAAGATCAATACATTATTGATTATTCGGCCTCCTTGGTCTAGTGGTGCAGTGGTGGAAAGCACTTCGAAACTCGAGACCCTGGTCAGGTCCTGTCGAGTTATTATATAAGGTTTCTCAGCGTCGAGCTTGACGACGGGCGTCGGTTTTAATCATAAGAATTGTATACATATTACATACACGTTAAAGTTCATTTTCGTAGTTTTAAACTGACACTCGACATCGTAGTGCGGCGCTGACAACCCTTACAGAATAACGCGGCTGGTTATTAGGTTTTTCTGATTTGCCAATAGCAGCCCGGAGTCTGGATAAGTGTCCAGTAAGTGACAATAGGCTCGACCCCTATTATATGGGACTTAAACATATCTGGCGAAGTGTGACTGCACTATGAATATACCTTTACTTCCCTCTTTGGGGAATACAGACATGAGCATGTAGGTTCGAACAATGGAACTAGTTAGTTGGTATCTATATCCCCTTCTTCTCAGAAGCCGGTTCTTCTCAGAAGGCTAGTTTCCGAACCGGTCGTAAATTCCTCGACATTCATCTTACCAGGGCCTAAACAGAATAATACATTTTCATTTTATTAAAAAAAAATGTGTTTAAAGAAAAATTTGGTACAAAATATTCTGGCAAACCTTTTCATGTTTTCCCCCGTAGCCTCTTCGATAAAACTTGTATGTGGTTATACGAAACACTTGAAACTTTGGCCATAAAAACTCCATTGGCACACACGATATTGGCATTTCAATAAACGGAGTTATCGAGTTGAACAGTTACGTTTGAACTACAACACTATTTTGGATCTGGCAGCCAAGTTTCCTTCATTTTCGTTATTTCATTTTTATATTCATATATTTATTGAATTCGTCTTAGTTACATGAAAGATACAAAATAATCTTAATTATAATGATATCCTAAGTTAAACTAACATAAACCCTGTTGGGGCACAGCGACGTGAGAGGCAGTACTAGAACTATTGAAGTATTTGTCTATCTTAAATTTATTTCTATCATCTAGCTATAAAAATATTTATTCATTACGCATAATAATACTTATACGTTTTTAATATTATAACAAATAAAACAGTGTATTGAGATTCTTTTTATTTCCTCTTCTCTTTTGTGTCGTGTGTTGTTAAAGAATTATAAGCACCATATACCATTTCGGATACGACCTACAATTTAAATATAAGCTTTACAGACAGTAAGGAACTAATCGTACGAAAGACACACACACACACACGCACGCAAAATATAAGCGGAATATACGTAATGACAGTAAGAATTATACATCATTTACGTGTTTTACCGACATTTTTTGTAACGACAATTATTCATCATAAAATAAAAAATGAATATGCTCACGCCATCCCAGAACGGTCCCCAAAGAGAGCAGAGATGTTGTAACAACAACACCCACATTTCACCGAATATGATTAACTGCCAACATGACAGATGGTGAGTCTATCGCCGTCTTAGGCACTATACATACGTCTTTGAATTACTTCTCAGACATATGCAGGTTCCTCACGATGTTTTCCTTCGCCGTATAAATATTCATAATTTTGATGGTTACTAAAATTTTAAAATAAGCGATCAATGGAGGAAACGTTAGTTACTAGATTTTTAGTTAGTTACTATTTTTACCGCGTATACGTTTGAGCCGAGCTTTGGCCGTAGTTGCTCGGTCACCATTCGGTAAGTATAAGGTGAGTATGTCTATCCATATAAAACATGTAATATTTAGTGCATGCTATGGTCTCCGCTTGCCGCTCCAGCGTGAGTGAGTCTTGAAATAGAGTCATGTAAGTAATCAGGTACTACAACTTTTGTTCGAAAATAATTTTAGATGCATAATGTAAATTCGGTGCTCAATTTATTTCATATTTTCAGGTTAAAGAACATTTATTTTCAAAGTTCTTCTCAGTAAATGCAAAATAAAAAGTTGCATATATGTATTTATGAAATCGTGTCGTTCTCACGATTTGAAAGTACTTTATTAAAAGTCTAATCAAATAAAGATATTTTGAATTTGTAATTCTATATACGTCTAAAAATGGGGATACATGCATTTGGAACCACTAAGAACTGGAACCGCGGTCCCAGTCGCCTGATAGCATTTTTGTACATAACTTTAATGTACAGTAAACAGAAAAATCTTAAAGTTGTACAATATAGGGTTTTATTTTATGTAGAACTGTGATGTGGCGAAAGAGACTACGGGCATAAATAGGCAAAATGTTATGACGCACGATAACTTTCAATCGCTTTAAGCCTTTCTCGGTAAATGAGTTATCGAACACAATTTTAGATTGTAAACAAAACAGATGTTAACATTCAACACTCGAAGTTATTTTTTATTCATCATAATAATCATTGTAACAAGAGCGATTTGCCATAAAAAACGTTATTTTCCGCCAAATCGCGCTACCAGGTACCAGGGGCACAGTTCAACGAGGAGGTTTTCCGCAAGCTACGAGATGCTAGATACAGAGGCTACGGTACAATTCTGTACTGAACTTCAGTACCGCGTCAGTCGCGCTGGGCGGCGCACGTCTCCGTCGCCGTTTGTGTATCTTGTCACGTGATTTTTCGTGTGTTGTGTTGGTTGCGTATGAGAAACAATTTTGAATGTTAGAATAATGTCAGAATGGTATTTTATTAATGCTGTTATTTATAATTAATAATGAATAATTTTTTTATAACTTGTGTTGTGCCTCAATAATCGAGAAGTAACGTCTATTAAACGAATACCATAAATATTTAAACATCCATTTCATAGCATTTTTATATATTTTGCATTAAAACAATAGAGGAACGCCTCCAGTTTTTTAAAATCAGTTACAAAATGCTATGAAACGATATCTTTATGACCTGATATTTTGAAAATAATTATTAAAATAATTGTCTTACCCAGTTAAGCTCATAAAATAAAAATAACCCAAAATAAGTGATATATAAACATATTACATGTGATTTAAGTTATATTCCAAGGTACCCACTTCACTTACAACCCTTACAGCGTGATAAACTAGAGTATTGGCATGATCAGTATAAAGCGTCTTTACAGCCATCTTTCAGCTAAAGAGCAGCAGTGTTACAGCTTTTAATCAAGTAAAAACCTCAGGTGTAGAAGTGCATTGATCATTTAAGGGTCGTATCATTTACGAGGCTATCACACTCAAACACATTCTTCAGGGTAAGTGATGAGTAGGAAGTAGGTAGGATGTCGATATAAAAGTAAATAAAATTTTAAATATTGACTAAGGTTTGGTGGTTCACGTGAGTATAAATAATTGTGGAAGTTTATAGGTTTGGATTTTGTTAAGACAAACGCACAGTAGATTAATTTTATGAATTACCTTAAGTTGCCGTTAGATAAGTACTTCAGGCTAAAAGTACTTTCCGGTAAGCGCGACTCTCTTTACTTAACGTGGTCATCGATATTAAATTAACATAATTATGACTGATTACAATTTATAAAACAGTAAATTATATAGTTATTCAAATTTAATGATTTCAAATTAAAAATCCGATTATTAACGATTTTTTACAAATTTCTTTTTTATAAAATAAATATTTTCATCTTACTAATGTTAATAAATTTCAAGCCAGTGAAACCAATCCGTAAAGCTGCAGCAAGATCATTAAAAAAATCATAAACATGTATAATCATACGCATTAATAATTATGCATGCAACTAACGGTTTAACGGTAGGTAGTACTAGCGTCCAGGCTGTGTAGAGCATAATAATTATGTCTGATACGTGGGGCATAAATCCCGTAGGCAAAGCTATGCCGGTGGAGTTGATATTTCACAGAATTCTCCCCTACAAATATAGAGAACCGACGCATTTTTGCGTAGAAATATGAACTTTATTCAGAAACGTTTATATTCATCGTTTTATCTTAATAGCATACTTTTTTTTAAAGTCTTTACTTATTGAAAATTTCTTTATTGAAACTTTTAAAATTACGTAAAAGCCATTATAGCCGAGTGGTTTGAGTGCAAGTTCAAATCCCGGCAATATGTACCAATTAGTGATTCTGCAATGATTTCATACCGCAAAATTCACAAAAAGGCAAATAATTTATAAGAAAACTAGGATACTTCTAATAAGAATAGGAAAAATAGGAAATTCAGACACGCATAGTGCTTGAAACTGTGACGAACTGACCATCTGGTACCATATACCATCAACCATATTACATCCACCACTATCTGGTTCCTAAGCAAATCTATACATATTGAATTGTCTATTAAGAATTCCAAATTAATAGATTTTGCATAAATCCATATGATATAAGCTACTTACATAAAAAAAGCTATTTTTAATTTTTTGTCTATTTGTTCTGGGTGATCTCTAAAACGGCTCAACCGATTTTTAACGAGTCTTAATTTAGCGTACCGCGAAATAAAACCAACGCGGGTGAAACCGCGAGCACAGCTAGCCAACCATATCAGGTACTGTGTCAATAACCCACATGGCTAACCTGAAACGATTCTCCCAGTAACATGCCACCGCGCATTAAACAAACAAAAGCAATTTTCAAAACACCGAACGAATTCGTCGCCGGTCGCTTGTCCTGCAATAAACACGACACATGCTAATGAAATTTATAATCCATAAAATGAACCGGGATGGTTTATAAACCACAGTTATAAACGGACCCATTTTATTGCAACTGATACTTGGGGACATTTCGCTTATGTCTTAGTACCTGAATAACCGATGCTATTTATTAATTATAGAGAACCGTGGTGGCCTTGAGGTTTGAGCAGTCGCCTGCTACGCAAGCGACGCAAGTTCGAATCCCAGCGGGGCCTGTACCAATGAGTATTTCTAAAAAACTTATGTACAGTGATTTCACACCACGTGCTTTTCGGTTAAGGAACCACCACGTTGGCACTTTCATCTTCGGTGAAAAGTGGGTGTTGTGATTACAACACCTCTGCCTACCCCTTCGGGGAATACAGGCGTGAGCATATGTATGATGATGTATCAACCTTTATTTATGATTGTAATAAAGCAGGTGAATTTCTCTAGGACGAATAACATTATTCTCATTACAAAGTATATATACATATTCTAGTATAATTCTCGTATAATATTACGTCATTGTCAATAATTCTTGGTCAATTTATACCATCGTAAAATAATAAGTTTAATTGGGTCAAGGAGCCAGCGGAATAAGTAAGCTAAAAGGCTACGTACCAAACTCAACCCAAAACAGTTGAACCTTTGATGAATTTCCCTTTCCAAGTCACACCTCAGATCGTCGTCTGAAATTTTGATAAGACGGCTCTTAAAGTTATAAATGAATTATAATTAAGGGATCTTGGGACGTGCCATTGATGATAAGCAAGCCTCGTTTAGATTCTAGGGTAGTTCTGACCTCGGGTCACTTAGATTTGTCTACTTATTACCCATTTACATCATTGAACCAACCATTGAACCAAGTAACAAGGGTAGGATTTAACCCTTTGATGGGTTGGCGGTTGAATTATTTATAGAAACTAAGTATGCCCCGCGGTTTCCCATGCGTAATCTTAATGTCATGAAAGGTCCGCGGAGCCATAATGTTTTTTTAAATAAAAGTAATTTACGTTATTCCTTGTAACATTATGTACCTGCCAGTGAAAGTCCCGCTAAAATCGGTCTAGCCTTCCGGAGAAACAGACAGACATTTAAATTTAAATAGTTTTTTTTTAATATCGTATATACTTTCACATCCATTTGTGGAAAGCTGTTAATTTGAAGTTACAAACAGACACTTCAATTTTATTTATCTGTATAAATGTATAGATTTTATTGAGCATAATCGTTATTATTATTAACAACACCATGCATTTGCAAAGATGCCTGTTAGCTCACGATGCAAGATTATAATCCTAACTGTATGTACCAATGAATTCTCTTAAAAGTCACACCTCGAGTTAAACGGTGAAGAAAACGACGAGAAAAAGCTTTCATAATATGTCTGAGAAATATTTCAAAACTCTGAGCCGGAGATGCGACGATCCCTACACGTTGCTGTTGTCTCACGTTAAACTTTACGCACTGTCACGTTAGTACCTTATAATTTTCAGTGAAAAGTAAGTCTTTATATAACATTACGTTTGAATTTTCAATTAATATGATTCAATAATCTCTTTTGAATACCCCTACCAATTGTTCGCAAACTCGAAAGTAGTTTTCGATTCATTCATCGCTCGCCTCGTGAACGTCAGCTTAATTATTACGTTGGGCCCTGACGACAATAAAAGCACAAAACGAGGCGAAGCTATAAATTTTTAACGCTCACAAAACAGTGTTCCCTTAGTCCCTTTGAGACTGTGTTATGAGCTCGCTTTAAGTAGCTGAGCGTTACTTTATAGACGAAGTTATTGCTCGACTACTTGCTGAATTTGTAATTAATTTACGCTCCATTCTATTTTGAATTTCGAAAAGTCTTACATACATACATACATATGCTCACGCCTGTATTCCCCGAAGAAGTAGGCAAAAGTGTTGTAATAACAACACCCACTTTTCACGAATCCCAGCCAGAATGAGTTTTTCTAAAAACATATGTGCAGTGATTTCACACCACGTGCTGTACAGTGAAGGTAAACATCATGAGGAAACCTGCATATGTCTGAGCATTAGTTCAAAGACGCATGTATAGTGCCTCAGACGGGGATAGACTCACCATCTGTCACGGTGGCATGACATCATAATGACGATTAAACGTCATCGGTGAAAAGTGGGGATCTCTTTCGCGAAATACAGACGTGATCATATGTATGAATATAATTTATTTAATTTAATATTTTAATACGTCTATACTATAGACGAAAACACGCTGAATTATACCGTGTTGCTTTCAATATTACCCGAAATTCCAGAACTAATATGAGAGGGAAATCACTAAATTTTATTGCTCAATAGTAAAGCACAGCCTTAATATGTCTAATAAATCCACGCGAGATAGCCAGATTTAACGACTTTCAAATGCGAGCTTTATTAGTTGTGAAAACAATTGGTACACACGGCTACGCATCCATCTTTTCCAGCTTACACAGACCTGTGATTACATAGAATTTTCGAACAATGAGAGTTTAGATTATACCGGTTTTTCTAATTTAATACGTATTTGCGCGTTCGTCCCGCCCCATAGCCATGGCATTTATTGAACTATAAAACTGATTTCAAATTAAATTAATTATTTTATTAATATTGTTAATTATTGCCTTCGAATTAAGCTACTGCAAGTTTAATGTTCTTAAAACGAGCTTTGGATAATATCCTTAGCCGTAATCACGAATATTCAACTAGATTTTTCCTGTATTTGGCTATTCTGTATTCCTGTGTTTAGAGACGTAAGTTTGAATCCCAGCGGGGCCTGTCCCAATGGGTTTTTCTAAAAAAAAAACTTATGTGCAGTGATTTTGAACTACGTGCAAGGTGAAGGAAAACATTGTGAGGAAATCTGCATATGTCTGAGGAGTAATTCAAAGACGTATGTATAGTGTCTGAGACGGCGATGAACTCACCTTCTGTCACGTTGGCACTTAATATAAATATTCGGTGACATGTGGGTGTTGCTGTTACAACACCTCTACTTACCCCTTCGGGGACCCTTCTAGGATAACTTGAGCATATATATAAATTATTAAATCTAATCACTACCAATCTCAATATTCACAATACAGTATTCAATAGGGTCTTGACGTTTTGAAATTCTGCAAGCATTATACATTTTAATTTCCTTTCGTTGAGTTGGTAGAGTCAGGTTGTCGTGTTCAAATGGTATGGATGGATGATGATCGATGTGACACCCCTGACAATTCTAGGGGGCTGTAAAATCAAATACATTACTGTAAAGAGGAAATACGTTGGTCTTTGTATGTATGCTTAAAATTGGTAGAGATTTTTTTCCAGAGACTCTTAAGAACTTTTTTGATTGATGAATTAACGAGAAAACTAATTTAGTAACTGAAGTAATAGAATGTGAAATTGTTCGAATACTTTGTGTCTTAAAACATACATATGATCACGCCTGTATTCCCCGAAGGGGTAGGCAGAGGTGTTGTAATCACTACACCCACTTTTCACCGAAGATGACTAAGTGCCAACGTGACGGATGGTGAGTCCATCGCCATAACAGACACTTTACATACGTCATTGAATTACTTCTCAGAAATATGCAGGTTTCCTCACGATGTTTTCCTTCACCGTAAAGCACGTGGTGTGAAATCACTTTAAATAAGTTTTTTAGAAAACTCATTGGTACAGGCCCCGTTGAGATTCGAACTTGCGTCGCTTGCGTAGCAGACGACTGCTCAAACCTCAAGGCCACCACGGCTCTTTCTTCACTGTCTTAAAAAGAGTGTATTTTTATAATTAGGGTTGTGATATGTATGTTAGAGATTTTTTATTGCACTATAACCTTTGAACAGATATTGATGTAAAGGATATCGATGGAAGCTTGGAGAAAATTATATTTTTAATAGTCTGAAATTTTTCCGTACATTTTAATTTACACACATAAATATGCCCACGCCTATATTTCACCAAGGGGTAGGCAGAGATGTTGTAATAACAACACTCACTTTTCACCGAAGATGATTAAGTGCCAACGTGACAGATGTTGAGTCTATCGCCGTCTCAGCCACTATACATGTTTCTCAATCAATTTTAAGTAAAAAAAAATAAGCTTGTCTCTAACATTATAAAGAAGAACTCAAAACACAACTAAAACAAGTTGTTTTGCATACCTCCAAGATTAAAAAGTGCTCAACAGATTGTTTTACTGCAAGTAATTAACATTATAACATTTCTTCCATCAATGACCTAATACGCCGGGCTCTGGTCACCGCCGGGGTGCCTGCTGTACTGGAACCGGTAGGTTTGGCGCGCAACGATGGCCGGAGGCCGGATGGTATGTTACTGGTGCCGTGGAGATTGGGCCGGCCGCTGGTGTGGGATGCCACGTGTGTCGATACGTTGGCTCCGTCCCATCTCCCCGGCACTGCTGTGGCGGCCGGTGCTGCTGCTGTTCAGCAGGAGTGCCTCAAGCGCCGGAAATATGCTTGCATTGGTCAAGGATACATATTTTCTGCATTTGCGGTTGAAACTCTGGGACCTTGGGGTCCAGATGCTCATCAACTTTTCAAAGAGGTTGCACGTCGTCTGGTAGAAGCTTCTCGTGACAAGCGGGCTGGTGCTTTTCTCGCTCAGAGAATCAGCATTGCTATTCAACGTGGCAATGCTGCCAGCCTTCTTGGCACGATCCCGAGAGAGACCGATTTGGGCCAAGTTTTCTACTTTTAATTAGTTTTTAGTTACTTATTTATTATTAAATAAAATTATATTCCATGCAATAAATAAGTAAAGATTGTAGATTAAATTTCTTAACATTACTCATTGTTTCTCAGCCAACACATCATGTTAATAAGATATAGTTAAACATTAACTGAAGTGTGAGTGGCGAAATATGAAGTGAAATTATATAATATGGCGTCTTACAATCATCAGGAGACACAGTCAAGTCCAGCGAAGGAATTGCCGAGGTAAGGTTTATCTATACATACATACATACATCATACATACAGATAAATAAAATTTGTTTGTAAAAGTCTGTTTGTAATTGCAAAATAACAGCTTTTCACTAAATGCATATGAACGTATACACGGTACTGAAATTGAAAAATACATTTAAAAAAAAATTCTCTGTCTATCTGTCTGTTTGTTCCGGCTAATCTCCGAAACGGCTGGACCGATTTTAACAGGGCTTTAACTATCAGATATCGAATGTTACAAGGAGTAACTTAGGCTACTTTTATTTTAAAAAACGTTAGAGTTCTGCGGGTCACACTTGGAATTAAGTCTACGTGAGTGGAACATGCGCAAGGGTCATGGTTTCTTTGCAGTATAAGATGTTATTCTGGAGATTTCCCTTTGTAACAAAATATTTAGTCATCATCATCTCCCTGGCCTTATCCCATACATTGTTGGGGTCGGCACTTGATTCAACCCGATGCGACTGATCACCTGATTTTTATACGAAGCGACATCTGATCTTCACAACCCCTTTTACCAGGAAAATCTGTGATCTGGACTAAACCAGTTGTCAGACTATTTTAGGCTTCCGACTGACCTGTAACGATTGCCGAAGATGATAAATTAGCAACCGGAACCGACGGCTTAACGTGCTCTCCGAGGCACGGAGGAAACTCGGGCGGTCACCCATCCAATTACTGGCTAGGATCAGGGTTGTGCCACGGGCTCCTCATTATAACAAAATATTTTGTGTTCAAATTTATTCCAGAAGCCATTCCACTAATTTTTATGGCTGTAATGACGGCGTTAATAACAAAGAGTAGGCATTGTGGTCACAAAGTGTCCATTTGGAGATCAGAAAGTATTCTATTTCAGGACAATGAATTTTCGGTCAATTTTCAAACCCTACCACCGGTTGGATTTCTAGTGCAAACTAGAATCACTTTCGAAAGTAAGTTCTTTACATCTTTATCATAGTTTAGATACTACTTTTCTTCTCAAATTCAAATTCAAAAATATCTTTATTCGATTAGACTTTTTACAAAGTACTTTCAAATCGTCAGAAAGACACGATTACATAGGATTATACATGCTACCGCCAGGTTCGGAAGGTTGCTTTTACTGAGAAGAACCTGGCAAGTATAGATACTGTAATCGTTATACCCTTATACGTTGTTAACGCTGTTATTAGCAGTACTTAGAACGTTCTGTCAAGTAGTAGCATCAATATTCTTCTTACAGGATTATTCATCAATGTTTACACCAGGGAAGATTTAACTATCCTTGCTTTGACTAATTTATTTACAAGGGACTGTGCTCCTCCGGTCATCAAATTTCGTGGGCTTTATGATTGAAAATTATGTTTATTAGGCTACTTAAAAGATGTATGTGCCAGCGAAAATTGGTTCAGATTCGGGGATTAGCTAGAGGAAATTATATTTACTTAGAATTATAAATGTATTTATCAAATCTGTAATGTTGACATGAAAATTAGACGTCTGAATATTATTATATAGATAATAAAAGAATGCTCACGCCATTACAGAATGGTTCCCGAAGGGGTAAGCAGAAGCAAGAAGCATCGCCATCTCAGACACTATTCAATTAGATATAGAATTCATTCAAAGACGTATATAAAAGTAACTGAGACATATGCAGGTTTCCTCACGATGTTTTCCTTCACCGTAAAGCACGTGGTGTGAAATCACTGCACATAAGTTTTTAGAAAATCTCATTGATACAGGCCCCGCTGGGATTCGAACTTGCGTCGCTTGCGTAGCAGGCAACTGCTTAAACCCCAAGGCTCTTATATATAGATATAGAAGGCAACGATTCTAGTTAAACTCACATTGAAGTCGAATGAGTTTCACTGTTCTAGTATCCATAGTAGTGGACGTCCATTTTTGTCCCAACCAGGATGTAAAATCGATACAATGAGTGCAATGAAAGATCAGACATGGCTCGCGGCACGTTCAACAAAAATATTTGTATTTTACTCCCTCTCATACATTCAGAGATTATGTTTGGATTTCGATACGTTTATTTGGGCTAACGATTTTATTTCGGGCGTCGAGTTACTCCAAGCACTTTCAGCTTGTGGAAATGTTGCATCATATGTTAAGTGTTGGTTGATATTATATGACGCTAAAGGGACTATGAGTAAATTAAGGCGATAATACCTAAACACATTTTATTATAATACTAGCTGTGCCCTGTGGTTTCACATGCGTAATTTCATTTCATTGCCACAGAACCCTAAATGTTTTATTTTAAATAAAAGTAGCCTAAGTTACTCATTCTAACATTAACTATGTCAGTGAAAGTCCCGTTAAAATCGGTCCAGCCGTTTAGGAACCTGGAACAAACAGACAGACAGAACAAAAAACTTAAAATTGTTTTTTTAATGTCAGAACCGTGTAAGCTTGTATATGCATTTAGTGAAAAAAATAACAATTTTGAAATTGCATTCAGACACTTCAATTTTATTTACGTGTGTTTAATTTATTATAGCATGCAAGAAGCCCAGAACCTATTTTGCTGCTGGCCTTCTACAATTAAAAAAAGAATATGTTTTAAAATTCAAACATTTCCGATCTTCTTTTGTTTTTTCTATATATTATTACTATTGCTCTTGAAACTTTATTGTTGTTGTATTTATCTGAATATTATCGTTTTCTAAAAAATTGACATGGTTTTTTATTATCTGATGACATCTGCCTACACAATCAATACAAAGAAATATTATTGTTATGAATAAGCTTAGAGTTTATTCAACGTGTATAGATGCATAGATTAGTAGTATAATCAGGGGATATTCTTTTCGTTCTATGGTACTATTACACTGCTTATGTAGTATTATGGCACACAACCACAGGCAAAAAACGCCAAATTCGACGTACATATGAATATTTTTTTTATTTATGAATTCATGCCTTCCCAGAAAGCTCGCCAAAGGGGAAGGCAGGTGTAACAAACTGACAGATAATTAGTCCATAGTCATCTCGGTTACTAAGCAGAAATTCAATAACTTGTGACATTTGAAGTTTTTATTACGATGTTTAACTTCACCGTAATGCTCGCAATTTGCCGTCACTCAACCCTGGCCTTATCCCATACATTGTTGGGGTCGGCACTTGATGCAACCCGATGTGGGTGATCACGTGATTTGTATACGAAGCGACTGCCAACTGACCTTCGCAACCTCCTTTACGAAGGAAATAGGTCATTTAGGTAAACTGTAACGATTGCCAAAGATGATAAATTGTCAACCGGGACCGACGGCTTAACGTGCTCTCCGAGGAACGGAGAGAACTCGGGCGGTCACCCATCCAAGCTAGGATTAGGGTTGCTTAAATTTGCTGATCGATTAGCAATAGCGACTGTGCCACGAGCTCCTCACTAACTACGTGGTACTGACTATGTGTTTTATTTCTAGTCTCCGGAATATGAGAGCCGTGGTGGCCTTGAGGTTTAAGCAGTGGCCTGCTACGCAAGCGACGCAAGTTCGAATCCCAGCGAGGCCTGTACCAATGAGTTTTTCTAAAAAAACTTACGTACAGTGATTTCACACCACGTGCTAAAGCACACTTCACCGTACACGGTGAAGGAAAACATCGTGAGGAAACCTGCATATTTTTGAGAAGTAATTCAATGACGTATGTAAAGTGTCTGAGACGGCGATGGACTCACCATCTGTCACGTTAGCACTTAATCATCTTCGGTGAAAAGTGGGTTTTGTGATTACAACACCTCTGCCTACCCCTTCGAGGAATACAGGCGTGAGCATATGTATGTATGGAATATGAGTCTCAAAACTCCTAAGATTTCGTTCCCATCTTCCGTGATAAGCAATCAATTTTATACCTACTATCTTAAGACTAAAGTTCATTATTGAAGATCGTCGTCCAATTTATAAAAAACGTACGTTCGTTACATACGTTCACATTCCAAAGTTTCAATGCGACAACCATGGCGAATACGTCGCGAAAATAATTAAATTCCTATCTTTAATTTATCATTTTGATATCATTTTTAATATAATCCCCATTATGAGTTATTAAAGGCACTGCGCGATGAATATAAAAAGGAATATCATTATCTCTCTCGAATGAGGCAGCAGGTTCAGTGGAACATTATCTGAAAAGAGCTTTTGACAAAGGATTTTTATATATTTTGTTCGTTTAGAAATCACTGCCATCTCTACTATTAAGAGTTAATACAGTTAGTACGGTAAACAGACTGGTATTTACTGTTAAGTGTTACATTTTCATCGATACATATATACATACATATGCATACAGATTTTAAAAGAGGTTGCACGTCGCCTTGTAGAAGCCTCGCGTGACAAGCGGGCTGGGGCTTTTCTCGCTCAGAGAATCAGCATTGCTATTCAACGTGGCAATGCTGCCAGCCTTCTTGGCACGATCCCGAGAGACACCGATTTGGGCCAAGTTTTCTACTTGTAATTAGTTTTTACTACTGTTCCTTGTATATTATTAATAAAAATCTATTACATACAGATAAATAAAATTGAAGTGTCTGATTGTTATTCCAAAACTACACCATTTAACTAAAATACATATGAAATTATACGGTATTGACATAGAATAACCAATTAAAAAAAAAAACTCTGTCTGTCTATCTGTCAGTTTGTTCCGGCGAATCTTCGAAATGACTAGACAAATTCCAACGGGACTTTCACTGGCGGATAGGAATAACACTGTTCAAATTTCGAAATTGTCGGACTGGGGACTAGCCTCAGCGAAGATATATGGATATTAGCTGTGCTCCGCGGTTTTACTCGCGTAGAGTTCATGTCATGGCCAGCGACACACGGAATCCTAATGTTTTATTAAATAAAATAATTAATAATAATAAAAAAATAATAATAATAATAAATACTAAAAGTAGCCTCAGTTACTTACTCATTGTATTATTAAATTAGCTATCTGCCAGTGCAAGTCCGGTTAAAAGAAAAAAAATTAAAATAGTTTTTCTATGTCAGTACCGTGTGTATACTTTCTTATGCATTTATTGAAAAGCTGTTATTTTGAAATTAAATACAGACACTTTATTTTTTTTATACTGTATATATAGACAGAATAGTTGTATTTTTTTTTTTTACTTTAGTGAAAGTCAGTATTATTTATAATTAGAAAACCCTTTGATGCTGGCTGGCATTACCCGCATATTTTATTTTTAACTCCAATTAAGTGTACTCCATGAGGCAACCAATAAAAAATAATTTCACTCAACGTCGCAGACATCAATGCCTTTGGGACGTGGTGTGGTATACGGAGCAGTTCCCGCGGCGATGTCGTGCCGGAGTCGTGTCGGCGACGTCAGACCTTCATTAATATTCAGTCTCTATTTGATAGGGTTGCTAACCTTGCATACTCTATTTATTTAACGTACTTTAAAATAATGTATATCTTCTATACAGATAAATAAAATTGAAGTGTCTGTTTGTAATTCCAAAATTACACCTTTTGGCTATGATAATAATACATATGATAAATGATATATATGAAAGTGTAGGTACCCGGTACTGGTATAGAAAAACCAATTTTCAAAAATTGTCTCCGTCGGTCTGTTTGTTTTTTCCGGCTAATCTTCGAAACGGCTGGACTGATTTGAACGGGACTTTCACTGGCGGATAGTTATTGTTACAAGGAATAACTGAGGCTACTATTTATTAAAATTGATTTTATGTTGAAAATTATTTCAGCAATAGATAGCTACATCATCAGCGAGTAACATAGGCTATATTTTATCCCCGTACTCTCACGGGATCGGGAACTACGCGGATGAAACCGCGTGGCGTCCACGAGTTTGGTATTAATTTGTGTGATTTTAATGTATGCACTATGTATTTCATTTATGTATACATTTTAACTCAGAAGAATATTTCTCAATACCACTGTAATATTTTTATGTGAACATTCTTAGATTACCTGTACCGTAGAATCTCAAGAGAAATTAAATAACCCTCAGGTAGCGTGGACGGGGTGAACAGAGTGCTTGCCATTCGATATTCCATTTACGTGCTTTTTTCTATACTAGACGCAACCGGAGCGAGTTGAAGTCAATTAAATAATTAGTACCTCCTATTGATTTTACTACAAAATACATGATCGTGTGTTACGTTGTATGAATGTACTTCTGAAAGAGTTAGAAGATCGTTAGACGTCGTCATATTCCAATACTGAATTCGTTTTTGAAAATTTTCTCAACAAAATTATTAATGCTTTAGCTTTAGATGAACGAAAGAAGTATGTAAGGATCGTAGCTATTTCGTATTAGCGTATTTCAAATTAAATTTCTTATTCTATGATCCGATGTTATCTAATAAATCTGTAAAAAAAAAAAAAAATCCTTTGGATAGGTATAGGTGACTGCGTTAATAATAAATAAATAAATTACATACCTACGTGAATAACTCTTCGGACGACGCGCTCGTATAATCTACACAGACTCGTAATAAATGAGATTCCAAACTCAACTAAATATAATAAAAGCTGTCTGGCCATGTGTGTCCGTGTATACAATAATTTACCTTGTTACCTTAAGGAACTTATACAAGAAACATTTAAGTCAGAACTGTACAAATTCTTCTATAAAAAAATGTATACAGTGAAGACGAGTTTATGTGATGACGCCAGTCAAACATTCGCATGCTATAATATAAGTGAGCTAAACATGTATGTTTTATTATTCCTCACTCCACTTTATAGCATGTTTTTAGCGAATAAATTTATTATTATTATTATATATATATTACTTCAATTACAGGTAACTTCTTTAATCATTAAATATCCTCAGTTTAAATCTCCACCGCCGTTTCGTATAAACGCGCCTTAAATTTTATAGAATTCAATTCAATCCTTCTTAAAGTCACTTGAAATTGCACCCAGACACCCATCCAATAAAGGCCCTCAAAACTATCGCGTGCGAAATTCGATCATATTTCTTCTCAAATGCGATCACCATATATCAATTTAAGTCGTGGAATATTTTAAAATGTGAACACCGTAGTACCTACACTTAGAATTATGAGGTGCGACGCATTAGTTGGATGTAGGGGGGATAGTTTGATTTAAGGCGTCGTTAGTCGCGGATTTTTGTATTTAATATGGCATTATGGGAGTTAAGCTTTTGTGGTATTATTTCGGAAGATAAGATGAGTTCAGCTGAGCTCTGAGCCAGAAATATGAGTTTCCGATATTCAACTATAGTAATAATATTATAAAGAGGATAGAGGCGAGGAAAGGAGGTTTGTATGTATGTTTGTGGCGAATTAACTCAAAAAGTACTGGACCGATTTAAAAAATTCTTTCGCCATTTGAATGCTACATTATCACTGATTAATATAGGCTATATTTTATCACCGTACTCCCACGGGAACGGGAACTACGCGGGGAAAACCACATGATGTCCGCTAGTATTTATATAAAGGGGAAAGTGTCCTGTCTGCTGTCAATTAAGGTTGAGGAAAATGTTATCGTTGTACGAATTATGTGTGGCGCTTTGTAAATATGTTGTCCGTCTGTCTGCTCCTTTTTCACCCACGGACAAACAAGGCGTAATTAAAAATTACATACATACAAACATATGCCCACGCCTGTATTCCCCGAAGGGGTAGGCAGAGGTGTTGCAATCACAACACCCACTTTTCACCATAGATGATTAAGTGTAAACGTGACAGATGGTGAGTCAATCGCCGTCTCAGACATTTTACATACGTCATTGAATCACTTCTCAGAAATATGCAGGTTTCCTCACGATGTTTTCCTTCACCGTAAAGCACGTGGTGTGAAATCACTGTACATAAGTTTTTCAGAAAAACTCATTGGTACATGCCCCGCTGGGATTCGAACTTGCGTCGCTTGCGTAGCAGGCGACTGCTCATACATCAAGGCCACCACGGTTCTTATTAAAAAATATGTATTTTTTATCTTTTCAAAGTATTACAAAACTCAGTGAGTAGATCCGCGCGTCACTGCAAGTTACTTGAAGAAGAGCACAATTTATTTCATTATGAAACATTCGTTATTTGACAGCCAATAGCTTTTCAAAGAACCGTTTCATGAGACATTGATTGTAATTTGTATTTCCGTTCGTCGAATTTTGTCTGCATGCTGTCTTCCGATGGCAATAAAATGTCCACAGTTTTGAGAAATGAAGCGAATCATTCTTAAACTGTATCATTATCTTTCGCCCTTCTTCGTATTCTTCATTGGATTTCGCTCATGAACCAAAAGATCGGATCCGAGTCAGTTTCAAAAAGTCTTTGTTGCAATGTTTAAGAAATGATAAGATAATATACGCTCTGGTCTTATAGTCATAGCTTTTGAAAACAAAACCAAACCGTACAGTAGAAACTTAGTACCTTTACTACTGATATCCTCGTTGGACTTACGGGCGCTAACTCTTCTGCAGAACACGAGGTCCGATCGAGGTTCGATCCTCGAGTCGGCAAAGTACTATTGGTGGATTTTTCCAGTAGCTGCCCGGAGTCTTGAACAGTGCCCGGCAATAGGCGCGCCACATATTTCATGAAACTTAAACATGACTGCCGAAATATATATATAGTTCTTAGTAGATACCCTTTTAGGTGTACTTCAGGAAACATAGGGTGAGGATCTGTATGTAGTACATATTTAAAGATAGTCGGGATATCACGATAATATTTTGTAACCCAGTCGAAGCGTCTAAGTACGTCATTTTCTAAATGTTATCGTCATAAGTCCAGAGTAACTTTAAATATGAATTTAAATCGCAATAGTTAAAGAAATATAACTGTATGTAGTTTACATATTTTTCGCAAAATATGTGACTCAAAAACAAAGTCAACTAGAGTACATATAGGTGGCGGCAAAGTGGTTTGAAAAGTTGTCTTCTACACCAGCGACGCTAGTTCCAATCTGAACTTACTTTTCAAATGAGTTTCCCTAAATTAATTCGTAAGTACAACAATGTCCCACTACGAGCTTTTAGCACCAACGGTAATGGACTCACAATCTATACAGTTAGTACCAACTTCTGTGGTAACTTGGTCACCTCTGCCTTCGGGATCTTTCAAAATAGTTATGTGACCCTAAGTCTTTTAACTGAGGTAGTGGAATGGTGATTGAAAATCTACTAACAGTCCAGCGCTGGCCTTAAGGCCGTCCTGCAAAAAATATTTGGTAAAATTGTTAGTGTTTAACGTTTATATGTAAGTAGTTAGCCACCTTGTCACAAGATGGCGCCTTATCATTTTACATCTCGATGTTAAGATTCTCTTTTAGTTGTGTATATACTATATACTTCGGTGACATACGTCAATAGTGTGATCTTGTAGTGTTCGTCAAGGGAACAAATCAATATAATGGTCGAATCATTAAATATCAGGAGTGGCCCAAGTTACGGTGTTTCATTCAACCAACGAAGGTCTGCTCCGACTGTTCCTGGCTAGCATTTCTTGGTTTCTTGCACTTAGCTTACTATTTGCAAGTAAATGTTTTCTTTCTTTCTACCTTTCAGTAGCTTTACACAATTACGCCACCACGCTCCTCTCCAGTGAGCAAGCAGCCTTACACAGTGTAACATTTTATATGGACGTGCAGCGTCGTGAATTTCTCAATAAATATCATTATAATACGATCAATATTGAACCATACATATTGAAGACTAAGCGTTATTTTGCCTTATTGCTTCCGAACATAAAATATTCCCGTGTAACGTCGTCACGCCAGAGACAGACGTAATGCTAGTTGACTTCGTCAATCTTCAGGAAGTTTTACAAATTCAGCGCTCATTGTGATTCAGGTCGCGAAGGCCGCAGGCGCGAGGCAAATATATGAAATTTTTCGGGAGTTTTCTGCGGAAGCCTTTGTAATTTGCATCACGTGTAAGATAAGGACGTACTTGCATACATTCGGTACATGTATTATGTGTGTGAGTTATCTTTTTGGGTCAAAATTTAAGGTGACAAGATTTCTTATGAATGACAAGTGCTTATAAGGACATGTGCGGGTTTTTAGATAAGTGGTATAATGTACTTCATATATCTATACATACATATAGATAAAAATAAAATTGATGTGTCAATTTGTACTTCCACAACAACAGCTTTTCACTCACATCACCGGACATTGGATACCTAAAAAACCATCGAGACGAAGTCGCATGTAAGTCTAGTGTTCGATATATTCTAGCAGGTAATGTTGTTTTTATCTATTTTGGTATCGGAATATATTACATACTAGCTGTGCCCCGCGGTTTTACCAGCGGAGAGTTAATTTCATGGGTGACCCGCGGCTAGCTATCAGCCAGAGAAATAACATCTCGAAATTGTTTTTTTTATATACATTTAGTGAAAAGCTGTTTGTTATGTTGGAATTACAAACATACACTTAAATTTATTTTTCTGTGTATGTGTATGTTTATCTGTGTATGTATAGATAATCCCCGCCACGAGTTATGATCGCGTAACTTAAACATACATTTTATGACTGTCTCTGTCTATATGTATGGCGCGAAGTGAATAAAAACATGCGCAGTATCCCCACTATTCTTCAATGCGCGCTCATTACTCGTGGCGGGACCTGCGCCACAACAATAACATTCCGCGGGCTCCCCACCGCACAGTTTATTAATTAAGTGAGCCCGGCGACCACAAATTGTGTGCGCATACATTAAATAATCGTTATAGTCGCAGTTTCCATGCAACTACCCTACACTAGCAACTACATGTTATGTTCAACCTACTTTAAGCATATTAGATAGATATTATAGGAGGAGCTCGTGGCACAGTTGGTATTACGTATATCATTCGATCAAAAAAGTTAAGTAAGCCTAGCCAGTAGTTGGATAAGTGACCGCCCGAGTGCCCTCCGTGCCTCGAAGAGCACGCTAAGCCATCGATCCCGGTTGCCAATTTATCATCTTTGGCAATCGTTACAGGTCAGTCGGAGGCCTAAAATTGTCTGACAACTGCCATCAGCAGCAACAAGGTGATCAGCCGCATCGGGTTGAATCTCGTGCCGACCCCATCAATGTATCGGATAAGACAAGGGTGATGAATGAGATAGATATTGATCACTGCATTCGTTATCTTTTGGTATTGTTAGAAGGCATCTTGTAAACGCGGTTCCAGTCGCCTGTATCTTCAATTCATAAAAGTCGTCAGACAAATGAAGATCTGACAACCTCACGAATTATTCTTAGCATTCGATCGTACTTTGTGTCCATATTGGACGCATGGACTCCCAATAAGCAGCATTGTGACTTAGCGTTGTTGAAATTTGGTTTCCAAGGCATTTATTATCGTGCGAAACCCTCGCGATATGACTCGCTAATGTTATAGCATTATACCACAGTATTTATTTAAGCTTACTACGCAGTATGGAATATACAACAAATTTTTAAATAAGAACTTTGCTCCATCGAGTGTGAGAATTGTTAAATTTTTAAAAATTTACTCAGTAATTTAACGTTTACAAAATTATTAGACCACGACGTGACACTCCTTACGCACCGTGTGTGTCACACAAATTATCATTTTAGTAAGCTCATGTTTATACTGTAATTATACTCAAAAATAGCTGCTTTTAAGCGGTCATATGAAAAAACCCTACCTGTTTTTTTTTATTACTAGCAGTCGAAAAGTGCTAGTTACTTACTGTAAGAAATTAATCTCGTAAACTTACTATAGGTCAAATGAACATAGTTTTTTCTTTAATGATATTTTACTATAGTAAACATCTCTTAGACAAACAGTCAGTATTCACCTATATTTAGTAAACAGTTATAAATAGAACTCTTTCACGGTCGGATGTTCTAGTAATTGCCTCCTTTATTTTAATCCTCCCCCTGGTATGTTGTGGATTATTATTTAAAATTTATGTAACGTCTTAAAAATTGTATGTTTAATGTCAACCCACACGATTTTGTGTGTAATAACTGCCTGTTTTGAGATAAATCATTCGATGGTTCGTTATCTAGCTTATTTCAATCATGTCAATACATATTTGAAAATTTGATATATGTAAGAAAGAATATAGATAGTTTTAAGAAAAATAGTGATATGCACAATATAAATACACGCAAGAGGGATAACCTCCGTGTCTCTGTGACTAGACTGCACAAAACTAGTAACTCTTTTGTGGGGCAAAGTATACGCCTTTTCAATAAACTACCATTAAAAATGTGTGAACTACCATTTTTAAGTTTTAAGGCAAGCATCAAACAGAAACTTTGTGAAAAAGCATATTATAGTGTAACTGAGTATATTGATGATAGCCAAACAGGGCAATGAGTTGCTCACTCTTCCATTGAAATGTACTTAAGCAACCCTATGTATATAGAAGGGACACATGTAAAAAAAAAAAACCGGGGAGTTTGTTTCGCCGTTTCTTCTCCTGACAGGCTTACTTTTGGAAACGGTAGTAAATTTACTTAAGTTAACGTAAGAAAAATGACGTTCAATAAGTGTTCCAAGTGTCCCTTATATTGAATAAAACTTTTTGATTTGATTTGATTTGATTTGATTTAAACTATAAGACATTAATTTGTAGTTGGATGGTGAAGGGGTGAATATGATGATGAACATGGACCTAATTTTATAATTTGAGTTGAGTGTGCCATAATGCTTACAATATACTACTTACGTCTTTGTTCGGATTTCAGCCGACATAAGTAAATCAAATTCCATCAAATTTTTATCAGCTTAACGGCTTATTATCAAAAAAGTCTATGGCTTTAGTATTAATAGTTTAATGAAAAATAAATTAGTTTTCGATTGCCCAACATTTTATAACAAACTCAATTCCGTTTGCACCTTCGCCTGCGATTTGTACCCTCGATTTCCTGCTATTATTTAGAAACCCTTAGTGTACATTTCGAAGAACCCACCATCCAAATTTCATGTCTCTAAGCTCTGCAGTTTAGGCTGTGCCTAGTCAGTTCGGACTTTGAATGTTATATGTACACATCTATTCATAGTATAATATGGCGTTGCTACAACTATCAATAACCCGTCTAATTTTAGTCTGAACTACGTGCGGTATGCGGCAGATGTGGCCGGCCCTCACCTCGACTTGGCAGTGTTATAGCCATGCCATGAGAGCATTGTAAACAAAAGCAATTCAACGCCTCTGTTGATTTATTGGGTCGCAGACCGTAGGCTTGTCTAGCTTTGAAAAGGTGAGATTGGATTACAAATAATATATTATCTTCGTTTTTAAGCAGCGCGTATTAAGAACTTCTCAGCTTCGAAATTTGATTTTCCGGTTCAAAAACGGAGCGTCAAAGCTCTGAGAAAAAAACATTGCTACAGGCCACTGGGATTCAAAATTGCTCCGCAGTGTAGCAGGCGACTGCTCAAACCCCTCGACCACCACGGCTATTTCAAAAGAAGGAATTAAGTAACGCATTATAAAACCTTGTGGAGTGAATGTAAAAGAAAATTTTACTTGCTCCACTATAGTTTCATCGGTCCTAAACAGGATAACAGCAGATAAACGTTTCCAATTATCGAATCAGTATTCGGTCGTTAAATAATCGCGAGGAGAAAAAGGCGGAGTTTTGTGCCGGCGCGTCCGGACCGCTGGCCCGGACCGGTGCAATATCCGCATTTCGTATTCCTAGCTGGAATCGTTTCCGGATCTTCGCGGAATTGGTCCGGATAGATTGAAGATGGAATTATCGTAAACTCTGATATTATTGGATTGCGAGGTCGATAACGGTCCGCGTATCGGTTTAGCGGTTTTAACTGTTGATGGGTTTTTGGGTATGAAATCATGATTGATCATTATGGAACCTGTCAGTACTTTTATAGGTTATTGTTTGTTGAAATGATAGTATTCGGAATCGTAGCAAAACTAAGAGCAATAATTGATGGTGGAACTAGAGCATGAAAATCTTTTTATTCCTTGAAATTAAAGGCAGACTCTTGTTATGACGAGGTAGGCAAAATACCGTCAAAGCAAATGATATCATAAAATAATCGAAAAGTATAATAATAACATGACGTTTTCAAGAATACGGGGAAGCTCAGCAGAAATAAAAGTTTATCAAATAAAACAATCCTATAAGCTTACTGCGGCACATTGGTCTACTCACGAACCAAAACTAATTTTGGAAAGACATCATACCGGAAACAATACCGCACTTTATCACCGAACATCTAACTCTAATATCTCATAACACGCCCAAAATAAATCAGGATTAGGTGGAAAAATTCAATATAAACACAAATCCCTGGGTTCCGTGAACTAATAGCGTTGTCTAAACGAGCCAGGTGCGGCGGCCATCATCCGACCAATACATCGGAACGAACAGTCGTGCGTGATACGAATATCCGATAAATGACTCCCTGCATACACCCTCTTTGGGTGTACATGACCAAAGTAATAGACACTAGAGGTTACTGTTACTGATTCACTTTTTAACCGTTTATTCATTTGTAATTGATAACTGATATTTGGTATTGCAAGATAGTTGTTTTGAATACAAAATGATGCGGTTGGATAAATTATTTATATTTTCTTTGCATGGTTAAATATTTTTTAATATATCGCGGATATGTAAAATTTATCCTTTATTATATATTTACGGTTTTAAAATTACGTCTATTTTTTTGTCTGTACAATACCATGTCTGTAGAGTATTTCATCGACTCAAAAACTTCACGGAAATAAATCGTCCATATAACACGCGGGCAGTAGTTGTAGGTATGATTTACAGGGTGTCATACCACTAATGCATCATTTATCACGAATTGGTAACGTAAATGACCCTCAAGCCGCGCAGATTGGTAATAAATAATCATACTACCGACAAGTTGTAATGGGATTATGAAGATAACTGACTGGATGCGATGCAGCTTTATATCGAAGTGAGCTACTGATTTTCATGGAGTACCTAACGAACTTTCATTTAAATGTTACTAATGGTTAACTTCATTAGCTAATATCATATAGTAATATAGAATATAAACAGAAAAGTTTACGCATATTCTCCTACATTAGATTTAACGATCGACTTCCATCAAATACTGCTAAAATATAACTTGATGATATTCTAATTAGCAGCAATAACCAATGAATATTACTGACTTCTACCGTTGTGAAACCAAACTCGCAAGCGCATATCACGAAACCATCCTGTATATCCAAATGTGCGCAATTACAACATCATACCCTAGACGTGATCCAATCTCAGAGATGATTGATATGTCGACCGCGGAACAGACGGCCACCATTTTTTTACCCAACTCACAGACGGACTCACAGCAATGATTTATGTCTCTTTACTTCTGTTTTCAGGTGTAGGTACGTTTCCAGTTTGTGTAATAAATATTGTAGATATTCTTCTTTGTGAATAATAACAATCGGGATGTCGTAAATAATGTACAATAACTGCAATAAAAATACACTATTCGATAAGTGTCACTGATTTCTAGTCTGTAACGAGGGAATTTAAAGTACATGTCATGTTTTATCATTCTACCATTACGGTCAAGGAAAACAGCTTGAGGTATTAGGTAATATGTATATCTCTGAGAAATTCAAGGACGTGGTGGGATTTAATAGATATTATATAGAAACGATGATGTAAAACAATTTGAGAACGTCATCATGAAACTTGTAGATTGGAAATAGTATCCCTATTTAGAAAAATGCAAATCTCCATTGCCCTTGAAGATATCATTGTTATGACAGGAATACCTTCAAGCATTAGAAAATGTAGATGTTCGTAATCGAATCTTGGATCTGACGTCGTCGTTCGTAGATTAAGCCACTAAGTTTGCGACTACGCCATCGGAATTAACATTCATGAATTCTAGCCAATCGCGCGGCGTCACGTCTCTTCGTTTTTCCAGGGCTGTCACTTTACCAGAACCATCTACTTATTCTTTACCATTCGCATTTTCATAGCCAAAGTCACTAGTAGCAGTCGTTACCAATCATAACAACACTTACACTGTTATAAAAATATTACATACAGTAAAACGAAGGAATTTTTTAACTGATTTATATACGTAGAGTATTATTTACAAGTAAATTGGGTAATTTTGGTAGACTATTTTCCTTCCGAGTTTTTCCTTATAAGATTGAATTCACCTTAAATTCCTTCACGCAACATTTTAACAAAAAGGTTGCGAAGCGCCGCGAACTTCAGAGGATTCTTTCCTAAGAAAATATTTGTTGACAAGTGACAACCCTCGTTGACGGAATGGTTCGTTAAAATGTGCCCGAGGCAAGGCGGCCGACCTGAGTTGTTCGCCTGTTCCGGGCACTTTTTAACAAATTCGTGAAACTTCACGGGATGAATGTAGATTTTCTTTCGTAGGAGTTTACAATTTGAAAAAATATTATTAATATTCCTATGTGCGATATGAATATCATGTTTTGGTGAGAAATACTTTATAACGATATTTCAATGTAAGCTTTTTGATGCTGTTTGTATTTTCATATTATTTTTTGGAACTTACTTGGAATCAGTATATAGGTTGTACAATTGTAGGTACATACTATTTCGCTAGATTGCCTTTTGTTCCATGAGACTGATGTCTATAAATTCCGTAAGAACGACAAGATTTTGATCAGGATATGTAATACAGAGAATGATATCCATAGGTCCCGTGCAGTTCGATTCACGACAGCAGTCACGCCGTTAACTTATTTAAATTGATCGAGTAATGAATAAATTCATACTTTTTATCATTGTGTTGTTACAAACTTATGTAAGTACTTTGATACTTTGTACTTGAGTACAAGGTATTAAAGTCGAGCCTGATTTATAGACAAATAGCGCAGATAAAACTTAAACTCCATACTATCAGCCCCCATTAAGAATTTAGCGCAAACTATAAATACGCATCCATTAGCATCTCCCACACTCGGAATAGTCGCGGCAGTATTCAATCGATAAGCCTTTATTTTTAGCCCTGGTTTTGCGCAGCCTCAGCTCGGCGGTACTGCGATACTATTTTTGGAATAATCGATGTGGTATCGAGATCAGAATCAGTATTCGATGTTTGAATGGTAAGGAATAGGGTAGATGGATCGATAGTGTTCGCTATAGATTCGAACGAGAAATAGGTGAATAAATAATTGGATGTGTTGATTGACAGGATGCTATTAACAGCGAATCGTATTTGTAAACCGTTAAGAGAGGAATGGATTAAAGGGGATCTCAAGTTTACATTTAGGACCTGACTGACTGGCGACTGGACCAACACCTTTCAGAAGATCGCAGCAAAATGATCCTGCCCTAGATGTAGTTCATGCATTTATAATGCTGCAGTATCGCTTACCATCAAGCGGGTTATTTCTCAAGTATAGATTTTGACACGTTTGATCGTCGTCGTATGACCATAAAAGTAGACGTAAAACTTCTTACACTCACCTCGTTATGCTAAAACCTGTAACTTGGCACTGAACGCTTGTTTGCTACCAAACAAAGGGTACCCTTATATCGGAGCGTATTTTATTGTAATCGCGTTATTACTATGTACCGAATTCCACGAGAACTGACTTGATACAACACAAAAGTTAATATTCACATATCTATATTCTTACAGCTACGAGTCTAGATACATTTAAAGCTATCATCTGTCAAACGCAGCTGCAAGCGGGAACCGATGGCAAGAGAAATGGGAATGTTAAATAGAAATACTTCTTTACGGTAATCTGGCAAGCTCGATACGCCGCGAGGAAATGTCTTTACACGGATACCTATTTAAGGAAAAATAAGGAACGTTGATTTATTATACCTTTACTGGATGTGACACTCGGAGTGGCCACTAACAATTCATTTGTGAAGTGCAATTGCGACATTGGAAAAAATATGATTCATAACATGATGACTTGACGGACCTACAGACTGATACGGCTAATGAATCCAGCTATAACGGGATACTATTAAATCTTAATAGGATAATACTTTAAGCTATGAATACCCAATATCTACCTCCAGGAAGACTCATTGTTACAGTTAAAATATTTTTTATATATTTATATCCATTTTTATAAAATACAGTTTTCTGTAATATTGCTAAAGCTATCCTCATCCAACACAAAATACTATTTATCTGATATACCTTCTTTAAATTTATATCTCTGTTGGTATGGATGACACGGAGAAAAGGGCGGGCAGTAATTTGCATAATGTAATCAGCCATCCGATGATTTGGGGCCCTTTGGCCCACTGTACTGTATCCGCGAATTTTAATTTCGTTAAAAGTCCTTCGATCTGTCCTCAGAGGCCCTTGATTGATGCCCGATTCTTTTTATGCGAAATTACCAGAAAATCCCTGAAGAAATTGGCAGTCAAAAAGCGAATAGTGAGTTTCCGTATCGCGAACTTTGCGGGATTCCAATTAATTAAACTGGCCATCGGGGAATACATTTTTCTATAGATAAATTAAAATAATTAAGTAATATTAATACCTTGGAAATAAGGCTTGGTTGGTACCTATTAAATTTTATGTAGGAATCCGTTATTTATAATTTAATGGAACCTGTGAAAAGACCCTTGGAGTCTGTGGGGTTTGAGCAGTCGCATGCTCCCATCTGCCTGTACTAATGAGTTTTTCTAAAAACTTGTGTACAGTGATTTCACACCACGTGCTTCACGGTGAAGAAAAACATCGTGAGGAAACCTGCATATGTCTGAGAAGTAATTCAAAGTATGTATGACGCCTGAGGCGACGAAAAACTCTCCATCATGAAAAGTGTGTGTTGTTATTAGAACACCTCTGCCTCTCCCTTCGGGAATGTATGTATGTTAGTGGAACATAAAATAAAACAATTAACATAATACGTATGATAGAAGGATAGAGAATAATGCCAAAAAAAATATCACTTCGCATAATAAACTTAAGAAGTAAGATTAAGAGGGAATGAAACGCTACATATTTTCAATAGAATCAGTAATAACTCTAAAAAATGAAGCACGAAGCATAGATGTTTACCACAATGAGTCAATATTTTTCCCCGCCGCTTATTATGGATCCTTCGATCTGTTTGCGATATGCCATCGTGAAACAGGTGGGTCTTTGTATTCATATCGAAGCCCCAGCTGCTCCCTACTTGAAGTGGAGAGTTCTTTTGTGAAATTTCGAGCATTTAAATTACCGACTGTACCTTTGTATTGAGCCATGAAATACGAGGATCATTTTATTGACATATCTATGAATATTAGTTGAGGAGCTCGTAGCAAAGTGCTATTGCACATATCATTCGATCAGCGTAGTTAAGCAACTATAATGGGTAATAGCCAGTAGGTAGCCAGAAAGTATTTGGATGGGTGACCGCCCGAGTTCCCTCCGTGCCTTGGAGAGCACGTTAAACCGTCGGAGGCCTAAGAAAGTTTGACAAGTGGTTAAACCCAGAATACCGATTTATGTAAAAAATATTGCAGTGCCTTCGTATATAAACCAAGTAATCAGCCGCATCGGTTTGAAACCCCATCAATACATTGGATAAGGCCAGGAGAAGCTGATTTGGCTTGTTTGTGTTCTTTAAATGATGAGCCGAATCTGGTGAACGGTTAACGTTTTTATCTTATCGTTTGAATTGACATCGTGGTTCGTGATTTGCATGCCATTGATTGCAAGTTCTATTCCAACACAGGTGAAATATGTGCGTGGGATAGTCGAAGTTTTTTGAGTATGTATGGGAAAATAAACACACAATTCCAAATTTGACAGCTTTACAGAAGCCCCTCCCATGGTTTCCACAGTATTCCGTATTAAAAGCGGGGCAGGAGCGCGCAAATTTTTCTACGACCTACGATCATCTGTTTAAGCGGAGCGTGTTAAGAACTTCTTAGCTTTGACGTTTCATTTTGCGATACTACAATCAAACGTCAAAGCCATGATTTTAGTAAGACATCACTGCTTTAACGATGATAGTAGGCCCTAAGATCTCCTCTCTAAGCGTAAATTTCCACTAGGGATGTGCGAGGATTTTCATTCCACGCTTCGCATCTTGACATCTCTAGTGGTAACATCCTTAGACTCGTGTGCTTTTAAAGTATAAGGCTTTTTTACTGGCCCAACGATCGCCGTGTTCATTTAATCTTTACTTGTACTTTTGTTGGCTAGAAAAGATTTTAAAGTCTCCATCTTTGTGTTCTCAGTTATTAATCTTAAAAACGCGGCAATGAACCTCTCCGCTTCAGTATGGTGTGGTGCTTCGTTTCGTCTGATGAAATTTTTAATTAAACTCGTCGGCGACTCATTATAACGTATTAATAAAACGATATCTGAATAATTTTACGGAATAATTAAATTTATACAATTTTAGCACGTCTCTTAGCATTTTGTCTGAAAATTAACCATTTTTATTTTGAACTTTCAGTTTTGTTTCAATGATTTTGAGGAAAATGTGAGATAATACAGACATGAAGATGAGAACATATAGATGTATAAATATCTGTAAGTAGTCGGGCTTTCAATTCGTCGCGCTTGGCATGAAGCCCAGTGCCCTAAGGTTAGTTTTTATCATGTTTTACTTTGACCATATCGCCTGTGTATTATCCTCATTATGTATTAGAAAGCGCTCCTACCGCCTACTAATGTAGGAAATTTTATGTCTCCATACAAATAGCGCAAAACGCAATGTCAAACCACGACGTTCGATCGTGGCAAAATCGCTTTATGCACAGATTGAGGACTTCAAAAACTTACCTATAAGTAACTAAATATATTATACAGTTATTATAACAAGCTATTAGCATAAAACTTTCCACCGTATAGTAGGACAAACAGACATAAATTACGATTTGCAGAATTTACGTTGGTAGTTAATTTTTGCTTCATTGTCATTTGAACATTCGCATTACGCAGGTAAATGAGCGGGTATAGTCTCGAGCAGAAGTGTTCCAATTGTTTAATTATTATTATTTATTAGATTACTTTACTTTCTGTTTGACTAGCCGCACACTTTAATAAAATTGTGAATATTGACAATAATATCGTGTGTGTGTTTTTACGTTGTAGTATTATCGTAAGCAAAGTTACTTTTAATGCTCTTGAAATATTCATCATGTGTAAAACATATGGATCAGATACAGGGATAGATATTATATAAATAGGAAAAGGACAACACTGGTTGAAATTGATTTGAAAGACATTTATTAATACTTCTATGAATTTAATGGTGCAGCAGCGTTTCTGCACTCGCTGCATAGATGGCGCTACTCGCTAACAAATGCGAAGTTTGAATACAAATATACGAGAGTCTAAATCGCGCAATAAGAGTATTAAAGCGCATTGCAGTATATATACAAGTTTCCAACTAGAACATTGCGAACCGCGGTTCCCCAGGCATGACACCCGCCTGGCTGGAAGATCTTCCCTTTACTGGGGATGAGGATGATTTGTAAGTGTTAAAAGAACAAGTAAAACATGTAGGTACTTAAATATTTTTTACGAGTGCTATCATCTTCATCCTCTAGCCCCATTTTATTTGCTCATTAACTATAGAAAATTATTAGCAATTTTCCACAGTAATGAAGTTATTTTGTTATCATTATTACCAAACGATTAACAAACGCGAATCGGCAAATATTGTCGCTTTACAAAATATACCGCCATCAATTATATTTCACCTTTCCTAGCGTCAGTCCCAATGAAACTTCTTACCAACTTCCCAGTTGCTTGTAACTGTCGCATAAGGTAATAAAATATAATAGTGCCTTATTAATTACCCCGTGACATGGCATCTGAGGGGATCTAAGTTAGGAGTTAACTTCGTTCAACATAATATGTACACACACACATATAATATGTGTGTACATATGTGCGCGTGTGTATGATGCTTGTGGGGGGGATTCTAAGTTGTATGGACGATGGTTATTATTGTTTTAACAATGATCTTTGATACTTTGTTATGAAGTAACCTTTGCGTAACCATAGCATTGACGGGATACATATTTACATATATTTTACAGTAGTTGAAGTTACTGTTTATAATAAAAATAAATCCATATGAAAGTATTTAATGCAGGTAAACGCAAATGAAGTATAGAAATAAACAAATACTTTTCTGTGTCTGTCAATCAGTTTGTTCCAGCTGATATCTATCCTTTGGTTAAAAAAATGGGTTCCACGCGGATTAAACCAACTCAATATATTCATATTTTTATGGGCCTTATTGTATGGCAAGTGTATGGTAAGAAATGAAATACATAATGCGGTCCAATGATACAGACAGTCAAATGACATCTATTAACAAAAGTTGTTGGTGACAACGAAAATATCACAAATAGAAATTCATTACGTCTTGAACGCATCGTTTGTTCCAAATCACCAAATTACCGGGACGAATATTGTACCAAAATACAAAACGTGACAAGAGATATATCACCGTGAGTCAGATGTACGGATAAAGTAGCGCCCATCAAGCTGAGCTGGAGGTAATGTAGCAAGACGAATCCGCGATGTGGCGTCGAGATGCCCCGGGCTTAGCGGCGGCGTCTTGCTAATGTTGCGTGCGCGATGGAATTAGGGGTAGGCGCACACTATGCAGACTTGAGACGTGATACTCTGTGTTTTTGTGTTTTACGCACTCTTTTCGGCTGGTAGTTCAATAAAATACAAAAATCCCTAAACATTTTTAAATAAAAAAAAATTGCGTCTACAAAGATGTAAGCAGAGGTGTTGTAACCACAACACATTTCACCGAGTATGATAAAGTGCTAACGTGACAGAAGGTGATTCAATCACCCTCTCATGCACTATACAAACGTCTTTGACTTGCTTCTCAGACATACGCAGGTTTCCTCACGATGTTTTCCTTCACCATAAAGCACGTCTGGTGAAATTCGTCTTCGTCGCATTTCGCTGTCAAAGCTAAAGTCATAGCTATTGTCATCGTCAAATTTGCCAAACTATTATCGTGCAACCAAAGCTTAAAGTTTTTTAAATTTACTCCATAATTTAATATCGATTTGTATTATAGAAAAATATTTATAAAACACGTACTTGAATGAAAAATACGCGAGTGGCCACAACGTGAGGTGAGACGCCGGGGTCGCTTATAACCTCGTAGATGCGCACGTCTGTATGAGTGTGTCATTTCTATCTATTTGTTCTTAGATTCCCTACTGTTTGTAGTAAGCTTAATATATACTGTGGAAGGAGCGCGAGATGTATTGCGCTCTAGATATGTCTTCATTTGTATAATTAGCCGTCGTGGCCGAGTGGTTTGAGAAGTCGCCCGCAACGTAAGCGATGCGTATTGCAATCTTCTAAAAATTTAATTTACAGCTTTAAAGTCATGAAGAATAGCCTGCAATATATCTTAAAAGAAATTTAACACTGTACTTAAGTTTTAGAAAAACAGTAGTAAAGCCTCCGCTAGGATTCGAACCTCTGCCAGCGACTTCGTTCACGTGGAACTATGGACTAAGGCTAACTTTAACCTGCGATTGGCCTTAGCATGATGATAGCCTACCTCAATAAATGGACTGTCTAACACTGAAACAAGTTTTCAATAGTTCCTGAGATTGGTATATTCCAGCAAATAAACAAACTCTTTAGCTTTATATATTAGTATAGACTAGCTGTGCCCCGCGGTTTCTACCGCGTAGATTTATTTTATATAATATATATATCGGTTTAATCTTTCATCCCCTATTTTATCCCCTTGGGGGTAGAATTAGAGAAATAGAAAAAGAAGAAGAAGCGGATGCCTACGTCATAACATCTACCTGAGTGCCAAATTTCAGCCCGATCCGTCCAGTGGTTTGGGCTGCGCGTTGATAGATCACTATGTCAGTCAGTCACCTGTGAGTTATATATATTTAGATATACATATTTCTGGTGTAATGATAGCTGAGACGTGATGTATGAGCACAATGGAGCTGATATTTTATATGTAAGGGAAAAAATCCAAAAATATGAAGATTAAATGTTGTTACATATTATGGTGTATGTTTGTACGTAATGTATGAAAACTTTTTCACCTTCCTCCCCTCACATACCAATCGCAACTCAATTATGTTCGATCTACCGTCAGTAATGTGCTTATGAAATAAATATTTATGAAAATTCATGCAAGGCAAGGCTCATACAGAGGTGAAACTGATTTTTGTTACCAACTAATTGATTTATTTAAACGATTTATTATATTCGTTGATTTGCTGTGAGCTCTGTTCAACTATATTTTAATTTCGTTAAATGACATTTGACCTCTTATAGTATTTTTTGCATCCATAATAACGGCAGTATTCCCCGAAAGGGTAGGCAAAGGTGTTGTAATAACAACACCCACCTATCACCAAAGATGATTAAGTGCCAACGTGACATAGATGAGTCTATCGCCGACTCATGCACTATACACACGTCTTTGAATCACTTCTCAGACATATGCAGGTTTCCTCAAATTGTATTCTCTCATCGTAAAGCACGTGGTGTGAAATCACTACATAAGTTTTTAGAAAATCTCATTGGTACAGGCCCCGCTGTGATTCGAACTTGCTTCGCGTGCGTGAGCAGGCTGCTCAAACCATGGCCACCACGGCTCTTTCATAATTATGCATTGAGTAAAAAGCTCTGTGCAGATTTCATGCAAATACACAGATAATTTGGTTAGATAATGGACATTCAGCATATTTCATAATTCATTTTAAAAATATTTATTTTTTAGTGCAATAACAGCTCAATACAAAATGAAAGTAACAATGACAATAGCTACCTTTGCGGAGTGTAACAGATAACACTATCTATTCGGCGTGATACGAACAAAGCTGGTGCCACATGGCAATAAACGAACAAATTTGCATCCACATTAGCGATTTCTGTGTATGTTGACTACACAGAGACCGGTGTTTGTTCGTCGCGCGATAAGCACTGACTGTATTGAATCCGTACGTATGTTTTGCATCATTTACACAGATAAATAAAATTTTGTCTGTTTATAATCCAAATTAGCATCTATCCACTAAATTCATATGTAAGTTTATACTGTACTTAAAAAAACCAATACAAAACTAATCTCAAAAACAGCTCTATTTTATCAGGACTTTCATTAGTAGATAGCTGATGTTACAATGAGCTGCCGTAACATAAGTTAATTTATTTATTTAAATTAGGATTTCGCAAAATAATGTCTACGCGGATGAAACTGCGGGGCAATGCTCGTTTATTATGAACTAACACAAGCTTCCACCAACGGCTTTTCCCGCGTGGCAATGAAAGATACTCTTTGTTTTTTTTCTGTACCCTTAACGTGTATGCTAATGTTAAAACGAACACACATTCGCATTAATAATTATTACTCAAATAATAAAAAACGTATTGAAGAAGACATACAACGAATATTTTCTATTCAGAATTTCATTAAAATATAGGCAAAATGTATTTCGCTCGAAACTATATAAATATACAAAAGTTCCCTCGAACATCGCTCTACACACCATTAGAGAAAAATACATTTCGATGCACTCTACACTTTAGGTGCATAAAAGTGCCAAGCTATCCTGAATATTTGATTATTATTCCACTAATGTATCTTATAAATATCCTTTTTTTATTCCATATAGCCTTTGAGGAGCTCGTGGCACAGTTGCTATTGCGCATATCATTCGATCAGCAAAGTTAAGCAACCCTAGCCCTAGCCAGTAATTGGATGGGTGACCGCCCGAGTTACCGCCGTGCCTCGGAGAGCACGTTAAGCCGTCGGTCCCGGTTGCCAATTTATCATCTTTGGCAATCGTTACGGGTCAGTCAGAGGTCTAAAATAGTCTGACAACTGGTTTAACCCAGATCACAGATTTTCCTCGTTAAAGGGGTTGCGAAGGTCAGATGGCAGTCGCTTTGAATAAAAATCAGGTGATCAACCACATCGGGTTGAATCAAGTGCCGACCCCAACAGTGTATGGGATAAGGCCAGGGTGATGATAGCCTTTGAAAGCTTCATTCATTGATTTTATTAAAAATGCAACTTCAAACTGATAACTATAATTTATTGCCGTTGAAAAGGTTCATCATTTTAATAAATTTACTTTTTACTTTTGATTTAAATTAAAATCTGCCGTAATGATGAAAATAATTAATAAACAGAAAATTGAGAAACCCCAACATTCACAACACGTCTAACTGCTTCTACTCAAATACAATTAAATAATACTATTTTTTATTCAAAAATGTTTATACAAACTACATCACTAAAACACAAACACTAGTAAACCAACACAGACACCTAATTATACGACTGATTTTATCGACCAAAACTAAATACATGCACTCAAGTACTGGAATAGTTCGCAACGAAGAGACAACACATTTGCATTGCCATCGGTGTGGCGTGTGCCGTGCACGAATGTTGACAAATACTCCCGCGACATCGCCACTGCACCGGATTACGTACGATACGTACGATACACACGTACGATACGTACGATACACACGTGCGATACGTATACATACGACTGCGGGTACTGCGATGTTTGCTGTGCTGTTTTGCTGCAAATTTTGCCGTGTTTGTGTGTTCATCGCCTACGAACTGGTCCTGTTTTATCACTCAATTCTGAGTAAATTCGATTTCCACTCGGTGTTCAATTTTAGCCTCTATATTCGGTGGAATAGGATTAATAGTGTTCACAAAATGCTTGGCTTGAGATGAGAGGTCCTGCTTCGTTTCCTGAGCTTAGCAAATATAAATAAGCTTTGCATGGACATTTACTTGATAGACATCGACATATTCCACTTACCATCTACATAGTTAGCACTAAGATATATGGGGCGAAACGTGCGCTCTATAACACTATTACTTTTATCCCGACAGGAACCCCGCCGGGAAGCTGACTTACGAAATCCGCGTAAAATTTCGAGATCACTTATTTCCCACGGCTTAAAACAAGAAAGCAGGCTGTAAATATTTCCAACTTCATGGCCTATTCCCGTTTATTTCGCTCGCGCTTAACTTATTTATATCTCCCGGTGGCAGTTAATTTCCCAAAAAGCCCAGGTTTAAGGAAACAAACAACGCGTACAATTTCTGGCTCGATTTGTTGCGATTATCTGACTGTTTAATCAAGATTATCGCCGGTGACGCCTCCCACTGCGAATAATTTATATCACTCGAAACGGAGTGATACTAATTATTTTAACTTTCAGTATTGGTATTAGGGAAGGTAAAAATATACGTAAGTCTTACAATACATACATACATATATATACAAATTTTCAACAAAGATGATAAAGTGCCAACGTGACAGATGATGAGTTCATCGCCGTCTCAGGCACAATACGTACGTCTTTGTATTACTTCTCATACATATGCAGATTCCCTCACGATATTATCATACACCGTAAAGCACGTAGTGTGAAATTTCAAGGCCAGTGCTCAATAATCTTGAAGGCACCTGTATCCACTAGATATGTCGCAGGTACACACTTCGCTCATCCCTTCCATTGGTATTATTTAACTACAAATATACAAAATTTTTCCAGAATTTTATTTGCAATCATTAAATTTATTTGACCCGACATACATCCCAAATTCGAATGACATTGATAATTTAACAACATGACGATATTAAAACACAAATATTTGCGGTTCCCGTTTGCCCATATGGCTTTGTGTAAGTGATGTGTCAACATTGGTTTTTAATTTGGTGCGAAGTAATATTTACACGCGCCAATAACATTGTCCCGCACTGCACAAGGTCCTTTTTAATCACTGCAGCGTAAAAATCTGTTTTTACAGTTGGTTTCAACGATATTGCTTTATGGCGTATGTGGAGAATACAGACGTTATTACAGTTCCAACATAATGTAACATCATTATGATAAATAGTGCAAAGAATACAATGTATTAACATGATTTTAGTAAACATAACATTTTCTTTTCTTAAGATAAATAACATTATATTTAGTTGAGATTGTTATACTTAGAATAATATATATAACTCTTATGTATGTATACAAAAGTGCATGTTCGTGTTTTGTAACCTACTATATATTGTTAACTTGTGGTAAACCTATTATTAGCCTTACTATCAACCATTAGTTTATATTTTGTTATCACGCAGTTGCATATCATAATAAAATAAAACAAAACAATTTTCTTTTTTTTTCAAACCCGTCCGTCTGGACTCTGTCCGTCGGTAGCCTGTATCTTTTGGACGGTGACATTTAGGCAGTTGAAATTTTCGTTTCTCCTTCTTGTAGTTCCTCTCCAGCTATTAAAGGTTGGATGGCAGTTCGATAAACTTTTGTCTAACCTTCACGAGGCGGAAAAGTTCATGTCATTCATCAGTAGCACTATTGATGTCAGTCCATATTGCGGATGTTGCGCAATCACTTCTTCTTCGGCCTACTGTGATTTTACACCACGTGCTTTACGGTGAAGGAAAACGTCGTGAGGAAACCTGCATATTTTCTGACAAGTAATTCAAAGACGTATGTGTATTGTCTGAGACGGCGATATACTCACCATCTGTCACGTTGGCACTTAATCAAATTCGGTGAAAAGTGGTTGTTGTGATAACTACACCTCTGCCTACCCCTTCGGGGAATACAGGCGTGAGCATATGTATATATGTATTCAATGTTACTTTCAACAAGAACATAAAATACGCAGCTTCTAGTTAAGTATATTCCTTTATAGAAGCACCAAGTTTATTCCCTAAGCAATGGAAAGCTCTTTCCCTGCAGCTCAATCTAACAAAGCATCGCCGCGACTTGTTTTTATTTCTATGTAAATTTCCGTAATGATATTTTTCTCGCGTTCCTCCCGAGATCCGAGCATTGCCACAAATCTCAACGCCGCAATCTCCGGGAATATAGTATTGAGCATTGCACGTAAATCACATCTGGTGCCTGGGGTCGCGAATTCGCTGACAATATCCTTTATTGACGCCGCGAATTTTGCTATGGATATACGTTACGCAGCTCGCGGTTGCAATGTTTCTATTTATTGGTAAATTCTGACTGATTTTTGAGAGAGGTAAACCATCTTACTTCGGTTCTACCCGACTTGGGGCTATATCTTACTGAAGCTCATCAGGGACGTGCATTCCATATAAACAAATAAGCAGTGCTTACCATTTGTAATGACTGAATATACTCGTGTCATATGTGTGTGTTTTTATGTTTGTGTGTGACACATCAAAACTTATATGACGCCGCGCCACATTGGTATGTATTTACCCTACCTACCTACTTATCCACCTCTGAAACTCCAATGCACGCTGATACTCATGTATACACCATACTCATGCCTGTGTTCCCCGAGTAGGCAGGTGTGTACTTATAGTACATACACATTTCAATAGGAAGCGAGACTATTGCCTTACCGGGCACCAATCCAGACCTCGGGCTGCGACTGGGAAATTACAGATGGAAAAATTAAAATCAAAGTCAAAGTCAAAAGTATCTTTATTCGATTAGACTTTTTAGAAAGTACTTTCAAATCGTCAGAATGACATAATTATACAGGATTATACATGCTACCGCCAGGTTCGGAAGGTTGCTTTTACTAAGAAGAACCTGGCAAGAAACTCAGTAATTACTCTTTTCAAAAATATTATACAATTTAAAGAATACAAAATAAATAATTTGAAAAAACCGTGAGCTCATGGACAATGTTCCAATGCACAAATGTCGATAAAAATTAACATAACTAAAAATCTAGTACATCTACTTATAACTAAATGCGTAGCTTGAGATGACCAGCCCCCACAAGCAGCACCTGTTCACAAGTATGACGTGAATGCCAGCCATTGACCTCCTCAACCATCATAGAGGGAAGTGGACAACCCGTCATCCTGACGCCGCCGCAAGCAAAGGCATTTTAGTGAGCTTGACAACTCAAGCCAGTCAAACCAAGATCAAAACCAATAAATATTAAGAATTGTAACATAAGTACAGTGTCCATGAGAATGCTTACAATATTTATCTGGTAATACATTATTCCAAGTTTCTTTATCACATATATAATCACTAACTGTATAATAACCCTTTTTAAGTAACACGGATTTTACAATCTCTTTAAATTTATCAAAGGGTAAATTTACAATACATGTAGGTAACTTATTATAAAAGCGTATACATTGCCCTAAAAATGATCCCTGGACTTTCTGTAAGCAGTGTGTAGGTACTACTATTTTATTTTTGTGCCGTGTGTTGACATTATGTACATCACACTTTTTTTGAAAATAATTAATATTTTTATGTACAAGTAATAAATTTACTAAAATATCCAATAACACATTGCCCTACCCGGGGATTGTATGCAGGACCTCGTAGTCCGCAGTGCATTTGCGACTAACACAGCAGATTGCAGCAAAATAATATTCCTCAGAATAGTAAATGTGCTTCTGCGGGGAGGCCTTCGTCTCTTACTATGTTAGCTGGGTATTCCCTTCAAATAGGCAATGCGTGTTACTCTGGTTAGCCATGTGCATAGGCTTGCATCGTATATGGTTAAAATTGTAAATTAGTTATTTGCTATGAAAGTACTTTAGGGTCACCAACGAACAGGATAGCCGTGGTATTCGAGAAACCACTTGAAAGCAAGTTGACCGTAATGAAATGAAATTTACCGTAACTTAAGAAAAATGTTGAATGCTAATGATCAAAAAGAACCTGTTTAACTTTTTCAAATCGGTACCATATTGATATGTTTGTTTACCAATATGTTAGTTTTCAAGTTTGTGGTTTGGCTTGTAAAACTGAACTTTTACATAAAAGTGTTTTTGGTTCGACACCACTCATATATAATAAACTACCTAAAATATTAAAAGTATTACCTGCTCCATTGTTTAAGAGGCAGCTTAAAAAAATATTTACAACGAAATGCTACTACACCGTTAATGATTTTTTAAATGATAAACACTTACATAATTGAATAAATTAACTCAATGATTTATAGACATAAGGTACTTTTGTAAAATAATTATATTACGAGGCGTGTAATATAATTATTTTACTGTAATATAAATTGCATTGATGCACTATATAAAAAAACGGCCATCTTTATACTTTACATGCATGTCACACAATAAATAAACTTTGAACTTTAACAAAAGTTACGGGTTATTTTTCGAAAAAACTAATACCTCCTCAGGAAGAAAATTCACCAAGCTATTTACGAGCACAAAATATCCTATCATCTCCCTAAAATTTTACCCCATAAGCACTGCAGTTTAAAACAATATCGCATCTTGATACAAAGCAGAAATCCTTCCGTTCCGTTGGACGTAATAAGCTTAAACTGTATTGTTTAAATCGTGGTTTACAATGTTGTCTGTCCGTGGAAGGAAACACGGAACCGAATACGTATCGCTATTGTAATATGCAGACGTATTGCATACAATTTGAGGCTGTATTCCAAATTATAATGTTGATTGAAATATATTATTTAATTCCTAAATTTAAACCTTTTGGGAAGGATACCTTCATCCATATATCTAAATAGTATATCTACTATACATTTAAGTCATCAATGCCATAGAAAATTATTTTATCTATTTTAACTTGCTACGGTTGTTTTTTCACAGTTTTGAGTTGAACTCCGAAGTGATAGCCAAAAAAAATCTAAATTCAATATTAAAATAGTTGAGAAAACTCAATGGTCTGTAAGCATATGTATTTAACATACATACATATGCTCACGCCTACATCCCATGGGGGTAGGCAGAGACCACCGTTTGCCACACGATCCATACATACTTCTTTCGCTTCATCCACATTCATGCATCTTTCTTCGGTTACGAGTGCTCCGTATTTGACCTTTCCTAAAAATACTATTAATTTGGTCATAGTAGTTCTTCCTTGGACGCCCTCTACCGACACTTCCGGTCACATTCGCATAATAATAGTCTCTCTCTATAGTAAAATTCGTTTTTAATAATATAATAAACTAGCTGAGCCCTGCGGTTTCAACCTCGTTGATTTAATTTCATTCCCGCGGAACCTTAAATGTTTTATTTTTAATAAAAGTAGCTTAAGTTACTTCTTGTAGTATTAGCTATCTGCCAGTGAAAGTTCTGTTAAAATCGGCTGACAGAGAAAAAAATAGATAATTATTTTTTAAGCTGCTATTTTGGAATTACTAACAGACACTTCAATTTTATTTATATGTATAGATGAAAAGTAAATCAGGTGACACGTTTTATGTTAGTTAGGCAAATTGTCTGTATGTTTGTTGGTAACGGTATTTCCAAGTTCAACACCGATTCAGGGGCTTAGCCATGAAAAGGTAACAGCCGAACAAACAGAGAATTTTTCACATATAATATTAGTGTGAATAAAAAAAGACAATGTGATCACGTACCGTATAAACAGACCTTAAACCGTTATCGGACTTCAATTCCCGACACGTAATTCAGTAACATAAAGCAGTGACTAGACCGCCCCAGTTAATCCCAGCCAACTCACCACAATCTGACAAGAGGCAGACCTAGCGAGTGGTACCATATACCATTTGTACTCGAACCCATTTTGGTCTCGATTTCATCTCATAGGAATGTCGAACTGTTTTCGTCGGGCAGCGCATATTCCCATCAGTGAGAGCGGTACAAATTGTATTTAGTTTACCTACATTATTAACAAACATTACTAAATAGTAGGGTTGCCTATCTTAATTATACTTCTACACCAATGTTATAAACAGAAAAGATTTGTATGTAGTGTGTTTGTAACGAATTGGCTTAAAAAGTACTGAACTGATTCCAAAAATTCTTTCAACATATAATTGCTACATTATCATTGTGTAATATAGGCCGTTGTTTATTCCCGTACTCCCACGAGAACGAGAACTACGTGGGTGAAACCGCGTGATGTCCACTAGCTGTAAATATAAATTGTACGAAAGCGATCTTTGTTCTATCGAATAAACTCGAGTATTAACTTCAGAGCGATCATAAATTGTAAATATCCGTATATATGCGCTTACTACATTACATTTTAATTTTTTTGTAATATATATCACCAGATTAATCAGAACATTTTCGGTTGAAATTATGTAAATACATTTGAAAAGGGTTGGAATGATTAAATATTCAAAGAAGCAATTCACGGTCGTAAACCACAACACCTGCTCAGTGTATTTTTATTAGCTATAAACAATAAAAGATGTAATATTTTTGCGTGAAATAAAAAACTAATTGACTTAGAAGAGAGTATACAGCCGTATATATTTTGTTTCCTTGTGTTTAAAATAAAACATTGTACTTACCAACTAACGAAAGGAAAATATCATCACTTTAGAATCTAAAGTGCCAAAATGTCGGCGTGAGATAGTCATTTTCATTCTACTCACTCGATTTCTTCTTGACATAACGTTGACTAAGACCAATAGTACTGCCGCAACCCTATGCTATTGGGGTTGAACAGGAATATGGTTATTCTCATTCCCTATTCCCCGGAATTCCTTCAGAACATTTATTTTTATTCGCATTTGTATTCGCTTCCTGTAACGCCATATGTAGGTACTATTTTTTGTACCGAATTACCATTGGAATGGTGTTGCCTAAAGTGGTAATTTCAACAATGATAAGGACGGATTCTCGCTATTTTCTCAATTTGAAAATCAGCAGCTGTAGTGGGCGTGGGGTTTGAGCAATCGCCTGCTACGCAAGCGACGCAAGTTCGAATCTCTTTACGTTGAAGGAAACCTGCATAAGTCGGAGAAGTAATTCAAAGACGTATGTATAGTGCCTACGACGGCGATAGACTCACTGCCAGGTTGGTACTAGATCATTTTGTGTGAAAAGTGGGTGTTGTTATTACAACACCTCTGCCTACCCCTTCGGGGAATACAGGCGTGAGCGTATGTATGTAATAATGATGTCTTTCGTATAACTATTAGTTATCTAAACACACAATTTTTTCAGCAGCAGCAGCGTTATTCACTAAGATTTCTCATCGTCGAACTCGACGACGTTGGTTTCGATCATAGGAAGTTAATACATACTGTAACGAGGATAAGGCTCAATTTAGTTTCCTAAAAACCGACACTCGACGACGAGTGCAACGCTGAGAAACGTTAGTGAATAACGTGGCAGGTCCAACTATAGGGACAAAATAGTAGGACCATATGACACCGTACTCCCGTTGAATCCCAACTTAATATAAGGCATAATAACTTACACCCGCACGCACGTGTTGACTACTAAATCCTAAATAAGGGCGGCTGTAACTCTAAGGATAAATCGTAAAACATGTGAGAAATCTTTTTTACTGCACTACTAAGAGGTCCGAAGCGATATTACCACAATATATATACGCTTACTAAGCAGTATGGAATTCAGAACAAAATCTATACAGATATATAAAATTTAAGTGTCTGTTTGTAATACCAAATTAAAAGCTTTTCATTAAATGCCTTTGAAAGTTTATACGATTTTGACATTAAAAAACCAATTACTTAATTTTCCGTCTGTTTGTCTGTTTGTTCCGGCTAATGTCTGAAATGGCTGGACTGATTTTAGTAGGACTTTCACTTGCCGTTGATGTTACAAGGAGTGGTAACTTAGGACATTATTATTTAAAAAAAAAATATTCTACGGCTCACCCTTGAAATTAAGTCTACGCGGGTGAAACCGCACCGCGGGACACCGTTAGTATTTAAATACGAACGTTTGCTTGAACCTAAATGTTGTCACTTGTCTATACTAATATTATAAACAAGAAAGATTGTCCGTAACTATGTTTGTATCGAAATAGCTCAGCAAATACTGGAACGATTTAAAAAAATCTTTCACCATTTGAATGCTACATTATCAGCAAATAACATAGGCTATATTTTATCCCCGTACTCCCACGGGAACCGGAACTACGCGGGTGAAACCGCGTGACGTCCGCTAGTCGCTCATAGAGTTTTTAAAGTTTACCTAATTCACGTAATTCTGCAACATTACGACGATACCGTTTATAACCTCGGAGATGCGCGTGTCGGTGAGTCTATGAGTGTGTCATTTCGAACGATTTATTTCTAGATTCCGTACTGTTCATACGTATACTGTGCTATTACTATACGTATAATATAACTGGGCGTATTTTATAAACGTCAAAGTTTGAGAGAGATTGTTGCGTATAAATTATACCACCCTTTTCGGTAGGGTGTACGGAAAGGGCTTTTGGTTCCTCAGCTTTTCAGTTTTGGATTTTAGATTGGGCGAAAAAGGATTTCGGCGTTTACGTTCACTTCATAATGACTTTTTTGAACCATTTATTTTTCTCTTTTTGCTCGAAACTTTTGTAGTTTGAAATCCAATATGATAATTGAAGCTCTCTGAAGAATTTATTTCTCTATACAGATAAATGAAATTGAAGTGTCTGTTTGTAATTCCAAAATAACAGCTTTTCACTAAATATACATTGAGTGAAATTGAAAGTATATACGGTACTGACATTAAAAAAAATTAAAAATTTAAAATGATTCTCTCTCTCTCTCTCTGTTTGATCCGGGTATTTTTTTCTCTGAAACGGCTGGACCGATTTTAACTGGACTTTCACGAGCAGGTAGCTAATGTGTCGTGAAGTATCTTAGTTTTACACGAAGTACTTTTATTTAAAAAACGTTCGGGTTTATTTACTTCTATATATGTATGCTAAAAAAAAGAAAAAAAATAACCGGTGAACGTCAGTCTTGAACCAGGGTACTAGTTTCGTTAGTTTCGTTGTCGCCCCGTAAGCTGGAAGCCTCACGTCAGAGCTATCATGACTTGACAGATGTCGGCGAAATTGGCTGTTGCATTGTAAAGATGTTGTATGAGTTTTTCAGTGCCTGTAAACATGGATCTATTTTTGCCCCTAAAACCTCCGAAACACAAAATTTCATTAAAATCGTTGGAGCCGTTTCTGAGATTCAGATATATATATATACAAGAGTTGGTCGATTAAAGGTAGAAGATTTTTTCAAGCTTATAGATATTATTTTTAGCAACATAAATTAACGTGTAAAAGATATTAAACTTTAATACCCTAGAGAAAGTGCTCATAGTCGTTGGACATAACGCTTGCCACAAATGATGCGGCACAAGTCCCTTTGTGGGCACTAATACAGGCACAATACAAAATGGCCAGCCCTTTATAGTAACTTTTCCATCAAACATACAAACATGGTGCTACTACATACTGTTTAGGGTGGAACCTCTCATCCGTGATGCTTCTCGAAGTTATGAACTCAGGGCGATATACATTGTCATCTACACTTCTATACTAATGAATAGGCTCAAAAACTACTGGACCGTTTTTAAAAATTCTTTCACCATTCGAAAGCTACATTATCCACAAGTAATATAGGCTTTATTTTATCCCCGTACTCCCACGGGAACTACGCGGGAAAACCCGCGTGACGTCCGCTAGTATATTATAAAGAGGAAAAATTTGATGGTGTTTTTGTTTCTTTGCATTGAATAGGCTCCGAAACTACTTGACCGATTTAGAAAATTCTTTCAGCAATGGATAGCTACATCATCAGCGAGTAACTTAAGCTATATTTTATCCCCGTACTCCCACGGGAACGAGAACTACACGGGTGAAACCGCGTGACGTCCGCTAGTAGATTTATAAGTACTTAAGATCAGGGGTCCAACCGTGAACTCTTACTACGTATACACGTACTATACATAAGTCTCACTCTTGCGCTAATAGAAACGACGAAAAAAATGTCTGTAAATGACATAAATCAGTCACGTGACATATGTCATCCCCGTACTTTTTGTATCGTTTCTACTAGCGAAGTGTGAGGATACTGATACTTTGTCTTCATGCCCTGTCATCGTATGATTTTATACAAAATAGCCCGTTTCGACCACGTAGACTTAATTTCATGGGTGACGTCAACACGCTTTTTTAAATACAACAGTAAAGTTACTCCCTGTAATACAATGTTAAAATCGGACAGACATATGCTCACGCCTGTATTCCCCGAAAGGATAGGCAGATGTGTTGTAATCACAACACCCACTTTTCACCGAAGATGATTAAGTGCCAACGTGACAGATGGTGAGTCCATCGCCGTCTCAGACACTTTACATACGTCATTGAATTACTTCTCTGAAATATGTATGTTTCCTCACGATGTTTTACATAAGTTTTTTAGAAAAACTCATTGGCGTAGGCCCCGCTGGGATTCGAACTCCAAACTCAAACCTCAAGGTCACCACGGCTCTTAAGTATATAGCAAAAATTACGAATATTTTGAATACTCAAAAGTTGCCTGTATTGTTTTCTAAAGTGGTTCTTGTTAACCACTAAGTAGTAGTTAAGCTCAAAAATCGCTATTATTTGCACCACGACCGGTGAAAAAAGCCGGAACGGTGGACAAAAGGAACTCCCACACGCAACACGGTATGATCTCTAATGAAGAGTTTTGTACACAAAGGGAGCCAACTCTTTTATTAATGCCCCATGTAGGCTGTTGGTCTTTTGCTCTGCGATCCTGGTAGCTTGGAGATAAATATTAACATTTTTGTTGATGAGTTTTTGCGGCCGGGTTACGCACGAGGACTGAGACGTGCGGGCCGGGGGGAACATGCAGAGCGACCGGCGCCGGCGCAGCGGGCCCCACCACTACACTCGCTTTCGGATTCCGCCCGCGACGGACGACACCTCTCCCTTATAATTTTGTTTGGCGAAATAGAACCAGTTTCATATTAATACAGTCCACTTTTATTTCATACCCATAATACTCGTCGGAGGATTAACAAGTTTCTTACATCGCTACGAAGTAGAAGTACAAAGTTTTTAAAAAAGTGGCTGAATATGAGTAAATTTTTTTGGTAACAACTTTTATTTTTAAAGAGACACTTTTTCCTTAGAAGTAACTATATTGAGAGAGATATAAGATGTATACTTTTTGGTCTATTTGTATCAATCATTGTATTTTAATTTAAAAAAAATAAGGAATATGTTATTAAAAAAAAACCAAAAATGTTTTTTTTTTCTCCAAAAAAAATTTACGTATAGCTGTTTTAATTGATATGTCGAACAATCATAAAATCAATAATTTGGTTTATCTATGTTCTTATTAAACTCTATCACAGCTAGAGCGAGAAATAAAAAAAATACTAACATGAAAATATATAATATTGAGTAGAATTTCTCCCAAAATACTCTGAATTCCCTACGTAATATTCACAGGAGGGATGCGTATTGCAAGTCAGCTGTATGATCCTGTATAACATGTGAATTCACTCCAACTCTCACACATAGTCCAGCCTCGTCCGAATGTCCCAGATACGGTATCAGCTTTTAGAACTCCAGCTAAATCAGAAGCTCTTTTTAGTCTCCTTTTTACGTCGATAAATAAAATTGTCGGTCTGTTTGTAAATATATTTTTTCACTAAATGCATATAAAAGAATATAAGGAAATAAATAAAAAGAACCATTTTCAGTCTGTGGCTCAGTCTGTCTATCTGTCTGTCGGTTTGTCGTTGATCAGGAAGTTAGATCACTACGGTGTAAGAGACCTGGCTCTAAAACTTATATCTTCATATCTAAGTAATAGAATACAAAAAGTCGATATACATGGCGTAACATCTCCGGGGTGCCCAGTAGAGATGGGTGTTCCACAGGGTTCAATTCTTGGTCCGTTTCTCTTTTTAACTTATATTAATGATTTACCTTACATGGTAAGCAATAAACACGATATTGTATTATTTGCTGATGATACTTCTCTGATTTTTAAGATAGACCGGCAAAAAGCTAACCTTGACGATGTGAATAATGCTCTCTCTGACGTAGTACATTGGTTCAGCGCTAATAACTTAGTACTCAATAGTAAAAAAACTAAATGTGTCAAGTTCACTATGCCAAATGTGAAACAAGTGCAAACCAATGTACTTATCAACGACGAAGTGTTGGACCTTGTTGAAACAGTTTTCCTTGGAGTTACATTGGATCATAAATTGCAATGGGGGCCCCATATAGCTGGATTGTCGAAAAGACTCAGTTCTGCAGCATTTGCAGTAAGGAAAATTAGACACCTAACTGATATAAACACAGCTCGGTTGGTCTATTTTAGTTATTTCCATAGTGTTATGTCTTATGGCATCCTTTTATGGGGAAATGCTACAGACATCAGTTCTATCTTTGTGCTGCAGAAACGGGCTGTTCGTGCAATCTATAAACTCAAATCTAGAGATTCTCTCAGAGAGAAGTTTAAAGAAATAGGGATAATGACTGTGGCATGTCAATACATATTTGAAAATTTGATATATGTAAGAAAGAATATAGATAGTTTTAAGAAAAATAGTGATATGCACAATATAAATACACGCAAGAGGGATAAACTCCGTGTCCCTGTGACTAGACTGCACAAAACTAGTAACTCTTTTGTGGGGCAAAGTATACGCCTTTTCAATAAACTACCATTAAAAATGTGTGAACTACCATTTTTAAGTTTTAAGGCAAGCATCAAACAGAAACTTTGTGAAAAAGCATATTATAGTGTAACTGAGTATATTGATGATAGCCAAACAGGGCAATGAGTTGCTCACTCTTCCATTGAAATGTACTTAAGCAACCCTATGTATATAGAAGGGACACATGTAAAAAAAAAAAAAAAAAACCGGGGAGTTTGTTTCGCCGTTTCTTCTCCTGACAGGCTTACTTTTGGAAACGGTAGTAAATTAACTTAAGTTAACGTAAGAAAAATGACGTTCAATAAGTGTTCCAAGTGTCCCTTATATTGAATAAAACTTTTTGATTTTGATTTGATTTGATTTGTTTGTTCTGGTAAAATTTCTGAAACGGCTGACCCGATTTTAACAAGATTTTCACTGGCAGATTGCTGATTACAAGGAGTAACCTAGGGTACTTTCATCTAAGAAAGATAACTATTATTGTTTAATTATATTATGGGTACGCGGGCACTGAGTTAGTCCATCATATGTGAATTTGAACACAAATATTGCTGTCTCAACTTTAAATATTTACATTAAAATCGACATTTCCATGCAAAATAGTTTGGCAATGCATAGTTCTTTAAAACTACGTTACGGTCGTTGGCGGATTTATAGCTAAAAAATCATATTTAGAGATAGTACAGAAAAAGCAAGGTATTTTGTACATATGCTCACGCCTGTATTCCCCGAAGGGGTAGGCAGAGATGTTGTAACAACAACACCAACTTTTCACCGAAGAAGATGAAGTGCCAACGTGACAGATGATGAGTCTATCGCCGTCTAAGGCAGTATACATACTTCTTTGAATTACTTCTCAGACATGGAAGTTTCCTCACGATGTTTTCCTTCACCGTAAAACACGTGGTGGAAATCACTGCACATAATTGGCAGCGATTGCTTAACCCTGAGGCCACCACGGCTCAGGTATTTTTTATTCTAGATTCTAAAAAAACATAGCTCAATTTTAAGGGAGGGTCAGTCGCTAGTGATCTATACAAGGTATCATAATTACAAACATCAACATAATCAAAGACACTGTTAAATCTAAAAATATTGGAATATATATTGGAAGTTGCATTTTGTTTATTACGATACAAACAAATCCCCCAACTTGAGAATTTTCAATATTACTGTTATTCCCCAAAGGTGGTTACGTTCGTACATACTTTTCAATTTTAAAATACACAAAAGCAATTTGTATTCATCAAACTGCATCGGAACTGAATCAGGAGTCATATTTGCACAACAATATGAACAGTAACAAAACAATTTCAACTACGGCAACATTCAACACGCTCCCACGCACACTAAAAGAGAAATCATTTATTTCGACTACTGAAAAACGCCCGCTTGAACGCTATTGGATAGTTCTCCTAAAGGCTTTCCTTTATATTTATTGCCATCATTTTACCAAACAATACTGCCTTTACAAACTTAATACAACGGGTCCTTAACTAGCTTCACGCCCTTAAACCAACTGAATAGAGTTTAAAATACAATGGAATTAAGGTTGAAAATAGAAATCAAGTTTATGCATATTTGGCCGCCTGCCACGTAGTATTGCTAGCAAAAAAATTCGACCGCCGCAAATAAAAGGTTTGACTCGAATGTTTAGTAACTTTGTTCCGGCATGTAGGAAGTTTTCGGGCAATATTTTAATATTACAATGGCAACATACGAATTGGAAAGAGTAATGTAAAGTATGAATAATGGATGTTTAATTTATACTACTCCAGCAACCTGCCTTCGCTTCACTTTGGGTTACGATTTTCATAAAATGGTCACTTTTCTCTACTATTTAAATTTCATATGAATTTTTATAGCTATTTATACAGAAGAAAAAGGAACAGTTGTCTCCTAGAAGTTGTAGGGTTTTATGAATATATCACTATGTTGAAGTCGTAAAATATCTAGCTCTAACGATAACGTAGTTATAGACTATGGTTGCTAAGGGCCGAAGAGCTCGCGGCCTTAAGCGATTGAGTGAACGCGTGGCCGCGCTTACCTACATTACATACGCGGAATTTAAACTTGTTAAATTAAGGAGAAGATTAATGGTTACGAAAAATGGTTTTATGGGATTATTTCAGGAACAATTAGTGGCAGAAAAAAATAAAAACGTAATTAGATTTCTCGTGAAAACTACGTTACCGCAGATTTTTATGCGAAAATAAGGTCATGAAATGGTAAGCATTGTACATAAATTACTCGAAAACGGAAGAAGATATTTTTATCATAATAATTTTATTTGCATCCTAAAATTATACATTATCACATATTTTAACAGCTGTCCTATTTTCCCTTCCACTCTGTATAGTTGATATCAAGATCCGTAACGTAATAATCATTTTATTTGGAAATCTAAATTATTTAAAGATAAGTCGTATAATATTCAAGTCGGAACAATATTGTTTCGTTTTGTTCGTTTATGTAATACTAGCCCACTGGCTGTTATACATTGATCTTAGTATTTTCATTATCCTTACAAAATTTTAATACATTTTATCTACCCTAAAAATGCTAAACAACCCAAAATGACCACGCATCCCCATATATCTATGTTATCGCATATAAAATATGCAGTGTCGCTTATCGCATTATAAAATTTATTTGTAATGGCAGCCCCAAAACGCCCAATTCCACCGTAATAATTCAAATCTGGAACGTAAATAGAACTGTTTAGCGACAATAAAGGGGGAATTAAAAAAGTATTATGCAACGGTTATGTTACGAGTATTAATTGTGTATTGTTTGAAGTGGTACGGTCACGCGATGTGTGTCTTCAGGAGTGTGGACTCGCCCTTATTGTTTATAAAAGGGGATAATTGTTTTAAATGTGTAGTCTTGTTGTATACCAGCACATATATACCGAATACCATCTATGTACGCGTACGAAGATTTTAAGAGCCGTGGCGGCCTCGGGGTTTGAGCCTACACAAGCGACGCAAGTTCAAATCCCAGCGAGGCCTGTACCAATGAGTTTTTCTAAAAACTTATACATACATATGCTCACGCCCCAAAGGGGTAGCAGATATGTTGTGATAACAAATTTTTACAACATTTTTTAATAAATCAGTCCGTAATTTCACATCAAGTGCTTTCCGGTGACGGAAAACATCGTGAGAAAACCTGCATATGTCTGAGAAGTAAGTCAAAGACGTATGTATAGTGCCTGAGACGGCGATGGACTTACTATTTTAAGACATGAATAACTTGAGTTTAATATTATTTTGTAAATTCCTTGTTGTTATTTAGAAGTCCCATGTAATTTGCCTATTGCCATTGCCACCCGGGCACTAATCCAGACTCTGGACTACTGCTGGAAAACCCAATATTACTTTGCCCGACCCGTTGATCGAACACAGGACCGTGTGTTCCGAAGTGTTGCGACTACACGACCAATGAGGCAATTTATTAGTATGTTCCATAATTTTAATGTTCAAAAGAAAATTAAGCCTCGTATTTTGTAAATAGCTCAATATAACATTCCTATTTCTTCCTATTTGAATTATTATTGAATGCTTTCCAATACGCAACGCAAACCACCTCAGCAGTAACGAAATACATTCTCCAAGTATCGACTATCGGATACTATCGGCAGACGGTATCGTTGATTTCACGGACCGACGGGCACGACGAAAACAATATAGAAAAGGTCGACTTGACATTTGATGAAATGCCCCGCCAACCGTGTGCAAACCTTATAAGACGTAGGTATATCAACGTTTTACTCTGTCGTAAGTTAAGGTGATGTTAAATCCAGCCATGGAAAAGCAAATATTGAATTTTTTTTCCAATACCACGTTGTCACTTTGCATAGCTGCTGAGGCTATTTCCAATTCATTAATCGTATTTGGAAATAAGCTATTTCTTAATATTTTTTCAATACAAGTTTAATGAAAATTAAAGAAAAAAATATTTTGAGCAAACCCTTTCATTCGACAGCAGAAAAAAAATTGTCCGCCATCCTGGATGATCTGCCATATTGGAATCAGCAGCCGCGTTATTCACTAAGGATCCTCAGCGTCGCACTCGTAGTCGAGTGTCGGTCTTACAGAAACAACATTGAACCTTATCTACTATATATTATGTATCAATTTCGTTTGATTTAAACCAACGCTCGTCGTCAACGTTGAGATACCTTAGTGATAAAGTGGAGAATAACGTCACATAGCCAACCATGCATTGTCATTCAAAATAAGCCAAATTTATGCTCAATCCGCTTAAGATATGTTGCCAGATTCTAGCCGGTCAAGCATACACATATAAACGTTATATGTACATACATACATACATATGCTCACCTCAATACAATACCACCTGTATTCCCCGAAGGCAGAGGTGTTGTTATCACAACGCCCACATTTCACCGAATTTGATTAAGTGCCAACGTGACAGATGGTGAGTCTATCGCCGTCTCAGGCACTATACATACGTCTTTGAATTACTTCTCAGAAATATGCAGGTTTCCTCACGATATTTTCCTTCACCGTAAAGCACGTGGTGTGAAATCACTGTACATAAGTTTTTTTTAGAAAAACTCATTGGTACAGGCCCCGCTGGGATTCGAACTTGCGTCGCTTGCGTAGCAGGCAACTGCTCAAACCCCGAGGCCACCACGGCTCACTTATATGTACAAGTTAATAAAAAGCTTGTTATAAAATAGACAGGTTCGGCAAAGCGTGATGTTCAAACTCAAACCCAAAAATACAATAAATATGCACACGCCATTCCAAAAAGGGTCACCGAAAGTGTAAGCAGAGATTTCACCGAATACGATTAAGTGCCAACGTGACAGAGGATGAGTCCATCATCATCTAAGGCACTATACATACGTATTTGAATTAATTCTCAGACATATACACTGCACATAAGTCTTTAGAAAAACTCATTGGTACAGGCCCCGCTGGGATTCGATCTTGCGATGCTTGCGTTAAAAACTTTTTTTATGGACGGAATATCTCATTTCCTCACTTGTAGCATATAATATTGTTCCTTGTTACATCCAGTCTTCGTGCTAGCGTGCAAGCGGTTGCGTGCTTCCCTATTGCGTCGGACTATTAACATTCTTGTACGGATTGTTTGGTCAACTGTATTCGGCTGGCTTACTAGGTGAGGGTACAATCAGGTGGAAATTATTTTCAAACTAGCTGTGCCCATGTAAACTTAATTTTATAGGGAGATTTTTTCACGGAACCCTAATTTAAAAAAGTATTCTACGTTACTCCTAGTAACATCAACTAACTGTCAGTGAAAGTTCCGTAGAAATCGGTACATACTTTTCAGAGTTTACCCAGAACAAACAAACAGACAGACTGAGAAAATGTAAAAAAAAATGATTTCTTATGTATGTAGGTACCTTATATAATTTCATGTGCATTAAGTGAAATTATTTTAATTTGAAATTAAAAACAGACACTTCATTTTTATTTATCTGTATGTATAGATTATTTGGGATATAGGTAGTCCTATGTCCTTCTACTGGTCATAAGCTCTCCACCAATTTTCAGCCAAATCGGTTCAGCCGTTCTTAAGTCTTAAATATTGTAACTAACACTACTTTTATTTATATATATATGAAGTAAACTTGGTGGCCCGCTAACATCGTCAAAGCAGTCCTACTTACTTCTTAACTTTGATGAAATTAAACGTCAAGGCTAAGAAGTTCTTCATACCCTCTGCTTAAATCGTCGATGGCCCCTTTGTATCTCCATGTGCAACTGACAGTACTACAATTAAAACAATTCACTCCAATCTCTTGCTTTCAGTTTGAATACCTGAAATAAAAATAGCATACCCCTAAAAAATATTACATACTTCTGGTCTACACTGTCTTTAATTGCCAATTTCCTGAGACCAGAGCCAGCTCTTTGTTATATATCTTATATATCTATACATACATACAGATAAATAACATTGAAGTGTCTGTAAGTAATTCCAAAATAACAACTTTTCACTAAATGAATATGTAAGTTAATACGGCACTAACTTAAAGAAAACTGTCTGTCTGTTTGTTCCGGCTTATCTCCAATATGGTTAGACTGATTTTAACGGGACTTTCACTGGCAGATAGTTAACAGTACAATGAGTAACTTAGTCTAATTATATTAAAAAATAAAACATTAGGGTTCAGCAGATCGCCCGTGAAATTAACACCAAGCGGGTAAAAATGTGTAATATTCGAACAACGCATTCAAATTTCACTATTAAACATATTCATTCCCAACACACGTACAGCATAGGAGCATCTGCAGAATTCAGAAACAGACAACAGGATCTCAACGTACATTTTTCCGATAGCTAAACTAAGAATTTTCAATTTTAAGCCCCCCAGAGGCGGTGGCATTAAAATAAAATACGGCCTGTGTCGTCAGTCGACACGTAAACGCCATCCATCACTCGCTCGTGTGCAACCCCACTGGATGCAAGGCAGACGAGCCACGACAAAGTTGCTGAGTGTTTTATGTTCGACAAAGTTTAGTTTGGGAAATGGAGTTGGATTTAAAAAGTGGAACTACAAAATTTAAAAGATTTCATCTTCGTCGTATCTGTACTAGGAGGAGTAGGAGGTTGACACGTTTGTGATGATGATGGAGTTGTTGAATAACGATATAAAATTTAGAAAAGCGTATATTATTCTCTTCTACGAGACTACACATAAGCTTTTTGCCTAAAGCTATATGTGCGTAACATACGAAATGTTTACAATTATTATATTTTCATTTATTTGATAATAGGTATTTATTACACCAATATTTAGAAGCATAGAATGTATAATAAACTGTCAATTTATAAATCATTTTAAATACAATTATGAGTTACATAGCATGCTACGGTCATGAAGGACTTCGAAAATTCTATCGCCCGTCTACCTCCACCTTGAACCAACCTTGTATTGACGCGGAGCGAATTTTTGAAAAATGTAAAAAGGTCACTGGAGACGGCACGTACTCTTCATTTATTTCCGGTTCGACTTCTCTCACGCCGACCTCTGGGAGAGTGACGGTGGACAGAATAAATGCCTTACGTTTCAATTAAATAAGACATTTTTAAGAGGCAGAATCTTTTAATTTAAAAACCAATAACGATTGCTTAATACCCTAAGGTTTTTATATGATTTGACTGTGGCGATTTCGTTGGCGTATTAGGGTGCCATGAAAAGAGTTGATCCGCCATCTTCGAAATTCAATATTTTATCAATATTGTAAATTTTTAAATCACACACTAATCAAATATAATATTTTTTCGAACTTGCGTCGCTTGCGGAGTAGGCGTCTGCTCAAACCTCGCGACCACCACAGCTCTACCCATCTAGCGGGGCTTGTGTTTTTTAAAAACTAATATGCAGTGATTTCACATCACGTGCTTTGAAGGAAACCAGCATATAGGCCCCGCTGGGATTCGAACTTGCTTTGCTTATATAGCAGGCATACTGCTCAAACCCTAAGACCACCGGGGCTCCATTTTTTTTGTTTTTCTTATTTAAAATTATCTTTTGTGTTTGGCAGGACATCAACAGCAAAATGCAGCGGTGGCTCACCTCACCGCGAGCGACGACGACGAGACGACGAAGGGACGACACTGAGTGGGTTTGCTGCAGCTTTGCACAGAACACCGCCTCCGCCACCACCGGCCTTGCTGCGAAGACTTGGCGTCAAGGAACCCACTGGGGTTGGGAAGGTAAGACGATTCCTGATCCTTGAAGATTAAGAGAGGCAGGGCACAGCGGGATTTCCCGTTCGATATTCGGAGCTGCCTGAGTCTGGACTCGACCTTCACTTTACGCTACCTTTCAGTAGTGTCATGCCCCTGTGGTAAGCAGTGCGCAATGGAGGGGAGGATTAGGAGTGAGGTCTCTGTGTAAGCAATAGTTATGACGCAATTCATCGTGCGAGACACTCTTACAAATCCTACTTGTTACAAGAATTCATAGGCTGCAGTAGCCGCTAACAGTATTAGTAGTATAATATTCTATTAGTAACTGGTATTAACTATTTAAGTGTGAAAATATACGTTTTAGAACTATATAAATTCCTTTATTTCTAACTACTTTATAGATCTTCAAAACAAATTCATGTCACAAATTCCTGATGGGATAAACGATTCTAACATAAGACATAAGGATGCTTATATCTATAGATTACTGACTGACTGTGAATTACAAATTTGACATCAATCATAATTCCAATAAATAGAAGTCAATTTAAAAATCGAACATACATTTACTGCAACAACTGCACAGATTACATCGCTTTAAAGCGCCTCCGTCGTTAAAGGGCAGCTCATTAGCGCAAGATCATCGCTGTCTCATTAGACGCAACCAATTAGCGAGGTCCGGCTTAAAGCGCTCTTTAATCATTGCCTGTCGTGACAAGAGCCCATTAAAGTTCGCAACTTATAGCTGTTTTACTTTTAAAGGGTGCTCGATTATTGTCTGCGACTAAATTGGAAATCTCTGTCTGTCTGGAGTCGCGAAGAAAATGCTCTTCATATTTTTGCAAATTTCCTTAAGCTTACGTTCGTGAAATTCTAATCGAGATTTCATATTTCTCATATATTTTAAGCATGCTGTATGCATTTTCGGATGTTATTGAGTATTATTATTTTTTGTTATTTATAACTAGCTGCCCTGCGGTTTTACCCGCGTAGATTTAATTTAATTCGCGCGAAAGCATAAATGTTTTTTTTAAATCAAAGTATCCTACCTAATATTAGGTACCTGCCAGTGAAAGTCCCGTTAAAATCGGTCTAGGCGCTTCAGAGATTACTCGGAACAAACAGACAGACAGTTATTTTTTTTGTAAATTAGTGAAGTCGATACCGTATATACTTTCATCTGCATTTAGTGAAAAGCTGTTATTTTTTAAATTACAAAGAGATATTTCAATTTTATATATCTGTATGTATAGAAGATTTGAGAATTTGTGGAAGTCAGTAGGCCTACTTAATTTATTTAAATTTCAAATTAAAAAGTTAAAGTGACGGATGGATAGTATTAACATATTGTAATAATGATTATTCTGAATGATAAATAAATTATTATTAAACCAGTTCAAATTACGCATATTACTAAACTGAGTGTCGTTAATCTTCCAAACACTTCCAAAAACTAGCGTAAGCGTCGAACTAACTTGGTCCCATTTTAGCAAACTCAATTACGTCATTTGTCTTAACCAGTCGAATGCTATCGCTTGGTCTGCGAGACCGGGTACTTCGGTACGTGATCGACCGATAGACCGCTAATGTCATAAGACAGTCGTCTAACGAGGTGCACTGTCGGCATTACAGCCGGAATCCCTCGCCAAATACGAAATACACGGCTATTGGCAGTCTGCATTGAAATTGTTCGGATAGTAATGAAATTGGAATACAGTATAATTATTATAATCTATAGTTCTAATCTATACATACATATGCATATATACAGAAAAATAAAATTGAAGTGCCTGTTTGCAATTCCTAAATTACACTTTTTGATTAATTACATATAAAAATACTGTAAACACGATAAAATAAAAGCGATAATTTTTTTTTTTAATTTCCTCTTACCGTATGTCTGTTTTTTCCGGGTAATCTCCAAAAAGGTTAGACTAATTTGAGCGGGACTTTCGCTGTCGGGTAGCTGATGTTACTAGGAGTAACTTAGGCCACTAGTAACTAAAAAAAATTATTGGGTTCCGCGGGCCACTTATAAAATTATGACTACGTGGGTGAAAGCGCGGGGCACAACTAGTATGTTAATAAAATTGCTGGTTGAATAAAATTTTGTTGTGATATTTTGCTAGAGAAAGTAGTTTTCCGAGCATTTCACCAGTCCAAACTATTTCTATGATATTGGCTATAAATAAATAATTTGGAATTTGACTGCCAGTAATATGGATATATTATAAATAAAGAGTACTAATATTTCGCAAATCTTCAGCTAAAGAGCAATGTTAAGTGATTAAATCCACGCTTTATTAAATAGAGTAAAACCGGCAACGAAAGCATCCAATTACAAGTCTTTTAACACTGTTGAGCTCATTACACCGTCTCGTTTATTTTGTTATTTACGCGACGGCAATTACCGCGGCGGTGGCTGGGTTAATGTGATAAGTGAGTGACGTACAAGATGCAGGTGTGGCGTTGAGATTTTTATTTTATTTTGTATCAAAATTGAATCTTGCAGTGATTTGTTTTTCTTCGCCACATTTAAGGGCAAAAAAAACTTTTCTGCAATACGTCTGAGAAAAAAAATTATAGTTTACACAAGTACATACACTTCGGGGAGAACTAGTTGTACTCCCCGAAGGGGTAGGCAAACGTGTTGCAATATCAACACCCACTTTTCACCAAAGACTGAATGCCAACGTGATACATACGTCCCTGAATTATTTCTCAGATATATGCAGGTTTCTTCATGATGTTTTTCTTCACCGTAAAGCACGTGATGTAAAATCACTGTTCATATTTTTTTTAGAAAACCCATTGGTACAGATCCCGCTGGGATGCGAACTTGCGTCCCTTGCGTAGCAGGTGACTGATCAAACCCCAAGGCCACCATGGCTCTACGGCACAAGTAATGTTGACCCCTAAATGTCTTCGATGAATTCCTATGTAAACTCTGTATTGTATGTGTTGTGTACAGCTGAGAACCCACATTGAAATATTTACGTTCTTTAAAACGTTTGAAAAATACAATTCCAAATATAAAAAATAACCGGCGCCCTAGTTCGTAATACTAGAGTGAAATTTGCAATTCAAAGAGTTCGAATGGAATGGAATGACGACGCTTCGGGACAAAAAGTGCCAGCGAGCACTGACAGGGTTAAGATAACAATATATAGAACGCTGTTCGAGTCACATTTTAGTTTGTGCAAAGTCCAAATATATTTCTAACTGTGAAGAGAATCGTTCCGTCTTTTCGTCCCCATTATTATGTCGTTTATAGTGTATCCTGCCGCGTTATTCTATAACGATTCTCAGCGTCGAACTCAACGATCGATCAACATTTGGATCCTAGGAAATTGATACATAATACATACACGATAAAGTTCAACCTCGTAACTTTGAAAACAACACGCGACGTCGAGTGCGACGCTGAAAACCTAACAGAATAACACGACTGAATGCCACATTTTACACTGAAAAATAAAGACAAATAAAAAATGGATAAATGGTATATGTCTTAGATATATTGCGATACTTAACAGGCTTGAAATCTATCAGTCTCTGGTATATAGTCTAGTCGTGTTAGTTACACTATTTATAACTCCAGAACGGCTGAACCGATTTGGCCCAAAATTTGGTGGGGAGTTAGCTGAAAACCAGGAGGAAGATATAGGATATTATATCCCGAAATATCTATATATACAGATAAATAAAAAATAAGTATCAGATTTTCACTTAATGCAAATGAAAGTATATAAATTACATTTAAGTCCCGGCGGTAGCATGTATAATCCTGTAAAATCATGTAATTCTGACGACTTGAAAGTACTTTGTTTAAAAGTCATAAATAAATATCTTTATTTGATCTAATCAAATTCAAATGTATTGAATTTATCTACTTAAACCTTTTTAAACTTAATTATTACCACAATAAGGCTGCTTTTATAACAAAGCACGTAGTAAATTCTCCACGTATAATATAGTTGCGTAACAAAAGTGTCTGTAAATTAAGTATTGCGTGTCGAAACAATCTCCCGCATTATTAGGGTTTAATGTTATTACCCCGGCCTCCCGGGACTGGCTGGCGTACACCGGCCTTACACTGGGTATTGGACGGGGCATATCTATACTTATAAAATTGGAAGTCTGACATACTGACGGACTGATATATAAGACTAATAAAATAAAGAATTTGCATTATTTTGCTGTGTCATATCGGATGAAAGCACTGTGCTTTTGATGCTATTATAATGAATTCCTTTGTTTTTTATGCAAACATATTTGCTTTTGGTGTAAATATGTATTTCATAGAGCCGTGGTGGCCTTGAGGTTTGAGCAGTCGCCTGCGGGGCCTGTACCAATTAGTTTTTCTAAAAAAACTTATGTACAGTGATTTCACACCACGTGTTTTTACGGTGTAACCTGCGTGTTACTAAGAAGTAATTCAATGACGTATGTATACTGTCTGAGACGGCGATGGACTCACCATCTGTCACGTTGGCACTTAATCATCTTCGGAGAAAAGTGGGTATTGTGATTACAACACCTCTGCCTACCCCTTCGGGGAATACAGGCGTGAGCATATGTATATGCATGTATTTCATTGATTTTGGCAGCTTAAGATTGTCCAATGTAAAATATAGGTATTCGCTTAACGAACTTGTGTAACAGGAATGTGGATCGACTGGTATTCGTTTTTTTTTCAGAAGCTCCTTAACTAAGGGAGAAAAGTTTAATAGTGGATAAAAGCCAGCAGAGTATTAAAATGGAGAAATTTTAAAGTCCGCCAGCAAAGTTTCCTAGTTCACTGTAGAGTAAGAACAATGTTGATACTTAGAAATTAATGAGATGTTACTTCTCATCGCAATATTTTTTTCCTGCAAAGATCAACGTATTCATTCAGTAATAGAAAGAGCCAGTAGTTACCTTCCCCTCTAGCGTTCTGTCAATTTGTAGTGGCCAATGGAACGACGGTCGCTGCCCGTGGGATTAAACTCCTTATTGATTATTGGACCCTTTTTTATTAGATTTGGTCTAAGTGAAAAGCGGGAAACGTTTTCATTGATATTTAAAAATTATTACATACTAGAGGTCGTCACGCGGTTTCACCCGAATTGTTCCCGTTTCCTTGGGAGTACAGGGATAGAATACAGCCTATATTAATTAGTGATAATGTAGTTTTTAATTTAATTTAAATGGTGAAAGAATTTTAAAAATCGGTAGAATACCTTTTGAAGCATTTCGTTTAAAACATACATACAAATCTTTCCTCTTTATAATATTAGTATAGACATACATTATGTTCACGTCTGTATGTACGTCTGTTCACGGCCGTGGTGGATTTAGGGTTTGAGCAGTGGCCTGCTACGCAAGCGACGCAAGTTCGAATCCCAGCGGGGCCTGTACCAATGAGTATTTCTATAGGTACGTAAGTATGTGCTGTCATTTCACACCACGTGCTTTACGGTGAAGAAAATATCGTGAGGAAATGCATGTCTGAGAAGTAATTCAAAGACTTACCATCTGTCACGTTGGCACTGAATCATCCTAGGTGTAAAGTGGGTGTTGTTATTACAACATCTTTTCCCTGCCTCTTCGGGGAATACAGGCGTAGGCATATGGAACAGGTGCTTCTTGAATCTGTAACCTCTCCTTCGTATTCTGCCAAATTACATCACAAGAATACTATAAATGCGAAATTCCGTGCGAGTTTAATACGCAGGCGATATCGTCAACGTTAAATCATGTTTGAACCTACACTTGGGTCTCAGGATCACGTCTCATATAATGAAGCTTAGTCTATCTCGTATTCACGTTGCATTTCAAAGACAATTTCCTACTAAATAAAATCCGCACAAAATTACTTATAACAGGAAACAGAACCTCATAATTCCGCTCCTCCTTTCACTGACGGCCAAAGCTCAGACCATCCTTCAAGTATATATGATTTATACAACCTCCGTTATTGATACAAACAGACCCTACAAACCTACTGCCTTTGATGTGCACGTGATGCATCCCAATATTTTGTTTCTATATTAATGTTTTTCTTTTTCTTTCGTTTTGTTTTATAAAGGTTTTCATGTGTGGTGATTTGATTATGTTGTCTTTAGGGATTGTGAGGTGACACGTGGTTCTGATGTGATATTTTTTATATCGAGGTTGGTTATCTACGGTATGTACGTTTATTTCCTAGGTTATATAGGTAGTTTTATGTTTCGATATCATAGTAACGAAAAAAGTATCGTATTTTGTCGGACCTATAGAAGGTAGTGTTAATTTTTTTTATAATATTTTTTCATTGAATTGACGTATGTAGTGTCTGAGACGGCGATGGACTCACCATCTGTCTCGTTGGCACTTAATCATCTTCGGTGAAAAGTGGGTGCTGATTACAACACCTCTGCCTCCTTCCCTCCTAGCCCTTCGGGGAATACAGGCGTGAGCATATGTATGTATGTTCATTGAATCAGTATCACTGGGTTTTTGGTTTTCTTTGGATCGTTTTTCTAGTCAAATGTTTTCATCATTAAAAATTGTAAAATATACATATATATTTCAAAAGAGCAATAACTCACACAGGACAGGTTATTCTCAGTAACAACAACCTTCCAAGATTGTATTTACTCAATATATTTAATACGTTATTTTGACGGTAAAAAGTAATTATATTTAAATCACTAATTATGAATGCCTCAGGTTAGTTCTACTTGCGATAAGTTCAACGTAAATAAACTCTGATAATATTACATTAAAGTCCAATTTTCATTTCGAGATAACTAACAAAGACCGAACAATTTTATTACTGAGCAAAATTAAATGTTCACACAATTTATTCAAACTGGTAGCGCTCTGGAACTAACGAGACATCAAACGAATACAAAGCATTCTTATAACCAGGTTAAAACTCAATATTATACAGCGTTAGGCTTAGGTAAGCCAGGTTTTTATCGAGTTACCCGGGAATATACGGGTAAACTTTCCAGATAAAGCGCTGCGTTCATTTGCAGTCCCTTAGGTTAATTTCAAATTTAAAAGAAAGTAGATTTATTGTAAATCTTTGTGTTCTTTGTTCGAAGGTTTTATTTTCTCAAAGTATGAAGATCTTACAAGTTTAATTTAGGGTAAGTGTTCATGTGGGGTTTGAAGATAATGATGACCACTCTCTGGCTCATTTTAAATATGTTTTTGCCCTTAATATTAACCTTCTCATCACACATGTAAATACAGTTGAAGTGTCTGTTTGAAATTCCAAATTAACAGTTTTTCACGAAATGCATGTGAATGTTTATACGGTACTTAAAAAAAATATTAAAAAACAATATCTGCTGTTTTGTTCCGGTTAAAACGATTTTAACAGAAATTTCACGGGCAGAATGCTGATGTTATAAACTTAGGCATACTGTTTTAAATTACAAACAAATACTTCAATTTATTTATTTATATACATTAGATGCTAACGTTTATGTATATTTACTACGTGCAAAAAAATCGTAAATTCCACTCATATGTTCGAATTTGTTCATCAGAATAACAACTGCTTTTATGACGCTGCAACCTGTCAATACAAAAACGAGTAGAATTTACGCAGTTATCAAAAACTCATTCCAAAAACCCTTAAATGTCCCACTACCCGGTAGTAACTCTCTCAGGCTTAATAGCGATGAAAACTTAATTACAGAATACGACCGTCGCTTCGTATCACTAGTGAACATGATGAGCTCAAACTTGGTTTAGAGGTAATATTGGTATAAACATGGTTTAGAGGTAATTTACGACGCTTAAGGGACCTCTGGAGGCGTGCTCTGATAGTGGAAGGAGCTGTACCCATAGATTATGAGCCCATCGCCGTCATAGGAACATTTTTTTTTTTTATTTAACCTTCCTGCAATAAATATCAGTGATTAGTGCGAGATTTCTTAAAATCGCCGTTACAAGTTATCGCGTCGACGTAAACGCATATTTGTATAGGATCACAGTAGTACTATTTTTGGGCCGACAAACGGCGCTGTTGCGATCCTATACAAATCTGCGTTTACGTCGACGCGATGACTTGTAACGGCGGCAATGAAAAACTCGCACTAGACCCTCGGAAGCATGATTTTATGCAAAACATTATTAAGCAGATTTTCTCATGTCAACACACTAGAAAAACACAGTGGTGCAGAGCGCTGAGATTTGTACTTGCGTCGCTTGCGTAGCAGGTGACTACTAAAACCATTCAGTCACTTAATTCTAATCACCCAGATAAAAGAGCCATGGTGCCCATGGGGTTTGAACAGTTACTGGCTACGCAAACGACGCAAGTTCGAATCCCAGCGGGGCCTGTCTATACCCATTTTATAAAGCTGACGAGTTTATTTGTTTAATTGGGCGTTAACCTCAGGAACTACTGTGTTTTAAAGAACATTTATTTTCTCAAAAATGACTTATATAAAAGTAAAAAAATAACAGCGGGGCCTGTATCAATGAGTTTTCCTAAAAACTTATGTGCAGTGATTTCACGCAACGTGCTTTACGGTGAAGGAAATCTACATATATCTGAGAAGTAATTAAAAGACGTATGTATAGTGCTGAGACGGCGATAGAGTCACCATCTGTCACATTGACACTTAATCATTGTAAAGTGGGTGCTGTTGTTACAGCACCTCGGCCTCTTCGGGGAATATGGGCGTAAGAATATGTATGTATGAAATAGATAATTTGTATGAGATTACTACCTTTTATGAGCAAGACAGCCTACGTAGTTCTCTTAAGCTTCCACGTAAAACCTTGTGTTTTTCGAATTTGCATGCTTGGCACTCAGCCAACGTTTACCGTTCCGCACACTTGGCTACATATGAATATGTAATATTCACAAGTTTACAAGACAAAAATATTATTCTATTCTACGCTTGTACATGAAGCTATGAGCTGAATTATTTAATAGTGTTGCACTGCGGAAACAGTGCAACGTCATTTGTTACAGAAAAAGGCTATCTCGTGTGAGCGAGACGGAAAAAACAGCATAGCGAGGTATTCCCTTGATTTGAACTTGTTAGTATTTTCTTTCTTTGTAAGCATCTACTCAAACATAACCACTGTCTTTATGAAGGTGTTCCACTCGACTTGCGTCGCTTTCGAAAACTAAATTTTTCTGGGAAAAAGAGTATTCTGTTTTCAACTTAATTTTAGGTTATTACCAAACATCTGTGTACCAAATTTCATTCAAATCCATTCAGTTTATCAACAAAACATCCAAACCATGAGATTTATTATATGAGAAGAATCTAGGTTAATTCCAGAGGTCAAAAGTCCAAAGTCTGAATACACCTACTATAAAAAAATATGCTAGGAAGATCGTTGCTTCATACTTAACCCTAGTAAGCTTAGTCTATTTTCATCTAGCCATTACGTTGTTGGTTACGTGGTTTGTGCTAAATGCTTTTACAAAGGTGTACGTAACCTGTAACATTCCAGACTCAGGGTTATATTACGTATCGCATTAGACATTGTGCAGTTGTGGATAGCATATTGCTACTGCTATCTAAATACCCTGGTAACAATGGATATTCTCAATAGAATATAGGTACCGTCATCAGAGATATGAATATCACAGCAAAACAATGGGGGTAACTGCGCATATATTATATTCGCGTCGCGCCAACCCGAGTAACTCAAAAATACCGCACATTCAAGGTCAGCGTACTGTACTAGCGTAATCAGCAAGATGCCTACCCAGAAAGGTCAGACGATTAGATACCAACATGACGCATTGTGCTAACTCACCATATATATCACACTCACGTCATGCCGAACACCGAAAGAGTCCCCGAAGGTAAGCAAAGTTACAACAACACCCACTTTTAACCGAAGATTAAGTGCCAGCGTGACAGATGGTAAGTCAATCGCCACCTCATACATACACACGTCTATGAATCTCTTCATAGTCTTTCTTTACCATCAAGCTTGTACCAATTCTCAATTTCCATTCAGCAACCTGTCACAAACAGTCTGCGATTTCCCTAATACGCCCGTAGCGAAGTGTAAACAACAGGCTACGACCTAGCCAGTTTGTCACTAGTGTTTTTATAGCTCGTTTCGTGTCTGCACACAGTTTTTGTTGGCCTCTTTAGCATGCCGTTCGATATTGTTATCAAGCTTTCGACTGCGGTCCGTTTGACTGTGGCCCGCTTTTTGTAACTAAAGGATTGCTTAAACGGCCGGGTATTTACGCAAAATAATGCCGTATAGCGGTTCACTTAAAGTTGTTATTTAAATAAGATTATTTTGCACTTATTTATAGAGAGTATATGATAGCCTAAGTCTGAAATTCAATGACACTCTTGCCTCGTTATTCAGTAAGGTTTCTCAGCTTTGTAATCAAAGTAGAGTGTCAGTTGATGATTAAAGATTCAAAATTGAGCTTTTTTGTCTATGTATTGTATTATGTGTCATTTTTCTAAGATTGAAACCGACGCTAGAAGTCGAGTTCGAAGCAAAGACATTTTACAGAATAACGCGGCTGTACTACTAACGCTTTTGCGAGGTAAAGAAACGTTCGAACCTTTTCTAAATAAAATTTTAATATGGAAAATGACGCATGCATGTCCATTAAGTCCTTTCGACACAAACGAATAGTTTAAAAATAAATATTTTTTGAGAAAATTCAATAAATCTATCAGCTGAGATCTACCGGGTTATAAGCACACTAATTCACCACTGCCCTCGAATTATCATCATCTCCCTGGCCGTATCCCATACATTGTTGCAGTCGGCACTTGGTTCAACCTGATCACCTGATTGTTACACAAAGCGACTGAGGAAAATCTGTGATTTGGGCTAAACCAGTGGTCAGGCTATTTTAGGCCTCGAACTGTCATACTTACATACAAAAATCTATTTAAACAAAACTCTGTCTAGCAGGTAGTATATAGTAAAAAAATTAAACTAAAAGTCAAAACTGACACCTAACTAATATCGTACATATCTATAAATTGATTCTAGGAAGTTGAACCGCAATATCAAATCAACGCACGTCAAATCTACGCACTATACATCTACCAGTATATCTGACCTCTCATTCTACACTGAGCTTATACAATGCAAGGCCACATACACTGGATACGTATAGCTTGATGCGCACATGTATATACACACTAGAGTGTGTATATATTAGAATATTGATGTTTGTTTGTTTGTATAAGGAATTCCTCTCTTTTCGTAATTATTACTCTGACCTGACACTGTTTTCCGAGAACTCCAAACCTTAATAGCGTTTACAGGTTTTTAATGTAAGCATATAGTGTGTCGAAGTTTTAAATAAATATTACATAATGTTTTGAATAACTTTGCCGTAATATTCTGGAACGGTAAATAAATAGATTTTTACAAAATTATCTATTCTAAAGCCCATCTTGGATAGCGTACAGTCTTGAGAAAAAGTCTCCATAATATTATGATTAGATTGTGCTCAATTGCATTGATGATGATGATGGTGGCATATGAAGCCTATCTTCGCGATGAAGCTCCGTGCACACTGAGGGCCATTCCCATAATTATAAGGTATATCAGCAGGTGGTTAAGCCTTTAGCTGGTCGCCTTTGGTATCAAGGTCAGCTTTATGCTGAACATCGAACTCGTGTCCTCGGCAATTCACCATCCTGGGCCATTCTGGCCGCTGGCAGGGCTCTATGTTGCATCAGACCATGTGTTGATTATGGACATTTAACTACTTGAATCCATTGAATTATTATATGACTAGTGGATGTCACGCGGTTTTACACGCGTAGTTTTCGCTCCCGTAGGAGTACAGGGATAAAATAATCACTTGCCTCCTATGTTACTTGCTGATAATGTAGGTATCCATTGCTGAAAGAATTTTTTGGTCGGTCCAGTAGTTTTGGAGCCTACTCAATACAAACATACAAATCTTTCCTCTTTATAATATTAGTGTAGATAAACGGACTAATTTAGTTTATTTTGGGTTCAAGGCCCTTAAAAGGACATAACTCAAGGGTTTTTAGAATTCCTATGACATTTGATCGCTTGCAAAATTATTTTTACTCGCGCGTCACTCTTGCGTTTAATATTAATCGCAACCATTAATTTGATTAATCAACGAATAAAAAGTTGCAATTTTCTTTTTATTCAAAGGCCAATTGAAACCCAATGTTCCGGGTCAGCGCCCGTCCAATGAACACTTCGCCCAGTTTTTTGTTTTAATTGCCACCTGATTGATTTCTACTTGGAGTTTCCGCTTCGTGTAACTCACGTGACTTGGTCGGGTAAACGTTGTGGCTTTTCCCTTTCATTATCCAATTAAATTAAGACTTTCATTACATACAATTCATTAAATAGTTAATGATCGGAATAAATTTATTGCTAATCGATTTTTTCGTCGTATAAGTCAAAAACACGTTTATTAAAACTTGCTATCAAAATATATAGCTTGATAAATGTTTTCATAATTTATTGAAAAATACCACAATACGGGCCCTCCAAACACTGTGGGCGGTTTCACATTGGATGATAACGGTAACGACACGATATCATTGGAGTGGTGGTTCGATACAATCAATGTACATGCTTTCACACTGTGTCGTTGTAGTCAACGATATCGTCGCCGACTGATTATCAGGACGATATCGGGTGACGACAAGTGCAGGGTGAAGAAGAGAAACGGTCTAATACTGACTTATATTGGCGGACGATATCGTCCCGATATCGTGGGACGATATCGTTGTCGTCTGTCGGCCGTGTCGTTATCGTGGCAGTGGGAAAGCGCCCTTTAGGTGTGTCAAACTATTGACCATCCGAAGGATTGCAAGGAACTAATTAAAACTAGGGTCCATATCCAAAGGTTTGTTATAATGTTGCGTTGAAAAGTGGTAGACTTATTTATGTAACGCGATACAACTTTCAATAGCACGATCTATTTTCCTACTCACGCCATCTACTTACAAAGAATAAAACTTAACATACTCATAAGAGGTACAATTCGTACAATCACTTATTGAAAATATTTATGAGAGTGTGAGGCTAGCCTTAGGTACTTTAGTTACATTTCTATTTGTCACTAAACTAGTTATAAATGACTGTATCTGTGTGTGTCTGAAAAGAAACTATATACATACATACATACATATGCTCACGCCTGAATTCCCCGAAGGGGTAGGCAGAGGTGTTATAACACCCACTTTTGACCGAAGATGATTAAGTGCCAACGTGACATATGGTGAGTCCATCGCCGTCTCAGACACTATAAATACGTCTTTGAATTACTTCTCAGAAATATGCAGGTTTCCTCACGATGTTTTCCTTCACCGTAAAGCACGTGGTGTGAAATCACTGTCACACAGGATCACATAAGTTTTTTAGAAAAACTCATTGGTACAGGCCCTGCTGGGATCCGAACTTGCGTCGCTTGCGTAGCAGGCGACTGCTCAAACCCCGAGGCCACCATGGCTCTTATTATTAATAATGAATAAAGTAATTATATTTCAATTCCGCATGATCCAGTCTCATTAACGTACAAAATTAACAATACAAAACCCTTTATTGAACCGGCAATGGTACCATTAAATCGAACCGGTAGTATTGTCCAAATCTATGTTTGATAAGCTTATTACCGGCGTGAATATCGAGGAAATTAATTAGGCTCGCTCGTTCGGCCCACCGCGATCACTGGACTGATGGCTTTATACAGCGCGAGGTGCGGAATGCAGCGTTTATAGGGATATATATTTGTTAGAAATAGCAAGACAGCTGCTGGATTTACATACATACACGCATATGCAGATGGTGAGTCCACCGCCGTCTCATGCACGTTATCTCGCGATGTTTTCCTTCACCGTAAAGCACGTGGTGTGAAATTCTTGTACAGAAGATTTTAGAAAAATATATTGGTTCATGCCCCGCTGGGATTCGAACTTACCTCGCTTGCGTAACAGGTGACTGCTCAAAACCCCACGATCGGCTTGTTAAATAGTAACGTAACAAGTAAGATAAGTCAAACTGATTTGACTACGAGGAAATACATGTCCTTATGGCCAAACTCACATACCATAGATAAAACTGGTATGTTTACGAATAAAATGGAATAATATTCTCTTTTCATATTGGCAACGGGGGTCGGTCGTACTTAATACTTAGATTGAAACTGTGATTCTGAATTCGGAATATGAAATATGATATAGTCCAATTATTATTATATAATATTAATATAATCGAATACAAAGTTAATTTATAAACGACTAGGTACTACTAAAAAAAAAAAAATAGGTATTTATATGGACTTTGTAATGTAATAAACCAATTTATGAACTTAATATTCGTGCAGTTATTATTTAAATGCTCTTTCTGCTTCTTGATAAATTCGCCTCAAAAAGAATTCGGAAAATGTCAAAAGGTGTTTATTTTAAAGGCTTTAGCATGCTACGATACAGCCATAGTGAATATACAACGGATAATTTTTGCTCAAAGGGTGCTGATAAAAGCCAGTTTATACCGCTTACGATCATCCGGCACGAAATGTAGAAGAAACTGATTCTCGTTCTGTTTTTCATCGTAATAGGGTGCAATGCATGGGCCTGTATAGAAATAACTATTTGTTTTCATACGCTTTATGGTCGATTGGCATGAATTTCGTGCAATTGAGCACATGTGAAATAGATATACGAATAGGAAAGAGACAAACTGATAAGAAATAATCTAAAAAGCCTATATAAGTTACGGTAAGTTGTCACGGTTTACACATTGGACTCAAATGTAGTATTTTCTACAGTTAAAAAATACATCAAAATAGTCTACTAATGTACTGAATACTATTATTATATTATAAGTCACAGGTTATTCCTATTTCAAAATAACGAACTTCATAATAATGATAACTGAATTGTATTATTAAAATTAATTCCCAAAATAATTAGAATGCCGCTGAATGTTAATTTTGTAAATGTTCATTATAACAATGAAATTAATTGTTATTACTTTCAAATGTTAGCCTCACGGCTACACGATGACTGATTGTCATGCAAACCTGAAATGTATTATAATTATCATATCATTAAAACAATTTTAATGATATGATAGTTTACAAGTTATGAACATAATATCAACTCGCCTTATAATTATCAAAACATTCTAACGAATAACAATAATATAAAGATTTTTTAATAATATTATATCTGCCTCTTTGATCTAGTGGTCGCAAACGCTACCGCGGGGCACGAGGTCCTGGGCACGATCCCGCGTCAGACTAAGTTTTATTGGGTTTTTCATAATTATATCTGTATCTATATGTATGTAGTAGTAATGTATGTAGTTATTATATATGAGAAAACCAGTCATGGCAGGGCCTAGTCTTCAAAACATTAAACATACGAAAACATCCAATTTTCATCGGTGCTTTACAGATAACTATCGGCATATATACTTCGATTCTATTCTTAACATATATACAGGTAACTAATATTGAAATTGTGTCTGTTTTTATTCCCGTATAACAGCTTTTCAGTAAATGCGTATGAAAGAATGTACGGTACTGAAGTACAAAAATCTATGAAAAAAAACTCTGTCTGTCTATCTGTCTGTTTGTTCTGTCGGTTAATCCTCGAAACAGCTGAACCGATTTTATCTGGACTTTCACTGGCAAATAGCTGATGTTTCAAGGATTAACTTAAGCTACTTTTATGAAAAAAAAAACAAATTAGGGTTCCGCAAGTTAAAGCATGAAACTAAGTCTACGCGGGTGAAAGCGCGGGGCACAGCTAGTTTATTAATATTAAAAAACAACTTAATAAGCAGCTCCACTGATTCGAAGTGTATTATCATAGAACCACGAAGCCTTATTTCAGCCTTATTTTAGCCTTTATTCCAAACAACATAATATTTACTGCATAGAAAACCGGTAAACATTTTTCCTCTATATATTTTCCCTATTTATCCGTCAACCATACAAAATTCATAGGTAAGCGTGTCAGTGCGTACTTCAGACCAATATAATACGATGAGGGACGAGTGAATTGCGTTTAAAAATATTGTAGATCACACAATATACGGTTATTGTAATTACCGCAAGCCACTGACTTGGTATTTATTGGGCTAATTGAATTAATGCGCCGCGGTCACGGAACGCCCGTTGTAAATAGGGTTGGGGCTACGTTAGTGTGTCCTCACCTTTATTTATTTATTTATATTTAGAAAAGGTCATACATATTACTATGAAATTAACAGTAAGTTTACCAAGAAAGAAACCTATAGTTTCGTAAAGGAGACCGATAAAATAGAAATATACGTAACAAAAAATTATAACAAAAATACTTAAGACAGTAAGAAATCTAGAAAATATTAAATAGTACTGTTTTGGAAACGGAAAGTATTATAAAAGAATGTCGTGTTAGTTACACTATTTATAACTCAAGAACGGCTGAACCGATTTGGCTGAAAATTGGTGGGGGAGTTAGGGATCCGTGAAAAAATCCAACCATAAAATTAAGCCTACGCGGGTGAAACCGCGGGGCACAAATAGTTACTATATATAAACTAGTTCTCATTCATCATTCATCATTCATCATTGCCCTGGCCTTATCCCATACATTGTTGGGGTCGGCACTTGATTCAACCCCATGTGGCTGATCACCTGATTTTTATACGAAGCGACTGCCATCTGACCTTCGCAACCCCTTTGACGAGGAAAATCTATGATCTGGGTTAAACCAGTTGTCAGACTATTTTAGGCCTCCGACTGACCTGTAACGATTGCCAAAGATGATAAATTGGCAACCGGGACCGACGGCTTAACGTGCTCTCCGAGGCACGGAGGGAACTCAGGCGGTCACCCATCCAATTACTAGCTAGGCTTAGGGTTGCTTAACTTCGCTGATCGAATGATATGCGCAATAGTAACTGTGCTACGAGCTCCTCTAAACTAGTTCTATTAGATGTTAAATACTTATTTCAATCAAGTCACAGAAGTGCAGAAAATATCTACATCTTCTAATCTGTCCATTTTGTTATACAATGTACGGACACGTTTTATGAACATGTTATTAGAGTGATGAGTCCTACCGTACGAGGTATAAAAAAGATCTTTGCTGTGATTGTTACGCCCAAGTGCACGGTTCTGGGGCCTTACCATATAACCTCTTATTGCCATGATAGTTTTACTCTTATTATGAGATAGATGTATATGACGTGTATAAGTCTGTCACTGTCGCACAGCTCAACTAACATTGCAATGCAGAGCTCATGGTTGGGCCCCAGAAGTTGATTTGATTAAGTAGTGCTTTATGAAACACTCACTTGCTATTGATTCAAGGATTGCATATTTATGTCTATACCCATTTTATAAAGCTGACGAGTTTATTGGTTTTATTGGGTGCTAACCTCAGAAAATACTGTGTTTTAAAGACATTTAATTTTCTCTAAAATGACTTATATAAAAGAAAAAAATTAAAAGGTTCTGAAGTACATTTTTGACATTGAAACTGCCGTAGTTAAACGCGTTCACTGCTAACGACGCGTATGTGTGTCCAACTGTTCGAGAATTTACGAAGAAGTTGAAATGTTAGCAGTGAGTGTGTTAACGTTTAACATTAACGGATCGGGCACATTGTTATAAGGTTTTTCTATCTGTAATATCCCAATTCCAGCCCGAAGTCTGGATAAATAATTGGTAATAGCAATAGGCTCACACACATATAGATCACAACGTTAACATCATAATATTTTATTTCTTTTATTGTATTAGAATAATTTCCTGTATAATAATTTCGTGTATGTACTCAAGCCGCCCCGGAACCCCATTTAGGCTGCCCCCCCCCCCTGAAAGAGTAAGCTGAGGCGTTGTAATAACAACACCCACATTACACCGCAGATGATTATTACCAAAGTCTTAGATTATTACCGTCTATTAACAGGTAACTCCCGATATCTTCCTTCACCGCAAAACTCGCGATGAGAAATCACTGCTCATTATTTAATTGAATAAACACTCATAATAGAAAATAATCGAATGTCATTCTCAATCTCCATCTAAAATGTCTAAGCAATTTCAAAACTTACCCCTTTCCATACCAAAAATATTTACCCCTAAGATATAAATAGACAAACAACGGTGCATTCCTACCCCTCTGCTATATCTATTTAATTCCTTGGAAAAGTGGTATTACTTCTGTTTGCATTTCTATCGAATATTTTTTCGGGTCAGCGACGATTAAAATTTGGGGGCGAACTTTTGTTTGGCGCAAACTGAACGCTTTATTTTAAGGCTTTCAAAATCAGACCTTGGGTATAGAGAAATAGAATTGCTTTTAGAATATTGGATATCTAATCGCGAAGAATTTGGGTCATTTTCGCATAATTCACGGAATCTTTTCTACTATAAGCATTTAGAAAAAAATTTTGAAGACCAATTGAATAGAGATCCTATTTTGCTGAGCATAAAAATTGTCGATATTAATATATTCTATCTTATAGACACTTTGGGAGACACACGCGAATATCAAAAGCCAATGGTGCTATAAATATCGCCACTAGGAAATATCGACTTTCGGAATGTAGAGTACACACTCTTCTGATGGTTGTCTTTCAATTGGATGGAAGTTTGTCTAGTATAAATACTAGAAGCTACTCTCTCCCTCTCATTACTCAGAGCGCATTACTCGCTTCGCCGATAGACCCGAGAAATGCCACTGCAAACCATCTGACCTGGTTCCACGCTGACATATATTATCATACTTGTTGCTTAATATGTTTTATAATGAACTTTAAAGGAATAGAAAGGTTTATAAATAAGCTGAGGGTTATATTAAAATTCATTATTCATAAAAATGCGCCGTTGTGGCTTGAGTGAGAGTTGTACTAATGACTTTTGCTAAAAACTTATGTGCAGTTATTTCACATCACGTGCTTTAGGGTGAAGGAAAACATCGTGAGGAAATCAGGAAAGTATAGTGCCTGAGACGGCGATGGATTCACCCTCTGTCACGTTGGCACTTAATTATGTTCAGTGAAATGTGGGTGTTGTTGTAACAATACCTCAGTTTACCCCTTCGGGGAATACAGGCGTGAGCATATACGAGTATATGCATGTATATCTATATCCATTCTATGCAATTCATTTATAGTTTCGCTTTATAAATACAAATTATTTATATCAGAATACCTATGAATTATGCACTACTAAATTTTTTACTAGTACGGAGGGTAGATTTCAATCCCATTGCTGTTAGAAATCGAACTAAGCAGATGTTCAAATCAAAACACAATTATGCGTTTACCATCATACATTGCAGAAAGAAATACTCGACTTGACAACTAATTACCAATGTTTAAGAGTTATATGAGTTATGCTACTCGCAATAAAATATCTATAACTATTCACTAAGGAAATCGAAGTATATAACCTATCTTATTTTTAATGAGCCTTATTTAGAAGCAATGTAATTTTTGGTAGTAAAAATACTGTTAAGCCTTTATTGTTCATTTGCCTGAAATAAAGATTTATTATTATTATTATTACTACATAAAAAAAATCTTTACCAATGGTCTACGCACCATATGATAGAACCCCTCTACGCCGTAGCAATTGCTACAAGCTACGCTTTCGTAGCGCTACGAGCAGACATAGCTAGGAGGCTATATCGATTGCTCCCCAACGTAATTATCGTTTCTTATCGATAGCAGAATCGTCTACAAACCTGCACATAAAGGTTCCTATCGTGCTATATTACGCCAGAGATAAATAAATCGAGAGATAGACCAGTATCGAGTAGATAAGCCGCCGTGGATTAATAATGAAATTGATGAATGTATATTCGAAAGAGTTTAGTAAGTCTAGCGTAGCGTTGGGCGATTGCAAGATGTTTCAACAAGTCGGAGATTATCCAATCGAATTTCTTTTTTCTTAGTAATGAAACAATCGAGTGGTTTTTCGATTATTTTTATGCAAGCGATTGGTCCGAGTTGCGCTGAAACTAGCCGAATGGAACTGATCGTTGGCCGACGCGATATATCGCGCCTTGTTCGATGAGTGGCGACTACAAACGAGCCGCACTCATCGAAATGTTTGATCAATCGAATCAATCGCGATTAACCTCTCGCCATCGCGCATCGCTTGTCTAGCGCGAAGTGATGCTCTCCACAACAACAACACCCACATTTTACCATATACGATTAAGTGCCAACGTGACAGAGGGTGAGTGCTTCGCCGTCTCAGGCACTTAACATCTTTGAATTACTTCTCAGACATATGCAGGTTTCCTCACGATATTTTTCTTCACCGTAAAACTCGTGGTGTGAAATAACTGCACATAACTTTTTAGAAAAAACTATTTGGTACAGACCCACTAGCAGACGACTGCTCAAACCCCACCACGGCTCTCTGCAGATACTTAAAACATTAACTAGAATATCCTTACTAATACATAGTCTATAACCTCCTTCTTCCATATTGCAAATAATTACTTTACAACATTTCAGAACGATCTAAACAGAAACTAATGAAAAAACAGACTTGAGCACTAATATTATCAGTTTGCTTCTTCTAGTATCTTCTAGTATCGTATTAACTAATAAACGCACAGATAAACAACCGGAGCTCATTAATCCAACGCAAGCAATTTTACAGTACGTGCCACAAAAAGTGCACGTACAAATAAACCGTACAAAGCGCCGCACTGCCGTTATTAGTTTCCAGCTCGAGCGTGGATTATCTAGTTGAAATTCATAACCTGCACTGCAGCGGTGAACGTAATGCTATTAAACTAATGCGGGAAGAATTTTTCATCTCCGCCATTGATGCGGTAAGAAAGTTAAGGCTATTCCTTAATTTATATAGAGATTTCTGATACAAATTCTAAATCATTAGGTCGGCCATAAAAATATAACCAAGGGAATAAGATTCTTTACATCAGCTCAAATTTCGTATACACTAGAATTTTGTTTAGTTAGATATAAGAGAAAATTGTTATCCACGCGTTCAACTAAGCTCGAAATATTCGTTTTTAAAGTGGACTCGCAGGCTAATTATTATTTATTTATTTGAATATACATTTTGAACGGCCAGTAACCAATTGCACAAAACGTCGCAATATTACACAATATATACAGTACATTGAATTATACACAGCATATTATGAAAATACAAACACAATCGAACATCCGCCTCGCAATGCTCTAAATATGCCGACATGGTCGTCTGCCATTCTTCCGCAAACAAATAACACTCAGAGTTGGACTCGAAGGGAGCGTTGAGCAAAGAGAGAGTGCGAGAGACAGGAGAGTATGATCGCGACTTAGTACAAACAGCCGATATCGAAAACAGCTATGTTAACTAAATTGATCACCTGTAAATTACTCGAAACATTAAAAAAATCCACGTTTACCCACTAATATCATTATAATTTAACTAATTTGCAGAATCATTCATAAACATTCATATACAGTGACGAAAACCTGTCGGTGCAATATTTTATGAACACTTAACGACAAAATTTTAAAGCTCTACGTAAAATAGCGGGTTAATTCGCAAAGCGAACAGTCAAAATTTATACAGCAGTTCATAAATTAGAACAATACATCTGAGTATTGTTAGTTATGCGGTTTTCGTGGCCACGACTGTAAACGAAACTAATTGTCACTATTTGCATACAAAATTGTACACAATTTGTATTTATTTTATGTGATAAAGTTTATTACAGCTCGACTACTGGTTTTGGTGCACTATAATAAGGAATTGAGTTAGCATTTGTTTGTTTTTCGGGGAATACAGGCATACATATATATGTATGCCTGTATTCCCCGAAGGGGTAGGCAGAGGTGTTGATATCACAACACCTACTTTTCACCGAGTATGATTTAGTGCCAACGTAACAGATGGTGAGTCTATCGCCATCTCAGCCACTATACATACGTTTTTGGATTACTTCTCAGACGTATGCAGGTTTCCTCACGATGTTTTCCTTCACCGTAAAGCACGTGGTGTGAAATCACAATACATTGTTTTTATAAAAACTCATTGGTGTACCAATGGCCCACCGGGCTTCGAGCCTGCGTCGCTTGCGTAGCAGGCCACTGCTCAAACCCCAAGGCCACCACGGCTGTGTAATTATAATAAAATATTAACAACAGAACAAATTTTGGTAGAAACACAATGTTGTTGTTGAACAATGTATCACATTTAGCATAATTTACTTTTTCCTTCATTTTTGTTCAATTCTCTCGCAAAGGTCCTTAAAGGGGTAGGTTCAGATGAAAATCACCCACATTAACCACAAGATGGTGTACCAAAGTAGCAAATAGTGCATCTGTCATCGAATTTCGGTCTTCGAATATCAATCGTTACGTCATTGAATTGCTTCTCAGGCTTTTTGGAATTTGTGGGGCACATCATCCGGTCAGCGAACTTACCAACAACTCAAGCCAGTAGTTGGATGGGTGAACGCCTGAATGCCCTCCGTACCCCGGAGAGCACGTTGAGCCGTCGGTCAGCAACCAGTTTAACATCTTTGGCAATCGTTACAGCTCAGTCGGAAGCCTTAAAAAATCTGACAACTGGTTTATCCAAGATTTTCCAAAAAGAGATACTTCGAAAGACAGGTTTAATCAAGTGCTGACTCTAACCGGGATATGACTATATACGGGATAAAGCCAGGGATATGATGACGTACGTTTCCGTAAGAAGACGAATAAACGTCATCGTAAAGTTTATAATCATAATCTCCCTGGCCTAATCCCATACATTGTTGGGGTCGGCACTTGATTCAACCCGATGTGGCTGATCCCTTGATTTTTATACGAAGCGACTGCCATCTGACCTTCGCAACCCTTTTAACGAGGAAAATCTGTGATCTGGGTTAAACCAGTTGTCAGGCTATTTTAGGCCTCCGACTGACCTGTAACGATTGCCAAAAATGATAAATTGGCAACCGGGCCAGACGGCTTAACGTGCTCTCCGAGGCACGGAGGGAACTCGAGCGGTCACCCATCCAATTACTGGCTAGAGGTAAGGTTGCTTCACTTCGCTGATCGAATGATATGCGCAATAACAACTGTGCCACGAGCTCCTCTCATCGTAAAGTTTATGGTGCGACAAATTACAGTACTTAGTATATCTCATGAACCATGTGTCTTATCTATGTCCGTTTATAGTAAAAGGTGTCATTTGAACTGGTAACTGCAATTAAAACCCTCATTAACATGTTTGTCAGCAACTGGACTATGTATGGTGGCCGTCGATCAGCACACAGTAAACAAACGACAGTAAACAAGGCCCCTTGTAACGTGGAACTATTGTTACTACACGTAATGCGTGTCATTTAAGTATAGGTGCGTTCACAAGTGCTGGCTCAGTAATACAATTCTGTCTCACTGTAGCTGTGGTGTAATTTCTTGACCCAATAGGCAGGGTTTAAAAATTAGGGTATCGTATCCCCTTCCTGTCGTAAGACGTGACTAAAAGGGTTCCGGAGCGTCTGATGGAGGATAGTTACCAAGAAATCCCTCACACCCCGACCTGCTCGGGTACCTTTTGAAGGTTTGTGATTGGTGACTGTTACTATAAAAATATAGTTTAGACTTTTTAAACATGTATTCTTTGCTTTTGTGAACGATAACAAAATAAAATATAAAATTTAAGTTATCCTTGTGAATATAGAAAATGTATATAACACGCCTTAGATGTCTGTTGATAGTCGAATTCCCTTATTACCTTATTATTTCCACTAAGTTTCTTCTCACCAAAAGGAGTTCAGTTCAGGTTGTCTGGAAGAGATCGTATTAGCATACACTCTTCTCGTAATTATTGTTTTCTTTGTAGTGTGCAATAAAGAGTTTTTATTATTTATTTTTATTATTCTCAACTAACCAGCGCGGTCTAAAAGTATTTTTAGACTTTTGTATTTAGACTAATATTTTCAATAGCACTTTTGACCACATCTGTACATCCCATGATACTCAACAGCATGTCGTTACCGCGACAGCGCGTCAACGCGACGCGGCTAAAATGTCGCACACGATATATGGGCAAACTTAATAACTGCAAAACTTTTTAGCGTGGTAAATCTTACTGGCACGTGTGTGCCCAGCTTTATGAGACCGCACACAAAGCGGGGTTTTGTTATAGTGTTCTTCAATTTCGAATTTAAAACACGGAATTGTTTTTACGTTTTTCAAATTCAAGTGGCAATTTCATTGTTTCATAAAATACTAGCGGACCTCACGCGGCTTCACCCGCGTAGTTCCCGTTCCCGTGGGAGTACGGGGATAAAATAAAGCCTATGTTACTCGCTGATGATGTAACTATCCAATGGTGAAAGAATTTTTGAAATTGGTCTAGTAGTTTTTGAGCATATTAATTACAACCAAACAAACAAAGTTTTCCTATTTATAATATTAGTATAGATTTTTTGTGTGGAACTTTGAAATTTTACATACATACATATGCCTGTATTCCCCGAAGGAGTAGGCAGAGGTGTTGTAATAAGAACACCCACATTTCACCGAATTTGATTAAGTGCCATCTTGATAGATGGTGAGTCCATCGCCGTCTCAGGCACTATACATACGTCTTTGATTTACTTCTCAAACATATGCAGGTTTCCTCACAATTTTATTCTTCACTGAAAAGCACATGGCGTGAAATCACTGCACATAAGTTTTAAGAAAAGCTCATTGGTACAGGCCCTGCTGGGATTCGAACTTGCGTCGCTTGCGTAGCAGGCAACTGGTCATTACTGCTGCTACTTTGAAATCTTGTGTTTTTTACAACACTTTAAATATTAATAATTAAAAATAGTTAAATAAGGTGGCACTAGTTGCAAGCGATAAATATTTTTCCTAAAAATGTTGTTACCATATACAACAAAACTCAAAATGGTAAATTTATTCTTGTCATTTTAAACATATAAACTAATAGATTAAAAACTAGCGGACATCACGCGGGTTTCACCCGCGCAGTTCCCGTTCCCGTGGGAGTACGGGGATAAAATAAAGCCTATGTTACTCGCTGATGATGTAGCTATCCAATGGTGAAAGAATTTTTGATATCAGGACAGTAGTTTTTAAGTTTTTTCATTACAAACATACACACAAAATTATTTCCTCTTTATAATAGTAGTGTAGATGTAGGCAAACAAAACAATTGAACTAATAATTAACTTTCGCTTTTCCAAATTCAAAACTTGTTTAATTTGTGGCGCGAAGTGTCCCTTCGTAAGCCGTGCTTAGTCACGTAGCCTCTCTGAACTTCAACAATCGTTATATTGAATGACTACACAGTTTACACCTCAATTGAATTCTAACCTTAACTTAACAGCAATAGAACTCGAATTGCTAGAACAGCTACGATGGTAAATCTTTTTTTGAGTGTCAATAGACTGTCAGTCTTGAAAAACTTACGTACTGTATTCCTCGAAGGGGTAGGCAGAAGTGTTGTAATCACAACACCCACTTTTCACCGAAGATGATTAAGTGTAAACGTGACAGATGGTAAGTCCATCGCCGTCTCACACTTTACATACATCATAGGATTACTTCTCAGACATATGCAGGTTTCCTCATGATGTTTTCCTTCACCGTAAAGCACTTGATGTGAAATCACTGTACGTAAGTTTTTTTTAGAAAAACTCATTGGTACAGGCCCCGCTGGTATTTGAACTTGCGTCGCTTGCGTAGCAGGCGACTGCTCAAACCTCCAGGCCACCACGGCTCCTATATAAATTTTAATCAAAAAGTATATTTACCTTACAACCCTAGGTACATAGCAGAATTTATTTGATTCGCTTTTTACTAAGTTGGAACTATAAGTAATACTACCGGTGCCCTGCGGTTTCACCCGCATAGATTTTGATTTGATTCCCGCGCAACCCGAAATATCTTTCAAATTAAATTACTCCTTGTAAAATGACTTATCAGCCAATGAATGTGCCGTTAAAATCGGTCCAGTTTTATAGCTTACCCGGAACAAACAGACAGACAGATAGAGAGAAAAAATTATAATAGTTTTTTTATTTCTAGACCGCTGTACAGTGAAAAGCTGTTATTTCGAAATTACAAACAGACACTTCCATTTTATTTATCTGTATAGATTAGTTGTAATAGTTTTAGTACACGCAGTTCCAATGCACAAATGTCGATGAAAATTAACAGAAACTATAAGCCTAGTTTCACTTATATCTAAAACTGTAGCTTTAGATGATATTCAAACTTAATTAATTCGGAAATAAGTATGTTGCTAATTCCCAAAACATTTAATTAAGATGGTAATATTTTCTCGTGCATTCCGTGCCACAGATAAGTTTAATTGGAATATTCTTTTTAATTATTTCAATAACGCTCACTGAATTTTGACACCCTTGGAGCGCCATTGAATCATAATGAGCATCTACCCCCATTTTAATGTTCGCTTTTTGAATTTTTTTTCTTTTTTAACTTTCGTCTTTAATTCGCTACGTACTCAATGCTGGTGATTATTTTTAATTTTCACAGTTGCAGTGCAGACTCGCTTTAGAAATTCCATTTTTAAATTAAAAACGGCGTTGAGTCGAACTGTCCAATATGTTTTTTTTATTCAAATCCAAAAAGAGGTTGTAATAATATTTCCATCGAGACTCGGGTGCCATGATTGCTCTTACTACTGTCGTTAAATATATATAACTCGAAGGTAACTGACTAACTGACTGACATAGTGATCTATCAACGCACAGCCCAAACCACTGGACGGATCGGGCTGAAATTTGATATGCAGGTACAGGTTACGACGTAAGCATCCGCTAAGAAAGGATTTTGATTAATTTTCCCCCAAGGGGATAAAATAGGGGATGAAAGTTTGTATGAAACTTTGTTAATTTTCAACCGATATATTATATAAAAATCTAAATCTACGCGGGTGAAACCGCGGGGCACAGCTAGTCTTATATATAAAGTTCTGTTTGTTACCAAACACCTCCGAAACGGACAGACGGATCTGCATGAAATTGTGTGTGCATATTGGGTAGGTCTGAGAATCGGCCAACATATATTTTTCATACTCCTAAATGATAAGGGTGATCCGCCCCAAGAAAGCAATACAACGTTTTCCGGGCACAGATTGTAACATTATAGTAGTGTGGACATATTTAAGTGTCTTATAATCTTTTACTGTTGTTGAAAGTTATTTATTTTTTTGGAATTGATTACAACTATTATTTTTACACATGCATGCTGAAACAATGAAAAAGAAAAATATTATATAATAAAAATAAAAATTATAAATATAACACGGAATTTAAATTAGTGTTTGCGGGAATGGTGCCCAGTAAGCTGGCTGCGTTACCTCGCTGGATCGCTAAGCTAATCCTCTGACCGAGGTAAGAACCAGCTCGACGGTCACCAGAGACGTCAACCAGGCGTTTTGAAAGATCCCTAACAATCTTTTACTTAACGCAATTGTTCTGGGCACGTAGACAAAGTAACATTATTCTCACGCTTCGCTAGTAGAAACGATACAATATGCTAGGGAAATGTCATATGTCACGTGACTGATTTATGTAATCTCCATACATACATATGCTCTCGCCTGTATTCCCCGAAGGGGTAGGCAGAGGTGTTGTAATTACAACACCCACTTTTCACCGAAGATGATTAAGTGCCAACGTGACAGATGGTGAGTCCATCGCCGTCTCAGACAGTTTACATACATCATTGAATTACTTCTCAGAAATATGCAGGTTCCCTCACGATGTTTTCTTTCACCGTAAAGCCTGGGTGTGAAATCACTGTACATAAGTTTTTTTAGAAAACTCATTGGTACAGGCCCCGCTGGGATTCGAACTTGTGTCGCTTACGTAGCAGGCGATTGCTCAAACCTCAAGCCCACCACGGCTACAAGATTATAAAATTATAAAATGCGGAAATGTCATATGTCACGTGACTGATTTATGTCATTTCCATACAAATTTGTCGTTACTATTATCGCAAGCGCGGGAGAACACTTTGTCTATGCCTACTGTTGAGAAAGATTTTAAGCTTTTTAAATGTCATTTTTTTATTATCTCTCGCTCAATTTCACTACGAAACACATGCTATGAATTCATGACAATTATTTCAACCAAAACATTCCTACACGTACAATCTATTGGGATTATCCGTATGCCTTCTCAACACACGAACTGATTTCGTGACGAGTCGATTTCTAAATAAGTCTGAGCTAAATAAACTCGATCCGTGTGTTGTAAACTGCAATATGTGTCATGATATACTGTCCTCTATTCAGATGCATTGAACTATGTAAGCCTTGAAAGTTACTCAGCAGTACGTTTGTTGGTTCCTACTTTTTTTCGTCGTGGTGGCCCTGGGGTTTGCACAGTCGCCTGCCACGCAAGCGACGCAAATTCGAAACCCAGCGGGGCCTGTAACTATGAGTTTTTCCAAAAACTCATGTACAGTGATTTCACACCACGGGACTCATCATTTACCACGTTGGCACTTAATCATCATCGGTGAAATGTGGGTGTTGTTATTACAACTCCTCTGCCTTCCCCTTCGGGAATACAGGCATGGCGTGGGCATATGTACTCTGTATATATACTAACAACTAAAATGCCTTTCGGGTTGTCCACTTCCCTCTATAATGGTTGAGGAGGTCAATGGCTGGCATTCACGTCACTGGTCATCTCAAGCTACGCATTTAGTTATAAGTACATGTACCAGATTTTTTGTTATGTTAATTTTTATCGACATTTGTGCATTGGAACTTTGTGCATGAGCCTATGTTTCTTAAATTATATATTCTGTATAATATTTTTGAAAAGAGTAATTACTGAGTTTCTTGCCAGGTTCTTCTCAGTAAAAGCAACCTTCCGAACATGGCGGTAGCATGTATAATACTGCAAATTATGTCATTCTGACGATTTGAAAGTACTTTGTGAAAGTCTAATCGAATAAAGATATTTTTGACTTGACTTGAAGCATATCTCATATTCTATTATCAAAGGCGTAAAAGTAATACGTTTTCTCCGCGATATGAAGAAAACACTCAAGTTTACAGCCCGCAAAGAACATAAAATTTTAAACGAATAGGTAGAAGTGACTCGATATCATCCAAAGATAATTTAGTTGAGTAGCCGTTTTTATTCTCCACATTTTACGGGACCGCTTGTGGCGAGAGATGGTGATGCGCCCTCTTATTTATCGAGTCGACATTTTTATCGATATTAGAAATTCCTATATTTTACCGAGTAAGGATTAATTGCTAATTTCGGACGAAACAGAAATGAAAGTGTAGACTGAAGGCCAACTATAACCTGAACGGTCATAGCACCGCATATTAAGACCAACTTAGCTTTGACGTTAAATTATACGGAAAAATGAAACGACGAAGTTCAGAAGTGCCTAAACCGATGATGGTAGGCCCCCTGGTCACTTTTACCTTTTACCTTTTTGGGGTCCTACCCCAAAAAGGGCCAATTTTAAGGTATTAATCAGCAACAATATATCGATCAAGTTTCTATAATGATATCTTATTATTACATACATTGTCAGAAGAATAAAAAAATAATATGATGTGTTTCAAAATATCAACCACGTCGGTTTTATCGACTGTCGAATTTCACAACAGCACATCACTACCAAAAACCTCCCTTTTAAATTTACTGCCTACAGTACTATCAATTCAGTGGAATGCTGAACCCCTGAAACGATACTGTGCAGTTCACAAAGATTCACGACTACTTTCCAGTGTTTATGTTAATGATCTCCCAAGAATGTTGATAGAGTTAAATTAAGAAAGTTTTTCGGTTACATTTTAAAGTCAGTAATTGTTCTTTTATTTACAAAGCAGTCTCCTACTGATATTAATTACGGACGAGAAATATTAATGGCTCAGTTTAAAAGTAAGACTGATTTACCATAATTAGTGATAGACGGAGAGTAGGTAATAGAGTGCTATTTCGAGTACCTCACAATTTTTACAACTGTATGTATGGAATCCAAGTTATTATTTTTAACATAGGATCTCGCAAGTATCTTAGGAAATTACTGACTGTAGGAGTAAACATTACAATAATTTGCAAAATTGTTCTAAGCGTGACTAGAAATAATGTTCTCCAGATTACTGATTGAACAACCTATTTTGGTATAATTTTTTATACTTACTTGGGATATGGGTAATGTTAGCGCTTATCTGTTCTTTATTATGCGAGTTAAACATGCTAGCACCCTTTCAAATATCATATAACAATCGAAACCAAATTGTAATTATTATGCATTAACTTCACGCCCTTCCGAATAACACCACCTTCCAGCGAAGTTATCACCACTTCCATTAATTCCCAAAGCACGACAAACATAAATAAGAAAAAACATACGTTTGTACATTGCACAGACACCCGTAACCGATGTTTGGTTTAAATCTGAGCCCTTCAGACCCCTCCCGATAATTTTCACCTGGGTCTACGCCCTGTGGCTCCCCCCAATTTATGCCCCCACAGATAGCATCTTCATCGTAAGAATTCGGAGCACAGTTTAAAACAAGGATATATTTCATTACTAGATGGTGTTACTTGACTGATGTATCGTATCATTGAATTACTTTTCAGAAATATGCAGGCTTCCTCACGATGTTTTCAAAGCACGTGGTGTGAAATCACTGTACATAAGTTTTTTTTTTACAATAACCAATTGGTACAGACCCCGCTGGGATTCGAACTTGCGTCGCTTGCGTAGCAGGTGACTGCTCAAACCCCGAGGCCACCAAGGCTCATTCAAATCATTAAACAACAAATTTCTGAAAATATAAAAAAAGGATTGAAATGCACATTTCTTTAAATCAAGCTTAATTTTAGAAACTCCATATGTCACTTCCAGCTGAATAATATATCCGTATTCCAACCTCGTGGGGGTCCAAGAGTGTCGCTTACAATATTACACCGTTAACCACCGAAGACGATTTACATAATTCATTCACGAAGGGAGCGTATGCCCTGATTTAATATCACACTATATGTTAATTGGCCTTGTAAAGCTCTTAAAGCACAATATTAAAGCTCCCGAACCTCTGAATACTGGAGCCTTTTTCATGAAAATGTGTCAAGTCGTAAAAGCGCAAAGTTGACGAAGTTTATGAAGTACATAAAGTCGTTTATTTCAGTATGTCATCGTAAAAGAAGAAACAAAAGTATATTAAAAGTATGTGACTCATTAACGAAGATAGGGAATGATAATGGATCTAGGTTAAACCCCTGTGGAACACCGATGTTCATTGAAGAATATTTTGTTTTTAGTTCTGATGTGCCAATATACAATGAGATTTTCAGATTACTTATTTACAAGATACACAGTTAAAAGTACGTTTTACGGTCTCAATAATTAACATCATGATTTTGAGAAGATAACAACATAGTCAAATGCCTTTGGAAAATCGCGGACCAAAACATAACATGCATTAACCTACAACCCTAATAAATAAACCGACTATATCGTCAAAAGTCGCTTATAGTAATGTAGCGGTAGCTTGCATTATTCATAGATCGCGACACATCCTTAATCTCAGTCCCTCGCGAACATAAAAACGTACAACCGCTCGTTTATAACAACCGCCTTTGTTTATACTCATACCTTTGGGGAAATAAACTATGCAGTGATGTATTAAGAGCGGGAGGATTTTATGGCTGATATGTTGTTTGTGATGACATTTGAGATTACTCTTACTGGTTTTATATTGAAATTGTATTAATTAATGATTACCACACAATAACGTATGGTTATTATATATTTAGTTATATATACTAGCTGCTCAATTAATACAGCGGGGCTGTACCAATGAGTTTTTCTAAAAAACTTATGTACAGTGATTTCACACCACGTGCTTTACGGTGAAGGAAAAGATCATGAGGATACCTGCATATTTCTGAGAAGTAATTCAAAGACGTATGTATAGTGCCTGAGACGGCGATAGACTCACCATCGGTCACGTTGGCACTTAATCAAAAATTCGGTGAAAAGTGGGTGTTGTGATTACAACACCTCTGCCTACCCCTTCGGGGAATACAGGCGTGAGCAATATGTCAATTAATACAGATATAGGGAACTTTTAAAGGTATTAGTTTTATGAAGTGAAATATATTTTGACAATTATAATATGTATGCCATATATGCATGGTATTGAAGAAACCTTAGTCACCTTTATTATTCCACAAGAATGCGATGAGCCCTATCTTGTGCAAAATTGATAGGATACAGCGTAAACGAACGCCGGCTCGGGCGATATTTCAATACGTCCTGTTTACCACAATCTTTCATCGTGTTACCTTCCGTGCACTTCAAAAGGTATAAAACCTCAGGGTTGGGATTTTCAAATCATATTTTACAGTGAAGTAAACAGCATCAATAGCCCTGCGATAAATCGAGGTAAACCCTGCATTCTGTCGATAAACCGACGTTTTGTGACAAATTCGACCTCGTTTTAGCATAATCTGTATACATTATGGAGGTCTCATCGATACCTGATTGATTGGTCGTAAACATGGCCAGCAATTTGTTCTGAAACGTTTGAGTACTAGTATAAAGATCGTATCTCATTACTGATATAATTAAAATGGCCGAAATCCACATATCGAGTTTCTATGTAATATTTGATAATGTTCAGAAAGTCTTTAAACCTAAGTCTTCACATAATTTTACGACATCTAGATTAAACTATATTATATGTAACATATCAACTACCCGAATAATTAAGTATCCCAAACCAAATAAGTCTCTATCCCTATCTCATTTCACGAAATTATCAAAATTATTAGGGCGAGTTATAAAGTTTACAGCTGAAATATCTCAGCTGCGTGTAGAAGGAAAGTATTCTTCGGGTCATTATCCAGGTTTAATTTTATGCATGGTCGCCCGCGCTGCGTCACTCTACGTCACAGAATAGCTAGGGCTATCAACGATAGAACTTAAAATGTACGAGGAGTTCAACAAAACATTGAATGAATTTAAGCTTATAATACACCTGCCTATAGTTTTTGTTATGTTGTGACTTGTAGCTTTTGATAAACGCTAGCCTACCTTTTCAATACATGCCTACCTCCACTTTTCTATCCCTAGTATTCAACATCTTTGATCCACCTACATTTTTTCGACATCTTTTCTTATAAGTATTAAGTAATTTAGCTCATATTTAATGTTGCCAGCCCTGTGTATAGCTCGCGGCTCAACTCAACGAAATTTAAATTCGCATCGACACACCAACGACACACGAACGTCTGTGAAAATTCCGAATATTGCCAAAGCGCGCTCGAAGCCAAACCGCAAATAATGTGGGGACGAAAACTAAGTTTCCCCTATCTTGGAAGTTACGCGTAATGAAAGATATGAAATTGCCCAAGTAAGTCAAACATATGGAGGTATATTGCATGTAGGTACGATATACAACTCAACTCTTCGCTAGCGGAAGAAAAGCTGCTTCAGAAAAAAACAGACCTTAAATCTAAGAATAAATACTATGCACCCTCAAACCACAAGCATACAAGATAATTTAAATCCCTATCAAGACGGCAAATGAGTTTTCCGTTGCGTTGCTTACAGCGGCGTAAGAAAAAAAAAGAAAGCAAGATGGCTGCTGTCATGGGGCCTATTCTATTTTGCCTGTTGACAAGGAGATTTGTTTTTGCCTCTTCCGCGGCTGTTTGTCATTTCGCAGCGGAATAATATTATATTATAAATCTACATACGTATTGTGTATTTCCGCGCCTTGGTTTGCGATCTCATTTACTTTGAAGAATGATTTTTGTGAGATTATCTTGTTCCTGCCAGAACTCCAAAGAAAAATTAATATACGAATTTTCATTCACATTGGTTTTCATGTGGATTTGTATTGTTCAGTTTACCGCAACGTATATATCTATCAAATTCAGTTAAGATCAGATTACTCTCAAAATATAGTAAAAGTGACTTCCATAAGGTTTGCTAGACCGAGATTATGAGTATGTCTGAAATCTCTATTAACGATAATTTTTTGAATGCACTAAATTCTAGTCTCAACAATAAATGCGGTACAACACTAGCGTACAGTAGGATGCAACCAACCGATATCGTCACTCAGGATTAGCGGATTTACCCGTCAGTTGCAGTCGGTTGAACACGAATCAATTGACATGTCATACGAGAGGAAAAAGTGAAATAGTGAAGGCTTTATACAGTTTGTGTAGCAGATTTTAGGATTACCTATATAGACTTATCAACCGTTGCTGCTTGTGGGAGCTGGTCACCTCTAGCTACGCATTTAAATATAAGTAGAACTACTAGACGTTTCATTATATAATTTTTCATCGACATTTTTGCATTGGAACTGTGTCCATAGGCTTACATGTCATAAGTGATTTATTTTATTTTTTAAAAATTGTGTAATATTTTTCAAAAGAGTAATTACTGAGTTTCTTGCCAGGCTCTTCTCAGTAAAAGCATGTCTGACGATTTGAAAGTACTTTGCAAAAAGTCGAATCGAATAAAGACATTTTTGACTTTGAGCTTGAACACTTCGCGTGGTGTTAAAAAAGTCGCTCGTAATTATGTATTGTTTACTGCTACTTTATTACTTCAAATTAATTGATTCCAACCACTTACTCAATTGTATGAAATCCAATTCCACTTCAAACGTTTATCCGTTTACAATTCCGGATTCTACTATCAGCCGCACAATACCCCGATACAAATAATTAATTTTACATCTGTCAGTATAAAGGCTGCGCACACAGCGAGATATCGCCGCTCCGTCGGTCCGTCAGTCAGACGGCTTAGAGGATTTAGCCGGCTGCGAGTCGAATCAAACGCTCCATTGACTGCAAATCCTTACTCTAATTTAAATTTAAGCGTTTTTGACAGTGACTGTGCGTCGTTCGCAACTCATAAAACGAATGCGCGAACTTTTAAATTAGGTAGTTTGAATGTATCGCTTCTAAAAGCAGCGTTATTCGTTATTTATGACTAGCTGTGCCCTGCGGTTTCACCCGCGTTGATTTAATTTAATTCCCGCGGAACTCTAAATGTTTTTTTTTGTATAAAAGTAAGTCCTTGTAAAGTTTGCTATTCGCCAGTAAAAGTCCCGTTTAGGTAGGTAAAGCCGTTTCGAAGATTAGCTGGAACAAACAGACAGACAGAGAATTTGTTTTTCTCTGTCAATATCGTATATACTTTCATGTGCATTTAGTGAAAAGCTGTTATTTTGTAATTACAAACAGACACTTAAATTTTATTTATCTGTATAGATAACTTGCTTATATTTAAACAGCCAATTCTACACTACAGCTTTTTCTATCACGTCAAACCGATAAGTATTCGTTGTCTGATAATCAAGTCTTAGGTCAACTCAACACGAAAAGAAGTAATTTATTTTAATTTTATATAAATAGTTAATTACATAAATTATATAAAAACATTGCCCTCTTTTTTGTAAATCAATACCCATGTCTTCGTTGACCGAGTTACCCATGAGTTTAAATGCCATTATTATTATGGAAACACAAAATTAATTATCATTCCCTCACCTGTACACAACCACACGAATCGATAATTGTAATTGGCCATAACCCACCCGCTGAATTATTGAGTCAATGGAGCATTTCGCGAATTACCACGACGTCTCACCGGCTAATTGTCTAATGGAATTTCTCCGTCATTAATTAGACCACGTACTCACTGACAATAGGTTAGCGTTACAATTGGTTAGGCTTAGTGCGATGCATATAGAAGTAGATGTGTGCAAACGAGCTGGGAAGCATACTCAATGACGTATACCCAGTTGATGGGTCTGTGGAAGATCGGTCTATCTGTGATTTTATTCAAATTCAAAATAAAAAATATCTTAACTTGATAAGAGTTTCAAAATACATTTAAATCGTCAGAAGGTCACAAAAACTCACACTGTACAGGATTATAAATACTACATATGCTCACGCCTGTATTCCCCGAAGGGATAGGCAGAGGTGTTGTTATTACAACACCCACTTTTCACCGAATTTGATTAAGTGCCAACGTGACAGATGGTGAGTCTATCGCCGTCTCATGCACTATACATACGTCTTTGAATTACTTCTCAGAAATATGCAGGTTTCCTCACGATGTTTTCCTTCATCGTAAAGCACGTGGTGTGAAACACTGAAAATAAGGTTTTTAGAAAAACTCATTGGTACAGGCCCCGCTGGGATTCGAACTTGCGTCGCTTGCGTAGCAGGCGACTGCTCAAACCCCGAGGCCACCACTACTACTGATTTGGATGGTTGTTTTTGGTGAGGAGAACCCGATAAGAAACTAAACAATTACTCTTTTCAAATTTAATCATAATCATTTAATCATTATTGTAAAAAAAGAAAAGGATACAATGCAAGTGGGATAGTACAATTGGCTATTGACTGTTTTTTACGTGTCAAGGTCATACTATTCCCACGATTATAGAAAATTTCAAATTCTTACAAGCTTTTAGCATTATTACACCGTCAAAAAATCGTTGGACTGAGATTGCGTCTGACTGTTCCTGATAGGCTTGGTGAATTTTCTATCACTATACCCATGCCTCATTTGGACCTTACAAAATTCGACGACGCACGAACGAATACCTGTGTGTACGATACTTTAAAATTACATAAAGCAATATTATTATAATGCTTTGTATTGGCATACCACAACGTCTTTATACGAAGACTTATAACAATTGTTTTTTAAGCAGGTTTGGAAACGACACCAATGTCATAACACAACCATTTTTTGCTGCATCTACTTGAAGCAATTGAAGTCAAAATTTCATAACTTCACCGGCCAAATGCTAGCGATCAATCTCCATCGTATTTTTTATACTTCATCCACGAGACATTGGCAAAATTGTGGTAGCCCTGAAGAATCTATAAATATGAACTGTTCTTTTTATTATTGTTTTCCTGTCACAAGTTTCAACATTTTGCAAGCTCTTAAATCGCACACAGAAAATATCACAAGGAACTTTTATAGTAACTATGTTCTCAACTGAACCTAAATCCTGGATACCTAATACCCTGACTGTCGACATCGTTGGTATTAACTTGTTTCAGAACTCTTTGACCCAAACTTAGTACAGATGGCTTAACTTTAAACTTTCTAGTGATTACCTAACTTAGAAACCTACCAGATTATCAGTACTTGGAAGTACTATAGTAATGTAGCTGGCGAAGGCAACTTGGGCCACCTACTATCCCGGGAACGATCCTATTCACTATAAAATTAGACTTTATTTCACTTGTAATTTATAATTCTTTTGTATCTGAGATCAGTCTCTGATTATAACTGACATACGTCTTATTTGTTTTTCGTATTCTTCTACGATTTCCGACGATGCCAGCTGAGTTTCTTGCAAGTTCTTCTCAGAAGGCTAGTTTCCGAACCGGTGGTAAATTCTTCTATATTCATAAATGCCTTATCAGGGCCTAAAGTGAGTAAATCATATTCATTTTCATTTCAAACTAAATTTGAAATCTGGTTAACCTAAGTGGCCAATAATGCGGGAGTTTAAAGTGACTTAAATGATAAGCCATATGGTACAATATCAATATTTAATTTTATTTCACGCGAAGTTATAGGGTACTTTAAGCTTAAACTCTTGTCTTACACAATATATTACGAGCAAGAATATAATCAACTTGAAACTCTACTGTCGTAATTCTCCTTAATCCATCGCCTAACTCTTAAACTAAGCTTATTTACGTAACAATATTCGCGACTAAACATGTTTACTGTGTATCACGGGGAAACTAAAGTAATTTCGGCAAAACTGGGATTACATGCAACCCCCAACTATTCGATTAGACAGCACAGGTGTAATTAATTCTAAACTAATTAGTGACGTGATTCGCGAGACACACTCTATGCTGAACTTTGGTTTACTCGCGGTAATGGTTTAAAATAAGTACGTACATATATAATCATCGTGCCGAATACTCCACGGGGTAGGCAGAGAACTAGAGTACAATACTCATTCTTAATAATTTATGGTTATTACTTGCTCATCTCGTGTTAACAACTTCTTTAGGTTTAATATGTCTGATAATGTTTTTATGAGTTGTCATATAGAGTACCTTTATCATGTCAATTCATGAAACATTTGATGTGAACGTGACAAGTCCACACATTGACTAGGTCACACAAACCATACATTTATTTACAAAAGCAGTCGCAGAATTTTTTGTTCCAAGTTTTCAGAATAGTTATTTGTTTTGAACTTAGCCCAGGGTCTCTACCACTCTAATTTCCATAATAGTTTGAGTAATTTTATGAGAGATATATATATGGTATGACGCGTATACATCTATAGGTCATAGTTAGATCCCTGTTTGGTAAAGAGTCGCCTAATTCAGCTATTACCACGAGAAGCAAATTTCCGCGAATTTATTCCAACAGAATTGCATGAAAACACGTATAAAGAACAACTAGCAACACACTGTTGCATTTATAATATTAATCACCATAAAAACCCTCGTGCAGATGCAATGTTAAGCGAAGATGCTGAAACCAAACGATAGTGGCCCGGCCACAGTCTCGCAGTTGGCAAACCGCCCCAAAGTAGGTGCTTAGCGTCTAACTAGAAGTTTTCGAGTGATAAAATGCAAGGCGCGTCCAACTCTGCACAATGAGTAGTCACAACTTCGGGTTCCTTACAACTAGCAAGTTTAATTAAAATTTCATTTGAAGTCGTGAAACCTCCTTAGGCTTTTCATTCATTATTATACGCTTATTAGGGTCCCTGTAACGACTTTATCTGAGTGAAACATGGTCTTTTGAATCACTTCAAATTCCGAATCGAAATTTGTGCTTTAAAAATAGGGTGAATATTTTCATCACTTACAGATGTAGCGCTTTGACATAATATCTTACCTACAAAGTATTCCATTAAGAGCCGTGGTGGCCTTGAGGTTTGAACAGTCGCCTTCTACACAAGCGACGGAAATTCAAATCCTAGCGGGGCCTACACCAATGAGTTTTTCTAAAAAAAGAAAACTTATGTACAGTGATTTCACACCACTTACGGTGAGGGTAAACATCGTGAGGAAACCTTCATATGTCTAAGAAGTAATTCAAAGACAGTATAGTATCTGAGACGGCGATAGACTCACCATCTGTCACGTTGGCAATTAATCATCTTCGGTGAAAAGTGGGTGTAGTGATTACAACACCTCTTCCTACCCCTTCGGGGAATACAGGCGTGAGCATATGTATGTATATATTCCGTTAATACCTATTCAGAAATAAGGATCTACACTTCTTTTTTTTTTATAGCCAATGTAAGGATTAGCGGCTACTGCAGCCTAACCAACCTAACACTATGGCACATAATGAAGGACTCACATACTAACCTTGGAGCACCTGCGATCTTACTTACCGCTAGAAAACTAGATCCTATCATTTCCTATTATTTCGAATTGTTCCTGACCTATCGGATAATGCTTCAGAACAACGAAACTCGACTTGACAAACTGAGGTGGAAATCCGCAATACATCTTAGCAAAATCTACCAGCTATAAGCCAATGTTAACTTTACCACACACAAAACTTCAGCGCTGAAAGTGAACAGTATAGTAACGCTTGAAGTTCCAAACTGGCGGTTCAAAGCTGGGTGGGTCACGGTTCGTTAGGTCCTAAGCGGACCCACTATAGGGAATTATGAGGTGTAAACACGGTTTGCCAGTTTATCCTTGTTATGGACTTAATTGTGGATCTGTTTGAGAGCATTCCGGATCGTTAGCAGTGCTGTTCGAATTGGACCTTCTCTTTAACACTATATGCAAACAGTTTTTTGTTTAAATTAGGATCTTTTCAAGTTCTTTGCCTTTGAATTAGTCTATATCAGGTGCCGTCACGAGCTATGAGCGCTCAGCGAAAACAGTAGGGATGTCTGTATTTGTTCGCGCTTACTCCATAATATACAAGACCCAGGACCCAAAAAAAATCTACGGTACATTCAGGGTCAGCGCTTATAACTCGTGACGGCACCTTCTGAAAACATGTCTGAGAAGTAATTCAAAGCGATAGACTCACCCTCTGTCACGATGGCAGAGTGGGTGTTGTCAGAATTTGCTTACCCCTTAGGGTACACTTTTGGAATAGCCTGAACATTACATAAAGGACTTTCTCGAAATAAAAACAAAATCTAATTTTCCTTTCTTTTCAGGTGAAAGTGATGCTGAGAGTAGGAGCATCAGGAGAAGGCCCCTTCACTAGTGGAACTCAGACCTTCTCGATGGACAAACGCAAGAAGCAAGTGAGCCTGTGTGAGCAGACGTCCAGCGCCGCTGCAGCTCCTGACGACAGGAAGGTCGGAGTAGCTGCCCCCAAGATGTTCGCATTTGATGCTATATTCTCGCAAGATGACTCACAGGTTCGTATGCCAAAACTATCAGATTCTTGAACCGAAAAGAGCAGAACAGGAGCTTTTCACCGAGTATGATTAAGTCCCAACGTGTTAAATGGTGTGCCGCGTCAGCTCTGACACTATAAATATGTAATCGAATAAAGATATTGTTGACTTTGACTTTGAATTTGATGTTTCACGCGTCAATACCAACATAGGTCTTCAATCAAGAGCAGGCATCGAGAGAGTACATAATATACAGTGTATGGCATATACCGTTTGGATACTATATTCTCTTATAACCAATAATAATTTGGCACAAAATTATCACGTACTTATGTATGTCTTTGGACATCTCAGATGTAAGAAGGTTTTCTTACGATGTTTTCCTTCACTGTAAAACTCATGTGGGACGTCACTGTACTCATGTTTTGATTTGAACTTTGGTCGCTTACGCTGGCTTCTCAAACCACTCTGCCAATGCGGATGTTAGTTATGTATTTAAAATAAAGATTAATTAGATCTGAGGATTTAAAGGATTAGAAAAAATAAGTCGTATCTACACGCGTTATGTTTCATAATCAATAATTTAGTAACGATAAATGCAGGTGGATTAATATCTTCATTTGCTTGTGAATACACTGAGGATAAATTATGTGTCATTTTTCGATGATATTTCCTGTCGTTTAGAGTCGAATCCTCCTTGGCACTAAAACAACGTTATTAAGTAAAATACAGACAAGTTGAGTAAACGTTGGCATGCTCTAACACTGACGACCCGGTCTAGTTCAACAAAAATAAAATAACTTGCTCTAGTACATACAAGTTTTATTTTAATAGTGTGACCCAAGTGAGGAGAGATATCGTGCTAGCCTTAATATTGCCCAAACCAGGAACAGGATATATGTACAGGGTTTGAAAGGAATGAGATTATAAAAAAAATCCTTTTTTTTCGATCAAGGGTCCAACTATGATAGTTTTCAGCTGTGCGATTTAAGTACCATACAATTAAACGTTTTAACTATGTTTGTTATTCATACGTGCTACTTGAAACAAAATTTGTCCTGAGTTTTACGTCCCTATTAACATCTCCACTTAGATCAGAAGGAAGTCAATTTAGGGATAAATTCTCCGATCCCGAACAAGAATCTTAGAAAGCATGCCATCAGCCTATGTGACAGCAATTTTGACAGGTAGTTCGCAAACAAACAGTAGTTTGCAAATTCTGAAAAATTTGCACCTTCAGAGGGTAGTACGAAACTGCTTGCACCACGCCTCCGTCGCACCCGGGGCCGGAGAATTTCATGCACCAAAAATGTCTCCAGCGAACCGCGCGAGTTCCATGTTTAAATTGTTAAACGAGCTCTCTTCGCATAAGAACTTTTGGATTATTCGCATTTTAAGGATTACATGCCTTTTAGATCTTGTTTTAAAGTGTTTACATATTTTAGGAGATCTTTTAATTGAACTGTATTTTCATCTCTTCTATTTAAGGGTTAAACTCTTTTTCTGTTAATTTATTTTTATATAACATAATGTATAAAAATTATGCTATACGAGGAGCTCATGGCTTTGTTGCTATTGCGCATATCATTCAATCAGCGAAGTGACGCAACCCTAACCCAAGCCAGTAGTTGGATGGGTGACAGTGACGGTGGCACGAAGGAACTCCCGAGTTATTTTTTTTCTTTTTTTTTTATCTATCTATTGTTTTTTTTTTCTCCTTGGTCGTCTATTTAACATCATTGGCAATCGTTACAGGTCAGTCGGAGGCATAAGACAGGTTTAACCTAGATTACCGATTTACTTAAAAGGGGTTGCGAAGTTCAGATGGCAGTTGCTTCGTATAAAATAATCTGGTGATCAGGCACATCAGGTTGGTTCAAGTGCCGACCCCAACATTTTTTGAAATTGGGCCAAAGAGATAATATAGAATCTATAATAATATAATCTGGCCTGCCTACTAAGGGTACCCATGAACCCGCAGGGACCCGCTTTCCCTTAAAGACTTAATTTTACCATCCAGAGGAAAATCTTCATTCATCATCAATGTATTACCGCTTATTTGCCACCTTTATACCAACATAAAACATCACAGGTAGTTAAAAATACACAAAACAGTATTCCAAACATCACAAATAAACCAAATCCGCCACAATAAATCCACATTACAGTACTTAGCGAATGAACGTATTCAAATTACACACACTCGCAATTACTACGTGTTACATTATTAAGCGCAATAACAGTGCCTAATGCATACCAGTAGGCACTAGATAAAGAGGATTACTCAGTATTAATGGGATTGCGGAGCGCATAGCCAGGCGATAATTTATGTGCCACGTGCAATGAGTAACGGATGCTGTTAGTTTTGGGTGTGGAAAAATGGATTGGATTGAGTAGAATGGAGTGATTCGGTTATTACTAGTTAGGGGAACTATTACGAAGTTTTAAGGGCATAATTCCCATGAATTAACACGCAAATTAAAATGGTAACATCAAGTATCATTCAGTGACAAATTAAATCATTTATGTATTTATACGCATTTAAATCTTCTTTCATATATATATATACTAATATATAAAGCTGAAGAGTTTGTTTGCGTTCTCTCTATCTCTATTTTTTTATTATGTTAATCTCGATTTAGATTTATACAATATATCGGTTCAAAATTGGCAAAGTTTCATACAATCTTTCAACCCCTTGGGGGGAGAATTAATCAAAATCCTTTCTTAGCGGATGCCTACGTCATAACATCTACCTGCGTGCCAGCCCGATCCGTCCAGTGGTTTGGGCTGTGCGTTGTTAGATCACTATGTCAGTCAGTCAGTCACCTTTGAGTTATATATATTTAGATACCTATATACCCATGTACCAACTGCCCAAAATAATATTTAAAACGTGTGATCATACAAATAATGCCATGGAATTAACTGAATTACTCCTCTGTAAGATCTCTCAGTACGTACTTACATCAGTAAGTCCACATTTGCACCTACATTCTGCAAGGCTTTATTGAGGAGCTGCAGTACAAGTACCTAGTCGTAAATGGGCCACTTTTCTCGTGTATTGTTCCTGCTTAATGAGTGAACACGCAGAGCTCCGAAGTTGGCCATTTCACTGCAAGAATGAGTAATGTCGGTAATTACTTCTTTGTGTCAAACGATTATTGTCATTGCAACCGAATGGAAGTCAAGTCGTCGCTTTATTGGGAATTTTGCACTCAATTTAATAAAGTGGCGGACACTCTGAACACTTTTATTTCAGGTTAGGTAATTCGCGTAGTTTATATACTATGTCGATACTTTATACGTGAACAATATGTCACTGAGCAATGTTTGGTGGGTATATACTTTTAATAGTATGTAAAAAGTGTCTTTATTTTAATAATAATAACTTTAAAAAAAATGCATATGAAAGTATATACTTTTATGCTGACATAAAAACAAACAATTTTCTTTCTCTCCATATACCTCCGAAACAGCTGGGCCGATTTTAAAGGGACTTTCACTAGCAAATAGCAAATGTTACAAGGAGTAACATACGCTACTTTTATTTAATTTAAAAAAATGGGTCTCCGCGGGCCATCCATAAAATAAAGTCTACGCGGGGCACAGCTAGTCTATACAGATAAATAAAATTGAAATGTCTGTCTGTAATCACAAACAGCTTTTCACCAGATTCATATGAAAGTATATACGACACTGACTTAAAAAATACATTTTCATATTTTTTGTCTGTCTGTTTGTTCCGGGTAATCTCTGGAACGGCTGGACCGATTTTAACAGGACTTTCACTGGCAGATAGCCAATGCTATAAGGAGTAACTTTTTAAATTTTAAAAAAACATTTAGGGTTCCACGGGAATTAAATTAAATCTACGCGATAGAACATTATTATTTCAAAACAGAATAGGGACATGGAATATGAAGGCTTTATTCTAGAAACACAATCTAATTGAGTAGAAAGATAATGAAACCGATTGGATTGGCCACTCGCCTGCTCACTCAATAAAGGAATTAAGCATTTTCAATTAGCGCTCCGGAGGGGCGATCGTTAAAATTTTCATTCAAAACAATTTTAGTATTAACGTGCCGTGATAAATGCTTCCGTTAGAATGGCCAAGGTTTTGTGGAATTGTGGATATAATTTAGCATTTTAAATAATGTTTTGCTGTGTCATAATTTATACATTGTTGGGTTCGGCACTTGGTTCAACCCAATGTGACTGATCACCTGATTTCTATATCACGATCACGTGCTTTAACGGTGAAAGAAAACATCACGAGGAAACCTGCATATGTCTGAGAAGTAATTCGAAGACGTTTATATAGTGGCTGAGACGGCGATAGACTCACCAACTGCCACATGGGCACTTAATCGTCCTCGGTGAAAAGTGGGTGTTGTTCTTACAACACCTCTGCCTACCCCCTCAGGGAGTACAGGCGACAGCATTATAATTTAAGTGGATTGTGATATACATACTCACATTGTCTGTTGAGGGTTTTTTAAGTTATATTATTATATTACGTTATTATATTATAATACGTTATATATATTATATATCCTGCATTAATTGTCGTAATTATAAATTTGGTTATTTTTTTCATTCTCCACTTGAGAAATCATCATGAAAAATCTACTACGATTTCCGACACGAAACATAATATATGGCATTGAAGCTTTAAATTCTAAATATTTCCATACCATCGATGGAATCATATGAACCCTAGTGCGATCTAATCTCAGGGCTACACACCTTAAGCCCTTTTAATTATCTACGCGCCCCACAAAGAAAACAGCGACACGGCTTAGCATAGTAAACACCCTATAAGTGGCAAAATTCACTGAATTCTGCTACATGTCCCTTACTACGTACTTCTCCTGCCTCTAACGGCTACCTGAGTAGTCTTGAAAGAAACATCGGAATAAGTTTTCGTGTCAACAATTCTAGACCGTTTTTTCCTTATTCAATAAAAATTAATTAATGGTTCAGGAGTGGAAAGACATTTTGTGTATCTGTCTATTTTGTCAGATTTTTTTTGTCTCATTTATGGATTATCGTAACAGGCTATAACTTTATGTTGGTGGTTCATAGATACCATGCGTTACGATTACATGTAAGTAAGATTGATGAAGTCAATTTCAGATTAAAAAGATGATAGTTTGCAAGGATATGATGATATGTAGACATACGTGTTACTCTTTGACGTAACGACTACCTACCGAATGTACTGTAATACATAAATGTTTGACATTGTGTGACCGTTCTTTGGTCACACATAGGTAAAGCTAATCCAAAAGTATGAATTTTGTTTGCAATGTAGATTTTTATCGTGACGTAATTTTCTGCTTGTTCCAGACGGAAATCTGCTCGAGTGCTCTGACTGACGTCATTCACGCTGTCATCAACGGTACTGACGGCTGCCTCTTCTGCTTCGGACACGCAGGACTTGGTATGAATTATATCTATAATATCTTGGTATTTCGGCCTCATTGTCTATCGGTTGCAACAAGAAAACTTGACCCATATCGGTGTCTCTCGGGATTTGGGTCAAGTTTTCTACTTGTAATTAGTTTTTAAATGCTTAAAAATAAATTTAAAGAGAAAACCATATAAAGAGGTTTTCTTTACATATATATCTATAAATGACATTAGGAAGTGTAATACTAAAGTCATAGAAAATAAAAAAAAACATTAACCAAGATTTTTCTAACACGTCATTGTATGTAAGCATGGGATAACGGCAGGAAGATGGTGATGATTGTATGTAATGATTCGAATTTAGCGTTACATCCTGTAGATATGTAAAGTCTATAACATACAACCCACATATAAATAAAGAATGGTTCAAAACTAAATACTACATCCGAATAAACTTGTGCAAAACTTAAATCTAGCTGCAAAAACACAGCAGCAGTTGATTAAAGTAAGCCACCCTCGGTGTTTATCTACTTCACCTGCACTAAGTTCTTAGGGGAAAAATTTGCATTGAAATAGCACTCATAATTTGAAAGTTTGATAATGCAGTCGAAACGAACTTCGATATTAACTTCTGCCGTGTGGTGATTATACAATATTGTTTTTACTCAGACGTGTATATTGTCGGTGTTTAATCTCTTCGGACGAGGCACTCGTATAATTATGATAGAACTTCAGTTGCAGGTAAGTTCGTTTAATCAATAATAATAACCCTGTTCGATTCAAATTCACACCACAAGATGGCGTTAAGCCATTACAAGAGGGCTGCATTGTTTTTCACAATTCCGGTGAATGACATTTGTGTATTGGAACTGTGTCCATCATTTCTTGTGTGATTTGCAATAGCTGTGCCCCGCGATTTCACCCGCGTAGATTTAGTTTTATATAATACATTTTTTCTCAATAAAAAGTAGCCTATGTCCTTTCTCAGGGTCTAAAGATTGTCTGTGCCAAATTTCATCAAAATCGGTTGAGAGGTTGAAATGAGAGAGGCGAGAAAGTGTCACAGACAGACAGAGCTAATTTCGCATTTATAATATTAGTAGGGATTGTATAATATTTTTGAAAGAGTAATTACTGAATTTCTTGCCAGGTGTGCGAATGTTACCTACACATTTTACTTAATGATCTGAACTCCAAAATTTTTGTTTTGATACGACTATCAAGTTCGTCAATACACACTCGCAAAGGTGGAACTCCCCACAATACCATTACCAACTTAGTAATAAGTCGCTGGCGGTAAGACGAGAGCCAATTTGACAACTCTACCTTGTATGCTGTAATCGGATTTGATGTTATAATGACAAATAGAAAGGTGGCAGAAGGACGGCTTCCTAAATTGAGCTAGAATCGTCTTGCATTTAGGTACACTTATAAGGATCTCAGATTACAGATAAAGTCGGAATAGTGTACTAATGCTAGAATTTGAGACAAGGCGACGTATAATAATAATTTCTACATAGATACATACATATGCTCACGCCTGTATTCCCCGAAGGGGTAGGCAGAGGTGTTGTGATCACAACACCCACTTTTCACCGAAGATGATTAAGTGTAAACGTGACAGATGATGAGTCCATCGCCGTATTCAGACATTTTACATACTTCTCAGAAATATACAGGTTTCCTCACGATGTTTTCCTTCAACGTAATGCACGTGGTGTGAAATCACTGTACATAAGTTTTTTTTAGAAATACTCATTGGTACAGGCCCCGCTGGGATTCGAACTTGCACACCGCCGTCCCAGAACGGACACAACATTTTTTTTTTCTACCATGGGCTTACGCCTGCGTACCTGTTACCACCATGTTAAGAGAGCAGACCTTCTGGATACACTTAATTTGGGTTATAATACCTTGACAAGCTATGAACATTAAGCAGCTGAGATTTATGGGAACTCATTCTCAACGTATGTGTATTCGCATAGTTCGCTCTTCGTTACAAAATACAAATTTGATTACCATATCTACGGCTGAAACAATGGACTCATTTCGATGCAATTTTCAAATAAATGTCTAAGAGAGGTGTCGTTTTATCACTAAATATAAGCCATTTCTGTGGTACAAAGTTGTGGTGAGACAACATGTGTTCCAATATCAAATACTAGTTAAACCCCGCTGTTACATTCGCGTATAATTTAACAACCACGAAAATGTATTTCTTATAGCCTAAGTGTTAGATACAATCGTGACTATAACAACAAAGCTTAAAAAATATAATAACTAAAATATATTATTAAAAGGAATCCCTGCAAGGTTCCGAAGATACTGGCAGCATTCCCCCTTTGGATGGCAAGACTAATTCTTTGACCGAGGTAGCTGCCAGCTCTTCGGTCTCCTGTGATGTCGATTAACCTTTTGGTTATTTCTTTGAAAAGCCTTATAGCGCCAGGACCCCACGGACCAAAGTGTTATTCTGATAAAAATCCATTCATTCGTTTTTGCGTGTAAGAGTAATAATCATATATCCATACATACATCCTATCATCTATCGCCGTTTCAGGTCCTATACATTTGTCTTTCAATTACTTCCCGCAGGTTTCCTCACGATGTTTTCTTCACTGTAAAGCACGTGCGTATTTGAAGGATGTCTACAACCTATTACTAGATTAACGGGTATAATATTATTAATATTTCTCGTCTCTTATATCAAAACGCAGCAAACCCTTTCTTTACCCTAATAAACGGCTTAGAATTCCCAAATTGTAAATTGAATAAAATCCCATAGAATTATCTTGATGTTCAATCTCGTACTTAGAAGAGATTAGAACACTCCGCTCATTGCAGGGATTATTTTGTTCTGTAAGTACCTAATTTAATACGTGCGTAATCCTTCAAGCTTATGGTTAGTGAAGAAATCAAATATTGTGAAATGATTTTGATGAACAACACAAATATAGGAATGGTGACTCAACCATAACCTTCAGTTATTTCTTACTGGCTTTTTTAATGAAAAGTACATACATACATACATATGCTCACGCCTGTATTCCCCGAAGGGGTAGGCAGAGGTGTTGTAATCACAACACCCACTTTTCACCGAAGATGATTAAGTGCCAACGTAACAGATGGTGAGTCCATTGCTGTTTCAGACACTTTACATACGTCATTGAATTACTTCTCAGAAATATGCAGGTTTCCTCAGGATGTTTTCCTTCACCGTAAAGCACGTGGTGTGCAATCACTGTACATAATTTTTTTAGAAAAACTCATTGGTACAGGCCCCAAAGCTCAGACCTCTAAAAGGCTCAAACCTCAAGGCCACCACGGCTTTAATGTAAAGTATGCTTTATTACTCCTTATAGCTCCAAATATATGTGTACAAAGATTCATGATAACCAGTTAAGTGAAGTTCGCGTGAAAGTGTTACAAAGTAAGAATCACATTTATAATATTAGTAGGTTTTAGATACATAGATATTCCATTCATTCATAGCCATAAAAATACAAAAGAACTTAAAGGTACCTATTTGAATCAAGCGAAAATTTAAATTAAACAACTTTAATAATAAAGTTCCTACTTATGTAAAACTACAATATAGGTTAATTAAATGAATAAAATTATCAAGATGCCAGTTGCCTTCGGCGCCGAACAAGGCCAGATTAAATACGATGTATTTTCTAAAGCCCTTTTCTTTCTACCCATTACCAATACCGTCACGAGATGTGAACGCTGACTGAAAATAGTGAGTTAATGGGGGTTCGTGCTGGCGTTAAGCAAGAACCAGAAATTACTAATGTGTATTCAAGATCAGCTCTGAAATCGATAAAATAAATAAAATTGAAGTGTTTGTTTATAATTCCGAAATAATAGCTTTTTGCTAAATGCATATAAATGTATACACGGTACCAACATAGAAAAACAATTTTTTATTTTTTTCTCTGTATGTCTGTCTGTTTGTTTGTTCCGACTAATCTCCGAAACGGCTGGACCGATTTAACGGGATTTTCACTGGTAGATAATATCTAATGTAGCAAAGAATAACTTAAATTATATTTATTTAAAAAAAATACATTATATTACATTCGGATTTCGCGGGTCACCCATAAAATTAACTCTACAAGGGTAAAACCGCGAGGCGCAGCTAGTCATATATATAACGTGACGTATGTATAAGACAAGATAAATCAGTTTCTTTCACACAGTCAAACTAACATGGCATAAGGTTTCGTGGTAAGGCCCTTTACATTAATGTGGTACACTTAGGGTAAATATCTCAAAATCCGCTGGATTACACTGATTAGTTGAAGGCTAGATGATTAAAGTCATAATCTCATTTACCACACCACGCTAATTTAAGAGCTTAGATTAAGAAATTGATTAACGTACCAACGTCTGATATCAACTCTTATCGATAAACGAACCTTTATAATTATTACATCAATCTGGAATCATCTCGAAACAAACGCAGTTTAAACTATGAAGTTTTAAAATTTGAAAATTATCTAAACTATTCAGAGATAGCACATGAGACCGTAAACGATCAGTTTGGTTATATTTTGTTTTCATTGAATCATTTATACATATTTAATTCATAAAAAACATATTCTAAATTTCGTGATATCTCATCAAGATATTATTACTAATTGTGATATCATCATGACACAGTAGCCCAAATCATTATCCTTCTGAGCTTGTCCGATGTTATTTGTGGTAAGCCTAACGTTTTATCTCTATTTGCGGTAATCCATCCACCCACGGTAGACGTTAGACCTCAATATGATACCAAAATAGCATTATGTTTATCAATGCTTCTAAGGTCTAACCCAGTGATGGGCAGAGTACGCCCGCGAAAGCATGTAATCCGGCCAGCCGACGGTTTCGACATCAATAGTATATAGTATATGGCCCGCGAGAGTTATGACTTTCCAGAAATATGTAAAGATTCTAGTGAAAATTAGCGCTCCCTGTCTATAACTCTTTAACTCTGAATTTATTCGTAATGAGGACACCAATTCATCATAAGAGCAGCTCTTCTGATAGTCTGTATACAATTCTGCCCCTCCTCTGAAATTTCTTCAACTTTTTGGCCCCCCATTAAGAGAATTGGCCCACCACTGTTCTAACCGAACTTCGTTTTTACAGGTAAATCCTACACAATGTTGGGGCGGCCGGATTCTTCAGCCAATTTGGGCGCAATACCTTGCGCCATAACCTGGCTATTCAGGGGCATTGCTGAACAGAGACACAAATGCGGTACTCGCTTCTCTGTCCGTGTGTCAGCTGTCGAGCTGTGCACTAACACCAATCAGATCAGGGATCTGTTGGCACCATATCATAATGGTAAGTCGTTTGTCTATGTTTGTCTAGTAACAATGTCTTGTGTATTAATATCTACTGTATTAAAGTTGTATTTAACGATAAATAAACATCTAGTACGAGTGAAGAGTCTGAGGTATATAGTATAAGCAACCATTTTCCAACAGATACCGAACAATCACCAGGCGTATATCTTCGCGATGACCCATTATTCGGAACACATCTCCAAAACCAGTCAGAGCTCCGGGTTCATAGTGCTGAAAAAGCAGCCTTCTACCTCGACGCAGCGCTGGCAACAAGAGGAACCAGGGAGGAAGGAAAAGACAGCCATCTGCTTTACACGCTACATGTGTACCAGTATAGTGTTGGAGGGAAAGGAGCTGGTAATTTCTAAAACACATGTCTTACTCAAGTAGGCTTTAAGTGAAACGGTCGAAGGCTCCAGAATAGAGCATTCACAGCGTCTAAATGCTCCTTATTTACTGGTGCGAATCTTAATGATTCAAAATATTTTGAAGGCATATTATGTAAGTCAGAATAATCCGTATATTTTCGGCACTTTCACTTTCTGTTCTTCAAAATTTGATGTACGAATATACGAGTATACATTTGCTATTATTTGCACGAAGCAAACGAGCGCAAAATAAAATACTGTAAATAGTATTCTTTTCTTTCATAAATATTAAAGTGATATTTTTCTTGAAAGCTAAATCTTCGAGAAATTGAGGTAGCAATAATAGTGGAACTTTCCTACAAAGAGGATTTAAGATGTCATTTTTGTTTCAGTTGCCGGTGGTCGCAGCCGCTTACATCTAATCGACTTAGGAAACTCCGAAAGAGGAAAAACTCATGGAGGGATACCGTTATCCGGCTTAGGGAACATTCTACTTGCTATCTTCAACGGTCAACGACATTTACCTTATAGAGATCACAACCTTACGCATGTGTTAAAAGAATGTCTCGGGTCTTTAACATGTCACACGGCTATGATCGTCCACGTTTCGCCTAATGTACAAAATTATTCAGATACATTGACGACTTTGCAACTAGCTTCACGCATACATCGACTTCGACGAAGGAAAATGAAATACTCCACTAATAATAACGCAGGTTCAGGAGGCAGTTCTGGTGAAGACGTCTCGAAACCAAGTAGCAGTGAACCAGATCCTTCAAGCAGTGATCTCTCAGCTGATACTGTTATATACGTGGGCCCACTTGATGATGCTACTGATGGTGAACACCCGCCTGTTTATATACCAAATATAAACTCAGGTGACAACCGATGCATATTAAGTAAAGCTTTAAGAGGTTCCGCAGCGGAACACAAACATAGGTCGTCACTATCAAAAGTAGTTGAAGAGAAAAGTCCAATTCACAAATTATACTCATCTCCAAAATCATCGCCACTAAAAACGCTTCAACAAATTCATACGCCAAAATCGTCTCCTGTACATTCATCTTCTGCCAAATCAACACCTTTGAAGAAAGTAGGTCCAAAGCAATTCACTGAAGAAGTCAAGAGCAATAGTGATGAACAATGGATTGACGGTCCCAGAATATCTAAATCTAAATTAGTAGAAGCAAGACACATTATAAAAGAAACCCAGGGTAAAAAGAGGGAGACCTGGATAGATGGACCGATGCAAGAACCTAAGGTTCCCCTACAATTCGAATCAGTACCAATCCAACCTAATCAAATTCCTCTCCAAGTTGGTGTCCTTGGGGCTCATGGCGCTGAAAATATTGGATATGGTTACATGGATAACCACAAGAAAAATATGATTAGGAAATGGGTTGAAAACCAAACATCGCAAATAAACAAATCCCGACACAGTTCTCCAAGTCACAAACCGCAATCGATTCACAAAGAAGGTTTACGGATACCTGACGAACCTGAAACTACACATAGAATGGAGATGAAAGATAGGCGAGTTTTCGTTGAAGAGTCCACAATAAGGACAGGTTTGAAAGCTGGTTCTAAGGGAATGGCGATAGAAGAAGAAAATGTTGGGCCTCCGTTACTTGATCCAAATTTACAGAAGAAGGCAAGTAATACTAAAACTAATAAAAATGACATCGACGAAGATGATGACAGCGAAGAACTAGCTGAAATACCTCCTGCGCTGCCATTAATACAACCAAGCAGTCTCAGTAGCCGAGAAGTATCGATGGAGAGCCTGGATAGTAAATACAAGGAGAGATTAAGAATGAACGATGAACTAGTTTCTAATCACAGCAGAGATATTGATCATCATGGTATGAGTAAAGGTCCAGATGAAGATGAGGACGAAATATTAGAGATTTATGAGTTTGAAGAACCTTTAGAACCGGTACCTATGCAAGATAGCTGCTTACAAGTAACGGAGGAAGATATTGCAATGTGTATGGGATTTTCGGAGAATCCACTCCCTGAAGTTGACCAGGAAGACGATGATCATCCACTTAGAATTCTAAGTCAAGAAAACCTAACGGTTGCATCAACATTCACAGATACTCTGTCATTATACAGTGAAGTAGAAAGACAAATTAGAAACGAAGCTTACCTTAGACAAACAATAGGATTTTACGTTGAAAACTTTAATTGCGAACACCCATCGGGTGAGTTCCCTCATGAAAGCATGCCGACATCTCGATCACGCATTGAAGATCTTTTAGAATTAGCTGAATTGTATGGTTCACGTCGCATGTTAGATAAAACCGAGATGCACACGTCAAGAATTGCTCCACAATTCCAATCCTTATCACTTTCTAATGTTCGGGACACAGAAGAATATCACGGAGACGGTTCAGTTTACAGCGAACCAGCGTACAGACCTAGTGATAAAATATGTGACAGTTGCAAAAGAACCATGTCAAGGCCAGGTAGTGCAGTAGGTGAATGTGATGCATATCATGACTTAGAAGGTACACATAATGACGCTTATGGTCCATTTGAGAGATATAGAGGCAATGATATAACTGATGCCAGGATAGCATCGCTACGGCATCCTGACGGAGCATCAGACCCAAACTTAAGGGAAGAAAAGCGAATACCAGGAATTGGAGCACCTTCAAGCACTTTTAGAGAATTAAAATCGAACTTACATTTGGAAGTAACGCCACCTGTTGTGACAATAGAACCTCGAGCTGAAAAAAGTGAGAAGAGCGATAAAAGCGTGGCTAGAATCGTTGCAGGATCTAAACCTGATGGGTACGATAGTGGTCATGAGTCAACACCGAGAACTGGGAAACATAGCCCAGCAGCTACTTCAAGAAGGGCTGAATCAGGATATGATTCTGTTCCGAGGGATTCAGATGCGTCTTCTTTAGATTCTTACCCTACTCGACGAGCGGCGGTCGCGAGAGCTCACGCAAAGAAACACACAACGGCAAAATACAAGCAACACAGCGATCGCTCATTTTGTTCCTGGCTTCGAAACCCCTTCACGTGCAAATATGCTGACACAGACCCCGAAATTAGCGATTTTTAGGATATAAATCCCTTATTTTATTGTATAACTCTAAATATCGTTAAGGTACGTTACCGAATTTAATCTGGAGACTGCTTTTGTACTCTAGTACTCGTATTTATGAAATAAAATGCTTTGGCTCTAACTGACATGGATACCGTTGTATTTTTCTAGACCTAAAAGCTTCTGTGCTTTGAAAATGTCTCAGGACATACATTGTAAACTAGATCGTCGTATCACATGATGTAAATACAGAATGTTATGCAACTGATGTTACTAGCGTTTACCTACTTCGCTCATTTTGTACTTTTATACTATCTACTGAATTTCATTTCGCGTGTAATTGTGATATCAGATGTTGTAGCTTTTGTAAGATGTCAACAATTCAAAATCAGGACGAAAGAGTCTTCCCTTGTCTTCCCCGATCTGTGACTTTTCATATCGAGAAAACCAACTTTATTTTCAATAAAAACAATTTATACCTTGAAGTCCTCATATGTGTTGATCCAAACACTTTCAGCTTTCATGTTGTATCTTCTTGTATCATAAGATCTTCTTAATTGTAGAAAGTGAGGATAGAGTGTTTGGATAGTTGAAAGCATGATAAAAATCGGTTATCTAAATCTCGTTTTAGATCTAAGACTGTTGTGTCATCGGCCATGTTTCGAATAGCTTTAAATTTTGATATTGTAATTATTAAACGTTCACTATGTATAGCGAAATCGTCGCGTCAGTTTGTAAATAGACTTACAATCCTCGTGGCTTTATGGAATGTTGGTGAACTTAGTTATCGCTTATTGTCAATGTTTTGTTATTGTACTATTAATATTACAAATATATATCCTAAATTCTACTATGCGTTCGTATTAGTTTAAAAATAAATTGTTCAACCTCAAAACGAGATACTGGTTTTAATTCTACCCGCATTCACCTATCAACGAAAATCATGTTCACAACTAGACGTAGTATATATCTAGAATGTTGATTGTTCATTTGAATCAAAGATATTGATTTCGAAATCCTCGATGTCAAATATTAAAGCAATATAATAATTGAATTCATGAAATATGTCCGAATTTTATCTAATCAACACTAAACTCATAAACTAATAAAAACCTAACGAGTAGTGACTTATCTATCCATAATGAATAAAAGAAAAGACAAATTTTTTTACATCAGAATTCTTTGTTTATTGCTTAAAAAAAATAGTTTTCGATATTTTTTACTACATATATTTTTTTTTATAACAAACATTTTGAAGTAAAATTGGAATTTTGTTCAAGGAACGTAAAAATATTTAAATGCTACCAAACTTGAAACAGGCAATGAATAAACAATGCGACTGCATCCTCCAACTTAGAGGTGGAAAATCCTAAATCTTTTGGGATATAAACTTTTCCCCCATGCAAAGTGGCAACAACTTCCCCCGCTAAGATGACTCCTATTATCTTTCATTTCGCTAGTAATTTAACATTCTACTTGCACCCTGAGAAAATCAAGCTATCAAATAAGACGTTTACCCTCTTTAAGAGGGGACAACTTTTTTCCTGGAAATCTCCCAATAATTTGTTAAAGTGACATCTGGTTGGCCCATAACGCTTATCGTGTTCTAAAAGATTTTAACTTTTATATATTTTTTGGGGAAATTTATGGGATAGGTGCTGGTAATTTGCGGGAACTGATGTACCAATAATTGCAAGCTTTTTGCTGTCAAATTGTCTTCAATATTCAGAGCTTCAAATACGTCAGTAAGTATTTCCTACTTTTAGTCTATGATTGGCAGCGTGTCAGTCACCGATTCGTCAAGATATTTTGAAGGGTTTACTTTAGTTACAGTGTAATTTCATCGTGACTTTTGACTTGACATACCGTCGTTAATTGCAATTTCGACACAGCTTGTCATACGTTAATTTTATCATAAGTATCTGCTACACAAAAGTAAGTAATTATATGAGAAAACTTATAAAGCTTACTTAAAAATTTAATAAAAAATCTTTAACGTTTCTTTGTTTTTTTTTACTCGTTATAGCTACAATATTTTTTATGGTACAGTGTTATTGTTAGAGGTTACTTAATGTTCAATGCTGATTGGATGATATGTTAAACATAAGACAACGATTATTTTTACTAATTACTGAAAACTAATTACAAGTAGAAAACTTGGCCCAAATCGGTGTCTTTCGGGATCGTGCCAAGAAGGCTGGCAGCATTGCCACGTTGAATAGCAATGCTAATTCTCTGAGCGATAAAAGCCCCAGCCCGCTTGTCACGAGAAGCTTCTACCAGACGCCGTGCAACCTCTTTGAAAAGTTAATAAGCATCTGGACCCCAAGACCCCAGAGTTTCAACCGCAAACGCAGAAAATATATATCCTTGACCAATGCAAGCATATTTCCGGCGCTTGAGGCACTCCTGCTGAACAGCAGCAGCACCGGCCGCCACAGCAGTGCCGGGGAGATGGGGCGGATTATTTATGTTGTAAAATGAAATTCTGAAAACTAAAATGCCGTTAAAATTTATTAACACATGCTTAGGAACTTTTTATAAATTGACATATAGGTGCGTATATAGGTATGTCATAATGTTAGTGGAATCATCTATGCTTAGTAGTCATAACATATTATTAACGTAACGAGCAAATACTGACTCGGAACGGAGCGTTCATTAAATAATACACGGAATGTCACATAATACCCGGCCAATAGGTACAAAATACGGATAAAAATAATACGTGAAACAAAAGGCGGTGCCGGCCGGGTATTCGGAGCCGATACGTGACAGGAAGACAAAACAGACGAGACATATCGAGACAAATGCTGGCTCGCAAGGGAATTAAGACTTTATTTACCAACTTTTAGGGTGCAATAAGTTAGTTTTGTTTATCGTATATGTCGGTGAAAACGTGATATGCACGAAAAACTGCAGGAAATAATAAAGACATAAAAGGAAAAGTTGGCCACACACGCTGAAGTTATTTATTTCCATTTCACTTCTTTGCCACCTTTTCTACAAAATCATTGAACCCATTTCCAATCCAATACATAATTGGGATGTAGTTGTAGAAAGGATAGGCAAAAAAATGGTTTTTAAAGTTAGCAACTTTAAAAACAATGTTTTTGTAAATATCTAGAAACTAGAGCTATGAAACGTCTCATTCACATCCAGTGAACAGAAGTCCTGATAGAGTTTAAGGATCAGTCGAACGTTGTGTGGATTATATATATACAAACTCCATACAGATAAATAAAATTAAGGTGTTTGTTTGTAATTCCAAAATAAAATAAATTAGCTTTTTACTAAATGCATATGAAATTGTACAGACACTGAAATAATTTTTATTTTTTTTTACCTCTATTTGTTCCGGCTCGACCGATTTTAACGGGACTTTCACTTACTATGACTGATGTAGCTGATACTACAAGGAGCAATTGTTTTTAAAGTAATGCTCCGTGATATATAGTCACTTAGAAATTAAGTCTACGCGGACGAAGCCGCTGGGTATAGCTAGTGTAATAATAGCAGTACAAAGTGCATGACTTCAAAGTACGTTAGTTTACGAACAAACAATGTTGCCTATAGAGAAGTTAACTGAGTTACAAACAGCACTATTGTCAAAATAAGGGTAGCATAGCACCAAGTTTTGTTTCTCAAAAGGGCAACCGGGTGACATTACTACTTACTACGTGACCGGCCTACGGTAGCGCTGCTTACGACTCTATACCCGGATGAATTTCATCCGGGTACTTGGTTTGCACGGTGTTTAAATGGTGGTTTAGGGCCCTTTAGTATCGATATACAATTCCCTTCAAGCTTGGATTTCAGTAACGTTATACGTATAGATTTAGGAATAAAATTGTTCTCGCTACAGAGATACAAGGAAATCGCTTCATTATTATGCCCTTTTCGGACGTGGAAATATGCGAAAGTTCTCAATGAGTACATCTTGATGTAACAATACAGACTTTAAAAAAATGACTATTATGGTGTTTACCTCTCAGATGTCATGAATTCATCACCGTCTCTCATACAACCATCATACAATCTTCATAAACATCTTTTTTAATTAGAGATTTTAATTATAGGTAGACAGGCAAAGAAAACTTTTCTCAATGATTCCTAGAATCTAATCAATACATACGCGTAAAGTGTCCAGACCTCTTATTGCGATGATAGTTTGACTCCTATTATGAAACAGATGTATATGATGTGTATAAGTCTGTCACAGACACACAGTAGAACTATGATGGCAATAAGAGCTTATAGTAAGGCCCCTATGTATAAGACCCAACTAATTTAGTGTCATAAACATCAAAGCAAAGAAGCGCTTAAGACTCGCTGCTTAAGCTATCATAGCTGGCCCCTGCTAATTAAAAAAACACTTACAAATTGCAAACGTCAAAATGTTGCTCCACGTATTATCTTCATGTTCTCCAATGTTTACATAAAATGCTAACAAAGTCCGATAAACCAAGATAAATTCTGGTGCTGTGACATCAAATCACGGATGATATTTCAGCGCGTCAAATCAGCCCTGAGCGACGTCGGTCGCAAAACGAATTTGTCTCCTTGGAGTTGAGCCGAATCAATCTGCATTATCCCTCGCGAGGTGTGGCCCAAATCATTAGCTGACAAACTTACCTATTAACAGGTTCACAATTATAAGTACACCTATTATTCGCTTAGAGGAGCTCGTAGCACAGTTGCTGACACAGCGAAGTTAAGCAACCCCCGTAATTGGATGCCAGTAGCCAGTAATTGGATGGGTGACCGCCCGAGTTCATTGGCACTAAACCAGACTCCGTTCTGCTAATGAGATATTACAAATAGAGAAAGCTAAACATTGACCCAAAGATCGAATCCAGGACCTCACTAGGACAGGATCTGCATCAGTTTCTTTCAACTACTGCCCTTAGTAAAAGTTTAGTAGTTCGTAACAGCTTCAGACTGTAACTTGTGGCAATCCTGCAGACGTGTCGAAAGACGGTAGACGCCGCGCCGATTTCTCAGGATTTGAGGGCTTCTCACAAACCGAACGCACTTTACCTAGTGTTTACACTGCGGCTACCGGCGCGGCGGGGCTTTACACTACCCGTCTTTGCTATCGGGGAAACGTTTACCCATTGCGATTGAGTTTTTTTTAAAGTTAACAAACGTGGCAATCAAACATGCAGTCCGTGCTTCATAGTAAGAGGCTACCAAAACTACCTACTACATCAGACTGTCATCAGCACAATGTCTACCTTGTGAGGAATGGAATCACTGTGCACACACTCTTGAGTGTGACAAATTATGACAAATTATAATCGCCATCTCAATTTGAATATAATTAAATAAATGTGGATTAGCCGTTGGGGTCCAGATGTTCATCAACTATTCAAAAAGGTTGCACGTCGTCTGGTAGAAGCTTCTCGTGACAAGCGGGCTGGGGCTTTTCTCGCTCAGTGAATCAGCATTGCTATTCAACGTGGCAATGCTGCCAGCCTTCTTGGCACGATCCCGAGAGATACCGATTTGGGCCAAGTTTTCTACTTGTAATTAGTTTTTAAGGCCGTAAATAGTAGACTCCCAAATTACTTTGAAATTCTTGTCGTATTTACCTTCACAGTAAATCTAGTACATACAGTGGTATCAACCAACACACATTCCGTAACACCACACTTACACAAGCAAACACCAATCCACGCCAACTTTTACACTTCACTACAGACTATTTACTTCTCCTTCATTTAAGAGTTGCATTCTTGTCGGTGCAGCTGGTGCTTCGTGACCTCCTTATACAATGTGACAGTTATTTTATCCTTCAATTGTTTGGTATTACTTATCTTTGGTCTTCCCCTACCACGCCTTCCTTTTATATTATCTTCCATAAAAGTTTCTATAAAACCATCATGTTATTTATGGTGAACAATAATTGTTCCTCTCTTTTTCTATATTTCTTAGTACTTGATACTTCTGCAGTCCAACTTATCCTTCTACACTATTATAAAGTGGAAAAAAATTATTTTTGTGTGTAAGTTTGTAATGAATAAACTCAAAAACTACAGCGCCGATTTCAAAACTTATTTCACCATTGGAAAGATACATCATCAGCGAGTAACATAGGCTTTATTTTATCCCCGTACTCCCACGGGAGCGGGAACTACGTGGGTGAAACCGCGTGACGTCCGCTAGTTGTATAATAATCAAATCTTGGATCGAAAAGCTTCTCGTATTCACCGTAACATGATATATGCTTATGTATAAGATTACAAATTCAATACACTGAAGACCATCGATACAGAATTCCACACAGTCAATGGTCTAACATGATTGCAAAGCCACAGTATAGCAGACTTAGCTCCATTACACAGACTAATCCCATTGAGTAGCACGAGTTTCGTGTTGCAATACCATATGCGAAACGATATATAGATACCATCTGTATAGACAGATACAATTGATATGCCTGCTTGTAATTCCAAAATAACAGATTTTTCTAAATGCTTGATACACGGTATTTACATAAATAAGGCATTTTTTTTTTATTTTTATCGATCTTTCTGTCTGTATGTTTCGTCTAATGTTAATTCATTTAAGAAATTAAACAGCTGGACTTTAAGCTTCCACTGGCAGATAGGTACTATAACAAGGTGTTACTTAGGATTTAATATACAAATAAAACTACCGTGATATAAAGTTATGAATTTTGTTCTACGCGGATAAAACCGCGGGGCACAGCGAGTTTTACTATATAGGCGGTACAACTCACTGGGGCCTTACCATGACTACTTAATGCCATGATAGTTTGACTTATATTGTGAGACAGATATATATGACGTGTATACATCTGTCACTATCGCACTGCTGAACTATCATTGGAATAAGAGCTCGTGTTTGGGTCCCTGATATGCCTTTGTCTTCTCGTCATACTTGTGAACAGGTGCTGCTTGTGGGGGCTGGTCATCTCAAGCTACCATCCGAACCTGGCGGTAACATGTATAATCCTATGTAATCGTGTCTTTCTGACGATTTTAAAGTACTTTGTAAAAAGTCTAATCGAATGAAGATATTTTGAATTTTGCCTGAGCTTCCGTGTAGGTGTCGGGTGACTACACACTTCCCTTGATAATGATTGTGGAGGGTAATTACTAACACCTGCTGCTTGGAGGACTCAGCTTCAAGTACTTGCGACAATGTGTAGCTTGAAATGACCAGCCTTCAAAAGCAGCTTCTGTTCACAATTGTGAAGAGTATGCTTCAGTCAGTTACCATACAAAATCACAATGAATTCGAACATTATTCAGCGTAATACCCACTCAGTGTTTAGTACAATAATACGTTTCCCCGAGTTATTCCTATTGATGAGGACATTGCTAGCTAATAAAATCCCCATCAAGTCATTTTGATCCAGATACATTGACAACGCCTACAACAGAACGACGTGCTTCGTTACTAATGCATTCTCGTAGGCGCTCTTATATTGTACGCGTATTTTACTAGTTTCTACAACTTATGTCTCTCTCTCCTTTCGCGTCGTATTCCTCATTGCTGAGGGTCGTCGCTCCTTCTTTGGTTTACTTTATCTTGTCATCATCAAGATGTTTTGCCATTTGGGTCTCTTCTCGGCTTCATGCATGGCGTCACGTACCGTGGTCCCAAGTGTGGTGCGGATTTGATCTGTCCAGCATATTCGGCTATATATACAACTTATGTACATATTGAATATTTATATGAATTTTATTTTATTTTACATACATACATACATATGCTCACACCTGTATTTCCCGAAGGGGTAGCAGAGGTGTTGTAATCACAACACCCACTTTTCACGATGATTAAGTGCCAACGTGACAGATGGTAAGTCTATCGCCGTCACAGACATTTTACATACGTCATTAAAATACTGCTCAGAAATATGCAGGTTTCCTCATGATGTTTTCCTTCACCGTAAAGCGCGTGGTGTGATACATAAGATATTTTTTTTTAAAAACTCATTTGTACAGGCCCCGCTGAGATTCGAACTTGCGTCGCTTGCGTAGCAGGCGACTGCTCAAACCTCAAGGCCACCACGGCTCCACGGCTTATTTTATTTTGTGAGTCAAAAACGTGAGAGGCACTACACATAGGTACGTACGTCTTTGTTATTTTTCTGAAATAATATGCATTAAACCGCATATTCAATTAAGAATGGTCATGTAGTTTTAAGGTCAAGCTATATCTATATAAATATCAATACTTTTCAAAGTACATCAGCAAAACTGTTTCAGAAAAAATATTCTGGTCTATATAACCTATACTTGGCGACAACTTACATGATTACTCTACGTTTAAAATAATAGTAGTTCGAAGGACCACAATTACACAACACCTGAAAATGACTCCAGAGCACACATTGCGATAAGCGCCGAAGTAAATTTAGTATCGGGAACAGGACAGACATTTCGGCCCATTAGCCGTGTCTGGGCCGGAACGTATTGATTGGTCCCACATAAAATATGTTCCCAAGTGCTTCGTGTAAAGCATACGTAGCGTACCTATTGTTGTGCCATGAGTTATATTGACCTTTATTTACTAGGATATAAGGTATAAGCCATTGTCATTGGGTTGGTGATGTCTTCCAAAGGCTGTGAAAGGCTTTGTGCGGAGAGCAGTAGTGTTACCGTCGTGCTTCAGGCGTCCAAGTCCAAGTCCGAGTAGAAAGGACTATCATTTGCAACATATGACTATATCTATACCTACAGATAAATAAAATTAACGTGTCTGTTTGTAATTCCAAATTACCAACTTTTTCATCAAGTGCATATGAGTATGAGGTACCTAATTTATTTTCGCAGTCTGTCTTCCTGTTGATTACGAGTAATCTCTGAACGGGCCTTTCACAGGGAATTTTTTTTTGGATTTTTTTTACAGCCTCGTAGGCTTTCCTGCATCCTCTGCAATTTGCAGAGACTTTGTATATCGAAGCTTTTATATAGCATATAATTTATTTACTGATCTTGACATATATTGTCTTTATTATTTATATATTTATAGATAGTTGATGTAACATGGTGTAAACTAGGCATTTTTTTTAAATTTGGATTCCTCGGAAGCCCCACAAAATTGAGTGAAACCACGGGATACGGCTAGTTTATCATTAAAACACAAGCTACCATATTCCTTATTCAAGCGAGTTACTAGTTAGTAATCAGAAAACTGTGCCTATCAATATCAATATAAAAAAGGAAAAGTAAAACCTTTTAAGAACTGTTCCTTGTATATATCTATATATATTATATAAAAAAGTACACATTAGCATTGCCTTGCTTTTTTTTACTCTCTTTGAATTGTGTTCTGAAGAGATACATTTAAACGAGCAATTACATATACAAGTATTGCTCGTATAAATATATATATTTCATCTGATCTCAGAAACGGCGTCATCGATTTTAATGAAATTTTGTGTGTAGGGGGTTCCAGATGCAAAAAAAATATCTAGCTAGGTTTTAGAAAACGTCATTTTGACCATGTTCTCATGCATTGAAAACTCATAAAATATAATTGCAATAAAACAGTAAATTTCGCCGACATCTATCAAAATATGGTAGCTCAAACGTGAGGCTGCCAGCTTACGGTGCGAAAACGAAACTAGAGTACCCCGGTTCGAGTCTGACGTTTTTCACCTTTATTCACATTTTTTCTTTCCTTTTTTATAAGCAAACGTCAAGTTTTTTTATTTTGTGGGAAAAAGTTAAGTTTTTGTGAGATAGAGAATCAGCTTGGTCAACCAGATCCATTAACAATGAGATGATACCAAAATAAATGACTTTTTCAATAATACATTCAGCTTCTGAAAAAATAATTACAAAACCAATGTTAAAATGTTACGGCTCTAAACCGACTTGATTAGACCCCAACCGAAACTCATCATTCACATTTTATTACGGCTCCCTTATTGTCTTCAATAAAAATTCTAGAAGATGGGCCATAAAGTTTAACGTTACCAGTTTTGCAGTAAAAACTCTTACGTGTAATAAAGCCTGCTGTAAATCAGAACAGATTCCGTTCGAGGTATGTTTATAAAAAAAATATGGCAATTTAAATGACACCCGCGGTTTGGAAATTGAGGGCTGCTGGTCCCAGCCGCTGGCTTTACCCTCAATGCCTTAAACGTGACTCCTCTGATGTTAAGTAACTTTACAGAAGATTGTAGCACAAAGAATGGATACCTCGAGGGTTTAATATCACAGAATTAATCATCAACGCTAAAAAGCTCTCAATACGGTCTACTTATATTGATGATGGTAAGCCCCTTGTTCCAGATTTAGAGGTATGAACCCTTTCATATAATTAGATTCAATCTATGACAGAGGATTTATTTTACATTGGTCAAATTCTATCCAATTTGCCAATTTATCATCTTTGACAATCGTTATAGGTCAGTCGGAGGCCTAAAATAGTCAGACAACTCTTTACCCAGATCACAGATTTTCCTCGCCAAATGGGTTGCGAAGATCAGATGGCAGCCGCTTAGAATAAAAATCAGGTGATCAGTTGCATTGCAATCAAGTGCCGACCCCAACAATGTATGGGATAAGGTCAGAGAGATGATGGTCAAATTTTATCGTGTCCTACGATTTATGAATGTACCTGTAGTACGTGGAGACCGTTAACTTATTGAAAGCAATTATGATTCTTATCACCATTTAAAATAGAGCCTATAATTCATAATTGTCATCGTCACTGCAGGCACATCTTCATAATCAGAACCTTGACAAATGAAACCTCCAGCTGTTTGTCCCATGAGAGTTCACCCTAGCTATGAATAAATTTATATTCCCATAGAAATGTATGCCCGAGTTCAAAAATAACGATGTGCAATTTAAATAACAGTATTATGTACGTTTACGTATGGGAGCGTATGTGACGCTTGTAGTGTACGCACAGAGGCGATAAAATTTATTGTCACCCGTACGACATCTGGTGCTTCCGTTTTAAGGGTTTCAAGTCTAAGGATACAGCGGCTTCATCATGGAAAATAACTCATGCCACCTTGTATATATGTAAGAAAGAATAGATGGTTTTAAGAAAAATAGTGATATGCACAATATGAATACACACAAGTGAGATAAACTCCGTGTCCCTGTAACTAGACTCCACAAAACTGGTAACTCTTTTGAGGGGCAAGGAATACGCTTTTTCAATAAACTGCCATTATAAATGTGTGAACGTCCATTCCTCTGACAGGCTTACATTTGGAAACGGTAGTAAATTACCAAAGTTAGCGTATGTTGAATAAAACTTTTTGATTTGATTTGATTTGTATAATTCATAAGCTATAAAAACCATCTACTGATTTCCAGTATTCTGTACCCATTCTAGGTCATCTTGCTTATGCCTTTATCCCATATTATTTGCGCAATAAGTATTTATCTCTATAAGACGTTAATTTGGCAATCCCTTTCTATCCATATCATCTTTCACACATTCGTTTCATTGCTTTTATAGTTTCGTTGATACATTCTAGATTTTATCGTATTCCGTATTATTTTTCTCCAGTCTCCCCTCCCGCTCCCTCTTATACCTTGCCAGCGGAAAGGGAAGAGGAAAGCGAACTGTTTCCTGCACCGCTCGACACACAGAAGAATGAGCCTCACGATCTGTTCCTATAGCTATAAAAGCTATAAGGCAGCTCTTGCCAATGTTTTATAAGATGTGCCAGTTGCACTTGGTACCAGCATCTTTTTTGGAAGTTGTTTTGTCTTATTATGAATGATGTTTATAAATATTGAATGAGCCGTGGTGGCCTCGGGGTTAGAGCAGTCGCCTGCTACGCAAGCGACGCAAGTTTGAATCCTAGCTGGGCCCTGTACCAATGAGTTTTTCTAAAAATATGTTGACCAGTGATTTCACACCACGTGCTTTACGGTGAAGGAAAACATCGTGAGGAAACCTGCATATTTCTGAGAAGTAATTCAAAGACGTATGTATAGTGCCTGAGACGGCGATAGACTCACCATCTGTCACGTTGGCAGTTAATCAAATTCGGTGAAAAGTGGGTGTTGTGATAACAACACCTCTGCCTACCCCTTCGGGGAACACAGGCGTGAGCATATGTATGTCTTATTACTTCCAAAATGAAGAGGTGGTATTATTTCCATTAGTCAAGTCTACTCTGCCAAAATGAAATCCCCGAAAAAGAACTATTTTGAGTTATCATCATGATTAACTCAAACTCAAATCCGAAAATATTTATTAGATTTGACTTTTAACAAAGTACTTTCAAATCGTCAGAATGACATGATTATACACAGCTGTGCCCCGCGTAAACGTTATTGTGTTTTATCAAGCTTAATGTCGCGTTCCACAGGAACGAGATAAACCTATGTCCTTCTCCTGGTTCTAAGCTACCTCCCCACCAATTTTCAGCCAAATCGGTTCAGCCGTTCTTGAGTTATAAATAGTGTAACTAGCACGGCTTTCTTTTATATATAGATATAGATTATTATATACGCTACCACCTGGTTCGAAAGGTTGCTTTTACTGAGAAGAAACTGGCAAGAAACTTAATTAATTCTTCTTCTCAGTAAAAGCAACCTTCCGAACAGGGCGTAAGCATATAAATAATCATGTCGCTGTGACGATTTGAAAATACTTTGTTATGAGGCTAATCAAATAAAGATATTTAGAATATTGATTTTTTTAAGCAAACCGGTTCATTGATCTATAGACTGAGAAATTTTTTAGAGATAAATGAATTGATGAATATTGAGTTGGAGCTAGTTGAATTTAAATCCGTACTCCTTTAAGTGGGACCATCTTAAGAATTACTAATCAGTTATTATGACCGACAAAAACCTTTAGCATGAAAAGTGCGCCTCTTAATATTCATACTGTTTTCCCCTTCAGCGCTGAATTAAAGTGTTTCCCAGTGATCTTTGCACCATCTAGATTTAAATATTTCCTTCCCCTAACAGTTAAAATTAAAGCAAATTAACTTTTTAACTCTGCCCACCCAGCCAGCCGACGGGGTGTAATTAAAAACAAAACTCAACTTTACATCCCTAAGGAGTTCGTATTTATACTTATTTCGTAAACGCAAAACTTTACGTGGCAACCTTTGATATTTTTTTAATTAAATTCAACTTTGTTGGTCACTTGCGGGTAAGTATAATATCTATAGAGTACAAGCCACGCTTTGTGATTTGGCACATTGTGATTTAAACTACATTTTGAAGCGTACACAAACCAACATAACATTTATATATATAGATGAAAAAAAAGTTGATAAAACCAATCCTTGATGCGGGTTATATATCATGCTTTATATATACATAATAATGTCTGTACTATCGTCGTGACTACCAAATAAAGACTGAAGTTGCGTTCTTCTGCCAGTTGTGACATTCACCTATTTTAATGCTTAAAAATAAATTCAAAGAGAAACCCATATAAAGAGGTTTTCTTTACATATATCTATAGAGTAAGTATAAAATCCATACGAGGACTTACTTACGTTATTACTAAGGGGGACGTATAGACTTCTTCTTAACAGTTTCCCCCTTATAACAAAACAAACTGTTTAAACGGACACGAACTAGACTAAACTGGGACTGAAACTATGTCCATCCCTATTTAAATCCGTATCACAAAATGAGATGGAGCTACTTTTAAACCAAGGACTATCTTAGTCTATGTTTTGTGAAAAGAAAGAGGTTTGAGTAAGGAACGAAATTACTTAACACTTCATAAGGTATGTTTGACCGTAATGTAACATCTTTTTGCAGCACCTTCGGAGACCCTACTCAGAATGTAGCGGGTTGTTATTAACGAGAAAAGTACTGGAGTAAAAATTACATGGTTATCTATACTAATATTATAAAGAGAAACGATTTGTATGTAAGTATGTAGCGAATGGCTCAAAAAGTACTGGACCGATTTGAAAAATTCTTTCAGTCATGGATAGCTACATTATCAGCGAGTAACACAGGCTATATTTTATTCCCGTACTCTCATGGGAACGGGAACTATGCTGGTGAAACCGCGTGGCGTCCGCTAGTTCAAAATAAAAGTGGTAAATAATGGTATTGAAGTATGAATAATAGGTATATTCAAACGAGTAAAGCCAAAAAAATTACTGTAAAAATGTAATTAAGACCGGCGAGTAATATAAGATACTTCATACCCCTTAGGAGCAGTTTTACACGGACGCTGCAAACGTCTGCTAGTTAAATTTAAAAAAGTCACATTAATGTGTCGTTTACCCTCACGGCGACAGTTTTGTTCCCCTAACCAACCCCTATTATTGCAATACATGAGATATAAATATCCCATCTTCTCAAATAAAATACCTGCATTGCATACAGTTGGCATCTGTACTCGGTCGAAATCCATTGTAAGCTACATCTGCGGTCACCCTCCCTCAAATCACAAGAATCATAGAAACAAATGAGACATGATATCTTGGACTCGTCCTTAATGTTACAGCTGTTTCGCGGAAATCTAACAATCTATATCTACATACATATAAATAAAATTGGAGTGACTGTGTGGCACAGTTGCTATTGAGCATATCATTCGATCAGCGAAGCTAAGCAAACCTAACCCTAGTCAGTAATTGGATGGGTGACCGCCCGAGTTCCCTCCGTGCCTCGTAGAGCACGTTAACCCGTCGGTCTCGGTTGCCAATTTATTATCTTTGGCAATCGTTACATGTCGGTTGGAGGCCTCTGACCACTGGTTTAACCCAGATCACAGATTTTCCTCGTCAAAGCGGCTACAAAGGTCAGATGGCAGTCGCTTTGTATAAAAATCAAGTGATCAGCCACATCGGGTTGAATCAACTGCCGACCCCAACAATGTATGGGCCATGGAGATGATGATAAAGTGTCTAAATGCATGTGAAAGTATACACGGTGATACGGTACTGACATAAAAAAAATCTCTTAATGTTCATTCCGGCTATACTCTATAATGTGACTTGCTATAGGCTTAAGGACTCAACACCAGGGTTATGTTCAGAGTGAGAGACTCGTGATTCAGATCCAAATTGAACTGAATGAAACATCAAATTGTGTCAGTATACCATATCTTCCATGTTTCTATGATCCGAGATGGTTCCCTTTAAAATAGACGTGACCTGGGAGCGAATAGTTCGCAGTTATGATTCCGTTGTGATTGTATCAAGAAAAGAAAAAAAAAATATGTACCATATCTAAATATATATTTATTTAGAATTATACTAAAAACTAAATACAACTTGGCCCAAATTGTCTCTCGGGATCGTGCCAAGAAGGCTGGCAACATTTCCACGTTGAATAGCAATGCTGATTCTCTGAGCGAGAAAAGCCCCAGCCTCCGATGATGATCCCCCAATCGTAGCTAAATTCAAATTAAGTCAAGAAAAGTCGCAGAATTAAGTTGACTTTAAAAAGAAGACTGGACCGAAATGGATGACTTAAAGTGTATCATATAAAGTAAATTATAAAATACGTCGATTTTCGGGAAGTGTGGTTCATTTGAAAGGCGGTGAGTCTTGAGGTACTTGGTAGAAGATGGTGTACCTACATTTAATTCTTTGATGCTTGACCACTAGTGTCAGAAACCCGATGCAACCGACGGCCAATAATAGCATCATAATTCAAATAGCACTGTTCTAGCCAAATGCCTTGTTGGAGTCGTTATTACATTGTCGTTATTGCATACAAAGATGCAAAACATTGCCTTAATGATATGTTTGTAACGAATTGGCTCAAAAACTACTGGACATACTTAACAAATTCTTTCACATTAGAATGCTACATTATCACTGATCAGTATAGGCTATTATCATCCTGACTTAATTATAACGGAAATCCAATTTTTAAAATTATTTACTCCTTGTAACATTATCTATCAGCCAATTAAAGTCCCGTTAAAATCGTTTCTGAGATTACCCGGAACAAAGAGGCGGACAGACAGAGAAAAAAATTTAAAACTGGCTTTTCTATGTCAGTACCTGCCGTGTATACTTTATTAAATGCATTTAGTCAAAAGGTGTAATTTTGGAATTACAAACAGACACTTCATTATAATTTCTCTGTATAGATTAGTAAAATGGGACTTATACAATCCCAACCCAACAAAATGTAATTGATTGAATTCCGTTTAACCATACCCGTAAACATAAAACACATTTTCGAGTGAAATCAATTTCCAAACGCGCCTGAGAGACCCTTTAATTTTTCCAAATAATCCTTTTAACTCTGGCATAAATCCACGTTCGGGAAGCCAGGGAGAATCGATATACGCAAATCTATGATAACAGGGGGTCCCTGTAAACTTTTACCGTTTATTCCCGGCCCCCGGAGTCTTATCGCCTCCAATCTACAAATCCAATTTCCTAAAATAGGGATCGATTCGACAAATCATCTGGCCAACTCTATTATCCTCCATTCAGGGGGAATCGCGATGACTTGCTTAGCGGAGTGGACATTTTGGAGAATAACATGTAATGTAATGGGATACTGTACGGCGGATCGAGGATAGTTTCCGCACTTTAGTTGTGACGTATGAACAGTGCTGGGATCCTAGTACTTAAATGTTTTATATTTCTATTACCACTCGCTGTCTATACATATAAATAAAATTTAAGTGTTTTTTAGTAATTCCAAAATAACAGCTTTTCACTAAATGCATATGAAAATGTGAAGATGACATAAAAAAACAAAACAATTTTAAATTTTTTTCTCTGCCTGTCTGTTTGTTCCGGTTAATCTCCGAAACGGCTGGACCGATTTTAAGAGGACTTTCACAGATAAATAGGAGCTCGTGGCACAGTTGCTATTGCGCATATCATTCGATCAGCGAAGTTAAGCAACCCTAACCCTAGCCAGTAATTGGATAGATGACCGCCCGAGTTCCCTCCGTGCCTCGGAGAGCACGTTAAGACGTTGGTCCCGGTTGCCAATTTATCAACTTTGGGAATCGTTACAGACCAGTCGGAGGCCTAAAATAGTCTGACAACCGGTTTAACCCAGATCACAGATTTTCCTAGTTAAAGAGGTTGCGAAGGACAGATGGGCAGTCGCTTCGTATAAAAATCAGGTGATCAGCCACATCGGGTTGAATCAAGTGCCAACCCCAACATTGTGGGGCCAGGGCGATGATGATTTCACTGATAAATACCAAATTTTACAAGGAGTAACTTAAGATATTACTATAATTTAAAAAAAATAAGTGGAATGCATTAGTCATCAGATCATTCAAGAATTTGCGTAGTTATATCGCTATTGTGACATGGAATAATAAATTATTTATAATAACTTATATACTTCAGATTTTACATCTTATTCAAATTCAATTCGATTCATAATATCTATTTGATTAGACTTCTTACAAAGTACTTTCAAATCGTCAGAAGGACACAAAATACATTATACATGATTATAAATGTTACCACCGGGGTCGGAAGGTAGCTTCTGTTGAGAAGAACCCGGCAAGAAACTTTACAATTACTTTTTTACAAAAATATATATTATACAATGTTTTTGGTTACAATATTTATATCTCATGAATATAAGCCCATGGACACAGTTCAAATGCTCAATTGTTAAATATAATAATTAAAATATTACAAATATTTGTGAGCATGGCAAATTCCAGCCAGTCAAAGCCAATATCAACTAAGATTAATTAATTGTAGCAAACGAACAGTGCCAATGGGATTATTTACAATAATTTTCCAACAAAGATACATCCCAGGCTTCCTTATCACAAATATAATCACTTACAGTATAATAGCCTTTTTTGAGCAAAACTGCTTTGATGGTCTCTTTAAATTTATTGAAGGGCAAGTTTACTAGTACTTTCTGTAAGCGATGCGCAGGCACTACAATTTTATTTTTGTGTCTTGTGTTTATGTTATGCACATCACATTTCTTTTGAAACGATCCAATGTTTTGATATATATAAAATTTTTCACTAGTATCTAGATTTATACTGGGTTTGAAAAATCATTGTTAATTAATAAGGTTTATTTCATAAGCAACATAAACCACTAAGCATCATGCTAGTTTGCAATCACCTTTACCAAAAGACCTCATTCCGAAACACATATTTCCAAATTACTTTTATAGAGATTTTTAGTAGGTATGTACGTTTTTTTTATGTATTAAGGCAACACCTTAGAAATTCCAGGTAGTTCCTTTAAGGTTACTTTTACATTGAATGTTCAAACCTCAAACGAAAACTAGTTCCTTCTCTCTGCAAACTGGGACAATTGTTTAAAATTTTAACAAAACCCTCTCAGTGTACTTGGCACTCACCCCACAGGGTAGCCACATTTTATCAGTTTTACAAACAAAACCTTCCAAAGGACTGGACACAAACCCGGTTAAAGTTTAAACCAGGCTCATTTTATATCCAGGTGCATTGGTTATCCCTTATAGTTAGAGAGCTTGTGGCAAAGTTGTTTTACCATATAAACTTCTTCATTCTGGAACAGTTTGCGAAAACTAGGCTTATTTGCAAGTTGCTGTGTAAAATTAATGCTCACATCATCTCAGAAGGGTTCCCGAAGGGGTAAGCAGAGGTGTTGTAACAACAACACCCACATTTTACAGTATATGGTTAAGTGCCAACGTGACAGAGGGTTAGTCCATCACCGTCTCAGGCACAATACATACGTCTTTGAATTACTTCTCAGAAACATGCAGGTTTCACGATGTTATCCTTCACCGTAAAGCACGTGGTGTGAAATCACGGACGGTTTTTTTTTTAGAAAAACTCGTTGGTACAGGCCCCGCTGGGATTCAAACTTGTGTCGCTTGCGTGGCAGGTGACTGCTCTAGCTCCGAGGCCACCACAAAAATGGGATTGTAAAATTTTGGTGAGGACATGAATTGCTCAATTGACATCTTTCTTTGTCCTTCTTTAAGCTTACTTTTAAGAAGTTATGGGTTCAATTCCACTTTATTTCTGTTAGTTATCCTTACTATTTAAAAAATTAAGCAAACCAATAAATTAATAAAAGTTTAATGTAAAATAAGCTATCCCAGCTCCAGTACTATAAGGCTTGTATCCGTAGGGACCGTGTGACTCGCCAGCTGCGAGGACCTCAAAGCCCTTACGATCTTATACTGAGATTTGTACCCCCAATCGCTATTTTATTTCATTTTTAAACCGAGACGGATACATTCGTTTGGACATAGTAGTTGCTATTACCAAAAGTTGTTGCAATAATATAGAAACTCCTAACAATGACAAATGACAACTCATCTGTCAAATATTAATGACAGGATTTGTAAAAAGCCAACTAGATTTTAGACAATAAGAAAATGTAGAGCGGGAAATATAAACATTACATATAAACTATATTAATGATAATGTTTTAATTATTTCACAAATACATCACACCCCAAACACTCATATCTTTCGCAGAACTTGCAGTCTTAGAAATTAAAGTATAAACTCGATCTTAGAACTCAAAATATAAGAATCGTACCAAGCGAGTCGGTTGTATAAAAATACCGTGGCTCACTGTCATTTGCAAGTTTGACAATTATATTTCTATTTGTGGTACCTATTTGTAGCAATATTTACATACATAAAATACATTAAATATTGTATTGATGTTTGCATGATGCCTGCTAAGTTTCTTGCCGGTTCTTCTTCCAAACCGGTGGTAAATTTTCGACGTACCTTACTGGATCATTTTCATATTTCAGATGCTAATGACTACCAAGCGAGATGTAGGTATGTTTATCTCAAGAAAAATCAGGATCCAAATTCAAATGGCCTGTGAAATTAAGATTCCGAAGCCATCAGTAGGTCTAAAAGGCCACTTTGGGAGAATCATAATGTGATCCGAATATGATTCATCATCGAAATGACAAGATGGTCACTTAGGTGTAATTCATATGGTGAGATGATTCACGAATGATTACAATAATTATAGATGTTAGTCACTAACTATCTTTTTATGACACTATTTGTCTCAAAAGCAATTCATATTTTGTAGACCATCTTAGAAATCTTCATAGGAATGTGTGAAACAGGTGAATTGCGAAATATTAATCAATCGTGAATCATTATATGAATTGCAATCATAAAATGGATCATTGAAATTTTTTGTCATTTCAATGATGAATCATATTCGATCACATTATGATTCGCCCAAAGTGGCCTTTTTAGATCTACAGAGCTTAGTGATAAAATGTACTTGAAGCAGCTGCTCAAATTTATTACTGAAACGTGTCTCGTTTTAAAACGGCCTTACATTCAGCTCTAGAAGTCGTTACTATTGGAACATGGCCTCATTTAGGCGGTGGGGCGCCATAGCGACCGAAACACGCTCCTCAACCAAGGGTGCGCCGAACGTGACAATAGCGGGATTTAACTTTTAGTGATGAGCTCCACACGAAATTGACGTATTTTGGAAAGTCACTTTAAAGAACAACGGCTCAAATACTACCAAGAATCGACATTTAATAGTTTATGATTTAGGCTTTATAAACTAGCTTTCTGAGAAGAATTGGCAAGAAACTTGTGTCGGCTACTGTCCAGGACCGTTTTGACGGGACCTTTACTGGAATGTTTGCTGATGTTAGAAAGTATAATAAGAAAAATTAATTTGGAATAAAACACTTGTACGAGAATGACATATGTCACGTGACTGATTTATTTCCATACATTTTGTATTGTGTCTATGAGAGAAATTAACTTTGTCTAGGGCTTCTGGTAATGAATGGTTCGACCACTTGATATTGATTTGACTACTTGACTACACGTTGTTAATTGTCATCGAAATATATACGTAACTAAAAGAATATCTCAACATCGAGATGTAGATTAATAACGCGCCATCTAGTGAGAAAATATCGAACTACTTACATATAAACTACGTTAAACATATAGTTTTACTTAGTTCTATTATATAAATGTGTGTTTTGTCTAAAAAATTACGACCCATGCAGATGAGGTGTACTCGGGTGAAAGCTAGCAAGTAATTGAATTATCTTAATAGAATAGTGCAAAGAAATAAATAGTTTTTTCACTAGTACCTACTTTAACTGTATTGCTTGGCAATCGAGTCCCAACATGGCCGCAGGATTGAATCGCAGCACTCCTGTGGTACGATTTACATAATAAAACAAAGGGAGGACTAGAAAAAGTCTTCAGTTTAGCGGATACGTCGGGGGAATACTTTAGTGCCATTTATTTGAGCTTTTTAAAGAGACCGTATTTGAAATTGAGCCTTAAAGGCATTCGCTACGTTTCGTACGCGAATCTACCCTCGGATTCTAGCCTTTTAGATCTTAGTATCTGTTTATTTAGTCTGTTTAACCTTTTACTTGTAAAGTAACACTTATCCGCGCCTCTGTCTACGTGAAGGCAACACGAGGTAGAGTTAAAGGACAGACTTCATTTTGCTTTATAATAATAAAATTAATAAGTAACCTTTGAAATTCAAGAAATGAATTCGATAACAAGTGTCAAGCAAGTCAAATCAAAAATAAAATCTAATAAGAGTTGAGCAACTCATTGCAAGACACGACTGAACTCACTGAAGCGTCATCAAGCTGTTGACCGAAATTTAAAACATCAACGAAAAACTGAACCGAGGTCATCTACCCCGGAAACTATCAACGAAAACCTTACAATACAATGGGCCCGAAGTAAACTCTGCAAAATATATACCCTACAATATACAATCACCCTTTTTACCCGTTTAACAGAAATCCCTTAAAAATGCTACTAGTACAAGCTGTGTCGCGTCGGAGGAGGCATTTGATTTAGATAACGGTCCCTCTTTGGTCCCTCTCTAGTAAGATCGGCCACTGCGCCCTTACTGCAAAGGGCGCAGTGTGAAAGGCGAGGCCTCAGTGTGAGCGATGTGGTAGCGGAGATAAAGATACATACATATATTTGATTTTATTGTACAGAGCCGTGGTGGCCTTAGGGCTTGAGCAGTCGTCTGCTACGCAAGCGACGCAAGTTCTAATCCAAGCGAAGCCTCTACCAATGATTTTTTCTAAAAAAGCTTAAGTGCAGTGATTTCAAACCGCGTACTTTACGTTGAAGGAAAACATCGTGAGGAAAACTGCGTCTGAGAAGTAATTCAAAGACGTATGTATGGTGCCTGAGTCGGCGATGGACTTACCATCTGTCACGTGGCACTTAGTCATCATAAATAGGAATAATTATAAAATTATTTCTACTATAAAGAATAAGGGATAGGTCCCATAATTAAACAATTTTTATTAAACTAGCTAGCTGTATCAAAACAAAAATATGATTACTCATAGTCCCATATGCCTCTGTTATAGTTAGCAATATTTAAACCCAAACCAAAAAAATGTATAACTTTAAAGATTTAAAAGCCATATAGTTATCATTAAAAAGAGGATAAACCGCAAAAGTCCCGACCCGCTCCGCTTCCATCCCCGCTAACACTGCGATTCCATCACAAAGTCAGCACAACGGGCACAATAGCCAATGTTGGATTGAAAACGTTACTTTCATTTAGTATAGAAATTCAAATGCAGACTGAAGTGATTTTTAAATAAACGAAAATTCTTATCTTGCACTTTTGCCAAATTACTATCCTAAATCCGGTTCACAATAGCTTATGTTTGGGTTGGTGTGCAATAGAATGCATGAAAACACACACATGGTAACGGATTTTTATACATGGGTGAGCATTTAAATACGTATGTATATATGTACAAAACTTATGTACAGTGATTTCACACCACGTGCTTTACGGTGAAGGAAAACATCGTGAGGAAACCTGCATATTTCTGAGAAGTAATTCAATGACGTATGTAAAGTGTCTGAGACGGCGATGGGCTCACCATCTGTCACGTTGGCACTTAATCATCTTCGGTGAAAAGTGGGTGTTACGATTACAACATCTCTCATTACCCCTTCGAGGAATACAGGCGTGAGCATATGTTTCTATATTCATGTCCCTATTTGACAATTATAATATACTAATATAACAATCCATATGAAAGTGGGTCTAACAGCTGAAGATATTTTGTTGAAATTCGCTGTAGAGATAGACAGCTGTGATACCAAAGACGACTTAGAATATTTAAAAAAGTTGTAATTGGAAATAGTAATTAGTAATTAAGATAAAGGTAATGATCACAGGTTCCAAGCAGGTACATAATAAAGAAATTATTCCTAAAAATACGAAGTATTTCATCTTATTATGTAGTATATTGTGAATGGTAATATTTCACCAAATGACACCGACAGAATAGGTGCTGCTTGTGGGGACTGATCATCTCACGCTAGACATTTAAATATATGTAGAACTACTAGACTTTTACTTTATTATCTTATTAATTTTTATCGACATTTGTGCATTGGAACTGTGTCCATGGGCTTACATTTATTTACTATTTTTAAAATTTTATAATATTTTTGAAAAGAGTAAGACTGTAAGAGTATCTTGCCAGGATCTTCTCAGTAAAAGCAACATTCCGAACCTGGCTAGGGATGTATAATTCTGTATGTCATATGTCATTCTGACAATTTGAAAGTTCAAAACTTCAAATAAAGATATTTTTGCATTTGACAGCGAGGAATCCAATGGGTTCCTCCACATATTTTTAACAATTTACAAGATATTTATCTCAACAATCACTTGACATTGGCGGAATAGTTTTACTTAAGTTCATCGCCATTAAATACATAAAAGAAAGAAAGATGTTTTTGAGTTTGAATATTACACGTGAGCATGTCAACAATTATAGCCACACAAATAAAAACAGGTACTAACTCAAGATCGTTAGTCAAAGTCAATCTCAAAATTATCTTTATTCGATTAGACTTTTTACAAAGTACTTTCAAATCGTGAGAATGACATAATTACACAGGATTATACATGCTACCGCCAGGTTCGGAAGGTTGCTTTTACTGAGAAGAACCTGGCAAGAAACTCAGTAATTACTCTTTTCAAAAATATTATACAATTTCAAGAATACAAAATAAATAATAAATAAAAAAAAAACGCGTGAGCTCATGGACAATGTTCCAATGCACGTTTCTGGATATGCTAGGAATTCGTTTTACGTTGCTATATGATATCGAGTTTGATGTTACGAAAGAATTTATAAACATTTTCATCGCTGGGGCGAGCCTTTTACAGCACTATAAGGCTAAACACAGTGCCATTCAGAGTCGTGTAGATTCGGGCGCGGTTAGCTCAATTGATGCGCATTGAGCCGAGTGTTTCAACCGTACTCAAACTGCTTTTTATCTTTATCCGCCGACTCAATGTGCCAACTATGATTTATTTGCAACAGGGAAAGATGTGGAGACATCAGTTTTAAAAATCTGACTATTGGTTTCCGAAACATTTGGATCAGATCTACTCGCTTTCTCCGAAAAACGAATCCTCAGACGAAAGTTCGCAATGTTCCTCCCAGGTTTCTTATTCCTTCAGATAGGATACATATTATATACCATTAACTTAAACCTAGTACAATAGAACTATTGAGAAGTAAAACAAAAAGATTTTATAAGTCTGATGAAAAATTCTTCGAAGTTTAAATATTCTAAACCTACTTTAATCAAATTATGAAACGAATGAAAATTGGAATTTGAAAAAAACAAAGCGGAACTGGAACTACGTTTGACTATTGATCGTTTGCGATGATCATCTCCCTGGCCTTATCCCATACACTGTTGGGGTCGGCACTTGATTCAACCCGATGTGGCTGATCACCTGATTTTTATACGAAGCGACTGCCATCTGACCTTCGCAACCCCTTTAACCAGGAAAATCTGTGATCTGGGTTAAACCAGTTGTCAGACTAATTTAGACCTCCGACTGACCTATAACGACTGCCAAAGATGATAAATTGGCAACCGGGACCGACGGCTTAACGTGCTCTCCGAGGCACGGAGGAAACTCGGCGGTCACTCATCCAATTACTGGCTAGAGGTAAGGTTGCTTAACTTCGCTGATCGAATGATATGCGCAATAACAACTGTGCCACGAGCTCTTGATCGTTTGCGATGATTTGATGAAACGAGTTGCACCTAACACATTGATAGTGGAGTTTTCACTTTTCATCTCTAGCTTATTTACCAAAGATAACGTAGTAGTCTCATTTTCATTTTCAATATAATTAGGTGTCAGTCAACAGGACTGTGGACTCCGAATGTTACCGAAACAATCCTCTCAGATGCCTTCCTTAAATAAACTGAACATTCCCTGTCAACCCGATGAATCCAATATGTAGCGTCAAAACATATATCATTGAGGCGATTCCAAGCATTTTAGTTCCAAAAACAGTTATCTCCAGAAGAATTCTGTCCAAAAACATGTTGTGAATAAATTGGTGCGTCCATTAAAACGTCACTCAAGTCCGCAGCGAGTCGACGTCACGGGAACGGCGCGATATTTCACGTTTCCTTTCATGAAATATTTAATAGACACGTTAAACTCAAAGAGAAACAGGGAACGCATTTAGTTCCTTTTGGAAATCACTCTAATGTTGTGTTTTATTGTGGGACCGACTAGTTCTTTTAGACGTTAAGCTTTCTCGAAATACCCGCTGTAGTGAAAGAGCTACAAATTAAGTTGCTAACTATTCTATACATATTCTACACATATACATATACATACATACAGATACATTAAATGTGAAGCGGCTGAAAAAGCCAAAGCCTGCAAATACAGGGGTCTCGGCTCCGAATATGACTTTGTCCCATTCGGAGTCGAGACCCTTGGTCCGTGGGGTCCTAGCGCTATTAGGCTTTTTAAAGAAATAACTAAAAGGTTAGTCGACATCACAGGAGATCGAAGAGCAGGCAGCTACCTCGGTCAAAGAATTAGTATTGCCATTCAAAGGGGGAATGCTGCCAGTATCTTCGGAACCTTGCCTACAGGGACTCCTTTTAATAATATATTTTAGTTATAATATTATTTTGTAAGGTTTTTAGGTATGTAACAAGATAAAAAAAATTTAAGTGTCTGTTTGTAATTCCAAAATAACAGCTTTTCACTAAATGCATATGAAAGTAATGAATAAAAACAAGGATTTTAAAAATTCGTTTTACTGAATATTATTAAATACCAACGTGACAAAGGGTGAGTCAGTCGCCGTCTCAGGCACTATACATACGACTTTGAATTACTTCTCAGACATATGCAGGATGTTTTTCTTCATTGTAAAGCACGTGGTGTGTAATTACTGCACTTAAGTTCTTCAGAAAACCTTATAGCGTTGCAGGCGACTGCTCAAACCCCACGGCCACACGGCTGACACAAAAAATATCCTGTAGAATAACTATTCCAATAGATATCAACTCGAAATGGGTTTCAGATTCTTGATTAAAAATGGAACTTTAGCCAAGAAAACTTGGAAAATTTTAATATTTACTTTGCTGGCACACAACATTTTTCATAAGTTTAATATACTTCGGGAGATATGAAAGATGGAACTAATTACGGGTCGCAAGTTTTCCTATAACTAACTAGGACTATCTTAGAGTTTACTTTACATGCTCTTTAAAGATATGATGTCACGTCTTTGGCAACTGCTTGAATGATGCCTGAATATTTTTAAAAGTTATTTATGAGATTAAGATGAAAAAGCCGGCCGAGTGCGAGTCAAACTCGTGCATAACGGGTCTATATCAACGATCTATAGATACGGGAAAAAAATCACGTTTATTGTGTGGGAGCCCCTTTGTATATTTATTTTATTCTGTTTTATATTTGTTGATAAAGCGGCAACAGACATACAGCATCTGTGAACATTTTTAATATCTAACTATAACGGTTCATGAGATTACAGCCTGGTTACAGACGGACAGACGGACAGCAGAGTTTTAGTAATAATTTACCCTTTGGATATACCGTGCTTTACCGTAATATATCTTAATAAAACCGGAATACGGTTAATGTATATCATTCCCTCACAACTCACAAATTTACGAAACTCAATAATTATGTTACGATCATAAGACAGACCTCAAAATGTGTTCCTACATGTAGTACTAAGAAAATTAAAAAAAAATATTAAACTACAATACTTAAACTAAACTATACTATAATAATATAAATTACATTGTATTCAAAACTGGTGAAAAATAATTACTACCTAAGTTATCAATTCAAACCTATCGATATTAGATTACGATTTAAAAAAAAAAAATCTTACGAATCCCCGATCGTTCTGAGGGTGCGAATTAAAGAGTAGTCTGTTCCGGCCTTTAAGCAGCGCGTATTAAGAACTTCTTAGTTTTGACGTTAATATTACGGTACAAAAATGAAACTTAGGTAGGCTCCCAGTAGTAAAGTCATGAGGATATAAAGCATGACGCATATTGTTGTTCGGAAAACAACGATCCCATTGAAAGCGCGTTTTCAGTAAATTGTTCGTAACATAATAAACAAGATCAATTGAGCATAATAACGAGTAAGAACGTGTCTCGCCGCGGTCGTAATTAGTGTAATGCACTGTAATTAGGCTCTGTGCCAATATGATGCGTTTTTGTACACTGAATCAATATTGTCGACGATAGTGTCCCATGCACACATAATTTTGTAACACAGACATCCCATTATTTTGCGGGCAAGACTATATTGCCCTAGTATGATTGTGTTTTAACATGTTTTTACGTTGACGATATCATTCGATCAGCTAAGTTAAGCAACCCTAACCCTAGCCAGTAATTGGATAGGTGACCGCCCGAGTTCCCTCCGTGCGTCGGAGAGCACGTTAAGCCGTCGGTCTCGGTTGCCAATTTATCGACCGGTCAGTCGGAGGTCCAAAATAGTCTGACATCTGGTTTATAAGGGGTTATAATCTAAGGGGTCGCGAAGGTCAACAACACCCACAACATTTCACGGAATATGATTGCCAATGTGACAGAGGGTGAGTCCATCGCCGTCTCAGGCACCATACATACACTGGTCTCAGACGTATGCAGATTTCCTCGCGGTGTTTTCCTTCACCTTAAAGCACGTGGTGTGAAATCACTGAACATAAGTTATTAGAAAACCTCATTGGTACTGACCACGTTGGGATTCGAACTTGCGTCGCTTACGTGGGAGGCATAGAATTTGAGCTGTGTCAAACCCCGAGGCCACCACGGCTCTTGCAACATTTTTTTTCTAAATAAATTTAGCTTTAACAACTCCTTAAGATAAAGGCGGCCCAGTTTTTTCAGTGATAAGCCGGACATAACAGACAGAAAATTTCAACAAACTGTTTTTTAATGTTTGTAACGTATGTTTCATATTGTAAAAGAAAGGACCAAGTTTTGGTATAAAGACCCGCCACCGATGCAGTTGCACTTGAAGAGACTTGAGTCGAAGAGGGAAACGTACTTCAAGTCCTACGTCCTCAAGGTCCTTGCAACGTATCGGGACATGTTCTTCCAGTCGGATTTCTGGCCGACAGGAATAGTTTATCGGCGTTATAGGGATGCAGGATCGCCAAACCCTAATTATATTATATTATTATTGTTATTATTCTATTATAAATGTTGTCTTTAAGGTATGTATTGTATGATTGTTATACCGTTATCTGGTACCCATAGTACAAGCTATGCTTAGTTTTGGATTAGATGGCGATATGACATGTTATATACTTATATTATTAATAAATTGATTTGAATTGATTGATATACATTTAGTGAAAAACTGTTAATTTGGACAGACACCTCGTCTTAATTTACATGTGTAGATCAGGCGAAAATAAACCGATATCTAAAAATACATATCCATTAAGAATCATATAAAAGGGGGTCAGAAAGGCATATCTCATAAAAAGATAGTGAATGTGTATTTACAACAATATATAAATATTTTTATTTAATATTTTTCTTTTTTTTCAATTCCCAAATGTCTAAAGTGAACAACAACCATGTTTCCGAATGGGAATGTTCTCCACCCACTGGCCAACATCCCGAAATAGGTGAGTTAACTCACATTCCTTTGAACGTGATGGGCTTTGGTCTGCACTAACAAATCTAATTTGTGAGGCCATTGACACGTGCAACTTTTTGATAGAGGATTTTTGAAGCACCATTTGTAGGATTTCACGAAGCATTCGAAGCGATTGAGCATTTTTCACCCGTTTTGTCTGGCCAGTTTTAGAACAAAAGTTTCAAGGGAATAACGAGTTTATTTACAGGAATATCTGTTTTGTGCCACGAGCTTATTCCTTATTTAGTAACCCAGTTAGCTGAAATTTTAGGGAAGAGTTTCCCGTTCGTAATCCAGAGCTGCCCGACTGGATGTTGTACATCCTCCTTACGGAGGAGTTCGCAGTCAAATTGCTAAGAGTAGTGTTGTGTTCATGTGGTGATTAAGGTCTCCATGGGGGAGAGGAGGAATGGAGTCGCTGTGCTAGCTTATATAGGGACTATTTACGTACTCTCACGGGAACGGAAAGTACGCGGGTAAAACTTCGTGACGTCCTTTATAAGGTGGGTAATGCTTGACTGACACTCTGGTGTTGGCCATGTTCTTTGGCTTCGGTGGCCGCTTACCATCACGTTTGTTTTCCTCCTTTGTTATATTAAAAAAAATACTAACTTCTTGCCAGATATATTTGTTGTGGTATTCTATTCTGTGGAGCTGTTCCAACTGTTATTCAGCTGCCAGATGAGGTGAGAGAATCTATGAGTCTCTTTAATTTGAACTAGATTATCTTGGGTTCAACATTTTTAGAATCGAAATTAATTACTACCGTTGTTCAACAATCTGTTGAAGTAAGTAAAAATATAAATATAAAAAAAAAATAAGTTCAAAGTAATATATTATTTACGGAGGAAGTGTCCGAGACCCGATCCAGTGCTGGTGGGCACGCGGAATTGCTAACTAGGGGGTTAGAACAATACCGTATGCAAATATGGCGAAAAATTAATTTGGTCCCTTGTAATTTTTTGAGGTTCATACATTAAAATTGCCCGAGTTGTGAAATATTTTCGGCAGGTGGCCGGAATTGTAATTTTTTGGGCGGTTTTATAGCAGTATTGTTTGATTTCTGTCCCCAAAGTATTTTGCATATGGTCACGCGAGATTCCCCTAAGAAGCAGGTAGAGGATATCACGGTAGGTAGTTTACTTTTAGATAAATTCGTTGGTACAGACCAGCAAGATTGAAACTTGTATCCCTTGCAAGATAGCTGTGCTCCGCGGTTTCACTCGCGTAGACATAATTGTATGAACCCTAATACGTTTTTAGTTAATAGTAGCCTAAGTTAGTCCTTGTAACATCAGCTATTTGTCAATGAAAGTCCCGTTAAAATCGGTCCAGCCAACAAACAAACAGACAGACGGACAGACATTAGACATTTAAATTTCATTTATCTGTATGGAGTATAGATATATAAATTTGCAATCGACTCCTTAAACCTACTCAAGGCTAACGCGATACTTAATTAACACGTTTAGCCCCAACCGTTGATATAAAAATGTGCTTCAGACTCAAATTGCTTGTTCCTTTTGTAATTGTCTGCACTTTGATGCATCGACGTTGAAACAATGTGTTCCGACGGGCATGTTACTGTCAGATCGATTACGTCACGTCGACTCAACGTACCTGTCAATGGACAAACAATATTATTCCTTCCCTTATTTTATACGAAGAGCCGCCGTACTAGCACAGGTCATAAAAAAGCTAAATTATATTTATTCTACGGTACTAGTGTGGTATTACTTTTTAATCTTACTAGACAAGTTGGGGTTTTACTTGGTTTGGTAGCAGCGTTTCTGCATTCGCTACATAGATGGCGCTACTCGCTAACAAATGCGAAGATTGAGTACATATGCACGATAACCTTAATCGCGCAATAAGAGTTTTCGAGCGCATTGTACTATATATACAAGTTTTCAACAAAGTAGAACAGTTAGACGCGCGGTGCCCAAGGTATGACACCCGCCTGCCTGGATGATCTTCCCTTTGCTGGGCATGAGCATGATCACTCACGCTCCCGACAGCATTTTGCAAAATGTAGATATAAAGCTGGCTTATAAAAATATTAGCATTGTCTAGTGACGGGATACCTGACCGACTAATTGACTGTCGGACGGACGGCTGGGCTGCCAGACGGGTAGCTCGGACGGGCAACTCGGACGGGGTAGCTCAGGCGCGGCGTGCATTATTCACTCACTAATCGATATAGTGTGGCCTAGAATTGTCCGAAAGGTTGAGAAGGCTTAGACCGTTGGAATTGCCAAATATTTTAATTTTGTCTACATCTGATGAAGCATATAGCAGGGCGTAAGAAAATACGCGTGGAATATTTTTTTCAAGTGATAAAATAAAAATTAAAAAATTAAATATGCTCACGCCATCCCAGAAGGATCCCCGAAGGGGTAATGAGAGGTGTTGTAACAACACCCAAATTTCACCGAATATGATCAAGTACCAACGTGACAGAAGGTGAGTCCATCGCCGTCTCAGGCACTATACATACATTATTGAATTACTACTCAGACATATGCAGGTTTCCTCACGATGTTTTCCTTCACCGGAAAGCACGTGGTGTGAAATATGTGCACATAAGGTTTTAGAAAACTTTGGTTGGTGGTTGTGGTTAAAATTGGTACAGGCCCCACTGGGATTCGAACTTGCGTCGCCTGCGTTATTAAACGTAGATTAAATCACATGCTTTCTGAAATCCCTGAAAGGATTATAACATTCACCTTCACCGAAAATAATTAGGCCGATATAAGAACGGCTTAGTATACACGCTTATTAAGTTAGTAGGAAGATATTACGATAGATATACCCGATCTGAGGTTGTTATATAAAATGTATATGTAACAACAGTCCGGAACTTCGTGAACTCTGGATTCTGACTATCGCTAAGTGGCTTAATTGACACCGGAATAGTCGTGACAGTGCTCTATTGTATTATAAATTCGCCATATCGAATAATGAATAGTTTAATTTTAATTATAATTGCCATGTTATATCATCGTACATTTGGTTTTGTATTAATGTAGGTAGCTACATATTAAATTTAACGAATCATGAATAATGAATGAGATCAGGCGATCATTAATAAGCTTAACGCCATATGTTCTGAATTAGCTTGTCACCCAAGTAAAATACAGTGAAATGAATGTTTGTGATGCTAGAACTAAACCCATTACCAATTTCTAATTAACTCATTGTTAAGCTTAATGTTGTTTCAATTTAGAGTAAACCCTACGATAGTCGATATCAGTTGGACTATTGGCACAGTTGCTAATCTAAGCAGTGCCAACCCGTGCCCGTAGTTAGATGGGGAACCGCCCGAGTTTCCTCCAGGCTTCGGACGCCTCAGAGAGCACGTCGGTCTCGCATCAATCTATATCTATCTATTCATATATATACAGATAAATTAAATTAAAGTGTCTGTTTGCAATTCCAAAATAACAGCTTTTCACTTAATGCATATGAAAGTATATACGGTACTGACATAAAAAAAAAACATTTTTTTTTAATTTTGTTCTGTCTGACTGTCTGTCTGTTTGTTCCAGATAATCTTCGAAACGGCATGACCGATTTGAACGGGACTTTCACTGGACTATAGCTAATGTTACAAGGAGTAACTGAGGCTACCTTTATTAAATAAACATCAAGAGTTCCGCCGGCCACGAATGAAATTAATTCTACGCGTGTGAAACCGCGGGGCACTCTAGTCAATCTATATATCTATGCTGATATATGAAATTAAAATGTCCGTTTGTAATTCCAAATTAACATATTTTCACTAAATGCATATGAAAGTCCCCTTTGTATAAATTAAATGACTAGATATTATAGGTATGTGATTATTTAAGACATTTCACAGCCGATATTTGCTTATTATCTTGTTGTCCAACCTTTCCAAAATAACCCTTTATATTTGTCAGTAAAACTGCTTACACTACTGCCACGACCCTACATCAGCAAGCCGGCCTACAATCCGGGATTATGATTTAGTAACTACACAGACCACTATATACTGATCTCCAAGGGTCACGACTAGTAAGAAGGAAGTAGGAAATTGTATCAATTTGATGGGCCTGGGAATAATGGTGTTTGTAAGCGCAGGTGGGGAACATTTGGCCAAGGTTCAACCCTGAGAGGCTGGGAGGGACAGATGCCATCAATGCGGGTACGACATGCAAATGTCATTGTGGGGTATAATTTAGGAATGCAAGCGGCACAAATTTATTTATTTTTGATTTCGAATTAAATCATTCAATAGTCCTTTTGTAGGATCTTGTAATTCTTTTCTCTTTTATGAATCCATGTAAGAATGCCAAGGGGCCAACTATGAGCGTTTAGGCAGCGCGTATAAAGAACTCCTAAGCTTTGACGTTTCATTTTGATACCAGTATAATTAGACGTTCTTAATACGCTCTGCTTACACCGACGGTAGGCCCTCAGGTGCTTGCGAAATTATCTAAGGATTCAAAAAGAGTAGGGTACTATAGCATGACAGGCACTTCAGTTCAATATTGGTAATAAACAGTACCCCAACGTGCGGCTTTTTTGATCAATTTATAATCGGTCTTGTCAATCCCAAAATGGCCTCAGCTAATAGTGATGAGCCATCAAAACTTTCCAATGCATTGAAACTAGGGGCCAACTAAATTATTTAAGCATCTCATATAAAGAACTTCTTAGCTATGACGTTTAATATTACGGTACCAAAATGAAACGTCAAAGTATAAAAGTACTTAATACGCTCTGCTTAAACCGATGCCTCACCTGGTTCAATCATCATTCATAGATGTAAAAGGTGATGTAGTAAATTAACTAAGTCTTAAAAATGACGTTCAATGAGTGTTCCAAGTGTCCCTTATCCTGAATTAAATGATTAGATTTCATGATAGTCTCGCCATCATCCGTCTATGTCGTTGTCGCCAAACTTATCTTAGTTGAAAAGCGGTGCTGTTACTACCTCTGCCTACCCCTTTAGGACCTCTTATAGGTCACCATAGAGATAAAACTTAAGGTTATTTATAGGGCTGTCTCCCGCTCACTTCTCAAAACTTATTCCGTCAGCCTACTGAGATTCCCAGCGGGTCCCAGTTTACGACCGTTGCGATGGTAACCAGAGTCAACGCTATTTATAATTACTTGTATGGTTACCAGTTGCACTCAGTGATATTAGGTGAACCTATCTCAAATCGCCGCATTTGCCACAGCATAAATATAAGCTTTACATAAGCATCAACAGTAAAGAATGAAGCTACAAATAGTTCATAATTACATTGTACTCACACTGACGCGCATATCTACGAGATTGTAAGCACAATAGCAATAACGCCACGAACGTCATTTACGTGTTTACAGTCATTTTTCAAAACTTCAGAACGACAAATCTACAGTATTTTGTTGACACTTAATAAAATAGTAATTTTTAACGTCTTTAAGATTGACAACCCTCACGCTCAAATACTATACAGGGTGTCGGAGAACATCGGACAGCTGTTAAAATATGTGATAGGGTATAATTTCAGGAAGTGAATAAAATTATTACGATAAAAATATCTTCTTCCGTTTTCGAGTAATTGACGGTGAAAATTGACCATATCAAGACCTTATTCTGGCATAAAAATCAGCGGTAACGTAGAGTTATTCACGTGAAATCTAACTACGTTTTTATTTTTTTGCTCCCACTAATAGTTCCTGAAATAATATCCTATAAAACCCTTTTTTGAAACCATTAACCTTCTCCTTAATTTAACAAGTTTAATGGACGCGTTTAATGGTAAAGGTAGGTAAACGCGGCCGCGCGTTCATTCAATCGCTTAAAGCCGCGAGCTCTTCATACTTGACGGTGAATGAAAGCATCGTGAACCTGCATATGTCTGAGAAGTAATTCAAAGACGTACCTATAGTGTCTGAGACGGCGATGGACTCCCCCTCTGTCACGTTGGCACTTAATCATATTCGGTGAAATGTGGGTGTTGTTGTTACAACACCTCTGCTTACCCCTTCTGGATTGGCGTGAGCGTATTTATTTTTTAATTTTAAATCTAGATTTTCTTTTACACAAATCGCCTTTAAATGTACGTTCTTAGTACAATTGCAACAGGCACATTTCCCACAAAGAATTGTACGAGCACTCAAGAGGCTTATTATTAAAGGGCGCAATATTGCTGGCGGCAATTTACGAGGGCCGTGCCAGCCTTATCTCCAATATTAAAGATTTCATTAAATCATACCAGGGCAATAAAACAGTTTGATACCGCATTTATGCTGCCTACTCGGGTGACCAACTTAATGACGTGTACATTTTGACCCTTGCCTTGTGGGATAAGGGACAAGCGGATAACTAACTCTCTCTTAATTCAACATTGCATTGCCTGGCGTGACTTATTCCCAGATATCCACAGCCCATAGATTTTGAAAAATGAAGATTCATTCTTTAATTCCTGTGACTTCCACGACAGTTGAATTTCTTGGAGAATGAGATGAGAATTCATTTGTATACCAAGACAAAAGCCTGAATGGTTTTTAATAACACTACAGTACAGCTGGTTCCCGCCACTCCATCTGCTCAGGATTTGATCTATCTATCGTTATAAATTATAGTCATATAAATCATGGTCAAGGATACATATTTTCTGCGTTTGCGGTTGAAACTCTGGGGCCTTGGGGTCCAGATGCTCATCAACTTTTCAAAGAGGTTGCACGTCGTCTGGTAGAAGCTTCTCGTGAGAAGCGGGCTGGGGCTTTTTTCGCTCAGAGAATCAGCATCGCTATTCAACTTGGCAATGCTGCCAGCCTTCTTGGCACGATCTCGAGAGACACCGATTTGGGCCAAGTTCTCTACTTTTAATTAGTTTTTAGTACTGTTCCTTGTATATTATTAAAAATTATAGCCTATGTATGAAATATATATGAAAGAGAGCCGTGGTGGCCTTGAGGTTTGAGCAGTCGCCTGCTACGCACGCGACGCAAGTTCGAATCCCAGCGGGGCCTGTACCAATGAGTATTTCTAAAAAACTTATATACAGTGATTTCACACCACGTGCTTTACGGTGAAGGAAAACATCGTGAGGAAACCTGCATATGTCTGAGAAGTAATTCAATGACGTATGTATAGTGTCTGAGACGGCGATGGACTCACCATCTGTCACGTTGGCACTTAATCATCTTCGGTGAAAAGTGGGTGTTGGTTATTCAACACCCACTTTTTACAACACCTCTGCCTACCCCTTCGGGAAACACAGGCGTGAGCATATGTATGTATAGCCTTTGTGTTATTCTGATGTATAAGCTATATATTATTATACAATGTCATCAAAATTTATTCAGTAGTATTTGCGTGAAAGGGTAATAAAAATATATTATATATGTTATGCGTTTATAATATTAGTAGGGTAATCAATCAAGCTTCACAGAATCATTGAATACTTTCTCGGAAAAATCCCTTTGGAAACATTCTATTGAATTGTATGATATCAAAAGTTGTATGCGGCAGCACGCTTATTGCTTGCACTTTGCAGTACCCTACAATGTTACGTCTTGGGATATGCAAGTAGGATTTGCGATTTGCGATGTGCAAAAGCATCTAATTGCTTTGTTATAAAGTCTAAAGTCCAGTGCTATCCGTGCACCAGGGTCAGCTATGGTCAGTACCAGTAATCATGTTTGAAGGGGTAACTTAGTCTGAAGATTTATTGCTCTTGTAAACGCGTGGGATGAATGGTCATAAAACTGTATACATATATATAGCTACCTACATACTTATGTTATGGCAAATGCCCATGTACGTAACAAAAAAATAACTTGGGCACATAAACGCCTACGCTGAATATAAGTTAGACTAATCGCAGACTGTTTCAATAAAAAATATAGTTGGCCACCAAATGCTTTACCAACTTAGGATAGAACATCATTTTGCACCTCATCTTATAAGATAACAAGGTCTACAATCGTATGCACATTCAATGTGACATTTTGACGATTTGATTCAAGTGTATTCTGAATAATCGAAACGGATAAGGCATATTGAGCATCGCCTAAGATAATCCCCTTGTTCAAAAGTACTTCTATCTCATTTCGTGATACGGATTTTGAAAAGGCATTTCTATATAGTACTAAGGGCAAACTGCGATCCTATAAGCAGTGCGTATTAGAAACTTCTTAGCGTTGTCATTTAATTTTACGGTATTAATACGCTCTGCTTAAACCGATGCTGGTAGGCCCCCTTAAAACACAATATTATGTGAAGATTTAAACGAAAACAAATATGTTCCTTCAAATGCGTATTTGAAGTCAAAGAACGTACACATACTTCCCAAGCCTAAATACTTAAGCATCCCCCCAATAGCTAATGAAATAATCTCCCATAACAGATATTCCCTCGGAACACATCCTCCTAATAACGAAACGTGCCCTAAGTCACGTCAAAGATACTTTCGGCATTAATTAATACTGTAGCTAATCCACCCGTCCCGGCGGGGCCCTTGGGTCCGAAATGCCCCGTGTAATAATTATCAGTGGGCCCTTGGGACACAAGGCCCTAAAGCTCTCCATTTGCATTCTACGACTACCCTGGTCTTTTATACCGATTTAATTTCGTGAAAATAAAGGTTTGGATAACGGGTTAATGGCGTTATCACCTTATGTTGATAGGGGGTGACCACGTAACCTCAAACTAAGGTGGGTTTTTATCGTGCTTGCAACGTTTTATAATCATTTTAAAACCTATTGGGTTAGCTTTACATGTTTAATGAACGTTCTCGGAAGTTTATCTGTTAGTAACCAATTAAGTAACCTGAAAGTTCATAAATAACTGTTGAATATTATTGTTGTAACGACTAGTCTTCTATTTTTTTAATAAGAGGTTTATGTTATATACATCCGTTATATTATAGTTTTATAGAGACGCGGTGGCCTCGGGGTTTGAACAGTCGCCTGCTACGCAAGCGACGCAAGTTCGAATCTCAGCAGGGTCTATACCAATGAGGTTTTCTAAAAACATATGTGTAGTGATTTTACACCACCTGCTTTACGATGAAAAAAAACATCCTGAGGAAACCTGCGACCTACGACGTATGTATAGTGCCAGAGACGGCACTTAATCATGGTCAGTGAAATATGGGTGTTCCTGATACCCCTTTGGAGACCCTTCTGGAATGGCGTGAGCATACATAAGTACGGGAATATAATATATTCTATACTAATCAGTAATAATGTAGCATTCAAATGGTGAAAGAATTTTAAAACCGATCAAGTACTTTTTGAGCCAATTCGTTACATACATACTTACATACAAACCTTTTCTCTTTATAATATTACTAGCTGTGCCCTGCGGTTTCATCCGCGTAGATTTAGTTTTATATAACAATATCGGTTTAAAATTTACAAAGTTTCATACAAACTTTCATCCCCTTTTTTATACCCTAGAGGATAGAATTAATCAAAATCTTAGCGGATGCCTACGTCATAACATCTACCTGCATACCAAATTTCAGCCCGATCCGTCCAGTGGTTTGGGCAGTGCGTTGATAGATCACTATGTCAGTCATTCAGTCTTGAGTCGAAATAAATGTAACTCAGTCACCTTTGAGTTATATATATTTCGACTATAGATACGTGGTCATTGCTAACGCCTGTTTTCCCCTAAGTGGTCGGCAGAAGACTTATAATCCACCAACATTTGGCCTGTTATGTTTCAGTATCACGTAATAGGGCCCTAATTCAGACTCCTGACTGCTTCTGGCAAACTATAAATGAAAAAACCTCGAATGAAAAAGGACCTTGTAAGACCAACGACGCTGTTAATAATTTATTGTGACGAGTGAAAATTTGTTTTAACTGTAAACAAAGCTCAATTTTCCTGGAATGTATAATAGCAAAGTTCAATTAATCCTGAAGATGTCGAATCCCGAACTTAAAGAAAGTAAGAAAACAAATTCCAGAGAGTATGGTTTTCGTTCATGTTATACAATGTGTTCATATCCATCATAGGATAATATCATTTCTTTTTAAATAGATCTGTTAATGGTCCAACGATTTATCATAACACGAGTAACCAAAATTGAATAGTAGACCTACCATCGAACATTAATTAAATTAAAATATATACTGCCCTTAAAATTTCACAATAGATTTAAATACCGGAATCCAATTAACCGCACAAATACTGGCAAGTGAAGTGAATCTGATTAAAATCACACAAAAGACTAGTGAAATACCCGGCTCGGTCTGTATCGCGGAAACCTCAGTCGCGCCACTCAATTCAAAGGTATTTCCAATTACTCTCCAATCCGTCCATTTTCCCATCACGGGAATTTTATTGCAGCTTTCACTTTCTGAAGGTGTAGGTTAGAGAAGGACGGGTGTAAGGGTTTAGCCTTTCTCGCACTGTTGGGTTAATTTTACATTTGCCCGAAGGTATGTCTCGGGTTCATCTTTCATACGTAAATTGAAGCGGTTAGCTTCAACTGCGCAGTAATGATACGGCACTGCTAGAGCGGATGGCTTTTCAAGAATTTCTTAAATGAAGATCTTTTTAGGAACGGCACATACATAAATGAAGCTGAAGTAAAAACTTAATTATGTTTACAATAAGGACAATTTTTAAGTGTGCTTAAGACTCTTTTCTGACCTTCAGCACAGCGGTGAGTTGGAGCTACTTTGCGACAAATATGTAGTACAATTTTTACAATTTTTTTTTGTTAAGTATTTGTTTGCAAAAAAATATTTTCTTTCGTTCTTTCTTCTACTTGTAAATAGAAAATTTGGCCAAAAGCGGTGTCTATCAAAAAGGCTGGCAGCATTGCCACGCTGAATAGCAATGCTGATTCTCTGAGCAAGAAAAGCCCCAGCCTGCTTGTCACGAGAGACTTCTACCAGACAACGTACAACCTCTTCGAAAAGATGATGAGCATCTGAACCCCAAGACCCCAGAGTTCTAACCGCAAACGCAGGAAATATGTATAATACTCGTATGTATCCTTGACCAATGCAAGAATTAGAGCTTAAGGCTCGCCGAAGTTGTTTATGCTTGAAGCAAACATTTAAAGTAACTATATTATTATTATTGTCGATTACTGCGTTTTCTTCTATGTGCAGTTTTATGTTTCCACTAGGATTGGTATTTTATCCCACGATAAAAAGTCTACTTAATATTGACACGGATGATATACCATCTGATAATCATGGAAGAAACGCAGCCAATTCAATACAACACTAAGAATAAGTGTGTAAGTTTAAGTGTTTCGAACCCTGCTGAACGTTACTGAACTATTTCAGTCAATGCGCAAATTGTATTCAGTATAATCCATACATTAATACAGATAAGTATAATTTAAGTGTCTGTTTGTAATTCCAAAATAACAGTCACTAAGTGCAAATGGAATTATAAGTATAAGGTATTGAAATGAAAAGAGCTATTTTTTTTATCTCTCTCGTCTGTCTGTTTATTCCGGCTAATCTCCGAAGCGGTTGGACCGATTTTAACGGGACTTTCACTGGCAGATAGCAATTTTACAAGGAGTGACTCAGGGTACTTTAATTAAAAAAAACATTAGAGCTCTGCGTGTCGTGAAATAAAATCTACGCGGGTGAAACCGCGGGTGAATCATCAATTCAATTCAGTAATAATATGAAACTATATGTTATAAACTATATGTTGTTTAACATAATTAAACTACGGATACAATTGGGTGAAAAGTAGTGCGGTCAAACTATTTAATAATATTGTGTGCCTCAATACAATTAGATCCACCTGTCGACTCCGCCATTGTGTGGTCAGGACGGTTGAAATACAATTTGTTAGTCAAAACAGATGGAACTCTGACCCGGCTTTCACAAAAGGTGGGTTGTGGTCTAATTAAACACAAATATTCGGACAACAATGTAGGCACAGACGGCTTGAAATAATAGTTTTAAGTACTTTCTAAATTACATTATTTAATTAACGAACTAGGAGTGTGTATACGGGGGTTGTTGCGCATATCATTTGACAACCCATACTCAGACAGTCGATGGATGGGTGACCGCTCGAGTTCCTTCTGTACCTTGTTAAGTTGTCATACACGGTAGCGAATTAAACATCTTTGGCAATGGTTAATGGACAGTTCATTGATAACACCGGCGGATGCGTGGAGGAAATAAAGCGACGCATGACAATCTCCAGGTCTGCTATGGAGAGGCTGGGTAAGATCTGGAAGCACCGCAACATAACCAAAGCCACAAAAATCAGGCTTGTAAAAGCCCTTATCTTCCCCATATTCCTCTACGCTGCCGAGACGTGGACTTTCAGAGAAAGTGAGAGGAAGAAGATAGATGCTCTTGAAATGTGGTGCTGGAGAAAGATGCTTGGCATAAAGTGGACACAGTTCCGCACCAACGATTCCATACTGCAGGAACTCGGGATCAAACAGAGTCTGTCATCCACAGTTCAATCTCGCATTCTCAACTTCTTTGGACATGTGTCGCGACGTGGAGACGCATCCATAGAGCGTCTGGTGGTGCAGGGTAAATTCGAGGGTACTAGGGCGCGTGGCAGATCACCAATGAGATGGACGGACCAGATTAAGGCTGTGATGGGTGTTTCTACTATTAACGAATGCTCCCGTAAAGCAGCAGTCCGAAATGAATGGCGCCGTTTTGTTCAGCAAGCCACCAATTCTGACATTACGACCACGACCGCTCTGCCAATAGTGTAACGATTGAGATGAATGGACAGTTGAAAGCCTAAAAAATTCTGATCACTGATTTAATAAACATTACAGAGTTTCCTTATAAAATAATCAGCTAATAAGCTACTCATTTCGTGTTGAGCCAAGTTCCCACCCCCTTAATGTATGGGATAAGTTCAGTGCGGTGATGACAAGTACCTATGCATGATGTCTAGGCGAAACTTTGTTGTTGTATACATAAAGGGGCCAACTATGATCGTTTAAGCAGCTTCTTAGCTTTGACGTTTAATTTTACGTCACCAAAATGAAACGTCAGTGCTCAAAAGTTCTTAATACGCTCCTCTTACACAGATCATGGAAGGCCCCCAGTACAATTGATGGCATGCGGTTACCACAGTTTATCGAGGGGCATAGCGTGTGATGCCGTAAAATATTTTCACACCCTTCCCGAAGAGCTAAATGATGAACTCGCTTGGGAAAACTACGTCGGAACTTGATTGGATTGAAGATTGCTTCATATGTACGTATTGAAGTTGACACCTACCACACCTTATCAGGAATTCAATCCATGCACTGAAGTATGAAAATATACGATGAGCCAACATAATCTAATAATCTAAGCACAACTCTTCGTCACTGCAGCTGGAGTATGTATTAGCTAACTATTCTGACGGAAAAATATGTGGTGATATGACACTTCACTTTTCACCAAAAATTATTAGGTGTCTACGAGACAGATTTATTTATTTTTTATTTATTTAATAGGTTTACTAACAGTTGTTACATCTTTACATTATTATAAGATACATTTTGTTTATAATTATCTTAATGCACAACTAATTATAAGTAAACACATCATGTATATAATTCTATACAATAACATTACAGTTTATACATAAATCTACATTAAGGAAATATTGGATTATGACTATTTTAATTATTATTTCTAAGTACCTAAGCATCCCAAAACAAATTATAGTATATATTCTAAAATACACTTCCGGAAAGAAGCCAAAGACTGCAAGCCAATGTCTAGGCCGCTGTTGTCGTTCAATAATCTGCTTAGTCGTGCTATTGGTGAGTTAGCACCCAGCTTTGTCCTCCGAAATGGTGGATGCAGCAGCTTAATCTTAGTTCGTGGATGTCTCGCGGGAACTTTAATATTAAATTTTTGAAGTAGTTGAGGGCAGTCAATTTTGTTATTAAATATCTTGTATAAAAACAAAAGATCGATGAGGTCTCTGCGCTTGGAGAGTGATTGCATATGAAAATGCTGGAGTCTTTCAGTATAAGGAGTATTCCTTACATCCTGCCCCGAGGATCTTGCCAAATGCCACAGGTATCGTTTTTGTATTCTTTCCAGTCTAAGATTATGTGTGGCAAAGTGTGGCCTCCAAACAACACTGGACAGATGGATAATATATGTAATTTTAATTTCTGTTCTCACATATGCATGTTTCCTCACATTGTTTTCGTTCACCGTAATTCTAGTGATGTAAGTATTTTTTTAGAAAGACCCATTGAAAAAACCCAAGTAAATCTTTCAGAATAACCCAGAATACAACGCTAAGAATGATGACCCACCCTTTATCCCGAAATTAATCAAGCAAGCCCCTGACGTCGGTGTAATCTCATCGATAATCAGGGTAATGCCGGCCGACGTGACGTCAGAGGGTTAGCATGTCTTCACTAAATAAATACATGCAGATGGTCGACTCCTGTACATAGGCACATGCAGATATACATACTTACGAGCGTCTTGCTCTAAAGTTACTACTGGTGACGGGCTAACTTGATAGATTTTCAAACAATGGCTGTCCTTCCTTCCATTCCATTTTTAATGTTTTTTTCTTTAAAGTAAACAAGCCCGCAGTCAATCAGTGAATCACTGTACCAATACAGAAAGAGACGAAAAGGCTATTATAATACCCAATAGCTAGGACAACGGTTCTTCTCCACCCCACCATGGAGCATTACCAACCTTCCTCATTGCAGGAACACACCATTACTCTAAGGTAGCACTATTAACCTACGGTCTTCAGCCAGGTGGAGTCGAAATTCCAGCAATTTCAAAATTCGATCGGAAGATAACCATAAAGTTTCTGAGGAAGCTGAGAAGCTGTCCTTCAGTACCATGTTATATCGAGTGGGTTATACCCGCATTACAGGACACTGGCGTAAGGGTCACGTGACACACAAATCAGCTGTTAACTGCCTAATGCCCCGGATTGGGGTATTGATTGAGTGGTCTGGACATTAGCTCTGGCCGTGTTAACTACAGCTAAATAGGTACGCTAAGGGTAATATGGGTATAGGTGACGTCACTGACTGAGCTTGAATCCGCATTAGTAATTTAAGAGCGTGTCTCTGTCTGTCTGTATGGTGCGATGCGAATCAAATATATGCGCAGTTACCCCACATTTTTTACTGAGCGCTCAAAACTCGTGACAGCACAGTACCATCACTCATACTGTATATTATCTTTCATTTGACTCTTAATTAATAACAACATCAATGCTAGGCTAGTGGCAATAGGCTCGCTCTCTATTACTAGGTCTCTATTACTATTATTAGGACTGGCAAATGTGGGTGTACTATAAGTACACCTATGATTGAGTAGATTTTGAAGCACATTATGTACTACCTATGCCCTGAGGTTAATGACGCAGAAAAAAAAATTGCCTACGTTACTCCTTGTAACATCAGAGACCTGCTAGTGAGATTCCCGTTACAATCACGTGTGAGATTAACCGGGACACAGGAGGGCACAGTTGTTATTGCGCATACCATTCGATCAGCGAAGTTAAGCAGCTTTACCTCTGGCCAGTAATTGGATGGGTGACCGCCCGAGTTCCCTCCGTGCCTCAGAGCACGTTAAGCCGTCGGTCCCGGTTGCCAATTTATCATCTTTGGCAGTCGTTACAGGTCAGTCGGATGCGTAAAATAGTCTGCCAGCTGGTTAACCCAGATTACAGATTTTCCTCGTTAAAGGTGTTGCGAAGGTCAGATGGCAGTCGCTTCGTATAAAAAAGGTGATCAGTCGGATCGGGTTGAATCAAGTGCTGACCCCAACAATGTATGGGATAAGGTCAGGGTGATGATGATGATTAACCGGACCAAGTATATGGACTGACAGGCACAATATTGGAAAACATTGTTTTGAGCATGTTTTCAGGCACTGAATTTTTTATAAAATATTATTCAATACGACAGCAAATTTCGCCGACATCTGTCAAGTTATGGTAACTCCGTATAGTAAAATACCCCGGTTCGAGACAGACGTAAACCAGATTTTTTTTTTCTTTTTTTTCCTTTTTTTTGTTTGTGTGAAGAAGAAACCGAGCACAGCTCGGTTAACCACGTACTATTTTTTTTTATATAAGTACCATATATACTTTCATGAGCATTTAGATAAAAGCTGTTACTTTGGAATTACAAATATAGAATTTTGTTTAAATGTATATATAGTTTAAAGTATGTTATAATGTATAGATAGAGATGTATTATTCCAAGGATACCGGGAGAGAGCCTTCAACATATTCAATTCGTGGTTAAATTACTCATGAGAACAGAGTACCATCCTCTTACAAACTGCCGATGTATTAGAGGGCTCGTCATAAGGGCTCTAAGTGCACTCACAGTCCTACACGTCTCAAGCCACGCGTCTTAGGATTGCTGCTTACTAAATGCGAACACTTACTCATGTCATGAGCCCAAATGTGGCTCAATTTGCTAAGATATTACAGTACCGGAATGCTTTCTGTTTTATACAACTTGTTTCAAAACTAGTTCACTTAATTATGCAGTGCGTCACGTTGCCTCGGCACCGTCTGTCACGTTGGCACTTGATCATATTCGGTGAAAAGTGGGTGTTGTTATTTACCTCTGCCTACCCCTTCGGGGAATGCAGGTGTAAGCATATGTATGTATGTACCTCCAAGAATATGTGTACAAAGTTTAATGCTGATCGGTTGAGTAGTTTTCGTGAGAAAGCATTACAAACAACCTTACATTTACATTTACAATATTAGCAGTAAAATTTATAAATGTAATTAAAATAAGTGGTAAAATTTCCAACTGGTTTAAAAGAAACTCGAAACAATCAATTTTTGGAATGCATAGGACACACTCGTTCAATAATCTTATATACAATAGGTATAGAAAAGGTTCTATTGAAGTCAAAAGCAAAAGAATTAAACACCACAGATAATCGACATTATCATTACTGGAAAGGCCCGGGGCGCATGTAAAGCTGACCAGTAAAACTTAATGTTACTGCCGCGAACCTTTCCAATTAGCCCCGTCTTTGTACTTAATCCTCCTCTCAAGGGGTTGGACTGTAAAAGAAAGGCTTTGCCTGCGTCCCCGCTCGGACATGCTTCACTACATTATACAAATGACGAAGTAAGATACGGGGAGGCTTTGCCTAGAAGTGGGGTGAGTCGGACAAACTTGAACTGAAAATATAGAAGTGAAGAAAGCAGGTAATATTAGCGAGAAAGTATAAAGTAAAAGAACTAAGAATTTCACAAAATCTCAGCAGATTCCCATCCCGATGCAACAATTATAAATAAATTAAAAAAAATATGGTCCCGCCATCCAAGAAGGTGAATAAAATTGAAGTGTCTATTTGTAATTCCAAATAAACAGCTTTTCACTAAACGCATAGTCAAAGTCAAAGTCAAAAGTATCTTTATTCGATTAGACTTTTTACAAAGTACTTTCAAATCGTCAAAATGACGTAATTATACAGGATTATACATGCTACCGCCAGGTTCGGAAGGTTGCTTTTACTGAGAAGAACCTGGCAAGAAACTCAGTAATTACTCTTTTCAAAAATATTATACAATTAAAAGAATACAAAATAAATAATTTAGGAAACGTAAGCTCATGGACAATGTTCCAATGCACAAATATCGATAAAAATGTAAATTATATAATAAAAGTATATATAGTACAGACAGAAAATCTAATTTAAAAAAAAATCTGTCTGTCTGTTTGTTCAAGCTAATCTCCGAAACGGCTGAACCTCTTTTAGCGGGACTTTCACTGGCAGATTGCAATTTTTTTTAATTACCAGGAGAAGCTTAGACTATTTTATTTATTAAATTAAGTCGACGCGGGTGAAACCGCGGGGCACAGCTAGTTAACTAAATAAAATCTTGTAATAACGGTGGCCATATTTACTCGAAGGTACAAGCTAACGTAATTTAAACTCAAATAAAAGCGTGTTTCATAAACTCCTTTGTTTCGCCAGTATTTGCAGGAGCAACTCTCTGAACTTCGTCCTAAGCAAACAAACAAATGAACAAAAACCCTGACTGAAAACGGTAAAAACTGAGAACGGCCTGCGATGAATTATTTAAGGTGAACATACCATTCAGCTTTCTGACGTAATGTGTGCGACATATCCGAGCATCATCATCTCCATGGCCTTATGTATGTGACATTGTTAGGGTCGGCACTTGATACAACCCGATGTGACTGATCACCTGATTTTTATACGAACCGACTGCCACCTCTCGACCTCTTTGACGAGGAAAATCTATGTTCTGGGTTAAACCAGTTGCCAGACTATTTAGGCCTCTGACCGACCTGTTGCCTAAGATGAAAAATTGGCAACCGGGACCGACGGATTAACGTGGGTTAGGGTTGCTTTATTTCGATGATCTAATGATATACGCGGTTGCTACTGTGCCATGAGCGCATGAGCGACATATCCGAGAAAATGAAATTATTCTAATAAAATAATAATTTATTCAGTTTCGCACTTATTAACGTCGAAAATTCAAGACTGGTTCGAAAACCTTTCTGAGACGAACCTACAAGAAACTTAGCCAAGCATCATAGACAGACAAGGGCGCATGGATCTCTGTTTACAAAATGCATGCAGAAAACCAGTTGAAAATGTTTCAGCACTAACGAAAAGTTCCACGTTCAGCAATTATGCATGAAATTTGTTCCTCATTCAATCGATAAAATTGTACGAAAAATACAGGTAAAGCAATTCTAAGTACAAAAGAGATAAAATACCTGAGCCTGAAATATTTTTTGTTTCATGAACAAAAAAAACAAAATTTCGCCTTCTTCATTATTACATTGACATTATAGTAAAATGTGGTATGGCTCATCAACGTTATTGGTACCTAGTACCCATTTACGCTAACGAAATCGCCTGCGTATTTCTCTATTTTAAAAAGACGGGATTTGACAAATAAGTAGTGAATAAACCTTAAGTTTATTCATAAATGTTTTTTCGATGGTTGTAATCAATTTGTAAATATAAATAATACTTTCAATATCAATATTATATTTTACACAAAACAATAGTAACAAGAAGATTTACAAGATCAATATATGAATTCAATAGCAATAGTGTCGAGAAAAACAAAATACAATCTATAATCATTCCATATTAAAATTATTTCTTTATTAACATGGCCAGCAATGAGTAGGTCTGGACTTATTAATACAATATATTGAACACGTAGCTTTAGTAAAAATAGCTTATAAAAAGTTAGCAGGTCTACGTACTTCCAAGCTGCTATTTTTAGTTTAGATTTCGTCAGATTAATTGCAAAAAACCTCTTGTTGGTTGGATAGGAAATAACTAAAAAAAGAAACACAAAATTAATAGCTACTATCTTCTAAGGCGAACTGAATGTGCGTTTATTATAAAATAACGCGTTTGTTAATCAACTTTTTTGCGCGAAGGTACACAATGGTAATTATGCCCATTTAGCCTAATGAGACCTGTTTTGTAAATTTGTTTAAACATTCGTAGGCTCTGGACTGAAGTTAGTAGCTTTGCAGGAAAGGCCTAAAATACGTAGATCTACTTAAAAATAAGGAGAGCTGGGAACGCTGAAGAGTACAGCCTCATGCCTGTATTGTCAGAAACACACCATATGCTCACGCCTGTATTCCCCGAAGGGGTAGGCAGAGGTGTTGTAATCACAACACCCACTTTTCACCGAAGATGATTAAGTGCCAACGTGACAGATGGTGAGTCCATCGCCGTCTCAGACACTTTACATACGTCATTGAATTACTTCTCAGAAATATGCAGGTTTCCTCACGATGTTTTCCTTCACCGTAAAGTACATGGTGTGAAATCACTGTACATAAGTTTTTAGAAAAACTCATTGGTACAGGCTCCGCTGGGAATCGAACTTGCGTCGCTTGCGTAGCAGGCGACTGCTCAAACCTCAAGGCCACCACGGCTCACAAACACACCATTATCACGTATACCCTCCTTTTCCCTGACCCACTACTCACAGTATTACGGAGGGTATGTCCGTGTTTGTTCGGGGAGGTATGCCCGTTTGAAGGCTCTAATTCGAATTCCACTCATACACGAGAGGTTCTACAGACGAACGCGCACCAAAAATATGGATCAAACGTATGTACTGAAGAAGTTCACTAGGTGGCAGTGCCAATTAATTAATGACATGAGTACCTCGGTACCTATAAAATAAGGACATTTTTCGTACACTTGAATATTTACCCGCAGGATTGGGATTCAGTATTTACAGACAAGAAATCAAAAAAAAAATATTGGATAGTTATGTCAATATATGCTTTCACTCACGTAATATTCAGCGTATCAACGGGCACCTATATACTATCCTAATCGTTAATGTTCAAGATATTATACTTAGCAGATATTGGACTCACTAGGAATTTATTTATTTACTAGTGGACGTCACGTCGCGGTTTCTTCCGCGTAGTTCCAGTTCCCGTGGGAGTACGGGGATAAAATGTAGCCTATATTAATCAGTGATAACATAGCATTCAAATGGTGAAAGTATTTTTAAAATCGGGCCAGTACTTATTGAGCCAATTCGGTACAAACATACATACAATCCTATCCTCTTTATAATATTAGTATAGATTTAATCTTTATTGTACACCATTAAGACACAGATTATAAGTTATACATACATACATACATATGCTCACGCCTGTATTCCCCGAAGGGTAGGCAAAGGTGTTGGAATCACAACACCCACTTTTCACCGAAGATGATTAAGTGCCAACGTGACAGATGGTGAGTCCATCGCCGTCTCCGACACTTTACATACTTCATTGAATTACTTCTCAGAAATATGCAGGTTTTCTCGTGATATTTTCCTTCACCGTAAAGCACGTGGTGTGAAATCACTGTACATAAGTTTTTAGAAAATTCTCATTGGTACAGGCTCCGCTGGGATTCGAACTTGCGTCACTTGCGTAGCAGGTTACTGCTCAAACCACAAGGCCTCCATGGCTCTCATTATAAGTCAATATTAATATAAGGTATATTGATACTTACACCGAAAAACCAAAGTAGGTAAAATACTAAGGCGCCACATAAAACTCTGGATGAGTACATGTGTTTTACGGGAATGAAGATGAGGAAACAACTTTGGTAGATAATAAACGTGAAATGTGCGCAGATAATAATTAAGGCGGCCATTTTGATACCTTTCGTAATCTGTGCCCTCTGCGCTGCGACGTCGTAAACTGTTTATAGCCACTTGCCGCACTCACCGCTCCGAGCCATTGTTGCCAAATGAAATATTATGACAAGTACCGTGGTGGCCTCGGGGCTAGAGCAGTCGCCTGCTACGCAAGCGACGCAAGTTCGAATCCCAGCGGGGTCTGTACCAATGAGTTTTTCTAAAAACGTATGTACAGTGATTTCACACCACGTGCTTTACGGTGAAGGAAAACATCGTGAGGAAACCTGCATATGTCTGCGAAGTAATTCAAAGACGTATGTATAGTGCCTGAGACGGCGATGGACTCACCCTCTGTCACGTTGGCACTTAATCATATTCGGTGAAATGTGGGTGTTGATGTTACAACACCTCTGCTTACCCCTTCGGGGCACCTTCTGGGATGGCGTGAGCATATATATATAAGTACCAGGATCAGGATATTTTTATCAAGAAACTAAACCAAAGCTAGTACATATATTTTGAAAGTTATTTACTCTGTTTTTCGGGTTGGTAAACGCCGTGGTGGCTTTGGAGTTTGAGCAGTCGCCTGCTACGCAAGCGTCGCAAGTTCGAATCCAAACAGGGCCTGATTCTGACAGTGATTTCACAGCACGTGCTTTACGGTGAAGGAAAACATTTGCATATGTCTGAGAAGTAATTCAAAGACATATAAATAGTGCCTGAGACGGCGATAGACTCACCATCTGTCACGTTGGCACATAATCATCTTCGGTGAAAAGTGGATGTTGTTATTACAACATCTCTGCCTACCGCTTCGGGGAATACAGGCGTAAGCATATGTATGTATGTATGTTTTTAGGATTCCATATATAAATAATTACTTATTAAATTAAAACAAATATTTAAGGGTAATAATACTTGTACAATAAATATTATTTTATTGCCGTTTAATAGATAATGGTTCGAAACCTTTCGTGCGCGAGACTGACTCGCACTTGACGGGTTTTTCGACCCATATGAGAAATCACTGTAAATACGTTTTGTGAAAAACTCAGAACAGGACCTGCTGGGATTCGAACTTGCGTGACTTGCGTAGCAGGCGACTGTTCAACCCACACGGCCACCCTAAGATGATTGCATAATACACAATGGGGTCCAAAGTTCAATTTATATAGTGTAATTAATATTTCTATTTTCATATCACATATCATAACAAATTTCTGAGTAAAAGATAATGTTCCGAAGAAATTATCTAGTAACTTTGACCTTCTCTGTACTACATTATGTATCTCACAATTTGGCAGGTTCAACATACGACCTATCGTTATCAACGCCGATTTCCGAGTTCAAGGACCTCTGTCTTATCACGTTCACATGTAGGTAATAAGTATTTGTTGGATTATTAATGTACATAAGTTAAGTATCACTGGAAATTAGTATAATTAGTCCCTTTGGGCTGAAGATACCTATACCTACATATCAATTAAAAAATATATGATAAAAATTCCAAACATTTTTGATTTAAATTTAATAATAACGCCGTGTAATCAAAAAAAGTTAATACTTATAACGATAAAAAAAATGTTAAAGGATTTATTTATATTTTAACCAATTGTGACCCGCGTAGACTTAATATCGTGGGTAGCCCGCGGAACTCTAATTATTATTTTTATTAAAAGTAGCCTATGTTACTCCTTGTAACTTTAGTTATCTGCCAGTGAAAGTCCCGTTAAAATCCGTCAAGCCGTTTCAGTGATTACCCGGAACAAACAGACGGTAGGAGAAAAATTTTGAAAATTTGTAGCCAGTACCGCATATACTTTCATATGCATTTAGTAAAAAGCTGTTATTTTGAAATAACAAACAGACGCTTCAATTTTTTATCTTTATAGAAGATGTATTTGATATGTACCACCTACCGGTTCGCCTAATAAATCCAAGTTCTATAAATACGTACAATGTATATCGATTAGGTACATCATCGCCCTGGCCTTATCCCATACATTGTTAGGGTCGGCACTTGATTCAACCCGATGTGGCTGATCACCTGATTTTTATACGAAGCGACTGCCATCTGACCTTCGCAACACCTTTTACGAGAAAAATCTGTGATCTGGGTTAAACCAGACTATTTTATATATTTGCAACCGGGACCGACGGCTTAACGTACTCTCCGAGGCACGGAGGGAACTCGGGCGGTCACCCATCCAAATACTGGCTAGGGCTAGGGTTGCTTAACTTCGCTGATCGATTGATATGCGCAACAGCAACTGTGCCACGAGCTCTTCATATCGATTAGGTACAATTAGGTATAGGTATTATTCAAACTATCCGAGATTGTTTTCTATTTCTTCAAATCTACCCAAAAGGGATGAAATGAACAAGGAAATTAAGCTTACAAAGGTGCTTTGACACCCAATTTCTACCGACGATATTAAAGAGATGTTACGAGTACACGAGTTGACAGGAGATTGGTAGTCGCCAGGATTCGGGATGCCTGGCCGGGTGCGATCGTAAAACGGTTTTATGACGCACTGTGAGCGAGCGAGATTAAAATCACATTTTGTTTTATTCCCAGATTATATGACAATTATATAATAAGAGGAGCTCGTGGCACAGTTGCTATTGCGCATATCATTCGAATAGCGAAGTTAAGCAACCCTAGCCCAAGCCAGTAGTTGGATGAGTGACCGCCCGGGTACCCTCCGTGCCTCGGAGTGTTCGTTAAGGTCACGGTTGGCAATTTAGCATGTTTGTCAATCGTTACAGGTCAGTTGAAGGCCTAAAGAGAGTTTGGTTTCAGCAAGATTACCGATTTCCTTCAGTAAAAGGGTTATGAATGTCAAATGCTTCGTATTAAAATCAAGTGATCAGTCACATCAGGTTGAATCAAGTGCTTCTATGACCTTCGTTAGGGTGGAGGTAATGTCTTCAGCAAAGGGGCTCTCAAATCAACATTATGAATTTAATTGTCGGTGTAACCCATGCAACTCTTTCCATTTGTCTCCGTCCAGTGCCTTCTCTTTGACTTGTCTCATGTATGCCTTGGTCTTCCTCTTCCTCTCTTCCCTTCTACCTTTCCTTATATTATGTTTTTAAAGAAGCTGTCATGTCTCACAAGGAGGCAATTATCTTTCCCGTTCGTTTTTAGATTCTTCTTCATAGTACTATTTTGAGTAGATATTCATTTGTTATTTTCTGTCCATTTGACTCTCGAATACAAAATTCTTAATATATACATAAACATACATATGCTGACGTGCGTCTGTCCCAAGGGGGTAGGCAGAGACCACCGTTTGTCACATGCTACGATCCACACACATACTACTTTCGCGTCACCCACATTCACGCATACACATCAGTAACGAGTGATCCGAATTTGTCCTTTCTGAAGAATATTATTAATTTGGTCATAGTAGTTCTTCCTTGGACGCCCTCGCCCTAAATACTAATTGACAAGTAAAATATTAGTTTCTTGGTGTATGTAGTCCTGAATCCTTTGATTTCGAATGTCTGAACACTTCCAACGTGCATGAACCAAACAAAAACAAAAAATATATAAATGACGAACAATATCCTTGTAGACGCAATAAATAAGGGGGCGTTACAGACGACTAAGGTAGGCAGGGCACAAAGCGTATCGTTAAACGCTGCGTCCGACGAGACAGGAAGCGGGGAATCATTCACCACCGACCGGAACTGACGCGGCAACGACCACAGCTACCCACAAAATTCAAATTAATCTCTGTACGAAGAAACTTTAACGATAAATACTATGGGGAGAAGCATAATAAAAGATACTCATTGTTTTTAAGAAAAATCCAGATATTGGCGGGATGATTTCGTGCAGTTTTCGACACAATTACTTTTAATTGGTGACTGAGAAGTTGAGATAAAAGATGAACGTTTTTAACTGCTATTGCAATTTTTTCGAGATTATTATGAATCGTTTCGCTTTTTGAGATTTGCTTCGTTAAAATCCATCTGCTTTTGAGTGTAAAATGCCCAAAAAGAAAATATTTCTTCAGTAGGTAGGGTAGACATCATAGAACATAATATCTGTACTAATATTATGAATGTGATAATGCATCGGTGTGTTTGTTTGCCTGCAATTATTTCATGTCTAAACAACCATTAAGTATAGGGCTACATTTCACTCGACTGCGAACCCCTTTGTTTTCCTTCATTAAAATACTTCACATGAAAACTTTATTTGGTTGACGGAAGAGAACATTTTTTCGCAAAGTCTAACACCATTTTTTAATTACTTAAAAATATAGGTTTTTGTATAATTAATAGATGCGAATTGAAAGATCTTTAGACAATTGCAAATTTAAATTTAGTTTATCCCAGTTTTTTTTTACACTAGTACTTATCTAATTATGCTGTAACTCAGCAAATAATTAAGTATATAATCTAATATATAAAATTCTCGTGTACAGTGTTCGTTGCCATACTCCTCCGAAACGGCTTGACCGATTTTGATGAAATTTTTTGTGCTTATCCGGTATCTATGAGAATCGGCCAACATCTATTTTTCATCCCCCTAAATGGTAGGGGTAGTCCACCCAAAAAAAAAATATGGCAATACAACGTTTGCCGGGCACAGCTAGTGTATCTATATTAAGTAGCATTAATCCTATTAATCCTATTTATAAACGCGAAAGGTTTAACAATTTATGTATGTATATTGGTAACTCTTTCACGCAAAAACTACAGGATGGATTTTGATGAAACTTTACACATCAATAGCTTACATATCAGAATAACACATAGGCCATAATTTATAAGGATATAGTGTCAATTATCTACAATATATTACGATAAGTGTCATCTGCTACTGTACTTTTTACAATACATCATTTGGAAAAATATTTGAATATTTATGAAAACCCACAGCTAGTCTATACTTCTATCCTAAAATTATAAAGAGGAAAGATTCGAATTTGTGTTTGTATTGAATTGGCTCCGAAACTACTGGATCGATTAGAAAAAATCTTTCAGCAATAGATAGCTACATTATCAGTGAGTGACATAGGCTATATTTTATCTCCATACTCCCACGGGAACGAGAACTACGCGGGTCAAACCGCGTGAAGTTCGCTAGTATTCGTATAAAGAGAGTGTATGTAGTGTAGCTTTAAAGATACGTCCGGGTGCCACACAGCCATCGCGCGTCAGATTTAGACCAGTCGGACGCTGAGCCTCCACGTCACAGGAGCATTAATTTCTCCTGCAACACCACTACCATTGGTGACTCGATAATGCACTTCTAGAACATTTTATTTCTAGCTGTGCATCCCGTGTTCATCTCCATTTCTTGGAAATAAATATAGCCATTATACTTCTTGTAACACGAGCTTTATGCCAGTGAAAGTCCCGCTAAGATCGTTCCAGACGTTTCGGGGATTACCTGGAACAAACAGACAGACAGACAAAGAAAAAATTTATTTTGTTAGTAGCGTATAGACTTTCGTATGTATTTAGTAAAAAAGCTGTTAATTTGTAATTACAAACGGACACTTCAATTTTATTTATCTATATAGATATAGTAAATAAGTATGATCAGTAACAAAAGTTGTTTGTAGAATAAGTAAATACCTATTTGCTTTACTAACTAACCACTCGGTCACCACGGTTTTTAAATAATTATGTACATACATTTGAGTGTTGCACAGTGAAGCAAGTTACAATACCAGTACCAATACCAGTACCAATACCGAACACTAGACCAACGAGGCAGTCTTAATCTCATATTTATGACGCTACGAATACAGACTCTTCGAGAGTCTTAGAGTTTTTCACTGCTGCCATTTGTATAGGATCTGTAGACCTAAAGATGGCACTATTGTGAGCCCATGCAAAACTGCGTTTACGTCGACGCGATGACTTGTGACGGCGATTTTAAGAAAACTCGAACTAGGCACTACGACAGAAATTAAAAGTGATAAGTGTCGAGAAACATTCGTAGGGTAATTTCGTGGTTTCGCGACGCGGTGGAACATTTTTCATCATTTACTTAGCAATAAGCGGTTTAGTTCTTGCCCCTAGTCTGCGACGAGACAATATATTTCTCTTAATAGTTTATTACACGAGACTTATTGACTACTATTTATATTGTGCTATTAATAAGGTGGCTCCTTCTCCGTTACTGCACTGTATATATTGACAAAGCTTACTTTATGGAACATATTTTAGTATTTAACTAAACGTTGAAGGCAATCGCGTGTCCATAAAATAAATATTTGGGCAGAAGATTCTAACGTTCTAGATATCTAATAGATAATTCAACTTCTCAGAACCCTACCAAATATTGTGATTGAGGCGAATGACAGCTTACAGCGCATGTATTTTTTTTACATACACAACGGACAGATAGAATTTTATGGAGATTTAAGAGATCGGACAAAAGATACATAAATATACTAATATTTTAAAGCAGAAGCGTTTGTTTGTTTGGTTTAACGCGCTAATCTCAGGAACTACTAGATTAAATTAAAAATAATGGATTGGATAGTTTCACCTATAGGATAACTTTAAGCATTATAACACCACGTTCCGTCCAATAGAAGCGAAGGATCAATGAAAAATGATACAAAAGGAAAATTTTTCATTAACGCAGTTTTTATTGTTAATCCTACAAGGGCAAAAACAGCTTGTAACTCAATACCTAAAATGGTCGCAAAATATTTTACGCGGATGAAACTACTCACAATGTAACGCTTTATTTTAATGTAACATTACTTCAGTCTGAAACATGCCCAGGTTACAAAACAGTATGCATTCAAGAATAATTTGCTTGCATTCCACAGTGCCCGGAACTAGCTCGACTCTTCGCAGAATATAATATACCTACAACTAATATGATATGCTATCAGCTAGCCACATTCTTAGACATTACTAGTTTAGACTGGGTAAAAACGATCTTTGACAAGTCACGTGTGGGCATACCTACCTAATAATCGAGATTGTTTAATGAATTCGACTCTATGTAGGTATGAGACGGTAATAGCAGGTATATACAACTATATGTATACTAGAAAATGGTGACTGATGTCGGCTCACTTCTTTTAAATATTTGTATCAAATACGTATTATTTAGGTTTTCCGATTTATTTGTTTTTTTCTGGCCCTTGCTTACATAATTATAAAGTAAACGAATAACATGCTTTTATTTCAGATAAGTAGGTATATATTAACCTAATTTAGACCAACCTAACACTTAAATCGAAACAAAACTGTAACTAAATATACCAGTCCAAACTCGGTTTTACTAAGAAATTACTTTGTCTGTAACATATCTACGTATATTTACGGAATGTAAACAAGAATAAAGTGACGTTAATCGTGAACCTAACAGCGGGTATAATTTGAGAAAATATTTGCGGTACGTCGACCCGCGAGTGCATGTGATCGGACACTTTGGCACTTCGCCGCAAGTGTTTATCTTCACTGAATTCTTCGCATTTACCCACTGACTTCATTTATTGTAACTTTATTTTTAACACATTGGTTGCAGCTGAACATTTCCTTACGCGAGCCCACACTGCTGTTAACACGTGTTTGTGTATCTCAAATTTTGAAGCCCCACGATAGCTCTATAGAAGCACAGTTTTTAATTCAAGATGCTTGAGTTAAGTCAACCCTGAAGGGGACATTCGGTTAGTCCACGCTGGGCTACTGCCCCGCTAAATCACACTGCACTGTGAAGTACTTATATACTATTTAAATATATTTTTAATCACCTTCCTCCATACATGTTATTCAATAAAAAGCTTTAATACGTACACTGTCTAGCAAGCTTTATGATTGAATTGGAGCCTTCCTTGATGACACCCCCTAACTGAAAAGCTGGATCCGCCCTTATTCAGATAAAAAGTGTAAATAAGTCTTCACGCACACTTTTCGTCCCTGTACACATTGGATAAAACCACGTCAGAGGGTTTATTCCATAATATCTGAGCGTCGGGCAAAGGACCCCCAGTATCGCCCAAATCTGCTAGAACTGACCAGAAAACCATGGAATTCTTAGTGTAGGTATGAACTTTCCACCTATGGTATAAGTTCAGGCTTGATCAGATTATAAAGGTCCAACGAGTATTATTTCTGAGCTACCCACTGTCTTACAAGCAGCGAGCTTCAAAAGGTACCCGACTGCCCTTGGAAGGACACTAAAGCGCCTTCGGAGGCCATCCTCCATGCATTGTAGGGGGCTCCAGATACAGCAAAAGATCGTCTCGCAACCTACCCTAACTATTATAGCATTTGCCACAAGCGTGCATGCTTTGGTAATTTGCCAGCTTAGAATAAATGTAATTTTAAAATAAAACAATCGCATATTTCTGAGATGCTATTCTCGAATGTCTTGAATACAGCCAATTGTCGTAAATACACGTTAGCTAATGATGCCAGTGCAACAATAGTTTCCTGTTGAATTAGTTTGTCCGTTATTAGAGCAGTTGTAATGAGGGCGCGTAAACAACGCCGCTGACTGTCAGATAAGAACATTCCCGACCCGTGGTGGCACCTAATTTTGTTGTTATACCTATTAACTTAATTATAATTACGATTTCTCTCGGAGACATACCTAATGGCCGTGTGACTATATTCGCCTTCGAATGGTGAGTTTTTATTTTTTTTAAAGGTTTTACCAGATTGGCCTGCCTTCGGATGTTTTTGCAGTCCAAGTAGCGAATTTGTTGGGTTCGTCCATCGTGTCAGTGATATCTAGAGATAGTTATATGTGTGATCATTATTTCTATTTAATATTATTACAGTCAATAGTGTGTTACACCATCGAAATATGCAGTGCTACTAACAATTTTAATACATACATATGTCCCCGCCTGTATTACTGTCCTGTGATGGTGAGTCGATCGCCGTCTCAGGCACAATAAATACGTCTTTGCAGTGCAGGTCTTCTCACGATGTTTTCCTTCACCGCAAAGCATGTGGTGTGAAATCACTGCTCATAAGTTTTCAGAATAACGCGGAAATTCGAACTTACGTCGCTTGCGTTGCAGGTGACTGCTACCCCACGGCCACCACGACTGCTTATGGAAAAATCATTTCAATATTCTGTGTATTCGAGAACATGATCAACAAAATCGAGAGTTAAGCGAACTTAACTGATCGGAACGGAATGTGTCAAGAGTGGATTGATAGGGGCACCAAAATACTACATAAGGATTAGACTTTTTTTGAAACATATCTTCGACTTCACCTGTGTTCTACGCTTTTACACATTTTATTTCATGGTCAAGCGTATCTTACAAGGGTCGTAGATTAGATCCAACAGAACAAATGTTATGTTGTCGTCGGCCACAACAAACAATGCCCCTAGCCTCAAAACAAATACTAATTAAAAGTATTCGCTCTTTGTTCTTGTGTTGTTTGTAAATTATACATAAGCGTGCATCTATGTAACAGGCAGTCATATTGTAGGACTGGACTTAGACTGCTGTATTAAGAGTATAAAATAAAATGTGTAAAAATCGGCTACTCCGAAACGACTGGATCGATTTTAACGACGAATAGCTGATGTTATGAGAAGCATCATCTATATCACACTGTTTATTACATTACTTCGTGTCTCGAGGTTTTAACTGCATTGGATTAACAATTAACATTATAATATTTAATTATACTACATGATTTACTCTGAATTAAAATTTGTAAGTTAAACGATTGTTTGCCACTAAGTAAATTACACTATAAATAAGTATATAGGTATTTTATAAGTCCTTTTCAAGGATCTTTCAAAACGCCTGGTTGACGTCTCTGGTGAGGGTTGAGCTGGTTCTTACCTCGGTCAGAGGATTAGTTTAGCGATCCAACGAGGTAACGCAGCCAGCTTACTGGGCACCATTCCCGCAGACACTGATTTAAATTCCGTGTTCTATTTAAACATTTTATTATATTTTTCTTTTTATATGTATTATAATATATTATTTATTTGTATAGGTATGATTTTAATATTTAATATGAGGTAAATATACAATTATATTTTTTCACCTGTCATGTCTGTCTCTGCATCACCTAAAGGTTGCCTGAGATAATGCCTATTAAGTTCGCCCGTGCATATATTGTAATGCAGAAAGTTTGAAATAAATAAATTCAAAAACCCAAAGAAAAATCAACCTTGAATCATTAAAAGTTGTATAGCTATTTCGGCGCGGGTCCTGCTCCAGCGCAGCGTTAACATAATGTCAACCCAGTAGTGTTGTGAGCTGCGCAAGATGCGGTGGTGTCTCGGAGTGTTGTTGCTTGCGGCGACCGCTGCCGGGATCACACGGGACCAGTTCTACCCCCACGGGCATGGCTTGGACCAGCGGCTGCCGAAGGGGGCAGAAATACCCTCGCCAGAAGTGATTTTGAGAGTTCCCGTCGTGTTCTTCGGCGAGGTTTACGAAACTATTTTTGTAAGTGTTTTTGATTTATAAGTGTGGGGTGTCCCAAGGGAATTGAATTATTTTTAGATGTGACTAAAGGAGATTTAATTTAAAAAGTGTAGACGAGGGCAAGTTGATGTTATTAAATTTAATTGCAGAAAAAGTTACTTTTATAAAAAAAGTTATATTTTAGGTACCAATAGCTAAATTGAAAAAAAAATTTTATCGTAATTAGCAACAGATATGTGGAAAAGCCAAAATGCTTTTAGACAAATCATCTATTTTTAACCGACTTAAAAAAAAGGAGGAGGTTATCAATTCGACTGTATATTTTTTGTTGATTAGTTAAGGAATTACCCGCATCACTCGCGCAATGCTTTACTTAATCTATTTTGAATCTAATTGTTGTGCTAACACTAAAAAAGTTCTGAATTGGAAATTTTTATTAATCATGCCAAAAAAATTGATTCACCTGTATACCACTATATATTAATTGCATAATTCATAATACGAATTGTTTTTCTAAATAATTTTATTTTAAAAAAAACATGATATACACGGGCCAACCATGAAATTAAGTATACGCGGGTGAAACCGCGGCACATGAGTTTATATGTGCTATGCTTTCTCAGTAAAAGCAACCTTCCGAACCTGGCGGTATCATGTATAATCCTATGTAATCGTGTCTTTCTGACGATTTGAAAGTACTTTGTAAAAAGTCTAATCGAATAAAGATATTTTTGAATTGAATTGCATACAGCTAGTATATTATTATAAACTCATGCAAATAATAATATGTATGAATTAAATGTAATCAGTGACGATTGATAACAGTCGTTTTGTGTCGTGTCGTAGCGAAATGTGTAACATACAACAATGTTGGTTGGGACAAAGACATTTACATACTATCAATTCATGCACATTGACCATACATAGCTTCCTTTACTAGTAATTTATTCTATTGTTATTACTAATCATTATAAATAGGTAATCGCAGTTCTGAATGTAGGTAACAACGTCTTGAAGCGTCGGTCCCCGAACGAGTCGCAATGTGACACATTTCAAACACATTAAACTCATTCGAACGAGAAATGCAAAAACTGTCCAAATAATACATGATATCTGACTATAATGCTACGTATTATACAATAGGTATATTGGGAAATACCTATCATGTACATACATATGTTCACGCCTGTATTCCTCAAAGGGTTATGCAGAGGTGCTGTAATCACAACACCCACTTTTCACCGAAGATGATTAAGTGCCAACGTGACATATGGTGAGTCCATCGCCGTCTCAGACACTTTACATACTTAATTGAATTACTTCTCAAAAATATACAGGTTTCTTCACGATGTTTTCCTTCACCCTAAAGCACGTGGTATGAAATCACTGTACATAAGGTTTTTTAGAAAAACTCATTGTTTACAGGCCCCGCTGGGCTTCGAACTTGCGTCGCTTGCGTAGCAGGCGACTGCTCAAACCTCATGGCCACCACGGCTCTTACTTATTAAGTGTATTAATAAAATGTATTTTAACCGACTTCAAAAAAGAAAGAGGTTTAAATTCGACAGTATTTTTTAATGTTCTATCACTTAGTTTAAAACTGCTGTTTATGTATTATGTTCAGTGATTATTGTTTTTAAACACAAAAAGAAAGAGGTTTAAATTCGACAGTATTTTTTAATGTTCTATCACTTAGTTTAAAACTGCTGTTTATGTATTATGTTCAGTGATTATCTTTTTTAAATTGTTGATTTTCTGTTAGCTCCCGCATCACAAACATAGCTTAGTCTATACTTTTATATGAATTTAACATACATATGCTCACACGCCTGTATCCCATGGGGGTAGACAGAGACCACCGTTTGCCACATGCTTCGATCCTTACATAATTCTTTCGCTTCATCCACTTTAATTAAGCTGTTAATTTGGAATTACAAACACTTCCATTTTCTTTATATGTATAGAAATGAAATTCGCAATGTTGATAATAATCAATGTTGCATGGTAAGCGGATATGCATGTGGGTGTCGTATCGGCGATGACCGGTCACTGACTGCACTTTGTAAATCCCTACCAGAAGCTATTCGGGACAACTGACTCATCTGAGTTTCTGCAAATAACATCACGCTTGGCTCTCGACAACTTAAAATACCTAGTGATTTAAGATTGTTCCATTACTTTTGAGATAATGTTTTCAATAAAAAAGTTATTTTATTTTATTATTTATTTAGTTTAGTTATTTAGTTATATAGCCATTCTAGAAGATTCCCTGAAGTTGTAAGCAGAAGTGTGAAGCACAACAACGTGATGGATGGTGAGTCCATCGCATTTTTCTTATTAATATACAGCTTCTCACTCATTGTTTTCCTTCACCGTAAACCTCATAATATGACTGCGACAACACTATTTTGTGAAAATGTAATCGGTATGTACATGGTAGCGGCCCTCTTGAGGGTCAAATGCGAGTTTCCTTAAAATCCCCGTCACAAGTCACCGCGTTGGCATAAACGCAGATTTGTATTGGATCATAATAGGACCATCTTTGGGCCAACAGGTGGCGCTGTTTCGATCCTTTACAAGTCTGCATTTACGTCAACGCGGTGACTTGTGACGGCGGCAGAGAAAAACTCGCACTAGGCACATAGGCTGTTGCCATTTGAAGTGGCGTCGCTTCTGTAGCGCGTAGCTAAAACTAGTAGCTCTAACCAATCTTACCATTGTTTTTAATAGTATAAAACCACGTCCCGCTGAGCAACTCGGAATACGGAGTTCCGTGGAGTAAGTCAGTGGTGCTTCAGGCCAAATTTTTCAAATTATCAGTCGGTTTTTACTTACTTTAGCGTTGACTTTGGGAAATATCATTACCTAAATTCTCATTTTCTTTATCGGATAGCTGTAAGCCACAAAAGAAAAATTGGGAGTAATTAAAATTTAATGGTTTCTATTCAAAAATATAATATTGTAGTATACTTAAGAACAAATGTGATGTTATCGCTACGTTAGGCAAGAGTCGGGACCTTTCGTCGAAACTAGCTAAATATACCCAAGATAATGTCGCCGGGTCACACAACAATATACTGGTATGACATATTTCTCACAATTTTGATAAAGCGCTACATACAAGTATGACGTGAATTTGCCCGCCCGCACCCGCTTAACGCAAGTCTTCAGGGCCTGAAAACAAAGTAACATCATCCTCGCTTGATTATTGAAACAATATATAATGTATGGGACATATGTCACGTGCCTGATTTATTTCATTTCCATACATTTTGTATCCATTAGTGCAAGCGCAAGAGTGTTACTTTATCTAGGCCCACTGTAGTATTACAAATATCTATTTTAGTCTTTTTTATTCAACGGCATTTCCAGAACTATAAGTTTCAATGACTATGGTCATAACTTGACCATAGTCATTGACCATAAATTGATAATCAAATGAACGATTTTATACAATGTTACGTAACAAAGGTCTCTGTGATTGAATTAAGTCGCATTATCAACCTCGTTTGTAGTAGGTATTATTTTCGACACCCAATGATCAAATAATTAGATTTTTCTTTTGTTAAGTAATTATTTTATTGTCCTCAGGTCAACAACTTCGGAGTGCTGTCGTTCAGAGCAGACATTCCCACGTTTATGAACTCCGAATTCCCGCTGCCGTATCCATCAATAGCAGCATTCTACACCAACATCGACACAACAGAGGAAGGTGCCATTTATTACAGAGAAACTAACGAGCCTCACGTCTTGTCCAAAGCTGAGGAGAGCGTGCAAAACAATTTCCACGAATACTACGACTTCAAACCTGCAAGTGTCTTTATTGCTACTTGGATTGATGTCACTTTCAGCGGCGACAACAATGACCGAAGAAACAGCTTTCAAGTGGCTATTATCAGCAACGGCACAGAGAGCTTTGTAGAACTTCTGTACCCTGAGAGGGAGATCCAATGGATTCAGCGCGACACGCTGATCACTACCCTGCCAGATGCCAAGGCGCAAGCTGGCTTTGTAGCAGAAGACGGACGCGTGTTCACGCTCAGAGGCTCCGGCAGTCATCAGATCAGGAATATTGTATCGTAAGTACCTACACAAATATACAGTTTATGATCAATTTGACACTACCTCTCATATAAGCCGATTTAGTCAGTATAAAACAGTAGGCAGAATTATAAGAACCATGTGTTGGCTGTGTTCGTCTCGATACTTTTTTAACGGTGACGAGGGCAGTTTAGAGCTAAGCCGGACCGATTTCTGTATGAACTACCTATAATGCTGTCATGAATGAACGCATGTCATTTCCAGTATCTGCAGGTAAAAAGTTGTTAAATAATTACAGTCCAATTTATCTATTTTTATTTTTGTTATTTTACATTTTAATATGATGAGCCGTGGTGGCCTCGGGGTTAGAGCAGTCGCCTGCTACGCAAGCGACGCAAATCCGAATCCCAGCGGGGCCTGTACCAATGAGTTTTTCTAAAAAAAACTTATGTACAGTGATTTCACACCACGTGCTTTACGGTGAAGGAAAACATCGTGAGGAAACCTGCATATTTCTGAGAAGTAATTCAAAGACGTATGTAAAGTGTCTGAGACGGCGATGGACTCACCATCTGTCACGTTGGCACTTAATCATCTTCGGTGAAAAGTGGGTGTTGTGATTACAACACCTCTGCCTACCCCTTCGGGGAATACTGGCGTGAGCATATGTATGTATGTACATTTTAATATTTATTTCAGTTGGTCCAACACCCACGAGCCAGGAAAGTACGTGTACCGCGTTGGAAACATATCAGCTGACGCGACAATCGCAGTTCCCGACCTGTATGATCAAAACGAAGCAGAAGTTGAAGAAGAATCTAAAACCTGTGTCCAAAGTGGGCCAAGCGTGTGCCATATCCAAGCCCGATGCGTGGACTACCAGGCTGGCATCTGCTGTCAGTGTAACCAAGGCTTCTATGGCAATGGAAAGTCATGCATCAAAGACGACGTACCGCTCAGAGTACATGGGAAACTGAACGGTATCATAAACGATTTAAACTTAAATGACGTCGATATTCAAGCGTACGTAGTTGTCGCCGATGGAAGGGCATACACGGCTCTGTCTTCAGTGCCGCCATCGTTGGGCAGCAGCTTACAACTCTTAAGTACTTTGGGAGGAATCGTAGGCTGGCTCTTTGCTAAGCCTTCAGGATCAGCTAAAAACGGCTACCAATTAACAGGATCACTATTCAACCACACAGCTAATATTTACTTTCCCGCAACTGGGGATAGGGTCATGGTGAACCAGGAGTACTTAGGTCACGATGTATTTGACCAAATCCAGTTAGAGACAGACATACGCGGTACGCTGCCCGTCATACTAAGTGACACAAAGTTCGATATGCCGGAATATGAGGAACAATACAGCATCATCGAGCCAGGTCTCATTCGCTCCGAATCCACTCGTACTTATACAAACAAAATAACTGGAGAAAAGTATGAACAGAAAATATCGCAGACCATTTCGTATAGTCCCTGTCGATACGCACCTCCATCTGCTGAAGAGTCTGTTCCACTGACTCTAAAGGTAGCTAAGAATTATTTAGGATACGACAAAGAAAATATTGTGAGGTATGGAACAAGCAACAAAATCGTGCAGTTTGGTCAAGAGGATCCTTGCGCCAATGGGCGGAATCAATGTGGTATTCACAGCTCCTGCATCCCATCGGGTGAGTCTTTTAATTGCGTATGCCATTCTGGCTTCACTGATATCAACCAAGACAACAGGCCTGTCTGTGTGGACATAGACGAATGCGCTGCAGGTACCCACAACTGTGACAACAACGCAGACTGTTACAACCACGACGGTGGCTTCCAGTGCCGATGCAAACAGGGCTATGAAGGAAACGGCATCAACTGCAGGCTTATATCGGGATGCAGGAACAAAGAGTGCGACTCTAATGCCCGATGCGTGGAAAACTTCGGACAAGATCCGGCATGTGTTTGCAATCCCGGCTTCGAAGGTGACGGAAAAACATGTAGACCGACTTACGATAACGCGTGCTCGATTTGTTCACCATATGCGTCGTGTTACTTCTCCGAAATAACACAAAAGTATGCTTGCATCTGTCGACGCGGTTTCTCTGGCGACGGTCGCACTTGCACAGAGAGTGTTCCCGAATCGACTACCACCAACGCACCTTACGAAGCGGAATACAATGAGTCTTTCGTACTTCCTCATTGTAATGAATACGAATGTGTTTGCCCACCAGAATATGTCAGCTATACAGATGATAGAGGTATCGATTTGTGTCGACTTAATACATATCAGCCTGATAATGCACCAACTCCAGGGCAATACGACTACGACCGAGAAAGCCAACGCAACCCGGACAACTCAGGCAGTGATAACAGACATGATCCCTATAGTCAAGGCAATCAGAACATTGGAAGCAACCAATATAACCCAAACAACCAAGACAACCAATACAATCCAACTACCCCAGACAACCGAGAAAGCCAAAGCAACCAATACAATCCCTACAATCAAGATAATCGAGAAAGTCAAGGTAGCCGAGATAATGGGAACAATCAATCGAACTATAATTACCCCGAAAGTCAATACACTCAGGACAACCGAGGAAATCAAGGTAGCTCGGATAACGGAAGCAACCAATACAACTCAAATAACCCAGACAGTCCATACAATCCCTACGATCAAGGTAATCAAGAAAATGAAAGCAACCCAAGTAACCAAGACAATCAATACAACCCGTATAATCAAGGAAACCAAGAAAGCGGAAACAATGAATACAACCCCAACAGCCAAGCTAAAGATTATAGCGCGACCAATGGATACAACTCGAACGATCAAGATAGTCAATACAATCCTTACAATCAAAGCAGCGGAGACGACAGATACGGTCAGAGCTCAGGAGATAGCGAAAACAACCAGGACAACCGAGGCAGCGGAGAAAATCTGAGCAACCCAGAAAATCCGGAACAAACTACAGCAACTACTGACGCAGCCAGTAAGTATACATTCAAAATAAAAAAATCTAAGGATCTTACAGGGAACGTATAAGTATGGGAGATTAAACTTTGTTCAGTCATATTTCTGTTGGTGCAAACTTTGTAACACGCTTTCGCGTTCTTGTTTTACTAATATACACATAACATCTTTTTTTTTTCTTTTCAGTCCGATGTGAAACGGACAAAGATTGTCCACCAAATGCCGTTTGCTCGTATGGAACGTCGAACGATCCATATAACTACGGGCGGTGCGTGTGCCCAGAGGGGTACGTTGGTGACTCCTACGAATGCATCGAACGATCGGGACCGACGTGCTCTTGCGGCGCTCACGCACATTGCATCGACACATACCCCGGCGAGCTCGTCTGTGTCTGCGACCCTGGGTATCACGGGAATGGATACACGTGCCAGGCCACCTCTACGTGTATCAATAACTCAGGCTGCGAATACAACGCCGAATGTCGTCCAGACCCCTCGACCAATCAATACACTTGCCAGTGCGTCGAAGGGTACGTCAAGGACCAGAACGACGCTTGCATTCTAGACGGCACTTGGTGCAACGGAGCCGCGTGCGCCGAACACGCATCATGCCTTTACGACGACGTTGAAGACGTAAATTACTGTCACTGCGATACTGGCTATGAGGGTGACGGTATCACTCAATGTGTACCCTTAGGACGAACTTGTGATGTCGCCAACGACTGCAGTCCGGACGCACAGTGCACACCGACCGAGGACTCGTACCGGTGCGTATGTAGAGAGGGTTTCACAGGCGACGGGTACACATGTACCGCTGAAATGAGCTGCAAATACAATGTCTATCTATGCAGCCCCTACGCGTCGTGTATGAAGAGAAGTGACGGCTACGTTTGTGAATGCAATTCTGGATATAACGGCAATGGTTCGTTCTGTGATCTGACCCCGAGACAATCAGGCAACTTCCTTGTAGCTAGTGATGGGGCATCTGTGTACCGCGTACCGTTCCAAGTGACTCCCAGGGACTTTGCCACTCCGTTCAACAGCGCAGTATACCAAATTGCAGTGGGCATCGATGTAGACTGTGAATCAGGGAGGATCTATTGGGGCGACGTTGCTGGAAATACGATCAAGCGGGCCTCTTATGATGGCTCGGCGTCAGAACAATTTTTATCAGCTGGTTAGTATGTCATGCACATATATGTTATACAAATACTTACTCACACTGTCCCTCGGGGAAATTTAACATCCTAAGCATTTAAAATATATTTATTTCAGGTGTGAAGGCACCAGAAGGGGTAGCTGTAGACTGGGCAGCAAAGAATATATTCTGGACAGACTCCAGAAAGCTGACCATTGAAGTGGCTAACATTGACTCCAGAGCTAGGAAGGTCCTGTTCTCTGTGGATGGCATCTCAAACCCTAGGGGCATCGCTGTTCACCCGCAAAGAGGGTAAATTCTACACCCCTACCTTCCTAGGAATTTGCTGTAAGGTGTGGAGATGTTATATTTTTAAATGTTTCTTCCAGGAAAGTCTTCTGGTCCGATTGGAACCGCAACGGGCCGAAGATCGAATGGGCCAACATGGACGGCAGCCAACGAGGCGTATTGTTGGAGTCACCTGACGTGAAGCTCCCCAATTCTCTGGCTATCGACTGGGTGCGCGAGCGACTGTGCTACGCTGACGCTGGCCTCAACAGCATCAAATGCGTGAGCTACGACACCTTGCAGCAGGAAACCATAGCGTCCAACTGCTCTTACCCCTTCGGACTAGCCATCAACGGCGATAAATTCTACTGGAGTGATTGGAAAACGTAAGTGTCAAAAAAATATTCATAATTGATGACCCAGCAAATAGAACAAGATATCCTGAAATAAAGGCCGACTCATTCAAAATATGGAGCTACACAGTTGATAGTTGACTGGGGACTATTCGAAATGACTTACCTTAGAGCAGTGTTGTTTCTCTATAGTAAGTAAAGATGAGGCCAGAATGCCAGAGCTACATGAGCTGCGTTACTAACTATCGTAGGATACGATCTTCTTTTTCTATATCAGTACAGAATTCATGATAAAATTGACAACGCGCGAGTGACGCCCTTGGTCTGATGTTAAGCGGCTAATACAGCCGTATTAGCCGCTTAACATCAGACGGACTGTGCGCTTGTTTCCCTAAATATATCTTACGAAGCATTGCCTCAACCTCTGTTATCCTTTGCAGACTCAAAATCGAATCTATTGACACAGTAACGAAGATCACGAGTCAAGTGCCAATAGCAACGGCATCGCGAAGGCTATACGGCGTCGCAGTGGCTCCTGAGAGATGTCCGCAGGCCAGAAACGTGTGTGCGATGAGGAACGGCAACTGTGGCGTCGGCCAGTTGTGCCTACCCGACGGTCGCGGTAGCAGGACTTGCGTGGATGGCGACCAGAGTTATGCGAGGAAGTAGATTATGAAGGGAGAATTTTCTTGACGATAAAGTTGATTTTTGATGGCAGTTCTATCAGTCAATTTCGAATTAAGGATGCGTTTCTATCATAGATGTGCGAGGACGTGTAGCGAAAGACGTGTTTCTTAAGCAGGAATAGAATCACTGCTCTGAGCTAGATAAATGAAGCTATTCTTTAAGTTCTTAGTAAATTCTTCATCCCTCGCCACATATCTTCAGACATCTCTAATAAACGCGCACTTAATTAGCTAGGAATTGGGAATATTCTTAAGCACTAGTTTTTGTTTGAAAAATGTGTATTTAGAGTATGTAATAATAATAACTGGCACAATATGGGTACCCCGATTTTTTTACAATATATTTAAGTATGAAGAATTTCTTTTGTACTGTAGAAGCAATATCTAATTCCATGTTAACTATGTAAAATATCGCATTATACATACAATCACAATTAAATTATATAGGTACCTAGCCTAATAAGAGAGTAGGTGAATTCTACAAGGTAGGATCGGTCAGTCAAAATTAGTTTTATCAAATGCTGATAATAGCAAGTATATAATCTTATTGTCATTGAAATATGGCGTTCAGCATATCGTACCCTCAGAATAATAGAGACTGAACCCAAAAAATTGTGAACATAATTAAGATAGATAGACCTCAAAATGTATATCAATACGTAGTTTTAAAAAAAAAATCATAATTTTAACGCTTATCGACAACTAGCTGTGCCCCGCGGTTTCACCCGCGTAGATTTAGTTTTATTAATTGACAAACTTTCATCCCCTATTTTATCCCCTTGGGGATATCATAAATCAAAATCTTAGCGGATGCCTACGTCATAACATCTACCTGCATGCCAAATTTCAGCCCGATCCGTCCAGTGGTTTGGGCTGTGCGTTGATAGATCACTATGTCAGTCAGTCAGTCAGTTACCTTTGAGTTATATATATTTATAAAGCCCAAGATATAAATTCAAGATTATATTAAAAAAAATGAGCCCGTATCGTCCTGAGGATGCGACGTATAGAAGTAATTTTGTTGAGTTACATTTAACTACAGTAGAAAGACAAGAAAATTCTCAGACATGTTGTGTTGATTTGAATAAATGAGGTGTTGGTGTTAATACTCTATTACTATAAGCGTTAGGTTTAGAAATAAGTAACAAGCAATGAGCTTCAGCTGTAACCCAATAAATATTGTAGAAATGTTGGATATAATAAACTACCTATTGCTACGACTTTTACCGTTAATAGAAGTCTTGCCCGAAGTTATACAAGTATATTTTAGAATATTTAAGAATAGGTTATTATAAAGATTTCTCTGCCAAAGTTATAACAGTACAATAAATATGAACAGAGTGCTTTATAAATAAAATAAATGTCATTTATTGATATACAAGAGCAATAAAAAAAATTATTTATACAAAACCCTTTATTAGTGTCTCATTATTTTTGTGACATTTGAATTATAAACAATAAACGCATGATTATTGGAATATATGGTTACATTGGATATGGATACATAAAATTGATCCGTATAATAATTAGTAAGTATACACCAATATCTCGGGAGAATTCTACCGGAACACACATAGTCCAAAAGTTCCGGTTGCCAATATAACATCTTTGGCTATCGCCAAGGTCAGTCGGAGGCCTAAGAGAATTTGACAACTGGATTAACCCAGATTACCGATTTTCCTCGTAAAAGGGGTTGCAAAGGTCAGATAGCAGTCGCTTAGTATAAAAATCAGGTGATCAGCCGCATCGGGTTGAATCATGTGAGTCAATCGACCCCGACAATGTATAGGATAAGGCCAGGGAGATGATGACACTTACTTCCAAACTAAGGAAAACTTGAGAAGCATACATACATATACTCACGCCTGTATTCCCCGAAGGGGTAGGCAGAGGTGTTGTAATCACACCACCTACTTTTTACCGAAGATGATTAAGTGCCAACGTGACAGATGGTAAGTCTATCGCCGTCTCAGGCACTATACATACGTCTTTGAATTACTTCTCATACATATGCAGGTTTCCTGACGTTGTTTTCCTTCACCGTAAAGCACATGGTGTGAAAATCACTATACATAATTTTTTAGAAAAACTCTTTGGTACAGGCCCAGCTGAGATTCGAACTCGCGTCACTTGCTTAGCAGGCGACTACTCAAATCACAAGGCCAAGGCTTTACTTGAGGAGCCTCGTGAAATAAATGGAAAAGAAAATCTGCGACTATAACCCCTAAACTAAAACATGGTTTAAACCATGACTAGACCGAAGTAGGACAAAATCTATGTCCATCCCTTTTGAAATCCGTATCACGAAAAGAGATGGAACTACTTTGAACTAAGTATTATTTATTAGAAATGGGTGGATCAATTTCATGGTTTGTTCAAATTATCTGGTGTTCGATATTTTCCTAACAATTTTAAGAATTTAGCTACTTGTTTATCATGCATGCTAACGCTAAGCAAAGCTTGCTCTGTGGAAAGAGATAAAGGAATGCTTACATACATAAAACTTACAAGACAAATATTATTTTTATAGGCTTAGTATTCTGTACCGTATATCAAAACGTGTGAAATTAATTTAATTACATGGAAATAGAAGTCTGGTCACTCATAATTTGTTTATATGGTGTGTTATGTAAGATTAAAAGGATAGCTATGAACTAATTGCTTGCAAGTTCTTTGCACAAACTAAGTAGATAATCTAAGTTACTGTTGTTTAACAACTTAAAAAATAACAAAAAAAAATAACATTTAAAATAAAATCTCAGACCAGACTGCTTAGATTCGAAAATTAACTTAACTTAATTCAACCCCACAAATCTTCGGTGCGACCGAATTTGAACACCAAAGAGCCGGCGAATATGAACGCATTTTGCATGAACAGGCTCACTCCTGGCCATGTGGGCTTGTCGCTTCCTGAAAACGTAAAGATGGTTTTATTTTACCGACAAAATATTACACCGTGAGAAAACCCCTCTTCGTCTGATAATGATTTATATATCGTTCACTTGTTACACACAAATACAATTTTTAGGCACATGTAGCCTCTGTTAAGGCGCTGCAAATTTAATTAATTCCTTATATTACTTAATACATAAGAGCTTACATAAGAGATACTTAATAAATAAAAGCCGTGGTGGCCTTGAGGTTTGAGCAGTCGCCTGCTATACAAGCGACGCAAGTTCGAATCCCAGCGGGGCCTGTACCAATGAGTTGCATATTTCTGAGAAGTAATTCAATGAAGTATGTAAAGTGTCTGAGACGGCGATGGACTCACCATCTGTCACGTTGGCACTTAATCATCTTCGGTGAAAAGTGGGTGTTGTAATTACAACACCTCTGCCTAACCCTTCAGGGAATACAGGCGTGAGCATATGTATGTATATTACTAAAATTAAGTAAATTTTTTTTACTAACTCTTAATATTTGATCAAGAGTGGGTGCTGTACCTTTTATCACCTCTACCTACCACCGTTAGACCTCCTTGTGAGAAGACATGGACAGTTTATAAAAAAGAGACTTGGTCTTCTTGAGTGGATCTTATTTAAATTTGGAGAAAAAAAATATGCCTACACCATCCCAGAAGGGGTAAGCAGAGGTGCTGTAACAACAACACCCACATTTCACCGAATATGATTAAGTACCAACGTGACAGAGGTTGAGTCCATCGCCGTCGGCAGACCCAGGCACTAAACTTACATATGTCATTAAATTACTTTTCAGAAATATGCTGGTTTCCTCTCGGTGTTTTCCTTCACCGTAAAGCATGTGGGGTGTAATTACTGCACTTGAATTTTTAGAAATACTTATTGGCACAGGCCGCTGGGATTCGAACTTGCGTCGTTTGCGTAACAGGCAACTGCTCAAACCCCACGGCCACCGCGGCTCTTTTCTTCAAATTTGGAGAAATTAAAAAAATATGTTTTTAGTGTTAAACCTCAATCCACACAAACAAACTCGAAGATAGAATGAGGGGAAGGAAAAATGTAAATATTGAAAGGTATCATACCAGCATTAACATAGTTAGCAAAGAGTATCCAGCACGCAGCGATGAGTGACGCGAACCCGATCACGAACCCAATGAACAACCAGAGACGGGCCCCGCGGGGTCCCATGCAACCGCCGGTGTATGTCTCGCCACGTACCTGAAAATTAGGATATATATTTTCTTTATAATAATATCTTATACAGTAGAGCCGTGGTGGCCTCGGGGTTTGTGCAGTCGCCTGCTACGCAAGCGACGCAAGTTCAAATCCCAGCAGGGCCTGTACCAATGAGTTTTTCTAAAAAAAAAACTTATGTACAGTGATTTCACACCACATGCTTTACGGTGAAGGAAAACATCGTGAGGAAACCTGCATATTTCTGAGAAAAAATTCAAAGACGTATGTATAGTGCTTGAGACGGCGATAGACTCACCATCTGTCACATTGGCACTTAATCAAATTCGGTGAAAAGTGGGTGTTGTGATAACAACACCTCTGCCTACCCCTTCGGGGAATACAGGCGTGAGCATATGCTTATACAGTAATAACTAATAACTTTTTTTATATAATGGCTAGTCATATGTTCGAAATTCAAGATTTGGTCTTCTTGATGGTCACTGTAAGTAATTCTAGAGTGAAACATTGTTATTAAAAGTATAGATAAGTTATGCAATGTCAAAATGAACGAAATAAAATGTGCTGCGCACAGTTTAACAGTGTCATTAGTATGTAAACTTGAGAGTAACTGAGGACAGAGAGTAGAGAGAGAACTTTAATGCCTCAAGATTTATTTATTGCAGCAAAATGGCATTGGATTCAGCCAAATTGATGAATGAAGTGAATGACTTGTATGCTGAATGAATGATCATAGACAAAAAAAAACTATAATGATACTCATGATCATGTAAACAGAATGATACATTTTAAAACCACTATTTAACAACTAATATTCAGAAGATATTCTTACCTGAGCATTAGAAACAGAATTGACCATGATGAGTGATATAGTGGCCATTACACCACACACATGTGCAGCATTAGGCAGCTCTCCCTTCTCATTACCAGTCGCCACCGCAGCTGCATCTATGATTATCCACCAACCAGTGAAGAACTGGAAATAATAATAAATATTTTGCTTAACAATGTATACAAAATGAAGAAAATGAGATGTAATATTTTTTTCCAGTGGTGGCCACAAAAGCATTAACCTGCCTGACAGTAAGTGGTTCCCACAGATAAATTGTCCTCATGAAAAAAAATTACACCCCATCCCAGAAGGATTTCTGAAGGGGTAAGCAGAGGTGCTATAACAACAACACCCACATTTCACCGAATATAATTTAGTGTCAATATGACAGAGGGTGAGTGCATCACCTTCTCAGACACTACACATAGGTCTTTGAATTACTTCTTAGACATATGCAGGTTTCCTCAGGATATTTTCCTTCACTGGAAATGTGATGCCATGTACAAATCTTTACACACTTCTTGTACCCCATACTGGCTGGGGAGAAAAAGAATGAGCTGCTAGCTCATTCATTAGTCTAAATGTGTGTGTGAGACGGAATCTATATCTGTACACCCTGATTTTGCCATAGGTTCACCTGGTAGAGGTAATTCCATATGTGACTTTAGTTTGCCATAGACATTAGATAATAATTAGAAATGTCTAATGTCTAACAAACTACAAACGATAAATTTAAAAACAAAATTTTTGATCATCATATTTTACTTTCATATGCAATTGACAAAAAGCTGTTAATTTGGAAATACAAACCAACTCATCAATTTCATTTATCTGAGATAAAAGAGTAATTGTTGAGTTTCCTGCCTTCTCCACAGTAAACACACCCTTCCAAATCTTAGAGTATTTTCTAGATAGTCTTATCAAACAAAGACTGTGTGAATTTGTGTTTGTTAATAGGTATCTTATTGGACATTTCTTATTTTGATCACATCACAATGAATTGTTAAATAAGGGTTTAGTAAATACTTATTTAAACACAGTTGTAGAACACATCCAAGTAAATAAGAAAATACTTTTGTATTATGTAGTATATTATATAATTATTTAATATAAGTAATTTTGTTCTAGGGGAAAAACAAAGCAATCTGATGAATAAAAGGAAAGTATTTTAAGTTCATAATGTAATTACAAATTATTCATGATAAATGTGATATTTATATGTTTCATAGTACTCATCACCTACAGGATTAATTCCCAGCAGTGATTTTAAAGTTATAGATCGACAAAAATACGATGAATCATCAATATACAAACCAAAAGTCCCGAAATGATAGACGCCAAGATATTACGCTTTTCCCCGCTCTCAAACCACACGCAGCTAGGCAAAGTCACGTTCTCGAAACAATTCATGATTAAATACAATGAAATTCAACTAAACGTACAAGATTTCGACAAATTATTTTTATTACTGTGTTAAATTGAAGTGACGCAAGTAAATTATTTTGTAAATAAATAAAATTTTATGATCACAGTTGCTAAAGGTGTTACTGTCAATAGTAGGTGTCAGTTGTGTCAAAATGTGTGAGACAGAATCAATGACTATAGATGCAGAATAAACCTTTGAGATTGAAATAATTTTCTATGCTTCTAATTTGCCTACAGTCTGGACAAATGCCCATACATTACATTGTTGAGTGAGTAGTGGTGAGGATTACTGTTGATCGATTATCGATCAGCACTAGTTCATGCATTTAATTTCATGGTTCAATACTTCTCTTAATGAGAAAAATTAAATTATGTGAAATAAAGTAGGTAGATTTTTTGGCTTACTTATTTTTGCATTTGGTATGTGATACCGAGTTTGATGCAAACATTTTCACGTTTTTCATTGTGTTGATAACCTCGTCCTTTTTTTGAAGTCGGTTAAAAAATGGTGTCCAGCCAGATTGGGTTTTGACTGACCTGCACGATTGCCAATGTTGTCTGATGAGAACGGGTTAACTTACAACATTCACAGATATTGGCTTACTCTCGTCCACAAATATTCTTTATTGTATTGCCTACGGTGCGTCGATTTTGTTTTCGTTATACAGGTGTCGGGGAAAATAGGACAGCTGTTAAAGTATGTGATAGGGATAATTATAGGAAGCAAATAAAATTTTTGTGACAAAAAAAAAATCTTTCGTTTTTGAGTAATTGACGTTCAAAGTTGACCATATCAAGACCTTATTTTCGCATAAAAATCAGCGGTAACGTAGAGTTATTCACGTAAAATCTAACTAAGTTATTTTTTTCCTCTCACTAATAGTTCCTGAAATAATCCCAAAAATCATTTTTCGAAACCAGTCACCTTCCCCTTAATTTAACAAGTTGAATTACCACGTACGTAAGTAGGTCAACGCGGCCGCGCGTTCATTCAATCGCTTAAGGCCGCGAGCTCTTCGGCCCTTAGCAGCAATAGCCTATAACTGCATTATCATTGGAGCTAGGTATTTTACGACTTCAAAATAGTGATATATTCATAAAACCCTACAACTTCTAGAAGACAACTGTTCCTTTTTCTCCTACACTGTATATTAGTATAGGTAATACTTACAGATCAGGCAGGTACCACAGAATAAAATAATCTCAGACTTAGTATTAAACATTTTAATAAAAAATATATAGAGGTATTTACGGTAATAATGGAAGGTAAGGTATATCAGCCTTTCGATAAACAAATAACTTATACTCAATAATATTTTTTTACAACTAAAGAGGCAGATATGTCATTAGTGAACAACACAAATGTCCTTTACAGTGTCCACTATTTTAAACATCGATTACTATACTATGAACGAAACATAATACATATTATCTAATGTTACAATACCATTGCTTACACCTAAATATTATAAGACATTGTTTTGTTAGTTAACCCTATATAATCTACATCAGAAATCACACTATGTTATACATAAGATGAACCTTATATTTATAATACACTTGCAATACTGTTAATAAAAAAGAGAATAATGACTTGAGTTTATTCAACTCCACACATCCTCCTTGCGACCAAATTTGAACACTAATGAACCGGCCAATATGAATATATTTTGCATTAATAGACTCACACCTGGCCAGGTGGGTTTGTCGCTACCTGAAAAAATAATAAATATATTTGTAGTTAAATCATCAGAAAAAATTATGCAAGTAAAGTTCAAAATGCTCATGATAATAATACACATTTCGATAGACTTACTATTTATATTCATATATTTTATTGCAATTATTTAGTTACAATGATACAACATAAACTTAATTATAATTGTTACATTTATGTGTAACATAAACCCTGTTAGGGCGCAGCAATGTGAGAGGCGCTACTTAACACTTACACAAGTTATAACAGTTGGTGCTAATAGTTAAATTTATGTTTTGTTACAATATTAACAGCTCATGCCTGTATTCCCGAAAAGGAAGGCAAAAGTGTTCTTATTACTACACCCATATTTCGCCAGTTTTGTTTCCCATACAATAGGGGCAGACTATTGCCTTTAACCGGGAACATATTTAGACTCCGCTCCTGAGAATTTACAAAAAGAGAAACCAAATAACACTTTCCCCAACCCGAGGATCAATCCCGGGTCCATATGTTCCACAGTAGATTTTGCAATAACTAGATCAATGAGGCTGACTATAATTTTCATTAGCTTAAAAGGAGCCATGGTGGCCTTGAGGTTTGAGCAGTCGCCTGCTACGCAAGCGACGCAAGTTCGAACCCCAGCGGGGCGGGTATGTAAAGTGTCTGAGACGGCGATGGACTCACCATCAGTCACGTTGGCACTTAATCATCTTCGGTGAAAAGTGGGTGTTGTGATTACAACACCTCTGCCTACTAATACAGGCGTGAGTATATGTATGTATGTATGTAGCTTAAAAGGAAGTAGGGTTTGTGTGTAGGGATGCATTATGTTCAGGGTAGATTGTAATAGCAAAGGGCATAAATACCTGCTTTAATATATTTAAGGAAGAGTATCCCAGTAGCAGCAATGAGCGAGGCAAACCCGATCATGAAACCCAGAAACAGCCAGATGCGAGCACTGAAAGGGCCCATACAGCCCCCAGTGTATGTCTCGCCACGTACCTTTAGCAGAACAACATACAAAATTCAATCTTATAACCTGTGCTTGCTGAAAAAACTCGTACTACATACAGTGCATTAAATGGCCTCATTCTTTTCATTCATATTAATCAATAGTTTTTTCAACATACCACAAATGTGACAAACAAACAATTAGTAAGTCTGTTACAGCAGCATATAGATTCTTGTAAGACTGTATGCCATGAATCTCTTTCAAGGTTACAATATTTTTATATATTATATAGATATTTTGAGTGTGTAATGATGACAGTTGCAGAAGCCATAAACAAGAAGTAAAGTGAAGTGATGACAGTTATAACATAACTAGCTGAACCCACAATTTCGTCTGCGTAGAAAAGTGACCTCACATCCTTACATACAAACTTTTCATATTCATTTATATATAATCAACTGCCTAATACATTTGTTTCAAGCTTCTAGCTTTAAACATGATGATACTTCCATACAACCTTTCTTCCCTCTCTTTCAGCCCCTTACAACCGTCTCATGATATGCGACAAACTATTAGGGCAATAATAGCTCCCAGGGCAGTAAGGCTCCCAGCTGCTTGAAAATTTGGGCAGTAGATCCTGCAATGACCAACACTTATTGCGATTAAATTTATGCTAGCTAAACTTTCCCCTTATAACAAAACATGCCTTAAACCAAGACTAGACCAAATTGAGGCTAAAACTATATGCATACCTTTTGAAATCCGTACTACAGAAAGAAATGGTAGTTTTAACCCTACAATTATCTCAGGCTATGTTTTTAACGCGTTCACTGCTAACAACGCATCTGTGCATCCAACTGTTATAGAATTTACAAGAAGATGCAATGTTAGCAGTGAATGTGTTAATAAGGGCATTAATGTTCTTACATGTGCATTAGATATAGAATTGACCATGATGAGTGATATAGTAGCCATTACACCGCACACATGCGCAGCATTAGGCAGCTCTCCCTTCTCATTACCAGTCGCCACCGCAGCTGCATCTATGATTATCCACCAACCAGTGAAGAACTGCAAACAGTACAAAAGCTTTATGTAGATATATTATGAAATGCCTCATTGGTCTAATGGTAGGTGAAGCTACTACTAAACACAAGGACCTGAGTTCAACCCCAGGTTGGGCAAAATATTTGAGGGTTTTTATATCCTAGTAGCAGCCCTGTCTGGATTAGTACCTGGGTATGGGATGTCAATAGGCTCGTCGAATTTAAAATTCAGTCTCATTTACTGACATTAATATTCGAATTAATTAATAAGAGGAGCCATGGTGGCCTTGAGGTTTGAACAGTCGCCTGTGAAGGAAAACATCGTGAGGAAACCTGCATATGTCTGAGAAGTAATTCAAAAACGTATGTATAGTGTCTGAGACGGCGATGGACTCACCATCTGTCACGTTGGCACTTACTCATCTTCGGTGAAAAGTGAGTGTTGTGATTACAACACCTGTGCCTACCCCTTCGGGGAATACAAGCGTGAGCATATGTATGTATGTATGTAATATTCAAATGCTTTTATTTAGTACCCAACCACTCACTAAATACATTAAAATTATTCGAATACACCCCTTTTACAGATGGTCCCTGTTACTGTTATCTTATAATGTGAGTTGAAATCGAAGTCTTGCATGGAGAGTTAAGCATCGGAGCTGAGTCTCAAGTAACTCCTGGGTACAACAAACAATAATCCAATGAATCAACTGACCAAGAGTCCAGATAATATAGACGCTAAGATATTTCGTTTTCCTCCGCTCTCGAACCACACACAGCTTGGCATAGTCACGTTCTCAAAGCAATTCATGATTGAATTTAATTGAGTTGGTATTAAGCTATACTATGGAGGAATTAATTACGAAAACAATAGGTACTTTGTTTTGTTTGTAAACCCGTACGCCCACTTCTTTCTCACTTGACCTGTGATAGTGAGTGAGTGAGTGATATATACAAATACAATACAATAAATGACATCTAAGTGACACATAAATTGTCATGTTGACAATCAAACATTTGAAGGACGGAAGTAATGAGGAATTGAGGATTGAGGAAGTTGGAGAATCCAATGGCTTCTTCCATACATTTTTAACAATTTACAATATATTTTTCTCAACAATCACTTGACATTGGCGGAATAGTTTTACTTAAGCCATAATCGCCATTAAATAAATAAAAGAAAACATGTCTTTACCAAGAAAAAAAATATACGGTCCAAGTGAGAAACGTATCGGTGCGCAAATTCTCGCACTTGACAATTTATTATGATTTTTAGCACAGCACAAACTGATGCATAGCCATGAAACTAGCATAATACTGTTGTGACAGAGCATCAGCATCAGCGACTTTTTGTTTATTAGTCGGGTCTCAATATTTGGTACCTTAGTTAGGTAAATTTAAAGCTAAATTTTAATCTATCAGATTTTCCTTCTTTTAAGAACATAACACTGCAAACCGGTACCGCAGTAACATCCAGCTTTAATTGGATGCCTGTTGGGAATGAAAACGCCAACGTACCTACCTACATACATAGACATACTGTCCCGGGTGAGGGAAAAGAGGTGAGCCTTCGGTACCCGGGAACAGGATAGGTAGAGTGTAGAAATAAAAGAAGTGGTCAATATTTATAAAGTGGGTTCGTTTATTAAACGTCTGTTTCCTTCACTAGTGGTGGTGAGTAGAGGTAGGTGGTAGGAAGGGGAACACTGGCCTGACGTAGGGTCAAGGGTCCGGCTGGGAGCAGCCTGGTCTTCCTCAGGAAGGTAGATAGCGCCTGGTCCAGGGTAGTGCCTGGACTGGAGGCGGACTGGTCCAGAGGTAGGGTCTGGGCCGGAGGTAGGTAGGTACTGGTCCAGGAGTAGGGTCTGGGTGGAGGCAGGTACTGCACCAGATGTAGGGTCCGGGCCAGTAGTTAGTCTTGAATAATTATGTCACAGGATCCTGACGTAGGGTAAAGGGTCCGGCTGGGAGCAGCCTGGTCTTCCTCAGGAAGGTAGATAGCGCCTGGTCCAGGGTAGCGCCTGGACTGGAAGCGGACTGCACCAGATGTAGGGTCCGGGCCAGTAGTTAGTGTGGAGTAATTATGTCACCAGGATCCTGGAATGGAACAGCAGGCATTAGCTCGCTCGACCATGCACGGACATGCCCTAGTCGCAGCTCAGCATCCTACCCTATAACCGTAGCACCTAGTCATTGATGAGCAGCCTCAGCCAGCAGATGCTAGAGAGAACAATTTACAAAGATGGGCACAGCACTACACAGTTATTAATAGCTACACTTAATAAAAATACACTAGGAACTCACCCCAGCGGGATCGGCAACAAATATATTGTATGTTAGTATTTTTAGTACATAGCAGTTAGGTTTTGGCGGGCTTTCCCGACGACGAGTGGAGTGACCACACGCCGCCAAGCCCCGCGTCGCAGTGGCGGCGGGAGATGCAAATGCGCGGCAAAACAAAAGAGCGCGGTGCGCATGCTATTGTGCACAACATTGCCGACAGCTCCCGACGATCCCCGATGCTACGCTCGGATTGAGTCATTGTGCACGATTCTAGCTATTTTATATTTCATTCAATTTATAATTAGTTTAGGTATTTGATAATATTAGCTTTTAAGTTAGTTTTATAGGTAATTAAGTTGATAATATGATAGTAGGGGTATAGTTATAGCTAATTAGGAGTAATATGAGTATTTTAATAGAAAATAGATAAATTATTAATTATTTAGTAAAATGTAACGGCGCGTACTAGGCGTAAAGTTACAATACATACACACATATGCTCACGCCTGAATTCCCCGAAGGGGTAAGCAGAGGTGTTTACGGTGAAGGAAAACATAGTGAGGAAACCTGTATATTTCTGAGAAGTAATTCAAAGACGTATATAGTGAGTGTTTTGATTACAACACCCCTGTCTACTTACATAGAAACCAAAATATATAAATAAAGCAAAGATGTATATATCTTTGCTTCTCAACTTACTACGAGGGTGTCCGAAGATAACATGACAAATCAAAATTTTGACAAACGTTTGAAATTGTATTGTAAACGCTTATTACTCTGATTATTATGATTCGGAATATTGTTTATTTGCAAACAAACGGACATATGCTTTAACTGGTAGATCGATGATCTATTAACATAACACACAGGAAGCAAGTTTATACTGCGGTGTTGTCCATAAGGTCCGTCAGCGTCGAGTTCAACGTGGAGTGTCTGATTTATTCGTAGGAAATTGTTACATATTACATACACGATAAAGTTTAATATTGTATCTTTGAAATTGACACTCGACGGCGAGTGCGTCGCTGATAAACCTTTAAGAATAACGCGGCTGGTTAGTCTATTATTTTGGACGTTGTCATCTACAATGTCTTAATAAGTTTGTCAATAAAATGGTAATGGGTTACGAGAATTGCGAATGAAGGAGCTGTCTGCCGTATTAATTACGCGGGTTTTTATGAGTACATGTATGATGACGATACAAAGCATTTTTGTGTGAGTTTTTCCTTGTATGAATGTTTATAAAGTCGATTGGATAGTCCCCGTGCCGCATTTTATTACCAACCAGGCACAGGGTTACCTTCAAAATGAAAGCCTTTATTTTTGGTAAGTTTATTTTTTAGTAGTTATCGGAACGAATTTATAATGACACCCTTCTTTAGATAGATACATTTATAATCATTTAAACATATAATTTTTTTTGCATACAATGTAGTGTTTGTTGTTACTGATCAATATTAGTTTCTCTTCCAGAATAATGTCATAAGTTTTTTTCTTTCTAGTGCCTAAAGCTACCTAATATTTTAAAATCGTCAATCGCACTTATGTGGTATACCATTACCACATTTTTAAAGACATTTTTTAAATATAGCTTTGTAACAAAACCTATATTTTGAGTCTAGATCGTAGTTAGAACAAGTAAGATTTAAGCCCGCTTATAACATAACATGGTTTAAGCGAAGACCAAACTCGGACTAAATATATATCCATTCCTTTTGAAATCCTTAACGCAAAAAGAGATGGAACTACTTTTGAACCTATGACTATCTTGGTCTATGTTTTTACAATAAAGGCGCAACCTGATGTAGCCGCTCGACGCTCGTTTCCAGCGACAAATGTAGACACGTGACCCCATTTTAAATTTCCCGCGACTCAAAAAGCAACTACGTCATGCAGCCGCTCGTTGCTCGTTTTCAGCGACAATCGACTGATTGTCGTCGCTCGTTTGGTGATGGTGATTTTTTTGATTCAAAGATGGGCCAAAAGTTCAAGTAGAGAGAAATGAGTGTACCCGATCCAGAAAAACTAACAGTATATGGAATTGTTTTACCATATGTGGTGACGACATTCCAATTAACAGACTACTTACACTCTCGATACTTCCCAGCGTTAAAGCTCAAAGTTTTCAGCTTTATCGCTACATGTCACGTGACCATATTTGTCTTGTCGTATTAAGGGAGAAGGAGTCGTGTTAGTTTTTTTATGAATACCAATAAATTTCAATAACACATTTTCTAATGTATCTTTGCTGTAGCCGTGGTGGCCTCGGGGTTTGAACGACACAAGTTCGAATCACAGGGGCGCCTGTACCAATCAGATCTTCTAAAAACTTATGTGTAGTGATTTCACACCACGTACTTTACGGTGAAGGAAAATATCGTGAGGAAACTTGCATATGTCTGAGAAGTGATTTAAAGACTTATTTATATGTGCCAGAGATGGCAATGAACTTTGTCACGTTGGCATTTAATCACATTCGGTGAAATGTGAGTTTTGTTGCTACTACACCTCTGCTTACCCCTTCGGGAACCTTTCTGGGTTGGCGTGAGCATATCTATTTATTTATTTTATTGTTTCAGTGCTTGCCCTCTCTTTGGTGTGCAGTACAGTATTGGCTCAGCGTGAGACCTGCATCTGTACTGCTGACTACACCCCTGTGTGTGGTACTGATGGTAGAACTTACAGCAATTATTGCAGGTGTGGTTACGCTATATCTTACACTTCATCTACGATATGATTGATTTTTTGATGGTTTTGATTCGAGGGTACCTACTGGATATGTGCGCCGATGAAAAATTCATCCGCGGCGGCGGCGTCATCGGCGTAATCGGCGCGGATGGTTTATTAATAGAAATACTGTAATTGAACCATATTTACTACGAAACTGGCTGAAGTTCTCTTCGGCCAAATCACAGACCATGGCGATACACGGAAGGCGCAAGTTATAGTCTTTCATATCACTTTGACTCCTCGGTGTCTAGAATGTCGAGGCACATTATGGCATCTTTTACGACGCATAACTTTTCGATTCTAAGCAAATCTCAAATGAATTGCCTAATATTTGATTCGAATTTGTGGCGCCGATTTCACGCCGATAAAATTATCGGCGGCGGCGGCGTGCGCCAAGCCGATCGGCGCACACGTCTAGTACCTACTTACCGATTTATACTTACCTATATTAACTACCTATAGTAATAATCTTAATTTTAATAACCATGTTGATAATTATTAGAGCGAAAATTAAAAAAAGTTGACGCAAATTCAAATACCAGCGTTCTGCAGCATTTGTCTTACTATTAAAAAAAAATATTGCTGCTGTCTGATAATTAATATTGCGTTTTGCAGCATGACCTGTCAAGGCGCCACACTCAAACACGAAGGAAATTGCAGACAAGATCAATGAGGAGATATCGAAACACCAGCGCCTTTACTACAAAACATGGCTAAAATCATGACTACACCAAAATTGGACTAAAACTATCATCTGTCCCTTTTAAAATCTGTATCATAAAAAGAGATGGAACTAATTTTAAGCCAAGGATTATTTTATGCATTAAGGGGGAAGCAGTTTAACGAGGATAAGAATATAATGGATTTAATATTAAATTAATTGTTTGGCTCCTAACTACGCTCTTTCTTTTATTCCTACATCCTAATATGTACTTATTTACCCCAGACACAATGGCCAGAAAACAGGTGAAACCACACAACGTCATATAGGGAAACATACACGTGCGGTCGTAAATGCTGCTGTGGAACACAAGGTCTTGGGTTCGATCCCCGGTATGATGTTTTGATGAAATGTAGGTACAATATGACTGACTTCTTGGCCCGTTCTTTTCATAAGACTAGTTTTCGAACCGGTGGTAATTTTATCGACGTTCCTTACTATCATCTGTCTAAGCAGAGCCTATTAAAAACTTCTGAGCTTTGACGTTTCATTTTGGTTCCGTAAAATTACTGATCACTGAAATTACGTTTAATCCTTAAAAAGACGCATTGGAAATCTTTGAATGTATTAAATAGCTTCTAGACTCTAAAAAGCTATTCGCTATAGAGTAACGCATACCTTATTTTTTATGTAGTCAAAATAAGCAAAGACCTATTAAAATATGGTAATACAATCCCTACTAATATTATAAATGTGAAAGTAACTCTGTCCGTCTGTAAAGCTTAAACTTTGAGACTTAAGATTTTGATGAAATTTGGCACAGACAATCTTTAGGTAATAATACTACATAATACCTTTTAATGCAAAAAAAAAATTCTATAAAAGTAAATCTACGCGGGTGAAACCGCGGGGCACAGCTAGTAGTTCACATTTAGGTAAATACCTAGGTATGCCTGCAGATGTAAATGAGGCTTCTCCAGACTCAAGCAAGTCTAAATAAGATACAATTTTCCTGTGATTTTCCCTATAAGACCGGTTTAAAAGATGGGTTCTGTTTTGAATGTACCCATATTCAATTCGTATCTCGTGCGTGCTGTTTATAAACAATGAAGTTATTTGCTGGTAAGTACTTAGGACTTATTACTGTTAGAAATTTATTTTAAGAACTTTTCAAACTCAAAACTATCTTTATTCGATTAGACTTTTAACAAAGTACCCACTTTCAAATCGTCGGAATGACATAATTATACAGTAGGCCTAGACAATGTAACATTCTCACTAATAGAAACGATAACTACATAGCTAAAAACCTTATAAATATAATCTAATAACTAAAAACCTTAAAAATATATAATCTTATAGCTAAAATATATTATTAAAAGAAGTCCCTGTAGGCAAGGTACCGAAGATACTGGCAGCATTCCCCCTTTGGATGGCAAGACTAATTCTTTGACCGAGGTAGAAACGATAATATATGTATGGAAATGACATAAACCAATCACGTCACATGTCATTCCCGTACATTTTGTATCGATTCTACCAGCGAAGCGTGAGGCTAATGTTACTTTGTCTACAGGTCTTATTTATACATGCTCCCGCCAAGTTCTTCTCAGTAAACGCAACCGAGAAGAACTTGGCAAGAAATTCAGTAAAAATAATTTCAAAAATATTAAACAATTTTAAAAATATTAGATGTAAGCCCATGGACACAGTTCCAATGCACAAATGTCGATAAAAAATTAAATAAAATAACAGTCTATAATCTACTTATATTTAAATGTGTAGCTTGAGATGACCAGCCCTCACACGTTGCACCTGTTCAAAAGAACTACCTATATCCGTGACTTCCTCCAATTGGATTCCCCACGTGGCACATAGTTACCTAAGCAGACGACACACACCTTACTGCATTATTATTGGTCCAGAAATCTTTGGAAAACCTTATAATGGCAAGGACATGCTTGGATATGCCTAACCATATACGAATTCATTTCAAGCGTAGTTAGGTACTGCGGGGAGCGACCCCCGACTCGGGTCACTCGCTCTCCGGGATCCCTATTATTTACTATATAATAAAATTTATATTCTGTTTATCACTTTTTATTCCTTTTCCTTCCATGCTCGTTCTATCTCTCTGACAACCTCTACTAATTTTTTTTCGAATTCTTTCTGGATTATTTTAAATATCTTTCATAATGTTTAAGTATTAAAACGAAAAAGGTTTTAAGGCTGAGGCCTTACAGTGCCTACCTAACTACGCTTGAACCTACCTACCTAGGTAGTAGATACATACATTACAGTGCGGTTAGAATATTCAAATGACTCAAGTAAACAGGAAAATAAAATAAGTTTCAAATGTTTCCTACTAGATAGTAGGTAAGTAGAGTTCTGATGTTTGTCGGTATGTACATAAAATAATAAAATTAAATAACAAAAAAAACATTTATAGTACCTAATCAATACCTACTCAATAATCCCACGGACACAGTACCAATGCCCAAATGCCAATAAAAATAAAAATATAATTAATCGCAATAGTAGTTTTAATACAAATTTAAAGCTTGAGATGACCAGCATCAAACGTCACCTGCCGCGTTATTCTGGAAGGTTAAACTCAAATTAATAATAGTACATAGTTGCATAGACGATAATGTTCAATTTCGTATCTTTGAAACCGACACTCGACTTCTAGTACGACGCTGAGAAACCTTACGCGAGAATAACGCGGCTGTACAAAAGTTGATGCAAATGTGTTTTCTAGCTGTAACGATCCTAATGATCATTGGTGCTTCGATGATGGAGGTGAGTGCCAAGGATTGTGGGTGCTCCAACAAATACTCCCCCGTGTGTGGGTCCGTGGGTCAACCCGCATCCAGGGTCCGCACGTTCACCAATCGATGCCAGTAAGTTTACACATAAATATACTCATGCCATCATCCCAGAAGCGTCTTCCTGGTCCCTAGGGGTTAGCAGACGTGTTACATCACTTTTCTCCAAAGATAATTGGGTAGGTGACAGATGGTGAGACTATCGCGGTGTCAGACACTGTTCATAGGATCTTTTAATTTTGTCTCAGACATGTATGCAGGTTTACCCCATAATGTTTTTCTTCACCGTAAATCACTCGTGGAGTAAAATCACGAAAAAACTTATTAGTTAGGTACCTACAGACAGACCGCTGGGATTTGAAATTGCGTAGCGAACGACTATTCAAATTCGTACACCAAGCCTTCATACACCAACGAGTCGATCTACGGTAATTTGGTATATCATTCAAATATCTTTACATCGAGGGTAAATGCAAGTAATTTCAATGTGTAATTGTTAATTTTCAGTCTAAGATGCGAAGGAGGCACCATGCATTACCGAGGGCAGTGCAAGTGAGAAACTCAAACGCTTGCTACGTTCGAACGATATGTGACGTCAATCACCCAGTCTGGTTCCATTTATTGTACGCAGTATATTATGTAATATGATTGTTTTATTAAAATGATATTTTATATCGCCTATTTCGCATTTATCGCAACAGCAAAAACAATATGTTCAAGCCTTCCCAGAAGGAGCTCTAATGGCCAAGTCAGAAGGGTTCCAAAACCTACTTCTCACTAAAGATAGGGTATTAGAATTATATGTTTGACTTTCTTAGACGTATGCAAGATTACTCACGGTGTTTTCTTCACCCCTTAAAGTCGTGGTGTGATATTTGCGTTCCTACTTTAGAAAGCTCATTGGAATTTGAAGTTAGTGCGTCTCAAACTCTCTGCCACTACGGTTCGTCAGAATGATTTAACTACCTTTATATCAAATGTATAATATTACTAGCTGTGCCCGGCAAACGTTGTATTGCCATAAATTTTTTTGGGGTGGACTACCCCTAACATTTAGGGGGATGAAAAATAGATGTTGGCCGATTCTCATAGATACCGGATAAGCACAAAAAATTTGATCAAAATCGGTCAAGCCGTTTCGGAGGAGTATGGCAACGAAAACTGTGACACGAGAATTTTATATCTATAATATTATTATAAAGGGGAAGGATTTGATACGATTTAACTTAAAAACTACTCGCTCTAGTTTTAAAATTCTTTCACCATTAGAAAGCTAACTAAATCTGCATCTAAGCAGTAATAACTTGCGCGAAAAACCGCGGGTTAAAGTCTAGTTACTTAAATTCATGCAATAGGACATAGAGGGTTATGACGTATAGGTAGATCAAGGAGATGGCACTGGATAGAGACAAATGGAAGAAATTGCATCGGTTACACCGACAAGAGTTAAACTCTTAAAATGATGATGAGGACATAGAGAAGAGAGAAGATAAGATTTAAAGGAGTAAAAGAAATAACTGCTAATTGGGTAAAATAACGTGTAATCAAAATAATATATACATAGTAAAGTCAATCAGTACCAAGTGGAAATATCATTTGCCAATCGAAACAACCGACACTCGATTGTAAAATGTACACTAGGCGCCCCAGGTAGCCCGGGAGCCCCAGGTTGCGCCAAATTTGGAGGCGATTGATTCCCCTTGCTCAGAAGCATTCCGCGCCCAGCCAGCTCCACTTCCAGCTTCCCACTGTGCTACTCCAGCTTGAGTTACAGCGATCTGGACATATAAACTAATTTTATAGACCGAATGTGTGTGGAAGTAGCGAAGAATTAACATGACCTAATAAATCATCATCTCCATAAAGTGTAATACGAAGAGATGCATAAAAGCACACGAAGCGAAAGAAGTATGCATGGATCGTAGTGCTTATATAAGTAATGCTCAGAGGGCCTACCATCATCGTCATAGCAGTGACGTCTTACTAACATCAAAACTAAGAAGTTCTTAATACGCTCTGCTTAAACCGATGATAGTAGGCCACCTGTAGTCTCTGCCCACCTTCATGGGATACAGGCGTGAGCATATGTATTGAAATGAAAAAAAATATTTCACACGCATATGAGTTACAAGATAAAAAAAAATATAATTTTTAATAAGTCGTTATCATCCGGAATATTCCCAAATGAATGGAAACTAGCAAAGGTTGTTCCCATATATAAAGATGGTGATAATTCCCTTGCAAGTAATTATCGGCCGATTTCTATCCTTTCTTGCCTCGCAAAGGTCCTCGAGTCGTTGGTTTGTCCACACATACAGTATTTTTTCCGGCAGTCAGCCTCTCTTCACCAGCATGGCTTTATTCCAGCTCGCTCCACGGTGACTAACCTGGCATCATTCACTGAGGAACTAATAGAAGCAATCGATACCCGAAAAGAAGTAGACGTAATATACACAGACTTTAGTAAGGCCTTCGATCGCATATCGCATTCTATTCTTTCTCATAAGTTGTCAGGTTATGGCATTGCCGGCAACTTGCTGAAATGGTTGCAATCCTATTTGTGTAATCGTGCTTTTCATGTGGTCATTAATGGGTATTGCTCAACTCAATTTGAAATAACATCAGGTGTTCCACAAGGGTCACACTTAGGTCCGATTCTCTTCAACTTTTTTATTAATGATATCTCACACTGTTTTAGAAATTCTACTCCTTTCCTTTATGCAGACGACCTAAAATTCTCCAGACGCGTTGAAACCCTTACAGACATACACTTACTCCAAGATGACCTTGATAGGCTAGTTGAATGGTGCCGTGTTAATAACATGTCTCTCAACCCTAAAAAATGTTCATTTATAAAATTTTCAAGGAACCTTATCCCTCGGTCCTCCTCATACAATATGCTTGGCGAAAGTTTACCTGAAATGGACAGCATAAAGGACCTCGGTGTCTTATTTGACAAAAAACTTACCTTTAAGCCACATATGGAGTCTATAATCCAAAAGGCCTCCAAAATGCTCGGTTTCATAATAAGAAATGGCAAAGTATTTCGTAAACTAAAAACTAAAAATCTGCTATATAACACCCTGGTACGCAGCAACCTGGAGTATTGCAGTGTTGTTTGGAGGCCACACTTTGCCACACATAATCTTAGACTGGAAAGAATACAAAAACGATACCTGTGGCATTTGGCAAGATCCTCGGGGCAGGATGTAAGGAATACTCCTTATACTGAAAGACTCCAGCATTTTCATATGCAATCACTCTCCAAGCGCAGAGACCTCATCGATCTTTTGTTTTTATACAAGATATTTAATAACAAAATTGACTGCCCTCAACTACTTCAAAAATTTAATATTAAAGTTCCCGCGAGACATCCACGAACTAAGATTAAGCTGCTGCATCCACCATTTCGGAGGACAAAGCTGGGTGCTAACTCACCAATAGCACGACTAAGCAGATTATTGAACGACAACAGCGGCCTAGACATTGGCTTGCAGTCTTTGGATTCTTTCCGGAAGTGTATTTTAGAATATATACTATAATTTGTTTTGGGATGCTTAGGTACTTAGAAATAATAATTAAAATAGTCATAATCCAATATTTTCTTAATGTAGATTTATGTATAAACTGTAATGTTATTGTATAGAATTATATACATGATGTGTTTACTTATAATTAGTTGTGCATTAAGATAATTATAAACAAAATGTATCTTATAATCATGTAAAGATGTAACAACTGTTAGTAAACCTATTAAATAAATAAATAAATAAATAAACTTAGAGAGGACCCACATCACCCATAGGTCAACACACCATTGACCACAGGCATTCGCTCTGTTGAAAGTGGAGAGTCAAGATTATTAAATAATTATATTTATTAACTTCCAAGCCCATATAAACGTAAAATAAAAAAAAATATTAGACGAATCCTTATGGTAATAAATAATAGTTTAAAAAAACTAAAAAAACACGCTTTCATAAAAAATCCAACTAAAAATCAGAAAATAAAATTTAATAAATTTGGATTAAGAATATTGTAAATTAGAAATCAATGTACATTTTTGTAAAAAAGCGTGGGGTGTATTCAAAGCGCTTTTTAAGATATTATATTATCAAAGTGATGATTCTTCTACTCATTATCTGTCAATAAAATGTTTATAATTATTAACACTATGCACACCCGTAGTACATCATTTTGTTCTATTGTCAATAGTTTTTGCAGCGCACGGATAAATAGGTTTCAGATTTTACCCATTTTAAACTCGACCGCGTAAGAGAGCCCCGAATTGTATAGTCAGATCGGAATTTAAAAAAAAAAATGAGTTTTAAATACGAACCTGGTAGATAACAACCAGCAAGCAAAGTACTAAGAACAATTTGGAATTCATTTTTATTTAAGAGTTGGTATTGAAATTTAGAATGACTTTGTCAGCACCTTCGGTGTCCAAAAAATATATTGTCTGTTCTACTTAGCTGCTGAGTTTATATAGCCGGTAATGCTATTTACATTTCCTACCTCAATGCAAATTTTAATACTTGCAGAAATATTGGACAATAGGTAAGTATGTTTATTTTTAAACGACAAATATACTTACCACGTATGTAATGGACCATTATTATTTTCAGTTTTAGTGTCGTATTTTGAACTACTTTGCACAAAGAACAATGCAACGCAAATATTGCGAACCACGTGTAACACTTAAAAACAGAATCGTTACCTAATTTCCTGCTATTGTGATTTAAACCGAATTTTCTGGAAATATGCCTATAATCGCCGATCTGTACATACCTATTTTTTAGGGTTCCGTACTTAAAACTAAACAGTATTTTTTTTTTAAATATAAACCGCTTGCAAAAAGATAAAATATAAATAAATAAGGTGGTTACTTACTTTTGAAGCAGGTGCCAAATTTAGCATAATTTTTTTTTTTTTCAATCACTTCACAAAAATTAACAAACGCACTGGTCGCCACCATGATTTTCGAAGGTTCTCTTCGATATCTTATGGGTGCCATTGTCAGAATTGGACCAAATTATAATGGGACCACATGGGAGCAGCTTTCAAATAAAAAAAGAATCTTCCAAATCGGTTCACCCAGTCAAAAGATGTGAGGTGAAAAAATCAATCAAAATATCGTTGAAAGATTAACGGCCGGTTTGCAAACACCTGACACGTCAAAAATTAAAAAATCATGTGTCAAACGGCATGTTACGTGTAAATTGGGTTGCTGGAATGATCATCTAGTTTGATTTGTATAATGTCTACTGACAGAAATGTTAAATCTTATGTTAAGTGCATTTTGGGTTTCCGAAAAGCTAAATAAGTTTTAAATAATCTATGTCATTCGATCGAAATCCTCTCCCAATGTGGTATTCAAGTCATCCGAAACAAGTAGTTAGATATCACTTCAACTCAATAGAAGCTTTTCACGCTATTCCATCTTTTACATACATATGCTTACGCCTGTATTCCCCGAAGGGCTCGGCAGAGGTGTTGTAATCACAACACCCACTTTTCACCAAAGATGATTAAGTGCCAACGTGACAGATGGTGAGTCCATCGCCGTCTCAGACACTTTACATATGTCATTGAATTACTTTTCAGAAATATGCAGGTTTCCTCGCGATGTTTTCCTTCACCGTAAAGCATGAGGTGTGAAATCACTGTACATAAGTTTTTTAGAAAAACTGATTGGTATAAGCCCCGCTGGGATTCGAACTTGCGTCGCTTGCGTAGCAGGCGACTGCTCAAACCTCAAGGCCACCTCGACTCTCTTTTCGTCTTTCGTTCCGTCTTTTCTAGGATATTATAATGAACACGAAAAAACTGCCAACGATTAAGTAGGTACGACATCGTTAGTTTTCATTAACTGATTTGGTACAGTGCTCCAAGTATAGATTTTTACATATGAACCATATCGCCTGCGTGTGTTCCTCATCTTGTTTGTATGGGAACGTTGATAAGCGCCCTAAGCGGCGAGTGTGGGAAGTTTTCCGTCTCTATACAAAAAAAGTCCGAGGTGAAGCGACGTCAAGGACTAATATTTTAAGAAAAGTGTAAAGGTGCATCCATATGCAGCCGCCCGACGCTCGTTTCCAGCGATAAATGTCACGTGACCCCATTTTAAATTTCCCGCGACTTTCATACGACGTACCTATCACGTATTTCACTTCCGCTCCAATCACATTTGTCGCTGGAAACGAGCGTCGAGCGGCTTACATCAGGTTGCACCTTCATAGTCTATTAATACATAATATAATAATTAGGTACCTACTATTACCTATATATGTTTTTGAGTATAGTAGGTACAGTTAAATTCAATTCATTTATTTACTTTGTGAAAAAATATTGAACTGTCTAGAAATGGAAAAATACTTACGAGAATTTGCAATATTTACCTGAATACACCTTGAAATGCAATGTGCGTATAAATTATTCGTGAATATTTGCTCATACACACAATGGATACCCAATACAATAGCCGTATTGAACATTACCATAAAATTTAATTAAGAAAGCGTATCGTCTGTCGTTGAAAACAACACTGGATATTGGGTACCTATTTATGTCGTCTAATTTTGGTTATTTTATTGTTTTCTGAATATAACTAATTATCTCCGAAACGGCTCCAACAATTTTCATGAAATTTTGTGTGTAGCGGGTTTCAGGGGCAAAAATAGATCTAGCTAGGTTTCAGTTTTGGTAATCATCGTTTGAACCATGTTTTCAGGCACTGAAAACTCATACATTTTTATTACCATACACCAGTAAATTTCTCCTACGTCTGTCAAGTTATGATAGCACAAAAAAAATGCTGGTATGTTTAATATGTGGTTAAAATGTAACTACGGTACTTAATTAGATAATTAAGTTAATATTTACATGCCCTAAAATTGGGTGCAATATGTGATTCTTGTGACCTTTAATAACACCTACCCTTTGTACCATATTTCATGTGAATAAATATTATATTTATTTCTATTTCAAACGTGAGGCTTCCAGCTTACGGGGCGATAACAAAATCAGAATACGCCGGTTCGAGACTGACGTTGACCGGTTCATTTTTTTTCTCCTATTTTTCAGCATACTAACTTATATAAGAAAACGCCATTGAAAAGAAACCGAGCATAACTAAGTCAACCAGGTTCTATTAATATATTTATAGAAGTATTTTCATTGAAATACAGGGGGCGATAAATCGAACTAGCTAGGTTGCAGGTATGGACTAAACAGCTTCAGCTAAAGTTGGAATTGTTTCTCTTAGCAACATGAATGTTGTTCCGATGATAGAAATTAATTAAATACAAATAAAATGGAAGGTAGGTTCTATAATTAAAGTTATCCTTTTTTTTTTTTTTGTTTATGAGGGGGAAACCTTCAAAAGGTCCCCGACCGCCCTGGGAGAGGCAGATCGGGGTATGTGGGATTTTTACCGCACTAAAACCCCCCCGGTGGCCGTCCTCAGTGCTCACGGGGGACTCCGGGTACTCTGATAGAACGCACCGGTGTCCCCCCACACTTTTCCGGGGCACATCCCCGGGGCAGCTGTGGCGCCGCCCCTGGAGACCTCGCTGTGGGCGGCAGCGCGAGCCACATCGCGCTGCCACCTTCCCGGGCCCGCGTCGGTGGTCAAAGATCCCACCCCGACCACCGCCAGCAGGCCCTCCGGCCCCCTTTTAGTCGCCTCTTACGACAGGCAGGGGATACCATAGCCATATTCTTAGACCCTGGCTATTGGGTGAATTAAATTTATCCTGTGCTAAGGATACCCTAGACTAGTATTTTATATCTACAATTTTTTTTTGTCAAATTATAGTTCATGAAGCGAGGATTAAGTTGGTTTCTATATTTAACAACTTTGGCATTCGTTACAGGTCAGGTTTAACCCAGATTACCGTAAACCTCGTAAAAGGGGTTATGTAATTCAGATACTTAGTAGTTAATTCGTATAAAAATCAGACGCATCGTATTGAATCAAGTGCCGACCCCAAAAATGCATTGGATAAGGCTAGGGATATTAACCTAGAAAAGAGAGAGAGTAAATGAACACAGTTATTTTGATAAAATATTATAATAAAATAATTATATTAAAATTACATCATGCAATACTTTCATCACGCCAAAAACAAGACGCGCAACATTGATAAAAATACGATCACAGACATCGAATTACATCTGAGAATATGTTTGAGACATCACATCACTATGGTATAGATAGTTCAATACACATGGTATAATAATCCTTCCCGTGTCTGATAACCATTTGGTGACATCACCAAGTCAAGTGAAATTCATAGACAAAATTACCGTCAACATACCGCCATACAGGCATCTTGGTCGTTCGTAGGAATAGTAAAGTATATTATTATTATACCATGAATTGATACTTGGCAATTACAAATAGCAATAGCCTTCGTTCTGGTAACACCATTCCGGCTGGATAGATTCAGCTTGAACCCCATTACGTGTGATGCGTTCCCTGTAACATAAAATAAAATGCCTTTTACCAACCGAAAACTTCAAATGTGCCATATTTATGTATGACTAGAAAAACCCATTAGATGACGGAGATTGGTATATCAAGAACACTCAGTATTGAACAAGAGGCATTGTGAATTTTACGGTAGATTTGTAAATAGGCATTTCCAAATACATAGTATTTGCTGGCTACGAGTAACTACTATAAAATAATATAGTATATGTAATATATAATTGTAGTATAATGTAAAAGGGAGGCCTTTGCCCAGCAGTGGGACACATCGGGCTCTAAATAAATAAAATAAATATATAATGTGTTTTTTTTTAAATAATATATTACATGGAACAGTACTAAAAATTTAATATGTGTTAATAGTTTGGTGCATATCCCAAAAATCAAACGTGTTCATATATTTTTTTGTTTTAGTTCAAACGGTGCGTATAGAAACATGAGTTACAAGATTATTCCCAAACAGACTAACTAACAAACGGAGTAAATTTCAAAGTTTGCAAACAGCACAAACTTACAAATTCGATGATTCATGAAGTATGTAAGGAAATGTGGTAAATATTCGCTAGAAAAAGAGATCTAGTTTTTTATAAACTATGAATCTGTGTGGCTTTTGCATCTCCCTTCGTTCTGATAACACCATTCTGGGGTTGTAGCGTCCGCTTGGATGCCCCTCAACAACAAACGATATCTGTAATGTAAAGACCAACTGCTTTATCCTGTAAGGTAAGCGACGAACTCGAGTGTTGGTTTCAATCATGGGCAATTGATACATAAATCATATGGTATAAAGTTCAATTTTGTGTTTGAAATCGACACTCGACGTCGAGTCTAGTCCGTCTCTGAGATACCTTACAGAATTACGCAGCAGTGTCGTAACAGAATGGATTGTGACTGATGTGATTTGCTGAATGCCTACTAGGCGCTAACTATGGTCGTTTAAGCAGCGCGTATTAAGAACTTCTTAGCTTCGATGTTGAAATTGACGGTACAAAAATGAAACGTCAAAGCTGATTCTCAGAGCTGGTTCAGAAGTTCTTATTCCGCTCAACTTAATCCGAAGATGGTAGGCCCCCTGGACTCAAGTCCTGACTGTGATGTGCTTGGTGATGAATAGAAATTTGAATGAATGTTTAATTTATTGTGAAATATTTTATTTTATATTTGATTACTAGTACCCACTGTTTTTTTTCTATTTGTCTGCTTTCGATACTTAATCATCTGTGTTTTTAGACTAACAGGGTAAGTAGTTTGTAGTGGTGTATGCAGTGTTCTTCTGTAATTGTTGAAACATTTTTTTAAGATTTTAAAAGTGCTATTGTAAGTAATGTAAATGTATTCAATGTTGAAGAACCATAAATAAATAAATAAATAACTATTGTTCTGTCTAATTAGCGTATTTGAAGTTATGTTCAGCTGATTAATGAATAAATTAATAAATGGATAAATTTTTCGTTATTATATTTTCGCTATAGCGTTAGGCCGCGTCTACGGATCACAAAGAAGTCAAATTGGTCGCACAAATATTGTACAGTGACGTCAGAAACATGTGGAATAAGTAAGTACCTATCAGGAAAGTAATAATGTTTAATACGTAATCGCGGTATTCGTACAGGTAGTTGACTTATTATTGAAAGTGTACATTCGCTTTGTAAATTTCGGTTTCTGTAACCAGAAGCGCTATTCTAAAGCCACCACTGTTTATACTAATCAAGCGTGCAGTTCGCCTGATGGTAGGCGGCACAGCCTATGGATGGTAAACATCCTGTAATAACATAATAACAACTATTGCTAGCACTGCGACTGCACTCAACTCCTCTTCTCCATGGAGCACTGGCGACCTTACCGCATGAACACAAAATTACTCAGAAGTAGCATTACTGGAGTGGTATCTTCTGTAACATGGAGGTACAATCCCTAGTCGGATAGGGGCTCTTACCACATGAACGCGGCGCGCGGCCACAGGGGCCCGTCGAGCGTCGCCGAGTCCTCACTGACTGAACCAATGACTGACCTGACGTTGAGCATCCTGTACTCGGCGTCCTGCCAGGAGGAGCTGGGCTCGGCCCAGAGGCGCTCGGCGAGGGCGGCGGCGCGCGGCCACAGGCGCCCGTCGAGCGTCGCCGAGTCCTCACTGACTGAACCAATGACTGACCTGACGTTGAGCATCCTGTACTCGGCGTCCTGCCAGGAGGAGCTGGGCTCGGCCCAGAGGCGCTCGGCGAGGGCGGCGGCGCGCGGCCACAGGCGCCCGTCGAGCGTCGCCGAGTCCGCTTGCTCAGACCATAGAGCAGCTTCACCACCTACGGCACCAAATAATCCCTGAACTACACTGCCATTTGACCTTCGCAGCCCCTTTAACGAGGAAAATCTGTGAACTGGGTTAAACCAGTTGTCAAACTATTTCAGGGCTCCGACTAACCTGTTAATTATGATAAATTGGCAACTGGGACCGACGGCTTAACGTGCTCTCCGAGGCACGGAGGGAACTTGGGCGGTCAACCATCCAATTACTGGCTAGGGTTACGGTTGCTTAACTTCGCTAATCGAATGATATGCGCAATAGCAACTGTGCCACGAGCTCCTCTGTCAACGTATTCTAATAGTCTTAAAAATGGCAACCCGAAGAGAAGTGAGGGCGGGTTGCTAGTTACACTATAAATTGTTAGGTACCTAATATTTGATCCTCAAAGTCCGATCCCGCCATTTTCGCCGGGCTGTTATCGTAAACCTTCTGCCAGCCGATGTAAGGCGAGCACCAATTGTTACCTGAACGAAACAACAGCTCAAGTTAATAAGAGGACAATGAACAAAAAAGAACATAATGATAAATGGAAAAGGGAATATCAATACATATTCCGATAAAAGTTAAATGGATCCGGGTCTACTATCAAAGTTTAGTTTTCGGAGAATCCGAAAATGAGACTTCGCATACGAACGAAAATCAAACGATTTTCGTTTATAATAAGTCATAGAACGTTCTGGTCGACCATGTCGGACGTCATTAAGAACGAATAAGAACAGTGGTACGATCTTTGCAAAAAGGGTAGGCTCTGTCCTTACCAGCCCCAACCCAGGCTCCGTAGCCGCAGTCAAAGTAAAGAGCGTCGTAGTTGGACATGATCAGTCGGTACCCCTTCTCCAAGAGGCCCTTGATCTGAGGATCGGTACCGGTGGTCCATACCTGAAATTAAGAGGTCATTGCAAATACTGTCGTGAATTGAATTGAAGCAGATCATGAGTTTGTAAATATGTAAAATACTTACTTGAATGATGTAATCATCCTTGTTCAAGAAGTTGTCAATGTACGTGTAGTCAGTGAGGGTACTGGTCCACATGATGAGAGGCAGCTTCTTACCAAATGCCTGTAACAATACAACATCTTATACCTTTAAACGAGAATTCTTGTATATACCTTGTATATAAGTATATAATGTGAATCTCGGAAACGGCTTCATAGATTTTCATGAAATTTTGTGTGTAAGAGGTTTCAGGGGCAAAAAATTGATCTAGCTAGGTGTCATCTTCCGAAAACGTCGTATTACCACTTTTTCAGGCACTGAAAAACTCATAAAATACCATTACGTTATGGTAGCTCAGACGTGAGGCTGCCAGCTTACGGTCGATAGCGAATCTCGAGTACTACCGTTCAAGACTGACGACATCGGTTAAATTTTTTTATTTAATTTTTCCTTTTTTTCTGCATATGCATATGGAAAACGTCATTGAAAAGAAACCGGTCAACCAGGTTCTAGTTTTTAATGCAAAAGCCAGTCAGTTGACGCCATAAAGCAAGGGGGCCCCACCATTTACAAAAAAAATATATATTAATATTGTCATGTGTCTTTCTGATTGGTTAAGCAAATTGTTGTTTTCCCCCCATCCATCCTCCACCATTTATGAGAAAAAATCAAACTATAGTAGGTACAAAAAATCCAAGGCTTGGGCTTTAGAGCCTTCAAAACCCACCTTGTAAGCCTTCTCCTGCGCCTTCGTCTGGAAGTAGTTCCAGAGCTTGAGGAAGCTGGCCTTGTCCAGGTCCCACCTGTTCTGGATCATGAACTGCTGGATCTCAACCGAAGAGTTCCAGCATCGCTCGCTCACCTCGTCACCTCCCATGTGGAACATATCCGTTTGGAATGATTCTGTGGAACATTACATAAACCTATAGATACTTTGGAATAACAAACATATAGATAAAATAGGTATCAACAATCATAAGCCATGCAGATACATAAAATTGAAGTGTCTGTTTGTAATTCCAAATTATCAACTTTTTACTAAATGCATATGAAAGTAAATATAAAAATTTAAAAATTCTAATATTTCCCATCTGCCTGTTCGTTCCAGGTAAACGGCTGGACCATTTTTACTGGACTTTCACTGGCAGATAACTGGCGTAACAAGGAGTAAGCCGAGTACGAAAGGTACTAAGGCTATATTTATTTATAAAAACAATTGGGGACAACGGGGAACAAAGCCACCCATTTAATATAAAGTTACCGTAGGACACAGCTAATATTTATAATATTTTAAGAAAATCATGTAGATAATTTGTTCTACAAAACTCGGTAGCTTATCATTAACATCGACGGCGTAATAATTTGAGCATGAGCTATCTATTACAATTTTGCAGCCAACACTTTTGCATTTATAACAATAGTAGGTCGTATAAATGCAAGGCACGTACCTGCCATTTCCGTGTAGATATCTTCCAGAACATCATACAGTTCTGGTTTGATAGGGTTCAGCTGACCGCACGGGGGCTCCACGCAGAATTTGTTCCAAGGTTCTGCCTGTTATCAATGTAATATTATGAATCATCATGATATCAAACAAATGGGGTCACAATTATCCAACCCTTTCTTATTCAACGTAAGAATTTCATAATTATTTGCGCAATGGAATACTTAATTGGCATCGCTGGTTAAGGCTGATTATATTTTTAGCCTAAATTTAACCTTGACCAGTGAATGTGTTGCCATAATATGACAGTAGTTACTTGCTCTAATATGGTGCAAAAAGAAATGCCCTATATAGTATGCACTGAGTGACGATTCAAATCTAGAATTTAATAAATTGGAAGCTTCTCGTGACAAGCGGGCTAGGGCTTTTCTCGCTCAGAGAGTCAGCATTGCTATACAACGTGGCAATACTGCCAGCCTTCTTGGCACGATCCCGAGAGACACCGATTTGGGCCAAGTTTTCTACTTGTAATTAGTTTTTAGTACTGTTCCTTGTAATAATTGAAATAACGTACAAAATAAATCCAGTTTCAAATCAAAAATAAATTGGTTTCATATCGTTATGTTTTGAGAATATAGATAAATACAAGAATGCAGTTTATTTACTATTTTATAGTTATATAATAACTAAAAAAATATAATCTAATAACTAAAAACTTATAAAAATATACATATAATAATATATTTAAGTTATTAAAAGAAGTCCCCGTAGGCAAGGTTCCGAAGATACTGGCAGCTTTCCTTTGAATGGCAAGCGTGATTCTTTGTCCAAGGTAGCTGCCAGCTCTTCGGTCTCCTGTGATGTCGACTACCCTTTTTGTTATTTATTTAAAAAGCCTTATAGCGCTAGGATCCCATTGACCAAGGGTCTCAAGGGTTTCTTCATTTGTATCCAATATCAAAACTTTAATACAACTTATTTATTGGACAAGGAATTCTAGAGAATATAAGTCAACACATACCTTGAAGCAGACGGTAAGTCCTGTATCTTGCCAGCCCTCGCCGACATGCGCAGGCGCATCAAACTCTGGGACCACTCTCACACCGCGCTCCAGAGCATATTGCACTACTTCACGGATATCGCTTTTTGTGTAGACCTGAGAACATTATCTTATATCTTTAAACGAGCAATTCTTGTATATATATAATCGGAATCTCGGAAACGGCTCCGACGATTTTCATGAAATTTTGCATTTTGGATTCAGGGGCAAAAAATAGATCTAGCTAAGTTTCATTTATGGAAAACATCGTTTTGACCATGTTTTCAGGCATCGAAAAACTCATAAAATATAATTACAATACGACAGCAAATTTCGCCGACATCTGTCAAGTTATGGTAGCTCTAAGGTGAGGCTTTCAGCATACGGGGCGATAACGAAACTAGAGTACCCCGGTTCGAGACTGACGTTCACCGGAAATTTTATTTTTGTTTTTTTTTTCGTGGGAGATACTTAACCATAATTATTAAACTTAGTCGCCAGGTGTGGTAATCAAATATTTAATGCCGGTCAAAGAAAATATGAGTGTGACTCATAAGTAGGTATTTGCTTTGAATTATGGTATAGTTTTTATTCAATTTAAAATATGTGTGTGTCAGCTGGGGGAAGGTTATAATAGAAAGAAAGCTTCCTGTAAGTTTACAGCAGAAGCGATTTATTCCCTGGAGATACCCTGAAAAGAACGCATCCTCATGATGTGTCAGACACAGATTTGTGTACTAAGGTACAGTGTGATCTGTGTACAGAGCCTTACAAAGATCACACTAAGTGTTATAAAGGTAAAGAAGGTTAATATGTTGTCGCCTTATGTACTAACTTTGTTTGGTGAGTAGGCTCCGTACTTTGTGAGGTCTGGCCTCTTCTCGGAGACTAGCGGGAAGCTCTGGCTGTCTGTGATATGCCAGTGGAACGTATTCAGCTTAACAAGTGCCATTGTATCTGTAATAAATAACCATTTAGTAGTATAGAGCTGTTAAGATTTATGAAACAAACCTTCTTTAGTTGTTGTTAAAATATTATTCTTAATTTTATATGTTATATGTCAAACTTAGAATTTGGCACTTCTATTAAAAATGCCATCCTTGTAACATGTACGATTGTAAAATATAAAAAGTCATTTTATATAAATCTTTTATTTCTACCACATTACTTGACATGGTAGCAGAGCTGTACGAGTTATAATTAAAAAGAAAAATGTGGTAAGATTTCTATCTAATATCAATAATATTAATCTAAGACAAACGAAACAAGAGCAAGTAGACTTGAGAAGATTTACAGGGCCCGTCACGAGAAAGAACGCGCAGCGAAAAATAGGGGGGATACAGCATGTATTATTCGTCTCGTGCCATACATATGGACAGAAAGACTCATAAAATTTCAAAGGTACTAGTGACTTTTTTTTTTACGATATGGTCTCTCGCAGTTGGTAGGGGGGAGTTACCTCCACTGCTTAACCGGACTTAAGGGCGAGACCCAAGGGCCTCCAGCCGAGCTTAAACTTAAAAACTAAGCAACACAGCTAAGGGCACCTCGGTGCGGGGCTCGGACCTCGGCTTAGGGCGTTGCTGGGGGATGAGCTAGGGACCTGGATCTGAGTGGTATTATTTAGGGACATGTTTAAGGCTAGTGGCTCGGCGCGCGCCGGCCCTAGCAGAGGACGGGGGGGACGGTGACGTAGAGTTCGCGACGAGCCTCGCCGGCGAGGACGGAACAATGGTCGGTTTGGTGTGTGCTTTTGAGACATTGCTTGCTGAAGCAATGTGATATCGTCGTCAGGGTCAATAAGGACGTGCCTCGGACGGCGTCGGGTGGAGGTACTCGTGACGGAACCTGTACTTACTTATATAGGAGACGGGACATACCAATAGTTCTCTTGATAGAATCGACGGAGAAGAAATTCCTAGCAGTGTCCAAAAGGATTCCTCTGTATGGGTATTTAGGCTTGTCTTCGATGTGGACATCGCGAACAATCTGAAAGATAGACTCGATAAGTTATACGGTATCCCATAACTTATAATGAGTATTATGGTCTGCTTACAATAATGGTCAGAAAATATAACATGTTAACCAGAGTTAAGTCTAGTGAGCCTATTAATACATAAAGATATTACAATGTCATTGGTATAATAAAGTTTACAGATATCTTTTTAATTTTAAAAATATCATCAGTATTCAAACCAAAGTAATTTTAAACCTCTAATGAAACAAACAAATAAAACAGGAATTGCTAATTTCCAAACCGGCCGAATTCCAAACTTGATATTTTATTGGAGCAATGAACTTGAAATCTTTAGGACACAATCATCTAATAAATTAGTGTCATTCTAACTACTAAACTTTGATCGCCACTCTTTGGAACCCGAATGGTCTCGAACTGCTCGTTTCCAAAGAAGCTTCCTTCCCCGGACGCGCAAGTTGTGGAATGAACTCCTCAACATGGTTTTCCCAAACGAGTACAGCATGGGGTTCTTCAAGAAGGGCGTCAAGAGATGTTTACAGGGTCGGCAACGCGCGCGTTATGCCTCTGGTATTGCAAGCGACGTACGGTAACCACATATCATCAGATCAAAAAAAAAAATTATTTGCAAAACCTAAATAAATAATGAAATACATCCAACGCAATATCCTGGTCATGTACCCAAAATGACATCAAAACTTTTTGCAATCGCATGTTTGAATTTAAATAAGGATCAGCTTTGTACGAGTATAACCCATCAGAAGATAAAAAAAAAAACTGTTATCGTAAAATCCTGAATCACTTTATGCAAAACATAATGTCAACGATCCTAAGCCATCGGACTTGGATTCCAATCGTTTAAAATAAATTCAAGTTTAACTTGTCAAGTGACAGGAATTACTGTAAACGAATTCCGAATAGTTCGTTATCCTAATTTGTATACTGATATTAAAACTATGTATATTTATTATAACGGTTGCTCACAAATTTTTCAAAGAGGTTGCACGTCATCTGGTAGAAGCCTCTCGTGACAAGCGGGCTGGGGCTTTTCTCGCTCAGAGAATCAACATTGCTATTCAACGTGGCAATGTTACCAGCCTTCCTGGCACGATCCCGAGAGACACCGATTTGGGCCACTACTTGTAATTAGTTGTAAGATCTGTTTCTTGTATATATTTTAATAAAGACCATGATTTATGATCTAGAAGAGAAATTAATAATCCAAATTATGCTGATGACACTGTTATAATATTCCACGAACGATCATGGAACAGGGCCATCTTCACGGCACAGACTGGTCTAATCAGTATTGCTAATTGGCTTGATGATAATCTCCTTACGCTAAATACTAAAAAGTCTAACTTCATATGCTTTCACAAAACTGCTGCCTCAGCTCCGCCGCCTAATCTAAAGTTAGCCGTACACACTTGTGGAAATTATACAGATTCAAACCAACCCACAAACTGTGCTTGTAACTATATTGCTAAAACCAATTTCACTAAATACCTAGGAGTCATTATAGATGAGAAACTCAATTTTGGCGAGCATATAGCAGTCACTACTGCGCGAGTTAGGAAAGTCATCTACGTTATGAAGCAACTCCGTGACATAGCACCAACAAGTCTGCTAAAGTCCGTTTATTTTTCTCTCTGTCAGTCCGTCCTAGCGTACTGCATCTTAGCGTGGGGTGGGTCCGCTACCTCATATTTCGCTAGCCTAGAGAGAGCTCAGCGGGCGGTTCTGAAGACGATGCTTAAGAAACCCTATCGTTTTCCTACTTCGATTCTTTTCCAGGATGCTCAAGTGCTTAGTGTCAGAAAGATGTATATTCTTAAAATTGCTCTCACAACCCACAAAGAAGTACTCAACTCCAACGACTATGGAAACATGATCAAAAAACGTGTGTTTAAGCTACGGCTCCCTTCTGTTAACACCACATTCTCAAGGCGGTTCAGCGGCTACATGAAACCGTTTGTGTACAACAACATCAACAAAGTATGTGACCTAAGATATTACTCGATTCGCTAAAACAATAATAACTAAGGCATTGCTCAATTGGACCTACGACCAAACAGAAAACTTTTTAAGACGGCTACCATAACTACCTTGTCATTGAAATAATATAACTAAATATAATCTCTTAGAACCTTCAGTAATCCTTTATTTCTGTGCTTATGTTTTGTATTTTTTTTTTCTCTTCTTAATTTAAACCTAAGTATACTTTGATGTTTAGTAAAATAACCTACCATACTTTTGTTTTTGCCATATTATAAGGTTGATATTATACATTAATTTAAAGGCAACACTCCCTCAAAGCTTCCTGCGAGACAGGCTTAGCCTAGTGTAGGAAGTTTTAGTAATCAACTAGCTGTATTTCGTTAATTAAATACTATAAGGCAACCTTTGTAATTATTTCAGTAATAAATATATTATTATTATTATTAAATTCCAGCTCACCAGCATTTGGTTCCTAATATCATCGTAGACGATCAGCTGTGACAGTGTCTCGAGGCCGTGACGTAGACCGAAGAAACTGCTGGCCGTGATCGTAGCATTTATGCGATCACTTGAAGACGGTGACACAATCAGGGAGTAATATTCATCCATGTCCATCGAGAATTCTGAAACGAAAGCGTAAGATCCAGAAGAAGATAAGGCAATTATTGGGAAAGTAAATGTACCAGTAACAAATAAAGACAAAACGATTATTGATGAAGTCCTGGGGACCAACTATGATCGTTTAAGTAGCGCGTATTAAGAACTTCTTGGCTTTGACGTTTCATTTTGATACAGTAAAATTAAACGTGATAGTTAAACATTTCTCATGCTAATATCATTCTTAAACTCGGCTACTTCTCTTGGATAAATGAATGTTCAACAAGATGATGATGAAAATCTAGAACCAATTCCACTCTTTGGAACATTTTTCAGAAATTTTGTTAGAACGCGAGTCGATAATCAAAACTTACAGAAAATGTTATTGGTTATGGATATGTGTAATAAAATCTTTGCCGTTTCAGTCACGATTCTTGTACCTTTGTTAAATTTGAACTAGATTCGGCAGCATACATTGTTTCTTATACAATAGATCTCTCGTTTGTTACCGTTCAAATACTGCAGTGTTAACTAATTTGCATCAAAAATCTGTTTACCAAATGGCTTTAGAACAAGTTGTTAATCAATTTTCTGTATTGTCCATTAGGTGTTCCGTTAGATTTAGTTGCGAGATGCCTACTATCGCACTTAGTTGACTACCTTACGTTTCTTTACATAGTTCGCTAGTTTGATTCTCAACAGACATTTATGTGAAATTACCTGCTACTCTTCTGTTCATCGTCTATGCGTATGTTTAACGTTGTCTAGATTCTCTTTCAATGTTTATTTTGTTTTACAACAAATTATTGTATGCAGAATTATCCCATAAATGTGTGTGTTATCAACTACTACTACATATAAGTGCATAGTTTGTTTGCCCTTCATTTCTTCAAACGATATTTCGGTGCTTATTCGATATTTCGGTACAATAAAATACAATGCTCTGAACAATTATACACTTTCTCATCAAATGAACAATGAAATTAATTGATTGAAATAATTCCCGTGTTGAAATTCAATTTATTACTTACTTTCCCATAACATACAATACATATTACTCGGTACAGCGAAGTCACAAACATTAAAATGCCTTAAAAATGTTGTTTCGGGAATTCCTAGTATTTCATCCTTATCATGACGTATTTCGTTCTATGTAAGTATGCTATTTTTAGACCTCCAAGATCACAAATGATCAGACTCGTTTTGCAAGTCTTACGTGCCTTTATGAGAAACACCTACTGTCGTTCAAGGTAATTGACCTCGAGGTATACCAAGCGTAAGATCATATCGATACCTGAGCTCAAAGGAAATCGCTAATGACATCACACATGTTTTCACCTCGCTAGTTCTGTTTACACTGTGAGCGAGAAAAAATACCTAAATATAGAAATGGAACCTTACCTCTTATATTAGGATCTCCGTTAACAAAGTTAACCTGGAGGCTTTTTCCTGATAATTTTGGTGTTGTCCCTTTAGGCACTTCAATTGCCAGCATACTTTTGAATCTCTGAAAAACATTAGAATACATACAATTATAAGTGCTATGTTAGAAAACCCTGTAAATTGTGATGATAATTAAAAGATATGAAAGAGCTTTGCGTAGAGCCCAAATGAATGGAATAAGGACAGGAGGATTTAAAAGTGTAATATTATGTTGATCATACAAATATCAATTCCCAACATGAATCTTTTTAAGTTCAAGATACCTTTCAATTGAACTTATACAATATCTCATTTGTTCATTTTGTGCGTCCCACAAATGCATGCCCTCACCAAATTAGGAAAATAATTTCAAATAATTGGTTGTTGTAGCAAACGAAATTGTAGAAAGCACAGGCACCGATCAAGACATTTTACGAACATTTTAAAGAATAAATAGTAAGTGGTAGACGAAAAAATCCATACATAAAATCCTCCAAGGAAAAAATGCTATAAGATAATTAAAGTAACACAGTCATGGTATGTGTCAGATTGGAAGTTGAAATAAAATGATGAATGAAACACTTGATATCAATACATATTACGTAGTCAGAAGGAAAACTATAGTTGTTACCTCCCCAGCAGCCATCAAAAGGTCGCTGCTTCGTCCTTCCTCCTTAGATTGAAACGATACATTGTTGATGTTGAGTTTGGACAGAAAGTTGCCCAAATCCGTCTTGCCTGTGGGTCTCGGCCAAAGTACGCCTGAAACAGACGTAATTGTGAACAAACTTCCAGCTGAGGACCTAAAATGTAAACCTTAATTCCCTCATTACATCCCTTACATCCCAAGGATAAGCTACATCAAACAAGTAAAGGATAAAATAACCGTCACGTCCTATAAAGAGGTCAAAGAAGCAGCACTGGTTAGGAACAAGTGGAGGGAGTTTCATCAGCTGCACCGACAAGAGTCTAAACTCTTAAATGAAGGAGGAGGGTCCCTTATACGTGGTTTAAACGAAGACTACACCAATCTCGCTGTAAAACTACGTCCGTCACTTTTCAAATTCATATCACAGATAGAGATGAACCCACTTTTAAACCAAAGACTATCTTAGTCTCTGTTTTGTCATTATCTGCCGGGCCCTTGGCCTTGGCTGGAGCTTGGTGCAATCTGATGTGGCCGGTCACCAGATTTTAAAACAAAGCGACTGCCATCTGGCTCATAACATACTTCTTGAAGCTCGAGATGTGATATCACGGTACCTCATTAGCAGAGATAGCCCGCTAGGCTTTGAACTTGTGTATAATGTGTGTAAGCAAGTTGTCATATCTAATAGACACACTGTACGACTATGACAAAAAACAGGTGCCGTCATGAGATATGAGCGCACCTTGAATGCCCATTAGACATTTTATGAGACTGTCTATATGTGTGATACGACGCGTACCTATAAAAACATGAGCAGACTTCTTCGAGTGTCGGTTTTAAAGATACCAAAATTGAACCTTATCTTCTATGTTTTATGTATCAATTTTGTATGATTTAAACCAACGCTTGTCGTCGAATTTGACGCTGAGAAACCTTAATAACGCACCAGGATCTCCACTATCGGTACTAGTCCTGTACCGGTCAAGAATTTATGATCGAAACGAGGATAGCACTGTACCATTAGTTTGTTGTTAGAAAAAGTTCGATAATGTAAGTTTATGGAAGTAAAAAAGTTTTTTTCATTTCAAATATTGAAATGATATCAAGGCGAAAACAGCGTGAGATTATAATCCTTAAGCTTTCCTTAGTAAGAAAGGTTTTATTGAACTATTGTATTCCAATCGAATGAGTTTTTTGATTACAAGTCGTCGTGTAGCTAGTAACTACCGAAATCGTCATTATTGCGATTGACTAATTACTTACCATTGGTAGGAGGTGTGTAGATGTAATAAGTGTAAAAATCCAATCTATAGTCTTAAATACCGAAGTGATACTACATTATATAGAGCACTTTCTATAGATACAAAACTAATATTTTATACCAATATTTTGCATAGATAGTTATTATAAATGCAAAGATTCGTTGCTAAGAAAATGTCACGCGCATCCGCAGCATTCATTTCAAATGTAAATTTGATCGCAATGTATTGAATTATATTTAGTAGGCACATCTGTCGATTCTGACTGCCAGTTGAAGTCGAATTCACAGACGAAGCCTAAAGACGTCTGACAACAAGATTAAGCCCAGACACTGATTTACATAGAAAATAAGTTATAAGACGTATGTATAGTGCCTGAGACGGCGATAGACTCACCATCTGTCACGTTGGCAGTTAATTATCTTGTGTGAAAAGTGGGTGTTGTTATTACAACACCTCTGCCTACCCCTTCGGGGAATACAGGCGTATGAATAATTTAGGTAAGGTCAGAATTTAGGTGGTAGCTTTGCGTAATAATCTGGTATCAGTCACAAGCTATTGGAATGTTGATATGATTAGTGAATTAAAATTTGAAGTTTTTCAATTAAACATAAAATAAAAAGAGGTATCGTTTCTATGCTGCTGCTTATAAAATATATATGCTCACGCCTGTATTCCCCGAAGGGGTAGGCAGAGGTGCTGTTATCACAACACCCACTTTTCACCGAATTTGATTAAGTGCCAACGTGACGGATGGTGAGTCTATCGCCGTCTCAGACACTAAACATACGTCATTGAATTACTTCTCAGAAATATGCAAGTTTCCTCACGATGTTTTCCTTCACCGTAAAGCACGTGGTGTGAAATCACTGCTTATAAAAATAACTAAAAGTATTACACCCATGTTTCACCGGGTGCGTTGACACAGATTATAGCTATTTATAAATAAGTTGATCAATATTCTCTCAATGTAGTGTAAGTGTACCTATTACCTAATGTAAGAATGTTACCATCCCCCTCGATATAGGCATCAACCTACTTTTCTAGATTGCAAACACAGTAATCAATTAAATATCAATATCAGTTTAGATCTTATCTTTCGTTTTATTGTTTCCAAACAATACATCGGTACTAGCGCGCAACCATGAGCTCCTATTGCAATGATAGTTCAATTGCGTGACAGATGACAGTGACAGATTTATGCGTCATAATAATATAGCTACTTTAATCTCATAGTATGATTCAAACTATTATGGCAATTAGTGGTCATGGTCCTGAATATTGGTGCAATGGAATGACATAAGTAACTAGTCTTGATACAATATTATCTTCTACTAAGTTACGTAATTTTTTAGGCTATATTTCCGTTTTATGGGGTAAAGCTATCTCTATAATATGAAGTTTCGGTCGAAAGTTCGCTAAGATTCTTCTACGGTTCTTACTGGTTCTAAAATAACGACCGAGCATGGTTCGCAAGAAAATTCTATGACGTTTATATGTTCTTAATTTACATTAATAAATTTATTTTAGTATAGAAATTATGAGTACGATAAAAACAAAACTTTACGAAAACTTCGCTTAATTTTTGTTCGTTTGCGCAGTTTCGTTCTCGGATAAAGGAGTAGACCCCCAGTCATGATAATAATTAGTTAGATCGCTTGTTTTCTTAAACATGTTCATCCTCAACTGACAACTACATACATATTCTTGCGTCTCACAACTCCCACTCCGAAGATCATTAAGTGTGGGACGGATATTGCGTCTATTACCGCCCCAGGCACTATACACTCGTCTTTTAATTTCTTGTCAGGTATATGTAGATTTCCTCACGATGTTTTCCTTCACCGTAAAGCACGTGGTGTGAAATCACTGCCTATAAGTTATTAGGTACAGGACAGGCCCCGGTGGGATTCGAACTTGCGTCGCTTCCATAGCACCATGGCTCTCTGACAATTATACCTTATTTGAATGGTAAGCACTTACCATAGTCGTCGCAGAACATTTTACAAGCCTCCAAACTGAGTACAGGGTCCTCGTTTTGGGGCTCATTGCGTATTTTGACACATTTTCTGTCTTCGCAGGACCATCTCCACGGTGGCTGCTCTTCGGCTGTCGTCACACTGAAGAAAAGTAGTAATATTATACCGAAAAGTATAAATATAAATATATATATTAAATAGCTATGTCCGTCGGTTTCACCAGGGAAGACTTAATTCCATGTGTGGTTTTATTTAGGGATAAGTAACCTTCTTTTAAATGAAAAAGATCGTTTATTTCCCTCCCTTAGCTCGATACAATTAAAAGCGTAGGATTAATGCGACTCGTCATTACTTAGGTACGATCTAACATCTTCGGCGATCCTAATTATGACTTAGTTAGGTAAATAATTTAATTTAATACACTTCAAGTTCTATCTTTCTAATCACGGTGATTGTTACCAAACTCCTCAGAAACGGCTGAACCGATTCGTACCTACAGCAGATGTACAAGCCAAGTATGTAGGTTTGAGTAGTAGTGTATAACTATGCCGATAGATGGGGCTAATTATATTCTGAATCACGCTATAGAGATTCTCTACGGTATACGTATATACTAAGTCTCGCTGTATAATAAAAAAACTTTCATCTCATTGGTATATCGTATTTTATTTGATCCCAAGTACCTACTCGAAGGCCAGAGCATTGAGTTTGTTCAGTAGATTAGTAGGGTAGGTCTAAGAATCGGACAACATCTATTTTTCATACCCCCTGATCACCCCAAATATGTATTTGTCAAAACAACGTTTGCCAGGCACAGCTGATTCAATAATACATACTTATAATTTAATGTTACCTAAACTGCAAGTTCTATTTAAAACGAAACGGATACTACCGCGTTATTCTGTGTGTTTCAAAGATATGAAATTTAACTTTATCACCTATGTATTGTGTATCAATTTCGTATGATTGAAACCGACACTCGACGTCGAGTTTGACACTGAGAAATGTTACAGAATAACGCGGCTGATTGCAACTGGGATCAATAAAGACACTAGATAATTATATCAACAAAAAAGTCGCAGACACTTTTGACTGCTTCAAAATTATCAGGGGCATAGAGAGCATCGACTATCTAACTATCTAATGTAGTCTTCTTTTTTTCTTCTTTGAGATGTCTGGATGATAGAACAATGGAAGCGATAATATTATGTCATTGTAACTCGAGTTCAAATATTATAACAATGGTCACTTATAAAGATAATAGGCGTGGGTGTATATCCGTTCCATTTCCATATGTCATAATGTTATGTTATATTGATGCGAAGAACCGTGGTGGCCTTGGGGTTTGAGTAGTCGCCTGCTACGCAAATGACGCAAGTTCGAATCTCAGCGGCGCCTGTACCAATGAGTTTCTCTAAAAACTTATGTAGTGCTTTTGACACCATGTGCTTTACAGTGAAGGAAAACATCGTGAGGAAACCTGCATATGTCTGAGAAGTAATTCAATGACGTATGTATAGTGTCTGAGATGGCGATAGACTCACCATCTATCACATCACATAATCATCTTCGGTGAAAAGAGGGTGTTGTGATTATAGCACCTCTGCCTACCCCTTCGGGGAATACAGGCGTGAGTATATGTTTGTATGTAGAATATAGATGCTGAAAGTGGCAGAGAGCATCTGGGTTTAAATGTGCTAGGATGTGGTGCATACACCAAGTACCATCCTTCGAGCCAAAGAAGAAACGAACAGACAGACAAATGCACAAGTAAGAGTCGTCGACTCGATGACCTTTTTAGTATTAATGAGACAAAGATTTCTGAAGAGGTTAGCAAAAGTGTTACAGCACCCACTTATCTAGTTTGATAATAGATTTCAAAGTGACAAATGGTGAGGCTATTTAGTCATCTCAGATAGTTAACATTATACGCAGGTATAACCATGGGCTCAGCTTGTATTATCATTGCTTAGGAACAATAAACTAGAACTACTTAGCTATAATGGGACATCGATCGACCCAATCAAATTATGGTCGATCGGCAATGAACCGGTCGTTGTCAATTAATATCTGATAGAATAATGAACCGGTTAGAATTATTATTGTTTTGAGACTATTATTTTGTAATTAAACTAGAATATCTGCTTGGTTTGTCATTGTAGAATGAAGTGAATTGACTAAAGTTTGCACGATAATTTAATCCCGCTAACGCCGTAAAGACACCGTATTGGTGATATTGTATGCGAGCCATGACTATTCAATACATTTTAAATACAGAGGGATACCTATACTAATCGTTTAGGCAGCGTGTATTAAGAACTTCTTAGCTTTGACGTTTAATTTTACGGTACCAAAATGAAACGTCAAAGCGCAAAAGTTTAATATTCTCTGCTAAACCGATGATGGCAGGCCCTTTGGTGGAAACAGGATACGTACTTCCTTATGTTTAGTTTTTCAACCCTTTAATGAATTTGCACAGTCTATAAAAATGCTCGTGCAGAGACAGTAGTTATGTAGTGAATAAAATATGGAATATATTGTGCTCAAGGTATTGTGTTACAAAATGTCAATGTTGTGTCAACGCTCCGAGCGTGCCCAGCCGCATTATTCTGTAAGGTTTCTCAGCGTCGAACTCGACGACGAACGTTGGTTTCAATCATAGGAAATTAATACATTCAAGACACAAGACACTCGACCCCGAATGCGTCGCTGAGAAACTTACGCGGCGAAATTGAACTTGGACTATCGAATAACGCAGCAGAATCCTTGTTGGTAGTAGATAATTTCCAATCTACTTTGGATTGGAAGCTTATTTGGCGGGTGACTTTCCGCAGGGCCTCCCAGTTCTAACCCTAACAGTACCACTAAAGAACTTGTCAACATCGCACGAGCACACACAATCGACTGCTACTACTTGTTGCTTAATGCTTATAAAAAGTATGAATATAGAATAGGGCTAATTACTTACCATGTTGTTAATATTAATAAACAGGCGGAATAGAGAGGTAATCTGTGCAGCCACATTGTGATCTGTAACAAAATAATAATAACATCAATACAATTTAACTGGATATATATTTCTCCATACATTCATCCTGCCCTTATATTTTATCTCCGGTGCATACTAACATGCAGCTGATACGAATAAAAAAGATCCTACATAAGGATACCTACTTGTTCTTAAATAAAACGAAAAGTCAAATCCACTTAAGAGCGATAAGCTTTATTACATTTTGAATTAAATGGATTATTTACGGCCACCTTAAAATTGGTGATTAACAGCTAAGGTGACGTAATCACATAATTGGATAACTCAAAGGATTCAGATACATTGTGCATAATTACGTGCTTGCGACATCTCCGTATGTGTATATGTACTATAATTTTAGGAGAGATACAGTATAGTTATATGCATTCTCCCAATCCTCACCTACGGTGCTCAGACTTGGTCTTTGACAGACTATCAAAAATCCAGACTAGGGGTCTGCCAGCGAGCCATGGAACGTAGTATAATGGGAGTCAGATTAACAGACCGCATTCGAAATAGTACACTACGTTCCAAAACACAAATCTCCGATGTTGGTCATCAAGCTGCTAAACTGAAATGGGACTGGGCTGGGCACGTGTGTCGCATGTCAGACGAACTGTGGGCTAAACAAACCACACGATGGACTCCTCCGAATGCAACGCGTAGACGTGGCAGGCCGAGAAAAAGATGGCAGGACGAACTCGCCGCTTACCTCAAAAACTGTCCAGAGATAGCCCTGGATCGGAAGGGTTGGTAAGAGGGAAGGGATGCCTTTGCCCAGCAGTGGGACACATCGGGCCTAAATAAATATATAATAATAATAAATACAGTATAGAAGGAGACAAAACTGAAAGACGGACTCTACTCTGAACAACAAACAAACCACGTGATCCTGCCGCGTCACAGGAACGAAATTGAACTTTATTCTCTATATATAATGTATCGTCGTCGTGGAGTTACATAGCTACTTCAATAATATAATTTTATGTTACCTAAACTTCAAGTTCTATTTGAAACGTAACGGATTCTACCGCATTATTCTCAAAGGTTCTTCAGCGGCGGTTTCAAAGATACGAAGTTGAACTTGTCGCCTATGTTTCATGTATCAATTATATTCGATAGTCGAAATATTGTTATAATATGTGTAAATGTTGGATGTATGTCTGTTACTACTTCGCACAAAAACTAACGTGGTCTATGAATTATAGCTTCAAAATCAAACCACCCTTTCTTACAGGCAAATAAATCAAATCCAAACAATCATTGCCATAATATTAGAAAGCGTCGAACCGAACGGCCAACCTTCAATGCCAAGGTACCTACTATTTACTATCACTGTATGCTGTAACACTTGTGAGAATAAATTACTTGGATAACTGGTATGCTAACATTATAGATAAAATTAAATAAGCAAACAGATGTTTTAAAAAGCTATAAATTATAGGCTAATTTATTTCCCTCTTTCTTCGTACACCTATGTATCTATCTTATACCTTTCAAAGAGCAATTCATTCTATTAGTTAGTGTGTGACAGGGGCAAATAATTGATCTAACTAGGTTTTTTTTATGGAAAGCATAGCTTTGACCATGTTTTCAGGCACTGAAAAACTCATAAAATATCATTACAATACGACGGTAAATTTCGCCGACATCTGTCAAGATACGATACAGATAGAAACTTACACTAGTCCAGCCGCATTATTATACAAAGATACTACATTGAACTTTAACGTCTATGTATTATGTATCAATTTCCGACGGTTGAAACCGATACTCGACGTTGACTTCGACGCTGAGAAACCATATGGAATAACACGGCTGGTAAAATACCCAAAATGTAGAGCTTTCGTAATCAAGACCTCAGAATTATTAACACTTTATCACTGTCTACCAAAATATTTACTAAATGCATTGTCAGAGTCGGTAGTTTGTCAGCTAAAGTATATGCTTATATAAGCATACATACTATCGTAACCCGTTTACAAGGATAATCAATAACCTGGGTAAACCTGTGTCAGACTCCGTATCGACGAAAGGACTCGAAATGGCAATGAACTTTTAAGTCACCAGCGAATGATCCGTCAACAATATTGCAAGAGCTCATCCATCACATCGAAACGGCTGATCTAGGGGCCAACTATGATCGTTTAAGCAGCGGGTATTAATAACTTCTTAGCTTTGACGTTTAATTTTATAGTAATAAAATTAAACTCAGAAGTTCTTAATACGCTCTCAAACCGATGACGCAAGGAGTGGCGGAATTAAATCGGAAACGAATTATAATTTGATGATGCCCTAAATAGAATAAACCTTTCCCTTATGTGCAGTAAAGCAACATCCAAGATCTAAAGGTCCCTAATTTTATAGGCATTTCAAATACTTTCATGGCCATTACGTAGATTTGCCCACTTAATGAAGTAATCGAGCGATCATTTCATGAAATGATCAAACAATTTTTTGGCCACATAATTATAAAACTTGGGCAGATTTGATTAGAAATCGCGAGGCTACTTCATGAAATGATCAAAATTTTCATTTAATGGGCAACATTATTATTTAAATTTTCATATTGTAAAATTTCACGTCATTCTTGCATGAAAGAGTTAATAATATATTAGTAGGATAGTAGGATAAGTTTAAATTTTGTACAAATATACAAGGCGCTAGAAATGATCAAATACATTTTGTAATTTTTTTATCATTCTGTATGTTGAGTCCGCTAAATGAGGAGCTCGTGGCACAGTTGCTATTGCGCATAACATTCGATCAGCGAAGTTAAGCAACCCTAACCCTAACCAGTAATTGGACGGGTGACCGCTCGAGTTCCCTCCGTGCCTCGGAGAGCACGTTAAGCCGTCGGTTCCTATTGCCAATTTGTCATCTTTGGCAATCGTTACAGGTCGGTCAGAGACCTAAAATAGTCTGACAACTGGTTTAACCCAGATCACAGATTTACCTCGTTAAAGGGGTTACGAAGGTCAGATGGCAGTCGCTTCGTATAAAAATCAAGTGATCAGCCACATCGGGTTGAATCAAGTGCCGACCCCAACAATGTATGGGATTAAGGCCAGGGAGATGTTGAGTCAGCTAAATCCACTGGATGGATTTGAATCAAACTCGGTCCTCCTTAAACTGTATCCCCATTAAACACCAACCACTGCTCTCTTATATACTTACTATTTATTTTATTTTAAAATTGACGTGTGTGTTAAAATGTGCGCTTCAAAGTCGCAGCTCTATATAAGTGGATACCGGTTGATATACTTAAATGTATTTTATATGTCTTGCATATGTCATATAAAAAATAATACCTAAAATAAACCGGATCCTATAATAGGTATTATACCTAATCCTGCGACTTCACCGACGTTGACTGTTGTTATCACAGTCATCCGAAACCTAGGTAAATACATGAAGATATTACCTAAGATATCTTCACAATAATGATGTTGCTAAGGACTTATTTATAATACAATTTAATAATAAATACCTAATATAGGAGTATAGATTAACCAGATTTTATATTAGATTTAAGTATATCTTGAAAGTCGGTTATTGAAGTTCGCACCATAAGAACCACACTGATATTTATGGCAACGTGCATACATATTAACAGGTAATTTTATTCTTGCTCTATTCATAAAGTATATTTTATTTCTTAATTAGCTCCTATATTATCTTATCCTAACTCCCAGTACTTTCGTTGCGCTAGTAGCCTTAGGTAGGTATAAAGCTAACTTAAAAAGAAACTGATGTTCGGGTTTCTACTCGATATTAACAAAAATACGCACCAGCCAAACGTCCACTCAGAATCACGAGTACCACTTCACTACCGGCTCCCGCCTGAGCACCGATACAACCGATAAAAATTGTCAAAACGTTTTCCCGCTCACGCACACGATATGTGAGTCAAACTTGTTTATATTATGACTTTCAGTGCAGTTTTGTTATTGGCATTAGTCAATGTTGATTAAAATATTATAATATTTAAATTTAAGCAGATGTACCTATAGCTTCAATGTGACTAGTGAAGTCGAGGTGAAGTCAATTCTCACATGCATACAGATTTGATAGACGATCTTGACCACTTGTCTTGCAATAACAGGATAAACTCGCTCGCACGCTCCCTAATGTGATCATTTTGCTTACTCTCCTTAAAACCTAGGTACTTAGCTGCATACTTATGTCACACTTAACTAAGACTTTATAACAGTATAGTAAGAACTAAGCAGTATAATCCAATGATCGTAGTCTGCGCCAAAAGAAAAAACTATTACGAAATTTTTTTTATTTACCTAACATAAAATTATACGTGAAACTGACATAAGATTAATGACAGCACTGTGACAGACAAGACAATTGACATGTGACAAGAAAAAGCTATTAGCGAAAGTGCTATTGATAATCGCTTTGATTTACTTCCTTGCGAAAATTCAAGAGCGTTTGTTGACAATAAATGCAGTTTTACCATGATATTATAAATTGTGAACTTACAGTTTGGAGTATACGTGTGTAATAACGTAGACAATGGATCCGGCTCTACTTCGGGAACGCGAAGCGTTTAAGAAAAGGGCACTTGCAACACCAACGTACGTTACATGCCCCCATGGGCTCTGTTGATTGACTAGCTAGCTACCAGCCGTGGCTTGCGTATATAACTTTCTCTCGCTCCCACACGCTCCCTCATTTTCAACTTGTCCTTATTATCACACCAATAATTATATCAAATTCATGAGTTCATGTGGTTTTGTTTGGATAATTTAAAATTATACTTCATAGCAGCCTGGGCTAATTATTTACAAAATCAATGTTAGAAAAAACACAACTCATAAATAAATACAATATTAATTAAGTAAAATTCGATAACTTTTACGAATTTTCAGAGTAGAAAAGAAAAAGAGAGATGACTCCCAATTCAAAGATGACACCAAGAAGAAATCCAAATCATCAAGCTCGGTCAGCTCTGCACCGAAGCTTGATGCCTCTAAGTGAGTACCTTCATAAGTTTTCTATTTACATTCCCAACTTTACCCATAATGGCCTCCATTTTCTTCATCCATATTGAATTACAATTTTCCATACCTATTCCAGCTATAAAACGATGACGGGCAGCTCTTCGTACCGTTTTGGAGTGCTGGCCCGTATTGTGAGACACATGAGAGCGAGACACCAAGAAGGAGACGACCATCCTCTCACTTTAGATGAAGTTCTAGATGAAACAAATCAGTTGGACGTTGGCAACAAAGTCAAACAGGTATGCTGCCGTGCCATAGCTAAAATGCCATTATTCAACACCTGGTTGATTTTTTACACTGGATGCACACAAATACATTAAGTATACAAAAAGCAAGGGGAAACTACTGCACAGTACCCCCAACTCATGTAACTGATGCCAATGGAAATAGAAATTGTATTGGTTACACTATTGGTTGACAAGAGTCGGACTCTTAATAAAACTTACTGGATCCCCCATCAAAAAAGTTTGCCACTGATATGATATGGGATGGTCTATCAGAAGTCCCCAAACTTATCTTGTTGACCATTTGACATGTTTTCCGTCAGTATCACTGTATGTTATAATAAAGTAGTCATTTTGATCAATTTGATTCAATTGGACAACTTTCAATATTCTATGTGTACTTTTTCCTTCCAGTGGCTGCAAACAGAAGCTCTACAGAATAATCCAAAAATAGAGTGCACACCTGATGGAAAATATATTTTCAAACCTGTATATAAAATTAAAGATAAGAAGTCTTTACTGAGGTGAGTTCTTAAAAAAATCAGCCTGTTTTATTAACCTTGTCTCAAAATAGCAATTGAACATCACTAGCTGTGCCCCACAGTTTTAACCTCATAAAGTTAATTTCATGGGTGACCGGTGAACCTTTAACCGTTTTTAAATAAAATTCGTAATATTACCTATCTGCCAGTGAAAGCCCCGTTAAAATCGGTCTAGCCTTTTCAGAGATTAGCCGGACCAAACAGACAGAGGAAAAACTTAAAAATTGGTTTTCTATGTCAGTATTGTGTATACTTTTATATTCATTTAGTCAAAAGATGTAATTTTATTTATCTGTATAGAATGTGTATAGAGTATAGATAATGTCCTTTTCAGATTATTAAAACAACAAGATTTAAAAGGCTTAGGAGGTATATTATTAGAGGATGTACAGGAATCACTACCACACTGCGAAAGGGCCCTTAAAAATTTAGCTCAAGAAATTTTGTACATAACAAGGTCTACAGATAAGAAAAAAATATTGTTTTACAATGACAAAACTGCCACTATGGATGTGAGTATTTAATGTTGATTACATCAAATCATTGCCCGTGATAGGCGATGATAAGTTGAAATATGTTTTGTCTCTCTCCAGTATGGTGATATTTTGTGAGATGGACACTCATATATTCTGCTGTGCCTCTAGAGAGTACAGATTAGGAGAATATTGGCAAACTCATAATAGTACACACTCAGTACAAGTGTCTGAGTGTTCTTAAAACCGCCGCAACACGTCATCGTGTTGATGTTAACGCAGATTTGTATGGGATCAAACAGCGCCATCTGTCGGCCCATAGATGGCACTATCCGTATGGGGGTAGTGGAAACTCACTAGGCCCTGTTCTAGGAGATGGAATAAAGAGTGCCAGTTCCATTGTCTTGCAAACCTCTGTGGCTTTCTCAACTCTTACATATTGGTATCCTACTATCGCCATCAGTATCTTACTATGTAATGAAATGTACATGATGCCAGCTGAGTTTCTTGGCGGTTCTTGTCAGAAGGCTAGTTTCCGAACCGGTGCTCAATTCTTTGATATTCATAGGTGAATAAACTGAATAAATCATTTTCATTTTCAGTAGTACTCATACTTTTTAACCTATTTATAATATCAGGTTGATGAAGAATTCGTCAAGCTGTGGCGAGCGACGGCCGTGGATGCAATGGATGACGCCAAGATTGAGGAGTACTTGGAGAAGCAAGGCATCAAATCAATGCAGGACCATGGACTCAGGAAACCTATGGTGCCTAAGAGAAAGAAAGCATCCCAGAAACGACGTCAGTTCAAGAAACCCAGAGACAATGAACATTTGGCAGATGTTCTCGAGACATATGAAGATAATACATTGACGCAGAAGGGTGTTAGTATAAAATAAATGTTTAAGTAGGTACTGCTATAGTTTTACTACAATCTAGTTATCATACGATAGCTCACCATATCACCATACTGCAGATTACTAGTTTTATTTAAGCTAAAGTGAGTTCAATGCCCGCTTCCCTAGTGCGAGTTTTCTTAAAATCGCCGTTTGGAAGCTCCCGGATCTCAAGTATAATTATTAAAGAAACTAAAATGCGACCTCATAATGTTAATTACGTAATCTTGCAAGAAGTCAAAATCAAACATAAACCAAGTAAGAACAGTGGGGAAGTAAGTTACTACATGTGACTATTAACCCCCTTAGATTGCGATATTTTTGAAGTATTTTGATGGTAATGCCATCTCTGATTTTTAATATTGCTTTGAAATTGTTGATGAAGAAATATGATTTAAATGTTCAAATGATAAAATAAATATGCTCACGCCATCCCAGAAGGATCCCCGAAGGGGTAAGCAGAGGTGTTGGAAAAACACCCACATTTCACCGAATATAATCAATATAATAATTATTCAAACGATAATAAAAGAGAATTTAACTTGTATAAATAACATTATATTATTATTCACTCACATTGTCACTCACTCAATAACATCATTTCGTGAACATAACAATCAAGATGGCTTTGACAAAACTTATGGCAAATATGACATCAGGGTTTTTATAACGATTCTGCATTTCCACAACTTATTAAGCAAAAGATTATAAAATGCCTTCCTGTCTTGATCCTTGTAAAAGATATCCTGGTACCAGAAAGATGAGACATTGTATAATCCTTGATATCCAACAAGATATATACATTTAGTGATGGAAAGCAATAAGGTTATTTAGCACAAACGAGAACTCTATGACCGCTTGCTAGCCGATGCCAGGCACCAACCATTTTGAACTCTTATGTCAACTCATGAAAACGGAAATGTGTGTCAGTCAAAAATATATACAATATACATACATATGCTCACGCCTGTATTCTCCGAAGGGGCAGGCAGAGGTAAATAACATGTCCCAATTTTCACCGAACATGATTAAGTGCCAACGTGACAGATGGTGAGTCTATCGCCGTCACAGGCACTATACATACGTCTATGAATTACATCTCAGACATATGCAGGATTCTTCACAATATTTTCCTTCACCGTAAAGCACTTGGTGTGAAATCACTGCACATAAACTTGCTTCGCTTGCGTAGCAGGCAACTGTTCAAACCTCACGGCCCTATATACAATATCTATTATTATTATTATTTATTATTATTAGCCTGTCGTGTCCCACTGCTGGGCTAAGGTCTCCCTTCCGCTTTTCCAACTTTCTGTGTCCTCAGCAGTCCTCTCCCAATCGCTCCTGAAAGCATCAAACTCATCCTGCCATCTCATACAATATCTAATTAAATATCTAGTCTAGTCTTTATATTTGAACTTACTTAATAACTAGTCCTTGTATTTGAACTTCGCTCAAAGCTGTCACCACTTCAGTATGTCATAGGATGCTTCCACTACCCCTACTGGGTAAATCATCTAAAGAAAATGTTTTACTTGGTCTTTTGTTATGAATAACACAGAACGGAATAACGAGGTTTTCACTTCCAGTAGGATTTATTGTTGAACAATAAGATATTGATTGAGCTGACTTATGTTCTATCACTTGTCTTTATGTGTGCATTCTTCACATCATTAATCTTCTCCTCTGCATGCTTGATGGCATCGAACACCATGCCCTGCTGAACTTTTCGTAATATTTGCTGATCGTGGAATGGGTGGTTGTGTGCGTAACATCTAAAACAATATGTTATCGATCAGACTCCTTGGCACAATGGTTGGTTAATATGTGACTATGAAAATTATATATTACTGCCTGGTCTTAATGCTTAAAGCAGCTTAGGCTGTGTGTTTAAATTTATTGTAGCATTCAAGAAGGCCAGGACCTATTTTGCTGCTGGCCTTCGACAATTAAAATTAAGAATAAGTTTTGAATTTCAAATAGATTTTCTTTGGTTTTAACTTCACTTTTGATTATTGCTCTTGTTAATGAATTCATATATTGTTCTTGAAAATATAAGGTTATTGTATTTATCTGAATATTATCGTTTTCTAAAACATTGTTTTTAGTATCAAAGTCAAAGTCAAAAGTATCTTTATTCGATTAGACTTTTTACAAAGTACTTTCAAATCGTCAGAATGACATAATTATACAGGATTATACATACTACCGCCAGGTTCGGAAGGTTGCTTTTACTGAGAAGAACCTGGCAAGAAACTCAGTAATTACTCTTTTCAAAAATATTATACAATTTAAATAATTTGAATACAAAATAAATAATTTGAAAAATCCGTGAGCTCACGGACAATGTTCCAATGCACAAATGTCGATAAAAATTAACATAACTAAAAATCTAGTACATCTACTTATAACATCTACCTACACAATAAACACAAAGAAAAAATATTGTTTTGAATAAGCTTAGGGTTTATTCACTGTGGTAAGGCACTTATGAACGTCAATGAATTGGCCTTATACATTCAGGACGTACCTTTGTTAATTCTTAAATAATATTGTCATTAGATATAGTAAATAACATTTATTTTGTAATTTCCCAAAAACTGCAATCTCGGAAATTACAGTCAAATTGTGCAATTTTTAACAACAACGGTAAACCATTCTGACTATTAGAGTTATGCCATTGAAGTTTTATTTAAGTTGTTCATAATTATGGGCACTAACAAAACTTATTAAATCTGTAATTACATACATATGCTCACGCCTGTATTCCCCGAAGCGGTAGGCAGAGGGGTTGTAATCACAGCACCCACTTTTCACTGAAGATGATTAAGTGCCAACGTGACAGATGGTGAGTCCATCGCCGTCTCACACACTTTACATACGTCATTGAATTACTTCTCAGAAATATGCAGGTTTCCTCACGATGTTTTCCTTCACCGTGGTGTGAAATCACTGTACATAGGTTTTTTAGAAAAACTCATTGGTACAGGCCCCGCTGGGATTCGAACTTGCGTCGGTTTCGTAGCAGGCGACTGCTCAAACCTCAAGGCCACCACGGCTCTGTAATTAGGGTTTATAAAACCTACCTTTTAGGAACATTATCAGCGGAAGTGATGATGGTGGCTTTACATTTGGTGCTCTTGTACGATATGCATTGCCAGCGACGGAACCTGCCGCCTCGGCCTATATACCGCGAGCGATAGATGAATCTGTTCAACACCAACATCACGTTGCCGTAACTAGATACTGTGTACTGTAACGTTGCTTCTGGAAACCATTTGAGGTCACAATAAATAAGTAATACACATTACGACTAGCGGACCCGACAGACGTTGTCCTGCATACCGACTGCAGCGCCATCTGCCGGGATTACCTGAATTGTGAATCTAAACCATCCAGGGCGCCAACCATTCATTCAAATTGGTCCAGCCCTCTAGGAGTTCAGTGACATACACACGTAAAGTAGAATCCCTACTAATATTACAAATGCGAAAGTAACTCTGTTTGTCTGTCTTCCCGCTTAAACCTCTCAACCGATTTTGATAAAATTTGGCACAGACAATCTTTACCTTTTAGTGCGGAAAAAAGTATTATATAAAACTAAATCTACGCGGGTGAAACCGCGGGGCACAGTTAGTTATATATAAAGATAAGCAACCATCACCACACTATTATAATGTGACTTTTTTAAATAGTGATCTGGTATTTACAGAATCTGCCCTTTGCTGCCAGTCTTTTTGACGTAACCCCTAGAGGCACACATTTGGGCAATTTATAATTACTTCTTTGTATTTATAAACTTGTTTCCCATAATATTATACATTTTAAATGACAGGTTATCATTTAATCACTCACTTTTTAGACTACTTTCAGGAGTTGGAATTTTAATTGGGTCTGAAACTATTGTCTCGTCATATTTAACGTTGTCATCATTATCTATTGATATGTCGAATACAGGCACCAACGAGTCTCTGTAAAGTAATTTTTTTTATATTTATAACAAAGTAAATAATACTACCAGTACATACATCTCTATATACACAAAAAGATCTGCTCGATTGTTATTCACAAGCACTTTCAGCAGGCATACTATAAACCCTGAGAAATAGGGCCTAGTGCGAGTTCTTCACTGCCGCCGTCACAAGTCACCGCGCTGACGTAACCGCAGATTTGTATAGGATCGAAACAGCGACATCTGTCGGCCCAAAGATGGCGCTATTGTGATCCCATACAAATTTGCATTTACACCAACGCGATGCCTCGAGACGGCAATTTTAAGAAAACTCGCATAAAAATCATTCAATGCACTCTAGAAAATTTTGCAAATCTATTATCTGAAACATTTAAACTTATTTCGAAAGGATTATAAAAAATAATTTAAGACTTGTATAAAAAACACTAGGACACCGTCACGAGTTTCGAGCGCTCATTAAAAATAGTTACGCGCCTTACAAGACCCCAAAAAATTACAGCTACACTATTAAGGCTAGCATGCTGAAAGCACGTGGCGCCAGGTATTGTATTAAAATTATAATTATAATCATAAAACAATAAAAGTTATTTGTTTCAACAATACTCACTCCTTTTCAAACTCATTTGTATGCAATGGTTTATTTTTACTTTTTTCCATTCTTCCTGTTGTTGTTTCATTTAGCGATTCGGGACAACTGGCTGGTTTCATCAGTACTGTGTTACTTAAGTTCTGTAATAAATAATGTGTCACCAATAGTATTATGATTTTCGTACATTATCCTTGCCTTTTGCAGTTGGCAGAACGACTGCATATTTTTAATAGTCATTTTTATGAATTGAAAGAAATATGTAGCCGTGGTGGCCTCGGGGTTTGAGCAGTCGCCTGCTACGCAAGCAATGCAAGTTCGAATCCCAGCGGGGCCTGTACCAATGAGTTTTTCTAAAAAACTTATGTACAGTGATTTCACACCACGTGCTTATGGTGAAGGAAAACATCGTGAGGAAATCTGCATATTTCTGAGACGTAATTCAAAGACGTATGTATAGTGCCTGAGACGGCGATAGTCTCACCATCTGTCACGTTGGCACTTAATCAAATTCGGTGAAAAGTGGGTGTTGTGATAACAAACCTCTGCCTACCCCTTCGGGGAATACAGGCGTGAGCATATGTATGTAAAGAAATATGTTGAGATGGTTTGGTCATATCGACAGGATGAGTGAACGAAACAAATTTATAGAACGAATGTGAGCGGAAGTGTCGGTAGAGGGCGTCCAAGGAAGAACTTCTATGGCCAAATAAATAGTATTTTTCAGAAAGGTCAAATTCGGAGCACTCTTATCCGCAGGAAGTGCATAAGGAGATGCATTAATGTGGATGGAGCGAAAGAAGTATGTAAGGATTGTAGCTTGTGGCTAATGTTGGTCTCTGCCTACCCCCATGGGATACAGGCGTCAGAATATGTATGTATGTATGAATTAACCTGGTCATAATTCTTTTTTGAGCTAAACATCATATTGGAGTTCAAACATACCATGTCATTGAGGCCCCTTATGTGCAACGCCTTGGCAGCCATCAGCAGCTCATCAATATCCTCCTTTTGCACTATGACTTCCCCACTGTAAATGTATTCCAACAACAAACATAGTGTCTTGTATGATATTTGCTGAAAGATTTTTTAAATATTTACTGTATGTATCTATTCAATATTATTTAGAATCCTGTCTGCCTCTAACATACAAGTGCAAGTGCATAATCAAAAATATAGAAGTAATTTTTAAGAAAAAACATTAATTATTGATAATAATAATGATCTAACTAAATTATTACAACACAGGAGATATTACAGTGCAGTGTATGCGCAAACACAGACGCACTCTTTATTCCCTCACTCTCATAGTCCGATGTGACGGCAATCTAACATGACAAACTAACACTTACTTACATTGAGAAAGACTATAGGATGAGAGCAGTGTGTGGACGTGATAATGTCCTTAATATACGGACTGGCCAGAGACATCACTAGCTGGTGCACCTTCACATGGTAGCCGTCCGCTGCCACCGTCATGTCCACAAACTCCCCATTCTAATGAAATGGACAATGTTACTATTACAGCAGTAAATATCATTACTTAACATATCGGCTTACTAAAGAGTAATAAATCCATTATATTAACCCACATTGGGCACCAATTGTTTTGGATATTCCAACCAAAAAATATGGAATAAAAGAGTTTACACAGTTTTTTCACTTTAATACCCAAAGTGAGCACCGCACAAACATTACACGACTTCTTCTAGAACGAAATAAAAACAAAAAAATAAAATACATTTGAGTTTGCATCTACACATTTTATAAATAAATCCATAGATGGCGCCAGGCGGCGCTACGCCCTGCATTATAAAAATGTATGCTGCTGGGACTATGAGTTGAACTTTTTGTTCTCCAGGGGCTCAACTATGAGCTCTTATTGTAACGTTAGTTCAGCTGTGCGACAGAGACACACTTATACATGTCATATACATCTGTCTCATAATAAGAGTAAAACTATCATGGCAATAAGAGGTTATGATAAGGCCCCAGGAGTATGGTCATGTTTTCATATTTATGGCCCTTTCTTATTTACTCTTCACCATAGTTTTTTGATTGGTACAATTTGCATCCATCATTGGATCATTCTCAAAAGGCTTGCGCCTTTGATTCAGACTGCTTCGACTTCTTGTTAGGCATGGCCTTGAAAGACTTAAATCCTCTCAATCATTAAATTTTCTCTTATTAAAGGGGAATAAATAGTAAATAGTGGGAACACAAGTGGGACATATGTATTGACAAGCATCAAAATGCATGCATGCAGCATACTTTCATGGTACATGCAGTTCATGTACCATGAAAGTATTCATATCCTGGCTATAAATATTTAATATTAAATTTATCTTTTCTTTCTCCTATCATATCACATATACAGATGGCAAGCGAGCCTGAGGTGTTTTATTTGGTCTGTCTATCTGTAGGAGTACAGATAGACAGACCAAATAAAACACTCCAGATCACCGAGGTTAAGCTGTGTCTTCAGGGCCACGACGGACAGAAGCCGATGGAAGCAAATAGTTCACTCCAAGTGTGGACCACTTGTTGATGACCACGATCCTCAGTCATGAGGGAACAACTAGAGAGAGATCATATCACTATGATTGTGATGTACAATAGGCGATTGTCACAAAGGTTGGTAGAACCAAGAATTACCTGCTGCAGGGCACTTAAACCACTACATATATTGTTTTGGTAAGAATTCCACGATAATGAGAACTGACTTTGAGGCATTTTCAGTTTTCACTACCCTGCCGTGCTACTCTGAAATATTTTTTTTTATGATGCATTAAGTATACATAAAATAGGTATATTATTCAGTACCAATTATGGTTGTAATATCATAACCGATACAAATTAAAGTAATGTAATTGTAAATTACTGTGGTGAGGTAAAATATCGCAATTTAATAAATAAATAAACAATAAAACTATTCCATTAATTTATTATTTAATGACGTGCGTGACTGACAGCACAAATCAAGTGACATCAATAGTGACAATTGACAGTTGACATTTAAAGTTTTTAGTTACGTTCCCTCAACTCACACCATTCTGACTACTGGGACTTGTTTAGTTTTTGTAACTCGAGTATTAAACAAATCACCCATTATACATCGTTTTTCTACGATTTATTGAATACTGTGAATAATGGTAAATACCAAATTTTGTCTGTCATGGGCCACATATCAAAATAATATATGCAAGGGTCTAGGTTCCTTGCAGCAGGTAAAATTACACAATTCTTTCTTACTTCTATTCTATATCCATGTACTTGGCGGTGATCCGATTATTTTTTAAATATTAAGCAATAGTAAAAAATATTGTTATAGTAAATAATAATATATAAGAATAATAAATAGTGAAAGTAATAACTTATAGAAAAAAGCAATACTTTTTACTATTACTTATTATTAAAAAAATACCGTACATGGACTAAATTATTAATTTTTTTTTTAAATCAGTATTTTTTTATGATTGCTTAGAATGGTGAATTGGTGGACATGACGCTGGCAGCTGATGGCTACCATGTGAAGGTGCATCAACTAGTGATGTCGCTCATGAGCCCCTACATCAAGAATTTAATATCTACAGCTAATTGTCCTCACCCTGTCATATTCCTGAATGTAAGTAATTTATAATGTAGATTTTTTTTTTGTACTGTAAATTTAAATGTCAGTCATCTCTAGCTACACAATTATAATAAAATAGTACCTACTTTTCGTATTTACATTTGTTTATTGACTTTTGTGCACTGGAACTGTGTCCATGGGCCTATATTTTTTTAATTATGTATATATTATATTAAGAGCCGTGGTGCGCTTGAGGTTTGATCAGTCGCCTGCTATGCAAGCGACGCAAGTTCGAATCCCAGAGGGGCCTGTACCAATGAGTTTTTCAAAAAAACATATGGCCAGTGATTTTACACCACATTCTTTACGGTGAAGGAAAACATAGTGAAGAAACCTACATATTTCTGAGAAGTAATTCAATGACATATGTAAAGTGTCTGAAACAGCAATGGACTCACCATCTTGTTACGTTGGCACTTAATCATCTTCGGTTAAAAGTGGGTGTTGTGATTCAAACACCTCTGCCTACCCCTTAGGGGAATACAGGCGTGAGCATATCTATTATGTATTATTTATATTGGTATACTCAATCATGTCAAAAAATTTTTTTTAAAGGAGTAATTACTCAGTGAAAGCAAACTTCAGACATTCTGATGATTTGAAACTCTAATCAAATAAAGATATTCTTGAATTGAATTGAATTTTGAATTGATGTGCTGGGGTCATCTTATGGTGTTTATAGGGAGAAGTTCAATGTACTTCAAGCTGTGTTGTATTTGACTTGTCTTTATTTTGTCTTGCAGCAAATATCAATAAAAACTTTACATGCAATTCTTGAATATGTGTACACTGGGGAGGTGCTGGTTGGCAAAGATGACTTACCGGAAGTAGTGCAAGCGGCTAAAGCATTGCAAATACAAGGACTGTCAACAATGGTAATATATGTTTTGTACTTTCATACTGATAGCAAATTAATATCATAGTATAAATGGTGGTTTTATCACTCAAGACAATTTCTACCAAACAGCCATTGTATAAAGTTGAAGTAAAGTTGATAATTGGTGGTCTTGGGGTGTAAAATATAATATTCAGCAAGACAATAAAAATAATCTTTTCTAGTTTGAAATTCTTAATCATATAAGTATAATGCTGTTTTACAGTAATTATTATTATTAGTTTCTGTATTGCTTTCCACAATGGTATCTGGGCAATATAAAATTAGAATCAAACAGCTTATTTGGTCACATTTTATATTAAAGAAGCACAAAATCATTGTGTTGTATATGTAATGGTGGCAAGAAGAAAATAGAGAGTGTCCTCATAAACAACAGGAAGTAGTAATAATATACAAAGACAAAACAAGGAAAAAGTGAGGTGATTAGATTTTAGTGAGCAACCATTAAACAATGCACAGATGTAAAATATATATTGAACAGTATCTTAGAATAGTACATAGGACAGAATAGTGCTAGGACATCCTCGTGGACCCTGCAAGTGGTGAGAGGAGAGTTTTATAATAATTTTCATTTCTTATATTACATGCTATTCCTATAATATTTTTCTACTTATTGTGTCTATTACAAGGGACAGTACTTATCACTAATTACCAGAAAACTTGGCCCAAATCGGTGTCCCTCGGGATTGTGCCAATTTTTTATTTAACAACCCTTTTTTTTCGCTCCAGGAGTGAGATGCATGCATATAAGGTTTCTAGTGTCGGATCAGAAAAAAGCCTTGTTATAGGATTGATTTTTCTATTCATAACACAAGAATTAAAAAAATATAATCCATCAGTCAAATAAAACATGACCCTAATGAGTTACATACATACATATGCTCACGTCAAATCACTGTACATAAGTTTTTAGAAAAACTCATTGGTACAAGATGCTGGGATTCGAGCTTGCGTCGCTTGGTTAAATGGCGACTGCTCAAACCCCAAGGCCACCACGACTCTACTGGCCATGGCCATGGCCTAATGAGTTATAACCGTTTATTTACAGGATATAGGCACTCCATTACTAGCAGAGAAATCAGTGAATAGCAAGGTGGATTTAATGTTAATGGATACTATGGATAGCTCGAAAGTTGAACCATTGAATTGTGCTGAGGACATGACGTCATTGGAAGAAGAGTCTGGTCCATCCACGGCAAGCGGACAAACAAACATTTCACCAACTAAGCAAACAAATAAACAGACAAACACTGTGGACATGAGTAAATTATTGGTTACCATATTGATGGATGATATCAGATGCAGATACATATTATATGTATATGTAAACCTTATAATATATTTAACTGCCTCGTTGGTCTAGTGGCTAGTACGTTCGCCTGCCACGATCACGAGGTCTCGGGTTCGATTCCCGGGTCGGGTCAAAAAAAAGATATTGGGTTTTTCTGTTAAGAAGTTTACAATAAAATGCCCGGAGTTTGGAAGATGGCGGTGTTTCCACCCCCGTGCCTCGGAAAGCACGTTAAGCCGTTGATCCTACGCCTGATCTCTCTCCGATCGGACTATGAGAGTGAGGGAATAAAGAGTGCACCTGTGTTTGCGCACACACGCATGCACTATAATATCTCCTGGGCACATGGCTAGTCCTTGTTGAGATTAGTCGCCGTAACCGAAATTCGGTAGGAGATCATTATTTATATATGTAAACCTTGCATGGGGCATAGTAATCTATGAATTTAATGTAAATTCATAGTTTTAGTAGGGAATAATAAAAACTGAAAAATAAATATGCTCACGCCAACCCAGAAGGGGTAAGCAGTGGTGTATTAACAACATCCACATTTCAACGAAAATTATTAATTTTAAAGTGTCCCCGAAGGGGTAGGCAGAGGTATTGTGATAACAACACCTACATTTCACGTGCCACGTACAACGTACAAGTGCCAACGTGACAGTGGGTGAGTCCATCGTCGTCTCAGGCACTATACATACTTCTTTGAATTACTTCTCAGACATATGCAGGTTTCTTCACGTTGTTTTCTTTCACCGTGAAGCATATGTGGTGCGAAATCACTGCACATAAGCTTTTAGAAAAACTTACTGGTACAGGCCCCGTTGGGATTCGAACTTTCATCGGTTGCGTAGCAGGTCACTGCTCTAACCCCACGGCCACCATGGCTCAGTATAAATATATATAAATAGTTGGGATACCTACACATGTATTTGCTTGCCAAAAAATTACTACTGCTTGCACGCCACAGCTATATGACAATGGTACAATTTTTCTGATTGCAAATTTTAACTATCCAGGAAAACCGTCTGTCCAGTTCAGTGTGTCGAACCGAGGCAACCTGATATTAATCCTCAACCGATTCATGTACCACCTGCGATACTCGGGCAGGAACAACAACCATCGGCGCTGGCTGTGTGTCGACCACGAGAGCACCACCAAATGTAACGCCGCCGTCATTACTCAAGGAGAGAATATTATCAAAAGGTATAAACTTTTAGGTGATTTTTTTAGGACAGTGCATGGGTTGGTACATATTATATTTAAAATAAAAATAAAATTCTCTTAAGTTTTTCGAATTTAATTTTATAACAAAAAAAGGCATTGTCTTAGGGTTCGACATATCATCCAATAACCAATAAATGTTTAATATCCTATGAAAAACCTAACATTTTTAAATTGCTATGTTCGATTGATAAATCGATTCTATATTATAGGGTCTAGACTTTTAAGGTGCACAATTTTGGCACAGAACATTGGTTGGTACATATTAATTTGAAAAAAACAATCTTAATATTTTTAACTTTTTTTGACGTAACTATTTATTTTATCTATTTAAAAAAAATACCTTAATTTTTTTAATGTAATCGTAAAAAGTACGTAGTGTAATATAATGTATACTCAAATATTTTTTTTATTATTAGATGTGTATACCGCCTACAGATGCCCTGTGCCGAATATGTTCGCCTAATAAGTCTATGTTCTGTATACCCCCTGTATTTACATTTAAAACTTTTAAATGTTAATATGTACGGGGTTTTCACAAAAAAAGTATTTATATGAACTCTTGCAACGTGGAGTGTTGTTACATGCAACCCACAGTCAGCAGCATTATATTTCTGTTCGGGTTCTGAACGGGCTGTTGGTCTATAAATGAGTATTATGATATTAAAATAAAAGGGAACTGTATTAATAGGAACTGATTCTATTTCGCAATGTAACATACAAATTTCTAATTGAGGAGTCTTCTGTCGCGGGCGGAGTACGAAAGCCCAATTCATATCCCGTTTTTTTTTACGATATAATCTCTCGCGGTTGGTAGTGGGGAGTTACCTCCACTGCTTAACCGGACTAAAGGGCGAGACCCAAGGGCCTCCAGCCGAGCTTAAACTTAAAAACTAAGCAACACAGCTAAGGGCACCCCGGTGCGGGGCTCGGACCTCGGCTTAGGGCGTTGCTGGGGGATGAGCTAGGGAGATGGAACTGAGTGGTATTATTTAGGGACATGTTTAAGGCTAGTGGCTCGGCGCGCGCCAGCCCTAACAGAGGACGGGGAATAAATTCATGTCCCCCCGACCGCACGTCTTATCCTCGTGCGTAGCCCGGTCGCAACACGGGCTTCTATGATAGTATGCTCTTTTCTGATGATATGCTTATTTTAACTTTTGAATAATATCTATGCTACAAGAGTGTTAGTAGATTGTAAATAAAGTAATTGTTGTGTTCCAGATTAGGTGCACATAAACATGGATTCCACGACAAGAAAATTTTAAAGAAAGTTTCTGCTGGCTCTGTGTACTCAGCTATAGTTGATGCAGAACAAAAAATACCTGACTTTTGTAGAAAGAAACTTGAAGCTTAACACTGACATTTGTTAATGGCGGGACCCCGCCCAAAGGGAACTAGGATCATATTCTATACTGCCTTGACGGTACTTGAAAGATTGCAGGACTAAGACCATATCTCGATCAATGAATTGTATAACTCCATAAGCTCTGCAATGTTAATTTATTAAGATCTACAGTTTTAAGATTCCCCGCTCAGGAAACATGCACTATTTGATTACATGTAACAGAAGACTGATCCATACATGGTCTGACTGAGGTCACTGTAAACGAGCCACTCAATCCCACGTAGGATAAAAATATTAATGAATAGAGAACTTTGTTTGTTATAAGCAAGCATAGGTTATTACAGTGTCTACAGATTCATTATGTTAAAATTAATATGCTAAGTTTGTACAGTTACACTTATAAATATACTGCAATATCAACAGTCGAGTTTTATTACTTGAAAATTAAGTAATACATATGATATAAAACCTTCATACTTTAACATTTCTGATTGAATGATTTCGAAAACATCAATACAGATAAATTAAATTTAAATGTCTGTTATCCCAAAATAACAGCTTTTCACTAAATTCATATAAAGTATATACGGTACTGACATGAAAAGACCAATTTTTGGTTTTTCTGTCTGTTTGTTCCAGCTAATCTCCTTAACAGATGGACCGAATCTAACAGGACTTTCACTGGCAGATAGCAAATTTTACAAGGAGTAACTTAGGCTACTTTAATTAAAAAACATTAGGGTTCCGAGGGTCACCCATGAAATTAACTCTACGAAGCTAAACCGCGGGGCACAGCTAGTATACTAATATAAGTATTGGCTGGTATGGTACGTATTCCAGATTTATTGATAACAATTCAGGGGTTCAGCTGTGAAAACGTAATAACATACGGACAAGCTATTTAGATGTATGATCACACAATAATTTAGTTTTGGTATTTAAGTAAATTCAAATCATCGAATTAATGATGATCCACATAATACATTTATAATATTAATATAGTTTATATATTTTTATAAAAAGCAAATAAGTGCAAAATGCACAGATCATATTATACGTCTGTGGGTAAACGCAAATTTCTGTCTGATTAGCATAGTCAAAGTCAAGATTAAGACATCAGTCAATTTGATTGATGTCAAACGCACTGAAATGGATGCATCCTTGCATTGTTTTGTTTGGTTTAGTGGTGAATGAATTAAATATTGAATTATACTAAAAGCGATTAGAGAAATTGAAGTTAATTTATAAAATTTACTATCTCTTGAATGTAGTAAAAACTACAAAGTTAGTTTTGTAAATAAAAAAAGTATCTGAAATCAATTTGGAAATAAAAATCAAGTTGCAAAGTCGAATATGGCTCATTCTCAATTTTCCCTCGCTTGGGATGCACACAAAAATAATATTTGCCTTGGACTGAGTACGTTACAACAGGTTGTATAAATATTCCTCAGACGAAATGCTTTCATCTGAGAAGTATTCCTTCATACATTTTTTGTTTTATACAGATATCGTCATCAGTTCTGAGCGCTGACCTTGAATGCGCATTAGTCATTTTATGAGTCTGTCTGTATAAGCGCAGTATTTCCACAATTTCGCGGTGCGCTCAAAATTCGCGACGGCACCTGTAAAATCACTTTTTTATACATATGCTCACGCCTGTATTCCCGAAGGGGTAGGCAGAGGTGTTGTAATCACAGCACCCACTTTTCACCGAAGATGATTAAATGCCAATGTGGCAGATGGTGAGTCCATTGCCGTCTCAGACACATTACATACATCATTGAATTACTTCTTAGAAATATGCTGGTTTCCTCACGATGTTTTCCTTCACCGTAAAGGATGTGGTGTAATCACTGTACATAAGTTTTTTTTAGAAAAACTCATTGGTACAGGTCCTGCTGGGATTCGAACTTGCATCGCTTGCATAGCAGGCGACTGCTCTAACCCCGAGGCCACCACGGCTCTCGATTATTTTTCTTTCATATATGTACTTATTTACTTTCCATGTTTGTGTAGAATGGAGAATTTGTGGACATGACCCTGGCGGCTGATGGGCACATGGTAAAAGTACACCAAGTTATGCTCGCACTTGCTAGTCCGTTCATCAAAGAATTAATTTCATCAGCAGATTGTGCTCACCCTGTTATTTTTTTGAATGTAAGTAGTGTAATTATGTTACTTATATAATATCTATATTAATATTACAACGCCGGAGAGTATAGTTGAAAGCACTAATCTCAGGAACTACTGGTTTGAAATAAAAAAGAAAATTGCTAACAACACAATTTATGTTTTATTTCAAAGTTCAAAATTAAGGCTTTTATTTTAAGGTATAATAAGGTATTTAAGTAGTGGCAGTAATAGAAAAGTTGACAGTCCATTCATTATGTACACTGGCATGCTATGAAGTGGATACAGATATGACAGCTGATAGAGAGACATGGAAGAGAAAAACTGACCTTAATAGAAATGGAGTCTGGACAGGCGGATGATGATGATTAAATAAATTGGACCTAGTTATGCAAAATGAGACCAATCCGCAGATTGACAGTTTCGAGATAATTAAGATTTAAGCATAAAATTGTGTAGAAAAGCCCTAAAGAATGTATTTGAATTTCATACAAAGAGTGGCTAAGCAGCACTGGTCTTTTAATCACATGATAAAATATACATTTTCAAACAATTCTGTGTATAATTGTACATAACTCAATTTGGTGGAAGTTGTGGGTTGGTTCCTTATTGCTTTATTAGGTCCAATTGCTTTATATTTAAATGTTTTTCCACTTCTTGTGTTTGTGTTACAGAAAATCTCGTATGGGACATTAAGTTCAATATTGGAGTACATATACACAGGAGAAGTACTTGTCTCTATTGAGAACCTCAGTGAACTAGTTGAAGCCGGCAAAGAGCTGCATATTAAAGGACTGGAAGACATGGTATATAATATTTATTTATGTTATGCAATGTTACTTAAAATAATAATGAAAATAAATGCTTATCTGTTGAGCATCCTTTGGTTATCAGATATATGGGATATCAATATTTGCTTATATATTAGTTTTTATTCATGACATAAATTTCTAAATTCTTAAAAGGGGTAAAGTTTGGATACTCCAACCTACAGATTTGGCAAGGCGATCCCTATACCGCAAGGACAAGGGACGGAAAAATTCGACGCATGAGGTAGGATCACAAGTATCTCAGTTGTATGAGCAACTGCAGGGTTTGCAGAGGTCATGGGTTTAAATCCCATTTTTCTTTACCCCTTTTTTAAGAATTTGCTTATATGTTAAATATTTTGTTAAAAGCATGGTCTTAAAGAAAATAACAAATCCAATGTTGGGTTTTTCCTATTATATTATAAAAACAATCCAAATATTGACTGGAGTAGTAAGTTTACCACCACAACAAATTTAATTGAAAAGGATGGGATACAGGCGTGAGCATGTGTATGTATGTTTATTAAGTAGTTTTTCTGGTTCATGCATAGAAAGACAGGGGGTCGAAAAACTGTATTGGGTGTATATTTTGCTAACTGCCTAACTATAAAAAATATTAGACACTTTTGCATTTGTAAAAGTTACTTTTTTCCAGAGGCTGCATGGAGGCTTAAATTCTAAGGTATGCAGAAATGAAAGTACGGAAAAATTGGGAGATGAAATCTGCTACTTTGAAATTCCGTACCAAAATGAGGAAGATAAAATTAGGTGAGCCGTCCAAAATTATTACCTATATACTAAGGCAAAATTGAATTAAACATTTAATACGTTTAAACAACTCCACAATTATTTATTTTTTATTTGAGACAAGGAACACTAGAAACACTCAGTAAACGTAATTTTTCTTTCTTTAACTTAGATTAATTTACTTACCATTCCCAAATGTAAGCCTGTCAGGAGAAGAAACAGTGAAACAAACTCCCGTGTTTTATTTTTTACTTATGTCCCTATTTTAAACATAGGGTTGTTTTATTCAATACTTTAGTTGTATCTAATCAGCATTTTCCGACTGAATACCTATCTACTGGTCCTAGATTCCTAGTTTCCGAACCGGTGGTCAATTCTTCGACATTCATAAGTGCCTTACCTGGGCCTAAATTAACAAAAAAATTATAATAATAAGTATTTTATGTAAATGTTTCATTCAGTGAGAAAAGCATGGAGGTAATTGAGGAGGAAAGTTACATCACCAACATAGAGGAGAGCTGCTTCGAAATAGAAAATGAACAGATGACACAAAAAACACCCAGCAAATCACATAAAACAGAACTGAAGAAGGTTGTCCAATCGAGCACAGAGAACACAGATATACTAAGTAGTACGTAATATTAGAAAATTATAGAGTGAATGTGAGCCGACGTGTCGGTAGAGGGCATCTAAGATGCATACTATGACCAAAATAATAGTATTTATTCAGAAAGGTCAAATTCGGAGCACTCGTAACTGAAGAAAGTGTATGAAGAGATGCATGAATGTGGATGAAGCGAAATAAGTATGTAAGCATGTGGCAAACGGTGGTCTCTGCCTACCCCCATGGGATACAGACGTGAGCATATGTATGTATGTATGTACGTAAATATTTATTTATACCCTTTTAACTTCACCCCACGTGCTTGCGGTGAAGGAAAACATCGAGAGGAAACCTGCATATGTCCGAGAAGTAATTCAAAACGTATGTATAGTGTCCGAGACGGCGATGGACTCACCCTCTGTCACGTTGGCACTTAATCATATTCGGTGAAATGTGGGTGTTGTTATTGTTACAACACCTCTGCTTACCCTTCTGTGATGGTGTGAGCATTTTTTTTAAACAAAGCTTGCAAGTACAGTTTTGGAATAAGTGCAGAAAAATTTCGTGAATATTTTATTTTCTATCACGAATTTTCGGCCTACTATAATACAGTCTATAAAGTTCAATAACCAATGTAAAAGAATTTTCAAAATCCGTTCAATAGATTACGTTATAATTATCTCTACATGCAGATAAGTTACATTAATGTGTAATGACAAATTAATAGCTTTTTCACAATGTGTTAATTACGGTACCTACCTACTTGCATAAAAAGAATCTCGGCCTGTATTTCGGTCTGTTTGTCTATCTGTTTGATCTAAATAATACCTGAAAAGCCAGTGAAAATTGGTGGCTGGACCAATTTTAACGGGAGTTTCAAGGAGTAACTAAAAAAGCAATGCGATGAAAGGCCTTAGTACCCTTGCATTAAAGAATTAAAAAAAAAACACTTTTCTATCACCAGATTCATCAGCAATGCAGTACACAGTGTCGAACCAAGGCTCGCTGCAAATAATACTGAACCGGTTTATTTACTATCTGAAACACACAAACAAGAATAGCATGACCAACTGGCGATGTGTCGACTATTTGAACACTGCCAAATGTCCAGCACAAGTCATCACCAAGGACGAAGTTGTCGTACAAAGGTACCTTTATTTTTGGGACTTATCCCTTATGCACTTCTGCCTATTGTATACTTAGTCTAACGAATATGTTGCCAGATGAAGCCAAAAAGTGATACCTAAGTGATGGTTTTACAGCAAATATCGATTTAACACTAGTACAAATAGATATGCGGAGTAGCTCGTGGCACAGTTGCTATTGCGCATATCATTCGATCAGCGAAGTTAAGCAACCATAAGCCTAGCCAGTAATTGGATGGGTGACAGCCCGAGTTCCTTCCGTGCCTCGGAGAGCACGTTAAGCCAATGATTGGGTGTTGCCAATTTATCATCATTGGCAATCGTTACAGGTCGGTCGAAGGCCTAAAATAGTAAGACAACTGGTTTAACCCAGATCACAGATTTTCCTCGTTAAAGGGGTTACGAAGGCTTCGTATAAAAACCAGGTGATCAGCCACATCGAGTTGAATCAAGTGCCGATCCCGACAATGTATGGGATAAGGCCAGGGAGATAGATAGACAAATTGATATTCGAATTCGCTTATGCTATTCATATACTGTTTAGATTTTTGGCTTAGAAAATGTGTAAGGTAGTTTTTATACTATTAAGGTGACAAACAAGCTTGCAATATACCTGATGGTAAGCAACTACAGCTTGTGAATGCTTGTAACACCAATTGTCACCAGCATAATGACAACTCTTCCTAGCACAGCAACTCCACCCCTACTTCTCCCCTCAATGGAGAGCACTGGCGACCTTCTCACCCCAGAAATACAATATTAATTCAAAGGTAGCATTATTTGACTGGTATCCACTCTGGCAGCTCCAAATATCGAACGGGATTTATAATATCGATGTTATTTCGTAAGCAGATATCCCTGTCTCAGTTGAGTGTATATATTTTCCAGATTATCAGCTCACACGCATCCATACCACGATAAGAAGATATTAAAAAAAATCAACGCAGGCGCAGTGTTCGCGAGTATACACGACGCAGAGTTAGAAGGGAATATCGTCAGGGAGAAATGCTTTCAAGACAAACACAAAATGTTAGATCTTAAAGTAGAAGATGAATAAAATATATGGATACAATGTTTGTTTTTTATATAATTACTAGCTGTGGCCCCGCGGTTTCACCCGCATAGATTTTTATAAAATTTAGCAATAAATTAAAATTGCGACTATAATTGGAGATTTAAACTATCCTATCTCTCAAGTTGGATCGAACTGCACATGGTGTGCGAATTTTATTATAATCGTTTAAGTGGTTTAGGAGTCCATTGAGGACAAACATTGTGACACGAGATTTATATATATTAAGATTAGGTACCTACTACAGTCTCAGTCACAGAGGAACAGGTTTTTCGGGTAGCTATAATATTGTATTCCGCCCGAAATAAAATCCACCCAGATTTTTCATGAAATAGAATAGGACCTTCACAAACACTTGTATGTTTCACGGCTGTGGGATTAAAAAGTAAATTTACTAACAGTTTAATTACAAAAATAAGTAATAATGTGTGCTTTAAATAAATAAAAAAACACACTTCCATTAATTTCTGCAAAATGTATACCAAGCCTCCGCAGTGTCGGATTTTGAAGTCTAAAGGTATTGGACAAGAATATTCATTTTCCTAATAAAAAGTTTTTTTTCGACTTAATTTAATAAGGAGGCCCCGGGACTGTAGCCCCTGTTGCCCTTCCCCAAGCCCGGGCCTGAGCCTGCAACGCACCCACATACCTACGCTGCGATAGCAGAAATGTTAATAAACTGCGGCAAAACAGTAACATTGTGTTTTAATAGTCGTAACGACGACAGTGCGGATAAAAAATGCGTGTTTCAATCATGATATTTATCTATATTATGCTAATATATAGTATTATTGTATGATCATTGTCGTTATCTTACTAAAGTCCATAGCAAAACCGTTTTTAAGTTCATTATTTTTTTATCAAATTCAGCCCATTATTTTCATATCGTCTCCATTACAGCTCAACCACTAATTATGTAGTTGTTGATTGAACTTGAACGCTTTCCGCGAGACAGTCTCAGTCGTATTGTACCAAAGAAGGTACTCTTCAGTGCGTGAAGTAGATACTCGACGAATAGGTACATATATTAATTCATCAGTCTCATATTGTATGTCACCTACATTGCAGTACTTTGTGTCTAATAATAGGTCATCAAATGATTTGTCAGTCCTAGAAGCAGTTAGCCGCCGAGCAACCGCGTGCACAATGCTTCGTTTACAAATATTTCAAATATTAATTATGTGCGCTGCAGTGTGTGATAGTTACAAGATCCTCTGTCTCCTGCCGTATCATGGCAAAAGCCACCACATGGTGTTCGAGCCCTTGCTACAAGAACTGATGGAGCGCGGTCACCACCTCACCGTAGTATCTTTCTTCCCATCCCCAAGACCGCACCCCAACCGGCGTGACGTCAGCCTAATAGGCCTCTCTCCCCTAAACTTAGAGGTTGTCGACCTAAAGAATATAGACTACAAGTTTTACGGCCTGGAAAGATACTTGGAACATTTCCCTTTGGTAATGGAGTTAGCTAGATCAAACCTTCAGATGTGCGGGAAACTTCTATCCTCTGAGGTTTTTAAGGAGTTCGTTGATGGAGAAGGTGATTACGATCTGATATTAGTGGAGCACTTTAACAGCGACTGTATGTTAGGACTGGTGCACAATTACGGATTGCCTTCGGTGGGTTTAATGTCGTGTGCGCTGATGCCTTTCTCTCCGTGGAGGGTCGGCGCCCCGAATAACCCGGCGTACGTTCCTGGTATGACGCTACCATTTACGGAACACATGACGTTTTTTGAAAGGTTAGAGAATGCAATTGCTCTTTTTGTCTACGGTTTGTGGTACGAGTTGACGATTAGGGGTGAAGAACAGAGGGTCGTAGAGAAGGCGTTAGGTCGGAAGCTTCCCCGACTGAGTGATGTGGGTAAAAATACGAGTGTAGTGCTTGTGAACACACACCACTCGTTGAATGGTGTCCGCGTGCTGCCGCCCTCCGTGGTCGAGGTCGGAGGGATACACCTGCACAATAAGACCGTCAAACCATTACCAGAGGTAAATATACTGATTTCTTCAAAAAAATTATACCTATTGGCCGATTCGTAGGTCTACCCAATATTGCAAATAAAATTCCACACAAATCGGTCCCGCCGTTTCGGAGGAGTTCGGTAACAAACACCGCGACACGAGAATTTTCATAGCTGTGTCCGGCAAACGTTGTATTGCCATGGTCACTCTTATCATTTAGGAGTATGAAAAGTAGATGTTGGCAGATTGTCAGACCTACCCGATCTGCACACAAAATTTCATACAAATCGGTCCAGCCGTTTCGGAGGAGTACGGTAACTAACATTGTGACATGGAAATTTTATTTTAAGTTTAGACCCTGTCAAAGCACGTATGCTCGTCTACAAAATTACTGCCGGATACCTAACTCCTAAGTAATCTGAAAAATCATATCCTTATCGTAACTATACCAATTTATTACAGACAAATAAGATTGAAGTGTATGTTTGTGATTCAAAATTATTAGCTTTTCAATAAATGCATATGAAAGTATAAATGATAAGCTAGCTAGACTAGCTACTTTTAAATTAAAAGTTGAGTTTTGCTATACCTACAATAACCACCATGGAATTAAGTATACGCGGGGCACAACTAGTACCTATAAAATAGTTGTCTAAAATAAATCCAGATCTACCAGCAACCTAAGCTGCCTTTAAGTCTTTTCAGACTTCCCTCTTATCTTTTCCAGGACCTAGAGCGTTGGGTGTCCGCAGCGAAGCACGGATTCATATTGTTCAGCTTTGGTTCATTGATTCGCGGTTCCACTTTACCAAAGAAGCGGCTGGACGCCATCTTGAAAGTTTTCGCGCGATTACCGCAGCGCATCGTTTGGAAATGGGAGACTGGACACATTGATAACCTTCCGAATAACGTCATTGTCAAAAAATGGTTGCCTCAGTTCGACTTATTGAGTAAGTACCTAAGTAGTCTGTTTATACCAAACATAAAAAAAATTCGCATAGGTAGGCACAGTACAGGAGCAATACCTTCTTCTTTTAACTTTTCAATTCTTATAACAGTGACGACTTATACTATATAACTACTTAGCTTTGATATTTAGGTATCACGAAATGAAACTAAGAAAGTCAAAGTTGAGAAGTTTTTTATATCTACGCTCTGCTTAAACAGATGATGGTAGGCACCCAGGTGCCGTCACGAGTATACAATTATGTTCTTAAATAGTACCATTACTTCCTAGTCGTACGCTAAATAGGCATATTATGTTACCTACGGAATAGGACTAGATAATGCGTGGTTAGGTTAACAATGTACGTGTGTGTAATAACATAATTCACGTAAATCGTTCACGTTCACGGTCATGTACATAACATCTCATTGCATTTCATGACAGTTATTAGGTGTCATGCAATAATGTCGGTAGTTACTACGGTATATAATCTACCTATAGGTTCACAGCTGTCTTAAAATACTTGGCTATAAAAGTTGCTACTTACTTATGTTCCATTAGACACCAATACTTCTGGAACCTGCGTAAGTGCATTGTAAGTAACGATCTAAGTAAGACTTTATAAGTTACATGAGTACCTACAGAATTATGTCTTTTGAGTCAGTCAGTAAGTACCTCCTACCTACTTACTGCTGTATCTTTGTATCGACACCACAAGAGAGAGAACGGGTATTTATTGTAAAATTAATTTTTTCCGTTGCCAAATGGCATTAAACGGAACCCTTATGGATTCGTCACGTCTGTCTGTCTGTCCGTGCGTATGTCACCGGGACTTTTTTTCGAAACTACAAGAACTATACTGTTGAAACTTGGTAAGTAGTTGTATTGTGTGAACCGCAATAAAATTTTCACACAAAAATAAAAAATATATATATATATATTTTAGGGGGTTATATATGTACTTACTTAACTGATAATCAAAAAATGTTTTTCATCAAACCCATACGTGTGGGGTATCTATGGACTTGAAAATTTATATTGAAGTTTCTAATTATTTTTTTTTCTAAAGAGAGAAAAACTTCCAGAGTGGTAAAATGTCCCCCCCCCCCCCCCTGTAATTTCAGAAATAAGAGAATTATAAAACTAAAAAAAAATTATGATGTACATTACCATGCAAACTTCCACCGAAAATTGGTTTCAACGAGATCTAGTACTTAAGTAGTTTATTTATACGTCATAAATCGTAAACCGCAACGACTGACCGCAACGAACTACAAGAACTTTTATATTATATTACTCGCTACGGAACCCTTCATAAGCTATTTATTTCTGTCATATATATAAGTATTTAGGTGTTTTATATTTAGTTTATTTTTATTTATATAGTATATGTATTATCATTTTTTTTTGTGTGATGAATAATACGTTATATTTTTTATTTTTTTTTCAAATTAGCACCTGCCATGTCTGTCTCTGCATCACCCAAAGGTTGACTGGTAGAGAATGCCTATGGCATTAAGTCCGACCGCGCATCTATTGCAATGCAGGAAGTTGTTAAATAAATAAATAAATGAGCGAGTCCGACTCGCACTTGGCCGCCTTTTTAACTAAAACATTACAAAGGCTTCCTAACCATATTCTTTTGTTTGTCAGATCATCCAAATTGCGTAGCCTTCATAACCCATGGCGGACTGCTCAGTCTGACGGAGGCTGTTTCTGTTGGTATTCCCACGCTGACATCACCTGTTCTTGGCGATCAGTTCGGGAACGCTGCGCACGCGCAATGGGCGGGCATAGCCGAGGTTCTGAGGCTGAGAGACTTGGACGAAAATACACTTTATCAAGCATTACAGAGAGTCCTATCTGAAAAGTAAGTTGCGTATTGGAAAAACCCATTAACCATTTTTAACCTTACCTTTTTATGATGAGTAAAGACCCCAAGTCAATATACTTTTAAGTATCTGGTGCACTGGGGTCAATAGGCATGATAGCTTCGCTATGTTTGTGACTGGGCCCACGTTATCTATGGATTGCTCGCTCACATTACCCAATTATACAATCGTATTATGTCTGTGATTAAGGACAAGTTTGTTAAAAACCTACTTTTGATTACTTCCAGAATGCGACACCAAGCCAAACGCCTAAGCCAGCTTTGGCACGACCGTCCCCAACCGGCCATAGACACAGCGATCTTCTACATAGAGCTCGCGGCTCGCCACAAAGATCTAGAGTTGTCCTCCCACGCACGACACCTCTCCTGGATACAGTCAGCTCTCATAGATTTGATAGCATTCGTCATAGCTCTAGCTAGTATCCCGTATATAGCTTTTAAGTTATTATATAATTATAGGAAGAGGAAAGTCAAACAATGTTGAAGTAAATTCGAAGGCAAGTTATCGACGAAACCGAAATCAGCCGATCGTCTCTTTCCTCAGGTCGATATGCAATATTTATGGCCGGGTACTGTATGAAAATATATTGTCTCCAAATACAATTTATGGATAAGAGAAAAATCGAATCACCATCACCATCTGTCACGTTGGCACTTAATCAAATTCGGTGAAAAATTGGTGTTGTTATTACAACACTTCTGCCTACCCCTCCGGGGAATACAGGCGTGAGCATATGTATGTATGCGTATGTAAAAAAATCGAGACTAGTATTTCGAAGTATTTCCATTAGTAGTGTGCAGGGTAGTGTATTTAAATAGTATAAATAATTGAGGTTGTCATCTGTTTGAATGCGTCGTATTTCTAAACTAATTAACGGATCTTGATACGTCTTTTATTTACAAATAGGAGTTAAACTCCATATTATATTTAAAGACAGTAGAGAACAATGCACGTTATATCGTCTTAGATTATTTAAACCTTAGGATTATTTCGGTATAGCGAAGGCGGGTTGCTTACTAGTATTATACAAACGATCAATGTGTTCAGTTAATAAAAGCTTTATAAGAAAAATACATTTATTGTCCCTGATTTAACATTGATAAAAAATATACAAAAAAACAATGTACAAAAATAATTATTACGTTCTCATATCACAATACATGTATAGAGCAAATTAATGTAAGTTCGTTCCAGACTAGATCAAAGAGCGGCGCCTAGATTGCGTGAATTCAAAAACATTTAAGGCACTATTTATAAATTATAAAGTTCAATCTGGAAGAGCTAATTTAAGTGGTAGCGAATACATCAAAATTGTAGCTGATTGCAAAATTTATAAAAAAATATATCACGTCTGTATGGAAGTATTCCTTCTGTAAGTTTGTACTATGTGGCTCTACCATCATCGGTTTAAGCAAAGCATATTAGAACTTCTTTTCTTCAGGATCTTTGACACTTCATTCATATTCATATAGAAGATCATATTTGGCCCCCCAAATCAACTCTTGCTGGCAGTAGACACCTCTTAAATTAAACACTGTATCAAAACACCCAGTACACATTAATTCAAATATATTATAATTAGTCTGCTCCGCTCTTCACTAGACCACTTACTATGTATTTAATTTTTTTTTAAACTTATTCGGGCCTTATCACGATAATATTTTGAAAATAACGTCTGCTCGCGACTACGATTGGTTTAACCCAATCGAAACGTCGAGGTACATTATTTTCAAAATATCGTGATAAGGCACAAGTAAGTTTAAAAAAAAAAATTCGCGAGAGTTTAAGAAATATTATTCGTTATGAATTTATATTTATCATAAGCATCGTTACCTACGGAATGCTTCGGAATGGACGCGACATGCAAGATTCAACATTGAACCTGAATATAATAATATAATATAAAAATATTGATATATTATATAACACTTATAAACTAACTTATACAATGTTTATATAGTAACAGATGTACATACAAAAATAATGATTTGTATATATAAGGCACATACATAATAAATTGGTCAATGTAACTATTCGAAATTATGCATGTTAATAAATGCACAATTAAGTACACAGTTTTGTTACCTAATAGGTAAAGTATTGTTTAGTCACGTAATGGCCATTTCCCAATACGACCACTTGTGTAAAGACCGATTCCCAGATTGTGATGGAGATATAAATACTGTAACCAATAACATTGTATATTATTTTTTTTAAAAGAGTAATTGTTGAGTTTCTTGTCGTGTTCTTCTCAACAAAAGCTACCTTCCGAACCCGGTGGTAACATTTATAATCATGTATAATGTATTTTGTGTCCTTCTGACGATTTGAAAGTTCTTTGTAAGAAGTCTAATCAAATAAAGATATTTTGAATTTACCACTTCGCATGAGGGTCAATTATGGGAAATGATCTTCCAGGCAGTGAAGGCTAGTTACTGAACCGATGGTCAATTCTTCGACGTTCATAAGTGCCTTACCAGGACCTAAACTTAATGAATTATTTTCATTTTCATGTGGCGTCCTGGATGCTACAGGACTGCTCATTCTAAGAAGTAGGCAATATGTAAGTAGTTGTGTTTTGGGAAACGGTCATTATATATTTTATATAGGAAGTCTTCCAGATAAATGGTAGTTTTGGGAAGTTGCCATTACGTGACAAAACGAAAAGTTCCTTCAAACCAGTTGATACTTGACGAAAGTAGGTAGTATGAACGCAGCCTTATGTATATCACTATTGTAGTATCTCAAGTTCATTGACTTCTCGTCCTCCCGGCTGAACACGAGCTGTGGCCTATCGAACTGAACATCTTTGTCTAACGAGCCTATCACAAAACCTATTTGTCCAGAGGGATATGTTGGTACAGAAGTGTATGCATAGGCAGCGGTGGGGAATTGATTTCTACAGTATTTCAGAGTATTTGAGACTAGTTCTAGATCATTCCAGGTGGTGCCAGCTTGTGAGCAGACGATGCCATTGGGTTTGAGCGCGCTCTTCATGAGAGCGAAGTAGTTCTCTTGGAAGAGGCTGACGGCCGGCCCGACGGGGTCGCTGCTGTCAGTAATGATGACGTCAAACTCTTTGCTATGGTTCTTCATGAACTCAAACCCGTCGCCGACGTGTAGGGTTAGCTTCTTACTCTCAAACCCAACTGCCATGAATGGAAGGTACTTTTTAGACACTTCAATTACTCTTTCATCTATTTCTACCTGGAAATGTTAATACATTTTATAAAAAAAAATATGCTCACGCCATCCCAAAGGGGTAAACAGAGGTGTTGTAACAACAACACCCACATTTCACCAATGATTATTAAGTGACAATGTGACAGATGGTGAGTCTATCGCCGTCTCAGGCACTATACATACATCTTTGAATTACTTTTCATGTACATGTTCCCTCACGATGTTTTCCTTCACTGTAAAGCACGTGGTGTGCAATCACTGCACATAAGTTTTTAGCTAACGCTTTAAAAACTCATTGGTCGAGGCCCCGCTGGGATTGGAACTTCACTACATTTTAATGTTTGGAAATTGGTTTTTTTTTAATAAAGAAATATAAAAAAAAACTAAATAAACCCCTCCAGCGAAATCCCCGTTAAAATCAGTCCAGCCTTTTCTTTTCGAGCTTCTTAATGCGGTTTTATCGATTTAATGAAAAATTGCATTTGCAAACAGACATAAAAAAAGTATTTATCTATGTGGAATTTAGATATATTTTAGTAATCAGATTATATTTTTAAGGTTGTTTATTGACTATGATAAGGTGTTATATTAATTCAATTAAATAAAAAAAAATATATAGATAGAAGATACATAATACTTAGTAATTTCCTCAGTAAGCATAATTCATTAAAATACATTCAACATAACTGAGAATTATTAAAATGGGACATAAAACATTAACTATCAACTAACCACAATGACCTCTTGTCATTTAGATACAGTGTCGTGATAACAGTTCATTCCCACTTAAGGTCAGTCATTAGGAAACTCGATAAGATGGTCAAAGGGCTATCATTAGATGAGATAGCATTTCAACAGACACTTCAATTTTATTTATCTTTATATAACTAAAGTAATTAAAATATTTTTTTCTTTGTCTGTTTGTTCCAGTTAATCTCCGAAATGGCCGGACCAATTCTTTTATTTAAAAATAGCTGTGCCCCGCGGTTTCACCCGCGTTAGCATACCCTAAGTTTTTTTATTAAAATTAGCCTAAACTTTAATTCCCTATTTTATCCCCTTGGGGGTAGAATTAATCAAAATCCTTAGCGGATACCTACGTCATAACATCTACCTGCATGCCAAATTTCAGCCTGATCCGTCCAGTGGTTTGGGCTGTGCGTTGATAGATCACTATGTCAGTCAGTCAGACATGTTTGAGTTATATATATTTAGATATACTATGGTTCCGCCAACAGTCAAGAAATTAAGTCAACGTGGGTGAGTACAATGTGGGGCACGGGTAGTATTAAATAAGTCACTTATTTTTTTAACAATAGTCCATGTAACTCTCTAACCATATAATGATATGGTCCGTATGATGATAATAGTCAACTCATTCCAGTTGTAGTAAGAAACTAATAATATATATATGTTTACGCCATTCCCAGAAGGGTTCCCAAATGGGTAAGCAGTGTTGTAACAACAACACCCACATTCCATTGAATATGATTAAGTGCCAACATGACAGAGGGTGATTCCATCGCCGTCTTAGGCACTATACATATGTCTTTGAATTACTTCTCATGCAGGTTTCCTTCACCATAAAGCATGTGGTGTGAAACTAATGATGTATACCTGTACAATTTCTTTAACTTTGGGATGTTTAGCCACTTCTCTGGCAACTCCACCATCACCTCCTCCAACTATCAGCACCTTTTCTGGATTCTTATGACAGCACAGAGGTAGGAATGATATCATTTCCTGAAAAAAAAAAGTTATGAATAAGATTTTTTGCATATGGCAAACAATAGGACTTTATAATAAACTAAGTAAAGCCTGTATTATAATACAATAGGGTAGGCAACAGACTCTTATGATACCTGATGACCCTTATATGATGACCTTTATACTTTCTCAGTAAATACATACCAAACATCTCTCAAAGCTAACCTGAAGTTTTCATCACATAAATTGCTTGCTTTGATTTGAGAAACACCTAGCATAGTGGTCAGGCACACAGCCATTCATCAGACCAATGGTACCATCGAGAATAACATTTTAAAGAGTAGTTAGTGGATTCTGATATAGGCAGATGTCAGATTATGACTGTATAAGTATCAATGTTTGAAAACTTCTTGCTCCTGTTGTCACACATGTCAATAGAATTGGTAGTCCTATGTCAGTGACAGATAATTTCGGCCAGCATAACATAAGGGCTTAGTCAACCAATGCCAGGGTGGAATGTGTTAAACAGCACAAGATTTCACGAGGCTTGATGCTGTTGGTTGGGCAGTGTTATTGGGTTTTTCCATATGTAATTTCCCAATAGCGACACAAAGTCAGGTGTCATTGGTGCCTGGTTAATGGCAATTGCATTTGAGTTAAACAACACTGGCAAAATGTGGGTGTACTATTAGTACACCTCTGCCTACCCTTTCGAAAATTACATTTAGGTTTCTTGCCGGTTCTTCTCAGGCTAGTTTGCGAACCGGTGGTCAGTTCCTCAACATTAATAAGTTACCAGGGCCTAAACTGAATAAAACATTTTTTATTTCAATAAGTTGGACCTTTCAAGAGTAATTTTACACAACATACCTGATATGAAAATTCGTCTTTCTCTGTACACTGTATGATACCATCCAGTACAAGTACTTTCCCAAGACTTTTTGTGTCAAATACTAAGATGTCTTGGTATTGAGACTTCTCCGAATGAAGGACTTCCTTCACTTCAAATGAAAAGGTACCTCCAGGCCACATCTCACATGATTCCGAAAACCAGTTGTTTTTTATTTGATCCATTGCAAATGTATCTATGGAAAAAAAATAAGTAACATGAATGCATGGTTTTCATAATGCATGGGACATCATTTAGCTTTTTTTAATTATCTAGGATAGAAAGATATAATCTGCGCTATTGCATATAAATTTAATTATACAAACTAACTAATGTGAAAAATTTTAGCAGTTTTACGTTAATAAATTTTTTTAACTTTTACTATGAAATACAGGATAAAAGTATTTAAATTGAGGAGAATATTGTCACTGTTTTTTATTCGCAGTACCTGTTGCTATGCAGCCTGTTATAAATGTACTTGTTGGCTGGAGGGAAATGGAACTGGTTATGCGCTGCACTGCGCTGGAACGTTGTTACTTGCCACGCGATTCAAGGGGACTAGCGGCGTACTTTATACAAGGATGTTTACAAAATAGTCCCTTATCATTGGTTTTACTGATAAAGATGCTTGAAACAATCCCATGAATGACTTAAATAATCAGTGAGTGAATTTAAATTGAGCAAATATACATTTGAATGAGTGATACGATACGATACGATGTAAGATGATGAGTTGTGTGTACGGTACTGCTGAATGTTGATAATTTTACTGTGTGCTGTCCATTGACGTAAGATGACTTGACTATTGACTTATATGACAAATTGGCAGGTGGACAATAACTCTGGTCTACAGTGGTTTTTTGCCCTAGATATGAAAATGATTTTGGGTCTATTTATGCACACAGTTCTTGAAACTATAAAGGTGCGGCCTCATGCAGCCGCTCGTCGCTCGTTTTCGATGACGATAAACGTATCCGCATTCTCCCCACTACTCTCGCTTAGGACTCAAAAGTCGTGACGGCAATTATGATTTTTATATCGCAAAAATGCAATATTCGGTCTTAAATTGTAACATTTTAATGTACTAAGGGTGTGCGACCGACTCGAGAATTTTGAGAAATTATTTGAGATATGATTTTTGGTGTATTTGAATTGATTAATTGCAAAGTATGATTTATCGACTGCTTGTAAACGTCCTTCGTTCATACTAACACAGTGTAAATCTTAAAATCATTATAAACTTTACTGTAATGGTACAGCTCTAAGCTAAGCTGTACAGTGATTCCAGCAATTGATTGATGTCATTCATGTGTGTCCGACAATATTAGATATCTTATCTGTGCTATTTGTTTACTTTTAGTTTTGAAGTTTCGTTTGTTGATTTCATGATTTGATTGATTGAAAGGATATTTATACCGGCCTCTTTACTAAATTATATTCATATAAATACCTATCTCTTTCTTAAATTCTAAATAATTAAGAAGTGAAGTGAATAAGTATGCGATAATTTTGATTATTTATGATTTGCAAAATTGAGTTACCGTCGTAGAATGAACTCCACGGCTATAAGTTGCGAAGAATTCATCGATGCAGCTAAGAATTTCGTTACAATTTCCGAAAGACTTCATGATGGGTGGAAATTAACTGAAACAAAAAATGAGCTGCTGAAGACTTACTTGAAGAAGGAGGCATACATATCTTATGATAACAATGGCGATCAGGTGTTATTGAAAGCTGAATTTGTCATATTTTATAATCTAAGCTATGGCGTTCCTGCGTTTAGTTTCAATGTTTGGAACTCCTCTGGTGTACTTTTGTCCCTGGAACAGATAAGGAAAATGGCATTTCTTAAGTGAGTACTTTTGTTACTACATATAACAATATTTTTCGGAAAGGTCAAATTCGGAGCACTCTTAACCGAAGAAAGTGTATGAAGAGATGCATAAATGTGGATGAAGCGAAAGAAGTATGTAAGGATCTTAGCATGTGGCAAACAGTGGTCTCTGCCTACCCCCATGGCATACAGGCGTGAGCATATGTATGTATGTATGTACAACATTCATACTATTTTTCACACCCTTGGGGGAGGAATTTTGGAAGCTTCTATCTCAGTTAATGAGCACATCACAGTTAAAGAACACCCCCTTCAAATTTGTCAGTCAGGCAGCAGATATTGAGTTTTATATGTTTAGATGAATTAAATTCCTAAGTACCTTTATTATTATTTAGATCAACGCAATATCACTTAAAATCAATTCTAACATCTGATCCTATGGCTCTGATGTTGACAATTAAGTTATCTTATATTTGATTAGACTTGCGGTTTGATTCAAAAATTTGCATGCATAGCTAACATAAGCTTACAACTGAATTTAGAAAGATTATCTTAATGCACCTTGTGTGAAACGACAGCTTCTATAAAACATAACAGAAGGAAAGGTAGAAGTGAAGAGAGGAAGACCAAGGCTAACATACATGAGACAAGTTAAAGAAAAGGTGTCTATCATGATGTATAATGAGGTCAAAGAGAAGGCACTGGAAAGAGAAATGCATTGATTACAATGAGAAGAGTTGTAACTCTTAAATTCATGATGCTGATCTTAATGCAAAGAATCTGCTGCAAAATATTGTGGATTATCTGGATATACCAGGTTTTCATCAAATTCAGTGAGTTTGTTGTGAAGACAGCCAAAACAATAAGTAGACTGAGAGGCAGAAATTTACATATTGCTTTTTTTTATTAAAAACTTTTAATAATTGTCTTAAACCCATTCTCATTGTTACAGAATCAGCACACAGGACTTCTACTCGGTGATAACCCAGCAAGAACACCCAATCCTCTTCAAGCCATACTTCATAATGCACCCATGTCACACTGAGACTCTATTGGCAGCATTCAGAAATAAAACTAAGAATATAATTGTCACATTCCTTGGACTGATCACTCCATTGTTGAGAATCAACTTACCAATGGAATATGGATTGTAAATAGATTTGATAAGGTATATAATATATTGCAATGAGCAAATAACCAACCCCAATTACATTTTAAAGAAAGTAGTGTGTACACAAATTTAAAGTGAATATTGAAATTTCCTAGGACTCAACTTGTAAAAAAGAATTATAAAATAAAAATTTACAAACTTCTTTTTAATCTCTCTTTTCAATTCCTTTTGCTTTTCACAGGCACGAAGATTCAAGAAATTCCCACTCTCTTCAGAAGAATCTCAGGTAAGAAGAATTCAAGTTTCGTGAGTCAAGCAGTGGACATTATTAATTCAGTTTGGGCCCTGGAAAAGTACTTATGAATGTTGAAGATCTGACCACAGGTTCGGAAACTAGCCCTTTTAGAGAAACTCAGTTGGTATCTACCATGTTTCATTATAGAATAAACATACATATGCTCACGCCTGTATTCCCCGAAGGGGAAGGCAGAGGTGTTGTAATCACAACACCCACTTTTCACCGAAGATGATTAAGTGCCAATGTGACCATCGCCGTCTCAGATACTTTACATACGTCATTGAATTACATTTCAGAAATATGCAGGTTTCCTCACGATGTTTTCCTTCATCTTCACTGTACATAAGTTTTTTAGAAAAACTCACTGGTACAGGCTCCGCTGGGATTCGAATTTGCGTCGCTTGTGTAGCAGGCGACTGGTCAAACCTCAAGGCCACCACGGCTCTCAGAATAAATTACAGAATAAATAATTGTTAATTACAAATTCATACACATTATTCTCAATGGTGGACTATGAAGTAGCAAAATGGATATAATATCATGATACTAATATTAGTTAGTTGTTATTCGATAGTTATGATTACTAAATGTGGTTTTATTATTTTGTCACTATTTAATATTACAATGCCTAAATGAAATTATTTTTTTTGAATGATGTACTTAGGTAAGTAGGTACTTGCATCCAATTTGGTGTACCTATTTGTATCTATACCTATATAAAATATTTATGTCGTGTTGATGAAATGTACATGATGCCTGACTGAGATTCTTGCCAGTTCTTGTCAGAAGGCTAGTTTCCGAAACGTGTTAATTTTTCACCGGTATCTAAGTTGGTCATAGACGTAAGTGACATTGTCACACCCATTACCTGATACACCTACTGCTTATTTACCTATGGATAATTTGTTCATGGGCAAGTTCAACAAGACATTATCTGTCTTCGTCACTCCTATACCTATTACCATCTGTTATCTTTATTGGCCTCTAGTTTTCACCATAATAAATAGTTATACCATTATTTTGCTAAGCTTGTCCTTGACCGGAGTGGTACACCTTGATAACTGGTTTTAAAGGACTATATGAAATTCGACAGTATATTTCCTGATAATGATAGGTTTCTCATGCTATGAAGGTGGCAACACTAGCAACTATGACAGGTTCATCGGATGGCAAACGGTTAGATGTAACGGCGCGGCGGTATGACGCCTTAAGCACCGGGGAGCGAAGCCACTCAGGCATAATTAAACTCAGAGAACTCCGTCTTTGCGTCTTCAGTTATTGGGCAACCAAGTTGCACGCAAAAAACTCACTTGCTTTATAGTTACTAGTTATACTAGCTGTGCCCTGCGGTTTCACCCGCGCAGATTTAATTTTATTCCCGCGGAATGTAACTGGCTACTTTTAATAAAAGTAAAGTTACTCCTTGTAAAATTATCTCCAGCCGTTGGATAGTTTACCTGGAACAAACAGACAGACAGACAGACGGACAGACAGAAAAATTGAAATTTTTTTTATTTTTAAATGTGTGTTATTTGTGAATTACAAACAGACACTTCAATTTTATTTATCTGTATAGATTAGTTGTAAAGTATAGATAATGCTGTTTTGCGACTAGGCGCAAAATGCAATATAGTTGCTATGGCGGCCTAAAAGGTACTGTCCTGTTGCAAGCGTTTAATGCTTCTGTATACAGCGATCACAACAGCCTTAGTCTCTGTAACCCTGAACATATTCCTGAAGAAGTGACCATATTTCCGTCGTACCCAAATACAAGGCACTATTAAACCTGAGTGTCCACTGTCAAAACGCGGAAGGTCTAGGCTTAGTGGCTCGACGCAAGCCATCATGTTTTATTGATATCGTATTGAAAGCTGATAAGATACGTTTTCGCTATCACTCTAATCCATTGTAATGTTTGGCCGCAGTCGAACACGTTGTTGTTAAATATGTATATGTGGTGTATTTAAAATGAGACAATTAGGTGTGTTTATGCACGATGTGAGCGTCAGAGTCAGGGAGTGCCTGTGTTCGTACATGCCTTGCAATGTAAGTACGGTACGATACAATCTAATTGTATGTTACGGTAAATCCGGTTATTATCTTTACATTTAGACTACTGTTCTATTCGAGCATATGATATGTGGACGTGTTTGTCGCTTATATAGTGTGTAGTCGTTGTCCAATGGGAGTAATTGGATTTGTAGGTATTGAAATTGAAAATTCGTAATAATTTTAAATCTAACTAATGTATAATGTCCCACCAATAGTCAAATTAGGAGCACTCGTAATCGAAGGAACTGTGAGAACAGATGCATGAAAGTACGGATCGTAGCATGCGGCAAACTGTGGTCTCTGCCTGTCCCCATGGGAATCAGGAGTAAGCATATGTATGTATGTATGCGCAAAGACTCTCTGCTCGGCTCTTTTTATCTGCTCATATAACTATATCTGCTGTAGTAGCAATGGGTTTTATCATTATGAGCGGTTGATCAAAAAGGGTTATAATAAAGAGTTCCTTTATCCCAGTATTGTTGCGTAGCGACATTGCTACGACGCGTAGCTTGCGTAGCACTATCTTTTCTTCAGTAGTGGTTGAGTGAGAAGAGAGACATTGTAAATAGTGTTACACTGTAGAGGTATAATAATTTAAAGGGGATAATAATTTATTTGTAAGTAGCTGTGCCCCATATTTTCACCTGCGTTATTTCGCAGAACCCTATTATTTCTTTTAAATAAAATTTGCCATAATAAAGTCCTCTTAAATTCGGTTTAGGCGTTTCAGAGAATTTCAAGAACAAACAGAATGTTAGGAATATTTTTTTTATACCTTATATACTTCCATATACATGTGAAAAGCTTTTAATTTGGAATTACAAATACACGTACCTACATTTTACTTATCGGTATATGTATACCTACATAGATTTTGTAGACTACTGGACGTTTTAGTGACGAATTCTTTTCCTAATAGAGTCCGTAGCACAGAATAAAATAATATAGATAAGTCGTGTGTTATCCTAACCTTTCATAAGGACGAACGTTTATACGAGCATTGTTGCTAAATCAAAGAAAAAAGTGGGGACTAAGTATATGGGTATAAAATGTATTATTGAATTAATAACCTCCGTTGGTATCGACCTTAATGCTAGTAGTCTTGAACTATGTGAAAGCACTAATTTGCACAAGGTAAGGCATATGTTATACTTCTCACGGCCGACATCGCAGTGTCCTTTGGCATTGCGTCGAGTGACCGTTAAAATGGCGCCCGTATTCAACTGTGCGCGGTAACTGGATACATGCGGGTACTTTACTATTTATTTACTTACATTCTGAATTTGCAAGTATGAAAAGCGTGATCTTATTCCCCCATATTACAAAACATCGCAAGATAATCCTTGTTTAAAATGTAGGTCCACCTCGTTTTGTGAGATTTCAAAAGGGATTGATATATAGTTTAAGTCGTAGTTTGGTGTCTGATTAAACCATTTTTTATAAGGGTAATTGTGTGCTAAGGTTTTTTCGCCATTGGATCTTATACATAGAGGTGATGGAGGCTTGATACAGACAGATAAAATAGTTTGTCTCATAAATAATGTGTTGTGGTGTCGGTCTTGTTATGTTTATATACCATATATGCCCATAATATTTTAAGATTTTAAAAGAAATTGTGCAATTATCACCATCATCATCCTCCTGCCCTTATCCCATGTTATTTGTGGTCGGCGCAATTTGTTCTTCTCTTCCATATCTCTAATATGCGCCGTCATATCTGTATTCCTCCCATTCAAGCCATATCATCTTTCACACAATCTATCCATCGTTTCTGAGGTCTTCCTTCCCCCTTGTTACCATCCACATTTATAAACAAAACTCTTTTCGCAACAAAAAAGTGCAAATTTATCCAAATATCAAAATTTGCAAAATGCTCATGAATACGTGAACGGATAAATATTCGTTCTCGATCGGAAAATCTTTAATCACCTTCGTATAAAAGGCAGTTTATAACTTTTTTCTACGCATTTTCACAAGCACCTATTTGATTTGGCGTGACATAATTATCCATCGTAAAACAATAATCGTATCTCAAAATCATTATATTCATTTTCCCGTTAGAAATCTTTTGTTACTTAATCGATGAAATAATTGGCATTGTAGTTAAAGTACCTAAGTCAGAATCGAAAGGTAACATTCCATGACCTAGTCAGTGTTTATTGATTATATATTTAATTATTATAGGAGGATTATAATTAAACCCATTCCTTCACCTATAAGCTATCGATTCACACTACAACCCAGCCAGCACCGTGACGTCATGAATACTTAATATATTACGATGTAGCCAACCTATAATTTAAACACGGAATGGGTGAAATGTCTCTTTGGTCTTCACGCAAACGCCACTGCGGAACACTGGATAGGCGTATTAATACTCATTCCCCTTATTAAGCCGTGGTGGCCTTGGGGTTAGAGCAGTCGCCTGCTACGCAAGCGACGCAAGTTCGAATCCCAGCGGGGCCTGTACTTATGAGTTTTTCTAAAAAACTTATGTGCAGTTATTTCATACCACGTGCTTTACGGTGAAGAAAAAAATCGTGAGGAAACCTGCATATGTCTGAGAAGTAATTCAAATACGTATGTATAGTGCCTGAGATGGCGATGGACTCACCCTCTGTCACGTTGGCACTTAATCAAATTCGGTGAAAAGTGGGTGTTGTTATAACAACACCTCTGCCTACCCCTTCGGGGAATACAGGCGTGAGCATATGTTATGTAATGTAATTCAAGGACGTATGTAAAGTGTCTGGGATGGCGATGGACTCACCATCTGTCACGTTGGCACTTAATCATGTTCGGTGAAAAGTGGGTGTTGTGATTACAACACCTCTGCCTCTGCTTCTGTCATTGAATTACTTCTCAGAAATATGCAGATTTCCTCTCGATGTGTCAAATCACTGTACATAAGTTTTTTTTTTAGTAAAACTCATTGGCACAGGCCCCGCTAGTATTCGAACTTGCGTCGCTTGCGTAACAGGCGACAGCTCAAACCTCAAGGCCACCACGGCTCTCCATTTATTATATAGGTGGTGGTAAAAATAAGTGTGTATGTGCAGGCCAACAAGGTATCAGCAAAGTCGGACACCCGGCAGATCGTGGTGGGGGAGGTGGTGGAGGGCGACAAGAAGAAACACAACAAGATCAAGACCTCTAAGTACACTCTGCTGTTCTTCCTGCCCAAGAACCTCTCGGAACAGTTCCGGCGCGTGGTCAACTTCTATTTCCTCCTCGTCACTGTCATTGCTATTGTTATCGGTGAGTTATCATCCTTAACTAGGGTCTTACCATAAGCTCTTATTTAGGGTTAGTGTCTGAATACCCCGATCCCCGCGACCCGTCCCGGCGTACCCCGAATTTTTGATTTGATTTCAATTCAATGGTAGTTCAAGAGCCGTGGTCGCCTAGGGGTTTGAGCAGGCGCCTGCTACGCAAGCGTTGCAAGTTCGAATCCAAACGGGGCCTGTACCAATAAGTTTTTCTAAAAACGTATGTTCAGTGATTTCACACCACGTGCTGACACTGCATATGTCCTATCTGAGACGGCGATAGACTAACCATCTGTCACGTTGACACTTGATCATCTTCGGTGAAAAGTGGTTATTACATTGCCTACCCCTTCGGGGAATACAGGCGTGAGCATATGCGTGTATGTTTCTCTGTGAGACGGTGACAGACTTTCATATACATCTTATACTTTTGGCACAGAGCATCGACTAGTAGTACATATATCTCGAGTCTTTGCCTTGCATAAGTACCTAAGTCAAGTTCTATATTATAGATATTTAACTTGGATCACATAAAGTCTATTTTGCCAAAGTTCTTTCAAATCATCAGAGTGACATTATACAATATTATACATGCTACCGCCAGGTTTGTCCATAAGATATTTGCGCGACATTTGGATATTTCGTTTGCATATTTTATAGACGGAAATATTCTCATAAATGTATTACAGTACACACCTATAAAAATATCTAATAACCGTATTATTAAGTACCTAACTACCGTAGCCGGTAATTTATGTCATCATTCGCAAAAGACATGGAATTATTAAAGTATATATAGTAACCCTGGCTTTTTATGCTGTTTGAGTGTCGCTTCCCTCCCATATGTCATTATGTTATCGATTTTATTGGTAACAGCTAACAGCCTTCGCCTGCGACTTCATCCACCTGAAATGTTGATGACTGCTTAATTCTAGGTACTAAGCGTTTTTCCCCATAAATGAGCTGTCTATCAAAATTATATTCGGATTGGTCTAGTGGTCGCAAGTGCTACTGCGGAACAGGTGGTCTTGGGTTCGGGCCCGGTTCTTGAGTATCATGTTACGTAATATATTTTAATTTGTTGCAGACAGTCCGGTGTCGCCTATGACAAGTATCGCCCCCCTAAGCTTCGTGGTGTTGGTGACCGCTGTCAAGCAGGGGTACGAAGACTGGCTCCGGCACAAGACTGACAACAGAGTCAACAATCAGATCGGTAACATTATATATTTTCTTACATTCTGCTACACCCTAACTAGTCTAATATATATTTATATTTTTAGAATAGCGACCCGCCCTCGCTTCGCTTCACGGTTCTTTACTTAATGTTTACTTATCTCTGCTTTATATGTATACATATAACATGCGGTTACTTTATCTATAAAATAAACCTCTCGGAGTTTAACCAGTATCAATTGTTCGGACTGAAAATAATATTTTTATCACTCTACCTTTAAATAATATAAATATGAGCCGCTATTTAAAAAAAAACGTAACCCGAAGGGAAGTGAGGGCGGGTAATTACGTAAATGCCAATGTGTAATTATCATATTAGTATTAATCGGTTTCGTGCCTAAACTATTCAACCGATTATCATGAAATTTACACACTCGTAGTCGAGGATATATAAAAGGACATAGGACCTTTCATCACTGCGCGGGTGAAGCCACGAGCGGAAGCTAGCATCATTTATATAGTTTTTAAATAAATATTCTCAACACTAATCTCGATATATATCTAAAATATCCGTCTGTTCTATATTTATTCCAACCGATTTTAATCAGATCATGAATATTTAGATAAGTGTAAGGTTTTGGTAAGATTATGAAAATCGTGATCGCAAAGATTGTCACGAAGATAAAGTCAGATAAAGCGCTATCAGTTATGACTAACCATTCGGGGATGAGTTTATCTAAACACTGTTGTGTTGCAATGTACCGTGGCATTGACTAGGTATTTAGAAGAATAGTTCAAGTACAATAAATCCTTTAAGCATTATTAAGCTCCTTACGAGCGGACTGTAGGTCTAAAAAGGCCACTTTGGGAGAATCATGATGTGATCCGAATATGATTTATCATCGAAATGACAAAATGGTCTCTCAGGTGCAATTCATATTATGATTCATGAATGATTACTTTAATTGTAAATGTTAGTCCCTAACAAACTTTTTATGATCCTATTTGTAACATTAGCAATTCATAGCTTGTGGACCATTTTAGGAATCTTCATAGGAAAGTGTGAAACACGTGAATTGCGAAATAGTAATCATTCGTGAATCATAATATGAACTGCACCATATAAAGTGACCATGTTGTCATTTCGATGATGAATCATATTGGGATCACATTATGATTCCCTCAAAGTGGCCTTTTTAGACCTACTGATCGGCTGGAATTTAGGTGATTTGTCTATCCTGCGTATCCGATTCGGGCACCTATAAATCTGTGCCCACTATGGCTTTGACACTTTGTTGCTTGACCTTGCGTTTTGGCGTGGCTCAGAATGTGTTGATACTTTTTTGGAGGCTGTGGTTCAATGCCAAAGATGGCGGATCAACACAATTTGAGCATGGCGGCACAAGGTCAAGTGACATCGTTTAAACATTTACAAACCTGTACCTACAACTATAGCTAAACTCAAAAAGAATCAGCCGCGTTATTCACTAAGGTTTCTCAGCGTCGAACTAGACGACGAGTGTTGGTTTCTGTCTTAGGAAATTGATACATAATACATAAAGGATGAGGTTCAATTTAGTATCATTAAAACCTACACTCGACGACGAGTGCGAAGCTGAGAAACCTAAGTGAATAACGAGGCAGGTTTATCGCTCAAGTTAGGTACGGAAAATACCGGAAATCCCGGAATGAAATATGTCTTAAGTGTTATGACTCACAGGCTATTAGTGACAGCAATAAAATCGATTGTCTTTCATCGCTCAATTATCTTATCTTAGATGATATTTCCCGTGTCGTTATAAGTAGTCATGCATTTGTTTTAAGTAGTAGGAGTCTAAGGGTAACCGTAGACACGCAAAATTATTGACAATATTATTGTGCTTATTGCGGTATTCTTTTCAATAATATTGTGTACAATGAAATGAAATGAAAATTTATTAAGTTTGGGCCCTGGTAAGACACTTATGAATGTCGAGGAATTTACCACCGGTTGGGAAACTAACCTTCTGAGAATAAAGACGAAATTTTGCATATGGCATTGAGAATAATATTATCTGTTTGGGGCTAGCCTATAATATCTCGATTTTTCATTTTACTATCTTGTTCTTGTAAAGTTCTTGACGAATTGTAAGTAATTTTGTGCTCTTATCTTGACATGACTTTAAAGTCACTAGGTGCTAATATAACCATTCAGGTTATTTGCTTTATCTATAATATACCGACACTTTATTATTATACATGAATAGTGTCGATGTATGTCTGTGACCTTTTCGCGGCAGAATCGCTGTACCGGTTTAGCTGAAATTTGGTATAGAGGGATAGCTCTATGAATTGACATAAATAGGGCACTAAAAAAAATTGTGGCGAAGTCGCGTGTAAAAGCTAGGTATCAATCACTTTTCTCTATCAGTCACCGTCTTGTAAAATTCACTTCGTTATCTTTGCATAATATGTAATCTATAAATATTGTCACTATTCCAACTAGCTCTATACCGTCATCGATTATTTGTAAAATGTTCACTCGACTTTAATGCATTGTGAATATATAGTGATAACGCCCATTTGAATATACATAATTACGGATGGCTATGATAAATTGGGATATTTCAGTTTTTCAGCAAATTTATCCGGTTTGTCGTTTTGTGTCGATCGTGGCTTAATGCTAACACAAACAAATTTCTGCTTGGAAGAAATTTTCAATGATTTTCAGTCATAACTAGTTTTAACGGATTTCGTTATTCAAAGTAGGTAGATTTGACTGCAACATAATGCTATTCTGTTTCGATTTGAATCAGCCCTACCACTCGAATTAGCTAATAAATAGGTACTTATACCATTTTTGAATAGAACAATCATACCATAATTGTTGGCATACAGTGGAAATCGTGCACAAAGGAGTGATAAAGGAGGTGAGGAATTCGACCATCGCCCCTGGTACACTGGTCCGCGTACGGCGAGGGAAAGAGGTTCCTGCTGACTTGATACTGCTCTGTTCAGCGGGGGACAAAGGGAAATGCTACATCACCACTGCAAACCTCGACGGAGAGACCAATTTAAAAAGTTTACGGGTACCGCCCCCTCTAGTTGGATACACTCCAGGTATTTTCTGACGTGGTTTTTTATGCTGTGAGGTTTAAGAAAACAAGCAAGAACAAAATTCCTACCTATTGGTGGAGAAATACTTAGTTACCTAATTGAACAAGATAGTTTAGTTTATTTACCGTAACTGGTAGTATGTAAGCCCACATTGAAAAAAGCCCTTGTTTTCTCAAACCGGCTGCACCTAGTATCTTCGTTTCTCATGTGTTTGTCAGTCTCTGGTGGTGCTTCCTAGTGTGGGTGATATCATAAAATGATTGCTTTGGAGATACTCGTGTCCTGTGTTCATTGTATTATTCATGTATTCGTCAAATAAATGTGTGTCGCTTTGTGAGTGTTTTATTGTATGTAACCTTATGTCTGATAGCTGAGTTTCTTCTCGGTTCTTCTCAGCACACCAGGAAAAGGATTTAAGAAGAAGGATGTGCGTTTTTTCCTAATATTGTATGTGATCGTAAAAGCGCTCCTAGCGGCGATTGTTAGTTGGAAGTTTTACGTTCCCATAGAAAATGGGGAAAACATGCAATCGATATAGTCAACGTTATAACATGCTAAAACTATACTTGGGGTAGAGAAGGCTAGTTTCCGAACCAATGGTAGTTTACACGACGTTCTTGTGCTTTACAAAGACTTATCATTTTCATTTTCATTGTATGCTTTGAAATAGTGTATCCTTGTGATTTTACGTTTGTGTTGTTCGAGAAGATCAATGTCGTCTTACAAATTGATTCCATTTCTATCTCAATCTATAAATATTAAAGTTTATGTGGTCTCTATGTATGTTTATGTATCACATATCATTATAATAATATCATGTTACTCTGTTTACATTTTTCTACTGTTGTCTGTGAGATATCGATTGCCCTTCGACTAAAGAATATTACATACGTACATACATAGCTCACGCCTGTATTCCCCGACGATAAGCATAGGTGTTGTAATAACAGCAACCACTTTTCACCGAATATGATTAAGTGCCAACATGACTGATGGTGAGTCTTTCGCCGTCTCAGCCACTATACATACGTCTTTGAATTCCTTCTCAGACATATGCAGGTTTATGATAACATTCACCATTTTATACTTATTGACATCTCTGGAATAATGTAGACGAGACCTTTTGAAGTTACAATATAACAAGCGTACGACCTAACTGTAGGTCAAGACAAAGTAACATTATCTCGCGCTTGTATTAATAGAAACGTTGAAAAATGTATAGAAATTATATGAATCATTCACGCGACATGTCGTTCCAGCACTTTTTATATCGTTGCTACTAGCGAAGCGTGAGGATAATGTTACCTTGTCTACAGGCCAAGATAATACTGTCACTGATAACTTATTACTTGGGTCAACTTAGATACTGTTCGGGAAGCTTCCTATTGCGACGGGAAGACACAAAGCTGCTGCTCTTTTAGCTGAGCTTTCTTTTGAAATGTATATTAGACTGAGTACAAATCCTTAGACTTTAAAATATACTGGATTTTGATGAAACCATTGTGCTTTTCAATTCCATACGGCAGCTTCGCCTTCCACTCGGCTACAGTCAGTATTAAATACTATCCGGCGCCGACAGCTCTGTCTGCGTGGCAGTACGATTTCACATACAAAGTTTTAACCCCCATTCAGCCCCCTTTAGGGACGGAAATTCGGAAAACCCGTTCTTAGTGTATACCCACATCTCACAAACGCACCATTCTTATTTGATATCTCTAGTATCAGCACTATATACTGTGTATTGATATATAAGTCATCAAGATCATAGTCAGTCAGTAAGACAGGACTGTGATATTTATCTTATATCTTTAAACGATCAATTCTTGTATATATATAATCGGAATCCCGGAAACGGCTCCAACGATTTTCATGAAATTTTGCATGTAGGGGGTTTCAGGGGTAAAAAATAGATCTAGCTAGGTTTCATTTATGGGAAACATCGTTTTGACCATGTTTTCAGGCACTGAAAAACTAATAAAATATAATTACAATACGACAGCAAATTTCGCCGACATCTCTCAAGTTATGGTAGCTCTAAGGTGAGGCTTCCAGCTTACGGGGCGATACCGAAACTAGAGGTTTGAGACTGACGTTCATCGGTTTTTTTTTTCCTTTTTTTTGTGTGAAGAAGAAACCGAGCTCGGTCAACCAGAAATTTCTATTCATATCATAAACGCGAAAGTTTGTAAGAATGTATGTATGTTTATTACTCTTTTACGAAAAAACTACTTAATAGATTTTGATGAAACTTTACAATAATATAGCTTACACATCAGAATAACACATAGGCTATAATTTCTAACGATATTGTGTCTAAAGTGTCAAAAATATAAAGATATCAGTATGTATGTATGCCAATGTGATGTTTATCAAATAACCAGATATCCTCCCGTCAAGTATGGTAATAGAAGCCCCGGAGCCGGTCACTGACCTGTACACCTTCTACGGTCGTCTGGAGATCCCTGGCGTGGACAGCCTGCCCTTGACCACTGACAACTTGATGCTCAGAGGATCCAGGGTCAAGAATACCGAGTGGGCTATTGGATGTGCCGTTTATACTGGTGAGGGCGTGTTGATATTATTTAACATGTTTAATTTCATTACATTGTATACAACATACATCTACGCAGATAAATACAATTTAAGTGTCTGTTTGTAATTTAAAATTAACGACATTTCACTAAATTCATATGAATGTACAGTATCCACATAAAAAAATTCAAATATTTTGTTGTCTGTCCGTGTGTCTGCCAGTTTGTTCCGGCTAATCTCCGAAACGGCTGGACCGATTTTAAAGATACGTTCGCTGGCAGATAGCTAATATAACAAGGAGTAACTGAGGCTACCATTATTTAAAACTATAAAAATAAATATGCTCACGCCATCTCCGAGGGGGTAAGCTTGGAAGGTGTTGAAACAGCACTCACATTTCACGGATGAAGAGCCAATAAATATTTCTTTCTTTATTTCTTGGGTAGAATATCCTACTGTACATAAGACTGAGAAGACAGCGATGAACTTAATAGTAATATTTATGACCAATATCATAGGAGGTGAACCTAATGCCAGAAAATAAGTAAACAGTTATAGACCAAGGGCGAGCGTTCCATATAAGCAAATAACATATGCTCACGCCTGTATTCCCCGAAGGGGTAGACAGAGGTGTTGTAATCACAACACCCACTTTTCACCGAAGATGATTAAGTGCCAACGTGGCAGATGGTGAGTCCATCGCCGTCTCAGACACTATACATACGTCATTGAATTGCTTCTCAGACATATGCAGGTTTCCTCACGATGTTTTCCTTCACCGTAAAGCACGTGGTGTGAAATCACTGTACATAAGTTTTTTTTTAGAAAAACTCATTGGTACAGGCCCCGCTGGGATTCGAACTGGCGTCGCTTACGTAGCAGGCGACTGCTCTAACCCCGAGGCCACCACGGCTCTTTATATAAGCAAATAAGTGCTTTCCTTTTGTGATGACTGAATACACTCGACTCGTGTGTGTGTGTTTATTTTTGTGTATATGTTTATGTTAAAACGTATGTATCTACGCGCCACATAAGTATTCCCCAATGGTATGTCCCTAATTAAGCTACCCTACTTATTGTTTATGCTTACCCCTCTAAAAAACCAATGCACGCCCCTCTTATAGACATATAATAACTTCATAATAATGTTATTTACTTTCAGGGGAAGAAACAAAACTAGCCCTTAATTCCAAGTACGCAGGTAACAAATTCTCGTCGTGTGAGTTGGCTGTGAACAGCTGCCTGGTGTTCTTCATACTGCTCCTCATACTGGAGGTGGTCATATCATTCGTGTCCAAAGTTCTAATTGAGAGGAACAATCCAGGTCGGGATTTATATTTGGGCCCAAATCCTTTGGACCTAAAGAACGCTGCCAGCGTATTCCAAGACCTATTCTCCTTCTTACTGATCTATTATTACATCATACCGATGTCACTGTATGTTACCATTGAGCTGTATAAATTTATCGGTGAGTCAATTATCTATACTTTAAGTTAGAGGAAATTTTGTTTGTTTGTATCGAACAGAAACCGAATAAATTGAACCGGTTATAAACATTCTGTCACTTTTAATATCTGAGTGACATAGGCTATATTGTTAATAGAGATTTATTAGGTATCCGTTATAACACGCGATTTGTAAATAGAATTTATAGGGTATACTTAAATAATTTTCAAATAACAAAATTCATCTTCATTGCATAGACTTGAGTACCTACTCACGCGCTCCATAGGGTCCTTGGAAGAGTAGGCAGAGGTGCTATAACGATTTTGGCCTCTAAAATTGTTCAGGCCTTAGACGCCTCAAACCACCTTATACATACCAACTCAAAAAATACTGAATCGATTTTTAAACATACAGATTACATTGATAATCGTACGCGTGTAAATCCATGAGAAACAGCGAGCGCCTTAAAAACCAGGATAGCATGCAAGTCAAAGTCAAAAATATATTTATTCGATTAGACTTTTTACAAAGCACTTTCAAATCGTCAGAATGACATAATTTACAAGATTATACATGCTACCGCCAGGTTCGGAAGGTTGCTTTTACTGAGAAGAACCTGGCAAGAAACTCGGTAATTATTCTGTTCAAAAAATAAATATTATACAATTTTAAGAGTTCAAAATAAATCGCTTAAGCAACATAATGCTCATGCACACAGTTCCAATGCACAAATGTCGATAAAATGAACATAATTAAAAATCTAGTAGTTTTTCTTATAACTAAATGGGTAGCTTGAGATGACCAATCTCACAAGCATCACCTGCTCACAAGTATGACGTGAATGTCAGCCTTAGACATGAACACTCTAGGACATAATGGGTAAAAGCGTCAAAGAATTAACTCAATGTGTTTCATTGCCAAAGGTGCCCTCTTCATCGGGTGGGACGACGACCTCCGCTGCGAGGAGACAGGCAAACCCGCGGTCGCCAACACTTCAGACCTCAACGAAGAGTTGGGACAAGTACAAGTCCTGTTCTCAGATAAGACCGGCACCTTGACCAAAAACCTCATGGTCTTCAAGACCTGCTCGATCAAAGGACAGTTGTATGAGGAAAAGGATTCGAGGCTTTACGATGTGGACAGCTTCGATGAGCCTGTGGATATCTCGCAGGTCAGTATTTTGATATTCTGATCGCTTCCGCTGTTTTTCTTTTATACCATAGCAAGAAGGTGGCAATCAAGTATGCGGTACTAAGTACCTGATAGTTACCGCACTCTATGGTCATTTGCAAAATCAGCGGTTCTACTCTCTTCCCGGAAACCAGAGGAATATTAAACGTAGTTTCAGTATCACTGTTTTAAGCAAACTCAAGTTTTCGTTTGTTTAATAATTTAATTAAAGTTGGAATATATAAATATCAAATAATTTTCTATATGGTTTTTTGTGTTCATACATTTATAAAGTTTATATTTTTTTTATGTATCAGTTGTTTTTTCTTGAAAGGTGTGTCATAAATTTCCCCGTTACCTACATTAGAACCACTTTGAACTGATTGCCCTTATCGTAGTCGGCATCGAATCATTATTATCTATGTACCTACGTGTATGTATTATTTCCCGCATAGATAACATAATATTATACCCGTCGTGTCGATCATCGGCTGTATAAGTTCGAAAGCGTAATCGTAACAGGGGATTAATTCTCTTTCTCCCGAAAGTTTCTGTATCGTTTTGATATTTCTTTATAAATATAATCAATATTATATTTACGTACATACATATGCGCACGCCTGTATCCCACGGGGGTAGGCAGAGACCGCCGCTTGCCACATGCTACTGATCCTAACATACTTCTTTCGCTTCATCCTCATTCATGCACCTCTTCACTTAATATTATCTATACATACAAATAAATACAATTCAAGTGTCTGTTTGTAATTCATAAATAACAGCTTTTCACTAAATGCATATGAAAGTATATACGGCACTGATTTAAAAATACAAATTTTCAAAAAGGTTCTCTGTCTGTCTTTCCGTCCGTCTGTCTGTCTTTTCCGAGTAATCTCTGAAATGGCTGGACCGATTTTAACGAGGCTTTCACTGGCGGGTAGCTAATGTATACAAAGAGTAACTTACGCTACATTCATTTAAAAAAAATATATACTTAGAGTTCCGTAGGAATTAAATTAACTCTACGCGGGTGAAACCGTAGGGCACAGGTAGTTTCAAATAATAAGAAATCATTACCGAAATTCTTATCTAAGTACGATATTGTTACTAAAATTGTTGCTACCTTACACTGCTGTACCATTATTACCGATAGTGATAGCAAATTGGCTCCCAGTTCAACGAACTACGAGCCCGTCGATAATCCTTTGTATTCAACGAAGCTCCAAGACTTGACACAATCGATATTATAATAAAATTGGTCGATATAATAAGATAAAATGTATCGATTTTGATTAGATTACAGGGTTTTTGGAATGAAAACATCGTGAGGAAACCTGCATATTTCTGAGAAATAATTCAAAGATGTATGTATGCCTGAGACGGCGATGGACTCACTCTGTCACGTTGGCACTTAATCATATTCGGTGGAATGTGTGTTTTGTTGCTAAAAAACCTCTGCTTACCCCTTCGGGGACCCTTCGGAGATGGCGTGAGCATATTTATTTTTTTATCTATATGTTTCATACATGTATACACGAGCCTTACAATAAAAAAAGTGCGTTCCGAAAATTCAAATGCCACCCTTCTATTCCAGACAGATATAAAATTTTTCTTCACGATTCTCGCTCTGTGCCACGCGGTGCAAGTCTCCAGCGAGGACATGAAGAAGTTGAGCGCTCGTCTCTCCACCTCAGGCGATATTAAATTAATGAATTTCTTTCGTCGTAAGAAGATCCATAAAACTAAAGCAAACGGCGTAGACAATGCTTGGAATGATATTATGAAGGAGACAAGTAAGATGGACTACCAAGGCAGCAGTCCGGATGAGAAGGCTCTGGTCGAGGCGGCTGATCGAGTGGGCGTCACGTTCCTAGGGGAGGAAGGGAATGATATGTTGCTAAGGATTGGTGATCACACGGAGGTGTATGAGAGGCTGCAGGTCATTGAGTTCACGTCCGAGAGGAAGAGGATGTCGGTCGTTGTTAGAGATAGGGAGGGGAAGGTAAAATTATACTATTAACTATTGTGGCCAAAGGGTTTGGGCAGTCGCCTGCTACGCAAGGGACGCAAGTTCGAATGCCAGCAGCTTGCACTAATGAGTTTTTCTAAAAACGCATGTAGAGTACACACCATGTGCTTTACCACATTTGCTATTTATAACTTCTTGTTAACAGCGAATTGATAGCTGCGTGACGTCATCAATGTGTAACCTGCTAAACTAGAGGTTGCCGGTTTGATTCCCACAGAGGGCACAATGACTAACTTTTGTCAGTAACCCTATCACGGGTTTGCATCGTTTTGGTAATCTATACTCGCTAGCGTCACTTGCAATATTTGTATGAGATATTTTAGTTCTTCACGTCACAGGTGGGAGTCGCTGCACAATTTCTCATACTAATATTCGGCGGTGACGCTAGCGAGTATAGATTACAAAAACGGTTGCAAACCCGTGGTAGGGGTACTGAAATATAAATATAGTGAAAAGTGGGAGTTAAAGATGTCCTACTAATATTATAAATGCAAATTTTTGTAAGAATGGATGGTTGTGTCTCTTTGTAATGAATTAACTCAAAAACGACTGTGCCGATTTAAAAAAATATTTCACCATTGGAAAGCTACATCATCAGCGAGTAACATAGGCTTCATTTTATCCCCGTACTCCCACGGGAACGGGAACTACGCGGGTGAAACCGCGTGACGTCCTCTAGTCCGCTAGTACGAAAATAAATTAATTGTTGCCCGTGTAAAATAATTTAATTAACTTAAATAAAAAAAAATAATAATAATAATTAAAATAAATAACAGTAAAATATTAATGTTAATGTTAAAGAGCCGTGGTGGACTTGAGATTTGAGCAGTCGCCTTCTACGCAAGCGACGCAAGTTCGAATCCCAGCGGGGCCTGTACCAATGAGTTTTTCTAAAAAACTTATGTACAGTGATTTCACACCACGTGCTTTACGGTGAAGGAAAACATCGTGAGGAAACCTGCATATTTCTGAGAAGTAAATTAATTCAATGACGTATGTAAAGTGTCTGAGACGGCGATAGACTCATCATCCGTTACGTTGGCACTTAATCATCTTCGGTGAAAAGTGGGTGTTGTGAATACAACACCTCTGCCTACCCCTTCGGGGAATACAGGCGTGAGTATATGTATGTATTAATGTTAATAATAACCAATGACCTTTCAGATATGGCTCTTCTGTAAAGGGGCAGAGAGTTCAGTATTCCCTATATGTAAGGACTCCAACATGATTGAGGAAACAGATAGCGATATAAATATGTTCGCCAACAGAGGGCTGAGGACATTGGCAGTCGCCTACAGGGAGATACCTGATGAAGAATACGATAACATTACTGAATGTGAGTGATGTATGTGATGACGTCGCTCGGTTACACCCACGTAGTACCCGTTCCCGTGGGAGAGCGATGATAAAACAGCCAATATTAATCAGTGATAATGCAGTATCCTAATAGCGAATGAATTTTTAAAAACTTTTTGATCCAATTCGTTACAAACATACATATAAACCTTCATAATATTAGTATAGATAAATTTCATATATACACGAGCTTTATGGTGAAAGAACACATCGTGGAAAAACCTGCATATGTCTGAGAAGTAATTCAAAGACGTTTGTATGGTGCCTGAGACGGCGATAGACTCAACATCTGTCACGTTGGCACTTTATCACCATCGGTGAAAAGTGGGTTTTTGTTATTGCAACACTTCCTACCCCTTCGGGGAGAGCATTCGTGAACATATGTATGTTAAACATAATATATTCAACACTCTTTCTTTGTCTCAATACAATGGCTGCCTCCTTGTAAGTGCGAGCAGCCTCGAAACACTCTCTGTCCTGCTCTAACATAACATCGCGTTCATAAACAATCCTACGTGTAAGTATGTTACGAAACGTTTTTGGCTTTTCCAGCAATAAGGCGTATAGAAGGCAAGAGTGCTGAAGCGTTACAGCAGATCACCCAGCAATACAGAGTGTTGGAGAAGCAACTGACATTACTGGGGGCCACTGGCGTCGAGGATTGCTTGCAGGACGACGTGGCCGATACCCTCGCTTCTCTCAAGAGGGCTGGCATTAAGACTTGGGTCCTCACAGGGGATAAGGTCAGGGTTTATTGCCGTCCGCGAAATTTTTTAAGTATCTTATGTCGCTCCTCGGAGTTAAGCTATAATTATTCCAATAGGTTCAGCTGATTTCCCGTGACAGATGTATGAATTTACAAAACAAGAAATGTTATATTCGAGCCTGAACTGAACTTTTGGGACTAGATATCGCTATCTGATAATGTCTAATCATTATTAATAAGTTTATAGTGTCAAATTAAGTCGTCATTTCCATAACAATAATTTCCAGATAAACCTTAAGCTCGCGTTTTATTATTGATCCCTAAATTTATTCGAATATAGCCTATGTCGCTCAGTGACATTTTAGCATTCTATCAGTAAAATTAGGTCGTGGGGTTTGAGCAGTCGCATGCTACGCAAGAAACGCAAGTTCGAAACCCGGCCTGTACCAATGAGTTTTTCTAAAAACTTAAGTGCAGTTATTTCACACCACGTGCTTTACGGTGAAGATATAGCGAGGTAACCTGCGTCTGAGAAGTAATTCGAAGACATTTATATAGTACGTGAGACGGCGATGGACTCACTCTCCGGTGAAAAGTGGGTGCTGTTTTTACAAAACCTCTGCTTATCCCTTCGAGGAATTATTGGGATGGCGTGAGTGAGTATATGAATTAAATTTCAGGTGGAAACAGCAATAAACGTAGCGCAGTCCTGCTCGCACATATCAGAAAACGACAGACGTATGTTTTTAATAGGTATAGAGGAGGCTACAGCAATGATGACTCATTTAGAAGAGTGTAAGAGGATAGTGTCAGAGCCCAGTTACAGGGACCTGACCCTTATTGTGGACGGCACTAGTATGACCAATGTGTTGGATACTGAACACGCCGCGTCGTTCGTAGAGGTGTCGATGCAGTGTACTGCTGTATTGTGCTGTCGATTATCACCTATACAGAAGGCTAAGGTAAGCATTTTGATTGAAAAAAACATACCATCAAGAGCCGTGGTGGCCTTGAGGTTTGAGCAGTCGCCTGCTACGCAAGTGACGCAAGTTGGAATCCCAGCGGGGTCTGTACCAATGAGTTTTTCTAAAAACTTATGTGCAGTTATTTCACACCACGTGCTTTACGGTGAAGGAAAACATCGTGAGGGAACCTGCATATTTCTGAGAAGTAATTCAATGACGTATGTAAAATGTCTGAGACGGCGATGGACTCACCATCTGTCACGTTGGCACTTAATCATCTTCGGTGAAAAGAGGGTGTTGTGATTACAACACCTTTGCCTACCCCTTAGGGGAATACAGGCGTGAGCATATGTAAATCATTCAAAGTGAAAAATATGTAAACATCGTAAACCACCTCCAAAATTTAATTATGTGCTATATATAACTTGAAATTGGTGTTTGATGCCGAGTTTAAATCTACTTATGGCAATAGCTTCAAAACTAAGTTATTTATTACATATCATTTTATTTTTGTCTTTTTGAAAACAGAATACTTTCTCCATAAAAATTATTTTCTCTCTTTTTATTTTATTTTATTTATTTATTTATTTTTGAGAAACAAACAGTATTATAAGACCTTAAATATTAGTAAATAAAAATTATACATAAACCAGTGAAGTTTCTACTGATAAATTAAATATATTCAGAGGACGCTTGCAATAAAGGTACATTTCTGTGACTCTTTTCAATGGCTTTGTAAAGTGCATCTACTACCTAGTCGAAAGTTCAGAGATACAAACATTAAAAAAAAGATAACCTCTTCCTTTTTTAAAGTCAAAGGTAACCAGTACCCCTATCACGAGTTTGCCACCGTTTTCATAAACTATACTCGTTAGTGTCACTCGCAATATTTGTATGTGATATTTTAGTTCTTCACGTCACCGCTGGGAGTCGCTGCACAGTTTCTCATACAAATGTTCGACGGAAACGAAAACGGTGGCAAACGGTTGTTCTGCATATTGAAATATTGTTTATTATTATATTATTTTAATTTAATATTATTATTATTATATTGTTTCAAAGTCTAGTCCGTTCTCGTTGTGTTAAGATGTTATTTCTTTTCTTTTCTTAAGATAAATAACATTATATTTAGTTGAGATTGTTATACTTAGAATAATATACCTAACTCTTATGTATGTATACAAAAGTGCATGTTCGTGTTTTGTAACCTACTATTTATTGTTAACTTGTGGTAATCCTATTATTAGCCTTACTATCAATCTGTATTACCATTAGTTTATATTTTGTTATCACGCCGTTGGATTTCATAATAAAATTAAAATAAATAAACCCTTGATACGGGTGCTGAGTACATTGTATATTGTAACATTGCAGATAGTAAAGTTAATAAAGCTGAGTCCGTCGCGGCCCATCACGGCGGCCATCGGCGACGGAGCCAACGACATCTCCATGATACAGGAGGCGCACGTCGGCTTCGGCATATTCGGCAAGGAGGGGTACCAAGCTGCCAGGTACACTTATACTATTTTTTATTATTTATTATTTAAATTACAAACAGACCCTAAGTTTTATTTATCTGGATTTAGCAAAAATATCTACGACTTTGCCTGTACCCCTACCACGGGTTTGCCACCGTGTTCGTAATCTATACTCGCTAGCGTCTCCGCCGAATATTAGTATGAGAAATTGTGCAGCGACTCCCAGCGGTGACGTGAAGAACTAAAATATTTCATACAAATATTACGGGTGACGCTAGCGATTGTAGATTACGAAAACGGTGGCAAACCTGTGATAGGGGTACAGGCAAAGTCGTAGATATTTGTGCTATATCCAGATAAATAAAACTTAGGGTCTATTTGTGATAATTTTTTTTCCTAAATAGCTTTTCACTAAATGAATACGAAAGTATATAAATGTTGTGAAATGCTACCTACATAAAAAAAATATTATTTTTTTTTGTCCTGCTGTCTGTCTGTCTGTTCCTAAATTTACCCTATACAGATGCTGTGACAAGTTATGAGCGCTCAGCTAAAATAGTGAGATCTTGCTGTGTACCGCGGTTTGAACCGCATAAGATTAACAATAAATATATCATAAGTATTTTTTTTTAAATTAAAGTCTAAGTTACTCTTCATTACATCAGCTACCTGCTAGTGGAAGTCCCGTTAAAATCGTCCAGTCGTTTCAAATTAACAGGAACAAACGCAGTCCGACGAGAAACATTCTAAAAAATTATTTGCAGTGAAAAGCTGTTTGGCATCACAAACAGACACTTCAATTTTTATTTAACTGTATAGATGATGATATTAAATGGGTATATTTGTTCGCAGGTCGGCAGATTTCGCTTTCACAAAGTTCTCAATGATTAAAAAGGTCATATTAGTAATGGGCCATTGGTACTACCAGAGACTGACTACACTCATACATTATTTCTTCTACAAGAATCTAGTCCTTGGAAATATTATGGTAAGTCACCCACAGATTATATATATATATCATGTCGTGTCATCTCATTATAGGTTTGAGTCACGAAGCTCTGGGTGCGATCACATGCCGATAAAATATGAATGCTGATTGAGTTCGAAAATCATACTTATAACTTTCTTTCAAGGAATTTCAGTAATTTTACAGAACGTTAGTATTCAATATTGCCCAGATTTTTTTTTTAATAATCTATCGCTTTTCGAGAAAGCCCAGCGCTGTAGCCCTTTTGCCAACCTAAATCAGCCGGAACAAACATACAGACAGAGAGACATTTACAGGGATGCGTGCAGGATCGTCAGACCCTAATTATATTATTTATTTATTGTTATATTGTATTTGTTGTGTCTCATTAACTAATACTGGCCACATTAATGGCAAGCGTAAAACAAATTTATTTTAAAATAATGTCAATTTATCATCGAATCCAACCGTAACAATAAGCATTTTCTCTCAATAGAATTGTCGAATATACCAAACAGTATTTATTGTTACATCCATTGTCTGGTACCCATAGTACTGTAAGGCTTCTGCCTTACAAGCGGCTTAGAACCTTATTCGTTGCAAATTTAAGTTTTATGAAAGATATTTCATAAAACGAGAGCCGTGGTGGCCTTGAGGCTTGAGCAATCGCCTGCTACGCAAGCGACGCAAGTTCGAATCCCAACGGGGCCTATACCAATGAGTTTTTTTAACAAACTTATGTACAGTGATTTCACACCACGTCCTTTACGGTGAAGGAAAACATCGTGAGGAAACCTGCATATTTCTGAGAAGTAATTCAATGACGTATGTAAAGTGTCTGAGAAGGCGATGGACTCACTATCTGTCACGTTGGCACTTCATCTTCGGTGAAAAGTGGGTGTTGTGATTACAACACCTCTGCCTACCCCTTCGGGGAATACAGGCGTGAACATATGTATTTCATAATCCGAAAAGAATTCGAAAAAGGAAAAAACAATATTAGTTGTCAGAGAGTGATTTTAAATGGAACAATGATGGAAGAGTAATATGGTAAAAGTGGAAAACTATTAATTAATTTAATTGATTTATTGAATAGATCCTGGGTAGCCAGCGGCCCAAATTGGGGTCGCGGTTCTAGAGTACCTACAAGCTTTGTTTAGAATGAGACCAGGGGCCTTACCATAAGCTCTTATCGCAAACATAGTTTTATTGTACGACAGTGACAGGCTTATGCACGTCATATACATCCCTCTCATAATATGAGTTAAGCTATCATGACAATAAGAGGTCTTGGTAGGGCCCCAGGTGGCAATATAACATGTACTTATTATTATTAATAAGTTTAATTAATTAAGTTGAAATGAAATGCGGCTCGTCTCCTTAATAAGTATTCTTGAACCTCCCCAGTTCATATTCCAAGTGCACACGGCGTTCTCAACTCAGTCACTATACGACTCCATGTACCTGACGCTGTTCAACCTGTTGTTCTCCGCGCTGCCTACCCTCGTGCTGTCCTTCACTGAACAGAGGTGGCCTGCTGATGTACTCATGAAGTAAGCTATTATAGCTCTTATTCTCATCGTCATAGAGTGTGTTAATGTTTGAGAATACTTGAATACCGAAATGGGTAAAAGCCATGCAGAGTCATGTTTCGCAAGCGACGCAAATCCCAGTGGGGTCTGTAACAATGAGTTTTTCTAAAAAAAAACCTTTTTAATGAAATTGAACTCTTTTGAACAGAAGTACTTATATGAATGAAAATGATTTATCTAGTTTAGGCCCTTGTAAGGCACTTATGAATGTCGAGGAATTTACCACCGGTTCGGAAACTAACCTTCTGAGAAGAACCGGTAAGAAACTCAGCTGGCATCATGTACATTTCAGTACATAGTAAGCAATGATAATTAAAAAAAAATCATGTAAAATTATTCACAATAGTGAAAATTGTATAAGTAAAAACACTACCAAATGAATTATATACCATGTCATCGCCAAATGCTACGCTTGCAGAGTTTTAATTCCATACGTCTTTATCATTTATGTAATCCGAAATTGTTATCTATAAATTAGGAATCCAACCCTGTACCGCCGCATAGGTGAGAACAGGCTGATGTCATGGCGGTATTTGTGTGCGTGGTGCGCATGCGCAGTCTACCATTCGGCCATCATCTATGGCTTCTCGCTCATGCTCGTGCGGAGAGACGTCATACACCAGCATGGAAACACCGTTGACTTGTGGTCAGTCATACACGACGCAACATTATAAAGGTGCCGTCACGATATATGAGCGCGCAGCGAAAATAATGGGGATACTAACAGACGCCAAACATACTCGTACTACTACGTATTCAATGTGCGAGCTCATAACTCGAGACGGGGCCTCTCTTAATTACCATGTCCAATAAATAACCAAGTTTCGTAATTAGTTTTTTTTGAATATACATTTTACCGTATTATCGAATAGGTCATCAAATACTTATTCGTTGGACAAGGTAATTAAGCATTATCCGTTTAAATTTTAATATTTTTTTATATCAATAAATATTATATGGTATTTCTATACTTAAAACAAAACTATCACAAAAATAATCAACATTAGTAGGATTTTTATTATATTTTTTTAAATTGAAATATAGCACCAGCTTACGCCATGTGTCAAATATTAATTCCTAAAAATTCAACACCTGTATACTGCCGTGGCGTAACTAAAATGCCGTTATCCGACATCTGGTCGATTTTTAACTTTTAATGCTATTGTAATGAGAAAAAAAACTATAGATCTGTGCTTAAGAATTTTCAAAACCTTGAATAGTTTTGGAAATAATCCAAGTACTTACCTCCGAGTGTCAAATGGGTGTTGCCAGAGAAAAGCCACGTCGGTTTAATTTTTTCCCGCGGTTTTTGCATGTTATACAATAGGTATAACGGTTTTGGTAGATCACGGCATTATATAGTCGGGTACTCAAAAAAAAAATATCTTTATTCGATTAGACTTTTGCAAAGTACTTTCAAATCGTCAGAAAGACACGATTACATATGATTATACATGCTACCGCCAGGTTCGGAAGGTTGCTTTTACTGAGAAGAACCTGGCATGAAACTCAGTAATTACTCTCTAAAAAAAAAAATTACAGCTTTGAGTAATACAATATAAATAATAAAAAATATATATAAGCCCATGGACACAGTTCCAGTGCACAAAAGTCGATATAAAAAAATTAAAAATTAAAAATAAGTACTACGAATAATTGTATAGCTTGAGATGACCAGCCCCCACTAGCAGCACCTGTTCACAAGTATGACAAGAATGCCAGCCATCGCCCTACCCGTCATCCTGATACTGTAGGTAGTTGTAATGTTGCAGGTCATTCGGCGCCGTGGTGTTCCACCTGACCGTGTTGGTGGTGAATTTGAAGCTGTGGCTCCACGCGCGCTACCAAACCACTGTGCTGGTGCTCTCCATCGCCATCTCTGTGCTCGCCTATATCCTCTTCAACGTCGTCTACTCTCTCTTCTACTTGTACGTTAATTATACACTGCACGGGCCGTCACGAGTTATAAGCGCTAATTGTGAATGCCTTGTACTAATTTTTAAGTCTGTCTCTATAATGTCTGTCTGTATGGCGCGATGCGAATAATACATTGTAGTTACCCCCACTAATTTCGTTGATCGCTTATAACTCATGACCGCAACTGTATTACCGACCATTTGTCTTCACTTTGGATCATGATTTTTTAAGAGTATTACTTATTTTGATTTATCAATAGACTTCCGTTTTTCGACCGTATATATAATGTCAATCAATATCTATACAAATAAATAAAAATAAAGTGTTCGTCTGTAATTCCAAAAATTAAAAAAAATATATATTTTTTCTGTCTCTCTGTTTGAAACGGCTGGACCGATTTCAATGGGACTTTCACTGGCGGTAAGCTAACGTTACAAGGAGTAACTTAGACATTTAAAAAACTAAACTGTCCGTTCTATTTCCACAGTCAAGTAGACGGCGACGTGCTCGGCACATACACTCGTCTGTTGACGTCACTAAGTTTTTGGTGTCTCAACTTGGTTACGGTGATCGCATCCCTTGGGCCTGACTTCTGCTTTCGTTTCTGGTCTGACTGGAGCAGCAAGGTGCAACTCTATAACAAACCTTCACTGAACGTATTCACTACTAGACTTTAATATAACGAAACCAAAAGCCTTGTTATCCTGTTTGATTTATGTGACGTGAATACTTTTTTTTTTGCTTAATGCAATTATTTGTTCCCAAGCTCTTTGTGATTAGTGCACTAACGGTGTTCGCATGAGAACCTAACATCTGTATTTTTTTAAATATTAAAGATATGTCTATATTTTATTTGTCGTCGTACATAAGCTGAACGGGAACTTCACAGGAACTAATAGGCTTTGCGTCGAAGTAAACTCTCTCTCTCTCGTCGAACTAACACTTGAACTATGTCAGAAATCGGGTCCAAAGACGGCTGGTGGATTGATATTTCTAAGTAATTTTCTCAAGCGGGTTCTTTAAGCCCAAATTAGTTTCTATTTGCGGCAAATATATGCGCTACTATCTGTACCTAATATCAACTGTCAACTTTGTATAACCTGTGATTATAAAAAAAATATTGACTCACATTACTTCTTAAATAAATATGTTACAATATTTAACAGGTTCAACTACGCACAAGTAGTACCCAAATTAACGGTAAGATTACCATCAGGCAGGCATATGCATACATGGCGCCGTAATTTTATTAATCTTAACAATAACTTGTTAGTAAATCCTAACTTAACGTGCAATGTAAGATACCTCTAGATAATTTAGTTGTAATTAATTAAGAACACTTCTGTTATGTGTTGACTGTTGAACGATGTGATAAATATTATATAAATATTTTGGTTTATAATTCGGTGTTTTTTTTATGTGCGTACATGATGATAAGTGGGCGGTAAATACGCTCTAGTAAAATGTCTTCTCAAATTTTACCAAAAAATAAAAGCATGAGGAGCACGATGTTTTGTTGTAGTGCTTATTAGGTAACCAAAACTCGGAATTCTATTTCTAAACGCAGTGTGTAATTTTTCTGTTCCGCAGTATTGGGCTATTTTGGATCATAAATTATTTCAAAACGTTTTGGCGAAAACGGAGTGTTTCTATCTTAAAAATTACATTAAGATCCTTTTTATGCCTATGTTATATAAATAAAAAGTATGTTATCCAAAAGTTTTTTTTTATATCTATATAAGGTGCAACCTTATGTAAGCCGATCGACGTTCGTTTCCAGCGCCAAATGTGGTCACGTGATATGTGGCGATACGTGACTGGAGCGGCTGCATGACGTAGTTCCTTTTTGAGTCGGGAATTTATAATGGGGTCACGTGACCACATTTGTCGCTGGAAACAAGCGTCGAGCGGCTGATGCGGTTGCACCTTAAAGTATTTGTGATGCTTGTCAATCTGTGATTTTTTCCTTTCTGTGGTGTCTTGTCACTGAGACATTAGTGATAATCAATGACATTGTCATGCCATCCATGGATTCGGTCTAGGATGGTCGGCAAAAAAATGTCAACAACATGTGATTAAATAATCACAGGCAATTTATAAAATACCTATTACTTACTTATTTTGCCAGGCGTTTAAAAAATATTGTAATAAAAACATAAATTGGAATCATTGGAAATGGCGTTAATGAAATCTAACAAATTGCCGGAAGATGCTGTAGCATTAGGAGAAGCAGAGGCGATTCAATATGCTTGGAATATTGTTACGAACTGGGAAAAATTTTCAGACACGTAAGTTACGACTATAAAAGACAATTATGTATTCTATGATGTACTTTTGTGACTACTGGGTGAGTCTAATTTAACATAACCTTTACACCCCTTAGTTTTGGTGTACCTATTTTAGTCATCAGCTCCCTATAATCATTCATTATTCAAATTGCAACTTAATTGTAGCCAGCGTTGCCAACTCTCCTTATTTTTTAGGAGTTCTACGTATTTTGGGCCTTTCCTGCAAAGCTACTAACCTCAGTCCAGAATCTAGGTATCTGTTCACAAATTTTCAAAACAGATTTCATTACGCTAAATGTGCGTAATTACCACTACGAAACTTCGCGCAAAGTTTATCCGATGAAACCTAAACTAAAAATAACAGCTTGATGAAAGTATGTAGATTACTAACTTTCATGCTATTTTAACTAATTCTACATATTTGTCAAACTAAGCACATTTCACCAAATATGATTAAGTGCCAACGTGACTGAGGGTTAGTCCATCTCCATCGCCATAAGTTTTTAGAAAAACTTATTGGTACAGGGCCCACTGGGATTCAAAATTGCGTCACAGGCTCAAACCCCGAGGCCACCACGGCTCTCTGTAGTAGATAACTAATAAACATTTTTTTTTCAGATGGGCCTTAAACTATGCGCCAGCTGTTTTAGGATGCATAAATGCAATAAGTGGCATATTAATCAATCAACATTACCGAAATAAACTGAAATTGGGTACCTATGGCTATTTCTCCTCTGTTATACCCATTTCTATTATGCCTGGGCTGTTGACTGCTTTATTTCATAGACATGTAAGTATACATACATATGCTCACAACTGTATCCCATGGGGGTAGGCAGAGACCCCCGTTTGCCACATACTATGATCCTTATATACTTCTTTTGCTTCATCCACATTCATGCATCTCTTCATACACTTTCTTCGGTTACAAGTGCTTCAAAATTGACCTTTCTGAAAAATACTATTAATTTGGTCATAGTAGTTCCTCCTTGGACGCCCTCTACCGACACTTCCGGTCACATTCGCTCTGTAAATTTCTTTCGTTAATTGCCTTTCAATATGTCCAAACCATCTCAACATACATTTTTCAATTCAGGTCACATGTCACATGTTTATAAATTTAATCTTACTAAGTGGTACATAATTAATAATGTACCACTTAGTACACTATGACTGAATGGATTTAGAAAGGGCCTTAGTGTTAAACCGGACTCCTTTTCATTCCCATGATTGGGGGTTAACACTGACCAGACAATGGTTTTGGATTCTATAGTGATACAATCCAAATTTTTGTATTGACCAAGGGACCCCTAAATCCATTTAAGATTAAATTGGCCCTTTTTCAATGAGTATTTAAGCCCCAATATAGGTATAATGATTATAAATCAATTAAGCAGCTTAGGTTCTTTGGATTTGTTATATTTATCCATACATATGCTCACGCCTGTATTCCCCGAAGGGGTAGGCAGAGGTGTTGTTATCACAACACCACTTTTCACCGAATTTGATTAAGTGCCAATGTGCTATACATACATCTTTGAATTACTTCTCTTCTTATATTTATCCATTAGTCTAAAAAAAATAAAAAATAACTCATGGTAAAGAAATAACTAAACCTGCACTAACTTCCTCACAATTGCCTATTCTCTCTCTGCAGGCAGTGACAACAGAAATACTGCTGATGAAGAAGGATTCATGCCCATTGTGCTATGAAATGAAGTCTGCAGCATTGCAGTGTGGTATTGGCATTGCATACCCCATGGTACTGGGGCCGGCTTCTAGCTTGATGGTGGGTACTGGTAATAAGAGCTTGGCTTCACAGTATACATTTTTTATTTATAACACCAAGGTTGCAAACCAGTAGCGGCCCACCTGGTGGTAAGTGGTTACAGCAGTCTAGTGTCTCTTGCAAATAGGGGTATCACCTGCGCTTTGCCGACCATGTAAATATCTTGTTTGGGTGTTGGGGAGTTCATTCCACAACTTGCACGTACGGGGAAAGAAGCTCCTATGGGTAGTAAACATAAATCAAGTTACAATGCGTCTATATGAGTCAACAACACAAAAATGGCAGACATGCAGGCTCAAAAAGGCTATCATTTAAAAATGAATTGTTTTTGCCCGTTTCTTCTCAATTAATGCATAAGTTATAATCCGAAAGGTATGAAAGGAAGCACATTGTTTCATATAAAAAAAAATTGTTTGAAGTAGTGGCAAGCAAAAACCTGTGTACTTTCATTCAGTGTCATTTGAGCTCTATAGCTTGCTTTGTGTATTCAGAGTTTAGCCATTACTCATGTATATTATCTTTATTTATGGTGGAGCTCGTGGCACACATGCTATTGCGCATATCACTCGATCAGCGAAGTTAGCAACCCTAAACCCAGCCAGTAATTGGACGGGCGACCGCCGAGTTCCCTCCGTGCCTCGGAGAGCACGTTAAGCCGTCGGTCACGGTTGCCAATTTATCTTCTTTGGCAATCGTTACACGTCGGTCGAAGCCCTAAAATAGTCTGACAACTGGTTAACCCAGATCACAGATTTTCCTCGTCAAAGGGGTTGCGAAGGTCGGATGGCAGTCGCTTCGTATAAAAATCAGGTTGAATAAGCCCTAAGCTTATTCATAACAATAATATTTCTTTGTATTGATTTTGTAGGCAGATGATAATAAAAACCATGTCAATATTTTACAAAACGATAATATTCAGTTAAATACAACAACAATAAAGTTTCAAGAGCAATATGTGAATTCAATAACAAGAGCAATAGTAATAATATAAAGAAAAAACAAAAGAAGATCGGAACTATTTGAATTTTAAAACATATTCTTTTTCTTAATTGTAGAAGGCCAGCAGCAAAATAGGTCCTGGCCTACTTGCACGCTATAATAAATTAAACACAGGTGATCAACCACATCGGGTTGAATCAAGTGCCGACCCCAACAATGTATGGGATAAGGTCAGGGAGATGATTATGTTTATTTATAAACCTAGATTTTTTCATTTATTCCAGTTTGCACACAGATACTCCACAGCAAGAATCCCAGATCTTCAGGCTGAAGGTCCGAAAGTTGTATTCAATTTTGTGAAAAAGATAAGCAGACCCTTTATGGGCACACTAACGATCATGGCAATGTGTCAGTTGTTCGCGTCTTCAGTACTTACGTATTTCGAAATGAAAAACAATTTGACTTTGAGAAGGAAAATATTAGAAATTGAGCAGAAACTCATTGCCGACGGAGGATTGGCCAGCTGAAGTACAAAGATATTATGTAGATATAGTTTGTAAATATATTGTTTAAATTAAACCCTGTTTTCATACATAAAGGTAAGATTTAAGATGTTTTAGACACTAAAAAAATTCACTAACATTTACAAGACAATCTATACAGATCAATAAAATTGAAGTGCCTGTTCGTAAATTCAAATTAATAGCTTTTAACTTTATGCATATGAAAGTATATAAGGTACATGCATAAAAAAAAAATTTTAAACATTTTCTCCGTCTGTCTGTTTGTTCCGGGTAAACTCTGAAACGTCAGGATTTCTACGGGACTTTCACTGACAGGTAGTTGTTGTTACAAGGAGTAAGTAAAGATATTTTTTAAGTTCGGGATTTGTGAAAAAAACCACCCATAAAATTTAATATACGCGGGCGAAACCGCAGGGCACAGCTAGTATTATTATCAAATGCTATAAAATTTATAAAGAAAATTTGAAATATGAAAACGCAAGTTCAACATCCAATTGTTTATTATTATCATTATTAATATAAATGAACAAGTGAATTTTAGTATCACCAACATATCAGTATTACATCACATACACCCATGCCCCAACAAACAAACAATTACAATTCCCAAAACAACGTTAATTACATATAACATACAGTTTGCGACAGCGACAGGCGACAGGAGGAAGCTACAATTTCATTGTTTCGTTCAATTCAATGTCGTTTAAAACATATCACATACGTTATCCGAATATCCTTTTCTTTGCAATTGTATTGATTCAATAGCATTTTAAATTAGGGATTAGGATTCAAATAGGTATCGGGATTGCTGTTGCAACTCCCGACATCTGTCGCGATCGCGTAAACTAAAATATCTACTTCAAGATACAAAGTAAAACATACACTTATATACTATAACAAAATTATATCTTAATTATTTTTTGTTGGCTTTAAATTCTTATATGTTTTTTTTTAAACATTTTCACATTATCCATTTAAACCCTATAATATTGCGGGTTAACCAGAGGAAGCGTTTTACATAAGTACTTCATGCTGAGTGCGTCCCTCCTGGTCTACTAGATAGATTGAGATCTTGCGTCCTTTGATAATGACATCCGTCATAGGTTAGGGATATACTTCAACGGGAAATTCAAGTATAAGGAGTTCCTGTAGCTTTTAGTCATAGACCCAAATTATACAGCTTTGGGAACAGAAGGGCAGTTTTAGAGTCTGCCGTAAAAACGGAAATTCTAGATTAAAGCTATCTCTGCAGCTGAAATCCTTATAGGAATTTTCCTTTGTGCTAAGAATATCACACATGTAAACACGTGCTTAAATTCTATAAGTCAGTGCATTATGACGTTCATCGTTACGCTATTTCGAACCTTCCGTAACATTATTATGGAAATAATTATTGCATGACCGCATTTAAATTCTAGACATTATCCATGACAACTATACCAATAGACATATGTATGTCATATGCCCCTTACAATATACATAGGGTCGAGCTATGCGCGATGGCGAGAGAAACATCTCGATGCATCGCAGTCAATGGTAGCGGGTCCGACTCGGGTGTAGTCGTCACGTCACTAATCGAACACGGCGTGATGTAGCGAGTCGGCAGACTTTCAGTTCCATTCGGCTGGATTCGCCGCGACTCAGACCAATCGCTTGCATCAAAACAATCAAAAACCTCTCGATTGTTTCATTGCCAAGGCGAGTCCATGTTGACTCGATTGAAAATTTTACAGACTCCCGATTGTTGTAACATTTCGCAATCGTGCGTCGCTGCTAGGGTTTCCCTTTAAATTGAGTGTGCTTGGCTGTTGTCAAATGCACTGACCACACACTTATCATTTCCAATGTAGACATACGCCATTGATGAGCAATTAATTATTTCGGCTCGATTATCGTAAGTTAGTTTGATTTGTATATTAAAATAATTCGATACAACTTGAAGCATGGGATAAAACCGTCACATACTATTCTACTTTTGAAGACCTCCGGTGTTATACGACAACATAATAACGTTGCTATTGCATCGCAGGAAAAATCTATGATCCGCACAACATTTAGCTTCAATCAAATTTGATCTTTATTACCCGTTAACAAGAACTATGATGCAAAATCAACCTTATTCTTACCAACACGAACCTTGTTACTCAATTGTAATATAAGACATTCGCTATGTTTATTTATAGTCTATATGGGTTTGGGCTGTTATGAAGTAGTTTTAATTGTGACATTCAAAGCTATACTATCATCCAGATATGCTTAATTACAGAATTTAGGACGGATGCATAACATATGTAATGGAACATTTTTGCACAATGAAGAATAACTGGGGAAATATTAGGTTTAAATTGGTTCCGTAATTGGTTTACGGGTTTTGTTTAAATGTGGACATTCGATCACTTTTTGGGATTTAACTATAGCCCTCCTCCGAAAAGTATCAATACATTTAGAGCCACGCTAAAACGGAAGGCAATTCGTCCACGATTGAACGTGTCAAACCTATACTTGCGTTGCCAACTCTCCTTATTTTTCCTCCTTTCCTGCAAAGCTACTAACTTCAATCCAGAATCTACAATGGGCGTAATTACAGTACCTATGTCTTCGCGCAAAAAGTTGATTAACGTCCCGTTTACAAACAAACGGACACTCAGTTCGCATAAACGTTAGTTTTTTTTGTTATTTCCCATAAGTACCCAACGCACAAGAGGAGATCCTTTACGACCAATCTAGTGAAATCTATCATTATCTTTTTTTACTAATTCTACGTATTTCTCAGACCCCGTCTACGCTTTTTTTAAAAATCTGATTTGGCAACACTGCTTGGGGCACTGAAGTTCGTCACCGCTTTCGTAAACGTCACCGTACAATTTTTGTATGACAAATATTTTTTTTTCTGTAGAGAGCGCTAGAGGCGCTGTACATATATTCTCTCATACAAATATTGTTCAGTGACGAGTATATATGCAAAATTTTGTTATTCTTCATTGTTCAAAAATAAAAACATTCACATACTCCTGATGGATACCAATTTGCAATGTACCCATAGAGCAAGTCATCGAGTGACCTTTACACACATTACCCTTCAAATTTGACCCTTATTTAATCGTTATAAGATTACAACTTCAACACACAACTAAAATTACTTAATAAACCCCTGCCTAAATGTTATCTAATTAACCCCCTTATTAATAAACATGGCTAAAAGAATAGGCGTAAGGTAATCTAAGATTAAAGTATTCCTGTCTCTTTTTGTCACATGGATTTAGAATGGGATGGACATAGTTTTAAAGCATTTTTATTAATAAGAGGGTAGTTGCATAGGGTTAATATTCCAAGTCAAAATTCTGATCAAAGTGTATTAACGAGTGAAGTGCTAGATATACTAATGCTAGAAACACACCAACATCTTAACACTACCTACTATTTTGTTAATCGCAAATATAATTAATCATAAGCATCACCATTTGCTGATAGAGATGGCACCATATCCTGGGGAATGTTACTGGCAGTGTTGTTGTAAAAAGGACTTTATCTCCAGACATTGAAGCCTATTTTGTCATCAACCATTATAAAAACATAAATACACAAAAAACAGTAAGATCAATAAGAATTGATATACAATAAGGCGGCTTTAAACTAAAGCGATCTCTTCAAGGGCACCTTAGGGTACAAAAGAGAAACAAAGTAATTGAAAACAGAAAACATAATTTTTTTTTAAATTTTTTAATTTAATTTGTGCTCTCATACTTCTCAGTTTCAATGGAGCATATGCTCACGCCTGTATTCCCCGAAGGGGTAGGCAGAGGTGTTGTAATAACAACACCCACTTTTCACCAAAGTGCCAACTTGACAGATGGTGAGTCTATCGCCATATCAGGCACTATACACATATCTTTGAATTACTTCTCAGACATATGCTGCAGGTTTCCTCAGGATGTTTTCCTTCACCGTAAAGCACGTGGTGTGAAATCACTGTACATAAGTTTTTTAGATTGGGCCCCGCTGGGATTCGAACTTGCGTCGCGTCAATAGAGCTTTTGATAAAGTCCTCATTTGGTAGAATTATGTTTTAACAGCGACAGGCGACAACGGACATTCATACACCCAGGGATGATCAATCAAAATCAACTTTTATATTCATATAGTTAAGGACTAATATTGATTACGTTGCGATTTGATTAGATGTAATTTTTTGTTGGAAAAATACCATTTCGAACTCATAGCATAACGCTCTTATTCCTTTGAGTTAAGGTATAATTTATTCTTAACAGTTTGAATCGGTGAGATTGTCGCCTGTCGTTAAAACGCTACCCAATATCAAATTGTTTCTATCAACACCGGTCACTGTGTAGGTTCGCAAATTCACTTTGAGCATAATTCTGAATTATTGTACTTAAGGCGTCCGTGGGCTGCCTTGCTGAGTTATCACTAGTACACTTATACACTAGATAGTTACTAAGAGTATGCCCGCAGCGGTACCCGGGCATTGGTAACATTTGCTAGCAGCGCTGGCTGACGTAGTCGTTGTAAGTGGCGGAGATCTCTTCAGATTGGTATCTGGTCAGTTTGATACTGCGGCGCATATCAGCAGTAATCGCTGCCTTGTAGCCACCCTTCCGGAGCAGCGAGTCGATGGTCTGGATTTGGTCCCAACCTGGTGACACAAGGAAACTTTGTAAGTACTAAAAATTGTCTATGCTTCAGTACTTTTGCAATGATTATGGCAATGGAGTGTTCGAGCTGGTCATCTCAAGCTACGCATTTAGTTATAAGTAGATGTACTAGATTTTTAGTTATGTTAATTTTTATCAACATTTGTGCATTGGAACATTGTCCATGAGCTTACGTTTCTTAAATTATTTATTTTGTATTCTTTAAATTGTATAATATTTTTGAAAAGAGTAAATACTGAGTTTCTTGCCAGGTTCTTCTCAGTAAAATCAACCTTCCGAACCTGGCGGTAGCATGTATAAGCTTGTATAATTATGTCATTCTGACGTTTTGAAAGTACTTTGTAAAAAGCCTAATCGAATAAAGATATTTTTGATTTTGACTTTGACTAACATTATCATTAGAAGGCATGAAAGGATAAAAAATTACATTCACGGGGATAGCAATCTGTATGTAAACTGATAGGTTAATTCATACGAACGTTTGAGAAGCTTTTAAGTGCACTCACACATTTGCGCAACGTCTCGCCGCGTACTCATGCGCTATAATTTGTACTCCGTAAGAGCGTGAGTGAATCCGTCCGAACCTTTGTGTGAGTGCAATGCAGTACGCTTGTATGTATGTGAAAATCGTATATCCTCATGTACCTTGTTCAGTAGCAACATGGGGTAGGTAAGTGGCAGTTCGTTTGGAGCCGCGCTCGCTGACGAACTCAATGCGAATGCCGTGCTTGCCCAGCTTCCAGTCGAGGTAGTGTTCGGCGTCCTCGAAGTGTTGCAGGATGGACACCGACACAGTCAGCCGCGGGACCTCCTCGCGAGTGATCGGAGTGAAGCGGGAGTCCTTCAGAGCGCTCGTTATTGCGTATTCGCGTAACCCTGCCGATTTAAAAATATACGCTTTTGACATTACTTGTTTTGCGTGGGTTTTTATGAAATAGTTATCTCAACTCGAGGCTATGTTACTAAATTATTATTCGTCAAGTCGCTTCTTTTGATTATGTTAATCGTAATGGATACGATGTCGTTTCGGCTCGATGAGGGGAGGGGGGATGTACCTAATTAATTGCATGATTTATCTATCATCCGAAACATCTGCCTACAATGATAGGTCAATTGAAACGTGCCTGAAAGCAATATGCTAATTAGGTAGGAGTACAATCATGAGATTCAACCGCTGGCCTTTAATACTCATTTTTTAGGTTTGTTTAGCGCGAGCGCGTGCGTACAAATGCGCAGTTCTCAATACTACATTCGGTGTGCGCTCAAAACTTGTGACGGCACCTGTAACTAACGTATATGAATGAACCCAAATATAAATAAATAAATAATTAAATAAATAAATAGCAATCGATAGCTATGATAATGTAATATACACATTGCGTATTAACTATTAATGTATGCGTCGTACAACTTAGGTTTCGTACATACATTCATCATCTTGTTATAATTAATATAAATACATATAGGTATCAAAGATTAAATACATATCGTGTAGGTATTATTTGTACTCCAATAACTTGGACACGTTCGACTTTGTAAACAAAATTAATGAGGCTATTTTTAAATGTTCCAACTAAGTACATAATATTGTTTTGTTTGTGTTAAGGAATATGTAGAAGTATTCATTAGCAGTGTTATTCTGTGACAACTTTTTCATATCCCTGAAGCAGAATAGGTCTGTCAAAATTCTTCAACTTGCAAACCATCTATGGTCGAACTAACGAAATATCAGGTCGCAAAATTTCACACAGCTTTGCTTGAAATCACGACGTCTTCTGGCTCCAAAGCAAATAGGTATTTGACATACATACAGCTACAGAAGTAATCTATAGATTTTACAAAGGGTTTTGGAAAATTGTGTAAAACAGGGCATTTTAAATTGAAAAATGTTTAAAATATTTGAATTAAGATAAATTAATAATAAAAATAAATATGCTCACGCCATCCCAGAAGGGTCCCCGAAGGGGTAAGCAGAGGTATTGTAACAACACCCACGTATCACCGAATATAATCAAGTGCCAACGTGACGGAGGGTGAGTCCATCGCCGTCTCAGGAACTATACATACGTCTTTGAATTACTTCTCAGACATATGCAGGTTTCCTCACGATGATTTCCTTTAAAGCACGTGGTGTGAAATAACTGCACATAAGTTTTTTAGAAAAACTCATTGGTACAGGCCCCGCTGGGATTCGAACTTGCGTCGCTTGCGTAGCAGGCGACTGCTCTAACCCCAAGGCCACCACGGCTCTCATGAATTAAGATATTTTTTTAAATTGTCTCTTCTGTAAAAATTGATATTTATTTGAATCTTCAATTAGCGCTTAAATATTGTCTACTTTCTTTATGTTATCTCTGCCGCCCGCTTTATTTGCCGACCTACGTTGAGCTCAATGAGTCATACAGTTTACACAGTAAGGTTGCTGTTTTCGTTCAAAGTTTACTGCCCCTTTCTTTGTTGCCAACATCTATTGTCTTATTGTAAGATTCACATGCACAGTTGTGCGTTTATTAATTATTGTTAACTTATTAGTCAAAGGCAGAGCGCAGTTTTTGTTAGTGTGTGTTGATGTGGCGGGTAAATAACTGAGTCGCCTGCGACGTGTCGATTCGGGCTTATTCTCAGTTAAAAAAAACCGCAGGAGCTCATGCTTCGAGTGCCTGATGTATAAACATCAGCCATCCCTGACCTCTGAGCCTCTGGCTTATAATATTTTCAAGTATGGGCTTATATTTAAAACCCACTATTAATCAAACAAATATACATTTTGAAACTAATTGTAGATCTTAAGTTACTCCTTGTAACATCAACTTACTGCCACTTAAAGTCCAGTTAAAATTGGCCAGCCTATTCAGAGTTTAGCAGGAAAAAACATAAAAATCGACAGAAAAAAATATATTATATGAGTATACCATCATATGCATTAAGTGAAAAACTGTTAATTTTGAATTACAAACAGAAACATAATTTTTATATATCTATAGATATAGATTGGTTGTGATATTATGTTACTATTTAGCAGCAATATTTCAATACTTTGTTCCTGATCTAAGGTTATGAAACGAAGGACTAAACTATGAAACTAAATTCAGACTTAATGATTTGGAAATATAATGAACCTTAACATTATATAATAATATAGGTAATAAGTTGTTTTAATATGGGTTAATTATGTACAAATGTGCTTGTTAATCTGTTTAAATAGGCAGGCAGTCACCACTTTATAGATATTGCTAGGAAAAACAAGATAAAATATTACATTAATTGATTAATGTCAAAATCTACTAGTTATGATATTTTTACATTGAATGTGGTATCATTATTAAACAATCAATATCACTTAAAAACTCTACACTACTATTATAACGAAGAAAGATTTGCATATTTGTGTGTATGTTTGTAATGAATAAACTCAAAAACTACTGTGCTGATTTCAAATATTTTTTCACCATTGGAAAGCTACATCATCAGCAAGCTTATTTTATCCCCTTTCACCCACAGGAACGGGAACTACGCGGGTGAAACCGCGTGACGTCCGCTAGTTATATATATTTTGGTAGAACATTATGATACTAAAAATAATGTATTCATGTCCATGTATGGGTAATTTGTTGATAGTCCAATATCTATGTTAGTCTTTAAGGTATTAATAATATTTTTATTATATCTGTGGTCTTGTACCCATAGTACAAGCTTTGTTTAGTTTGGGACCAGACTATATGATTTAATTGAATATTTGAATTTGAAAATCAAAATGTACATTATAGTTGTTTTGCATGTTGTCAAATTACCATGTTAGTATTACATAGTACATTCAAATATGTAAAAACACTTTTAAATGTAATATTAACACCATACCTGAATGCAGATGCATTGGATTGAAGGTACCGATGCAGCCTCTAAGACGATGCTCCTTCCCGATCTTCCAAGTCACAAACAAAGGACTGAAAAATTAAATCATCCAATATTTTCCTTACATTCACAAAATATACCTATATGAAAATACTGAACAATTTTTTTATACATAATAAAAATAGTATTACTGAAATAATCTTTAATTATGTCATATTATATTCTAATCTGTTGTAATGAATGGAAACTTATGAGTTACTACTTCTAAGCACACAACTAAGGAAAAACAATGGGTCTATTCTCAGCCCTACTAGACTATTATGTAAATGGTGCAAACAGCTATAAACTTTATTACCTCTGCTAAAAGGTTATAATGGAGTGTATTATTTTGAAAGGTGAGATGAGTGGGTTTAATGACCTAATGTGCGTATTATAGGTATAAAAATTGCATTACGTAGGTACAGTAGGTAAACTAAATATGAGGAAACAATGTTGCAGTTTTAGTGAAGAATAAGTTAATTTGTGAAAATTTATTTGTGCATTGCACAGTGCGTATAAAACTCCACATTTCAGTCATTCCAACGACCTCGTTACGATGTTTGAAGGCTTTTCACAAAGGAACTGACAACATATTGATGTGATGGCACTGCGATTTATATATAGTTGTACAATACGAAATACTTACTAGGAATCGTTGGTGAAATTAGGAGTTTGTGGAGGGTCCATACTGTGCAGCTGACAATACAAAACATCGAAACAAAAGTAACACATATCAGGAATAGCCACAGATTCTTGGTAACCATTTGTAGGTCGATCTATACTATTACTATACGAGTTATTTAGTTTCTGTTTTTTATTACCACAACATACTGAAGACATGGTGATTGTCTTTAGATAATTATCCTAAATTTAAAGCAACAAAGCGATCTCACAAATCACAAAAGTAAACGGAACACACTACACTAGCTCATTCAATGGGGCTCTTCAACAAGAGACAAAGACAAATCTTTAGATTTTTTTTAATTATTGTCAAAATGATGAACCACAGATTAATGATGAATCCAAAAAATACATTGAATATTGGAAATGGTTAGAGATCCTATTTATTTTTCATGTGTGATAGAAATCATCTAAACAGCGCTATATATATTTATAACAATAATCCCCAAAAATTATACTTCGCCAAGAAACGTAAAGTCTTACTTTAGAAGTAAACAGATTTATATAAATATTATACATCTGTAGCAAATAAGCTCTTTTTTAAACAATATTTTTTTAGTCTATGGAGCGATGGCTGTCATTGAGTTTTATTTTACAAACTATTGTAGAAAATAAGAAAAGCTTTCTGTGCACATAAAATGATAATATTTTCGTGAATCATGTACATGTTTTACAATATCCCTTTAGATATAAGTGAAGCACTTGTGTATCGATATTTAGGGACAGTATTAGTGATGTTTAGCGAAATAGCTTGAAGTTCCGACGATGGCGTCCGACGGTGAAATTTCGTGTGCAAATGATCCTAATTTCGCTGTAATCTACTCATTTCTAAAAGTATTTGGTAAATTACACGGTATTCATGTACCTAGTATAGCTAAATTGCAAGAATTCATAGAGAATACACAAGAAGGTAATGTTTTGTGCGATGATTTTGTCTTGTACAGTGATAAACAAACATCTTATAAGTTTTTTTGCGTAGTGTTGGAACCGTTAAAGGAGCTACACTTGAGATTATTACGTCGTGCGTTGAAATCGGCACAGAGCAATCGGTGGGAGAGATGTTTGATCAAGTTTTGCCACCAGCAGAGGCACCACCAGGAGGCCTGGGAGATTGAAAGGTTTTCTTACAAGAAAGCCAGCACACAAGTGAAACTTAAAGTATTGAAGGTAATTAGTGACGCCTACTCTATTATTTCTTGGTATTCTGATGATCAAATTGTGTTTGTTTCTCACATGACTCACACAAGGAATTATTTCAGTCAAGATAATCTAATATAAAACTATACTATAAAACTATCAAATATGTGTCAAACTGTGGCATCTGTGTATAACATGTTTTAAGTTTAAATTACATGCTTATTACCATTACACATCACTTTCATAGTTGATGTTGGTAATGTATTTAAATTTGGTCCAAGATTGTATTCTAATTGATGAGAATTTAATACAAATTCGTGCATTTACATACTTAGTTGGTTGCATCATAATAGATTACATTAAACTTTATTGAATTTTACCACACACATTGAAGAGTTTTAATTAAGTTTTTTATTATGTTCTCCTTCACCAGAGAAATTAAACATTTAAATGTTCTTAGAATTAGGTTTATATTTTAAAACAAAATCTAATTCTTACTTTTTAACTTTCTTAAAATATATTATCTCTTTATGCCCTATTAAAAAGTATAAGTACTTAGTAGGCGCTTAAAACATATAATAAATTTTTTTTAAGTAAAATTTTTTTTTTTTGCCTAAAATGTTAATCATAATCTTGGTATTAAATAATACCAAGTAGTTTTCATGCAATGTTTGTAATAATTTACTTTTTTATTTTTCTTTTGTTTTTTCTTAATTCTGTCTTTTGCAATACATATAAAATTATACAGTCCACTTATAAATGGATGCTGATAAGCAATAATGTGTCAACCCACAAAAAGTCAAATTCAAAGGTTTTGATATATTTTGATAATGCATCACGTATTTAACATTCTAAAAAAGTGTTTCAAGTCATCTGAAACATAAAAGTACGTAAAAAAATGGATTTATGTCATAAAACAAATCTTAAATCACGTATACAATCATCTTAAGACGCCATTTTCTCAAAACCAAGTTTATGCGGGTTGACACATTATTGCTTATCTGCATCCAAATATCTTAAAACATTATTTGATATTATCCAGCAAGTAAGGAGTATTCACTCCTTAATTTACTGTAATAGTAAAATCTCTTAAATCAGAGCAACTTATTTTGTAATGAGTAAACTATGTTTATTTGTATGAATCAAGACATGTGGACCAATTTAACCAATTCTTTAACTAATAGTATGCTACGTTATCACTGAGTAACAAAGGCTTTAATATTAACTTTACCATATTCACTGCTAATGATGTGTCTGCATGTCCAACTCTAAGGGAATTTATGAAGAAGATGTAAAGTTAGCAGTGAATGTGTTAATTATCTAGGTTGTTTAGAAATTTGTAATAATATGTGCGTTAAGCCACAGCAAGGAAGGTGTCTATAAATTTTTTTTACCATCAAGATATCTTAGTTGTAGAATCTTTGTTTCAGCTCCTTCTAGAATACCAATTCACATGTCACCCGAAGTTCAAGACAGCCGTGAATGTGCTCTCATGCAAAGATCTAAGACTGGACCCAATTGGTCGGGATAAAAATGGTTGTGTATACTGGATGCAAGTGGATGATGATGCCAACTTGTGTCTGTACAAAGAGGATCAGGACGAGGAAACTTGGCAGCTGGTTGCTAGGTGAGACATTATTTTATACAGCAATATTAAGGCCCACTTGCACATATTGCACCCTTAAAACAATAGGGGCTTAACTCCCAAATTTTTATTCATTGAATACAAATTCAGATCATAAAAAGAACTAAAAAATTTTAATTAAAAATATATTTTTTTAATTTATTAACGAAATAAAACCTAGACTTTACTATAAAGTTATAAAAAAGTCTCACTGTACTTAAAACTAGTAAAATAATAACTGTCAAAGTTGGATGTTATTATCCAAAATATATACAACCACGCATGTCGCGCTATCTATAATTGCAATTTCCAAAACAATTAGATTTTTTTAATTGAGCCCATATTCTGAATATGTGATATTCTTGAATCTTAATTTGTTAAAACTAGATTAAGCTTATATCTCACATAAGCATATGCTCATCTTGCATGTACATATTTGCTGACCTGGAGTTAAACAAACAGAAAAAAAAATCTTAGCTGTCTTTTCACAGAAAAAATCACGTTATGTTATTAAGTTGAAAATTAAGTGTTTATTTTCCACAAAATCTAGATTATACTATTTTCTACAAGTGGTCCTAAGTAACCATTTAAGCCTAGCTTTGTTAGTCTGCAGATGATCTCAAGATTTTTTTAATATTTTCTTATAATTGCTTTATATAAGATGAGATGAGAAGACGAGATTAAAGTAGAAGAACATGATGGTATTCTTCTTGTTTAATTTTTACTATTAATCTTTCTGTTGATGGTCACTTATAATGTATTGTATTATTTATAGAAATAGAGAAGAACTAGTTAAAGTGATATCACAATTGAAAGCTGGAGAAGAGGTTTGCCCATTAGCAGCATCACATTCTAATGAAGATTCAAGCAGCACGGAAATTGCACCACAGACAGAGGTGAGAGGAAAAACCTTAAATAATAAAAATACAAAATTACATGATACAAAAATCATGTATATAATAAACATTATTGTAAATACTTATGACATTTTGATTATTCCAGACTGCTACAAAATCAGAAGTAGAAGAGGAAAATGAAGAAGAGTTCCTAAGTCCAGAATCAGAGTCAGAACACGAGGGAGATGACCCTGCTAATAATGCACCAGAAAAAGTAGATACCAACACTGAACAAACAAAAACAGATTGCAGAGACAGCAATGAGGAGAAAACAGAAGGAAACGAAGATAAAATTGACAGGAATGAAGAAAAACCGCACAACAATGAAGAGAAAATAGAACAATCAACTACAGAAGCTAATGAAATAGAGGAATCTAAAGATGACCTTAAAGAAACTGAAGACTCGAAGGCTGTACCTGAAACTGAAAATGTGTCTGAATCAGAAGCAATATCTGCACCTGAAGAAATAACGGAGGAACCTGATAGCCTTAAAGAAGAAACAAAAAAACCTGATCCACCAATAATTGAAGAAAGTAATGAGCCTAAAGAAGATGAACAAGACAAGGAGGAGGTTAGTGAAGCTATTGAAGAACCAGTTATGATTGTCACTGGGGAAGGCAATGGAGCAGACTGTGAAAGTTCTTATATTATTGGTGAAGAGATTACTGAAGAAGTAATGTTCTTTTATGGAGAAGGATACGGGTATGATAATGATACGGGCAATCCTTCAGTTGAACAAGAAAATACGGCCGACCATTCAGAGGAAGACAAAGGCAGTGAAGAATGTGTCAATGGTGAACACCCTTTAGAGTTAACAAATTCTACTAGTAAAAGTAATTTTAGTAATAGTGTAAAGTTAAAAAGTAGTGTACCTGTTACTAAGAGATCTCTTAAAAAGCAATCAAACGAAGCAGCAGAAATCTTAAACCCTGACTCCAAAAAACATTGTATAAGAGATATGGATAATTCGGATACATCTAAAACGGAAAATGACGTAAGCCAACGCGAGGGAAGTGTTAACGACAAAAGCACGACTGACAGTGAAAGTCCTAAGAAGAATAGTGTTAAAAAAGGCAGGACTAAAGTTAAAAAGAAAGCAGGTGTAGCAAGGAAAATAAAAGTCAATGAAAGCAACGATGTTTTGAACTCAATCTCAGAAGACAATGGCCACGATAGTAAATCCAGTATTATAGAGAAGAGAAAGAGCAGCGTCTCTTCTGTTGATCATGAGGAAGTAGACAACACTGAAAATGAAAAAGAGAAGAGTCCGGACAAGGAACTGAATGCCCAGGACCCTTTAGTTGAAGATCCTTTACCTCCTAAGAAGTTACGCTTAGAGACAAGCTCAGAGAGAGAAGCTAACTCACATTCCAAGGAAGCGTCTGATAGTGTTGACAACAGTGAAACTAAGAAAGACAAGGTAGACAATGACAACTCTGTGACACAGAGGAAAAAGATCAAAGCGAACAAAGGTAAATTTAAAAGAAAAAAGATATTGAGGAGTAAAGGTGATAATAGTATAGGGAAAGATTTAACTGATAGCAATAAGAAAAAATGCAAGTCCTTGAAGAGATCGCTCCTCGACGCAACTATGAGTCATAAGAATAAATCAGAATCTCAAAGTGATAGTGAAGATGATGAGCCCATTACTAGTGGCAAACGGCTGAAAATTAAACCCAAGAAAATTGTTATATCATCTAGGTAAATATATCAATGTAAAATCAAGGATTTAGGGATTAATTTGTTGTTATACATTGCAATTTGTTCACAGAAAAAAAGCTGAAGCTAAGTTACAAGACAAACATTCAAGTGAATCTGAGGAAGAAACACTTCAAAGTATTGGTAATTATACTATATTAACGTTTTATATAAAACTAATTGTGTCCCGCAGTTTCACTCGCGTAGATTTAATTTTATATATTACTTTTTTCGCAATAAAAAGTGTCCTTTCTCAGGGTCTAAAGATTGCCTCTGCCATCTGTGCCAAATTTCATCAAAATCGGTTGAGAGGTTTAAGAGGGAAAGCGTAACAGACAGACAGACGGAGTTACTTTCGCATTTATAATATTAGTAGGGATTAAACTATATTTACTAAATGAAGATATTTACGTACACTTACTTAGTACTCTGGTATTTTATTTTGATCTGTTGACATGCATGTATCTGTGTTTGCTTACGTTATTAGAAGGAATTCGTTTCGATGTTAGTCTATTACAAAACATGGTTTAGACCAAACTATGTCCATCCCCTTTGAAATCCATATTACAAAAAAATATCGCACCCGCATGATAGGGGCTCGATTCAAAAATCAACATAGATTCATATTAACAGTAATTATTTTATTAGCTTTGAGTACAATGAGACTATTTTTATAATAAAATCTAGGTTGTTTTGTCGATAAATACATTTTCGTGTAGAACATAATTTTAGGTTTGTCTATGATCTTAATTCGTTTTCGCAAAATTTGTAGTTAAGCCCCTATTGTTCTGAGGGTGCGAATGTAACTACTTTAGACCATGTCTCAGGCAGTGTTTTGTAATGAGCGGGTTGCAGCTCGATACTGATTAGATAACATAGTATAGTTATAAAACAAAATTATTTGAAGAATTGTTTTATTACAAGTCTATGGAATTTACAAGTTACATTATTTCCCTAAGAATTATGTAACGTAAAACCTGCATGTGTCTGAGAAGTAATTTAAAGACAGTGTGCCTGAGATGGTAAAGTCACCCTCTGTGCGTGTTGTTGTTATAAACCCTCTGCTTACTTCTTCGGGAACCCTTTACCCGTTCTGAGAAGAGGTTATACAAACAATTTGATTGTCTGAAAAAACCATTATTGCATTTTTAAATTTGATTGAACTTTCTTCTCAGCTGGTAAGAAATCCAAGAAGCCAATAAAGAAAAAATGTAAAGGGTCCGCGGCGAAGAGCGGGGCGATGTCCTCGGACTCGGACATAGCGCCGGTGCGGCAGTCGCGGCGGATCGCACAGATGAAGATCAAGGAGGAGGCCGACCGCAGGCACCTCGAGGAGGTCGCGCTCAGGGAACTCAAGATGATACACAACAAAAAGGTTAGTTTTAACTCCTCATCATCTGCCTGGCCTTATCCCATACATTGTTCGGGTCGGCACTTGATTCCACCCGATGTGGCGGATCACCCGATTTTTATACGAAGCGACTGCCATCTGACCTTCGCAACCCTTTTAAAAGGAAAATCTGTGATCTGGGTTAAACCAGTTGTCAGACTATTTTAGGTCTCCGACCTTACATTACAGGTCATGTAATGATTGCCAAAGATGATAAATTGCCAACCGGGACCGACGGCTTAACGTGCTCTCCGAGGCACGGAGGGGACTCGGGCGGTCACCCATCCAATTACTGGCTAGGGATAGTAGTTAAATGGGTGACCGACCTAGTTCCCTTCGTGCCTGCCTCGGAGAGCACGTTAAGCCGTAGGTCTCGGTTGCCAATTTAGCATCCTTAGCAATCGTTACAGATCAGTAAGAGGCCTAAGGTTACGAAGGTCAGATGGCAGTCACTTCGTATAATAATCAGGTGATCAGCCATATCGGATTGAATCAAGTACCGACCCTAAATAAATGGGATAAGGCCAGGTTGATGATATTTTAGATTTTATAAATAAATATGCTCACGCCATCCCAGAAGGGTCCCCGAAGGGGTAAGCAGAGGTATTGTAACAACACCCACATTTCACCGAATATAATCAAGTGCCAACATGACGGAGGGTGAGTCCATCGCCGTCTCAGGCACTATACATACGTCTTTGAATTACTTCTCAGACATATGCAGGTTTCCTCACGATGTTTTCCTTTACCGTAAAGCACGTGGTGTGAAATAACTGCACATAAGTTTTTTAGAAAAACTCATTGGTACAGGCCCCGCTGGGATTCGAACTTGCGTCGCTTGCGTAGCAGGCGTACCACGGCTTCATTCGATTTTATCATGTACTGTAATGTATGGTCTTGGATTTTTTATCAGGGTATGGCTTATTGTTTTCAATGTTTAAATATGATTATCATTAGAGTAAAGACGACGACGAAGAGGAGTGGGTGGCGAGTGGAGCGAGTAGTTCTGATGGCGGGCGAAGACGGGGGCGCGAACGAGTGCGGCGATGGCGAGGCTCGCAGTCCTCTGGGCCCGAACCTGACTCCGACTCTGATGAACCTCTCTTTGAACACGTGCACGAGGAACCTGATTGTGAGTTACGTTTTACACCTTCTCTATCATACACAACAATTCCTCACTGTAAGATTACAGTGAGGAATTTTATTGACGCTCGCTTCACAACGCCTTATTTTCATAGTAGCCATGCTTCGTTTTACCCGTGTATCATTTAACTAGATTAATATACGCAGTCGAGAGTTCTTAGTCGATTTTTTTTTAAGGTTTACTTGAGATTCTTATCACTAGAAAGCTTATTATATTAATTTATTATTGTGATTTTACAGTGGAGTTTAACAAATCGGACCACGAGTTTTCACCGGAATCAGACCTTGAAAGCGGCGAGCCATCTGAACCTTTGAAGCGGGCGCGAACCTTGCAAGAAGGTAAATACTTTTCGTTCCTCTGGATATTACTAAGGATAATGTATGAAATGTGTGATTTACGGCTTTTAGAACGTCGAGTTGTTTAAATTGCGATAGTTTTATGACTTTTCTATTAAAGGTCCTGACATAAAAACACATTATTTTTATTATTTTCTACCTTTTTGTGTGTTCCGGCAAATCCCTGAAAAGGCTAGACCGTTTTTAAAGGGACTTTCACTGGCAGATAGCTGATGTTTCAAGGAGTAACAGGCTACTTGTCCGCCGGGCACATCAAGTAGACACCTAGTAATAATATATTTTTGTTTTATTATGTGACTAGGCAAAGATTCTGGTTTCTGCAAACGTTGTGGCAGCGGCGAGCAGCCCGAGTGGATCCTGTTGTGTGACTCGTGCGACGCGCCCTACCACGCCAGTTGCCTCAAGCCGATGCTCTTCCTCATACCCGAAGGCGACTGGTTCTGCCCGCCTTGTAATCATGTACGTTATCCTTTTTTTATCGACGAAAAGTTACCTACTAAAGGTATCCTAACGCCTAAAAAACTAGTCGCTTTTTACGACACCCAGGGGATACCATAACCAAATTATTAGACCCTGGCATTCTGGCATCCACCCAGGATATACGTTATCCTATATTCGGGCTCTGATACTGATGAAGACGTTTCAATCATCAAGACTTAAAAACTAGTAGATTTTTCAATAGTGATTTCAGATATTACTATGAGTAAATTTAGTGGGTAAGGGTGCTAATAGAAATAAGAATGCATTTTGACTTATTCCCATCTTCCAGCCTAATTAAGAAGATGGGAATTGTATATCTTCCAACTCCAACCTGTCATAAGTTGCATAGTGGGAAAAATCAATATAATTCTTTATTTTTGTTCTAATTTCGCATCCAAGTGTAGAAATGCAATTCTCCTTTTCTCCCAGAGAAGGAGAAACGTGCATTTTAGGGTTGAGTAGGTAGAGTATATTCGGCTCGGGTCTTATATTGATTCTTGGTTGGAAATAGTTCAAATAATAATTCAAATAATTCAGTTTGAAACGGTAAAAATATTAATGATTTTATGGTTTTCTGTAAAATATGATTACGATTTTTCGTCCATTTTTGATTCGCGAGTTCGCTTGTTTGATTTATGTGTTTAATGTATGTTTGTTTGTATGCAGGCGATGTTAATATCATCTCTGGAGCGATCATTGGCTCACGTGGACCGTCTGGCGGCTGAGGTTGCTCGTCGAGCCGCCGCCATGCCTCAGCAGGAATCCAAAGACACACCTACTAAAGATACTGACAAATCACCGGGTTAGTACCAAATACAATACACATAAATAAAATCGAAGTGTCTATGTGTTTTTAAAGTAACAGCTTTCGTTAAATGCATATTAAAGCATGCACGATACTGACAGAAAAACCAATTTCAAAATTTTTTCTCTGTCTGTCTGTCTGTTTCTTCCGGCTAATCTCCGAAACGGCTGGACCGATTTCGATCACTTTGATGTCTTTTACGGGTGACATTTAATAATAATTGCAGAAAATCATGCATATACATTCTCTATATGTATGAGATCCATGGAGGAGCTCGTGGCACAGTTGCTGTTGCGCATATCATTCGATCAGCGAAGTTAAGCAACCCTACCTTAGCCAGTAATTGGATTGGTGACCGCCTGAGTTCCCTCCGTGCCTCGGAGAGCACGTTAAGCCGTCGGTCCCGGTTGCCAATTTATCAACTTTGGCAGTCGTTACAGATCAGTCGGAAGCCTAAAATAGTCTGACAACTGGTTTAATCCAGATCACAGATTTTCCTCGTGAAAGGGGCTGTGAAGGTCAGATGGCAGTCGCTTCGTATAAAAATCGAGTGATCAGCCACATCGGGTTGAATCAAGTGCCGACCCCAACAGTGTATGGGATAAGGCCAGGGAGATGATGATGATATGCGATCCATGTAATATAATCAATGGTAGTATGTGTTACAGAAGCATCACAGAGCAGTGAATGGTCGTCATCGTCTGAGGAAGAAGCCGTGTACAGACTGAGAGCTCGGAGACAGCTGCCTGTCAGCTATCGCTCGCAGGAGTACGACAGACTTATATCATCCGCTATCAAGGTACGGACACTCTTGCCGGAGTGGTCGGGGCTCTATTGCAAGCGTTGCGAGAATATTCGCTCATGGTGGACAGTGTGGTGGACTTTAGGTCTCACCACCTAGTCAGGGACGGTCCACGAGGTCTCTTGCCATCCACTCTGCCCTGCACTATCAGACGTTCTATTGACTCTTTTTTGTGGAGTTGTTCAAAGAAATTAAGGATTCCCATCTGAACAGTCATCGACAATCTTCGCTACGTATAGTATAGACAATGTGCTTATTTTGACTTCGTGGGGCTGTCGTCTCATAGTATCTATGTAACATATGTCAGTCCACAAAGGTCACTGTCGTAGTCATATTTAACTAAAAATGTATTTATTGATATAATAATTCAATATATACCTTAAATATGAATGTATATGTACTCTCTTTAAATAGAAAAAAATGTCGTAGTATATCCACATTTATTTTATCTGTTTGAAAGCATCGTTCTTTTAAAGTGCACGACGGCAGGTGATACGGATTTATAGATACTAGAGAAAAGTCAACGATTTGTAATAGTCTACAAAAGTGGTTGTATCGCTAGTTGTAGTACAATTGATAGTTGTGAAGAGCTTGTTATTGTTGCAGGAGGAATACGTGGAGCCAACGACGAGCGCCGGCAACCAAGGACGGGGCAAGGACATCTCCACTATCATCGAGGCCGCCGAGGAGGAGAAGAGGGAGGCCGAGAGGGAAGCACTCGAACAGGTCACTCTAACATATGCTCATGCCTGTATTCCCCGAAGGGGTAGGCAGAGGTGTTGTAATCACAACACACACTTTTCACCGAAGATGATTAAGTGCCAACGTGACAGATGGTGAGTCTATCGCCATCTCAGGCACTATACATACGTCTTTGAATTACTTCTCAGAAATATGCAGGGTTCCTCACGATGTTTTCCTTCACCGTAAAGCACGTGGTGTGAAATCACTGTACATAAGTGTTTTAGAAAAAACTCATTGGTAGAGGCCCCACTGGGATTCGAACTTGCGTCGCTTGCATAGCAGGCGACTGCTCAAACCTCAAGGCCACCACGGCTCTCACTACATATAAAATACTCAATACTTATATGTAGTTAGAGGTCACTCTAACTACATATAAAAGTTTTCACCGGCGACGGTGGTCAGTTCTACGTTTATAAGTGCCTGAACTGAACAAATCATTTCTATTTATAAAAAAATTAATATACACAAAGTATATAGGTGGTCTTAATGACATGGGCATTGTCTCCCAGTCTACTTCAGGGTGGTGCAGAGAGAAAATAAGTAGGTGCATTCTATAAAGACACAAGAAATAAAAAAAATATTACAATTAGTACTATGTTTATGTTGCAAAATATGGTTACGATAAAATTGTCGGTTATGATAAATTTTTATTTGCAATAGCGAAGAGTTTTTTTAAATACGATATGTCTTTGTTTCCAAAGCGAAGTGGAACATAGGGCCTTTATTAATAAGTCAATGCAGTAATACGTTCCAGTTGTGTTATTATAAATCACCTTCAGCTTGGTTAATCATTTAAAAGTTATGAAATAATATCGTAGTACGTATGACGCGAGTTTTAAAAGTATTATCCGTTTATCAGGGCAAGCCGGTTGAATTGAAGAAGACGAGGAAAAAGCAGCGACGGAAACCAAGGAAATTGAATTCACTGGACGTGCCCTCCGAGGATGACGACGAGACTGATGAGGACTTCAAGGACACTGGGTGAGATCACATTACACACATACACCTTTAAATATATACATGAACCCCTATTTCTTCTGGTGACGCCAAATATGTTCGATGTTTTCAAATACTTCGTAAAAGTTTTATACTAATATTTTTTTCTTATTAAAAAATTTGACTTTCTGTGCCCCGCGGGGCACAGCTAGTACAAAATTAGACTTCTTATTTATTAATTGATTAATTAAGGTTCTTCAACATTGGATACATTGTATGTAACCTCGTAGAAAGTATATGTATTGGTTAATGCATCAGAATTATGATTTACCAAATACTATTAGTGTATGTTACTGTTCCGTGCAAATATTAATTGGTACACGTGCTTGCAGCATGCTAACGTCATCGGAGGAAATATCGTCATCGGCCGAGAGGGACAGCTCCAATGATTCCCGGTCGTCTGACTCGTTGCCCATCAGGAGGTCGTGTCGGCCCGAAAGAAAAGGTATTTATTAATAATTTAATTCCATATATCTTTATTTGATAAGACTTCTTACAAAGTACTTTCAAGTCGTCAGAAGGACACAAAAAATAATTTATTGTAAATGTGAAAGAACCCGTCTTTCTTACTTAACCATAAATACATGCATACGCTCACGCCTGTATTATCCGAAGGGGTAGGCAGAGTATTAACAACACCCATTCTTCACCGAATATACTTAAGTACCAACGTGACGGATAGTGAGTCCATCGCCGTACTATTACTGACATATGCAGGTTTCCTCACGATGTTTTACTTCACCGTAAAGCACGTGATGTGAAACCACTGCACATTAGTTAGAAAATCTCATCGGTACAGGCCCCGCTGATGTTCGAACTTGTATCCCTGGCGACTTTTCAAATCACACGGCCACCACGTCTGTTCTTACTTATCCGTCTTAAAACTAAAATGTTTAACAATACAGATCGTCCTAAGTTGAGAGAATCGTCGCCAGAAGTCAAGAAGAAGAAAGGTGTGTTCCAAGATAGTTCGAGCGAATCCGCGGGCGCTAAGGAGTGGTCTAAAGATGGAGAGAAAGTCAGTAAACCCAAGTAAGTAACTTATATGATCTCTCCCACCGAATTTCGTTTACCGCGGCTAATCTCAACGAGGATCAGCCATGTGAGCAGGAGATATTATAGTGCATGCGTATGTGCGCAAACACAGGTGCACTCTTTATTCCCTCACTCTCATAGTGGGATGGGAGGCAATCAGACACGACCGGAGAGAGATCAGGCGGAGGACCAACGGTGTAACATGCGCCCCGAGCCACGGGAGTGGAAACACCGACAACTTACAAACTCCGGGCATTTTATTGTGAATTTCTTGACAGAAAAACTCAATATAATTTTTTTACCCGACCCGGGAATTGAATCCGAGACCTCGTGATTGGCAGGCGAAAGTACTAACCACTCGACCAACGAGGCAGTTATGTAGTGACTCATACATTCACCTAGTGTCACTACATAACGATTGTGCCTCTTATCTATTACCGGTCGTACAATTACGTTAAATTGTATGAACAGTTTAGGAATTTAAACTATTATTTGAAAGTATCTTTATGCTTATATTATGTTAGTGATCCTGGAATAAATGAATGAATGTATTGTGTTGTGATCAGAATTAAAAGTCACAAGAAGAAGCGTTCAGGACACAGACGGAGGGGGCTCGAAGGAGCGAGCAGCGCGGGCCCGCGCCGCGTGGCCTACGGCGGGCTCAGCGACGACGGCCACGATCAACCCACGCCTCGCACCAGACATAAGAAAATTAACTACACAGAGACACCTAACACGGAGTCAGAAGAGGTAACTATCATTCTAAATCACCTATGTTACAAAAGCATATGTAATCCACTTCAACGAAATGTTAAGCCTTCAGATTATGAGCGTGATTTTTTTTTCTAAAATAACAGTACCCTAAGTTACTCCTTGTAACATCAGCAATCTGCCAGAAACAGTCCCGAAAAAAGAGAAAACAGACCGAGAAACATTTTGAAAATAGATTTTTAATATAGTTTCCGAATATATTTTCATATGCATTTAGTGAAAACCTGTTAGTCTAAGTCAAAGTCAACAATATCTTTATGCGATTAGAGTAACATTCTTACAAAGTACTTTCAAGTAGACATAATTATACAGGATTATACATAGGTTGCTTTTACTGTAATAACTGTTTTCAAAAAAATATATACAATTTAAAAAATAAATCACCTAACCTGTACCAATGAGTTTTTCTAAAAAAGCTTATGTACAGTGTTTTTACACCACGTGCTTTACGGTGAAGGAAAACATCGTGAGGAAACCTGCAAGTGTCTAAGAAGTAATTCAAAGACGTATGTATAGTATCTGAAACGGCGATGGACTCACCATCTGTCACGTTAGCACTTAATCATCTTCGGTGAAAAGTGGGCGTTGTGATTACAACACCCCTGCCTACCCCTTCGGGGAATACAGGCGTGAGCATATGTAAATCGCTTAAGAAATTATAGGCCCATGGACGCAGTTCTATTGCGCCCACCTGTTCACAAGTAACACACGCTTCCATATTATTGGCATACAGGAGATGCACAAATCAAGCGGGAAGCACATGCCGGACAGTTCGGACGAGTTCAAGATCGACACCGACGGCAGCTCCGAGTCGGACGGCGGGCGGGCCTCGGGCGAGCGGGCCAAGGCCATCGCTGACCTCATCAAGAAGACCGCTGTCGTGCCACTCGAGAAGCTGCCCGAACATCTCACCAAGGCCAAGACTGAGGAATTACACGCGCATCTCAGTAACTTATTTATTATTATCTCCCTGGCCTTATTGAAAATGAAAATGATTTATTCAGCTTAGGCCCTGGGAAGGAACTTATGAATCTAGAAGAATTGACCATAGCTTTCTAAGATGAACCGGCAAGAAACTCAGCTGGCATATTGCACATTTCATTAAATAGTAAATAATGATTAATTACAATAAAATTCTTACATTATAGTGGGGATTTATTCGCGTCACGCTATTCAGATAGATGGAGACATACTCATAAAATGACGTTCAAAGTCAGCTCTCATAACTGGTGATAGCACCTGTATGGTCATAGTAGTATGTGTGTATGGTGTATAATGAGTGTAATGTGTTTGTGTAGGTGCTCAGGCGGCTCAGAGAGCGGCCAGCGCGAGGACTCCGCGCGGTCGCGGCAGTCGGGGCGGACGGGGATCAAGGTAATATATACAGATAAATTAAATTGAAGTGTCTGTTTCTAATTCCAAAATGACAGCTTTTCACATAACGCATATGAAAGTATGTACGGCGCTGACCTAAAAGCAACAAGTTTTAAAACATTTCTTTATCTGTGTGTCTGTCTCCGAAACGGCTGGCCGATTATAACAGGACTTTCACGGGAAGATAGCTGATGTTTCAAGGAGTAACTACATATATATAAAAAAAATTAGGGCTCCGCGAGTTCACGCATGCAACTAAGTCTACATGGCTGAACCCGCGGGGCAGGGCTATTATTAAAAAAATATTATAATTCCAGGGGCCCCAGAGGGAGAGCGAGGAGCGCCGTAACGGGAGGAGGGTCTCCGCCGGCCAGCGACGATGCGCTCGCTAAGCTAGTGGGAGTTAAAATTAAAGGTAATCTGTTAATAAGGCCAATGTGGGGAGAGCAAGTGATCACGCTCAGCCCCAGCAAAGTGAATATCCTCCAGCAGGAAGTCGTCATGAGGAACCGAGGTTCCCGCTGTTCTAGTTGGGAACTTGAAAATATACTGTTAAGCGCTCGAAAACTCTTAATGCGCGATTTAGGTTCTTGTGTATTTGTACTCGAAGTTCTTATTTGTTAGCGAGTAGTGCCATCTATGTAGCGAGTGGAGAAACGCTGCTACACCAACCTAAGTTCCAATAATAGTAGGTTGCAAGCAGATGAGTAAAAAAAAAAAAATTAGGTAGAATATATAGTAGAATGATTCACATTTTGTAATGATTCGTTATTTTTCCTGCCAATTTTTCGGAACAGTTAAATTAAATTAATTTGTTTTTACTGTCCATCTAGATCTGAAACCCGACGGAACACCATTACGAGCCGGACAAGTAAGTTTTTCTCATAAATCGTTATTATTGCTTAACAATATTTAACACTTATATACCGAAGAAAGTGTACGAAGAGTTGAATGAAGCGAGTAGCAGCATTTAACAATGTGAGGACCGTAGAATGTGATAAATAGTAATCTGATTAACCATAATTTTGTTTAGTCTGTGGAAAAATGTGGTATATGGCCATAGATTAATACAAAAGTTTTATATTTGTGCGGTAATACAAACAGGAGTGAGGCCTACAGACATACAACTTAGCGGAGAGAGTAACAGTGTCTCAAGTGTTTATGTATGTCTGTGACGTTTTTATGTACAAAAATAAATCTTTTATCAACCTTACCCAAATTTAATTCATGCTGCGGCTCACTTTGACGTTGAAAAAAAAACTTTCTTTCTTCTAATCTTACCATACATATAATCATGGGATACTTCAAATAAAACTTCTTTTTCAGGCGGAACGCGACAGAAAACGACAAGAGCGCGAGGCAAAAATAGCAGAAAAAGAAGCGAAAAGAATAGAAAGATTGCAGAAGAAGGAAGAGAAAGAGAAATTAAAAGAACAGAAAGCGAAAGAACGCGAAGAGAAGAAGCTGGCGCGTATAGCTTTACAAGAGAGTAAGAGAGTGAAGAAGGAGAAGCCGGAGTATCAGATGCCGATGGGCGGGTATGGGATACCGGTGCGGCCATTGGGGCCGGACATGCAAAGGATGAACATGTATGGAAACTCTCCCATGCAGAGGCATCCTGGGGACTTCCAGGAACAAAGGTTTCCTACCACTCCCAGGTTACAGGCAAGTGTTATTACGTTATCATACACAAGTACAGTACTCCCAGTATAGGTTTTATCATATTTTTACGTTGACGATTTCGCCTTAGTATTTTGTTCATTTTATATGGGAAGTTTTACCTCTACATCTTATATCTTTAAACAAGCAATTCTTGTATATATATAATCGGAATCTCGGAAACTAAAAAACTTATAAGATATAATTACTATACGACAATAAATTTCGCCGACATCTGTCAAGTTATGGTAGCTCAAAGGTGAGGCTTCCAGCCTACGGGGCGATAACGAAACTAGATTACCCCGGTTCGAGACTGACGTTCATCGGAAATTTATTTTCGCCTTTTTCCTGCTCGGTCTACCAGATATTGCAATATATAAAAGCGCAAAACTCAACAAGATTTGTATATAAAAAAAAACTATCTAAGAGTAGCATTATTTGTCTGATATTTTGTAAGGCGGAGGTAAACTCCTCAGTCTATCTTGTTTGAAATAAGTTGTGTGTCAGGTCCGCGCGGAGTTGCGCGGGGTGTTATCAGCTGAGGATAGACTGGCGCACAATCCACACCGGCCGGATCAACCACCGAATGCTCTTAGAGAAGGTATCTATTATTAACTTGAATATATACTGTCGCACCTCCTCGTTTCGTATTTTAAACAAACCGATACTTCGAAAGATTCTTTAGGGTGTATTAGGTTATTTAAGCAGGAGGAAGCTGGTGTCAAATAATGTATCATGCTAATTTTTTTGTATTGATCTATACATATAAAAGTCTGAGAATTTATCCAAAAACGTATGTATAGTGCCTGTGACGGCGATGGACTCGCCCTCTGTCATGGCATTTAATCATATTCGGTGAAATGTGGGTGTTTTTGTTACATCACCCGTCTTGATGGTGTGAGCATATTTATTTACATACATACATATGCTCACGCCTGTATTTCCCGAAGGGGTAGGCAGAGGTGTTGTGATCACAACACCCACTTTTCACCGAAGATGATTAAGTGCCAACGTGACAGATGTTGAGTCCATCGCCATCTCAGACACTTTACATACGTCATTGAATTACTTCTCAGAAATATGCAGGCTTCCTCACGATGTTTTCCTTCACCGTAAAGCACGTGGTGTGAAATCAGTGTACATAGGTTTTTAGAAAAACTCGCTTGCGCAGCAGGCGACTGCTGAAACCTCAAGGCCACCACGGCTCTTATCATATGTATTTATTTATTACATATAAAAGTCGGTTTTGATTGACTGACCAAATGATTTCTAGTAATGGACAACCTAACCCCCTGCTCTTAGAGGACATGAAATTCCATCCCTAAGGTTGTTAAATGTGTTATTATTGTGAAGGCACTCTGTCGGTGGCCGGCTCCCCGCAGCCTTTCAAGCCGATCTCAGAAGAACCCAGTATTATAACACGGATGCCGCATATGATCAACCAACAGTACAGGTAATTTTTTTACTTCTTCGCAAAAGTATGAGGATTAAATATTTTAAATGTGAAGGTACATTTGCAATTTTATGGAATGTTGCTTTCGACAATATAAAGTGTCATCGTGAATACATAGATCAGAACCAAAGAGTAACATTGACCAACTTTTTGTCTATATGTTCTTGATATATGAATTTTCCTTCGTTATTATGTTCCCATTTCACAGCTCTACAATAATTCATATATATAAATTTGTAATGTTTTACTCCCATATATTTTCTGAGTTGGGTCCTTTTTTTATTTAAGTGCTTAAAAAAACTTTTTGGAGAACATATGAATTTGTTATTATCATTAATTTCGGAGGACTGTGGTAACAAACGTCGCGACACGAGAATTTAATATATTGGTTGCAGTGTATTTGTAGAGATATATGTGAGTGTGTCGACACAAAGTTTATGGGGGCGTTGCGCCTAAAACGATGCCCCATCTTGTATTGTGCCTTGTGGGCCCCACCAGCTGCACGCGGAAGGATAATGGCTTCCACCAATAACGCTGTTACTGTAGCCAAGATTCACAACAATTTGATTACACAAAATGTCTGTCATCGACACGATATGTCACAATCATGGACCGCCATGGTAGCCTTCATGGACCGCCATACAAGGTGTGTGTGTGGTGCAGAGGCCCGATGATGTACGGCGGAGGCAACCCGGGCTTCGTGCGCGGGCCGGGCGGCGTGGTGTACGGCGTGGCGCGGCAGTTCCCGCCGCAGTACTACCCCGCGCTGCCCTACCAGCCGCCCGCCGCCTCGCCTCTACAACCCACCGGACCCAACGGTATCATACTACTACATTTGTAACAATAATAAACTTTTATTCTCTTTTTCACTTAGACTCACCATCTGTCACGTTGGCACTTAATCATCTTCGGTGAAAAGTGGGTGTTGTGATTACAACACCTCTGCCTACCCCTTCGGGGAATACAGGCGTGAGCATATGTATGTATGTATGTAATCTCGTTAAACTCACGAGGTCTCGGCCTTTTTTTGCGAGATTGATCTCGGACGAGAAAAGGGCGAGATCTCGCGCCAACGAGATGCACACCATGAATACAAAGCATTATACATGCAGCCACCATCTGTCGGCTATTTTTCAAAAGAACGTCGGTCGATTCTCAGACGTATCCGATATGCACACAAAATTTCATACAATTCAGTCCAGCCGTTTCGGAGGAGTAAAAATTTTTGAGACTGCGAATTTCTTTTTTTTTATAGCTTGTTTATATGTTTTAAGGTGCTGGTCCACAAGCCTTACATAATCATCCTGGTTTGCACGGTCCCCGTGGTCCCCCGGGAATGGCCGGGTACCCGGGTGTGCTTGGCCGCCCGGCTCCTCAAGGGCCCCCCGGACCGCCCCAAGGTCCCCCCGGACTGCCCCAAGGTCCCCCCGGACCGCCCCAAGGTCCCCATGGACCCCCCGATATGCACGGATCGCCCAGTCCACATGGACCACCAGGTAACGATTGAATTGACATTTACAATATTGTTAATGGTCGTGGACCCATATATAACCCATACCCGTGAATCTATAAACTTTAGGTTATTGTATAAAGCAAGATTGCGCGTTAGGAATGTGTGTATGTATCCATTTAGGGTACAAGTATAGATTAAGCTGCTCCTTTGGGGGACGGCTTTTTGTGTAATTTGATTGGCATGTCAACTGAGTCTGATTTCCCATCAACTCCCAGGTGCGGCAGCAGGGCGGGAGGCGGTGGTCATCAAGGCCGAGGTGAAGGCCGAGCCCGAGTACCGCTCCCCGCCCGCCTCGCCGCGGGCCCCCTCGCCGCGCGACGAGCCCCCGCGCCACCCTAAGATCAAGCACACGGAGGCCAAGGACCGCCGGCCGAGGTTCCCCCTCGGACCCTACGCGCCGCAGTACGCCCCCTTCCCCTACGCGGGTCCCCCGCCGAGCCCCTACCTCCGCCCGCCCTTCCCGCGCCACCTCGGTCCCCCGACGACCTCCCACGGGCCCAGTGGTCCCCCGCACTCGGCCGCAGCGCACGGTCCTATCACCTCCCCGCACGGACCACATGGACAGTCGCCTTTGCTGCACGGCCCGCACGGTCAAGGTCCATCGGGGCACGCCCCAAATGCGTCACACGGTCAGCACGGCCCAAACTCATTGCCACACGGTCCGCACGGCCCGAATCCATTGCAGCACGGTCCGAACCAATTGGCACATGGCCCTCACGGCCCGAATCAATCGCACCATGGCCCCCACGGCTCGAGTCCTTCGCCACATGGACCATCCAGCCAAAGTCCTTCGCCGCATGGCCCTCAAGGTTCGAATCCACCACCACATGGCCCGCACGGTTCTAATCCTTTACCTTTTGGTCCGAATCCATCACATGGATCGCACGGTCAGAGTTCTTCAGGTCACGGCCCAAGTTCGTCGCCACATGGCCAGAGCCCATCACCACACGGCCCGAATCCTTTGATCCATGGTCCACGTGGTCAGAGTTCCTCACCGCATGGCCCACACGGCCCTAGACCGCCGCATGGTCCTCATGGTCCAATTTTATTGTCTCATGGTCCTCATAGCTCCAACCCAGCATCACATGGCCCTCATGGCCCAAATCTATCACATGGCCCCCACAGCCTGAATACTTCGTCGCATGTCACTCAAGGCCCAATTGCATCTCCTCACGGTCCGAGCCCATTGCCACATGGCTCACTCGGTCCAAATCCTTCATTACATGGGTCTCACGGTCAGAGTCCATCGCCAAACGGCCTGAGTCTGTTACACGGCCCACACGGTCCGAGTCCTGCGACACACGGTCAAAGTCCTTCGCCACACGGACCGAGTCCATCACAGGGCCCGCGCAGGCCGAGTCCTACGTCACAAGTCCCGAGTGCATCGCCCCTCGGTTCGAATCCACTACATGGGCCACATGGCCAGGGTCCACTTCATGGACCACTCAGCATTCAGGGCCCGAGTCCATCAAAAGGACTGCATGGCCCGACTCCTTCGCCGCATACTCCACATGGCCAGAGCCCATCGCCACACGGGCAAAGTCCTTCACCTCATGGACCACACGGGCAGAATCTTTCAGTCCATGGTCCACACGGGCCTTGTCCATCGCCTCACGGCGCACACGGCCAAAGTCCTTCAGCACACGGACCGACACCATTACTACACGGCCCGCGCGGCGCAAATCCTTCGCAAGGTCCGAGTCCCCCGCACGTGGCGCACATGGCGGGTGTTCCCCCACGCGGCCCACCGTCTATGATACACGGGCCTATGACGTCACCCCACGGGCCGCCCGACTCCCCGCCGTCCCCAGCCAGTCAAGTACCGGCCGCTCCCCCCGGCCGGCCGCCTTCGCCCCACGGGCCACAGCCGCTACTGTTGAACCAACACGGGCCACGGCCGCACGGCGCTTCGATGCCCCAGCCGGGGCAGATGACGATAGCCCACGGGCCGCCAGTGCACAGAGCCCTGGCGGGGCCCTACGCGGCGGCGAGCGCCGTGAAGGAGGAGCGGCCCGCCACGCCCGAGGACGGCGAGCCCGGCCCGCCGCGCCGCCCCGAGGAGGGAGTGTTCGGTGGCCTCGTCAGCTACTTCTCCAGCCAACACGAAGATGATGACGATCTCGAAGCGTAGACTCCAACACTTTGTGGTTCTGCTCCCTACTCTCTAGTGAATCCTTTCGTAAGTATTACACCACGCCTTTCAATCGAATACATTTGTAGAACAATTACAAAATGAATGTAAGCGTCGGATTAGGCGGACCAAAGTGTTAGCCGGCTATCGACCCCGCAGTATTGTTAGTGTCAGTGTATATCGAGTGTAGGATGCGATCAGTGAGATGACAATTTTAGTGGATCTTCCAAGCACGGTCCTAGTAGCAGTAAGTAGGGAGCAGACTTCCAGTCCCGAGTGCCTAGTGCGAGTTTTCTTAAAATCACCGTCACAAGTCATCCCGTCGAGATAAACGCAGATTTTTATGGGCTCACAATAGTTTCGTCTTTAGGCCGACAAATGGCGGTGTTTCGATCCAATACAAATCTGCGTTTACGTCGACGCGGTGACTTGTGACGGCGGCAGTGAATAACTCGCACTGGGCCCTCTGTATCCCCTGTACATATAAATACGAGTAGAGTTTATTTATGCGCCGGTATCGGTGCTTGTATGATATTGTCCCGTGACTTAGATTTAGTGGAGATGAAATTTACGAGTCTTATCGGCGTCGACCGAGCGATGTATTATTTTTATTTTTGGTTATGTTTAAGTGAGATTTATTTATATACGACCGATAGGTACTTACTGTATACTCTAAATACGAATTTTTATTAAAGATCGATGACATTTTTTTGCAAAATAAATGTTTTCTCCTACAATTCGAGTTTTCATTATTGGGTTTATTCATTAATAAAACTATGTTTGGCTTAGATTAAATTTATTCTTATTTTCGAGGTCTCCCCGCGACCTTTTTACTGCCTGCAGCTTGTTTGTTTTTACCACCAAATGATAAAGGTTGTTCTGAAAAAAAAAAACAAAATGAACAAAGGGAATAATGTTCGAAGATCTCTGATCAAGTCTGGCACAAGTCGGTAATAACTTGAGCAGAGTCCCTATAAGCGTGTACTTCAAAAGGTTTGTAGGTGTGGGAAGTTGCTTTCTGTGGGCAACAAGTAATAACATAATATTTTATTGCACTCCAAAATACTGTAGATTTTTAATTAAATTATTAGAGTGCTAATAAAAAACGGTCTTATCGCTAGAGCGATCTCTACCAGATAACTCTATCTGATAAAAAAACATTTAGAGCATTATTTAATTTATTTCATTTTTATTTTACTAGATATAATTTATTATCATTTTAATTATGGAATGTGACTATCAATGTCGGTAAGAACTAGATTCGTGTAACAAATTAGTGATAGTTTTACTTAGGTCAACTTACCAGGCGGCGCGATGTTCAATGATATATCGTATGTTTTGCTCTTGGGTCTCTTGGCCGCGGGCTCTAACTTCTCCGGAGTGTCAGTAGGAGTCACCGTCTCTTGAGTAGCCGCCCATCCATCCTGGAACACATACTCACGTTGGAACATTTCTACTTATAATTCAACAGTATAAGGGTTAGTATAGAATAGAAAATAATACATAACATTGTACTGGCACCGCGACCCCAACTTGGGCCGCTGGCTACCCGGGATCTATTCAATCAATCAAATTAATTCAATGTTTTTCACGTTTATTCCAATATACTTCCATCCTCCTTCTATTTCAAATCAATCTGACTAATCGTTTTTTTTCCTTTTCGAATTCTTTTCGGATTTCCTTTTTGAAATATCTTTCATAACCCTCAAATTGGTTTTTTAGAAGTCTTAAAAAGATTTTAAGCCGCTTGTAATGCTGAGGCTTTACAGTACTTTATGGGAGACTTCATTACGACAATGTAGTAACAATTTGCTTATTTTATTTACCTCTGGGTCTTCAATCTCAGGAGCAATAGGTAGGAAAGAGAGCATGTGTTCGTCCTCGCCTTCCTCGTCTGAACTGCAGAATGCCGCCACCGGTTCACAGGTTGTTACATCCACCTGGAAATAAATAGTATTAAAACATAATATTACATCACATTACAAGAGCCGTGGTGGCCTTGAGGTTTGAGCAATCGCCTGAACGTGACAGATGGTGAGTCCATCGCCGTCTCAGGCACTATACATACGTCTTTGAATTACTTCTCAGACATATGCAGGTTTCCTCACGATGTTTTCTTTCACCGTAAAGCACGTGGTGTGAAATAACTGTACATTAGTTTTTTAGTAAAACTCATTGGTATAGGCCCCGCTGGGATTCGAACTTGCGTCGCTTGCGTAACAGGCAACTGCTCAAACCCCGAGGCCACCACGGCTCATTTAATTTATTATACTTTTGAAAAGAGTAATTACTAAGTTTCTTGCTAGGTTCTCAGTAAAAGCAACCTTCCGAACCTGGCGGTAGCATGTATAATCCTGTAAATTATGTCATTCTGACGATTTGAAAGTGCTTTGTAAAAAGTCTAATCGAATAAAGATATTTTTGACTTTGACTTTGGCTCGTAGGTAATATGGTGTAGACACACACAAACAAGACAGGATTATATTCAGTCATTACAAATGGTAAGCACTTCTTATCTGCATATATGGAATGCACGCCCCTGTCTCTGACATTCTTATAGTTGAAGTGGATCATATTAATCAATACATGAAAGTCCCTTACCTCGACCTCTTCGTCGTCAGGACTGTCCCCGGTCTGGTCAACAGATCTATCTTCATCCTCCACATCGAACTCACTCTCTCGCTCTTCGTACTCCACGTTCTCATCCAGTTCCTTGAAATCTGGCGCGAATGCTGACCAGTTCTCCACTTGGTTCTGCGCCCATATTGATACTACACCTATGTACACATACAAAATAGTTACAGATCGATCTGTCTGTGTGACGTCTCACGCCATCCCAGAAGGGTAGGGAAAACAGGTGTTGCAATAACAACACCCACATTTCACCGAATATGATTAAGTGTCAACGTGACAGAGGGTTAGTCCATCGCCGTCTCAGGCACTATACATATGTCTTTGAATGACTTCTCAGACATATGAAGATTTCCTCACGATTTTTTCCTTCACCGTAAAGCACGCGGTGTGAAATAACTGCTGTTTGGTACAGACCGCACTGGGATTCGAAATTGCGTCCCGAGGATACTACGGTTCTTACCAAGTCACGCGGCAAACATCTAGTATTCAAATAAAATATATCAAAGCTATATGAACAAGACTTTTAGATACAGACCAGCGCTGATGCTGGCAATGATGGGTCTGATGGGATGCCAGACGACGTCGAGCAGCAGTTCGCCTTTGGTGCCGTGCAGGATCTTGACGAGGTTGCCGATGGACTTCTCCCACACGTACAGCGCGTGTTGACGAGCTGATCCCGCGCAGATGTACTCCCCGTCGCCGGAGAAACAACACTTCTTCCATGTCGTTCTGTGAACAATTCACAAACGTGAAGCCTCTATATTTTAACACTTTATCTTATAGAGAGCTGTGGTGGCCTTGAGGTTTGAGCAGTCGCCTGTTACGCAAGCGACGCAAGTTCGAAACCACTGAGTGAGTACCAATGAGTTTTTCTAAAAAACTTATGTGTAGTGATTTCACACCACGTGCTTTACGGTGAAGGTAAACATCGTGAGGAAACCTGCAATATGTCTGAGAAGTACATAATTATGTATGTATAGTGTCTGAGACGGCGATGGACTCACCATCTGTCACGTTGGCACTTAATCATCTTCGGTGAAAAGTGGGTGTTGTGATTTTGACACCTTTGCTTACCCCTTCGGAAAATACAGGCGTGAGCAAATGTATGTATGTATGAGCATATGTTTATCTTATACTAATATATAAAGATGACGAGTTTGTTGGAACGTGCTATTCTCAGTAACAACTATACTGATTTGAAAAATTCTTTCAGTGTTAGATAGCCCATTTATCGAGGAAGGATACAGGTTACATACCATCTCGCTAAGACCAATAGGAGCAGAGCACCAATGAGGAATATTGCAAAAAACGGAAAAAATATATTCACGTGGACGAAGACGTGGGCAACAGCGGCATAAAATGCAGCTTTCATTATACATGTGTGAATTAATATAGTACAGATGCTGATGAGTCGAAGCGCCCACCGAAAATAGTGGGGAGAATTGAACATTCAAGGCCAGCGCTAAAAACTTGTGACGGTACCTGTACTGCCGTAGTATATCTATAAATCCGTTATCTACCAAAAACGTTGCATTGAATAACATGCAAAAACTGCTGTAAAAATTTGAACCGATGTGACTTTTTAGTGACTTAAATACTTGGATTATTTCCAAAACTATTTAAGGTATTGAAAATTCGGAAACACAGATCGATAGTTTTTCTTTTCTCGTTATCATAGTATTAAGAGTAAAAATCTACCAGATGTCAGATAACGGCATTTTAGTTATGCCACTGCAGTGGCACATATTGTAGCTAAAGTGGAATTATTTCATATAATATTATTAAGTATTATCGAGTGTCACTCATCAGGCGGATTTAACCTTTGTTCTTTGTAGAGTAAAAGTAAGTAAAACAGCTATGTAAGATTACATTTCAGAATAGTACTCACTTATTGACAAGATCCTGTAGTTTCTGTATTGGCTCCGGTTCCCCGTTGATGCCATATTTGAGTACCGTGTTGGTGTCATATACTCTTATCACACGGTCTGACGTGTTCACGAGGAAACAACTGAAAAAGATAAATAATTGGGTATCAATTAATCTGTACTGCAATATTAATATTGGATGGAATCCGGCGGTAAATATTGCACATCAATCATCAATACAATCTGCTAATTTCGGCTTCATAAAACGTTATCTCTGTCGCACACAATTGCCTCTTTTCTGTGTGCAATATATACATATCGCCGGGTACACTACGTTCCAAATTCTACTTACTCTCCTCTCCTTGCAAATTCAATACTTTTTATCCCTGTAGTGCTTGATGTGCCGACTGTTATTTTGAAACTAGCCTTTACTGCCAGTGTCTGAGAGTCTAATATTAATATTTTCCCTTTGGCATTTCCTGTATACACATTATCTCCTCGGCGGTCGAATGATGCTATAACATTTATGTCTCCCTGAGAAAATTAAAAATAAATTGATTAAAATCGCTTCTGTCCCACTGCTCAACTAGAGCTGCAGAATACACTCGACTATTTTTTGACTCAATATTAATAGGTCAGTCGAAATTTTTTACTAAATCGTCTTCATTGTGCGATCTTACTTGATGCCGCAATGATCGGCAAGTTGTCTATCTGTCTATCTTTTACCTTTTTACGGTGATGCTGAACAGATTAGACAGTTTGATTCTCAAAGACAGACACAGAGTACTTAAATTTTTTATAATACATACCATGCGAGCAAAGCAACCTGCTAATGCTAATCCTTACGGACGGAAGGGCTAGCGTCATATGAACACATATGTACTTTGTTGTGTGGCACAGATGAACAAAAATGTCTTTCTTTATCAAAGGCCTCGGCTCCAGATAATTTTTGAATAATATTCATTAGTAAAAACTTACATCCTCATCAATAGGCAAGATCTTATGCTCTCCATCAGTATCAACAAGTAAAGCAGCATGTCTCATAGGACACACAAGGAACCTCTTGTCATTGCGCGGGTCAAACTGCACCCGCAATATAGGTGTTGGAAACCTGTACCGCTGCTCACACTCCCCTGATAGCACGTCCCATATGCACACATTGTGGTCTGTGGATGCTGACAGTAGCTGGAATACGGAAAAAAGGATTGGATTTCATATATAGAGCTATTTTGTAAATAACAAGATATGAGAAAAAAAAGCCGTGGTGAATCCCAGCGGGGCCTGTACCAATGAGTTTTTCCAATAAAACTTATGTACAGTGATTTCACACCACATGCTTTACGGTGAAGGAAAACATCATGAGGAAACCTGCATATGTTTGAGAAGTAATTCAAAGACGTATGTATAGTGCCTGAGACGGCGATGGACTCAACCTCTGTCACGTTGGCTCTTGATCATATTCGGTGAAATGTGGGTGTTGTTACAACACCTCTGCTTACCTCTTAGACCCTTCTGGGATGGCTTGAGCATATATATAAGAGAGCCGTGGTCTTGGCTTTGGGGATTGAGCAGTCGAGGCAAGTTTGAATGCCAGCGGCCTGTATCAGTGAGCTTTCCTTAGAAATTGAGAGCATTGGTTTGACACCACAAGCTTTACATTGAAGGAAAACATTGTGAAGAAACCTGCATATGTTTGTGAAGTAATGATTGCTAGAGGGGAACAGTCACTCAAACTCAAAATGATGTACATGTAACCAATTTCATGATTATTAATTTGCAGGTCCTGGATGGTAAATTAGATAAAAGGAATGTCAATTAGCACCTTTTTACAATTTCTGGACCAACTCAAACTGCAGACAGGGTACACATGAGCTGATATGGACTTGGCGATCCCTCGGGTCAGGAAGTCCCATATGAATATTCTACCGTCATTACATCCCACGGCCAGGAGAGTCCCTCGGCGGTTGAAGGCACATGTGGCTGCCAATGATATTGAGTCTAGCGTGCCGTCAAACTCCTGGAATATTATACAAGGCAATTGTCAATACTGACTTCCGAAAAGGGATAGGCAGAGGAATACTGAAAAAACTGGCCAAGTGCGAGTAGAACTTGTGCAGGAAAAGGTCCCTCCCTGTACCATTATCTATGAAAACAAGCACAAAAAAACATATTTGCTGTATACCTTAAATATTAATTTTATTGTTTTTTAAGATTTGTTGTTATAGTGGCAATACAAATACATAATCTGTGAAAATTTCAACTTACTATCTTTTACAGTTCATGAGATATAACCTGCTAGACAGATAGACACATGGATAGAGAAGTCTAGGTAAATGGATTCCCTATTAACAATTTACAAGATATTTTTCACAACAATCTCTTGACATTGGCAGAATAGTTTTACTTAAGCTCATCGCCATTAAATAAATAAAGGAAAGGAAAGGAAAGGGTTCCCTATTTTTTACTTAGTCATTAATAGGGTATTAATAGACTCCTGGGAAATTACAGATGTAAAATCCCACTTCACCATCCATTATACCTTGAAATATCATATGTTATTACCACAAAATGCCAGTCTCTCTTTATTAATGCAATCTGGAATATCTTTGACCTGGCGAAAAGGAATCACTGTACCTACATGCACTAATACAATAAGAGGAAATAAGATTCCAATACTTCAATGGACAGATTTTAATGTTCATTTATATGATCTGGATTCAATACAAGGTCTAGTATTTGTATTACTGGGTATAGTATTTATGGTGCTTATGTTCTACAATATTGTCATCTAATTATATACTTATAGCTCTATATTTTGAGATATAGCTAAATTGATAGCAGATAATGATCGATTGGTAAATAAAAACAGGTTATGTTTTGGAATAACTCTCAAAGTAAGCTGTTTCAGTAACTACTCGATTAATGTGATTTTTATTTACTGGTATATCGCTGTCATTTACTCACCTCGGGATAGTTTTGACCAAAGGATTCTGAAATAAATAATAATTACGAATTAGTTATTGTTTACGTTGTTTACAAACAAAAATGAGTGTAGGCAAAAACTTACCGAGTAATTCTAAATTCATAACTTTAACGTTATAAAGCCAGTGACGAGATCTTGGAGACTTATTTAATTAGTCAGATTCCGGGCAGAGCATAAAGGATTATTAAGTAACGCACCGCCAACGAAAAACCTAAAATCCAAATTCCAATTTCCAATATTTCCCATTGAATGAAATTATCAAACGAAATGAAAGAAAGAAATGCAAAATTCACTCTTTTCATTCCATTATTCTACTCGTACTTTTTGACATTCATCCACTCGTCTTATCAGTCAGATCAAATGTCAGTTGAGCTGTTATGCTTGATTGACTGACTTTCTCGGGTCTCAAAAAATTTTGAATGTATACAATTTTAAAGTATGGAAAAAACACGTTACTGTTAAAAAGTTTTGCACTTATAAAATCTAATCTACGATTACAAAATAATCTTTGTTTTAATATTTTATTGTTGTATCTCGTGGTTGTATCAATACAATGTTGGATGTTTACAAATCTTCGCTCCACGACTACATATGAATATATTGCAGCTTTTACGTCGTGTGAATGTGTTATCTATAAAAAACATGGATAAGTACGTAGTGAATATGAGTTCGTGTGCTGAGACCAGTTGGCGGGGTGTGCCGTTGAGTGAAATATATGGGTCGCAGTCTCCGTGGGGGGCTCCAGAGTTTCCCCTCGTATCACCATCTTCACACCACACTGTGTTGTACCACATCGGGTCTGATGGGTTGATCGCCGAGGACAGGCCACCTCGGCCGCAGGTTGGCCACGACAAATGGGACCATGACTATGTGAGGATGCCCTGCTCAGATCACAGCTTGTATCCGGTTCAGGATGTAAGTATATATTTTGACAAGATATTATCCCAAACTTGCTTTTATTATTATTCATCCCTTTGTTTTTTTACGTGGAGAATCCGTTATGGATACACCAACCGCCGCATTATAAATCACATGCAATAAATGAATAATAATAATTATAATAAATTTATATTTTCAACATAATCCACAGTTTTCAATAAAATTTTCATAAGCCAATGATGGATTTATATATTTTCCGAGAAATAAAGAAAAGAAACAGTCACATAGTATTCTTGAGAAAGATAAAATAACTAATCAGTATAAAATATATTTCATGTGTGTGTTTGCGTTTAGGTGTGTGTGTGCATTATTTCTTTGTACTTAATATAAAAATTTAAATGTATGTATAAAAATATGTTTATTTATTATTATAATCATGTGGAGCTACACACATTATCTATCAAAATTTTTCAGAACAACGGAGAGAGTCACCTGAAAAGGCGCTGGGCCATCATAGAGTATGCTCTGTGGAAACCAATCCGCAACAGTAAGGACCTGGCCGACACTATACTCAGCTACAACACTAAATTCAAAAACACATGGAAATTCAGAGCCTTGCATACTCTTTTTAATGAGGTATTAATTTCTTGGCTATCTTATGAAATAACTTAACTTTTGTCACTAACCACAAAGCATATGGCCTCCTGATGGTAAGCCGATCATACATGGTGTCATAGTTAAAAAAGCATACAGTATAAAATCTATACATCTATACAGATAAATACAATTGAAGTGTCTGTTTGTAATTCCAAAATAACAGCTTTTTACTAAATGCATATGATGATGTATGTTACTGATATAAAAAATAAAGATGGTACAGTGAAGTGCATTCATCGTTGCAGCTTCGGTTGCATCCGTCTATCGTATCGGTGAACAAGCCCTGTTCCTCTTTCCCTCAACACGTCCTGTGAACATCAGCCTTTCTAGACTGTCTGGATTGCTTCGTACTGTGTGCCCGAAGAACTTGAGGACTATTTGTGTCAAGGAATTACCTATTTGCATTATATTTTACAGTATTTAGAAGAGGAAGAGTCAAAGTATTTCTTTGATGTAACTCTGCCTGAGATTGCTAAGCTGGCGCTAGCACTACCAAAGCTCATTCAGTCACCTATACCACTTCTAAAGTAAGTTACCGGATTTATAAATAAGTTTAGATTGTAAAATTTGTCTGATGTGTCATACTTACCATGGTTTTTTGGGTTCCTAACCAAAAGAGGCAATGAAACTTGGCTGTCCAGACTGTATCTCATGAGCCGTGATAGTTAGGCAGTTGAATTTTTCACAGATGATGTATTTCTGTTACCGCTATAGTAATAAATACAAAAAACTGAATTGTCTCAAGTCCATCATAGGACATTGCCTCGCTTCAGTCTACTGGCCGCATTTGGAGTGCCCAGTAATACTGATATGAGGGGATTAGGGTGAAATTTAAAACTTAATATAACAATTATTTAAGGGGCTCCCATACAACAACCATGTTTTTTTCCGTTTTTATAAATAATGGTATGAACTGCTTTGTAAAACAGATGTTGCTTGTAATAAATACACTTAATATACTTCAAGTACTCTAATTTAGGAGGAGCTCGTGGCACAGTTGCTATTACGCATATCATTCAATCAGCGTAGTTACGCAACCCTAACTCTAGCCAGTAATTGGATGGGTGACCGCCCGAGTTTCCTCCGTGTCTCGCAGAGCACGTTAAGCCGTCGGTCCCGGTTGCCAATTTATCACCTTTGGCAGGTTTACAGGTCGGTCGGAGGCCTAAAATAGTCTGACAACAGGTTTAACCCAGATCACAGATTTTCCTCGTTAAAAGTTTTGCAAAGGTCAGATGGCAGTCGCTTCGTATGAAAATCAGGTGATCAGCCACATTGGGTTGAATCAAGTGTCGACCCCAACAATGTATGGGATAAGGGATATGATGAAGCAATTTCATTTATAGCGAGTTCATATTGCAGGCAGCACAAAAACCAGTCAGTATCACTATCACAGCAGCAGATTGCAAGTCTTCTGGCGAATGCGTTCTTCTGCACATTCCCCAGAAGGAATACTGCCAAGAAAAAATCTGAATATGCCTCTTATCCCAACATAAACTTCAATACGTAAGTAATATTCATTTATTGTATATTTATTTAGATGGGATGAAATTCAAGGACATATGTATATACAAATACTGCCTGAGATGGTGCTGGACTCACCATCTATAATGACGATTTTTTTTTACACGTTACTAAAAATTCCTTAAATATGGCAACAATGCAAAACTACAACCTGTGTATGAATTCAGAAGTAATTTATTTAAATTAAAAATATTATTGGTAATTTGCTTTTGTGTTTCAGTTTGTATGAGACAGCGGATAACTACTCAGTGTTGGAGAAAATCAAATGTATCTGCCATTACTTCAGGAGAGTGGTGACCAAAGGTGAATAAGAATCAATATGTTATTATATTTGAATTACGAAAATTCGTGATCGTAAATTAATTTGAGCTAATATATATTTGATTATCGCCGGAATGACACGATTATACAGGACTATCTTCCGTCAGCGGCTTTGCCTCGTTCAACAAACATTAAGTAGCATTCAATTTCTATTTTACGTAGATTTTTTATTTTGTCAATTAATAATATTTGAAAATTAGCTTTTGAATTCTTTCCCTACAAAAAAGATCCAAAAATACAAATCTTAAGTGTGACCACAGTGTCTGTAACATTAAACTGAGAAGACTCCCAACATGCCATGACTTGTTGCAGTGCAGTGCCTACCGGCTGCGTGACGTTCTCCCGTCGGTCAGTGCCTCCCAGAGGCTGCCCGCACTGGAATTCCTCCGACGTATCGCTCGGCTCATTGCCTCTTCACGTTGACTCCGCTGGACGTATCGAGGATGCAGATGGGTTGATACAAGTCGACTTTGCCAATAAGTGAGTTGATGAACACACACACACACACACACACACACACACACACACACACACACACACACACACACACACACACACACGCACGCACGCACGCACGCACGCACGCACGCACACACACACAAATGAACAAATTACTTTAAAATTGTCAGAACGACATAATTACATGTCATGAATACAAGCTACCGCCGGGTTCGGAAGGTTATTTTTACTGAGAAGATACCCAAGAAGAAACTCTGTAATTACTATAAATCTTTTCAAAAAAATATTTAAAAATTTTGAGTACTAAAAACTAAAAGTTGCTACGTATAATTATGTAGCTTGAGATGACCAGTTTATAAGTATGACGAGGATGCCAGCCATCTATAATTAAATATTAAACTCAAACACCTTTATTCGATTGGACTTTTGACAAAGTACTTTCAAATCGTCAGAACGACATAATTATACAGGATTATACATGCTACCGCCAGGTTCGGAAGGTTGCTTTTACTGACTTTTGTCAGCCAGGTTTCTTATTTCAATTACTACTAAATAAAAACAATTAAAAAAATTGCTTGCCTGTGTGTGTGTTATTCCAGGTACCTAGGTGGCGGCGTATTGAACTACGGTTGTGTGCAGGAAGAGATACGGTTCGTGATCTGTCCCGAGCTGATGGTGTCCATGCTCATCACCGAGGTGCTTAGGCCTAATGAAGCTCTTGTCATCATAGGTGAGCCAATATACGTTAAAGTAACTACTCACTTAAGGGTGCAAACTTATGCAGCCGCTCGATGCTCGATTCCAGCGACAAATCTGGTCACGTGATATGTAGTGATAAAGCTGAAAATGTTGAGCTTTGTCGCTGCAAAGTATCGAGAGTATGAATAGACTACTTATACTCGTTAGTATTTAATTGGAATACCTCGTCACCAACTAGCACATAATTATGGTAAATGCCGTTGCACCTTAATAGTGATGTGTTCCTACGGTGAGGGGTGGAGGCCCTCGCTGGTCTACTGGTTAGTAAGTTCGCCTGACGATCACGAGGTCCCGGGATCGATTAAAAATAGATATTGCGTTTTTCTGTCATGAAACTCAGTTCTGCCAGGAGTTTGAAAGTTGGCAGTGTTTCCACCCTCGTGCCTCGAAAACGACGTTAAGCCGACGGTCCTACGCCTGATCCCTCAGGTCGTGTCGGATTGAAAAGCTTATGTGCTGAGGTGTCTCACCTCACCAGCTTATGGTAATGGAAGATATCGTAAGGAAACCTGAAAATCGAAGGCGTGAGCATTACATTATCTCTCATTCGAGATTCTACTGAACGTTCTGTGTAGCAGGTTGTAACATCTTTGCTTACCTCGCAGACCCTTCAGGGATGGCGTGAGAATATTTTTATTTTTATAATAGGAAGTGAGCGATACAGCCAGTACACGGGCTACGGGGGCAGTTTCCAATTCTCTGGGGATTTCATAGACAACACTCCGCGCGACTCTTCGTTCCGTCGTCGCTGCACCGTACTGGCTATCGACGCCCTGCCCTACGCCTCCAGGAAACAACAGTACACGCCTGACAATATTAATAGAGAGATCAATAAGGTATTTATAATGGCTATTAATATATATAGCTATAGCCGTGGTGGACTTGGGGTTTGATGATGACAATGATATATCCTACACAGAGAGCTAATCCTCGTCATTCTTATTATTATTTCAGAGATTATTATTATTTAATTATTCATTTATTATTCTCGGCTTTTAACCGGATTTCTGATGGCTCGGGCCTAGGCCAAGTGTTCATCAGGAGGTGTGTCGTAATAAGTTGTGTATGGTGGTGAGGCTTATTCTGCGGTTGGGTGTACATGTTGGTACTGGTCAGTCTTGAAAAAAATTCTCACTAGTCTGCAAGTGTTTTATAATATTTTTATTATTATGTGTGTTCCCAGGCGTGGGTAGGGTTTTCCTATGGAATCCACGAGCCAACCCTCCAGTACCCAGGAGTGGCGAGCGGCAACTGGGGCTGCGGTGCGTTCGGCGGCTCCGAGCACCTCAAGAGCTTGGTGCAGCTCATGGCCGGTGCGCTCGCACGCAGACCACTCGCTTATTACACATTTGGCGACCAACAACTCAGAGACGACATTGTCAATATGTACAACGTTTTATCTAGGAGCCAGGTTACTGTTGGTGAGTTATTCATTTATATTATTATGAGCCTACTGTGTCCAACTGCTGGTAAACCCTCCCATTCACTTAGTTACGAGTTACTTTTGCGGTTTTGAATTATTCATTTCATAAGTCTGTCTCTGTCTGTTTTTATGGCGCGACGCGAGTAAAACACATGCGTAGTTTCCCCTTACTATTTTTGCTGAGCGCTTCAATTCAATTCAAAATATCTTTATTTGATTAGAATCTTTAAGAAGTACCCTCAAATCGTCAGAACGACACGATTACGAGGCATTCATAGGACTGCTTCTACCATATAAATAATGAAATTCCTGCGCCTACATAATTACTTAAAAATTGATCTCGAAGCAAACAAAATAATCTTTCTCGTATTTGTAATACATAATAATAATAATGATCTCCTACCGTATTTCGGTTACGGCGACTAATCTCAACAAGGACTAGCCATGTGCCCAGGAGATATTATAGTGCACAAGTGTGTGCGCAAACACAGGTGCACTCTTTATTCCCTCACTCTCATAGTGGGATGGGAGGCAATCAGACACGACCGGAGAGAAATCAGGCGTAGGACCAACGGTGCAACCATCGTTCACAACACCGCCAACTTGCAAACTCCGGGCATTTTTATGACCCGGGAATCGAACCCGGGAACTCGTGATCGGCAGGCGAACGTATTAACCACTAACGAGACAGTAATACATATCGTGAATATCAATTGACAGGTGACCTGTACAAGTACCTATTGAGGTACTGCCAGACCGACCTGCAACAGAGCTTGCACGCGTTTATACAAAAAGCTGTGAGGGAGTCTCATTCGGAAGCTTTGCACATCAAAGATACAGGCGTGACAACGAAAGAGCAATGTGACATCGAGAATGAAGACACTAAGCGGATCGTAAGTACAATTTATTTACCAACTAGTCGTGCCTCGCGGTTTCTTTCGGACTTTGTTCTAAAAGGTAGACCGCCGGAGTGATTTAATATAAGCTGGTGCAAGCGACTCCGTTGGCACAGAATTATACTTATCTTTATACAGGGTATCGGGGAAAATAGGACAGCTGTTAAAATATGTGATAGGGTATAATTTTAGGAAGCAAATAAAATTATGATGGCAAAAATATCTTCTTCCGCTTTCGAGTAATTGACGTTCAAATTTGTACATAACCAGACCTTATTTTTGCATAAAAATCAGCGGTAACGTAGAGTTATTCACATGCAATCTAACTTCGTTTTTATTTTTTTTCTCCCACATAGTTCCTGAAATAACTCCATTCAACCATTTTTCGAAACCAATTAGTGAAAAACTGTTATTTTGGAATTACAAACGGAAACTTCAATTTTATGTATCTGTATAGATAGAAATGGGAAAAAAAATTAACACATTTTCGAACCAGTATTTATGTACGATTATTTAAAGCAATTTTATTTTGTTTCAAGGCCGGTTCATCTCTACCGCCCTGTGAACCTTCGACTTCGACAAAGCAATCAAACGAATCCCCAGAATTATTCTCACAAGGTGAAATGGAGAGTCTGAACGAAGTGAACATGGTGACAGAGCAACATGAACCTCAAGAACAAATGTCCATAGACAATATAGAAGAGGGAATAAAATATTCTAATGATTCGCCTGAATCAAAACCAAACCAAACGCAAAGGCTTTTCGATGAGATGAAGAAATTAGATGAAAGCAGCGGACGATTGAATTTGAATTCGTCACATACATCGCTGTGTTTAAGCCCAAGTCCATCGAAGCCCGGAGGTAGTACAGACCGAGCAACCGATGATAAACCAACGGATTCAATCACAGAGCTCAAAAAGAAAGTCTCCAGGACTATACCGTTTTATTTTAAGAAACTGTAATGTATAAAAGGAAAAATATAAGTATATGTTTGCAGACTTGCTATTTTATTATTTTTTATTTCATCCACTTTACTATATTAGCCGATCTTTTGAAGATGAAGTTTCGATTCTAATGCTTTCAACATCTAAAAATTAACTTAACGTTTCAAACATATGGAATAACCTCCTCTAGCGGTCTGCGCTCCTGGTACTTTCAACTTGTAAACCGAACTAAATTAAAAACCCTATCGGATGATAACCTCAAGCGTTTTGCGCTCCTGGTACTTTCAACTTGTAAACCTAACTAAGATTGACACCCTATCAAATGACCTCCTCTAGCGTTCTGCGGCCTTGGTACATTCAAGATGTTAAACATAACTAAGATTGGTCCCCTATCCTCTAACGTACTGCGATCCTGGTAGTTTTTACATGCAAGACTAGCTCGTGTATATGTACGTACACTGCATAAGTGTGTGATGATTGAGAGGTCGATGTGGGGCATTACAAGGGAAAAATTAAACACACACCTAATATAATTAAAATTATTTATTATCCTTCATCATATTTCTAGCATACTAAACGTAATAAGTGTATAATAATAAATAATTGAATATTAATTTAGTTTGAAATATTTCAGCAATTTACATTAATAACTCGATAATAGTTTCATAGTTTCATTTTTAAATAAACTAGAAATATGCAAACTAGGCGAAATTATCTATTAATTTGATAATAATGAATTTGTGGCTGCGTACCTACTCCGGTACAATAAGCTAAATATTATTAAATATTAAATAATAAAATAAATAATTAACTAGCGATGCTTTCAAAATGTTAACATGTTTACTTTACAATCTTGGTGAACTATAACAATTAATTTCAATATCTAATTATACAAAATGCAGATTTTCTATACGAACATAGTCGTATCCAACGCCTCGTAACAGCTTCAAATTGCATAGAAATTTTTCTACTAATTCAATGTCATAAAGTCCATTATACAATACGCCGTCCAATACATCCATTCGACGTGTTTAATTTCGATTAACAATGCACTTTAGTGGTTTGAATTTAAAGCTCAATTTCCATTGCTACGTATCGAGCTGTTACGGCTGCAATGCTTGACTGTTACTTAACTAAATAATATAATTTATTTCAACTTTATACATAGTATAACTATATCTGTTAACTATAATGTAATATTATTTATTATTAAAAGTAAACGAGTTTTGTGAAGGTGTGAATGGCGTTTGAAGTATTAAAAAAATACATTTATTATCTCTAAAGTAAGTTTATTGTTAAAGGAGTTTTGCATCACTATATTTAAAGTTGAAATACATACATGTGGTAACTTTCACATAGTTACTTAAAGTACCTACTTAAATACATAAAAACATTTGGAGTTTAATTAAAATTAACTAATTAATATTACAAAAAATATGTATACATATCTTGGGGCCAAGTGGTAAACTGTTGCTGAGGCCTATCCCATTTATGGCAATACATATTTATATGTATCTAATATGGCATTATAACATTGATTCAATGAATTGGATCATCGATCATGTTATTGGAAAATGACGCTTAAGTCGTTAATGTAATGTAAGGTCTATGGCGTGTAAGATAATAATATATAAGGTTGAAATTTGAATGGACGATCGTTACAAGCGTATATATCACAGACGCTGAGGCGTCCCTTTGCTAAGCTATAAAGTTCGTAAACCACTACGAGCTATCATTCGATTACAAATTTCGACTTTATTTTCGTAATCGACCGATAAATAATATTGAGTAGGTAGTGAGTGCAACTTATGAGTGAAAAACAATAAATTAATAGTTACATTTTAATTTCATAGAATTGTTACAATTTAGCATCGATACAACTATTCTAGATGTTATTCAGATCGATTAAAAGTTTGGAATATTTTGATTAAACTTATAAGTAACACCTTCTTGTTGTTAGTACCTAAATGCATGTTAAAGCAATCGAGTCGAAAGTAATCGAGTGATATCGAGCAGGGTGATTACTCTTAAACTATTCCAATATAAGTTATCCAGAACATTGTGGGGACATAGTTTATCAGTAGTTTTCAGATAGTACAAAGGAAAATATTATGTGCTTTTAGTTAGACAGTGAACTTCATATACATTGGTAACGGAAAATATATATTAATCTTGGCTTATGTACAGGTTTATACTTTAACCTTTATTCCCCTATAGATAAGAGTTCAATTCACAATGCTCGACCTGATTTCTACCTCCTATGATACTAAAACGGGTTGATTACGCATCTTGCAGATGACTTGCAATTAGCAGTACCTAATTGCGCGATGACTACTCACGCAATATAAATATTTTAATTAAATAATTCGCTATCTATCAGGTACGTAATAAGTAACTGAATTAAATATTACAGGCGTAATTAATGAAGATAGCAAGCATTAAGACAATGTTAAGCATTAAATATTATTCTAAGACTAAGTAGTTATGTTTTTAATCTTTTGACGTTTAGCGATCGGTTGCAACCTGCGGTGGATACGTAATCAGTCCGCGTAATGATTATGATTCCTTAGCAATAATACAGCGTCACCCTGTCACCCGCCCGGCGACCCGGGCAATAGGTAGTAAGCTCCTAAAGATATGACGTCACATTATGTATTCACCTATTTACACTTGTGCAACTAATAATGCGCGATACACGAGCTTTCGAATCCTTCAACACTTTTGCTAAAGACATTGTTTGTTTTTGTGCGTTAAATCCAAATATAATACATATTACTTGATCTGCATGCTCCAATATCGATGCTAAGTTTCAATTTGTGCGTACATGTGCGACTTACGGATTCAAAAACTCATGTCGATAAATACAATAAAAATCCGACGTCTCCAAATAATTAATTAAAATCCACACCGACATTGCATGGGTTAATTCCGATACATAATTATATAATACATATTAGAGATCTCTTCGGACGGCGCGGTTTTATCTAATTTGTCGACTGTACTTCGGGATACCATGTACAATTGGTATAACAATATTTTAGCAGAACTATCAGAGTAAACACTTCTAAATGATACACTCTGCAGATGTAAGTAGGTACAGTTCCATTCAAGCGTGCAGAATGCGTGACATTTTTAAATCTTCTTGCAAAAGCTGTTTCAACAAAATTTGTCACGTGACATAATTAATGTTAGGTACATTAATCTCATTATTGGACAAGAGTTGATACATCTCTTGTCGTTCTTTCAAAAGTAATAGTGTGAAATTAGGGTGCTCATGGGCATAGTTGGAGGTTCATTTATAAGACCTGTTGCTGGTAGCTGCAATCTGCATTCTTGTTAGGAACCGTTGAATTGCACTAAAGTAATATTAATCTCCTAACTTAGTGGTTAGACCAATTAACGTCTGTAATACTATACCGATAAAATTACCTTAATCTTAACTAATTTACAGTAAACATGGATAATTGTTCTGCGTGACAGTATTCTGGATAACTTATCAAAATAAAAACTATACATTTGTCTATTCTGTATTTTAATCTCCGAACTAAAATTAGGCATTAACGGACGATATAATGAGCCATCCTTTTCTTATTCAAGTGTTAGAAAAGGAGAGGCTATGCCTAATTTTATTTCAAATTATAATGTCAGAACAGGAGCGATATAAGGTTTAACATAGCGGCTTTATAATAACGATCTAATGAAAACATTTGTAAGTTTATTCTATTGTTATAAAGTATTAAATAGACATTAAAAATAAACCTAGTGTTTACAAATAAACTTTTACTAAACAGATCAACAAAAAGAAGTATAAATAAAAATAAAAATATGTAAACGAGTGCTTGAAGCTAAACTATGCTAAGCGTTAGAGTAAATAAATAACTGAAAAAGATATGACTAGATTGTTTGTTTCACACTAGGATCTACAATTCATAAAAGCACTATGCGCCTCTCTTCATATTTTTATAATATAAATAGATATAATATGATTAATTATACCGAATTCTAATGTTTGTTTTTTTTGATTAAAATATTGGCATTCATCTTATGGACTAACTAGCGTCGAACGGTGCTAAGTCCGCGTGCTGTATAATAGCGTGTTACAGCGCCGTGACGCGTCACGCTCCTCACACCATCCGACGAACTAACTAATTATTCTCGCCTAAATAACGACCCGCTATCGATTTCGCATACCATCATACAATCGGTTCTATTCAAACGTTCTGAGTGCATCGAAAATAGTTCACTTCTACGCGAGCGCTACGACGAATTTGAGTATGCGAACGATATAAATATTTTATAAAATTTTAGGAGTTAAATACATTTTTTATTAAGAAATTCGATTTCGTAATACTAACAATGTTGTTGTCCGATCGGTTGCGAGCGGACCGGCCTACCAGCTTGGGGCCATCTAACGCTTATCATAATAGTTATGAATTTAACCCATTATGGTTCGTTTATACAAAACCTCATCGCCGTTCTCACATCTCCATATCATGACACTAGTGATCTTATCTAATTACTTTAAGAAGACAGGTGTGCGCAGAAATCGAAAACGTAAAGGCCACGTCGATTCAGTGAAAAAGTACCTTTATGTAACTTTTATCTGTGTGGTCTAATGGGTCAGTTTTGCAAAATTTACTGTATGTTTGTTACTAGGAATAATTGAAAGACTACTGCTCAGAAAGCTTCAACACTAACCCTATATTAAATACAAAGTGTCCTATCATAATATATAAACGAACCATAGAAAGTTTCATACTTTGAAGGCAATCGACGAAGTGTCCGACCATCGTCACCAACTACAACACTACCCTAGTTTGGACTCCCCAGTAGCCAGTGAGCGCCAGGTGTCCGCTCGTCGAGTATGGTGGATGACAAGTGAATGAGGATACTTCAGTAACGCAAGACGCTCTAATTTGGAATGAAGGATGCTCGGCCGGTGGGTGGAAAGCTCGGTCCATATCTCTATACAAATTACGGAGTTGGCGCTACTATCATTATAAATGTACGGCTTATGCCGTCGTACACTTCGCAGATGTTGCAGATTGGATCCGAGCTAGAAAGAAATAAGCGAAGCGTCACTCGGTTCGAGTCGCGATCGACAGTGAGATGAGGTGAGTACTGTTACGCTACGATAGTACGAGAAGTATAAAAAGTCGCGACAGACTAGTGGACCCGAGTACCGCGGTGCGCGACCGCGCGGGGCGATGTACGACGAATCGCAGTCTAACTCAGAGACGGCAAAATCTGCCTACATGAAAAACATTTAGATACATTTAAATAATTGCAAAGCATACCCTGTATCCTAGAATCACTTTTATGGGCGATTGTTTTTTACATTCAGAGAGGACTCATTATTCTATTACATACGTACGCGTCTCCGCAATATAATTTTAGTGAATTTAATTTTAATCAGTATAAAGATATAAGTACACAATATTATTAATCGACCCGGTGTAGTCGCGGGCCTTTATTCCTACGTTACCACGAGGTGATATAATCGATATACTAAGTATACGTGTTCCGGTTTGGCATCGATTGTCTGTAACCTAAGTGCTGCGTGCTCCGCTTCACGAGTCGTGAGACCAACCTCTACCTTCAACCACATCCTATCTCATGTTCCATCCTTATCATAATAACACCGACCGTCTATTTACGGGGACGCTTCGTCGTAGCTTTACGCCTCAGAAGGTGCCTAACATGCCACCGGTCGAACTCGACTAGATCGTCTGCAATCTGTCAAAGGTAAATATTATACGACATTTAACAATTTATCGACGTTGTAAGACCTACTTTGCCACATTTTAAATATGATTCGATCGACATTTTGAGACATCAAATCATCGATTGTCAATCGACGGCACTTTAGGACGACGTCTATGTGCCACGCGCCCCTAACTACTGTCGGCTACGTAACGTGATCACGTCGACCAATAATTCTAACACGGTAACAAAAACATCAACACAGTTAATGATGGATCGTGAACAAAACAATCCTTAGAAGCGTAACATAGTATTGCACAATAGTGAGATTAGAGAAAGAACTACAGTCGAGAATTTTTATTTTTTTACACACACGGCTGTATGGAAATCGCCTGTCTAACGCTTGCACCGGGTAACCTTAATTAGAAGCATTAACATTTGAACTTTATACAAGTAAAATTAGAGTACATTTCAAAATACCAAAGGAGGCGGTGATTAAAATGCCCCGTATGCACAAATGACTTAAAAACCACATTTCAATGCAATATTTAGTCAATCTGGCACTGAAGCGTTAGATCTGACGACCTTTACTCGTAAATCATAATTGCCTAAACTAGAATACTATATGAATATAATAATTAGTGTAAATATAAAATTCTATGTCTTGTGGTTAGTGTAATATTTGACTAGAGTCGGGCGGCGAGGCAGCAGTCAGACACCGCCCGGCCACCGCGGTCACTCACTAGGGCTGGCTACTGTTTATATTGGAATATATATTACAAACATTGCATATTTAACATTGTTTGTTGATTGATGACTGAGGTTACCGAGAAATAAGCTGATGTACAATATTACAACACCAGTCCCCTTATATATAACATTTACTAGGAAAGCAATTGGTTTAAGCGCAGCCCCCCAGACATAAAGAGTCTGTGTTACTGATTTATAAAGGCATGGATGTAGTTTTAGTACGAGCTTAATGTTCCTAGTTTAAACCATGTTTTGTAATAAGAGGACAGGAGTTTAACTTGCTAAAAATCAATAATGTATTCGATAGTTTATTTTTTGTTGTTGTCAAACGATTTGTATTTGCCAGCCCTAGTCAAAGGACGAGTAAAGGTACCGTTTGTCGCGTCCGCAGGCTCTAAAACTCTGAATAACACCAAATATTGGGTACATTCGCCCCCGTCGTCCCCCAATAGACGCTATAAATTAAGGTATCTGTATATTTTTATATTTATATTGGTACCTTTTGATTATGAATCTATTTTTGTCCGTATAGAAATTACGCTAGTATTTTTTTTTAATGCGAACACAGTTGTACTCCCTTCGGACAGTCACAGTTATTGTATTATACCTTAACACGTAATAGTTTTCTTTATATATGTATAGATACACACGAAAGCTTGAAATAATTCGGGGAAGCACGCTCCTTGAATTGACGTCGCAAACATTGCGAGTTGTTGTACCTAGCGCACGCTACACATCGACGACACCAGTGTTGAAGTATCCTCCAAAATTCCCGAGGCCATGTAGAAAAATATCTTTTTTTTTTGTTTTTTGTAGGGAATTTTGAACAGTACCCCAGCGTCAATTTCTTTGTTATTAATGTTTTGCTTGAATGCATCAGTTAGTGTGCGCTAGACACCGGAGCTTCACACATATAAATGCAAAGAAAGGTAAGGTCTGTACAATCCTTTATGTTGATATTATATTCTTTATATCACAGCCCACATTGGAATTTACAACATATAATAACACGATCTTTTGGAACGAAGGCCTAAGTATTTCGATTTTATGTTGAAGTGCACTTTGATTTGTACACAGCGTTAATACAACATTTAATTTACTTAACTTTTGTCCACAACATGATCACTAACATCCAACTCTCAGACTGATAGGGGCTAAACTCAAAAAAATGTGAACATAGAATTAATATAGATAACACCTCATAATGTATGTTTATACGTAGTTTTAAAAAAATATATAAAAATGATTTTTTAACGCTCATCGACAATGCACAACACTTTAAAAATATACAATCCACGGTATGCGAAACTGGTAAGATTTTACTGCCAAAGTTATAAATTCAAGATTATGATGTTCAATAAATAATATTTTTGAATTGAGCCACTATCGTTCTGAGAGTGCAACATGTAGGTTGGGAGCCGAGCGTACCGCGGAACAATATTCTTTCGTCTTTTAATTATTCGGCTCAATTATGTCAAACTTTGGTATGTACACGCCTTACTTGTATAGGGCTACCAGCTCGAACAGTTTACATTCCGAGTATTAGGCTAATGTTGAATATATATTTTCTTTAGAATATCCGAATTCTCAGTTGAATTTCTGTAGCCTGATAACCCTAGAACTGGCGGCTTTGTTTAAATGAGACGCGGCCATCATGAAAAGTTGTACTATGAACAGAATAAGTTCAATCTTATTCTATAACCGGCAAACGTCTCATTAAGACAAAACGATTAGAATTTCGCTAAACACAGATATAATACATGTATTTAATTGTACCTACATGAGTGTTGGGTACGGCCCAGCCATTAGCTTAAAGACACACATAATATAATATAACAAAATATAGGACATATAACTCCAATAGTGATATATACCGAGCACTTACTTATGTGATATAGTGGTGGGAGACAACTGTGTCCTGTGGCGCCGGCCGCGGGCGCACTATCTCTGTTACACTACTTGAAACAAATGCATCGGCCGGGATCACTTCCGTCCAGAAACTTGGCCAAAAACTGGGACATCGTAAGACGTAAGATGTAAGTAACATGGAAAATAAAATATGTACCTAACTGAAATAACAAGCCTCAATTAGAATTTGTTTCAGATAAGGATAAAATTAATTTGTCTATCTAAAGATAGAGTAGGTAAAATGCTGATTTTTGTGAAGGTAGATGTATGAAATCGAAAATTAAATGATATTGTTTAGATATTGTGGGATATAGAGAGATTAGCCTTGCAAATTATCTCCTTAGTTGCAAAGGCATTGATTTAGACTGATGGACTCTATCTGCGTATATATTAAATAAAAGTTAATTAGGCAGTTTTTGGCTCGTTATATGGCGACAAGACGCCGACCGCCCGCTAGGAGAGTCACACAGGAGACAACAAAACGCCAGAGATACTACAGCCTGCGCCGGCGCCGATTGTTGCAATATACATTAATTAAAATACATTTTTTCTTACATTTTCAACTTACTTAATAAATTCTGTTTGGCTTACTTCAAGCAAATAACTAGTACAATAAATTTATGTTAAAAGTTTCAGTTAAACATTAAGTACTTAGAAGTATGTAGAAGTATGATTACGAATGACAATATTTTATAACGTGTCATTTTATAATAATAATAATAATAATTTAATCAAAGTTAATAAATTGTATATATAATAATATAATAGAGTAATTTAATGATTAATCGATAATGATAAGAATGAAGCATTTCTACGAGCTTGATGTAAGTAAGACATTTATTTTAACTAATGTAGTATACTCGCCGAATGGGCTTGTACAATCTTTTGTGTAATTATGTAATGCACATAATTATAATTACTATACAATAATGGCCTATGAGACCCCTGCAATTCATGATAGTGCGCGTACAGGTGAGCCGCGGGCGAGTGAAACAGGCCCGCATCCTGGGGACAACACAAAACATTTTATACAATCTACCTATTCAAGAAATATATAATATAGTTTTAGCTATCTGCACGCCAGGGGTAGTACTTCACCCATAGTTTAAAGGCCTGATAGGGTGGGGGGTCACGGCTAACCATGTGTAAACATATCACGTGCACCCTGGGGAGGTGCTTAGCGACCAGGAAGACGGTGGAGTTTAGTCGGCGCGAGTCTGACATTGGACTTTCATAGGGGTAAGCATAAATAATGATTAGGTAGGTTGGTAAATTACATATCAATACATATAATACATATCAATGTGACGCGTAGATACATACGTTTTGGTACAAACACACACAAACAGAGAACACATGGCAGTGAATTCAGTGATCACAAATTGTAAGCACTGATTTTCTGCTTATATGGAATGCACGCCCCTGCTGCACTGTATTAGGTATGCTAGTTTGCAACGAATAAATTGATAATAAGGCACGAATATTTTTTAAAAGTGCCATGTAGATTTACAAAATAAAAATGATTAAACCTGCTTAGAACAACAGCCATATTAATGTCATAAACATTGTGCCAACCGACTTGTGGCCATGGAGTACGCACTGCAGGTAGTCAGCACACATCGTGGTGGTATCTAGTATCGGCAGTAGCGTGTAAGCGGCGATATTAGAAGTATAGATCTCAAAACGAACGAAAAACATATTACATACGTGTGTGTCACATGTCAAATACGAGCAACTGAGAACAGCAGCTGGAGGCTAGTGACATTCACCTCTTATAAAAAAACAAATATTGATAGCATGATCTGTTATTATTATATTTTTTTTATAAGTTGTAAAAACTAATTACAACTAGAAAACGTGGCCCAAATCGGTGTCACTCGGGATCGTGCCAAGAAGGTAGGCAGCATTGCCACGTTGAATAGCAATACTGATTCGCTGAGCGAGAAAAGCCCCAGCCCGCTTGTTCGAGAAGCTTCTACCAGACGACGTGCAACCTCTTTGAAAAGTTGATAAGCATCTGGACCCCAAGGCCCCAGAGTTTCAACCGCAAAACGCAGAAAATATGTATCCTTAAGATCTGTTTAATTTCTAGTCTTGGAGGGATTAATGTGTTGATGCATACCGGTGGCAAGCCCATGACGCGCAGGGACGGCGTTGTGGGTTAGTAAGGCCGGTTGGCGTCCTTGGGCCGCTTCAGCTGGACCTTCAAGCGCTTCATGCCGATCTGGAAGCCGTTCATCGCCTGGATAGCCTGCTGCGCGGACGTCGGGTTGTCGAACGATACGAACCCTGGAAACATGGAAAAATACTGGTAAGTTTATTGGACAAATGGTTAGAAATTGACGTTAATAGATTTTCTTTTGTGAACTACTTATAACTCAATAATAGGTATCCTTGATATCCATTCCATTCCATTGTAGCATTCCTATGAGTGCAAATTACCAAACGTACCCAGCCGCTACACAGAGGAAGACGAGTTTTGGAATTTAAACGAGTTTTGTAGTTACACCAAGAGCTTTACAGTAAAGATAAACATAGTATGGAAACCAGCATATATCTGAGAAATTAAATTTAAAGTGGTACTGTGCCTGAGTTGTGTTGTGTTGTAACTTCTACCTACCCGTTAAGGTTTCCTTTTGGAATATATTTTATTATATATTTAGTTTCTCACCGAAGCACTTGCTCTGGTTAGTGGCACGGTCGATGAAGACTTTGCTGCTGATCACGTTGCCGAAGGGCAGGAACATCTGCATCAGCTCTGCGTCGCCGAACTCTTGCGGCAGGTGGTAGATGAAGAGGTTGCATCCTTCTGGGCCTGAGATAGAGCAGCCTGGGAACATCAGGAAGTCTTTAAAGGACTCACTAATCTGCCTTCTTACACCGTTGTTCAATCATCTTTCCAATTGAAGAAGGGTGCTAAATACCGACGGATTGCCAAATCTGTTCTCAATGCATCTGATCTAAAACCATGTGCGGCTTAGTAAGCAGTTGTTAGTATTAGGGTGTTAATATCGAAGTCTGCGATCAGTAAGAACAAATCCCGCAATAACACAGCGTCAACTCCGAACGGTATTTCTCGGCAAGTTCCTATCAGATCGTAAGGTGACAATACGGTTTAAGAAATATATTTTAGAACGTATTTACTATGAATAGACGCACCTTTATAGGGCATTGTAATCACTGAAAGTGATTCTCCAAAATCAGAAACGTTCTTTGCATATATTTCAAGCACTGCCAACTTTGGTTATTGTTATTGTAAGTTTTTGTAATAAGCACATTTCAAGCATAAACACTGAACACAATGAACATATACCAACACACAACACAACTAAATCATTCAGTGATAGACCTGCAGAAGTGCTGAAGACATGTGTAGAAAACTGGCGTTCCTGCTTTGTGTACAAGACCCGCGGTGTGACGTCGCTTTGAAACAAAGCTGTTAGCAAACTATTGGACACCTTTCAGCTTTAGAAATACAAGTATTTAAAGGACTTGAGAATTCCGAAGGATGGTAACATATATGGAATTGTTGAACCGAATTAAGTTTAGTAAATTAGTTTGATTATTAGACAGTCAGCGATTATTTGCAAGAACATCAAAGTTAATAAAAGCATGTTAGAGCTGAGAAACTGAGAGGCAGAGCCAATAGCTTTATAAGTTTGTGACAAACTGTTTTAGTTCCATTGAAGCTTGAAGAATAGCAGAAACCAAGAGCGTTGTGAGTTAGGGTCCAGTGGCTTCTTAGGGTCTTCTGTTAGGTCCGGATCATTACTTACCGTCACGTTGCGCGGTCGCAAGGGCGGACATCGGAGTGTGAATAGGCTGCGGAAACTGCCCGTAAACCGCTGGATAGGCTGTCAAACATCAATTGGCACATTTTGACAATGAACATACATGCACAATACTTCGGTAATGCATTCATATACGGAAGCTTTTCATTTAAATAAATAATACTTTTATATAATCAAGCTTTTTATTTTGCCGATTTTGATGGTAATCAGTAATATAAATTGTTACCTTTCTTGCAAAAATCAAAACTAAAAAATAATATGATATATAGACAATTATACATCAAACATTCAACTACTACATATATATATATATATATATATATGTGTGACCCAATACTATGTTATTGTAGCAATATGATTATACGTAGCGTGGTTTGAACTGCTGTATATACAACAACATATATATTATCAACTAATTGATGTATATAAATCAATCAATTGATGTTCCAATGATTGGTAATATAATGATCACAAAAATATTAATAAATATATATTCAATACATATATTATTAGTTATATTATATCGTTCCCATAGGAATGCATGAGATTAAATTTTATCTCCAAGATTTAATTATAGAATATCCTTTGGGAACATCCATTATGACGAAAATAACAAATACATAATATTTAGCATCTCATCTTCCAATACTGTTCGAGCAAAGCAAAAAAAATGCCTTGACTTTTTACCATAATTATTAGATAGTGTGTTGAATTTGTGTCCTTGAAAATATGAGTTTAAAATCGTATTATTTTTAAATCAATAGGAACCTGTTTATATAATTTCACCAAATTTAACGATCGTGAATACCGCTCAAAAAACACAATATTTCCATCGGATTACCAAACTGAAACCAATTTTATGACACTGTGAGAATGATATAGTCCGAGCGCGCTATTGCCGAATTGTCCTTGAAACTTGATGAGCTCATAAAGAGTTGTTGACGCAAATTCATCACACTTGACCGACAGAGAACAGTTGGGTAGTCGGAGGGTATAAACGCTACTCACCGACGCCTGGGAAGGCTTGCATGCTAGGGTAAGCAGCGTGTTGTAGGGCAGCTGCTTCACCGTTGGTCAATCCTTGTGCTGTCACTGAAACGGCTGAAGTGTAAGTTATATTTAGCTTTACTCCCTTGGTTTTTGGAAATGCGTTCAATAGGTAACACATTGGCTGCTTGATGAAGTGCGGAATTGGTTAACAATACTGTTGTTGCAAGTACCACTTATCAAACCTTCCAACAACAACTCATCGATGGAACTAATCACCCCCGTAAAAAGTATTCATCATTCACCCTTCATCATGTACCTATTACCGTACCTAAGTTGCTCATAAAATCTCTTCACACCCTTAGAGAGCTCTGTGCTTCTGGTTCTCTACTCTAAACTTAAGCGTCGAAGTAAGGAAGTTCTTTAGTGTTTGCAGAGGACTCGAAACGTAGGACTATTTCAACTGGAGGAAACATGGCTGTAACTTACGCCCAGTGAAAGTCTGATGAATGCCGTTAGTGTACACAGCCTCCTGCGCCTGAGCCTGTCCATTGGCAGTTTGGGCGGCCATGTTGAATCCGGGCATCGTTGGCGAAGGCAGAGATGGCAGCGCCCCGTTCAGAGGCTGAGCCCCACCAGTGCCTATCGCCAGACCGGTGAAGTTATCTGGAATTGTTTTGGCATGCTCATAAGTTATCATACTTATACGTATGCGGAATCACCGTTGAATCAATTTTGTAGAATTGGAAGACCATTAGTACCCCTGATGCTATGAATGCTTGTAACACCATTTCTAAGTGTTACTCGCGCGTTGACTACTTTATAAAATAATGCCATGTGTTGACATATTGACAACTATTTCTAGCAAATTAACTACACTCCTACTGCTCCCCTCCATGGAGCACCTTAACTTACCGCACAATACTGCTCAAAAGTAGCATTATTTGGCTGTGAACTTCTGTAAGGTGGAGGTACAGTTCCCAGTCAGGCAGCTCCAATTATCGAAGGGCAAGATATTTAGACGTAAAGACATGTGGATTTACGTACACTGAAATCCTATAAATACTAGATAGAATTTTGTAACATGTGTGTGTTAGAATATACAATGAATTAATTACCAGATGTAGATGGCACGACGGTGCTGGCTATCCCGTTGAGCGCGTGTGATGCGAGCGCCGACATGGGATTAATGTACGCACCCGGCGCAGTTGCAGCTACCATCAGAGCGGCTTGCTGTAAGCCAAATAAGTATATCATTAATAACAAAGTCGAAGGCAAGAAGTGTTCTGTACTCAATCCATTTCGTTTGCGTATTATTGTGGCTTACCTTTACCGAAGGCCAGCCCCCCTGGCATCGGTTTAAGCAGAGCATATTAACCTCTTAAGCGTTGACGTTTCATTGTGGTATCGTAAAATTAACGTCAACGCTAAGAAGTTCTTAAATACGCGTTACTTAAACGATCATAGTCGGCCCCCAGTTCGTGGTTGATTTAAGAAAATTGTGGATCGCGAATTACACCAAACGCACAATCGAATTTGACACATGTCGCCTGTACTTGGGTCACCGAATATTCCTGATATGATTTCATTGCACTAGCTTCATAGACTGCCAACGTGTGGTTTTCCATTCCTAGTAGCTTTGTGATTCAGTAAATGAACATAGAGATATGTGAAAGCAACCTGATCATTTATAGGAATACAGTGGATCAATTTAATATTAGAATTGCCTACCTCTAAATACCTTGTTTCTTTTCTGAACGAAAGTCATATTAGTAAAATCTAAATAGCTTATCTGATCTCCTTTGATATACAACCTCTCCTTCTTAACATCATCCCCTAGACCCAAAGATTTAGGTACAAAGAAAATATATTTCGATTACGCAGGTTGCGATTAATAATCCTAGAAATATTTTCTTAAACATCTGCTAACGGATCGGATATTATATTTAATGAGCGTCTGATCGTCTCAAGTAAGGGACTAACTAAAGGTCACTACGAACCTTTTTCTGATTTGTATGTATGGGTAGCTGAAATGTTAGATTCTTCATAATCATTCACAGGAGTTTAGCTAAAAAGCTGTAAAGAGATCGGACGTAAAGCCTCCTATGTGGCCATCCCATTTAAAAGCATCTCTCAAAGAACACACCTGCAGGCCTACTTGCTTTCTCCGAAAAATGAGGCTTCGGCAATTTTCGCAAAGTTCCTACCACGGTTCTTATTCTTCCTAAAATTTCGTCCAAACGTAGTCCGATAGAAAATTCTTTGACGATTATATATTCTGGCTTTGATTAAATTGTTAAACTTACGAACATTTGAGTTTGATAAAAACAGAGAGATACTGAAATTACATTCGATTTTCGTCAGTTTTCGGGGAAAGAGAGTAGACCCCTGCACTTTGACCAAGCACGTCCCAGGGGTGTCAATAAAACTAGTTGTGCTCACGGCAGTACAAACCACATTTTACAGCCGTTAACGTATAAAGATTCAGGTGACGTACGTTCTTCACATAAAATTTGTATTATACCTGCTCAGTAATGACCTGTGCATATGTGCTGTACGCCCCAAACTGGTTGAAAACGAACGGATTGAGGAGGCTCACATTGCCAGCCATCTGCTGCATGCGTCGCAGTTGTCGCTCCTTTTCTGTGTCAGCGAATTTCACCACCAGGCTCGAGGATGCACCCTGCAACAAGGAGTTAGTCACGTAAAGTAAAGATCAATCACACCACTTCCGTCGTTTACAATGCAGCGTGTTTGCTTACAATTTGATATACCTTTAAATAACCGTAGCATCGCTAGAATCATTTAGATTCACCGTGGCGACTTTGGAGCTAAATTTCAAGTGCTTACAGCAACGTTTTACTCTTCTCCACCGACAGAAATATACAACCAACAACCCACCTCTAGAAAGCCTGCAAAACTGAGAGCATAATAAAGCGAACATTACAGTGAAAAGCTCCGTACATTCTCGCGATTCTTAAGCCTTTAAATATTCAATAACAAAACGTTCCGCAAATGGAGCTAGGCTGGCTCCCCTGGCAGTAATTCTGCAAACTACAGTGCGGGACTAACGCTGAACGGCCGCATTCATTATGTATTTGCACTCAGACAGGCAAAAATGGCAGCTCGAGCCTACTGGGCGCAACAGGTCTCAGCCCCCTACGTTGCAACAAGTTATCTGGGCTCACATCCAAAAATGCATCGGCTGAGAACTTCGTCTGTTGGCAGCCATTCCACCGGAAACCGGCTCTCTTGCTATAATCGCTTCATTTCCACTAATTGGCTAAGTGCCGGCTCAGTTTCTGTTAAGTCGCTGCATTCTACTGTTATTCTTTCATAATTGACTTCTGAAGGTTGCTTTAGCTGTACTTGATGATGTTTGCTGCTGCACGAGAAACTGTGCACTTAAACACATAGTTAGAGCCTTGTAGGTACTCGTATAGCGTGATAAAACTCACCTGGTTTTTAGGAGTCGAAGTAATCAAGTCCATAAAACATACAAGGTTGATATCAATAGAAAATTTCACTACACCATAGCTTACCTTACAGAAGGACTAATAACTATTACCACCATTAACTTCCTCTATTGCCTCGTTGGGCTAATGGTCGCAAGCGCAATTGCGGAATACGAGGTCTTGGGTTCGATTCCCGGATCGGGCAAAGTGAAATTGGGTTTTCTATCTGTAATCTCAGTAGCAGGACTTAAGCAACATATAACTGGCGAAATGTGAGCGTACTATTCGTACATATCTGCCTCCCCTTTTGAGTAATACAGGCGTGAGAATTTGTATGTATCTCCCATTCACTTCGTGCCTTGTTTAAATTACCGTTAAGTACGACATAAGTACAAGAGAATGGACCATACGCCAAATAAAAACGTACTTAGGCACATACGCACTTTTGAGCAAACCGGCGCACGCGCACTTCTCTATTTTTTGTACTCAGGGTAGCCGTGGTAATTGCCACTGTACTATTAGAATAGTGTTTATTTGTTACAGTACGCCTCTCTTCGCCGTTGTTGGGTGAAAACCATCGGGTGTGCCTACTTGATTTGCGATATGTTGACACGAGATACAGCGTGTACCCACGAAACTATTAGTTACAGAATGATGGAAGAAAATTATCTTTCTTGTTTAGCTAAGAACCATCACCATAGCCTTATCTCATACATTGTTGAGGTCGGCACTTGATTCAACCCGATGTGGCTGATCACCTGATTTTTATGCGAAGCGACTGCCATCTGACCTTCGTAACTCCTTTTACGAGGAAAATCGGTAATCTGGGTTGACTTTTTCTTAGACCTCATACTGGCCTGTTACGATTGCGAAAGACGTTAAATTAGCAACCGGGACCGACGGTTTAACGTGCTCTTTGAGACACAGAGGGAACTCGGGCGGTCACTCATGCAATTAACGACTTGAAGGTTGCTTAACTTCGCTGAAATGATATTATGCGCAATAGCAATAGTGCCACGAGCCCCTCTGCCGTGGAATGACATATGTCACGTTATGTCATTAACATACATTTTCTATCGTTTCTTTTAGCGTAAGCACAAGATAATGTTACTTTGTCTATGGTCTTTGGTATGTAACAGTATTAGACCAACCCAGAGAGCAGGGATCGGTTGAAATATGGAAATTGTAACGTTAATTCAGACAGAAAAACAGACTATAGGTACCATATAGCGTTCCATCCTTTGCATTTCATTTGTGCCCAATTAATTCGTTACGTATTTATCTGTTTACATTTATGTTATAGAATTGAAATTCTCCTTCAATGTAAATATTTCGTTGGAAGCTTTGTGTTTGTTCACTCTGTTTATTGTTTTTTGTTCAAATCTGTTATTGTGAGTGTTTTATACTTTGCATACATACATATACTCACGCCTGTATTCCCCGAAGGGGTAGGCAGAGGTGTTGTAATCACAACCTTTCACCGAAGATGATTAAGTGCCAACGTGACAGATGGTAAATCCATCGCCGTCTCAGACACTTTACATAAGTCATTGAATTACTTCTCAGCAGGTTTCCTCACGATGTTTTCCTTCACCGTAAAGCACGTGGTGTGAAATCACTGTACATAAGTTTTTTAGAAAAACTCATTGGTACAGGTACCGCTGGGATTCGAACTTGCGTCGCTTGCGTAGCAGGCGACTGCTCAAACCTCAAGGCCACCACGGCTCTTTTTATACTTTGATTTGAATTAATCATCACTTTGTTTCCAATTGACATAAATTAGAAGTACAAGTTTCGTTTAGTTTCTTTACTAAAAAAACTTCGGAACTACACCGAAAATCAATAAAAGTATTTTTTTACTAAAATGATTAATTGAAAAGAAAAATATTTTACGTATTCAGCAAACATAAAATACACAGCATTTTCCAAAGAATAAACACCGTGAACAACATTATACTTTGATACTTATTTATACAACCATTCCGTCATAATTAACATTACAAAGTTTGATTTTTTAATGCTGCCACATCAGTCAATAAATAATTTTATGTTTATTTATTTTTCTTTATCTATCTAGACTAGTATTATAAAGAAGAAATATTTGTATTTTTGTGTGTATGTTTGTAATAAATAAACTCAAAAACTGTTGTGCCGATTTCAAAAACTCTTTCACTATTGGAAAGCAACATCATCAGGTAGTAACATAGGCTTTATTTTATCCCCGTACTCCCACGAGAACGGGAACTACGCGGGTGAAACCGCGTGACGTCCGCTAGTTTGATAATATAACAACAGAATAATAATAAAGCAAAGTATATTTATAGATTCAAATATATAATGAGAAAATGTTTAAGTATATTTGTCACCAGAGCTAAAATAATTATAGGCGAAGTATTGTCACAGAACTCCACGCAGGCGAAGTCATCGGTTGACCAGTACAGTACAATCGCGCTCAATTTACTAGAAACTTTGATTTATTTACGTTGTTTAGAAGACGCTGCTGTAATAAAGTCTTTAATACACCTAAATAAAAGTTAATTAAGATTGATGGATTCCCTTAAAACTAATGAACCCTAAATCCTCCTAGCCTTCCACGACCCTTTTTAAAAGTCAGCCCTAAAAAATATCGGCCTCATATTTTGTACTTCAAAGAAAAGCAATTAGGTAACACACCGCACAATTTATAAATTATAAACAAACAAGTTGGCTTAATGGAGTTGGTTAAGCCATTAAATTAATACCAAACTTTAAGTTTAAAGTACATTTATCTATGTATTTGTAAATTATGTTCAGTATTAAATTAAATATATGGGTGTTTGTTGCAAATTGTTCGCGGTATCTGTCTGACTGAAACTTTGAGTAGGCTTCACGGCGACTGGTGTTACCATATTATAATACAACAAATAAGAAAGTGGCAGCACTTTAGAATAAAATATTAGTTTGACGAGGTTACCAAACCGAGTTCTAGCAATATTTTTATTATGTATTCCTAATACTTATCAGAATATCCTTCGTATCGAAATACGTGTCTCATTATTCTCTCTCACTAATCCATATCCATCTATACACAAATAAAATTGAAGTGTCTGTTTGTAATTCCAAAATTACACCTTTTGACTAAATACAGATGAAGACTGAGACTGAAGTATTATTTTAGTCCTCGAAGGGGTAGGTAGAGGTGTTGTAATAACAACACCACTTTTCACCGATCATGATTAAGTGCCAACGTGACAGATGGTGATTCTATCACTGCCTGTATACATGTCTTTTGAATTACTTCTCAGACATAATTATACAGGTTTCATCACGATGTTTTCCTTGCACGAGGTGTGAAATCATTGCATATGAGCTTTTAAAAAACTCATTGGTACAGACCCCGCTGGAGTTTGAAAATGCGTCGCTTGCGTAGGAGGAAACTGCTTAAACCCCAAGGCAACTACGACTCTGTAATAAGTAACATATTAAAAATGCAATAGTATATTAATAATTTCTTCGGTAATCCGTCTTTCACATCTAAACGGAGACATTGATCTTAGAATTATTAATATGTGCCTACTTACTATCAATCCATCATATTAGGATTATCTAGGGATTATCTCTATGTAAGAAAGTAGCTTGATCCTGTGCTGCATGGAAGAGAAAACCCACTTATTATCGAATTTATTATTTAACATTGGTACTCATGGCACAGTTGCTATGGTGTATCATTTGATCAACGACGTTAAGGCATCTCAACCTTAGCCAATAGTTACATGGGTCCCAACACCTTTGTCAATCGTTACTGGTCAATAAGATGCCCAGAAATTTTGGATAAACCTAGGATTCGACTTTAACCGCAAAGGGTTGCTGATGGTAATCTTCAAATAATATATTTTTTTAATCACACATTTGCTTACGCCTATATTCTCCGAAAGGGTAGGCAGAGGTGTTGTAATCACAACACCCACTTTTCACCGAAGATGATTATGTGCCAACGTGACAGATGGTGAGTCCATCGCCGTCTCAGACACTTTATATACGTCATTGAATTTCTTCTCAGAAATATGCAGGTACTGGAAATCACAGTACATAAGTTTTTTAGAAAAACTCATTTCGCCCACTCAACCCGCTGGGATTCGAACTTGCGTCGATTTTTTTTTAATTCTATTCAGTGAATTTACAGGCGTGAGTAGGTGTGTACTCGTATGTATGTCGTACGTCAAATAGTCTCAAATACCCAGTATTTAAATCAAGTACAAAGCTCATATTTCAAACCACACTCCTTATAAACAACAAAATATCCAAGACTGCGCAGGTTACCTAAACGGAGTAAAGCCTCTTTTACGAGACGTTTGAACACTATTTTATACCCACAGATTAAATAGCTAGTTTTACTTTACGCTTAACTTTATTGGGTATTTTATGAGGTAATCTTAGCTCAGGTTGTGACGTAACGAGGTACATGGGGCCTATTCCGGCCGTGTTTAGTACAATTAACAGGCCTATATGTGCCTCTTAATTGTTGTTCTGCAACTACACTTTCACTTCAACAATTTATGTACCCAAGTTATATTGTTTAATTTATTGGATGTGGGTTTAATTTGTTGCACTAAGGGTTGCTGACAGTACCTCAAAGATACAGGTAAGTACTTGGAAGAGTACTAAATTCTTGAAAATGGTAAAGAAAAATACGAACACGAGGCGGGACTCGAACCCACGACCTCTGCAGACCGTGCAGTTGCTCTTGCAACTGAGCAAATCGTGATCCTACCTCATGTGTCGAATTTCCTTCCCTTATTTTTTGGTTTAGGGGCCTCCTACTGAGTAATAACTATGAATACTATATTGACGATAGCCGAGTATGGCAACGAGTTGATCACTCTTCGATTAAATTGTACTAAAAGAAAAATCAAAGTATGCTCACGACATCCTAGAAGGGTCCACGAAGGAGTAAGCAGAGGTGTTATAACAACAACACCCACTTTTCATCGAATATGATTAAGTGCTAACGTGACAGAGGGTGAGCCCATCGCCGTCTCAGGCTATACGTCTTTGAATTACTTCTCAGACATATGCAGGTTTCCTCACGATGTTTTCCTTCACCGTAAAGCATGTGGTGTGAAAACACTGCACATATTTTTTTTAGAAAAACTCATTGGTTCAGGCCCCGCTGGGATTCGAACTTGCGTCGCTTGGGTATCAGGTGACTACTCAAGCCCCGAGGCTACCACGGCTCTTACTTACTTACTGAAACATACTTTTATGGAAAAAAAGGAGATAGTGAGAATGTAAAAAAAACCGGGCAGTTTGTTTCGCTGTTTTAGTGACAGGCTTACATTTGAAAACGCTAGTAAATTAACTAAAGTTAGCTTGAAGATGTTGAATTTTCTAGTACCTTGAATTCAGTCTATGAATGCTCACACCTGCATTACCGAATTGACACCTATTTGTCCGTTAATTAAAAAGATGAATAACATAGGCAATGTTGGCTATTCCGGTCTGACACCTCATCTGATCCACTCCTGGTTGTTAGCCTTGCATGCTTGCGTTCTTTTTCTAATACCTATAGGTAGATAACACTGTCTTCTGCCGGCGATCGATCACAAGTCACTCACAGACGGACCAAAGTTCTAAGCTGAATTGCAATGCACATTCATACGTCTCTTCAACACATGTCCGCCGTTTCGTTCGAGTACTCATCAGAGTGTGTTAGTTCGAGTTTAGTTAGAGTGCCGACAGATGGCGTTATTTCGATCCCATGCAATTCTGCGCTTACGTCGACGCGGTGACTTTTGACGGCGGCAGGGAAAAACTCGCACTAGGTGCACAGACTTATTACGATTTTCAATTTGAACTCACCTAGTCTGTGGAAGCTGTCATAATATGGCTAGAAAATAGGTAGTTACTCAACCAAAGCGGTATATTAGGTTCCCGGTAGCTGCACTGATGGTGTCCAGGAACTAAACAAACAGCCTCCACGTAGATGTGGCAGATCGAGATCAACAGTAAATAACTGACTCGCAGACAGGGTTTCCTGCCAAACTGACACATAATGTGCTCAGGGACGAAGTTGGGTAGTGGGCTAAGGGCAATTGGTATGACTGGATCTGGCTGGAATTAAAGTGACGGAACATAACTATGTTATCACCTTAATTATGGCGATAAGGTCATTTATGTGTAACAATATATTATCATACATATAAAATACCTTAAGAAATCACCCGCATCGGTGATTGCATAGCTATTTAAATGCAACTTAGTAGTTCGTTTTATGTAACGTATAATACAATTACAAAACTATTAAAGTACCGGACTATCCCTTCTAGAGCTCCATTAAGCTTAACCCAACTCGAGCCTCCTAAATCCGACCCTGTGCTCCTCACGGAAGTGGGAACGGTCTGAACCATAAGCGGATGCGTGGGTGGACGCGACGATGTATCACGTGCACAATACTCTCTTTCCAACTAGCAAACACTGTGCTCTGTGTTATTATAAACTAGCTAATGGTGAATTGATTTGCATCATGCAAAATTCGGCAAAATAAATTAAAAGTTTTTTCATAGGAGACTAAATTATGCGCAGCCAATTAGGTTTTTAATTAATTCGCGGGTATTGCGAAATACGTAATACCTATTATGTAAATGTGCAATTACTACCCTACAAAGCTCCCTTATACTACGTCTTCATTTACTTATTGTACCCATACAACTACTTTCCATCGCCGACTTTGTCCGTGTTGTGATGATATGCATGTATGAAAGGTATATGGTATTTCATAGTGAACGGTTGAGTAGTTAAGGCGTAAAACACAAACAAACTTATATTCGCAGACACAACTATGCGTGCCCCGCGATTTCAGCCGCGCAACCCTAAATTTAATTCTAAAAGTAAGTCTAAGTTACTTTACGTAACATCAACTATCTGCCCGTAAAAATCCCGTTAATATCAGTCCATTCGTTTTAGACACTAGCCGGAACAAATATACAGAGAAAATAAACCATTTTTTTATGTAAATACCGCCAGAATTGTAAAAACAGGCACTTCAATTTTATTTATCTGTATGGATGTATAGGTAAGACAACAATCTCAATATTTAAACGGTTTTATTTCATTAGTCACTCTGTGGTGCACAGTGTCGACAGCTTGGTACTTAGGTGGTCCTAATATCAGGCACAGAGATAGGCTAACATTGCGGATGTTCACGCTATTATGGTCTCAAGATCCGCCTGGAGGATATCTTGTGTTTGATGTAGCCGGTAGCTTAGTATCCATTGCGTCTCCGAAATCGTAAGGACAGATTTCCATATTATGACATTTATAGCTAGAAGATATATTTATTTCATGACTAACTGTGCTTTGTTTGTTCTGCCTAATCTCTGAAAGAGCAGGACCAATTCTAACGAAACTTTCAATGACTCGATAGTTTATGTTATAAGGAGTTATTTACGCTACGATTATTAAAAAAAAACTGTTTATTGTTTAGGCCTATTCACGGTTTTACCCGTAAGATTAACTAAGCTAGTAAAATTATACAAATCCAAATTCAAAGTGAGCAGCAAATAACCAATACCCCGTTAGATATAAACGCCCAGCATCAGTTACAAAAATCATACGGAGAGTCGGTAAAGAACGCAAGCTTATTCAGATCATCAAGCAGAGAAAGGTTGCTTATCTCTGTTGCTACGAGCTGCTCCAACTCATTATGATGGACAAAATAGCTGGAAGACGAGGAGTTGGCCGCAGAAAGAAGTCCGGCATCAAGAGCGCTGCGGAGTAGTTCCACCTCGCAAGGGATGGCAGAAAATATTCAGAGCTGGTTGCCAACCTTCATTAATTGGAGAGGCACTTGAAGAAGATCAGTTACAAACCGCACAATTTATTCAGCCGGTGTATCCCACCATCTGTACTTATTGCTTGCAGTGATTACCGTCTATTAATCATCACAACCGCAGAATCGGGCTCCCTTAATTGAAACACAAATAGCTAGGTGTGATTGGATAGATGGCGAGATTAAACTAGTTTCTGCCGGTCTCAACCGCTTTAAACCGGTTTAATTCACAAAGGGACGCGAGTGTTAAAAGGTCAGCGCAGCCTTAAGGTGTTTTTACATCAGTTTGATTAAGTTTCGAGTGTTTGAGGGTTAATTCCGCTATTGGATTAGTTATTTGAATATGCGGGCTTAATATGCGGTCATAACTAACGCGGGGATCCTTATAATATAAGCTACATAGTATTATGGATAAGCCATCTGCCTGCGTTTAATTTATACGACTTTCATTTAAGTAAGAGTTTAAATTCTGACGGTAATCATTCTCTGCTCCACGCCGTATTCTGTGTTTGTTTTCGATGTTATCAGATAATAAGGCTTTTATGTCTCTCATAACATGTATTATTAAGACTAGTAAGTATACGGTTTTCAGATTTGTTCCTGACTGACAGACGACGTGTTCATTTGAGGGTTCGTTTTGAGGTAGAGAACCCTAAATATAATAATCTATACTAATATATAAAGAGTTTGTTGAGTTTGAAAGCGATAATCTCAGGAATTTTTGGTACCATTAGAATTTTTTTTTCAGTCTTAATAGCCCATTTATTTAATCTCATATTAGCGTCATAGCGTCGTCGAAAGTCACAATAAAATTAGTCCGTCAGAAAAAAATAAATAATTGGTTTTTTTTTTATGTGCGATGCGAATAAAATTATGGGTACTTTCTTCATATGTATTTAGTGAAAATCTGTTATTTTGAAATTTCAAACAGACACTTTGGTTTTATTTATCAGTATAGATAAAACATAGAACGTATAATAGACAAGTAAGCAAGGACACTCGCCTCATTCTACGTACGAATTACACTACTGGATAAGCTTTACAATGAATGCCTTCCTGCAAGGGCCGGCCCTTATTCTCGTATAAATGAGTCAGTCTTGAACCAACCTTTTGTTGGTAAAGAGCTCGCTAAAAGGGCTCAGTTAAGGAATCTTTTAAAGTTTGCTTGGGTCATAAAGGGCCCGCAATTGCTTCTCTTGAGGGTTTTCTATGGGGTTTACCTTCGATTTAGTTGTATGTGTGTGTGTGTGCGTGTGGAAATGTTCCAATGAGGTTATTCAGACATTTCCCATTGATAAGTTAATATGAACGATTATAAGGGTTTTCTTAGTGGTATAATTAATGTTTGCCTCAAAATGTATGTAGCTTATATCAGGCATGCAGATATACATATATATAGCTTCTTATTCATACTACATTAATGTACTCCTGTATAACCTATATATGTGGTGCCCGTGGGGTTTGAGCAGTCGCCTGGTACGCGAGCGACGCAACTTCGAACCCAGCGGCCTGCACCCATGAGCTTTTCTAATACCCAAAGTGCAGTTATTTCACACCACGTGCTTTACGGCGAAGGAAAAAATCGTGAGGAAACCTGAATATGTCTGAGAAGTAACTCAAAGACGTACGTATAGTGCCCGAGACGGCGATGGACTCACCCTCTGTCACGTTGGCACTTAATCATATTCGGTGAAATGTGGGTGTTGTTGTTACAAAACCTCTGTTTTCTCCTTCGGGATGTCGTGAGCATATTTATTTTCAAACCCTCGAGATGTAGGTTTATTCCTAGTTCGATGTTTGGTTACTTTTTATGTATCTGAGAAACATTATGATTAATTTATGCTCTGTAACTATAGATAGCGACTTTATGAGCGGTCTTCGTTTTTATTAATCAAATTAAATAGAAATAAAACTCCATACATAACAGAACATTTATGTACATACTATATATATTTTTTATTTAAATATCAATAAATGGCCTATAAAAATATTCCAATGGAACACAATGGAGATACGCTTCCTCAAGTACTATTCTTATTAACCCAATATTCGAGAAACTATTCCCAAACAGTTCTATTCAAAATTCAACAAAACAACACTACCTTATTACCGCGAGCTGCCTCACAAAAATGCCCAAAACAATCTATTGTACTGCACGAATGGTGGAAGCTTACAATAAGCTTCTTGTATTATTCATCGTCCAATTACTGTAAAAGGAGTTGTTGCCTGTACTTACGAAGGTACGGGCACTGTTTAGTTCCGACGATTGGCTTTGCAGGACCACTCGATGTCGTTAGGGATGGGACCTACAGTTTGGTATGCCGAAAAAATGCCATCGACTTTTACAACGAAAGGTAGCATAGTAAATTCAGTAATGTATTCTGCTGTATGACAAATTCAAATTCAAATTCAAAAATATCTTCATTCGATTAGACTTTTTACAAAGTACATTCAAATCGTCAGAAAGACACGATTACATAGCATGCTACCGCCAGGTTCGGAAGGTTGCTTTTACTGAGAAGAACCTGGCAAGAAACTCAGTAATTACACTTTTAAAAAATAATAATTTTACAGCTTGGAGTAATACAATATAAATCATAAAAAATATATACAAGCCCATGGACACAGTTCCAGTGCACAAAGTCGATATAAAAAAATTAAAAACTAAAAATAAGTACTACGAATAATTGTGTAGCTTGAAATGACAGCAGATTGAAAAACAGAAGAATCATTTGTGATGCTGACACGTTGTTAGAATAAACCTCAGTCGATACTCTTGCCAGAGTGGTCGTGGCTATATTAGGTGTATACTATTGAATGGCAGCTCTAGCAGTACTCCTCCACTTGCTTCTATTGCAAGCGTTGCGAGAACATACAGTCATGGTGGACTTTATCAGGTCTGACCACCTAGTCGGGCATCGTCCACGTGGTCTCTTGCCAACCACTCTCGCCTGCATTAACAGACTTTCCATTGAGTTCTCTTTGCGGTAAACGTGTCCAAAGAACTTTAGTATTCGCATCTGAACAGTCAACGACAATCTTTCTTTTATTTTGAGTTCTTCCGACGTTGATGCAGTGAGCTGTTTTTGATGCTGAACGGGATTTTTTTTAATTTCATTATTAAATTAAAAGCCTCATATAACATCATTGTGTTTATATTATGTCTAGGAAAATTCTAATACAGCTATTGGTAAAACCTACCTTTTATATTCGAATGTTTCCCATCACTAGTGTTTAGTTCGACAATTGGCTTCTCGGGAGCACTCGATGCGTATTATACGTATATTTACGTTATTGAATATTTGATCTAACGTCGCCCAAGAGGAAATCTTATTTGCCATCGAAAGAGAAAATAAATTATTATTTTTAACCTTCGCGGTATTGTATTTCGTTTCTTATTATAGTGTTCGGGTATTGTATTCAGAAATGCAAGCATATGGAAGACCCGTATATGATTTTTATTAAGTTGGTTGGTTTAAAGTGGAAAATTCAGGTTCTCCTTATAACATTAGCTATCTACTTGTGAGAGTGCCAAAAAATTGGTGTAGCCGTTCCGTAGATTATGCTGACCAAATAATCAAATGCAATCTGAAAATATTTTTTTATTTGCTTACAAAATCCTTTATCATTTATGCACTAAGTTGTAGTTTCTGAATGTGAAAACTAAAACACTGTTTTTGATATTTCAAACAGACACTGCAATTAAACTGAAGATATAAAATTTGCTGCAACCTTCAGCAATATGTAACACGAGTCCATTTCACAACAACCCGATAAAAAAACTAGAGCGACCTAAATCCCCGCATAGTCTCCCTTTTAATTTGTGTAGCCTGTCGATATTGCATCGTCGACTCTTTCCCCCCACTAGGCTTAGAGCTGCTCTTATTTTATCTTTTTTCCTGTGACGTAATAAGCCGAATTAATCCGTACATGACAATAGCGCTAGTGTCCGAGCTCTAAGCCTAGGTCTTATTAAAATTCCTATTTTACAAGCAATTTATTAGGGTTGATAAGGCCGCAGTGACACCTTTTATAGCAAATTAAATTTAAGTGACGCTTATAGTTGTCTAAATTATATCATAAAATGAACTTGGGTTGTTTAAGTAAATTCTTACGTTTTTTTCGGTTTTTCGTTATTTTATTTAACAGATTATATTTTAGGTAGGTGTTAATCTATTTGAAATATTGATCGAAATTAATTAAGATTTTTAACTGTACAAATACAAAGCTTTTTAGCAAAGAAGAGTTTTTATTTTTGTTTGAACGTGCTAATCTCAGGAATTACTGATCCAATTTTTTTTTAGCCCATTTATTGTGATATACTATAAGGCTATACGTATCATCACGTTACGAAAACGAAGTCGCAGGTTAAAGTTAGTATTAGCCCAACGTCAATATTCCACGCAGATGAAGTTGCAGACAGAGGCTAGTTATTGAAAGAAAATAAATTGTGATTGAGAGAAAGTTATATGGCTTATAACAGAATTTGAGAGGGTTCCAATTAAGGTTTAAAACTATTCATTACTCCAGTAATTTTGTCAGAATTTCCTTCGTTTACTCTAAAACAAGTATATATATATATAAAAGTAGCCTACGGATGTCTGATGTTCCTCGTATAATAGAGCCTTCAGCAATACACAGATATGTTGCATCTCACATCAAAATAAAAATGACGTTTCTATTCGTGTCTGTTTCTTTGTTCGACTTTCTCTCAACAACATCATTTACTTTAATTTCGAATATAGTCTCGACGGTTCGATGAGAAAAAATTTACATTCTATCACATTGAAACAACGTATATAAAGTACACATAATCACCGACAATGCGAAGCCGGGAAGCGTAGACTAGTTCAAACCAAATACAACCATTTTAATACAACATTGATGACACTTCCGACCAGTGGCCCTACCATGAGCCCTTATAACCATGATAGTTTCACTCATATTATGAGACAAATCTATGACTGTCGCACAACTGAAATATCATTGCAATAAGAGCTCATGGTTGGGCCCCAGAGGGTCTAGTGCGAGTTTTTCACTGCCGCCGTCACAAGTCACCGTGTCGACGTAAACGCAGATTTGTTTAGGATCGAAACAGCGCCGTCTGTCGGCCTAAAAACGATGCTATTGTGAGCCCATACAAATCTGCGTTTACGTCGACGGGATGACTTGTAACGGCGGTTTTAAGAAAACTCGCACTAGGCACTCTGATCATTCATAACATCGAATACATGTACCACAAAACTGCAACATAAAACATTCTAAACATGATATTAATTTAGTCTAACATGTCGTTACACCTACCGTACATCGCTAATGAGCGATCACATCAGCGTAGATCTATTTACGAACGAACATACATTTACACACATGCATACATATATTCACTTACATATGTCCCTGTAAATGGTAGCTATGTAACAGTGAACACATTAGTAATGTAACAAGTATGAACACAAAATACATTCGAAGTACGCTTCCATTATATGCGGCGAACACGTTGGAAATATTAATATTATATTCTATGGTTCTGTACGTTTCATATGAAATCTATCAGTACAATATTGATAACTGTCAACAACAAGTTCCCTGGAATTGTAGATCCCCGCCGAAGGCTGATATTAGTGTGATGAGTTTTTGTATTGCATGTTCTCTTCATGTAAGTCATATAGATATGTCTGTATATATAATGTGTATCGTCGTCTTTCTAAGCTTTGCTAGTTTGAAACTAAATGCTTTCGTGTGGGTTCGAGCCGTGTAATAGATGACAGACAATCTAAAACGAGAACATGATTCGTACGGTCATCTAAATAGTGTTCAATAGTACACGCGGCTATCTTTGAACCGTAAGAGTCACAGAGGAGATAAAAGGGAGGAATGGGAAACGCATTATTTCCAGTGGGGCAATCAGGATGAAAGATATAATCTGGGGTTCGTCATTCGAGATGAATGTAGCAAAATATTATGATTGTTGGGATAGTTCGCGTCCGGCGAATGGGTGAACGATTCTCGTTCGTATTGGGGCAGTATAAAGTACGGCTTAGTGTCAGATCCGTTCATTTGGTTTATAGCTAGTAAATATGTTGTAGACTTATCTTTATAATGAGATAATTCTTTTCTTTGAGTCGTCTTTTAATCTCCTCAAAATGATTTATACAAGGGTTATGATATTCTAAAATGTATCTGGTTTTGAGATGAAATCTATACACTCTATACAAAGATAAATAACATTGAAGTGTCTATTTGTAATTCCAAAATTACACTGAAATTATACACGTTACTGACTTAAAAAGGACAATTTTTTTTCTGAACCGATTTTAACGGGATTTTCACTGGCAGGTAGCTAATGCTTCAAAGAGTAACATAGGATAACGGTGAATTTTTTTTAGTATAGATTAGTATTCCGCGGGCTGTTTCCCCCATTTAAATTAAATTAACTCTACGCAGGTAAAACCGCGGACACAGTTAGTTATTTATAAAAGGGTTATGATATTCTAAAAGTAATTTTGATTCTGAGATGAAATTAATGATATTATATTCTAAGGAAATTTATTGGCACTCAATTAATGCTAGTATTAAATTGTTTCACGAGTTGAAAACATAGAGGCGGGGTATTTTGTTCTACAGTAATTCTCGAGTTCGTCACATAAAGAAAACGTTTACGAATGCAACGTATCCACTTAAAAATAAAGTGCATTTTTATACAAAGGGAGTTGCGACCAATCTTGATTACACGAGTCTTAAAGTGGGTAGCATTAAATCGAGAGAAAAAGGGCTTACTCAGAGCATTGCATCCTCTTTCGGGCGGTCTCCGTAAATTGGATTCATTCGACCAATCAATAACAACGCTGCGGTTCTTCGCTCATACTTCCCCTACCTACCCTTACCTGCGACGGTCGAGAAATTGGATTCCGTCTTCATTAGCCCCTCTCTCCCCTCGACTTCGAGATTTAAAAAATAAAACTCCTCTATAAGTATGAAAGCTTAAAAGTGCTCAGCTAGAGTATACTTTGTTACATTTGATATTTTTTGAATCATAAAAGGTTTCATAGCCTTGAATATTATTTTTTACGACCTGATAGTCCAATGGTTAGTGACCCTACCTGCGGGTTCAATTTCCGTGGAATGAAGATGCTTTTATGATAAACATTTATACAGATAAATAAAATTGAAGTGTCTGTTTGTAATTCTAAAATAACATCTTTTCACTAACTGCATATGAAAGTATATACGATACTGACATAGAAAATCTTTGATTGTGTCTCTGTCTGTCTGTTTGTTCTGGCTAATCTCCAAAAGACCGATTTTAAAGCGACTTTCACTGGTATATAGCTAATGTTACGAGGAGTTACATATGTACTTTTATTAAAAATACATGACGATCCGCGGCCACGAATGAAATTAAGTCTAAGCGGGTGAAGCCGTGGGCCACAGCTAGTATTTGAATTTGTAAACCAGATTGAGAAATATTGCAGTAATGAATATTAGTAACATTAATTATTTATATTTTTTTACAAATAACATTTGTGTTATAATAGTAAAATGAATAACAGAATAAAAATAACAGTCTTACTCTTATATATAAATCATATAGCGGGACTGGAACTATAAGTGTGACTAAACCTACCAGTATATCACTGTGGAACTATCTCAAGAATAGCAACAAAACACTGAGAAATTGTACTACGACTGGAAGCTGGAACCTCGCAACAATGTTAAATAACGATCATTTAACAACGAATATTATCTTTAAAATACACCAAACGCCGGCGAGACCATTAATTCACTGGGACTGTGCACTCTAGCAAAAAGTATTAAAAAAAATAAAAAGCGAATCAAATGGCGGTAACCGCTTAAGTTTCGCCGGGCGCTGGCGTCGCGACGCATCTCCTGCCTCATTAATTTTCATCTTTTCTCGTACTAACATAATTCACCCTCGAACGCCCTCACACTACCTGATAAGGAGCATTTTTATATTGGGCGCGGTTTTTTGTTATGAAATCTTTCGTCAACTCGAGTGTCGACGACTGATAGCGGCGCGCTGTTTATTTTGGAAACAACGCTTTTTCTGCTCACTGTACCGTTTTTCCCATTAATGCGTATTGTTTTCACTCTTTTCAAATGTATGGGTGCGTTAAAAGTCAGCGCCATGTATCAAAAGGTAAGGGTAACGGATTCATTCAGTATCAGGAAACGCGAGGACATTAGCTCTGGCTAACAAATGGCTAGCGAGCGAAACGTTCATAACTAATTCATGCTACCCTTTTTCATTTCTAAACGGTTTATATGTTTAAGTAATTATTGTCATCAGCTGAATGGGATTTGTGTGCCGTGTGTGCTTTATATTGGTATGAAAAGCAATTAAAAACGAAAACATACGTATATTTGCGCACATTTTTTACGCAATAAAAATTTGGTCATTGTTTTCATTTTATTCTCGGACGTTTAATGTGGGTTGAAAAAAGTCTTTAGCCAAATTGCTCTGATTTTAAATGTACAATCTATGTAAAAGTCGTGTTAGTTACAATATTTATAATTCAAGGACTGACAATTGGTGGGGAGGCTTAAAACCAGGAGAAGGACTATATCCTGAAAAATCTATACATAGAAATAAAAATGAAGTGTCTGTTTGTAATTACAAATTAACAGCTTTCCACTTAATGCATATGAAAGTATATAAGGTACAAACAAAAAAAAAATTACATTTTCCGTCTGTCTGTTTACTACGGTATTTTCAAAATTTTTTTACGTGATGTTACAAGGATTAACTTAGGATACTTTTTTTGAAGTTATGGCTCCGTGAAAAAATCCACCCATAAAATTAAGTCTATGCGGTTGAAACCGTGGGACACAGCTAGTAGTTTGATACTTTAGTTCGTTGGTACTTTCTTAGGTACACACACACATATATATATATATATGTAAAGTGTTATTATCACCACTATATAAACTAGCAGAACGCCATATTTGAATCATTATATAGCAAGCAATCGGAAAAAACAAATCTATTAAGAGTTATTTATAGAAAGATTATCTTAGAAAGATTAAACGCCACAATAAGCTAATATTTTTTCAATTTTGTCAATATTTATCAAAAAAAAAATTGTACATTATAAAGTTGATTTCTGCCAACGTGACAGATGGAGAGTCGTCTCAGGAACTATACATACGTCTTTGAAATACTTCTCAGACTTATGCAGGTTTCCTTCACCGTGAATCACGTGGTGTGAGATCACTGTACATACGTGTTTAGAAAAACACATATATACAAACTCCGCTGAGATTCGAACTTGCGTCACTTGCGTAGCAGGCGACTGCTTAAGCACCACGACCATCACGGCTCTTACATATGGACAATCTGATAATAGGAGATATTTCTGTTCTGAGTAAATACTGTAGGCCTAGACAAAATAACATTCTCTAGCGCTTGCGCTAGTAGAAACGATAAAAAAAAAGAAAAAAAAAATGTCAGTAAGCAGCCACGTGACATATGTCATTCCCGTACGTTTAGTACCGTGTCTACTAGCGAAGCGTGAGGATAGTGTTACTTTGTATGCAGGCCCTGTACACATAAATTTATTTATTTTTTTATTTGGCACAGTAACAACATACAAATTCACACATAACACATGATTATAGTTTAATTCTAAGACATTCAATAATTTGTACATCGATAATAACTATGCACAGCAATATCAAGACAAACAGACAACAAACACGTACAATCATACGTCTCCCTTATTTTTATGGCTAATAATAAAGTATCAATCAATCAATCTAGATATAAATTAGTTGTTGGCGAAAATACACGCATTCTACTTTCACGGGAATACAGGATTCTTGTTACGGTCAGTGAGTTCGCTACCAAGTTTTTTAATCATACTTTCGTACTGGCAACTTGTATTTCAAACGTGCTGTTATTAGTTTTACACGGAAAGAATATAATGTTTGCTGAGCTTGTTACCTTTACTGGTGTTTATTGTTTATTGCTCGTAAATTTTGAGTTTAGATGTGATGCAACGATAGTAAAAATATAAACATAAATTAGTTCATTTGCAATCAAAAACGCATTAAAATTTGTAATGAACCTTGTACAAAATAATTATCTATATGTAAGGCGCGAATAAAAACATGCACAGAAAACTATTTTTATTTTCTCTGCGTGCTTATAAATCGTGACGACACGAGAGAAGTAAACGAGTTGTTTGTTTGATTGCTTGAACGCGCTAATCTGCGGAAATATTGGTTCAATTTGAAAATAATTCCAGTATTAGATAGTCCGTTTATATTTATATATATCATCACGCTGAGATCAATCGCGGGTTCAAGTTAGTAAAACCCAAAGTTTATAGTCTATTCCACGCAGAGGAAGTAGCGGCCAGAAGCTATAATATTCTTTACATCTATACAGATAAATACAATTGAAGTGTCAAGTTGATGTTTCAAGGAGTAAGTTAGGCTACTTTTATTATGAAAACAAGTTAAGGTTCGGAATGAAACTAAGTCTACGCGGGTGAAACCGCGGGGCACAGCTGGTATAAACAATATAATAAAATACTAAAATAATATAAACTTGATTCAAAACCGCTAACAATCTACAACATTATCATCAGGAATAAAAAGTAAGAATATAAAGAGGAATAATAATCCAGACCTCCGTTCGTGCATCCAATGATTGGGTCCAAATAGCGCGAGCGCAGATTTCACGGCAAAAGAGCTCTTTATTCCAAGCACCGCAAGCTTTTCCTTGTTATTCTATGCAAATTAAAAGCCCCACCGAATGTAGACTAAACGGGCATTTCGGAGATTCCAGTTTTTATGCAAACAGACCTAAGTTATTCAAGTGAGCACCTTTGCATGAAAGTTGCATAGGGAACCGGTTGAATGCGCCAACATTTATGCGCTTACCGCTTGTTTTGTACTTTTGTTGGAACTGTGTTGCTAAATTATACTAAGAGAAAACATTTCGTATTGCAAGCAATGTAACTTGTTCATTTAGTTGCGTTAATAAATTAATCATTAAAATTATGAAGTCTTGTGTGCATTCCATATAAGCAGATAAGCAATGCTTACCATTTGTGGTAAATTCTTCGACATTCATTACTACCTTACCAGGGCCTAAACTCTAAACTGAATAAATCATTTTCATTGTCATTTGCGATGACTGAATACACTCGTGTGCGTGTGTGTTTATACCAAAGTCGCGCCACATTAGTATGTACTTAACCTACCTACCTATCTACTTAAGCCTACCCCTGCTTGTTTGTGGTAAGATTACTAACGACGATTCTGGCCCTGGGTGTACCATGAATACCAACATAAGATAACTACATCTAACAAGAAGATTCAAGGGCATTCCAAATCTAAACCTTAACGGAATTGTCAAAACTGAGGCCTTACCACGACCTCTTATTGCCATGATAGTTTAACTCATATTATGAGACAGGTGTATATGATGTGTATAAGTCTGTCACTGTCACACAGTGGAACTATGATGATAATAAGAGCTCATGTAGGGCTTCAGTGCCTGTAGACAAAGTAACATTATCCTCGCGCTTCGCTAATAGACGATACAAAATGTATGGGAATGGCATAAGTCGCGTGTCTAATTTATGTCATATACATACATCTTGTTGAGGAGTTCGTGGCACAGTTGCTATTGCGCATATCATTCGATCAGCGAAGTTAAGCAACCCTAAGCCTAGCCAGTAATTGGATGGGTGACCGCCCGAGTTCCCTCCGTGCCTCGGAGAGCACGTTAAGCCGTCGGTCCCGGTTGCCAATTTATTATCTTTGGCAATCGTTACAGGTCAGTCGGAGGCCTAAAATAGTCTGACAACTGGTTTAACCCAGATCACAGATTTTCCTCGCTAAAGGGGTTGCGATGGTCAGATGGCAGTCACTTCGTATAAAAATCAGGCGATCAGCCACATCGGGTTGAATCAAGTGCCGACCTCAACAATGTATGGGATAAGGCCAGGGAGATGATACATACATCTTGTATCGCTTCTAGTAAAGCAAAGAATGTTACTTTGTTCAGGCCTAGGACCGCTTATGAAGGCTCTGTGCTATCAGTAACGAGAATCCTTCATTTTATACTGTTGGCACAGAGATTCAATTTAATTGGCAACCGCTTACCAACAAGCAGGCTAAAGAGATAAGGCTTGTAAGTATGTTTTGACTCAAAAAGTACTAGACCGACTTTAATAATTATTTCACCATTTGATTGCTAAATTATCATTGAATAATATAGGCTCTATTTTATCCCGGTAATCTCACGAGAACGGGAACTACGCGGGTGAAACCGCGTGAAATATGTTTGTAATAAATATATTTCAGTTCCGCAAGATATTTCGCGGCTATTTATTCAGGCACATCTTTAAAATGTTCACAGAATTTAGTTGGTCAAAACACAGATTTGCTCGCGTAAACACTTCAAGTTGCTTGGAGATATCTTTTAAAAGTCGAGATGCCCAAATTAAAGATAAACAGACGGAAGTGAAACGACGAAAAAACTACATTCGTTTTTTTTTAGTTCTCTGTACTATACTAATATTATAAAGAGAATAGATTTATATGTAAGTATGTTTGTAACGAATTGGCTTAAAAAGTATAGGACCGATTTGAAAAATTCTTTCAGCTATTGATAGCTGTTCAGAGTTTAGAGTTCGTGGCACAGTTGCTATTGCGCATATCATTCGATCAGCGAAGTTAAGCAACCCTAAGCCTAGCCAGTAATTGGATGGGTGACCGCCCGAGTTCCCTCCGTGCCTCGGAGAGCTCGTTAAGCAGTCGGTCCCGGTTGCCAATTTATCATCTTTGGCAATCGTTACAGGTCAGTCGGAGGCCTAAAATAGTAAATTTTCCTCGTTAAAGGGGTTGCGAAGGTCAGATGGCAGTCGCTTCGTATAAAAATCTGGTGATCAGCCACATCGGGTTGAATCAAGTGCTGACCCCAACAATGTATGGGATAAGGCCAGGGCGATGATGATTCTATTCCCGTACTCCCACGGAAACGGGAACTACGCGGGTGAAACCGCGTGACGTCCGCTAGTAAGTAAATAAAGCAAGTACCCATATTGGCGTGAACACGGAGATACGTGTTATTGTCATTTATAAAATAACTTATCAACGTAGTTCTTAAGAGCAAAGCTAAGGTTGAACAGTGTAGGACCAGTCCAGTCAAATGACCTAAAATGTATCCAACAAAGGAATTAGCCGCCGTGTGTGGAGCGTGGACGCAGACGACTGGGAGTTACGTGTGTACTGTGGTAGGGCTGGCACCAAAATGTTTCAACAATTGATATTGAATTAAACAGATAAATACAATTTCACTGTCCGTTTTGTAATTCCGAATTAACAGCTTTCCTCTAAATGCATGTGGAAGTTACGGTACTTACATAAAAAAAAACTAATTTAAAAAATGTTACTCTGTATGTCTGTCTATTTGTTCCGTCTGGACCGAGAATGGGACTTTCACTGGCAGATAGCCGATGTCACAATTTTTTTTTTAAATGACGGTTACGCGAAGTAAGTCCGTCAGTTATTAATCATTGGTGTTACATGAGTTTAACTGTGAGTATGACGCGAATGTGAGCCATTGATCTCCTCAACCATTATAACCCAGACGCCGCGGCCAGCAAAGGCATTTAAGTGAGCATGACAACTCAAATCAATCAGTTCTGCAGCATAGAATCATTAGAATAATAACCAGCAAGGTACCAACCCTAGGCACAGTGTGTTGTTGTAACGCGTCGCCTGGCACGCCGCCAGCCATTCGATGCTCCTTACCTAGTGTCTTGATTAAATCAGATAGCTTCGCAAACAAACCTAAGCTCGTAAAAATGTTGATAATTCACGGGTACGTTGATGGTATATCGTTAATACATAACTGCCTCGTAGGTCTAGTGGTTATCAAGTTTGCCTGCCGGTCTCGAGGTCCCGGGTTCGATTCCCAGGTCGGTTCAAAATAGACATTGGGTTTTTCCGTCAAGAAATTCACAATAAATGCCCAGAGTTTGGAAGTTCGCGGTGTTTCCACCCCCGTGCCTCGGGGCGCACGTTGCACCGTTGGTCCTCCGCCTGATCTCTCTCCGGTCGTGTCGGATTGCCTCCCATCCCACTATGAGAGTGAGGGAATAAAGAGTGCACCTGTGTTTGCGCACACACGCGTGCACTATAACATCTCCTGCGCAAATGGCTGATCCTCGTTGAGATTAGCCGCCGAAGCCTAAATTCGGTAGGAGACCATTATTATTATTATCGTTAATCGCACGTATAATACGTGAACTGCTCAAGACCTATAAAAATGAATATGTTTATTGAGTTTGCGCCCTGGTAAGGCGCTTATCAATTTACCACCGGTTCGGAAACTAGCCTTCAGAGAAGACTCGACAAAAACTCAGCGAGGCATCATGTACGTAGTAAGGTCCAAAAGTTTTCGGCCTATAGTATAAAATGAAGGATTAATCTCAAACAACTTTTACTATTTTTCAATATAGTCTCCCTTTATTTAAATACACTGTTTGCACCGCTTTATTAACAATTCAATTCCTTTAAAAAAATAATCTGAAGTTTTGTCTTCAAAATGTGCCAAAACCGCGGACTTCACCTCTTCATCCTTGCTGAACTTTTTCCTCGCAAGCCGCATTTCAATTTGGAAAATAAAAAATAGTCACTTGGGGCTATGTCTGGACTATAGGGTGGATGGTCGAGCTCAGTGCACACACATTCTTGAATAGCAGCCTTGGAAACATCCGATGTGTGGACTGGCGCATTGTCATGCAGCAGCAACACTCGTCGCGACAGTTTCCCTCGACGTTTTTCTTTAATAGCGTCTCGTAATTGATGCAATAAGGACGCGTAGTATTCACCCGTTACAATTGTGTTGCGTTCTTTAAAATCCACCAGTAAAATTCCTTTGGTATCCCAAAATATTGTGGCCATAATTTTTTTTCCTGACTGAGACAGCTTGGCTTTTTTGGGCCTCGGTGAACTGGGTTGACGCCACTCCATCGATTCCGTTTTAGACAAAGGATCATGATAAAGGACCATAGTTTCATTTCCAGTTACAATTGAGTCCAAAATTTCTTTTTGTCGGCTTTCACATATGGATAAAAATTGAGCACAGCACTTCACACGCTCTTGCTTCTGAACAGCGGAAAGAAGTTTCGGGACCCAACTTGCACTGACCTTATTCATATCCAAATGATCATGTAAGATTCTAAGCACTGTTGTTTTCGAGAGCCCCGTCATTGCTGCTAATTCTTTTGTCTTCAATCGTCTATCCTTCAGTACTGTCTCTTCAACAAATTTAATGTTTTCTTCAGTTATGGCCTCAGAGGGACGTCCTGGACGGGGTTCATCTTCTATTGACTTCCTTCCTAAACGAAATTGTTTCGCCCATTCTTTTACGGTGGAATATGATGGGGAGGAATGCCCGTATACAGCATCCAAACATTGTTTGATTTCAGCCAGCATCTTTCCCTCTTTTGTCAAAAATGTTCTTACGGCTCGGTACTCAAACTTATCCATTTCAATTTTCTGTTGACTTGCTGACTTTAAAAGGTTATAACTTTGTTTATAAATGGAATACACAAATATATCAAATTATAGGTAGATCAGTAAAAGTCTAATTATACAGTGATAAGCTAATTTAATATCTCTGATTCATGGAATGTGTGTAGGCCGGAAACTTTTGGACCTTACTACGTATATTTCATCAATACAATATGACAAAATATTAGGTACTATCTGTGCCCCTCGATTTTACCCGCGTAAAATTAATTTCTTGGATGACCCAAGGAAGTCCTATTTTTTTTTATTGAGATTTCGTAGGGGGTTTCGTAGGGAACAAATTTTTATAGCTAGGTTTTATTTCATTTATCAGAAAACATCGTGTTCACTATGTTTTCAGGTAATAAAAAAGTCTACAATATCATTAAAATACGAAAGTAACTTTCGCTTTCGCTGTCAAGTTATGATAGCTCAGACGTGAAGCTTCCAGTCTATGGGGTGAAAACAAAACTAGAATACCCCGGCTTGAGTTTTTTTTTTCAACATTCATACATATGATCGCGGTGGTATCCCATGGGGGTAGGCAGAGACCACCGTTTACCACATGCTAAATGTTAAGTTTTTAATTTTGTGTTAAAAATAAAAAGAGCTCAGCTCGGTCAACCAGGTACTGTTATATAAATCACCGAATTTTTGACGTAAATATTACCAGTAGATAGAAAATTTAAAAGCTTAATTCACTAAATAATGTAACACAAAAAACCTATGACTCGGCTGCATTTAAAATTGACTACCAAGCGTTGCATGCGCAGCTATAGATTGGTTCAGCGGGCTCGTCTAACGAGAGAATAATTACACAATGATCCCTATTACAAATGCAAAAATGAAGATACCCGATGCATACATAATGCGGTATTATCTGTGGTACAAGGGTGAAGTACTGGCGATTTGATGGTGGACTACACAAAAATATATATAGGGAGATCAAATTTATTTGAAGGGACTCCCTTTGTATGTAAGTACATTCCCTATTTTATCCCCTTGGTGGAAGAATTAACCAAAATCCTTTCTTAGCGCCTACGTCATAACATCTACCTGCATGCCAAATTTCAGCCCGATCCGTTCAATGGTTTGGGCTGTGCTTTGATAGATCACTATGTCAGTCAGTCAGTTACCTTTGAGTTATATGTATTGCGTGACGCTAATAACGAATAAGAATGGTTGACGAAGAAAGAGTGTAAAATATAGCTCTATGTTCTCTCTCTTAAGTGGAGTGATGAATAAAATTATGTACGACTATGACTAATTTGGATGAGAAGTATGTATTGGATGAGAGTGCAGTAGCATTAATGGAATATATCCTCCGTTCTTTGCAATAAAGATAAGAAAATAAATAAAATGTTGGATCCAAATATTTCTTTTAGGAACACGATGTATCGGAGTTCTAGAATTCAAATTTAAATTGAACGAATTGATTGGTTGCCGATCGACCAATCAATTTCAGAGTAATAATTACGTAAGACCCTCTCTTCTCCCTTAAGCCGCGTGCCCGGGGCGGCGGGCAAACATCCCGGCGGTAATGACTGGCCAAACAGACATCTGCATACGACCTCCGTCTCCGAACATAGACTATACGTACAATCACGAGCTTATAGAGGAAGGGAATATTTTTGCATTTATAAAGTAAACGTAATTTTTAATTATAAATAAATTTGTTCAAAATTTCGGAAATAGAACAAAGAAACGGTAAAAACCTAGATATTGCACCTGGGAACATCAATGATTAGAAGTCTGACTGTAGTTATCAAGATGTCAAAATCCTTTATGCTATTTTGATATTAATTTAATTGTTGTAATTCACTAAATTTACTTTACTACACCAGCAAATTTTTGTGACAATTATACTTCGATTTTAAATGTCCTTGATATTTAACTGAGTTGCTCGCAAAAGGTCCTATAGAAAGTTAGCTAGTCAAGATGTCTGATTCAAATGGCGCCTCAAATATTTATATGAGCATATCTGAGCGGTAACTTTGAAACTATTCCATCCAACACGGTGCGCTACGACCAGAGACAAATATTTAGACTTGCGGTTGTTCAATTTATCTCTGGTTCGTCTTCGAAATTTCATAGACTTCAATTAGTTTACGTCTAAGATATGATGGAAATCGTTTAAATGAACTTCAAGGAATTTAAACTCTATTTTCTACTTTAAAAATTATGTATTCTATTATATCTGATAGCCATTGAAACTACACAATATCGAAGGCTAAATTTAAAAACATTAGCTGTCATATGTAAGTATTTAGTGTATATATCTACATAAGCATTTAGTGAAAAGTTGTTAATTTGAAATTACAAGCGTCCACCTTCTATATAGAGTTAGAATTTTGAGGAGCTCGTGACACAGTTGCTATTACGCATATCATTCGATCAGCGAAGTTAAGCAACCCTACCTCTAGCCAGTAATTGGATGGGTGAGCACATTAAGCCGTCGGTCCTGGTTGCCAATTTTTTGGCAGTCGTTACAGGTCGGTCGCAGGACTAAAATTGTTTGACAACTGGTTTAAACTAGATCACAGATTTTCCTCGTCAACGGGGTTGCGAAGGTCAGACGGCAGTGGCTTCGTATAAAAATCTGGTGATCAGCCACATCTGGTTGAATCAAGTGCCGACCCAAACAGTGTATAGGATAAGGCCAACGAGATGATGATAAAGATTCAGAATTTTAATAGGCGTTGGGAATAATCCACTGTAGACATCTTTATTAATATGTAAACAGTGATAAGGAAACTATGTATGTCTTATAAAATATTCAAAAGCAAACACTGGTAGTGCTCTCCCGTCACCCTTAAAACTAATATGCATTTATGTATTTGCTTGTTTAATTATCCAGAGTCGGTGGTGGGGAACTTTCCAGAACTGATTTAATGTGGGAGATAATATTATGCGCCGTGGGTCGGGCTGCCTAATTAGCCTCTGTTATTTTATGTTAATAAACTTTCAGCCCGATACGAGCTTCAGGCTTGTTTGTAGGGTTACCGTTTCCAAAAGTCCTGAGAAAATAATGCCTTAACATTTTCGGCGCAAATTAATAAACTTGAATGTGCAGCGAGGATTTGAAAAAAGATTTCGATGTAGCTTCATATAAAAATACAAGCCGAATTCCTCGGGCGGGAACCTAGGTCTACATGTTATAATCTAGACTAATGTTCATCCTATATGCAGACCCAGATTCGCGATAAATTTGGACTTCAAGGGTTGTGGACTGGTGATGTAAATATGTTTTTTATATAATATTAATAAGACAAGTTATTAAAGATACAATTTTTATTTTTTTAACTACTTCTTCTCCCTGGTTTTATGAAATGTATTGTTGTGGTCGGCACATGATACAACCCGATGTGACTGATCACCTGATTTTTATACGAAGCGACTGCCACCTACCCTTCGTTACCCTTTTTTGAGGAAAATCTGTAATCTGGGTTAAACCAGTTGTCAGATCTTAGACCTCCGAATGACCTGTTACGATTGCTAGAGATGGTAAATTGGCAACTGCTGCTCTCCGAGGCACGGATGGGACTCGGGCGGTCACCTATCTAACTACTGGCTTGTGTAAGGCTTGCTTAACTTCGCTGATCGTATGATATGGGCAAAACCAACTGTGCCACGAGCTCTTCCTTTGTTTAACTTCTTATTCATACATATTGCTATAAAATATTTATTTGTTTGTCTTCTATATGATCGTTCCTCGTTCAGACAATTACGATGAAGTTAGTTATACCTGCATTAGTTTAAATGCAAATGGAGTAGCAGGTTAAAGCTAGTGATCTATGTGTTAACTTTAAAACTACTGCATATAAATTTTCTAAATCCTCATACATCATGAAATATTTATAACGTAAAATATATTGTAAAGTTAGTGTTATAGTGCCATCTATCCAACGCGCGAGGTACTACCATATATCTTAACTTTTATTCAATGCCCACAAAAATTCAAGTCAGCAATTACCAACTATGATGGCCATATCATCCAAGCCGAGTGCGATCCAATCTCCCGTACATAAGGGAATCGTTCTACGATCGGTACCTACCGATAAACGTCCCATGCGAAAAATTCTTACGAGACACGATCGAAAATTCTATCATTACCTTAAGCTGCTCTGTAAATCGTCGGTTTCATCGGCCACTTTGATAATATTCCCCTTTCAGTATGTCACGGGGCACGTTCATACATACATATGTAAATATTTTCAATAAGCGAGCGTGGCCTCCGCAATGTATACAAATGATAATTTTGAGCTTCGGCTCGCGTTACCGAATACGTTACGTGTTTTATTTTGATCGAACCTTTACTTTGGATTTTAAATGTGAGTATTATTTTGCTTATTACGGATTTTTTGATGCTGATTGTCTATTCTTAGAATGTTTAGACTTTATAGTATTTTGAAAAGTTTCTCCAGATATTGGGCAATTTTTTTTTCCATCTCGTCAAAGATAAATATTCTCACGCCATCCCAGAAGAGTCAAGCTATGCAGAGGTGTTGTAATAACAACCACATTTCACCGAAGATGATGTGGATGGTGAATCCATCGCCGTCACAGGTACTATAATACGTCTTGAATTAATTCTCAGTCATATGCAGATTTTCGCACGATTTTCCATATGAAGTCACTGCACATAAGTTTTGAGAAAACCTTATTGGGAGATTATGACTTGCGTCGCTTTGTTTTTATTCTAAAAATTTCAAATAAATAGGTACTCTTTTCAGTTTCAAATATTGAAATCCTTCAGAATGACAATAGCTCACAGACGTGCAACCTTGCACAATCTGCAAGCGTTTTACATCCGCTCAGGTGCCGCCGGTTACATATACAGGATTTGTGTTACGTGAGAAAGGCTTAGCTTTCCAAACTACACTGTTATTTACCCTCCCCACTGTTACTTACCTTCTTGTGACAATTGAAATTAAAAGGAAGTAAACTTATTTATTTAATAACATCTTTGTTAAGCACTTATGTCATATGTATATTTGTTCTAAGCATAGAACGGCCCCCGAAGGGGTAAGGAGAAGTGGTGTAACACCAACACCCACTTTTCACCGAATATGATTTAGTGCCAGCGTGACAGATGGTAAGTCTATCGCCGTCTCAGGCACTATACATACATCTTAGAATTACTTCTCAGACATATGCAGGTTGCCTCACGATGTTTTCCTTCACTGTAAAGCGTGGTGCATACTTGTTGTAAATCTGCATATTAAAATTTTAAAAAAATATACTAACGCATTTATTACCGATCCAAGAAAGCCATGGTAGATATTGACTTAATTCAATAAATAAAACATATTTCACGACTATCGAAAAATAAGCTTATGCAACAAAGATATCTCAGTATCGGACACAACACTATTACCACTAGGACGATATAAATATACGAGAGTTCGTCGGTTACACGGTAATATCTATATAAATATCACATTTAATTACGTGTATGAATTAATTTAATTACAGCTATGATAATTGATAGATTATCCACATTCCATCAAGCGGTCAGTGTTTGCATTAAATAATTACAAATACATTTTATGTATGCATATAATATGTAACGGTTAATTTAATCTGCGTTCCAATGGGCCGAATATTAACAAGTTTTCATTCATTCAGTATTTGCAAGTAAAGTACTCATCCAATAGTAATTGAAACCCAAAATTATAAATACAAAATTTTACGATTTTTCTATGCATTAGAAATAAGTCATTAATAATTAATATGAGTTCATAAATGATATGGTCGCCGTGCAACTGAGAACATACTTGTTTGAAAATTGTTACTTAGGTTGTGAACATTTTGCAATCAAGGTGTATCAGCGTTTCTCCACTTGCTACATAGATGGCGCTAATCCCTAAAAAATGCGAAGTTTGAGTACAAATACACGCGAACCTAAATCGCGCAATAAGAGTTTTCGAGCGCATTGCAGTATATAATATACAAGTTTCCAACTAGAACACGGAGACGCGGTTCCCCAGACATGACCCCCGCCTGGCTGGAAGTTCTTCCCTTTGCTGGGGATGAGCATGATCACTCGCACTCCCCACAGTGGTGACTCCATTGAGCTTGAATTCTTCTCACAGTGTATATATACATTTATAGATGTAAATCTATATAGATAAATAAAATTGAAGTGTCTGTTTGCAATTCCAAAATAACTTTTCTCTTCTGGCCTTATCCCATACATTGTTGGGGTCAGCACTTGATTCAACACGAACCCGACGGAACTCGGGCGGTCACCCATCCAAATACTGGCAACAGTAGAATTGCCTAACTTTGCTGATTGAATGATATGCGCAATAGCAACTGTGCCACGAGCTCTTCTAAATGCATATGAAAGTATATACGGTACTGACATAAAAAAAACAATTTAAAAAAAAAATCTATATCTGTTTGTTTCGGTTAATCTCCGAAACGGCTGGATCAATTTTAACGGGACTTATATTGTTAGATAACTGATTTTACAAGGAGACCTTAGGCTATTAAAAAAAAGGTTTAGGCGGGTCCCATGAAATTACGCGTGAAGCCTACGCGAGTGAAACCGCAGTGCACCGCTACTATACAATTAAATAAGCGATACATGTTCAGAAAATATCTTAAACTTCTATTATACATTTTTTTCTGATAGCCAAACTTTTATTGTATATATACAGGTTGTTTGTATACAGGTTGTATCGAACCGTATCCCGGTTGTTTACTCGGGTTCAAATGAAGGTTTGCACTCAGCGCACTTCGTTGATTAGTTCAGATAAACTATTTGTTGGACGATCAATGTAAACACTATGTTGGTTTACAAAGTTCGGCTCTTGATTTGTTTTTTTTGAGAACGTTATCTGCTACGCTGTTATCTAGATGGTTTTTAAGTAATTTGTATTCCATTTGTTTAGATTAGGTATCAGCGTCTTGACTTTAAAACTATCTATACAGATAAATAAAATTGAAGTGTCTGTTTGTAATTTTAAAATAAAACCTTTTCATTTAATGTATATGAAAGTATATACGTACTTAAGTACTCACATACAGAAAATTTTTTTTTGTCTGTCGGTCTGTGTGCCACATATGTAATTAAGTTTACGCGGGTGAAACCGCGGGGCATAGATAGTTTATCAATATAGCTGGACAATGTATTCTTACATATAAATGATGTATACATACATATGCTCACGCCTGTATTCGCCGAAAGGGTAGGCAGAGGTGTTGTAACAACAACGCCCACTTTTCACCGAAGATGATAAAGTGCTAACGTGACAGATGGTGGTTCCATCGCCGTCTCAGGCACTAAAAATACGTCTTTGAATTACTTCTCAGAAATATGCAGGTTTCCTCACGATGTTTTCCTTCACCGTAAAGCACGTGGTGTGAAATCACTGTACATATATTTTTTTTTAGAAAAACTCATTGGTGCAGGCCCCGCTAGGATTCGAATTTGCGTCGCTTGCGTAGCAGGCGACTGCTCAAACTTCACTTTTTAAAATTAAAAGTAAAATGTTAAATGGAGGCAATTTAATAAATCCAATGTCAAGCGCTTGGAGTTGAAGCAAAGTAATATTACTCAGAACTATGAGAGAAAAGACAGATACCCAAAGTCTAATTACGGCGCGGCGCTACGAAGTAAGGTAAGTTCGTAGCAGTCGTAGCATTTGTCTCTAATACAGTTTGCGTTGACTTATGACTTAATTTTTGAACTGAGCACTTTCAGTAATTTATTTTAAGCCGTATAACGCGGGTAGCATAGGTGTTAATTAATTAATTTTGTTGCAGAATGAGTTTACGGTAGAAACTTATGATCATACATAAAATGTAGCGTTAAGAATGTGCATTTAAAAATACTACTTTAATCATGCACTACAAAAGATTAATATTGCTTGAGACGATTAATTAATAGTAGATCGAATGAAAAATATTGTGATAAGAGAAAGTTGCAAGTTGAAGAATGATGTGGTGACAAGAATTGAAAGATATGTTGAGATGGTTTGGACAAAATTATAGAAGGAAAAACTACTATGACCAAATTAATAATATTTTTCAGAAAGGTCCAAATTCGGAGCACTCGTAACCCAAGGAAGTGTATGAAGAGATCCATGAATGTGGATGAAGCGAAAGAAGTATGTAAGGATCGTAGCATATGGCGAACGGTGGTCTCTGTGTACCCCCATGGGATACAGGCGTGAGCATTTGTATGTTCAGTTGGAAATAATTTGTCTTGTCGTTTCAAGAATACTATTTCAAGGAATAAGATTTCAAGCCTAGACATCCTAAATAGAGTGTAAACTATGAGACAGACCGCGAAATTGGATGTACCTTAGGTACTTAATTGTTTCATTACACGTTATAATGTGATTATGTCGGGGCCTAAGTAAACATGGGCTTATGACTGGGTCGCCATTTTAAAACAGTGGGCGCCCAACGTGGGGCGTTTAATAAGGGCCGTTTCACACTGTTTGTACTGCCACAGAGAATCTCTTAATTTTGCGCTCGCCTCACCCATAAGCTGGGTAAATAGTGTGCCGCGCCCCCTAACGGCATTTATCGTGGTCGTCCAAGTCTAGAACGCTGAGCGTTGTAAATACAATGTTTGTGAAAGTTCTTCTGTAACAAACTTCACAGCAACCTGCAGTAAAGTTTAAGTATTTTTATTAAGTTTTTCTTATCAATACATCTATACAGATAAAAATAAATAAATATAAACATTTCTATGCGGATAAATAAAATTGAAGTGTCTTTTTAAAATTCCGTTGTAACAGCTTTTCACAAAATGTGCATGAAAGTAGGTATACACGATACTGACATAGTAAAATCTATTTTAATAAAAATATAAAAAGTCTGTTTTATCGATTGATTTTAATGGAACTTTCACTGGCAGATAGTTAATGTTACAAGAAGTAATTTTGGCTACTTTTATTTAAAAAAAAATCACTCATAAAATTAACTCTACGCGGGTAAAATCGCGGCACACAGTTAGTTTTTTAAATAAAATGTAGAATGTACTTAATTATCTATGGTCTAGTGCTAAATATATTAATAAGTTACATTAAAAAACTACCAAAATAAAATACCGTAATAGTATATAAAAGTCAAAAGGAATTAGAATCGCATTGAGCCGTTAAACTAGATGCGATACGGACATGTATTGGCCCAATAAAGTTTAACTACACCGACCCGGATGCGCCGGATATCCCGCTAACCCGTCACACGACTTTTACTGTTTGCTTTTATTATAATAATATACTTCTCATAAAGGATCACAATACACGCTTTATTTAGAGAAAAAAGAAGTTGCTGTATGTTTTTGAAAAAAATTATATTTAGGAATTACATTGAAACATTTCATAGCCTCCATCTAACAATAAACACTTACAGACCATTAAGGTTTCATCCCCGTTCATGAATGTCTTCAAATATACCCGAAAGTAGGTTAGTTATACAACATACTCTTCTTTGATCTATTCTGGGTAGGGCTCTGCTCTACTATTGTGTAGGATATATTGACGGCGAGTTTCACGACGACTTGTCGATTTCAAACATACAAAAATAATACTTAATGCAAACTCAAACTCAAACTCAAAATATCTTTATTTGATTAGACTTCTTACAAAGTACTTTCAAATCGTCAGAAGGACACAAAATACATTATACATGATTATAAATGTTACCACCGGGTTCGGAAGGTAGCTTTTGTTGAGAAGAACCCGGAAAGAAACTCAACAATTACTCTTTTAAAAAAATATATATTATACAATGTTTTTGGTTACAGTATTTATATCTCATGAATATAAGCCCATGGGACACAGCACAAATGCTCAATTGTCAAATATAATAACTAAAATATTACAAATATTTGTGAGCATGGCAAATTCCAGCCAGTCAAAGCAAAGATCAAACTAAGATTAATTAATTGTAGCAAAAGTACAGTGCCAATGGGATTATTTACAACAATTTTCGACAAAGATACATCCCAGGGTTCCTTACCACAAATATAATCACTTACAGTATAATATCCTTTTTTGAGCAAAACTGCTTTGATGGTCTCTTTAAATTTATTGAAGGGCAAGTTTACAATTTCTGTTGGTAATTTATTATAGAAGCGTGTGCACTGTCCTAAAAATGAGCCATGTACTTTCTGTAAGCGATGCGCAGGCACTACAATTTTGTTTTTGTGCCTTGTGTTTATGTTATGCACATCACATTTTTTTTGAAACGATCCAATATTTTGATGCACAAATAATAAGTTAGCTAAAATATACTGTGAGGCCACTGTCATAATTCCAATTGATTTAAATTTTTCCCTTAACGAATCTCGGGGTCCCAAATTATAAATTGATCGTATAGCCCTTTTCTGTAATGTGAATATATTCTCTATATCAGCAGCTTTGCCCCAAATTAAAATAGCATAGGACATAACACTATGAAAATAACAAAAAATATACGAGTCGAGCTGTTTCTATGTCTGTATACTGTCTAACTTTACGAACTGCATAAGCTGCGGAGCTGAGTTTTCCTGATAACTTGGATAAATGTGGGCTCCACTGAAGTTTGTTATCAAGGGTTATACCTAGAAATACTACTGACTCTACGATATCCAAAGTTTCACCATTTACCATGACCTTTGTATCAACAGGTTTGACGTTTGGTAAAGTGAATTTAATACATTTAGTTTTTTGTGCATTTAAGACTAAGTTATTTACATTAAACCATTTCAATACCTGATCAAGTGCACTGTTTACATCTGCATAATTCGTTTTGGCTCTGTCGACTTCAAACAAAAGAGATGTGTCATCAGCGAACAGTACAATGTCGCACGTATTCTTGACTAAATTTGGTAAATCATTAATATACACTTAGAATAGAAATGGTCCTAGGATTGAACCCTGTGGGACGCCCATTAGTACTGGAGAACCGGAAGATTTGACGCCATTTACTTCGACCGTTTGAATCCGCTGACAAAGATACGATTTGATTAGGTCGAGTGCCCTACCTTTGACACCGTAATAATTTAATTTAACTAATAAGGTTTCGTGTTGGACACAATCGATAGCCTTGGATAGGTCGCAGAATACACCTATATGTCATGAGCGTTCTCCCACGCTCTATAAATATGTCTAAGAAGTGCAACACCAGCATCAGTAGTTGAACGACCTTTTGTGAAGCCATATTGCTCGCCATGTAGAATATTATTAAGATTAAAGAAGGCGACTATTTGATTCAAAATAATTTTTTCAAAAATTTTGCTGAGGTCTGGCAGGATAGAGATCGGTCTAAAGTTGGTAGGATCACTATTATCACCACCTTTAAATAATGGAATAACTTAACTATATTTCATGAGGTTCGGGAATACACCGCTCATAATACAATTGTTAAAAATTTCAGCTAAACAGGGGGCAATTATGTCAATAATATCGTGAAGTACTTTCACTGATATATCCCACAAATCACCAGTCTTTTTGGAGTTCAAACTTTTAAATGTCTTTATTATTTCAAAAGGCCTGATAGTACAAAAACTAAAGCTAGTGCCACACTCAGAAACATTTGATTTCAATAATAATTCGGCGTCTGTGGGAGAAGAATTTAGGGAACTAGTAGTTACTAAAGGAATATTTACAAAGAAGTTGTTGAATGCATACACGATAAAATTTAATTTCATATGTGTAAACTAATTTATACTCAGTTTTTTTCAAAAGCTAGTTTCCGAAGTGTCGATATTTTTTCGGACTTCATAAATTTCAAATATACTTAAGACATATTTTTTTACTTTCTTAAATATCTCCAAATAAGTAGTAATCACATATTTTCTTTGAACAAAGTAAGTTATAAACAAAATTGTTGATTTCCTAAATATCGTGGGACTTATTCGCAAGTTAACTATTCAAGAATAATTCGTTAATTTTCTCGGCAATTATAAACTTTTCACTCGCCGTCGTTTTGACAATAAAACAGGTGAATTTACTTAAAAACTTCCTCTCCTCGAGTTGGACAGAGCACGCCTTATCTGTTTCACGTAATTTGACGTTAAATTATATAATTCGCGGGAATTGTAACCGAGTTACGATTCCGATTAAATCAACTGTAATATAGGACGAAGGGAGTAACTTTACAATTGGTTTTACTGGAGGTTGTTTAAACTAATTATAAAATAACACAATAATTATTAAATTGTTTAATGGTAAAGGAAAACATCGTGAGGAAACCTACATATATCTTAGAAGTAATTTAAAGACGTATGTATTGCCTGAGACTGTTGTAATCACAACACCCACTTTTCACCGAAGATGATTAAGGGTCAACGTGACAGATGGTGAGTCCATCGCCGTCTCAGACACTTTACATACGTCATTGAATTACTTCTCAGACATATGCAGGTTTCCTCACGATGTCTTCCTTCACCGTAAAGCACGTGGTGTGAAACCACTGTACATAAGTTTTTTTGAAAAACTCATTGGTACAACCCGCTGGGATTCGAACTTGCGTCGTTTGCGTAGCAGACGATTGCTCAAACCTCAAGGCCACCACGGCTCAATTTATCTGTATATATATTGTACGTATGTGTAGACAACCACATATGATACGCACTATGATATAATGCATGTCTACATCACGCAACACACGGGTAAATAAAGCTTGTTTCAAAGAGAGGCTGTTCTTTGTGGTGTATTTCATATAATAAGCCGGATTCACATTGGATCCCTTTCGTCGCCGCGGGCGAATGAAGCACTTGAAAACTCCCCTTAATAACGTCCAGGAAAGGTTTCACGAGCGGCTCCAATTATTAAAAACAACAACGTATCCCGCGTTGAGTTACTATAATACACAAAATGGAGTGCGATCAGGTAATACTGAGTTGCCAAGTTTGAAAAAAATTGGTTATTGATGTCACTACTTTCATACGCATTTAGCGAAAAGCTGTTATCTTAGAGTTTATTTATTTATATAAAGAAATAAGACTCGACATTACATAAACCGTTCATAATTGTATGAATAGGTAACAAAGTAACAAAACTGAAGGAATATTTTAAAGTTGAAATATGTTTATTATTTATGCAAATAAATTACATGCGCAGATACCCCATAGTTTTCATATTCTCATTGATATGCGAATGTAGAAGGTGGAATACATTTGAAAATAACAAGTCAGATAGAATACGATACTTTTGTCGTCACCGAAATTTCGAGGTAAGATTACCTGCACAGTCAATCAATATTTGTACTGAGTCGAGTTCACGGAACAGACAAAAACGTCATTAGGAGCCTGGGACAGATCCGACCCACCCTTTGTGTCGAGCGGAGGAATTATCCCGAGTGGCAAAATACATTGGAGCCGACTGACTGGGCTCCACTCCACTCTGCGCTTGATTAGTGACTGTCATTTAATCATTATGTACCTGAGTAATGATAAATTGTATTATGATTGATTGTATTTTTCGTGTGTAATTAGATTTTTCGAATTTCGAGTAGTTTTCATTTGTAACAATGTGTGTTTAATACTGAGAGAGTCGTGGTGGACTTGCGGTTGGAGCAGTCACCTGCTTTGCAAACGACGTTCACGAAGTTCAAAAACTTAAATGGGCAGTGATTTCACACCACGTGCTTTACGGTGAAGGAGTGAGGAAACCTACATATGTCTGAGAAGTAGTTCAAATACGTATGTATAGTGCCTGAGACGGCGATAGATTAATCGCCATCGGTGAAAAGTGTGTGTTATTATTACAACACCTCTGCCTACCCCTTCGGGGTATACAGGCGTGAACATATGTATATATGTGTTTAATACGTAGATGAGTAAAAATATAATAATAGGAATTTCGAATTCTTTTTTTGTAAAAATTTTGTACCGGTTTTTTTAATAAAAATAATATACATATGTAAAAATATTTTATATTATAACATCAAAATAGCGAAAAATTAGCTTAATTTGCTATTTATTAGACTCTCAAACAAACTGGACTGATTTGTATTCCTATTTTGTTTTATTTCCTGGAATACAGACGTGAATAGGATGAAAAAATATATTGAATTTTAAAGAAGACTGGGGGCCTACCATCATAGTTATAGCAGTGTGGTCTTACAACTATTTCTTAATACACTCTGTTTAAGTCGATGATGGTAGGGCCCCTGTTTACTTATACTCATATACGTACAAAACAAGCAACCTTGTACGTCTGATCGTTTCCTATAACAAACCTTTTGCATTAATATTAGCAGGATTCCATCTTGAGTAAGACTCAAATTTCCCAAAAGCAAGGATTTTACATTTCAACATTAAACAGGGAGGAAATTTGCATAAATAAAATGGAAGTTACATTGAAACTGGCTGCGTAATCACAATTATAAGGAAATGTGCGCTTTGTGAATCTAGCCTTGCTTAATTATTACCACAATGGCGAATCTCTTTATAATAATTTTAATTTAGACAAGTTTTCAATAATGTTTTGTGGTAGCCTAGGATATGAGAAGAAAGTTTATTAGGACTAAATATTTACAGAACATTATGAGCATGAAATTATCCCATACATTGGTGGGGTCGGCACTTGATTCAACCCAATGCTTGATCACCTGATTTTTATTGCCATCTGACCTTCTTAACCTCTTTGGCGAGATCGTAATCTGTGATCTGAGTTAAACCAGTTGTAAACTATTTTAGGCTTCCGACTGACCTGTAACTGAGAGCTATTATGGAGTAAATAAAATTGCACAGTAAAATATATTCTCAGTGAGTCGGAATATTGTAATGAAGTGCAAATGAACTAAATCTGCTTAAGTTTTTAGGTAATGTCGGGTCTGTTATCCTTTTCTGGCTTATTCCCTATTACTAAGCTAGCATCTAATTGGAACTCCCAGTTACCGATGGGATTAACTCCAGAATATAACGAGGGATGTACATGCTCTTTGATCGGATTTCTCTTTTTTTTTAGGTTTTATCTACTATTGGATTTGAGCAGTCGCCTGTTACGCAAGCGTCGCAGGTTCAAATACCAATGAGTTTTTCTAAAATCTTATATGCAGTGATTTCACACCACGTGCTTTTGTCAGAGAATTAATTCAATGACGTATGTATAGTGCCTGAGACGGCGATAGACACACCATCTGTCACGTTGGCACTTAATCATATTCGGTAAAATGTGGGTGTTGTTATGTACAACAATACCTCTCCCTACCCCTTCGAGGAATACAGGCGTGAGTATATGTATGTATGTATGTGTATCTACTATTCACGTTCCATTAGGTACTAGTGGCGCCATCTATTGGAAAATGAAATGAAGCCTTTTTAATCGTCGATACACTTCAATGTTTTGTCGATACAGGTGGCTACCTGTGATCGTTTAAGCAGCGCGTATTAACTTCTTAGCTTTGACGTTTAATTTCAAGATACACAAATAAAACGTCAAAGCTTAGATGTTCTTGATACACTCTGCTTAAACTTGATAGGCCCCCAGGTCCCGTCGCGAGTCATGACCTGCTACGCAAGCGACGCAAGTTCGAATCCCAGCGGGGCCTGTACCAAAGGCGTTTTCTAAAAAAATTATGTACAGTGATTTCACACCACGTGCTTTACGGTGAAGGAAAACATCGTGAGTAAACCTGCATATTTCTGAGAAGTAATTCAATGTCGTATGTAAAGTGTCTGAGACGGCGATGGACTCACCATCTGTCACATTGGCACTCAATCATCTTCGGTGAAAAGTGGGTGCTGTGATTACAACACCTCAGCTTACCCCTTCGGGGAATACAGGCGTGAGCATATGTATGTATGTACCTATATCTGAGGATGAATTCCCAAAGTCTAAATATTTCCTCTATACAGTTGTATAATACAACTTTATTACTTTTAAAATGCGCCTACAGTAGCATTTATTTTAGCATTCGACATTGTATTCGTATGCTCTGCCGCAACTACCAATTAAAAAGTTAACGCCTGGTTCGGACACTCAATATTAGTACCTTTTACCTAAATCAAAGCCTGGAGAAATTCGGAGATATTTACATTTAGACGAATTTTGTTTGCAGTTTACATATTGATCTAGATTTGCACTGTTTTATATCTTACAAAAGTAAAGTTGACCTTTCTGTTTGTGATTCCAAATTAATAGCTTTGGAATCGTATACACATACATTTTTTTTGTAATCTCTGAAAAGGCTGTATCTATTTGATTTTAACAGGACTGCACATAGCTTATGTTACAAGGAGTAACGTAAAAATAATGCTATCCATAGAAAAAATACCATGCGGGTGAAACCACGGAGCAAGGCTGGACTATAAAAAATCTACGTTAGAGCTGACTTCTATGCGAAGATACCGTCTTAATTCTACTTTCGACGTGAATTACGCGATTATAACTATATTATTTTCCTCTTTGTATTTTATTTTATCACCAACATTTGAAGTTCTTATAATGGTTGGAAAAATTACAAACACGAGGCGGGACTCAAACCTAAGACTTGCAAGTTGTGCAGTAGCTGAACGATTTGTGATTTCGTTAGGCGAATTTTGCAGTTTAGACGCTGTCTTGATAAATTACATACAATCAATTATTTTGAAAAGTGAGGTGTCGCACAGAGCAGCATTATTATAATAAAGATCACATTTCGTATATTGAAGCCGCATCATTAAAGGATGATAAGCCATATAAATGTCTGGTGTATAAGCCAACGGATCTGAATGAAAAAATATTTTGCCTTGCGTAATATACTGCTCAACGTACTATAGATAGATTAAATCGTAGGATTAATAGTATAACTAGGGTTTGATTCATATTCACACCACAAGATGGCGTTATGCAATCTTTTAAAAAAGGGTGGCATTGTACTCTTTTTGTCATCACTTAAGTATCTTCATCTTTATTTTCAAAAATGTTTAGTTTCCTTACCTTTCGTTTCATTTTGTGAGGAGCTTCGGTTAGACTAAAACAAATGGTCAGTCAGAAAATCATCACTTATACGAGGAGGTGGACAGATTGGTATTATACTGTGAATGTAGGTATAAGTTCTGATTGTATTGTAAATAAAATTACCACCTTATACTTTTGAAATCCGATTTAATTGAAGTATGTTTTGATCGTTACGGTTTGAAGTTAATTATAATGTATCTACCGATAACCTTCACCTTTCGTTAACACAACGTGTTTGTAACGAAAGGTGAAGGAACCTCTGTTTACCGTTCGAGGATAGTTTGGGGAATGCGTGACCCAACGTGATACGATGATAGTAATATTAGTACCACTCTTTTGGAAACCATGGTCAATTATAAAACTAGACACCAAATTTAAATAGCAAGAGGATCGCGTGGCGTCACGGTTTATTCTAAACAACCCTACTTCCTGCTTTAGTGACCAATTCATCACCGCTCACGAAGAGATAGGCAAATAGCTTAATGATATCTTTACAGTTTATGTTTGTTGTGAAACCACGAGCGATCGTAAATGTATTTTATAGTATGAGTAATAAAGCTTAATTTAGATAGGCATTGTGAGGACAACTGTGCAGGATTATTTTTCTGAAGCGATTTTAGACATAAAATGCAGTAGGCAAACAAGCGTACAATCCACTAAGTAAGGTCCTCAATCCAGTTCCAAATTTTAAATGGGACATTCCCTTATATTGTAAATAGTTTTTTGGGAATAGCCCAAGAAACCGATAGAATATTCGCATAGAAAACTACGTCGGGGGTCCCATTCCAAACTTTAATTGTCTAGGGGACGACGCTCCGTTTGAATCATACAGTGGCAGATGATTTTGGATCCAATGTATGCGGATAAGCTTCCCGTTGACGGCGAAAGGTACGATGGCCAATTCCTTGAAACACTATCCGTTCTTAAAAAAGATATACGAGGCAGGTCTCGAGCCCACGGCCTCCGCAAACAGTGCAGTTGCTCCACCAACTAAGCTACTCAGTATCTCATCTAATGTGTCGATTTTTCCTTCTCTTGTTTTTTACAGGTCGAAAACCCGCAAAATGTGGCAAAGTATGGGGTACTGTATGTATTCTCTCGAAGCTATGACTTCAGTATGACTGTATGTGTTTCTATGTGTGCAAGCGTGCTTACCGGCATGGTCTGGCTTCCATGGAGGCTGGTGATAGCTGCCTGCGCCTCCTGGTGTGAACTAAACTTCACGAATGCGCACCCTGTAACAATACACGCATCATTTTAGCATAGAAATTGTAGTTGAATTTGCCAATTTAAAAGAAGGTTGTGGATATTTTGGAAGTCGTACAATAGCAATTAAGGTGGTAGTGAAAGATAAGGAGTTTATAAAATATATATAAGTAATTTTATGTACGCTCCAACCATATATATAACTAATTATACACGTTTAACTAATTATACGGTGAATGAAAACATCGTGAGGAAACCTGCATATTTCTGAGAAGTAATTCAATGACGTATGTAAAGTGTCTGAGACGGCGATAGACTCACCATCTGTCACGTTGGCACTTAATAATCATCGGTGAAAAGTGGGTGTTGTTATTACAACACCTCTGCCTACCCCTTCTTGGAATACAGGCGTGAGTATATGTATGTATGTATGTTATACACGTTCAAACAATACGGTTGAAGAATCATGTCATAGAATTGTGTAGTGAGAGTAGCCAAGTGGATCAAAAGTGGGGATCAGAACTGTATCTCGAGAAATTTCATGGGTTTATTAAATTTTGCTGATTTCACATATATTCCGTAGTTTCTTTTTTAGTATAAATATCATACATATATGCTCGTGACTTTACCCGTCCTTCCCCCGGGCTCCATTTCCCCCTGGCACATGCGGGAACAAAGATTGATACCCAAGTGCGAAGGGTGCTGCGTTCTGACACTTTATTATTGAAAAATTGAGCGATAATCCTCTGGCTTGTTTTAGATTTTTTTTCTTTCTTTAATACCTTTTCTGAATATATATAAAATACGGTGCATATGAATTATGGAACTGATTTTTTAAGCGTTTGGTGGTATAAATCATATGTTTTTTTTTAATTAAGGTAGTCTATGTACTACTAGTGAAAGTCGGTCCAGCCGTTTCAGAGATTACCCGGAACAAACACACGGACAGACAGACAGAGATTTTTTTTTAAATTAGTTTTTCAAATTTAGTACCTTATATATTTTTACATGTATTCAGTGAAAAGCTGTTATTTTGGAATAACAAACATGCTTTTGCATTTCATGATGCTAGGTTAGTCTATAAAGTCTAGACCTTTTATAATGATGCTAACGCCTTGTTTCTCATAGGGGTAGATACATACCACTATTCGCCACATGCTACGATCCCTACAATAGTTCATTCGCCTCTTCCACATGTAATTTTTTTTCCTTCGTTTATGAAAGCTTGAATTTGTTAGCGATGAATATTATGAGTGCCTACATTTATATTCCGAAGGGTTCAAACTTTTTTTTAAATTTTCGGCTCAATGCTTCAATATTATTTCATGAACGGAATATTGAAGAATAACTGAACTACACAGCATGGTGTTACGCTCACGTGTGTCGACTTCCGCACCGTTTGGGACTAATCTCGCGCGAGAAATAATGTCCACGAGAGTGTTATACCCGCTAAGTGCGCCCGTAACTTCTTATTGAATCAGCTTTGAATCCAACAAAAAAGCAAGGTAAAAACTCTACGGGGAAAATTGCTGCGACTATTTTATCTTTCACGAACCTCTCCGCGGTGTAAGTACGATTATGCTCCAGTGGCTTTTATTCGTATTATCCTTTGTTCAACTGGATAAAGACCATAGCCCAAATGTTTTCCGAAGAGGCGTCTCAAATAAATTAAGCCGTGCTTTTAAAACACGTCCACATCGCGCATTTGAGACAGGGCAAATAAGCATACACGAAAAAAACAATTTGTTCAAAGTGGATATAAAAGAGTACTAACACGGATTGTACGAGGAACACAATTTAAATGGTGACAATTGAAGGAGCGAAATTGTGGGCGGGTCAGACGAGCGGCGCCGCGGGCGGCCGACCCGCGCCAATGGCGACTACCTCCAACGAAGCCATTATGAGAACGTCAGTTGGCAAGTGAGAAGAAGTCAAAACTTCCTCGGCAAACATGGAACTATTTACTGCTCCCACATTCGGCGACGTGTGCTAAAGTTGGATGCAATTTGTTAACCCTTTATCGCGAGTGCAGAGAGATAGAGCTCGCGGGGTGCGTGCCGCAGCCAGGTAACTTGGACGCCCGCCAACGTTCTGTTTTCCTCTTGTTGGTGAACAAACTCACAGATCAGTTTTTATCGCGCGAAAGGCCTTTATAGCCGACCGATAGGGGGTGCCTCCGACCGAAATGTTTTCGCGACGCCATCGAAACAAATATTATTGGATGGCTTTATGTATCGGAAGCATTATACGTTAAAAACTTTGGTACTCGACTTGAGACTACAATGGCACTCAAAAGCTGATAGTAATCGAAAATGTGTGTAGACTGTAATACGTGTGTTCTTCACGTTTGGTATTGGTTCAAAGAGGCGTCTGGGTCGCAACGGGGAATGTTTACTTGTCAACTGTGGGATAATTTGTCAAAGGTTCTTTTGAGGGCATTTTTTTCTATGTGCGTCGTGAAGAGGCACCTTTCAAAGGTTTGACACATGTCATATTATGTAAACAAGTGAATATACCTGTCTTTGGGGACGGTTTAGTCACAGAATACAATGAGTTTACAAAACAGTATGAGAACTAGGCCTATTTTTTTAGATGAGAACGTATACTTGTTTGCAGAGTAAGGGTCCAAACTGTTTGAAAATTGTCTCCTTAATTTACTCCCGAAGTAAAGCAAATTTGTCATCTGACGTGACACTAATGACAGCACTGTTCTTAGAATCTTGTAGACTCGTATGTCCATGTTAGTGTGTTGTTTCTAATTTGTTCTTAGTTTCCATACTGCTCAGTAAGGTTATATGTTTACTGTGATAAAGTCAAAGTCAAAAGTATCTTTATTCGATTAGACTTTTTACAAAGTACTTTCAAATCGTCAGAATGACATAATTATACAGGATTATACATGCTACCGCCAGGTTCGCAAGGTTGCTTTTACTGAGAAGAACCTGGCAAGAAACTCAGTAATTACTCTTTTCAAAAATATTATACAATTTAAAGAATACAAAATAAAGAATTTAAAAAAAAACGTGAGCTCATGGACAATGTTCCAATGCACAAATGTCGATAAAAATTAACATAACTAAATATCTAGTACATCTACTTATAACTAAATGCGTAGCTTGAGATGACCAGCCCCCACATGCAGCACCTGTTCACAAGTATGACGTGAATGCCAGCCATTTATATATTCTCACTGCCTACCCCGTAAGGGGATGTAGTACATACGTAAGTGAACAAGGCATAATATAAGATGATCATCGTGTAATATATTGTTTAAACAGAAAGTTTTAATGTATACACACGGGGAAGTTATTTTATTATACCGAAAGATTCGTGGGTAAATCGACATAATTCAAATATGGGGAGATATTGGAAGTTTGCGCCGAGGGCGACGAGCGGGGTTCAACTTTGTAATCAATGCCTTCGCCTCCAGGAAACAAGTACTAGGATACGAATTTGTAACATTATTATTATTGAGTATATCCTGTTCAACCAACTTATTTATGTGTGTTTCAAATGTAGCAGGATTTACCTCACAAAATCCTTAGAATTATAATTATATAATAAACTGTCAGTGCCCCTCGGTTTTACCAGCGTAGGCTTTATATTTATATGAAAATAGTCTACGTTACTCCTTGTAATCTATAGAATGAAATCATTTTCAAAGAAAAAATCAATTGTTTTAGCATTAAATATTTGCAACAAATGCAAGTTTCGAACTCGCGACCTATCGTTATTGTCAATGCTAAATGGGAGAGAGGTTAATAATACCTTTTGACGTAAACATTAGCAGTCGCCTTCTACGCAAACGACGCAAGTTCGAATCGGCGTGATTTCAAATCTTCGGGGCCTGTACCAATGAGTTTTCCTAAAAAGCTTATGTGCAGTTTAACACCATGTTCTTTACGGTGAAGGAAAACGACGTGAGGAAATCTGCATATGTTTGAGAAGTAAGTATAGTGCCTGAGACGGCGATGATATCTGTCACGTTGGCAAATAATTATTTTCGGTTGTTATTAACAACACCTACCCCTACGGTGAATACAGGCGTGAGCATATGTATGTATGTAAACATATCTATACGCAGTGGGATGTTGTTCCATGAAATACAACATTTCAAAACACACTCCTCCATAAAGCAATCACTCTCCAACGACCAATTCTCTCGAGTTTACAATCTTAAATTATGTATGAACTCCATATTTTCCTTAATACACCTTGAAAAAGCTTTTAAACCTCCCGTGGGATTTGTGAACGGATGCACAAAAGTGGAAGGGAGTTCGTGAGATTTGTTATACATTAATGATGTTAGCTAAAGGTATATTAAGTGTGATTACTATTTACACTTTGTATTACAGAGTAGTCAAGTCTGTAGGCTGTAATCCCTGCAACTATTTATCGCTAGATAAGAGATAAGATAAGATAAGAGCCGTGGTGGCCTCAGGGTTTGAGTAGTCGCCTGCTATGCAAGCGACGCAAGTTCGAATCCCAGAGGGGTCTGTACCAATGAGTTTTTCTAAAAAACTTATGTACAGTGATTTCACACCACGTGCTTTACGGTGAAGGAAAACATCGTGAGGAAACCTGCATATTTCTGAGAAGTAATTCAAAGACGTATGTATAGTGCCTGAGACGGCGATAGACTCACCATCTGTCACGTTGGCACTTAATTAAAAATTCGGTGAAAAGTGGGTGTTGTGACATCAACACCTCTGCCTACCCCTTAGGGGAATACAGGCGTGAGCATATGTATGTATGTATAACACACTTTTCCAGTGATTATGAGTGTTCTACGGGGCGGTTGTGGAAATAGATCGAAAGTTATGTTTACACGCCCGTCTATCTCGCCTCCGCGCAAACTTTCCCCGCTCAACTTTAAAATTAAGGATTCGAACTGAACATGCTCAAATAATATTGAATTTTGTGAACTGGAAACACTGTAGAACGTATTCTTATATACTACATACATCTATATATTTACAGGTCTTTAACAATATTTTTTTAAACCATACATATGCTCACGCCTGTATTCCCCGAAGGGGTAGGCAGAGGTGTTGTAATCACAACACCCACATTTCACCGAAGATTATTAAGTGCCAACGTGACAGATGGTGAGTCCATCGCCGTCTCAGACACTTTACATACGTCATTGAATTACTTCTCAGAAATATGCAGATTTCATCACGATGTTTTCCTTCACCGTAAAGCACGTGGTGTGAAATCACATAATGATGATTTCCATCAAACACAATTTTCCAGTAAAATAAAACACACACAGTAAAGCTTGGTGATCAAGTTATTAAATCGCAAAGTGAGGATGTAATTCCTTGAATAGAACTCTTCGACGAACAATAGCAATTCAATCGCTCCGGCAATTCTCTAATTGGAACTTACTTAAAACTCTTGGACGATAAGTAGTTAAACTAAAAATAGTCCGACCAAAGACAAGAACTTTGATCAGTCTTCATTATTATATATTAAACTAGCTGGTGCCGGAGACTTCATCTGGATTTGACCTCATCGTCTCTGGCCTTATCCCACACATTGTTGAGGTCGGCACTTGATTCAACCCGATGTGGCTGATCACTTGATTTTTATACGAAGCGACTGCCATCTGACCTTCGCAACCCCTTTAACGAGGAAAATCTGTGATCTGGGTTAAACCAGTTGTCAGACTATTTTAGGTCTCCGACTGACCTGTAACGATTGCCAAAGATGATAAATTGGCAACCGGAACCGATGGCTTAACGTGCTCTCCGAGGCACGGAGGGAACTCGGGCGGTCACCCATCCAATTACTGGCTAGAGGCAAGGTTGCTTAACTTCGCCGATCGAATGATATGCGCAATAGCAACTGTGCCACGAGCTCCTTCTGGATCTGGATTTGACTTATCCTACATTTCGGACAATTCACATAGTATCTTTATAAATACTAACTTTATAGCCTGTGTGTTATCCTCCAAACTCAAAAATATCATTATTTGATAGAGAAAGATATGCTTACAATTCTAACTCCGTAATAAATAAATTCATAAAAGTTGGGTAAACCAATATGTCTTCGTTATTTACTTAATAAATTTCCCATAATGGTAAATCACAGAAAGTTCTGAGTACCCAATAATTTCTAAGCAGTATTTTATCCGAGAGCTAGATGAAAGACAGAAGCTCCAATAAATTCATAGACCGGGGGTTAAATAAATTTACTTCAGCTTAAGTACGTAATGAAAAAAGTTTATTTTACCAGAAGTTTATTTGTGATTACAATTTCAACTCAATCATATGTAGACACACTATAATTATATGAAAATGATTTATTCAGTTTAGGTCCTGGTAAGGGACTTATGAATGTCGAAGAATTTACCACCGGTTCGGAAACTAGCCTTTTGAGAAGAACCGGCAAGAAACTCTACTGACATCATACATTTTATTACATAGTATTATTATTATTTTTATATGTGTGTTAGTATTTTTTTTTTCTTATTGCACCATTGAATAACCAACGTATACGTCATTAAAATTTTCGAGAAATGCTAATTATATTTCAAATATTTAGTTATATTTTTTGTTTCAAAATTTATTTGAAGGAAATTTTATTTAAATTTTTTTTTTATAAAGCAGTTTTTTTTAAACATATAAAAATATAACTCTCGTATAGAATAGCAACTCAAAAAATATATATACGCATAATATAATATGTATACGATTTTGTATCGCAAGAATATAGCTAGAATATCTAAATATATATAACTCAAAGGTTGACTGACTGACTGACATAGTGATCTATCAACGCACAGCCTAAACCACTGACGGATCGGGCTGAAATTTGGCATACCCCCAAGGGGATAAAATAGGGGATGAAAGATGAAAACTTTGTCAATTTTAAACCGATATATTATATAAAACTAAATCTACGCGAGTGAAACCGCGGGCACAGCTAGTTAAGGTATAAATATTTCTGCCAACATTTAACAGTAAGTCTTTTAAACAAAACAACATTAGAAGACCAATAAGTCCCAGCGAAACCAGTCCATGCACATACATTGACCACTTATTTCTGTATTCCACGGACACAGCTGACCCGATAACGCCTTCAATGGGGTACACTGTAACTTAACAATTGTTATCTCTCTGAATTTGTTCCCTGTTTGAAATATCGTTAGATTTTTGACGTTTGAACACAAATCAGCGTGCCATAGAGATAACTGATTTGTTTTTACAAGATTTTGTTGAAAATATGGTTATTTTCTTAAAATATACCAGACGAAAGGCAAGAATAATATAGCGTCTGCTAGGGTGTTTTAGTTAACGAATTGGGAATATTAATGTAAGCAAAATAAAATAAATAAATAAAATTGAAGTGTCTGTTTGTAATTCTAAAATAACAACTTTTTACTAAATGCATATGAAAGTATATACGGTACGGACATAGACAAACCCCTATTCAAAAAAATCTCTGTCTGTTTCTCTGTCCCGGCTAATCTCCGAAACGACTGGACGGATTTTAACGGGACTCTCAATGGCAGATAGCTAATGTTCCAAGGAGTAACTTAAGCTACTTTTATAAAAACGAGTTCAGAGCGCGTAGCGTAAATAGTGGGGAAACTGCGCATGTTTTTATTCGCCTCGCGCCGTACATATAGACAGAGACAGGCTCAAAAATATAAACATACACACATACATATGCTCACGCCTGTATTCTTTGAAGGGGTAGGCAGAGGTGTTGTTATCACAACACCTCCTTTTCACCGAATTTGATTAAGTGCCAACGTGACAGATGGTGAGTCTATCGCCGTCTCAGGCACTATACATACGTCTTTGAATTACTTCTCAGAAATATGCAGGCTTCCTCACGATGTTTTCCTTCAAAAATATAAATGATAAAAATATCTACTGCGCATTCAAATTACGCGCTCATGACTTCTGACGGAATCTTTATCAATTTATTAACACAATTTTTTAAACATATCACAGTCCACACAAATTCAAAAGGCTTATTCTAACATTAAACGGTCGGGCAATAATACCACTTTGAATAATAAGTGTTTCTCTGCGGATTGCTCTCTCCACGGTGTAATTAATATTATGCCTTGAATATTAGCTTTTCAATTAGCCATTTTTAGTACCGCAAAACGGTTCTCCTGTTACTGAAACAGCTACCTTTGTAAGACGATGGTTAATTAAATCTGATCCCATGGGATAGGCGGTGCTTTAGTTATTTTTATATTCTACTACTAGTCTGAGTTATATTAAGTAGAATTTTATTCCACGGGGATATTTTCCAGTATAAAAAGTGGCTTTTAACTCTTTTCTATATTAATTATCATGTTGAACATATGCTCACGCCTGTATTCCCCGAAGGGGTAGGCAGAGGTGTTTTTATCACAACACCCACTTTTCACCGAAGATGATTAAGTGCCAACGTGACAGATCAAGACAAGAAACATCTTGTAACTATAATATCAAATCTTTCCGAGTGAACTTCGCTATTTTTTATCCTAATATCTAATTTAGAAAATGTTCCCCAGTAAAAAAGCAGAAGCGCCATCATTTATCAAAGTAACAATATTACCGTCAATAGAAAACCCATTATTTTCACAACCGTACAAAAATACGGCGAGGAATCAAACGCAAACATCTGTCAGCCATAGAGAAGACGGTGTAACAAATTGTATCGCGCAAAGTAAATATACGGGAGTCGGCGTACGAACAGACTCGCCGCCCGATTTTAGAGAGAATACGAATCGGCTTCTTTGCCGAGACAAAAGACAGTCGCATCCAAGCCCAAAGTTTGTTAGGAGTTTAGCGAAGCGTCTTTTGTTTTACAATCAAGTTACATTAGAAAGTCTCGAACAATGGATAATAGTAGTCGTTTTAAACATTGCCGGGTTGAGTTCATGTGTTAGTGTTATACGCACGACTGGTCGGCCATAAACCGATAGAAGTCGGCCGAATGGCGTCTTTACGCGTGCCCCCTTTGCCTTGTAACTTATCGAAAATTGCTTACCAACGCTTCTCTCGTCTCATCTCAACGAGGCGCCTTTGTTTCCAAATCGATTTGCGTTCGGGGAAAAGGTTCTAAATCGATTTATTTATAATCTATACTTAGGTCAGTTCCGTGTATTTTAAACATGAAAGTGTTTTGAGATTATCTTTGATAAAGAGTGAACTTTAAAAATTATCTTGACACGGACGGTGGACGCTTCATCGCTTTAAGCGCCAAATTAGCACTCAGCGTAAGTATTTAGTTTAATGAAAAGTTGAGAGTGACATTTATTCACATAATAATATTCTTTAATCATAAAAGGACTGGATGGATTTAATCTCTATTTTCATTGCTGCGAGTCGCTTCAATCTTTTTAGCGAAAGGATTTTTTTTCATTTCCTAGGAGAATCGTGAGATCTTTTTGAAATATATTGACAAGATACCAAACGTTTTTGAAGCAAGTCAATACTGTTAACTAGATGGAACACATTTCGGAAATCATAATATTTTTTTTTATGGCTTCATATTCGAATTTTGCTCATGATGTTCTATCAGGACCAGTGCTGCCAACTCTCCTTATTTTTAATTAGATATGCGTATTTTAGGCTTTTCCTGTAAAGCTACTAACTTCAGTCCAGAATCTACGTATTTTCTAAGAAATTTCCAAAACAGGTCTCATGCGAGTACATACATATGCTCACGCCTGTATTCCCCGAAGGGGTAAGCAGAGGTGTTGTAATAACAACACCCACTTTCACCAAAGATGATTAAGTGCCAACGTGACAGATGGTGAGTCCATCGCCGTCTCAGACACTATACATACGTCATTGAATTACTTCTCAGACATATGCAGGTTTCCTCACGATGTTTTCCTTCACTGTAAAGCACGTGGTGTTCCAAACAAGAGGTTTTATGCGATCAATCTGATGAAACCTAAACTAAAAATAGCAGCTTGATTAAAGTACGTAGATCTACTAACTTCTCATAAGCTTTAACAACTTAACGCCGTCTACGCATTTTTCAAAATCTAATTTGGCAACACTGTTCAGGACATCGTTTGTGCATTGGACGGTACCCTAAAACGACGGCAGAACCCCTGACAATTCCCACGTCTGATACCACATTCACGACACGTGCAAGAATGCCAAGTTCCATCGGAATGAATAAATGGGTAAGTTTCAAGACGGCCAATAGTACGCCCTCATAATAAGTTATGAGACATTAATATTAATTACTAGTTCTCGCATTGAGTACTTGTTTTATAAGGATTCTTGCTTCAAGTTGCGGGGACATTTTCTTCTTTCCAACTTAAGTAATTAAAAAGGACCTTTATTCTAAAGATTACAACGTTTTTTTTACTAGCCGTGCGCCGCGGTTGTACCTGTGTAGGATTAACAATAAAAACTATGTGACTTTGTAAGTTTTTTTCCAGCCTTTCTGACATTACCCGGATCAAACAGGCAAACAGAGACAGTTTTTTCTATTGATTTTTATATATTAGTTCCGAATATATACTTTCATATGCAATAAGTGAAAAGCTGTAGTAATTTATTTCTAAAGTAAAGCTTAAGTATTTTATTGAAAAGCAAAAGATGTCTGCCAGAGTTTCTCGGATGGTTTGTTTCTGAAGTGGCCGGAGACGACTTAGTCTAGACTCATCGATATTCATAAATGCTTTACTAGGGCTGAATAAGTATTATAATAAACTGTATAAATCATTTTCTAATTTTATAGCCTATTATAATTCACTTGGCTGGCTCAAGCCCGATAAGTAAGATTTATTTATCGTTAAGATTTGTAGTATAGGTCCCGTCATAAGTTCTGAGCTCGTGACTAAAATACTCAGAAGTCATTTAAAAAAATGGATTGTGACCCCACTATTTTCACTTTGCGCTAATAATTCGCGGCGGCACTTGGTCCTGTAGATAGGATTATACTAATAACCCTATCCCCTTCTTTGGGGTCAAACCTATGCATGCCAGAGTTCAGTACCCCATGTATAGTTTCATGCGTATTTTCCTCATTTTGTATGGGAGCGTTATAAAGCGCCCCAAGTGTGGGAACAATCGACCCCTTTAGGAGTGGAATTTCTTAATACCCTTAGGAAACCTAAGCCTTAAAAAATCCATATGTCATGATTCTAAAATCAGCGGTGTAGGCTGTGCGCATAGATAAAAAAACAGGCAAGTATATTTTATTTTAAATTTCATATTGCATACCTACATTTGAAAGATTAAAAAAAAATTTTTTTTTGCTTAACCTCCGAAAAACTACCTCGTGACCGCAACTTCCGGACTAAATTATGCGTTATCATGGTTCGTGCGTAGTGTTTGAAACTATCTTCATAGTGAAGATAGGAGATATTCGTGTCAGTGCAAGACTTGGCGCCGGGCGCGCGATAACAGAGCCATTGCCGCGCGGTCGTCACGCGATCGCTGCAATACACGTAATGATGACTTAACTTCATTGAATACGTTGCCGCATATATTGCTTTCTTTATAATCTATTTAATAATTATAAAATGATACTGCGAGCTTGAAAGTTTTTTGACACCACAATCATTTCTTAAATTAAAACTGAATTTTATAGATTTTTTTATTTTGTTTAAATAACAATCATCTGCCAGCGAAGTTCCGTTGAAATAGGCTCAGCCGCTTCATAGATTTGTCAAAAGAAACTGTCAGATAGACAAAAAAATATATATCACTTTTATTAAAAACTATTTGTATGTAAAAAACCAATATTGTATTAGTGTTTTTGTTAAAAATTCTGTGAATATTCTGATTCTAATATAGATTATATTTCAAATATTTGGCACAAAAAGCGTCGCTTTAACATCTGGTCTACAAAACTTTATAAAACATCATCTTATTGTACTTTCAAAATTGGATGGAAATTCGTTTGCTAAAGTCCCGTTAAGGGATAAACAGTAAAGAACATTAAATCAATATCAAATCTTGTATTTTATTAACATTCACAATTGAAACGTTTAATTTCAAAAGTAGTTTCAGCTTACAGCTAAAATGTACCTGCAGGCAAAGAACTTTAATATATAAGTATTTAACGTTACGTAGTTTGAATCTGTTTCATTCAAATTCACGACATCGTACATTTACGAGTTGCGCGATATGTTGTGAGAGTAATCTATGTTATGTAAGTAATTGAAATATTATTCTGTGGGCTTAAGTCTCCTTTCTGCGTGATCATTGTATGGTTATTGATGCTATAAAGACGTTTCTGTTGTCTAGTGGTTAGGATACCTTGTTGCGGGATCGATTCCTGCGTCATGGCAACCATTTTGGACCAACTAAGAGCTAAGCTAAGGACTTCTTAGCTTTGACGTTTAATTTTGAGACCATACAATTAAACGTCAAAGTTCTTAATCTTATATCATTAAACGAGCAATTCTATATATATATAATCGGAATCTCGGAAACGGCACGCAAATTTTGCATGTAAGGGGTTTCAGGGGCAAAAAATAGAACTAGCTAGGTTTCATTTATGGAAAACATCGTTTTGACCATGTTTTCAGGCACTGAAAAACTCATAAAATATAATTACAATACGACAGCAAATTTTGCCGTCATCTGTCAAGTAATGATAGCTCAAACGTGAGGCTTCCAACCTAGAAAATAGAGTACCCCGTAGAGTACGCTAGGAATAGAATAAGAGTTACGGGCAATAACATTAAATAAAACCTAGAAAATTCAGTCTACAGGTAAAACCATGAGGTTCTAATCAAGTTGCATAGCTTGTAAAGAATAAAGGCCTTGGTCTGACAGCTTGGTCTACCCCGTCGTAGACCCATATAGGATTCCCTGAAGGAAATACAGTAGAAGATATAGTAAAGACTCCCATTCTCTTCCTAATAATATGTAGGTACCTTATATTTTTTCAACGACAGAACATAAACATTTCATTCACATTGATATCTAAACCAATATTATTTTTAAATAACTGGCGTTTCCAGACGAACTTTATATGCGAAGGAAATTGGTTGACGACTTAATAAAAGTAACGTCTACAGCGATAAAAATATATTAGCCGTGTTTAGCTGCATTCAAATCGATTCGGCGAAATCTTACTCTGCCCGGAGGCTGCGAGACGCTAATAACATCTTCTTAACGCGAAAAACATCGGAATAAAACCCTTTAAATACGCTATGAAACCTTACCAGCGTTAACACGGAATCAGACAAACAAAATAAAAATGGGTCGATAACCTTAATCGGTCGTAAAGAGACGTAAAAAGATAAAGGCGTCTACACACGTCACCGTTCGTACGTTAACGATATCGGGGCGCGGAAATGACATGGAATCGGCTTAGTAGCGGTTTATAAGTACTTTGGAAGCACAAGTCGTCTACAGCCGCCCTTATGAAGGCTGTGAAAAGATATAGCCAACACTACCGTGTGCTCTGAATACGAATTTCCGGGAATAGAGAGTGAATGGACAGACGTAGTCACAAAATAGAAACATATAGAGGGTCGGTTCCCATACATCCATACAAAACATTTAGCAAGCGTGAAAATTTGTGAGGACGTATGGATTTTTGAATGGATTTTAATGAACCATTACAATAATTTAGCTTATAAATGAGAATAGGTTATCCTACCTGTATTATAAATGTGAATTGGAGGTATGAAAAGTAACAGAATAATCAAAACAATCTAAATATATATAACTCAAAGGTGACTGCCACTGCGTGATATAGAGAGCTTCGATGTGGATACAAGGAAGAGACACACGTCAATGTAAGAACATGAACAATCCCATACATTGCCAACAATGTATGAGATTAGGCAACCTAAGGCGGCTGATCACTTGATTTTTATACGAAGCGACTGCCATCTGACCTTCGCAACCCCTTTTACGAGGAAAATCTGTGATCTGTGTTAAACCAGTTGTCAGACTATTTTAGGCCTCCGACTGACCTGTAACGATTGCCAAAGATGATAAATTGGCAACCGGGACCAACTGCTTAACGTGCTCTCCGAGGCACGGAGGGACCTCGGGTGGTCACCAATCCAATTGTGCCACGAGCATGTATATATGTATAAGGTTCCTTTTTGAACAAACAAATTAAAAGTGCGTTGATAGCGCGCTTGTTTGTCAACAAACAAACCAGTTCTCAAATTCATAACGTAAATAAGTTTGTTTGTAGGGTACAGTATTTTGATATGTGGATGGATTCAAATTACCAAACATTGTTTATTGGACTGTGACGCTTTTATATAGAAGAAGCTTTGTGTGGAATGTAATTAATGAAATACATGTCAGTGTTTCGAGGGTATATTTTTTACTAGCTAATAAATTTTATGGGTAGTTTCATGTCCAGTCCAATGTTTTAAACAAAAATAGCTATCAGCCATTGAAAGTGCCGTTAAACTTAGTAACTAAGATTAGCAAACAAAGAGACAGACATACTAAGATTTCTTTTAAAAATGGTTTTATGTCAGTATGCTTACTTTATAATATTACAAATGCGAAAGTAACTCTGTCTGTCTGTTACGCTTTCCCGCTTGAACCTCTCAACCGATTTTGATGAAATTTGGCACAAACAATCTTTAGACCCTGAGAAAGAACATAGGCTACCTTTTATTGCGAAAAAAGTATTATATAAAACTAAATCTACGCGGGTGAAACCGCGGGGCACAGCTAGTTATAATATAAATAAACAAATATGCTCACGCCATCCCAGAAGGGTCCCCGAAGGAGTAAGCAGAGGTGTTGTAACAAGAACACCCACATTTCACCGATTTTCATTAAGTGCCAACGTGCCACATATATATCATGTATATAGCGTATATAATATATATTTAGTGAAAAGCTGCTAATTTGGAAATACAAATAGACACTTCAATTTTATTTATCTGTATAGATTAGCAGGAATAGAGAGGTTTTAGAATGAGCTAGCCAATGGGCGAATAAGTTTGGATGTGTAAAGACATTTTCCCATTTGTAACATAAGTGCGGATATAATACAACCAAAATAAAAAGATCCTAATTAACTAAAAGCCAGACAAAGTGCGTAAAATAAATACCGTCACAATGACACAGTCCACAAAGCGGCTTTGGTATAAACGCAAAATCTTACTCGCAAATTCCAATTCCACCTTCAAAAGGTATAAGAAAAGTCGGTAATAAAATAAAACGTAACTAGATCCGGAGACGGTCCGGACCGGCTATCTATTCCGGACAATTAACCGGTCGACTTGGCCGCGCCTTATCTGCCGCACCAGCCCTTCTTAATACCAACTTAGCACTGTACAGGCCTGTGAGAAATAGGTCATGCTCGCGAGCCCTTATTAACGCCCTTTATCTGTCTATGTTGGTATATCCGTTCGATTCCCACGTCAGGGCAAACAATTCATGTGATGAACATTTGTGTTGGCCGTGTGTTTGGGTGTTTAGTATGTATTATAAGAATGTTTTTACAAAAAGCCGTGGTGGCCTCGGGGTTTGTTATTCGAGTTCAAGTCAAGTTCGAATCCCAGCGGCCTGTACCAATGTGTTTTTCTAAAAACTTATGTGTAGTGATTTCACACCATACGCTTTATGGTGAAGGAAAACATTATGAAGAAGTCTGCATATGTCTGAGAAGTAATTCAAAGACGTATGAAAAGTGCTTGAGACGGCGATGGACTCACCCAGTCTCACGTTGACACTTAATCATCTTTGGTGAAAACTGAGTTTTGTTATTACAACACCTCTGCCGAGCCCTTCGTGGCACTTGATTCAACCCAATGCGGCTGATAACCAGATTTATAAATAAAGCGAATACTATCTGATTTTCGTAACCCATTTTGCGATGAAATTTGTGATCTGGGTAAAACCAGTTGTCGGACTATTTTATTAGACTGTCTACTGTCCTGTAACGATTGTCAAAGATGATAAATTTGCAACCGGGACCGACGACTTAACGTGCTCTCCGAGGCACGAAGGGTACTCGGGCGGTCACCCATCCAATAACTGGCGCAATAGCAACTGTGCCACGAGCTCTCTCATCTCCTCTCAGTTTTCTCTACCTCATTTTTATAAAAACAAATTAGTCCGAACTTGACTAAGCTTCTGCGATTATACTTCTCTGAGAAGACGATAGTAATATATGACCAACTTTCGGCAATTATCGTCCACTAATTAATGCGCTAATACGCTACAATAGATTCGAAAGTAGGCTTCAACTCACCGCAGTTTAGATACGGTAACGACGCACTGTCAGTGATAACCGCAAGATAACTCGCTCGTTAATAGCTTACGATAAATACTAGAGGCGTAGGTCACAAGCGGTGGCGTGGAGCGGAGTGATTAGCGATTTATTAAGTTACTATTTTTGTTCCGCGTACGTGTACCTAATTTCATAGGCGCCGTCACGAGATATGAGCGCTCAGAAAGAATTTTGGGGGTAACAGCGTATGTTTTTTATTATTGTCTTGACTCACTCACTCGAGATGTTTAAACCCGATTTTGACTTCTTTTGCTTTGACGTACAAATGTTTAAACGTTTATATTTCCACCCTCCTACCTTTATTCAATGGACACTTTGAATACTCATTGACTGATTGAAAATAAAATAATTAGCCAAATAGTTGTAGTCGTCCTAGTGATGCCCAAACATACATTTAACAATCTTTTTTTTAATATAGATCAGAACTATACCTATAGTATAATAATGCCTATATAAGATAAATGTCAAATATGAGTCCACGTTTTGCTTTCATTATATTCTACAGCTACTACACATTGAGATTATAAAATTAAAAAACAATTAATTTGTTGGTACATTTAAAAAAAAACCAATCACTGTGTAACTGTATAATCTGTAATTAAGACAGTTAAAAAGTAATCTTATTTGCATATTGCAAATTATTTGGTTATATTTGTGAATCGCTTTATCTTCTAACTCACACCACCACCGTTCACCTCTGACACGGCACGCAACGCACCTATTTTTCAGCGTCTTACGAGGTCTATTTACAAGTGCACCCTTTAAATTTGATAACAAAGGATTAAAACATATTTAACTACCATCTAGATATCGGGTTCAGGACAAAATTGTGAGGGACACGAAGGTTTCATTGTAGAGTTTTGCATGTCGTGGCTATAAAGGGCACGTATATACTTAGGTATGTTGTATTGATTAAATTGTCTTTAGATTTAATCGGTGGATAATTTATAAAATTGCTTATACTCGTAGGAGCCGTGGTGGCCGTGGGGTTTGAGCAGTCGTCAGATACACAAGCGATGCAAGTTCGAATCTCAGCTGGGCCTGCACGAATGCTTTTTTCTAAAAAAACTTATGTGCAGTGATTTCACGCCCTTTATCTGCCTTATTGGTTAGGGCAACATTTTATGTGATGATTATTCGTGTTTGTCTTGTGTCTGGGTGTTTGGTATGTATTTACAAAAAAGTTTATAAATATTATATCCGTTGTCTAGTACCTATTTTAAGGATTTGCTTAGTTTACCTCTAGAAGGCACTTTATGAAAATGTCGTGGATCAAATGTTAAGGGGATTGTATAGTTGTAGACTGCAGTGACCAGGTGGCATCATAGGTTTAGGTACAAATCTTAGAAGTTCTTAATGCGCGCTGCTTAAACGATCATAGTTGCCCCCCAGTAGCCACAAGCAAGTTTGTTTATGCCTTCGCAGTACAAAAACAAGACTAAATAAGTAGTATAAAGTACCCGGGGAGAGGAGGGTGGTCGTGGCCATTATTTTTACGGTCGTCGACCGCCACTCATCGACATCGGGAATGCAGGGCCGTGTGTGCACTGCAGCATCTTGCTTCGGGTCGCTTGCTCTGTATTGTTGCTTTGTTCCATACTGCTGGGTTTTTTTATTGTAACATAATTTATTATGAGTGGTGGTTTGGGGTTTGAGCAGTCGCCTGCTACACAAGCGACGGAATCGAATCCCAGTGAACCTATCCTCTAAACCCATGATTTTTCTAAAAATGTGTTTCAGTGATTTCACACATTAATATTCCTTTGAATGACAGTAATATGTGGGATATCTCGTACTCGCTGTCCGTAAAATGGGGTAGTTTTTTTGCCATTGGGGTATTTAAATTTCTAAGTGGTAAAGACACTAACAAGTACCTCGTATCGAATTCTTAAATGAAGTTACATATGAAAAATCACGCTCAAGTTTCTTATGATAATAATCTATTCCTTTCCATACACTACTATTATAGCCGTAGTCATATATATAGCCGTAGTAATTCCGATTGCCGAGGCCTTTCTTCTCTTCTAATGATCAGTGCTCGAGACGGGCTTTATTTACGAACCTCTTTCGTAACTACCTATAGAATGCCATTTTTTTTTATTAAAAAGCTTTCTATGAATGAGAAGAACAATCCAGAATGAAAGAGAAATTATTATGATACCTTCTTAAAGGGAATACAAAATTTTAGAAGTACAGAGAAGATGCTGAAGACAAAATGAAGACAAGGTAAAGAAATTATGACTGTCATGACGCATAAGGAAGCCAAACAGATGACACTGGTTAGAAACTGGTTACATATATAAACTGCATCTAATGCACCGAAAAAGATAATAAGATAAACGAAGACTTGTCTAAACTCGGACTTAAACTATGTCTATCCCTTTTTGATCCATATCATAGAAAGAGATGGAGCTACTTTTAAACCAAAGACTATCTTAGTCTATATATAGCTTTGAAAGCAAATCGTAGGAAATGACACACTCACACAGACGCACGCATCTATGAGAAAATAGGCGGAATAAGCGTAATGACGGTTAGAAGTGTCACATCGTCATTGTATATGTGTATACGTCACTTCACTTGTTCACTTGTTTTACCGACATTTTTACATTATTTCTTCAGTATTTTTTTTTTAAGACTGATTCATTCTTATTCCAGAAATTAGGCCGAGATTCCTTACTGTTTGTAAAGCATAGATTTATACTGTGTCTATGTTGTGTTATAGTTATCTAATCTCTATATATAATTATCTCGGACACGTCTTTCGTCACGAGAGATACGAGCTGCTCCAACTCATCATGATGGCCAAAATAGCCGGAAGACGGAGCGTTGGCCGCTGAAAGAAGTTCTGGCTGAGAAACATTCGCGAATGGACCGGCATCAAGAGCGCTGCGGAGTTGTTTCACCTCGCAAGGGATGGTAGAAAATATTCAGAGCTGGTTGCCAACCTTCATTAATTGGAGAGGCACTTGAAGAAGAAGATGTTGTGTTATAAAATCAACTGGAACAGGTGCTGCTAGTGGGGGCTTATATCGACTTTTGTGCACTGGAACTGTGTCCATGGGCTTATATATATTTTTTATGATTTATATTGTATTACTCAAAGCTGTAAAATTATTTTTCTTGCCAGGATCATCTCAGTAAAAGCAACCTTCCGAACCTGGCGGTAGCATGTATAATCCTATGTAATCGTGTCTTTCTGACGATTTTAAAGTACTTTGTAAAAAGTCTAATCGAATAAAGATATATCTGAATTTTGAATTGAATTCGATCGCTACATAGTTCATGTAGCGATCTATGGAAAATACAGAATATATACTAAACATTAGAAGTATGTGGTTAGCACCATGAGACACACTAGTAGTGCTGTATGTGTGTGTAAGTCAATAATGTGCGATAGTGGACTCGCTAGCACTCGGCAAGTTGGTTCATTAATAGTGTTGTCCTAAAACTACCCCACTAAAAACTACGTAATACCTCGGGAAGACATATCGGCAGGCATTTGCATGTTATTAATGTAGTTAATAACTTCGGTGGGCTTTGGGGGACTGCCGCCGTTGGTCTCACTCAACTCTACTTAATACCTGATGCGCTTACGTTTACATCACTATTCTATAGAGGTATTTTACTAGCTTACCTATCTAGGCTTTGTACGCGAATACTTAATAAGCATTATGAAGTCCCGTCACAGTACAGGCTTATTACGTATTTATTCATGGTATTTATTCATCTACTATTTATGAATTATCTTTTAACTAAACAAATGATTGGTGGTGGCCTCGGGGTTTGGCCAAGTTTGAATCACAGCGGGACCCGTGCCAAAGAGTTTTTCTAAAAAACTTATGTAAAGTTATTCCACGCCACGTGCTTTACGGTGAAGGAAAACATCGTGAGGAAACCTGCATATTTCTGAGAAGTATTTCAAAGACGTATGTATAGTGCCTGAGACGGCGATAGACTCACCATCTGTCACGTTGGCACTTAATCCAATTCGGTCAAAAGTGGGTGTTGTGATAACAACACCTCTGCCTACCCCTTCGGGGAATACAGGTGTGAGCATATGTATGTATGTAAACTATTGGTTATTCCGTAAGGTTAGTGGCGGACTTTCTTGTATAGTGTGGGGCTAATTATTGTAATTTTATTTTCTCCGATATAAATATTTTCGTAATTTTTCGATGTAGATATTATTGTCTTTCCAAACAATGTACCAGGCAGTTTGTTCATAACAAACATACACTCGGACTCCGTCTTAATTTCTTGCACATTTATGCACACACATACACAACATTCTTTTCCACGATATAAGTATTAATTTACTATAATGTTTATTTTGTTCATCATGTATTTTTTTTAGCAAATTTTAATATTTTTTTATATTAATTTGCGCATCGTTGAATGTTCTACGCGTATGAATGTTTTCTTTAATAAGCGGTATTCACTAAATAACGTTCAAATTGTATTATCAGTAACTATCACTACAGTAATAATACGTCGTTTATCTGTTAGTACACGTTTGATATAATGCTTCGAGATTGTAAGGCTGTTCTAAGTAATACAAAAATCTAAAATTACTTCCATCTACTTTTTTCTTTATTGAAAAATGGTACAGGCGCAAACATAAATGTTTAAGATTACAAAAGTGACAGTGACAAATAGGCAAAAGTGACATAGATATTGTGTTCTGTGGTGATGATCCAGCTACTCAAACACCCTTTTAGTTTTTCTTAGAAACATTAAATACGAAACTTGAATACTTCTTTGTGATGTTTTCCTGGAATCTTTCTACGAGAAACCTGAGTATGTTATTAAACTAATACATACTATGAGAATTTGTTGAAAACATCCTGATTTCGCGTTAGTTTTTTAAAAAGCCTTTTTGTTTAATTAAACTTATTTCTTTGGATAATTTATATAGTCCCTTTTTGTAGGTCTTATATAAAACGTTTCATCATATAATATTTTAAATATTTTACTAAATATGTAAAGAACAGTTAGACCTAAAAGAAGCTGATTGAACGCTAATGACGCGCAATATACTTATTATTTATAGTGATTATTATAAACGTGTGAAGTATATTAATATGAATATTGATAATCATGTCGATGTCTGAAGTTCAAGCGTTTTTAATACTATTTAAAACAAAACTGAGTATTCGAAACCGTCTGATATATACTTCAAATTCAAACATTTTTAATTTTGAGCGGTCAATATATTCCAGTTTCTGATGGCGACTGTACCTTTACAGAAAGCAAATAGCCTCTTATTAAGGCAAGTCAAGCACAAGTAGAAAGCAAAGGGAAACGTCAAAGAAATATTTTTCCATATAAAATACATTTTGCAACATATTTATACAGGGGAACATTTGGAGTGACGCAATAAGCCTGTGTTTAAATAAGGCAACATCAAAGATGGTTGGAATATTGCCTCTATTGGAACTCAATGGAACATTGTACAGCTTGTTTTCCTTCAACTTACATCAATGTATTAATGTTACCTTAAAGATGATCTCAGCCAAATAATGTTATCTTTGAGTAGTTATGTTTTTGGGGTGAGTAAGGTCGCCAGTACTCCATGGTAGGGAGAGGAGTCGAGGAATTGCGCTAGCTCTATTCTTTGTGAGGTTGGTAACGCACGAGTGATACTCTTGTCCCAGTCATCATAATATTATCATCCCATGAGATAATGATCCTTAATCGCCGGAAGAACATTTTGATTTTTTTAACATACATATGCTCACGCCTATATTCCCTTCGGTAGACAGAGGTGTAATAACAATACCCACTTTTCACAGAAGATGATTAAGTGCCAAAGTGACAGATGGTGAGTCAATTGCCGTCTCAAGCACTATACTTACATCTTCGAATAATTTATGAGATTATGCAGGTTTTCTCACGATGTTTTCCTTCACCGTAAAGCACGTGGTGTGAAATCACTACACATAAGTTTATAGAAAAAATCACAGGCCCGGCTGGGATTCGAACTTGCGTCGCTTGCGTAGCAGGACTGCTCAACCCCCGAGGCCCCCACGTCTCTTTATTAGTTGATACATTTTAAATATCTGATTCCATTTTCAAACATTATATAAAAAAACAATAAACGAATCTATGTAAATAGATCTCGTAGAACACCTTATTCCATTTACGAAACATTCGTATTTTCTTTTTTCTTCTACTCCAATATACTAGCAACTGTTTTACCGACGAGGTTCTCAATTTGAATTTCATTGTGTTCAAAAACTCTTGTCATTTCTCGGAACCGTTCAGGTGAGCGTTCTGAGCGTTGAGCAAAGTGATTGGTGCTTCGTGTAATCTCACAAGCGAGGCCCAATTCAATCCGAGTTCACTCGGGTTCCGAGTTCAATCGGGTCTTCTTGATGCCATTGATATGCATGGAGAGTTTAGGGCAGTCAGTCAGATATTCTGCGGCTTTATTTATCGGATATTTGACAGTGTTTAAGAGTATATTATTTTTGTTTTCACACAATTAGCTAATATTTTCTTAATTTTTTTACCAGACAAGAAAGTACAGCGTCCGCCTTTATAAGCGGTTACCGTATGGATGCCTGTAATATAAAGAAAAACTTATCTTACAGATATAAAATAAGAAAACCTACACGTACGTTTTAATAATAATAAAAAAAAGATAATATCGAAGGTTTTTATGACTCAAATTCAATTCCCTTTTTCGAATTACTTTTTTACGTTACAAAATATATTTTAAAATACGATTCTAGAATTTCGCAATTTTCAAATATCCGAATCTATTCGGATATGTCGCTATAGTACGACAATACCACCGCTGTCTCTCATCCAGACATTATCGACAACCCTAAAAAATATAAATGCTCACGCCATCACAGAAGGGTCCCCAAAGGGGTACGCGGAGGTGTTGTGATAACAACACCCACATTTCACGGAATATGATTAAGTGCCAACATGACAGAGGGTGAGTCCATCGCCGTCTCAGCCACTATACATACGTCTGTGAATTACTTCATAGACATATGCAGGTTTCCTCACGATATTTTAATTCACCGTGAAGCACGTGGTATGAAATCACTGCACATAAGTTTTTAGAAAAATGCAGTCGAACTTGCGTCGCTTGCATAGCAGGCAACTCCTCAAACCCCAAGGCCACCACGTAAAAAAGTGAATTTAAAAAAAAGTATTTCCTTTGCAATGGAAGCGAGCTACATGAGAGTTCACTTTAACTGCGTTTGCTAGACTCTAATTAATTAGAGTAAGTGCCGGTGAGTCTCTGGAGATTGGTCATTAATTAAACGGGTCTTTGGCTATCGATCTAAGGGCAAACAATACACTTTATTACTTTTATTACCCATTTCATTCGCTGTCTGCCGCCGCCGTGGCTTTTAACTATTAATGAGCTCCGCGAGTAATGGGAAAAATGTAGTGTTAAGGTTCGATCGACCTGCACTTAACGCGAACAAGGGCCCGACCGTGAGCTCTTATTGCAATGTTAGTTCAGTTGTGTGACAGTGACAGACTTATACACGTCATATACATCTGTCTCATATCATCGCCCTGGCCTTATCCCATACATTGTTGGGGTCGGCACTTGATTCAACCCGATGTGGCTGATCACCTGATTTTTATACGAAGCGACTGCCATCTGACCTTCGCAACCCCTTTAACGAGGAAAATCTGTGATCTGGGTTAAACCAGTTGTCAGACTATTTTAGGCCTCCGACTGACCTGTAACGATTGCCAAAGATGATAAATTGGCAACCGGGACCGACGGCTTAACGTGCTCTCCGAGGCACGGAGAGAACTCGGCCGATCACCCATCCAATTACTGGCTAGGCTTAGGGTTGCTTAACTTCGCTGATCTAATGATATGCGCAATAGCAACTGTGCCACGAGCTCCTCTGTCTCATAATAAGAGTAAAACTATCATGGCAATAAGAGGTTATAGTAAGGCCCTTCATTCTGACAAAGTACTTTCAAATCGTCAGAAGGACTCAAAATACATTATACAGGATTATAAATGTTACCACCGGGTTCGTAAGGTAGCTTTTGTTGAGAAGAACCCGGTAATACAGTCGTTGAAATACGGAAACAGCTCTTAAATAAAAAAATCTCAATTGAAATATAACATCGCAATCGAAACCTGAAAGAGTCTTCGGCAGCTTATTAAAAATGAACCGACGGAAACAGCTTTGCAATGAGTGTCGAGAGAGGAGCCAATAAAACGGCATTTTTTAATTCTATATCATTTTAATTGTTCGCCATTCAGATTAAATATTCATGTGGCCATTAAAAATATCCATTAAGTCGAATCGTACCGCAAAATTAAAAATCACGAATTCGAATAACATTAGGGTAATTCTCAAACGATTTCGGCATTTAAATTTTATTCCACTACGTTCGAAATTACTATTATAGAATTTTACGAACGTAGCTTTAAATCTATACAGATAAATTAAATTGAAGTGTCTTGTGTTTGTAACTCCAAATTAAACTTTCCACTAAATGTATATGAAAAAACATTTTCTTACAATTTTTCTCCGTATGTCTGTCTATCTGTGCCGGGTTGTCTTTGAAACAACTAAACCGATTTTAAAAAGACTCTCAATGGCATATAGCTGATGTTACAAGCAGAAAATTAGGCTACTTCTTTATCAGGGTTCTGCGAAATAATGGCACCCATTAAATTAAGCCTCCGCAGGTGAAAACGCGGGGCACAGCTGGTATTTAAAATAAATTATCATTATTCGCTTAGCAATTACACAAAAGTGCTTTGACGAAGTTGTTCTAAGAAGAATATTGGCAAGAAACCATTCGAATTATTACTGATAATGCGAAAATAAGGTTCAAACGAAATAATTGTTTTTGAAGTTGGTGTCTGACACCAACCTGTTTAATTAGCTTGTCACCAACTTGAACAACATAGCCCTTTGATGTTTAACTTCTTTGTGGTTGAAGGTAGGCAAGATTTATTTTTCTTGAAAAAATATCTATATAGTTTACTTGGGTTAGGACCCACTCGTCCCCTGAAATTCGGACCCGGGCATAGGGGACTAGTACCCTTAAATTTTTGAGGTTTCCGCTTGTCCCCTGATCTATCTAAAGTACTAGGGCGTCAGAATATTAAAGAATATGAATAAGAAAGAGGCAGCTTCAATGTTTTTCGACTATATGTCCGTAATATCTATCTATACATATAAAAATTAATTGCTGTTCGTTAGTCTCGCTAAAATTTGAGAATGGCTGGACTGATTCGGGTGATTTTGGTATTGATAAATTTGTTGAAGTTTGACTGGCATAGTGATCTATCAACGCTCAGCCCAAACCACTGGACGGATTGGACTGACATTTGGCATGCAGGTAGATGTTATAACGTAGGCATCCGCTAAGAATGAAGGATTTTGATTAATTCTACCCCCAAGGGGATAATATAGGGGATGAAAGTTTGTCAATTTTAAGCCGATATATTATATAAAACAAAATTTACGCGGGTGAAACCGCGGGGCACAGCTAGTAACGTAATATTTATACCAGGATACCTTAAAATATATTAGTAATTGACTGTCACAAGTAAAGCATAATTTTGCTTTTAAGCTGAAGATTAACCATATTAACTTGAAATTACGTCATACATCTTTTGTTTGCTTTCCAAAACGTGCTATATCCCTAATCTATATTTTGTGCAGGAACGTATTACCGACTACAAGGGGTTAAATTAAGTTCAATGTTTTTCTAAGAATTCTCCCAACGTCTGTTGGCACTCTGCCTGCTCAGAGCGAGGATGTGATTTTATTTTCTGCCACTTTTATGGACACAAAAACGTATATTTTCAGGTCAAGAGCATCGACAAATACTGGCTACGTTTGATAAAATTATTTCAGATTATCATGTTTGTCGGATTCCGTTTTCAAACGGTTTAGATTTGGAGATATCTTATTCATAAACTGTGTGAACAATTGCGCATGAAATCGGCGGAATATCGTAGGTTTCTAGAAAATGTTATTCGATCAGAATAGTAAGTTCGGCAGACCTAAGCAAACTATTCGATTACCATGGCTTTTTTCCATAACACAACATTTTTATTTCAAAGTCAAAGTCAAAAATATCTTTATTCGATTAGATTATTTACAAAGTACTTTCAAATCTACAGAATGACATAATTATACAGGATTATACATGCTACCGCCAGGTTCGGAAGATTGTTTTTACTGAAATTTATTTCTAATTCTAGACGACATTTTAACCATTCAGTGTTCATGACTCTACGTATATCTATTAAGACGAAGACTTTCTGAAGCGCTACTAATAAATTCCGCATTCAATAAAAATTGCATTCAAAAAAACATATTCGAGAGAACCGACTTCCAACATGAATAACCCTTACAATTTCGTATTTTGTCCTCAATATCCGAAAAGCGTAGCTCAGAAGCTGTTATTGTGATAACTGGCGTCCGAAGGGGTTACCGGGGTCTTCTATACAACGTTTTATAATCTCACGAGTGTTTCTTGGGATCGCAAGACATTTTGTTTGGGGTTAAGAACACTCGGCCTGCGGGAAATCTTTGAATAGGTGCTCCTTCAAAGGTTGTATTGAAAGTAGGTTCTTTAAAGCATTTGGTTGAATCTCGACTTAAAGCGATTATGGTACTCTTTTGTGAGGTTATAGCGGTTTTTTTCTTTGAATTCGTGTATTTATTTTTGGTAGTAGAGTTGAGCTTATATTTAAGTCGTTAACTCAAATATTACTATATGTACATACGTTACACATACACGTAATATGTACTGCGGATAGGCAGAAAATATAGAGATTTGATTTCTTTCGTGAATGCTCTGATATTATTAGCTACTAACTAAAAATTTGTTTCTCGCAGTATTACTTGCATTGACACAATTTCATGGGTTTGTTCTTTGAAAAGTTTTAAGTTAGACTTTACATCAGCTACTGAATGAAAATCAGTCCATAAGGACCATAGATGGGAGGTTATTCATGCCAAACACAGATATGAAAAGCATTTTTTTTGCAATAAACCTGCCTACTACCTTCTTCTACGTACCGTACATAATTTCATATGCATTAGTATTATGCTATTGCGCATATCATTCGATCAGCGAAGTTAAGCAATACTAAACCTAGCCAGTAATTGGATGGGTGACCGCCCGAGTTGCCTCCGTGCCTCGAAGAGCACGTTAAGCCGTCGGTCCCGGTTGCCAATTTATCATCTTTGGCAATCGTTACAGTTCAGTCGGAGGCCTAATATAGTCTGACAACTGGTTTAACCCAGATCAGATGGCAGTCGCTTCGTATAAAAATCAGGTGATCAACCACATCGGGTTGAATCAAGTGCCGACCCCAACAATGTCCCATACATAAGGCCAGATGATGATGATTTAGTATTAAGCTATTATTATATAACAAGCAGACCCTACATTTATTTTTTATGAAAAAGATTTCAATGAGCGAATTTAAAAAAGTAAATATGGTTACTCAATAAAATCACCAAGAAAGCTCAGAGTAAGCGCAGACAAAGTTTCCACCCTTTATATGACGCATAATTGAACCACTTCAAAACAATTCCAACCATCTACGAACACGAGCACGAGTAGGTACTACACTACAAACTAATCACAACAAATCCAACATTATAATAACGATTCTCAAATCCAATTTACCTCGTACCCAAACCTCACATCTATATCTGAGACTTTGAGGGAAATAGTAAGCGATCTCAGACTCGCTTCTAATCTTCCCGGATAATCCGGAATCAATGAGACGTGATCGCCCACGGATATACCTCTGCCTACGCATATACCTCAGCCTACATCAACGGTGATCGATTGAGTTAATATACGGAAGCTGTGATCGAAATGTGTCTTAGAAAAATTGGGGATTTAGGGCAGAGTTTTGAGAAGGGCTTTGTATACATTATGAAGTTATTACCCCGAGGGGTCTTGCGAACGAGTTTCAGACTTTGTATTAACTTTGTGTAGACAGGTCTAAGTAATCCATGCTTGCACTGTGGATGGGAAATACTTTTTTACTATACTTTTTAAGGAAGGAACATTAAATGGTTGAGGAAAGAGCGCTCTAGGTATTTGTCAACAGATCGATGGACGGTAAAACAAGTCAAGGATTGAAGACCACGCCAAGACACGTAGTTATTGGAGGTCAAGATTTTATGTAAGACTTGTCAACTCTATATGGTTTATTTTAGTGTGGACAGTTAATTTTCTTCTTTCTAGGACACTCTTCAGCCAGATGGCCCGAGGTGAAGAAGGTGACATGAGTCCTGTATGGACCAGGTGATATGGTGCATCACGGAAAGAAAAAAACATTTAAGCCACTCAAACTTATAAATAGATTTTAGATTTTTCTGTGTTACTTTTTAAAATACCCGTGAATTTACCTTGTTTTAATAACAGAAACTTAGTAATTATTATTTATTGATAAAATTCATCATCATCATTTATTTAAGAGCTAGGTAGGCTCTTGTCGGTGAAGCAATCGCCAACCCTATTGTCTTTGTTATTTGTACTTAATTATTTCAAGAGAAGAAACAAGAGTAGAAACAGATTCAGAGAAGGTTTAAACCTAGGAATATTTTAAATTTAAAATCTTATTGGAACGATTCAGAAATCTATCTTGTGAGGGTGTATCCAACAGAAAAGTTGTCAGGGATATTTTGTGAAAGTTCTCCGGACTCTGGAGGCTTAAAGTCATATTAAATCCTTCTATTCTAAGACTGTAGAAAGTTTCTAGACGTGAGTATTGGTTTTCATATGTTCACTTTTACCCAGTAACTCGTCAGATATATATCTGCTTATAGAAGAACAATATTTATAGATTGACAAGGCATTAAGTGGCCATCGTATATCTTACAATGTTTATTGGCATCAATCACATGCATTCAATGAATGAATGCAAAAAAAAAAAATATTGTAGCTCCTTGGTGTTGTTACCTCGTCAATACAAAACGACATAATTACGAACACAACAATCCAAGGCCATTAATTGCCGCTTACACAAATACATGGTCACAAAAAAAAACCGCATAAATCGCTCATAAAACCGGGCGGTGCGATGAAAGCGCCCGGGACGAGATTTTAATTACAGAAATATTATTAAGTCACCGCGGAATAAAAGCAATTTAGAGGGGCGAAAAAAATTGGACAAAAGCGAGATTACCATACATAAAAAGTAAAAATTATTTTGATTGTGGCCACGTAAATAAAGTAGGTAACACACGTGCCCGCAAACACGGGATGTGGGCAAATAAAGGCAGTGTCACATCGGTGGGATGAGGGGTCGAAAAATAAACAGGGAGACAATCTCCACAAATACACACATTTCGACGATGTAATGTGTTTGCGGTGTTGCCAGGAAATTTTATTTCTTGTACCAAAAATGTGACAGCAGAACAATCCTTAAATAATGTGTGCTATTGACAAGTTATACGACAGGATAACTTGATTAAAGACGCTGTGAAAAGGGGACGCAAACAAGGTAATATGGATTTTCAAACACAACAAACTTCGAGACTAGCTTCTGCATGCAACCTCGCCCACAGACAGACACAGAAAAAAAAAAGTTTTTTTCTATTTTAGTAACGAATATTTACTTTCATAAGCATTTCGTGAAAAGCTGCTAAGTTGGAATTACAAACAGACACTTCAATTTTATTTATGTAATTTTTTTTACATATTTTTTTAATATCATTACAATTAATTTCATCATTCAAGAAGCCATGGTGGCCTTGGGGTTAGAGCAATCGCCTGCTACGCAAACGATGCAAGTTCGAATCCCAGCGGGGCCTGTACCAATGAGCTTTTCAAAAAAAAACTTATGAGCAGTTATTTCACACCACGTGCTTTATTGTGAAGGAAAACATCGCGAGGCATATGTCTGAGAAGTAATTCAAAGACGTATAGTGCCTGAGACGGCGATGGACTCACCCTCATTCACCTTGGCACTTGATCATATTTGGTGAAATGTGGGTGTTGTTACAACACCTCTGCTTACCCCTTCGGGGACCCTTCTGGGATGGCGTGAGCATATAAATTAATTTCAATTTAATGCAGGAGAAAAGATACATAATTCTTTTTCAAGAGCCAAATTACAAACGTAATCGATGAAGGCTCAGGCTGATATTTACGTTCGGTAAAATCGTTTATACACAAATATTACCAGCTGTGCGTGTCGTATGTTTACTTAGCTCGTATATTTGCACAACATCTTCAGAAAGGTTTGTAAATATATGAAAAAAATATTTATCGAAACGAAATTTACTTCGGCGAAAATGTGTGCTTTGAAGACCACATTCTGCATTATTTGCGGGTAGGTACACTTGTGCCTATATGGTGAACAGAATCACCTAATTTAAATAGGATAAGTATATAGGATCTATACTTTTTAGGCGAACATCTTTACCATAGAGGATCGGTTACTGGTATAACAATTTAAAAATTCCCTTAACTCCCATGCATTTCTAATAACTTCGTACATACATACATATGCTCACGCCTGTATTCCCCGAAAGGGGTAGGCAAAGGTGTTGTAATCACAACACCCACTTTTCACCGAAGATGATTAAGTGCCAACGTGACAGATGGTGAGTCCATCGCCGTCTCAGACACTTTACATACGTCTTTGAATTACTTCTCAGAAATATGCAGGATTCCTCACGATGTTTTCCTTAAACTTATGTACAGTGATTTCACACCACGTGCTTTACGGTGAAGGGAAACATCGTGAGGAAAGAAGCTGCTGTTATTACAACACCTCTGCTTACTTCATCGGGGAATACAGGTTTGAGCCTATGTATGTACGTATGTACTCAAAAATAAATACTAAGAATAATGAATTCCCCAAAGGGGGGCAGAAGTATACCTAATTATTGAACACCTACTTAACACAATATATTTTTAAGTGTCATCTAAAATAGGCCGCGAGCCTATTTTCTTTAATCATGCAACAATTCAGGACTGGAAGTTACAGATGGAGAATTCCAATAACACTTGCCTGACCGGGGAATGAACTCACTACCTAGTATTGCGCAGTAGCGGTGAAGCTAGGTCAACGCGGCAGTATTAGTTATGAATATTAACAAAGTTAGAAGTTTTCTCACTAGTTATCACTAACACGCCATAGTGCACACATGAATATTTTAAATTAAAACGCGCGGCTACAATCCAAGTTTACCGGATTAAGTTGGGAGTATACTTAAGTTTAAGTGTAAAGTTAATTACGTCAGATCTGCGTGGAGGAGGTCCAAAATAAACAGCTCCTATGTAAATGACGAGGTTGGACGGAAAGTCAAAGCTTGCAAGTAAGACGGCTTACAGACGGAAAATATATACGAGTAATTCCGGAGAGAAATGTGGTAAAATTACTCTTATTCTATAGATAAATACTTATAAGTAATAGTTGCACTATGTTCTAAATCTCTATACTGATAAATAAAATTGAGGTGCCTGTAATTCCAACATAGCAGCTTTTCACTGAATGCTTATGAAAGAGTATACGGTGCTGAAGTATAAATTTTTATTTTTTTATTTTTCTCTGCCGGTCTGTTTGTTCTGACTAATCTCCGAAATGGGTTGATGGATATAAACGGGACTCTCCTTGGTAGATAGCTGATGTTACAAGGAGTAACTTAGGTACTTGAGTACGTGAGTACTTTAATTTAAAGAATATCAGAGTTCCACGGGCGGGATGACATTAGGCCGACGCGTGTGAAACCGCGTGGCGCAGCTAGTATATAAATAAATTTAGTATTTGGATTTTATGAAAAATTTCAAGACACCGCTCTCTGCCACTTCAAAGACTGTTGTGAGGCAGAATGAAGGAGGTATATTATGGTCGCATATCACCCGCACCCAGTTTCATTTACAAAACAACAAAATAATATCAAGTTAATATTGTTGTGTCATAAAAAGTTGAGCGTTAAGTCAGCAGGGCGTACGGTCCCAACTAACTTACACATGCGTGCGCAAAACGGGAAAAATGTGTAGTCCAATATCTCATCGCTAAGGTGGGCATAAGCGCAGACAAGCAACTTTACGACGCACATAAAGTTAGGTGTACCTTGTGTAACGCGCACTAGGGCTGAAATACATTGACACTGACGCATGTATATGGCGTCAGGCATAAAGTTCCATACAATTTGTTAGGGTACGTGGCGTAGTTTGTTTGGAACAGATATGCAATATGGGTTATTTTGTCTTTTAAAATAATTAATATCTATAAGTAGTCGCTTATCTGTACTTACAACAAATTATGAAGAGGAAATTAATTAGTTTATTACGATTCATCTAAAAAAATATTTTTCCGTTATAAAGCTACAACTTCTGCGAGTACCGTAGACTATATTAATAATCGAGAATTCTTCTCGAAAAGCAACCTTATTGACTTGACGGTAGCATGTTTATAGATCCTGTATAATTATGTCTATTTTATGTTCTAGTATATACTTTGTTAAAATTCTAATCGGATAAAGATATTTTTGAGTTAGAGGTTAATTAGCGATCCTTAATGACACGCGGGAAAAGCTGCTGTCGGAAGCTGATATACTATAATTGTGAGTGTATTACTATGTCTAAGTCACATCCATCATTCTGTGGCCATAATGGTAGATATGTATGACGCATTTTTACAATTTCTAAATAAGACTGTATTCAAATGGCGTAAGGTCAACTTTCAAACAAATTTTGCACATTAGGCCTCGGTCGTAAACGTAACGTCCCTCGTGTCATCTTCAATACATTCTCATACTAAGGCGTGCCATTACTTAACTATGTAACTTCTGTTTGGAGCCGCACCTCGGGTACATTGTCAGTTAATTCATGGCACGTCAGTTAACTTGTATGGACGTCTCATTTCACTGTCTCTACGGCCTTTTGATGTGCATTTAACATGGGAACAACCTCCTTGGGTGTATAAGGAACGGCACAATTTAGCGGCGACAGCTATGTGTATAATGTTAAGGCCTGTTTATTAGCTTTAATCTGAAATGTATTCGTATCATCTCAGTTAAGTTGCGTGGTTGCGTTATCAAGGAAAGTGAACTCAATTTAAGTGCATGAAAGTTCTAATTCGCAAAACGCTTGTTGTGTAAATGTTGTTAGAAAATAATGGAAACAAAAAGAGAGATTCACATTTCTGTTTTGCAATAAAAATGAAACAAACACCTTGAATGAAACTGTGATGGCGGGTCTTATTGAAAAAAGGTTTTTTATATGCAAAATAAGACTTTACTACCATTTTATTATATACTTTGTTTTTATTGCAGAATTCACGGACACAAAAATATAGAGCGTCAAAGTTTTAAGGTCATACTTCTGTAAGTCAATTAATTTGCCCACTGCCGCACTCAAGTTTATTTCAATGTTTATGTTCGCAACTGTGGCCTTAAATAGGCCTCGGAATGTTTACGTTTCGAGACATAAAATCACTTTCATTTTCAGACCCTTGGCAAACCATTGGGGTATAAACAAATTTGGTAGGCCAATGTCTCTGGGAACTTTCACCGTTTGGCGTCCTGCCATGGAGACGCTGCCAAGTCGGCGGTGAAACCAGAACAAAAATAATACCTTTCAACGTACCTCCACAAATTAATATTAATAGATACATCTACCTAAAACACGACAATTAATTCCGCTATAGAAAATAATTATTAAGTGATTATTATAATAATACTAGCGGACGTCCCGCGGTTTCACCCGCGTAGTTCCCGTTCCCGTGGGAGTAATGGGATAACATATAGTCTTTGCGACTATAATTTGAGATTTAAACTGATCTCTCAAGTTGGATCGAACTGCACATGGTGTGCGAATTTTATTATAATCGGTTAAGTGGCTTAGGAGTCCATTGAGGACAAACATTGTGACACGAGATTTATATATATTAAGATTTGTAAGGCTGGCGGCATAGCATTAGCTCTTAGGCTTAGCTTGAAACTCATGTGCTAAGTAGGTATGTGAAGCATGTGAAGAAAACATGTGCACCCTCCACTTAGCGACCGGAAGGGACATTGTTGTATCCATAGTTGAATATTCACTTCACTATTTAATTCACTAGAGAGCCGTGGTGGCCTTGAAGTTTGAGCAGTCGCCTGCTACGCAATCGACGCAAGATCGAAGCCCAGCGGGGCTGTACCAATTTGTTTTTCTAAAAAACTTATGTACAGTGATTTCACACCACGTGCTTTACGGTGAAGTAAAACAACGTGAGGAAACCTGCATATGTCTGAGAAGTAATTCAAAGACGTATGTATAGTGCCTGAGACGGCGATAGACTCACTATCTGTCGTTGGCACTTAATCAAATTCGGTGAAAAGTGGGTGTTGTGATTATAACACCTCTGCCTACCCCTTCGGGGATTACAGGCGTGAGCATATGTATATATATAACAATAGATAATATAATATGGCGAAGTTATGCAACCCTAGCTCTAGCCAGTAATTGGATGGGTGACCGCCCGAGTTCCCTCCGTGCCTCGGAGAGCACGTTAAGCCGTCGGTCCCGGTTGCCAATTTATCATCTTTGGCAATCGTTACTGGTCAGTCGAAGGCCTAAAATAGTCTGACAACTGGCTTAACCCAGATCACAGATTTTCCTCGTAAAAGGGGTTGCGAAGGTCAGATGGCAGTCGCTTCGTGTAAAAATCAGGTGATCAGCCACATCGGGTTGAATCGAGTGCCGACCCCAAAAATGTATGGGATAAGGCCAGGGAGATGATGAATGGATAATATAGTATGCATTGAAAACATATTATATGTGCTAACACCATCCCAAGAGGGACGAAGTGGTAAACAGAGGTGATATAACAACAACACTTACTATTCACAGAAGATGATCCAGTGCTAACGTATCAGATGGTGAGTCCATCTTAGGCACTATAGATACTTATAACGTCTTTGAATTACTTCTCAAATGCAATTTCCTCACGATGTTTTCCTTCAACCTAAAGCTCGTGGGGTGAAATGACTACAGTTAAGTTTTTAGAAAAACTCATTGGTACAGGCCACTGGGATTCGAGCGTACGTGCTCAAACCCCACGGCCACTGGCTCTCATCATTAAAAACATTTTGCATTTAATTTAAAGCACATATAAACCTGTACGCGAAGCTTAAACTAATTCCCGGTAGAAGTCATAACCAAGTTGTAACAATATATTGTTTGTAAATTCGCACGGATAGCGAGTATATCTTTATCTACTTGCAACTGTTTTATGGTATCCTTTACTCGAGTTAGTCGAGATGTGAACAAACTTATGAGTATATTTGTTACACACGGCTTGAGAGTGTATCGAGCTGAATGAGAGCAACTGAATCTCATCAGCAAAATCATCTCCCTGACCTTATCCCATACGTTGTTGGTGTCCGCACATGATTCAACCCGATGTGGCTGATCACATGATTTTTATACGAAGCGACTGCCATCTGACTTTCGCAACCCCTTTAACGAGGAAAATCGGTAATCTGGGTTAAACCAGTTGTCAGGCTCTCTTTGGCCTCGGACTGACCTGTAACGATTGTCTTTTTAATAATTTAATAGCATCCTTCAAAACAATGTAAAAATAAGTAAAAGATTGCGCAGTTTGAGTATATATTTTACAACAGTAATTTATATAATATCAAATCCTTCTGTTATTTCGTTCCAAATAACACAAACATAGAGATCACAGAATTGGTAACAGAAGTTTTGCGTAGGATATAATTTCTCTAGGTTAACAAAAACGCTCTAGAATAGTAGTATTTTTGGAAAGCTTTGCTATCAAATAACTAAGAAAAGATATGAAGATATTTTTTAAAAATTGCTTGCGCACCATTCTCTGTACCTCTGTGTCTCCACACGTTATTAGGTACGTGACTCAGACCTCGGCAGCTTTCCACCAACGTGCACAGCGTTATCGCCGACTATTTACCTTCCGACGCGTTATTAAGGATTACATTACAATCAGATATACCTAATAAGCTGAATGACTTTGGATGCTCGACGCGTTTGATAGCTGTGAGTTTGTAACAGGTTTTAAGCAGTTTATTCATCGAAACAAAATAAAAAGTAATGTACAGATCGTGGGAAACTGGGATATTATCGATTGAGAATTTTTTAAATGTTATTGTTTTATTTTTTTATACCGTGTAAAGAGGGAATTAGAAGTACTTATAATCAGAAATTAAGCATATTATCACTGGGAATTATTCGAGGTAATTATTCTTCAATAACTTGCAACACAAGCTAACACAAAATTAAATTAGGTATGAACGAATACACCAAGAGACTAATAAAAATATTAAACGCACTATTACCGGGTATTGTCGTTTGCTTGGATGGCGCATATTTTTTTATTACTTTGCACACCCGCTGACTGGCTGAATATAGTCTTTGTTATTATAAAGCCAGTCGTAAAACGCACGCACTGCTCAAACAGTTACGATCTAAGGCGATCTTCACACGACGCGCGTTGCGACGTCATACTGGGCGCGCGACACAAGAAAACTAATCTATAACTTGTTCAAGGAATAAAATTTACACCATTTTTTTCCCATCAAGAGTGAGGGTTTAAAATACGGCATTACTGTCCGGTTCGGAAGGTGGTTAATTAATCTTTAAAAAAAATACCAGCTGTGGCCCACGGTTTCACTCGCGTAGACTTTTAGTGTTATTATACTACGTTTTATGACACGTTCCACGGGAACGGGATAAAAAGTGTAATTCCTCCAAAAATGTCATTCTCCTGGTTCTTAGCAACCACCCCACAAATTTTCAGCCAAATGGGCTCGGCCGTTCTTGAGTCATAAATAGTATAACTAACACGACTTTCCTTTGTATTTATAGATTATAAATTATAAAAACAGAAAATAAATCAAACTATGAGAAATATGAGCCCATGGATACAATTCCAATACAATACTTCTTATTATATGTAAATGTTTAGTTTGAACTTACGTAACTTTAAATTAATACCCAATACTAGTAAATAGAGAAAGGTGCAAACTTTAATACACTAACTACTGCGAAAGTCTTACTTTATGCCATTATAAAACTTATTTCGGGAGCTTAACGACTTTATATGCGAGGGAACAATAGGTCGCGTTAATTTTATACGAGGCCGAGACAGCAATGTAACGGTATCGTAAACTATACGTGCCCTTTGTGGGGTTAAGGACCTAATTTATATTTTGAATGTGCTGTCACATATCTTCACATTAAGTTGGATTGTTAAAAAGATAAAGTGGGTGAGATGAACGCGAAAATGCATTTTTTATTCGGGTAACTCTGTACACAGATAACACCGTAGTTTATTTTCAAGCATTTTTTTAACTTGCATGTACGTATGTTTGTCCGGTTAGAATTTTGCAACTGCAATTAAATTGATTAAATTTGGACAACAATGCATGCTTAGCTCTTTGACTTCATTCTAATTTCCAATATGGCGGAACATCCAAGATGGCGGACGCTACTCCGCATTGTATTGCAGATTGTATTATCAAATGAATAATGGCTTAGTGAGTAGAACACGAATAATTTAGTTTTTCATTAATTGATATGTAATTTTCATAAAAGCTTGTATTAAAAAAAATTGAAATGGCCTTTTAATTTAATACGATGAATTACGAATTTGAAGACATTTTCATTTTTTTCATTGCATGCGTGGGTTTTTTTTTAAATTAGGTGAATATAGCCGCGTTAATTGATATATAAATACATAGAAATTAAGGTTCAATTTCGTTTCTTTAAAATCGACACTCGACGCCGAGTGCGACGCCGAGAAACCTTAGTGAATAACGCTGCTGGTGTTAATCTACATTACTATTATAAGGAGGAATGATTTGTATTTTTGTATGTTTATAATGAATAAACTTAAAAATTATATCACCATTTGAATGCTAAATCTATTAAATCTCCATAGTTAATGTTAATGTGTCTATGGCTCTGTCAGTGATTGGGTAGGTATCTATTTCAAGTGATATGCCACTGCTAAATTATCACTGATTAATATAGGCTATTTAATGTCGGTTCTCCTATGTGAACGGAAAATGCGCGGGTGAAACCGCGTGACGTCCGCTAGTTTAACTATAACTCAGAAGTTTAGAACTAGTGAAACAAACGTCACTCAAGTGTTTGAACTATGTAGTAGAAATGTCTGTTGAGTAAACCCTTACGAAACATAACAAAGTTTATTATGTACAATTGTAGTATTTCGCGAACATTCAACATTTCATTCGGTGTGGGAACGATGACGTCATTTCTATTTCAGATCAAATTATACACGATGAATATATTAGTGTATCGGAGCGAGATAGAGTAATATTTATGTAGGGTGTGAGAGTGATGGTTGAAGTTCGCTTTCGTCGGAATGTTAAGTGAGTTAAATCTCCGAATAGAAGGTGGTTGCCAAGTCAGCACCGAGATGCTGACTCCTATGCTTGCTATGATAATGAAGTTGGGACCCTCCACTTGCGTAGGGCTGACACGACGAGAAAAACAATTCCAGGGTTGGGAATAAAAACGACAAATTCAAAATTATTATGTATTTAGGGCATTGTGACCGCGTGGATCGAGTACTTGACTGCAACGTTTATTTAATAACAAGAAATCTTAAGTTTGTAATGAAAAACATTACGGTGAATCTTTTATACGTCTAATAAGAAATCAACGACGAAAAATGGGTGCTGATACACCTCAAATTATCCCTTTTTAAAAGAAGGCGTCATACTTTTCAAGACATACTATCTTACGAACCGGCGGACTGTTTAAAAAGAATAATAATTATATAATATCTTCCCGACACCACGCCAAGAATACTACAGGTCTGTGCGTTGGTATAAAGTCAGTCAGTCAGTGAAGACATTTACTATATATAAATATAAAGACTAGCTGTACCCCGCGATTTCATCCGCTCAGACTTAATTTCATGGGTGACCTGAGAAAAGTAGCCGGAATTACTCCTTGTCACATTAGCTATGTGCCAGTGAAAGTTTTGTTACAATTGGTCCAGCTTTTACAGAGATTAGGCGGAACAAATAAACCAATAGACAGACAAGAAGGGAAAAAAAATTGTCATTTCAATTATAGTTAGTGAATACAGTCCACTGTATACTTATTAAAAACATGAGCTGTCAAAATGAGTTGTGACAAATAAATGAATTCTTGAGAAAAATTTGCATGAATTATTACATATTCTATTAGTTTAGAAAAAGCATTATTACAACTAAACATTATTATTATTTATCTGTATGTATGTATAGATTGAATTGAATATTATGACAAATAAAAAAAATTATAATAAAATAGTAATGAGTAAATTTGGCACCAGCCCTATAGCCCTCGCCCTCTATACAAAACACTTGGTTATCGCGAGCGATGATCTAAATGTAAGGGTCCGACTGTTCGCCGTGATTACGGACGCCTCAGGACACGCGATTGTCTGATAACAACGGGCTTACAAACTGGGTTATTGGTTTACTTGACTTATGTTGTCAAGTGTTTGCGCAAGTGGATTTTTCCTAAACTGTTACTTTCTTATTACAAAACTATCTGTGTTTTGCGTAGAATTAATTTCATAGTTGAAACGGAACTTTAATGGTTTTCTACACTGATATTATAAAGAGGAAATATTTGATTGTTTTTTTGTTTGCTCAATGCAAGGCTCCGAAACTAATTGACCAATTTGAAAAATTCTTTCAGCATTGGACAGCTATATTATCAGCGAGTAACATAGGATATATTTTTTACACCCATCGGAATGGGAACGCTGACGTCAAAATAGCTTAAGTTACTCCTTTAGCCATCTGCCAATGAGAGTCCCGTCAGTCCAGACGTCCAGATAGAGAATCTTTTTAAATTGGTTTTTCTATTTCAGTGACGTGTATACTTCAATATGCATTTAGTGAAGCTGTTATTATCACAGGCAGACAATTCTATTTTATGTATATGTATAGATGGTTTAAGCCAAGACCAAAGCTGGACTGAAGTATGTCCGACCCCTTAAAAAAATAATGAACAATAAATCCGAAAAAAAACAAGTGTTTTTTTGGTGTAATTCGATGGAATCACAACCTGTTACGTTAGCACCTAATAATTAACGATGAATTCTTCTCAGTAAAATCAACTATCAGAACCTGTCGGTATCATGTATAATCCTGTATAATTATGTCATTCTGACGATTTGAAAGTACTTTGTAAAAAGTTAAATCGAATAAAGATATTTTTGACTTTGACTTTGAATTTGAAAGATTAATGTTTTAACACTTCTCTCCCAACCCCTTCAGCTTATTGCCTACGCCTTTCTCAATCGGTACATCTCTCATACGTCCAATAATTCCATCATACCCACTTAAAATAACAATATCTGGTTGACCGAGCTGTGCTCGCTTTCTTCTTCACAAAAAAAACGGAAAAAGCGGTACCGGGGTACGCTAGTTTCGTTATCGCCCCGTAAGCTGGACGCCTCACCTTTGAGCTACCATAACTAGACAGATGTCGGCGAAATTTGCTGTCTTATTGTAATGATATTTTATGTGTTTTCCGGTGCCTGAAAACATGGTCAAAACTTAGCTAGATCTATTTTTTGCCCCTGAAACCCCTAACTACATGCAAAATTTCATGAAAATCGTTGGAGCCGTTTCCGAGATTCCGATTATATATATACAAGAATTGCTCGTTTAGACATATAAAATACAGATGACACCATAAACCAAGTTGTTTTTTGGATAAAAATATAACGTGTCTAAATTAAGAGGCTGAAAGCTGTAATGGTCGTCAGAGATATTGAACTTAGGCGCATATACTTAGACTTAACTTTTGAAAGAGAAAACTAATTTAATATTGGATACCGGCGGGTGGCCATATTGAATATTTAGTGCTGTAACTTTTACGAGCTTATCTAAGGAACATTGATGGAATTACATACATATTTATTGGAATATTACGACATGCCGTATTGGTGTTCCGCTCCGTATTTTTATATAACTTTTATTGAAGTAATGGTATGAAGGAATTAGAATAGCTATATTCATCAGGGCTTAGACTTAGAAGGCTTGTGGTACATATCAATTTAATATACAAATATTATAAAGAAGAAGGATTAGTATGTCAGTATGTTTACATTGAATAAGCTCCGAAACTACTGGGCTGATTAGAAAAATAGTTTCAGCAATGGATAGCTACATTATCAGCGAGTAACATAGGCTATATTTTATAACCGTACTCACACGGACGAGAGCTACGCGGGTGAAACCGCGTTACATCTGCTAGTTTAAAAAAGCTGAAAGATATTTTTAATCTTTTGTAATACTTTAATTTATTTTTGTAGTAAAATATAGTTGTTAGAGGTTACAAGAGGTTCGATGCTTATTGGATGACTGGCGGACGTCACGTGGTATCACCCACGTAGTTCCCGTTTCCGTGGGAGTACGGGGATAAAATGTCACCTATTTAACTCGCTGATGATGAAGCTATCCATTGCTAAAAGTATTTTCAAGGTCCAGTACTTTTTAAGTCAATTCTTTACAAATATACTTACGTACAAATCTTTCCTGTTCATGATATTAGTATAGATATAGATATGTGGAACAGGCCAGCGCTCAAGACTTATGACGGCGACCTGCTTTTCACCAAAGCTGGTTAGGTGTCAATGCTATAGATGGTAAGTCCATCGATTTCTCAGGCACTATACATTAGACGTGGAATTAAATCTCAGACATAGTCCACTCTGGATTGTTGGTAATGGAATGAAAATAATTTATTCACTTTAGGCCCTGGTGGGGAATTGACCACCGGTTTGGAAACTAGCCGGGTGAGAAGAAACTCAGTTGGCATCAGGTACATTTCATTACATAGTAAAATATGATTAATTACAATTAAATTCATATATAAATATTCACAATAGTGAAAATTGTATCAGCATGCATAATAATTAAAATGTATTATTTAGGTACTGATAAATACTTCCTTATTCTTAGTTAGGTAAGTACATATATATATTTACTTTGCGTTACCTAAGGATTAGTAATCAACTTAAGTAAGTCGAAGTGAAATTTTCGTTGACAAAATCAATTTGTAAATCTAATCAAAGACATCCACCAACTTTTTGGAAGTTTGTGTTAACATTATGAAATTTTATCAAATAATTTACTTATCTCTCCATCATTTCAAAAGCCCTTATTCCCGGTCCTTAGTTCCTTTTAAACTAATAAACCTACATTTACAATTTGATAATATTTACTGTATTAGATCAATTTCGTTAGACTGACTTTAGATATTAAAATATCTTTCATTCGTTCGGGCGGTCGCTGTTTATTGCTACTGACCTTTATGAATATGTTCTGCAATGTTGCCCTATTAAATATTTATCATCTTTACTTTTGATAATGCCTAAGTATCTAAGCGTTTCTCAACGCAAAGTAATCGATTATCTTGAGAGGGTTGTAAAGAACATAGTGTAATATTATGTCAAGTTGCACGCTCAAAGGTTCAAGTCTGTGGAGATTGCGACCGATCTACGCAATTACCACGAAGTTCCGCTAATTGGGATGCACAGGAACTTGGTGTCATCGAAGTTAGCTTCACACAGAGCAGTTAACATTTTGGTAAATGACGGGGTAGGGGTATTCCATTTTTGAATAATACATAGGATATTACGATGTTTTAAACTTAAAAAAAAATTAGCAGCTGTCTTTATCGCCAGAAAGGCCGAAACGCAAAATTTTTAATTTAATTTTTTTTAAGTAAATGTTTTTTTTTCGTTTTGACATTTGGCTAGCCGTGTAAACACAACATTATTGTCAATATTCACAATATTATTTAAAATACCGCAATACGGGCCGCACACACTCAGTATTATTGTGAATAAAGCACTTTATTGACAATATTATTGCGTGCCTGCAAGCCTTTGTGGAAATAATTTTTTTTTAATAGTTTTAATTTCTCTATAAATTTTCACTATATAATCGATGTTATGAATAGATTAACATTATGTCAATCTCGTTAAGGTTCAAATTCCCATGCATTGAACAAAGACAGGCAACCGAAAGTGTGTCGGCACATTATACCAAGCAGCAGGCAAATTGTTTCCGTTCGCGTCAATTTGTCGAATGTATAATGTTACAATCAACCCGTGTTGTCGCACAATTTTACACACTGATTAGGGATGAATATCTTGTCTCAAAGGGAGGCTTTTAATGAGGGCATTGATAGGGTTTTGGACTTTTCAAAGTTAAGGTCTCTCATGGTATGGCACACGATACCGTACCATACCATGACCGTGCTAACTACATATAAGTCAAAATTATATTATTATTATTTAAAAGTGAAGCAAATTATTTATTCAGTTTGTCCTGGTAAGGCACTTATGAATGTCGAAGAATTGACCACCGGTTCGGAAAATAGCCTTCTGAGAAGAACCGGCAAGAAACTCAGCTGGCATCATGTCATGACATATAATATTAATAACAGTTATAAAAAAATATAAATAATTATTTTCAATCTTTTGTTATAAGTACTATGATACTACGCCAAATAGACCGTTCCTTAACCGACAGCACCGTCACGTGTCATGCACGGAGCGTCAATAATTGGTAAGGAGAATATTTCTGGTCATTATACCGGTTGCTTAAAGGGCTTATAACACGGTTGATCCGTTACCGTGGGCAAGGTAGACCGTGTCGTGTCTAATACAGTCCAACCACGGATATGGTTTAGGGGGCAGATACCTTAAGTCTGTAGCTAAAACCACGAGATGTTGTTAACTATGTAGAATATTACTTTATGTAGAATATACTTAAAGATGATTTATGGTGGAATACGATTCAAATAAATGTGTTTTTGTATATCATATACAAACCAGTGGAGTATTTTCCGTGTAGAAACATACCTGAAACAAATAAGATAATAATGATTAAATATTAATTAAACAACATTGAGCATTATCTCCTATATCTATAAATACATTCACACACACATATATATACAGATAAGTAAAGTTGAAGTGCATATTTGTAATTCCAAAATAATGAAAGTATATATGGCACAGACACGAAAAAACAAGTTTTTAAATTTCCTGTCTGTCTGTTTGTTCCGGCTAATCTACGAATCGGCTGGAACGATTTTAACGGGACTTTCACTGGCAGATAGCTAACTTTACAAGGATAAACTTTTATTACAAAATCATTAGGGTTCCGCCGGTCACCTATGAATTTAGCTCTACAGGTTCGATTTCAATAATAGTTTTGTGCAAAGTGCATTTACATTTTCTAGATACCTATGTTTTAAACATAGATTTTAAGACCATAATTTCATAGTAATAAATACGTCCTAAATCTATTCCTGGTAATGAACAGTACCAAATAAGGATAAGAATCATCTCAAAACGTCCTGCTTGGACGTTTTCATTTTAAGCGCAATTATGTCATATCTGCCTTGTGCTATCAGAGGGTCAACTAAGCAGCGCGTATTAAGAACTTCTTAGATTTGACGTTTAATTTTACGTTACCAAAATGAAACGTCGAAGCTCAGGAGTTCTTAATATGGTCTGGTTAAGCCGATAATAGTAGGCCCTCAGGTACGTAGTCATAAAATCATAGCACGATCGATGTCACAGATTAAACCTAGTATTCTCTCTCTAGTCGTTCCCTCATGACTGAGGATCGTGGTCATCAACGAGAGGTCCACACTTGGAGTGAACTATTTGTTTCCATCGGCTTCTGTCCATCGCAGCCCTGATGACGGAGCTAAACCTCGGGGACCTAGAGTCTTTTATTTGGTCGGTCCATCTGGTAGGAAACCGGCCTCGGGCTCGTTTGCCATTTGTGTTTCCAACTACGATCAATTTCTCCAGACTCTCATTACCCCTTCGCATTATGTGGCCAAAATACGAAAGTATTCGTTGGTGGCATATCGTGTAAACCTAGTATTAAAGTAAGATAAATCTGAAAATGAAAGACTGAGACTTATTATGGACCTACCTTTCGCTACCTTATTTCAATTTGAACGCGCCATTGATTACAGATGCCGGGGGCGACTCTGCACTCTCCACGATAGACAGAGATGGATAGACGCAACATGACACGGGTGTGACAGAGACAAAGTGTATTTTTCTATGAAAAGGCGAAAATATCGAAAAAAGTTATCGCATCAAAGTCGGCATGCCCGTAAAGGTCTCATTAAAAGCGCTTTGTGAAGGAATTCGTTCCAATTTATGAGGTAGTCAGCGGGAGATTGTTCGGAAAGTAAATAGAGACATTTTGTATTGTTTAAAACGAGAGGTGAAACGCTTTGCAAGGCGTTGGTATTTAACATGATTTGATATTGAATTTATTACTCACTAAAGAGCCGCGGTGGCGAAGTGGCTTATAGTGTTATCGCTTTCCAGGCCAGTGACGTAAGTTGTAATCCCACCGGTCTGTAGTACTGACTATGTCTAATAACTTAAATAATGTTATGGTAAGATCGTAGGATCTTATGTCTCGGACATTCAAAAACGTATGTATAGTGTCTGAGAATATATCGTTATATTCACAATCGGTCACGTTGCTACTTGATCATCTTCCGTGAATAGCTGATGCTACAACACCCCTACCTACCCCTTTGGGGATGATTTACTTGTTATATTATTATTTTATGTAAATAAAAAACTAGCTACGACTATATAAGAATATTACATTCCAATAATACACCGGGGAACTCGTTATGCCCTTTACTTCTTTCTTTCAAAACTTTCTTTAAAAAAAACATTTTGCTTACGCCATACCAGAAGGTTCCCGGAAGAGGTAAGCAGAGGTGTTTTAACAACAACACCCACATCTCACTGAATATGATTAAGTGCCAACGTGACAGAGGGTGAGCCCATCGCCGTCTCAGCCACTATACATACGTCTTTAAATCACTTCTCAAACATATGCAGATTTCCTCACGATGTTTTTCTTCACCATACGTTTTTAGAAAACCCCATTGGTACAGGCCCCGCTGGGTTTCGAACCCTGAGACCACCACGGCACTATCAAACGACGATATCCTACGTAACCATGAGCAAAGTCATATTGTAAGAGCTACACAGTCTTCAAATAAACAGCCGCATAGAAAAACCTTGAACAATATGTAAATGCTTTGCGTTCACAGGTCATAGAGTTCACAAAACACCTTCGTCAAAGCATCTCCACGTGTCGCCTGTCATCTGTCAATGGCGCAGCTCAGGGATTTACTTTTAAAACATATCATTATTTTTTTCTATGTACGTCGTGTGTCGTGTGAGCAAAAATGTACTTATTTCGCGCTCCGCTGGTTTGAAAATGTGAGATCAGCGTGGAAGATGCGCGGTGGAACTTACGTTGGTTTACTCGTGGAGCGTACTAACTGACTCGAATCATATTCTTTTGAGGCGTTAATAGGTTTTACACCTACGAGTACAGGTTACATAATAACAAATATTAATATGAATAAATATTAAATGAGCCGTGGTGGCCTTGAGGTTTGAGCAGTCGCCTGCTACGCAAGCGACGCAAGTTCGAATCCCAGCGGAGCCTAGAAATTGAGTTTTTCTAAAAAACTTATGTACAGTGATTTCAAACCACGTACTTCACGGTGAAGGAAAACATCGTGAGGAAACCTGCATATTTCTGAGAAGTAATTCAATGACGTATGTAAAGTGTCTGAGACGGCGATGGACTCACCATCTGTCACGTTGGCACTTAATCATCTTCGGTAAAAAGTGGGTGTTGTGATTACAACACCTCTGCCTACCCCTTCGGGGAATACAGGCGTGAGCATATGTATGTAAATATGAATATCTTACTTTTCTTCCAGTTTACGTTTACATATTTTTGCCGTTATGCCTATGTAATTTCATCGTCTTTATAGGACCTATCTCCCTGCCTAAGTTTTATAATGATCGACTTAGCTGTAAAAACACACAAAATTTCATTCAAATCGGTCCAGCCGCTTCGGAGGAGGTTGGTAACAAACACCACGACATGGGAATTTATATGCTAGCTATGAATATATATAGATCTATTGCCATTTTAAAATCAATTTAAAACGTAGTGGCTTATAGTAAAGTAGTGCGAGAGGGAAATAAAATACACCGGTACATATGATAATTCGTCATCACAGTACCTTACACACAGACAAAGAGCACATATTAATTCGCCATTCACCACACATGTGAGTACTGAGCGATGCACGTGTGTGGATCACACTCAATATCTGGCCTCCCAAGTTTACGGTCACTGATTTTTATTCGAGCGGTGTGAAATAAAACAACGCGTACTATGGGTAGTCTCTGCCGTAGTGCAAACACCAGCTCAGTATGCTAATTCTGCACGTGATGTCAAAAGCGGCGCGTGAAACGTCAACATTGACGCTTCATGTGTTTTTCCGCTGGTCGAATATATTGGGTTTACCTCTAAAGCTGATTGAGCTCACTGACATAGCGTTAGTTGATAGGGTAGACTGGTCGCGCATTGTTTCTACGATAGTATATTTACAGCTTAAAGAGAAAATAGAGGCTTTTGAATGTGAGTAAAATAATCAATTGGATTCTTTGTTTCAAAGGCGGCAAGCAAGCATACAGCTTGATGGTAAGCAATTGCAGTCAATGAGCGCGAAATCATCGTAAAGAAACCATGTATATAAAAATGAGAAGTAATTCAAAGACGTATGTATAGTCCATTAGACGGCGATGGACTCATCCCCTGTCGCGTTGACACCTAATAATATTCGGTGAAATATAGGTGTTGTTGTTACACGTTTCTAACACCTTCGTGATGGCATATTTATTTTATTGTATAGTCAAAAATTCAAATTTCTATGAAAGCGAACTTCAAAGAAGTTGCTTGGTCTCAAAAGACGTAAGTACTTTGTAATTCATCTACTGTTTAAAGTTTAACTTTGTCTCCAATCCTAAGGCTATTGCGTGTGTTAGGTGCGAAAGTTGCGCGACAGTTGCGTGCGATCGCAAATCGTTGGAATTCATTGCGCGCTCCGGATATATTGTGAAGCACTTTATTGGACTCCACTCGATTGTGATTTCAAAAGACATTTTATGTGTTAGTGGCCTTATCAGATTCCGGGATGGTAGTAACTAGGAACTTATCCGTTTATAGTTCGTGTGATTTAAATACGCTTAAATGAATTTATTATTTATCTTTTCAAGAGAAAATGCTATGTCAAGATCATCTTATACCTTTTAACGAACAATTCTTGTATATATATATGAAATTTTGGGTGTAGGGGGCTTCAGAGACAAAAAAAATATCTAGCTAGGTTTCTTTTTAGGAAAATAATGTTTTGACCATGTTTTCAGGCACAGAAAAACTCATAAGATATCATTACGATACGACAGTAAATTTCGCCGACATCTGTCAAAATACGATAGCTCAGAGTGCCGTATAGTAAGCTGCCAGCTTACGGGGCGATAACGAAGTTAGAGTACCTCGGTTCGAGTCTGACGTTCACCGTGTGGTGTCTCATTTTAAGCTTTACTAACAATACGCCAGGGTTGATAATTTCGTAGAATCATCGATGTGAGTGTGTAATTTTCAAACAATTTGTTCTTAGATTCCGTACTGCAGTAAGATTATGTATACTGGTCTAATTACGAGATAAAACAATCATTTAAGCAACTATACCGTGCTAGGACTACGTTTAAACATAAGACCTGGGTTTGACCTTAGCCCTCTCAAGCTATCTTTACTCGTAAACCCGTAACAATATCGTAAACGTTACGTCACCATTAATTTGCGAGCTCTCAGTGAAATAATATGTCTGTGCGTTCTCCAGTGTCAAAGGACTGGCTCGTCGTCTTACCGCAACGTTACTCGCCGTGTTTGTTTGTTATTAAGTCTTGTGATGTTTGCGTTAATTGTTATGTTAAGCTTGTTTGATGGCGGCGGTTGGGTTACGTTGAGCAAGGTCAGTTCTCAACCGACTATAGTAAAAGTAGGTTCTATTTTGTTGAAAACTACTTCATACAATTTAATCTTTTTTTATTCGTAAAAAAATGTATGTTGTCACCTGCTTTTTCTTTTCATTCTCGATATTATAACTCGATATATATTTACGACAACGAAAGAAATTTATAGAGCGAATGTGACCGGAAGTGTCGGTAAAGGGCGTCCAAGGAAGAACTACTATGACCAAATTAATAGTATTTTTGTGAAAGGTCAAATTCTCAACTCGTAACCGAAGAAAGTGTATGAAGAGATGCATGAATGTGGATGAAGCGAAAGAAGTATGTAAGGATCGTAGCATGTGGCAAACGGTGGTCTCTGCCTACCCCATGGGATACAGACGTGAACATATGTATGTATGTATGATATATACTATTTTTACTAACTGTGACTCGCGTCACCCATGTAGACTAAAGGCCCGCGGAACCCTTCTAACTAAAAGTAGCCTTAGTTTACTCTTTGTAACATTAGCTATCTGCCAGTGAAAGTCCCGTTAAAATCGGTCCTGCCGTTTCAGAGATTACCCGGAACAAACAGACACACAGACGGACAGGAAGACAAAAAGTTTTTTTTTGTAAATTTGTCTTTTTTTTGGTTAGTTCCGTTACTTTCATATGCATTTAGTGAAAAGCACTTATTTTGGAATAACAGACACTTCAATATTATTTATCTGTATATCGATGTATAGATTATAAGTTCACTTTAAAGCTATCATCTATATATAAGTATATTGTTTTTGTAATGTAAACGTAAATAAATGTAACCACAGTCCGTTGATGCCTGTCATACAATGAGCGCTTACCAAAATACTTGCTTTACTCGCCGATAAGCGACTAACTATGAGAAAATGAATTTCAGCTTAAGCCGTGGTAATGCACTCATAAACGTTGACGAACTGATCATTGGTTCGTAAACTAGCCGTCTACGTAGAGCGTGAGTTAATCAATGTTACATTAACGTTCCACTAAACATCAATCTAAAAGAAAATAAGCTTAAAACTCTCTAACAAAGACCCGATACCTAATAAAGCGGAGAGATTCAATATTCACCGAATTCTTCTAGCGAAACTAAAGCTATATTGTCGATCCCATCTGAGAACTTAAGCGACCACCTGGGACTCGACTATACACGTTAAGGAGACAACGAATGGAGATTATTGAGGTCTGTGGACTATGGAGTTGTTAACCATGTCGCCCTGACTATAAATGGACATCGCGGATAAGATTAGGGTGAATATTAGTATTGCAAATAGCGATTTTTAAACAATCAAATCAATCGGAATCGGTCAAATTTACCATCGAGTCAACCATCGACATGCAGTGGCGATGAAACAATTAATGAAAAAAATTTTGCTTTAACTGGCTGGAATTTGCCATGCTCACAAATATTTGCAATATTTTAGTTATTATATTTGACAATTGAGCATTTGAATTGTGTCCATGGGCTTATGAGATATAAATACTGTATGTTTTTAAAAGAGTAATTGCTGAGTTTCTTGCCGGGTTCTTCTCAACAAAAGCAACCTTCCGAACCCGGTGGTAGCATTTATAATCATGTATAATGTATTTTGTATCTTTCTGACGATTTGAAAGTACTTTGTAAGAAGTCTAATCAAATAAAGATATTTTGAATTTTGAATTTTGAACAATCGATATACTTTTCGATAGTTTTTATGCAAGCGACTGGTGCGAGTGGCACTGAATCTAGTAGTATGGAACCGGCTGAAGCGATGCATAGCGCCGAGATCGCGATGGCACGCGACTCGGACTCGCTACCATCGGCACGTATCATATTCGCAACCATTATGTGATGCTGTCAAATCACCTGATAACTAAGCCTACTATATGTCAAGATAAATCTGCAATCTCTCAGTAATCTTCAAAATCGCTTTAAATATCTGCCGATGTCTCCACATTTACGCGAAATAGAAAGGCAACAGTAGGACAGTTTCCTACATTGTCCGAGAATGACGTCGGTGATTTCCAGCAGTAGTAGAGACGGAGAGACGCTCGTAAGTATGGTATGTAACAATATTAACACCGTGAACAAATTCTCATAATAATCACCTTGACCTGTTTTTATATTGTCGGGCCCAACACTTGAATACACGAAGCAACTGCCACGTGACCATCGAAACTTCTTTTAAAAGGAAAATTGGTAATTTGGGCTATACCAGCTGTCAGACTTTCTAAGGCTTCTAACTGTCCATTCATTGTCAAATATGATCTGCTAATGATGTTACTGCTGCCGTGGTGTTGTTGGGGTTTGAGCAGTCGCCTGCTACGCAAGCGAAGCAAGTTCGGATCCCAGCGGGGCTTGTACCAATGAGTTTTATAAAAAGTTAGGTACAGTGATTTTCACACCATTTGCTTTACGGTGCAGGAAAACATCGTGAGGAAACCTGCATATATCTGAAAAGTAATTCAAAGACGTATGTATAATGTCTGAGACGGTGATAGACTCACCATCTGTCACGTTGGCACTTAATAATCTTCGGTGAAATGTGGGGGTTGTGATTACAACACCTCTGCCTACCCCTTCGGGGAATACAGACATGAGTATATGTATGTAATTATGCTACTTAACGTGCTCCCCAAGGGAAGTTAAGGTTACCACACAATTTACTTCTGGTCTATACTGATGGAATGATATGTATTTACAATTGTAAAGCTTCAAGAGCTGGCCATCTGTAAGTATATATTTTGTGCTCTCAATCCCCCGCGTCACCTGATCGCAGGAGCTCGTTGGATCTGAAGCCGTGCGTGAAAAGGTCGGACCGCGACATCTCGTCCCATAATATGGGACAGACGTGGTATATAAATAGATTTGGACTTATTGAGTGCTTTCATCCTATGTCTCTATTCGTCCGGATGACTTTGTCAACTGGCTGAACATAACTGGTTTGTGGCTTCGGTATCTATCGGAATGGAGATATAGATTTTCAATCATAGGTACGTCATGTATCGATTGAAGTGTAGTTATGTTATATATGATATACAGTACGAGAAAGCTAAATATTTTTATCTTTATTTTATCTATCTTTTTGCAAATTGTGGCGTTCTGTGACCACTCCAGACCAATATCCATAATATCAAACAAGAGTTTGATAATTAATATTGTTTAATGTGATGCTTTTTGAGCCTTGCTGCGTCCCATGAAAACTTCTATACAGATAGCTTTTTATATTTTTTTATTTATATATTTATTAAAATTGTAGTGTCTGTTTGTAATTCCAAAATTACAGCTTTTCACCTAATCCATATACCGATACAGACATATTTTATTTTTTTATTTTTTATTTAGAGCCCGATGTGTCCCACTGCTGGGCAAAGGCCTCCCTTCCCTCTTTCCAACTGACATAGAAAAACCAATTTTTTTTCTATTTCTGTCTGTCTGTCTGTCTGTTCCGGCTTATCTCCAAAATGGCTGGACTGATTGTAACGGAATTTTCCCTGGCAGGTAACTGATGTTTTGAGAAGTAACTATGGAAACTATTATCAAAAAATCATTAGGGTACCGCGGGCCACTAATGAAATTTAATCTACGCGGGGCGCAGCTAGTGTTACTTATAAGTTTCTTTGATTTGTTTAATTAGTGAACCCTTCCTCTGGAAGGACGTCATGTGGTACAAATTATAAGACATGATCATAGTTACATCAAATGAAACGAGGACTTTATTAGATATTGCTTAGACCAAATGGTCTATATAATTATAACATTTTAAAATGAAATGCAAAATATTTCGTTAAAAGGAGATATATTCACGTATTTCATTAAGCTGTAACATTCGACGAACCAAAATCGTGGAGCATTTTCCGCCGAAGCGTCCTCTAAACAATACGCCACGCTCCGTATATTATGTAACATGGAACCCGAGAAAATTCGTCACATAATCGAATGTACGCTCTCAGAGGGCACCTCTAGCGAACCAATTTGCATCGCTAGGGGGCGCCATCCACCCCAGACCTCTTGTTCAATATTTTACGTGGTTCAAATACAGGTGCAAATGGACAAAAAACCAGGTTCGTTACATTTTCTTGAGATTTGACGAGCTAAAATATGGATAAGTTATTACTTATTAAAGCACATCTCTCAAATTTTATGTGTGTGTGTACGGAACCTGTTTACGCCGTATATTATGAACCGTAAATGTATATTACAAAGATCCGATAATGCCGTGCGAATGTTTTTTTATACGTGGAATAGTAAAATGCGATACTAGGATAAGATTGCAAGCATATTTTTATTTTCCACTGCATTAATCTACTTCAATACAATTCCCCTAATAGAATTTGTTGGCATATAAACACAATTTTCAATTCATAAATTAGTAATAACTGCCCTGGACTTCATCCGTGTGCATGCAGTATAATTTCTTCATGATTTTACTTACGAGATTTTATAAACGGTTTGCTTGTTTGAATACAAGAATAGATAAGTAATTAATTTAGCTAGTCAAGGTGTCATTCAATACAATTGAATTCCACAAAATCACCTCAAAATATATGTAAGACCATTTTATTCCTAGAAAACGTTGTGAAAAATGTAGGATATTGATACGGCAAACGTTGGGTGCATACTTGCTTCCCGTAGATTGATATTTGATCCCTAAACTCAAGGCGTGAGCGAGCCTTCCTTTTAGATAGGGATCACGTTGAGTTAGCCTGGATATGCCATGCAGGTGCTCAAGCTTTCCTCAAGAGATACAATATTGATGTGTCCGCTTTTACTCTAGAATTCCATAATGTAATGTTCTTGAATATACTAGTAGGAATTGGCAATAACAGGGTTCAAACTAAATCTGTATGAAAATTCATCTGAATCACTTCTGCTGAGAAGCTAGACTATATGTTATTATCATCTTGTTATTTTGCAAGGAGCATTAAATCCAAGGCAGCTTAGTCGATTTCGGATTAAAATCCAACCATAGGGAAGTGTGACATAGACTATTTGTCACAACAAGTATTTTTTTATGTTCTTTCACTTGTTTGCAATGAATTCTAGCAAAATTAAAGAGTTAATGTCAATAGAACCGGGCATATCTAGTTCTATGTAATGGAGATAATATTACAAAGAGGCACACCATCCCATGCTAATAAAATTCTATGCCCTTTTAATTAAGGCCATAAAATATGTATTTAGTTCGTCCTGTGATGGGCAGACATTAGACAATGAGAACTGTTACAGCAATATGATTTATGGAGTAATTTGATTTATGACCAGCTTTACGTGGACTCGGTAATGTTGTTTGGGTAATGATGGCGACACTTGGTTGTTATACCTACTACGAAAAACGAGGTTTTGTGACAGACGTGTCAATGTTAAAGACATCACTATTTTGGAAAATTTTGCTCTCTAGCACCTATAGTTTATTTATAGATACAATTCTAGGATGTGAAAGTGTCGGTTATAATAATCATAATTAGCCTAAGATTGAAATCCATATAAATTTGAAAAATAGAATAACATAGAACATTTTATAAATAGAGCAATAATCTATGCGGTAAATAACTAAAGCTTTTTAGTATTTCATGTAACGTGAGCTTATTCGCTATGACGAAAGTCACTTAAAACCACAACCCGAATGCCAGTCGATCTCAACATTTTAATTAACATTTCCTTTTTAATGCGCTTCGAAACCAACAAAAAGCAGCAAATAACCTGACACTTAATTGCGCAATAAAGTCAGTGACAAAATATACGTATCGTTGTGTAAATTGTACGAATTATGGTCCTTAAATTACTGGGGAGCAAACAGGGTGCGGACTAAAGGGCGAGGCAAATATTGGCCGCGCACACACCAACTGGCTTTCATTAACTTATCCCACTGCAAAAACACTGGATTCGTTATTGCATATGTAATATGTACTTTAAACGAAAAATCACTGTGTACAGGGCACAATGTGAGGTTTCATGATATACGGTTCGTCGTGCTGTAAGCGACTTTAAATATTAGGACATCGTTACAATGCGGTTAAGCAAAATATAATACGGGCTTTCTTCGTATTTCCACTCTCATGTGACCCGTTATATTTTAAAACCAAATATTCCAGTTTGATAGTTCTTTCAAAACCTATATGTCAACATCAAAGCACCATATATACTGATTTGGATTTAAAAGGTATACTACATACAAAGTGTATTTAAAAATATCTATCAAATACACACATTATTGCACCCGGTTCACGCTCGGGCGCACAGTACAAATACTTGTATTCAATGAGTTGGAACCATTTCAATATTGGATTACCACTGTCATGTTTTCAATGCGTTGAAATTGTTTTAGCGGATATTGAAGCTTTGTGGTTTATTTGATGAAAATAAATGAGGTTCAACCAAATATAAAGAATAACCGTCCAAACAACACAATAATTAAATATATAAATGATGTTGAGGTTTGAGCAGTCGCCTGCTACGCAAGCGACGCAAGTTCGAATCCCAGCGGGTCCTGTACCAATGAGTTTTTCTAAAAAAACTTATGTACATTGATTTCACACCACGTGCTTTACGGTGAAGGAAAACATCGTGAGGAAACCTGCATATTTCTGAAAAGTAATTCAATGACGTATGTAAAGTGTCTGAGACAGCGATGGACTCACCATCTGTCACGTTGGCACTTAATCATCTTCGGTGAAAAGTGGGTGTTGTGATTACAACACCTCTGCCTACCCCTTCGGGGAATGCAGGCGTGATCATATGTATGTATATAAATGATGTATGCATATAAAAGAGTAATTACTGAGGTTCTTGTCAGTTTTGTCTTAGTAAGAGTATCTTAGTAGTTTGTCAAAATTCTAATTGAATAAAGATATTTTTGACTTTTGATACATATACTGTGGCAGTAACACAAGGATTGATCCCGTAACATCTAGCAGTCAGGCGTACTCACCAATAAAACGGTGTATTCAAAGAATTACCATACAAATTACTTAAATATATGAGGATTTGTGACGTAACTACTCCAATCATAGCGACGATTTATTTACCAAAGATGAATAGTATGATTTGAACGACGTAAGGCAAATTTCTTTTAATATTAATGTTAATATAAAAGACGTGTCAGACGAAATAGGGGAGTATTAAGTTGTGTATACACGAGCAGCTATCATAATATTTCAACTCAGTTCATTTATCAACCTGTTGCTGTGACAGATACATATTTGGATGGTAAGGTCGTTCGACGGCCTAAAATGTTTGTCACGGTATTTTTATTGGTTATTATAGCTTTTAGGCATCCTTGATTGTTTTTTTAATGGACCCAAATTATATTTTTGAGGATCATTATAAACGTATCAGCCCAGGCTTTATATACATCCAAATCAACAACTGAGACTCAACAGCATTATTTAGCTTGGTAATTTTGCTAGCCTTCTTTGTACGATCCCGAGGGATACCGCCGGCATCATACCGGTATGTTTTATATAGTTTGCCTTGTGATACAATTTTTATTAAAGATAAATATGTTTGCTAAATGTAGGCGAATTAATACGCGTTATAAAAAGCTATATCGATAGTTATCCGTGAAGTGCGAGTAAAGATATAATAAAAACAGCATTCTGAGACAATATTTTAGATAAATAACGATTGTGCAAATATAACTCACTATATCCTGAAGTGAAAAGACAACTGATAGGTTTTATATTTATTACCGATTCGCAATCGCAGTTGATTTAGCTCACGCAAGCCCCTATGGTATTATAGCTACTTAATTTTGTGCAGTGGCGAGGAAATAAAAAGCAATTATAACTTTGTCATCCCAACGCGTTATTATCTAGATCAGGCCTCAGGGAGGCCGAGATAGGGCGATTTAGTTCAATGTTTCCTTTATGTATAATTTTACTAGGTTCTTCAATCAAAGACGGAAATAATATTGTTGTTGGTAATTTTTTTATTACTTTGATTTGGGTGCTGACTTTTATCAAATAATGATGTTATTTGGTCTTAAAATTGATTAAATAATCAGTGAATTAAATAGGCTTTAGCTAAGCTCAGGTAAGTAATACATACATAGAAGTTTTGAAGAATATTATTTTCAGAAATGACATCTCGAATTCCAGTCCAAAATCTAAATTTAAGATAGTGTAGTTTACGTTGACGACATACTGTTTACGTCAATACCTTAAATAGGCCGATTCTCTAATAAGTGCGTAATGACAAACTTTTTCATTATGTCGCTGAAAAAATAGCAAACGTACCAAAACAAGGTAAACATAAACTTGGAAATACAACGTCAAAGCGACGGTGATCACTAGTTCGTTCCAATAGTCATTAACTCTGTTTATTTTGGAACCTCCATCCCCCTTTGTGTGTGGCCTCGTCCTATAAAATGTGACCAAGTTAAATTGTGCGCTTATTGATTGTTTAGGTTTAATTCGGAGTGTTTTACTTTAATCTATTGTGTTGGAATACGACTTGGAGAAGCGAAGAGTAAGCTTTTATTAAATGGACGTTTGAATGACGGTAAACAATATCAGAAGATCGACCCAGTGAAATAGGTTGCCATTTCTACAAAGAAGACTGATTAGGTTTTGTAGATTTGTCGCGATAAAGTTAATGTGTAAACAGAACCTCGTTCTTATTGAGACTGACTTTGTTTCAAATATTCACGGAGCTGACAACGCGTACCTTATATTGCGAGCATCCATTTGTTGCGGTGATCACTTTCCTTCACGTAACTCGTATCCATGTTTGGCGTTTGATTTTTATAGTATAAATAAATCTTGTATCTCATTTTAATTTTTTTAATCGAGTAAAATGTCTCCTATTGTTTTGTTATCTGTACGAGATGGAGTGTAACATGAGGTAGCATTGGTGCCATAACAGTGTAAATGGTAAGCAAATTGTTTGCGTTCAAATGTTTTGTCCGGCGTAATGTCCTGTACTGAATAGCTCGTAATATTATCTCTTTGCTTATGACATTGTGACTCGTTTCGTTATTGTTTGAGCTTTTGACCTGGAAATGAATTGGGAGATCCGGGTTTCATGTAGAATAAAGGGAATTACAACTTTAATCAGCATTATGAAAATAATATTTTTATTAAAAACAATGTTTTGACAGGAGGGTTTTGAAACATTTAGAAGATTATATTTTGCCAGATTAAAGCAAACTTGTGGTGGTGTGCAAAATAGTAAAATATAATATAGAGGAATAGATTTTCGTGTGAAATGATATTTCCACTTATAAGAAGTAAGAGAAATATATTTATGTTGCTGATACAAGGATAGTATTGATATACACCGAGATATTTGAGCTATTTTTAGTTTCGACATCTATCGACAATTAAAATATGATGTATGTGAATGAAGTGATCAATATGGATACTAAATTAAATGAAAAAAACAAACCCCCATAACCAACATCATATTGTATAAAATAAAAAGTTAATGATACGGTTAATGTGTGCCCAAAAGGCTCAACATCCATTGCCACAAAATTTACATGACACAGATTTGTTAAAACAGTATTTTTACTAAAGGTCTTTTAGCGGTGTCCATTTGAATAAAAGCTTAGTAGAAAAGGCAATAGAAGTTAAGGGTTTTATTGTCGTACAGGGAGCTATGGCAGGGTAGGTCTCGCTTTTATGCCGTTTTATGACCCCCTGGCGACAATGTTTAAGTTATGACCACAAGGTTATGTGATGAACCTTTAAAATATGCATTTAACAATGATCTTAGAGAGTGAGCGGTCAATTCAAAATAGAAATGAGTATTTTTAGACATGAGTGTTTGTGATGGAATCAGACAGAAAACACAAATAAAACCTTTTCCAAAAGGCTAAGTTTCCTAAGCGAATATATAACTAACTTATACTATTCGTGAAGCTAAATTTAAGCCAACTAGTTTGGAATCATATGATTTAACTTCAATCTCTGTCATATTTTGTGCTGTGGATTAAATAGCAGCATTGGTAATACACTGCTCTAGTTCTCATATATTTTACTATTATCAACGTAAATTCAGATTCTATCATCTATATCTATATCTTAACAGACAAATAAAATTGAAGTGTATGTTTGTAATACAGTTAACAGCTTTTCACTCCACGCATATGAAAGTGTATAGGGTACGGACATTAAAATTCCAATTTTTTTTATTTTTCTCTGTCGGTCTGCCTATCTGTCTGTCTGTTTGTTCCGGGTAATGTCTCAAACGGCTGGACCGATTCAACGGGACTTTCACTGGCAGCTTGATGATGTTTCAAGGAGTAACTTAGGCTACTTTTATTTATAAAAGATATTAGGGTTCCGCGAAGTAAAGCATGAAACTAAATCCACGCGTGAAACCGCGGGGCAATACTAGCTGTATTATATAAACTACTAGTCCTCTAACTAATATCTTGATCTGCGAGTTCGTTACTGCTTATGATTATTATGCAAGTATTACGTAACCTACATGGTTTTATAGCTGTCATAATTTATGTTTATTTCGTTAGTAAAACGCCAGTTGCTGCAATTACATTAACAGTGATGTTAAATGTCTACTCATGAGTGTGTGTCATTAGAAACCACTATTTCGTGTTTAATTAAGTTTTTAGAGGCATCGGTCTGGCGTGCTCCATGTGAGTGTATGTTAATTTACTAAGGATGCCAGGGTTGACACGCTATCGGTAATTGAATTGGGTCGGAAAATTCACGAAAGATCTAATAGTCCAAAAGTAGGCATTAACTACATATTTAAGAAAATAATGGTAGTACTTTACGATCTTTTTACGTAATTAATTAATCATATGAAAAATAACGTCGTTTAATGAATTAGCAAAAAAAATTGTTAGGAGGCATTAATTTGTCATTTTCGTCAAAGATAAAAAATATTTTTGATTGAAAACTTATTTTTGACAGGCAGTGACAGGCAGGGTTGTGTTTCTGGCTAATTCCCAGACATCCACAGCCTATACATTTTGTAAAATAAACTTTAATATATTAATTCACGCGACCTTCCCGACAACTATCTTGGATGTCGTGAGAATTCATTTGTATACCAAAACAAGATCCGTGGAGGTGGTGTTAATAAAATCATGGATGTCTGGGAATAAGTCGTTTTTAATCTAATTAATTTGTTTGTTATCTAACCATGCTAGTGCTAGCCCTATGGTTCAGTGAAACTAATTAAACACAGTACACCGTTCGACAGCGGAGGCGTGTTGGATAGTGATGTTCGCAAAATTATCGACCGCCCTGATAATTAGCGGACACCGCTTTTTATGCTTAGCTATTACTGGTTAAGTATCTCGTAAATGTAGGGCTGTCCTAAAATTTATGTACACTGACATTTAATACCACCATTGTGGGATCTAGGTAGAAGTTAAAGGTTTTAATGAAACATTTTTACTGTCGCTTGATGATCGACGCTTGTAAGGTAAATGTCATCATTTTATTTTTAATGTTATAATATATAATATAATATAACCATATAAAAAATTAGTTGTAACGTTGTTTGAAGTTGTTGCCTATGATAGTATAATATTCATTCTATACTAATATTATAAAGAGGAAAGATTTGTATGTATGTTTGTGACGAATTGGCTCAAAAAATACTGGACCGATTTGAAAATTCTTTCAGCAATCTATAGCTGCAATATTAGCAAGAAATATAGGCTTCATTTCATGGCAGATGTTAGATAGAGTAAGTGTTTTTTTTAATTGGGCACAGCTAGTCTACACTACTATTATAAAGAGGAAAGATTTGTATTTGTGTGTGTATGTGTGTAATGCATAAACTCAAAAACTAACGTTTTTTTTAATTGATTTTTTATGTCCTACCGCATACAAGTAGAACACTTGGCTCAAATCGGTGTCTCTTGGGATCGTGCTAAGAAGGCTGTCAGTATTGCCACGTTGAAAAGCAATGCTGTAAAGATATACAGATATTTTTATTATATATAGATTAGTTGTTCGATTTATTGCCACCTTTATAGCATTAAAAAGTAGGGTGAAGCATAGTAACTAAACCCACGTGATGGCGAAAATATGCATCAGCAAGAATCACCATTATACATATATATATATATATATATATATATCTTTGGAAACAAAGCTGTATCAAATCCCATTCGTCAATATTCACCGTAGTTATTACATTACCTATGTTTCGAACACCCGGCGTATCCTCTGGGATTAGGGCTGTCGCCTGTCTATTTTTAAGCCTGATTTATCATTTTTTGTTTAACTTGTAAATATAGGTATCTCAGTTATTTGTTTGGAATAAATATACGAGCCCCGCGTTTAGACCCGCGTAGAGTTAATTTCATGAGTGGTCCGCGGTAACTTAATGTTTTATAATAAACGTAACCTGAGTTAACTGAGTACACTGAAAACCAGCTCCGCTAGATTGAACTGGACTCCAGTTAGGTCTGCGGGTATAGTTGAGTTGTGGCCCTTTGATGACAATGTGCGGCAACACCCGATGTACTGGTGCGAACCACTTTGCACCATAAAAACACTTCTTATTTCTTTTGTGTATTCTTTTTTGTATATATTTTTTGTATGAGTTTTATTTGTTTTTTTGCTGCTTATTGAAATCAATAAACGTTTTATTATATTATATATTATTATATATTTATATATATATATTATATATATTATATATATTATTAGTTACTTCCTGTAACATTAGCTATCTGCCAGTGCCAAAGTCCCTTCAAAATCAGTATAGCAGTTTCGAAGATTAGCCGGAAAAAAACAGACAGAGATAAAGTTCTACACTTGGTTTTTTCATGTGACATACATACACTTTCATATACATTTAGTAAAAAGTTGTTAATTTGGAATAACAAACAGACACTTCAGTTCTATTTTATCAGTAAAGATAACAAAGTTTGTAAGTTTATGGTTATTTTTGAACGAAATGTTTGAAGTGCAAAAAATAACGTATTTTTATCAACATGCCTGAAGTACTTAATAAGATTTGCGACGCTGTCGGTCGGCCGGCTAATTATTCAAATTTCAAATGATTTATTCTGCAAATAAGGACGTACCTACTTGGGACGATGTTTCAAGTAACATTTTTAGTGCTACGTTTTATGAAAATGTGTTGTAATTTGGTTTTAAAGCGTGTTATTGAAAAAAAGATAATATATAAGAAGAAATTATGTCCAAAATAAAGGCAGAATTCAAAAATTTGCGATGTACCTCAAGTACAGGTTAGGGAATAAAAAAACATGTTTTACGGATATTAAATAAAATATTTTGTCTTTCAATAATTAGCTTGTTCTCACCACCTGTATGGTAGCATGATTACATATTACTTTAAACCGCTTAGAGATGGAATTACGGAAAATTATTTTGGAGTTAATTAAAACAGACAGAAAAAAATATAAATATGTTTTTTTTATTATTATTATTAAGTACCACATAAATATTCATATACATTTAAGCTGTTGATATGAAATTACAAGCAGACTCTTTAATTTTATTAATATTTATTTTTTATGTCATATTACGAAAAGATAAATGCGGAATTTGAAAAAAAAACATTGATCAAAAAAAAATCCTAGTCGCCAACCCTAGAAGGTTATCTTGTTTCAAGACTATGCATATGACCGAGAGGTGAGACGACCGCACACTCAGTCTTTTCGCGTTACACCTCGTAAACTGTAAAGGGATCCTGGCAAATTTATCTTTCACGCCGTTACACCGAATAATGTTGCCAACTATTTTATTTAGCACATGCTTTCAGCTCGTGACTTCGAAAGTAACCGTGTAACATATTTATTGAGTATCGTTTGTGGATGGTTACAAGAGTAAAATAAGACCTTAGTAACGCGATGGATGGCTTTGATGGAATTGCTGAGAATCGTGAAGGAGACTAAAGGAGAAAAAAATTATGGAAAACATATTGCGACATTAGATTAAAATGAATCAAGTCTAATCATGCATGTCTGGCCAGATTGCGAATGGACCTACTGGGTAAGGCATATCCTAAACCAGAGGACTACAAGCTCTTCTCTATGAGCCGGACCTGCCGGCTTGTACAGGGAGTATTTGAGGAGTCAGGTACCGGGTAAAATATCCCATGGATTGGTCGATCCCAGTATAGCCATAACACAAGGTAAGAATCATGAATGTCATTTTTCAGGTTCAGGAGTTCGCCAACTGGTCCGATATGCCTATTGTTTTGGGACGACTTCAAAATCAAATAAGTTATTTTTTCGCAATTGATTTATGTTATCATTAGCTGTGCCTGAGCATAATATATCGGTTTAAAATTAACAAACTTTCATCCCTTATTTTATCCCCTTGGGGTAGAAGTAATCAAAATCCTTTCTTAGCGGATGCCTACGTCATAACATCTACATGCATGCCAAATTTAAGCCCGATCCGTCCTACGATAGATCACTTGCCAGTCAGTCAGTCACATTTGAGTTATATATATTTAGATTTCTTGGGTACATATAAAAATCAACTCTAAACTTTACACAATAATGTTGCTAATACCTTACCAGCGTTAATAAAGCACTAAGCCCGTTAAGCTTCTAACCCATAAATTGTTGTAACGTAGTACATGTTAATAAACATTGCGGTGAATCCTGGTGAAAGTTTCTCGGTAATTCTTTACTTATCACGTATGAGGCCTATAAATATCGCAACCTCGCATTAATCCGAGTTTAATGAGCTGGTCCTGTTTTAGTGGTTCTGTTACATCTCTCCGAGGTATTATTAAGGTTAGTAGGCGGTTAGTGGGCGCTTGGGCATAGAGTGGAAAATATAAGTTGTATTCGTAATTTCGGCTAGCGGACGTCAAGCGGTTTCACCCGCGTAGTTCTCGTTCCCGTGAGCGTACGGGATAAAATATAGTCCATGCTACTTGCATATAATGTATCTACCTATTGATGAAATAATTTTTAAAATTGGTCCAGTACTTTTTGAGCCAATTCCAAACAAATATACATACTTATAATTCGCGCGGCACAGTTATTCAATACTTAATAAAAAAAGACCAGAATTGAAAAAAGTGTATTGAGATGGTTTGGACATATCGAACAAACATATCGAACGAAACAAATTTATAGAGCGAATGTGACCGGAAGTGTCGGTAGAGGGCGTCCAAGGAAGAACTATTATGACCAAATTAATAGTATTTTTCAGGAAGGTCAAATTGGGAGCACTCGTAACCGAAGAAAGTGTATGAAGAGATGCATGAATGTGGATGAAACGAAAGAAGTATGTAAGGATCGTAGCATGTGGCAAACGTTGGTCTCTGCCTACCCCCATGGGATACAGGCGTGAGCATATGTATGTATGTATGTTAATAAAAAGTTAATTATTTATCGACGGTGTCAAATATACGCAGTACAATACGTAGCTCAAAGTAGAAATGAAATTTCGAATGAGATGAAAGGTATAAAAAGAGCTTTGATTTTTGACAGCTGACAACGTTTAAGTGACGTTCCATTTGTTTCGACGTATGTCAGATGAAACGGCAGGATTATGATGACGGAAATACACTGCCATTTTCAGATCTACCTTTAGGAAAATTGTTGGTATTTTTGAATATAAGAAAATATACTTACTTATATAAAAATATATCCTTTTTTAAATTTATCATGCGATCAAATTGTTAGGCTAAGTAAGTTTACCGAATGAATCGTATTGACCACTCGAGCTGAATCAAGATTGAATTCTCGACATAATTTGTTTATCAAATTCCATCGATAATCGATTCTCTAATTATTATTCGCTCTCACGATCATCGTTTTCACTTGAATCAATACTCGACGGTAAGTAGTTTCCATTATGAATCACAATCGTTTGGCTAGACGAGTCTCCAGTCCTTGATTTGGGGCGCGTAATTTATTTGCATTCGAATTTTAATGAAGATAAATTAATTAATTATGGTAATGGAAGCATTTAGTTCTTAATAATTAATGATAAATTTCTGCATTTCGAGAGCGTGGTTAGATATTTTTTTTTGTTCTGTATGTGGTATCCTGCCTCTCAGAAGAGAGACCCTTCTGAAGGGGTAGGTAATGATACCACTATTTACGGACGTGATAGATGTTAATATATTTGAAATCAAACATGCATTAATATAGACTACTGGAAATTTACCTAGCATCGCTTGAGCACGGCTTCTATTTATATATACATAGTAGTTATATGTCATAATTATTACCAAGTTGAAGTGGAATTCAGATGATCACATCTAGTAAACGAATTCTGACGTGGAGGTCTGGAACTGGAAAGCATCTGAGAATATGGTGCGAAGAGCTGGGGGCTATATTTCGTCTTTTAGGAGAGCTGATCCATTAGAAGGTTGAAGAAGACCGCTGATGACGTATAAGATATGCCAGATAGCTTCTGCTTTTGGTATTATTACCTTTTGTTTACCCTGAAACACCGTTTTAAATATTGGTGCAAGATATTTTGATATCGGATTAGAACATTCAAAAATTTACCTCGTTTTTATCTGCAAATAATCTGGTATTCTCATAAATATCTGCTTTCAACGAGCTACGAACAACTAGCTTTAAAGGCGGGCCGTTGGCCTATCAGGCAGTCAACTCAGCAAGTATAACGTAACAAAGTAAAAAGTGCCATAAGTTCCATATATTTGGAGCCATTTTCGTGCATACGTATAATGATGATGTAACATCTTCCTGCCTCGCGGCACCGAGCGATACGAGCACCTTATTTTTCGCGTATTACTCTTTGAAATTGTTTGAAATATGTTATAGCCGTCATCGTGCGGGAAACTTGCTTAAACGTAAGAAGGTGCCGCTTTCAACAACTGTTTTAAACTATACTGAGTTAAATTAAATTCTTACTCGTGTACGGAGCACGTATTTAGGGGTGTTGTGTTTATATTAAGAACTATCTGTGCCCTGCGGTTTTATCCACGTAGACTTTATTTCCATTTCATGGGTGTCTTTATTCGCGGACCTTTATATATTTTTAAAGTCATTATAATAGCAGCAGCAATGAAAATCGCTCCAGCCCTTTCAGAGATTAACTGGAACAATCCGACAGACAGTCGATAGACAGGTAGACAGAGAGATATTTTTTTTATATTACTTTTATGTGTAAGTAGTATATATAAAATAAGTAGGTAGGTTAAGTACATACCAATGTAGCGCGTTTGTGACACACACACACGACATAAGTGTACTCAGTCATCGCATATGGTAAGCAGTGCTTTTGAGTACCATATCCATTTTCAAGTGCATTAAGTGAAAACTTGTTAATTTGGAATTACAAACAGACACATCAATTAGATTTTTCTGTACATAGTTTTTGTTGCATAGCACGTAAGCACGGATAGTGCTCAATAGCTATAGAGTGCTGTCCGAGCTTATAATAATAATGCATCTGACTTTAGTACCATTTTATTGCTACGCAATTTCGTAGGTGCTACGAACCGTAGCATATTGCTACGAGAAATGTATATGTCGAACATATACTGGGGGCCTACCATCATCGGTTTAAGCAGAGGGTCTTAAGAACTTCTGAGCTTTGACGTTCTATTTATGTACCGTAAATTCAAACTGAGCTGAGAACGATCATAGTCGGCCCCTGTTCACCAAAGATTAGCATGATCTTTCAAGGTCGTTTTATACTTAAACATGAATATTATAAGTTATGAAATCACTTCTCTGTCAGCCCACGGCGTTGTTAGCCCTTAATATCGATAAGGTCTTCAAGTATTTAGGGTAAGCAATATTTGGAGTAATATATTGTTATCTTCAAGATTATTAGATTTCGATCTGTATAGTTAACTTGCCTCAGTAATCAAGTGCTCTGTTATAGTCCATTGTTTAATTCACAGTTAGCATCAAAATATATACATACATATGCTCACGCTTGTATTCCCCGAAGAAGTAGGCAGAGGTGTTGTAATAACAACACCAACTTTTCACCTAAGATGAAGTGCCAACGTGACAGAGACACTATACATACATATTTGAATAACTTCTCAGACATATGCAGATTTCCTCATGAAGTTTTCCTTCACCGTGGTGTGCAATGACGGCACATACGTTTTTAGAAAAATCTTTGGTACTTGCCGCTTGGGTTCGAACTTTCCACGGCTCTTTAAAAAAAATATTTGATGAAATAGGTCATTACACCTTTTTTTTATTTACATGAAATATAACATTTGAGTAACTTATTGCTAACAATGAAAAAGGAAAAATATAATAAAAATAAAAATTATAAATAAAACACGGAATTTAAATTAGTGTCTGCGGGAATGGTGCCCAGTAAGCTGGCTGCGTTACCTCGCTGGATCGCTAAGCTAATCCTCTGACCGAGGTAAGAACCAGCTCGACGGTCACCAGAGACGTCAACCAGGCGTTTTGAAAGATCCTTAAAAAGGACCTTCGCATTTGGCCCCCATGGCCCCAAAGTCTCAACCCCACCTTTTTACCTTTACACGGAAATATTCAGAAAAGTATGTAACAATGACATACGCATTCGATAATAGTTTCCTTTTACCAAGAAACGAACCATAATGGAAAATAGGGAATAAATAAAATAAACGGAACACTTTTCATCGAACAAAGCCTATGTACGTACTTAAAATAAAATATTCAGAAGGATTTGGGTACATTTCCGACAAACTTGATAAGACAATCCCTCAATAAATAAATACGTAAGCGAGTTAGCGGAGATTCCGACGGATTCACAATGAAGTTAAAAAGCGCACTGTAGCGGATTGCAAGCGTTCGCGGAAAGATATCGAATTGAACGAACATGCTAAATGTCCTAAGGTCCAATGTTGAGCTACAGCGGGACAGTGTGACAATATTATTTAACGTCTTTCTTTAATATTATATGCATTTGTCATCCATTCCATATAAGCAGTGCTTACCATTTGTGATGACTAAATACACTCGTCATGTGTGTGTCTATAAAAAATATGTACCTACGTCTCACATCATCTCCCTGACCTTATCCCATGCATTGTTGGGGTCGGCACTTGATTCAACCCGACATGGCTCATCACCTGATTTTATACGAGCGACTGCCATTTGACCTTCGCAACCCCTTTAACGAGGAAAATCGAGTTGTCGGACTATTTTAGGCCTCCGACTGACCTGTAACGATTGCCAAAGATGATAAATTGGCAACTGGGACCGACAGCTTAACGTGCTCTCCGAGGCATGGAGGGAGCTCTGGCGGTCACCCATCCAATTACTGGCTAGGGTTAGGGTTGCTTAACTTCGATATGAGCAATAGCAACTGTGCCATAAGCTTTGTACCTACACGCCACATTGGTATGTAATTAACCTACCTACTTACCCGACTTATTTTTTATGTTTAGCCCTGCCGTCATCAGATAACCAAATATATAATGTTGTTCATATATAATAACTTATCACTAGTTAATATTCTTATGAATCTGAAGCCGAGGCCAGAACCATGGTGGCCGTGGAGGTTGAACAGTCTTCTGCTACGCAAGCGATGCAAGTTCGAGTCTCAGTGGGGCCTGTACCAATGAGTATTTCAAAAAAATTTTGTGCAGTTACTTCGGATTATTCCCAAGCATCCATGATTTTGCATACAAATGAATTCTCATAGCATCTAAGCAATTGAATTGTCGTGGAGGTTGCGTGATGAACATATGAAAGTTTATTTTACAAAATCAATGGGCTGTGGATGTTTGGGAATAATCAACCCACATGCTTTGTCTGAGAAGTAATTCAAGGAATGTATATATAGTGCCTGAGGCTGAGATGGAGATGCGGAATCTCATTGGAACAGACTGATGATGACTGATGCAGTCACGTGATGTACGCTATTAGTTAAGATACATGATCATCACGTCTATCGGCTATTTTCAATAACCTATTTGAGCTTACAGATGCATTGCTATCCTCAGTGACAATAAATAAATATGCTCACGGTGATGTAAGAACAACACTCGCTTTCCACCTAAGATGATTAAATGCCAACGTGATAGATGGTGAGTCTATAGAGCACAATTTGAGTGAGTCTAACTTCATTTACCCCAGGAAAGCAACTAATATATTATATTCTAGTGCCACAGTGCTTGCAACAACATACGAAACGGAATGAAAATTTTTATGGTATTTTTTATACCCCCACGTGATTAGGATAGTAGTGACCGCCCCAAGTACTCAAACCCCCGCAAATGACGCAAGTTCAAATCCCAGCGGGCCCTGTACCAATGAGTTTTTCTAAAAAACTTATGTATAGTGATTTCTCACCACGTGTTGTACGGTGAAGGAAAACATCCTGAGGAAACCTGCACATGTCTGAGAAGTAATTCAAGGACATATGTGAAGTGCCTGAGACGGCGATGGACTCACCGTCTGCCACGTTAGCACTGAATCATATTCGGTGAAATGTGGGTGGGAGTACGGGGATGAAATAAAGCCTATGTTACTCGCTGATGATCTGGCTATCCAATGGTGAAAGAATTTTTGAAATCGGTCCAGTAGTTTTTGAGCCTATTCATTAAAACCAAACTAACAAAGTTTTCCTCTTTATAATATTGTGTAGTCAAACAGCCCTTATTCAAATGATTATTTTGCAAATATTGTAATTACCTATAATTTTAAGAACGGTTTATGTAATGTCGTGTCTTATGTTGGATTTCCTTATATAAATAAATAAACTCCAAAATAACAGTTTTTCGCTAAATGCGTATGAAAGTATATACGGCAGTGCCATCAATCACCATTTTTTTAAACTTGGCAACTTAGTATTACCTGATCGGATGGTCCACTTCAAAAATATGGTAAAATATCGTTTGCCGGACATAGCTAGTTTGTCTTCAAAATAGTCAATAGTTAAACAGCCGTATCTTGTCACTTGGGCCGAACACGAGCATAGTCATTTTATTAAGTCTTCGTCCGGATCGGCTGACATATGTCGCGGACGTGTTCCATCGAGGGGGAGCGAATTCTCACAGAACTCTCTAATGCCCCTTTAAAGAACAATGCGACTTTGAGGCCGATTGGTTCAACTTTTTTCTCCTTTTCTTTTTACCGGGAGTGTGGGGTGAGCTCATTTATCCGTATGTGATATAGAGAAGACGGCGTGATTTACTGGTGGACTGTAATGTAATTACATTAAAGGTGGATTTACATTAACTTATAATATACCGGGAGTGAAATTACATTATGTTATTCCGAAGCTAAGAAATATTGTTTGAATTATAAGTAAGCTCATGGTGTCTCAGAAGGGTTTCCAAAGGGGTAGTTTACACATGTGTATTTTGTTGTGAGTTCATCACCGTCTTAGGTACTCAACTCTCTTCTCATGAGATCTTGATGAGTTTTAATTTCTTCTCAGATGTATGCAGGTTTCATCACTCTTTTCCTTCTTTGGATGTCAGCAGTTCAATTAAGGAACTTGCGTCGCTTGTGAAGAAGGCGACTACCCCAGCCACTCGGTCGGTTTGGTTGATTTTATTAAATGCTAGCTGTGCTCCGTGGATTCAACCGTATAAGTTTAAATTCATGTGTGTCCTTTTACACAGAAACTTAATTTCATACGAACGTAGCTTAGGTTTAATATCAGCTGTCAGTAAAAGTACTGTTAAAATCAGTCAAGTCGTTTCAGAGTTTGCGCGGAACAAACAGAAAAACCAACAGACTTATATACTTTCATAATTATGCATTTAGTAAAGAAATTTATAGAGTGAATGTGACCAGAAGTGTCGGTAGAGGGCGTCCAAGGAAGAATTACTATGACCAAATTAATAGTAATTTTCAGAAAGGTCTAATTCGGAGCACTCTTAACCGAAGAAAGTGTATGAAGAGATGTATGAATGTGGATGAAGCGAAAGAAGTATGTAAGGATCGTAGCATGTGGCAAACGGTGGTCTCTGCTCCATGGAATACAGGCGTGAACATATGTATGTATGTATGTATGTGAAAAGCAATCTATTTGGATTTGTTCGGCAATTTCTTATATACCTACTATAGATAGATAGGAATTTGTACATAATGTTCAAGTGTAAATAAGCAGGTTGGAGTAACAATCCCAGCGAGGCCTGTACCAATGAGTTTTTCTAAAAAACTTATGTACAGTGATTTCACAACACGTGCTTTACGGTGAAGGAAAACATCGTGAGGAAACCTGCATATTTCTGAGAAGTAATTCAACGACGTATGTATAGTGCCTGAGACGGCGATAGACTCACCATCTGTCACGTTGGCACTTAATCAAATTCGGTGAAAAGTGGGTGTTGTGATAATAACGCCTCTGCCTACCCCTTCGGGGAATACAGGCGTGAGCATATGTATGTATGTAGAGTAACAATAATAAGCTTTAAGAATTCCATGTTTTTAACGCACACGAGAATAGTCTTAGATACCAATAATAGTCTGAAAATAGCGCTGTATATAAACATCATCCTTTACATAAAAACATTTTGTTGAAAACAAGCAATATTTTAAAATTCAACGTATTTTTTAAATCAATGTACGAGTACGCGTGGCACGTTTATCGCCGTGCATGCATTCGGCAGATTGAGGGTTAAGATTTTCTCGTTTGTATTCAGAGCGTGTGAGAGAGCGAGAGGTAACCCTCAACCCATCGGGGAAGTTTTTAACCTCACCGGGCCCTAAATACCCCCAGATTCTATTAGCGTATCAATGTTTTATGGCTGCTTGACTGTTACATTTTGTTCGGTAATTGTTTATTGGTCTTTTTTTCAAATATCTTTTATGGTTCTTCAAATGTTTTTTTTCTTCTACTTATAGTAAGAATATCTACAAGAATTTGCCTCACTTTCCTGTATAATGGTTGAGGAGGGCGATGGCTGGCATTCTCGTCATACTTGTGAACAGGTGCTGCTAGTGGGGACTGGTCATCTCAAGCTACACAATTATTCGTAGTACTTATTTTTAGTTTTAATTTTTTTATACCTACTTTTGTGCACTGGAACTGCGTCCATGGGCTTATATATTTTTTTATGATTTACATTGTATTACTCAAAGCTGTATTTTTTTTTAAAAGAGTAATTACTGAGTTTCTAGCGTGGTTCTTCTCAGTAAAAGCAACCTTCCGAACTTGGCGGTAGCATGTATAATCCTATGTAATCGTGTCTTTCTGACAATTTGAAAGTACTTTGTAAAAAGTCAAATCGAATAAAGATATTTTGATTTTTTTTTAATTTTAGCTGGGTTGAGAGGAAGAGTAATGTAGTATGAAATATTAGTAGTAAGTAATGAAGTATTAGAAATAAGATATGAGAAAAGAACACTGCTGAGAACAATCGAAAATAGAAGAGTAAAACTGGTTGGGCACTTGATACGACACGACAATCTAATAAAGCTAGTACTGGAAGGGAACATCGTTGGGAGGAGAAGAACAAGGAGACCGAGGAGAAGATACATGGACCAACTAAAGGAGTACCTGGCGGTAGCATGTATAAATGCATGTGTCAACGTCAGTCTCGAACCGGGGTACTCTAGTTTCGTTATCGCCCCGTAAGCTGAAAGCCTCACCTTTGAGCTACCATAACGTGACAGATGTCGGCGAAATTTGCTGTCGTATTGTTATGTATTGTATGAGTTTTTCAGTGCCTGAAAACACGGTCAAAACGATGTTTTCCATAAATGAAACCTAGCTAGATCTATTTTTTGCCCCTGAAACCCCCTACATGCAAAATTTCATGAAAATCGTTGGAGCCGTTTCCGAGATTCAGATTATATGTAAATACAAAAATTGCTCGTTTAAAGTTATAAGATAAGATAATAATGTCATCCTGAGGATTTGAAAGTACTTTGTAAAAAGTCTAATCGAATAAAGATATTTTTGACTTTGACTTTGAGAAAGCGGGTGTAGTGTCGTATCAAGAGGTCAAGGATCGTGCACAAAAAGGCAAGAGTGGCATTAATTTAGGGTGCCGCGGGTATTAAATTAAATCTACGCGGGTGAAACCGCAGGGCACAGCTAATTTATTATAATTCTTTATCAGTTCGTTTTAAATATCTGAAGGTAAGGTTCGTCATGCAAACAACAAAGTTTAATGACAGGATATATGTACGTAACTCGTACATTTTTCCCATTTACGAAACACACTCAAACCATCATAAGTTCCCCTAACTGCCACTAACAGTACTGCCAACTCCACACACACAACCCTAGCAAGCTTGTTCTCAACGCGCCAAATAAAAAGGGAACTTTTTACATCAAAACTTTATTTTCGCGAACCTTGTGCAGATTCGTACGTGAGCCTCGACTGCCTATATTTTGTACTGATTATCGTCTTGAGAGTACGTATTTTCGTAGCATTTGCGTTCATCATCCAACAACTGCATTATGAAAGCTATTTATATTTTAGCGGAATATCTCAAACTTTAAAGTACCTAATTCTTTGTATCTGCTAACGAATAACGTTTATTAAATATCTTATAAAATATTTTATAATAAAAAATTATAACATGTTTGTGTGAATTTTTAGTATTAATTCAAGAAAAAAATCTCTCCTCTAAACAAGCCCTTTCCCTTGATATGGGTATCACTTACTGAGGAGTTATCGGAATACTGTGGAAGCGCAGAAAGAATAACTATTCGGCCATCTTGGATGATATTGGAATTAGAATTACATAATATCTACAGAACATTTTCCCAGGAGTGTCTTGAGCGCCTATTTGAATCATGTTTTATTCTAAAATTTCACAAATATAAAATTACGTTTACGCATTGCTAGAAGGATGACCTAAGGGTCAAACAGAGGTGTTATAATATCAACTTTTCACCGAGATGATTTAATTCCAGCGTGACAGGTGGTGAAGTCATCGCCGACGCCGTCTCAGGGATTATATAAACGTCTTGGTACAGCTGATTGGTATGTTTTTAATAATAAATTTGTTATATAAAGAAAATACAAGTAGACTACTTTACCCAAATCGGTGTCTCTCGGGATCGTGCCAAGAGGGCTGGCAGCATTGCCACGTTGTATAGCAATGCTGATTCTCTGAGTGAGAAAACCCCAACCCGCTTGTCACGAGAGGCTTCTAACAGACGACGTGCAACCTCTTTGAAAAGATGATGACCCAAGAAAATTTGTATCTTTGACCAATGCAAGCATATTTCCTATGCTTGAGGCAATCTTGCTGAGCAGCAAGAGTGCCGGGGAGATGGAACGGAGCCAATTTAACGACACACGTGGCATGCTACACTAGCGGCCGACCAGTATTAGAACTAGCACCGCTTGCGCAGCAGACATACTCAAACCACTACGCCACAACGTCAGTTAATCAGGCTTTCTAATAATGAATTGAAAGACGCTTATTTGTTGAACCCCACGCATTCAGCGCCAAACCCTTTAATCTACATGTTGAACAAATCTTCTCTAATACGCCGTATTTGTACGTGTTTGTAAAGTGTTACCCAATGTATTCGAATGGTGTGTGTCATTACTACACCCTGTTGGTAATGAGGCACAAAACGAAACTCAATACAACGTGGGCGATACGTTCCTTGTCTGTGCTGCGATGCCTTTGTTTACGTCTTACGGGTCTCTTGGAGCGTGAAGATGGTAATGAATTTTGGATTGCAATTTATTGAAGCACATGTTTTGCGAAACTATTATACCGGCTCTTCCTACATTGGAGAAGATACTATTTTTGAGACTAGCTGTGCCCCGCGGTTTTACCCGAGTAGATTTAATTTCATTGACCTTAATGATTTTTTTAAAATACGTGGTCTTTTTTACCTCTGCCGGTGAAAATCCCGCTAAAATCGGTCTAGCTGATTTGGAGATTAGCCGGTGACAGACAGACAAACTAACAAATAGACAGAGAGTTTTTTTTTAATATTAGTACCCCTTACCTATATAATTTTATATGTATTAAGTGTCAAGTTTTCATTTGGAATCAACCAGACACTTCAATTTTATTTATCTGTATAGATTTCAGTTCCATCTTGATATAATGGTGGGAAATAAGTAAAAACTTATTACAAAATATTACCTTACTTGGACATTCCGGGTTCGTTAACATTATTATGAAATTGAAGGTAGATCTGACAGATAACTGGGGATAGCAATACATCTGAAAACTTTAAAAGGTTATTGAAAACGGCTGTCAGCATGTCTAGTAAAATCTATAAGTAGCTTTGATACAAAGTGATTTGCTTCGCCCATAGTGCACCGAATCAATAATACATTCATCAGAATTAATTCCACAATGACTCCGAATGATACATTCATTTGATGTTAAAAGCCATAGTTTCGGGGTTTCGACTGACTATTGTGTAAAAGTAGCATCGCTAATGGATTAGCAGTGGACACTGGACAATGGATGTGTGAGCGACTGGATGGTGCGACCAAATTGGATGAAATTGATGTTCAGTGGTCAGATTACCGAGCGGGTATTGTTCGTGTCGCGCAGCGTGTGGTGTTAGAAATGTTACTCTGTAACGATTCTATTGCGAAGTATGTTTGAGATATTAACTTTCTACCATCTATCTATACATATAAATAAAATCGAAGTGTCTGTTTGTAATTCCAAAATAACAGCTTTTCACTAAACGCACATTAAAATATATACGGTACTGAACTAAAAAAACAATTTTATTATTTTCCTCCGGAACGGCTGGACCGATTTTAAAGGGACTTTCACTGACAGCTGTTGTTTCAAGGAGTAACATAGGCTACGTTTATTTAAAAAACTAATTAGTGTCCCGCGAGTTGAACCATGAAAGTAAGTCTATGCTTGCGAAACTAGTGAGCTAGTAGAATACTAATTTTATAAAGCTGAATAGTTTATTTGGTTGATCTCAAAATGTATTGAATCACTTCACCGAAGAAGATTAAGTGTCATCGTGACATCATGTGAGACCATCGCCATCAGGAACACTAAGAATAGGCATGTTGACAGTAATCAAGTACACACATACATATGCTCACGCCTATATTCCCCGAAGGGGTAGGCAGAGGTGTTGTTATCACAACACCCACTTTTCACCGAATTTGATTTTCAACGTGACAGATGGTGAGTCTATCGCCGTCTTAGGTACTATACATACGTCATTGAATTACTTCTCAGAAATATGCAGGTTTTCTCATGATGTTTGCCTTCACCGTAAAGCACGTGGTGTGAAATCACTGTACATAAGTTTTTTAGAAAAACTCATTCGTACAGGCCCCGCTGGTATTCGAACTTGCGTCGCTTGCGTAGCAGGCGACTGGTCAAACCCCGAGGCCACCACGGCTCTTAATTAATCAAGTATCGTCAAAATAATTACCTGATGTAATTAAATAGGATTCAAAGATTATCAAAAAAATATTTGTTAAAATAATTCTACAAAACACAACAATCTGCCATGATAGCTTAAAAACCAATCAGAGAGAATTACGTCACGTCTCAGTTAACATCAATTTTGTTTCGTTCGAAAATGAATAAAGTATTATGATAAAGATTGCCGGTTATTAAAGGGATAAAATCTAACCTCAAAAATATTGAACTAATTAATTTTAGACCTCAATTCAGGTCACACACTACGTTAGAATTTACGTAAAAAGGACAAACTTACGTCATAATGATCTTGTCACAAATTAATTGAAGTATTTAAACTTAAAGCTGGATCTCGCCGTGCAAGGGTCAACCACTTATATCGCATTGTTTTTTTTATTTGGAACATAAACAAATAGTTTATTAGGCGTTTTTATAGATGTGGTGTTATACTGAGGGACCACACACTACCTAAATAGGTTCGAATTCGAATGTATTACATGAAAATAACTTGATTTTGTATATAAACACCTAATGTTTACTGTTGATATACTGAGCCATGACGTAATGACAGACGCCATGACACCGGCAAGTATTTTGAGGTGAATTTGACACTTAAAATATAGGTACTTTTATTGCACGAAAACCTTAATTTTCTACAGAAATATGATATACATAATAGATACTTCTAAATATCATAGAAGAGATTTTGAAAATTAGTCATCCCATTCAATTCAATTCAAAAATATCTATATTAGAGTAGACTTTTTACAAAGTACTTTCAAATCGTCAGAAAGACACGATTACATAGGATTATACATGCTACCGCCAGGTTCGGAAGGTTGCTTTTACTGAGAAGAACCTGGCAAGAAACTCTTTTAAAAAAAAAATTACAGCTTTGAGTAATACAATATAAATCATAAAAAATATATATAAGCCCATGGACACAGTTCCAGTGCACAAAGTCGATATAAAAAAACAGATTAAAACTAAAAATAAGTACTACGAATAATTGTGTAGCTTGAGATGACCAGTCCCCACTAGCAGCACCTGTTCACAAGTATGACGAGAATGATTATTCTGCCATTTTCATTCATTTCATTCTGTATTGATTCGTTCTGCCAATAGCAATATCGAGGGATGCGAATTTCAATAATATATCACGTTAGTCTCATCCAGTATGCACTTGTGATATTTTATTATAGTTGGTATAGGTATGACGTCATTAGTGTAAACCACTTTTGTCATATAGTTATCGCGGCTTCGATCGACTTAATGGTATGGTGTATTTTAATGACCACTCAAATTAATACCTTACGGTGTATGGTATTGTGCTCTTTTTATCTTTATCCTGCAATTGGTAATACTGTTGTCAATTCAGGGGATTTGAGTAGGGGCCTGCTACGCAAGCGACCTAAGTTCGAATCCCAGCAGGGTACGATAAAAACTTATGTGCAGTGATTTCACACCACGTGCTTTACGGAAACCATCGTGAGGAAACCTGCATGTCTGAGAAGTAATTTAAAGACGTATACCCGCATACCCCTTCGAGGAACCTTATGGGATGGCGTGAGCATATTTATTTTTTATTTTTTAATCATACATTTGACTTATCTTCAATGATAATACTATATCAACTCAATTTGGAAAGGACGTAGTTTTGATAGTAGCCTTTGAAAATAAAATTAAGCTAACCCAATAATGTTCTAACATATGATATAAGACTAGCTGTGCCCTACGGTTTCACACGCGTAGACTTAATTTCATGTGTGACCTGCGGAACCCTATTTAAAATAAATATAGCCTAATTTACTTCTTGTAAAATTAGCTACCTACCAGTGAAAGTCCCGTTAAAATCAGTCCAGCCGTTTCGGAGATTAGCCGGAACAAACAGTAAGACAGGAAAATTAAAAAAAATGTTTTTTTTGTGTCATGACCATTTAGTGAATAGCTTTTATTTTCGAATTACAAACAGACTCTTCAATTTAATTTATCTGTATATATATATTTAGATGTATATCATTGTACAACAGATATCGTCGAAAGTCACTTGTCCAAAAATTCGGAAGAAGCGTCAACTTTTGAACAGGAACTTCGTCCAATGTTTGTTCATTAAATCTGATTTATTATAGCTGTCAAAACTTTTCCAGTATTACTCTAAATTATGTTTGGTTTACTACTTCTATATTACTTAGATTATTTCGATATTAGTGAGCCGTGGTGGCCTTGAGGTTTGAGCAGCCGGTTGCTACGCAAGTAACGCAAGCTCGAATCCTAGCGGGGCCTCTACCGATGAGTTTTTCTAAAAAAAAACTTATGTACAGTGATTTCACACCACGTACTTTACGGTGACGGAAAACATAGTGAGGAAGGGGTAAGCAGAGGTGTTGTAACAACAACAGTCACATTTCACCGAACATGATTTAGTGCCAACGTGACAGAAGGTGGGTCTATCGCCGTCTCAGTCACTATACATACGTCTTTGAAGTACTCCTCAAACATATGTAGGATTCCTCACGATGTTTTCCTTCACCGTAAAGCACGTGGTGGGAAATCACTGCACATTTTACAAAAACTCATTGGTATAGGTCCCGCTGGGATTCAAACGTGCGTCGCTTGCGTTCCACTGCTCCATCCCCGATGCACCGGTTACTCCGCTTTATTAATGTTTTTAACGCTAGTTTCTGCAAATGTTACCACGATACAGAGGAAAAAAAGGTAGCTATACAAACAGTCGTTGGACAAACAATGCGAATCAAAAATATTTTATATTTGTCACGATTAGTTCGGAAACAAAAGTCCTGGGAAAGTTTTAACATTGTTATCCCGGTCCCCCTCTTAATTGGCAAAAGTTTCTTAGGGTCACTGCTGAATGAACGAACGGGTGAACGGGTGAACGAGTGAACGAACACGGAGAAAGGAACGAGTGAGGTGTAATTACTCAAAAATTCCTGAGGCGATGGAATTTGTGTTAGACGAAGATCATTTATTTTTATTTTATTTTTATTTTTTATGGGCTTACCTGCTATTTATATGCAAAGACGACAAATATGTGTACATCGCATCTTGACACTACTGCAGTATATACTTCTGCGGCTAGTCATCTCAAACTTCGCATTTAGATATAAGTAGAACTACTAGACTTTTCTTTATGTTAATTTTATCGACATTTGTGCATTGCAACCATGTCCATGGGCTTACATTTGTCAAGTGATTGATCTTGTTTTTTTTTAATTGTATAATAATTTTGAAAAGAGTAATTACTGAGTTTCTTGCCAGGTTCCTCTGAGTAAAAGCAACCTTCCGTACCTGCATGTATAATTCAGTAAATTATGTCATACCGACGATTTGAAACCGCTTTGTAAAAAGTCTAATCGAATAAAGATATATTTGACTTTGACTTTGACTTTGCAGTTCAACACTGATAAAAGATGAATGGAGTCGTCCTATAGAAAATGTTCGACGGCGCTTATGCTCTTCAATTTTTGTAGCAGTGGCGACTCACCACAGAAGTTAAACATTACTCTAAGCTACATTTATTACGGTACATCTGCAAAGTACAATCCCCAGCCAGGCAAATCCGAAATTTTAACCAGAGATATATGTCTCTTAACATAACAGAAAAACACATTTAAACTTCGCTAAATTACCAAAACACGATCGCAAAGTTGAAGGACATTTCTTAGCTTTACAAGAGCAAGCAGAAAACATTATGACAAGCGGTCGTCACGTAATAAAAGCGTACAAAATATGGCCGGGAAAAACTGTAGCCAGCGGACACTTGCTCTCATTACCCTCCAATTAGCCTGGAGTCGGCGAAAATATAAATGTGAATTTCTCACATTTTAATTTTCAAGCGCCCTCACTCACTAATTGCGATTTTACACCAATAAAAAAGGGCAATAGCGATTCCAAATTTAAAACGGTTATTGTTTCCTTTTTATGATAATGGTGAGTATTGAAACGTAACGGATGTTTGGGGATCGGCGGCGCTCGTTTAACTTCGGTAACGCTCGTGCAAGATTTATCCCAACGACTTTTTATTGTTGTTCTCCGCTTTGTTTTTTTCCAAACGGTCCTTAATTGATTTTTTCCGTCATAAAAAGTCTGTGTTTTATTTCGTACAATATTAATTTTCTCATTAGCCCAGAGGTCCTTGTAATAAAAACATAATAATCCCTCTCTATGAAGCACTTCATTAAGATCGCTTGGAGAGGCCGGGTGATTATCAACTCCGATAACGTTTAGCACGGCAACACTGTATTATTAAAATGTATTTTATACTGCGCGCTCATCTTTGACCGCGGGAACCTTCAGTCCCCTCTTTTTATAATTACTGCCTCCCTCGATGGAGTATTTTCAATTTTGTTCCGAAATAGAAAAGACTGTTACTTTTTTAATAGCAGAGTATCTTAAATGACATTGGCGCGACTCACAAATAAAGAACATACAGTGCCTTAAAGCGTACAAAGCGTTAACATAGGACGCGTCACGACTTGGGATAAAGCGGGCTATTCGCGTGCCGTTTGAAAGGAGTAAGCCTGCACATAGCCGAGTATCGGAGCGTGAATGGGAGTTGAACATTAAAATGTTCCACGCGCTCGCCCGCCCCACCATGCGTGATGTAAACCACCGGACCATCATTTTTAAACTGAGTTTTGTTTATATAAAACGTCGCGATGTATCTTGGCTTTTTTGTATTTATTTTGCGCGATGTTCGTGTGTTATTACATACAGCCCGGGGCTCGTGTAAATCAGTGGGGCCATTAAAATAAATGTTGCAATGTAAAATTACACGGTTACAGAGGGATGTTATTGATGTCGAGTATTTGTCGGGGGCAATTGATTGCCTTTCATTTATTTAATTGTCGATACCTTACACTGCGCACATTTTCTCTTGTTAATGTTGATGTTAATTACAGTGTATTTGCTGGAAACCTTCCGCCTTTTCATAGTTTACTTTGCGTTCAGTGTGGACTGATTTTATTTTAATTGCAGCCCTACAAATCAGTAAACGTAGATTCATATCTTTTTCAATGTTGTCCAATGTTTGTGTGAGAATTCATATAATTGTAAGATAGTCTCACTACTAAAATGCCTTTGCTTACGGCGGCGTCTAGATGACGGGTTGTCCACTTCCCCCTATGATGGTTGAGAAGGTCAATGGCTGGTATTTACGTCATACTTGTGAACAGGTGCTGCTTGTTGGGACTGGTCATCTCAAGCTACGCATTTAGATATAAGTAGAACTACTAGACTTTTCTTTATGTTAACTTCTCAAGCTAGTATCTGGATGTAGTACAATACATATATGATAAAAAGTTCCTGTATTAATCCAACAATCACAGAACCATTGCAGATCGAACCTAAATCGTATTTGAGATACGGTTGGCCCCGGCGCAATTAATCAATTCCTTGGCCAAATTAATCAATCGTCACTGAAACCACTTGGAGTTTGCAATCCGATACTAATTAACTCCATGGTTTCCAAAGGGGGAAGAGGAGATGTCACTAAACAATTTTTTCACCTAAGAGTAGCAGATATTGAGCATGTCTCTTAGACACGACCTCATATATATCTTTGGGTTCTTAGACGTATGCAGGCTTGGTGTAACCATAAAACTCATTAGTACCTATAGACCGGTGAGGTTATTTAAGAGCCGTGGTGGCCTTGAGGTTTGAGCTGTCGCCTGCTACGCAAGCGACGCAAGTTCGAATCCCAGCGGGGCCTGTACCAATGCGTTTTTCTAAAAAACGAATGTACAGTTATTTCACACCACGTGCTTTACGGTGAAGGAAAACATTGTGAGGAAACCTGCATATTTCTGAGAAGTATTTCAATGACGTATGTAAAGTGTCTGAGACGGCGATGGACTCACCATCTGTCACGTTGGCACTTAATCATCTTCATTGAAAAGTGGGTGTTGTGATTACAACACCTCTGCCTACCCCTTCGGGGAATACAGGCGTGAGCATATGTATGTGTGTTGATTACGTACCAGACTCATTCAAACCAACCGGCGACTACGGTCACCGGTTACCATCAGACGGGCCGTATGTTCGTTATTTATTTTATGTACCGCTAAGGTGGCGAACAAGGATGCGCTCCACCTGATGGTAAGTCTTGTGTCTATCACGCACGCGTTGCCGACCCTGTATATATTTCTCTTCACACTCTTTTTTAAGAACCCAGTGCTGTACTCATATGGTACAATCAAGTTGGGGAGTTCGTTCCACAAATTGAGCGTCCCGGGAAGGAAGCTCCTTTAGAAATCAGCTGAAAAGCTACCTCAGTAGTATAAAATAAAGATGTATGGATATAACAGGCACTCGAACCGGAGAGAGGCTTGCTCTCTCATCTGCGTATAATACTGGTCGAGTATAATTCTGAGCATGATTCAACCCCGCCTCGGGAACAAATTAGTAGGAACGCAACGTGACCACGATGGCGATTTTTCGTCCTCGTAAAATATTGTGCTGTGTTTACACTGAGCGTGATTCACTGTGCGAAAAACTGTAAGTATTATGTATCAAAATTATATTTTATTGTATCGTGTATTATTTTAAAAATACATATAAAAAAATGTCACCATAGTCGGTACTCATAGCGAAAACAAGGTCTTGCTGTGAACGTCAATTACTCGAAAACGGAAGAAGATATTTTTGTCATAATCATTTTATTTGCTTCCTTAAATTATACCCTATCACATATTTTAACAGCTGTCCCATTTTCCCTGACTTGAATACTGGATCGTTTTCGAAATATAAATAATACACCAAATTTCAATAGTGACTCCAACACACGACCGCTGCCTCGCCAATTGTTTTTTTTAACTTGACTTTGCCGTTTGTTCGGTGCAGATTTTACCGTAATAAAAGAAAAGAAAACATTTTTTTACAGAAAAATACTACAAGAGTAATAAACCAGACGGAAAGGAAATATTATATTTCTTTTATAATATAAACTGGCTCCAACTCAGTGTATGCTCGTGGTGTCATCACACTCCTGTCTTACAAACTGTGGAGGTTAGAACTTGCTTCTCTTGCTAAGCAGTCATCAACTTATACCATTCGGCCACGACGTCACTCTCACTCTCACGCGTCCATCCAAATACATTTTACTATTATATCTATGACACATATATTTATTTCTTTGAAGTAATGACGTGGGGAAAGGGCGTGATCTGGATGGCAGAGGGCGATAGACCGCCGGTCAAAGATCATTAGTCCCCTTGTCCACTAATGAACCATTATGGTGTTATTAATAAATTATTAGTGCGAGACACACTTCATATAACCGTTTTCACTGTTTCATAGCAATTGCTTGATTTTACGGTTAAATAGCTATGTTGTCTAACTGGAGCTTGAATCCTTGAGCTTTAGCATCGTACGCCAAATAATATGATATTATTTGGACGAATATATTTAGTAGAGTATTTAGTATAGTGTTTTCACCGTTCTTAAATATAAATGAGGTTCTTTATTAAACAATTATACTTAGTATATCTAGTTTATATTGGGGTCTAAACCAACAAGTTTTTCTAAAAAACTTATGTGCAGTGATATCACACCACGTGCTTTACGGTGAAGGAAAACATCGTGTGGAAACCTGCATATATCTGGAAAGTTATTCAAAGACGTATGTAAAGTGCCTGAGACGGCGATAGACTCACCATCTGTCACTTTAGCACTTAACCATTTTCGGTGAAATGTGGATGTTGTTATTACAACACCTCTGCCTACCCCTTCGGGGAATACAGGCGTGGGCATATGTCATGTTTATCTCGGTCTAGTAGAGAGTGACAGAAAGGATTTATTCTACGGAGGTGGATAACAAGTGCAGCCTCCGAGTAAGCATACAGCCCGTTGATGGTAAGCAGCTACTGCTAATCCTTCAGTAACATTTTAATAGAAAACACTTCAAGCGATTTAGAATCGTTAAATTAGGATTTAGATCCATCCGTAAAGAGTACGCCAAATACAAAATACTAATATAGTTTAGGTATAGCTTATTAAACCCACTGTGCAACTAGTCGCTACTACATGATACCTGCCGAGGGAAATACAACTCACTGCTGACCTAATTAATTCCATTGTTGATTGTCCACTCGATTCAATAATATTAATGACTTTTATTGGGTCATTCCGCAAGGATTCCTTGGAAGCAGTAAATTGCAATATTCACAGACTACTCCGAGAAACTCTTACTGTATTAAATACTAGCGGACGTGATGCGGTTTCTCCTGCGTAGTTTTCGGTCCTGTGGGAGTACGGGAATAAAATATAGCCTATATTTCTCGGTAGTAATGTAGCTATCCATTGCTGAAAGATTTTTTCAAATCAGGTCAGTACTTTTCAAGCCAATTCGTTATAAACATATTTACATACAAATCTTTCTTCTTTATGATATAACATACATACATACATGTGCTCACGCCTGTATTCCCCGAAGGGGTATGCAGAGGTGTTGTAATCACAACACCTACTTCCCTTACACCGAAGATGATTAAGTGCCAACGTGACAGATGGAGAGTCCATCGCCGTCTCAGACACTTTACATACGTCATTGAAATACTTCTCAGAAATATGCAGGTTTCCTCACGATGTTTTCCTTCACCGTAAAGCACGTGGTGTGAAATCACTGTACATAAGGCGACTGCTCAAACCTCAAGGCCACCACGGCTCTTTATAATATTAGTATAGATATTTGTCAATATATGTACCAAATAACGTGGAGCTTTAAGTTTCCTATAACTACCGCTCCTGAAGCCACTTATAATAAAAAAAATCTCATAAAACAGGGTAAAGCGAACAAAATCTGAAATCGATCCAATATTTTAGCCATAAATTATTGCTCTCAAGTACATCCAATAAACTCTTGTTTGACTAACAATATTGGGCCGCAGTGGAAATTAATTAAGTCCCTTACACAGACTTCACAAAGAATCGGAAACGAGATTGGCCAAAGAGGAATTTTAATAAAAGGTCGCGTAAACAATGTAGTACGGGGAATTATGTATACAACTTGGTATCGATAAAAATGTCTTGGGGCGTTTCCAAAGTCAAAGTGAAAAATATCTTTATTCGATTAGACTTTTACAAAGCACTTTCAAATCGTCAGAATGACATCATTATACAGGATTATACATGCTACCGCCAGGTTTGGAAGATTGCTTTTACTGAGAAGCACCTGGCAAGAATCTCAGTAATTACTCTTTTCAAAAATATTATACAATTTAAAGATTACAAAATATATAATTTTAGAAACGTAAGCTCATGGACAAAGTTTCAATGCACAAATGTCGATAAAAATTAACATAACTAACAATCTAGTACATCTACTTATAACTAAATGCGTAGCTTGAGATGACTACCTAGTCTTCTCCACCTAGTCTGTTCCTGAGACAATAATATATTTATTTAGATTGACTAAAAGTCCTGATCGGAAGGGATCGGAAGGGTTGGAAAGAGCGAAGGGAGGCTTTGGCCCAGCAGTGGGACACATCGGGCTCTTAATAAAATAAATAATAATAAATAAAAGTCTCCTGCGTTTACACTTGCAATGGACAAATATAATTATTAAGTGCCAACGTGACAGACGGTGAGTATGTCTCCGGAAAAATCATATTATAAAAAATACTTATAACACCGCAGCTGTCCAGCCACGTAAAAATAATCTGTGTTTTATTATTAATTTACGCATAATCTATACATCTATATCTATACTGATAAACAAAATTAAGTATCTGTTTGTAATTCCGAAATAACAGCTTTAAATGCATATGAAAGTATAGACGTGAGAAAACCAATTTGAAAAAAAAATTCTTTCCGTGTATTTGTTCCGGCTAATCTCCGAATAGTTGGACCGATTAACGGGAATTTTACTGGCAGATAGCTAATTTTTCGAGGAGTAATTTAGGTTAATTTTAATTAAAATAATCATTAGGATTCCGTGGGTCACCCATGAAATTGACTCTACGCGGGTAAATCCGCGTGGCACAGCTAGTCTTATACGAATTCAGAAATTTTTTTTTTGACATTAAAAATCAAACTTATTTATTTATAATTACATAAAAGATATAATCAGTAGATAGTAAAATGCCAAACATAAAATATCATAAATTAAGGGAGAACCTAACATTGTGTAAGGCCTTGTAAATGTTATAACGAATTAAAAAAAATCTTCATATTTTAAGATCAATTGCATATCGATATTAAATACAGCGCACCCCTAGTAGGGTTCCGTCGTGAAATACGGTCAGAAGTGAGCCGGACTCTTGCGCGAAGGGTTCCGTAATTTATGTGCCTTTCGTGATCCACCCAAAACGGTCCGTTGGTTATGACGCAATTCGTATCTACCTTTTGAGGTCTGCTTTGCATATTCTTCGAGAGCGGAACGTTTTTTGCTGATGAAAATTGAGAAAGGTTTACTGTTTCGTTATATTCCTTGTGATATATTACAGGACAGGGTTAGTCAAACTGTGAACCACAAAAATATATATATTGTAAGGAAAAATTACTTCAATATTTCTGAGCCGTGGTGGCGGGGCCTGTACCAATAAGTTTTTCCAAAAACTTATGTGCAGTGATTTTACAACACGTGTGAAGGAAAACATCGTGAGGTATATGCACACGTCTGAGATGTAATTCACAATATGTATAATGTCTGAGACGGCGATGGACTCACCCTCTGTCGCGTGTTGTTGTTACAACACCTCTGCTTATTCCTTCTGAGATTGCGTTAGTATATTAAAAAAAAAACATTTCACCTAAACGTGACAGTGGACATTACATAAAAAAATATTCAAAACAAATGGTATAATATTTTGAAAACAGATTAATATTGCACTAAAAAAAGATCATCTGATTGTCAACTGTGCGTCATCTGACACTGTATAAAATCTTATATCTGTACCCAATAGGTTTTGTCAATGTATAGGTTATGTTATGTTCTACCGTTACCCCAAATATCCTTGTGTGTGGAGCAAAATCAGTTGCATCTTCTCACCTTTATCGGAGGCTGGTTGTGGTCGAATTCCAATTATTGACGATCAACACATTTCGCTACCAAATTCATCAACGTTGAAACTTGACAAAATCTATGCTTAGAGCACAGGATAGTTCTACGAAATGATTTTCTCAATTAAAATAATATTTTGTGTTTTTTTTAATTAATAACAAAATGATATATGAATTCTAACTTGTCGCAATTAATGAACAACAGAGGTTGCACGTCGTCTGGTAGAAGCTTCTCGTGACAAGCGGTCTGGGGCTTTTCTCGCTCAGAGAATCAGCATTGCTATTCAATGTGGCAATGCTGCCAGCCTTCTTGGCACGATCCCGAGAGACACCGATTTGGGCCAAGTTTTCTACTTGTAATTAGTTTTTAGTTACTTATTAGTTACTTAATAAAGAATAGAATGAACAACATTATCTAATTAACCAGATTAATTATACTTATTTAAAGTATTAGTGTTTCCATAACAAGCTATATATTAGTCGGCGATAAACTGTATAACTGTGTTAATTATCTTGTTTACTGAATATAATTAGGTTTATCAAATTGAAAACTATGTCATATCATGAATGAGTCCGGTTGCGGGCAACGATTTTTTTGATTACATTTACCTTTTAAAACCACTAAAATATACTAATGTAATAATCTCTATCAATCTAAACAAATATTATATAGAGGAAAGGTTTGTATGTATGTTTGTAACAAAAAGTCCTGGACCGATTTAAAAAAATACTTTCACCATTACAATGCCACACTATCACTGATAAATATTGGTTATATATTATCACCGTACTCCCACGGAAACGGTAACTACGCGGGTGTAACCGCGTGGCCTCGGCTAGTATTCAAATATTTTAGGGGAAAATAACGATGACGAGTACTTGTGTGGAACAAGGTCAAATCTTAAAGCGACAAAATTTACTACTTGTAATTAGTTTTAAGAACTGTTCCTTGTATATATTACATAATAATTAAACAATATATTTTAATTTAATAAGATAATTAACAAAGCTAAGAATTGTATCTACATATGTAATACAGTTGTTGAAATGTCATAATATTATTGCCTACAAGAAAGGCTTCCATAAAATACGACGTGCTTGTCGTATTCAGATCGTAATATCTAATAACATTTTATAAACGTTTAATCAAATATATAAATCGTTATTAATTTTAATTGATTAAATGTGTGAGTATAAAAGTAACAGCGCACATAAATAATACATATTGAACTTCAACATTAAATAGAGTTACATTGTAATGATGTGTACGCTCTTCGCAACGTCTATCGCGATGATGTGTTGTGTGATCGCAACCGCGTCCAACACGCCACACCCGCTCTCTGACGAGTTCATCGACCTCATCAACGTACAAAAAACCACCTGGCGAGCTGGTCGGAACTTCCACCCTAAGACTCCGATGGAATCCTTCAAGAATTTAATGGGCTTAATCGAAACTGATACCACAAACATTAAGTTCAAAGTCCATGATGCTGGTTCATTTGACGTTCTTCCAGAGAACTTTGACCCCAGGGTCAAGTGGCCTAACTGTCCGTCTTTGAACGAGATCAGGGATCAAGCAGACTGTGGCAGCTGCTGGGCATTCGCTGGAGTAACATCTATGACTGATAGGATCTGTATACACTCGCAAGGAAAGAAACAGTTTCATGTTTCTGCTACTGATGTGGTGACCTGTGGTACTGATAATGGTTGTCAAGGGAACTTCCTTGGTGCGTCGTGGTTCTACTGGGAATCCGATGGAATAGTGTCAGGAGGCAATTATGGTACAAATGAGGGTTGTAAACCCTACATTTTTTCCCCCTGCGAGCACTATGGCGTGCAAGGTAACCGGAGAAATTGTAGCAGCAAATACGTAGAGGTTACGCCTAAGTGCGAAACCACTTGTCAGAGCAACTATGATGTAGCTTACGAAGAAGATAAAATATACGGTACCGTTGACTACATCGAAGGCGAAGAAGAGATGCAATACGAATTGTTCCATAATGGTCCAATTGAATGTGCTTTTACTGTACATGAAGATTTGTTATCATACAAGAGTGGAGTGTATCAACACGTTCAGGGAAAAATTGTAGAACCGCACGCTATAAGAGTGATAGGCTGGGGAGTCGAGAATGGTATTAAATACTGGCTCTGTGCCAATTCCTGGAACACAGATTGGGGAGACAAGGGCTTCTTCAAAATCCTTCGTGGTGAGAATCACTTGGGCATTGAAGAAGTGTGTGCGTGTGGTCTACCACTTCTTGACTAACAAAGTATTTATTTTATATTTAATTTCGTTTCTTCTTTTTGCTTCTATCTGTATTTCGTGTATATTGTGTTCTTTATGCTTCAATAAAATATTACCTAACTGAATTGTGTCTTTGTGCAAGCTCTAGTTACAATATTAGTTTTTTATACTCACATTTTAATTAATAATAAATAAGTAACTAAAAACTAATTACAAGTAGAAAACTTGGCCCAAATCGGTGTCTCTCGGGATCGTGCCAAGAAGGCTGGCAGCATTGCTACGTTGAATAGCAATGCTGATTCTCTGAGCGAGAAAAGCCCCAGCCCGCCCCAATATTAGTTATTTTTTTATGAAATTTCTAGCTTCGCCTCACGGTTTTATCCGCATAGGCTAACAATAAAAAAAAATGTTTTTTACTCTAAAATAAAAGACGCCTGAGTTACTTATATAAATTATTCAGGTCCAGCTGTTTCACCAATTAGCCGAAACAAACAGATAGCCAGACGGAAAAAAAATGGTTGCATATTGTAAGTTCCGTACATACTTTCATATGCATTTGGAGATAATTTAATTTAATTTGGAAACAATTTGGAATTACAAATAGATGCTTATTCTTTTTTCTGTTTCGTAGATATTTTTTTGATCCAAGGATCGAACATGCAGTCTAATCAGTAATACTAATCATCAAATTACGATCTCCGTAAGGTGAATTCGAAAAATTATGTAAACGACTTTTTTGGCAGAATAAATAAGTATGTTATTGGTATTAAATGAACTGAATTTTCTTAAAGTATCGCTTAATTCTGTTTAAAATAAAACGTCGTTTAAGTTAATTAAGTGAGTGTTTTGCGAGTCCCCCGGCTCAAGTTTAATGAGCTATAAACAAACTTATCGCTCGACAACAAGGTATCATTTTCTGTATCGTCAATTTCATCGTTGCCGGAAATGCTAAGCTGAATAAGTGAGCCACGCCAAATTCAGCGTGACAAGATTGGAGTAAGTAGCAAACTGATCGCGTGTTTTCTTAAAATATAGAAAGTGACGTAAATGTAGATTTGTATGGAATCAAATAGGCCATCTGTGGGCCGACATGTGTCGACTGAGCCTTTCTGTTAACTTAAGTGCAGTAATTTTACACCACCTGCATATATCTGAGAAGTAATTCAAAGACGTATAGTGCCTGAGACGGCGATGGATTCATCCTCTGTGTATCAGGCGTATTCGGTGAAATGTGGGTGTTGCTGTTATACCTCTGGTTACCCCTTCGGGAACCCTTCTGGGATGGCGTGAGCATATTTATTTATTTAAATAACACGTCATTGTCGATTTAATGATATCATTATGTTGTATATATCCGCACACGCTTGTTGTTTACGCCACGAGCGTGACAAGTCATTCCTTCCCGTTGTCGTCACTTCGTCACGTCTCATGGTTAATGAGCAGAAACACCATTCGTCCCCGCCCCGGTTCACAGGCAAAACGCCTCGTCAAGCCGATACCTGCTTGGCCCATCTATTTTGTTTTAATAATCTATTTTATTTGATATAGTTTTTAAGAGTTTTGTAAACTATCGTCATCTACCTGGCCTTCCATTCATGGTTGTGGTCTGCACTTGATTCAACCCGATGTGACTGCCGAAACCCCATTCACGAGGAACACCGATAATCTGGGGTAAACCAGTTTCAAAAGCCTCGTGACTGACCCGTAACGATTGCCAAAGGTCTTATTTAATATTAAATTAGCAATCGGGGCCGACGGCTGAACGTGCTCTCCGAAGCACGGAAGAAACTCGGGCGGTCATCCATCCAACTACTGGCTTGGGTTAGGGTTGCTTAACTTCGCTGATATGCGCAATAGCAACGTGAAAGTGAAGGCCATGCCACAAGAGATATACCATCACACCTTCTTAGAAGGGCCCCCGAAGGGTAAGTTTATTCACAACCATCTTAAGTAATATATAGGGGTAATGAGAGCCTGGGTTCGTTCGAAACACAAATGGCAGGCGAGCCCGAGGCTGACCTCCTACCGGATGGACCGACCAAATAAAAGGTTCCAGGTCCCCGAGATTTGGCTCCATCATCAGGGCCGCGATGGACAGAAGTCGATGGAAATAAATAGTTCACTCCAAGTGTGGACCACTTGTGACCACGATCCTCATGAAGTAACGACTAGAAAGAGAGATAAGAAAATGGACAATCTTAAGTTATTTTACTTACCAGCAAATTCACCAGTCATCTATAAAATACTAATAAAATACCAAATAAAACGGCAGTCAATAATGTCGTAAATAATTCTGCCGTCTTTATCAATATATCGGTATTTGAATCCATCAATGAAATAGGGGCTGATTTGGCTTATAGTCTCAGCGAGTCATGATGACGAAGCGTTTTCGAAGCGTTTCACGCGCGTTTTCCGGCGAAATTGATCGTTAAGTATTCGCTTCCTTTCACTTTGAAAGGACCGAGAAATTTAGCTTTTATCCTTTATTATTAAAGAGTCTATCTACTCTGTTTGTCGTGATATTAATCTCACAATTATTCTATAAACATACACTTTCTTGAGTTTTTATATGAGTTAGAGATAAACGATATGAAATTATAGGCACAGTAAGCTTTAAGTAAGCAGTATGGAAACTAGACCAATTTTTTTAAATATGAACGTTTGCTTCTAAAGATTTTAAAATTTACTCCTTAATGACTTTACTCTCCTTAATGACTAATCTCGTAGTTGCGCGCGGCTATGTGAGAGTAGTTGGAATACTGTTTTTAATTAGCTTATATGTATATTGTGGCTGCGTTCAGAGTCGTCAAAGACTAAATATGACTGCAAAAAGATAGTTAAAAGAACAACACGGATTTAGCGCAAGGCCCTCTTTACCCTAAAGAAGGATAAATTCGATGGATGAGGCAGGATCACGAGTAGCTAAGTTGGAAGAGCAACTGCACGGTTTACAGAGGACGTGGGTTTGATTCCCGCCTCGTGTTCGTAATATTCTTTACCATTTTTAAGAATTTTGAATAAGGATTTGCACTTCATATGGTACGTGGGATTAGTATGCCTATTCGATGTACGCTAATTTGGAACTTTGTCTATAGAGTATTCAACGAAAGAGAGATACCACAACCATTTTCTCAATAAACGTCAAATTTTACTCCCATCTCTCGCTCATAATTTTGTATGTAAAAGACAGACCAGTGTACTTGTATAGTTGAGGTTAGTGTATCAATTAGCGATGCGCGATTACGAGATGTCTTAATAATCGAAAAAGGTCGCAAAAAAGAATCCACGGAGTCAGCGATGATACAATCGAGAAGTTTTTTGATTGTTTCAATGGTTTTGATGCAAGCCGAATGGAACCGACCGTTGGCGTCGTCGATGCATCGAGATGTTTGAACTGCCGACACAATCGCGATTCACCTCTCGCTATCGCTCGTCGCCAGTATCAATCTTACATTACAAACTATTGATAATGATGTTAGTGATTGGATTTCCAGCCGTAAAGGTTCTATATTCATAGAAATTCTAGCGAAATACGCTCGTGTTTCCAGAAATACACCAGCAGAGAGAAATGCCTCGTATATTTCCCTAACTTTATGGTACAATTCGGTCCCAACAATATAAGCTTAATTAAAATCGTATTTCATATCTAAAAGCACGTAGGGAAGAAATATTTTTTCCACATAGTTAAACTTCCATGCCTCGGGCGAAATGTTTCATGTTACAATATCATTCGGTACCCATGAAGGTACTATGTCTCTATTACGTAATTTTGTTGCGAGCCTACTTTTCGTTTCTAAATTTCATTTCTGTTTCATAGTTCCGTTCGGTTTATCATAAAGAAATATAATATGATTTTATATTGCCGTGGTGGCCTCGGGGTTAGAGCAGTCGCCTGCTACGCAAGCGACGCAAGTTCGAATCCCAGCGGGGCCTGTACCAACGAGTTTTTCTAAAAAACTTACGTACAGTGATTTCACACCACGTGCTTTACGGTGAAGGAAAACATCGTGAGGAAACCTGCATATGTCTGAGAAGTAATTCAAAGACGTATGTATAGTGCTTGAGACGGCGATAGGCTCACCATCTGTCACGTTGGCACTTAATCAAATTCGGTGAAAAGTGGGTGTTGTGATTATAACACCTCTGCCTACCCCTTCGGGGAATACAGGCGTGAGCATATGTATGTATGTATGTATGATTTTATAAGTAATTATCATTACGGCATATTTTAATCTGCGCACGTATGTCTGAACTTTTTGAGGAAAATAGTCACCTTTATTATTATTACTAACTCTCACTCAAAAACTGTTAGAATTTTTTACAAAAAAAAATGGTCCGGAGAAACACTGTACGTAAGCATTAGTGAACAAATTTAAAATGAAAATGATTTATTCAGTTTAGGCCCTGGTAAGGCACTTATGAATGTCGAAGAATTTACCACCGGTTCGGAAACAAGCTTTCTGAGAAGAGACGGCAACAAACTCTGCATCGTATACTACATAGTAAATAAAATGCACTTATAACAAAAGATAGGGGGTATATCTCATAAGACATATTTATTTATTGGGGGTCCTAGCGCTATTAGCCTTTTTAAAGAAATAACTAAAAGGTTAGTCGACATCACAGGAGACTGAAGAGCTGGCAGCTACCTCGGTCAAAGAATTAGTCTTGCCATCCAAAGGGGGAATGCTGCCAGTATCTTCGGAACCTTGCCTACAGGGACTCCTTTTAATAATATATTTTAGTTATAAGATTATATTTTTTAAGGTTTTTAGTTATTAGATTATATTTTTAAGGTTTTTAGTTATGTTACTTATTTTATGATTCGAAGTTATCTAATAATACATTTATGTATATAAAACGGATTTAATAAGATGGTAACATTTTCGGTCCGAGTTGAAAGTCTTCGGTCAAACTATATTTTGTAAAAAGGGGAAAAGTGTTTTATTTCAATAGAAGACGGTTTCAAATAAGAATTGAATGCAACAAACGTTACGGAATCTAACCTCCGGGGAAATTATATTTGGTCAGGACAATTTAATATTACTCAGGATTGTATGTAATTGATGTTGATATAAGAGATACGTCCCCGATGCTTGAAAAATACACTTTATTTAATGTCATTACTATTTATTATACTTACTCGGAAATATCCTCATTTCATTGCGGATAGATAGATGAATTTTGTTCAACTAAAATACGAATACAGGAATGAAATTCTGCTTAAAAAAATACCACATACCATATGACGTTTCTTCTTAATCCGGAAACTATTCTAGTTAGAAATTGTTGTACTTTCTGTGGCCTATGTATAGGTTTCGACACGTTCGAACAACGCCGCTTGACCTTGCTTTTTGCGCTTTTTGTGTATGGTGACGTACATTTTCCTACACTCTCCGCTCGGGGCGCTTTTTAACGTTCACATACAAAATTTGGAAAATACGAAGACGTAAAAAAATGCCAGAACCTTATTTCGGGCACTGGCCATTATAATTCCATTTAAACAGATTAAAAGTAAATCATATTAAAATGTTGACAATCACAATAATATTTCAGCTACTCTCTCATCGAATCACTTCTTATTTTAATTAAACTCTTCATGTCTGTTAAATAGATCAATATAATAAAATAATATATAATTTGCAAATCATATTTTATAGACTTAAAAAAAATTCTATAGGTTTATACCAACATCGTTTGTATCAAACTTGGAAAAGTAACGTGACATTACCACGTGTCCGTCACTGGCAACGTGACACATCACGCGCATGTTGCGGTCACGCACCGCTAACTAAACGAACGCAAGCATCGCTCGTGTTGTAATAATTGGGTGAAACGTGAAACAAGGGGAGTACAAAATAATAAGGCTAAAATTGGCTCTCTCACTCTTTTTACTCGCCCGTGCATTTAAAATCAAACACATAGGAAGGATTTACTCATTTTTATTTTGGTTGTGATTTCTGGACTACTTTTTTACTGAGGGAAACCATCAATACGTTCCCGACCTGCCTCTGAGGTCGGAGTATGTGGGATTTCTCCTGCACTAAAACTCTCCGATCTGGGGGACTTCGGGTACAGTTCCAGATCGCGCCGGTGTCCCCCCACAATTTACCGGAGCACGTCCCCGGGGCAGCTGTGTCTGGAGAGCTCGCTGTGCAAGGCAGCGCGAACCACATTGCGCTGCAACCTTCCCAGGCTGTTCAAGGCTCCCATCCACACCACCGCCAGCAGGCCCTCCGCCCCCCTTTTAGTCGTCTCGTGCGACAGCCAGTGGATACCACACCCACATTCTTAGCCCTGGCTATTGGGTGGGTGTTGTCTACGCTGGACTAACACAGCTCTATTCAAAAGTACAGTAATTTAGAGGCGATCTTCTATAAGATGGAGAGGGAACTATTATCGAAATTTGTGCATTGGAACTGGGATTATTTCCATGGGTTTATATATCTCATGTCATTGTTTGGTCTTTATAAAAAATATATAATATTTTTGAAAAGAGTAGTTACTGAAGAAACTCAGCTATTCTTAGTAAAACTAACCTTCCGAACCCAAAGTCCATTATTGGGCTTACAATTAATTGATAGCTATATATAACTTTGAAACGAATACAACTTATATAAAATTCGAATAAAACGGAGTAACTAAAAAACCTACTGGAGGTTCAGTGATTGTTAAACTTCGCCTGTACCTTTGTACCCCGGGGAGTTAGTTCAAAGCATTGAAAGAGCGCATGGGAAATTTTGTTTTTTTTTTTTTAAATATCCCCGTGCTCCTAACAGTTTTCACACATTTTTCGCTTGGAATATTTTAGTAATACATCATAGTTTCCGTACGAGTCACTCGGGCTTACAATGTTTTGCACTAAACTCTTGGGATGGATAAAAATAGTAAGAGGAGTCACTTCTTAGGTAAAATGGTGTATGTAAATTAGTGTTGCTATCTTTGAGGTACAAATATATTCTCATTTGTATACTTTATATTTCTATGTTAGCTGAGGTATTATGTTAGGTGCAACGACCGCATTTGTGGAAGGATTTCGCGTTCTGGCTTACTCGTAAATTTCACAACGTGCTGGTTCTTCTAGGTCGAATCTTTAGCACCGCAAGCTGGGCTACTATCCACTGCGCTTTAAGAACGGCACACGGAATCAAAATACTATATACATTATTTTTTATTCATTTGAAAAAAAATTCATCATATTAAAATAATGCCGTTCTAGCATGAAATTTGTAGGGTGTGTTCTTGGAAGAAGTTGTATAATCTAAGGGGGGCCTGTCACCATCGGTTTAAGCAGAGCGTATTAAGAACTTCTAAGCGTTGACATTTCACTTTGGTACTATAAAATTTAACGTCAAGGAGAAATTCTTAAGCGCTTACACCTCCAAGGGGCCGTCGTCGATGATAGCAGGCCCTCTATTTGGTTTGCTACCGTCTTCATAAAAAGTCATTTGTTAACGACATTGTAACACTGACATCGCCTATTCTATTATTATCGAGCCTGAAAAGAACGTGAAACGAGACTGATTAATTTTCCAAATGCGCAACTCTCGAACAAAGTTTTGCGAACATTTCGGGATTGTCTCACACACACAGTGTAGGTACGCGTGTATACGTGTATTGTTTTTGTTGCAAACCGGTCACAATGGGATTAAACGAAGGAGTTCGGCAGAATTTTTCTCGCGAAAAAGGTTTGCGCTTGGCATTAACAGATTATATTGTATTTCCTTGTTAATAAAGAATTTGGGTGTTCGATCGAACACCAATAAGTAGGATTACTGGCCGTTTCGATAAAAAAGGAGATGGGTGATCCCTTAAATCCGCTGTGGCTTAATTTTGAAATGTTTTTGTAAGATGTTGAATTGCGAAAGAAAGTTTCCCGGCTTATTGGCTCTTCTAGCAATTTGGGTATTGATTGATGATGAAAAGGTACAATCAAATTATATCAAAGTCTTTGTTATTCTTAACAATTTTTTAAAGATTATGCGATGATTAATTCTTTGTTGTTGCCATTTATTTTTTGTTAATCGAAGTAAATAACGCAACGCAAGTTCTTATTTCATGCTTGCTTAAAGTGAGGATATTTGCGTTAAAAAATTATCGCGACCGTCCTCGCACGACTAGAAATAGCAAACGAGGAATTCCTTACGAATACGTCGCCTCCAATCCGAAAGAATTTATATTGAACTTGCTAACAAACTATTGTCAGCATTGAGGATCTTTTAGCCTATACTGTTCGTGTATACGTAAGAATGGAAGTCTGGGTATATTATATTATATGAAGTTATTCTAGACAGACTTTGTAAATGGTTTGTGATCGTGAGAATAGTCGACGAAACTGCTTGGAATAGAAAATAGGGTAACCTTTTTGTTTCTAAATTGTAGCTAAGTTTTATATAGCTTGGGTGTTATTTTTGCAACACCAAGGGTGTCTCTTGCGCGCTACCAACCTAATACAGAAATACGCTGTGTTAACATAACGAAAGCATAGTATAAATATAAGCTAAACAGTTTTTTTTTAAATAACAAGTTTGCTCTCTAGAGGGTATAACATTTGAGTAACTTATTGCTAACAATGAAAAAGGGTTGTCGATTTTAAAGTTTAAAAAAATACACCTATATTTATCGTCAAAGTAAAGTTGATTTGTCCATTTGAAGTAGAAGAAGTATCTATCGTGACATCCCTTACTGAAATTAGGCAGGTTTCGTTTATTATTGTAGTGGGCCTATATTTATTTTGTGACGAGAGGCTGTTTTCTATAGCTAGTTGAACGTGTCTGACGCGACCTTACTCACAAGTAACTCATACACTAAGGTGGCATTATATGGCTGCGATATTGTTCAATATAGAATTGCAGTTATCAGTCAGCTACTTTCGAACGGGAGACTAAGCAACTCCTTGTAACATCGGACTTATTCTAAAAATCCCCGTCACAAGTCACTGCGTTGACGTAAACGCAGATTTGTATAGGATCGAAACAGCGCCATCTGTCGGACCAAAGATGACACTATTTTTTATTCAAGAAAACTCTCAATAGGCACTCAGCTATGAAAGTCGCGCTATCGAACAGACAGACAGATATAGTGAAGGTTAAAAAAATATTTTTTACATAAAAGTACCGTATGTACATTCAGTGAAAAGCTATTAATTTGTAATTACAAATACTACTGTTATATTTATCTATATAGGATATAGTTGTGTTACAATACATTTTAGGTAACAAATCATTATATAGTCCTGAATAGCTTTTAATTATAATATGATAAAAAAATCATCAAATGATAAATCTTTGAAAAAATTACATTAGCCCCTCGATCCGAAGTCGGAACCTTTAGACTTTCACCGTCGGTAATTTATTCAACTCCCAGCAACAAAGTAAATTCGTTCGTCAACCCCATTGTGACCCCTAAGCCGCGCAAATCTCCTACCAGATCTACATGAGAATAGACACCAGATTTGTTTTATCATTCACTTTGACTTTTTGCAAGAAACTCCCGTTTATTAATACGTTGTTCGTAAAAGGTCAACGAATTGAGTCGGGTTTTATGAAATATAGTTATGATAGCTAAGTAACTTACATACATACATATGCTCACGCATTCTTTGAAGAGGTAGGTAATCCCAACACCCACTTTTCACCGAAGATGATTATGTGCCAACGTGACAGATGGTGAGTCGATCGCTGTCTTAGACACTATACATCCGTCTTTGAATTACTTCTCAGAATTAAGCAGGTTTCTTCACGATGTTTTCCTTCTCCGTAAAGCACGTGGTGTGAAATCACTGCACTTAAGTTTTTAGAAAACTCATTGGTACAGGCTCCGCTGGGATTCGAACTTACGTCGCTTGCGTAGCTTAAACCTCAAAGCCACCACCACGGCTCTAACCTCTACCTACCCCTACCTCTGCCTACCCCTTCGGGGAATACAGGTGTGAGCATATGTATCAAATTTAAGCTGAAGTAAGTGAAAGTAAATAAAAAATAAAATGTATGTCTAAAATCTTAATAAAAAAACAGCTTAATATACTTTTCATATCCATCATAACTCGGGTATGGACTACTAGAATATTCCCCACTCACTGCATACAGGATGTCCTATTTATAATGCACAAAAAAGGCACCTTCGCAGTTTTACGTCAGGGCTAAGTGCGAGCTAAATTGGCGATATTTTACGACACTATCATTACTAGGGGCGTAAAGAGCGGTAGTTCGTCGCTTTTACGACAGACCTCTCATATTATTGTGTGGCTAAGCTACTGTATACACCATGTATAGTGGCAGTCTACGATGTTTTCTACTATCATCTACGTAGAGATTGCGTTTATTATTTTATTCTCGCTTCCCCGAAATAATACAACGGGATTGGAGTAACATAATCTAGTTTATAACGAAGTGATTTTTTATATCAACATGCCTGATCGTAAATTCCATCATTCAAGCCCCACCGACCAGGCACTATAGTATGTAACTAATTCGCTATTCTTGAACTGATGATGGTAGTCCCCAATTCATTAGTATTAATAAGAAAGTCACCCAAGCTTTTTGACAACGTGTGCATTCAAGCTTCGTAGAAGCAAAAAAAATAATTCTTCTTTCAAAAAATATTCTTAATTATATAACCTCAACAGCTCCGCCCTTAATGTATGAAATATGCAGCGTACAACAAATGAAAGGGCCGTAGCTTTTCTATTTCATTACGGTGTCCGTTAATAAAGTAGCAACTTTTGGCAATTAGCCGAGGGCGGGACACTACGGCCCTTTCTTACAATTATAACATCATCCAAATATTACTGAAACCTTTGCATTTGCAATATTAAATTACATACGTGCCGTGTCTAGTTCATATATAGAAATAAATACAATTTAAGTGTCTGTTTGTATAGTATTATACGATACTCACAAAAAAACAATTTTTTTTTGTGTCTATCTGTTTGTTTGTTCCAGGTAATATGTGAAACAGCTGGACTGATTTTAACGAAACTTTCACGGAAAATAACTAACGTTTGGGCCTTCTTAACGATTCTGAGGGCCAGCCATGAAATTGATTCTACGCGGGTAAAACCGTGGGCATAGTTAGTGTATTATAAGATATTACTAACTATTAGATATTAATACATTACCGAAGATTGCAGCTAAACAATCTGAAGGCGAGAATAAGGAATGGAGTGGCTTTGCTAGCTATGATGCGCGATTTGTCACACACATTTGTGGTGAAGAAAATAACGTGAGGAAAACAGCATATGTCTGAGATGAAATTGCATGCATTAGCCATAGTCATATCTGACAGACGGCGATAGAGTCATCATCTCGCACGTGTTAGTTGCATCTAATTATATTTTAGTTATATGTTATGTACATAGATGGAGCTGTCACTGTTGACATTATTATTTAAATCTCGCTATCGAGATTCTCAATGGGGCTTATATATAAAACGTCAGTGGTTGAATAAAAAAACTTTTTCCTCTGTGGTACATGGTATTTCATTTCGATTCCAAGTACCTACTCGAAGGCCATACTACTGAGTTTTGATCGCTACCTTTTAGACCAGTTTAGAAGATGTAATAATATTAGATTCGTACCAATTTTAACGAGTACAAAAACGATCCGGTCCTAGTCGCCTGAATCCTATCATATAAAAAAAATAAATAGATTGGCTCACAGCATCTCAGAAGGGGTAGGCAGAGGTGTCTTAACCAGAACACCCACCGTATCTTATCTTATCTTATCTCTTTGTGGCATTATTGGGTCCGGTTGCTCGGAAGCACGTCGACCCTTGGGATCTTTTGTGCCGCCCTTGCCCTTTTGCTCTACGTACCTGACTCCTCAAATACTCCCTGAACAAGCCGGCAGATCTTGCCCATGGGGAAGAGCTTGTAGTGCTCTGGTTTCGGATACGCCTTACCCAGTAGGTCCATTCGCCATCTGGCCAGTGCGTCGCAATTGCATATTAAGTGACTCATGGTTTCGGCTTCTGATTGACAGTACCTACACACCACATCGTTAGATAAGTTCATCTTATGAAGATGTTTTTAATTGTCCCATAATGATTTTTTCACCGTAAATGATTAAGTGCCAATGTGATAGAGAGCGAACCTATTGCTGTCTCAGGTACTGTATATACGTATTTGCATCACTTCTCAGACACATGCAGTTTACTAATTGGTACAAGCCACTGGGATTTGAACTTGCATCGCTTGTTTAGCAGGCGACTGCTCAAACCCCACGGACACCACGGATTCCGAATATAACTCACAGATACATAGTAGAACGTAGAACTATAGCAATAACGCGCGTTAATTACCAAATTAGAATCAAACCTCGTAAACCTTAAAAGATCGGGGCCAAATCCCGCTTAATTTATAACGAGAAAACATTAACGATAATGTTCTAGCGATAGTCGTAAAAATTACTTAATAGCACCGCCACGGGGCTTGTAATTAAGGGGAATTAATTCGCTGCGTTATTCGGTGCAGATGTTCTTAATAGTCGATTTTGATATTATTATTAGTATGTTAATTATTAACCCCAAGATAGCTGATACGCATTGTAGATTGCATATATTTATTACGTAAATCGTATTTCATATAGGAAAACCACAATGGTAGATAAAACATAGTAATGTTTTATAGACTTAAGTATATTTAAGACAAATTAACAATCTATACAGATAAATAAAATTGAAGTGTCTGTTTGTAATTACAAAATATCTATCATTTTATTGGAATTTTTCAATCACATAATATGTTTACAAGACACAAGATTGTTAATAATGTGTTCATAATATTTTTTTATTTATTAACAGGTTTTGGCGAATGTAAGATATCACATGATTTTGTAATTTATTGGTGCTAGTTATGATAATCAAAGAAATCACCTATTTGTCTAGGTAATATTATCAAACTTAAGCCTGAACTGAACAGCTAATTGCTTCTATGAAATATAATTATATTGGACCATATCCGTATTCAATCAATAAATTAATATAAGACAGAGTCCACAGATAAACATAGACCATTTTTTTTCAACATACATATTTTATCACCACACCTTCTCACATTGCAAGAGCAGCACAAAACCTAGTAAGTCACATCTCAATCGTAACCACCGAGCCACAGCGACTTATACGCAAACAACGACAGCCATTTACTCCCCCGAAATGATTCAAAATAATTTTGCTCCCCATTAATGAAAGTGTAAATGCAAAATGCTCACACTCGCTTAGGCTGCTAACAAACCGCGCGCAATAACCCAAGTCAGCCAAAACTCCATTAAAATCGCGACAATTTCAGCGTAGTGGGTACTAAATGAAATTAAAGTTGCGTAACGTGGGGTGTCGCGTAATATGACGTATTACATGGCCGGCGGATTTCAATTTACGCTTCCGATTTTTATATTATATCCCACTTTATTATGTAATTTTAGTTGATCATACTTTTATTTTCTTTTTGACATTCAAGAGTAGCAAGTTTTTTGCCGTCGATTTAATTCTGTTTTATTTATAATTCTGACTTATAATTATGTTTTTGTGAATTCCAAAAACATTAAGATACCAATCGTTTGATACTACATTTTACAAAATAATGTAATTAATAAAATATTTAGATATTTTTTTATTACATACCTATGTCTCTACTTTTTTTTTCTATCTCTCAATATCTAAATTTTATTAGATTAAGAATATCTTAATTTTATTACTTTCTAATCGTCAGAGCGACATAATTATACATGCTACCACCGTTTTCGGAAGGTTGCTTTTACTGAGAAGAACCTAGCAAATCATTCAGTTATTACAATTTTCAAAAAAAAAAATTGTTAGCAATTTTGATCGTTAAATTAATGAAATTATAAATATAATTGACAATGCTTAGTATTTTTAAAATTCCATTCTTGTTATTTTCTCGTTCAAAAGATAGTAAGGAAGGAAATTGATTCCTTCAGCTCTCCAAAAAAGCTGATTTAAAAACCACTTACAATATTATAGTAAAGCATGTTTTCCTCGTACGTACCTTTCGCCCTAAGGGCCTATTTGGATGCGCATTTCCCGAATGTCCAACGAACGTAAGGTGTAAATAATTCATATGATCCGCATTCATAACTACCACTGTTTCAGATAATAAGGGGAAAATACAACGTATAAAATTGCCACGTAAAAACAAATCTTAGTGGCTTATAATAAGGTAGCCTTAGGCTTGAAAGTTTAAGGTTTTTCAACGAAAGGCTCTTTGAGTAATTTTCTAAGTTTGATTAACTTTGTAGTTTTATATAAAGTACTGTTTATATATATTTTTTCAAAGTAATTTTCTTTTACAGAAAGTGCTTAGTAAAGCTCTTTTGAATGTCGTTAAATCTAGTTCAGAAACTGCTCTTGGGAAGGACCAGCAAGAAACTCAGGCATCTTATCAAATACACTCAAGTAAATTTGAAAACTTAACTAGTAAGTTACTTTGCACTATAGTTTCTCGGGACTTATCACGATTATTTCAAGAGTGTTTCGTAACACATTAAGGTGTTACTATTGGGCTAAACTAATCGACGTCGGTGACTTATAGACATTTTTAGACACATTCTCCCTGATAGTGCATGGTCAAAGCGAAGGCTAAAACTATGTCCATCCTTTTTAAAATTCGTATCACAGAAAGAGATGCAGCTTTTAAACCAAGGATCTTAGCCTATGTTAAATTTACGGCGATGAAAACTATATGTCATTAGTCAGGAGAACTAAGGTGTAATGTGTCCATGGGCTTATGTTTATGAGATATAATATTGCTACTATTAAAAATCGTGAAATATTTTTTTAAAACAGTATTTTAATAGAGTTGAGTTTGTTGCCAAGATCTTCTCAACAAAAGCAACCTTCCGAACCCAGTGGTAACATTTATAATCCTGTATAATGTATTTTTGTGTCCTTCTGACGATTTGAAAGCTTTTTAAGAAGTCTAATCAAAAATATTTTGAATTTTGAATGAAGCACTTTGCACAAGACGTATATTTATCCACTATTGTACCCTCTACAAATGTCTGCTTTTTTATAGGATATTTTTATCTCTCGTAGTTGGTAGAGTGGGGTTACCTTTACTGCTTACCCGTAAAAAAGAGCGAATCCCAAGGGTCTCCAGCCGAGCTTAAACTTAAAAACTAAGCAACACAGCTAAGGGCACCCCGGTGCGGGGCTCGGACCTCGGCTTAGGGAGTTGCTGGGGAGCTATCCAGATAGATACTACTCGGATCCCTGAGTGCTTTTATTTAGGGCCATGTTTAGGGCTAATGGCTAGCAAGGGACGGAGGGGGGGGGGGATGACGTAAAGTTCGCGACAAACCTCGTCGGCGAGGATAGAAAAAAATACGTTTTCTTGGTGTATGCTTCTGAGACATTGCTTGTTGATATCATCTTTAGGGTCAATAAAGATAAACGTCTGTCAGGATAGGAGAGTATTTATAATTAAAATAAAATGAAGCAATTGCGCGATCTAATTCACACGTAGCGCCATCTTGTGAGAAAATTAATTAACAGTATGCAACAGGGTACCATAAATGATGATGTCACTGACCTTTACTGGCCCCGTCCGGGCCCCGTAGTATGGAGCATTCTTCTATGGTACCAAACGGTGTGAACAGCTGGCGCACATCCTCCTCGGTCTGCTGTTTGCTGAGCATGCCAACGAACAGTTTTCGATCTGTGGCGAAAGAAATCACACTGTACTGTCTATGTATATATGTATTACTCTGTATTATCAGAGGCTTAGAGGGCAAGGGTGCGTCCCGTATGCGGGGAAGGGAATTCTTAGATTCTGCTTCAATTTACAAGTTAAAAAAAAAAATAATGCTCGCGCCATCCCAGAAAGGTCTCCGAAGGGGTAAGCAGAGGTGTTGTATCAACATCAACATTTCACCGAATATGATTAAGTGCCAACGTAACAGAGGCTGAGTCAGAGCTTTGAATTACTTCTGATACATATGCAGGTTTCCTCACGATGTTTTCCTTCACCGTAAAGCACATAGTGTGAAATTACTGAACATAAGTTTTTAGAAAAACTCATTGGTGCAGGCCCCGCTGGATTTCGAACTTGCATCGTTTGCGTAGCAAGCGACTGTTAAAAACCCCAAAGCCATCACGGCATTTTTAAAGAGAAAAAGAAAAAAAAAATTAAATATGAGTAAGCGGGTATAAAACATCCTAAAGTTAATTTGATACATATTTTTCATAAATAGTAATTCAAATAAAATATCTTTTTGTCAAAAAAAAATCTCAAATAGTTATAAGAGTGCTACGACAACAGCTACGAGCGCCTACGTCGTAGCGAATCGTAGCAGCGTAGCGCCACAGTTACGACATATACATAATCAGACACACCACAATAAGCCTAGCGGTGGTGCGTGGAACGGCGGGCTTAAACTAAACTTCGGTGCCAATTGTTCCTGGAATACAATCATTGACAAATTCCAATTGAAAACTACTTTGTGTCGACGGCATAAGGTCTTAAATCATAACCCAACTAATCTACATAAATGACGCTCAATAATCAAGAACTCCCTTACTTAAAAAGATTATTTAAAGATTGATCAGTAAAATATGTTTCGTCTTATTTTCACGCGCGACATTATCTGCAAGAGAAAAGAAGACAAACACATTTTTCGGATCCTTGTCTACGAGTGATTTGAAAACAATTCGTAATTGGAACCGGTATTATAAAAAAAAAAAAGTATGAATACCTTTCGACATCGACACAAGGTAATCTGACCGCCCGGTTCCCAATTGTAAGTTTGTGGACACCCTAAGTGGCCGGCGAGTGCGAGTGACGGGAGGTAAGGGCGCGCATACACAACGCCACTATTTCGTGGCACCGCAGTCGCGCTTCAAGTGTACCGCAAGCACCACGATTCTAGTTTATTCTGTCTGAAAGACCACTTACGAACGCTGTCGCGCTATTCGATTCATAAATAATATTTGCTCAGGTCGTAAGTCGTTTTTCAGTTCATAATAATAGGTAACAATGGTCAATGATTATTATGTACCGTAATCACGCATTTGGATTGTTTAAATTTAACAATGAATTGGGTACTTAATATTCAATTTATAATAAAAAAAAATTAAGTAACAATGCTCGTTTACGTTACAAAGTAGCGCCGTGTGCGCGCGCACTAGTTGCTACTGTTGTCAATGTTATAAACTCAGAAAAGACAGACATTACATTTTTGTGTGTGCCCGGACATTGGCAACATTTTTTTTAATATCAACCTTAAGCAATTAAATATTAACGATATATTTCTTTAAAAAAAATATTTTTTTTTTGCATAAAAATAGTTGCACAATTCCTGGACACAAAAATGCTAAAATTAGTCCATAAAACTGTTTGGGTAGCGCCCTATAGTTTGAAAGCTGACGGTTCGCACCGCCCCGGCACGCGCCCGCCAAACTTCGCCTAATGATCACCATCGACTCAACAACACCCATAGCTCTCTATATAAAACACATAACACACAGGTTTAGTTAATGAATACAACGAAAATCAAACCCACATAAAAATTAGCACATTACACTAAAAATTGTGAATTTATTGGAGGGTTCCGTAGGCTGTCACACAAATGAACATACACGATGTTAGGGCTTGCTACGGAATCCTCGGGGGCCAAAGTTGGAGCTTAAATTGTTACTTCGTTTGGAGGACTTCTGTTTGAGCTTGGTTGGACTTCGCGTCACCCAATTGGAAATAAAAGTTTATTTTTGTTTCTTCCGGCAATTTTTTTAGGGCTCTTTACAGAAATCAACGTCTGTTCCAAATAAATGACAAAATAACACAAATCCACACTAAATACGCATCGAAATGAATACGAAAACAAAATGTCTTAACAGCACGACGATAACTAAGTGCAGAGTGAGTCTTTTGTTCGTTCTACGTCTAATCTTTGGACAATCGAACACATTTTAAATTATGACAGATTGAAGAATACCCTCAAATATTTTGCGAAAAAATTATGGAGAAACATTGCTAACTTTGTATTGTTGAATTACTATGACAAATATAGATTGTATCTTTGTACATTTCTTATTATCTTTGGACACTGTATGTCATATAATTAACTACTTAAATATCTTACTTTGTTTCTGATTGACTGTTTGTGTGTTTTTGAATAATAAAATAAAAAAAAAATAAAAAAAAAATTTCAAAAACAATTTCGCTCGAGTGACTAAAAGATCCCAAAGAACTATATCACAACACGATTAGTGCTATGCATGCCAGTGTATGTATGTCACAATTTAATTAAACAAATTAACACACACCATACACAGTCAAAAAACACTAAGCCACAGTATAATAAATACAAGCTTCTGTGACTGTATTATTTTGAATTGGATCATAGATTAAAAAATACAGAAAAGTTTTCATTATTTTATTTATTTAATAGCGGCGAGCTTAAGTACAGCTATTCCACTAAGGTCAAGTGATGAAAGGTAATTCAAAGTGTTCGATTAGATTTGACGTAGAAGTGCCTCACTTCGCGCGCTATTTGACAGACAGTGACAACAGTACAGCCTAGAGCACGCACAACAAACGCTACCTGAGTCCGCTTACGCGCGCCGCACTCTCGCACCGCCTGTAACATAAAAATAAGCTACACACGCTTAATCTACTGCACTGTTAGTATTTACACAATCGATAAATCATTACACTAAAAACCTTGCCGCAATTTTACCATGAATAACTTTTTTATATACCGTTCGTTTTAAAACGCATTTTTTTCGATGACAGGACTATGGATTGGGCAACGAATTATCATTTAAGTTTTAAAAATATATATTTTTTTTATTTTTAAAAAAAGCTGTGCCCTGCGGTTTTACCTTCGTATATTTAATTTCAAGGGAGACCCGCGCTACCTTAATTTTTAAATAAACGTGGCCTAAGTTACTCCTTGTAAAATTATGTATTTTTTATGATTTATATTTGATAGGATTGATCATAAAAACAATAATTTGTCTACGGTATTATTATCATACTTAAACCCGAACTTAACACCTAATTGCTTCCCTTAAACTATGTGTTAAGTTCATAAACTGTAACGGAGCGTTAATCCGAGTGCACACTCGCGGGACGGTCCACGTTCCCCTAAGTTACCTAGTTACGTGCCCGCAACATTGTTCGAAATTTGGAAATATTAGAACCGGTGGGGGCCGGTCATTAAATTCAGATTTATACGCGACCAGCCGGATATCTCTCCCGTGCGACTCTGCTAATGACCGGCTAAATTCATAAGGGAGCTAATAAGGCTATGAATGTGGTGTGGACTGGTGCACTAGATTAGAGAAAAATATGTTCGCTTTCGGTATTACTGCGCGTGTTATCGTTTGTAACATTATCTGTCACAATTTATGTGTTACGGGGTATTTTAACGTTATTCATTTAAGGTAAAATAAACGTACATACGTTGATAAAAAAAACGTGTTTTTCGCGGAGTCACCCGTGTAGACTTATTTTAAGGAACCCTATTTCTTTTTAAATTAAAAGTAGCCTAAGTTACTCCTTGTAAGTAATATTTTACAAGTTTCAAACATACAGACAGGGAAAAAATAATAGTGGGTTTTCAAGTCATCTGTATCATTTATACTTTCATATGCATTCAGTGAAAATGAGTAATTTTGGATTACAAACAGACACTTCAATTTTATTTATCTGTATAGATGTATAAATATAGATAAGAAATATATTCTCTACAAAAAATTACGTTAAACCTAATCCCAGTACTAATTAGATGACGAAACGTAAACGCAACATAATTCCGGCGTATTACACTAGTGTGTGTGTGAGTATTAACTTCGTCGACAGCTTAAAGGCTCGTTTACACGAGATAAGTGCATTTCTCAAATATTTCGTTTGTACCACAGTTACTTTTAGTTATTTATGAGAGTAAAAAGATGGGTGTGATAATTTATTTAAAATTAAAATGAAAGTAATTTATTCTTATATAATAATTTTTTTTATGACGAAAAGAAATATGCTGAATTGATTACCTTTATGCAATACTATCTGTGCCCCGAAGTTTTACCCGCACAGAGTTCATTTCATGACCTAAGTTCCTCGTAATATTAGCTATCTGCTAGTAAAAGTCCCGTTAAATTGGGCCAACCGTTTCGGGGATTAGCCGGAAAAACAGACAGACAGGTGGATATACAAATGGTGAATTAAAAAAAGAAAAGTTTTTCTTTATCAGTACCGAGTATACTCTTATATGCCTTTAGTGAATATCTGTATAGATGTATATATGAATTATATTCATCCTGAAAATAGTTCCTACAACATGGAATATTATAATTGGTGAAAAGTGGATGCTGGCACACCAAATCCTTTCAAAACCCTTCCCCAAACTTGGGATAAAATTTTTCACTATAATATTTTATTCCTGCATGCTAATACGATTTGAAACGATTATGAATATCTATAGCTAAAAATATATAAAAAAATATCTTTATAGCTTTTTTTGGATAATGTACCTCCCTATTTGTACCAATACCTATATAGAATATTGTTATTGTATTGATGAAATGTATAAGACGCCTGGTTGAGTTTCTAGCCGGTTCTTCTCCGAAAACTGCTATCCAAACCGGTGGTAATTCTTCGAACTGAATAAATCATTTTTCATTTTTCATTTCCATATAATAAACAATTGTAGTGCAAATTACCATTGCAATAAATTTGGATACAAGTAACTTGGAGTTGTAAAATGAATTCAATGCTTTCAACATTAATTGCAGTAAATTAACACCCCGAACTTGGTCAGTGTATAACCAGCCTTAGCTTCGTAACTTCGTCCGCTGGTAATCCACGCGCGTTCAACGCTTCTCATTAGCCACTAATGCGATACCTATGGAGCGAATAAAGTTACTTTATCGCCACTGTACGCGCGTTTGTGAATTAAACTTTTGAAATATACACTTACTTCGAACATACTAGTAGTGCCAATCTGATAATAGTGATTTAGTATTTAGAGGAGCTAGAGTTCCCTCCGTGCCTCGGAGAGAACGTTAAGTCTTCACTTCAATTTTAAGTTGCTTTGAGTGGTTCTAAAAGGTAAATAATAATTATAATAATATATTTCACACCACGTGCTTTACGGTGAAGGAAAACATGGTGAGGAAACCTGCATGTGTTTAAGAAGTAATTCAAAGACGTATGTATAGTATCTGAGACGGCGATGGACTCACCATCTGTCACGTTGGCACTTAATCATCTTCGGTGAAAAGTGTGTGTTGTGATTACAACACCTCTGCCTACCCCTTCGGGGAATACAGGCGTGACCATATGTATGTAATAATTATATATTTATTTGCTACAGTAAGTAAGTACAGTTAACCCACATAGTCATAGATAAGTAAATTTTACAATGGGTAATTATTAGAATAATATTGAATAATGTGGTATTGCGGCAGATGGCTAAACTAGGCGGAGAGCCTGTAATAAATAATATTTTTATCAATTGTGTCTTGTTAGTTTTTGCTATTGCATATATCATTCGATAAACAACCCTAACTAGTCAGTAATTGGATGGGTGACCGCCCGAGTTCCCTCCGTGCTTCGGAGAGCACGTTAAGCCGTCTGTACCAGGTGCCAATTTATCATCTTTGGCAATTATTGGTCGATCGAAGGCCTAAAATAGTCTGACAACTGGTTAAACCAGATTTTTCTCGTTAAAGTGGTTGCTAAGGTCAGATGGCAGTTTTTTTTTTGTAAAAATCAGGTGATCAGCCACATCGGGTTGAATCAAGTTGCGACCCCGACAATGTATGATAAGGGCAGGGAGATGATGAGTGTTTAAAAGAGCCGCGATAACCATGGGGTTTGTGCAGTCACCTGCAATGCTAGCGACGTTCAAGTTCGAATCCCAGCGGGTCCTGTACCAATGAGTTTCATTTCACACCACGTGTTTTACGTTGACGGAAAATATCGTGATGAATATGTCAGAGAAGTAATTCAAAGACGTATGTATAAGTTAAAGTCAAAAGTATCTTTATTCGATTAGACTTCTTACAAAGTACTTTCAAATCGTCAGAATGACATAATTATACAGGATTATACATGCTACCGCCAGGTTCGGAAGGTTTGTGTAGTGCCTCAGACGGCGATAGACTCACCATCTGTCACGTTAGCAATTAGGTTATCATCTTCAGTGAAAAGGGTGTTGGCGAGGAATATAGGCACCATATATGTGATTATGATTTTGTGATTCGCATTTGTTTAAAATATTTGTCTGTTTATATGAAGAGTTTTATATTGATAGCTGTAGAGGCAGAGGAGTTTGACAGCATTTATTTTTATACAATAACAGGTAGGCATGGGAACAGACGGGTATAAAGCTAGATTTTTTGATACATCTTTCGAGGAAGCGAATTTACAGGAGAAAGCTATTTGTGTAACTTTTTCATTTTATACCGTTTTGCTTCAGCTAACTTTGTTTTCAGTCTGACCTTTCAGTTTTCCGATTACGGCCTGTATCCAATTATTGTTTTGTGGTAACTTTAGAAACATCTGGTTTCTTTCGCGACGGCCTGTGCTAATTTGCAATAATCTGTTTATAGTAGATGTATAAAATTTTGGTGTCTGTTTGTTATTTCAAATTAACAACTTTTCACTAAATGCATATGCAATTATACGTGTATTCCATATAAAGTCAAAGTCTAAAACTTTCCGAACCTGGCGGTAGCATGTATAATCTTGTAAATTATGTATTTCTGATGATTTGAAAGTGCTTTGTAAAAAGTCTAATCGAATAAAGATACTTTTTTTTTGACTTGACTTGACTTGACTGACCGATTTCAACGGAACATTCTCTGGCAGATAGCTAATGTTACAAGGAGTAACATAAGCTTATATTTGAAACAGTTATTAGAAATAAGTCTAAGCGGGTGCAACCGCGGGACACAGCTAGTCTGCACCAAAAATATCTCTATCGTTATCTTAGTTAGAACAGCAACCTTCCTTTTCCATCACCACAACAAAAATGCATAATTCAAGCAACAAAAATTGTACGAATATTTTCCCTCACTCGTTCCTCGTGTTCCTAAACTAGATCAATCTTGAAATTTGCATCCTAGATCCGACATCCAATTTAATCTGAACGTACCTATACGTAAATACAAATATTCGGTACACATTACACGGGACGATCAATCATAGCAACATATTGTTTGCCGGCAAGAATAAAGCTTCTGTTGTTAGGTAAATTTATGAGGGTACACGCGAATATTGATAGGTTTCATGCTACATTAGCGGGTAGATTGGTGGGCATTGGCTCTCGGCTTATTTATTCCTTCCGTACTTTGACTTTTACAGGTTTCACCGATACTTTATTGATCACGTGAACGACTGCCCAGGTATTTGATGTTGAAATTCATTTTTCTATTGCGCATATCATTCGATCAGCGAAATTAAGCAACCCTAAGCCTAGCCAGTAATTGGATGGGTGACCGCCCGAGTTCCCTCCGTGCCTCGGAGAGCACGTTAAGCCGTCGGTCCCGGTTGCCAATTTATCATCTTTGGCAATCGTTACAGGTCAGTCGGATGTCTAAAATTGTCTGACAACTGGTTTAACCCAGATCACAGAGTTTCCTCGTTAAAGGGGTTGCGAAGGTCAGATGGCAGTCGCTTCATATAAAAATCAGGTGATCAGCCACATCAATGTATGGGATAAGGCCAGGGAGATGATGTTAATTTGATAGAATGGCTTAAAGCCAGTTAATTTTGAAGTTAAATAACACTTCTTTCTTCTAAGAAGAAAATGCTTTGTATGTCAAAGACCATAATTAGGTGTTCACCAAAAATGTAGGAGCATTATGTTCTTTGTGCATGCCTATCTACAAAGTCCACTTAAGTCTTTCTCAGCGAAAGCCAAGCTCCTTACAGCAATTAAGAGGGCCTTTTTCATTCAGTTTCCACATAAATTCATTCGCAAATTGGCAGTAGGTAGGTAGTTGAAGCGAAAATTTCAATGTTCAGGTTGATTCCATTAATTAGCTATGCTGTGCTCGCGCCATCGCTCGAGTTGAATAGCCAATTACAGTGATAATTGGCGGTCGCAGGTGTCTTCAACGTCGTCGGCGCAAGCGACGGGAGACTTGCATTCATGCACTCGCTAATTTAATATCACAGTGTAATTTATTGGTAATAGCTCACCCGCATAGATATAATTTCATTCCCGCGGAAACCTAAATGTTTTTTTTAATAAAAGTAGCTTAATTTACTCCTTGTAAAATTAGCTATCTGCCAGCGTAAGTCCGATTAAAATCAATCTAGCCGTTTGAGAGATCACCCGGAAAAAAATGACAGATAATTTTTTTGAAAATTTATATCATTAGTGTATCTATGCTTTCATAATATGCATTTAGTAAAAGTTATATTTGAATAACAAATAGACATTTCAATTTTTTTATATCTGTATAGATGTATAGGGTGGCTTTTCGTGGAGCCTTAGTGACATCAGCTATCTACTACTGAAGCTCCCGTCAAAATATTCCCAATCATGAAACTCTACAAATATTATTTTTGGGGTCACTCCGTATTAACTAGCCATTCATAACTAGCGGACGTCACGCGGTTTCACCCGCGTAGTTCCCGTTCCCGTGAGAGTACGGGGATAAAATAAAGCTTATGTTACTTGCTGATGAAGTAGCTATTCAATGGTGGAAAAATTTTTGAAATCGGCACAGTAGTTTTGTGTTTATTCATTACAAACATACACGCAAAAATACTAATATTTCCTCTTTATAATACTAGTGTAGATGTAGATGATATGCAGATCGTAAAAACATAATATGTTTTCATCGTCTACAGACACAATTGCATTCATTCCTTTACAGATAAAACCTATATCCTATAACCGCTAACAGTCTATAACTTTAAGTACGTGCCACAGTGACGGATTCACACGGTAAAGTTCAATTCGTACTCCTACACATGTATCCATAGTACGGCTTGTTGGAGTTGAGGACATTCTAACCCGTGCTAATACGTTCAACCCCAATACAAATTAATAGCCGGTAGTTCAATTTATTGATTATTTACTAGATGTGCCCCGCGGTTTCACCCGAGCCGTCTTAATTTCAAATTCAAATTCAAAATATCTTTATCCGATTAAACTTTTCACAAAGTACTTTCAAATCGTCAGAAAGACACGATTACATAGGATTACACATGCTACCGCCAGGTTCGGAAGGTTGCTTTTACTGAGAAGAGCCTGGTCAGAAACTATTTTATGAGTAGCTTGAAGCTACTCCTTGAAACATCAGCTACCTACAAGGGAACGTCCCGTACCTTTCTTACAGTTTCAGAGATTAGACAGAACAGAACAAACAGACGGTCGGACAGAGAAAGCATTTTTTTATGTACGTACCGTACCTACATACATTTATATGAATATAGTGACAATTTGTTAATTTGGATTGGATTTTATTTATCTGTGTTGAAATTGATAAATGTGCAGTTTTCTGATGCAACCATCGCCATGAATCAGTATAATAAAATAATTCATGGTGTAACATGAAACTGGTGAATTTGGTTGCATCGCCCGCGTAGCAGGCGAATACTCAAACTGCTCGGCCATTAAACCTTTTGACATTTTCTTATATCTATCCTGGATGCAACAATACAGTAAGCCGCTTATACATGCACTGTCCACACGAAGCTTAATTAGGATCTGCGATTTAATCCGAAAGGGGTACGAGGTCCAGTCATCGTCAGTGTTTAGAGAGCCTGTCATTCAATGATAAATCATACAACAGATTACTAGGTAAAATTTTACTAACTATTAATGATATTAATTAATTAATTTTATTGCAACTAATCATAATTTACTTAGAGGTAGAGGTTAATTTCATGAGTGACCCGCTGAACCCAATTTTTTTTACTTGTAATATCGTCTGCCCAGCCCTTTCAGAGATTTCAGGAACAAACAGTCAGACGGATATTTTTTTTTTAATTGCTTTTGCAATGACACTACATACAGTATATACTTTCATATGCATTTAGTGAAAAGCTGTTATTTTGGTCAGTTTTAATTATCTGTTTGGAGTATACATAGATGCATATATTTAGTTAGTGTTGTGACCGACGTTCGGCTCGGGCCCGATTCGGGGTCCTTTAAATAGTGGTATTGAAGTGATTTCTACTAAGTTTTCATTGTAGATGTCACCGCGTGTCAGGAGCACGCTCCTTTGACCAAATACCTCACTGCGGGGGTCTTTCATTGAAGTTAGGCTGATTTTGAAATGTGTATGAGGGAATAAACAACGTATTCAGAACATGCCGTATTGGATATTGAAGTGTAATTTGTGGGTGTGAAAGTTTTATTTACAATGTGATATTGGAATAAATATTCATATATATCACTAGCGGACGCCACGCGGCTTCACCCGCGTAGTTCTCGTTCCCGTGGAAATAAAATATAGCTAATGATACTTGCTGATGATATAACTTTTTGTGAAAGAATTTTTGAAATCGACACAGTAGTTTTTGAGTTTATTCATTACAAACATACACACAAAAATAGTGTAGATGTAAATAGATTGTATCGTTTTGTGATATGTGTGAAATACTCACTATTTAATTCAAATATCAAACCCTAAACAATCACATTATTAAATACCTATTATTCGGTATCGTGAAATGTATTTGATTACTTTTTATATGTAATTTTTTTGTAAACTTCAAGTAGTTTTATAAGCCCAGTGTACTTCGTATCACCTGTTCCTTTACTTATTATTTATGTATTTCACTGTTGAAACCTTCCTTGAACTTTCATTAATATATTAAGATCAAAATTACCCAAATCGGTCCAGCCGTTCACAAGTTTTAGCGAGACTAACGAACACCAATTTTTTTTTTTATTAAGTACAAATTTTATTTACCTACAAATATTTCGAAATTATTTATCATAGAAATGCAGCATAAAAAATATACCTTATCCACGTGATAAAACAAGTGAACCTCCGAACCGGAAAATACCGGTTTCTAATATCATAATGTCACCTACCGAAGCCTCTATTCACCACAATTCCAGCCACTAATCTGATAAGCGCTTGATGAGACCCGAAATCTATTTATGTACAGCAAAAGGTGTCTATTTTGTAGGATAATAAACCGTATAGTGGGGCCGTTAAGCCTCTTTTTGTTAATTAGAATTTAGTGCCTTTAGGCTGTTTGAAAAATAATGGATACAAAAAACCTTCTAGCATTTTGTCTTGTTAAATGAAATAAGCCCCTGATAATTAATACGGGCAGAATGCTGCTTACATTTTAATAGAAAATAATTATTGTGTTTAATTTTATGTAGAAAATATTATTTAAGACTGTTTTAGGTAAAGTATTATTATCAAAGAGAGGTCGCTTAAATTGATAATAACCAAATCAAACGAATACTTGAGATAATTAAATTCAAAAATAAACCTGCTATTAAATTTCTATTACGATCCTTTAATCTAAAGATCTATACATACGCAAGGTACACAATGCGAAGGTCCTTTTTAAGGACCTTTCAAAACGCCTGGTTGACGTCTCTGGTGACCGTCGAGCTGGTTCTTACCTCGGTCAGAGGATTAGCTTAGCGATCCAGCGAGGTAACGCAGCCAGCTTACTGGGCACCATTCCCTCGGACACTAATTTAAATTCCGTGTTTTATTTATAATTTTTATTTTTATTATATTTATCTTTTTCATTGTTAGCAATACGTTACTCAAATGTTACGTTAATAATGTTATATTTCATGTAAATAAATCAATAAAGATATCTTTTAGATTAATTCTACATACACATATACATAGAGATAAATTAAATTTAATTGTCTCTTTGTAATTCCAAAATAACAGCTTTTCACTTAATGTATATGAATATATACCCGGTACAGAAATTCAAAACCAATTTAAAAAAAATCTCTCTGTATGTTTGTTCCGACTAATCTCGGAATCGGCTGAAGCTTAAACGGGACTACCAGCTGATGTTTTAAGAAGTAGCATAGGAATTATGTTTGCGATAGAATAGAATAGAATAGAATAATTTATTTGCAAAAACATATAAGGGTCCATATAAGGGTTCCGCAAAATAAAGCATGAAACTAAATCAACGCGGGTGAAGCCGTGGGGCACAGCTATCCTTAGGCCTTATCCCATACATAGTTGGGGTCGGCACTTGATCCAACCCGATGTGGCTGATCACCTGATTTTTATACGAAGCGACTGCCATCTGACCTTCGCAACCACTATTAAGAGGAAAATCGGTACCTAATCAATAAAGTCAATCACAAAGCGAGAGCAGATGGTGGCTTCGGGGTTTGAGCAGTCGCCTGCTACGCAAGCGACGCAAGTTCAAATCCCAGCGGGGCCTGTATCAACGAGTTTTTCTAAAAACTTATGTGCAGTGATTTCACACCACGTGCTTTACGGTGAAGGAAATATCGTGAGGAAACCTGCATATGTCTGAGGAATAATTCAAACACGTATGTATAGTGGCTGAGACCGCGATGGACTCACCCTCTGTCACGTTGGCACTTAATCACATTCGGTGAAATGTGGGTGTTGTTGTTATAACACTTCTGCTTACCCCTTCGGGGACCCTTATGGGATGGCATGAGGATATTTAATTAATTTGTATTTATCAATCATAAAACCAGCTTTAATAAAGATTTCCACTGACATACACACCATTTCCAAATTCCCAACACTATATTTAATAACCGATACACACCACTTTTGAGTAAATTAATTGCATCGGTAAAATGTGATGGCTGCGTCCGGATCGAACCGGTTGAAACCGGACACCGCCAATTATGACTATTAAACGAAACCGCTACCTGCCTCTGACATTTGACGTCACACGGATACATTAATAAATTAGTATACCAATGTACAAGGGCACTTATTTTAAAGTGCTGTGGTCTATTTCATTAAAGGTTGCACTATTAATAAGGGGTAAGTAGATATCGATAAGTGGTTTGCGGACTTATGAATTATTGTGTAATTTATCTCCAATATTATGTACCTAAGCATTGGGGTAACTACTTTTTTAATTTATTTTATTCTAGCTATGCCTGCGGTTTCATCCGTAGATTTAATTTAATTCCCGCGGAATTATTGTTTTTTTTTTAAATAAAAGTATCCTAAGTTACTTCTTGTAACATGGAAGTTAGCTACTGTCAGTGAAAGTCCCATTAAAATCGGTCCAGGCTGGAAGAAACAGACAAATAGAAAAAGAAGAATTTTGAAAACTTGTTTTTAAGTCCGTATCCAATATACTTTCATTTGTATTTAGTGAAAAGCTATTATTTCGGAATTACAAACAGACACTTCAATTTTATTTATCTGTGTATATATAGATTTAGATTATTTATATTTTAGATAATGCGTTACCGTTAACACAATAACGTTAACACGCCCTACTTAAGTTTATAATATCTTTGCAAAATATTAATATATAAGGCTACCCGCACACATACAATAATATTGTTGATAAAGTACAAATTGACATTAATATTGTATGTGTGCGGTCCGTATAGCAGAATATTTTAAAAATTTTGTGAATATTGACAATGCTTTGACAATTTTGTATGTGCGGCTAGCCTTAGGTTAGTCATAAAAGATTTATTAAACATATATCAATTTACTTTGTTAATCATTTGATTGACAGAAAAATAATAATGACGTGAAGGAAAGCGTCGTGAGGAAACTTGCATGTGTCTGAGAAGTAATGAAAGGAGGTATAGTGCCTGACACGGCGATGGATTCACCCTCTGTTATGTTGGTACTTAATCATCCTCGGTGAAAATTGGGTATTGTTATTACAACTCTGCCTACCCCTTCGGGGAAGACAGGCGTGAGCATGTGTATGATGTATTTATGTATTTAATAATAAGACAATTATATTGGTCATCTCAAGCTACGCATTTAGTTATAAGTAGATGTACTAGATTTTTAGTTATGTAAATTTTTATCGACATTTGTGCATTGGAACTTTGTCCATGAGCTTACGTTTCTTAAATTATTTATTTTGTATTCTTTAAATTGTACCATAGTTTTGAAAAGAGTTATTACTGAGTTTCTTGCCAGGTTCTTCTCAGTAAAAGCAACCTTCCGAACCTGACGGTAGCATGTATAATCCTGTAAAATTATGTCATTCTGACGATTTGAAAGTACTTTGTAAAAAGTCTAATCGAATAAAGATACTTTTGACTTTGACTTTATTGACGTAACATGTACCATCGCGTCATGTCATTCAACATGTACCATCGCGAAGTAAAATGCAAACAAGTAGGTATCTACACCAAAAAGTACGTTAATAATATCCAGAGATTTATATGAGCCCCTGTTTTAATCGTATACAGTAAAAACTTTGAGTATTAAAATTTCACAATGTTTGTGTGTTTATATTTTATTGTTGTGACATCCCTATTTGAGGGTGCGGTACCCTTTGGCGTCCCCACTTCTTGTCAGATCGTAAATGTATAGGATTAATTGACGCGATTCATTGGGCCGTGAAAAGTTGGAACAATCGGTGAATTGTGTTGATTATAAATTTTATGTATCAATCGAATATGAATATACCTACTATGTTTACGTTATTGTGTAAATTATATTGACCTTTCAGACTTTCAGATTTCAATACAGGTCTTGTATTGAAATATGGAGGACGTAGGTAGACTTTTTGGGCGAAGTTTATTGGCATAGATCGGTATTGGTTGATGGTGCATATCAATTTCAAAATATATAGAAAGTAACATAGCATATTTTTATAGCTTTTGACTGAATTTAAGTTATCTATATCTGTGTCTTATCTATGTCTGTTGACAAAAGTGTTCACGTTTTTTACACTCTATTTATGATATTGTGTGCTTATATACTTATATACTTCTATACTGATAGTAATTAATTATGTACGAATAAATATATTCCATGTTTGAAAAAAGTCTTCGTTATTTATACTATATCTATACAGATAAATAAAATTGTAGTGACTGTTTTTAATTCCATAATTACACCTATTCACTAAATGCATATGAAAGTATACACGGTACTGGCATAGAAAAACAAATTTTTATAAAATGTCTCTGTCTGTCTGTCTGTTTGTTCCAGTTAATCTCCGAAACGGCTGGACCGAATTCAACGACTAGATTTATTTAAAAAAAAAATTAATGTTTCCGATGCAATTAAATTAAATCTACGTGGTAAAACCGCACGGCCATATATGATATTGTTGAAAAAGTTATGAATGCCAAAGAAAATAACCAATTATAAAGTAATTGGTCAGTATAGTGTCCTTATTATTCGACTGAGGCCAGACAACTCGGGCGTACAATAAAAGGCCGAAACCACTCATTAGTTGGAGACATCCCGAACTAACTTTGTTGAGCAAGAATGTCACCCAAAACCTCTGGGCGTTCCTGTTACTCTAGTTAAAGTTGCTCACAGTAGTTAATACATGGAAAATTATTCAACTGAAGCCCTTTCACGCTGGTTAGGGAGCAAACTTCATTATGCAACGCCCTTGCCTTTTTAAGAGCACTTTGAATATGTGCTTAATAAATATAGCGTAAGGGTACGAACGTTTTTAATTTGGGTAGTTTGTGGTGGTTTTGATGTATTCCTTAAATTATTGAATAGAACTTAAATCAATCATCAAATGGAAATAGCATCCCCGGCCGCTACACTGGTCGTGCCAATACTGAGCTTGTTTACCTATCGTTTGTAAATGGCGGTATCTATATATATAAAATGAAATGCTGTTCGTTAGTCTCGCTAGAATTTGAGAATGGCTGGACTGATTCGGGTGATTTTGGTATTGATAAATTTTTTGAAGTTTCAGGGAAGGTAGATGGTAGCAGGTAGATGTTATGACGTAGGCATTCGCTAAGAAAGGATTTTGATTAATTCTGTATGAAGCTTTGTCAATTTTAAACCGATATATTATCCGATATAGAAACCGCGGGGCACAGCTAGTATTATTATAAGAGTATATTTTGTTTAGTAGTTGCCACAATAAAAATAAATCCATCATCTAATGTTTTTTTTTCAATGAATATATCAACTCTGTGATAATTGCACACATGCACACAATGCCCTGTGTTTGCTAGTGATGATAATGATCTAGTTAAAAAGTTATATCAATCCATATTTTTCTTACAATAAATTGACTGTCGATTGAATACTTCAATTTACAATAAATATAAATAGACTTTATTAAAATTAAATAAATAAAAAAATAGGAACGTTAAAAATAATAAATACATAAAATAGTAACGTTAAAATAAAGCAGTATACACACGCTAAAATGATGATCAGTCACCATCTTCAGGCATGATGAAGCCGTCATTAAGAGCGGGGAAGTTTGGAGGATCCGGGCGGACCCGTGTCTCGTGTGATTAATATACGCGGCTCGTGTGCCCACTGCCTTTGTTACTAATGTTCCAATGTGATAATTTCGGGGTGGGTTTGAGTAATTGAATACGGAATTATGACAGTTACGTTGCAAGCGGTTGATACTGTGTGTTTACATCTGAGTTACGTGAAATAGTAATATAAATAGACCAAAATTAATTTATATCATTTGCATCTTTAAAATAATCGAAGTCTCTGTTTGAAATTCCAAATTAATAGCTTTCCATTATATTCATATAATAGAATTTGAATACGGTACTTTCATAATATTTTATTAATTAAAATATTATTATATATTTTGGCAAAATTCTGAAACACTTGGATCGATTTTAACCTTCATTAAATTATTAAAAAAAAATAGTGTTCCGTTAACTTTCTACAATATATCGGGTTTTATATAACTTCTGTTAGAATACTTCGTGGTCAACGTTTTCAGTTACTAGTCAAGAAGCAGTCGAAACATAAATGGAAATAAATGTCTTTGTAATTGATTCGAGCATATGGAAAAGCATATAAAATATCTATGGGACCACTTTGAAAAACAATAAAATAAAAATAAAATTTCACTCTAATCTTTTTTCTCAAAACATCGTATATTTTCATTTTCATATCAATTAATAATTACGCAATCAATTAAACAATAATAATGTCAGTATCTGAACCATCAAACTTTGAATCATCAATTAGATTTGATAATTAATAACAAAGTAAAGTTGGGGACCACCGAGCCGAGCAATAACCGGGTCCGGATACGATCCGATCGAATCATTGATCGGTTAATGATACCCGTATTTTCCTTTAGAACAGGTTTTATTTAGAATATACATGTCAGAGTCAGAGTCAAAAATATCTTTATTCGATTAGACCTTTTACAAAGTACTTTCAAATCGTCAGGATGACATAATTATACAGGATTATACATGCTACCGCCAGGTTCGGAAGGTACAAGGCGAAATTTGGCTAATTTTATTTAAAAAAAATAGGGGTATATGCGGGTACAACCGCGGCCACAGCTAGTCGTTTCTATAACCGAAGTAATATTACCGCCAGTCTACAATCAACCCAAATGCACAATGTATAAAGGGCACTTACCGTTTATGGCTGATAAAGGTCATAATCATTTATTATTAGTACCCCTACTCGATGTACCTTGAATTAGTGATAAAACTTCGTAACTGGATGGATATTGACATGGAAGGTTAGATGTTACGGTTTAATAACACGTTATGGTTACGGTGGTCTGCATTATTAATTTGATGGAATGTAATTTTATTATGGGAGTGTTATTTATGTGATATCGGAATAATTTCGGTGTTACTTGGTCAACTTCCATGTAAAACTGTATACCGCGGAAAATAAAATTATCGTAAAATGACGTGTACGACGGAGTGGGACGGACTGGGAATTGAATAACTTAGCAATATACATAAAGACATGTTAAAAAAAGTAAACGGAACTGAGGGACCTAATGATGGACAACGATCATGACGCCAAAAATACTTTAGGATTTATAAATATATATAAATATAGCCTAAGTTACTCCTTGTAACCCGAAACAAACACACAGATAGACAGAGAAAAATAAATAAAGTGATTTTTTTATGTAAGTACCGTGATATGATATCATTTAATACACATACATATGATATCATACGAACAGACACATCTATTATATTATCTGCACATGAAACTTTAAGATAATCTTTATACATAAAAATATTTCACGAAAATTATTAATATTCCTCTGTCAGTAATGTCAAAAAGAGCATTTTACTAAATGTTTTTTTTTTAAATTTTATATTTAACTTTACTCCTTGAAATATCTACTATCTGCCGTTGACAGTCCCGTTAAAAACGGTCCAGCCGTGTCGGAGATAAGCAGGAACAAACAGGTAGACAAAGAAAGAAAAAAATTAAAAAATGTTTTTTCATTTCAGTACCGTATATACATAGAGTGAAAAGCTGTAATTTTGTGGAATAACAAACAGAACTTTTAGTTTTATTTATCTGTATCATCATCATATCAGCCATAAGACGTCCACTGCTGAACATAGGCCTCTGCCAATGATTTCCACCTCACCCGGTTGGCAGCGGCCTGCATCCAGCGGATCCCCGCGGGCGTGACCAGATCGTCCGTCCATCTCGCGGGGGGCGCCCTACGCTGCGCTTGCCGGTACGTGGTCTCCACTCGAGAACTCTACTGCCCCAGCGGCCATCAGTTCTTCGAGCAATGTGGCCTGCCCTTTGCCACTTAAGCCTGCTAATCCGATTGGCTATGTCGGTTTCCTTAGTACGTCTACGTATAGATGTATAAAAAGGTTTTTTTAAGATTTCCAACGGCAAGTATTCAAATATCATGTATGTACATACACACAGCAATATCGTATGGGCAAAAGAATGTATGCGTTCTAGTTTGATAACTGCCTGTTACATTGTCATCGAATGTCAATCTTTCATGGTAAATTGAATTCTGCATCAAAGTGCTTGTTATTAAAACGGTGTTATCGTCTATAAAGCTACGTATTCCCGTGTTAATAGCCCTAATAAATCCAGTAATGTTACATCAAATACACAATGTATGGAATTGGGATCTATCGTTACCATCAATTTGTTTTTCCCCTTGAGCTAAACTGGGCTCGTACCATAAACTCTGGTTCCATCATAGATCCACTGTGTAACAGTGACAGACTTATATACGGCGTATATATCTGTCTCATTGTTCTGGACCGAGTTTAACGGTATTTTCGCTGGCAGGTAGCTAATGTTACATGGAGTAGGCTACATTTATTTAAAAAAAAACATTTAGGGTTCCGTTGGAAATAACATAAATCTACACGGGTGAAACCGCAGGGCACAGCTAGTCGTATTATGTATAGAAAACCATCAAAATAATTACGTGGCATTGTAAACGCTACTGCACCATTAAAACTTAACTAACATGACATATGCTCACGCCTGTATTCCCCGAAGGGGTAGGCTGAGGTGTTGTTATCACAACACCCACTTTTCACCGAATTTTGATTAAGTGCCAACGTGACAGATGGTGAGTCTATCGCCGTCTCAGGCACTATACATACGTCTTTGAATTACTTCTCAGAAATATTCAGGTTTCCTCACGATGTTTTCCTTCATCGTAAAGCACGTGGTGTGAAATCACTGTAATAAGTTTTTTTGGAAACACTCATTGGTACAGACCCCGCTGTAATTCGAACTTGCGTCGCTTGCGTAGCAGGGCCTCAAGGCCACCACGGCTCTCTTAACTAATTCCCGTACTTAAAAAACTTAACTAGTTCCCGTGAAAAAGTAAACAAAAACAAAATGACGTAACTAGAAAAAAGTATTCCTCCGAACTAACAGCGGTGCCGTGAGTTGCACAAATAACTCGCACGCTAACTGAAGTCTACTCGAGATAATTTTAAGATGCTTTCCGTGAGGAGCTACCATCAGTGGCATTCCTTATAAGATATTTAGGAGTGATAAGTACTGAAATGTGTTACATAAGGCCTGCTAAAGACGCAGCGTTTGGAACGACCGTTTTGCATGACGCAAGCCTATTTCATCTTGCGAATGGTCAATAAAAGTTTATTTTACGATCAAGGTAATTTTTAATGCGAGACTGAGAGTAGTATAGAGATTATGTTATACTTAATCGCGCTTTGAAGTAAATGGCAAGATATTAGATTAGTAGATTGGGAGTCACCTATTACTTTAGGGTTCATTTAAAGTGCCTTCTTTATTGTATTAATGAAAATACACTTGAAAATAGTCGAAAAATAGTCGTGGTGGCCTTGGAGTTCGAGTGGTCGCAACTTTGGATCATTGCGTTTTTCAAAAAAAAACTTATGTACAGTTATTTCACTACACGTGCTTTAAGGTGAAATATCCATCATCATCTCATCTATCACGTTGGCACTTAATATTCTTCGGTGAAAGGAGGGTGTTATTATTATAACACCTCTGCCTACCCCTTTGGGGAATACAAGCGTGAGTATCAAATCAAATCAAATCAACAACAGCTAGAAACGTGGAAAACCGAAGAACATCCGTAAGCACAATGCCTCCACACTTTCCCCAAGACCCCAAGGAACAATGGTAACCCAGTTACTGCAGGAACACAAAAATACTTAACTCAGCGCGAGATTCACACTTAAAGGTGGAGGCTTAGTTCTTAGTCAAATTACAGATATCGATGTGTCCGAGGTACATAGGACACATCGATATCTTCTCACTTACGATGTTGACAGACAATTTTCGATGACAATACATGTTTACCTAAGTGACGTAATTCTGATATCCAACATGGCGGATCATCTAAGATGGCGGACTATTCATTTTCACAGCGTGGTTATCAAATTAAAGGGCATGATGAAGAGATAAATACTACATTTACATAAGAGCTTGTAAAAACGAAAAATATCCTTTTCTGCACACCATAATATTGTATAGATATTTTTAACAAAATTATTACTGTATAGTACAATGGCCTTATCACTAAAGAAATCTTTTCCAGGCAACCTTAGGGTACATACATTTGTCAAAAAATCAAAATGTATAGTATTATATTCAGTAGCCAATAAATCTTCGACCCACGCTGTTGTATGTAAAAGACGCGACGTGTAAGGGTGCCTAAGGTCCATCGGAACGTATGTTGGCGTCGACATAAATAATTCACTATTATCTGGCCGAGCCTGTTCCATTCACTACTGGGAAATGTACGCGGATATATTTATATACACACGGGTGTATATTTATACCCGGGTATGTGCGGACGGGTAAAAATACGCTAGGGGTATTTCCGCGTTAGTGTTTTTCTCATGTGACGGATGAGGACGATGGGAATTGGAAGAAAATTGTTTATGTATTTATGCTTTGGTCAAGTATGTTTTCACGTAGATTTTATACTTATGTAGCTCAGGTGCGATATTTGAAGTGTAGTTTTCCTAAGTTCATCAAAGTATAATAATAATATTTAGTTTTTATTTATATTTATATATTTTTTGTATTTCCCTTAAAGATCAAATATAATTCAAGAATTGATATTTGTGTAATATTTTTACACTTCAATGGAATTTTGAGTTATAAGTATCACAGATCAAAAAATGAGAAATTCCTAGGAAAATTCTTCTCAGTAAAAGTAACCTTCCGAACCCGGCGTTAGCATGTATAATCCTTCATAATCATATCGTTCTGACTATTTGAAAGTACTTTCTTAAAAGTCAAATCAAATATAGATATATATTTCTGAATTTGAATTTAACAACAATGCTCGTAAGAAATTTGTATTACTTTTGTACAAAGACTAAAATCTTTTAACGCCACTTCAGTATGACCCATAATCTGTCAGTACCTTTACCTTAAGCCAGTACCAATTGACCTCTTAACCTTCTAAAATATAATACAATTGCAAAAAGACCGCTAGCATATACCATGTAGTCGAAATAACCCTCCTTGCGGGGACACTTATGTGAAACTTTCAGGCTTACGAACCAAAAAATGAAGCAAGGGCATTAAGACCCGACCAAATTGAATTGGGCTCCAAAACCCTTCGCTACTAAGCTATTTACGAGTAGATAACAAGCGGTCGCGTAGGCCCCCAATTATAATTGGGGTATACTTGAAATATGAGTTTCTGAGACCAATACGTTGCATTTTTACGGGTCAAACATTTTGTTAATATAATTTAGTTACGATAGATATTGTTACAAACATTTCTTATATTACAAGCGTGGAAATGTACTGTCCAACTTATAGTAAGCGGGTATGTTAATATCTGCAACACCAAGGCTATCATCGCAAAGCGGAAAAAGTAATAGAAGATAGCGTCATGTAATACAACTAAAATACGCTAGACCGAGTCGATCGACGGCTTTAGCACGGTCAACTAATCTATAATAATAAATAAATTGTGTTTGTAATTCTAAATTAACAGCTTTTCACTGAATGCATGGTAAAATACATACGTATGATGAAGAATGCATATGAAAGCATCACGGTACATAATTTAAAAAAAAATCTATTTCTCTGTCCGTTTGTCTGTCTGTCTATTTGTTCCGGTGGATTATCTCCGATACGGCTGGATTAATTTTAACAGAACATTCTCTGTCAGATAGATAGTGTACAAGAAGTATCTCAAGCTGCTTTTTTTTAAATACATTAGGGTTCTGCGGGCCATCCATGGAATTAAATCTACGCGGCACAGCTAGTATACCTACTAATATAACGCCACCTAGACAAAAGAAAAAAAAAATTATAAAAAATAATTTAGTGAGAATATTTTTCAATAAAACTAATTTCACAAACACATTCAAATGACAAAGTTTCAATTACAACCTCAACAATATATGAAGACTATAAGTAAAATTGAATACAAGATTCACCTGAAGCGTAAACTATTACAAGAGGAAATAGACTCGAACCCGCCTGCCGAGACCGCATTCTGCAAATGCATTCGAAAAACAAACAGTACATTTTACAAAGTCTCTATTTCTCAAACTTTTGTATTTCAAGTTCGCGGCTCGCAGTTTCGACAGGGTTATTTCGTTGCGATGGCTACCTACAGAAGTTGCCCACAAAAGCGTCAACATTCGATGTCACTTTTACTTCGGAAGGAACTTTAAATTATTTACGACTGGAACTTTGGGCTGCGGGGAGAACTCGAGTCGCGAGCAATTTATAGTTGGTCGCGAACTAACACATAAGGATCTTTTAGTTTTGAGGGTATTAGTTTATTTATATATCTTTCTTGTGATTTTTTTTCAAGCTATTGTAGTTGAAAATCGATTGACTTTGTCTTATTTTTAATCAACTTAAAAAAATAGGCTTCTCAATTCGACCGAATAATCGCACCCTTAGAACGATATTATTGAACAATAATAAAAATGTATTGTTTTTTTGAAATTGCAATAATAGTTCCTCAAGATTCGATTAAATACTTTAATGGTAATTATTTTCGTAGATATGCGTAGGCTGTGCTATGTCGATAATTTAAAAAAAATATGTTAAGTAATTAAAAACAAAATCGGGTAAAACATAAATTTTTAGGTCTGTCTACGATATTAACTCATTTTTGCAAAATTTGGGGTTGACCTCCTATCGTCCCGAAGCTGCGATATATTCGTCTCAGTAAAAGCAACCTTCCGAACCTGGCGGTAGCATGTATAATCCTGTATAATTATGTCATTCGGACGATTTGAAAGTACTTTGTTAAAAGTCTAATCGAATAAAAATATTTTTGAGTTTGATTATATTTTATAACAAGTCGAATCTAATCTACTTTGTCACACATGCTTTACTAAATCCAAAAACAATATTTCTAAAAGTAAGTTCTTTATTAAACATACTAAATATTACTTTATACACGCAAAAATGCTTCCGTTTGTTTCTATATGAACCGTTTTAACAAAAAAATATAATGTTAGCTTAAAACTCGAAGAAAATATCTGCCCTGTAAGTACCTTGCAAACCAAGTCACGGGCAGAAGCCAGTATCCTATATTAATTAATTATGACTACAAAGCATATAAATCGTTAATGTAGTCTGTACGTCCACTGTTTCTAAATTAATTACCATTCTGCTATGTTGACACTAACGCATGATTGGCCAGGATGAATGGATAAAAGTGACTTAATTAAAAAATAGCATGCTCTGTGCTACAGGTTATGGGAGGCAGGAGTACTTAGTTTGAGAACCTATGTTTGAAACGTAATATTAATTATATTTTGAAAATACTAAAAGCGTAAAACACAGAGAACATTTTTTAAATAACGTATTCCATTTATTGCAAATTATTATCGTATTTTGTCCCATCGATCGAAAGGTTTTAAGGATAAAAATGTGTTTGTTAGAAAAGAATACGATCTTAAATGGCGTCCGCCATTCCCTATAATAGGAAAGGTAAACCGTCTACTATATAAGTAAGGTGACCTGACTATTCCATACAAGGGTATACATACATAGTATATCGATTTAAAGCGCTCCTAGCGACAGTATTGGGAACTACATTTGACATTCCAAGAACTTTCGCTATAGACTACAGTGCCATCATGACGTGAATCGAATAAGCACAATAACTCAACGGCCATAACTAGTACATGCCCCGTCACGAGACGCACGAGTATCTTTGAATGCGCAATGAGTCTGTCCTTGTCTATCTGTAAGGCGTGTGGCGAATAAAAACATGAGCAATATCATTTTGGTTTACTGGGACCCATATAGTGTATGATGTCAAAGCCATTAAAAACAATAATAACGAAACTAATTCCATTCGTTCCTTTATTTATTTAATGGCGATGAGCTTAAGTAAAACTATTCCGCCAATGTCAAGTGATTGTTGAGAAAAATATCTGGTAAATTATTAAAAATATGTTGAGGAACCCATTGGATTCCTCGCTGTCGATTTTTCTCTATTTTAAACTAATTCCATAATCGTCGGTCGCTCATGACTTTGACAGGGACAGTCGATTTGTCAGTGTCATTGATGCAGCTCTGCTTGACAGTAAACACGGCCACAGATAATAAACATTACTATGTTTTATATTTACCTAACTACCGTTTGTGCATATGGTTAAATGTATTTAACTTCTTTGTTTATTTCAAATTAATTTAGTTTTTAAACGTTCTTTATTGATTGATATAATATATTACCTAGATTCTTAAGCTATACATCTATATCAATATCGATAAATAGAATTGATGTGTCTGTTCCCAAATTACACCCTTTGACTAAATTCATATGAAAGTATACACGGTCGTGACAAAGAAAAACCAATTTTTTTAATATTTCTCTGTCTGTCTGTCTGTTTGTTCCAGCTAATCTCCGAAACAACTGGACCCATTTTAACGGGACTTTCACTGGCTAATAGCCAATGTAACGAGGACGCTACTAACAATTTAAAATTAAGTGAAACCGCGAGACACAGCTAGTTTAAATTAAATGTAATGAGTGATCAGTAAAATGTGTAATTCATTTTACGATAAAGCTCAATTTCGTATCTTTGAAACAGAGATTCGACGTCGAGTGCAACGCTGAGAAACCTAACACAATAACGCGGCAGTAATATAGGCGTCATAATGAGCCAAAGTTGACATGAATTACTAACCGTAACTATATACACAAATAAATACCAACCATTAGTAAGTACATAGTCATTCCCATAATTCAACACCTTAAGCGTTGTCAGAGTCCAATTTAACAAACCACCACTAGTAAAGTGACATAATGACTCCGAGCACGCACGGTCATCTATTATAATATCGTTTGTTATACTCATTATATATTCTAAATTACTTTCTACGTTATTTAATGATATATGTATGTATAGATTTCGAAATTTACCTCGACCCTATTTTATTTATACTTTTATTTTGATTAGAGAAAATTATAAAGGCCGTAGTGGCCTTGAGCTTTGAGCAGTCGCCTGCTACGCAAGCGACGCAAGTTCGAATCCTAGCGGGGCATGTACCAATGAGTATTTCTAAAAAACTTATGTACAGTGATTTCACACCAAGGAAAACATCGTGAGGAAACCTGCATATTTCTGAGAAGTAATTCAATGAAGTATGTAAAATGTCTGAGACGGCGATGGACTCACCATCTGTCACGTTGGCACTTAATCAAATTCGGTGAAAAGTGGCTGTTGTGATAACGACACCTCTGCCTACCTCTTCGAGGAATACAGGCGTGAGCATATGTATGTATGTTATTAATGTAGGCAATAACGTCAATGTCATTTTTTCTCTCGCTCTATATACATACATACATATGTATGTATATAGAGCGAGAGAAAAAATAATTCATAGCTTTTAATCGCTACATGAAGTGCGTAATGTTTTCATTCTTCTTTAGGACCGAGTGTTTTCTATCATAAATCAACTTTCACCAAAATCTGTTTAGCGGCTCAATCCTGGAATACTAACAGACCGACAGACAACACTTAATAATCCTCTAGTTAAGCGTTAATAAAATATATATCTATCAACGTTTGCGGTAGATTAAATCAACGATTTGCGAAAAGGGATCAAAGAGATCTTTCTTTATCAAAACACAACATTGAAAATTTAATCATTCGCGAAATGATGGATCTCAACACGATTTGTTATTTACGCTCGGTACCGGTAAATAACTTCAAAGTGATTTTTTTGATTGATCACCCCGATACAGCGTGCATACACTCTGGTGGTATTTTTGTTTTAAGGTTGAGGTTTTTGTTTTAAGGTTGTTAAAGAGAGCTGCCGCTTTCAATCGCAACAAATTTGTATTAAGGACACAAATCCCAGCGGGGCCTGTACCAATGAATTTTATCAAAAACTTATGTGCAGTAATTTCACAGCGTGTGCTTTACGGAGAAGAAAAACATTGTGAGGAAACCTGCATATGTCTGAGTCATTCAAACACGTATGTGTAATGCCTGAGACGGTGATAGATTCACCATCTGTCACGTTGGCACTTAATCATCTTCGGTGAAAGGTGGTTGTTGTTGTTAAAATTACCAACCCCTTCGGAGTAAACAGGCGTGATCATAATATATACCTACGTATGTACACCAATCAAACTCAAGCTATAGTAGTGATAATCTTTGAATTCAGATTTTTTTATAGAAAGTAACCATCCATGACTAGACTCAGTTGAACGTGAACTTTTAGCAATATTATTCATAAACTTATACAAAAAATCGGTATATATATTTTATTCTGTATTTATACGTTTCCTTTATAAATTACTGATTATCTTCGTTCGCGTGGATTAGTAACTTTAAACTGACGCTTAGTTTAACCCGCAATTGGTCTTAGTATAATTATACATATAGCCTATACTCTTCCTCGATAAATAAACTAGCTAATACTGAAATACTTTTTCATATCGGACCAGGAGTTATTGAGAGAAGAGGAGCTCGTGGCACAGTTGCTATTGCGCATATCATTCGATCAGCGAAGTTAAGGAACCCTAACCCTAGCCAGTATTTGGATGGGTGACTGACCGAGAGCACGTTAAGCCGTCGGTCCCGGTTGCCAATTTATCATCTTTGGCAATCGTTACAGGTCAGTTGGAGGCCTAAAATAGTCTGACAACTAGTTTAACCTAGATCACAGATTTTCCTCGTTAAAGGGGTTGCGAAGGTCAGATGGCAGTCGCTTCGTATAAAAATCAGGTGATCAGCCACATCGGGTTGAATCAAGTGCCGACCCCAACAATGTATGGGATAAGGCCAGGGAGATGATGATGACCAGTTACTGAGATTAGCAGTTCAAGAAAACGAACAAATCTTCAGTTTCATATATAATAATATAGATAAGTTAATAATCTTCTAGATTCAAACAGAATAACTAACTAAGGATATCACATAGGAACAAGACATCTAACACTATTAATTTAAATGGCAATTCATGCGCAATAAAGGCCGGTACAAACGTGCAGCAGCTGCTAATTGCTTGCTGCTTTTAATAAGCATCCTCTAAGGCGCCACGGAGCTTAGGGCTACGATACACTTGCGAATTTAAAAAGAGCCTGAGTACTGTGATTTTTCATTTTTAAGTTATTAGTCACTACTTGACTAAACAGTTCAAATAACACTTACGGAAACAGTTTCAGTTGTCAGAAAAGAAGTACTTTGTACATATTTTTCAACAGTTTCGTATTTTTAATTTATATTGTGAAGAGAGAATCTAGTTCTGCAGGAGCGTAATGTTAGCTTCTACGGCAATATTTTGTCATTTTGTTTAAGGCACTTTAGTACACAAGTAATTTTATTTAGAATAAATTATTATTCTATTCTATTCTATTTAAAAATTGTTGCATCTAAGTGACGTGTGTGGGCGCCATCATGTGTATAATAAGGTGTCTGTCTGTTGCTAGCTAAACCAGCCCGACATTGACTCCAAAGACGTATATAGGATACTTAAAAAAAACTACGCGTCAATATAGTGGGTATAAAAGCCAGTCCACAATATTAAAGGCAAGGTGATCTAAATTAATCCCTATATACTGCTTATTAGTACGTGTGTAATTATTACACACGTACTCACGCCTGTATTCCCCGAAGGGGTAGGTAGAGGTGTTGTAATAACAACACCCACTTTTCACCGAATTTGATTAAGTGCCAACGTGCCAGATGGTCTATCGCCGTCTCAGGCACTATTCATACGTCTTTGAATTACTTCTCAGAAATATGCAGGTTTCCTCACGATGTTTTCCTTCACCGTAAAGCACGTGGTGTGAAAACACTGTAAATAAGATTTTTAGAAAAACTCATTGGTACAGGCGCCGCTGAGATTCTAACTTGCGTCGCTTACGTAGCAGGCGACTGCTCAAACCCCGAGGCCACCACGGCTCCACCACCGTGAAATTATTACACAAAAAAAAACATTTCATACACATTTGACAGACAACGTACACAATCAAAATCAAAAATAATCTTTATTTAATTGGACTTCTCCGAAAGTACTTTGAAATCAACTAAAGATACATTTTCATACAGTCTGTAATGCGACTGTTTGTATGTACGGATAAAGACCCTTAAATGAAAGCTAAAAAAATCTATGACCAGAAAATGTATTGAAAACACGACACAAAACCCTCAAGTTACTCTAAACGATATTTTAGTACAAAGTCCTCTAACTTAAATCGTTAGTCTGTGCACACTCTAATTTGTCTCTTTGACCGCTAACGTTAACTTCCGAATGGAAACCGCATCGATTTCTATACGTTCGTCTCTTTCACTCCTACTATAAATACGTGGTACCTTCCTTCTCTAAGTGCACCAATTCAGGACGTATTTAGTCCTGTTTGTAATATTTGTGACCACTGAGAAAATCGTATTACTATTTCGTCGGTTTCAAATTGATTTTCACTTAAGAACTAACATTCAGTTGAAGGCACTTCGTTTATTTCTCGTAGTAGTAAGTATTGAAATTGCCAGAATAGTTTCTTCAATACACGTTTGACTATGAATCTGGAAACTTTTACTGGAAAGAATCCGAAAAAGAATGAATGTTGAGGAGGTCAATGGCTGGCATTCACGTGAACAGGTGCTGCTTGTAGGGGCTGGTCATCTCAAGCTACGCATCTAGTTATAAGTAGATGTACTAGATTTTTATGTTAATTTTTATCGACATTTGTGCATTGGAACATTGTCCATGAGCTTACGTTTCTTAAATTATTTATTTTGTAATCTTTAAATTGTATAATATTTTTGAAAAGAGTAATTACTGAGTTTCCTGCCAGGTTCTTGTCAGTAAAAGCAACCTTCCGAACCTGGCGGTATCAAGTATAATCCTGTATAATTATGTCATTCTGACGATTTTAAAGTACTTTGTAAAAAGCCTAATCGAATAAAGATACTTTTGACTTTGACTTTGAAGAAAACTCTCAGCGTAGTAAAGTTCGTAGAACACCAAAAGCAAAAACCCTAGTCATTATGTAAGGGTTTATCCAAAAAGTGTGTGAAGAGATTTTTACAGGGTCGGCAGCGTGTAAATGGTGCATCAGGCGTCCATAAGCTCTGGTGATTTATTTATTTTATTTATTCACAAATCAACACGACATGACAACAATTACGCTAATTAGACAAATAATAATAATGGTCTCCTACCGAATTTCGGTTACGGCGGCTAAACTCAACGAGGATCAGCCATGTGCGCAGGAGATATTATAGTGCACGCGTGTGTGCGCAAACACAGGTGCACTCTTTATTCCCTCACTCTCATAGTCCGATGGGAGGCAATCAGATACGACCGGAGAGAGATCAGGCGTAGGACCAACGGTGCAACGTGCTTTCCGAGGCACGGGGGTGTAAGCACCGCCAACTTCCAAACTCCGGGCATTTATTGTGCATTTCTTGACAGAAAAACACAATACATATTTTTGACCCGACCCGGGACCTCGTGATCGGCAGGTAAACTTGCTAACCACTAGACCAACGAGTTAGTTTGAATTAGACAAAACAATAGTTATAAAGGCAAATATTAACACAGATGATCAAACTCATGAGACAAATATGATCAGTTAAAAATTAAATATAAAAGAACCTACTTAGTATTCTAGAAAAAAAATGTATTATCATAGTTAAAGTAAAATCATCAAGAAATAAAGGCCGATAATAATTAAGGCTTTATGGTTTGTTGCCTCTTCAGTGTTACAAAAGCATAAGCTAAAGATCACAGTTCATCATTATCATCATCCATACCATTTTATTCATGATCAGCGCAAATTTTTCTCTTTCATTTATTTCTATCAGCCATTACATCTGTATTCACTCCCATTACTAGATAATCTTTCACGCAATCTATCCACCTTAGGTAAGGGAAGCAGTTCGAATGATTTAAATTGTGGATAGAACAATGATACATGTAAAGTATGACATAAACTCGACCAGTTCCAACCATAAGTTCACAAGTATGTGAATGCCTCCCCACATACCGAAACATCAAAAATATGTAATGCTTAATATAATAGGTCGTATATCTCCACACGATTATCAAATATTATATCGTTGGCAGCGCAGCCGGCTATTAATCGCAAAGTTTCGAGTAGCATTCCTGGCACGGTGTTGCCACAATAAACAAAAGTTAAACCGCTGTTTTCACAATAAGGGTTGCCATAACTCATGGAAAAATGTAGGTATGTCGACTTCAACATTAATGTATTTAATTTAGGAGGAGCTCGTGGCATAGTTGCTATTGCGCATATCATTCGATCAGCGAAGTTAAGCAACCCTAACCCTGGCCAGTAATTGGATGGGTGACCGCCAGAGTTCCCTCCGTGCCTCGGAGAGCACGTTAAGCCGTCGGTCCCGGTTGCCAATTTATCATCTTTGGCAATCGTAGCAATCAGTCGGAGACCTAAAATAGTCTGACAACTGGTTTAACCCAGATCACAGATTTTCCTCGTTAAAGGGGTTGCGCAGGTAAGATGGCAGTCGCTTCGTATAAAAATCAGGTGATCAGCCGCATCGGGTTGAATCAAGTGCCGACACCAGCACTGTATGGGATAAGGCAAGGGAGAAGATGATTTAATAATATATTCAAATATTTTGTATTAAAACATCTATAGTCTCTTGTATAATAATAATAATATGAATGGAATATTTCCATGTTTAGATTCGTGATTGGAATGCTATTGTCAAAAAGTTATTTTATAGGTAGATATTTATGTTCGACATTGCAATATACATTGCATAGCTAGTTATAAAAATTATAAAATAGAAATAATAATATATTTTTCACATCTTATAATAATATAATATAAGTTAATCTACAATTTGATTTCGCTACACCGTCCTTCTGTACAATGCATGAACCTAAAGCAACTAAGTATTATTACGTTTAATTCACAAATCTAAAAAATAATTGCTTAAAAATTGTGTTCCCCTAAGTGTCACTTTATTATTGCATAACTATTTCTAAACGCTTCAAACTAAACAATGAAAAACACTTTGTAAGATACCTGTAAGCGGTTAAACGTGTATATCATTTCATAAATACCCAAGTCACAAAATAGCAATATATCACAAGGTAGGCTTCCTACATTGATTTATTAACGTCACACATGCAAAATGCATTATTAAAAGCAAGGAATTATCTCGAGAGCGAGACGCGATATTGATCAAATCATTGATTTCGTTTTACGTCGCTAGATGGCGCTTACCTCAAATATTATCTATAGATATGCTCACCCCATCGGGGAATCCGAAGGGGTAGCCGAGGTGTTATAATAACAACACCCACTTTTCACCGAGGATAATTACGTGCCAACGTGACAGATCTATCGCCCTATGAGGCACTATACAAACATCATTGAATTACTTCTAAGACATATGTAGATTTCTTCACGATGTTTTCCTTCACGGTAAACGCGTAGTGTGAAATCACTGCACATAGTTATTTTTATGGGAAAACTCATTAGTATAAGCCCCGCTGGGATTCGAACTTGCGTCGCTTGCGCAGCAATTTCATTTCACAGATTTCAAAATAAGGTGCAAATGTTTTCCAATCATAGATCGTGAGCCAGTTCAAATTTCTTTAGATCTTACCCAACGTGAACCAGTTTAAATATACTCATACGGTGAATATTGTTGAGAATAATTCGGTCCCTTCTCGGCGAAAATATGGGAGCCGGTCTTCTGTAGCTTTCTACATTGGGTCCAAGTATTTGGGAAAGATCGCGTGATATAATATTAACAAGTTTACAACATAATTCTAATGAGTGGCAACACGAATTACATTAAAGCCAATAGTGTCGTGTCACAGGTGTATTAGCTAAATTAAATTGTGTGATAGCCATCGCTTATTTATTTTAGTAGCGTTTTATTGGAGTGGTGTTGAATGGTGTTCGCGTAGAAACTTTCATTCATATTATTCAGTAAAAGGTTGCACGCAGTCGCCTTTTATTCGGAGGCAGGAAATTATGTAGTTTGCACCAAGCTTTGCACTAAACTCAGCTAATATTCAATTAATTAACTTTCTTATTATACTATACATACAATGATTTTTCATTGAAAATTAAAATTCGATTTTCTTTTTATATGACAACTGATGAATCGATTATCGAATCGATTAATTAGACAGTTTAAATTTAAATCTGTCGGACTAAAAGTAAGTTACTATTTACTGTTATAGTATGTTACTATTTTTGTCGTAGCATTCACGTCGAAAGAATGTTTTTTACTAAATCATTCGTGTACTGATTTGATGATTTCATATTTTAAAGCACACAATATTACGCGGAGAACCGGTTCCAACCACATTTTTTCCGGATTCTTATGATTATTTTAGAAGAATTTACCAAAATACTCAGTACATTATGAGAACTTATGTTAAAATATGTAACAATGTATTTATTTGTGACACCTTTCCGTCTAAAGTACTCAACCGATTAAAAACACACATATCATCACCAAATGGGCCAAGCTGTCTATTTAAAATAAAAAATGGTATAGAGAAGAACCATTACTTACTCACTTCCTAATGGACTTGTCCGATGAATTTCGACTGAGGTAATATAATGAATATTTCCGTAGTCGAGTTATCGCAGCTTTATGAATAATAAATCGAATGCGATACCGATGATAGCACGACATGAACTGCATCGAATAATCGTATTCGTTCAGTTGTGGAATGTCTATTAAGTTGATGGAAATGTTGACTTTTAAGCTTCGCGTCCAGTAAGCAGGAGTAACGGAGCGAAAATTATGTTACTGTGTATCTATACATAGATAAAATTGAAATATCTGTTTGTAATTCCAAATTAGCAGCTTTTCACTAAATTTATTTCAAAATATATGCGGCACTCACATAAAAAAAAAACATTTTTTTTTCTTAGTCTGTCTGTTTGTGCCGGCTAATCTCCGAAACGGTTAGACCGATTTTAGCGGGACTTTCACTGGCAGATAGCTGACGTTACAAGGAGTAATAGGCCTACATTTATTTAAAAAAACATTAACGGTCCATGGGACACCCATGAAAATAAATCTACGCGGTTGACACTACGGGGCACAGGAACAGCTGATTTATATAGTACAACATATGTACACAATATCTTCATCATTATTAGTACATATATATAAAGCAGAAATGTTCGTTTGTTAGCTTGAACGCGCTTATCTCAGTAACTAATAGTCCGATTTGAAACAATATTTCGTTAGATATTTAGTTTTTTCAAATTATTTATTTGGTATAATATTTTTGAAAAGAGTAATTACTGAGTTTCTTGCCAGGTTCTTCTCAGTAAAAGCAACCTTCCGAACCTGGCGGTAGAATGTATAGTCCTGTATAATTATGTCATTCTGACGATTTGAAAGTACTTTGTAAAAAGTTTAATCGAATAAAGATACTTTTGACTTTGACTTTGACTTTGATAGCCCATGTATTTCGGAAGGCTTTCTTGGAAGGCTGGGAAGGATTAAACACGCTATCTAAACGAAGTCGCGGGCAGAAGCTAATACAATAATATTCATAATTTTAATATAAGTAATGGTATGTTCACAGACACATAATGAAATTACATGCTTCTAATGCTTACTTTGTAGTTAAATACAAGTAAAGGAGAGTTAAGTTCTGCACTTATTAAAGTTAACTAGTTGATTAAACAGCTCTATATCGCTACGGGGAATTTAATACATTGAAATAATATGTACTAGATTAAGCCGTGACTTTATACGAGCAAATTTATGCAAGTATACTGATAAATAATATTGAAGTGTCTGTTATATAGCAACCTATTTCACACAATTTTATTTCTCTCTTTTTGAAAGTGTCTGTTTGTACGTCTATTATATCTTACAATGATCAAATTTTCTTATGTCGGTACATACTGTTCTCATATGATATGATTCCTTACCCATGTATTCATTAATTAGACTTATTAAATGATTTCTATTACTAAATCAGTATCGCTTTCCTGTCAAAAAATCTTTTTTTTAATCATAAACTGGCGTATGTACTACAGCTGTTGTATTCGTTATTAAATCGACAAATATATAAAAGAAAGACGTGTTACGTAGGAGGAGCTCGTGGCACAGTTGCTTTTGCGCATATCATTCGATCAGCGAAGTTAAGCAACCCTAAGCCTAGCCAGTAATTGGATGGGTGACCGCCCGAGGTCCCTCCGTGCCTCGGAAAGCACGTTAAGCCGTCGGTCCCGGCTGCCAATTTATCATCTTTGGCAATCGTTACAGGTCAGTCGGAGGCCTAAAATAGTCTGACAACTGGTTTAACCCAGATCACAGATTTTCCTCTTCAGTCACTGTCAGATGGCAGTCGCTTCGTATAAAAATCAAGGTCATCAGCCACATCGGGTTGAATCAAGTGCCGATCCCAACAATGTATGGGATAGGTACGGCTAGGGCTATTTTCTTAACTTCGCTGATCGAATGATATGCGCAATAGCAACTGTGCCACGAGCTCCTTGATAATGTGCTGTGGAACGTACCATAAAAAGTAGTATAATACGTGCACAGCTAGTAGTTAATAAAAACTAACTCCAACTCAAGCAATCCAAATAGATTGTGTCCATATTTACAGACACTAAGCAAGGGTATAATTTAATTTGAAATATAAGTGAGCCATGAACCCTTTTGGGTAAATAATTCACATTGGATAGTTATCACAGTACATCTTGCTCCCCGAGGAAATTATAGAAACTTAAATACAGAATGAGTAAGATGACCGGCTATTCGACTGCGGTCACATCGATCCATCTCGTATCGATATAGTTTCTACATAAGACTGTAGGCTCTCCCAAGATGATAAGTTACGGAACTGACGTTCCTGATATATATTGTCTAGTTATTTGGCTTTAATATACTAGTTCACATACATACATATGCACACGCCTGTATTCCCCGAAGGGGTAGGCAGAGGTGTTGTAATCACAACAGCCACTTTTCACCGAAGATGATTAAGTGCCAACGTGACAGATGGTAGGTCCATCGCCGTTTCAGGCACTATACATACGTCTTTGAATTACTTCTCAGACATATGCAGGTTTCCTCACGATGTTTTCCTTCACCGTAAAGCACGTGGTGTGAAATCACTGCACATAAGTTTTTTTTTTAAGCTCACAGGCCCCGCTAGTTCACAAGCTATAATATTGAGCTGGCACATACATACATAAATGCTCACGGCTATATATTCCCCGAAGAGGTAGGCAGAGGTGCTGTAATAACAACACCCACTTTTCACAAGGAATGATTAAGTGCCAACGTAACAGAGGGTGAGTCTCATTGAAAAACTCATAGGTACAGGCCCCGATGGGATTCAAACTTGCGTTGCTTGCGTAGCAGGCGACTGCTCAAACCCCAAGGCCACCACGGCTCTTTGAGCTGGTATCCTAACATAAACTAAAATTTATTGTAAAATTGTAATCATAATTCTCTTTCAAAATAGTTTATAAGAAATTTCTTTTTACATTATAATTCGTGATATTCTTATGACTTATGTTAAAGAGATGAATGTTTAGAAGATGCACGTTAGATTTCATTAGGAAGGACCATTTTAGTGAATATAGTAGCAATTCTTAAATAGCTAGGCATATATAAATAACATTAGCACATAATAATATTTCAACCTACATTTATTAGAAATACCAACAGTAAATTAATCATGAAACGGAAACGTCAACTTAATTGACCTCTGGAAAGGGACTCTCGGCTACATTTTTAATGACGCACCGTCCGCTGTCAGTGTGTCTGTCACCCATTTTGACACTTGAAATAATAATTTCTTAATGTAATTTTGACGTATCGAAATGTTCACTTAAATATTTAAGACGCTGTTGTTACATCCTTCCGTGCGGCATGCGCTATTTTGATACTTGAAATAATAATTTCTTAATGTAATTTTGACGTATCGAAATGTTCACTTAAATATTTAGAGAGATATTACTTCCATAGGCTGTAAGTATTCTGATTTGGGTCATGCCGGAATAATCAAACTATAATTAACACAAGAAACGGACAATTTTGAGAAGTTAATTGTCTTTAGAATCGGAATATTATATCTTAGAGCCGTGGTGGCCTCGAGGTTTGAGCAGTCGCCTGCTACGCAAGCGACGCAAGTTCGAATCCCGGCGGGGCCTGTACCACTGAGTTTTTATAAAAAAACTTATGTACAGTGATTTCACACCACGTGCTTTACGGTGAAGGAAAAAATCGTGAGGATACCTTCATATTTCTGAGAAGTAATTCAAAGACGTATGTATAGTGCCTGACACGGCGATGGACTCGCCATCGGTCACGTTGATAATCATCTTCGGAAAGTGGGTGTTGTTATTACAACACCTCTGCATACCCCTTCGGGGAATATAGGCGTGAGCATTCACTTCACATAAGTTTTTGGAAAAACTCATTGGTATAGGTCGGCAGGATTAATATCATATTTTAAAAGGTATTTTACGATAAATTAAATTTAAGATTCATTAAAACTTTTACTTATACTAGCATTTGAATTATTAATCGCCCGCTCATCTTAATACACAACTCGCGAACAACTCCACAACACCGTCAATAAACTAAGAATATCCCAAACACGAAACTAGTTTATTAATGCAAACAAGGAACATTTTGCATTGAAGCTAACTTACAGAAACTTAGCTTCCGACCTATCTACCTTCAGAAACTGTTACTAGAATCAAGTTGTGAAAAACTAGCTTTATTAGTAAGGCCGTGGACACATTGGATGGGACTTTAGTTCAAATGGAAATCAAATGAATGGTGATTCTAAAAATAAAAATATATGAACATGCTCACACCATCCCATCAGGGTCCTCGCAGGTGTAAGCAGAGGTGTTGTAAAAACAACACCCACATTTCACCGAATATGATTAAGTGCCAACGTGACAGAGGGTGAGTCCATCACCGTCTCAGGCACTATACTTTTAATTAATTCTCAGAAATATGCAAATTTCTACACGATGTTTTGAGTGAGGGTGTGAGAGACCATGGTAAAAATTGCTGCCTTTGTTTCCATGTATCCTGGCCTTAACATGAACGAAAGAAATCATTTATTTCGTATACATAGGTTCTAATATGAATATAAAGGTATAACATTATATTCCGCCGATAGGCATATAAAATGTTTATACTGGAGGATAATTTAACTGACTATATGTGGCTTGAATTCATTCCAGAATCTTTTTTAAATATCTATTTTCAATTATTTCTTTAAGCGATCTTCATGGACTATATATTTAATTTGTACTTTTAAAATTGTATAATTTTATTTAAAAGTGTAATTTCTGAGTTTCTTGCTATTTTCTTCTCAGTAAAAGCAACCTTCCAAACCGGCGGTGGCATGTATAATCCTGTGTAGTTATGTCATTCTGACGATTTGACAATAATTTGTGAAAAGTTTAAACGAATAAAGATATTTTTGAATTTGAGTTTGAGTTCATCAGTATTTTTATATTTAAATTGAATATTTTATATTTAATATAATCCCGGTATATTCTCAGCGCACACCGTAAGGCTACCGACAATAGCGTGACGTCGTCTTTGTTTCAAGCATGATTAACTTTGTGAAACGCGGGATCATAATTTATGAGGCGCGCTTTGATCGCTGGTTCGACTTGGCTTCGTAATTCACTTCCATTTTTAAAACGACGAGTTATCTTGTTCCTTTTATGTACTTGCCATTTGGAAAAATAAGTTCCACTTGTTTTTCTTTTGACTGTCACTAAAATGTCAGTCGATTAAATGGTACAGTCGGCAAAGAAGTGCTTCAATCATCCTTAATTTTTTCTTTTTTATATGATCTTACTTTCAAGATCTCGGGGTGGTAGGCAGAGATTTACCCACTTTTACCCAGAGGCTATGAGTAAGCTGGTGAGTGCAATTAGGTTCCTCATGATGTTTTCTTGTGATATGACTTCACTGTATGTCATTTTTAAATAATACTAATTGCTACAGACCGATGAGATTTAAACTTATGTCGGTTGCGTAGCAAGCAACTACTTGAACAACTCAGTCACCACGACTGTTATAAGCTGAAACCATCACGAAAAGTGTCTCACAGGATAGCCAACAGGAATACTAGACTCTTTTTTCATATAACGTAGTTAGACAGATTTTTATATATATTTTAGTAATAGTTTTAAATTTGTATTTATTATTTTTATTACACTTTGAAAAATTATTGGTCTATCAATATGTAGTCAAGTTATTAATATTAAAAAAAAAATTGAATGTATATAATTTTTTTGAATATAACACGAATGTTATTAATTTGTAAACAATTGTATTTACGGATATTTCAAATTACATATAAAAAACCTAACATTTAAAAATAAAAAAACTCGCCTACAACACGTACCTGGGACCTTGCCATAACCTCTTTTTGCTATCATAGTTCCACTGTGACAGAGTTATACACGTCAGATACATAGGCCTAACCATGAGCTCTTATTGCAATATTAGTTCAGCTGTATGACAGTGACAGATGTATACACGTCATATACATCTGTATCATAATAAGAGTAAAACTATCATGGCAATAAGATGTCATGGTAAGGCCCCTGATGTATCTGATGAGTATAAAATGAGACAGATGTCTCATAATCATTATCAATGTATGATGACGATAAGAGGTCGCGGTAGGGTGTTTGTCTTAAAATAAATAAATATATTGCGTATTATATAACGTATGTATAAACATAAATTTAAGCGTAAGTACATTCTCTAATATTACCTCCTCGGTTTTCACTGTCCGCCGGCTTCACTTGTATGGCTCTATTCATCTGTAACAAAAAAGAAATATGATTAGCTAAGATTAAGAGCTGTTTAAAAACTTCAGTATAATGATTTTCGATTAACTCGTGGCACAGTTGCTATTGCGCATATCATTCGATCAGCGAAATTAGGCAACCCTAACCCTAGCCAGTAATTTGGTGGGTGACCGCCCGAGTTCCCTCCGTGCCTCGGAGAGCACGTTAAGCCGTCGGTCCCGGTTGCCAATTTATCATCTTTGGCAATCATCGGTCGGTCGGAGGCCTAAAATAGTCTGACAACTGGTTTAACCCAGATCACAGATTTTCCTTGTAAAAGGGGTTGCGAAGGTCAGATGATCAGCCACATCGGGTTGAATCAAGTGCCGACCCCAACAATGTATGGGATAACGCCAGGGAGATGATGATGTATAATGATTTTCTATCAACATCCTAGCTTTAATTACCTTAAAAATGTTTTTGATTCTTGCCGCGCCAATGTAATTGCAAAGAACCTGGTTGACCATGCAGTGATCGGTTTCTTTTCAATGTGTAATACAAAAAAACAGCTTTTTACTAAATGCATACGAAAGTATATATAAAAATTTTGGTCTGTCCGTTTGTTCCGGCTAATCTCCAAAACGGCTGGACCGATTTTAACAGAACTTTCAATGGCAGTTGATGTTTCAAGGAGTAACTTATGCTAAGTCTACGTGTGTGAAACCGCAGGGCACAGCTAGCTTGTGATAAAATTGTTGAGATATGAAGTCGCATACCCACATTTCAAAGGCGATTACTGAACCACAGTACCATCACCGCTCTTATTCAATATACACACATAATTACGGCGATAGAGACACCACCTTACACGTTGGCACTAAATCACCTTGGGTGAAAAGTGGGTGTTGTTATTACAACACCTCTGCCTACCCTTCAGGGAAAACAGGCGTGAGCATATGTATGTACACATCATTATTTTCGTTTGCAACAACAATGCCGTCAGATTGAAAACCTCACCAAAGCCGATTCACGGAGCGTCGGTTCATATTATTATAATGTCAACTGAAAATCGTCAACGGATTAGCATATTTCTATTGCAATCAACGCTATTGTATTTAGTCGCGTAACTGTTAATTTCAGTTGATGTATTCAAAATAACGAGCTAACGATTTTGCATAATTAACTACTTGGGATGCATCCGCCACTTTTGGTCGTATTCATTTGTGGCGACACTTAACATGGTCCTGATAAAATTGTTTTTAATGAAAGGGTAAAAAACGGAAAAAAGAAAAAGAAGCCGTGGTGGCCTCGGGGTTAGAGCAGTCGCCTGCGACGCAAGTTCGAATCCCAGCGGGGCCTGTACGAATGAGTTTTTCTAAAAAAAAACTTATGTACAGTGATTTCAACCACGAGCTTTACGGTGAAGGAAAACATCGTGAGGAAACCTGCATATTTCTGAGAAGTAATTCAAAGACGTATGTATAGTGCCTGAGACGGCGATAGACACACTATCTGTCACGTTGGCACTTAATCAAATTCGGTGAAAAGTGGGTGTTGTGATTACAACACTTCTGCCTACCCCTTAGGGGAATACAGGCGTGAGCATATGTATGGTAAAAAACGGGACCCTATTATTAAAATTTCGCTATCCGTCTGTCACTATACTACGTTTAGGTATCTCATGAACGGTGAAAGTCAAAATTTTCTCAAATGATGTTTCTGCTGCCGCTATAACAACAGAATAAAATTAATATTTGAGGGGGCTCCCACAAATCAAACGCATTATTGGTTTCTAGACAAAGCTACGAAACAATGCATACACTGCACAAATGAATTCTTACGATATCCAAGAAATATATATTGCAGTCAGCACGAACAGGGTTGGGCCCTGAGGCCTTACCATGACCTCTTATTGCCATGGTGTTATTGCAATGTTATTACAGTTGTGAGACAGTGACAGATGTATGCACGTCAAATACATCTGTCTCATAATAAGAGTAAAACTATCATGGCAATAAGAGCTCATGGTAAGGCCTCTGATCCTTCTTACTCCTATTGACAAGTAAGTACAGTTAAGAGAAAAACAGTTGTTTTTAAAAAAAATATGAACACGAGGCGGGACACGAACCCACGACCTCTGCAAACCGTGCAGCTGCCAACTGAGCTAATCGTGATCCTTCTTTATGTGTCGAATTTTTTCGTTCCTTATTTTGCGGTTATAGGGGCTGCCTAGCGCCATCTGTTGGTTGGTGTATCCAAACTGTTGATCGATTACCGCATGTTAAATTGGCAACTGGGACTGACAGCTGAGCCAACGGAGGGAACTCCATTGCGGTGGCAATTGTACCACGTGTCACGTGTAAACTGTTTCAAACTTTCACATACCTATAACTGTCAGCTGTAATGAGGTTAATTTAAATCCCTATATTAATTACATAATGACGTGCAAACGTACAAATTGCATTGGATTGAACCACAAACCTAATCGATATTTACCGCACGATCGCTTTGCGGCCTCAGCCATCCGTGTTTTGAAGGTGTGTAGTGTGTATCTGACATTGACGTGACATTGACGTTATTGCCTACATTAATAACATACATACATACATACATATGCTCACGCCTGTAGTAGGCAGAGGTGTTGTAATAACTACACCCACTTTTCACCGAAGATGATTAAGTGCCAACGTGACAGATGGTGAGTCCATCGCCGTCTCAGACACTTTACATACGTCATTGAATTACTTCTCAGAAATATGCAGGTTTCCTCACGATGTTTTCCTTCACCGCAAAGCACGTGGTGTGAAATCACTGTACATACGTTTTTTAGAAAAAATCATTGGTACAGCCCCGCTGGGATTCAAACTTGCGCCGCTTGCGTAGCAGGCGACTGCTCAAACCTCAAGGCCACCACGGCTCTTTTAATAAATCCATATTACAAATTATTAATACAAACTAGTAACCTATTTTCTATTCCAAATTAAAAATAATCGATGGTTCAGCCGTGAAATGGTAGGAGAATCATCATAGTCCTGCCCGTATCCCATAAATTGTTGGGGTCGGTATTTGATTCAACACGATGCGGCTGATTACCAGATTTTTATACAAAGCGACTGTCATGACCACATATTTACGCAATAGATATGACAATGACAATTATTTATTCAGTTTAGGCCCTCTCAAGGCACGTATGAATATCGAAAAATTTACCAACGATAGGGTCTGAAATGATATATTAAAAATAATTTTGAAGTCTACTATCCTAATTCCTATTCTATCTTCTAATAGTATGGGAAAGTTTGTAATAATCTACGTTTGTTACTCTTCCACGCAAAAACTACATCATAGATTTTGATGAAACTTTATGATAACATAGTATACATATCAGAATAACACATAGTCTAAAATTAATAACGATGTTGTGTGAATTGAAAAAAATATACACAAATCAAATCCTGCGCAGATGGAGTGCCGGCACCAGCTAGTTAATAAAATGTAATTTTTTACACTTGTCAGAAAATTACCAATAAGCACACATAGCACGTGGGCTTATTCTTGGTACATGAGTGTCTTTACTTAATTTCAAACTTCAGACACAAATAATTATAAAGACTACAAGCAAAACATAATCTTAAATGTATATCATTTAAACTCTTAATTCAACGTTTTTATTACACAGTAAATAAGAGTCTCTAGAAAACACAAACCAAACAGCATAAGATGCTGGGACAAACTACTATCTTGCTTGAAAAGTTCACTTTTGAACGCTATAAATTTTAAATTTCACTAAAATAAATAAGCTCGGCCTATATACGACGCGAGTAGAGCTGAAATTAGTAACTAAAACGTGTAAGACAGAGAAAGAAATATATATGCGCCTTGCACTGGGCGTGGCCTACTACCTCGCTCTAGAGTAGGTAAAAAGGCTTTATTTTACCTATAAGTGGTTGGGTACCTTTTGCGGAATAAGGTTAGGTTTTGATGTAACCTTACATTTGATAGAAGGTCTAAAAAAATATGAATGAGATTTTGGGTACAAAAAAAAATGTGATCTTTATCTATATACCATTGAAATGTCTATTTCTGATTCAAAAAACTTAAATAATAAATGTCTGTCCGTATGTTTGTTTTTGTAGTAAATTTTGTAAGGCTTTGCTTTTCATATATTCTCTATATTTTTTAATCATATTTTTTCGTCATGTCTGTCTATATATTAAGGCAAATTCCATAATCCAGGGGCAGTATATGTCCCTTGTCTAATCCAATGTATATCTTATCCCTTATATCTATATCCATTATAACATTATATATATTTCGTCATACCGATAGTGTACGTAAATGCAGGATTGAAACACATTTCATGATCCAAGGGTATATGTGTCTTGTCCAACCCAATGTATATCTTATCCATTATATCTTTGTCCATTATAACGCTGTGTACGAAGCCTTAATTACAGTGGATGGAATGGATAACAGTAAAACGTATGACCTAACTCTAGATTACATTTTTTATGGGTTTAAGGCAATTAGGTTGCTTCTGTTAGTAATTAGTAATACCACTTGGTATTGAGAGCCGTAGTGGCCTTGGGGTTTGAGCAGTCGCCTGCTACGCAACCGACGCATTTTCGAAACCCAGCGGGGCCTGTACCAATGAGTTTTCCTAAAAACTTGTGTACAGTGATTTCGCACCACGTGCTTTACGATGAAGGGAAACATCGTGAGGAAACCTGCATATTTCTGAGAAGTAATTCAATGACGTATGCAAAGTGTCTGAGACGGAGATGGACTCATAATATTCGGTGAAATGTGGGTGTTGTTGTTATAACATCTCATTACCCCTTCGGGGGCCCTTGTGGGATGGCGTGAGCATATATATATTTATTGTTATAATTTCATCTCTGTATACGGTGAAACTGAAGAAATAAGAACTGCTAAACATTTTTTAAATTTATAATCCTTTATTTATTGTCTAAAAATAAAAAATAATTACACAGGATTTAAATATTATCACAGACATTAGACAGAAACTGTGGAATTGATCGAATTGTCCGAATGAGTCACTACACCTTGGTTATAATTTGATATTCTGAGGCAATACTTAAACAACAATCATGGCGCGAAAAAACAACATGTCACTTGTCAAAGATGTCATATCGAATAAACACTTGTCTCCAGCGGCTGTCAATGTGACAGTTGGTAATTGTCACGTTGGCAGGTTGCAGGTCAACGGATTGTCAACAAACGATACCAATGAATTAATATTATTGTGAGTTGAAGAATTTGAACAGTATTTTATTTATCTATACGTATACCACGTGCTTTACGGTGAAGGAAAACATCGTTAGGAAACCTGCATATGTCTGAAAAGTATTTCAAATTTCGAGAAAATTTCAAAGATGTATGTATACTGCCTGCGACGGCGATAGACTCACCATCTGTCATGTTGGCATTTAATCGTCTTCGGTGAAAGGTGGGTGTTGTTGTTCACCTCTGCCTGCCCCTTCAGGGGATACAAGAGTGAGCATGTGTATGTATGTATGAAATATAATTTAACAAAGGAAAATTCATAGAAAATATTTCTATCTGTTGCATGCAATTACGGTTTCAAAGTCAAATGATAAGAGTAGATTCCAGAATATCATATTATCTAATATATAAAATTCTCGTGTCACAGTTTTCGTTGCCATACTCCTCCGAAACGGCTTGACCGATTTTGATGAAATTTTTTGTGCTTATCCGGTATCTATGAGAATCGGCCAACATCTATTTTTCATCCCTCTAAATGTTAGGGGTAGTCGTCCACCCCAAAAAAATATATGGCAATACAACGTTTGCCGGGCACAGCTAGTATTATATGATAATTATATAATATTAGACAAATTTTAAAATTGCCTTTCTAAAAAATAAAAACCTTCCTCAAAGTAAAACCGATACTAAATGAATTAACCGCTACCCAATCCCTAGCTTAAGCTGAATTTATTAAGTAGGTAATTCAATAAAATAGCTTAGAGTCCATTGTACGGATGAAGCCTGAATGATTTTGGAAGAATTAAAACTTGTCTTAAGTCAATTCAATGTGTCTCTTTATATTTTATTTATATGAATAAATTCAGTTTTCAATCTATTTTAATATTGTTAATGTTAAAAGTGTCCTATTATCCGCATGAGGTGAGCATTTACAGAACGAAAGTTTAACAATGTGCTTTCTAGCCATAGACGTATCCCACACATACACATACATACATACATATGCTCACGCCTGTATTCCCCGAAGGGGTTGGCAGAAGTGGTGTAATCACAACACCCACTTTTCACCGAAGATGATTAAGTGCCATGTGACAGATGGTGAGTCCATTGATAATATAATATATGGAAAATTGTCTAGGAATAAATTCAACGACCTATGAAACTTGTCGCTTTAAACCTAATTATCTTCGGTTAAAACGTGGTTAAACCAGATGTATTAAATCAGAGATTCTAGTGGAAAGACGTGTGCTTACGTATCATGTAATAGGATGGTCTATCATACGGTCCTATACCTATCTGTAACCACAAACTGAATCTCTATGATAAGCCGATGGTGTAACTGTATTAATAAATAAATAAATGTACTTTGAATAAAAAAAAATTTACTATCACGATGCAATTTCTCAGTTACGTCACTATGTCGTTACGTAGGACTGTCGTTTTACTGGCTTGCACTCATTTGTATCTAGGTTACAGCTAGGGGTAAGTTGTATTGAGAACTGTAGTTAAGTTTTATCATGGACCTTAGCCCCCTTATTACAAAACATCGCTTAAGATAATCCTTGGTTTAAAAGTAGTTTTAAATTGGTTTAAACTTCTGTGATACGGATTTAACATAGTTTTGTAGGTTTGGTCCTAATTTGGTCTAGTCTTGATTTAAATCATGTTTTGTAATAATTGAGTAACTTGTCAAATATAATATGAACACTTCACATACATATACATATGCTCACGTCTGTATCCCACGGGGGTAGGCAGAGACCACCGTTTGCCACATGCTTCGATCTTTACATACTTCTTTCGCTTCATCCATATTCATGCATCTCTTCATACACTTCCTTCGAGTGTTCCGAATTTGGAGAGAACCTATCTGAAAAATACTATTAATTTGATTATAGTTCTTCCTTGGACGCCCTCTACCGACACTTCAACTCACATTCGCTCTATTAATTTCTTTCGTTAATCGCCTTTCACTCATCCTTTCGATATGTCCAAACCATTTACATTTTCAACCATATGTCGGAAGAAAACATTATAAGTATTTTTCTATTGTATTATGCCATTATTTCACGCCTTTAATTTCTTATTAATTAAAAAAAAACATTTGTTGTGTTAATTTGTGAAAAATTGTGAAAAGTGTGTGTTGTTATTGCAATACTCCTAATCAATCAAAGAATCAGGAATGTTATATAAAAAAAAAGGCACAAGTCCTCTTTTCTTCACTTCACTTTTAACATGATAAAAATTACTTATATTCTATTCCCAACGCAGCATTCTAACAGAATAAAATAAATAATACCTATTAATAAAGCCCATTATTAATAAGGGCAATCATTTACCACCCCAGAAACTGTAGGTACTGACCGTTAGTAAAGTTTTGTCGGAAAAAATGAAGCCTTGCCCATCCCGAGTGGGTTAATGTTGCGTGCAAGGGATTCTTACAAGTAACAAGTTCCTAAATGGGTCGGGTATGAAACTTTTTATGTTGTGATTATGCGCCAGCTTAGGAAACCTTATCCTGTACAGAAAATAGACCTGTTTTGGATATCTCAGCATAGGACATTAACATCGTTAATGCGAAAGGAAATTTGCGTCAAAGGTGGCTAATGGTTGGTAAGTCGCTACTGCAGCCTATGAACACTTACTTCACCAAGGATGGTATTTGCTACCTAATAAATAACTAAATTGCGCACAGAGCACGGGTGACCTTACTCAACGCAGTAACACAAAACCAACTTATATTATCTATATCTATACAAATAATTAAAATTGAAATAGGTATCTATTTGTAATAGCCGTGGTGGCCTTGAGGTTTGAGCAGTCGCCTGCTACGCAAGCGACGCAAGTTCCTACTGTCTATCTGAAAGGAGTAATTTAAGCTCTTCATCATCATGTCCCTGGCCTTATCCCTTACATTGTTGGGGTCGGCACTTGATTCAACCCGATGTGGCTGATCACCTGATTTTTATACGAAGCAACTGCCATCTGACCTTCGCAACCCCATTAACGAGGAAAATCTGTGATCTAGGTTAAACCCGTTGTCAGACTATTTTAGGCCTCCGACCGACCTGTAACGACTGCCAAAGATGATAATTTGGCAACCGGAACCGACGGCTTAACGTGCTATACGAGGCACGGAGGGAACTCGGGCGGTCACCCATCCAATTACTGGCTAGGGTTAGGGTTGCTTAGCTTTGCTGTTTGAATGATATGCGCAATAGCAACTGTGCCACGAGCTCTTTGAGAAAAAAGGTACAGTAGAGTAAGTGTGTATTAATCATTAGGCCAAAAATTGCAAAAAAAATTGTTTGTGAATTATTTGCGACTCGAGTTGAAATTATACATTCCGAAAAATATTTGTTCCACCTCGGTATACAATCTAGGACTTCGACATTTTAACCCAAAAGCGTTAAGCTTCTCCTCCTTATTAAAAAGACCGACTAAAACTATCTCCATCCCTTTCTAAATCTGTATTACAGAAAGAAATGGAGCAACTTTTAAATCAAGAACTATCATAGTTTAGAATACAGTTTTGAAACACTTAAATCAGTGAATAATTATATATATATTGCACAAACAAATGTTTTTCTTTTGACCGTACATACTTGTCAAAATTGTTAAGGTGGATTCTGATCCACATCCTTAGGTCTGCCTAAGGACAAAATATAAGGTGTATCATCAAACAAAAGAATAACCAAGCGTGGATCAGACCGGAATAACTCTGTAATGAGGGGTAAATTAAATGATATGCAGAACTATTTTGCGGTAATACGGAAACATTAAATATTCAGCAATTGAATTTCTACGGCCATACATAGTCAATCTCCCATCCATACTCTATTGGCCACCACCAGCGCGTCTGTCTGCGTCGAGTTGAAGTCAAACTCTTTTCAACGTATCTCATTTGGTCTGCGTTACTTAGGTGATTCGTTGGTAACTTGGGCTTTTTTTTCTTCTTAGTTGTTCTAATAGTTGGTATCGACGGCGCCGTGTGATCGACCCACACATCTTGCTCGAACTGTACAGTATCATCGTACTTATCGTATCGAGGCTGCCCACGTGCATCAACGTCATATATCTCAAACTTCCTTTCAATCTCATGCAGCATGCCCGTCAAATGCTCCAAGTCCCAATACAAATGCTCTATTTCATCTAAAAACATGACATGCTCAGCTAGGTAGAAATTACGTATTTTCTGACTGCTTGTATTAAATATGTCAACCATACGCCTATATTTTTCGTGTATTGTGTAGATGACGTAACCGATTTCGAATCCGGAACTATTCCGTAAGTCGTATCGAAGGAACGCGAGCTTATTTATGCTGAACGTTGTGTCCTTGATGATGTCTGTACTAGTGTTTTTCAAAATGTCTATTTTTGTCTCATTAGCCTTGTTCATTGCTGGTGGTTGCCTCTGCCATCTATATTTCCCTGTAGAATATAATATAAAACAAGCAATATTTATAAAACAAAAAAAGAGGCATGGTGGCCACGGGGTTTGAGCAGTCGCCTGTTACGCAAGCGACGCAAGTCCGAATCACAGCGGGGCCTGTACCAATGAGTATTTCTAAAAAACTTATGTGCTGTGATTTCACACCACGTGCTTTACGGTGAAGAAATACATCGTGAGGAAACCTGCAATATGTCTGAAAAGTAATTCAAAGACGTATATATAGTGCCTGAGACGGCGATGGACTCACCCTCTGTCACATTGGCTCTTAATCGTATTCGGTGAAATGTGGGTGTTTTTGTTAATACACCTCTGTTTACTCCTTCGGGGACCCTTCTGGGATGGCGTGAGCATATTTTTGTAAGATAATCTACATGATATTTTAATAAATTTTGTGCCGGCGTTGATTTTCATACGAGTAGTAAGCTGATTTTATTTTGATTTAGCTTTTATATCCATTTTGTGAAAAGCAGTTCATTTGGAATTACATAACATTAATTTTATTAATCTGTATAGATAGATTCAAAAAAATATGTAGTCATCATAAATATTATGTCTTAAATGGAAATTGGGTGTTTTAATCATCTCTCGGAGAGCACGTTAAGCCGTCGGTCCCGGATGTCAATTTATCATCTGGTAAGTAAATAGATCTACAACTGGTTGTGGTGGTGGTACAACTGGTAAATAGTCTGACAACTGGTTTAACCCAGATCACTAATTTTCCTCGTTAAAGGGGTTGCGAAGGTCAGGTGATCTGCCGCATCGGGTTGAATCAAGTGCCGACCACAACAATGTATGGGATAAGGCCAGGGTCACTACTCACCATTGCACTCCCAAAATATATACAGGAGTACAATAAAAGTGCAAACATGTTTATGCAGCGACATGATTCTCTTAGAAAGTATACTGAAAAGTTTTAGTATCCAATGTAATTGCTCCGTGCTTATCTTTATTATGCTATGCATATTTAATTACCTGACTGCTCTTGTGTTGGTAATATAATGTATAAACACATAAGGGTTCAACTAAAAAAATATTTTTATTTCTGCTTTTTGCTACCACCGAAAACCAAAACTTTTATCAGAGTAATAAATTATTTATAAAAAATACTCAATACGAGATAAAAATTATAACTTTGCAGTCCTTAAGAATATTTTGTTCGAAAAATATTAGGACCAGAATTTTAAGAGCCGTGGTGGCCTCGAGGTTTGAGCAGTCGTCTGCTACGCAAGCGACGCAAGTTCGAATCCCAGCAGGGCCTGTACCAATGAGTTTTTCTAAAAAAAAACTTATGTACAGTGATTTCACACCTAAAGTGTCTGAGACGGCGATGGACTCACCATCTGTCACGTTGGCACTTAATCATCTTCGGTGAAAAGTGGGTGTTGTGATTACAACATCTCTGCCTACCCCTTTGGAGAATACAGGCGTGAGCATATGTACGTATGTATATTAGGACCAATCCACATGTTTTATTTTTGTTACGTATGATACAGTGACAGAATTAAAATGACAGACAATACGTATGATTTCACATAGAAGAAAATTAATATTAGTTAGGTACTAATTATATAATTAGGTAATAATCATAAAAGTTTACGAGTTTGTTACGTTGTTTTATGTTTTTCTCGACTGTGTTCAACATTTTTTTTAATATATGCCAGTATACTTTAAATTAAATGGCTTATTTAAAAAAAAATATATATATATATATATATGTATATTTAACCTATTTTAATTAATTGTATTTTATAGATATTTTACATTTTAATTAATAATAAATAAGTAACTAAAAACTAATTACAAGTAGAAAACTTGGCCCAAATCGGTGTCTCTCGGGATCGTGCCAAGAAGGCTGGCAGCATTGCCACGTTGAATAGCAATGCTGATTCTCTGAGCGAGAAAAGCCCCAGCCCGCTTGTCACGAGAAGCTTCTACCAGACGACGTGCAACCTCTTTGAAAATTTGATGAGCATCTGGACCCCAAGGTCCCAGAGTTTCAACCGCAAACGCAGAAAATATGTATCCTTGACCAAATTTAATATATGTATATTAAATGAACTCGCGTAGCACAAAATTATACCTAAACATACTCTACATACTTACATATACATTATACTCACGCATGTATCTCATGGGGCTAAGCAGAGACTACCTAAATATACGAATATTTTTCCATAACAAGAAAGGAAAAGAAAGGAAGATAGCGAAATATGGAGCAATAGCCTTTTTATGCCAATATAAAAAAAAATCTCAAAAATATATTTACATGATAATTATTTTGAAGAATTTCTAAATTGTCTGCTCAATAATGTTCCCAAAAAGATAAGCAGAACTGCTAAAAACTTTCAACCTATTTTTTTTTTTATTTTAAACTAGTGGACATCACGCGGTTACACCCGCGTAGTTCCCGTTCCCGTGTGTGTACGGGGATAAAATAAAGCTTTTAATTTTTGAAATCGTCACATTAGTTTATGAGTTTATTCATTACAAACATACACACAAAAATACAAATCTCTCCTTATAATAGTAGTGTAGATTATTTTATTGACAACACAATTGAGCATTTGTACTGTGTCCATTTGCTTATATTCATGAGATATAAATACTGTAACCAAAAACATTGTATAATATATATTTTTTTTAAAAGAGTAATTGTTGAGTTTCTTGCCGGGTTCTTCTCAACAAAAGCTACCTTCCGGACCCGGTCGTAACATTTATAATCATGTATAATGTATTTTGTGTCCTTCTGACGATTTGAAAGTACTTTGTAAGAAGTCTAATCAAATAAAGATATTTTGAATGTTGAACTTTTCCTATATCTTCTTCTATTTCGGTAATAAGGATGTAAAATTTAGTTTACCATTGTCTGTTTTTTAATACGCGTAGAATTGGGTAGATGAAGACTATTACTATTATCTTATTTATTCACTGCAAAATGTTCTAAGTGAATATTATTCACTTCCCAATTAATGTCACTCAAGACATTTGTGTCAGCTGTCTGGTAGATTTTTAATTCAAGGTCAGGGTGCCACTGTGGGTATACAATAAAAATACTTTCTCGTATTGTATTATCAAACATTAATGGCATAAATTATTTTTATTACGTGAGCCGTTGCATTGAAATTAATTAAATTGAAAAAATTTTTTTTATTATTTTTGATTGAACATAATTTATTTTTGTTTCCATTTCCAAACACATTTTATTGCATTAAATATATTGTATATTTACTTTATAAAAATACACATGAGATTAATTTGTTTAAATATTTCAATATCAGGTTTCAAAACGTTTAATAAAGTAAAAATACAAAATTATATTTATAATAAATTATATAATTAAAAAAACATACACTAAACACCTTAGCGCAGACGTGAAAAAATCTTTCACCATCAATATATTTTTGTTAATAACACACACTTATTTAAATCTACTTTATGAGCGCGACCAGTTACTGACCCGATAGAAAACCGCTGTGTAATAAACCTGAAAGAACAAACAAAAAGAAATAAAATAAAAACATTTTTTTAATTTGAAAACAACATTAACAATGTTATTATACAAAGTTTACTTACAATAACGGGCGGCGGGTATTCAACTTTCGCCGACCGCAATATATCTACGAGATGAACCATATGGATAGTTGAATTAGTTAACAGTTGTAAATTAAAATTCAAAGTGCACGTCGGTGAGATGTGCGCGCGGTTGCGACGTTCGTATGTCACTTAATTGGCGGGAGCGGTACGTCCGTCTCGCGGGAGAGCCGAGGAAGAACTGAGTGAACACGGGCGGGCGACCGCTACGCACGCGGGGAGGTACGCACTCACGCAGCGCTGTCAGCCAATCGCGTGCGTGCGCCGCGCGCACCCCCTCACCGCGTGCCCCGCCCCTCGCTCTCCCGTCACCTTACAATCGATGCCCTATATTGCATTAATTATTTAGGAAACACGCAATAAGATAACGCAAGGTGGCAGATAAGGGATCAGTGCGTTATTTTAAATAAATCATCGGCGCTCCAGCCAGTTTCGCTGGTTCGGGTCCCGTCACGGTCGGCCGGTCGCCGACGCTGATAACGCATTATTTACGTCGCGCGGTTTGTTTTTATACGTTCAACTATTATTTATAGAGTTGGATAAGATAAAATAATAAGAGAAAAACTTGATTCATTCATCAGCTTAAGGAATTTATTTACGTTGCTCACCCCTATTCCACCTCTAAGTTTGGTGAGCGCAGGTTTGTTTGCGTGGCTTGGAGCGGGAACGAAAACAACAGCTATACATATATATATATCTCGTTATATAGTTTTTTGGAAGGTTGTCAAGTTGTCGTTTGCCAATATTAATATATACGAAGATAAAGGGGCCTTTACGGCGGGTTTATTCCTGTGTTTTGTTAAGGTTTTGTCGGGATATTAATGAGACAGTTTGCGAAATACACAGGGAATGTAAAAAAGTCAGTACGTGGTGGGAATAGCTCGTAATGCCGACATAATAAATGATCACTGTTATTGCGAGATGAATATATTATGGTATTTATAAACACACTGTTTGTTTATCCTTTGAGTCACCTAACTATATGCACTATACTTACTCTGATACATGGAAATAATAGATGTATGCATTTACGGGACTTGCACAGGTAGAATGCAGATTTTTCAAGTCTACAATTATTCAATTACTAAAGTATTGAAATACCTGTGAAATTCACTATCAGTCAGTTAATGTCGGGACTTTTTAAAGGGATAAAACCAGTCCAGTCGTCTTACAGATTACCAGGAACAAATAGACAGCTGGACAGACACACGGAAAGACGGACAAAAAGTTTTTAAATACTTAGTTTTTTTTTGTGACACACTTGTCTTTTGCATTTAATGAAAAGCTGTTAATTTGATATTACACACAGACACTTAATTTACTCATCTTTATAGATACATACATATGCCGTGGTGGCCGAGGTTTGAGCAGTCGCCTGCTACGCAAGCGACGTAAGTTCGAATCCCAGCGGGGCCTGAACAATGAGTTTTTCTAAAAAACTTATGTACAGTGATTTCACATCACGTGCTTTACGGTGAAGGAAAACATCGTGAGGAAACCTGCATATTTCTGAGAAGTAATTCAATGACGTATTTAAAGTGTCTTAGACGGCGATGGACTCACCATCTGTCACGTTCAATCATCTTAGGTGAAAAGTGGGTGTTGTGATTACAATACCTCTGCCTACCCCTTCGGGGAATACAGGCGTGAGCATTTGTATGTATGTATAGGGATAGGCAGAGACCACCGTTAGCATGCTATGATCCTTACATACGTATTTCGTCCACATTAATGCATCTCTTCATACTCTGTATAGATATAGGTATTATACACGTATTCAGGTATTTATGGCTAGACACATTAATGTAAGTGGGCATCAAGATTCAAGACGGAGTGACCGTCACCTGTGACCAGTCACACGAACGGCGTAGGAATTGCAATGAGTCAAGCGACGGCTTGACGTTTCAGTAATTGTGTTTATATTGCAATACCCTACAAGGCAAAAAATCTGTATTATAATAAGAAATAAGCCGTTTGACTCCAAGTTTTTTATAATATTTTAAGGTATTTCTAGCGCCGATAAAATGATAAAAAATGTATTAAAAAACTTGGCCCAAATCGGTGTCTTCGTGCCAAGAAGGCTGGCAGCATTGCCACGTTGAATAGCAATGCTGATTCTCTGAGCGAGAAAAGCCCCAGCCCGCTTGTCACGAGAAGCTTCTACCAGACGACGTGCAACCTCTTTGAAAAGTTGATGAGCATCTGGACCCCAAGGCCAGAGTTTCTATTGTGAAAATATGTATTGCCCAAAATTATTTTAATTATAATAAGCTTTAATGTTTTCATAATTTCTTTAAACAACCTTAAAATCTCTTTTTTAAACAACGCATTATTCCCAAAACCAAAACACAAATCTCCGATGTTGGTCATCAAGCTGCTAAACTAAAATGGGACTGAGCTGGGCACGTGTGTCGCATGTCAGACGAACTGTGGGCTAAACAAACCACAAGATGGACCCCTCCGAATGCGACGCGCAGACGTGGCAGGCCGAGAAAAATATGGCAGGACGAACTCGCCGCTTACCACAAAAACTGGCCGGAGATAGCCCTGGATCGGAAGTGTTGGAAAGAGGGAAGGGAGGCCTTTGCTCAGCAGTGGGACACATCGGGCTCTAAATAAATAAATAAATAAATTATTCTCAAAGCAATGTTTAGTCTTTATACATACAACGCATAGTTACAGCGATTTGGAAGTTTCAAACGACTTTGAAAAACGTAATTAAAAAATGCGAGCGTGGTTAAACACATTTTTTCTGTAGTATTAAGTATCAAAGGGCCAAAATGTGATCGAATGGACATCTGTCGTTGGTTAATCGTGTATCGCGTCGCCGATCATGGACGCTTGTTAAGAGTTCTTCCACTAAGGATAGCTAAAAAAGTTTTAATGAGCACAACATAGGTAAATAAGAACATAAAGTAGGTAGACAGCAGTTCCCTGGTCACAAAGATAATAGGATACACCCTTTTTAGGGTTCTGTAGCCAAATGGCGAAAAACGGAACCATTATGTATTCGTCATGTCTATCTGTCTGTTCGTCCGTATGTCACAGTCACCCAAATAATACGAACTACACTGTTGACACTTGGTACCACATTAAGATTTTCACACAAAATTAGACAAATAATACTAAAAAACATACTGAATCTTAATTTTTTTTTTCAAACACTTAGGTACGTTTTCTATGGATAGGTCTTCAAACATGATATTGTGGTTTTTAAATTTTTTTTCTAACCTGAATAGTTTGCGCGTTTACTTCCAAAATAAAATGTGTGTAACTTCTAAAATAAGAAAATGATAAAAATAAAAAAATATATAATAATATGATGTTCGTATATTATTATGGAAATGCCACCGAAAATTGTTTTGAACGAGATCGAATAAGTAGTTTTTTTAATTCGTCATTAATTGTAAGCCGCTTCAGAACCCTTCATGGGCGAGTTCGACTCGCACTGAGCCACGTTTATAAAGTGACGGTTAATTCCTAAATTGCAATATTATGTTAGTAAATTAGATCTTATACCTTTATCCGAGCTATTCTTGTATATATATAGAATCAGAATCTCGGAAACGGCTCCAACGATTTTCATGAAATTTGATGTGTAGGGGGTTAAGAATCTAGAGTACCGCGGTTCGAGACTGACGTTCACCGGTTAAATTTTCTTTTTTTTCCTTGTATTCTTAGCAAACATATATGAGAAAACGTCATTGAAAAGAAACCGAGCACAGCTCAGTCAACCAGGTTCTATCCGCATGTGATTTCATAAACACCAATTTAAAATATCAAAATAGTTCGCTTAAAAAGTAGTAACTCCGAAAAACAAGGCAAATGCGAGCCGATAAATAAAGTTATCGATTATAAATAACTTGGAATCTTTGTTTGATGTCGGTGTGAATTCACAATTCGTTATAACTTTTGTTACAATGAAAATTAGGTACAATTTACAAAGTTACCTCTAACTTCGAGATTCATTAACTTGTAAAGGAATTTTTCAACTTCGTTTCGTCGCTTTATCATTTTGTTGATAACGACGAATGATACTTAATAACTTGCGAACAATTTTCTTGATACGACAAATTTTCTCGAGTACTTATTTTGTGCAAAATGTATTAGTACTTCAAAGATATAATATTATGATGTTGACTTGCCCTTTAACGTTTACATACCTTACATTATGACATGAATAAATAAGTAAATAATCTTATATTTACTCTCAACAAGTCTTTTATGACGACAATATAACTAACGCATTTATAGACTTATTTTTAGAAAGGAAATACAAATTATTTAATGCCAGTAAACCGTGCTACCTATAAACAAATGTGTGTAGCATCGCCAAATATATATTGTGCTAGATTTATTCTGATTTAAAATTTTCATTAATCATTAATTTTTCAATGACATCTTCAATTGTATTTACAGTTTAATTTCTCCTAGCTAAAAAAATAATAAATCATTAATACATACATACATATGCTCACGCCTGTATTCCCCGAAGGGGTAGGCAGAGGTGTTGTAATCACAACACACACTTTTCACCGAAGATGATTAAGTGCCAACGTGACAGATGGTGAGACTATCGCCGTCTCAGGCACTATATATACGTGTTTGAATTACTTCTCAGAAATATGCAGGTTTCCTCACGATGTTTTCCTTCACCGTAAAGCTCGTGGTGTGAAATCACTGTACATAAGTCTTTTAGAAAAACTCATTGGTACAGGCCCCGCTGGGATTCGAACTTGCGTAGCAGGCGACTGCTCATACCTCAAGGCCACCACGGCTCTAATAAAAAAAATCATTAATAAAAAACATTATCTAGTAAATTAATGGAAAAAATAAATAAAACACTGAATCAAAATTTGTGTCTGCGGGAATGGTGTCCAGAAAGCTGGCTGCGTGACCTCACTGGATCGCTAAACTGATCCTCTCACCGAGATAAGAATCGGCTCGCGAATCCCAGAAGGGTCTCCGAAGGGGTAAGTAGAGGTATTGTATCAACAACACCCACATTTCACCGAATATGATTAAGTGCCAACGTGACAGAGGGTGAGTCCATCGCCGTCTCTGACATATGCAGGTTTCCTCACGGTGTTTTCACCGTGAAGTACGTGGTGTGAATCACTGCACATAAGTTTTTTTTTGCAAAACCCGGTGGTCCGTTGGGATTCAAAATTGAGTCGCTTGCATACCAGGCGCCTGCTCAAACACCGCGGCACTTTTTTTGTAAAATATAAAAAAAAAAGAAACTTAATAATAAGACTTTAATCCTACATAAAAATATTCATAAATCTGTTAGACACAGCGTTTAATGTTTCACATTGTCACTGTATTCAAAAAGAGCCCATTTGGAGTTTAACGACGAAGGAGAGAAATAAAGCCCTCATCCGCCGCAAGACACTATAAAATATAATTACCAGATCGCTTTTGGGGATAAAAACATTTTCAACATTGTAGCGCGCCGGGCTGAACTTACAGGTTTTGGCTATAATTTAATCTCTGTAATCAAGTGACGTTTAGTGGATTTCATTTTAATCCATATTTACTTAAAATTCTTAAAATACATTATCATCTCCCTGGCCTTATCCCATACACTGATGAGGTCAGCACTTGATTCAACTGGATGTGGCTGGTCACTTGATTTTTATACGAAGCGACTGACACCTGACCTTCGCAACCTCTTTAACGGGGAAAATCTATGATTTGGGTTGACCGACTGACCTTACAGGAAATTCTTAAAAGACATATATACAAATAAATACATTTGAAGTGTTGTTATTGTGATATTTAATTCCAAATTACCAGCTTTTCATGCATACGAAAGTTTAAACGAGAAGCGCAAAAAAACTATTTTTTCTCTATCTGTTTGTCTGTCCGTCCGTCCGTCTGTCTGTTTGTTTCGGCTAATCTCCGAAATTCTCCCTGGATCTCCGCCTGGAACGATTTTTACGGGACTATCACTCACAGGTAGCTGATGTAATAAAAAAAATCCACGTCACTCTTTACTTCTTCCTCTAGTCATTCCACTCACACGGTGCGTGTCATTCCAACAACCTCTTTGCCACAAAAATGCTGCTTGAAGTCGATTGTATTCCCCGAAGGGCTTGGCAGATGTGGACTTATGGTACAACCTTATTTTGCCAGTTTTGTATGTCAAACCCTTTAGGCTAGTAAACTTAAGTATTTGTACGGGTTACCGCACATTAGTATTTTTCATGCGCACACATTTCATTTCATAGCGTAAGCAAAATTAGTAAGTAAGTATCAGTGACAATAAAGCACTCTATCAAAGCGGTCGTTTTATATCAATTACTAGACCCTATCCAATTATCATTTTATATCAGTTGCGGACTATCATACTTGCAACATATATCACACACAGTATTCCTTATATATATGACGAGGGTATATCCAAAAGTCAATCCCCAAGGGGGTGAAATAGGGGATAAAAGTTTGTATGTTAAATTTCTTGCCAGGTAGGCGAAGCTGTAGGCGGGAGCTAATCAATACATTACACAATTCAAAGCTCGCATTATTATCAACGCACTGCCTAAACCGCTGATCTTTAAACATACAATTTGGAGGTGTATGTACTATACACTAAAAAGGGTGTGCCGAAATTCCACCGCTAAGGGGGTTAACTGGGGGTTGAAGTTCAAAAGTCAGAAAGTATAACTTTAAAATTACCTAGATAAAAGCTTATATCTTAATGATACCTAAGCTAACGACATAACCCACCAAAGTCCCGACCACTAGAACTATATTACACAGCCGTTCTAATTGAATTTGTCTTTATGCTTGAGGGATAATCCTGGAGAGCCAGTTGTCATGGCAACGGCGCCATACCTGATTATCAGATCATGCGGTGTAACGAGTTGGTTAATGAGGATTATGCGTTTGATGTGCGCCCAAGTCACGTGAAGGATATGAAAATTATAGTTTTGGTGTTATAAGGATGTAAACAATGACGAAGTGAAGTAAATAAACGATTATTAATTTATAATAGAAAAGAAAGAAAGAAAGAAAATAAATTTATTCATAACAAAATACATATAGGAGCGAAAAGGTTTGTCGTAACAATAGATTATAGTTGTTATGAATTGGACCCAACTCAGCATAATCTGTCTGTCACGGTGATGACAACCATCACTGATCTTCCGCTGGGACCAAGTCGAGACGTCACAGCATGGTCACACTGTGTAATAAGGATCGTACCGTGTGGCTAAAGGTAGTCTCTGCCTACCCTCATCATGTGAACATAATATGTGGGTATAGAACCTGGTTGCCCAAGCTTTTTCTTTTCCCACACAAGAAAAAACTTAACGTTTTTCCGCAAAAAAGCATATTGAAAAAAAAAACCCAACCGGTGTCATCTGGACTCGAACCTTATTTATCACCCGATAGGCTGGAAGCCTCTCGTCTTAGCTATCGTAACTTGACAGAAGTCGGCGACCTTCGTATTGTAATAATATTGAACCAAGCCAGTAATTGGATGGGTGACCGCCCGAGTTTCCTCCGAGCCTCAGAGAGCACGTTAAGCCGTCGGTCCCGGTTGCCAATTTATCATCTTTGGCAATCGCTACAGGTCAGTCGGAGGTATAAATAGTCTGACAACTGATTTAAACCAGATCACATATTGTCTTCGTAAAAGGGGTTGCGAAGGTCAGATGGCAGTCGCTTCGTATAAAAATCAGGTGATCAGCCACATCGGGTTGAATAAAGTGCTGACCCCTACAATGTATGGGATAAGGCTAGGGAGATGGTAATAAAAATAAAAATTAAGGGCTCTGATCGATTTCACACGTAGTTGGTCAGTCCTCAACAGACTCTATCAATATATCTTTTGTTGCTGGCATAATGTATTTCTCGCGACATATATTTTTTTATCCTTACATTTAGAATGCAAGGTTGAAAGCTGTCGTTCCACCTCACGCAAGCCCTTGACAGGGGTCTCATTCTCACACCAACAGGTAGCAAGTTCATAAATCAATGTATTGTGATCCCGCCGCTCAAGTTATTCTTCAAAGCAATTTTTTTCTTTATTAAGCTATATTATGTTGCCATTATCGAATGTTTAGAGACTTATAAAAGAGGTTGAAATAGAAAATGTTCGCTGAGCCCGTCAGAAAGTTATTCGGCAATTTATTTAGTAAGTAGGTCCCAAAAGTAAAGGCTTCAGATATTCCCTAATCAATTTTGGGAGAAGTTTATCTATACATCTATACTCTACATAGATAAATAAAATTCAAGTGTCTGTTTGTAATTCCAAAATAACAGGTTTTCACTAAATTCGTATGAAAGTATACACGGTACTGACATAGGAAACCTATTTTTAATAAATTTTTGCTTTGTCTGTCTGTCTGTTTGTTCCTGCTAATTTCCGAAACGGATGGGCCTATTTTAACGGAACTTTCACTGGCAGATAGCTAATATTACAAGAAGTAAATTAGGCTACTATAAATTTAAAAAACAATAGGTGTTCCATGGGTCACCCATGATATTAAGTCTACGCGGGTAAATCTATATAAATGTACCTCAATTTCCAAAATTTATCATATTCGAGCATTACTTCAGAACGGCATTTTTATAAAATGTTATCTCCAAAAAACGAATGAATTTAATTATATTGTTACGAGTTTATTATTAAGCCGTGGTGGCCTTGAGGTTAGAGCAGTCGCCTGCTACGCAAGCGACGCAAGTTCGAATCCCAGCGGGGCCTGTACCAATGCTTTTTTCTAAAAAACTTATGTACAGTGATTTCACACCTCGTGCTTTACGGTGAAGGAAAACATCGTGAGGAAACCTGCATATTTCTGAGAAGTAATTCAAAGACGTGTGTATAGTGTCTGATACGGCGATAGACTCACCATCTGTCACGTTGGCACTTAATCAAATTCGGTGAAAAGTGGGTGTTGTGATTACAACAGCTCTGCCTACCCCTTCGGGGAATACAGGCGTGAGAATATATATGTATGTATGTTTATTATTTACGGGTCTCGCAAGTCGAGAGAGTTAATCTTTTGGTTTAATGCACAGCTAGTTAATTTGCCTCATTTTATAATTATTACGCTTTTAACTCACTGAATAAGATGTGTATAAATTAGTACTATAATTATAAGGTTCATTTTCAGTTGATGGTCGTTATTAGAAGGGAATAAGGTACATAATTAGCAGCGGTCAGCTCATGTGGCCAGACTTCTGCTATGTCACGAGGACTGGACCTGTTCACTCGAAAATGAAACCAATTACGTATGTGGTCTAAGTGACAAGCTCTTTGGGTCCTACTTTTCATCATCAATGACGTCAATAAAATCAACACACAACTAACAAGATAAACAGCAATGCAAATACAATTCATGATTCCAATATTTTCGGCATGCTCTTCTTTTGCTTTGGTCATATGTTTTTGTTTGGAAATATAATGGGTTTGACTATGACAAATTGTAATGGATGTATGTTTGAAAGAATTGGGTCAAAAAATACTGGAACGATTTTAATAATTCTTGCAGAATGCTACATTATCACTGATTACTGCGCGGGTGAAACAGCATAACGTCCGCTAGTTAACATTAAAGTCATCGTTAAATTTACAACTATTATAGAGGTACTGAAAAGCAACAAAAATATACTATGTTAAAATGTTACTGGGGAATTAAAAAATATTTATACTTCGCTCCCAACTTATATCTTGGTATGAAATACGTTCACATTTCTACTAACGCTTGGTCGTCGGGATGTCGATCGTTTTCAGTAGTGACCCCTGGGTTCCCTCTAATAAGGGAATATATAAATTATGTCATGAAGGTAGTCATATGACGTTTCAAGGCGGTTACGCAATAAGGAACTTAATAAGAGTTTTAAAGGCGATTCACATAATTTTTCAATTGTAATCTAATATATCCCCAACTCTGAGAATCTATAAATAATAAATAAAATTGTGAGAAAAGTGTCTGTTTGTTACTCCAAATTAATAGCTTTTTACTAAATGCGTATGAAAGTATATAGGAAACTGAGATGAAAACAATAATTTTTTTAATTTTGTGTATGCTTGCTCCAACTGAAACCTTTCTGAAACGGCTTCTGAAGATAGCTGAAGTTTCAAGGAGTACTTTGGGCTCCGTTTTAATAAAGCAAGCTCTACGTAAGTGTAACCGCGGGGCACACCTATTATAAAATAAAACTGATCCCCGCGAAAATCGATTATGGGGATCCGACCGGCATAATTTGTTCTGTTCCACTGCTGGGCAATGGGCTTTCTCCCCATTATCTAGTTCGCTTGGATTTCAGCCTCCGTTGGTCAATTGTTGTATAAAGCATCGAGGTCTATATATAAGCTTTCACACAGACGTGTGGTTCTACGAGATTATAATTGACCCCGGCGTAATGTCAGTAAGGATGTCACGTCGCGACGAATCGCGTTTACGTGTTTAACTATACTATAATATCTATACAAATAATTATAAGAGGAAATATTTGTTTGTATTGAATAAGCTCCGGAACTACTGAACTCGACCTTATAAATTCTTTCAGCATTGAATACCTAAATTATCAGCGAGTAAAATAGGCTATATTTTATCCCCGTCTCTCACGGGAACGGGAACTACGCGGGTGAAACCACGTGACGTTTTTAGATAAAATTAATCTATACTGTATGAATATTAGTACTATAATACTGTTGGTGTGTCTTATTCTTTCTATAAATAAATGAATTAGGCACCTCCTTAGATAATTGCCCAAATAACGTATGTTTCATAATGATAAAAATTTAATAATTTTATTAATACAAAGGAATTGTAGCTTCGCATAGACAGAAACATCAAAACATTTTGAATTAGATATTAATCGCTCAGGTACTAAAAGGATCAATTACCCTTTTTTAACCAAGGTAATGTTCATGTAACGCCATAAAAAGAGGGGATACGAGCAATTTATTTAAAGGTCCTAGTAATCAAACGAATGAGCGATTGTCTTAGGCTATAAAGATTACGACCAAGGCATACGCTTCATGTACTCGGAGAGTCTGGGAAGGTAATCTCCTTATTGCCTAGATACTTGTACTAACAGGTATAAACGAATGATTTAACTGGCTAGAGGACTATATAAAGCGAGGTACAGCTACATACATACGTATATATAATCACGCTTATATTCCTGTAATAACAACACCCACTTTTCACCGAAGATGATTAAGCGCCAAGACCAGATTGTGAGTCTATCGCCGTCTCAGGCACTATACATACGTCTTTGAATTACTTCTCAGAAAGTGTGTCAAGTGCGAGGTATACTTAGCTAGTGATTATATAAAATGAGTATATATTTATTCACAGAAAATGAGGACCTCGTGGCACAGTTGCTATAGCGCATATCATTCGATCAGCGAAGTTAACCCTAACCCTAGCCAGTAATTGGATGCGTGACCGCCCGAGTTGCCTGCGTGCCACGGAGAGCACGTTAAGATGTCGGTCCCAGTTGCCAATTTGTCAACTTTGGCAATGGTTACAGATTAGTCGGGAGCCTAAAAATAGTCTGACAACTGGTTTAACCCGGATCACAGATTTTCCTCGTTAAAGGTGTTGCGAAGGTCAGATGGCAGTCGCTTCGTATGAAAATCAGGTGATCAGCCACATCGGGTTGAATCAAGTGCCGACCCCAACAATGTATGGGATAAGGCCAGGGAGATAATGATTTATTCACAGAGGGTTTTCAGAAAACAGCACTCCCTCTTAACTATGTCACTATATGTATATGTAAACTGCTTGAAATATGTAACTGCCTCGTTAGTACGTTCGCCTGCCGATCACGAGGTCCCGGGTTCGATTCCCGGGTCGGGTCAAAAAATGTATATTGGGATTTTCTATCAAGAAATTCACAATAAAAATGCCCGGAGTTTGGAAGTTGGCGGTGTTTCCACCCCCGTGCCTCGGAAAGCACGTTAAGCCGTTGGTCCTACGCCTGATCTCTCTCCGGTCGTGTCGGATTGCCGTCCCATCGGACTATGAGAGTGAGGGAACAAAGAGTGCACCTGTGTTTGCGCACACACTTGTGCACTATAATATCTCCTGCGTACATGGCTGATCCTCGTGATCCCTGAGATTAGCCGCCGTAACCGAAATTCGGTTGGAGATCATTATTATTATTATGTAAACTGCTTGAAAACTTGCATATAATGAATGCACTTTCATCATAAAATATTAAATGCATATTCAATATACCCAGTTTAATTCTGGGAGCTTCACAAACAGACATCTTGTTAAAACAAAGAAGTGAACTCGCTACTCTCAACAAAAGCAAGCGCGAACAAAAGACAGCTTTGAACCGTTCCTCACCTTTTAAACTTATTAACCTTTGAAAAATTGCATCCTTAGAGTCTTTCGTAATAAACATTTTATCATAGCGTCTCTCAAATCGCATTCTCTCACGTTCAAAGCGCACGTTCGCTGTTTTTATTGTGTCTAAAAAAGTTGACTGCACGAAACAATGCACTCATCACTGAGTTTTTGCGGCATCCTATTAAATTACAACTGTGAATAGAGGAATGGTCCCCAATTTGAGCGTGTGTGAGAGTCTATTGTGTATATATAATATTATTTAGATATGTATTAGAGAGGGGCTCGTGGCACAGTTGCTTATGTGCACACTTAACAACTTTTAACAAATATAAATTATACGCAATCATTACAAGTAATTCATGAGCTGAAGAAAGCCTAAAAAGTGGTTGCTAAACGTAAAAATATAATAAATAAATATGCTCACGCCATTCCAAATGGGTTCTCGAAGGGGTAAGTAGAGGTGTAACAACAACACCCACGTTTCACCGAATATGATTAAGTGCCAACGTGACAGATGGTGAGTCCTTCGTCGTCTCAGGCAATATACGTCTTTGAATTACTTCTCCGACATATGCAGGTTTCGCAGCGATGTTTTCCTTCACGGTACCTTAATAAATAATCTCCTTGTAAAATTTAAATTAAAATTTAATTTAAATAATTTTTTTTGTTATATACATTTACATATGACATATGCTCACGCCTGTATTCCCCGAAGGGTTAGACAGAGGTGTTGTAATCACAACACCCACTTTTCACCGAAGATGATTAAGTACCAACGTGACAGATGGTGAGTCCATCGCCGTCTCAGACACTATACATACGTCATTGAATTACTTCTCAGAAATATGCAGGTTTCCTCACGATGTTTTCCTTCACCGTAAAGCACGTGGTGTGAAATCACTGTACATAAGTTTTTTTAGAAAAACTCATTGGTACAGGCCCCGCTGGGATTCGAACTTGCGTCGCTTGCGTAGCAGGCGACTGCTCAAACCTTAAGGCCACCACGGCTCTTATATAAATTTATTAAGTACATAATAACTAATAAGTAGCTAAAAACTACCTAATTACAAGTAGAAAACTTGGCCCAAATCGGTGTCTCTCAGAATCGTGCCAAGAAGGCTGGCAGCATTGCCACGTTGAATAGCAATGCTGATTCTCTGAGCGAGAAAAGCCCCAGCCCGCTTATCACGAGAAGCTTCTACCAGACGACGTGCAACCTCTTTGAAATGTTGATGAGCATCTGGACCCCAAGGTCACAGAGTTTCAACCGCAAACGCAGAAAATATGTATCCTTGACCAATGCAAGCATATTTCCTGCGCTTGAGGCAATCCTGCTGAACAGCAGCAGCACCGGCCGCCACAGCAGTGCCAGGGAGATGGGACGGAGCCAACCTATCGACACACGTGGCATCCCACACCAGCGGCCGGCCCAATCTCCACGGTTCCAGCGACATACCATCCGGCCTCCGGCCATCGCCGCGCGCCAAACCTACTGGTTCCAGTACAGCAGGCACCCCGGCGGTGACCAGAGCCCGGCGTATTAGGTCATTGATGGAAGAATGACGACATCGTCGACCGGCGCAACTGATGCATGTCAGACCATGTCCACACTATCTCCAAAAATGTGTAATAGTAAATGCAGCTCGTCAAAGGTTTTAATAAACTGAGCTTGTGCATCAAACTTATACATTTCTAGTTTCAAACCTATATAATTCGCGTCAGCTTTGAGCGTGTACAGTAGGTCTAAAATGTTCACTTTGGGAGAATCGTGTGATCCGAATATGATTCATCATCGAAATGACAAAATGTTTACTTAGGTGCAATTCATATTATGATTTACGAATGATTAATATTTCCCACTTAACCTGTTTCACACTTTCCTATGAAGATTCCTAGAATGGTCCACAAAATATGAATTGCTTTTGTGACAAATAGCATCATAAAAAGTAAGTTAGAGACTAACATCAACAATTATTGTAATCATTCGTGAATCATAATATGAATTTCACCTAAGTGACCATTTTGACATTTCAATGATTAATTATATTCGGATCACATTATGGTTCTCCCAAAGTGGCTTTTTTAGACCCACAGTACGTACATGTAATAACTCGATGTGTCGATGTCTGTACAGATTTCCCATTGGTTGCATATTCATGCATCGCGACAAACGAATATCATATTTTTTGCTTTCATTTACAGCTGAAACTGTGATATTAATGCCAATATATATTGAACCATGGATTTGAAAAACGTTATTTCACATGACTTCCAATAGCAGAACCCATATTTCTTTGTGTTGAAATACTACAAAATATTACGTTTCGACGCTCGGGTCTAGCTCAGTATTCGCATTTGGTGATAAATATGAATGTTTATTTGTCATCGACATATATGTCAATGGAACAATCCGCATAACACATAATTTTTTCGTTTCAATTTTGGACCTAATATAATTCATATTAAGTTCCAAAGTTTTTATAATGACATAACATGCCAGACATATATTGAGCACGTTTTGTGTAAATCCGGGGATTATGTTCTACTCTACTACGTCATCATCCCCGTCAAAATTACATGATAATAATCGCAAAAACAAACAATATATCGAGTCGATAATTAACAGCGATTAGTCGATTATCAACAGCTATTAAGCGATTATGCAAACGATTATCGATTAACAAGCGTAAACAAACGCAACTGGTGGTGTAAGAACATAAGGGCACAGTTGTTGATACATCGTGACTATCGAGGGCTGGAAGGGATTAAGGCTCTTAAGGCGACGCCCTACTGATTACGAAACGAGATTACGAATATATTAAAATACATAAATAAATACACTCACGCCATCCCAGTGCCAACGTGACAGAGCACTATACTTACGTCTTTGAATTACTTCTCAGACATATACAGGTTTCCTCACGATGTTTTCCTTCACCGTAAAGCACGTGGTGTGAAATCACTGCACGTAAGTTTTAGAAAAACTCATTGGTACAGGCCTCGCTGGGATTCGAACTTGCGTCGCTTGCGTAGCAGGCGACTGCTCAAACCCCACGGCCTCGACGGCTCTCTGTAAGGTGGAGTTACAATCAATAGCCGGGCATCTACAAATATTGAACGAAAGAACCTATTATGCACAACCTCTCTACGGCGATCTATTTTCTATTACTTAGCGCCATAACATTATTATCAGCCAATCAACAGATTACTTACATTTTCAATTACAAGTGCGTCAAAACATCTTTGCCAACCACATGTAGAGCAGTCCAGTCCAGCAAGGTGTGGCCAGGCAATCAATTAACGGTGGCGCACCTAGCCGTTACACTATATGTTTGCTGTGGGTTCTCCCTCATTACTTACTGGCCACACTCCTTGGCACTATTTCTGTCGCCTTATTGACACGGGTGTTCAAAATACGGTCGCCGCCGTAAGAGGGCGTTCCGCGCAGTTTAACAGGTTTACTGGAATTGTTTTGAGTGTTTTTTTAGTTACTTATTATTGATCTTTTGTTCTCGTCTTATAAAATATAAATCTCAACAAAAGCTACCTTCCGAACCCGGTGGTAACATTTATAATCATGTATAATGTATTTTGTGTCCTTCTGACGATTTGAAAGTTCTTTGTAAGAAGTCTAATCAAATAAAGATATTTAGATTTTTTGATTTTGAAAATTGTCTACCCTTTGAGTCTTTGGAATTATTGCTCAGATACTCAATATAATTTGGAGGAGCTCGTGGCTCAGTTGCTATTGCGCTTATCATTCGATCAGCGAAGTTAAGCGACCCTAACCCAGTAATTGGATGTGTGACCGCCCGAGTTCCCTCCGTGCCTCGGAGAGTACGTTAAGCCGTCGGTCTCGGTTGCCAATTTATCATCTTTGGCAATCGTTACAGGTCAGTCGGGGGCCTAAAATAGTCTGACAACGGGTTTAACCCAGATCACAGATTTTTCTCGTTAAAGGGGTTAGGAAGGTCAGATGGCAGTCACTTCGTATAAAAATTAAGTGATCAGCCACATCGGGTTGAATCAAGTGCCGACCCTAACAATATATGGGATGAAGTTCAGGGAGATGATACTCAGTATAATTTGATCTTGACTTGCATACGTCTGAGAAGAAAATCACAGTCTCATATTTATAACTAGCTGTACCCCGAGGTATCACCCGCGTAGACTTAATTTCATGAGTGACTAGCGGAACCCTAATTATTATTTTTATTAGAAAGTAATATTTATTTTATTTTAAAGTAGCTAAAGTTACCCGTTGTAACGTTAAATATCCGCCAGTGAAAGTCCCGTGTAAATCGGTCCAGCCGTTTCGAAGATTATTCAGAATAAACAGACAGACGGACGGAGAAAACTTTGAAAAAAAATGTTTTTCAATGTCAGTACCGTGTATATTTTCATAGGCATTTGCTGAAAAGCTGTTATTTTGGAATTACAAACAGACACTCAAATTTTATTTAACTGTATAGATATAGATGTAGGCACACGGCGTGCCTATATAAAAAAAGATTCTGGCATTGAATAATGATACATAATAAAGAGTCATCTAATTCCACTTCTTATATATTACCAAGGTGTCAAACAATTATGAACTTCGTAGCCTTATAGCTTTATTCTATTAATTAACTTAACCTATGCGAGTTTGAAAATATATTTTTCAAGAGCTATCCTAAAAAGCAAATCAATAGTAATATGCGGCAAATTTTTGTTATTTTCATTATATAATATAGTAAATGTATAGAGCTCTTACTTACATTATGCCTAATCAGGTCGCTCATGTCTAATTACACGAGACACGAGAGATGAACCGGTAATTATACTAATTAAAGACCAATCTCGACCGAATTTACTGTATGTTTTCGATATTTTTGGGGAATATGTGCCAAGTTAGCTATAGCGAGCCGTGGATATAGAGAGCCGTGGTGACCTCGGGGTTTGAGCAGTCGCCTGCTTCGCAACCGACGCAAGTTCGAATCCCAGCGGGGCCTGTACCAACGAGTTTTCTAAAAAAAAAAAACTTATGTACAGTGATTTTACACCACGTGCTTTACGGTGAAGGAAAACATCGTGAGGAAACCTGCATATCTCTGAGAAGTAATTCAAAGACGTATGTATAGTGCCTGAGACGGCGATAGACTCACCATCTGTCACGTTGGCACATAATCAAATTCGGTGAAAAGTGGGTGTTGTGATAACAACACCTCTGCCTACCCCTTCGGGGGATACAGGCGTGAGCATATGTATGTTAGTTATAGAGTATTGTACAAGATGAATGAGTTTACATAAATTCAATGGTTTACTCTTTCAAAAGATTTACTTTAATAGTAAACGAAGACCTACGTGTCAATAAATGAATGAGGAAATTCAAACAGGTTTTCGCGATACAGGCTTGCCTAGTGTGAAAGCCACAGAAAAACTCAAAGTATGTAAATACGCGAGTAGATTTAGTAGCCACATAATCTGTAAAGACTGCATGTACCTATTGCCTACTTACTACTGTAAATAAATACTTTTTCATTTTCGTTTTCAATGTCTCTGCCTACTAAATGAGCGGCTAGACGTGATGTGTTAGATTGCTTTGTATAATATAATATATATACATGTATTCATGGATAAACTGATTGACTGTAATATCTATATATATGCTATTTCTTCTATGCATTTTAGTCTGGCAGGCTTTTTGTAAGTGATTGTGATATAAAAAATCTATAAGTACGATTATTATAATGGATAAATATTATCTGTCTGATAAGATACAGCGGTAAATCTACCAAAAAAACGGAATTTTGTATTTTGAAATAGTCTGGCAGGCTTCTTGCCTGAGATTGTGACCTAAGTCTAAGTTCTTAATCTATAAGTATTCATATTATAAATGCAAAAAAATGTATGTCCGTTACACACAGACGATAATCATCTAAAACAATGGAATAAGTTTGACTTTAATTAAGATGCAGATACAGTCGCGGATAAAAGCTAATAATAAAATTGGTATTATTGCCCATCTTTCACCATCGTAAAACCCTTCACGCCTTCAACAATAACCTAGAATGTTCAGCTGAACTCACTTTCCATTCCGCCCTTGGCACCCTTTTAATAAAGGCTTGAATGCAAATAAGTTATGAACTTTGAAAAATTACTTGCTCCGAATTTTTAAAAGTAAAAAATTTGCTTCTCCTCAAACGGGGATATTTTATAATACTCGTCTCGAGTTCCGAAGGTTTTATAATTTTAACGGATGAATAACAGTATCAATCCAATAATAAGAAAACCGATTTTTTAATACCGGCATTCAGTTATTATATGAAAACTCAATACCGGTTATTTTGGATAATGTATAGCGTAAGTATGCCGTAACATGATTTCGTTGCGTAGACTTAATATCGTGATTATTTTTTCAAAATAAATTATGCCTTTGTTACTTGTGAAAGTCCCATTTAAATCAGTCAGCCATTTCAGAGGTTAGCCGGAACAAACAGAGATATTTAAAAAAAAATGTTGTATGTATCTTATACTTCCATATATCACTGAAAAGTGATAAGCTACTAATTTGAAATTACAAACAGACATTTCAATTTTATTTTTCTGTATAGATATATATTACTACCCAACAGTAACAGTTGGATACTAAATTAATTCCTGGGATCGACATAGGCTACTTAAAAATCATGAAAACCGCACCCAGGATTCCTAAACCTATATCTATACCATCTATACCGAAACATACAGCTAAATAAAATTGAAGTTTCTGTTTACAATTCCAAAATATATAAGTTACTGTAAATGAAAAGGCCAATTTTTTAAATATTTATCTGTCTGTCTGTTTGTTTCGGCTAATCTCCGAAACTGGACTGATTTTAAAGGGACTATCACTGGCAGATAGCAAATATAACAAGGAGTAACATAGGCTGCTTTTATTTAAAAAATACATTTAAGGTTCCACGGGAATTAAACGAAATCTGCGCGGGTAGAACCGCAGGGCATAGCTAGTAAGGGAATAAAATTCACTCTTCAAAGGAGGAAACATTTTTGTTTAGTAACTTAAGAGGCATTTGTTAGAAGTTTCATGATTAAGATGTTTTTTTCTCGTTACCAAATGATGTTGAGGAAATTTTCTCAGTTCCTTAGGGCCGCATTAATTGTTTGAATAATTAGTACCTAATTTACGAAATTAATACATTTTTCTTTGATGAGCCAAGGTTTTTGTATGCGCCCTAGAATATTTAAGTTCACCGTATTGTGTTAATACAGGTTAATGGAATATTAAAATAAGTTTTTTTTTGAACATTATTTTATACCCTTATCTAAATAAAAAGAAATGCTCTCGCTATCACAGAAGGATTCCCGATGCGGTAAGCAGATGTGTTGTAACAACAACACCCACATTTCACCGAATATGATTAAGCCCCCACATAGAAAATTTAATGAAAATCGTTGGAGCCGTTTCCAAGATTCATATGCATAGAATAATGTACTTTTCAATGTATTATACATATTTCAGAAGATTCTACAAAGCAATCTCCACACAATACATTTCCGGACCACTTAACTAAGAAAAACAATTCCCAGTACAATACCATCAATGTACAGTAAAACGTATTACCGGTAAGAAGATTTGCATAGCGCAAGAAGGCCAGAGTACCGGATTGTCCTAAGCTGGCGAATATAACCGACCATTACGTGAAATGCACTAGCGCTGCCCAATTTCTATAGAGGCACTCGAATTCACCAAATTCTGGAACAGTATTACGTAAGAGGCCTTTATCCGTGCACTCTATTCAAAATGCAGCATCCATTAATATTAGAGGTAGAATCAAATGGATGTTTACTATACTCGTTATTTAATAGTCGGAGCATAAGTGAACGTCTAGCCTTTAATACATATGCATATGCTCACGCCTGTATTCCCCGAAGGGGTAGGCAGAGGTGTTGTTATCGCAACACCCACTTTTCACCGAATTTGATTAAGTGCCAACGTGACAAAGGTCTACGTCAACGTCTCAGGCACTATACATATGTCTTTGAATTACTTCTCAGAAACATGCAGGTTTCCTCACGATGTTTTCCTTCACCGTAAAGCACGTGGTATGTAATCACTGTACATTAGTTTATTTAGAAAAACTCATTGGTACAGGCCCCGCTGGGATTCGAACTTGTGTCGCTTGCGTAGCAGGCGACTGCTCAAACCTCAAGGCCACCACGGCTTTTTTTCACGGCAAAAACTTTTCTATATTAAACCCTAAAGATTAGTAACAACTCTTTTTAGGTGCCAGAGGAAAACTCAGGCTGAAGATGTCTGTATTTCTTCTAAGACGTTTGCGTTGTTCAGTCCCTCATGTTTTTTACCTTCACAGTCAATGGGAATCGTTTCGTAAATGCCATTGCATGGAGATCCTGCATTCGATCCCGGGTCGGGTAAAGTGTTATGGAGTCTTTGCACCTGTAACTTTCTAGTAGCAAACCAGAGTCTGGTTTAGTGACGGATAATGACAATAGGCTCACCTCTTATAACAGAAGGATGTCCTCTGACCCCTTCCAGAAATACGAAGTAGTATATATATATTTAGTACAGTTTATCTACTCGCTACATAGATGGCACTACTCGCTAGCAATAGCAAAGTTCAAGTATAAATGCACGAGAGCCTAAATCGCGCAATAAGAGGTTTCGTTAGCGCTATCCATTCATGAAATGAGAAGATCTTCCTTTCGCTGGGGATGAGAATGATTACTTGTTCTCCCCACAATACACAATTGTGAAGAATATCCATATATCCAAGAGTATATCATAACTATAGCGTAATAGAATTGAAGTGCAGTAAGTAGGAACGAACGGGTCATATCCGCCTCTTCTATACCCGGATGTGTTTGTAATTGCACAATACACGGAACGTCGCGTCGGCCCGGATAAACTACACTTCCTATTTGTGTGGCGTAGCTTGAAATTTAAGACTATCTTTAGTATTTACATTTTTATACACGAAAATTTGTAATGACTTGAATATAGTAAATTCCCGTCGTCAAGGGTGTAAAAGCACCTTGTTTTCACTAATTCGGTTGCAATATGTTTCTTGAAGAGAGTTGCTTCTGAGAGTGTAGGTAGATAAAATAATGGCTGGCAAATAATATCTTTCTTTAAATATTTTCAAATTTTTATCGTCCGAAACCTATTGCCATTAACTCGGAACTAATCCAGAAATCGGGCTCGGGAAATTACACATGGAAAAACGCAATAAGACTTTGCCCTACCCGGACACATCCCTCTTGTTTAGTGGGAGCGTTTTGCAACCACTAGGCCATCGAGGCCGTCGAAACGCCAGGAATAATGAGATCGAATCTGGAATAATCAAGTAAGGTACTTTTCTTGTCTTCCTTTACTTTCAGCGACATGAATAAATAATATACATTTAAGTATAGCCTCGTTATACTAAGAATGGTGAAATAAAATCAAACGTCACAAAATTCAGCTGAGGTAATTGGATTTTCATGTAAATTTACTCTCACTTTCACTTTCCTTGACATGGATGTCAGTTCGAAATGTAATAATCTACAAAGACCTTTACTTTATGTATAGATAAATGTTTTTCATATTTTTGTTAGTCCATCACGGGGTAGGCCACCATTTCTTCATACCGTAAACATGACAAACAAGCATATAGCTCGCTTGTTGGTAAGCGGGTACCATTTTGATTGGTTTTATTAATACAAAAATTAACTTGCTTATTTTTTTCCTAATATTAATATATTTTTTGGTAAATCTAGAAGAAATTACTTTGTCTCCATCATCTATACCTACAGAGAAATAAAATTGAAGTGTCTGTATGCAATTTCAAAATTACACCTTTTGACTAATTGCTTTTGAGAAAGTGAGCGATTTGAGCGGTAGTGGCCTTGAGGGAGCCGTGGACGCAAGTTTGAATCCCAGCAGGGCCTGTACCAATGAGTTTTTCTAAAAAACTTATGTACATCGATTTCACACCACGTGCTTTACGGTGAAGGAAAATATCGTGAGGAAACCTGCATATTTCTGAGAAGTTATTCAATGACGTATGTAAAGTGTCTTTGACGGGGATGGACCCACCATCTGTCACGTTGGCACTTAATTATCTTCGGTGAAAAGTGGGTGTTGTATTACAACACCTCTGCCTACCCCTTCGGGGAATACAGGCGTGAGCATATGTATGTATGTATCCATTTGAAAGTATACACAGCACTGACATAGAATATTATCCACATTACTTTAAAATATTTTCCTTCAATTCATCTCCTTGGCATTTCTACACAGTTTTATGCTTTAATCCAAATTATATCAAAACTGTCGACCAGTGGGTTGGTCCCAGTTTCATTTCACCACCAACAACCCAAATGTTAACCAACTAGTCTCCATCACATACCAAATTAAATGTTAATATAAAAATTCCTTCTGAAAGCTTAATTAAAACGCAACGAAAACATTTGGAAAGGATTCTGAACATTGTAAAGAGCGAAAAAACAAGTAAAGTCCTACTTACTTTAGCGTCTAAGTCAATAAATTCATCTTATTTAATCAGCCGAAAGCACTTCCCCTGAAATAGGCGGAAATTTTACAAGTATCCTAATAAAACTTGGAGTTTCGAGACTCCCCGAACTTGCTCTCCGCCCAAATATTCAACAAATTCAATACCTACCTACACCTATACTACCAACACAATAGATCCACCAAGGTTGCTATCCGATCGCATTTACTGAGTAAGTATTGCCATGTTAGAAATATATGTCATTTTTATTCACCAATAGTTAGAGTGAATTCCGGAATTTTATTAAATAAAAGCATAAGTTACTCCTTGTAACATTAGCTATCTGCCAGTGAAAGTCTCGATAAAATCGGTCCAGCCGTTTCGGAGATTGGCCGGAACAAACAGACAGACAGGGAGACAGAAAAATTTAAAAATTGTTTATTTCATTTCCGTACCTTTCATATACATTTACTGAAAAGCTGTTATTTTGGATTTACAGACACTACAATTTTATTTATCTGTATAGATGTACAGATGGTTAGAGTGAATTCCTAGTATGAAAATAACTATTATTATCTAAAGCAAACTATTTTATCTAAACCTCATTGAAAACTTTAAGCAGAAATAAAAAATATCTACTCTTTAGTAAATAAAAAAAAATCCTAATTTAAAATTACGCTAAACATTCGCGGCGTGTAAGGGCGCATTTTCAGACACCGAGGCTCTCGATAGGCCCGTGTGTTTGCTAAGCCCTCGTCCACACCGACGACATGCCTCTCGATGCCTCGAAATATCGCGCGTCGGCCGTGTCCACACTTTTATGTATCTATTTGATTTGTTTTATTTGACAGTATACATGGAAATGAGGTTTACTTCTCGATTTATATTACGTCACAAAAATAATATAATATACATATGCTCACGCCTGTAATCCCCGAAGGGGTAGGCAGAGGTGTTGTAATCACAGCACCCACTTTTCACCGAATATGATTAAGTGCCAAGGTGAAAGATGGTGAGTCCATCGCCGTTTACATACATACTTCATTGAATTACTTCTCAGAAATGTGCAGGTTTCCTCACGATGTTTTCCTTCACCGTACACACGTGGTGTGAAATCACTGTACATACGTTTTTTAGAAATACTCATTGGTACAGGCCCCGCTGGGATTCGAACTTGCGTCGCTTGCGTAGCAGGCGACTGCTCAAACCTCAAGGCCACCACGGCTCTTATATATTATCTTATATATTATAAATAATATAAAATGTAAACTTAATCTCCACTAATACTGCCAAATATCTTATGTATATTGTCTTTAATTACCTGTTTTAGATAGCATAAAGGTAATATTGCGTTGAAATAATCGACATATATAAGTGAAGGTAGTTTTCTTAATTTTTCAATTGCAGTAAAGTTTTGACTTACATTTTTTTCATAAAGTACAAAGGTTGTATCAAATACTAGTAGAAGTAACCCACGTAGTTCTCGTTGATGAGATAATGTAGCATTCAAATGCTAATAAAGAATTTTTAAAATCGGTCTAGTACTCTTTGAGTTTATTCTTTAAAACAAACACACTAAAATACAGATCTTTCATCTTTATAATAGTAGTGTAGATGACTGTGTAGTCATTATATCGCTAAGTTTATAATACACTACAAACTCGCAAGTATGTTTTCATTTGAATAACTAATTTTGTTACGTTACAAACATACATACAAACCTTTCCTCTTTATAATATTAGTATAGATTCAGGTGCGTGTCGATTTACCTTACAATACATCATCGTCCCTGGCCTTATCCCATACATGGTTGGGGTCGGCACTTGATTCAACCGGATGTGGCTGATCACCTGATTCTTATACGAAACGACTGCCATCTGACCTTCACAACCCCTTTAACGAGGAAAATCTGTGATCTCGGTTAAACCAGTTGTCAGACTATTTTAGGCCTCCGACCGACCTGTAACGATTGCCAAAGATGATAAATTGGCAACCGGGACCGACGGCTTAACGTGCTCTACGAGGCACGGAGAGAACTCGGGCGGTCACCTATCCAATTACTGGGTAGGCTTAGGGTTGCTTAACTTCGCTGATCGAATATTATGCGGTCCTCTTTTTTTTTACCTCACAATACATCCCATTTGAATTTCGATTATTACGTCATAGATCCACCATAAGCCCTAAGTGAAAGGATGATTGAACACGCCGCATTTACAACGTATGACAGATATGAGACAGTTACATTAGTCGCGTCTCAGTTTTGTCAGGTATGATAAAACAAATTGTATTTACACTATATTTTCTATGAATATTCAGTATGATTCACTATTACAAGTAATCATAATTGACCACTTTTTTATAATATACGTATTCGCGACGCGTTATCGCTAATTTCTATAGCTGGACACATTATAATAATTTTATTGTAAGTAATAATTATTTACTATGTATTGAAATGTACATGATGCTAGTTACAGAGTTTCATGCTGGCTATTCTCTGAAGGCTAGTTACCGAAACGGTGGTCAATTCTTCCACGTTCAAAAGTGCCTTACCAGGGCCTAATTGGAACAAATTTCGTCAAGCTTGGTTCTATAGAAAGTTTACTATTTCTAGCAACACTACGAAAAAAAACTGTTCAAAAGAAAATACTTGCGAGTTTGTATATCATACTACGCGAGTCACTAGACAGCCCTAACAAATATTTAGGCTATCCGTTTGCTTAGTTGGTTTATTAGTAAGAGGATTATACTAAAGCCCGAGTTGACTGCCTCGTTGGTCTAGTGGCTAGTACGTTCGCCTGCCGATCACGAGGATCAGAGGAGGATGTCGGGTCAAAAAAAATATATTGGGTTTTTCTGTCCACAATAAAATGCCCGGAGTTTGGAAGTTGGCGGTGTTTCCACCCCCGTGCCTCGGGGCACACGTTGCACTGTTGGTCCTACGCCTGATCTCTCTCCGGTCGTGTCGGATTGCCTCCCATCCCACTATGAGAGTGAGGGAATAAAGAGTGCACCTGTGTTTGGGCACACACGCGTGCACTATAATATCTCCTGCGCACATGGCTAATCCTCGTTGAGATTAGCCGCCGTAAATTCGGTAGGAGATTATACTAAAGCCCGTTTACTTTCAAAATGGAATTCCAAAGGAACTTTATCAGGAACGACAAAAAAGCTGACAAATTGTCCCTAGGTCTCTGGAGAAAATGATGAAAGAAAGGTTTTATAATGGCCGCCCGTGACTCATAAAGGAGTTTGGGCGCAGTCGCCTGAAAATAATCTACTCTAATTACTGAAAGACTGTTCCCATCGCCAAGTTTGCTAATAAAGTGGATGGTTAAGTTCCCTGCAGGCTGAGCTTGTTGTTACGGAGTTTGTATAATACACGAGGCTTACAACAAGGTGAAGATAGGTATTAAATTATACACGGTTACAATATGCTTTTTTTAAGAACAGCTTTACTTATAATATTTAAAAATTTTTTTTTCAAAAGCGTATTTATTTATTTATGTCATCAATTTTCAATAAGTGTATGTGTTTCATAAGAAAAAAAAGTCAGTTCTATTGTTTTCACTAATACACTAATAATATTATAAAGAGGAAAGATTTATATGTACGTATTTTTGTAATGGATTGCCTCAAAAAGTACTAGACCGGTCTTGAAAATTCTTTCAGCAATGGATAGCTATATCATCAGCGAGTAACGTAAACTATATTTTATCCTGACACTCACACGGGAACGGGAACTACGCGGGTGAAACTGCTTGACGTCCGCTAGTTACTTATAAACTCGATAGAAATATAATAATCTACTAAACAAAAATATTAATCTTAAAATTGATTCAAAAGTAGAACGCAACAGACCTCAATATTCAACACTGCCTCTATTTCATCGAGGCACAAGTTTTACGCCCGAGTGTAAAAGTACCTTAAGAAGTAAGATCGAAGTGAAACTTCGGAAATTGATCCGAAGTGTGCCGAGAGTTGGGCTCCTCTTTGATGAGTACATGGGTACTTATGGCTGTGTGCGTATGATTGTCTGTTTATATCATATAGAATGATATATAATATAATATTTTGAAGTATTACCACGGTATATATAAGCTTACGAAGTTAGAGTGGAAACTAGGCTGTTTTGTTAAAAGAAGAACGTTTTGAAGGGTTAATGTGGATTTGGTGGTACATACATATGCTCACGCCTGTATTCCCCGAAGGGGTAGGCAGAGGTGTTGCAGTCACAACACCCACTTTTCACCGAAGATGATTAAGTGCCAACGTGACAGATGGCGAGTCCATCGCCGTCTCAGACACTTTACGTACGTCTTTGAATTACTTCTCAGAAATATCCAGGTTTCCTCACGATGTTTTCCTTCACCGTAAAGCACGTGGTGTGAAATCACTGTACATGTGTTTTTTAGAAAAACTCATTGGTACAGGCCCCGCTGGGATTCGAACTTGCGTCGCTTGCGTAGCAGGCGACTGCTCAAACCTCAAGGCCACCACGGCTCTTTGGATTTGGTGGTTTGAAATAATATTAGTTACTTATTTATGGACAAACATTAAAAAGAATAATATTATGTCGCTATAAAATGTAAATGACGTAAGTATACGATAGCACTGCAGGAGTGCTTGCTTAGAATCTCGTAGATGTGCGTGTCAGTGTGTCATTTAGAATAATTTGTTTTGTTACTGTTTTGTATATTGCTTGTAGTAAGCCGTGGTGGCCGCGGGGTTCGAGAAGTCGCCTGCTACGCAAGCATCGCAAGTTCGAATCCCAGCAGAGCTTGTACCAGTGAGATTTTCTGTTAACTTGCAGTGCAGTGATTTCACACAACGTGTTTTTCGGCGAAGGAAAACATCGTGAGGAACCCTGAATATGTCTAAATAGTAATTGAAACGTATGTATAGTGTCTGAGATGGTGATAAACTCACCATCTGTCACGTTGGCACTTAATCATCTTCGGTGAAATGTGGGTGTTGTTATTACTACACCTCTGCCTGAATGCAGGCGTGAGCATATGCCTGTATATATGTATGCTTGTAGTAAGCTGTGTACGTATACGAGTACTATGGTAATACGCAAGCAATAGGGCAAACGCGCTATTTCTCTTTGTCTAACTCGTGAGAGACTCGGCGGCATGACTATCTAGGTTCGGTGATTAATGTAAAAGAGATATCCTGGTGGCAGGTGAAAGGAAATTAACCCTAATTAATTGTGTATCCACTTATGTAATACAAACATTGTTTCATAGCAACTTATCTAAGGACGTGTTTATACATATGCTCACGCCTGTATTCCCTGAAGGGGTAGGCAGAGGTGTTGTTATCACAACACCCACTTTTCACCGAAGATGATTAAGTGCCAACGTGACAGCTGGTGAGTCTATCGCCGTCTCAGGCACTATACATACGTCTTTGAATTACTTCTCAAAAATATGCAGGTTTCCTCACGATGTTTTCCTTCACCGTAAAGCACGTGGTGTGAAATCACTGACGTGTTTATGTAAGATCTAAACTTTTTAGGCGAACGTTTTTGTCTCATAGTATTGGTCAATGGTACATATAAAATTAAAAATATAACATAAATCCCTTTATTCTATGATATTTTTTATTCGTCGTTACATATATTCAGATGAATAGAATTGAAGTATCTGTTTGTAATTCCAAAATAACAGCTTTTCACTAAATGTATATTAACGTATGTAAGGTACTAAAATGAAAAAAAAAATCTGCCTGTTCGTTCTGACTAATCTTCGAAACGGCTAGACCGATTTTAACGGGACTTCCACGGGTAGTCAATTTCACAAGTAGGAACCTACTTTTATTAAAAAAAAATGGTTTGTGCCGGTCACCCATGAAATTAAGTCTACGCGGGTGAAACCGCTGGGCTAGTTGTAAAATAAAATTCTAATAACTACACTACACTTAACATAAGCAGTAAGGATAGCGGAAAAATAATGATAAGGATATATCGATCTTTGTGTCGATGCGTTGGCTCCGTCCCATCTCCCCGGCACTGCTGTGGCGGCCGGTGCTGCTGCTGTTCAGCAGGAGTGCCTCAAGCATAGGAAATATGCTTGCATTGGTCAAGGATACATATTTTCTGCGTTTGCGGTTGAAACTCTGGGGCCTTGGGGTCCAGATGCTCATCAACTTTTCAAAGAGGTTGCACGTCGTCTGGTAGAAGCTTCTCGTGACAAGCGGGCTGAGGCTTTTCTCGCTCAGATTCATCAGCATTGCCATTCAACGTGGCCTGCCAGTCTTCTTGGCACGATCCCGAGAGACACCTATTTGGGCCAAGTTTTCTACTTGTTATTAGTTTTTAGTTACTTATTAGGACATATTATATTTATTATATAATATATTGATTGAGATGTTCCACCAATCGAAGCTATATATATACGAAGCGACTGCCATCTGAGCTTCACAACACCCTTTTTATGAAGAAAATCTGTGACATGGGTTAAACCAGTTGTGAGACTATTTTAGGCCTCCGACTGACCTGTAACGATTGCCAAAGATGATAAATTGGTAACCGGAACCGACTTCTTAACGTGCTCTCCGAGGCACGGAGGGAACTCGGGCGGTCACCCATCCAATTACTGGCTAGGGTTAGGGTTGCTTTACTTCGCTGATCGAATGATATGCGCAATAGCCACTGTGCCACGAGCTCTTCTAGAATGTGATAATTCCGATAAACAAAAAACAAAATTGAATAACAAAGAAAAATCTAAACAAAAACAAAAAGACCGGGCGACGGTTTAATCAGGTATAAATGTTAGTTCCAACAGTGTAGCAAAGTAAATGGTTATAATTGCAAAATGTCTGGCGCAGTGTGACGCCCTGCGGAGAGGCAGATTAGGGTTCCCTGTCAAAACGTCCGCGGGCCGGTGGTGCAAGTTGTATTGGCGGAACTAGCATAGGAAGAATTCTATTAAAATCATAAAAGCGAAATTTTGTAAGAATGTGTATCTGTTGCTCTTTCACGCAAAAACTACTGTTTTTATGTTTGTAATGAATTGGCTCAAAAAGTACTGGTCCGATTAAAAAAATCCTTTAGCAATGAGTAGCTACGATATCAGCGAGTAACACAGGATATATTTTATCCCCATACTCTTACAGGAATGGGAACTACGGGGGTGAGCGTGACATCCGCCAGTTCTCAATACATCAAATCGCTACACCAACCGTCATCTACTTACGCCAGCCGCTTAAAAGGAAATTATTAGGCTTGTGCCCTTTACCTACCTTTGCCGAGTGGAACTAGTAGATCGCAACCTCATTTTTAATCATAAACGTCTTCTACATAAAGTGGCCTTTCCGCACAGTAATGATACTGTCAAGCGCCATACAACGCTAAGGTTTGATTTAAATTAATCTATATCTATACAGATAAATAAAATTGAAGTGTCAAACTCAATCAATTTAAAAAAATCTATCAGTCTGGTCTCTGGCTAATCTCCAAAACTATATATACTGATTTTAACGGGACTTTCACTGGCAGATAGCAAATTTTACAAGGAAAGAAAAAAACATTAGTTTTCCCCGGGTCACCCATCAAATTAAATCTACGCGGGGCATTGGTTGTTATAAAATAAATTGATCCACCGATGGATCATACATGTGAATCAAGCTTTTATGGAAATGATGTATAATAACTATATTTAACACCACGTTTCAAATAAAATGTGAACATCGAAATAGTTCCTAGCGGTTCTGAAATTACCCATCTGAGAAGAACCAGCGAAACCCAGCCCGCATCTTGTACATTTACAAATCACAATTACATATTATAAATGAACCTAATTGCATAATTTAATAAATAAGTATATAAATGTTTCTTATTGAGGTGTAATAAGTATAAGATAAATTGTATAATATATTATTTGAGAGCCGTGGTGGCCTCGGGGTTAGAGCAGTCGCCTGCTACGCAAGCGACGCCAGTACGAATCCCCGCGGGGCCTGTACCAATCAGTTTTTCTAAAAAAACTTATGTACAGTGATTTCACACCACGTGCTTTTCGGTGAAGGAAAACATCGTGAGGAAACCTGCATATTTCTGAGAAGTAATTCAATGACGTAAAGTGTCTGAGACGGCGATGGACTCACCATCTGTCACATTGGCACTTAATCATCTTCGGTGAAAAGTGGGTGTTGTGATTTCAACACCTCTGCCTACCCCTTCGGGGAATGCAGGCGTGAGCATATGTATGTATGTATGTATGTATATTAATTAAGTAGTGCGTCTCAAATTGCTGTGCCCTATTAGCTATATGTTATTACCACTATAAGTAACTATGTTAAATTTGTGTGTAATATGATACTAACTTGCAATAAATATATGAATTTGAATATGAATATAGGATCCAGTTGTATAGCTTTCGTTCATATAATATGTATTTTTGATTTATTAATGGCCCTATGAAAACGTAATACAATCGTTACCAATTATAACCGTACTTCAAACGCCGAATACAACTAAGTACAGAACAATAAAATACAATTTCTCATCAACAAACAAAATGAACTTAAGCTATTTTTAATTAATACGACGTCAAACAAGGAAATAGAGAAGTCTGCAAGCAATATGAAAATAATAAAACAATCGAACGGACCGGGCGCTCTTCCATGAAACAATTTCTTTATTATTTCCTTTAGCAAGGGGCTTTTAACAAGCAATAATTGTTTGAATCTTTACACGGCCCTTCTCTTTGATAATCATTTAGTATGTATCCGGCTTCCCGCTATTCAATACGCTACATTGTTTATTAACGAAATAAATCGTGCGCTTTTTAACAGTTAACAAATAAGTGTTTCTGGGACTTCTTCTCCCCGTTTCTTGTTTACATTTTTTTATTTATACATGCTCTAGTTTTTGAAGTTTTAGAACAATCTCTAGAACCTCCTAGAACCCCTATAGAACCTCTATACTTAAAAGTACTCCGTGAAAGTTACTCACACTAGTTGAAAAACAATGATAAATGTTTTATACAATTTTTTTTATTAACATACATACATATGCTCACGCCTGTATTCCCCGAAGGGGTAGGCAGAGGTTTTGTTATCACAACACCCACTTTTCACCGAATTTGATTAAGTGCCAAAGTGACAGATGATGAGTCTATCGCCATTTCAGGCACTATACATACGTCTTTGATTTACTTCTCAGAAATATGCAGGTTTCCTCACGATGTTTTCCTTCACCGTAAAGCACGTGGTGTGAAATCACTGTACATAAGTTTTTTAGAAAAACTCATTGGTACAGGCCCCTCTGGGATTCGAACTTGCGTAGCAGGCGACTGCTCAAACCCCGAGGCCACCACGGCTCTTTTTTTTATTAAATCCCTGTTAATTGGTAGGCTTGCCCCTTATATTCATATGCCCCCTATACTTAGCACTAGAAAGAATAACAGTGTACGTGCTCCAAAGTTAACGTATGTCTGTGACGTTCAATATACCATTTATTTTGTACAATAACCAAGATTTTAAGGTTTAAAAAAATCATTTTCATTCTTTCTTTCTATATGGGACTTAAACATATGTGGTGAAATATCGCTGTACTTTAAGTATCTCTGCCTACCTCTTCATGGCATACAGACATGAGCATATGTATATTTTAACATAGTTGTTATCCAAGTTCAAGAATATTAAAAAAATATATTTTCACTGAATCAGTTTTTCTAAAAAACTTATGTACAGTGATTTCACATCACGTGCTTTACGGTGAAGGAAAACATCGTGAGGAAACCTGCATATTTCTGAGAATTATTCAATGACGTATATAAAGTGTCTGAGACGGCGATGGACTCACTAATCTTCGGTGAAAAGTGGGTGTTGTGATTACAATACCTCTGCCAACCCCTTCGGGGAATACAGGCGTGAGCATATGTATGTATTTTTACTTAGCTTTTTTCCAAGTGCTTTACGCTCTAGTAAAGCATATTGAAAAAAAAACGATTAAAAAATATATAAACTTTCAAAATAAACGTCTCAGGAATGGCCGTCCTTAATTTTCTTTGAAAGCGTTCTGAAAAGCATTGAATAATACAGCGCGTTGAGTAAATAAGTCGCTTTAAATGGTCGACCGTTGCTGTGAACACAAAGTACTTTGCACTTCTCACCTACTGTACTGACAATGAAGTTTCATTTTCATTTCGGCGACGTCGACACGACGAAACGCATCCGACTTGTCGGGCCGTAAATGGTCTAATGGGATTTTTCAATGGCAGTTAGCTAATATTGCAAGCAGTAACTTAAGGTATTTTTTTTTTATTTTAATTAGGGTTCTGTGAAATCATGCACAGCTAGTCTATACAGATAAATGAAATGTGTCTGTTTATAATTCCAAAATAACAGCTTTTCACTAAATGTATATGAAAGCATATACGATACCTACTAACTTAAAAAAAAACACATTTTAATTTTTTTTCTGTGTCTGTCTGTCTGTCTATCTGTTTGTTCCGAATAATCTCTGAAACGGCTGGACCGATTTTTACGGGATAGCTAATGTTCCAAGGAGCAGCATAGGCTACTTTTATTTAAAAAATATACATTTTTAAATTCATGATATTATTTAAAGTCAAGTAGACAGCTTATAAGCCTTTGGATAACGTAGTTTCAATTTCCCGGCCTGTCAAAGGCATAGTGGGAATTTTACGACCACGAACCGCAATTAACTTGCGGGTTAATTAGTTTCTTTAAGGAAAAATAAGCGTGTTATAAAAAGCACCAGATTCATAATTAAATGTCTAAAATGTATGTTGTTTTAATTGTAAATAACTTTTATATAATGTAATAATAATAATGATCTCCTACCGAATTTCGGCTACGGCGGCTAATCTCAACGAGGATCAGCCATGTGCGCAGGAGATATTATAGTGCACAAGTGTGTGCGCAAACACAGATGCACTCTTTATTCCCTCACTCTCAAAGTCCGATGGGACGGCAATCCGACACGACCGGAGAGAGATCAGGCGTAGGACCAACGGCTTAACGTGCTTTCCGAGGCACGGGGGTGGAAACACCGCCAACTTCCAAACTCCGGGCATTTAATTATGAATTTCTTGACAGAAAAACCCAATATAAATTATTGACCCGACCCGGGAATCGAACCCGAGACCTCGTGATCGGCAGGCGAACGTACTAACCATTAGACCAACGAGGCAGTTATATAATGTAAAGAAGTAAATAAAAGGGTAACAAATATCTAATTTGCTTCTAAAGTTATATCATAATCAGGTAAGTTTGATATTTTTAGATCGAATAATTACAACATAATTCAAACACAAACTCTAAAATATCTTTATTCGATTAGACTTTCAACAAATTACTTTAAAATCGTCAGAATGACATAATTATACAGGACTATACATGCTTTTACTGAGAAGGAACTCAGTAATTACTATTTTCTAGATATTAAACAATTTAAAAAAAACAAGTATGTAAGGATCGTAGCATGTGGCAAACAGTGGTCTCTGCCTACCCCCATGGGATACAGGCGTGAGCATATGTATGTATGTATGTATGTTAAAAAAAACAAAATAAATTAGTTTAGAAATGTAAGCCCATGGACACAGGTTCAACGGACAAAATATGTCAATAAAAATTAACATAAAGTAAAAGTCTAGTAGTTCTACTTATATCCAAATGTAAGTATAATATTGACTTATGTTATGCAGGTTGGAATGGAAGATATTGGACTGCATTATAGAAGCACCACAGTTTAATGATATGCAGGCATTGTAAACATCATTTGGCTTTAAACTCAGAACGAAATTCTATACATACCTCTCATCTGATTAGCCTGAAACGTATTAACAACTTCTGAGCTTTCACGTTTCATTTTGGTACCGTCAAATTAAACGTCAAAGCTGAAAAGTTCTTAATACGCACTGTTTAAACGATCATAGTTGGTCCCCTGGTAGGCATAGGCCTCCTCTCCGACATAACCTAAACCATCAAAATCTAGCTACGGTCAAGATGTCATCAGGGTTCTGGTCTACCATATGTTCGCTATGCTCGTCTAACGAAGTCTTCTACTCTCACCCGCCCTGATATCGCTACCCCGTAATTATTTCACATTGACTAATTTTGTTCGCATCTTGGTCATTGCGAGGTACTTATCATGAGCAGTTTATGGCAGAATTATCGACGGATATCTTGACAGTTCTTCTAAGTATGCTAGTTCCCTTACCAGAACCGTAATTAATAAATCAGTTTTGTTAATTGCTAAAGTATATTTTGTGTTGATTTATCGTGTGTCATCGTGTGTTCACAGCCTTAAATGTTGTCGGTCAAATGAATAGGATTACGCGTATATTAATAGAGGAATCTCCCTTTGATTAGTGAATATTTTGCGATATGGCAGACACACCCTCGAATATCAAACAAAATGTCCAGCTTCAATTTGCGGGTACATAATTAAGCTTGGAAGTCCAAATTCCTCTTTTATCCCAGTCGGTGGTTCCGAATAGTGGTTTTGACCACACGGGACGATATTTCTGATCAAAAAAGGGTTGAAAAGGGCTCGAACGCACTTTCCGCGTCGTTTAATTGGCACAAGCATTTAGCCCTGTGAAAGTCGAAACAGGCAAATTGGATTTGCGGAGCGCTATGGCGGCCCTTTGACCGACCTCCGAGTCACAATTTGACATTAGCGCGCTTCCTGTCTGTTACTAACTCGATTACTCGTCAATTTTCATAAAATCATTTCGCTGGATTTTACCGAGGCTCACATATTGTGGGGTCTGTGTTATTTTTTCCCATTAACTGAGTGCCTTAAATCTGAAAGCGAGAGTGGTCGGAAGTACTGTCTGCCTACGCAAGCGACGCAAGTTCGAATCCCAGTACCAATGAGTTTTTCAAAACTTTATGTATAGTGATTTCACACCACGTGCTATATAAAGGAAATCATAGTGAGAAAACCTGCATATGTCTGAGAAGTAATTCAAAGAAGTATGTATAGTGCCTGAGACAGCGATAGACTCACCATCTGTCACGTTGGCACGGCAATATTATAACACCTCTGCCTACCCCCTCGGGTGAGTATTTGTATGTATGTAACATATCTATCTATGTATGTATATATTTCATAATATAACACGTGTCTAATTAATTACGCAGAGTCCGTTTTTGTAACCTTAATGGTTGTAAATAAAGCCTTTTTTATAATAATTTTGTTCATTTCACTGGAAATACTTTAAAATACTCATGATGAAAATTTTGTTATTTTTACTAAGCAATATTTAGGTACCATAATTTCGTTGGTGTTAAATGAACGCGAAAGGAAAATGTATTTCTTACTGTTCATTATTATCACTCTTCTGATGTTAATCAATATAATACTACCTCAGGCCAAAAATATATCTAATTTACTAAAGTTAAAAGGGCCTAGGATCGAGTGTGTACATATAGAATACAGACGTGAGCATCGGACATCGAATTATAAGTTTCATTTAACATCCCCTCACTAATTCAAACAAGCCTGCCGGCTAATCTTAACTGCAGATCTTTACGTAAGAACATTTTTTAAACCAAAACATAACATAATTAAGCGTAATCATAAAGGAAGTTCCGTGTTTGCCCTGGAGCGAGTCAAGATGGGCCGGCTAAGCTCCCAAATGGTAGCGACGCTTCAAGTTAATTATATCACGTACGATGGCTTTGGGTAAGTTTCAACTAAGCCGGGCACACGCGACTCTACCAACAGGAGGCTTCTTTCAAACGATATGTGTTGACTTATTGATAGTATTAAAACATATCTATGATATATGAGGAGAGCCGTGGTGACCTAAGGGGTTTGATCAGTCGCCTGCTACGCAAGCGCAATTAGTTTTTCTAAAAACTTATGTGCAGTTATTTCACACCACGTGTTTTACGGTGAAGGAAAACATCGTGAAGAAACCTGCATATTCCTGAGAAGTAATTCAAACACTGCCTGAGACGGCGATGGACTCACTCTCTGTCACGTTGGTACTTAATCATTAAATGTGATCATTCTATACGTATACCTACCCCTTTGGGGCATATGGACATGAGCTGATGTATGTATGTATGTATAGATATGGCCGAGTAGTTTGTGGCCGAAATCTTAAGTGATGTCACCGCATCAGTTGGAGGGAGAAGAAAGATATCTATAGATAGTCTGCATACGTATGAGACTCAAAGACGTATGTAACCGTAAAAATTACGTATGTATAGCCTCTATCTGCCTTTAATTATATTTCTTTAAAAAGTGTTGGTACTTTGTTACTGAACAGCGAAGGGCAAATGAGCTGATAGGCATGTTTTATCTAATTTAACACTTAAAATCTAAGTGAGAAAGTACATAGTTGTATAACTGAAACTGTGTTACTAGAAGTAGCTTTGCCAAATCCCAATGTATACTGTAATAGCCATTAGAAAGTTATAGAGTTGTCATTTAATCTCCCGACGGAGCCGTCTCACCGCTTCGTAGTTAGCCCTCAGTTAAGTTTAAATTGTCGATTAGCCCTCACAGATATCACTGTGATGTATGAATATTTAATACCATTAACCTGTACATATTAAACGTCGCGCGAACATAGGCACGGGGGTGTCAAATATAAATGTATATAGGAAAAATATTGGAATAAACATTATTGAACAATTCCAGCTTGAAAATCTTATACGTATATTTGTGATAAATAAATTCACAACACAAAGACAAAAATCACCACGTAAGAATATAATTCGGAACGTAAAGCGTCCCGTTTTGTGAAGCGTCTTCGAAAAATTCATTAGGGAACGTTCGTTGGTCCCACTCACGGCGGTTTGAATAAAATATACGGGAGAATAAAACGGGCCTTTTTATCTATTAAACGCATTTGCTGTTACAAATCTTCGCTCTCTCCGCGAGCGAACGTGCATAAGTGCGGGCCTGCGGTGTCAGTGCGGTCGGGAGCGGGAGCGGGCGACGAAGCGGGTAGTATACACATTTGCTTCTTGATAGACGAAGCGGGTGGTATACATATTTATTTCTTTATAGACGAAGCGGGTAGTATACACATTTATTTCTTGATAGACGAAGCGGGTAGTATACACATTTACTTCTTGTTAGACGAAGCGGGTTGTATACACATTTATTTCTTGATAGACGAAGCGGGTAGTATACACATTCACTTCTTGATAGACGAAGCGGGTAGTATACATATGTACTTCTTGTATTGAAAAATCTTAAGAGAAGTCTCTACAGAGTGACATAAACCATTATAATATAAGATTTTTCAGAAAGGTCAAATTCAAAGCACACGTAACCCAATAAAGTGTATGGAGAAATGCATGAATGTGGACGAAGTGAAGTACGTAAGGATTGCAGCTTGTGGCAAGCGGTGGTCTGTCCCTACCCCCAAGGGATACAGTCGTGAGCCTATGTATGTAAGTAATTGCTTAAAATATTAAGTTACACAGTTGTATTTCTTGTTCTGCTTAACATCATAACATCATACTTCTATATTAAAAAAATATATATATAATCTATATGGGCGCGCGAGCATACCGCATCCTTAGATCGATAAGGCATCAACTCAAAAATTTGCGAAAATAATTATGTTAAGAGCATAAAGACAGGCCTCAAAATGTATCTCTACACGAGAATTCTAAAATATATAAAATATATATTTTTTATCACTTATCGACAATGCACCACCTAAACACTTTACAAATATATAATTCATTGTATTTAAAACTTGTAAAATATCTACTGCCTAAGTTATAATTATATAAATTCAAACTCAATTCAAACAAATCTTAGAAGGGGATTTCAAAATAAAAAAAATGGTGCGATATGTATATTTGTATGTATAAAACATACTAGCGTTCACAAAACACTGGCTCTTGTCATAAACTTCTTATTATCTTCTATAGAGGAATGTGGCACAAAGGTGCTTTTACCTGCTTTCCAGTACAGTTCATTCATGACATCTTAAAAGTACTTATGTATAATGTTACCGTATTCATGCACTAAGTCCTCACCACAAAGGAAATGGTCGGGCGTCTCCACTCGGCTTGCATTTACGACATCACCTCAGCTTTATTTCGCGCAGTTGTAAACCTTTGCGGGACCAGCAACACGCCTTCAGTGGCTATCATTGTTGGAGTAATCTTTGTGCCGGTAAATTTTAGCGCATTCTGTTTTTGCACAAATTGTAGCAGTCATTATACTAAGGCATTATGTAGGAGGCAAGGTAGGGAAAAGGAGCGAAGCTTTTCGACGTATGTTTGGGGATTTTACGAAAAATAATAGAGAGAAAAGCAAGTAATTGAATTGTCATGATTATTCATACATAGAATTTTCAAATATTTTAACACAAGCATTGTAACTGTGATATTAATATGTTATAATTATACCTAAATTCTATACTAAGTAAAAGTAAAAAAAAACACGATTCATGGACAATTCTGAATGAAGGTTGAGATTTATATAATAAAAATAATATCAGCTCGATATGTTTTACAACTGGGCATTTCTAACACAAAGAAATAAATGGTTCTTATTGAAATAAATATTTGAATATCACCCATTAAAAACAGAAATACGAGTACTCATATCATGAAAATATTCCATCATCTACACCGTGAAGTAGAACTCATTCTTTTGACAAACGCCGCGCAGGATACAATTTGCGCGGGTACCAGCACATTTCTAATGCAAATGTGGATACGTGGATCATTATGTACTGATTTCAGGCCGTTTAGTGAGTTTCCTTCAACTTTTTGTGCGAGCTTTGTCGGTGTAGATTTTAGGTGACTTTAGGGAACATTCTGGAGCTCCTACCGTGAGCTCGTATAACATTTTCTTCTATATAATATGTAGATAGGCACATAGATTTATGTATACGCCGTGTTTATGTATTCATAGTTTTATCTCTATACCAGCGATCCGTGGTGGCTTTGGGGTTTGAGCAGTTGCCTGCTACGCAAACGAAGCAAGCTAGAATCCCAGTCGGGCCTGTACCAATGAGTTTTTCTATAAACTTATGTGCAGTGATTTCACACCACGTGCTTTACGGTGAAGGAAAACATCTCGAGGAAACCTGCATATGTCTGAGAAGTAATTCAAAGACGTATGTATAGTGCCAGAGACGGCGATGGACTCGCCATCTGTCACGTTGGCACATAATCATCAGTAAATCAGTGTTGTTAGTACAACACTTCTGCCTACCCCTTCGGGGAATATAGGAGTGAGCATATGTATGTATTTCTATATGAAATAATGTACAATGTGGAATCTTAATAGATGATTACATTGTGATGAATCTAGTCAGCGCTCAGCGGAAAGACGTGGGGATAAATGCACATGTATTTATTCGCGATGCGTCATACAGACAGACAGATATACTAGTAAAATATCCACTGCGCATACAAGATCAGCGCTCAGAACTCGTGACGGGTCCTGTCCATAGTTTGTTGGTGTAAATTAGAGAAGTGTGTAGTCCAAGGAATTATCTTGTCTGTATATTTGTCTTTGCAAATCCATCCAACAACGCATTTTTTCCTCATCGTATGATTATTTTAATTTAATTGTTAAAACATGTTCTTTTCTTCTAAGGCTAAGTCGGAACAGGCGATCGAACGACGCGAGATGAATTAAAATTAAAGCCTATAGTGGTTTGCATTTAAATTAATTAACAACCGTGGAGTGCGGAAGAAACGGGGAACGCCAGTCGCGAAGCAGGAATGCGAAGCGAAGCGGGGAGGTGTAGCGAAGCGGGGAGGTGTAGCGAAGCGGGGAGGCGAAGCGAGACGGGAAGTGACGCTCAGTGTTTACGCACGGAGACACCTAGTGACTTTGGTCGACATTCGTTTCCTGTCGGCAACCATGGCAGAACCTTACTCCATTAGGAAAATTAATGTTTTGAATTACCGCCGCGGCGACCGAGCGCCCTGAGAAAAATCCTCCGTTAAAAATGGTATAGTGACGTGGAGCGATTATGTGTATGGCCGTCGGGTTCATTATTTTGTTTAGATTTTCCTCGTTGAATGTGAAACTATAATACGAACGGACATTTATTTAAAAGGAAATGTATGTTAGCGTACAAAAATAAAAAAATCATGACATTTGTCTCTCACAGGATAGTACAAGAGAGGAAATATGAAGGAGAGTTATGGAAGAAGAGAGGAGACAAAAAGTCCCGCGGGCCACCCATGTAGTTAAGTTTATGTGGATAAAACCGCGGGGCACAGACTAGTTCTAGAATAAAACTTGTAAATTTCAAGTTACTAACACTCAAATTAAGTAAATGAAAACGGTAATTAAGTAACTATAATTAAGTAATTAATACTGATATAAAAGCCTCCCTGAAAAAGATACAAATCTCTTAAATTAACGAATATAAGAGCCGTACATTGGAAGGATTAAGTTAATTAAGTTGAGCCCATTAAACCAAGCAGTGGATTTGTTTTACATGCGAATATGCGTAATATACAGCTTACAGTTTATTATCATTTTTATGGCATTAATTAATTTAAGAAAATTATGTTTACATAATGATAATACTTATAACATTTTGTAGCTTGTATCTACGTAAATAAATAAAATTTAAGTTTTTGTTTGAAAAGTCAAAACCACGTTCTATTACTATGCATCCAAGTATTATATCCATACATCCATATGCTGACGCCTGTATTCCCTGAAGAGGTAGGCAGAGGTGTTGTAATAACAACCCCCACTTTTCACCGAAGACGTGACAGATGGTGAGGCCATGGCCGCCTCAGACACGATACATACGTCTTTGTATTACTTCTCAGAGATTTACAGGTTTCAGTGTAAAGCACGTGGTGTGAAATGACTGCACATAAGTTCTAGAAAAACCCATTGGTACAGGCCCTGTTAGGATTCGGTCTTGCGTCGCTTGCGTAGCATGCGACTGCTCAAACCTCACAGCCAACGCGGCTTTTTGTATAAAGTATTATAAATTTAAATAAAACTATACACCGATATCTACTCTATACATACACATGAATAAAATTGAAGTGCTTGTGTGTGAATCAAAATTAACAGCTTTTAATTAAATCAAAGTATGTAATATGAAACGGCTGGACCAAGTTTACGGGAATTTCACGTGTCAATTAATTTTATAAGGAATAATTTATGTTACTTTAAAATAGTTTTCAATGAATTAAAATCTATGTGAGTGAAACCCTGGAGCACAGAAACGGTAAAAATAATTCCAACGGCCCGACCATGAGCTCTTATTGCAATGTTAGTTCAGCAGTGCGACAGTGACAGATGTATACACGCCATATACATATGTCTCATAATAAGAGTAAAACTATCATGGCGATAAGAGGTTATGGTAAGGCCCCAGTTTTTAGTTCCACAAACAATTCCATCATCTAACTCGAGTTGTAGGCAGTTACAGAAAGGATGCCTACTTGCGGCGTCGCTACGAAATATACGAGGGTCGACCGCAATGATCTTTGGCCATTGCATAATTCACATCCCTGTCTATTGCCACCAGGAAAAACCTCACAGGATGTCGGCTCCCACAGATTGTACAATGGAACAGTTGTAAGACGCATTTTTGTAGAATTTTTGTGCCAAGTAAACAATAATTACATTACCATTTTTACGAAACCAGTTCTCTGTGAAAACGGATGTCTGTTGGTTACGATGACGTAAGAGCTTTTACTAAATGTACAATATGAAGGTTTGTAAAGATACTAGCCCGGTTTCCCAAAGCTGTGGCATAGTGTGCTAACTCAAAAACAAATTTGTGATGTACTCAGTGATAATGCAGTATATTAGTAGAATAAACTGCAATGGCCGTGGTGGCCTCGAGGTTTGAGCAGTCACCTGCTAAGCAAGCGACGCAAGTTCGAATCCCAGAGGGGCCTATATTCTAAAAAACTTAGGTACAGTAATTTCACACCACGTGCTTTACGGTGAAGAAAACATCGCGAGGAAACCTACATATTTCTGAGAAGTAATTCAATGACGTATGTAAAGTGTCTGAGACGGTGATGGACTCACCATCTGTCACAGTAGCACTTAATCATCTTCGGTGAAAAGTGGGTGTTGTGATTACAACACCTCTGCCTACCCCTTCGGGGAATACAGGCGTGAGCATATGTATGTATGTAGTAAAATATTTTTTATAATCGGACTTGACAATTTACAGTTAATCATTACTTACAAATAAAAATACTTTATATTTTCTCTTTTTTTGGAACACGATGTTTTTCGTCCCTGATTTTTCTAATATACCTCGGAAACCGATTTTCACAAATAGTAGATGTTTTAAGCTTTTTTTCAATACGAAATGTCTACACGGGTGTAACTGCAGGGCATTGTTTAGTTTAATAATATCTTAATAAAATTGTGAAATGTTTAGGCCGACCTTACACTACCTTTAAATTTATGAGCTTACCCAAAAACAGCTGCTTTTCAATTCCTCCGTGATAATAAATAAGATAGCTTATTTTTTTTCTCGTGGGTTGTTTTTTCCGAAGCGATCGAATGAAAATTTGTCACATTCATATATAACGTATTTCTCTTTTAATATAAATATTAGCGCTTACTCGCAGCTTCGTACATTTTTATGATATTGCATGCATTACAGGTGCACTCTTTATTCCCTCACTCTCATATTGGGATGGGAGGCAATCCGACACGACCGGAGAGAGATCAGGCGTAGGACCAACGGCTTAACGTGCTTTCCGAGGCACGGGGATGGAAACAACTTCCCAACTCCGGGCATTTATTGTGAATTTCTTGGCAGAAAAACCCATTATCTATTTTTGAACCGACCCTGGAATCGAATCCAGGACCTGATGATTGGCAGGTAAGTTTGGTTTTTTTGCTCCCATCCCACTATGAGAGTGAAGGAATGAAGAGTGCACCTGTGTTTGCGCACACACGCGTGCACTATAATATCTCCTGCGCACATGGCTGATCCTCGTTGAGATTAGCCGCCGTAAACGAAATTCGGTAGGAGATCATTATTATCTTTAAAGCGAACCGGATAGTAAAAGTTTACATACAAAAGTACTCGTATATATGCTACGTTAGAAATATACCTGAGCCACTACATTTCCCTTGCAGGCTGATACCCAATCCACAGCGGAAACTAGCTCACAGATTTCTTTGACACACGGGAAATCGTCCTCAACCTGCTGGGAAACGTGTATCTGTACCAAGTTTGTTTTTAAAAGCATATTTACTTGACTTGTTGAAGTTATAACGAGATATCTTAGAGTTTTAAAGGGAATATCAAATGCATGGAAGTAGAAAATCATATTTGCAATTTTCCAAGTGTAAATATAAATAAATATGTTTTTGCTGGACCAATTCGATTGGCATTGATGACTGGGGCCTTACCATAAGCTTATTGGGTCCTATGACAGACCTATGATAGACCTTTGACGAGTATAAGTCTGTCACTGTCTCCCAGTGTATACATCTGTATCAAAATTAGTTTAAAGATGCCATTGCAATATAAGGTCACTGTACTTTTATACGAATTTAAAATTCTATGTTATCTTTAGCCGCCCACCGACTTCGAGAACAACAATATCTGTCACTCTCATCATACTTGTGAACAAGGGCCTTACTACAACCGCTTATTGCATCATAGTTCCACTGTGTGACAGCGACAGATGTATACACGTCATATACGTCTGTCTCGTAATAAAAGCTAAACTATCATGGTAATAAGAGGTCATTGGTATACAAGTATATAAGTCAATTTGTATACAATACTGTAAATATTTTCTGAAATCTGTATGTGTATTTGAGTTTTTGCCCTGAGCGGAAAACATAAAAAAAATCTTTCGTTATTATATATAATTTTTCTCTCCTCCTGAAAAGTGACAGGAGACGTTTCTCACCTATATCTACAGATAAATAAAATTTAAGTGTTTGTTTGTAATTCCAATTTAACAGGTCTTCACTAAATGTATATAAAAGTTTGGTTCTTCTATGAAAAATAAAGTACGGATTACTGATTCGCTTATAATGTTTTATACTAAATGTTTAATACTAAAATTTCTTCCAACATTATAATCTCTCATTACATTAAAAATATGTAGCGAATGTATTTGAAACGTTTCGTGGAAAAGTCTGATATCACAAGGGATGGGTAAAATAAAACCATGCAGCCTTAGAGCCTTTGGGAGCGCTTACAGCCCAAGTTAATGCATAAGTAATAGTTGCGTGCTACCTGAGCCATTTACGAAAATGTTCCCCTTGGTTCCACGGCTATGGTTCTGAGCGTATGGCCGATTGATTTTCGATGGACGCGAATACAGGCTGACTTTCAAAGTGATTGATTTTAACATGGAATTGTAGAAGATTAGCGTTTAGTTAGTTATTATGGATTAAAAAAGGAAATTTTCAAAATTTTTCAGTGTCTGTCTGTTTGTTGTTGGTAAACAACGTGAAGAAACCTGCATATATCAGAGCAGTTATTCAAAGACATATGTATAGTGCCTGAGACGGCGATAGACTCACCATCTGTCACGTTGGCACTTAATCATTCGGTTAAAAGTGAGTGTTGTTTTTACAACACCTCTGCCTACCCTTTCGGGGAATACATGCGTGAGCATATGTATGTATAATCTGTATTAGCGAAGTATTGTAATTTGTAATCGTTTATAAACTCAAACTTCGTAGAAGTGTCATAAGAGTTACGAGTAAAGTTTCAAATTGGATTTATTTTCGTCTCCTGTAGTCGTAAAAGATATGATTACAGATAATATTGGTGACTAGGCCTTGGAGCTGATTTGAATATCATTTTTACACAGTCGTTTAACTGGCACTTTGTTACTTTTAAAATTGGAGTTTTTATGATCGGTACGGAGTTTTCTGGCAGCAGATGGCAAAGAAAATTTATAGTTACTATACTCAGAGGCTTGGTTTCAAAATGGTCTGCAAATATACCCAATGATGCCCAGTGCAGGGAGAAACACGTATCGGGACGACACTGTGCACAAATACATGGCGTACATTTGATGAAGGCAGCAAGGGCAATCTGCAGGCAGATCAGACGGCGGTCAGCAGGCTGGTGGACCCCCAGCTTATACTAGGCTGCACTTCACTACGAAAACTATGTCATTTGTATACTTATAATAGCGGAATAAAGCATTGTCACATTTTATACTGATATGTCTTAAATCTCGCATTCTCAACTTCTTTGGACATGTGTCGCGACGTGGAGACGCATCCATAGAGCGTCTGGTGGTGCAGGGTAAATTCGAGGGTACTGGGCGCGTGGCAATCACCAATGAGATGGACGGACCAGATTAAGGCTGTGATGGGTGTTCCTACTATTAACGAAGGCTCCCGTAAAGCAGCAGTCCAAAATGAATGGCGCCGTTTTGTTCGGCAAGCCACCAATTCTGACATTACGACCACGACCGCTCTGCCAAGAGTGTAACGATTGAGATGATGATGTCTTAAATATTGACATCTTAATAGTAGATTATTAATATTTGTTCCTTGTTTCAACCTATCAAATTTATCTATACTGATTCGCAAGCTGCAGAGTTTATTTTGTGTCTTTGCTTGAACGGGCTAATCTATGACTACTAGTCAGGTACTACTGCTCCAATTTAAAAAAAATATTTGGGTGTTAGATATCCTGTGATAAATTTCGCAAAAGAACAAAAATCAGACGCAGTACCAGTATCACTTTGTTTTCATGAAAATAAAATTCTCCTACGTCTAATAATTTAACTAAAGCTGGTTTAGAACATATAGATGTAAAATAATTTTCTAATAAATAATAATGAAAGGATCTTTGCGAACTTTCAAAGCGAGTAGGGCCCCAGGCACCGAGTTTAAACGTCTATGAAATGTTCACCAATTATTACCTCAAAAAAACTATAGTTTTTCAGTAACACGAAGTAAGTACATCAATCTAGGGTAGAAACGCCACACGCCACTGGCGGGATTGTGACGTGCCATTATAAATCTCATTGGAGATACACCGCCATCCATCACACGGAGGAAATGAAGTCTCTACCAGTCTGTACGAATGTGAACACGCTGTTCAAAATGAAGAAACTGGCATTTGAAGATGTGTTTTTCTTCTTAGAATCGTTAAGGATCAGTTTGGTAAAAAGTTGTGTCAATAGTTTGAAATTGCTTAGTATTAAAAATGTATACTTGATTCATAGTGGAATCCAAATTTAAATAATTTTATAAAAAAATAAAAAATATTAATGCTCACGCCGTCCCAGAAGGGTCCCCGAAAGGATACGCAGATTTGTAACAACAACACCCACATTTCACCGAATATGATCAAGTATTATTATTAGGATTAATGATTACCTCCATAACATCTGACAGGAGAACACACTTATTTTTTTTAAATAATATTAAGGTACCTATAATGTGAGCCGTGATGGCCTTGAGGTTTGAGCAGTCGCCTGCTACGCAAGCGACGCAAGTTCGAATCCCACAGGGCCTGTACCAATGAGTTTTTCTAAAAAAACTTTTTCACACCACGCGCTTAACGGTGAAGGAAAACATCGTGAGGAAACCTGCATATTTCTTAGAAGTAATTCAATGACGTATGTATAGTGCCTGAGACGGCAATGGACTCAACATCTGTCACGTTGGCACTTAATCATCTTCGGTGAAAAGTGTGTGTTGTGATAACAACACCTGTGCCTTACCCTTCGGGGAATACAGGCGTGAGCATATGTATGTACACATAATGCTTCAATTGTTTATTGCTGAAGTATTATAGGCTGTTATCAAAAGTACCTATGTACGTCGTAATTTTTTTTGGATAGCCAAATCATAGTCTCAATAAATTCTAATTTAATCTAGAACGTGGCCGATTTACGCATGTTAGTAGAAGCTAGTTGAAGAAGCCAAACTAGATTGATACTCTATGTAAACGTTATACAATTCAGAGTAAAAAAAATCTGATCTTGCATCAAGGGAACAAACAAATTTCAAATCAAAAACAAGAAAAACAGAAGGTGGTTTGCAACCTCACAATAACTCATCTTGTAATTTCCATGACCGAATATGCATTAGGTCAATCAGCCACATACCTGAAACAGAAGAAACAAAATTAAGTAATATATACATAAGGGGTACATTGAAAGTACTTTGTTAAAATTCTTATCAAATAAAGATATTTGGAACTAGTTATGCCCTACGGTTTCACCCGCGAAGAATTAATGTAATTTAATTATATATGTTTTTTTTACTAAAAGTAGTCTAAGTTACTCCCTGTAACAATAGCTATCTGTCAGAGAAAGTCCCGTTAAAATTGGTGGAGCCGTTTCAGAGATTACTCGGAACAAACAGACAACCAGACAGACGGAGAAAAAAAATCATAAGTGGTTTTTTTATGTCTATACCGTATATTACTTTCATCTGCATTAAATGAACATTTTGGAATTACGAACAGACACTCTAATTTTATTTATCTGTATAGATTTAAATTTGAAGGGGCGTGTTAAACTTTTCTGGCAAATCATTTAGTGGAGATTAATTGAATTCGATTGCCTTTTAAACAAAGTAAAAAGTATAGTTTGGTAAAAACATGCATAACATACAAAACGGTCTTTGAAATGTATGTCCGTTCAACCGGTGCCTGCAGGTTGCCTCACGGCTACCCTGTTCCCGGATACCTACCAGACACCCGACAATTAGCAAGCTCGATTGCATATCACGCTGACCCGACGTGCATTATGCCAATTACCCACCAAATTACCCGAGCCCAGTCAAGATGCGCTGGAATGTTCTAAATTATAGCTGCGATTTTGGGGAAATTTTCCTACCCGACTTGCAAAGTTTGATTTTTGGGGTCACTTAGATGTGTAAGATGAGTTTATGTATATGAAATATCTATACTTTGATGATCATGAAGATTTGGATTAAAATCTTTAAAATTATATTAGTAACTAGCTGTGCCCGGCAAACGTTGTATTGCCATTTTTTTTTGGGGTGGACTACCCCTAACATTTAGGGGGATGAAAAATAGATGTTGGCCGATTCTCAGACCTACCCGATCTGCACACAAAATTTCATACAAATCGGTCCAGCCGTTTCGGAGGAGTATGGCAACGAAAACTGTGACACGAGAATTTTATATATTAGATTATTTTTTAAGTATAATGCGAAATAAATCCGTTCGTGGTCAACGTTCCTTTTAAAAATAAGCCCGTGTGTAGAGAGTAGGCGCTCGAGTCTCGAACTGGCCGGAAACAATTTTAGCTTGTACTAAACTAAAAAAAAAACCTCTACCAATTTTGGTATTTGATTCAATTCATATATTAACCTTCGTAAATATGACACGAATACAAAACCACGCATGTATATAAAATAGAAATGTACAAAGGGGTTTGTTTGTGAATTATGTGTCAAGTAGGTAATTTCCAAATTAACTATTTCCTAACAATTATGAAAAGTATATGCAAACAAAGTCCACGGGCAAACACAGGTTGTTTAAGAAAGTGAGTATATAATTAAATAAGTTTATTAATTAGTTTAATTTTAATTAGTTAACAAGAATATCAAGAACAACCACTTAAAAACTTATATCAATGTCTCGTTGAGATTCGTGAGAAACATTCCGCTACTGACTTAATTAACTTTCAAACATGTTTTAAACTTTTAAATTGACACCCTTACCCTACTGGTTATACGGTGTATTGTTGCTTAACTTTGATAAAACTTAACTGAGACTACAAATTTTTACTCACACATGACGAAATAATTTTAATGTCCTATTTTGACATTACGTTCTCGTAATGACGATATCTACGTCAGAACCCAAATACTCATACATACTTTGAAGTGTTTTCGCCTGAAGCGAAATTATATTTATGGTTGAGAAATAAATACCCTTTACTCTTTAGCTCAAATCCCAAATAATACACAACTAAATTCCTCTCAATAAAACCAAGCATTGAATGAATCAACCGCGGTACAACCGAGTCTAGCAGTGTTGGCATTCGTGCCTGGAGCGGGAAACGAAAGATTTAATTGTTACGCTGTACGTGACGCGGCGTGGCCACTGTGAAGACCGGACCTCCGTGATTTCCTCTAGTTTACAGTTGCCGTGATCGTCAAGCTTTTGTTAAAGGATTGTTATTCACACGCTGTTGAGTGCGATTTTGTGGGTATTTGCAGATTCGTTTACGGGTTTTCTGCATTTTTATTATTCGTTTGAAAATAAATATTCACAAATTAAGTGATCGGTACTGATTTTGATGACGATTGATCAAAGTCAAAGTCAAAAGTATCTTTATTCGATTAGACTTTTTTTACAAAGTACATTCAAGTCGTCAGAATGACATAATTATAAAGGATTATACATGCTACGGCCAGGTTCGGAAGGTTGCTTTTACTGAGAAGAACCTGGCAAGAAACTCAGTATTTACTCTTTTCAAAAATATTATACAATTTAAAGAATACAAAATAAATAATTTAAGAAACGTAAGCTCATGGACAAAGTTCTAATGCACAAATGTCGATAAAAATGAACATTACTAAAAATCTAGTACACGGTTGCCAATGTATCGTCTTTGTCAATTGTTACGGGTCAGTCGGAGGCCTAAAATAATCTGACAACTGGTTTAACCCAGATCACAGATATTCCTCGTTAAAGGGGTTGCGAAGGTCAGATGGCAGTCGATTCGTATAAAAATCAACTGATCAGCCACATCGGGTTGAATCAAGTGCCGACCCCAACAATGTATGGGATAAGGCCAGGGTGATGATGATGATATATATTCTATTCTCTACTTCCACAATTTGCTAGTACAAAGTGATATTCAGACTAAAAACACAGGCTTTTATGTAAAAAAATATTGACTGAAGATAATCCTCGAAGGGGATGAGGTGATTTAAAAAGCTGAAGGATAATTCCTTATTCATTCCAACCAATATTCCCAGCTATGACGAGCGTCTGTCAATATTGATTACACAAAAGATTTTTCTAACAAAATAATTCCGTAAGTCAATGTTACTTTGAATCTTATCAGACAAGATTAGTATTCAATTTCCCTCGCGCCTGAAGGTGATGAAAAAGTAATCTATTTGTTTTATTATTTCGCTATTAACTGTTGTATCTAGATAAAGAATATATAATCTATTGCTTTGCGAGTATTAAATATGTTTGTTTAATCTCTCAAATAATTTGTGGACATAAGTATATACATATGCTCACGCCTGTATTCCCCGAAGGGGTAAGCAGAGGTATTCTAATCACAACACCCACTTTTCATCGAAAATTACCAAATCCTAACGTGACAGATGGTGAGTCCATCGCCGTCTCAGACACTATACGATGTTTTCCTTCACTTGGTGTGAAATCACTGTACATAAGTTTTTTGAGAAAAACTCATTGGTACAAGCCCCGCTGGCGTAGCAGGCGACCGCTCAAACCTCAAGGGCACCACGGCCATAAGTTTACTAATATATATAATTATATATATATATAGTGCACAGTTAACTTTCCAGTAGAAACTAATTGATTGGCTCTTCAATGTAATAATACCTTTAATATTTATATATACTCGAAGGTTTTACAGGTAATTTCGTATGTAGGGGGTTTTGGAGGCAACAAATTGATCTAGCTAGGTTTCATTTTCTGAAAACATCGTTTTGACTATGTTTTCAGGCAACGAATAACTCCTACAATATCATTACAATACGAAAGTAAATTTCGCCGATATCTGTAAATTTAAGATAAAGATGGGGCGATAACAAATCTAGATTACCCTGGATCGAGTCCTAAAGTTACCGGTCCGACTTCTTCCCCATTTTCTTTTTTTTTCAACATACATACATATGCCCACGCCTGTATCCCATGGGGGTAGGCAGTGACCACCGTTTTCCACATGCTAAATGTCAAGTTTTTTCTACTATGTGAAAAAGAACCAGGTACTGTTATTAATATTACAGAACCTGGTAACATTTATAATCATGTATAAAGTATTTTGTGTCCTTCTGACGATTTGAAAGTACTTTGTAAGAAGTCTAATCAAATAAAGATATTTTGAATTGAATTGAATATGCAAATGGTATTTTTTTAATTATTCTTGCAGCTTAGTACACTACATACGTGTTTCATACCTTAACATTCTTAGACTTAAAAATCTCGTGATTTTTTAGTAATTTAAGAAATCCTTTAACCGCATTATTTCCGTACTATTGCATTCACATCGTGAGCCCTAACTAAAAAAATACAGACTTAACAAGCGACTTCTGGGACTAGTTCGATGTACTTTTAGACCCTTCTGGAAATGCGTGAGGCGACATCTGTTAGGTATTATGTTAATTTATCTTTGTCTGATATTTAAGGAAGAAAATTATTCTCAAATGTTACTTTAATCATCAAGTTTTGATGGCGACAGTACGAGGAAAGGAAACATAATTATTACGGCACAGTTAAAGTACATAATATTACTCATACTCGACTTCAGGGGCTGTAACGAGGAAACGATGCTATACGGAACTTATTAATTAACTTACGAGGTTTCATAATGTACGAAGATTTCTAATAAAGTATCTACTTTCTAACATAATGATAGGATACTTTTAATGTTTAGCTTTGCAAGCGACTTTGAACATATGCCGTTAAGTATACGTATCTAATTTTATCACATTCATTTACATTCGCTAGAATGTTGTCGAGTGAGACTATATGTGGACACAAAGTCCATATTCGCTTAATAATATTACTCAGAATATTACGGCATTTGGCGAGAAGAACCGGCGAAAAGCTAAGACATCATGGAAATTTCATTGAACAGTACTTAATGATTTAGTGAGTTTAGGCCCTGGTAAGGCACTTAATAAAATGATCGTCGAAGAATAGACCACCGGTTCAGAAACTAGCTTTCTAAGAAGCAAGAAATACTACAATTAAGGCCAAGAAGGTTGAACTTAGATTTAAAATACGTCATTAAATTATATGTAAGGTGTATTATCCCAATAAAAACGCACCGTCTATAATACATACGCGCTACGCGATTCCGGTACCCATAGCATTATATAAGTAAGAAATCAGTAGAAATCAGTAAGAAAGAGAAGTAAGAAATCTATGAAAAAATCGTTAAAATTTACACTCACACAGACACGCACGTCTACGACACTATATGAACAGCAGAGCAGTACTGCCAATAAATATTGTCATGGTGTTCGATCGCGTATACGTAACGTGGTTTACCATACTTCAAAGCGAAAAGTCTACATTATTTGGGCAGTCAATAAAAGAGTAAATATTACAATCATTAATATTGACGACCATCAGGCTCAATGGAGCAAATGTTTTTATTTCAAAACTAAGATTAATGTTATGGGTGACCTGCAGAACTCAAAGGTGACTGACTGACTGACATAGTGATCTATCAACGCACAGCCCAAGCCACTGGACGGATCGGGCTGAAATTTGGCATGCAGGTAGATGTTATGACGTTTGCATCCGCTATGAAAGGATTTTGATTAATTCTACCCCAAGGGGATAAAATAGGGGATGAACATTTGTAACTTTGTCAATTTTAAACCGATCAGACTCAGCGTCTACGCGGGTGAAACCGCGGGTCACAGCTAGTACTTTTATATCATTAAGGGAAAAGCTGTTATTTTGTAATTACAAACAGACACTTCAATTTTATCTGTATCTATACCTAGATTCCTTACTGATTGTAAAGGTTATATTCATACTGTGCGTATAACGCGTAGTGTTCCACAATTTACGAGTGCTCACGTCTTTCGTCCGGTTTAATTAAACCTTTCCCGGGTACATTAATATCAATTATGGTAATCTACCCGGAGTGGATCCAACAAGCGACCTTAGAAAGCCCGGATCTTGTGTGTGGTCTAAGTTTAAATTGTTCTTCAAGTTTCGGGTGGTACTCGATAGTTCCTGTTGAAGTTCTAACCATACCTTATAAAAACACTTGTCCTTTACGTAACGTAGTCCTTTAGGTTTTGTGATGTATTTTAGGATTCGGCTTGTTGGTTTCATTCGCAGATGTTGAAAGAGCCGTGGTGGCCTCGGGGTTAGAGCAGTCGCCTCAGCGGGTCCTTTACCAATGAGTTTTTCTAAAAATGTACAGTAATTTCACACCACGTGCTTTACGGTGAAGGAAAACATCGTGAGGAAACTTGCATATTTCTGAGAAGTAATTCAAAGACGTATGTATAGTGCCTGAGACGGCGATAGACTCACCATCTGTCACGTTGGCACTTAATAAAATTCGGTGAAAAGTGGGTGTTGTGATAACAACACCTCTGCCTACCCCTTCAGGGAATACAGGCGTGAGCATATGTATGTATGTATGTTGAAAGACAATTGGGAATTCCGATTCACTTTACAACATTTGCCTCCTTTATGATCGGATTACGGCCAAGTATGTAGGTTTAAGTAGTAGTGTATAAAAATGCCGATAGATGGGGCAAATTACATTGTGAATCACGCTATAGAGATTCTCTACGGTATACGTATATACTTAGACTCGCTGTATAATAAAAAAACTATCATCTCTTTGGTACATCGTATTTTATTTCATACCAAGTACCTACTCGAAGACCAGAGCACTGAGTTTGTTCAATAAGTAACATTTAACGCCCACAAAGCAAAAGCACTCATTATTACTCTTCTTCTAATGCAAATGGACTTTTTTCGCCAAAACTATTATCTTGTTGATGTTTCTGGTAGGAAAGGTTGGTTTTCCGGAAACAGTACAGCAAAGGGTTATTCAAAAAGGGTGTGAAGAGATATTTACAAGGTTAGACAAACAGACAGACAGAAAGGCGGACTGACACAGTTTTTATGTATGTACACTATATAGTCTCCTATACATTTAGAGTCTTGGTGGCCGTGAGATTGAAGCGACGCAAGTTCGAATCTCAGCAGGACTAGTACCAATAAGTGATTTTCACACCACGTGCTTTGCAGTGAAGGAAAACGTCGTGAGGAAACCTGCATTTGTCATTTGAGAAGTATTTCAAAGATGAATGTGTATTACCTGAGATGGCGATAGACTCACCATCTATCACGTTGGCACTTAAGCATCTTCGGTGAAACGTGGGTGTTGTTGTTACGTTACAACACCTCTGTCTACCCCTTCGGCGAATACAGACGTAAGCTCATGCATGTGTATGTACATTTAGTGGAAAGCTGTTAATTTTGAATTAAATATAGTCCAGTCAATTTAAGACAAGAATTAGTTTTATTCGAAGCGACATTGTAAGTGTTAGTCATTAAGGTTCAAAATGGTCACAAGAAAACAAATTAACCAACTGGTTGCATTTGGTTGAACCAACATACGAAACGTTTGTACTTTTAGTAAGTTCCTATTAACAGCGCGTTGTATGTCAACAAATAAACATTGGTAGTGATTGAAATATAGCTTGAATGATGAAGCAATGTTTGACGTAAATATTTACGCAAATACGCTTCTTTACGATGAAAATAGATAAAGCAAACAGCGATACCTATAAAGTTCTACGATCAAAGGGAAAATTAAAAAAACATTCGAAAAAATATATTTCATACAAAACAACCATAGTTATGCTCTTATTGTTTACACTTCAAATGTCATCTATTGTACAGTTCAAACGTCACCGTCGCCCTCACTGAGACCGTACCTCACTACAAACCAGTGGAGGTAAAACCATTGTCGAAATACCTTGAAGAAGAACGGTTACTTTGGGTTCAATATAAATAAAAAGTAACCTAAGGACAGCTCATTTTTTTGAGAATTGTAGCATTGTAGTATTACGTTCCTAATGGAATTACCCTTACCAATTTTTTTATATTAGAAATTTGGTAAATAAGCGTAGAATCTGCGATTCTATGCAGTTACTGCCTGTGATCTATGTCCGCTTGCGCAACGAGCATGCGCTTCATACCATTGCCTTACTTATAAATAATACAATATCTGTGGTACTGTACTATAAGACGAAAGGTTTATGATAAAGGCTACATTACGAACTTAGCCACAGTATCAGGGGCGTGCATTCTATATAAGCAGTACTTAACATTTCTGATGACTGAATACACTCGTGTCGTGTGCGTGTATTTATGATTCTATACCGAAACGTGTGTACCTACGCGCCATATTGATATGTAATTAACCTGCCTACCTACCCTTATTATTGTTTATGCTTCCTCTGAAGATTTTATGCATGCCACTGCACAGTATGACATTTGACTTAAATTAAGCATGAAAAGACGCAGGCTCACATCATGAAAAAGTCTACTAGATTATTTATTTCTTTAGCGTGCATGCTGGGCTGCGTTCTTCAGAAATATAAAAGCTGTCTTTCTGTAAATATTTATTTCGTGCGTTAAGGTATCTTGGGGTCTTTTATGAAGCAATCGCGGTGCCGTTCAACAAACTTTACGTTCCTTTTGAATACGTACAATTATGAGGCTATAACTCGTTGTGAAATTGATTCCGTCGGTTCTGAAATTACTGTAGGCGTAAGTATAACAGTAGCTACAGTTTTATGTAAAGACTTTTATGATGGCAATGAAATGCCGCAAGATTTTAAGAGTTATGTTTCCATTTGCCAAGAAGCTCTGGGTGGAACGAGTAATGTTTTATATAGTACTGTGTAGCATTTAGAGATATCTTGACAAAATCAATCTATGCTGTGCCGTGTATGTGTATGCCGTGGTGGCCTCGGGGTTTGGGCAGTCGCCTGCTACCAGCGGGGACCGAAGTATGAGTTTTTCTAAAAACTTATGTACAGTGATTTCACACCACGTGCTTTATGGTGAAGGAAAACATCGTGAGAAGAAACATGCATATGTCTGAGAAGTAATTCAAAGATGTATATATAGTGCCTGAGACGGCGATGGACTCACCCTCTATCATGTTGGCACTTAATGATTTTCGGTGAAATGTGAGTGTTATTACTACAACATCTCTGCTTACCCCTGCGGGAAGCCTTCTGGAATGGAGTGAGCATATATTTTTTTTAATCTTTGCTTTGTGATATGACTATCGTGCAAACACAATAAGAGGTATTCAAACCTACAAATAACCACATGATATTTTTTAAATTTTTCATGCTGTGTTGCAAATATCAAATACTATGCTCTAGAATGGAATCAGAACGAAATATCTCTTTGCATTAAACATCAGTGAAAGAAAATATAGTGAAATTATAAATACAAGGGAGAAAAACACAAGCCTTTAAATGAACAGAACGAAAACAATGTAACTTAAAAAAAATCATATCAAACAAGTCTCCCGAATTCTCATAATTACATGAACCCTCCGTACGAGACTGCATCACTTTATTAACCCTAAAATGTTTACGTTGAAAATTATTTTACGACAAGAGAGGTGTGTTTAAAAATAGCAAAAAGCGAGGACAGGGGACGGATAAGCGGAAATAAAAAAGCCGTCAGCGTAATGCTGGATGTCAGCTAATAAAGGAAGCGAGAATCAAAGTGCGTACAATGTCGGGAAGAACAGTTTTTATTAATATAGCTAATGTCGGGGCTGTATTGCGCAAAATACGTTTTTGTTTTACGTCGTCGGGGTGAGGGTTATTGTTTGACGTCATGAAAATTTAATTTTTATTATATTATGTTAGGTATTATGTCAGGTCTCGGTGTTTGGGTCTTCTTTTATTACTACATCATGTTTCCATTGTTGTGAATGTAAAGCTGAGTTAGGAAAGACATCGAAGGCCGTTGAATCTATTCAATTCAAGAAGTCAGAAATCTGCGAACAGGAGCCCTACCATGACCTTTTATTGCCATGATAGTTTAACTCTTATTATGAGACAGGTGTATATAACTTGTCTGTCACTGTCACACACAGTGGAAATAAATTGGAATTGAAAAAAAATATATTAAATTTAAGTAGAATAGCAGTAGCGTCAATAAGCGGTGTGACGTTGTATCCAATCGCGTAAGTCACGTGTTTCGCGATTTAAATTTAAAATTATCAATATTGACTTCCCTTACGCTCAATGGAGAAAACGATCAGATGTCTAAAAATCGTCTTCTTAGATTCCTTACTACTTGCAAAGATTATAGATATACTGTGCTATAACTATAGGATGCTCTACATACGTTTAGATTCAAAATAGTTTCATACCTCCCAGACAATTTCATACATACATACATATGCTCACGCCTGTATTCCCCGAAGGGGTAGGCAGAGGTGCTGTAATCACAACACACACTTTTCACCGAAGATGATTAAGTACCAACGTGACAGATGGTAAGTCCATCGCCGTCTCAGACACTTGACATACGTCATTAAATTACTTCTCAGAAATATGCATCCTCACGATGTTTTCCTTCACTGTAAAGTACGTGGTGTGAAATCACTGTACATAATTTTTTTAGAAAAACTCATTGGTACAAGTCCCGCTGGGATTCGACCTTGCGTCGCTTGCGTAGCAGGCGAATGCTCAAACCTCATGGCCACCACGGCTCTCACAATTTCATTGATTTTAATGTATTAAATTATTTAACTATATTAAATTAATTTGCAAATGCAAATGCAAAAAATGCATAAAATGCAAAAATATTCAAGTCATGGATTCTTATACTTAATAATCCATGACTTGATTTTTTTTGCATTCATCATTGCTATCAACATGATCACTGTAAATACAATCATGATATCCAGGAGAAATTAATACAAAAGCCATCATATTCCAAAGAGAAAATTATTGAAGACTATTCTCAAGCATGATGTGAGACATATGAACAAACAAAACGTATCAATATGAAACTTTAAAAGAAAATAGTTGAAAAGAAGCTTAAGTTCCGTATGTGGAATATTTTCTTCGGTTCCCATACAATACGGTTCGACGCTAATACCTCAACTCTATTACTAAGTATTCACGCAAGTACTTACGTCTTCACGGTATTGAAACGTCTTTGATGTGTACTTACCACCACGAGATAGTAGAATGAAGCATTATGTTTGATTTAACACAATATATACGTCTAGGTCGGATTGCGTCCTCGGCGAATCAATTTTGCAGGTTCACTCGAGCGATCTAATTCGATCGGGTTACTTGAAACTTGCGTTCGAGTTAGTTTCACAGTGAGATCGTCGTGGGATCGCGTGGACTTTATTTGTTTCCCGTGTTTGTATGGATCATTGCAAGCGAAATTGACCGTCCGTTTTGAATATTCTTAAATCTTTTCAGAGCCTGTAGCCTTCTCACGCTTCGCTAGTAGAAACGTTTTATATGTACTATAATATATAATATGGAATGACATATGTCACGTGACTGATTTACATATATAATTTCCATACATGTTGTATCGCAATTAGCGCAATTACGAGAGAATGTTAGGTACTTTATCTAGGCCTACTGTTCAGAATGTTATGTGCCACTTAAGGTGCAACCACAAAATGAACATTTGGTGTTATATGACAACATAGATGAAGTGCAGTATAACATAACTTTATATTCTTATCACACACCATCTTAAAAAAACATATCCTACTACCTACTAATATCATAAGCGTGAAAATTTGTCATTATGTATGCATGGATGTATGTTTGTTACTCTGTCACGCAAAAACTACAGGATGGATTTTAATGAAACTTTACAATAATATACGTTATACATCAGAAGAACACATAGGATATAATTTATAAAGATATTGTGCAAATTTTCCAAAATATAAAGGTATGCAAATCCTGCGCAGCGCCAGCCACGAAAACAATAATAATTCACTGAGCGAGAAAAGCCCTGTAGCTCTAGACAAAGTGACATTCCCTTGCACTTGCACTAAAAGAAACGAAAAAAAAATATGTAAATGGCATAAATCAGTCACGTGACATATGTCATTGTCGTACATTTTGTACTTATCGTTTCTACAAGCGAAGCGTGAGCATAATGTTACTCTGTCTACAGGCTCTACCCTCTCAAAGTTAACGTCACGTGATGCCTCTAATATACTTCGAGGAACTTTTTAAAACGATAATGAGCATCCGACTCCTAACCAAATCTGTAATTCATAAAAAAAACCTAACATAATTAAAAAAAGACCTCAACAAAATTTGCATTGAAGTATCAGGTAACCAATTTCCAACGCTCTCGGACGACTTAATATATCAACCCCCCAACGGTAGTAGCATCAAAACTGTCCCTCGTATAATGAAGCATGACATAACCCGTGATGCGCGTTAACGGCACGGCATGGGGCAATGAAGGCCAACCTTGTTAGTGGCCATGCGAGGCGGAACAATTGCATCTTAGCACCGGCACCGGTCCGACCGATGCCATGCGGTGACGGCCTATCTATGTTTACATAACGCACGCTGGCTAATATGCTCCACTGCCTTCCTTTAATTCGGTTCCGTGCATGTCACACTGCAATTTAAACAGGATTTGTATACAGTATTGATAAAGATAAATGTATACCATAATGTTCAATATATATTTTACATCTGTGCATCGTTTAGCTCACTAGAATATAATCGCCTCACTGTTTCCTTGTTTTGTCTATGTAATTTTTTTACCACTTCCAGTTGTCTATGAGCACGCTCTCTCTCTTCTCTTCTTGCCGCCATTACACGTACAACACAATTTTATGTATTAATTTTATCTGGTGGCATATCAATCATATATCGCCCAATATTTTTTTTTGTATCTGTGAAGGCTTGTTAATAACAATCTAAGTATATTGTATTTTCTATTAATGTAATTTGTCTGCAAGACTTCTTAAAAAAAAAAAAAATACATTTAATATTATAAAGTAGAAAGAATTGTATCTTTTTACGTACGAAGAAACTTAATAAATATTGGACCGATTTGCAACGGACAGCAAGTCAAAGTCAAAGTATCTTTATTCGATTAGGCTGTTTACAAAGTACTTTCAAGTCGTCAGAATGACATAGTTATACAGGTTTATACATGCTACCGCCAGGTCTGGACGGTTGCTTTTACTGAAAAGAACAATGGCTATACTCGTACTACCAGAACGGGACCTACGTGGGTGAAACTGCGTTATGAAGTTGTTAGTAAATTCTAAGATATAAAAAAACAGGCAAATCTTATCTCCACGCAAGTCAAGTGTCAGGTTTTGTTACCAGTTCAAATACTCATTAACACATTCACTGCTAACATTTCAACTTCTTCGTAAAATCTCGAACAGTTGGACGCACATACGCGTCGTTAGCAGTGAACGCGTTAATTAATATTATGCATTTTGCCAGAACTGCCTGATCAATACAGGCAATTATATAGGATTGAGCTGAGCAAAGATGTTATTCGAATATGCAACGTAAAGCCTCATAGCCCACAACGTAATACGACAATAATAAATGTATCAAAGCACGTGGTGGCCTCGAGGTTAGAGCAGTCACCTGCGTGACGCAAGTTCGAATCCCAGCGGGGCCTGTACCAATGAGATTTTCTAAAAATAAAACTTATGTACTGTGATTTCACACCACGTGCTTTACGGTGAAGGAAAACAACCTGCATATTTCTGAGAAGTAATTCATAGACGTATGTACAGTGCCTGAGACGGCGATAGACTCACCATCTGTCACGTTGGCACTTAATCAAATTCGGTGAAAAGTGGGTGTTGTGACAACAACACCTCTGCCTACCCCTTCGGGGAATACAGGCGTGAGCATATGTATGTATGTATGTATGTATCATAGCACGTACGGTGCTATCGTAACTCTGGACACAATTTCCAATCCACAAAATTCACTATCCACAGTCGAGATAGGGCTTGCACTACCATAAACATACCTATGTACTAGTATAAACGTCGAAAATCCAACGGTACGCTAGCGTTAACTAATTTTGCACCTCACGCTTCCACGTTTCGGCAGCACATTCTAAAACCACGAAACACTATTAAAGTCCACTTCTATACAACACTATTACAACAAACTAGTATAGTACCGGAGCGCGCCGGTTCAGACCAGTCTAAACCGGTTAAGAGCAGTTCCGTCCGGAAATGTTCCTTACTACTTGTTAATGTAATCGGGTGCCGCAAATCCAATCGGCTCTGGAGCTTAGTGAGAATGGATTTTATAAGGTTTTTTTGTCTGTTAGCCTTAATGTGGGATGCTGATTAGATTTTTAAACTGAATGGTTTTAGTCTGAAAGTCTAATTAGGTACGTTTTGAACTGGGAATAACGTATTCAATTTCATAGTGGAACAATTTCTTGCAATTCGTATTACATTTTTTTTTATAGTAACATTATTGCACAGAACTGACTCTTCATTAATTATGTATGTATTTATTTAACCGACAAGAAAAAGGAAAAGCAAGTATGAACTAAACAATTGCTCAGCCGAAATTCCCCATGGAACCAAGAAATCTTACACTTCTCTATGATACAAAGAACCCCGTTGTTAGGTAAGTTTGCAGTGTAGTTAAGAGTTGAAAACAAAAGTGCGTACAACGGACAATGTGAGGGTGGCAGCCCTGACGCTTTTTCTTCGATTGTCTGTCAAATCTCCCCTCATTAGTCGTGCCACTATAGCTTTTTATTGCATGAACTAGCTTGCCTTGCGGTTTCACCCGCGTAGATTTAATTTCATTCCCGCGGAACACTGCATGTTTTTTTAAATGAAATTTTGATTTACTCCTTGTAATAAGCTATCTGCCAGTGAAAGTACGGTTAAAATCGGTCCAGTCGTTTCAGAAATTACTCGGAACGAATAGACTAGAATAGTCCGACAGTGGATCTTTATGTCTATACCGAACATACTTTCATCTGCATTATGTGAAAATTTTGGGATTACAAACACACATTTCAATTTTATTTATCTATATAGATATAGACTAGCTAACGGCGTAGACTTCATATCATGGAAGCCAATTTTACAAAAATAAAATAATGTAGCCTAAGTTACTCCTTGTAACAACAATCATTTGCTAGTGAAAGTCATGCTAAAATCGGTACAGCCGTTTCAGAGATCACCCGGAACAAAGAGACACGTAAAAAGAAAAATAAAAGCAATTAATTGGAAATTACAAACAGATGCGACTTTATTTATCTGCATATATATAGTTTAGTAGAACTCTTTTAGGGATCTGTCTACGTCATTGACCTCATCTACGGTTGAGAATTTTATAAAGAGCGCTAGGCGATCTTAATCTCTCTTCCAGTTTCTGAACACCCTGTTTACAGTATAATACTCTATAGTATTTCTTATGGATCAGTGGTAGTCTCGGGGTCTGAGCAGTCGCCCGCTGGACAAGCGACGCAAATTCGAATCCCAGTGGGGCCTGCAACATTGAGCTATTCTAAAAACTTTTGTGCAGTGATTTCACACCAATTGCTTTACGGTGAAGGAAAACATCGTGAGGAAACCTTCATATGCCTGAGAAGTAATGTATGTACAGTGCCTGAGTCAGCGATGGACTCACTCTCTGCCATGTTGGCGCTTAATCATATTCGATGAAATCTGAGTGTTGTTGTTACAATGCCTCTGCTTACCCATTCGGGGACCCTTCTGGGATGGCGTGAACATATTTTATTTGTATTTTTATAGTAGGTATTTCTTTATTTATCTTTACAAAATTTTAATTCCAAAATGGAAAATTATTAATCAACCGTCCTACGTACACGATGTAAAATAGCTAACGAAGCACTATTATCATGTAAACTGATTAACATTTTCATAATTTTCGATTAACGCTCTTGTGAGCGTTGAGTGTGCAGGGTTAATAGCGTTCCACTTTAATAAAGCTATCCGCATTCCGGTTCTACCTTGTTAACGCACACATGACTTGCTTGAGTGTGATTAGATTACAAATTTGCCGGTGAAGTGGGCCTTATTACATCACTAGTATTACGGCCGCGACGTTGCCCGCGAGCCTTCTGGGAATTATCGCTTTTTAGAAGTTTCTCATTTTATCTATACATCTTTTATACATACATACTATATACAGATAATTAAAATTGAAGTGTCTGTTTGTAATTACGAAATAACAGCTTATCTAAAAAAGTTGTTACTTAAAAAAAAACTCTCTGTCTGTATGTTCCAGCTAATCTCCGAAACGGCTTGGACTGATTTTAACAGAACTTTCACTGGCAGATAGCTGATGTTACAGGGAGTAACATAGGCTACTATTATTTGAAAAAAAAAAAAAAAACCACAAACTCCGGTCACATATAAAATTAACACCAATACAAATCTGCATTAACGTCAACGCGAATACTTGTGACGGAGATTTTATCAAAACTCGCACTAGGAGCTCATAAAGTCTGCTATTTTCTTGTATACAAAGCTTTCCATTCATAATAATCTGGATGACGGGTTGTCCACTTCCCTCTATGATGGTTGAGGAGGTCAATGGCTGGCATTCACGTCATACTTGTGAACAGGTGCTGCTTGTGGGGGCTGGTCATCTCAAGCTACGCATTTAGTTATAAGTAGATGTACTAGATTTTTTGTTATGTTAATTTTTATCGACATTTGTGCATTGGAACATTGTCCATGAGCTTACGTTTTTTAAATTATTTATTTTGTAATCTTTAAATTGTATAATATTTTTGAAAAGAGTAATTACTGAGTTTCTTGCCAGGTTCTTCTCAGTAAAAGCAACCTTCCGAACCTGGCGGTAGCATGTATAATCCTGTATAATTGTGTCATTCTGACGATTTGAAAGTGCTTTGTAAAAGTCTAATCGAATAAAGATACTTTTGACTTTGACTTTGACTTTAATAATGCTAACCCAGTATAATAAAAAAAAATCCTTTCCTAGGCTGAAAAATTACCCCCAGATCAAAGTAAATCCAAGTAAGCCTTAAGATTATAAAAGTGAAAGCGGAAACGAAACGCAAACACTGAAATACCATTAAGTCACTCGACACGCCGAGGGCGTCAACTTTTAATTTCAGAATAAGCCCGTAATTTTTGCGACGAAAGAAATCCACTTCGCCTGGAATGTAAAGTTACGTTACTTTAAACGTTTAGATTCATAATTTGTGGTTAAGAAATACAAGGTACCAAAGTTTGATGTTTTTCGGCATCTTTTTAAAATATTTGTTCATACATACATACATATGCTCACGCCTGTATTCCCCGAAGGGGTAGGCAGAGGTGTTGTTATCACAACACCCACTTTTCACCGAAGATTAAGTGTCAACGTGACAGATGGTGAGTCCATCGCCGTCTCAGGCACTTTACATGCGTCATTGAATTACTTCTCAGACGTATGCAGGTTTCCTCACGATGTTTTCCTTCACCGTAAAGCACGTGGTGTGAAATCACTGTACATAAGTTTTTTTAGAAGAACTCATTGGTGCAGGCCCCGCTGGGATTCGAACTTGCGTCGCTTGCGTAGCAGGCGACTGCTCAAACCTCGAGGCCACCACGACTCTTTTTAAATATTTGTTCAGTTTATAAATATTCACAATAATGACAAATTGTATTGTAACCTAGACCATTTGTATCTGTCCGGTGTCATCTCTTTGACCACCTTATACGTCATGGCAGAAACCTTTTCCTTAACTTATCTCATGTATGTTAGCCAAATTTCTAAACTTCAAAACGACATTACGTTGACACTAAATAAAAGCAAAATGGAATAAAATTAAGTGACCCTTCTCATAGAATATTTTATTATAGCGTTCAATAGAATAACGTTCTTATTAAAAAAAATTGTCTTGATTTTATACTATGGCACAAATGTACATGACTTTCAAAGTAAACTAACGTAAACAAAACACAGCTTTCGCCATCGCAGTAGGATACTGACTCCCAAACATGACTCCAATCTAATACCGTGACGTAAGCATAAACTGAGAGCAAATGTTACGCCATGCGTTCCTTCTGTGCCAAATATAATAATAATAGAATGACTCGCTTTATTCGAGAATGAGATGTGGAGACGCCAAATCTCATTCTGAACGGCATTTGTTTATGGTAGCGATGCTGTTGTAGTTATCGGGATTTTATCGATAGTTGATTCAGGCGTGATTTAGGTAAGTACATAATATAAAACCTAAATATTTTTCTGATTTTTCCGTGTACTTACTGGACTGAGTACACACTAGTGACTGCACTAGTGTGTACTTAATACATTAAGAGTGGGTGGAGGGGTAATCGTGAATTACCCAATCACCCACCAGTAGGAATGTTCATAGATTTGAATGTTCATAGAAGGCTATAAGTCATACACTAACACTTACACCAATATAATATTCTTCTTTAAGTGTCTCTTAGCTGTTATTATTCAGGATTTACATAAATTACCACCGAATTGAATAGATACTTTTTAAATTTTCTTTTGAGAAAACGAACTTGAAACAGAAGAACAACAAGAAATAAAAAGATTTTAGAATTTTTTTAAGAATGTTACCCAAAAAATAATGAAAAATATGCAATTTTTCATTCAACGAGTTGATTCCCAATTTCGCGCCACATGTCTGCGCGCAAACGATCATTAATCTTGCCAAATGAAAGAGTAAATATTGCCGTCGATACTGGAATCACTACGGATATGAAAAGTTAGTACAGAATAAAAGCTATGATTCAATTTTATGAACTTATTTCGACAACTTGACTTAGCTTAGATGATACTTAGCTGATAGACTTAGCACGACACTATAAAATGTCGCATTTCACTTACCAAAAACCAATAATCGATGCTAAGCGACTCATAAAATTCGAATAAAAGTCACCGCATATAATTTGAATCGGCAAAATCTGCCCACAAATCATCCAATCAAACTTAACGATTCAATTAAAATCGGAAAGGTAGCAGATAGGGAGTTACCAATAAAATCCTTATATCATACCCCAACGTGAGACATAAATAACGTACGGTCGACGAATATTTGAAATATCGACTCGATGTCGGGCTGGGATTTAATCGATAGTCGATAGGGAGGTGAGACCACAAATTACCGCACTCAAAGATCGAGAAAAGACCCCGTAGCACGTCACTAGAGAGTGATACATTATGGGGGATAAAAATATTTTTTCCTGCGTAAAAACCTGTTGCGTTCTATACGTATTTAGGAATCAAGTGGTTTTGCTGCCTCATTCTTTCTTGTAAAGTTAGTATTTGTGAGACAAAGAAGGGTAATGTGCGTGGTTTCCAGTCGTTACTCCAACAAAGCCTAGCGTTTCAAATTTTAATTTGCTACGTTTTCTTCGCGTACCTTTTCTTTCAAAAGTGTTTTCGTTTTGTACGAAACGTTATTTATTACTATTAGAATACATTTGTTTCTGTAGTCATTTGATATTCATCTTTACGTTTCTGAACAAGGGTTCTTAAAGGGTTAGACACATTTATGTGTCTATGTCTACTTTCTCAGTAAAAGCAACCTTCCGAACCTGGCGGTAGCATATATAATCCTATGTAATCGTGTCTTTCTGACGATTTGAAAGTACTTTGTAAAAAGTGTAATCGAATAAAGATATTTTGAATTTTTAATTTTATGTTCGAACGTGTTCGATAATGAAACTAACCATTTCGATGAAAATGTATATTAGATCCGAATTACCAAAAACATAACATACATGAGACAAGTTAAGGAGAAGGTGTCTGTCATGACGTATAGGTAGGTCAAAGAGATGGCACTGGATAGAGACGAATGGAAGAAATTGCATCGGTTTCAAGATCTGACTTTCAAATTTATGATGATGAGTACCAAAAAATATACACGTTCGTTGTAAGAAGTTCGTACTATTCAACATTAAGAATGCTTGCTGCATTAATAACTTTACTAATTTTGTTACTTACAGATAAAATCCATTTATAATGTTCTGTCGATAGATCTGCAATGTATCTAATGATGAACTTACCTGAAACAAAAAAGATTGAATATAATAAAGTATAAGGACGCAAGTAGGTAAGTTTTTTAGTAAATTTTTTTGTGAATTTAGAGTGGATAGGGGCTTGCGGCACACTCCATTGCGCATATCATTCGACTAATGAAGCTAAGCAACCCCGACCCAGGCCAGTAGTTGGATAGATGACCGGCTAACCTTCTGACTCTCGAAGAGCTTACCTCGTTGCCAATTGAATATCTTTAACAATCGTTACATCTGATTTGAAGTCACAAGGCAGTCGGTTCGTGTAAAATTTTGGTTACATCGGAATGGTGTCCCGAATAATTAATTAATTAATTTTATTACTGTAAATACAAAATTAAGGAAAGAAAGGAAAAACAATAAAAGTGGGAGGTTACAACAATGGGGGGTAAAAATATATATAAATTTAGAAAAAAGATATCAAGTCAAAAAAAACCACGGAATTAACCTGCCTATTTTTATATTTTTATATTAGGTTGTATTAACCTGCCTACCCGAAATTGATGAGGTACAATAAAGTCTTGTCTGTGTATTTGTCTTTATATATACAAATGTAATAAAGAGGAAATATTTGTTATGATTGACCTCACATACGAATCAAACGATTAGAAAGAAAAAACCCGTTAGAACCATAAACTTACGGGAATAACATGGGCTATTTTAATCCAGGCAAATTTTAGATCCATGATAACACGCGGGCAAAGCCGCAGACGAAAGCTCGTCTGTTAGTGTAAAGCTAGACACAAATAAGTAAACGTGTAATGTATTAAGCGGTAACTTGTAAACACCAACATCCGCGGTATTTCAATAAACAAAGTTAGCATAATAAATCACGCTAGTGGAGTTCTACAATTTGTCGTTCCGTCCCATTCCGTTTCCGTTGCGATGCACTTCCTTTCGTTCCAGCAATCTTCTCTTTCACTCTAGACTCGGAAATGAAGTTGGGACTATTTTTATGATGACGTGGTTAAATTGTGTTAATCAGTTAAAAGTTTGATGCCGTGGTGGCCGTGAGGTTTTAGCAGTCTCGTGCTACGAAAGCGACACAAGTTCGAATTTCAGCGACCTTTTCTAAAAACTTATGTGCAGTAATTTCACTCCACGTACTTTACGGTGAAGGAAACCTGCATAATATAAGTGAGAAGTAATTCAAAGGCGGATGCATAGTCCCTGAGACGGCGATGGAGTCATCCTCTTTCACATTGGCACTCAATCATATTCAGTGAAATGTGGGCGTTCTTCTAGGATGTAGCGAAACTTTTTGTGCAAACCATCAGGTATGAGCGCTCAGCAAAAATTCGTGCGGCGCCGACCGACAGAGATTCATAAAATTACTACTGCGTATTCATTGTCATCGCTCATAAATCGTGATGGCACCTGTACCATTAAATGAGTATTAAAACTAATTTGCTTCATTATTAAATTCACAAATCAAGGAAACACGAACACGAGATAACATAGCTACAATAACCAGAACAACAATGGCACAAAATTGCAAAACGTCAATTCGAAAGGCACTTGAAAATAATGCAGCAGTATTTGGCGTCCAGTAAATCGTAGCGGAAAATAAGCGGAGAATTTCACATTAACCAATCGCTGGTTATTTTCGACAATCGATTTGTGTCAAGCACGACTCTGGCAGGTAAAAATCGGGCAGGCGTCGCTGCCGGCGCGCCCGTAATCCTATCGGAGCTCCGCACCGCCACAAACATTAAAAAAAGAACGAAAAATGACATTTCCAATTTTCTACTGTTGCTTCCAGGCAAATTCATTTTATTTGTAGGCTCGGATTTTCAGCCGGCGCGCTCCTATCGGCCTCTACTTCACCTAGTTGGCAATATTTCATTCTCATCAAAGGAATTTTCACCCGGGCACACTGTAGGCGACTTTATTAACGAATAATTTGAACTTCCTCCAGAATGAATTTCCTTAAGAAAATTAAAGAATTTTGCCCAGCTTTTTGATTCCACCTTTTCTTTTAGTGGGAAAATATAAAAAATAAATGAGTTGAGTGAGATGGAAGGTTTTTTTCTCTGGACGACGATGTTGGCATTATTTAATATTTTCGCTGAGCAAGGAATGCGATGTAAATGTTCCTTGTAAAGTTTACTAAAGAATTCTAAAATAATTAAGTAGGCAGTTATTCTATGAAAATGGGCTATAATTTTGCACAAGTTAAATATTTTACCAGTCTATTAACGGAACAGGCCTTTACTTAGCTGAAAGCATTATCTGTAGGTAAATTGAAATTTATACATATTGGAATTCTTGCTCTAGTAAGCTTATAATCTATACAGATTAATACAATGGAAGTAACTATCTAATGTAACTATTTATATGATGATGATATGTTTTCCTTCACCGTACAGCATGTGGTGAGAAATCACAGCAAATAAGTTTTAAAAAAAAAACTCATTTATAAATTCAGGCCTTGCTTGGTATTATAAAGAGGTTATTTTTTTATGTGAGTATATTTGTAGCGAATTGGCTCAAAAAGTACAAGACCGATTTGAAAAAATAATTCAGCAATTGATAGTTACATAATCAGCAAAAAATATAGGCCATATGTTATTCCCGTACTCGCACGGGAACGAGAACTACGCAGGTGAAACCGCGTGACGTCCGTTAGTAATACATATAAAAGACACTACATTTAATAGTGAACCAAATAATTTTCAAGGAGGAAAATCCTTAATGAGTTCTCGGAAAATGGAAATAACATGGCGCATTGTGAAAAATGTTTGAAGATCAGTATAAATCATATTGCAACAATGGCATTGGATGCAAGAAAGTTCAGATCGCGTGAACCTGAATGCAAAACCAAAGAGTAATGGGCGAAAGTTGCGCTGCACACACTGGTATGAGGTAATTACCTTACAAATTCTGTGTGGTACCCCTTATTGCTACCCCGGTGTGGATCCTATCATTACAGCAGATTATTACACTAATATCTACCTGTTGTGTGAGTAATTAGTGTTGTTTTATAGTACCTTATTTCGTAATGGTTAAGCATTCAGGAACATACATACATACATATGCTCATGCCTGTATCCCATGGGGGTAGGCCACTGTTTGCCACATGCTACGATCCTTACATACTTCTTTCGCTTCATCCACATTCATGCATCTCTTCATACACTTTCTTCGGTTACGAGTGCTCCGAATATGACCTTATTCAGGAAATGTTAAAAATTCCACGTGTTGTCGTTACCATTGCAAAATTAAGTTAATAATGGCAGTTTCTACGAATATCTGTGAGGTACTGCTATATAAAAAAAAAACACATTGGCGTTTATCCTGGTGTAGCTGTGCCCTGCGGCTTTACCCGCGTAGATTTAACTGTAAAAAGTAAGTAGGTATGCCATTCAAAGATTTTCTTTTCTTAAATAAAAAAGTCAAATTTACTCCTAACATAAACTATAATATATACTTTAACACATTCACTGCTAACATTTCAACTTCTTCGTAAATTCTCTAACAGTTGGACGCACATACGCGTCATTAGCAGTGAACGAGTTAATTTTGAGTTACAAATAGATAATTACATTTTTATGTATCTGAAAAGATATAGGTGTATCGATAAAATCGCTCAGCTTACTGATTTAATGTTTATGACGAATTATTTCTTGCTTACAACCTTTTTGTTATAAGAAGTCATCTTTCACATCCAAAACTGTCACCAATAAAAGTTTGAGCGGTGTAAACAGTTAGCATCAACTTCTGCGCCAGCCATAACATGATTAGATGGAAGTAATTTTATCTGAAATTCTCTCCCACGCGACCGAGGGTAGACATGAATTTTACATGAATCTATCCATGTGTCCCGGTTCTTCATTTATTTCGTAGTCTCCAGTAAAAGTTTGCTCAGTTCATATTTGTTGTGGGACTTGCGAGACATGTTTCGTAAAGTTCATTACTAGTTAATTCCTACGTATTTTATACAGAGATTCTCAAAAGTTTTGAGATTGTTGTCAATATATGCCAAATAAACAGATATATAAATAAAAGTTACTGCTTGTACCTCAGTTACTCCTTATAATATTAGCTATCTGCCAGCAAAGTCCCTTTAAAATCGCAAAACAGACAGAAAGACAAAAAACTATCTTACAGAAGCGACTATTTCCTTCACCGTCACCTTCACATTGCAATGTATTTTGTGAGGTTGGAACTTGCGAAGCTACTACTCTTAACACTAATCCAACATGGCTGCCTTAAAAGTTTTGATTGAAATCCGTATCTCTGCTGTAGTGCTCGCATATAAACCTATTCATCAATAACAATGACATAAAAATGCACAAGATATTTTAAAACATCAAAGCAAAGCCAATATGCATATGTCATCAATCAATTACGGGCATGAGTGATCATTGTACGAGAAAACTGTGAAATCCTTTTATTACGCAAAATCTGTAATATTTCCTGCTTCATATAGGAAACGTATGCAAAGGGTACGTCACGCATCAGTCAATTGAAAGTATGACTGATCCACTCACGAGACACGCCCATGCACTTATGCAGCGTTTGTCAAATGTAGAGCCCTCGGATTATATTATTTTGAAAAGAGCAATTGTTTGATGTTTGACTAAGATAGTCAAACTTTGAGTTCCTTTAAAGAGTAAGAATAAGTTATCAATAGTTGTTACAACAATAATAAAGAAAAAATATTTAATGAGCCGTGGTGGCCGTGGGGTTTGAGCAGTTGCTTGCGCAAACGACGCAAGCTCCAATCCCAATGAGTTTTTCACACCACGTGCTTTATGGTGAAAGAAAAGGTCGCGAGGAAACCTGCATATGTCTGAGAAGTACTTCAAAGACGTATGTATAGTGCCTGACACAGACTCACCGTCTGTCACGTAGACACTTAATCATCTTCGGTGAAATGTGGAGGTTGCACTTCTAATTCAACGCTACGAGTAGAAAAATAAAGAACATAATTCGATAAAAGATGATACACTCGCAAAGGGCAATATGTAATTAATTAATGTTTTTTGGAATTCATTACATTCGAACACATATCCAGCCGTTTGAGAACCCCTGGTCTGTATCAGACTTATTCATTCCAACAGTCTTTAAATGCGAATCGTTAACAACCTAGTAGGTTCCGATTTCATATGTATTCAGGTGGAAATTACAATGGGTGAATAAAATTGTTTACGTATTAAAAACTTGGGTAGCGAGAGCTTTCACAGTTCGCCGGCTCTTCTTCACGGGGTGTCGACTGTGTTCAGACATTTTGTAATTGAGTGCGTCCGTCGGGCGTTTGAAAAACGCGTGAGAACCGTACACAAGGCGTCCGTTTTGTCGTCACATTGTTATAAATTATTCATGTGTTTCTTTGTTTCGATACAATATGCCTTTAAAGTTCTATGCGGAAACACAGAACGGACTGTGTCTCGTAGGTGGAAAACGTTTTCTCAAATAATAGGACTTAAATTTTGTTTTGTGATTGTATAAGGGTTTTAAATGCGGTTCGGTGACTAACACGTATTGTATGAAATATACGGAAATAAATCTTTTCATCGCTTTCTGTGTTAATGTTTTGCTAAACATTGTTTATCATTCGTGGAAATGGAAACAAGAATTTTCATCTCCATTTCTGCTAATTGGAAAACGGACACGTGTCGAAAATCGCCTTACGTTCTGTATGAAAGCTTCCATTCAAGTTGCGAGCGATGATATTGTATCGCCTCGGAACATATCACAGCATGGCGTATTGTTTGTAAATTTAATACGGCTTTGGGTGTACAATTATTAATTTTAACAATATTATTGAATACGGTCTATATTTTCAACGACGAAATTATTTCTTTAGATGGAATATTCGTTTGAATTTATGAAATTGTTGAACATATTTGGATGGGGAGGATTATTTCTTTTGTTTGCAAACATGTACGAATTTGATATAAATAAAAGCAGGTTCACGTCTTTGCAGAAGTTCATGTCTTTGTTCGATTTTCCCATTATAATACATATTTGCGGTAAAATACATTTTGAATTATATTACTAGGAAGCTTACATTCTTGAAATATTAGTACCTTCATTAAATATTACAATACATTTTTGTCGACAGTGTACATTTATACTCGTAATTTTTTGTGTTAACCAGACTTCTTACCGAACCTGTGGTAACGTTGATGAAGTGCCTTACCTCCTTATGATTGAGGGCCCCTACCATGAGCTCTTGTTGCTATGATAGTTGTGCGGCAATGACAGATATATACGCGTCATATTATACTTGTAAAATCAAATAAAAATAATCATGCTCATCCCAAAAGGGACAACAAATCACATTTCATCGAAAATTATAAAGTGCCAACTTGACAGAGGGTGAGTTCATCGCCGTCTCAGGCACGATATGTACGTCTTTGAATACTTCTCAAACATATGCAGGTTTCCTCACGATGTTTTCATTCATCGTAAAGCGCATAGGGTGAAGTAACTGCACGTTTTCAGAAAAACTAATTGGTACATGGCCCGTTGGGGTTGGAACTTGGGTCCGCGCAGACCGTGGGGTCAACACGGTTCTAATAACTTGTGTGTCATAATATCTGTCAAATTATTATGGCAATAAAAGCTTAAAGGTCCCCAAAAACCGAATAAAATAAATCATTTTTATTTTAACTGTATCTTTAAATAGATGCTAAATCATATTTCAATATAAATCTTAATTTCCAGCCCAGTTTAATCCAATTCCCAATGGTATCGTATTTTACCTTCACCCTAAAACAATATTGTTGGAGTGGAAGACGGTGCGCTTGATTGATTCACCGTTGTATCGAATTAGCTCTCTGTGTCTTGCACCATACAATTAGATTTGCATTCACAGGCTTACAATTAGCTGGGAGCTTGGAGTTTGGCAGTTCAATTGACACGCTTGCGGTAAGTCACAGTGTACGTATGGATGCGTTCTTGCTGTAACACCAAATAATTTTACACAAAACGTAATTTGCAAATTACAATCTTAAGAAGAGCCGTGGTGGCCTTGGGGTTTGAGCAGTCGCCCGCTACGCAAGAGACGCAAGTTCGAATCCCAGCGGGTCCTGTACCAATGAGTTTTTCTAAAGACTTATGTGCAGTGATTTCACACCACGTGCTTTACGGTGAAAGAAAACATCGTGAGGGAACCTGAAGGGGAGGGCAGAGAAGATTTTCACCGAAGATTATTAAGTGCCAACATGGCAGAGCCCCCTCTGTCCATCGCCGTCTCAGCCACTATACATACTACACTATACATAGTCTTTGAATTACTTCTGAAACATATGCAGGTTTCCTCACGATGTTTCGCCTTTTTCACCTTAAAGCACGTGATGTGAAATCACTGCTCTTAAGTTTTTTTTTGAAAAGCTTATTGCTTCAAGACCGCTGGGATTCGAACTTGCGTCGCTTGCGTTGCAGGCGACTGCTCTAGCCCCGAGGACACCACGGCTCTCATGACAAATATTGTAAGCCAATACACTACAAACTGACATAAGCGATAAATGACCCCCTAGTACCCATTTAAATTGTCAAATTAACAATTCGCACCTCCTGTACATAGGCATAGCTTTGTCCAACGTTATACGCTAATTAATTGGTAATCCACGTACAAAGCAAATCAATTAAGCCCAATAATTACTGTATTGAAGTTTCGGCTTACATACTATGTATGTGCGCATGCCGTATAACGGAGGAAGCACACAGGTAATTAATTATATGCTTAGATGTGACACAATTAATCCAATTTGTGTATTGTGCGGGGGACCAAATCCATTTGTATTCTTTCATAAAGAATTTGCGGTATGTCTATAATAACTATGTTTTGTGATTATATTTGGTTAGCTATCTGCCAGTGAAAAGCCTGTCTAAATGACCTGTTTCAGAGAATAGCCGGAACAATTTGAAATTCGTTTTTTTTTTTTTCAATTTTAAAAATAGTTTTTTATTGTAAGTACCGTGTATACTTTCATGGGCATTAAATGAAAGCTATTAATTTGGAATTATAAACAGACATTTAAAATTTTATTTATGTGTAAAATTTTCTGATTTTATTCGTGGCATTATTTTTGTTAATGCATATGCCTGTTTATATTTTTATAAAGACGACAAATATTTTTTTTAATTTAAAGTTTATTAAAAACCCGTTTTGAAATACACTATCCAGTAATTTACAAAGTAACTCTCAAGCCCTTGCTTCCATACAGTGTCATTGCGTTTGTATTCTGCCGGGTTGGTCATAAAGGTCACGCCTAATTGGCAATTAATTACAAGTTCCATATCTACCCAGTTTGTAATAATGAAGCAGTCATGCGCACGTTAATTGATGTAGTTAGTACTGCATCGGCTAATTACGTGTTCGCCGGTTATGTCACTGTGGCAGGCTTTGCGAAGAAATACGTGATGGTAATTTATGTACCAAATCATCATCTCCAAGGCCTTAACCCATACATTGTTGTTGTCAGCACTTGATTCAACCCGATGCGGCTGATCACCTGATTTTTATTCGATGCAACTGCTAATTGAACTTCGCAACCCCTTTGACGAGGAAAATCTGTCATCTGGGTTAAACCATATGTAAGTTAAAAAACGGCCGTTCACATAAGAAACATGTTTTGCTATTTATGTAATAGTATGTTTAAAAAAATACTGCATAATTTATCCACAATTACTATTACTTATCTCCCCAACTTCACCTTTCTAAACCGGACCACATTTCAGAGTTCAAGATGGTAATTCAAGTAGAACGAATTCGAGTGCTCTCGTAAATTTATGTACATACATACAACTAAGACTTGTAGGTCACCCTGCACAAATAAATAGGGACGGGATCTTAGGATTTGTATAATGCGAGAGGTCAAAAGACGAGGATTCGGGTCAGTCTGCGGCGGCCACGATGGAAGGTTTTACATACATACATTTAAACAAGTGCGGATGGAATTTTAACGTTGTCTATTTGATATTTTTAGAATACCATGAAGATGTTTTTCAGAGGGGTCTACCATCATTGATTTAAGCTTCATTTTTGTGCTGTAAAATGAAATGTCAAAACTAAGAAGTTATTGATACGTGCTGCTTAAACGATTATAGTTGGCCCCCAGGAAATGAAATTTTTTTGGTTTCCTTTTTGGCTCGTGGATAGTGGCCATTTTACATAAAGTTTTCAAGATATATTACAACTACAAGACCAGGTACATTACAAATAATATCGTACAAATTTTAAATCCAACTACCAAAAATAAAAAACTTAGTTTCAACAACAAATTTCTCAAGTTTGGCAAAAAATGTTTGCCCCAATGTCAAAAATCTTTCACGTATAAAAAAGATTCCATACCCTCTTACCGACCCGAACAAATAAATAATGAAGTCACATGACAAAAAAATTGTGGAAAAGTCGCGAACGCCGTAAAAACAATGCGTATGAGCCACGCTAATGTAACGTGTATTATCATGAATAATAAAAAATACTGTGAGTATCATAAAGTGAAGTTATAGAAGTAATGGGGAAAGCCGGTGGCGACTGGGGTGCGAATATAGCACGGATCACAAGGAAGTATCGTGGAAGAGACTGGTACTTGAAAATTGTTTTTCGCCAAAAAAATTTCTTTGTGATTTTGTGTGTTACTGTTAAGATGATTTTTTTACCAAATATTGTAATTTTTAAATATATTAATAACTAATTACAAGTAGAAAACTTGGCCCAAATCGGTGTCTCTCGGGATCGTGCCAAGAAGGCTGGCAGCATTACCACGTTGAATAGCAATGCTGATTCTCTGAGCGAGAAAAGCCCCAGCATTTTTTATAATTTTTTGATATATTTTCCAATAAAATCGGTACTTGGAGCATCACTATTTTTTTTCTTTTTTTATGTTTGTAACAATATGTAAAAATGAAAGTAACACTCACATTAATATTTTTTGTATATATTCGTATATTTAAAAGCATTATATTTTTTCGACACATACTCTATAAGAAGAAGTCGCTTCCAGCAAACATATTACATAGACCATACATACCTCGGGGAGGCCACGAGTAAATTCAATCTGTAGGCCGCACTCCCAAATCACCTGAACACTCAGCACCTATCCTAAGCACTATGGCTAAATCTCATTTGCTTGAATTCTACTGTGTTTCTGTAGTTATTTATAGTTTTATATTATATGTTTGCTAAAAAACTGAAGAGTTAATTTTTATTTTATTATTTTATTTTCCCTTTCGTAGCATCTGCTTATTTATCTTCTCTTCATTTCTTTCTCTCATCATCTCCCTGACCTTATCCCATACATTGTTGGGGTCGGCACTTGATTCAACCCGAAGTGGCTGATCACTTGATTTTTATACGAAGCGACTGCCCTCTGACCTTCGTAACCCCTTTAACGAGGAAAATCTGTGATCTGGGTTAAACCAGTTGTCAGTCTATTTTAGGACTCCGACTGACCTGTAACGCCAAAGATGATGAATTGCCAACCGGGACCGACGGCTTAACGTGCTCTCCGAGGCACGGAGGGAACTCGTGCGGTCACCCATCCAATTACTGGCTAGGGTTAGGGTTGCTTAACTTCGCTGATCGAATGATATGCGCAATAGCAACTGAGCGACGAGCTCCTCTACATTTCTTTCTCTGTTGTACCTAAAAGTTTGTCTTGAAGAAATCCCTTTATCGATAAGGCCACCTTTTGATTACACGCGTATAGTTTTATACCTTTTTATTTTCTCTATTCACAATGAGTCTATAAAATAGTATTTGTATTGTTTATATAACTATTATTTTCAATTTATTATTTATATAAGTATTGAGGATATTTGATTCATGTAGTGTCAAAAAATTCAGAAAGTACTAAATTAAGCTCTAAACAGCAGAAAATAAAAAAAATTGTATCATTGGTACCCGATAATTTTCATGGCCATCTCTCTATTGTAAACACCCAATAAACGTATGTCTATGTTATTTTAAGAGTTTATTCAACGTAAAAATCTTGGCAATTCTTCAAAATCCACATAAACTTCGCTGAAATGTCTAAGCGTCCAAACTGAATGGTCAGACTGCAGTGCTCAAAATAAGACCATTATTTACTTGCTAATGTAGTGCTGAAAGTTTTGCAATAGATTCTTCTTTGAGCAAAGCCAAAAATCGTGCGCTGTAATATGGGGTCCTCATATAGACACAATACGTCTTGCTTTGTGCCATTCAACGCGAGACGGCCGAGCGTCTGCGGCATACTGATGTGTTACTTTTAAAATTTATTACTGGATCCTTGAATAGTGTTTGCTGTATCGATATTGCAGTCTCCCCGTTTATATTGGAGACAAGTTCTAAAAGATAAAGACGACATTTGTAATGAAGCTATACTGAAGAGTAGCTTTAGCTCTAGCGTAGTCTACTTTGATATAATTTTTAAATTCCATATTTCAAAAGAATCTGGTGTTTGGTACAGCAGTGCTAAGATATTTTCTATGCACAAGATGGCGCGTCACAAAATGGTGCGTGAGGCGTCATTTAAATCTCACAAATATAACATTGTCCTTAAATAGTATAATATGCTCCTCTCTTTTGACAACATGTCTGTTGTCAAAAGAACCTTACTGTTTATAATAAACATTTTTTCAATTCAAAACTATAATGAGTAAATACTTGTCTATATAAATACTACAAGTCTTGAAACAAATATTTGCTAATAGTTTTAGTGTCTGATAATAAGGTCGTGAATCTTGGCAATTAGTAAGGTTACAAAACTCAAACATGGAAACGTCGATATAATCTCTCAAAGTAAGAACATGATGAATGGGATTACATCAGCTTAAATTAGACATTCTCGTTTCACTCCTGACGGTAGTTAGTATCGATAAAAAGCATCGACATCGACATCGACAGCTCTCTATCGACAAAGCGAGCACTATCGCACCGACGTCTGAATAAGAAGTAATGAGTTTTCTTTTACATCGTTCCACCTGACTCCTACTCGCCAACTCCTCGCCGACGACTCGTGGACTTTACTAAACAAGATTAAAATTATTTTTTCTTCTAGCGGTGAACATTGCTTTTATAAAAGGTAACAGCAATTTGTAGTTCGTCTGGGTTATTTTAGTTTTTTTTGCTAAACCTAGTTAAAACCGCTATTTAGTTATAAAAATACATCTGACGACTCATACGATGGAAAAATGAATAAATAAAATGTTGTAGGTTGTATTCGAAATTATTAATCCGAATCATATATTCCACCGCAAACACACAAGTCTGTATCTCCCTGCATTGTTGAGGTTGGCACTTAATTCAACCCAATGTGGCTGATCACCAAATTTTACACAAAGCTACTGCCATTTGACCTTCACAACCCTTATTACGAGGAAAATGTGCTGTCCAGTTGTCAGACTTTCTCAGGCCTCCGACTGGCCTGTAAAGATTGCCAAATATGTTAAATTGGCAACCAGGACCGACGGATTAACCTGCTCTTCAAGAAACTTAGGGAACGGTCACCCATCTACGGGTTTGGGTTAGCGTAGCTTAAATTCGCTGATCGAATGATTTGCGCAATAGCAAATGTGACACGAGTCCTTGGGGAAGGGGTAAGGAAAGGTGTTGTCACAACAACACCACATATCACCAAATATGATAAGTGCGCCATCTCAGGCACTATACATAAGTCCTTGAGTTACTTCTAATACATTTGCAGGTTTCTTCACGGTGCTTTCCTTCACTGTTAAGCACGTTATGTGAAATCATTGTACATATGTTTTTAAAAAAACTCATTGGTTCAGGCCCCACTGGGATTCGAACTTGCGTTGCCGGTGACTGCTGAAACCGCGAGGCCACCACGGCTCTGGCGGGTAAACTATAATTAGAGAACATTTTCAGTATCTACCAATGTTCTGAACATTACATTCTAACACGAGTCAGCAATCCCTTTTCCTCTAATAGTATGCGCATCGTTCGTTGGAGCAGCAAAGTGAATTCAGTTCAATATACCCATAGGTTTCCAGCGTAATGTTGATAATTTAAAATGGCATTATTAAGACTGAGTGGGGCTACATTTTTGCGACGCAGCGTGCAGCGTGGTGTGTGGTTGAAATAGTGAGCTTAGAGCGTTTTTTGAACTATTTGGACAAAAAAGAGTTGTATTCGTGTGAGTTATCATGTTTGTTAGTAAAAAAATACGTATTGAAAGCAAATATTGGCTATCTTGCTAGGCTGGTCATCTCAAGCTAAACAATTATAAGTAGTACTCATTTTAAGTTTTTAAATTTTTTTATCGCATGTTGTGCACTGGAACTGTGTCCATAGGCTTATTTTTTAAAAGAGTAATTACTGAGTTTCTTGCCAGGTTCTTCTCAGTAAAAGCTACTTTCCGAACCTGGCGGTAGCATGTATAATCCTGTGTGATCGTGTCTTTCTGACGATTTGAAAATACTTCGTAAAATGTCTAATCTAATAAAGATATTTTTTAATTTCAATTTGAATTTCCATAACCTTTTTGTTAATAAAATTGTAATTTTAACTATGCATTTTATTATATTTCACACTTTATTTCACTTACACCTGTGTTCTCCGAAGGGATGTGAACTTAAGGCACACAAAATTTTACCAGCTATGTTTAAGTCCAAGAAGGCGCGAGCCTATTGCTATTAGCAAGGCACTAATCCAGACTCCGGGCTGGCACTGGGAAATTACAGATGGAAAATCCCAATAGACTTTGCCCAACTACGATCCCCCGGCGAAATTAGGGCGTTTACCAATGAGGTAGTTGTTCAGTGTTCACCAGCCGTATAATAACTATGCAAGTATAGATGTTGTCAGCTAGTAACTTGCACCATTTCTGTAGTGAGCCAGGGCCACGGCGACACCGCACCGACAACATGCCATTTGTAAACTATTTGTATGCGGACGAGTGTGCCTGGCTCACTTTTCTTACTTCACCATGACGAGCGACCGGCGTCGAGCTTCTATCTCCTACGTCTTCCAACTAAGCGACACCGTGTCACTTTCAAATTGAAACTTAGCACCGCTAGTCGCACCGTGTCATGTATTTATTCCCGTGCTCCAGCGTTAGTTCAGTACAGTCACATTGGTATTTATGCGCTGTTCGGATATCGCGTGCATGCTGGCTGAATTAAATTTTCTCGTGCGATGTTCCCGCCCGTTTGATACGTTGATTGAAAGGTATTTTCGAACGTGACTCTTGCTACAATCGAATATCGAGATAAAAGTTGGAATGAAACAATACTACGACGGCGATCCAATGGTTGCGTCAAAGTTATACTGATTACCGATCAGATAATACCTTTACTGTATTTATAAAATAAACGTGTTTTATTACAATGCAAACGATAGGCTGTAAGGGATAGTTATTTTGGTTTCCTCATAATGTTTTTCTTCATCAAAAACCTCTGCGTGTTACATCACTATATTTAAGTTGTAGAAATACTCAATGACATATACGGCGAGATAGGAAGTTGCGTCGCTTGCATTCAATTCATTCGGCTGCCAAAGCTCTTTTATAGATAACGTCCTACATCTAAATAAATTTCGACGTAATATTATTGAACTTGAGCAAGCATCATCTGAGATCTAGAGCACTACTGTATAAGCGTCACTAAAAGAGACAACCTGAATAAAGTCGCTGTATAAAACCATTGCAGCGTTCGATGCATTTTTATAGTCCGACAGTAAACCGCGAAACGGGTGAGACGAAAACTACAGTAGTGCACTTAAATTCCTCATAAACGATATATCACGTCCTGTTTCGAACATTGTTATTTATGTTTATGCTGTACTTAGAATTTAAATATTCCGATTATTAGGAGCAATAGCATCGGCATACGATTCCTTATTTGAGTATCGACGTCTGGACAAATAGTTTTATTTTGGTAAGCGAGTTTTGCTCTATAAATGTTTCCTTGGACATGTTTCCTGTAGTGGAACAGCAGGCGATCGGATAAGGGTGCATTGGTATTTTATAGACGCAGCTTTTAATTGAGGCAACTGTACTACAGTGATATGAGTTTGCTGTCTATGAAATCAATTCATATTAAAAAAAACTAAATAACGAATGGAGACTTTTTAAAGACATTTTTCTCACAGACTTTTTCACATAGACCATCTGTTACGTTGGCACTTCGGTGAAAACTGAGAATACAGGCGTGAGGTTATAATCATCTGCCTGGCCTTATCCCATACATTGTTGGGGTCGGCGCTTGATTCAACCCGATGTGGCTGATCACTTGATTTTTATACGAAGCCACTTCCAACCCTTTAACGAGGAAAATTTGTGATCTGGGTTAAACCAGTTGTCAGACTATTTTAGGCCTCCGACTGACCTGTAACGCCTGCCAAGGATGATAAATTGGCAAGCGGGACCGACGGCTTAACGTGCTCTCCGAGGCACGGAGAGAACTCGGCGGTCACCCATCCAATTATTGGCTAGAGGTAAGGTTGCTTAACTTCGCTGATCGAATGATATGGGCAATAGCAACTGTGCCACGAGTTACTCAGGCTTGAGCTTATAATAAGAGAAGATTAATTAAAACTTGTCATAAACGTGAACCGAAACACCTCAAATACTAGTTAAACAAAAATGAAAATCACGCATCATGAAATGTATTCATGATGCGTGATTTTGATTTTGATATCACGATTAAAATAAAAATTTACTGCGCTGTTTTCCGAGGATAAAATTTTACTGTCATGTTTGCTTTCGAAGTTTGTTTCTGTACGTTGGCTTTAAGGTCACGATATTACACCGGAATTGTGTAATGATAGTGACAGTAAAAAACTTATTTGGGGTCGCAATGAGCGCTAAATTTTCATAGTTACAAATAGGCGAAAACTATTGGGTTTTGGTTAAGCCTCGATTAATTTACTCCCGACGGAAAATGAGAGGGGAAATACTGTGTATTTGTGTATCTGTCAGAGGCATTAGACCCAAAACGAATGGATCGATTTTGATTTAGTTTGGATATGTTTACTAGAAAAGTTTTGAGATGAAATTTGACATTGCGTGCTTAAAAATATCCCCTCTTTCTTAGATGCTTATTATCAACTAGCTTTGCCCTATTTCACTAGCGTAAATTTTTCTGTAACAAACAGACAGACAGACGGGCAGAGATTAGTTTTTTTACGTCAGTACCGTATATACTTTCATATGCTCATAGAGAAAAGCTGTTATTTTGGAATTGCGAACAGACACTTCAATTTTATTTATCTGTATCGATGTGTAGAAAGACTTTGGACAAAAAACAAGGATAGATAAGCATTTATTGATTAAATATTTTTGTTTATTTATTTTCGAATAGACATTATTTTGGAATGTTGTGTGAATATTCGGTGCCCACGAATCGTATTATTTCAAACGTTACCCCAGGCTTTCATATTGCGCGGTCAGTGATACTTTGACAGGTGTATCGTGTGATAACATGTTTCACATTATATTGTTAAGCTTTAAATTAAGGTTCTTATTAATGTAGATAAATAGATATCGACATAGATTGGTATTTTTAGAACTTAATTATGTCGAACGATACACCTCACGATGTATGTCCTTTCACTTAAAATTATGTTATTTTCAAAGTCCATACATTTTACAGTCCAAGCCGAATCTAAAGATATTTCCAGGAAACACTTCAAGTGCAAAGCTAATAATTGAATAGTTCTCGACAACCACCGGCGTGTAACGCCTCGGCGCAATGTGCACTTAAACTAACTTACTTATGTTTGTCTTCTTGAGGGTGCATAAAGGAAATCTTGGGAGATTTTCACGACACAGAAAATAGAATTATGTATTTAACCATTAAACCAGTTTTGCCTGATAAAGGATATTTATACTGTAAGTGATTATATTTGTGATAAGGGAGCCTGCGATGTATCATTGTCGGATAATCGTTGTAAATAATCATAAAAGTACAGTGCCAATGCTATACTTTTGACAATTAATTAATCTTAATTTGATCTTTGCTTTGACTGGCTACAGGTCAGGACATTCGGAGGCCAAAAATAGTCTGATAACTGGTTTAACTCAGATCACAAATTTTCCTCGTTAAAAGGGTTGCGAAGGTCAGATGGTAGTCGCTTCGTATAAAAATCAGGTGATCAGCCGCATCGGGTTGAATCAAGCGCCGACCCCAACAATGTATGGTCAGGCCAGGGAGATGATATAATAACTACGTGTTTTCAATATATGTCAAAGTCAAAGTCAAAGTCAAAAGTATCTTTATTCGATTAGACTTTTACAAAGCACTTTCAAATCGTCAGAATGACACAATTATACAGGATTATACATGCTACCGCCAGGTTCGGAAGGTTGCTTTTACTGAGAAGAACCTGGCAAGAAACTCAGTAATTACTCTTTTCAAAAATATTATACAATTTAAAGAATACAAAATAAATAATTTAAAAAACGTAAGCTCATGTACAATGTTCCAATGCACAAATGTCGATAAAAATTAACATAACTAAAAATCTAGTACATCTTATAACTAAATGCGTAGCTTGAGATGACCAGCCCCCACAAGCAGCACCTGTTCACAAGTATGACGTGAATGCCAGCCATTGACCTCCTCAACCATCATAGAGGGAAGTGGACAACCCGTCATCCAGACGCCGCCGCAAGCAAAGGCATTTTAGTGAGCCTGACAACTCAAGCCAGTCAAACAAAGATCAAAACTAATAAATATTAAGAATTGTAACATTAGTACAGTGTCCATGAGACTACTTACAATATTTATCTGGTAATACATTATTCCAAGTTTCTTTATCACATATATAATCACTAACTGTATAATAACCCTTTTTAAGTAATACAGATTTTACAGTCTTTTTAAATTTATCAAAGGGTAAATTTACAATACATGTAGGTAACTTATTATAAAAGCGTATACATTGCCCTAAAAATGATCCCTGGACTTTCTGTAAGCGGTGTGTAGGTACTACTATTTTATTTTTGTGCCTTGTGTTGACATTATGTACATCACACTTCTTTTGAAAAGAATTAATATTTTTATGTACAAGTAATACATTTGCTAAAATATACTGCGAAGCCACTGTTAAAATTCCTATTTCTTTAAATTTTTCCTTCAAAGATGCTCTAGATCCTAAGTTATAGATTGATCTTACAGCCCTTTTCTGTAATATAAATATGGTTTCTATATCGGCAGCTTTGCCTCAAAGCAGGATGGCATACGACATAACGCTATGAAAGTAACTAAAATAAACTAAGCGTGCCGTGTCTACATCAGTGAATTGCTTTACTTTCCTAACTGCATATGCTGCTGAGCTGAGTTTCCCCGCTAGACTAGATATATGTGGGCCCCATTGAAGTTTATTATCGAGTGTTACACCTAGAAAAACTACTGACTCCACAATATCCAGTTCTTCACCATTGATCATAATTTTGGTCGGAACAGGTTTGACGTTAGGTAAAGTAAATTTTAAGCATTTTGTTTTTTTTGCGTTCAAAACTAAGTTATTTACAGTGAACCATTTCAATACTTTGTCAAGGGCACTGTTTACATCATCATAATCCGTTTTAGCTCTGTTAACTTCAAACAGGAGTGATGTATCATCAGCGAACAGTACAATATCACAAGTATTCTGAACAAAATGCGGTAAATCATTAATGTATATCAGAAACAGAAAAGGCCCTAATATTGATCCCTGCGGAACGCCCATTAGAACCGGGGACCCGGAAGACTTAACGCCATTTACCTCTACTTTCTGTACCCTCTGACTTAAATATGAATTAATTAAATCGAGTGCAGTACCTTTGACTCCATAGTGTTTTAATTTGAGCAATAATGTCTCATGATGTACGCAATCAAACGCTTTAGATAGGTCACAGAATACACCTATCATATCATGTGATTTCTCCCAAGCCCTATATACATGTTGAAGAAGTGCAACACCGGCATCAGTAGTAGACCGACCTTTGGTGAAGCCATACTGCTCATTGTGTAAAATCTTATTCATGTTGAAATGTAAAACTAACTGATTTAACATGATTTTCTCAAAAATTTTGCTAAGAGCAGGTAAAATTGAAATTGGTCTGTAGTTATTGGGATCATTAATATCACCAGCTTTAAACAATGGTATAACTTTACTGTATTTCATCAAATCGGGAAATTTACCTAATTTAATACAATTGTTAAAAATTTCAGCTAGACTTGGAGCTATTATATCTATTATATCTTGTAATACTTTTAGTGATATATCCCACAGGTCACCCGTTTTTTTTAAATTTAAACTTTTAAACTTTTAAATTAATGACTTTTATGTTAATGACGAATGATAAGCTATGTATCAAATTTGATTATTATCGTACTCTGTTTAAATTAATATACCCGTCAAATTACACTTTAATGTAATCAATCAACGTTCCAGTGTATGCTATTAGAGGAAGCAGAATGTTCGCACCACATCTAATGTTCGGGAAGTTTAGCGATCTTACACATAGTTTGTTATGCTGAAGTCTATATTATTACTTCATTGGTATTCATATTAGATTTATTTGTGTAAACTTCGTCATTACCAATACGTTTTTACAGCAAAGGCGACTGACTGACATAGTGATCTATCAACGCACAGCCCAAACCTCTGGACGGATCGAGCTGAAATTTGGCATGCAAATAGATGTTATGACGTAAGCATCCGCTAAGAAGGATTTTGATTAATTCTACCTCCAAGGGGATAAAATAGGGGATGAAAGTTTAGCCTTTTTTTATGGATTGGTATTGATATGGTATGCTGACGCGGGTGAAACCGCAGGGCACAGCTAGTATATTATAATGAGGGAAGTAAGTAGCGGTGTGATATGTAATTGATAATTCAGTCGATCACTCGAGTGTCCTTGGGCATGAAAAAAAGCAAATGAAGCTATCGAGTTGCAAATACAACTCGAGTTACTAAGTTAAGATTACATACATACATATGCTCACGCCTCTATTCCCCGAAGGGGTAGGCAGAGGTATTATAATCACAACACCCACCGAATTTGATTAAGTGCCAACGTGACAGATGGTGAGTCTATCGCCGTCTCAGGCACTATACATACGTCTTTGAATTACTTCTCAGACATATGCAGGTTTCCTCACGATGTTTTCCTTCACCGTAAAGCACGTGGTGTGAAATCACTGTACGTAAGTTTTTTAGAAAAACTCATTGGTACAGGCCCCGCTGGGATTCGAACTTGCGTCGCTTGCGTAGCAGGCGACTGCTCTAACCCCGAGGCCACCACGGCTCTTAAGTTAAGATTAATTTATATAATTCCAGAAGCAAAGTACATATTTTTTAAAAGTAATCACCGTCATCGCTGTTATAAAATCACTAGTCAACACAAAAGAAATTCGCCATGCAAACGAAATTCCGACAACAATACCCACAAACAACTATGCGCCGAAATAAATATTTGTTCCTAGTATTCTGTCAGAGGTAAAAACAAACTAAATTCATCAGTTTTGCATATAGCGAATATCGGAAATCACCCGACGGACGAGTTTATTGAACGGAATTGAACCGGCGTCCCTATGAATCGGGAGTAAATTAATAATCATATTACTTTTTCAACGGAATGCAAATATTTGATGATTGCGCTGTGGCGAGTGTTGAGGGCCGATACTGCGAGCCTTTGGTGTACACTCGCCGACTGGAAGAGACTTATTTACTCTATTAAATTGGATGGAAACTTTATTCGTATTAGATGAATGGAGTTTGTATGTGCCTGCTTATAGAAAATTTAAATATTTGTTAACATGGTTAACAGTCAGGTTAATAATAATTGGAAGTTTATTTTTTTGAGTCTAGTCCTATATTATAATTGTTTTTGAATGCTTAAGTACTTAGAAATAATAATTAAAATAGCCATAATCCAATATTTCCTCAATGTAGATTTATGTGTAAACTGTAATGTTATTGTATAGAATTATATACATGATGTGTTTACTTATAATTAGTTGTGCATTAAGATAATTATAAACAAAATGTATCATATAAACATGTAAAGATGTAACAACTGTTAGTAAACCTATTAAATAAATAAATAAATAAAAATTACAATTTCTCTCTCTCAGCTACATGTGACTTGAATATAACCTCGAAATGTGGATGTACCATAAGTACACCTCTGTTTACTATTTGAGGGTACTGGCGTGAGCATACGAAAGTTCTATTGGTAGTTATTTTGGATTCCTTTCGTCCAACTTTCAGGTATCAATATCATTTCTGTAGATCTTGTGATTTGAAAGCACGAAATATTTTAGCGACTTGCATTAATTCATGTAAATGTTTTACCATTGCCTCTTCTAGTCTAACCAAACAAACGTTACGTGATGTATCTGCATCCGAGCAGAATAAGTAGAGTTCTAAAATATTGAAACTTGGATATTTTCTCATTGTTGTGCGAAAGTTACCTTTGATATTGTTATAATGTTACGCTTTATTCTTTTCAATTTACGAATGAGTGATTTCAATTGTGGTGAAATTACGGTGAACGTAAGAAATGATTATTTATGTCACAGCACCACTAAAAGTGATTAGGGTGTAGGATGGCCAATGGCGCCACTGTCACATTTCCAGCGTTGGCGGCCATTGCATTTTATATTATCTACACTACTATTATAAAGAGGAAAGATTTGTATTTTTGTGTGTAAGTTTGTAATGAATGAACGCAAAAGTACTGTGCCGATTTCAAAAATCATTTGGCCATTGGCAAGCTACATCATCAGCGAGTAACATAGGCGATCTTAATACTTCATTGGTATATTAGCTTTATTTGTGTTAACCTTGTCCTTACCATCACGTTTTTTTACGATATATATAATAAAGATCAAAGATTTGTATGTATGTATGTGAAGAATTGGCTCAAAAAGTACTGGTCTAGTTTTAAAATTCTTTCATCATTTCAATGCTACATTATCACTGATTAATATAGGCTATATTTTATCCCCGTACTCCCACGGGAACGAGAACTACGCGGGTGAAAGCGCATGACGTCCACGAGTTTCAAATAAAGCAGGATCAATGACCAAATTCCACCCACTAAGATATTAAATAAGTATGCGACCCACTTGATGGTAAGTGATTATAGTATCTTAAATAAACTTTTAAGTATAGTGCAGGCCTGTAAAGCTCTGGAAAATAGTAGTTTGGGCCCTGGTAAGGCACCCATGAAAGTCGAAAATTCTACCACCGGTCCGGAAACTAACATTTTGAGAAGAACCGGCATGAAACTCAGGCACGCTGCATGTTAATTTCATCAAAAAAATTATAATATTTTAATTAGGTATTTACTCTACCTGGAGAACCACATACAGTAATCGTATAAGAACTATGTTGTTGAGTTTCTCATATTTCCTTCAACGACACAGCTTACACATAATCACCCACTATAATATTAATCAATCACGGCGAGTTAACACAAAAACACCCCCGGAGGTGTGCGGGTGCGCGCCGTGTGAATTGCACTAAATTATTCCCGCGGGCCGCCGCGGGCCGTATAATGAATTTTTAATCAAATTACAACACCCCGTGAGAAATTTCACAGATAAATCTTGGCAGTTATCCTGCCGTTTTTATGATATACAGTCGTTCGGATGGAATTAGATATCTTGGTGTATACGATTTACTGGACAATCTAAAGTTACCAGTGTATTTAACTTATGCGAGCAGTGAGAACAAAATGTATTATTAGAACGTTTACATTCGATCTAGCTGTGCCTCGCGATGTCACCCGCGTTAGCATACCCTAAGCTTTTATTTAAAGTAGCCTAAACTTTCATCCCCTATTTTATCCCCTTGGGGATAGAATTAATCGAAATCCTTTCTTAGCGGATGCCTACATCACAACGTCTACCTGCATGCCAAATGTCAGCCCGATCCGTCCAGTGGTTTGGGCTGTGCGTTGATAGATCACTATGTCAGTCAGTCAGTCACCTTTGAGTTATATATATATTTAGATTAATGTTTTGATTTCTTATTATGTCAAGAAGTTATATTAATTAAATGAAAGGGACCCCCTATCGTCTATCCTATGGCATTTATATTTTAAAATAAATGTATTTGATATGTCTAACGCCCATTTAGGATAAAATAAAAATCAATTCTTTTGACCCGAATATATCAGTTTTTTGACCTTAAATTGCCATTCCTATTTTGTTTTGGTAATGTCAAACGAACAACTCATGAAAGTATGCCCCTGGAATCAAATAACCGCAGGAACACAACAAGAGCTACGCTTTCTAACATATTTAGCTTCTAAGACTTCTCTTTTTACATGGAGCCCAAAAGCTTTTTGTAGCAAAAAACCCAGTATGTTATGTCGTTACCCATCCTAAGTTCAAAGACTGAAGGAGAATAGACATAGGAAAACGAGAAAGCTATATTCAATGTAATATGTATGAGACAACCAAGTGAGTTTGCCATTTTGGAAAAATATTAAGCAAATAAAAAGCGAAGCGAGCACGGTATTTGCTCAGTTGGAGCCAGGGAGCTCCATCGAGTTTCAAACCTCTCTACTGTTTAGACTTATTTCATATGTGGTTTTATTTCACGGAACCCAAATTAAAAAATAAAATAAAATTAGCCTAAGATATTTACTTTAAAATCTACTATCTGACATTTAAAGTCCCGTTAAAATCGGTACAGCCGTTTTAGAGATAAGCTTGAACAAACAGACAGCCAGACAGACGGAGGGAGAAAAAATTGTGTTTTGATAGAGACAGCATACTTTCATAAATGTATTTAGTGGGGATAACTTCTCGTGTGATTAAAAAATATAATTACAACAGCATTCAAAGCCAGCGCTCAAAACATGTGACGGCAGCTTTTACTGTAAAAAAATATCAGTACAGACAGTTATGCTCTCTAGAACGTAATTACAACAAATACACGTTTTGAACGAACATGAACCCGACATTTCAAAGAGCAGGTAGCTTTGGCAAAGCATTTAGTAAGACATAAAGAAGAAACATAAATATCTATATACAAAGCGTAATCTCTACATCCAAACGTTCTAATTCGCACATAACACCTCCTTAACGCTATGTTATTCAGTGAAATCCCTAACAAATCCGATTTAAGTGATAATATCCTTGAACCCTTCCGTTATTAACCCTTAACCGGTTGTTTCGTGGCCGTATCCAAACAGGGCTAAAGCAAACGTTGTCAGATTGGAATGTTCTGACAAATACTATGTAATGGGGTGGTGAGCTTCAAGAAATTGTTCACGTATAACTGAGTCGTGATTATTACAATGTGGTTTAGGTTTTTTTAATTATTACTCTTAAATATTAAATAATTACGAGGCTAGAATGTGGAGCTACAAGTCAAAAGAAGCTCGTTGCTCAGTCAAAGTCAAAAATATCTTTATTCGATTAGACTTTTTACAACGTACTTTGAAATCGTCAGAATGAGATAATTATACAGGATTATACATGATACCGCCAGGTTCGGAAGGTTGCTTTTACTGAGAAGAACCTGGCAAGAAACATAGTAATTACTCTTCTCAGTTACTATTATATCATTCGATCAGCGACGTTAAGCAACCCTAACCCTAGCGAGTAATTGGATGGGTGGCCTTCCGAGTTCTAAAGAGTTATCTTCTTTCTATAAAAAATAATAATTAATTCGCAACCTTTAACCTAATTAATGAGGTTGAAAGTTATTGAAACTAAAAACGTAATCCAGAGGCAGCATTTTTTTACCAGATTACGCGTATGTTCAATTCAGTTTTGATGATGATTTTTATGAAATACATAGTTTGTTTTTTAGTGGCTTCCCTGATATCTTAGCACCTACGTACTGCCTATGTTTCGCAATAGAACTTATCTCCACCTAACACCAAATAGCTGTAGGATCGTAGCTGAAAAATTTATAAAAAAAATCCTCGCCTCGGTCCAATCGCCATTTTACGATGCCGTAAACGCGGTCGTTATAAAGGTCACTTGATGGTCTTCTTGTGAGATTTCAGTTCATGTGTTAGATAACATTTTGCCGGTTGTAATACTAAAATAAAAATAACCGTAAAATGCCCGGGGTGTACCGAAATCACGAAATGGGCTCTATAAAATAATGTAGTGGTCGTGGAAGATTTTCACTAATCGATTATAGGCGTACAAGCTTAAAAGGGTGTGTAAAAGGCGGCGTTTTTCTTTATTTTATGAAACTGCTGTTTCTTTACATTGTTCTTGAATTGAGTTTCTTGCCGGTTCTTCTCAGAAGGTTAGTTTCCGAGCCGGTGGTAAATTCCTCAAAATTCATAAGGTAAGGCATACCAGGGCCTAAAATTAATAAATCATTTTCATTGCAACTGCTTTTTATAACTTAACTAGCTGTGTGTTTTACCCGCGTAGTCTTGTCTCATCCCGATCGATTTAAAAATAACAAATTTTCTTCCTCTTTTTTATCTCCTTGGGGGTATAATTAATCAAATATCCTTTCTTAGCGGATGCCTACGTCTAATTTAATATGTAAAAATAGACAATTTAATATGTGATATTGATATACTATGTCAGTCAGTCAGTCAGTCAACTTTGAGTTATATATATTTAGATTGCAAGGATGTTCACATATAAAATTCTCTATTTTTACATATTAAATTAGATGGACTGACTAACTGACTGACTTATAAACCGCATAAACAGTGATAAGTCTACTGAGAAAGGGTTTTTTTTTAATTTCACTATTTAAACGATAAAATAAGCGGTTGTTTGTTTAACTAAGCTATTTATTAGAAAATCATTAGAGCGAAAATGTATTAGTAAGACTTTATATTTAATTTTTAATCCCACAAAAAATGGGGGAAAAAAGTCGAGTGTTAACATTAATTAATGATTCCATATTACTTGAAAGTTTTCCAGTATGATTCGCTCGGTGTATTATATTCTTGGAAGTATGCGATCTTGTTTGCTAATTGCGTTATCTGATACAAGCGGATCAATGTTGATTAAATTACTTGAAGCCTGAGGCATTTAACACAAACTTGTGAAATTATCTCGTTGTTGGATTATCCTATAAGGAATCAAAAGATATATTTAGATTATAATTTTTTTTGTTCCAAAACCTGATTGATATAAAATCTATAAACAAGTATAAGCAATCTTCAACAAATCATGGCTTAAACGAAACCTATGCTAATCTCGGTCTAAAACTTGTGGGTCCATTTTGTAATGGTTTTCGCCCATTAATTATATTATTATTACAAACTTATAATAACAAATTAAGTTTAAAATGACATTTGCAGTTTAAATTAAGTCTACGCGGGTGAAATCGCTGGGCATAGCTAGTACACAACATTAGAACGTTTAACACACGATTGAGGCAAACCAAACATCTTTAAAAAAAAAAGATTGCATCATAAAATCTGTGCCCATAAAATACGCTCCGAGCCTCGAGCGATACGCAGCGAGGCGTGACCTCGCATCAAACCGGCGGATTTGAACCAAACCTTCCAATCCTAACGCAAACGTTTGCCTAAGTTTCGCACTCAAAAGAATACGCTATATTGGTGTTTGCCAACGATGATATAGGATGTTTGAACCGCGACCGACCAAAGGTTAATAACCGTGCAGTTTTCATACGCTGTGCTATACTTGGCATCTCATACTTTCGAGGTTCGTGTTGATTTCCGTTTCATTTAATTTTAAATTTGAGCCGTGGTGGCCTTGAGGTTTGAGCAGTCGCCTGCTACGCAAGCGAAGCAAGTTCGAATCCCAGCGGAGCCTGTACCAATGAGTTTTTCTAAAAATACTTATGTGCAGTGATTTCACACCACGTGCTTTACGGTGAAGGAAAACATCGTGAGGAATCCTGCATATTTCTGTGAAGTAATTCTATGACGTATGTAAAGTGTCTGAGACGGCGATAGACTCCCATCTGTCACGTTGGCACTTAATCAAATTCGGTGAAAAGTGGGTGTCCCCTTCGGGGAATACAGGCGAGAGCATATGTTAATTCTAAAAGGTTTGTGTATATGTTATCCGTACTTAATATATCATGCTGAAGAGTTGAATGCTGGTCCGGTTTGAAGTCCGACTTTTCAGTGTTAGATAGACCATTTGACGAGGAAGGCTATAGGCTATATATCATCACGCTAAAACCACTCGCGGGTAAAAGTTAGCGTTGGCTCAAAGTAACTATTCCAAGCGAACGAAGCTGCGAGCAGAAGCTATCTATACATATATAAACACTTATACTTACTACTTACTGATAAATAAAATTGAAGAGTCAGTACAGACATACAAAAACAAATTTTCGAAATAAATATCTTTTTGTCTATCTAGACCGACTTCAACGGGACTTTCAATGGCAGATACCTGCTGTTTCAAGGAGTAACGTAGGCTACTTTTATTTCGAAAAGAGAATTTAGTACCGCGGGAAATGAAATTAATTCTACGCGGGTGAAACCGCGGGGCGCAGCTAGTAATAGATATTTGAAAAAAAATCTTTTCATTTCCCTGTATTGTTTGATTTATTTTGTTTATAACTTTTGAATTATTGCAACACTCGGTAAACAAAACGCATAACATGTCGGTTGTAGAACCGCCAGCAATTTTCTACCTCAAATGACTACAAATCCCAGAACGTATGAACATAATTAAGTCCCTTATATACTCGAAACACGTAATTATGCCCACGTTTCTGAGAACTAAATACGTAGGAAACACAATTTACCTTGATACATCAAAGCTGTGTATCACACGAAATATTCCCTATTCACTTGGCTTGATCTCACCTCGCCGCAGATTTCAGATACATATTATAATGTAACATCGCTAGATGTATTCTCTGGTATTTCACATTCATATCTGCAGAATAAACTTTCGAATTTTGATTTTATAACGTTTCGCGCGTTTCATCGATGGTTGTATATGAAATTAAGTGAATGTTCATGTAAATTATTGCAGCAATGGATTCTCGACAGACGAGATTCTTGAATATGCTTAGCATCACAATTTTCGACTTATTGTTTTATTTTTACTTTTCAATAAGCTTGAAATTTTCTTCTTATTTGAAATAGGGTTTACCAAGATTTAAAATAAAGAACTCGACGCAAAGAGACTCGTCGTAGTGGGAATCGATGACATGTGCGTAATTCCAAAATATACTAGTTTACTAATATTTACTGGGTGTGCCCGGAAAACGTTGTAATGCCATATATTTCAATCATTTAGGGGTATGAAAATTAGTTGTTGGCAGATTCTCAGACCTACCCGATATGCACACAAAATTTCATACAAATCGGTAATGCCGTTTCGGGGGAGTTTGGTGACAAACGTGACTCGAGAATATTCTATATTTAATTAAAAGTGTTTGTAACTAAGTCGTCCAAGCGGCTTTCTTTATGTTTGTTTTAATGAATACTCAGAGAATAGTATATATTAATATATATTATATAATAATATATATTATGGCAAAACAACGTTTGCCGGGCACAGTCAGTGAATAATAAAAAATAAATTAAGTCTTAAAGATTTAACTCGTTGCTCCATAAAACTGTATTACGTTCAAGCAAACAAACTCATATCTCAGTATAGATTTTCATTCGCATTTTGAACGGGAATACAGATTTCCTTTACTCGACAAGCAACACTCGTGACCCCAATGAGACATAGAATGAAACATGTTTACACAAGGCGATCCGACGCGTCGATAGCTAGCCTCGCCAGATATTAAATGTTTGCATACGAACGTTCGGTAGGTGAACGCAAACAATACGTCGTAAGCACAAGCCTGAATTTTCGACCATCGCTTAATCTGTAGGCAGCTTTCCTTTAAACTGTTTATCTGATGACGTATTTGAGTTCGGTATGTACTGATGCGTATATCTATCATTTTCGCACAGCTGAACTATAATTGCAAATAATATCGCACACTCAGAATGATCTACTCAAAGTTTTGATGAAAAAATCTTAACAAATTGCACAAGCTAAACTTTACTATAAAAAATATATAATCACTCAGCCACCATCTCACCTAGTTTCTTAAAAAAAAACAGTACGTCATCGTACAAACTATTGCCAATTTATCATCATTGGCAATCGTTACAGGTCAGTCGGAGGCCTAAAATAGTCTGACAACTGGTTTAACCCAGATCACAGATTTTCCTCGATAAAGGGGTTGCGAAGGTCAGATGGCAGTCGCTTCGTATAAAAATCAGGTGATCAGCCACATCGGGTTGAATTAAGTACCGACCCCAACAATGTATGGGATAAGGCCAGGGTGATGATGATCGTACAAACTATCCGCAGATAACGACGACATGACATCCAACACAAATACTGCTTAGTATAACAAAACAGGGCAAATAGAGATGAACTACAAATTTAAGCATCACTTAACATTGATAATTGATAGATCCTCTATTAATATTGACTCACTACAAGCATAACGCGCATTGGCTTGCAAAACGTCTGCTCCAGTTAGCGTTACCATGAAAGTTTCAATAATTTTCCACCCCGTTCAATTAACTCAGCCTGACGGTATAGTGTGTACATTGCAAAGTTACTTTTAAAGTTAAATTGTGTGTGATTTAAACCAACTACCTATTTAATATGCATATAAGATCTATGCAAATAATTGAGAGCCGTGATGGCCTCGGGGTTAGAGCAGTCGCCTGCTACGCAAGCGACGCAAGTTCGAATCCCAGCGGGGCCTGTACTAATGAGTTTTTCTAAAAAACTTACGTATAGTTATTTCACACCACGTGCTTTACGGTGAAGGAAAACATCGCGAGGAAACCTGCATATGTCTGAGAAGTAATTCAAAGACGTATGTATAGTGCCTGAGACGGCGATAGACTCACCATCTGTCTCGTTGGCACTTAATCAAATTCGGTGAAAAGTGTGTGTTGTGATTATAACACCTCTGGCTACCCCTTCGGGGAACACAGGCGTGAGCATGTGTATATAATGTCTATGCAAATAATTATAACGAGAAACGACTGCAACTTCTGCTTGTGATTAATTGCTTCAAAACTACTATTCCGACATAAAAGAAAAAAATATCAAAAAAGTAAAGCCTTCAAAAAGAGAAAAATATACATTTTGTGAAATAAATTACTTACTCTTAAATTATATTTAGTATTGCAAGTATTTTTTTTTAAATCGTGTTAAATATACTTAGCTACCTCTTCGGGGAATATAGGCGTGAGCATGTGTATGAAGTGTTTATTTATAATTCCTGATTTCCATACAAAGTATTAAAGTATATTTACGGTACTTCCATACCAAATACTTTTTTTTATTTGCTCTGTGTTTCTGTTTTGAGCCATCCATGAAATTAAGAGATACATCTAGTATATAATGAACTCAAATTTATATGACTGGTTTTAAAACTATTTCACAAATATTTAGAACAAGCTGTGCCCGCTATTTCAACCGCGACTTAATTTCATGATAGCGAGCGGAACCCTAATTTTTAAAAGTAGTTTAAGTAACTCTTTGTAACATTAGCTATCTGCCAGTCAAGTCCCGTTAAAATAGCCCCAGTTATTTCGGAGATTAGCCGAAACAAACAGACAGACAGACAGACGGAGAAAAAAAATATAAATTGGTTTTTCTATCTCAGTAGCGTGTAAACTTTCATTTGCATTTCGTGAAAAGTTGTCATTTTGGAATTACAAACAGACACTTCTATTTTATATATCTGTATGTATAGATAGGCTTTCAGGGTTAACGACCATAGACTATTTAATATATAAAACGAGGTGAAACCTTTGAAAGAAGTGAATTCACACACACTTGGAGTTTTCAAACTCTAATGGTATTTATTGTTGGCTTAAAAACTTCTGTTACGATATGTTTTGTTATTTATATAGAACATATTAAAATTTTCATCCCAAACATATTTCGGGCAACGGTTCAAATATTTTGTTCGGGGAAATGGGAATTCGTGTTTGTTTAATGCTTTGTATCTAGCTTATATCATTCTATTTGCTTCCGCTGGAATGTGTTCGCGATTCTGTTTTATTCGCAGAAATATTTTGATGGATTATGAGAAATAAAATAAAAGTTTTATTACGATAATTTTAGATCAGTTTATTACGATGTTGCACACAGGGCGATAAAAGTAGAAAAGGGAGGATACAAGTTTTGACACTACAAACGTCAATGCCCTAAACACTGACAGCTGTCAGTCATTGTCAGATGACATTATGTGTTTGCATACTTAATTAATAACAGACGTAGTCTGTGGTTTACCAATAAACCAACATATTTGAATTTGGTATTTTCAAAGTTTTTCAAAACAATAAATATCACGTATATATCTACATGTGTAAAGGCAAGTAGTCGCCTGCCATGCATGCCCTCATGCATGCTGCAACTTCCTGAGACGATTTTCACACTACCACACATCACGCTGCATATTGCTTGTCGACACTATAGCGAACGCATGTGTTGGACTATTTATGTCTTCTGCTGCATACATATGCTCACGTCTGTATTCACCGAAGGGGTAGGAAGTAGTGATGTAATAACAACACCCACATGTCACCAAATACGATAAAGTACCAAGTTGACAGATGTTGAGTCCATCGCCGTCTCAGGCATTATATACACGTCTTTGAATTACTTCTCAGCCATATGTAGGTTTCCTCACGATGTTCTCCTTCACCGCAAAGCACGTGGTGTGAAATCAGTGCACATAAGTTTTTAAAAAACCTCACTGGTACACACATTGCTGGGTATCGAACTTGCATCGCTTGAGTTGCAGGTGACTACTTAAACACCACGGCCACCACGGCTTTAATAGTTTTATGACAAAGAAATTCAGAGATGAATAAAATCGAATATCTTTCACGCTGGTCTATTCTTCAGTAAAAAGTGAGCGTTGTAACACCTTAGCTTACTTCTTCGAGGTTAAATACCCTTCTGGGAAGACATGAGCATGTATGCTATCAAGGGAACCTAGCAGATAGTACTGTATCTAAGCAGCAACGATGCAGCTGTAACTATTATGTTTGAAACAAAGCTCGCATGGAGACAATCTAGATTTGTCCTCGAATGCAAGTCATTGTACCCATTGACCTCACGTGATGCACTTTGAGACGTACTCTGGGATACTGGAGCCGAGCTTACTGTTTTGTTATATACTCTACAGTTGTTGAGCTACTTGTATATACAAACAAGTTTGTACAAAGAATCTCACACGCTCTATTTAATGAATATAATAAGCATTAAGTATTCCCCGAAGGGGTAGCCAGAGGTGTTGTAATCACAACACCCACTTTTCACCGAAGATGATTAAGTGCCAACGTGACAGATGGTGAGTCCAACGCCGTCTTAGACACTTTATATACGTCATTGAATTACTTCTCAGACATATGCAGGTATCCTCACGATGTTTTCCTTCACCGTAAAGCACGTGGTGTGAAATCCGTGTACATAACTTTTTTAGAAAAACTCATTGGTACAGGCCCCGCTGGGATTCGAACTTGCGTCACTTGCGTAGCAGGCGACTGCTCAACCCTCAAGGCCACCACGGCTCGTTAAGATTCATTAAGTTATCGTGTCGATGACAAATATTTTGTGAAATAAGAATGTTGTAGCAAAATACTTTGCTATTGTAACTAATTAGATTTATTTTTCCTGAATACAGACATGACGTTAATGACGTAAATTCTCAATATAATAAAGGTTGTATTGGCAAAACCGGCACGTGGGTTATCAACCTCAATGAAGTTACTGCACTGTGAGTTGTACCTGTAAAGATAATACCTCTATGAGGAGTGCCGTGGCGTGTGCATCCGGGAAGCACGGTAACTAACTAGGAGAGCCGGATATATGGTAGTGGATACGTGATTATTTATCCGTAAGACTAATTTGTTACTGCTGGCGATAATATTATCTGTATTTTTGTTTGCAGCGGGGTTTGTACCCGTTAAAATCGGTCCAGCCGTTTCAGAGATTTCCCGGAACGAAAACACAGACAGAGAAAAAAATTTAAGATATATTTTTGTACGTCTATGCCGTATATACTTTCACATGCGTATAGTGAAAAGCTGTTATTTTGGAATTACAAGTGTCTGTTTGTCAATTATATTTTTCTGTATAGATATATAAATATCCTATTAAAATGTTTCCTGTGAAATATTTAAAACCTCTCGTACTTAGAAGCCCAAATAGGTAATTTCCCTCGTTCTTAGTGTTTGGACCAGGATCTGATGCGATGTGAAAACAATGTAATGCGGCGATGTCTTGGAATTTGTAGGATGTCCCCACTACCTGCACTTTGAACGTAATTGAGACATCCTGACTAATCGAATACTACACTAAGCTGTGTTCGGTGCTAAGGCACCAATAGTTACAAATATTTAATATTGATTTCCATTGCTTTCTTTAAGTTCTAAATTTTAATATAGTATACCTTTAAACGAGCATTTCTATATTTATAATCTGAATTCCGGAAATGACTCCAATGATTTTTATGAAATTTAGAGTGTAGGGGTTTTCAGCGGCAACTGTTTGCCGGCACTGAAAAACTCACAAAATATCATTATAATCCGACAGTAAATTTCGCCGACATCTGTCAAGTTATGATAGCTCAGAAGTGCGACTTCCAGCTTACGGGGCTAACCCTAACTTTCACCGGTTCGATTTTTTTTTTACAACATACATAATGCCGTGGTGGCCTCGGGGTTAGAGCAGTCGCCTGCTACGCAAGCGACGCAAGTTAGAATCCCAGCGAGGCCTGTACCAATGAGTTTTTCTAAAAAAAGACTTACGTACAGTTATTTCACACCACGTGCTTTACGGTGAAGGAAAACATCGTGAGGAAACCTGCATATTAGTTTATATTAGTTTGATGCTTCTTCTAAAGTTCCAAAGTTCAAAAAATTGTATAATTGACCGTATCTTTATGTTCTATCTGCGAAAACTGAAGGCTTGTAAGTTTTAAACCATGTAACATTTACTTTTTTGTATAAAGCTGTTTGTTTTCCAAATAAATAAATAAATAAATAAATATGTCTGAGAAGTAATTCAAAAGACGTATGTATAGTGGCTGAGACGGCCATAGACTCACCATCTGTCACGTTGGCACTTAATCAAATTCGGTGAAAAGTGGGTGTTGTGATTACAACACCTCTGCCTACCCCTTCGGGGAATACAGGCGTGAGCATATGTATGTATGTATGTATACATAATGCTCATGTCTTTATCCCATGGGAGTAGGCAGAGACCGTTTGCCATATGCTAAATGTCAAGCTCTTTGTTTTGTATGAAAAACTGTGGCATTTCAATGCACGAGGTGTGCATTGAAATGTACTGTGGCATTTCAATGCACGAGGTGTGCATTGAAATGCCACAGTTTTTCATACAAAACAAAGAGCTTGACATTTAGCATATGGCAAACGGTCTCTGCCTACTCCCATGGGATAAAGACATGAGCATTATGTATACATACATACATACATATGCTCACGCCTGTATTCCCCGAAGGGGTAGGCAGAGGTGTTGTAATCACAACACCCACTTTTCACCGAATTTGATTAAGTGCCAACGTGACAGATGGTGAGTCTATGGCCGTCTCAGCCACTATACATACGTCTTTTGAATTACTTCTCAGACATATTTATTTATTTATTTATTTATTTGGAAAACAAACAGCTTTATACAAAAAAGTAAATGTTACATGGTTTAAAACTTACAAGCCTTCAGTTTTCGCAGATAGAACATAAAGATACGGTCAATTATGCTAAATGTCAAGCTCTTTGTTTTGTATGAAAAACTGTGGCATTTCAATGCACGAGGTGTGCATTGAAATGTACTGTGGCATTTCAATGCACGAGGTGTGCATTGAAATGTACTGTGGCATTTCAATGCACGAGGTGTGCATTGAAATGTACTGTGGCATTTCAATGCACGAGGTGTGCATTGAAATGCCACAGTTTTTCATACAAAACAAAGAGCTTGACATTTAGCATATGGCAAACGGTCTCTGCCTACTCCCATGGGATAAAGACATGAGCATTATGTATACATACATACATACATATGCTCACGCCTGTATTCCCCGAAGGGGTAGGCAGAGGTGTTGTAATCACAACACCCACTTTTCACCGAATTTGATTAAGTGCCAACGTGACAGATGGTGAGTCTATGGCCGTCTCAGCCACTATACATACGTCTTTTGAATTACTTCTCAGACATATTTATTTATTTATTTATTTATTTGGAAAACAAACAGCTTTATACAAAAAAGTAAATGTTACATGGTTTAAAACTTACAAGCCTTCAGTTTTCGCAGATAGAACATAAAGATACGGTCAATTATACAATTTTTTGAACTTTGGAACTTTAGAAGAAGCATCAAACTAATATAAACTAATATGCAGGTTTCCTCACGATGTTTTCCTTCACCGTAAAGCACGTGGTGTGAAATAACTGTACGTAAGTCTTTTTTTAGAAAAACTCATTGGTACAGGCCTCGCTGGGATTCTAACTTGCGTCGCTTGCGTAGCAGGCGACTGCTCTAACCCCGAGGCCACCACGGCATTATGTATGTTGTAAAAAAAAAATCGAACCGGTGAAAGTTAGGGTTAGCCCCGTAAGCTGGAAGTCGCACTTCTGAGCTATCATAACTTGACAGATGTCGGCGAAATTTACTGTCGGATTATAATGATATTTTGTGAGTTTTTCAGTGCCGGCAAACAGTTGCCGCTGAAAACCCCTACACTCTAAATTTCATAAAAATCATTGGAGTCATTTCCGGAATTCAGATTATAAATATAGAAATGCTCGTTTAAAGGTATACTATATTAAAATTTAGAACTTAAAGAAAGCAATGGAAATCAATATTAAATATTTGTAACTATTGGTGCCTTAGCACCGAACACAGCTTAGTGTAGTATTCGATTAGTCAGGATGTCTCAATTACGTTCAAAGTGCAGGTAGTGGGGACATCCTACAAATTCCAAGACATCGCCGCATTACATTGTTTTCACATCGCATCAGATCCTGGTCCAAACACTAAGAACGAGGGAAATTACCTATTTGGGCTTCTAAGTACGAGAGGTTTTAAATATTTCACAGGAAACATTTTAATAGGATATTTATATATCTATACAGAAAAATATAATTGACAAACAGACACTTGTAATTCCAAAATAACAGCTTTTCACTATACGCATGTGAAAGTATATACGGCATAGACGTACAAAAATATATCTTAAATTTTTTTCTCTGTCTGTGTTTTCGTTCCGGGAAATCTCTGAAACGGCTGGACCGATTTTAACGGGTACAAACCCCGCTGCAAACAAAAATACAGATAATATTATCGCCAGCAGTAACAAATTAGTCTTACGGATAAATAATCACGTATCCACTACCATATATCCGGCTCTCCTAGTTAGTTACCGTGCTTCCCGGATGCACACGCCACGGCACTCCTCATAGAGGTATTATCTTTACAGGTACAACTCACAGTGCAGTAACTTCATTGAGGTTGATAACCCACGTGCCGGTTTTGCCAATACAACCTTTATTATATTGAGAATTTACGTCATTAACGTCATGTCTGTATTCAGGAAAAATAAATCTTATTAGTTACAATAGCAAAGTATTTTGCTACAACATTCTTATTTCACAAAATATTTGTCATCGACACGATAACTTAATGAATCTTAACGAGCCGTGGTGGCCTTGAGGGTTGAGCAGTCGCCTGCTACGCAAGTGACGCAAGTTCGAATCCCAGCGGGGCCTGTACCAATGAGTTTTTCTAAAAAAGTTATGTACACGGATTTCACACCACGTGCTTTACGGTGAAGGAAAACATCGTGAGGATACCTGCATATGTCTGAGAAGTAATTCAATGACGTATATAAAGTGTCTAAGACGGCGTTGGACTCACCATCTGTCACGTTGGCACTTAATCATCTTCGGTGAAAAGTGGGTGTTGTGATTACAACACCTCTGGCTACCCCTTCGGGGAATACTTAATGCTTATTATATTCATTAAATAGAGCGTGTGAGATTCTTTATACAAACTTGTTTGTATATACAAGTAGCTCAACAACTGTAGAGTATATAACAAAACAGTAAGCTCGGCTCCAGTATCCCAGAGTACGTCTCAAAGTGCATCACGTGAGGTCAATGGGTACAATGACTTGCATTCGAGGACAAATCTAGATTGTCTCCATGCGAGCTTTGTTTCAAACATAATAGTTACAGCTGCATCGTTGCTGCTTAGATACAGTACTATCTGCTAGGTTCCCTTGATAGCATATATGCTCATGTCTTCCCAGAAGGGTATTTAACCTCGAAGAAGTAAGCTAAGGTGTTACAACGCTCACTTTTTACTGAAGAATAGACCAGCGTGAAAGATATTCGATTTTATTCATCTCTGAATTTCTTTGTCATAAAACTATTAAAGCCGTGGTGACCGTGGGGTTTAAGTAGTCACCTGCAACTCAAGCGATGCAAGTTCGATACCCAGCAATGTGTGTACCAGTGAGGTTTTTTAAAAACTTATGTGCACTGATTTCACACCACGTGCTTTGCGGTGAAGGAGAACATCGTGAGGAAACCTACATATGGCTGAGAAGTAATTCAAAGACGTGTATATAATGCCTGAGACGGCGATGGACTCAACATCTGTCACCTTGGTACTTTATCGTATTTGGTGACATGTGGGTGTTGTTATTACATCACTACTTCCTACCCCTTCGGTGAATACAGACGTGAGCATATGTATGCAGCAGAAGACATAAATAGTCCAACACATGCGTTCGCCATACCACGACAGTAAATTTCGCCGACATCTGTCAAGTTATGATAGCTCAGAAGTGCGACTTCCAGCTTACGGGGCTAACCCTAACTTTCACCGGTTCGATTTTTTTTTTACAACATACATAATGCCGTGGTGGCCTCGGGGTTAGAGCAGTCGCCTGCTACGCAAGCGACGCAAGTTAGAATCCCAGCGAGGCCTGTACCAATGAGTTTTTCTAAAAAAAGACTTACGTACAGTTATTTCACACCACGTGCTTTACGGTGAAGGAAAACATCGTGAGGAAACCTGCATATTAGTTTATATTAGTTTGATGCTTCTTCTAAAGTTCCAAAGTTCAAAAAATTGTATAATTGACCGTATCTTTATGTTCTATCTGCGAAAACTGAAGGCTTGTAAGTTTTAAACCATGTAACATTTACTTTTTTGTATAAAGCTGTTTGTTTTCCAAATAAATAAATAAATAAATAAATATGTCTGAGAAGTAATTCAAAAGACGTATGTATAGTGGCTGAGACGGCCATAGACTCACCATCTGTCACGTTGGCACTTAATCAAATTCGGTGAAAAGTGGGTGTTGTGATTACAACACCTCTGCCTACCCCTTCGGGGAATACAGGCGTGAGCATATGTATGTATGTATGTATACATAATGCTCATGTCTTTATCCCATGGGAGTAGGCAGAGACCGTTTGCCATATGCTAAATGTCAAGCTCTTTGTTTTGTATGAAAAACTGTGGCATTTCAATGCACACCTCGTGCATTGAAATGCCACAGTACATTTCAATGCACACCTCGTGCATTGAAATGCCACAGTACATTTCTTTTCATTTTCTCCCATGCTTTACATTTTACGTAAAAAAATTCATTCAAATTGGTCCTTTTATAAAACCAAGCAGAACTAAATATTCCATTAATATATAATCAAACAACAAATAAAGGGAAGTGTGTGGAACAACTAAAAAAACCAACTCCGTTCATCAAAATGTCATGTTTAATTTATAAAACTCAGTGCAAAGACATAAAAAGCGTGCCGCACACACAAAATGGTGGCAACTTCAATTAAACCCATAAAAAACGCCGTAAAACTAATAACAACGTGCCGTTGAAGGCTTAATATCGATGTAACCCTACAAAATACAAGTTGTAATAAGCGATAATAGCCCTAAAGTTGTTTACAGTAATGTCACATTTTGTTCGCACGCCAACGCGCGTGTTAAACATAATCCTAATCATTTTAGCGTTCTTACTGAAATGAGTAAGGAGTTACCGTAACATATTACCCTTGGAACAATAATTTAATAAAATTGGTATTACCCTTTCAGTTTAAAGCGTTGTTTGAAGTATGATGTAATAGAACAATGAGGCTGTAATTTTCTTTGTACGTATTATTCTCATATTCAACGCCCTTTACACTTAATAAATCAGTTATTAAACTTAAATGGATGACGGGTTGTCCACTTCCCTCTATGATGGTTGAGGAGGTCAATGGCTGGCATTCACGTCATACTTGTGAACAGATGCTGCTTGTGGGGGCTGGTCATCTCAAGCTACGCATTTAGTTATAAGTAGATGTACTAGATTTTTTAGTTATGTTAATTTTTATCGACATTTGTGCATTGGAACATTGTCCATGAGCTTACGTTTTTTAAATTATTTATTTTGTATTCTTTAAATTGTATAATATTTTTGAAAAGAGTAATTACTGAGTTTCTTGCCAGGTTCTTCTCAGTAAAAGCAACCTTCCGAACCTGGCGGTAGCATGTATAATTCTGTATAATTGTGTCATTCTGACGATTTGAAAGTGCTTTGTAAAAGTCTAATCGAATAAAGATACTTTTGACTTTGACTTTGACTTTAAAAATCTAAATGAAAATGTACAAAGATAAATGTGATTGTTATTGTGAAATAACAGCGCTCTTATTCTCAATCTCTCTATCTCCCTACACCGTGCAATGATTATGACTTGTGTAAGATCAATCTAGAAAGAGTGCTATCGGTTTTATGTACAGTACCTAAGTATTTAATTAATTAACATTTCACTACGGGTCTGGGGGCCTACTCTTATTCAACGAAATACGAAGTTTCTGGCGAAATTTTGCAATATTACTACCATGGTCATTATTCGTTCTTACATGGTACATAAGAAGCTTCTTTGACGTTTAATAGTAATATTCTAAACTTACGTTTATTTAATAACTAACTGTGCCGCGGTTTCACCTGCGTAGACTTAATTTCATGGGTTGCACGCGGATAAAAGTAGCATAAGTAACATTATCTATCTGCCAGCAATAGTTCCATTAAAATCGGTCCAGCTGTTTCGGAGATTAGCCGGTTCAAACAGACAGACAGAAATAAAAAAAAAATGGTATTTCTTTGTCAGTATCACGTATGTATTTAGTCAAAAGCTGTTTATTTGGAATAACAAAAAGACACATCAATTTTATTTATCTGTATAGATATACATATAGATATTGATATTCTAAACTTACTTTTATTTAATAATTTAACGAACGAAAATATTAGTCTGATTATAAAAAAGATACTGGAACTTCGTTTGATTTTCGTTTGTATGCAAAGTTACGTTTTCGAAAAAATAGAGTCGACGTCCAGAACTTTAACACGATCGGATATCCTTGTTAGAATATAGAGCTTTTGTGCAAACATTGTGGAAATAAAAATGGAACCTGTTATCCTCATTAAGGTAAAAAAAAACAGGGAAAATGATATTCGATCTTAATTGGCTTAATGCTTCACTTTCCGCACATTAATCCGTCGATACCCATCTCTCATTTCATTCCAACCCCTCTATATAAATAGACCTGTTAAATAAAACAAAGCAAAGGTCTGTATACAAAATCGATGTACTAATTACAAAAGCGGAAAATATTTTATATTCAGCCTTGTCACGTTTTGCCCCGCGGTCGTTTCTTGTTTGGCCGGACCAACTGGCGAGTGTCAAATTCACAGTATTTACGTATCATTTATTATCTGTAGCTCGTTTATTTGTGTAATCTGTAATGTGTATTATCTCACTACTGTTTGTGTAATGGCAAATAAATAATTTAAGGAGCATGGCGCGCTTGTAAGGATTCGGTATGATTTAATTATTTATCGATCTCTAACAAAGAATATACGTAAATGTCCAGATACAATGCACGTCGTCTGGTAGGAGCTTCTCGTGACAAGCGGGCTGGAGCTTTTCTCGCTCAGAGAATCATCACTGCTATTCAACGTGGCAATGCTGCCAGCCTTCCTGTGCATTGGAACTGTGTCCATGAGCTTATGTTTCTCAAGTGATTTATTTTGTATTCCTAAAATTGTATAATATTTTTGAAAATAGTAATTACTGAGTTTCTTGCCATGTTCTTCTCAGTAAAAGCAACCTTCCGAACCTGGCGGTAGCATGTATAATCTTGTATAATTATGTCATTCTGACGATTTGAAAGTACTTTGTAAACAGTCTAGGTAATCGAATATTTTCTACTTGTAAAGTTTTAAGTACTGTTCCTTGTATTAAAAAATAAACGCAAAAAATTTAATGCAAGAGTGTTTGAATGCATGCATATATTTGTTACTCTTTCACACATTAATGGATTTTGTTGAAACTTTCAATAATATTTGCTATATTATATTAAAATAATACAAAGGCTACAAGAAATACATATTCGTGGTATAATCACGTCAATAATTGGGTATCCAAAATCGATGTGCACGAGTGTCAGCGAGTAAACTTATTCCAAAATCAGTGTTCAAATCCATTTCGTGCCGAAGCTGCAAAACCATCACCAAACAACCAGTGGGAAGATAATCAACACGGCTCGTTTGTTAGCCCGGTAGGCTTTTTGCCATTAACACTGTACCGATCCGCGTTGTCGTGTCGTCGCCCGCGGGCGCAGCCTATTTCCAATTTGAGTCTATCAATCAAGTCCAATCTCACTGAGTGGATTACGAGCAAATGAAATTTGCATAGGAATCCAGCCGTGTCCGGACTGCGCGCTTCTGCCATATATTTACGGGTGTGTTTGCCTTAAACAATAGTATATTAGGCAACGATTGCCTCGTCCTTGATTGAAACTATTGATCTAGTGATACTTTGTTGTTTGAGATAAAGTGAGTTCATTTGGTTAATATAATGTCAATGTATTTACTTTGTTTCTTATGATATCCGCGCTTTCACCTGCGAAAGGTTCAATGCATGTCTTGATTTTGCGAATTTTTTTAGTCAATGCCAGCGCTCGAAATTTGTGACGACACATGTACGTAGGCTATAAAATAACAGCCTGTAGTTTTAAAATTATTATTACAAAATGTATATTATTATCTAAAAAATAATACAATGTATAAACTTTAAACACTTAATTAAAAACAGTTCAGAAACATTTAATACTTCTATCCTTCTATTTAAACGATGAAATCGGAGAAATACGTTTAATTCCAAACTGCACAGAGCAAACAAAACAGATAGTGATGGTAAAGTTTGTTTTATTAGGCGACTGCGAAACCAGACCAACATCATTGCAAACACAAATATTGCATCTGCAGCTTAGAAAACATTAATGTATCACTATAAAGCATTGATGTATTATATAATGCATTTGCATTTCATTACTACCGCGATAGCGTAGTTGTGTGACAGTGACAGACTTATACGCGTCATAGATCTATTTCATAATTATTGACAATCTTTCATGGCGATGAGAGATCTTCGTAGCGCCTAGTGCTCTTACCGATATATTAAAGTTTGTTTATTTGAACGCTCTCAAAAATAATAATTTAAATGCTAGATAGCTAATTAATCGTGGGTTAAAGTTAGTGTTAGCCCTAGGTAACTATTCCACGCGTACGAAGTCACGGGCAGAAGCGGGTCAGGAATATCAAAAAAATACATCAAGTTTAAGCCGTGGTGACCTTGGGGTTTGAGCAGTCGCCTGCTGCGCAAGCGACGCAAGCTATGGCTAAATACTACGAATAAACTACGTTAAACACTGTAATTGAATGCCAATGTCAATTCAGACTCTTTGAATAGACATGCTCCTTTGCAATTAAACCTCTGCTAGTAAGTTGATTGCTTCCCCATACTGTGCTCCAATTTCCATTCAATTATTAATTGAAACCGAAGCAAAATTACGAAGCACTAAAAGTGTAAGCAAAATAATTAAACTTGAAGAATACAAATGTAATTTTGCTTTATAACGTCACTGATTGGGGTTGTTCCTGTTACCCCTCACGAGTTTGCTAACGGATTCAACAGCCGCGTTATTCCGTAAAGTTTTTCAGCGTCAAACTCGACGTCGAGCGTCGGTTTAAATCATAGGAAATTGATACATAATATATCAATACTTAATATTATAAAGAAAGGTTTGTATGTACGTATATAACGATTTTAAAATTATTTTACCAGTTTAGTGCTACTGATTAAATGCTATATTTTATTCCCATACTCTCAGGGGAACGGGAACTACGCGGGTGAAACCACGTGACGAATCGAATGCAAATTGAAAGTACCAAGTAGTAAAGCCACAATCCAAATTTCAGGTTCAAGCTTGTAGGGGACAACGGGAATAACTCCCAATTGTTGCCTCCGCCGTACCCTACAACACCGAAATACTCAATTATGTTTTTAATTGAGCTGAACCGTGAATTTGACACGGATGTCTGTAGGTCTCACTTTGCAGTAATAGCCGTTTCAAATTGAACTCTAAAGGATTTTTAGTGCTCTCCACGAATTGAGAGGGTTATTGAATACAGATTTTATGAACAATAGGGGTTATTATTAATTATTAATGGTAATTAAATAAAGTTTTGTTTGAATTTTAGATAACATTTTAGATGGCAATATGACACTTTTTTACTTTGTTTTTAAAGAAAAATTTCGTTGTTTCAAGAGATACTTAGAAAACGCTACCACTATTAAGACAGTATATACGTGGCAAAATATCTATTAATACGTCACTGCTACCACCAATACCCAATAATAGGTTTTAACACGTTTGTTCGTTAACGATTTTTCTTAAAACTTATGTGCAGTGATTTCACACCACGTGTTTTACGGTGAAGGAAAACATCGTGAGAAAACCTGCATATGTGTGTAACGTTCAAAGATGTATGTATATTGTCTGTGACGGCGATGTACTCACCCTTTGTCATGTTGGAACTTAGTCATATTCTGTGAAATGTTGTTGTTACAACACCTCTGCTTACCCCTTCGGGGACCCTTCTGGGATGGCGTGAGTATTCTTCAACTCCATACAAAAAAGGTCAAAACGCAAGGTATTCGAGCGCATCAAAACCGATTCTTTGGGCACAGGTAAAACGCTTATAACACTTGGCATGAAATAGCAGATGTCTATTCCAAACCCTATTACGTAAAACAAGGTTAAAGCGAAAATAAAGGAGGTAATACATTTCGTATTCCAGCTCTACACTAGTCGTTTGTAGAAAATCAGAGCGTCTGACACCTGACTCCATCAGTACTGAACTGCTGAGGCGCGTCGAGGATGAACATTATAATGTTTGGTACCCGAAGCTTGAATCATACCATAGGTTAACTCTGCATCGTAAGTATACGTTTTGACTCGACTTAACGTTGACGTATTTCGATTGAAACTTTTTTTTAATTTAAATAGCCATTATGAAGGGCCAGTAACAAATTACACAAAAATCGTATAAGACGAAATGTGGCGTAGGTGGAAATGGTTTTCTAAGATGGCTTGTAGTTAAATTCCAAAGACGACGAAAGATGCTATTGATATTCTAGTATCAACGTGGCAAAATATAATTTAAATTTCAAAGGCAAAATATCCTGTGGAAAATTACATATAGATAAATAAAATGTAAGTATCTGTTTGTAATTTTTAAATGCCAAACAGCTTTTCACTAAATTTATTTGAAAACATTTACGGTAACTCCAAAAATTTATATATTCTCAGCTGGACCGATTTTAACGGCAGATGGCTGATATTATAACAAATATATTTGGTTTTAGTAAATAAATATATCATTAAGTTACATATATTTTATCGTTAATCCTACGCGAGCAAAACCGCAAAACGCAGCTAGTAAGAAATAATCAAATTTTTTGTATGAATAGAGAGTTTTAGCTTACCCAGCTCGATGGCAAGACCATAATTTGCTTTTAGAACATCGGACTGAACTGAAACATCGGTTGAGTTTTCAACCGGAAAAATCACCGCCTTTGATCTGCCTCAGGAGCAGGTGATGAAATTCAAATTCGGGAGATCGAAAAACTTTCCCATGACATTCATTATAACTTCACACGGATGTTATTAATAATATTCTCCGAGGACATCTTCATAAGAAAGGTAACATAAGGGCTTCTCTCATCAACATTTTTGACAGAGCGTGCTTGTGAAGATTTCACATCGATCAATCAATTAAGTCAGTCACTTGAAAGCTCAACACATCCTACTAATATAATAAACACGTTTAATATAAACGCGTAAAACTTTGATTTCGGTGGAAAGTGGGTGTTGTGATAACAACACCTCTGCCTACCCCTTCGGGGAATACAGGCGTGAGCATATGTATGTATGTATGTAAGTTTGATGTTTAACATCCATCTATACTTATAAACTTTATGAACGCAAATTACTATGAACGTAACATATATTTTACAATGTCATTGTAAGACAAATTAGGCCTGGGAGCCAGAATCAGTCGAAACAGACCATGGTTGGATTGAATGATACACCGTATCTTGGGTCTTTGTATTTAATGGTTTGACCACAATGTCAGAAAATGTGTGTTCTATATGCAACATGAAAAGAGACTTTTAACAGCGCGATCTAAAAAGTTATAACGCCATCTTGCGATAAACAGTTAAACTAACTCACTGAAGTGTATTTTCGTCAGTGAGTTATAACATTTATTAAAGTTTTTTTATTTTATTTTTTAGTAATATAAGTAAATTTTAAAGTAATTATAAATTAAAAGTCAGTGGCGAGACGTAAGTTTGATTCTATGTGCAGGTAGGCATGCTACTGCCTGTTACGGGATCTGGCCTTATGTATGTGTTTATTCTATGACACTGTTAGCTCACAAACGACTCCCTCTCGTTCAACTAGCAATTTGCCGTCATATTATCTCTTCATACTTTTGCACCTGAGCTATCATCTTTTAATAGGTAAGTAATTGATGTTATAATTAAGGTAATATTTGTGTTTGCAAACATCTTTAATGATAATTTGTGTCACAGTACACAAATAGTGTAAAGATACAATAAATTATAATTACTTTTTATTTGCTTTTGTGAATATGTGTGTCCACGCTGTGCGTGGGCTATTTATAAAGAAAAAAGTATCTTTCCCTTAATAGAGGTAGTGAGAAAAGTGCTAATGGACACCCTCTAGATAATTCTCTTATTAGAAGTTTAAGTCAAATTCAAATAGCAATGTGTCATTTATTAATGTAGATAAGCACGTCATTAGGAAAGAAAAACTACTATATATCATCAAATATTTGGATATTTTCTAAAATGTACACCTTTTGTATTGGGAACATATTGTATAGGTAAGTACACTTACCAAGTAAAGTTTCCTAACATCCAACCATTTTAAACAATTTAACCCGCACTATTAAACTCACAATACCGCCTTTCACCTCCACTGTCGGGCATTGTAACTCCGAGTGTTTTGTCTCTAACTGGAATGAGCACCCATCAATTGCAACTGCACTCTTTGTGCGAACATAAAGAACAGAGCAAAGAAGTCCATTCCGAATGCTTGTCACCCCCCTTTTGTTGCTCGGGCGGTATTTAATTTTATCTTGGATCTAAGCTGGTATGTGCAGTATTATTCAATTGAAAAATAAACATATATTTTTTATCTAGGTCACACTGAAAACCAGCGCCGCTAGACCGAACTGGATCCCAGTTAGGTCTGCGGTAATAGTTAAGTTGTCGCCCTTTGACGACAATGTGCGGCAACTCACGGTGTGCTGGTGCTAACCACTTTGCACCAGTAACAACCTTTTTAATATTAATTCAATATTTTTCTCTTTTTTCTTGTAACATTTATTGTAATTTTTTATTTTTTTTCTTCTCATTCTTTATTTCTGTTGTTGCCGTGTCAGTTATGTCAATAAATATATAGTATTATTTTTATAATTATTATTAAAAATAAGTTGTTTTATAAATTTTTATTGATTATATTCTGAAGGTAAAATCCTAAAATAAATTTTATTGTAATAACGTCTGCTTAGCTTTATTTCTACTTACTATAAATACACGTATCTCCATTTAAATTAGACGGAATACATACCTGTAACAATAACAAATTCATTAATATAATAAATTTAAAAACAGTATGCGACTAAGGTTATACATTAACTCTGTGTATGTAAAATAAAAAGATATTGAAATAATCGAGCAATATAACCAACTATGTTTAGCTATACAGTTATATGAAATGGAAGTGTCTGTTTGTAATTATAAAATTACACCTTTGACTTAATTCATATGAAAGTATACACGATATTGACATAGAATAACCAATTTCTTAAATTTGTCTGCCCGTCTGATTGTTGTGGCTACTCTTCGAAATGGCGGAACTGATTTTAATGGGACTTTCACTGGCTGATTGCTAATGTTACAAGGAAGAACTTAGTACTATTAATAGATTTAAAAAAAAATTGGTTTCCGCAGGCCACCCATAAAATTAAGTCTTAACTATATTGAAAACTGCAGTGTATAATAATATTGTCAATAAAGTGTATTTTAACAGTAGTATTGTATGTGTGTGGTCATCTTAAGATAACGTAGGTACTCAATAGCCAGGGTCTAAGAATATGGCTATGGAATCCCCTGCCAGTCGTAAGAGGTGACTAAAAGGGGGCCGGAGGGCCTGCTTGCGGTGGTCAGGGTGGGAGCTTTGACCACCGAGCCGCGGGTCCGGGAAGGTGGCAGCGAGGTGAGTCGCGCTGCCTTGCACAGCGAGGTCTCCAGGGGCGGCCATACAGCTGCCCCGGGGATGTGCCCCGGCAAAGTGTGGGGGGACACCGGTGCGTTCTATCAGAGTACCCGGAGTCCCCCCTGAGCACTGAGGATGGCCACCGGGGGGGTTTTAGTGCGGTAAAATCCCACATACCCCAATCTGCCTCTCTGGTCAACAAAAAAAAGATACGTATGTACTAATATAGCATAATTTACATAACTTAGCCGAGTTCTAATAACATCTAACTGAAAAATCACCAACAAAAGAAACAAATGCAACACTTTTGCGCAGCCACGCAACAAAACTTATAACAAAAACACGCTTGTTCTCCCAGCTTTTTCGGCTCTCGGAAACTTTATAAATAACGCAATCGGCAGCCATCCATCAATCTGTCATTTTACACGGGAATACTTTTGGTGTTGCCAGCTCTACCTGCCGAAATTTAGGTGTACAAAAGAAAGTGTGGCTGAAAGTCGGAATGAATGGGTCTCAGGCCTGCGATCACTCATTTGAAACTGCCAAAGATCTGGTTATATTTGTATCGGAATTTTTCCACGTCCACTATAGAACAACTTGGTTTTCTAACTAACATTCGCTAGAAATGTGAGCTGTAACTTTTCTAAACAACTCGAACTCAAAAATATCTTTATTCGATTAGACTTTTAACAAAGTACTTTCAAATCGTCAGAATGACATAACTGTACAGGATGACAAGCTACCACCAGGATCGGGAGGTTGCTTTTTACCGAGAAGAAACTGGCAAAAAATCAATAATTACTCATCTCTAAAATATTATATACTATTTGCAAAATACAAAATAAGTCACTTAAGAAATGTAAGCCCATGGACACAGCACAAATGTTAATAAAAATTGAAGTATAACTCTAGTAGTTCTACGTATATCTAAATGTGTAGCTTGTGATGACCAGCCCCCACAAGCAGCACCTGTTCAAAAGTATAACGCGAATGCCTCAACCAATATAGAGGGAAATGGACAACCCGTCACCCAGACGTAGCTGCAAGCAAAGGCATTTTAGTGAGCATGAGAGCTCCAACATTTACAAAACATCGCCAGATAATAATTGATTTAAAAGTAGTTCCACTCTTTTTGCGAAAAGAGAAGGACATACTTTAAGCCCGATATTGGTTTAAACCAAGTTTTGTAATATGAAGCATAATATGTATTTTACACTCAATAATAATTAAAAATTAGTAATATGCTTTCGTTATTTAAAAAGTAGCCTTTTATTTCAAACAGAGTATTCAAAAGCTGTATCCATACGGAGATATCAACACCCTCTTTAAGTATGAGGAAAGTGCTAAGAAAATTGTTTGACATCTTAAAATAATGGCCAATATTTTGTTAGCTAAAAACCTTATAAATATAATCTAATAACTAAAAACCTTAACCTTTTGTTAGCCTTATTAATGGAAAATGAAAATGAAAAATATTTATTCATTTTGGGCCCTGGTAAGGCACGTACGAATGTCGAAAGATGACCACCGGTTCGGAAACTAGCCTTTCGAGAAGAACCGGCAAGAATGTCAGCCAAGCATCATGAACATTAAATCGATACAATATAAATCATATGAACTCATCTTACAAAAATCTAATTCGATTTGTAAAAAAGTAAGAAAAAACTTTTATTGATCACAATAAACAGCAACACCACAAAATATAACAGAAAAAAATACAGATAAAACGAAATAAAAAATATTGTTTCTGGTGCAAGATAAATATTGCATTAGTATTCAAATACAAAATATTAAATAGGTAATAGAATTTATTAGTATTGTAAGAATAAATAAAACAGAAATTATATAATTAAATATATAATAATATAGGTATAAGAAGTAGCCATATAATATAATAATATAAAATGTAAATATAATATACCTAGTTTAAGCCCTCTCTCAAAAATTGCTAAGCCCAGCAGGGTCCATATTGCTAATTTATAGTCTTACTGTTCACTACCTGTAAGTGCTAAATTAAGAATATGTTTTAAAGCAATAAATTGAAATTGAAATTGAAATTCAGTTTCTCAAAACGTATTAATTTCAATGTGGCTTGATACATTCGTGAATAATATTTGTTAAAATATGCAGCATCAACTGCATGAATATTTTCAATGCAATAATACATTTCAATAACACGTCTCCGAGACCAGCGTAGGCTTCCGTCAGTATTTTCATGGACAATTTCGTCCGATATCTTAAATGGAATTTGTACGTAAGCTCGTGGAAAATTCAAATGCTCGAACGATAAAAGCATTTTTCATCTCGATTCTAGTAGATCTGTAAAATTTCATATTTCTACCGATTCTTTGTAAGAGGTTTGAGATTGTTGACTTATTTACTTGATTCAACATTTGACTTCAAGGATTTGTGAAAGATCACGATCACATATTGGTTATAAAAAAAACAACTATTATGATATACTTCTGGCCCTGAGGAGAAGTCAAGTTGGACTAACGCCAACTTGTTATTAGCCGTGGTGGCCTTGAGGTTTGAGCAGTCGCCTTCTACGCAAGCGACGCAAGTTCGAATCCCAGCGGGGCCTGTGAGCGGGACCAATGAGTTTTTCTGAAAAACTTATGTACAGTGATTTCACACCACGTGCTTTACGGTGAAGGAAGACATCGTGAGGTAACCTACATATTTCTGAGAAGTAATTCAATGACGTATGTAAAGTGTCTGAGAAGGCGATGGACTCACCATCTGTCACGTTGGCACTTAATCATCTTCGGTGAAAAGGTGTTGTGATTACAATATCTCTGCCTACCCCTTCGGGGAATACAGGCGTGAGCATATGTATATTGTTATTAGCGTGATAATAAAGCTTTCCTTGATAAAGGAGCTATCAAACACAGAAATAATATTTCAAATCGGACTCATAGTTGTGATATATTTTCTGTAACATCGTTGCCGTTATATATAGCTTTTTTTTAATTGTGTAATACTTCAATCTTATAAATCTGGCAGTAAGCACTAACTTGAAAAGATATTTTGAAGTCGGTTGTTCTCGGAAAACGCGTAACATTAACACAAAAAAATCTTAGCACAATTGATTATTATTTTACCTCATTTTATTCATGTAAGTTTAGATGTTATTATTTTAGTTACAACAATTAATTTTAATAAATTTACCTCGAATGATCTCGAAAATATTCAAACAATTTTAATAAATTCAGCAAATTGTATCATGCCTGTCCACAATTGCGTGCATTTACAAAGTTAACGCCACAAATATTTGCAGAACATAGCCGAACCAATATCATGGAGTTGGGAACGATACCTAAAATATCTACAATTTCAACCAACGGAGCGGGAGATGAAATTTTCTAAATATCCGTCGACAAATTCTAACGATCACGTGCTTTCCTCCATTGGCGTCCTTTAAAGTGTATAGTTTAGTTCCAGTTATACATATCTCGGGATATCTTGCCCCTAACACTCGCCCCGTCACAAACATTTAACGCTGACTCCCAGACAGTCGTATTGAGACTTTAACAGATAAAATCTAAGGAGTTCATTTTGTTTACTTTCGAAAGCAAATGGACAATGCTTAGCTGGATCATTTACGAAGCGGAGATGGTAATCTAGTAATATGAAAGAAGTCAAGGTGATCAGAGTTAATGGGTCCAATAAAAGTGATGAGTTAAGGAAACGAATAACTTATTATGAGCTACTTGAACGAATCCAAAAAATAAAAATGCTCACGCCATCCCACGAGGGTCCCCAAAGGAGTAAGCAAACATGCCATAACAACAACACCCACTTTTCGCCGAAGATGCTTAAGTGCCAACGAGACAGATGGTGATTCTATCGCCGTCTTAGACACTATACATAAGTCTTAGAATTACTTCTCAGACATAGCAGGTTTCTTCACGATATTTTCTTTCACCGTAAACCAAGTGAGGTAAGATTACTGTACTTACATTATTAGAAAATCTAACCTTCGCAACCCCTCTGACGAGGAAAAAAACTGTGATCTGGGTTAAACCAGTTTTCAGACTATTTTAGGCCTCCAACTGACCTGTAACGATTGCCAAAGACGATAAATTGGCAACCGGGACCGAAAGCTTAACGTGCTCTCCGAGGCACGGAGGGAACTCGAGAGGTCACCCATCCAATTACTGGCTAGGGTTAGAGTTTGCCCAACTTCGCTGATCGAATGATATGTGCAATAGCAACTGTGCCACTAGCTCCGGAAAACTACATGCTATATAATATCATCACACTAAGACCAATCGTGCTGCAACTAAGAGCGTTGCGGAGTTCCACCTCGCAAGGGATGGCAGAAAATATTCAGAGCTGGTTGCCAACCTTCATTAATTGGAGAAGTACTTGAAGAATTAGAAGACCAGTCGTGAGTTAAAGTTAAAGTTATCCCAAAATAGCTATTCAAGTCGCGGGCAGAAGCTACTGATAAATGATAAACATTCCCAAAGCTAAATTCAAAATCATTTCTTAACTAACAACCATTCACATAGCTTTAATTCAGTGTGAAATACATCGTAATGCACGGTACGGAGCGGAGACACTCGTCAGCTTGCACGTTGCACCTAATTGCGTTTAACAGCGAAACACATGGGACACGCGTCCTAACACAATTTGCACTATTTAAAACCGTAAATAGGAATAAAACGAGCACAGTTCTGCGGTTGTAGTTCTGATGAAGTTTCCACTGAACATTTTGTTGAGGAAAAATATAATTTTAGCAGAATAGTGTAGGATTCGTCGGATTCGTGAGCGATTCAGGAAAATGTTTAATGTTACAAATTATTATTCTGAGAATCTATAATCTAGCAATAGCAATAGCAAATATCATACCACGGTTTTACTACATTGGGGTAGGCAGAGGAGTACTAATAGTATACCCAACACCCAAATTTTGCCAATTATGTGATAAGGGGGCGAGCCTATTGTCATTAACGACACTAATACGCACTCCCAGCTGCTACTAATAAAGTACAGATGGAAATCTCAATAACGCTTTACCCGACTCGGGAATCAAAGTCAGGACCTCGTGTTCCACAGCAGCGTTTGCGGCTACAAAACCAAAAGCGTACGAGGAGTGATTTTTCTTACCAGTTATTTTTATGTTGCCACGGAGGTTCTATTTGACTTACATTATCTATACATGTATACGGATAAACGCCGGCTACGCAAGCGACGCAAGTTCGAATCCCAGCGGGGCCTGTACCAATGAGTTTTTCTAGAAAACTTATGTACAGTGATTTCACACCACGTGCTTTACGGTAAAGGAAAACATAGTGAGGAAACCTGCATATGTCTGAGAAGTAATTCAAAGACGTATGTATAGTGCCTGGGACGGCGATGGACTCACCCTCTATCACGTTGGCACTTAATCATCTTCGGTGAAAAGTGCTCTTCTGCCTACCCCTTCGGGGAATACAGGCGTGAGCATATGTATGTATGTATGTTTCCCAAAAATACTTCAAAACTTGCACGTCTACATATTTTTTGCAAAGAGCTCGTTTTACGAAACTCATGTTCCACCCAAGAGCTTCACTTCCTTGCAGTCGTCTCACAAAAGAAATTGCTTCATTCTTTCTAAATTTGAACTTCCTTTGGTAAGGCCCGAGTTATTTATCTAAGCCAGCGTTGAAATAGAATTTAATTAAGCTACGTGCGACGCCGTGGCATGCCTCTCGCGCTCCGAATTTCGCCTACTTCAGCTCGATACATGTACTTGTCTACCTGTAATGTATGGTTCAGTTAACTCATTTGTTGCAAAGTTAATTTACACCTGTTTTTGCTCGCGGAATTTGTTCGGAAGGGTTTACTTTGTCCAAAACTTATAGAGTAAGATAATTGAAGATAATACTGATTACTACTTAGTTCCAATTGCAATTTGTTAAATAATTTATTGAATAAAGACTTACATATAAATAAGGAACAGTACTTAAAACTAATTACAAGTTAATTAAAAAAAATGGTCGAAATCGGTGTCCTCGGGATCGTGCCAAGAAGGCTGGCAGCATTGCCGCGTTGAATAGCATTGCTGATTCTCTGAGCGAAAAAAGCAATTTGTTATTATAAAATATGATTATTTTTTAGATCGAACTGCTTACAATATGTATTTATTACTATCCACGTGAGATTAACATAAAACCTATGCTAATAAGAGATATTTTATTTTTCTAAAATGGAAGAAGTCTAATTGCAATTAATTACTAAAATATGAATATTATAATTAATAGCCTGATTTGGAATTAGAAAACAATTCAATTGTGTTTATCAGACTATAATATAGTGTATCATAAACAATTTTGTATCTACAATACAATATTATCTGCTCACCCTTAATAAATAACTCATTGTATGCTCAAATACAACTCTACATGCTACATTCAGCGAAACACTAGTCTCTATTATTCCATATAATAACATGGCTGGGACTAAATACATTGATTGTCTTCGCAATAATGGCGACAGAGGCAAGTGCATATGACAGTTGGTTTGATATGTCACCCACCGCCAGGTGAACACACCTTACATTATTGTGTATGGAGTAATTAAGGCACGATTGTTGAGCCTCTGTTATAATTAATTGCAAGTCACGTGTCCTTGCAAGAGCGTTAAGTTCTCATGACGCTTGAAGAATTTAATTTTTATTTTTTATTTACTGATGTAATCGTAGTGCTGATTCTCTGAGTAGTAAAAGACCTGGCCTGCTTGTCATTGCTATAAAACATGGCAATGCCGCCAGCCTTCTTGATGACCCCGAGAGGACAGATGTCAGGGATAAACGAAGAGTCATTAATAATATTGGGAAAAATTGTTGGGCTTACATTGGAGGAGTAATTGGGCTCGTCCACCTATTTTGAAGAACTTTACTTCTCTACTTGACATTGGCGGAATCAAGCTAGTCGCCATTAAATAAATAAAATAAATAAAAAACATAACGGCAACATTACATGGATGCAAAACCACATCCATCCTACTTAATATTATAAACGCAAAATTTGAGTATGGAAGGATGTTTGTTACTCTTTCACGTAAAAAACTGAATTGATTTTAATGAAACTTTACAATAATATAGTTTATACATCAGAATAATATAAAGGCTATAGTTTATAAAGATATTGCTTGAATTGTCCGAAATATGACGATAAGTGTCAAGTAAGTTGGAAAAAAATCTATCATCTGTGAGCTATTCAGGCGTGCACTGCCAAACCGTTAGAGTTACATATATGTTATGTATCATGGAAATGTGTATCTTAAATAATCCTACAAAAAAGCCCGCCACAGTGCATATCTATATCTTATATGTAAGCCGTTATAGGCAAAATAGTGACCCAGAACTACAATAAAAATTCCGTTACGGAACGGCTCCTACACCGTATAAGATACTCGAAATACTAAGTCTGCGCAGACAAAGATACCAGCCAGTTATATATGATAATTGAGTAACGATTTAGTAAAGAGTTAGTGTATGCTAAAACACTTCCTATTTACCTGTTCAACAGAGTAACAGCAGTTGTTAAGTGGTGGAACAAAACGAGTTTTGTCGGAATCCCTGTACTTTAATCACGGGCTGATCAAATTTCCCCGGAGTTCCTCGGAGGCACTATTAAGGCTTACACTGATGTTTGCCGTTCCTGCTTTACACTTCGTTGTTTCGGGATTAATGTAGCGTGCTTAGGCTTATGGGATTTTTAAAGTACTGCCTTCATTAATATATACCTACTTATTTAGTTTATTTATTTTAAGGTATCCTTAGGGACTTGTATTAGGGGAAAATGAGGGTTTATAAGAATGGAATGAAGAAATAATTATTCATAGGGTTTCGGAGGCAACTAATTGTTCTAGCTAACTTCATGTTCATAAAACATCGTTTTGACAATTTTTTCATGCACTGAAAGACTCCTACAATATCACTACAATACGAATGTACTAAATTTCGCCGACATCTGCCAAGTTGTGATAGCTCAGACGTGAAGCTTCCAGTCTATGGAGCGGTAACAAAACTAAAATCAACATGGGTAGAGTACACCAAGGGAGTAGGCAGAGTAGCATATACATGACTATCCTTAACATCTAGTCGAAGGGGTAAACATTGGTGATGTAACCTCCTCTTTAGAGTAGTCTTCTAAAGAATGTTGAACATGATTGAAGATTATGGTGATCATCGGGATTCGAACTTTCTTCGCTAGTGAAGACTACACTAACCACACAGCTACAACGGTTCTTCATCACACAAGGTGTCAATGACCTCCATCGTCGCCACCCAACCACGATAAAGCCTCAGACGACCGGAATAAAAAAGATAACCACTAAACGGGCCAGTAAACCGGTAGGAATCGTAAAAGAGTGTTTTCATTGAAACTGTAAAAGTCAATTCCTTCGTTTGCTCTCCATAGCGAGGCTCGTCACGTGCGTGCATTACTTTTGGAGCAAATAAATGATTATTGCTATACCGAATAGACCACTTTCCGAACTACTACCTTTTGTTTCAAGTTGCTGCTGTAGATAAAGCTAGAAGCGGCTTCTCAATGTTTCATACAAAGCAACATATTAAAGGGAAGAAAACTGAGGTACCATCATCGGCTTAAGCAGCGCGTATTAAGAACTTCTGATCTTTGATATTTAATTTTTGTACCATAAAATTAAGAGATTATACCCGTGGTCCGCAGCTATTAACCCACAACGTCAAAGGAAAGAAGTTGTTAATACGCGCTGCTTAAACGACAGTAGTTGGCCAAAGTTTAGCGGGTTCAAGCAAGCAAACTCTTCTGCTGTATAATATTATCTATATATATATATAAATTTTATGTAAAGTTCTGCACCGATCGAGCTGAATTTTTTGCATGATATAAAATCCGCATTGCGTTTATCTATTCTTTTTTTCATCTATTTATATAAAAATATTATGTCGGTTTGTATAAGTTTCAAAATGTATTTTCAATCACAATGTGCCACAGTGAAGCGTGGCAGGGTACAGCTAGTTTTAGTATAGATTCTCTTAAACACTTATCAGGATAAGGTATCCATTAATTTTGGTACCGTAAATCAGAGGTCATTGCAATAGAAATAAGTATTTAAGACGGTCCACGCTTAATTAATCGGCATTGCTATCTAACTTGGCAACGCTGCCAGCCTTCTTGGCACGCTTTCGAAGGATGTATATTGTTTTTATAGCGTTCTTGTATATATGTTTCATTTTACCAGTGAAATTAAAAAGAAGACATGAAAGTTTAGAACATGGTTTTTTTTTTTAAAAAATGTCGACTTTCAATTATTTTTTTATATTGACCTACATTATAAGGAAGTATTATACAATAAACAAAAATATAAATGTTACTTTACATGAGATCTTGTTACAACACACACTCCATACTGTCACATCCATGAAATGTTTATAAATAAAGTATCAATACACGGGCGAGCAATATCAAGGGAAGTCATCACATCTTTATGTAACACCTTTATGGAAATGCGAGGGAGACAATGTGATTATTTATACGCTTTTTACGGGCTTTTGTGGCGGCGGATGTAACCTATGGCGTCAGTAAACAGTGTCATACTGATGAAACACGACAGGTGATCGCGGGCCGACTGTTTTGTTGGAGAAGATAGAATCTATGGAATTTTAGAAAGAAAAATAACGCAACCAGAGGGTGGGAAAATTTAAAAAAAAACATTGATTATGTTTCAATTTTTTTTATATACATACACGCTCACGCCTGTATTCTCCGAAGGGGTAAGCACTTCACCGAAGATGATTAAGTGCCAACGTGTCAGAGGATGAGTCCATCGCCGTCTCGGACATACGTCTGTGTTTTAATTACTTCTCAGAAAAATGCAGGTTTCCTCACGATTTTCCTTCACCGTAAAGCACGTGGTGTGAAATCACTGTACATAAATTGATTAGAAAAACTCATTAGTACAGGACCGAATGGGATTCAAACTTGCGTCGGTTGCGTAGCAGGCGACTGCTCAAATCTCAAGGCCACCACGGCTTATTTTTTTTCTCGGATATTATGCAAATTTCCTCGCTTTGCCAACTTCGATCATATTATAAATTGTATCGGCACGTATGTGTAAAAAAAAAATAAAAAATGTACAAGCAATACCAAATGATTTACACAACATGTACACGTACGTGATAATTTTTTGGTAAATATTTTATTTTATTATTATTGCCTTTGCAAACAGTCTACCTGATAGCTTGTTCATATCAAACAGACACTCAGGCTCAGTCTTGATTCCTTGCACATTATTGCACACACATGCACAACTTTCTCTTCCACAATATATGCATAATTTTAGTTGAATTTGGGTGGTGGCAGAATACCAGTGTTTTGGTCGTTAGAGCAAAGCGATACACTGAGCCATGGCCTATTTGCACCACTGCAGCGCACTGTCATATTGCTACACCTAAGTTCCTTGTATCCGTTTACTCATTAACTGTTAATGTCTATTTTGTAGGTCTTCATCATTGTAGTTTTGTTTAACTTATTAGTGTGTGGCAAATAAACGTTTATCTATATATATATCTATAATAAAAGTTTCTGAGATAAGCGCGTACAAACAAACTTAACTCTTGAGCTTTACAATATTAGAATACATTTTGGAAAACCCGATTAAGGACTGCCTACCTTAAACCAAGTGCAAAATGACTTAATCAAACTACATGTTCTAAAAACAGGAGACACAAAGCACCAGTTTATTAGTCCAAGGTTTTATCAGCTGTGAATTTTCTCTCATAAATATTCGATTGGCTTCCCGACCACGCTTCGGTTATATTGAGATTCATAATTTGACCCGAGTTAGTTGGCTACCCACTGAATTCGTGAAATACTAACAAAGCAATATAAATAACGTCCTTTTTATCAAGCCCTCTGATTTTATAAAACACCTTTAGATATTTTTGAGGGTACTTCATTTGATTTTAACTGCACTAGCTGTGCCTTCCGGTTTCACCCGCGTAGATTTAATTTAATGCCCGCGGAACACTAGATGTTTTCTTAAAATAAAAGAAGCCTGGGTTACTCCTTGTGATATTACCTATCCACCAGTGAAAGTCCCGTTAAAATCGGTCCAACCGTTTCAAGGATTACCCGGAACAAACAGACAGACAGACGGACGAAGATTTTTTTTAAGTCAGTACCAAATATACTTTCATATGCATTTAGTGAAAATCACTTCAATTTTATTTATCTGCATATGATGTCCCTTTTTCACGCATTTGGGGTATATTTATCTGTGTACTTCCTTACTAGCCAGTCATGTTCATCGATACATATACATAAAATTGAAGTGTCTGTTTGTGATTGCAAAATAACAGCGTTTCACTAAATGTATATGAAAATATACACGGTATTAAAATTGAAAACCCTTTTTATTTTTATTTTACCGTCTGTTTGTCTATCTCTCTGTTTCTCTGGCACAATCTGATGTTTCAAGTAATATATAGGGTGCTTATTTCCACGAAATAAAGCATGAAACTAAATCCACGCGGGCAAAATCTCTGGGCACAGCTAGTATAAAAATCATCATCTTCTCTGGCCTTATCCCATACATTGTTGGGGTCGGCACTTGATTCAACCCGATGTGGCTGATCACTTGATTTTTATATGCAGCGAATGCCATCTGACCTTCGCAACCCCTTTTACGAGGAAAATCTGTGATCTGGGTTAAAGCAGTGGTCAGACTACTTCAGGACTCCGACTGACCTGTAACGATATATATTGGCAAAAAAATTGTGATATATTGGCAACCGGGACCGATAGCTTAACGTGCTCTCCGAGGCACGGAGGAAACTCGGGCGGTCACCCATCCAATTACTGGCAAGGGCTAGGGTTGCTTAACTTCACTGATCGAATGATATGCGCAATAGCAACTGTGCCACGAGCTCCTCCACAGCTAGTATAAAAATATACGGTGGTAAATTCCTCGACATTCATAAGTGCCTCACCAGGGCCTAAGCTGAACAAATCATTTTCATTTTCTTTTAATTTTTCATTTCATACCTAACAACCAAACTGAACTCTAAAATATTTAATTTCATAAGGTAATTAGATCTGATAAGTCCATCTGGTAAGCTATATACATAACACCAGTTCCATTCTAATGAATAACAAAACAAATGCCACTCCAGCATACTCCATCAAAATATGAGCTCAAAAACTAAAACGTTGGGACATTCATTCGCTCTAGAAAAATTCAAATATATGTACGGACTTTTTGAAATGTAACGAGCAACTATTTTGGTTTTGACGCGACGACCGGGGACGCCTCTTTGTACACTATTTGCGTATACATACTATGTTCAAGCAACGCTGACTCCTTTAATTTTGATTCAGATTTTTTGCTAACGTTGCCGCTTTCATAAGTACGGTATTTTTTCTTTTCACTTTGTTGCCGGCCTTTGAATGAATGCCGCTGGCGTCTGAAATGAAACTCTGCGTTTTCTTGATGTTGTGAAAGGTTAATAAATACAAAAACACTGCGCCCTATGGCCTGTGGTACATTCATTAAAAAGCAGGCAACTGTTACGCGATTATATACAATTATAATTAAATTGAGCCGGAAGAAAACTCCTTTTTTCGTTTGATCGACGGCTACGTAAGCGGCTCAAGTTCGAGTCCCAGCAGTACCTGTACCAATGTGTTTTCTTAAAAACATGTGTACATATTTCTTATCACGTGTTGTGAATGATAACATCCTAAGGAAACCTGCATATGTACATCCATACATATGCTCACGCCTGTATCCCATGGGGGTATGCAGAGACCACCGTTTGCCACATGCCACGATCCTTACATACTTCTTTCGCTTCATCCACATTCATGCATCTCTTCATACACTTTCTTCGGTTACGAGTGCTCCTGTAACCAGTTACGAGTACCTGCATATGTCTGAAAAGTTATTCAAAGACACATGTGTAGTGCCTGAGACGGCGATAGGCCTACATCTGTCACGTTAGCATTTAATAATCTTCGGTGAAAAGTGAGTGTTGTTATTACAACAACTCTACCTCAGGCTCGGGGTTTACAGGCGTTAGCATATATATGTATGTATGAAATAATTTCCTAGTATGCAGTCTGAAATTTTTTTTTAAATATAGAGACTAATTAAAAAAAATATTATTGTTTAATACGATAAACACACTTTAATTATATCATAACCCCTCGCTTTTAACATTCAAGTGATAATCTCAACCTGCATTTAATATTTGGAGTACTCCAGTCGGAGGTACTGCGCTCTGCCAATTTAGGCAGGTAGCGATGGCAAAGCTCTTTGACTAAAACTATTCGTTAACTGCGACGAGAATTGTTCGACAAATGTCCCCTGTTTACTGACGCTTGAAAATGTAAGCGAAAAGTCATTAAATATTCGCTGGCAGTTTTGCGCTGTGTGTTTTGTTCTGGCGGTGGGATATCAAATAAAGCTGGGGCCTGATTCACTATCATTGTGTTTGTTGATGCTACCTAGTAGGTACCTATTACTACTTATATAATAATATATAACAATAGCAACCTTCCCCAAAATATTATTTCACAGTGTTCACAGATCTTATCATATCATATGCTTGCGCCTATATTCCCCGAAATGTTAGGCATAGGCGTTGTAATCACAACACCCACTTTTCACCGAAGATGTTAAGTGCTAACGTGACAGATGGTGAGTCGATCACAGTCTCAGGTACTATGAATACGTCTTTGAATTACTTCTCAGCAGATGCAGGATGTTTTCCTTCACCGTAAAACACGTGGTGTGAAATAACTGCACATAAGTTTTTAGAAAAACTCATTGGTACAGGCCCAGCTGCTCCAACCCCAAGGACACCACGGATTTTTTAATTTATTCATACTATAATTAAAATATGAATATATATAATTTTAGTATGAAGAATTGTGTTATTACATTCATGTTAATTTTTCTAAATAGAATTGCTAATTTGTTGATGAAATTACATTGTTAATAAATATTGATACGCTACGGTAAATAATTAATTATTCAGATATTTTATATTTAATACAGGTATTTTAAGACAAGACAAGACGTTTAAGAAAAGGAAAGACGGGGAACTAAAGTTATTGATTACTGAAATAACTATGCACAAGTACTTATACTTAAAATGTGTGTGTGACACATATATCATCCTTCCATTTATTATTCTTCACGCATAAAACAATATCACCAGTAGCGTCAAACTGTACTACATTATTTATCCCCACTTAACACTGCGTGTTTTTATTTCACCAGCACGTATGATCAATAAATTTCATAGTACTTAGGTGAGTGTCAGAGGCATTACCTCCGCCCTTGAGGGCCCTCGGCCAAATTGGGCGGGCGGGCGAGCTATCTGGTCGAACTCTTCACTTCACTTCTTTGTTTTATCGTTTGACAAATGTGTGTTAAAGTTTGCTGTGTGCGTGACGGTTTTTCATTTGGCTTAAGTTCGATTTTTTTATGGTTTTATATAGAAAACACGCGCTTTGATAGAGCATCGCGAAACTTTAAAACAAGGCAAGCCCATACATTGTTGGGGTCGGCACTTGATTCAACTCGATGTGGCCGATCACCTGATTTTTATACGAAGCGACTGCCATCTGACCTTCGAAACCCCTTTGACGAGGATATTTTAGGCCTCCGACTGACCTGTAACGATTGCCAAAGATGATAAATTGGCAACGCGGACCGACGGCTTAACGTGCTCTCCGAGGCACGGTGGGAACTCGGGCGGTCACCCATCCAATTACGGGCTAGGGTCAGGGTTGCTTTACTTCGCTGATCGAATGATATGCGCAATAGCAACTGTGCCACGAGCTCCTCAAGTGTATATGATTCGATGATAAAAATCGTCGCATGAGCTGTGATCACGAGCAGGTCAGTTGACAGAGCAACTGCACGGTTTGCCTCGGGTTTGTATCTTTCCTTACCATTTATGGGAGTTAAACTCTCGTATTAAAACTACTGAACATCAGAATAACACGTAGGCTACTTTTTATAAACATATAATGCGTGCGAAGTCGTGGGTGGAAACCAGCTGCTTACATACATATGCTCACGCCTGTATCCCATGGGGGTAGGCAGAGACCACCGTTTGCCACATGCTACGATTCTTACATATATATTTCGCTTCATCGACATTGATGCATCTCTTCATACACTTTCTTCGGTTACGAGTGCTCAGAATTTGACCTTATTGAAATATACTATTAAATACTACTGTTGGAAGAGAGAATGTTTCGTTATTCAATAATCAACAGGGTATGTATTGATATATATAAATATAAACAGGTTTCTGCACAGCATTTCACCGACTTATTATTGAGAGACAGTCAATTTTATTCGAGCCGCTCTGCAAACAATGCGATGCGGTTATGAAAGTTTTCATATCGACTTTTATTATGTCAAGACTGTAAACTGTCTGTATTGAAGGATATATTGGTGGCTCGTGGCACAGTTGCTATTGTGTAACGCCAGGTTCGCAAGTTCGCTTTTACTGAGAAGAACCTGGAAAAATATTTAGTAATTACTCTTACAAAATAAATACCTTAAGAATGTTCCAATGCTCAAATGTCGATAAAAAACATAAAGTAAAAGTCTAGTCTACCGCCGTATGCTTCGGATTAGTTGGACCCAGAGGGTAACTAATGAGGAAGTTCTCCGACGCGTCAAAAAATCCAGAGCACTCATGACAGTCATTAAGAGAAGGAAAGTATATCGGACATGTACTACGACATGACCGGTACAACCTTCTCCAGAATATAATGATGGGCAAAATTGAGGGGAAGAGGCGAGTCGGAAGGAGGAAGTTATCATGGCTCCGAAACCTAAGGCAATGGACTGGGATAAACAGCGTCGAAGATATGTTTAAGCTTGTAAAAAATAAGGACAAATTTGCGGAGCTAACGGCCAACCTCCATTAGTGGAGAGGCACCGCAAGAAGAAGAAAAGTCTAGTAGTTCTACTTACTACCACGATCGGCACCTGTTCACAAGTATGACGCGAATGCCAGCCATTGACGTCCTCAACCAATATAGAGGGATGTTGACAACCCGTCACCGAGACTAACTCACTTCCCTCTATGATGGTTGAGGAGGGCTATGGCTGGCATTCTCGTCATACTTGTGAACAGTTGCTGCTAGTGGGGGCTGGTCATCTCAAGCTACACAATTATTCGTAGTACTTATTTTTAGATAAAAAAAAAATTATATCGACTTTTGTGCACTGGAACTGAGTCCATGGGCTTATATATATATTTTAAGATTTATATTGTATTACTCATAGCGGTAAAGTTTTTTTTTAAAAGAGTAATTACTGAGTTTCTTGCCAGGTTCTTCTCAGTAAAAGCAACCTTCCGAACCTGGCGGTAGCATGTTTAATCCTATGTAATCGTGTCTTTCTGACGATTTGAAAGTACTTTGTAAAAAGTCTAATCGAATTAAGGTATTTTTGAATTTGAATTTGAATTTGAATTAAGATAACAGGAATCGGCGATATATTTTAGTCAAATCAAACAGAAATATATCAAGAACATTAATAACAGAACAATGAACGAATCATTATTACCCCAGATAATATTTCAAAGATCAACCAAACGCAATTTAAAATATTACTAAAAGTCCGTAGATCCAAGTCCAACCCGTCTACGCTCGTAGCCCGTAGCGGCGTAGCACCGTAGCCGGTACTTTTATCGTCGGATAATTGAATTTCCGCACTCGGCTACAAACAGGAAGTTCCGGTCTCCAGCCTGAATATTGCTGATAGAGTTATTATTTTCAATATGGCGATTAACTTGTATACTGCACTACGTATATTTACGAGACTGAATAATACATTTCGCTTGTATTGTAGAGTGAATGGAAGAAAAAAAGTGCCTTTAAGCGTTACATTTTGTATAAGAAGTTTCTAACATCTATAGAATATGAAAATAGCTGATTTTTACCAAAATTTTATTATACTAACGTAAATGTTACTAATCAAGATTTTTTTTTACTAACTGTAGTTTTTCGAAGACTTAAGTTATTTAGACGAGACTGACAAACACGGGCAGATGTCAAAATTTATAATGTAATGTCATAAAATGTATTTAAGAATCATCACGATTTAGTCAACGGGTGATTCTACGTAAAATTAAAGATTCAATATATCTTTATTTAATTAGACTTTTAATAAAGTACTTTCACATCGTTAGAAAGACATAATTATACAGGAATATATATGCTACCGATAGGTTCGGAAGGTTGCTTTTACTGAGAAGAACCTGGCAAGAAACTCAGTAATTACTCTTTTTAAAAAAATAATAACTAAACAAGTTTCAGTAATACAATATAAATCATAAAAATATAAAACTAAAAGTAACTACTAGGTATAATTGTGTAGTTAGAGATGACCAGCCCCCACTAGCAGCACCTGTTCACAAGTATGACGCGAGTGCCAGCAATCGCCCTCCTCGCAGGTGAAAAAAACCTCAAAATGTTTGAACAACAACTCATGTCCCTTCCAGACACATCCTTTGTGCTCCAGTACAGGTGCCCCCGTTACACGCCAATTGCCTATAAAGCCCTTTTAAATAGTTTTTGGCATGTGACTCCCCCTACCACCCCCCTTTCGTTTACACAAGGAGAATCTTCAAAGTTGTTCAGTCCTTGTGATTTCAGAGTCTCTCATTTCAAGACTAGGTAACAGGTTTAAATGGATTACATTTAATCTGGGTTTAGATTTTAAATAACAGTAACCTTAGTTACTTTTAAGTTTAACTTCAGATGTCTGCCATTTATAGTCCTGTTAAAATCACAATCAAATAAAAAGACAGAGATAATATATGAAAATAGTTTTTCCATAAAAATATATACATAATATGCTATTCGCCGAATTTCGTCGGGTTATTCACCGAAGTTAATTAAGTGCCAACGTGACAGATGGTGAGTTCATCGCCGTCTCAGGCACTATACATATTTGAATTACTTCTCAGACATATACAGGTTTGCTCACGACGTATTCCTTCACCGTAAAGCACGTGGTACTGTACACAAGTTTTTAGAAAAACTCATTGTTAAAGGCCCTGCTGGGATTTGAACTTGCGTCACTGGCGTGGCAGGCGACTGCTGAAATCCTAAGGCCACCACGGCTTCACGATTTTACGTTCGTATAAATACCATAAGTACGAATATATACTTTCATGTACATTAAGATTTGTAACTCCTGTTAAAATCGGCCAACATTATCAAAGTTTAGCCGGAACAAACAGACTGACATTTTTTTTTCATACATACATACATATGCTCACGCCTGTATCCCATGGGGGTAGGCAGAGACTACCGTTTGCCACATGCTACGATCCTTACATACTTCTTTCGCTTCTTCCACATTCATACATCTTTCCATACACTTTCTTCGGTTACGAGTGCTGCGAATTTGACCAATCTGAAAATTACTATTAATTTGGTCATAGTAGTTGTTCCTTGGACGCCCTCTACCGACACTTCCGGTCACATTCGCTCTATAAATTTCTTTCGTTAATCGCCTTTCACTCATCCTTTCGATATGTACAAATCCTCTCAACAAATCTCAATAGTTTTTTTCATAGTCTTTTACAAACAGACTACAATTATATTTGAGAGTAAAAATTGAAATACAGATTTATTCTCATCTAAAACCCAGCTCACTAATACCCAGTTTTACGCTATGGCAATCCAAAGTGCGTTCCTTCAGACCTTTGCGAACTATTTGCGAAAAAGCAAAGGCTGCCGGCGATAGGAGGAGATCCTGACAATGCGCTAGGATTCATTTCCGTTAGACGCACTTCGGTTGAGTTAAGAACAACTAAGTGCCGTTCTTTGATTACGTTCTTTGTATGGTTTCTGTATGAAACTTGAGCTGTGCCTAGTAAAACTTTTGCTCTGCTAATAAAATACCAAAGACTTAGAAATCAAAGGGGCGAAGAGTTTTAAATAACTTTTCGTGTAGCTTTCGTTGTATTGTCATATATTATTTTGGGGTGGGCCACACTTACGGGTATGTAAAATAGATAGCTGACTCTTAGACCTACTGAATCGTTACATCCTATATACTGATATATATAATTTAAGTGTCTGGTTATTATTCCGAAATAACAACATTTCACTAAATGCATATGAAAGTATACACGATATTGACATAGAGAAACCGATATATATTTTTTTTATCTGTCTATCTGTTTGTTCCGGCTAATCTCCGAAACGGCTGGGCCGATTTCACTGACAGATAGCTAAGGTTACAAGGAGTAACTCCAAAGCGGTATTTAAAAATGAAAATGAAAATGACTTTATCCGCTTAGGCCCTGGTTAGGCACTTATGAATATCGAAAAATGTATCAATTGAATCCTAATATAGGATATGGGCAGTCAGAGATTCTTCTGAGACAATTTATTCCTGCGGATGTTTAGAGTACCAGAGAGTATAGCAATTTCCCCTAGTGCAAAGTGCAGTACGTAACTCGACAAAGGTTGACGTCAAAGAGGACCTTTGACCATTCATCTTTGCTGAGCGAGAGGCGCAAATAGTTCGCAATGACATTGTGACTACCAACGTCCAATAAACGATATTGAGAACGTAATATGTACTTGGACATCATATGTACATTGCGAGAACTGACACGTACACACACATATCAGAAATGTCTTTGTATTGTTCTCAAGATAATGGACAATGTATCTTAATGTCTCTTCAGAACGGTAAATTTTAGACTGGTAGTCTATCGCGATGCCGTAGTGCCGTGGTGGCCTTGAGGTTTGAGCAGTCGCCTGCTACGCAAGCGTCGCAAGTTCGGGGTCTGTGCAAATGAGTTTATCTAAAAAACTTATGTACAGTGATTTCACACCACGTGCTTTACGGTGAAGGAAAACATCGTGAGGAAACCTGCATATTTCTGAGAACTAATTCAATGACGTATGTAAAGTGTCTGAGACGGCGATGGACTCACCATCTGTCACGTTGGCACACAACACCTCTGCCTACCCCTCTGTGGAGTGCATAAAGTATTCTAAGTAAATAAAAAAAATCAATAAATATTGAACCCGATATACAAAACATTAAAGTTTTAAATATCAACCACAAAACAACCACTACTCATCATGAAGAGCGTCCTCTACAATTATTATTTAATATCGCGAGCACCCCTCACCCGGGTTCCAACCCCTCTGACCTCACTCAGAATGGACTACGGACGGAATTAATCAATTTCATAACTATATCGACACATTAACTTTCCGCTCCACAGTAATCCCGTATCTATTGAACGGTGCTCGACTATTACTGAAATTACTTCATATTGTATCAGTAATTGATATGTTCCAAACTCGTGGAAGCAATTAATGTAGTAATATTATGTTCTAAGATTGATTGGATTTTGGTACTCTTTGTAAATATTGTAGCTTCTTCATTGAGGACAGCCCCGGAGTGTTACAGAAAGGTGTAATGACACCCAATTTTCACCAAAGTTCTATCTTAACTCCCGAAGTGGCGTGATTAGATAATGAGTATATCACCATCTTTTGCAATAAGTCCTGAGCATTAAAAGATTTAAAACGATTTTTCCCAACAATTTCTAAGACTTTAGAATGTAAATATGTATGTCATGCATAAAAATCTAATATTTAGATCGGGGTTGCGTCATCGATTTGATATGTAGCTAAATGTAACTTTAGACATATCAGTTGAGTTTGGATACACCGACCAACAGATGGCGCTAAGCGGCCCCTAAACCGAAAAACAAGAAAAGAAAATTTTTTACGCATAAGGTGTGATCACTAATAGCTAAGTGCACGTTTTGCAGAGGTCGTGGGTTCGAGTCCCACCTCGTTTTAGTATTTTCCTAATCATTATCAAGGATTTAAAACAAGTGTTAAGGCGCTAATTTTCTGTTAATTTATTTAATTATACACATCAAATAAATTATTGTTTTTATATTGCAAAATTACCTTATTATACCCGCTTAATATTTATCCGCTAAACAATAATCTGCTTTAACGCTTAGTCAGTTAGTACTATAATAAGGCAGGCCGTATTATTGTTAGTAGACAAATCACTTAATAATTACCTACTCACAATCACTATTAATAAAGGCTATTTAGTAACTATAAAATAGACAAATCACATTTGTACTACAAAATTCTAGTCAAACTCAAATCCTTTCCGAAGTCGGTTTAAATAATGAGCGTCTCATTTAAAAACACTTGAGAACTTCAACCGTATCAAATCTACATCATTTTATAGACATGGCAAGCTACGAGCCAAACTTTAAAGTCAAAAGTCGCTCAACAACACTTAAAGCCGGCAAAACAATAAACCTACCTGTTATTACCTCTTAGCATTTCAACTTGGTCGTTAGGTGTGCCCTTGCATAAAGGGTAATGTCTTATAACCGGCACAGAAATGTATAATAATCTGTCTTTCCATTTCTGCTTAGAGAGGGTATATTTTCAACATTATTGTGCTTTGGAATACTAAACTACAATAGAGCTGAGTACATTGAGCAGACACCTGCTACGCTAGCGTCGCAAGTTCAAATCCCCGCGGTTTGTACCAGTGAATTCTTTCATAAACTTAAGTGCAGTAATTTCTCCTAACGTGCTTAACGTTAAAGGAAACATCGTGATGTAACCTACATAGGTCTGAGAACTAATTCAAAGACGTATGTATAGTGCCTGGGACGGCGATAGACTCACCCTCTGTCACGTTGACTACTATGTTCCCCGAAAGGATAGGCAGTAGAGTTGTAACAACAACACCCACTTTTCACCGAAGATGATTATGTGTCAACGTGACAGATGGTGAGTTCATCACCGTGTCAGACACTATACATACTTCTTTGAATTACTTCTTAGACATATGCAGGTTTCCTCACGATGTTTTCCTTCACCGTAAATCACATGATGTGAAAATCACTTTACATAAGTTTTTAGAAAAACTCATTGGTACAGGCTCCGCTGGGATTGGAACTTGCGTCACTTGCGTAGCAGGCGACTACTTAAACCCCAAAACCACGACGGCTCATAAACTTTCATACATTAATGTTTTGAGGATTCATTTGTATACCAAAACAAAAGCCGGTGGTAATAAAATCATGGATGCCTGGGAACAAGGTAGGCCCCCTTATATTACACGGAGCAACTAAGATTCTTTAAAAAAAATAGAATTCCGCGAAATAAAGCAGGGCACGGCTAGTTTTTCAATAAATTGAGTAGGAGTACAAAATATAAATTGTTCCAAAGCTTTGTTGATACCAAGTATAAACATTCTGATATTACTTGAGCTCTTCAAATATTAGTTACGGAAATTGAAATTATTATAGTTACAGAGGAAGTAACAACTAACTACGTACACATTATAACCGCTACATTAAGTTGTGTTTAGTTAATCTTGGTTTATGAGTTTAGGACTGCCGAGTTGGAATTTGAAGATCGTTTTATGAACGTACTAAGGTCACACCTTTTCAATAGATAGTAGCTGTGTAAGGTACTTACCTAGTAGGGTAAGTAGGGGTGTTACTCTACCCACCACTTTTCACCAGAATGTAATAAGAGCCAATCTTATATCTTTAAACGAGCAATTCAGATATGACGGCTGATAGAGAGAAATGGAAGAGAAGAACACATTGCGCCGACCCCAAATAACATGGGAAAAGGGCAGGAGGATGATGATGATGATGATGAGCAATTCTTGTATATATATAATCAGAATCTCGGAAACAGCTCCAACGATTTTCATGATCATTTTGAAATTTTGCCTCACCTTTGTGCTACTATAAATTGACTGGTGTCGGCGAAATTTTCTGTCGTATTGTAATGATATTTTATGAGTTTTTTAGTGCCTGAAAACATGGTCAAAACGATGTTTTCCATAAATGAAACCTAACTAATTTTTTTTCTTGTATTTTCCACTTTTTGTGTGAAGAAGAAACCGAGCACAGCTCGGTCAACCAGATATTGTTATATGGTGTGTCCATCCTCTCCTCATATGAGTATTCTCTCAAGAACATCTAGGTTTTCACACGATGGTTGCATTCAGTTGGGTTGCAGGAGACTCAAACCACACCGCCACCATGGCTCCTGTTTTCTACATACATCTATGTTCCCCGAAGGGATTGGCAGAAGAGTTGTAATAACAACACCCACTTTTTACCGAAGATTATTAAGTGCCAACGTGATAGATGGTGAGTCTATCGCCGTCTCAGGCACTATGCATACGACAAATTACTTCTCAGATATAATGTAGATACGATGTTTTTGTTCAGTGTAAATCAGCTGGTGAGAAATCAATGCACATTTCAGAAAAAATCACTGGGAATATTACTTGCGTCGCTTGCGTAGCAGGTGACTGCTCAAACCCCGAGGCCACTACGGCTCTTTTCTAAATGACCAATACAATAAAAAGGGTATCTTAAGTGAGAACAAATGAAAACATGAGTCTCACTAAGCCACAATTACGCAGAGACATCGGTAAGAGATTCCGTATAAAATACGTAATCCCTCCAAGCGTGGGTAAAGCCCGCCGCTCACTGAGCCACCGCCTCTGCGAGGTGCCGCTTTAAAACGATGTATCTGTTGCCATTTTAATATACGTACATTTTGTTATACGTATACATTTTGATTTATTACGGGTTTATTTCAATAATAATTCAATCAAACGAACCTTTTCAAAAGTTCAAAGGTAAGGAATTATAGAAAATATAACATAATATAATGTTTGCTCTGACGCGGGAATCCAACCCGCGATAATTTCTGGGTATGCTCAGTCGGTGCGCTCTTGTAGGTAGTTTTAATGATGGGAGCAGCTGTTATTTACTTCACAATAGCCCGCCATCTATCTCTATTGGCCGCCATCCTTGAGCATTGGTGCACCGGCCCGCCGATTTGACCTGATCTGTCCACCGCATAGGGGACCACCCGCGTGTTCTGATGTTTTCCAGTATATCCTGCACTACTAGGCGTTCTATGGAGGTATTATCCCACCGAGACACATGTCCAAAGAACTTGAAAATACGAGAATTTACCAAAGCTGACAGACGTTTAATACCGCGATACCTAGTGACAGGTATACTAACCAATAGACCACCGGTGTCGTAATACATACAGTCATCTACAAAAATCTCCAATTCTATAATTATTTTCTTTACCGCACATCGATTAACTCGTAAATCGTTTACAGTATTGTTACGGGCTGGTCATCTCAAGCTACATTTAGATTTAAGTGGAACTACTATCCTTTTACTTTATGTTAATATTAATTGTCATATTTTGTGCATTGGAATTGTGCCATTAGGGTTATTTTTGAAAAAAGTAATTACTGAATTTCTTGCCAGTTTCTTCTCAGTAAAAACTAACTTCTTGACCTGGCGGTATTATGCATCATCCTGTATAATTATGTAATTCTGACGATTACGATAACGACTCTCATAGAAAGGCATAAAGACATTTTTCGATTCTTAAAAGGGTTATCGAATCAATTTTATTCGCCGCATTTTTAAGGCTTCACATATCATTCTGCTTCAGTCTATTGTATGCTACAAGCTAGAGACAGTAAATTATCACTCGATGGTGCATTATTGAGAGCCCATTTTGTGATGAGGAACGGCAAAGTGCGATATTGCGGATATTTTTTTTTCCTTTTTTTAATGGATATTCTAAAAATAGGTTTTAAAAACAAACAATACATTCCAATACACAGGAGTCAAGTGAATAAAGTTAGTGGACATCCAGCTTTATGATGTCGGCAAGACACCGTTTGCCAAAACTTGAGCGAACACTCGGGGGAATTCGGCCGAGTTCGGATTTACTTCGCTTGGGTACAGTGGACCCTTGAATGTGTCATCGCGTGCAAAAGTCACTTTACTTTTTTATCAAACTATTGTACAGCTACTAAATGTAGCTTGTGATGGTCAAGTCTAGACTTAATTAATTGAAGTTGAAGTTTTTAAAAAACTGGCTTAATACTTGGTGAAGAAATTTGGTTTCTTGTATGATTTATACTTAAGAGCAATGAGTTTGGGTTAACATTGATAATTACTTAATACAATCTTAATACGATATATGCAACAAGTTCGCACCATCCGTCAAATTGACACCTAATAGTTTTCGGTGATAAGTAGGTGTTGTAACACATCAGCCTACTCTTCTAAGGCGTGAACATATTTGTTTAATTTCTTCTGTATTTCTTCTCGAATACTTTTCTCGCCGTCAGTCCAGCGACATTGTTAGAGGCAAGTCGAAGTAAGATCCTCTCCTATTTTCCGATAGGACGGGTATAGTATCATTCAACTTTTTATTATCTCGTGCAGGTCGGCCGCTTTCTCTTATCGATCTCCAGCACAAATAATACGGACTCCTTATTGTGAGAAAGGTTCTTTCTATTGCTGTTTTTTCAACGGGAAACAATGCATTTGCGTGGACTTTGTCGTAAAGGATTTTTATTGTTTTTCTTTCGGTAGACGTTTTGTTTTTATTAGATTCGATTTTAACGATTTTTTTGTCGCTCTAGGAAACTTGAATACCTTACTAATATTATGATCCCATCTTTGTTAATAGTATGCATTGTTTTTGTAATTTCATGGCTGACTTTATATCGCGGAAACCTACGTTTTTTACTAATAGTAGCCTAAGTTACTCCTTGTAACATTAGCTATCTGCTACTGATAGTCCCGCTAAAACCGATCCAGTCGTTTCAGAGATTAGCCGGAACAAATAGACAGACGGAGAGCGAAAAATGTTAAGGTTAACATGATTTTTATGTAAGTATTGTTTATAGTTTCATGTGCATTGAGTGAAAGCTGTTAATTTGGAAATACTAAAAGTCACTTCAATTTTACTAATTATAATATAATTTTACTTTATATATGTGACCCCGTAAAATTGTAAATACCGTTAGATTATAATCTATCTCGCGAGATTGTGAACTTTCGAAACATTGCGAACTGCAACATACTGCTTACAATTTAACGTATTCACAATCAAACTAACGGTATTTACAATCGTACGGTGATATATGTATAATAAACTGCTTATGCAAACTTAATTACCACTTTTTTAAATACAGTGTAAAAACAAATTCAGCTTTATAAGAAGAAGTGTAAAATATACTGTTATACAATGTGTATGTTACACGTGATATTTCATACCAAAAAATAAAAAAAAGGTATTCAAATAAATCATTCAGGTATGTACATTAATTATCATCAAATAATTGTCTGAACACGATCCTACGCGTACCCCACATGTTACATGATCAGAACTGTCACTGTGACAGATTGCGCTCACTTGTCACTCGGCACTCTACACCCCGTATAATGACATACATCAGCATAATTGAATCTTTTGTCACCCTACAACGAACAAAATATGGTTTTTTACTGACCATATCAAATGATAGCTTAATTTGTATATTCTTGTTACATACCCGATATGTCAGGCTAATGATGACATTTTAAACCTTTGGGGCTTGATAGTAATTAATCGGATCATCGGTTTAAGCAGCGCGTATAAAGAACTTCTGAGCTAATGATGTTTCATTTTGGTACTGTAAAATTAAACGTCAAAGCTAAGAAGTAAGTGGGGTTTGAGCAGTCGCCTGCTACGCAACGAAGCAAGTTCGAATACCGGCACGGCTTGTACGGTGAAAGAAAACATCGTGCGGAAACCTGCATACGTCTGAAGTAATTCAAAGACGTATGTATAGTGCCTGAAATAGACTCACCATCTGTCAGCACTTCATAATATTCGGTGATAAGTAGGTGTTGTTATTACAACACCTCTGCCTACCCCTTCAAAATACAGGCGTTCTTAATACGCTCTGCTTGGTCCCCTGTTAGCATTTATTTCTATCAAACCCCAAAAAAAATCAAGTGTCATCATTAGCTTGACATTTCGAATGTGTAACAGTCCTATGTACCAAAAAAAAATAACTTTGATAATATGTTTTTAAAATAACAAGAGCATTTACGTCCCAAAATTTAAACATCATTACCAACTGTGTCGTTGATACTGGATGGATTTATCGGATTAACCGACGCATACTAATACGAGCAGATCCCCTTAACGTAATCACCACGGCTCTTTTTTAAACCAATTACGTCAAAGCTTAATACTTTGACGGACCAAAGTCTGATTCGATTTCTCAACCACTCAGTTTGAATAATCACATTCATTGCGATACTGTCCGTTTGGTTGAACTGGATTTAGTTAATGTGATTCAGATTCAAAGCGGCTGGTAATGAAAAGCATACCTTGGCACCGTTGGAATAATACCTAAATTACTTCAATAAATGGACGTAATAATGATTTGGGAAATGTTGCTCTTGTATCTTTGTCAATTTAATCAAAAAATCATACATACATACATATTCTCACGCCTGTATTCCCCGAAGGGGTAGGCAGAGGTGTCGTTATCACAACACCCACTTTTCACCGAATTGATTAAGTGCCAACGTGACAGATGGTAAGTCTATCGCAGTCTCAGGCACTATACATACGTCAAGCACGTGATGTGAAATCACTGTACATAAGTTTTTTGGAAAAACTCATTCGGACAGGCCCCGCTGGGATACGGACTTGCGTCGCTTGCGTAGCAGGCGACTTCTCAAACCCCGAGGCCACCACGGCTCTATCACCATAATTGGCTCTATCAACATATAATCAATAAAATCAATTTTCTTTGTAATGGTTAAATATAATGTACCTCAATTGACCGATAGGTAGGCTGACAAACTGAGAATTGTGGGTTAAAAAAACGCGAAAACGTACGGCAACCTAGGCGCTATGCAATGCAGAGTTTTTCATTATAAGGAAGTCATTGCGTAAATAACTTGACGCAGTTGAGCCGTAGGTATAACCTACTGTTGTTTGATTTTATTACGCGATGTCCTGCTGCTCAGCAAAAAATAGTTGAGCAGTGGAGCAGAAGCGCCTTTGATGTTGGAAGGCGATTATCATAACGCAGATTGTGGTCTTATTAAAAAATATGCATTAAAAAATGTATTTCACTTGTGGACTTAAACGGTCTCCTTGTATCTCTTCTCCATATATGAATACTGATAAGGTCACTCTGCATACTTTACAGTTGTTAATTACGTTGAATAAATTGCGCACTATAGACGAAATTCACACATTACATAATTGTACTTGAGGAAGACTAGTTGTGCCTCGCGGTTTTACCCAGGTGGAGTTAATTGCATGTGTGACCCGCACCGCTTCGGAGCCGTTTCGCAGTTTAGCCCGAACAAACAGACAGACAGACAGAGAAAAAAATTGTTTATTTAGGTCAGTACCGTATTCATAGGCATTTAGTGAAACGTTGTTATTTTGGCTTTGCAAACAGACACTTTAATTTTATTCATCTGTATGTTTATGTATGTATGTATAGATTACCTTAAACCCGATAGCACGTGTATTTGGTAAATGATAAAGCAGAGTGCCTTCGGATTAACTTTACAGTGCTTTTGTTTACTTTGGTAATCCTTTGGCAGTGCTGGGTGGTCTAGCCTTAGGCTTAGCGTGTGGTGTAAATAACAAGCAGATTGGAATTTATTGATATCCTTATTCAATTTTTTATTTATGCTTCGTATGGTGAAGATAGAGTGAGGTTATATATAAATCGTTTTAATTTATACTTCATTAGTTTACTTTGACCCCCTTATTGAACGCAGCGAAAGACTGATGATGGATGACCCCAGGTGTAAAATATATGTTATATATTTTTGTTACATCGGTTATCCAACAATCAAACATACAAATTTCTTTCTATATCCTCGTGTAGGTACTTAGAAAAAAATGTTTTCTATGTTCTGCTTACAGTAGTTTAAAAGTCAATAATTATCAATCAAAAATAATGTCGTCATAATATACACAGACAAAATACCTTTAAAAAAATACATACATATGCTCACGCCTGTATTCCCCGAAGGGGTAGGCAGAGGTGTTGTTATCACAACACCCACTTTTCACCGAATTTGATTAAGTGCCAACGTGACAGATGGTGAGTCTATCGCCGTCTCAGGCACTGTACATACACGTCTTTGAATTTTACTTCTCAGAAAAATGCAGGTTTCCTCACGATATTTTCCTTCACCGTTAAGCACGTGGTGTGAAATCACTGTACATAAGTTTTTTAAGAAAAACTCATTGGTACAGGCCCCGCTGGGATTCGAACTTCCGTCGCTTGCGAAGCAGGCGACTGCTCAAACGCCGAGGCCACCACGGCTCTTTAAAAAAATATAAGTTTTATATTAGACTCTAAGCAACACTCTATTCGCTTGTAATTTGCACCACACCGCAAAGAGCATCCAGCAAGCGACCTTCTCCCTAATTGGAACACGAAGACTGCCGCCAGTGGCAACCGGATTTTAATTTGATCAACAGTTCAATGCAGACTGACCGCGACCCTATATAGATGGTAAAAGGTTTTAGGGAAACGAGCGAGAGTCTGGAAATAGTATTATTTAATTAAAATGATTGGAGCAAACAAACTGTGGTACATTGATTTCTTACATAGCGTAATGCATGGTGAGACCATCTACGTTCGGCGCAATGAACACCTACGTGGGTGGAGGTACTTTAGAAACTTATTCGGCTTTTATTAAGATTCAGCAATCCAAATAATTTCGGAAGGCTAATTTTAATATCAGATAGACTATCATCTGTCACAGTGACAGATATTATCTCCCATGTTATTCTTTAGCTTTCAACATTATTTTAAATCTACAAAAAAAAAACAATTTTTTGATATTCTTTTCTGTTTTAAAAAATATTTTCGTTCGGGTCGTATCCATAGGCCAGTGAAGTCAAGCTCGAAATTTCATTAACAAGTGCTTTCTCATACTCTGAACTCCACGTAAATATTCAAAACTTCCTAATACATACTCATCCGTTCGCTATTTCGAATCATGTTAGGCCCCTTAAGTAAATATGTTATACCGATAACCAGTCAAGTATAATATTATTTCCACGTCACTATCACAAATAGAGGTCATCAATATTCATAATCGACCCTTCCCACACTGAATAATTATTTTGGAATGAGTTTTAGCGATTTTAATCTTATAACACTGGTAATAGAGGACAGTTTAAAATGAAAAGGAATTTGTCTATGAAAATGCGAATGTTGAGAACAATATTTTAAGGGCATCAATGACTTCATTTGGAGAGTGAATATTCTTTCGGATACTAAGATTAAACGCTATATACATTCACCCGAAAAGACTACATCTCATATTTTATTTTTAGCATGGAATCCATATATTTTTCTAAAGTCTATGTAGTAAATGATAGCCTCGTTAAATTCGTACCTACATACACACATATGCTCACACCTGTATTCCCCTGCAGGGGTAGACAGAGGTGTTGTATTGACAACGCTCACTTTTCACTGAAGATGTTAAATGCTAACGTGAGATGGTGAATCTATATTCGCCTCAGACACTATACATACGACTTTGAGTTACTTCTCAGACATATGCAGGTTTCTTCACGATGTTTTCCTTCACCGTAAAGCACGTGGTGTGGAATCACATAAATTTGTCTGTATTGTTTTTTTTATAACAATAGTTATTTAGTTTTATTACCTATCACTATATTTTTTTGTCATTAAGACATTACAACACGATGTTATTGTATTTTGTATAGATATTGAACAGAACTCAATACTATGGCCTTCGAGAAGGTACTTGGAATCGAAATGAAATACGATGTACCACAGAGGAAAAAGTTTTTTTATTTAACCACTGACGTTTTATATATAAGCCCCATTGAGAATCTCGATAGCGGGATTTAAATAATAATGTCAACAGTGACAGCTCCATCTATCGACAGAACATAGAACTAAAATATCATACATTGTTGTTAACATACATACATATGCTCACGCCTGAATTCCCCGAAGGGGTAGGCAGAGGTGTTGTAATCACAACACCCACTTTTCACCGAAGATGATTAAGTGCCAACGTGATAGAGGGTGAGTCCATCGCCGTCCCAGGCACTATACATACGTCTTTGAATTACTTCTCAGACATATGCAGGTTTCCTCACTATGTTTTCCTTCACCGTAAAGCACGTAGTATAAATTCACTGTACATAAGTTTTTTAGAAAAACTCATTGGTACAGACCCCGCTGGGATTCGAACTTGCTTCGCTTGCGTAGCAGGTGACTGCTCAAACCTCAAGGCCACCACGGCTCTAACACGGTTGTTAACATATTCGGCTTATATTTCTGTTTGATTATAAATTTATTTATACATGTATTAATTAGAACGGCTAAAAGCCAATTATACTAATTAAGAGTAATATTCATTCATTCGTTCCCTCACAATACTCCAGACATACTGACATTATCATCTGCCATTCATCCGCGAACACATCACAATCAATAAATAAAATGCCGAGATGTTTCACTGATTCTGAATTAGCAATACAAAAAAAATTCTACACGATATAAACAAGTCACCAACTAAATAACTAAACCAACCCAATAAATTAAGAACAACGGTAAATTCATTAATTTAAATCCTTCGTCTAAACCAAACAATTAGAGCTCCGTCTGTAAAAACGTAAATCTCGCTGACACCGCGAGCTCACTGAAAGACGGTTTTAATTCAGTTAAGGAACATTCGTTCTTTTTAGTTTAATTAGATCGGCTATCGGCGGCACCTGAGGCGAGACTTGCTGGCGTTCGGTGCAAATTGTGTCTTTAGTCAAGGCTGCCGTTACACCGTCATGTTGCTATGTCACTAGCAAGCCTCTATTTGCAAATAGTGTTTATACAACATAATATTAGTACCTGGTTGACAGAGCTGTGCTCCGTTTCTTCTTCACACAAAAAAAGAAAAAAAATCCAGTGAGCGTCAGCCTCGAACCGTACCTCTAGTTTCGTTATCGACCCGGAAGCTGGAAGCCTCACCTTTGAGCTACCATAACTTAACAGATGTCGGCGAAATTTGCTGTCGTATTGTAATGATAATATTTTATGAGTTTTTCAGTGCCTGAAAACATGGTCAAAACGATTTTTTCCATAAATGAAACCTAACTAGATCTATTTTTAGCCCCTGGAAACCCGTACATGCAAAATTTCATGAAAATCGTTAGAGCCGTTTCCGAGATTCCGATTATAGAAATGCTAAATGGTACCCACTTTAAAAAAAAATTTTTAATAAAAAAAATCTCTCCCATAAACGGCTTGACCGATTTAAACGAGACTTTCTCTGTCAGAGCTGATGTTACAAGAACTAAGTCTACTTTTAGTAAAAATAATAATGGGGTTCCTAAAACCTACACCGCGAAATCGCGACGCACAGCTAGTAAAATTCTAAAAATAAATACCTATTGTTGTATGTATAAGTACTTCACATATAATCAAGTTTTATCCATACTTATAGTGCTTAAAAGTTATTATTAAAAAAATACCGCGAAACAATCTAATGACCATGAATGAACTTATCATTAAATTGATTTATTTATAGTTCTAACAACTTAAGTCAACCGGTGATGCAGAGATAATTAAACCTGGCAATGTTACACATCTGTGTAAATGCGTTCCATTTTCACGCTCAACGCCACTGCACCGAGTATTGGGCGCCAATGTTCCACACAGTGCTCCCGATGAAAGCGTCTCCAGGACATAACTCTGTGTTTAGTCAAGCGTGTGCTACGTGTAATTGCTGCTATAAGGAGGGTGCACATCACTGTAATGTGCATTAGAATGTATTCCTACACATAACATAATGCTGATACCTTTATTCCACGAAGGGGTAGGCAGAGGTGTAGTAATAGCAACATCTACTTTTTACCGAAGATGACTAAGTATCAACGTGACAAGATGGTGAATCTATTGCCGTCTCAGGCACTATAAATACCGTAATGCACTTGGTGTAAAATCACTGCACATAAAGTATTCATCGATGTATATACACTGGATATACAATGAATTTGTAGCAGCGTTTCTCCGCTCGCTACATAATGGCGCTACACGCTAAAAATACGAAGTTTGAATACAAATACACGATAAACTAAATCGCGCAATAAGAGTTTTGAGCGCATTACAGAATATATATACAAGTTACCAACTAGAACAGTTGGAGCCGGTGTTTCCCAGGCATGACACTCGCCTGGCTGGAAGATCTTCCCTTTGCTGGGAATGGGTATGATCACTAACTCAACCAAAAAGTTTATGTATCAGATGTGATATACGAGATGCAACATTTTAAAATTGAACAATATTTCACACATTGATTGCGACTGTATAAGCTTGACATATTTTTGTAAGATACCATAATGTGGTATGTGCAAATTCCAATTTGCACGCAAAATTAACAAATTATCAGCAACTCTATGGCCATGCTATTAGACTCGTATTTCTAATGCAATAAGTGCTTTGGTGTGGTAAATTAGGGCAATTATACAAATTGCACTAACATGTTGTGACGCGAATTAGTCAGTTGTTTAGGATTCGCTACGTCCGCTTGGTATTTTGATAAATTAACCTGTATTATGTTACTTTGGTGTAATTCCTTAATTAATTTAAACATTAACATATTATTTATATATGGTTTGGACATATCGAAAGGATCAGTGAAAGAAATTTATAGAGCAATTGTGAACGGAAGTAGAGGGCGTCCAAGGAAGAACTACTATGACCAAATTAATAGTATTTTTCAGAAAGGTAAATTCGGAGCACTCTTAACCGAAGAAAGTGTATGAAGAGATGCATGAATGTGCATTAAGCGAAAGAAGTATGTAAGGATCGTAGCATGTGGCAAACGGTGGTCTCTGCCTACCCCCATGGGAAACAGGCGTGAGCATATGTATGTATGTATGTATTAACATATTCAGATAATCACATCAAAATCAAGTTTTACAATTTACAAACGGTAGAAAGTTATCACATTTAATTATATATAGTACTATGTATTGTTTGTACATTGCAATGTGCATTGTTTGTTTTAATCTGCACCATTGGACTTTATTCAAAACCTTCAGAGAATTCTACAATGTCTGAGTTTGAAAATTGGCAACGTGTAGCGCCTGAGACAATGGTCACCATCAGTCACCTAATCAGGCTGTTGGCGTGACGATGTATGTTTTAATTGATTTACTTAAAACTGACACGTAAATATTATTGAAATAGGTACCTTACCTAAAAACCTTACAGTCGGTGAGTACATATAAATTTACATAAAATGTATCTTCTACTATTTTCGCATAATAGCACGGACTAATGCGGCGAAACGAATATAGAACGAGACAAGTTCATTGAAGCATGAACATAAATAAGCATTTTCTGCAACCTTACGCAACGGTGTAAGTGACGGCTGGCAGCGATGACATGCAACTTACCAGACGTTTTGCGTTCAATAAAACTGGATAAATATTGACTTACCTGTAAAAGAAAAATATTATAAGAATTAATATTTAGAATAAATAGCCGCGATTTTGTACGCGTAATTATTATTTAGTGTTTATTTCTGGACTTAATGCTAATTTTATTCAAATAGAATAGTTTTTTTTTTCATTTTCATTCATCTGAAAATTTTAATTCACATTTATTACATAAATAGAAAGACTAAAAAATTGGCATATTTAACTCTGCAAAAAATCTCTATCTATACCTACTTCTACTCTGATAAATAAATTAGAAATGCCTATTTGTAATCCAAAATAGTATCTTTTTGTTTAATACATATGAACGTTACCGAATGGAAAAAAAAATTTTGTTTTTTTTTTTACAATATTATTTACTTACTTTTTGTACATACATACATACATATGCTCACGCCTGTATTTCCCGAAGGGGTAGGCAGAAGTGTTGTAAACACAACGCCCACTTTTCACCGAATTTGATAAAGTGCCTACGTGACAGATGTTGAGTCTATCGCCGTCTCAGGCACTATACATACGTCTTTGAATTACTTCTCAGACATATGCAGGTTTCCTCACGATGTTTTCCTTCACCGTAAAGCTAGTGGTGTGAAATCACTGTACATATTTTTTTTATTTGGTATTTAGAACCTTTATTTTATTGGTAACTAGAACCTTTAGTCTATTAGTCTACTATACTCGCGACTTCCTAAATCACACTAAAATTCTAAAACGCGACCTTATTCTCTTGAAACTCCATTTTAACCAGATTGATTAGCCCCCGCCCCCGCTCCGTTCTACCTCACCCCACCCAGACAGAAGGGGCCCTTGAATTAAGATCGCTATGTGATATATTGAAACCGGTGAGCACACAATATATCATAAGCAATTATTTTAAACAATTCAAGCAAGTGCTTTAGTTAATGAGCCGCGGTAGCTTCAGTAAATTATCTCTGTACATTTCACTGTGTATTCACTAAGGTATGTGCATTTCAGACCTTATGTCGGAGGAAATATGAACCATTATGACTTACAATCGGCTTATTAATACAAATCTCATTATACATAGTCATCGTAATACGGTAAACTTGCTTTACATTACATGCAAATTAATTATTTTACTACTTACTTGTGTATGAAAGTTTATTAGGATATTTGTAACGCAGGCAAAAACTACTTAACGGATTTCGATAAGACTTTACGAATCAGTTAATTGATAAGACATGGTTTAAACTATAACTCAAACTAAATATATGTTCATCCCCTTTGAAATCCGTATCAGAAAAAGGGACGGAACTACTTTTAAAGGAATAAATATCTTACACGATGCTTTGTAAGGAACAAAGTAGTAAGATTTTATTATAAATACTAATATAATAATGAGGAAAGATTTGAAAGCCGTCGTGGTCTCGAGGTTTGAGCAGTCGCCTGCTACGCAAGCGACGCAAGTTCAAATCCCAGCGGGGCCTGTCCATTGAGTTTTTCTGAAAATAAGGTCTACAATTGATAAACAAATGTGCTATCAAGGTCAGAAGCATATTATACATAATCAAAGGTAGAACAGGTAGATTTTTGTTGATGAAATTCAACAAAAGGGTTAAATAAATTAATTTCTAAGGATTGAATTATTATGATTAATATTTAAATCTAAATAATTATCATCTCTATTTTTTAAGCATTTTTGTTTTCCTTTCTTTCAAAGAAAAGCAAGCTTTATTATTAAAATAATATGTAAATTTTCAAAAAAAGTACCTTTTTTGTCAGGTAGTCAGTAAGTAATAAGTTAAGATTCAGTAAGCGTCCAAGAAATTCAACGTATGTGAGAATAAATGGTAATCATAAAATTACGATGCCTAATAGGTCATTTTCATTGCAATAACCTTTAGTAATAACCTTTGCACAGTCCGCTCATTGCACACAAAATTACGCTGAATACAAACTGAGCAAACTTGCTAAATATATTCCCGTATATTCGTGGAAGTAGGAATTGGAATTGAATAGTCCATAGGAGCTTGTATGTACGTTGCGTTAGGAATTTGCAAACTGCAAACTATCACGTCGAAATTGCGTAATGTTGATACCTTTTATATGTACTACTCATATGTATGACATTATTCAATAGGTGGGATTATATCGCGGAGGGCAGAGCAGTCGTCTGCTAGGCAAACGATGCAAGTTCAAATCCCAGCGGGGCCTGTACCAATGAGATTCATAAACTCAATAATTACTCCATTCAAAATATGATACAAATGTTCATAAATAGAAAAGCATTTTTAATATTTTCACGTGAAATAATAACACAACCATTGGCGAACAAAAAACTGTGATGTCATATTCGTATAAAACATAAAGAATATTCATAACAAAAAGGTTGGATGGGAATCTGTCGCTTAAAAACACTATAAGCTCATGGACACAGTACCAATGCACAAAAGTCAATAATAGTTAGAATAAAATAAAGTCTAATAGTTGCATTACGTTACATACATATACTCACGCCTTAATTCCTCGAGTAGGCAGAGGTGTTGCAAAAACAACACCCACTTTTCACCAAACATTAAGTAGTGCCAACGTGACAGATGGTGAGTCCATCGCCATCTCAGGCACTGTACATAAGTCTTTGAACTACTTTTCAGATATATGCAAATTTCCTCAAGATGTTTTCCTTCACCATAATAAAGCATGTGTTTTTCTAAAAACAGGCCCAGTTGGGATCCAAACTTGCTTCGTTTGCGTAGGAGGCGACCGCTCAAATCTCACGGCCACCACGGCTCTCTATCTCCATCTCTTTCTGTGATAGTATGTATATGAAGTATGGATATATAGTTTTAATTCGACATTGGTATTGTCTTCTTTACACCATGTTTTGTAATGAAGGAGAGAATATTTAATCTGCCCATAGCTCTAAAGTACATAGTCCCCATACAATATCGCGTATGAATATCCCGACCCACAATAAATACATATTTCATGAAGTAGCTAGTAAGTATTGAATAACAATTGTATGGGCGCGAGGGGCGTTAAAATGCCACTTCGGTGACACATATTAAAATGGACCGAGTTTAAGTGTATTAGATTTTTACCCGCAAACTGGTTCCATCTATATTTATACAAATTCTGTCTGTGCCCTTGGGTTTCACTCGCGTAGATTGAATTTCATTCCCGCGGAACCCTAAATGTTTTTTTATAGCCTCGGCTAGTCCTTGTAAAATTAGCTACCTGCCAGTGAAAGTCCCGTTAAAATCGATCCAGCCGTTTCAGACAGAGAATTGTTTTGGATTTTTTTTTAAGTCCGTACCGTATATACTTTGACTAGCTGTGCCCGGCAAACGTTGTATTGCCATTTTTTTTTTGGGGTGGACTACCCCTGACATTTAGGGGGATGAAAAATAGATGTTGGCCGATTCTCATAGATACCGGATATGCACAAAAAATTTCATCAAAATCGGTCAAGCCGTTTCGGAGGAGTATGGCAACGAAAACTGTGACACGAGAATTTTATATATTAGATATACATTTAGTGAAAAACTGTTATTTTGGAATTGCAAACAGACATTTTAATTTTATTCATCTGTATAGATATAGATATCCTTCAAGGAATATTTTGCCTCGTTGGCCTAGTGCTGCAAGTGCTAATGCAGAACACGAGGCCTTGGGTTCGATCCCTGGGTCAAGCTAAGTATTATTAGGTTATTCCGTCTGTGATCTTCTAGTGGCCTGGAATCGGGATTATATCGTGTTAATAAACTCGAACCTTATTTCATTGGAATTAAATAACTGTCTTATGAACGATGTACATCTCGGCCTACCCTTTTGGGGACTATAGCATGATCATATGTTTGTTGAATGAGGCTTAATGTATGTCAAACATAATAAGATATGACACTTTTACACGTGTATAAATTACTAGCTTCTGCCCGCGATTTCGTTTACGTATTTCAATGACATATAGCACATAGCCTTCCTCATTATATGAACTGTCAAACACTGAATATTTTTTCAAATCGGAGCAATAGTTCCCAAGATTAACGCGTTCAATAAACAAATTCTTCAGCTTCATATATTAAGTATAGATTATGAAACATAAATTGTCGATGTGATAGCTCGATCACTTCCATACATTTACATCCATTATGAACTGGGTTATTTGTGAAAGGAACCAATAAAAACAGCGCACGGTGAAATTCCCAAGTTTCATATCTGAATGCTCCCGTTGGAAATGTTAAAACAATTTTGCTTTTACGAAATTTCTGGGCAAAAAACTTTAGCACTTAAAAGAAAACAGAACACTGCCGTTTTCATAAATAAGCGGTGTTTTTTTATTCAGTTTAGATTCGTATGATGCAAAGCTGCAAACTACAGTATTCAATTACGTGTTTCAATTGCCATGTATCCAAAATAGGAATGAAATTTTATAATTTTAACTAAAATTATTTTACAAACTGCAGACCATAATATCATCTTTTTAAATATTTCTATTCGACTAGGTGAGCTTCATTCCTTTTACTTTACTGATTATTTATGTTTTTCACCGTTTCCCTGAACTCTCATAAATATATCAGATTGTAAATTACCCAAATCGGTCCAACCATTCTCAATTTTAGCGAGACTAACGAACAGCAATAAATGTATATATGTATATATATAGATAAGTGAAGAAAACGCTTCGAATTGTTTGATTGGTGACGTAATTTAAGTATGTATTATGAGAGAAAATATATAAATATACAAACAGAAATCACTTGCAAATTTTTGATTTAATATTTATTTTATATTCCTGTCATATTTTTAAGATTATTGTTGTTGGTGGGAATTAAAGTGTCTGAGACGGCGATGGACTCACCATCTGTCACGTTGGCACTTAATCATCTTCGGTGAAGAGTGGGTGCTGTAATTACAACACCTCTGCCTACCCCTTCGAGGAATACAGGCGTGAGCATATGTATGTTGTTGTTGGTGACTCAAATCCTAGTTTCTGATAAAGCTATTTCTTATATATTTTCAACAAACAACAAAATTGGCTAATAATTATATAGTCCACCTGATGGTAATCAATAACATCGCATTACCATCGCTTGCAGTTGTAACACTAGAGGTATTTTTCATATGTATTTATAAGTTCACAATATTCAGCAAAATTCCGTCATTTTATATCACAAGTAAGTAAACCAATTAGATGGAGTAGTAAACACAAGAGAATAATGTCCATCGCCATGAAAGATCGTAATCGATACACCCGCAGCATTTGCTAACTCCACATTGCCGAACTCGCACTAAACATTATGAAGTTATCGGTGCTACTTCATCATGGGTTACTGCACTTTCTTATTCGTTATTCTATGTTTTTGTCCATTGTTATTGTACTTGACGGCACCGTTGGTCTAGAGGTTAGTAAACCTGTTTGTTATGCTAGGTACAGCAGGTTAGTACCCGGAGTCCCTCCTGAGCACTGAGGATGGCCACCGGGGGGGTTTTAGTGCGGTAAGAATCCCACATACCCCGATCTGCCTCTCCCAGGGCGGTCGGGGACCTTTTGAAGGTTTCCCCCTCGTCAACAAAAAAAAAAAAAAAAAAAGGTACAGCAGGTTGCCAGCATCACGGAAAGAAGTGACGTTCATTTTTTCTCTGGGAAAAGGTAAAAGCATTGTAATTGTGAAATGCCTTTGAAAACGCTGAATAAGACACTATCTCAGACTGTGGTAATTATTAAGAGTGTAAGTAAGATGTGAGCATATGTAAATGTATCTTCTATCTTCTATATATACAAAAATGAATTGCTGTTCGTTAGTCTCGCTAAAACTTGAGAATGGCTGGACCGATTTGGATAATTTTGGTATTGATATATTTGATGAAGTTCAGAGAAGGTTTAAACGGTGAAAAACATAAATAATAAGTAAAAGAAAAGGTGATAAGAAGGTTCACCGGGTCAACTAGTAATATAATAAATATCTATCTAGTGAAATAGTAAAGAAGATATAGCCTATTGATACTATTTTCTATAAAAAGTTGGCAAACAAACATACGGGCATATATAGGTTACTGATCATAATTGGTCATCGTACCTATGAACTTGCAGACATATTAGGTACGCGTTGGCGTTTTTAATCACACAGTGAGATTCATTTCAGAATCGAATGTTTATCTAATGCTCATATCATAATTTTCTGCTTTTCTGAGCATTATTCGCTAAGCCAACTTTGTAAGTGTGTAAACACGCGAATAACGAATAAATATTCTATAATCGAATGACTAGACCGATTCTGAAATCACAGTAATCGAATCACGCCGATGATTATAGCGTAGATATAACATAATCCCGGGAGGAGGTCCCGACACACGGAACTCTATGAAATGTGTCAACAACACTCCGATAGAACTAATAAGATATATCCCCATTATTGCTAAATAATGTTTGCGCTTAACTTGTTTGCTTCTTAAGAAGTGTTATAGTAGACGTAATTAATAATATAACAGGTTTTATTTATCAATTAATTTATATACCATAATATATGCACACATCATCACACAGTTAACAGAGGTGTTTTAACAACACATTTCACCTCATAAGATTATGTGCCAATGTGACAGAGGGTGAGTCCTTCTCCATCCCAGGCACGGTATAATACTAAGAAATACTTAAAGACTCATACAAATTCAGAAACATGTAGGTTTCCTGACGAGGCTTTCCTTTAAAGCACGTGGGGAGAAATTACTACACTCTAGTTATTTAGAAAAGCTCATTGTTGCAGGCTGCTGGGACTGCAGTTCTCTTAAATGTTAATAAATTTTTATAATGTAGTACTTCATTCAGTGATGGTTTATAGACAGATATCGACGCTTTACCTCTTATTGCCATGACCTGTTTCATAATATGAGTCAAACTAGACAATTATGAGACAGTAGTATATGACGTGTATACATCTGTCACTGTCACACAGCTGATCTATCATTGCAACAAGAGCTCATGGTTAGACCCCAGAGTTTTAAATTCTCTGAACGCTTTTATATAACATGAACCTTGTATAAAACCTAAAATCGATTTAAAACCATAACACAAAGCTGATCAAAATGCTGAACACGTGACGTATTTCGCGTCAAAGTTGATATTAATTCAGAGCGTCTCGTCTCAGATGTAACACCAAGATTCCGTCGAGCAAATCTGCCAAATAAGGTTCGAAATAGTTTAACATTAAATATAGAAGTAAATTGAGATTATTGTGGAGTTCATGATGAGAGTAATCCTAACAATGATACTGATTAGGAAACTTTCTTCAAGGAATTTTCTCCACGAATACGAACATTAATTGAAAATCTAATGAAGAAGGTCATGATGACTGCTAGTCTTGAGGTCAAACAAATGCACTTGTACTCGAACAATATTCACTACTAGCTGCGCTCTGTGGTTTTACCCGCGTAGACTTAATTCATTTTATATATTTAATGGTGACGAGCTTGACTATACAGCTATTCCGCCAATGTCAAATTACACAGAGCCCATATTTTTTTTTAATAAGTGTGGCTTACACTTTGTTACACCAGCTTTCTGCCAGGAAATAATGGAATTAACAAACAGACAGATAGACAGACGGACAGACAGTTTGGAGAAAGCCTGACAATTTAGAGCTACAAACAAACACTGAAATTGTTTGTATAGATATAATCTAATACCAATAAAAAGCATCAATCTCAGTTGATCCCATTTCAGGTTCACAGACTTAAGGTTCACTAGCTTCTCCCACACCTATCTCATTTCATAATTGTAATTACAAACAAGTCAATTGAGTAAATATATCATCGAGATAAACTAACAACATCAAAGCACCGTTTAAAACAATTACGTAACCACCAACTACCACACAGCCAAGACTATCCAATAGCATTTAACATAATGTCGCATGTAAATTTAATCCACGGTCGCTGCTATCGCCGAGTGTCGACGTAAATGACTGACTGGCGACAGATAATGATAATGTGGATTAATGTGGCGAGTTTTATTCCTAATTTCAAACAGACTGCGCTATCATTAACGTAATAGCAGCTGCTGTTTTGATGGAAATTTTCTCCACACAAGATATTGTTATTGATTATATTGGTTTTTAGGGATCTTGTTTCTTTGGAAGAATGAGTAATGAAAGACTGAGAAAAGTGTAGACATCTTTGGTAATAGGTACAGATTAGTCGAAGGCCTAAGATAGTCCCAGATTACCGATTCTCCCCATAAAACAGTAGACAGAAAATAATTTTTGAAATTGGTTTTTTTATGCTAGTTCCGTGTATACTTTCATATGCATATTTAGTCAAAAGGTGTAATTTTGGAATTTTGGAATTTCGGAATTTGAGGAGCTCGTGGCACAGTTGCTATTGCGCATATCATTCGATCAGCGAAGTTAAGCAACCCTAAGCCTAGCCAGTAATTGGATGGGTAACCACCCGAGTTCCCCCCGTGCCTCGGAGAGCATGTTAAGCCGTCGGTCTTGGTTGCGAATTTATCATCTTTGGCAATCGTTACAGGCCTAAAATAGTATGACAACTGGTTTAACCCAGATCACAGATTTTCCTCGTTAAAGGGGTTGCGAAGGTCAGATTGTAGTCGCATCGGGTTGAATCAAGTGCCGACCCCAACAATATATGGGATAAGGCCAGGGACGATGATGATGTGTAATTTTGGAATTACAAACAGACACTTCAATTTTATTTATCTGTATAGATGTATATCTATAGAGTTTTTGATACACGTACTCACTGTTTATTTATATCGAAAGCAAATATTTAAATTGAGGAAACAAAGACACAAACAGCTACTGATGAGTGTTTTCGACCCGTCACTCACGTTGAAGCTCAAACTTCGCCTGTTACGCAAACATTAGCAAGCACATTCGAACAAAATAAATCATAACTTTAGATTAAAATAACAAGAGGCCAAAATCCCTCTTCGTCCGTTCAACAGCTTCCAACAAATTACTTCACAATGTATTTTGCGAACAACAAATCATCTGGGTAGTTCTCTTTTTTAAATGTAAAATACGTACAATTGTCGGGGCTATAAATAAAAATTGTTGGGGAAACACCTCAGCAGTTTTAATATTTTAATCCCCGATGGGTGGGTATAAATTTTATTTGACTGCTTGATCGCGGCGTGCATTTTCAATCGTTTTGAATTTTCGGTCCGTTTCAAGTACCATTGATTGAGAATTGGTATTATATAGAACTCCTGTTTATGAAGAAATATGTTGAGATATTTTGGACATATCGAAAAGATGAGTGAAAGGCGAGAGCGAATGTGACTGGAAGTGTCGGTAGAGGGCGTCCAAGGTAGAACTACTATGACCAATTTAATAATTTTTGGAAAGATCAAATTCGGAACACTCGTAATCGCAGGAAGTGTATGAGGAGATGCATGAATGTGGATGAAGTGAAAGAAGTATATAAGGATCGTAGCATGTGGCGAACGGTGGGCTCTGCCTACCCCCATGGGATACAGGCGTGAGCATATGTATGTATGAAGGACTCATAATCGTCTTTTTGATAAATACCTCGCTAGTAATAATAATCAGGCCCATTTCTTTAAGAGTGCCACATTTTGGTGTATTGTTGAACAATACTGCATGCAACCTTAAATACGGGTATAGTATAATAAGATTTTCAGATTTCACTTCACAAATATATTACAACTAATTCTGAAAAATACATTTTAATGCAAATTTTCAACAAGTATTCATTTATAACTTCTTGGCAATATTATGCATATAACAATTTCTCTTAAAATAATTACATAAAGGGATTATGGATTATGGATGTGCGTTAAAATCCATTAAAGTCGATCTTAATACACCCAAATGGCATACATCTATATCTAAAAAGATAAATAAAATTTAAGTGTCTGTTTGTAATTACACAATAACCACTTTTCTTTGAATGCATATGAGAACATATACGATACCGATATAAAAAAAAAAATTTTTCTGTGTCTGTCTTTATCTCTGAAAAGATCGGCCCAATTTTAGCCGAACATTCACTGGCAGATAGCTATTGTTACAAGGAGTAACTTAGGCTACTTTGAAGAAATTAACTTTAGGAGGGTAAAACCGCTAGGCACAGCTAGTTCCAAATAAAAGTCGACGATCCAATCCGTTCGTAACAAAGTAAGAAAGCCATCAAGTGGCGGTAAGTAATGCAATAGCTACAATTCTACAAATGGAGGGAGTTAAGCAGACATGCATTTATTTGTGTAGTGGCACACGTTGGCAAATATTTAAAGTTACATAGAAAGGCTTGTTTGCGCACCGCCAGCGAGACAGCGCTATGCAAATACAGCTAATGTGATCAGGCATGTCTTTATTAATTGAATTACTGCTGTGGGTTGCGCCAAAATGTTTCATTAGGCTTTATTTATTTTGGTTAAAAGCTAGACCTTGATGGTAATTTCGTTTTCTTACGGAGAATGACTTTGAAGAGGAGCTCGTAGCATAGTCGCTATTGCGCATATCATTCGATCAGCGTACTTAAGCAACCCTACACCTAGCCAGTAATTGGATGGGTGACCGCCCGAGTTTCCTCCATGCCTCGGAGAGCACGTTAAGTCAGTCCCGGTTGCCAATTTATCATCTTTGGCAGTCGTTACAGGTCAGTCGGAGGCCTAAAATAATCTGACAACTGGTTTAGCCCAGATCACAGATTTTCCTCGTTAAAGGGGTTGCGAAGGTCAGATGGCAGTCGCTTCGTATAAAAATGCCACATCGGGTTGAATCAAGTGCCGACCTCACCAGTGTATGAGATAAGGTCAGGGAGATGATGACGAAGAATGATATGACACAATCTATATTCTATACTATTAAAATTGAAGTGTCTGTGTTGTTATTTCAAAATTACAGCTTTTGACTAAATGCATTTGAAAGTATATACCCGGTAAAAACATAAAAAAACATTTTTTTTTAATTTTTCTCTGTCCGTCCGTCTGTATGTCTGTCTGCTTGTTCCGGCTAATCTCCCAAACACAGGACTTTTACTGGCAGACAACTGATGTTTCAAGGAGTAATTTGAGCTACCTTTTTTTTTTAGGGTTACGCGAAACCTACGCGGCTGAAACGGGGCACAGCTAGTATATTATATTTTTATACTATGGAGCCATGATAGCCGATGCAACTTCAAATCCGTGACGTCTCAGGCACTATACATACGTCTGAATTACTTCTCAGACATATGCAGGTTCCTTACGATGTTTTCCTTCACCGTAAAGCACGTGGTGTGAAATCACTGTACATAAGTTTCTTAGAAAAACTCATTGGTACTGCTCACAGGCCCCGCTGAGCCACCGAACTTGCGTCGCTTGCGTAGCAGTCAACTGCTCGAACCTCAAGGTCACCACGGTCATACACGTGAATGTAATGTCTTGTATATAAATACAAATGCTGTAAACACTTCAACAGTAAATATTATCGTCCATTAAGAGATCCTCTCACAACAACGTGACCGGACAACCCCAATATTTTCTTGCAAAATTTATTTTAATATAAAATGAGTATGTCGTAAAACTCTGAAGGGTAGAAAGGCTTTAATATTTGTCGCAGGAAACGCCCTTTATTTACCCTATAGGTACACATCCGGTCAAAGGGCAGTCTCATTGATTCCTTTGCGAGGGCCGCTCCCTTTGATATTTGTGTATTTCTGAAGCCGTAGTAAATAATGCCTATATTTAATATTCTGTTCGCTTAAAGAGCATCGCCTCTTTACCAAATATTGGTTTTTATAAACTACTCTCCATCGATGTTTATTAGTTTACTGGTTTCATCCGGAAGTTTCTGATGAGGATTTTGTCTGCTAACAATAATCTATATCCTGTTAAAATTGATCCAGCCGTTTCGGAGATTATCCGGGACAAACAGAGAGACAGACAGGCTGGCAGACGGACAGAAACATAGAGAAATTTTATGAAAATTTGTTTTCTATGTCAGTAGTCATATGCATTTCATGAAAATCTGGTATTTTGGAATTACAAACAGAGAATCAGCATTGCTATTCAACGTGGCAATGCTGCCAGCCTTCTTGGCACGATAGACACCAATTTGGACCAACTTTACCACTTGTAATTCGTTTTAAGAACTGTTCCTTGTATATATTTTATTATACAATCAGACACATCAATTTTAATTATCTATATAGATGTATAAATAATATAAGCAACATGCTTCATGCATCGTCATCTAGCATGAAAAAAATAAAAAAACAGTTGAAGAGAGAACTTCTTCCTTTTTTGATGATAGCTAACACCAATCTCATTCATTCTCCATATAAAACCATCCTTCAAAACCAAATCATTTCGCTCAGTTTTAATTAAACGATATCTGTGCCTACACATTTCTGTCTTAATTTGTTTCGAAAGGTATTTAAATATTTCACTCTTGAAAGCGTTTGATCGTTACATCTGAGTTAAACGTTGGACTCGGGCCCCGGAGCCGTTTCTCTGGCTTCAATTAGATGATATCTGACGTTTATAGTTCTTTACGCATTCAAAGAGTAAGATTATGCTTTTTCGACTGCAAGATAATGTCCTTTAATAGAGGCTCGATCGTTTTGTGAGCGGAAGTGACAGTAATGAAAATTTGGCACAGGTTTCACGAGTTACTTTCCAATGGTTGGTTTTTAACGAGCCTTTTTTGATTGGATTCTATAGAGAAGAATAATATAATAGGATACTGAGAATAATAATTATACAAACACATACACACATATGCACACATTGTTATCACAACACCCACTTTTCACCGAATTTGATTAAGTTCCAACGTGACAGATGGTGAGTCTATCGCCGTCACAGACACTATACATACGTCTTTGAAGTACTTTTCAGAAATATGCAGGTTTCGTCACGATGTTTTCCTTCACCGTAAAGCACATGGTGTGAAATCACTGTACATAAGTTTTTTAGAAAAACTCATTGGTGCAGGCCCCGCTGGGGTTCGGACTTGCGTCGCTTGCGTAGCAAGCGACTGCTCAAACCCCGAGGCCACCACGCCGCCGCGAATAATAATTATATTTGTATATTTACACGAGCTTTGAGGAAATCTACATAATCAATTTACATATATAAATTGAAGTGTCTGTAATTCAGAAATGACATCTTTTGACTAAATGCATATGGAAGTATACACCGGACTGAAATAGAAAAACCAATATTTAAAAGTTTATCTGTCTGTCTGTTTGTTCCGGCTAATCTCCGAAACTGCTGGGCCGATTTAAACGGAACTTTCACTGGCAGATAGCTAATCTTACTAGGAGTAACTAAGACCATGAAATTAATTCTACGCAGGTGAAATCGCAGCTAATATTTCAATAATATTTAAAAGCGTGAAAGTCTCGCTCCCAGCTTACCACTTATACCCTGTCCCAGAGGAATCAATCACTGATCGACTACCCTCTGATCGTTTACTTATTCAGATTTGATGTCACACCCGAGCCTTACTTTATAGACTGTCAGCTGAACATACAATGGATCTAAAATATGTTCGGGTTTCAAGCTTTACGAGTCTGTTTTCTACGAGCTGAATAAAATAGTCTAGCTTCTCTTATGCCAAATGTTGGACCGTAAATACTTAAGGTTGTGACATTGAATTTTATTTTATTATCGATGTCACAGAAAATAAAAATAAAATTTAGGGGTATGACTGCTTTATTCATTGACATAAAAAGATACTGTGTTATTTAAACAATCGTCACAAATTGGTGTGGAATTTATTACCGAAGGAATTTGTATAAGCCAAATATACTAAGAATAATACATGATATGTTAATTCTATGTTATGTCGATAGATGGAGCTGTCACTGTTGACATTAGTATTTAAATCTCGCTATCGAGAGTCTCAAAGGGGCTTATATATAAAACGTCAGTCATTGAATAAAAAAACTTTCCTCTGTGGTACATCGTTCTTTCATTACGATCCCAAGTACCTACTCGAAGGCCATAGTACTGAGTTTTGTTCAGAATTCTTTTTACTAAATTCTGACTAAATCACTTTCAAAGTAAAGTTTAAATATCCAAATGGCAACGTTTTATAACAAAAGTTGTGATATCGAAAACTATATATTATTCTACAAATTCAAAAAATATCACAAACTACTTTTAATTAAAACAATCTTAAAACAAAACACCGCCTAAGATAATCCCTGTCACTGCCCGGCGCCAACAGAGTTCAATGGCTGTTCTTTTGTACAACAAAACAAATAAACTTCTCAATATACATCACCTATCAAACTATAAGGCTAAACTCAAAATAAAAAAATGGTTACTTGGACTGTATTACAATGAAACTGAGAAATTATTAGCTAGTGGTGAAATGTAAATATTAAACGCACTTCGACAAAGGTTTTGCGAAGGTCAGGTGGCAGTCGCTTCGTATAAAAATCAGGTGATCAGCCACGTCGGGTTGAATCAAGAACTGAAACTCCAACAATATATTGAATAAGGCCAGGGAGATGATGGTTTATATAATAATAATGGTCTCCTACCAAATTTCGGTTACGGCGGCTAATCTCAACGAGGATCAGTCGTCTGATATTATAGTGCACAAGTGTGTGCGCAGGTGCACTCTTTATTCCCTCACTCTCATAGTGGGATGGGAGGCAATCCGACACGACCGGAGAGAGATCAGGCGGAGGACCAACGGTGCAACGTGCTTTCCGAGGCACGGGGGTGGAAACACCGCCAACTTCTAAACTCCGGGCACTTATCGAACCCGGAACATCGGGATTGGTAGGCAAACTTGACAACCACTAGACCAACGAGGCAGTTAATTGGTTTGTTTAATATGAAGAATGTAAATTACGAATGTTGCCACCAATGACAAGAGCAAACCTTCTGTGTCGTTCTATTTTGCTCTATGCTCTATTTATGATTAGGCTGCCTGTGATTGCTCAGCATACCAATGAGCTGAAAGCGCCCCTTTCCATTTACACGTCATCCGTCACTGTTGATCGTAATGCCGCTCATCGGAAGTCAAGTCACAACGAAATTACGAGGCAGGGAACACGAGTTTTGTAACAAACCAGAAAATACTTTACATGTTTTGCGAGTGAATGATACGTGTTACCGAATGTTTGCAATACATATGTGTGGAATATTATGAACTATATCTATTGACATATTACATATAAAAATCTCAAATTTGTCGGCGAGGAATAGTTACTCTAGGCTGACGTTAACTTTTACTTTTTAATTGGTAAACTCAAACCTTACCCAATAAAAAACTGAAATATTTTTTTAAATAAAAAAACCGTCTCTAATACTTCTGCATAATATTATTAGTATAGATAAAGATGGATCAGTGAGTAACAAAGTCGTACTAGTTCTACTACTAACTTCCACGAAACTAAAGTGTAATTGAAATTGTTTTTAAAATTAGTCAGTGAACTATTATATATAACGTAGAACAGCGGGGCCTGTACCGATTTGTTTTTTAAAAACGTATATGTGGAAACCTGCATATATCTGAGAAGTAATCCTAAGACGTATGTATAGTGCTTGAGACGGCGATAGACTCATCATCTGCCACGTTGGAACTACATTATCGTCGGTGAGCACATATATAGTTGGTTGAGTTACATATAATATGTATGTAGCTGAACTAACGGTCAAGGCTCTTAAAGTACCAATTAATTGTGATAAAATTCCATTTAAATTCCAGCGACAACAAACAATTTTCATAAACGCACTTATATTTTACAACGTTAGATAATTCCAGTCGTAAAAAGCATGGGACACTCTGGGAGCGTTTAGTGTTTTATATGCCAACGGGATTTATGTTATTACCGTCCATATTTCTGCGGACTCAAGCCGCTGAGAGGTCACGAAATCTTGCTGAAAGGTTCGTCGCCTTCCCACGTATGGGCGCGTCTCGCTCGCACTCATCCAGCTTTAAAGCGATGAATATTACGGCTCGTGTCATTCAGCTCACGTACAAAGAGCGTGCGCTCATGAACTGTGATGCCGAACTGGGAGATATAGCGTTAACAATGAAAAAATTCGCGTAAGGTGGAAGAGTTGTGATGACAACTTGGTGGAAGTTAGTAATCAGTTGTAACAAATTTATGTCGTGTGCGTGTGGGGCGGAACAGAAGTTTCCGCTTGTGCGTAATGGGGAGCGACGGCTGTGTTACTTATTAAGGATCACGTGTGTGTATGGGTGACTCTAATTGTCGGTACTTTTGCTTTGTTTATACTGAGACTATCAAAGATTATATTGGACTGATCATCATATATTATTTTCATAAAAATATACCTAATCTACATCGACACTACTATTATAAAGAGGAAAGATTTGTATTTTTGTGTGTATGTTTGTAATGAATAAACTCAAAAACTGCTGTTCCGATTTCAAAAATTATTTCACCATTGGAAAACTACATCATCAGCGAGTAACATAGGCTTTATTTTATCTTCGTACTTCAACGGTAACGGGAACTACGCGTGACTTATGCTCGTATAATTATAAAGAGTTTGTTTGCTTTAACGCGTTTATCTCAGGAGTTACTGGTCCAATATTAAATATTATTTCATTTTTATATAGCCCGTTTATTAAGGAAGACTAAAGGATATATTTATCATAACGCTACGAGTCGTGGGTTGAAGCTAGGGTTAGCCCAAAGGTACTATTCCTCGCCGAAGGTAATAATTTATGATTTCAGAGTTAACACTTTTTTGGGCTTAAATATTTATTTAGTTCACTGCGAGACATATAAAAGATCACAAGACCTTAAGGCATGCTTCAGTGTTCGGGCTTCGGTAATTTTTTTGTCTACACAGCTATACAGATAAATAAAATTGAAGTGTCTGTATGTAATTCCAAAATTACAGCTTTCCACTAAATGCATATATGGAAAGTATATACGCTACTCACTTAAAAAAGCACATTTTCAAAAATGTTCTCTGTCTGTCTGTTTGTTCCAGCTAACCTCCGAAACGGCTGGATCAATTTTAACGCGACTTTCATTGGCAAATAGTTAATATTATAAGAAGTAAATTTTTATTAATAATTTCCCAGGGCACAGGCAGTAGGTAATGAATATTGGTAATCATCGTTATATAAAATGAATGGCTTGACTGTTCATTGTAAAGCCATAGCGACTGTAAAATCCAAATGCAATGCCGACATTCACGATAATACCTGGTAAAGTTTTTTCTTAATGTGTCAAGTCTGCAACGAGACAAACATTTTAATCCTTTTAAGTCGAATTCCGAATCGGCAAACAGCGCCTGTACCCTGCGAAACAAAGTTGGGATGCAAAACTCTTTAGAACACCATTTTGCTTAGTTTTCGTATTTCTTAATACAATCTTAATGTACTGTTGTATGGTATAAGAACGAGCGGGAATGTTGAATTTTTTTAATATTCTTTTTTATTTATATAATTATTATTTCAGTTGAGATGTTTATTTACATCTACACTACTGTTATAAAGAGGAATGTGTATTTTTGTGTATATGTTTATAATGAATAAACTCAAAAACTACAGTGCCGATTTCAAAAATTCTTTGACCATTGGAAAGTTCCATCATCACTGATTAGTATAGGCTTTATTTTATCCCCGTACTCCCACGAAAACGGGGAAACTGCGTGCCATCTGCTAGTATACTATATACTTACTAGGAACTGCTGCTAATCCCTTTGAGGACCCTTCTGCGATGTCGTGAGCATGGTTATTTATTTTTGTTTAATTATTATGCTACTAATTATGAGTGTTTTTATTGCGTGACAATACACTGGCCTTATCCCATACATTGTTGGGGTCGGCACTTGATTCAACCCGATGTGGCTGATCACCTGATTTTTTTGGGTTAAACCATTATTTATTAGGTTATCAGATTATTTTAGGCCTCCGACTGACCTGTAACGATTGCCAAAGATGATAAATTGGCAACCGGGACCGCCGGCTTAGCGTGCTCTCCGAGGCACGGAGGGCATCCAATTACTGGCTAGAGTTAGGGTTGCTTAGCTTCGCTGATCGAATGATATGCGTAATAGCAACTGTGCCATGAGCTCCTCCTTCCAATTCTGCGACGTAAACTGAATCATTTTTATTTTCAAAGCACTTTTGCAGAACAAAAATAACGAACAAACCGCTTACGCTTAAACCATACTCCAACGAGCTGGAATGAAAGAAAGTGCACGTTAAGCGAATACGTGGAGTCAATTTGCGAATAAAGTTGAGCAGTTTGGTTTGGCAGTGCGATACTAAGACTTACCGACTTTAAACATACTAGTTAGTGTTTGCAGTCACAGCTTAGCTATCTCTATCTGCCTTTGACAATACTCCGGGAAACGTACTTTTTAAACTATTTATCTCTTAAGTTAAAATAATGTTTGGTGCTCCAGAACTATACACACGGCTAAGTTTAATAGACTATTCGCGTTTATACCGTTCCATAGATACGTGGTGTTTTTTATTTTGCCGTGTTCAATATGTCGAGGCTGCTTTTGAACACTATTACTTTCTCTATGTTTGTTTTTATAAATAATGTTATAAAGTAAATATATTATTTACATGAGGCCTTAAAGCTTATTTTTTTAAGCATAGGTAATAACGACTTCTTTATAACTTTTTAGGCGATCAATACATACATAGATCATATTTTTCCGAATAACTGATAATTTTCGCCTGCTACACAAGTGACTCAAGTTTTATTGCCAGCGGGGCCTGCACTTATGAGTATTTCTAAAAATGTATGTGCTGTGATTTAACACCACGTGCTTTACGGTGAAGGAAAACATCGTGAGGAAACCAGCATATATCTGAGAAGTAACATAAAGACGTATGCATAGTGCCCGAATACGGTGATAGACTCACCATCCGTCAAGTTGGCACTTAATCATCTTATGTGAAATGTAGGTGTTGTTATTACAACAGCTCTGCCTTCCCCATTGGGGAAACAGGCATATGTATGTTCAAGCTGTACCCCGCGGTTACACTTGCGTAGATATAGTTTTATATAATATTAATATTAAGATTCACATTTAACGTAGTTTCTTTCTGGAAATTGGACAAGTAGTTCCTGAGATTATCGCGTTCAAACAAACTCTACAGCTTCATAATTTTGTATGTATGTATCTTAGATACCTAATCTACTCACCAGCTTCTGTATCATAATAAGAACCGTTACAAATACACGTGTAATCCAAAAATCTCATCAAGAAATTTGTGAATCCGGTTAAATCACCGCTGATCTTCAGAAAGGCGTGTGATGAGCCGCCTCGCTCCGTAATACACCATGAATATTAATGCCATGCTTATTCGCTTATTTATTAGCTGCTAGCACGGTAATAACATCGTGTCGACGTGTTTTGCCTTAAATAATGACTTTACGGGTACCGTAGAAATCATTATATTGCATTGTTAGTTTGATTCTGTAACGTAATCTCGTATAAATAAAACAAAAACCTCAGAAATATTGATGCGACTGCTCAAACTCCAAAGTCACCATAGCTCCTATCTATACTGATAAATAAAATATAAGTGTCTGTTTGTAATTACAAAATTACACCTTAACTAAATGTATATGAAAGTATACACGGTACTGACATAGAAAAACCATTTTTTTTAAATTTTTTGCCTGTCCGTCAGTCTGTCTGTTTGTTTATTCCGGCAAATCTCCGAAACGGCTTGACCGATTTTAGCGGGACTTTCACTGGCGGATAGGTAAAACTTTTATTAAAAAAATATTAGGAATCCGCGGGTCACCAATTAAATTAACTCTACCCGGGTAAAACCGCGTAGCACCGCTAGTCTTCCATAAAGTATAACAAACAATATTTTCAAGTAATCGAGGCCTTGTGTGAAAAACAAAATTAATTAACTGTAAGGATACAATTGCTGCTTGATTGACTATGTTAATTATTATTGCAGTACGTTTGTTTTGACAGACGAGGCGGAAATATAACTGCGACGGACACTGTCAGGCAGTTAATTTTTTTGCCTTTTATTTGCATCATTAACTGAATTTAATAGGGATACCTACTGTTCATTAATGACAACTGTATTGCTGGGGGACACCCTAACTGTCAATTTTAAAATGAACTCCAATATAGAGGTAATTGTTCCCTTCCCCCACAACTGCTGCCTACGGGTACAAAAGGTTATTTTCCTCTTGTCCCCGTGCACGGTAAAACTGTTGTCAAAGAACAGCCAACCACTCAAACCCCACGGCCACCACGGGTCTTTTTTGTAACATTTTCTAACACGTGACTATTATACCTCTAAGGGTGGGTTGCATCAACGACCTTTATCCTAAAATACTTACTGTGGAAGTATAAAAATGTATGGACCATTTTAAAATTACCGTATGATTATTTAGCAGATATATACTACTAATAATAATAAAGATTTCCTACCGAATTTCGGCTGCGACGGCTAATCTCAACGAAGATCAGCCAACTGCGCAGGAGATATTATAGTGCACGCGTGTGTGCGCAAACACAGGTGCACTCTTTATTCCCTCACTCTCATAGTGGGATGGGAGGCAATCCGACACGACCGGAGAGAGATCAGGCGTAGGACCAACGGTGCAACGTGCTTTCCGAAGCACGGGGGTGGAAACACCACCAACTTCCAAACGCAAACTTGTTAACCACTAGACCACAGCAGTTTACTATTCCTATTATTGCTATAGATACATGATATATAATATATTTAAGTAACTCTGACAGATAAATTAGTAAACATATATAGCTATTGCTTTCTGAATGTTAAAACATTAAACTGTTGGCTCTACCCCAAGGGCAAGATCTGTCCACTTGATGTCTACTTGAGAGCATAGGGGCTAGGGCGGCTTCTCATAAATAGTATTCAAATCTGGAAATTACATATATAACTATGACGTTCTTATCTGAGGAGATACATAATCCCTTGTGTAACCCTCAATCTTTGACTGTCAATGCAACAAGCAATATATTTTACGTGATCTTGAATAATTGCTTGCATTAAAGGATTGCTTAAGAGGAGGAGCTCGTGGCACAGTTGCTATTGCGCATATTATTCGAACAGCAAAGTTAAGCAACCCTAGGCCTATCCAGTAAATATACTGCATCTCCCTGGCCTTAACCCATGCAGTGTTGGGGTCAGCATGGCCACTGACTGAGCTGTAACGATTGCCAAAGATGATAAGGATAATGTCACTTTGTCTACTGGCCTTGAAGGGCGTATACGCAATCGGCCACAATGTGACGCCTCTTTCTGTCATTACGCCTGTTTCGCTATAATCCTGCTGAGCTGAGCGGGTCTATGTGTGTCTGTCATTTCGAACGATATGTTCCTAGTTTCGCAACAGCTTGTGAAGTAACGGATAGTAAAGTTTAACAGACATTTTTCGAAACTACAAAATGAGAAATCTGCATTATTCGACAGTAATTTAGTGATTTAAAATCTTTAAGATTGATAACCCTCACGCTCCATGGAGCAAATGTTCCGATTTTAAAATATAGACCAAGCCTGATTGAATTTATACTATCCTTCGATAGTGGTTAGTCTTTTTTTGACAGCTGTCTAATTGACAGCTAGTTTTTCACCAACCAATTTCGCCCAATGAGCTAATTATTAGTCTTAGAGCTAAACTAAACGTTAAGGTAAAACATTTTAATTTGCAATTGAATGGATCCACTTAAGTACACCCACAAAAGCAAACAAACGGAACAGTAAATTACACAACGAACCACTGTTTGTTCAGATGCAATCTCTTCCAGCTGGTGTATGATTAAAGCGGTGCATAGGACACCAGTCCAGTGGGAAATCATTGGACGGACGCACTGCATAATTAGCACTCGCAAAGGCGTTCTGATAGAGCCGGGTTTATTTTCATGTCCCCACGTTGTTTACAAAGTCGCGTCCGAATGTTACATTGGGATTTAATAACGCTATTATTTGTGCGGATAATTTGCTGAGCTTTGTGAGTGTGGCGTTTGGGTTGGAGCAGTCGCTTGCCACGTAAGCGACGCAAGTTCAAATCCCAGCCTGAGTGACCAGTACGAGTTTTTTTTAAATCACCGTCACAAGTCATTGCATCAACGTAAACTTAGATTTGTATGGGCTCACAATAGTGTCATCTTAGGGCCGACAGATGGCGTTGTTACGATTACTCGTACTAGGCCCTCTGAGAAGGCGATAGAATCACCATCTGCCGCGTTGGTACTTAATCATCATTGGTGTAAAGTGGGTTGTTATTACAACACCTCTGCCTGGAATACAGGCGTGAGCATATGTATGTTTGTGAGTATTTTTTTAAGAAACGGCAACGAAATATTGGAAGCTAAAGACTACTACAGACAAGACAAACTCTTCATATAGATTCTAACATTTTTAGAACATTACAAAGCAGCAGCTTCACTAGACTTTATTTTATCCCTATACTCCCACGGAAACGGGAACTACGTGGGCGAAACCGCGTGACGTCTGCTAGTCATTAGATAGTGAAGCTATGTACGAAACATCGATTTAAGTTAGAGGTAGGCTTACATATAGCACTAACTTTGTAACTATTTATTTATGTTAAGACATATGCTCACGCATATATAATGCATATGTATTCCACGAAGGGGTAGGCAGAGGTGTTGTAAGCACAACACCCACTTTTCACCGAAGATGATTAAGTGCCAACGTGACAGATGGTGAGTCCATCGCCGTCTCAGACACTTTACATACGTTATTGAATTACTTCTCAGAAATATGCAGGTTTCCTCACGATGTTTTCCTTCACCGCAAAGCACGTGGTGTGAAATCACTGTACATAAGTTTTTTAGATAAACTCATTGGCTACTTAACTAATTACAGGCCTCGCTGGCATTCGAACTTGCGTCGCTTGCGTAGCAGGCGACTGCTCAAACCTCAAGGCCACCACGGCTCTGTTTATGTTTAGACCTTTTCTAAAAATGAAGTAAGTTAAAGTAAATATAAATGAACTGATAGTATGAGTAAATTTTAATGAAAACCTCGTTCAAAGTTAGAATATCTCGTCGGACTAGCCTGCAGCGGACCGACACAGGAGCGTTTGTGCAAATGTCCACTAGACATACACACAAGTCTGCAATAAGTTACCAAAGGGGACTGGAAATAAAACCAACAGGACTTCTGGCGCTTGCAATTATATCAGAGTTGGAAATACACTTTGTTGAAGTTGAAATTAATTTAGCATTTCCTGAGCGCAATAGACTACGAGATAACGAGATAATATACATTTTTATTTTGCATTATTTTTAAATGATTTATTTTTCTTTTTTTAATCCATTCACGTGTTTATACGACAAAGGTGACTAACAACTATAAGGAGAGGAATATTATTATCTAATATATAAAATTCTCGTGTCACAGTTTTCGTTGACATACTCCTCCGAAACGGCTTGACCGATTTTGATGAAATTTTTTGTGCTTATCCGGTATCTATGAGAATCGGCCAACATCTATTTTTCATCCCCCTAAATGTTAGGGGTAGCCCACCCCAAAAAAATATATGACAATACAACGTTTGCCGGGCACAGCTAGTGATTATATATGTATATATTACAAGTCTTCTGGTGGTAAGCGTTTACTGTAAGCGCTTATCGTATTACTATAAGAGTTATCATTCGCGCGTTGCTGTCCTTGCTTTAAGTGGTAAGTTTAACGAGTAATTAATTCAAACAATATATCAGTCGCATAAGGAACAACCCAAAATGTAGTAACTCGAATCAATTTCATCTTGCAACCACGCTTCCCAAACTGTTCCGAGGTTAAGCAATTTTGACATATGAATCTATGCATCTATACATATAAATACATACATACATACATATGCTCATGCCTGTATTCCCCGAAGGAGTAGGCAGAGGTGTTGTTATCACAACACCCACTTTTCACCGAAGATGATTAAGTGCCAACGTGACAGATGGTGAGTCCATCGCCGTTTCAGACACTTTACATACGTCATTGAATTACTTCTCAGGAATATGCAGGTTTCCTCACGATGTTTTCCTTCATCGTAAAGCACGTGGTGTGAAATCACTGTACATAAGTTTTTTAGATAAACTCATTGGTACAGGCCCCGCTGGCATTCGAACTTGCGTCGCTTGCGTAGCAGGCGACTGCTCAAACCTCAACGCCACCACATATAAATACAAATATAAAATTGAAGTGTTAGTTTGTAAATTCAAAATAACAGGTTTTTACTTAATGCATATGAAAGTATACACGGTAGGTATTGACATAAAAAAACATTCTTTTGAAGTTCTGTCTGTCTGCCTGTTTGTGCCTGCTAATCTCCGAAACAGCTGAACCGTTTTAAACGGGACTTTCACTGGCAGATAGCAAATTAGAAAACAAATGAGGGTACCGCAGGGCTCAGCTAGTTGATAGATATAATTATCGCACAAAACTAACAGACGTAAGGAGAGACATTCGCATTTTAATATGCATACGAACTAGTATACAAAGCAAGTCATTACATTAAAAGATCCAAACAAAGAGTACATTAATCAAATATTAATAGAAATGAATGCAGCCCACGCCCAGCGGTGGACGATGAAAGGCTGCAAATGTCTGTCAACGAACATGATTAAAAACTGCCAGTTATCGCAATAACAATGCCATTAGTGGCAAACGTCCCGAGGGCATTTACACCTCACTAGTTGATAGGTTCAAATTAACACAAATTTTACTTGAATTGAAATTTAAAATGTATTTTCTGCCGTTTATACTTCTCTCACTCACTGCTTAGTCAGTTATGTTGATGGCAAATCCCCATTAAAATTTCAGTCAGCGGAATCTTCAACATTGCATGAACATTGAGAATGAACATGTTTTTTTGCTAATATTTACAATGTCCCCTTATTATCTGTCTTGTATAATTTGAACAAGGCACTAAACGGCTTACCTATCGCTTTTGGTAGAGCAAGCGTCAGTAACCCATAATACAACTAGAGTACATAATACAAGCTGTGGTGGCCTTGAGGTAAGAGCAGTCGCCTGCTACGCAAGCGACGCAAGTTCGAATCCCAGTGGGGCCTGTACCAATGAGTTTTTCTAAAAACTTTTGCAGTTATGCACACCACGTGTTTTACGGAGAAGGAAAACATCGTGACGAAACCTGCATATGTCTGAGAAGTAATTCAATGACGTGTGTATAGTGCCTGAGGAGGCGGTATACTCACCCTCTGTCACGTTGGCACTTGATCATATTCGGTGAAATGTGGGTGTTGTTACAATACTTTTTACTGACGCCGTCACAAGTCACAGCTTTGACGTAAACGCAGCTTTTTATGGGATCGTGCCATCTTTAGGCCGACAGGTGACACTATGTATAATATTTTGATCTAATCTGCGTTTACGTGGACGCGGTGATTTGTGACGGTGGCAGTGAAAACTTGCACTAGGAACAGTGTTCACAGAATGTATGGAAATTACATTACATCAGTTAAGTGACATATGTCAGTCTCATATACTTGGTATCGATAATGTGATTTTATCTCATAACAATAAATATTTGGTATATTTAAAAGATCCTATCAATTATTGACCGAAGGAAAACGCAATGTCCTATAAAAATCGTAATGACATCGTATCGCCTCGTATAAGGGAGAGCATTGGTCTAACTTTTATGATTGATGGTGTTCGCGGACAAATTCTTCCATTCATCATACGTTGTTAATATAACTGTGACGTGCTCTAGTCATATTAACCGAGGTGTGCCTCTATTTGGTCCCAATAACTGATGGGTTCATTTGCTGTCCACATTTCTCATTCTTGATTGGGGTGATACTGGAATTGGTGAAAAAAATATATTTTGGTAAACTGCACGCAAATTGATTTAACTCTTTTATAATACTGACTTGAATTGTTTGGATTTTGTTAGAACATTTATAACTCAGCGTCAAGATAACTAATTATATAGGTACATAGATACATATGCTCACGCCTGTATTCCCCGAAGGGGTGGGCAGAGGTGTTGATATCACAACACCCACTTTTCACCGGAGTTGATTAATTGCCAACGTGACAGATGGTGAGTCTATCGCCGTCTCAGGCACTATACATACGTCTTTGAATTATTTCTCAGAAATATGCAGGTTTCCTCATGATGTTTTCCTTTACCGTAAAGCACGTGGTGTGAAATCACTGCACATAAGTTTTTTAGGAAAACTTATTGGTACAGGCCCCGCTGGGATTCGAACTTGCGTCGCTTGCGTAGCAGGCGACTGCTCAAACCCCGAGGCCACCACGGCTCATTTATATAGGTATATAGTTTTGCAATTGAAAATACACCTCCTAGCAATCAGGTGCACTTCCCACCAGTCGAAGATGCCGTAAAAACACAGATAAATACAATCCTGGAACATTCCAGACATTACAGAGGTTAAAGTTAAAAAATAAAAACTCACATTCAACATGTAAATATTTTCACCTAGATAAATATTCACCCGTGAACCTATAACTTCGTTGGAAAAGACCATCGATGACCACTTCCATTGATCTTTTAAAAGTCCTATCTGACTTCACAGACTAAATCGCTGGTCTGGCTTACAGACATGAAATTTGGATGGTTTATTCTTTGGTGAGCTGTACGTGAAGGGCATTAAGAACGAGTTTTTCAATATTCTACCTATAAGAGGCTCAAAAGGGGGTCGTAATGCAAAAGTTCTACGAAGGCAAAGCAACGAGGGGAAGTTAGTTATGAATATATAAAGCATGCTGTTGAAACCACACACATTTTTGTACCTATGTACATTCCATTCCTACTGATCAAATTAAATAATTTCTCATACATTCCATTGGTCAATAACTGTTATTAAATACCGTTAACAATTATTTTACACTCATCAACGAATATTTCAAGTGGACTCATTTTGCTATGCTTTAAATTAAATAACTCTAATGGAACGGAAAATCATTAATTTCTTTTACGTTTGAGTTTGACGAAATTAATAGTAAAGTATAAAGCTGATTAGTTTGTTTGTTTGCTTGAACTCATCTCAGGAACTACTGGAACTACTTGAAGAAAAAAAAGTGAAGAAGAAGGGTATAGGCTATATATCAACATGCCAAGACCAATCGTGGGTTAAAGTTCGCTTAACCCCAAAGTAACTATTGCACGAGGGTAAAGTCGCGTTACATACATACATATGCTCACGCCTGTATTCCCCGAAGAGGTAGGCAGAGATGTTGTAATCACAACACCCACTTTCGACCGATGATGATTCAGTGACAGATGGTGAGTCCATCGCCGTCTCAAACCCTTTACATACATCATTGAATTACTTCTCAGAAATATGCAGGATGCCTCACGATGTTTTCCTTCACCGTAAAGCACGTGGTGTGAAATCGCTGCACATAAGTTTTTAATAAACTCATTGGTACAGGACCCGCTGGGATTCGAACTTGCGTCGCTTGCGTAGCAGGCGACTGCTCAAACCTCAAGGCCACCACGGCTCGCGGAAATCGCGTTAAATGGGCTATCTAAAACTGAAATCCTGAGCTTTGTCATTCCATTTTTGTACCGAATTAAACGTCAAAGCTAAGAAGTTCTTAATACGCGCTGCTTAAACGATCGTAGTTGGCCTAAGTAGTTCCTGAGATTAGCATTCAAGCAAACAAAACTTTCAGCTGTATAATATATGTGTATAGATTCTCTTAGACACTTATCAGGATAGGGTATTCATTCAATTACATTTACAACTACAGCGTATGTCTCAGAGTTTGGTACACACATCCCCATTAAATGGCAAATCCTCACAGATCCTTCGGGATCTTGCCAGATTTAAGGTGCACCGGGTAAGTTGAGCCTGATTTATTCTCGACGTATGCACTTCCCAGATTCGCCGGCTAGGCTGAGTTTTGATTTCAATAAGTTTACTGACTCTAACTTTCACGATTATAATCTATACTAATATTATAAAGAGGAAAGGTTTGTATGTATGTTGGTAACGAAATGACTCAAAAAGTACTGGCCTGATATTAAAATTCTTTCACCACTAGAATGCTACATTATCACTGATTATTATAAGCTATAAGTATTTTATCACCTTACCCCCGTCCGCTAATAAACTATTCACGTGGTCAGTTGAAAGTAAGAGAACGGAAGAAGAATTGATGTCTAAAATTATAAACCAATTTGGAAATATATATTAATCTATACAGATAAATAAAATTAAAGTTTCTGTTTGTAATTCCAAAATAAAAGCTTTTCACTAAATGCATATGAAAGTATATACGGTACTGAAAAGAAAAAAAATTTTTTTTAATTTTCTCTTTGTGTCTGTCTGTCTGTTTGTTCCGATTAGTTTTGTGTTTACTCCGAAACGGCTGGACAGATTTTAAAGGGACTTTCACTGGAAAATAGTTAATGTTTCAAGGAGTAACTTAGGACACTTTTATCTAGAAAACAAATTAGGTCAAATTCGGAGCACCCGAAACCGCAGGAAGTGTATGAGGAGATGCATGTATATGGATGAAGCGAAAAAAGTATGTATGGATCGTAGCATGTGGCAAACGGTGGTCTCTGCCTACCCCCATGGGATACAGGCGTGAGGATATGTGTGTACAAATAATGGTTCTACGAGTCAAAGCATGAAACTAAGTATACGCGGGTGATACTGCAGGACACATTTAGTATATAATATACAATGAGTAAGTTTTATCGATAAACGTTTATTATTATTTTTTTTATTATAATCAATTACTTGTTTTTATTTTAGATAACTAATACAGAGTCTAATAGTACCACAGTTGACAACAACTGCAAAAGTAAGCATTTTTTTGTATCAAAACAGCGGGGTCTGTACCTATGAGTTTTTCTAAAAACTTATGTAATGACTTCACACCACGAGCTTTAAGGTGAAGGAAAACATCCTGAGGAAACCTGCATATGTCTGAGAATAAATTGAAAGACGTATGTATAGTGCCTGAGACGGCGATAGACTCACCCTCTGTCACGTTGGCACTTAATGATATTCGGTGAAAAGCGGGTGTTACTATTACAACACCTCTGCCTACCCCTTCGGCGAATACAGGCGTGAGCATATGTATGTGTATGTATGTAAAAACATAATTCCACCATTTCACCTTGAACAAACAAACACACAAAGCCTTAATCAACCTCTTTTCATGAAACCAACATCACCAAAACGTATTACAAACTCGAGTCACATTTCTAAGAGGCTGGCATCGCTTTGTTTTCGACTCAGCCTGTGTCTTAGAGCTCATTAAATTAAAGGATTTGCACTCATTACGGCACAAGGTATACCGTTTTTGTCAGACTGCCTGATACAGCCTATTTTAAATGAAACTGTTTTGGAATATTTAACAGTAATTTCATTCGTGAAATGCGATTAATTAAATTAATTCCACGTTTGAATAAATAATGATGATATAAATGTTTGTATAGGTGTTAGTATAGTCATATATATTTGTCAGTGATAATAATGTTCACTGCAGAGAAAGCACGGTATTTTAAACCTTACTGTAAAGTTGCTGCCCTGATCTTTCTGGAAACTTACCTGAAACAAAAACAATCATATGAATTATAAAAACATTATCATATCATTTAGATATACACTTTAACAAGGAACAGTAAGTCTAAAAAGGGCACTTTGGGAGAATCATAATGTGATCCGAATATGATTCATCATCGAAATGACAAAACGTCACATAAGTGCAATATGATTCACGAATTATTAATACTTCGCAATTCACCTGTTTCTCACTTTTCTATGAAGATTTTTAAAATGGTTCACAAAATATAAAATGCTTTTGTGATAAAGAGCATCATAAAAAGTTAGTTAAGAACTAACACCTACAAATACCTTAATCATTCGTGAATCATAATCACCTAAGTGACCGTTTTGTTATTTCAATGATGAATCATATTCGGATCATATTATGATTCTCCCAAAGTGGCCTGTATGACCTGCTGTTCTTAAATATAATTACAAGTAGTATATTTGGCCCAAATCGGTGTCTCTTGGGATCGTGCCAAGAAGGCTGGCAGCATTGCCACGTTTAATAGCAATGCTGATCCTCTCATTTAAATGAAAACAAAATAATGTTTGCTTGCAATTTCACCCGCGTAGATTTAATGTCATTCTCGCGGAACGGTATTTTTTTTTAATTCAAATTAGTCTCAGTCCTCCTTGTAACATTAGTTATCTGTAAGTGAAAGTCCCGTTAGCATCGATCCAACCGTTTCAGAGATTTCCCGAAAGAAACAGACAGACAGACAGACAAAGAAAAATGTCCGTACTATAATATAAACACCCAGTCCGCGGGATATTAAAAACATGACACATTCGCTTCTCATATTCAAATCAGTCTTAAAACATACACGTGTATGTGAAATCGGTGTAAATATTGGCTTAAATTTCAAAAGCAACAAACACCTCCGTATAAGCAACATGCTGCGAGATACATCAGCATGCTATCGGCATTGGCGCACGTATTTGCATCTAAATTGAATGACGACGTGGCGAACACTTGCCTTTGCAGCGACTACTATATATCGTGAGTATGTCGACGGACGGACAGGCCCCACACCGAGGCGCCCTTAGCTGTGTTGCTTATGTTTACGCTCGGCTGGAGGCCCTTGGGTCTCGCCCTCATGTGCGGTTAAGCAGTGGAGGTAACTCCCCCCATCTGCAAGAGACCATCATCATCTCCCTGACCTTATCCCATACATTATTGGTAGTTGATTCAACCCGATGTGGCTGATCACCTGATTTTTATACGAAGCGACTGCCATCTGACTTTCGCAACCCCTTTAATGAGGAAAATCTGTGATCTGGGTTAAACCAGTGGTCAGATTATTTTAAGGCTCGCTTGCCAAAGATGATAAATTGGCAAACGGAACCGACGGCTTAACGTGCTATCCAAGGCACGGAGGAATCTCGGGCGGTCACCCATCCTATTACTGACTAGGGTTAGTGTTGCTTAATAACAACTGTGCCACGAGCTTATTCCGAGATATATCTGCGAGAGACTATAACCAAAAAAAAAAGGATCTCAGGCGCATTTAAGAGAAACAGTGCATAAGAGAATCACCACTTCGATATTACGACCAATCTGACTGGGGACTGTAGTGGGTTAGAAGAGTGTGGGTCATAATATCAAATGATCAGCGAAGCTAAGCAACCCGAATCAGAATGACATAATTATACAGAATTAAATGCTAGCGCCAGGTTCGGAAAGTTGCTTTCTACTGAGAAGAATTGGAATAACTGGTGTTGTAACACCTCTGCTTACCCCTTCAAGAACCCTAGCGGGATTGTTTTAAGATGCGTATTGAAGATTGATTAAATTTCAAACTCACAATGTTATTACGACTTGCGCCATCTATGCTGAGAACAAATTTGAAATGACACTGGAACATTTGAGCATTTTTTCGAACGATACTAAAAGTAAAATTGCTTTTATAGTCTACGTGGGCGCTACAACAACCGCTTCGACTCACATTGAATTTAATATGACAGTAAACCTTATATTCTTGTTATATTTTTAGCTTGTCAATAAGACAAGTATGAAAAATAGACTGAATGAAAAGGTTCGCGTGATGGGCGAAATATAAGTATTTTTGTACACTTCTCTAAAAGAACCTGGTTGACCAAGCTGTGCTCGGTTTTTTTTCAATGACGTTTTCTCATATACGTAAACTGAAAAAAAAAAAAAAGAAAATTGAACCGGTGAACGTCAGTCCGGGGTACTCTAGTTTTGTCATTGCCCCATAGGCTGGAAACCTCACGTCTGAGCTACCATAACTTGACAGATGTCGGCAAAATTTACTGTCGTATTGTAATGATATTGCATGAGTTCTTCAATGCCTAAAAATATGGTCAAAACGGTGTTTACAAAAAAAATTACCTTTTTTTTTTTTTTTTTTTTTTTTTTTAACGTGGAGAATCCGTTATGGATACACCAACCGCCGCGGGGGCAGCGGAAGGGTTATGTCGGACTCACACCGACTAAACTCCACGGTGTTCCTCCAAGTCGCTAAGTGGGGGGGTGCACGTGATACGTCTTCACATGCTTCGCCGAAAATTACCTAGATAGAGATATTTTTTTGTTCCTCAAACCCTTTACCACATAAAACTTTAAAGTGATGAAAATAAAGCGTATACTGCCGTAACAGTTCAACCTAAGCCCCGTCTTACAGTATTATAACACTTGGTAGTGCTAATAGTATTAAATGTAACACTGAGTACAAATAATATGGCGCTAAGATGGATGTGCGCTGCGAATGAGTGACGGGAAAAGCAACCCTATTGAGTCAGCGATTACTTTTATAATGTTTTGCAACAATTTCTACGATTTAAAGTACTTCCCTATAATCGAACATTTTAGGACAGATGAGCATAAAAGTGTGAGAGTGACATTATTGTACAACAGTAACATATATAATATACTAACACAGTATAGAATCTAACCATTTATTTTGTAATATTAACATTTACTCCATTGAGCGTGACGATGGACACTCTTTGTTTTATATATACTGTTTAATTTGCTGTCAAAATTATGTCAAATTAGTCTTAAAAGTGTTTGTAAAAAATGTGAATGCTCAAGGCTACGAAGTGACACTCCGCACTGACATTACGCCAGGATCGCTTATAATATCGTAGAAGTGTGAGTGTGTCATTTCAAACGATTTTTTCCTAGATTCCGTACTACTTATAGTAACCTTATAGTGTATATTGCGTCTGTCTGTTTATTATTTTTTATTAAAACTCATTGGCACATATCGTTGGAATATTAATTTGCATCGCTTGCGCAGGAGACCATTCAAACAACTCGGCCGAAACGGCTATTCTTTGTATATGTACTTGATCACTTCAATGATTGAAGGGGGGAGGTTAATAAATCCCACCTCCTGCCATTTACAGATGATCTTAATATCAACAATCTCCAACATAGTAGAGGCATTCCCTTTGCGAATGCTAACCGCACAATATCCGTACGAAGGAGGCCCTACCACAAGCTCTGACCGTTCGATCCTATGTCGACCACAGGTTCCGTTAGCCCTTCATTTGTCCCTAATCGTGTTCTGGATATTGGTTTATAATTGCTTCGTTAAGCTATTTAGATTAAGGTCAAATTACACGTGTTAATATTATCATAAAACAAGCTTATACCCGCGACTTACAACACAGCGCGAAATCACATTGAATATGAAGAGACCTAGTCACATGTGCGTATACGTCTGTATATGGTGTGAGTTCTTAAGGCGGTGAAAGATCATCTTGAGCGACTCTGCAAACGAGTCTTCTATAGGTAAGATAAATCACAAAATTGACTTACTGACTTATACCTCAAATCTCCCTTAACGGTTGATTTACCTACAGGGTAGAATAGGGTTTGAAATATAATAATTATTTTTTTTTATTGCAACTGACATTCACGTAATGAAGTAATGAGGCATTACGCTCAACAATCCGTAACCAACTGTCGATTAAAGCAAAATACATTGCTTGCTCTTGGTGAAAGCGTTTTTTTAACTGCCACTGGCCAGGCAGACTTGGATTAAAAACATTTGAACTAATTAGTCACGTCGCGAAGGAATAAAAATGTACATTCAAACGGTTCAGAGCTAGAGTTTTTAGATTCAGTTTGTAATTAAAATGTCGGTTTTTGGTCATTGTTAGTGCGAGTTCGTGCTCCAAAGTAAAAATTGTATTTGGAATTTTCCTAACTTTTTCATTTTGTTTTTTTCTTTCTGTTACTACTGGAAAAATACACATTATAAAACGGAGTAGAAAGAAAAAAAATCTGTAACAGTTCTTTTGCGATAAACTAAGCACAGAAATAAAAGGATGTCTTGTTTATGAATGTGGGTGGTTACAAGCGGAGAGGAAGACCTAAAAAACGATGGATGGATTGTGTGAAAGATGACATGGCTAGAATGGGAGTGAATACAGATATGACGGCTGCTAGAGAGAAATGGAAGAGACGAAGAAATTTCGCCGTCCACAAATAACATGGGATAAGGGCAGGAGGATGATGATGTATAACATAACTCCTTCATGTAGATAAATTGTACATACATATGCTCACGCCTGTATTCCCCGAAGGGGTAGGCAGAGGTGTTGTAATCACAACACCCACTTTTCACCGAATTTGATTAAGTGCCAACGTGACAAATGGTGGGTCTATCGCCGCCTCAGGCACAATACATACGTCTTTGAATTACTTCTCAGAAATAAGCAGGTTTCCTCACGATGTTTTCCTTCACCGTAAAGCACGTGGTGTGAAATCACTGTACATAAGTTTTTTTTTTAGAAAAACTCATTGGTACAAACCCCGCTGGGATTCGAACTTGCGTCACTTGTGTAACAGGCGACTGCTCTAACCCCGAGGCCACCACGGCTCTAGATAAATTGTAAAAAACATAATCCCCTTTATGCCTTAAAACTCCTAGCAAAAGCCACAGCTATAAAGACAAACGAACTGTTCAGTTCCTAGACGGACATAAAAGGTAGATTAAATCAGCTTACACACCATTAGCGTTACCTATCGTTGTTACTGCTGTGCAAGCGAATATCACCCTTCCGTCAATGCCTTAAACTTAACTATTCTCATTATTTTTATGGAAAACCAATGGCATTTGGCAGTTGACATTTGTCGGTTTGGAGTGACGTTCATTTTCTATCTTTCCTTGTCCTGTAGACAATGTTACATTCTCTCGCGCTTGCGCTAATAGAAACCATACAAAACGTATAGGAATAACATATGTCACGTGACTGATTTATGTCATTTCCATACCTTTTGTATGGTTTCTATTAGCGTAAGCTCGAGGGAATGTTACTTTGTCTAGGCCTACTTATAAGTTAAGTAGCTGCTGCCCGCGGTTTCACCGGCGAAGACTTAATTTTATTTCGCAGAACCCTAATTAAAAAAAAAGATTTCCTCTTGTAACTTGTAACATGTAAGAGCCGTGGTGGCCTTGGTATTAGAGCAGTCGCCTGCTACGCGAGCGACGCACCAATGAGTTTTTGGTGAAGGGAAACATCGTGAGGAAACCTGCATATTTCTGAGAAGTAATTCAATGACGTATGTATAGTGTCTGAGACGGCGCTGGACTCACCATCTGTCACGTTGGCACTTAATCATCTTCGGTGAAAAGTGGGTGTTGTGATTACAACACCTCTGCCTACCCCTTCGGGGAATACAGGCGTGAGCAAATGTATGTATGTGTCTTGTAACATCTACTATCTGCCAGTGAAAATCCCGTGAAAATCGGTTTATTTAAAAAGCTGTAATTTTGGAATTACAAAATATAAATTTTATTTATCTGTATAGATTAATCGAAAAATGTTATACCTAATTTAGGAGTGAGATCACTGTGTCACACGCAAAATTAAACTATATTAAGTAAGCTATGTAAATTATCATAAATTATCAAGGCATATTATAATTATCAAGTGATATAAAGCCAAAAATTTGAACAACGTAATTCACTCCACGTACGTCATACAAAGGGCTTTACAACACAAAGATAATACAAGAACGCTAAGACACCCTTTGTTAGATCATCACACCTTCGTCACAGCTGATTAATCGTTTACTGTAAGTTCCATATATTATGTTATGTATCACAACATTTTTACCTGGGTGCTGTGGGGTTTGAAGCAAGTTCGAATCGTAGCGGCCAGCGGCGTAATTTCACCCCACGTGCTTAACGATGAAGGAAAACATCTGGAGGCAACCTGCATATATCGGAGAAGTAATTCAAACACGTATGAAAAGTGCCTGAGACGGCGATGGACTCACTTTCTATTACGTTGGCACTTATATTCGGTGAAATATGGTTGTTGTTACCCTTCGGACCCTTCGGCGTGAGCATATTTACTTTTTTACAACATCGTTGTGGACTTATATATGAATAGACTACGACGCTGAGAACGTATTGAAATGATATATGTCACGTGCCTGATTCATGTAATTTCCATACATTTTGTATTGCTTCTATTAGCGCAAGCGCGAGAGAATGTTACTGTATCTAGGCCTACAGGAGTTCCCGTTGATAACTAGGTTATGTCCTCTCTTAAAACAATACAAATACCGACCCTTCCGCATTCATACATTGCACCCTGCCAACAGCCACTGCCAATCCATCATGGCAGTCGGAATAGGGAACACCAACAATGACGTCATCAGTATGAGTTAAGTACAGACTGTTGGATTAATACGTTTGTTACGGTGCCATTGTAAACAGACACCCAACCCATTGTGGGTGCCGTGGTTATTAATTACGCGACGGGTTGACTTCACCGCTGCAACGGGCATTGTCACGGGAATTTTGAGACTCAACCTCGACGTTTGAGCATCCTGAACTCGGTTGGGTTATAATTAGGTTTGGAATAATATTGAAGCTATTTGGTTTTTGCTACAAAAGTTTTCTGTCTTGATTGTGTGGTGATTTATACAACAAAGGTGAAAAATAAGGGTATAGTAGGTAAGGTGGAGGTACAGTTTATATAATTTTAGCAGCGGACGTCACGCGGTTTCACCCGCGTAGTTTATATATTAATCAGTGATAATTTAGCATTCAAATAGTGGAAGAATTTTAAAATCGGTTCAGTACCTTTTTTAACCGCAATCATACATACAAATCATTCCTCTTTATACCATTAGTGTAGAATTAGCAGTATGAAATCTAGACAATTTTTTTGAAAAAATAACTACTACTGTCAAAGTAATATCAAACACGTCAATGACGTATACTAACGATGCACCTTTGCCGCGTATTATCACGTATATGTGAGTGTAATTTCTAACCATTGTTTCCTAGATTATATACTGCTTGTAGCAAGCTTATATTCATACTGAGGTGGAGGTACAGTCATATTCTTAAACACAAAATCTGCAGAAAAAAAAACAGAAAACGATTCTACTAAATATCGCATCCAAACCTTTTTAGACTTGAACTTGATTAGCTTTCTAAAAGTGCTATGAAATGGTCATGATGCCATTATAGCAATTTTACCGTCACAAAAGCATTCATGATTAATGTAGATTAGTGTAGATGGATATTTTATATTACTATCTGAGAGATTTTTTTTTATTATCGAAAGCGAGCGAAAGGCGATTAGCGAATGAAATATATAGAGCGAATGTGAGCGGAATTGTCGGTAGAAAGAACTATTATCCAAATTAATAGTATTTGTCAGAGAGGTCAAATTCTCGTAAACGAAGCAAGCTTATCAAAAGATGCATGAATGTGAATGAAGCCAAAGAAGTGTATATGGATCGTAGCATGTGGCAAACGGTGGTCTCTGCCTACCTCCATAGGATACAACAAGCGTGAGCATATGTATTTATGTAGGTATCTGAGAGTATTTCGACTAACATTGATTTGATATCCCGCAACCAAAGACCTCTAAACATAAATATAGCACTTTATTGTATAAAAACAACGAATTAAGTGACTTACAAAGCCTTTATAAAACTCCAAGTGTTTTACTCAACATTATAAAGTGCTTCGTATTTAGGCACACTTCGCTCTCAAATTCCTTCGCCCGACTATTAGCCGCCGACGCTCCTTTATAATTGCGTTTAGAAACAAATTACAAGCCAGAATGAGGTGGAGACATTGCTCAAGTTGTTGGGAGAATCACGCGTATACTTACAGAAGGACAGCCTACATACATATATTAATACATATGCACACTCCTTTATTCCCCGAAAAAGACAAAAAATAACCATGGAACGTCAGTCCCGAACCGGGGTACTTTAGTTTCGTTATCGCCCCGTAAGGTGGAAGCCTCATGTTTGAACTACCATAACTAGACAGATGTCGGTGAAATTTGCTGTCGTATTGCAATGATATTGTATGAGTTTTTCAGTGCCTTAAATGGTCAAAACATGTTTTCCAATATTTAAACCTAGCTAGATCAATTTTTTGCCCCTGAAATCCCCTACACACAAAATTTCATGAAAATCGTTGGAGCCGTTTTCGAGATTCAGATAATATAGAGATATATGCAAGAAGTGCTCGTTTAAAAGTTTAAGATACGATAAATTTGAGAGAGTTGTAACCATCTGTGTGCCTGAGATGATTCCGAGATGTAGGAAGCCTACCTTAGGATTATATTATATTTTGCAATTCACGTGAGACTCTTAGCTTATGTGAATTATTGATATGTGTTTTAAAGTACGGTGGGACTTAGTTAAAAGGATGTTTGCTTCTAAGATGCCGCTTTGAATTTATTTAGAGGGTTTCGCGTTAGAACTAAATCTGTGTTCCTAAGTGGGTGCAAAACAGAGAGAATATATTACCTGAATAAAGCTAAAATAACAGATGATAGGTACTGAGAAACAAGAACTTGGGACGTTTGACGTTTAAATTTACGGTACAAAATATTTTGGTAAATATTCTCAGATGTTCTTACTTAAGCTCTGCTTAGACCGATGATGGTAAGCCCTCTGACCTCTTTACCACCTAATTCATGATTCGAACTTGCGTTGCTTGCATTTCAAGCTACACCTCAAACGATTCGGCCATCTAAGCTATACAATGTCATTGTTTTTTTTGCAAAGAAACCTTGTGTCGGTCACAGTTTGAGACAGTTTCTCACTTTTACAAGATCTAAGAGTTTTATAAACCTTTTTAAGCGTTTAGGCAACTAATCTATACCAGGGTCTGCCAAAAACAGGGTTCTTTGAACTTCCAAGGGGTTGAAAACTTTATAAAATAAACCATTCTTCTTCAATTTAAGAGCTCTTGTCGATGGAGCAATTGCCACTATTGCCTCTTTTGTGCACAATCCTTGATCTCTTGATACGACACTGCATCCGTTTTCTCCTTTTCCATGTAGCTTCTCCTCGGTCTTCCTCTTTATCTTCTCCCTTCGATTTTCTCTTCCAGTTCTAGCTGCAATAGTTTGTCGTGTCATATCAAATGTCCAAAAATGTCTCCTTTTCTAGTTTCGATCGTTCTCAGCAGTATTCTTTTCTTATTTATCATATCAGAACCACATCCCGAATGCTTCTAGTTTCTATCCTATTGTGTTGGGTTTTATGTTTAAAAAAAGCTACCATTACGAATGAAAAATACCAAATTCATCCTAATGCTTATAATCCCAAGGTTTAAAAACAATATTCGTATAAAACCTTACATCTTTGCCGGAAAGGGTGGATTTTAAGGGACAAAATAATTAAGCTCCGACAGCCCTCTGACAATTTGGTCTCAACGTGTGAAAAGGTTCATCCCACGTGAATTCATCCGTAAATGTTTTCAAATAAATATGTCAACAGCGTCTTTTTACTGTCAATGTAACATATACTTAATACACACAAACGTTTATATAAATATGTAGGAAAAAACTATTTCTTCAATGTATATACTGATAAATAAAATTGAAGTGTCTGTTTGTAATTTCATATTTTTCCCCTGTTTGTCTGTTCAGCGGGACTTTCACAGGCAGAACGCTAATATTACAAGAAAACTTTTATGACTTTTATAACACAGTTAGTATGACATAAAATAAAAATCATAGACCATTTTTATTTATATAAATTAAGCTGATGAAATTGGGTGTGCGCGAGTGAAATGCCGAACATATCTAGTAATTAATAACGTATTTTCGGAAAGTCGCCGAAATCATAGGCAAGAGTGATGTAATCCTCACACGACATATTTCGTCACTATCTTTCCTTCATCGTTAAGCTCGTGGTGCTTTTTACACAATTTATTTTAGAAAAACTCATAGATATAGACCGCCTGGGATTTGAACTTGCGTAGTAGGCAACTTTTCATTCGGCCCTTCGTTATATTTTTTAAGGTTTCGTATCCAAAGTGTAAAACCAATTACTAAGCTGTCCGTCCGTCACCAGGCTGTAAATGTCATGCACCAAAAAAAATAGACACTTGAAATTTGATGATGATGTATATCTATTGTCGCTTATATATATATATATATTTAAATCCCATAAGCCCATACAAAAACGTTTTTTTTTCTTTGGATTTTTATAAATATTGGTACGAAACCCTTCGTAGGCGAGTCCGACTCGCACTTTACCGGTATTTTATAATTGTTTCAATACTATGAAATCATCTAAAACGCATCGTCAGCCTTCAAACAAATAAATACATAGGATTCCAATCTACCCACAGGTATTTGAAGACAGGGTGGCAATATTTCAAACGCCAGTTAATCCATTATTAGCTATACATTTTGTCCGGCTCTGTCCGGCTGTCTGATTCGTTGGCCGTATCGGACACGTGGGGGGCAAAGCGCTTCACTTCGCGCCATATATCAACGAGGCCATTAATTTTGTTCCAAAACTGTAGGTAGCACTAACTACATCCCGAGCTCTCTTCGCAGCGGTAGCCACGAGATAAAACGGGGTTCATTTGTATATTTGAGATAATTTTACTAACTATCAAACGGAAACTATTTATTTCTTCATATTATATTAAAAGTACTGGCATAACCGTTGTTTTATAAAAAAAAAATCAACACTTGGAATACTCATTGAACGTATTTTTTACGCTAACTGAGGTTAATTAACCACCGTTTCCAAATGTAAGCCTGTCAGGAGAAGAAACAGTGAAACAAACTCCCCGGTTTATTTTTTTACATGTGTCCCTTCTTTATACATAGGGTTGTTTCAGTACAATTTAATGGAAGAGTGACCAACTCATTGCCATGCTTGGCTATCATCAATGTACTCAGATACACTATAATATGGTTTACCAATTTAAAAATTATAGTTTGCACATTATTAACGGTAGTTTATTGATAAATCGTATAGCCCCACAAAAGAGTTACCAGTTTTGTGCAGTATTTAGTGTTTTAAATTTATTGGAAGCGTGGACGTGTTTTTTTCATAGGTCACGCATATCCAAAAGAAGGGGTAGGGCAGGGAAAGGGGTTAAAAGACATAACTTTCACCAAAGGTATTTGCACCAAGGGTGATATGGTATCATCGTGACAGATCGTCTGTTTATTGACGTTTCAGGAACTCATCACGAATCTTTAGGACAAGTCAGTAGAATTTATAACAAACTACGGATCATATTTCAGCACGTTAAGCTCATGGTGTGATGTGCCGGCTTTTAAGGAGTCTCAACCACTCTCTCAGTCACCATGAATATTTAGCACGAGTCAGCAGTCTTAGTAATCTAAAGATTATAAGTTGACAAGTAACGTAAATACCCGTATAGGCAGGTGTTGCTGCAGGTGTAGAGATATTGGTCAAGGTCAACCACATAGCCTACAGTGGCAACTCATTTTCCAAAATGAACTCGAGCTCAAGCATCATCAGGACTAAGTTAGATACACTTTTGAAGAATGCTAACATCGCGGTGCCGCCCGCATTCTTAATTTAAAAATAGCCGTTTCAATTTAGAGGGCGTTCTAATTAATTGATCTGAAGATTCGCGGAAATTGCGCCCCTTCTCCCCCTCCGTCCCCCACCGCCCCTCGCAGAAGGGGCGCCCCTCCAGTGTATCTTTGGCTTTAATTTAGAATTGTTAGCGCAAAGGGAATGCAATTTACGTAAAATAATTGTTTGATTTCAAATATTCCGACGCTTACCCTTCCAGAGCGAGTCTTAATTTGGTTTATGAAAAAGGTCATGCCATGTTTTCTGGTAAACGACACGGATTTTGGGTTTGTAATGGGATCAACTTTCAATCTGTGCGGTAGGACTAGACGTGGGTACTACATTTACAAATGGGAAGCATGATCAAATTATCTATATAAATATACTATGGAGGAGCTCGTGGCACAGTTGCTATTGCGGATATCATTCGATCAGCGAAGTCAAGCAACTTTCGCTAATAATTGGTGGGACCGCCCGAATTCCCTCCGTCGGTCCCGGTTGCCAATTTAACGTCTTTGGCAATTGTTACAGGTCAGTCGGAGGACTAAGATAGTCTGACAACAGGCTTAACCCAGATTACCGATTTTCTTCATAAAAGTCGCTTCGTGTAAAAATCAGGTGATCAGCCACATCGGGTTGAATCAAGTGCCGAACCCAACAATGTATGGGACAAGGCCAAGAAGCTGACGATAACAAGTAAGACTAATTGAATACTGTGGAATACTTAACTCGGCAATACAAATCCAAAATTGCAATTCGAATTCCGCAATCCACATTAAACTGTACACGGTGGTTACAAGTCGGTACATCAGTTTAGGGCTGGCAAGTTCCAAACATCGCGCACCTGAGATGATAATGTATGCAAATTAACTCCAACTTGGCGCGCAGACTCCAGGGCTGTATCAAACTTGTTATTTGTATGTTTTAAGTTGTGTGATGATTTACGCGCGCCGGATTACGGGCGGGACACACTGTTTGATAGGATGGAGAGCAGAATTTAAGAATGTTTTTAAACATGGTTCTATGATATGATATAAAAATGGTGGCCAAAGTTGTAATTTAGGCATAGTCTGGATTAAAGAGGGGCTAATACCAGATGTAGTCAATCCCCTTTGATATTCATTGCTAGCGAATATCCACGGGAATAGACTACATAAAAAAAAATATACGTGTATAAGTTTCCTTTACATATTCTGAGCAAATATAAGTTGACATGACATGTACAAAACATATAATTCTGATTAGTATGCAAAATTAATTGTTTTACATACATACATATAATATAAGAGAGCCGTGGTGGCCTCGGGGTTTATGCAGTCGTCTGCTACGCAAGCGACGCAAGTTCGAATCCCAGCGGGGCCCGTACCAATGAGCTTTTCTAAAAAACTTATGTACAGTGATTTCACACCATGTGCTTTACGGTGAGGGAAAACATCGTGAGGAAACCTGCTTATTTCTGAGAAGTAATTCAATGACGTATGTAAAGTGTCTGAGACGGCGATGGACTCACCATCTGTCACGTTGGCACTTAATCATCTTCGGTGAAAGGTGGGTGTTGTTATTACAACACCTCTGCCTACCCCTTCGGGGAATGCAGGTGTGAGCATATGTATGTACATATTATATATGCTCACGTCTGTACTCCCTACATGTTAGCCAGAGGTATACTTATAGTACTCTCACCAGACCAACGAAGCAGTTAAAGGTGGATATTTTTAGGTTTGGAAACCTCATAAATGTTAATCTGAATATTAAATATAGTTAATAATCGGATATTACAGTTAATATTCAGACCAGGTTTCCAAACCTACAAATATCTACCTTTATATTATTTGTAAGCGTATTTAATATTAATATCTAATATTCCTCAACAAATTCTGGCAATTTAATATACTGATATTAAATAATGTCGCCGTGAAAATCATCTGAGTGTGTAAAAGCTTTTCAATAAAAGGAGTTGTTAAAGAACCAAAACCAAATTGTAATAAAATGACACCAGCCCAGGAGGGGCTAGCGATCGCCCCTAAGATAGGGGTGATTACCTAGTACATAGATTTTTTCCCAATTGAAATAATATAAAATAAAAAAACATTTAATATTTTGTATTACTGGACCAGACGTATATTCTAATATGAAAAATAGTGTGATAAGAGACAGTTGCAAGTTGAAGAATGGTGTGGTGTCCAGAATTGATAAAAAGTATGTTGAGATGGTTTGGACATATCGAAAGAAGAAAGAAATTTATAGAGCGAATGTGACCGGAAGTGTCGGTAGAGGGCGAGGAAGAACTACTATGACCGAACCAATAGTATTTTTCAGAAAGGTCAAATTCGGAGCACTCGTAACCGAAGAAAGTGTATGAAGAGATGCATGAATGTGGATGAAACGAAAGAAGTATGTAAGGATCGTAGCATGTGGCAAAAGGTGGTCTCTGCCTACCCCCTTGGGATACTGCTGTGAGCATATGTATGTAATTTGTAACAGCGTTTCTCCACTCGCTACATAGATGGCGCTACTCGCTGACAATAGTTAAGTTTGACTACAAATACATGAGAACCTAAATCACGCAATAAGAGTTTCTCAGCCCTTTGCTGGAGATGAGCATGATGCTCTCGCAAGTTTAAACTTTCCACGCGTTCCTGAGAAAAAGAGGAGGGACAGACCATACGGATGGATCTCATATGGGGTATTTTCTTCTCTTGTGAGGTAAAAGACCCAAGAATGTGTATTTATGTTTGATCAAATTAGGACGCTTTGTTTATCGCCGCACTATCTCTTAGATACAATATCATTACTATGACCTTATCCCAAATTACAAAATGTTTACACTAAAAGGCTGCTATCTGAGCTTTTACCGAGAAAATTACTAACCGGATTCAATCAGTTCCCGTACCTTAAGAAAATTTTCTTTCTCTACCACTTAATATTATACATTATTACTTATCCCATTAATACACAAAATACATGAGGATAAAAGGAATGATGCAAAATTACGACAATTTTGTATCATCCCCTTTAACTCATTATTTTCCTTTTATTTTCTTAGAAAAATTAGGATAGACACATGTCTGGCAAAATGTTTTCTCAATATGGCAGTTGAGTGGAATACAAGGTTTGCATGATTACTTGCATTTTCCGTTGAGTTGGGTAAACTGTAGGTTATCATAAACAAATTGTTTACGACCGTACCTCGCGGTGCTGTTACTAATATCCCCTTTTAAGAGAAATGGGACTCGAAGTGACATTTGAAAAAATATACTGTAGTACCATAATGATAATAATAGGCGGGCTGGGGCTTTTCTCGCTCAGAGAATCAGCATTGCCATTCAACGTGGCAATGCTGCCAGCCTTCTTGGCACGATCCCGAGAGACACCGATTTGGGCCAAGTTTTCTACTTGTTTTTAGCTACTTATTAGTTATTATAATAATTATGTAATATTACTTTGGATGGATTATGATTATACAGCCACACGGGCAAACATGCGTGCACAAGCTCGTAAATTATATAAAGCTACTAGCTGTGCCCGGGACATCCACAAAGCATATATGACAATACCATAATTTAAGCATGTGAAAAATAGAGGTTGACCGATTCTCAGACCTACCCGACATGCAGATAAAATTTCATACAAATCAGTCCAGTTTCGGAAGAATTTGGTAAGTAACACCGCGACACGAGAATTTTATAATATTAGATGTGACTTAAATTAAGTACTTTAAATTGGTATGTATGAAAGGTATAAGGATATCATAAATTATATAAAAGTAGTTGGTCATTGGTCATTCTTCAAGTTCGTGTGTGTGTCGGGAGTATGGTGAAGTCGTTCTACTGTAATTGGTTTCAACTGTGGCAGGTGTCGACTTCGTGACTTACGATATTTCGCTGCGGCGAGCGTGTTTGTGATTTTGGGAGATATGATTTGTTGTTTAAATTTATAAAAGAACATCGACTCCATTATTCTTAAATAATGAGAGCACTAGCTATGCCCTGCGGCTTAACCGCTTAAGCATGGGAAAGGGTGACTTCTGCCTCGCATGCGCAGTCACTTATTGCATTATTTTTTTTTTCTTTAATGTTATCAAAATCTATATAGTCTATTTAGATAAATAAAAATATGAGAACGGCATGAGCTTACGAGCACTTAGTGTGCACGGAGCTTCACTGCGAAGATTGGCTCCATAAGCCATCTTCGAGCGCATCTTCGCTATTTATCCCACTAGAGGTCAAAGTGGTCGCCATGGCCGAAATCGGTCGGAACAATCATCATCATCAAATAAAATCGGGTGTCTGTTTGTACAAGGTAAGTAAATAAATAGATGAATTAGCAGAAAAACTACTGGACCGATGTCATAATATTTTTACTAATAAACATGACTCATTATCACTGTATGTAAATCCTTCGTACCCCGCGGGGCACAGCTTGTACATACATAAAAGGCAAATGTAAAACCACTTTTTGCAAAAGAAGCTGGAATAAGAAAACGAAACGGCGAGGAACCCTTCAAATAATTTATTTATGAAACGCAAAGGCTATCCAAATACTCAGAACGCAAACAAAAGTAATATCTTCGAATAGGAAGATTAAGATCTCCCATCACATCAAAGAGATACTAGAAACGTTTTAAGGCTAAGGAAAATGTTTCGAAGGAAAACATAACAATAATTTTTGACGTTAAAAAAGAAGGAATAACAACTTATCTGAAGTGACTCTCAAAACCAAGTTGCTAAATAGCGACGTACAGAAGGGCGACTTCCTCTACAACTGGCGTAGGTTTTTTATGTTCCTGGGTTGACGAATTTCATTAAATACTAGCTGTGCCCTGCGGTTTCACCCGCGTAGACTTACTTTCACGAGAACCCCATTTTTTTTAAATAGAAAAGTAGGGTTACTCCTTGTAAAATTTGCTATCAGCCAGTCCCGTTAAAATCGTTTAAACCGTTTCAGAGATTAGCCGGAACTAACAGACAGAAAGACAGAAAAAAAATTTAAATTTATTTTTCTATATCTGTACCGTGTCTACTTTCATATGCATCATCAGTCAAAAGGTGTAATTTTAGAATTAGTATCAATAAATTTCGAGTTTCACCATTACACAATTCATCAACATTGAAACACAAGAAAGCTCCTAACTAGTGTATAGTGTTTGACGTTTATCAACGGACAATTCAACAGTTAGGAATTATTTGGTATTAGTTTAACATGATTCTATATTATGCGTAGCTTAGGTTTGTATAAGATCAAACGTTGTCGAAATTCGATTGCGTATTTGGTGTTGCTCGAAGTATGTTGATCTACCATCTTTGGAGTTCAAACCAATGTCACGTTTAAAAATGTTAAGGCGCCGTCGCGTTTTCGCCAATGATGGGAGCTGACCTTCTGTATCCATTTTGAGATCAAGTGTCGCTTTAACGTCTTGTCGGCAAGTGTCAGTGGATGGACATTAGATAACATCCAATGTTCCCGAAAAAACACTGTAATTTTACAAACTCGAATTACTTCGTGTTGCTTCTTTGTCAGTCACATTAATAATATCTTTTTAGATTTTTCAAGGGTTTAGTTCTATTATTCGGTTCTATTATTTAGTTACTATTCTTCGAATATAATAATATGCTACATAGTTTTTACGCACAGTGTGAAATAGAAAATGAAACGAACATAAGCAATTTTGCTGCCAGTGACATTATTAGTAAAAAAGGAGCCGTGGTGGCCTTGAGGTTTGACCAGTCGCCTGCTACGCAAGCGACGCAAGTTCGAATCCCCGCGTCCTGTACCAATGAGTTTTTCTAAAAACGTATGTACAGTGATTTCACACCATGTGCTTTACGGTGAAGGAAAACATCGTGAGGAAACCCGCATATTTCTGAGAAGTAATTCAAAGAAGTATGTAAAGTGTTTGTATAGACGATAGCTAAAGACTAAATAAAATGAGTACGAGAGCACGGAAAAAAGCAGCTGACATGTAAAATATTTATTGACAACTAAAACAAAGCAACTGTCTCTTTGGACGTAAATAAAAACTAATAAAAACCATAAATATTTACAAAATAGTTTACAACATCGTCCCCACCGTGTAGAGAAGCTACACCATTATAGCGAAGTATGCGGTGCCTATATACTACATTTCCCTACTAGAACTAAGACAATTTGTTTTATCTAACTAAACGTGCTCCATGGGTTGGGTTAAGAAAGAAAAATAAAGGTAATCTAGGATTTGAAACTATACAATGTGTAACAAGACCGGAAGAATAAGTGCGCACTGACGAAACATACGCGGTTGTACACACCAATATCCAACATCAAGTATAAAAATAAATCACAACTATACACAAAAAAATAATATTAACCTTATCTAATATAAATAAGCCTTAATTTAGTGGCAGGCATATACAATTGTATTTACAAAAATGAGAGACACCTTCATAGAACCGTCCCAGAAATCTGTATCTTGGAATGAAATAGACACCCTCATAGAACTGTCCCCGTAAAATGTGTTTTGGTACCCGCATTTATACCGCCGAGGAATTCTGATATTACCAAAAGGAAAATAAGAACGCAGAAGATTGGGCCCTGGCAGCAGAAGAGGACTTAAACCAACTCCACAACTTTTTGTGGCTACATCGTAAATAAACCTTAATTTCTTCTTCTTCTGGTACTTATCACGTACATTCTCAACATCTTTTTGCCATAAGAAACCAACCTCGAACCTCGAATCAGAAGGGTGACGGTTTATCGTGGTATCCAATGTATCGGAAGCATGTTCGTCCTGCTCGGATTGTAATGTATCTAATGTTTGGACGAATTCTTTGTTTTCTGTATGTTGGGTCGTAGTAACCGCCGGCTCCGGTTTGGGAGATACATCATTGATGTTTTTGAGAGGATGGTCGTTTTTATTAACATCGTCAACCCAAGACGACGTGCGTGTCAGAGATTTGCGATGACTAACCGATTTAGCTCTTAAAACTGCTAGACTCGCCTTCATTTCCAGCTCTTCCACCTTTCGTTGGCTTTCGAGGAGTTGTTTGTTGGCGCTCGAGATTGCGACGGGCTAACTGTGCCTCCGCGATCAATCTTTGTGTCCTTATTGCAGTGGAAGTGCACCGCGGAGACCCCGACATGCGCGATCTGGTACCTGAACTCCATTGTTGCAAATCTGTGGGATTATCGGCAGCTTCTTTGGATCCAGTGTTACCCACGGATGCATACGTGGCGTCGGTCACTACGTGGCCCTCCGGGAGCCGACCGCGCCCATCCGTGATGGGGGCACCTGGTTCCGTGCCAGCCGAGTTAATATCCCGTGGCCGTGCCAGCTGCTTGAAATGTAGTCTCGTGTTCATCATGTTAAACGGGAGAAGGACCAAAAAATATAGACGATAGCTAAAGACTAAATAAAATGAGTACGAGAGCACGGAAAAAAGCAGCTGACATGTAAAATATTTATTGACAACTAAAACAAAGCAACTGTCTCTTTGGACGTAAATAAAAACTAATAAAAACCATAAATATTTACAAAATAGTTTACAACAGTTTGAGACAGCGATGGACTCACCATCTGTCACGTTCGCACTTTATCATGTTCGGTGAAAAGTGGGTGTCGTGATTACAACACCTCTGCCTACCTCTTCGGGGAATACAGGCGTAAGCATATGTATGACATTTTTAGTATGTGGAAAGTTGTAGGAATTGCTACTTTGGCACTTACTCATATTCGGGAAATGGGGATGTTATTGTTGCAACATCTCTGCCTACCCCTTCGGGGACCCTTCTGGGATAGCGTGAGCATATTTATTTATTAATTTAATGTATGGAAATGATATAAATCAGGCACGAGACATTAGCCATTTCCATAAATTGTGTATTGCTGTCGAAATTACAATTTGTTATGACTCAAATTGGTCCATGCCTCCCTTAAAATACTTAAAAAAATCGCTACGAAGTCTAAATATATATAACTCAAAGGTGACTGACTGACTGACATAGTGATCTATCAACGCACAGCCCAAACCACTGGACGGATCGGGCTGAAATTTGGCATTCAGGTAGATGTTATGACGTAGGCATTTGCTAAATAAAGGATTTTGATTAATTCTACCCCCACGGGAAAGAAATAGGCGATGAAAGTTTGTATAAAACTTTGTCAACTTTAAACCGATATTATTATATAAAACTAAATCTACGCGGGAGAAACCGCGGGGCGCAGCTATTCTCGTATAAAAGCTTCTAATAAAATATTTAAAACTACCTTTTTGTGACTAATGCCACATTTTCTCATCATTTGAGTATATTACATCGGTAAAGCTTTCAGCAATGGAAAAGGATTTACATAATGTTGTTTTTGTTCAAATTCGTAGGAATCTTGGCAATCTAAGGTAAACAATACCTACTTCTCGGCTCGAATTACAAACAGACACTCGGCTTGGGAACAACAACCTGTAGTAAAATTTGCCTTAATTAAATTTTGTATATACATTCCAAGAAAAACAATGTGAAGAATTTTCAATTAATTACAATATTTTGTGTCGTTTCGTAATGTTATTGCGTAATGTTGGGTTTGTTGTGAAAACAATTTTGGAATGCTTAATGGAATTAAGAAGGATCAGAGCTTAAAGGGTCTAAATCTGCAAAATGGGATCCTATTAGGTATATTATAATATAATACATATTATAAAGAGGAAAGATTTGTATGTATGTTTGTAACGAATTGGCTTAAAAGTACTGGACTGATTTAAGAAATAATTTCACTATTAGGAGCTACATTATCATTGATTAATATGGGGGAACGGGAACGACGTGGGTGAAACTGCGTGACGTCCGCTATTTAGGTAATATACATTTGTTTATTTGAACTTCATAGCATTGCAAATACATACGTGACGGTAAATGGCAAAATAACTAGTTATAGATTAAGAACTGACCAAGCACGAGTCGGATTCTCGCATCGAGAGTTACATTATAAATTGTATTGAGGGATAACGTAGCCTATGGAAAAAATCTTACAATCACAAGCGAATCATAACCTTTATGGCAATCTCCGTTGCTGGAGGGTTCATTCGCCAGGGTATGAATTCAAAGTCAAAAATATCTTTATTCGATTAAACTTTTTACAAAGCACTTTCAAATCGTCAGAAAGACATAATTTACAAAATTATACATGCTGCCTCCAGGTTCGTAAAGTTGCTTTTACTGAGTAGAACCTGGCAAGAAACTCAGTGATTACGCTTTTCAAAAAAAAACTTATACAATTTTAAGAGTACAAAATAAATCGCTTAAGAAACATAATCTCATGGACACAGTTCCATTGCACAAATGTCGATAAAATTAGCATAGTAAAAAATCTAGTAGTTCTACTTATAACTAAATGCGTAGCTTGAGATGATCAGCCCCCACAAGCAGCACCTGTTCCCAAGTATGACGTGAATGCCAGCCATTGACCTCCTCAACCATCATAGAGGGAAGTGGAATTACAGCCATGAGTCTAGATTATTGTCCGGTTATTGGCAATAGGCCTTTTTAAATGGGACATTAATATAGCCGTGGTGGCCTCGGGGTTAGAACAGTCGCCTGTTACGCAAGCGATCCCAAATTCAAATCCCAGCTAGACTGTACCAATGGGTTTTTATAAAAACTTATGTACAGTGATTTCACACCACGTGCTTTACGGTGAAAACATCGTGAGGACACCTGCATATGTTTGAGAAGTCATTCAAAGACGTACATATAGTGCTTGAGACGGCGATGGACTCACCCTCTGTCACGTTGGCACTTAATCATATTCGGTGAAATGTGGGTGTTGTTGTTACAACACCTCTGCTTACCCCTTCGGGGACCCTTCTGGGATGGCGTGAGCATATTTTAAATATAGCTAGCGAAATGTGAGTGTACTATACACCTCTGCATACCCCTTCGAGGGATGGGTAAGTATATGTATGTGAAAAATAACTTCAACAGCTTTATTAAATGAAGAAAAATTCCCTTGTTTTATCATGGCAAACGAACACAGCCCTACTCGACTACCTACCGTATTCGATTAACGGTTCAAAACAGGGGTGTCACTCTCCAGGTCTTCCTATGTCTGGGACCGTGCCTTCACAGAGCTATGGAAACCTTAAGCAAGAACGCAATATAGGAATAGATGCCGTCTTGTGAGAGTGACCCCGTTATAACATCTCCGATTTCGTAGAGTTTTTGTAGCAAAAAAGCGTCCAGTTTTCTTGATAGTAAGCGGTTATCTGTCTATGAATGCTTACAACACCTAAGTTGTCTCTCAAGCATTGCCTAAGAAATTATATATAATAAATAATACAAATATATATATATATGCTCACGCCATCCCAGAAGGATACCCGAAGGGGTAAGCAGAGGTGTTGTAACAACACCCACATTTCACCAAAAATGATCAAGTGCCAACGTGACAGAGGGTGAGTCCATCGCCGTCTCGGGCACTATACATGCGACTTTGAATTACTTGTCAGAAATATGCGACGTTTTCCTTCACCGTAAAGCACGTGGTGTGAAATAACTGCAGAGAAAGAAATGATATTAATCTATACTTACTAATACACAAATCTGAAGAGTCTGTTTGTTTGAACGGTTTTGTCTTGCTTGAACGCACTAATCTCTAGAACTAACGGACCAGTTAGTGTTAGAGATTACTGCGTTTGAAAAATTATTTCAGTGTAAGATACCTATATTTACTGAAAAAGGCTATAGGATATATATGATCACGCTAAGTACAATTGCGGGTTCAAGTTAGCGGTCAAGAAGAAGTTCAAATGTAAGATCCACGTGCCAACTGTATGAACACCGAAAGGTTTCCACTATATCCAGGCCAGTCCACTCTTCTCTTACTATACTCCTCCCCCTCCCCTCCCCCATAGAATACAGACGAGATTACTCACGATATGAGTGTTAAGAGCTACCTTTTTAGAAGGCTTTGTTGATCTATTTGAATTTATTAGAGGCCGTACCAGGATCGGTTAATAATAATGTAGGAATTCTCGTGTAATATATATTTAATTATATAAAACTGGTAAAAACAACAACCAAAAAAACAAGGAGCTACACATGACAAGTAAAAATAACGCAACGACGTGAAAATTCAAAATTAAACTAAAAACACAAATATATAGACAAACATTAGGCCTTTAACATATAAAATAACATACAAATTTTAACAGAATTAATAACTGTGTTGCAGCCAAATAAACATACGCGACAAGCTCCTCTTTTTATGAAGTCGGTTAAAACTTGTAGCGTCCCAACCCTAACACAAGGGTATAGAGCGCAGCATTATGAATCCCAATCTATGCGCGGCACGGACCGACCTTCAGCGAGCCGTGTCGAATTTAATGAATGCTTAGCGATAAATAATAGAGTTCGTTAGATGAATTAATCAGATTTGAAGCGGTCATTGTGACCGGTGATTACCGCTTGTATTGCCTCTCTATTGCGTTCAAATATTATATCCTGATTTTGTATTACCCATGGGGCTTGATAGGCACGAAACACGGATCGTGTCTATTCTGGTATTAGAAGTGAACTCCAATTTCAAATCTAATTCAATTTGTGTAAATCACGCCTACATAAATTAAGCTGTACCTAAATCGTTTGATGACAAAGTTTTGGTACTGAAATGTGATTTCAAACCTTAATAATAAATGCATTACTTGTAAATTGTCAAAAATATATAAGTGCCGTGGTGGCCTTGAGGTTTGAGCAGTCGCCTGATACGCAAGCGACGCAAGTTCTAATCCCAGCGGGGCCTGTATCAATGAGTTTTTCTAAAAAACTTATTACAGTACAGTGATTTAACACCAAGTGCTTTAAGGTGAAGGAAAACATCGAGAGGAAACCTGCATATTTCTGAAAAGTTATTCAATAACGTATGTAAAGTGTCTGACACGGCAACGGACTCACCATCTGTCACGTGGGCACTTAATCATCTTCGGTGAAAAGTGGGTGCTGTGATTACAACACCTCTGCCTACCCCTTCGGGGAATACAAGCGTGAGCATATGTATGTACGTTACTTTGTAAGTCTTTTAAATCTTTCTATTTACAACATCCGAGCAGTATATTGATAAACAAATTACATAGTATATATGATCTTACAGTAAGGAGTGCGGAATCACACTCACACAGACGCGCACATCTACAAAATTATCATTATGTTACGTCGTGAGTGATCGCGTATACTTAATTTTTGTGATTTACAGTATAACATGACAATAACAGTATAAAGTCGAAGGAATTTAATGGGTTACTCGAATATTTTTTGACAATTTACAAGATTTCTTTATCAACAATCACTTTACATTGGCGGAATAGTTTTACTAAGCTCATCGCCATTGAATAAATAAACGAAACAATAGGAGTATAATAAAAAAAAAAAATTAAGTAACAACCTTTACGCTCGATGGAGCACATACATACATACATATGCTCACGCCTGTATCCCATGGGGGTAGGCAGAGACCACTGTTTGCCACATGTTTGTTCTAGTTTCAACACTGATAAGTAAGTTTTTAAATATACACTTCTTATTTTGAAACTTCAGGTAGATATCGTCATATCAAACAACCAGAGTACCTACTGCGCAACCAGAAAGCAAAATCTCTTCAGACTCTTGAGTACATACTAACATTTCTGTACAAACCTCGTTCTCTTTGGAGTGCAGAAAAAAACAGAATTCGTCTAACAAGAGCCGCGCGATTTTTGCAACTATTCCTTACGAAAATTCAGCTTACATAACTCTATTATACCGGGCAAGGGCGCTCCGCTTTGTAACTCGTACAATGCTCGCTGTGCTATACGGTGCGACTATATCTAGCTACGTAGTGGTGCAATGCACTACATTCAACCGTCTCGAGGACCGTTTCCTTGACCGGTCTAACTTAATAATAAAACCTCTTCGGTGGCTGTGACGTCTCGTTTTCGGGGTTCTGTGGCTGGATTTTTACATTTTATATTATTCTAGCTTTGGTATAAAAGAAGCATTAGGAGTTTTGACTCCGAATTTATTTTCTTTAAGGTTCACAGCAGAAATAAAGTAGGTAGGTATGTGACATTATGCAGGAGAAAATTTGTTAAATTTTGCCAGTATTTAGAAAGCTTTTGAAAATCTGTTTGTTAAATAAATTGCTTAAGTGTTATTTGATCACACACATGCTCACGCGGAAGTCCAATTATATTTATATTGTTGACAATATTAATACTTCTATTGATATCAAATTTATATTTTAGATGATGTTTATTTCAATTTGTAAGTAATACTACCTACATAAGGAATATGTATCGTATTGATGAAATATACTGAAAAAAAATACGATCAAATTGAAAAAACCTCTTCCTTTTTTAGTAGTCGGTTAATAAATAATATCATTTTAATTTTCACAAAATGTATACCATAATTTTGTCGTCTACATTCATGTCATCTTTTCATGAAATTGTTTGATTATGAATTGTACTAAATTAACCTTCATTGTGTAGTGTTAATCTATTAATCTAATCATCATCATCCTCCTGCCCTTATTCCATGGTAATTGTAGTCGACGCAATGTGTTCCTCTCTTCCATTTCTCTCTATCAGCCTTATACACTCCTCAAACACATCGCCTGCTAAGATATTATCTAGAACTTCAGTAATAAAAAAAAACACCCACCAAAATGTTAAGCAAGTCTCGAAAACTACAGAACCGCGTCGAAAAAAATACTAGTCCCATTTTTTCTTACTAGAAAAGTAAGGTTCTCTAGTAACGGAAAACGTACCTTCCTTCCTTATTTGTCTAAAACTGACATGGACCGTACCATCCGACGGTATGTTTATTTGGTTTAGTTTTCTATTTCACCGTGTAAATGAAAAAAAGGGATGGTTGCATTTGTCATTTGTGTGCGGATGTATTTGGTAGATTTATAGCATTGTCGAGGTCGGTTCGGCAAATACATTTTATGGTAAAAGATGGGCCTACAACGTATTGTGTTTTATCGCCTTCTTGGCGTTATATATGTCATTGCCCTTTGTTTACGTATTGATATGCACAGCTATTTATGTATATTGGTACATTACAATCTATTCAGATAAATATAATTGAAGTGTCTATTTGTAATTACAAATAAGTAACTTTTCACTAAATGTATATGGAAGTATTTAAAGTACATACATCAAAAAAAATCTGTGTGTCTGCCTGTATAGTGAATTATTTAAGATTTAAACGTACGGCGATGGTTTCACCATCCGTCAGGTTCAAAATCAGTGAAAAATGGGTGTTGTTAGCACCGTCTTTGGGTATCGGTACAATGTCGCTGGTGCAAGCTAGTTAATAAATAAATAGTAAACTAGTGGTCTTTCTCAGCATCTTAGACACAGTATCACAATCAAATTTGATATTCTCGCATTATCAGTATTTCATGGTGTGTATATTTATGGTGTAACAGTTGCTATTCCGCATATCATTCGATCAGCGAAGTAAAGCAACCCTAGCCCTACCCAGTAATTGGATGGGTGACCGTCCGTGTTTCCTCCGTGCCTCGGAGAGCACGTTCAGCCGTCAATCAGATCAGTCGGAGGCCTAAAATAGTCTGACAACTAGTTTAACCCAAATCACAGATTTTCCTCGTAAAAAGGGGTTGCGAAGGTCAGATGGCAGTCGCTTCGTATAAAAATCAGGTGATCAGCCACATCGGGTTGAATCAAGTGCCGACCTCAACAATGTATGGGATAAGGCCAGGGCGATGATGTGTTTATTTGTGTCCTTCTGACGATTTGAAAGTACTTTGTAAGAAGTCTAATCAAATAAAGATTTTTTTGATTTTGATTTTGATTTTATGGTGTGTACGGTGTATGGTGTGTAACTTTAAACGTGCAGTTCTTGTATATACCTATATATGAATATATAAAGAATCTGTATTTCGGAAACGACTCCAAAGTTATTTATGAAATTTTGTGTATAGGGGTTTCAGGGGCAAAATGATCTAGCTAGGTTTCTTCTTCAGAATACTCAGACGGGATATGTGATAGGCTTCCAGCCTATCGGGTGATAACGAAATTGGGCTATACCCCGCTTCGAGTCCAAATCACACCGGTTCGGTGTTTTTTTCTTCAACTTGGTTTTTTTATGAGAAAATGTCAACGTTTTTCTTTTGTGGGAAAAGTTTAGTTTTAAATCAACCAGTTTCTTTATTTAAAGAGCTATTTGATAACAAATCCCCTTCAAATAATAAACCCAACAAAATATTTGTGCAATATTAAATTCAATCATGTCATACACTGATACCCGTTCAATACCCGACCACTACCTATCACTCGTATAATTAAAACCACAACAAAAATATTAATTTAAGCTCGCACGTGAGCGCCCATGCGTGCTTTTGTCAGATTTCACGTTGAACCTAACGTAACGTTTGCATTGAAAACTGTCAGCTGCCAATCTCATTGTCTGTTAAAACAACACGAGTTTCCGTTATGCCATATTTTAAACCATGTTTTTAAGATATTAAAAGTACTCCTGGGTGTAACAACGCCTACTTTTCACCGAGATTAGGTGTGACTCAGAAATGACGTATGCGTAACTGTTACATATGTTGGCGCATGCAAGTTAGTAGATGTTTTTTTTGATACTTTATTATTATTTACATTATTGTTTTCCAAATTTGTTATTTAAACATATGAAATTAACAAATTAATTACATCTCATTAACTGATACTGTAGACTAACTAAATTTAAATTAAATTAAATTAAACAAAAACTAAATCAAAAAAAGAATAATAAACGTTAAACATAATATTAATTCAAAGTCCTGACTGATCGACCGACTTATATTACATCAACGCTAAGCCTAAACAGCTAATCTTAGAGACATGAAATTTGAATGGTATGTTCTTGGTGAGGTGTAAGTTCAAACTATGAAAGGGTATTCCGGAATTCCACTCGAAAGGGGTTTAATTGATGTTGGCTTTATTTTGTGAAGTCTTACTTCCATGCAGGCGAAATTGCGGGTGGAAGCTACTCTTAACATAATTAGGCTCAGTTGTTCTGCCGAGAAAAAGATTACCCGCAAGATGATATTTTGTGGCTAAGATTTCACAATAATTAAGTTATTAATAAAAAATCTAACAAAAAATCTAAAATAAGATATTAACACGGATTACATCGTATCCACATTCCACGCACTGCAGGCAAGTTCTCAAACCATCGGGTCGTCACGGCTATTTTTGTAACACTGCATTTATAAAGCGGTGTAAATTAAATTGTCGTGTTGATTCAGATCGGTTCCGTTAATTAAAATTTACGTTTGAGTTCAGTGAACGATCGCTGGCTCCGTTGGAGGGTATCGTTTTTATTACAATTTCTGGGTAGTTGGTTCATTAACAACCCTTTTTATTGAAAGCCTTTGCACACTCAGATGACTTTCACGGCGACATGATTTAATATCTGTTTATTGGAGCGCCGCAATACCAATTTTGGTGAAGAATATTAGATTCGCGTCTAATACGTTGGTTTTTTCACAACACTAACACATATGCTAACTTGAAGTATATTTTGGCAGATAAGTATTATAACTTCTTTAATTGGACGCTAAGTTTAAGGCTAAGTCTTTGTGGGTAAACTCCAAAACGTCTATATCTAGGAAAACGTGTTTTATGTTTTACAGACTTTTTCAAACCTTTAAAACGACAAATTACATTATTTTGACACTAATTAAAACATTGTTTTTTGAAATCTTCACGCTCAAAAGAGCAATCGTTTTTATTTCAAATATGAGGCATTTATTCCTAACTGCTTGTATATAGCTTATATTTAAACTGTGCATATGTCTCGCATACTCTTATCACAATTAAAAGCGTAATTACTAAGTTTCTTTCCAGGTTTTTCTCAGTAAAAACAACCTTCCGAACCTGGCGGTAGCACGTATAATCATGTAGAATTATGTCATTCGGATAATTTGAAAGTGCTTTGTTAAAAGTCTAATCGAATAAAGATATTTTGGAGTTTGAGTACTACTTTTTTTACTTTACTTGATGTAGGTACAACTTTCATTCACTTCACTTTTTACAACATTAATAACAGCGTCTTGGGGAAAAACTCAATAACCTGCAAACTGCTTCAATAGAGTTCGCCACTGACAACATACGGAGCACGTTCGAACAAAACCTTGTCACAAAATCAAACCTCACAGGAAGCCAGCTCCCACACAATATTATTACATAACACACACATTCACGTAGTACACGCGTCTTGTTATAAAGTTGTTCTAATACTACTTTACTCCCCTTATTATAAACATGGTTTAGATCAAGACTGGACTAAACTCGGACTAAAACTACATCCATCTCGTTTGAAATATGTATCATACTGGATCTAGTTTTAAATCAAGGATTATCTTAGGCGATGGTTGGTACGATGGTAGAAAGAGTTAAAAAAAATTCGAATGAAATTTCTCAAATTCGGAGGTGCTTAACTGGGGACTGTCTGTACTTCTACCAAATAATGCTATCTAATAGCTAATAACGTTATGCTGTGCGCAACTCACCTGAGTGCCTAAACACATAGTTTGCGATCCCCATAAACGTGCGTCGACGCATGTGTGTAACCTTAAAATTTAGGAAGCAGGCTTTCTGTTATTTTTCTATTACGTGCTTTTGTGGGAAGGGAGGGAGCTCTGTTACATCTGTCGCCAGACGAACCTTAATGCACATTTAATCTGCGAACCACTTCAAAATCTGCCAAAATGCTTTATTGCTCTCGTGAAGTTCCCAAGCTGGCTGAAGATAAAACTTTACAAGCAATAATGAATCTTAATCGCGCCGCCAATCCTCCAAATTTGTTCAAGAGCTTTGTTTAAAATAAAACTTGAATTTATACCCGGATTTAATTTTGCCTTCTATTATTACGTAACAGGTTACCTGTTATTACAGTTTTTAATTTCGTTTCTCGCTATCATATTGTTTGGCATCGTAAACCCAAACAAGATATGTTATAGATATAGATAAGAGCCGTGGTGGCCTTGAGGTTTGAGCAGTCGCCTGCTACGTAAGCGACGCAAGTTTGAATCCCAGCAGGGCCTGTACCAATGAGTTTTTCTAAAAAACTTACGTACAGTGATTTCACCATATTTCTGAGAAGTAATTCAATGACGTATGTAAAGTGCCTGGGACGGCGCTGGACTCACCCTCTGTCACGTTAAGTTAAGATTAAGATTAAGTGCTAAATCATATTCGGTGAAAGTACGAACATATATGCTTGCCCACAGCATATATGTTCGTACTTCATTTCTATGTATTGTTTAAGTTAACAATTTCAAGTTCAATAAGTTCTGAGATTACCGCCTACCTCTTAAATTCACAAACACGCTTTATCTCTTTATATCATAAATAAGCAAAGAAAATAAAATTCTTTCTAAAATCAATATTCATACAGATAAATAAAATTTGAAGTGACTGTTCGTTATCCCAAAGTAACAGCTTTTTTCTTAATACATATGAAAGTATATATGGTCTGTCTGTCTGTGAACCGATTATAACAAGACTCACTGGCAGATGACTGATGTTACAAGGAGAAAATAAGTGATATTTTTTTCCAACTAAGTTAAGTTAGTTGGAAATAAAGTAACTACTTTTTTACACTGTGACTACGTACACAATTTGATAAAATACAACAAAAATGTCCAATAAAAATAATAAATGTAATTTACAGTGTCGGTAATAAAGTATGGCAGAACACTCCCGAGCACTCAGAACGTACAATATTTTCCCTCTATCCCCTGCAGCGATTGAATTTAACTATATCCCATAGTAATCCCACTAACCAAAACTCCGGGAAGTTTGGAGCTACGGTCAATGGAGGCCCTAATAGGGATTTGCCGTCAACTCTTCTCATTAGTTTGATTGCTCGAATCTACACTGAACATGCCTTGTTACTGACTTTTTATTTATCGATGTTTGATTCATTTTTTGGTTAGTTAATAAGCTTAATCTAAAAGAGGTAAATAAAAGATTAATAAAATTAAATTGGCTGATGTCATTCCAAATACACTGTTTTCCATTAAATGTATAAACGTTACAGTTATTAAAAAACATACATATGCTCACGCCTGTATTCCCCGAAGGCGTAGGCAGAGGTGTTGTTATTTTGGTGTTAAGTTGGTGTTGCACTTTTCACCGAATTTGATTAAGTGCCAACGTGACAGATGGTGAGTCTATCGCCGTCTAAGACATTTTACATACTTCATTGAATTACTTCTCAGATACATGCAGGTTTCCTCACGATGTTTTCCTTCAGCGTAAAGCACGTGGTGTGAAATCACTGTACATAAGTTTTTTAGAAATACTCATTGGTACAGGCCCGCTGGGATTCGAACTTGCGTCGCTTACGTAGAATGAGACTGCTCAAACCTAAAGGCCACCACGGCTCTATTATTAAAAAACTTTACTGATAGTTAATTAAACAGCGGGGCACAACTAGTATATTAACAACATTTATTTAATTCTGTTGGAATTACAAATAATTTGTGCGATCGGCGTAAACTACATAGTTTTTAAAAAAATGTGTTGTCAGTCATGTTATGATATAACTGGACAAAAGCTATTTGCTGTTTGATAAATTTGTATATCCCACGTGGATCAATGTTTTGTGAAACAAATGTATCTAATTTTTATTTCCGTTAAGAAATCATCTCGAGAAAACTAGCCTATGTAAAAGTCAAAGTTAGTAGGCGCCGAAATCACAATCACGCTATCCCCTTATCTTCATGATAGGTGGGTGTCGTAACACCTCCCAATCCGTTCGGGTCTTTTCTAAGTAGGTGCTCATGACTCTACAATATACATACGAAAATAGAGGTTAAGACATATTATTTAAGCTTGAGTTTGCAGAAGAAAATAAATCAAACACACACAAATTAACTTTGGATTATGTAATATTAACTGTGGTTAGGTAAGGTTAGTGTGATTCCTTTAACATTAACATCGAAGCTGTGAAGTAAACTCTGCCCCAATTTCACACCGCTATGTTCTCTGTGTGCTTTCGCACCTTCCATCTGTGTGCATTTACACCTCGCAAAGTGGGAATAAACAAGCTAACTTTCACCATTCCGCATTGTGCTGACGGGCACGGCTTTTATGCCAAGTCCTCCTCAAATTAAAGTTGCCAGATTACACTGCAACGCGAGTCACTGGCGTCTTAAAATGGAAAGGTAACAGAACGACGACTTACTACGTTGCCATAGTATAAATATAAGCTTACCTAGCAGTATGGAACCTAGAACATATTTTTTATATTGTTTATTTATATACTCATAACCTCCTTACAATGTTTTGATCTAACATTGCAATGTTATATGCACGACAAAATCATTGAGAGCAAACTAACGAAATCTCTTAAGTCTCTCAAATTAAATTATAATATCTGGTTGACCGAGCTGTGCTCGGTTTCTATTTCACACAAATAAAAAGGAAAGAAAAGAAAAAAAAATCTAAATTTAAAAATAGTTTCGTAATCGCCCCATAAGCTGGAATACTCACCTTTGAGCTACCATAACTTGACAGATGTCGGCGAAATTTGCTTACGTATTGTAATGATATTTGATGAGTTTTACAGTGCCTGGCAACATGGTCAAAACGATGTTTTCCATAAATGAAACCTAGCTAGATCTATTTTTTCCTCTGAAAACATGCTCGTTCAAAGATATAAAATTTAGAACGTTTTTCAAATTAACTCCTTTATTAACTGTCAAAGTAATGTTGTTATGACAAATTGACGTTTAAAAAAAAATCTATTAAATACGTAATTGACGTTCACGCGCTCGGTTTCAATGTAACGCCCTTTTCTGATATTACGCTAGGGCCTCTTATTAACTCGTAGTTGCGACCGTCTGTGTGAGTATGTAATTTCGATTGCTTTGTTCCTATATTTTGTACTGCTTGTAAAAAGTTTATATTGTGACATTGATCGCGAATCGTTACACATACAAAGCTGCGCATTAGGATTAAAGTGAGACGATTTGTAATCTATAAAATTTTGCATCATTGTGTGCGTACGTCTGTTTAAAAAGTATGGCGAGAAGTGAATAAAAACCGGCCTTCTGTTATATGGTATTTTGAGCTGCCGACAATAGTAGTCTTCAAGCACGGATAATATTTCAACACTTGAACTAGCTGCTATTTGTTTCTGCCGCGCTGGGAATTTTAATTATGAACATGGTTGCTTTTTATACTTGAGTACTATTTTAGATATTTTATTCGCAAATGAATTATTTGTGTTTTTATTATCATGTAACGCACGCCAAAAGATTTTGTTTACCTAAGAAACGATGGATGGGTTGTGTGAAAGATGACATGGCTAGAATGGGAGTGAATACAGATATGACGGCTGATAGAGAGAAATGGAAGAGAAGAACACATTGCGCCGACCACAAATAACATGGGATAATTGCAGGAGGATGATGATGGTGAAGATGCACAATTTAGTGCTTAAATGTTTTAACATGAATAATTTAAAATATATACGTTGTTATAACCATTTTAATGATAATAATTTCGTTTTGCACCTTGTAGCAAAGGTGGAATTATCAAAAACTAGCGGACGTCACGCGGTATCACCCGCGTAGTTGCCGTTCCCGTGGGAGTACGGGGATAAAATATAGCCTTTGTTACTCGCTGATGATGTAGCTATTCATTGCTGAAAGATTGTTTTTAATCGGTTCAGTTGTTTTGGAGCTTATTCAATACAAATCTTTCCTCTTTATCTTTATAGACACAGAGTTAAATTGAATGGAAGTGTCTGTTTAAAATTCCAAAATTACAGCTTTTCACTTAATACACATGAAAGTATGCACGGTACCGACATGGAAAAACCAATTTGCATTTTTTTTCTCTGTCTGTCTAAATGGCTGAACTGATTTTAACGGGACTTTCACTGGCAGATAGCTAATATTACAAGGAGGTTACAAGGGGTTCCGCGGAGATTACATTAACACGGGTGCAACCTCAGGGCACAGTTAGTGTACTATGACTATAAGTTGCCTGGTCAGTCAATATACTGCGTTAATTTCAGCACCTTATATACAATATCTATTGAATTAAGCAATATAAACTTTGAAATAAAAACTAACACACAATTTCTCAGGTAACTTCGCCGTAACTTGGGCACGGAATCGATACAGTGTCCAATGTACTTTACAATCCCATTCTGACTTTAATTAATTGTTAGAAATTGAGGAACGTTTGATTGAAACACTTGGCGAAATTGTTTGATATTGTTTGGACAGGTTTCACAAACTTGTCTATTCGGATTACAGCCGTCTTGGAATTATTTTGGATTAATCAAAATCTATTTTGTCGTAAAATAAAGCGCGTTTTAAAATGTATATTAATCCTGGATTTGACAGTTGTAGGATTCAATTAAAGGTTTCATTTGTTTGGAACACGTCTCATTTTAAAGTGCGCTTATAAAGGTGAATACAAAATGAATGTAAACTGAGTTTTTATTTCAAGTAGGCGAGCACGTGAATGATTTAAAAACAGATAAAAAGATCAATTAACGACCGGAAACCTCAAAAACGTCAGGAGACGAGTGGGTCCCTACCCGAATAATTCGCCTGATTAATAAAGGGCGTAACCTTATGAGAGTAAAAAAGTAAACGTTAGTTTGGTAATTTTAATTACAAATTCAATACAAAATTGTTTAACCTAGGGTGTAATTAATATTCTACTGTAAAAATCATATTGATGGTGATTTATTTTTGTTTGTGATGACGAAAATCGAAATCAAAGTTATCGATTTATAAAACTTGAACGGAATGAAACCACTTTAACTACGATGTTTTTATAGATTTTAGGCATTCTATAAACTTAATTAACGATAAAAAAAATTATGTTTTCGCTATTTTCCATTTTGTGTTATTAAGATCATAATTAGTAACTAAATTATTGAAGACTAACTTTCGCCGGCGGTTCCGTCGACGTGATATGTTAAAAATGTTTAAAATTTTCCGGACATTACCACACATCGTTATATAGCAAATCATCCCAAACTAAGGAAATTCTTACGTTATCAAACAGCGGATATAATACTTTTACGTATAACACATACTGCTCATCACAAACTGTCCCCGCATGGGATCGAACCCGCGATACCTATCGTAGCACTCAGGTAGGTCAGGTTAAGTAACCAGTAGACAGACCAACGATGACGTCGTTTATATTTGAAACCTATATGTAAAAATCTATTTAAAAAAAATTACATTATAGGTCCCTCGTGACAAACTATCTGAGGCTATTCTTGCTTGCCTTTTTGGCACGATCACGAGGAATACAGATTACGGACATGTTTTTTTCTAGTGAATGTTGTGTGTGAATGTTAGTACTCCTATATTAATTAGTCGTTATTTAATCAATACAGGTTTATAGAGAGAGACAGGATATAGAGAGACTGCAATTATGCAAACAATGCTAATCGAACTTTTTCTTATTTGATCAGATACTATTAGACTAACTTATCTGACCATCAAATCATTAAATGATTTTTTCATATACATTTTATCAAATGAGACTCCGAGCTGAAAAATCGGTCGAGAACATTTAACGACGACGAAAACTCGTACTAGTAGCGCCACACTGTGAAAAAAATTGGTACTAAATCGAAAGCTGCGTGACGTAACAAAACACAGACTTGGCGAAATTTACATTACCATGCAATGCAAAAATTACCCAAAGCACATTTGCAAAAAATATAAAGCAGTATGGAATCAGGATAAGTATTACGTTCCGAACCTGATGCATTAATTTATTAGATATATTTTAAATATTTTAACGAAAAAATATACTTTTCCAATTTTTCGAATATAATGCTAATAACACTTTCTGGGAAATTACTTTGTAAAATATTTTATTCATAAATTCCTTTCATTTTATCAAGAAGAAGCACAAACACAAATGAGATTACTGATTCACGCGAACGCGATGCCTATCCTGTTACCAATCTCCCCATTTGAAGGGATTTTCATTCCAACATAATCTTATTTGGATACCTGATGTTGCCAGCCGTCATGAACTTGTGGAAACGAGAAGTAAACGCACCGCCTCGTACGTTGGAGCGAGACGGAGACAAAACTATCACGCCTTGGGTCCATAAAGTCTTTGAACAAAAGTCTTTCAAAAGCACTACCGGGACCGAGGTTAACCGATCATGCTATGGTGATTTAATATTTGAGATAGATTGTTATCGACGAAGATTTATTTATTAGATTGGATGTGGATCCATGAGAGTTGGAAGAAGACTGGCGTACGGCAATTCCGGGAGCAACAGGCTGTTTGGGAGGCGGAGCGTGGAGCGAGTGCGCCTGCGCGAGACCACTGCCGTTGCCATGACAGCGCCTCCTCACAATGTTTGTGATTACGTGGAACACCCAAAAAGCTTTTTAAAGGAAACTGTCAGGTTGTGATTGACGAATATACAAAATGTTTGCTCTCTCTTTTTACGATATTGAAGACATACGCTTCATATATCCTACAAAGGTGGCAAACAAGCGTCCAGTCCATCTGATAGTAAATTGCCCATGAACATGACTAACATTAAGAATCATAGAGATTAATCTATGATCAAGAGTGTCACGCACGTCATGTACGTCATAAAATTGTTACTAATTAGTGCGATTAAAGGGTGCACTTATACCTAGAACTGCGCCTCCACTTACCCCCCAATGATATCCTGGTGACTTTACTGCGAGCATACTACTCCAGGAGCATTAATCAGTATTCTGTAAGACGGAGGTACAGTCTTCAGTTAGGGAGCTCAGTAATTCGAACGAGGCCGTTATACGTTTACCTCTCATAAGACAAACATCCTGATAAAGAATCCGTAGAAACTATGCAAATTAATTATTATGCATAAATAAAGTTCCTGTTTGGATTCCCAAAAAACAAAGCCGGAGAGGGTTGAAACATGGGTATATTCATTAATTTACTTCAATAATATTCTCTATATATTTTGCAAATAATCTACTTGCAATTTCATCCACTTAGAATTGATTAAGGGTTGAAGGAGCCATGGGAGCTGATTGGTTTGAGTAGCCAACTGCTACTTAATCGACGTAAGTTTAAATCTGATAAATGAGTTAATGTGTCGAATAAAAATTTACGTCAGACGTGACGGCGGCGAAGATTTAATATTGGCACCTTATAATTTTCGGCAAGAGAGAGAATATTTATCACATCTTCTTTCCAATATAGTCCCTGAGCTGGTACAAAGAGGTTCCATTCCTTTACACTTTGGACGGGGGTGTAGTTATTACTAAAAACTAAAATAAAACCAACACGTATGTTTGTCTCCAATGAAAAAGATGTTGTGGTATGAAATTCGTTAAGGTATAATCTTTGAGCATTCATTTAAAAGAAGCATTCTAACCAGTTGGTGAATAAAAAGGGGTCAATGTCGCAATGAGAACGAACAAGATTACCTGAGCGCCATCGAGCGCTCAGAGCTAAGAGCATCGGCCCATAAAGTTTTGTTTCACTTTGACTGAGGGTCGTAGATAGTTCTCGTATAGCTATAGACGAAGAGGTGCGCGATTTGAGTGTAGTGGCTAAACATATTATAGAAGAATGAAGTGGTTTGACGTCATATGAAATACTGTTATTGAGAATAGTAGAATTTACAGAAGTTATAGAGCACAGCTTATAATATTGCTGTGGTGAGTAAGGACACCAGTGAGCCATAGATGGGAGAAGGGGTGGAGAGAGGGCGATGAGATAGGTATGGATACTGAGCTATCAGGTTATCACAACATTTCCTCAGTCGCGTAAGATTTCTGCTACGCGCGATGATACTAAATTGTATTTATTATGGAATATAAATTGCTGAAGATATTTAAGCCCGCATTTACAAAAACCGTAAGTAAAATAAACAATAAATAGAATCAGCAAATACGCAAACCCCATCGAACTGATTGTGATAATCCTAAAAGCGCCCGGTACCGGCAAAAATCACTTTATTTTCGATTCAATCAGCCGATTGCTTTTCATTGATAATGTTGGTCGTTTTTTAATCCTACCGTTTAGAATAAAAATTACAACGTATAATGCTCCGTGCGGTTAGAATCGTTTGATGTCGTATCGTAGCTCTGATTAATTAGAAGCGGTAATCCCTTCTTGGCTTACAAAAACAAAGGGTTGCCTTTTTACCTGCGCTATCTCGTGCCAATTAAATCCTTTTGATGGTTTTATGGTTAGGGCGTCTAGACGGATGGGAAACGAAAGCGTATGAAGACATTTGCCATTTTTTTTACAAAAATAAGTATATTTTCGCAATGTGTCATTGGTTTTTCCATCTGTAATTTTCCAGAAGTAGTCCGTAATCTAGATTGGTGCTGTTTATAGTCATGGGCTGTCCTTCTATTACATATAACTGACGAAATGAGGGTGTATAATTGAAACACGTCCCCTAACTCTTTCGGGCAATACAGATGCGAGCATAGCATGTATGTTTTGGTATTTATACTCAAAATGTATTTAGTCATTAATTAAATTCAAGCGTAGGTATTTGCCCAGATGTATCACTATCAGCGTAGCATAAAAACTTGCTTCGTCAACCGCTTTACTGTTCATTAAGATAGTAACCAGCGCAGAGTTCCATGTACACCGTACATCGGTGTGGTAGTACTAAATTTTATCGTAGAACTTTTAACATAAACGTCGATGCATGTCGCAAATCTCGTAGTAAATGTAAAATTCTTGAACGTTGAAATTACTGATGTAGATGTTAAGGTGGATAGACTTGAAGTTACCATATAAGAAACATTATTCCACTTTGGGCTAATCTTTCTTTAAGATTATCCCAATTACAACTAGTACACGATAATTATTTTAATAATCAGACACGTATTTTTTGAGTCAGCAATGAAAATAATAACTGTTTAAGAGCACGAATGCATAATAAATATTGCTCATTTAACTCGATTGATAATTTATACTATCGCACTCTAACTAAAACATCAGTTCATGTCGTCGTTCAATCAACACAAGATTATGTCGAGAATAATAATATTAAATAATAGGTTATCGACAATGAAACTAAGCACTGACGTGTCAGATACCCCTTAAGCTGATGTCATTACCTGCAAAGAAGTTAGTGAGAGCACAAAATCAAACGTCACAAAAGACCAGTCTCCATACATTAGCGGTAATAGCTGTACCTTCAAATATAGGAACAATTACGTGCGTCTCTCATTAAATGTTTATACTAGAGTTAGCTCGACTAGTTCCGAGATTCTCTTGAGGTGATCTTCAATGCGTAGTAGTAATTTTATGAGCCGTTATATGTGTAAAATATTCTCCCTAAGCAGTACAGTAGTTACAGTAGGCCTAGATAAAGTAACATTATCTTACGCTTGTGCTAATAGAAACGATTCAAAATATATGACAATCACATAAATGACTCACATGACATATGTCATTCCCGTACATTTCGTATTTTTTCTATTTTTTCTACTAGCAAAGCGTGAAGATAATGTTACTTCTGTTACTGAGTTAGCCCGATTAGTTCAGAGATTCTGGCTCGGGCGTACCTATCGCGATTGGATTGTGGACCATTGGGAAAGCCGCCCTTCTCTGACCTTTCTTTTTTTGGGGTAAGTCAAGATTGCCGTGAACTCCGACCCTTTAGCGCGAGTTCCTCCATGACCGATAAATTACCAAGTCACTTTTACAGCTCACAAGAACATACGACTAAAGTTTCACCTAAGCTGTCCAAGTTACTGGCTTATGGAGACAGTTTTCGTTGCTTCAGGATATGCTTAGGTTTTATATGAAGTCGCTCTTTAAACTACTTAAAGGCAATCGTAAAGACTTTTTTAATGAGTTTTAATTTTTTGTTAAATATTATCTATCAAGTAGTAAGCTTCCTCAAGCTTATTTCTAAATATTGGAGAAGAAGCTCGTGGTATTGCGCATACCATTCGATTAGGGAAGTTAAGCAAACCGATCCCAAACCAGTAGTTAGATGGGCGACTGCCAGAACTCCCTCCGTTCTTCGGAGAGCATGTTAAGCCGTCGGTCCTGGTTGCCAATTTATCATCTTTGGCAATCCGTACAGGTCAGTCGGAGGCTCAACAATATAGTCTGAATCTGGTTTAACCCAGATTACCGATTTTTCCTCTAAAAGAGTTTACGAATTTCCGATGCCAGTTGCTTCGTATAAAAATCAGGTGATCAGCCACATTGGGTTGAACCAAGTACCGAACCCAACAATGAAAAGGATAAGGCCAGAAAGATGATGATGATTCAAAATATTTACTATCAGGGGAACTTGTGACACAGTTAGTATTACGTTTATCATTCGATCCGCTGCCATATTGGCCTAGGGTCGTAAGTGGTTCTTCGGATCTTCGGATCCTGGGTTCGACTCCGAATCAGACTATGATATAGTGACAATCCATTCAAACTAAAAGACTCTAGTCCTTTGCAATTTGCTTTAAATTGTTTTCTTTGCATTCGGTTGATAAAACCATGCTTCATCTGTTTAATAGATGCATTGAAAGGCATTTATTGCTGAAGCTTTTATGTCGCCATTGAACTGCCTGTCTATAGCAATGTTTCTCGCTTGCACTCAACGGATTTTATTTAATTAGTCTAGTGTGAATGAAGTGCTCATAATTCTATTGTAAAAACAGATTTTTCTTCTAAACTTGGTTTAATACACATATGCTCACGCCTGTAATACCCGAAGGGGTAGGCAGAGGTGTTGTAATAACAACACCCACATTTCACCGAATATGAGAAAGTGCCAACGTGACAGAAGGTGAGTCCATCGTCATCTCAGACACTTAACATACGTCATTGAATTACTTCTCAGAAATATGCAGGTTTCCTCACGATGTTTTCCTTCACCGTAAAGCACGTGGTGTGAAATCACTATACTAAGTTTTTTTAGAAAATCTCATTGGTACAGGCCCCGCTGGGATTCAAACTTGCGTTGCTTGCGTAGCATTGCCTCTCACGTTGCTGTGCCCTAACAGGGTTTATGTTAGCTTTACTTGGGATACTATTATAATTAAGATTTTGTATCGTAATTAACATAAATGCAATAAATATATGAATATGTATATATAGTTCACGTAGCAAACAGCTCTACGATACTTGAAGTATTCAGCATCAGCACTATCCATCATAACGGATATTAGGGGTTTATGTGTGTCATAACAAACGTCTTCCTAATGTGGTGGGTTTCCTTAACAGTATTACAAGAACCACAGGTGTGACTCATTAATAGGATAGTGATATTACAGGCAAATTATATTAGGATGTGTTAAGGTATCTATAATGATAGGGTTTGCATGGATTTTCCTGAATGCTATACTACCTATATAAGAGCCGTGGTGGCCTTGAGGTTTGAGCAGTCGCCAGCTACGCAAGCGACGCAAGTTCGAATCCCAACGGGACCTGTACCAATGAGTTTTTCTAGAAAAGTTATGTACAGTGATTTCACACCACGTGCTTTACGGTGAAAGAAAACTTCGTGAGGAAACCTGCATATTTCGGAGAAGTTCAATGATGTATGTAAAGTGTCTGAGACGGCGATGGACTCACCATCTGTCACGTTGGCACTCAATCATCTTCGGTGTAAAGTGGATGTTGTGATTACAACACCCCTGCCTACCCCTTCGGGGAGTACAGGCATGAGCATATGTCTTTAAAATAAAATTTTCTTTTAATTTGATTATAAAAATATTTAATTGTTCCTCAGTTATACCTTTCATTAGATACCTATATTGTGATAGTGTATAAAAAATAACTAGTCTTGGATGCCATCTGGGATGATCCCCCATATTGTAATTAGAATGGTGTCACATAGCTAAGCAAGCATTGTCATTTAAAACAATATAACAGAGAAGAGTGCTTAAAACTATTTACAAATAGACATCTAGTCCCAAATCGGTGTCTCTCAGGAGTATAACTAATTTAAATTGAGATGCAAGGTTCAATGCAAATTTGTTTCGTTAATCGCCTATCCACTCATCCTTTTGATATCCAAACTCTACATTTCTTTCACTAATAGAACGCTTTTTCTTACACGGATAAATCCGCAAGGCATTGTTAGTGCGTAATAAAATAACCAGAGATCCGTTTCTTAGAGACCTGCCAAATACTCCTTAATAACTCTCCATCCTGATTGCGACTTACCTGAAACAATACAAAAACAGGTATTAAATATCGAAGCGTAAACAAAACACTCGAATGGTATCGGACGGTATTAAGCTTCTAATTATTATTTTTGTATTTCCACCAAGGTAAGCTTCCCTGTTAACAGGTACTTGAAGGGCTTAATTCAAAATTTATAAGACTGTTCCATTGTAATACTGCATTAATAGAAAGTACTTTGGATAAATAAGCTGAGCTGAGAGCAATGCTCAGCAGCTCTGTCAATATGGACAAAATTTCATGGGATTTAGCTTTCATGCAATTATTAAAGATACATATGCTCACGCCTGTATTCCCCGAAGGGGTAGACAGAGGTGTTGTTATCACAACACCTACTTTTCACCGAATTTGATTAAGTGCCAACGTGACAGATGGTGAGTCTATCGCCGTCTCAGGCACTATACATGCGTCTATGAATTACTTCTCAGAAATATACAGGTCTCCTCACGATGTTTTCCTTCACCGTAAAGCACGTGGTGTGAAATCACTGTGCATAAGTTTTTTAGAAAAGCTCATTGGTACAGGCCCCGCTGGGATTCAAACTTGCGTCGCTTGCGTAGCAGGCGACTGCTCAAACCCCGAGTCCACCACGGCTCTTTCATGATCAATAAAGTTGCATATGTATTTACATAGCTTACTTAAAGTCATGACCGTGGGTAAGTCGTCGGTCCCGGTTGCCAATTTATCATCTTTGGCAATCGTTACAGGTCAGTTGGAGGCCTAAAATAGTCTGATGGAGTTACGAAGGTCAGAAGGCAGTAGCTTCGTATAAAAATCAGGTGATCAGCCGCATCAGGTTGAACTAAGTGCCGACCCCAACAATGCAATGGGATAAGGCCACTGAGATGATGATTGATAAGGAAATTGCTTTTTAGATACTTCACAATAACAAGTGAAACAGTAAAAATTAAGGTGATGTTACCCTCAAACTATTTCAAGGAGAATTTATATATTTAAATTATGGAGTCTTTTTTATTATGGAGGAATTATCTCAGTCAGTCTTCAATCTTGTTAACTTAAGGACATGCATAATGCAAAGCAAACAATTATTACCACTAATAGCGTAGTACAGTGAGTATTTTGCGAAAGCGAGTCATTTATAACAAGCTTATTAGTAGCATCCTCTGGGAGCTGCGAGATACGTTGCCTAGCAAAGAAGATAAGCGGTGTACTAGGTACAAATTAAATTTAATTAAAATCACACCTATATCTACATATATGACGTATCATTGATCTTCATAAAACCATGAATGCCACGTTTATTCTTATCAGCTTTTACAGTTGAATCATATTTTGGAGTTTTTTTGTTAATTTTGCATATCACCGACTGTGAGCTTTCTATAAAAGAGTTTCGAAAGAATAACGCATTGGTACCTTTAGTATCTACATTCGCACACCTACTTAGATATATATTATAAATGCAAGATTGTTCGTTCAGAACTTAAAATTAGAGTAGGCCTATACAATGTAACATTCTTTCGCGTTTGCGCTAATAGAAACGATAAATAATTTATGGAAATTTCATAAATTAGTCACGTGACATATGCCTTTCCCGTAAATTTTGTACCGTTTCTTCTAGCGAATTGGATGATTACGTTACTTTGTCTACAGGTCCAGAAACTGCACGTTGAGCTCTTTTAGCACCATTCGTTTCTGAATACAGTCGTGGTATATGTTAGATGTTATATTTGTATCTCAGAATTTAATTTCATTTGTCATTTGTCTCACCTTTTATGTGAATATTTTTTACCCCAATTTCTTTAGATATTCGTACGATTTTCAAACTCTTACATACAAACATAGTCTTAATATAATTATGAATATAGACGATTACGAATTTTATTATTATTATCAATTTGTTGTTTCCCACTGCTGGGCAAATGCCTCCCTTCTACTGTCCCAACTTTCCCTGTCCTCGCCAATACAGCAAAATACCAAACAACCAATAAACAGTCCTTCCGCGGTATTAAAGATTTCTTAGCAAACAATCTCCATTTCAAAGCACCAATGTATTTACAGAATAATATTATATACGACGAAATGTGAATGTTAGTATACACGTTCGAGGTGTATTCAATTTGTTTGCATCGTTCTGATGATATACTCGTATTCTTGCGGGGCAGGGTTATAGTGGATTTATGTCCGAGCCACATGTCTTGTCGTAATTCGGATCCCGAGAGACACACTGCTCATGAGGAATGTTGATGCTTGATAAGAATAATAAAGCGTTAGCGGTTTTACAACATCCGAAGATAATTAGGTGCAACGTCACAGATCCATCGCCATCTCAAGCACTATACACCTAATTTGATAGTTTCCCTGACGATGTATTCCTGCACTATCTATATAGCTCGTGGTGGCATGACTAGCTGTGCCCCGCGATTTCGCTTTCACATATAAAACTAGCCGAAGTCACGCGGTTTCACCCGTGTAGTTCCCGATCCCTTGGGAAAACGGTGATAAAATATGGTCTATATTAATCAGTGATTATAATCGTTAAAGTACTTTTTGAGCCAACCTTTCCTCTATCTTCTATCTATATATATTTATATCTATTAGTAAAGATAATAGTAGCCTACGAACCCTTTGCAACATCAGCTATCTGTCAGTGAACGTCCCGTTAAAATCGGTCCAGCCGTTTCAGAGATTAGCCGAAACAAACACAAAGTTTTTACTAGATTTTGTGCGCGTGGAATAGTTACTCTGGCTTAACGCTAACTTTAACCCGCGATTTCGTTTATGTAGCGTGATCATACATAGCTTATAGCCTTCCTCGACAAATTTTGCGTTTTGGTATCTTCACACTGAAATATTTATTCGAATCTGACCAACAAACTCTTCAGATTATATACTAGACACATTTCAATTTTATTTACATACATACATATATATGCTCACGCCTGTATTCCCCGAAGGGGTAGACTTGTTGTTATCACAACACCCACTTTTCACCGAATTTGATTATGTGCCAACGTGACAGATGGTGAGTCTATCGCCGTCTCAGGCACAATACATACGTCTTTGAATTACTTCTCAGAAATATGCAGGTTTCCTCACGATGTTTTCCTTCACCGTAAAGCACGTGGTGTGAAATCAATGTACATAAGTTTTTTAGAAAAACTCATTGGTACAGGCCCCGCTGGGATTCGAACTTGCGTCGCTTGCGTAGCAGGCGACTGCTCTAACCCCGAGGCCACCGCGGCTCTTTATTAACGGCAATTGTATTTATTTGTATAAATTGGAATAATGCGCCGTTTGATTAGCAGTCAACCGGGAGTACTTTGTTTAAGTCTCAAGATATTTTGAGTTTGAGTTTGACTACTCTAGAGAACCTCTCTTAGTAAGTACCTAATAATATTTAGGCAGCTCTCAATCAATGAGCAACTTCCAATATTAAATCAAGAGTGTTATATAAAGAGCCTTTGTAACCCTGGTGTTTGAGCAGTCGCCTGCTACGCAAGCGACGCAAGTTCGAATTCGATTCCAAGGAAAACATACATACAGAGGCGTGAGCATTCACGCCTGTATTCCCCGAAAGGGTAGGCAGAGGTGTTGTAATTACAACACCCACTTTTCACCGAAGATGATTAAGTGCCAACGTGACAGATGGTGAGTCTATCGCCGTCTCAGACACGTCGAAGGAAAACATCGTGAGGCAACCTGAATATGTCTGAGAAGTAATTCAAAGCTGTATGTGTAGTGCCTGAGACGGCATGGATGGGCTCACTTTCTGTCACGTTGGCACTTAATCAAATTCGGTGAAATGTGGGTGTTGTTGATCCAACACCTATGCTTACCCCTTCAAGTTAATGTTAATGTTAATCTGTTGCAAATGTATATCGTGTAATTGGAACTGCCCGTTTTCTCCAAAGCAATGTGTATCAACCATCAGCGAATAGCGAGCATCGTTAGCGCGCTTTGAACCAATGTTATTTACGATTCTAGCAAATAAAGAGGTTCATTACGTTGTTTTGGACCTCCTGTGACGACCTGTGACTTGACATATTTCTTTTCATAGTAAAAGATAAATGCTGATATCCAACCGGTAAATTACACAAAATTGTCGAGTAAACAAATTATAATAATTACGCTCTCTGATACTGAGCGTTCTACTTCCAAATTTTTTGCTAAGGTAGAGATTATATACGTATATAATGATTCCTTATACATGGGCAAAAATTTGGGTTGAATAGCATTCGGTTCCAGGCAGAATTCTATACAGATAAATAAAATTGAAGTGTCTGTTTGTAATTCCAAAATGACAACTTTTCATTAAATTCATATGAAAGTATACACGATACTGATATATAAAAAACCATATTTTAAAATTTTTCTCTTTCTGTCTGTTTGTTCCTGGTAATCTCCAAAACGTCTGGACGATTTTAGGACTTTCACTGGCAGGTAGCTGAAGTTTCACGGAGTAACTTAGTCTACTTTGATTTATAAAATATATTCAGGTCCGTGAAATTAAGCATGAAACTAAATCCACTCGGGTGAAACCGCGTGGCATAGCTAGTTACTAAATAAATCACGCTATTGCTTCTCAAGTTGATGCCGAGCAGATTTGGATGCCACAAAACGTGCCACATATGGATGCAGATAAGCAATTGGTGCCACATATGGATGCAGATAAGCAAAACTTGGTTTTGAGAAAATGGCGTCTTAAGATGATTGTATACGTGATTTAAGATTTGTTTTATACGTGATGCATTATCAAAATATATCAAAACCTTTGAATTTGACTTTTTGTGGGTTGACACATTATTGCTTATCAGCATCCATATAGCGGTTGCAATCTTCAGTACGAGGGTTCTATGCCGGATTTTATTTAATTTCTTTAAAACAGGAGAAAAGAAAGCCAACGACCCGACGAAACGTTAACGACACGCTGCCGAGACGTATAGTGTATCGTATCGTTCCCATTTTATTCGTAACTCCTTTGAGGCTTGAATCTGTTTTATAGCACGAACGTGAGACCAGACCAAGTACTTAGGCGATCGTAAATCTACCAGACTGTACATATACTACCTTATTTATTACGTGCGTTTCAATATTAATGCATATACCCTTCAGGGGGATAATATAGTTAAAATATAGAAATGCGAGGGTGAACAAAATTTGCAATTATTACATTGCATTACGCCAAGTTTTATGTGACTCAACAATAAATAAATGTTATAAAACAAACATTCTTTAAATAGACTTCACGAACCATAATTTGCTTTAGAAGTCCATATTTCTTTATTTTGTTATTTTGCCTTACTAGGCCCTAAACTGATTAAATCATTTTCATGGCGGCCCCTATACCCCAAAGACAAGGCAAGGAAAAATTCGACGCACGAGGTATTATCACGAGTAGCTCAGTTGGAAGAGCAACTACGGGCTTATATTCATAAGATATAAATACTGTAACCAAAAACATTGTATAATATATATTTTTTTAAAAGAGTAATTGTTGAGTTTCTTGCCGGGTTCTTCTCAACAAAAGCTACCTTCCGAACCCGGTGGTAACATTTATAATCATGTATAATATTTTGTGTCCTTCTGACGATTTGAAAGTACTTTGTAAGAAGTCTAATCAAATAAAGATATTTTGAATTGAATTTGAATTTGAATTGAATTGAACTCCACGATTTGCAGTGGTCGTGGGTATCTTCCTTTACCCTTTTTAAGAATTTAAATCATTTTCATTTCCATTTGTGTATTACGATACAGTTAAAAGCAATAATATTTGCCGATCCTACTGAATATGAATCAAATACATTCCAATACCACAGAAGTAGTGTAAAAAAATCCCTTCGTTTTTTTTCAAGCATGATCAACATCAATTTGTTTCGAACTATGGCATTATGTTTCAATAGGCCGTATTTTTTTTTAATTGTAGGGTAGAATGTGTAAAATTGTCCCTCAACATAAAAACTGAGTTTAATATTGGTCCGTTCCGCGAAGCAAGCACTGAATCAGGTCGGACGGCGAAACTCGACGAACAAAAATGCAGGTATCGTGCAAAAGCCGACGGTTTTACCTTTTGTGATTCTTTTTTGGGTTTCCCGTTCGAAACCTATTGACTGCTGTTATATATTGTTACCTAGAATTTTTAATACTAGTATTGTAGGGGAGGGAGACTTTGTTAACTGGGATCAATCCTGGATATTGTACATGGAAGATGTCCTTTCACTAAGCTACAAAACGATGTGTCTGAAGCTCTATGACAAAGCTCATCCACAAATACTTAAAATTACATACATATGCTCACGCCTGTATTCCCCGAGGGGGTAGGCAGAGGTGTTGTTATCACAACATCCACTTTTTACCGAATTTGATTAAGTGCCAACGTGACAGATGGTGAGTCTATCGCCGTCTCAGGCACTATACATACGTCTTGGAATTACTTCTCAGTCATATGCAGGTTTCCTCACGATGTTTTCCTTCATCGTAAAGCACGTGGTGTGAAATCACTGTACATAAGTTTTTTTAGAAAAACTCATTGGTTCAGGCCCCGCTGGGATCGAACTTGCGTCGCTTGCGTAGCAGGCGACTACTCAAACCCCGAGGCCACCACGGCTCTTTATTCTTAAAATTCTTAGTTAATATATTTTTTTCCACACTAAAAACGCATCAACCACTCGTACAAGTACATAATATAAAGATATTACCTTGAAAAACGGTGCGACTTTCTATTTCAATGGCACTAATGACCAATAAGCCTAGACAAAGCAACATTCTCTTACGCTTGCGCTAATAGAAAAGATACATACATACATACATACATATGCTCCCGCCTGTATCCCATGGGGGTAGGCAGAGACCACTGTTTGCCACATGCTACGATCCTTACATACTATAAACTATACAAAATATAATAAGAGCCGTGGTGGCCTTGAGGTTTGAGCAGTCGCCTGCTACGCAAGCGACGCAAGTTCCAATCCCAGCGGGTCCTGTACCAATGTGTTTTTCTAAAAAACTTATGTACAGTGATTTCAGACCACATGTTTTACGGTGAAGGAAAATATCGTGAGGAAGCCTGCATATTTCTGAGAAGTAATTCAATGACGTGTGTAAAGTGTCTGCGACGGTGATGGACTCACCATCTGTCACGTTGGCACTTAATCATGTTCGGTGAAAAGTGGGTGTTGTGATTACAACACCTCTGCCTACCCCTTCGGGGAATACAGGCGTGAGCATATGTACAAAATATACGACAATGACTCACATGACATATGTCATTCCCGTACATTTTATTTCGTATCTACTAGCGAAGAGTGGGGATAGTGTTACTTTGTTTACAGGCCCAGGGCCTTACCTCTTATTGCCATCATAGTTTTACTCTTATTACGAAACAGATATATTTAGCGTATATACATCTGTCACTGTCACACAACTGTAATAACATTGCAATAAGCGCTCATGGTTGGGCCCCAGGTAACTCTAACCTTTTCGTGTAGAAAGAAAATTTGTTTCGTATTGGGAATATTAAATTTAAAACAATTCCTACACAAACTTGAGGTAAATAACTGCGAACACATAACGAATTCAATTATAATAATATAACATCCATTTAAGAAATGAACACAGACATCAAGCTTAAATTTTCTATGAACGCTGATCTGTCATATAAGTGGAAATCCTATTCTCATTTTCCGAGTGAATATTATGTCTGGCTAAGCCTGTATGCATAAGTTAGTATTGTTATTATCATATATATATATATATATATATAAGTATAGGTTATTATCTACTTAGTTAGGTACATATTTTGCTCCAAAATATTATTTCTCAAGTAATACTCAAAGCCCTCGATCTTCAAACTACCTTGTTAGGCACATACAAACTGCTCAGGCACGAATAGGAGTTTAATGTTCCAAGAAATAATTTTGCATAAATTCTAAGGACGTCTGAGCCTTTTCTCCAGCTTACTTGAGGAGCTTAATACTATTAAATAAAAAGGTAACAGATGGTATGCTTCCTACATTGATTGGGTACCATCGCACGCACGAATAAACTTGAGCAAAAAAAATGTTAGAGAGACGATCGTAAGTACTCGTCGATACTGGCAATGTATGAGAGCAGACCTTCAATAAGTATTAATTTTGTGTTAATACCATCGTTGCAAACAACGTTGACTCCTTGTTATGTCATCGGCAATATTCAGCAGCTTAAAGTACAATAAAATACTCTTTGAACGAGTCTTTACCGACGTTGCGTAGAAATTTTAATGATTGCCATAATTGAGATAAGCGGTTTATTATCAACATTTAATATAGGGATAGATTTGTGCTTTTTCTGCTTAAAAAAATATTTTTACACATTACATTCCCATTTCACCCCATGGGGTGGAATTTGGAAAATCTCTTACTTAACTTGGACATATATTTGATATATCAGTCAGTCAGTCAGGACTTTTCATTTGTATGTATTGCATGTTTCACATACATACTTTCAACCCCCATTTAATCTTCTTAGGGGTGAAAGATCGAAAAATCTATTCTTATACTAAATTAAATAAATAAATATGCTCACGTCCTAGAAGGGTCCTCGAAGGGGTTAGCAGAGCTGTTATAACAACAACACCCACATTTCCCGGAATGTGATTAAGTTCCAACGTGACAGAGGGTGAGTCCATCGCCGTCTCAGACACTATACATACGTCTTTGAATTACTTCTCAGACAGCATAAAGCAGGTGGTCAAGCACATAAGTTTTTTTTAGACTCTGCTGTACAATTAGTAACCAGCAATAATAATTTGTGTATGTATCCACCTACACCATGCAAAGAAAAAAACCTTTCAAATTTTATGATATATAAGTCAGTCAGTCAGGAATTATGTGTAGATAGATTTTCAAACATATGGTGAGTCTATCGCCGTCTCAGTCGCTATACATTCGTCTTTGAATTACTTCTCAGAAATATGCAGGTTTCCTCACGATGTTTTCCTTCACCGTAAAGCACGTGGTGTGAAATCACTGAACATAAGTTTTTTTAGAAAAACTCATTGGTACGGGCCTCGCTGGGATTCGAACTTGCGGCGCTTACGTAGCAGGCGACTGCTCAAGCCCCGAGGCCACCACGGCTCTTTTCAAAATCAGTCAAATATCTCGGAGGCTTTAACGGACAAACAAACAAACTACCTCTTTGTTAGTAGATGTAATGTACATAAGCGATACAGTCTAAGTTAAATTCAAACATGAAACAGTACCTTAACGATGGGAGCATGACAATCTCAAGGGAATAGAAACTACTTAAATGTCTTAATTTTGCAATTAAGGAAATGGACACCGAGCCAACATCTAGCACTCTGACTAATTCAACCTTTCTAATTGTTGGATTCCCAACGGATGAACTAAGTGAAATTGTGCCTCTTCTATTGAAATGTAACCTTGTTCGTACAGATCGACTTTTATCACGAACCTCGTTATTTTAGTACGTATATAAATATATTAAGGAGGAGCTCGTGGCACAGTTGCTATTGCGCACATCATTCGATCAGCGTGGATGGATGGGTGAACGCGCGAGTGGCCTCCGTGCCTCGGAGAGCACGTTAAGCCGACGGTCCCGGTTGCCAATTTATCATCTTTGGCAATCGTTACAGATCAGTCGGAAGCCTAAAAATAGTCTGACAACTGGTTTAACCCAGATCACAGATTTTCCTCGTAAAAGGGGTTGCGAAGGTCAGATAGCAGTCGGCTCGTATAAAAATCAGGTGATCAACCACATCGGGTTGAATCAAGCGCCGACCCCAACAAGTATGGGATAAGGCCAGGGAGATGTAGCTAAATATTAAACAGGTTGCACTGAAAACCGTGGTGGCCTTGGGGGTTGAGCAGTTGCCTGCTTGCTACCAGCGACGCAAGTTAGAATCCCAGCGGGGCCTGTACCAATGAGTTTTTCTAATAATTTATGAATGTGAATCCACACCACGTGAAGGTAAAGATCGTGGAGAAACCTGCGTATGGCTTTGAGTTAATTCAAAGTGTCTTAAACGGCGATAGAATCACCATCTGTCACGTTGATGAAAAGTGAGTGTTGTTATTACATCATCTATCCCTTTGGAGAATACAGGCATGAACATATGTATGTATGTATGCACTGTAATGCAAACCTCAATGCCTCACCTCGGTCCTGTATATCCGTGATAATACCAACGGTATCAAGGAGGTTAAGTCATTCTAAACTCGTTCCAAACTCGACCGTCACAGCAGCGTCATAAAAATATATAACTTTTCATAATGTTAGCAGCTGATGCAATATTAAATTTTAAATATTGAACGTCGTGTCGCTCACCAGCCGACATTCAATTTGCCGCAAAATCTGTTCAGTGCGTTTTAAAAGCCGAACACACGTCAATAAAATAACCGTTTCTGAAACGGTTCGGAAGGTTTTGGGATCGTTGGACGTTCACCGATTATTACGTGGGGAGTTTTATTGAAAACTGTGTCGTAGTCATTGTTGAATAAAGCACTTATTTCTATAGCTGGTGGCTCACTGTCATATTTGATTGTACATATATATACTGTTTAAATCTTATTACTTTTACCCGCGTCTTTTTTCATATTTTATGAGTAATAATATTAATAATAATATATTCTTTATTTCTCACCATAATATAAAGTTAAATTAATAATGTATGGTAACAAAAGGTGATCTTGACGCTAGAGCGATCTGTACAAGCACTTTATGTGTTCCGTAACAACTACTTACTAGATCTCATTCAAACCAATTTTCGGTGGAAGTTTGCATGGCAATGCACATCTTATATTTTTTGAAGTTTTATCATTCTCTTAGTATCTCATATTTTCTCATTTCTCTTTAGAAGTTACAGCCCTGTAACTTTGCTCACATTGCAAGTGTTTTTTGCGCAAACTATTCAGTTTAGAAAAAAATATATTATAAATCTTAATATTATTTTTGAAGACCATCCATAGATACCCCACAACTTATCCAATCTATTACATCTAACGACTGACAAGATTTTCTCATCATTTATAATATGAAATATATAAAATGAATGGAAAATTTTAAAAGAAATTTTAATTAATCTCCTGCACCTAATTACATGCTTAGGACTTCACAAAAAAGTAGACCGCTTACCAATTACAGTTTTAATGAAAAGAAGCACTTCTAATTTATTGCCTTTAAGTATGAAATGAGCAAAATCACTCCTTTGTACGCAATAAGTAAATTAATTTTTGAAACGAATTTCTTACGTCAATGGGCCAATATCAAGGGAATCCCGCCAAGTTTTCCAATACAGGAAAGTTATCAAAGAGCATTTTTCGCGCTCTCTACATAAAAGCGAGTTACCTACAGTACCAAGCAATCAATTCGCTGGAATATTACAGAAATTAATTTTGTAGTAAATTGTACACTTATCTTCTTTAATAATAGCAAAAAGGAAAATCTGTTCATTTTATGATAATATTATATTTGAGGACCTCGAGGCGCAGTTGCTATTGCGCATATGATTCGATCAGCGAAGTTAAGCAACCCTAACGCTAGCCAGTAATTGGATGGGTGACCGCCCGAGTTACCTCCATGTCTCGGAGAGCACGTTAAGCCGTCTCAATCATCATTGGCAGTCCTTACAGGTCAGTAGGAGGCCTAAAATAATCTGATAACTGGTTTAACCAGATCACAGATTTACTCGCCAAAGGGGTTGTGAAGGTCAGATGGCAGTCGCTTCGTATAAAAATCAGGTGATCAGCCACATCGGGTTGAATCAAGTGCCGACCCCAACAATGTATGGGATAAGGCCAGGGAGATGATTTGAGTAATACATTAACTGCAAATTATATATTGAAATAATATGTTTTGATGTATGCTCGAACTGATTTAAAAGAATACATACAAACATACATATATGCCTGTATTCCCCGAAGGGGTAGGCAGAGGTGTTGTAATAACAACACCCACTTTTCATCGAAGATGATAAAGTGCCAACGTGACAAATGGTGAGTCTATCGCCGTCCCAGGCACTAAACATACTTCATTGAATTACTACTCAGACATATGCATGTTTCTTTTTGAAATAGAAGGTGCAACATGAGCTATCTGTCAGTGAAAGTCTCGTTTAAATCGGTCAAGCCGTTCAGAGATTAGCCGGAACAAACATACAAAGAGAGATTTTATTTTATTTGGTCTGTTTATATATATTTTTAGCATATTCTTTTATAATATGCAATTAGGGAAAAGCTGTTAATTTTTAATTACAAACAGTCACATACATTTTATTTATCTTTATGTGTATATACGTATGTATAGAAAGCCCATAAGTTAAAAAAAAAAACATAATGGAAATTTCATTATTGACACACCCTTATGGAGGTGAGACTAAAATAATGCGGCAATCGTTACATATCTAGTATTACAATATATTGGTTTTGTTGCATATAATGAACATTTGGAAGATCTCACCCTTAACAGTGACAATTACTTTCCCCGATGCGTCTCCAAGCGCAATTCAACCCCATGTGTATACATTGTGCTCCTGTTCAAAACATCCGCGGAGCCTGTCGGCGGCGCCACTGTCGCGACCAATCGATACCCACCCTAGTTGCCTAGCAACGATCGTGTTGCAAAATAAACAATCACAATCGGGCCGAGAGCAAATTTACTTTCTTATTTTATTACTTGTGTCAACATTTTAGATCGATATTATTTGATTAGATCGTGTATCATGTTTTTTTGAATCTTTACATCGACGTGACAAAGAGGGAAACTCAAGAAATAGATAAATATTGTGGTGAACTTTGTTGATATAAAGACTTTGGAAAATGGTGTTGTTGCCGCCGTGCGCTCCCGACCAGTGCGGGAAGGACTTCAGACATTCCCTGAAGAAGCCCAGCCCTAACTACCCATATGGGTACAAGAGCAAGAAAGCCAGGGTCGTACCCGCGTTTACTATACAAGGTAATTTTAATATTTTTTCCGTGTACACGCTCTTTTTATTGTAAGTGACATGCTAGCAAACAGTCCAATACACTCTTAGGCTGTTAGCAAAGTTATTCCACTGAAACAAGCTAGCTGCTATTAGCATTTAGCCCAAAGGGAGGTGTTCTCGACTGGGTGAGCCAATTTCAAGCATTCTATTTGTGGGACCACACGAGAACATAGCTTTCATATTTGAATTCCTGTGAGTTCTCATTGCAATTTGGTCTAGTTTTGACAATAGCATCGATGTGAAAATCATATAAGTATTTTTTTACTTATTTAAGAGCCGTGGTGGACTTGGGGTTTGAGCAGTCGCCTGCTACGCAAGCGACACAAGATCGAATCCCAGTGGGGCCTATACCTATGAGTTTTTCTAAAAACATATGTGCAGTAATTTCGCACCTCGTGCTTTACGATGAAGGAGAACATCGTGAGGAAATATGCATATGTCTGAGAAGTAATTCAAAGACGTATGTATTGTGCCTGAGGCGGCGATGGACTCACCCTCTGTCCCGTTAGCACTTAATCATGCTCGGTGAAATTTGGGTATTGTTGTTACAACACCTCTGCCTACCCCTTGGGGGTCTTTCTGGGATGGCATGAGCATATTTTTATTATTTATTATTTGCACATAACGCCAAAAGGTGCTAGTAAATAAGAGCCTATTAAATGTTTAAAGTGTAATAAATGTAATCTCTTAGTTCTTTTAAATTGTATACAAAGTCTATGCAATTTTGACAGCAATGCAAAAAAACACACGTGTGATTCCACCCCCAAAATGTGGGGTATACGACCCGCTGCCAGTGCGACCGACCATGTTCCGCAAGTGCTACCAGAGGGGGGAGTTCCCGGTCTCTATTGAGTTCAACACCTTTGGAAAGCAGCTAGCTTGGAAGGTGAGATTATCATTACTGTTTAAACCAGCTATGAACGCTGAAGACTAAGGTTATCGAAGTAGATATTGGGGATCTAACAAAAAACGTGTAAAAATACATGTCATACAACCAAGTTCTTCTACCGTAATAAGTTGTGAGGTCTATATATTACTAGTTGACCCGGTGATCTTCGTATTACCTTTTCCTTTACTTATCATTCATGTCTTTCACTGTTTAAACCTTCCCTGAACTTTCATAAATATATCAAGATCAAAATTATCCAAATCGGTCCAGCCATTTTCAAGTTTTAGTGAGACTAACGAACAGCAATTAATATTTATATATAAAGATGAAGTAAGTAATTTTTTTCAGTTTCCTGGGACCGTCTGTCTTAAATTATTATGTATTTCGCTAACATAACAACATCTTAATCTTATAATGATAGTAGACTTAAATTCATGGGTGGCCCGCAGAACCCTAATGTCTTTATTTATATAAGGGTAGCCTATGTCACTCCTTCAGCTATCTGCCAGTGATAAAACCGATCCTACCGTTACGGAGATTAGCCGGAACAAACAGACAGACAAATGGACACACAGATAAAAACATATTTATGTTTTTTTATTTTAAAGTGTGAGCCGTATATAATTTCATATGCATTTAATTTTATTTATCTGTTTAGATTTAGATAAATTGTTCTATTACCCTTCCAAGTTGATTACAATTATAAAATCTCAAAAAAGATTGCCAGAGCCTGTCTGTACGTTCATGATTCGATATATTACACCGTAACTTTAATAAAGTGATACCCGGTCACATAGTGACGCTACCGGCAACATTTAAGCAAGTTATAACCGTGTTACGTTCAGAATTCACCTGGAAGGTAATAACAGCGTTCTCTTATTATTACATTTACTCCTAGATGTTCCCGTTGCTTAGGTAAATACGTGACGTAGCACATAACCTGATTATTGCTTCCACGAACATGGAGACCGTAGTCTGTAGATTGATTTTGATGTTGTATCCTACACTGTTATACTGATGTCAATATTTAAACTGGGTAACAGTATGCTCACGCCCCAAATGGGTCCTCCTCTTCTCAGAAGGGCGAGATAGAAATGTTACCACATTTTAAACCGAAAATGACTAGATGCCAACGTAAATGATTCGGTAGTCTCTTTTTTTCTATGTACCCCTATATTGCCCGAATGGGTACGCGTATGACAACCCACATGTCGCCAGTTATGCTAGTTCCATGGAGTATGGAGTAAGCCTATTGCCATATTTTTAAGACAAATCTATATTAACACTAGCTGTGCCCGGCAAACGTTGTATTGCCATATTTTTTTGGAGTGGTCACCTTATCATTTAGGGGAATGAAAAAATAGATGTTGGCCGATTTTCATAGGTCACGGTCCAGCCGTTTCGGAGGATTGGGTAACTAGCATTGTGACATAGAAATTGTATATATTAGATTATAATGAGGAAAGTTTCGTATGTATGTTTGTAACAAATTGGCTCAAAAAGTACTGGGCTGATTTTAACAATTCTATCTATATTTAATATATATACATTATAACTGATTAATATAAGCTACATTTTATCACCGTACTCCCACGGGAACGGGAACTACGCGGGTAAAACCACGTAATGTCCGCTAGTCCCTAATAAAACTTTGCCCGATCCGGTGATCTAACCCTAGACCTCGTGTTCCGCCATAGCGTTTGCGACCGCTCCGAAGATGCAGTCCTTTTACATATGCTCACGCCTGTATTCCCCGAAGGGGTAGGCAGAGGTGTTGTAATCACATTACCCACATTTCACCGAAGATGATTAAGTGCCAACGTGACAGAGGGTGAGTCCATCGCCGTCTCAGGCACTATACATACGTCTTTGAACTACCTCTTGGACATATGCAGATTTCCTCACGATGTTTTCCTTCACCGTAAAACACTCGGAGTGAAATCGCGGCGTTTTTGGAAAAACTCATTGGTACAGGCCCCGGCGGGATTCGAACTTGCGTCGCTTGCATAGCAGGCGAGTGCTCTAACCCCGAGGCCACCACGGCTTTCAGTATTTTTCCGTACTTCTACAATTTATTGCTGACACCTTATTTTCCGTACAGGTCCCGATAGAAAAGCTGGACTTTCACCACTACCTGCCGATGTTCTTCGACGGTCTGGCCGAGGGAGCGTACCCTTACAGCTTTATAGTTGAGAAGGGGATCCATGACCTTGTCACTAAGGGCTCCTATAAAATCCTGCCTGTTGTGCCGCAACTGATCATTCCTATAAAAAGTAAGAAATATTCCATAATTATATTTCTATTAAAGTAAGTATACCTAGATCACCACTAGAACATAGAGCATCACGATTCTTGGTAACGATGGAAAGATATTTACTTTAGTATATATTTTTACATTTATAAAGCATCCAAGATTAAGAAATAAATTCTCCTCTTCCTCTTTCAAATAGAACGAGTATGCTTAGCCATCCTGTATGCCATTTTCTTTGCGTGTTCGACTCGATATGTGTTGATACTTTTTAGGAGGTGGGTTGTGGTTGAATGCGCTAAATCAACACATTAAGAGCCAAAGGTTAAACTGAGTAACTGAGTTATTTTTGACGACTTTTCATTCAACAGACGCATTGGCAACAAAACGCCCAACTGTCCTGTGCCACGCGATGCGGTGCATACAAATGGTGGTGACAGGATGCGACCGGGTTGGAGAGGCTTTTGTGCCTTACTATAGACAGATCCTACCTATGCTCAACCTGTTTAAGGATAGAAACCGTAAGTAATTATTTAAATACTAGTTGTTGTCCACGACACAAAGTTATTGTAAAGTTTTTGTTTTCGATAGATCTGTTCAAAGGTCTTAAACAAATTTTCACACCCTTCACTTAAGGGCCCACCCCAAAAAAATTGCTATATGACAAACCAACGGTTGTCAGGCACAACTAGCAATATTATATATTAGGCCAGTGCAATCCCTTAAAAAATAATTGCAACAAATTCTTAGTTAAAATCCAAACTAGCACCGTCATAATTAAACCAAAAATTGTTGTCACATGAAATCAGAAGCATCGTAAAACAAAATAGGTCGTAACAAGCTCGGCTCACTACGAGATAAAACTCTAATTTCCGTTGTATACTACACATACATCTCATTTAAAGCGACGGGACACGGTAATGACGAGCAATTTACAAAACATTAGCTCGAAGTAAACAGAGTAGAAACAGGTACAAAATGACACACGAAACCTCAGCCGCAACTATTTTACAACGCGAGAAAATGAGCTGTGGATGCTTGTTGCACACATGCGACTAAAAAGTCGCACGACGCACCTTTGCAACTTTTTATTGAAGTGAAATTTAATATTATACGAAAAGTTGGCCATGTCGATGAAATAAAATATTATATGTCGAATGGAAAATACAGAGTACTTATAGACTCTAGGATTTAGACTTTTTTAGGTGAACTTTTTTGGCACATAACATAGGTTGGATGGTCATATTAAAAAAAAAATTAAGAGACAACCCTATACATTTTTGATGAAAATCTAATAACTACGTAGCTTACTTCAAAATAAATAGTGAGACTAAAGACAAAAAAAAATTTTTGTTTTTTTTGAATTGAAAGTTTTTTTATATTTTTATTTCATTATGTACCACCTACTAATATCCTGTAACGAATAAATTCGCCTAATAAGTCCATAAAGCGTAACGATGTTGACGTGTATAAAACTACGTTGATTAATCCATACGTACATTATATTTTAAGACTGATATTTAAAATAGTAAAAAAAGTTTCAACACTGATGAGAAAATATTCACATCCCAATATAACATGGTGATATTAAAATGTTATAATATAATCCAATTACAATCAACAAGTAAGTCGCTCGTATAGGACGTTCAAAACAAAAAGCTGAGACGGGTGGCGCGCGTAGAATTCACGTAACAATGCGGTTGGGTGTCAACCCGCGGCGTGGCGCGTGTGACGTGCCCGAAATTCGGCTCGCCACGCCGACACCATGCTAACGCCACATGTAATTAATCTACTCGGATGCCCTGACAAGTCTATTAGGTTGAAAACAATATCTGGGATGGTGTTCTCCGCGTGTCAATTATGTCTGAGTGTGATTGATGGCAGATGATCGTGCGCTCGCGTTGCTCTTCAGTTTGCCCCATTTTGCAATAGTTTATTTTTATTCAACTGCTTCGTTGGTTTAGAGGTCCCAAGTGCTACGAGGTTCCGGATTAGTGCCCGGTTAGTGGTAATAGGCTCTCCCACTATTCCATGGGATAACAATAACTGACGAAAAATGTGGGTGAACTGTAACCTCTATCTGCCTATTTCCTGGGGGATACAGGCGTGAGCATATATGGTTATTATTATTCTAAAAGGCTACGTTTTGTGGTGCGTTATTGAAAATGAAAATGCAAATGATTTATTAAGTTTAGGCTCTGGTAAGGCACTTGTGAATGTCGAAGAATTTACTACTGGTTAGATAGCCTGAGCCTTGCGGAGTGGTATTACCTGCCCAGCCTCTCGATGTATCCTTACATATGTAGGGTAACCGTTTATCATCAGGCAGATTACATATGAAATATGCTCACGCCAACCCAGAAGGGTCCCACAACAATATCCAAATGTCACCGAATATGATTAAGTGACACAGGGTGAGTCCATCGCTGTCTCAGACACTATACATACGTCTTTGAATTACTTCTCAGACATATGCAGGTTTCCTCACGATGTTTTCCTTCACCGCAAAGCACGTGGTGTTAGATCCTTGCATATAAGTTTTAAAAAATCTCATTGATACAGGCCTCGCTGGGTTTCGAACATGCGTCGATTGCGTAGCAGGTCACTGCCCAAACCCCGAGGCCACTTACGACTCTTTAACCGCTTATCATCAGGCAGATCACATATACTTGCAAACATGGTTTACGACGGCGTCGTTGTTTAAATGGTCACTAGTACAGTTCCTGTGTTGGTAAACAAATCGTCTTATCTATTGTATATTCAAGCCTTGGGCAAAGAACTTTACATTTTAGAACCTCACTGAATTTTAATAAGAAAAAGTTACATGTGATCACTCAAACCACTCGGCTACTTCATATTTAAGTATCCAGTTAAAGTGTCTCTGTTCTTAGGTAACATCGGTTCGGGCATTGACCACACTACAACACGAGGCGAGAATGTCGCTGACCTGATTGAAGAAACACTCCAGATCCTCGAAAGATATGGAGGACCAGACGCCTTCATCAACATAAAGTACATGATACCGACATACGAATCCTGCGTACAAAACTAATTAAAGCCTACGAATCGAGCGCACAAAACTAGAACGTAGTATATTTTCGCACGAATGTCATGCTAACTATTTTATTGCTTGTTAATGTTGTTTTGGAGGTTTATTTAATTTATTAGGTGTGAATCAAGTTATTCCTATTTTACGGCTATAGGAAGTTCGTATATTCTGCGTTTAAGCCGGATAAAACGTGGCATACCTCGTAGTGGCTGTAAAACCAAGCTGATGTTTATTTTGCTATCGGCTAATGCTTCAATACATACCAGATATTTATTAAAAGAAATGTCTTAAATATTCAATCTACTAATGTGTTGAATATCAAATCATAACGCAATTATATAAATAGATATGCTTTACCAGGAAATTTTTCTTGGTAATCATGGAAATATTTGCTTACTGTTAAAGGCTTGTTTATTCTCATGTTGAAATTCTAGTTTATATTAAACTCTTATAGTAATTTCTTTGTTGATTTTGTATTTTATGATATTTCATAGTTAGTTAAATATTTTTATTGTTATCGAATACTTCTGATATGTTCGAATTTGTTCTAAATGTTATTTTATGCTATGTTAACATAATTATTTGAAGATAAAGCATGTGCGTGTGCATGTGCAAAAAGCTTATCTGCAGATCCTTATCCGAAGGATCAGTTCTATCAAACATTAACTGTGCAACGTCAGTGATTTTCCACCGCAGTTTTACGATAATTAACATAGGAATCACAAAAGGCTTGTTGATGATCGTCGAATACAATTTATTTGCATCTAAATCACAACGAAATACAGTAACATTTGTATTTTTTTCATTTACCTATCATATGATTGTGATTTGTGTTCCGAGGACAATTCAAAAGTGGAAATAGTTAGGACTGCATAATAAGAACCATACTTCCATAGTATTTTTTTTCTCTGCTAACGATTTGTATGCATTTGAATGTGTTTATTTTATTTTCATACACACAAGTCAAAGCCTTAAAAAACTTTGTACGTTGTCCTTGCTTCGAACCTGTGAATTGTAACAGGAAAACACCGTTGCAGCTATTAAGCGGCCTTATTTTAATTAAACAAGTGATTATACGGTATACTCATTAAGTTTGACTGATTTTTATTAATATTAAATCTAGTATGTACGTATAAAATTCATAGTTTTATTAGGTTTTAGGTTGATGGTTGTTCGTCATGCTTGGTAATATTGTATTTATGAAACTTTATACACTTAATGCAACAAGAAGCAATAAATTGTGTGTGAGTAAATGTGTTTTTCTCTTAATCTTTTATTTGTTTATACAAGCCCAAACACTCGATAGGGGACCTCCCTAAGTCAGGTTACAACACCCACTTTGCACCGAAACGAGGGTTAAAATTTTATGATTACCGAATTAGACATTATACCTGTGGGGAGAGCGAGTGATGATGCTCGTGCCCAGCAAAAGGAAGATCTTATAGCCAGGCGGATGTCATGCCTGGGGAACCACTGTATTGGAGACCAGAGTGGGAATATTACTAGAACAGCGCGCGCATTCAGGGGCCTGACCATGAGCTCTTATTTCAATGATAGTACAGTTATGTAACAATGACAGATGTATATACATCAAATACATCTGTCTCATAATAAGATTAAAACTATCATGCCAATAAGAGCTCATGGTAAGGCCCCAGATCTGTGCGGGTGAAACGGCGGGGCAGAGTTATTATTATTATGAGCCTGTCGTGGCCTCCTTTCCACTTTTCCAGGGGCAGAGTTAGTTATGTTATATATTTCCAACCACCTATCAATATGGGGTACAGTCCAGCTCTCCAGGGACTACTCAATATTTAGATGGGCGAAAGCAATTTAGTATATTCGAAGCAGATTCACGACCCGTATGCAATTTGCATTTCATGATGCGTCGACAAACTACATCGTATGTTCTGTCGCAATAATAATATCGATAGTTTATCGCTTCGCTGAGACTCGATTCCGTTACAGAATATAGAGTCAAATCGATTGTCTTGTATTTTCGTGATCGGCATCGTTGTTATTTTGCCATACACAAAAATACCGACTTTTTAATTCCAGCAGAATTTGTAACGTAATTTTTTCTATTATGTGGATGCGTAAAGTATTTATCTTGGTCCTTAGATATAAGCTTTTTCACAATCTTCAAAAAACGCTCCATTAGGCCTGTCTGTGACGTTATGATGTTACTTAAAATAACCTTTTAGTACCTTATATAATTTAAATTAATGCTGCTTCGCATTTTTGTTTCATGAAAAATATTTCTTTTTCTTTCATGTTACCCGCTACATTAAGCTGTACAAGCTTGCTAGATTAACTATTTAAGACTAGATAAAAGCTTCTTCGGAACTAAATTTTTTTTAGCATATGTTTATGTATGTTCCAAGTAATTTGTCATACCCCAAGTGATTGGTCCACCCAAAAAAAAAAAAAGAATGTCGAAACTAAGGTTGCGGGACACCTAGTCTATATATATACTCAATACATACTCTTATACTCTACACAGATAAATGAAACTGATGTGTTTGTTTGGAATTCCAAAATAACAGCTTTTCACTAAATATATATGAAAGCATATACGGTACTGACTTAAAAAAAAAATCCGAATTTTTCTATGACTGTTCCAGGTAATCTCTGAAGCGGCTGGGCCGATTTTAAAGGGCCTTTCACTAGCAGATAGATAAAACTCCAAGCAAGGAGTAACATAGGTTACTCTTATTTTAAAAAAAAATTAGGGTTCCGCGGGAATGAAATTAAATCTACGAGGGTGAAACCGAAGAGCACAGTCAGTAAGAAATAATACAGAACCTATTTATGATGTAAAATATTTACAAACAGTAAATTTAATATGCATCTCATACAGTAACCTTAGTAGTCTTGAGTGCTACTCTAAGATGCAATATCACATAAGTTCTTTGTACGCCGAGCGTATCAGGGCTTCAGGCTTATGACGCAAACTACTGTTATATGCATGGTACTGAGCTTTGATGCGAAAGGCCTTTAATGTTGCTTGAATTATTAATATAATAAAAATAAAAGCCTTGTAATTTATTTTGAATTAAATTGCTTAGGAGAAGCAGAATATTTTTTTTGTGCGATAAAGTAAATCTATAAAGAAGTACTTTATATTGAATCTTATATCTTTAAACGAGTAATTCTTGTATTTATATAATCGGAATCTTTCATGAAATTTTTCATGTAGGGGGTTTCAGGGGCAAAAAATAGATCTAGCTAGGTTTCATTTATGGAAAACATCGTTTTGACCATGTTTTCAGGCATCCAAAACCTCATAAAATATCATTACAATACGACAGAAAATTTCACCGACATCTGTCAAGTTATGGTAGCTCAAAGGTGAGGCTTCCAAATTACGGGGCGATAACGAAACTAGAATACCCCAGTTCGAGACTGACGTTCACCGGAATTTTCTTGTTTCTTCCTTTTTGTTTGAGTGAAGAAGAAACCGAGCACATCTCGGTCAACCAGATATTGGATTATTAATTGTGGAATGAGTACCAACTAGCAGATTTATAAGGCCGTATTCAAGAGATATTGACATGGTCGGCAACGATGTAATGCCCATGGTATTGTAAACAACTATAAATACAGCATCTTGCTGCATGCTTGTTTACCTTAGGTGTATTAAAAAAAGGTTTTTACTCAAATTTACGCTTGTATATGATGACTATCGGACGTCACACGGTTTCACCCGCGTAGTTCCCGTTCCCGTGGAAGTACGGGGATAAAATAAAGCTATGTTACTCGCTGATGATTAAGCTTTTCAACGGTGAAAGAATTTTTGAAATCGTCACAGTAGTTTTTGAGTTTATTCATTACAAACATACATACAAATCTTTCCTCTTTATAATAGTAGTGTAGAGTGCTGTCTGAAGTAGAAAATAAAACACCCGATATTTATAACTACATTCACCAATGCTACGGGGCACCATCCAAATTTATATATTGAAGTCATCTCCAAAAAGCCGTGGTGGCCTCGGGGTTTGAGCAGTCGCCTGCTACGCAAGCGACGCAAGTTTGAATCCCAGCGGGGCCTGTACCAATGTACCTGTTTTACTAAAAAACTTATGTACAGTGGTTTCACACCACGTGCTTTACGGTGAAAGAAAACATCGTGAGAAACCTGCATATTTCTGAGAAGTAATTCAAAGACATATGTATAGTGCCTGAGACGGCGATAGACTCACCATCTGTCACGTTGGCACTTAATCAAATTCGGTGAAAAGTGTTGTGATAACAACACCTCTGCCTACCCCTTCGGGGAATACAGGCGTGAGCATATGCCAAGTCATCTCCTCCCCTCAGAGGCAGGCTGTCAACAGGGTGATCCACTCGGACCAGCTTTGTTTAGTGTCACTATCCACCCCATCACTTCGGCCCTCCAGTCAAAATTAAACCTTTGGTATCTGGATGACGGAACTCCATGAGGTGATGAACTCACCGTCTTAGAAGATTTTTAGGTTATTGAATCTTTTAAAAGTATTGCCTAGAACTTAATTTTGCGAAAAGTAGTGTAGATGTAGATATATGCGCTCAAGTGTGAAGGAGAAAATACAAATATTTAAGACTAACAACACAAATAATTCCTCCTATCTCCTGCCACAAGTCTGGGGACTTAAAATTCAGGTATCAAATACAAGTTGGCAGCGCTTCAAAACTTCTTATCTGCCAAGTATTATAGGGGAACATAATTTATAAATATTAATATAAATTGAACCGAGACCAACGGCTTACGAGTACATTTATCAGCTAGTCGCAGACGCGGTTGGGATCCAAGACGACACCTTTTTAGTCGCCAAACATTTATAACGGGGGCTTAAGGAATTAAAGTCCTGGACGCGACTAGCGCCAGGGAGTTGATTGATGTTATGACATTTATTGTGATTGTAAGGTGGACAATGACCTTAGTATATTTACGCAATATATACAGAGGAAATATTTGTATTTTTGCGTGTACGTTTGTAATTAATAATTTAAAAAAGTACTGAACCGATTTCAAAAATTATTTCACCATTGGAAATCTACATCATCAGCAAGTAACATAGGTTTTATTTTATCCCCGTACTCCCACGGAAACGGGAACTACGCGATTGAAACCGGATTTGTATTTGTCACTCGGTTTTACGGAGATATACCCTTTGTTACTAGCTGATAATGTTGCTATCCATTACTGCAAGATTTTTTCAAATTGGTTCAGTACTATTTACGTAAATTGGTTACATATAAACATGTTATCTTTATACTATTATTAGTATAGATGAATGAAATCAAAAACAAATGGATCGATTCAACAAAATTTCAATAATTTAATGTTGTATTGACTTCCTCTGACTAACATATTACATGCTATATTGATCGAGATGAAAATGATACCATTTTAAGATCTAACTAACGTGTTCCATTTTACAATACTGTGATTGAATAATTTGTCTGTCTAACCTTCAACTGGACGAAAGAGAACTTCAACCCAAGGAAAAAGCTAATGAAATATAAAACGTACTCGGAATATTTATTTACCTTTGTATTCAGAAACTTCCTGCATTACATGAAATGCACAGGCTTAATGCCATAGGCATTCTCTACCAGCCAACCTTTGGGTGATACAGAGACAGCAATGCGAGGTGTTAATTTGAAAAAAAAAAACTTGTGAATATTCATTTTATATGAAAAAAATTAATACATACCTATACTAATCAATAATATACTAAATATAAAATACCTACATACTTAAATATTTTAATTAATGACAGAAATAAATATTTGGATAAATAAACACATAACACTATAATATAATAACTTAAGAAAAGAATAGCTAAAATATTCCAGTGTGAATTCCACCGAAGCTTTATGATAAACTTAATACTTAACTGCCACTTGTTTACACTACTCAACTTAACTAGCAGCTAAGTTACATCCAGCACCTCTATGTTAATGCACCCAGCGACTTCAGACTTGTATAATTTATCTCCAGAGCAATCAAGCCTGTAATTTTCGTTTCAAAACTATTCCAGTACCCCTATCACGGGTTTGCCACCGTTCTCGTAATCTATAATCGCTAGCGTCACTTGCAATATTTGTACGAGATATTTTAGTTCTTTACGTCACCGATGGGAGTCGCTGCACAATTTCTCATACTAAAATTCAGCGGAGACGCTAGCGAGTATAGATTAGGAAACCGGTGGCAAACCCGTGATAGGGGTACTGGTTCAAAGTGTCGTTATTGCGAGGCAAATGAGCATTTTAACGTCATTTGGTGGTTCATTTCGTGTTGTCCACCTGAGAATTAAATACTATTAGAGTTTACCTTCTGTTTTTTGAGTTTCCTCAAATATGTCCGCAGAATGGTTCAAGTTCCTGCCGAATTTGCAGACGCCCTTCATTTCAAGATAATGCGTAATAAATTTTTGTTTCAATTATTTTAGTAATTAAAATATCTTCGTATATAAATGATAATCAATTGCCAATGCTATTTTTCCAACTTTGAAGCTTTAATGCAACCCTCATAGTGATATGAAAGTTACGAACAAACCAACGAACCATATAACTTACTAATTATTAACAACAAATATATCGTAGTGTTCATACATGCTCACGCCTGTATTCCCCGATGGGGTAGGCAGAGGTGTTGTAAGAACACACCCACTTTTCACCGGAGGTGATTAAGTGCCAACGTGACATATGGTGAGTCTATCACCGCCTAGTGTACTATACATGTGTCTTTGAATTACTCACAAATATATGCAGTTTCCTCACGAAGTTTTCCTTCACCGTAAAGCACGTGGTGTGAAATCATTGCACATAAGTTTTTAGAAACTTATCAGCCGCCCCATTGGGATTCGAACTTGCGTCGACTGCTCAAACCCCAAGGCCACCACGCCTTTTTAAACAAACTTTATTTTTCATACTAACAATCTTTAAAGTCAAATTTAAACAGCATTGGCGCACATGAAAACGTCTGAAAATTACACTGAAAAGCACTAAGACACGCATAGCTTCGTGATATATCTCTACTATTAATATCAAAAGGGGACTCTGTAAGGACATATTTCTCATCATTACGCTCTCATTAAAGCCGAGGCACTGAAATCGGACCGGCAAAGAAAAAAGCAAAGAAGATATTTTTATTCTGGCTTCTGTGTCTGGAGTGTCAATTCTTTGAATTTATGACTTTTAAAAATCTGATGAAAATGCTGATTTATTGAACATTCTCCGTATAATACTGGTCGATGAAAATTAATTTTCATTATTTATTGTAACAGGTAAGTGACCTAGAACGTGATTGAGTTTCAAAGTCACATACAGGCGCCGTCGCGAGTTATGACCGCTGAACTTGAATGCGGAGTAGTCATTTTTGAGGCAGTATGACTGTTTGTATGGCCTTAAACGAATACAATACAATACAATACGCAGGTACCCCCATAATGTTTTCGCCGTGTTCTTCTTGCTTGATCAGAGTGCGTAGTTTTCTCACTGCCGCTGTCACAAATCACCACGTTGACGTTGTTCTGTATAGGATCGCAACAGCGCCATCTGCCGGCCCACCGAAGGCATTATTATGATCTCATACGAATCTGCTTTTATGTCAACGCGATCACTTGTGACGGCGATTTTAAGAAAACTGGCACTAGGCACTGAAGTCTGATCGACATTATATATCGAAACAAATGTATCCTACTGCAGCAGTGTTTTTTGTTCTAACAAAGGTGAGAATAACCTCTAAAATAAGAATAAAATTAAGAGCCATGTTGTCCGTAGGGTTTGAGCCGCCTGTTATGCAAGCGACGCAAATTCGAACCCCAGCGGCTTGCACCAATGAGTTTTTCCATAACTTATGTACAGTAATTGTACTCCACATGTTTTACGGTGAAGGAAAATTAATTGAGGAAACCCGCATAATATGTCTGAGAAGTAATTCAAAGACATGAGTATAGTGCCTGAGACGGCGATGGAATCACCCTGTGAAAAGTAGGATGGCGTGAGCATATTTTTCAATTTTTACTTCCAATCTCGCAAACATAATTATACAGGCTCCCTTTTGAGCCTGTATAAGTAAGTTGCTAGCTAATTAAATGTCACTGCGAGAAGTAACGAAACAAACATCGGTTTAAAAAAATAATCAAAAGCTCAGCCGCAGATGTTCACCAGGATTTGTACTTGTTGTATCGACTCGTGAGCCGACGTAAACAAATTTGCTGGTTTTAATCTTGTTTCTTTTTAGGGTTCGATATTCTTGAATGATGAATATAAAATTTTATTTCTAACTAGCTATTCCCTGCGTAGTGTCATGATGGGCAACGTAGCCCGAATGTTTTTTAAATAAAATTAGCTTAAGTTACTCCCCGTAACATTAGCTATATGTCAGTGACAGTCCCGTTAGAATCAGTCAACTGTTTCAGAGATGGAGATTGACGTTTCGGATGACAGACAAACAGAGAAAATGTTTTTAATTTTTTTTATGCCAGTACCTTATTAGTGTTTTTAGTGAAAAGCTGTTATTCAAATTCAAATTCAAAAATATCTTTATTCGATTAGACTTTTTACAAAGTACTTTCAAATCGTCAGAAAGACAATTACATAGGATTATACATGCTACCGCCAGGTTCAGAACGTTGCTTTTACTGAGAGGAACCTGGCAAGAAACTCAGTAACTTCTATATATCTGTATGTATGTATATATGTATAGATTGAATAGATTTTTTACGGAGTTCTATTTTGTATGGTACTTTTAATACTCACAAATTAACCGTAACAAGTCACAAATACTACGTGTCACATGAGGAGTGTCACGACATATAACGTGACTCAAACATAAAGAGAAAACATAGAGCAACAAGTAGGTAAAATTAAAATAATAACGGAAGACGTGACTAAACGTCAAAATTAAGGTAATTTGTTCCAATGGCTACATTCTAATTTGTATTCTAAACTATCCAAAAGACACAAAACGCCAAAAATATGAAATAAAAACATTGTGACTAAAATCTTAAATTGTACATTACGGAACCGCCTATAATAATCACAACCGCGTTTTTATTATAGCGAAGGCAAAGCGGAAAATTCTTGGTTAATTGAATTGCATTTTGATTCTATTTGAATATTTATTTGTAATCACTACAATAATTGGCGGAATATAACGTAGACATTGTTTTTAGTTATAAATGTTGTATTATTTTGTCTCTACGTTGAAATGTTCACTTAAGCACCACAATCAAATATATAAATAAATAATTATAATACAAATAAATTTCCATACATATGCTCACGCCTGTATTCCCCGAAGGAGTAGGCAGAGGTGTTGTTATCACAACACCCACTTTTCACCGAATTTGATTAAGTGCCAACGTGACAGATGGTGGGTCTATCGCCGTCTCAGGCACTTCTGTCTTTGAATTACTTCTCAGAAATATGCAGGTTTCTTCACGATGTTTTCCTTCACCGTAAAGCACGTGGTGTGAAATCACTGTACATAAGTTTTTTTAGAAAATCTCATTGGTACAGGCCCCGTTGGGATTCGAACTTGCGTCGCTTGCGTAGCAGGCGACTGCTCTAACCCCGAGGCCACCACGGCTCTTTATATATTCAATATAAATTTATTCAATTCAATTCGCTTAGATCGCTCTAAAAATCATGATTCCAATTTAAAATGTATTGCAGTAATAATAGACGTTATAAATGCGTAACAAGTATGATAAGATAGTATAAAAACACCAATTAGATATTATTTCATTTCACTTTTACATCGAAAGTCACGACAAACACAAACATCAAGATTTTCATTACGTAGTCTGAGAAAAAAGTGGGATCCATTTTAACAAGCGCAGCAATAAAGGGTAGTGCAGTGCAGCTAAAATAAATCGTGGCTTGCAGCCGTAGGTATCTGCCACTTAGAGCGACCTTTGTTATACTGTAGCGTAATATGTGACGTAATGCTCGGGTTGTTAAGTGGTTGTTAAGTGTCTACATTATACTAATCTTTGTTATATAACTTGAATGTAAATATAATGATCAGAAATAAAGAAAGAAAGAAAGAAAATAAATTTATTCATAACAAAATACATATAGGAGCGAAAAGGTTTGTCGTAACAATAGATTATAGTTGTTAAGAATTGGACCCAACTCAGCATAATCTGGTTGTCATGGTGATGACAACCATCACTGATCTCCGCTGGGACCAAGTCAAGACGTCACAGCACGGTCACACTGATCAGATATCTATAGTCCATATACTCTCTCTGTTTGTTATTCCAAAATATCAGCTTTTCACTAAATGTATATGAAAGTATACATGGTACAGACTTTGAAAAACCAAGACTTTTAAATAAGTTGTATCACCAATATTCAAATAACAACCTGGTAGAAGTTATTCGTCTTCAAGTTTTCATGATGTTAGTCTTCAGCTACGTTATTACAACACCATTAAAATTTACTTGAAAATATATAATATAGAGCAGTGTATCAAAGATATTAAATTACAGAGATATTTATTGAGATAATAGCAATGAAGTTACATGTTATAACTATGCTAAACAGTCTTTGAAACTCAGTGAATATCGTTATCAATCCCATCCACTCAATAAATAACAATTAATTAAACTCCATTCTTACACAATCAAAAAAGAAAATTAAAATGACTGCTTTGTTCAGAAAGTTCAGTTCGGTGTAACACTCGGACGTTTTTAGACTATTTTACAACTTCGCCTAGACAAATTTTGCACCGAGATAAGAAAGAAACAGGGTAGATCCGCATTACTGAGGCTGTGGTGCTTAATGCGGATTATACGACGCCTCAATGTTACCCTAGCTTAGTTTTCGGCTAAGATAATGGTGATTAAATGAATTCCAGGGATACCAAAGGGTTTGCACGGAAACGAATTCAAAGTACGAAGTTTGTTGCTAATAAGTTAATTCTTTGATGGTTGAAGTTTGTGAAGCCTGATGATTTATGCACGATCGCTTCGCAGCGACGTTATTATAAGAATATACATTAAGTGACTATAATGTTTTTATTTTGATGGAAATCTACTTTCTTAAATACTTCATATGTTTCATAGTGTTTTTATAAGAATACATGAAAAAGCAGTTAGTGGGACCACGAGTAAAAAATTACTTCTATTACCACTGACGAGAACAATGATAATAAGTGAACAAAAATATATTTTTTAATTTAAAATAAACTCCATTATTCTGGGAAAAATAATTTATTTAAGTTAGAAATTGTTATATTAAATTGTGATTGAAAATCTTAGGTGGAATTCCCCAATTTGCCAACTTTCCCAACAATTTGTTTGAATTTAGAATATAAGAAATACTTACACTTTACCCATATTTAAATTGTATTTAAAAAAAAATATTGGAATTAATGGCAGGCATTATAAGCAGTTGTAAAAGTTACTTGCAGTAACATAACTTTCTATGTACCTAGTGCATATAGCGGGTGATGCATTTGGCAGCAAATCAATATTCACAGTTAGTAGCTAGAGCAGTAATTAAACGCACACCTTCACACCTTGCACACATTGATAGAAAGGAACCCAACCATGAGCTCTTATTGCCATGATAGTTCGGCTGTGTGACAGTGGTATTCACGTCATATACCTTATAATATGAGTTATGCCATCGTGGCAAGAAAAGGTCATTGGTCTATTTGCAAAATCAATCTCGTGGCTTATTTGATATTGCTTTATTTATATGCCCAATTTCTTCACTAAGTACCTTCTACTGTGAATTTATTCCAAATTAATATATATTTTTTCAAATACACAATTTTAATTACCTGGCTGAGTTAATATTCGGTTTTTCTTAGTAAACTAGTTTACAAACCACTGACCGAAACGGAAAAAAATATTTCCACAAAAACCTATAGTTTCGTTCCCTTGATATTTTCATCCTTGGTATTGTATTTAATCGGAATAGTTAGGCACCTAGATTGTACACTATTGTGAAGTCAAAAATATAGATATGGAAACCTACTTGCTATCACCCAGCAACCATACATCGTAGTTTGCCCAAGAGCTCTTCACTTTAAGATGTAACGAGCCTAAACACACAAATTACCTCTGGAGCAGGTAAAATTGTCAAGTTCTGCCTCTCAACTATGGCTTCAAACTATCAGGAAATATGTCACTCATCTATATGCACCCAGAACTCACTTAGATTTTACTCGAAAATGATTAGCTATGAGAAGTTAGGAGAGCATTATGTTTTTTTCTGGATTCTAAGTTCTGTGGTTCCTGAAATTCTTTAGAGATAAATCATGCGAATAGAACTCTGTCGAAGATAGAAGAGAATTTTTGCTGGGATTTGATAAGTTCACCAGCAGCAAGGTAACTGCTTACCATCTCACAATTGCTACTTTAGTATAAAAAAAACCTTCAAGCAATAAATTAGTTTCCTGCACACTCGACGAGCGTTTTCCGTTCGGAGGCCTCATTTCCACATGATGCGTTGTTTATTTCCCATGTAGGTGGAAAGGCGGCACGTGTCCCAGCGATGTTTCCGCTCGAGCGGGCAGGACGCTCGTCTGTAGACGGCTTGTGACGAATCCCCACTATTCAATTCGTGTGGAAAATATAGTTATTGACGGCACGTGCGACGTATGCCGGTAAGTTTTTATGTTTGATGAGATTGAGCAGCGTGAATTGTCATTACTTACGATAAGTCTACTTGAAGTTATTGCTCACCGTGGCCATTAATGTTTTTGAAATGATTTTCGTTTCGGCCTGTCTGGTAAACTTTCGAGTGATGCGGCAGGTACCTATTAAGTGTCAAGGCTTTTCGTAAGTCGTGATAGGTGAGTTTAAGTAGGTAACTGTTTTTTTATTTTTATATTTCCAAGGTAGCAAATATGCATACCTACAGTTCATCTTATGGCTTTAGACGTGACTCACCAAGGACGTCATTCGCCAATTTTGTAAGTCATAGAATTACGAACTACGAAGTGAAAGACGTGCGTACCCTAAAGATGCCTGGTCTTAGTAGGCAGTAGAGAACTATTTGTTACTTGAACGTAAAGGCGCATTCTAGATCAAACGACAGGCAATCAGAGGGCAAGTCCGCCGCCCCGGTACTTTCACATGGGTACACAGACTAACTAGGTTTCTAAACGGTTCACTGTTCGCAGGGTTGGCGCTGCGGTATATCTTCGAGATACACCTTTAAATTAACAAAATATCATGTATGATACATACATACATATACTCACGCCTGTATTCCCCGAAGGGGTAGGCAGAGGTGTTGTTAACACAACACCCACTTTTCACCGAATTTGATTAAGTGCCAACGTGACAGATGGTGAGTCTATCGCCGTATCAGGCACTATACATACGTCTTTGAAATACTTCTCAGAAATATGCAGGTTTTCTCACGATGTTTTCCTTCACCGTAAAGCACGTGTTGTGTCACTGTACATAAGTTTTTTTTTTTTTTTAGAAAAACTCATTGGTACAGGCCCCGCTGGGATTCGAACTTGCGTCGCTTGCGTAGCAGGCGACTGCTCAAACCCCGAGGCCACCACGGCTCTTCAGTGTACGATGTAGGTAAAATAATCGTATCTATTTTTAAATATACCTATATCTCTCGATAATAATAAAAACTCTTCAATGCACACCACAAAGAAAATAATATAAATGATACAAAAAATAATTTATTAGAAGAGTGTATACAAAAGACGGTTTTATCGCTACAGCAATTTCTTCCACACAACCTTTAGGTACTAAAGAAAAAAAAAGTGTTGAAGTTCGTGGAAAGAATAAGGTGAAAGGGTATGTGAACTGTTATGAAGAGTCTAATTAAATAAATAATATTTTTTTGGATCGATGAAGGCCACTGCTGGCATTGGTGTCTTACTTGCAAATATGCGATGTTTCAGGTAAAAAACAATATGGATATTTTTAAAGCAATGGTATTTGTCCATTATATTAACATTTTGTATAACACTCAAATGCTTTCGAGCTCTCCTCCACACAGTGTGACAACCCTATGCAGATAAAGATAGACCAACGTACCGTGATGCGTCGTTATAAGTTCCTTGAAAATGATACCTATAGTTATTCAATAGATACACTCAATAAATATCATTTGGTTCTTTCATCGTATCCAATTAAGGTTATTATGAAAAATACGATATTTTCGTTGAAAATTGCCATAATTTCAAGTATTTGCTCAGCGGGGAAAATTATCCAAATATTGAATATATACAAAATACTTGTAGGGCTTATTAAGTAATTACGTTGATGTTATTAGGCACATTTCTATAAGACGTAATTTCGTAATTTTCTACTTATAATAAGAATGATTGGCTATCGAAAAACATGCGTATTTCTTGAAATTATATTACTACGAGGACATCGGAATATTGGAAGTTGGTAATTTCCATAACCTCATTTTTTATTCTGATTATGAATTATGTCATTTTCCCATTTTTATTGGTGTCACATACTAAAATTCAGGTTTTGACACTGTTTTGGCTTGAGCTTGCAAGGCTCAAAATGGGTCGATACTTTTTTGTAGGTTGAATGCCGAAGATGACGGATCAACACATTTTGAACTACGCTAAAACGCAAGGTCAAGCCACGACGTTCACGAACCTATACTTGGGGTACTGATGCTGCTAGGCCATCCAACTGTGAATGAGCCCCTGAACTTGGTTTTCTCAAGCGATTACAACATTGTTCAAGTGTGAAGAGATTCTTGCAGGGTTTTTATGCCCTCCCTGTGTGACACCACGTCGGGTTAATTCCCATTCCATATTTCGTTTCATTTCGTCACAATGTGCGTTGCATACGCCGCTCGGACTTAGCAAGCGGCTGACCTGCTGACCTACTTCGTGACGTCAGCGTCAGGTGATGAGCTATATAGCATTTCCACCAATAGAATACAAGTGCTTGTCAATTGGTTAACTATATTAACCAATGGTGGGCATAGGCGTGGCGTGGCACTTTGCCAAAGCCAGATGCATCTTTACGCCTATACACTTGTTGATATTGGAATTTTCAGCCGCTGTTGGCCGAGCTCAAGACGTTCCAGTTGGCCTAAATAGCTTACGGTCGCTTCTGAAGCGTAGGCTGGCTATTGGACAAAGGCTGCTCATGGCCTGGTGCCAAATGTATGCTCCAATAATATTGGAGAATATTCACGAGTAAATATGTTGGTTTCATTTAGATTTGCATGCTTGTTTAGAAAAATCAGAGATAAATGTAATTCTTCTTAAAAAATCATAATTTGACAAATGTTGTATTCAAGTCAATGGCTGGCATTCACGTCATACTTGTGAACAGGTGCTGCTTGTGGGGGCTGGTCATCTCAAGCTACTATATTTAGTTATAAGTAGATGTACTACATTTTTAGTTATGTTAATTTTTATCGACATTTGTGCATTGGAACATTATCCATGATCTCACTTTTTTTTTAAATTATTTATTTTGTATTCTTTAAACTGTATAATATTTTTGAAAAGAGTAATAATTACTGAGTTTCTTGCCACGTTCTTCTCAGTAAAAGCAACCTTCCGAACCTGGCGGTAGCATGTATAATCCTGTATAATTATGTCATTCTGACGATTTGAAAGTACTTTGTAAAAAGTCTAATCGAATAAAGATACTTTTGACTTTGACTTTGACTTTAAGATCAATAAATATTATAGTATTGAAACAAATGTGTAGAAACGCAAAAAAAATATTAATGTCCAAAGTTTAGATTAAGTACTAATTCAAGCTGAATCCCTCACAAGACAAACGATATTTATGTATTAATACTCAATATTACTGAAACCTTATTTCAAGGTCAAAACAAAATCAAGAACAAAATCAAGGTATACATTTGGGACAGCATAATATGTTCATGATGAGTGTTTAACGCCATCTATTGGGTTAGATTATAGTTAATTCAAATTCAAAGAACAAAACAAAAGTCACACATAATATTATATAGATATGCAAACATTGTAACGTAATTTAATCTGGGTATCATTAGGTGGAATGCAAATTATTTTATAATATATTTATAATTATAATTTTATTAATAAAATAGCCTAAAAAATTGCCTGAAAGTCTCGTGAAATCGGTCCACCTATTTCACAGATTAGCTGCAACAAAACGGCAGACAGAGAAAATAAATTAATATTAGTTTTTTTTATGTGGGTACCGTATAAGCTTTCATAATGCAATTCGTGAAAATCTGTTAATTTGTAATTACAAACAGACACTTCAATTTGATTTATCTGTTTAGATAAAGATGATTAGCACTCTCATTAAATTAATTAGCTTTTGCAATAACAGTCAACTTTGAAAAAGGAGCAATCGAAGTAGTTTCACTTTACAAAGAACTCTCGTGGCGCGTGTTCGTTTTTAATTTCAAACAAAGACGAGACTGCGATACCACTTAAAGTCTGAACTGAGCTAAATTAAAATTGAACTTGTTGAGACCATCCTTGTATGATATCTTTGTGAAGTAACGTGATATTTTGCAGGGGTCTTGTTTGCATTTCATTGTTTTAAATTACGTTTTAATGCTCACTTCCATTAAACAGATGGAGTACGAATATTTCAATTGTATTTTTAAGTTGAAATATGATACCAGCTGCCAGATTCAAAAGATTGACAATATAGAATATTTCTTTAGTAATTTATTTTATTTTATATTCTTAAAATTGTATAAAAAATTTGAAAAAAGTCACTTGTCAGTTACTTCTCAGTAAACACAACCTTCTGAACCTGGCGGTAGCATGTATAATACTTTATAATTATGTAATTCTGACGATTTGAAAGAACTTTGTTAAAAGTCGAATCGAATAAAGATATTTGTTGAATTTGTCTTTGATCTGCAGAAACAAATGTTTTAATGTCATTTTTATCTTTTTGGTGACTGACGTAAGCTTTTAAATATATATTTTTAATCACTAATTTGAGAAGAAGCAAATATTATGCTCGATGATAAGCTCTCTTTTGCTAGTAATGGAATAATGCCGAAAAATTAAAAGCGTATATAAAACATACATACATATGCTCACGCCTGTTTTCCCCGAAGGGGTAGGCAGAGGTGTTGTAATCACAACACCCAATTTTCACCGAAGATGATTAAGTGCCAACGTGACAGATGGTGAGTCCATCGCCGTCTCAGACACTTTACATACGTCATTGAATTACTTCTCAGAAATATGCAGGTTTCCTCACGATGTTTTCCTTCACCGTAAAGCACGTGGTGTGAAATCACTGTACATAAGTTTTTTTTAGAAAAACTCATTGGTACAGGCCTCGCTGGGATTCGAACTTGCGTCGTTTGCGTATCAGGCGGCTGCTCAAACCTCAAGGCCACCACGGCTTATAATATACACGGCGTATATAAAAAACCTATATAATCACCGAAATCGAATACAATCAACGAAATAGCTTGCTAAATTTGGAATCATGAAATTATTCCATTATATCAAAAATAAAAACTCCTTTTTCTTATGCTATTTACTTCACTATCAATAAATCTTCCTACTCCCACGCCACGTAGCGTCCATAAACAGTCAAAACAAGACACGGATAACTAAGATTGATATGCACCACGTTATCATACGGCGGTTTACCTAGACATACATTATCTTTGGTAGATAACGTAAGGAGCGTTATTTTTCTGTCAATAGTCGATAAGTTTCATCAAAACTTTCAATAAAATTGGTGAGTCAAATCGGTATTATTTCACAAAAAAAATTTAATATGTATTTACTACATAAGACAATGCTAATTTTTTTGCTAATAATGCTAATTATAAAAATTACAATGCTTCTACAAATTTAAAGAAAATAAACGACGCGATAAAAGAAAGCATTTTCCATTTTATTTTTCAAATGAAATTCACAAGCCAATGCTCTGTGCTAAAAATGTGCGCTTAAGAAGTCGCGACCCTGTATCTAAATATAGTTAAGATAGTGATTTTTGCTCGTCCCTTATAACATGGAACTTGATGAAATGTGAGTGCCACGGACCCGTCACGATTTCAGAACGAGTACCTTTGAATGTTCGGTAGTCATTTTATGAATTTGATCGATATTTTTTTAATTTGATATTGAAATGGGCTTATATTCATGAGATATAAATACTGTAACCAAAAACATTGTATAATAAATTTTTTTAATAGTGTTATTGTTGAATTTCTTGCCGGGTTCTTTTCAATAAAAGCTACCTTCCGAACCCGGTGGTAACATTTATAATAATGTATAATGTATTTTGTGTCCTTCTGACTATTTGAAAGTACTTTGTAAGAAGTCTAACCAAATAAAGATATTTTGAATTTCGAATTTCGAGTATGTCTCTGTCTATATGGATGGCGCGAGGCGAATAAAAACATGCGAAATATCCCCACAATATCTCGCTTCGCATTCTTAACTCGTCACAGAATCTGGGGGCCAACTATGATCGTTTAAGTACCGTAAATTCAAACTTCGAAGCTGAGAAGTTCTTAATACGCTCTGCTTAAATCGATGATGGTCCCCTGTACCTTAAACATCACCTGTTCCTAACCCTTCGGGGCATACAGTCGTGAACACGCAGCATGCTATTGAACATTATATTCCAAAATACTATATCCTGTGTATAGTCTAGCTTCCTACTTCTTATATCGGACTATCAGTAGCGCAGAACACAGGATTTGTTGTTAACTTGTAATCAATTATTAGTTTAATTCGTTTCCACATCGACCAGTTCAGACACTGTGGATCTCTTTGGATGCAATCTAGGATATAACAATCGACGTTAAACTACAGTAGCAACACTGATACCTAATGCTGGCAATCTCATCGTGGCTAGATGAAGACACATAATACGCGACGTGGTTTGGCTCCGTGCCTGGATAGGAGCAAGATGCGCAATCTACCGCGACATTCTTCTACATAAACGTTAAGAAGTGTGTAACGCAAAGGCGGACGCGGTTAACCCACAGCATATTTTGTCAAAGATCAGTGCCATGACGAATATTGTTGATTTAAATTTGAAAATGTACGTTTTTATGTATTAGGTTTTTGTTTACTCAAAACGTAAGCAGATAAGAAATACATTAAAAGAGTCAATGTGAAGTCTACTGTGATGATTTAAATAAGAAAAAGACTTAAGCAAGATTTTGTGTTTTATATAAATGATCATCATCTCCCTTGCCTTATTCCATACATTGTTGGGGTCAGCACTTGATTCAACCCGATGTGACTGATCACCTGATTTTTATAAGAAGCGACTGACATCTAAAATCTGTGATCTGGGTTAAACCAGTTGTCAGACTATTTTAGGCCTCCGACTAAATTGGCAACCGGGACCGACGGCTTATCGTGCTCTCCGAGGCATGGAGGGAACTCGGGCGGTCACCCATCCAATTACTGACTAGGCTTAGGGTTGCTTAACTTCGCTGATCGAATGATTTGCGCAATAGCAACTGTGCCACGAGCTCCTCTGTGTATATAAATGACGTATGAATAAATAAGGAATGCTTGTGTTAAATATCAAAGTAATTAAAAAAATATTCATATTCCTTACTTCAAAGCTTCTAGCTTAGACCACACACGAAGATCACATGCAAGCCATTTGTTTAAGAAAAACTATGGGGTTGGGGTTTTTATTATGAAGCTAGAATTTCGCTAGCGGCATGCTCTTGCAGATTTTTTATTCTCATTTAATATCCTGCTTGAATACATTCTGGATGTATGAGATTAAAACAATTTAACAATGTTGTACGTAAGCATTAAAGTTAAAGCATTGCTGCAGTTATTTAACTTGTCATTTTTAAATAGGTAAGCGAGACCCGCGGTACTTTATGTTTTATAAAAAAAAAGTAATAAGGCACTCCTTGTAAAATTTGGTATCTGCCATTGAAAGTCCCGTTAAATTGGTCCAGCCGTTTCGAAGATTAGCCGGAACATACAGACTGACATAGAAAAAAAAAATGTTTTTTAAGTTCAATACCGTAAATGTTTTTATATGCATTTAGTGAAAATTGATTATTTTGGAATTACAAACAGAAATTTAATAGATTGTATAGACTATAAATTATCAGGACTTGATCTGAGATCTACTATTAAGGAAGCCACCCTTCTGTAAAATGTATGATAAGGTGCTCGCATCACTTGACCTAGTTCAGTTACAGTACATCAAATCACTCGTCAATTTATCAAGCGAATGCACACAAATTCAATCAGTTACATTCATATATTTTATTTCCGGACCATTTCCCGTGAAATTTGATTTAGGAAATGTTCTGTTTAATGTTTTTTCTTGATTGACGTTTTCTGTGTTGTTTGACATGACGTCATTAATAACTAATCTAAAGATTTGTTTATTTACTGCACAGTAAAAAAATAAGGTGCAGTATAAGTGCAATATAAATATTAAAATATAATGTAATGTAATGACGTCTTTTATGACGAATTTTATGACGTCACGCAGTTTCACCCGCGTAGTTCTCGTTCCCGTGGGCGTACGGGGATAATTTATAGCCTATAATACTCGCTGATAATGTAGCTATCTATTGCTGACAGATTTTTCTAATCGATCTAGTAGTTTCCGAGCCTATTCAATACAAACATACTTACATACAAATCTTTGCTCTTTATAGTATAGATATAATACTTATAGGTCTGAACTTAGAGGCATGTTTTACTTTATTTCCAGGTTGTGACTATATTGACTACTATCTGTACCCTACGGTTTCATAGGGGTAGATATAAATTCATGGGTAATTTCGCGGAACCCTAATCTTTTTTTTAATAAGAGCCTCCAAGTTATTCCTGGTAACATCAATTAACTGCCAGAGAAAGTCCTGTTTAAATATAAATTATATTAAAATAAAAAATAATACGAAAAATATTCTAATTGTTCCATTCTATGTATCGTTCATACTTTCATATGCATTTTTCACCGAAGATGATTTAGTGGCAACGTGCCAGATGGTGAGTCCATCGCCGTCTCAGATATTTTACATACTTCATTGATTTACTTCTCAGAAATATGCAAGTTTCCTCACGATGTTTTCCTTCACCGTAAAGCACGTGGTATGAATTCACTGTACATAAGTTTTTTTTAGAAATACTCATTGTTGCAAGCCCCGCTGGGATTCGAAATTGCGTCGCTTGCGTAGCAGGCGACTGCTCAAACCTCAAAGCCACCACGGCTCAAGATATAGATGTGTAGTAGTATTTAGAAAACTCTTCACTTTGATGGCAAAATATTTGTATGACAAATCTAAGTTCCATAAATAATCGCTAGGAGGCGCTGTGTACTTTCTCATACAAAACATTGTACTAGCGAGGAAAGATTATGAAGACGGTCGCAAACTCTTAAGTGGGAGGCCATATTAGCATGTGTCAAGATGGCACCTAAAAATTATGTTCGGTAAAATGTGGGTGAATTTACACCCCTCATAAATGGTCCACCCATTTGGGGTAGCCAAAGACTTCCTGAAGACCTGCCTACTCACTTCCGTAACAATTCGTTTTAATTAACATTAGACCCCAATGTACAGACAAAAGGCAGATCAGGGGATTGACACTTGCTTTTGGCACACGATTTGTATGACGAGAACACGATCGTGATACGATTTATAAAATAAAAATAAATATGCTCACACTATCCTAGAAGGGTCCCCGAAGTGGTAAGCAGAGGTGTGGTAACAACACCTTCATTTCACCGAATATGATCACGTGCCAATGTGACAGAGTGTGAGTCCATGGCCGTCTCAGGCACTATACATACGTCTTTGAATTACTTCTCAGGCATATGCAGGTTTCCTCACGATGTTTTCCTTCACCGTAAAGTAGGTGGTGTGAAATAACTGCACATAAGTTTTTTTAGAAAACTCATTGGTACAGGCCCCGCTGGGATTCGAACTTGCGTCGCTTGCGTAGCAGGCGACTGCACTAACCTCAAGGCCACCACGCCTTTTTTGATACGATTTATGTACGAAAAACCCTAGCTTATGTACCAAATTATTTTTAATTAATAATCTTAGTTTCTAAAAAGACCGCGTTCTTTTTTTTCATACATACGATTCTCTGTGTTTCATTTAATTCAAAAACTTTGGTAAGTATTTTTAAGAAATATTATTTCATGACCCCAATGAAGTAACATTTTTTTCATATTTGAATGAATGAAGTAAATTTTGAATCATTTTTATGATCAATAAATTTATGAGTTTACAATATTACTGATAAGATCAATGGTATAACAGACAAAGGTATCTCTCTAAAATTCTACATATTATAATATACAATAATAAACAATAAATAAAATCGCATAGTGTAAAGGGTTCGAGGCAAAATTATTAGGGCTTTCTCAGCGCTGGGGCGTCGGCAGCATTGATAAAGGTCATTCATATTGTACCTTACGGTCCGCCGGCCACACTAATTCGGATTATGTCTCGTGTATAGATTGTGTAGGTACATGCTTACGTTACAGGAAATAAGACACATTTTGCTTTGGCTCGAAAAGTCGAGTGGTTTAATACGATTGCCACATCAAGCATTATTTCTGTGTTGATACGATGACTATGCTACATACATATGCTCACACCTGTATTCCCCGAAGGGGTAGGCAGAGGTGTTGTAATCACAACACCCACTTTTCGCCGAAGATGATTAAGTGCCAACGTGACGGATGATGAGTCTATCTCCGTCTCAGACACTATACATACGTCTTTGAATTACTTCTTAGACATATGCAGGTTTTCTCACGATGTTTTCCTTCACCGTAAATCACTGTACATAAGTTTTTAGAAAAACTCATGGGTACAGGCCCCGCTGGGATTCGAACTATAATACTATAAATAATATATACTAGAATCACATAAAAAATCTATGCTATTTGTGATTTCACCCGCGTGGACTTGAATTCCATGGGTGGCCTGCGGAACTCTTATGTTTTTCTTTAAATAAGGGTAGCCTATATTTCTCCTTGCAACATTAGCTATTTGCCAGTGAAAAAAGTAAATCCCGGCAATATTGGTCCAGCTGTTTTGGAGATTAGCCAGAACAAACAGTTTTCAGTGTTTTTTTTATATGAGTACCGTATATTTTGTATGCAAAAAAAAGCTTTTAATTTGAAATAACAAATTGATCTGTATTGATTGGCGAATTAAGTTTTTAGTATTATCTGTCATCTTTGCTAGTTTATCAGCAGGGCGCATATTTTTAGACATTTCTTCATCAATGGCTTTGCCGTTCATCACCATAAAGCATGTCAAATTGATCATGTAACATTAATATAGTGTCTCGAGGTTTCACCCGTGTAGATTTAATTTAATCCTGCGGCACCCTAAATGCTTAAACTAATTAATGTATCCTAAGTTACTTCTTGTAATATAAGCTATCTGCAAGTATAGTCCTGTTAAAATAGGTCCAGCCGTTTCGGAGATTAGTCGGAACAAACAGACAGAAAGAAAAAAATAATGGTTTTTCTCATATTCATTCATATTCATTTAGTGAAAAGCTGTTATTTTGGAATTACAAACAAACACTTTAATTTTATTTATCTATATACAAGTATATATACCATGTCAATACACTTCATTATCTACAACATTAATGTTGCACCTAAGTGATATGCTTAACTTTTCTAGCATAAAATACATTATTCATTGCAAAGCCGTTATAATCGCATTATGGCGCAAACATAATATGCTACATGTTATACAAGGCATAGTATGATTGCTTGATGACGTTGATGACATAGTATTGTGGAAGCGTAATCATATCAAGGGCTCATTAATTCCCTACTGAGTTTGTGCAATATTCAGATGTACATACTGTTATAAGCCGCTCAAACCATAGACATAAATAGTAAAATATTTTGCTTTAGTAATACATTGTGGTTAGTATTTTGCTTTAAATTTCAATATTTTTTTTGTATGATTAAATCATTATACATCTGAAGAGGGTTAAAATCTTAATTTATCTCTTACTATAGCACCGCAAAGTATATCACTTACCTGAAACAAAATAGAATATTATTAATAATAAGGCATAATAAATGCATGACCACAAAACATTTGAAATCAACGTAATTTTCATCACTACAAGCCGCGCCCCGCGATTTTCCGCGATTTTAATAGCGAATAAACACTTTTTGTATATTATAATTTGGGTTGTTCAGATAATCATCCGATCATCATCTTTTGTTCCAGTATTCCTCATCAATGGGGAATACTGGAACAAAAGTCCAAAAAACTAATTTTGCACATATCCCCATCGGATTAATAATAAAACATGGACAACATACTAATCACGAAGCCTAATTATTTTAGTAAACTAATAATCTAATATTTTAAATGCGAAAGTAACTCTGTCTGTCTGTCTGTTACGCGTTCCCGATTAAACCTCTCAACCGATTTTGATGAAATTTGGCACAGACAATCTTTAGACCCTGAAAAAGGACATAGGCTACCTTTTATTGCGAAAAAAGTATTGTATAAAACTAAATCTACGCGGGTGAAACCGCGAGGCACAGCTAGTATTACAATATAATAATAAATTAAACATCTTCAGTCAAAAACTAAACATATATTTTTGAACTCCACTGTATGATAACCCTGATTAATTAACGTGCGTATGTATATATTTACTTTATATTTTATTACATATGTATTGATTTTATTATATACGATGGTGGAATAACAATATTATGTATTGTATTGGAGTCTATAATATTTCCACGAAACACCAACTCTTTACCGATCTAATAGAAAATATAAGTATTTTCTTTTATCATTGTTAAGAGCCCATCACATCGGAGAAGCTCTTAGGGGCCATATCCATTACCATTGTTATTATCAACAAAGGATTTATTATAAGTGAAGTCACCTCTAATTAGAGCGTGTCTCGAATGATGCCTCATAATTAACCACATACGCACAAAGGTTGCCTTTAGCGTCAATAGGTGAGGTATAAAGTTACAACTCAACATTAGCAACACACAGAAGGTCTGCTACAACTTGGTGCACTCATCCTCTGTAATGTAAGAAACTATTCTGCCCTGCGTCTCCAAATGGGAATAATAGGATATATCGTTCGACATTTGAAACTACCCGACTTGGTCTGTACCTTCGCCTTACAGAAGCAGCCAAATAATACACACACGCATGCTCACGCCTGTATGCCCCGAAGGGGTAGGCAAAGGTGTTTTAATCAAAACTTTGTTTACTTCTTAGAAATATGCAGGTTTCCTCACAATGTTTTCCTTCACCGTAAAGCACATGGTGTGAAATCACTGTACATAACTTTTTTTAGAAAAACTCATTGGTACAAGCCCCGCTGGGTTTCGAACTTGCGTCGCTTGCGTAGCAGGCGACTGCTCAAACCTCAAGGCCACCACGGCTCTTAAATAATACTTAAATATAATACTTATCGCAATTATTACATGATTTATTCCGTTTAGACCCTGATAGTGATCCACTAGAAAACTATATTCCACGCACTTTACGGTGAGAGAAAACATCGTGATTAAACATGTATTTGTCTAATTTAATTCAAAGACACAAAGTGCCTGAGACGGCGATAGACTCAACGTCTGTCACGTCGGAACCTGTCATCTGTGAAAAGTGGGTGTTATTATCTCATCACCTAGAGCATTATGTAAGTATGCGAAGTTTTGTTTTCAGAAGAAAGAGAAATTATCGCTCGGGGTCTAGCCCCAGAGATAATCTATGTGCGTGGGCGGTTATTATCAACTAAAGTAGAGAGCCGCCTTTCTGTATCCCTTATATTGTTGTAATAGGTTGCTAAGAGATGCCTTATGTGTGACATGAGTGGCGACAATATCATATCGAATAACCGCCATAATACATGTTATTTCTTAGATTTCGTCGAAGTACGTCATTACCCTCTACACGTGTCGTATTTTGGTTACAAATATTACCTTATTATGAACATGAAAGTATTTGGTATACGCGAAATCCTTTGTCCTGTTAAAAAGGTGTTCCGGCAAAAAAATATGTTGAGGCACTTTTTGACAAATACGCGTTTCGATATCGATAATATACAATTTATAACAAGGATTTTCCACTTCCAAGTAATTCCTTCACCACGCAATAATGATGTGTGGTTACGTGATTCCACTGCTCATTAGTTGCCACCCTCAGGTGCCACAATTTCAATATAAATTTTGACGTTACGAGTTCTAAGAAATAAAGTACGCTTTGATTAGCTATTTCGCGATTCATATTCACAATGACATGTTTTTTTTATTAAATACTAGCTTCGCCCCGTGGTTTCACCCGCGTAGACAAAAATTCACAAATATTTTTTTATAAGTGCGTAATGTTTAATTAAATTAAGAGTAAACTAAATAAAACGACTAGTATCAGATAATTGCAATCAATTCCCAGCCAAATGTATTCAGTTAATTTGACGATTAGCTGAATCTAAGATACAGACAGATATACAGGAAAAGTTTTTGAAGATTTTTATTGTATAAGTACATAGTATATTAAGTAATGTACTTACACAAGCATTTAGTCAAAACTGTTTCTACTATCTACATAACAAACAAACACTGATTAATTTATTTTTCCACTTATATTATATAAGACACGTGTCAGAAAAATATTCATATTTTTTCTACCGTCCTTTATCCATCAAAGTAAGGCTTAAGCTTCTAATAATGACTGATCATTATCGATACAAAAATATTATAGCACATTTCACCTAAAATATTCTCTTTGCATATTCCTACCGGTTATTTTACTACGATAAAAAAAGGAATACATTAAAAAAGCGCTTAACGAAAATGAAAATTGGTTTAACCCAGATCACTGATTTTCCTCGTTAAAGGGGTTGCGAAGGTCTGATGACAGTCGCTTCGTATAAAAATCAGGTGATTAGCCACATCGGGTTGAATCAAGAGCCGAAACTAAAAATGTCAATTTCAATTTCAATTTATTGCTTTAAAACATATTCTTAATTTTGCACTTACAGGTACTGAACAGTAAGACTATAAATTAGCAATATGGACCCTGCTGGGCACAGCAATTTTTGAGAGAGGGCTTCAATTAGGTATATTATATTTACATTTTATATTATTATAGTATATGGTTACTTATTATAGGTATATTTTTATTTATTTCATTATATAATTTCTGTTTTATTGAAGATTATTAATGGATTCTTACAATACTAATAAATTATATTCTAATTACCAATGTTTTATTAGAATTTGTTTGCAATATACCACCTATTTAATACGTTGTATTAGATCATAATCAATAACAATAAAATAACTTATATTTTAGATGAAGAATCTACATAATATATACTACAAACAAAAAAGCTATATTTTTAAATATATATAAATCTATATATATATTTAAAAACCGCGATACACAGCTAGTTTCTAATATGCAAAGAACCTTATTAACATAGTACATGAAGGATTTTTGAGAAGGCCAAAAAGTCACACAATGTATTTGAGACTATACCGGGATAGAGTTTAACACGGGGAGTGTTATAAGCTTGGGTGGCAAGCGACTACCTAAGCCACAAGACCATGACGGCAATTTATGTAGTCGCCTAAAATATTCTTAAGTGATCAAATCCTAACTTGAATATTCAAGCTACCTCCCTCGACCTGTTCTTATATTTTTGTAAAAACCCTTCTACCTGGGGACGGAGGGTAAGGATAATAGAGTGTCATCTTGACATTATAAATGATCACGCCCCGACCTGTCTGTTCGTACTTCGTACCTCAAACACTGTTTTTGCATTTTACTACATCAGATTACACTACCTCCTATATTATGAAGGACGGTTCATTTTATTATATGTATTATTTTTTTATTGGAATTATCTAAGCCGCCGAAGAAGGAAAACATCATGAAGAATCCAGTGTATAGAAAGAAAGAAAAAATATTTTTCATAAAACAAAATGCGACGCAGCAGTTAAAATTAGATAATGTACTAAATGGATGGTTATTTTAAGTAACATTATAACGTCACAGACATATATTAACTCTTGAACAGAGACACTGTTGCTCTCTCTGTAGTGTATTAATTATATCGCTTACAGAATGTACATGGCTCATTTTTAGGACAGTGCACACGCTTCTATAATCAATTACCAACAGAAATTGTAAACTTGCCCTTCAATAAATTTAAAGAAACCATCAAAGCAGTTTTGCTCAAAAATGATATTATACTGTAAGTGTTAAATACTGTAACCAAAAACATTGTATAATATATATTTCTTTTTTAAAAGAGTAATTGTTGAGTTTCTTGCCGGGTTCTTCTCAACAAAAGCTACCTTCCGAACCCGGTGGTAACATTTATAATCATGTATAATGTATTTTGTGTCCTTCTGACGATTTGAAAGTTCTTTGTAAGAAGTCTAATCAAATAAAGATATTTAGAAGTTATATCACCACTATCAACCCCTGGGAGGACCCATCTGTAAAAGCGTGTGCTTGCATACAAATTATCTAACAAAATCTCTTTGCATCGCCTGAAATTTATGCCATTTGAGAAACATCTTAATAATAGTGTAGAATATTTTCGGACATCTATACATCCATACAGATAATAAAATTGAAGTGTCCGTTTTTCACTAAATGCATAATATGAAAGTATATACGGATTTAAAAAAAATCAACGTATGTATAGTGCCTGAGACGGCGATGGACTCACCATCTGTCACGTTGGCACTTAATCATCTTCGGTGAGAAGTGGGTGTTGTGATTGCAACACCTCTGCCTACTCCTTCGGGGAATGTAAAAAAATAGAAAACCCAATTGCAAGCACATCAAAACGGTATATTTCCAACGAAACATCACAAATATGACGAAAAACGATTCAACATTTCACAGAACGTGAGGAATAGATACATCGGACGCATAAAATCCAAACAAACTTCAAAAACACGGAGCGAATGTTAAAATCTATACGTAATATCACAGGAAGGAATGTACAAAGAGCCGGAAATTGCCTATCAAGAGTTGGTAGTAATCAAACCGGTGCGTAGCAATCTAACTTCTCTGTGGACGCTATATTCCTGGTTAATGAGATATTTCGTGAAAGTACTGCAATACAGATGTAGAGTGGTTTGTTGTGACATTCCTTTTGTTGCAATCAAAGGATTCACACTGGCACTGTGCTTTTTTATTTATTGCATTTTTAAGTCGTGGTGGCCTCTGGGTTTGAGCAGTCGCCTGCTACGCAAGCGACGCAAGTTCGAATCTCAGCGGGGCCTGTACCAATGAGTTTTTCTAAAAAAACTTACGTACAGTGATTTCAAACCACGTGCTTTACGGTGAAGGAAAACATCGTGAGGAAACCTGCATATTTCTAAATAATTCAAAGACGTATGTATAGTGCCTGAGACGGCGATAGACTCACCATCTGTCACGTTGGCACTTAATCATCTTCGGTGAAAAGTGGGTGTTGTGATAACAACACCTCTGCCCACCCCTTCGGGGAATACAGGCGTGAGCATATGTATGCATTTTTAAATTGGATATGAAGTCTGGTTTCAAAAAGTAACTGATGGGTATCAGCTAAAGGGGATAGTTAATATAGTGAATTTGTTTGTGTAAGGTAAATTAACCTAAGTTATCGTAAGATAAATAACGTTCAATAAGCGTTCCAAGTGTCCTTTATGTTGAATAAAGCTTTTAGATTTGGATTTTGCTAGATATCTAAAAAGAGGCTGACGTCACGCGGTTTCACCCACGTGTTTCCCGTTCCCGTGGGAGTACGGGAATAAAACATAGCCTATATTAATCACTGATAATTTAGCATTCAAATGGTGAAGATTTTTTTCAAATCGTTCTAGTTATTTTTGAGCCAATTCCTTACAAACCGCCGTTAGAGCCGTGGTGGCCTTGCGGTTTGAACAGTCGCCTGCTACGCAAGCGGCGCAAGTTCGAATCCCAGCGGGGCCTGTACCAATGAGTTTTCTAAAAAACATATGTACAGTGATTTCACACCACGTGCTTTACGGTGAAGGAAAACATCGTGAGGAAACCTGCATATTTCTGAGAAGTAATTCAATGACGTATGTAAAGTGTCTGAGACGGCGATGGACTCACCATCTATCACGTTGGCACTTAATCATCTTCGGTGAAAAGTGGGTGTTGTGATTACAACACCTCTGCCTACCCCTTCGGGGAATACAGGCGTGAGCATATGTAATGTATGTAATGTTCTTACAAACATACGTACAAACCTTTCCTCTCTATATGTAATATTAGTATATACTAGGCTATCTCACTGTAGGAGCAGAAAACAAATCTAAGTTAGCGTTTGGTTGCGACTTTCAATAAGACCTCAGTACAAACGGTAGATATATTCCTCCACTATTCTCAAAATATTTCTATGTTGTTATATTTATGAAATAGCTACCCTGCCACGCTTCGTTGTGGCACATTGTGATTGAAAATACATATTCAAGCGTACACAAACCAACATAACATTTATATATATATATATATAGATGACAAAAAAAATCCTAGATGAGGATTATATATCATGCAAAAATTTCAGCTCGATTGGTGCAGAACTTTTCGAGTTTCTGAAGCGACCAACATAACATTTATATATATATATAGAGATAGAAGATTGGTTTCGCTTCCAGGATAGTTACACTTTTATATTCGTGTCTCTTTACCCTTCAAATATTGACAAACTTGGCTCGCAAGTGAGGCGGAGTACTCGTCGCAAACTTTTAACAGTCTTAGCTAAATTAAGATTCCGTTTAGTACCTACATAATAAACTCCATCCGATACTCGATAGCTAGACCAAGTTTATATTGTAATTTACCGAGGAACTTTTAATAAATAATAACTTGATACATTGTCAAAATCTGCTTACGAAAATCAAACCCTCTTTATAATACTATGGTACTTACCTATGTCGAGTGGCTTAACCTTTATCTATCTATACATCTAAACATATTTTATACTCTTTATACTATAAACATACTCTATACATATAAATAAAATTTGTGTGTCTATTTGTAATTCTAAAATAACAGCTTTTCACATAATGGATATGTAAGTATATACGGTTCTGATATAATAAAAGCAACATCGTGAGGAAACCTATATATTTCTGAGAAGTAATTCAATGACGTATGTAAAGTGTCTGAGACGGCGATGGACTCACCATCTGTCACGTTGGCACTTAATCATCTTCGTTGAAAAGTGATTATAACACCTCTGCCTACCCCTTCGGAGAATACAGGCGTGAGCATATGTATGTATCTATGTTTTCCTTCACTGTAAAGCACGTGGTGTGAAATCACTGCAAATAAGTATATTTAAAAAAAAATTTAAAGCTCAGCTGGTATTCGAACTTGCGACGCTTGCATAGCAGGCGACTACTTCAACCCCGAGGCCACCACGGATACTCTAGCAATATATAATAGGCCCCGTTTTTAACCCGTCGGGTACGGAAGGCTAAAAACTAAAACATCTAACAACTTTTATTTATCTTTATGATATCACAATAATGACTTCCTAGTCGCAACTAACAAAAGCATACTACCTTAGTTATTTACCAATAACCCTTGCATAATTTAACTTTTTCTGTCAAAGAAACAACATTCAGTGAATAGTTTTAGCGAATATTACGGTTGGTATAATGGCGAAGAATGCTTTTGTGCGCCGAACTGCGGCCTCATGGATGACATATTGGTTTATAGATCATACACATACTCTATGTATTGGACCTACTATCGGTCTCTTGCCAAGTCGAATCTAAACCACAAAACAATGCATTCATTTTAATATTATTACATCTCAGTTAGACGGTCATCTCAAGCTACACAATTATACGTAGTAGGTACTCATTTCTAGATAAAAAATTTTTTTATCGACTTTTATGCACTGAAACTGTGTCCATGGGCTTTTATGATTTATATTGTGTTACTCAAAGTCGTAAAATATTTTTTTTAAAAGAGTAATTACTGAGTTTCTTGCCAGGTTCTTCTCAGTAAAAGCAACCTTCCGAACCTGGCGGTAGCATGTGTAACCTATGTAATCGTGTCTTCCTGATGATTTGAAAGTACTTTGTAAAAAGTCTAATCGAATAAAGATAACTTTGATTTTGATTTTGAGACTTAGCACGTACTTTAAATGTTCCATAGATATGTATATAATGTTATTGTACATATATAATTTTTAGAAAAAAAATGCTGGTATGTTTAACATTAATATGTGGTTAAAATGTAACTGCAGTACTTAAGTTTATAACTAAGTTAATATTTACATGCCCTAAGATTGGGTGAAATATGTGATTCTTGTGACCTTAATAACACCTATTTTGTACCATATTTCATGTGAATGAATATTATTTCTATTTCTTTGCTCCCACTAAGTGCGCAAATAAAGAATACGATTATCAGCGGTTTCACCACCATATACTTTATATCATGTGTGGCTTTATTCAGCAGATCTAAATTTATTTCAAAGTAGTCTTAGTTGCTTCTGCTTTCTGCCAGTGAAAGTCCCGTTAAAATCGATCTAGCCATTTCAAAAGTTACCCGGAACATACAATCAGAGACGCAGAACTTTTTTTTTATGTACCTGTACTGAGTGTAGACTTTATAGGCGTAAATATTTGGCACAGGGCAGGTATAATATGAGTATGAATTATATTATTAGAATTATTAGAACATAATATTAATTAAATCAGGTAAATACATAGAATTAGGTGTTTCACTGAAGTCATGCTTATGGTAACTTCGTCATCGTTATCCTCACAGCTGAGGGTCGTGACCACCATAAGTAGCTCTATCTGTAAGAGCTCTCCAGGCTGCTCTGTTCTGAGCCTGATGAAGTGCGGACTGTGTGCTACTATTAATTGCCTCTAGGAGAGGATCCGTCCAGCGAGTTGGAGCTTTGCCTCTACTTCTCGTTCCCTCGATAACACTCTTATGGTAACAAAAGAGTATAAAAATGATACAATGCTTTCTTACGATATTAAAGGCAGTGTCCTAGTGAAGTGGCAAGCGCACTCTAGTGTGTGCTGGGAGTTCACCAGCCTGCAGACATCCATCTGATCTGCCTGCAGCACGCCCTTGCTGCCTTCACCACGTGTAGACTATGTACTTGTAAACAGTGTCGTCTCATATAATAGCGGAATAAAGCATGGTAACCTTTTTATACTCTTTTATAACCATTAAAAATATCAAAAAAAATTCTTGAAGCTTTCTGCCACAGATCATGCATTTAGTGAAAATCTGTTAATTTGTATTACAAACAAAAACTACAATTTTATTTATCTTTATAGATATGATAGAAGATGGGTTATGTTAACATGTTCTCGTTCAAAACTCGTTGTCGTTTCAAACCGGCGACAACTAGTAACACTGCGGTTGGAATATTCAAATTCTTTGCCGTATCCGATAATACCACTCTCATGCAAAATGCATACAATATCATTCTTTACTATATACGCGGGTCTTTCCCGGGCGTAATTCATGTAAAATGAGCTCTATTTGAATTTTATGCGTTCAAATTTTTGGGTGTATTTAAACCGTAATGTGAAATATATCTGTGTTATTATGCACTGCTTCCTGCACTGGCTGACAAATCATTTTTATTCGGTTGGCTTAAACAAAGAACACGTGAGTTTCAGAATCTCAAATGGATTACATTGAAATTGCGTACGGAACATTATAACTTTCGGAGGCACTTAAATATATATAACTCAAAGGTGGCTGACTGACATTAGTGATCTGTCAACGCACAGCCCAAACCACTGGACATATAGGACTAAAACTTGGCATGCAGGTAGATGTTATGACGTAGGCACCCGCTAAGAATTTTATTAGTTTAATAATAGGATTTTGATTAATTCTACCCCCAAGAGAATAAAATATAGGATGAAAGTTTAGGCTACTTTTACAGCTATTATAACATTTATATTTAGCACATATACATCAAAAATATGTTAAACCTCTGCCTACCCCTTCGAGGAACCTTCTGATAAAGCGAGAGCATAATTGTCTGTTTAAAAAATAACGGTTCTATATAATATTACATTTAAATTACTACATGCTTCCATGATCATAAGCTTCATATTCTAAGCAAAACTGCTTGGACATCTATACAGATAAATAAAATTGAAGTGTCTGCTTGTAATCTCAAAAGACACAGCTTGTCACTAAATGCATATCAAAGTATATACGGTACTGACTAATTAAAACGAATCTGTCTGTCTGTTCCAACTAATCACCGAAACATGTGGTATAAAATTTGCTATCAGGCAGATAGCAAATTTTATAGAGTAACTATTATACCCGTGGTTACCTTGAGGTTAGAGCAGTCGCCTGCTACGCAAGCGGCGTAAGTTCAAATCCCAGCGGGGCCTGTACCAATGAGTTTTTCTAAAAAAAACTTATGTGCAGTGATTTCACACCACGTGCTTTACGGTGAAGAAAATACATCGTGAGGAAACCTGTACATGTCTGAGAAGTAATTCAAAGGATATTATACCGTAAGTGATTATATTTGTGATAAGGAACCCTGGGATGTATCTTTGTCGGAAAATTATTGTTAATAATCCTATTGGCACTGTACTTTTGCTACAATTAATTAATCTTAGTTTAATCTTTGCTTTGACTGGCTGGAATTTGCCATGCTCACAAATATTTGAAGTATTATATTAGTTATTATATTTGACAATTGAGCATTTGTGCTGTGTCCATGGGCTTATATTCATGAGATATAAATACTGTAACCAAAAACACTGTTTTATATATATTTTTTTAAAAGAGTAATTGTTGAGTTTCTTGCCGGGTTCTTCTCAACAAAAGCTACCTTCCGAACCCGGTGGTAACATTTATAATCATGTATAATGTATTTTGTGTCCTTCTGACGATTTGAAAGTACTTTGTAAGAAGTCTAATCAAATAAAGATATTTTGAATTGAATTGAATTGAAAGACGTATGTATAGTGCCTGAGATGGCGATGGACTCACCCTCTGTCACGTTGACACTTGATAATATTCGGTGAAATGTGGGTGTTGATGTTACAACATCTCTGCGTCCCCTTCGGGGACCCATCTGGGATGGCGTGAGCACATATAGTAACTATTATTTAAAAAAAAATAGAGTTCCGTGGGCCATCTATGAAATGAAGTTTACGCAGGTGGAACCGCACAGCTAGTATTTATTAAGATGTACAGATATAATGTATGAAATGTCTATGATTTTACCATAACATCATGTCCCTGACCTTAATCCCATACATTGTTGGGGTCGGCACTTGATTCAACCCGATGTGGCTGATCACTTGATTTTTATGCGAAGCGACTGCCATCTGACCTTCGTAACCCCTTTAACTAGGAAAATCTGTTATCTGGGTCAAACCAGTTGTCAGACTATTTTAGGCCTCCGACTGACCTGTAACGATTGCCAAAGATAATAAATTGGCAACCGGGACCGACGGCTTAACGTGCTCTCCGAGGCACGGAGGGAACTCGGGCGGTCACCCATCCAATTACTGGCTAGGGCTAGGGTTGCTTAACTTCGCTGATCGAATGATATGCGCAATAGCAACTGAGCCATGAGCTCCTATGATTTTACCATAACGTCATACATAAAGACAACCATGTATTTATTACAAATTAATGTCGTTACAAACTTTCGCTGGACTAGGGCAGCCTCTGTGAAATTTTATTAAATAGTACAACTATGCGAGATTACGTAAGTGGGGTTTAATGGATGTTCGGTAATTTCGTTAAGTGGAAATCCCAGTTTAAATTGCCTCATACGAGTATAAATTATATGTATATTATGACTGGTACATACATATGGTATTGTAATAACAACACCCACTTTTCACCGAAAATGATTAAGACTAAAGCTCAGACACTATACATACGTCCCCTCGAATTAACACTCAGTCATATGCAGATTTCCTCACGATGTTTTCTTACATAATAAAGCACGTGGTGTGAAATCAGTGTGCATTAGTTTTGTAGATTTTTTTTACAAAACTATAAAAGCGCCTTCAAAAATAGAAGAATGAAACAGTGGAATTGATAACCTCCAACTTTTATTGAAGTTGGTTAAAAACTCATTGTTACAGGCTCCGTTGGGATGCGATTTGCATCGCTTGCTTAGCAGGTGACTGGTCAAACCCCACTGCCACCACGGCCTTCTATCAAAAATGGGAATATAAAATTACAATAATGATTCATTGCACAACATAAGGACAGTTTTAATGCTAATCTTCTATAAATAATATTCAAAGTCCTGACACCATATCTCTGCACAGCCTAAACTACTGGACCTGGAGATAAGAAGTATGGAGAGTGTGTTTTTTGTGCCCAAAGTTTAACCCCTTGGGGGCTATATAGGGGTTGAAAGTTTTGTCGTCTTCTTACTACTTAGAACACGATTTTTTTTCAAATGTTTTTAAATACGGTCAATTATACAAAGTCCAACAATATGGTTGGATTGTGAGTATCGATTAAAATCACGAATAGATATTCGATTGCACTTTGTTTAAATAAAGGTGTTATGAAAGATAATTTGTTCCTTGATACCGTTTTCCTTGTAGTTAGCTCATGTCTAAACTGTGCCTCGGAACTAATAGAACATATATAGTATAGCGACCTTTAAGCCCAGTTTCAAACTGTGTCAAACGCTTGTATGGTTTGACATCTTCGTAATAGTCGAATAAGGTCATCCAGCATAACATAGCAACTACAGATGACTTATAAAATCGATCAACACAAATGGCAATAGCTGACCTAATTACAAGAAACTAGTGCAGAACAAAAATATCTTGAAGCCTCAACATGAACAATCCGTATAAAGTTACGCTATTGAAACATGCAAACAAACTTTACAATTATAACAACCGTGTATTAAACCTGGTTTCCTATCTGAATGGGCGTCGATAGCTTTATATTACAGAAGCTTGTTTAGAGGTATTCAATTTATGGCAGTGGGATTCATAAAGAGCTCGAGTGAGGGGGGGTTACCATAGAGACTCGGGGAGGCGTTGCCATAGGAGACTGCCAGTTGCCTCGGCATCCGGCGGGCTTCTGGGGTGTGGTGTGACTGTCAGAAATGATTTCATAAAAATGTCGACGGAATAAGTGGGACTTTTATTGTAACGATTTTATACGTAGGGTTTCCTTTGGGTCCATACCAAAGTATCCTTATTGCTATCAGTGTAAAAATATGGAACTTTTACACATTTATATATTTACTAATATATAAAGCTAAAGGTTTTGTTTGTTTATGTACTTGACCGCGCTAATTTCAGGAACTAAAGGTCCGATTTGAAGACTGATATGAAAAATTTTTTCAGTGTTGGATAGCCCATATCCTTAAGAACAGATATTATGCTACATATCATCACGCTAAGATTAATCGCAGGTAAAAGTTAGCGATAGCCCAAAGTAACTGTTCAGAACAGAAGAGAAGTTAACTGCGGGCAGAAGATAGCTTAATTATATTATTTTTAACCAATTTTGGAAATGCAGGTTCTATGTTCGCGCTGACCCCAAATAACATGGGATAAGGGCAGAAAGATAATGTTGATGTATACATTGTGTAAAGGAAACTCCAACTGAGATCCTACTCCAAGTTACCAGCGTTCCAAGCAATTGGTAGAAAGAACTGGAAGTTAGTAAGTCATCTAAATGAACAAAAACCACTTTTGCCAAATCTGTGAAATTTCTGTGCAATATATCTGTAAAATATATCGGTGTATGATTTCCAAAGAACTCAAATGAGGGGGTTTCCATAGCTACTAAAGGAGGACCTCATGGTCCAGCGATCGTGCCCACGATAGTAGAAATTACCACGAAGGTTTCCTATAAGATTTTCGTACAATGAACACGAGTTTTATTTGATATCTTCATATTAGATTTCCCTTTAGGTGATAATTTGGAGCAATTTGAGCGGTTTTCGGCCTGGATCATTCATGTGAATTTTATCGGATAATCATGTATTACGTCTATGTTAATCGTTGTATAAATAAAATTACTATAAAATACTAAAAATATGCTCACACCATCGCAGAAGGGTCGCTCTAAGGGGTAAGCAGAGGTGTTGTAACAACAACACCACATTTCATCGAATATGATTAAGTGCCAACGTGACAAAGGGTGAGTCCATCGCCGTCTGAGCCACTGTACATTATGTCTTTGAATTACATCTCAGACATTATGCAGGTTTCATCTCTATGTTACTCTGTGATGATGTAGCTATCCATTGCTGAGAAGAGAAATAATTTTCAAGATCAGTCTAGTAGTGTCTGAGCTTATTCAATACAAACAAACAAATCTTTCCTCTTTATAATATTAGAGCCGTGGTGGCCATGAGGTTTGAGCAGTCGCCTGCTACGCAAGCGACGCAAGTTCGAATCCCAGCGGGGTCTGTACCAATGAGTTTTTCTAAAAAACTTATGTACAGTGATTTCACACCGCGTACTTTTCGGTGAAGGAAACATCGTGAGGAAACCTGCATATTTCTGAGAAGTAATTCAATGACGTATGTAAAGTGTCTGAGACCGCGATGGACTCACCATCTGTCACGTTGGCACATAATCATCTTCGGTGAAAAGTGGTTGTTGTAATTACAACACCTCTGCCTACCCCTTCGGGGAATACAGGCGTGAGCATAAGTATGTATGTGTAGATAGCGTAGTTGACAACTACCCCGAAAGAATTCAGAACAGTGTATAGCGAATATAGCGAATATGTAATTCTAATAGCGTAACAGAGTATTATACTATTTGTATAAACATCTTGTATAGTGCCTTTGTAATCAATAAGTAGATTAACAGATTTGAAAATACTGCTAGTCTCTCTTCAATATTATGGACTTAATCCGAGCAGTACTTAAATACTTTTTGACTTAACAACGATAACTACTTTCATTGTGAAACTTTTATTACAAAACAAAGCGCTTTACTAGTGCTTATTAGAATTATTGAAGTGGAATTAATCGTTGACGCAGATTTTAATTTATTCCTGAACGCAGTCAATAATCTCAAAGTTCAAATCGTATCAAGATGACTCGATCGCCCCCATAACTTCCAGACGAATAAACAGTATCTCTCGTAATAATGAACACTATATTAAACTTATTAAAATTGACATTTTCGATTACAATTTCTCTCCCCTCTGGCACTTGTTATTGCCACTTGGTTGAACACCGTCGTCTTCCAACAATAACACGTTGATAACTGCGAGGATTTGATAATAGAGTATTATAATTATGTGTCTAGTATGTAACCTCACCGTACCTTTTTACACTCTACTACTACATCTATATCTATACATCCATTCTATACAGATAAATAAAATTGAAGTGTCTGTTCGTAATTCCAAAATAACAAACTTTTCACTAAATGCATATGAAAGTATACACATATCAAAGTGGTATGTAATATATTTTTGCGTCCTTCTGAAAATTTGAGAGTACTTTGTAAGAAGTCTAATCAAATAAAGATCTTTTTAACTTTGAACACTATACTGAAATTGAAGATTTTTTTCTTTCTCTCTGTCAGTCTGTTTGTTCCGGCTAATATCCGAAACGGCTGGACTGATTTTAACGGGACTGTCACTGGGCAGATAGATAATATTACAAGTAGTAACTTAACCTACATTCATTTCGAACAAAACATTAGGGTTCTGCGGGTCACCCATAAAATGAATTTTACGCGGGCAAAACCGCGGGGCACAGTTAGTCTACATCTACACTACTATTATAAAGAGGTAAGATTTGCATTTTGCGTGTGTGATTGTAATGAATAAAAACTCATTTGCCGAATTCAAAAATTCTTTCACCATTGGAAAGTTACATCATCAGCGTGTAACATAGGCTTTATTTTATCACCGTACTCCTACGAGAACGGCAACTACGCGGGTGAAGCCGCGTGACGTCCGCTAGTTTGTAATAATAGCGAACTTACGTGTCAGTAAAGTTCCATCATAATTATTAGCTTCGACCGAATATATTATTTTATAATTTCATGGGTGCCCGCGGAATGGACCTGCATGGACATGAATCCGAATGTTTTTTATAATATCATGGGTGCCCGCGGAATGGACCTGAATGGACATGAATCCGAATGTTTTTTATAATATCATGGGTGCCCGCGGAATGGACCTAAATGGACATGGAAATGAATGTTTTTTTTTAATGAAAGTATGCTCCTCCTTGTAGCATTAGTTGTGAAAGTTTTATTTATCTATATAGATATATAAGTGAACCATTTGATTAAATTGCAGTGTATTTTATTCAATACTTAGATACAAGAGACAGATAACATGGTATCTAGTGGTGCCATCTATCAATCATAATACTATGACAAAAAAAAATACCAAAGTATTTTTTTAATTCGTCATTAAAATTATACCAACTTATATTTAATATATTTACTAAACTTATGCCTAAATATGAATAAAAAGGTTTTGAAATAACTAACGCCATCTATGGCTTAAACGGCGTATTAATAGGGCGTCAGAGATGGGCGGGCGGTGCCGTCGAGCAGCATGTACACAGAGATAGGTGTCGCTACTGGAATCAGAGCTTCCGAATTTGGTGAGGAGTTGAAGATTGGCTTATTGAAGAGATGGCGCTTCAAGTCAGGTGATTTTAGGGTCGTGAGAAACATAATATTATCTGATACGTGTAGTTAAGTACTTGTAAATATGTAAACTGGAATAACGAATAATGCCTATGAAAAACGAACTGCTAACTACATAATTCCACGTCTGATAAACCTACCTACCCCTTTACCAGTTGGATTTTCAGAGGAGTAAGCATAAACAGTAAGTATGTAGGTAGGCAGGTAGATAGGCTAAGTACATACCAATGTGGCGCGGCGTAGGTACATACGTTTTGGTATAGACACACACACAAATTAAAAAATATCTTAATTCGATTTCGACACGTAGTGTGAAATCACAAACCTCAATGCCACCACGGCATTTAATGCAAAAATTCTTCGTCTTTGTAGTAATACACAATCCACAAAAAATTCAACAAGAAAGAACACAAAATAATTGTTTCACAGTAAAACAAGAAATGTCTTACATTCTCCGAGTTCTCAGACGTTTACATAAATGGCTTTGGCATGTGCAGTGTGACTCCAAGGTAATTTGTTCAGGGGCTGTGTCTGGTGTCAGACACTATCAGTGTCGCTGTCCCCGGTGGCTATACGATTTCACGGACCTGGTTTGGACACTATTCCACGAGTGTTTATTTTGTTCCGCGCTATTGGGTTACGGGTCGTGCTGTGCTGAATGTAAATCTACCTTACTACTATCGCACACCGTTTTATTTTAGAGATTTAAGTATCAGTAACGAACTTGCTATACTCTAGGTGTAGATAGGCCTTGGGGTTTGAGCAGTCGCCTGTTACGCAAGCGACGCAAGTTCGAATCCCAGCGTGTACCAATGTGTTTTTCTAAAAACTTATTTACAGTGATTTCACACCACGTGCTTTAAGGTGAAGGAAAACATCGTGAGGAAACTTGTATATGTCTGAGAAGTAATTCAAAGACGTATGTTGTGCCTGAGACAGCGATAGACTCACTATCCGTCACGTTGGTCACTTTATCATTTTCGGTGAAAAATGGGTGTTGTTATTACAACACCTCTGCCTACCCCTTCGGGGAATACAGACGTGAGCATAAGTATGTAAGTAGTTAGAATTTGTGCGATAGCCGACAGTCTGCAGTAAACGATTGAACGGTCGCTACGTATTCTCATTGTGATCTTCCCCTCCTTAAGCCTACCGAGGTTCAGACATTACATCTCCTAAACGGCTTAACCGATTGTAATGGTATTTTCGCGGGCAGATACAGACGGACAGATAGGCAGAGACTTTTTTGAATTAGTTTTTTAATTTCAGTACCTTATGTACATTGAGTGAAAATTGATTTTGGAATTACAAACAGACACTACAATTTATTTATCTGTATGTATATATATATAGATAGACTGGTTTGTTTCTTATCTACGTCTCTTCATTTATAATTAAAAACTACGAACTAAGCAATGAGTTGATACTTTTTTGGAGGCAGGTAATTGTATGTGATTGAATTCCAAAGCGGTCAGATCAACACATTTTGTTCGCTAATAAACATCGAAATTCAACTTTGATTCAAAGCTGTGTAATTTGTTCACAGGTTTGGTGTGAAAACACAAATATCGCTTAATTAAACATCCAATGGGGTACAATGGCCTAATACCAAACGTGTTACCGTGAACTTTACATAGCCTGTGTCACAATGGAGGTAAATGTCACACTTATTAATTACCTGACGTAGTGCCCACCCTTTCAAAATAACGAATAAAGTTTGGGATAAAGAAAGTCGGCCCAGGATTTGAAGAATAAATTTTTTGAGAAATCAAAATACCTGCCTTCAACTTATGCCTTTGTGGGTATTACATATATACATAACATATTATGCTCCCTGTATTCTTATTTACCTGCATTCTCCGAAGAGGTGTATTTATAATAGTATGCCAATACATTACCATTAGAAGCTCCATCTAATAGAGTGCGAGCCTGTTGACATTAGCTAAACACTAATCCAGACTAACGACTGTTTCTCGGAAATTACAGTTGTTTGCCAGACCGGGAGATCGAACCCAGGACCCCATGTTTCTCAATAGCCTTTGCAACCACTAGACCAACGAGGCAGTTATGTTTATGACATTGCCTAAAATTCGGATACAGTTCGGAAACTAAGCTGAATAGATCTGACTCACACAATGTATTTTTTGTCTAAGATTTCGAATAATCGTATCTTTTCAAAATAAAGAAATATATAAAGCCACAATAATATTTGCCATGTAGGCGTAATGTTGAAACTGTAAAACTCCACAGTAGGATAAGGATGAAACCCTCAAAACCTGCACATATCCCCCACAAAATGTCCGGCAACACAGCTCATAGGACTAATCGCCAACATGCCTATATAATGCTCCGGTCAACCTCATTTGAACACGGATTTATGTCACCGAAGCACGTTAGGAATTTCGGCCGCGCCGGACGGTGGCAGCCAAAAACTCGCGATGAACAAACCTACGAAACCTGGGGCTAGTTTGCATAAGTTTTCGACTGCTCGGGGGTTTTTGACAACACTTTATGGGCTTCTGTCGCACGCTACGAGGAATTTTATGTGTGTTTTGAATTGTTTTTGTGTAATTTTGTATTATTAGATACCTTAATGCAAAAAACATCGCGGATACCTTGCAAAATTACCTAATCTTAAAATTGTATTATTGTACATATGCTCAGTATTCCCCGAAGGGGTAGGCAGAGGTGTTGTAATAATAGCACCCACTTTTCACCGAAGATGATTGGTCCAACGTGACAGATAGTGGGTCCATCGCCGTCTCAGACACTTTACATACGTCATTAAATTACTTCTCGGAAATATGCAGGTTTCCTCACGATGTTTTCCTTCACCGTAAAGCACGTGGTGTGAAATCACTGTATATAAGGTTTCCTCAATCTCATCACGGCTCTCTATTAAAAGATAGAATAATTAAATTTATATCATTACTAAATATAAAAAGGTAAAGGTTAGGTAAGGCGGTGACGACCTGTTCCCGAGATGATATGTGTGCGATAACCTTCATTCCTAATGAAATCATGAGCCATTTCGTTACCCTTCAATAATCTAGAATCTTAAACAAACCAGCGACCCGAAAGGGGTCGAAAGCGTCCCGGAATTATGTAGTTTCATGGATGTCGCATTTCCTTAATTGATATTTCATAATCAGAATTTACATTTTAGATGGGGTGTATTCACGCAATGAGGGGTTGTGATTGTTCCCTAAATTTGGGACAAACAAGAAGTGTGTAAGCTTTGTATCCTTAACATTTAATTAAACAATCGATACTAGGTGACGAGCCATGACCGAGTGGTGAACGCACTTATTCCATGCTGATGCAATTTTCATTATTATAAATAAAATTATATGATTTTTTATAGTAACTTTTCATTAGTTACTAGTAATGAAATGTACGTAATGCCAGTTGAGTTTCTTGTCCGTTCTTCTCAGAAGGCTAGTTTCCGAACCGGTGGTCAAATTCTTTGACATTCATAAGTGCCTTACCAGGGCTTAAACTGAATAAATATTTTTTTCATTTTCACTCAGAACACACAGACAGATATTTTTTTAATTGGTTTTTCCTGTGTTTACTGTAAGTACTTTCATATGTGTTTAGTAAAAAGCTGTTTATTTGAAATTACAAACAGACTAATCAATTTTATTTTGGGAACAAAACACTTAAATAAAATCCGCTTATTCTGCCACTGTGTAAAGTGTCCCAACCTTCATATTTCGCTAATCATCAGGAACTACGGTTAACATATTTAGACCCATAAAGGTTATAAGTTACAGGCTAACACATGCATGTTCACAAATGTCGAGAACCTAGCAAGTAAATGCCAGAAGCAAGTCAGAAAATGGCAGACAGAGGCAAACATTTTGTCCGCCTTTGTTACCCTTTGTTACTTAGATGGCTACGGGCCTGACTGGGCAATTTCCTTTATTCAATCATCGCTGCCACCTTCCTTATCATAAAAGAGACTACCAAATTCCTCTTGCGCCTTTCATTTTGATTTCCAGTGCTCAGCAAACATTTGAGAATTCGTAACCAGTTTTGGTGGAATGATGTTATTTTTTTCTTACAGAAAAATATCCCATACCAGTATCGTTCCCTATCTTATAGTAGAACAAGGGCCTACCATCCTACGTTTAAGCACAACGTATTAAGAACTTCTGAGCTTTGACGTTTAATTTTTGTACCGTATAACTAAACGCCAAAGCTAAGAAGTTCTTAATACGTGCTGCTTCAACAGACAACCTTTGGTACAGAAGACAGAAGAAGATAGTGGAAATAATAAGAGGAAAGGGCAGGTGAACTATTCTGAATAGTTTAGTAAAAGAAATAATATATAATTATATAGATTATAATATTATAATCATAATTCTACATTAACTACTATACATCCATGAATATGTATTATAATAACGCAATAGTTATATATAATTAGGTTATAGTTCACTTATCCTATTAAAGTTTTAGGTTATGATATAGATTAAATATCCCGCTATATTCCTGTCTAATGATAATCTAGTCTGGGGCCCAACCATGAGCTCTTATTGCAATGTTAGTTCAGCTGTGTGACAGTGACAGACTTATACACGGCATATACATCTTTCTCATAATAAGAGTAAATCTATCATGGCAATAAGGGCCCCTGGTCCATCGATTTCAAGAACGGCCCATAATATGCTTCCAACTCAGGTTTCACACTTCTGAGGTGTAGCCTCGCTTTATTTACCAGGTTGGAATCTTGCATATTCCATGCAAAATGAGCTAACCGTATTTTGTAAAAAAAAAGGAAAAATAAAAATATGAAATATATACCGTCTACGAAATACCAAAGGCAGGTGGAGAGGCAAAAGAGCTTTTATGGAACAACTTCGGCGTACAGTGTCGTACTGAGGGCGTTTACTAGGTATATTTGAGGCGCGGGAATACTCATAGCGAGTTTAACAGTTTTAAAAGTAAACAAATTTTGTCACGAAAATGTTTCAAAGAATCCGTTCAAAAAATATACAGTATTTTTTTGCCGAACCGAAGGTCCTCCTAAAATAACATGAAATGGATATTGTGCATTTTGTAACACTTGAATTATATTCTAACATTCGCTTACTTAAGTATACACAAAATGAGCGCATTACAGCCCTGATTTAAGAGATTGCGTAACGCCATTTTGTGGTGTCAAATGGAATCAAATACTGGATATGCCAATTTCATAAGGTTTTATAAAAATACCCTTCAGAATTAGATGTGTTCTCATGGTACGAGAAATTTCAACTTTGTCAAGCTAAATGTTTCAAGAATAAAATTTTAATCTGTACATTGCACGTATCCTTAATGTATATACTTTCCTGTCCAATAATCACGTAGATTTTGATTTCATAAATACGTTATCTAACAATCAAACAATGGAACCATGTTCCTATTATGAAAAATGTTCCTCTCTTCAACTCAAAGACACTCACCAACGTCAAACAAATATATTACCTCCTCAAAACTAAAAAAAGTAAATGAAAGGCATTCATTACCCACCGCCCCAACCGGGAACCCGCAACAAAGAAACAGACTGAAAAAAACTACAGTACCGGCGCAAAACGTCGAGGACAAACATCGTCGCCTTCCGCCGATCTCCGTAGATATGCAAAGCATCGTTCTTTGTAACATGATCTTATTGTGTTCGCGAATCCCTCGCGCCGGCCTGAATACGAAACAACTTATGTCGATTTAGAAATTTATTAGGCGAATGTGATATTTTTATGCGAGACGCGGAGACGGCACGTGCATCGCCCGATGCATTCTGGCTTTGCATTCTCCAACGTTATACCATCTGTTGGATTGGCTGAGTTGCTTTATTTACATAAAAATGTTTTAGAGTTACCTTCTTTTCGAAATTACTATTTTACGTTCTCGTTGATGCTACTCAGAACCATTCAAACCGTCGCAATGCGGTATGTGGCACTCGTCAGATAGTGTCTCGAAATTATAAGAGCATTCATTATTGGGTTTCTCTAACCGTCACTACCCACTAGCAGCCCAGAGTCTTGTTTCAATAGACTCGATTCCTATTACGTGGGACTTAAACATATCGGTCGAAATGTGGGTGTGAATACACCTTTGTCTACTGGGAGTACATGCGTGAGCATAATATGTATCAAAATAGATAGATAGACAACTATTTCTATAAAAATAATCATACAAAATATCATTAAAATGTATGCATCTTATAATCCTACATAATCAGAAACTTTATACCTAGAGGCATACCGCAAATAATACCGTAATCCAATGGATTGGATGTCATGCGTCTTGGGGGCAGTTCCACATCATCGGACCCACAGACGATCCGAAACTCATTCGCATGTCAATCGTCCGAACCCTCAGTGACAATGACAAGTCGAAGATTGCAACCGTTGCAAATCCCCGGACTCCGTACAGAAATTGATCGGAGTAATTTGCCCGCGTTCGGACTGCCACAGCACGGCGATTCGTCTCTTGTTTGGTACAAGTCTCAAGCGAAATCTATAATTCACACACCGCACAGATAAATAAAATTGAAATGTCTGTTTGTAATTCCATATTAACAGCTTTTCACAGGGAGCATAATATGAAAGTATATACAGTAATTAGATAACAGTCTGTCTCTCTGTCTGTCTGTTTGTTCCAGCTAATCTCTGAAATGGCAGCTTTTAACGGGACTGGCATGTAGCTGTGTCAGTTTTTATTTAAATGCATACTTTGAAACAATAAAAGCTATTTTGAAACTTGTTTTCAGTCTGTCTATTTGTTCGGATATATTAAAGAAAAATAAGTTCAGAGGCTCGGCCAACAAAGTTTAGCAGTCAGACAGGCAAACTTATATAATGTATATTATATAGACCCACAAGATAGCGCCACATGTCAATTAAATCGTACAACGATTAGGTTTACTTGAACCTGTAAATGCTCGTCTCATCTGAAAAGTTGGTACTATTTCTATATTTTATAATACAGTACCCTCCGGTTTGTACAGCATAGATTTATATTAATGTTTTGGGTAACAATTTTTTTTTTAAATAAAAGTCTTCTAACTTTCAAAAGTTGTCCAGCTTTCCAAAATCTTCCAGCCGTTTCGGAGATTAGCCGGCAACCAAACCGACAGAAGGAGAAAAATTTTAAAAATTGTTTTTATGTCAGTACCGTATATACTTTCATCTTATCTTATCTTATATCTTTAAAAGAGCAATTCTTGTATATATATAATCGGAATCTCGGAAACGGCTCCAACGATTTTCATAAAATTTTGCAGAATTTTGCAGGGTTTCAGGGGCAAAAAATAGATCTAGCTAGTTTTCATTTATGGAAAACATCGTTTTGACCATGTTTTCAGGCACTGAAAAACTCATAAAATATCAATACAATGCGACAGCAAATTTTGCCGACATATGTCAAGTTATGGTAGCTCAAAGGTGAGGCTTCCAGCTTACGGGGCGATAATGAAACTAGAGTACCCCGGTTCGACGTTCACCGGAAATTTTTTTTAGTCGATCACAGCTCGGTCAACCTGATATTAAGCATTAAGAGAAGCATTAACAATTTAATTTTTCTGTATAGGGGTATATATGTATATATTCACAATGATTTGGGACTCTCCGCCCCTTTCATGAACTTACACCGCGCATCTTTCAGAATACAATTGCCAATGATCCATAAAACACATTATTCAAACAAGATACTGAATCGTCACACGTCTGCCGAATAAAAATGTACCAATTTCTTGGTACATTACGAACAATTGAGAACAGAAAAGATTGAAACTGTCCCAAAGTAAGTGTCTTGCGAAATGGGGAAATTTCAAATTTGTCGTCGTGGTTAGTATACCTGACTGTTACGCTAGGTGGCGGGTTCGATTCGAAAAAATATTATGTCACAAACATATTCTCTCTCATTACAAAATATCATCTGAGATAATCCATGGTTACTTTACTGGATTTCGAACTTGCATTGCTTGTAAAACAGCGCCTATTCAAACCACTAGACCACCGCAGCTATTTGATAACTATCTGTGCCTAGCGGTTTCACCCGCGTGGTTCGAGGAAACCTAATATTTTTTTAATTAATGTTAGTCTAAGTTACTCCTAGTAACATTAGCTAGTGCAGTTGAAATCAGTCCAGCAGTTTCGGAAATTAACTGGAACAAACAGACAGACAGACAGAGGCAAATTTAACATTAGTTTTTTCTATGTCAGTACCGTGTACACTTTCATATGCATTTAGTGAAATGGTGTAATTTTGGAATTACAAACACGTCTATTTTATTTATCTATATAGATATAGATGTATAGATTGATTGATGAACAAAAACTATTTGTACTTAGAAACAATTGTGCTTATTCTAAATTCCGCGTATTCCCTTGTGACTTTACCTGTAAATGAAACACACAATAGCCGTAATGGCCTTGAGGTTTGAGCAGTTTCCTGGTACGCAAGCGACGCAAGTTCGCATCCCGACGGGGCCTGTACCAATGAGTTTTTCTAAAGAACTTTTTGTGATTTCACACCACGTGCGGTTCGGTGAAAAGTGTGTGTTGTTATATCTACCTCTGCCTACCCCTTCGGGGAATACAGGCGTGAGAATATGAAACACACAACTACAGACTCGCAAAAAATAAATTCAATGAAAACTTGCAAGGAGAAGCAATTTAAAACTTTTTTCAATCTTCAATCCTCCAGTCGGTATTAAACGTCGCATTATGTGATGGGAGAATAGGAGCTCTACCGTCAATTTTACGGCAGATTTCTTACGATTCAGTGAAAAGCGTCTGTGGCCTCGTCTCGTAGGTAGACGACATTTTTTTGCAGTTTTTATTTTACCGTTAAGATATGCATTCTTTTTGTATTCGGTTTGACTACATTTACTACTTATAAAGTTTGCTTTGTGAGTTTGTTGCGCATAGACTCGATTTAATGAGGTATTTTTGTAACATCCGTTATTAAACAGTTAGACACAAAATCCAAAAAAATAATTACCATCACGTTATGCCCTGCAGTTTCAACCGCGAAGATTGATTACTAAATGTTTTTTTTTCCCGTCCCGTTAAAATCGGTCCAGCCGTTTCAGAGATCATATTTTATACAATTTTATAACCATAAACTTGGACTTCCGCAGTTGCTATTGCGCATATCATTCGATCAGCGAAGTTAAGCAACCCTAACCCTAGCCAGTAATTGGATGGGTGATCGCCCGAGTTCTCTCCGTGTCTCGGAGAGCAAGTTGAGCCGTCGGTCCCGGTTGCAAATTTATCACCTTTAGCCATCGTTACAGGCCTAAAAAAATGTCTAACCACTGGTTTAACCTAGATCACAGATTTTCCTCGTTAAAGAGGTTGCGAAGGTCAGATGGCAGTCGCTTCGTATAAAAATCAGGTGATCTGCCACATCGGGTTGAATCAAGTGCCGACCCCAACAATGTATGGGATAAGGAGATTATGAAACATGACAAGGTAACACCTGATTCTATTCAATATATAATATGAAACTGCTTTGTACATGTTATCATCAACTTCATTAATAATAAGAAACTATTATTCCACAAGAAATATCTAACAGGATCCAATATAAGTATACCTCTGAACACCTTACGGAAATAACAAGCGAGATTAATTAATGCCGAGCCAAGATATTACGGAAAGCCCCGTTTTATCATGAAAGATACAAACCAGGGGTCGGTAATCCCTCTCCCAACAGATACCGATACGATATACGTACTGACTGAGACTTAAAGGTAGTGGAGATGACTGGAGGATTAGTATGAATAAATGAAACATTATTCCCAGTACCAAGAACACATTACGTCATAAATTAAATTTATTTGGTACTTTGTTTTCGATACTCGAGTCTATGTGTAATTTCAAATAAACAACTTTTCACTAAACGCATAGAAAAGTATATACCCACAGTACGAACAATAAAAAAAACAATACATACATATGCTCACGCCTGTATTCCACGAAGGGGTAGGCAGAGGTGTTGTAATCACAACACCCACTTTTCACCGAAGATGATTATGTGCCAACGTGACAGATGGTGAGTCCATCGCCGTATCAGACACTTTACATACGTCATTGAATTACTTCTCAGAAATAAGCAGGTTTCTTCACGATGTTTTCCTTCACCGTAAAGCCTCATTGGTAGAGGCCCCGCTGGGATTCGAACTTGCGTCACTTGCGTAGCAGGACACTGCTCAAACCTCAAGGTCACCACGGCTCTTCAAGCTACTCTTTAAGCTCTCAAAATTAAGCTACCCATGAATTTTTAACATACTAAGGCGACAAACAAGCGTGCAGTCCGCCTGATGGTAAGCGGTTACTGCAGCCTATGAATGCTTCAATAACATCAGTTCAGGGGCCTTACCATGACCTCTTATTGCCATGATAGTTTTACTCTTACTTACTATAAGACAGAAGTACGTGATGTATATACATATGTCACTGTCACACAGCTGAACTTTCATTGCAATAAGAGCTCAAGTCTGGGCCCCAGTTATCACTCGCGCGTTGCCTACCTTATAATGAGATGCTTTGTAAAAGTTGGTTCACCTTGTAATTTTGTGCTCGAGCTTGTGTGAAGATAATGTTCTTTAGATTTGTTTTAGACCATGTTTTGTATGAAAGCCACACCTAGTAATATAGATCTTTGAGTTTCCAACAATGCTCTGGAATACAGTATCAATTCCCAATCTGGAAGAGTCCTAAAAGGCACGTTGGTTGCTGTAGGCGCAACATCCAGCGGTTTGGTATCCTCGCCACCCCTATCAAACGCTCGTTTGCACAAAGTATAGACTCGAAGTACGTCTCGAATGGTCGGGAACGCCGGGGGAAACGGCGCTCGGAACACTTTTTCCTTATTTCCGTACGAATAAAGAGAACTTCATGACTTTTGTTATATCGCATAGCTACCTACTCGGATCGGTTCGAGGCAAATTTTCTAAAACCCTTTGTTGGCACTGGGCGCTTTATAAACGTCGTGTTGAATCTATAATGGGGTGTTTCTTGGTATTGGAAACCGTTTTGGGTTGTGATAACTATTACGGCCGGATGGTATCGGTTATTGCTTACATGCTTATACGGGTTTAGGGCGAAGTCTCAAGGATTTTATTAATCCTCTATATTGGTTCAGAAGATCGCGAATGATACTATAGCGATTCCACCTATACAATGAACCCAATTACCAATTTTAGTGTCTTTCTGTCCATCTATACTGATTTTGCAGTAATCTGGTAATGGATGGCTTTAGTAGGAAGAAAAAATAATGAATGGAAAAATAATTATTCCCGCATAGCCTTAGTGAGAAAATTGCGGCACCTATCACGTTCGCACTAAATCATCTTCGGTGAACAGTGGGCGTTTTTTACAACATGTCTTCAACTCTTTGGAGACCTTACAGGAATGGCGTAAGCATGTTTATTTATTAATTTACAAAGATAAAGACTAACAAGTAATAACATATAGCCACTTACTTACTTAATTTGGCGGACAAACTTGCGCGAAGAAGCTAGTTCATTTTATGATACGTATAATGCGCGAAGTTATGTGTTGATACTTTTTTGAAGGCATGTGGTTGAATGCCAAAGATGACGGATGAACATATTTTGAGCCAAACCATATCAAGTGTCAAGTGGTGAAGTTTGCAAATTAATAAACGTACTACTTACTGCCCGCGAATGCGTTCGTTACTTTGGACTAACGCTGTTTCGTTGACGCTGTAGTAACATGCTCACGCTATCCCAGAAGGGTCCCCGAAAGGGTAAGCAGAGGTGAAACAACACCCACATTTCATCGAATAAGTGCCAACGTGACAGAGGGTGGCCATCGCAGGTTTCTTCACGATGTTTTGCTTCACCGTAGTAAAGCACATGGTGTGAAATCGCTGCATATAAGTTTTTAGAAATACTCATTGGTACAGGCCCCACTGGGATTCGAACTTGCGTCGCTTGCGTAGCAGGCGACTGCTCAAAACCACTGCGACCACGGCTATTGTACGCTGTAATATTTTTACAAATTGGATGAGTAGGTCCTGAGATTAGCACGTTTAAGCAAATAAACTCTCCAGTATAGATATGTATATATAGATAATGATTCTTAGGGTACTGGATACGTGATGATACACATAGATTCTAGTAACCGGTTATCATCCTTATTTTCCATCTTTTTATTAGTTTTGTTAATATCTTAGATGGTACATATACGCCCTCTTTTAACACCTTACGTATAGAACATAATGGTATGTTATTATTGTTAAGGCTTTAAATTATATTGAGCGACTCGAGGTAGCGCCGTAAAATTGCTTCGGATCACGCATGGAATGAGAAAGGGGTTACTTCTGATATTACGAGATTATAGACAAGAAATGTATGAGGAACATGTCTAGGTAATACATGAAATATGATTAATTATCGCTGTGATAATGTATTATCTATACAGATAAATATAATTGAATTGTCTATTTGTAATTCAAAAAAACAGCCACTCACTTTATTCATATGAAATAATATATGCTACCGAATCTAAATAACAAATTTTCATATTTTTTTATCTGTCTGTCTGTGGGTTTGTTCCGGGTAATCTCTGAAACTGGTGGACCGTTTTTAACAGGATTTTCACTGGCAGATAGTTAATGTTACAAGGAGTATCTTAGTCTACATTTATTAAAAAAAACATTTAGGGTTACGCGGAAATGAAATTAAATCTACGCGGGTGAAACCGCAGGACACAGCTAGTATAGAACTATAAGTCAACTAAGATAAATATTATGATGCATTTATAAAATGATATGCAAAATCACTTGCATAAAAATAAAAAAATAATTATGTACACACAATACATCTATTATAATTATTATCAGTACTCATATCCCTAGCCTTATTCCATACATTGTTCGGGTCGGCACTTGATTCAACTCGATTTGGCTGATTACCTTATTTTTATACGAAGCGACTGCCATCTGACCTTACGATGGTACCCTTTTACGAGGTTAAACCATAATTATTATAATAACTAAACCAAGAAAATTAACTCACATTTATATAATGACGTTTCAAAAATATTGATACAATAATTATATAAATTTCCCCAAAATGTTTACCCAACTTCAATTTTGTCCCATATTCATAATATGCTTCATCTCCTGCCATTAACCTATTTTATTTGGGATGTTATTTACTGAAATGTTTTTCTCATAATTACTTACTTAATTACTATTAATAGTATTTTTCAGAAAGGTCAAATTCGGAGCACTCGTAACCGAAGAAAGTGTATGAAGAGATGCATAAATGTGGATGTAGCGAAAGAAGTATGTAAGGATCGTAGCATGTGGCATACGGTGGTCTCTGCCTACCCCCATTGGGATACAGGCGTGAGCATTTGTATGTATGTATCTACTTACTTAATAATAGTTTCTAAATATTTTATAATTTTTTTGATAACATAATAATAGTTTTATCCTCTTCAGACAGGAGTCCTCTTTACGGAGCAAAAAACCTTATTAAAACATGAAAAAATATATAAATGTATATTAATATTTTGACAGCGAGGACGGAACCTTAACAATGAATAAATGTTCAGTACAATTTGAACGACCTTAGAATTGTGCGGCGTGTGCGGAGGTACTTATAAAAGGATTATGCCTTTGTAGGGCGAACGGGAGGAGTGACCTTGTATCGACGCGCCTTCAGACGCAATGCAGATTCCATACATACCTACTTGCCACGTGAGCTTTACTCGTATTGTATTTTATAATAATACTAGACTTGCCCAGCGAACTTTTTATTGCCATATTTTTGTTGTGGTGGATCACCCTTTTCATTTAGTGGTATACAATAGGTGTTGGCTGATTCCCGGACCGATAATAACACAAAATTTCATACAAATCGGTCCTGCCGTTCCAGAGGAGTTTGATAACAGATGCGGCACGAGAATTTTATGTATCTTTAATAATGCCTATAATCCACCCACTTTTAGCCGAAGAATATTAAGTGCCAACGTGACAGATAGTGAGATTATTGCCGTCTCAGGCACTATACTAGACAGGTCTTTTGAATTCCTTCTCAAACATTATGCAGGTTTCTTCACGATGTTTTCCTTCACCATAAAGCACGTGGTGTGAAACACTGCAAGTAAGTTGTGGGTGTTGTTGTTACAAAACCTCTGCTTACTCCTTCGAGGACCCTTCTGGGATGGCGTGAGCATAAATTTTTTTTAGAAAACCTAATTGGTGTAAACCGCTGGGATTCGACCTTGCGTCGCTTGTATTTGAACTGCTAAACTCTAGCTGTAGTTTTAAATAATTGGGAGGCCCCTCGGTTTCACCCGCATAGACTTTATTCTGTTATACCACGATTTTTGTCAGGTTCCACGGGAACGGGATAAAGTATCCTATGTCCTTCTCCTGGTTCTAAGCTACCTCCCCAGCAATTTTCAGCCAAATCGGTTGATCCATTCTTGAGTTATAAATAGTGTAACTAACACAACTTTCTTTTATATATATAGATGTCGATAGTCTCAGACCTGCTAAAGCTCTAAACTTCATCCCTCTTAAGTCCATCCCATTATTTTAAGTCTTAGCCAAAGTCGTTAAAGTCAAATATTCTACAGCTTAATCGCGGACCACTTGATGAGATACCTAATGTAGTTGCTATCGATAGCTGGATTAGCCGACGACAAATTGTTCTAGCAGCGGACAGGTAATTGATTCTGAGCACCTTCGCTGGCCTGCAGTTAATTTTACCTTTAGACTTTATTTTAAATATTTTAACGGTAAATTACGTTGGCATTAAGGTTTTTGCTTCATAGCAGAAGTCGTGAGAAAATGTTGTTGGCGTGCAAGTCCACGTAAGCGTCAAAGAAAGCGTAGGCAGAGGAGTTAGGCACTTTCTTTTTACCGAAAACGATAAGACGATAATCTCACGCCTGTATTCCCCGAAGGGGTAGGCAGAGGTGTTCTAATAACAACACCCACTTTTTGTCGAAGATGATTAAGTGTCAACGTGACTGACGGTGAGTCACGATATTCATGGTCAGCATCAATGCACTGAATTTATTTCGAAAACTCCTTAGCATAAATGGTATTGGAACAAGGAGGGGACCATTCATACCAATCGGACCAAAGCTCATGAATTATTGAAGAATACGATAGAACTATCAAAGGAATTTTCATTTATGTAAATAAACCATCGAACATATTTTCCGTGAAAAATTGTAAATCTTTTCGCCTCGGTTTAATAGGTTACGGCAGAATAACTCATTCTCATGCGACTAGAAATCACTTTTATTTATGAACTAGGGTACGATCTACTACTTTCATTGGCGCTTGTATAAAGTTAATTAAATCCTTATGATGATCAAAATATTGTCATCTTTACACAAGTAGCTATTGTGTTTAAATTATTTGACGATTTCTAAAAATTAAACCTAGCTAGATCGATGTATCGGCCCCAAATCCCCCTGCGTAATAAATTTCATGAAATCGTTGAAGCCGTTTTCCAGATATATCTATAGGTATTAGATACATTAAGAATAAATAAATATGTCTAAACAAAAAATATAATAAAAAAATCTAAAAATATGCTAATATGCTAATATGCTAAGCTGTCCCGGAAGGGGTAAGCAGAGGTGTTTGTTACAACACCCACATTTCACCGAATATAATTAAATGCTAAATTTGAATTACTTCTCAGACACGTGCAGGTTTCCTCATGATGTTTTCCTTCACCGTAAAGCACGTGGTGTGAAATCACTGTACTTTTTTAGAAAAACTCATTGGTACAGGCCCCGCTGGGATTGGAACTTGCTTGCGTAGAAGGCCACAGCCACAGTTCAAACCACAAGGCCACCACGGCATTTGAAATCTGCTACATGAAAACAGGTTATACTTTAAATATATCCAGACTAGTAGTACTGAATCACATGAATGAGGATAGGCTATTCTCAGACACTCAAACCCACTCAAATCCTAGATTTCACAGCAAATCCAACCCATTCATCTTATATCTTGTAATGTTATTCCGAACAAATGCACTACATTAAGACTTTCAAAGAAGCATTCGTTATATCTTCTTGGCTATCGGCCATTGCAAACTCGACATCGAATATAACCACTATCATTATGTTCCGCCTATTGAGCCTTGTATGAGGTCACCAGAGTCTACGAAACGGTTTCTAACATTGGTATATGATATGACACTTTTAGATGTCTATACCGATATGGCAAGCATAAGGTCCTTCAACATTGGATACATTGCACGTATTATAAAATACTAGCTTAATGTAGCCGTGGTAGTCGGGGTTTGAATAGTCGCCTGTTATGCAAGCGACTCAAGTTCGAATCCCAGCGGGCCCGTACCAATGAGTTTTTCTAAAAAACGTATGTTTAGTGATTTCACACCAAGTGCTTTACGGTGAAGAAAAGTGACGGTGAATATGCAGGATTCCTCACTCGTGAGGAAACCTGCATATTTCTGAGAAGTAATTAAAAGACGTATGTATAGTGCCTGCGACGGCGATAGACTCACCATCTGTCACGTTGGCACTTAATCAAATTCGGTGAAAAGTGGGTGTTGTGATAAAAACACCTCTGCCTACCCCTACGGGGAATACAGGCGTGAGCATATGTATGTAGTTTAATGTACTTAAATTGTAAATGCTCCAACTATTACGTATATAGTCGGGGCCTTTACCAATGAGGTTTTCCAAAAAAACTTATGCACAGTGATTTCACACCATGTGCTTTACGGTGAAAGAAAACATCGTGAGGAAACCTGCATATGTCTGAGAATTAATTCAAAGACGTATGTATAGTGCCTGAGACGGTGATGGACTCACCCTCTGTCTCGATGGCACTTGATCATATTCGGTCACATGTGGGTGCTGTTACAACACGTCTGCTTACCCCTTCGGGGACCCTTCTGGGATGGCGTGAGCACATTTATTTTATTTATTTCCAACTATTACGGAATAACACAACATTCATAATAACAAAAGTTCACCCTGAACCTTAAACAAAATGAATTCTCAAGTATTGTAAAGGTTTACCTGTCAAGTTTTTTAATTTCGCCAAACGCTAATAAGTTACTCCTTGTGTACCAGCTATCTGCCAGAGAAAGTCCAGATACTATCGGTCCAACTCCTTAGCTTAGCCCGAACAAACAGACAGAGCATTATAGTTAAATTTGATTTGATATTTTCGTAGCATAAACTTGGATAAAGAGTATTTAGTGGAAAGCTGTTAATTTGAATTTACTTATGCCCCTGCGGTTGCACTCGTGTAGACTTTATGGCTTTAAATAGGATTAGTCTAAGTTGCTCATAGTAGCATGAGCTATCTGCCAATGAAATTCCCGTTAATATCTGTCTAGCCATTTTAGAGTTTTTTTTAATTGTTTGTAAATTAAAGTACCCTACATACATATTTTCACAAGCATTAAGTGAAAAGCTGGTATTTTGGAATTAGGAATAGACACTTCAATGTTATTTATCTCTAAAGATTATTGTTAGAAGACTCATGTATCGAAGTAGATAAGTTCTAAAATACAATCTCATAAGCATTGAGAATCGTGTCGGTACTGTTTTGATCTATTCTGGATGTAGAACTAGAACAGGCACTTGAAGATACGATGAAATTGATGTATTAATATTATTGATGGTGATCTGTTGGAGTATTCAGTCGTAAAATTGTATCTACTCAGGTTATATGCGTTTCTTCTGCTGGAGAAATAAATCGTTTAGTTTAAAAATAATTGAAATAAACAACTAGGAAAGCGCCTCTACTCTGAGTAAAGTCGCGTTATACTCTGTCCACCTAACTATCGGAAAAGATTTGAAAAAAAAAACAGCCCTGTGGTAATGTCATGTCATAGTTTGTGACAGACTCACGAAAGTTCAAAGCACCAAACTTTTTATTAACTCTTAACAGAAGGGTGCCAGAAGGGCCCCAGAAGGGTCCTCGAAGGGATAAGCAGAGGTGTTGTAACAACAACAACACTAACATGTCACCGAATATGCTTAAATGCCAACGTCCATCGTCGTCTCAAGCACCATACATACGTCTTTGAATTACTTCTCAGACGTATGTCGTTTTCCACACGATGTTTTCCTTCACCGTAAAGCAGGTGTGAAGTCACTGCACATAAGTTTATTTAGAGAAACTCATTGGTACAGGCCCCGCCGGGGTCGAAACCGCAGAGGCCACTACAGTTCTTTTGTAAATTATCTGCTTGACAAAATTATACAGAATTTAATCTGAACGAGACTCAATGAACAGATTATGATTTGAATAAAAAAAAATTGTTGAGTAAAGGCAAAGGGCCACTTGCTAGTGGATTTGGCAGTCGCCTAAGTAAACTCGTAGGATGAAACAATTTGCGCTCCCTAATCAAATAAATGTACGAGGAAAATTTAAAATTTCTAAGCGCCAAATTTGCATAACGACCTCGGTTGTAACAACTCAATCTAGGCTGTTTACAGTACTCGCTTTATAAAGAAGCTGTGTTGACTTAGCGTATGTCGACCACGCTTCCTTGGTGCTCTGTTTTGCTTTGATTTGGAACTGATATGAATTCTTCCCTTAATTCTGGTGTAAGTTTGATATTTTTATCAATCTATACCTACTATTTCTGCTATAAAATACTAGCTTAATGTACTTAAATTATAAATGCTCCAACTATTACGTATATAGTCGGGGCCTCTACCAATGAGGTTATCCAAAAAAAATGTATGTACAGTGATTTCACACCACGTGCTTTACGGTGAAGGAAAACATCGTGAGGAAACCTACATATTTCTGAGAAGTAATTCAATGACGTATGTAAAGTGTCTGAGACGGCGATGGACTCACCATCTATCACGTTGGCACTTAATCATGTTCGGTGAAAAGTGGGTGTTGTTATTACAACACCTCTGCCTACCCCTTCGGGGAATACAGGCGTGAGCATATGGTAATACATCAAAAAATGTGTTTGTATGTTCAGACTAATCTCCGAAACGGCTGGACCGATTTTAGCGAGACTTTCTCTGCAAGATTTCAAGGAGTAACTAACTTCTAAATTAACTAGAGATCCGCGAAGCAAAGCCAGTCACAAAATTAAGTCTAAAGGAGTGATATCGCGGGGTACTTTATAATAAATTTCATCACGTCGCTGTGGTATTTCAGTAAGCAATGTTAAAAAGAAAAGTTATTAAAGAAATGATTAACGCAAAATAAACATTTAGCATAAAAAAGTTTCTTCAAACATTTATTGCTTCCATTGAATCACATCTCTTATCACGAAAACACATTTTAAACACATTTTTTAAATTCTTAAAAAATGGTCAAGATAAATACGAACACGAGGCGGGACTTGAACCTGCAAGTCGTGCCCTTCCAACTGAATTACTCGTTGTTCGTATTTCTCTTGACCATTTATAAGAATTTAGAATGTCAACATGTGTGTTATGCAAAAACAATCTAATATTCACATTTTTTAGGATTAAAATTGAATACACACCAGTTTTATAATCCAAAAGATACTGATGTGAATTTCAACCAAACCTAATGCAATTTCGTGAGCCCATTAAAATCCCTGCATTTAGCCAGGGCTGGATGGATTTGAATGAAACTTTGCATATGCATATAACATCCAGGATAAGGACATGCCAGCAATAAATAATCCTGAAATTCTGTCAACTTGGCTGAAATATACGACATGGGACAACGTTGGGGGAAATTTTAATAACAAGCGTAAGAAATAATAAATGGTTCGGGTACTTTATCTATGTATATTCCGCGATGTTACAAAAGTTGGTTACTTTCATACATACATACATATTATACTCATTATTATACTCACGCCTGCATTCCCTGAAGGGGTAGGATGAGGTGGTCTAATAACAACACCCACTTTTCACCGAATATGATTAAATGCCAACGTGACAGATGGTGAGTCTATCGCCGTCTCAGGTATTATACCTTCACCGTAAAGCACGGGTCACACCCCGCACACCATCACCGCACATAGCTTTGTAGAAAGGTACAAGCCGCTGGGATTCGAAATTGCGTCGCTAGCGTAGCAGGCGACTGCTCAACCCCACGGCCATCACGGATCATTGGTATCTTCCAAAATTTTTGGTTTATTTTAAAAGATATATTATAGACAAAAAAACTAAATGAACCCCACTCTGTACATCACTCCGGTTAACTAAATTAAATTATTTAACTGAGGCTCTTCGTTGTCTCAACTCTGCAGAGACTTCCGTAATATTAATTATTACATAAATTCGTAGAATAGTATCTATTCTATTCTATACAGATAAATTGAAGTGTCTGTTTGTAATTTCACAATAATAGTTTTTTTTGCTAAATGCATGTTAGTCGTTACAGGTCGGATGCCTAAAATAGTCCAACAACTGGTTTATCCCAGATCACAGATTTTCCTCGTTAAAAGGGTTGCGAAGGTCAGATGGCAGTCGCTTCGTATAAGAATGAAGTGATCAGCCACATCGGGTTGAATCATGGGATAAGGCCAGGGAGATGATGATTACCGGCTGTAGTTATAGTTATAAGATCTACGCATGCATACGAGAGTGTCGCTCAAGAGTAACTATCGACATTTGTGCATTGGAACATTGTCCATGAGCTTACGTTTCTTAAATTATTTATTTTGTATTCTTGAAATTGTGTAATATTTTTGAAAAGAGTAATTACTGAGTTTCTTGCCAGGTTCTTCTCAGTAAAAGCAACCTTCCGAACCTGTCATGTATAATCCTGTATAATTATGTCATTCTGACGATTTGAAAGTACTTTGTAAAAAGTCTAATCGAATAAAGAGACTTTGACTTTGACATTTTCCTGACGTGACCCGAGATACAAACGCTTTATCAGTGTAGCTGGCCTTGTGTTACCTTTTGGTGACGGTACCGACAGGGCTTCAGGTGAAATTTAGTTAATTTACTGTCCCCGCTGAGTTAAGCCCGACTTTTGTAACTCGTAAAGAGAAAGTTGTTGTTCCAACAAAGTTACTCAGACGTAGGGCTCGTAACAACATTAGGTACCAAATTAAAAGATTTTTCGTTAGCTTTGAGTTAGTAGCCGGCTTTGGATGTGTGGCTACTAATTGTTCTCATATAACACATTTGTTACTCACGTCTGACTCACGCGCTCGTGACCTAGTTGTAAGAATCTAGACTGGTTATTATTTATTTATTTAATTTGGACTTCCAACAAGGAAAACATAATTACAAGCTTCGAACTAATTATACAAAAAGGTTTCAATATATATGTTTCTTCAATTATAGGATATCACAGCATGCATTACTTAACATAAAGATATTGTTTTCTACATTTAAAATGCAATCTGAAAAGTGGGTGTTGTAATAACAACACCTCTGCCTACCCCTTCGGGGAATACAGGCGTGAGCATATGTAAATCCAATCTACATTCTGTGGTTCTGGTGGTCAGTTTAGCAATAATACCATTTTTAATTTATTCATTTTTAATTATTGTAGTCATCGACTGACTGAATTAATAGTTTACCATCAAGTAGGTTTTGCTGTATAGCGGAGTGTCCGTTTATCCGTCACATACGGTTAAATATAGGTTTATAACGATACTTCGTTCTGTCCTACTGGACAGACTGTGTAGTAACGGACTGCCCATTGTTATGCAAATCATTATATTATAGCTGTGCCCCGCGGATTTACGTAGTAGAGTTAATTTCATGGGTGACCCACGGAACCCTATTGTTTTTATTTTTTATTCGTAGTCTATGTTACTCCTTGTAATATTAGCTAACTGGTAGTAAAAGTCCCGTTAAAATCAGCTGTTTCAGATATAAGCCGGAACAAAATTTAATTTTTTTTTTTTCTACATCAATACCGTGTATACTTACATATGCATTAAGTGAAAAGCTGTTATATTGGAATTAAACACAGACACTTCAATTTTATTTATCTGTATAGATATAAATGTTTAGATGTCAGTTGATGACAGAAATTTATAAGTTCAATATCAGAGTTTTGGTATGGTGGCAAATAATCATAGAGAAGCTACTTACTACAGAGTATAAACTTGGTATTTATTATTTTCGATACATTTTTGGTCAATTTTCAATGATACTTTGATCAAAATACCCAATTTCGTAAATGGACAGTATTAAAAAAAACTGCCAACACAAATTTAACATCAAGGAGAAGAAAGTTTGCAACCATAACCTCATTAGTATACAGAAATAATAAAAAACTCCATTGATTCCAAAACCAAATGCCAACGAACAATGGAAAGTAAACAAACTTTAACTTGAAAAACTTACTCGACTCGACTCGCTTCATAAAACTCGCACGAAAAAAGATGAGTTTCTTTCGTAGCAACACCGCTCTCAGTGGAGTTATTACCTCTTGCGAAGTTCCCTTCGGTTTTTAAGTTTAAATAATTCCGTACACCACTTTAAGTAAACACACTCTGTGGTATAAAGTTAGAAAACTTTAGGAATGAACTTTTGGATTATATGAAATACTAGCGGACGTCACGCAGTTTCACCCGCGTAGTTCTCGTTCCCGTGGTAGTACGGTGATACAATATATCCTTTATTAATTTGTGATAATGTATCGTTCCAATGGTGCAAGAAATCGGTCCACTCACATTACGAATGACTCTGCAATAGTGTTTATCTATGCAGATAAATAAAACTGAAGTGTCTGTTTGTAATTCCAAAATTACACATATTGACTAATTTAATATGAAAGTATACACGGTACTGACATAGAAAAACCATTTTTTTCTCTCTCTGTCTGTCTGTCGGTCTGCTTGTTCCGGCCAATCTCTGAAATGGCTGGACCGATTAGGCCGGGACTTTCAGAGACTGAGGGGTATCTCATGTTGCAAGGAGTAACTTAGGCTACTATTAATTAAAAAGAAATATTCGGGTTCTGCGGGCCACCTATAAAATTAAGTCTACATGGGTGAAATCGCAGGGCACGGTGTGTAAATAATAAAAACCACAAGAAGAATTATCATCAATTCAAATAAAATTAGATATCACTCAACGAAATACACTAAAAAGAGATATATACATACGTAATACCTAATGCCTTGAGTTTAACTACCATACCAATCGCGCCTCGTTCCAATGTAAGTGGGCACCCATTTGCTTTCTATATCGTGCTGGGCTAACACATAGGTATTTTGTAAAAAAAAATCCACAACGTAAGTGAGAGCAGACCTGCATATGTCTGAGAAGTAATTCAAAGACGTATGTATAGTGCCTGAGACGGCGATGGACTCACCCTCTGTCACGTTGGCACTTAATCATATTATATATGGGTGTTGTTATAACACCTCTGCTTACCCATTGCGGGATGGCGTGAGCATATTTATTTTATTTTAAAATCACATAGCGATAAAGACTAACAATACAAAGGAAACCAGGCAATAAAAACTAATTACAAGTAGAAAACTTGGCCCAGATCGGTGTCTCTCGGGATCGTGCCAAGAAGGCTGGCAGCATTGCCACGTTGAATAGCAATGCTGATTCTCTGAGCGAGAAAAGCCCCAGCCCGCTTGTCACGAGAAGCTTCTACAAGACGACGACCAGAGGGTACTTGAAAATGTTATGTAATTTGAGTCGGCAACACTGCCACTTAGGAACAATCACTCGGCGTAGGTACTGTGGAAAACTGCGCGAACGCTTACCTGTAACAAAAAGAAAATATTTTTAACATTCGGGTTAGAGACGTTGTAATATATGCTCATGTATGTGTTCTTAGACAGGGTAGGCAGAGGCACATTTCGGCAGTTATGTTTAAGTCATCTATACAGATAAATACATTGAAGTGTCAGTTTGTAATTCCAAAATAATAGCTTTTCACTAAATTCATATTCATTTATTGACACATCTGTTAATAGGCTGAAAAAGTAATTTTACAATTATGTAATCACTAATAACAGGTGTGAGACAGCATTCACAAAAAACATTATTGTAAATATATTAAGGTTAGAGTTAAGATGTGCTGTAGTTATATCTTATACCTAATAATGGAATCTAATTTACAAATACTCGATTAGTGAAATTTGTTATAACGAGGTGACAATGATAGACCCGGCTGCAGCAGCTTATGTTTCCACTGTGGGAAACTATCTCTAATGGATATGAAAAAATATACGGTATTGACTTAAAAAAAAATGTTTTCTCTGTCTATTATTCTGTCTGTCTGTTTGTTTTGGATAATCTACTTTTAATTAAAAAAACATATAGGGTTCCTCGGGAATAAGATTAATTCTAGGTATGTAATATGAGGCGAGCTTGTTGCCACTAATCCAGACTCCGGGTTGCTACTGGGAGACATGGAAAACCTAATCTCACTTTTCCCGACCCGGGATCGAACCCAAGACCTTGTGCTGTACAGTAGCGCTTGCAACCATTAAAATAACGAGGCATTCAAAACAAAAATTACTCGAGTTGTGTATATTTCCACTACAATTACTTTACATTAGGCCGCCTTTTAGACAGTGAAAAACAAATACAATTTACGTTCAACGTACAAATAGCATGGTCGCGGCGTTATTATGGCCCGGCCACAATAACGGTGTAATTGAAAACTGAGTGGTTGTTACCACCCGTATGACGTTACGGCATGCTCGCTTTTATGCAACGTGAATATCATGTCCTATATGTAAATTGTGGTACACTTACATTCGTTTGGGGAACTTTGACTATGATTTATTTGGAAAATAAACAATTTCCATACTTCATACATCGTGTTAGGAACCGTTAACATTCTTTCTGTCAGTCTAGTCTGTCATTTGATCACTAAATGATGAGACGTGAAAAATATGTGCCTTAAGTGAATACTTACGGACAACACATTAGTCAGTTTGAAAATTTGTTGTTCAAATATGGAAATGTCGTTTCAAAGAACTGGCTAACTGACGTAGTGTGTGGAACTTTTATAGCATCCATTACTAGTTCTAAAATCTCCACAAAAACGTATTTATTTAACACACAACTCACTCACTCTTAAACGCACTCAAACTCGAAAATATTTTAATGAGAAGTCTAGCGAAGTACTTTCAAATGTCACAATGACTTAATTATACAGGATTATGCATGCTACCGCCAGGTTCAGAAGGTTGTTTTTACTGAGAAGAACTTGTCAAGAAGCTCAGTAGTTAGATTTTTCAAAAATATTATACAATTTAAAAAATACAAAATGAGACACTGTAAGCCCACGAACACAGTTAATTAATATACAGTAAAAGTCAAATAATTCTACTTATATCTAAATGTGTAGCTTGAGATGACCAGCCCCCACAAGCGGCACCTGTTCGCAAGTCCCAAATACAAGTAGATTAGATCTATACGATCCAAGCTATGGATAGATAATAAACTGAGCGTTTTCAGCGAGTGTATAAGCATTCAATTAAAAATTAGAGTTCTTCAAACAAAGAGTCTCTCGAGAGAAAGTGGAGCGAGCTCGGCTCAAATGGTTTTAGTCGCGTTCCCTCTACCACAAAATAAAAAGGTTACAGTAGGGTGGCTTCCCTTCCTACATTGGTCGACAATCAACGTACGTTGAAATAGAAAATGCGATGAAAATACCCATTCTTAGAAACATCAGAAAAAAGAAAAAAACAATTCTTTTTTAGAAGATAACATTTAGAAAAAATGGTGCGAAAGGACGGTTTTTAAGCAATTTATTAAATAACCTTTACAACAGAGAAAGAAATAAAGAGAGAAGATAAAAAGGCAGGTGTAACGATTGAAAATACCAAACAAGTAGTAAATAATGTTTTTTTAAAGGTCTTGGAGAGAGACTTTAGAGCGCGAAGGTGGGTGTGGGTCTTTAAATGTCTCACCCAATAGCCAGGGTCTAAGAATTTGGGTATGGTATCCCCTGCCTGTCGTAAGAGGCGACTAAAAGGGGGGCCGAAGGGCCTGCTGGCAGTGGTCGGGGTGGGAGCTTTGACCAGCGAGCCGCGGGCCCGGGAAGGTGGCAGCCCGATGTAGCTCGCGCTGCCTTGCACAGCGAGGTCTCCAGGGGCGGCCATACAGCTGCCCCGGGGATGTGCCCCGGCAAAGTGTGGGGGGACACCGGTGCGTTCTATCAGAGTACCCGGAGTCCCCCTTGAGCACTGAGGATGGCCACCGGGAGGGTTTTAGTGCGGTAAAAATACCCCGATCTGCCTTTCCCAGGGCGGTCGGGGACCTGTTGAAGGTTTACTCCGTCGTCAATAAAAAAAAAAAATGGGTCTGCGTCTGTTTCCAACAATGTATGAGGAAAGGCCTTCTGTAAGTTGTTATTTTGTGCCTCTACTGGAACAATTAAACCCTTCGCATGGAAAGTTTGTGGGGTACTCCTGCATCCATCTTCTTTGTCTGGAGTGGTCTACTTGAGTGATGAAAGCCTGTGGTCATTCTAAAAACTAGCACGTTTGCCTTTATTATGGCGGACTGTCTCGTATGCCTAGTGGTCACAAACGCAACTGCGGAATACAAAGTCGCAGGTTCGAACCTCGGGTCACGCAATGTGTTATTGGCTTTTTCTCTAGGAACTACAAAGTCTGTCGTGTCGTCGTTCTTTACTACGTCGTACTCTGGGCTAACGATAACTTTAACTGGTGATTAGTCTTAACGTAATCAAATATTGCTTAATATATTCCTTACTAAATGGACTGTATAACATTGAAAGAAGATTTCAAATCGGACCAGTAGTTCCTGAGACTAGCGCGTTGAAACAAACAAACATTATATATTTTTTATTATTAAATATTATGAAGAACAATATCAATAACAATTAATTTCATATAAAATGAATATTATAGTATCAGGTCGTGTGATACCAGGGTGTTTTTTTACAATAATATCTCGTATCTAACAATCGCGCAGAATGGTGGCGTTGACCACCGTCAATACTCAAATCTACATCTGCATTTTGCAGTCCCGTTACAGTCTCCGGCCATTTATGACGACATTTGCCATTATTATAATCCTTGATAATATCTATCTTATCTCTCACAATACTATTATCATCCGCATACTCTATATAATTACATAAAATGTCATTATTGTTAAGAATAAGCTTAGTGTTTATTCATAAGTGATGATGTTATTATAACATCTCTGCCTACACCTTCTCTGAATGCAAGCGTGAGCTTATTTGTGTATACAGAATATATATGAGAGAACAAAATATACTTTTGATGAAAATAAAATAACCAATTATAAATTATAATAGCATACAATTAATTTAGTCTTGTGTCGCTTACAGAACGTACGAGGCGCTTACTTAAAGTACGCTACAAAGTTAGATTTATCTTCATTTCAACTGTCTTGAAGTTAAACTTCATTAATATTTGATTAAGATAACAAACCGGAGCGACATGTGGAAGTGACAACTCAAACGGAACTTAAAAAGAGAAATATTGTTCATCCATTCTTCATTAAAGTTTAAGTACCAACTTCTCAAGAGGAACAGGAATTTATTATTAAAAAAAAACTCTAACTTATTTCGTCTACCCCAGGGTAAAAAGTGAGTGACTCAAGAATGGAGACAAGTGCTATAAATTTCTGTTGGACGACGCTTTCTTGAAATTGTGTTCGTGAAAGTGACTTTTGCCGGCCAATGACCTCGGATCTAGCGTTGTGTTGACGGCCCTAAAGCCCCTTTTTGTGAGCAGATTAATGTTGTCCCCTCTCACTGGGTAGTCTCAGCTTCATTATCAGCCTAAATTGCTTCCGTTTTTTGCACTCTCATACAAACTTTGATTGTGTTACAAATTTAAGCAGTTGTTACAATTTTATCTATTGACAAAAAAAATATTTCTCAGTCGCGTGTCGCGGTGGCCGTGAGGTTTGAGCAGTCACCTGATATGCCAGCAACACAAGTTCAAATCCCAACGGAGCCTGTACCGATGAGTTTTTCTAAAAACTTATGTGCAGTAATTGTGAGGAAACGTGAGGAAACGTACATATGTCCGTCTCGATATAGTTTAAAGACGTATGTACAGTGCCTGAGACGGCGATAGAATCACTTTATTATCTTCGGTGAAAATACGGGGTATCTACGGGGAATAGAGGCATATGTATATGTAATGTATGTAGATTTCTAACTTTCAATTTCTTACCCACAACAAAACAACCGATCTGACATTAAGTGTGTCGTTTGAGGTAACTTAAGCCATTAGCAAACTCATGTTTTATAATCACAGACAATTAGTGCTCTTTAACAATTTTTTTTTTACTTTTATAAGCACGTGGAGAGTTTTCTGATTTGTAAGCATCGAGAGCCGCCATCAAGTAAACTGCCTCTTGCTCAGATCCTTCGTTGTAATTACAAAGTATTAATATGTAAGTTGGATGAGTTCAAAGAGACATGGGTATCGCTATCGATCGCTACCATCCCATTAAAAAGTTACGCTGACGTTGTTAGAAGACTAATTAAGTTGCGTACTTAGTTTCAATTAATGGCGCAAACGTGTTGAGCTTCAGTATAACTTAAGTTGAAACTAGTTAATTTACAAATGCAATTTGCTTAATTGACACATTCTCTGACACTAATTTTGGTAGTTTACTGTTTAAATGGTCGGTTATATTTGCTCCTTATATGGTTAATACCTGTCTTAAAATAAAATAATATCTACTGGTAAACTTTGAAAACAATTACTTTTATGTAACAATATTTCAAAAACATAATATAAGATTTTGTAACGCCATAGATAGTATAGACGTCAATTTAAATGTATTTTTATAGCTCTCTTTTGTTTGATTCTGGAATGATGTCATGTGATGTCGTATGCTACGCTCACGTTTAAAATAAAATAAACGTGAAAAACTGTGAGAACTTAAATTTATTGCAAGGGGGTTCAAATCCCCAATACAATTTTCATTTGTTATTATACTTTCAAAAACTACTAGATCGATTATGAATGTGACTCATAAAAAAAGGCTATATAATAAAATGAAAATACTTTTTCGTGGGTCAGCTAATCTAATTAAAATGATTATGTCACGGTGTTTTTACCATACACCATCTACGGCTGGACTGATTTGTATGAAATTTTGTTTGCATATCGGGTAGTTTTGAGAATTAGCCAACATCTGTGATAAGGGTGATCCATCCCAAAAAAAATATACCGCAAACATTATAGTAGAGGAAAATATCATGACGCAACCTATGAGTCAGGCTAGAAAAAAAGGACGCATGTAATTTGTGCCTAAAACGGCGACTCAACATCTGTCAAGTTGAAATTAACCTAATCTCCAGTAGAAAATAAGTGATCTGCAACCCCTATGGAAACTATTTGGTAGGTACACACCTTAACGTATTAACATAAAATATTTTTAATATTGCTTTGTATCATGATGCCAGCAGAGTTTTTTCGGTTCATCTCAGAAGGCCAGTTTCCGACACTCATAAGAACCTTACCAGGGGCCTGACCATGAGCTCTTATTGCATTGACAGTTCAGTTGTGTGACAGTGACAGATGTATACACCTCATATACATCTGTCTCATAATAAGAGTTAAACTATCATGGCAATAAGAGCTCATGGTATGGCCCCAGGGCCTAAACTGCATAAATCTTTAACGTTTCATTCATAAATCTGAATATATACAATGTATTGCGCCATGTGCGACATTACCCAAAACATAATTAGCTAGCACTTGCATCCCACAATCCAACATGTCACCAAGATAAACCAAGTGAAACAGATTATAATTAATAAACTTTGACAATAAATCATGGCGGGACGAAGCCTGTAGGCTGTCACGAGGCCTCTGACTTGAGGCCGCAGATTTTATCATTTAATGTATAGTTTATCACACTGTCTAGTAACTTACGCATAAACTACATATATGTGGAATAATTGATTAAGTGTAAGTTTTTTTCATCGTGTATGACAAATTAGGCCTGGGAGCCAGGATCAGTCGGAGCAGACCTTGGTTGGTTGAGTGAACACCGTAACTTGGGCAATCCTGGTATTTATTGCTTCCACAACTGTTTGACTTGTTTCCTTGACGACCACTTGAAGACCACACTATTGACATTTATCACCGAACTATATACACAACTGAAAGAGAATCTTACCATCGAGATGTAAAATGATAATGCGCCATCTTGTGAGATGATGGCTAACTACTAACATAAAAACTACGTTAAACACATCGTTTGAACCTTATATACACTACTATTATAAAGAGGAAAGATATGTATGTTTGTAATGAATAAACTCAAAAATGGTTCAAAATACATACATACATATGCTCACGCCTGTATTCCCCGAAGGGGTAGGCAGAGGTGTTGTTATCACAACACCCACTTTTCACCGAATTTGATTAAGTGCCAACGTGACAGATGGTGAGTCTATCGCCGTCTCAGGCAATATACTACTACGTCTTTGAATTACTTCTCAGAAATATGCAGGTTTCCTCACGATGTTTTCCTTCACCGAAAAGCACGTGGTGTGAAATCACTGTACATAAGTTTTTTTTAAGCTTATATCTATATACATATACATATTTAAATCCAAAATTACAGCTTTTCACTAAATCCATATGAAAGTATACACGGTACTAGTCATAGAAATCAATTTTTTTATGTTTATCTCCGGCTGTCTGTCTGTCTGTTTGTTCCGGATAATCTCCGAAATGGCTGGACCAATTTTAACGAGACTCTCATTGGCAGATGGATAATGTTACAAGGAGTAACATATGCTACTTTAATTATCAAAAATAATGAAATAAAAATAATGAGGGTTCCCATGAAATTAAGTCTACGCGGGTGAAGCTGCGGGTCACAATTAGTATTAGTATACATATTGCATACGCCTTTCAATAGTCTAAGTTTTATACATCTTATTCATGCGCTATGGAAAATGATTGCGCTTCAGTGTTCACCGACAAAATGAAATTTCCGATCGAGACGAATGACTGTGCATTACTCTTTTTGTATGTTGCGACAACAATACCACTTGCAAGAGACGAACATTCTACAACGAAATAATTCACATTCAGGTGTGTGAAGTATGTACCTATTTATCAAATCAAATATTTATTTACGTGAATTATCAGAGCAGGGAAGGACTACCACTCAACATTAGGTAGGAAAGCTAGTAGTATAAAAGTAACATCAATACAGATAAATAAAATTGAAGTGTCTGTTTGTAATTCCAGAATGCTAAACAGCTTGCCACTAAACGCATATGAAAGTATATACGGTACTGACTTAAAAGAATATTTTTTTAAATCTCTCTCCGAAAAGGCTGGACGATTTTGACGACACTTCCTCTAGCAGATAGCTAATGTTACAATGAGTAACTTAGTCCACTTTTATTTAAAAAAATAGCATTGAGATTCCGTGGGCCATCGCAGGGCACAGTTAGTTAGTATATAATGGTAGATGCACCAAATTGTATGTAAGTAGGTATATCATCCAAAAAGTTAAATCATTAGTATTAACTACTTTTAGTTTTCAACTTAAAGGTAGTCTTCAGCTTTGAAATAAACCCTAAAAAATTACGTACTTAGTGGAGACCGAAACGAAGAGACATTTCAGTATCAACTCCAGTTATGACAACTTACCGAATATTAGGCCCGACGTATAAAAAAGTGTTTTACGTTACAGAGAATACGGCTGTATTTTAGTTATCTGCACAGAATTTCATTAATTTATCACACGAGAATGTTGAAGAAATTAAGCGGCGTTTGTAGTTTCTTTGTTTCTTGTTGAGATTTACTCGGCTCGTATACTCATGACGCTGTATATTACTAAAGATACTTTTTAATAGGAGCGTACATACGTAGCGTATAAACCCTTATCACTCGCGCATTTTTTTGTTCCTTCGTCTCAATCGGTGCGATCTTGTCAGAGCGCCGCGGTCGTCACGTAGTTTTATTGTTAGGAGCAGCTGTTAATTGCTTTTTGATAACCCGCCATCTATCTCTATTGGCCGCCATCATTGATGCACCGGCCGCCGATTTGACCTGGTCTGTCCACCGCATAGGGGATTTCCCACGTGCTCTGGTGCCTTCCACTTTACCCTGTACAACTACGCGTTCCATAGAGGTGTTATTTCGAGGAGACACATGTCCAAAGAACTTGAGAGTGCGAGACTTTACCAAGGCTGATAAACGCGTTCTTCTGTTTGGCTAATAAGGCTGATAGACGCGTTTATCTGTTTATTCCTGTTTTAATATTGTTCTAATCTTTGTCAATAAATGCTCATATGCTCACGCCTGTACCAAAGGGGCAGGCGAAGGTGTTGTAATAACTACACACACTTTTCACCGAAGATGAATAAGTGCCAACGTGACAGATTGTGAGTCTATCGCAGTCGCTACACATACGACTTTGAATTACTTCTCAGACATAAGCAGGTTTCTTCACGATTAAGGCATTTAAGTTTTTAGAAACTCTTATTTGTAAGCCCCACCCCGGCTCTTTTAATTTTTAACTATTCCATTTAATCATATTCTAAAATGTAATTTAAGGCACTGTACCTAACAAATATTGATATAAGCCGAAACCCCACCCGCTGCACCCTTCATAATCAAGTTTACAAGTATGCCCAAGATGTCGCTAAGAACACGCTGTCCCCTCAGAATATCTTACCCAGTCTCCTCTGAGTAAATTATCATACAATTTACGACAAAGCCTTTGAGTCGAAAGACGTTTCAGCGGTAATCTCGTTTTGAACCTCAATCATAATTTATAATTTCGAGATTTTGATTCCTACTTACAGTTTGGTTGAGTTTAAATTAATTTAACAGAGTGAAACATTGAAGTGGGTCATAATAATTAAATTATGTTCCTCGGCTTAGTACGTTTAATTTTCTGTGGTGGGAAGGATTATCTGTGATAGTGAGAGATTTTTAATAAAATTATGTTTTATATTACCACCATTTATTGTACCCACAAGTCGTACAATGGCGCGCTCAATCCCCAGTCCCTCGTATTCGCTCTGCGCTCAACGCTCTCTTGGAGTCCAACCCTGATTGTGACGTGGAGCATATGAATGGCAGACGATAATAAAAAGTCTTGTGAGGGGAGCGAATGAATGTGTTATTGTTTATATTAATTATTATATTACTTATATTTGTTGTAATTGGCTGTCAGCCGTAATAATAATGAATACATAAATAAATAAAATATATTTGCATTGCGATTGCTTTTTTCATAAGGCAATGTCTAGTTGACATTCTTGGTGTTGCAAGCATTTATACGCACAAATATAATCATTTTCTATACATTCTATAATTTTTCCGAAATTGCTTATGATGTCAACGTTGGCGGAAACTTAAGTAATTAAAAATATTGTTTTAATATATCTGAATACACATATATCCATATAAATCAAATAAAAGTTTAAATAAAAAAGAAGTCTTATATAAACTCGGTTCACGTTGCAAATGAAAAAAAGAGGAAAAAATCTTGCATATTAATATAATGAAGGCTGTAAAAGAAAAACAGGTTGACATTTTGTCCACGGTCGTAACTCGGGTACTCTACTAATGAATGCAAATTTCATCAAGCCATGAGCGAACGCAACACACGGTTCTCATAATAAAATGTTTAATTTAAAATTAAATTAAAAGGCTTATTACGAGAAGAAAGAACAACATTACATTATTAAAAGCTAAAATGAACATCATAATTAAATCCTTTGACGAAACTTGTGATTTTAGAATGAGCATTGAGTTAATTAATTAAATGTTGAGGATTCATTTAAAAAATATTGCTTAAAATAGATTTGAATATATTTGACACAAACATACATCTGCTCACGCCTGTATCCCATGGAGGTAGGCAGAGACCACCGTTTGCCACATGCTACGATCCTTACATACTTCTTTCGCTTTATCCACATTCATGCATCTCTTCGTACACTTTCTTCGGTTACGAGTGCTCCGAATTTGACCTTTCTGAAAATATATTTGATATTTCTAAAATGCACGGACTAAATGATTTCCTAATGAAAATTAAAATTATTTCATCATGTTTGCCCCGGTAAGGTACTTATGAATGTCGAAGAATTTACCTCCGTTCCGGAAACTAGTAGAATATGAATAATATGTGTCGTCTCTCGTCATCGTCTGCTACGCAAGGGGTGCTAGTACTAGCCTTGTCGGCATGTGCGAATATATTTTTCCAACAAATTAATTGATTGATGATGAGCCGTGGTGGCCTCGGGGTTAGAGCAGTCGCCTGCTACGCAAACGACGCAAGTTCCAATCCCAGCGGGGCCTGTACCAATGAGATTTTCTAAAAAAACTTATGTACAGTGATTTCACACCACGTGCTTTACGGTGAAGGAAAACGTCGTGAGGAAACCTGCATATTTCTGAGAAGTAATTCAATGACGTATGTATAGTGCCTGAGACGGCGATAGGCTCACCATCTGTCACGTTGGCACTTCATCAAATTCGGTGAAAAGTGGGTGTTGTGATAACAATACCTCTGCCTACCCCTTCGGGGAATACAGGCGTGAGCATATGTATGTGTGTATGTAACAAATTAATTATGGTGTTCACGCAATAAGTATTGTGGGAAGTTAAATATCTCAAAACCTGCATAAAGTCATACGTATAATACCCAAGACAATGAGATAAACTCGCCGTAATGATTATGATTTTCAATGAGAAGCAGCTATTGAAATATAGAAAACCTCTCGATAAATAGGCGGATTATAACACGGATTGCAACCAGGGAACCATCATAGATTTCAGAAAAGCGTATCAATAACTTCTTACTTCTTCCTCTTGTTTTGAAGTTTCATATTGTGATACAAAAATTAACGTAACACAACGTCACAGCTAAGAACTTAGTAAGACGCTACTGTTATTACGATGATAGTAGGCCCCCCAGTTCATCAATATATCAATATTTCTGCTCTAACAAATTAGAAGCATGCACTGCGCTTCAAATTATTTATAGAATAGAACGGAGTAAGGTTACATAAGCGGCAAGTAGCCAGCTCCATACCGTTTTAGATTCAATATGTTATGTGACCTCGCTGGAAACTTTCGCTCGTCAGAATATGAAAAAGTTAAGTTTTTCTTCGCTATTTCTACCAAATTTCCTTCTACGCGGTTTACGCAAATTCCTGACACGTACCTTCTTAAATAGGCCGAAGTTTTACATTATTTTCCTGAAATACAAGGTATTCCACCTATGTTGACGGTGGTGTTAAATAATCGTTTATATCCTACCATTTTAACATAATATGAAGCAGTAAATGTGTCAACTTAATTTATAAATATCTTATTTCCATGATATACATACATATGCTCACGTCTGTATTCGCCAAAGGGGTAGGCAGAGGTGTTGTAATAACAGCACTCACTTTTCACCGAAGATGATTAAGTGCCAACGTGACAGATAGTGAGACTATCGCTATCTCAGGCACTATAAACTTTGAATTACTTCTAAGACATATGCAGGTTTCCTCACGACGTTTGTCTTCGCCGTAAAACTATGATATATGATATCTTTAAGACATTAACATTTTAACAAAATAATTTCTAACCGTGAGAATTACGACTGTAAAAATCCTATCGCTGCTAGTTCAGAGAGTTGCTTTTACTGGGTTGAGCCCGGTTAGAAAAAATCGCGAATAATTATTCAACACATCTTATGTAATTTTGTTTTTCTTGGAAATTTGGCTCACATTAAAAAGAAAAAAGTATTTATTACCGAATGGACTATGCAGAGCCGTGGTGGCCTATGGGTTTGAGCAGTCGCCTGCTACGCAAGTTCGAATCCCAGCGGGGCCTGTACCAATGAGTTTTTCTAAAAAACTTATGTACAGTGATTTCACACCACGTGTTTTACGGTAAAGGAAAACATCGTGAGGAAACCTGCATATTTCTGAGAAGTAATTCAAAGAAGTATGTATAATGCCTGAGACGGCGATAGACTCACCATCTGTCACGTAGGCACTTTTTATTACAACACTTCTGCCTACTCCTTCGGGGAATACAGGCGTGAGCATATGTATGTATGGATTATGCATCTTACCGATACACACAGTCTGCCTGAAGTTAAAATTTAATTTCTAGATCATTTCCGCACGTAAATCCTTAAGTCACCAAAGAGAGCCCACGCCTCTGCAGAGTTCCTACAATTTGCAGTTTCAACTTAATCATCTTAAGCAAGTTCCAAATACATTGAATCCGACGCTAAGGCGGAATGCAGGAACGAAACAGGTGGCAACTTTGCAAGTGTGTTAATTAGAGCTAACTTTATCTGTGCTTCGCTCATGATCACAAAATAAAAACTTGGTAGAAGGGTGGCTTCCTACAATGGTAGACAACCGTCTACACACACACACGCAATAATCTTTGCTATTAAAACAAACGATCGAAATATCATTAAACGGTTGAAGTCATTCGATACAAATCCTCTCCCAATATGGTATTCACATGATCCGAAATCGCAGTTTAATAGAACTTCAACTCATAGGACATTACGTTCGCGACGATGACTGAGCCTTAAAATTTTTGTTCAATATAATGTATACAAAAACACTATCCACAACTTAGTCGCTACGTCACATCGTTACAGTCTTCATTACGTGAATCGTGGTATAGGGCGATGTAATTCCAATATTACTTTTAGACCCTCGCCTGGTCCATGCGTAATTGTGTACATCTATTATCACATACGTATGGGGGCTGACCTTCTGAATGTTTCTCTTTAGTGGCTCAGCTCATGATGAGACGATGTCATTAGCTACTTTACCTACAATGGCACAGCATGCATTTTATGTTATATTAAGACTGAATCAAGTAGGTCATTTGATATTGCGAGGTAAGGAAAGAACTCAGTTAGCAATACAGCCTTAATACTTTAGATTATTCTGATATCCAATATTCCCGTTAAGTTACTTATATTTATCTTCTAATAGTGATAAGAGACAGTTGCAAGTTGAAGAATGATGTGGTGACCAGAATTGAAAAAAGTATGTTGAGATGGTTTGGACATATCGAAAGGATGAGTGAAAGGCGATTAACGAAACAAAATTATAGAGTGAATGTGACTGGAAGTGTCGGTAGAGGGCGTCGAAGGAAGAACTACTATGACCAAATGAATAGTATTTTTAAGAAAGGTCAATATCGGAGCACTCGTAACCAAAGAAAGTGTATGAAGAGATGCATGAATGTGGATGAAGCGAAAGAAGTATGTAAGGTTCGTAGCATGTGGCAAACGGTGGTCTGCCTACCCCCATGGGATACAGGCGTGTGCATATGTATGTATGTATTTATCTTCTTTGAATAGTATAAGTTGGTAACATTTATAATCATGTATAATGTATTTTGTGTCCTTCTGACGATTTGAAAGTACTTTGTAAGAAGTCTAATCAAATAAAGATATTTTGAATTGAATTGAATTGAATTGAAGTCGCAGTGAATAAGTCGACTTTTTTTAAGAACTCCTAATTAATTATTTGTTATATTTTGTAGATACTAGATATTGATACGCAAATATTTGAAAACGAATCTTGGTAAGGTAATAATAAAAACCATTACAGTAAATATTATAAAAAAAAAATATCGTCATCTGAACTGAAGCGATAACGGATCGCGAGAACTAATCTTATTATTATGAGCCTGTTGTAACCCACTGCTGGGCAAAGATATCCTTTCGACTATTCTATAATAACTAGTTTTCAAATAAATTAATTCCCGTTCAAAAGCAATTCTAACTCACTAATCTGTAACAAAATACAGCAATGTTTATTCAATTAATTGCAAGCAAATCTGGCAACACGGCCGTGTGGAGCAATACTTGGTAAAACCCTCGCGAGGAAAGCCGATTCAGATTAAACTTTGAATATGTACGAGAGACTTTAGTTCTGCTACACTGTCGTCTGTCTGCACTAAAATAGAGACGATTGAATGTACTTATTTGATTTCAGTGTGATGAGGATTATGCCACAGTATAAATATAAGCTGGATGTAGTAAGGAAGCAATAAGGAATGTAGGCCTACATACATATGCCTGTATTCCCCGAAGGGGTAGGCAGAGGTGTTATAATCACAACACCCACTTTTCACCGAAGATGATTAAGTGCCAACGTGAAAGATGGTGAGTTCATCGCCGTCTCAGACACTTTACATACTTTATTGAATTACTTCTCAGAAATATGCAGGTTTCCTCGCGATGTTTTCCTTCACCGAAAAGCACATGGTGTAAAATCACTGTACATAAGTTTTTTAGAAAAACTCATTGGTGCAGGCCCCACTGGGATTCGAACTTGCGTCGCTTGCATAGCAGGCGACTGCTCAAACCTCAAGGCCACCACGGCTCTTTTCTTTTCGGGTATTTTTAATGTCGGGTAAACATGTGAATGACGTACACGCGATCAGCCACGACGTGACACCTCTAATTACATACATACATTAATATTCCGCTTATTATCTCGTAGGTGCGCGCATCTGTGTGTGTGTCATGTCGATTGATTTGTTCCTAGGTTCCTAACTGCTTGTAAAGCTTATATTTAACCGTGATAATGGTTCGAGATGCGAAATGCAAGAAGATAGTTATTCGAGTGAGTTTGATTTTATTTAGTTACTCAATTATGTCTGAACATATTTCAACTTATTACGTAATAATGTATGTACTGCAATATTCTAATCTAATATATAAAATTCTCGTGTCACAGTTTTCGTTGCCATACTCCTCCGAAACGGCTGGACCGATTTGTATGAAATTTTGTGTGCAGATCGGGTATCTATGAGAATCGGCCAACATCTATTTTTCATCCCCCTAAATGTTAGGGGTAGTCCACCCCAAAAAAAAATGGCAATACAACGTTTGCCGGGCACAGCTAGTACTTTATAATAATTTCCAACTAGCTTCTGTGAGGTAGTAAGCTTTCACAGACAAACTTTCATACCCATTTTCGCCCTCCTTCAAGCCGTTAGACCAACGGTTTTGGCTGTGTGTTATATGTATAGATATAAATCACGATTAATTCTTTACCTACTGTAATAATACCTACAGTAATAAGTTACTTTCAATGAATTGAAAATATATTTTTTTATGAATCGAATTCTGTTTCACTAGCACCATTAATATCAAAGAAATACAACAAAAAATTAAGTACGTAATTCCATGCTATAACTAAACACAGTGTGAGTAGTTGGAAAGCACGTGCCGCCGCGGGCTAGTGACGTGTAGCGTTGTCGAATAATGCCTTTTGTTGAAGTTTCAACTGAACTCCCGAAATATTACGAGAATCCTATTCAGTGTCACATACACAGCCCCGTCTTAACAGTGGGTTGACGTGGTCTTGTCTGACGTGTATTCATTTACATTTGTGACTTTGCCAAAGTGTAAATAAGATCGTAATATGAAATGAAGCTCTTCATCCAACCTCCTTTAATATATTTAAGTGCCGTGGTGATGTGGTTTGAGTATTCTTTGCAATACGGGTTCCAGTTCCGTTGTAATGAAAGACTGACTTCGCTTTTGTGTCAGTAAGATTACACACACAAACTTTCACCCCCATTTCGCCCCTTTAGGGGTAGAATTTCGAAAAGTCTTTTTTCAAGTGAGTGAACACTTCAGTAACGATACACCCTCCAAATTACATGTCTCTAGGACCAGCGGTTTTCTTGGTGCATTGATATAAAATAACCTACAGAGTCGTATGTAACTCTTGACTTTGAGTTTTATATGTATTGATGATAGAGTCTTTTCTCACAATAGTCTTCTTTCTTCTTCTTTATCAGAAGAAATTATATATCTTGCACTCCATATCGTCTTGAAACAGAAGACTCTTATTAGAAATGAATAAATCACGTCACATTAATAAATAATTCCATCACATTGTGTTTCCCTAATGACTGGCAACTTGGTAAATTTCCTGCGGGACTATCCAGTACCTTTAAAATTAATTGGAACGTTTAACTGTAATCCTCTATAATAATTTTAGCAGGACTCCGAGCCGGGCTGCTTAAGATTAACTCATATAAATAAGTAATAGGTATCTGAGGCTTTAAGAACGGAGGGATTATGAAGTGAATAATAGTAGAAGGGCTTAATTAATAACGTTGCTACCTTACTCCTTAACTTTACTATCAAATACTATACATCAATCAATAAAGATCTTTGGCAAACGATATGCAATCTATCCAAAGAATCTACATGAGTTATATGCTATAGTATTTAGGCGGCTTAAAATGTGTTGATTCTTTTTCGGAGGCAGGTTATGGTTGATTGCCAATGATAGTGGATCAATACATTTTGAGCCACGCTAAATCACAAGGTCAATGACACATGCTTTCGTACAACCTTTAAAAAAGTCGATCAAATATGATTGGTTAAACAAATTCCGCCGAAGTATTACATACATACACACATATGCTCACGCCTGTATTCCCCGAAGGGGTAGGCAGAAGTGTTGTAATCACAACACCCACTTTTCACCGAAGATGATTAAGTGCCAACGTGACGAATGGTGAGTCCATCGCCGTCGCAGACACTTTACATACGTCATTGAATTACTTCTCAGAAATATGCAGGTTTCCTCACGATGTTTTCCTTCACCGTAAAGCACGTGGTGTGAAATCACTGTACATAAGTTTTTTAGAAAAACTCAGTGACAGGCCCCGCTGGGACTCTAACTTGCGTCGCTTGCGTAGCAGGCGACTGCCCAAACCTCTAGGCCACCACTGCTCTTATAAGCTCAGCTCTCTCCAAAGTATTAAGCCGACGCAAATTCAATTTTCAAAAAAAACTGCATAAATGCAATTGCGATTGTAAAGAAAATTGTTATAAAGAAAAAAATATTGTACTAACTTGGAAACAATTTAAAAAGCAGTGTACGAAATAAAATCCCTTATAAAAGTCTCAATTACCGAAACTAATAGCAACAGCAACAAGGAGGCGAACAAAGAAAGCTCCCAAGGCTCATTAAACGGCGTTTAGCGCGCGATTCATATTACATATTCACACAGTCATGCAGCGTAGAAATGTAGGGGTGAAATTACATCAAAGAGAGTATTCGATCAACGCGCCGTGTATTTTTTATATTTGGTTCATTTACCACGATCCATACGCGTGCCTTCGCTTGTTGTAATGCAGGCGCAAGTTAAGAGCTTAGCGTATATTTTTTTTTGAGTAAAATGCTTATTTTCGTTACAGTATTTCTTGGCCACCATAACTATTATGCATGAGAGTTGACTTGAACTGATTTGACTGCGAGGTAAATCATTCAATTCATCAGTATCATCGTTTAAGCCCAGCGACTTAACTTCTGAGCTTTGACGTTTCATTATAGTACCTTAAAGTTAAACGTCAAAGCTAAGAAGTTCTAAAAACGCGCTGCTTAAATGATCGAGTGACAAAAGTCTATTTTTAGCCGATTTCAAAATAATGAGGAGGTGGTATTCTGTTTCTTAAGCATGTTTATTTGTTTGAAACCTTTTCATGCCTACAAAAAACTGCTTGACTGATTTTGTTGACATTTGGTACAGGGATAAATAGGAGAGAGCTTTGACCCCAAGGATAAACATTGAGTTGGAACGTACTAAAAAAAATGACGGATAAAATTGCGAGTTAAGCTAGTACAGAACATGTAGTTGCCGTGTGGGATCTCAGAGATGGTTAAAAAGTGTTCCATAAAAAGATGTTTTTATAATTTACGATTATTCAATGAAATATGCAAAGTATCTGAGACGGCGATCGACTCACTATCTGTCACGTTGGTACTTAATCATCTTCGGTGAAAAGTGGGTGTTGTGATAACAACACCTCTGCCTACCCCTTCGGGGAATACAGGTGTGAGCATATGTATGTATGTTACTATTTACTCGACTGTGGTTATTTGGAACTAAGATATGTTATTAATTTTTATTTAGTGCAAGTAATTTAACGCCAATTTCTATATCATCATCATCATCATATCAGCCATAGGACGTCCACTGCTGAACATAGGCCTCTCCCAATGATTTCCACCTCACCCGGTTGGAAGCCTGCATCCAGCGGGTCCCCGCGGCCTTGACCAGATCGTCCGTCCATCTCGCGGGGGGTCGCCCTACGCTGCGCTTGCCGGTACGTGGTCTCCACTCGAGAACTCTACTGCCCCAGCGGCCATCAGTCCTTCGAGCAATGTGGCCTGGCAATTTCTATAAACTATCCAAAATGAATTGGATTTGAATCGATATGAATAAATCGCTTAAGCTCAAGCCTTGGACCAGCGTGTTAATGTTCGGTTTATGTAAATATTATGAGAGTTTAACTATTCACTTATTCACTTAGCGTCATGGCTCTCCGAGCTGTCTTTTTGTATCGCGACTGGGTATACTTCCCTTGTCCTTTCTTTGCAGTTAAATTGTTTTTTGCCGTGCCGTCCAACTTTTCTAAGACGATTTAAATTTCACTTAGAACGATTAATTCGAATCGAGTTTGCAGTTTCGCGTGACAGTTGAATTTAAATACTTTGTCTATCCGAATATGTTTTTGTTCGCTAATTTGAGTCGCGTCTGCGGAAAATGGTTGTTTTTGTACACGAAGTGGCTGCCATACAAAGTTTGATGGCATTTGTTTAAAAGAACGATCGATGTGTTTATTTCATAAATTGTGTTTGCTATCTTCCTTCGTGTCGCTTTGAGAAAAATATTCCAATGAATTTATTAGGCGGGGCAGTAAAAAAAGTTAGAAGCATTTTTATTACAGTGATACTAATAAACTTACGAATACAAGCCAATTACAGGAGTAAAACCTTGTCTACCTCTATTTTGTTACGCATTACAAAAAGAACATCACGCTTTTATTTTTCTTCTAATATGTACCTATTTTTTTTTGTAAAAAAGACGTATGTATAGTGCCTGAAACGGCGATAGACCCACCATCTGTCACGTTGGCACTTAATCAAATTCGGTGAAAAGAAACCCCTTCGGGGAATACAGGCGTGAGCATATGTATGTTTTTTTTAATAATATTCGTTGTAAGGCATTTATGACGTGCCAGCTGCTCTTCTCAGAAGGCTGGTTTCGAAAGCGGTTGTTTAAGACGTTCGTAAAAAACCTTACCAGAGAGCTTTAGCTGAATAAATCTTTCATTTAAATTTTGTTGCAATTTAGAACACCAACAAAGATGTATAATTTTAGATATGGTATAAAACAATTCAACGGCTTACCATTACTAAAACTTAAGAATCATTTAGAACAACTCATTGGTACGATTTCTACTACCTACTCAATCTACTTGGCTACCAGGGCTTTTTCATTTCTTCTTCATTATTTCGTTCAGAATTAGGTAGCTTTTCTTGTTCTAAATTAATTAAATTATAACTAAGATACTCCGCTCCCGCTACCTCTAAGCCCACCACTTTCTATACCCATATGATATCACCAAGTCCGAACACGTACTCCGCGTCTAGTGTGTCCACCTTGCTCGGCTTGCTTTCTTACCCGGATTAACTCGAATTAAGATCAGTTACGTTTCTTTGTTTGGCAAACGCTGCAACTGATCCCACCGCGCTGCAGTGAATTCTAATGGTCGAGGGAAAAAACTAATATTGCAACGACTTCGAGTTTGTTTGCATGATAAATAATCTAACTTACATATGATTTATTATGTTTAGGCCGTGGTAAGGCACTTTTGAACGTCGAAGAACTGACCATGAAATTATTAAGATATTCTATTAGCTCTGTGTGATATGGGTTAAATGTGTTAATGTAGTGTAAATATAAAAAACAAATGTGCTCTCGCCATCCCAGAAGGGTCCCCAAATGGGGTAGCAGAATTGTTGTAACAACAACACTAACTTTTTACCGAATATGACACAAAGTGCCAACGTAATAGAGGATGAGTCCATCGCCGTCTCAGGCACTATACATACGCCACCACGGCTTTTGTCTTAATGTTAGGTCAATAAAAAAATTACAAAGGTTGCTAGAAAAAAATAAATACGGACAGCACGTATTATTACTTAATATAGAAAAAAATATCGTTTATACAGTGAATTATTAAACCGTTAATTGCTTAGAGAGTCCGTAGTTAAATAATTCAGATTACCTCCAAGCGTCATTTAGCAGGGAATACAATACAAAATATTTATAAAGGAATTATTGAAACGTGTGTTGTAAGCCGGTTGCATTGTAGCTGACACCCGCTGAATTATAGATCAACCTGCAACTGTTCCAATGTAATGATCGCTTTAAATCCCAGCGTGATCGTGCACCGAGAGATTTTAAAATGTAATCTTTGGAATAAAAATCTAATGAGGGTAGTTTGAAAACATTGGAGACCAAGGTTGATAGAATGCCTTTTTCACAGCAGACAAAAAACAAAGATTCTTTCGTTTGGCTTTGGAAAATATTCGAATTTGAAAATTCGTTTATTTATTGTTGCTATTGACGGCACCGTTGGTCTAGCAGATAGTATACCAGACTGCTATGGTGCGTTTGAGGTTTTGATTCCCAGGGTAATGTATCATCAAGGTAATGTACTGAGCATTTTATGATTGGCCCCGAAATAAAAGGAGAAGAAATTTTAAATTTACAAAAATTATGTACAGTGATTTTACACCACGTGCATTACGGTGAAGGAAAACATCGTGAGGAAACCTGTAAAGTGTCTGAGACGGCGATGGAATCACCATCTGTCACGTTGGCACTTAATCATCTTCGGTGAAAAGTGGGTGTAGTTATTACAACACCTCTGCCTACCACTTCGGGGAATACAGGCGTGAGCATATGTATTTATGTACGAAATTTTAAATGGTGTTCGCTAACTCTTGGATTGAAACGCGAAGTCAAAATACATTTCGCCAGTAGCTCCGCAAAGTGCAGTCAAACCTGAAAAACCCTAGAAATAGGTGTTGCTTTGAGATAGAGTCCCGTTAAAAAAGGAACGTATACGTGAACACCTGTGGCGAGGAGCTGGTTTTCTCACGATATTTTCTTGCGCGAGTGCAGACAGTTTTATTTCCTACCGCTCTTATATACGTTTCCTGAGCTATGTGGGTATCTATACATTACTTTATTACATCATACATCAGACTGTCTCGTTGGTTTGGCGCTACTGCTGAACACGAAGTCTTGGGTTCTATCCCCGTGTTAGGCAAAGTTAAAACCTACTAATAACTCACCTCTGCCAACCCGTTTACGTCACGATACAGCATATTAGGTATGCAGTTTTTCTTACGACGTTTTTCTTCACCGTAAAGCTTTTTGCATCGGTTACACCGACAAAAGTCACAACTCTTAAAATTATGATAATGTAGGCTTTTTTGAATCATTACTGCACTGAGATTTGAACTCGGGTTTCATACGTTGCAGGCGACTACTTAAAGACTGGGTCATGACGGCTCCTTTAGAAGTAAACTGATTAATTATATTGTGTTGGATAAATACACAAGGGATATTTATGTTTCGCTTTTCAAATTTCAAATTTCCATTAGACATAGTCTTAATACGTCATATTTTTGTAGTGTGCATTGTATGTAAATTAATTGTAACGTGTGTGTAACAGCAGATGCATTTGTATGCGTATTACAGTCGTTTGTCATGTCGCAATAGGCGGTGCCGTCAACGTCGCAACGTCTCCTGATGGCACAGACATGTGCACTCAGCTGAAATCACACACAGTTGTAATGTAACACGCAAGGTGCAAAATTGTGATTTACAATTTCCGAAGGAAATTACTATAAAAGCGACACTTGGAACAATGATAAAGAAGAGCATAGAGGTTTGTGTTATTAAATATTCGTAATTTTCTACTAAAAGTAATTCCGTAAATAAAAAAAACGTTATTATACCTCCTAATGATAGTCTTGAAGAAGCCTATGCCCCGTTCACTAATATTATTTTGGAGGTTATAGTTGAATCCCATAGATGGTAGAACAGTTTTTACAAGGACAGTAAATGAGGGCCAGATTCTCAACACAGTACTTATTAGTCTTAATTATTCAAATTAGTAATTATAAGAGTGCACGTTCTTCAAATGATCAACCGTCAATGCCGTTCTGCATCTTTCGGATTTATATTACTAGATGGCGCTATCTAGTAATAGATTAGAGTCAACTTGATTTCCGACAGACCGGTACATACATGTATTGTCAATGATTAATTACGTTTCAAGTATTAGTCCTTCTTCTTAAAGTGCCTCTCCAATTACTGAAGATTGGCAATCAGCTCCGAATATTTGACTCTGTCCTTAGCGCGGCCAAACAGGTCGGCGGCACTAGCAATCCCGGTCCACTCTCTGATGTTTCGTAGCCACGACTTCTTCCTACGACCAGACTTCCTTTTGCCAGCTACTTTTCCCATCATGATATAAATATGCCTAAGTATTAATTGGTACTATAAATTGACATTAAATCAAAATATAATACAATACAATTTTGATTCACAGTAACCGCAAGCGACGATGTTTGATCATATACAAACCTAAACTGGGGGTATTGAACACGTGCTCTATTCGGTGTGATACACAGTCTGTTCCGACGTAGAACGTTCAGTCTCCGAGGCGAGATTTATTGCCGTCTATCCTGCGGCCGGCAGTACACAGTCTCACTCCCTCATGTACACTACACGGTTGGATTTATGCGACAGTTATTTGTCGAATTAAAACTACTCGAAACGCTGTATAAATGCCCGAGGTAGCCTCTATGGACACGGTGGCTTGAGAATAATGATAACAGTAAGACAGAAGTAAACTATTTTAGGTTGTATCCACGCCATCATCATCATCGCCCTGGCCTTATCCCGTACATTGTTGGGGTCGGCACTTGCTTCAACCCGATGTGGCTGATCACCTGATTTTTATACGAAGCGACTGCCCATCTGTCCTTCGCAACCCCATTAACGAGGAAAATCTGTGATCTGGGTTAAACCAGTTGTCAGACTATTTTAGGCCTCCGACTGACCTGTAACGATTGCCAAAGATGATAAATTGGCAACCGGGACCGCTTAACGTGCTCTCCGAGGCACGGAGGGAACTCGGGCGGTCACCCATTCAATTACTGGCTAGGCTTATGGTTGCTTAACTTCGTTGATCGAATGATATGCGCAATAGCAACTATGCCACGAGCTCCTCTTTTTATCCTCGCCATCGTCCTCATAATTATTTGTGTGGTGTTGAAGCTGTATCCATACCAAAAATTTCAGCGGTTCAGCAGCACAGCTGTGAAATTTGACAGACAAAGAGGTTACTTTATGCTCACGCCTCTATTCCACGAAGGGGTAGGCAGAGGAGTAGCTGTATCCAAATTACGCAAATTATATATGAAGTCCTATGTAATATTTGGCGAACCTATTGCTATAAATTTAAAGAAATTTAATTCTAATATATTTTAATTAAACCTTCATTCATGTCCTTTAGTATAAATACATTATTAACCACCTTAATATACAACTGGTGGTTTCCAACGCAGTAAAACTTTTAAATTTCCATTGGTCTGAAGTAACATTGAGTTGTAATCGATTTTATTCATCAACCAAATCGAATACTCACTGACAGATACGATCAAGTACGGTGCGAGCGATGATATAATAGCTCACGACATGGTATTAGGGTCATCATCAATCATAACTGACAGCCCGCTTTGCTTTAGGTACACGTTAGAAATTATTGTTTACTCCCAAATGGATGGGAAGTTATCGACAATCATTGATTAAAGTGACATTGTTTTCATCTATCAGAGGGTTCACAGGTTTCTTCGGGAACTTCTTCCAGACAAATTTGTAATGTCCGAGGCTGTTTTATCAACTTTCATCATTTTAATGTCCCTTATTACGAAGCATGGTTTAAATTGTTTAAACTAAGAGCAAACTCAGAGTAAAACTAAGTACATCCCTTTTGAGATCCGTTTAACAAAAAATATGTAGTTACATATTTTTCTTTTTAAACCAAGGATGAGGCGATGTTTTTTAATAATTGGGATAGTCTAGTAATTTCATAATAGGGACCCTATTGAGAAAGCTTGGATCGTTAAATTATTTACTTAATTCAATAACTTACTTACAGTACAAGGTATGCAGACGGACTTAATGTCATAGTAATTCTCTACTAGCCAACCTTTCGCTGAATTTATCATGTCGCACCCTCAGAACGATACCTCAACTCCAAATCTTGCGAAAACGAATTAAGATCATAGACACACATTTATGCTCTACCCGAAGTTTAAAAAAAAAACAGTAAAATACTTTATTATAAAAATATAAAAAAAAATTTTAGCACTCAAAACTAGTAAAATAATTACTGCCGGCCGATCTATGATCGCGATTTCCTAAAACATTTGACTTTTGAATTGAGCCCCTATCTTTCTGAGGGTGCGATGTGTTAGGTACACGCGTCGCGTCCACTTAAGAAGGTCAAACAATTAGTGTTAATCAATTACCTCGTTATCAAATGACCGATGATTGAACGTATCAAACACCATCAGATTATCAATCAAGCTTGTACAGCAATCAAATGCATGAACGGCTAGGCAATTGTCTGCTCCTGTCACTTACAGATACAATACATAACTAACGCAGAGGGATGTTTATGTATGCTAATGGCGGTTGCATTGCCTTGAATAGAGATTGGTGTAGTTATGTAGGCAGATTGCTGGAACGATCTATGGAAATGTTAGTGTTTGAGTAGCTTGTTCATTATGTATAGGTTCATATTATTGCCTACCTATATTTAATTCAATTCAATTCAACATATCTATATTTAATTAGACTTCTTACAAAGTACTTTCAAATCGTCAGAAGGACACAAAAATACATTATACATGATTATAAATGTTACCATATAAATGCTGTAACACCAAGTTACCATACTTCTAGATCGTGTAGTGTTACGAATCCCACATTTCACGGAATATGATTAAGTGCCAACGTGACAGAGGATGAGTCCATCGCCGAATCAGGCACTACTTTCATTCATGTCATTGAATGACTTCTCAGACATATGCAGGTTTCCTCACGATGTTTTCCTTCACCGTTAAGCACGTGGTGTGAAATCACTGCACTTTAGTTTTTTTAGTAAAACTTATTGGTCCAAGCCCCGCTGGGATTTGACTTTGCGTCGCTTGCGTAGCAGGCGACTGCTCTAACCCCGAAGCCACCACGGCTCTAGACAGTCATAAAAAGTAGGAAACACGTTAAATCATATCAGGGTTTTTTTATTTTAGTAGAATTGGTATGGTCTAAGGTTCGTAAAGCTATTTCATTAATGTTTTTATTCAGTGTCATTCACGTTTTTAATTAAAATTAGTTATAGACAGAATAGCTTTTTACTACGTTAAGTTTCAAAAGTTTTAGCAAAATTAACATTAACTAAAGGAAGTCGCGCGGTTTCACCCACGTAGTTCCCGTTCCCGTGGGAGTGTAGGGATGAAATATAGCTTATGTTACTCGTTGATGATGTAGCTATCTATTGCTGAAAGAATTTTAAAGATCGGTTCGGTTTGAATCAAGTGCTGACCCCAACAATGTATGGGATAAGGCCAGGGCGATGGTCGAGTTCTTTTTGAGCCAATTCGTCAGGTGAATACCACGATAATCATCAATGCTTAACAAGATCAAGATAAGCCTTAATTAAACTTTATGTAATGCAACATACACCAAACTTTTACATCAAAACTATTCGAATATGCGCTTATCTGTAGAGATGTTCAAATAAAAGCTAGAGAGCGAGCCTTTCCATTTATCTTAAGAAGCCTTTGAGAGCTAAACGATCGTAAAAGTGACCGCAATTTTATTGCCGCTGGGAATGTGACTAGGGTCGATTGATGAGTGACAGATAATATTCTGGCTCGATACTGGAACACAGATGATACGTAAAAAATACTATTAGACGGAATAACAAGAACTAGGAATTATATCAGTATTCTATTTTATGTGTTTTATGTAATCACAACCTTTATGGGGGAGGAAAACACCTTGAATACGTGTTTACGTTGGAAAGACAGAGAACGTAGAAGGTGTGGTGTCAGCCTGACCATTTACATCACCTCATAACGTAGACCCGAATGTATCTTCACACATATTAAAAAAATCTTCGGGCTTACACGATGGATGTGATTTCCAAGTAAATTTAAATTTTAAATAAGAACTATTTCGCCAACATGGACCTCCACTTTCGACGTCGAGCAATGACGACTTTATCACACAAAACACACTACAAGCAATACTGTGTAATTTCAAATCTCTTTCATACTTTAGCGTAACTTGAAATAATTTTGGTATTAAAAACTCGGTCGCACACTCGCTGACGCAGCAACTTAGTCCAATCTATTGGCACTCGAAAAACAAAAACGCGCCCATGAGAGGACTGAGTCGCTGATAATGCAAAAGGTAGCTAATGCGAAATCGATGGCTCAACAAATGGCGACGGACGTGACGTGACGGACGCTGACGAGGGCTTGACGAATGCTCTGTCCGGGACAATGTGGACGGTTTTGATGGCCATTAAAAATATGCTACTAACAGTTTTACGATAGGTGTTTTAAATTGTAGAAATAATAGGTAGCGTGCGATACGTCAGAAATTAACATAAAATGAAATATCCGGTTAACCGAGCTGTGCTCGGTTTCTTCTTCACACAAAAAAAGGAAAAAAAAATCCGCCGAATGTCAGTCGAACCGGGGTACTCTAGTTTCGTTATCGCCCTGTAAGCTGGGAGCCTCACCTTTGAGCTACTTACAGCTTGACAGATTTCGGCGAAATTTGCTGTCGTATTGTAATGATATTTTATGAGTTTTTCAGTGCCTGAAAACATGGTCAGAACGATGTTTGCCATAAATGAAACCTGCAACATTTCATGTGAAACGTTGGAGCCGTTTCCGAGATTCCGATTATATATACAAAAATTGCTCGATTAACGATATAAGATAAGATGTTTTTAGTTACTGCAAACAAGTACCTCCATTTTTTTTAAGAAGCTTAAGAAATACTTGCTTCTAAGAACCATAAGTCTATTATGGTTCTGGAATTCATTTTGGAACATGATCCTTCGAAGAAGAAAAGAAATAAAAAAAACCAGCTGCCGCTTTCCAAAGGTTTATGAAATCTTTATTTTGACGAAAATATAGCTTTATGTAACCAGCAAGAATAGGTTCCCAATTCAATTAACCTTTCCGAATTTCAGCAAAATATAAAAGCCAATTTTTTTAGTGGGCAAAGTACATAAAATTACCAAAACCTAACTCGCACTCACACACGACGTAGGGGTAGTAACGGGAAATCAATAAACGCCTGACAAATTACATGGGTGCCATTTGTGACACGCTACATGGAGATACAAATGGATGCAGATAAGCAATAATGTGTCAACCCGCATAAACTTGGTTTTGAGAAAATGGCGTCTTAAGATGATTGTATACGTGATTTAAGATTTGTTTTATGACATAAATCCATTTTTTACGTACTTTTATGTTTCAGATGACTTGAAACACTTTTTTAGAATGTTAAATACGTGATGCATTATCAAAATATATCAAAACCTTTGAATTTGACTTTTTGTGGGTTGACACATTATTGCTTATCAGCATCCAAATATGGTTATACCAAAAACGACTTGTAAATTAGAGATTCGTATAGATAAAATGGAAATAGGAGCCAAGGAGATTTTGTAACCAAAAAGTGAGCTGCAAAAACTATTGACAATAGAAAAAATATCTGCAACGGGTTTGTAGGTCTTATTAAGACCAACAAAAAGGACAGCAGCTCTATCATAGTTTATTCACAATAACCGCTTTTATGTTCATATAAAATATAAAATCGTCTGAAGAAACAAACTACGTTAAATGTGTATCGTAATATTAATATTATATAAAACTAAATCTACGCAGGTGAACCCGTGGGGAACAGCTAGTCACCCAATAAGTACCTACAATGAAGTTAGAAATCACTGTCAAAAAAAAAATTCATTAAATAGTCTTGTGTAATAAATAACCAGTATAACTTAAATTCTAGTTCAAAAGGCTACTGGCGCAGGAAATTGGTATTTCACATTCAACATACTACATAGAGACTCCATTTGGGAGCTGTCACGTGATCTTTGTAATGTAAATTCAGCTAAAACATTGTCGTTAAACTTTGTACCGTTGGTTGCCAAAACTTAAAAATCCCAGAGAATATGTCGCACCCACTAAAATTTCATGTTCTCAATTTTCGCTACTTACTGCGTAATAGTAAAATATTTCTTTTATCCGTGAGCACTGCCGTCACAAATTATCGCGTCAACGTAAACGATCACCATAGTGCCATCTGAGGGCCGACAGATGGCACTGATTCGATCCCATACAAATCTGCGTTTACATCGACTTGATGACTTGTTACGTCGAACTTAAGGAAACTCGCACTAGACACTCTGGTATTTTGAGTTCCAAATCGATAAATAAGTATGTATCTTTAGCGCGGCGGTGGCGTCCTACTACGGGTAGGCACAATAGGCAGGCATACTTCTCTAAAGTAAACTGAAGAGAAGTTTTGGTTGGGTGAACATTTGAAGCTACACATAAATATTATATATATAATATACATGCTTACGACATCCCAGAAGGGTCCCCGAAGGGGTAAGCAGAATATTTCATCACATTTCACAGAATATGATCTAGTGCCAACGTGACAGAGGGTGAGTCCATCGCCGTCTCAGGCACTATAGATACGACTTTGAATTACTTCTCAGACATATGCAGGTTTTCTCACGATGTTTTCCTTCACCGTAAAGCACGTGGTGTGAAATAACTGTACATACGTTTTTTCACAGGTCCCGCTGGGATTCGTACTTGCGTTGCGTAGTAGGCAACTGCTCTAACCCCAAGGCCACCACAGTTACACATTATTGAAAATAATATAGTAAGTATCTTATAATTAAATTTCTAAGAACCAGAAATGTGGACGCCAGATATTTAAAAATAGCCAGACTTATAAAACCGGTTAGATATAAGTCTAAATAAGTGTGATCAGATAATCCAATAACGCCGAAGTCATTCAATGTCTATAAGCGGTAGCTTTAACTATCATAAAGTGGGAGACAAAACAAAATGTATGACAATAAAGTTAGTACGGTCCGCGACAATAATTCGCCGTGAGTTCCGCTCGCCGGCTTCCGAGGCTCTCCCGCGTGAAATACTAACAAACACTTCCTGTTAGGCCGCTGGGTTATGCCTGCTTTATTGTCTTGTTAGTAAACTTTGTGGCGGTTGATGTCATTTCACGTGGCGGTCGAGCCGCAAGGGCATGAAGTTGGGCGGAACGGAACAAAAATAGAGTTGAATTTAAGTTGCCATTATAAACAGACCCATTTTTTTAAATTCTTCAAAAATGGGTCTGATTTATTTTTTAAGTTTAGCCCATTGCTTAATAAGCCAATATCCTTTCTCTGGCTGCTCCCCATAGGTGGTATATTATACTTTTATTTATTTATTTATTGCATTTATGTTAGTTGCATGTACGATACATACTAATCTTAATTATAATAGTAACCCAAGTAAAGCTAACATAAACCCTGTTAGGGCACAGCAACGTGAGAGGCACTACTAGAGCTATTAATATTAATTTATTTATCAACAAGTACCTAATATGTATAAAATTATTTACATTACAACAGACAACGCACTCTGCCTTATCTGTTGTAATACAATACTTAGTTACTGACAGCTAAAAAAAAGTCCATGTCCTGTCACGGTTGCCATGTAATGACTGAGTGTGGAGACAGTAAATAATAAACGACTTTACTCGACCAATAGCCATTTAATACTTAAAGTATTATTCACTACGATGCGCGCATCATACTTACTACATTCATATGCAAAAAACTTTATATACTTAATACACCCAGTACAATTTAATTTGGTATCATAAAGTTTAGCATTATGTATGAGAAAGTGTTTGATAGACTTTCATATAATTTTTAAGTAACCATCCAAAGTTCATCATCTCTCTACTATTATGCCATGTACAATTTATGCTTTAACCTTTCAAGCTGAGAACTTACTGAGTAATTTGTTTACCTTCAAAGATATTTCTTTCGTTAAATCTATCCAATATTCATTCGTTCAACCAATGCAATGATATTATTGAAATTGTATATTTTTAATTATGTTTAATCTAAGAACTATCAATGCAGCAGAGAGCAAGGGCTGTAACCTTAAATTTAATTTAACAGATCAGTTCCAATTATATTTTTATATTTTTTGCGTGTTCTGGGGGCATGACGTCTTACTAGCTTAACTATGAAATTTAATTTTTATATCATAAAATGTAACGTCAAAGCTTCTTCTTAATACGCTCTGCTTAAATCGATGATGTTAGGCCCCCTGTCCTCTTTCCCTCTCTCTACCTCGTTCTTTCTCTTTCGTGTCCAAAACACACACAGCTGTACAGTGAAACCAAAACAAACCAGGGTTGATATAATAAATACAAGTCCCGGTCTAGGCGTGTGTTTACGATGCTAGTTTTTTAAGTGTCATAATGTATTGTTTTTGGGTCGTTTATTATGCCGGCGGTTCCTGCGCCGGGTTTTTGTCTCCCCTATAACAAACATAAAGTTAGATTCGAGATTGCTGTGTTTCGCAAAATTATTGTATTTCAACCTTTGTTTACGAAACTTTATTACTATCAAATTATATTTGTACATACATACATACATATGCTCACGCCTGTATTCCCCGAAGGGGTAGGCAGAGGTGTTGAAATAACTACACTCACTATTCACCGAAGATGATCAAGTGCCAACGTGACAGATGGTGAGTCCATTGCCGTCTCAGACACTTTACATACGTCTTTGAATTACTTCTCAGAAATATGCAGGTTTCCTCACGATATTTTCCTTCACCGTAAAGCACGTGGTGTGAAATCACTGTACATAAGTTTTTTAGAAAAACTCATTGGTACAGGCCTATCATTATTTTGACCATTGCCTGAGTGTTTTGTTCATGTCTGTGACAGCAATCGACTCCATTCATCGCGTTGGCACCTTATCATATTTATTAAAAAAATGTTGTAAATCTGCCTATCCCATTCGGGAATCCTTCTGGTGGCGGCTAAAGGCTACAAAAAATAGAATAAAACCCCTGAGGTGGAATTTTAATACAATGCAAATGTAGAATGTATGCAGTGCAGGTTCACAGACAAAACAAACTTCGTAACAGAAACGCAACGCGCACAACCTACATTACAGCTTCATTACATCAGAAGTATGCGCTGAATACCTAGATCCAAGCACACGTGGGAACAATGAACGGCCCCGCTTACACCAGCGAGCCTGATGGGCCGTCCCTCCTCTGCCACTATTGGACACGTGGATTTAACTGTTTTTATACCACAAAGGTAGCATACAAGTCTGAAACCAGCCTGTAGACAAAGTAATATTATCCTCGAGCTTCGTTTGTAGAAACGACACAAAATGTATGGGAAAGACATATGTCACGTGACTGACTTACGTCAATTCCATCCATCTTCTATTCTATTTGCACAAGCGTGAGTGAATGTTACTTTATCTAGGCCTATTATGTTTAGCGGCTAAATACTAAGAGCGCTGACAGCAACATATAAGCCTTAACATATATCTTTAAACGAGCAATTTTTATATATATTTATATAGAATCTGAATCTCGGAAACGGCTCCAACGATTTTCATGAAATTTTACATGTATTTCAGGGGCAAAAAATAGATCTGGCTAGGTTTCATTTACAATACGTCAGAATTATGTACGCAACATATGTCAAGGTATGGTAGCTCAAAGGTGAGGCTTCCAGCTGACGGGGCGATAACGAAACTAGAGTAGGTACCCCGGTTCGAGTCTGACATTCACCGGATTTTATTTTCCTTTTTTTGTTTGAAGGAGAAACCGAGCACAGCTCGGTCAACCAGGTACTTAGTATATTAAACTGGAACAACTGTCACTAGCACCGGCGATCATTCATTATACTACTCACTATATTCACTACACTACTCTTAGGCGTAGTAATTTGGCCGCAATTTTCCGTTAAGGGGAGATGAGGGACTCAGATTTATATTCTGCTCTGTTAAAATCTATACTCTGAAAAGACAAATCAAAAAGGATTTTGGATTTTTGAATAAAAAGTAAATTACTTTGTACTTTCTGAGCAAACACTCAAATAGCCCACCGATTTTTTTTAATTTTCTTCTAGGTATCAGCTCAGTATCTCCATTAAGGCTCTGCTCATGGTTAATAAGATCCGAGACTAAAAATAAACGCTAAAAGGAGGAAAAATATAACAGTTCCCCATTTAAAAAGAGCGTTAAGCAAAGTAACTTGGCTATAAGGCCTGTATTACCCGCTTAGTGGTGGGTAGTTTCGTTTAACGGTAATTGCCGATGAACAAAGAAGTGTATGCTAAAAGTTCATAAAAGCAGGCTAGTTTAACGATGCTGATAATGACATACAACGTAAAAGGTCCTGTTTCTTGCCATTACTGTCTGAAAGAGCATACAGCTCGCCTGATGTTAAGCTAATGCAACCATTGATGCCAGAAGTTATAGTAGCATTCACAACAACGGTTGTATTCCTTAAAAAATAATTGACGATCGCTGTGCTCACTAAAGGTAGCTTGAGGTCCCATTTAGGTTCCCGGGATCTGCTCTCTTACAGCTCTTGTTGAAAGGAGTTTACGTCGCAACGTCAAATCCTAACAGCCTGTACCAATGAGCTTTTCTAAAAACTTATGTGCAGTGATTTTAAACAACTTGCTTTACGGTGAAGGAAAACATCGTGAGGAAACCTACATCATATCTGTGAAGTAATTCAAAGCTACCTTTCTGTTACCCTTATGTTTAGATTATAAAGCACTTATAGTAGGTTTTTCAAATTCATTAACATTAAAATTAGACCATTCAATAATCTACCTTCATTCACACTCCGATGCAAATTGATGGGTTTTCATACAAACAACAATTCCACCGCTCTGGGTTAATGATGCATGAACTTTGCAAATGACATTAATTTTGCCGTCCACCGATTAGATAGCCCGGTTTCGTATTAATTTTGTAAAGGTATTGGAAGCTTAATTAATATCTCCGAGGCTTAATGGAAATTCAGTGTCATTAGAAAAATAATTTGGAGGAAGATTTTTAATTGAGTTTGGAAGATTTTTTTTTTCATTTTCGGAAGCTAATTAAATTTAAGTTCTATAATGAGTATGATAGCATTTTATACACTTAGCAACAACAAATTCTGGTCACCAAATTAATAAGAGAATAATATGATATGTTTACTACCTACCTTCAGGATTTCGTGGTCACAGTCGCTATTGCGCACAATTTGATCAGTGAACTTAAGCAACCCTAACCCTAGCCAGTAATTGGATGGGTGACCGCCCGAGTTCCCTCCGTGCCTCAGAGAGCACGGAAAGCCGTCGGTCTCTGTTGCCAATTTATCATCTTTGGCAGTCATTACAGGTCAGTCGGAGGCCTAAAATAGTTTGACAACTGGTTTAACCCGGATCACAGATTTTTCTCGTTATAAGGGTTGCGAAAGCCAGAGGCAGTCGCTTCTTATAAAAAATAGGTGATCAGCCGCATCGGGTTGAACCAAGTGCCGTTCCAAACAATGTATGGGATGAGGCCAGGGAGAAGATGACTACTAGCGGCCTACCTTCATCAGTTTGGGGCCAAGTATAATTATTCAAGCAGTGGGTATTAAGAACTTCTCTGCTCTGACGTTTCATTTTGGTACTGCAAAATTTCAAACGAATGCGTCAAAGCTAAGAAGATCCTTATACACGTTGCTTAAACAATTATAGTTGGCCTATGAAACCGATGATAGTAAGTCCCAATACTAATCAATGAATAGTTTAATGGAGTACTTAAATCAGTTATCACTCGTAGTTTCCTCAATATTACAGTTTATAACTGTGATCCCGATTCGTGCTCCCAAGTGTACAAGTGAGTCTAGAAATGTCGCTGGATGTAAATTAATATCCATGACTTTGACAGCGAATTGATGAGCATTTGTAGTTGACTAAACCAATTTCAAATTGAATAGAATATCTTCAGCTTAATAGCAATTTGTCCAAGTATTGTTTGGTCTACACCTTTTGTTTCTTACAAAGGTCTGTCGCAATCCATCGTTATCTATTATTATAGAGGTCCAACTTATCTACGGATAGAGGTCTTGAAAAGGTCTAGCCTTTTTTGTTTCATCAAATTTATCAGGCATCCATTACCAACTTGATGTTGGAAGAGCCTAGAATAATATGTTTTTCCGTAAGAAAGAAAATAATGTTGCTAGTATATTGTCTACGTCTAAAGTGACCCTTATATTATCTGTCTGACTCGTAAAGATTTACCAGATAGACAGAGACAGAATATTGTTCAAATTACCAGAAATCCTTCAAGTTGTATACATGATGAAATTTTTTTTATAATGTTAGGGATTATAGCTTTATATTTTGTACCAATTTTATTAATTTAATGTATGCTTTGCCTTAACTTTTCTGTGCACTTAAAATGCTTCAGCTGACTTTGATGATCTTTATACCTTCACTGAAACTTCGTAAATTTTGAAAAATAAATGGCAATTGACTATTATATGGGGTTACAGTCAAATTCTTCAATCTATGTCCATTGTCTATAAACATTAGTTATTATTTTGTCTTCTTTAAACAGGGTTTATTGAAGCTTGTATATGATCCAGGGTCACCAAAACATTTGATTGCACCCTCATATCAAAATATAATATTTCATCGTTTTATTACTAGAAAATCAAACTCATCAATAAAACATCAAATGGGATATTTGGACATAAAGTTCAATCGATTGAATCCCTATAATGCAGGATCACTATTCACCGACCCATCCATCAGAGATTCGTATCGTAGCCCGTATTAACTTACATCAAGGTTTCGATTCTTATAGGCCATAGTATTAACTTTACCGAGGCGAATAATAATGATTATTAAGCTATTGGTTTCATGCAACCGATTGGAATTATTTTATTATATTTATTGGCTATGTGAAAAAATTGGCTAATAGTGGGCGTGCGTCAACGTTCTGCAAAAGAGTTATATCTTTGAGAAAAAAAAGATAAATGTAATTATTAGGCACTTAGAACACGGTGGCACGGCTATTAGGTATTAAAGATTGTAATTAGACAAAATGGGAAGTTTTTCAAGGCTTTCATCCAACCTGAAATATTTTATTGCGAACTACTCTCATTTAGAATAAAACAAACACATAAAGTATAAGCCCAGATTTCACGTATCACTGTGTTTTATGTGTTCAATTTATATGTTTACCTACCAATAGTAATGTCCAGATTAGAGTCAGTAGAACTATAAACGAGTTACGAGTCAAATTGGATAGTTTTATTGCCTTGGAGGACGATTTAGTCCTTATCGGAGTCCTGCAGACCATTCCACATACTGAATCCAAAGTTTTTATTGTTTACCTACTAAGCTATATCAGTAATTATGTACCTATTTTATGTTACATCGTAAATTCTACGTGATAAACTTTACTATTTTATTTATGGGAATTTTGCTGTGTAATTTTGTATATTTATGTATACATATTATAGCTTTGTTTATTTCCATTGTGTTATTAACTATGTAGTCGATTTGCATTCAGAATATTTGAGTTTCGTCAATGCTGAGAGAGCCGTGGTGGCCAAGGGGTTTGAGCAGTCGCCTGCTACGCAAGCGACGCAAGTTCGAATCCCAGCGGGGCCCGTACCAATGAGTTTTCTAAAAAACTTATGTACAGTGATTTCACACCACGTGCTTTGCGGTGAAGGAAAACATCGTGAGGAAACCTGTAATTTCTGAGAAGTAATTCAATGACGTATGTAAAGTGTCTGAGACGGCGATGGATTCACCATCTGTCACGTTGGCACTTAATCATCTTCGGTGAAAAGTGGATGTTGTGATTACAAGATCTCTGCCTACCCCTTCGGGGAATACAGGCGTGAGCATATGTATGTTATTTGAGTCAAACTCGCGTTATGTAATTATTGAATGCTACCATTCAATCTACTCAGAAATCTATGCTCGATTGAAAACAAATTCCTCCTTATGAAAGAATTCCTTTCTGCAAATATGAACGGTTCAGATCAAAAGGTAAAATGTAATAATGTTGAAAATCGAATCGAATCGAATCGTTCCATTCGATTAATTTAGGTACTTTTGAAGTTAACTGAATCGCAGTCCTCTCTATTCATTACCAACTATCGAGTCCGCAACTAAATCCTCTCGGATATCGGGTTTGATTCCCGTTTAAAGTCGAATAGGCCGGAAATCGATTGCTTTGGAAGCTTTGCGTCCGAATTGTACGCGAAATATAGGCGTTGTTACTGGATGCGATGAGTTTAATGGTAATCCGTGCGAGCTTTGTGTTCAAATTTGATTATTAACTGGAACTCATCATCATTCATCGCCCTGGCCTTATCCCATACATTGTTGGGGTCAGCACTTGATTCAACCCGATGTGGCTGATCACTTGATTTTTATACGAAGCGACTGCCATCTGACCTTCGCAACCCCTTTTATGAGGAAAATCTATGATCTGGGTTAAACCAGTTGTCAGACTATTTTAGGCCTCCGACTGACCTGTAAAGATTGCCAAAGATGATAAATTGGCAACCGGGACCGACGGCTTAACGTGCTCTCCGAGGCACGAAGGGAACTCGGGCGGTCACCCATCCAATTACTGGCTAGTTCTAGGGTTGCTTAACTTCGCTGATCGAATGATATGCGCAATAGCAACTGTGCCACGAGCTCCTCAATTTTTCAATTCAAGATTATAAATATTGGAATATTCTGATTTAAATCTGATTACAAGGGACGTGATTACTAATGCCACCGGCCATCCTCAGTCCAATGAGTTATCGTACCACGATTTCGATTTCGAATTCAAATGTCTGAAAAGAAATCCATATTTATGTGTATATATAGTGCCTGAGAGACTTTTTTTTTAGCGTTTTTTTTAATATAAATTAGGTTTAAGGTGTGTGTTATCACATCTCTTGTCCCTCTGAAAGCCAATGCGGTAATGTGTATGTAAAATTAATGGAATCCAATAATTCCCAATTTTTAATTATAGAAAGCAAATCGTTATTTTTCTACTTGAAGGCCTCATAAGAATTATAAATGAAAATAAAATTGAAGTCATTTATTCAGTTTAGGCCCTGCTAAGGCACTGATGAACGTCAAAGAATTGACAACCGATTCAGAAACTAGCCTTCTGAGAAGAACCAGCAAGAAACTCATCTGGCATCATTTCATTACTTAGTAAATAATTATTCATTACAATTACTTAAATACTTTCGTGTATATAGTGTCCATTTCCAAACACATGCTCACGTCTTCCGTACCCGGGTACGAATACACAATCTAAATATATATAACTTATAGGTGGGTGACTGACTGACTGACATAGTGATCTATCAACAGACAGCCCATACCACTGGACGAATCGGGCTGAATTTTGATTAATTCTACCCCCAAGGGGATAAAATAAGGGATGGAAGTTTTTATGAAACTTTGTCATCTTACGACTGCCGGAATTAAATCTACGCGATTGAAACCGCAGGGCACAGCTAGTTGTTTATAAGCCCGCAATCCTTTAATTCATCATAGTATTGACTCATGTCATATCCAGTCGGTATGTTTTCTGTGTAGAGCTGCGCGAACGGAAATAACGCGCTTAATAGATTCACTTCGGCTCACAAGTGCGCTGACAACTGGATAATCTATTTATGAGGAAAACTGGCCGCGCCTCTGTGCCGTTGCTGTGGTCAGTATGCTTTGTTGTCCGTATGAACACGTCTCGTTAGATATATAGGAACTCTGATATGTGTTAATTCTTCAGTAATTTCTACGCTCAACACGAAGAATAAATTTTTGAAATAATGATTACGCCGGTCAATCATATAGTTAAAATATAAAATATAATTATCGTTGAATACTTTTCATAGTACTTAGTTTTAGTAGTAGGATTTATTTTAATAAATAACGGGGAAAGACACCATCTGTCAGAGTACCAAAATACTTATACAATGGTTGTGTTGATACACATATGCCTACGTTTTCGAGGAACACTCGAGGACAGGCTGGAAGATGACATTTTGTAAGAAATACATGTACTGAAAATGGCTGAAACGTTAAATATCTGAAGACAAAGAAAATAGTCATACATTACAAAGAAATAGTGCTTTCAGCTGTAAGATTTTCCGCGAAAGATTCTCCTAAAGTCATTTACAACAATACGCGTCGCTACAATGGTATAATGTTCTGTACGTGAGGATTCACTTAGCATAAAAAGTCATTCATTCCAACGACCAACATTAGTGCTTACTGCTAACTTCCTAGCTTTTGAGTGCCAACACACGCATGCCTTGCAACTAACATAATATTTAACTTAATTGCAGATTTGATGCGCGTTCAATACCACCGAAAGAAGAAAGCACTCAGGCTTATCTCAATTAAGGTTACCATCAGATGAGTTGGCAATTTGCCGTGGGAGAGGCAGCCAGAGTCATGGTATGTGGGATTTGGAAAACACCCCTGGTGGATAACCTCAGTGCTCAGGGAGGACTGATAGATCGCAACGGTGTCCCCCCACACTTTTCCGGGGCACATCCCCGGGGCAGCTGTATCGCCGACCAGGGGATGTGAGACCTCGCTGTGCAAGAGCATCCTCCCGGGCCCGCAGCTCGGTGGTCAAGGCTCCCACCCGACCTCCGCCAGTAGGCCCTCCAGCCCCCTTTTAGTCGCCTCTTACGACAGGCAGGCATCATAGCCAAATTCTTAAACCCCGGCTTATTGGGTGGGAGTTGGTAAGCCCTAAATTAACAGCCTTGTCCTCGACTGAGGTGAAGCGTACAAGCCTTCCACCGCGCTACTTCTGGCCACTTAACCATCGGCGCATGCGCACCCACCCCTTGTGTGTGCCGATTTATTACCGTTTCAGTACCCAAAGGGTAAAACACTAGACCCTAATACTATGACTTCGTTACGCGTTTGTGCATCTGTCTGTATCTCATGAGCCGTAATAGTTAGACAGTTGAAATTTTCGCAGATGATGTATTTCCCAGAAACAGAATAAAATTAATAGTTAAGGATGCTTCCATACGACAAACGTGATTTCTTGCTCTTCTTACCCTTTGTACGCAAGACCGACTCGTACTTGGCCGATCTTTCTTAGGGTCATCGCTTCTCGTAAATTTCAGTCAGTAAATGCCTATTAACACATTCACTGCTAACATTTCAACTTCTTCGTAAGTTCTCGAACAGTTGGACGCACATACGCGTCGTTAGCAGTGAACGCGATAATATACAAACCTGAGCTAGGCGTCCCACATAACAATTATATATCTGTCAAACAACTCCCAAACAGCACTTACCTGTAACAAAACAACATTGAATTAATAATACGCAATATGTCATCGATCAAGTAATGGCCTCGCTGCGTTTTACGTCGATGATTTATGCTTCACGCCTCTATGCACGCAATAACTTTATTTGGGTAATTTGTGTCCCAAATGTAGGTTTTCTGACAAGGGTATTGTAAATATAAGGAAAATAGTTGACAATAATGTTGCCGAATATTTGGAGTATTTTTTTTGTTTTTTAGCTGTTTTGATTTTAAACGTTACTAAGTCGGGCCTAAGCTTTTGCTTCTGTATGAAATCAAACGCAAGAGGGTCCAGATGCTCATCAACTATTCAAAGAGGTTGCACGGGCTTTTCTCGCTCAGAGAATCAGCATTGCTATTCAACGTGGCAATGCTGCCAGCCTTCTTGGCACGATCCCGAGAGACACCGATTTGGGCCAAGTTTTCTACTTGTAATTAGTTTTTAAGGAACTCTATAATAAATTAATGCAAGAATATAGACCTTATATTGTATTTTTTTTAATATATATAAGGAAAATTTCTTACCATGAAAAGGATCTCTTATATTAGTTAGCGTTACATTATTAACTCTAACAAAAGAGTATTAATAAATATCATCGTGAGAATAAATTTAATAACACATTGCCATGATGAAGTGATCTTTGAAATGACGTTCACTACAAAAAGGAATGTTAGAAATATTTCATCAATTTAAAAATAAGCATCTCAAATTTTTGACATAATTCCAAACCGCCATGCCATCCCAAATCTTAACCGACATCCGAAGTGAATTAAAATATAGACTACTTTAACGGACGTGAAATAAGGGATCCCATGGGAAATTAAAAAAACGATCCGAGCGAAGGAAGCGTAGGAAGGGCCCAATAATAACGTATTTAATATATACATTGATTTTGCTTTAAATATACCTTCAGCTACGTCAGGTTAGAATCTGTTTTGTTTTTGTTTTATTATTAGTAAATAAAAGAAGCTTGTATATTTGTGCCTGAGACGGCGTTAGGCAATACATTTCGGTGAAAAGTGGGTGTTGTTACATATACATCACCTCTGCCTAAAAAGTTAGACAGTATACAGACATAGAAACAGCTCGACTCGTATATTTTTGTTATTTTCATAGTGTTATGTCCTATGCTATTTTAATTTGGGGCAAAGCTGCTGATATAGAGAATATATTCACATTACAGAAAAGGGCTATACGATCAATTTATAATTTGGGACCCCGAGATTCGTTAAGGGAAAAATTTAAATCAATTGGAATTTTGACAGTGGCCTCACAGTATATTTTAGCTAACTTATTATTTGTGCATCAAAACATTGGATCGTTTCAAAAAAAATGTGATGTGCATAACATAAACACAAGGCACAAAAACAAAATTGTAGTGCCTGCGCATCGCTTACAGAAAGTACATGGCTCATTTTTAGGACAGTGCACACGCTTCTATAATAAATTACCAACAGAAATTGTAAACTTGCCCTTCAATAAATTTAAAGAGACCATCAAAGGAGTTTTGCTCAAAAAAGGATATTATACTGTAAGTGATTATATTTGCGATAAGGAACCCTGGGATGTATCTTTGTCGAAAAATTATTGTAAATAATCCCATTGGCACTGTACTTTTGCTACAATTAATTAATCTTAGTTTGATCTTTGCTTTGACTGGCTGGAATTTGCCATGCTCACAAATATTTGTAATATTTTAGTTATTATATTTGACAATTGAGCATTTGTGCTGTGTCCCATGGGCTTATATTCATGAGATATAAATACTGTAACCAAAAACATTGTATAATATATATTTTTTTAAAAGAGTAATTGTTGAGTTTCTTGCCGGGTTCTTCTCAACAAAAGCTACCTTCCGAACCCGGTGGTAACATTTATAATCATGTATAATGTATTTTGTGTCCTTCTGACGATTTGAAAGTACTTTGTAAGAAGTCTAATCAAATAAAGATATTTTGAGTTTGAGTTTGAGTTTGCCTACCCCTTCGGGATATACAGGCCTGAGCATATGTATGTTTGTTTAAACTAAGAATATTTTGATCAGAATCATGAGTGACCTGGACACTGGGACAGGCGAAGGTAAATCATGATTACCTGCCGCTAATACCTGGATATGTGAGCTTACTCTGACACTGACAGCTCTGTATCTGTGTGTTGCATATGTTGTGTTCTATAATGAAGTTTAGCATTAGTAATGTGACATTTGAGTAAGACAAGCCTTCGCACGGGATTGTAGAAATCATGAAAGGATCAAGCCTCAGGTATATGCTATGCAAGCGACCCAAGTTCGAATCCCAGAGGGGCCGGTACCAATGACTTTATCCAAAAACTAACTACGAGGTGTAAAATCATAAGCTATACGGTGGAGGAAAACATCGTGAGGAAACCTGAGTATTTCTGACAAGTAATTCAAAAACGTATGTATAGTGCCTGAGACGGAGATGGACTCAGCCTCTGTCACGTTGGCACATAATCATATTCGGTGAAATGTGGGTGATATTGTTACAACAACTCTGCTTACCCCTTCGGGGACCCTACTGGGATGGCGTGAGCTTATATTATTATTTTATCATCGAAAAAAAAAGAAATATTTTTTTAATTTTCAGGTTGACGGGTCGCTCACTCCCCTCTATAATGGTTGAGGAGGGCGATGGCTGGCATCTTCGTCATACTTGTGAACAGGTGCGGCTTGTGGAGGCTGGTCATCTCAAGCTACACAAATACGTAGTACCTACTTTTAGTATTTATATTTTTATCATCGACTTTTGTGCACTGGAACTGTGTACATGGGATTATATTTTTTTTAAATAGAGTAATTACTGAGTTTCTTGCCAGGCTATTCTCAGTAAAATCAGCCTTCCGAACCTGGCATGTATCATCCGGTGTAATCGTGTCGTTCTGACAATTTGAAAGTACTTTGTTAAAAGTCTAATTAAATAAAGATATTTTTGAATGAATTCGAATTGAATTGAATAGGAATTATGAAAACTCAGAAAATATTGAGATAGAAACAGAAGAGAAGGAGCTAAGAACTATGTTGTAAGTGGATATTTAAAAAAACCCATTTGACACCCAAGACTATTGAGTGACCATCTATTGCAGGTATTCAGATACTCATTCCCTAGGAAGACTTGAATTTAAATTATTTTTTCAAAGGCAACCTTTTTTGCTCATACAAAAGACCTAGTTTCGCTTAATCAATCAGATACAGAAGTCCTCCGATCTGATTGTATATTTAAATATAAATGACGGATGCCTCTGTCAGTGACAGCGTGGGAAAAATTCACCGTTCACCCAAATATGCAGGCCTTAATGGCACTTGAATTAATTGTTTGAATTTACGGATGCTGTTCTTTACAAAAATTTACTGTGGAAAATAAAGTGAAATTCGGTTCACATTTGAATGATGCTTCATTGTGACGTTTTTTACAAAAAAATATTAAAAAAAATTTTTTTATGATGAGATGTTTTATATTTTTTTCGAGCTTTTTAGTGACTTTTTGCAAATTACACCTGATGATGATGATGATGATGATTGTTCCGACCGATTTCGGCCATGGCGACCACTTTGACCCCTAGTCGGATAAATAGCGCTGATGCGCTCGAAGATGGCTTATGTAGCCTATCTTCGCAGTGAAGCTCCGTGCACACTGAGGGCACGTAAGTATGTATACAGCAGTCATAACCCACCTAGGTGTAAAGTTCTCTTCAATTCGAATTAATCAATCCCAAACACTTTCGATTTCTCATGGATTCCACCATCAGAACTGAACCAAATTATAATTGGACCACCTGGGAAGCCTCACCTTTCAAATAAAAGAAGAATCATCGAAATCGGTTCACACAGTAAAAAAAGTAAAAAAAAAAGGCGAATTTATAACATCTTTTTTTTGAAGTCGGTTAAAAAAGATGACACGTGTATGTTTTTTCTTCATTTAACCAGAATAGTATTCTGTTTCGTTAAATTTTTCCATATAAGAGGAGAAAAGAGCCCTCAGTTGTCAAGATAATCTCTACTAGATTCTCGCAGTCTCGTATTACTATATGATCAAGTGTTTATCTGGATTACAAATGTTTTTTCTGCGAGACAAACGTTTCTTTGAATTTATATCAAAATAAAATCATATTACTACATAGATAGGCGTCCTAGCGCTGACAATCACGGTGATAAAGATCACAATATTATTTATGGCGATTTGTTATTTATGGTAACCTGAAAATTGTAACCTGAAAATATTCTAACTAATATATTCATCTTTTTTTAAACCGAATGTGAACAGACATACATTTACTTGAAAGAAGGACTACGAAGAAATGAAATACAGAATTGTATTGAAATTATTCTGTGTCGGTAAAGAACATTTACCAGCTGATACCTAAATTACGTTTTGATGAATGCAATTGCTTTTACTAAGCTAAGGAAACAGTCCGATGGAAATGATATCACCTGATTTGATGAATAGTGTGCTGGAAGTGGCAAATACTTTATGTTATTCCTATTTTAAAATCACGGTCCGAATACATTATCAGTTAAAACCAGTCAAGTGCGAGTCGGACTCATAAAAACACAAAAAATAATACGCTCACGAAGCACCCTTAAAAACTATTTGTAACATCGGCAAAAGCGTGAAAATTTCAATTTGTTTAACTATCACTGCTCAATAGATGGATGGAGGAACTCGTAGCACAGTTGCTATTGCGGGAGTTGGATGGGTGACCGCCCGAGTTCCCGCCGTGCCTCGGAGAGCACTTTAAGCCGTCGGTCCCGGTTGCGAATTTGTCATTTTTGGCAATCATTACAGGTCAGTCGGAGGCATAAAATAGTCTGACAACTGGCTTAACCCAGATCACAGATTTTCCTCGTCAAAGGGGTTGCAAAGGTCAGATGGCAGTCACTTCGTATAAAAATCAGGTGATCAGCCACATCGGGTTGAATCAAGTGCCAACCCCAAAAATGTATGGGATAAGGCCAGGGAGCTGATGATCACTGTTCAATAGATACAACCTAGTGGAGCCTAGGATGGATAGCGGTAGTCTTAGAAATAGTTTCCCGTTTTACCCTTGGGTAAGGAACCCTAAAACCGGTAGCTGCATCCATTGATAAATACCCACTAATATATTGAAGCTAACGATTCAATGCTAACCACCGAAATACTATATCAGGTCATGGTCAATGACTTTCATAAAGTATGAGATTTAAACTACGTTGGCACCAAAACTGCCGATGACAGCGAATTTACGAACAGATTTATATAATATCCAAGTAATATAAGCAGTATATAGAAAAAACACGATTAAAAGGAATTATCCGCGGTTGTCAGACAAGCCACATCTAGAATTTCCGTCTCAACTAACCACATTAGTCGACCAAATAATATAGGTACAATTTCGGTCGAAAATTTTCGGCTACAGGGTAATTGTGATGTAGTAGCGCGGATTTGATACGCGATAAACTTATCGGTCGAACAGAGGCTCGGAAAGCCAGTTAGGCTTCGCGTACAATGTATTTTGCGGAAATACGATGTAACCATCCATTTTATGTTCGCTGTTTCAGTGGTTGAGTGCGGACTATTTTGGTTTAGTGGAGTTTTAATGAATAACTTTTTTTTATTTACATACACACATATGCTCACGCCTGTATTCCCCGAAGGGGTAGGCAGAGGTGTTGTAATCACAACACCTACTTTTCACTGAAGATGATTAGGTGACAACGTGACAGATGGTGGGTCCATCGCCGTCTCAGACACTTTACATACGTCATTGAATTACTTCTCAGAAATATGCAGGTTTCCTCACTATGTTTTCCTTCACCGTAAAGCACGTGATTTGAAATCATTGTACATAAGTTTTTTAGAAAAACTAAAAGATAGTAGAAAAGATAAAATTACTCTTCTGGAAATGTATACAAGTCGATTAATAGCATAAACTCTTCGACAGTAATCAGCAAGAACGTTGCGTGCGTCCATACCGGCTCATTAGCTCATCAGACACATTACTCATTAAAGCAACGCTTGCCGGGTGTCGAGTGACGTGCAGCTATTATTGTTAATTAATCATTTAACTGTCGCATTTATAATTATGTTTACACAGTTTTGTAGCTTGAAAGCCGTAGTGAGAGGTTGGTAGCGGGTTTCTATACTTACAAAAAATATATATAACTCAAAGGTGACTGACTGACTGACTGACATAGTGATCTATCAACGCACAGCCCAAACCACTGGACGGATCGGGCTGAAATTTGGCATGCAGGTAGGTAGATGTTATAACGTAGGCATCTGCTATGAGGATTTTGATTAATTCTAGCCTCAAAGGGATAAAATAGGGGATGAAAGTTTGTATGAAACTTTATAAATTTTAAACCGATGTATTATATAAAACTTAAGTAAGCGGGTGAAATCGCGGAGCACAGCTAATTACAAATATATGACTGAAAAGTAATTCAAAGACGATTGCATACCTACGTGACTAGGAGATCTATGGCACGTAATATTTTTTGGGGAAAATTGAGTGTTATGACACCTCTGCCTACCCATTAGGTGAACTTATTGTGCAGTTAGAATATTTTATTTAACAGTTTCTGGACGTATGTAGTCAATTGTGTTATATTTTATATCAATAATGAACTTTACAACACTTTACTATATTATTATTTAAATATAATTTATATTTCATGCTTAATGCGAAACAATTCCGAGGCAGGTCCGCATTTGGACGGAATCGGGCGACGATTAAAATAAAATACATTTTAATGACGTCATAAATGTAAGTGGGTAGAAATTACTGGAATTATTACTTCTCGTCGCGGAAATAATGTAAATTTTCATATTTTATGTTAATAGGATATCATTATTTTTTTATCTGGATCTGAATCGATTTCTTGAACCTGATTCAACTCAGGTGATTACGACTTGATTTTACTCAAAGCGACTGTCGTACATACATATGCTCACGCCTGTATTCCCCGAAGGGGTAGGCAGAGGTGTTGTTATCACAACACCCACTTTTCACCGAATTTGATTAAGACTGTCGTATTGATTGAATATACACACTATTAATAACATGGATTTGGTTAAACCAGTTTTCAGAGAGTTTTCAGAGGAATAGTCAGTGCTTCGACGTTCTAAGCTGAAAATTAATTTTCATTATCAAGAATAGTTTAAGCTCAATAGACTGAACACGAACCGTGATTCATGATATTTAAATTTGCTTGAAGTCATTATCACTGATTTATTGGAAAGTGTTTACTGGGGGCTGGTCATCTCAAGCTACACAATAATACGTAGTACCTACTTTGAGTTTTTAAATTTTTTTTATCGGCCTTTGTGCACTGGAACTATTTATACATATTTAAATTCTTGTGATTTATATTGTATTATTCAAAGTTATTAAAAAAAAATTAAAGAGTAATTACTGAGTTTCTTGCCAGGTTATTCTCAGTAAAAGCAACCTTCCGAACCTGGCGGTAGCATGTATAATCCTGTATAATCGCGTCGTTCTGACGATTTCAAAGTACGTTGTTAAAAGTATAAACAAATATAAATAGATTTTGAATGAATTGAATTAAACACCGCTCTAGGACACACCACATTAGGAAATCACTAACCAAACATGCCAGATTTTTTTCAATGCTACCTTAGTGGAAAGTATTTTTTTCCTAAGCTTCAATATCTAAATCTAGGGTTAGGCTAGCTTCGTGGAATCAAACAGCTCTATTAATAGTAAAAAGCGTAACGTTATATTTGAAAAATTAGATCATGACCGCATTTTGCTGAACGATTCATAGTTTACGATTTCAGATTGTTTTCATTCGACCACGAACAGTATGAAACTTAATATTGTTTGTGTACTGAAAGCATTTGATAATTTCCTGTATATGTATGCAAAGATGATTGTCACAAACAGACACGAAGCCAAAACACTCTCGTATTTTAAAATAAAATGTTTTTCAGATTCATACAGGACTTCATTTTATGGTTGCTCTGTGGAACCCTAAAATAATTTTAAATTACGACCAGCCTAAGTTACTCCCTGTAAAATTAGCTATCCTTTTTAAGTCGTTTCAGAGATTACCCGGAACAAGCAGACAGACAGAAAAATTGGTTTTTTATGTAAGTACCGTCTATACTTTCATATGCATTTAGTCAAAAGGTGTAATTTTGGAATTACAAACAGACTGTAAAGTTTTATTTATCGGTATAGATTTAAAAATCGGACATATTAAACAATTACTTTGCGGTTACTCTGTACTTTGCCTGAGAGCCTAGGGTACGTCGACACACAGTATAATCGTCAGATTATTTAATAAAATAAATTATGTGGTGTGTAATCTTGTGAAGTTTTTAGATAAAATACCCCCAAGGGGATAAAATAGGGGATGAAAGTTTGTCAATTTTAAACCGATATATTATATAAAAGTAAATCTACGCGGGTGAAACCGCGGGGCACAGCTAGTTTTTAAATAAATTTACTGGGCTCAATACTTATTTTCTTTAAAAATTATTTTAATATGTGTGTGTGTAAAGTTAGGCTTTAGAGACCTCCGTGGAATCGTATATGTATGCCAATCCAACATAATAAACAAAATCCCATTCAGCTGGGTGTAAATACGTGAGAGGCGTAGGGCTGACAAAGTGGCAAAGTCCCTAAAGTAAGGGCTATTGAGTGAATATAAATACGCAATGAGGTTGCCCGCCATCCCTTAGCAGGGACTTACTAGACGGGGTACTTGGTGAACGTGATGCGACATGGTTTACGGCTACAGCTGATTTACATCTAAGTATACATCTGTGCCCATATTACGAGTTCTGGAGCTTTACCATAACCTCTTATTGCCATGATAGTTTAACTCTTAATATGAGACAGGTATATATAACGTGTATAGGTCTGTCACCGTCATACAGCTGAACTATCATTGCAAAACAGCTCATGGTTAGGCGAGTAAACTGTTTCCGTAATTAATATTATAACTAGTCATGTCATGTCATGAAATGTACATGATGCCAGGTGAGTTTCATGCCGGTTTTTTACGGAAGGCTAGTTTCCGAACCGGTGGTCAAGTCATCGACGTTCATAAGTGCCTAGAGCCTAAACTGAATAAATGAGTTTCAATACTTGTGAGGCGCTGTACAAATGTCTCATACAAATATTCGGCGAAGACGGTGAGATAGATAGATAGATTAAGAAAACGGTGGAAAGCTTGTGGTAGGGTATACAGATATACTACGATTCAAATACATTTAATTGACTTTAAGACGTTGGTAACAAATTTATTAATTTCCTGCTTTATCCACATTCATATTTTTATGGGAAATGTGTCCTGGCAGGGGCGACCATCGTCGATTTAAGCAGCGCGTAATAACGACTTCTTAGCTTTGACGTTTAATTTTTCCATACCAAAATAAAACGTTAAAACTCAGAAGTCAAAACGATCATGACCTCTAGTTTTTGCATGACAATATTTAAATATTGTAAGAAAATATAATAATTGAACAATCTAGCTGACGTGTGGAACCATCTTGTGTGTATATAGTGTATCGTGAATGACCACCTCGCAAGCAACATACCGACCAATTTATATCACCAGCTTAGGCTGTGTATTTCAGTCAGGACTTTGAAATTTATATATATAGACAAACATGCAATCCATTAACATTACAAGCCTTTTTAAGTGGTTCCAATTGAAATAAATCAGTCAGCTTTTATTTTTATCTTTGCATTGGATGCATTGTCGATAAAACCGCATTTATAAAACGTAAGAGTACAATGAAAATGACTATTGGAAATAAATCCAATGAATTATGGCTGAATCAGCTGTTACAGCTGTAATTGCTTCCGCAAGTAAGATATAATGGATACAGATGGTCCTGGTTTGTGTTGGTGCAAAAAGGAGAGAAGTGCTCATAAAGTGGCCTTTTTTGTCCTTTAATATGAATACGTTCTATGAGACTTTATCTGCGTGCTATTCACATGGATTCCTGGACAAAAACAATATCATTTGGATAGGGTATTTAGTGAACGACCTTATTGGATGAAATGTCTTTCTATGGGCATTTGGATTTTTAACCGACTTCACAAAAGGAGGAGGTTACAAATTTTTTTTTTTAATGATGTAATTTACTTTGGGTGGAATAAAAGGTTAACGATTAGCTTCGTCAGATTATGACTTAGACTCGAGTCTTTCGATGGTCATGTTTCTTTGAACCAATCTCTTTTCTAAGCTCAGGGGGCAAACTATCATCGTTTAAGCAGCACGTATTCAGAGCTTTGAAATTTGAATTTACGGTAGTAAAATGGAACGTCAAAGCTCTGAAGTTCTTTAGGCCCCCAGATTTAAATGATAGCAAGACTGATAGCATTAATAGTGAAACAAATCATACAAAGTCGCTCACACATTTCTTAATTTTGTTGGTATTCAGTCTTAAAATAAACTTACCGCGCATTAATAAAACAAACACTCCACTATTTCCTTAACCGCAGTTTTGTAAACATCTTTAAATCCATCGCATGTTTCTACCCGAATCCATTTACAACATAAACAATGCAACACTTAATTCGTTACCATCTATATTTAATAGCATTTACTAGGAAACTGAAGACGTTCAGAGTTAAAATAAAACCTTTACCAATTAATTTAACTACAAACTTAAGCATAGTGATGCTAGACGGCGAAGGAAAACATCGTGAGAAACCTGAGACCAGGGGCCCAACCATGAGCTCTTATTGCAATGATATTTCAGCTGTGTGACAGTGACAGTATACCTGTCAGATACATCTGTCTCATAATAAGAGCAAAACCATCATGGCAATAAGAGGTCATGGTAAGGCCCCAGCCCGGATAGATTTTGACATATTCAAACGCCTTCCCTTAACCTTGAGTTTTAGCATGATAGAGCCTGTAGACAAGGTAACATGCTCACGCTTCGCTAGTACATATGCTCACGCCTGTGTTCCCCGAAGGGGTAGGCAGAGGTGTTGTAATCACAACACCCACTTTTCACCGAAGATGATTAAGTGCCAACGTGACAGATGGTGAGTCCATCGCCGTCTCAGACACTTTACATACGTCATTGAATTACTTCTCAGAAATATGCAGGTTTCCTCACAATGTTTTCCTTCACCGTAAGGTACGTGGTGTGAAAGCACAGTAGATAAGTTTTTTAGGAAAACTCATTGGTACAGGCCCCGCTGGGACTCGAACTTGCGTCGCTTGAGTAGCAGGCGACTACTTAAACCTCAAGGCCACCACGGCTAATTTCTATAAATCGTTTCTATAAGCGCAAGTGCGAGATAAAAAAACTTTGTCTAGGCCTGTCGAAAAGATTAATACTCCAACGTATGCGGGTTGTGGTTGAATGCCAAAGATCCGCCATCTTTGGCCCTAACACATTTAAAGCAAGTCAAGTCAAACATTTACAATGTACTTGGGTTACTGAGACTTAGATTGCGATAGTCCCACCGCCTGTAATTGAAGCTTTCATCATCTTCCGTGAAAAGTCTTAATTAAAAGTTATATCTAAAAGTATTTTTTTCTACCAAAACAAGTCGTTAGCGAGCGAAATTTTAAAGATTGTTGCTTATATCACACCACGATGTAACAAAGTAAGATTCTACACCGGGACTGCTACTTAGCGAAACCTTCAAGGCTATGAATAATTGAGTATTAGAAATAGGGTGCTTGCCTAACCAGCGCTACTTACAAGCTGTTCTAGCAGTGAGCAATATTTGTTCTTATCTAAGGTTATTTACGAGCCAATTTTGGATCGTGACCGTGACCGGTGTGAATTCCTTTATTAATACACTTTCTGTTAGCAGTGTATCAAAATGGTTTGGTTCAATTGCATGTACATCAAAATTCACAAACTATAAAGATAAAAAACTAGGAGTTACTCGTGGATATCTAGACTTTTTTGTGAGGGACTCTTTCTTTAGTAACAGATCTATGTCAGGGAAAATCCCTTCAAAATCAGTAAAGCCGTAAAGCTGAAAAATTGCTAAATAGTCAGTAGTCCTATTTGTGTCTATTTCAAATATTTTATTCAAAATCAACGTTGGCCTGTTCTGTAATCTGTGTGTCCGAGGTTCAACTTTGTCACCAACCGATGTAGCCATAGCGGAATATTAAATTTTCATTTATTTCAGAAAAACTTGTTTGAAAGATGCTAATTTATTCAACAACCTCGTTTAGGATACGATTTTGATTTACCAAGGATTTATTAATTTAATGGGTGATATTATTCTACGGAATGCCGCGTGGCAGTCCGAGATATTATTACTATCGAGCTAACTAGCGTATTTAATTCGCAAATCTTAAGTATTTTCTGCTTGCTTCGTTCTTGTTGGTAAATTTCACGAATTAGTTGAATTATTAATGTGAATTAATTGAAAAGAAAAATCGTTGTATAAAATAAAATGAGATCATTACGATAAAAATATTGCTGAACCAGTCAAATCCTGCGTAGACACTTCTCAAATCCGAATAGCGTGTTGTCATATCCAAAAGGCCGTTAATTCGCGTAAAAGCTAAAAAAATACGAGGGAAAATAATTGAAAAGGCAATTGAGGAATGCTTTCGACGAAAATTATTATTGTCGAATTCTTTACCGCGTATTTGGTCGAATGATTAAAAAAGAAATTCTGCCTTTCTCCCCAGCTGGACTCTTTGTACATTATAATTCATAATTTATGATGCTCGCGTATCTTAGCTTTTTACTTCTCAAGGTCTGAGACTTGAAATAATGTTTTTTTTCTATGTAAATGTGAAGAAGATTGTCATTTTGCGCCTCTGATGTTAAAAATTTAAGGCTGTCTTTGAATATTATTTTCACAAAAACAAATTTACATATCTTTTTGTTATTTGACGTTCAAAGTAATCTAAGTGAAATAAAATTCTCCGTTTGTTTAAGCAGCGACAATATTCTAAAAATATTTTTTTTTGAGTATCTTGTAGGTGGGTAATAAGTTATGAGCCTGCTATTTAATCAATTGCCGTAAAATCAAATGATTTGAATAACTTTACAAAAACTTTAAAAAATATTTGCGAATAAAGCCAGCGAATCTAAAATTCATGTTACTAATTGCCTTCACTAAACATTACTCCCTGAGGGAGCTCAAACAAAATATAGTAACTAAGGCAAAGAATACAAAAAGTAACTTGAGTCAGGCCTCGAAACTCGACTTCTTTATTCAATTAAGGCGCTACAAAAATTACAGGGGCCTCATGAATCAGGCTTAACTGCCTTCAGTATTATTTATTTATGTTAAATAGGCTTAAGTATCTATGTAGAGCGAACGGTTGCCCTTTATAGCAGTTAGTTAGAGAGTACTACACGGGACGGCGAACAATGAGCTCTAACTGAAATATGTATCGAGACCTTTATCACACTATAAGACCGATATGAAAGAAAAGTTAAGTTATGTAATTACGCACACATGGGCTTTACAGTATAGTAATCCTGTGTATAATATATATATGATAACCAAGCATGGCAACGAGTTGCTCACTCTCAAATGCAATACTTGTATTATATCAACCCAATTTATTTATTTATTTATTTATGTAAAGGAAACATACAGTTTATTGCAACATAAATTCAACTAAACATATTTAAAATAAACTTAAACCAATTAAGTTTCCAAAATTAAATAATCTATAATATATGCAGCATGCCGGTGGGAAAATAGTAAACAGGTAAACAAATATATTGATAAAATTTAGTAACAATCTTACAATTCTAATCAGATTTGATCAAGCAACATTTGCTTGAGTGAAGTCTTAAATTGAGGTAAATTTATGTACAGGTTAAAAAAAAGGGGCGTTTGTTTCGCCGTTTCTTCTCTCGTCAGGCTTAAATTTGAAACGATAATATATTAATTTAGTCTTACAAACGACGTTCAATAAGTGTTTCTTTTCCATATACATACAGATAAATGAAAGAGTGTCTGTTTGTAATTCAAAATTAACGGCTTTTTTTCTAAATGCATATGTAAGTAAATACAGCACACGAATATTTTTTTAAATGTTTCTCTTTCTGTCTGTGTGTTTGTTCCGGCTAATCTCCGAAAAAGATTGATAGATTTTTATGGGACTTTTATTCGCAGGTAGCTAATGTAACAAGGAGTAACTTACTTAGGTTACTTTTATTTAAAAAAACGCATTTGAGTTCCGTGGGTCTACCATGAAATTACTCGTAAGTCTACGCTTGAATATTTTTTTTTAATTTCGATAGTTTCTGTGATGTACTTGACTAGAGTTCAATGAAGGGTAGAAAATAAAAAAATAAATATGTTCACGCCATCCCAGAAATATCCCCGAAGGGGTAAGTAGAGGTGTTGTATCAACAACACCCACATTTTACTGAATATGATCAAGTGCCAACGTGATAGAGGTTGAGTCCATCGCCGTCTTAGGCACTATACATAAGTCTTTGAATTACTTCTCAGACATATGCAGGTTTCCTCACGATGTTTTCCTTCACCGTAAAGCACGTGGTGTTAAATAACTGCACATAAGTTTTTAGAAAAACTCATTGGTACAGGCCCCGCTGGGATTCGAACTTGCGTCGCTTGCGTAGCAGGCGACTGCTCTAATCCTTAGGCCATCACGGCTCTCGGGGAGAATGAATATATTGCTGAGATCCTGGCTGAGATATGGCATCCCTACCGCTAATGTATCAGTATAGCATACATGTAACGTATTGAAACAAGAGCAAGCACAAAACAGCATGCTCAGAACTGACCGTGTGCAAAAGCATCGCATAGTCATTTGGACGACAGGCGAGCTGCGTTGGCTAATGGACTGGGCTACTTCAAAGTTTTAACGATCTTTACTTACAGCTAATGTTGCTGTACAGAATGTTGCCGGGCAAATGGTTCCTACTTTCAACTTCCAACTAAAAACAGCATTAGTGACTTTCGTAAAAAACTTACCGGCTTCTGCATTAATTTGAGATACGTGTGTTGATACGGTTGAGATCACATTTTACTCATTTTGAGCAGACTGTGTGGTCTATTTATGCTGTCTATCTCGTTGGCTTACTGGTCGCAATCGCTACTGCGGAACCTGAGGTGCTGAGTTCCATCCCCAGGTCCGGATATAGGCTAGCCCTCTATTACATGGGACTTAACATAACTGTTGAAATATGGATGTACTATAAGTACATCACTGTCTACTCTTTTGGCGAATACATGTGTGAGCAGGTACACATATTTATTTTGTGACTCGTTTTATTTTATACTCACTAAATACAAATATTTTTTTTTTCTAACCTAATCGTGGTAAGTATATAAATGTAGCGTTTACCAAACAAATCAGCTGGGACAGTACCTAAAGGCGGTTTCCAAATAACTCCGTAGACCAATGCCATAAGTTGGATAGGCAAACTTCGATTGGAACTAAGCCTAGTTCGACAGGTAGCTCTACTATATCTCGAAGAGTAATTGCAACTTAGTTTTTATAGATTTTCTTTGAAGGTAGTTTGTGATTAAGAATTTTATATACCTACTTCATTGGAGTGGAAAAACTGTCGTAGCGAGCTTCAATTTTAAATTCTCAATGTGTTATCAATATACATATTAAGAACACTCCATGCGGATTCACCTGCGTTTAAATAGGTATAAGAAAACAAATTAAGCGAATATTTTTAATTACCTCTACCAGAGGGCCAACTATAATTGAAAAGCAGCGCGTATTAAACACTTCTTAGCTTTGAAGTTAAATTTTACGGTACTAAAATGAAACGTCAAAGCTCGGAAGATCTTAATACGCTTTGTTTAAACTGATGATGGTAGACTCCCTGTATGTTTGAGATAGTATTCAACTTCAAATATACATGTTAAACCAAAATGTCTTTATCATTAAACCATACTATGACATTTACTAATATCCGAAATCTAAATATTGATACGCCCAAACGCCCTCAATACATTAACATATACCTAAACAAATATCTTAATCCGGGATCCAGTCATTTACCCTCAATAAGCACCACTCAAACTGTTTATTTGAGCGCTAAGTGCGGATTAGGAAGGTTTTAAGAAATAACTTCAGATGAAAAGGAATTGAATAATTTAGGGATGGCGTACGGTCAGACTTAGGAGCTTTTAATACGATGTCGGTACTTGGTATCTTAAGAGGAATTTTATGAAATCTTTTCAAGAATACAAGCAATATACGCCCGGAATTTGAATGAGTAAATTCTCTTAAAAATTACCTTATACTTTTATACTGTGCAGTAAAATCTGTTGTGTTATGATATATATGATATATGATATAAACATATTTGGGTAGATATGCTGTGTCTAGCAAACGTCTAGCCATGTTTTTTTTTTGGATAGGACCCATTTATCACATGTGGCTTTGAGAATGGGTTACGCACTATTTTCAGACCTAGAATTATTAACATAGTAGGATAGTAAAATAAAATAAATATGCTCACACCATCCCCAAAGGGGTACACAGAGGTGTTGTAAAAACAACACCCACATTTCACTGAATATGAATATGATTAAGATATGACTGCTAACGTGACGGAGGGTGAGTCCATCGCCGTCTCAGGTACTTCCCAGATATATGCTGGTTTCTTTACGATGTTTTTCTGTGCCGTAAAGGATTTGGGGTGAACATACATTTTCATAAAACTCATGAGCCGTGGTGGCCTTGAGGTTTGAGCAGTCGCCTGCTACACCTAAGGCCACCACAACTAATATATACTATTGAAATCGCTCTTTGAATTACCTAAAGGAATAACCCTCAAAACTACGACAAAAGTCACAGATTACAAAGAGCGTAACACCAAATATATGAAGTATAATAATTATTATTATACCATGTATACTGCAGCTTCGTACGAAGGGAAAATTCTAGGTACAAAATACTCTGTAATAAAATGTTTAAAAGATTATCTCATTCACTATAGATTCCATTATCTCCTGAACGGGGGTATTCTAAAACATTTTCCACTTTATAGCAATGAGGGCGAGCGAGAGAGAACAAGTCGATCGGAATAAGGAAAGTGACCGGTCCCTAAGTCCAATTTAGCTTTGCGGATCCCCATTGGCGTGTCCTGTCTTCCTAACGCCGCAAAGTGCAGTCTGAATGTAATGTAAAGTCGTGGCTTCTTTACTAGCGGGGAGAACAAAACCTATGTAAAGTTTATCTATACATTTTATCATATAGATAAATAAAATTAATGTATCTGTTTGTAATTCTAAATTAACAGCTTTTCACCAAATCCATAATATGATGAAGAGTAAACGATGCCGATATATAAAAAACTATTTTTAATTCTTTTTCTCTGTCTCTCTGTCTGATTTTTCCAGCTAAGCTCTGAACCGATTTTAATTGGATTTTAACTGATAGATTGCTGATGATACTTACAAGGAGTACCTGAGGCTATCTTTATTTTTTTACTACTTCATTAAAAAATATTAGGCCTCCATGAAAAAAGCCAGCCCTGCAGTTATGACGTTGACACCGCGGAACACATTAAAATATACATTTTTGAGAAAGTAAATAAAAAAATTAAATTTCATGACAGTTCGTGTATTCAACAACTTTTCGAAGAACGATAAATCATATTATAAGTTAGACAAGCTGACGTGAATGTTTGTCTCCTTAGTAATAATAAGAAGAGAAGACTTTCAAATAAATTACCATAATAATTAAAAAAAGCTTAATAACATGAATATTAAAAGAGTTGAAACAAAAAAAACTGATCAAGAGGATGACAATATTAATACGAGTTAAATTTATTTTCATTCGAACGATTTTATGTTCCCCGATACTCGCTCCATCTAGCGCCCCACCCCAATGATCGAACAGGCCGCACCTCGACTTTTTTCTGTCCATTTAAACGAATAGGCGCGGTGTCGCACCGTCCGGGGATTTGAATCACGAATTACAGATTAACTACTAAGTAAAATTGGACCGATTCCGTGTTTTTGTGGGGAATCGAAACTCTGTTTATTCGCATGCGAAACTGCTTTGGGATAAATTGAATGTGTTTTTGTTTCGGTATCGGGTGCACGTGGCTATCAGTTCGCTGTGTAATTTTAGTTTGTAGTTTCTGTGTTATTTATTAGGTCGGTTCATTGGTTAAAGTTTGGAGTTTGAGGCAGGGCTTATTACGGCTTTCATTATGGATTTGAAATTCCATTATAATTATGCAAAAGCATTTATGCATGGAGTATGTATACTTTTGACCAAAAGAGGTGTAATAAAAAGACATATATTTTTATAAAGCCCATAGTCTAGGGTTCAAGCGGTCACGCAAGCGACGCAAGTTCGAATCCCAGCGGGGCCTGTACCAATGAGTTTTTCTAAAAATTAACTACTAAGTACAGTGATATCACACTAAGTGCTATGCTATATATCTGAGAAGTAATTCAAAGACTTATGTATTGTATCTGAGACGGCGATGGACTACCCTTCTGTCACGTTGGCACTTTATCATATTCGGTGAAATGTGGGTGTTGTTGTTGCAATACCTCTGTTTACCCCTTCGGAGGCCCTTCTGGGATGGCGTGAGCATATATATCGTAAAGGAAAGCAATGAACAAAGATTTTTTAAATGCAAATATTTATGTATTCATCTTCTCTGTAGTTTCCTAGATGCTATATTATTGTAAGTTATTACGTCATGTTGACAGATAAATAAATATATAAAAAAAAACTTGTGACCTACTATCATCGCTATAACAGTGACTAACTAACTTACAAAATTTGACGCTTAATTTTGACATCACAAAATCAAACGTCAATGTTAAAAAAATTATAATACAGGGCGTATTATATACATGATTTAACAGATGATTAATATAAATACCTTGAAAGACAAAAATAAAAGGTTATGTTATAAAAAAGTGTTGCAAGCAAAAACATAACAAAGCCAATTTACAACGTTTAATCCCTTTCAAACGTGAGTAAAATCTGCAAAATTTCACGTAAACTAAGTCAAAAGACCCTTCGTTAAAACTCCGTCAGCACGGCCATGTAACCCATTTTTATACATAAACAGACAGGAGCTCTACATTTGCATACCGAGTGGTTGCCGATCGCTTCAGATTATGAAACGCTGAATACTCTACTTTTAACGCTACTCGACTATCGGCTATCTATGTAGAGCAGGCCATGAAGAGTAATACATTCCATATGAAAATTATTTATTCAGTTTGGGCCCTGTTAAGGCACTTATGATCGTCGAAGAATTGACCACTGGTACGGAAACTAGCTTTGTGAGAAGAACCGGTAAGAAACTCAGCTGGCATCATGTACATTTCATCAATACAATATTAAAAATATTATGTATTGGTACACCATCCAAAAGTCAGATTTGATATTAGTTACCTATAAATATTCATAATAGTGTCAAATTGTACATACTTAGTGTTTTCCGCAATCCATATTTCAGTGTCGGCAAATATTATGTAAGTTATTGAAATGTACTGCCTCATTGGTCTAGTGGTCGCAAACGCTACTTTGGATCGGTAGGTCCTGGGTTCGTTCCCGAGCGGTGTGGAATAGTTGTGAGAAAATAGTGGAATGTTTAGATAGACTTTACATACATAATATGCTCGTGTATGTCTGTATTACACTGTTGTAGGCGGCAGATACGACTGTTTTACGCAAGCTCGTTACATAACTTTTGCGATACATAACTAACGAACTTCTTCATAGATGTTTAGTCAGTTATAATAGCTAAGATAAGCTTGTTATATCTAACATCACAACTACGTTATAATGTAAGAGCCGTGGTGGCCATGGGGTTTGAGCAGTCGCCTCCTAAATGAGTTTTCTATATATGCTCATGCCTGTATTCCGCAAAGGGGTAGGCAGAGGTTGTGTTGTAATCACAACACCTACTTTTCACCGAAGATGATTAAGTGCCAACGTGACAGATGGTGAGTCCATCGCCGTCTCAGACACTTTACATACGTCATTGAATTACTTCTTAGAAATAAGCAGGTTTCCTCACGATGTTTTCTAACACCATAAAGCACGTGGTGTGAAATCACTGTAAATACGTTTTTTAGAAAAACTCATTGGTACAGGCCCCGCTGGGATTCGATCCTACGTTACGGTGAAGGAAAACATCGTGAGGAAACCTGCAAATGTCTGAGGAGTAAGACGTATATTTAGTGCCTGAGACGGCGATAGGCTAACCATCTGACACGTTGGCACTTAATCATCTTCGGTGAAAAGTAGGTATTGTTATTACAACACCTCTGCCTACCCCTTCACTGAGCATATGTGTGTATGATGTATTCTTTAGACATACTTTCTCACGTCCTGTACTTTTTTTACATTATGCATTCTCAATATAACGCGTAATAAACAATACAAAAAGGGACGAAGAAATTGTCTAGAATTTCCAGACAAAAATAGCACTTGTAAAGTACCAGCCGAGTTCACAACGACACATGTGGCCGACACAATACTTGTTCCGTTTTACTATCCGCCAGTTTCCCCGTTCCAGCACGAACAGTGAAGCAAGTTGAATCTTATTTCCATTTGGATCCTATGAGAGAGATTTGAGTCGCTGTCAAAAATGGTAATATTCTCTTTTCAGGTGTTGGTTTGTTGTTACGATAATCATATCCACGAGGGTATGCCAAGACGTGGGCAGGGATGTGACGGTAGGTACATTTATTGATTTATTATTTATTTATTAAAACTTTATTGTACATTTGAGGTGCTCGTGGCACAGTTGCTATTGCGCATATCATTCGATCGGCGAAGTTAAGCAACCCTAAGCCTAGCCAGTAATTGGATGGGTGACCGCCCGAATTCCCTTCTTGCCTCGGAGAGCACGTTAAGCCGTCGATCCCGGGTGCCAATTTATCTTTGGCAATCGTTACAGGTCAGTCGGTGGCCTAAAATAGTCTGACTACTGGTTTAACCCAGATCACAGATTTTCCTCGTTATGGGGGTTGCGAAGGTCAGATTTCCTACGTTGGATATTAATTCTCCTCAATAAAAGCAACCTTCCAAAAACGGTGGTAGCATGTGTAGGTAATCATATAGTTCTGAAGATTTGAATGTAGCTTGTTGACAGTTAATCAAATAAAGATATTTTAGCATATACACTGTTATTACTCTCTCTGTTGCTTAGTTGTATGTCTGTGGGCCTCACTCCAGTTAGTTCCTCGCACAAAGATAGAGATTGCGAAGCAAATTTACATTCTCATCACAAATAACATAATTTGATTTTATATTTTAGTCGTGAGTCGTGGTGGCCTCGGGGTTTGAGCAGTCGCCTGCTACGCAAGCGACGCAAGTTCGAATCCCAGCGGGGCCTGTACCAATGAGTTTATCTAAAAAACTTATGTACAGTGATTTCACACCACGTGCTTTACGGTGAAGGAAAATATCGTGAGGAAACCTGCATATTTCTGAGAAGTAATTCAAAGACGTATGTATAGTGCCTGAGACGGCGATAGACTCACCATCTGTCACGTTGGCACTTAATCAAAAATTCGGTGAAAAGTGGGTGTTGTGATAACAACACCTCTGCCTACCCCTTCGGGGAATACAGGCGTGAGCATATGTATGTACGTATTTTAGTCGATTGTTTCTGAGCAATATCTTAATTGAAGAAATACAAAGAGCACGCTTACATTTTTAGCCCAATACTTAATTCAAAATCCTTACTTTATGCCTTAATGTGGCTTCAGCTTACAAACGGAACATTAATGTGCCAGACGCTGAACTGATCGTAATCTTTTAAAAGCAAGACAATAAAGAACTTGGAAAAACGAAAGAGTAAAGTTGGCGAAACGACTTTAGATAAAGGCACCTATCCTAAAAAACAAGATGGTTGTCCGTTACTTTGTTCACATCTGGGCTAGAGACGTCAAATTAGTCCCTCGGGATGTTTCGATTCAGTTACGAACAACGCTACCACTCGCCGCATTCAGATAAATACGGAATAAGGGGTTGTTTAGTTCTATCTAATACTTTTACCTCTGAGTATTTGTGCACGCCACGTGCATTACGGTGAAGGAAAACATGGTGAAGTCATCGCATATTATAAATATCTGTGTAAACATAGCAAGACACGAATGGCACAAAACTTGGAGATTTTAATGATAAATATTTTTAACTATTGAGCCGCTTGGTCTATATAAAAGCTATCTTATACCGTTAAGCGAGCTATTCTTGTAAATAAACATATATAGAATATGAATCTCGGAAACGGCTCCAACAATTATCAAGAAATTTTGTGTGTTTCAAGAACAAAAAATAGATCTAGCTAGATTTCATTTTTGGAAAACATCGTTTTGACCATGTTTTCAGCAACTGAAAAACTCATATAATTTTCATTACAATACGACAGCAAAATTTGTAGACATCTATCATGATATGGTAGCTCAGACGTGAGGCTTCCAGCTTAAGGGGCGATAACGAAACTAGAGTACCCCACGAGACTGACGTTTACCGATTAAATTTCATCTTATTTTTTTTAACAAACATATATGAGAAAACGTCATTAAAAAGAAACCGCACAGTTCGGTCAACCAGGTTCTATACATTGCCTCTACTATCATCGATATAGTAATTCGTCTTTATAACTTCTTAGCTTTGACGTTTGATTTTTGCACCGTAAATTTAAATGTCAAAGCTAAGAAGTTCTAACTACGCGATCCTTAAACGACCTTAGTAAAGTTGGCCCACGATTTCCAATGCAAAATTCGGTTCGTTGCATAATGGCGGAAGCATATTTTTTAATCTTCTGATGTCCCAGTCGGGTAGCTCCGAATTTCGAACGGATCTCATTATGCCCTTCCTCTCTTAAAACTTATTAGTTCATATTAAAGCCAGTGCTAAAATAATTTTAATTTTCACATTCTCAACTTCCATAGTTATTATTTAACTTGCGCTCCAAGTAATTGTCTTACACTTTGACTTGTACAAGTAAAGTGAACTTAACACAGACTTCAATGCAAATATTTGAGCTTGTAAATTAATTAAGCTACATGTTTTCCGTTACCTCCGGAATATCTCGGAGAGCAAGCTATTATGTTGGAAATAATTGGGAGCGTATTCGAATTTAGTTTGCATTAATTAAGGTTCTTGTTTTTGTACTGTTATTTTTGGAAGAATAAATATAATTTTATCATTTTTGCGTGTTGTTATTATCATCCCGAAATTAATCAAATTACGTTTAAATTGAAAATTTGCTTTATATAATTACTAGAGGATGTCACGCGGTTTCACCTGCGTAGTTCCCGTTCTCGTGGATTAATCAGTGATAAGGTAGCATTCAAACAGTGACCATTCAAATAGTGAGAGAGCAACTGGTTTAACCCAGTTTCTCCTTGATTTAACCCAGATTGTCCGGGTCAAAGTGGTTGCGAATGTCAGATGGCTATACAAATCAGGTGATCAGCCACATCGGGCTGAATCAAGTTCCGACCCCTGCAATGTGTGGGATAAGGCCAGGATCTCCCTGGCCTTATCTCCTATCCTTATCCTTATTATGATGATGAGTTTGATTAGTATTTAATAGTGAACTCCCAAAAATATAATCACTTCTATACAATAATAACGCAAAGTGTTTACATCATAACAAAGAATAAATACCCCAGACCAAGACTATATACCTTTAACAACGTAGCTATTTCAAGACGGAATACTTTGATGGGCCGGTATCATGAAAGCCCCGAATGTACCGCACCTCGGTGACGGCTGATTGATATCGGCTATTTTATTTCTGGCTAGTGTTTTATAGCCGACCGAATGGCGAACTGGCTATTACACAGACGTGCTAAGCTACTGTGGCTTTTGCAGCTTAGATGCAATTTATACAGAGCAATAGTGACCCGATGTTTACATGGATCTGAACCTTTTTATATTTTACTCAATTTTAACTTCAGATACTTAATGATAAGAATAGTATTTTCAGAAAGGTCAAATTCGGAGCATTCGTAACCGAAGAAAGTGTATGAAGAGATGCATGAATGTGGATGAAGAAGTATGTAAGGATCGTAGCATGTGGCAAACGGTGTACTCTGCCTACTCCCATGTAATACGGGCGTGAGCATTTATATGTACCAAGTAACTTCTTGCAATATCAAATGTCTGAAAAATGTATTAATTTATAATCTATACAGATAAATAAAATGGAAGTGTCTGTTTGTAATTCCAAAATAACAGCTTTTCACTAAATGCATATAAGAGTATACATGGAGCTGACATAGAAATACCAATATAAAAAAAAATCTCTGTCTGTCTGTCTTAGTTTAGTACCTAGCTAATGTAACTAAAACTATTAAATTAAAAAAATAGGGTTCTGCAGGCCACCCATAAAATGAATTCTATGCGGGTGAAACCGCAGGGCACAGCTAATTATTAATAAAAATATATAAGAATTAGTATATAAGTACCAACCTACTTGCTTACGGACATCGAATTTATTTACTGTATAGATAAACTGGTTATCAGCTAAAAACTCCGTCTATGGGCCGATATGCATGTAACGTAGTCGTAAACTTGTGGATATTTCAGCCTGTCTGCATTTTGCCTGCAAATGTATCTAGGATCCAAAGTTTTCAATTTGAATACACTTACGTATACGTATTAACAGTAAACCTGTTTAGTTTATGTTTATTCGAAAGCTTTTTACAAATTGGCATTGACTAGGTATATTGGAGGAATATATAACTCTTGTTTTGGTAATGGAAACGTAGCTTAATATTCCTATATAAAGCACTTATATACAAATTGTTTTTTTTTTCAAATTTGGGTATATGGGTCATGAGGAGTCAACAGGTGAATTGCGAAATATTAATTATTCATAATGTGAATTGCACTTAAGTGACCATTTTGTTATTTCGATGATGAATCATATTCGATTCACATTATGATTATCCCAATGTGGGCTTTTTAGACCTACTGTTCTCAAAACCAATATAGCATTCCAATATCAATAATCAATTGCTACATTGTTGGCTGCAATCCAATCTATTACGCAGCCTGTATAAGCGATGCACATTCAAATGTATTGCGGATCCTTTTGTGAGGGAATCTTACATCTGCTCCGAGTTATTACAGTCGATTTTCTTACTCGATAGTTTTAATGGGGGTTATAAATTCATTCGATTATACGTTTCTGATTCGATTTTAAGTGGCTTTTGATAGGATAGTTTTAAATATATTACTTTCGGATTTATAAATCGAATGTACGTAATTGATTCAAAGCATGCAATTAAATCTAAGAGCTGTTTTTAAGATGGCCCGTCAATTATTATTATTTAGAGCCCGATGTGTCCCACTGCTGAGCAAAGGCCTCCCTTCCCTCTTTCCAACACTTCCGATCCAGGGCTATCTCCGGCCAGTTTTTGAGGTAAGCGGTGAGTTCGTCCTGCCATCTTTTTCTCGGCCTGCCACGTCTGCGCGTCGCATTCGGAGGGGTCCATCTTGTGGTTTGTTTAGCCCACAGTTCGTCTGACATGCGACACACGTGCCCAGTCCAGTCCCATTTCAGTTTAGCAGCTTGATGACCAACATCGGAGATTTGTGTTTTGGAACGTAGTGTACTATTTCGAATGCGGTCTGTTAATCTGACTCCCATTATACTACGTTCCATGGCTCGCTGGCAGACCCCTAGTCTGGATTTTTGATAGTCTGTCAAAGACCAAGTCTGAGCACCGTAGGTTAGGATTGGGAGAATGCATAGCCCAATAACTCTTCCAAGCGTTTTCTGTTCGACGTGTGATTTCTCTTTCTTGTCTTGCCTGGAAAGAGACTATTTGACCGAGATAGATGTAATCTTGAACATATGCGATCTCCCCACCGTCCACCTTCATTTTGTGCTTTGTACTGTTTGTCATGACTTTTGTCTTTTGTCAATTGGCGATCTTTTTTAGTTAAGACTGGCTGTTTTTTTTTAATTTAAGCAGTTCAAGTTACACTTTGTAACACTAGCTTTCTTTCAGTGAAAGTCCCATTAAAATCCGTTCGCTTTCAGAGACTAGCTGGCCAGACAAACAGACAGGCCGAAAGGGAAAAAAATGTTTCTTTTTATGTGGACCATATTTGCTTTCATATGTAAAAAGTAAAAAGCTTTTAATTTAGTATTACAAACAGACATTTCAATTTTATTTATTCGTATAGATATATCTAGATCAGTAAGATTGGACCTACTTTGCTTGCGTTGTAGACTGAACTAAGCCATCTAACACGGCTCTAATAATTTATCTAATATATAAAATTCTCGTGTCACAGTTTTCGTTACCATACTTCTCCGAAACGGCTTGACCGATTTTGATGAAATTTGTGCTTATCCGGTATCTATGAGAATCGGCCAACATCTATTTTTCATCCCCCTAAATGTTAGGGGTAGTCCACCCCAAAAAAAAAAGTGGCAATACAACGTATGCCGGGCACAGCTAGTATATACTTAAAATTGTCTTCGTACTTTGCACCCATTCATTTCTAAATAGCTTAAAGTATTCGCCGTTTAGTCAATCTTAACCACACAAAGGCAACGCTGACTCACGACGAGGCCTCATTGACGTAACTCCAACAAATTGGAACTTTAGAACCCTTCTCTGAATAAACACAGCGATTATGTTTACAATATTACTTATTTAATGAACCCGAAACAGCGTTAATTATAAATAAGGGGTTTACTTAGGATTTGCACGCTTTTAGCCGTGATATAAAGACGGATAAATTGGGGTCAGTCTTAAGTCTTAACGTCTCTATGACTTTAATATTATGAACATAAAATATTAGATAATAATATTTTTTTTAAATATACGGGATAATCTTTATGCGTGTGCACTTAACGCAAAAAGTTTTTAAAAAACATCAAATTCTCGAGATTTTTTATAACATTATAGCTGTGCCCCGCGGTTTCACCCGCGTAGTAATTTTATTGGTGGCCCGTGGAACCCTTATTTTTCTATTAATATTAGCCTCAGTTACTCCTTGTAATATAAGCTATCGGCCAATGAAGTCCAATTAAAATCGGTCCAGCCGTTTCGAAGATTAACTGGAAGAAACAGACAGACAGACATACAGACGGACAGAAAAAAAAATTTAAAAATCGGTGCATCTACGTCAGTACCGTATATACATTTATATACCTACATTTAGTCAAAAGGTGTAATTTTGGAATTGCAAACAGACATCTGTATATGTATATAGATATATAGATTAGAGAAGATTTAGGTTTAAATAAAACATTTGATTTAATATTCGAAAACACTTTCACTATACTAATACTAGCAGAACATAAGAGCTATGAAAACTTTATGCAACTCTACGAAAATAGTAACGACTAAAATATAACTGTGTTGTGTCGACCTTCTTCTGTAAGGCATAGGTACTGCTCAGGGGCCTTATTGCCATTATAGTTTGACTCATATTATAAGACATATGGATATGACGTGTATCTGTCTATATAACATTCACACAGCTGAACTATCATTTCAATAAGACCTCATAGGCCACAGGGTCGATAGCTCTGAATTTATACTGAAATATCTTCTCTGCTTTACTTATCTTGAAGGTAACGAAAAACTTGAAATTATTCAACCATCGTGTACCAAAGATTAATTACATTTGACCTCTAAACTCATGTGTCTTCAAAGTCCTCTATAATTGAAGACAAAAACAAAACCAAAATAAATTATAAATTACACATCTTCATCAATCATTTCAAAAATGCATCGTCCGCAAACAACAAAATATTTCACAATACTTCCTGGATATTGGTAGTAAAAATAAACGATGGTTTAGCACAACATTCCCTTGGGTTGGCGGTTAATAAATTCGGAGTAGTTAAGGGACCGTCTGCAATGCTAATATTAAAATGGATACGTGCGGTTTATACGCCTTCTGGGAATCGACCTATCAGGCCTATGGAAGGCGTGACTCAGAGTTATTAAAACATAATATTACCAGAGAATTTCGTCAATAATTCGACCAATAAAATGTATTAGGTACAACCAATTTATTAATGAGTTTGTAAGATTTCATTGATTTATGTTCAATAGTTATAGGGGTTTTATTAATATTTTGTAGTTGAGACCTTCTTATTTCCGTATATCAAAATATAGCCTATATTTCTCGGCCTATATATTTTATATACGGCGATGGACTCATCCTCTGTCACGTTGGCACTTAATCACATTCGGTGAAATGTAGGCGTTGTTACCTCTGCAACACCTCTGCTTACCCCTTCAGGGACCCTTCTGGGATGGCATGAGCATATAATATATTTATTTATTGCATTTATGTTAGTTACATGTACGATACATACTAATCTTAATTATAATAGTAACCCAAGTAAAGCTAACATAAACCCTGTTAGGGCACAGCAACGTGAGAGGCACTACTAGAACTATTAATATATTAATATATATTGATAATGTAGCTATCCATTAATGAAAGAATTTTTCAAATCAGTTTAGTACTTTTTCAGCCAATTCGTTACAAACATACTTGCATATATCGTCTTTGTATTGATTTGTATACTTACAAGTAAACGAATTATGAATGTGCTATAAAATAACAAAGATACCATCATCTTTTATTTAATTTTGGAAACTTAATTGGTTTAAGTTTATTTTAAATATGATTAGTTTAATTTATGTTGCAATAAACTGTATGTTTCCTTTACATAAATAAATAAATCTTCGCTGAAAAATTGATGTCGTCATTACAACACCCCTGCCTACCCCTTCAGGGGATACAGGCGTGAGTATATTTATGTAATGTATGTGGAAACACGCACAAAATGTGCTACATTAGAAATAGTTCCGTCTCTTTTTATGACAAGACATTAAAAACACGGGATATTAAATAAAAAACAAATTAAGTTATACTTAATACTCAGCGATTATTAAACTTGATTGTAAAAATTAATGGCTTGATTGGAAGGGGTGAACAATCCTATTCCCCCCTCCCGACAGGCGTCGGTTTACGTCCTTTTATGACATCCCATCCCTCTTTATACCGTCAGAATAAACTACTTTAAGGGTTTATGTTAAGTAAGTCGTTCCACTTTTACGAGTGCTCGTATCTATTCTCAATTAACATAAAGTTATAAAGGGTCCTCTCGGGTCCTTTTGATAGAAGATCTTTATAAAGTAACAGTCCCTTCCATGACCTTACAGACTAAGCCATCTTCTCAGCTCCACATCAAATCCATTCATTATGTCACACACAAAAGATTTACGAAATCCGGACACGCGGAAACATCGTATATATGGAGTCGCTAAACAATGTACAGTTGGCAACACATACTTATTTGTTGTTGCAATATTTGTTTGCCAGTTCCACATCTATCTAATCTAAATATATATAACTCAAAGGTGTCTGACTGACTGACTGACATAGTGGTCTATCAACGCACAGCTCAAACCACTGGACGGGTCGGGCTGAAATTTGGCATGCAGGTAGATGTTATGATTTTGATTGATTCTGCCCCCAAGGGGATAAAATAGGGGATGAAAGTTTGTATGAAACTTTGTCAATTTTAGACCGATATGTTATATAAAACTAAATCAACGCGGGTGAAACCGCGGGGCACAGCTAGTGTAAAAATTAATTTATAAAATCATTGTAAATGCGAAAATCATTTTACGAGTAACTGAGCAAAAAATATTAATAACAGTTTTCCCACTGTCCTATGAATGAACAATAATATTAATGTAAGTAATTAAGGAATGCAATTTCACACTAATTTGGATGATTATTAATTAATTAATTAATTAATTAGAGATGAAATTTGGTAAAAGTATTTAACCATGAAGCCTTATTTACGGGCGAAGTATTAAATACATCGACTCCTCTAATGGCATTTATCTTTTCGAAAATAATCACCATCTTTCAATCCAAACAGTTCCATTCACTTGTCAACCCAACTGACTGTACATTCAAAAATCTGTAGCGGAATAAAAAGGTTGGCCCCATTATGCGGGGTAACAATGGCCTCTGCTGAAAGTACCCGGATCTGGCTGCAACATTATAATAAAAGGTAACTGCGAATAGGTTTCCTGGATAAAATTTTATTGTGAAACATCGACAAAGGACCCGGGACGAACAAAGCTCAATAGAGCAGTAATGCGCTTGACTTGTGACCCATCTATGGACTGATGGAAAATCTTCTTACCTATAGAATTCGCAGCATTTCGTATTTTAATGATAGTATTTATCGGGAGCGTCGTTAAATAGATTTTACAGTATCTTTATAGTAAGCGGAGTTTCTATTGGATTTTTGCTACAGTATATTTCACATACATATTTATATCTGAAATGTAGGCTAGTCTGATATACATACATAAGATCACGCTTGTATCCCGCGGGGGTAGGCAGAGATCACCGTTCGTCATATGCTACTACCCTTACATACTTAGTATCGAAATATAAACACATTGCCTCTTGTATTTTGGTTTTTCTTAAACCATTCAACGCTATTCAAATAAAAGCAACTTAAAAGAGGCTGAAGAAAAGAGGTGTGACATAATTACGCTTACAATTTTTAAAAAGTAATTGGTACCTGTGGGATTGAACCTTTCGTTGCATGCAGACGACTACTTAAACCACGTGGGTATCGCACCCATTTAATAATTAAAAAAATATTACAAAGTATTCGTGACTAATGCGACTAAATTATAAACCCAAATGCATTTATTTTCCTATCCACACTTAGTTTTGTAACTCTACCGGTCGTTGACGCCAAATGGCTTTTAACTCAGGTGACATTTCCCATTTGTTAGCCACGCCCTACTAATAGGAAATTAAATAAGCCCCTAGAGTGTTTATTGTTGAATTTACTAGCGACGTGTGCAGAATTGTAATAAAATTCAACAAGGGGGACAATTATTTATGTGTTGTGTATTAATCAATTATGCGAATTGCAATTTCTCTTTATCTTGCTAAAGGAAAAAATATCCAAAAATTGTTTTGATTCCACGTAACAATATTTTAGAGGCTATTGTATACTGACCTCTACTGAGAATATACGAATTGTACCTGTTAGGAGTATGTTTTAGTTTCAGTAATTGTAAGTAGATGGCGTGAGTTGTAAAATAGATCGCGCTATTGAAAGTCGTATTGCTTCACATAAATATGTTTGGTATCAATTATTTGTATTTCTTTTTTTAGTCCTCTTTTTTTAGAAGGCCAATAATTTGACACTGAAAATATCTGGACCAATATGTTAAGTTGCTTGTCTGCTACCATTTCACAGCGGAACAGTAAAATACTTACCCCCCTATTACAAAACATGGTTTAAACGCAGACTAGACTAAACTCCGGATAAAACTATGTCAACTTAATTAATCCGTATTACAGAAAGAGGTGGAGTTGTAGCGACTTGGGATTTGAGCAGTAGCCTGCTACACAAGCGACGCAACTTCGAGCCCCAGCGAGGCCAACCAAATGATTTTTTCAAAAAACTAATGTGCAGTGAAACCTGCATATGTCTGCAGAAGTAATTCAAAGACATATGTATAGTGCCTGAGACGGCGATAGTATCACCATCTCTCACTTTGGCACTTAATCATCTTCACTGAAAAGTGGGTGTTACAACACCTCTGCCTACCCCTTCGAGGAATACAGAGCGTGGATATGGAGTTAGAGCATAAGTATGGAGTTACTTTTAAACCGAGGACTCTTAGAGATTTCTAATAAGGTGGTTATAGTTTGATGAAATTTGAATCGCCGATCGCTAACGTTGCGGGTACTAGTTAGTAATAAAATCTACACTCAGTATTTTCCTCCCATCCGGCCACTTGACATTTAATTACAACAAAAGGCACTTCAGGCTTGAAAGGTGCTTCAAACGATCGTGATTATTGTAAAGTAAAGCATCAGAACGTCAAGGCTAAACGGGAAATGTATCAATCAATTACAAGGGGCGACGCCTCGAGCGATATACGCGGCAGATACCACGGGCCGCGCCCGTACCTACATTACTTTGTGGTATCGATCATAGGTGGTAGCGATAAATTGAAACGGGTTTGACCAGCTGTGGACTATACCTTCACCTTACAGAAGATCTCAGCCTAATAATTCATAAATGGTAAATGGAAGCGTATATTTCGTGGGTGGTTCTATGTCTCAAGTTATTGCTTATAACATCAGCTATCTATCAGATTATAAATTATACCAGCCGGTTCAGGGATTAGCCGGCACAACCAGACAGACAGGCAGAGATAATATTCAATAAAAAAAAATATGTAAGTATCGGCTAAACTTTTATACACATTTCGTTCAATTTTATTTAATTGTACAGATAATTAAGTAGTACAGTTTTTCTGCGTTACATACATTATATTAGATACTCGTACTAATGGAAGTATGCATATGAATGCATTTGTTGAAACGGTATTAGGACGAACAGATACTAAGCTTATTTACATAAGCTCACGCCTGTATTCCCCGGAGGGGTAGGCAGGGGTGTTGTTATTACAACACCCCTGCCTACTTTTAAACCTACTTGTAAAGCACGTGGTGTAAAATTGTACTCAATTTTTTTAAATAAACATGCGTAGCAGGCGGCTGCTCAAACCCAAAGCTACTAAGATTGTATTCTTTTCTATATATGTAAAAGTGCTGAGATGACGCAAGTGCCGACTAAAACAACGTATGGCTTGAGGCCAGGGCGGTTTATGATGTATTTATATGAGCTAATATCGCTTGTCGCTCATCGCTTCTCCCATACAAAGATCTATTGCTCACAACCCTAATCAATATCCCGGTGCTATTTGCCAACATGACATTTTTATTAAATAAACGCCGATACAGCCTATACTTGTACTCAATTTAATGTAGCCCGATGTTATATACACACAGCACACAGCACGACGCGATCCAGACAGCCTGGAAAGGCTGATGATTACGGGACGGCTCGAGGGCAAAAGAAGCAGGGGTCGTTCGCCAACACGATGGACGGATGCGACCCAGGCTGCAACGAGGACTTCTCTTCAGGCTACCATCCAGATGGCACGAAATAGAGGGGCTTGGAAAGCAATGTTAATAATGCAGACGTCGCACCATGGTCACGTCCCTCAGTCATGAGGTTACGATTACGAAGAAGAAGGATGTTATATAATGGCAGATAGACGCGGACTTAAGCTGGGGCTGAGTTCTTTGTACATGCGGCCAAGTGAATCATCTGTGCGTACAATGTTTAAGATAATAAGAAACGGGGCACGCTTTTATGATATTTCTATTTCATATCTACCACGAAGTGTTCTTTTAGGTACTAATGATTAACACTATTAAATTTTTTTCCGATGTAATGATGAATTGATTTTTTTGTGGACAAATATTTTGAGTCCAAGACTTCTCGAGCTACAGCTGAAGACATATTTGTTAAAAGTATTTAAGCAACAAAATCGAGAACAAACTCAATTCAAAAAATATAAAATTAAAAATTCTAAATATCTATATTTGATTAGACTTCTTACAAAGTACTTTCAAATCGTCAGAAGGACACAATATACATTATACATGATTATAAATGTTACTACCGGGTTCGGAAGGTAGCTTTTGTTGAGAAGAACCCGACAAGAAACTCAACAGTTACACAAGAGTCTTTTAAAAAATATATATACAGTATTTATATCTTACGAATATAAGCCCATGGACACAGTTCAAATGCTCAATTGTTAAATATAATAACTAAAATATTACAAATATTTGTGAGCTTGGCATATGCGGTCGCATTGAGAAAGCTCCTCCTTTTTTGAAGTCGGTTAAAAACAAAGCTAAGATAATTAAAAGTGTTAGTGTGCAAGTTTGTTTGTCCCAGCACATCGGGTGTTGCCGTACATTGTAGAGAGAGAGCCACCCATAACCGCAGACTAAACTAGTACCAGTTAAGTCCTCTGATACTAGTTTCAGTGTGAACTGAATCAGCTTTGATTTTCCAGGAACTAGTGGACGTCATGCGGTTTCACCCGCGTAGTTCTCGTTCCCGTACGATTACCGGGATAAAATATAGCCTATATTAATCAATGATAATGTAGCAGTAAAATGGTTAAAGAATTTTTAAAATCGGTCGAGTACTTTTGAGACAATTCGTTACAAACATACATACGAAACTTTCCTTTTTATAATATTACTATAGACTATTTGTGCCCCTCGGTTTCACCTGCGGAACCCTACTTGTTTTTTTAGTTAAAAGTAGCTTAAGTTACTCCTTGTAACATTAGCTATCCGCCAGTGAATGTCCTGTTTAAAACGGTCTAGCCCTTTCGGAGATTTGCCGGCAGCAGGCAGACAGACATACAGAGAAACATTTTTAAATTTGTTTTATCTATGTTTTTACCGTGTATACTTTCATATGCATTTCATAAAACGCTGTTATTGTGGAATTACAAACAAACACTTCAGTTGTATTTATCTGTATGGATATCGACTTTAGAGTGCAAGATTTTGATTTAAATCGTATTCGGTTAAGCGACGCAGTACAATTTTAAGTTATCCAAACCTCCTTGAACCCGACATACCACTTAATCGTCATCCCTATTCGCATAATATAATAATAAAATGGCGTATTGTGAAATATTAATAAAGCCGGCGTAGCGGGGAAGGAATGCGTGCAAAGAATGGGACCGCATTCCCGCGTCACGCCGCCTGGATGCCATATTAATATCATCCTGTATTATGGAATTGTCGACGTCATCGGCTGAGATAATTATCCGCTTTGTGTCTGTGTATGAAATTGGATTGAAATATTTAGTGTTCGGGGAAATTAGTTTAGCTATACTATCAGCAGCTAATCATGACCACATTACATATACACGGCAGAATAATTGAAAGAAGCACCTATTCCATTTTTGTCTATGAATTCTCATTCTCACTGTACATACGCTATGCATAAGCCTGTTTCCGTGCCAATTATTTCAAAAATAATGTTAGATCTTTATTTCAAATTAAGATTTATGCAATAGAATACTATTTTCAAATAATATTCTTTATTTAATATGTTGAATCGTGAAATGACATACATATATATACTCACACCTCTATGCCTCGAAGGGGTAAACACAGGTGTTGTAATGGCTACACCCACATTTCACCGAAGATGATTTAGTACCAACGTGACAGAGTCACAGGCACTATACATATCTTTGAATTACTTCTAAAACATATGCAGGTTTCCGCACTATTTTTTTCTTCACCGTAACTAATAAATAAGTCGTAATAATACATATGCTCACGCCTGTATTCCCCGAAGGGGTAGGCAGAGGTGTTGTAATCACAACACCCACTTTTCACCGAAGATGATTAAGTGCCAACGTGACAGATGGTGAGTCCATCGCCGTCTCAGACACTTTACATACGTCATTGAATTACTTCTCAGAAATATGCAGGTTTCCTCACGATCTTTTCCTACACCGTAAAGCTCAAAAGTACGTGGTGTGAAATCACTGTACATAAGTTTTTTTAGAAAAACTCATTGATACAGGCCCCGCTGGGATTCGAACTTGGCTAGGTCACCACGGCTCTCGTAATAATCGATTTGCAATTAACCTTACATCAGCTGCTAACCGTCTTCTTACAAAAACATTAACAGTACGAATGAACACTGAACCCCATTGAACAATCCGTGCCGTTACACTTTGAGTACAACACAATGCTCCGATAACACGAAATAGGCTACAAACGGAACATCTAAGATACGATCCCTTCGAGCAGAATCCTCAATAATGAGTGAACAAGAACATAGCATCAGCAGTGTAAATAGCTGAACATTTATTAAGAGGGGCGTGTACCAAAATTGCAATTAAAGTCAAAGAGCCGGCCTTAGAGAGGCAATGTACCGTGATCTGGGGCATGTAAACGTATTAGTGTGTTCTAAGTCACAAGAGTCCTAGTGTCTTCGTTTTTGTGTTACATTTACTTGGATGTTAGCGTTTACCTTATAATTTAATATTTAATTTAAAGAAATAACAATGAAAAAATCGAACCGGTGAACGTCAGACTCGAACCATGGTACTCTAAATTCATTATCGCCCCGTTAGCTGGCAGCCTCACTCTGAGCTATCGTATTTTGACAGATGTAGGCGAAATTTACCGTCGTATTGTAGTGATATTTTATGAGTTTTTCAGTTCCCGAAAACATCGCCAAAAGATTTTTTTATAGATATTGTTTTTGCCGCTGAAACCCCCTACACAAAATCTTATGAAAATCGTTGGATCTGTTTCCGAAATTCCGATTCAAGATTCTGATTCTGATTCTGATACAAGAATATATACAAGAATTGCTCATTTAAAGGTATAAGATACATATGCTCACGCCCATGGGGGTAGGCAGAGACCACCGTTTGTCACAATACTTACATACGCTTCACTCTCATCTCTTCATACACTTCCTAAGGTAACGAGTGCTTCAATTTGACCTTTCTAAAAAATACTAATACATTTTTTCAAAGTTTTTCTCCTAAAACTTTGGCTTAAAATACGACAAATTACTTTTTTTACCACTTTTTCTTGGCCCATAATCCAGTAAGAAACTGTAGAAACTATAAAGGAAGACAATATTAAATAAGTAAAATTGTTTAATGGTGGGTAAATTAATTATCTCAAATCTACGGTAAAACACCGCCATTACTCATTAAAACTCAACAACAATCAATATACACTCAAATTGGAATTGTTTAATCGAGTCAAAAGCTCGATTCGGCTTTTATAATCGTAAAATTTCTCGCTTAACGACGAGAATGATTGCAATTACGCGAATTGCTTTTCATTGCAGTAATCGAATGCAATATTTAACCTGATGAGTTTAATTGTTGTGGATTGCGTGATAGAAAAGTGATAATCTGAATGTGCATAAAATTAAGCATGTGTGTGTATTGCAACAAATCTGCACATTAAAATTTTTCTAGTTCAATTTCAGCATTACTTATACTTATATGATAAACAGATTAAATTGCCAATTTATCATCTTTGGCAATCGTTACAGGTCAGTCGGAGGCCAAAAATAGTCTGACAACTAGTTTAACCCAGATCACAGATTTTCCTCATTAAAGGGCGAAAGTCAGATGGCAGTCGCTTCGTATAAAAATCAGGTGTTCAGCCACATCGGGTTATATCAAGTGCCGACCCCAACAATGTATGGGATAAGGCCAGGGCGATGATGACATTAAATTATGCGATCAATAGCAGACAATTCCATGAAATATAATATTTCTTAAATATTTGCGAATTAAATTCATATTCAAAGTTACTCGGGCTTATAACTTAGAAAACATTAAGAATAAAGAAGGTCACATACTTCCTTATCTTTATAAGAACATACAACTAATCTACTAAATACTTTTATCAGGAGCTTCAGACAGCTATTTAATACTTTCGCTTATGTCTTGTACGTGTCCTTGAATAGTAGGGCTATTATAACATACATCCGAACATTCTCACTGTATATGACAGAGGAGGATAACATGCTGATACTATGATATTCTGTCTGGGTAAAAAAATTGCGTACAAGATTATTATTAAGTTATTTTATCCTGAACATTTTAATCGTTTTGCAGTAGATAGAGTGAATCGAGTTCTAGAAATTTTAAACTGTAACATAAAATTGAAGATAAATCCCTTTTTTGGAGTGCATCTTTTGTTTATCAAGATATTTTTGGACCCAGAACCTAATCCATGTTTTTCGCTGTCCCATAGGACATTGGACATAGGACATTTATACGTAAAGCACTGTTCATATCTATAACTTTATAGATTACGCAAAAAAAACATATTCAACATTAGAATTATGAGTTGTGATTTGATTATTAAAATTAGTAGCTCATTAATGGTTCATTATCAAGCAGAAAGTCCCGACAATTCCACCATAACCAAACAGACAAAATGGTAATATCCCCACGGCTAATAAACCTACGTAACTCCGCATCGAATCCAGGAACGGCTCAAACAAAGCTGTGTCAAGAGAACAGGCCAAATCTACATTTATCAACAGACAATAGGATCGAGAAATAATGGTGGGATTGTACACAGTGTCAGAAACAAAGGTATCATACCAGTTACCAGCTACTGTTGATATCGCGTGATTAATGATGCTGAACAAAAGCCGGTGCATCCGAGGCTTGAATGGTTTCTTATAAAAGTTTTAAGTCTTTCACAAAGGGTTCTTGATATCTACTTTACAGTGTGACGTGCGGACTTGTGACGTCAGAATTCTATCCATACATCTATATATACGGTACTGACTTAAAAAACAAATTTAAACCTTTTTTCTCTGTCTGTTTGTTCCAGATAATCTCTGGAACGGTTGGACCGATTTTAGCGGGACTTTCACTGACAGATAGCTAATGTTGCAAGGAGTAAATAAGGATACATTTATTTAAAAAAAACATTAAGGGTTTCCCGGGAATGAAATTAAATCTGAGCGGGTGAAACCGCAGGGCACAGCTACTTTGTAAATAAAATTATAGGTTCATCTCTGAAATTTGTTGAAGAAGTGGTGACAAAAAATAACTCATCGTTTCCTTAGTAATAGGTCTGTATATTCAAACGTCGTCACTCGAACACGCGGTTTCGTGTGGTATAAAAAATGTTGATCCACTATCTTTGGCATTCGACCATAAACCACCTTCTAAAAAGTATCAACAAATTTTGAGTCACGCCAAAAGGCAAAGACGAGGACTCTTATCATGAGATCATTGCCATAACAATTTGGCTGTGTGGCCGTGACAGATCCTACGTCATACATCTGTCTAAAAATATGAATCAACTTGTCATAGGCGGCAATTAAAGCTCTTTTCACGATACCCAAAACGATGTCCATAATAATATATGAGGTCCTTACATATGAAATGAGCGTTTTATAAGGGAGTAACCGAAAGTAGATTTTTTCAAAATGTCATATATTTATTTAAGCAAAGTATGTACCATTGCTATTTATGCTCGTTTTCCATCTTATTGGTAGTTCATTGATCCCTTTACTAAAAAAGTCATTCGGACTACGGGAATCAATAAAATCTTTGAAGGCGCTTTGGACTGCCCCATCGGAGTAAATTTTTTGCTAGAAGCTATCCAAGTCACGGAGCCCATCGAATTGTTGAATTTACTAATAGATCATTATTATAACATACTTTTTAGTTTTAATGTGTACTGTAAATTACCAAGGCTAACATTCTGTCATATTCAGAATCTTGAATATCCTTTTATTTATGACTTAATACAAACTGCTGTTCTAGTTAAAATGACTTCCTTTCATCGTGCATATTAATACAAACAATATGTGTTGTTCTAAATATAGTTAGTTTTACGATGCAGACGTAAAAATGCCAATGCACACACGTTACACAAATAGATCTAACGAAATATTACACCGTCTTACATCGGGACGATGGGTTGGGTTGCAGCTGCAATAATTCGGAGAAAAGGGTACGTACTTACAGTGCCTCAGAGTGCTTTAGTTTAGACTTTTCTGACACATTGGCACCTTATCATTTACAATAAAAGAAAAGGATGAGATACATTTTCTTCTCACATAATTTAAATAGGAAAAAATACTAGGTGAAAATGTTATTAAAAACATAAATTTTATGAATAAAACAAAAGTTATACAGCAAGATAACAAAATGTACGTCGATAAAAAATATCATTAAAGCCACAAATATTAAGTAACTCCTCGCTGCCTCGTTGGTAGAGTGGTCGCAAGCGCTACTCTCGAACACGAGATTCTTGGTTCGCTCTCCGGGTCGGGCAAAGAGATAAGATATTGGATTTTTCCAAATGAATTTCCCAGTAGCAACCTGGAGTCTGGATTATATAGTAAGTAAATACATGCCTCGTATATATAGTTAGTTAAACTTGTTGCCATTATGTATATGCACTTTGTCCTATAGAGAACGGAACGGCTAATTTGAAATTGAATAATTACTTTCCTCTTTGAATTATATTGATTATTTTCATCTAATTGAATAATTAATTTCATAGCCGTGGTGGCCTTGCGGTTTGAGCATTCACCTGCTACGCAAGCGACGCAAGTTCGAATCCCAGCGGGGCCTGTACCAATGAGTTTTTCTAAAAAACTTTTGTACAGTGATTTCACACCACGTGCTGTACGGTGAAGGAAAACTCACTCATCATCTGTCACGTTGGCACTTAATCATCTTCGGTGAAAAGTGGGTGTTGTGATTACAACACCTCTGCTTACCCCTTCGGGGAATACAGGCGTGAGCATATGTATGTATGTATGTACTTTTATCATCAGGATTTTAAGAGTAGGCAGTAACTCTTGTCGGTGAACCGATTCAACTCTTCCAGTTGTCTCTGGCCTCCTTATACGACATCACAAATACCATTTTTTAAACCTGTCTCATGTATGACATCGAGAACTTTGATGTTAATTATTGTTTGACATAGTTTAATATGTAGATGATAGTTTCGTTTTTGTACACAAGATGGCGCTGTACCTCTCTAAATCACGCTATTGAGATTCTCCTTTTGTTACATATAAAGTGGTCAAATCAATATCGTGTTGTGGAACCATTAAATACCAGGGTCTGTTGACAAAATATTGTCATCACGATTCCCTAGTAGAAACGATACCAAATGTACGGAAATGACATTTGTCACGTGATTGAATTATGTTATTTCCAAACATTTTAATCGCTTCCATTAGCGCAAACACGAGAGAACACCATGGAGTTTAGTCGGTGCGAGTGCGACATAACCCTTCCGGTGCCCCAACAGCTGTTGGTGTATCCATTTCACACGTAAAAAAAAGCCTCCTGGTCTACCCAACCAACCAAGATGATCCTGGCTCCCAAGTCTAATTCGTTGTACTTTATTTAAAATATATATATATATCTCTTAATTTCCTCGAACATCCCTTTAGTAAGAAACAAACCAGTCAAGAACGAGCAATCTAGAGTAGATGAAGCCGCAAGTTTTTCAATCGTACTTAATTAAAAGGAAACAACAGTACGTGGCGTCTGTGAAGAAACCGGCGTAATTGTGTACATTACATAGTGTACGTGGAATTGGCTTTGTGTTTGCAGTATACATTCTGTTTTTCTTTTTACTATACGCTTTTTATGTTTACTTACAACTATTATGACTTAGATCTAAGTTCATATTTCTTTACCATAATAATGCCGCTAGTTTAGAATTCACTAATCTATACTAATTGTAGTGTGTATCTATACATTTCATATTATATACAAATAAATAAAATTGTATCTGCAATTCCAAATAAACAGCTTTTCATGTGAAAGTAGGTACGAAAGTAGGTAGTATGCACGATACTGACGTATAAAAACCAATAAAAAAATCTCTGTCTTTCTGTCTGTCCGTTTGTCTGTTTATACTATGATAAAGAGGAAAGGTTTGTATGTATGTTTGTAATGAATTTAGTCAAAAAGTACGGGACCGGTTTTTAAAATTATTTCATTATTTTTTTAATGAATATCTAATATATAAAATTTCCATGTCACAATGTTAGTTACCGTACTCCTCTGAAACGGCTGGACCGATTTGTATGAAATTTTGTGGGCAGATCGGGTAGGTCTGACAATCTATTTTTCATACCCCTAAATGATAAGGAAGACCACCCAAAAAAAAATATGGCTATACAAGGTTTGCCGGGCACAGCTAGTAGACTATATTTTATGTCGGTAATCCCACACTAGAATACAGAACTACGCGGGCGCTAGTCCTAGTAGGTGCTGGCTAGTTTGTTATATTCTAAAAACATTTTTTGTAATCCATTTGCTTTTTCAACCAAGCTCCAAAGCGGCTGGATGGATTTTTTGGCAGGTAACTGATGCTACGAACATTTTAAGGTAGACGTACTTACCTTAAGCTCTCGCCATGATAATTAGACTGTGTGACAGTGACAGACTTATACACGACATATACATCTGTCTCTTAATTAAACTATCCGTGCAATTTCATGATTGGGCCCCAGTGCTCAGTTTCCATTGCACTATTTAACCTCTGCTATACTTATAATTCTTAAGTCATTACGTAAAGATCTTCTTATCGAAACCAATCAATATTTGACTTTAAAAAAAATACGCTCGCGTAGGCGTGGTAACAACAATACCCATATTTCACTGAAGATGATTAAGTGCCAAAGTGACAGATGAGTCCATCGCCCTCTGGCACTATACTAACGTCTTTGAGTTGCCTCTCAGACATATGCTGGTTTCCTCCGCAAACATTTTTTAAAAAACTCATTGACACAGATTGCTGGGATTCGAACTGGCGTCGTTTGAGCAGCAGGTGACTGCTCAACCACGGCTCCTATATTTGACTTATTATGCAAATATTCGAGAATACTACGTATATATTGTGAACTAGTCCAGAGTTCGCGCAATGTTCGTTTAATGTGCAGAGCATGAACCAAGTACGTGTATATTTAGCTCGAAACTAACAACGAGTGCACGGGTTCGATTCCAAACAAATTATTTACGATAGTATTTCATGGGTGAGATGGAAATAGAAACGGCAGCGTATGTTACACTATACTGCTTAGATTTTCGTTCCAATAATTCCACTAGTATCATGAGAGTTCATTTTATTAAATGGCATGTTGCTGATGCGGCATTTTTAGTCTTACTTCAAAATTAAACTCAAATCATATTATTACGCATGGATTAACAAGAGAGGTGTGTTGGCTTGAGGTTTGAGCAGTTGCCTGCTACGCTAGCGACGCAAGTTCGAATCCCAGCGGGGCATGTGCCAATGAGTTTTTCTAAAAAAACTTATGTACAGTGATTTCACATCACGTGCGATGGACTCACTCTCTACCACGTTGGCACATAATCATATTCGGTGAAATGTGGGTGTTGTTGTTACAATACCTCTGCTTACTTCTTCAGGGAACACAGGCGTAAGCAGATGAATGTATGGTTTAACAAAGACTGGACTAAATACTACATCCATCCCTTTTGAAATATGTATCTCAGAAAGAAATGGGGCTACTTTTATGGGATTATTTTAGACTATATTTTGTGATAAGGGGCTAATAAAGTAATTTGATAAGAATTTCGCACAGTACTTTCAAATCGTCAGAATGAAATGATTATACAGGATTATAAATGATTTGCCCGAGTTCATCGGTCTCCTTATAACATTTGTGTAGATAGACATTATGGGTCGAGGCTACAAAAAATGTGGAGTAAAATAAAAAAAATTAAATTTACGATATTGAAAGTTGAGAATGAGAAAAAAATTAACTTTTTGAAACATCTCTGCTCAACTCTTTAAGTGTTTTAATCCAAAATGACATTAACAATTAAAAATAACGCTTTACACGTATTGTACATCACCTTTTACGTTGATAGAAATACTTAGTCAGTAATTAGAAGAAAATTTCAAGCTTTGCCGTGGAGCCGTGGTGGCCTCGGGGCTAGAGCAGTCGCCTGCTACGCAAGCGACGCAAGTTCGAATCCCAGCGGGGCCTGTATCAATGGGGTTTTCTAAAAAACTTATGTACAGTGATTTCACTCCACGTGCTTTACGGTGAAGGAAAACATCGTGAGGAAACCTGCATATTTCTGAGAAGTAATTCAAAAACGTATATATAGTGCCTGAGACGGCGATGGACTCACCATCTGTCACGTTGGCACTTAACCAAATTCGGTGAAAAGTGGGTGTTGTGATAACAACACCTCTGCCTACCCCATCGGGGAATACAGGCGTGAGCATATGTATGTATTTCAAGCTAATGGAAGCTATCTAATAAAGCTTTCATTATGCTAGCATTGCGTGTTGACAATCTCAGCGTCGATTAATGCTTAATCTGTTAATACGCACGTGTCAACTGTTAATAATTATCAATATTATAGATAGAATATCGAAATCTTGTATTAGTGACTACTTCTCACTAATATTTTAAGGAAAATATATTTGAATTCATATTTTTAAATAAAAATACAAGAGCAATAAAAAACTACTAGTTTAATGCTGCATTATCACTAAGTGATATAAGCTATTAAATTAAAAGTGTTTAATTTATTGTAGTTTGCAAGAAGGTCAGGATCTATTTTAATACTGGCTTTCTATAATTAAAAATAAGAATATGTTATATTTGAAATAGTTTCGATTTACTTTTGTTTTTCTTCTTTATATTTACTCTCTTTATATGGATGCAGATAAGCAATAATGTGTCAACCCGCATAAACTTGGTTTTGAGAAAATGGCGTCTTAAGATGATTGTATACGTGATTTAAGATTTGTTTTATGACATAAATCCATTTTTTACGTACTTTTATGTTTCAGATGACTTGAAACACTTTTTTAATGTTAAATACGTGATGCATTATCAAAATATATCAAAACCTTTGAATTTGACTTTTTGTGGGTTGACACATTATTGCTTATCAGCATCCATTTACGCTCTTGTTATTGAATTCACATATTGCTCTTGAAACTTTTATTGTTATTGTATTTATCTGAATATTATCGTTTTATAAAATATTGACATGGTTTTTATTATCATGTACCTACACAATTAATAGGTACAATAATTATTTTTTATGAATAAACTTAAAGTTTATTCAACAAGAAATATAAAAAAAATTTATCTCGTAGTGAAATTTGAATTGTAGTACTTTTAAATAATTTTCTTTTTTCCAGAATTTCAGCAACTTTCATGAGCTATATGCTATATTTAGTATATTTAGTGATGCTATAATACAATTCATCTATATCTATACAGATAAATAAAATTGAAGTGTCTACTTATAATTGCAAAATAACAGTTTTTCACTAAATCCATATATGAAAGAATATACAGTATTGTTTTAAAAAAAAACAAGTTTTCAATTTTTATCTGTTTGTCGGTTTGTTCCGGGTAATCTCTGAAACGGGTGGACCGATTGTAACGGGACTTTCACTGGCAAATAGCTTATGTTACAAGAAGTAACTTAGGCTACTATAATTTAAAAAAAAATCGCGTTCCTTGGTTTTGAAATTAAATCTACGCGGGTGAAACCACAGAGCTCAGCTAGTTAAATAATAATGATTAGCGTCACCCGTTAGTTAGTCAATCTCTTTCAATAATTAGTAGCCAATTTCAATCACCCAATCGTTAAGTAATAATACGATTTGAATTAATGATAATTTGATATCAAAACCGTAATTGGTAAACATATTGTTTGCGTATGTTATGAAATAATTTCGTAAAATTTGCCTTTAATTTTCGTATCGTCAAATATTGAATGTTGCCGCATAAAATGGAATACGATATTATATTATTTAAATTGTGCGATGATTTTTGTTATTTTAATAGGTACATACATAAGTTGACATAACTCAGTCAATAACTGATTGAAATTTATGGTTCATTGAAGTATTCCAAAATCTTCCTCAACTTAAAATTTATTTCCATTAATTAAAACAAAAAATCTACTCGTAAATAAAAAAGCTTTCACCAAAAACTATGTGCACAGACTTACACCTTACGCACAAGACATTAGAGTACAATTCACAATGAAATGTAATCTTAACACAACCCTTTCAGAGAAAGTGTTAACAAAATTGACGTAGCTTATGGAATTTACAGGAAGCATAAAAAAAACCGCCTGCAAAAATAGAAGAATAAATAAAGAATCATCTAAATCGGAGTATCCAGTCAAAAGTTCTGCGGTAACAAAAATAAAAAACATACAGTCGGAATTGATAGCTACCACCTTCTGTTGAAGTCGGTTAATAATCTCCCTGTATACTGAAAACTGGACCAGATATAGTTCAATAATAGACATTGCACACACGTGCCTATTTGTTTATACATTGTTATAAAGCTGCATGCACACTGACTATGCTAATTAAAGAATAACGAACGTTGGCTCTCGACACTCCAATACGCTGACCTCACTATCGTGTGCTGAGTTTTAGCACATTTATAGACATGCCGTCACGACTTCTGAGCGCTGACTTTTAGTAGTAGTCATTTTATGAGTCTATCTCCGTCTGTCTGTATGGCATGACGCGAATGGGCGCTTTTCCACTGCCACGCTATCGTCCGCTGATACTTTACTACAAAGGAACAGTGTGAAAGCGTCCAGTTCCCGTATCACGGGTTTGCCACCGTTCTTGTAATCTATACTCGCTAGCGTCACTCGCAATATTTGTATGAGATATTTTAGTTCTTCACGTCACCGCTGGGAGTCGCTGTACAATTTCTCATACTAATATTCGGCGGAGACGCTAGCGAGTATAGATTACGAAAACGGTGGCAAACCCGTGATAGGGGTACAGTAGTAATTGTATCAAACTACTAGTCCGACGATATCGTGTCGTTACCGTTATCGTACAATGTGAGGAGCTCGTGGCACAGTTGCTATTGCGCATATCATTCGATCAGCGAAGTTAAGCAACCCTAGCCCTAGCCAGGAATTGGATGGGTGACCGCCCGAGTTCCCTCCGTGCCTCGGAGAGCACGTTAAGCGGTCGGCCCCGGTTAACAATTTATCATCTTTGGCAAGCGTTACTGGTCAGTCGGAGACCTAAAATAGTCTGACAACTGGTTTAACCCAGATCATAGATTTTCCTTGTAAAAGAGGTTGCGAAGGTCAGATGGCAGTCGCTTCGTATAAAAATCGGGTGATCGGCCGCATCGGGTTGAATCAAGTGCCAACCCTAACAATGTATGGGATAAGGCCAGGCAGATGATGACCGTTATTGTACAATGTGAAAGCGCCCAATTAATTACACGCAGTTATGCTCACGATTTTCGCTGTATCAAACCTATTGAAAATAAACGTGGAGGCTGACTGATGATATATGTAAGTACTGTAGCCTATGAACACTTCCAACACCAAGAGATGTCATACATGCATTGCATACGTTACACAAAAGTCGCGGGCAGAAGCCAAATGCGACCATAAATTGAGATGTAAGCTATCTTTTAGTTGGATAAATTACACACGGTGAGCAAATCAAACTTAAAATTGGTTCAGTAGTTTAGGAGTCCATCGCGGACAAACAACGTGACACGTAATCTAATCTAAACAGATAAATACAATTGAAGTGTCTGTTTGTAATACGAAATTAACAGTTTTGCATTAAATGCATATTAAAGTGTATAGGGTACCAACATTGAAACACCAATTTTTTATTTTTTTTCTCTGTCTGTCTGTTTGTTCCGGCTAATCTCTGAAACAGCTAGACCGATTTTAGCGGGACATTAAATCTACGCAGGTAAAACCGCGGGGCACAGCTAGTTTTCATATATAAAGGTCTCTGAAAAAAACTCGAAGGTGACTGACTGTCTGACATAGTGCTCTATCAACGCACAGCCCAAACCACTGGACGGATCGGGCTGAAATTTGGCATGCAGGTAGATGTTATGACTTAAGCATCCGCTAAGAAAGGATTTTGATTATTTCTACCCCTAAGGGGATAAATAGGGGATGAGACAAGTATACGCGGGTGAAACCGCGGGGTACAGCTAGTTATAAGTATAAAAATACTTATATCTTCATGTAATATAATCTTGCTCAGCGCTGAAAGATAAATTTCAGGTATGTGGAACAACGTGGTATAATTTATTTCGGTTTGAATTTAGGGCATGACATGTTTATTTTCGCTTCAGCTATTGTATAGTTCAACATTTTAGGAAATAAAAAAAATAATGAAGCTTTACTTCGCATTCTTAATTTGTGATATATAATAGCCATGGTGGCCTTGGGGTTTGAGCAGTTGGCTGCTACTCAAGCGACGCATGTTCGAATCCCTGCGGGGGACTGTACCAATGAGTTTTTCTAAAAACTTAAGTACAGTAATTTTGCACCACGTGCTTTACAGTGAAGGAAAACAGTGAGTGAGGAAACCTGCATATGTCTGATATATAGTGCCTGAGACGGCGATAGACTCGCCGTGTGTTACGTTGGTACTTAACCATCTTCGGTGAAAAGTGTTCCCGTGGGAGTACGGGGATGAAATATAGCCTATGTTACTTGCTGATGATGTAGATATCCACTGAAGAAATAATTTTCGAGATCGGTCATGTACTTTTTGAGTAAATTCGTTGAAAACATTCACATCTTTCCTCTTAGTAATAATAATATTAGTATAGAAGTATAGATTTATAAATTATGATTTTTATTGCAAGCTGTTAAAGATATCCTAAGCAACTAATTTTCGATGAATAGTAAAATGCTTCCAGTTATAATCAGAACGAAATATATCGTACTTGAAGGTATGTAGGTTATAATTAGTGCGCAATTAGTCTGCCGCCAGTTGATCGACCAACAATTAGAGCCTTTAGAGGTAAAACAATGAGTCACTGCTGCCAACAATACCTCCTCTTTGCTTAGGAAATAATGCACTGCTGCACCTATGGACGTAACAATAGGGAATATAGTTTACATACATACATACATATGCTCACGCCTGTATCCCATGGGGTAGGCAGAGACCACCGTTTGCCACATGCTACGATCCTTACATACTTCTTTCGCATTCATGCATCTCTTCATACACTTTCTTCGGTTACGAGTGCTCCGAATTCGACTTTTCTGAAAAATACTATTAATTTGATCATAGTAGTTCGTCCTTGGACCCCCTCTACCGATACTTTGGGTCACATTCGCTCTATAAATTTCATATTCACTCATCTTTTCATTTCATGTCCAAACCATCTCAACATATTCTTTCAATTCGGGTCACCACAGCATTCTTCAACTTGCAACTGTTACTTATCACACTATTTTTCATTCGATCTACAATATAATTTAGAATTAATATTACTATCATGACGTATAAGGAGGTCAAAGAGATGGCACTGGACATAGACATATGGAATGAAATGCATCGGTTACACCGACAAGAGTTATTACTCTTAAATTCATGATGATGGTTATTATCATTCAGGCCTATCGCCTATTTGTGATGCATGACATTCTGTAAGTTAGAGTGTAAATATAATATACTTAGTATAAGTCCTCTCTCCATGATTTCTGTGCGACGCAGGGTTCATATTATTAACCTTGTATAAGTATTACTGTCATTTATAAGAACTAGATTAAGATTATCTTTTGAGCAATAAATTTAAATAGAAATTGAAGTACATATGTGAGAGTGTCGACAATTTTATAAGTGTGTAAATATAAGATTACAATTTTAAAATGTCGATGCTAATTATTATATCTGTTATTTTTATTACCTCTAAATAAATCGTCCATATTTTTGTGGAGTTGGTTTTTAAGAAGAAACGAAAATGATTTAGGTATCTAGTTGAGGCCCTGGTAAGAAACTTTCATGTACTAGCTGTGCCCCACGGATTCACCCGGGTAGATTTAGTTTAATATAATATTAATTTTACCATAGAATCGGACCCGTAGTTCCTGAGATTAGCGCGTTCAAACAAACAAACTCTACAGGTTTACATTTTTTTTATATACTAGCAGACGTCACGCTGTTTCGCCCGCTTATTTCCCGTTCCTGTGGGAATACGGGGGTAAAATATAGCCTATATTACTCGCTGATAATATATCTATCCGTTACTGAAAGAATTTTCAAGATTGATCCAGTACTTTTTGAGCCAATTCGTTACAAAGATACTTACATACAAATCTTTCCTCTTTATAATATTAGTATATATATATCCGAAAATCCACTAAAATAAGATATTTAGCCAGAATCGCCGGCATGAGTGTATGTAAATAAAATTTTACGAGAAGCTTAAATCACAAATAGTAAATGATCACTAATTTTAAGGAATGCAATAGGATTTCAAAGTACCTATTTCAACAGCAGTGAGTTTGAATATCTTAATATCAGTAAAGATGACTTCACACTTATCTTTTATGAAATAAATTAATAAAGTTTTACGAGTTAACTCCTAACTACAAAGTTCCAAAAGTAAAAACCATTATGTTACTTACCAATTCATCATAGTAGTTGGCGATCTGGGAGTAGATCAGGGAGTCGTAATCCATTGTTTAAGCGACACAGACACAAAACCCACACAATTACTGATATAACTTGACCACAGATATCCTCGCTGGTCACCGGTTTACACAAAAACTTTGAGATGCGATAAAATCACGGATAAATCAAGCCAGGCCGGTCCGACGTCGATATAAGACGCATTGGTCGAAATCTCTGACGTGTACTAACGTCTGTAAAGCTAAAATAAGACCAAATTTTAAACACAACTCTACGGAGCCGTTACGTATAAATATAGAGCGGCAATGACCGCATCCGAAGGAACCATCTCATTCAATTACATGCAATGACTTGAAACACAAATCATTTTAGAATTTTTTGTATTATTCTGACGGAAAAGAAATTCTGACGGAAAGGTAATGTGGAATACTTAATACAAATTAGATGAATTTGAAAGGATAATTTCAACAAAACAAGGGCGCGAAGAGGCTTGTCATGGGACATTTGACGCAAAATATAACTAGTTTTTTCTCAATTGATAATCAGGGTATAACTTGAAACTTGACTTAAGGATCATGAAATTTAAAGATTCTCAAACTCGTAAAAAAGATGGTAATGATATTCATAGACACTCTGCGTGACCCACTAAAGTGTGTGAGAAACTACTTAACCAATTTCAAAGAGATAGTTTCAAAAATATTTAAAGTAGACCTTTTGGGTCGATATAAAAAGCGGGTGAAGCCGCAAGCGATTGCGCTAGTGTGTCAGTCTTAAACTTAATTTAAACAATATATTTTTTTTTTAATTCAGGCAAATATGTATTCTATGAATGAGACGAATATATTACATTTTCTATAACAACACACCAAAATCTTTTAAATTCGTAGAAAAGCAACTCTATATAAATTCGCCTAGGAGGAAGCTAGTTATGGCGTACGCGCGCCTTCAGTAATTTCAATCATTTGCCAGTAGTTAAGGCGGTTAGTTTTATGAATTCATAGGTTTTATTTTAATATTTACACACACATTATAATAATGCCTTTAAACTTAAATTATAAGCAAAAATATAAAAAAAACAATATTTACACTAAAATGTACGTGTTTTAAAATGTAAAGTTGGTCAATGGAAGGTTGTCGGAATATAATAATTCTATATTTTTTTATAATCTTACCCTCGCGTTGCAAGGGTTCGTTAGTCTGACAGTATCTGACAGTATCATATAAAAATATTTTTTCCTCTAATTATATTTTTGTGATGCGCTAGCCTGCAAACAATTCTATCTACCAATCCACAAAATGATAATATGAAAAAAATCCATTCGTTGCATTTCTGGCAAGCAACACGAGGGAAATTGAAAAATTTAAATGATAACCACGATGCTTTTATTTGACTATATTTCACTTAAACACTGGAATGGATCCAGTTGTACTGGAAGGCAACAGGTCGTGCGTGCAGAGTTGGGTCTAGTAATTTCAGGATGCGGTAGTTGCATTTGATGATTAGATCAAGGCATCCAAATACCACATCCATCATCGAATGCTTAACGAAAAATTGTGACCCCTTCGTACACAGACTCGATATGAAGATTAGTTTAAAAAAGGCAAGGAATCCCAAAATTTGATTAGTAAATAATATTTTGGAGCAGAACTTTGTACATAAAAAAAAGTATTACAATATGACAAAAGCTAAATGAAAGCCTTGTTAATATTTTGACGGAAAAAAATGCTCAGCCGAATCCAATCCAGTAAGTTACACAAGAGTGACAAACACTCACACGCCAATGGCCAAGGTTGGAGCCAATATATAAGAGAGCCAATATCCATTTAAAGTTGGCAACGCGTCAGCAATACCATCAAGCCTCTGGACATCTATTAGTCTCACATGACACTGTCATAAACAGAGCCTTACTAGTAATTATTTTATCTGTCGTAAAACACTGCTGATGTCTGGCAACACTTAGTGATTATAGATATAAAAGCTGAGATACATGTCATTGATTCATTTACAAAATTTACAAAAATTTAAGCTAAACCTATATTATAAAGCCCTGTCTGTTAATTGACGCACTCCGTTTGAGAAATATCTTCATGGGCAATTCAGAAGACAAAATCTCCACTATGGTATTATATGGAGTCTTAACATTTCAAACAGCGAGCTGCGTACTTCTCACTCACTCTTGGACACGAATGCACTTCACACGAATATTAGTGATGGTCGTCAGTAACGTGATAGTGTGATTGTTATGAAATATGAAAGTTGGGACCAATTTATAATAACAAATTAAGACTATAGGTATATATTTTTACGAAAATCTCCTTCGCTCTTATACGTATGATGTTACGAATACATTTTATTTTTGTTTTCTTTCTAAATACAGTAATTTATATAACGTTTATTAGATAGCGTCAAAGTCGGTTACATGAAGATATAATTATGGTGATATGAGCTGAATTCATGTCCATAGAAGAATTCAGCTATGCCGTATCCAAAATGTGTAGCATCCTTGACTAGTGCGTTGCCAGACCGCATCCTGCGATCATGCAGCCATAAATTGGTGCGATGCGGTATGTTGCGGGTTAGCTTAGCGAGACGACATTTTATATCGTGAATGTCTTGCTTTCGTGCTGTTGGCAGCGAGTGTGAAGTGAAACATCTGGTCTGAGCATCGTAGGGGATGTGAATATTACATGTTGCGTTTTTGTGGCCAGCCACAAAGGCTTTGTTTTAAAGTTGAATGTGAGCGCGGAATTTAAGATTATTTTTCTATCAGATCATTTCAAAAATTCAAAAGAATTTTTATCAATTTTGGTTACATGAAAATAAAATCAATCAAATTAAAGAAGTGAATAATCTATCTCTCTTCTAAAAAGCAGACGATTCGATCTTTCACTAAAACGAATGAATAGGGTCAGGCAGAAAATTTTATATTTCCAGAAATAATATTCCAGGCATACTGAAAACTTTATTTGAATTGAAGTCGCCATTTTCATACAATATTATTGTGTTAGTTTGAACGCATTGTTCTTCTAAACTACGTTATGGATCTTAATAAGGTTTTGATTAAAATTTAAGAGGTTCAAATTAGAAGGTTTCATAGCTATTTTATCCAATCCATATTATAATTATAGACTAGCTGCCCTATGGTTTCACCCGCGTAGATTTAATTTAATTACCGCGGAAACCTAAATATTTTAAAGTATGCCTATGTTACTCCTTGTAACATTAGCTATCTGCCAGTGAAAGTCCCGTTTAAATTGGTGTAGCCGTTTCAGAGATTACTCGGAACAAACAGACAGACAGACAGATTTTTTACGGAAATTATTTTTTTTAAGTCAGAACTGTATATACGTTCATATTAATTAAGTGAAAAACTGTCTTAAGCTGATTTATTTTGGAATTACAATCAGACACTTAAATTTTATTTATCTGTATGTATGTACTGTATAGCATATAGATGTATAGATAGTAGAGAAAATCAACGTTTTGTAATAGTCTCAAGCAATCGCAAGCTAAAGTGAAGTAAGAGCGGCGGGTACTAGTATAATATAAAAAAGAAATGTTGGCAGTGCCATGTCTGTCATAAACAAGCTCTGAGGATTAAACCTCGCGGGAATGAGACCTGAAACATATTTTAGCCTTATATTTTCTTTTTCATTCCATTTGTTCGCCTCAATCCATTACGCTTCAATGACATAAAGCAACACAGCCATAAATTTCTTGAGGCCGTTTTTAACACCAGAGAATTCGTCGCGTGCGAATTGAATTAGACATTTTTTGCCGTTACAAGTGTTACATTCAGGAATATTAAACGCGATGAAAAGTATTTTGTTATTGTTGACGCAAATTGCGCTGTATTTTAGGGTTACAATTGAATTGCTTTTATCGTTGCTTCATGGACGGTATTACGGTCGGAATTAACGATTTCGTTCTTTTGACATCAAGGACGAAGTACTTTGAAGTTCGATTGGTTCGTTGTAATACTGATGTGGTTTATGTAGAACAGTTTCTAGCATTGAGCTTTTAAGTTCTTAGCTGTGACGTTTAATTTCATGCAACCAAAATGAAACGTCAAAGCTCAGAAGTTTTTATTACGCTGTGCTTAAGCCTATGATAGCCTGATGATATATAGGCAGGTTTTGAAGGACCAATTGATACCATTTTTTCAGCACTTTTTCTCGCTATCAGTCGTTAGGTCATCTCATTTGAAAACCGGATTGGGTTTGAATTTCATTAGAGATGACTGAACTATGGCATACACTGTAAACCAACATTCATTTTCCATTAATCTTTTTGCTTTGGTTGCATGAATGATTTGTGCAAGGTATCATAATTTTCATCAAGTAGGCACTGGATAGAGACGAATGGAAGAATTTGCATCGGTTACACTGACAAGAGTCAAACAGTTAAATTATGATGATGAAGCTGTTTAAGTAACCAAAGAGTTATAAATACCTCGGTTAATGAACTTCCCCGAGAATTCAGAGGTTGAATGTCAAGCCAACGCGGGTAATTATTTACACAAGAGGCCCTTCCCGAGTGACGTCACGCTAATGACGACTACCTACACTGTCTCACCGAAATGACAAGCCCTTCCCAAGCGACTCTGCGTCCGTGAGAAGCGAAAAAGAACATTTCACACAACTCAATTTTTCGATATAATAATAATAATAATAATAATGTTTATTTTCACAAAAATATATACACAAAATTTTAGGAATTCCCTGACTTCTAAGCTAGGCCTGAATGCCTGTGTTAGAAATCAGTGTCTTCTCACATTAGTTTTCCTAAATAATTTCTGTGATAACAAGGTACAAACTAGATGTGTAGTATATTTTATTTAAGTGTACATTCACTTATACAATATATAACATACAAGCAAATATACACTTGTAATGTAATAAAAGTAAAAACGCATGCAAAATCGTGTGTGTTCGTGAGTGTTTGTGTGTGTATGTGTGTGTGTATGTGTGTGTGCGTGTCTGTGGGTGTGTGCGCGCGCGTGTGTGATATGTATTTGTTCACAATACCATGCAAATTTTCCTAGTTAGATTATGAACTTATGCCCTCTAGCGTCCCTTAACAATAGGTTCCCCATGCAACAGAGAACTAAAGGTAAGAAGACATAGAGCAAAAGCTTACGGAAAATCACACACAAATAACCTTAAGAGTATCGTGCCTACGGTAAGGTCATGGTGAGCAGGAGAAGAAATAAAAATTAGTTTACTACCTGAGAGAGCGTACCATCATCGGTTTAAGCAGAGCCTATTAAACATTCCTAAGCTTTGACGTTTCATTTTGGTACCGTAAAAATAAATGCCAAAGCTAAGAAGTACTTGATACGTTACTTAAACGATTAGACTTGGCCCCCTGGTAAGGCACTTATGAACATCGATAAATTACCAACCCTCTGAGAAGAAACGGCAAGAAACTCAGACAGGCATCTTGTACAAAGCAATGAAAATGTTTCGTGAAGGTATAGAAATATTTAGCGTTGTAAAATTGGCACAGTGTGTTAAGTACAGTAGGAAAGGCTTGAAAACAATGCTCATTATGTATTATTTTTGTGCTAAGGTTTTATAAAAACACATTGGTATACACCGCTTGTATTTGAACATGGTGTTGCGTGCATATCATATAAGTTTTCAAACCACACGGCCTTCATGTTCCCTTAATATAAATCTAAATAAAATAAAGTGTAATATTTCGTATGGAAATTCGTCGGTATTTCCCCGTCGTCTCCAAGGGATTGGTCGGCAGGCAGTACGTGTACTACACGATCCTGTACGTGTTGTTTGATAAATCATAACAAATACGAACGTGATCTGATTGTGGTGGAGGTATAATAGCTTTAAAGTGCGCTCGGTTTCAAAATGGCTGAATATTTCTTTAGCGTTTTCCACTTCAAGAACTGAGAACGGAGGTCCTACTATGATCGTATTAGTAGTGACGTCTAGTAAGACGTCACTACGTTTGACGTTTGATTTTTGTATCACAAAATGAAACGTCAAAGCTAAAGTTCTTCATACGGGCTTAAACCAATTATGGTAGGCCAGTATTCTCAATGTAATACAAATGTCTAGTAGTTGTAAGCGCTACTGCAGACCACGAGATCTTGGGTTCGATCCCCACATCAGCCAGAATGTTATTAAACTCACCATTTGGGGTTTCCTAGTAGCATGGGTACGGAGTCTAGACTAGTCTCTCCCCATATTTATTGAATGGGACTAAAACTAAATGGCGAATGTGGGGTCTATAATTGCACCCCTGCCGACACTTTTGAGGAATACATGTATGTAATACAAATGTTGTATAAATATCTCATTGGTCTAGTGGTCAGCAAGTTTGCCTGTCGATCACGAAGTCCCGAAATCGAATCCCGGGTCTGGTCAAAAATAGATATTGGGTTTTACTGCCAAGAAATTCGCAATAGATGCCCGGATTTTGGAAGTTGGCGGTGCTTACACCCCCGTGCCTCGGAAAACATGTGAAGCCGTTGGTCCTACGCCTGATCTTTCTCCGGTCGTGTCGGATTGCCTCCCATCCCACTATGAGAGTGAGGGTATAAAGAGTGCACCTGTGTTTGCACACACACTTGTGCACTATAATATCTCCTGCGCAGATCGCTAATCCTCGTTGAGATTAGCCGCCGTAACCGAAATTCTGATAAGAGACCATTGTTATACAAATGTTGTGAAATAGATAGATAAGATGAAAATTTTTCTTTGTTTATAAAGCATTGTGCACAAAATAATGATAAAGTTTAAGTAATAACATTACGTGTCATCACCTTGTATTCCGATATTTTTGACAAATTGTTATTATATTACATTCCAAATTACATGGTAAGCTTCGGACCGTAACAAAAAATTATAACAACCCATTCATCAAAGTCTCATTACTTTTTCCTAATCTTAGAAATAGGTAATGATTGGACCTTTCAGCTGACCTAACTAGTAATTACATTTAGGCGTCAATTACGCCAAAAACCTTTTCAAATTACCAATATATCAAGTAACAGACTTTTTCAAATGCTTGTACTTACGTTATACATATTAGTTATTTTTCAATATTTAAGACATCAGACAAGAGTTTGGATACACCAACCAACAGATGGCGTAAGGCGTTCCCTAAACCGCAAACAACGGAAGGAAAAATTCGATGCATGAGGTATGATCACGAGTAGCTCAGTTGGAAGAGCAACTACCCGGTCTGCAGAGGTCGTGGGTTCGAGTGCCGAGTTCGAGTTTTGTTGACTTTTTATAAGAATTCTGATTCATTAAAATGTATACAATTTCATTCAACTCTTTATGAAATCTTTATTTTCAAATCATTTGGACTAGGAGCGTTCATTCATTCGAATACTCGTATATATTACAAACCATTTTCTTAAAATGTATTGCGTATGAAATGTACTGAAATAGGACTGCTGACCATTATACTGTGAACTCAATAATATGCTGAACTACTCACGTAAAAAGTATAGCTTACTTACTCCTGGTGTCCTGGGGGACTACCATCATCGGTTTAAGCAGGGCGTATTAAGAACTTCTTAGCATATATATATAAAATAACAACGATATTTGCTAATTATCTTTCAAAAGGTAAAACACCCGCTGGTTACGTATTCAACGAAAAATAAAGCAAGAAATAAACTTGAAAGCGTCGGATAACCCTAACCCTATAATAACATGGGGTACAAGAAAGGGAAACCTTAATAAAACAAAACCACGAGAATATTACAAAAAAATCCCCATAACTCATTGTCGACGCAAAATTTTTATCTCAATGATTTATACAACATAATTTCGCGTATAGGGAATATTTTTTCGAGAAAAAGATATAATAAAGCTATATATTTTTGCTGCGAAAGATAGAAAAAAAATGTAAAACATTCGGGTGTAATGCGAAAACGCTCACGCGGGCTCAATGTGTTAACCTTATAATTTATGAATGCCGTTATGGGCTCAAAATTTCTTACATCTGAATTATTTAATCTGCTTTTCCATTAGGGTTTTGGGAATGACACAATTTATATTCAGAGCGGCAACCCTGAGCTGGCAAGTATGACTTTATTGGAAGATTAGGGTCGAGATCAAAAATTAAAATACTTACCGTATTATAACGCTTATGGCATTGACGGTCATTTATTTTAATATTCGAGTAAATTGTTTGAACTGAATTGAAATGGAGTGTGGTATGGCCGAGTGGTTTTAGTACACGCCTGTATTACCCGAAGGGGTAGGCAGAGGTGCTGTAATAACAACATCCACTTATAACAGAATATGAATAAGTGCCAGCGTGACAGATTATCGCCGTCTCAGGCACTATACATACGTCTTTGAATTACTTCTCAGACATATGCAGGTTTCCTCACGATGTTTTCCTTGCTAATTTATTGTATGTGGAATAAAGTATAAAAATTATCAGCAGCTCTGCGGAGCTGTAAACCAGACAGCTTATTAAAATATTGTGTTATCAATACCCTTTTGGTCCCCAGTGTACATTTACGCCTTAAAAAATTCATAACCTAGCCCCCAGTTTATAGAAACGCTGTCAAAATCATATACGTACGGCACATCATAAACATTTTACGTTACCTTCACGAGGTGGCGTGGCGTGGTTAACACTCTCGCGGCGTTGGGATCGAACGGGGCACAGATGCTACCCGTTTTTTGTAAATTTTACGAACGGAGTAACCGACTTCTTCTTCGTGCTCGATATTTGAATTTTTGCCATAAAAGGACCGCTGTATTTGATATTTTGCCGAGTACTCGTCAAGATGGGAAGATGCCAAATGCATTTGGAAAGGTAGAACGTGAGAGAGGCTGTGTTCGGAAATAAATAAGCACCCGTTATTCGGTATTTATATTTTGTTACTGCAAAATACGTTATTACTAGCGACCTCCATAATAATGACCCATCACTCCAAACGAAGTCCACCTCAGATTTAATAAACATTGTAATTTGCCAAAAATATAACCATGGTGGTCTCGGGGTTTGAGCAGTCGCCTGCTACGTAAGCGATGCAAGATCGAATCCCAGAGGCGTCTGTACCAATGAGTTTTTCTAAAACTTATGTGCAGTGATTTCACACGTGCTTTACGGTGAAGGAAAACGTCGTGAGGAAACCTGCATATGTTACGTTAGCACTTAATCACATTTGGTTTAATGTGGGTGAAATTGTTACAACACCTCTGCTTACCCCTTCGGGGACCCTTCTGGGATGGCGTGAGCATATTTATTTTTATTATTTGACAAAAATGGTTAAGACATTTTTTTTCTGCACACTGCTAATCAAAATCTAATCTAGTAAACAATATAAAAAATGGTAAATATACAAAATGAAAATCTAATAGTATTTCTTAGTTGCAAATTGTTCCTGCAAAACCTGGCGTCGACATAATTGCAGGAGTACATTTATGGCAATATAGTTATTATGTCGGAATCGGTTTATCGCTCTAAAATAAAATTACTTTGGTACGAAACTCCTGCGTTGAGAATATAAAGTGGTGGGTAATTTCACGATCAACTTACATATTACACGGTACAATTACTTTATTTGCGTTCTGACCTACATACCAATACCCTTAACTATTCTAAATTATTGATAAATTTATATGTATATATATTAAATGTATTTATTGCATTTATGTTACTTACATCATCATCATCATCTTCCTGGTCTTATCCCATACATTGTTGGGGTCGGCACTTGGTTCAACCCGATGTGGCTGATCACCAGATGTTTATACGAAGCGACTGCCATCTGACCTTAGCAACCTTTTTAACGAGTAAAATCTGTGATCTGGGTGAAACCATTTGTCGGACTATTTTAGGTCTCCGACTGACCTGTAACAACTACCAAAGATGATAAAGTGGCAATCGGGACCGACACGACGGCTTAACGTGCTCTCCGAGGCACGGAGGGAACTCGGGAGGTCAACCGTCCAATTACTGACTACGGTTAGGGTTGCTTAACTTTGCTGATCGAATGATATGCGCAATAGCAACTGTGCCACGAGCTCCCCTATACAACGAGATGCTACTTACATGTGCGATACAAAATAATCTTAATTATAATAGTATCCCAAGTAAAGCTAACATAAACCCTGTTAGGGCACAGCAACGTGAGAGGCACTACTAGAACTAATAATATTATATATTTATCAATATGTATAAAATTATTTATCACTTAACAACAACATTATTTTTTATATTTTATTATAATAGATAACTCAGTGTATTGAGATCCTCTTCTTTTTTATTGTAATACTTTAAATGCTTAACTTATTTTTAAATAGTTATTAAATTTACTTACTCTAGTATAAGGTTAATCGAGTAAGATAAATAAAACGCATCTTGAATGAGACATATGAAAATACATAACTTTGTGAGAGTTACCTGAAAACTATGTAACTTAATAAAAAAAAATAGTTTCCACTATTATTTTTAATAAAACGTTAGCGTCTAAAATATTTAGACATGTTACAATGCCTCCTATACAAATATTATAAAGAGGAAAGTTTTGTATGTTTGTATTGAACCGGCTCCGAAACTACTGGACCGATTAGAAATTTTTTTTCAATAGCTACATTATAAGTGAGTAACATGGACTATATTTTATCCCCGTACTCACACGGGAACAGGAACGTTCGTGACGTCCGCTAGTTTTGTATATGTTACTCCTGTATTCTGCACAAAATATCGAGTTATCATATCATCATCATATCTTTTCATATTTTCATCATTTCATCATATTTTATTCATATATCATATCTTTTTAAAGAAATAACTAAAAGGTTAGTCGACATCACAGGAGACCGAAGAGCTGGCAGCTACCTCGGACAAAGAATTAGTCTTGCCATTCAAAGGGGGAATGCTGCCAGTGTCTTCGGAACCTCGCCTACAGGGACTCCTTTTAATGATATATTTTAGTTATAAGTTAATATTTTGTAAAGTTATTAGATTATATGTTTAAGGTTTTTAGTTAAGTTAGTTTTTAATCATTATAGAATGAGTATCCCGATTTCATAAACGAAAAGAAAATTGGAAGTTTCTAAATTCGTATAATAATCTTATAGAGTCTCCTAGCATCCTGAGGAGAAGTAATGAAAGAAGAAATATTTATTTCTTTCTCTGTCAATACAATGTTAATGTATATTGTTATAAGATCAGCACTCACCCCTGGTAGCGTCCGTTTTTCATGTAGCGCCGTTTGAGCGCTCGACGCGCTCTCTGGATTGAAGTAGGTCAGGAAAGCACACCCTGGAATTAAAAATATATGTTAACACTGGTAAACACAATATTCTATCACGTGACCAAACACAATAAACATTGTGCATCGAGTAAGTACTTTAAAAAAGTCGTGGTTATTGATGCATACAATGTTACATAGTCTGCAACAATGGCTTTTACTAACTCAATGTTTTTTATTGTGGCAATACAATCATTTTATTATTGTCGTCATGGTGATACATGCTTAAATCAGATTTACTTTCCATTTTGACTTCATATTTTTTTCTACAAAATTTCAAATAACCTTTTTTGCTAAGAAAAGCATTGATTACGCTTTTCAGTAGGTAAGCGCAAAGTGCACTTCACAAAGGCATCTAGCAAACTATCCCGATGACTCTTGTCTAACAAACGGACCAAAAATTACATATCTACATTATAAACTTTAAAGTTTGTTTCAAAGTTCAGATGTTGTTTTAAAGTTAAGTGAGCGTAATATTTTTTTTTTTAGTGGAATATTTTTTGAACTTTGATGCTTTTTTTTAGTTAAACCATCCAAATCAGTCTGAACAATATCGAGTAATATAAAAAAATCCCAGACATTTTTACAAGTCGTAAAACTATGTATTCGCCAATCAATTTCATTATATCGGAGAGTATTGTTTCGGATATTTACTTCGCGCCACCAAAAAGCATGAACAAAATTGTATAACCATTGGCATTGTGCAGCGGCTAACGGCGTGGCAGTAATGTGATCGTTAGTTCATTCATTCCCGTTCGATTGCCACCGAACGACAATACACCGAGTATATTCCTATATAAATTTACCGAACAGTCTATAATGCTACCTGTATGACAAATTGGGCCTGTGAGCCAGGATCAGTCGGAGAAGACCTTGGTTGGTTGAATGAAATACCGCAACTTGGACAGTTCACTGCACCACGATATCACCTGAATATTGTGAATGAAACTCAACTTGCCAGCTTTTCTATAACTTACGAATTTATTACCCTATTTTTTTTTAAGTACAAAACTAGAGAGTGTAAAACCGTGGTGTTTGCGGTGTCTGTACCAATAAGTTTTTCCAAAAACTTACGTGCAATGATTTCACATCACGTACTTTACGGCGAAGGAAGATATCGCGAAGAAACCTGCTTATGTCTGAAAAGTATTTCAAACACGTAACTATAGTGGCTGAGGCGGCGATAGACTCACTATCTGTCACATACATACATATGCTCACGCCTGTATTCCCCGAAGGGGTAGGCAGAGGTGTTATAATCAGAACACCAACTTTTCACCGAAGATGATTAAGTGCCAACGTGACAGATGGTGAGTCCATCGCCGCCTCAGACACTTTAAGTTTTTTAGAAAAACTCATTGGTACAGGCCCCGCTGGGATTCGAACTTGCGTCGCTTGCGTAGCAGGCGACTACTGAAACCCAAGACCACCAAGTATATCATTACGATTTTCACTTGAATAAGCAATACATTGTAAAATCTCAATGAAAACGAACTACAATCAACTAAAACATCCCCTTAGCGTACAATGAAACAACCCTAAAATAATATAAAATTTAATAACTTCACCGAAACAGAAATATCAAAGTAAACCGCCAGCAAAGTGCCGACGGGTGGATCGCATCACGACGCTGAATATCATTTCATTAGAGGCCCTCTGTTGAAATGAGAACCTATTTTGTTTGATTAAACACAATGCCTCTGAACGGACCGTTTGAATTATAATAGAGTGTTTTTTTAATAAGTTAGTGTTCGTTAGATACCGGCTGAAGGGCAAAAAATATGTGCAGTGAATGTTATGATTAAGGAAAACGTCGTGAGGAAACCTTAAGTGTCTAATTTGGTCAGAGTCCTTAAAATATTAAGATCGCATTTGGAACCATATTATGTACGTATATTTAGCTAGATGTGCTTGTCATCAATATACTCCGTTACACAGTAATATCTCTCCTAAGGTAACTAGCCTATAGACGAGCATAAGCCCATAAACAATAGTGATCATAACTACCACATTAGTATGCGAACGGCAACACCTATTTCATCTCATCTGCTGTCCAGTTGCAAGTGGAATAAATCGCGTCCGCCGCTTCCGGGGCGCCATCTTGGATTGCGCTAACGGGTTCATTTCCTGCGCCTATACATTTCCGGTCCATTCGATGTTGCCAAGTCATAATTTTTAAGCTCTCAGAGTAAATACTTGTTGGATTTTGTATTTACTTGTTTTATGGTGATATCAGTGTTTTTTCCATGGAGATGTAGGTAGGCATAAGCATTGAATAGTTAAAGTAGATTTTAATATATAGAGTGTTCGTATAATAATCTTTCTAGTATAAAATGTTTTTCTTTTTTACATACATAAATACATATGCTAACGCCTGTATTCCACGAAGGGGTAGGCAGAGGTGTTGTAATAATGACAGAACCAACTTTTCACCGACGATTCAAGTCAACGTGATAGATGGTTAGTCATGACACTATACTTCTTATGAATTACTTCTCAGACATGAGCAGGTTTCTTCACGACGTTTTCCTTCACCATAAAGTACGTGATGTGAAATCATTGCACGTAAGTTTTTGGAAAAACTTATTGGTACAGACACCGCAAACACCACGGTTTTACACTCTCTAGTTTTGTACTTAAAAAAAAATAGGGTAAGAAATTCGTAAGTTATAGTAAAGCTGGCATGTTGAGTTTCATTCACAATATTCAGGTGATATCGTGGTATCGGGGGCGAGGGGCGTTGCAGCGGCTGATTGCGGGGGCGCAGATAGCGGCTCGGAAATAAAAGCGACTAACTGCTAATTAGCGTCGATGCAAATTCGACCGGCCCCGCTAAATTAGTACTCAGCCTAATCACACGCGATTCCACAATGATATGTGGCTGTTTATTTAATTCTATTACTCTTTAGAGTTACTTGTAATTTTGTGTTGTATAGAAACTTGTTTTGCCTCGTAGTGTAATCGCCAATTTGTGGCTTATAAGCATTCACTCCATCTGATGGTACGTGGTTACCGTAATCAACGGACGCTTGCTAGGCGGAATCACGTGTGCTCTACCGACCCTATAAGAATCATAACCCTTCTTGAAGAGCCCTATGCACTTAAGAGGTGCCACGTCACCTCATTCCATAGCATATGCCTATGAGGAAATATTTTTTAATTTAGAAGTAAGGAATATACTCAACACCTACGGGACTGATTTGAAAAAATCACTCAGCTATTGAGACCAAAGTTATCAGCGAAAAACATAGGCTATATTTCTTCTCCGTACTCCCAAGGGAACGGGAACTACTTGAGGAAAACCACATGACGTATGCTAGTGTGTTATATGTTCATTAAGACAAAGTACCAAATATAGAAAGCAGAAGAGGAAAAATGATTGGTCACCTTATACGGCTATAAAGCTATTCTGACGGCTTTATAAAAACTATTTTGGAAGGTTAAATAGAAAGAAGACGTGGCAGGTGCCGACCAAGGATAAGCTACAACAAACAAGTACCTACACGATAAAATAACCGTCATGTCATATAAGGAGGTCAAAGAAGCACCACTGGACAGGATCAAGTGGACGGAGCTTCATCAGCAGCACCGACAAGAGTCTAACTCTTAAATGAGGAAGAAGTCAAAGTACCTCATCATGGTATGTGAAACAATATTTTACAAGAAACAAGCAAAACTTCTTAACAACCATACAAACAAAACAAACCAGTGGAGTTTATTACTTTTAATGAGAATATTTTAACTTACAAATTTGAACTCTTAATGAGAAAAAATATCCAAAAAAATCTACTCGAAGTCTTTAGTAAGAGAAAGTTTCCTTCCTCAGACTGCTGAAAAGATGCAGCTCTGCAGTTTTCGAATTCTGCAGCTGCGAAAAGTCTAATGAAAACTTCAAATCAACTTAAAAAGAGCCATGTATATCATGTCTATAGAGTTACATTTTGCGTAAAAGTTTTCGTAGTTAGTTTGTTTTGTGAATTAAGTGGAAAAGTTCCCTTTCAGGTTTACATTGTTGGGGGAAATTAGTTCCAGTTGAATGTCAGAAGAGATATAAAGTGTATTCAATCGTCGAGCTGTCCGTTACGTGTACAAGTTGCAGACAACTATTTGCATTATAATGACCGCGAAGATGTGCATTTACATATTTACACAAGCCTTTCAAACAACAAAATGATTGTAGCTCCTATTCTACAATTCAAATAGACGCAAATATGAAGGAAAACATCGTGAGGAAACTGGCTTAATACTTCTGAACATACAAAGACGTGTGGGTTTTAGAGACGGCAATGAGCTTATGTTGGCATCTAATACTTTTTTTAAATGAGTGTTGATACACCATTATGTGAAGACGCGAGAGCCATGGTGGCCGTGGGGTTTGAGCCACCTGCTACGCAAGCGACGCAAGTTCGAAAACCAGCGGCCTACACATAAAAACTCTAATTAAAAATTTTCAAAAGTGCAGTAATTACACCCCACGTGCTTTACATGAATTATGAAGGAAATACTAGCATTACGCTTAAATGTGATATTGTATTCCGTATTCACCAGCTATTCTCATCCCACGAAGCTGGCAAACGAGCATACTGTCCACGGTCTACCGGTAAGTGGTCACCACAGCCAATGGGCACTTACAATGCCTCTCGTGTATCTTTTCACGCCCTACAGGAATAACTGCCGCGTTATTCTGTAAGGTTTCTCAGCATCGCATTCGACGTCAAGTGTCGTTTTCAACGATACGAAATTGAACTTTATAATGAATGTATTATATACCAATTTCCTATGATTATTATATTCGCTAACTTGAACGCCAATTGCTCCACATGCTCAGCCTCAGTAGAAAAAATTTACCTTCTTCCCTTATAACACCGTGTACTGACTTATAATGCAAATCACTATCAACTCGGCCCGATTATGGAAGAAGCAGATATATATTACGCGTGTAAACCTTTCACGTATGCCACATTCCTGCTTTTTATGCCCCTAATAATAAACGTAATAATCCTAAGTCACTTATGGCCCTTATTGTTTTTCAATAGCTATAAAACGTATATAAAATAAAATAGAATATTAATATTCTCATGCCATCCCAGAAGAGTCCCCGAAGGGGTAAACAAAGGTGTTGTAACAACAAATCCACTTTTCACCGAATATGATTAAGTGCCAACGTGACAGACGGTGAGTTCAGGCACTCTGTTTGAATTATTTCTCAGACATATGCAGGTTTCCTCACGATGTTTTCCTTCACCCTAAAGCACGTGGTATGAATTCACTGCACATAAGGTTTTAGAAAAAGTTGCTGGGATTCAAACTTGCGTCGCTTGCGTAACAAGCGACTGCTTATGCTCCGATTGCACCACAGCACATAGTATAGATATATACTTTTATTATATTATACCTTTCAAAACAAACACTTAGCACGTGCTTTTTCCCTGTAACTCAACGTGTCTACACTAGTCTAGTGACTAATTATAAAGCGGTGATGTTGCAATTTCCTGGGCACTCCACTATCAAACACCTTTTGAAACAGAAACCGCATCTAAGGTGCAGCGTGTAGAATTACCGACGAAGCTTGTTAACTGGGAAATACCTTTACCTCACTATTTAGTGAAGGGAATAGTTAAATTTAACCTGTTAATAGCCTAGGGATGTGTGGGTCGATCCCCGCATTCCATAGCATTGTCCCAAATACTGTTGTTATTATTTATTGAATTATCACTTCAGCGCATTTCCACCACAACCGAACGCAAACATGGTAAGTTCTTCCGAAAGTAGGCCGAATTTTAATGGCCCCATCGACAATAGTAACATCGCCATACAACTGGCAATTTTATAGTCAACTGTCAGACGTGGCCTTACGCAAGTCTATTGCAAAAATAAATAAAAATAACAAATGTTATGTCGTGACGGCAACAATTTGTTTCTGATAATATTCGACATCCACGCGTCATGATACAATCAGCGGTTGCGGAGTTGCGGTGGCGGCGCCGAGCTTACATTGTCATCATCATAGCCTTAGCCTTATCCCATACATAATTGGGGAACATGTGGTTGCAGCCCCGCTGGGATTCGAACTTGCGTCGCTTGCATAGCAGGCGACTGCTCTAACCCCAAGGCCACCACGGCTCCACGTACTATGATCCTTATATACTTCTTTCGCTTCGTCTACATTCATACATTATCTTCAAATAATTCCTTCCGCCATGAGAGCTCCAAATTCTTCCTGAAAAAGATTATTAATCCAAACTCCTTCATAATACACTTAACAGTATTAAGTGTGAATGATGTCCATTTAACCAGCACCACTATACCGCACAAAATGATGTAGATTGCTACCAAACTGTAGCAATTTGGATAAACTTCTCAACTGCCATTATGCCGTAAATAAGTAGGATTTACACAATATTACATAAACAATGTCACATGGTATTTCAAGTATGTATTCGTATGTTCATCTTAAGGTATATATGGATGCAGATAAGCAATAATGTGTCAACCCGCATAAACTTGGTTTTGAGAAAATGGCGTCTTAAGATGATTGTATACGTGATTTAAGATTTGTTTTATGACATAAATCCATTTTTTACGTACTTTTATGTTTCAGATGACTTGAAACACTTTTTTAGAATGTTAAATCCGTGATGCATTATCAAAATATATCAAAACCTTTGAATTTGACTTTTTGTGGGTTGACGCATTATTGCTTATCAGCATCCATATATCTGTGTGTCTAGTTCGAGTTTTAAACGCAGATTTGTATCGAAACAGCGCCGTCTGACGGTCTAAAGATGACACTATTGTGAGCCCATACATATCTGCGTTTACGTCAACGAGATGACTTGTGACGGTGATTTTGATAAAACTCGCACTGGGCACTCTGAACATATCCCTGAAGCATGAGTGGGAAGTGTTAATGCAGATGCCATGATGAGTTTTGAGCGCTGGTCAGGTGGCAGTAGTAAATATTTGGGTCTTGTATGCAACACAAGCAAATACATGTGCAGATATGCCTTACTATTTTCGGAGAACGTTCAAAGCTCGTGGCGCATCTGTAGACTAACATTTTATTAAAACTAGAGAGTTATTGAGCAAATTATTTTATTTGTGGTTATAGTTTTATTACTCGATTACGGCGAAGCAAAAAGAAGGGGTATGTATTTTTACGAACCGGATTTCTCTCACCTTCTGTTTTTTTATAACATCAAGTTTTGTAGTTTATAATAAAGGTTTAATTTAAAGTAAAGGAACCTAATTTTTTTTATTCAGTATATAGGGTATAGATAAAATAGGAAGGAGGTAGAGAGAATAAAAATAATGTCCAATCTTCGTTTTAAGTAATAATGAAGATAAAAAGGTGTCCTGATTGCACATTTCTCAATGATACAGCTAAATCAAAATCTATTTAGATAAATAAAACATATCTATACATACAGATAAACAAAATTGAAGTATCTGTGTGTAATTCCATAATAACAGCTTTTCACTAAATGCATATGAAAGTAAATGTATTGAAATATTTTTTTTTTTATTCTCTGTCTGTTTGTTCCGGCAAATCTTCAAAACGGCTGAACCAATTTTACGGTACTTTCACTGGCAAATGTTACAAGGAGTAACGTGGGCTACATTTATTTGAAAAAAAAAACATTGGAGATCCGCGGGTCACCCATGAAATGAACTCTACGCGGGTAAAACCGCGGTGCACAGCTAGTTTACAATAACTTCAAGTAGGCAAGCATAAGTTGCTGCTCTGTATTAGTGTTGCAGATGGGAAATTGTAATGATGGCAACAACACAAAAGCCTAGCTACCTGTGTGTTTGTTTGTATACGAGGAATGTAAACACCCACCGAGCCAAATCACCAAAGTTATTAACGCCAAACGTGCTAACGTATTTACTCAGAATCTCCGTATATTCCATAATCCCTTCATTCTGCGCTCCTTCATCTAAAAATACCTTAAAAAATGCAACATCAAATTTTTAGTCGGACTTTCCGCCTGGTGACGCTGGTGGAATACTAATATTCCTTTTCGCTCCCCCGGATTAACTTGGAAATGGCAGCTCTGAGCGCCAATAGCGTTTTTGTGTTCCAGTGTGAACGAGGCCTCGACTTTGGCTAGACTTAAGCCAGGAACTATGAATGGTCTTTTACAGTAAAAAATTAAAAGTAGATTTTTACAGCTTGGTTCAATGATTTGTTGGCTAAGCTGGATACCACACATGTAAATGCGGTATTTGTTTGTTTGTAATAAATAGGCTCGAAAACTACTGGACCGTTTTTAAAAATTCTTTCACCATTCGAAAGCTACATTATCCACGAGTAACATAGGCTTTATTTTATCCCCGTACTCTCACGGGAACGGGAACTACGCGGAAAAAACTGCGTGACGTCCGCTAGTGTAAAATACAGGTGGTAAGGAAACCTTCAGCCAACTGATAGCAAGCAGCTAATGCCCTTATTTTTTTTTTTGGATATGGTCTCTCGTAGTTGGTAGGGGGGAGTTACCTCCACTGCTTAAATGGACTAAAAGGGCGAGACTGAAGGGCCTCCAGCCCAGCTTAAACGTAAAAACTAAGCAACATAGCTAAGGGCACCCCGGTGCGGCTCTAGTGCTCTTAGATCTATCATACATCTTTATATATATAATTCTACTCTATACGACTGAATCGATTTAAATGAATTGTTTTGTAAGCCTTTGGGTGGCGCCCTGGATGGTTTAGATTGACAAACCAGCCCAGCAGATGGCGCTACAGTCTGGATGCAGGATGACGTCGGGTCCGCTAGTCTCATATAAATAATTAAAATTTTGTAAATTATATAAAGTCGTGAAGGCCGTGGGATTTGAGCAGCGGTTACTAATGAATTTGTCTAAATACTTAACCTAAATTTCACCCCACGTGCTTTTGTCTGAGAAGCAATTCAGGGACATATGTACATATCTATAGGGCCTGGGACGGCGATGGACTCACCCTCTATCACGTTGGCACTTAATCATGCTCGGTGAATAGTGGGTGTTGTTATTACAACACCTTACTAAAGAAAGGTATGTAAAAAATAACGAACAGAGTACATCCTCCTTTTTTCGTCGGTCAGTAACAAACGAAAATTTTAAAATCTGGCATTAAGAGATGATAATTAAAAAAAATTGCTTAAAAGCTTTTTGTAGTAACGTTGGAATTTCAACAAAAAATATTCTTATCTTACGGAAAAGGAAAATTCCCAAATTGGTAAGAAGAAAAACCTCATGGCATCCACGGTATTATTACGTAATTAAACAAGAATAACGGCAGAAAGGGGCAACAAATCTGCTGGCAAAGGAAACAGAAACGGTCAGGTAGCAATACGGAAATTGCTAAGGCTAGAAAGAAACTCCCACAAAAAAATTCACACAAAACTTTATTCTACAACCAGTTAGCCGAAGAAGGTTCCGTACTTTACTGAGTTTATACTTAAGTGGCGTGGACTTAATTCATGTGGATTTATTTATATATATATGTAAAGAAAACCTCTTTATAAGCATATTATTTTTAAGCATGTAATATAGGAAAATGTCACACTGTCTGTCTGTGATGACATCTAAAAGAGAAAATGTTATCATTAAAATTTCGTTTTTTGTCATTTCAGGTGAGTTTAGAATTCTGTTATTGTATTATGTTAAGGATCGTTTATGTTCTCATTTTGTAAATAATTATGAATCAATTGTGTCATTTCAGAAAAACGCAATTTTAGTCACGACGATAGTACAGACTTTATTATATATATATATACTAGCTGTGCCCGGCAAACGTTGTATTGCCATATTTTTTTTGGGGTGGACTACCCCTAACATTTAGGGGGATGAAAAATAGATGTTGGCCGATTCTCATAGATACCGGATAAGCACAAAAAGTTTCATCAAAATCGGTCAAGCCGTTTCGGAGGAGTATGGCAACGAAAACTGTGACACGAGAATTTTATATAATAGATAACTCAAAGGTGACTGGTAACTGACATAGTGATCAACGCACAGCCCACTGGACGGATGGGGCTGAAATTTGGCATGCAGATGTTATGACATAGGCATCCGCTAAGAAAGGATTTTGATTAATTCTACCCCCAAGGGGATAAAATAGGGGATGAATATCTGTATGAAACTTCGTCAATTTTAAACCGATTGGACTGAGAAAAGTCTACGCGGGTGAAACCGCGGGGCACAGCTAGCTATTAAGATAAAAGTCGTAAGTTACTCATTGCAATATCATATTTGCCAGAAAAAATCCCTGGAAATAGGGATACCTTAAATCCTCAGGCAAAAAGTAAGCTAGAAACATTATAATCTTGTAGAACAAATAGATTTAAGCGCCATTCTATTTAAGGCATATAAACTTATTTTATAACTGACGACACCGTTGGCCTAGTGGTTTGGGCTTGATTCCCGCGTCAGGGCATACAATGTTTGTCTTGTATTAAAAGCTAGAGCCGTGGTGACCTTGGGGTATGAGCAGTCACCTGCTGCGCAAGCGACGTCGAATCCCAATTAGTTTTTCTAAAAACTTATGTGTAGTGATTTCACACCTCGTGGAAAACGTCGAGAGGAAACCTGCATATGTCTGAGAAGTAATTCAATGAAGTGTGTATAGTGCCTGACTCACCATCTGTCACGTTGGCACTTAATTATCTTCGGTGAAAAGTGGGTGTCGTTATTACAACACCTCTGCCTACGCCTTCGGGGAATACAGGTGTGAGCACATATATATCTATGTATCATAAAAAAAGTATTGGTGTCCAAACATTACTTATTTTTTATATTTATAATTATTTCCTGAATAAAAACAAGTAGAATAAACTGCAGGTCAAAAACGAAGGGTTTTGTAATCTATGTGTGGAACCTTAAAAGCTCTAAGAAAGGGTGTTGTAGACTACTGTTGCAGTGTTATAAACAAATGAATATACGACCTTAGCCCGATCAAGTGGGAGATTGTGCTTTATATTTTAGTAAGGAATATTTCTTTCTGCATTAACAAATGGATAACTTACTGGACTGGGCAGATTTTCCAGTTATTCTACTGTGAAGTAATGTTTTTGTACATACAAAAAAAAGAGTTGTGATGAATGGAACTGTGGTGGCTTTAGGGTTTGAGCAGTCGCCTGCTACACAAGCGACGCATGTTCGAATCCCAGCGGGGCCTGTACCAATGAGTTTGTCTAAAAACTTATGTGCAGTTATTTCACACCACGTGCTTTACGGTGAAGGAAAACATCGTAAGGAAACCAGCGTATGTCTGAGAAGTAATTCGAAGACGTACATATAGTGCCTGAGACGGCGAGGTTCATGATGATTAATTAACAACGTGATCGAGGGTGAGTACCCTCTGTTATTTTGGCACTTAATCCTATTCGATAAAATGTGGGTGCTGTTGCTACAACACCTCTGCTTCGTTACTGCGGGAAACGGGATCCTGGATTAGATGTTAGGTCGGATAGTGTTTCCATCTGTAATTTCCCAATAGCAGCCGGAGTCTGGTATCCGGTCAATTTCAATAGGGTCGATCTTATAACATAGGAAAGTATAAATGATAAATAGAGCCGTGGTGGCCTCGGGGTTAGAGCAGTCGCCTGCTACGCAAGCGACGTAAGTTCGAATCCCAGCGGGGCCCGTACCAATGAGTTTTCCTAAAAAAACTTATGTACAGTGATTTCACACCACGTGCTTTACGGTGAAGGAAAACATCGTGAGGAAACCTGCATATTTCTGAGAAGTAATTCAAAGACGTATGTATAGTGCCTGAGACGGCGATAGACTCACCATCTGTCACGTTGGCACTTAATCAAACTCGGTGAAAAGTGGGTGTTGTGATAACAACACCTCTGCCTACCCCTTCGGGGAATACAGGCGTGAGCATACGTATGTATGTATGTAAAATGAGGGTGTACTATGATTACACCTTTTCGGGGAATGCAAGCGTGAGCGTATATGTGTATGTACAAAACGATTCTTCGGTCTCTCTGTCTGTTAGTCTGTTAGTCCGGCTTATCTCCGAAATGATGAATATGTCACAGATGTTCGATAACTTACATATTTTTTCTCTACAATAAATAAATGATTCCTTGGAACATCTGCTATCTACCTGTGAAAATCTAAACAGAAACTAGATTTTTTTTATGATTTTACATATTATATACATCCTTGCTGCACTATACATAGTTGCTTACGTAGCAGGTGACTGCTCAAACCCCAAGGTCACCAGCGTAGTGTCACCCGCGTGGATTTAATTTCATTCCCGCGGAGCCCTTAATGTTTTTTTTAAAAGGTTACTCCTTGTAACATCAGATTTCTGCCAGTGAAAGTTTCGCTAAAATCGGTCTAGCCATTTCAGCGATTACCCGGAACAAACTGACAAACAGACGGATTTGTTTTTTTAACTCAGTACTGTATTTTATATGGAATTAGTGAAAAGCTGTTTTTTTTTTCATTACAAGCAGACACTTCAATTTTATTTATCTGTATATGTATGTATGTATATGTATAGATGTATAGATAATATTACTCGCTCCAAACCAATATGTATTGAGTTAAACAACGTTTTCCTACGAGTGAACGCAATTCAGGTAAAGGTTACGTTTTCTGCACACATTTTAATACATTGCGCTTAAGATTTAAATTTCAAATTAAATATCCCAAAAGCAAAAGCAGCTTAAATATAAATCCTAATAATTTGCATTCAAAAAACGTACTTATGAACGGTATTGCAGTTAATATTACAATTAAGGATACAAACTCGCTGCTTAATCCCACCAGTGCACATTATACCTATTTAACGGGATTTCCCGGGATACAGTTATGAGTCCCGGACGTAATCCCAGTATAATTGTTGTCCGAGAAATGCCTTCAAACTTAGTCGTAATTGAGCGCATAAATATCGTGAGTGCGGGATTTTGATCCAGGGTTTGAGTTTCTTAATTTCGATACGGGATTGTGGTTTGTTAATTGAACCATAAACTTGGTGTGTTTAGATTGAGTTGGAAGTTTTATTTGACAACAATATACTGTAGCAAGTCGCATTTAACATAATCAAATCAAATCAAATCAAATCAAAAAGTTTTATTCAATATAAGGGACACTTGGAACACTTATTGAACGTCATTTTTCTTACGTTAACTTAAGTTAATTTACTACCGTTTCCAAAAGTAAGCCTGTCAGGAGAAGAAACGGCGAAACAAACTCCCCGGTTTTTTTTTTTTTTTTACTTGTGTCCCTTCTATATACATAGGGTTGCTTAAGTACATTTCAATGGAAGAGTGAGCAACTCATTGCCCTGTTTGGCTATCATCAATATACTCAGTTACACTATAATATGCTTTTTCACAAAGTTTCTGTAGTAATGTAGCAGTAATCCCGACTGTATATTTGCTAACTGCAAATTGCTGAAAAGAGCCGTGGTGGCCTCGGGGTTTGAGCAGTCGCCTGCTACGCAAGCGACGCAAGTTTGAATCCCAGAGGGGCCTGTACCAATGAGTGTTTCTAAAAAACTTATGTAAGTGATTTCACACCACGTGCTTTACGGTGAAGGAAAACAACATGAGGAAACCTGCATATTTCTGAGAAGTAATTCAAAGACGTATGTATAGTGCCTGAGACGGCGATAGACTCACCATCTGTCACGTTGGCACTTAATCAAAAAATCGGTGAAAAGTGGGTGTTTTGATAACAACACCTCTGCCTACCCCTTCGGGGAATACAGGCGTGAGCATATGTATGTATGTATGCTGAGTTTTGGTAACGTATATATAGCTCCACCACAGACAGGTAAATACACGAATTCCAATTCAAAATTCGGGGAAAATTTCATGGTAAGTATTTTTGAAACATGATAATGAACTTTTTCGTGCGATTACATGTTTCACTCATTACAAGGGAACCTGCATTCCATTCGTAAGCTCCATCCAAGAGAGATCCCTTTAGATATTAGATAGATAATAAGGTACCAACTTAGCACATCCATCGCCGTCTCAAGCACTATAAATACTTCATTGAATTATTTTTAGACAATTGGCTGGTAAAACGTATGATGTGACATTTTGTAAAACTCAATGTTACAGATCGCGAGATTTGAACCGGCGTTGCTTACCATAGTATTTAACCATACAAATATTATGTATATATATAGATTTTTATGCATGGTACACATACTTACATTTTAATTATTAAAATTGGTCAGGAAAAATAAGGTGGCCTCTATAACCGCAAAACAAGGGAAGGAAAAATTCGACGCATGAGGTAGGATCACGGGTCGTGGGTTCGAATCCCACCTCGTGTTCGCATTTTTCCTGACCATTTTTAAGAGCATACATACATGTTACCCACACACACATTTTGAACATTCAATTTGATTAAAATCATACAGTTAACACGTTACCTACTAACTGATACACTGATCAGTGATCGCATATCACCTAATCCAATAAAAAGAAAGTACAATAAAAGGTCCCATTAAGTCCATAACTTGATACGTCCATCGACGACGGAACTCATTCTGCTGATTCCGCACTGCTACCCCCAGCCTAATGGAACCACGTGAATCAATAACTGCTGACCGTCTCATTACTGGGCCAACTTTCAATCAACACATTCCAACCGACAATCTACTTTATCACCTAAGATATAGCGCCCAGTTTCGTGCGAAAATAGGAGGCTCATATGCCATTCATTGATGTTAGTTCCAATAAAAGTGTCAAACTGCGTTGTCTGAGAAGGGAAACAGTGAAAGGTTTTTATTGACTATTAGTAATAAAATGAAATGAGCTGAAGGCTTTCTATTCGTCGGAAGAACAATGAAACATAGGGTTTGTTTTATTGAAGAAGGCTTTACAATGGACTTTTACTTGAAATTATAAACTAAAGTAAATATCCTACATACATCATACATATGCTCACGCCTGTATTCCCCGAAGGGGTAGGCAGTAATAACAACACCCACTTTTCGCCAAAGATGATTAAGTGCCAACGTGACAGATGGTGAGTCGATCGCCGTCTCAGACACATTACATACGTTATTGAATTACTTCTCAGAAAATATGCAGGCTTCCTCACGATTTTTTCCTTCACCGTAAAGCACGTGGTGTGAAATCACTGTACATAAGTTTTTATAGAAAAACTCATTGGTACAGGCCTCGCTGGGATTCGAACTTGCGTCGCTTGCGTAGCAGGCGACTGCTCAAACCTCAAGGCCACCACGGCTCTTCAGTAAATATCCTATTTTATAATAAGCGGTAACTATGCCTATAGTGGCTGTGTCGAGAGTGGTATATGCGAACTGTTAAACATTGTCCCGTATTCTCCCCGAAACGCCAAACCAGAGACGCAATCCCTTTTGGGTTTAACACCTGCTATAGACACATGTTTTTGTATTGAGTGAGCAATTACTCAGTTTCTTGTCAGGTTCTTCTGTTAACCCGAACAACAAAACGAATCAGTTGCTATCCGGACGAATTTCAACTTGAATAACATCTCGGAAGGCTAGGCTACGGCAACTTCAGCGCAATATATTGCTATATTTTGGCCCCGCCGAACATATTTTCCCAAAAATGTTCCAAAACAAATACGGGCAGAAATTGTAAATTTAAAATTTGCGTCAGCTTCATTAATCATCCTTGAGGTGGCAGCCCGAAAGCCGACAAAGCCGAAGCCGCGCAGACAACACATAACAAACGGTCCAGTTTAAGTGCATAACCCCTCTCTTTTACACGTACATTGTAAGAGAAGGACCAGGCACTCATATTTCAATGTCGATTCCGGTATAGGGGACACCCGTATTTTATAAACATAATGTATAGACAACAGATCCAATGATATTGATATTCACCCTTTAAAGCGTTTTCAATATGCCTTAAAAAATATTTTCCATTCAAACTTTTTCATGTTGCTATTCATCCATGGTATAGTATGAGTAGCATTCACAGGCCTTCCTTTACTCTCTTGTATCACGAGTAATTTATAACTAGCTATGCATACATACATATACTCACGCCTCTATTCCCCGAAGAGATAGCCAGAGGTGTTGAAATAACAACACCCACTTTTCATCGAAGATGATTGACCAACGTGTCAGAAGGCGAGTCTATCACGATCTCAGACATTACACCTACATGCCTTTGAATTACGTGGTGTGAAATCACTGAAAAACTCAATGGTAAAGGCTTCTAGGATTCAAACTTGAGTCGTTTGCGTAGCAGGCGGCCCCACGGCCACCACGGCTCTAGCTGGCTACTGGCTATGCCCGGCAGTTATTCTTTATAAAAGGCTGGTAAGGTAAAACTGATTTACTCGCTTCGGAGCATAACCAGAATAATTAGACAATAAGATACATTACAATATCAATAGCTTCACCGCATCAAGCAATTTAATGAAGTCAGAAAAGTTGATAGAAAGTGCATATTTACAAAGTGCTTGCATCATACCTCAAACATTCAAACTATGCAGCCCGCATGCGGTTCACTCTCACGGCTTAGTCTGTTGAACTTACATCAGTGTAGGTAACTATTTGTCCTTTGATAGAGACACCAACGTTAAGCATTATAAAAGTGCTTCAATTGACTGTATCGTCACGTTATCTTTTGGGAACACGTTAGTTTTCTCTTAGAAAAAGTATGTTGAGATGGTATTTTTAGAGCGAATGTGAGCGGAAGTGTCGGTAGAGGGCGTCCAAGAAGGAACTATTATGACCATATTAATATTATTTTTCAGAAAGGTCAAATCCGGAGCACTTGTAAACGAAGAAAGTGTATGAAGGGATGCATGTAAGGATCGTAGCATGTGGCAAACGGTGGTATCTGCCTACCCCCATGGGATATAGGTGTGAGTTTATTTATGTATGTATGTAGTTTTCACTTTTAGTAGCTCTTTAGCGTTGACTCTATCTCGATTCCATATCAAACGAAGCGCCTCTGAGAACTCGAGGCAAAATTTTTAAGTAAAAAAATAATATAGAAACTTTTTAAAACTTTAATTATTTAAAAAAGGACAAAGCAAGTTTTAATTAAACGATAAAATAAAAATAAAAATAACAGCTTTATTAAACCATCAGGCGGGTGTCACGTTAATGAAAACCTATTTCCTGTTATAGTCGCGGTGCTTTAGATCGTTGATAAGAGAAGGGGACAGCGGGAGTGGAGTTCTGTTCCCTCTTTTTAACAGCTTTAGAAATCTTTTTGTTGTAAGTTCGTAAAAAAATAATGAGATTATTAAACTTTTTCGCTTTTTGGCAGTTATAATGCGATATTTTTGACTTAAATATGTCACTCTTTCATCGTGGCATTGTTTGACCGCTTGAAATAAGTTTTTGATGAACACAGCGTTATTTGATGCCTTAATCTTAGATTCGCATTAGCGACTTAGCTAAAATTTATAAGGTTTTCCATATTTCTATGATTAGAAAGTATAAAGTAGAGTCCCTGTAGGCAAGGTTCCGAAGATACTGGCAGCATTCCCCCTTTGGATGGCAAGACTAATTCTTTGTCGTAGGTAGCTGCCAGCTCTTCGGTCTCCTGTGATGTCGACTAACCTTTTGTTATTCCTTTTAAAAGCCTTATAGCGCTAGGACCCCACGGACTTAGGGTCACCGAATGGTACAAAATCATATTCGGAGCCTAGACCCCTGTATTTGCAAGCTTTGGCTTTTCCATAGGAGTAAAATAAATTAGACATTGAAATCCAAGTAAGCTACTTATTACTCCGGCATTCTATTCCTACCTGCATACAGCCTAGTAGACGTTTTAATTATTCAAAATCAGAAAATGCAGCCTATTCGGGTCAACCAAAGCGGGCAGTATTAAAAACTGAAACAATGGTTGGGAATAAAAACGCTCACAGTTCGTCTGTGTGTATAATATAATAATGGTTGATAGCACATGAAGGTACCGTTGTTACGATAACTATGATTTTTAAAGGGAATTAAATAATGGTTTTGACATTAATGCAATAAGCTTTAAAAAAAAGTTGTCATCACGAGTTATGAGCGCTGTTCTTGCGCCGTAGCCATTTTAAGAGTCTGTTTTTCTGTAAATAAAATACATTCGCAGAAACCCCCCCTATTTTTATTGAGGGCTCATATCTAATGACAACCGGTGAATCTACTTATGTAGGAGTTCAAACAACGGCTTGTGGGATAATATTATGACATTGCCTTAACTTCAATATGTACTTGCGTGATCGTATGAAGTATGAAACTCCTACTGGGGACCCTACCTAATACTAATTTTACTGTATATAATTCTTAGCCGCGGCCGTTGAGCAGTCGCCTACTACACAAGCGATGCAAGTTCGAATCCCAGCGGCCACCGCCAAAGAGATGTTCTAAAAACTTAAGTGCAATTATATCACCCCACGTGCTTAACGGTGAAGGAAAACATCCTGAGGTGACCTGCATATGTCTGAGAAGTATATCAAAGTAAAAGAATCTGAGACGGCGATTGATTCACACTCTATTACGTTGACACTTAATCATATTATATATAAGGGAGCCTTCTGGGAGAGGTGAAAGAAAATTTTTACAGTTTATATTTATTAAGTAAAACAACATTTTGTATCAAACGATTTGCACAAATTTTCAATAATAACCATTCAACAATATGCAAATGATTGCTAACGGAATTAAGCGTAATTTCGCGTCCACTACAATATTGTAATTGATATTACAGTTCATTTAATATGCAACTGCCTTTATGTGCCTTTGTTTGATTCACATAATTACGACATATTTAGATAGTTATAATTATTAAGAAAACCACAGAATAATAATTTTAGCGTAGACAGAGAAATCTATATAACTAAGTCCCTAATTTGGCCCCGAACACTAAAACTATGTGCATTCCTTTTTAATCCATATTACTGAGAGAGATGGAGCTACTTTTAAACCAAAGTTACTTAGGCTATGATGATGAAAAAAAGTTTTAATTTTTTTATACAACTTTAAATGTTCTCGTAATTAATCTCCTCTTACCAATGGTATCATTAGCCCACCGACTGCGTCATAAATCTAAGGACTGGCTTAATAACTCCTGACACTCGGGTTAACCGCCACCCCAAAGGTAGGCTGAATGCGGTTTTAAAGTTTAGCTAACTTGACGTAAACTTTCTGGCGTCTCCATACATTAGATAAAGAGAGGGCGTCAAAGAGACGTCAAAGCCGAAACTGCCCCTGGATTATGTACCGTGTTTCAATAACTTTAAATTCAGTTTTCTGCAAACAGACAGGACGAAAAGTCTGATTTTGTTATGAAAATAAAGATTACGAAGTAATAACTAATATACGTGGAAAAGATAGTTCTCCGTAGCGCCTTTCCCGTTAAGAAAGGATTGTAACCCATATAAGTCCTCAGTATAGGAGCAAAGTAACTAATACCACTTTAGTCTACACAATAATTAATTTTCTGGGTTCTTGAAACTATTACCTGCTTAATATTTCTCTCTTTATTTTCTCCACTACCATTACAAGTATTTTTGTTTATTAATTCAAAGTTATTACTCAACCTTGTATTTTTATTATTTGCTTCATGATAATGAATATATCCACTATATACGAATGATATATCCCACTTACCTGATAATAAAAATAAATATAATCGAATCAGGCATCTGGGATCGCGGTTCCAGTTAGCTAGCGGTCCCAGTCGCCTGTATCCTCATTATATTTACTATCTACTTCTAAGGGAAAGGAAATTATAAAAGCAGTTTTTCAAACACAAGCGTATGGTTATATCTATGCAGTTACAGTGAAGACATGTTCGAAATGAATAAAAGGTACCCTCAAAATTGAAAGGGCGCAAATGTTGCTCCTAATTAAAGCCGTATCACATGCAGTCCCGGCTAAACCCGTGAAAAGAACTCACCCACGGAGTCTTAAGAGAAAAGTCCCCAGATCTCTGTCCAAAGTTAATCATGAACCTCCTATTTACATAATGTTTCCTTTATCCGACAACTTGGCCCGGGTTTCAAAAGTTTCCAACGTTCCCTTACGCTTTGTATGAAAATATACGATACAAGTTTACGTTTAGACGAATTAGGATATCTTACCGACCTTAATTACTTTAGTTTCTTTGAAATTTGTGTATGAATGATTTGTGATTTCCTATGACGGCCTAAACAATTATAACTGACCTAAAAAAATGTACTGGGCTTTGAGTTATCTATACTACTATTATTAAGAGGAAAGATTTGTGTGTGTGTGTGTTTGTATTGAATAGGCTCCGCAACTACTGGACTGATTTGAAAAAATATTTTAGCAATAAATGGCAACATTATCAGCTAGTAACATAGGCTATATTTTATCCCCGTACTTCGATGGAAAGGAGAACTACGCGGGTGAAACCGCGTGACGTCTGCTAGTATTTTACAAACGTTTCTGTTCAAACACTATATTTTTATAAATAAAAACTGCACTACAATCCGTTAAGTAATTTAAAAGATCTAAGCGAACTGAAAGTGAAATACGACGTCTTTTAATACGTTAAGATATATAAGATATGTTAAGATGGTTATTCGTTTTTTTTAAATATTTATACAAATATATATTTCTTTTAAATTACTTTTGAATTTATACATTCTAGAGCCGATTATTGCCTCTATTCTCTCCGCCTACGTAATCTTGTAAATAAACCTAGCTTGATTTTGTTAAATCCTTAGGATTAATTTTGGGACACATAATATAGGTATTCTAGAAAATAATAGCAAAATATATGTGTCTCTGAAATTTCAACATTGTATACACCATGATCTATCTGAAAATGACCTCGTGGAAACTCCGTACATTACGATAAATACAGTCAAGCAACAAACCACTGGCCGGTGTCCATGCAACCGATACTAATTACTAATTAAAATCACTCGCATATTCCGATACGCAGCCAGCAACATAATTGACGAAACATCATCCTAAAACACGTTTCGGAGCACATAGTGCAAGCATAATGTATTCGCAATGAGCGCGTGACATGAACAGTCGTAATATATTGTGGGCAGCCGTATCGCGGGATGCGAATTTAATATCTGTCAGGGGCAGAGTGTCCCGCGAGCGGAGTTCTCGGTACCAGCGGTCGATTCGACCCGGGGTAGACGTGCGAAAGGATTGCCGGTAATTGGGTTAGCGACGGGTTGCCCTTTTCAGTGCTGGGTATTTTTTTCTTCGTCTCTTTGATCTTTTTGCTTTCGTTTGCATTCAAGCTTTTTGCGTACTGACAATTATATCTATGTAAATAAAAATCAATCGCCGAATTTGAGAAAAAGTAAGATTTTCTGAAATATTAATTCGGTTGTTTAGATTCTAACATTGTTTAAGCTTACGTCGATGTTTCGTTTGGGTATGACATTCAGACGGCCAAAATGTAGTCGCCCGCGCGTCGTGTCTGTTGTGTAAAATGAAATAATATCTGCTGAAATGACGAATGATAGCTAATTTTAAAGTATGAGATTTTCTACTAAGATACGATGCGTATTTACTGTAAGATATAAGTTTTTTTTCTTTTATTCACATGCTAAACAATGGTGGTAATGAAGAATATCTTCTAAAATATCTTTTTTTAACTTCCACTCATCTGCTTACCCTTTTAGATACCCCAAATATGCGTTTTTGTATCATATGTGTGCAAACATCTTGAGCACGCCATGCCATTACTTACTGCAATAATTACCATTATTGTATTGTAAACTTCCTAGTATTTTTCTATGTTCCGTATCAAATGCATCAACAGCACCGCGCCTCGCGCCCACGTACCTACCAGCTTGTATTGCAGTGTTATGAGACATCTCATTTTACGTGTTCTCTGCTATTGTGCCCGATGGAGGCGACGTTGTTTACTACTTGGATTTTATGTGTACTATTCAAACGTATACGTAATCTACACTAATATTATAAAGCTGAGGAGTTTGTTTTTTTGGTAGAACGTGCTTCTCAAGAAACAGGATCAAACTGAAAAAAAATTATTGTGTTGGATAGTTCATCCCAAAGGCTTTAGGCTTTATTACATCACCGGTGGTCAATTCTTCGACATTCACCAGCGCCTGAACTGAGTAAATCATTTTTATTTTCATTTATATTTCAATCTTACGTGGGCAATACCGCGAGGCAAAGCTATCCGACGAAAATTTAAATTTGTTACGTCAGGATATTGAGGAAGTGAATGACGTCCGTAAGTATGGAGTGAAAACAGCTCTAGCCTTTCGGAACTCCTCACAATGTTTTTTAAACATTGAGGAGTTATTTGAATGTAGCAGTAATCATCTCTCCAAAGTTGTTGTCCTCAACAGGGTTCATAGTGTTATACTAATATAAGTCTTACTGTTCTCTGTATCGTAGAGGAACTCGTGTCACTGTTGCTATTGCAAATATCATTCGATCAGCGAAGTTAAGCAACCCTTACCCAAACCAGTAGTTGCATGGGTGACTGCCAGATTTACCTCCATGCTTCGAAGAGTACGTTAAGCCGTCGGTCTCCATTGCCAAATTAACATCTTTGGTGATCATTACAGGTCTAATGGCAGACGCTAAGTATACAAATCAGGTGATCTGTCGCATCGGGTTGAATAAATGCCAACATCACATGGGATAAGGTTAGGTGATGTACTAGAATTACGATTATGGTTGCATATATAATGTGTTATCTGTAATTTCATAAGTTCGTGTGATTTGCCTACTTTTAGTGTCTTATCACGTCACCAAAAATATATTTGCTTGTAAGGCACCAGAGACAAGTGACTTAATTGAATTGAACTGAATAGATACCATTTAAAGACTGCAATCAACAGAGCGTTAGTCTCAAGAATGGAAAATAATCTGGTGATAAACATCGCAGTAGGCTAGATGTGGAAAGCAAAACGTAACTTACAACAAAAGCAATGAGATAAATCAACCAGATATTTTCTGCCAACCAAAATGCGATCGACACAAGTAAAGACGCTAATCAGATACAGCCACCCGGCCGGCATTATAGCGTGGAATAATAAAACAATAAGGGGAGTTGGCAGGCCTGGAGAAATTATACGTTTCATCAGATACATAAATACCCGGCGGTCGAGTCAAACATTACTCGCTACATGTCACCCGACTTGACGTTGCTAAGTTGTAAGTTCTAGCGATTAATCTGACGATATGAATACATTTTAAAAGTTGTCAAGATCCTATGAGGAAAACTGAAGCTAGCTAGTGGTACAGTATAAATTTAAAGTAATCAAGCATCGAAACGAGGCCTAATTTTTGAAATAAGAATGATTGGAGTATTGGTAGGTGAGGGTTGTCACTCATGTTTTTAAAATTTACTCCGTTATTTACTTTAAAATAATATTGACTTGTCGTGTCGACAAATGTCTTTGGAATGACGTATACCAGATCAAGGACGTAATACCCCTTATTGACATCACTGCGAGTTATAATATCGTAGAAGTGCGCGCCTGGATTTCGTCCTACTTTTGTAATAAGCATATATCGATAATGTGATAGTGACGCGCCGACTAGGATTATTTGTGTAAGTATTTTCATTTCAACCTAAACCGCTAGAGACATGAAATTACTACATATATACATATGCTTAAGCCTGTATTCCGTGAAGGGGTAGGCAGAGGTGTTATAATAACAACACCCACTTTTTACCGAAGATAATTAAGGGACAGATGGTAAGTCTATCGTCGTCTCAAGCACTATACATATGTCTTTGAATTACTTCTCAGGCATATGCAGGTTTTCTCACCGTAAAGTACAAGGTGTGAAATCACTACACGTAAGTTTTTTTAGCAAAACTCATTGGTACACGATGTTTTCCTTCACCGTAAAGCACGTGGTGTGAAATCACTACACGTAAGTTTTTTTTAGCAAAACTCATTGGTACAGGCCCCACTGGGATTCGAACTTGCATCGCTTGTATAACATGCGACTGCTCAAACCCCAAGGCCATCACGGTTCAAAAACGGAGAAAATGTGTGTACAATTAAATTACCGATAAAAGTGTTTTCCAAAATTCCACCGTTAAAGGTGTTAAATGGGGTTGAAACTTTGAATTTCAAATATTACTGCCACTCAGGCAAAGCAGCGGGTAGAAACAGGTCCTTTATATGATGAGAAAACTGAAACCACAATCACTTATAGCTCACACCGCATGCACCCTAAGTAATTTCACCCTCAGCGTGGGGTGATTACCCCTTTATTAGTCCCCGAGTTACCCTAATGCACGACACTATTACGCCTCAAATAATACCTCCGTTGGTTTTTATAAAGATATCATTGTTGTTTACAACTTGGTCGTTATAATTAGTGTTCGATGAGAACTGATTGGTATTTCGAGGTAAGGACTTTTTATTTTTACTATTGTTGAGGTTTTGATTTTTGTCTAAATGCACAGGACCATGTACATGTCACATTACATTCTATAATTACTCTTTAGGTTTAGCTCATTTGCTTCCAATTTCTATTTTTCATTCTCCCATCCTGGGGGGCTATAAATATTGAAATATTATTGGGCCATCATCGGTTTAAGCAGAGCGTAAGAACTTCTCAGCTTTGACGTTTCATTTTGGTACCGTAAAGTTAAATGTCAAAGCTAAGCAGTTCGTAATTCGCGCTGCTTAAACGATCATAGTTCGCCCGCAGTACTGAATTAATATAAAATGCCTTCATTATGTCTGCTTTTACTATTGGTTCCCACTCTCTTTCTCTCATTATATTTTGTCTAAACTTTTTTTTCATCCCTTTTTAAATCCGTATCACAGAAAGAGATGGAGCTTCTTTAAAGCCAAAGACTACCTCAGTCTATGTTTTGTAATGAAGGAGATTAAGTATAAAGGGCTTAACATCATCACAAAAAGTTTATTCGTTCCGTCCAACTCAAAGACTAACTTCATACAAATCGAGTCAGGCAGAACGTTCCGAACTTGAGCTTCATCTCCTCGGAACAAATGTTATTAGTCCAAGTAATCTTGAAGATATACACACGAGTGCAGGTGTCATTGCACAATGAACTGAATTTAAGGCACCTCGGCATTCACGGATACCGTAGATAGGTGCTTGATATGGAAGAGATCTATGAATTTACGAAATACACTTCACGCTTTGCTAGTAGAAGCGATACAAAATGTTTGGGAATGACATTTGTCACGTGACTGATTTATATAATTGCCATATTTTTTTTATTGTTTCTATAACGCCAGCGCGAGGGAATGTTTCTTTGTCCGGGCCAAAGTTAAATTAGGCGCTTCACTTCTTTAGTGTTTGCAGTAGGTATGTGATTTTATAACACGTAATGTGGCCAACTTACATTATTTTGAGCGAATCCTTTGACAACAGTATTATAGACGATCTGTTCGCAGAGCGCCTTCTAACAAAGTTTGCATCTTAATGTAGTGGTTCAAGTTAATTACGTCGTCATAACACGTCCGCAGTTCAAAGGCTCATCATGCTGCACAATCATTTACGATAAGTCCATGTTTTCGCAGAGTCACAATATCATGAGAGTTGTTAGTTGGTTAGAATTCCCCATAACGAAATTTGTGAATGAATTTTTATTCCTTCCCGAAGGCTAATTTCCGAAGCAGTGTATATAATATGCTCAGCGCATATAAGTTTCTTAACAGGGCCTCTGATTAAATAATATTTAATTATGAAAGAACTAGACAATTTACGTCACAAAGTAAACTGGAATTGGACCATTATTATGACGTAAAAGAAAACGCAATAGATATGCAAATATAAAAATGTCATTAGGAAAACGAAATGAAAGCGTAGAGCAATGTCATTAATGCAAAATGTCACATCCAGCTCCCTTTGTCTCTGTAATCCACTCTCGCCGGAGCAAATACTATCCAAGACGATGATAAGTGGATTGGACCGTTCTTATATTGCACCGCTGTTTCAAATTTAAACAGTGTGACTCGAATCTCGAGCACTATCCAGTGTTTACACTATTCTACAGATATCTTTGTTCATCTTTCAATTTTACAATGGTATGATTGGTTACAATTTAAACTTTTAATCTTTTTAATAGTTTAGATTTAAGAGTAACACAAGTTTTTCTTCTAGCCTTGGCTCAGTACTTCATAATTGTGTTTGTTAATAAAAAAAAATGTTAAATTTATAAATTGAACCCTTTTTTGATAATGAAAGAACTATCCACATTGCAAAACATCATATTTATACAGCTACACGCAAAAATATAACCGTTAATAAGGTCTACAGTATTTTTTTATAAAATACTAGCCTTAGCTATCCACATTAACACTCTTTCTTATTCCTGAAAAGTTTGTTTTCCTGGAATATCCGACGTACTCATGAGTAATACAAATTGTTATTGAATATGCACAGACACTTTTACCAAATTTTCCCATCTTTCGGGAGACATGTCCAAAGTTGTCCATAAAATCTTATTCACACTATATTATTTAATAATATTATGAGCCTGATTTGTCCCACTTCTGGGCAAGGGTTCTTTTACCTCTTCCCCTCTTTCCATCTCTTGTGATATAGGGTTTCTTCAGACCAGTTTAAGTATTGAGAACAATAAAACTAACAATGCTTAATCAGCTCAAAACCATTACATGGTTGATGAAATTCATTTTCAAAACAAAAACAACTGTAAACTCCCTAGTCATTACGCCTGCCAAGCGCTCGAACGCTAATTGAGAGCGGAGAATACCTGTGCCACTTGACTGGCGATAAGTGACACTCTTAAGTGACTCCACTTATAAAAGTGACTCTGGTTTTAAGGACGTATCTCGCGTGCTTTCAACCGTGAAATTAGAAGGGATATTTTTATACGTAGAGTTTTGTTTCGTTTGATATTGGATCTTAGTAAGTACAGGTTACGTATTAATTCCATTTGTATTTGTATTCATCACATTTCAACTAATGTTATATATTGGATCGTGGTTTGTTTGTTTTACAAATATTGTATTGCAATTACCAAGGGAACGAAACAGGACATTCGACCTTACAACATCTCGAAGGAAAGCCCGCGTTAAGAAGCTAGCATAGAAGCTTCTGTTATATAATTGGTAGTTCTTGATAGTAAATAGACATACCTATATAATTACTTGTCAAAAGGTGAATCATTTTCATCATCTTCGTTCACAAATTCTTCGTCCTAGAATTATAGCCCGCAGAATAATAATATTGAATCGAATGAGATCCTATCTTCGCAATTTAGATAACGGTAGGATACTAGAAACTTTGTCACGAAGAATTCTATTAAGCACTTTTCTTTTGAAATTAAGTCTATTGAAAATTCCAGTAAAATCATGCATAATCAGAAACGTTGGGATTTTGATACTATACTTTGTAGAGATAACACAAATAAATTTCAAGAAATGGAAACCAATTCTGATACACTAGCGAAAGTTCTCAAACTTTTTGGACACATTCCATATTATTTAAACCTTGAGGCATCATTCAAATACAAAATTCAAAGATATAGTTGACAAACTTACTAGAACTTCCATACATTGACGGCTGGCGACGTACCAAGATATCTTTTACTTTTGTTGTAAAGTATTGTCTTTATCGGATATAGCTGCGATGTAAAAACTGGAAGTACTTTCAAGACGCAAGTTTTTATATACCAACTTTACATTGTTTTTATCCTGAGTGCCTTTTGAATCTAAAGCCGAGAGTTTATGTACACCTAAATAATTCTAGTCAAAAGTTTGCTAAGGCTTTTAAGGAGTAACGTTTATATTTTTTCGATCAACTAAAACCAATTGGTTTTGAAGCTTCCATTCTTGTGTTTAGAGGTCAAAATTGAGAGTCCTTTAAATGCCACTATTTGGAAACGATTTGCACCATAAAAATATATGAATATTTATTAACTAGCATCTACTTTTGTGGCATTATATGTGTATGTCTAATGTATTGTGAGAGACAACGGACCTACTCATTGCTGGCCATGTGAATAAAGAAAAATAAATAATTCAAATATTGAAATATTCTTGTCAATTGTTCTTTCTTCATTATTGATCTTCATTTTTGTGTAAATATTATGTAGTTATTTATTTTATTGGAATTGGTTACAACTACCGAATAAAACATTTACGAATAAACTTAGGGTTTATTCAGTTAATAATATAAAAATAAAATTAAATACATTAATACATATGCTCACGCGTGTATTCCCCGAAGGGGTAGGCAGAGGTGTTGTTATCACAACACCACTTTTTACCGAAGATGATTAAGTGCCAACGATGGTGAGTCCATCGCCGTCTCAGACACTTTAGATACGTCATTGAACTACTTCTGAGACATATGCAGGTTTTAGGTACGTAAAGCACGTGGTGTGAAATCACAGTACATAAGTTTTTTAGAAAAACTCATTCGTACAGGCCCCACTGGGATTCGAACTTGCGTCGCTTGCGTAGCAGGCGACTGCTCAAGTCTTAAGGCCACCACGGCTCTTAACCTTTTGATCACATAAAATGTATGATGAAAAGGTCTCTCTCCATATAAAAGTCTATAATCCAGCAGATTTCTAGTATCCTGGTGCTGGAGTTATAGACTATTGTATGAAAATATATGTGGCATTCAGTGTTCTGTGTTTAATTATTAAATGAGCACAACCGCTCCTCGACATATAGTGCTGGCAACACTGCTCTGTGTTATGGCGGACGGACCGGCATTGTTGTAAAAGTTGTTTTATTTCTCTGATTAAGTAAATTAATTAATTAATAGTGAACAATATACATTCCTCGGTGTTATCCGATACCCTCTATCTGTTTCCTGTATGATATTTTCCCACAAGTGCATCAGTGTAACGGAGGTATCCACAAGAACTTTTCAACGAACTGTCAAATGGTGAGTTTGTCGATATCTCAAGCACGACTTGACCAATGTCTTTAAATTTCATATCTGTATGAGACGACTCAGATTTCTTATAAAGATCGTCATCTCTTTCAAGAATTAAAAAAAGGAGAAGTATCTCAATTCGATTGTATTATATACTTTCGTTTGTTACCAAAAATGTCATTATATGAATGAATAATGTAAAGATCGTAGTATGTTCAATATATATTTACATCTGTGCATTGTTCAGCGGAAGCTCACTAGAATGTAATCGCCTCACTACTTCCTGTTGTCTATGAGCACGCTCTCTCTTACCTTCTTGCCGCCATTAAATATACAACACTATTTTTATTAACTTTATTTTGTGCTTTTCTTTAATATAAAACGTGACAAAACTGCTGAATTTCAATTATATATCGGTCATTGTATATAGCAAACGGTGGTCTCTGCATATGCATGTATGTTAGTTTATATTCTTATACTTTACTACACTCTAATTTACATAAATACTCTAATTTAGTTCAACAATTTATCAATAATCATTGAATGACTAACATCATTAATCTTTCAGACGACTAAGTTGTGACAAAAATCTATCGTACTATTAATTAAACCTATGAAAGGCTTCGTGATACGGCGAAATTCAATCATTATTTTCTGGCAACGCCTACGATCTGTCATGTTAAATTCGAACGACCCACACGCTTGAAGTTAGGCACATCTTTTTTGTAATTATATACATAGAAACCTACTCACTACTCTAGCACTACTCTCTTTCTCCGAAACGAAATTTCGCAACCGATTGAAAATCATACGTAGTTTCAGTATCGCTTTGTTTTTATCAAACTCAAGTTCCGTTAAGACCTTCTATTACGTCATAACACCAATGTTAGATTAATTCACCTTTACACTATATAAGTATATGTTGATGTTAAAAAGCAATTTATTACAACTGTACAATCATTTCATTTTTTTATGCAGAATTATTGACTTACATCTAGAACAATGGAACTACGAGAAAAAGAAAAATAAAATAAAGATTATAATGTTCCTTTAATAATTTAAATAAAGGAGATGTAGTATATATTTCGTCAAAGACCACGTTCGGACGTAATTTTAGAATTAATTTTTAATATTAATGTTATTATTGCCTACAGGCACACAAGGACAAGATTTATTTTCCAAAATCGATTTGTAATGCCTATCAAATCATTTCATAAGATTTGAACGGTTTTTACCGATTACGTTTTATATAAACTAAGCTAACATTTTTCTATAAGTGCAGCAATGTGAGGGACACTGCGGAGATATTGTGATATTTATTTGTACCACAAGCAACCTTCACCATAAATTACAGTTATTATACGTTCAAGTTGCAATACAAGCATTTAAATTAAAAATCTAGTAAAAAACCTCCCACAAAAAGCTTCACCCACCGTGAATACCTACATGCTCATTCGTTTACACGAAAAAGCGTTTGTAATTAACGGAGTAATTACGTGCTTTGTAACACGAGCCGGCAAACAGTGCACTTTAATTATTGAACGAGGCACAAGTGGCTTTAGGATACCTTCTTCACACTCTCCTATAGAAATTTATGACAGTTTTTGGAGAAAATATCGTCTTAGTTAGTTCAAGCATGGTGCGGTCAACTATCATCGGCTTAAGGAGACCGTATTAAGAACTTCTGAGCTTTGACGTTTCATTTCATTTCAATAGTTTTTAATACGCGCGTAGCATATAGCAAACGGTGGTCTCTGCCTACCCCCATGGGATACAGGCGTGAGCGTATGTATGTACTGCGCATGTTTTAATCAGCCTCTCGCCATATAGATCGACAGAAAGTCTCATAAAATGACTACTGCGCGTTCAAGGTCAGCACTCATAGCTCCTGACGAAACTGTCAAAAGATGTTGGGGTTAATCTAGTGCTTCTAAGATGTTACAGAATAAAATGATACCGCATTGTGTTGGCGTAAATTTTATGGTCTGGGTGTTTTCTTGTCTCGTCATTGTCGAGCTATAAGTTTGGTCATCAGGCTGAGTCTCTACAATAATGTACAGATTATATTATATACTTCATTTATTTTTTGTTCTACTCTTTTGAATTTGCACAAAAACTTTTACACATGAGTCTGGAGTTTTCGTAAATCGTTGTAAAATTTTGTTGTAGGAGTAATAGCTATCCATATACCAAGAAATCGATTCGGCTGTTTAGCCGTCAAAAGGCAGCTAATAAACAGATACTTCCATAATTTTATAAAAGGACTAGCTGTACCCTGCCACGCTTCGCTGTGGCACATAGTGATTGAAAATACATTTTGAAGCGTACACAAACCAACATAATTTTTATATATATATAGATGCATATATCTGGAAAGATAAGCTTGTAACATCGTCAACAGCGTGATATATGAGGATGTCACTATGTTTGAAGGGAATCCCTGTCCTCTTAAACCTCAATATTAACACTTATCGAAAAATCTACGTAAGAAGGTAAAAAACAAGTGAGTACACAAAGGCAAGCACGCAACCTCGATCGTCGATGAGATAGCGTCACCTTACTCACTGCCTTACGACAAAATTAACATAAACAGAGAGCCAGCTCTTGAAATTAATCGAGTATTCCTCACATAGACACGCGTGTAAAATCGGTAAGGGGCTCCAGCCATATAAAGAGGTATCTATCTCAAGTTCAGTGGGGCTAACTATGAAATTCGTATATCTTTGATGCTCCATTTAATAGAAACGTCAAAGCTTAAACGTTCTTAGATTAATACGCGATGCTTTAAAGATCATAGTTGTCCCCATAGAATCTTGTTTTTAGAGGGGAAGGCCACAACAAGAGAAAGCCTATGGCCTATGGTCAAAAAGATAACTGAATAGATAAGTAAATAAAGCAACCTTCCGAATCTGGCGGTATGTATAATCCTGTATAATTTTGTCATTCTGACGATTTGAAAGTACTCCGTGAAATGTCTAATCGAATAAAAGTATTTTTGAATTTGAGTTTGATAGGGCACAGCATAATCTTGCGATTCAGTATCTGTGCTGCTGTGAGAAAACGCTGCCTTAAAGTATTGTGTTGTGGCTACTGTGGATTTGTAACCGTGCATCCGTTATCGCCGATTACAAGGAAGCTGTTCTCCTGTATATATTTATTTTCTAGCCGTACACAGAGCCTCGCGAAATTCCTAAGTAAACCGATAAGGGCAGTTTGTTTTGTGGGTTCTGTAGCTTTTGAATGGAATTTAGGAAAATATGCAATCGCTTCGAGTACAGACCTTGGGACTCTTTGAAAACTATTTGGCAATCAAATAAAATTGTTTTAGTTAGCCGGCAAAATCAACTTGCTAATTTAGGGGTATAATAAGGAAACTTATTAATTTATAAAAAGTTGGTAAATTATAAACAAATTAAAATCTTCGTATTATGCGAAATATTATGTATAGAATATTTATATGTAATATAATCTATTCATGAGTACTTATGGCAAATATTTTTTTTAAAGATGACAGTGAACATTCACTAGTATTCCATAACAGGTTCACCATACGATATTTGTAAGACAAATTTATAGTTCTTCGTGACCGCTGGAGGCGTTCTACAATTTCTAATTAAACATGTAGCTGTTATTATATATGCCTTGCAGAGTGAATTCTGGGAGCTATTGCTGTTTGTAACCAGTCAATGATTGATTTGATAGTAATAATAAGTTGCAATACAGAAGTATGTAAGGGTAGTATGCGGCATACAGTGGTGTCTGCCTACCCCCGTGGGATACAGGCGCGAGTATGTTTATGTAGTTGAGTTTGGGTTCATATATCTCAAAACCAGCTAAGAGGTCTGACCTTGAAACAGTCATTTTATGAATCTATATCTGTTTATATGTATGGCGTGACGTGAATAAAATAGACGTGCTGTTACTCCTACTACTTTCTCAGCGCTCATATCGCGACGGCACTAGTAACATGGAGCTTCAACTAAGTCGGTAAGGTCTAGAAAAAATGGATCTCTAAAAACGTCACTGACGTCAAAGCATGTGGTTATATACTGGTTGTATATCACGTCGTTTCCACAAGACGAACCTAGGTCGGTAAACAGAGATATTTGCTTCGCCATTGTTATTCTTATCGCTCTATATTACATCTTACAAAACGTAATACGTTGTAGGTCACAGACGTAACATAACAACACGTAGTTTTCCAATATATTCAACTTCGTTTATGCTTTGGATATTTTCGTTTCTTTTTCTTTATAAACAAACACACCTGTATCACTAAAATCAGAGTGCCAACTGTCACGTTTAAGCAGTGCGTATTAAGAACTGAGAGAAGAGCTTAGAAGTTATTTATACACTGATGCACGTGGGACCCCTGACGTGTTGTCAATAATATCGATAAAAATATTGTGTTTTGCTTTGTATTGAAACACATTAAAATATGCACTTACATATTTGACTATGATTTAATAAAAAACCCGAATTTATATCTTACTAGCTGTGCCCCGCGGTTTCGCCCGCGTAAATTTAGTTTTATATAATATATCGGTTTAAAATTGACAAAGTTTCATACAAACGTTCATCCCCTATTTTATCCCCTTGGGGGTAGAATTGATCATAATCCTTTCTTATCGGATGCCTACGTCATAACATGTACCTGCATGCCAAATGTCAGCCCGATCCGTCCAGTGATTTGGGCTGTGCGCTGATAGATCACTATGTCAGTCAGTCAGTCACATCATATTTCCCACCGTTTAAACCTTCCCTGGACTTCAACAAATTTATCAATACCAAAATCACCCGAATCGGTCCAGCCATTCTCAAGTTTTTGCGAGACTAACGAACAGCAACTCATTTTTATATATATAGATAAAGATATTTCTATTATATGCCAAAATACAGGTCGCATTTGCAAATTAATATATATTTTTTTAAACACCGCTTTTGTTAGAGAATTGTGTAGCATAATGATTTGAATGTATATAAAATTATGTAACTTCACAAATTATATGTGATTAATTGATTGTCTCTACATAAATGCTTGACTATTGACTGACTTTTACTCTTATAAAAATGGCCGGATCCAAAAATCAGGGGAAATTATAAAAGAGGATTCCATTCGAGCTTTATTACACAAGGGAATATTATGACGCGGACCACCTCGACTGTGGGGACGAAGATAATTGAAATTTGAAATTTATAAAAAAGTTTCCGAATAAGGTGATTGTTCTGCGTGGATGAAATGTTTAGTAACTTTTTTTCGTATGTTGTTTTTACGTCCATATTTATATATGAATGCAAAACGTAGTATGTTTGTCTGTTTGATTTTTGTATAAACAGTTTTAATCCAAGTTCGGACATAAAGTCCCATCTATCTAAACACATTATTAAAATGTAACTGTAATTCCAATGTTTTCTCTAAATGTTTATGGATGTACCTGTCTATCTGCCTGTCTGTCTGTCGGTATATCTGTGTGTTTATTCCAGATAAGAAGTAACTTATAGTGTTTTATATATATAGCTGAAGTGTATGTTTACTTGAGCGCGTTCATATTAGGAACTATTAGTTCGGCTTGAAAAAAAACGTTCAGTATTAAATAACCCATTTATCGAGGAGGGCTATAGATATATATCAATACACTAAGACCAAACGAGGGTAAAAGTAACTATTCCACGCGGACGGAGTCGCGGATGGAAGCCAGTCTTTTAATAAAGCTTAGAGTTTATTATTATATGGCTGAGATCTTCTCTAGATGAGATCCAAATATGCCCTTTTAAATTTCATGTTATAATAAATTCCATAGTTTATTGAACTACAAGGTTCGAACTGTTCTTTGCATGACATTGGAGCTTAACATAATATTATTATTTATTACTTCAGAACACAGACCTGCATGTCGAATACTTGGCAAGCTTTGTTACTACTTAATATTTACGTTTGAAATTTTGATAAATTCTTTGATATTATTCAGAAACTCAAGGGCAAAGAAAGTAAATTATTTTTTATGACGGATCCATAGGTATATATCAATATTTTTGGTAATATTTATAATTGTGAGCTATCTGGAGATAATTCCACACAAAATTGATAGAAATGAAGCAAAATTAAAAATAAATGTAGGTATTCTAAATAACCGTGATCATTCAAGACCAACATCATCTCCCTGGCCTTAACATGATTTTTATATGAAGCGACTACCATCTGACCTTTTTCACCCCTTTAACGAAGAAAATCTGTCGTCTGGGTTAAACCAATTGTCAGACTATTTTAGGCCTCCGACTACAGGACAGTCTGATTGCCAAAGATGATAAATTTGCAACTGGGACCGAAGGCTTAACGTGCTCTCCGAAGCACGGAGGGAACTCGGGCTTAACTTCGCTGATCGAATGATATGCGCAATAGCAACTGTGCTACGAGCTCCTACTGTGACAATTCAAGGCATAGTGTCATTATGTAATAGGGGTAATAGAATCATCTCACTTTGAATCCTCAAGCTTAAACTCGAGGTCATGTGTTCGACCCGCGGGTTTTTGGCACCTGTAAGTTCCCAGTAACAGCCTAGAGTCCGGCTAATGGCAATAAGCTCGCCCCCTATTACATGGGACTTAAATATAACTGGCAAAAGGTGGATGAGTTGTAAGAACACATCTGCATACTGGAATAAGCCGTAAGCATATGTATGTGAATGCATAATTACCTTACCAAGTCATTAACTAAACCAAGCTCATTTTTAAACAAGGGTTTTGAGTTGGCAATATTAAGAGAGTCACATACGAGTTATAAAAGTCCGCTGCCAATTATTTTAAAACATTCCATTATATTCACCCTCACCAACCCCATAAATCGTGAACGTGGGTAATGAATGCCAATAGTTTTCCCAAACCGTATAATATATCATCAAAAGTTTCACAATCCTATAAATACATTAAAAATCGTTCAAGATTTATTGCACTTTGAACTTTATCTCGTTTGTAATATGTATTTTATGTATACAAATAAAAAAATAAGTGTCTGTTTTATTTCAAATCAAAAAGTGTATACGGTACTTACATAAAAAAAAAAATTAATCTTATTCTTCCTGTCTGTGTGTTTATTCACGACACGTTTTGACACCCCTCATCAAAGTTAATGTTTTTCTTCTTATAATTTCCTAGATGCATGCATTTGTGTGAGTGTGTAATTTTGAACGATTGCTTCTTAGTTTCCTTACTGCATGTCAAGCTTATATTTTATACTGTGACATAGGTTTCCAATAACACGATCCCCAAAGCAATAAATAACTCAACTGGACGTGTCATCAAAATAGCAGAATGTCATGAATGAAGTCGATTTGAGCTCGGTCGTGGTTCAACCACAATGATTATGCCACTGCCATCATTTCTCGCGTGCTCCGATACCATCGCCGTGTTATTGATGACGTCACCGGTGACGAAACGACAAATTAACAATTATGTTGGTATAGAACGAGTTACTGTGAGGAGCTCGTGGCACAGTTGCTATTGCGCATATCATTCGATCAGCGAAGTTAAGCAACCCTACCCCTTGTCAGTAATTGGATGGGTGACCGCCTGAGTTCCCTCCGTACCTCGGAGAGCACGGTAAGCCGTCGGGTCCCGGTTGCCAATGTATCATCTTTGGCAGTCGTTACCCCCCAACAATGTATGGGATAAGGCCAGGGAGATGAAAGAAATCCTTTACTCGGATTACGGAGATGCCCGACTGGGGTCAGTTAATCCTTACCTACATTTACCTTTGATAGGGCCCTGTACCCAAAGGGAAATTGGGAGCCTATGACAGAAGACTGAATTTACGGTGAAGGAAAAGATCGTGAGGTTACCTGCATATGTCTGAGAAGTAATTCAAAGACGTATGTGTATAGTGCCTGAGGCGATGGACACACCCTCTATCACGTTGGCACTTAATAATATTCGGATGGCATGGGCATATATTTATTTTTCATCTAAATGTTAGATGACATCATGATAAAGCATAGCATTGTTGTCACATAAATGCACTTTAGACTTTATCGAAGCTCACTATAGGAAATGTGTGTAGGTAAATCTGTACGTTAAAGGCTACGTATGAATATTTCACAATCTAAATTCATTCACATTAGAAATTTGAATTCCATTAGATACAATAATAGGCCTACAAATTGAAAATAACATGCGCAAATCGGTTCTCGTATAGCGATAATAAATGCTAATATTGTGTTGTTCATTGCTTACGATAATATTGGTTCTAACGCTAAATCCAAGACTAAATTATTATAGGTTCCCAAATGGGATATTGAATATTAATTATGTTTATTTTGGATAATATTCACATTCGATTAGGTTTAGTGTATGAATCAAATCAATGATTTGCGTTGGTTGTCGCACATTCAACATATATGAAAATAGCGTTAATTGAATAAAAGCTAACGATATAATTATACAAGTTGTCCGGAATTCCATCTATATACCAAAAGACGGTAGGTAGGGGAATGTGATTGAAAATTATGAAAGAATAATCAACACTTTTCTAGTTGGGGACATCCTTAACAATAAGATATTAATTAACTGTATATATACAAGATCACCGTCTCAGGCACTAACGAAACTAAATCTTTTGATTTACTTCTCAAACATATGCAGGTTTCCTCACGATGTTTTCCTCCACCGTAAAGCACGTGGTGTGAAATCACCGCACATAAGTATTTAGAAAAACTCCTAATCGTACGAGCCCCGGGATTCGAACTTGTCGAAAGTTCTAGTATATTGTACACCCGAACCGATTTTTTTAGCGTATAAAGATAAAATGTAAAATGGACAAATACTTTAACCACAAAAAATATACTTAAGTCTTAAGAGAATTTTGTTTAAACAATAAAATTAATACATTATTTCGTCTATAAACGTTAGCAAAAAGTACAAAATAAACTACATAACATACATACAAATACAAATGTTGACCAAATAAAGTGAAACGAATGTTCCGAACATTTATCAGATTGTGTATTTCGATTCAATTTCCCTTCCACCTCCGGTTGATATCAACTATAACTATGGATGGTGAATTAATATAACGTCATGTATTATATGACCATACCATGAGCTTTTTATAGATTTATTATGATTCCGATGTGTCTCACTGCTTGGCAAAGGCCATTCATTCTTCCCATCCCATAAGATCTAGGGCTTGCTAAGCATGAGAGCTCATGAGCATATTGGCATACATTTTTTTAAATATTATAACGGTAGCAAATAAGCGTGCAGTCCGCGTGATGATAAGCGGCTACTAACGTCCATGAATGTGGCTGACACTAGAGTTTCTGGTATTGCCTTATAAACAATGAAATTACTGTGCAAACATAGTAGGCAGTGGTGGCCTTGAGGTTTGAGCAGTCGCCTGCTATGCAAGCAACGCAAGTTCGAATCTCAGCGGGGCGCAAGAAATGAGTTTTCTAAAAACTTATGTACAGTGATTTCACACCACGTGCTTTAGGTGAAGGAACACATCGTGAGGAAACCTGCATATTTCTGAGAGGTAATTCAATGACGTATGTAAAGTGTCTGAGACGGCGATGGACCCACCACCATCTGTCACGTTGGCACTTAATCATCTTCGGTGAAAATTGGGTGTTGTGATTATAACACCTCTGCCTACCCCTTCGGGGAGTAAAGGCGTGAGCATCTGTATGTACATAGTAAAATTTGAAAGAGACCCACTATAATGAGCACAGCACACTAAGTAAAGGTACCTAGTATTTTTGGCTGCGATCTTGTGTAAAGTGGAAGTTCAGTCCACAGTCGCGTAGCTCCATATTCCGAACGAAATATCCCGTTACGCCCTACCTCTCTTAAGCTAACTAAAAAGCCCAGTAAGGTGTCATTCACGCATGAAAATGATTGCCTTCTGAGGAGAACCGACAAGAAACTCATCGCAGTAAATAATGGTATGGAATCGTAACATAGTAAGAGACAAAAGATTTCCTCGCTTCCCACAGTTATTTCATAGTGTATACTTGTACCGCACCAAGAACACATCCTGCAAAATTCACGCCCCTAGGATCGGAACAGCGGCTCAGGCTGTGTCAATATTCATGTTTAGTCAGTCAGTCATTCAGTCAAGACTTTCAATTTACTTAAAGATAACTAGGCGGTTCTCCTCGCGTGGACTTAATGCCCGCTATGGCCCGCGGATCAATAATTTTTTTTTTTAAATTGAAAGTAGCCTAAATTATTCCTTGTAAGTTATCTGCCAGTGAGAGTCCCGTTAATATCGGTTCAGCCGTTTTGGAGATTAGCCGGAAGAATCAGACAGACAGACCGACACACAGAGAAAAACATAAAATAATATTTATCTTTGTTAGTACCGTGTATACTCCATATGCATTTAGTGAAAAGCTGTTCAGTGGAATTACAAATAGACGCTTCAATTTTATTTATCTGTGTAGATATAGATATAGATTTCAAGTCCACACAGTCATATTCTTTTGTTCGGTAATCAAAAGCTCTACACGATAAAACCGATGATATCCAATCGCCATCAAAAGTGCTATTTTATAGAAAAAAAAACCCTCGTGCATCATCGAAAATCGCTGAAATTTAAAATTTTCCCGAACGCGTTTAGGCATTTTTGTAATAAATTGAAAGCTGTGATTGATGAGGCGAGCGAGCCGTGTGTACAAAATAGAGCTAATAAAATGAGCTACATGGTGCAACGACAGCATATCAGCTTGAGCGATAATGTTTAAGCCATATGTTCATCACAAGGGATTTTAAACCTTCCGACAAATAGTCGTGGTGGCCTCGGGGTTAGAGCAGTCGCCTGCTACGCAAGCGACGCAAGTTCGAATCCCAGCGGGGCTATGGTATCAATGAGTTTTTCTAAAAAAAACGTATGTACAGTGATTTCACACCCCGTGCGGTGAAGGAAAACATCGTGAGGAAACTTGCATATTTCTGAGAAGTAATTTATTGAAGTATGTATAGTGTCTGAGACGGCGATGGACTCACCATCTGTCACGTTGGCACAAAGTGGCGACCGATACAAAGAGAAATAATGAGTTTTCAGAAATACGCCTACCCTTTCGGGGAATACAGGCGTGAGCATATGCATATGTGACAAATAGACGTTCTATTCGTAAGATTCCTGAGCTGTGGTTGACAGACATACATACATATGCTCATGCCTGTATTCCCCGAAGGGGTAGGCGTATTTCTGAAAACTCATTATTTCTCTTTGTATCGGTCGCTGTACATTCTAATCTCAAAATCGAACAAAAGCCAACACAAACATTGATCAACCGACAGGAACGGAGATTTTAATACATTATACCCGCAGGCTGAAATACATTTAACTATTAAAAACTCGACACAAAATCACGAAATAAAAAAGAGTCAGGTCTCGTATCGTTAAGGAAATAAATTTCGTACACACACACACACATACGTATAGGTATGTACGAGTGTCGCGCGGTCTACCCGAGGTATTCAATCCAGCGAGTTTTTTTTTTTAATTATATGGATAAACCCGGCGAGATTCTCTTACAAACCTTTTTGAGGGGAATATTTTATTTTCGCTAAAAAGATGAGACGAGTGTCGACGCTTTTCATATTAGGGAACGTTTTTAATAACGTTTTGAATCTAAAGCGTTGCTACTTATTCTATTTTCTAACATTGTAACATTATATGCGGACTCTAAGTAACTATAATATCAGAACATATAAATCCATTATACTCCGAAGGGGTAGTCAGACGTATACCCATAGAGCTCCCACACTTCACCACGTAGCTTACACATAGCTTAGGAGCGAGCCTATTGTCATTAACCAGGCACTAATCCAGAATCAGGGCTGCAACTGGGAAATTATGGAAGAAAAAACTCATTTGCAAACTCGAATCGGGGATCGAACCCAGTCAAAAATATATTGAATTTCTGAACTGTTAAACTGATTTCATAATAAAAAACTGCTTAAGTGGTAATTGAGAGACTAACACAAATTATTTCCGAACTTCTTTGCACATAATTTCAAAAATACCTTTATTCGATTGGACTTTTCACAAAGTACTTTCAAATCGTCAGAATATAATTATACAGGATTATACATTCTACCGCCAGGTTCGGAAGGTTGCTTTTACTGAGAAGAATTCAATTCATACCAATAGCTCCTTCCCACACTCTACGAAGCACTGGCAACCTTACTCACAACAAGAACACTAATACTCTTAGGTATAAATTTGACTGCAATCTTTAATAAGGACGTTCTCCAACCGGACCGCTCCGAAATTCGATCGAAAGATCCTAATACGCCCTATGTCTCCTAAACTACATCACACCATCTCCACTCTACCAGAAAAACCTAAAACAAGTAACGCTCAATCAATATCAATGCGAGCATAATAATAATGAAACAAATGAAAATGTACTAAGTGTGGAGGTACTTAAAAGCTAAAATACAGTGTGAGCGTAATCCATTACAAAAATATATACGAGTATATACACATATAACGTTCGTTACCAATCGCGTACCCACATCAAGAGTTGAAGGTAAACAGGGCTGACTGACGGGTGAAGACCTAACTCACGGCCTTTCGGTTCGCACCACCGTGAAAGCCAATAGATCGAAATTTGTGAATTATTCACTTCTGATTCTCTGTATAACTGTGTGTGTTTAAATATAGCACGTTACCACAAAGGTGCCTGAATGTAAATGCCTCAGAATCTGCCTGGAAATCACCATTTACAACACAAAGACTATCAAACTCACACTCGCACATTGCCTACCTTATCTCCCATTAATACACAATTCAAAGTACTGATAAATCAATTTATATAAAAGAACAAGCTAAACACTCTTTTGACGGATTGACACGCAGGCGAAGCTGTGGGTACAGGCTAGACTATCTTCTATACATATAACACTGTATTGCTGTTCGTTAGTCTCGCTAAAACTTAATTATACCTGGACAGATTTAGATAATATTGATCTTGATATATTTATGAAAGTTCAAGGTTTAAACGGTGAAAAACATAAATAATAAGTACTGGAAAAGATGATACAAAGTTTACCCGGTCAACTAGTAAATAATAAAATTGCTGTGATATTTATATAATAAGAGACTATTCCCCATAGACTATATAGAATCAATCCTCTTATTATAAAACTAGCTTAAATCAAAGACTGAAACAAACACGGACTTAATCTACATCCTGTTTTAAATCCGTATCACAAAAACAGATGGCGTTACCTTTAATCCAATGACTACCTTAATCTATGTTTTCTAATAGCATAGTTAATGGTAAGGCCTCTGGTATAAGAACCACTAGACCAACTGGCACATTATATTGACCACTATGTACGTATTCATAAGTTACATATTAGATTGCATAGCATACCTGATAAGGGGGATTTGTATAGGCTCAATAAGGACTCTGACATCAGGCCGGTGGGCTCTGTAAAATAAACACTTGATATAATTTCTTGTTTTACGATGAAAACCTTACCCCTATCACGAGTTTGCCACCATTTTTCTAATTCTCTATGGCGTCTCCGTCGTCTCAAATGAATACTCAATAGTATCTCTCTGCCGAATATTTGCATGAAAAAATTAAAAGCTAAAAATCTCATACAAATATTGTGGGTGAAGAGTATTGTTTACAAAAACGGTGCAAAACTCGTCATACAGGGCTTTAGCTGAATAAAATATGTTTATTATTAAATGGCTCGACCACAAACAATTAAACAGATATTATATTGGCAGTCTACACTAATGATTACACATTTAATTTAAATGGAGTCTTGCTTGCTCATTGTTTGGAACATTTTTCAAGACCATATAATTTATAATACTCTGATCATCAACTTCAGAGTGCCTAGTGCGAGTTTTTCACTGTCTCCTTCACAAGTCACCGCGACGACGTAAACGCAGATTTATATAGGACTAGCTGTGCCCCGCGGTTTCACCCGCGTAGATTTAGTTTTATATAATACATTTTTTCGCAATAAAAGGTAAAGCGCAACAGACAGACAGACAGAGTTACTCTCGCATTTATATGAATATTGAATAATGGCTAGCATTCACGTCATTCTTGTGAACAGGTGCTGCTTGTGGGGGCTGATCATCTCAAACTACGCATTTAGTTATAAGTAGATGTACTAGATTTTAGTAATGTAAATTTTTATCGACATTTGTGCATTGGAACTATGTCCATGAGCTTACGTTTATTTTGTATTCTTTAAATTGTATTATATTTTTGAAAAGAGTAATCACTGAGTTTCATGCCAGGTTCTTCTGAGTAAAAGCAACCTTCCGAACCTGGCGGTAGCATGTGTAATCCTGTATAATTATGTCATTCTGACGATTTGAAATTACTTTGTAAAAAGTCTAATCGAATAAAGATATTTTAGACTTTGACTTTGGCTTATAATATTAGTAGAGATTGAAATAGAACCGTCGTCGGCCTAAAGATGACACTATTGTGAGCCCATACAAATCTGCGTTTACGTCGACGCGATGACTTGTGACGGCGATTTGAAGAAAACTCGCACTAGACACTCAAATATGTCAGTAATGTAAACTCATTTAAAAACATTTCGGCAAGGTTTTTATGTATGGGTTTCCATCCACCATTATTCAATCACTTTCTAGAGAAAAGTTCGAAAGGCATGACTTAAAATAACGTTTTTTTTCTTAGTATATTCCTACCACTTAAGGCGTGGAGAATAATTGCCGACTAGTTGCAAAAGTAATAATAATTTTAAAAAAGTTCGATAAAAATCGTTGATGATAGTTTGCTGATAAGAGAATATTTTACAGCACTTAATAGGCGGGCATCATGAACACTAGTCATATTTAAAACTAAAATTCCTTTGACATGTTGTTCGAGCCATCGTTAAGCCTAGTCCACACGTCATCCACTCATAGATAACTTGAGCAAAATATATACATACAGAAGGCTTGCTCTCATACATTTGCAGTAATAGGCGCACACAGGTATTGACGCGTATTATATAAAAATGTGCACGTCCAGAAAGGGTAAGCAGAGGTGTTGTAACAACAACACTCACATTCCACCGAATATGATTAAGTGCCAACGTGACAGAGAGTGAGTTCATCGCCGTCTCAGGCACTATCAAGTCTTTGAATTACTTCTTAGACATATTGAGGTTTCCTCGCGACCGTATAGCACGTGGGTGAAATTACTGCACTTATATTTTTAGAAAAGCTTACTGGCGCAGGCCGCTGGAATATGAACCCACGTCGCTTGCTTAGCAAACAACTGCTCAAACCCCACGGCAACCACGGCTTATTCGCGTATTAATGGGTTGTTTAATTTCGTTCAGTATTGTGTGACTGGAAATATGTTGTTCCGCCATCTTTGAAATATAGTCATAAACATTTGTATCAACATTTCCAATCACACTAATAAGTGAAGAAAATTTAATTCTTCGCGTATCATCTTACAATTTGTAACAAGCATGGTTATTTAAGTAACATTGAAATAAACCACGGAGGTTTGTCGCAAATGACATGAAAGTTTCTGCGTGAGAATGATGATCACTATATATAATGTTATGATTTATAATAATAATTGTTGCAAGGATATAGAACATTGCATTAGCATTGATATTCTAATATGTAGGAAGCAAACATTCTGTATGTATTTATTTTGTGATAGTTAGCGCCCTACAAAATGTTAATATGAACACGGTGTTATCACTGATATATTTAATCGTTCGCCGCTGAAAGTTTCAGTAGCCTTGGCTTTTATCGTGTTCGAATCTATTTTGCAGTAATTGGTTTCATGAAAAAAGGAACGGTGTATTTATAGCATCAAATTATAGTATTTATTTGTAATTTACATTCATATACAATATTGTACCGATTTCAAAACCATTTTCTTTTCATTGTTTATTTTATCTTTGCTTATACTATACTATACATCTATACAGATAAATAAAATTGAAGTGTCTATTTGTAATTCCAGAAAAAAAGCTTCTCACTAAATGCGTATAAAAGCATATACGGTACGGACATAAAAAAACATATTTTTTTTAAATGTCTCTGTCTGTATGTCTGTTTGTGCCGGCTTGTTTCCAAAACGGCTGAATCTAAATATATATAACTCAAAGGACTGACTGACTGACATAGTGATCTATCAACGCACAGCCCAAACCACTGGACGGATCGGGCTGAAATTTGGCATGCAGGTAGATGTTATGACGTAGGCATCCGCAAAGAAAGGATTTTGATTAATTCTACCTCCAAGGGGATAAATTAAAGGATGAAAATTTATACGTAACTTTTTCAATTTTAATCCGATATATTATATAAAACTAAATCTACACAGCTAGTTTATCAATATAGATATAATAAGATTTCACGCCACGTAATTTACGGTGAAGGAAAACATCGTGAGGAAACCTGCATATTTCTGAGAAGTAATTCAAAGACGTATGTATAGTGCCTGAGACGGCGATAGACTCACCATCTGTCACGTTGGCACTTAATCAAATTCGGTGAAAAGTGGGTGTTGTGATAACAACATCTCTGCCTACCCCTTCGGGGAATACAGGCGTGAGCATATGTATGTATGTATGTAGATATAATAAGTATCAACAATACCTCAAACTAAATCACAAAACAGAACGTATTAAAACTCTTAACGTAAAACCGACATGACATATACCAGTCGGAAACAAGGTATAAGCCAAGACCAGCGAGAAATATTTTTCAACAATTCTTTAACCGAGTCCGGCGACAGAGTCCATCTGGTAACGTTGCCAAGAAACTCCACAGGAAATTATTGTTTCATACGTCCGAAACATTTAAATAACTTTATCTAAATTGAAATCTTATTATCGAGCTGGTTCCGGTTTGAAAACATTCTCCTTAGCGGGTTTAATAATATGATACACGAGCTGTGTCCCGCGGTTTAACCTGAGTGGACTTCATTATATGGGTTTGCTGCGGAATACTAATGCTGTTTGTTAAATAATAGTGACCTATGTTACTCACACTATGAAACAACATTAGCTCACCTGGCCCTGCCGTTTCGGATATTAAGCCGAACAAATAGACAGACAGATATTTTTTTAAGGTAATTTATCCCTACTTATATTATAAATGCGAAAGTAACTCGGTCTGTCTGTCTGTTACGCTTTCCCGTTTAAACCTCTCAACCGATTTTGATGAAATTTGTCACAGACAATCTTTAGACCCTGAGAAAGGACATAGGCTACCTTTTATTGCGAAAAAAAGTATTATATAACACTAAATCTACGCCGGTGAAACCGCGGGGCACAGCTAGTGTAATATATAAATCCCTCATGATGATTTATATACAAAATCAATTAAAAATTAATATATCCCCTTTTCCCTTAGTCACGCGTGAACGGCTGGCCCGATTTTAACAGGACATGCATATGTTATGTTTCAAGAAGTAACTTTGACTAATTTTATTTAGAAAAAATATTAAGTTTCTAAATAAAGCATGAAACTACATCTACATAGCTCGCACCGTATTTATTTCCAGAAGCAGTTACTGACTGTTATTTTAGAATGACAAACAAACATCTAAATTTTATTTATCTATATACATGTATTGTTTTGTGGTGCGCATGGTTGGTGCTGTGCTTGAATATTATTGGAGATCTCTCGCAGATTATTGCGGGATCATAAACACACGTGGGCGTGGATACTGGATACACATTTTGCTTTGTTTGTGTGCAATTACTTGGTATGTTTGAGTTTCATTTCATCATCGTTCTGAACATGAGTTATTTTGTTGCTAAAATTGGCTATAATTTTTGTATTTTTTGTGTAAATTAAACTAAATTTTAATTTTATTGTTGTTCTGTATTCTATATATTCTATACAGATAAATAAAATTGAAGCGTTTTTTTGTAATTCCAAAATTACACCTTTCGATTATATGCATATGAAAGTATACGCGATACAGATATAGAAAAACATTTTCTTTTTAATTTTCTCTTCTGTGTGTCTATTTGCTCCGGCTAATTTCCGAAGCAGCTGAACCGATTTTAACAAGATTTCACTGGCTAATAGCTAATGTTACAAGGAGTAACAATGAATTGAAAAAATATAATTATTGTTCCGCGGGCCACCCATAAAATTAAGTCTACGCGGGTAAAACCACGGGGCACAGCTAATCATGAATAAAAAAGGTAATTTTATCGACGTTCACACCTCACTATGGCGTCAGCTATATAAATAACTAATATTTTCTTTTCGTTGAAATTGCATTGTCCATGTTATTTCAGCACACAATTTCTTAATTTAAAAGCTTATTTGCAAAAAAACATTCGAGTGTCAACCTCGATGCATTGCTCGAAATCGCATGAGATAAATTATTATACGTCACCATTTATGTTTATGAGAGGAGCTCGTGGCTCAGTTGCTATTGCGCATATCATTCGATCAACAAAGTTAAGCAACCCTAGCCCTAGCCAGTAATTGGATGGGTGACCGCCCGAGTTCCCTCCGTGCCTCGTTAAGCTGTCGATCCCGGTTGCCAATTTATCATCTTTGGCAATCGTTACAGGTCAGTCGGAAGCCTAAAATAGTCTGAAAACTGGTTTAACCCAGGTCACAGATTTTCCTAGTTAAATAGGTTACGAAGGTCAGATAGCAGTCGCTTCGTATAAAAATCAAGTGATCAGCCACATCAAGTGCCGACCCCAACAATGTATGGGATTAAGGCCAGGGAGGTGACCATTTATGTTTATGGAACCGTGCCTTCGAACGACTGTAAAAAATAACTTTAATTCTGTTTGTTATTTTATTAGTATGTGAATAGAAAAAGTTTTATAAAATGAATTAAAAGAAACTTCAAATAATTCCCAAGCTGGTTATGGTAGTCTGATTAGTTACTAAATGTTATCTAGAGCAATACATCACGTGTTTCGCACGCTCCTTGTAAAAGATACGAACACGTATGTTAATAAATGCTACGTGATATATTTTTATACATACATACATACATATGCTCACGCCTGTATTTCCCGAAGGGGTAGGCAGAGGTGTTGTAATCACAACACTCACTTTTCACCGAAGATGATTAAGTGCCAACGTGTAAGATGGTGAGTCTATCGTCGTCTCAGACACTTTACATACGTAATTTAATTACTTCTCAGAAATATGCAGGTTTCCTCACGATGTTTTCCTTCACCGTAAAGCACGTGGTGTGAAATCACTGTACATAAGTCTTTTAGAAAAACTCATTGGTACAGGCCCCGCTGGGATTCGAACTTGCGTCGCTTGCGTAGCAGGCGACTGCTCAATCCTCAAGGCCACCACGGCTCCTTTTTATACATAAATGTTTTATTATTATCACCCGCGTAGACTTAATTTCTTGTGTGGCACACGGAACACAATTTTTTTTAATAAAAATAGCCTAAATTAATCTTTGTAAAATTAGCTATCTACTAGTTAAAGTCCCGCTAAGATCGGTTCAGCCATTTCGCAGATTAGCCGGGACAAACAGACAGAGAGAGAAAAATTATATGTATTTTTTTTTTGTATGCATGTATGTCAGTACTGTTTATACTTCCACATGCATTTAGTGAAAAGTTATTCATTTGGAATTTTTATTGATTTATTTGACAATTTTTTTATATATAACGTTCAAAATAGAATTAACACTTATTTTATTACGCTATTATATAAATAGTATTCCTATTATCATATGAGTGATCACTCACTATATAAAACCAACTTTCAGAAGCGAACGATCCTAATGCATATAAAAATGAGTCATGAGTGGAATTCGTGTGATATATTTTGATTATTTTATACGTAAACTTAAAGTTATATTAAGTATAGTTCATCGACACTTACCTCCACAAATAAGAGACATCGAGGTAACTTTGTTATTTACAAAACATTTAACACCAAATATCTAATATTTACGTTGCTATCTAGCGCACCTATTACTATTCACTGAAGCTCTATAATTATAATTATCAAACCCTATATTTAGATGCAAAGGCAATGAAATATTTAAACTTTGTACTGGCAATAAGTATCTTCTACTATTATATCACTTTATAATGAATGGCACTAAAAAGACACGATTTACAATCGATATATTTCCTTATGAATTTACGTTTAATTTTAATTTATTATTATTAACAATTAACAAACACAATAACCGGCGTAATGTCTTAACACAAACAATATTAAAATATTTTTTTAATAAATGAATACATCAAAATTGTAACTAAATACACCAAACGGTATTCGACACACGTTGTTATCATAAGCGTGTGAACATATTTTGTTGCGCGATGTTGTGGCTCGTCGCCCGCCGGTGGGTAAAGACTGGCTGTGTGCCGTGACGTCACTTAGTCTCTGTCACCGTGCGCATGCGCGATGGTGCCCACTCGCCCCCGCACGCACGTGGCGCGCGCCTTGCCGGCAACTTGCTCATATTCTAACTTACAACTTATTATAACTAACTTAACTCTTATTGTAAACGGTAATGAGTATTCTAATATACTGATTCTGGGAAATGTCGCTGAGATATTCGTAACTTTAATAAATTCACTAACAATACAATATGTTTATTTTATTTGATAGTAAGTTTAGTTGGTACCGTGTGTACTTTACCTACAAGTACTTACTCTAAGTTTTCTGGCAGTTGTTAAAATTTTGTAGATATACTAGCTATGCCATTACTTAGTAACATTAGCTATCTGCCCGTGAAAGTCGCGTTAAAATCGGTCCAGATATTTTAGAGATTACAGTACACTAAATATATATATCTCAAAGATGACCGACATAGTGATCTATCAACGCACAGCCCAAACCACTGAACGGATAGGGCTAAAATTTGGCATGCAGGTAGATGTAATGACGTAGGCATTCGCTGAGAAAGGATTTTGATTAATTCTACCCCCAAAGGGATAAAATAGGGGATGAAACTTTATATGACAGTATGTCAATCTTAAACCGATATATTATATAAAACTAAATCTAGGCGGGAGAAACCGCGGGGCATATGCATTTAGTGAAAAGCTGTTAGTTTGGAATCACAAACAGACACTTCGATTTTATTTATCTGTATAGATGTAAAAATAAATTTAGTGTTTATTAAAATTTGGACATTTAAGTTCTCATCTAAGTTGTAAAGTTGCCAGCTTAATGCCCTTGACCTCTAAAAACAGAGCCTTAAGCGTGAATACCTTACAAAGGGCATAATAAGTACGTCTACATACTAGTCACCTCTTTGAGGGCATACGTTACGCTATTATAGTCTCTGTGACCTTTACGTAAAGTTGATATTGTCAATTAATTTGTGAATGCCGTCGGGGAAAATTTCAGCTCGGTCTAGTTGCGTTTATCAATGTTAAGTACATGCTATATTCTATACTGATTTCCATAACATAACACGTGAAGTTGACGAAATTATATACACAAATAAAAATAAATTAATTTGCTCACGCCATCCGAGAAGGGTCCCCAAAGGGGTCAACAGGAATATGACTAGCCAGACACTGTGCATTTCTTTGAATTACTTATCAGACATTTGCAGGTCTCCTGACGATGTTTCCCTTCTACATAAATCACGTGTGAAATTGTTGCACTTAATTTTTAGAAAAACATATATTTGTCGAATCTGTGTCTCTTGCTTAGCAGGTGACTGTTAAAACCCCCCGTCCACCACGAAGCTTCATAAAAAAATACTAATAAGCATAAAGATCAAGTGCTCATATCAGTGTACATTGTGAGAGACTCGTAGGTATGACTATATCATGCTCACTAAAATGCCTTTTATGGTTGAGGAGGTCAATGGCTGGCATTCACGTCATACTTGTGAACAGGTGCTGCTTGTGGAGGCTGGTCATCTCAAGCTACGCATTTAGTTATAAGTAGATTAAATTATTTATTTTGTATTCTTTAAATTGTATAATATTTTTGAAAAGTGTAATTACTGAGTTTCTTGTCAGGTTCTTCTCAGTAAAAGCAACCTTCCGAACCTGTCGGTAGCATGTATAATCCTGTATAATTATGTCATTCTGACGATTTAAATGTACTTTGTAAAAAGTCCAATCGAATAAAGATACTTTTGACTTTGACTTCATAATTGTATTGTGATGTAGAATTCGCGACATATTTTTTTTACATCAACTCCATAGATACAGACAGACACGTCATCGTTAAACTATAACGATAGATAAATATACGTATAAAATAAACTATCAATACGTACGTGTCACGTAAGATGTCCAACAAAACGGTTAATAAACTGCTACAGCTGCTACGCGAGCGTAGCACGTTGCTACGAGATCGTAGCACGTTGCTACGCCACGACGGAATAGACTTTGTGGAACGGAATGTTTACACCTACATAATACTTTGTGTTTATCGTATATTTAATAGAGATATTGTATCGTAATAATATTGTGAACGGGTTGATTTGTTCTTCGTTCAAATTTACAAAGATCACTAAAAGTCTAGGAACTTAAAAGAAACGGTATAAATATTTTTACCTTTGTGACATGGCTTGATGTATCCGAAATTGTATTCAGAAAAAAATATTATATATTTTTTGCACTTACCCAACACCATCTGACATTTTCGCAGCGACGTAACGGCTTCAGATGGAATCGTAACCACTATCACTTACCTGTGAAAGACATGAAAGATATATCAGTAGGAATAACTTAAGTAATAATTCCAGAAAACTATAACATAATAATATTTAATTTTATTTTGACATTTAATAATATATGATAGATATATTAATAAAGATAGATAAGCTCCAATCATCTCCCTGGCCTTATCCCATACATTGTTGGGGTCGGCACTTGATTCAACCCGATGCGGCTGATCACCTGTTTCACCTGACTTTCGCAACCCCTTTAACGAGGAAATCTGTGATCTGGGTTAAACCAGCTGTCAGGCTATTTTAGGCCTCCAACCGACCTGTAACGATTGCCAAATATGATAAATTGGCAATGATGATAAACATAGATTAGCTCCAAATAAAATGAAAATGATTTATTCAGCTTAGGCCCTGGTAAGGCACTTATGAATGTCGAAGAATTGACAGCTGGTTTTGAAACGAATCCTCTGAGAAGAACCGGCAAGAAACTCAGCTGGCATCATGTACATTTCAATACATAGTAAATAATGACTAACCACAATATTATTGACATAAAATAAATCTAACAATATTCCAATTCCTCTGCCTACCCCGTGAAGAATCTACTCAAGTCAGAGAAATCGTAATTGACGATACGATGGACAAGCTTTCAAATCACTCTTATATCCTACGTCTTGCGAAGACAATGATTTATTAAGACAAATTATTTCGTTCGCCACAACGTTGTCAAATTAATTTTGGGAAAATATTTGGTTAAATTGTACATTTGTCAAACTTTCGTTCCATCAAATCCTCATTTCGTCATATTCTTCGTCATTATCTCTTTCATTCTTTTTTCATATCTATACGTGAATGAGAACTTTGAAGAAATAATTTCCTTTAAAAACAGTAGACTCGCCAAAAACATATTTTGTTAAGTAAGCATGAACTAAAATATGATAAAAAAGAGCCATGGCGGCCCTGAGGTTTGAGCAGTCGCCTGCTACGCAAGCGACGCAAATTCGAATCCAAGCGGGGCCTATGAGATGAAAAGTGGGTGTTGTGATTACAACACCTCTGCCTACCCCTTCAGGGAATACAGGCGTGAGGATATGTATGTATGTAAGTATGAACTAAAATTATGTAACTGTATGCGAAATAGTAAGGCTTAACTAGCACCTTCAATAACTCATAAGTTTTTGAATAAAATAAGTTTCATTTTCTGTGAATTTATTATTATTGTACACAAATGCATTCTTGGCAAGAATATGCAATAAAAAATAATTTAAAAAGCAACGCATAAAAAATAAAAAAATATATTTCAACATTACAAAAAACAAACAAAAGAATATCGAGCAGAAACAAAAGAATACTCAAATTGTTTACTATTTTTATTTAAAACTAACTGTACCCCACGGTTTTACCCGCGTGACTCTAATATATTTTTTTAACTAATAGTAGCCTTAGTTACTCCTTGTAACATTAGCTATCAAAATCGGTCCAACCGTTTCGGAGATTAGCCGGAATAGATAGGCAGACAGACAGAGAAAAAAAATTAAAATTGGGTTCTCGATGTCTATACCGTATATACTTTCATATACATTTCAATCTTATTTATCTATATAGATTCTTGACGGCCAGTAGTAAGTAGGTTTCTATACCATCATTATAACCTTCTTGGTTCAAAATAATAAATCGAACACCGAATTATCTTTCACGAAAAGTGGGTATTGTAACTAATGCCATATTGTAACCCCTTTTAAGACCCCTGTGTATTATTATAATAATGAGATAATGCTAAGAGCGGTGTAAGATCACGTTATCAATATACATTCCTTGGGCCTCGGGTGTTTGTGGCACCATTTATTATTGAAGGGCGGGCCCGTTGCGGACCATTTGGTGAATAAATAATCACCATAGAGCTTGCATCATAGCGAATGACTATTTGAATCATTACCGGGTTTTGTTAACATTTGGTTATGACCTACGCATATTTTAGAAATGGTACTCGAAGCTCCCCGATAAGGGAATTTATCTTAAGAGTGCTGAAGTTCCTAGATCGCTGAGGGCGCTGTGCTAGAGAATAGTTTATAATTTTGTTAAGTTTAAAGGTGAACACTTCTGAACTTGCAAGCATGCATAGGCCATCAGATTAATTACTATTTTTTTTTTTTAAATCTCTTTATTTTGTGTATCAATTTAAATTAACTTTATTAAAATTACACATAAATACATATGCTCATGCCTGTATTCCCCGAAGGGGTAGGCAGAGGTGTTGTAATCACAACACCCACTTTTCACCGAATATGATCAAGTGCCAACGTGACAGAGGGTGAGTCAATCGCCGTCTCAGGCACTATACATACATCCTTGAATAACTTCTCAGACATATGCAGGTTTCCTCACGATGTTTTCCTTCACCGTAAGCACGTGGTGTGAAATAACTGCACATAAGTTTTTTAGAAATACTCATTGGTACTGACCCCGCTGGGATTCAAACTTTCGCCGCTTGCGTGGCAGGCGACTGCTCTAACCCCAAGACCACCACGGACAATTTTAAGCCTCTGTCTTGTGACGATTGCCAAAGATGATAAATTTGCAACCGGAACCGACTGCTTAACGTGCTCTCCGAGGCACGGATAGAACTCGGGCGGTCACCCATCCAATGACTGGTTAGGGTTGCCTAGCTTCGCTGTTCGAATGATATGCGCAAACGCAACTGTACCACGAGCTGTTATTATTGCATATTAAAATAATAATTTCTCAAAAAAATTGTGATGAAAAACAATAATAGTTATTTCTTTGGATATTCAAATCAAACAACCTATAATCATAGAATATAGTACTATATTTTATCAGAAGAGGAACACCATTGAGTGGGAGTCGACGAACGTCGAGGTAATTAACTAAGAGGAGGTGATTGACGTTCGCTTGATTGCGCTTCTACCCCGGGGATCTTGCTCATCACTGCGTGACTGTTATATTATGCAATTGTGGATGTCGCCACAATATCATTGGCTATTGCACTCAAGGCCCGTATTGTCAGCCGCTAGTAGAAAGAAAGAAAAGAAAGAGAGAAATTATTTTTCATGGAATAAAGATGCAACGCAGCATTAATTAAATTTAGATAAGGCACATGGATGGTTTTATTAAGTAGGTACGAGTCTCTGCGTCTCTGTCTTAATCGGCAAAAATATTGGTGAAGATTATTTGTGTAGTACTTAAAATATAAAAAAAAAACATAATATAAAGAGCCATGGGGTTTGGCTTGTCGTCTGGCATAGGGTGTCGCCTGCTACGCAAGCGAAGCAAGTTCGGATCCCGCTGGGGCTTGTACCAATGAGTATGTCTTACAACTTATCACACGATGTGTTTTACGGTGAAGGAAAACATCGTGAGGAAACATGCATATGTCTGACAAGTAATTCAAAGAAGTATGTATAGTGCCTGAGACGGCGATGGACCCACCCTCTGCCACGTTGGCACTTAATCATATTCGGTGGAATGTGGATGTTGTCGTTACAAGACCTCTGCTTACCCCTTCGAATGAGTATAGAAAATAAACAAATTCATTTTCTACACTCATTTTGATAGTGTTTTAAAAATCTAAAATTAGACACTAAATGCAGAGCGTAGAACGTCTTTCTATGTTTTGATTCGGTTAATTATATAGCCTATCAGTCTAATGCATAAAAGTTAATTAAAATATTATGTAAATTTTAGTGAAAAATATTGGTATTGGAAAAAATATTCGGAAATGTAGACTCTCTAAATTAAATTATTTTTTTTAAGTTTTCATCGTGTCTTTTCACTAAGATCGATCAAGCAGAGCAAATTATGAACTTTTGAGCTTTGACGTTACATTGTTGTGCCCTAAAATTAATGGTAGTCATAACCGTGATATAGATATACGGTAATATTCGTTCGTTCATCTATGACTTGTAGCAGTCTGTACTACGGTATGTCGTAGCATCGTAGCATAGTTCAGAGAACATTTTTATCACGTGATAAAATAAAATTGATTTTATTTTTCTTTATAAAACTTCTTGGAGATGTCTGAAAGTAATCGTATTAGTTTTTTGGACATCGGCCAGAGGTGAATTTGGATCAAGTGTAAATGTAATGCGTTTGACCTGCGTAAATGTAGATGGAATAACTTTGTTACTTTTATTGCTGTTTGTACTTTAACTGTTATTGATAAGTGATAATATTATAAGAGCCGTGGTGACCCTTTACGCAGTCGCCAGGTTACGAGTGCTACGCAAGCGACGTAAGTTCGAATCCCAGCGGGGCCTGTACCAAAAAGATTTTCTAAAAAACTTATGTACAGTGATTTCACACCACGTGCTTTACGGTGAAGGAAAACATCGTGAGGAAACCTGCATATGTATGAGAAGTGATTCAGTGACGTATGTAAAGTGTCTGAGACGGCGATGGACTCACCCTCTCTCACGTTGGCACTAAATCATATTTGGAGAAATGTAGGTGCTGTGGTTACAACACCCGTGCTTACCCCTTCGGGGACCCTTCTAGGACGGCGGGAGCATATTTCTTTTTTTTTTATAAAAAAGCGTACGTGATTTCACTGCACTTTGAATTACTTCTCAGACATATCCAGGTTTCCTCACGATGTTTTCCTTCACCGTAAAGCACGATATAAATATATATATATGTGTGTGTATACCATTAGTATAGATATTGTACTGTACCAAGAATGTGTACTGCAAGTTTACAAATATCAGGGAGGTATATTTAGTACAGTTCGGTAGCCGCGAGCAATTCGTTTGTTTGAAACTGCAATATCCTGAAACCCTTTGAGAGGACGAATCAATGCAAATAGTAATTTCTTGGCTTCGTACGTGGATATCGTATCCACGTACAAATATTGGAAGCTCCAATCGTTAAGTTTCACAACATTACTTATTTAGAGCCGTGGTGACCATGAGGTTTGAGCCGTCGCCTGCTACGCAAGCAACGCTAGTTCGAATCCCAGCGGGGCCTGTACCAATGAGTTTTTCTAAAAACCTTATGTACCGTGATTTCACACCACGTGCTTTACGGTGAAGGAAGACATCGTGAGGAAACCTGCATATTTCTGAGAAGTAATTCAATGACGTCTGTAAAGTGTCTGAGACGGCGATGGACCCACTATCTGTAACGTTGGCCCTTAATCATCTTCGGTGAATAGTGGGTTTTGTGATTACAACACCTCTGCCTACCCTTTCGGGGAATACAGGCGTGAGCATATGTATGTATGTAATATAAAGGGTGTTTGATTCCAACTTGAAGTTATAGATGGGGTGAGTCATATTTAAGTGTTCGTTTTCATTTTCCAAATGATTTATAAATAAAATTAATATGCTCATGACATTCTAAAAGGCTCCCGACCCACTTTGCACCCGTGATGATCTGCCACGTTAGCACTTTGCTAACGTGACTGATGGTTGATCTTTGATCCGAGAAGAGATCTTTATGAATAGACGCAATATTCATCATACGTCACGAATCAATCGTGTTTTTGTCAATTTTACAGTTTGTTGCTAAATAAACCTTAACAATATTCCTTATGTTTTTTTTTAATAATAGTGGCCTGTGTTACTCCTTGTAAAATTCTGCCATACTGAATCCCGTTTAAATCGGTTCAGGCGTTTCCGAGATTAGCCGGAACAAACAAACAGACAGGTTTTTTTTTTTCATGTCGGTACCGTATATAGTTTCATAATATGCATTTAGTGAAAAGCTGTTATGTTGGGATTACAAACAGACACTTCAATTTTAATTATCTGTATAGATACAAAATTGAGGTTAACTGTAAACTTCGTATAACCTCATTAAGAATGGACATAAATTACCTCCTTAAACCAAATTTGATTCTAACTTAAGAGCAATACACCTCCTCCAGAAAGCGTACGCAATTTTTATAAAAATATAAAAAGGAAACTCACGTAGCAAGCAAATTTAATTTGAACTTTATAACGTTGACTTAAGACTTTCTTTCGATGGCAGCAGAAAGTTACAAAATTGACGAGTATGTTAACGAGCGAGTAGACAGTTTCAAAGAACGTGGAGTTAGAGCGAAATAAAGGTAAAAAAAATCGTTTTCTGCTCGACTGAACGAACATGATTGCTCATACGGCCGAGCCGGTGTCTAAATAGGTTGTAATAACAGGGAATCGAGGTTATCATGTAAATGTCGACCAAGGTATCCCACTAGAACGTGACTACGCGATCATCGTAAGTTCGCTACAATTTTAGTATTGAAAATCTAAAGCTTTCCTCGATACATTTGTTTATTCAATTTTTAGAATCATGTCATTATTTTATACAAAACTAGCTGGTTGTTAGCTATGTGGTTCCAGTCGACCGATTCAAAAATGCTATCAGGCGACTGGGACTGCGGGTCCAGTTCTAAGTGGTCCCAGTTACCTGTATCCTCTCATTGACATGTCTGCATTATTATTAATTACATTAAATTTGTTATTTTTAACTGTAATGTACAACCAGAACTCGTGGTTTCACATGCATAGACTCAATACCTAAGGAAACATAATTATTCCTCTTAATTAAACCCGTAACATTTTATACCATCACAAGAACTAAACAAAAACCCAACCCACATTTCAGCACTTACTATAAAAGGTTTTACAAGCGTATCATTAAATCATTAATATGCTTGCGTCACGTAACGAGGAACATTGTAGCCGTGTGGTTTGAACAGTCGCTTTGCAACTCAAGCGACGCTAGTTGAAATCCCAGCGATGTGTGCGAATGAGTATTTTTAATAAATTAGGCGTATCACGTAACGATTTTCATGGTGATGGAAAATATCGTGAATATGTCTAAGAATAAATTCTATGACGTATGTTTAATGTATATTGCTCGAGACGACGATGGACTCACCATTTGTGACAGCAAAAATCTTCTCAACTAAAAAGGAGGGGTTGTAACATTTTTACCTAATCCTTCGAGGATCTAATGTGTGTACTCAAGTTCAGTATATTGTAATTTAGAAAAGCCATTTCTCGTCCCCTAGGTTTAATTAACAGTCGTTATCAAGATGTTAATAAATGCTGTCTTCCAACACATGCTCAATTATTTTAATTGTGCTGTATAAATATTAAATTCCACACCACTTGTAATTATACTTTGTGTATTATAAATTATGGATTTGAACGATGTTCGTGCACACGGTGATATCAAAGTCAACGCGAGTTTTCAGTAATAAATCGGTATTTTGTGTAGTTAACATTATAGGAGGTATCATATATATCATTCATCATCCTCCAGTCCTTATCTTGTTATTTATATACAGGTAAATTGAAGCTTCTGTTGGTTATTCCAAATTATAAGCTATTCTGAATACACACGGTACCTTAATTGTGTTGCAAGGAGTATCTTAAGATAATTTTATTAAAAACTAACTGTGACCGGCAAACGTTGTATTGCCATATATTTTTTTGGGGTGGTCACCCTTATCGTTTAGGGGTATGAAAAATAGATGTTAGCCGATTCTCAGACCTACCCGATCTGCACACAACATTTCATACAAATCGGTCCAACCGTTTCGGAGGATTACGGTTACTAACATTGTGACATGGAAATTTTATATATTTTAGATAATTTTTATTTTAAGCCTTAAATTTAAGTTGCAAAATGCTTATCTCTTCCATTCTTCTCAGTTATTTCCGTTTAGGTAATTCAAGCTTATAGAAAAAACGAACTTTGCTTCTAATGTAATTCAAATTCAAAGTATTTTTACTTGATTAGTCTAATTACAAAGAACTTTCAAATCGTGATAAGGACACAATCAAACATTGAACAGGATCATAACCACCATGTTACCACCGGGTTTGGAAAGGTGCTTTACGAGAAGAACCCGGCAAGAAATTAAAAGTTAAACTTTGTAAAATAAGAATAAAAAAATTGTTTTTTTTAATATTGTAGTTATACATAATAAAACTTAAAGAAATCATAAAATAGATGTTGCCAGTGTGACCTGTGGCAACACGAGATACCTTCGTCTTCTTTTATGTGGATAAAATTTTATTTCTTTAGCCTAAGTTTAGGCTTTCTCGCTATATTTTAGCCTTAAAACGTAAAAAAAGTTAAATTATTTTTTATAATAGGGTGAGATTGGAACTTACAACGCTTGCATAGCAGGCTACTACTCGAATAACTAAACACGGGCAACAACGGCTCTTTTTAGAAAAAAAATGCATCTGCAATCTATTGGAACAACTTTTGACAGCTAACTAAAGAACATATATCATAAGCATATTTTACTAGATCCGTCAATATTTATCACAAGTGCACCTAAATATGCACTGGTACGATACATTGCGACCATTCGGTGCACTGGTACCATACACTGCGACCATAAAGTATCGACCTATCAGACATTCACACACATATATCACATCGAACAGCTCATACATCTAGCAGTTATTACACTTCCCCTGTGTTAATGCGCTTGGCCTAAATCCTTATAGATTCTAACTTAATTATCTTGAGCTACTGACCTCTACTATGCAAACAAGTACCACAGTATAAATAGAAGCTTTACAAGCAGTAAGGAAACTAAACTAATTTTTTAAAATGAAAATGATTTATAAAGAGCCGTGGTGGCCTTGAGGTTTGAGTTGGTCAAGTTGGAATCTCAGCGGTGACTCTACCAATGAGTTTTTCTAAAAAACTTATGTACAGTGATTTCACACCATGTGCTTTACGGTGAAGGAAAACATCGTGAGGAAACCTGCATATTTCTGAGAAGTAATTCAATGACGTATGTAAAGTGTCTCAGACGGCGATGGACCCACCATCTGTCACGTTGGCACTCAATCATCTTCGGTGAAAAGTGGGTGTTGTGATTACAACACCTCTGCCTACCCCTTCGGGGAATACAGGCGTGAGCATATGTATGTATGAAAATGATCAATTCAGTTAAGGCACTTATGAATGTCGAAGAATTGACCACCGGTTCGGAAACAAGCCTTCTGAAAAGAACACGTACCACAGCATAACTATAAGATTTACAAGCAGTAAGGAAACTAAACTTATTTTTTGAAATAAGAACTTTTGCTTCATTTTGGCTGTCAATCCTAAAGATTTTAAAGTTCACTCTTATAAATACTGGCGAAGTAATGTAAATTTAAAATTTGGAAAATTGTTGGTAAAACACGTGAATAAAGTATACGCGATCCTCGATACCTCATACTATCATTAGCCCTATTCCGCTTATTTTCTCGTAAATACGCGCTTCTGTGTGTGTGTATCATGTCGAACAATTTGTTCCTAGATTCCTAACTAATTGTTAAGCTTATATTTAAACTGCAATTACGCAAGACGGGCCGTAGTTATCTTTTATTATCTATATATCTATACATACAGATAAATAAAATTGAAGTGCCCGTTTATAAATTCAATAACAGCTCTCACTAAATGCATATGAAAGTATATACTAAAATGACTTATAAACCACATTTCCAAAATGTTTTCCTGTCTGTCTATCTGTCTGTTTGTTCCGGGCAATCTCTGAAACGGCTAGATTGATTTTAACGGCAGATATCCAATGTCACAAGGGGTAGTTTAGGTTACATTTATAAAAAAAAATCAATATTTAGGGTTCCGCGGGAATTAAATTAAATCAACGTGGGTAAAACCGCAGGGCACAGCTAGGAAAAAATATTTAATAGAATATTTTATTATTCTAGATATTTCAATTTAATTACTGCAAAATAGAAAACAATTTAACTAATTCGGCATCCGCATATCCGCACCCCAATAATGAACTTAAAATTCTTTACATTAACGTTCCGTTTACAAAAACCATTTGAATCACATTTTTAGCGGTGTAACACACAAAACAAACACGGTGGCTCCGTCCCATCAGTGCGGTTCTTTTTTTAAACAAAATGTGACCGCTGCTTTATCCAGTAGGCTTAAAAAAACGCTTGAAGCGACAAATTTTTCACTTGCCGTCAAAACAGAGCTCGCGTGCACCGCAAATAAAACACTGGAAACTGGGACTTGAAAGGAAAAAGAAAATGAATGCGCCGCGAGAAGTGGGCTTATTTCGCAGTTATAATCAAAATAGCTTTTGTTCACGATTGTACACGTGGATTTAGTTTTCTGATAAAATTTTACTTGTCTTTTCAACGATAAAAAATGCAGTTATGCCAATAGATACAGAATGTATTCAAATATTTAGAGTAATTTTTAACACTAAAGAAAAAGAAAAATATAATAATAAAAGCCATTGTAGATCGAATCAAAAATTGTGTGATAAGATACAGTTGCAAGTGTAAGAATGATGTGGTGACCAGAATTGAAAAAAATATGTCGAGATGGTTTGGACATATCGAAAGGATGAGTGAAAGGCAAGGAAGTGTCGGTAGAGAGCGTCCAAGGAAGAACTACTATGACCAAATTAATAGTATTTTTCAGAAAGGTCAAATTCGGAGTACTCGTAACCGAAGAAAGTGTATGAAGAGATGCATGAATGTAGATGAAGCGAAAGATGTATGTAAGGATCGTAGCATATGGCAAACGGTGGTCTCTGCCTACCCCCATGGCATACAGGCGTGAGCATATGTATGTATGTATAATAAAAATAAAAATTCTAAATAAATCACGGAATTTAAATTAGTGTCTGCGGGAATGGTGCCCAGTAAGCTGGCTGCGTTACCTCGCTGGATCGCTAAGCTAATCCTCTGACCGAGGTAAGAACCAGCTCGACGGTCACCAGAGACGTCAACCAGGCGTTTTGAAAGGTCCTTAAAAAGAACTTTCGCATTTGGCCCCCATGGCCCCTAAGTCTCAACCCCAGACGGCAGATATATACAATTATGACTGAATATTTTGAGTTATGGATATAGTATACTTCTGTAAGATGTAAGTAAGTTTTATATAATTGGAAGATAATTATCAGCATTTCACCATAAACAAAATAAGTAATATTTTTTTAAGTTCACTTGACAAGGCCTTCATATTTTAGCGGTAACTTTTCTTTCTTATCCGTTTGTTCATTAAAATGGAAATATTCCTATTTCCATTATATTCCACGCTTATTTCAATGTGTGACGTTAATTACTGTGGAAATTAATGACTTTTAAGAAATAAGGCTCCATGAATTTATAATTTGCATTTATTATTGCAAAAAAGGTTTAGTAATGAAAAGAACGGTTTGAAAATCTGTTTTATGCCAGCCTGTAATGACTCAGTAAAATATAAGTAGTATTATTAACTAGTTGTGCCCCGCGGTGTTACCCGCGTAGAGTTAATTCCTATGGGTGACCTACCCTACACCCTAATGTTTTCTTAAATAAAATAAGCCTGATTTACTCCTCCTAAAATGTTTAGTCTGCCAGTGAATGTCCCATTAAAATCGGTCCAGCCTTTTCTGAAATTAACTGGAACAAACAGACGGACAGAGAAAAAAAATTAACTTGTTTTTTATGTCGGTACCGTATATAGTTTATTTCGATTTGCGAAAATAAGGTCTTGATATGGTCAACTTTAAACGTAAATTTTTCGAAAATGCAAGAAGATATGTTTGTCATAATCATTTTATTTGCTTCCTAAAACTATACCGTATCACATATTTTAACAGCTGTCCTATTTTCGCCGACATCCTGTGTAAGTGACTCGTGGCGTCTATTGTGAGTAAATATTATGTTTTCTAATTGTATTTTTTTAATTAGTGATAGGTTTAAAGGCCTTAATGACAGGCATACCAAAAACTTCATTACACGGATAAAGTCACAGTTAAAAGCAAGTAGTGTCGATCACTATCCGGTGATATACATCTCTTACATATATATGTATTTATTAACAAATATAATTATTCGGGGGTCAAGGAGATGGCACTGGATAGAGACTAATGGACATATTACACCGACAAGAGTCAGACTCTTAAAATGATGATGATGATAATAATTATTCTAACTTCTTCTCTACTTTTTGTTTAATTAAAGTCCTTATATTCAATTCTTTAAAGGAAAGCTTAAATTTGTAAGTAGGCAGCAGTTATTTTCTCATTTATTATAGTATAATGAATCTGCCTGTTGAATGAAAAACACCGGCTTAATACATTATGTATGGTGGGAATTAGACACATGTAAACGCCTCTGCCAGCCCTCTTGAGAATGCGAGGGTGAGTTTGGGTGAATACGGAAGTACTCATACAAAAATATTAACGAAATACTGGTGATATTTTCACCTTCGTGGTGTGTTATTTTTCTATTTTCTAAACTTGGTCTTGATAGAACATGATGACAGCTAAAATATATTTATTATACCTATTACTATAGATTAAAATTCTAATAACAAATAATAAATAAGTAACTAAAAACTAATTACAAGTAGAAAAGTTGGCCCAAATCGGTGTCTCTCGGGATCGTGCCAAGAAGGCTGGCAGCATTGCCACGTTGAATATATTTATAAATTAAAAAAAAAATTTCAATATAACAGATACTTGGCACACACATTGAACGTCATTTATCTAACGCTAAATTAGGTGTATTTACTACCGTTTACAAATGTAAGCTTGTCAGGAGAAGAAACGGGGAAACAAACTCCCCGAATTATTTTTTAACACGTGTCCCTTCTTTATACATAGGGTTGTTTTAGTACAATTTAAAGGAAGAGTGAGCAACTCATTGGCAAGCTTGGCTATCTTTAATGTACTCAGTTACACTATAATACGCTTTATCACAAACGTGTTGTTTAATGATTGCCTTAAAACTTTAAAATGACAGTTTAAATATTATAAAGATAGGTAACACATGTGGTTACCTATCTTTATAATATTTTTGAAAAAGAATATTCAAAGAGAACGACATTTGAGTCTGCTCACGCCTGTATTCCCCGAAGGGGTAGGCAAAGGTGTTGTTATCACAACACCCACTTTTCACCGAATTTGATTAAGTGCCAACGTGACAGATGGTGAGTCTATCGCCGTCTCAGGCACTATACATACGTCTTTGAATTACTTCTCAGAAATATGCAGGTTTCCTCACGATGTTTTCCTTCACCGTAAAGCACGTGGTGTGAAATCACTGTATATAAGTTTTTTTTTTAGAAAATCTCATTGGTACAGGCCCTGCTGGGATTCGAACTTGCGTAGCAGGCGACTGCTCTAACCCCGAGGCCACCACGGCTCTTTTCATAACATATCTAAACGAATAACTATATTAATATATAAAGCTGAAGAGTTTGTTTTCTTGAACGCGCTTATCTCATTAACTACTTCCTCGATAACCATTTATCGAGGAAAGCTATAAGGCGTGTCATCACGCTATGGCCAATCGCGGGCTAAAGTTAGCTTTAGCTGAAAAGAGACTTCCAAGCAGGCGAAGTCGCAGACATAAACTAATACTCTATTGTTTTCCACTACGCATAGGATACGTAATATATTTATATGAAAGGCGAGGACGATCAATTATATTTTTGAAACTCGCCGAATAATCAAAAAAAATATTTCCAATCAGCCACATATATATCAGGTTGCTTTGATCTTCACATAAATTACATGAGTAAACACATCCGTTGTGTAAAATTATATAGATCCGTAGATCCGTTGTGTAAAATTGAACTCTGAAACATAACAATCAAGACATAAATCAACACCGACCTTTATGCATTCCAGTGTGCTTATCCTTAAGTACGGTCAGCTCGTAAATTTTGCCGAACTCCTCAAATAGGGGCCTCAAGTCATCCTCTTCCAAATGCCTTGGGATCTGCCCAATGAACAGCTTGACTGCATCCTTGCCAGCTCCCGGGGGAGCCCCGGTGCGCTCCGAAGGGGTCTGTCCCGGGGAAGGAGAGTGGACCTCGCTGGCAGAGTGGACAGGAGTCGCGGGCGCAGTGCTAGCCAAGCTGCTCGACTGCCGCGGAACTAGGCTCGGAGTCTGCATGTTGTATCCGAACAACATCGGATAATTCGTACCGACAAGCATGTTTAATCTAATGAACACAAACGATAAATCACAGTTACTTTGTACTCGATTTTCCTTACTCTATAAATTCGGTTTTTAAAGCTATGTTTATTTTCGCGGAGGGCGAGGGTTGGGAGGTGTGTGTGCGCGCGCCGCTGTGTGCGTGCCGCGCGTCTGTGTGCGTCTCGTCTCTTCTCAGTCACCCCGTAATGCGTAATATTATCGATCGGAATAGTAACGCTTGTAGGCGCTTCAGCCCCTTGTGTTTTTCTCAGTGGCGCGGATTTATTGGAGTGTTTTTTCACACTTTATTTTGTGTAAATAATTTATTTATTTAATTACTCTAAATATAGACGGCTATTACGTATTAATTAAGACTAGATTGCACTTGGATTACTTCTTATTGAATAACATGAATTACAAATATACAGTAACATACATAGTTTAAATTTGATTTGATTAAAAAAATTGGCACGTTCATTTAATTTATTTGAGCGATATTTTAGTAATTAATTTACGACACGACTAGGATCACTACAAACATTTATTTTAAAACAGCGTCATTTTGTATTTTTAACACCTGAAAGTATTTTTGTGGAATGTTTACACGGTGGTGGCGTCGCACGCGGGACTGTTTACAAACAAACCGCGAAGCGAAACACTTTTATTACACTTTTAATATTTTTTTACACTTATTATTTCACTACTTGGCGCCGAGCGGGTTTTCACGCACCACTTGTCAAAATTCGCACAAACTTTCCGATAAGCGCACTCTGTTTTGGCGCGCGAAAAAAATTTTCCGCTAACACTTAAATATAACTTACGCTACAACAATCACAACGACAAACGATGACGTGACGAACAAACGAAAAGCACAAGACGACACGAACTAAATGACAACAAATTTGCCGTGTACCCGTCTATATGCCTACATGTCCACTAACCTAAAATTCCCTCCGACTGGAGGTCCCCTCAGCGTACGCCATGGGGGAGTTCGTCTCACCCCCGCGCCTCGCTCGGCGAATAGCATGATTATTTACAATTTCTTGTTTCTACTACGCTTCAGATTGTGTTGATGCCTCGTGTGACGTGTCGCTCTATTCTCACAGTATTTGGAATATGTTCTCTCGCTTCAGGGACATTGCTTTTGATTGAGATCTCTTGACACGGATTTCGGAAGAAAATTTGTTTAACGTACTGTTTATGAAGTAGAATTCGTATACTTACAGTGATTATAGGACCTGTTATTAATATATAAATTTTCACGAAAAAATCTTACATCTATATAATTAAGACTATCTATTTAATATTCCACAGAATGTATTTTATTTATAAAAGCAAGAATATTTTAGAATTTTAAATAATTAAGAGGCTTTTGAAACATCGTACGGAGACTTTATAAAGACGTCCACACCACGACTTCATTACGGAGAGTGCGTTTAACAAAGTATGAAGAACCCCACAGCGTCAAAATTATTAATAAACACAGCTTAAACCCGCATCAGGCGTTATTGCTTGAAAAAAACTTTCGCCCGTTGAATAATTTACGTCGACCAACGCGCTTAGGAACAGTCGTAAAACGCTACTGGAAATTCGGTAAAAAGGTCTTCAACATTTGGTCGGACTATATTTCAACCGCCGAAAATAGCAAAGGGCCCCCTCCCCTTCCAATCTTCTTTGCGGGATGATTCCTCCTAATGGTTGTTTAGAGAAAAAAAAGTATAATATAGAAAGGAAATGCTTCTCGACGTTTCCGGGCCGCGAATTGCGAATTTTAAAATATATGACAACGCTTGTTATTGTTATTACAATTTATGTCTGGGAGATATTTTTACAAAGCGATCAGCTTTTTTATAACTTAAGCTGTCTTTGAATCAAGGCTGTGATGGATATTTATACAATGCTCCTGTATTCCTCGAAGGGGTAGGCAGAGGTGTTGTAATAACAACACCGAAGATCATTAATTGCCAACGTGACAGATGGTGAGTTTATCGCCGTCTCAGGCACTATACATCTTTGAATTACTTCTCAGGCATATTATGCAGGTTTTCTCGCAATGCTGTGATAGTTATTTTTTTATTACTGTGGTTAAGATGGATTTTCTTTGCTACTAAGTGATTTACACTTAAAATACAGACATAATTGCCTCGTTGATACGTAGTCGCAAGCGATACTGTAGAACACGAGGTCCTGGGTTCAATTCCAGGTCGAGTAAAGTGACCGGAATCTGAAGCTGTGCCCGAATGGCAACTGACTTTCCCTTATTACATGGAAATTGAATACTGCCTACCTCTTCGTGGAGATCATGTCTGAGCGTAAGTATGTGAAGGTACAAATTAATTAAAGCAAAACACTGAAACCCCTAAAATATTCCCAAACAGCAAAATTTTAACTAGATAATTAAATTAAACAATTATAATTTACTCTACGCACATCACAGAACCCACAAAACATGTGATTAAATATTAGTTGTATTTTGTGAAGCGCTCAACTATTCGGCAAACAGTGAACGAGCGTTTCATGATTTGTGGTCTGCTGCGTAGAGCCGTCGCGATACGCTGACGTTTTATAAATTATACATTCCGATTAGGCAAACCAAATTATGTTGAATTTTTGAATATGTTTACTGACCAACCCAATAACCTCATTAATCACAGTATCAACATCCGATTAGGCAAACCAAATTATGTTGAATTTTTGAATATGTTTACTGACTAACCCAATAACCTCATTAATCACAGTATCAACATGATATCAAAAAAAATCAAATTGCTGAACACGAGTATTGTAAATACAAAACTTGGTGTCTAGACTACTGTTTTATATGCTTGCATAGTTATCAAAGCTCCAAACAACAGGTGCCTGAAGAATAGTATACATACATACATACATACACACATATGCTCACGCCTACATTCCAGCCACAAGCTACGATCCTTACATACTTCTTTCGCTTCATCCACATTCATGCATCTCCTCATACACTTCCTGCGATTACGAGTGGTCCGAATTCTGAAAAATGCTATTAATTTGATAATAGTAGTTCTTCCTCGGACGCCCTCTACCGACGCTTCCGGTCACATTCGCTCTAGAAGAATAATATAATAGAAAAAACCCTCCAGCCTTACTTTAGCTCGACATATGAATTTGAAAATTGTGTTACCATTATATTAAGACATACAAATAAACAAGCGTACTTTCCGCCCGTTCGTAATTTTAAGATTATGAAATCTTTATGTATTTTTTTTCAACGCTTCAATTCAGGATTAAATAATTCGTATTAAATTATTAATGGTTTGCGATTAAACTCCGCTACCTCGCTTTGGCAATTGTGTTTGATTATTTATTTATACCCATTTGAACCAGATTATGATCAGTAAGGAACCGAAATTTAAATAACTCTAGCATAAAATTTGAATTTAATTGTTTATATCATCTCTATTCGTAATTATATATTTTGATAACTATTTTTACCATCAAAAAGAATAAAATATAATATAGATACAGATAAATAAAATAGAAATTGTCTGTTTGTAATTCCAAAGCAACAGCTTTTCCCTAAATGCATATGAAAGTATATACGGTACAGATTTCAAAAGACTAAATTCCAAAAAAATATCTGTCTGTCTATTTGTTCCAGGTAATATCTGAAAGGGCTGGACCGATTTCAACGGGACTTTTACTGGTAGAGATAGCTAATTTTACAAGGAATCTTTTGTTTAAAAAATATTGGGATTTACGGGACACCCATTAAATTAAGTCTACGCGGGTGATACCGCGGGGCAAAGCTAGTAGAATAATAAATTTAGATTTACACAGAGGTTTGACGGCAAATACCAGTTGTAAAATGTTAAGAAAAGTTATACCTAACAAGTTGGCACCTAATCACCAAAACATCTTCAGTGAAATGTGAGTGTACGCAATTCTTAATCCACTCTTAGAGAATAAATAGGTAAGTTAGAAGTTAGAGTTTGAACAAAGAGCTTATTCTGCAAGGTTTATTAGGGCATTACCCTCAACAGATACATCCCCTACAGAACATTTATACTGGACGCGTCGTACGTAGCCAAGCCCCGGGCATATCGTTACAGTCCTCGCAACTTGCAGTCCTTCGCCCGTCTTGGGACCAATAAGTTAAGCCCAATTGTAATAGTGGTCGGCGGTGTTACTGACTGACCCTTCTAATATATATATATATATATAGTTCTGTGTTGTGTCTATTTATCATAAGAAGTTTATTTAATACATTCAAATGAGCAATTCTTGTATATATTGAGTCAAAACTCTTTAGGAACATTATTGGCCCCAACTCTGTGATATATTAAAATAAAAGAAAGCAGAAATAATTCCGCTCCGTACTTACAAATCCCCTTCGCTTCCTGAGTGCCTAATGATATCGCTTTATTTTTATAAATATTTTTCTTGATCACTCCTCCTTTTCAAAGCTCACCTTTTGTTCTCTCCAAAATATTATACTAATGCTTCTTTTGATGTATTAAAAAAGGTATCTGATATAAAGGTACCCGTGTTTTAACGAACTTTAAATCACCCTTAAAATCATCACCTTATAAATACGGGCGAATAATTTTTAATATTGCTGTCAGCTTAGAAAAAGGAAACGATACACAAAGGGCCATACAAAAGGGCAAATTACATCCCCTTCTCAAGAGGCTGCAAAGTGGGGGTATTCCGACATTAAACGAAGGTTCGCTATTACCGTATAAAAGAGGAACCATTCTGTAATGTGCACGGGCCCTTAAAGTACACGGTGGGCCGGACTGGACAATTAGCCGCCATTGTGTGCACGCGGCCACAATTTACTGTTTTAGTTTTGTATATAAACCTGTGGTCCAAATCTAGACGATGGTAACATTTGTTAGCCTCGTACTGTGTGCTTTTAATTACTCTCAGTTTAAATCTTCACACAAAATTATCAAGAAGGGTATCAAATGTTTCACGAACTGTCTGACGTTTGTCTGACTTTTAATACAACAAAACTGACAATACAGTACACCAGATAGTAAGCAGTTACTGCAGCACCACTCAGATCCAGCTCCCTAGCTCATCCCCCAGCAACGCCCTAAGCCGAGGTCCGAGCCCCGCACCGTGGTGCCCTTAGCTGTGTTGCTTAGTTTTTAAGTTTAAGCTCGGCTGGAGGCCCTTGGGTCTCGCCCTTAAGTCCGGTTAAGCAGTGGAGGTAACTCCCCCCTACCAACTGCGAGAGACCATATCGTAAAAAAAAAAAAAAAAGTTACTGCAGCCTTTAAACCAGAGTGTTTCTCACGCATTCTCTACCTTACAAAGGAAAAATAGAATCGGCATAGTGCCAACATAGTAAAAGATAAAAGAGTCCTACTATTCGCTAGCACAGCGTTTCCACCTTTGAATATGAATGCTGCTAATGTCGCAAACAATTTCACAGTTGTAAACGGCAACAGCAGGCTAGGCAATGCCAAGGGAATCGCTCGCCCGTTCCCTACCTTATAAAGAATGGACTCGCTATAACTAGCATAATGAAAGGTGAATGAATCCCACTCACTATTACTAGCAGACTGCAACTTAAAGGCTTATTATAGGTAAGGCTTATTATATATTAGGTAACTGCGTGCGATCTTTTCTTAAGGTGGAAGTACGATCCCCGTTTAGACACCGTTTAGACCCGTTTTTGCTTTGACTGGCTGGAATTTGCCATGCTCACAAATATTTGTAATATTTTAGTTATTATTGAGCATTTGTACTGTGTCCATGGGCTTATATTCATGAGATATAAATACTGTAACCAAAAAAAATTGTATAATATATATTTTTTTAAAAGAGTAATTGTTGAGTTTCTTGCCGGGTTCTTCTCAACAAAAGCTACCTTCCGGACCCGGTGGTAACATTTATAATCATGTATAATGTATTTTGTGTCCTTCTGACGATTTGAAAGTACTTTGTAAGAAGTCTAATCAAATAAAGATATTTTGAATTGAATTGAATTGACAGTTCTTAATTTCAAACAGGAACTCCCATTCCCGTCCATTCCAACTTGGAGTAAAACTATATCCATTTCTTTTGAAATCCGTGGGGCCTACCATCATCGGTTTAAGCAGAGCGTATCAGAACTTCTGCAACTGCCTCGTTGGTCACGAGGTCCCGGGTTCGATTCCCAGGTCGGGTCAAATATAAATATTGTTTGATTGTGAGTTTGGAAGTTGGCGGTGTTTCCACCCCCGGTGCCTCGGAAAGCACGTTAAGCCGTTGGTCCTACGCCTGATCTCTCTCCGGTCGTGTCGGATTGCCTCCCATCCCACTATGAGAGTGAGGGAATACAGAGTGCACCTGTGTTTGCGCACAAACGCGTGCACTATAATATCTCCTGCGCAATTTTGGTACCAAAAAATTAAACGTCAGAACGAAGAAGTACTTAAACGCGATTCTGAAACGATTGTAGTTGGCCCCTGTATCACAAGAGATGGAACTATTTTTAATCTAAGGATAATTTAAGGTATTTTTTCTAATAACAGGCTTAATTCTCTCGTCTTACGTCAATGTTTTATCCATAGATATAAGTTTATCCAGCCTAGTACTAGCTTTGTTCCTAGGCATGTAAATGTGGAGTGGGACTATTTAGACTTCAGACAGTTCGTGGCAAGTTGGGCCGATATCTCTATTCAAGACTTCAAAGCTTTGCCGTCTCGATGCTCCCAAATGTACGATCGTTACACACATTAGAAATGAATTATGCTTAGTAATGTATATTAAGAAATTAGTATAACCTTATAGATATAGAAGCCGTGGTGGCCTTGAGGTTTGAGGGGTTGCCTGCTACGCATGCGACGCAAGTTCGAATCCCAGCGGGGCCTGTACCAATGAGTTTTTCTAAAAAACTTATGTACAATGATTTCACACTACGTGCTTTACGGTGAAGGAAAACATCGTGAGGAAATCTGCATATTTCCGAGAATTAATTCAATGACTTATGTAAAGTGTCCGAGACGGCGATGTCACGTCGGCACTTAATCATCTTCGGTGAAAAGTGGGTTTTGTTATTACAACACCTCTGCCTACCCCTTCGGGGAATACAGGCGTGAGCATATGTATGTATATAACAGCTCGTCTGTTTTACTGAAAGCTGTTGATTGGTTACATGATAAACATCGTCCTATGTATGTATGTATGTAGTATAACCTTCTCAGAAGGCTAGTTTCCGAACCGCTGGTAAATTCTTCGACATTCATGAGTCAAAAAACTTCAACTAGAGCCTAAACTGAATAAATCATTATAATTTTCACCTAGCTTCTCCTAGCCTCCCAGCAAAGTGGGCTAACGCCAATTGTAACTTTCGATTGGTGAAAAAATTCAAAACGGACCTTTAGTTCCTGAGATTAGCGCGTTCAATGAAACCATCACTTCAGATCACAACAAACTCTTCAGATTATTATAATTCGTAACGAAATGCGTAATGAAATCTTTTATGAAGTGAAATGAAAAGTTATTTAGTGATCCCTATAAATGCACATTAAAACAAAAAGTGTGTTAACGTAAATATAATTAAGTCGCCATCGAGCGTTCGATAACTAGCAATTTTTTAATTTTTATTTTTAATATAGACGAAAGGGCCAAAGCAACAAAGTAATTATGATAATAACTACATATGTCTCTGAGCCCGGACGCGCAATATTAATGTTTTTACGACTCCCCCATCCCCTTCCGTGACCCTCAACTATAAAAAATGGTAGCGATAATTTGTGCCGTTCGTTCGTGTTGATTTCACGAATTACTCTCGCATTTCGCTATAAGCACTTATAAGAATCGCTCGTAATTTGCGTGCGTCAATTTTGCAATGGAAATTGTGGTTTTTAAATTACTTTGATAGGGGAAACGTAAAATGTTATTGTTCTGGTGACAAACTGGTGAATGTAAATAATGTTTCCTGTTCAGTATTCTGATAGGAACTCTATGACTATCATTTTCCATGTATCTATAGAAAACTGACCAATTTATCATCTTCGGCAATCGTCACTGTTCGGTCGGAGGCCTAAAATAGTCTGACAACTTTAACTCAGATCACGGATTTTCCTCGCTAAAGGAGTTGCGAAGGTCGGATGGCAGTCGCTTCGTATATAAATCAGGTGATCAGCCACATCGGGTTGAATCAAATGCCGACCCCAACGATGTATGGGATAAGGCTAGGGAGATGATGATGTTCTATAGAAAAGTAACACATCTATACATACATACAGAAAAATATTATTGAAGGTCGGGAAATCATCAGGTTTTCACTACATACATATAAAAGTGTATTTATTAAGAATAATTATAAATATTTCGGACAGCAGAGATCCATATAGGGGTTAGTTTCAAAGATGCCTATAAATAGTGTTAGTAACTTACTTCATTTAATAATAAATAAATAACATACAATCAATATGAAATTTCGTGGACCGCCAGTGCGATTAGGATGCTTTTGGGGCTACTACAATATTGGAGATAATACAATGATTACTTTGATTAATCTTAATATATATATATACATATATATATATATATATATATATATATATATAACTCAAAGGTGACTGACTGACATAGTGATCTATCAACGGACAGCCCAAATCGCTCGACGGATCGGGCTGAAATTTGGCATGCGGGTAGATGTTATGACGTAGGCAACCGCTAAGAAAGTATTTTGATTGATTCTACCCCAAAGGGGATAAAATAGGGGATGAAAGTTTAGGTGCTAACGCGGGTGAAACCGCGAGGCACAGCTACAGTAAAGTAAATTAGAAAATTACCCTAAACAAAACATAAAATTAAAATTATTGTCTTTATTTTAAAGTTAAAGAAACATAAGGTTAGTTGTTAATAGTAATAGTATTTGCTTCAATATAATTAGTACATAATTATCAAATCGACATACAAACATCACGGCCCACTTGAAATTCAATATTACCCAATTCGTTAACCATTACAAGGTAAGTAAGGTGAATGTCGATCAGCTATGGTCTATCAATCAATTATAATCACACAATCACCGCCAATTTCATGGCATTCACTTGCATTGTGTAGGAATGACTTGTCGATGGGGGAGTGTGCGTATCAAAGTTGTTTCTCGTTTACTTGGTGTATTATTGAAAATCATGCAGATACATGCATACGGTTGTCTGATTTATAAAACACTGTGCCCCAAGGACATAATTTCATGAACTTTATTTTTTTTAGTTAACCTTTGTATTTCTTAGACTTACCGTACCTATTTCAAGAACTGGGAAAAACAGCCCAGCCGTTTCAGAGATTAGCCGAAATAAACAGACAGACCAAGAAAAAATATTTTTTATGTAAGTACTGTAAATACTTTCAGAAGCATATAAAAGCTTTTAATTTGGAATGACACTCAGACACTTCAATTTTATTTATCCTTAAAGATAAGCTTCGCCTGATCATAATACCAATGTCCTTCATACGACCCTTCTTGCAAGACATGGAAATTTTAATATCATTATATCACAAACTAATTAATATTGAAGAACTTTAAGCAGAATAATAATATAAGCAATAACGGAATCAAATAATTAAATACTATTATTAAGGAAATATCCGAGTAATATGTGTGCTGCTGTTTTTAATGCTGTCTTAAACATATAGTATACAGAAAGGTGACGACAGAAAACATAAATATACTATATCTTTTTCTTGACTAAATACCATTTTCTCGCTTAAAAAAAACAAACGAGATTTTTATCGCTTTGTTAACTCTTAGAAATGCAAATGACCCAATCAAACTGTAGTTGCAAATATGAATTGCTCAATAATGCCAGGTCACCCTTTACATTGTAACCATCCTTCAGAGAAACCAGTTCAAACCGGATCCCGCTGCATCTTGCGCGATAAACACACCCTCTGTAAGTTTGAAGGTCGATGAACTATGGGGTGTTTGGTTTGGGGTGAATGTGATGATCGATATTGTTTGGCATTTTTCGGTTATTGTGCGAGAATATGTAATACACCAATCATTTTATCATCAATCTTGATAATCAATTATAGTTCTTCACACCTTGCCATAAGGGTTTAGGGTAATTTTAATAGTTCTCCGTAACGGATTGAAATCAAAATTGCTGACTGTTTCATCGTTTTTGGGTAGTGTTGTGTTCATACGGTGAGTAAGGTCACCTGGGGGCAACTATGGTCGTTTAAGTAACGCGTTTCAAGAACTGCTTAGCTTTGACGTTTAATTTGACAGTATCAAAATGAAACGTCAAAGCTCAGGAGTTTTTAATACGCTCTGATTAAACCAATAATAGGGCAGGGTACGCCCCCTGTGCGTAGAAGCTTAAAAGCTCTATAGAAGTTTGAAGTGAACTTCACTCATCATAGCTACAGTAGTTTTGTCTCATTAAGTTTGAAAGCACAGGGATTTAATTATTTAACAGATTGAAAGCTCGCTTGGTGTTACAAGCGATTATAGGGCTTAGAAAAAGTTACTGATATTGAACCCGCATATCAAAACTTAGCGAACGGCTCTCATGGCTACATTTTCACTGAAAAAAGGTTGCTTTTATAAAATAAAAAACCACTGGATTGCGCTTAAAACTCAATATTTTAACAAGCTACAATATTGTGAATACATTTTACAGAAATTAAAAACAAACATTGACCATAGGAAAACATTCGTATCACAGGTTAGTGGAATGAACGAGGACGCATTACATTATTTAATGTAATGTAGATATATCGCACCCTCAGAACGATCGGGTTCAGCTCAAAAATTTGCAAAAATAATAATATTAAGATCCTAGACAGACCTCAAAATGTACTGAAATAAAAAAAAATATTTTTAGCCCTTATCGACAAAAACAAACTATACTTTAATATGTAATATAATATACGTAAAATAATTAATCCCTAAGCTATAAGCAATATAGTTTGAATATATATTCAAACTTGACGATCTTTGATTACGACTTGAAAAATAAATCGATTTTTGAATAGAGCCTCTTTCTGAGGGTGCGATATATATATACATCATGAGAAAGCCATCTGTTTGTTTGAGAATATATAATTTATAAACTACCTTACCCCTGGCTTACCTCGCGAATCCCTATTTAGTTTTTTTCTATATTTAAAGTATTATAAGGTCTCCTTGAAACATCAGCTATCTGCTAGTGAAAGTCCCGTTAAAATCGGTTCAAACGTTTCCGAAATTAGCCGAAGAAATAGTTTTTTTATGTAGGTAAGTAGCGTCTATAGATTCATTTATACATTTTGACGACGGGCTTACTAGTCACATTGTGATAATTTTTGTCTCCACAAATGTCTTTCCAGGGCCTAAATTAAATTTATAATTTTCATGTTTTTTCAATTCCATTATCCCATTTTCACTTCATATCAAACTCAACATAGATCTGTTTGAATCATAGATAAAAATATGTGCTGTATCACCTCTCTTTACTCACCAATTGGGGACGTTATTGGGAAGGAAAGCTGTGAAAATGAATTGTACATGATATGAAAACTAGAAAAACTAGACAGACAAGCCCTTTTTGTGTTTTATGGAAACGTATACCCTTTTTTTAAACACATTTTGTGGCAAGAAACTCCTAATAACCGCATATCGCCCTACATACCAACTTTGGCCAAACTGGGGCGAATCTCAACAAAACTCCAGAGAAATAACTACTCACCCGCGTCGCCGCCGCATGTTTAATACTAGTTTTTTGGGGATGTTACGAAAACTAGAGGAGCTCGTGGCACAGTTACTATTGCGCATATCATTCGATCAGCGAAGTTAAGCAACCCTAACCCTAACCAGTAATTGGATGGGTGACTGCACAAGTTCCCTCCGTGCCTCGGAGAGCACGTTAAGCCGTCCATCCCGGTTGCCAATTTATCATCTTTGGCAATCGTTACAGGTCAGTCGGAGGCCTATAATAATCTGACAACTGGTTTAACCCAGGTCACAAATTTACTCGTTAAAGGGCTTACGAAGGTCAGAAGGCAGTCGCTTTGTATAAAAATCAAGTGATCAGCCACATCGGGTTGAATCAAGAGCCCCGACCCCAACAGTGTATGGGATAAGGCCAGGGAAGATGATGATGATGATACGAAAACTAGAATGTAGAAAAGACTTGACATTTTTACGCAGGAAAAAAAAACCTATTAAATATATATATATATATATATACATACATACATATGCTCACGCCTGTATTCCCCGAAGGGGTAGGCAGAGGTGTTGTAATCACAACACCCACTTTTCACCGAAGATGATTATGTGCCAACGTGACCGATGGTGAGTCTATCGCCGTCTCAGACACTATACATAAGTCTTTGAATTACTTCTCAGACATATGCAGGTTTCCTCACGATGTTTTCCTTCACCGTAAAGCACATGGTGTGAAAATCACTGTACATAAGTTTTTCAGAAAAACTCATTGGTACAGGCCCCGCTGGGATTCGAACTTGCGTCGCTTGCGTAGCAGGCGACTGCTCAAACCCCGAGGCCACCACGGCTCTTATATTATATATATATATATATATAATATAGGTTAATATATATCCAGTAACTAATAAGTAACTAAAAACTAATTACAAGTATAAAGTCACATCGTAGCCAAGAAGGCTAGGAGCATTGCCACGTTGAATAGCAATGCTGATTCTCTGAGCGAGAAAAGCCCCAGCCCGCTTGTCACGAGAAGCTTGACGCTTTATATCCTATGTATAATATGAGATTAATAAGATGTGTATTGAGTATTTATGTATTGTTATTTTTTTTTTTTTCGTTTCTTGTTTCTATACAATGCACCTACTAATTTTCTCTCCGCACCACTCTAAGGTAGACTGGAAGACAATGACCATGGCATTAAGTCCGCCTTTATACTTTGTGTATATGAAGTTTTAATAAATATATAGGACTTGTAGGCGGTTGAAATCTTTGGACTTTATCAAAGCTATAGAAATCTTACTAACTTGTTTCCTTTGCCATTTTATTTTAGTATCAGAAAATGAAACTTCAATGCGAAGAAGTTCAAGATATGCTCTGCTTAAACCGATGATGGTACACCCCTGGACATAGTTCTGTAGAAAAAATGTAATTTGCCACTACTAACGAATTTTATAGCTCGGTCTGTCTGAGAGGGTATAGCAAAAGTCTGAGACCTTACAATTAACTCCGATTACAATTATATTCGATTGAGTGACAGTAACGGGACCTGCGCAATTAAGGTTAGGGCCCATTTAAGCATTAAGTATTAAGAACTTCTGAGATTTGACATTCAATTTTGTACCGCAAATTCAAACGTCGAGGCTGAGAAGTTATACGTGCTGCTTAAACGATCATCGTTGGCCCCCTGAAGACAAAGTAAAATTATCCTCACCTTTCGCCTATAGAAACGTATTAAATGTATGGAAATGTCATGTATCACGTGCCTGGTTTATATAATTTCCATACATTTAATATCGCTTCTATTAGCGCAAGTGTGAGAGAGCGTTACTTTGTCCTAGAGCTAGACAATCCTGCAGATGGTCATCTCAAGCTACACAACTATTCGTAGTGGATACTTATTTTTAGTTTTGAATTTTTTTTATATCGACTTTTGTGCACTGGAACTGTGTCCATGTGAGTTTATATACATTTTTTATGATGTATATTGTATTACTCAAAGCTGTAAAATTATTATTTTAATAAGAGTATTTACTGAGTTTCTTGCCAGGTTCTTCTCAGTAAAAGCAACCTTCCGAACCTGGCGGTAGCAAGTATAATACTATGTAATCGTGTCTTTCTGACGATTTGAAAGTACTTTGTAAAAAGTCTAATCGAATAAAGATATTTTGAATTGAATTGATATATTCACGTCTTAAACATATTTTCCTTACAGAGTCGAAGTCAAGTCAAACTGAGTACATCCTCTACAACTCTGTCCATAGCGAAATTAGTGTCGCAACTTCTTTTAGCAAGCGTCCACGAAGAAAAAAATAATAGTGTTATAATAATAATACTGGTGATAATTTTATTCACGTTCATAAGTAACCCGAGTCTCAACTGAATAAATTTTATTTATTTCCACACAATCAAAAACATAGGAAATTGCTTTGATTTACAGTGATAAGTCCAATGAAGTTCTTTAAGGTTCGTCGTAAAAAGGTAACAAATACGCCACAGGAAAGTCGTTGCGTTGAATTTTTGTGGGCAATATAACAAGGTATCGAGTGTCACAGACACGAAAGGACCGAATATATGGAGTTATCGAATCGTCCCCGTATTTAAAAGCAAAGAGAAACGACGGATGTGTGTGATATCGGACAACGGAGGCCTAGAGTCGAATTGGTAATTAATTGCTAATAAATACACGATATCAGGTTGTAATGTTAGTAAATTATTTGGTGAAGGAAAGCGTACAAGTCTGTAAATAAACTGCATTTTAGCGTAAATTCAATTTATTCATTAGACAAAATATTCATCGTGCAAATAAAAAAAAAACTAATTAATCATATAAATCACAACAACATCATCATCACATTCCTTGGCTCATTCTAAACATTGTTGGGTTCGGCACTTGATTTAACCCGATGTGGCTGATCACCTAATTTTTATACGAAGCGACTGCCATCTGAACTTCGCAACCAATAATAAGAACCTTTCGAACAATTAATTGTTGTTGTGAATTGTTCATGGGAAGAGCAATGTTCCCAGATTCTCCTGGACGAGGAGTCTCGACTTTCTCCATTCTTCATTTCCATTCCCTTCCCTTCTGACTTAGACCTTTAATGTTACAAGCATTTATATTCGCCTACTGCGTTATTTTTGCTCAATACACTTTTTTTATTTCTTTGATAATTTTAAAAGAAAATATGATGTTAATACTACTCCACGTCATCCAGTGTGCGAACTGGAAACCTCGCGGTGGAGAAGGGCTCGGACCCGCAAGAGCGCTATTGATTTCCATTACACCGCGCGGAGGGAAACTCGCTGATCTTGGGAACGCTGCCTGTGAGCTATTGTCGCACTTCATACCCTACCTTGCAAATTGTTTCTTGAAAATTTAATTACTAACCAAGTACAAGGAATACAATATACATACATACATGGGAGGAGCTCGTGGCACAATTGTTATTGCGCATATCATTCGATTAGCGAAGTTAAGCAACCCAAAGCCTAGCCAGTTCCCTCCATGCCTCGGAGAACACGTTAAGCCGTCGGTCCCTGTTGCCAATTTATCAATCATCTTTGGTAATCGTCACAGGTCAGTCGGAGGCTTAAAATAGTCTGACAACTGGTTTAACCCAGATGACAGATTTTCCTCGTTAAAGGGGTTGCAAAGGTCAGATGGCAGTCGCTTCGTATAAAAATCAGGTGATCAGCCACATCGGGTTGAATCACGTGCCCACCCCAACAATGTATGGGATAAGGCTAGGAAGATGATGATAACATGGGAGAGAAAACATGTAGAAAGCATATTTTGAACAAAACACATTTTTTTATATTTTATACAAAATCTTTGGTTCTGATTAGTATATGCACGGATATTATAAAAGTGATATTTTTGTATTGATTTATAACGAACAATATTTATGAAAAAAGTATATAGCTGGATCTTAAACCGAATAAATATTGTTTGTTTAATAAGTTATTAATTACCTATAGTTAACTATTCGTATAAACAGTGGCCAAAGTATTGGTTTTGACACGTTTGAACGTCATAGCTCGACCTTGCATTTTGCGCTTTTTAGTATGGAGACGTAGAACTTCCTACACTTGCCGCTTGGCGCTTACTTGGCACTGACGTTTCCATACAAAATGTGGAAAATACGCTGGTGATATCGTCAACGTAAAACATGTTAAAATCTACACTTAGGGCTCAGAGCTAAAGTATGTAAATAAATATAATACGCAAAGGTGAAACGTATTAGATATCTATCGAAACCTTCGAAATAAATAGCAAAACATTTCCCTGTAGACAAAAACCTGAAACCTTATTCAATAACATTCATTTTATTCTACAAGGTGACGGTGCGGAATCGGGTCTCAAATGAAATATTCGTTACGAGACGATCGTTCGACTCGATACTTACGATACTATCGATGGAAATGGCCAGTGAATCGAATGAATTCCGTTCTACAAAGACATTACAATAAACAATTGATTCGTTTTTTATATTTTAAACATTCGCTTTGATACTTAAAGCTCTTGTTTTTATTTATTTTTCGTACTTAAAATGTGAAATGAATAACATCGTTTGTCGCCTTAAGTCTTAAGTTAGTATTTAGTTCAAAAGCGTCCAATGAAAAACTAGCAAGGTTAAATTCAGAGCTTTTCTAGCGAAGGAAGTGTATGAAGAGATGTATGAATATAGACGAAACAATAGAATTACATAAAAAAAAGTAAGGATCGTAGCATGGGGCAAAAAATTGTCTCTGTATACCCTATAAGACGAAGGTGTAAAAATATGTATTTATGTTTTGTAACTAGCTGTGGCCTACGGTTTTGCCCGCGTAGACTTAATTTAATGAGGGACTTGCGGAATCCATATGTATTTTTAAATAAAAGTCGCCCATTTTAATCCCTGTAATGTTAGCTATCAGCCCGTTAAAATCGGTCCAACCGTTTAAGTGATTACCCGGAACAAACAGACAGACAGAGAAAAACATTTAAAATTTGGAATTAGAAAAATACACTACCATTTTATTTATCAGTATAGATTTAATATTGAATAAATTCTTGTGGGGGTTAACTGAGCAGTAACCTGACTGCGACCTTATCCGAAAACGAACGATCATTAATTAAAACTTGGTCATGGGTTATGTCAATTTGTAACTATATACATATTTAATTGTGCTGTATTAACAGCATACTATATTGGAGACTAGCTGTGCCCTGCGCTTTAATCTGCGTAGATTTAATATAATTCTCACGGAACTCTTAACTTTCTTTTTATTAAAGTTACTCCTTGTAACATTAACTATCTGCCAGTGAAAGTCTTGTTAAAATCGGTCCAGCCGTTTCAGAGATTGCCCGGAACAAACAGACAGACAGACAGACAGACATACACAGATTTTTTTTTGAAAATTTGTTCTTTTTCGTCAGTACCTACCGTATATATTTTCATATGAATTTAGTGAAAAGCTGTTATTTTGGAATTACAAACAGACACTTCAATTTTATTTATCTATATATATATATAGATGTAGACTAAACATAACGTGACAAAAATAAACAAATATAAAATAAATTCTAAAGAATATGTACAGTGAGGGTTCATTTTTATCTAATCGCCCATCTGAATCTTAAAAAGTACATAGAGAGGGCTAGAGGCTTGCCCTCATAATATAAAGATACGTGCCTTAGAGGGCTATAAAGGGCGATAGGAGGAAGGTTCGGTTATCATCTCCGTATCGCCTCGTCAAAACAACCAGATATATAGGAGCATTATACCGCAAAAGGATTGTGTAACTTATTTATATGATTTTATTTAGAGGAACTCGTGGCACAGTTGCTATTGCGCATATCATTCGATCAGCTAAGTTAAGCAACCCTAAGCCTAGCCAGTAATTGGATGGGTGACCGCCCGAGTTCCCTCCGTGCCTCGGAGAGCACGTTAAGCCGTAGGTCCCGGTTGCCAATTTATCAACTTTGACAATCGTTACAGGTCAGTCGGAGGCCTAAAATAGTCTGACAACTGGTTTAACCTAGATCACAGATTTTCCTCTTTAAAGGGGTTGCGAAGGTCAGATGGGCAGTCGCTTCGTATCAAAAATCAGGTGATCAGCCACATCGGGTTGAATCAAGTGCCGACCCCAACAACCCATACATTGTTGGGGTAGGCACTTGGCCAGGGAGATGATGATTAATATGATTTTATTGTTTGTATTTGAATAGATTATACTTTTCCACTGCTCGAGAAGTAAAATGAGTTTTAGAAAAGAACATCTAAGCACCCTACGTACATACTTGCGAACAGGTGCCGCTTGTGGGGGCTGGTCATCTCAAGCTACACATTTAGATATACGTAGAACTACTAGAATTTTACTTTATGTTAATTTTAATCGCAGATTTTGTGCTTTGGAAATGTGTCCATTGGCTTACATTTCTTAAGTGATTTATTTTGTTTTGAATTTATTTTTTTTTATAATATTTTTGAAAAGTGTAATTATCGAGTTTCTTGCCAGATTCTTCTCAGTAAAAGCAACCTTCCGGATTTGGCGTTAGCATGTATTATCCTGTGTAATTATGTCATTATGACGATCTGAAAGTAGTTTTATAAAAGTCTAATCGAATAAAGATATTTTGAGTTTGACTGTGACCTTATAATTTTTTTTTACAAAAACATTTAAATACAGCCTCTTTACTTCATAAGTATTTACCAAGAGCTGATCAGTAACTCCGAATAATAAAAAAACAATCTTTATCAAAAAACACCCTAAAAATATTTGCTCGGGAACGTAAAACGATTAATATTCGTCATGATTTTGACAAGGCCATACTTCCCATTTCAAGACGAGTAAACATGGTCATACAAAACGCTAATGAACTCTTGAAAATATTTTCTTCACGACTGGCTAAGCGTCTCTACTTCCCTTTAGGGTGGAACCTTATTGCTATGGAATAGATTGTTAGTAAGCCGCAATGAATAGGAATATTATTCATTGCGCTATCTGACGGAACACAAATAAATGAGCCGCAATTACTTCTGGAATAGCTTACATTAAAAAAAAAACAAATTAAAACTCCATTTACTAATAACGATACTAAGCTTCTCCATTTAGATTTGTCCTCAAAATGCCACTGTTTGAACAAAATTATTGTCAAAAGAAAGTTTTTCTAAAACCTAAATATTTTTTTAAAATAAAAATTATGCTAAATCCATTAGGGTAAGCAGAGGTGTTGTAACAACAACATCCTCATTTCACAGAATATGATTGAGTGCTAACGTGATAAAGGGTGAGTCCATCGCCGTCTCAGAAACTATACATATGTCTTTGAATTACATCTGAGCCATATGCAGGTTTCCTCACGATGTTTTCCTTCACCGTGAAGCACGTGGTGTGAAATCGCAGCACATAAGTTTTTAGAAAAACTCATTGGTACAGGCCTCGCTGGGATTCGATTTTGCGTCGCTGGCGTAGCAGGCGACTGCTCAAACCTCATGGTCACCACGGGTCATTTATTAAAATATATCATATAGTTGGATGAAATTTTAATGTAGTAACAAGCAATAGAAAAAGTTAAGCAATAACATTAGGTCGAAAGTATCAAACGCGCCAAGCCACAGCTTTATAATGACATACATTTCAGAAAAACCGCGACAAAATCCACGCGATCCCATCATATATTCAGTCGAGTCGCGAATATTTCCAATTCTACGTAGTCATCGTAAGCGCGCACATAAACACTTTTGTGTGAATTCATCCTGATCAAACGGCTGGTAATAAAGATGGATTAATGGCGTCTTTGCTCCGAACATTGCCGAAAATACACGATGTGGACTCGGGAAATTGGTGAATGTAATTGTTGGCTTCGGCATTTTTATAGGTTACTTTTTTATCTTAGCTGTCAACATTCAATGTGTAATTCCTTTTGATGAATGAATGTTTCAAAGTGAATATTATTGCCACAATAAATGTTTCACCTCTTATAATATCTTTTTTTTTAAGTGTTGCATATATTTGCTCTCGCCTGTAGTGCCTGAAGTGGGTAGGTATATTTAGAAAACGGCCACTTTCTTCAGCTATGTTTAAGTCCCATGTAATAAGGGCCAATCCAGACTACGGGTTGCTACTGGGAATTTACAGATGGCAAATCTCAATATAATTTATTATACAATTATACATACTGAATCGGCGAAACTGCTTAGATCTAATTAGTAACAACAATGGAGGCAATAAAAACTTTATCCATCAAAGCAATATAACAATATAAAAATATATGAAACTATAATAATTAACAACAATAATTTATAAATATAATCTAATAACTAAAAACCTTAAAAATATATAATCGTATAACTAAAATATATTATTAAAAGAAGTCCCTGTACCTACTTATATCGGACCCTCAGAACGATAAGGGCTCGATTAAATTTATTTTCAAATTTTTTTTTAAATTTTCCCAGTTTTGAATTCAATTTATTTTACATTTTTAAAGAATAGTTTAGGTTAGTTCTCAATAATACACATACATTTTGAGGTTTGTATCTTAACATAATAATTTTCACAAAGTTTTGAGTTGAGCCCCTCTCGTTCTTAGGGTCCGATATATATATAATATAAAATTGTAAAATAAATATGCCCACGACATCCCAGAATGAACCCCAAAACCGTAGGCAGAGGTGTTGTAACAACAACACCCACATTTCACCGAATATGATTAAGTGCCAACGTCACAGAGGCTGAACCCATCGCCGTCCCAGGCACTACACATTACTTCTCAGACATATGCACGTTTCCTCAAGACGTTTATCTTCACCGTAAAACACGTGGTGTGAAATAACTCCACATACGTTTTTAGAAAATCACATTGTTACAAGCCCCGCTGGGATTCAAGCATGCGTAGCAGGCGACTGTTCAAACCCCGAGGCCACCACGGCTTTTGTTTACAATATTTTAATAAAAATAAATATTTGTAGTTACACATTTTATACACAGTGTACTAACTGTGCGCGACTGTTCAAAGAATTCCTTTAATCCTATACAACGTTGTAAAACAATTATCCATTAAGCACATGAAGTATTCAGGCTGTAGTTTTTGCGTTCACTTGAAACGTTTTGATGCGATCTCTCGGGCCCTGATTTATTCCGTTACAGCTAAGTGTACTCTCTCATGACAACACAGAGATTTATGGCAAAATTTTTTCTACTAAAGGTGAAATGTGTATGCGTTTATCTTGAAACATCAAGGCTCTGGTGTATGGCAATATTGCCAGCTTGTTTATTTGAACGTGTTATTTTTTGTTTCATAGAGTTCGATTTTTTACACACAGTGTTGTAAATGGAACGCAAATGTAGCCTTCTGTTTTTTTGCTCTCTCTCTCGCTCTCTCTCTGACATGGCCGTCCCGGTAACGTGTTCTGTTAATTCAGTTTTAGTAAAATAAACTCGTGAGCCATGAGAGCCGTGGTGGCCTTGAGGTTTGTGCAGTCGCCTGCTACGCAAGCGACGCGAGATCGAATCCCAGCGGGGCCTGTACCAATGAGTTTTTCTAAAGACTTATGTACAGTGATTTCACACCACATGCTTTACGGTGAAGGAAAACATAGTGAGGAAACCTGCATATTTCTGAGAAGTAATTCAATGACGTATGTAAAGTGTCTGAGACGGCGATGGACTCACTATCTGTCACGTTGGCACTTCTCGGTGAAAAGTGGGTGTTGTGATTACAACACATCTGCCTACCCCTTCAGGGAATACAGGCGTGAGCATATGTATGTAAACTCATTATATTTAAGAAATATAATCTCTGAACATTTTAATTAACCGGCTTAACCCAACATATAAAGAATCAAAATAATTGTTACATATTATTGTACATACATACATATTATTGTAGTGGACAAATAAGCATAATGCCTGATTATACTTAATGGCGTAAAATAGTTACTTATGGGTAACGCTTACTTTATTCCATGACTTCGCTTACGTAGGGTGATATATCTATATATAAATATATAGAAGAAAGTCCTGTTAGTTACACTATTTATAACTCATGAACGGCTGAACCGATTTGGCTGAAAATTGGTGCGGAGTTAACTTAGAACTAGGAGTAGGACATAGGATACTATATTCCAATCTGTATGTATAGGAAAATTTATACATACAGATAAATAAAAATTAAGTGTCTGTTTGTAATTTGTAACATTTTCTCTGCCTGTCTGTTTGCTCCGGTTTAACTCTGAAACGTCTGGACCGATTTCCACGGGACACAAGGAGTAACATAGGATATTTATTTAGGTTAGGGTTCCGTGAAAAATTCACCCACTAAATTAAGTCTATGCGGGTGAAACCGCGGGGCATAGCTAGTAGTATATAATTTTCCAAATCGGACCAGTAGTTCATGAGATTAGCGCGATTAAGCAATCAAACAAACGAACTCTGTATATATTACTATAAACTACATGCTATCGTGGCTGAATAACATTAATTTCAATATATTTTCACAGCAGATCGAGCTAAGTGAATTCTAAAACCTTTAACCTTTAACAAAGCTTTTTTTAAATTTGCAATAAGAATATGGCACGTTTTAATAACCCTGTAAATGACACTCAATCAGACCAAGTGTTTTTATAAAGGTTCCATCTTTCATTTCGAGACACAGTGTCCTAAAAAAAGAAAATAATAATTTCTCACGACGAAATCTGTCGATATTCCAAGAAAAGATTCAAATTATTATTCCACCTTTGTTTGTCGTCATCAAAAGAAAATTTCGTAGATATTTTTTAAAATCCATTTCGGAGTTATTCACTCGAAATGCCTCGGGCGTTTTTTTATATCCATATTCACCGTCTTATAGATTGGCGAGAGTTACGAAAACTAACACACGGCTGGCTAGAATGAACAGCAAATTGTAATATATAAATAAAATAATGGATTGAGTATATACGCAAAGTGCCGCACGATTAAGATATTACATCAGATAGATATTTCACAATGTTGACCAAGTGGCTTTGGCAGTCGCCTGTAACACAAACAACACGAGTTCTAATATCACCGTTTTTTACCAATGAGTTTTTTACACACATCACGAGAATTTTGAAGTGACGTCAGCACATAATCATCCATGAAAAAGGGGTGTTGTGACACCTCAACCCCTTGAGGACTCATCTGGAAAATATTGAAGATATTCAAAATGTTGGATGCCCTTCACGCAGCAACGAATTCACATGTATTTTCCCAAAAAAATATTTATTTATTAATAATGCATTAATCATCACGGCTGAATGCCAATTAAACCAATTAAAATTAATATAATTATTAATATATACAATAAACACTTTCATACGCTATGGAAAACCTGAGCAAGAATAGGATGACGCTTCTAGTATATGTATTAACTCTCATTTGAGTCTAATTAAAAAGACAAGATTATATTGATAGTACACCTACTTTACGCAATATCGTTTTAAATCAAAATAAAACGAACAGAGCCGTGGTGGCCAAGTGATGCAAGTTCGAATCCCAGCGGGGCCTATACCAATGAGCTTTTCTAAAGATTATGTGCAGTGATTTCACACCTTTACGGTGAAGGAAAACATCGCGAGGAAGCCTGCATATGTCTGAGAAGCAATACAAAGACGTATATGTCACGTTGGAACTATTGACCCCTTCAGGGACCTTTCTGGGATGGCGTGAGCATATTTATTTTTTTGTAATTATCGATTCAAATCAATAAAGAGTGTTTAAAAGTGTTCCAAGTATTTGCGCAGTATGTAAGACGCCAAATTCAATAGCACAGGGTGGGTGTGCCGTGTGACCGTTTTATTCCACTATTCCAAAGGGGTACCAATTCGCCACTCCGGTCGACATAGAAGGGGAAGCTCCCAGATGTCACCCGAACAAATTATTTACTACCCTCCTTTTGTAAGAGGCCTGCATCTCCATACGTGTTATTGTGAACCGATGTCGCCTGAATTCGGCGAGGTTATACCTGGGCAATTTATCTTGATTTTTTCGCTAGAGAAATTGGTATCGAATTTGGTTAGCGTTGTGTTACCTTGTTATTTTTAGGGATTTATGGGATTATTCGAGGGACGATTTTTTACGATTTGAAATTGATTAATACGTGTTTAATTCATTCGAATTTTACGAAGCGGTTTAGCAATTTATATCATTTCTGACCCAACTTCTTTTTTGTGTGAATATAATCTGAGCAACAAATAAAATAGCAACATACAATTTCCTCTTAACCATAAAACAGCTGGCTTTGGCTTGTAAAACCAAAATACGCACAACTCTAATTACAAAAACAAAATGTAAGTTTAAAATGCTCCCATTTCAATTAGGAGCGACCATAATTCTCTTAACCGCGACATTCGAGGAAAAAACATATATAGAAGCGAAATAAAGAGGCATACAGTGGAATTAAAACTCCGTATAAATTTTACCAATAACACATGTGTACGGTCGCCGGAACAAACGAACGTCATAAAAAACTCGCCGCCATATGCTGCTGGAATGCATTGGCCGGCGTGCTGTTAGTTCTAATAATACGATAGAATATACACTTTTAAGCTCGTCTCACACAAATACACGTAGGTACATTTTCTTTTAAGCTAAACGTACAGGCGCCGTTACGAGCTATGAGCGCTGACCTTGATGTAATTTTATGCAAGCGTAATTATGCCTAATATTTTTAAGGAAAACATCCTGAAGAAAACTGCATAATATATTCGAGAAGATATTTAAAGACGTATGCATAGTGCCTGAGGCGGCGATGGACTCACCTTCTGTGGTTTTCTGATTCTTTTCAGATGGTTAGTATCCGAACCGCTGGTAAGTTTTCAACGTTCCAAAGTGCCTTACAAGGGGCCCAAATTAATTAATTATTTACGATGGCACCTCTGCCTACCCCAGAAGGGGTCGGCTTATGTTATTTATATATCTATATAATAATTGCATTATTTCAATACAATTCACTCGGTAAAGAATTTTTTATTACATAAGTTTTATGTATAGTACATTTCAACAATGCTTTATTAGGCAACATAAAATTCAAATCACCCAAAACTGCAACACAATCCGCCCAACTTTAACCACAATAAACCATGAAGACGTTGACAAAACACCGATTTACATTTCACAAGAATGCCGTGACGAATGCACGACTCACTATTTTGTACTAAAAAGTACGATAACAATAGTCCGCGAAGAAATTCCAAACATTAAACTCCCATCAGCGTAGCATGCAAACGGGAAAATAAACTAGCATTAAGCCATATATTTGTTTTCCATTAATCCTCTGGTTCACGAGTGTAAAGTAAACATGATCTGTCTGCAGTAACGAAACTTCTGTCTTCGTCTAATGTAATGCTTTAGAGCAGGTAAGCGATGGATATGATGATGCATATTTAAGTATCGTTATATCAATCTAATACTTACCTGCATGCTAATACAATTTGTCACTATTGTGAATATTCGCACTTTACATTAAATTTGATTTTTGTATGGTGTACCTACTTGCATCCATTGCGAGGTACTGAATATTTTTAATATTGTAATGATGAAGTACATAATGCCTGGCTGAGTTTCTTGCCGGTTCTTCTCATAAGGCTAGTATCGAACCGGTGGTAAATTTTCGACATTCATAAGTGCCTTACTGAACTGAATAAATATTCGTAATTTTCATGTTCATCACCTAATTCTACGCACTTTGCAGTCTTTGAAACAATAATGACATTTACCGTGAGATATCAGGGTCCTTATAATTGCAATGTCCTTATAATTGATTACTTCTTATTCATATCTTCTCGCCTTCAAGAAGGGTCACAAAAGGAGTAGGCACAGGTGTTACAACACTCACCTATCATACATATGCTCACGCCTGTATGCCCCGAAATCCTGGATCCTAACTGATTATTCTAAATAACTGCAACATTATTTTCAACAACACCCACTTTTCACCCAAGTTATTATGGCCTGTCGTCAGTTCTCAGAGACATAAAACCTCATTTAGTAAATTGAGTGTCTTCCCAGGCTTATTCAAAAATATTTTCTTTAACTAAAAGCTTGTAGTGATAGAAAAAATATTCTTTATTTCTTTCACTTAAAATAAATAAATATGCTCACGCCAGCCCATTAGGGTCACATTTCACCGAAAATGATTAAGTACCAACGTGATAGAGGGTGAGTCCATCGCCGTCTTAGGCATTATACATCTTTGAATTACTTCTCAGACATATGCAGGTTTCCTCACGATGTTTTCCTTCACCGTAAAGCACGTGATGTGACATAACTGCACGTTTTTAGAAAAACTCATTGGTACAGGCCCGCTGGGATTCGAACTTGCGTCGTTTGCGTAGCAGGCGACTGCTCAAACCTCAAGGCCACCACGGTCCTCGGCACAGCGCTTAAAAAACTCTGTAAAATATTCTGACATATAAATGCGAATTTCAATTTGTTTGACCTCAACCGATCATTTTAAAATAGTCATCACAAGTTAGGATTTTATCCCCACGCGGCAGAAGAAGTCTGGTGTATTTATCCAAAAGTATACTACCTACAGTAATTTTGTACTCAACACACGTAATATTAATTATAATGTTATCTTTATTTGAGGCAGGTCCGGTCCGACATTTGGTTAAATTGTCACCGTTGTTTGTGAGCGACTGCGTTTTATTGCGCTGCTGGATATAAACATGGTTCTATTTTTATATCATCATTTTTAAAAACAAATACCAAAATGAGACGTGTATTAAGTATATTATGGCAGGTAATAAGTCTTTGTTAGTAAAAGTATCATTCATTTAATAGACATTCTATTTGTGAGTGACTTACAGTCCTGCTCCGCAAATATAACTTTAATGAATGAATAATAACTTCTACCAAAATATTCCGTGCTTGAGTACTCTTTAGATATTTTTTTTTTGTTTTTTATCATCATACTAATGACACAACACGGGAGTCCAAAGTCCATGTGTATTTTATGGATGAAACCTTAATACAATTTTCTAATAAACCTCTTTGAATGGTAATCTCTTATGGGTAGGTCACGAATACTTCTTAAAATCACCTTTTCATAGCTTTCACTGTTAATGGTGTCATTTAGATCCACCTCTATTAACACTCTGACTAAATTGAGTTCGAGTAACACAATACACTCTATTAACTCTCCTATTACATTTTATGTGTCAAGGTCAAGTGTTAGAGAAACCCAATCAAAATTATGAATAGTGTAACTAATCAATTTCCGAACAATCAACTCCCGAATCGGATAGTATTGAAAAGCGGAACCAAACATGAATACCCTCACAAAATCGAATATTTCTACGTACATGCCAAACTGATATATCCTGGCATATGTTTGCACCTTCATAGCATTGTTTTAGGGTTGAAATTTATGCGACGGACATTTCAAACAGAACTGGTTTTGGAAGTTGACAATGGTGGGAGCCGCCAAAATGTTTTGAACAAATATTCATTGGATGCAAATCCACCCCAGTCGGGATTAGAAAGGCTATATAGAGTATAGGTAGATGGCGATAGGCTTCATTTATTTGAAAACGTTGGACACACCAAATGGCTATTGATTTTGTTCGGTAAAGTTAATCGGAGAGCGATCGGAGTACAACAGAGCGTGTTCTAATTGTTAGTGATGTGAAATCAGAGATACAAGTATCAGAATCCCTATTAAATAAAAATTATTAACTCAGAGCTGTGGTGGCCTTGAGGTTTGAGCAATCACCTGCTACGCAAGCAACGCAAGTTCGAATCCCAGCGGGGCCTGTACCAATGAGTTTTTCTAAAAAACTTATGGACAGTGATTTCACATCACGTGCTTTACGGTAAAGGAAAACATCGTGAGCACACCTGCATATTTCTGAGAAGTAATTCAATGACGCATGTAAAGTGTCTGAGACGGCGATGGACTCACCATCTGCCACGTTGGCACTTAATCATCTTCGGTGAAAAGTGGGTGTTGTGATTACAACACCTCTGCCTACCCCTTTGGGGAATACAGGCGTGAGCATATGTATGTATGTTATTAATTCAGAAAAAGTTCAGCTGGCTGTCATGCACATTAACAAAATATTACTACAGGAATATAGAATTTCAATTGTGAGCAACATCGATAAAAAATATACTAAAAAAATTACTATGAAAAGTGTATATTTTACTAACAAACTCACTACTTACTCTTTGTTACACATTATAAAGGGATCAATGTGAGGCTTGGTATGTGGCAAGACCATCTATTCTATAAACATCTGTACTATATACATATAAATGAAATCGAAGTGTCTATATGTAATTCGAAAATTACAGCTTTTCTCTACATAATATGGAAGTACATAAGGTACTGATATTAAAAAAACAATTTAAAAAAAATCTCAGTCCGTCTGTCTGTCTGCTCAAACGGCTGAACCGATTTTAACGGGACTTTCACTGGCAGGTAGCAAATTTTACAAGGAGTAAATTAAGCTACTATTAATTTAAAAATATTAGGGTTTCGCGGGCTACCTATAAAATCTACGCGGGTGAAACCGCGGGGCACAGCTAGTTGTTTTATAAAGCAATGACAGCAAAAGATACGATTCATGCACCGCCTACTTTTATTTCGCACGCGACATGCTAAATGTTTATTCATTAAAAGCAGCGCATTATGAAATAAATACATCAAAACAGCAGCGCTACAATGGAGCGCTACAGACGCTATATATTCACCCCGACACCCCTTTATCGCAATATAATAACATAGCCGAAGGACAGCTTCCTATATTAGACGAGAATCATCAAACATATTTAAGAAACCTTAACCTTAACCAAATAACCACAGCGCTGTAATGATTTTTTTTGTCTCTCACTATGCTATTATTCCATTATTTATTTATTTATGTATATAAAAAAAAATGCTGTTCGTTAGTCTCGCTACAACTCGAGAATGGCTGGACGGATTCTGAAAATGTTGACGTTGAAATATTCGTGAAAGTACAGGGAAGGTTTAAACGGCGAGTTAATAAAAGAAAATGTGATACGAAGTTCATTGAGTCTACTAGTAATACATAAAGATAGATATTCTGGTATTATATACATTAATAACCTGTAATAGTCGCTTATCATTAGGCGGACTCTACGCGAGTTAGGCACCGTTATAGTACATGTACCTTCAAACGACACGAAGATTTAAGATGCGTATGTATGTATGTGAGCTGACATTCTATTAGGGTTTTATTTTGTGCCTTTATGCAAGGCACGGCTAAGGGCAGTATAATTAACATTTTTATATTGTCATTTGCATATTGCGGTGATAGAGCAATGAATTAAAATTTATTAAAGGTTGTGGTGTACTTGAGTGATCAAATGGGTTACTTGAGCATAACAAGTTTATACAACAATCATATTATCAGAGTTGACATAAAAAAAAATAGAACAGCCTCCGAACGGAATCCTTTGATCAAAAAAAATAACTATTATTATTCTGAGACATTGGTGCTTTTGAGGTCATATGTTTTTAAAGCTCTAGTACTATTGTTCTAGCTATCATTCACTCTAATGCTAGTTTCCGAACCGGTGGTAAATTCTTCGACATTCATAAGTGCCTTACCAGGACCTAAACTGAATAAATCATTTTCACTCTTAATTACCCGCTGAGCAAAGGAACTAAGTCCCAGTCCCCACGCGATTTTATTGGACTGTGTACAACGTCACAATTCTCTGACGTCAGGCATGTTTTGGTATTTTTCATCCACGTGTAAAAAAAATATGCATTTAGACCTTTTGGAGACTTACAAAACACCACAAGTGACAAAAGATCCTAACTTAATTAAAGGGCTCAAGCAATAAAATTACCGACAGATTTATCTTTCCTACTCCCCAGTAAGTTAGAATCCTTACACCCTTCAACAATGGGCAAGATATCTGAGCTCATAAACAAAGCAATGAAAAGAACTCAAGGTAGGTAATAAAAGCAAAATAACATGATTAAATCCACTTCATCAAAGGTTGCAGTGTAATCATCTTGAACAGTGCGGTGTTGCAAGTATCTGTATGCTAGTTGCCGCTTACTATCAGCCGCGTTATTCTGTAAGGTTTCTCATCGACGAACTCGATGCGAGCGTCGGTTTTTTTAATAGGAATTTGATATAAAATAAAATGAGTATCGGCTTTAAACATCATTTCGTCTATGAATGTGTCGTGGTGGCCTTGGGGTTTGAGCAATTGCTTGCTACGCAAGTTCGAGATTCGAACTTGAAAATTCCAAAATTCTAAGTTTTATGTGCAGTGATTTCACACCACGTGCTTTACGGTGAAGGAAAACATAGTGAGGAAACCTGCATATGTTTGAGAAGTAATTTAATGACGTATGTATAACGCCTGATACGGCGATGGACTCACTCTCTATCATGATGGTACTGAATCATATTCGGTGAAATGTGAGTGTTGTTAACAATAACACCTCTGGTAAGCAGAGGATCCTTCGGGGACCCTCCAGGGACCCTTCTGGGATGGCATGAGCATATTTATTTTTATTTTTACTATTATCATTTTGTTTACCCAGGAACCATCCCACAACGTTGTTTAGGACGATGTTCATCACGTTACCACTCAACAGCTTTCAGTAAAACAGACGAGCTCTTCATCATAATTATTAGTAGTTGTAATTGTTAAGTTAATACCGAGTAGTTGTCCCGCTGGATTTATAGCGGCCACTAAATTTGTCGTGGCACATGATGAATAGTTCAAATTAAATGGCGACCCATCTCGGGCCCGGCGAACATTGATGGGTTGGTTATGCTTGTGGTTACAGTAAGCTGGGAACTTACAGGCTGTTACTGAATATCTGCTATATTACAAGTGCCTACACGAGTTATGATCGGTCTCAGGTCAGCGAAAAACGTGGGGATAACTGCGCATGTATTTTATTCGCGTCGTGACATACATAATCACGAAATAACGACTGCGCCTAATTATGTGTTATTACTGTGCCTGAAATTCGTATAACTTCTTTGTAAAACCGAGCTATTGTTCGTATTTACCTTTAGATTGTATCCAGTACTTGTTTAATTAAGTGGAAATTACTAAAACAATACCCTTTAACCCCTACTTAATCGTAGAATTAAAACGAGAAGGGTGTCTGAAATTAATATTCAAGTATGTATGTGGCGAGCCTAAGCTCATTTCAAATGTATAATTTACAAGGAATACATAAATTATTGGCTGAGCCCGGCGAAGGTTGTACAGCCATATGTTTTTATGTGTGGATCACCCGTATCATTTAGGGGTATGAAGAATAGATGTTGGCCAATTTTCAGACCTACGCGATAGGCACACAAATTTGGACCGATATGTAGTCCAGCCGATTCCGTGGAGTTTGGTAACAGACACGAGAATTTTATACATTACATTTTATTTATTGCACTATACATGAAAGTGTGTATTGCAAAATAGATTTTTACTCGTATGCTTAGAGTGAAGTAGAATTGAGTCTCTATAGTGAAGGTCACTGGACAGTTATGAATGAGCGGTGGTGGCTTTGGGGTTTGAGCAGTCGCCTGCAACGCAAACGAGGCCCCCAGCGGGGTCTGTACCAATGAGTTTTCCATAAAAGTTATGTGCAGTGATTTCACACCACGTTGTTTACGGTGGAGGAAAACATCGCGAGGAAACCTGAAAAGTAATTCAAAGACGTAAGTATAGTGCCTGAGTCGGCGATAAACTCACCATCTGTCACGTTGGCACCTAATCATATTCGGTTAAAAGTGGATGATGTTATTAAAACACCTCTACCTAACCCTTCGGGGAATACAGGTGTGAGAATATATATGTAGATTTTTACTCGTAAGTTTAGAGTGAAGTAGAATTTGTCTCCATACTGATGGACTGGACATTGTGATAATTTGAATGTAGATATGGAATTGAAATCATTATTCAAACAGCAACCAGTAAGAGTCGTAAGCATTTCACTTCTGACCACCCAACTACCAAACTGATTTACATCTGACACTCGACATAAAACATGTTTTCGAACCTGTTCCGTGGAAACTGCGGGTCAACACGCCCCCCGGGGCCACGGACAATTTGCGAACGTCCCGGTCCGGTCAGATTTTTGCACCGAGTGGAATAAATGACCGTACAGATAAATAACCGGACGGGTCCCGAAACGAATGTCTCGTAAACCTCACACATTCAATTACGCGCATGCGGTTTTTCCGTGTCGTAATTGTGAACAGTTCCATTTTATACGCAGACAGGGGTGTAGGCCTGCTTATGATAAATGGTTTAGGATCTGAGATATTGTGTATAATAAGTCATGTAAGTAACATCTAAATAATTTCACAACGCCAGCTGGCCTTTTCTGATAAAGTGAATGTGGAACTTGCTAGAAGTCAATTTTGGAAATCTTACTATAGAGTGATATAAACACCATGACGTGCAATCTCTTGCTATAAATTAGCATTGAATATAATGCAATATTCATTTATACTCAAGCTTTATTAGCAATTTTTTTCAATGAATAAAAGTATACAGACTTTTTTTAAATTTTCTATTCTCATTTATTTCACTTCAATTCAAAGTCTGATGTTTTCAGTCTTAAAACCTCAGTTAAAATGAGCTAGGTACTTCACATACTTATAGTTAGAATCTTATACCTTTAAACGGGCAATTTTTGTATATATATATATATATATATATAATTTTGTATATGTATATATATAATCTGAATATCGGAAACGGCTCCAACGATTTCCATGAAATTTCGTGTGTAGGGCGTTTCAGTGGCATATAATAGATCTAGCTAGGTTTCAATTTTTCATATATGAAAAAACGTCATTGAAGCATTATGACGCATGCCAAAGGTCAAGATGCAATAAACTCAGCACGATTCGTCGTCCGCACTTCACTAGTTTATCGCGACCATAAAGATTGGATATCGAGTGCTCTTATCGGCATTGGGGTGACGTCAGTCATCTGATGGCAACATTGATATACATGAACACAGTTTAAATATTACCATTACAAGCAGTAAGGAAACTAAGAACATATCGTTCGACATGACACACACACAGACGCGCGCTTCTACGGAAAAATAAGCAGAGTGCCTAGTGCGAGTTTTTTTTAAATCGCCGTCACAAGTCATCGCGTTGACGTAAACGCAGATTTGTATGGGCTCACAATAGTGTCATCTTTAGGCCGACAGACGGCGCTGTTTCGATCCTATTCAAATCTACGTTTATATGAGGGTGGCGGTGAAAAACTCGCACAAGGCCCTCTCAAAATAAGATTCACGTCGTAGCCGATCGCGTATATGAGATTTGTGTATTTTACCGATATTTTTTAAAACTTCAAAACGACAAAGCTACATTATTTTGACAGTAAGTAAAAGCAAGTAAATTTATAAATATTTAAGATTGAAAACTCACACTTAATGGAACTAACAATATTATTTACAAAAATAGGCCTGAATTCCTTACTGTTTAAAGCATAAAAAAATATACTTTTATACTGTGACAGTAGTATGTCCAGACCAAAAGTGATTAAAGAACTCAAATGTTCCAAAACTGCACGCTTTCTGTTTGAGCTCTTGCAGACTGTGGAACTAGCAGCTTTTCATAGAGTTTATATACAGTTGCACAGAAAACTTTAATAGCGCGATGTAGGCTAGGCCGCACCTTGTGTTATCTCGATTAGCGCCATCTGTTGTTCATGTCGTGCAAGTCGTATTCACGAATGGTTTTCTCTAAGAAAGATTGTATTGGTGTAGGATTGGACATATATATAAAAACAAACTAGTGGCACAGTTTGTGTTTATAACATTATGAAATTGAGGATATGAACATATTTTGCTTAGCTGAATTTTACGTTTCTTTTACAAAATATAAATACAATTGTCTCTATTTATAATACCAAAATAACAGCTATGCATATGAAATATTTGTTGAAACGCAGACCAAAGCTAGTGAAGAATAATTAAAAATCCCTTGTGAAAATATCTCTTAGTCAACTCTTTGCGGGTAGAATACAATGAGTTTGGGTGCGGATATTTCGTATATGACCTTTTTAACCGAAAATTCCGTTGTAAATCTTTACGCGCGGGGTGTCGGTTAGGGTACCGATGTAGGTCTGCTTTGCTGTGCGTCTGAATGATATATGTATATGCGGCTTTAGGGTGATGTCGGTGTAAGGGTTGAACAGCCCTAGTTAATACGTATGCATTAAACTTAATGTAGAAACCACAACCCTATTTGAATATACATGAAAACGCACCTAAGGTGTGCATTCTTATATCCCCTTTACGCCAGGGTCCCTGACAGGAAAGTTGTAGGTATAACGATTTGCCTCTCTTTCAAAACTTTATGTTTCTAGCCAATATATACATACAAAAAATAAAATTGGGTTGAGTTTGCGACCGCTTTCGTAATCTATACTCGCTAGCGTCATTCGCAATATTTGTATGAGATATTTTAGTTCTTCACGTCACCGCTGGGAGTCGCTGCACAATTTCTCATACTAATATTCGGCGGAGACGCTAGCGAGTATAGATTACGAAAACGGTGGCATACCCGTGATAGGGATACTGGCAAACATAGTAACTAGTATCAGTAGTCCGGCTATTAGTCCGACGGTACGTTGTAATGAGACTTATAATAATAAAACAGAACAATGCACTTTAATTTGATTAGATTATAATCTTCTTCTTCAAGTGCCTCTCCAATTAATGAAGGTTGGCAACCAGCTCTGTATATTTTCTGCAATCCCTTGCGAGGTGGAACAACTCCACAGCGCTCTTGATGCCGGTCCATTCGCGAATGTTCCTCAGCCAGAACTTCTTTCGGCGGCCAAGTCCTTGTCTTCCAACTATTTTGCCCATCATGATGAGTTGGAGCAGCTCGTATCTCTCGTGACTAAAGACGTGTCCGAGATAAGGAACCTTTCTCTGCTTGATGTTCTGCATACATTTGTGTTCTTGACCGACTTTTTGACTCTCCGTCGTAGATTATGATAAAAATATGTTGTCCTAAATCAAACAAATAACAACTTTGGGTCTACAGACAGATTTAACATTTTTATTTTTTACTATGATACAACTTCTGCATAATTATATTGTAAAGTGGCTATAAGTTAACCTGCGAAGGCGTTCCATATCCGTTTCAGACCAGTATTTTCCGGTTAAAAAGTCCGGACACAGTGACGCGGTTACACCCACAATTTCCGTAACGTTTCCGTCCTTTCTCCGTACCTTCCGGAACGCGAGATGAGGTCATTTTAGACTTTGCTTTCCATTTAAATATGAAGACCTTTGTTTGGTGTGAATTTTGAAGTGTTTGGATATGTACCATTTTTAATATAAGCTCTGTGTTGTTAGTTTCGATGTATATATAACCATAAATTGAGTACATAATGGGAGTTTTAAAATATCCATTCCACTGAAACGATACTATATTAATATGATTAGGGTAAATTATGGTATACCATGCTATACCTTATTAAGACAAAGGTATATTGTGGTACATCATGGTACATTAATGTCTTATACAGCGCGTCGACTTGAGTTTGATCAAAATCAATAATATCTTTATTTGATTAAGTCAATTTAATTAATTATTAGTATAATCTAATATCTAACTTTCATTTAATTACACTTTTTACAAAGTACTTTCAAAACGTCAGAGGGACATAATAAAGTACATTGTACAGTATTGTAAATGTTACCACCGGGTTTGGAAGGTTACTTTTAATATATTTAATTAAAATTAATTATTTTTCATAAACATAGTCTAAATCGCTCACAGCTAATCGTATACACCGTCGAAGACTGTTATTTATACGTAGTATTATAATGCATATAAGGAATGCCTATCGACAGTTAGGCACGGTTCACACTATCGATTGAATTCACGCGCTCGTCACTTGCATAGTTACGCTAAATATTCTCAATTGTACGGGTTTGTGGCATGTATAACGTATACATTTCACCGCCACACTTTGTGATGGCACGTCACGTATATATACAACAAGTATTGAGCACGCGGCTTTATAAATGACGTGATTAAATTGTGTGGTCATGAGGAATTACGAGGGTACCGCTGCAGTAGTATGTATATACTAGCATAAGTGCTACTACGATAGAAGCTAAATCTTTTCTACAACATGTGTCACTTTCATCGTAGACTAGCGGACGTCTCGCGGTTTCACCCGCGTAGTTCCCGTTCCCGCGGGGAACTCGAATAAAATATATCATCAAAGTCAAAGTCAAAGTCAAAAATATCTTTATTCGATTAGACTTTTTACAAAGCACTTTCAAATCGTCAGAATGACATAATTTACAAGATTATTATACATGCTACCGCCAGGTTCGGAAGGTTGCTTTTTCTGAGAAGAACCTGGAAGGAAACTCAAAATAAATCGCTTAAAAAACATAAGCTCATGGACACAGTTCGAATGCATAGCATCAGCCTATGTTATGCGCTGATGATATAGATATCCATTGCTGAAAGAAATTTCAAGATCGGTCCTGAACTTTTTGAGCCAATTACTTACATATAAATTTATCTTCTTTATTATATTAGTATAGGTAATGCTATGTACCTTTGAACCTACTATATATTTATTTTATTTCAATAGAATTCCTAGTTTATTTTCACAGTTAAGTATTTGTGGTTTGTCGATATTATAAGAGTTAGGAAAGAGCCTTGGTAACCCAACTTACCGAGGGAACACAACTCTACTCAGTGATTTGGTACATTCTTTAGGCGCGATCTTTTGTAAGGTGGAACTACAACCCGTATTTTGGGAAATCGCATTATGTCTTAAATGTCACAAAAAATTTACAAAAGCTTATTAAAATATTTTAACAACAACAGAATATTACGTAGAATTCTCTTCATACCAGTTTATCGTCGTTACAAAGGCGAAATGGGCAATTCCACTCGACAAGCGCTGCTTAGTTAAAAGGCCTCTCAGGTCTTTGAATTCTCAGACGTATGCAGGCTTCGCCGGAGCGTATACCTTAGCGTAGAACATAATAACAACAAATTCACGTGCATCTAAACGCCTCGGCGGGCTCTCAAGGCGCAGCTGCCTAGACTCAAGATGTCGTTCTCTTTCCAAGCCGCTAAAAAGCGCATAAACCGGCTATGGCCGGGTGTAAGGATTGCTGTTAAGGTGTAAGAGACAAGCGGTCAAATAGCAAAGAACTCTTGGTATAATTAAGACTGATTATTTCAATAATTTACATACATACGTCCACGTCTGTACCCCACGGTGGTAACCACCGTTTGCCACATGCTACGACATTGTTTTCAAAAAAAGCATTTTATTAAATTAATTTTTAAAAAAAAGAGAGCTGTGGTGACCTTGAGGTTTGAGCAGTCAGTTTGGGCCTGTACCAATGAGTTTTTCTAAAAAATTTATTTACAGTGATTTCACACCACGTGCTTCGGTGAAGGAAAACATCGTGAGGAAACCTGCATATTTCTGAGAAGTAATTCAATGACGTATGTAAAGTGTCTGTGTTAATCATCTTCGGTGAAAAGTGGGTGTTTTGATTACAACACCTCTGTCTACCCCGTCGGGGAATACAGGTGTGAGCATATGTATGTATGTATGAAATAAATAATACATTGTCATGTATCCTTTAGTTTATGCTTAACAATATTTTCGCTGTTTAAACATCGACTTATCCTACCTATTTGATTCGAACCATTATGGCATTGTTACGAAGGGGCTAACGAAGGAGAGACAGATCCCAAGATTTTCTCAATTAACGTCAAATTTAGTTCTGAACCCCCAACCCAACAGGTATTTAAACGTCCAATCGACCTAAAATTGTTGGACGAAATATTTAATTTACATTAATCTCACGCTGTATTCGATTGATAAAACCATGTTATTGGAGAGGTCATGAGCGTGGAAGGTAACTCTTTTGGAAACGAGGGAAAAAAGTCCCATGGTAGTAAATGCGTTCATATAATGCTTTTCATTACAGGTATTCCCGCATTCTCCTTTATCTCAGGCCAGCGTGCTAAGTCGAGGACAGTACTAAGTGCTCTCTAGACAGCCGGTGTATTGCAGATAGTTGGCCAGATTTACGAGCAGGTTCGATGCTCGAAGGACTTCATTAGGTGCGTGTTACCACAAATCCTATTAGGTCGGATTGATTTAGCATCTTCAATCTCTTCGTACGGAAGGTTACTTTTCTAAATACATATGCTCACGCCTGTAATCCCCGAAGGGGTAGGCAGAGGTGTTGTAATCACAGCACCCACTTTTCAACGAAGATGATTAAGTGCCAACGTGACAGATGGTGAGTCCATCGCCGTCTCAGACACTTTACATACGTCATTGAATTACTTCTCAGAAATATGTAGGTTTCCTCACGATGTTTTCCTACACCGTAAAGCACGTGGTGTGAAATCACTGTACATAAGTTTTTTAGAAAAACTCATTGGTACAGGCCCTGCTGGGATTTGAACTTGCGTTGCTTGCGTAGCAGGCGACTGCTCAAACCTCAAGGCCACCACGGCTCCTACAATACTTTTCTAAAATAATATCAAAATAATTAATAAGTATCAAATACATGAGTCCTATCAAATCGGCCCATTTCGGAGACAAACCAACCGAGACTTTTATGTTTCGTACGTATGTTATAAGGGATTGATGTATATTAACTTCATTTATATGCATTGAGTAATAACATGGTATTATGAATTACTAACAGATACATGAATCTTATTTTTTTGTATAGATTACTGCTCGATAGCACGCCTGGTAGGTACTTTTATTTTATTAACAGACTTCAAAAAAGGAGTACTTTATCAATTCGACTGTGTGTTTTTTTATTATTATCGTATTCAACGGTATACGTAACAACAAAGTAGTACCGTAATCAATTGGCTACCTGCATACTGGTGCCAATTATGGGAAACATTAAACAAACCCATCTACCATCGATACTCATTTTCAATAATTCAATTTCCACATTCGGGGAACACATAGTAATTTGCAAAGTTTGAATCGGTACCACGTTCGTATTCTTGGTAATTTCAGCGGTGAATTTACATAGTAGATTGTATCAGTGTTTGATTATAAGTCGATTGAACACTAGCGGTGGTAGGAAGCCTCATCATCGAGGCGATAGCGGTGGAAACACACGGGTGCGTAATAGCTCGAGCCAAGATTTGTAAGTACCTAATATAATATTCTTTTTATTCTAGCTTAAATACATCAGTGTCCATCGGCGTCCCGGCCACTACATACGTCGCAAAATTTCTTCTCAGACATGTGTGCAGGTTTCCTCACGAAAAGTGAAAGAAATCCTCACGTCACGTCGTTGCTTTCCATCACCAAAAAGCTCGTGCTGTGACATCACTTTTATAAAACTTAGGGAGGCCCTATAGACACACTTCGGATACATCACCGGAGCAGGCCGGTGAGAAGATAAAAGATACCTTCTCAAAAGTGACATTAGAATTTAGAATGGCTCGTCCTACTAATGTTCCTTATATCTCCATAGTAAGCAATAGCCACGGCCTATTAGTCCGCGCATGCAAGGCTCCGCCGCATGCAAGCTGACTGTTACTAGTTATCTGAGATCGACTTTGTACCTACTAACTGCGATGCGCGATTACCTACACCGAGCTTCTTATTGTAGCCTTTGATAACAATAACACTACCGAAACACGAAAATTGTACTTATCCATTGACCTATTTGGTTGAATTCTAAACTCGGGTTAATTTTCTTTGTTCTTTTGCTTTATTTTTATTTGGTTTATTATTTGACAAAATTTTTCTTCGATTGGTCTTTCGAGCAAAGCAGCAGAACAACAACAAAACGAAGAGTTCCATAACCATAAACCGTAGAAATAAAAACGCTAAAATGTGGAGTGCAAAACATAATTGACTTACTTGAATAGCCTTCTCCCAGCATGAGGAGGGCCGGCGCGGCTGCGTAGGCACTTAACGCTTCCATTTCTATAGGAAACATGGGTGACCTGGAACAAAGGGCAGTCCTTCAGATATATGTTAATAAGGGGGTTTTATTTCAACACGAACTAAAGAGGTGTAATGGAATTGTAATCAATGATATTATATATTATGTAGAAATTATTATGACAGGTAGATAGAGTGATACATATATATATATAGATGGAGAATGGCGAGAGGAAAACATATCGTACCCTCAGAACGATAGGGACTCAATTTTTTTATCTAAATAATATTATTTAAATCGCTATCAAAGATCGTTTAAATTTATAACTTAGGCAGTATGTATTTCATTCGCGTAAATGTAGTTTCATGCTTAATTTCGCAGAACTCTAATATTGTTTTATTAAGTCTAAGTTACTCCTTGAAACATCAGCTACCCGGCAGTGAAAATCCCGTTAAAAATATCCAGCCTTTTCAGAGATTACCCGAAACAAACAGACAGACAGAGAGACAATTTGTAAAGTCAGGATCGTATTATACTTTTGTATAAATTTTGTAAAAACCTGTTATTCTGGAATTAAAAACAGACACTTAAATTGTATTTATCTGTACAGAAAAAGCTACCTTCCGAACCCGGTGGTAACATTTATAATCATGTATAATGTATTTTGTGTCCTTCTGACGATTTGAAAGTACTTTGTAAGAAGTCTAATCAAATAAAGATATTTTGATTTTGATTTTGATTTTCAGATATAGATGTAGGAATTACAGCAAATGCCCAAAGATAGTAATACAAACCACGGTATTTAAATTCAATATTTTTCAAAAGTAAAAGAATATTCCTCCCAGTTTGTAAAACACGCGAACGCACTAACGAATCGCAGCATCTAAATATCTGTCTAACAACGCAATTCTCAAACGCAAAAAATCGCTTCCAATTTTGGGCGCTTTTCCAACTCACGTTACCTGCACCTAACTCGATAATTAAAAAATGTTTTTACCTACCGCGGCGTGCGATGGAACCAATTAAAATGTAAATTGGTACTAGCGGCCCAACTTCGACTTACAACGCCGCCTTTCAAACTCATCGGACGTCCAACTTTTAGCAGAAACCAGCAATGAATAATGCATGCACAGTCATCTGTTATTTTAAACAGGCTGCGTCTTGGGCTTAAAGACACATTAGTGCACTTTACGTCGTACTGAAGGAAAATGTTAGGTTACAGTTCTTGAGATCATGTTTTAAAACTTTAAGGTGCTTTATTACGTTTGAATTTTGTCAGAAATGAGAAAATGTGTATCTGGATAACTACATACAAACAACTTTTAAAACGATCAATCATAGTCCCAAGCATCACTTCACGTTCACCACGTTAGAAAGATCTCAAGCGTTGCACTCCCGGCTCTCCCGTCTTCGACCCACAGTACGGCTGGACTCTTCACTAAAATCATGCAATCCTCTTTTGGGGACATCCAAATCGACTGAAGTGTCGACGTCGCTCGGTCTGTTCTTAAAAAATAACTTTAAAAAGTAACGAACCAAATAATATCTACGCGTAAATAGCGAGGACAACTGCAGACTTTCGTGTCGCAAGTACAGCCAGTTTTTAAAATATCTGTCACAGTATAAATATTTAACCTTCTAAGCACTATGGAAACTAGACCCCATATTTGAAATAAGAACGTTTGCGACATCGTGAGTGCGGTTTTTATCAATGTTAAAACTCTGTCAATTTGAAGTTTTGAATAATGTCTTTGAACTACGTGAATGATGAACGTGTTACTGACATTACGAAGGGGCATTATTATCTCGTAGATGCACGTGTCGGACGTTTGTTCCTAGATACTTGAAAAGCTTATATTTATACTGTGACAATGTCATAGTTGAATGACTACGTAAACCCGATACCACTTAGAAGGCTTAAGTAAGTCCCAAAGCACCTGTGTGCATAGGATGCAACGTAGTTGGGGAGATTCAGAGCGCGTACTCGGAACAAATCCGATAACGCGTGACGGCGGAACTCGCAGACTCAATTTCAAGTAGAACGCGATTACTTTGCTGAACAAGAGTTGAATTCTTGAACACCTGCACTAGACGGCTCCTTCGCACTTTCTAATGGTATAATACAGTTGTTTGCTCTTGAATTCTAATAAAACATACATATATACGCTCATGTCTGTATTCCCCGAAGGGGTAGGCAGAGATGTTGTAATAACAACACCCACTTATCACCGAAGATGATTAAGTGCCAACGTGATAGATGGTGATTCTATCGCCATCTCGGGCACTATACATACGTCTTTGAATTACTACTCAGACATGTACAGGTTTCCAATGTTTTCCTTCACCATTAAGTACGTGGTGTGAAATCACTACACTTAAGTTTTTAGAAAAACTCATTAGTACAGGTCCCGCTGGGATTCGAACTTTCGTCGCTTGCGTAGCAGGCGCTAATGATATAAGAATATTATAAGGCTGCTGGATAGTGAATGCTGTTTGAACGTTTATGTTATGTACGTACATAACATAATTTTTTAGTTAGTCACGTGACTAACCATAGCCACCACTTTGTATGAAATAAAGACACACATTCTATTCATCCATTAAGTATTTCAAACAATAGTTGGGATGCGGATTAAAAATAACAAAGTTCTTATGTAGGTTCAGTGAAATTGTTTATAAAGCGTGCCAAATCAGCAACTCGAGATCGATATCACAATATCCGAATATATCGCAAAGCCGAATTAACAAAATAAATTTTGAGAAATACCTCTCACATTGGGCATCGTTAAAAAAATTTAAGTGATTTTACAAAATTACGCAAATCCCAGATAACGTTACAAGTACAAAAACCATCGTACCTCCGAAATTGTCCTGAAACAATCTCGCAAAAACATTTAACCAGAGCAGAACAGTAAAATAAACAGATAACAAAACAAGTCTAAACGGAGCGGGCGGACGTAACGGACCTCTGCGATTATTCGATATTGGCTCAAAGGTCGATCTCGAATTCAATGACCCTCTGGCAAGGGATGTTGCGCAAAAATAACCTCACTAATATCTTTGGTGGTATTTTTATTATTGCAGTTTATTTTTTATTTCGTGCCCGAAATATTACACCAACTATACATTTAGATTTTATTAATCCACGTGCTTGTAATTTAAAATTATCTAAAATGTAGAATTCTCGTGTCGCAGTCTTTGTTACTAAACTCCTCCGAAACGGCTGGAACGATTTTTATGAAATTTGGTGTGCAAATCGGGTAGGAATTGGCCGGCATCTTATTATCTCTATCTTACGTACTTTACAGATGCTCCACACAAAAAATGGCAATACAATGTTTGCCGGGCACGGCTCGTTACTTTTTTAAATTAGTATTTGGCACATTGAGCATATACGTACGCTGACATTGTTTTTTTTTCTTAACACTGAACCTCTAGATACAAGTACTTATAATTTTAAGTTATAACAATACAATTATATACGGGTCCCGGATATTAGTTATATTTTCTTCATTATAACATCATAACACCATCTGTCAGACGGCGATGGACTCACCATCTGTCACATGGGTGTTGTTATTACAACACCTCTGCCTACCCCTTCAGGGAATACAGGCGTGAGCATATGTAAAGTCGCAGCACAAATTTCATACAAATTTCAAGTGGTGATTACCGGGGTCACACGCACGTCAGACTTTTTTGTTTTTTTTCCCAGTCAGCAGATTTCCTTACATTTTCCTTCACTTTGAAATGAAAATCTAACAGCAATACCGTGTATAGGTTCACAGAATAGAAAGTGCCATCTCAAATGTGAGGGTACAATGTTTGCCATCCCATTCCGGGAAAATTGTCGGTATGGCTTATTTACGTTCGGGCTCACACCTGCTTGCCTTCTATTCGAGTGATTTTCGTTATTGTGCCCTATTTGCACACGAATGTGAGTTGAATACTCACCTCTAAGGCTTTAGAGGAATAATAAAAATACTAATGATTTTAATGGTCACGGTTATATAAATTCAATTTGGTCGGATTCAAACGCTTTAAAGGAATATTTATGAAATTTTGTTGCTGATTTATTTATGGTGTTTAGAGTATTTATAAATGACAGTAGCATCTTGCCATCTTGTTGTATACTCACATAGCATCTTTGTTGGTTAAAAACGTTATTAATGTTATGATAACATTATAATATTCAACCCAAATCATATCAACCAAACCTTAAAATTACCAACAATTAAACTTTAATCACGAGAAGAGCTCTTGACATATCATTCGATCATCAAAGTAAAGCAACTCTAACCCAAGCCTGTAGTTGGATGGGTGACGGCTCGCGTTGGTCCCAGTTATCAATTTCACATATTTTTCTGACAAATGGCTTACCGAGAATACCGATTTTCCTCAGAAAAGGTCAAGTGGCGGTTGCTTCGTACAAAAATCAGATGATCGGGTTGAGTCAGCTGCCGACCCAAACTATGTATGGGATAAGGCCAGGGCCAGATGGTGATGAACTGAACTTGAATTCCCATATTTTTTTAAATAAAGTTTAAACCAAGATTGGACCAAACTTGTTCCCTTTCATATGCATATCTTAAAAATACATGGGACAGCTTTTAAACCAAGTAAGAACTAAGACAATGTTTTGTAGAAGAAAGAGCCGTGGTGGCCTTGAGGTTTGAGCAGTCGCCTGCTACGCAAGCGGCGCTAGTTCGAATCCCAGCAGGGCCTGTACCAATGAGTTTTTCTAAAAAAACTTATGTACTGTGATTTCACATCACGTGCTTAACGGTGAAGGAAAACATCGTGAGGAAACCTGCATATTTCTAAGAAGTAATACAATGACGTTTGTAAAGTGTCTGAGACGGCGATGGACTCACCATCTGTCACGTTGGCACTTAATCATCTTCGGTGAAAAGTGGGTGTTGTGATTACAACACCTCTGCTTACCCCTTTGGGGAATACAGGCGTGAGCATATGTATGTACGTACAATGTTTTGTAATAAGGGGATAAATGACAGCCAACTTTTGTAGCCACAACCGTGTGAATACCACAGCAACATAGTGGTCGAATAAGCGCCAAGCTAGATTTGCAACCTCGCGTATAGGAAATGTATCGCGGCTGGCACTAGGCCTCCTGTGCCAACAGATGGGATGTGTTAGTCGAAACATAGTACATACAGTCGGAAGGAATGGCAAACATAATTAAAAGTTTCTGTTACGTTTTCGTATTATATCCATCTGTCATTTAGGTAACTGAGAATAAACAAATCTATAATTTTGTACTCGCTTTTATTACAGTGATTTCACACCACGTGCTTTACGGTGAAGGAAAATATCGTGAGGAAACCTGCATATTATTTAGAAGCAATTCAAAGACATATGTATAGTACCTGAGACGGCGATGGACTCACCCTCTGTCACGTTGTCACTTGATCATATTCGGTGTAATGTGGGTGTTGTTACAACACCTATGCTTACCCCTTCAGGGACCCTTCTGGGATGGCGTGAGCTTATATATATATATTCCAATATCATATCACTAGTTAATATTATTCTGAAATTGAATGTATGGATAGATCATCACACATATAACTGGGGATAGCAACCCATATTTATTCTTTGATAAGCTACTTTTTAGTAAAACACATTTATTCCGTCAATACAGTTAAAATTTTTGGATTGCTCAAATAATTAAATAGAACCTGGGTGACCGAGCTGTGCTTGGTTTCTTTTTTTACAAAATAAAATTAAGCTTTTCCTACAAAAGAAAAACCTTGACGTTTTCTCATAAAATTGACTAAGTACCTTCGTATTATAATAACATTGTAGCATTTGTTCATTGCCTGAAAACATTGTTAAAACGATGTTTTCTGAAGATGAAACCTAGATCAGTCAGAAACCCCCACAAAATGTCATGAAAATTGTTGGAGTCATTCCCGGGATTCATATACATATATGAATACGTTTAAAGGTTTAAAATAAAAATAATATTGTTCGATGTTAGAATTAATATCTGCACGAGATAAAAAAACGTAAAGTCTAGACGAGACTACGAATATTTGGTACTCTTTAGTATTTTCTTATGTTCTTTTGATGAAAATATGCAAAACCTGGGTTTTCTTGTCGATTCTTCTAAGAAGGCTAATTCCAAAACTACAACGTGTTTGGGAACTTTACTATCCTTCGTAAGTGCGTTACTATCGTTACCAAGGCTAAACTGATCACTTTCATTTCTAGGTTTCTTTCAATCACAGTCTCTCGCGATATGTCATAGTGATGTACCAAAAAAATCTGTCACCGAATATAGGGCTTAGATTGTTGTGTGCTGACCATTCTATCCAACATTGTGTGTCATAACAATAGGTAGGGAATAAAGAAGGGGAGGGGAGGGACAATTAGTAGCGCAATTAGAGGACAGTATGTACCAGATTACGACCACACTCCGCAGATTCACATTCTGCCGCGGGAATAACAAAGCTTGCCAACTAACTATTAAGACGTTCACGAGCTTTATGGCTTTAAATTGGACTTGTTTTTGCATGGCTTTTATCGCTTTGCGTAATTTGACAGATAGAAAATACTAGAAGCAGTGGTGGCCTCGGAGTTTGAGCAGTCGCCTGCTACGCCAGCGACACAAGGTCGAATACCAGCGGGGTCTGCACCAATGAGTTTTTCTAAAAACTAATGTACAGTGATTTCACACCACGTGCTTTGCGATGAAGGAAAACATCGTGAAGAAACCTGCATATGTCTGTGAAGTAATTCAAACAAGTGTGTATAGTGCCTGAGGCGGCGATGGAGTCACCCTCTGTCACGTTGGCACAATCGTATTCGGTGAAATTTGGGTGTTGTTGTTACAACACCTCTGCTTACCCCTTCGGGGACCCTTGTCGGATGGCGCGAGCACATATATATATTTATATATATAAAATACTATACAAATGAAAATAAAATAAAAACAGACCAGGGCGCCAACTATGATTGTTTAAGCAACGCGTATTATCAACTTCTTAGCTTTCACGTTTAATTGTACGTTACCAAAATGAAATGTCTAAGCCCAGAAGTTCTTAATACGCTCTGCTAAAACCGATAATTGAAGGGCCAAACGTAGATCATATTTCGCCTCTAATAGCGGCCTGCAAATCTGTGTGTGGTCTTTGAGAACCTGCATACGTCCTATAAGTTCAAGAGACATATATGAAGTCTCAGTATGAGAGAAGGCGACAGATGCACTATCTAAAATGTCTAACCCACGGCTACCCCTATGGAGACACTTGGAATGACCACTCAGCCACCACGACTATTTCAATGATTAAAAACCAACATGCTATATTTCGAGGATATTTTTGCATCAAAATCAGCCAGGATTTTAGTTCCCACAGCTAAATTTGCGAGCTCTGTACGCTTTTTGCAGTCGCTTACTTGGTCGAGTGATTTTAATATCGGAAAGTAGATGCTAGGTAAGACCGCGGCGCATCCAACTGCAATACTTTTAAATTTGTTTCAGTTCCGGGCCCTGCCATATGAATATGCGAGTATTGTCATATGAAATAATGTAAAATACGGAGGTAAAAACGCAAGCCACGTATGCTAATTTGGAATTACTGAATGAAAATGTTCGAGGTAGGAACTCGCTCTCAAAATCTACCTTCGTAATTTATTAGCATTATTCTGATTTGACTAATAGAGACGTGGTGGGCACCTGCAAAGCCAGCGATGCTGTAAATTACAATGGATGTGTACTAATCATATTTCAAAATGAGTAGTTATGCCTAATAATACAAGCACAGTAAAAAAAATCATGGTAAGAAAACCTGAGGAATCATGCCTAATGTGTAATTCAAATTCATACCACAGAAAACGTTATGCTATATATTACAAAAAGGTAGCATTACGCTTATTTTATTTAAATTTTAGAAGGACATTTCAATATAATTTACGTAAATATAATTTTTGTCAATATAATATAAGTTTTGCGACAATAAACAATATCTAAACCGGCCTGTTTTATTTTGATTTCGCTAAAACATGGTCCTTCGGGCGAGAGAGAATGCTCAAACTCAAAATCTTAATGTGATTAGACTTTTAACAAAGTACAAAGTATAATCATGCCTTTTTTTTACAGGATTATACATGATACGCCAGGTTCGGCTGGTTGCTTTTACTGAGAAGAACGTTTATAGTTTCTCACTCAGCCTTCAAGAGTATAGTCAAGCGTAGGGTGGGATTTAGATGGGCGCCTGAGATGGTAATGGTGACTACTCACCATCTTTCACTTTAGCACTTACTCCTTTCGAATATTTAGTATTTCAAATATCACAGCTTTTTTTTAAATTAAGAAATATTTTGATATTAAATTATTTAATAAAAAAAAATGTTTTAATTGAATGCTTAAATTAACTGAGAATCGGTGCCTAGTCTAAGACCTTGGAAGACATTTCTAGGTAGGCGCGAAGATATGGTATGGACAAAAAAATATTCTGATGTTACAATTTTAAGCTTAGATGAGCTTACGTTTTCTGAGAAACGGTTTTTATACATAATTCTGGAAAGTTTACTTACCGTGAAGATTTATGTGCTCAAGGAGAGAAATATTATTCATTTATCTTTGAATTACGAGTAATCTACTTAGCATGAATTATGGAGGTATGTTTTAACGCTTTAATATTTGACGTCATCGCATTAATACAGAAAATGTTATTAATAATGCGATAAAGATAATGAGAGAAAGACAGACGAGAAAAATATTAAAAAAATATTGTTTTATATAAGGACCGTATTTACTTTCATGAGCATTAAATGGATTTTAGTGACACCCTAATTAACAAAAGAAATTGACTATGTTACACCTTATGGCATCAGTTATCATGTTTCAGTGATTAGCGGGAACACACAGCAGACAGATGGGGGAAAAAATATATATTTTAGTAAAAGTAGTTAATTTGGAGTTATAAACAGACGCTTCAATTTTATTTCTCTGTAGATAGATAAATATGAGCAGAAGAGATGAGATAGTAGAGGAGCTCGTGGCACAGTTGCTATTGCGCATATCATTCGATCAGCGAAGTTAAGCAACCCTAACCCAGTAATTGGTTGGGTGACCGCCCGAGTTCCCTTCATGCCCCAGATAGCACGTTAAGCCATCAGCCCCGGTTGCCAATTTGTCATCTTTGGCAATCGTTACAGGTCAGTTGGAGGGCTAAAATAGTCTGACAACTGATTTAACCCAGATCACCAATTTACCTCGTTAAGGGGGTTGCGAAGGACAGATGGCAGTCGCTTCGTATAAAAATCAGGTGATCAGCCACATCGGGTTGAATCAGGTGCCGACCCCGACAATGTATGGATGAGGCAAAGGAGATGATAAAGATGGATAAATATTACACCGCAAGAAATTTGTTAATGAATCTATGACCTGACGAAACGAGACTTCATTGATCAAGGTTTTATTTTCTAACCGTTATTTTCTTCAATCCAATAGGTTTATCTTAAATTCAATCCAACATATCGCAATGAAACTTAATCAATGGGCAAAAAAACAAGCTCTAACGAAGATGAACAAAAAGCTGAGGGAACACGTCCAATAATGCTAGCACGCGAGTGTTTCAACAACGACGCGCCGAGGAAATTAAAATCTAAAACAAACACTAGCATATCACAACTGCTATGTTATGTCTGTGTGTACTGTGGGCGGAAATCTCTACGAATTTATTGTATGCAGTAAAAACAGAAAGGTCGATTTTCCTTTGGATATAATGTAATTTTCATGGATTATACAAATGGTTTATAATGCTAAATAAACTTTGTTTGACAGTCGAGTGGAGAAGATTTTTTTTATGTGAAGGTTTAAGGAGCTTACATTTTATAAAAGCTAACGTTTTTTAAATAATTTATTTTGTATTCTTTAAATTGTATAATATTTTTGAAAAGAGTAATTACTGAGTTTCTTGCCAGGTTCTTCTCAGTAAAAGCAACCTTCCGAACCTGTCGGTAGCATGTATAATTATGTCATTCTGAAGCTTTGAAAGTACTTTGTAAAAAGTCTAATCGAATAAAGATACTTTTGACTTTGACTTTGACTTTGACTTTGAAAGGTAAAAAAAAAATACTTTTTCAAAATATAGCTTTTTTGTGACCGGTTGTATTTGATAGTGTAGATATATGTATATATATAAATAAAAGTTACTGTTTGTGAATCCAAATTAACAACTTTTAATTTCTTTTGTTGATCCATATGCATATTTCCATAAAAAAATATCTACATGTCCGTTTGTTCCGGCTAATCTCTAAAAAAGCTGGACTGATTTAAAAAATATCTCTTAGTTACTAATAATACATTGTTTTTATTGTAAGTCCTACGCAGGTCAAATCGCGGGGTATGTACCTAGTGATAAATAATAATAGATATAATTGATATACTTAAAATGTATATTTATTATTTTAAGATTATGTTAAAGTACATGAACTCTGATTGATATTCAAATTTCCGAAATTCGATCATCATAATTAGGCTTTACACAGTAAGCCCTAAAACTTGTTGAAATTTATGACCAAATATACATTAGCCAATTTGTGTTTAACAACGTAATAGTAAATACATTTAATTATATCACAATCAGTATTATTAGATACTAAAATAATTTCAAGAGTGAAGCCACAGATTAAATATAAGCTTTACAAGCAGTTAGGAAACTAGGAACAAATCGTTCGAAATGACTTACTCCCACAGACGCACTCATCTACGAGAAATGAAACCGAGGCGTTATGACAGCAAGAGATGGGTGGCCATTCGCGTATTCGAAATATATCAAAATTTCCCAACGACAAACCTCCATTTTGAAATTTACAATTTTATCAACAGTCAAAGTTAATAAAATTGTAAATTTAAAAACTCTATCTTTGACAACCCTTTTTTCAAAAAATAGGCCTAGATTCCCTACTGTTTGTAAATCTTTTATTTATATATACTGTGTTAAGCGCTACGTTCGTACGACGAGAACCTCCCGTCCCGGAGTACCCCATTCTTATAATATTATTATTACAGTATCATAAAATGCTGTTTATCATCTTTGGCAATCGTTATCGGTCAGTCGGAGGCCTAAAATAGTCTGAAAACTGCTTTAACCTAGATCACAGATTTCCCTCGTCAAAGGGGTTGCGAAGGTCAGATGGCAGTCGCTTCGTATAAAGATCAGGTGATCAACCGCATCAAGGCTAGGGACATAATAAGTAAAAAAATAACTCAGCTTTAACTCAGTTTACGACATATTGCACGTTGTAAGTACGTATAGCCTCCGTCTAGAAAGAAACGCAGCGTCACGCTGACTGTCGAATAGAGCCCTAGTATGTTAATATGTAAATAACTGAATAAAGCCTTCAATGGAGGCATTATCCTTCTTCGATGACGTCACGAGCCTTCTGTCATGTAAATGAGGCATTTCATGGCTCAACGTGTATGACTAGCCAGTTTCACCCATGGTTTCACTTCCAATTTTGTTTTAATAGTAAATTAATGAACCGCCTTGCGGGCACAGGATATTTATAAGCTTACTAAGCCGATACGTATACTGTGCAATGAGTCTATATCAGATCATATTTACTGAGCGTAAGCTAGCACATTCCTAGAAGAGTTCCCGAAGATGTAGGCAGAGTTATTAATGTAAAGATGACCGAGGACCAGTATAATCGAAAGTAAAGTAGCTCTCCTCAGGCGCTATACAATGCATACCTCTGAGAATTTCTTCGCAGACATATCGCACCCTCAGAATGATAAGATCATACGACAGACTTCATAAACATATATTTAATAAATAAAAAAAAAATATTTTTTAAATAAACTATACTTTAAAAATATAAAATAAATTGTTTTCAGAACTGGTAACATGATTACTGCCTAAGTGATAAATTCAAACTAGCCGATAAAAGATGGCGATTTAAAAAAAAACTCGATTTGAGACCTTATCGTTCTGCAGGTATTCAGGCTAAGGCAGAGGCAGTCGGACCACGGAGCCATCAGTTTGCATATAATTAACTAGTAATTTAAGCCTATCTAGTTAAAAAAATAACAGTAGTTTAATAGAATTAACGCAACACAAGCGAGATAGAAATGTATGCATAACATAAACACAAGGCACAAAAACAAAATTGTAGTGCCTGCGCATCGCTTACAGAAAGTACATGGCTCATTTTTAGGACAGTGCACACGCTTCTATAATAAATTACCAACAGAAATTGTAAACTTGCCCTTCAATAAATTTAAAGAGACCATCAAAGCAGTTTTGCTCAAAAAAGAATATTATACTGTAAGTGATTATATTTGTGATAAGGAACCCTGGGATGTATCTTTGTCGAAAAATTATTGTAAATAATCCCATTGGCACTGTACTTTTGCTACAATTAATTAATCTTAGTTTGATCTTTGCTTTGACTGGCTGGAATTTGCCATGCTCACAAATATTTGTAATATTTTAGTTATTATATGTGACAATTGAGCATTTGTGCTGTGTCCATGGGCTTATATTCATGAAATATAAATACTGTAACCAAAAACATTGTATAATATATATTTTTTTAAAAGAGTAATTGTTGAGTTTCTTGCCGGGTTCTTCTCAACAAAAGCTACCTTCCGAACCCGGTGGTAACATTTATAATCATGTATAATGTATTTTGTGTCCTTCTGACGATTTGAAAGTACTTTGTAAGAAGTCTAATCAAATAAAGATATTTTGAATTGAATTGAATTGAATATGTGGGAGTTACAAATGTCACGTGTCTGATTCATGTAATTTCCATACATATTCTATCAGCGCAAGCGCAAGAGAATGTTACTTTGTCTAGACCTACTGGAGTGAGAATCGAACATAGGACACCATAAAAAGCATAGTAAGGTTCATTAACCACCAGACCAACGGTGTCAATTATGAATGTGTATGATAATTGACCGCTGGTTCAGTAAACGTTAAACACAAACATGAAAACGTTGCATTCGTGCCCATCAACCGTTTCAAAGGATCCCGAACGTGCGTATAAATTCAAATTATCTTGACAAAATATCCATTCCGGAGTTTTACATAAAAACAGTATCAACAACGAATGCAAATCTATTTCACGTCCTCGCTTTTGGTACGTTATTTTAATTAAGCTCGTGTTTATATTTTTAAATACATAGGCCTCTTTTTATTTGAGGTATATCTTTGTACTTAGGCCTATCGTAGGCACGACCAAATATTCAACTTGAGACTTAAATTCAAACAAAAAAAACATACAACCGACCTTTACGCAACTTAGATTTGATAGGCTTAGAAATAATTTTCTTGCGAATCAAGTTTGAATGTAACTTTAGAACAAATATGAACCGTAGTAGCAACTTTGCAATATGTTGACCGAACTTTCGTATTTCGTTGCATGAGAGTAGGCTCCCCTGTTATTAACATTAATTAGCCTTGAACAACCATAATGCAGGTTATATTGTCAAAAAAAAATTCAAACACAAGTTCTCCGAGATTTGAAGGAAAGAGTATGGATGGGCATCCAACCCAAAACAATTGGGAGGGAAAAATAGTTTAACTCCATTGATTGATTTCCATGCACAATAGGATCTGCGCTTCATCAAACCAATTTTGGAAATATTTTATTCCACTATTTCCATTGAATACTATGCCAGCACGCTCCCGTGGGAACTATTACAAGTAAATTGAATTGACATTTCCTGCTGTTAAAAGTCCCTATGGATATAAAATGCACCAAAATAATGCTGTAATTTGTGTAATTGAAAATTGATTGACGGACAACCGCTGTTATTTTTATGTAAATTTACCAACGTCGACATTCGTAAGACGTCACGTGATGGAATTCCATCTTACGACCATAGAATTATGAATGCTAACTGGATTTACTTCGCCATTTCTGGGCCTCTAACGATGCGTTTTTCTAAAAAAAAATATGTACAGTGATTTCACACCACGTGCTTTACGGTGAAGGAAAACATCGTGAGGAAACCTGCATATTTCTGAGAAGTAATTCAAAGACGTATGTATAGTGCCTGAGGCGGCGATAGACTCACCATCTGTCACGTTGGCACTTAATCAAAAATTCGGTGAAAAGTGGGTGTTGGGGGATACAGACGTGAGCACATGTATGTATGTATGTACATAATTATACAGGATTATCCATTCTACGGTCAGGTTCTTAACCAATGTCTGAGAGTCACACTTCTGTAACATTTGATTTTGTGAACTGAAAACACACAAATGAATTAACCAAAACAAAACCTGTTGTGTTGTTTACCCTGCAAAATTCGATTTATATAATATTTATAAATATTGCCAGTCACTTTGAAATATTACGCGCAAAATGCCACAGACTGTATTTGAATAACAAAATAATACACTGTCAAATAACTAGTAAAAACATCCATCAGTTCTGGTAAAAAATAACAAAATGATTTTGTTTTTACGGTCAAATAAATTGAGAGAGACGACAGATTCATTGCGTTATACCCGTTAGGTATTCCTTACGGTTTAGAAATTTACAAAATTAAGCATTAGGGCTAAATAAAGAAACATACATAGGCTCACGCCTGTAGTCCCCGAAGGGGTAGGCCGAGGTGTTGTAATCACAACACCCACTTTTCACCGAAGATGATTAAGTGCCAACATGATGCTGAGTCCATCGCCGTCTCAGACACTTTACATACGTCATTGAATTACTTCTCAGAAATATGCAGGTTTCCTCACGATGTTTTCCTTCACCGTAAAGCACGTGGTGTGAAATCACTGTACATAAGTTTTTTTTTTTGGAAAAACTCATAGGTACAGGTCCCGCTGGGATTCGAGCTTGCGAAAACATGTCTTATTTAACAATGTTCTGTTTTATATTTTAAATATTAAATCAAAGTATTTTTCTTCTATCTGTAAGTAATACTTATCTGGGATTTGCTGAGCGTAGCCTGCTTAAACTAGTGGACTTGTAGTTTCAGCAATTAATAAAATCTTCTGGTAAATTCACTACTAGTCTCTATTACCATATACGAGATACAAAATCTGTGTAGAGTTTCAGAAGAATGAAACAGTAGACGTAGAATATAGCAGAGTGCTTATTTTGTTTGGAGGCTTTGTCGCGAAATAGCTTTTTCCAACTTACCAGTCTAGTTTACGTGCAAATTTAATCAGTGCGCGGCGGTAACAACCGGTTCCAACCGGTTCGCGGCGCATCTCGCCGGTTCGTCGCCTCGGTAGAGCGGTAACGCTGCGATTTTGAAACGCTGTGGTTTGTTGCAATTTAGGAGGTATTTAACGTGTTTTGCATGATATAATGGATGAATATTGGTTTAACTGTATTTTTTATTATACACGAAATATTATATATAAAATTTATTATACACGAAAAATACTGAGATCTTCATAGATAAACAATAAGTACGCTTCACAATTTTTTCTTCCAGAATAAAAATCGTTTTTGTCTCTATTAAGAATGTACAAAATAACTATTGTTTTGAAAGTATTAGCTAGCAAACTACTACGTATGAAAATGTATGAAAAATATTTATTCACTTTGGACCCTGGTAAGGCACTTATGAATGTCAAAAATTTACCACTGGTTCGGAAACTAGTCGTCTGAGAAGAACCGGCCAGAAACTCAGCCAGGCATCATGTACATTTCATCAATGCAATATTAAAAATATTTGTTATTGGTTCGAAATAGGTACATCAAATGGATGCATGTACTTATTTTGACTATACAATGTCTTTCGTATTATAATATTTTGTTGCCAAAAAGTCAACATCTAGGATAAAAGTACATAGCCAATCATTTTATAAACCACTCAACAGAGCAATATTTACTGCGCCGCGATCTCGATTCGCCAACTTTGCAATTTATAGTCGATTAAATAAATCACGGCCATGTAAGCGATATCAACAAACTATCTGAGAAACAAGAGTCGTAAATTTTTCTCTAGCTGCACCCTGGTGTCGATTGTATTGTAGTTGGAACTAGAGGTTATAGCTTAGTGTGCTCTGGTGTGCTTTCCAGTTTGTGTAGAATTGTTTTAGGTTATATTTTTGAAATCGAAATATTACGCTACAATCCCTCCATCCCCCGGTCTTAAGTAAGTCATCGATTGTTAGTACTCTCAAAATAATAAGTTGCTAAACTGAATTAAATATTTTCTTCTTTACATCAATCAGAGTTTAGACATTCAACTTAAAATAAACAATATACAGCACAGTATATAATAGTGTTCTGTATATTGTTTTTATTTTTTATTTTGATTTTTGAATCGTTAATACGTTTGCTTACTTGAATTTCGAATTGTAATGCCGTCCAATAAAGTATAAATAATAAGCCAAAACGAAAAACCGCTCAACGTGTTTAACAATAAAGTTTAAAATAAGGTATCAACAACACATCAATAACACATGGAGGCATTACTATACATCGAAGAGCGGACCAACCCTTAATCTGCTGAGTGCCTATCAACGGATTGAGGACGTCAACAGCTCGAGTGCTGCAGTAACATTGTTAGGTTAGCTGCGGTTTGTATTAATTACTTGGATGGTACACTCGGCAGCAGCGATCAAAAGTAAATACAAAAAATAAGAAAATAAAAAGCAGAGTTTGAGTTGATCTTTTGAATCCAATACCGGACTGTACCAATGAGTTTTTCTATCAGCTTTAGTGCCGGGTCACACTACGAGCTTCTTAGTGAGAGTCAAGAACATTGTGAGAAAGTTGACAAGAAATTCAAAGACGTTTAGGGTCAGTGGACTCATCATTTAGTTAGTCTTATGACCAATTTAAAAAAAAATCTGAACCTAGATATACTATACTCTTAAGTATAGCCAGTGTTTAAAACCGCATATCTACCCTGCATCAACATAAAGATAAAACACTCGTTAAATGAGATTTGAAACCGCAAATGTACGCACACTTTTACATGCAACTAACAAACACACGACGAGTAAAGTTTCTTGTTAAATAAATCTAGACAAGTGCCTACTAAGCAGCTTTTACATCAGAAAATTACAGAATTCTTGGAGTTAACGCTCTGCTAGCAAAGTTAAGTACCCTACATAACGACGGCGTGTACAGTTGTAGGAGTTTACAAAATATTACTTAGTCCAACCTACCTCAAAATGAACGTCAGGATTCCGTCATTATGCTAGATTTATGAAAAATGCACTTGCATATTTATTTACAACAAATTTATTGATGATTAACTTCTGCTAGCGGCTTCATCCGTGTGATATATGCTAAAGCTTACGGCTTACCTGTATGGCGTTACCTTATGGCTGACGATTTGAAAGTGCTTTGACAAAAGTTTATTAAAATAAAGATATTTTTGAGCTTGAGTTTAGTTGAGACAACTTCTTTATAGTAGCGTAGACACAAAAAACACCGGGCTAAATGATGGACGGTGATATTTTTTCAACATTTATCGAGTCAGTGAAGAAACAGATAAAATCTTGTCAATTTAATGTCTCATAATATAATTGCCTTAATTGAAAATGAAAATGATTTATTCAGCTTAAGCCCTGTTTAGGCACTTATGAATGTCGAGGAATTTACAACCGGTTCGGAAACTAGGCTTCTGAGAAGATCCTATGTTAACCATATACGCTTCATACTTGTACGAAATTATGTTTATAATTATATTATATTCTTTCATTTGCTTTAATCACATATGCTCACGCTTGTATCACATGGAGGGTAGTCAGACACCACATTTTGACACAATCTACGACCCTTACATACTTCTTTCACTACTTCTACATTCATGCATCTCTTCATACACTTTCTTCACTTACGTGTGAATTTGACCTTTCTGAAAAATATTATAATTTGGTCATACTTAGTAGTTATTCCTTGGACGCCCTCTACCGACACTTCCGGTCACATTCGCTCTATCAATTTGTTTCGTTAATCTCCTTTCACTCATCCTTTCGATATGTCCAAACCACATCAACATACTTCTTTCAATTGGCTTTGCTTAAATTATGTGCTTGCTAAGGTATGAGATATAAATACTGTAACCAAAAACATTGTATAATATATATTTTTTAAAAGAGTAATTGTTGAGTTTCTTGCCGGGTTGTTCTCAACAAAGGCTACCTTCCGAACCCGGTGGTAACATTTATAATCATGTATAATATATTTTGTGTCCTTCTGACGATTTGAAAATACTTTGTAAGTAGTCTAATCAAATAAAGATATTTTGAATTTTGAATTTTGAAGGTTAATTTTTTTACCATAACGACGAATACATTAAAAATCAACACAAAAACCAGCCACAGCGCTGCAAGTTTATTTGATAAATTACAGGTGCGATGCTTAAACGATGAAAATAAAACAAAACGTACGAGAAAGCGGGTAGGTTGCGGGAATATTTGAGAGTTGGTTTTTTACTCGTGAAAAACTCCACCGGCTCATTAGTAGAACGGAGGCAAAAACGTTGGCCAGGGTTCCTCTATGTACGGTTCACTTATGGTATTCGATGAGTCACGGCTGTCTGTTCTATTCTGAGGGTAATTTAGTGTTTCATATAACTTTGTAGACTCGACTGGAACTTAAAGTAGTTTGATATTTGATATAGAGCCGTAGTGGCCTTGAGGCTTTCGCGTGCTACGCAAGCGACGCAAGTTCGAATCCCAGCGGGGCCTGTGGAAAACATCGTGAGGAAACCTGCATATTTCTGAGAAGTAATTCAATGACGTATGTAAAGTGTCTGAGACGGCGATGCACTCACCATCTGTCACGTTGGCACTTAATCATTTTCAGTGTAAATTGGGTGTTCTGATTACAACACCTCTGCCTACTCCTTCGGGGAATACAGGCGTGAGCATATGTATGTATTTATGATATTGAGAAAACGATGACTTGGTGGCTGAGGCGTTAGATTAGAAGACTCATGTTTTAAGCTCACAGGATTTTGATGTTGGCACCGTGCGAGTTGTTGTTGCAATCAATAGAATAATTCAAATTTCTGACCGACTGATATATTGACGCATAGCCTAAACTTGTGGCCTAGATACATCACATTTGGAATGTATGCTTTGTGAGGTATAAGCACCACTTAAGAAGGGGTATCTAATATGATAATATTAATGGTGAGTTAAATGTTTAGTGATTTTTTTTTGGGTTTCAAACCTCATGGAACCCTTATCACTTTGTCTGTCTGTCTATCAAGACCTTTCTTCTCAGGAATGCGTGGCTTGTATTAGCGTAGATACAAAAAACACAAACTTAACTTGAGTATCACGTGGTCAAAGCTTGACGTTCTCTGCGGTGAGCTATAACATATCTGAGAGCAAATGCTAGAAACTCTATTTGAAGGCATGTAGTAGAAACCAAGAGTTACCATTTGCCGATGTTTAACTTAATTTTCTTTATGAAAAATATGCGATGTAACACCTCTACCCATTTCTTCGGAAACTCTTCTGAAAACACGTGAAGAAACTTTTACCATAAATCATAGGAAATAAGATTCATATTTGCTAACAAAGGATTGAGGTAAAGTTTCTAATTCGGGAATCAGTACACGAGCCACGTAGGTGGCTATGAATAATTTAGAAGGCACAATGTTTTGCCACACTCGCGGTTTCTGAAGAAAAGAAAACTTCCATGCGCCATTCAGTGATATAAGCTTATGGTTAATTGAATTTTGTATCGTTAATGTGAAGTTCCTTAGCAATTAATACGGTACGCCAATACTTACCAACAACCGTAATTTTATGTACTTGGTAACATTTAAGAAAAATAAAGCGCTATAAGGCTTTTTAAATAAATAACAAAAAGGTTAGTCGACATCACAAGAGACCGAAGAGCTGGCAGCTACCTTGGACAAAGAATTAATCTTGCCATTCAAAGGGGGAATGCTGCCAGTATCTTCGGAAGCTTGCCTGAAGGGACTCGTTTTAATAATATATTTTAGTTTTTAGATTATATTTTTTAAGGTTTTCTTATTATATTATTCTAAAAGGTATGTAACATTAACAGACTAGAATCCCCAATCTTGAATCTTGATTCTTTCTGTAATAAATCAAGCGTGATTCAGACAAGTTTGGCAATCTTATTAATGCTGAGTTTGTGGTTTATCAGATAAATCAAATCACGCCAAATGAAGCCTAGTCCATCTTGGATGGACGGGTACACAACGAATAAATCCAGTTAGAGATTGGAAGTCGGTCTATATACGATAATCAACGTATTTATTTAGTAAATATTATTACTGAATTGCGGTAGGTACATATTTTAAGAGATGTAAATACACACAAGTCGTGTTACCAATTTTAAAATCTTACTGCCTTATTACAAAACAAAGACTTAGTTAATTGGTTAGTCCTTGGTTTAAAAGTAACTTCATCTCTTTCACTTACACAGAATTCGAAAGGGATGGACGTATTTATAGTCAGAGTCTGCTCAAATCTTGGCTTAAACCATGTTTTGTAATAAGATAAAAAAAACCGGGGCGTATAAATGTTTTCATAAATATTTTAGTTATTCCCAACATTCAATAATTTGATATCTATATAAGACTTGCCTAAGCTATTACGAGTACGGACAGAGAAACGAAATATAGATATTTTCCTGGACGACCTCATAAAATATGTAACAGGTTCATGATAAACATTTTTTCATATTATATTAGCTTAGGAATCGATACACTTGAGGATCTGTAAGTATGATTGGAGGTCGTGTAATCCTGTAGAGGTTAAATTAATAAGAATGTAGAGAAAGCGGCTTCTAAATGCTATTCGACCCTAGGAATAGCTTTTTCTACTCACCGTTTATCCTGGTCGTACCTAGTCTCATACAAAACCTACTCATATGAAAGCCGTAATGTACATCTGAATCTATATCTATATATAAAAGAAAGTCGTGTAAGTTACACTATTTATAACTCAAGAACGGCTGAACCGATTTGGCTGAATATTGGTGGGGAGGTAGCTTAAAACCAGGAGAAAGAAAGAAAGAAAGAAAGAAAGAAAGAAAGAAAATAAATTTATTCATAACAAAATACATATAGGAGCGAAAAGGTTTGTCGTAACAAAAGATTATAGTTGTTATGAATTGGACCCAACTCAGCATAATCTGGCTGTCACGTTGATGACAACCATCACTGATCTTCCGCTGGGACCAAGTCGAGACGTCACAGCACGGTCACACTGGCAGTGGCCACAATACAACATAATCTGAATACAATGTGATAAAAACATAAACAAGAACTAATACAACTAAGATACACAAACAAAAAAAAAAAAAATTTCACAGAATAATACAAATTGTAAGTATAGTATTAATTATAGACACGCTTACAGAAAAATACAAATTTTAAGTATATAATCATCATTATACTAGTCTATTTTACAATACACTAGACTTCATGAGTAATAAACCAACAAAAAGAGAAAAACCAAATGATGAAAAAAATTAAAAATTATAATATGATAAAAATTGCGTATAATAATGTGTCCTTAAATAGCACTGGTATCAAGCTTTAGATCCTCGTGAGTTTTCTGAAAGTCAGAGATATATTTCTTTAATTTGGTTCTGAAATTACGTAAACAATGCAGGTTCTTTATTGGCGGAGGGATATAGGATATAGGGACATAGGATACTATATCCCGAATATATGCATGCAAATAAATAAAAATTAAGTGTCCGTGTGTAATTTCAAATTAACAGCTTTTCACCAATGCATATTTGTATTTAAGGTACATACATAAAAAAAATATTTACTCTATCTGTCTGTTTGTTCAGGGTAAACTCTGAAACGTCTAGACCGATTTCAACGAGACTTTCACTGACAGGTATTTGACGTTGGAAGGAGTATCTTAGGATACTTTTATTAAATTAGGGTTCCGTGAAAAAATCCACCCATGAAATTAAGTTACGAGGGTGAAACAGCTAGTATATATATATATATATATATATATATATATATATTGTATACTAATATAGTTATATATGGAACCACCGAAAGCAATCGTCCAAATGCAAAACAGAAACTATCGCCGAAGGAAAATACGAAAAAGTTACGATCATTAAAGTGGAAGGGCTCTTAGTCAAACGAGCCGGGTTTACGGCCGGTCGGTGGGAATGCACTTTTATGTCCGCAACGGGATGGATACCGAACGTTTTTTATCTCCACTTCGCGCTGTCAAAGTAGTTTTTTACGATGCAAGCCATCGTGTGATTTTATCGTCAAGCCTCTAGGAATCTACGAGTTCCATACATATGCTCACGCCTGTATTCACCGAAGGGGCAGAGGTTTTCAGCCGAATTTGATTAAGTGCCAACGTGACAGATGCCGTCTCAGGCACTATACATACTTTGAATTACTTCTCAGAAATATGCAGGTTTCCTCACGATGTTTTCCTTCACCGTAAAGCACGTGGTGCGAAATCACTGTAAATAATTTTTTTTTTAGAAAAACTCATTGGTATAGGCTCCGCTGGGATTCGAACATGCGTCGCTTCCGTCGCAGGTGACTGCTCCAACCCCAAGACCACCACGGCTCTTATTAAACATCAATTGAACTCCACTTTAAACAATAGTGGATTTTGTTATTGCAGCTGCAGTTTATAGATGCCATGTCTGAAACTAACTTTGATAGATGTTTCTAGACATAAGAGGTAAAGTTTCTGTCATGCTTGCTTAACGACTTTGTTGTTGAAGTTGGTGCTAAGTACAGTAACAAGTTGCTACTTATGTGCACATGGGAAGCAAATTAAGCTGTTCATTACTTGCTTAATCGCACTGTGATTATAATTTTGTTATTTTTGCTCTTTTTAATGTTGTTATTTCTATTGTTTGGGAAAATCCGACTCTATTTGAAATACTCGTAAGATACAAAATTGCTTTTTTTAAACTAATATTTTCTCTACAATACGAAAAATACGATCTTCAAAAAAAAAGTACATGTTATTATTTTCCCTCAAAACCTTACAAAAATGTATCACTTTTTTTAATCATTTGTACGAGTTTCAAGTTAGTCTGAATCCAGAACTTGCTCGAATCGCGTACACTATTCATTCGGTGAAACACTACATCTTGAACATTACTTTGAAATTAGTTTTAGAGACAAATATAAGTGTCTCGCGATTCAGCGTCTTCTATTAATGACATAAAACTTTTAACTGTTCTCCAAGTCCTTGCGGCGGAACTACGGACAATGTTTTGTTACCTGCACCACTTGTCTCTACTTTTCTCTATCTCTCCCATAGTTTTATTCGCCTTTATGTTCAATTTGATGTTGCAATAAATGCAATGAGTTTTTTTTGTTTACTTTCTCATCGACCATCACCGCTCATGGTCAGTTCCGAAAGCGTATAGCGAATTTGTCACTCCGTGTGGATCTCAAGATTATGTGACCTAATCAGATGTACGATCAGAACAACTTTTAATAACTGCCCTCTTATTATAAAACCAAGACTAGAAAAATCTCGGACTAAAGCTATATCCATCCCTTTTTAAATCCGTACCACAGAAAAAGATGGAGCTACTTCTAAACCAAGGACTATCTTAGTCTATGTTTTGTATTAGGGCGGATGAAGTACTATGGTCGTTATAAATCAATCATTTATTTCCGATACATTTCATACAGTTTTAAAACTGATGCCGCTCGCTATATTTATGTGTTTTTTACATTGCTTCTAAAAGGGAAGGGAAAGAAGAGTGAAAGGCGATTAACGAAAGAAATTTATAGAGCGAATGTGCCCGGAAGTGTCGGAAGAGGGCGTCCAAGGAACAACTACTATGACCAAATTAATAGTATTTTTCAGAAAGGTCAAATTCGGAGCACTCGTAACCGAAGAAAGTGTATGAAGAGATGCATGAATGTGGATGAAGCGAAAGAAGTATGTAAGGATCGTAGCATGTGGCAAACGGTGGTCTCTGCCTACCCCCATGGGATACAGGCGTGAGCATATGTATGTATGTATGCTTCTAAAACAATGCAAAATACATCATCCAAACCGCATTGAAATCCGTGAATTCAAACAATAAAAAAGTGTATTCGTACAAATTTGTCGGAACTGGATCGACGCGTTTCAATAATAGTACCGGAGGCATCGGCAGATTTGACCAACTTTGTGCTCGACTGCGGCAAATCCGGCCCGGATGTGGGATGCCATGGATGCGCCTAAAATATGCAGATATTCATACATACACAATATCCTCACGCCTTTTAGTATGTACTATAATATGCCATATGCTACGGTCCTGTGGGGATTGAGTGGTATTGGCAGGGAAACAGAAAACTGGTGAGGTGCGTGTCACATAACACATTTTCAATATATGTTGCCGAGATTAATGAATATACCACAGCACGCTCTAACAGTTAAAACACTACCTAAAACCTCTTAGAGAGAGAGAACTCATCATCAGTATGTGATGATGATCAGACATTAAGTTCAACAATCAATATCTCAAATGTATTACCACGATTTTTAGACCGCAGTGTATCTTTTTCTCAAGCAAGCTATAAGTAGAACTACGAAATGTATCCTTTTTGTAATTTTTTTACCGAAATTTATGCATTTTTGTATTTTTGAAATTGTATAATTTTTTTTTAAAGAGTAATTACTGAGTTACTTGCCAGGTTGTTCTCAGTAAAAGCAACCTTCCGAACCTGACATTGTGACGGTTTGAAAGTACAATGTAAAAAGTCTTATCTAAGCTTTAACTTTGGCTGTGATATAACGTAACAGATAACATGTCCTTTTCTAATTAAAAACAACTTAACTACAATTTTCGAAAAAAAAATCAGAAATCTAGTTTTCGAACCTATGGTAGTTTTATCGAAGTTCGGCATCGGCCTTACTGGGCATTAGCTGTGGAAAATACTTCAATGTAAACATTTTTCGTCAAAAAATCCTTGCCATTCTTAACGACGATACTTCAAAATATAATTTACATTACGCTGGTATGGGATGCAACCTGTTCAGACACGCTGGCCCCTTCCCATCTACATGGAACCAACAACAGAGTTGGTGCGGCATGTGAAGCGGCTGAAAAAGCCAAAGCCTGCAAATACAGGGGTCTCGGCTCCGAATATGACTTTGTCCCATTCGGAGTCGAGACCCTTGGTCCGTGGGGTCCTAGCGCTATTAGGCTTTTTAAAGAAATAACCAAAAGGTTAGTCGACATCACTGGAGACCGGAGAGCTGGCAGCTACCTCGGTCAAAGAATTAGTCTTGCCATCCAAAGGGGGAATGCTGCCAGTATCTTCGGTACCTTGCCTACAGGGACTTCTTTTAATAATATATTTTAGTTATAAGATTATATATTTTTAAGGTTTTTAGCTATGTAGTTCTTGAATTTAATAATATTATGTTAGCCTATATTATGTGTATTAACAAGAATTAATTTTATTTATTTAATTTGAATTATACTATATGAAATAGAAGTAAATGTTAATAGAAAAGTAATAAATGCATTGTTTTGAAAAAAATTACGTTAAGTGTTTAATTATAGCCGATAGCCCAACTGTCCGCAAACTGCAGTTATAACGAACATTTGGTATAAACTGTCATATCTATAACGTTTGGTGTTCAGAGTTCGTCGTGTATCGATAGACAAATCTGCCGCAGGCGAGCAAAGCAACAGACTTTAATTACTTTTTATTGGTGCAGATATTTGTACACACTGAAATATTTTTTATGGTAATTCGTTTATAGTTTCAAAACGTGTTTCGGAGTTTTATCAGTGACCGGTTATTTTTTATTTTGAGATTCTATGCGGTATTGGGGAATAACTCTGTGTTTTTATGTACACATCTATACCGCTACTAGACTTGAAGTGTCTGTCTGTAATTCCAAAATAACAGATTTTCCAGAATAACAGATAGAATTATAAATGTGTGTACGATAAAAAAAAATTTTTTTATCTAAGAATGGGACTAACAAAACAGATTTGGAATAATTTTAAAAGATTTTTTTAACTGGCAACATTGTATATCCATACTTTAAATATCAAATTACCATTTCTGTTTCGACACTCAATTTCTCGAAATCAAGACAAGAACAGAAATTCAAATCGCCTTTGAAAACCAGGAGGGGTAAGTAATTACCACCGAGGCCAACACGACATGTTAAGCTAACAGTGGGAGACAATGTCTCGAGACAACGACTTATAGGAATCCAATGTCCACATTATTAAACGTGCTTAGCTTAGCGCGGCGCCGCGGGCTGTACTAGTCTTATGTGATGAACATACCGCTGTGAAGGTTGGTAAGCGTGACAGTTTATATTTATTTTATTATATGTTTTATCATTACTAATGTATAAAGCTGAAGAATTTTTGGTTCTTTACTTGAACACGCTAATCAAGGGTACTCGTCCGATTTTAAAATTTATTTCAGTGTTAAATAGTCGTAAGACCAATCGTGGATTGAAGTTAGCGTCAGCCCAAGGGTTGAGATATTTGCGATCATTACAATCAAGTTTTTGTCTCGGTTCGCAAACATCGTAAATCCGGATCAAATTTATATAATTGAGTTGTGGCTGCCTAATATTTAAAGTAGTCTGTAATATCTTACTAATAGTGTTATTAATGTAAGTTTTCAAGTAACTACTATACTCATACTGATGAGAACAAAGCTCCAAATCCGAATAATTAGTTGGGTGATTAATAAATATGTCTTTTAGTATTTATAAGTACATACTTACCATAAAGACGAAAATTATAGTTTTTGAAACGATTATTAACCATAAAATATCAAACCGCTGTATAAATGGTAATGAATGTTAGATTAAACATGTTCGACGTCCGTATGTCACGCAATCTCTTGCTCGGAAACTCGCTGACGGGCAACATGCCCCTTTGTGCTACACCCAGTACATGCTGTATATAACAGGCACTCTATTAAACTTTAACGGGATGGATTTTTTTTTGAACTCTTCACTGCTTACAGGCAATGGAGCGTGGAAAAAGACGATGAAAATTATAAACCTACATACTTAATATACAAGGCATTGTGTTGTCTCTTACGAGGTAGGTAAGTATAAATAATAGAGAGAAATACAAGGGTGATAAAGCATGCAGTCCATCTGATGGTAAGACTGGAAACGCTTACAATACTAAAATCTATATCTGGGGGCCTCGAGGTTTGAGCAGTCGCCTGCTACGCAAGCGACGTAATTTCGAATCGCAGCGGGGCCTGAACCAATTAGTTTTTTCTAAAAAAACTTATGTGCCGTCACACCACGTGCTTTACGCTGAAGGAAAACATCCTGAGGAAACCTGCATATGTCTGGGAAGTAATTCAAGGACGTCTGTATAGTGCCTGAGACGACAATGAACTCACCCTCTGTCACGTTGGCACTTAATCATATTCGGTGATCATATGGGTGTTGGGTTGTTACAACACCTCTGCTTATCTCTTCGGGGACCTTTCTGGGATGGCGTGAGCACATTTATTTATTTTTTATTTCTATATCTTAAACTAGCTGCGTCATTCGGCGATGGATTGACAATAAAAACTATATTACATGGTGATCATTTTATAACATTTTCCAGTGCTCCAATTGGTCGCCGCGTGATGTTATAAATCCTAAAGCCAAATTCTCTGTCTAGAATTAACTATCCAATACATAAATATTTTGCATAGAAACACTAATTTCTGAGATATAAACAAAAAAACTAATTCTTCCGCTTCATAATATTAGTTTAAATTGGCCTACGGTTTTGCTTGCGTAGTATATCTATATACACTCTAAAAGTCCATTTAAAATATCAGTGAACTAGCGGACGTCACGTGGTTTCACCCACGTAGTTCCCGTTCTCGAGGATAAAACATAGCTTATGTTACTCGCTGATGATAAAGCTATCTAAGAATTTTCAAGATCGGTCCAGTACTTTTTGAGCCAATTCGTTACAAACATACTTACATGCAAATCTTTGTAAATTTCAAAATGTTAACGTACAAACATACAACTTATCCTTATCAATGTAATCATTTATATTATTTCTAATATTCCAGCGTTTAATTATCCTTATTCACCCTAAAGTAAACTTTAATATAAGTACACTTTCCGCTTCAAAATGTTAGTGTCTCGCCAAGTCATAATCAACAAAGAACTTTCAACACAAGAAAATATACAAAGGCAACACAGATTTGCAGATTACCAAGAAGTCTGAAAGTCCTCATTTTTTAAATCTTAAAGAGACTAAACAAAATCTACTCGTCGTTCCTGCTTTTACTACGTCTTTGTCCATTAGATTGGGGCCATGAAACTTATAAAAATATGGCCACGCCATTACAGAAGGGTTCCCGAAGAAGTAAGCAATACAGCACCCATTTTACACCCAACATAACTTAATGCCAATGACAGATGGTGAGTAATATAATGACTGCAAACCCTTTTCTTAATCTATACTCGCTAGCGTTTCCGCCGAATATTTTTATCAGAAATATGTGTCCGAGAAAGTAATTCAAAGACACGCTGGCACTCAATCATATTCGAGCAAAAGTGGGTGTTGTTATTAGAACACCTCTACCCCTTCGGAGACCCTTCTGGGAGATGGCGTGAGCATATTTTTATATTTTTTTATGTTGTATTAAATAAATGTTAGGAATATTAAATTTTTAATTCAAATACATTATGATATACTGACGCACATCATCCTCCTGCCCTTATACCATGTTATTTGTGGTCAGCGCAATGTGTTCTTCTCTTCCATTTCTCTATCAACAGTCATATCTGTATTCACTCCCATTTTTACGAATATAATACACTGATACTATCGTAATAATAATAGTGTGCTGGAGATGTATCATGTACGCTTACTTCGTGGCCCGCTTACAAGCAATTTCAGAGTGATCCTTTCTCAGAAGTCACTAGGCACCCCCTTCCTTGCGGTCCCCATTCACCGCTGCAACGGACTAGATTAGTCAACTATTCACTTATTACTATTTATCTACCCTCAAAATGTGTGGTATCTGGTTCATTTCGACGTCAAGCGAAGTCAGAAACCCATTTAATATTCCATAGATCATTTATAACGTTTTTCCTTTGAATTGTCAAAACGTAACTGAAATGTAAAAAAATCAAACATTTGATACGACTTCTTACAAAGTACTTTCAAATTGTCAGAAGGACACAGGAAAAAGTACACTATACAGGATTATAAATGTTACCACTGGGTTCAGAAGGTTGCTTTTGCTGAGAAGAAATCAACAAAAACTCAGCAATTGCTCTTTTCAAAAATATCTTCACCGTAATATGATTATCAAATTACTTGAGATAAGATGAACGCTAAAAGTTACTCCAAACGTAAAGAACACAATCACACCCCTAAGAGGACCCTTCTGGTTAGTTGTGAGCGCACGCAATACTGTTCTGATTAAGTTTCAATGTAAGCGCATCTACCACTAGAACTACGTTACCCTCTCAAAAAATCCAACATTTTTCCGATTCAGTAAAATCAATTTCAGAAGATCTTCACTTCCTTTCAAATTGTATCCGAATCTCCATATCACTAGCTAGTTGGATGGAGTCGATGCATTGAATATGAGAGCTCGGTAATTCATTCCCGTGCTTCAGCTACTTGCAACCTATACTTGTGTGGGAGTACTGGAAGAGACACACAGTCACGTAGCGCGGGGAATCAAACGATTGTAAAGTCGTTCGCGCGTGTTCTATCTCACTTTTAGTACAAATGTTTGGCGACGTTCCATATTTCGATATCTTGTATGATCTAAGGTATTATTTCGATTATTCGAGTCTGCTTTTCCACGATAAACTCTGTAGGTTTTACTATTAGATTTGAAAAGGTGTTCCAAAACTTAAGCTATGACGCCAAAGGAGCAGGCTAAGAGAAATACCATGTTGATACCAGAACCATTGCCTGGTCTATATATGTTAAGAAATATTATTCAGTGCTCAAAAAATATTTATTTAAACCTTATATCTTGAAATAGTTCGTCATCAATAAAACATAAATTCTCAAAAGTATAAACTCGTCGGCACACAACTCAACACCGCGACACGTTTAGAAATAAAAGTGCAATAGTTGGTGGCAGGCAACTTTGTTTTTGGCACGCGAACGCTAGACTTGAAATTGTTCTTGAAGTTCGACGGGCGAGCCGGCAGTGTGTTTTCACAGCAGCTGGTTCAGTGGATCTCAGGCTCTCTTTTTTAATTAATACCACTTCGAACACAGCTCCCAAAGAATGCTTCAAGTCATTAAAAGTTTTAATAGCATTTGACTTCGCGTAGCAAGGAGAATGGTAACAAATTTTTAGTGTACGTCAGAAAAGTTTGAGTTTCGTGAATTACAAAGAAATAGAGGATTTGGCTAAGGCGGGACTTTTGTCGGCGGATTTGTGGATTTTGTTAGTCTGCATTCTCATTTCTGGCCGGTGCCTGGGGTGCCTAGGCGTGGATTTATTGCACTATTTCGTTTGAAGTTCCCTGTCAAGTGCAATGTTCATTTGACTTTCAGGATAAGAGAAGCGCAATTATATTCATAATATCTCAAGAATTTATACGAAATTTGTTTTTAGATTTAGCTGTAACTATTTTATAACAATACGGAATCGATTTGTTAAGTTGCCACGAAATTATCTCCGGTGACGATTTGCTGTATATATTAGAAAGACGCTCAATAAAACTTATTTTCATATCAAGTTAACAGATTTAAACTCAATGCAAACTGCAATCTAACTTACTCTGCTATTAAACTGCAAGAGGTAGCTTAGCTAAATTCTAGTTCGTAAGCTGAGCTCAAATTCTAATTATCCGTTCACTTTTCCACGCAGTGCGAAAACCGACGACATCACGTCCGGGTAACATTAATGATGAGTCTAATAATTACCAGTAATGGTTCCACTATGTAGAAACTAATATAGTTATTCATTTTACTTCTTCCGTCTCTTCTTCTCTTACAAAGGTGGGAATCAGCGGGAGTAAGTGTACAGTGTACGATTGCGAGATGTTTCAATTATCGAAAAAAACTGAGTCGAACAAATTTTCCATCAACTCGCCCAGACGGCGGCGTCAGGATGATGGGTCGCTCACTTCCCTCTATAATGGTTGAGGAGGGCGGTGGCTGACATTCTCGTCATACTTGTGAACAGGTGCTGCTTGTGGGGGCTGGTCATCTCAAGCTACACAATTATACGTAGCTTCTGTGCACTGGAACTGTGACCTTACATATATTTTTTTATGATTTATATTGCATTACTGATTTTTTTATTGAAAAGAATAATTACTGTATTACTTGCCAGGTTCATCTCAAAAGTAAGTAAAAGCAACCTTCCAAACCTGGCGGTAGCATGAATAATCCTGTGTAATCGTGTCGTTCTAACAATTTGAAAGTGCTTTGTAACTAAAACTCTAATAAAGATATTTTTACATTCCAAGTGATCGCACCGAATCTAGCCGAATGCAACCGATCGTCGGTCGATAAGATGCATCGCATCGTGTTACACATGATTATCATCAGTTCTAAAGCCCAGAAAGGCCCACAAAGAACACTTTACAAGCACCGAAGATGTTGAATCCACCGCCATATTTGCTATTTCTCGAAATTATATCTAATGAACAATAGTATTTTTAACCAAGAGGTTTGTTAGTAACTCTAGTTTGAAACAAACACTCCAGCAATCCGCAATGTATCAGAAAACTCAATAAACTTGTATACTCGAACGATACCTGCAGTAATGCAAGTCCGTACTGCATTTATGTAGCGAGCCGTGCCTTTAAATCGAAAACCAATTACGGAAAAACTGTATATAAATACACGAGCATTGTTCCGACATGTGTAAACGTATACGCACACGTCCGACGTAAATGCAAAAGCGAGGATATACGTTTTATGGAATAGACACACCTTTTATCTTTTCGTACCCCACATGATCGTTTTCTCTTTGTCGTCTGCAGAATGTTCGCTAGCTATGTTAATATTCACAAATTTTACATTGCTTTCATTATTTTATTAAAGTAAATTTTAAATATTTTGAACTTTTTCAATTACCATGTAAAAACGATATTGAATACTTTATACACTCGCCATCTTTTATTTTATTGTTAACAATATTTAGCCAATATTATATTTTTATGACTAGTTTCTGTCAGCGGCATTGCCTGCATGTTATAAGGGATCCCAAATTTAACTCTTTTAACATAACATAATTTTATTGCTTTTATTCTTAGCTGATAATTTTGCAAAGAGCCGTGGTGGCCTCGTAGTTTGAGCAGTCGCCTGCTACACAAGCGATGCAAGTTCTAATTCCAGTGGAGCCTGTACCAATGAGTTATTCAAGAACCTATGTGCAGCGATTTCATACCACGTGCTTTAGCGAAGAAGCGATTCAAAGACGTATTTATAGTGCCTAAGACGGCGATGGACACACCCTTTGTCAATTTGCCATTTAATTCGGTGAAATGTGGGTGTTGTTGTTACAACACCTCTGCTTACACCTTCGGAGACCTTTCTGGGATAGCGTGAGCATATTTATATTATTTTGCATTCTTATTGTAAGAATTTCAAAATCGGTCAAGTAGCTTTTGAGAAACAGACTATAGCACATTTTTTCCCCTACTAAGGCGACAATCAAACGTCACCTGATGGCTGATGGTAAACTACTACTGTAGCCTATGAATGCTGGTAATACCAAGTGTCTTTCGCGTGTTGATTACCTTATGAACCTTACCTAACTGCCTCGTTGGTCTAATGGTTAGTACGTTCGCCTGCCGATCACGAGGTCCCGGGTTCGATTCCCGGGTCGGGTCAAAAATTTACATTGGGTTTTTCTGTCAAGAAATTCACAATAAAAATGCCCGGAGTTTGGAAGTTGGCGGTGTTTCCACCCCCGTGCCTCGGAAAGCACGTTGCACCGTTGGTCCTCCGCCTGATCGATCTTCGGATTGCCTCCCATCGGACTTTGAGAGTGAGGGAATAAAGAGTGCACCTGTGTTTGCGCACATACTTGTGCACTATAATATCTCCTGCGAACATGGCTGATCCTCGATGAGATTAGCCGCCGTAGCCGAAATTCGGTAGGAGATCATTATTATTACCTTATGAAGAATGAAATCCCTGTGCTTACATAATGACAAATCAAATCGGAACATTCAAACCTCCTGTTAATAATATTAGTATTTAATATTGTAAGCGTTATGAGCAGCCGTCACCCACAGCCCACAAACACACATTTCACCGCAAATGACACATCCATCCGTTATTTCCCCTTGTACAACGTTTAATTAACACGAGTGACAGCCGAGCGCAGCGCGGATACGTACGCGACTGGACCGATTTAAGCCCATTCAAGGGTAATCATGAGGGGTTTGAGTTCGATTCTGATGGAAGTTATTACTTTAATAATACCAGTTAAATGCCTATGATGGATATACACATACATATTGGTATCGATTGGTTTCGTACCTCCACTAAATTCACCATTCTAATACAACTTTTGGACCCTCTAGCGCACAAGAATATTGTGTTAAATGTACCGTGGTGGCCTTGGGGTGTGAGCAGTCACCTGCTACGCAAGCGACGCAAGTTTGAAACCCAGCGGGGCCTGTACCAATGAGTTTTTCTAAAAACTTATGTGTAGTGATTCCACACTGCATGCAAGGAAAAATAATGAGTAAACCTGTATATGTCTGAGAAGTAATTCAAAGACGCATGTATAGTGCCTGAGACGTCGATAGACTCATCCTCTGTCACGTTGGCACTTAATCATATTCGGTGAAATATGGGTGTTGCAACACCTCTGCTTACCCTTCTAGTATGCCGTGAGCATATTTTTTTAAATAAATGTACCCAGTAACTGTACTATGCCTTTAAGTACTGACAGTTTGGTGATAAGTTCGTTATTCTCCGTATAAACAACTTTCCGAAACCAGTGGTAACTCAAATAATGTTTAAATTTATGCACTTAATTTTGAAAGAGTCAAATAAATTAATTTTCATTTGAATATACATTAAATAAAAATAAATTTGTACGTAAATAACAAACAAATGAATTTCTTCGTTCATAATAATATAATCGTAATTTCAAAATACTGTTTCGTTTTAAATCAAATTTCGAATGCTAACGTGACTAAAATAAGTGACCGAAATAATCCACTACGTAAAGAATACTATAATCCAAGCACGTTTATGTACAAAAATCCATTTAACCTGTTTTACATTCAGCTAAAGTGGCCAGGGAGGCTGAGGACTTAACGAGAGAATTAGAATTTTACATTGTAATGGCTGTTAGCGGGAAAAGGGTTAAAAATACTCGCTACACTAACCAAAAAGTGGTTTCGAAGGAGCCCGTACGTTTAAAAAAAACATAATGATGTACCGACGGAAATACCAACATTTTAGGGTACACAATCCGCGAAGGACTTAGTTTTGCAACGCATATCGTAACGTGCTTACCGAATAGTACCTACGCTTATCCATACTCTATACATACAGATGAATAAAATTGAAGTGTCTGTTTGAAATTCCAAATTCATAGCTTTTCACTAAATGCATAATATAAAAGTATATAGGGTACTGATGTAAAAAAAACTAATTTATTTACTTTGGTATGCCAGCTTAAGCATTTGTCTCCTTTTTGTGAAATATATAAAATATTTTTTTTTAACTGTGTATTAATGTATTTAATTAAAGCAGTGGTGTTAATTGTTTATTTGTAACAAGCTAAATAAAGCTTATTGTAAAATATTTACAATATCACAAAGACCCCTAAATAAAGCGTTGAAAAACCAGCCGCGTTGAGAGACTTGAGAGTCCCACCTAGGCTGCACTCAACAACTTAGAACTAATTACCCGGCGCGCCGCGACCATTTCACTAATTATTACACTTTACCTCTTATTCTTCGGATTCATCCAAGTATCATTGTCTATTTGGTTAGTATTATATTATATGGTTTTATTAACAGACTTCAAAAAATCAGGATGTTACTCAACTCGACGTTATTGATTGTTCTGTACCTACGTCACAGAATTCATCTGCGAACCACATTTTTTTTTTTGGATTCATTATTAACGTAACCAGTAAAAATTACACTGTCAATATGAATATTTTTTTCTATATAATTAACTAGCATTTAGCGGGCCTGATGATATGCGGCAATTGGAGCCTTTGAGCAAATGAATGCAAATAATGGAGTAATACGCGCCGCCTTTTACTACTGTATACCTCTATTACAAGATTACCACCGTTTTCGTAGCCTATACTTATATATATCACACAAATTAATTGTATGCGAAAGTACACAGCGCCTCCTAGCGGTCAAGATAGAAACTAAAATATGTCCACATCCACATTTCACCGAACATGATTAACTTCCAACGTGACAGAAGGTGAGTACATCGCAGTCTCAGGCACTATTCATACGTCTTTGAATTACTTCTCAGACATATGCAGGTTTCCTCACGATGTTTTTCTTCACCTTGAAGCACGTGGCGGGAAATCACTGCACAGCATACAGTGGTTACCTAATGGCATCACAGTCATTAGTCGTAATAAAGATGGTTTATCAAAATGTAACTAATATTTGAATTTATTTTATTTATTAAAACTTTATTGTACACCTTATAAATTATTTAGTTACATATAGATTATATCATATTATAGGTACAAGTTAAGTTAAATTCTGTGAATATACTTTGAAGTGAGTAACTTTTAGCACACTCAGCATTGTAACAGCAACATTTTAATTCAAATTAAAGCCGGCAAACCGAATATATGAGGCTTAATCGAGTTAACCGACAGACGATGAGTAATATACCACGCTCGATAGCTTCCAGATTACGGTCTATAAATTATTATGAAGCAATCAGTATATGGTAAAACTTTTTGAGGCATTTTTGCTGCACGATTCGACTGCGATCCGATAGCGAGATAGAAAAATAAGTAACTAAAAAACTTCTTGCTTAAATTTACTTTCAGTATGATATTCTGTTCTTACAATTCTACCGATTTAGCGGTGAAGCTAGTTTCAAAGCTAGTGGTATATTTTAGATTTATTTTTTATAATTTGAATGAATAATTTCCATTTTTATGTACCACACTCTTCGTAGAATTCATCAGAGAGGAAACTCAATTATAAAACTACTTTTCAAATTGTCCTCATTTAACACAAGTCCCAGTCCTAACATAGGTACTAAGCTTATATTCTACGCAATCCATTCTCCCAAAACTTTCCAACATAATACATCGACCCATAAACAAAACCCCATTTGACACAAGTCTACGGTAATATGTCACTAAAATTGGACGATTCCACGAAATATCGTGACCATTAAACGCCACAGTTCTCCCGACGTGAGTTGCCGTAGATTTATTGGTAATATAATTTTGATTGATAGGCGCGACTCACGAGTTCCCAACTCGCTTAAGCGATGTACTAAGAGGTGGTGCAATCAATCTTGAGGCAGAACCTAAGCGGTTGGCAAACCGTTGCAGTGTGACTTGGTTGCATTAAACTCTAATTTATAATGTCGCGTGGTAATTTATCACACGTATGATTTCAAGTTGAACACGACAAAAGAAAAACGGTGAACTTCATAAAACAGTCTTTATTTTATTGTTATATCACAAAGGTAACTTCCAAGCGTACTCAGTCTGCTGCAGCCTATGAATGCGACTAATAAAAATGTCACTCGATATAAACACTCGAAAGAGTTCGATTGTAGCTCGCCATTCCCTATGGATAACTGACTACCTTTACAAAAAACTCAAAGCTACTGTCATTATTTTGCTACGATCATTGGTATATTGACTCTTTGAGTCCCCAGTTGGGCAGTCCTGAATATCAAACGAGAGGTCCTATGTACGTAAATCATTAAACAATTATTAAAACATTACGTAGAAATTTGCATGTATAGGTGATGAATATGTTACCATCACTCAGGCAAATATAATATCAATACCTTTAATTTTAATTTAATCAAATACAAGAGTTAGAAATAACCACATTTTTTCCAGTCATTTGAAAAACAAATCGCAACGTTAAATAAATCAAATTACATTTGACAAACAGTCTAATCTGGCATTCCACGGTGTAGTAATAAGTGCACAAACATGATATTTTGTCGTACCCAGTTGCCGCAGGTTGCCAGTTTTTAATTGCCAAACAGCGTGTCTACTGCCATTTCATTCAATTACTGGCATTCCTGTCGGTAGCGGCACATAACACTGCCATTTCGTGAATTATTCCGAAAAAATGTGCAAATCCACCACGTGTTTTATGGGACTTTGCGGCGCTATAAAGTATTTTTGTGGATCTATTAAATTCTGTCATACGATTTAAAAGTCACGGTATGTTTTACGTATATTGGCTTACTAGCTTTGCAGTCAAGACCATTGGCGATTGAACCATTCGTCCATCTCAGCATCAAGGATATAGATCCGAAGCAAACGATAAGCTAAAAAAACGAACCACTATTTAATGCTGAATCAAAAATGATAAGCTCCCAATCCACTAGTGTATAAGGTACGTTGGTGAAGCAGTTCGGATAAACATTAATAATTCAGCGCAGTATCATTGCATATTCATAAATCTTACCTAGAGTGCTGATTACAAAAGTCTTCTGCGTTTTTCCTTTAGTCTCTGGGTATCGAGGGAACGATTTAATTAACGCCCCTTCTATGTAGGTTTATGAATGAGATCGCCAGCATCTGGAAATATTTTGAATGATAATTGAATCCTGATACATCATAAACTTCCACTCTATAGATAAAAAGTCTACACTCAGAATACGTTATTTTATGTGTGATTAGAGGTTAAATGGCCAAAAATAGCAGACTATTCTTTACTCATAAGAGAGCCTACTTCACCTACTACAAGGTGGGTGTAAGATACGAATTAAAAAGTTACCAACATAACACTATACATGGCGAAAACGGCTATAAGGCTTTGCATTAAAACAATAATGACTTTACAAGCAGTATAGGATCCACGAATGTTTTTTTGAAATAAGAATATTTACTCCATTGAGTAAAATCTCACGGGGTTGCCATTCTCAAATATCAAAAAAATTACTCTTTCAATTACTATCGAAAATATGTAGATTTTAACATTGAAAATTTTCGGTAAAACACTTGAATTACGTACACGCGAACGGCCATGACGTGACACCTTATTTTCATAACGCCTAATCTGCTTATTTTCTCGTAGAAGCGCGTGTCTGTGTGCGTGTGGTATTTCGTTCGTAGATTCTTAACTAGGAAGACCTAAGAAACGATGGATGGATTGTGTGAAAGATGATATGGCTAAAATAGGAGTGAATACAGATATGGCGGCTGATAGAGAGAAATGGAAGAGAAGAACATTGCGCCGACCACAAATACATACATATACTCACGCCTGTATCCCCCGAAGGGGTAATTACAATACGCACTTTTCACCGAAGATGATTAAGTGCCAACGTGACAGATGGTGAAGCCATCGTCGTCTCAGACACTTTACATAAGTCATTGAATTACTTCTCAGACATATGCAGGTTTCCTCAAGATGTTTTCCTTCACCGTAAAGCACGTGGTGTGAAATCTCTGTACTTAAGTTTTTTTTAGAAAAACTGATTTGTACAGGCCCCGCAGGGATTCGAACTTGCGTCGCTTGCGTAGCAGGCGATTGCTCAAACCTCAAGGCCACCACGGCTCACCGACCACAAATAACATGGGAAAAGGGCAGGAGGATGATGATTCCTAACTACATGTCAAGCTTATATTTAAACTGTAACATTGCAAACAAAGCCACAAATCAACGGGAGTTAACGCAAAAACAATGGTGCAATTAGCATCACACGCTCAGTTAGTGACTTGGCTGCGGAATACATCTTACAACTTGTACACTAAGTTTGGCACTTGGTTGTTTCACTAACTTGGACTTGATGCCCGGTGCCCCTACTAACGACCACTACAACATCACTTATACCCAGTTAGGTATATAGTGGTGGCCTCGGTGTTTGAATCCCAGTAGGCCTGTCCCAACGAGCTTTTCTAAAAACTTATGTGCAGTGATTTTACACCACGTACTACGGTGAAGGATAACATCGTGAGGAAACGTGCATATGTCTGAATAGTAATTCAAAGATGTATAGTGCCTGGACTCACCCTCTGTCACGCTGGTATATAATCATATTCGGTGAATGTGGGTGTTGCTGTTACAACACCTCTGCTTACTCCTTCTAGGATAACGTGAGCATATTTATATACTGTAACCATTATTATTGTGAAATATTTTTGAAAAGAGTAATCGTTGTGTTTCTCGCCGATGAACCAAGATGAAACAAGATGCCTGGCTGAGTTTCTTACTGGTTTTTCTCAGAAGGTTAGTTTCAGCAACGTCGTAAGTGCCTTCCCAGGGCCCAAACTGAATATATAATATTAATTTTCGTTTTCAATATTTGAAAACATATTTTAACATACATTACAAAGCAAATACATTTAAAGTCGGTATGTGATTGTTATTCCAAATAATAATATTTGTGTCTCTATTTTTGCATAACCCTTATTCACCTCGAACTCATTTCATTTTCAGAACAATTAGTAGCGTTTGCGGTTTTTGGAACGCAGCACGGTCCGAATTTAACAGTATTAAATTATTTTCGATAACAACAAGTTATGCCGGCCCGTAGCACAGTTGCAACTTTAAACTGGACTCCAAATGCATAGTGCTTCTAGTTTAGTCATACTTGCAGCTCTTTGTTGCAACTTAACAGTTACCATTGAAGTAAGATGCAAGTACAGACACGATTAAATTTTAGTTACGGGACGAGATTTATGATGTATAGTACGACTTTTCTTCAGTACGGGTAAAGAGACGTATATAGCTGTTTCCCACGGTTTTACCCGCGTAGGTTTAGTTTTATATAATATTAATATTACGATACACATTTGACGTTGTTCTTTCTTCAGACGATTTAATATTTTATATGAACATAAAAGCGGTTAATGTGACTAAACTGTTATAGATAGATATGTTCTCGTGGACTTTCTTGGTAGATCTTAATAATACCTACAAGCCCGTAGTACACAATTTTGTTCTATTGTCAATTGTCAACTGTCAAAGTTTTGCAGCGCACGCATAAATAGGTTTTCGATTTTACACCTTGGGTTACAAAATTGCAATTTCCTTGCGGATCCCAATTTTTTTTTTTTAAAATAAAATATAGGCTTTCTCAATAAATGGACTATCTAACACAATTTTTTTTTTTAAATCGGAGTAATTCCCAAGATTAGCACGTTCAAACAAACAGACAGACTCTGCAGCTTTATAATATTAGTATAGATCATAGAGTCTAGACTCTTATGCGAACTTTTTTGACACAGTGCATCGGTTGGTGGTACATAACAATTTTAAATTAAATAAAGTCTCTTAACACTATAACCGTGGTGGCTTGGGGTTTGAGCAGTCACCTCCTACGCAAGCGATCCAAGTTCGAAATCCAGCGGAGCCTGTGTAATGGGTTTAACTAAAAACTTATGTGCAGTGATTTCACACCACTTGCTTTACGGTGAAGGAAAACATCGTAAGGAAACCTGCATATGTCTGAGAAATAATTCAAAGACGCCTGTATAGTGCGTGAGATGGCGATGGACTCACCCTCTGTCATGTTGACCCTTCACCATATTCGGTGAAATGTGGATGTTATTGTTACAACACCTCTGCTTACCCCTCCGGGGAGCCTGGGATGGCGTGAGCATATATATCTCTTCACACTTTATTTATATTTTAATTACTATAATTTTTTTTTTTAATTGTATTTCTCAAAGATTGCATTAGATATTAAAAAAAATATGTCTTATGTTCCACGTATCATCCAAATCATCCAATAATGGCATACTTTTCTGGATCATGAAACTATTTTGAAATGCATAGATATAAACCTAACTATGGGATCTGCAGCTGCCATGTATAATATAACATAAGATTGTTGAAGAAAAAATTTGAATATAAGAGATTAAGCTGGAATGATTCTAAAACTCTGCAAGTTATTTATAATATATGTATCTAAGTTGAACCCTACTAAAATTTACAAATTGTATTATTTTCTGAAAGTAAAAATGTCTCCGTATAAATTTCAAGTGAACTAACTTTCTATCCAACTTTTATCTCCAACTTTTATACCGAGAATGATCCCAAAAGGATATTTTACGACACTCCGCTTACGAATGTCTGCTCTACCGACATAAAAAATACATTCTGTAGATATTTGACGACTGGTTTGTGCAATGGCAGTCATGCACCTAGCCTCAATTGGTAGCTTAAAAACTTTATATGTAAGGTAATACATATGCTCACGCTTGTATTCCCCGAAGGGGTAGGCAGAGGTGTTGTAATCACAACACCCACATTTCACCGAATTTGATTGAGTGTCAACGTGACAGATGGTGAGTCTATCGCCGTCTCAGGCACTATTCATACGTCTTTGAATAATTTCTCAGAAATATGCAGGTTTCCTCACGATGTTTTCCTTAACCGTAAAGCACGTGGTATAAAATCACTGTACATAAGTTTTTTAGAAAAACTCATTGGTACAGGCCGCGCTGTGATTCGAACTTGCGTCGCTTGCTTAGCAGGTGACTGCTCATACCCCGAGGCCACCACGGCTCTTCGGATGTAAGGTAATGAATATCCTATATATCTTGCAAGTAATAAAGTGTTTGTAGGCATTTGGTTGGAACAGTTACTTGCTTCGTTTGGATATGAGTTCAATCTGAAGTTCACTGTATTCATGTCTAGATTCAGGACATGCAACTTCAAAGGGTTAGAAAGTTTGAATGCATAAAAAATATTAAACAAATATATAAAATATGTCACAACTAACATTTATTTGATTTATATATTCATATTTTAACCATTAACTGTATCCAAGTTGTATCTGCACATTTATCTGATAGACCCTATGGATTGTCTTCACCAAAGTCATATTGCCTTCCTTGAGATAGGATTGTTATAGCAGGATTCAAATTTAAAACTTAAAAAACTGTGACATGTTCGAGTTTTTTTAAGTCGGGAGAGAAGAAATCAGCGCTCTCGAAATTTATTAAGTTTTATCTAACAGGGAAATCAAATTTAAAACCTGACGGCATAAGTCACACAAAGAACAAAAATTTAATTATTGAATTCCAGCATCTTTGCGCAAAGTACGCTATACAAAGCACTTTTTACCCCCGCCATATAAACCAAATACCATGCTTACAACGTACTGCTTTCGTAAAATATTCTTAAATGATCGTCAAAGAAGTAATATTTGCCCAAAAGGACATGCGAGGATAATAATTCTATCTCCAACTCTTAGTTAAACGCAGGATCGAATTCCATTTGTAGTAACTTGTGTTAGGGCGCATTCGTTAGATTAAGCCCGCCCGGCTCGCGGCGATAGGAGTCCTGCGGGAACTGGCAGGGAACGCTCTGAGGTTCAGTACAAGATCATAGGAAATGCGGGGATAAGGCTTGGGTGCACAAAATATACAAATTTTAGAAAAAAATCTACGTCCCATAGGAAAATAAGCGGTTAATTTACAGGCAAAAGTTGCTGGTTTGATTCGCACACAGAACAAATATATATAGCTGCTTGTTTTGAGTCCTGGCATTGCATGGCTGTTTTATTAACACTATTCTGGTCTGGTCTGCCTTATTAGTCTAGTGATAGTGATAGCTGAGTCAGGTATTTAATGGGTAGATAAGGATCATTTTCAAGATATAAGACAGGATTTTTCCATCTGTGATTTCCCAGTCGCGCGGAGTTTAGATTAGTGCTCGGTTAGTATATATAGACTCATTACATGAGACTTAAATATGACTGCCGAAATGTGGGTGAACTATAGGTATATATCAGCATATGTATGTATGTACTTAAACGTTAAAATTACACATGCAAACTCGTGTATCATAAAATCTTGGCAAAATTGCACCGTCTCCAAATAAACGGCTATCTACATTTTTCGCTATCTCCTGTCGCTTGCATGTTACCCCGAGACAAAATTGGACTCGAAATGATTGAATGCAGTTGTAAAAGCTGGTAGTTTGAAATACACAGCGCTGTTTGTTTATCTCTAGTTATTACATGACGTCTGTAATAAGGTTATGTGAGATATGATTGTATTTCGAAATACAATAATTTATTCTGCACAGGATGTATTAAGATTAGGAGTTGTAAAGATATGACATGCTTTGGAAATGGTGATGTTTATAGACAAATGCATCTTTTAACAATATATGAATACTTTATCAGTTATAATATATTCAGTATTATTTAAGAAGTACAAAATTATGAACCAACTTACTTTTAATGTTAGACATTGTGAAAGAGAGCCGTGTTGGCCTTGAGGTTTGAGCCACAACACCTTGAGGACTCACCATCTGTCACGTTGGAACTTAATCATCTTCGGTGAAAAGTGGGTGTTGTGATTACAACACCTCTGCCTACCCCTTCGGGGAATACAGGCGTGAGCATATGTATGTATCTGTTCATTATGGAATTTATTACGCTTTAAAATAATAATATTAGAAAACTTTGTTAGTGATTTTCACAATAATATATACAAATTTAAATATCAGGTGTGTAAGGCAAAATTATTTCAGCCTAATGCCTACTCTATATCTTCCGTCGTCCAGCCAATGAGGTGCATTTCATCAATCACTCGATAGCATAGACGTTAGAAAGAGCCATTTAAAGATATAATCTATTTTCTAAATAAAAAACGACTTCACATTGACAAAAATCCTCCTCAAATGAAACCACATCGTCTATGTACAAGCTCTAAATGTAAGCCCACGCTTTACTTTACTCCCACATAACCTCCGCGGGCTCATTGATTATTTCCATGTTTTAAATAAACCCTTTGTGCCTTTGTCTCTCTAAGCGAAGATTACTCTTTGCTTTATATTTAAAACAGAAAAGAGTTCCTTTTGCGTATAAAGGAGAATGCTATATTGAGTCTGTATTACTTTGGTTTGTTCAGCAGTTTTATCTTTAAAGACGTCAACTTTTGACAGTTATCAGATATGCAGGGCATAACGGAATCGAGTTATGCCGTTTTGATCCCCATTTATGATCCACATGATCCCCAAATTTTAATTTTATATGCCGCTCTGATCCACCTGTGCCATGCTGTGATAGTCCGTTCATCCCTTAACAAAGTTTTGGGACTGTCAGCAACAAAAATTAATAATTACGTTCTAAATTTGGAACTGACTTCTGGCTGGTGATTGTACAAGGAATACCAAAAACACATCTATATTGAAGTAAAAATATTTATCGCCAAGATAGTCGAGAAAATTAAATATTGAATAGTTCTTATTGAAATTTTATTTATATTTGTGTTGCGCAATAAAGCATTATATTATTAAGATAATATCCACTCAACGATACTCCTAACGTAACATCGAAGGCACTTCAACGACTTCTCGACGTCATGTCGAGGTGACCTCAACGAAACCTAAACGTGATCTCGACGTAACCATCAAATCTTATTCGTTCTTGTTGAGCGATTAACAAGAACGAGGTTATTTTACCGAGCGAAACTTAGTGAATTATTTCATGAAAGTGAACGACTTTGCCCAACCCTACTCCACTTTCCACCCTTTATACCTTCACATATACATAAACTTATCGAAATATTTCACCTCCAAAACTTAAAACGATAAAAAGCAATCATGTCATAAGTAACCAAGCTTTAAGGGACCTATAGGACCCGCCCTTTGGAAATGAGTCATCTAAATTCAGTGAACAGGCACAAGGTGTCAACCTCCATACCTTCAATTTGTGAGCACTTCTAAATTACAAAGGGCTTCTCCATAAATTGTTCCAATATTCCGCGACGCCGACGGCATGTTAAACTTAAGTGGGCGTCGTGTTACACCGTCGCCAATATATCGAGTCATCAATTAAGCAATTATTTAATTTATGATAAAGGAGGTAAGAGACGGAAAAAGAGGGCACTGTGGGTTGGAAACGTGTGCATAGTGCCTATCTATACTTGTGCATCGTGTATAGTGGGTGTTGCCCATAGAACGCAGGACTTATTTCCGAACAGATCATAGTAATACTCGCTCCCTTATTTTCAGTGTAATAATAGGATAATATTCTGGTGTCGTATTTATATTTTATTCTTCGATTTGGAAGATATTCAAAACGGAATATTATGTTTTTTAATCATAATTAAATTTATGTTTCATTTTCACATATTTAATTTCGATTTCGATATATTTTGTTAAAAAAAAGCATTAAGAGACTTCTTAAGCATAAAGTACAGTATATATTCAAAAATAGTTTTCTTGAAATTCCCAACAAGTTAGCGGCACAATCGACCTCCGAGCCCGCAGTATTACACAACAGTGTGACTGGGCCTCCTTCAGTCACGTACAGTCGAAAATGCGTCAGCGCGGATAGACGTTGGATTCCACGGCGTGCGTATTTTTCATTAACGGTGAATTTCACCACGGCCCAGCAATTACAATTTAGATATGCGGGTATATTCGTTTTCAATGTAAATAATATTATAAGCGATCAAGTAAAGCAGCAGTTTGAGCAGTGGCCTGCTACGCAAGCGACGCAAGTTCGAATCCCAGCGGGGCCTGTTCCAATGAGTTTTTCTAAAAAACTTATGTACAGTGATTTCACACCACGTGCTTTACGGTGAAGGAAAACATCGTGAGGAAACCTGCATATTTCTGAGCAGTAATTCAAAGACGTATGTATAGTGCCTGAGACGGCGATAGACTCACCATCTGTCACGTTGGCACTTAATCAAATTCGGTGAAAAGTGGGTGTTGTGATAACAACACCTCTGCCTATCATCATATAATCATCTTTGGCAATCGTTGCAGGTCAGTCGGAGGCTTAAAATAATCTGACAACTAGTTTATCCCAGATCTCAGATTTTCCTCGTAAAAGGCGTTGCGATGGTCAGATGGGAGTCGCTTCGTATAAACATCAGTGTTGGAGTCGGCACTTGATTCAGCCCGATGAGCTACATCGGGATGAATCAAGTGCCGACTCCAACAATGTATAGGATAATGTCAGGGAAATTATGAGAACGGAACTTGGCCGATTCCGTTTTATATGAGTTTTAATTCTATCACGTGGTTGAACGAGTTGAGTCGAAAGTGAGCCTCTTTCACACACTGTTCGAATATCATAAGGTCGTCGTCACCACTGCAATATAGATACAAAAGTACTCGAAACCTTAAGCCCCGGAGCCCAAAGGCTTACAATAAAACCGGTAGTGGGTTCGCAAAGTATAATAGTATGCGCCGGCGTGACTCCTTTCTCTTGCAAATCACCAGTGTAATTTATCGTGAATTATTCATCGGAGGTCCACAACCGAACATTTTCAAATCAAAATTCATTAATTATTCAATGTATAGCCAATCGGCTTGGGGAGGCTCTATGTTGATTGAGGCGCATTCTCATTCTCGTTTAATACTTGGTAACCAAGTCATGGTAATGATAACCGGTACTTTATAGGAAGGCATATTTCGCACATTCAAGTAACGATTAACATCTATATCTAAACATATACATACACATAAATGGAATTGAAACGTCTCACGGAACCCTATTTTTTTTCAAAATGAAACAAACCTAATTTATTTCTTAAAACATCCATCGGTCCAGCCGTTTTGGAGATTAGCCGAAACATACAGACAGACTAAGATTTTTTTTTAACTGTTCATTTTAGCTCAGTACTGCACTTATTAGAAAGCTGTTATTTTGGAATTACAAACAGACACTTAAATTTTATTAATTTGTGTCTAAATATATATTAGTATATAGATTTCGATTATTAGTAATATACCGTACATGCGTTGTATGCAAATAACTGTAGTGTAATGTATGTAGTATTTAGAGAAGTGTGGAAAAGTTCACGTAGCAAGCCCTATCCACCCTGTTCATCCGTACAGAACTAACAATGAAAACAATGCACGCTCCTCGTCTTATAATTAAATACCTGCCGTTGGTCTGTGATGGAATTCGCAGTAGATATTTTATTTGACCTGAATAAATCCTCGCTTTTTTTCTCTCTATTGCGCAAAGTAATGGTAAAGTTAGACCTTAACCGAAAATTTCGAGAAACGCAGGGAAAAGATTTCTGTAAATTGATTTTGTAATTGAATGATTTAGTTAAAAAGATTGTGAACAGACAGACGGACCGAAATACTAAACAAATCCCTTCCTTTTTTGAAGTCGGTTATAAACAGAGAGATTTACTTTCAGTTTTCGATTAACATTCCTTACCACCATTACTAATGCTACATTTATTGTTTTGGGGTAATAAGTAGGCGCAGGCGCCGTCGCGAACTATGATCGCTGGCCTTGAATACGCAGTAGTCATTCTAAGAGTATGTCTCTATCACACACAAGAAATCACATTCGAATTGAACGTAATGTTACAAATAAGATACACACAAGCAAAGAAAGCCCTAAATCTTCTCAATTGAGAAATAACCCTCAAGACCCCCAACACATCTATACAAATAAATAAAATTGAAGTGCATGTTAGTAGTTACAAGCAAGAACTGTAATTTTATTACAAATTAACTTTTCACTCTCCGCATTTGAACTAGCTGTGCCCCTCGGTTTCACCCGCGTAGATTTAGTTTTATACAATATATCGGTTTAAAATGGACAAAGTTTCATACAAACTTTCATCCCCTATTTTATCCCTTTGGGGGTAGAATTAATCAAAATCTTAGCGGATGCCTACGTCATAACATCTACCTGCATGTAAAATTTCAGTACGATGCGTCTAGTGGTTTGGGCTGTGCGTTGATAGATCACTGCGTCCGTCAGTCAGTCTCCTTTGAGTTCTATACATGTTAAGATTTTTTTTAAAGTCTGTCTGTTTGTTCCAGCTAATCTCGGAAACAGCTGGATCAATTGTAACAGTACTATCATTGGCAGATAACTGATATAACATGAAGTAAATGGGGTACTATTAAAAAAATAAAAACGGGTAAAACCGCGGGGCACAGCTAGTTATTAAATAAAGTAGATACATAGTAACAGCAATGTAAAATGGACCCATGGAAGTCGTTTACCACCAAATGAGCCGAGAACGCAGAGACGATCAACTTTTACAAGTCTTGTTTTGAAGAATAAAGTTTGCCTCCACTGCGGAATACAAACGGACTATTCCAAAGATATTTATTGATATTGACGTTCTTCGAAGTGAAAATGTTGGTGCGGATTGTGCTAGGTAAGTGGAAAGTTCGCTTTGGATTTTGCAAAATGCATTACGGGCGCACCCTATTTATTTAGATTTTGGATTTATGCGAAATTGTTCTATTTGCTGTTTTTATTAGAAAGCAAAGCGTAGCGGGACTTTCGTACTAAATATCTTGTCTAATATTAAAAGTCTTGAATGGAGGATGTCCCTCAACCTTAGAGCAGTTCGCAGGTCAATAGTTCTAACGTAGTGTTGTGTTGAGAATACGCAAAATAGCACATTTAAAATTTACAATCCACTGTTCCTATATATGCTCACGCCATCCCAGAAGGGTCCCCGAAGGGTTATCAGAGGTGTTGTAACAACACCCACATTTCACCGAATATGATCAAGTGCCAACATGATAGAGGGTGAGTCCATCGCCGTCTCAGGCACTACACATATGTCTTTGAATTACTTCTCAAACATATGCAGGTTTCCTCACGATATTTTCCTTCAGCGTAAAGCACGTAGTGTGAAATAACTGCACATATGTTTTTAGAATAACTCATTGGTGCAGGCCCCGCTGGGATTCGAACGTGCGTCGCTTGTGTAGCAGGCGACTGCTCTAACCCCAAGGCCACCACGGCTTCCACTATTCATACATTCAGTTTCATAGTTTCATATTACGCACAATATGCATTATTTATAATCAAAGGTTAACCTTCCTACTCTACGTGAATGTTTGTGACAATGTATGTATGTTTGTCACTCTTTTACACAAAAACAACTGAATGAGTTTTATTTAAACTTTACAATAATATAGCCTATGAATCAGAACAATACATAGGCTATAATTTAAAAAGGTACTGTATATAAGATAAGCCAATATTGCCAATTTATCACCTTTGGAAATCGTTACAGGTCAGTCGGAGTCCTAAAATAAAAAAGTCTGACAACTGGTTTAACCCAGATCACAGATTTTCCTCGTTAAAGGGGTTGCGAAGGTCAGATGGCAGTCGCTTCGTATAAAAATCAGGTGATCAGCCACATCGGGTTGAATCAAGTGCCGACCCCAACAATGTATGGGATAAGGCCAGGGAGATGACTGTATATAAGATAAGATAAGTCAAATCCTGCGTAGACGGTGCTAGCACCAGCTGGTAACTAATAAAATAACAAGCCTGTTAGGGCACTGCAATCTGAAAAGGACTACATATATACTGTATATTTCTGTACAGCTCTCGGAATTTCTGAGAACACCGCTAATAGATCATCAATCAAATTCTTCGATTTCCAGTGCATATCGAAAATTGGCAACAAGTTCACAATCTGCACCGGCATCAAACTCGGCTAATAGACCCGTAGATAGGGCACGGTGCAAAATTGAATACGTCCCAAGCCAATCTCCGCGATAGATGCGCACCAGAGTGGTGCAATCCAATAGGAAAAGCGATGGCAAAAAATATGATAAAAAAAGAAATCTTATGCTCGTCCAACTAAAGAACAATTTCAATAGAGGTATGAAATTTCAAGTTTGACATGCGGAGCTGTTCTACTGGATACTAATCCGAATTTTTGTTTGATACTTTTATTATTTTTTACCTGGCAAGGTACCCAAGGCTAGGCTAGCGGAAGGATGAGCAATCGGCGCACACAGCATACAAACTGATCAGCTGATATACTGCACATTTTTAATTCCAGTTTCTTGGTTCTGTGGTATATTAGATAGACAGGTTAATTAGAGAGAGTGATAGAGATCTCGGACAGTATTTGTTGTTTAATCGTATACGCACTAGATCGCGGTACTTCTAAGTAAGACTGCTGTCGGCGCCTTTGCCCGTGTGTAATTATAGATTGGAATTAACATGTCTAGGCTAATTTGAGATGTAAGGGTGTCAGTTTAGCGAACATAACACCTCCATTCCTCCTCTCAATGAAGCACTGGCAACCTTACTCGCTGCAACTTATAAGGTAACATTCAGATTGCCTCGTTGGTCTAGTGGTTAGTTAGTTCACCTGCCGATCACGAGGCCCCAGATCGATTCCCGGGGCGGGTCAAAAATATCTATTGGGTTTTTCTGTCAAGAAATTCACAATAAAATGCCCGGAGTTTGAAAGTTGGCGGTGTTTACCCACCCCCTTGCCTCGGAAAGCACGTTGCACCGTTGGTCCTACGCCTGATCTCTCTCCGGTCGTGTCGGATGCCGTCCCATCGGACTATGAGAGTGAGGCAATAAAGAGTGCACCTGTGTTTGCGCACACACTTGTGCAATATAATATCTCCTGCACACATGGCTAATCCTCGTTGAGATTCGCCGCCGTAAACGAAATTCGGTAGGAGATCATTATTACTATTAGTAAGGTAACCGTCTATTCTTACAGCTTGTACCCTCCCCCAAACGTAAACTGTAATAGTGAGGCACGGATCGGTCCGATAATGTGTATTTCTATCGTAAACGTGTTTGCCTTTTTAATGCTATACGTTGGCACGTGAATAAAGGACCCTTCATGTTTTAGATTACAATACGAGTAGCTCATTCAAGGTTCGGAGAATTGGTTTCGTAGTTCAATCAGGTGCTTAAAGAGGTATGGTATGACGTGTTTAAAATTAGAACTACCCTATTACATTTATTTTGTGTGTTTCCTTCAATGAATACTGGACCATTATGTATGGCTTTCAATGAAATTGATAATGTTTTATTCAGATTAGGTCCTGATAAGGCACTTATGAACTTCAAAAATGTACCATTGGTTCACAATAATAACCTTCTGAGGAGAGCAGGCAAGAAACTCAGGCATCATGTTCATCAATACAATACACATATGCTCACTCCTATATTCCCCGAAGGGGTAGGCAGAGGTGTTGTTATCAAAACACCCACTTTTCACCGAATTTGATTAAGTGCCAACGTGACAGATGGTGAGTCTATCGCCGTCTCAGGCACTATACATACGGCTTTGAATTACTTCTCAGAAATATGCAGGTTTCCTCACGATGTTTTCCTTCACCGTAAAGCATGTGGTGTGAAATCACTGTACATAAGTTTTTAGAAAAACTCTTTGGTACAGGCCCCGCTGAGTTTCAAAAAGTCAAACCCCGAGACCATCATGGCTCTTCTCTTTTTACTTAACGAATATCAAGTATCTGGAATGCCTTAACAGCTTAGTTACACCACAAAATACCCTTTGAAATTCCCAACCACTATCTACTACGAAACGAAGGCACACTCATACTCAAGCGTCATTGTACTAGAGTGGCATCGAATGCGCCTAGGCGTAAACATTTTTACTCAGCCACTACATCGTGACCTCCCTTTTGATGTGTGATGTAAGTTATTATGAGGGATGTGGGAGGTCTACAGTGGTGGTCACGTAGAGGCGCCAGCGTTCTTTATGGAGCCGGTGCGTGCCGCGACCGTACGGCGACAATGACGTCACTAAATAGTTAATTGTTTTCAATGTGTAACGAATGCAGTTGTTTCATTCAATCTTACAATCAATGTATGGAACTTAACTGTTATTCACTTAACTCAACTTAACTGATGACACATTTACAAAGTGAACAAATAACTCTAGCCCAACTCGTAAAAACATCTCCATAAACATTGAAACGTTAAAATAAAATGGCCCCAACTTTCTTCCACTCAATTCCCAAAGGAATAAACATTTCAATCGAACTAAAAAAGTACCCACGACAAGCATGCAACTTGAATATTCTGACACAAGCCCACCTTCCCCAACTTTGCCCACGTTTGGCCAACTTTGCCCACGTATGGCCAAGTTCGCCATAAGTTTATTGAGTGTTCGCCAGTCGCATGCTTACTTCCAAGACTAGACTTAGGCATCGAATTCACGAGTTTATAAACTTACATGACATATGCACACGGCACAATATCGATGCGATTTATTTTTGAAACAATACTGAGATTTACCAACTTAACATTAAACCTTCGGGCCTGCCATCATGGGTTTTTTAGCAGAGCTTATTAAGAACTTCTCCGCTTTGACGTTTCATTTTTTTACTGTAAAATCAACTGTCTAAACTAAGAAATTCTTAATAAGCTCTGCTTAACCGATGATGGTAGGCGTATATACATAGAAATATTATAAGAGGCCCTCTCTTATAATATCTCTATAATAGATAATCTTTACTAGTATTATTAAGAGGCAAAGTGAAAATGACTGCTCCAACCCCAAAGCCACCACGGCTGTGTTGTCGAATTATATTTGATACCAATCAACATTTATGTGTATCATGAAAATAAAGGCAAAATAAAAATAATTTTAGTCACAAACGAATATACAATATCATTAAGGTAAATGATCCAACAACATGCTAAGTTGAGAGTATTTATAGAAGGAGCCTTGAATCACAGTCTGCCCAGACGACTTGATTTGTCAATTATTTGACATTCCACCTTATTTGGCTTGCTTAACGTTCATATTTCATTGTCACAACAATTGTTTCTATGTGTATATATGTATGTACAGTATGTATTTTGTACGAATTAATAATGCGTCACAAACTTTTCAGTAGTAGAAACAATTTTGCAAAAGAAATTCTGCCTTCTTAATATTTATTTCATAGATGTAATTTTTTTTAATTATTTTAATTATAATTATTAATTATAGCATCAGTCAAAGCTACCCAGCGACCTCCAACTGTGAATACAGGTTCGCAAGTGTCTATTGGGGATTAAAATGGCATAACTGTCCACATCTATACTAATACTATAAAGACGAAAGATGTGTATGTAAATATGTTTCTATTGAATAGGCTCCGAAACTACTAGACCGATTAGAAAAATATTTCAGCAATGGATAGCTACATTATCAGCGAGTAAAACGTAGGCTATATTTTATCCCGGTACTCCGCGTGACGTTAGATATATATATATAACATATTTGAGGCACGTTTCTTTAATTATAATAACAGGTATACCTGTATGAAAGATGGAGAGCCTCTGACTTTATAATACTAAAGATAAACTATACTATTCTATACAGGTATTAGAAATAATTCAAAAACATATGTATAGTATCTACCAGTGAAAGTCCCGTTAAAATCGGTCCAGCCGATTCAGTGATTAGCCTGAACTAACAGGCAGACAGACTGAGAATTTTTGATTTTTTTTTCAAATGCATAATGGACCAAATCTGACAGATAACTGAGGACAGCAGTCCATCTGAAAGCTCTGATAGATTATTGAAAACAGCCTAATAGCCCACGTGACTGCGGGTTCAAACCGCAGTCTGTCCCAATCCAATGAGTTTCCGCATAACCATCTCAGCCTCAGGCACTACATACATTTCTTTGAATTACTTCTCAGACAAAGCATGTGGGTTGATTATTCCCAAACATCCACAGCCCATAGATTTTATAAAATAAACTTAGATGTTATTATATATATAATTCATTTGTATGCCAATACAAAAGCCATGGAGGTGCTGGTAATAAAATCACATATGCCTGGAAATACGCCGAAAACACTAAACTTAAGTTTTTAGAAAAACTCAATGGTACAGGCTCCGCTAAGATACGAACTGGCGACGCTTGCTTAGCAGGTGACTGCTCAAATAAACACTTCAATTTTATATATCTATATAGACATATAGATACAGATTATAATTCGAAAGTATCTCTGTCTGTCTATCTGCTAAACAGATGAAGTGATAATATTCCCGAAATGTTATAAGTACATACATACATATGCTCACGCCTGTATTCCCCGAAAGGGTAGGCAGAGGTGTTGTAATCACAACACCCACTTTTCACCGAAGATGAAGAAGAAGAAGTGCCAACTAGACAGATGGTGAGTCTATCGCCGTCTCAGACACTTTACATACGTCATTGAATTACTTCTCAGAGATATGCAGGTTTCCTCACGATGTTTTCCTTCACCTTAAAGCACGTGGTGAGAAATCACTGCTCAAACCTCAAGGCCACCACGGCTTTCAATGTTATAAGTATAATTATAGCTTTCCCTACAAGCACACCGCAAATATCCATAATCCACGAAAAAAAATCTAAAACGCAATTACAAGCCCATGAACGCATCTTTAAACAAAAGCCTTGAGCAAAATACATTTTTAACCGTGCATCCTTAAAACCCCGAAAACGTAGTTCGACTTTGTTCCGAAGCCTATAGTAGCCGGTGCCAACATTCCCTATCAGCCCGCCGCACTCTCAACGCGATTTATAACGAAACTTGTTGGCAATCCTAAAATTCAACCAGCTCACGTATTAGCCAACTATATTGTGTAACACGATATGAGACTTAAAACTGTTTAAGCTTATGTTAACGTTGGATTTGTACCAAAACATTTGATTCTTCTGTGTTTAGTGCCAATGTTAAAACAGATTATATAGAGAGCATATGCTCACGCCTGTATTCCCCGAAGCCTACCCCTTCGGTGTTGTAAACACAACACCCACTTTTCACCGAAGATGATTAAGTGCCAGCGTGACAGATGGTGAGTCCATCGCCTTCTCAGACACTTTACAGACGTCATTGAATTACTTCTCAGAAATATGCAGGTTTCCTCACGATGTTTTCCTTCACCGTAAAGCACGTGGTGTGAAATCACCGTACATAAGTTTTTTAGAAAATACCCTATTTACACCGAAAACGTTTGCTGAAAATTGCTAACGTAGTAGAAGGTGAATTCATACAAAAGATCTGATTAAATTCGTCGAAGTCCTGAATTTGTTTCGAAAGTTACAATATCATCTATACTAATATTATAAAGAGGAATGATTTGTATGTATGTTTGTAACGGATTAGCTCAAAAATTATTGGACCAGTTTTAAAAATGATTTCTTTATTTAAATGCTACATTATTACTGATTAATATACGATTTTTTTTTATCCCTGTACTCCTTCGGGAACGGAAACAACGCGGGTGAAACCGCGTGGCGTCCGCTAGTATTGTATACATGTATGTATAATATGTTTATGAAGTCAACACTAAAACTCAAAAAAGAAAAATAGTCAGAAATCGAACTCTTTCCAATAAAACGTTATTTAAATATTAATTTATTTTAATTGTCTGTCGTTGCTGATCAAGTCGTAGCGTGATAAAGCACATTATGCGTAGTCGTGTAGCTACGGCGTAGCTCCTGCGTAGCAGATGTGCTACGACAACCGATTTTAATTCGCTCCAGAAAATAATTGCGTTCGTAAATGCGAGAAGCGAGATTATTATTTTACATTACCTCACATTTATTTATCAGGCGGTATCAATTTAAAAAAAAGTTTTTTTTTTTACGTAGCCTAATATTTGTTTCCGTGGTGAGTCACATCATAGCGGTGAGAGCAAGCATCGTGAAGAAACCCACTCTAGTGGGTACCAATGAGCTTTTCTAAAAAAATATAAATGTAGTGATGTCACGCCACGAGCTTTGTTGAGCAAATTGGCTCAAAAAGTACTGGATCGATTTTAACAGTTATTTCACCATTTGAATGCTAAATTATCACTGATTAATATAGGCTATATTTTATCCCCGTTCTCCCACGGGAACGGGAACTACGGGTGAAACCGCGTGACGCCTGCTAGCCTTGTATATAATGTTCGCTAAAAGTGACCTCCGCCTACCAATACCGGGTATCTTTCTGGGAGTACCTATGCAAAAGATTTTTGTTACCCACATAAGAATGTCATACAGTATAGCGATATGTAACCCAGTTTGAATAATTTTGCGCAAGGTGATACAGGCGTGGCGGGCCGAGATAGCATTTAGGCCGATTTCTTGGCACCGGGCCCCCAATAACCGCCCGGCAGCGGGCCTATTCCACACTCGATAGCATTCATCGCGGGAAGTAACTACATAGTCGGTTAACACAGTACTTTAAGACATAATATGAAAACACGCATACATTCATACATATACATACTCACGCCTGTATTCCCTGAAGTGGTAGGCAGAGGTGTTGTAATCACAACACCCACTTTTCAGCGATGATTAATAAGTACCAGCGTGACAGATGGTGAGTCTATCGCCGTCTCAGACACTAAACATACGAGTTTGAATTACTTCTCAGATATATGCAGGTTTCCTCACGATGTTTTCCTTCACCGTAAAGCACGTGGTGTGACAGTACATAAGTTTTTTAGAAAAACTCATTGGTACAGGCTCCGCTGGTATTCGAACTTGCGTCGGTTGCGTAGCAGGCGACTGCTCAAACCTCAAGGCCACAGGATGTTTTAAATAAACACATTTTTTTGCGCTTACATCGCAAACGTTGGCTGAGCCCCACGAGATAAATCAAAATAATGTACTACATTATTGTATACCTTAAAAAGGTCAACAAAATAGTCTAAGATGGTATATGTCTATCTCTTAAGGATAACCCACAATAAACATATCGGGTCCTGGGGGCCTACCATCATCGATTCTAGCAGAGAGTATTAAGAACTTCTGAGCTTTGACGTTTAATTTTGGTACCGTAAAATACGCTGCTTAAACTAACATAGTTGGCCCACAGTACGCTGGTTTGTCACCTTTTTAATTTGTCTTCTACGAGAACTCGGTAGAGATGATAATACTCATGCACTCACGTAACGTATAGGAGCAATAATCAAACTTTATGGTGGCAGGGTAATTAATTAAAACAGTGAGCCGCCTTAGAGAGATCTTGAGATTGTTCTCGGTCGAGCTATCGGCTTACTCGACTTCCAGCGACCCGGAATGTTCAGGATATTAACCCGTGATAGTGTGGGCTAAGTGATAAGACCTTTCGAAAATGTTATAACTAAACTGAGTTGCATAAAATAAACAAAAAATATAATTAAAAGAGAGACATGATAGCCGAAAGTTTTGTGAAGTCCCGGGATTTGCCGACTGGGGTCTGCTCTTCCACCAGAGCAATAAGTATTGTATTCTTAAAAAATGTGTAAAGTTGCCAATGCTCCGTGGTGGAGGGATGAATGGGGACGCTGTTCTAGCCATAAATATCCATCAACACTAATACTATAAATAGGAAAGGTGTATATGTATGTTTGTAACGAATTGCCTGAAAAACTACTAGACCGATTTTAAAAATTCGTCCAACATAAAATGCTACATTATCACTGATTAATATAGGCTATATTTTATCACCATACTCCCACGGGAACGGGAACTACGCGGGTGAAACCGCGTGACGTCCGCTAGTTCGCCGGCTAGGCGGACTGCACGCCCGCAAGCAGTTAGTATTAACTTCGATATTAATATTTCTTTGAATATCATTTTCGACAACTGGTGTCACCGTGTCGATCTTAATCTTTGTAATTGTATATTAATATGTAAATACACATCGCTATGTGTAGCTCATCCAGTAAACCTATTAAGATTACACCTAGCATAACTATCATCTGTTCTGTTATTTAAAAAAAGTATTAAAAAATTAAAAAGGATTTTTTTTTCTTGTTAAGTTTGTTTTGATGGGACTTGTTAACATAATGCACCCGATTAATGTTGGTGTAAATATTAATGCCAAGCTTCCAGATTCTTACTTGAGGCATACACACGTGCCTATATATGTAAGTGCTTTTTCTAATTTTAACTTATGCCTTGAGTCGTGGTTAGAGTTAATAATTCCATAACTAGCGCTAGATCAGTCACCCACTCTATTAGACCTCGATAAATTGGTTTTCATGTACTCAAATTTTATGCATAATACGCCATGTATATTTACAAGGTTCATTATATTTGCATAACAATAGTTTGAAATGCAAATAGATATCAAATACTGATGCTCGTTAGGCCTGACGTAATGGCCACGGTTTTGGTTCCCGTACAGAGCTGAATTGATGATAATTATGTCCTAAGAAGTTCTTCTATGCTTACGCCATCCCTGAAGGATCCCAGAAGGTTCCCTGAAGGGGTAAACAGAGGTAGGAAAACAACACCCACATTTCACTGAATATGATTAAGTGCCAACTTGAAAGAGGGCGAGTCCATCGCCGTCTTACCTCGTTCTTTGAACCTTGTTCTGTGAATCCAAAAACAAATGAATGCTTTTCAGTTCTGCAAAACGATATATACACATAAATTTAATTGAAGTGTCTGTTTGTAATTCCAAAATTAACAGCATTTCACTGAATGCATATGTAAGTATATACGGTAATATCATAAAAACCCATTTCTTGCTTTTTTTCTTCGTCCGTCTGTCTGGTTTATTCCAGCTAATCTCTGAAATGGCTGGACCAATATTAACGGAAACTTTCACTGACAGTGAGCTGATGCTACAAAGTGCACCTTGCTTTGGCTTCTTTTATGTACAAAAAATAGGGTTACATGAAATAAAGTACAGTTTTTTTTCTATATTTTTAATCAAATGAAGTCGCAGGCAAAAACTCTCACACTATTTTCAATGATGCATGCGCCATGCACGCCTTACCGATGTCGATAAGTCTTCGTGCTATATCGATACTTTTATAAGTCACGGTACAGTGAATAATTACCGTAAATACACACAGCTGTAAATTAAATATACCTTACACACGATACCAGCTATTTTTATCACACTGAATACAACTTGCAACGTTCTTATGCCTTTGGTATGTTTAATTTATAAATCGCTTTTATATTGTAAGTAAGTATTGACACTGTCATTTTGCTAAAATATATGTGGAATTGATGAAATGAGTTTGTATGCGATAATGAAAGGCAATGTTTAAAAAGTAAAAAAATGGAAGAGGAAAATAAAAAAGAAATGAGGAATGACAGATAAGCAAGACGAGGGAAGACGTGAAAGACGAAGAACGGGAGTAGTATTTATTTTTATTTTATTGTGTTGTAAAGAAGATGAAAAAAAAATAAGATATTGAAACCTTTATTATACGTTTATTATATTAAAAAAAAATACGCCAAACTACATATATTAATTTTTTATCTTGAAATGTATGTTTCCTGGTTGGAATTTGCGATGCTCGCTATTATTTTTAATACTTTAGTTTTTATTTCTGACACTGAAGTATTGTAATTGTGTCCATGTGCACATTCATGAGATATATTATTATGTAATGGTAATCATTACAAGTTGTAAAAATTGCTTTGAAAAGTAAATTAGTGAGTCGTCGGGTCTCTGGAAAAGCAACTGGTATTGAAATTTACTTGCTTTTACTTCTTACTTTCTCGCACATATGAAGGTTTCCTCGCGATATTTTTCTTCACCATAAAGATCATGATGAGAAATCACCGGACTAAAGATTTTTGAAATACTCATTAGTGCAGGCTGCCGCGATTCGAACAAGAGTCCTTTGCGTGGCTATTCAAACCCATTCGAAGGCAAAATTTAACAAAGAAATCACACAGCGTCATCTAACCTCAAACTAAGCAAATCTCAATACTATATTCAAATTATTTCTTGAAGCATATTTTTTTAGATCATTACTCATCGCCCTGGCTTTATCCCATACATTGTTGGGGTCGGCACTTGATTCAACCCGATGTGGCTGATCACTTGATTTTTATACGAAGCGACTGCCATCTGACCTTCGCAACCCCTTTAACGAGGAAAACCGGTGATCTGGGTTAAGCCGGTTGTCAGACTATTTTATAACGACTGCCAAAGATGATAAATTGGCAACCGGGACTGACGGCTTAACGTGCTCTCCGAGGCACGGAGGGTACTCGGGCGGTCACCCATCCAATTACTGGCTAGAGATAAGGTTGCTTATAGCAACTGTGCCACGAGCTCCTCATTTTTTAGATCATTACAGCTAAATAAAAATAAAACATAGCCTAAAGTCTTCATATTTCATCTCGACCTTGTTTTAAAATACGTCTTATTATAAAACAGCCAGCATTTTTTGGCTGCTCGCCGAGATTTCCGACTCCAAGTAGAGGCTGAAACTCGTGTAAGTTTCAGATAAGTTAATAATGTAATATTATTTTCATAATTAAATAGAGTATGATTAATTATACTGCATTAGGATTGTGTTAAATGAATGACTTAAATTTGCTAATCATTGATTCTCATTAAGATTTATGCTGATGCAAGATTTTTTATGACCGTTATTTTTACACGTCAAATTTGTCCTTTTAACCAGAAAAAGATGGAAGTTTGAAGCTCAGTCATAACATAATAATGAAAATTTATAAAATCCTGCATAGTTTTGTCCAAGGAATGTGGGTATTGTAATATTCCTGCTTGACCCTTCGAGAGCTCTTCTGGAATGACGTGAACGTATATATTTTTTTTAAATTATGCCAAATTTTATTCTATATGTAAAAAGCTGTTAATTTGAGAATTACAAACAGACTCTTTTTTAATTCGAAGCACTTGTAACCGAAGAAAGTGTATTAAGGGATGCATGAATATGGATGAAGCGAATAAAGTATGTAAGGATCGTAGCAAGCAGTGGTCTCTGCCTACCTCCATGGGATACAGACGTGAACATATGCATGTATGTATGTAAACAGACGCTTCTATGTTATTTATCCATATAGAAATGTCCGTTACAATGTGCAAAATGTACTACATGAGAGCTTACAATACAAACCATTTAAAGGGGCGACCATCGATCACAAGTGTTCACCGACGGCCTATAATATCGCTGTACTAACATCTGTCCCGCACAAAATACACATTTTGTCACTCGATGCCAACACCCAATCGATATCTAAAACTGTTCCTAACGTCTGTTGTACGCGATTTTTATTTATTAAAGAACGCTAACTAAATTCTAAATTATATAGACTTGTTACCGTATTTGTATGAGGCGACTGTATTTATTAAAAAAAAAAGTCGTGAGTTTTTCTAAAAACTTATGTGTAACAATTCCACACCATTTGCTTTACGGTGAAGGAAAACATCATGAGGAAACCTACACACGTCTGAAAAGTAATTCAAAGACGTATGTATAGTACCTGAGACCGCGATGGACTCACCCTCTTTCACGTTGGCACTTAATCATATTCGGTGAAATGTGGGTGTTGTTGTTACAACACCTCTGCTTATGGAGATAGAAGAAAAATGGAAGCCTTTGTCCAGCAGTGGGACACATCGCGCTCATAATTATAATAATGATATTATTTTAGAGCTACATCATAAGTATTTTTCTCATTGACATCTTATAATGCTGTCCGTAAAAATCGACTTCTGTTATCTTAATATCATTGATATACAATTAATTGTGGAACTGGTGCCGCCAGGATTGTGGGTTTGAGCACTATCTGCCAAAATGTTTAATATTTTTGGCTCCCATGTGTCTTTTTTGTTCAAATAGGTTCTATAGTCCTAGGGATTAGTCCCACACACAAACATATAATGTAACTTCATATTACATACATACATATGCTCACGCCTGTATTCCCCAAGGGGGTAGGCAGAGGTGTTGTAATAACAGCACCCACTTTTCACCGAAGATGATTAAGTGCCAACGTGACAGATGGTGAGTCCGTCGCCGTCTCAGACACTTTACATACGTCTTTGAATTACTTAACACTGTACATAAGTTTTTTAGAAAAACTCATTGCCATCACGGCTCTATATATTATAGTAAAGGCCGATATGGTTAGAATCGCTTGTAAATGAAACATATTATCTATGTATATAGAAGAAAGTCGTGTTAGTTACACTGTTTATAACTCAAGAACGGCTGAACCGATTTGGCTAAAAATTGGTGGGGAGGTAGTAGATAGAAATTAAGTGTCTGTTTGTAATTTCAAATTAACAGCCTTTCACTCAATGCACATAAAAAACAATTTTTTACATTTTCTCCGTGTGTTTGTTTTTTCCTGGCAAACTCTGTAACGCCTAAACTGATTTCTATGGGACTTTCACTGACAGGAGAAACTTAGGATACTTTATTAAGTTAGGGAAAAAATCCACCCATAAAATTAAGTCAACACGGGTGAAACCGAGGGGCACAACTAGTGTTTTATAAAACTTCCATCAGCACAGTGTCACAAATACAAAGTGTATACATAAATATGTATAGTAAATGTGGCCGTCCTTCGTTCCATCAGCTGGCTCGGAGACATGGCATTTGCATTTTATTAAAATCACAATTTTATTTTTGAGAATCTTTTCCGCTTTTGGTCCCGCCACTTATTTTGTCCATCTTCATTTTATGTTTTGACTTTAATTATACAAGTGATGGTGGATTGTAGTTTATGAAACGAATAAAGTATATCTTGCAGGTTAATAAAGTCCCTAATACAAGTATCTAGAACCGATTGGTATTGCACGAGACGATGGCAAAAGACCTGACGGGATGACGTTAGCTCCCTGGAGTGTCGGGAAGCCCCTTGTGTGGGACGCGACCTGCGTGGACACTTGCTCGCTGCCACTTAAACTCGACTTCGAAGCAAGCAGGTGCGGCGGCATTGTGTGCAGAAAACCTCAAGCGGCGGAAATATGCAGATATCAGTCATAATTGTATATTTCTGCCGTTTGGGGTTGAGACTTTGGGGCCATGGGGGCCAAATGCGAAAGTCCTTTTTAAGGATCTTTCAAAACGCCTGGTTGACGTCTCTGGTGACCGTCGAGCTGGTTCTTACCTCGGTCAGAGGATTAGCTTAGCGATCCAGCGAGGTAACGCAGCCAGCTTACTGGGCACCATTTCCGCAGATACTAATTTAAATTCCATGTTTTATTTATAATTTTTACACATACATACATATGCTCACGCCTGTATTCCCCGAAGGGGTAGGCAGAGGTATTGTAATAACTACACCCACTTTTCACTGAAGATGATTAAGTGCCAACGTGACAGATGGTGAGTCCATCGCCGTCTCAGACACTTTACATACGTCATTGAATTACTTCTCTGAAATATGCAGGTTTCCTCACGATGTTTTCCTTCACCGTAAAGCACGTGGTGTGAAATCACTGTACAAAAGTTTTTTTAGAAAAACTCATTGGTACAGGCCCCGCTGGGATTCGAACTTGCGTCGCTTGCGTAGCAGGCGACTGCTCAAACCTCAAGGCCACCACGGCTCTCTATAATTATACACTTCATTATAACAAAGTTGTGTATAATATATGTAAATAGCCAGCCTACAAAGCTGGGGGTAATTCTTCTTACTGTCGTCAAGTTCTATAAAAGCTTTGTTGAAGTTGGAATTAATTTATGAACACTCCTTGCACGAAACCACATTCGCATTTGAGTACCCTTTTAGCCAACTTCACAAGAATATTATGAAATGAATAAAGTTAAATTAGCATAATTCCGTACTTGCATGCAAACACGTGTATGTGACATTACCTTAGTTCAATGTACGGACAGGGGGGTTCTGTCAACTCTTGGTGACATTATACCTTGTCCAGTTATAAGTTTATCTATGACCGTTCCAAGAAGTGATGCCCAATGCTATGTCATTGGATAATATGGATATTAATTTTACTTTTAGGTTTCCTCACCATGTTTTCCTTCACCGTAAAGCACGTGGTGTGAAATCACTGTACATTAGTTTTTTAGAAAAACTCAAGTTACATTAATATAAATCCTTCATAATAGGATACTGAGTATATAATCCAACAAAACTAACTTACATAAAAAAATGATTCTATTAGACCTACATCAATCTATGACAAGTTGGAATGGCAACCAGATACAGCGAGTAATAGCATTTTTCGATTGTATGTCAATGGATAAGCAGTGTTTTTGTGACATAGTAATTTATCGAATAATTTATGTAAATTGTATTATTACTGAGCCGTTCCACGAAAAATTGTAAAGAAATTTCTGAAGCGCTTTTTCTACCGATTTACTAAACTGAAAAAGTGTTCAGAATAGAACAGAATAGAATAGAATAATTTATTTGCGAAAACATGAGTGACAAATATTGGTGTTAGGCAGATAACAATTCGTTTCTTCATGTTTTATCCCGGGGGGCGTACAAATTAATGGATCTGTGGTTAGTAATTAACTATGTAACAAAGAAATTTTACTTAAAATTAGATCTTTATACAACAAGATTGAAATCACCAACTGACATTTAAGAAATCATAAAAAATAAAGTAGAAACATTTTTCAGATAGAAATAGTTTGAGGCGCTTCTTAAATAATGCAAGATTTAGTTCCTTAATGGGTTGTGATATTTTATTATATATTTTTGGAGCCATCGAAATGATGCTTTTGTGTACAAGCGCTGTATTAGCTATATTGACACATAACCTGTTTAGGTCCCGTCTACTGCGAGTATCATTTGTTAAATTGGCAAGCTTCTGAAAATAGTGAGGGTTAGTTTTAACAAACACGCCAACTACGAAGATATACAAGCATGTTAAGGTTAAAATATTATACTTTTTAAAATATGGCAAACAACTATCTATTGCTCTAAGACCAAACATTGCTCTAATGCACCTTTCTTGAGCTTTAAAAATTAATTCCTTTTTGGTGGAATTTCCCCAAAAAATTATTCCGTATCGAATAATCGACGTAACTAGTCCGTGATAAGCAGCCAACAGTGTCTCCGTGTTTGCGGTTTGAGAAAGCTGAAGAAGTGCATAAGAGGATGAACTAATCTTTTTACAAAGTTCATTTATATGAGCCTTCCAGTTTAGCTGTTTATCTATAGTGAGTCCTAAGAATTTTGTTTCCGTAACTTCACTAATTTTCCTATTTTCATAATTAATGCTAACATTTGGTGGTGCTTTTCGCTGACTAAAATGCATTATGTTTGTTTTATCAAGGTTTATTTGTAAGTTATTTGCTTTCAGCCAATGTATTATTGAGATAAGTGTATTATTAATATCACTTTCATACATCGTGATGTCATTGAAATTGATTACTACCGAGCTGTCATCTGCGAACATTACCATGGTATGGTTCGTGACTATAGGTAGATCATTTATATATGCTATAAACAATAAAGGGCCCAACACGCTGCCTTGTGGGACTCCATATGCTGGGGTTCGTGTCTCAGAATGAAAAACTTCTTCTCTTTTCGTTTTATTTTCCGTGTATTATATTTGTATAGATTACAGTAAATAAGAATCCTCATTAACTTTTGTTGAAATAAAGAATTAGGATATATAATGGAGCTCCATATATCCTTTATATTAGTATATAACTATATCCTCAACATTTCAATTCTTCTACCAGCAGTTTGGTCCCGCGTTGATGAATCAGTCAGTCAGGAAAAAATCTTCAGGTGTATTCAATTTGTATTATCTACTAACATGTGCTTATAAGGCATTTCGTATCCCAGCGGGGCCTGTACCAATGTGATTTTCTAAAAACTTATGTGCAGTGGTTTCAAACCACGTGCTTTACGATGAAGGAAAACATCGTGAGGAAACCTGCATATGTCTGAGAAGACATATGCAGGTTATTTAAAGACGTATGTATAGTGCCTAAGACGGCGATAGACTCGCCATTTGTTACATTAGCACTTAATCATCTCGGTGAAATGTGGGTGACGAGATTACAACACCTCTGCCTACCCCTTCGGGGACTACAGGCGTGAGCATATGTATGTGTGTGTTTATTTCGTTACCCCCTTTTATTCGTAAGCTTCAAATGGATTATTTTTAAACACACAGTTGCTATTTGCATCTCCGAAAATAGCTTCACGAGAGTAATTTACTAAAATCACAGAGCAAAGACGGCAGTGCCGTAGAGAAGGGCCCAACAAGCATGCAAATGGTGTATTTGCAGTGCATCAACCGCCCAGCTGAACAAACACACCGTCGTAAATATACGCTTTAATTGCAACCTGCGAGTGCGGCCCTGGGCTTACACTCGATGCTCTGCGGATTGATTTTATGATCCATCCACAGGGTGATATCCCCAGTACTCCACGGCCTGTAGACAAAATAACATTAGCCTCACTTGTTGAAACGATGCAAAATGTTGGGAATGAAAGTCAAAAATCAAAAGTATCTTTATTCGATTAGACTTTTTACAAAGTACTTTCAAATCGTCAAAATGACATAATTATACAGGATTATACATGCTACCGCCAGGTTCGGAAGGTTGCTTTTACTGAGAAGAACCTGGCAAGAAACTCAGTAATTACTCTTTTCAAAAATATTATACAATTTAAAGAATACAAAATAAATAATTTGAAAAAACCGTGAGCTCATGGACAATGTTCCAATGCACAAATGTCGATAAAAATTAACATAACCAAAAATCTAGTACATCTACTTATAACTAAATGCGTAGCTTGAGATGACCAGCCCCCACAAGCAGCACCTGTTCACAAGTATGACATACGTCAAGTTGCTGATTTATGTAATTTTACATACATATGCTCACGCCTGTATTCCCTTAAGGGGTAGGCAGAGGTGTTGTAATCACAACACCCACATTTCACCGAAGATGATTAAGTGCCAACGTGACAGTTGGTGAGTCCATCGCCGTAATTTTCATACATTTTGTATCGTTTCTTAGCGTAAGCGTCAGAGAATGTTACTTCGTTGAAGCTTACTGGTGGGAAAAGAGTGGAGGCGCTGCGCTAACTATAGTAGAACCTCACACTCTCTTTTCTTATTCCACTCTTTATAAGTACTTAATTTGATTTTATAACAAGTACACACGTTTAATTTGTCTAATTAGCGTAATTATTGAATAAATAAATGAATAAAGTATGCGTGGGACACTCCTTGTATAGAACACATTCATATGCTGCAGTAGCCGCTAACCATCAGATACTTATAGTCCACACTTTAAAGAAAATAATAAATAAGGTGTCCTTAAAAATATTGAAACAATTTTTGTATGGTAGAAATCAATATCTTTATTTATACAGATCTATGGAGATAATAAAAAAGGTGAACTCAACAATTTATTATGTTATGCTTACCGGAGATCTATACCCCTATCCATACACATAAATAAAATTGCAGTTCCCGTTTGTAATTTCAAATTAACCGCCATTCACTAAATATTAAAGTAAATACTCTATTTACATTGAAAAAACATTATCTATGGTACCTACTACAATCAAGTATAATATCATTAGGACTGCAGCCCGTAGACACCAAAGTCGTAGCTTCGTAGCAAGCGTAGGCATCAGTCTACGCCGTAGCCGATGCAATGCATTATGCAGCATGCAAATTGAAGAGCCACGAACTGCCGAACTGGTCGACCCACTGATTGCGACTTCTAACGATTTTTCAGTTTTATCCAAGCCTTTTTGCTAGCTGTTTTATTGCAACTCGTGAAAATCGGTCGATTGGTCGTTAGAACAATCGAATAAAAATCTCAACGGACGCAGGTAATGAATACACGTTGTTTTTTTATTTAGAATGTTCGGTCAATTTTTTTAGTTGATTTAAAAAATTACATTTAGGTTTGAATACTAAAATTGTGATGTCATGTGAAAGTAAATATATATATTTTTTTTTAAATGTTTGTCTGGCTGTTAGTCCTTCTATAAAAAAATGTTATGTAAAAATGTATTAATGGGATAGTATAAGTTCTAAGGTCTTCACGTCATACACCAAGTCTTAAGATCAACGCAACTAGTTCAGCCGTGTTATTCACTAAGGTTACTCAGCGTTGCACTCGACATCGAGTGTCGGTTTTAAAGAAACGAAATTGAACCTTATCCTGTATGTATGAACTAACAATTTCCTATGATTGAAACCAGCGCTCGTTGTCTAGTTCGACGCTGATAAACCTTAGCGAATAACGCGGCATTATAGTAATTACCAAAAGAAATATGTAACATTACATACATACATATGCTCACGCAGGTACAGGTATTGTAATCACAACACCCACTTTTCACCGAAGATGATTAAGTGCCAACGTGACTGATGGCGAGTCCATTGCCATCTCAGACACTTTACATACGCCATTGAATTACTTCTCAGAAATATGCAGGTTTCCTCACGATGTTTTCCTTCACCGTAAAGCAAGTGGTGTGAAATCACTGTACATAAGTTTTTTAGAAAAACTCATTGGGATTTGAACTTGCGTCGCTTGCGTAGCAGGCGACTGCTCGAACCTCAAGGCCACCACGGATATGTATATATATGTAACATTCCCTTCACAAATTAATAATTACATTTTTAAAATTGCCAGTAACAACCTTGAACATAAAAATGAAACACACCACACCCCATACATTACAGAAATGAATTCTTCGAAGACGACTGCTTTAAAATGTTAAGAGAATAGTTACGACCAATAAAATGTAGCGTGTACAAGCTAGATGCTAATTGAGTTATTTGTTGGCAGTACCAGCTTTATGGTTTCCGAATGTTTCATAAACAGTTTGGGGTTACGTGAAGGTGGTTCGTTTTTATGTCTTTAATTGTAAATACTATCAACATTGTTACGTAAGAGCCGTGGTGGACGTGGGGTTTGAGCGCACGTTCGAATACCACCGGGGTCAGTATCCATGAGTTTTTCTAAGAACCTTATGTGCCGTGCTTTTGCATAGTCAAAGTCGAAGTCAAAAGTATCTTTATTCGATTAGACTTTTTACAAAGTACTTTCAAATCGTCAGAATCACATAATTATACAGGATTATACATGATACCGCCAGGTTCGGAAGGTTGCTTTTACTGAGAAGAACCTGGCAAGAAACTCAGTAATTATTATTTTAAAAAATATTATACAATTTAAAGAATACAAAATAAATAATTTAATATGTCTGAGAAGTAATTCAAAGATGAATGTATAGTGCCCGAGACGGCGATAGACTCACACTTAATAATAAATGGTGAAAAGTGGGTGTTGTTATTTCAACATCTCTACCTACCCCTTCGGGGAATACAGGCGTGAGCATATGTATGTATGTGCTATCAACTTTTTGAATCGCTAGTGAAAATTGGTAGGTTTCAAGTGATGTGGTTACGCCAAGACTAATCATTGATTATGTATATGTGCCATCATGAGTTTTAAGCGATTGTAATACCCTTGCCTACGGAGACCCTTGATTGAAAGCAAGATTGATGAGAAACTAATCTCATCATCATCAATTTAAGAGTAAAAACTCTTGTCGGTGTAACCGATGCATTTCTTTCCACTCGTCTCTGTCCAGCGCCATCTCTTTGACCTCCTTATACATCATGACAGACACCTTTTCCTGTGCGAAATGATAGCTTCTTTAAAAAACATAATAGAATGAAATGTAGAAGGAAAGAGAGGGAGATGAAGACAAAGGCTAACATACATGAGACAAGTTAAGGAAACTAATCTAAATATATAAAAATGAACCCCCTTTTCCATTGGTCACGTTATCACGCGTAACGGCCGACTTTCACTGGCAGATAGCTGATGTTTCCAGGAGTAATTTATTTAGAAAATAAAATTAAGATACCGTACGAAAGTAAATCAATGCGGGTGAAACTGCGGGTCACAGCTTATCTATACAGATAAATAAAATTGATGTCTGTTTGTAATTCCAAAATTTCAGCTTTTCACTAAATGCATATGAAAGTATACACGTTAGTGACATAGAAAAACCAGTTTTTTATCTCCGTCTGTCTCTCCGTCTGTCGGTTTGTTCTGGCTAATCTCCGAATAATTAGGGTTCGGCATGTCACGACATGAGATGGCGATGGACTCATCATCTGTCGTTTGCATCGAATGATCTTAGTGAAAAATTGGTGTTGTAGCACCCCTCGAGGAAGCATCTGGGAAGGCGTGAGTGACCTAGTTCACCTCGAGTTGTATTCAAACAAGTACCATAACTATTAATATCAGTGGAAAATCTGAGCAATAAAGGTCTTATTCGGGTGTTGCAGTTATTTAGAGACTATAAAGCGTCCAAGTGACTTTTGTTGCCGAGGTCGTAGATCGAAGATAACTCTTCATAAAATGGAGAATTCATACTGTGAAATATTCAGGATTGGGAGACGAAACCTGCATATGTCTGAGAACTCAATTAATGATGTATGTATAGTGCCTGAGACGGCGATGGACTCACCCTCTATCATGTTGTCACTTAATCCTATTCGGTGGAATGTGGGTGTTGTTGCTACAACACCTCTGCTTACACCGTCGGGGCCCCTTCTGGGATGGCGTGAGCATATCTATTTATGTGACGATAGTTTGTCAGTCAGTTTAAGCAAAGACTGTGGCATTGAAGACACGGATAAACTTACGGATATTTTGTTCACTATAAACTTTACGATGAAGGAAAATCTCGTAAGAAAATCTGGATGTCTGGAAAAAAATTCAACCAGTCGAGCCTAAGACATTGAAGGCCACTCAATCTGTCACGTTAGTATGTAATGAAGTCTTTGATGAAGAATGAATTTCTCTCACCCTTACTACAAAGACCTTTCTAAAACACATTCATATTTAACTAACAATTTAAATAACTTGAGTAAATTCATGTCAGTCTTCTAGTGATATATCGATGGATGGAAAGTTCAAGGTCATAGTCAAACCAGTGGCATATCGATGGAAAATAAATTGGCAAAAATTTGAATACTTAATTCAGTAATATATCAAATGATATTTATACTCTTTTGCAGCAGTATCATTATACAGTTTTGACAGATAATAAAAAATCGAAAATTGTCTTCTATCATGACCCCGAAGCTGGTATTGTCAGACACACACAAAAGTATGTTGAGATGTTTTGGGCATATAAAAAGGATTAGTGAAAGGCGATTAACGAAATAAATTTATAGAGCGAATGTGAGCGGAAATGTGGGACGAGAGCGTCCAAGGAAGAACTACATACATATGCTCACGACTGTATTCAGAGTAGGCAGAGGTGTTGTAATCACAACACCCACTTTTCACCGAAGATGATTAAGTGCCAACCTGACAGATGGTGAGTCCATCGCCGTCTCAGACATTTTACATACGTCATTGAATTACTTCTCAGAAATATGTAGGTTTCCTCACGATGTTTACCTTCACCGTAAAACACGTGGTATGAAATCACTGTACATAAGTTTTTTAGAAAAACTTATTGGTACAGGCCCCGCTGGGATTCGAACTCGCGTCGCTTGCGTAGCAGGCGACTGCTCAAACCTCAAGCCCACCACGGCTCTCTAACTAAGAAGAACTACTATGACCAAATTAATAGTATTTTTCAGAAAGATCAAATTCGGACTCGTACCGAGGAAAGTATATGAAGCGATGCATGAACATGGATGAAGCGAAAGAAGTATGTAAGGATCGTAGCATGTGGCAAACGGTGGTCTCTGCCTACTCCCATGGGATACAGGCGTGAGCATATGTATGTATGTATGCCATACCATTACGATTAGATTGACAGGGTGAATGTGTAGTCTGATAACTAGCGATCGGGCAGTGTGGCGTGCTATTTAAATACCTGGTAAAATTATGATCAGTGCTACCATTAATATAACAGTCACAACCTAGTTTTTAATGAAAAATTACTTAAAAACTAATTTAGAATTGAGATTTCTCCATTCCACGTTTGCAGAAAGTTAAAAAATAAATAAGGCTGCGCAATGTGTGACCCGCGCGATAGATTGTCATACCACGTTAGTGAACACCGATTACGACGTCACAAGAAATGTCAGAGTACTCTGTCACCATGACTCTATTTGTAAGAACTGACTACACTCCCAGCTGTCAAAAACTAGAGTATAATTGGTCTTCATATTAACTTGATAAGGTATATATTCAGTTGCAAATTTCATATTGAACACCCAACACATTATTCCTACGTAACTGATTATTTTTATTACAAGACAATTTATCATATAAGTAAAAGTAAATGATACAAGCTCAGTTTTATGTTGCGTAAAATGGCATTGGCTACTGAAAAAACCTGTAGGTGCAATATCAAAATAAACAAACGCGATACAATGCTTTTCAATTTTGCACCTTATACCCTTAACTATAAAGCGGAGTTTAGATAAAATTTCGTACATTGCACTTTTAATCACAGATCCCTATTTACTACTACTACGAGTATCTGCTAATTGAAAAAATAAGGTGACATTTACCAAATCAACAACATAACCTCAAAACTTACCTCGATCATTCCCAAACTGGGTATACTACGCACACACGAACAAAACACAAAGGACACAACAATGGAACTAAACGACACCAAAACTAGAAGTATTGTTGCTTATCTACATGTGGCCGTCGTGTTCGCCACGCGTTGCTGTGGCGTGGCGTGGCGCGTGCCGGCTACGACTTCTCGCGCTGAACTGAGGGATCACTCAGCCGCGCGCACTCTATCGAACTAAACTACGCAAAAGTAGGCATTTCAGATAAAATATTCGCTTTATACTGTCAAGGTCACGGTCATTAACGCTTTCGCTTTCTTTTCAATGTTAAGTTTCCTCATAAAGGATAATGGTAAGCGGGTTACATGGTTGTTAATAGGGTTACTTGGATATTTCTGTAGATCAAATTTTAGCTGCGAATGGAAACTTGATTTACAAATACATACCTTCTTTGTGATTATACTTAGATTAGGAGTCTTATTTGAAATTATCCATTTTGATTATTTTCACCTGATGGTAAGCGGCTACTGATGCCTATACATTGACCAACACCAAGACTCATTTGCAATTACGTATTACCTCCCTAACTATACACCTATACAGATAAAAAATATTAAGTGTCTCTTTGTTATTCCATTATAAAGAAAAACTATTTATTGAGTCTTCTGTCTGTGGGTCTGTCGCTTTGTCTGCCTATTTGTTCCGGCTTATCTCTGAAATTACTGGACCGATTTGAATTGAACTCTTGAGCAGTTTCCACAGTCGCTTCGTATAAAAATCTGGTGACCAGCCGCATCGGGTTGAATCAAGTGCCGACCCCAACAATGTATGAGATAAGGCCCATACCATATGTTTAAAAAGAGGAGTTTATACGGGAAAACTGTCCTGTCATTCGTCAGATGAAAGAAGCTTTTATATTTAAAAAAACATAATGATTGTGGCGTGTGGCGGCATCTTGTGGTCAAATAAGTTGTCACGGCTAAACCGACATTGCTAAAGTTTGGAATAGAGTTTGAACCCCACGGTCCGACACTAGGATATTTCAATCAATCATTACGCGGGAGAAAGTAGCGGGGTCGTGATGGCCTTGGGGTTTGAGCGGTCGCCTGCTACGCAAGCGTCGCATTTACCAATGACTTTTCTAAAAAACTTATGTGCAGCGATTTCATACACATCGTGAGGAAACCTGCATATGTCTGAGAAGTAATTTAAAGACGTTGTGTATAATGCCTGAGGCGGCGATGGACACACCCTCTGTCACGTTGGGACTTAAGCATATTCGGTAAAATGTGGGTGATGCTGTTACGCTTCCCTCTATGATGGTTGAGGAATTCTATGGCTGGCACTCACTTCAAACTTGTGATCAGATGCTGCTTGTGGAGGCTGGTCATCTCAAGCTATGCATTTAGTTATAAGTAGAACTACTAAATTTTTAATTATGTTAATTTTATCGACATTTTTGTGCATTGGAGCTGTGTCCATGAGCTTATGTTTCTTAAGCGATTTATTTTTACACTCTTAAAATTGTATAATATATATTTGAGAAGAGTAATTACTGAGTTCCTTGCCAGGTAATTCTCAGTAAAAGCAACCTGGCGGTAGCATGTATAATCTTGTAAATTATATCATTCTGACGATTTGAAAGTGCTCTGTAAAAGTTTAATCGAATAAAGATATTTTTGACTTTGACTTTGACTACACCACCTCTGCTTACCCCTTCGGGGACCCTTCTGGGATGGCGTGAGCATATATAAAGCAGCCGGTAAAAGCTTGCTTTAAATATTCTTCTACCTTCAAACCCTAACGCCGTCTACCTACGATTACTAATACTTATGACTAAACTTTTATGGAACCGCCGCCAAATGTCGCCCGCAGCCTTATGAATAAAGATACGACCACGGCTTTACTTTCCACTCGGTTTTACATACATTACGGAGGTTTTACAACTCTTTTATTACACTTTATCAACACTTTATACGTCGCCGATTACTTACATTCATTATAATACTGATTCAGGAGCCCTACTATGACCTCTTACTGCCATGATAGTTTAACTCTTATTATGAGACAGGTGTATATGTCGTGTATAAGTCTGTCTCTGTCACACAGAGGACCTATGATGGCAATAAGAGCACATGTTAGAGCCCCTATCCGACTAGTGAAAATTCACCAGATGAAATCTCAGTTTGTTCCGATGAAGGCTTAAAAAATATTCAAATCTATACAGATAATATAATTGAAGTGTAACAGCTTTTCACTAAATGCATTCTGCATTCTCATGCAAGGTTCTGACTTAGTAAAGGCAATTAAAAAAAACCGTTTGTCTGTCTGTTAGTTCCGGCTAATCTCCGAAACGGCTGGGCCGATTTTAACGGGAGTTTCACTATAATGATGATCCTCATATTTACGTAGGTACTTATACAGGCGTCATCATAAACACGTTCTAATCTCGCAAGGCTGCGGAGTTGAGGCGACTATGTCTAATTATATTCCTCTTCAATTTTTCGCTTCAACAAGCAGGTTGACAGAAACAGGAAAGTGGCGAGATGATGAGAAAAATAATAATTTCCATCAACTGAGAGTACATTAGTGGTGAAAAGTGTAATGTCACGCGTCTTCGATAAATTATAATAAAAATTACCTACCTACAGGCGACAGTACCGCCAGATGGGAAGGTATTATGAGACATTTTGTGAGACGGTTCTGCACATTTATCACACTAGTGAAGCTTGACATTAAGTATGATTCATATTTTAAAATGTACTAACTTCTGCCCGCTACTTCGTCCGTGTGGAATAGATACTCTGGGCTAACTTTAAACCGCGTTTGATCTTAGCGTGAAGATATATATATATATATAGCCTTCTTCGGGCTATCGAACACTGAAATAATTTTTCAATTAGTTCCTGAGACTAGTACGTTCTAGCAGACAAACCAAATCTTTATATATTATTATAGATACGCACAACTTTAAAAAAAATTATGAAAACGCGTCGCGTCTACGTACTATAGTTTTCAAATTCAAAATCAACATTCGTCTAGTTGGTAAAAAGATTTCAATCTACCTAAAGTCGGAACTTCATTGCGGAACCCTAAAAAAGAAAAAGCGAAGGTGAAGTCGATAGTAATGAGGAAACTTGGGAACTCCGAAGGATCGCCAATTTAGATATTCAAATTTGTTCACTTCATTTTGTCGGTTATTTTGTGTGCTCACAAACTCGAGCGGGATGCGAAATAGATGAACTTCTGTACAAATAAAAAAGGAAATGGAAGGTGTTTTTATATACACAATAAAAATATTTGGATAGTATTTTTCATATAAGAACAAATTATTAATAATCGCCCTACAAAACGTTTGCCATGTTATTCTGTAAGATTTCTCAGCGTCGCACAACAACGTCGAGTGACGGTATCAAAGATATGAAATTGAACTTAATCCTCTATATATTCCTATCGAATTTCAATATATCAATTTCCTATCGAAATACACGTAGAATTCGTTGCTGAGAAACTTTACATAATAACACAGTGGTTCATTTCAAGGCCAATCCTTATGTACTAGCAGAATGATGCACACTAATGTGCAACTCCTAGGCGATGGCACCTACACTTATTAATAACAATGATTGTTGATTCAGTTTTAAAGCACACGCGATTTGTCAATGAGATTTCACTCGCGAGGGTAGATCAACACATGATAATCATTGCCGTTGTGAGCGCGAGAGTCGTAGAGAAAATGCCAAATGCTCCGTTTGACAAGTAATAGCACACATGACAGTTGACATTGACAACTGCGTTTAGTTATTGCATTATCTAGAAATCGATTACCAATTAAATTATAATAACAATGTGATTCAAGAATATTTTTACAGAACATACTTAAGTATAGATATAACAATTGGATTTCGGTAATCTATATCTATATCCATACAGATAAATAATATTGAAATGTGTTTGAAACAAGGAATACGTAACTTTAAAAAAATAGTTCCACGACACACAGCCCAGCTGTAATTCTCATGAATAACCCAATGTTACCATATTTTAGATGATCGAATTACGATACGTTGTAATATATCATTATTGCTTATTATGTTATGGAGAATAAATAACACTATAACAGTCATAAAGATTCATGAACAAGTAGTGTGGAGCTCAATGTCTATGATTTCATCCGTTATCCAACTATAAACAAATTAATTGATAGTTTTTGACGAAATAACTGTCACCAACATCACAAAATGTGCTGCATTTTTTGTCGACCTGGTGCAATTGAGCGCTCAATGAGCTCTACAAATTCTACTCGAAAGGTTTGAACTGCATATAAAGAATCGAGATTTTTTAGGCGTACTTTTTTTTGCAAACGGCATTGCCTGGTGGTACATTTCAATTAAATAAAAATCCAATTTTTTATTTTTTCGTTATACTTACCATATATTTATTTTTTGGTAAAGTGTTGTTTAGAGGTTACTAAAGGTTCGATTATTATTGGAAGATATGTGAAATAATAAAATGCTTATTATAGTAGTAAAATTCAATTATAAAAAATAATGGCTTATTCCCAGACATCGACAGCCCATAGATTTCGAAAAATGAGCTTTCTTACATATGAAAATGAAAAATATTTATTCAGTAAGGCACTTATGAATGTCGAGAATCTACCACCGGTTCGGAAACTAGCCTTCTGAGAAGAACCGGCAAGAAACTCAGCTGGCATCATGTACATTATTCCGTCACCTCCATGACAATTCAATTTCTTGGATGTTGTGAAAATTTGTTTGTATGCCAAAACAAAAGCCGCGGATGTGGTGGTAATCAATTCAAGTGAATAAACATTAAGTTTATTCATAAAAAAAAAAAATTATTGTACCTATTAATTGTGTAGGCACATGATAATAAAAACCATGTCAATATTTTACAAAACGGTAATATTCAGATAAATACAATAACAATAAGAGTTTCAAGAGCAATATGTGAAATTCAATAACAAGAGCAATAACAATAATATTAAGAAGAAAAAACAACAGAGAATCGAAACTATTTAAAATAAAACATATTCTTATTTTTAATTATAGAAGGCCAGTATTAAAATAGATCCTGACCTTCTTGAAAACTACAATAAATTAAACATACCCCACCATGCCCACCATGGACAAATCGTATACATTTTCCATTAATATTACAAAAAATAAAAACAAAGTAGTTCTAATAAACTTAGCTAAATTAAATAAATTCAAACATACATTCAAGCCTTAGGGGCTGTATAAAACATAAAACATCTTTAAACTACTAGGTCCTCCACATATATGCCACTATCAACAAATTTCAAAACTAAAACAGGATAAGAATCCTAAACCACTTAACCAAACAAAATATTCGTCTGACATAACTATTTATTATAACATTATATATTTTTTATTATTAAATATTATGAAGAACAATATCAATAACAATGAATTTCATATAAAATAACTATTATAGTATCAGGTAGTGTGATACCAGGGTGTTCTTTTACAATAATACCTCGTATCTAACAATCGCGCAGAATGGTGGCGTTGACCACCGTCAATACTCAACTCTACTTCTGCATTTTGCAGTCCTGTTACAGCCTCCGGCCATTTATGACGACATTCGCCATTATTATAATCCTTGATAATATCTATCTTATCTCTCACAATACTATTATCATCCGTATACTCTATATAATTACATAAAATGTCATTGTTTTCTTTTCGCTGACTATTTCTACTAGGGTTAGTTGATACCATAGGTTTCGTTTGATGGTTGGAACTTGTCAACAGTGTAGAAGCATTATTAAGTTGCATATCACTTGACAGTACAGAATCTATTGTTTCTTTACGAAAAGGAGGTTCAAAATTGTAACGATGCAACAATGAATTATGTTTTCTCCTGCATATTTTGCATCGCACGGATAATTGACAAAAATAAACGGAATGATTAGCGCCGAAACAATTAAAACATAATCCCTGTGTCTTAATAAAATTACGCCTTGTTTCAAATGATGCATTGGAAAATAGTTTACAATTGACAAGTTTATGTTCTTCAGAGCAAAAATTACAATTTACAATGTTTACATGATGACAGCTTACTTCTATATCTCTACTACCGGCATTTATACTATTATCAATAAATTCTAAAGATCGATATCTGTTTTCTAAAAATTGTTGAAAGGAGATTAGAGTTGGTAAATCGTTATTCACACTTATTTGAGCTTCCCATAGTTTTCTTGACCCTATATCTAAATTTGAACTCAAAATATAAATAATCAATATGTCCCAATTTTCAATATTTACATCCAAGTTCTTTAATGCCTGTAAACATTCATTCGACACATCCAATAATTTTTTTATAGCTGTAGAATTTTCATATACTATATTTTTTTGATTCATAAAACGTTTCAAAATGCAATTAACTAAATATCTTTTATTGTCATACCTGTTTTCTAACTGTGACCAACAAATAGCATAGTTAATGCTCGTGATCGGGACATGGCGCAGCAGTTGCTCAGCCTCGCCACTTAAATGAGCTTTCAAATAATGAAGCTTTTGCACGTCATCTAAGTATTTATTATTATGTATTAATGAAGTAAACAAATCACGAAAACTTATCCACTCTGTATACTTTCCGGAAAATATTGGCAATTCAATTTTTGGTAGTTTAACATTATTTTGATCTATTTTGTTTTTATTGTGTTCTGCAGAGATTGGTGCCCTTAATTGATGAAACACTATTAAGTCCTCCTTGAGTTGTGCCTTGTAGCACAAATACAACTCTTCCGTGGCCTCAAACAACTCATCTTGGAAATACCAAGCATTTTCTATATCTATATCTGTTAACATTAGAACTATTTCTCGATGGGTTGTACAAAACGATAGCCATTGTGATTCTAAGTTCTCTAACCTTGCCTCTATATACGACGCGGACAAGCAATCTTTTGGGGACTTGCTATACTTCGATATGGCTTTTGTTATATATATATTTACATCATTCTGTAACTTACTAAGGGACTCCATTATTAACAAAAGTATCTAATTTTATGTAACAAACCACACGCAATTAGATATACATACAAAATAACTTAAATTAAACCAAACTATAACAATACTGCGATAATGATTTTTTAGGTTGGATGATTAGACAAACACTTCTAATGCAGTATAATAATCTGCCTCTATAGAATATACTACAACTCACATCTACAAATTGTCAGTCTTAATCCATAAGACACTATATACATATTCTTCCACTTTGATTTTTACACTATATAACATACTCACAGTTTAATTTCTATATACAACACACTTCGATGAAAACCAGGTTGACTCGGTTCGCCTTCGTTCCTCCAGACAGCAGTACCCCTCGCATACAGGCTCTACCACCGGCGCCGCCCACCGTTTAGCCACTAGTCGAACTCAGTGAGGAATTCACTGAATTGCCACCTCACCGTAGCACTGATACGTGGTCATCCAACCACTAGAAACGTCGCCGACAAGGTCCGGTCAGCCCAGTAATCCGACACAGAAGGACCAATGAATAAACATTAAGTTTATTCATAAAAAAAAATAATTATTGTACCTATTAATTGTGTAGGCACATGATAATAAAAACCATGTCAATATTTTACAAAACGGTAATATTCAGATAAATACAATAACAATAAGAGTTTCAAGAGCAATATGTGAAATTCAATAACAAGAGCAATAACAATAATATTAAGAAGAAAAAACAACAGAGAATCGAAACTATTTAAAATAAAACATATTCTTATTTTTAATTATAGAAGGCCAGTATTAAAATAGATCCTGACCTTCTTGAAAACTACAATAAATTAAACACAAGTATACATATAATATACAATGAGGGGTCTCGGCTCCGAATATGACTTTGTCCCATTCGGAGTCGAGACCCTTGGTCCGTGGGGTCCTAGCGCTATTAGGCTTTTTAAAGAAATAACCGAAAGGTTAGTCGACATCACTGGAGACCGGAGAGCTGGCAGCTACCTCGGTCAAAGAATTAGTCTTGCCATCCAAAGGGGGAATGCTGCCAGTATCTTCGGTACCTTGCCTACAGGGACTTCCTTTAATAATATATTTTAGTTATCAGATTATATATTTTTAAGGTTTTTAGTTATTAGATGATATTTATAAGGTTTTTAGCTATGTAGTTCTACATAAATAAATATACAATAAAAATATACATATATGATGAGGTGGTGAGGATTTTCTTTACATATTTAATTTAGTATGTGGTAGATACTAATTGAAATATGTGTACGTCAAAAAAAATCCTCACCACTTAAAATATTTTTTCGTTGTTTTTTATATATGTTTATTTTTTTCACCTAAAATACTACTTATGGTACTATAACTAAGTTTTTGTTTATTATATAAAAGGATTTTACTCACCAGTTTTCACTCACCAGTAAAAAAAATTTTTTTTCGTTTATTATATAAATTTTCTGCGTTTGACGTCTGAAGAAGTAAGATTTTCATACAAAGACATAAATTTCGTCTTTCTTACATATTGTCACCTTTCCATTCAAGTAGGTACGTTAATATATTCCACATTACAACTTGCAACAAAATTACTGCACAAAACAGTTTCCAAAGAGTTTAACCACCTTAAACTTAAGTAGGAATGTGTCGTGAGTCGTCTCGACAACTGCGAAATTGCAGTTAACTCAAACATTTCTGTGCAACTCAGTTAGCTTGTCACAAAAACTTAATACAACTACCGACGACTAGCGAGGTCCTTGTAAAATGGAAACTATTAGCATAATATTACGACTTATAATGCTTTGGTGCCGTATACAAAGCAATGACGATGAATTCTGATGAACTGTGGAGGTAGACTAGTAATTAATTTAGTTATAAACTAAAGTACTTAAGTACTTGCTTATATTTGGGGATACATCAAGGTGAAGGGGAATATCGGAAGAAGAATAAATATAATTGAAGTGTGTGTTTCAAATTTCAAATTGTATACACTATACCTACGTAAAAAAAAAACAAAAAAACATCACCGTGTGTCTGTTTGTCGCGTCTGATACATCTATACAGATAAATTCGAAGTTCTTCTCAGTAAAAGCAACCTTCCGAACCTGGCGGTAGCATGTATAATCCTGTAAATTATGTCATTCTGACTATTTGAAAGTGCTTTGTGAAAAGTCTAATCGAATAAAGATATTTTTGACTTTGACTTTGAAGTTTCTATTTCTAATTTCAAAATAACAGCCTTTCACTAAATGCATGTAAAAAAAATCTCTGTCTATCTGTCTGTTTGTTTCGACTCCGAAATACGCCGGTGAAATCGCGCGTCGGATGAAATCACAGCTAGTGTGTAGTAATGTACAACATTGTACGTAATACTAATTATATAAATATTTGGGACATAATACTCGCTTACAACCAGGTAGGCTTCTTTTAAAAACACGATAGCACGTAACTCGACCGATAAATAACCGTTACGTTGAAGCGTAGCACTTTTCCAAATGGCCAGTAATTCACAAAAGCTTTGGAAATATTTTAGAGTTCAATGGGGGAATTATGAAATACGGCCGGCCGGAGGTTCCGTGCAAATGAAAATTTACGCACGTTACTCCTCTATTGTTGTTTACCGCTGCGGAGCGATTACTTTTGTATCCGCCGTTTTCAGCTCGAGCGTTTTGCATCCATTGTGAATGTTTTAGAAATTGTACCTAACTACCAACACGAAGAAATAACTAAACCTTTAAACGAGCAAATCTTGTAGAATCTCAATCTCGGAAACGGCTCCAAGGATTTTCATGAAATTTTGTATGTAGGGCTTTTCAGGGGCAAAAAATAGATCTAGCTAGGTTTCATTTTTGGAAAACATCGTCTTGACCATGTTTTTAGGCACTGAAAAACTCATACAATATCATTACAATACGACAGAAAATTTCGGCGACAACTGTCAAGCTATTAGCGCGAAGCCTTACGATATTTACTACAAACTAATCTTTCTGTAACTAACCCATAGGGGCAATAAAGCTCCATCATGTCCCTGGCCTTATCCATTGTTGAGGCCGTACATGAATGACAGACGGACAATAAAACTATCAACATACATATAATCAGGTGGTAACGCTTTTGAGACAAGAACAGTACCTATACTATACGGACACTGATACCGTCAGATAAGTTTTGAGCGCTCAAAACTTATCTGACGGTATCAGTGTCCGTGTGACGACAATTTGGGGGAGAACTGTGGCCCTACCATGACCTCTCACGCCCATGATGGTTTAACTCTTTTTATAAGAAATATGTATATGACGTGTATAAGTCTGTCACTGTCACACAGTGGAACTATGATGGCAATAAGAACTTATTGTAAGGCCCCTGGGCCTGTAGACATAGAAACATCATCCGAAACCAGAGGATTACAAGCTCTTCCCCATGGGCAAGATCTGCCGGCTTGTTCAGGGAGTATTTGAGGAGTCAGGTACGTGGAGCAAAAGGGCAAGGGCGGCACAAGAGATCCCAAGGGTCGACGTGCTTCCGAGCAACCGGACCCAATAATTCCACAAACAAGATAAGGTAAGATAAGATAACACCATCCTCACGCTTCGCTAATAAAAACAATACAAAATATGTAGGAATGACATAATATGTCACGTGACTGACTTATGTCATACATTTTATCGAAACTTTAAAACATTGTTACTCACAAACCCGAAAATGTCGTGATACTTACTGCGCATTCACAACTTGTGACGGTATTTATTTATTTCTTCTTCTAACGGCTGGACAAATTTGTTTGAAATCGAAATTTAGATAATTTGAAAGTACTCAGGTTCTTCAGAGATGATATTACTGTAATAAAATGTACCCTTCCAATTACACTTAACTTGGAGTAGAGTGAACGGCACCGAATGTTATCTCAGCGAGAGGCTGTAAAGCAAAATTTGTCGACCGTAAACATTAGCATACATTGTAAGGTAGCTAAAAGCACTTTTATGATGGCTTCTCGTAAAAACACACATATCTGCGTAATGCACTAGACAACGCCATAGGAAATCTGACGCGTTTGATTTATGAATAGGTATATACTTGAGTATAGAATACTTTACTATCAAATACTTACTACTTATTCATCATCATCTCCCTGGCCTTATCCTATACATTGTTTACATGCTATACATTGTAGAAAGAATTGAAATAAGTATGTTGAGATGGTTTGGACATATCGAAAGTATGTGACCGGAAGTGTCGGTAGAGGGCGTCCAAGGAAGAACTACTATGACCAAATTATTAGTATTTTTCAGAAAGGTCAAATTTGTAGCACTTGTAACCGTAGAAAGTGTATGAAGAGATGCATGAATGTGGATGAAGCGAAAGAAGTATGTAAGGATCGTAGCATGTGGCAAACTGTGGTTTGTTTACATTGTTGGGTCGGCACTTGAATGAATCCGATGTGGCTGATCACCTGCCTGCCATCTGACCTTCGCAACCCCTTTAACGAGGAAAAACTGTGCTCTGGATTAAACCAGTTGTCAGACTATTTTAGGCCTCTGACCGACCTGTAACCAAAGATGATAAATTTGATGAACATTTTGTTAAATTTTGATCGCAACAATTTGGTAAGCACAACTTTTATCACTGACGTTAGAAAAAGGATGTGCGTAAACAAAATTCGCACCGAGAACATTAAATCCAGCCATTGAAACATGTTCATGTCGTGTGTGTCGTGTCAGATCGAACATAAACATTTTACTATCACCCTTATAGCCTGTAAAAACGTGCTTGAAAGCTGAAACACGCCTGATTTTACGCCTAGCTCTAAATCTTAATAAATAATTGAATTATTAACCGTGACGAAACTTCGGAATCTATCATAGTTGTATACATAACAGTCAAGTGCCGACCCCAACAATTCATGGAATAAGGCCAGGGAGATGATGATGATGTTTATCAAATTTACTGAACTACTTAGCATGTCTTAACGATAGTTAAGTAGTGAAATATATGTTAAAGAAGTGGTTATTGAAAACATTAACTGAACCAGTCAAGGAGAAGGGATTAAATATGCTAATTATTTAGGTACTTTTGTTACGAGGGTAGTTGGTAATGCTAAATTATGTTTTATCAAGCATTCAACTATAAAAATCTCACAGAGCCGATCAAACGTAGGTAATAAAATAATATATCTTAAGTAACGAATAATAAGCCGGCAAAGCATATCAAGTTTTCAATTTTTTGATATGCAATATAACATAACAATCAAGCGTGTCCCTTGGTCTGCAACTGCACCCGATGCATATCGGAATCTATAACACTATAAACAAACACTAGATGATTAAAAAGAAATAACTTTGTCCCAAAAACACAAAAAATCTATTTGCTATGTCCAAATTCGATTGCACACGCGACATTATTATCGGATTCCACTTTTTGGACTGAGGGTAGGTGCAAGTAACTTAACCATCGCATTCGAGCGCAGGAGTCGAGTCGGGCTGAATTCCGTGTTTGACAGGTATATATAGAACACATGTCAGTTTTAAAAGAACTGAAACTTTATGGAATACTAAAATCACGAAAAAAAAATATACCATAGACAAAAAGTAATTTCAAACAGATCGTTTGTGTTCTGTTATCGTAATTATATTAAAACATATTACCTATGGATATTTTGTTTACTATTATGTTTAGGTTAAGTATCATCTTGGAAGAAGATAAAAAGGTCGATTTACTTTTACCTGCAATTTTGCATCAAACAGACACTCAGGCTCAGTCTTGATTCCTTGCACATTATTACACACACATGCACAACTTTCTCTTCCACAATATATGCATAATTTTAGTTGAATTTTGGGTGGTGGCAGAATACCAGTGTTTTGTTCGTAAGAACAAAGCGATACACTGAGCCATGGCCTATTTGCACCACTGCAGCGCACTGTCATATTACTAGACCTAAGTTCCTTGTATTCGTTTACTCATTTACTGTTAATATTTATTTTGTAAGTCTTCATAATTGTAGTTTTGTTTAACTTATTAGTGTGTGGCAAATAAACGTTTTATCTATCTATCTATCATTTAATAAAAAAAAGTAAGTAAGTACAGAAGTTTCAGTAGGCTTTAAACGTTGGCCGACCCTAATAAAATGAAGATGTACCGTCGGAAACTTTGATCAGAAGCCAAAAGTAATTCTTACCTGAAAGGTTGGCGATTCATAGCGTTTGGCACGAAGACTTAAACGACTCGTCTCGACGACACTCCATACCCATTCTAAATAGCTTTTACCGCGATTTCAGCCTCGTGGTGAGTGGCGCCATGTTGTCTAACCTCAGGTTGATGCTTAAGCTTATTTACTAGCTATTGTCCGCAACTACGTCTGCGTTGACAACTAAAAGTAAGTTTAATTAACCCCTGATCGGGATCTGCTCAATAAAATGTTTACACCTACTGTATGAAATTTTTATTTTTATTTTTTTATGGTGAGTTCAGATTATTTAATTAATCTACGATCAGTATATGGCAATATATTTTATTATAGGTATATGGCAAGTACAGTATACTAACAATATAATATAAACAATATACCTATTTATTGGATTATGAAAAACTCTCAGAGGTTGCTTATATCAGCGTCATGGTGACACCAAGACAGATCTTGGGAATATGAACAGTTGAGTTTTTGTTCCTATTTGATGGCATCAGATTGATTAATTGAATTTGAACAACGCTAAAAATCCGTATTTAGCGGAGTGGATTTGCTGCGAAATGTGAACAGACAGCTTCTCGGAGTCAGTGTTCTGTTATCTGGGAAATTAAAACTAGATATAAAATACTCATTCGAATATGAAACGGGCGCGTACTTTTAACTCGAGAGATGTCTATCTATCAGTTGTTACTTAGTCTGGAAACTCAGACACGTATGAAACGACTTAACGACCTCCCTCTCACCGCCTGCAGCTAATTACATATTATGACTCGTTACACACAGAGAATTAGATAGCTACGCAGTTGGTTTGTTACTATAGGATACTCGTCTACAATCGACGACAAGGGAATGATTCAAGTAGGTGCGTTTAATTACAAGTTAAGTCTTAAGTTTTTTATTAACTTGTTATCTGCATCTCAATTTTAAGTCAGTTACATCTATATCATCATCATCATCATCATCATCATCATCATCATATCAGCGATAGGACGTCCACTGCTGAACATAGGCCTCTCCCAATGATTTCCATCTCACCCGGTTGGAAGCGGCCTGCATCCAGCGGGTCCCCGCGGACTTGACCAGATCGTCCGTCCATCTCGCGGGGGGTCGCCCTACGCTGCGCTTGCCGGTACGTGGTCTCCACTCGAGAACTTTACTGCCCCAGCGGCCATCAGTCCTTCGAGCAATGTTGCGTGCCCATTGCCACTTAAGCCTGCTAACCCGATGGGCTATGTCAGTTACCTTAGTACGTCTACGGATCTCCTCATTTCTGATTCGATCTCGTAGCGTCTATATCATCTAACATCTATATCTATACAGATAAACAAAATTGAAGTGTGTGTTTGTAACACAAATTAACAGTTCATTCCATGCATATGAAAGTAAATACTAACTTAGGATACTGACATTAAAACACCAATTCATAAAAAAATCTATATCAGTCTGTTTGTTCCGGGAAATATCTGAAACGGCTGGACTGATTTTAACGGGAATTTCACTGGCAGGAAGCTGATGTTTCAAGGAGTTACTGACAGTGATGTTTCAAGGAGTTACTGGAGTTACTGAGGCTAATTTTATTTATAAAATGATAATAAAGCATGAAACTAGATCTACACGAGTGAATCTGCAGGATAGTCTTTAACTATAGGAAAACTCGTGTAAAGTTAGCGTACAGAGAGGCAGATACACTTTCGCAATTATTTCGTAAGGATTAAATAAAGTCATGCTGAATACTTAGGTATTTCTAGAACAGACCTAAATATCTAACAAAGTGTACGAAGATATTGGAAACCATGAAATGGTTGCTTTACCTACATTCTGTTCTTTTTTTCGCTGGTTTTTCGCAGACATCTATTATTATGTGGCTAATCTAGCGTCGTAAACAATGGATGCTTACAAGACTTACAACTGAGCTCTGTGATTGATGGAACTAATTACCTTCACCTTTTCTTACAAACTAATGATGCTCACGCCTTCCCAAGAGGAGTAAGCAGAATGCACGGTCACAATACCCACTTTTCACCGCATGATTATCGACAGCCGGTGAGTCCATCGCCGCCTCAGGCACTATACATGAACTTCTGCTTCAGTGCAAGTGTCATCACGATGTCTTCAGTAAAGCTTGTGACATTTCTGAAAATCTCATCGGTCCAAGGGCAAACCATGAGCTCTTATTTCTATGATAATTCATGTCAGATGTATACACGCCTCATACATATGTCATAATATCAGTCAAACTAGCGGACGTCACGTGGTTTCACCCACGTAGTTCCCGTTCCCGTGGGAGTACGGGGATACAATTTAGCCTATATTAATCAGTGATAATGTAGCATTCAAATAGTGAAAGAATTCGGTCCAGTACTTTTTGAGAGAACATACATACCAAAATACAAATCTTTCCTCTTTATAATATTTGTATAGAAAAGGATAATGGCAATAATTGAGATTTAATCTTGTGTTCCAAGCGACCACTGAATCCACTCAACCATCACTCCCAGAGAGTATGGGCATGTTTTTAAATATAATATGCCTCAAAACGCTTTATCACCGAGCCAACGTAGCCTTAAAAATCTCAAAACAAAGCCTGATATTTTTCAACGCAGAGCTTCTTAATTAAGTAATATGATGCCATTAATAAAAGCATAAGACTATAATTTTTAAAAAGAAAAAACGGAATGTATACTTTGTTCTCATTAGATATTGCTATCACGGTAGAATCTTACGGCAACTTTAATTAGATAGAGCAATTAAAAATATTTATAAGCAACGGTGGGTGCATTTTTATTGGACGGTGTAGTAAGAGATAGTGGACGTGAGGAAAACTCGCTTATTAGTTACGCCAACATTCTGGCTTTAGTTGGCATAGAGTATACTAAATAGACGAATAGTTGTGTTTGTTTTATCTGTGGGCTAATGTATATTAATCGATAAAGAGTGCAGTGTCTATGGAAACACTCTGCTTTTGTCTACAGTTAGATAATAATTACGAGGAATTATCAAACGTCTCGAGGGCCGTTACTGAAATGATTTTGCGAGCAGCAACATCAACAATTTAACACAAAATGCTTTGGACAGAAAAAGCTGTGAACGCGAGCAAGAGCGTCACTGACGCATTACCAACCTTTTATAGAATCCACTTGTAGTGGAATGTGCTTGTCTAAGGTAGTTTTATTTGCCTGTGATCTTCTATAATGTAGAAGTACAGTCGAGTCAGGCAGCTTCATAATTTATAACGAGTGATTTCGTTACGCTCAGCCACAAAATGCTTCATCCAACTACTATGTCAAACCGTTTCCCTTATTCCGAGTACACTTGTCATCATATTTAAATGGTAGCGAAAGTCGTTGCGAATTCATAGAGTGATAATGTCCGCATGGATGCAAAACAACCACCAAACATTCCCACTATTCCACGAAGCGTTTAAAACTGAAAAAAGTAAAAGAAAAATCACGCCGACAAGTTTGGACGAACGCCACACGCCGACTATGTGACGATTCACACACCCCAACACTATAACTAACACAACACATGTGTGAACTAAGCACGGGTTGAAAATGTCGGGCAGAGGAAGTTTCGGGTGATTGGATTTATAATTAAGTTGTCTTAAAACGTGTCTGACACGGATTTATCTAATATCTATAAACATACTAGCCGTAACCAGAAAATTGTATATTGCCATGTATTTTTTTGGGGTGTAGATGTTTGCCGATTCTCACACCTAATATGAACACAAATTTCATACAAATCCAGCCGTTTCGGAGGAGTTTAGTAACAAAAAACGCGCACGAGAATTTGAGATATTAGATTAATAAGGGGGTTTCAACAATTGAACTATCCTACTTCAGAATAAGGTTCAAATTACTTCACAGAAATATTTGCCTATAATAGAGGTCGAAATTAACTAATAGTTACGGAATATTATACGGAATATTACGGAAATTATTTTAGTGAAATTTCACTAAAATAATTTCCTTAATACTAAGTATTTCAATACTTAGTAGTAAGGAATACTGAGTATTAATTATTTATATTATAATTATTACCTAATACTGAGTATTTCAATAAATGTTAAAGAATTAAATTATGGCTTTTCCTTGCTCTGATTGGCTGACTGACTATCAAACTCGTGAATCGACGCACGAACCGGAGAATGTACAATTTATAGAGAGTATCGATCACTCAGCGGCCGGCCGTTTAAATCCCATACATTAGGCCGCAGAACAATGTTGTGGGGCTATTTATTTGGCCGCAACCGGGGCCGAGCATATCAATCGGCTTGGACTGATACTAACCCTAACACAAGTTCGACATACAATTAATCCTTCGAAATCGTCTACAACTCGCCGGTGACTGAACGAAAACCGAATATGTGCATTTTGAAACCAGGGGGCCAACTATGATCGTTTAAGCAGCGCCTATTAAGAACTTCTATACATTTTTTAATTTTCATCATCATGAATTTATGAGTAATAACTCTTGTCGGTGTAACCGATGCATTTCTTTCCACTTGTCTCTGTCCAGTGCCATCTCTTTGACCTCCTTATACATTATGACAGACACCTTTTCCTTAAAAAAACTAAATAAGTAGACATTTCAACGTTCGAAGGTTAACCATATTTTTTTAATCGGTTTTTACACTATTATCTCCTAGAACAGAGGTTTACAAATAAGACGGTGAATAATAATAACAAACAGTTTATGAGTATAATGACTCTTTTCACTTCATTGAATTAAACAATTTATAAGTTTCACATCGTCCATAATTATGTTTGATGAAGTATACAACAAAGGTCGACGTCCGAAATTATCTACATACCTATGACAAAGTATAAATTATAGGCTCACTACAAGCAGTACGCAATCTAGGAACAGTGTTCGAAATTACGTACTCACACAGCCACTTGCATTTATGCGTAGTAAGGAGTGTCGTGTCACGTCGCGGCCGATCGAGAATACGTAATTTACCTGTTATATAACTGGAAATTACATAGACACTTAATCTATACAGATAAATTAAAGTTTCTGTTTGTAATATCTAAAATTACACCTTTTGATTAAATGCAAATGAAAGTATACACGGTACCCACAGAGAAAAATCAATTTTTGTCCGTCCATCTATCTATCTGTCTGTGTGTTCCGGCTAATCTCCGAAACAGCTGCACCGATTTGAACGGGACTTTCACTGGCTGATACCTAATATTACAAGTAGTAAGTACCCTAGGCTACTATAAAAAAAATATTCTGGTTCCGCGGGCCACCCATAAAATTAAGTCTACGCGGGTGAAACAGCGGGGCACAGCTAATAAAGGATTATTTTTTTAAAACTTCAAGGCTCGAAGGACCACCGTTCTCATTTAAAAAATTTGGTCTAGTAGTCATACTGCTTTATAAGCTTATACTGTGCCCACTAAAATTCCAGAAAATGACTATAAGTGACACCGCTCACTTTCAGCAACGCTTCGATAGTAAACCACATACCGGCAGCTATTTATCGTAGCTTCGGGAGCAGCGACAAAGCTCGATCAGTAATGAGTCCACTGGCGATTCCTATAAGACCAGCCGACACATCTGTTGTGGTTAGTCAGGCTAAAGAGTTTTATAGCTGAGATTACTTACATTTTAAAATGGAGTAAATTCGACCAGCGTTCATTTACCTCTTGATTTTAGAATAGATAGCACGTCGATCAAGATGACGCTCCGTGCAGGGGCTCTACAATGAATCCTATTGCCATGATTGTTTAACTCTTATTATGAGAGAGGTGTATATGGCTTTGATAAGTGTGTCACTATCACACATTAGAACTAAAGTACCTGATTGACCGAGCTGTGCTCGGTTTCTTCTTCACACAAAAAAATTTCGGTGAACGACAGTCTCGAACCGGGGTAACTCTAGTTTAATTATCGCCCCATAAGTTGAAAGCCTTACCTTTGAGCTACTATAACTTGACAGATGTCGACAAAATTTGCTGTCGTATTGTAATGATATTTTATGACTTTTTCAGTGCCTGAAAACATGGTCAAAACGATGTTTTCCATAAATTAAACCAAGATAAATCTATTTTTGCCCCTGAAACCCCCTACATGCAAAATTTCATGATATTTTCATATATTTACAAAATTTTACCGTTTCAGATCCGTGGTGGCCTTGTGGTTACATAAGCAAGCGACGTAAGTTCAAATCCCAGCGGGGCCAGTACCAATGAGTTTTTCTAAAAAACATCGTGAGGAAACCTGCATATGTCTGAGAAGTAATTCAAAGATGTATGTATAGTACCTGAGACGGGGATGGGCTCACCCTCTATCACATTGGCACTTAATCTGTGAAATTTGGGTGTTTTATTTCCCCTTCGGAGAGCCTTCTGGAATGGCGTGAGCATAACTTTTCTTTTTTTTTTAAATCATAATAGTATTATTATGTTTTTTTCGGTGTTTAATTCAAAATATGTGTCTGTTATATTCTCAAACTTTTAAACAATAGTGGGAAGACAGTATAATTTTTAAACAAAGCTGCATTTCCGAACGAGCACCACCTGCCAAGCTTGGTCGGTATATTAGTGGCCTGCTGATATTGTCAGTTTCTTGGCAAGCACCGATTTAATTACGTGCCACTTTTTTCATTCAACCACTAGTACGATCCGACGGCCAAAACGATGGAAGCACACGGGGGGCAACTGTGGTCGCGTATTGCGATGAACTCTGTAAGAATTTGAAGCTGCTAAGACATGACAACCATAGCTTTTCTCTTATAGGCCTTATTTTCAAATGTTTTCACATCATCATGAAAATCATTTGAATCGAGGTGTCCGTCAAGCTAGCGTACACATGGTCGAATTCAGTGTCGGAAGTAGCCTTAAAAAATAGTGCCTAATTAGGGCCATGTTTAAAAATAGTATAAAAATAAATCAATCTTCACTTTCACACCACGTGCATTACGGTGAAGGAAATCATCATGAGGAAACCTGCATATGTATTACTCATGTAAAGTGCCTGAGACGGCGATGAACTCACCTTCTGTCACGTTGGCGCTTAATTATTAATCATATTCGGTGAAATGTGTGTGTAGTTGTTACAACACCTCTTACGCTTTCGAGAAGGCTTGAGCAGATTTTTTAAATCTTCGCTAAAACGCTAACATTGTTTAAGATTAATTGAATTTAAAAAATCGTTTACATACTTAAGACGTCTTGGTAACGTCCAGTTTTTCCTCCCGTGTATTCCACTCGGGCAGTTTTCTGGCACAAGCAAATCTCTGTCGACAATGTTTTCATGCACTGTAATTTATACAACAATCTCAATTTGTAGTGAGCCCCCAGTTCTGCAACTGTTGCTATCATTCCACGCATTGAAGCGAACTACGAGCCTTTATTCTTATTATGGAGGTCACTTTTCAGCATTCTGCATCTGATTTATTAACATATCTTCCAGCCAACACAACATCACAGATTTTGAATACAGACTTAAAATAAGCCGTCTCTGGCAGGTTTAAAAAAAGTATTGAATTTGTCATTAGTTCTCTGGAGTTTTTGACGCGTCGGAGAACTTCCTCATTAGTTACTACTGTTACTGTATAGCGCGATGCGAATACAATACAAACCACTATTCCCGCTAAGCGCTCATAACTCGTAACGGCATCTGTATCTATACAGATAAATAAAATTGAACTGTCTTTATGTAATTTCAGATAAACAGCCTTTCAATAAATGCATATGAAACTATATGAGGTACATACATAAAACTTTTTTTAAAATTTTTCTCTGTTTGTCTGCTCGTCTGTTTATTCCGAATAATCTCTGAAACTGCTAGACTGATTTTAACTTTCCATGACAGAAAGCTGATGTTACAAGGAATAACTTAAAATACTTTTTTAAAATAAGGGTTCCGTGAATAAAATCCACCCATGAAATTAAGTCTACGCGGGTGAAACCGTGGGGCATAGCTAGCCTTCGTATAAATTAAAACGAAACTTCGAAAAGTAAACCCAGAAACGCAACCAATTTCTGTTACGTCTCACATAGACTAGTATCTAATAAGTAGTTAGCTAGTTGCACCCGGTTCTAGCTTGGTGTATTTATGTTTCGCTTTGTCCGCGCACAGCGCGGTTGATACCACTTTGCCCGGTTGATACGGGTTTTATGACATACTCATGCGGTTGAAATTTTGTATGCGTCGCTTTCGAGACACACAAGTCAAAGTTTTGGTGAATAATCATCATCTCCCTGGCCTTATTGTATACATTGTAGGGGTCAGCTCTTGATTCAACCCGATGTGGCTGATCACCTGATTTTTATACGAAGCGACTGCCATCTGACCTTCGCAACCCCTTTTACGAGGAAAATCTGTCATCTGGGTTAAGCCAGTTGTCAGACTATTTTAGGCCTCCAACTGACCTGTAACGATTGCCAAAGATGATAAATTGGCAACCGGGACCGACGGCTTAACGTGCTCTCTAAGGCACGGAGGGAACTCGGGCGGTCACCTATTCAATTACTGGCTAGGGCTAGGGTTGCTTAACTTCGCTTATCGAATGATATGCGCAATAGCAACTGTGCCTCGAGCTCCTCTGGTATTTTGGTGAATAATGTTCAATTAAAATACCAATCATTATTCTTGTTAGGAAATATTCACTGCGTAGTTCGGTATCCATCCCTCAGACATAAAATAGTAGTACCTACACACCGCTTACAGAAAGTCCAGGGATAATTTTTAGGGCAATGTATACGCTTTTATAATAAGTTACCTACATGTATTGTAAATTTACCCTTTGATAAATTTAAAGAGACTGTAAAATCTGTATTACTTAAAAAGGGTTATTATACAGTTAGTGATTATATATGTGATAAAGAAACTTGGAATAATGTATTACCAGATAAATATTGTAAGTAGTCTCATGGACACTGTACTTATGTTACAATTCTTAATATTTATTAGTTTTGATCTTTGTTTGACTGGTTTGAGTTGTCAAGCTCACTAAAATGCCTTTGCTTGCGGCGGCGTCTGGATGACGGGTTGTCCACTTCCCTCTATGATGGTTGAGGAGGTCAATGGCTGGCATTCACGTCATACTTGTGAACAGGTGCTGCTTGTGGGGGCTGGTCATCTCAAGCTACGCATTTAGTTATAAGTAGATGTACTAGATTTTTTGTTATGTTATTTTTTATCGACATTTGTGCATTGGAACATTGTCCATGAGCTTACGTTTTTTAAATTATTTATTTTGTATTCTTTAAATTGTATAATATTTTTGAAAAGAGTAATTACTGAGTTTCTTGCCAGGTTCTTCTCAGTAAAAGCAACCTTCCGAACCTGGCGGTAGCATGTATAATCCTGTATAATTGTGTCATTCTGACGATTTGAAAGTGCTTTGTAAAAGTCTAATCGAATAAAGATACTTTTGACTTTGACTTTGACTTTGAGACCTTCGAAACGTGGCCTATTCGTATTATTATACAACCTAGAAGCTATGTACATAATGTCTTGCATGCAATCTCATACCTTTATTTAACTTGCAATATATGTTTCCGGGTGTAATGTTGCAAATGAATTTAAGATCTTTTATCAATTGAGCATAAATTATACCAAATATATGCTGCAAATGTACACACTTAGTTAAGATGACAATGCATGCTTAGCTATGTCACGTCAGTCTAATTCTATCATGGCCGATCATCCAAGATGGCGGAGTTGTTATTTTCTGCACAGCTTGCTGTAAAGAACCTGAAAACAAATTTTCTTTTCATTCTATATTTTTATATTCAAATGTACTTTATTTTTTTTAGGAAGTTGACAATCCCTAATAACAGTATGTATCAACCAGCCGCCTTTATCGCTCACGAGAGAGACTTTCAGATATAGGGCGGTGACAATGTTGCCAGTTTATCTACCAAATAATATGGCTACATTACCGAAAGCGCGCTCCACTCATGTAGCTTTTAAAATACATTGTAATAATGCAATTGTCGAGATTTTGGTAATTATACCCTTACATTGAAACTCCAAGCAAGATAAAGTGAATAAGGGTAAACTATACATCTATACAAATAAATTAAATTGAACTGTCTGTTTATAATTTCAAAATAACAGCTTTTCACTAAATGCATATGAAAGTATACACGGTAACGACATATTTTAAAAATAAATTCTTTGTCTGTTTGTTTGTTCCGAGTAATGTTCAAAACAGCTGGACCGATTTTAATGGGACTGTCACCGTTAGATAGCTGATGTTGCAAGGAGTAGCCCAGGCTACATTTACTTAAAAAATACATTAGGGTTCTGTGGGCCACAGGTAGTGTGTATAATGTTATTCTGGATTACTTTATGAAGGAGATGATTAAGTGCCAACGTGACAGATTGTGAGTCCATCGCCGTCTGGACGATTATGCATACGTCTATGATTCATCTCAGAAATATGCAGGATTCTGCACGATGTTGTTTTTCACCGTAAAGCACGTGGTGTGGAAGCACTTATCATCATCTCCCTGGCCTTATCCCATACAATGTTGGGGTCGATCCGATGTGGCTGATCACCTGATTTTTATACGAAGCGACTGCCATCTGACCTTCGCAACCCCTTTTTCGAGGAAAATCGGCAATCTGGGTGAAACCAGTTGTCTGACTTTCTTAGGCCTCTGACTGACCTGTAATGATTGCCAAAGAAGTTTATTTGGCAACCGGGACCGACGGCTTAACGTGCTCTCCGAGGCACGGAGGGAACTCGGGCGGTCACCCATCCAACTACCAGCATTTATAGCATTTATATTCACACCAATTAGGTGCACATGCTAAGCAGGCTACCAACAGGGTGCGGTTTAATACACCATGCACCCAAGAGTACCCGAGCGACCGGCAAAGCGATACAATCAGCCGCGAACAATCACTCAAGCTGTCTGAAAGTGGCTGAGAGCACCAGACGCCGGGTTACTGTAATGGTGGTTCATTTATCAAAGCGCACTGTACCGATGACATTACATTCATTCACCATTGTCCCATCGTGTTCTGGCACCGACTGCGAATATAAAAGCTTCGTAATGCGTCTGTGTTCGCGACAGGTAGCGAATTTATACATTATATTTAGATTGTGTCGTTTGAATTTGATATCGTGTGACTCACGTTCCATTGTCTCGACTATTTCACGTTACAATTCCTAGAAAACATAATAAGAGTAACAGATAAATAAAATTGAAGTGTCTGTTTGTAATATAACAACTTTTCACTAAATGCATAAGTCAAGTCAAAGTCAAAGTCAAAAGTATTTTTATTCGATTAGACTTTTTACAAAGTACTTTCAAATCGTCAGAATGACATAATTATACAGGATTATACATGCTACCGCCAGGTTCGGAAGGTTGCTTTTACTGAGAAGAACCTGGCAAGAAACTCAGTAATTACTCTTTTCAAAAATATTATGCAATTTAAAGAATACAAAATAAATTATTTAAGAAACGTAAGCTCGTGGACAATGTTCCAATGCACAAATGTCGATAAAAATTAACATAACTAAAAATCTAGTACATCTACTTATAACTAAATGCGTAGCTTGAGATGAAGAATTGTCGAGATTTCCGTAATTATACCCTTATATTGAAACTCCAAGCAAGATAAATAGAATCAGGGTAAACTATACATCTATACATATAAATAAAATTAATCTGTCTGTTTATTACTTTAAAATAACAGCTTTTCACTAAATGCATATGAAAGTATATACGGTACTAATATAAAAAAACTTTTTTTTTCTCTCTCTCTTTGTGTGCGTCAGTCTGTCTGTTTGTTCAAGCTAATCTCGGAAACGGCTGGACTTATTTAAACGGAACTTTCACTGGCAAAAAAAATCATAAAATTATTCAACGCGGGTAAAACCGTAAAGCACATCTAGTTTTACAAATCCAATAGACGTATAGAGCAAGTCTAAAATAATATCAACAAAAGCTACGCCGCTACGCGAGCTCTACGAGATTTCGCTACGCATGTGCTACGACACGGCTACGGCCGAGTCAGTTCATTGTCGCACAATTTCCGCACGACAGATGTCGACCTATTTCCATCCACATACAGCGGGGAATCTTGTTACCCAAACCTTGTTAATCCCCCAATCCTAGAAGCAATCTAAACTTTATATCCACGTTCTCAAAACCGAATTAAGCTTTCAGTGTAGTTTAATTATATACGTGTTCTAAAGAGCCGTGATGGCCTTGAGGTTTGAGCAGTCGCCTGCTACGCAAGCGACGCAAGTTCGAATCCCAGCGGGGCCTGTACCAATGAGTTTTTCTAAAAATCTTATGTACAGTAATTGCGTAACAAGGTGAAGGAAAACATCGTGAGGAAACCTGCATATTTCTGAGAAGTAATTCAATGACGTATGTAAAGTGTCTGAGACGGCGATGGACTCACCATCTGTCACGTTGGCACTTAATCATCTTTGGTGAAAAGTGGGTGTTGTGATTACAACACCTTTGCCTACCCCTTCGGGGAATACAGGCGTATTTCAAAAGTAAAAGATGAACGCACATTGCGAAGTTAGATACACTGTTCAGAGAACCTCCATGGTTTGTGGGAACAGCCATTTCTTCGTACAAAACCGGGTAATGTACATAACTGCCAACGGAATTAGTAATATACAAAGAATGAAAATGTCTTCCCACATTACCCGGTTTCGTACGAAGAATATTTTTTATTTGTACAATACTAGGGGAAAAGACGTTTCTCCCGTTGTATTTTCAGATTTACCCAACATGTAATGTTAGAAAAATCTATTTCACAACCTTCCAACGTTAATTTCCAAAAGTGCGACATGACAAAATTGCGGGCCAGTGACGAGTGCGGGCATTTGGCCGCGAGCCACACGGACACAAAGGGACGATTTAGGCGCGCGCCGTGACCAAAACTACTTCTATTCCTACTTCGCTACCTGTTTATGTAATACTAGCTGTGCCCTGCGGTTTCACTCGCGTAGATTTAATTTTACTCCCGCGGAACTCTAAATAAAAGTACTTCTTGTAACATTAGCTATCTGCCTGTGAAAGTCCCGTTGAAATTGGTCCAGCCGTTTCAGAGATTACCTGGAACAAACAGAATGAAACACAGAAAAAAACATTAAATTAGTTTTTTTAGTCAGTATATGCCTTCATATGCATTTAGTAAAAAGCCGTTATTTTGGAATTACAAACGGAAATTCGATTGTATTCATCTGTGTAGATATATATATTTTATACTGCTTGTCGCTTCCAATGCTGAGGCGAAATCTAATTGATAATCAAGGGTTAAACAAGGTTAAATGCTGGAATTTCCAATTTAAAAAGTATTATCAATGAAACTAATTAAGAAAAGCGAGAGAAGAGATGCATGAATGTGGATGAAGCGAAAGAAGTATGTAAGGATCATAGCATGTGGCAAATGGTGGTCTCTGCCTACCTCCATGGGATACAGGCGTGAGCATATGTATGTATGAAATTAATTAAAACACACATATGCTCACGCCTGTATTCCCCGAAGGGGTTGGCAGTGGTGTTGACAACGACTGACGACAGCGGCTAGAATTCTAGTGATTTGAACGTCTCGGCTTCGGTAGGCTAGTGACATATCTAGCTCTTTTAAGCATACGTTATATCATAGGCATAAACAAGAATTTAACTTAGAAAATATCCAAACTGAGGCCTTAAATAGTAGCAAAACCAGAGACGATATTGCCATTTTCAGAGCATTTCCCCGCAATAAAATCCAACACCTCTTTCCAACCTACGTTCGGTATTTTTCCCTAAACAAATGAACTGCAAATCGAGCCCGACTAACAATTGTAAAAATGTCGCACACTGCGAATTCAGATCGCAATTACGGTGACAATTGGCGTTTTTTGCCAGAACTGGTGCCAAGCCTGCCCCGCTGGTTTGTGGCAAGCTGCCGTAATTAAAACCTGACCTGCCAAGAATCTGCCAATGCAGCACCGGACACCATTTCCAGCTTAGAGCTTGAAAGGTGCTAATTGATTTGGAAAAGGGCATTCTCTAGTTTTTAGGAGTTTTAATCTTTTATCTTTCTCATTTTGGTGTAAAGCCTCTGGGACCCTTCTGGGAAGGTATGGTGGCAGATTACAGATAATATAGCTGTGTCTTGTGGTTTCACCCGCGTAATTTCATAGGTTTCCAATCAACACAATACTATAATCTCTGTCTCTCTCTCTCTCTCTCTGCAAAAATAACTTGCCGGACTGCTTGAAAGAAAATGTTTGAAAAATATAAAAGAATTTCAGTAAACGAGAAAAATTGCTTTAAGATTACGTACGTGTGGATGCAACCAGCCCGTATTTAATAAAATCAAAATTGAAAGACATTATCATACGAACAGTAAATAAGCACTAAAATGAAAGGCTATAATAATTGGGTATGAAACATATTGATGGCGCGCCATTATTCACGCGATCGGGAAGGCGTTAAGTGCAGTCGTAAACCGGCACGCACCTGCGTTCCATCACTCCTATCACGATACCTCACGTGACTCGCCTTGGGGTATAAACTCAAGTTATCCTCCCTTGGTGGTGTCAACATATTTATTCATTAAACCTAATTCAATATAGCTACTACTACTTACTTGCTTACTAGAAGGATGTTCGACGAGGAAAAAAAAACTCTTATATAGCCTAATGAAGCTAAAATTTTCAATTTGATATCGTTGCTCGATACTACAAATTTGAAATCCTCGGCTGTTGCTATCAAAGTCAAAAAGTAGTATTTTCTTCGATAATTTTTATTTGAAAAATTAATTATTTAGTTAAGGTGGTAAGGCACTTATGGACGTCGTATTGAAGATTTCGTCTTCAATCGGTGGTCAGTTCTACGACTTTTATTAGTAAATAAATAAATATATATATATATATTTGCTCATCCCAGAAGGGTCCCCGAAGGGGTAAGCAGAGGTGTTGTAGCAACACACATTTCACCGAATATGATTAAGTGCCAACGTGACAGAGGGTGAGTCCATCGCCATCTCAAGCACTATGCAGGTTTCCTGACGATGTTTTCCTTCATCGTAAAACTTATTGATTGCCAACACGGCTCCTTTTTTTGGTAGGTACGGACAATTTTTGTAAGGTGAGGCAAAATAAAGGTGATTATGTCGCACTATGAGCGTATAATTTCCATATCAATATCCTTATATTAATATTATGTTATTTTGGGTCGGCTGCAATAAACATTTTTCTTCTGTGCTAAGCGGATGAATGTGATTGGCAATTAATTAATTAATTTCGCTCATTTCATTATTTTCCATGAATTTATCCAATTCATCCTTTCATTAATTACATTTTGATTGCTTTTATTGATTTTAGGTATACCGCACACTCCGCGCTGATCAATGACACAATTTGATTGACATGCTTTGAAAAAGAGGCTCTGCGTCCAATGCGTTTGTATAATTAAATACATGTTAAATGAGAGTGTTATGAAAACGCTTATATAATACTAGCTGTGCCCCGTGGTTTCACCCGCGTAGATTTATTTTTATATAATATAGCGGTTTAAAATTGACAAAGTTTCATACAAACAATTTTATATACCCACCCGCTAAGAATTAATCAATATCATTTCTTAGCGGATGCCTACGTCAAAACACCTACCTGTATGCCAAATTTCAGCCCGATTCTTCATTTAGTTTGGGTTGTGCGTTGATAGATCACTATGTCAGTCAATCAGTCACCTTTGAGCTATATATATTTAGATCATTATAAAGATGATATTTTTGTATGTAAGTATGTTTGCAATGAATAGGCTCCGAAAAATTCTTTCAGCAATGGACATAATCAGCGAGTAACATAGGGTGTATTTAATCCCCGTACACCCACGGAAACGATAATACGCGGGTGAAACCGCGTGACGTTCGCTAGTAAATGTTATAAATTAATGTAATCATTTTAAAGTAATGAAAAGACGTAGCCGAACCAGTCTTAGTTATGATTAGCTATGCCCCGCAGTTTCCCCCGCGTTGGCTTAATTTTGCGTACCCCAATTCTTTTTTAGACAAATGTACCCTAAGTTACTCCTTGTACCATCAGCTACCTGCGTGTGAATGTCCCGTTCATATCGATCCAGACGTTTCAGAGATTACCTGGGATAAACAGCCATACTAAGAAGAAAAAATTTAGAAATGTTCTTTATGTCCATATCGTATATACTTTCATATACATTTAGTTAAATCAGTTTTTTTGGAATTACAAACAGACACTTAAATTTTATTTATCTGTATGAATATAAAGGACTTTAAGACTATATACATATATCAGAAGACACGTCATTGCACAATATTTGTATGAGTGGTGTTGCTATTTTTCGCACAAAATTTATGAAATGTTATGAAAAGTTTTAGCACTAAATTGGGATTAGGAAAAGCAGTAAAACTTTCTAATTATAATGATTTATAAACTTTATTATATTATTTGAAAGGAGAATTAGGATTTTAGGAATGTTTACAGCGTATTATTGTACTTAGTTTTAAATTAATTTAATACAACATTAGACTTACAATTAAGTTATAATTATTTACTATCATCGATCGAATATTATTATCACAAAATATATTTTTATTATTTCTTTAATTAAAAATACTATGTATCGTCTCTTATCTTTGATATTGGTATATAACTTAATTAAGTTCATTGAACATTAAAATATACGATTAAAAATTTCCAATTAAATTCGCAGTCATGACTGACTGACTTATATTGGAATGACATTTGAAGAGTGTGTTCTTGGTTTGGTGTAAATATACACAAAAAGGGTTTTAAGAAATTTCAATCCTAACAGGTTTAAATTAAGGTTGAAAATTCGAATGTGAAATGTAGATGCCTCGCTCTGAATTGAAGGTAGTTTTAATATACCACTTCTTAGAGTGAAATGTTAAACTTGCTCTCGCCTGCCAAGGGTCTCCGAAGGGGTAGCCAGAGGTTTTATAATACCCACTTTTTAGTATTAAACATATTCGTTAAGAAAAGGCGGTAAATCAATGGATCAAGACGTCGAGGAGCCAAGTTTGATTCCCAGATCCGGAAAATACAATAAAATCATGCCAATTTTATAATTTCATAGAAATTTCGTACACAGAACAATACTTTATTTAAAAAGCTAGAGGCTGTAAATCATTATATATCTGAAATATTATTTTATCAGAGGTATATTTGTTTACCAAATCATTAATGATTTGTTTATGAATCAAAAAGTTTGAAAAAAAATATCCAAATGCTAGTTCCCAAACACTCACTTTTTTGGAAAAAGTCTCTTTGTTTCTTCCCTCACCACTTGTAACCAAATTTCGTCGTTCATAAACAAAACTTATTTTGTAACTGAGAAAAATGTCCATTAACATTTTGCATTTATAGACTGTATGTTAAATACGAATGAAATGTATTCGATACTGAAGCAATCTGAAAGTGGGATTAATAAAAGTACTTTAACTAGCATAAGGCTCATCTATATAGGGTATTCCACCTTGATCACCTGTACCCCTACCACGGGTGTGCCACCGTTTTCGTAAACTATACTCGCTAACGTCACTCGCAATATTTGTGAGTTGCACAATTTCTCATACTAATATTCGGCGGAGACGCTAGCGAGTATAGATAACGAAAACGGTGGCACACCCGTGGTAGGGGTGCTGGTCACTCACAGGCAATTTTTTAATGCCTTAGCACCCGAGATGTAACCTTAATTATCAATCACCAAGCGACTTGGTGCAGTCAAATTTTGTTGCTTATGTAATTAAACTAAACTAACCAAAAAGTGACCTTAAATGAACATTCACAAGGTCGATAGTGCCAGGTTCTTCTCGGAGTCAGTAAAGTGCAGTACGGCAGCTATGGCGTTCAGCATGTGTTTCCTCCCCGCGTAGTCCGCTGACATGAGGTAGGCCATAACTACGTTTTTGAGGTATTCTAAGTTAGCGCCCTCTCGTGATTGGATGCGCCCCAGTCTGGAGGAAAAGAGGACGTAATTATCTTATATCTTTAAACGAGCAATTCTTGTATATATATAATCGGAATCTCGGAAACGGCTCCAACGACTTTCATGAAATTTTACATGTAGCGGTTCCAGGGGCAAAAAATAGTTCTAGGGAGGTTTCATTTATGGCAAACATCGTTTTGACCATGTTTTTCAGGCACTGAAAAACTCATAAAGTATCATTACAATACGACAGCAAATTTCGCTATGCGGAAATAGTGGGGGTAGCTGCGCATGTATTTTATTCGTGTCGCGCCATACAGACATACTCATAATATGCCACACACTCATGGTCAGTGCTCATAAATCGTAACGGCACCTGTGCGTTGACCAAATATTAGGTTACTCTATGACAACTTTGAACGAACTATGATAGCGTCGAGCACAAATGTGTGTTTATTTTAAAAAAAAACTGCTTATTTTAAGCTCATGTAAGGCTGTCGTAAATTTTAAATTGAGACAACATGACTGAAATTTGATGATGATGATGATGATGAGATGTGAATGAGGGTGCGCATAGAAAGAAAGAAAATGAACTTATTCGTAGCAGCATATATAAATGAGCGTAGAGGTTGGTTGTAATAGTAGACATACATACATATGCTCACGCCTGTATTCCCCGAAGGGGTAGGCAGAGGTGTTGTCACAACACCCACTTTTCACACAAGATGATTAAGTGCCAACGTGGCAGATGGTGAGCCCATCGCCGTCTCAGACTTTACATATGTCATTGAACATCTCAGAAATATGCAGGCTTCCTCACGATGTTTTCCTTCACCGTAAAGTCCGTGGTGTGAAATCACTGTACATAAGTCTTTTAGAAGAACTCATTGGTACAGGCCCCGCTGGGATTCGAACTTGCGTCGCTTGCGTAGCAGACGACTGCTCAAACCTCAAGGCCACCACGGCTATGTAATAGTAGATTGCGTGATCCGGCTCTCACGTTTCTGATGCGAATATGATTCATCATCTAAATGACAAAATAGTCACTTATTATGATTCACGAATGATTTATATTTCACAATTCACCCGTTTCACACTTTCCTAAACGGCTCCACAACATATGAATTGCTTTTGTGACAATTAGCATCATGAAAATTTTGTGCGGGACTAACATCTACAAGTATCGTAAACATTCGTGAATCATAATATGAATTGCACCTAAGTGATTATTTTGTCATTTCGATGATGAATCATATTCGGATCACATTATATTTCTCCCAAAGTAACTAACTTTATATGGTACTATTTGGTCACAAAAGCAAATCATATTTTGTGGACTATTGTAGGAATCTTCATAGGAAAGTGTAAAACAGGTGAATTGCGAAATATTAATCAGTCGTGATCATAATATGAATTGCACCTAAGGGACCATTATGTCATTTCGATGACGAATCATATTCGGATCACATAATGATTCTCCCAAAGTGGCCATTATGTACCTACAGTTGTAAAGCATTAATCACCTGTCAATTTCCTCCTTCAACGTCCGCACCACTTCCTTGAAGCGTTCTTTTTCTATGGTTGCGTCGCGTTGGCAGTCTCTGAAATATTATTTATCCAGTTTACGTGTTGGTAAATCACTTATGAACGTTGTGAGGCTCTTGTCAATAACAACAACCTTCCGAACCCGGCGGTAGCATGTATAATAGTGTCGTTCTGACGATTTGAAAGTACTTTATTCAAAGTCAAAGTCAAAAATATCATTATTCGATTAGACTTTTTACAAAGTACTTTCAAATCGTCAGAATGACATAATTATACAGGATTGAACATGCTACTACCAGGTTCGGAAGGTTGCTTTTACTGAGAAGAACCTGGCAGAAAGTCTAACCAAAAAAATATATTGAATTTGAAATTTTTTTGAAAATCGCCATCACTTTGGAAACTCAGATGGAATTTTGCCAAAGCAAACAAGAAGTTCTATGAAATTTTATGAAAATATGTTCTAAATATTCGCAACGAATTTAACGTAAACTCAGTATTATATATATAGACTATATAAATCTGCCTCAGTGTTTGTGCAGTAAGGTCGCATGTACTCATTGGAGTCGTTAAGCAATGTTCGCAGTTATATTGTTAACATGGTGATTTCATGTTTTATAACATGGCAACGCGTGTATGACACTCTTAACAACATTTACATAAAAAGCGTTTAATATACTACTAGTAGTTGACCGGGTGAACTTCTTTTCATCTTTTCCTTTACTTAAGTTTTTCACTGTTCAAACCTACCCTGAACTTTCATAAACATTTATAAAGATCATTATTACCCACATCGGTCCAACCATTCTCAAGTTTTTGCGAGACTAGTGAACAGCAATTCATTTATACCGAAAATAATCTATATATATATATATATATGTGGAATAATTTATTACGTTTAAGTTTTTTATTTTTATTATATGAGCCTTTTTGGGAATAAGTAGGTTTTATTTGTGTCTATGAACTATTGTGAATACGAGTTATCTATTAATGTCAATTCAAGTGTCAGATTTTGAAAAAGTAGAGTTCATTAGAGAGAAAAGATTGTAGGAATGTTTTAAGCATGTTAAGATTTTATGAAAACGAAATAAATAAAGATTGCTGTTATTACTTCAATTTAAATTGTTTCAAGTACATCCCACATATATAATGTAGTCGATGAACACTCACCTGTATTGCCCTTCAAGTATGTGTTTATCTTTCCTCAGCTGCGAGATGTCCAGGTCCTTCCTGGCCAACTCGTGGGCATAGTGCATCATGTGTGGCGGCGCGGACACATCCTGAACAATATAGACATAAGTTCAAAAAGTGTTGCAAGTTTTCCCATATATCAGTATCACCGGTTTGCCACCGTTTTCGTAATCTATACTCGCTAGCGTCTCCGTCGAATATTAGTATGAGAAAATGTGCAGCGACTCCCATCGGTGACGTGAAGAACTAAAATATCTCATACAAATATTGCGAGTGACGCTATCGAGTATTTCAAAAACGGTGGCAAACCCGTGATAGGGGTACTGAATATTTTATTTTAACGCGGACCTTATCTTCCTTGTATTTGCGAAGTGACCACAGCGTAAAAATAGTAAGGTTTTTTATACTATAAAGGTGGCAAGTAAACGAAACACTGCCTGGTGGTAAGCGGCTACTGCAGCCAATGAGCGCTACCAACAATCAATCAATATGTAAGTACCGTATATACTTCCATAATTGCGCATTTAGTGAAAACTGTTAATTTAGAATTACAGCCGTGGTGACCTCGGCGTTTGAGCAGTCGCCTGCTACGCAAGCGACGCAAGTTCGAATCCCAGCGGGGCCTGGACCAATGAGTTTTTCTAAAAAACGTATGTACAGTGATTTCACACCACGTGCTTTACGGTGAAGGAAAACATCGTGAGGAAACCTGCATATTTCTGAGAAGTAATTCAAAGACGTATGTATAGTGCCTGAGACGGCGATAGACTCACCATCTGTCACGTTGGCACTTAATCAAATTCAGTGAAAAGTGTGTGTTGTGATTACAACACCTCTGCCTACCCCTTCGGGGAATGCAGGCGTAAGCATATGTATGTTAGAATTACAAACAGCTACTTCAATTTTATTTATCTTTATGTATATATAGATATACAGATTATTTACGTGTCCGTTCAGATTGATGAACATAAATACAAAATGAATCGTTGTGGCCTTGGGATTTGAGTCTCTACGCCAGCGATCACTAGACCAATGACTATTTCTAAAAAACTTATGCACAGTGATTTCACACGACGTTCTTTACGGTGAACGGAAACATCGTGAGCATTTTTCAGAGAAGTAATCCAAAGACGTATGTATAATGCATGAGACCGCGAAAGACTCACCAGCTGTCATGTTGGCACTTAATCATCTTCGGTGAAATGTGGGTATTGTGATTACATCACCGCTGCCTACCCCTTCGAGTAATACAAGCGTGACCGTATGTATATAAATATAAAATGCTCACATTCAACATGGCGTGCCCCTCCTTCCAGTGATCTTCAACGCTGACCTTCCGCGAGCGATCATTCCTCGCTCGTATATAATTATCAGTTTCGTCCAACAACGCCGCGTATCTGTCCCTCTGGGTCTGCACCTGCTTCTCCAAACTCTGGACACGAGTCTTCAGGTCCGATGTCACTTCGGCATGGTAGTCTTGCTCGTTTTTCAATTTCTAAAGAGTGTAATTGAGTTAATAATAGTTGTCAAAGCTACATTTAAACGCAAATTTGAAGATGACGTTATTATAGCAATGTTTTTAGCCATCTGCGAGGGTCATATTAGTCAAAAGTATCTTTATTCGATTAGACTTTTTACAAAGTACTTTCAAATCGTCAGAATGACATAATTATACAGGATTATACATGCTATCGCCAGGTTCGGAAGGTTGCTTCTACTGAGAAGAACCTGGCAAGAAAATCAGTAATTACTCTTTTCCATAATATTATACAATTTAAGGAATAAAAAATAATAATTTAATAAACGTAAGTTCATGGACAATGTTCCAATGCACAAATGTCGATAAAAATTAACATAACTAAAAATCTAGTACATCTACTTATAACTAAATGCGTAGCTTGAAATTACCAGCCCCCACAAGCAGCACCTGTTCACAAGTATGACGCGAATGCCAGCCATTATTTATAGTATATATATTATATAATACTTCACAAGCGTGTGCGCAAACGCAAGTGTACTCTATTTCGATCCTCACTCTCATAGTCCGATGAGAGGGCAATGGGACATGACCGGAGATTGATCAGGCATAGAACCACCGGCTTAACGCGTTCACTGCTAACGACGCGTATATGCGTCCAACTGTTAGAGATTTTACGAAGAAGTTGCAATGTTAGCAGTGAATGTGTTAACATGCTTTCCGAGGCACGGGGGTGGAAACACAGCCAACTTACAAACTCCGGGCATTTATTGTTAATTTCTCGACAGAAAAACCCGATATAATTTTTTTTCCTGACCCGAGATTCGAACCCGGAACCATATTCTAATAGTTAGAAATCTAATAATTAGCCCAGGGTTGCGTGATCGATTTGAAACGTAGCTAAATGTAACTTTAGAAGTACCAGTTGGTGTGCAAGAAAAAAATTATGGATGAGGTGTGATCACGAGTAGCTCAGTTGGAAGAGCAACTGCACGGTTTGCAGAGGTCGTGGGTTCGAGTTCCGCCTCGTGTACTATATTTCCTAACCATTTTTAAAAATTCAGCCTACGTTTTAGCAGTCGCCTGATACGCAAGCGACGCAAGTTCTAATCCCAGCGGGGCCTGTCCCTATCAGTTTGTCTAAAAATGTATGTGCTTATATGCGATTTCACACCACGTGCTTTACGGTGAAGGAAAACATCGTGAGGAAACCTGCATATGTCTGAGAAGTAATTCAAAGACGTATTCATAGTGCCTGAGACGGCGATGGACTCACCCTCTGTCACGTTTGCACATAATAATCGATGAAATGTGGGTGTAGACCCTTCTAGTATAGCGTAAGCATATATATATAGAATAATAACCTCTTCATACAACTTGAGTGTATCAAGCTTATCCTGTTTCTCTTCTTCCAGCATCATCCTGTACGCTTCCACCTTCTCCTTCAGTGCGGCTATCTCGTTCTTCAGATCAACTGTCTCGCTCACTTCATCAATATCACCCACTTTGACATTCTGCAGCTTGTACACCTCAAATTCAGCTTTCAAACTGTCGTATTCTTCCCTACATTTGATATGAACGTTCTCATAGCCCTCAACCTTCAATATAGCTGTGATGTCTATGGGACTGCCCAGTTTATCGTTCTCGGCGATGAGTTCTTTCTTAAGGATATGTATTTTGTCTATGAGCGTTTTAAGGTATTCACTGTCGGCTAGTTTTTCGTTGTCGGTCTCGCTTTTCTGTTGCGGTTCCGAATCTTCTGGAATTAGATAACGATTATTAAGCACTGGTGGAAGTCACGCGATATCACCGGCATATTTCTCGTTCCCGTGGTATTACCGGTATAAAATAAAGCCAATATTAATCAGTGATAACGTAGCAATCAAATTGTAAAAGAAGTTTTAAAATCGGTCCAGTACCTTTTGAGCTAATTCTTTACAAACATACATACAAACCTTTCTTCTTTATAATATTCGTGTAGATAACTATGCATCTATAGATCTATATAGATAAATAAAATTGAAGTGTCTGTTCGTAATTCGAAAATTTATGGACCGGGACCAGGAGATTCATTCATCTCCCTGGCCTTATCCCATACATTGTTGGGGTCGGCACTTGATTCAACCCGATGTGGCTGATCACCTGATTTTTATACGAAGCGACTGCCATCTGACCTTCGCAACCCCTGTTACGAGGAAAATCTGTGATCTGGGTTAAACCAGTTGTCAGACTATTTTAGGCCTCCGACTGACCTGTAACGATTGCCAAAGATGATAAATTGGCTTCAGAGATTACCCGGAACAAACAGACGGACAGACTGAGAAAAATTTTAAGACTTCTTTTTTTATGACAATACCGTATGCACTTTCTTATGCATTTAGTGAAAAGCTATTGTTTTGGAATTAAATTTAATTTATCTGTATAGATATAGATTATCGCCACTATTTTCGCAAAGCGCTCATATGACGTGCATACTTAAAAACAATTTATAGAATCTACAGAGGCAGAGAGAGCAGTATCATATTTCAACCCCTATGGCCCTACCACTTCAGATGGAATTCCAATACTTATGTCAAACTCACCAGTGTTTGCAACATGTATGTTATCAATAAGCTTATTATTGAGTTCCTCTTTGAGTTGTTGTATGGTGGTGAGGTCAGCGCGTCGCCGCACGTCGTACCTGCCCACGGTCTCCGACAACTCCGCCAGTTTACTCTCCAGTAACGCCACTCGCTCCTCCTGACGAGCGCAACTCTTGCGGGCTGACTCCTCGGCGCGTTTTGCCTTTATTTGCTCCTAAGGATAAATTATTATACGTGGTATACGTACATGAGCGTGTTTCTAAGCATAGATGTCCCGATTGAATATTAGTAACTGTTTCAGAAACAATAGAATATTTTTAAAAAAGCTACGTCTGTATGGCCAGTGCATGCGCCAGCTGGTGCTGCAGGCGCACGAGCAGCGCGGGGGTCTCGGAGCCCTGCAGCACGCGTGTTACCTTCCGTATGGCCAGTGCATGCGCCTGCTCTACGAGCGCCAGCTGGTGCTGCAGGCGCACGAGCAGCGCGGGGGTCTCGGAGCCCTGCAGCACGCGTGTTACCTTCCGTATGGCCAGTGCATGCGCCTGCTCTACGAGCGCCAGCTGGTGCTGCAGGCGCACGAGCAGCGCGGGGGTCTCGGAGCCCTGCAGCACGCGTGTTACCTTCCGTATGGCCAGTGCATGCGCCTGCTCTACGAGCGCCAGCTGGTGCTGCAGGCGCACGAGCAGCGCGGGGGTCTCGGAGCCCTGCAGCACGCGTGTTACCTTCCGTATGGCCAGTGCATGCGCCTGCTCTACGAGCGCCAGCTGGTGCTGCAGGCGCACGAGCAGCGCGGGGGTCTCGGAGCCCCGGGCTTCCGCGCGCTGGAGCCGCCGCTGCGCGGCCGACAGAGAGCTGCTCAGGTCGCGGACTCGCTTCTCAAGCTCCACTTGAGATGCTACCAAAGAAGACAGACCTTAATACGTCATGTTAGCACGAAAAATCACGTCGATAACATTAAACTATGGACTTTCCTTGACACACGACCACTTCACACCAAAATAAGAGTAATGATTAATTAAGTTGCGAGCACCAGTTCGCTCACATCACTTTTCTCACATACTTATAAATCCAACACACCTTATTCAAGCTTATATTTGTTGTGTGTAAAATGTAAGACCTCACCTTGCGCCTCAGTATTGGTAACAACTTTGTCCTCTAATTTTTCTTTAGTTTTCCTCTCACTGTTTAATTTCAAGTGCAGTTCTCTGAAAAATTATTTTAATCCATGTGTGAAAGTGAAATCATAAGGAAAGGATACAAAGCATCACTTTCAAACGACCATCAGTTCGCTTAAAGCTAGTAAGAAATTCGCACGGCTCTATCTATAAATTGATCAAGTAGTAATTGTTCAATACATCTAGTTCAGTTAAGTTCCAATTTACAATAATGAGTGCCAGGAACTATAGTTAATGATTGTATCAGTCTAGCAACAATCCATATAGAGAGATACCTGACACCAAAGAATATAGGAAGGATAAATAAAATATCTTGGGTACCAACACACACCAAAGCTTCCTCCCCCGGACAGTAAAATTAGTTCCCTGTAGTGTAACACACTATAGATATCTGTGTTTTAAATATTACTGCAGCATGTCGCTGATCACCACTACCATATTCACCAATACCATTTGTTGAGTAAGCGCAATTTAGAATAAACATGAGATATAAGCCCTCTTCAACTTTTGGGACCTTGAAATTTTCAAATTATTTATTTTGAAAAGAGTAATTACTGAGTTTCTTGCCAGGTTCTTCTCAGTCAAAGCAACCTTCCGAACCTGGCGGTAGCATGTATAATCCTGTATAATTATGTCATTCTGACGATTTGAAAGTACTTTGTAAAAAGTCTAATTGAATAAAGATACTTTTGACTTTGACTTGAACAACCGGGTTAAGAGCAAAGACCCGTGCTCTTTACATAAAGCAAGAGGTTCTTCAAGATTCTGAATAGATTTTTACACGTAAAGCCGGCCAGTCATTGGGCTGTATGCTTGAAATATTATACCGTCCATTCCAACACGAGGAATCCTAAATACCGTATTTAATTGTATCCTTAATTAATTGTAATAATTATTGTTTTTAACTCACTTGAGCATAGCAGTATAATCTGCCCTCTCTTTATCTCTCTCCTGTATTTCATATGCTATTTTAGCTTTCAGACTGTTTATTTCTGCTATGTGTTGCTGGACCAGTGTTTTTGTTTCCTCTTTCATGCCAGCTATTATGGCTTCATACTGTAATGTAGAAAAATATACTTTAATAGTGCAACATTACAAAATTATGTTACTAGCAGTGTGAACATACATACATATGCTCACACCTGTATTCGCGGAAGGGGTAGGCAGAGGTGTTGTAATCACAACACCCACTTTTCACCGAAGATGACTAAGTGACAATGTGTCAGATGGTGAGTCCATCGCCATCTTAGACACTTTACATATTTCATTAAATTACTTCTCAGAAATATGCAGGTTTCCTCACGATGTTTTCCTTCACCGTAAAGCATGTGGTGTGAAATCAATGTACATAAGTTTTTTAGAAATACTCATTGTTACAGGTTCCACTGGGATTCGAACTTGCGTCGCTTGCGTAGCAGGCGACTGCTCAAACCTCAAGGCCACCATGGCTCAAACAATATTAATATCCAGATATTGCATTATACAATTCAGTAGCCTATCATATACATGGAACATTAAGACAAAGAAATATAATGTAGTGTTGTTCACTGGAAGCAATGTGAATCATTATAAGGTTGCCTACAAGAGGCTGTCAGTCTACATACACCCTGTATTTCTGTTATAGATATGCTTATGTGGCAGGTGTCATGCACACTGAAACAGATTATGCTTTGAAAGAATATTAAGAAGATGCTACTGTACCTTATGATGGGAAAGACACAGTATTTTTTTTAATATTATGTTTACACCCTAGGGGGACCCATACCAGGGGCGTGCATTCGATTTTAAGTGGGGTAAGCATAAACAATAAGTAGGTAGGTAGGTGAAATTCTAAAAACTCACCAATTTGGCGCGGCATAGGTACATATGGTTAGGTATAGACACACACACACATGGCACAAGTGTATTCAGTCATCACAAATGGTAAGCACTGCTTATCTGCTCATATGAAATGCATGCCCCTGTTCCATACCTACCCATACAGATGTGCCGTGGGTATCTTACCTTATCTCTGGTGACCTTCTTATCAGCCTGAAAAGCCTCCTCCATACGAGATTTCTCTCCAGCCAAAGTGGACAGAGACAGGGTGAGGGCAGCTACTGAGTCATCTGAAAATCATAAAATATGGAATTTAAATACATTTGGAGTGGTGTGTGTGCAGCGGCATGAAGACATGGGCAGTATTTCATGCGAAGTGATTCCAGTAACAGGAAATTGTGAATTGGTATTAAACTTAGGGCCTATGCAACATCTTCCATATAAAGCCAACATTCTAAAATACATACTGGTACTGACTTAATATCAATTAATATCTGTCAGAGCAACATAATTTTCATTTTATTAGTTGCGAAAAAAAGTCCAAGAAGAAGCCCAAACAACTAAACATAAACAGAGTCAATATTATTAAAATAAAAATACCACCTCCACTTCCCTCAGAAGGAGCTTCTGTTTTATTGAGAGCTTTAAGACTAATTTCTAATGCTTCTTTTTCCTTAGCCAACCCCTTGTAAGCAGCCACTACATCTGAAAAAATAAGATAAAACAAATTACATACATTTTTCACAATCAAGAAACATCTATAGAAGATAGCCTCTGTTGCAGAAGGTGTACATCTATCCTTATAATATTATAAATGTGAAAGTTTGAAGGAACTGATGTGAGTAACTCAGAGTTGGATGTTTTTGTCATTACTGAACACTGAACAGTCCATAAATGGACACTAGCTTCCATCGGGAGGCCTATGTCCAGCAGTTTGACAAGGGCTGAATACATACATAAGTTCCTAACATCCTTACGTCAGCATCAATCTCTATGATTTTAGCAGGGCCTGATTATACATAAGGTGGCAACTGACCAAGGGTACAAGAATAAAGGGGGGAAAAATATCAATTAAAAATAAATAAAATTGAAGTGTTTGTTAATCAATCCAAAATAAAAGCTTTCAATAAATGAATATTAAAGTATGTTACTAATATACAAAAAATAATATGTAAAATTTTTCATCTTTCTGTTTGTTCTGATTAATCTCCAAAACAGATACGATCTATTTTAAAGGGAATTTCACTGGTCTAATGTTACAACGAATAACATAGTCTACTATTTTTATGATGATGGAAAGAGGACGCGAGAATTGAATAGCCTAGGCGACCCGATAGGGTTAATCCAGTCTTGAATTTATGCAATAAATATTGTCACAATAACAGCCATATGTTTCAAACACAGATAAAGATTTCCATTACCTCTTAATCGTCCTTCATAACGTTTGATTTGATCCGCTTGCTTCGTTATTGTAGATATTAATTCTTGTTTCGATAACGATTCCATCGTTTTGAAACGCTTATGATGTTTTACACAATATATTCACCAATATAAGGAGGAAAATTATTTCAGTCTGCATCAACACCTATGAGCAACAATAAACAACACCTAAAAACTAAGTTTCGATTTGTAGGGTAAAAAGCGGGAAGAATTACAAATCACTGAAATGACTGCAATCATTTGAATGAAATAATTGCAAATAATTAATTACACAAAAACAAAATATTATTTTGTTTTTGCCTGGGATTCTGCCATTACGCTTGATTGACCAGTCAGTTTGACAGTGACATATTGTTTTTTTTTTATTGTGGGCATAGATCAGAAACTGTACTGTCTTTTGAACTTTGTATCTTATCGTCATGAGTTAGCTGTGAGCTCTCAGTGAAAATATAGTATTTCATTCGCGTTACGCCATACAGACAGACGAAGTCATAGTCATAAAATTACTACTGCACATTCAAAGTCAGCATTCAAAATTCGTGATAGCGCCTGCTTAATTTGGAAAGCTTTTAGCCATAGTAACTAAATTTTAGTGCCTATCGTCATAAAATAACATTAATTTTAAAACTACGACCTTTTATGGTACAAAATGCTGCTCGATAACGATTGCGTCTTAAATCGTTTCAGAAAGTGTTATGGGTGAATTCACACTATGTTCGCAAACGTAATAATAACGTAACATAACCCAGGCATTAAACAAAACACACCCCACTTCTTGTTTATCGCTAGCGTACAACGTTGCATGTATAGGTTAGGTATTGATTCGGCGTTCCCGTCGAACCGTTGATAAAATGGAAACTTTGCTAATCAATGAGATAATAACCTAAAGTTTTTTTGTCTTGGTCAAGATCTTAGCTTTTAACAGTTGAGATTCTGTAGCCTTCTTTTAATTCAGTGGGTTTTCCCTTTACAGTAAAATAAAGCTAATATAAGTACCTACATTGGCTTAGGTAATAAGTAAACTCAAGTCTATAATCACACGTTTATAACATTTTAATAATACCTACCTAGGTAAATCGTGGAACTGATATCACGGCTTAAGTACTGCAGTAAATAATAAATTTTCCTTAGAATAGAGCTCAATACCTACTAATATAACCTACAGCTATTACCTTGTGCCTATCTAAAGGTGAACAAAATTTGTAGTAAGCAAATAGGTAATAACTAACCATGTTTATTTTATTCGCGGCCACGAGGTATTTTACTAGGGGTACATACGTAAATCTCTAAATACATGCGCATAATATGCAAGAAATCAATGCAAATTAATTTCCCCTGTTACATTTTTAATGCACGAACTTAATTAAAAATAATAATCATTGCTATAACAACACCGGCAGGCGCTAGAACGGAGTCCATCAATTTCTATTCGTTGTTAACTTTCTCCGTGGGCCGTGGCACATGTCGCGAGGTCGTTGAACCCCGGCCTCGGTTGTAGCATAGGGTGGGTGACATGACAGGGTAACAATCCTCCCTCGGTCCGCGCCAATTATTGAGCTTTGTATAAGATTGATATTTACTTTTTACCAGCCAACGTATTTCATTCTCTTTGAAACAAGTACGACAGACTTTAGAACGGCGATTTTGATCTCATATTTAATGTTTCTACTGACAAAAATTCGGCAGGTATTTGTTGCTATCAAGCTACACTTTGTGTGCGTACCACAAAGGCCTAAACTTTCTAGTACTGAAGTAAGACTCAGTAGTAAAATATGGTAAATAATATTAGTTGTAGGTAAAGCCATAAGTCACCAGTAGTAAGTCTAGGTCTCTAAATTATGCTAAACAACTAGTAGGTGCAAATCATAATTAATTTAATTCAGACTTCTCTAGATACCACATATATGCCTATTTACTAAAAAATTCAACATCGATAACAATTTAAAATCAGAATGTTGAATAATTAATGCAGACAGGACATAAGGGAGCCACTACAATGCTGGCGGACAAAAACGTAGGGTGGATTTTGCCAATTTGGTCATGGTAGGGAAATAATAATAATGTTTGAAGTCGGTCAGACATGCTCTATTTTCATCATTTTTTAGATCGCGTTTTAGTCATCAGATGATCGCAATTCGATTTCTTTTACCTACGTATTAAGAGTGGCTAGAAATGTGTAAATACTTATTCCGCCCCGGGTTGTGGTTGAATTACAAAGATGGCGGGCGGTAACACATTTCAAGCCACATCAAATAATCAATCGAAAGTGTACAACGTTGAATCTTGTCAAAATCTATACGGACCCAGGGTACGAGTTTATTTTAGTAGTATGATTAACGTCATGCTCAGGTTCTGCCGGGGTAGATAGAATCTGCACATCGAAGACTAGTTTAACTACTTAGGTACTGATATTTTAGGTTGCCATTACCAAAATCGATTGCGCTGACATTTGATGTTAAGAGACAGCTTGACCCCTGAGAAAGGTCATACAATATATTTTCTAGCGAAGTAGCGTTACCAATGACAATTACCTACCTACTAAAGTAGTAGGTACTCTAAAGCTTTTAATTCCGTCATCTTGAGCAACAATAATTTTATTTCGATGATAATTCAAAGATATGTATAGATTTCAACGCCTCGTGTAGTTGTATACATACGATCCCAAATCCCAATACACTATTCTAGTATTTCTATGGTAGCTCAAATTACTTTGTAATATAAAAAAAATCAAGTGCAGTCGTAGAAATAAATAAAATGGATTTTAAGGGGTTTAAATAAATATAAATTAATGGTAAGGTGAGGTTGATTATAAAATAAAACATTATTTTGAATGTATTATTGCTAAGTTCAATATTTAATTTCTATATCAATATTCCCTACGTCAGATTACATTCGTTGACATTTCAAAAGTAATGTAAGTAAGCCAATCCTTCATTTTCATACATTACCGGCGATTTGTACTGTGTCTTATAACTCTATCTACATCCTAGGCCAAAACCTTACGTTACCCAAACCTGCCCAAAGTATTACAAACGAAGCAAAAAATCATAGAAACCAATTTGAAACCAAACTATTAAATGTGGAATAAATAAATAAACACTATACGAACAAAAAAAATATTAGTTTTAAAAACTGAAAACTATTCTAACTAAATAAAATACCACGTCTTAGAACACAAAATATTAATGCAGAACAAAATGAACAAATGGGTCAGGTGTGTAAGTGGCCCCCTTTTATCCGGTTATATCCAGTTGGACTCGGACAAAGGAGTGGACCGAGTACCAAATTTTCGGTGGAGAAGCAAGCGTAATTGTTTTACTATTATTATTTGATTAAAGGACGACACAACACATACTTACTATATAGTTACTATAAGTAATTGCATGTGTCTTTCATCATGCATCATTTGCGCGCGAAAACCAATCTTATATCTTAACACTTAACACATACCTACACAGCTGAGATTCATAGTATTAGAGGCTACAATATGCGATCATTAACAGTTAAAAAACCAGTTTTGAGCTACGATGTAGAGACACCCTTACGCAGACAAAAGGCTAAGAAGCGTGCATGATAAAGTTTTATTGTTGTAGGGCACTTTGGCTCAAAACCTTACATGAATGGCTTTATTCTGAGCCATCAGCTGACTGGCTTCTGTCTAATTTCTGGGCATAAAACAGTAATAACAATAAATGGGTATGTGTGGTCTGTAACACAGTAAACCGAACAGAGGGTGGATTATTGATTTTGGAACTAGGTAGATGCAGGCGCCTTTTCAACGAAGTTATGGCAACACGCGCGCAAAAGATGTGCTAAAAATGTATAATATAAGTTTACAGCATAGCAATAATTATCCCAGAGGTACATACTACCTTGACTAGTACTGATACACACCGTTATACATCATTTTGTGTGATCCATTGCTGGTATTTATACTATACTTATGTTAACCAAACACCACACAAACATAATTTAAAATCAAATCCTAAGCTACACATTAAATTAAGAGAACACAGTGTTTTTAATACTTAACATTAGTTACTTACTTAAAAATTTAATGTTGCGCAAAATAACTGACTAGTTCCGCACAATTAAGTACTTTTCAATAAATTAATTATTATATCAAACATTTATCCTTACAGAAATTAAACAAAAAAAAATATACTTATTCAAAATGCATTATGTATTACAAGCCCATAAGTATTTTGAGTAATTCTCGCCTCTGTGGTTTCAATAATAGTGATATGCATTTAACTATTAGTAAAATTTAACTATATTCATTACAGAAATAGCTATAAGGTAGGTATTATAATGAATATTTGGAACAATACAAATCATTATATAGAAAGGTATAATAGTTAAATGTAGTGAGTAGATTTACTGAACTAATTTTGGACTTACACTAATGTCAATATATTAAATATAAACATCAAAATGAAATCTATAATTTCTATTACGATTATGATAATAAATTATGTTTTACAATGAATACTTTATAAATTACTTAAATTTAATAATAAATAGTGGTGATTATACAATCAAATTATTAGAGAGACAATATCATGATGTGAAAGTCAAAGCAATTGATATGGATTTATTTGTGCATGGGATGAAGTTTTTCATAATAATGAATAATTCAAATCCACATACATATCCAATATTGCATAGCATAAAGCATATTATTTCATTAACAAATTTGCATTTTGACTTCCACAGTAATATACAATCGATGCTATAATTATGTGCCCGAATGTGATGCAGGTAGGTTGATACAATTACAAAATTTCAATTCAATAAAATGTTGATCAATATGTTATTATGTTGTTATGTCATGGTCCATTAATTTCATAATTTAGATCCAGATTAATGGTGATAAGGTAGTCAAGATTAAAAATAATATGATGTCAAGTCAATGTGTCAAACATAGAATAATAATGAATATACAAAATAATGATTTTTTAATTATGTAGTTAACATGTACATTATGTAATTATCTTAGTCACTTATGATTTTGTGCACAAGTCAAGCTCCAGAATTATAATAATTTGTTATTTCACATTATTATATTATTATTAATAATAATGGGGCCATCCTTATTTTAACATGAAAACATGTAATGGAAGATGCTGTTCTCATTATATTTCACTTACTCCATAGATCTATTTATCAGTCATAGAATTATTTTCACAAATACTTCTAGACATCTTTGGTGATAATAAACTGTAATATCTATTTGTTACACATTTCAAAACAAAAATATAAATGTTGGGGTAAAATTGCACTGGTTTAAAATACAAAATATAATTATAAAGGTATAATTTTTAAATAATCCTTTACTTAGAGTAAAAAGTTTAATATTGCACTGTCAATAATAATATTGCTTGAAATCTGGTTAGAATCTTGTTGGCTTTACATACTAGGAATATAAAGATTTTTCTAGGTTATTCACTAGAAATAATAAATTATAAAAGAAATAGTTTTCTATGCTGAGTTAGTTAGCAACAAGGTAATGTATTACCTAGCTATTATTGCATATTCCAATACAGTCAACATCAAAAGTAGATTAGTAAAGAACTTTTTAAATTAATCACAACAATAATTAGAGGAAACCTGATTGCCTTATTTAGAAACAAAGACTTTCAGATTTCTCTAACATAATGATTTCAGCATAGTGGTACTATTAAAAAGTAATTTGTTAAACTTTTCATGCTAACTGTACCTAAAATGTAATACAATAATAATACTTGCCTATTCTTAAGACTCATACTGAATGAGATGGTAATTATTATCTTGAAAGTTCTTAATCAAATGAGCATATTGTTGCTAACTATGGCCAATGCTCAATTATTAGTCTGTCTGCTGAATTTTGATCAGTTAAAATTAAAATTATGTCACATTTGAACAGCTGGTTTTGTACACTGGGCTAGTCATTTGGTTATGTTAATTTAAAAATTTCTCTTCTGTCAGTATTATAAAAAAAATGTGATGACTTTTAACATGACCATTTTTGTACTTACTATGAATGAACACCGGTTCATAATGATGTCATGTCATGATTTGCACCTTGTCATATCAGTATTTGCTCATTCGGTACTATTATAAAAAGTAGGTGCCAAACCATGACAGGGCGATGATCAACATTTTTGGATTAGCTAAAATTCATTGACTAGACTTGTAAAAACTTAAGATTTACTCTTGTTAGTTTTGAAGCTGACTTGGAGCACTTGGCCATTGAGCGAGTAGCCGTTCAAAGACTGGATAGCAACCACAGCCTCGTCATAGTTGGTCATCGTGACAAACCCATACCCTTTACACTTGTTTGTGGTTGGATCTCTAATTATTTTAACACTCTGGACGGCGCCAAATGGGCCAAACAGCTGCCAAAGAATGCTCTCTTCAGTGTCAGCTCCAATGTTATAGACAAAGATGCACCAACCTGAACCGCCCAGGGCGTTCCCTTGTATGAGGGGGTCAGCCAAAGGAGAAAATCTCTGGAGACCTTTATTGATAGCAAGCAGGGCCTTACCAGCAGGTCCAACGAAGCGGCGGGAAGCAGTGGGTGCCAGGTAGGCGGCCAGAGGGGCGAGGGCTTTGTTCTGGTTGCTAGGGTTGTTGGCACACTTTACTGTGATGGGGCCGGTGCCGCCCGGCGGGACGGACCCGTTCAACTCACGTATCGCGTTCTCGGCCTCGCAGCGCTGGTCGTAGCGGATGAAGGCGACGCCCCGCGACGGCCCCTGGATGGACTGCTCGTCACCGCCGACCTGCAGCAGGTGCACGTTCACGTTCTCATGCAGGATGCGCGAGCTGATGATTGTCCCGTAAGGGCTGAAGAGCTTCTCCAACTCCTGCTGCGTCATGTGCTTCGGGAGCCCAGACACGTAGAGGTTGGCGCCCTTGATAGCGTCGGAGCTCGGGCGCGCGTACGAAACCTTTATAATCTTGTTCTGCAGCCTCAAGCCATTGAGGGTGTTGACTGCCTTCTCGGCGTCCTCTGCCTTGTGGTAGTTGACGAACGCGTAGCCGAGACTCTGCCCGTTGAGGATGTGATCGGGGAACACCGTTACTTTGTCTCTAATTAGCTTGCAACTTTCTACTTCGCCGACGCTGGAAAATAGCGATCGTATCTCCTCCTGTGTCATTGTTTGTGGCAAATAGTTGACGATTAAATTGGTTTTTGATTCATTATTACACGGCTGCAACTTGCTTCCATTTTGCGTGGGCTGGTTCACGTTTACCGAGTCGAGTGTATTTGCCATCATCTTTACTGTTTTATGTTTACACCAAATAAGGTGAAATGTCACAAGATATGTGACTGTCTTTATGAATTAAAGTTAATCTCAATCAATACATAGATCCGAGGTTGTAAGTAGTAACACCACTTCGCGTTGGTTGAAAGCATATGCAAGGGAAGAAAATCAATAAGATGCTGTTCACTTTTGTACTTATCCTGTTTTCGGTGCTGCGGCACCGAATCTCGTGAATCAAAATATATCCAGAAACACAAATTAACGCTAGTTTATTAGATCTTATGGAGAATACGAAAGCAAAGTGAAAAGGAAATCAACCAAAAATCTATGCGACTTGCGACCTATTCTCGTAAATTCATTTCTTTCACTTCACTTTCTTTTTAAAATGTTGCCATACTGACACTTTCTACCTCCAACGTCGGAATAGTCCCCGGTATAGCGCACGGTACTTCTGTACCCAATTTAAAAGTAAAATTGTATACTTTAGTACTTTATATTTTTCAACCAAAATGCATTTAAATGCAAAATGCATTGCTTTATATGTTATTTATCTTTAATAATAATGAGATAAAGAGAATTCATAATTTATGGTGCTATCTAGTTAAATCTACCGATTTTTTTTATCATTTCATTTATCATAATTTATTATATATTATATTATTATTATTATTATTAGTAATAATATGGGTCCAACATGTCCTAATAAGATAATCGGTAGATTTAACTAACTTATTAAACATTTAAATTTGATAGAGGAATAAGTTTGATTGCATTCAGATAGTTTTTCTAATATTCTAATTAAAACTAAAAAAAAAACTTTATGCAGTCATACTGGCAATTATAATATAACGCTGTTAGAAGCTGGATTGAAATGAAGAAATTTAAACGTGTCGTCATAAGCCTGTCACAATATTATTATTTTAAATTTACGAGACATAAGTATTTAATTATTAAGCACATTCCTGTTTTGAAATGCAAATAGTATCAAATTGATAATTACGAATCGTTTTTTTTTTAATTTAATATGCATATGATGCAAAGTGAGCTACCGATTAGTTAAGTTTTACCCTAATTTAAATCATCGTTTCAATAGTAGTAAACACTTTTTTATCGATTGCCAGTACCAATATTAAATTACAGTGCTGCCATGTAGTATGAACGGCTGGGAATATTAAAATTTTGTACAAATTAATGCATAACTTGGAATAGGTGGAATTTATTCAGGAATTTGATAAATGAGTCTTAGGTTTTTAATGAAATTCGCATTTAAGTTATGCTTCTTAGATTACTTGTAATAGGTACACATTACACGCAAACAAGACTAGAACTTACTTCTGCTGCCATCTATGGGTAGAACGAAACAACAATACAACTCACGTTCATACAAAGGGGAGAGTGGGGATTCTACGAAGATAGAGAAAGGAAAGTAAATTGTTCTGTTAGTATGTAGGTATTAAAAAAAATACAATTTAAATTAATGTTTTTTTCTTTTTAGTTTCTGAATATCTTAGGCGATTTGTGAAATTTCAAAAATATTTTTTTAATGTAATTTTTTTTGTTAGAATTTGTTGTGTAGTTAGTTTAGTATGTATAATATATTGTTCAGTAAGTGTAGTCTAGATATCGGTTCTGTGACTCAGGGTTACCGCAATTGGGTTCTGTAATTTCAGTCTTCGATTTTTCAGGCTTTGGTGTTGCATTTGAACAACATTTTCATTTGAGCAGAGTTTCTTGTCTCTGTTTATTACCACTCAGTCATCGTATTATATCAGTCATAAAAACCCGGAATTAAAAACTAACATACCTATCGACTAACATATTCTGGGAAGGTAAAAGATTGTAAGTATTCACAAATTAGGTAAGTCACATTTAAAACCTCTGGAAAACCCGGGTGTTGCTTCACTTTCAGAGACTGACAAATAATATCACGTTAATATTCTTATCCCTACCTATCTAGTAGAATCATCGGTGTTACACCCACTTGTGTTACAGTTTTAGATCATATCAAATGTTTGAATGTGTAGCAGAGCAGTTCATAGTCACCCTGATAGGCGTGCTCATGCTCTTTTGACTACTTAGGTACCAATTTTATACGACGACTATTTTGTGTTATAGAACTTGTAGATAGGTCAATGAAATTCAGTTAGGTATATGCTTACGTGCCTACTAAAAATTCTGCGAACAGGAATGAGGCATAACAACATATCAATTGCCCCATACCGGCGCTTGGGCAGCGATGATTCACAAAGTGAATGTAAATATATGTGCCAGTTCAACTTTAGTGCGCGCGCACCAACACATTAGCAATAAAGTTTACTGCATTGGCCCCGAACAGTGCTATTCAATAATAATTTCGAAAGCAAATCCGTGCTGAAATACATTAAGTTTATACCAAATTTCGGTGATTCCGGTAAAATATCTCACTGGCTAGCGCAGTTATCTTACAGAACAGCGCTGATTGCTCAGACACAGATACATATGCTCACGCCTGTATTCCCCGAAGGGGTAGGCAGAGGTGTTGTAATCACAACACCCACTTTTCACCAAAGATGATTAAGTGCCAACGTGACAGATGGTGAGTCCATCGCCGTCTCAGACACTTTACATACGTCATTGAATTACTGCTCAGAAATATGCAGGTTTCCTCACGATGTTTTCCTTCACCGTAAAGCACGTGTTGTGAAATCACTGTACATAAGTTTTGTACATAACTCACAGATGATGATAGTTGTAAAGTTGGATCCGCTTCCGCCAGCTGTTTTAATAATCACAGTCAATTATTTATATCTTTATTTATACCTTTTACTTAAAACATTTTTTGCACGAGACTTACCGCGTTTGCGTAAATAATTATGATGATGATTGTATTTACTTACTACGGTAGGTACCTACTCATAACAGTTCATTAGCTTACCCTTGGAATACCTAACTAAGGGTTGTGTACTGTTGACATTTATCTTGCGTTTTCCAGAATAAAATTCGCTTAGATATTGACAATCATCAATATCCTATTCCAGTACAACTTTAGTGCTTGCACACTAACGCACATCAGTGCGCGTGCACTTAAAGCACCGAGGAAGTGAGCCACCAGTGGTGAACGAGTGCCACAGTAGCAGAAACACCCGTATGTTATGGTGACAGCTTCCGCTGGTTGCAAGGAGTCTTTGGGATACAGTGTTCTGTCAATATTTTGTTCTTGAAACTACACAGGAGTACTTACTGATCTTGCAAATATCTGGTTGTATTATTAATAATAAATGGTGCTAACAGTATAGAGCAGAATCAAACTCTCAAAAGATTTGGAGAAGCATATTATAATCGGTGGTATTCAGGATGAAAGGAGAGTTAGGTGTCAGTCTAAGCACCGATAATGCTGTTGTAATCCTATCAAAATGGTAGCAGTAAGTACCTACAGTTCACTCGGCGTCAGTGCATAACCAATGGAGGAATATCACACACATCAGGGACCTCGATACTCAGCATTGAAATATCGAAGAATAAGGGAACTGGGAATAAAACTGCCGATCACCATAAAGTATGATAATTATTCCGAAAGCAAACTCCCCGTTTTGTCCTATTGTATTATTTATCTTAAACAAGTTGTATTGACGCTGACTAGGCTATGCTCAGGTAGCAAGTAGTTATCTTTGTTCTTGAAATAACTAACACACCAATCTCCTTTTCCCTGTTGTTTCGCAACCTTGCAAATGCTGTAATCACAGTATCTAGTTACTTCACGGCTGCAGTTGCAAACAGACCTCGAGTGGATCCAGACCTGGCCATTTTTTTTCTATTCATGGCAATGAGTATAGGTGAAAAAAAAACGTCGGCAAAAGAAATTGCGGTGTCTAACTAAAATCAGAGTAAAGTGCGCCTGACCATCTTTTTGTTTACCGGTTATGATGAACTGAGAAAACGAGTGCATTGAGTGCACGCGCACTCGGTTCGTACGCGCGTCACTTTAAACTTCGAACCCATTACGTGGCTTTGTCATTAGAATAACCATGATTTTTTCACATTTATTACAATATAACTTTACTTATTTGCTCGTCTTTGTTATAAATGAATGATGATGATGATCATAAGTAGTTATTTCCCAAAAAATATGAGGAGATTCTTGATTAAGAAGACTAAACTTACCTACGTAAGATATTCGGAAATCATATTTTTTTAATCCTAGTGTTTTTTTGTGCACTGTACTGTAATTATCCATTGCAAATTCGTAATTTTTCGAATTGACGATTTGTTGACAAGGAAGTCGATGCATTTGAATGTGCTTTTTACGCACACGATTCTCGCACAGATTTGTTGTTGTCAAGCAAATGGATCGGAGAGATATTATTCACCTTAGTACTTATTTTGCCAGTCATCCTGTAGAGGCATTTTAAAATTGTCCCATTTATAGCCAACAATGTGGTAAACTTAAAAGAATCTTATATTTCACTGTCCAATTTTATTAAACAATACATTTATTGTTTCCGTTTGAATGAATGTCTCATACATATTCATTATACTAACATAAAAACAGTGATAATAAACATACTAAGGATTAAATGCCAAAGAATTGCTAAGAATTAGAATTTTACCTAACAGTTAATACCGAATAACATAAAGATATGGAAAATTATTATCAAATGTGCCATCGCTTATTATTAATAATATATTGTGCTGTAACTTAATTGACGAAAGCCGTCATGCCCAATTTCCCCTTAATATTGAGCTCCTGTTCCTGTGGTAAGTATTAGGTACCTACTGCAGAAAATCTATGTGAAAACTACTTAGTACATTATGTGCTTTTCTATATGTAGCCAAGACATTTTTGGGGCAACCAAAATCAAGTAAGTAATTAAGTAGGTAACTTAACAAGTAAAAATGTCTTTGTTCGTGACAAGTTTGTGCTCGGATGAATAGATAGGTATTTATGCGAGATGAATCATTTGTACGTTGTTTAATATACAATGTACGTAGGTAGGTAAGTATATAGATTAGATACCAACAATTCCGCGAATGATTGACATGACGATTGCAAAACCTTCCAGGATCATTATTACTGCATTAAATCTACATTGCTACAGCTTTAATCTAGTTTGTATAATAATAATCACATCAGAAGTGGTGAGTATCTTCTGAGAAAAAAATCAAGAGTTTTTCATCAGTTGCAGTGAAGCGTTTAGATTGAGAGGTCATGGATTCAATTCTCACATTGAGCAAGTTCTCATGCTTTAAACCTACCTACCACTTAGATTATTGGGTCTGGTTGCCCGGAAGCACCCTTGGGATCTTTTGTGCCGCCCTCGCCTTTATGCTCTACGTACTTAACTCCTCAAAGACTACCTGAACCAGCCGGCAGATCTTGCCCATGGGGCTTGTAGTCCTCTGGTTTCGTAATCTGGCCAATCTGATACTTGGGGCACAGATCACACGTTATAAGATTTGAACAGCATGCTATCGATCCGGTATTTTGTGTTTTAAGTCTAAATGTTACCAATTATGTAAAGTGTATGTAATGTACTTATAAGTAGACCTCTAAAAAATCATGTATCTAGTTAATACCATGTTGAGGCAAATAAAATGTTCTTTACTATTTCGTCATGCATATATCTATTCTGTACGGTGAGTCTTATAAGGTTGTCGTGTACGCTCTTGCTGTTTTCAAAACATTCTTTAACTCGTTGGTCAAACTAAATAATTATAATAATAAATTTATTCGCTAAAAACATGGTATAATTTGGTGTGTGGTATAATAGAACATACATGTTTAGCTAAATTATATTATAGCATGCGAATGTTTGATTCTGTATAAATTTTTTTTTATATAAGTATTTGTACAGCTCTGACTTAAATGTTTCTTGTTTAAGCTCCTTAAGGTAACAAGGTAAATTATTGTATACACGGACACACATGGCCAGATAGCTTTTATTATATTTAGTTGAGTTTGGAATCTCATTTAATATGAGTCTGTGTGGGTATGTATAGCAGTCATAACTATCTTACTTGGACGTAAGTAAAAAAACCGTTTGTTTACCTACTTCTACATCTATTAAACTGAGTTTAAAGCTATTTAATCATAATCTAAAGTATTTAGTCATAATCTGTTCATAGTCTAGGGTGAGAGCTAGGTTAGTGAACGTCGAAGGAGGAAAAATAAACATTAAACGTGAGTACAAAGCCTGTTGTAGAACTAGTTGAACGTGTAGAGTCGCTCAAGGGCAGAGTCTAAGTTAGATAACTTAAATTTGTAGTACATGTAACCACAGACTGGTCTGACGCCACAGAATATTTCAAAACAGAGCAACAGTAACGGCTCATTCATAGACATTACTTAGCGTTGCTTCAGATTGATGGAATTTCAGTTGAGGTTAAGCTGAAATCTCTGAAAGTACCGTGGAGTCGGAGATAAGCAAACAGGCAGACGACCAGACAAAAAAGGATTCAAATACTTAATAACTACCTACTTATCGTGTATCTACAACTAGCTTCTGCCCGAGAGATCATCGGAATAGTTACTACGCTAACTTTAACATTGGTTTCAACGTGATGCATTATGGCCGGCTTCTTTGACGAGCTTGGCCTTAGCATGATGATATTTAACACTGAATGATTAAAAAGAGTCCATCGTCCATTGTATTGATAATAATTGAGATAATCAATAGTTCAATATAGACCATTAATTTTTTAAGTGGATGTCAAGACAAGACGTCAATACATCAATAGTCAAAACATTGTAGCGCGCATCTGTGCGTTAAATTGTTCTTGATTGAGACTAAGTGATGTTATCCTGACATATTAACTTACAATAATTAAGACCAATTGGTCGGGGTGACAATGTGTTCAGGCAATTTAGTTATATGACGTATTATTTCCAACTGTTTGACAACAGTTGGGGGCCAAGCGAGGCAAGCTCAAATCCCAGCGGGGCCAGCCAATGAGCTTTGCTAAAAACTTACGTACAATTATTTCACACCACGTGCTTTACGGTGAAGGAGGAAACCTGCATACGTCTGAGAGGTAATCCAAAGACGTATGTATAGTGCCTGAGACAGCGATACGTTCACCATCTGTCACTTTGGCACTTAATCATCTTCGGTGAAAAGTAGGTGTTGTAATTACAACACCTCTGACAACCCCTTCGGGGGAATACAGGCGTGAGCATATTATGTATGTTTGACACTGAATCACAGATAAACATGACTAAATTGTACATAGTTACAGATTAAACGCTATTAGTACATTTTATACAATACAAATATTTAATTTTTAGTGTTTAAATCTCGGTGTTAGTTGCTATTGTCCATATCATTCAATCAGCGAAGTCAATCAATGCCAATCCATGAAGTTAATTGGATGGGTGACCACCTAAGATCCCTTCATGCACTTTAGGTTGCTAATTGAAAATCTTTGGCAATCGATACATTCAAATTGCTTTGACATTACTAAAGGAAAAATAAGTTACGAAGTAGATATAAGTAAAGCGGTTAAATCAACACTCTGGAATGGTAATTGTGCATGAGTAATTATTGTTAATAGAACTAAGTTCATGTTGTTGTATATGGCAGTCAATCAAGGGTAAAGTGCAACTTAGATATAGATAGGTACAGCTCCCGTCACGAGTTAAGAACGAGTAGCAGTAGTCATTTTATGAGTCAGTCTCTGACTATATGTATGGCGCGAGGCGAATAAAAACGTAGGCCGGATACACAGATACCGGATACCGGATACGTAGATAGATACACATACATACATAGGGGCAGGCAGAGGCCACCGTTTGCCACATGCTACGATCCTTACATACTTCTTTCACTTCATCCACATTCATGCATCTATTCATACACTTCTTTCGGTTACGAGTGTTCCGAATTTGATCTTTCTGAAAGGTATTAATAATTTAGTCATAGTAGTTCTTCCTTTGACACCCTCTACCGACTTCCGCTCACATTCGCTTTATAAATTTGTTTCGTTAATCGCATTTCACTCATCCTTATGTCCAAACCATCCCAACATACTTTTTTAATTCTGGTCACCACATCATTCTTCAGCTTAATGACCAGTTTAATTGCTATAAGTAGTGTAGATGCCGTCTCGATTTATGAGAGCTGACCATGATACATAATTTTGATCGTTAGGTAGCACCCATCCCGTATGTCTTTGTCATGTTCAAAACATAATATTTTTAATAACATTCAATGTAATTTCAATCAGCTTATCATTTGCCCCACTTGCTTATCAATAGACACGTGCTATACAGTCATAATACATATTAAATTGCAGTCGTGTTTCAATCATACACTGATTTATTTATGTTCATTCATCTTTCATACAAAAACTGGCGGTGATTGTTCCATGAAAGTGAATTATAAATCGTTCCCAAGAACTAGACTTTGCACAAAGCATGTTTGTATTGTATTTTAATGCAAACCTCATGATTTATAAAAATGGATCAGATAATGAACAAGCGTATGGTATGTTTTTCTTGGGATTTTAATATGCATATTAAAATGTCATGTTACCTATCAGTAACGGGAATTTCGGTTTTCGGCGCTATGATTTCCCCGGGCCTTGCTGCCCAAGTTTTAAAGGGCACGTGTTTTCTGAGAGATCCCGAAGATTCTCGGCCGGAACTGCTGTGGCGACTGGTGCTGCTGCTGCTCAGCAGGAGTGCCTCAAGCGCCGGCAATATGCTTGCATTGGTCAAGGATACATATTCTGTGCATTTGCGGTTGAAACTCTAAGGCCTTGGGATGCTCATCAACGTCGTCTGTTAGAAGCTTCTCGTGACAAGCGGGCTGGGGCTTTTCTCGCTTCAATCAGCACTGCTATTCAACGTGGCAATGCTGCCAGCCGTCTTGGCACGATCCCGAGAGACACCAATTTGGGCCAAGTTTTCTACTTGTAATTAGTTTTAAGTACTCCTTGTATATATAATGAAGATTTACTAAATCGCGGATCTACCTGCTTCTGAAAAGTGGAATTACAGTCTCCAGTCGGGTAGCTCCAAATTTCGAACGGGGGATTTACGTCATAAAAATATGTCATAAACATCGTAATTCGTAGCATGTGGCAAACGGTGGTCTCTGCCTACCCCCGTGAGATAGAAGGATAACCATAGTACGTACCTATGTATGTTCGTATAAACTTAGTCAAACTATCATGACAATAATGACTCATTGAAAAGGGTTTGTCAACCTACGCTTGATCTTGTATGACTTCAGTTCCATTCCTTTCAAAGTTCGTAGACAATAAAGTAAATTTTTCATTTAAACTTACTTTCCTTTTAACAATAAGCATATTCTTTTGACGTCCAAACAATAACTACCACGTTGACAATGTTACTACCAATACTTTGCTTTCAGAAACGCAACCTTACTACCTTCTGATAAGGTAGCTACAGCTCCAGCCTACTGTTTCAGGAGCGTACACGAGGTTTTGTTTTTAATGCGTGGTGAAAATTTCAACACCTTCAGCGAAATGTAAACAGTCAGAGACAAAATGTAAACCAAATAATGGCAGGCTTGCTAGTTTTCTGCAGAAAAATATTTACATTGCAAAACTGATGAAAATACCTAAGCACATTATAATATGGTGCTCTATAATATTTAGTGTGAGGTGGAACACAGTTGATATTGCATATATAATCTCACCAGCGAAGTAAAGCAACCATAACCCAAGCCAGTAGTTGGCTGGGCGACCGCTCGAGTTCCCGTGCCTCGGTGAGCGCGGTCCCGGTTGTCAATTTACCATCTTTGGCAATCGTTACCATAGAAAGTCTGACAACTGGTTTAACCCAGATTACCGATTTACCTCGCAAAGGGTTACGAAGACCAAATGGCAGTCGCTTCGCATAAAAATCAAGAGATTCTCCGCATTGGGTTGAATATTGAATCAAGTGCCGACCCCACCAATACATGGGATAAAGCTAGGGAGATGATGATATAATACTTAGTGAGATATCTTGCTTGTTTTGAAAGATGCTAGCAGATATCACGGAATTCTGAACGGAGTTCAAAACAAAGAATGTAATTCTGTAGACACGTCCCGACATTTTCTAGTGCCGCTTGAGTTTCCAGACTTTTAGACTTGCAGTCTAACTCTCTGTTTCAGAGAAATAAGTAACTGTCTTGTTTATTTTATTTATTTTGGAACTGACCGCTAGATGGTGTGCGTCGGGTCAACCCATCGGTCGGGTAGTTTCGGGTTTGTCACATAATGCTTAATCATCAGACGTTAGGTACTCTGCGGAAGATCAATAAATCAGTTTTTGAAGCTGCTATTACTTTTTCACATATTGGAAAATGTATGCAGTTAGTCCAAGGTGATTATTTTGAATACCAAATAGCCGAATAATGTTTAGCAATGATTTGCATGCAGGTGCAATGAAAGCGTATACGGAAATTTTCGCAGAAACACGTGGAAGATAACAGAATATTTCACTGTTCGCCTAAAGTTCAATATTGTAATGAGATGGTAATGCACTTGACTAGTTGTCATGAGTGTGGGTCAAGCATATATAAATACATTTACAATACGCGTATTATTAGTAATTATTATTGGTGGCTTTACTAGACGGGCTCCTATTTTTTTTTAATAAAAGTTGCCCTTATTAGGTAAAAAATGGTTCACAGTACTTTATACGCTTTCATATGCTTTTAATGAAAACTGTTAATTTTAAAATTAGAAATAGATACTTCAATGTTATTTATCTGTTTAGACGGATTGAGTACAGATTTATGCTCATTCGGTTTGAGGTCAGTAAAAATATAAGCTGCCCCATTTGGGGAATCAAATTTAACCTTATTATTATTAGAAGGTATCTTAAATATGAAAGAGTTGACTCCTTGATATCTATGTAAAGAAAAATCTTACCGAAAATAAAGGGCTATATTTATTTCATCGGGGACTCATTCTGTGAAGGCGAGGCGTGGAAATGAAAAATGCGTAAGGAAAGACGATAATATTTTGAAGTAGGTACTTATAAGACCCTTTTTCAAAGCATGTCAACCCAGTGCCCAGCAAGGCATACTTCAATGTCTTCAGTTTATAGAAACTGCGCAAAGTCTTTCATACTTATGTTGTATGGGGCGACCTCTTTACGTTAGCAGTATGATTTTTCAAACATTTCCTTTGATACAAATCTTGTTCTGTCAATACATACCCACAAATAAAGTTATTATAAAAAAGCCAATTGTAGTTATTAACCGTTCATATACTTTCGGCAGTTTTTATATATAAGTAAGTGGGTATCTCTTATGTTATTATGTGTCTGATAATTTAATTTTTTTTTCATATTTTAAGGGATTGAAAATTTTATTCAATAACGTCAACGTGGAAATGCTATCTTTGTAATTAATTATGTCTATTATTTAATTTCTTAAGTAATTATTGTTTTATTATATTGTATTAATTACATTATGACCCTATTTGATGATCAGGCTTATTGAAAATGTTCTAATTCAAAATCAGGTAATTTTATTCAACTAAAAGGGACACAGAACGTTATAACTCATTGAACGTTATCTATACATCTATAGAAATAAATAAAATTGAATTTCTCATGTCTGTTTGTAATTCCAAAATAACAACTTTTCACTAAATACATTATGAATAAATATATAAAAAAATATATGTCTGTCCGTCTGTTTGTTCCGGCTATTCTCCGAAACGGCTGGACCGATTGTAAGGGGCTTTCACTGGCAGATAGCTTATGCTATAAATCCAGAACTGTAGTGAATCTGGAGTTATACTGACGGTGTATCCATCGAAAACAATTTGGAAACAAAACAAACATGTAGGTGGTGTAGTCGTAGTATTTTAGTTAGCTACTTTGTACAGGGATTCCCTAGGGGAGGGCGACGTTGTTGGGGGAGATCCCATCGTGCCCTACCCTCCCTAAGCTGAGTTTATGACCAAACCTTAAGGTGCAACCTTATGCAGCAGCCCGACGCTCGTTTCCAGCGACAAATGTGGTCATGTGATATGTACCGACAAAGCTGAAAATGTTGAGCTTTATCGCTGGGAAGTATCGAGAGTGTAAGTAGTCTGTTAATTGGAATGCCCCGTCACCAACTACCACATATGGTAAAAGATTTCATCAACCGTTATCTTTTCTGGATCGGGTACACTCATTTCTCTCTACTTGAACTTCTGGCCCATCTTTGAATCACGAAAAATGCCACCATCACCAAACGAGCGACGAGCGACTGCATTACGTAGTTCCTTTTTGAGTCGCGGGAAATTTAAAATGGGGTCACGTGACCACATTTGTCGCTGGAAACGAGCGTCCAGCGGCTGCTTGTGGTTGCACCTTGAGCCGTAAACGTAAATCATTCCTAACTTATTTCATTGTCACGCAGTAAGAGTTCGGGAATTTCCCTATTTCCGATTATGACATCATTTAACAGAAACCTAGAAAGACTGATATTTAAATTTGGAACACAGACCCAATCATGTAATATAATGCCTGAGCTATAGGGGTGTACTATTCTGATTCTGATCAAATTCAGTGATAACATGGTTATTATGATGAGAATGAGGGCGGTAGGTAAGTATTCAACCCAATAAAATATGTGCATATGCTTAGGTATGTGTAATAAAAGTGCGGTTTGAAAAGTTTGCTGTTTTAAGATAATTTACTGTTTTTATGTATTTATAAATCTGATAACACTGTAACAAAGGTAACTATTACACAACCCTAGTTATTTATTGCATTTTTTTCGGTCCTCTGTGCATGAACGCGGCGCAAGTTCTATTTTACTGGCCTGGGTGTATACTACGAGCTTTGCGGTGAAGGAATATATCGTGAGGAAATTTTTCATCATCATCATCCTCCTGCCCTTTTCCCAGGTTATTTGTGGTCGGCGCAATGTGTTCTTCTCTTCCATTTCTCTCTATCAGCCGTCATATCTGTATTCCCTCCTATTATATCCATATCATCTTTCACACATTTCTTAGGTCCTTCCATCCATCGTTTCTTAGGTCTTCTTTTCCCCTTGTAACCATCCACATTCATAAACAAAACTTTTTTGGCAACATTATCCTCATCCCTTCGCATAACATGTCCATACCACGACAAATGTTTATTCTTCAACTTATCAGTCAGTGTTGAGGAAATTTTTATGTCTGAAAAATTTCAAACACCAGTATAGTGCTTTAGACAGCGATCGACTCGCCATCTGTCACTTTGGCACCAACATCTTCGGTGGAAAGGTGGGTGTAGTTCTCAACCTCTGCCTTCGGGAAATCTGGGAAGGGGCGAGCTTTCGTAACTAGGTAAATAGCTTGAGACCATGGGGTCACGAATGAAAAATAAAAACCTGTTGCGTAAAGTACTTTTTATCAGGTTCTCTTCTCATTACCTGCCTCCAATTCTTAGTAGACGACTTAGTATCGTGGGGTGTAAAAAAGTTCTCCTACCAGATCTATTTTCTTTAGTGAATACTAGAATTAGAAGCAAATTCTGAATGCACTCAGAAGCTAGGAATAGAATATAAATATTTGAAGATTTAACTAGAAATGTTCTGCCTCTACTTCATCCCAAAATAGGGCAGATTCCCCGAATACATCCGCAGTGCGCGGAGCGGTCTGTCGGAGAGAGAGCTTCATTGCGCTAGAAAGGGATGGATGGTGGCCGAAATCGATGAAAGAAAGAGTATAACGCATCGGCTGTTTCATTCATCGCCGGTACAGTCGCACTCAGAATGCACCGCGCGGCGTGTACTCAATGTACTCAATTTGCACTCGCGCTGATTGATCTAGCAATTTGTTTCCCATAAAAAATATATACAATTATATATATGTACTGTGCGGTTGACGAAATTGTTATATTATAGATTTGGTAAGTGAATATTTTGTCGATTAAAAACGTGACTTAAAAATTCGTAAATATTCAAAATCAAAATCAATTTCTATAACAATAAAGATAATGTAAATTAATCTGCTAAAATGCATGTTAAGGCCTAAAATCGATTGGTAATGTTAGATTCACAAACATTGAACAGCTGTAGAGGTTCGGGTCGCGTCGTCTTTGTTCGAGCCGGAGCCAGGGCCACACAACTACAATAAGTACATACACGTATAAAACTGAGTTCGTTGTCGTGGTGAATCAGTCGGCCAGCATTCAGTAGCGCAAGTCCGTGCGAGTGAGAGGTTGCGTGCGCCGAATTTAAATATTTAATATTTTTACCACTCCATAGTGCGAACATTTCTCTTTGCGTTTGACAGTTCAACGTGTTTTTGTGACGAAATATTTGTATCTGTGGATTTTCCACCGTCTAATATCAGGTAGGTGGTTTGGTTAATTCTGTAAAATGGAAAGTACAGGCTGTATTCATTGCTTCAACAAAAGGATATATGGTTCCATGTGTTTCAGACGGATTTTCATAATTTTCTCTAGCACTTTTCTTTCTGAACACTCTATATTTTAATTATTTTGTGCTCAAGTTGACAAAGGAGTAGGCAAATCATTTGTTTGTTCTGTGCATTCAAACTACGTAACCTAAATAGAATATTTTGAACTTGTAACGCAATATAGAAAGATTTAAATATTTTCTTTGTTACCCAGCAGTTTTCTCTCCTCGTACCAACGTAGGAAAATAATATGATTATACTAAACATAAAAAATGATCGAAAATTATGCAGGTACTTACTTCCCATTGTTTAATTTTAAGTGATAATGTTTAAGCACGTTTTACGTTATTAAGCTACTTATAATTTACATTTGCTTAGATAAAAAATGCGTTACCAACAAACATTTTCTTATAAATAAGAGCTCAGTTTAAGAAAATTATAGGTTTACTCTATTTCATGGCTTCTTAACGTAACATAGACATCACTTAACGATCTCTTACACAACATAATACCTACCTAGGCAGTCACAAGAATGTTAGAAATAGCGGAAGTCTGGTTAGAAGGAATTATACAGCATAAATAAGTGTCTATTGACTGTTTGTGAAATGTTAGGGAGAAAATGTAACTCATTATCTTATTCTGGCACGGAAACAAGATCTAAATTACTTAATTTATGTTATTAGATGATTATGGTTATAATAATGTTTGAATAGATCTTCATTCAGACAGAATTCGTACTTGAAAAAAGTTGAGATTGCCTTATTTACAAATTGTCTTCACAATTATCAAATTCTTGAACATTACATGCAAGTGGTACTTACCTACTGCTACTTCTAAAGACATTGCGTCTTTAAGAGAGGCTTCCAATGTCATAAAATATGCACAATTAAATAGGAACATTTAAGTAAGAGTCGTGGTGGCCTTGAGGTTTAGCAGTCACCTGCTACGCAAGCGACGCAAGTTCGAATCCCAGCGGGGCCTGTACCAATGAGTTTTTCTAAAAAACTTATGTGCAGTTATTTCACACCACGTGCTTTACGGTGAAGGAAAACATCGCGAGGAAACCTGCATATGTCTGAGAAGTAATTCAAAGACGTATGTATAGTGCCTGAGACGGCGATGGACTCACTCTCTGTCACGTTGGCATCCAGTCCATCTCGCTTGTGGACGTCCTGCATTTCGTTTGACTTACCGAGGTCTCAACGATGGCAGATATAATAAAACAACTAGAAAATATGCTTAAGGAAGAAATAAGCCCAAGGCTTCGAGTATGTCCAAAGCAGCTTAAACGAAACATTGGATAAAAATAGTTTCGTTACAACCACGATCTACCTATATCTAAATAGACATCGCTGTAGTAGAGTTGTGTTTATTTGATGATTTAAGTGATTCCAGATTCGATAGAAGATAAAATTTTCTTAAAATAAGCAGTAGTCTGTTTTGCTACATAGTGTTCACATGCAAATGTTACACTCAAATGCTTTATAAAATCTGTAATTTTCAGGATTAAATTGTATTTGTCCCTTGTTACAATACAGCGACAAATTTAACACCTTTACACCGTTTGTTACTAACTGATTTTATGAACTCGATCTCAGAGGAAAAATAATTAATAGTACCTTGAAATTTTGTTTTAATTAATTTCAAGATGCTTTGCACGTTGATCTTTGTTACAAATTGGGGTAAATACTAATCACTTTATTTTGCCTAAGACGTTTGCCATTATGGTGATATTATTGAAAATAACCACCAATACATCAAAATATATTATACTACTAAATTAGATCTTCAGATCTCGAACCCTCGCTAATCTTCTTTATTGTGCTGCTGGGTTCATTTCTTAAGAGTTTGACTGTGAATTGGCTTTTAGCATTGACTTCCACATCAGTATGTTCAATATTGAGGTTCCTTACCTTACCTTTCATTTTACACTTGTGTCATTATGCTTTATCAACTTCCAATCTTGTTTTTGTAACTGTTCAAACTCAGATTTCATATGTCCAATGTTCAATTGTCATTAACAAGAATATCAAGGCAACGGGGTCACGTACGAGTATACTAACAATGATATTGACATAAATATTGACTTGATAACTTTTTGTTGTTTTGTGAGAGTGTAAAATATTTTGCTCACGCCTGTATTCATATGCTCACGCCTGTATTCCCCGAAGGGGTAGGCAGAAGTGGTGTAATCACAACACCCACTTTTCACCGAAGATGATTAAGTGCCAACGTGACAGATGGTGAGTCCATCGCCGTCTCAGACACTTTACATACGTCATTTAATTACTTCTCAGAAATATGCAGGTTTCCTCACGATTTTTTCGTTCACCGTAAAGTACGTGGTGTGAAATCACTGTACATAAGTTTTTTTTTTAGAAAATCTCATTGGTCTCACAGGCCCCGCTGGGATTCGAACCTGTGTCGCTTGCGTAGCAGGCGACTGCTCAAACCTCAAGGCCACCACTGCTCTTTTAACGCCTAATTTTGGTCTTTTGTTAATAACGGTGCAGCCGTTCCTCCTGAACATATTGAAGAAATACTAGGTTAGTCAATTCAGTCTTCCAGTAAAGTTCATTGTACGTCATGCTGAAAGGGCTCTTAATCCGATTTTTCGAAACGTGATGATAGGGGATGAATTGTACATGTTAGCATTTACTTCCCTGTAATTGTTGTTTTGAAAGAGTTATAGCTCTTTGGAAAGTTTAATTGCAGAGTTTCTTGCCAGATTTTCGGTGTAAAATCAGTGTTCCGAAATCAGCGGTAATCTATAAGACTAGCAACTGAGTATTAGGACTCAACAGTAGATTTTGTTTCAACGCGAAGTTAATTAAAATCTTGATCACGCGGTTAACACGTTGGAGTTTATTCAATTTGAGGTTAACCAGTGTTATAAAATCAAGTATCGCGACTTAAAAAATATGTTTTTATCTCAACTTACATATGTATAAATATATGCCCTCCAGTTAATTTGAACTGTGTAGAGACAAACGAACATAAGTAGCCATTTTGTTTTTGTTTGTGTAATTTTCCATAAAAAAAAGAGCCGTGGTGGCCTTGAGGTTTGAGCAGTCGCCTGCTACTGCAGTAATTCAATGACATATGTAGAGTGTCTGAGACGGCGATGGACTCAACATCTGTCACGTTGGGACTTAATAATCTTCGGTGAAAAGTGGGTGTTGTGATTACAACATCTCTGCCTACCCCTTCGGGGAATACAGGCGTGAGCATATGTATGTAATTTTCCATTTTAATAGTTACCCAAATAGTAAAATAGGGAAAACGTATAATGATCGGACTTTGTCACTTGCTGCCATCTTATCCAAGTAATACAATATGCTTTAACTAGTTTATTTTGTTTCTCCATATCAAACACTAATACAGGAATATGAATCTAATTGTTTACCCTGGTTTACGAAACCTACTATAGCAGTCAGCTTGTCAAGTATTAACGGCCTCTGGTATAAAGATGCCGTCAAACGTCACTAATGACGTGGCCGTCTTCATATCTTCCTATAGATCGCTCTACTGTCATTTAGTCTGTCCAGACGTTTGCCAAAAGGGCCTCCAATGAATAGGTAGCGGTGTTACAACACCTTATTATCACCAAAGCTATATTATGAAGCCAACTAAATAGATTTTGCTACTCAATATTTTGCAATGCCAGGCACACCGCCAATCTCTCTCAATATTTTACGTAAGTGATCTTAAAGACTGACTTTATATTGAGCCATTGAGATGTGCCTCTATGCAATTTTCAGAACATATTTGTCCAACTAGTGTTAAATCCTTCTTACCTTTGTCCTACTTTGGCTCTGTAATTTGTGATAATAAGAGCCGTGCTGGCCTCGGGGTAATAATCATATCTTGACGTGTTTGCAATGCATCTTCGAAATATTCCGAGAGACATTCGACAGCCGTATAATGCACGGAAGATATTCAATAACAGTTTAATATTGTTAAACATTAAATACCAGTGTTTTTAGGTGATGTGTCTGTCTGACAGCCAATTGAACTCCGCAATCTCATCGGTTTCATCCAACGGCAAGTACTTGTTTACTCATATTTGCTAGCACCAGTATTACAATTCATTTTGATAGTTTGGATATATTTCTAAAGATAAATGTTAACAAACAGTTTTGATTATCTGATATAAAGAGATAATCCCATATTCAACAACTGTAAGCAAACACTTGAACTTCCTTATCAGCAAGGGTTTCCCTATACAAGTTGTTAATGAGTGCGATAGTAAGATTGAAACTGATTTCGATTATGCTGGGTTATTGAGTATTATTGAGTACATGCAAAAGTCAATAAATCGATAAACGACGTATAATTTAGGAGCCGTGGTGGCCTCGGGGCTAGAGCAGTCGCCTGCTACACAAGCGACGCAAGCTCGAATTCCAGCGGAGCCTGTAACAATGAGTTTTTCTAAAAAACTTAAGTGCAGTGTTTTCACACCACGTGCTTTACGGTGAAGGAAAACATCGTGAGGAAACCTGCATATTTCTGAGAAGTAATTCAAAGACATATATAGAGTGCCTGAGACGGCGATGGACTCACCCTTTGGTACTTAATCACATAAGGTGAAATGTGGGTGTTGTTGTTACAAACCTCCGCTTACCCCTTTGGGGACCCTTCTGGGATGTCGTGAGCATATTTTTTATTTGGCTCTGTAAATTCTCTCGATTGTTTTTCTTTTCTCCCCTATTTCTATACTTACCCCCTATTAAATACGTTAAATTGTCACACAATATATTCATTGTAACATAGTTCTTCCCCTTTAATTTTAACAATTATATCATCTAGAAACACTATGAAACGATGCAACATCTAAATCTAAGTAGCTTCGGTTATTTCGGTCTGAAACATAGAGGGCGATAAACTTTAACGGGATTAACGAATGCCTGTCGTGAATGAGTCACGTTGTCCGAAACACAGTTCAATTCTTACTGTTAGTTACTGCAAGGCCTTAACAAGTTCACGGATATAGGAAAAGATACCACCATAGGAATAATGACCATAGGATCTGATAGTTCATAATTATGACCCGGCTGAAATAGATGGTCAGTGTCACACAGCAGAAGTATCATGGCTATAAGTGATCGTGGTTGGGTCTCTGTAAACAGCGTGTATTGGATTTTCAGAAGGGTATGGATAAACAATAAGTAACTAGGTAGGCAGGTTAATTACATATGGCGCTTATTTGCTTAGGTACATACGTTTTGGTATAGACATACACACACACGACACGAGTGTTTTCATCACGAATGGTAAGCACTGCTTATCTGCTTATTTTATAAAATGCACGCCCCTGTCTGTAAATCTTATACATTACGTAACCGACGTCTAGACTCTAGATCTTAGTTTGGATCACAAACTTGACCCAAATATAAACTGATGGATATGAAAGGCTTGGAAAGAAAGCTCAAGAATTTTGTCTAGTTTGTTTGCCCACTTGTCTACTTTATATTCCTTCCACTTGTACCAATAATAGCTTGAAGTGTCAAAACTGAAGTAACATCATTTATTTGAGATCTACACGATACACGTATTTGTATCAGTATCACCGGTTTGCCACCGTTTTCGTAATTTATACTCGCTAGCGTCTCCGCCGAATATTAGTATGATAAACTGTGCAGCGACTCAAAGCGGTGACGTGAAGAACTAAAATATCTCATACAAATATTTCGAGTGACGCTAGCGAGTATAGTTTACGAAAACGGTGGCAAACCCGGGATAGGGGTATGAAACTTTTTGTATAGCATGGAATAGTAAAATAATAATCATGTCTTGACGTGTTTGCAATGCATCTTCGAAATATTCCGAGAGACATTCGACAGCCGTATAATGCACGGAAGATATTCAATAACAGTTTAATATTGTTAAACATTAAATACCAGTGTTTTTAGGTGATGTGTCTGTCTGACAGCCAATTGAACTCCTCAATCTCATCGGTTTCATCCAACGGCAAGTACTTGTTTACTCATATTTGCTAGCACCAGTATTACAATTCATTTTGATAGTTTGGATATATTTCTAAAGATAAATGTTAACAAACAGTTTTGATTATCTGATAAGAGATAATCCCATATTCAACAACTGTAAGCAAACACTTGAACTTCCTTATCAGCAAGGGTTTCCCTATACCAGTTGTTAATGAGTGCGATAGTGAGATTGAAACTGATTTCGATTATGCTGGGTTATTGAGTATTATTGAGTACATACATAAGTCAATAAATCGATAAACGACGTATAATTTAGGAGCCGTGGTGGCCTCGGGGCTAGAGCAGTCGCCTGCTACGCAAGCGAAGCTAGATCGAATCCCAGCGGAGCCTGTACCAATGAGATATTCTAAAAAAAAACTTATGTACAGTGATTTGACAACACGTGCTTTACGGTGAAGGAAAACATCGTGAGGAAACCTGCATATTTCTGAGAAGTAATTCAATGACGTATGTAAAATGTCTGAGACGGCGATAGACTCACCATCTGTCATGTTGGCACTTAATCATGTTCGGTGAAAAGTGGGTGTTGTGATTACAATACCTCTGCCTACCCCTTCGGGGAATACAGGCGTGAGCATATGTATGTATTTATATAGCTTAAGGGCGCTAACATTTTATATCTTACTTATATTAGTCACATTCGCTTTTGGTTGTACGCATTGCAATTGTAGCTAAATAAATATATAAAAAAGTACTTTCTAAAAAATAAGTAATGTTTTTTGGATTTCTTATAAAGATTAATTACTAGAACGGAATTTATAGTATCGGGGGTTTCGTAAATAACGGACTGACATTTTAAGGGCTAGGCAACTTACGTCATCGTCATAAACCAAAAAGTAACACGGAAAGTAATTACTTTTGCAATAACGTTATAAGTCACTAAGCTCCAACATTGGTGTTACAATCAAACGTTGATTAGGCTAACTAAACATGCTCTAAGATGTTGCATTCCGATAATTTATTACCAGGATTTACATGTGCTTTAAGCAGTAGCTACGTTTAAATATTATATATTAAAACTAGATGTGCCCCGCGGCTTTACCCGCGTTGAGTTAATTTCATGGGTGACCCGCGGATACCAAATGTTTTTAAAATATAAGGTAGCCTAAGTTACTCGTACCTAGGCATCCGCGAGTGAAAGTCCCGTTCAAATCGGTCCAGCCGTTTTGGCGATTAGCTGGAACAAACAGACGGACAGACAGAGGTTTTGTTTTTAAACTTGTTTTCTTTGTCAGTGCCGTATACGTGTATTAAGTCGAAAGGTGTAATTTTGGAATTACAAACAGACACTTTTTATTTCTCTGTATAGATGTATATAAGTAAGATTTATATCAAAAGCTAAATACTGTATAACCTTTTCGAGACGTTTGGATCTAATTAGATTCTTAACAAGAAATTCTATTGAAGTTATGAAGATCCCATATAATTTATTCATACGAGCTTATAATATTTCTTAGAGGTCTGGGTTTCATTTCAAGAAATGATCAAAGTTCAGAAACATCCATTAGGCAGAGGAGTCGACAAACTGACGACCTTCTGAGATTCACCCGATAATATTTATTTGGACAAAATTTTGTCAACAAGACTATTATATCAAACCCCTAATATATACAGATAAATAAAATTGAAGTGTCCAAATAAGCTATTCACTAAATGAATATGAAAGTATATAAGGTACTGACTTAAAAAAACTAACGTCTGTTTCTTGCGGAATCTGTTTGTTGCGGAAAATCTAAAATGGCTGGACTAATTTCAACGGGACTTTCACTGACAGGTAGGCAATGTTACAAGGAGGCTGCTTTTATTTAAAAAAAAAACATTAGGATCATGCGGGTCACCCATGAAAGTAAAAGAAAAAATTACTGAACCAGAATAATTAAAAAAATATGAATTATGTAAAAGGTGAAGATACGACCCGCGATAAATAAACAAGAAAATATTCGACATGATAACAGTAAGGAAGGAAGGAAGAATACGGAAGCATAACAATTGTATGTAGGTACTGTGACGCCTACACAGTCAATTCCTTATACATAATATCGTGTCGCTTATCAGCATTGAGGAAAATAGATCATTATAAGCCCTATCATCAGAATCTCAAAGCTGCTTATTCCTTGAGAAGTTGAAGAAACGAAAATGTTAAAACGATTTATATAGAACAACGATAAAATAAAATAAACGCATGTACTTAGCAGATTAAGGAAAGCCTCTGGCCTTTGTTCGTGGCGTTTGAATTAGCAATTAAGTAGCCTCTATCTCATTACTGAACTACACTTATTTAAATTACATACGCTGTCCTTTTCTGTTCCTTTGTAATGGCTTAGAGTATAGTTTATTGTTCGGTCTTATGTTATTTTCTTTTAACGTCATTTAACTTCTTGTTTCTTATTAAGTCAGTAGAAATAAGAGTCTATTAAAATGTACTTAAAGTTTCTTTTTGTTAAGACGAATCTGCTGTACAAGACAAGCCATTATAAGACGTTATGAACAACAACTGTACCCCTATCACGGGTTTGCCACCGTTTTCGTAATCTATACTCGCTAGCGTCTCCGCCGAATATTAGTATGAGAAATTGTGCAGCGCCTCCCAGCGGTGACGTGAAAAATAAATAGCATAAAAAAGCTGATACAAATATTGTGAGTGACACTAGCGAGTATAGTTTACGAAAACGGTGGCAAACTCGTGATAGGGGTACTGAAAGGCATCAATTACGTTTGCGTGCAGACCAGACGACAAGCGTATCGATCAGTGATCAACTTACTACAATAACTAGGCAGTTACGTAAGAGTATCGCCATTTTGCCAATATCTAAAATATCCTACATTGTTTGGCATTAGAAAGTAAGTGTATTCCACACGTTAGGCACGTTATTGAAAGAGAGCCAAATGTTTAGTTGAAATCAATCATTTTCATTGGTATCAACAAAAAAATCTTGTAGGTACATAAATAGCGTTGAAACTTTCAAATTTAAATTACCATGGAATTGATTTCCCTGGCCGATATGTCCTTGAAATTTAGAAAAGGCCATTGTATAACAATTCTCGGGAACATTTTAATCATACGCAGACGTGTCTCGGGCAGAGAGCCAGTAAATAGTTTACGTTTTTTATTATTCTGGTTAATTTCACCTTTTTACCTCAAGTGGTGGCGCGTGGGTAGCAATGATAATTAGTAAAATATTCCGAGAGCGCTGCAAAATTGCTAGAATTCTTGTTAAGGTTAAAACGAGGAGCCCTGCTTAAGTGTCCATCTAAATACAGCGACAGTACAGTTTTTAATTAGAAACCTTATCTGAGGTGGCGGAATGTTCCCCAAGGCCAACATGCCCTCATTTGTTCCTATTGGCGAAATGAAAAATAAACAAGTCACTCCCTAAACCACTCCGTAATATCTACCATTGACCTTCGTGCGTCCATAATTTACGAGCTATTCTGTTTTTATACCTTACAGAAGTGTTATTAAATTATTTTGTTGTTCATGTACCGAAATAATAAAATGTTATCAATCAGGTATGGATCTGTACAAGAAATAGCTACACAATAATTACTAGGTACATACATACGAGTAAAAGTAATTCTAGTGAATTATTATTTGTGGATTATATTAATAAATACACGAAATGTAATCTTCAGAAATTCCGTAAAACTTCCTTTACTTTAATAATATAATAAATGTCTAACGAGTACTACCGCGTACGTCTAGAAATTGTTTGGTATTTGTGGCTGTTAATCTACTTAATAACTTCACTCAATTTCTTACAACTGAAGAGAAGTCCAATACATGACATGTTATGTGATCTTATTTGAAGATTTTCAATCAAAGCTCGTGTTGGGCCTTCTATTTAGCTGTAAGTCCCGAATTAACAAAATAAAATCAGTCAAACCATTTTTGAGATTAGCTTAACAAAGATAAAAAAACTTTTCATCATACACATATCACACAGACAAAGCCTTTATCTCTAATGCTGGATCCTGGACATTAAACCGTAAAGGTTCAGTCAATAATGAGAGTTCATCACTTTCCGGTAGATTGGACAAAGCCTTTGTCAGTTCATCGACCCTCCAGGGACTGTTTGCGTCAGCGACCAATTAAATGAGGGTGTACATCCTCATTGTTAATTCACGTGGGTTTCTATAGGATCAAGGTAATTTACCGGTTCATTTCAAACATCCCGTAGGATTGATGACCACTGAATAGCTTGACCATTCAACTACAATGTTTGGGTTCCGAACTCTATTCCCAATAGGGACTTCTATATGCGATGAACAACACCTTGATTATGTAATGTGCTCCAATCAAGTTTGAATTCATCATAACAGAGATAATATTTGATCCAAGGGCCAAGCTACAGAGCATGATAATTATCCAGCACAGGTTAATCGAATAATTACATCAAGCCAATTTGGCAAAAACAGAGAAACAAAAGCTTCCAAATAAATAAGAATTTCAACATTTTTTCAAGCAACTTAAGAAATTTATTATTTTATTTTTATTTAGAGCCCGATGTGTCCCACTGCTGAGCAAAGGCCTCCCTTCCCTCTTTCCAACACTTACGATCCAGGGCTATCTCCGGCCAGTTTTTGTGGTAAGCGGCGAGTTCGTCCTGCCATCTTTTTCTCGGCCTGCCACGTCTGCGCGTCGCATTGGGAGGGGTCCATCTTGTGGTTTGTTTAGCCCACAGTTCGTCTGACATGCGACACACGTGCCCAGCCCAGTCCCATTTTAGTTTAGCAGCTTGATGACCAACATCGGAGATTTGTGTTTTGGAACGTAGTGTACTATTTCGAATGCGGTCTGTTAATCTGACTCCCATTATACTACGTTCCATGGCTCGCTGGCAGACCCTTAGTCTGGATTTTTGATAGTCTGTCAAAGACCAAGTCTGAGCACCGTAGGTGAGGATTGGGAGAATGCATATGTCCATCAGTCTCTTTTTTAATGTTAAAGGGAGTTTTCCTTTCAAGAGGTCTTTCATAGCCCAATAACTCTTCCAGGCGTTTTCTGTTCGACGTGTGATTTCTCTTTCTTGTCTTGCCTGGAAAGAGACTATTTGACCGAGATAGATGTAATCTTGAACATATGCGATCTCCCCACCGTCCACCTTTATTTTGTACTTTGTACTGTTTGTCATGACTTTTGTCTTTGACATATTCATCTTTAGGCCAGCTTCAAGGCAACTTAAGAAAGCAAAACAAAAAAGTATACCCCTATGGCTTGCTGCAGCGTGTTGCTTTGTTAGTAAACAAGTACTTTAGTAAATATTCTGGAGTACTAAGCTTATCTAGAATCACGATTATGAGATAAGCAACATTGTTGATGATACTAACAATAATCGTAAGCAATGTTATATAGACATTCGAGAACAACATTAGATAAGCTATGGTCGAAATAGACAGTCACTGAAGCACGAGAGCTTGATGGTAAGCAGTTATGTTGTGTTCAATCGTTTTCAACACAAGGAACATTTTCCCTAGGGTATAAATCATTATGCGACCCAAATTCTTACCCAATTTTGTTGATAGCATTTACGGATTTCGTAATAAATTATATTCTATCGGTATCCCACAAGGTATTAACCTTGGTCCAATTATATTTAATAGTCATATTCAGGTTAACAGGCAAATTTCTTGAGATACAGTTTATTTTGACATGACATTAACAAATCATGACAGGGTTACACATTAACAGAATAGTACGAAATAATTACGAGCTTGTGCTATTATTTAGCATTAATTAACGCGCGTCAGCGAAGAAAACTTCAAATTCAACGAACCAGTAGAATTGGCTTGTTTTGTTTCTAAATACTTGAACTATCAAATCCTTTTACAAATATTTATTGTCTAATTTATGATAATATAGTTGCTTATCAAATTTTGTGACATTTTTATTATTAAGTAAAGTTACTACTTTATTCGATTTCCTCGTAAGTTTAAATTATAAGTTCGAAGTTCAGTCTAAAATTACCCATACCCTTGACATTGCGTTGCCTTGAATGAATGCTAAGTAGCAGAAAATATTATATAATTTTCTAATTTTACAAACAGCATGCCATCAATGCTTTTAAAATTGTAGAATTTGAATGCGTACGCAGATTTTTATCAATTTAATTATGGTTAGCTAATGTTACGAAATGTATTTTGGAACTTAATAGAATTTTACTGAATTATGGACATTCTGTCACTTTGTCTCGAGAAAAGGGGAATAAGTTAAATTCAGTTAGTGACAATAAATTTAGTGTCTCGGACTGACAGGCACGAAGGAAGGACATAGAAAGTAATGACGACGCATCAGTCTTTTCTCATCATTTAGTTTTGTTGATGAACTCAACTAGGTACTGACTGTTTTAAATAAACTATACATAAGCTGACACTTTGAAAATGTATATATTCAAGAAAATAAGTATTTTGACAGACGTTTCACATTATTATATCACGATCAGAGATCACAAATTACTTTATTCTTAAATAATGCTTAATGCTCGTATTTTAGACCCAGACATAGTTACGAACACAATAAGGAAATTAACAATTCGATGTTGTATCACATTACAAGCACAGAAACCGGTTTCCCAGCAGGTAGTGCATGACGAGTCCAATAAATGTCAACATTACACAATATCCTACTTTATACTTTATAGCCTCCTATTATTTTGGTAATCAAAATGTCTATTATCAACCGAATTAACTACTAGAGTTACTACAAATGCAGTGATATTGTTTTTTTTAAATAGATGTCACTAGTGTGCCGAAATTGAGGCGTTTAACTTGTCAGAACTCTACCGTCCTCAGTTACGCGAATATAAAATGTTTGTATGACTTTTTGCAAGTGACGTACGGAAAATTTTTTCATTTGCTTTTTGGGCGGACATTTTGATACACAATCCTTACTGACATCGGAACATGTTCAAAGTTTAAGCAGAACGTATTAAGAACATCTGAAGTTTGACGTTATACGCGCTGCTTAAACGATCATAGTTGGAACCCTGAAGTTATAGCTAAAACAACCTTTGACTTATAAGTAGTAACTGGGAGAGAAGTAGAAACTGGGGCTCGCAATGAATAGTATATTCGGCAGTATACAGAACACCGAATATTCGGCGAGCCTCCTGACCAAATAGCCGAATATTAGGCAAAACTATTCGGCTGGATTTTTGCGCCAAAATTTGTACAGAAGGGATTGTTTCGCGCTCGTTTGTTCTAATGTCTATAGAAGATGATTTTATACATAAATTATTATGAAAGAAATGAAAATATTACCCTTCTACATTTTTATAATTACTATAATTGAAATACTTAGAATCCTTAACTTTTCTAAAGCAGAAAATGATTATGTTCCTGTGTTTTTTCCAATTACTACATAAATGGTTATAAGAGAAATACGTAATGAATCGGTATTTCTTTTCATTTTAGCAATTTTCTTCCTATAACAAAATATATTAATAAGTATTCGGTATTACGTCGATATCTTCTCTGTCTCTATATCTTCGACTAAAATGACTCATATAATACTGATCGAATTTCACTTGGAAGGTCGTTTAACCATGTAATATTCGGCTTTCCGAATATAATAAAAGCGGCCGAATACCGAGTCGTAACCGAATATTCGTTGCAAGCCTTGTAGAAACTGTTTTCCCCCTTACTCCCCAATAACTGCTTCACATTACGAGTCGCTTTATCTCAAATAGGTATTCTCTAATTTGATAATAGGTCATTGACGTGTTGCAGATAATTTAATGAAGTAACATACATATGATACGTTTTTTGTGCTATCTATGTGATAAGATACAACCCGATTAAATCGGATACCTATTGTATTGCTTGTTTGTTGATATCAGTTTAGTCTATGTCTGGCTTCTAAAAGCGAACCACGCTAATCGTTTGTGAGGATGTTGAATTTAGGCGCAACTTGGTTACAGGTTAGTCATTATTTATTTATATTGAATACAAGGTAACAGCGCTGGGCCAAATATTTTTTACTAGCGGCGCCTTGTTCCCATTCCCGGGGGAGTACGGGGATAAAATAAAGCCCATGATACTCGCTGATGATGTAGCTATGCATTGCTGAAAGAATTTGTCAAATCGGTCAAGTAGTTTCGGAGCCTTCTTTATAATATTATTACAGAAAAATGTAGAAAATTTTAAAGTAAATAAATTATAAATATACTAATCAAATAATTATTTAACAAACTATTATTTAAAGGTGATCATGGAAGAATATGGAGAAGTCTTAGGTTATTAATAATAATAAAACTACTCTCACAAAACAATACAATCTATCCTGCGATCCTGGCTATCCACAGGATCATCACTTGTTTCATACTTTTGAGAATGTGAATTTTCAATAATCGGGTTTTAATTTTTAAACTATCGCAGATCTCGATAAGCAGGTAATGATATTAATAATATATTATCGGTCATTATACTTATATTTAGGACAAAGAACAAACCAAATAATGCATAAACGTATAAAAAAATTTATTAATTCGAATTCGCTAAAATTCATAGTATTCAAACCTTTACAAGTCATCAAATCAAATGATTATTGTATTGAATATGCACATAATTATGTAAAGCTTCTCGTGACAAGCGGGCTGGGGCTTTTCTCGCTCAGAGAATCAGCATTGCTATTCAACGTGGCATTGCTGCCAGCCTTCTTGGCACGATCCCGAGAGACACCGATTTGGGCCAAGTTTTCTACTTGTAATTAGTTTTTAGTTACCTATTTATTATTAATATAATAAATAATAAAAGTGTCTGATTATGTAAAATTAATTGAACGCAACTTACATTTCTGGTCTGTTTGATATAATATATAAATAACTATTGGTGCCGGAATTAACATCTATATTTTGTTTTAACACTGTGAAGTGATGATGTGAGTACATTTTTATTGCATTAAAATTTTTGTTGATCACTACCATCGTTAAAAAATATGTAGATTCTCCTTTTCATACAAGTAGGTCAACGCATTGTAAGTCTTCTGTATTTATTACATACATACATATGCTCACGCCTGTATTCCCCGAAGGGGTAGGCAGAGGTGTTGTAATCACAACACCCACTTTTCACCGAAGATGATTAAGTGCCAACGTGACAGATGGTGAGTCCATCGCCGTCTCAGACACTTTACGTACGTCTTTGAATTACTTCTCAGAAATATGCAGGTTTCCTCACGACGTTATCGTATTCTCCTTCATTATTCATTGAAGTATCCGATACGGAATTGCTTAAATAAATAACGCGCATTCAGAGCTTAAACTCGTCGACTTTAGCTCTTACCCTGCTGGATATAAAGGCTGTTTCATAAACATTGTTTATAGTATTATACAACGACCTTCCGCAAATAGCACTGGTGTTCTGTATAGTTTCATTTACAATATTGAATTTTTTATCCGTAATCTTGAAGAAAGGTGTTTTAGTATTCGATGTAATAGGTTCAAGAGCTTATTGCCTTGTCCGAGCCTTTCCAATTTGTGTCACTATAATGTTCGCCGTTTACTTGATTAAAATATAAATAGAGCCATGGTGGCCTCGGGGTTTGAACAGTCGCCTGCTACGCAAGCGACGCAAGTTCAAATCCCAGCGGGGTCTGTACCAATGAGTTTTTCTAAAAAACTTATGTACAGTGATTTCGTACCACGTGCTTTTCGATGAAGGAAAACATCGTGAGGAAACCTGCATATTTCTGAGAAGTAATTCAAAGACGTATGTATAGTGCCTGAGACGGCGATAGACTCACCATCTGTCACATTGGCACTTAATCAAATTCGGTGGAAAGTGGGTGTTGTGATAACAACACCTCTGCCTACCCCTTTGGGGAATACAGGCGTGAGCATATGTATGTAAATATAAATAAACTGACTCGTATTATAAATAGGCCTGTTTAAGAAATGTCTTACTGTGAAACACATGGCTTTCCTGCTTAATCAATTTAAAAATTATTTGCAAGTCGAACGTAACAAATAGACTAGGATATTTTAGTACGAATCAATGCATGGACAATTCAACTGTCTCATGTCAAGCAAGGATATGCCGTGTCCATAAAATACGATGGTAACAATGACATTTCCTGTTGTCACACCAGCTCTACGGTAAATATTGTGGTGTAAATTTACATACGCCTGAGCTGACTAACAACGACTTATGTGAGCAACGCAAACTGTCACAAACACCGTGAAATCTGGGTGTTGTTACACCAGTACAAAGCGTTTGTCTTCTTTCATAATGTAAATCATGATAATGAAGATATGATTTACTCATTACCTTATTTACTGAACTACAAGCTAAGATTATTATCATGTTTGTCACCTTTATGTGAATCTCAGATAAATGTATGAGTAAACAGTGTCTGATTGAAGTGTGAACGCCCTTTAATGCAGAGTTGACCGAACAACCAATCATCTGTTCTGTTCGGTTAATGACCCTTTGACCCAAATATCCAGCATTTCCTTGCAATATGCTGCGTCACGAGAACTAAACGATTTGATTGGAGCTGGAGTTAGAATGATTTTGTATTAAAATTTAATCTACCTACCTAACATTTTCCTACATAAAATAATAATCAAATAATTTATCTACCTACCAGTGGTAAGGTTTTATGGACTTTATACTTACTCCCGCCAGTCTTAACTAGGATCCTTGGTCGTAATGTTTACGAGATCTATAAAACCTAATGAAGTTCTTCTTATGACCTGCAGGATTTTGAAGATAGCGGTAAAGCTTTAGGATTCTCTGAAGTTATTTGAGCTGGATTACATTCGACCCTTGCCAATATTATTTTTGCAGTAAACCATTCTCCATTTTTGCAATAACCAGGGATAACATGCTGAACCAAAGACCAAACACGTTATTCTCTAAGGTTTAATGATACATATAAAAAGATAAATTTTCTATTTTTGAAACCGACGCTCGTCGTCGAGCTAACGCTAAAAAACCTTACAAAATAATTAGGCAGTTCCTACGATATATACGAAGCTTTGGCTCTATTTATATGAAGTTTAATGTCCTCGGGGTTGGAGCAGTCGCCTGCTAGTCAAGCGACGTAAGTTCGAATCCCAGCTGCATGCGCCAATGAATATTTCTAAAAACTTAAGGATAATAATTTCGTGCTTTACGGAAAGGAAAACATCGTGAGGAAACCTGCATATGTTATATCATATAGCTAGGGTGGCAATCATCCTCTGTGAAAAGTGGTTGCGGTTTTACAACACCTCTGCTTACCTCTTCGGAGACGCATTTGGGATGGCGTGAACATATTTTTATTTATATTTTGTTTGTTGACAGGGCAGCGTCCATAATTGTAATGGTGCGATGACACCCGGGCCAACGATGGAGTCGAAAGGCACCCAGATTCAGCTGCCGCTGATGAACCGCGGAAGCCGTGGGGAGCTCAACGATAGGGTCACCTTCTCCCAATGCAAGTCAGAACAGCTCAATAATGGACAGTTTGTTGGGTAAGTTGTATTTTATTATTTTTCCATCCTGTATACTCCAAATCCCATGGGGGTTCCTCCTCGTTGCTTTTACATGGGGGGCGTGCTATCGCGTTTGCAAGCTTGCGTTGTCCCCCCTTAACAGACCTAGTTCCAAACTTAAGCGGAGCTAACCTAAAAGGAATGACATTAAATACACTGTACACGAAAAAAGAGATAGAGAAATAAATAACCATCTAAGGTACAAATATTTGACCTGATTACTTAGCTAGGTAGCTGCTCGTTAGTCTTGTCCCTTGATTATTAATTACCGAAAATAAAAATGAATGACTCTATGAGATTTCTATTTGAATGACACAACTCTCGCTGTAAAATGTTCAGTGGACGACGCTGTGTCTGTCTGGAATCCTATCGATTTATCTAACCAACAAGTTTAAGCCGACACGACGTTTTAGTATGTAGACTTCGTATTTGTAATACATACGTATGGTCTTATTAAAATACAGGGTATTGCATAAGTCGCACGTGCCAGTAACAACGTGTTACTATCATCCTCTGTACACATGCTTACAATTTGGCTCAACCCCAAATTAGCGTCCGGGCCATAATACTTTAGATAGGGAATAATTGGAATATGTAGGTAGACAACAATAAATAAGACTTGATGTGGTATAGACTCGGTCGGAATCGATATGACTAAAATAGCCGCTGGTACAAATAGTTATCTAGATGGACTAGAAAAGACATGAATACATTAGCTGGCTTTACAGGGTTTGGTACGATATATACATATACATATATACATATGCTCACGCCTGTATTCCCACTTTTCACCGAATTTTGTGATTAAGTGCCAACGTGACAGATGGTGAGTCTATCGCCGCCTCAGGCACTATACATACGTCTTTGAATTACTTCTCAGAAATATGCAGGTTTCCTCACGATGTTTTCCATCACCGTAAAGCACGTGGTGTGAAATCACTGTACATAAGTTTTTTAGAAAAACTCATTGGTACAGGCCCCGCTGGGATTCGAACTTGCGTCGCTTGCGTAGCTGGCGACTGCTCAAACCCCGAGGCCACCACGGCTCTTATATACCTGTATAGTAAAACTGAGCCTCTGCGTTTTACACAGAGGCTGACAATTAACAAATGGAAATGGTTATTTGTTTAATTTGAATCTTTGCCATACTGTAACAGCGTAAAGTTTTGTGATGCTTAGTAATATATTATTTTGTTCATATTCAAGCATTAGAACTATGTCTATGGGCTCATATTCTTTGATATTTAATATTAGCTGTGTTCTGCGGTTTCACCCGCGTAGAATTATTTTACGGCTATCCAGCGGAAATCTTATGATTTTATTTTGTATATGCAGCCTAAGTTACTCCTTGTAACATTAGCTATCTGCTATTGAAAGTCGCGTTAAAATCGGTGCAGCCGTTTCAGAGATTACCCGGAACAAACAGACATAAAAAATTCAAATCAGTTTTTTTTATTTCAGTACCGTATATACTTTCATATGCATCGTCAAAAGGTGTAATTTTAGAATTACAAACAAACACATCAATTTTATTTATCTGTATAGATGGTAATGGTAAAAAATTTAAACCATAATTTTGAAAAGTATAATTGCGAAATGTATATTCGGGTTCTTCTTTACAGAAGCAATCTTCAGGGGCCCTACATTGACCTCTTATTGTCATGATACTCTTATTATGAGACAGATGTGTTTGACGTGTATAAATCTGTCACAGTCACACAGCTGAGCTATCATTGCAATAAGAGCTCATAGTCGAACCGTGGCGCGTGGTATCATTGTCATGGACAATTTGATATTACTTTGTTCAAAGTCTGGTCAAGTATGGATTGATTTTTTAAAACTAAAACTAAGTTACACTTTCAAATTCCGCCGGCAGTCTGGGGAGCCAAATCTCTTGAAAGCCTAAGTTAAACAAACTTCAGACAAGCAAAAGAAAATTGGTGAAAATTATTTAGTTTTCCTAATGAACGCCAAATAAACTCTCGAGTTCAATCACAGGATTATTTCGACTAACTGAATTAATTATTTAAGCGAAGTCTTGTCTTAATTGTAATTTTCCTTATAATTGATACTTGGAATAACACTAATTTATTTTCTGTGAGCACTGGGTGGAACAACAGCGCGAAAAGTTAAGAAATTTATAGTGGCCATTCACTTGACTCTTGTTAAATGGAATAAAGGGTGTACGTAGATTTTGTTAACGTGTATATATTGATACTAGCTGTGCCCCGCAGTTTCACCCGCGTAGACTTAATTTTATGGATTACCCGCGGAACCCTTATTTTTTTATTATAGTAGCCTAAGGTACTCCTTGTATCACTAGCTATCTCCCAGTGAAAGTCCCGTCAAAATCGGTCCAACGCTTTCGGAGATTAGCTGGACAAAGACAGACAGACAGAAAAAAATTAAAAATTTGTTTTTTATGTGTTTTCATATGCATAGTGAAAAGGTATAATTTTGGAATTACAAACAGACACTAAATGTCTGGCTGTTATGGCATCTATCTAGTTCATTTCTGGTAATGAAAGGCTTAGATATCTATGGGTAATTTACGAGGTTTCGGATATTTAGACAGTTAGACATTTGATATAATACATAAGTTCAAGGCACAAGCTGTGCGTGCTCTTTTAGCCGTAAAGATTGCAATCTGAACTCTGAGGCTTCATGTTTTAAGTACACTTTCGTATATTGATTTTGTAAGCTCACGTTACTAAGTTCTATATTAGACGGTTTTATTGGGTTCCGTGTTCATGCTGGCCCTTGGAATGAATTAGGTATTCATGAAAGTACAGCTGGCATTGAATTCTCCAGGATTATACGGCTCATGCCAATATTGCGTATACTCTACCCTACCTAAGTTTATATTATTTTATACCAGTATTGCAGCAATCTTCTTTCTGGAACTAATATCATTTTGGTCTGTACGAAACAGTGGCGGCCTTGGAGTTTGATCAGGGCAATGAGTTTTTGTAAAAAAAACTTATGTTTAGCATTTTCCTACATATGCTCACGCCTGTATTCCTTGAAGGGGTACGCATAGGTGTTGTAATCACAACACCCACTTTTCACCGAAGATGATTAAGTGCCAATGTGACAGATGGTGAGTCCATCGCCGTCCCAGACACTTTACAAACGTCATTGAATTACTTCTCAGAAATATGCAGGTTTCCTCACGATGTTTTCCTTCACCGAAAAACACGTGGTGTGAAATCACTGTACATAAGTTTTTTAGAAAAACCCATTGGTACATGCCCCGCTGGGATTCGAACTTGCGTCGCTTGCGTATCAGGCGACTGCTCAAACCTCAAGGCCACCACGGCTCTCTGAGAAGTATGACGTATTTACATAGCTTGGGTACTACTTTCAGACTTCCCCTTATAAACTCATTCCTTACCTCGGCCAATCTCGTCTTACAACTATAATACAATATGTATTTGGAACGATATTTTCGGATCGACCATTAATTATAATATTGCAAGTTTTTGTTCTGAAATTAAGGCCACAGTGTAAATGGGACTAACTTTTCGGGACACAACGTTAAACACCCGATGACACTGATCGCTGCTCTATCAATATGTCCCGCTAACCTCATTATTGTGTTCATTTTAACGTACAAGAAAGAAGTAGGTATTTGATTATCAGAAACCATTTTTTTTACATTATATTATTCGATATCTAGCAGAAATCTAGACCAATATTGATACTACATGATATGAACTAATTGCTAAAAGAAAAACGTTTGTAAGTAGTCAATACACAAATACAAATTCGGATATCATGTATTTACTATGGTATGAATAAGACTGCTTTTATTAACTTGGTGTCGTATCATGAACACCAACATTTCCCATAACGTAGGGTTTATAGCTTTAAGGTATATATTTTAAACCCCATTGGCGCCACAATTTTGTATAGAGAATCTCAGGCAGAGACCTCCGTTTGGTCAATGCTGTTAACTTGTATTAAATGAAAATGAATAAATATAACGCCTAACGCTATGGGACACAGGCGTGAGCATTCGTATGTATGTACGTATCTCTCTCGTCGCGAAGATTTATGAGTTTCGACTCTCTCGACAATATGACGTCACATCACACACGCCACCGCCTACGTAGGTAGGTGCGTATGGCTTTCACAAATCTGAATTAGGTAAGAAAGAAGCCGTGGTGGCCTTTTCGTTAGAGTAGTCGCCTGCTACGCAAGCGACGCAAGTGAATCCCAGCAAGGCCAATGTACCAATGAGTTTTTCTAAAAAAACTTATAGTTATATAACAATACAGTTTTATAACACCACGTGCTTTACGGTGAAGAAAAACATCGTGAGGAAACCTGCATATGTCTGAGAAGTAATTCAAAGACGTATGTATAGTGCCTGAGACGGCGATGGACTCCCCTCTGTCTGCCAACGTGACAGAGGGTAGTCATATTGAGGGTTAGTCAATTTGATCATATTCTGTGAAATGAGGGTGTTGTTACACCTCTGCTTACCCCTTCGGGTACCCTTCTGGGATGGCGTGAGCATATTTATTGGATGAGGTACTTAGTATATTATTATGGCTGCCTGATGCTTTGTTGCCAATATTCCCGATGACTATATTCAAACACGCATTGTTTTATTAATAAGTCAATTTTATAGTAAAGGATTGTTTTTTGTATGGAGAGGTATAACTTCCTACACTCCCCGCTTCCCATACAAAATGAGGAAATACACAGGCGATAACGTCAACGTGATTTTTTTTAACTATACTTGGGGCACTGTTTATATCCCGTTCGAAATAGGGTTGTTCTATCATTTCCAACGGGGAATCCCATCGTAAACAAAATGAATAATCGAATCTATATTTATAGAGTAACGAAACGCCCCGCCCGGCCCGGGCATATGGCTTTAGTTTATAGTACGGCGAGTTTGTTTCCCCTTTTACACACACCATTAATTTGATGATGTCATTATTTGCTACGGTAATTTCGACCTTGTGTAGTACTTTCTGGGTTATTTTCATTACAGTGACGTATTTGTAGTGCAAACCAGCTGTGCCTCGCGGTTTCACCCGAATAGACTTTATTTCACGGAACCCTATTTGCTTTAAAAAAAATATATACATACATACATACATATGCTCACGCCTGTATTCCATGGGGGTAGGCAGAGACCACCGTTTGCCACATGCTACGATCCTTACATACTTCTTTCGCTTCATCCACATTCATGCATCTCTTCATACACTTTCTTCCGTTAAGAGTGCACCGAGTTTGACCTTTCTGAAAAATACTATTTATTTGGTCATAGTAGTTCTTCCTTGGACGCCCTCTACCGACACTTCCGGCCACATTGGCTCTTTAAATTTCTTTCGTTAATCGCCTTTCACTCATCCTTTCGATATGTCCAAACCATCTCAACATAGTTTTTTCAATTCTGGTCACCACATCATTCTTACACTTACAACTGTCTCTTATCACACTATTTTTGACAAAAGAATTCTATGTTATATCAGCTTACTGCAAGTATGAAAGGAAACGGTATTTACGCTGCTGGTTCCATAATTATATGTATACTGTCATAATATGCATTTAGTGAAAAGCTGTTAATTTTGAGATTACAAACTGACACTTCCATATTATTTATCTGTATAGACTGTATAGATTACCTATAATACAGGTTATAATTAATGAAATACATATTTAATTTCTAATTCCTGCCACGTTGGTTGAGAGTGCAAGCTGCGGAACGGAGGTCCTGGGCTCGATCCCCGGGTCGTGCAGTGAGAACACAGAGTCTTGATTAGGGTCCGGTTAGTTATAATAGGTTCGTTTTCTATTTAATATATGGGTGGGACTTTAAACATAACTGGCCAAATGTGTGTAAAATAGCAGAATAGTCCCTTAAAATACTATCCCTGACCATTAAAATATTTGTACGCCTACCTCTTCGGGAATACAGACGTGAGGCTTATTTCCAGACATCCCTGATTTTATTACCACCACCTCCACAGCTTTTGTTTTGGTGTACAAATTAATTTCAAAACATCAAGAAATTTATTTCCCGTGGAGGTCGGGAACTAATGTAAGAAAGTTTATTTTTCAAAATCCCACAGATTTTAAATTCTGTGCATATCTGGGAATAAGCGTTATTTTATGTAATGTATTAAAATTCTAAGCCGTATTGGTCTCGTCATACTAGCATAAAAACCTTGTACCCTTTAGGTCAGCTACCTAGCTAGTTACCTAATTAGTTATCAAACACGAATCTAAAAACTACAATACCACAGCATCACGAAATACCAGTTGTAGCATGAATTCAACCCATCAGAGTCATTCATACGTCAAAAGTAGAATTACTCTTTGACATTTGCGGTCCAAAGGCCTTGGAGAGACTGTTCTGTTAGTTGTGACGTAGTTCGACCCATATTAATATTATCTGTGAACCGTCAGTTTATTTCCGTCAACAGTTGCAATCAATTTGGAATTATTTATACTAATTCACCTAATTTGTTTTACGAAATTTTTTGGGGTATTCCCACTCAGTCTGTAGCACCTGTCTGTTACCATCATTGGCACCACTCCAACATGATCTGACCTTGCCAAATTACTGGCATTCAGATTTCAGATATGACATAAATACCATTTTTGTAATACGTACTCTGAAAATTACACAAACACCAAAAAACCTAATTACCTAATTCGAATATAATTTAGTCTTCTGAATGACCCATACCTCCTTATTGCGAAACATTCGACTGAGATACTCCTTGGTCTAAAAGTAGCTCCATCTCTTTCTGTTATACGGATTTAAAATGGAGATTTACATAGTTTGAGTCCGAATTTGGTCTAGTATTTGCTTAAGCCATGTTTTATAATAAGAGGGAGCGGCTAGTGTCTATTGTCTAGTCAATCAACCCGAGTTAACGTTAAAAAATTACGTTCAATGAGTTTTCCAAGTGTTCCTTATGTTGAATATATTTGTTTTAATTATCTCATGCTGACTTCAGAATTCAATGTCTTGAAACGCCCAAAAGACATTGCCTTTACCTTTTTATTAAATATGACTCTTTCTGCTCCTTTCAGAGGCTCTCAAGTCAACCTATGCAACGGCGGCGCCGGAGCCCTCATGCCGAAGGTACCCAATGGACACGGGGACAACCACAAGCCCGTGACCTCTCTCTCACATCTTACAAAGCGACAAGAAGTTAACATAAAGTTCAAAGACCTGTCATACGCAGTCAGTGAGGGAAGAAGGAGAGGGTACAAAGCGTTACTCAAGGCTGTGGAGGGAGAATTTAAATCCGGGGAGTTGAGTGCCATTATGGGCCCGTCTGGAGCTGGCAAGAGCACCCTTATGAACATCCTGGCTGGATACAAGTGAGTAGAATAATTTAACATTTAACTACTTAGAGTTCTAATGTGGATGGGCTCTTTACCGAAGAAGAGTGGGAGGCTTAAGAAACGATGGAAGGATTGTGGCTAGAACGAGAGTGAATACAGATATGACGCCTGATAGAGACAAATAACATGCGATAAACGAAGATGATGATGATGGTTTGCTGCGGAGGCTAAGAAGATGGTGATAACAGTGAATAGTAAAATTCGAGTGGAATGACTCTTAGCCTCCTCATAAGGGAGTTGATTGGTTTGATATTTAGTATTGAATACTATAAAAAAAATATTCTTAAATAGATACAACCTTGCTTATATTTCGCCAAATATATCTTAGTAATTCTTTATAAAAAACTAACAAAATTACTTTTTCTTTAATTTCCAGAACGTCTAACGTCACGGGTAAAATACTGATCAACGGAAAGGAGAGGAATCGACGCAGCTTCCGCAAACTGTCCTGCTACATCATGCAAGATGACTGTCTCCTTCCTCACCTGACACTCAGAGAAGCCATGCACGTGTCGGCCAACCTCAAACTGGGCAAGGACATGTCTGTCTCGGACAAGAAGAAAATCATCAATGACATATTAACTATGCTCACACTGGAAGAATCAGGAAACACGCGGACGTCAAACTTATCTGGAGGACAGAAGAAGCGTCTATCGATAGCTTTAGAGTTAGTCAACAACCCGCCTGTGATGTTTTTCGACGAGCCTACTTCTGGATTGGATAGCTCCTCATGCTTCCAGTGCATCAACATTCTAAAGTCACTTGCAGAAGGAGGGAGGACTATCATATGCACTATACACCAGCCGTCCGCTAGATTGTTCGAGAAGTTTGACTTCTTGTATACGTTGGTCGAGGGTCAGTGCATATACAAGGGGCCGGTGACAGGATTGGTGCCGTTCCTGTCCTCAATGGGCTTACACTGTCCCAGTTACCACAACCCTGCTGATTACAGTAAGAATCTCAAATTTAATTTTTTGCTGATGTCGTTTGAATAGGCGCGTGTTTAGCACAAAACATATTCGACCCCATTACCTCAATTCCACTTACCACGTGTGAAATAAATCTCTTTGTTGTGTTCGGATCAAAGTTCAACATCTAGTAATTACTCATAAAGTACGTCGAACTTCAACAAGTACCTTCATTGGGGAACAAGGGTATCCATTGTATAGACCGTGTAGTTATTATTCAGATGTCAATATTTAGTCTATCCGTCGGAACTCTGCACTACGTAATGAACTAACTGCATGGTTCGACTTGATATTTAAGTAAGTGCTTTATTAAAATCACGCCTGTATTCCCCGAAGGGGTAGGCAGAGGTGTTGTAATCACAACACCCACTTTTCACCGAAGATGATTAAGTGCCAACGTGACAGACGGTGAGTCCATCGCCGTCTCAGACACTTTACATACGTCATTGAATTACTTCCAGAAATATGCAGGTTTCCTCACGATGTTTTCCTTCACCGTAAAGCACGTGATGTGAAATCACTGTACATAAGTTTTTTAGAAAAACTCATTGTACAGACCCTGCTGAGATTCGAACTTGCGTCGCTTGCGTAGCAGGTGACTGTTCAAACCTCAAGGCCTCAAATCAGAAATATACTTGTTCGAATCTGATTTTAATAAACCTCACAGTCTGCAATGGAATTTGGCGATTGTGAATTCCATAAGCTGTTTTGTTGTTGTGTTGTAAGCGCTCAACTGACAGAACAGTTACTTTGTTTCAATATAGGTATGTTACACATACTTATGCCTTATGAATCACAATGTATCTAACGGCAGGATGCGACCAATTCTGACCTTCCAATATTTGAATCTGGAAATTATTTATTGATAAGAGAAGAGAAGAAGACAGATATTTTGATTCCATTGCGTAGCTCTTGGTACGGAACAGCGCGTATAAAGAACTTCTCAGCTTTGACTTTTAATTTTACTGTTAATATGAAACATCAAAGCTCAGAAGTTCGTATTAGGCTCTGCTGCCAGTGATGCCCCCCCAGGCCCCAGTGCCATATTGACTTAATCTACTAGGAATTTGAATTAAATTACTAACTTTGTAAAAAACACAAACTAACATAATTGCGGAAAATTATTATAAAAACATCAGTAACATTATTACACTACATACGTTAACCAAACCTTGTTTGGACCTTGGAAATCATAATTTTGACCGTGTCATGCTGGTAATGGAGGTTGATAATGGTAATGCACATACATCACACAGTAGCATGAGCATTCAAATTTACCTTTATTTATTTTTAAAGTAATGTCTACTTTTCGAATGGAATCTTAGAAAAATATTTGTTAAACACGAGGCATGGCGTGGCACCCCTTACCATAATGCTGTTTATAATCTTGTAGATGCGTGCGTCTGAATGTGTCATTAAGAACGATTTGTTCCTAGATTCCGTACTGCTTGTCGTAAGCTAATATTTATAGTGTATACTTCGGTGAACAACACCTTTTATTTGGCTCGTGTTAATGGTAAAGTTTGATTGCAGTGATGGAGGTAGCGACTGGTGAGCACGGCGACTGGGCGCACAGGCTCGTCAAGGAGATGTCCAGGGTCAGCGGCCGGGAGCACTCCGCCTCCTCTTCCACCTCATCCGTGCCACAGAACTTGAATTTCAACAATCGCTCCAAGCTCAATACTGATACCAAAATCATCGTAGGTAAGCATCACAAGCACACACGATCACCAAGAAAACAGTGACTACAGAACTACTGGTGACAATTGCGACAGCTTTATCTATACTTTTTATTTTTCTCGTAGTTTATTGTACTAGACATAAATTTTAATAAGAGTATTGATTTAGAAGTAATAGCTAAAATAATGTATACTTGTTTTTCTTAAGTGAAGGGAAGACATACCATTCGATTCTTTATCAACTCGATAAAGAATCGAATGGTCTGAAAATCTGTCGTAAGATCAAGAAAATCATCTATACTGATAAATAAAATTGATGTGTCTGTTTGTAATTCAAATTAACAGCTTTTCACTGGCACACGTATAAGGTTTATCTTTTTACCATTCTGTTTGTTTCTGAAATGGCTGGGCCGGTTTTTAATGGGATTTTCACAGACAAATAGGTAATGTTAGAAGTAGTAGCAACATAGGCTACTTTAATATAAAAAAATGATTTTCGAAAAATTTACGGTGAAACCGCGGGGCACCGCTAGTTGTGAAGTAGAATTGTTCTCCAGCTGCTGTCACGATCACGACCGCTGAAGTTATGAAATGCAGAAATGTCTGTCACGCCTGTACTTTTCGGTATTTCAATATAGTATATATACATACATACATATGCTCACGCCTGTATTCCCCGAAGGGGTAGGCAGAGGTGTTGTAATAACAACACCCACTTTTCACACAAGATGATTAAGTGCCAACGTGACAGATGGTGAGTCCATCGCCGTGTCAGACACTTTACATACGTCTTTGAATTACTTCTCAGAAATATGCAGGTTTCCTCACGATGTTTTCCTTCACCGTAAAGCACGTGGTGTGAAATCACTGTATATAAGTTTTTTAGAAAAACTCATTGGTACAGGTCCCGCTGGGATTCGAACATGCGTCGCTAGCGTAGCAGGCGACTGACCGCTCTAACCTCAAGGCCACCACGGCTCTTACGGCTATAGTATATTTATTTTTCCAAATAAACTCAAATCAGTTCCTATAATAGGTATGACTTTATACATTTTAATATTTTGTTTTCCAGAAAAATCAGCAAACACTGTGATAGACATAACGGAGCCGGAATTAAAGTCACAGAAGCAACTCGCTATCCCGAACTCAAATAACTTGGCCCCGGAGTACTCTTCCCTCCTCGACTCCAACGAGAGTGTTCAGAGGCAAAAGAAGGACATCAAGACGGGCTACCCCACCTCAGGCTGGAAGCAATTCTGGATCTTAATGAAACGAACTTTCCGCAGTATTTTACGTGATCAGACGTTGACGCACTTGAGGCTATATTCGCATATAAGTGTGGGCATTATCATTGGGTTCCTTTACTTCGGTATTGGCAAGGACGCCTCTAACGTCATTAGCAACACTGGGTGTATATTCTTCACCGTCATGTTCACCATGTTCACTGCTATGATGCCCACCATTCTAACATGTAAGTAAAGAGAACATTACGATAGAACAGAAGTTTACCTGGCAGGATTACATTTGAAAACTTAAAAGCGTCTCTTAATTTTGCTAAAGAGCTCTTGAACGGTATGAAGTGGTACTCAAACCCATCAGCAATACCTGCTCAATCATAGAGCTAGAAATAGCGACTTCAATTAATGCTTATTTTAAGTAATAATTTATATAGAATAAGTATATTTCAATTTTTTTTTTGTTTATATTTCCAGTTCCTATGGAGTTGAACGTGTTTGTGCGAGAGCATTTAAATTACTGGTACTCCTTGAAGTCGTTCTACTTGGCCAAAACTTTTGCCGATCTACCATTCCAGGTAAATCTATACACATAAATAAAACTGAAGTGTCTAGTTGTAATTCCAAAGTAACAGCTTTTCACGACATGCATGTGAAGATACGGTACAGGCATATAAAAACTCTTTTAAGATCTCAGTCTCTCTGTCTGTCTGTTTGTTTGACATCGTGGTTGTGATTTGTTTGCGGACGAATGGAAGAATATATCGTCTGTGTATGCTTAGAGTTTTATGAGGAGACTTCATGAAAGTGAATGAGGCATCATTTCAGCAGTTCTATAAGCTGAATAAATAAATATAAATAAATGGTAATAAAAATAACAATCGTCCATTACAGATAATATTCGCGGGGGTGTACGTGACGATCGTGTACTTCATGACAGGCCAGCCTCTGGAGGCGAATCGTGCCCTTATGTTCATCTCCATCAACGTGCTCACCTCCCTGGTGGCGCAGTCCGTGGGGCTGCTCATCGGAGCCGCCATGAAGATAGAAACAGGAGTATACCTTGGACCCGTCACTACTATTCCAGTGGTCCTCTTCTCCGGATTCTTCATCAACTTCAATGCCATATCCAAATATTTATCCTGGTTGACATACCTCAGCTACGTAAGGTATGGGTTCGAAGGCGCCATGTTGTCTGTCTACGGGTACAATAGAACCAAACTCAGTTGCTCAGCAGAATACTGCCACTTCAGAAAGCCGGATTTGTATCTCAAAGAGATGACGATGGATCAAGCCAACTTCTGGGTCGATGTGGGAGCTCTCATTGGACTGTTCTTGTTCCTTAGAATAATTGCATACTTCGTATTAAGAGTTAAGCTGCTGACAATACAATAGATAGTCATAGGAATATAGATAGAGACAAACACCCAGTGGTGTTGTTATTATTTTTTAACTCTATTTTTGCGAGGACAGGATTGGAATTAGAATGGCATAATTGTATTATATTTAGCGCCCATTTCGTTGGGTCGTCACTAAGGATTAGGGTTGCAAGCAAAGGACTAGATGTTTGTAGAATATAATTAAGGCCAAACGCTTCTTTAGCTGTCATGTTTATGTTCACATGACGTAGACGTTTGTTCCGCTAGATAGACATTTCATACCTGTTGATATATAGATAATAAGTGTTCAATTAATAGTTATCGATATTTGATAACAACACTGTTCTCACGATACCTAGAGAGTATTCAATAAACTCAGAATCTTTAAACGTATTAGAATTAGTTGATCACATTAACTTAAGTAAGAGTATGATGAACATTACTAGCAAGAAAAAATATGAACATTTATCTAGGTTGATTAAGTTTATGACAGTTGGTGGGTATCTGCCAGTAGTCACAATAAATAAACGTGAGGTCGACAGAATGCGGTTGGTGCTCGAATGTTCTGTGTATAAATCCATGAACGAGCGAAACGAAATAAGAGGATTGATATCTTTTCATTTAAAAATGTTACAAATAACCCCTTTAAAAATCGTTGCCTATGTATAGACAAGATGAAAACTACGAATATCACAGTATTATTGACTACAAGCAGTATGGTAACTAGGCCTAATTTTTGAATTGAGACTGTTTGCTCCATTGGAGCGTGAATGTGTGTTTTTTCATAATTTCCATTTCTGTCACAGTGATGTAGATTTGTCGTAGTTGAACATTTGAAAAATGTCGCTAAATTACGTATACGCTATCGCACGCGACGTCACATCTTAATGACAACACTGCCGGGATGCTTTGAACATAGATGCGTGCGTCTGTGTGGGTGTGCCGTTTCTAACTATTTGTTCATTGTGACCATACTGTTTGTAGAAAGCATATTATGTATTATGTTACTATGTCCAACTAAGTATGTTTATTATGGTATGTGATATTGCGCAGCCGCCCTTGTCGCGATTAGGTAACTTCAAGGTGTGGCGATTAGTTTTCCTTCACTTGACCTCTTGGGATGACGAAATTACTTTTAAAATGGATCGATCGACACGCATTTTCTCTGTGGCTATGTGTAGTATGTTCCATATTCATAATCGTGTTATCACAAATAGCTACTTAAATCCGAATATTTTTCGGATAGGTTTGTTCGTTCTGCCTTATGAATGACTTATGTATGTCGAAGAATTGGCCACCGGTTCGGTAACTAGCCTTATTACGTATGCATGGTTAACTACTTGAAAATCTAAATTGGTTATATAGATAGAATTTATCAAAGCATCATCGTTTAATGACTCCATTCCTTTGTGACTAGATATTTGTTTTACCAGCTACTTTTAATTATATTAATCCTCGGAAAGGATAGAGTAAAATTGGAGGTTACGTTTTCCTTTTGGTATTATTCTGGTATTTGTGGTTTAGCTATAGTGTTGGTCTTTTTACTGCATTTAATTAACTTGAAAGATAGGGCTCAAGTCCGCCTAAATATGATACGACTCTATAATATTTGCATTGTCCGTTTGATACAAACAGTTTTTACTTATAAGGTGAGTGACATGTTATGTTGGTAGGTCGGCATGATTCGACCTGGCGTGTCTGTCACCTGTGTGCTGTGATTTTGACATTAAACCATCTGACCGTTGCTAACCCTTTTACGAGAAACATCAGTAATCGGGTTGAACCAGACGTTAGATTTTCCTGATCCCATCTGATGATCTGTAGGTAGGTAACGATTGCCAAGAGATCGGCATGGCGGCGCTGCGGTGTGATGAGCGAGATAAAAATCGACTAATAGAATTGCACAAGCGGGGAATTTTAGCAATTCTATTGATGGAATTTTTCATCGCTCACTAATCCGCCACTTGCTAACTGCTGACAGACAGCCCAAACGTGCTCTTCCAGACACGGAGGGGATCTGGCCGGTCACTGAAGTGAGTAGATGTAACTATGCGTGATACGTACAATGTACAATTAAATAGTGAGACGCGTATCTTAGTTTGTATAATTCTTTAAACTTATTTTGTGTTGGTATTGAATAAGTATATGTATCTGTATTAGTTAAGCTTGTATTATATTGTACCTATTTAAATAATCTTTCTGTATTGATTAGAAATATTTTAATAATTCGTAATGTTATATAAATATGAATATTACTTAGTTGCACGTATGTGATTGTATTATGTATGGTTGAAGTATTATTCATTTTTCGTATTGCAATAATACAATTTATGTGATTTAATAAGTACATGGTGTTTAGTAAATACTTCAGTTAGTTCTGTAACAATGTGGAAGTCACTTCACTTTCAGTACCCCTATCACGAGTTTGCCACGGTTTTCGTAAACTATACTCGCTAGCGTCACTCGCAATATTGGTACAAGATATTTTAGTTCTTCACGTCACCGCTGAGAGTCGCTGTACAATTTCTCATACAAATATTCGGCGGAGACGCTAGCGAGTATAGATTACGAAAATGGTTGCAAACCCGTGATAGGGGTACTGTTCTTAAGAAAACGCTTCGTATATTAGTAGAAAGTCAGTTTACTCAATATTAATGTAACTAATAGGCGTCGAAGGGGCCTACCGTCATCGGATTAACCAGAGCGTATTAAGAACCGTACTGTCAAGTTAAGCGTCAACGCTATGCAGTTCTTTAAAGATCATAGTTGGTCCCCAGGTGAGTGGACTCAACTTTTCTAAGTATGTGTGACCTACTTTATTTACAAAATACAAAAAGACAGCCGACGCAGTGTGTGTAGTGTGTCGTCAGTTTGACACACACAAATATAGATATACAATAGGCAGAGTATAAATAATGAATGTAGCAACCGATTGAAGATAGTCTGATCGAAAGCTATCAAAATTGTCGATGATGATACTTATCGTAATAAAAATAGTCGTGGTGGCCGTATGATGTATTATTGATATTAATTATTTCATCAGGGATTTTAACATGTATACATATTTTAACGTTGACGTAAAAGATGACGAACTTCCTTCACTCGCTGTTAGCTTATAGGGGCTCTATAGATATTGTCAACGTAATAACATGATAATATTATATTTGGGGTATTGAAGTATTTTTTTAGATTAATAATGATAGGCTTACCATTCCGAAAGTAACCGTGAAATATTAGATGTAACGTGGATATGTTATTTTTTATTCGGAATAGAGGTCTTTGCATTGAAATGTACGTCAAGTCAAGTCGATACGGGTCAAAGAATGTAGTGATTTCGCAATCAATGAAAAAGATTCAGAGAAAAGCGATTTCATAGGGTTAGCCTATAGAAGGTATTGGTTCGGAGTCTTTGGGAATTTAGTTCTGAGGGAAACAAGCGTGAGTTGAAATGCTTAACTTAAAATTAAAGTTAACTTAAGTAAGCTAAGTTATATAGGTAGCTAATGTTACTTCTCACAATAAACTGCATTCTTAGTAACTTAGGCACACTGGCAAAAATTTTGCAAATCTCGATTTTGTTACAACTAACCTTGACTTAGCTTGAATCTCGTTTTGCTCGTCGTATCCATGTTTGCAATTTGATTTAATTAAATCTAGATTTAGCAATTATTTTATTGACTAGAGTAATTGTTGAGTTTCTTCCCGGGTTCTTCTCAACAAAAGCAACCTTCCGAACCCGGTGGTAACATTTATAATCCTGCATAATATATTTTTTTAGTCCTTCTGACGATTTGAAAGTACTTTGTAAGAAGTCAAATCAAATAATGATGGTTTAAATTTTGAATTTTATAAACTTGAAACTAGATTTAAAACTAAGTAAAAATTATGTAACTAAACCGAGATTACACCTTTTTGCAAGTGGTCTTTGAATGATAATATGACATAGTTTAGCTTCATAGGACACAGATAATACAGTTAGATTGTTTGTACTTATATAAGGCGTAAGGTTTTATAGGAATTCGGGCCCATGACTTAAGTATAAGTTTAAGTGTTTGCGGTTAGTTTTTCATCCTTTGTATTGATAAATCCACGTAATATTGTTCTAATACGTACTCTTATTATAATATTACCACTTTTCTAGATTGTCTCATTAAGGACACAAAATACCTAATTATCTTTTATTAAAATTTATGCTAAAGGTTTTTTTGTAAAATCTCAGTATCTGTCTTAATCACTAGTTATTACTATGAATAAACGCATGTGATATTTATAGATAAGGTTGTTTTATTACCGACATACACTTTATTTATTGGATAAGGATATAACTATACTGCATTATTCTGTATAAGTACGTTTAACGTTACATTTTGAAATATATTTTTTCAGAATAAGTAATAGATTCCATAGTGGGTATTCCATGAATTTGGATGAAGCGAAAGAAGTATGTAAGGATCGTAGTCTGTGGTGGTCTCTACCTACCCCATGGGATCTTATCTTATCTTATCTTTTTTGGCATTATTGGGTCCGGTTGCCCGGAAGCACGTCGACCCTTGGGACCTTTTGTGCCGCCCTTGCCCTTTTGCTCCACGTACCTGACTCCTCAAATACTCCCTGAACAAGCCGGCAGATCTTGCCCATGGGGAAGAGCTTGTAGTCCTTTGGTTTCGGATACGCCTTACCCAGTAGGTCCATGGGATACAGACGTGAGCATATGTATGTCCAAAGTTAACATATATATACACCATTAGCTCAGGATACTACGAGCTAGGTAAGTACGCGTCTGTTTGGTTCAAATTCACACAAAAAGATGGCGTTATACCACATTCTACAATAGGTTAGTATTGCGCTTTTTCGTTTATATTTAACTAAAAGAACATTACAAAATAAGTTCTGTGAGAATACACAATTTTCTAAGTTTACCACTTATTTTGAGAGGACCTTCCGTCGAGTGACTGTTTCAATCATAGGAAATTTATATATAATGTATACATTACAAAGTTCAATTTCGTTCGTTTTTCAACCGATACTCGACATCGAGTTTGTAGCTAAGAGACCTTACAGAATAACGCACCTGTATTTAAGTAAGCATGCCCATGCTCAAGTTTAAATATAAAAACACGGAAATGACAAAATATCAATACATTCTCACGCCATCCCAGAAAGGTCCCCGAGGGGGTAAGCAGAAGTGTTGTAATAACCGCACCCACATTACACCGAATATGATTAAGTGCCAATGTGACTGCAGGTGAGTCATTTGCCGTCTCAGGCATTATACACGTCTTTGAATTACTTCTCAGACATATGCAGATTTCCTCATGATATTTTCCTTAACCGTAAAACATGTCGCGTGAAATCCCTGCATATACATGTTTTAGAAAAACGCTTCACGCTTCGCTAGTAGAAACGATACAAAATGTACGTGAATGACAAATGTCACGTGACTGATTTGTCGTTTCCGTATCGTTTTTTATTAGCACAAGCGCGAGAGAATATTACAGTGTCTAGACCTACAGTAAGTAGGTACTTATGCTTTTCACAACTCATTAAATAAAAAGATGATAAAATGATCAAATATTCATTAATTAGTAATAAAGTGCAGTGCATTCAGCTAGATACATCGTAGAAGCAAATACTCATTCACTGTCGTTTACTAATTGAATCGGAAACACGTGTCGGCATGCGAACGTCCGCGTTACAACACAGTGGCCTAACAGTAGTGCAACTCAGAATATCACGATGATATAACATTGCTGAATTGGGCATGTAGCAGCGATTCTCCACTCGTTACAATGATGGCGCTACAAATTCACGAGAACCTAAATCGCGCAATAAGAGTTTTCAAATGTATTGCAGTATATAATTTACGACCGCAGTAAATTTTCAACGTTCAGTAGTGCCTTACCAGGGTCGAAACTGAATAAATATTTTTCATTTGCATTTTTATACACACACTAGCTGTGCCCGGCAAACGTTGTATTGCCATATTTTTTTTTGGGGCGGTCACCCTTATCATTTAGGGGTATGAAAAATAGATGTTGGCCTATTCTCAGACCTACCCGATCTGCACACAAAATTTCATACAAATCAGTCCACCTGTTTCGGAGGAGTACGGTAATTAGCATTGTGACATGGAAAATTTATACATTTGATATTATGCTCACGCATGTATTTCCCGAAGATGATTAAGTTTCAACGTGAAACATGGTGAGTCCGTTTGCATTTTCATTTTTAGTATGACACCCGCCTGGCTGCAAGATCTTCCCTTGGAATGGAACTTACATATCAAAAAGTCAATTACAACTTGCAGTACTGTAAGAACACACTCTGAGACATCTGTGTCATCGATCCAGGCAGACTAATCGAATCCCAATCGTGCTTCGGCTGATACGCAAAGTGAAAATTCGCTAGCCAATATTCAGATAGATGGTTCATTTATAATTATTGACTGCTAGCTAGCGTTTACACCCACGTAGGTATCTTGCTTTATTCTGATAAAAAAAATATATTAGTATAAAATGTTACAATATAAACGAATAATAAGGCAACTCGTATAACTTTATACGGAGGTTTATGTTGAAACTTACGTACCTTGCCAACAATTGCCGAAAAGCACCTCTGAATATCTCAGTCACATTCTGAACGTCCCTAACTAAGTTATCATTCATTAGTCTCACTAAATGAACTGCTTACCCTTTCAATTTATGTTATTACATTTGTTAGTTCAATAATGCAAAAATGCTTTTTTTAAGGCCTTGCGGTTTGAGCAGTCGCCTGCTACGCAAGCGACGCATGTTCGAATCCCAACGGGGACTGTATGAATGTGTATTTCTATAAAAAAAAATTGAAACCTGTATATATCTGAGAAGTAATTAGTGACGTACAAAGACGTATGTATAGTGCCTGAGATGGCGATGGACTCACTATCTGTCACGTTGGCACTTAATCAAATTCAATTAAATGTGGGTGTTGTTGTTACAACACATCTGCTTACAGCTTCGGGAACCCGTTTTTAATTATTTCCATAGAATTTATGTTGGGAAAATTAATATTATGTAGGTAGTAATTATGATTAAAAACTTCTGCAGATTTATCAAAATGATCAAGCAGAAACATCAACAATAAATATGTCTGGGAAGTAATTCGAAGACGTATTATAGTCGGCACCTGTCACTGTGATAGACAACTTGCTACGTAATAATCACGGTTATAATCTTATCATGTAATCTTTATTAACCAGGAGGATCTATTCAGATGAATTAATATTCTTGAAAATAGCTAGTATCACTCAAAGGCAGCCCAAAATTATTACTTTGCAACAAGACTCCCCGCCGACGCTTTGAACCCTCCAGCGTTCCAGTGGAGACATAAACTTAAACTACAAAGTTTGTTCAGCTAAAAGAATTTACAGGTTTCTTTGTATTTATACTACTGCAACTTTTTACTGCCGACAATCAAGAATTGTTTTAGTACCCACTGTGTTTAACTTGGAAATAGGTTACTGCATACTGCTTTTACTGTGAAAGCATTTTTACTCTATACATACTTTTTTGTACCTATTCGCTACACAATTTTTTTTTAGAAGAGGAATAATGGTTGGGCACGTGATACGACACGACAATACAGCTAGTACTGGAAGGGAAAATCGAAAGGAGGAGAGGAAGAAGACCGAGGACAAGCTACATGGACCAACTTAAGTAGAAAGCGGCTGTAGTCGTATCTAGAGGTCAAGGATTGTGCACAAGAGAGGCAAGAGTGGCGATTGCTCGGAGAGCTCTTAAATTTAAGAAGAAGACATATTTTTGCATCACAAAGTACCTACTTAGAATAGAGTGCTTCAAGGCACTTTAGGTTTTAACATGTTTTTATGTCGACGCTATCGCCTTCGTATAGTGGGTACTTGTGGCACAGTTGCTATTGCGCATGTCATTCGAATAGCGAAGGTAAGCAACCCTAAGCCTAGTCAGTAATTGGATGGATGACCGCTCGAGTTCCTGCCGTGCCTCGGCGAGCACGTTAAGCCGTCGGTCCCGGTTGCCAATTTATCATCTTGGGCAGTTACAGGTCAGTCGGAGGCCTAAAATAGTCTGAAAACTGGTTTAACCCAGATCACAGATTTTCCTCGTTAAAGGGGTTGCGAAGGTCAGATGGCAGTCGCTTCGTATAAAAATCAGGTGATAAGCCACATCGTGTTGAATCAAGTGCCGACCCCAACAATGTATGGGATAAGGTCAGGGAGATGATGGTGATCGCCTACGTATTTTCTTCATTTTGTATGAGCCCCAAGCTACGAGTGTAGGAAGTTTTACGTCTCCATACAAAAGTGCAAAACGCAAGGTCGAGCGACGACGTTCGAACGTGTCAAAAGCTATTCTTCATTCGGATCAACAAAAAAAAGGTATTAGAATTAACTACAAAGTGTAAACGTAACTTATTTAAAAGATACATACCCAAAAGTATAGTCCGTGAGTCTTTCTGAAGTTCCTACCGCACCATGTTACCTATACTGCATCTACCATCTCACTCTCACCAACGTATTTACGTGAACTGAGCAATTAGCAATAATTATAGTAATTTATATCAATATTACATAAAGATTTTGGAATAAAATGTTATATTTATACTCACATACTTACCTACCTATAACTTTTAAAGTATTATATTATTTTAAGCCTTTTCATTATCGCTAGGAGGCGGAACAAATATATAAAACGCGGCGACACTTGAGAAAAAAACTAATAGAAATTCGTAATGTGGGGTACATGCAGTGGGCTCCCTTTAAACAGCTCTGGCAAGTTGTAGAATAGGCATATTTTTCTGTGGTGATACATTTTTGACGAAAAGCTTCCAGCGTTGAAAACTAGATGTCGCTGCTTTCCTACTACAATACACATGCGGGAAATATACAAAATAGTAGAGGATGTTTGCAAACAAATTGCTGCCTTATTTATTTGAAATTATATTTAAAGAAACCTTTTAAAGATAGTTTTGGAGCGTTCTATTGTGTAATTAAATAAGATTTTAGAAGATGATTCTATTTATTAAAACATTCCCAAAAAACAAAAATCGTTAGAAATCTATTTAATTTGTCTAAATAAATAAAAAATGGCTGCCGCCCGGTCCGGTCGGGTTAGTTTGTCTCGCACGCGCGCGCGCATTAGTTGGATTTTATTTATTTTGTGTATTTGGCGGTGCGTAAAGGTTTTGCAATTGTAAAAAACCGTGTATTGTGATGTAAGGGATCGATTAGGGTCTTCAATAGGTACCTTAGGTTCAAAATGAAATTTGTGATTGGAATTTTTACGTGTAAATTCGATCAGTTTAAAATTTCGTCGATAAAGAATAGCTTCGTTTTGTAGACCAAATTCAAATTTAAGTTTTGTTTTCTACTAGATAGACATTTCAAATTAATATATTGATGATAGATAGCCGTCGCTAGGAATCTGTTAAAAACATCTAGGTGCAGAACAGAACAATCAGCTGTGCCGTGTGAATCTTGTTATGACTGAATAAGCTATTGTGTGTGTTGTGTGTGACCTACCAACTACCGCCGCTGCTTACCAATGTAAATGCCTACCTATACTTTACAGTTTACTATTTCCTTGCATTCCTATTTGCGACTAAGTACTGTGGCGAGCGACCCCCAACCCGGGTCCCTCGCTCTCCGGGATCACTACTCTTTTTCTATAAAATAACATTGATATATTGTTTTCCGCTTCTATTTATTTCTTATTTTCCTTCGATCCCATTCTTCCCCGGCAAGTGATCATAAACTTCTCTTCTCTGAAACATACCGGAAGGACGAGGACGGCACCTTCACCAAATCGTAGCGACGGCGTCTCACTTATAACGCCGGCGCCTCCACCAACTTGTGGCGAGCGACCACCAACTCAGGTCCCTCGCTCTCCGGGATCACTGCTATTTTCTATATAAAATAAAATTAATATATCGTTATTCACTTTTGTTTCTTATTCCTTCGATTTCTGCCGTCTGACAACCTCTACTGTCTCTTCTTCTTTCTTTTCGAATTCTTTTTTGGATAATTTAAATATACTTCATAAAGTCTAGCTATACCGAAAAAGGTTTTAACCAGCTTGTAAGGCTGAGGCCTTACAGTATGTAGGTAAGTTTATATTTTTAACGGCTTTCCGAATAACGTGACCGCCAAGTCCACCAACTTCCTAACTCCGAGCTTTTGTTGTGAATTTCTTAACAGAAAAACCTAATACTTATTTTTGACCCGAATATTTTCACAAGTTCATGAAGCATGATTAAACGCCATTCGACAATACCTACCTATATCTATGAATAAACATGTTTTGATGAATTTTTAGTAGATATTCAAGTGATCCCGAATTATAACCTAAAGATGATAGTATTTAAACCCAAACGTGAATATTTTATTTCGTGTAAATGTCGGGATCGGCTCGTGTTATCGTCCCATCCAGTTGTAATAAATCGTCAGGAGGAAAGATGCTAACAAACGATATGACTTTGGGATGAGATCACTCCTTATCGGGATATGGATGTCGCGTTTTCATACATAACCTTATTTCCTTCTAGATGTATATAAAACATATAGGCTTTTTCGTATATGATCACGATTTCCTGTAAGGGTCTCCGAAGGGGTATGTTAAGGGGTAGGTCGCTGTTCACTAAAGGCTACGTGATTCGCAAATCAATACCGTAAAGCTGATGGTGAGTTCATACATAGCAGCTAGATACATCATAGGCGATCTACATACGGCGTAGGTATGTATACCAGTTTGAATTTCATCTAAGATGGTTTCCTATTTTAAAAGAGATTATACCTAGTTAGGTGCTCTTGTGAATTTTAGTTTTTCGATTGACCTAGGTAAAAAATAAGGCTTTGTACGATTCGAAAAAACGGTTATAGAATGATACCACCAACCTTTGTCACTCCATCATTCCCAGCTCAGGGTAGTTTAGCAGGTACCTTTTAGGTTGAATCACAACACTGCCTACTGATTATAGGTAGACATATCACTACACTGCACAGTAGTTAAAACACATGTTAAATTTAAGGCTCTTAAGAAGCAGATCACTATTATAGATGCGAAGAATGTCCTCAACATTGGTTTTTACAAGCCAACTGAACGTAGCTTCGATTTAGAACTGATATTGAGGGTATTCGCAACAAAATTATGACGAACGAATCATTGTCAAGTCTATCTACACATATACTTCTACATACATATGCTCACGCCTGTATTCCCCGAAGGGGTAGGCAGAGGTGTTGTAATTACAGCACCCACTTTTCACCGAATATGATTAAGTGCCAACGTGACAGAGGGTGAGTCCATCGCCGTCTCAGGCACTATACATACGTCTTTGAATTACTTCTCAGAAATATGCAGGTTTCCTCACGATGTTTTCCTTCACCGTAAAGCACGTGGTGTGAAATCACTGCACATAAGTTTTTTAGAAAAACTTATTGGTACAGGCCCCGCTGGGATTCGATCTTGCGTAACAGACGACTGCTCTAACCCCGAGGCCACCACGGCTCTATAAAAATATATAATATAATCAAATATATAAAATTTCCATGTCACAATGCTAGTTACCATACTCCTCTGAAACGGCTGGACCGATATGTATGAAATTTTGTGTGCAGATCGGGTAGGTCTGAGAATCGGCCAACAACTATTTTTCATACCCCTAAATGATAAGGGTGACCGCCCCAAAAAAATATTTGGGAATACAACGATTGCCGGGCACAGATAGTAATATATATAATTTATAATATAATATAAACGCTCCTAACTAAATTTACTTAGCAATGTATAGCTTTGCGTGGTATCTAACATATAAGATGGAATCACGGTTAGTTTTCGAACGAACTGCAATTTGCTCTTATACGACCATTACCCTGCCTCCCCTATAAGGTACCTACAAACCAATTTGTGAGGTTCATTCGATTTTCAATTTGAACGCAATCATTGAGCGCATTCGATGGGCCGCGTCTCCTCGCGATCAAATTGGGTTCCACGTTGTCAAAGGAACGTATTTCGTTGTATGGAAGGTTGATGCACGCTCATTTCATGCTTGTTAATGTCGCTTAAACATAGTTTACATAGATATGTAAAGGTTCGATAACATACAAAGAATTATTCCTACTTTTCCTATTCCTAGATCGAATGAAAAATTGTGTGATGATAGACAGTTGCCAGATGAAGAAAAATGTGGTGACCAGAATTGAAAAAAACACGTTGGGATAGTTTGAACATATCGAAAGGATGAGTGTAAGGCGATTAACGAAAACAAATTTATAGAGCGAATGTGACCGGAAGAGTCCGTAGAGGGCGTCCAAAGAAGAACTACCTACTTTGACTAAACTAATAATAATATTCAGAAAGGTCAAATTCAGAGCACTCGTAACCGAAGGATGTGTATGAAGAGTTGTATGGATGTGTATGAAGCGAAAGAAGTATGTAAGGATCGTAGCATGTGACAAACAGTGGTCTCTGCCTAACCCCATGAGATACAACCGTGAGCATATGTATGTATGTCATACCTAGGTTGCAATGTTTATATCAACTATTGTCAAGTATTGAGTCAATTTTAACTTTGGATACTTTTGTCTGAATAGCCTTGCTCTTCGTGCAGAATTGCAAGCTGCTATAAAATTTAAGTTCTAAGTCTACCCCTTTGGGACCCTGGTAAGACGTGAGACACATTTTATAACCGGGCACAGAGGCCCAAAGCTTATTAGCTGGAGTATGTTATGATCCGTTTTACTATCAAATCAGCTCGTTATTAAACTCTAATTGCATTGAACTTTATAATTAACAACCGCTAGAAATCGTCTACTCGTGCTACGTTGTTTTTCCATAACAAGGACCTCTGCTGTTTACCTGAGCGAAATAAAAATCCTTCACCCAACTCAACGTTGAGGTGAATACCACTCGTTGCCAATTAGTGAACACAGCTTGTTCTCTGTGTGTTTAGAGTTTTGTATCTATGGTAGATTTGTACTTTTATTTTATTCTGAGGAAAAGACCCTAACAAATATAATATTTTATTTACTGCTGTGCCTGCGGTGTCGTGTCATCCACGTAGCCTTGTTTTCATTGGGTGGCTTTTTTTAACGGAACCCTAATTTTAAAAAGTAGCCTAAATTAATCCTTTTCTATCAGCTATCTGTCAGTGAAAGTCCCGTTAAAATCGCTCCGTTTCAAAGATTACTCGGAAGAAGCAGATAGAAAATTGTTTTTCCATATATACGTTCATATGCATTTACTGAAAACCTTATTTGGAATTACACTTTAATTTTATTTACCTGAATAGATGCCTGTGGCCAGGAATAATTGTCTTACAGATAGTAGATCCATTCCTGTCTTGTCTCACGCATTGTATGGGTTGTATGGATATGTATTTGAACTACATATTTATCTTGCGATGTAGCTACTAAATGGTATGGTAACTAATGAGCGGAGGGGTTGAAAGAAGAGAAGTTGGCTTAATAGAGGTGCCTTCTGAGGATTATACCTACACCTTGCAGAAGATCACAGCCAAATAATAGTAACTTAATATTGTGTCCCTGCACTGTGTATAACTAGTGCTCTGTGGAGAGAGGGGAGGAGTGGAGGCGATCTTTTACTATGTTGGCAACACAGATGTAGCTGTGGATGGAATAAAGGTTGACTTTATGTGGTGGGCAATGCGCGAGTGACACTCAAGTCATCGCGTTGACGTGAACGCAGATTTGAATGGGATCACAATAGTGCCACCTGAGGCCCGACAGATGGCGTTGTTTCGATCCTATACAAATTTGCATTTACGTCAGACTTGTGACGGTGGCAATGGTAACTCGCGCTAAGCCCTTAATAGGCTGGTGTTGATTACGTTCCCAGGCTACAGTGGCCGCTTACCGTCAGTGCGTTTTTTTGGCATTTGATTTGGAGTTAAAATATAACAAAAAAAACGCACGACCAATCTAATCATTTGGCCAGCACGGCTCTGACAAAAACGAAGTACAAAAAACCGAAAACTACTATTTACCTAACTCAATAATACTTACTTACAGGTTAGTGACTTGTAAGTACGAGTACTCCAAGATTCACGCTGGAACTACTGACGAAGTTTTATACGGGTTCAACGACTGTGGGTACTGTAGAATGTTCATAAAAATAACTTTAAACTTGAAGTAGTTTTAACTTACAGGAAGGAGAAGAAACGAAGGGGTCAAAGGGGAAATCATTTTCTGATTCAATATATTATACTAGTAATATACATAAGTGAAATTCGTAATTAAAGGTAGAAAAAAGTTGAAGCAAAAACATAATTTTCTTAAGAATCTTAACATTCTTACAATAATTTGATTGGACTTTCAGAGTGGTCATAATTATACGAGATAGTAAATATGGATGCAGATAAGCAATAATGTGTCAACCCGCATAAACTTGGTTTTGAGAAAATGGCGTCTTAAGATGATTGTATACGTGATTTAAGATTTGTTTTATGACATAAATCCATTTTTTACGTACTTTTATGTTTCAGATGACTTGAAACACTTTTTTAGAATGTTAAATCCGTGATGCATTATCAAAATATATCAAAACCTTTGAATTTGACTTTTTGTGGGTTGACACATTATTGCTTATCAGCATCCATATAAGAGGATTTATTTTTCAGTAATGTTTGAACCCGGTGTTCCATTATTTGCTGAGCGCTAGGTCATTAAATTTACATAATATATATCATTTACACCAGGTTTGAACTGAATTTAATCACGCACTATTAGTGTTTAATTCCCTTATAAAAATTGAAGGAAAAAATCTTAGAGGAACCTGAGTTATACACGTTTACGGGAAGAAGTTCAAATAAGTATATATGCACAGTAGTCAGTGTATCAGAGGTAAAAGTAGGTCTAGACAAAGCAACATAGGTTTTAAAAGGATCATCATCATCGTGCTCCAACCCTTATCCCTTTTTGGGGTCAGCGCAATGTGTTCTTCTCTTCCATTTCTCTCTATCAGCCGTCATGTATTCATTCCTATTTTAGCCATATCATCTTTCACACAATCCATCCATCGTTTCTTAGGTCTTCCTTTCCCCTTGTAACCATCCACATTCATAAACAAAACTTTTTTGGCAACATTATCCTCATCCCTCCGCATCCTTACGTTTTAAAAGGATATTAATTGAATAGTCAAACTGTTTGGTTTTTTTTCTCCAAGTAAGTAGTTAGGTATATTGGCGGATCAAACATTTATGAACGCCAATATTATTCGAATTAGCTTTACCTTATAATATTCGGTGAACACTAGGTGTTATAAACAATTATCTTTATTCCTTCGGGACCTTTTTCGGAAGTCATGAATATAATCTTCAGTTAAGTATTAAGTTTATTTATTTACATAGAAAGCAAATAACTACAACTCCGCTTGCCGCATATCGCTTCTCGCAGCCTACACAAGCAAATTTCAAATTTCTCTGAAACTTGCCTTTGCAAAACTTTCCACTAGTCACTTGTCTACATTCAGGCACTCGTCTTCATCTTGCGGCATCCTACTGTGATATAATAGCTAGGTACAGTCGACAACATTATTTAGAAATTAAATAGTTACGCCCTAAAAATAAATTTTAAGAAATGCCTTGAAATATTTGTCACTACTATGTCACTGTCTCAGGTTTTCATTAAGTGCGCTACTCACGACGCTAAGCGGTATTTTTGAAAAATATGCTGAGTATTCAGCTTCTTACTAAACATTTAATTATTCTAAGGCCGTATAAAATTTCTGCCGGTGGAATTTCAATGAAGTTGGACATCATAATTATGTGTTGCAATAGTTTTAAGCCCAGATGTGAGAAAATATAATAACTTAAGTATACTTTAATTGAAGGATAACGTGCAATAGCGCCCTAATTTCAATGAATTTTAGCAGGCTTAATTATTATCGCCAGAGGCTTACATATTAATTACATAATTATACACACACCCTTCATACCATGTACATACCAAACGATGAAGTACGTTACCTATTTATTTTGTGACTAGCTACCGGGTCACCATATCGAGACGTACCAACGATTTTGGACATACATACATATGTTCACGCCTGTATCCCATGGGGGTGGGCAGAGACCACCGTTTGCCACATGCCACGATCCTTACATACTTCTTTCGCTTCATCCACATTCATGCATCTCTTCATACACTTTCTTCGGTTACGAGTGCTCCGAATTTGACCTTTCTGAAAAATACTATTAATTTGGTCATAGTCCGGTCACATTCGCTCTATAAATTTGTTTCGTTAATCGCCTTTCACTCATCCTTTCGATATGTCCAAGCCATCTCAACAAACTTTTTTCAAATCTGGTCAACACATCATTCTTCAACTTGCAACTGTCTCTTATCACACTATTTTCATACGATCTACAATGGAAACAACAATGTATATTTATATATCTCAGTCCGAGTGTACATCGCTCGGCACAACTTAGTTATTTCCCAACTTTATAATCATACCATTAATCTATTACGCTGCAGCTCGCTGATAAAGTTGAGATACAAACTATTAAGCAGAGTAGGTGTAATAAGAAAAAATCACCGGAGAGATAAAACAGTTCGTCGGTAGTCAAACTGCAAAATATCATTATTCGATTAGACTTTTTACAAAATACTTTCAAATTGTCAGAATGATATAATTATACAGGATTATACATGATACCGCCAGATTCGGAAGGTTGCTTTTACTGAGAAGGCAAGAAATTCAGTACCTAATCACTCTTTTCAAAAATATTATACAGTTTTAAAAAAAACAAAATAAATCACTTAAGCAACTATAAGCCCATGGACACAGCTTCAATTCTCAATTGTCAAAAATAATAACTAAAATATTACAGATATTTTTGAGCATAGCAAATTGCAGCAAATCAAATTAAGATTAATTAATTAAGTCGCATTGGTAAGCACGGTTATACAAACATACATACGTACCTATTCTTACGCCTGTAGAAGTGGGTATGCAGATACTACTGTTTGCCTATTTGCAAAATGTAAGTAGCCAGTATATTAAAAGTTTTATTTCAGTATATGCAAATTTTCAAATAGGTCCTATAATGTAAACAGTCGTCCCCTACTGTTTTCTTACAAATGCTCACGCATGTCTCCCTCAAAGGCCGAGGCTTATAGTACATCCATATATCGCAAGTGATTAGCACCATGTAGGGGATAGAGCCTATTGTCACTTTCCGGGTACTAATTTAGACTCTCGGTTGCTACTAAGAAATTACAGATAGAAAGACCGATAACACTGCCTATATTTAAACTATTTGTATGTTTTATATATAATTAAAAATAAACTGGTTGACCGAGCTGTGATCGGTTTCTTCTTCACACAATAATTGGAAAAATAAAAAGAAAAAATATCCGGTGAACTTCAGTTTCGATCTAGTTTCGTTAGACTGGAAGCATCACCTTTGAGCTACCATAACTTGACAGATGTCGGCGTAATTTGCTGTCGGATTGTAATGATATCTTATGAGTTTTTCAGTGCCTGAAAACATGGTCAAGATGATGTTTTCCATAAATTAACCTAGATATTTTCATTAAAATCGTTGGAGCCGTTTCCGAGATTCAAATTCTAGGATTGCTCGTTTAAAGGTATAAGATGTAACTGTTAAGAATGACAACGCTTGTCGTGTAATTAAATGAAGCTGTTGCAAAATAAAAATACATACAATACACTCAAATACATTAGAAATCATAAATATTCAATAAGAGTAGAATTCCATTGAACAAGACTGTATAACACGTTGAAAGGATTCCCGAAGCTCGATATACCTTACAATTTACACCTAACTCGTGAACGATTTCAATTTGATGCCTATTAAAGCCTCCATTCCCTTCGACATAGGGGTTTTAATATAATAACGTTAAGTAACGTTAACTTTTCAATCAGCCCTTATGCAAATACGTCGAATCAATCACATTGGGTCTCTTCTGGGATCCCGCTTACGGCCATTTACGTGTCGCTAGGATCCCGGGGAATGTTGATTACTTTACTTATATCTTATTGATTTGTGCGTGGAATATTTGCGAGCAATCTACATTGGTGTCACGGAGGCGCGTGACATTCGGGAAATAAAATTGAACTGCCATTTTTTACGTGCTTATGTCTGATGGGAGGCGGAGTGTAGGCGTCTGCTATCGTGTTAGTATTGGGGATATGTCGAGATTGTGGTACGGCATTTCTCAGCTCTGTTCAAACAACGTCAAACTGTCTACGTTTTATGAAGTGATTAATGATAAAACTAACTAATACACTCCATTAACTAGGGATCGATCAACAATTTGGTAAAGTCACTTACAATTCAGTTTCTAGAAAGGTATTTTGCTGTAGAAAATAATTTTTATTAGCTTAGTAATATAGGAAAGTTACAGAAATCATCCTCGACTCAGCGAACGAACTCGAATTCAGCAGCACATTTTTAGGCAGCCATGCATTGTATCCCCTTACGCTGTTGATTAAAAACATGTTCAAAACCGTTCACTTATAATTAACAATTGTTGAATGGAGCTTTTTGGCGTTATTAATCTGATTGTGAGAATCATAATTCCGAGAAAGGTGCCTCTCCATTATAATATTGTATTCATTCAAAGGACTCATGAATGTTGATCAAGTAAAATAAGCAGACAAGTTAGTTTTGATAAAGTTTCACAAATTAACATGCGAGAATAGCGCATGGTATTTCAAGACCATTTTTGAAGAGATTTTTACAGGGTTGATAACGCGTGATATTTCCTATATGGCCGAATTTTCTGTTGCCATAACTGCAACGGTTATTAGAAATTGGCAAAAACAACAAAAGTCGAAATACAAACGACGTACGAAAAACTAAACTAAATGTCCAATTCATCGATGTTTAGACAAAAAAATCGTGCCACTAATGCATCTATTGTTGGAATATCTAGGCTCTTTGTAAATTCCAGCACTGCTTTCAAGAGAGATAAAGCACGGATGCCAAAACCACGGTATCTATAGCCAAATATTTTCTATTGTCCAATTCTAGAGCACTATTTCACGATAATGTTCCATTTTTTATTCGAGACAGTTTTGTGGCATGGAATAAACGATTTGTCGAAAAGAATTTAGGTTAGGATGCTTAAACCTACATAGTTTTTAGGGATAATGATATTAAATTGATGGATTAGACTAATTGAATCCAACAAAGAAGGAGCTATTAGGAATAATAAAACATTATAGTAAGAATATTCCCTTTCTTTCTTCTCGTGACATAATAAGTGCCGACAAAATTGGCCAAATAATTCCGAATATAAATGTTGCCGGATACGCGTTTCCGGCTAATCGGAACACCGTTTATAAAGGTACTGATATAAAAATGTTACATAATCATGTACTCAGATATTTCTTAAGCATTCGCAATTTGCGTCGGGTGTAATTCCCTCAAGTTTTGCCGACTTACTTATAGCAGAGTAGGTTACAAACGACTTAATATTATAAACAGCATTTCCAATAATTCTTTGTTAATGTTATGACATTGTATACGCGTATAATTAATGGAAGAAATTAAATTTGTCTTTTGGGAATTTTCCGCTCCTTTAAAGGGAGCAACTGTTGGTTTACATAAACGCGGGCCGAATTTTAACTCTAAGTTAATTTCATAAAGTTGTGTTTACTTTGTGTTCGTAGGGAATTGTAAGGAGCTCCGATTTAATTTAATTGAAAGTTCATTTTCTTTATTTGATATCTAATATCGTTCATTATGATGAGAAAAACACGACACCAAGGAGACCTATTCGTTCATTTACTTTATTGTCATTAGTATACTACTTAAGAACATCCACTTATATTTGTCTCACATATTACCTACAAGGGAATTACAGAATGAAATTGAGTTTGATAAAATTGTAAAAGTTTTTAATGTATTCCATTCATAAGTACTGCTTATTAATATCCAGAAGAAATCTTTAGTAACCGAAATAGCATGTAAAGTTAATAAAGAAACTGCCAGTAGGCTGGAATACATGTGGAGCAGACGAGTCCTATCGGAGACCACGTCAAAACAAATGCTTTGACGACAGCTAAATGGACCGATGACCTGAAGAAGATGGCTGGTCGTACTATTGTCACCCTTTTTTTAACGTGGTAAAATCCTTTAGATGGATACACACCCCTGCCACGGGGGCAGCAGGGGGGTTATGTGGGACTCCCACCCACTAAACATCCACAGTGTTCCTCCACATCCCCGCACCTCCATATATCAGTGCAGTATTTCAAAGATGCATATCACGTTGATTGGTACTTAATCACCTTCGATGAAGAGTGGGTGTTGTCATTACAACACCTCTGCCTACCACTTTGAGGACTATTCAGTTCGATGCAAAATATCTTTATTTGATTAGACTTTTAACAAAGTACTTTCAAATCGTCAAAACGACACGATTACACAGGATTTATACATGCTACCACCAGGTTCGGAAGGTCGCTTTTACTGAACCTGGCAATAAAGTAATTACTCTTTTCAAAAAAAATATTATACAATTTTGAGTAATACAATATAAACAATATATATAGGCCCATGGATACAGTTCCATTGCACAAAAGTGATAAAAACTAAAAGCAGGTACTACGTATAATTGTGTAGCTTGACATGACCAGTCCCCAGAAGCAGCACCTGTTCACAAGTATGACGAGAATATTCGGCAGCATATATTTTTTAAATATTTTATTATGTTTAAAACAATGGTGTAAATTACTGATACGTCTTTATAAAACGTAGTCAAGCGGGAACTCATAGCGTCAGCGTCAGATTGCATATAATAAACTGGTACAGTGCTTTACTATAGTTGAATTACCTAGTTGGAAATCCAACTTGAATTTCTCACGATTCTGCGGAATTTAAAGTTATACGGTACCACTTTATCATACGTAAAACTTAATCAAACTAGTCGTGCGGTGGATGGAAGATCTGACAGTGGCTCTCAGAAGGTACCTTCTATAAATTAACAACCCCAACTCAACGCAAAGTTTTGGTTTTCACACCCTCATCAAAAGCAAAGGGAACCATATTTTAATTTCCAAGTCGTCGGTTTTATGAAAAAAATATTGAGCGCCCACGGTGCCGTGAAATGAACTTTGCTAATACAAGTTAGGTCCGACCCGAGCAAGTTCGAACCGGATTGAACTGGTTTAACTTAACGGCTATCAAGTATGTTCTAAGTTTATAAGTTACACTGGTTAAGAATGGAAGTTCGGTGTTGTCAGCGCTTTATTTCTTCGCAACTATTGCTTTATTTTCGTTATTAATGTACTTTTGTGTAGGCGTCAGCTTATTGACTGACAAAGGGAGGAAGTTTTCTTGTAATATATACGAGTTGACATTTATTTTGATTGTAAGTTTCTTCCAAGTTATTCCTGCAAGAAGTTGTTCCAAACTTGTAATTTCATTCATAGTATTATTCCAAGATGATTTAATTGCGACTTAGTGGAAAGTTACTGATTATGACAGATGACGACACATCCATCAGTTTTCACGTACTGACATCATAACAACTTGCAATTCACGACCATTTAATGTCTTTAAACTTCACCTATGGTTACCGTTTCAGCGCCCTTTGAAGGCTAAGAAGACCGTTACTGATTTCGGATACCACCAATGCTTTATCTGTTTACAATCCAATCAATACGTATACAGATAAATTGAAGTGTCTGTTTGTAATGATACAAAACATATTAACAGCGTTTCACTAAATGCTCATCAAAGTCTATACGGTACTTACAGAAAACAAACATGATTTTTTTTTATTATCTGTCAGTTTGTTCCGGCTAATCTCGAAAACAGCTAGGCTGATTTTATCGAAACTTTCACTGGCAGAGAGCTAATTGATGAAGTAACTAATTTTATTTAAAAACATTTAGGTTGCACTAAAACCAGACATGGAACTAAACCTTTACACGGGTGAAACCAAAACAATGAAAGCTCGGTTTGAAGTTCAAGCCATTTCAGTAGACTTCTTGAAGAAGACAGAGGTGTTTCGACGCCCATTGTTTCACGGGAGATCTATTAGGTGTCTAGTTCACCGGCATCTCGTATGCATGTTTTGTCAAAACTGCTAATACGAATAAGTACTCGTTTTGGAAGTACAAATGGAATTCACTCAGTATCTTATTATATTCTTATTATTCTGGACGATACACAAATTCAAGATGTTGCATAGACGTCTTAAGGCCTCCAAAAACTCGGTTGACAAATGAGGATGGATCCTTGGTAACGGGCTCGGGTCTAATTAAATAATGATTCGGTGTGATACTTGAATGTAGAAATGGTTGGACATTGCATTATATATACAGGTAACTCTTATCTACTTATTTAAGTACTAAAATAACCCGAAAATTACTTAAAGTTCCCTTAAATATACATCAAACAATGAGCGTTATAAATACATGGATATAGTTGATAATGTTTTGACTGATCGTGTTCACGTTCCGTGGCACCCTTAAGCCCCTTTTATTCTGAACCATATTGAGAAAAATAGTGAGGTTCCTAAGTTTATTACCACATCCGCCTCTATTTAATTCGTAGCTCCAACACCCAAATGAAGCGAGTGGACAGCAAAGAACCTCCCAGAATTCCTTAGTCCGCGAAGTGATCCATCCATTCATTATTTATAATTAGCCTCCTCGTAGGCCGGTTGTACGCAGCCCGCGGAGGAATCATTAATCATCTCAATTAGTTTATAAGTCCAAGCGAGTGACAAAAACATTCAATTTGTTTTGCAACTTTTTGTGCGCTGATTTTTTCGCGGCTTCCCGGATATTTCGCCCGATATTTTTGTTGAATAACAAGGGTTTGTTAGAACCTCATTATAGTTGCTCCGAGCTTAAGGAAATGCCACCAAATTGGGATCGGTAGCCAGATAATGATGTGCTTTCAAATTGTGTCTTTCTTAGCTTTTCCCGGCTGAAAAGAATATATTATAACATAAAGATCATTTTCGTACAAAAAACAGTCATAAAAATGTGTTTACAGCCAAACCAGAAAGGTATTTGTTCTGTCACCGTAATAATCAATTTCTTGATCCGCCGAAACGCAGATGTCAATGTCAAGTGTCATCTGTCAAATTGTGTAAGCCCTAGTGTAACCCTCGGTTATCATAAGCCTAAAAGAAGTATACATACCTATAAATAAGGAAATATATCCATTTGCATTCGGGCTGGTTTCAGTGTGTTTCTTCGACTGGGAGAGTCATCGGGTGCAGTTACGTCGTACCTTCTATGAAAACACGCAATATAGGTATAAAATTAGTAATATAATATTGGTGGTTTAGTGATAGCTACTATCACTTCCATGGCCTTATCCTATACATAATTATAATACCCATAATTTTTTTCTTCTTTCGTGTGGGGCTACAGAAATGTTTGACCCCTATCAATATTTCGCCACCAGACCTCAAACAAACCGCTAAAGGACTCAAACCGCATGACAAAACCAAACCATTACGAAATTCCAAATTTTGAAATACGGTAGGTACATGCATATATTAACACTGTCTAATTTATGCTTTGCTCTCAGAGTAAACTGGTCTATTTAGGTATGGGTATATATTCAGTCTGTATTAATTAATACATTATTGATGACCGTTCCATTTACCAAATATCTATAACCATTTTCGTTGAATGTATTGAGTGTAATATTTACTGTTTGCTATCTATTTGCTGGCTGTCAGCCTCAAAAGTGGAGGCCACAGCTCCGCATATATTTCACAACTAGAAGCAACCGAGCCATCATGAGAACAAAAATTAATTCTCTTGTGATACAGGCTTTTAGGTCAGGAGTCTAGCACTTTCATCGGCACTATATTTGCGTTCCGTTTTGATTGATGAAGCCAGTGCATAGATTGTGAATAGGCTCGGTGCTTTTGGTCTACTGGCTTCACTTTTTCGGTCAGAAAAATCCAGTGTTTGTGCATATTGAAAGAGCGAACACGATCATGTTATTTTAATACGACAAATTGCAAAATCCTTTGAACTAAGGTTGATTTTTACAACGTTAATATTTAATAAAATATTATTAAAATATTAATAACGAAATAATACAAACAGAGAACAATAGAGGCGATCTTATTGCTACAGCGATTACTTCCAGACTACCTTTACATTACAGAGAAAAAATATAGATATATATGGTCGAATTAAGAAATCTCCTCCTATTTTTAAATCGTTTAAAATGAAGAGATAATATAAATAGACAGGTGTGACGATTAGGAATGACTAAGGCCCGATCTTTCTCCCAATACCTGTAGGTACGAATATAAGTTGCCAACACATATGGAAAGTCTATTGCCATCTTAAGCACATTACATTTGCCAGTACTGAGTAATTACTAATAATTATTTTCATGAGTTAGGAAGTTTACACCTATATAGTAATTATCAGTTACGTTGGCACTCAATAATCTTCGGTGAAAATTGGGTGTTGTTGTCACACAGACCCCTTCAGGGGGAGTGAGTATGTTTATTTAATTTAATTATTAAAGCATCAAAGAATCTAACCAGAACGACCACAGTTTAAATATCATCGTCCATGATACTGTTGTTTGTACGTACAACTAAGTATATTTATAATCTGTCTATACCCAAACTAAATACATTAAATTAACGTGTCTGTCTATAATACCATAATAAAAGCTTTTTACTAAATGCTTTGGAAAGTCTGTCTTTTTATTCCGGCAGATAAAATGGCTGGACAGATTTTGGCGCGGCTATTACTGGTTAGTAGATATTATAGGGACTTAGCACTTTTATTTTAGAAAAATAAATAGTTTTCCGTGCAAAACTTAAAATTATGAATAAAAAAATTCTACTCCGTTGAAAACGCGAGGCACATCAAGTACCAAGTATAGGCTACACTATACAAACGAAGCTGTGCAAGCGACTCTGCTCTGAACGTGTGAAATATTTGAGACGTTACCATTTGTATTACAGTTTTATTGTATTTCAGGTGCACCTCGCAAACTGCAGAATTGCGTTCATTGTTATTTTTCAACTTCAGTTTCTCAATCGCATGCCTGTCATATTCAGCACCCTTTTAACACCTAACATACATACATATGCTCACGCCTGTATTCCCCGCAGGGGTAGCCAGAGGTTTTGTAATAACAACCGAAGGTGAGTCTATCGCCAACTCAGGCACTGTACATACGTTTAGGAATAAACTCACACATATATGCAGGTGCGAAATAACTGCACATAAGTTTTTAAGCTAATTGGTACAGGCTCCGCTGGGATTTGAGCTTGCATCGCTTGCGTAGCAGGCGACTGCTCCAACCCCAAGGCCACCACGGCTCTTTTACAGTTAATTCTTCGTAAACGCTAGCCTACGAAATCAGAACCTAGCTAGACTAAATAGCTAGGTTCTGGATTCGTTGGCTAGCGTTTACGAAGAATTAGCTCAGACGTTAAGTGCTCATACTATGTCATTCACTTTCTGAATTCGTATCAGGCGCCTACATTAAGAGTAATTCATTCCATGTAATTTTATTTTTCTCTTTTTCTCAATATTGAATTTGCACATACTTAAATAATGATCAAAGTCACGATTTCTTTGGCACGAGTAAGTAAAGCGTTTGATACGCGTTTCTCGAATCTCACATCGTCTCCAGAGTGCTCTAGCATATCAAAGCTATGTACAGTGAAGTGAGGATTATTGTGTTGTCAAGGACATTACACGATAGCTTACTGTGGGGAAGCGGCACCCTTTATAGCGGTTCCTCTAAATTATTATGTTACTTAGATGTTAGTTGTATTTAATATTAACTTTCATTACCACGTGTCATTGCTTTGGTGCTCCGATTTTAGGTTCTGGTACAATTTCTAACGACCTAAAATCCTATTGGCAACGAGTTCGATTCCCCTTTAGGGTTAATCAATACCCTCTTATATTATACAAAACATGGTTTAAACAAAGACTAGACCAAACTATGTCCATACATACATACATACGCTCACGCCTGTATTCCCCGAAGACGTAGGCATAATAATAATAATGATGATCTCCTACCGAATTTCGGCTACGGCGGCTAATCTCAACGAGGATCAGCCATGTGCGCAGGAGATATTATAGTGCACAAGTGTGTGCGCTAACACAGATGCACTCTTAATTCCCTCACTCTCAAAGTCCGATGGGAGGCAATCCGACACGACCGGAGAGAGATCAGGCGGAGGACCAACGGCTTAACGTGCTTTCCGAGGCACGGGGGTGGAAACACCGCCAACTTCCAAACTCCGGGCATTTGTATTGTGAATTTCTTGTCAGAAAAACCCAACATAAATTTTTGAACCCGACCCGGGAATCGAACCCGGGACCTCGAGATCGGCAGGCGAACGTACTAACCATTAGACCAACGAGGCAGTTAACAACACCCACTTTTCACCGAATATGATTAAGTGTCAACCTGACAGATGGTGAGTCCATCGAATTACTTCTCAGACATATCCAGGTTTCTTTACGATATTTCACTTCACCGTAAAGCACGTGGTGTGAAATTACTGTACATAAGTTATTAGAAAAACTCATTGGTACAGGCCCCGCTAGAGTATGTCCATCCTTTCTTGATTTATACAGATTGTATTAAAACAAGTGATGAATTTACTTTCAAACCAAGTATCTTAGGCGATGTTTTGTTCTTATTAGAAATGGGCATAGATAGTATGTTATAATATAGGAGTATTTTTAGGTAAATCAATGTTGGCTAAACAATGTTTTCATGTTTGTTTAGCAAACATAATATACAACATTTTGCTCTCATTACTAAGACTAGCTTTCATTGCAGCTTCGCTACGAGACAGTAAGCTTTCACACACAATCTTTCAACCCCCATTTCACCTCCTTAGGTGTGGAACCTCAAAAATCCCTTTCTTTGGGTACACCTCAAACTGACATAGAACATGTGAAATGACCTAGAAGTTATCACCAACCCAAATTTCATGTCTCTAGGACCAGCGGTGTATACTGCGTCGGTATATCAGTCAGGACTTAAATGTTTATATATATGTATCTATAGATTATGGGTGTGTGTACCAATTATCAAATATGAAGAATTATTTCATTACTAGCTGTGCCCCGCGGTTTCAACCGCGTAGACTTAATTTCATGGGTCTCGTACGTAACCCCAATTATTTGTTAGCCTAAGTTAATTCTTGTACCACCCAATAGCCAGGGTCTAAGCATATGGCTATGGTATCCCCTGCCTGTCGTAAGAGGCGACTAAAAGGGGGCCGGAGGGCCTGCTGGCGGTGGTCGGGGTGGGAGCTTTGACCACCGACGCGGGCCCGGGAAGGTGGCAGCGCGATGTGGCTCGCGCTGCCTTGCACAGTGAGGTCTCCAGGGGCGGCCTCACAGCTGCCCCGGGGATGTGCCCCGGCAAAGTGTGGGGGGACACCGGTGCGTTCTATCAGAGTACCCGGAGTCGCCCCTGAGCACTGAGGATGGCCACCGGGGGGGTTTTAGTGCGGTAAAAATCCCACATACCCCGATCTGCCTCTCCCAGGGCGGTCGGGGACCTTTTGAAGGTTTCCCCCTCGTCAACAAAAAAAAAAAGAAAAAAAAGTTACTTCTTGTAACAGTAGCTATCTGTCAGTGAAAGTCCCGTTCGGAGATTAGCCGGAACAAATAGATGGACAGACAGAGAAATAATTTTAAAACCTGGTTCTTCCATGTCAGTGCCATATACTTTCGCATTTAGAAAAAACCGGTAATTTTGGAATTACAAACAGACACTTCAATTTTATTTATCTGTATTGATTACGACAGAGACATTTGCGAATTAAAGAAAGAATAAGTTTAAGCTTAATCAATATAAATAATGCGGAGCGTGAACCATTTGATTATGTATTGCGAATTAAGTCGAAGAAATAAACCGATCCAAAGACTTGGAGGTCTTCTCCTATTTTAAGTTTCCAATCTATGAAACTAGTTTAAACTTCGCGTTTCCCAGGCATCGTTAATCACAGAGAGAAAATTTTCCTATCGACTTCTTATTGCAATGAGCACGGTTTTCTTAAACTTCTATTTTCACAATTCTGTATTATATAAGATTTTTCTTCACAAATTGATTTGTTAGCATTTTGTAGTTATTTTTTGTTCAGAGCGTATTTTTCTTTGAACTGGCTACAATAGGAGTGGGACCTCAACATAAGCTCTTTCTGTCATGATAAAGTTTGATCCTATAAGATACAATGTATTTTTTTTATTATTAATGAAGGATTCTATGAATATATGTACTTAAAACTAATTACAAATAGAAAACTTGGCCCAAATACAATATATAAAACTATAACACAGTGGGACTATCGTGGCAATCAGAATGTATGGTTGCGCCGTGTGATCTTATGGGATTCAATGGAAATAGCAAATTCCATCTTTAATATCTAAATATCTCAAACTGGGATCCAACGAAAATAAATATTCATAGGCGTTTATCGCAGGCTGTTTACCGTTTGCGTATAATTTTCATTTTTGTATACATATAACATATTTAGTCGTTACATTCATTTCCCCTTGTAACCATCCACATTCATAAACATAAATTTATTGTAGTTTTCATTTCAATATGTATTAAGTGTACCTGTATATTAGAATAACCTTGTGGGTAGAAGAAAAGATGATCCTGTTAATATTTATTGCCAAGTTGATAAACCGCCCATGCAAAATCTGTCTTACACATTGCAAGGGTTCTTGTAAACATAAATATATGCTGCGTTTGTAAAAGGAATGATTTGAAAACATCCCTTTAAGGGAAGTAGCTCCTATTTTCCTTTTTACGTACATACATAGCGCGTACTTTACGTCTCATGCCAACAATGCTTTGATATAACTTAGGAAGTCACTCTTTTATATTTCCCTTTGCAAGGCTCAGTAATATTCTGTCGATGTAGAAATATGCCTTGGAAATTTCGAGAACCTTCAAGTGAATTCACGATTTCAATGTTCATATTGTGTTTACGGGAGGGAAAACGTCGAGGCAAATCCATTACTTAATTTGAATATGAGAAAGTTGAATGTGGCTTTAAAAGCTAGGGAAATTAGACAGGAAGGCTTACGAAGCCGTATTATGTTAGTTGGAAATAATAAGGAACCTTTTGACTGGTTAAGTTGGTTTGGGCCAAAATACCTTTGACATTCTTGTAGTACTTGTGAACAGGTGCTCGTTGTGGGGGCTGGTCATCTCAAGTCTTACAATTGTATAATATAAGAAGTAATGTCGACACCATTCGTGCATTGGAAATCATGGATTTAAATATTTATAGTTTTTCCGCGGTATATAAGCTTGGATAAATGTTTGTATGTATCGAAACTCAATTTACACAATAAATTTGTAGCAAATTTGGTTATGTTACGCAGTGAATGCCAAGCTGATGGTGGAAGCAAACAAAATTAAATTGACTGTTAAATTAAATGCCACAAATGTTCGGAACAAACAACTAAAACTCGTTCTGCATGACAACTTACCCGGGGCTTTGCTTTCAAAAATGGTATTGACATTGTGGTCCGCGTAAAATTTTGCTTGCAGACCGTTAATTAAAGTTAAATCAAGAAAAGTGCCTAAATGTGTGCGTGATAACTACCTATCTATTTTGCTTAAACTTGGTACGGACTATGACTGTCTAAGGAGCTCGTATTAAGAACTTCTTAGCTTTCACGTTTAATTTTATGGAAACAAAATGGAACGTTAAAGCTCAGATACGCGCTCCTTAAGCCGGTATGGGAGGCCCCCTTTGTAGTGCTGACACAGTTACCTTCAACCGTAATTTTTTAAATTTGATTGAAGCAATCATTTACCAATAAGCCTTATATGTTTTTTACTATCTGCGTAGTGTTATACATTTAGTTAAACCTTATAATATTGACGAAACTTAATTTATAATTTCTTGACCATGTTTAGCTAAGATATAAAGTAACAGACAAATCAGTACCAGCTGCTACAACAGCATCGTAACCTGTGACCGTAATACAAGAATTATTTCTTAGCAAACGATGGATTCAATTCACGACCTCCCTGAGTTATAAAAGCCAGAAGCTGAATTCGCAAGGCAGCCTGAATTCCAATAAAGGCAAAAGAATCACAGAGGTCTCGATGCATACAGAAGTTTCAGCCCCACTTTGACTTTAAAATGCGACCGAATCTGTTTAAGGATTCCGGTTGGTGCGCCGACTGTTGTCAAATAGTCACCAGATTAACCTCTTTGATTCCGTGGTACGGACGCCATCGACTCTGAATCAATTGTTTAACCCTTCCCACCGGGAGCCCTTTTACCGACCCAAAGATCGCGCGCCTGTCACCTACAATTGTTCAAATTGATTTATACAGTTTAATTAATAAAGGACAACTTGAATTAATTGGCCGTGGGGCAAGCGACTCAAAGTTCGAATCCCAACGGTCTGTACGTACAAATGAGTTTAAAAAAAACTTAATTGCAGTAATTTCACGCCACGTGCTTCACGTAGAGGAAAACATCGTGGGGAAACCTGCATATGTCTGAGGAGTAATTCAAAGACATTTCTATAGTGTCTCACTCTCTGTCACGTTGGCACTTAATCATCTACCGTGATAAATGGAGTTATTCCAACACCTCTGCGTACCACTTCGGAGACCCTTCTAGGATGGCGTAGGTATATTTATTTATATACTTCAATTGATAAAGAGCCTTACGAGTTGTTTAATGCAATGATATCACACCACAAGTTTTACGGTGGGCAATTATCGTGATGATATACGCGTCTGAGCAGAAATTCAAATACTAACTTAAAGACTAGTGCAGCAACAATTTCTACGCAGCAATCTGACATCTCATAAGCCACATAGCCATAAAGTTATCTTTATGTTATGAGTCAAAGTTTGTAAACTCTCTTTCAGGGGATGAGTGTCTGAAACTACAGCAACTATTATCGCATATGTTATTGTTATGTTCTTTATCTATACAGATAAATAAAATTGAAGTGTCTGTTTGTAATTCCAAAATTACACCTTTTCACTAAATGCATGTGAAAGTATATAGGTACGGTACTTGCAACTCAAAAAACTGTTTTAATTTTTTTTCTGTCTGTCCGTCTGTTTGTTTAGGCTACTTTTTTTAAGGTTCCGTGAAAAAAAGCCACGCATTACATTAAGTTTACGTGGGTGACACCGCGGGGCACAGCCAGTTTATTTATATATTGTTAGCCTATAGGGCTAGTGGTCGCAAAGCGCTGCTGCAGAACTTGAAGACCTGAGCTCGATCCCCAGGTCAGGCAAAATGTTTTTGGGTTTTTCCATTTGCAATTTCCCACTAGCAGCCTGGAGTCCGGATTGGTGGCAATAAGCTGGACCGATTACTATGAGTACACCCTTACCTACCCCTTCGAGGAATACAGGTATACTGTAGTATCCGAGACGGCGGTGGACCTCATCATTTGATTTGGCATCTCATTATCTTCGATGAACAGCTTGGTGTTACTACTTTGCCTACCTTTGACCCTTGATGACCCTTGGGAAGGCGTGAAGATATGAATGAAATTCAATTAGCCCTGCGAACATGACAATTAAAATATTCGGGAATGTTAATTACTTTAAGTTGTTTGTGAAGCGCCTTGATTGTAAAACAATAAAGTTTCGCTGCGTGCCCTCACCTACAGAGATTGTTTGCATAAGCCTCTGTTTCCAAGATATTGTTGCTAAAGAAGGCTCTCGCAGCTTTCTTCAGCCCTTTTGTTTTTGAATGAAGCTCCTTATATAGGCTCAGTCACATTATTTTATATATTCTTCGAAGTACATACATAATATTGTAAATGGCGCAAGAACTGAGTATTATATATGACATTACCGTGTACGTTCCCATAATATAATATAGGTATGTTTAACTAACTCGCTGCGTTTTTGCTCTTGTTGACCTGCCAGTTTCTTAACAGATACTATTATTTATTTGTATATGTATATAAATATACTAACACCACGGGTTGATGACTAGTATAAAACATATCAACTCCAGTTATGGTATACTATTTGAAATTCATAGTTCAATAGCACAAGTACTTACTCAGCAATACATGAATTATTACTTTAGTTTCCACTATAAACTGGCAGATATTAATTAATGCCCAGTCGTCCAATTCATCGGCACTCAGTCCGTATGGCGCAATCAATCGGGCGATCAATCAATTCGGCCCCGATCTGTCCATCTTCACAAACGTTGCATGACAGAACTGTCGATATCACCACACATCAAAAAATATATATTTGTATCACCACCTAAGAATAAGGCATAGAAAAAAGCCTGTCCTTGCCTTCTGCCTCATCAGTATCTTGATAATATCGAACATCAAGAGGAGTTCGACATAACGGAGTAAGTGTTACACCCGTATCCTAGCGCGTTTCCTCAAAAGCTCCTCGACTTGGTAATGGTAGGTCGCGAGATCTTGTTTTACTGCTACACACTCAACTTTTCCTCGATTGGAGTGGAGGAGATTATTCATGACTATAAATACCGATTTTCCAAATCTTGATTGAGTGGTGCCGAGGAAGTGGATTAGAATATAGGTGTTAGAAGAAGAGCCAGAAGTGGGGCCTCTTCATCAGACATATATATATCTGTGGCTTCTTCACACTTTTGGTATCAGATCTAAATGTATCCCATGGAGAGTCAACTATTTACAGCTACAGACACTTACAAAACAACTGATGAACAGCGGGCCTAGCATCAGGTTTAATTCTTCTCAATCGTAACACTCTTGGCAGAGCGGTCGCAATGTCAGGATTGGTGGCTTGCTGAACAGCTTTAATACGCTCTGATTAAGCTGTTGATGGTACCCTCCAGGACACCAAAACTGTCGTTGTGTGTGTTTTCTAATGACGCTCTGATAAATAGTTGAATCTGTGCGTGGACTCTCTGAGTGTAGCTACGTGTTTGTAGTTTTGTTGCAATGCGTTTCGTCGTATTTTTACGGTCAGTTAACTTTATTGGTTTAACTGTTTGATTGGTGATCGGAACGCGTGCTTTGTTTGTTTCAGAGCGGTTCAATTATTTCTATATGTTAGGTGTGCAATGTGGAATGAACATTTGAACTAAATTTGCTGACATATTGGCATAGAAACAGCTTCATTCGCCAGGTAGAACATAGCTAGGTTTTATTTAGTTACGGAAACTCTTTCCACGCAGACATATTTGAACATAACATTTAAATTCTATTTAATTGAATAAACATAACACCTTATCGTAGTTAATTAACAACAAACCTGAAAAAATATAATCTAATAACTAAAATATATAGGGAGTCCCTGAAGGCAAGGTTGCGAAGATACTGGCAGCATTCCCCTTTGAATGACAAGACTAATTCTTTGTCCGAGGTAGCTGCCAGCTCTTCGGTCTCCTGTGATGTCGACCAACCTTTTTATTCTTTCTTTAAAAAGCCTCATAGCGCTAGGATCCCACGGACCAAGGGTCTCGACACCGAATGGTACAAAATCATATTCGGAGCCCAGACTCCTGTATTTGCAAGCTTTGGCTTTTTCAGCCGATTTACATAATTTTAAAGTGCAGCCGTATTTGATCATTAAAACCAATAGCGAGGCACTTTACCATCCCGCTCGCAGTTTTTAAAATGAGAAGAAAATTCGATGCATTTCGAACTAAGTCTGGGATATGAGACTAATATTTTAGCTAGTAATGGAAGGTTTACAGCGGGGTGGGAGCATTTTAAACCTATTACTGCGGCTTATCGCAGATTAACTTTCCTCTCTCCATTTGTTTACGTGTTTGGATGAGGCTAAGGAGAGATTATTGTTATATTAAAACAAAGGCGGGTTATAAGTTGCTTTTACGATTTGAGTAGTGTCACAACACCTCTGCCTACCCCTTCGGGGAATACAGGCGTGAGCATATGTATGTATTAAAAACTAGCTGAGCCCTGCAGTTTCACTCACTTATAATTTAAATACCACGAAAGTTTCTTTTATTTCATTGTAATTTAGGGTTGATATTTTTCTGTGACATGAAATTCATAAATTACGTGGCTTTCTGTTGATGGAATTTCCGAAATCGGATCAGTAGCTTCCAAAAACCTCACAAATATTATCTCTAAAATATTTGTATAGATTAGTTTTTCTGTTAAAACAGATAGGTCGTTCTCGATGGGTAATATACTCACAATTAATTGAGACCATAGAGGCCGAACGCGCTGTATAACCCAACCCTGTAAAATAAGCATTAAGATGTATTTATTAAACAAATAAGTAAAATCTAGTAGCTATTGTATAACGAAAACTAGTGTTAGTGACAAGTGACTGATACCTTGTCGTAACCCAGCCTGCCGACATCAAGCCTAGATTATCTGACAATTGCCTGCCATTGTTCTGACAGCTCGTAATGTTTGATGTGATACGATCACGGCTTTTGGCATTTAGTTATTTAGTATCAATTGTGAGGTAAACTGTCCGCGTTGTTTGAGAACATAATGCTATTAGCTTTTAATTTAATTAACAGGGATGTTTAATCCAATTTTGTTACGAGGTACGTTTGCAGTTAGGGTTTAGCAGCAGTTTGCTTAACTTGGCGTGTCGAGGTCCTGAGTTTGATTCTTGCTTTCAGCAATTTTATCAGATTTTCAATATCAATATTAAACATATCTATTTATAGAGATACACGAATAGATACAGATTAATAAAGTTGAAGTATTTGTAATACCATATTAACAGTTTCAATAAACTAAAAATCATCTGTGTTTTTTGTTACGGGAAATCTCTGTAACGGCTGGATAGCAGGACTATCGTTGGCAGATAGCTCATGTCACAAGAAGTAACGTATGTTATTTTTAGTTAACAAAATAATAAGGGCTCCGTAAAATAAAGTTACCGTTGAAATTAAGCTTGCACGGAGCACAGCTAGATTAAAATAATTCAAAACTTATATATCAGGATATTTATCTTTCAAAAGTTCCAATGGACTTCCAGCAGCTTCAGCAATTCAAATAATATCTAGACTTGAGCTAACAAGTAAACATTTCCTAGAATATTCCCAGCTTCCCGCAGCTAGTGTGTACATTACCGATTCAATTAGCCTAATTGCTACATGATTAGACTTCGTACCTTTTGGAACCCTTGCTGTTAGGCGCTGTACTATCTATTCTGTGGTCTGGATTACTCAGCTGAATTGAGTAGAGCTCCAGTTCCGTACTGGTGAGTACTATGATCGAGCTACATTAATAACCAGCACTACCCTGCGGTATACCCGCTTATGTTCGTATACTCAATATATTGCAGTTAAATACCTAACATTTAACACGTTTACTGCGAGAAAACACACATGAGCAAAACGTATGTCTTGTGTGATGAAATAAGCACTGCACATGTTACCTACCACAGATTAAATAATAGTTGCACATTCAAAATATTTATTCACAAAACGTACTAAATTCATGTCAGAATACGGATGAGTACAGGCGAGAATGGTTGAGTGAAATAAATATTTTCTGCGGTGTACCTGCGTTATAATGGTTATGGGAGATAAACTATTTTGCGGACCGTTGTGTGTGTGTGTGTGTGTTCTTACCTTCACATTGCCAGTACGAATTGAAATTCCTTCTCTGTTTATTGCAGCGGATTTAATTGTTTAGTGATGTTTGATTGATTGAAAAAATCGTAACTTGAACGTCACATCTGAGTTCTAATTTTGTTTTACGGCTGCATCTGCATTTCAGAGGATAGCCAAATAAAACAGACAGACGCGTTTAGCCGTTAATTTGTAACCACAAACAGATACTTCAATCTTATTTATCTGTATAGATATAGATATATAGATAAGTAAACATGACAGAGTTGTATGCCGTTGCTGACATAGGGGAGTTATATTAAATCAATACAAGGAGTTTTGGCAAGTCATCAAACGAGTGAGATGCAAGAAGTCGGCTTATGTTCGTTTGTTGTGAACTTAATAAGTATTTTCAGTTTAAACTTGAGCAATTCAAAGTTACATAAAATACTATGGGCACGGTCTTATATCATGCTAACTCTGTCTGACTAACTTGCTGCGGCTTGTGGTTTCACAAAATAATCATTCTTATAATTTGCTTTGCAAATCTTTATCATCAAAAATGGCATTATGAACTCATTTAATTCTACATGCATACGAGTATATACGCTCACGCATGTATTCCCCGAAGTGGTAGGCAGAGGTGTTGTAATAACAACACCCACTCTTCACCGAAGATAATTTAGTGCCAACGTGACAGATGGTAAGTCTATTGCCATCTCAGGCACTATACGTTTTAGAATTACTTCTCAGACATATGCAGGTTTTGTCATCTTCACCGTCAATCACGTGGTTTGAAATTACTACACATAAGTTTTTGGAAAAACTCATTAGTACAGGCCCCACTGGGATTCCAACTTGCGTTGCTTGCGTAGCAGGCTACTGCTCAAACCCTAGGCCACTCCGGCTTACTATGCTTATATATTAATGTGAATTAAGCTCCAATTAGTATGCTGCGTACTCTAGTTCCCGGCTTGAGGATTATAAACAAATGGCTGTCAATATTTTGATAGGGTAGGTCTTAGAATAAATTTTGATGGAGTGAGGACTCTGTCCATTATAATGAAGGTTAAGCAGGTATGTATAGTGCCGCCACGAACATAGATTCCTTTTTCTTTTGGCAGCCAGTACTTTTGATGTGCTAAATAAAATGGTCAAAACGTCCAGAACGGGTAGATAGAGATTCATTATAAGGTAGGCATTTCAAAGCGCGAGTGACACTTGTTTATTATAACGTTTTTGTATAAAGTCCTGTCATTCTGTATGTCAAAATGCTCGGCTTTCAAAACTTAAGATTAAGAATTGGATCTTGTGTCCCTGGAACTGCTGACTGCTACTCAAACCACTTAGCGATCACGGCTCTAATGTTTTTTTACTTTCGACTTCTTCCAACCATTACACTATCTGGCTACATTTATTATACAATACAATAGCTTTGCCCTGCGATTTCACCCGCTAGGCTTAATTTCATGACTGGCCCGTAGAACCCCGATGTTTTCTTTAAATAATTTTTATCTATAACTAGCTGTGCCCCGCGGTTTCACTCACGTAGACTTAATTTCATGGGTGGATTTTTTCACGTTACCCTAACTTAATAAAAGTATCCTAAGTTAATCCTTCCAACATCAACTATCTGTCAGTGAAAGTCCCGTAGAAATCGGTCCAGCCGTTTCAGAGTTTACCCTGAACAAACAGACTTACAGACAGAGAAAATGTTTTTTTTTCATGTATGTACCTACCTTAAATACTTTCATATGCATTGGTGAAAAGCTGTTAATTTGAAATTACAAACGGACACTTAATTTATATTTATTTGCATGTATAGATTCGGGATATAGTATCCTATCTCCTTCTCCTGGTATTAAGCTACCTCCCCGCCAATTTTCAGCCCAATACGTTCAGCCGTTCTTGAGTTATAAATAGTGTAACTAACACGACTTTCTTTTATATATTATAGTAATTCAGGCCAATTTACTCCCTGTAACATTAGCTATCTGCCAGTGAACTTTTCGTTAGAATCGGTCGGGCTGTTTGGAGATTAGCTGGAACAAACAGATAGTCAGAGAAAACATCTTTAAATTGGTTTTTTTATGTGAGTACCATAAATACTTTCATATGCATTTAGTGAAAAGCTGTTAATATGGAATTACAAACAGACACTTAAATGTTATTAACCTGTATAGATGTATATATATAAAATACAATCAATAACATATTACGCTTATTAAATAAGAATACGGCAGCTACCTCGGACAAAGAATTAGTCTTGTCATTCAAAGGGGGAATGCTGCCAGTATCTTCGGAACCTTGCCTACAGGGACTCCTTTTAATAATATATTTTAGTTATAAGATTATATTTTTTAAGGTTTTTTGTTATTAGATTATATTTTTTTTCTTATTCTATTATTCGATGTTATCTAATAATAAATATTAATTAAATACGAATACGCTATCGTTTATTTTCAGGATATTAAGTTTTTTTGCTGACCCCAATTCTCACTGAGTGTACATAGATTGTATTTCAGCAGAAAAGCTACAGTACAGCTTGATTATTTTAACCCATGCACCGCGTCAATTGTCTATGCAACCAGCAGTGCCGGGAACAAAGGGGGGTGTCAGTGGGTCAAACAGCTCCCAAAAGGGCATCTTATCATCCGACATCGCGACGGATACCTAATCTTTACGACGAACTTGTTTTTGAAAGATTATGATAAAGAGCCGTGGTGGCGTTGGGGTTTGAGCAGTTGCCTGTTTAGCAAGCCACGCAATATCGAATCCCAGCGGGGCCTGTACTTTTTCTAAAAACTTAGGTGCAGTGATTTCACACCACATGCTGAACGATGAAGGAAAACATCGTGAGGAAACCTGCTGCTGCTCAGCAGGAGTGCCTCAAGCGCCGGAAATATGCTTGCATTGGTCAAGGATACTTATTTTCTGCGTTTGCGGTTGAAACTCTGGGACCTTGGGGTCCAGATGCTCATCAACTTTTCAAAGAGGTTTCACGTCGTCTGGTAGAAGCTTCTCGTGAAAAGCGGACTGGGGCTTTTCTCGCTCTGAGAATCAGTATTGCTATTCAACGTGGCAATGCTGCCAACCTTCTTGGCACGATCCCGAGAGACACCGATTTGGGCCAAGTTTTCTACTGATACTCACATTTCGCCAGACTCCCATACAAAAAACAAATTTAAACTTTTAATAAACGAATATGAAGCTATTAATAACCGTGAAATGTTCGCGAAGTGCCCAGTTTAAATCCACAATATTTTTCCAACAAAGGAAGCAGTTCCCATAAAACATATTTAAGTTATTGTCCGAGTATTTTAATTGGGAAAATTGTCCATTTGTTAACTGGTGATTTAACTCGTCCTGTTCGGTTAACATTCGTCGTTAATAGTTTGTTGTTCGTAATTTTAACGTATGATTCGTTAAAATTTACTTCTGTAACGAAGTTTTTAATATGACATTTATTATAAAGAGAATAATTCTGGGAAGTTCTGGGAACGATTCAATCTACACTGATATTATAAAGAGGAAAGATTTGATTGTTTATAACTAACCCTCTATTCGGTATGAGCACTACTATAGGTCTATTTTAATATAATCTATTCAATGAAACTCTGGGGTCTCGGGGTTCGGATGCTCATCAACTTTTCAAAGAGGTTACATGTCGTCTGGTAGAAGCTTCTGAGAAACGGGCTAGGGCTTTTCTCGCTCAGAGAATCAGCATTGCTATTCAACGTGGCAATGCTGCCAGCCTTCTTGGCACGATTCCGAGATACAGCGATTTGGGAAAAGTTTTCTACTTCTAAATAGTATCTCAATAATTACACCGCTATTTATTGAATGTAAAATACATTAAAAAAATCTATTCAATTAATTGACAGACTAAGGCAGAAGATGTACCTTTGACGATTGACCAAGCAATAGAAGCCTGCATGACACCAGGATTCATAAAAGCACATGAACAGCTGGATGGACACGACTCCATGACTCCTCCGACCCAATTGGAAGCTATGAGACGAGAGTACTATTATTGCTATTTGGACAAATCACACTTTTTTCAAGAATATGGTCGTATCAACGTGGACTTGATACAGCACTTTGCAAACCAATTGCCGATAAAGTCTACTGAAATAAATCAAAAAATTATTGGTGAATGTGCTAGTAAACATGGCCAGAATAAATATGAAACCCTTAATATGTATTATGACTGCGCCAAGACATTTAGTAATTGATCGTTGTATGGTCAATGTTGACAACCCTACATAATCTGTTTATGCATACTCATGTAGGGTTGTAAATTTTGTCATGATCTAATTAATATGTTAAGCATAGGAATACAAGAGCCCTTACCATTACTTATTATCATGAAAGTTCGACACATCGAATGTGACATCTTTATTCAATAAATCATCTTAAGATATTTAAAATAAAGCCCATTATGTATGTGAATTATGTTGTTTTCTCATTTATTTGATATGCCTATATATCTAATACTAACTGATTTTCTGGAATCACGAGTAATGAACTAATAAGAAAAAACTAAATACTATATATTGTGACTACGGACTACTGCTTCAGCTGCGTTATTCTGTTAGGTTTCTCAGCGTTGCACTCGACGCCGAGTGTCGGTTTTAAAGAAAAGAAATTGAACTTTATCGTGTATGTAAAATGTAATGCTAATTTCCTTTGATTGGAAACGACGTTCGACGTGCAGTTCGAAGCTGAGAAACCTTAGCTACAGAATAACGCGGTCAAAACCGCGAGGCTTAACTAGTGAGGAATAGTATATATCCTTTAATATTGTAGAGTGCATTTAGTAAATCACCACACAAAATAAATGAAGTCGGAAAATGTTTCTATCGAACCAGGAAGGTAGTATTCCGTTGGAGGCGAGCGTTTGCCCCCGGCCGTTACGATGGAAATATGCGCATATATTTATTGCCATAACCTCATATAGTCTGTATGAAACGAAACTTATTTTTAACTTTTATCAGAAAAATAGATAATATAATAGATTCTGTACCACTTAAATGTATATATGCTTTGATTTATATCTAGCTAATATTAATAAGTAAGGCCAATGTATTTAGAAGTTATATCAAAAGCGGGTGTTGTTATGCACATTAATTCAGAATAACATTTAATTGTTGGTTTGAAACAATACAGACCGATGACGTTGCTTTGGGTTAGGTGGTCAAGTGTACCAGGTTTCCACAGAAACCAAGCCTGTTGAAAACATTATTTTATTTATGTTAAATAAACATTAACGTTCATAGAACTCCTAATATAAGACTCTCAACAGGAAGTGGAAGTCCGCTTTTCTCTCTATGCACCAAGGTCCTTGTCTTGATAAGCCACTGATGCCTGCAGACGCGTATACACGTAGTAGCGTGTGAAGGCAATTCCATCTTTTTTCATATACGAATTATATTATAGCCTTCGCAAGCAAAGCTCTTATTTTATTCTTTGTAGGCTACGGTCACGCAACACAAATTAGAAATAAAACTACTGTTTCGTGGGATAAGCACTGCGCGAAATTTGGCATCGCGTAGAGAGCTCTATCCGTCCGTTTTGCTTCATGACCGCCAGCCAAGTGTCATGGCGGCGCTGCCTATGCGCCACGTCCTTTCCGTCTTTGACAATCCTACCAACCTAGCGTTAATGTAACGTTCGTTCGGAAATAGCCATCGAGCACATGGCTCTTCCATGACTATTTTAGTAGATACTTAATGATACTTTGTATATTCGAAGTAGCCAAGTATCCCAAGTTATTACATAAAAATTTAAGTTGTGACGGATACCTTTCAAGACTGACAATTGAACTTGGCACCCATTAAGATCTCATTTCTATTGCCGTTGTACTTGGCTCTCATTTAATATTTATGCTCTCCATGGTTTTAATATTAAGATATTGGTGATTTGGTAATCTCTTAAAGAGTCATGACATTGCAAAAAGTGGCGTAGGTAATATACGAGGCAATTCGCAAGAACTGCGTCTTCATCCGCAGGCCCTATTTTATTGCACAGCTTTTACATAAACCCAACATAAAACTAATTTATAGCCGGGAGTATCTAGCCTCTATCTCGGTAGGAAACAATTTCAGTATGTTTTTCAGGTTGTTCATTATTTATAGGGACAGCCAACGAGGTGATCCGTTATTTCGTAGTCAACTTATTTGGCTACACGGGAGAATGATGACTTTAAAAAAATATATTTCTATATTACGTTTATAATTTTTTGTATGTTATATCCATACTGAGAAATAAAATTGACGTGTCCGTTTGTGATTCCAAAACAACAGCTTTTCACTAAATGCATAATTATGAATGTATACGGGACCGGTACGAAAACGGTCTGTTTGTTCCGGGTAATCTCCGAAACGGATAGCCCAATTTTAACAGGACTTTCACAGTCAGAGCCAATGTTACAAGGAGTAACTTGGGTGGCATTCATTTGAAAAAAAAATAGGAAATCGTGAATTAAATTCCACGCAGGCAAAACTGCGGCGCACAGCTGGTTACTTAAGAATATGTATGTATAATTAAACATACATACATACTCTTAATATGTATGTTTACGTTGTAAAGCAGCAGAAGAGATCAGTGAGCAAAGAATAAAGTATGGTCTCTTTAGAAACTGAATTAATTTCCACGAGCCAAGCTTACTGACAGCGATAGACATCTGTGATGTTGATACTATGATTTTTGGTGAAAAGTACGTGCTGCTAATACAACACCTCTGCTTACCTCTTCGGGGAACCTACTGGGATGGCGTGAGCATATACTTATCATATTAATAGCTAGGCCTTTGCATGACTGTACCATATGTTTTTGAATATCAACACATGAAAATAAATCTAAAACAACGACCGTTCCCTTAGCGTGCCGGAAACACTATACTCTCACTTCGAGTTGGCTTGAAAGCTTCCTGACGCTGTAACGTGGATTGATGTTTCTTTTAATACTTGTATACATGTGAATGTAAGTATTATGAGCTAGTACGTCTGTTTAATTTTTTTTTAGTCTATACAGCCGACAAATAAGCATCCTCTTGATAGTAAGCGGAAGTATTCAATTCAATTCAAAATATCTTTATTCGATTACACTTTTTACAAAGTACTTTCAAATCGTCAGAAAGACACGATTACATAGGATTATACATGCTACCGCCAGGTTCGGAAGGTTGCTTTTACTGAGAAGAACCTGGCAAGAAACTCAGTAGCTTTTAAAAAAATATTTTACAGCTTTGAGTAATACAATATAAATCATAAAAAATATATATAAGCCCATGGACACAGTTCCAGTGCACAAAAGTCGTAAAACTAAAAATAAGTACTACGAATAATTGTGTAGCTTGAAATGACCAGCCCCCACTAGCAGCACCTGTTCACAAGTATGACGAGAATGCCAGCCATCGCCCTCCTCAACCATTATAGTACAGTAAATATAGAGGGAAGTGAGCGGTAAGCGGCTTCTGCAGCCTATGGATAGTGCCTACCTTACTTTAGCTTAACTATAATGTTACTTTATATATAATATTACGTAATTAATAATGTGAAACAACAAACAAACTAACCCAATAATTATATCTCTCACTCACACCGGTCCAACGCAAATTAATTTCATGACGTACATACACTCACGCGATATTGCCCGAAAGAGCAGGCAGATATGTACTTATAATATAGAGATCATTTATTAGGTACAAATCATTGCCATTTGCCTGGCCCTAATCCAGACTGCGGGCTGCTAGAGGTGACAACCCCAAAAAACATTTTGCCCGACCCAAGGATCGAATCCAAGATGATTTCACATACAAACTTTCAACTTTATTGGAATTTTGGAGAACTTAACTAGAGCACACTTTCTAAATTTCATGTCTCTAAGATCAGTTGTTTAGGCTGTGCGTTAATATAAGGCAGTCAGGACTTTGAATTTGATATACAAATAGAGCCTGTGTGAACTTGTAAAACAAGTAGCTACTAAATAAATATCTTGCTCACTTCAACTCTTGTAATATAAATGCTTCGTTAAAAATCCTTGACATTCATAATTAATTTTGAACTAACTTATCGCACCAAATACACCCGTGAATAAATCAAAAAGTACTCCAAAGTAATTAATATTTTTAGTCTTACATATCTCGAGTCAGTGTTATCCGGTGTCCCCCTCATTGAAATTCATCTGAGGTGGCGGGCCCGTAAAGATTTCCAAAAGTTAAATTACACTCACTTGTTACTGTCACCGTACCCTTATCTCAACCTATTTCTTCTCGATAACAATATTACATTTTCTATTTTAAGAATTAGGCAAGTTTTTGTTTATTACTTAATTAACCAAATTTATGTTTCGAGCAAGAGTTGGGTCAACACGGAGTCGTGTGTAATGTGTTCTTCGCGCCCTGGGCCCTTACCATAACCTCTTATTGCCATGATAGTTTTACTCTTAGTATGAGAGAGATGAAGGTATATGACGTGTATAACATTGCAATAAGCAATTGCATGGTTCGGCCCATGGTCCGCGCGGAATAGTCATATTGGGATAACGCTTATTTTAAGCCGCGATTGGTCTTAGCGTGATAGCGGACGTGATGATGGCAGAGATCAAGCAAAGACAATTTCAAAGGACGAACGTTTAATCCTTTTTTTAACAGTGTAGCAGGTAGAAATAGGAGCAGCGCGGTAAGGCAGCGCGGTAAGCAGCGTATGGGCTCGAATATAATTGTTGCCAGATTGATGGCGTTGCACGCTCTACGATACGTCTTTGGCCTATCCCGTCTCGCACTGCCCCTGCCTCTTTGACATATAGGTAGTAGGTACACTTATACATTACACGTCGCTTAAAGTGATGACATATACCCTAGTCTTCCTCAGTAAAAGGTATCTCTTCAGCTTTATATGTATGTTCCTTCAATACAAATAAGACATTACACCATTTAAGTTTTTTTTTACCTTTAAGGTGGCAAGTAAGCATGCAGTTAACCTGATGGTAAGTGGTTTCCGCAGCCTATGCTCGCTTGCATAACCTGAGGCATCACGCGCGCCTTGTGACTCTTAATATCTCTTCACACCCTTTTTAAAGAACTCCACGTAGTACTCGTTTATTAAAAAAATAAGAATATGGGTCGCTAGCATCTCATTACACTAATCACTCTGCCACCACAGCTCAGAATAATTATCCTTTATGAAGAAATAAATCTTAAAAATGACTAATCGTTACAAAAAACAAAACAAGAATTTAATTCCAGCGTCGGCGTCGTGTCCAGATAAGTGGTTTTAATTACACTTTCAAAAGTTCTCGTCGTACAAGATATTGGAAAAATTCTTTGAATGACGACAAAATTGTACTTTTGTTTAAAGAGATTTGAGATTTCATCATTTAATTTGTTTGTAATCAGAGATGAATTTGATATTGTATTTTGATTAACATTTTGTTATTCATGCCTTCTGATTTTATACCTAGCTTCTTAGTGCATTGTAACTTGAAATTACTTACACCAGGGCCCTACCATGACCTCTTATTGCCATGATAGTTTAACTCTTATTATGAGACAGATATATATGACGTGTATAAGTCCGTCACTGTCACACAGTGGAAATATGACGGCAATAAGAGCTTATGGTAATGACCCCGATTGTAGAATTCAATAGAATATAAGTGCAATTACTGACATCTCTCATCTCTGCTTTCATATTTAAATAGAGAGATTACCGCGTGATTTGTTTTTAGAAGACAGAGTAATTGCAAAGAAAAGAGCAAACTATCCAACTAAGCAACTAGCGGACATCACGCGGGTTTACTCGCGTAGTTCCCGTTCCCGTGGGTGAACAGGGATAAAATGAAGCCTATGTTACTCGCTGATGATGTAGCTTTCCAATGGTGAAAGAATTTTTGAAATCAGCACAGTAGTTTTTGAGTTTATTACAAAAATATAAATATTTCCTCTTTATAATAGCAGTTTTGCTCTGCCTTTGCCTGTATTCCCCGAAGGGGTAGGCAGAGGTGTTGTTATCACAACACACACTTTTCACCGAATTTGATTAAGTGCCAACGTGACAGATGGTGAGTCTATCGCCGTCACAGACACTTAACATACGTCTTTGTATTACTTCTCAGAAATATGCAGGTTTCTTCACGATGTTTTCCTTCACCGTAAAGCACGTGGTGTGAAATCTCTGTACATAAGTGTTTTAGAAAAACTCATTGGTACAAGCCCCGCTACCTTATATTTAGTTTGTAATATAATATTTTCATATTTTGATAATGGTTAAACCGAATCGCTAGGCCACAGAAGTAAAGGAGGTAAAATAAACTTCTTGAGTGTGCCAGATTTTAATTTAAGTTCGCGTTTTCTTTTATAACTTAGATTGAGACAATGCGGTGAGCAAAGTGCGGTAATATACTTTACAGATTTATATAAAGCTGGAAATATTTTCATACTTAACACAAACTATTCTTTAAATAAGTAAGTTATTTAGAGGACAATAACTTAAGAGGTTTTTATATTTTTACCAGCGGACGACACGTGGTTTCACCCGCGTTCCCGTGGGAGTACAGGGATAAAATATAGCCTATGTTACTCGCTGATGATGTAGCTATCCATTGCTGAAAGAATTTTTCAAAACGGTCACATAGTTTCGGAGCCTCTTCACTGCAAACAAATAAAAAAAAATCTTTCCTCTTTATAATATTAGTGAAGTAGGAAAAAAACCTTTTGATTTATTACGATAAGTCATAGAACAAAATAATGTATGATTAATCACAGCGTCGTATTCCAAGTCCAAAGACAAAGATTGTTTCTTTATCTATGATAATGTCAATCTCAACTGTCAAGCGTGCAGCTGTCATCCGATGAAAATCAGCAATCTATTGGCACTTTGTCTGCGACTCCCGCGCAACAACAAAGGTGTAACGCGTGTCGATCTGTCGATCTACCCTCGGTACACGAGAGAGAAATTTCATCGACCGTCACGTGTGTTATTAAAATAAATCCTTTGCCATCCTCGATAGTCATTGTAGGCGTCATCTCAGCGGAGGCTTATTTTGTTATATAAAAAACTGAAAAATATATACATTTAATGAGCAAATGAGTAAAATAAAGATCTGAAAAAAATCATTTTCGGAGTTTTGAAAAATGAAAACAAAAAACTTTTTTATTTGGGTTTCTTATCATTTTTGATTTTAATATTCCGGACCAAAATTTTGAAAAAAAAAACAAAAGATAAGATATTCAATAAATGAATAAGAAAATAAAAAATCCAAGATAAATCATCTTTAGATTTTTGAAAAATAAAGACGCGAAATTTTTTTGATTTTGATTTTGATTATTTTTAACTTTGATATCCGTCATCAAAATTTCAAAAAAATATATATTTAAGGATATCTAACGATCCGACTAACAAATTTGAAATCAAAAAAATATGACATTTAGATTTTTTAAAAGACAAAAATATGACATTTTTTTTTTTTATAAAATCATTTTTCTCGCAGATGTACGTCCCAGAATGCCCTAAGCCAAAATTAAAAAAAGTAACTGAAATCACCCTTTTAGAATCCAAAAATAAACTAAATTAGAAAGTTTCAGATTTATAGAACGATGGGAAACTCAGTAACAGTTTCCCAAAATTTTATTTATATAGTAAAAAAAAAATTATAATTAAAAAAAATATTTCGTTTATTATCACTTGTAGGTAAATCAACGACAAACAATTTCCAACTTGGTAAACTTGAAAAACTTAATTTCGCTTGTAGATATCCCTATGTGAAATTGTATTTTGTCTGCTGTCCGCTAAATTCAGGGTCATAGGAAATTAGTAAATATCAAAATATCAAAAGTCGTGTCTGAGACAGTAATCAACTCACCACCTTAGCTACCAATCACAAGTCATCTTCAGTGAAGTTTGTCGTAACACAAATACGTACATAAGGCGGACTGTATGCTTGTGTGCGACATTTGTAGTATTAAACAAATATTCTCGGTGAAGGCGCATCAAATCGGCACATTGTATGTTTTACTTCGGTATAATATCATACTGTATATCATACGATGAATTGCGTTACATTTCGTGATGATTTTTATAGTTCCAGTGGTTCGGGCGATATTCAGTTGTGACTATAAACATGTTTTATTGCAACAACTTAAGAATCTATCGCTTTAGGAAAGGAAAAGGGTTGTGTAATAAAACTTCGTTCGGTTATTTAAGGTTTTGGCTCATAAAAAAGTTGTGAGTTATTGGTGTAATATTGGTTAGATAAAGTAGGTACTTGTAGATTTTTGCACTTAAGAGTAACTATCAGAGCTGTAGGTAATAAATCTTACCGTTTACTTGTTGTGCCTGGCTGTTACACCCAAGAATATTAGGTAGGTACTAGCCGTGCCACGCGGTTTCACCCGCGTAGGCTTCGTTTTATACTTTATAGCTGGTGCCCGCTACTCCGTCCGCGAAGAATTAAACTTATCTTTTTATTTTGGGCAATTCACACAATATCGTTATAAATTGTAACCTATGTGTTATTCTGATGTATAAGCTATAATATCTAAAGTTTCATTAAAATCCATTCAGTGGTTTTTACCTCCATACTTACAAATTTTCGCGTTTATAATATTACTAGTCTAGACTTTCATTCCCTATTTTATCTCCTTGGTGGTAGAATTAATCAAAATCCTTTCTTAGCGGATGCCTACGTCATAACATCTCCCTGCATGTCAAATTTCAGCCCGATCCGTCCAGTGGCTGTGCGTTGATAGATCACTATGTCAGTCAGTCAGTCACCTTTGAGTTACATATATTTAGATTAATTGGGTACATGGGCTCTAGTGCTATTGTTTTATGGTTAAGGAAGAAGAACCATGATGCGACTTGCAACTTTTAAAACACACTAGCATTTTCTATCGGCAACACTTTCCAAAACTACTTTAAGTACCTCGTGACTTACAACGAAGAATCGATAGGAACTACATTCATAACTCAAAACTTATAAAATTGCACCAAGCGTGGAAGCTATTCCTTCATGCAAAGTTTCATCTAACAGGGATGTTTGCAAACAACTACAATATTCACGGTTATATAATGGTTAGTTCGGAGAAAATTTCACGTACAATATCTTTGGGTAAGTTTTAGAAGAATATTCGCCTTGCAGACTGGGTAGGCTTGAATAATTAAACGAACTGTAACGTCACTAAAACATAAGAATATAGCAGTTATATTTCCTTGTAACAGCCAACTTTGGCTATAAGTACAAACCACGTGAGCCCGGAGGAAACCGTGGTGGCTTAGCAAGTCTTGATACTTTTAAGTATCTTATACAAAAATAGTGGTGGCTACGTTTCCTTTTCAAAGTTGAGCAAATTAATGCTTTTTTAACTGTATTATTATTTTCTATGAATAGTTGAAGACAGATTCTGTTCTCGTGGTAAAAGTACATGAGGCCGCAGGGTCCCGTTCAATGGTCAACTGTATCTTTTTATAATATTTCAGCAAATTGTTCACCCGAGGTCATGAAAATATGACGAACAAGCATCTAAGAATGCTCAAACATATTTGATACCAACCACGATATCATAAAATATAAATATTTTAGTTAAATAATTAATCCTGTATCATCAAATCATTCTGACGATTTGAATGTAAGTACTAAGCTAAGAGTTGAAATAATGTTATTGTTAACAGACATACTGTAGGACAACTGACATAAAACATTTTTAAACTCAAAAGATTTTCGGTTCCACTTTAATCCAAAGTTAGTTCGTAAGATTCGTCGGTTAAACTCGGGTGTCCCGGAATATTAGATTTTTCAAATAAACGAGTAAAGCAAATCCCTCACCTAGAGTGTCGTATCACGCTGAATGTAAGCTAAACGATCTAGTTCAAAGCATAGTTAGCCGATACGTAGACTAGTTCGCGCGATCCAACTTATTCCGAAGCTATACTGAACTTGGCTAAAGTTTTAACACGAGAACTTGGAAATAGCGGAGGGATTTATAAAGCTTTTATTGAGGCGACTACCTCCATATATTTAAAAGGTATTTTGGAAAAATATGGTCAATCCAAAGGGGTCTTTAAAGTGGAAGTCAATACCCACTATTCACCGAAGATGATTATATCCCAACGTGACAGATGTTGAGCTCATCGCCGTCTGAGGCACTATAAGTAATTGATTGGTATCATCTCAGATATCTGCAGGTGTCCTCACAAAGTGTTCCTTTGCGGTAAACCTCGTAGTGTGACATCACTGTATTATTTTTAGGTTAAATCATTGCCTACTTATCGTGATCGTGTTATATTGATTTTCATTTAGTTCTTCGTCCTTAGAGTCACCCTCTTTAACGGCCGAAATAAATCTCAAAAAAATTAAATTAAATATAACATCCAAAGTAGCAGAAGCAATAAAATGAGATCGTATTTGAAGAGTTTGAAAGAATTACAAAAAGAAATTCCATAAAACTTTTCGTCCTGTGGGGTGAAGGCAACAATTCGCTTGGGACGCGGAGCTTGAAACCTATTCTGTTGAATATATTCGTCTGGAGAACCCAGTAATGTGAGGGGATCATTCATTTGCCTGAAGAATCGGAGACGTTTACGGAGATTGATATTATATGTTAGAAAGTTTAGTGAAAAGATTCACTTCGTTCAGTGATATTAAGATGCGCAGAATTTTGAAAAATCAACCAATATTTTATACTTGACTTCGACTGTTGAATTCATCTTGACAATTCGTTCTTATGTAAATATGTTATTACAAAATAAGCTAATATACTCAAATTATTGTATTTGTGTCAAATTCGAGTAGAATACTTTTAGGTTTGAGTAATAATTATTTGATTTTTTCGTGGTCAAAAACTTTTTGCAGTATTATTTGTGCTGAAAATGCATTCGCTCAAATTATACAAACGTAAACCTTTGATCTCAATGGAATTGATAGCTCTCAAAGAGCCATTGAGATGTGTAGCGAGAACGAATTTGGCGTTTGTCTTTCGACGACTAATGCTCGCAATCAGTCACGACTCAGCGATGGATGAACGGATTACAGACGTGTTTCACTGGATTTAACTGTATAAAGCTAAAGTAGGAATCGCACTTTTTTAAGATTTGCGATTTTATACGTACTTATAGAATATTGATAAATAATATAAAAAGTTTACGTAATTATACATGAATAAGCTCACGTCTGTTATTCCCGAAGGAGTGGTAAGAGGTGTATTATAGCCACATCGCCTATTCTATTGCCATTAACTGGTTACTGCCTGAGTATCTCGATCCCCAAGGCTCCCGTTCCGGAGTACTCCGAATACGATAACTATGATTACATTCAAAATTTTCTATTGTTTTCAACTTGTATGGTAAAGAAAAAAATATATATTTATGGTATTAATCCAGGCTCCGGGCTGACACATTAATTGTGAGCAATTTTATCACATAAATAGGTAATAATAATTACTTGACATGATATGATACGAACTCGAAATCATAAGGTGGAACAACCCCGATTTTACACGGTTCTTATGCTATGTGGCCTAGGTGGGTGTTAGTAGTTAGCCATCTTCTCACAAGATGGCGCCTTATCATTTTACATCTCGATGTTAAGATTCTCTTTTAGTTGTGTATATAGTTCGGTGTTAAATGTCAATAGTGTGTTCTTCAAGTGGTCGTCAAGGGAACAAATCAATACTGTTGTGGAATCATTAAATACCAGGACTGCCCAAGGTACGGTGTTTCATTCAACCAACCAGGGTCTGCTCCGACTGATCCTGGCGCACAGGCTTAATTTGTAATACAATAACTTATTTGGACTCGCGATGACTTGAGTAGCTCGATAAAATCGACAGAGCAATGCTCGGTTTGCAGAAGGGTTCGAATCCCGTGCTTCTAAACTATCATTAGGACTAGAAATAAGAGATATCTTCCGTCGCTGTGTCTCAATCACATTTTCATCCACCTGTAAATAGTAGGATGATATGCGAAAACAATAAAGTATGTATTTTTCGACGTTACACTCGAACTTTACACTCCGATACCTCAACCAAGCCATACACTACTAATTGTAATCACAATAAAAGTACTCATTACATTGAAAGCCTATTGTCTGATTTCCACTCACGTCGTAAACATTAATTTAATATAATGAATGCTGCGTCCTGTCATATACACATAAAACGAAATTACTTGTCTAGAATGTACCATTAGTGTAATGGGTCGTGTTACTTCAGATTTTCAATGCTATAAATACAAATGCACTGAAGTATACCAATAAGTTCTTCTAAAAACGTATGTGAAGGAAAACATCGTGAGGAAACCTGCATATGTCTGAGAATTAATTCAAAGATGTATGTATAGTGCCTGAGACGGCGATAGACTCACTTAATCATATTCAGTGAAAAGTGGGTGTTGTTATTATAACAGCTCTGCCTACCCCTTCGGGAAATACAGGCGTAACCATATGTATGTATGAACTTTGTGGAGTCATCTCATTAATTAGGTTCCTATCCTACAGACATTAGAGAAAGGTATCAGGGCGGGTGATTAAAGCTTGCGGATTTTAAAAACTTTGTCTATCACTAATCCCTTCATAATCACTTGGTTGGGTATCACTGCACTTTATACTAAAAAGTGTAAACACAGGACATAATTCGAATGATAAACGGGCGGGTAACGCAGCCTGGTTAAAATATGACGACATTTCGGTAAAAAAAACATCGTTCATTGCACGGTAACATAATTTAAAGCCAGGTTTTTAGTTGGGAATGAACGTTCTTAATGATTTATTTTTTAATTCAAGTTGTTGCGGTTTTTGTGGAACGTTATTATCATATTATTTAAAGTTATAAAAGTCGAAAGAGAATTTTGGTCGTAGATAAGAGGGTAATCAATAAATTACGATATTCATTTGAAACTTTCTTAGTAGTATTTATAAATCTTAACCTTAAATGTTATCTGCTTCCTACACATGAAGGCCGATATTTTTAATTATAACTGGCCGTCAATAAATTAAAGAAAAATACTATTTTGAATTTGAAATAGCTCATAAGATTTGCCTTTTTTTCACTGTAGAAAGAATTGTGTTACCGTCATTGTTGACTCCTGTGATGATAACCAACTGGGCAGCATTTCGCAACGCTAATTCCGCAGCAGACGCATTGATAACCACAACGCGTCATACATATTTTTATTATATAAATTGAATAGTATATTATATGCAACTTAAGAGAGATATGTCATTAGTGCGCGTAAATTGAAGACTTTACCCTAGTGATTATCCATCCACGTACTATCTCTGTATCTACTGGTAATTTCCGGGAACATATTTAAACGTCATAACATATCGAGTGTTACTTTATCACAGTTTAATGTTCTTTGTATAAATGTTAATATTTTGTTGAATTATTATTTCTTTGTAAATTATGTTATAATAAAATTGTACGCACAAAAATATTATAGCTTCATAAAATACGGGACTGCACTAAAATCAATAGCGTAGAACAATGAAATTATTACGCCATCCCGACCTTTACTACACGTACTTGAGAGGTTCAAGTGACTCTCGTACAAGGTAAAAGTCCAAGGGGTGTATTGGAAATAGATTGTTTAGAGTCTCCTTATCCCGCACCAATAAGTCAAACGGATTAGCCAGCTTTGATTTATAGATTTGAACCTAGAGCGCTACGGAATAAACGCCCTAGTGTGTTGCCAGCGTTGATTTACTGAATTGCTGCTAGATTACAAGTTATTAAAATGGATGATGACAGAATACACTACATCTTCTGTGAATTTAACTTTCACTCCATATTGGATATTGGGTGCTTTCATCCATTACACCATTGAATGCATTTTCATTATGTCCCAAAATCAAGTATTTAGAATTAGAGCTCATTTTCTTAACATATCATCCGTATACTATTGCCGTAAGGTAAGCAAAAGGGAGAACGTTGACCTCGTATGTATACGAGTGTGGTGTCGAATGTAAAGGAATGTCTGAGAGCAGAAATTGATTCAGGAGGGCCGAGTTTCAATGATAGGCAATGTGTGAACGGTTAAGGATGGAATAATATGACTATATTGACGGATGATAGAAAAAAAGAAGGAATACGATGGACGACGTGAATGACGTTTAACAGAAGAAGTGTTAATTATTATTTAATTATACAGTTAAGAACACGAAGCAAAGCATCGTTCTATACGTATACCCATACGTTATAGATATTGATAACAAACGGTCTAATTCACTATATAAATAACGAACCAACAGCCGAAAACACAAGTGAGTTAGGTACATATCTATTTGTAAGTACTCGGCAATTTGTGCACAAATTCTCAAGACGAATGTATCGGGCAAACACAGCGCTGCGGCGTGGCTATAATCTCGCACTAATGCCGCCATAATTCACTCAAGTTAACCTTTAGCCGTTTGAAATTCATCCGAGAATTAACACAAAGATGCTTTTAGGGATCTCGGTCGAACCTTTCCGATGTAAATTTATTACAATACGCGTCGACCGCGGCTGTACTACGCGGCAGACTCTGTGTTATTTAAATAGGATGGTATGGGGACACTTGGTTCCTTGAGATAATGCTTACATTTAACAAGCGTAAAAATTATATTATCTCGCTCTTTCAAAAGTATGCTATTAAATATGCTCACGCCATCCCAGAAGGGGTAGCAAAGGTGTTGTAACAACAACACCCACATTTCACCGAATATGATCAAGTGCCAACGTTACAGAGGGTGAGTCCATAGCCGTCTCAGGCACTATACATAAGTCTTCGAATTACTTCTCAGACATATGCAGGTTTCCTCACGATGTTTTCCTTCACCGTAAAGCACGTGGTGTGAAATCACTGCACATAATTTTTTAGAAAAACTCATTGGTACAGACCCCGCTGGGATTCGAACTTGCGTCGCTTGCTTAGCAGGCGACTGCTCTAACCCCAAGGCCACCACGGCTCTATGTAAGTATGCTATGTAACTTAAAATACACAATACGTTAATACATTTTTTAAATCCACTTAACTGAGATCATGTATTAACCTTATAACACAGTTTTTAAAGTTCTGCTGACTCTTTTTGTATTGTTGTATCGAAAAGAGATGGCTATAATGTTAATCCTGCATTAGTCTCATCTTAAATATTATATTATCAGTAAGTGAATTCAAGACTGGCACTGGTATTAAGAATAGAATGAGTGTCAACATAGGAGGCCGAGAGATCAGACTGAATTTTCAATATATAATGAAAAAATTCAAATTTGTAATGTAATTCATAATTTTATGATCGTAAACTGTGGGTTCTCTCGGCCTTATCTGTACATTATTTCTTATTTTGAAAGTAACCTACTTTCATACATTCTGGGCAAAAAGCATTTCCTTGTACCTACTTATTCTTTGCAATCATAATAAAAATATCAGTACCTCCCCTAAATTAGGGAGATGCTTCAATAATTATAGCTACAACTTAGTAATTTGTTTTGTATATATTTTAGATTAGTCATCATCTCATCTCCCTGGCTCCCCCTAGCTCCCTTCCATACACTGTTGGGGTTGGTATTTGATTCAACCCGATGTGGCTAATTACCTGATTTTTATCCGAAGCGACTGCCATCTGACCTTCGCAACCCCTTTGACGAAGAAAATTAGTGATCTGGGTTAAGCCAGTTGTCAGATTATTTAAGGCTTCCGACTGACCTGTAACGATTGCCAAAGATGATAAATTTGGAAACCGGGACCGACCGCAGTCACCGTTCAATCACTGGCTAAGGTTAGGGTTGCTTAACGTCGTTGATTGAATGATATGCGCAATAACAACTTTGGCACGAGCTCCTCTATTTTAAAAATAGTATACGAGTTATAATATAAAGGCTCCCTTGCTTTGAGTAAATTAGGCGTTAGAACTCGTGAAGTCACAGGCTACATTCTCTTATTGGGAAATTATAAAAGAGCAATGCACTATTATTAAATAGTATTTAAGTTTGTGATAATTGCTTAACACGCTAGAGTAATAATTCTAAAAACAAAACCAGAGGTGCAGTAAAATAGCTGGAAAAATCCGCCTACAAACCTAACCATTCGGGAGCGATTTAAGCATTTTCTTTGTTATAAAACAGCATATTCTGAACGGTTTAAATCCGTATAAAAGCTAATTCGAACGTACTGGGAGCCAGTGGGGAATACTTTAAATTCTACCATCCTTCAGACACTATCGCTCCACTCGGCACGAAGTTAGAGTTATTCATCTCTTTATCTACATTTACCTAATAGCGAACGGTTCGTACTCCTTCTACGACTTACTAAAGATATCTATACTAATATTATAAAGCTGAATAGTCTGTTTGTTTGATTGGACGCCCTAGTTCCGGGAACTACTGGTTTCGATTGTTTTATTGTTACAGTTAAATCATCGAGGAAGGCTTTATAAAATCACGCTGCGACCATCATCTCCCTGGCCTTATCCCATACATTGTTGGGGTCGGCACTTGTTACAACCCGATGTGACTGATCACCTGATTTTTATACGAAGCGACTGCCATCTAAACTTCGCAACACCTTTTTAGGAGGAGAATCTGTGATCTGGGTTAAACCAGTTGTCAGACTATTTTAGGTCTCCGACTGACCTGTAACGATTGCCAAAGATGATAAATTGGCAACCTGGACCGACGGCTTCACGTGCTCTTCGAGACACCGAGGAAACTCGGGCGGTCACCCATCCAATTACTGGCTAGGGCTAGGGTTGCTTAACTTCGCTGATCGAATGATATGCGCAATAGCAACTGTGCCATGAGCTCCTCTGAGCTCACGCTGCGACCAATGGGAGCGAATCATCAATGGAATGTTCAAAAACGGGAAAATTATCACAAAGTAGGCAGTTTTTTACGTAGGTAAAACTGCGAGGCACAGCTAGCTAAAAACGAGTGTTTGCCGGTCGTACTGGACGGATTAAGAAAAGCTTATATCTTAGTTGAACACAAGCTATACGTTATATACCACCGCGGGACGCAGCTGGTACAGTACTTTCCGGAACGGTTATGTTCTCGTATAAGCGAGTTCAAACCACACTGTATACCAATGAGTCATTGTTAAGTAGGTACTTGGAGTGATTTGTCACACCACGATCTTGCTTTTAAAGCTGCGAGAAAACTTTAACACGATTGAGAAGCAATTCAAAGACGTTTGTTAAGAACTGAAAATTCACCTCATATTCGTATTCATTACCTTTAAAAAAGCGGTTCTTAAATATTGTATGTAGGTCCAGCTCAATAGTTCTATGTTTGAAAACAGACAAGTAACTCATCATCATCTTCCTGGACTTGTTCTATGCATTGTTGTTATCGGCATTTGGTTCAACCCGATGCTACTGATCACCCGATTTTTATACGAAGCGACTGCCGACTGAACTTCGTAACATTTTTTACGAGGTATTTCTATAATCTGGGTTAAACCAGTTGTCAGACTATCTTAGGCCTCCGACTGACTTGCGACGATTGCCAAAGATGATAAATTGGCAACCGGGACCGACGGCTTTACGTGGTCCCCGAGATACGGAGTGCCCTCGGGCGGTCTCCCATCAAACTACTGGCTTGGGTTATGCTGGCATAATTTCGCTGATCAAATGATATGTGAAAAAGTCACCATATCACAAGCTCCTCTAGAAAAAAGAAAAGTAACTACGGGTCGACTAGACCCTTCTCCTTTTTTTCGTCGGTTAATGAATTATGCATAATTATCTTAGAACTTTTGTTTGTATAAGTAAGTTGTTTGTGAAATAACTATAACAATTCAGTAAACATGGCCTTAAATTACCGTGAAACATGAAATATCCACTGGCTTATTGCTTATTCAGGGACATTGTTTACACAAATGTACGATTTTATATATTACACAACATGTCTAATAAATAGTTTAGGAAAAACACGCTAAGATATCAAGACCCGTATGTAACCGGAATGGTGTATGACAGAATTGGGTGTAAAAATATGAAATGGAAGTATCTAGCCGGTATTTTATCCAAAAGGGTCGATTGCTCGGATTCTGCGGCGGCAAGGATAACGCCTAAACCGAATAAAATATCATTGGGTTTTACATTTTTCACTCGCGCTTATTGAGTTGGGTTATATATTGCAGATATTGTACATAGTATAGGCACGTTGTGTTATGTTAATTTGTAAGTTTTGTCCGTTAATATAAATAGTACATACATACATATGCTCACGCCTGTATTCCCCGAAGGGGTAGGCAGAGGTGTTGTAATCACAATACCCACTTCTCACCGAAGATGATTAAGTGCCAACGTGACAGATCGTGAGTCCATCGCCGTCTCAGACACTTTACATACAGACATATGCAGGTTTCCTCACGATGTTTTCCTTCACCGTAAAGCCCGTGGTGTGAAATCACTGTACATAAGTTTTTAGAAAAACTCATTGGTACAGGCCCCGCTGGGATTCCAACTTGCGTCGCTTGCGTAGCAGGCGACTGCTCTAACCTCAAGGCCACCACGGCTTTGGCTATAAATAGTTTGAAAGTGAAAAATGGCCAAAAAAGGGCATCGAGTAGAAGTGCCTGATTTATGTCCATTCCATAGAATGTATCGTTTCTATTAGCGTATACGCTATAGAATGTTACTTTGTCTACGCCTACTGGAGAGAGGTGGAATAGAATACATTGCGCAGACAACGAATAAAATACTATAAGGACAGGATGCTGATTTGTAACTTCAGTCCAAAATAAAAATTCGCACGAAATAGTAGGCGATTCGCATGAAGTTAATTAATTAGCGAGCGAATCGACATCTCTCAAAGTTTGCAATAGGCAATTGGCACACGCATTGTGTTTTATGCAATACTGTTAAGATAAAGTACACTCAAGTGCAGAAGTATTAAGGGTTTAAGGGTCTTTGATCACTTGACATGTGTTCTTCGATGGCTTTTCTAATATGCTCACGCCATCCCAGAAGGGTCCTCGAAGGGGTAAGCAGAGGTGTTGTATCAACAACACCCACATTTCACTGAATATGATTAAGTGCCAACGTGACAGATAGTGAGCCCATCGCCGTCTCAGGCACTATACATACGTCTTTGAATTACTTCTCAGACATATGCAGGTTTCCTTACGATGTTTTCCTTCACCGTAAAGCACGTGGTGTGAAATCACTGCACATAAGTTTTTTTTTGAAAAAATCATTGTTTCAGGCCCCGCTGGGATTCGAACTTGCGTCGCTTGCATAGCAGGCGACTGCTCAAACACCGAGGCCACCAAGGCTTTCCTAAGTAGATACAATGTAAAATAAATCACTGGATGATGTCACTCCAAAGCAAAATGACTAGGAAATCTATTACAGACGCCTTCCGTACCTCGCTACGTGACATAAGATCGTAACGACGTATTTCCCTGCTGCACGCTTGGCAACACTTTGGACATGAATTTTACCCGACTTTACACAAGAAGGCTTGTGTTTTGGTTGTGGTTTCGATGTTTATATATTCAGGGAATTTGTGAATGTGAAAAAGTCACAAGTGGAGGTTACACGTATTTCTAAATAAACCCAAATAATAATTTTAATTCTTAAAAAAATCAAGTTTCCACAAAAACGGTTAAAACTCTACGTCGATGAATCGGTCAGTGAGGAAAAGTATTAAATATTGCAGGTATATAGGGTGAATTTTTATATGTATGAGTATGAGTGAGGGGGTGGCTAAATCCGAAACCGTGAAAGGAGTCTCGAGAGCTTTAGTTTTAAATTCGGCCGTTGTATGAATCAACTCACTTCCGAAGAATCTTTATTTATAGCTAGATATCAATCCCGATCATTTATGTACCTAGTTGAAATATAGTATGACTGGCAGACTATAATGCCAGCATGCCTGGAGTATTGTGAGGGGAGCAAATGAATGTGTTTTTTGTATATATTAATATTACTCTTAATTTGTGTAATTAACTTTTATAATTAATACATTTATAAATAAATACATAGTATTACCACCGTAGTGTCACTAATAACGATCGAATTCCGCAAAGTAATGACTTAAATAGAGAGTTACTTGAATACAAGTGTATGATGGTATATATTTACCGTTAAACTGTTTTGTTATAACCGCCCATTACACGTTTTAAACTTATTAAGTGATCACAAGCAATGAAACAGCCGTTTCGCGTTTTACAACCTCATAACCACTGGTTATAATGATATAAATGAAAATTTTCATTCCAGCAAATCCATTTAGAGAAAAATTTTCTGAAGTACGTACCTCTTGCACTTCTTGATTAGAATCTAACTCGGAGGGCCATCTCTTAGCAACACCCTCTTTGCCAGGATTTTATTAGTTCCTCGCAAAATGTATTATTTTTTTCTCGAGAGGCTTTTTACGACGTCCTCGTTGAAGGACCCTCCGCGCTCTTGATATACAATCTCTACATCTACCAGTGTTGAGCAAATTGTGTTATATTATATTACAAACACTCCTCTCTATTTTATAAATCCCCATTGCTTGAATTTTAAACGAAAATATTGTATATTTGATCGTACAATCGAGGATGGCCACCTGAAGAGTACTTGAACAAACTCGTACCGGTTATTTACGTACGCAAGGAAATGTTTGAGGGCCCCGTGGCACAGTTGCTATTGCATATCATTCGATCAAGTTAAGCAACCCAACCCAAGCCAGTAGTTGGATGGCTGACCTTCCGAGTTCCCTCCGGGCCTCAGAGAACATGTAAGCCGGCGGTCTCGGTTGCCAATTTAACATCTTTGGCAATCGTTACAGGCAGTCAGAACAACTAGTTTGACCGAGATGACCGATTTTCCTCGTTATAGGTGTAAAAGTCAGATGGCAGTCGGTTTGTGTAAAAATCAGGTGATCAGCCACGGATTTAGTCAAGTGCCGATCCCAACAATGCATAGAATAAGGCCAGGGAGATGGAACTGAAAATGAAAACGAGTTATGATCGCGTGAACGCGGGGTTTGAACAGTCGCCTGCTACCCAAGTGACGCAACTTCAAAATCCCAGCGGGGCCTATAAGTTTTTCTAAAAAAAACGTATGTAAAGTGATTTCACATCACGTGCTTTACGGTGAAGGAAAGAGAAAACCTGCATATTTCTGAGAAGTAATTCAAAGACGTGTATGTGCCTGAAACGGTGATAGACTCACCATGTCTCGTTGGCACGTAAGTAATTATCTTTGGTGAAAAGTGGGTGCTGTTATTACAACACCTCTGGCTACCCCTTCAGGGAATAAAGGCGTGAGCATATGTCTGTATGTACGTTTGTAGATTTATAATAATGCGATAACATAGCTAGGCGATTAGCGATTAGCTTCACAACCGACAACAGTAAATATTATTGACATCGGATGTTAAAAACAAAATTAGACTATCACGGCCGAGTGCGTCTTAGCATCAGGAAGCGGGGAAATGTTCAACTCATCGTTTTCACTGTGAAAATGAACAACAGAAAAATAATGGTTATTCGGACAGCTACTATACAACTTTATAATACCTACTTATATTTCCATACTACATTCATTCAAGCAACATCAGTTGTAGATAAACAGACTACATGGGCCTGACCATGAGCTCTTATTGCAATGATAGTTCATCTGTGTGACAGTGACAGATGTATACACGTCAAATACGTCTGTCTCGTAAAACTATCATGGCAATAAGAGCTTATGGTAAGGCCCCAGGTACACTCTGCCAATTATAATATTAGTAAATATAATCAATATATTTATTCATCTTCGCACAATGGACCGTTAATGGGTTTGTAAAGAGTTCAGCCATTTCTATCCACATCGGAACGGAGACGGCGGTGGCCTTGAGGTTTGAGCAGTCGCCAGCTACGCAAGCGACGCAATTCGAATCCCAGGGGGGCCTGTTCCAATGAGTTTTTCTAAAAACTTATGTATAGTGATTTCACACCACGTGCTTTACGGTGAAGGAAAATATCGTGAGGAAACCTGAATATTTCTGAGTAGTAATTCAATGACGTATGTAAAGTTGGCACTTAATCATCTTCAGTGGAAAGTGGGTGTTGCTATTACAACACCTCTGCCTACCCCTTCGGGAAATACAGGCGTGAGCATATGTATGTATTTGTGTACATTTTTAATGGACCACTGCCTCTCAGGTATGTATTTCAATAACAATATTAAGAACATCATGTTATATAAGGGTGTGTGAATATATTGACGCGTTTTCCCACGAAGTATTTAAGCATTCATCCACATAATATACAGTCACGTAAAATTTCTACAATTGTATGTGTAACAACATGATTTCAGGTGACCCATTCGTTAAACAAACATGTCCAGTAGAATTATAAACAATGAAAATGTAACCCTTTCAATCCTTGTCACAACCCATAAAATGCGGTCTTATTTACGAGCTAGCTGAATACAAAATAAAAATAAATTTGCCGCCGTTATATATTTTCATTTCACATTTAGTTGAGCTCGCCGTCGACTGCAGGGGAATGAAGTTATCCTCTGAACGGTCGAGTGGACCAAAAATTCGTTAATCAAAGGGTCGGGAGGCGAAGATCGTTAAATCGGAAGCCCTCTATCGATTCTATCCGCGTTTACAGCCTGTAGGGATTGCCTCTTTCCGGACTTAAATAGAACTGCCTCGAGAATTGCGTTATTCCTGTCAAGTATCAAATAGTTAAAAAAAACGATTATATAACGACTTCAAAACATTTAGTTTGAAAAATGTGTTCTATCAAAGGTTGATAGTTGTGCTTTCTTGCTTTCTGCAGTTTTGTTTAATGCCACTAATCCAGACTTGGGCTGCTACGGACAAATAAGAGATTAAAAAACCCAAATGTTAATGGTTGTGATAATGGTTGCAAATGCTACTCGGGAGCTCGTGTCCCGCAGTAGCGTTTACAACCATTGGACCGTCGATGCAGTCAACACTTTCACTTACTCACAATAGCGAGTGTTGAACAAAACTATTTGACCAAAACTATCTGTTAAATTGTAATAAAAGAAGAATTAACTACCGTCATAGGTTTGTGTGTATTTACTTCCATAACAATTTGTCATAGAACCACGATCGCTTGAAGCGCCCATTATTGCGAAGGGCCAGCAATGGCACAACTCTGTGCAGTAATTCCCACTCGTTAATATACGAGGCTCGTCCGTAGTGCCCTTGTAAATATTCAGCAGGGCGATGTTTAGCCCAAGGGCGGGACACACGAGATAAAAACCCGATTCGACATATCTCTTCTCACTTCCCTGTTGGAATTAAAGTGTGATTATATATGTTCCACATTTAAGGGAGGTATGGTAAAACGAGATCTCGCATTCGAATTTCAGACCTGCCTGAGTGAATCGTGTGACATTTTGATAAGCCCCGATTTTTACATAATACCTACATGACTGCCCTGTTGGTTTAGTACTCGCAAAACGCTGCGGAAAACGAGGTCTTGGGTTCGATTCTTAGGTCGTTTTTCCATTTTGTAGCCCGGAGTCCAGATGATGGCAAGACTCGCTACCTACGACATGGGTCTTAAACATAACTAGCGAAATGAAAGTGTACTATAAAACACCTCTGTCTACCCCTTCGGTGAATACAGGCATTACATGTACGTACATGACGTTTTACTAAAATCCTGAGTCGCTATATTACACAAGGAACACAAATATTAGGTGATATGTGACTCGGCGACAAGACCAATATTCCAGTCCAGTCGTCTTAAGTCAGAATAAGCTAAATCGTGCAATTCCTAGTTCCCGAGATCCTGGGGGAATATCCGATGACAAAATGTCACCTTCAAACGAGCTATTTTTGACGTTAAAATACCTTCTGCAAATTCTCCGACGGAAAATGTTACTAAAGAGCTCGAATGTGGGTTTTGTGAAATATGTCTTTCTCTTTATTATTATGCTGGTATAATTATAACACCTTTATTGGGTGTCCTTATTTTGAAACCAAGAATTTGTCAGGACCATTTCCATCGTACCAAAACAAAATGTCACAAAAATAAACCAACATCACAAGACACGATGAATGTATCTCGTCGTAATACGAGATGTGACGGGAAATATTTTATGACACCCCGTCAATCCATTAGGCAGGGATAAAGGCGTGAATTATAAAATCGAACAAGACACGTCTATTTATCTTCCCTTTATGTCACTCCGGTGTCGGGTAGGTCGAAAAGTTCCCACTTGTTTGAGGGAAAGTTTGAACAGGAAATTTCCTGACACTAATCCCTTGGGACGTAAGTCGGTTGCCCACTTAAATTATAAAACTGGGTATAAAGCCGATATTCCAACGTTGGTACTTAAAATGCTAAGTTTACCAACGTTGATATGATTGAAAAGATTATTCAGCGAGGCTTGGAACTTGATCGATTCATGTGCTCGTGAACTACTGCCACCAATTTAATTTCTGTTGCCTTGGACTCAACCTTTTCCACGAACGGTACGGTACCTAACATTGATTATATTATTGCTTCGAGGAATCTTTCTTTGAAGAAGATTTATTTTATTTCTTTATTAATTATTTCGTTGAAGATTTATAGACCAAATTATGTTCCGACTGCAAATAATAATTATCAAATTACGTAGTATGCTTTTGGGCGCCTACCTAAGTTATATATCTAGATAAATAAAAATTCCAAAATAGCAGATTTTAAATAAATGCATATGATAGTATATCATCATCATCCTCCTGCCCTTTTCCCAGGTTATTTGCGGTCGGCGCAATGTGTTCTTCTCTTCCATTTCTCTCTATCAGCCGTCATATCTGCATTCACTCCTATTATATCCATATCATCTTTCACACAATCCATCCATCGTTTCTTAGGTCTTCCTTTCCCCTTGTAACCATCCACAATCATAAACAAAACTTTTTTGGCAAAATAAAGTATATACGGTACAGATATAATTTTAATTAATCTGTCTGTGTAATTTTAATTAGTCCATAATTTAATTATTAAACGGTTGGACCGACTTTAACGGGACTTTCACTGGCAGATAGCTATCCTTACAAGGAGTGACTTACACAACTTTTATTTATAAAAAAAAATTCTTTTTTTTTCAAAATTATATGGGACAAGGTTAGACAACTAGCCCACAGATTAATTTCAAACCATCGAAATCAGTGCAAGCGCTTATCAGCAATCGCATAACATAAACTTATACCTTTAAACGAGCAATTTTGAATCTCGGAAAAGGCTCCAACTTTCATGACTTTTTGGGTGTAGGGGATTTAAGGGGCAAAAAAAATATCTAGCTAGGTTTCAATTTAAAAATATATACATACAATTTATTTATTCGTTTTGAATATGTTTAAAGGCACTGAAAAACTCATAAAATATAATTACAATTCGACAGTAAATTTCGCCGACACATGCCATGCTACGGTAGCTCAGACGTGTGGCTGCCAGCTTACGGGGTGATAATGAATCTAGAGTACCCCGGTTCGAGCCTGTCGTTCACCGGTTCGTTATTTTTTCCTTTTTTAAAGTTTTTTGTGAGAAAAAGAAAAGGTCTTTAGTACTGTAAGGCCTCAACCTTAAACTAGGTCGTACTTAATACTTACAAGAAAATGCGTCGATATCATAACCTCCTCGTTTTCTGAAGTTGGTTAATAACCCTTCATTCGGGTGGTAAAGGCAGAATGTATGCAATGCGGCGTAAGGTTGTATAGTAAACAACAATATCATCACTCAATATTCAAGCGCAGCCCTTATCATAAGCCGGCCTGTCGGCGACACTCCCTCCAATGTTAATTAATTTTAAATGCCGGATAAAACAGTGTAGGCATTGTCAATGTTCATGGGAATGTGTGTATGGAATATGTACATTCAACGACGGAGAGATTACATGCTTTGGGGAAACACATTAGACATTTCCAATTAGAAAGATATTTTCGCACGTAATTCCTCCAATATTGCAAGCGTCTACAATAAGTAATGATGCATCATCACGGTTCTTTATCATGTTCGCCATATCGCCATCACAAAAGGGTCACCGAAGGGGTGAACAGAGGTATCAAAACACTTTTGAAGGTCCCGTGACTGATGAGTCCAATGCAGTCTCAGAAATTACAAGCCGAAATTCGAGTTTCTATCGCAGGTCTAGTAGGCGACTAGGTACTTACTCAAACCACTCTGCCGCTGCGTATTAAAAAAAACCTCAGTACTTAATTTAAAAAAAATATTATACTTCTAATCTTATATATCTAATACCTTGATCTCGGAAACGGCCCCAATATTTTCATGAAATTTCGTATGTTAGTGGTTTCTTTGGTGGAACAAATTGATCTAGCTTGGTTTGATTTTCAGTAAACATCGTTTTGACAATTTTTTCAGGCACTTAAAACTGCTACAATTTTCATTCAATTCCTTCTTTAATTTTTCTCAACATACATACATTCATACATATGCCCACGTCTCTATCGCATGGGAGATGGCAGAGACCACCGTTTGCCACATGCTAAATCTCAATCAATCAATCAATCAAAAATATCTTTATTTTATTAGACTTTTTTTATTTTATTAGACAGAAAGACACGATTACATAGGATTATACATGCTACCGCCAGAAACTCAGTAATTACTCATTTAAAAAAAAATTTACAGCTTTGAGTAATACAATATTAATCATAAAAAATATATATTATATAAACCCATGGACACAGTTCCAGTGCACAAAAGTCGATATAAAAAAAAAAAATTAAAACTAAAAATAAGAACTACGAATAATTGTGTAGCTTGAGATGACCAGCCCCCACTAGCAGCACCTGTTCACAAGTATGACGAGAATGCCAGCCATCGCCCTCCTCAACCATTATAGAGGAAAGTGAGCGACCCGTCATCCTGACTGTCTAATGTCAAGTTCTCACAGTTCGGTCAACCAGGTACCTACTAGTTATTTGTATGATCAAACTCAACATTATTTCGCTACGAATGAAGTCGATATTGAAACTATGGCAATAGTAAACATTATTACAGCAGAAATAATAAATAATAACGCGAGCTTAGATTGTCCACGCACCTGGTGTGAGTAGTAAAGTTTTTATACAGCGTCGGGCCCATTCGGCGTCAGGCCCATTCGGCGAGGAGATCGATAACAATCAGCCAGTTACGATTCGGCGCTGTAAATTATGCCGAAGCATATTTAGCCGAATGGTTAAAGTTACCGCCGGTCGAAGTCGTTAGCTAAGAAAATTTTATGGAAAGCAATCATTCACTTTTCCGTTTTGAGGGGCGTTCACAATGACAGTTTATTTTGCTTGATAACTAACACATGAACATCCCTTAACGTTTAACTGTTTTCATTGCTTTAGCTGTGAGCATGCCTTGTTATCTTCATCGTAACTATATTTCTCTATTACTTTTTGAGTGCAAAAAACACAGATAAAAAAATTATTTAAAAAAATATACATATTCTCAAGGCATCCCAGAAGGGTCCCCGAAAGTGTGAGCAACAAACCCACATTTCACCAAATATGATAAAGTGCCAACGTTACAGAGGAAGAGTCTATCGCCGTCTCAGGCCCTATACATACGCCTCTGAATTTCAATCATCAGACTTTAGAGATTTTAGAAAAACTCATTGGTACAGGCCCCGCTGAGATTCGAACTTGCGTCGCTTGCGTAGCAGGCGACTGTTCAAACCCCGAAGTCACCACGGCTCTCTAAAAATAATTCAACAAAATATTTACTAAACAGTAAGTAATAATAAAAAGGTAGTATTTTCCATGAGGTGATTTTTGGATCTTGACGCTCATGTCGTACAGACTCGCTACACTATAGGGCTGTGACATACAGTATATAAAATAGGTTGGTTTAGTAATAGTAAATATTACTATGAAACCACTAAGCATATCTATATATCAAAATCAAAATCAAAATCAAAATATCTTTATTTGATTAGACTTCTTACAAAGTACTTTCAAATCGTCAGAAGGACACAAAATACATTATACATGATTATAAATGTTACCACCGGGTTCGGAAGGTAGCTTTTGTTGAGAAGAACCCGGCAAGAAACTCAACAATTACTCTTTTAAAAAAATATATATTATACAATGTTTTTGGTTACAGTATTTAATTCTCATGAATATAAGCCCATGGACACAGCACAAATGCTCAATTGTCAATTATAATAACTAAAATATTACAAATATTTGTGAGCATTCACTATGCTGTTTACCGAATAGAGTCTATAAAATAATACGATCAGGAATCGAGCACTATAAAAGTATCGACGGTACTTAGCGAAAACTTAAACAATGTATCAAACAAGCTTGGTTTACGACCGGCTACCCGACCACTGTTGCTAGTTACACCACACGTTATTACATGGTTTGATTTGACAATAGATGTCTATCTATTTACTATCTATCTATTTATATACTGGGTAGGAAAACAATGAAAAATATAATTGATTAATTAAGTATTTTTTTGACGTTGCCTCAGAAGGATCTTCGAAAGGGTAGACAGAGCTGTTACATTACGACACTCGGCTTTCACCTTCAGATGCCATAAACTTGCACATTTCTGAGCAAATAAAGAAAAAAATTATTAGTGCATTTTTGATAGACGGCGAAAGCGCCATCTTTGTTCTCATGATTAAAATTTTTATTTTATTGTAATACTAGCTGTGTCCGGAAAACGTTGTATTGCCATATATTTTTATGCCATATATATATTTTTTTTGGGGTGGTCACCCTTATCATTTAGGGGTATAAAACATAGATGTTGGCCGATTCTCAGACCTACCCGATCTGCACACAAAATTTCATACAAATCGGTCCAGCCGTTTCGGAGGAGTACGGTAACTAACATTGTGACATGGAAATGTTATATATTAGATAGACAATTTTCCGAAGTTTCCTGTCAGTTGAACACTAAACTGCTCCAACAATGTACAGGCGTTTATACATTTACTCTGTGCATCGTCTATGAAGATTGATGAGCAAAGAACAGCAATGCACTAAAAGACTACAGCTGCAACTTCACTGCTCCGTGAATAATACAGTAAATAGTTTCCCAGTTGGAATGATTAATGAACGCAACCCGATACTCTGGTGTCCACTTCGTAAACAAGAGTAAGTGATAGTAAATATATTTAAGCGTCGTTGCTCGCCGCCCTGGAGCCGCACGCGACGCGAATCTGACTTTGAAAGTATACTATAGTAAGTATTTGTTATAAATAATGCTTTCATACAGAAGTACACTGAGTTTTAATAATGTCCCCTTCGATTTGAACATTGACCTATTCTGCACCAGCGCAAGCACAGTGAGGCGATTCTTAACTAAGCACAATTTTTCTTCCCAAATTATTACATTATACATCTCATGTATATACCTAGCTCATTATTTTTGCGATGTATAGATGCACGATTTATTGCTTATTTCTATCTGACTTGTAATATTAACACTTCTTTAGTATTTTATTTTCTCTCTCCAGTTTCAACTTCGTCTGTAAATCCTATCCTAATAACAATAAAAAAAAGTAGCTTCTGATTTTTTTTAGAAGACTTACAATACTCTGGCTTTGTCCCGCTGTTTCCCCCGCCTAGAATTAATTTCATGAGTGGCTCAGGTTCATGGGTATTTTGTTCGGATGAATTTTTTTCTCCCATGTCAATCAGCTATCTGAATGGGAGTCGAGTCGGCTTTGTCGCGCAGTTCCCCCGCGTAGACTTAATTTTCATGGATGGCCCGCAGAACCCCAATATTTTTTTTAGTACCGTACATCCTTTTATATACTTAGTAACTAAGAAATTGGAAACAGACGCTTTTTTGTCTATTAGACATATAGACTGATAATTTAACTTGAGGTGAAATCGACACTTTTATTTTTACCTCATAGTTCCAATACTGTAATTTCATTCGTGATACTTAAACATGTGAAGGGATTTCGTTTAGGTTTGAGTAGGTGCTGTGTGGTTCAAGAACTTCAATGAGAAAGCTCCTCTAGCTCGGTACGGATCGTCGTAATGGGAGAAATTAAAAGTTATTAAAGTAAGTACTCTTTCCTTGGATTTGAGAATAAAATAATTGGCCACTTGAGTACAAATGAAAAGACTCATAAAAACACCACTTACTTTGATAACTTAATGGACTTCTAGCAGTAATTATCTTATATTTTGGGTTATTAATGCATACATTTGTATAAAATAGTATGCTAGCTGTGTCCAGCAAACGTTGCATTGCTATATTTTTTCTTGGAGTGGATTACCCTTATCATTTAGGGATATAAAAAATAGATGTTGGCCGATTCTCAGAGCTATTAGACACACAAAAATTTCAAACAAATCGGTCGAGCTGTTTTGCAGGAGTTTGTAAAACAGTAAAAGAAATATCTTAAGATTGTTAAAATGGAAATCCATATTGCACCTTAAAAATCTAGAAACAGGGCATGTGACATGCATTGAAATCATGATAAATATTAAGAAATCTAAATGTCATCCAAATAATTGGAAAGACAGGTATACATTGTAACAAAGTGTAACCGCTTAAAGCAAACACATCTAAAATGAAGGTTCGATTCTCCTATAAATGTGGCTAACGTGCCGGCTACTTTGTGACTAGTTTACTTTACACCCAGCCTGAGGGACGGCCAAATAACCTCAACTAACTATTTTAATTCGTGTGCTCAGCTGTATTTGGGTAAAATAAACTTAGTATTGCGTAAAATCCTATAATTAAAAGTGTCTTTATCCCATTGTGATGATATATTAGATTGATGGCAAAAATGCTTTTATTTGTATAAAGTATTAATGAATGTATGTGGAAAGAGGTTTTATGTAAGCATGATAGGCAGCGTGTGATCGGTAAGAATAGAAGAAGAAATAACAGGTGACGGGTGACAGAACGATGGTGGACGACGTGAAAGACGGACGACGAAAGACGTATTTATTATTTAATGTTTATTTAAGTTGTTATAATTAGAAGACGGAGTAAAGAAGATTCAGTCAAACCTTTACATTAAATTTATTTCAATCCCACATGTATGATGCAACTTTTTTACAATTCAACTACTTGTCCCATTCGGAGTCGAGACCCTTGGTCCGTGGGGTCCTAGCGCAATTAGGCTTTTTAAAGAAATAACTAAAAGGTTAGTCGACATCACAGGAGCTACTACAGAAAATCGCGCCGATTATACCACGATCAACGATCATCGTTAATGTGAAGCAGTCATGAGACCTAAATACTGAAATCAAGAAAATTATGCACACTTTTATATTCATCCTTATATGTACATATTTCACTGCATAATTGTGTCACCGGTACATTTTAGAGTATAAGAAGTATATCTCTAGTTCTGCATATCGTCAATTCCCAGCGTAGTGCTACCTAGATTTATGCAGATTTGAGCACTAAAAACCGCATATACAATTTTTGCTATAATTTTTGGCATTTATCTAGTTAGCGAAATTTTAATTTTAAAATGTTTATTATTCTAGTTGTATTGTGAGTAATAAATGTCATGAACAGCTGATGATATTCTCAGCAATATAAATCATATTTCCTACTATCATAATATTATATCAAGTTTAAAAAAAAATTCGCAACCTTGTCCACGATCTCTTAAGTTCTCTTTTGTTCTTCCTTATGATCAAAATGGAAGATCGAGAATTAGAAAATTTTTTTTTTGTTTACGGCAAGGCTCATGAAATATAGTGTACCTACGTGAGTGACAGCATATGTGCGTGAAGTTTGTAGTATGGATATCATTATATAAATTTGGGTAGCTATACATACCTTCGCCTGTAATGCAAAATGCTTTTATTTGTAAAGATATATATAGTACAGATATATTATTTGAATAAATCCAGTGAAGGATTGAGAATTAAAATGTCCAGAATCGAAATGAATGAGCTGGAACTGTGATACTTAATATTCCAAGATAGTTTCAAAGACAACAGGATTCAGCGTTATAAATGATGTTATTTATAGACAGTGGAGTGAACAAAGACATTGGAATATGCTAAGTTGAATAACATTTCAAATGTACGCGATTGGCATTCAGAAAATACGAGACATCTTTTTTGTGTTGTGTGATAAATTCAATGTTACCCCCTTGTGGCGAATGCTGAGATGTAAGTCCTTAAAGGTGTGGATAAGTGTTAGAAACCTGTATTATCTATATCTATACTACTATTATAAAGAGGAAAGATTTGTAGTATTGTGTGTATGTTTGTATTGAATAAACTACAAAATTACTGTGCCGATTTCAACCAATTTCACCATTGGAAAGACACATTATCACTAATTAATATAGGCTATATTTTATCCCGGTAATCCCACAGGAACGAGAACTATGCGAGTAAAACCGCACGACGTCCGCTTTATATCATATTGCTTCGACTACAAAGCTGGATCTCATTCAGGATTTCAGCAATTGTTCTTTAATTTTTTTTATAACCAGCTAACAAATTAGCGACTTCATTATAATGTTACTCTTGGTACTTTTGCATAATTTTCGTATTATTTTTAAATTATTCCCTCTCAGGTTAAATAACGGGAAAGGTCTAACGTGCCATGTGTGCCGTTATGATTAAAAAAATGGATTGTTGAAAAAACAGAAAAAGTGAGAAAAATAACAGGAAGGAAACAAATGTACAGTTTATTTAATTATCTTCTCTCTAAAATTTTGAATAATATTTTAATTAAATAAAATGGCAGTTTATGAAAAAACTTGGTTCGACAATGTTCCAAAAAGAACTACTTCAGTCAGGTTTTGAATAGAAAACTGCGATAAAATTGAAACACTATACTAGCGAATATTTTTATTTTAACTAGCGAAAGTGACGTGGTTTTACCCGCATAGTTCCCGTTCCCGTGGGAGTACGGAGATAAAATATAGCCTATGTTACTCGCTGATGATGTAGCTATCTATTACTGAAAGAATTTTTAAGATCGGTCTAGTAGTGTAGGAGCCTATTCAATTCAAACAAACAAACAAAATTCGAGCCCCCATCCACATGTTGGCTGTGGTATGAAATGAGTATTGTACCTATTGTAAGTAAAGAACAATACAAAAATAAAATCCCATACATTTTTTTGTTGTACGTGAAAAATATACAAAAGTATTCTTTTCGTTCGAAATTCTGAATGTTTTTGGTTTAGGTTTGATATTTGTTCAACTAAAAACTACTCTAGTATTATATCCATACATACATACATATGCTCACGCCTGTATTCCCCGAAGGGGTAGGCAGAGGTTTTGTTATCACAACACCCACTTTTCACCGAATTTGATTAAGTGCTAATGTGACAGATGGTGAGTCTATCGCCGTCTCAGGCACTATACATACGTCTTTGGATTACTTCTCAGAAATATGCAGGTTTCCTCACGATGTCTTCCTTCACCGTAAAGCACGTGGTGTGAAATCACTGTACGTAAGATAAAGTAAAGAAGTATTATATCCATTGCCTGGAAACCATAGTATATTTGTCTAGTAATTTCTAGCTTTTGTTTTTCATGTAGATATGAAATCTCTGTTCCCGACGATACAGTACCTTTGATACACGATGAACAAATCATGCACAGAGTAAAAGTCCATCAGAATGGAGAAAAAAAACTATTTGCCATCTGCTGTATGCACGAGACGTGGTCCGGTCGACGTATACTTTTTAGGATTACGAAGCGAATTGCGAATTGTAAAATAAAACTTCAAAACCTGTGTCCGTCCGTCTAAAAAAACTTTACAAGTTTTTGGTGCACCTTTTTGGTGATTTCCTAAAGGAGTAGGTACTGAAAGGCCTCAGCCTTACAAGCTGGTTAAAACCTTTTTCGGTATAGTTTAGATTTTAAATATATTTGAATTATCCAAAAAAGAATTCGAAAAGTAAAAAGAAGAATAATAGCAGAGCTGGTCAGACCCAGAACGGGATCGAAGGAAAATATGAATTAAAAGTGAAAAACTATATATTAATTTTATTCAAAGTCAAAGTCAAAGTCAAAAGTATCTTTATTCGATTAGACTTTTACAAAGCACTTTCAAATCGTCAGAATGACACAATTATACAGGATTATACATGCTACCGCCAGGTTCGGAAGGTTGCTTTTACTGAGAAGAACCTGGCAAGAAACTCAGTAATTACTCTTTTCAAAAATATTATACAATTTAAAGAATACAAAATAAATAATTTAAAAAACGTAAGCTCATGTACAATGTTCCAATGCACAAATGTCGATAAAAATTAACATAACTAAAAATCTAGTACATCTACTTATAACTAAATGCGTAGCTTGAGATGACCAGCCCCCACAAGCAGCACCTGTTCACAAGTATGACGTGAATGCCAGCCATTGACCTCCTCAACCATCATAGAGGGAAGTGGACAACCCGTCATCCAGACGCCGCCGCAAGCAAAGGCATTTTAGTGAGCCTGACAACTCAAGCCAGTCAAACAAAGATCAAAACTAATAAATATTAAGAATTGTAACATAAGTACAGTGTCCATGAGACTACTTACAATATTTATCTGGTAATACATTATTCCAAGTTTCTTTATCACATATATAATCACTAACTGTATAATAACCCTTTTTAAGTAATACAGATTTTACAGTCTCTTTAAATTTATCAAAGGGTAAATTTACAATACATGTAGGTAACTTATTATAAAAGCGTATACATTGCCCTAAAAATGATCCCTGGACTTTCTGTAAGCGGTGTGTAGGTACTACTATTTTATTTTTGTGCCTTGTGTTGACATTATGTACATCACACTTCTTTTGAAAAGAATTAATATTTTTATGTACAAGTAATAAATTTGCTAAAATATACTGCGAAGCCACTGTGATACTTGATTATCTCTGCCCTGCGACTTCAAGACAAGGCGTCTACTGGATTCCTCCTCGAGAACTATATTACAACTAGCAAATTATAATGGGACTCTTTCGACTCTTTCTGCCTACTTATGTCAGCACAGTGATTCCATTATTTTTAGGCTGGCAAACTGCGAATGACACCCCTGTTGGTCGTATTCAAACTTTTTTAATTATATAAAACATTACTATATATTTATACCGGTTTCTTCGCATTGGAAAAAATCTTCCTATAACTTTATAATCCTGTCTAATTATATCATATTATTCTTAAAAATATTAACTAAATTTTCAAAAATATTTACAAATAACGATAATTTTTAATTTATGTCTGAAATTGTGTCCTCGCTGACTCCAATAAAATGATGGTCCGATCTAGCCGCGGTGTCTAGTTACCAGATGTCACACAAAATGACAGCCGTTCACTATTCATTTGCTTGGAAAAAGTCGATAATGTAGGTTATGTCAGTTGACCAATCTTGTGTCTACAATTTTCTCAAATCTGTGAGTAGGTTTATGTTTTTGCAAATTATTACTTATTTCATCATCATCATTATCATCATATCAGCCATAGGACTTCCACTGCTGAACATAGGCCTCTCCCAATGATTTCCACCTCACCCGGTTGGAAGCGGCTTGCATCCAGCGGGTCCCCGCGGACTTGACCAGATCGTCCGTCCATCTCGCGGGAGGACGCTCGCCATTACTTATTTCCTAGAAGTTAAATCTAGCGAAGTTTCGGTGTAGCAACAAAGATCCTAGCACAGTTGCTTACTCAAGGCAATGCTCATATTATGTGTAGTAGCTCAGCTCAGTAGTTGGATGGGGTGAGCGCTCGAGTTACATACATATGCTCACTCCTATTTATTCCCCGAAGAGGTAGGCAGAGGTGTTGTAATAACAACACCCACTTTTCACAAGAGATGACTAAGTGTCAACGTAACAGAGGGTGAGATCGCCGTCTCAGACACTAAACATACGTCTATGAATTACTTCTCAGACATATGCAGGTTTCCTCACGATGTTTTTCCTTCACCGTAAAGCACATAGTGTGAAGTCACTATACGTTTTTTTTAAAAACTCATTGGTACAGGCCCCACTGGGATTTGAACTTGCGTCGCGTGCGTAGCAGGCGACTGCTCAAACCCCAAGGCCACCACGGCAGCGCTCGAGTTCAGAAATATAAAGTTGGAAGTCGTTTCAAGTGAGTCAAAAGCTTAGCGATTTTACCCGTAAAACGGTTATTGGCAGTTACATAGCATTTGGTGACCAGCCACATCAGATTAAATCTATTATACATTGTATTAATGTAATGAGCATTGTAATAAAGTATTCCGCGAACCTGATGGTATATAGTCACCATCTACCTACCATGAAAAAATCTCTTTAAGCTCTTGAAGAACATGTACTTAAGGTATATCACATCGGAGAGCATTCGATGGAAATCCTTCACAAGGCTGTATATTACACACGCAATCAATTGAATCCTTCCGGGATTCCTACTATCAAGTCGTCCGAGACATTAAGCAATTAGCTACGGAGGGACTATTGATGGCTCTACGATAGAGTGAGGAGGAGCTCGTGGCACAGTTGCTATTGCGCATATCATTCGATCAGCGACGTTAAGCAACCCTAAACCAAGCCAGTAATTGGATGGGTGACCGCCCGAGTTCCCTCCGTGCCTCGGAGAGCACGTTAAGCCCTCGGTCCCGGTTGCCAATTTATCATCTTTGGCGATCGTTACAGGTCAGTCGGAGGCCTAAAATAGTCCTACAACTGGTTTAACCCAGATCACAGATTTTCCTCGTAAAAGAGGTTGCGAAGGTCAGATGGCAGTCGCTTCGTATAAAAATCAGGTGATCAGCCACATCAGGTTGAATAAAGTGCCGACCCCGACAATGTATGGGATAAGGCCAGGGAGATGATGACGATAGAGTGAGCGGGTGACGTCTACGTTCTTAACATACTCGTAATCTATACAACAGAAGGGCTTATCTCTTTTGGAAACTTAAAAGATTGCTTTCACATTTACGTCTATTGTTCATGACTTTACACGTTGACGACGTAAGTCCAAACGAAACTTTGAAATGAAAATGTTAAGAGCTAGCTCACTGCAGAAATGTTTAATATTAAAGATTAATTAACAATAGAAACGTTGGGGCCTTGAGGTTTGAGCAGTCACCTGCTACGCAAGTTCGAATCCCAGCGTGGCCTGTGCCAATGAGTTTTCCTAAAAAACTTATATACAGTGATTTCACACCTCGTGCTTTACGGTGAAGGAAAACATCGTGAGGAAATCTGCATATTTCTGAGAAGTAATTCAATGACGTATGCAAAGTATCTGAGACGGCGATGGACTCACCATCTGTCACGTTGGCACTTAATCTTTGGTGAAAAGTGGGTGTTGTGATTACAACACCTCTGCCTACCCCTTCGGGGAATACAGGCGTGAGCATATGTATGTATGTTTGCGGACTTTTATCTCAAAAGTGAAAGATAAATCTAAAGCAATTTTATTATGTATTAATATCACACGTCTATATTTATATTGCTTGATACTTTTTCAAACGTTTTTGGTCACAATATACCTACTTGCTAAATATTATTTCTTGACAGATGACTTATATTACTCAGATGACGTAGTATATAATAATTTACGGAATATTACACATCTTCCGAAATGAGCTCAAGCGAAGCGACAAAGAATGAAAACTTGTTTCGCTAATGGATCCGTCACTTACCATAAATCCTTTCGTTTAAATTCAACTAAATACAAATAAATTGTTAAATAGCAATAACTTGCTTGCAATGACTAGCTACAATAATAAATTTGAATTTAAGCTCGCTCCATCCCTAGGGGCTGAGTTTTGACGGCAATAACAATACGTTCCTACGATTTATAGTCGTCTGTTGAACGTAATCTCAATGTATCCAGAGGGTTCACATTTACGTAGATGCTAGTTGCCTCGATCGCTGGGGACACCCATACATACAGATATATAATATTGAAGTGTCTGTTTGTAATTCCAAATTTACAGCTTTTCAATAAGCATATGAAAGTATTTACGGGACTTAAAAAACTCTTTTATAAATTTTTATCTGTCTGTCTGTTTGTTCCAGCCAATCTCCGAAACGACTGGACTGATGTTAACGAGACTTTCAATGGCATATAGCTGAAGTTCGTTTCGCATTGAAGTTTTCGTTGAAAATTCAGAAAGGCTTGGTTTTCAAAACGAAAATCCATCGAGAAAATTTTATCCAATCGTGATTCTGTGAGACAGGAACCTAGATAAAGAGTTGAATTTATTTGTGTAAAAAAAATGGAAGCTGTGGCTAGTTCGCAAGTGTATTTTTTTCTCTCAGAAGCCGACCAATATTGAATACCTTACACGCTTGAACGCCTTAAAAGGACTAACGGACTTATATTTAAAACTACGTGGTGGCCTCGGGGTTTAAGCAGTCGCCTGCTACGCAAGCGACGCAAGTTCGAATCCCAGCGGGGCCTGTACCAATGAGTTTTTCTAAAAAACTTATGTACAGTGATTTCACACCACGTGCTTTACCATGGATGGACATGCGATGGACCCACCATCTGTTACGTTGGCACTCAATCAAATTCGGTGAATAGTGGGTGATAACAACACCTCTGCCTACACCTTCGGGGAATACAGGCGTGAGCATATGTATGTATGTATTTAAAATTATGCTTTTTCTTGGATGCCTAATTCTTGATCTATGTAATTAAGTGTATGCGGCTGGAAGCGCGCAGCCCAGCCTATGATATACATAAGACATGTTTGGAACAGCTAGTTGTAAATGATTATCAACCTTAGTATATTGTTGTCTGTAGCACCAAGCTCCGATTTTATTGCTATGACCAACGTATTGCCATCTTTGCATTAGAGATCCTGGGTTCGATTCCCGAGTCGGGTAAATTGTTATTGGATTTCCCATTTGTAATTTCCTTGTAGCAACCCGGAGTCTGGATTAATGCCCAGATACTGGCAGGGTCGCCTCCTAATACATGGGACTTAAATATAAATGGCGAAATGTAAGTCTACAATAAGCACAGCCCTGTGTACCCCTTCGGGGAATACAGGCGTGAGCATTATGTATTAGTTGTAGGGATTACAGTTAAAGGTTTTCACAAAAACAAATTCTGTTTGTAGATATTTTATAACGTTAAATCAACTGTTTTAAAATATTAATACATGTATATATCTATGTAGAATATATGTTTTGTCATTTAACAGATAAATAAAATCTACATGTCTAAACATCTTCTATACATTCTATATACATATTGTTTGGAATTACAAAATGGCAGTTTTTTTTTACAAAATTCATATAAAAGTATATTATGGTGACCAAAAAAATATTAAAAAAAAATTGATTTCTGTCTCTCCGTCTGTCTGTTTGTTCCAGCTAATCTCCGACACAGCTGGACCGATTTTGACGGGACTTTCACTGGCAGATAGCCAATGTTACGAGGAGTAAGTTAGGCTACTTTTATCTGAACTAAAACTAACTTAACTCTACGGTAGAATCACGGGCACAGTATTTTTTATTGAAGGTCTGCCTGTATCATACCCAACTACATGATGTAACCATCACTTAATAGTTACTATGATCGTATAAGAAGTGCGTATTACGAACTTCTTAGCTCTGACGTTTTTTTAAAGTACAAATAAGAAACGTCAACGCTTAGGAGTTCTTCATGCACCATGCTTAAAACGATGGTAGGCCCCCTAAAGTGGTCCTAAGACACTGTTTAAAAACTGAACACTCAATAGAACATTGGCAACAAAAGTAACATTAATACATTTAAAATACATTTTAATAATGATCCTACATTGTTTAAAGTACTGATACTAACCAGTTACATTAGAATTTGAAATATTCACTTGTCTTCAACATTTGGTAAAATAACTCTCCATTCCACATGTCCAAATGTGCGCAACCCCACAATGTGGTGATCCCGGGGGAGAGGCTGCAATACGCCGAAATTCGTCCTTTACGATCTGTCTCCCGCACTCGGTATTCTTTCATCCCGCGGGATCTGTGTAACGTGTGCACTTTATTTGATTAATCCCAATCCAAATTCCCGTACTAGCCGAACTACGAAGAGCTCTTAACTCGTTACAATAGAATTAGACAAATCGAAGTTTGTTTGTCGGTTTTCGAACGGATTTAGCTTCCAATTGCGGTTTCTGGATGTTTTGTATACTATGGGATTAACAATTATGTGTTTGATACTTATAGGATTATGTGCGCTCGGGTAGAGTTCTTAAGGTTTTATGTTATTTGTTAACGTATGAGATATACATATGCACACCACATACAACAAAGGCAACATATTTAGAAGTCTTACTATTTTGCAGCTTCGTTCTTGCTTATTTGACAACAAGAATATACAATCATTAAAATATTTGCTATTTATCCTAACTAATATTATAAATGCGAAAGTGACTCTGTCACGCCAAAACCACTGAGCCAATTTAGATGAAATTCGGTACACGGGAAGATTGGACCCCGGGAAAGGACATAGGATACTTTTAATCTCGATAATTCATTGAGATCGGGAATTACTCGGGTGAAACCGTGGGGCACAGCTAGTTATAATATAAACTAAGATATTTGTACAAATACAGCTCCGAGTTTAGAACGCTCAGCGAAAATAGGGGGGATAAATGTGCATGTATTTGTCTCATACAAAACTTAAAACATGACATTCAAGCAGTCACCGCTCACAACCCACGACGGCATGGCATCTTTAATACCACTTAGTAATTTCCATGACTGACTCTTGTTAGTACTTCGTCCAACTAAATCGACTTTGAAATTTGAATTCTATTACTTTATGACGTATTTCTACTATTTTATGACGATAGTACTCAGTAAAGTTGTCTCGAAAATATGAAGCTATCACTCAAATACTTGTACCAAATCCTTCTGGTTTATAAATCTACACCGTGTGCGCCAACAAATCGTTATAAACCCGGGACTATTGCCTTTTTTATACATTCGTCTGGAGAGGCGGTGAGAGGCCTTCGCCTCGGCGTGGAAACACACGAGCTCGCTTTATGTGCGTTTTTGCTTTGTTTTGTAATCGACGATAATAAAAGAGTGGCTGCAGTTCTCTCGTCGAACCTTATAAAATCAATATTAAAATTTGTTATTCCTTTCACACAAGACAGTTAAGACTATAAAATCTTGCCAAAAATTCGATTGCTTGTTCTATAGTTGTCTGAGTAGGTATGTATGTTTTTCTGGGTCACGAAACTATTGAAACTATTTTCAGAAGAGAATACATATTAAATAGTTGAACATTTTTCATACAGATCAAAATGCTCATCCTCACAGTCACATCAAAAGATGTAGCTAGCGGCTCACGTGTTTTAAATATAAAATTTAAAGAGCAGGCAGCGTTTCGGTGTGGGGTAGTGTTCCTTATGTACACTCTCTGTTCCCCTATCGCACCCACGCGTGAAAAACACGACTTGATTTATGTGCTCACACGCGGCTATCTAAAGATAAATTATAGTTCTCACATCGCAGATGCATACTTGCGAAAATGTGAGAAATGCTTTCTAACACTGGCCCCGCTTTCCTTAGAACAATGGGGATTTTGCGGTGCAGTAATGCTTTAGTTGCATTATGTGAATGAAAGGTGTAGAAATTTCGCCAACGCTTATTTTAATGGTTGATAAGGTATTCTGCAATAGATTTAATTTTCACAAAATAAAGTACAAACCAGTAAAAATGTTGTGTTGCCATGAAAACAGAACGGCATAAAACTGTATAAAATTACTATTTATTTTGGGAATAGTTATGTTTGCAAAACACTTCTAAAATATTTAACAGACTCAGTGGCAAGTTAGTGTTGTGAATGCCATAACCAAATATTTCTAGCCTCTGTCTCATATAATAAGTGCCGCAATTTTCTTTTTTCAAAGATTATGTTTGTATAATGTAGACTTAAGCCAGAAATGCTGGGATGATCACATTGTAAATTACCGGGTATATATTCAATTCAATTCAAAATATTTTTTAATTAGCCTTCTAAACAAGTACTTTCAAATAGTCAGAAGGAGTCAGACAAAATACATTATACAGGATTACAAATGTTACCAACTATACATGTGTTATAACTTGTAATGAATGTTTGTTTAATTGATAATAAAATCTTAAACTCCATTTATCTCAAACATTTTAATCTAAGGGAAAACGATAAAACAAAAATTTGTAATTGCTTGACTCATGTTTTAAAAACCTAAAAATATACCCGGAATAAAATTGGCCCCGATTCAATTTCGCTTTACGACTGTAAAGTCGCTTCGCTTAATTTTTCCTGCACCAAATATATTTACGTTCTTATGTGAACATTATGCTAAACCAATTTATATTACGAGCTATAAGCGTAAAATTAATTAAATTTTTTGTAAGAGTGGTTTAGTCATTCAATAAGCAATTTAGTGATTATCATGCATCTGTGCAGAATAACATCTCCATAGAACGCCTAGTTGTGCAGGGTAAAGTGGAAGGTACCAGAGCACGCGGGAGGTCCAGACCATAACAAATCGGCGGTTGGCGGGCCGGTGCACCAATGCTTAAGGATGGCGGCCAATAGATTTAAATGGGGGGCTATCGTAAATCAAGTAACAGCTGCCGACTGAGAAGAAGGGTATACCTACATTTGTTTGCGAATTAACAGCCATATAAGCTTACCTTTGAAAATATCGTAATAGGATAGATGAAACACCAGTGACCTCCAGTTTAATGACCATGAAGTAATATACACCTGTCTCCCTGGTTCATCAATCCTTATATCACATAAGTTGCGAGCCAGAGGGTTATTTCAGATATATCACATTATACGGTGGAGTATGAGTACCGAGCAGATCTAACTTCGCGCAATAATTTATGTCAGCAGTAATTTACATTAGCGTATACGTGGCGCTGTATAAGCCAGAACTTTAATCACCCCGTATAAGATACTTCTAATTTTAAACGTTTGTAACATTGTTTGCATACTTTTAAATTCCGAATCAAAATCCTCCTTTATAATTGGTTCAAAAGTCGGTATATGACTTTGTGACCGCCGTATACCGACAGCTAAGCGCCAATATCTCCTAGATATTGCAGCCAAGAATTCACACAAACTGAAAAATCCCTTACACTTTGGAGGTATTGGCACTTCGCCGTCCATATAATAGTCACGTCTCTACTTTATATATATAGTAACTTTAAACTATTCGAACAAAAATATACGAGATAGGCCAGACGTACAATATGATATTTACAGAATAATGAAGTATGATAACTGGTATATTGATGAAATAAATAAATAAATAAATAAGTATATGGGTAAGAGTGAAATGCCGGTCTCTCTCTGTCTTCCTCCTTACGGGACTTATATAGTATAGATACAACGACCACTTTATATTGAAGATGAGTAGGTGGCAACACGACAGATGAGGCCATCACCGTCTCCGGTTCTACAAACGTATTTGAATTTTCTCACGAGGAGAAATCACGGCGCTGATGTATTTGTCTGTTTCGTTGGTCTAATGGTGGCAAACTTATTGGTATTTGGTGGGTGTTTTGTAAGTGTACCTCTGCCTTCCCCTTCGGAGAAAACGAGGGTCAGCATATGTATGTATGAGATTATTGAGAAACTCATCACTAGAAATCTGTTTGGGAGCGCCAACGCGGTTGAAAGATGTGGCAATACGGCCTTACATTGTATACATTTAATAGATAATATCTATAGGGTTATAATATGACCCAATTAAGAACATGCATACCTTTGTTAGTGATGTAATTTCGAACATAATATTATCATACAAAAAGAGAGGAGGGTCGAAGTATTTCGTTAATGGTGGTCGAGTATACCTCGTTAGCCCTTATCATTATGTAAATAAATTCAATTTCATTACATTTTAAATAATTTAATATCATTCTCGTTTTAGCTTGTTTGGGTTTTTTTGTTCGTGATTAACCTCAACGAGAGGTATTATAAAAAAGGTAACTAGTAAATTCATGCTCATTTTGTGTATAAGTTTTTCCTGTATTTATTTATTTACTGTTGTTGCCGGAGAAACAGAAATCATAAGATTTTCGTCCTGCCCACAAGCCGAACCATGGCAAGTTTTAATTCTACTGCACTGTACATCCGTGAACAAATACTTGGCTGTGACATTTTTGAATGCACACAATTTACGTGGGGAATACGTTTTAATAATTATATATTTTTATAATTTGCTTTTTTATTTTTAACTTCATGTTTATTTCAAAAAGTAGCCTAAGTAACATCTTATGGCTTTCTGCCGGTCATAGTCCCGTTAAACACGGTCCAGCCGTTTCAGAGATAGCCCGAAACAATCAGACAGACAGACCGATAGAGATTTTTTTCTGTATTCTGTATTTTGGAGTTATAAACAGATAATTCAATTTTATTTATCTGTATAGATAAAACATGTACAACGTCAAATCGAAAGGTTTCAATAGAACTTTCTTATATATGATAAGAACGTTCTATTGAAACCTTTCACTCATAAAGCCAGATACATAATGAAAGAATGATAGCCTAATCTTGGTTGGTAAAACCGGCATCAAAGGAGTTTCCTCGGCTCATAAATAAACACATCCATCGTTTCTAGGTCAGCCTTCCATTATGAACGAAGCTTAATCCGGGCCATAATTAAACTCTTGTCAACTCCATAATGGCACAATAGCAGCCTGCACCGAATACCAAATCCAGAGGAACTACCTTCCAATACACGTTATTGGGTTCCAGAATTACTTTCATCTTTACCTTTTTACTAGGTTTTTAATTACACGCCACAACTTCCGTGATATATTATTATAACACTAACAGTGCCCCGCGGTTTCACCCACGGAAATTTTATTTGATTATCGCGGAAACTTATTTTTTTTTAAATTGTTTCAAAGATTACCCGGAACAAACAGACAGACATAGAAAAAAAAATGAAAGTGTTTTTTTTTTTAATTCAGTACCTTTTATACTTTCATAAGCATTTAGTGAAAAGCAGTTATTTTGGAATTACAAACAGACCCTTCAATTGTATTTATCTGTATAGATTGAAAAATCTAATGTACTCAGGCTATTTTTAATCCAGGAAATAATATAATGTTTCCCTTACTGTCCACAGGACAGTTCAACACTAAAACGAATTTTAAAAACATTAACACCGTCCACTTCAAACATTATTGAAATATCAAAGACTTGTAAATTAGGCCGGTGATATTCCGGGGCTTTAATAAAAGTGCCTGCGATTCTTCAAAGCGGATATTATTTTTGAAGGCGACGCGACTCGTCGGGTTACCGGATTCTTATTACTTACTACAGGATTGAAATGAGCTATTTTTACAAGTAAAACGGGAGAATAGTATTGTGGAAAGGCGTGAAATGGGTGGGCCATTTCACGCCTTTCCACAATACTCCCCGAAGTTGTGGGCAGAAACCCGTCTTTTTTGCGGAAGATACTTAGGTGCCGACGTGGATATGCGGCTGCCACCGACTCCAGACATTTCCACATATAAAATTCTAAGTCTTGACTGATTCATTACATTAAAGCACAGCCTTAACCGCTGGTCCTAGAGACAAGAAAATTGGATGGTGTCGACTAAACAGTGTTTCCCAAAATTCCACCCCTAAGATGCAGGCTGAAAAATACTTTTTTTTGTTTCAAATTCTAGTAATACCCAAACCCATACAATTACGAAATAATTATAATTCTACCCCAACCATAGAATTGATTACATGTCAAATCGTGATAGCATTTCTATTTGAAGGAAATGTAGGAACATAGATAGATCCAGCGAAGCACGTACACGTAATTTATAGTGCGTATGTGGGGTACGTCCGGCCGACCGCATCAGATAAATCGGTCAAATTAGGTGCCCAGAAAAGGATCCATGAGGTATTCATAAATATCCAAGAGTAGGCCTGTGTTTAGAATTAGGGTATTCTAGAGAACTTACGTATGTTAATTCAAAGTTGGAATTACAATGTCAACATGTGATATAGTCACATCTTGTCTTCATTAACTGGTATTTTTTGTGGAAATGGCTAGCTTCTGTTTGCCATCTTCATCGGTGTAAATTTGGCGTTTTACACCTCTAACTGTTTATCTACCCCTTCGGGGGGATTTTGGAAATTACTTATGTAAAATATTATTTGCTCCGGCTTGCTAAAACTACTTAGTATCGACTACAAGTGTTAATCTATATATTTCGTGCCTGTAACATTCGATTTGTTGAAAGATAACTTGCGTACCACCCTTTTATCCCCGACACCAATTTATTGCGCGTCTATTGAAGAGCAATCGGTCAAATTATGTGCCCGATAAAGGTTATGTACAGAGATTTTCTTACATACCTAGGCTTTGGCGGCAAATAGTATTGCGATTACATTGAAAGCTTTTCTAGTTTATGTAGTTTTTGAAGGTTTTCTTTATTGTATTTTGTAAGGAGGCTGAAAGAAGGATTGATAATATTATGTGTAGATCAAAGGCTTCCGATTGTACTATGTTCTAGGGATTCGATCGGAATAACTTTTTTATAGTATTATGTTGTGTTATTTTTGATTTGCTATTTTTATTTCGTCTATATAAACTAGACATGTAATTACAATATTTTTAATAATTTTCCTTAGTAATCTTAGGGTCAGGGGTGGGCAGAGCTGGTCCCTCGCCCACTTCTCACTAAATACGATTGAATTCCATCGCGACAGATGGTGAGTCAATCGCCTTCTCAAACATCATACATAGTCTCTCTGTGTGTTATCACTGCATTTAAGTTTTAAGCAAGTCTTTTTGGTATTGCTTGGCAAGATTGGAACTTGCGTTAGTTGCGTAGCAGGCGATTACTGAAGCCACTCATCCTCCACTTTCGGTATTATTCATATAACACTTACATATACTAATATTATAAATAGGAAATATGTGTATGTAAGTATGTTTGTAAAATTGGCTCAAAAAGTACTGAACCGATTTTTAAAATTCTTTCCCCTATTTAAATGCTACATTGCTACTGATTAATATAAGCTATATTTTATCCCCGTACTCCCACGGGAACGGGAACTACGCTTGTGAAACCGCGTGACGTCCGCTAGTTTATATTAAAGTTCAAAGTGTTATTATACTTATAATTACAGGTTGTTAAGCTATATTCTTAATGTCTGTTACAGGTAAACGAGCTAATGGGTGAGTTGCTTCAAGTAAATCGCCTTAATACCTAAGTTGAGCCTTAAACCTGCACTAGACTAAGTATGTCGGTTCGTTGATAAGCTATAACATCGTTTAAGTTTAACTTAAGTAATGTGGGAGTTTTAACGACTTCGTAGCCGGAACAGGAATGTTATGACGGAAATAGCTACAGCGGAGGTTAATTTAGATTGGTCCTTCATGGTTTTAGTTTTGTACAATTAAGTTTGTGGTTTTTCTCAATCTATGGTAGTCTATACTTATATAATAAAGAGGAAAGGTTTCTTTGTTTATGTTCAATAGGCTCCGAAACTTCTATTCCGATCTTTAAAATTCTTTCAGCAATGCATAGCTACATCATCAGCTAGTAACATAGGCTATATTTTATCCCCATACTCCCACGGGAACGGGAAGCGGTTGAAACCCCGTAATGTCTGCTAGTGTACATAGACAATTATGATTTTATGAAATTAGTTACCATACTCCTTATTTTCTCTTTGACTATTATACATAAGCATTTTTTTTACGATTTCATAACTCGTGCGGGAAAATTGAACTATTACAAGATCACTTTGTGGTATGTTTATCGGTCTGTCTATGTTTGTATTATGTTGACATTTATATCAAATTCGGACAAAAATCTGTGGTTCTAAGAAATGAATTAAAAAGACATGACCATATTGTTGACTTTCGCAATGTAATGAATACCAATAGGGTAACATTTCTTAAACTTTCACGATTGAAATTCATATTTAAAGTTCGGGACTTATCACGATATTAATTTGAAAATAGCGTACCTCGACTTTCGATTGGGTTACACCATCGTGAGCAGACTGTTATTTTCACCAATAGGGTAGTTTTCAAAAACCAGTGTTTTAGACCAAGTAAAGGGAAAATTGACTTGAATTGATTGGAAAGGGAAGACTGGAACTAGGCTGCTTTTTATTTAAAATTGTGGTTGTAAAAAATATTCCAAATAGTAAAGGTAAAAGCGACTGAGTGTATGAACATTAAAGTTTTTATCTGAATGAAGGACGTTTCCATTAGGGGCCTCTCTGATATTCTCTTCTTAATTTGTCACAAACTTGGCCTGAGATAAAAGTTCTCCCGTTAACGACACTTTGTATTTTTCCTAATATTTTCATTACGTAGCTCTTGTTCTTTCCAAGACTTCTGCTAGTGAGTATCAAATTCAAACTCAAAAATATCTTTATTCGATTAGATTCTTAACAAAGTCCTTTCATCGTCAGAATGACTTAATTATACAGGATTATACATGCTACCGCTAGGTTCGGAAGGTAACTTTTACTGAGAAAAACCTTAAGAGAAACTCAGTAATTACTCTTTTCAAAAATTTTACAATACAATTTAAAAAAAAAAACTAAATAAATCACCCTATGGACACTGTTCCAAAGCACAAATGTCGATAAAAATTTACATACAGTAAAAGTCTTGTAGTTCTACTTATATCTAAATGCGTAGCTTGAGATGACCAGCTCCGACGATCAGCACCTGTTCACAAGTATGACGCGAATGCCTGTCATTGACCTCTTCAACCAATATCGAGGGAAGTGGAAGTTTGGGAGCTGTTTGATTTTACTAGCTTCTGCTCGCGGCTTCACCCGCGTGGTATTGGACCCAAAGAATAAAAAGGTTCACAGAAGATTCAACCCTCCATTTCACCCCTTATGGCACACTCTCCAGACACGTCTCTAGAGTCAGGAGTTGAGGCTGTGCGATGATATATCTGTCAGTCAGGACCTTGAGTTGTATATATGCTAATGTTTTTTTACTTGCTTAAGTGTTATAACTTGGAACATGTTATGGTATATTAGTTGACTCATAGGAATCATATATATTTACTACTGAAAATCAACTGCCAATGTAAGTACATAGAAATAGTTCAGCGATTTTCGCACAGAACTTGCTATGTTAGTTTCTTCAATTCAGTTATCGCGATACCGTAGTTTGGGTGAAGAAAAAATCAGTTAATAAGTAGTATTATTATATTGAGACGAGTCCCGTTACAGACACTAAGGGAAGCCTATCCTGGTAAATTATGGCCATTTCGCTTTGGAAATGGCGCGGCTAGTATTACAACAAAATAAAAGCACATAGAAGGGCTTCCTACATTTAGGTCTTAATTGTCAGTCACAGTGACATACATACATATACATACAGATAAATAAAATTTAAGTGTGTGTTTATAATTCCAAATTTACACCTTTTGACTAAATGCATGATATGTAAGTATACACGGTACTGACTTAGAAAAACAAATTTTTTTGGCTTGTCTGTTTGTTCTGGCTAATCTCCGAAACGGCTGTACCGATTTTAATGGTACTTATTCTGGCTAGCTAATTAAAAGGAGTAACTTAGGCTTCAATTAATTTAATAAAATATTAGGTTTCTGCGGTCCACTCATGAAATTAAGTCGGCGGCGCATAGCTAGTAATTAATATTATGTATACGCCTGTTACTTGGCTGACCTTTTATATATTTTTATTCTGGGCAGTACTCCGTAACACGGACGGAGCTTATGAATCCAAAGGAAGTGTCTTTCGACCTTTTCTTTCCTTGTTTATCTTACTTTTAGCGGTCGTACCTTTGCACCGATTTATGATGTCCTTTTTTGTGGAAGTCACAGGTGATTTAGCGTTAATCTTACTTTTACCAAAATGAAATGCTACCATTATGAATGAGATATGTTTGTTCGCTTTATTTGTATTAGTTGCGGTTGATAGCGCTCACCCTATACGAGATTTATATAATTCCTATTTAGCGTTACCTTTTTTAGTGGGATCTCGTTTGATATCTGTTACGGGTGAAGCCAAGCAAATTATGTAAGAGTTCTACTGAGTAAAACTTACTGTGTTCCTCTCCTCGCTTTGTCGAAGGGCCGCGGTTTCTGGTTGTATGGGCGTCCGTGGATCGCTGGCCTGTTAGGCCCCTGCTGCCGCCATGCCTTTGCAGTATACTCTTAGGGCAGGTGCGCCGTTTTCCATATAACGTTACCTACTACAAGACTTATTAGACTTTCAATGCTTATACTCAAAATCAACTGAACGTCTTTCACGGTAGATTTCTCATGTGTATTAGCTCATATGTCTCTGAAGAGGTATGCAGAGGTTTAAGGACACAGTGGATATGTGAACATGACTTTCCCAAACGAATACAGCATGAGGTTCTTCAAGAAAAGTGATGCCTCTGCTATTGCAAGCGACCATAGGCTGCGGTAGTCACTTACCATCAGGTGGGCCGCATGCTTGTTTGTTTGGTTATCTTAGTGGTATAAATAAAACAAAAAGATATAATAATTGACATAGTGAAAATCGGTCACCCTCTCAGATAAAGAACATCACATCGTTTTCAATATGAAGGCATAATTAAGATGATTTTCTCACGATGAGTTCCTTCATCGGAGGAACAAAAGTGTTATGCATTTACACGGTAAGAAAACTCACTGAGACAAACCGGTTTGAACCCGCATACCCACTTTGCAAACAACTGCTACACGTCAATTCAGAATATCACAAAGAAAAGCAATTTATATTAAGTGAAAATAAAATCATAAATCCAATTATCCCGACATCAAGATTTTCCTTTGCACCAAATGTTATCTCTAGGAGGAAAATAGATTACGAAATCGGATTCCTGAAAATTCCCAATCCTCTTCCCTAAGTTCGTATCTAAGTTCTTTGTAATCCAAAATGGAGGTGCGTGCGAGCGCCGCCGTTTCGTCTCCATTTAGATCGTAAAATCGACATTGACATTTATCAGAATCGGGGCCCAAGGCCGTCCGATCCCATCGGGCGCATTATATTTAGCGCCATAGTACAAGTCCTTCCAGTAGCAAAATTTTTTTTTATACAACCAAGGTGGCAAACAAGCAATCGTGCAGCATGTCTGATAGTTACAGTTGAAATCAAATAAATTATACTAATAGCTGAATAAATATATTGAGCTTTAGCAGACTTCAAAATAAGGAGGACGACACGTATGCTGCTTATCTTGTATTTGTAACAATGTTTTGATTTTTTAATTTCTTTATTTTTTCAAAAAAAAATCTACGTTGTAGTTAAAGGCATCACATAACTATGCGCACTTACCCTGCCATCAAAAGAATTTAACGATCCCTCAATAAAGCTATGTCCATCCCTAGTGATAAGCTATTCCAAATTAAAGCTTAATCGTGTTTATGAATGGCGTTACCTCAGTTAGATTGCATAATGATTACGATAAGCTGTTTATCTTGCTCTTCTCTTTTGAATACCGTCGGAATACTTTTCCATTTAGAATAATATGTAAATGTAAAAAAAAACACCCACATTTCACCGAATATGTTTAATTGCCAACGTGACAGAGAGTGAGTTCATCGCTATATTTCTCAGACATATGCAGGTATCATCACGCATATTTCCTTCACCGTAAAGCACGTGCTCACTGCACGTAAGTTTTTAAAAAACTCATTTGTACAGACCAAGCTGGGATTCGAACTGCGACTGCGACTGCTCAAACCCCACAGCTACCACGGCTCTTTATATTATCTATATAGATATAAAGCCCTTTGTTCCTTTTGTGCTACTGTTTGATACTTTACTAGGAATATTACTTTCCTTTTCTTTCGGATTGCGGTGTTATCGTTTTCATATTTTTTTGTCCGCCGTAAAATCTTGTATAAACCTATATTTTGCAGGTTTGATAACGAAAGGCATATTTAACCGACTTAAAAAAAGAGGTTATCAATTCGACTGTATGTTTATTTTAATATAAATTAACTTTTGTTTTTTTTTAATATAATTTGAAATTTTTTAAAAGCTTACTTATAAGTACGCATTTCGTAATCAACTGTTTTGTATGAGAAACCACTTATAAACTTAGCCTTATGAAGTTGCCTTTTGGTGAAGTTAAACTTAATCAGAAAAGTCCTTAAATTTCTACGAGTATGTTCATTAGAATGTTCGTCATTTCAGCGGTTTTCATGAAGCATTCTCCGTCGTTTGAAGTACGTGAAGTGAATAATGGACTTGTAATTCCAGCGGGACTAAACATTATGCCTCTAGTCCTGTTGTGTATACATTCTATAGTAAATAAAGGAATTTTAAAATAAATTTAAATCTGGAATTTTTACAGATACATAAAATTGAAATATCTGTTTGAAATTTCCAAATTATCTTTTCACTTAATGCATACGAAAGTATAAATGTTACTTACATAGACAACAATTTATATTTTTTTTGGTGCTTGTGTCCGTCTGAGTGTGTCTGTCTGTTTGTTCCGGCTAATCTCTGAAACGATTGAACAATTTATAACTAGCTACATTCATTTAAAAAAATAAATAGTTTGGTAAAGAGCCGTGGTGGCCTCGGGGTTAGAACAGTCGCCTGCTACGCAAGCGACGCAAGTTCGAATCCCAGCGAGGCCTGTACCAATGAGTTTTTCTAAAAAACTTATGTACAGTGATTTCACACCACGTGCTTTACGGTGAAGGAAAACATCGTGAGGAAACCTGCATATTTCTGAGAAGTAATTCAAAGACGTATGTATAGTGCCTGAGACGGCGATAGACTCACCATCTGTCACGTTGACACTTAATCAAATTCGGTGATAAGTGGATGTTGTGATAACAACACCTCTGCCTACCCCTTCGGGGAATACAGGCGTGAGCATATGTATGTAACTAGTTTGGTATTGTCCTTCTGTCTTTATCTCTCAAGACATTAGCTAACTAGACATACGTATTTCCTAAGAACTTAGTAATATTATGTAGAGGAAAGATTTGTTTGGCTCTAAAACTACTGGAACGATTAATTATTTAAGCAAAAGGGTACATTACCAGCGAGAAACATAGGTTATATTTTATCCCCGTACTCCCATGGGAACGAGAACTACACGGGTGAAACCGGGTGACGTCCGCTAGTCATCAATATACTCAATACGATGGGTTCTTGAAGAAATCTAAATCAATTTTCTCTATAAGATTCAAAACCGTTGAATTAATCTTGCATCAATCTGAATAGTAAGCGGCTTTCAGAAAAATCGTGATACCGCAATCCAAGAATTGCATACCTGGCAAAACTTCACTCTATTTGCAAACTCATGTTCACAAATAGCAAGTCAGCGTTACTGAGCGTGATTTGGTCTTGGAAAAATGTATGCGTTCTGATCTCCTATTTACTTATTCAAATGTTTTTATGTTGTTATTATTTTTCTTGAGCATAGAAAGTGGTAATCTTGGCTTAGCTCTCATTCCTTTAGCTAGCATTGTCTCTTTTGTTAGCTCTGGCCTACACTTCTCTATTCCTATGTCATACTAGCGGACGTCACCCGCGTAGTTCTCCTTCCCGTGGTATTACTGGGATATAACATGCTATATGATGTACTTTTTGAGCCAATTCGTTCCAAACATACATATACAAACCTTTCCTCTTTATAATATTAGTATAGATACATATTTAAACTGTGTGAATTATTGTAAGTTTATGAACAAAAATATCGTCTTTGAATATTTCGTAATATAATTAGGTAAATGAATCTTTTACAGTCTCAATGCATGGATGGAGAAATTATTATTTAAAATGAAATTCAATATTTGCTTTCGCCAACAACGCTCCAGAAAGTATAGTTAATTTCGTGTTCATAATCAAAACATCGGATGAAACTTTTAATTCAAATGAAAGCATGAACGGAATCGGCTGATAGATTTGAATCGGAGTCAAATTAGGTGGGAGCTGGGAAAATGAAATTTAACTGCAGGTAGATGAAATTACTTTGGACTAGTAGGTCTAAAAAGGCCACTCTAGCAGAAGCATAATGTGATCTGAATATGATTCATCATCGACATGACAAAATGGTCACTGAGGTGCAATTCATATTATGATTAGATAACTAACTGGTGCCCAAGACTCCGTGTCTTGGGCACCAGTTAGTTATTAATAATTTATTAAGAACTTTTACACATGCGTATGTAGTGATCAGTAGTACTTGTAGTAAGTGTAGGTTTGTACATGTATTTGGTGTAATTCGTGAGGCTTGAAATGGTCTGATCTCCATCTTTGGGATTCAACTATAGCACGCCTCCGGAAAAGTATCAACATATTTCGAGCCACGCTCAAGCGCAAGGTCATTCGTGGACGATTGAACATGTCAAAGCCTGTATTTGTGGGTGATATCAATAGCTGACGGCATTCGCCAAATTATTATGAAAACTAATACAATATGAGCGCAATGAAACTTCGACCTGAAAGTTGACAGCTATTTATTCACTCTATAAGCAAAGTACAATAAAGTGATGGTACATATTGGTGCAAAATGTTTGTCAACGGGTACAAAGGACATTACCTATTCACACTTTCAATTGTATGCTTCGCTCTTGAGACGCCATTTTCTATATAACACCTGACGGTTTTAGTAAATACATCTCTTTGAATAGGCCTAACATAACATCAGAGCGCGTAAGCTGGCTTGAATATAACTTATCTTTTTATTTCTTGCTTTCTATTTAAACACTAGCTATACCCCGCGGTTTTACCCGCGTATAGTTAATTTCATGGGTGATCTGCGGAACTGTTTTTTTTTTAATACAAATTAACGTCTCGTTAAAATCTGTATATTCGTTTCGTAGATTAGCCGAAACAAACTGACAGACATACAGAAAAAAATATTTTTGAGTTAGGACCATATGATTTATATTGTCATATGTATTTAGTGAGAAGCTGTTAATCTCGAATTACAAATAGACACTCAAATTTTATTTATGTGTATAGATTTAGACGGGCTCGTGGCACAACGTAAGACTGCCAGTGTTCCCCCCGTTTCACGATGAGTAGAAGCTGTCTAGGTTGCCTAATACGAGTAGTCGACTATTCATACCACTCTGTCATCCTTTTTTTTGAAATCGTAAGAAATACATAAATACATATGCTCACGCCTGTATTCCCCGAAGGGGTAGGCAGAGGTGTTGTAATCACAACACCCACTTTTCACCGAATTTGAGTGCCAACGTGGCAGATTGTGAGTCTATCGCGTCTCAGGCACTATACATACGTCTTTGAATTATTTCTCAGAAATATGCAGGTTTTCCTTCACCGTAAAGCACGTCGTGTGAAATCACTGTACATAAGTTTTTTAGATAAACTCATTGGTACAGGCCCCTCTGGGATTCGAACTTGCGTCGCTTGCGTAGCAGGCGACTGCTCGAACCCCGAGGTCACCACGCCTCTGAAATCGTAAGAAATGTCTGTTGCATTTACCTAGAAGGTCCAATTATCGCTCACGTTGTAGGTAAGTGATTAAATCTGACAGTTGTGTGACAAACTTTCGCACTTGTTATCGCTAACGACGTACGACACTTTGAATGTACTAAATAATAAACTTCGCACGAACGACTCTCGAATCAAATATGAGTAGACTAGAGTTTTCATCCTTTTTTTTTATTACTATATGTCTTCAATTGCAGCCTTCCTAGTGTATAGTATTGCTATATTTGGCAGTTGCAGCCTTTGAACACTTGTAAGAGGAAAAGTGTGCTACTCATATGCTCACAGCTGTATTCCTCGAAGGGATAGGCACAGGTGTTGTAATAACAACACCCACTTTTTTGTGACAGATGGTGAGTCTATCGCTGTCTCAGGAACTATAAAAACGTCTTTGAATTACTTCTCTCAGACATCTCATATGCAGGTTTCCTCACGACGTGTTCGTTCACCGTAAAGCGCGTGGTATGAAATCACTGTACATATTTTTTTATAAAAACTCATTGATACAGGCCCTGCTGGGATACGAATGGGTAACTGCTCAAACCCTTCAACATTTTTTCTGGTGTTAAAAAGGAATCCTATAATATATAGGTATAATTATAAATAAAAGCCAAATATAAAAATACACTTTTATTCCAATGTCATGCACATCTACAATTTGTTTCCACTAAAGAGTAACATTGTGATATCTTGTGCTATCCCGGGGGAACTCTATCCAGTCTGCTTTTCATACATCTTTGTAAATACGTTGTCTTTTCGGTATATTATGCGACTCTCGATATTTGGTGGGTTTCGTTTTAATATTTTCCCAGGAGAAATATAATTTGAAATAGAAATTATATTTGTCCTGGGAAAATGGAACATTTCGAATAAAATACTCTGCTTTTGTAGAGTACCCATCATAATATCGATAGTTACGCTACTATCCTCCTACTTATGATAATTATAAATGACATCAGAGCTATTTAAGGGGGCTCGTTGTTCAGTAGTTACAGATGCTTTCACTTATGAGCGCTCAGCGAAAATAGTGGGGGTAACTGCAGACAGACTCATAAATTGAACATCATTGGCATCAAGGGTCGCAAACAAACTTACATTCTTTTTTATAAGATTGTCGATCAGCCATATCGGATTGAATTGAAATAAGAGTAGAGAGAGCATCTGAGTTAACTAGCAGTTTAACAACACTAAATCGTGTTACTGAATGAGATCAGTTGAGTTTGGATACACCGACCAACAGATGGCGCAAGACGGTCCCTAAACCGCAAATACAAGTGAAGGCAAAATTCGACGCATGAGGTAGGATCGCGAGCAGCTCATTTGGAAGAGCAACTGCACGGTTTGCAGAGGTCGTGGGTTCGAGTCCCGCCTCGTATTTATCTTTATCCTTTTTAAGAATTTTGAATTTTCCCTATTCGTTACATAGATAATATTATTTTCAACCTAAGATTGATTTATAAGTAAGAGGATAGTGTAGCACCAAGACAAATTTCAACAATAACTGTGGGCAAAGTTACACAAAAACTGTTAAACATTACGTTACGGAATAATTATTGCTATGCGTTATTACATAATTTGAAAAACGAAGTTAATATTAAACGAGTTTGTTACCATCTTAAAAAATATAGTTCATAATTTAATGCTTTACATTTCCCTAGGTGTGGTGTTTCGGTGACATTATTCCATAGCACTAAATATGTGACTTAAGAATGGAAATAAAAAAATCAATAAGTATTATATTTTGGTATAAACATATATTTTAAATGTATACATACATGCCGACCGATCAGTTTAATCAGAGCGTATTAAGAACATCTGAGCTTTGACGTTTCATTTTAGTACCGTCATAGCTAAGAAGTTAATATGCGCTGCTTAAACGATTACAGTTGGTCCCCTGATCTTGTCATCACATGATATCAAATCTATTATACCTCATACCTTCCAGCCCCCTTAAGACAATCCCATTCAACTGAGGCAGAATCAGTATATAAACAATTAATGATCACATATTTTTTTGAGAAATATACGAAATTAAAAATATGTTATGTTTTTAATATTTCCATTATTAATTGGTAAAAGTGATTTTCGTACGATACGTTAAATAATCAATATTCTTACATATGAGAATGTACGTACATTATCTTTATAAATACAAACATACAAAAACAAAGAGCCGTGGTGGCCTCGGGGTTAGAGCAGTCTCCTGCTACGCAAGCGACGCAAGTTCGAATCCCAGCGGGGCCTGTACCAATGAGTTTTTCTAAAAGACTTACGTACAGTGATTTCACACCACGTGCTTTACGGTGAAGGAAAACATCGTGAGGAAACCTGCATATGTCTGAGAAGTAATTCAAAAGACGTATGTATAGCGCCTGAGACGGCGATAGACTGACCATCTGTCACGTTGGCACTTAATCAAATTCGGTGAAAAGTGGGTGTTGTGATTACAACACCTCTGCCTACCCCTTCGGGGAATACAGGCGTGAGCATATGTATGTATGTATGTAGAAAAACACATGGCAAAGATACTTATGTGTTGTAATTCACCAAAATGTCAACGGATATTTCAGATATACTTGGCGATGAGTTTTTGTTCCTAAGATAAATTGTTCCAAACAAAATAATAACGTGACGGCATCTCTAGAGTGCACTCTATGTTTTCGTTTCGATTTACGAATGCTTTCTAAGATCAATTTCGTGTTCTGAAGTTTTGTTTCAAAGTTGTAAGCAAACAATTACAGGGGGGTTACTAGTATTAAGGACTTCTCAGCTTCGAAGTTTACATTTAAGGTGCAAAAATGGAACGTCAAAGCTCAGAAGTTCTTAGTACGTTCTGCTTAAACCGGTGGTGGTAGGTCCGCAGGATACTCTGTCGAAAATACGTTGTGTTTAAAACAAAGCCTTGGTACTAAGTATTTTTAAAGCTAATAAGTAATTTCGACCAATCGAAAGTAAGCGTTAGGATTTTTTATCAGACATCGTAAATAACATTATAAATGAATGGTTTAATATAATTTGCAATAAGAAAAGTACCTCTCAAAAACCCGCGGGAATTTATAATTACAAAGTTAAATTCACGTTGATAAAGCGAAAGGGAAAACATAAAATGGATTTCTCTGCGCCTAATTCAGGAGTAACTTTATAATTATAAATTTATATTCTGTATAAGCTACCTAGTTTTTACTTTTAAATCGAGATATTTACCATGCAATTTATTTGCAGGCATATTCGTACTGGCAATCAAAGTACAACTAATTACTGCCACGTTGGTCTATCGGCCGGAACACGAGGGTTCGATCCCGGGTCAGAAAAAACGTTGTGTTTTTCCATTTGTGATTTCCCAGTAGCAGTTTAATAAGCTCCCTCTATTACATGGAACTTTAAATATGGGTTGTGCTATGATTACCTCTGCCTACCTCTTCGGGGAATTCAGGTGTACAAGGGGAAAATCTTCCAGCCAGGTGGGTGACATGCCTGGGGAATCACGGCTTCAAGTGAGCTAGTTGGCAACTTGTACATATACTGCAATGCGTGTAAATATGTATGTATGCATATGACTAATGCTAGTCCATAATAGCGAGAGATTAATCGCGATTGTTTCGATTATGGAGAAGAGCTATGAAGGCCTTGGGGTTTGAGTAGTCACCTGCTACGCAAGTGACGTAAGTTCGAATCCCAGCGGGGTCTGTACCAAAAAATCTTAGTGCAGTAATTTCACACTACGTACTTTACGGTGAAGGAAAACATCGAGAGGAAACCTGCATATGTCTGAGAAGTACTTCAAAGACGTATGTATAGTGTCTGAGACGGCGATGGAGTCGTCCAATGTCACGTTGGCACTTAATTTATATTCGGTGGAATTTCTTCGCCAGGGCGAGTCGATGGTTGACTCGATAGTTAATTTGACCACGCAATGGCCCATTGCTAGATTTGTGTATCTACGTACTATTCATAATTGCCACAACAAGTTCAAGTAAGTTGTGCAACTCATCCGTCGCCCGTCAACAATGTACTACTCAACTCTCAAATTGACTTGCTCCATAGTTTTGATATTCGCCCTTATTAATGTCCTTGGCTGGCATCCAGGACTGGAATAATAACTCTCCGCTGGTATATAAGCCAAGGTTATGAACGGGTGCGCATAATAAATATCAAGTAATTTCAAAGGACGGCGTTTCCGCATCCGGAGATCTTTGATGGTGCCAGTTATATCTATGTGTGATGATAGAAGTGTATTGTAATGGACATGATATGGGTGGAAGTTCATTCTGTGTGTGTAGGCAGATTATTAATAGATATACTTCATGTAACCATAACAATAGTCATCTTCGTTTGATTGATAAAAGGGACCTTTGGAGCCTTAGTGTAAGAGATACTCGCGTGACTTTGCCTGAAAACGTTGAACGACATATCTATACAAAATTTAATAAACTATGATTTTAATATAATGAGCGATACATTTTGAACAAGCTTATGAATTCAATTTTGAAACACAGCTTTTACATGTTAATATTAAATTTTCAGCCGCGTGTCACAATATCTATATGCCTTACGATTCGATCGCTGGGTCGGACAAGGTTTAATTGGGATTTTTCAAATATCATTTCTCAGTAGCAGCCCGAAGACTGGATATACTTTCATATGCATATAGCGAATAGCTGTTTATTTGGAATTACAAAGAGACACTTCGATTTATTTATCTGTATAGATATGTCGTTCACCGTTCCAAGACCGACACTCGGCTTGGTCCAGCGTAAAGTCACACGAGTATATTATCCACTTCGATTTTTTCAACATTACACAATATTTTATGTGCCACCAATCGATTCTCTATGACATAAATGTTCGCGTAAATAGTCTAGACCCTATATACATTGTAAACCCAGTAATTTCCGACCTGTCAGTGTTAGGACGTGTTTCTAACAATAACCGTATGTTATTTGATCGTGCAACCACTCGTACAAACTGGTTTTGACACCGTATTTACCTGCTCTTTGTACAGCATTCCAGATGAACACTCGATGTGTTTAATACACAATAGGTATATTAGCTGACATATAAATACATACAAAACAAGTTATTTACCATACATATTGCGCATATCATTCGATCAGCGAAGTTAATCAACCCTAGTCCTAGCCATTAATTGGATGGGTGACGGCCCAAGTTGAACGCTTTACGTGCTCTCCGAGTTGACGGCTTAACGTGCTCTCCGAGGCACGGAGGGCCGTGCCTCGAGCACGGCCATCGGCGTCGGTTCCGGTTGCCAATTTATCATCTTTGGCAATCGTTACAGGTCAGTCGGAGGCCTAAAATAGTCTGACAACTGGTTAAACCCAGATCACAGATTTTCCTCGTAAAAGGGGTTGCGAAGGTCAGATGGCAGTCGCTTCGCATAAAAATCAGGTGATCAGCCACATCGGGTTGAATCAAGTGCCGACCTGGAGATGATGATAGAATAAAAAGAACATGCTCAAGCCATCCTAAAATTGGTAAGCAGAGGTGTTGCAAAAATAATACCCACTTCTCGCCGAAGATTTTTAAGTGCCAACGTGAAAGAGGGTGAATCGGTCGCCTTTTCAGGCACTATACATTACTTAATGAATTACTTCTCAGATATATGCAGATTTCCTCTCTATGTTTTCCGTCACTGTAAAGCACGTAGTGTGAATTTACAAACAAACTCATTGGTCAGGAAGCTGGAATTCGAATTTGCGTCGATTGCGCTTAGGCGACTGCTTGAACCTTACGGTCAAGACGGGATTATCAGGATGAAATTAACATCACGTAGAACAGAACCTCCTTCTTTTCTGAAATATCAATTCTACTCATTAAGTATACTTGATTAATAAAGAAGGTTATGTTTAAAGTATTCACAAGGCCCATAGCAAACTCTTGTTAAACTGTTTAATTACCGAAAAATAGGAAATAACACTGGAAGAGACAAAATTAATAAAGAAAATATCGTTGTTTCAATATTAAAACAAAACAAAATTGCTAGTTTGTTATTTCTGTGCTTTGTAAAATCATAACTTCAGTTTAGAAATGATAAAGTACAAAGTTGAAAGTAGAAACCCATTTCCAGAGCTCGTTATTTCACTCTCTGTTAATTAAACTCGCACAGTGATATTTACATTGGAGATTCGTTATTTTATATACTACTTTTTAACTGAGCAATTTGCAATTAAAAATCTTTGTGGGAAAGAATAACGAGATAATATTGAATTTGCTCGGCGTAAATAGCCACAAGCGAGCCATTCGATGTTCAATTTGTTAATTCCTGAAGTTAAGCCTCAATCCACTGAGCTTAAATACATGTACAACAGTTATTATGAACAAAACATTTGCAAATTTGGGAATGTATGAGGCTTCTTTTGGGTCATTTCAATGCTCGTAATTTTTTTTAAACTTATACGAACAACTGATAGAAAGGATAGGATTCTCGTTTCTGCTCATGACAGATTTTAATTTTCCAATTACAAAAAAGAATTACAGGAACCTTTTATAAATTATTTTGATTCTCAAGACATACAGAAACAGTCAAAGAAACACCACGTGTATGTAAAGGGAGATACCCTGATATCGAATTAATATTACTTGCTTTTCGCTACTTACTCCCTTAAAACTTCCATAGTAAATCTAATATTTACAATGTATTTACAATCGAGTCAATCACGCTAGTTATTCTAGAAAAATGATGATACATTATAAAGTTCACAATTTTTTATGATTTTAGGTAAACATGAACATAATTTAGTAGAATTTTATTTTTATTTTACCGTATGGTTAAATTTGTACACTCAGCTTTCAAAGTTCTTTGCCAACAAACGATTGAAAATCATTTTGAATCTTATAACAAGGTGTATTTTCGTTTGCATATTCATTTTACAATTTCCCCATAAATTGAAACGTATCCCGAGGATTTGTTTTTAAGTTGGAGTTTTTGTCAAACTGTTAAAGGCGACTTTACTATTATTATTTACTGGGGCTTACGTTATGATTGTACGGTATGTCATAGTAAAACAAATTTGGTATGCCCTTAAAGATTATTTTTGATGAATGATTTTCGACCTAAAAAACTCATTATACACTGTAGAAAACTTAGCAGGTAATGGTCACTATAAGATCGATTTGACTTAGGAAAAATATCACGAGGCATTTTCATTTTTAGAGGTGTTTCCACACCCGCTTGCAAATCTATTCTAATTGTGAAAGTATGCCTATAATTTAGTATCCGTATTGGAAACTGCCTCGCTTACTAGATTTAACTAGAAGGTGATGATATTACATAATACAAACAATTCAAATTCGACGACAAATGAAGCAAAGCATAACTTATTCAACGTAAACATCTATTTTATGAAACATATAAAAATGCAAAAGAGGATCACTAAGGTTTCACACCAAACAACATTTGCAATGCTAATGCATCATTCGCCGCCGGATGTCGCCTCGTCCTATGTACAAAACTACTTTATACTCAGTCGCTTTATCACTTTGTTAGCGTCTAAATTGCCCTGTTTACGCGTTATCGGTGTGACGACGTCGTCACATGTCGTTAGCATCACCGACGTAACCTTCGTCAGGGCTTTCGGAACATATATCGGCAGCGCACTTAGCGTTCGACACTTGGGGGAGCGGCTTGAGAGTGCTCTCGGTGCCCTCGGCGGGGAGACGCGCTTCCGTGGTCTGGGTGTCCACGCACCGCGTCTCCACCGCGTAGCACCGGCCCGGGTCCGCCACACCCATTGGCACCATCACCGCACACGTCCCCTTAGGGTTCACCCACGACGCGCACGCTTCACTCTGACCACAACACTGCACTGCCTCCGTCTTGTAACCCTCCGGGGGCGACGGAACGAAGTCCTCATTATAATACACTGTTCCATTCCCGACAAACGCGATCTGCCTGTTCCGTGGCACGGGGTAGCCCTCTAACGTACGTCGCACGTTAGTCGCGTTGAACACCTCAAAATTTGCACACGGTGGAGGCGCAGATGTTGCGTTAAATTCATTGTCCTTTGCAAACTTACACACAAGTTTTTGATTCTTAGGCCGATTATGAGGAAGCGTTTGATAAAACGGTCCTACCACGGAGTAGTTTGACATTATAGGCGCTCGACACGGATGTTTTGGAAGTCCGTAGTCGTACGGATAACCGTCACTGTCCAAAAAGCAGCCGGGATTAAGGTGCACATCAGCCGAGTGCTGGTACATGTTGTTGAGTGTGTTCTGCGGCATACTCATGTTGTTCAAGCCCTGTTGATCCTGCCACGTGACTTGTCTTTGTATTGTGGGAGCGCTGAACGCAGTTTCCTCTTCGAACCCGTCACCACTCGTGTTTTGTGCTTTGTACACGGATAACACTGTATTCTCGTTTTGCGCATTGTTAGCGATTGTTTCCGCATCACTAATTAGGTCAGGATTTCTGTCGACAAAGCCTTTCATGTTATTGCTTTGATACACATCGCTAGAGTCGTAATCACGGTTTGTTTGCACGGTGTAGTGCAGTGCGTGATGAGAATGTGCGTTCACTATTACACTACCGTTATTCTTTGGCATGTTGCCGTTCCGGCTCGATGGTAGGATTTGATTACACAGGGCTACTTCTTTCCCACTCTCTTTTTTCTTTCGACTTCTAGTATCGGTCTTGAATTTCAGTAGAACTACGGCTATGATGGCTATTAATAGAATTATTATAAGAAAAATAACTGTAACTATCACAACTAAGTGTCTGTGAGGGAAGGTCACCACGATGACCACTGGTTCTTCTTTGACGAGAATTCTAATGGTGTAATTGGCACGCGACCGCCCTGCTGCGTTCTCAGCAACACAAGAATACGTTCCATTATCTTCATTGCCAATATTAAATATGTACAGTTCACTCTTTTTATCTGTGACACCATTCTCGACAAAATACACATCTTTCATGTCAGTTGACATCGTCGAATAATTGAGAATGACTTGCCCTTGATATAACCAGGTTATTTTCGCCTCCGGAATAGCTTTCACCAAACACTCTAAGGTCACGTTATTCCCAGTGTTAGTCTCTAAAAACACAGACGTAGGTGTCATTTTAGGTAAGCAAGCCAGATCAGATTCGGCCACGGCTGTAATCGTTCGCTTTTTGAGGCGTTCAGGAAGCGAGCAAATTGGCTCCACTGTGTGCGGCATGTTGAAATTTAACAACCAGGTATGTAAATCCCTTAGATGGCAATCGCAATTCCAATTATTGTTTTGGAGGTTAATACCCCTTAGTGTATCGGGGAACAGGTTTTCACCCTGAATATTCGACATTTTATTGCCGTTCAATCGGAGCCATTCCAGATGATTCAACCCTGCAAACGCTTCTCTCTCTACGGACTCTATTTTGCAATCGATCAGCTCCAAGGTATTCAAATATGAGAGATGCTGGAAACAGTGACTTTTAATGCTAGTAATTGGATTATTATTCAAAGACAGCCGCATTAGCGATGGGAAGAACACAAAGTTGGCCGATGGTATAACCGTTAGGTAATTGTTGGATAGATCCAATTCAACCAGATTGGCGAGCCCTTTGAAGGCGTGATTGTCTATTTTTTGCAATTTGCATCTCTGAAGGAATATTTTCTGCAGATCAAGTAAGCCGAGTTTGTGAAACGTTTCTTTTTGTAGCACCTGGAGGTCGTTGCCTGTGAAGTCTAAAACTTGAGTTTCCGTATCTAACGAGTCAGGGATTGCTTTGAGGTTTTTTTCCGAACACTCGACGTAGCGTTTCCCGTTTTTCCATTTGCATATGCATTGCGAGGGGCAGGCGAAGGCTGGGAGTAGGAGGCAGGTGGTGCACAGGGCGATCAGCCTCACGTCCAGACCTCGGTTGATTCTCATATTGCCTCAAGGCATTTGTACATCGATGGAGATCGCGACCATTATCTGGAACAGAAGAAAAATCTAAATTAATATACTTTTCTTAAATGTTGATAGTAATGAGAAAATATTCAGTTCAGTTTATATTGTTGTTATTTTTTAATAATATGACATGTAGTCAAGTTTTGCAAAATGAGATTAAAAACTTTTATGTGAGTTACGGTATGAAATTAATTTTCATATCACATTACAATTTCGAGAGCAGGAAACGCAGAATTTCCCGTATTTTTTTCTTCAGTTAAAATCACCCGATTCCAGCGACCTCATTGTCACTATATTTAGAAGACTTCATCAAGAAGTCTAAGAAAATAAATATAATTCAAACTTGAATTTGTAAAGAACAGTTGCAATAAACGCTAAACAGTTAATATTGTTAGAACTTCTATTATATTATCTACAAATCCCAGACAATTCTGCTCCCATTGTCTCCATTGCATTGTGAACGTCTGAGAACATATTATTTTCGTTAAAACTGTACGTTCTGTTCGTTTAAATTGAAATTGAACTCGGCAACATGGATCCGCATCTCTGCAATACAAGATCCGTGACAACGCGCGTTTAACGGCCTGGTAAATTAAAAGTACATATCACTCCGGACAGTGACAAGGGTCTATGTTTTCGCCTTTATTTATTTTAATTTCCAAACAGCCTGTATTGTCTTCTACACGTAATATCCCCGTGTCAGTGTTTTTGTTGAACCGCATTTCCTTCGACTCTCCATTATGCATGGTGTGATACATTATTTATGTGTATCGACCGCTCGCCCCCAACTTTCTATCTAAGCTTATTTGTACTGAGGATTGAGGCGTATTTTAAGAACCGATAAAAGTAGCAGCTGAGTATCATAATACTATCGCACGAGTATTTGAATCGATTTTCTGCTCGTAATCGTTTTGACCATTTCGCCAGAAGAAGAACGTAACAGATTTACAAAATATTTAATCAAAACAATTATTAAAATCTTAAAGATTACGGTCTAGGTACAGATTTTAATAATAAAGTTTAAAATCTCATTTTTCTGCACCAACCTATTCTCTTTCTATCTTTTTCATGTGTCCTATGATAGAAAGGGATACCTAAAAGAAACAGTATCAAAAACATGAACACTGGAACTCACTCGCTCTCTTTTTAACTTCAAGGAATAAAGAGAGCGGACTAGGCTTTTATTTAGGAACAGCGTTGGACCTGATTCGTTATAGGAACAAGTATAACATTGCACCTGTTCTATTCATTGTATCTATTGGAAGAGGTCCCAACTGTTACCGCTTATCGACCTCAAATTTGCAGAAGCCTTATTTGTATTATTTGTCATCGATGTGTACCGGGTCTGCGACGAAAAATCGAGGCATAACAATGTGGTTATGAATAATGAATAATATTATAACTGTACTCGTAAACTAAACGTATACGGGTCGATCACAAGACGACCTTTAGGGGAAAATGGAAAGCGGTGCGGGAAGCAAAAATACAAGCTTTTCGAGATAAAATATGCACAAGTCAGATTTGTGATGTTCTTATTTTTGTCAGTGTAATTTTTGGAAAGTTAGAGAATAATGTTTGTTTATCTCTCGCCTTGCTCCACTTCGGGTAACGATTTTTAAAGTCTATCAAAACGTCGACTTCGCTCAATGATCTGTAGGTAAAGTATAATTTGGATTTAACACCTTCATGATACTAATAACCGTATCGAAAAACGGAACTTAGTTTAGAAGATCGAAGCATTCAAATAAGAAAAAAATGTATGAAACTGGTACCGTCAATTCATACTATTTAAAGATTTCACTTGAGCACTAAGCAGAAGACTTGAACACACGCACAAGCTTAAAGAGGCAGGTAATTCACTATACTAAAATTGTGTTCGGTTTTAATGAGTAATCGCCTCGATAACCTCCAGATATCAATGGTTGGTATTTTTTTATCGAATTCCATTAAATTATCATTAATTCCATTATACATCTGTAGGACTGAAATTCAAGTTATATGTGCTTATAGCTTTTAAGTATCCTGAAAGTGATTTTATAAAGTGTGCGATCTACAAGTGAGCTGACGTGTCGCGTCAGCCAAACCATTTGATTTGTAACTCCATTTTATATAATGCGATACAACCTTCAATAGCGCGATCTATTTAACAACTCTACTAACAATTAATGAAACTAATAATAGAAGATACAAATGGTACTGACGGACATAAGGTAGAGAGAAAATCTATACGCAGACGAAGTTGCTTATAAACATAACCGGGCGGAAATTAAGCCGACCAAGTTCTGAGAGCCTCCAAGGTTGTTTTTTGTCGAAGAAGAGTTGAAGTTGTTTCCAAGATAATAATTATAACTTTGTAATTTAGTTTAAAAGCCCTTTTTGATGGTACTCCCAAATGAGAAAGAAGCTATTAAGAGCTATCAATTTGTGTACCTACGAGTATAGTTGATTCCACTGTGTCGGAACGTACAGACAGACAGATATTTTTTTTAAGAATTGTTTTTTTTTTATCATATGCATTTTCGTTCGTTGTTAATGTGTATATACAAACAGACACTTCAATTTTATTTATTTGTATAGATGTATACATTTTTACTGTTAAGCTACGTTTAAAATACCACAATACTCAGAACACACTCAGGATGTTTGTAATATGTGTTTGAAGCAGTTGAAGGTTAAACAGTGAATTCCTCTAAGTAATTTTCTATACCTTATACCCAGCAAAGCATAACAATATTGCTATACGTGTTAAATGTACAGTAGCATGTTTACTTGACATCCATTTACCTTGAATGTAATCAAAACAGGAAGGTCTACGTTATAAATATGACGTAAGTCTGAGGCTTTTTGGCACCATGTCAACATAATGTGCGATGGCACCGCGCCAGCACTGGCGTATATACACATCTGCAGTAATTAATGGCCAATCACAACTGTTTTGCCATTATGATAAATATTATTCTGCTATACAAATATACTATTCTGCCTAAATCAAATTTCCACTACACCATAATTCTTTAGCTTTCTTCCAGCACTTTTGGAGGCACTACTAAAAACTATGAACGTAGCACAACGATTTAGAAATTCTCTCACTTACTATGTAGGCACTGTTATTCACATATTTACAAGGTAATCAATGCGTGCGTGATACTTAATTATATTCATTTGTATCATTACTATTTATAATATTAAGGATAAGTTGCATTATCCGCCGATACGATGGACAGACGCGACCCACACTTCAAGCTACCGTCCAGATCACACAGAATTGAACCAAATTAAAATGAGACTACTTGAGAAGCATCACCTTTCAAATAAAAAGAATAATTGAAATCACCTGAGGTAACAAATATAAAAAAAACATACAGTTAAATTGATAAACTGTTACTTTTTTGAAGTCGGTTAAGAATAGAGCGGCTTGAAGAGCAATGGTGGCGCGGACGTCGCACACTTATCACGTCCCTCAGTCATGAGGTTACGACTAAGAAACAAAAGCATTATAATAGATGTTGAAGCTCGAAACTAATTAGACGATGACATTAGCTATGACAGGAGCTGTGACTTCAGTTTTGACAGCGACATTATTTGCATCAAATTAGTTGCTGTCAATTGTCAAATTTTGCTGTCAGTGTACAAACTCAACCCAAAAATATATTTATTCCTCTTCGCCCATCGATCAATCTCCGAATTGTTTTCTACTCTATCCACGCGACACTGGTGAAATTGTGGCAGCCCCGCAGAAACCATAAATAAGAAGTGAAGTGAAGTGAACATTTTTATTCGATTTCAACACACTATTTTATATTGATTATACATGATACCGCAAATAATTTTTAGTAGTTGATAATTTCAAAATGCTGTAATATGTTTCATATAGGTAGTGTAGGCATATGACTACCCAGTAATTTTGCAATTTGTTATAGCTAGAGTTGGTGCAACCCACTTGAATTAGCCAAAACACAATATCTAATATGGCGTCGTCTATCGTCGCAACACTTTGGCGGTGATATTTGATGCGGTCTCTCTCAATATTCAATTAAATCAAATATAACCCACACATGATGCTACGGTACGCTACACTGCTCTGCACTTTGCGATCTGTATTTTAAACTCCCCGAATCGCTTTTGGAACACGCCACGTCTGCAAACCTCAGTGAATATTCGTCCTCTACTCGATGGTTAAAATTACACGTGGCTGAGAGCTCGTATAGACCCATTAAGTATTTAAAAACGAACAGCTTTCCTCTCACCCACTTGTCGGATTTTAGTATTGCTATTGTTTGAGTTGAGATTTTGAAGTGAAAGTTTGAGCTTGTCTAATGAGTGTAAACTTTGTAAAGCTTTGAATGAAAGTTGTATGGAGTACGAAGTACGAAGGAAACAAATACATGACGGGTAACGCATACAGTCTTGCATTCGAGACTCTAATCTCGGATCATGTTGGTTTGGGTCGGTGTTAAAAGAAAAATTGCCGTGGTGGCCTTGGGGTTTAAGCGTCGCCTGCTACGTAAGCGACGCAAGTTCGAATCCCAGCGGGGCCTGTACCAATGAGTTTTCTAAAAACTTTTGAGCAGTGATTTCACACCACGTCCTTTACCGTGCAGGAAAACATCGTGAGAAAATCCGCATATGTTTTGAGAAGTAATTCAAAGACGTATGTATGGTGCCTGAAACGGTGATAGACTCACCATCTGTCACGTTGGTATTATACACTCATATTCGATGAAAAGAAAAATAAAGCCACGTTATGTAACCTGCAGACTGCAAATCACGATCCTTAATATTTCTTTGTGGTGTTTTATAGCATTATTAGGTTTTTCACAAGAAACCTGTCTATCTCTCAGACAGAGAATCCTTAGTATCTTCAAACTATAAAAACACTAATCCATGTTCGTCTGAGAAAAGAGTATAATAAAATGCATTTGCACCTGTAAAACACTTCAATGGAGTCCGTTAATCCAACTTAAAAGCGAAAAAACTACGTGAAAGTGTATAATTTGTGGAATTGCGTTAGAGGATTCACAGAATAAAATATATTTTAAATTTTATAGAAAGTCTTGCAAGTTGATTTAAAAGTATGCTCTCTCCACACAAAAAGGGTCTCCAAAGGGATAGGGAGAGAAATTGCATCACCTAAATTTCACCGAATATTTTAAGAAAACAGTGTTATATCCATGGTCTGGTAACCTTAGTACAAGCTTTGATGAGTTTGCGAATAGATTATATAACAAAAAAATGATAAATAAATATTCTCACGCCATATTAGAAGGGTCCCCGAAGGGGTGAGCAGAGGTGCTATAACAACAACACCCACATTTCATCGAATATGATTACGTGCCAATGTGACAGAGGGAGAGTCCTTCGCCGTCTCAGGCACTATACATATGTCTTTGAATTAGTTCTCAGATATATGCAGGTTTCAGGTCACAATGTTTTCCTTCACCGTGAAGTACGTGGTGTAAATTCACTGCACGTAAGTGTTTAGAAAAATCATTGATACAAGCCCCGCTGGGATTCGAACTTTCGTAGCAGGTGACTGCTCAAACCCCAAGGCCACCACGGCTTTTAAATAACAAATATCTGGTTGACCGAGCTGTTCTCGGTTTCTTCGTCACACAAAAAAAGGAAAAAAAGAAAACAAATCCGGTGAACGTCAGTCTCGAACCGGGGTACTCTAGTTTCGTTATCGCCCGTAAGCTGAAACCTCACATTTTGAGCCACCATAACTTGACATGTCAGCGAAATTTACTGTCGTATTGTAATGATATTTTATGAGTTTTTTAGTGCCTGAAAACATGGTCAAAACGATGTTTTTTCCTGAAACCGCCTGCATGCAAAATTTCATGAAAATCCTTGGAGCCGTTTCCGAGATTCCGATATATACAAGAATTGCACGTTTAAACATATAAGATTTCCGATAATTTGTTCGAACTCATTGGCGTTTTTATTGCTTCATCCACATGAAATCTTTAAACTTCTTACAATATGAATACTTTGTCGAAGAGAGAGCAGTAATAGATAGGAGCGTTAAATATTAAGCGACGGAATCTGCAGTGTCCTCACTCCGGTGAATCTGAATCCATTTAAATGTACATAAATTATGTGGGATTGTGGGACTAGTGTCTTTACGCCACAAAGGAAGCTCTCTGGGGAATGAAATTGTGCTGGGTACATTATTTGTAAGTACTGCGACTAGAGCATGCTTTTATGATGTCATAACTGTTGCCTGTGACTTTATCTGCGTGCAGTTTTTTAATTTTAAATTGAGAATTGGGATTTCGTGAGATATATTTCCAGAACAAGTGCGGCATATTTTTCGCAATTCTTAAATGATCATGATCAGATAATGTTATGCAGTTTCAAAGTTACGCTGTATTCCGTAACGTATACGCTGGGCTGATAACCAAATTAATATTTCTAAGTATTTGTGAAGCGTTAAGAACTCAAACGCTACTGCGAATCACGAGATCCTGAGTTTGATGTAAAGGTAAAGTGTTACAGGTGGAAACCTCTAATTTCTCAGTAGCAGTCCGTCGTCCAGATTGACATTGAAAATACAAAATATTCGTTCAGTTTGGGCCGTAGTAAGGCAATTATTATTGTCAAACATTTACCATTCGCGGAACTACCATCCTGAGTAGAACCGGCAAGAAACGTAGCCTCAGATTAATGCCCGGTAAATGGCAGCCCAGTTTAACTGAAACATAACTGGCGCTATGTGTGCTATAAAGCTAGATAGAGGCGAACTATCATTTCAGGAACACTAGATGTAATAAATACTTGAATCGAGTAATTCCATGTCATAAAATATTGTATCATATTATTATCATCAGTAAAAATATTTTTGCAAACCGCAATAAAATCTACATTGTCTTAAAAATCCTTGTGCTAATTAGTGTTGTTTACAGGCAAGCTGAGTAAGCTTGGAATATAAGTTGTAGTGGTTGTTCGCGGCAGATCACCTCGTTGTGATTAATCACGTATCGTGCTAGCGCAGCACTAATCCTTCATCTCGACCGATAAGCTGGCTTCGGCCCAAAATACAAGCAACAACATTATTGACTAGCGGACGTCATGCGATTTCAACCGCGTAGTTCCCGTGGGAGTGCGGGGATAAAATAAAGCCTATGTTGTTCGCTGATTATGTAGCTTTCAAATGGTTAAAGAATTTTCGAAATCGGCACAGTATCATTACAAAAATACAAATCTTTTCTCTTCATAATAGTAGTGTAGAGATTGTTTAAGATTCCTTGCTTAGTTATAGCATTTAAATGAACCGGTTTTCTCTCTGACTGGGTACAGTACCGCCACCTTACAGAAGATTTGGGACCCAGATGGGACTGTTCATTTTCAGTTATTTTTGCAAAGAGATACCACCATTCCGTCAGGTGAACCTCCCGCCCATTTCCCCCCTTTTTTCCATAAAAAAAACTTCGTAATCAGGTTGTACGCTTTTTGATTTATAAATTATAATATTCCCCGAATTAATAATTAATAACCGAATTCATAAAAGAAATAATTATCAGAAACTCTAGATCAAATAAATTCAGTTGAAATAAATATCGATTTATATGGAAGTCTATCAAGATTGGTTGAAGGATTCCTTGAATTCATTCGTGTGTTTGGTTTTACAAAACAAGACCCCATCTATAATGAAAATATTAAACATTGCCAATATTAAAACAAGTGTTTATTTAGCTTCTATCATGTAAATCACGGTTTCATAAGTTAAATCTGGCAAAATTATAATTAAATTTTGTGCTGCTTAGGTAACTATCGATAGGTATAGAAACTTCTTGGAATTGAGTATTAACCAATGTATATAAGACCTATCCTCCAACGTTAGGTAATACTATGAATTCATCACTTTAAAGTATGTAAATAGGACTTTGATCAACCATGTTTGAGAACACTGTGAATGGGGCCTATCTTAAGAACGTCGTTAATTTAGACAGAACAAATTTACTTTGGTCCCTTTTGACCTTCCTCGTAATCTCACAGTATGTTTGAGCACATAACAAGTTGGATTTCGTACACCTTAAAGACGGCAAAGAATAACCCTTATAATGCTGGGTACTTTTAAAAATTTTTTGCAGAGAAATATACTCGGTTTCTTCTTTAGAGTTCGCTGAACTTCAATCTTCGAAACGACTTTTGCACAGATGGATTACAATCTAGGTTTCAAAAAGTTTCTACAAAGTTATCACTACGAAACTAGGCTTGGGTTTATAAATTCGACCGCAAATTTTACTAGAAAGTTAGCGGGACTGTAAGCTCAGTATCTATAGTATATTGAGTTTTAGAACAGACTCTAATATTTATTATTTAACCTCGAATCCGTATACGATCGTTGTTCTAACCCCTTAAGTACAGTTTCAAGCGCCAACTAGTTGGTGGTGGCACCAAGTGGATGTGATTTAAACAACACCTAAAGCAGTAACTTGGCGTCGTAAATATCAACATGGCAAATATTTGGGCCAACTCGCGTGTTATGAATTACAATTCATTAAATTAATGAAGATATTTTATTATTATGAGCCCGGTACGCGTGGGGAATGTGGATTTTATTGTTATGGAATTAGGTTATTATATTTGGTTCAAGAAATATAGGATACCAAGGAAGAAAAACTGTAATAAAAAAACAAATCAAATACATGCACATGCATATTATGCTCACCCTTGTAATGATGCTACTGGGAAATAACAGAAGGAACCCAAAATACTTCTAGTCTAGACGTTTTCGAATATGATTGCGATCACTAGACCATTGAGGCAGACAAATAAATAAAAAATTGCTGTTTATATATAAATCACACTCTCATAAATGGTAAGAAGAAACCTAAAATTGATATAATCTAACCTTCGCAAGTCCTCAACAAGACATTTTGGGCTTCTGACATAATATCTAGAGCTGTAGCAAATCTTATGTTTTCGATACTGAGTAACGCGGGCGCCATCTGTACTGTTACGCGCGAATGCATTTCGTTACTCGCATTTTTCGTATTATACTTCTACGACTCTAATGATATCTGAAAGATATTTCGCTGGTAGATTTTGTTGTGTAATAACTGAAAAACTATATAAATCAAAACCAAAATATATTTGAAAAATAACAGCATGTAAATTAGTTATTTTTTGAAATACATAAATTAAGAATAGCTTATTATAGCAGTCTCGACGAACACCGAAATTCATTTTAATAAGCCTTTGATCTCTAAAGACTAAAGTCACCGTGTCACCTTGTATACTGTAAGTAAACAAAATCCTGGCTTTTATATTTCATCCTTCTAATAAAACGTGGTTCGCGATAAATCCGGGCTTAGATATGGATGTATAACAAGTGATAGTTTTCTTCTTCTGTATAATATATATGTACGTTGTTAGAAAAGTACTCACGATTTAGTATGAGCTACATAAAATTATAATGTAGTATCACATATTTTTACATGTAGTGTAGAGTAGAGGTACTCTTCGACTAAGAATAAGAATTACGTAAGACTATGTGCTTTATTTGTAATGTAGTGTAGGCGATACGTGTATGTTTGCATTCATGTAAGTATATATGTTTAGTTCCATTTAAATACATAAAGTCGATTAATTAAAATAAATATAAATACTTTTTGATCGTTACACACACTTGTCCCGCGTTAGGCTACAATTTTTAACTAGGTTTTTATGTAAATATAATAGAAAAAACCGGCTAAGTGACGAAGGGTTCCGTACAATTATAAACGGAAAAATCTCTTTAGTTATATGGTCCTGAAATATATATTTTTAAAGTGAATATAATATCGAATACGAGGTACATATAGGTGATATCTAAGTTATTTAACGACAGCGTTATATATTTTTATACACTCAAGGATTACTCTCGGTAGGTACATATAGTTACGAATATGAGAAAAATAAATAATTGATTCGCAATATCGTGATTAATAATAACTGATATGATAAGTACCCAGTGAAAAGCTGTGTTGGCCTTGGGGCTAGAGCAGTCGCCTGCTACGCAAGCGACGCAAGTTCGAATCCCAGCGGGGCCGGTACCAATTGGTTGTTCTAAAAAACTTATGTGTAGTTATTTCACACGACGTACTTTACGGTGAAGGGAAAAATCGTGAGGAAACCTGCATATGTCTGAGAAGTAATTCAATGACGTATGTATTGTGCCTGAGACGGCGGTGGTATCACCCACTGTCACGTTGCGGTTGATCATATTCGGTGAAATGTGGGTGTTGTTACAACACCTCTGCTTACCCCTTCGGGGACCCTTCTGGGATGGCGTTAGCATATATATTAATACCCAGATAAGAAAGAAAAACAAGACATGTACAACGTAATCCGATAATAACCGTTCCATAATTCCTCCGCCACTTCTGAATATTAAAAGGAAGGATATCTTTGGGAATTGCCACTCCATCGCAGCATTTTGGAAACAATCATAAAGTTTGGAAGCAAACAAATGAGTTCCGGGCCGTGTTATGGCGTTTTATCAGGCTCCATGCGCCGTATGTAAGTCACATCTGGTGCTAAATGTGTCGCTGAGAAAATTATGTAGACCTCATCTAAAATCAAAATGCCTTTACCCTATGCTAAAACGCAAACGCAGGGCAACATTTCGTTTGGTTCTGAATTTATATCCGTGTGGGAAATAATGTTTAACTGTTGCTCTGTTAGTTATTAATCTATACATCTATATCTTTGTCTATACAGATAAATAAAATTGAAATGTCTGTTTGTAATTCCAAAATTACAGCTTTTCACTAAATCCATATGAAACTATGCACGGTACTGACATAGAAAAACAAATTTTAATTCATTGTTTTGTCTATCTGTCTGATTGTCTTTCAATGGCAGATAGATAATGTTACAAGGAGTAATTTAGGCTACTTTTAATTTTAAAAAAATATTAGGGTTCCGCGGGCCACTCACGAAATTAAGTCTACGCGAGTGAAACTGTGGGCCGCAGCTAGTTTAATACATAATTTTATTTTAAATTGTAAAGTATTTTCAGTAATTCAAATTCGGAGCACTCGTAACCGAAGAAAGTGTATGAAGAGATGCATGAATGTGGATGAAGCGAAAAAAGTATGTAAGGATCGTAGCATGTGGCAAACGGTGGTCTCTGCCTACCTCCATGGGACGCAGGCGTGAGCATATGTATGTATGCATTTCGATACCGATTCTATACAGATAAATAAAATTTAAGTGCCTGTTTGTAATTCCAAGAAAACGCTTTTTCAACTGATTATCAAAGTATATGTACAGGTTACTTTACATACATAAAAAAACAGTTACATTTTGTTTCTCCGTCTGTCCGCCTATTTGCTTAGTCTAATCTCTGACAAAAATAGTTCTGTTAATTAAAAATTACAAAAAAAACACCTGAATTCTAACCTGAAATCTGCATAGATTAGTAGCCTCTATCGACTAGTCAAATGTAGATTAAATGAAAATCAGTTCCGCATTAATCCTAACACTACAATTTATTCAACGGTCCCCGGTGTCCCCGGGACTCGTATTGTAAAAGTAGAACATAGTTAGAGAATCCCGAGGGAAGACAGTCCGTTGTTATATGCGGGCTCAAAGGCCCCGGAAGGTTTTCGGATAGATAGCGCGTTTCCATTGTACTTGACGAGTTTTGATTAACTTTGTTATTTTCTTTGTTCAACAACTAGTTGAATTTTTAAGGATTCGATATCATTAATATCTTTATTAATTATGATACTTTAAAACTATTTACAAGTGGAAAACTTGGCCCAAATCGGTGTCTCTCGGGATCGTGCCAAGAAGGCTGGCAGCATTGCCACGTTGAATAGCAATGCTGATTCTCTGAGCGAGAAAAGCCCCAGCCCGCTTGTCTATCTAAAAATGTGTATGTAGGTTAAAAATATAAATCCGTTCATTTTTTTTTAAGTTTTTATATTTACGTTACCATTCTTTTGTTTCTGAAGGATTCGTAACGAATACATCCGATAGAGCACCAAAGTGATAGACATAGCTCTAAGAATTAGCAAGCTGAAGTGGCAGAGGGCCGGCCATATCTCGCGAGGAACCGACAACCGCTGGGTAAACGTGTTCTTGAGTGAAGACCGCGACTTGGCAAACGTAGTGTAGGACGCCCTCCGGCCAGGTGGGACTGCAGGTGGATCCTGGATGCGGCAAGCTGAACACATGGCGCTATGGCGCTCATTAGGGGAGGCCTATGTCCAGCAGTGGACTAATGTAAGTTGATGATGATGATGATTATTTTGTTTATTTTATTGCTTGTACCTCGATGACCGGTTTTATCTTTAAATCATATTATTTTTAGTTGTGAATTTGTGAATGTGAGCTTTAGTATTGCTGTGCTACTTGCTGACAAACATAATAATATTATGACTACTCGTCAATGGATGTCAGGAAGAGTCGTATTGATACCAGCTTTTCACTGACTGAAAACACGGTTAGTACGACATTTTCTGAAAATTAAACCTCACTAGATAATTTTATTGTCCCCGAAACCCTGTACATACTAAATATCATGAAAATCTTTACAAACTTTTCCAAGATTCAGATTGTATATATACAAGAACTCATTCCGCTGCCTCGCTGGTCTAGTGGTCGCAAGCACTGCTGTACACGAGGTCCCGGGTTCGATCCGCGGAAGTGATATTGGATTTTTCCATCTGTAATTTCCCAGTAATAGCCTGGAGTTTGGATTAGTGCTTGGTTAGTGGTAATAGACTCGCCCCCTATTATATGAGCCTTAAAAATAACTGGCGAAATGTTGGTGTACTACAAATACACTTCTGCCTACTCCTTCGGGCAAAACAGGAGTTAGCATATGTATGTAAGAGGTATTAGATACGTTAGTGATTAGCATACAAACCCAGCATCTGAGAAGAAATTCAAACACAAATGTAGGGAAGCCGATAAAAGGATTTAAACCTAATCAATTATTAATATTGTTAAAAGGATTTTCACAGCAAAAATATGGTGTTCAGTTAGCAGAAGGTTCACTTTCGGTAAATGAAAGAAAAACAATTTGCTGTTCGCGTTACAAATTAATCCCCTAATTTTCTTTCGCTGTTAAAACCAAAGCATTAGCGTGAGAAAAACAAACTTAATTTTCATTTAATCTCAAGGGCTTTTAAGATAAATTAAATTACTAAACTTAAATGAAAACTTAGAAGATTGTAATTCGGAATTATTATTGAGATTTAAATGCTTTTTCCTTTTGCAATGTCTAATTAAAATCGTTTATTTACGAAGTCTTTGGGCCATATGACACTTTATTGACACTGGATCGACTTTCTATACAGAGGCGTGCATTCCATATAAGCAAATAAGCAGTGCTTACCATTTGTGATGAATGAATACACTCGTGCCATGTTAATGTTTTTCTATACTAAAACGTATGTACCTACGCGCCACATTGATATGTAAATTATCTACCTACCTACCCTACTTATTGTTTATGTTTATAATAATAATAAAGCTTTATTATATTCCACAATAAGAATTGGATACATTTAAGTTCTAGTTTTATTACTATTCAGGTTCATCTCTTATGTGGACCCCCTCAGAGTAAAAGCCTCATCCAATCTCTTCCTGCAACGGATACAATCTCGTCCTGCCACCGGGCGCTTGGACGACCTCTGCTTCTCACGCCATGCGGACCTTTCCATTTGATGATGTTGTTTATGCTTACCCCTCTGAAAATCCAATACAAGAACATCAGGTTTTTCTGCCCAATAAGTCAGTTAGGTCAGCTAGGTTAGACATTATGTCTGGACATGCTTTTTAATATACATACACCACATTAAGTTCGTAAAAAGAAACCAGTTAAATATACATTTAGCCTTTCAGATGTAATAGTTACTATATAAATAACGATATTTATTGTCCAAAATTAACCATAGAGCAGAACATAAATAAACTCAGAAAAAAAAAATGCTCACGTCGTCCCAGAAGGGTCCCCGAAGAGGTAAGCAGAGGTGTTGTAACAACAACACCCACATTTCACCGAATATGATTAAGTGCCAAGGTGACAGAGGGTGAGTCCATCGCCATCTCAGGCACTATACATACGTCTTTGTTATACTTCTCAGACAAGCACGTGGTGTGAAATGACTGCACATAAGTTTTAAGAAAAACTTATTGATACAGGCCCCGCTGGGATTCGAACTTAGGTCCTTGCGGCTATTTAAAAAAAAAAGGTTTGTTTACCCTTAAAACGCCGTGACGGACGACAGCGAGCGATATGACAAGCCCACAGGACAGAAGGGGTCATCAAAAAGATGTTCGCCAGCAGATTAAATTTATCGGGATCACTTTGAAATTCTAATTAAAGGCCATGTTTTTCCGATGGCAACTCCGCTGACAGGCTCATTCTTACTCCCCCATTGCTTTTAAGGGCGAATTTGACACTTCTTAAATTACTTTCCCCTCTTTCTAAGAGTTTTCGTCGTCTCAAAATTCTTTATGACATTATAAACCCATTAAATGTACCCTAGGATGAAACTTTATCTGTGACGCTTATAATCACAAATCTGGGCGATGAATTTATAATACTCAAATTTTGGCCAGTATCTTCAACTGCTTTTGTAAAGGCACGTTGAATTTGTATTTCTTATTTAAATGTACATTCACTGCTAACATTTCAACTTCTTCGTAAATTTTCGAACAGCTGGACGCACATACGCGTCGTTAGCAGTGAACGTGTTAACATGCAGATGTTCTCGGTAGACTGATGATTTGCCAATAGTTGGAGACTACCGAAGATTGAAAGCAATCTATGAAAAAAAATATGCAATCCCATGAACGCCGCTTATTACAGTCATACGACAATGATTATGAGACAGATGTATTTGACGCGTATAAGTATGTCACTGTTACACAGCCGAACTATGGTGGCAATAAAAGCTAAAGGTAAGGCCCCTGTTGTCTATTAGAAATTGTAGTGCTTTGTGAATATGTGATATAGTGATTGTATATATTTCACGTTACTCTGTTAAATTGTATGTAAGTAAGTGATTGAGCTTTGATAGTTTTGATGATTTCTAAAGATCTTTCAAAATTTCTAGAAAAGCATTGGAGCCGTTCCCGAGATTCAGATTATATGTATACAAGAAATTCTCGTTTAAAGGCATTAGATATAATGTTGGTTATATAAGTTAAATAAGCCAGGTACGACACTAACGGAAGCTAGCGCCGACCTCAGTGGCATGTGACAGAAACATCTGTAGGTATGCAAAGTTCCAGGAAATTACTACGAAACTAGGAAACGGTCATCTAGTTTAGTTTAACTGTGCTCTACTTAGAAGTTGCGCTACGTTTGATGAGTTTCAAACGCTAGATGAATTTCTAAACTTACAGGTATTTAATCTGGAAGTTATTTGAAGTAGGAGAGAAGATACATATGCTCATGCCTGTATTCCCTGAAGGGGTAGACAGAGGCGTTGTATATATAACAACACCCACTATTCACCGAGCATGATTAAGTGCCAACGGTGCCTGCGGTAAAGTCTTAATTACTCAAAAGAGGAATCAAGATACTCATTAATTTAATTAAACATCAGTCGTTAAAATACGTCAAGTTAATACCGTCAATTAATTGCAAGGTAAAACAAATGACTGCAATAAACTCCTGGTTTTGACATCATAAAGGACAAACACTGAACAATAAACCGCTGAGAGACAATCTTTGATAGTGACGCGGGTCCAGTCACCACAGCATGTCGGTAACAAATTGGAAAAAGTAACAAAACAATCCGATTCATATGTTTCCTACTTAAACCTTTGTGAGGGTCTGTCTCGAGAGACCAGAAGCGATCGGTATTAAATTATCCTTTGTCCTTCGAGCCTAAGTATTGTAAATCTCGCCTTTCAAAGGGATGCCTGGAGAGTGGATAGTTCAATTTGTGCAATAGCTATTTTGTTGAAGGTTGCATCGAAAAGAACTGAATTGTGGTCGTCTTTATACCCTCCGGGCAAAGGAAACGCATGAATGGGTGTGTTTCACTGGAAATCCGGGCGTTTTGTGTTGGATTGTGAATGGTAGGCCACATTGGAATAGATTTTACTTTGTCCGCTTTACAAAGATTTTTTGGGAGTAAGATTTTAATGTATACAAATAAAAGCCAAATTCTTGACGGATGTACTGTCTTCTATGAAATTATTCTCCTAAGGGAAGTTTTTCTGTGAAATCTTAATATCAGGCAGGTGAAGTTTACTTTCTACAAGATTTAGGATCCGATTCTGAAAACCCTTATTTTCTACAATGTAATTTTTTTTATGTTTGATACTAGTAAATAAAAAGCTAATATTAAATAATAATTTCGAGAACGAAGACATACGTGTAATTACAATATTACGAATTCATAGCTATTGAATCCTCTAAGTACTTGTACGCATCGTATTTGCTTTTCAATGACAAAAAAACGAATTAATTCCTACGGACTAGAAATAAGTTCCTACGTACCCAATCGTTTTAAAATATAAGCTCAAAAAAAATACCAATTTATAGTATGACCCTCCGTAGCGGAGTAAGCAAAAATGCGAATATAAATGCTAAAAATGATATTTTTTCCTATAAAAACGATGACTGTGCGTAACTAACTTTTGGGCAACAGCCGCGGGCTAATTTTCCGGTCCCTATAATTACTGCGAGCCAACCGTCGCCGGGGAATCAAAAATACCTCATTACGTTCATAACGGCACATTTTGGCCGCAAAAATACTTTTATTCATACAAAGGGTGAAAAAGCTCTTTTGAATTCTCTGAATGTAAAGAGTGAATAAATGGTAACCCTGTTGGCTTCCAGGTTCAAGTATTGTTTAGAACTCACTAATGAGTGTAAAATACTAAGCTTCTGTAATGGACTGCCTCGCAGACAGCTGTCTAGCAATCCGGAGTCTGGACCAGTGTCCGATTAATGGCGATAGCTTCCCTCCCTATTAAATGTATGTGTGTGAGCTGTAAGTACATATCTGACTACCCTCTGTGGGAATAAAGACGTGAGCTGAATGTACGTACTACATACATACAGGTACTCAAGCCTGTATCCCATGGGGGTAGGCAGATACCACTGTTCGTCACAAGCTACGATCCTTACATACTTCTTTCACTTCACCCACATTGATGCATCTCGTCATACACTTTCTTCGGTTACAAGTGCTCCGAATTTGACCTTTCTGAAAAATACTATTAATTTGGTCATAGTAGTTCTTCCTTGGACGCCCTCTACCGACACTTCCGGTCACATTCGCTCTATAAATTTGTTTCGTTAATCGCCTTTCACTCATCCTTTCGATATGTCCAAACCATCTCAACATACTTTTTTCAATTCTGGTCACCACATCATTCTTACACTTGCAACTGTCTCTTAACACACTACAATGGTGACCCCATACATATTTCGTAACGAACGAACTTTCCACTGAATTCACTGTACTTTCATGTTTCTTCTGCTAAACCCAACATTCACTTCCATACATCAGAATATGTACTACGCGCTTTTTTTGTAACTGACTGGCCAGTTATCACGGCGTGCGGGGCACCTTTTACCCTTATTTCCCGCAGACACTCTCCTTTTTAAATATATTTATAATGTACTAGCGGCCCGGTACGTGCTTCGCTACGTATAATGCATAGTAATAAAAAAAATATTATTAAAGCAATAATTATCGCTGTTAAAATGAAATGACATATGATGACATTGAATGTGTTTGACAGAACTATCGTCACATACTTGAACTTTACAGTATGGTATTAAGGTGCAAATTGGCTTTTAAGTATTAGTACTATTGTTTGTATATGGGAGTATAGAAAGATGTTGATTTTACACTTTTTCAAGACTTTTTTTAATTTTCTCTACGTACAAACCTTCCCTGGACTTCCACGAATAATTCAAGACCAAAATTAGCCAAATCGGTTCGTGCGTTCTGGAGTTATAGCGTCAGGAAGGAAAACCCGACTTATTTTTATATAGTAGATTTACTACCTGAATAAACCCTAAGTTAATTCATAAATGTTTTCTTCGGTAGTTATAACCAATTCGTAAACAACAACAAGATAGCAACAATAAGATTTACAAGACCAATATATTAATGCAATAGCAATAATATAGTGCAGAAAAAACAAATCAAAAATAATTCAAATAACGAATTATTTTCCTTATTAATTATTTTCTTAATTATTATGTTATTTTTTATCTAGATGGCCAGCAATGAGTACGTCTGGACCTTCTTGCTCCTCACAATAAATTATAGAGCCGTGGTGGCCTTGAGGTGTGAGCAGTCGCCTGCTACACAAGCGACGCAAGTTCGAATCCAAGCGGGCCTATACAGTGATTTCACACCACCTGCTTTACGGTGAAGGAAAACATCGTGAGGAAACCTGCATTTTTCTGAGAAGTAATTCAATGAAGTATGAAAAGTGTCTGAAACGGCGATGGACTCACCATCTGTCACGTTGGCACTTAATCATCTTCGGTGAAATGTGGGTGTTGTGATTACAACACCTCTGCCTACCCCTTCGGGGAATACAGGCGTGAGCATATGTATGTATGTAATAAATTATACACTAACAATCAGTAAGCTGGTAAGTAAAGTTCACTGTCCTGTTCGAAAAACAATTAATTAAGAACATCGTCTCGTTCCATATTCATCACGAAATACGGTCAAGGAATTTTAACTTAAAAGAATTGGAATTTTGATCTTTGCGCCAAACAAAACTAGATTAACTAACTCTCAAGGTTTAAATAAAATTGTACCGTTCCATTAAATTCACAGTTCACCTCCAGTCTTGTATTTCACACAACAGAAATTCGAACGCCATTATATTGTATAATAAAGCATTTTCAGCGACCACTGCAGCGCTGCAAAGCGCTTACACGGCTGCCGACACGTAGACGCCGATACACGTGAAGGATCGTGGCTTTACGTGACTAGGTTGCACTATTTACTTTAAACCTCTGTTGACCTATTTACAGCGAACAAACAAAAATAACTATAAATGAAAGCATAGATGCATTATTACAGTAAGGAGTTGACGAAACAGTAATGAATGTTAATAACCTTTAAGCTTATAGAATGAGAATGAGTTTATAGTTACTACTAGCTGTGCCCTGCGGTGTTACCCGCGTAGAGTTAATTACACGGGTGACCTGTGGAACCATAATACTTTTTTTTTAAATAAAAGTTGCCTAAGTAATATCAGGCAGCTATGCCTGTGAAAGTCCTGTTAAAATTGGTCCAGCCGTTTCGAAGATTAGGCGAAACTAACAGACAGACAGATGGACAAACAGACAGAGAAAAAAAAAATTAACTGTGAGCACAGTTTATACTTTCATATGCATTTAGTGAAAAGCTGTTAGTTTGAAATTACAAACAGACACTCAATTTTATTTATCTCCAATTATATTTATTTTATAAAATATATTACTTTGCTAACTCCAAATGAGAAATGACGTGACAATGAGTGGATATGTTGGGCAGTACGTGATCTACTTATTTTCTAGTACCCGCACAATCCCAGCGGTTGATTGATCCATTTGATCTAGATAGTCGGAACGTGGAGTATCGCGGCTTTCACACACATAGGCAGTATCTCACTCTCACTCTCTCACAGCATTCATATGCCTTCCAATTTCATTGAAATTGATCAAGTGCCATGACAGTGCGTCCATCGCATCATATGCAGTTTTCCTCTAGAGTCTTACCATCACCGTCGTGATGTAAAATTACTGCATATAGAAAAACTCCAAGAGTTTCTTCACTCGGTATCACGGCTTCTTAAAAATAAATATACTCACGCCATCCCAGAAGGGTCCCCGAAAGGGTAAACAGAGGTGTTGTAACAAAAACACCCACATTTCACAGAATATGATAAAGCGCCAACGTGACAGAGGGTGAGTCCATCGCTATATTTCTCAGACATAAGCAGGTACCCTCACGCATATTTCCTTCACCGTAAAGTACGTGGTGTGAAATAATTGCACATAAGTTTTTACAAAATATATAGTACCTGAGACGTAGATGGACTCACCCTTTGTCACGTTAGCACTTAATCATATTCGGTGAAATTTGGGTGTAGTTGTCACAACACCTCTGCTTACCCCTTCGGGGATCCTTCTGGGATGGCGTGAGCATATTTATTTATTTCTTTCAGTAATACTATGAACCCAGGCCTAGTGTTCCGCAGTAGCGTTTGCAACCACTAGACCAACGAGATGGTAATAGAGTAAATATATATGTATATTATAGCGCCCACGTCGACGCCTGTATCCATGACGGATCGCGGCTATACGTGACCTGCCTGTGCTCTGTTAACGCCCATTTTGTCTCGCTCACGGTGAATGTGCGGAAAGAAACCTTAAAGAGGGTTGGTTTTGTTATAAACACAAGGATAATAGGGGTATGACATGCTTTTATCGAAATATGAATTGAAAGTTATGGTTGAACATTATTATTAAACCGCGTCGCAGGGGCTTGCGCCCGGACGAAACAAATTTGATCAAATATATAAATCCTATTATTTATTATTTATACGTTTCCTTAAATATTGTAAATGTGTATGTTTGTTAATCAAGCACTGGGATTAGATTTGGCACACGATGTTACTGGGATAAACACAGGAATGTTTTAGGCATAAAAAAATTGTGCAGACACAGTTCCAATTTTTTTTGCCTAACCAGTGCATTAACATTTTTTATACCCATAGTCAGTCGACTTAACCCACCGTTAGTAATACTAGACTAAACCCAAAATTTGCCCAATGGCCACCTAACTTTTTACTCGTCTACAGCGAACCAAACTGAAGGGTTGTATTTTCTATATAATATCTTACAAGTTGGCACGTATTTTATGGTAATGATATAGTCGTTTATACCACGGGTGTTGCCAGCCTCAATGTTGCCAGGTCAACGCACCGCGTCCCTGATTTAAGTAGATTTTCATACCTTTGTAGAGGAAATTTTGCCGAAATTGCTTTTGGAAACAATGATTCAATTTTCTTGTTTTCAAATTTCATTGAGTTGAGTAATGCCTTACTATAAGCATAATTTAAATATTAACTTTGTGTTTATATGAGTTGTTTGAATATTAATCTGCTATGCAAGCGATATAAGTTCGAATCGCAATACTAGCTTATCGTCTGCGTGGAATATATTCGGCTAAGCTTAACTTTTTCTCTTAGCGTAATGATACCCTTCCTCGATAAATAGACTATCTAACACTGAAATAATCTTCAGCTTCAGTTTTATATATTAACTAGTACACGCCACCGTTCCTGTAGGAGCACGGTGATAAAATATAGACTATATTAATCAGTGATATATATGTAGATATGTAGCTTTTGTAATGGTAAAATCATTTTTAAAATCGGTTCAGTACTTTTTGAGACAATTCGTTACAAACATTTCCTCTATATTATATTAGTATAGATAAGAACAGATAAAATTTGGATAAACCAAGTGCGATAATGCTTTATTTAGAAAGAAAACATTCTACGCGAGATATATTGCCTATTTCTAAAAAAAATACTATGTATTGTAATGGACTCACCGTCTATCAAAGAACGCGTAAATTATTGAAAAAATAAAATGACACGTTTCACTTCCTTATACTATAATTCGAAAAAAAAAATTTTTTTAATACAATTCGATCTGAGTTCTCAGCGAAATCTGGATCCATTAAAAAAGATTTTAGTTCTTGCATAATTTTTTATTAATTCTGACTTTGAAAGAACTAAGCGTATTTTCTAATGTAAACATAATTTGTTATCAATTACGTTTTGGGTGTTTTCAGTAACCCGTCATATCCCCATGAGCCGTAAAACCCATGTGCAGTAAATAAAGCCTTCGCAATTAAAACCCGGCCCATTTCCTGTGCTAAGCATATAAAAGGACATTGACACAAAAAATACGTACAGAGAACCAGCTTCCAAAATGGTGGCTAGTTCTAAAAAAAATATGCTAACCCCATCCCAGAAGGGTCCCCGAAGGGGTAAGCAGAGGTGTTGTGACAACAACGCCAAATTACACCAAATATGATTAAGTGCCAACGTGATAGAGGATGAGATCATCGCCGTCTCAGCCATACAGACATATGTCTTTGAATTACTTCTCATACATATGCAGGTTTCTTCATGATGTTTTCCATCATCGTGAAATCAATGTACATAAGTTTTTAGAAAAACTCATTGGTACAGGCTTCGCTGGGATTCAAACTTGCGTCGCTTGTGTAGCAGGCGACTGCTCAAACCCCGAGGCCACCACGGGCTAGTTCTATTAGTAGTTTTAGAGCGCTACCGATAAAGTTAGCATAAAACGTACAACCTTTATTGCAACCGGTTACTGCAAGTCCCTTATATAATAGAATAATTACATCACTAACGTAAATACTAAAACATAGTATTACTTCACTCCTACTCACCCTTAAACAACGGCAACCTAACTACAATTAATTATTTTTTCAAAGTCAATAATATCTTTATTAAATATACTTTAATGTGTTAGGTACTCAATGTAAGGCATCAGGCCTTCTGCATGCATTTATTTTGTGGCATTAAGCCGAAACATAGCGGTTTTTTAATTATAAACAAAATTACACCCGTTGACTAAAAAATTACTGAGACGTTACTGGAGGGTTAATTTAACACGAGCTCATCCCTCCGCTGGGATCGACCGTGGGCAATTTAACATGCCAACCTGTGCAAATACTGGGCCAGTGTATTTGTCATCCTGATTGGACGCATCGATCTGTATTTTGTTCGGGAAAATCATATTGTTGAAAAGGGATGTATTTAAAGTTACTTATAGTATGAGCAAGTTCTTTGTTATATAAGTACATTTACATTACATACATATGCTCACGCCTATATGGGGAAAATAGGGAAGGGGTAGGCAGAGGTGTTGTAATAACAGCACCCACTTTGAAGATGATTTAGTGCCAACATGACAGATGGTGAGTCTATCCCCGTCACAGGCACTAAACATACATCTTTGAATGATTTCTCAGACATATGCAGGTTTCCTCATGATGTTTTCCTTCACCGTAAAGCACGTGGTGTGAAATTACTGCACTTAAGTTTTTAGAAAAACTCATTGCTACAGGCCCCGCTGGGATTCGACTTGCGTAGCAGTCGACTGTTCAAACCCCAAGGCCACCACGGCTTCCTAATATAAGTATTTAAGTTATTTAAAGTTAGTAGCGATCAGACTCTCCCGTTCCACGCACTCTCTCTGCACTCAACGCTATCTTGAAGTCCAACTCTGAATGTGATTTGTTTGCGGATGAATGGCAGACGATCATGTCGGCACATCTGGAGTATAGCGAGGCGAATGGTTGAATGTGTTTGTATTTTTATAATATGCTGTGTATATAAATCAATGTTTTATGTACTGCATATATTGGGTAATATTGCTGCATTTTATTAGCTAATGGCCATTAAAAATGTATTTTCAAAATAATAAATTGAGATGAAGCATGCAGTGACTAACTCGGTGTTGCAGTGATAGCTTTAGTTGAGCGAACCGCTCTGACCTCCCCCGTGACGTCATCACCGGCCATTGACCGAACACCCAAGCAACATAAGACTATATTAATAATGAGGTTACCCACATATTTTGTAAGGATACCGTACGCTATTCAACTTCTGACTTACGAGATTTCTAGTCGACAAATCTATTATGACATGTATGTCATAAAACCTATGTATTTTATTTTCAACAAAAATGGTCAATTGCAGGGTAAGGCCTAGTATGACAATATCCACAATTAATCAGAACACTATAAAGAAAATAATGAATAGTCATAAAACTCCGTAAAGATTTTTTTTAGTACATTTGAACTGGAGTCAAAATAAGGGTCAATTGCTCATATACTCACGCCTATACAGGCGTGACCATATGAGGAATACTCCCCGAAGGGGTAGGCAGAGGTGTTGTTATCACAAAACCTACTTTTCACCGAATTTGATTAAGTGCCAACGTGACAGATGGTGAGTCTATCGCGGTCTCAGACGCTATACATACGTCTTTGAATTACTTCTCAGAAATATGCAGGTTTCCTCACGATGTTTTCCTTCACCGTAAAGCACGTGGTGTGAAATAACAGCACATAAGTTTTTTAGAAAAACTCATTGGTACAGGCCCCGCTGGGATTCGAACTTGCGTCGCTTGCGTAGCAGGCGACTGCTCTAAACCCAAGGCCACCACGGCTCTTTTACGGCAGTGCACGGGTTAATTGATACATTAATTATCAAAACTACATAACTAGGACAGCGCATCTCGACATCTTTGAAATTGAAATTGCTTGATACGTCAAATATATTAGTGATTTTATTGAAGTTTCTTCATTGACTCTACTTCTCATAACATAACACTAAGTAGGAGAACTTTAAATCACCAAATTTACAATCTCAAAATAATGCCGAAAAATATTTTATATAGGGAAATATACAAAAAATAAATCGCTCTTACTTAGCCGTCGAAAAATGGGCAGAGAATATATTTTTTATCGCGTCAAAGGATGATCAATCATCCTTCTTGTATTTGCCTTGTTGACAGCCCGAAAATAAGCCTGGTTCGTAGCTGTAGTTCGTAGCGCTACGCAAATAGCTACGTGACTACGAGCCTACGCGGCTACGAGGTTACGAATGAGATATTAAATCCACTTCATTAGTAAGCCGCCTTGGAATGATTCGTATATTGTTAAGATCCCACAATCAGAGCATATTGTTGTCTGAATCTTACTGTAAATATGATTTGCTTTTGAATTAACCTTAAGTTAGTTAAGTTCAAAATATATTAGATTTTTTTTAGAAGCACGAAAATTTTATATTTTAATGAACTTATTATTGTAAACATTTATTATTTTTAAGGGAATAAATTGCCTTCATGGTATATGAAACAATTCAGAAACACGTTATACATACATACAGAAAGAAAAGTACATATGCATACAAGAATTTCTCGTTTAAAGTTGTTAAAATGTTTGCAATTAAAATAATATACCTACTTCAGTCACCGTAACATAGCTACCAAAATTTAACCTACTAGCAATGTACAACAGTCTGAGCAAACGATTGCATTCATAGAGCCTAGAGCCTGATTTGTTACTTTTCATTTAAGAGTGCTGTAGGACTAAAAAGGCTACTTTGGAAGAATCCTAATGTAATCCGAATATGATTCATCATCGAAATGATTAAATAGTCACTTAAGTGCAATTCACATTATGATTCACGTATGATTACAATAATTTTAGATGTTAGTCCATAACCAACTTTTTATGATGTTATTTGTCACAAAAGCAATTCATATTTTATAGACAATTTTAGAAATCTTCATAGTAAAACAGATGAATTGCGAAATATAAATCATTTGTGAATCATAATACGAATTGCACCTAAGTGCCAATTTTGTCATTTCGATGATGAATCATATTCGGATCACATTATGAATCTCCCAAAGTGAGCTTTTTAGACCTACGGTTTTCGTCGGTTAAAAAAAGTTGTACACACAGATTCATAATAAAATCTCAGCCGTCTTAAGAAATGTAAAACATTGCACGTAATTCGCCGAGCTGAAGCCGGCTCTAACAAGATCTATTTAGTTGGACGTTTTAGAGAAAATGAAGCTACAAACATTGTGGTTCATTTGTCTTGTGCAAATCCGAGTTGAACTATGAAATAGAGGGTATATTTTGTGAGGATACAAAAAATCGGAGATCTAACAACGTAGACAAAACACTCAGAAGGATCGTATCTTGGTAGCAATTTATATTTTTTCCCTTACGAAGGTCGAGGGCAGTGGGGCCACGAAACGGCCGGAAAGCATTGTCTCCTTCCTGTTTTCCAACTCTCATGTTCGCTTTATTGTTATACGTAATGGCCGCAGCGGGGAGCTCGTGGCTAAGCTGTTATTGCGCATATCATTCAATCAGTGAAGTCAATGTCAACCTTTGGGAGTAGCTACATGCCTCCAAGCTTCGGAGAGCACGTTAACCTGTCGCTCCCAGTCAATGGAACATGTTTGACAAGTTCTGCATTGATTTCGGAATCTATACTCACTAGTGTCACCAACAAAATTATATGAGATATTTTAATTATTTACGTCATCGCTAGCAGGCGCTGCACAAAAAGGGTCAATCTATACATTTATACTCTATACAGATAAATTGAAGTGATTAGTAAGAAGTGAAGACATTTGTCTTTCTGTCTGTTAATTCCGGTTAATCTCCGAAACGGTTGGACGGATTTTAACGAGACTTTCACTGCCAGTTAGCTGATGTAAAAGGCGTAACATAGGTTACTGCGGACCACTATTGAAATTAAGTTACAATCGGGGCTAGTATATAATATAGGAATTATATATAACGCTTCAGCATATATCTGTGAAGACGCTTTATGGTGGATTGAAAATACCAGGGAATATAAATAAAATAGTGAACATACGTTGTTTAATTTCGTTTCATCAATAAAACAAACGTGACACAGCATTCAGTTTCATGTAAATATCAGTTGATATCGTTACGAACTGATACTGCAGTAATAAATATGGAAACGGTGGTTATTTTATAAACTATAGCGGACGTCTCGTGGTTTCACCCGCGTATTTTCCGTTCCCGTGGGTGTATAGGGATAAAATAAAGCTTATGTTACTCGCTGATGATGTAGCTTTCCAATGGTGATAGTTTTTGAAATCGTCACAGTAGTTTCTGAGTTTATTCATTACAAACATACACACAAAAATACAAATTTCTCGTCTTTATAATAGTAGTGTAGATAAATGTAGATTTATTGAAAAACATAAAGTAATGCAATAGCCGTGGTGGCCGTGAGGTTTGAGCAGTCACCTACAGCACAAGCGACACAAGTTCGAATCCGAGCGGGGCCTGTACCAATGAGTTTTTCCTAAAACTTATGTACAGTGATTTCACACCACGTGCTTTACGGTGAAACAAAACATCGTGAAGAAACCTGCATATGTCTGAGAAGCTATTCAAAGACGTCGTATGTATAGTGCCCGAGACTGTCTGTCACGTTGGCACTTAATCATCTTCGGTGACAAGTGAATATTGTTAATACGACACCTCTGCCTACCCCTTTGCATGCAATGCATTTCAATGCCCGAAACAAGTAAACACTATCGAAATAAAGTTAAGTGAGGTAAACTATTCTAACAGCACTCGTATGTAGACAGAGTAAGGTGGGCTATACGATGAAATATTTGAGAGCAAGAATGAGCGTTACTTGGCAAAGAACCTGTGGCAGTGTATTTTTAAGTTACTTATAACACTTACTAACTAAAATATTCGCCTAGTCAATATATTTTTTAACTAGTTTTAATTAAGTTTCAATAATGTTTTTTTTTTGTATTCATAAATTTTTAGCAAATTTGCATAAATTATAGCCAGATGAGTTATTTTTTTTGTAAATATAATTAAACATTCTTCAAGTTTTGTTTTATATTAAAGTCATCATCATCTCCCTGGCCTTATCCCATACATTGTTGGAGTCAGCACTTGATTCAACCCGAAGCGACTGCCATCTGACCTCCGCAACCCCTTTGACGAGGAAAATGTATGATGTGGGTTAAACCAGTTGTCAGACTATTTTATGGCCTCTGGCTGATATGTAACGATTGCAAAAAATTATAAATTTTCAACCGGGACCGACGGCTTAACGTGCTCTCCGAGGCACGGAGGGAACTCGGGCGGTCACCCATCCAATTACTGGCTAGGGTTAGGGTAGTATAATTTCGCTGATCGAATGATATTCGCAAAAGCAACTGCACCACGACCTTTATTTTATAAAAGTATTCAATTAAGAATTATGCCAATAAAATATTATAGATAGACTTACCATCTGTCACGTTGGCACATAATCATACTCGTGAACAGTGTTGTTATTACCACACCTCTGCCTACCCCTTCGGGGAATACAGGTGTGAGCAAATGCTTAAAATATCATTCGCCCGATAAATACGACCCATTAGTGATTTTTCACATTATTTACCCAAAAGCATTTCGGGTATTCAGTTTAACGTTAATTTTCCTCCTACTGACACTACCTACACCTCCAGTAATAAATCGTCTTCAACGAGGACAATTTCCGGTTCCTTCCGCTTGTGTCGTGGCCAATTAGGGTAAATAGGCCGGGCTCTAACGCCGTAACAGTATACAAACACTTTGCGTATGCTACTACAGTTGATAGTTTATCTTATTACGTCAGGATTACTTTGCCATTATGTTTAGTACCCATACATACTAATGTTATTTATGTGGAAGGAATTCACGGCTAAATCACTGCCTTACATTTGGAATTTATAGAGATTTGACACCAAATACGGATGTGAAGGGTCCCCGAAGTGGTAAACAGAGGTGTCGTAACAACAACATCCACATTTCACCAAATATGATTAAGTGCCAACGTGACAGAGGGTTAGTGCATCGCCGTCTCAGGCACTATACATACGTCTCTGAATTTCTTCTCCGATATAAACAGGTTTCCTCACGAGGTTTGCCTTCACCATGAAGCCTGTGGAGTAAAATCACTACACATAAGTTTTTTTTTAGAAAAGCTTATAGCTGCTTAGAGGCCCCGCTGGGATTTGAGATTACGTCGTTTGCATAGCAGGTGACTGCACTCTGAATAATTTAAAAACACCAAATAACTATCAGTTTTATACATACACATTATGTTCTCGCCTGTTTTGCCCTAAGGGGTAGGCAGACGTGTACTTATAGTATACCCAAACATTGCCAAAATGTTTAAACCTATTGCCATTATATATATACTACAGTCTTATTCAGTTAGCTATAGTCTTATAATAGTGTACATATTGTACTTTACTCCTCATATTCTAGCCTAACCTAATATTCTTTTAATAGCAACTGTAGCCTGCTCAGCCGATCGCTCTTCGTCTCACTGACATAACATGACAAAGAAAAACACTGACACAACGCGTAGGAAATTACCTATGTATGAGTGACGTAAATCTACGCAAAATATGTACATATCTATATCTATACAGGCAGTCGCCTGCTATGCAAGCGACGCAAGATCGAATCCCAGCGGGGCCTGTACCAATGAGTTTTTCTAAAAACTTATATGCAATAATTTCACACCTGCATATTTGTGAGAAGTAATTCAATGACGTATGTATAGCGTCTGAGACGGCGATAGACTCACAATCTGTCACGTTGGCACTTAATCATCATCGGTGAAAAGTGGGTGCTGTGATTACAACACCTCTTCCTACCCCGTGGGGGAATACAGACGTGAGCGTATGTATGTAGCCAGACGACCTACATTACAGGGTCTATAATCGCGAGGCAGAATTAAGATCAATCATAGGAGTCTAAATGAGATGAGTGACAGTTCCTAATGAGAAAAACTTAGTTGACTAAATAAACAAGTTCGCCATTTGCCGCAGACAAAAATGTTGTCTAGACGGTCGTGCATTTGGTAGCTTTTTCAGAGACGTGTCAACTGAAAAGCTGTCTGAAAGCGAGAAAATACTGTGTTGACTCTTAGAAAGTCTACACTTTTATTTCGCGGGTACTCGACATTTTACTAGTATACGCACACTACAACTAGCCAGGGCTTGTTGTAAATATATTCGCCAGTAGAACCGATACAAAATGTACGGAAATGACAAGTGTCACGTGACTGATTTACATTTTGACTCATTTTTTATTTTTTCTATTAGCGCTAGCATGAGAGAATGTAACTTTGTGTATATAGGTACATCTTTCGTAAGCGGATAGCTAATATAAAAGTTTGTAGCGTATAAAGTAACTGGATGCCGATAGCGTAGCACATTCGATATCCAAGTTACGGCTAATTACAAAGTACATACGGAGCGAAGTCCTAAGTAGCGCTAACCTAATATTACCCAATCCATTACGAGCTTGAAGTTTCACTAAGTGGCGAAACTCTAATTAAGGGCTCCTAATCAGGGCTCTTTTTAAATTCCTTAACTCTATCGGTATTTAGATGACATAGCTTCTAGAATGACACATTTCAAGGGTTTAAGCAAAATAATCAATGAAAGTAGTCTACGTTACTCTTAATAACATTAGCTATCTTCGTTAAGACCCGATGAATTGGTTGAGCAATTTCTCAGACAATCAAACACTTATTAAACCTAGTTTTTTGGTTATGATCCGTATAAATATCTTAATTACGCTATTATACAAATAAACACTTTAAGATGTATGTCAGCGTATAATTGAGTTTAGATCCCGGACTGAAGCAATGTTTTCTCCTGTCGCATGAGCGCGAAATTTCTACGAAAAAAATTTACGACACTATGCAGCCTAGACGATATTCGACGACGCATAAAATGTCTTTCATTCTGGTTAATATATTAATATTCTCGCTTAGGAAACCACAGGTTAACAAGAAAACATATTAACCTTCTCTCTTTTTTTCGTTAACCTTTAATGATACGAATATGTCTAGGCAGAGTATTAGATAGACAAAACAAATAACAAGGGATAATTAAGAAGCTTAGGCCCTTCAGATCACGAAGCGAGGCAACTAGATACGAGACCTTTGCCCTATAACAATTAACTTTGTATATCTGTGTGTGTAGTGTGGCATATGCTTGTACCCCTAAAACAAGAGAATATATATATACGTTAGGTTCGTATGGGTTTGTGTATGTGTGCAGTATCAGCTTAGCGCGAATAATTTGTTACTAATGCTGGTATTTGTTAGTGACATGGTTAGTTCCATACATACATAGTTACAATTACATTGAGGAGCTCGTGGCACAGTTGCTATTGCGCATATCATTCGATCAGCGAAGTTAAGCAATCCTAAGCCTAGCCAGAAATTGGATGGGTGACCGCCCGAGTTCCCTCCGTGCCTCGGGGAGCACGTTAAGCCGTCGGTCCCGGTTGCCAATTTATCATCTTTGGCAATCGTTAAAGGTCAGTCGGAGGCCTAAAATAGTCTGACAACTGGTTTAACCCAGATCACACATTTTCCGTTACACGTTAAAGGGGTTGCGAAGGTCAGAATCGAAGGTCAGGTTCGTATAAAAATCAGATGATCAGCCACATCGGGTTGAATCAAGTGCCGACCCCAACAATGTATGGGATAAGGCCAGGGACGATGATGATAGCTATAATTACATATGTATACATTTGGATTCAGACACACGAAAACAGTATAAGTATTGTATTCCGAAGCGGTAGGCAGAGGTTACTTACAATTACTTGCGTAATTCGCCAGTTATGTTGAAATCCCGCGTCATAGGGAGCGAGCTCGTTGCCGATTATGGACAGCTCAATGTATTTTGCGATAGTAAATAAGAATCTTGAGTAATAATCTATTCTCTATAAAGATACATTTAATAATACTACAAATAATGATTGAAGTGTCTTTTTATTATTCGAAATTAACAGATTTTTTTGTTCTCCGCCTGTCTGTTTGTTCCTGATAATCTCCAAAATGGCTGAGCCGATGATTTGTCAAGGAGAAACTAATATTACGTTTATTAAAATAAATTAAGTTTTCGCGAAATTGCTATGGAAAATCATCTCATGGCATTGTGCCTTTTTAATCATTTCTGTAGAAAAAAACCACTTTACTCCATATAGGTTTGCCACCTTTGTTTTACTGTTACGAGAAAAAGGAGTTGTGTACATTATTAAGAGGAACAATATAATGGATCATTTATACCTTAAACACACGCGCGTTATGTATTAATTTACCACTAAGGACTGTGTGTTCGACACACGTTGTTAAAGGTTTATAGATCCTATTCCGGTACAAAATAACATAATCATTAGCTTCATACATACCCTATTTAACCTCGTCTCACAAGACGGCGAAGTATAAACAAACATTATTAATTCATTCATAAACATCACGAGTTACTCTACGGTTAGGCGGAGAAATATAGCCATTTTACCCTTTTTTTCTTGTTCATTTTATCCTCGTACCTTAATATATTGATACAAATACAGAAATATTATTGATGTGTCTGTTACGTCCGAAATAACAGATTTATAAATCCATGTAACAGTATACAAATAGAAAAAATAATAAGTACTTTTATCTGTGTCTATTTCTTCACGATGAATAAGACAACTGTACTAAGATCAATGCCTGATATTTTAGTTCTACGCTATGCCGATAGATGGTGTTGACACTGTTGACATTAATATTTAAATCGCGCTATCGAGAGTCTCAACGGGGTTTATATATGAAACGTCTGTTGTGTATTATAAAACCTTATTCCTCTTTGGTGTATTCATTACGTCAAAGTCAAAGTCAAAGTCAAAAGTATCTTTATTCGATTAGACTTTTACAAAGCACTTTCAAATCGTCAGAATGTCACAATTATACAGGATTATACATGCTACCGCCAGGTTCGGAAGGTTGCTTTTACTGAGAAGAACCTGGCAAGAAACTCAGTAATTACTCTTTTCAAAAATATTATACAATTTAAAGAATACAAAATAAATAATTTAAAAAACGTAAGCTCATGGACAATGTTCCAATGCACAAAATAAATGTCGATAAAAATTAACATAACTAAAAATCTAGTACATCTACTTATAACTAAATGCGTAGCTTGAGATGACCAGCCCCCACAAGCAGCACCTGTTCACAAGTATGACGTACGATTCTAAGTAATAGATTTAATTACAAACGGCTAGTTCGATTTTAACTGACAGGTAGCTGATCTTTCAAGGAAAAACATAAAATTGTTGGCGTGACACGCATAAAAAAATTCTTTGAAAGTGAGTCCACGTGGTTGAAATCTATCACTTGGAGTATCTAATCTTAATGTAGTCCCTCAATGATTGATTAATTGATCAATTCGATTGACAGCATCGCATTAATTAATAATTTGAACTACGTACAGCCAAACTGCTATATGGCATGAAATAGTAATGTAATTAAGAGTAGCCTGATTCACGTCATGATAACCGTAACGATGTCATAGCGGCTTAGTCGTTCATATTCAAATTTAATTGTCTGTTTCTCATTACAAATAAACAATTTTTCACTTAATGCAGATAAAAGTATATACGGTACTTACAAAAAAAAAATTTCTTTATCTTTAGCTATCTTTAGCTAATCTCAGAAAAGATTCGACCGATTTTAACGGGACCTTCACTGGCAGCTAATTGATGTTAAAAGGATTTAATTTAATATGCTCACGCCATCCCAGAAGAGTACTTAAGGGGTAAGCAGAGCTGTTGTAACAACACCCACCTTTCACCGAATATGATCAAGTGCCAACGTGACAGAGGGTGAGTCCATCGCCGTCTCAGGCACTATACATACGTCTTTGAATTACTTCTCAGACATATGCAGGTTATCTCGCGATATTTCCCTTCACCGTAAAGCACGTGGTGTGAAATAACTGCAAATTAGTTTTTTAGAAAAACTCATTGGTACAGGCGCTGCTTTTTTTTTTTGTTTTGAATTACTTTAATCTAAATTATTAATAAAATAAAGTCTGCTGCGGGGCACAGCTAGTACCAAATAAGAAACGAAATAGCTCAATCGTCGTCGGGATAATATACTATGGACTTGAAGTTCTATAATAATAATTACAATTTTATTTCAACAACATTAGTAACCATAATTACAATCATTTCAGTATAAAAGACTACAATAAAATATTAATTTGCTCACATGTATTCATTTATTGGCATGTCACTACCCGCTTCTATTTTTTGGATAGGAAAGTCAGTGCGGGAGGCAATCATTTGCAGCATGATGTTGCGGCTGCCTCGCACACACTGAAGAAGTGAAGCAACTTTTTTGACACATAACCGCGCTGTCACGTCACGCCTAGGTCCTAGCGGAAGATCAGTGATAGTTGTCATCAACGTGACCAGCTAGATTATGCTGAGGTGGGTCCAATTCGTAACAACTATAATCTATTGTTACGGCAAACCTTTTCGCCTATTTACGTATGTTGTTATGAATAAATTTATTTTCTTTCTTTCTTTCTAGTAGCCCAAATATATCTATTGAACTATGAGTACATTAGGAGTGGCTTTTGAACGAATGACTTTAATCGTTCAACGATTAAGTATTGATCGTTTGTTTTATGTGAATCGGGACACAGGCAGTATTAACGGTGATTATATGAAGGCTTACTTCGGATAGTCTATAGATATAACTGGATCAAAGACGTTGCTCTTTGACATATCCACTCAAACGTCCAGTCCATGAGATTATTATTCGCTTTCATCGTCCGTGCTTACTGACCCGGAGGCAATAACACGGTTAATACGATAAAACGAAGAAAATAAAATGTGTAACTGACGTTATCTCAAGTGAAGCTAGACAGTGGCTTTGCTTGCCTGATATAAATGCACTGTTGGTGAAATACTTATGAATTCAATTGATCAATTTCGAATATACATTCTACTTACGAAATATACCTACATCTTTATAATATTACTATTTTTGCCCTGCTTTCTCATCCGGGTACACTTAATTTGAGTAGCCCACGGAACCCTTTTTTATAAAAATTACATAATTAACTAATTGTAACATTAGCTATTAGAGTAAAAGTTTTGTTAAAATCAGTTCTGCTGTTTCTAAAATAAGCCGGAACAAGCAGACGCGTAGTTCTTGTTCCCGTCGGAGTACGGGTTAAAATACAGCCTATGATTAACTAAATATTTATCCTATGTAATTCGTATACCTTGACTTGTGTGTTAAAAAGGTGTTCTTATATTTGTGACAAAAATAAATTATTGTTATTATTATTATGATACTCGCTGATAATGTAACTATCGATTGCTGAAGTAATCTTTCTAATCGTTCCAGTAATTTCGGAGGCTATTCACTACAAACATAGATACAAATCTTTATAGTATTAGTTATATATTTATACTCTTTGTAGACATTACACTCACCAATAAGTTTTAAAACGTTTCTAAATGCTCTGCATTTTGTAAAAAGTCCTTACGACTACTCTGTAGGTACGGCAACATTTAATTAATAGTCCAAGTTAAGAGTGCTTTTTTACTCAACTCTAAAGGTACGACTCGCCTGAACGAAGAACTTTTTTCAGGAAGGTAAGCAAAATATAAACTTCGCTACAAATAAATGACGGAGAGTATGAGACCGAGGAGATTGCACTGGTGCACTAAACTTCGTATTAGTTTTATAGGAGCTAGTCGGAACATTATATACTAGCTTTCACCTGCTGCTCCACTTGCGAGCTATTGAAAGGTGAAGGTGATGGAAAATAGCGCTGTGTTTTTTGTTTTATATACATTGTGTTGTATATACGCTCACGCCTGTGTTCCCCGAAGGGTTAGGCAGAGGTGTTGTAATAACAACACCCACTTTTAACCGCAGATGATTAAGTGGCATCGTGACTGATCATGAGTATATCACCTTCTCTAATAAATCCAATCAAATCATGTTAATTAACATCCTTGATGTTTTTGAATAACTTCGCCCATTCAATATTCTCTTTTGCAGCTCTTTCAAACGTTCAATTATACATTTCGAGTCCATTTCTCGTCTCAAGTAATATCAAATGCGTTGTAATTTGATCCTTGCCCTGTATTGATGTTAATTTATATTTGATGCGCTTAGCTCTGAATTCATTATAGCAGAGACTCTTCTCTCATTTCAAATTCAATTCGCTCAGTATCGTTGGTTAATAAGGTTCAAATTATGTTTGAACAAAGCTCAGAATTTATCGTAAGGATTACTCTCAATTTCATTATACATATTATAATTTTAGACTAGTTTTATTTATTTACTTCTGTACAAATATACATAGGGTCCTTATTGCCTGGTTCATAACCTACTTTGGATAAGTATCTCTTCTTACTTATTTGAATTATATTTACATATATATCCGGACTCCGTTCGACCTATTAATTTGAATCCATTTTCAGATTAAAGCGATTTCTCTCAGAATAGTCTTTCTTTTTTCTCAGAGATTAACAATTACGTAGTGTGCGTTTGTTTGCCTCCAGTATATGTCTTACGTAGGTATTCAATAAATACCTAGCTTGCACCTGCTACTCCGTCTCGTTATAAGAATTAACTAGCAAATGTTCAACCTATTAAAAATTGAAGTGGTGGAATTTTGGAAAGCCCCTTCTTAGAGTAGACTCTCAAGTCACTAAGGACATACCTCCATCATGTCCCAAGGATCAGTGGTATTCAGTGCATTGATATATAAGTAGGTAAGTCAGTCAGCTTAAGTATACATACATACATACATGTGCTCACGCCTGTATTCTCCGAAGGGGTAGGCAGAGGTGTTGTTATCACAACACCCACTTTTCACCGAATTTGATTAAGCGCCAACGTGACAGATGGTGAGTCTATCGCCGTCTCAGGCACTATACATACGTCTTTGAATTACTTCTCAGAAATATGCAGGTTTCCTCACGATGTTTTCCTTCACCGTAAAGCACGTGGTGTGAAATCACGGTACATAAGTTTTTTAGAAAAACTCATTGGTACAGGCCCCGCTGGGATTCGAACTTGCGTCGCTTGCGTAGCAGGCGACTGCTCAAATCCCGAGGCCACCACGGCTCTCAGCTTAAGTATATTCGTATGTAATACAACATTTTCAATTAAGATACAATAAGGCAAGCCTTTAGAAAATAAAAGTTAAAGTTACAAAATAACACAAAGACGGAAGATAGAAAATGTAACTAAATGATTCTTTTACGCGAAACAAAACAGCTCTGCTGGGGACGATCCAAAGCTAAACTAAAATAATATATCTTTATCTGAAAGTTTCGGACGATCGCCAACAAACTTGGCTGATACGAAGAAAGGATGCACGTTTATCTGTTAGTATTTTACAAATAGTTTTGAATACAACCGATATACTCGTAGTCCAAAGTTGCGCGCAGCAAGACGACGTGAACAAAACTTCGCTAAGCATGAAATCCAAACTTTACTCCAAGTGGAATTTCATTTAGGAGCCAATCGGCTACAATGGAATTGAGAGCATGGCATAGATATAATGCATGAACATTTTGTTTGTTCAAACTTGTATTTATGTTATTGCAACTTCAAGACGTTTTGCCTCATTTTTTTTATTTTTTATGTTATTATTTATTGAGAGTTTTAATGAAATGAATGCCACCCTCGATCGTACAAATACCACGTCTATCAACGTCCTACACCAGCATTCACATCTTTACATAGCATTCTAGCTTCCCGTGACAATGAGACAGACAGAATGCTATTGTATATACCCACATTGTACTCGCTATAAGAACAATATTGTAATTGGAAGGATCGTGTCTGAGGTTAATTCCGCACACACTCCTCAAGAATGTGCATCACGTCTTCAGTTCTTCCGCATTCTGAACATAGTGGTAAATCAGTTTTCCTCATCGTGTGTCACATTCAGGGGAATGTATCCAGAACGCAGTCTTTTTTGCCTCATTTAATGGGGCATTATCTGGTTGACCGAGCTATGATCGGTTTCTTCTTCACACAAAAAAAACGAAAAAAAAAATTTCGGTGATCGTCAGTCTCGAACCGGGGTACTCTAGTTTCGTTATCGTCCCGTAAGCTGGATGCCTCATGTTTGAGCTACCATAACTTGACAGATATCGACAAAATTTGTTGTCGTATTGTAATTATATTTTATGAGTTTTTCAGTGCCTGAAAACATGGTCAAAACGATGTTATCCATAAATGAAACCTACCTAGATCTATTTTTTGCCCCTGAAACCCCTACATGCAAAATTTCATGAAAATCTTTGGAGCCGTCTCCGAGATATATATTGCTCGTTTTAAGATATAAGATTTAATGTTTAGCACCAATACTTCAAAAATAAATTACGTGCGATTTATCTTGAATTAGAGAACACAGGCACACATTTTCTAAAAGAGAGATTTTTCTTGAGAGAGGTATTTGGAGCTGCCCAACCGAGGACTGTGTCCACCTTACAGAAGATTGCAGCCAAATGCTTACTTTTTGCTACCGTTCAATAGTATTGTGTATCTGCGGTGAGTAAAGTTGGTAGTGCTCCATGTAGGGGAGGGGTAGGAGCGTAGTCGCTGTGCTAGCGATAATTGTCAATATGTTAGCACACGGATTTCATTTATACTAATTAATAAAGAGGAAAGGTTTGTATGTATGTTTGTAACGAATCGGCTCCAAAAATACTGAATCGATTTAGAAAATTCTTTCACCATTTGAATGCTACATTATCACTTATTAATATAGGCTATATTTATCCCCGTACTCCCACAGAAACGGGAACCGTTCGTGTGACGTCCGCTAGATCTTCATAAGGTAGGTAACGCGCGAGTGACATTTACAAGTGATGTCGCAAGCATTCATAGGAATGCGCGCTTATTATAAGCTGGAATAAAAAATAAACAAATTCATTATTTTAATGACTTTCTCAGAACAAATCTATTCAAGCTTTTATAGCGTCAGAATACCGCAAAAATAACAAAACCCTTTGTACCTCGACGAATCCATCATGGTACTAAAAGCTAATGCAGTGGTAATCTCGAATTTGAAGTTAATGTTGAAAAATGTACTGGGATGTACACAAATCTTCTAGGCCTTTGTTACGCGTATCATTTTCTATTCACACCTGAGCTTCCGCTGTGAAAGCGACATTAGTAATTCAGCTGACGAGAGAAAAATACTCCGAGAAACGTCGGCGAAATGAGAACGTTTGTGAAGAATCCAGATATGCACGAGGGGATTGCATTTTGTGGTAAACGATAGAGAAATTTGTCAGACATTCGAAAGTAAACGAAATTAAATTTGCTCTGATGAAATTTGTCGCATTTGACAATAGCTTTGAGTTGTCTATATCTTCAGGTTTTGCTTAAATACAAATTTAGGTCCCTGCCAGAGTTTATACATATTCAAAAAATAATGGTTTGATTCTCAAGCTATATTTGGCAGAGCAATTTGCACTGGATTCAGTAGGTCTCGGGATAAACAGGTAGGTTTCTAGATCTTACCATGAATTTGAAATTTTCCTAGCCAGTGCTAAAAATTGCTTTATTAAAAACTCATGCAAAAAATCTGTTCTCTGCGCTTCAGCTAAATCAGTTATAATCTAGTACATTGATCACTCAATTAGTAACACGATTAAGCTCTTAGAAAAGTCTAGGCCACGATCAATCAAGATCATAAAAGGTTCATCCCAAGCCGATTTCTAATCGAGATGTTCGACCTCTGATAAGATTTTCCCTGACCTAATTCCTTGATCTAGCCTCGACTGAACATCGATTTAACTCAACCGCAAAATATAATTGGATATTAAGTCTCGTTTATCAATTTCATATTGGATATCTTCGGTTTTTTGTCTGGTTCGGGTTATCCTATCTTATTTATTTCGGTAAGATGAGTTGGTTGGTACGTGTACACGCTCACAACAAACAATGGAATAGAGTATTCGTTTTAAACAAATACATACATATGCTCCCGTCTGTATTCTGCGTAGGAGTAAGCAGAGGTGTTGTTACAACAACACCCATATTTCACCGAGTGATTATATTATTATTTTTTATTATTACAATAGGAGCTCAATTCAAAATTTGCGAATATTATCTAAATATGTACAACTAACTCAAAGGTGACTGACTGACATAGTGATCTATCAACGCACAGCCCAAATCACTGGACGGATCGGGCTGAAATTTGACTTGCAGGTGGATGTTAGTCTTAAATGTTAGTCTTAGTCTTAAATGCACAAAAAACTAAATGTATTAAATTCACTTTACCAAACGTCAAACCTGTTGATACAAAGGTCATGGTAAATGGTGAAACTTTGGATATCGTAGAGTCAGTAGTATTTCTAGGTATAACCCTTGATAACAAACTTCAGTGGAGCCCACATATATCCAAGTTATCAGGAAAACTCAGCTCCGCGGCTTATGCAATTCGTAAAGTTAGACAGTATACAGACATAGAAACAGCTCGACTCGTATATTTTTGTTATTTTCATAGTGTTATGTCCTATGCTATTTTAATTTGGGGCAAAGCTGCTGATATAGAGAATATATTCACATTACAGAAAAGGGCTATACGATCAATTTATAATTTGGGACCCCGAGATTCCTTAAGGGAAAAATTTAAATCAATTGGAATTTTGACAGTGGCCTCACAGTATATTTTAGCTAACTTATTATTTGTGCATCAAAACATTGGATCGTTTCAAAAAAAATGTGATGTGCATAACATAAACACAAGGCACAAAAACAAAATTGTAGTGCCTGCGCATCGCTTACAGAAAGTACATGGCTCATTTTTAGGACAGTGCACACGCTTCTATAATAAATTACCAACAGAAATTGTAAACTTGCCCTTCAATAAATTTAAAGAGACCATCAAAGCAGTTTTGCTCAAAAAAGGATATTATACTGTAAGTGATTATATTTGTGATAAGGAACCCTGGGATGTATCTTTGTCGAAAAATTATTGTAAATAATCCCATTGGCACTGTACTTTTGCTACAATTAATTAATCTTAGTTTGATCTTTGCTTTGACTGGCTGGAATTTGCCATGCTCACAAATATTTGTAATATTTTAGTTATTATATTTGACAATTGAGCAATTGTGCTGTGTCCCATGGGCTTATATTCATGAGATATAAATACTGTAACCAAAAACATTGTATAATATATATTTTTTTAAAAGAGTAATTGTTGAGTTTCTTGCCGGGTTCTTCTCAACAAAAGCTACCTTCCGAACCCGGTGGTAACATTTATAATCATGTATAATGTATTTTGTGTCCTTCTGACGATTTGAAAGTACTTTGTAAGAAGTCTAATCAAATAAAGATATTTTGAGTTTGAGTTTGATGTTATGACGCAGGCATCCGCTAAGAAAGGATTTTGATTAATTCTACCTCCAAGGGGATAAAATAGGGGATGAAGATTTGTGTGAAACTTTGTCAATTTTATTTATTTAAAAACTTCCTGCATTTAATGGATGCCATAGGTATTCTTTACCAGTCAACCTTTGGGTGATGCAGAGACAGACAAGCCATGACTTAAATTTAAAGAATAAAAAAAAATTTACAACATGTAAATATTCATTTTTTATAAAAAAATATGATAATACATATACTATATAAATAAAATCCAAATTAAAATTAATACATATAAAAAAATTTTTTAAACCGATATAAAACTAAATCTACGCGGGTGAAACCGCGGGGCACAGCTAGTTATGTTAATAAGAAGGTACATGTAATTTTACCGACAACAACACTTAAAAGCCTTGGCGGCCTCGGGGTTTGAGCAGTCGCCTGCTACGCAAGCGATGCAAGTTCGAATCCCAGCGGGGCCTGTACCAATGAGTTTTCTAAAAACTTATGTGCAATTATTTCACACCACGTGTTTTACGGTGAACGAAAACATCGTGAAGAAACCTGCATATTTCTGAGAAGTAATTCAAAGACGTATGTATAGTGCCTGAGACGGCGATAGACTCACCATCTCTCACGTTGGCACTTAATCAAAATTCGATGAAAAGTGGGTGTTGTGATAACAACACCTCTGCCTACCCCTTCGGGGAATACAGGCGTGATCATATGTATGTATTTATGTAATAACACTTAAATAATGACTGCTTAGTTATGGACTCAAAGTTGCCGATCTTTGAATACTACTTCCAAACAAAATTAATTCGGTCCCTATCGCCGTCTCAGGCACTATACTTACGTCTTGGAATTACTTTACAGACATATGCAGGTTCACTCACGATTTTTCCTTCGCAAAGCAAGTGGTGTAAAATCACTGTACATTACTTTTTGATGGGATTCGATCTTGCGCCGCTTGCGTAGCGGGTGAGTGCTCAAACCCCACGCCCACCACGGCTCTTATGTAAATAAAAAGCCGATTTTATTTGTAATTTTCTGCACATAAATTATCGCCGTAAATGTATAAGTGAAGCAATTCCGACCACGTTGAGTTTATTGGAAAATGACTGCCTTCTGAAAATATAAGGCTTCAGTTATTTTACGGTTATTTTATATTGTTCACACGCTGTTGTTATACGTTTATGCCTCTATTTGTATGTTACTTTACGCCTTTTTTAGGGAGCACGGTGCTAAAACGAAGCACTCATATTTTTTAAGGCTATGAGTAAATTTAAGCGTTTCACAAGATTTCAAGTGGTGCTACAGAAAAAAATCCAATTGGTCTAATTGCCTCGTTGGTTATGGGTTCTATCCCCGAGTCGGGCAAAGTGTGATTGGCTTTTTTTCATCTGTAGTTTCTTAGTAGCAGCCCGGAGCCTGCATTAGTGCCCGGTTAGAGGCATATGCGTAGCTCGCCCCCTACTGCATGTGACTTAAACATAGCTGGCGAAATATGGGTACTATAAGTACAGCTCTGCCTATCCCGTCGGGGAATACGGAAGTGAAAGTACATATTATGAATGTAGAATTTATATTTAAAAAAAAAATATGCTTACGCCATCGCAGGAGCGTCCCCGAAGTGGTAAGCAGGGGTGGTGTAATAACACCCACATTTCACCGAATATGATCAAGTGCCAACGTGACAGTGGGTGAGTCCATAGCCGTCTCAGGCACTATACATACGTGTTTGAATTACTTCTCAGACATATGAAGGTTTTCTTACGATGTTTTCCTTCACCGTAAAGCACGCGGTGTGAAATAACTGCACATAAGTTTTTAGAAAACTCATTGGTACAGGCTTCGCTGTGATTCGAACTCGCGTCGCTTGCGCAGCAGGCGACTGCTCTAACCTTAAGGCCACCACGGCTCTTTAATTTATATTTTATGTATTTTTTTTACTTTCTACATATTTTTATATTCCTGTGTCTTCCTCTTTCCACTTTCCAGTTCGGACGGTTTGTGCCTTCGTTGGTCAATTGTTCCTAAGTCGAGGTCATCACACTATCTCATGATCTTGCTGCTGCGAGCGGCAGTATGAATACCGAGACGTTTATACTGAAATTTTAAATCATCCACCTAGATATCTGGATGCCAAAACGTCTACTTGATAAATTTAAGATAATTATAAAAAGCTTCTGGGAAGAAAAAAAGACCGAAAGAAAATATAATACCTACTGCTTTTAAAACAGTAAAGGATAATAATTTAGATAATGCCTTTTGAGCAGGTTCTGAATATCCAAATGTCTACGGTGTAGTATGAGTTGGTACCAGAAGTTGCTATTAGAAGCGACAAATATAAGCAAAACATTTTTTATTTTAATTCCTCTTAAAATTGTATGTTAACGAAAATATCCGGAGCAGTTCCTTAACAAAGTTAGGATTCGCTCAATTGGAGCCCTCGAAACCATGTTTACAAGAATTGACCAACTGTATTTTATTACTTAAATTGCTCGTAATAATACATTTCATTGATGTTTACTTTTTCTTAAAAACTTGGGCCATTCAAAATCTTATAGGTACCTTTAAACGAGCAATTTTTGTATATATATGGAATCTGAATCTCGGAAACGGCTCCAACGATTGTCATGAAATTTTGTGTGACCTAGCTAGGTTTCATCTTCAGAAAACATCGTTTCAACCATATTTTCAGGCAATGAAAAATTGCTACAATATCATTACAATACGAAGGTAAATTTCGCCGACATCTGTCAAGTTACGATAGCTCAGACGGTAGCCTTCCAGCCTATCGGGTGGGTGTTAACGAAATTGGATGCTGATAAGCAATAATGTGTCAACCCACAAAAAGTCAAATTCAAAGGTTTTGATATATTTTGATAATGCATCACGGATTTAACATTCTAAAAAAGTGTTTCAAGTCATCTGAAACATAAAAGTACGTAAAAAATGGATTTATGTCATAAAACAAATCTTAAATCACGTATACAATCATCTTAAGACGCCATTTTCTCAAAACCAAGTTTATGCGGGTTGACACATTATTGCTTATCTGCATCCAATTAGGCTATACCCCGGTTCGAGTCCAAATAACACCGGTTTGGTATTTTTTCTTTTCTTCTGTTTCTTCTATGAGAAAATGTAGTTATTTTGGTGGTGGGATAAGTTTAGTATTTTGTGAGAAAAAAAAACCAAGCGCAGCTCGATCAACCAGGTTCTTCAATTAAAGTTATGAAACAATATATTGTGGGCTATTTGTTGAGTTGCACAACGTTGTGCTGAATTGTTTCAACCAGAAAGTCTGGTAATTTGCCAAGAGATGTCTAGAGCTTTTGCATTAATGCGTTTTAATATTTCTTGCATTTCCTAAGTAATAAAAGTGGTTCGGTTTATGATACTGAGCTGCCAGCGCAGATGTTTATAGTTATATTCTTATTATTTAAAAGCTCTCTCTATTTGCATCCTTATTTCAAAGTGCTTAAAGTTAATAATCTTTTGACAGAAGTACTATTTTGTACAACTTGCTATGCACCTCAAAGCCAGCTTAATGGGTACAGTCCACGATAAAAGTATTTGTGAGAGGAATATAATGTTGATAATATAAAAAAAAATTATAACATAAAATTTGAAAAGTGATACATGTTTTCACACTAACGTTATTTTGGATTTTGATTGTTTTGATATGTCTGTTTGATAATTAGGCATTCTATAATTAAATTATTTAATCATCGTCATTGTCCTACATTTATTCCAAATGGCCGCATATTATAGATTCGTAACAATACCTTGTATTCACTTACATTCACACAAATTCAATACCAGTGATTTCTCTGTGAAAAAACTTATTCGCAGTAATTTCACTGCACGTGCTTTACGGTCAAGGAAAACATCGTGAGGAAACCTGCATATTTCTGAGAAATAATTCAATGACGTATGTATAGTGCTTGAGACGGCGATAGAGTCACACTCTATCACGTTGGCACTTAATCATATTCGGTGAAATGTGGGTGTTGTTGTTACTACACCTCTGCTTACCCCTTCGGGGACCCTTCTGGGATGGCGTGAGCATATTTTTATTTATTTATATAGATTTAGATGTTCACAGTCAGAAAGCGAAAGCACAAGTTACGTATAAAATTGAAATTTTTCCAAAGACTGGATTCCGGGCCGGAGGTAATTTTCGACGTGAAATTGCCTTACCGGGGTCTAACCGGGATAAATAAGTTTCATTTTATTTTCATGTCAGTACGAAATAGATATTATATAAACCTGCTGACAGTGAAATCCATTCGGAAGCGAATAGATCCCATACAAATAAAACAAGCCTTCACAATCGCGTCGACAACAGACACAGAAAATCCTTTCCGTATTTTGTTTTACATTTTCAATCTGGGACGAACCTTTGGAGGTAAGAGTGCTATTTGATGTATGAAAGAGGATCGTAGTCATATAGATAGCATATGCGACGCTTGTTTATTGATATTACATAACGAGTGGTTTGAGTTGTTAGAAACGGGTCTATAACGGATTAATTTTCCTAAAAATTTGTATGAACTTACAGAACGTGCTTTCTAGTGAAATATCATGAAGAAACCTGATTTCTGGTACGTAAAGCATCGTGTTGGCTATTCATCCGAATTAAGAAATGTAAATAATATACTGAAGTAATTCGAATGTTTGCGAAATATCCTACGACTAATTTTAAACCCCAGCCACCTTATTACAGAACATCGCACAAGATAATCCTTGATTTCAAAATAGTTCCCTCTCTTTTGCGTTGGGAATTCTGAGAGGGATGAACGTAGTTTTAGTGGGAGTTTGGTGTAGTGGTCGTTTAAGCCTTTTTTAATTATAAGTAGGCAAGTGTCCGAGAAAGGAAACTTCTTTTGAGCCATGATCTGATATAATTAATTTAATTACCGAGTTTCTTGTCAGGTTCTTCTCAGTAAAAGCAACCTTCCGAACCTGGCGGTAGCATGTATAATCTTGTAAATTATGTCATTCTGATGATCTGAAAGTGCTTTTAAAATGTCTAATCGAATAAAGATATTTTTGACTTTGACTTTGACTAAAATATTATTTAGAGACCAACACTACTCTTTACTTTACTTTACTTGAAATAGGTTTTCAATGTTATCTATCTTCAAATTCCTTTGTATGTAATAGTAATGGATTATTTATCGATTCACCAAATACACAGGAGGATCGTCACAGAAATCCTTTGTAACCCCCGGTGATCTGGCAATCATCCCAATTTCATCCACCCATTTCGCCGATCTGTATCAAAACGTGAACTAGTCGAGTGATAGACTTAGAATGTACACGTAACTTAATCCCGCCGTTTTATTCCCAGTTATTTCCCCCGGGCTTTATATCTCCCACGTTAAAAGCTATTTCATATTTTAATCTCTTAATATTCCGTCAAAATCTGATCTTCCTGGAAGCGAACAACAACAAAAGAAATATAAAAATCTTTAATTCATTCATTTCACAGATTGTGAGCGTGTGCTAGCTATGGCTTCTCAAGGTACGGGTAGGGACGGCACCGGTCGTCCAGTGGTCAGCATACCTGACAGCTACGCTAGGGTCGCAGGTTCGATTCCCGCTTAGCAAGCATTAATGTTTGCCCTGACACTCGGTGTTTGGTTTGTATTATAAGTATACAGGCATAGTATAATTATCTTGCTGTGGCGATGATTGTATGTTGATGATGATTGAGATGGCGTTGCATTGTATGTTGCACATTGCTTATTTATGTATTAGCTGTACCCCGCGGTTTTACCCGTATACATATAGGTAGCTTTATCTCGGAGAATTTGTTTTAAATAAAAGTTACTTCTTGTAACATCAGCTATCTGCTAGAGAAATTCCCGTTTAAGTCTGTCCAGCCTTTCCAGATAGAGAAACAATTATGATTGTTTTTTTAATATATAAGGCTGAAAAGCTGTTAGTTTGATTTGAAATTACAAAATTATACTTCAACTTTAGTTATAGACTAGCTGTGAACTGCGGTTTTATCCACATAGATTTAGCTTTATCCCGCGGAACACTAAAAGTTTTTTTTAAAGTATCCTAAGTTACTCCATGTAACTTTATCTATCCAGCCGTTTTAGAGATTACCCGGAACAAACAGACAGACTGCCAAATTTTTAATTTTTTTTTTTTAAGTTATTTCCGTGTATTTTTTCATATGCATTTGGTAAAATGCTATTTTGGAATTACAAAAAGATACTTCATTTTCATTCACATATTATATGATTGTGATCCCCAACGGCCAAAAATGGAACCCTACATATAATCAACGTAACTGTGTCTGTTTAGAGTTGACATTCCAAATTTTAGCTTTTCAATTTGGCTTTCCAACTCCACCGTGTATGCATACATTTTAATGGAACAACTATACAACAACTTTTCATAAACAATATATTATGTTACTCAAATATTTTGAATAGGTTCTTTGTACATTAGCTGTGAGGGACGGAATATTTGAATTGTTTGCAAATTGAACTTTACTATGCTTTAAATTCAAATTCAAATTATCCATATTTAATATTAACATAAAGCCATATTGACTGGAACTACGATAATATTGAACATGCAATCGAACGTCTGCCAAATTACATCCATTATTCAGCACCACACGGAATAATCGCCGCTTCACAATAAAATTGTATTATACGTAATACACTTTACATAAATTCGACCCGTTGAAATACTTAGGAAAATACTTGCGATATATCGCGACCCCTTAAGGGAGCTAAGTCTCGCCGAGGGTGGGATAGGGAAACATTTTTGTCAACCCCCTGTTGGCAATGCGCGATTGCGAGATGTTTCAACAATCGAAGTTTTCCAACGACTCGACTATCGACTCGCCCTGGCGTTTAACCAATCGAGAGGTTTTTCGATTGTTTCGATGCAAGTGGTCTGAGTCGCGCCGAGTCTAACCGAATGGATCCGATGTCTTCGATGAGAGGCGAGTCAGACTCTCTTCCTTCAATCGCGATGCATCGACATGTTTGAACAAGCAAAACCACCGCGATTCATCTCTCGCCATGGCGCATCACTACCCCCTGTTTATTTTGACGGTATTCGATTGGCTGTTCGTTGTAAGCGGTGGCGACAAGCTCAGTAAATTCACACATTGGTGTGTCTTAGTTTCTGCGATGTCATATGTATTAAGTTCTAAAAGCCCTTTCACGTTGTGTACACTCGTACATCTATATTTAGTTCATTTAGTTGGGACACGTTACTATGTGACCTTAATATGTGGTCCTCAGATTCGTCTGTTCCAAAAATAAATGAGACATATTTGTCTATCTTTCCATTGTGTCCAAAAATGGACTTTTTAACTGAATTCACCCCTATTACGAAACATCGCTTTAGATAAATCTTAGATTAAAAGTAATTCCATCTCGTTTTGTGATAAAGAAGGATACATTTTTGTTCGAGTTTGATCTAGTCTTTGTTTCAACCATGTTTCGGAATAAGCTTTCGAATATTATTGGACTTGCAAGTAGAAAGAACATCCAATTTAAAACTGCATTATGTCGAATGAAGATTCTCGGAATACTTATTCCTTGAATTCTCATATTACAGAGTACTAACACGAGTAACAGGAACTATTATACTTGCACTTCGAAGTGGTGTGGATGGTTACAAGTGGAATGCGTGTGTGTGCGTTACTATTTGTTGAACGGAGTGTATTCCTACATATATTTATGAGAAAATATACTAAATAGATTTGACCAATGCCTACACCTTAACATATGTGTCCCCGAACGGGTAGGGAAAGGTGGTGAAATCCCATTTTTAATTGAAGACAATTTCAAAAGCGTTGATTATTATGAGCTTAACATATCTAGTTACAATATCATTGTACATAATATAATTAATATAAATAAATGTGCATTAATAGCAGTAATGAGTATTGAATAAATAATTATAGAATTTAATATTATATAAGTATATTATGTTCTAATTATTACGTTTATTGTAAGCCTTGTAGTAATGAAGTCATTAGTGTCCATAATCATTTGCAAACATATTTTTTCGTTTCATAAATTGTTTCGTGTACCAATTAACACTGATTGAGTTGATTATGGATTAGCGCTTTTACATGCCGCGACATATATTTACTTCTAATTACTTGTAAAGAACTTCACTCACACCTTAACGTAGTGTTGTACATATCTTGAGGTGTGAATATGATTATGCGCCAACGTAACAAAGGGTGAGTCCATCGCTGTCTAAGACACTATATATATAGATAGAAATGTCTTTGGATTACTCCTCAGACATATGCAGGTTTTCTCACGATGTTTTCCTTCACCGCAACGCACGTGGTGTGAAATCACTACACATAAGTTCTTTTTTAGAAAATCTCATTAGTACATGCCCCGCTCGGATTCGAACTTGCGACGCTTGCGTAGCAGGCGTCTGCTCACAGGCTTTTCCGTTTAGATTTATTTTCTAGTAAGTTTTTAATTACGAACCCTATATTTTTTTTAAAAAAGTACCTTATTTCGGGAGGTAATATAATGTCTGACCATAGTGATACCTTGTCATAAACTTAATGTTTTAGAAAAACATTGGTACATGCCGCTGGAATTCGAACTTGCGTCGCTCATAGCACTTGACGATTCAAACCACTGGGCCTCCACGACTCCTTATCTACATAATGCAAATTACCTATAAGCGCGTTGTATAAACTTTTAAAACGTTTGTTGGTTATTAATTACCAGCGGACCTCACGAGGTTTCACCCGCGTAGTTCCCGTGGGAGTACGGGGATAAAATAAAGCCTATGTTACTCGCTGATGATGAAGCTATCCAATGATGACAGATTTTTTTAAATCGGTCCAGTAGTTTTTTTTTTTCAAGCAAACAAACAAAATTTTCCTCTTTATAATATTAGTGTATATTACTAAAATACTAAGTAATTCAATTTAAAATGAAACAGTATCGGAATTCATGCTCTAATCTATACCAGTTAAAACCGTTTTTTCATTGATAACAATTTGACGTTTTTAAATGCAACGAGTTGTATGAATTCCATGAATAATTACAAAGTTAACAAACTTACATAATGTGTGTATGTAGATAGATATTGAAAACTTGCAACACTGTGTTGATTCGGTCGGTATCGAGCAGTTCTACTTGAAATTTTTACTTCGATTCGCTGACGAGGTCGTGTCGTATCCATACAGTTATTTTATAAAAGGTACCTATAACATTTAATTATAGTAATCATGGTACCTATATAAGCACTGTGGATTACTGACGATATATTCATACTCCTGGTCAATCTGGGTAATCACAATGTCAGTTGTGCTTCACGCGACGTTTCTTGCAATGGTGTGTTGGGTGGTCGCGTCGGCGAGTGACTCGCCGCACCCGCTCTCCGACGAATTCATTAACCGCATCAACGCTCAGCAAACCACCTGGCGAGCTGGCAGAAACTTCCATCCCGATACTCCGATGGAATACTTCAACAACCTCATGGGATTAATCAAAACAGACAGGAAGGCTGTCCCACATACCAACCGCCATATTGAATTATATGAAAATTTTACCCAGTCATTTGATCCGAGAGAAAAGTGGCCCTTCTGTCCGTCCTTGAACGAGATCAGAGATCAAGCAGACTGCGGCAGCTGCTGGGCCTTCGCTGCTGTCGAGGCGATGACTGATAGGATCTGCATACACTCCAATGGTACCAAACAATTCCATGTATCAGCTTTAGATGTGATCACTTGTGGTGCGGCTCGTGATGGTTGTCATGGGTACTTTCTTGATGCAGCATGGGAATACTGGGAGCTAGAAGGAGTAGTTTCTGGAGGCAATTTCGGTTCCAATGAGGGATGCAAGCCGTACCCCATATCTCCCTGCGAGCATCATAAGGTCGGCAGCAGAAGGAACTGCAGCCTCGTGGCCAGAGACGCACCAAAGTGTACACAAACCTGCGACGGGAACTATAACGTGTCATACAAACAAGATAAACTAATAGGCTCAATGTATTACTATTTTGGTGAATATGATATGCAAGAGGAAATTATCCAGAATGGTCCAATTGAATGTTCATTCGATATATATGAAGATATTTTTTCGTACAAAAGCGGAGTGTATCAACATACACAAGGCAAACTTCTAGGAGGTCACGCCGTTAAAGTATTGGGCTGGGGAGTTGAGAATGGTGTTAAATATTGGCTGTGCGCTAATTCTTGGAACGAGGATTGGGGAGAGAAAGGGTTCTTTAGGGTACTTCGTGGAGAGAACCACGCTGATATTGAATCTTTTTGCGTGGCTGGAGTACCAGATTTCTAACCGCCAAAAAAATACTTACTAACAACAATATTTTTTGAATTTATATCGTGTTCGAGAATCGAACCTGTACAAATAGGTTGGCCTTTGTCGTTCCTAAATATTAACGAAAAACAATATTTTGCACTTTTTTAATCAGATTATATCTAGCGCATTTAAAAAAATATATTATGACTACTTACTTCATATTATATTAGTCCTATTACTAGATATTTTTTCGCCCACGACAGTTACCGACCACCAACATTCACTTTTCTTCGTTATTTAATGATATTCACGAATGTCACGATGCATGAAATCTTAGTTTGCAGTTAAATTTAATTATGCATTCGTGTCTGAGAGACCGCAACTGGCTTATCATATATATTTGTTACATTCTGCTTTAAACACTGTGTCTTTGACTGTACTTTATTAGTTTTACAATACGATCAATTTCCAAGACTGGTGGAGAAACAATGAAATTTAATGCAGATTTTTGTTAGGCATTACGAAGCCCGCAACTTTTGTATTATATATACTTGTGTAATAAAATATAATTCCACGCAAAAGATGTTTTTTTTAAATATATTCGGTAAGTACGAAATAACTACGACATAAACGAGAATCAATATGCTTTCTGCATATTGATTCTCGTGAGTATTAATCAAATTCAGAAGACACAAAATCATTTATAAAAGTGCGTTTAAATGAGTATATTAGTATTATCGGAGTTGATATTTGGAACAAACCAAAAAGTTGTATTAAACTGCGTACGAATTTCAGTGTATGTTATAATACACAGCTTTAAATATATATTATTATTATAAAGACTTCGGGAATATTAAACGGTAAATGCATGTTGCATGCAGTAACGACTGAACCGTTATTGTTCCGGCTTCATTGCTCAATAATTGGTCTACTGTAGTTCTATAAATTTTAAGATAGTGAAACCACGGTAGATTTGCTCCCAGTTCAGAGAAAATGCTCTAAGCACGTAATAAGTTTGACCAAGATTAAGCGTTTCACCGGGTTACTACGGAACGCTTAATTTGTACTTAATATTATAAAGAGGAAAGATTGGTAAGTATGTATGTTTGTAACGAATTGGCTCAAAAAGTACTCGACCAATTTTAAAAATAGTTTCAGCATTTGAACGCTACATTATCACCGATTAATATAGGCTATATTTAGCCCCGTTCTCCCACGGGAACGGGAACTACGTGGGTGAAACTGCGTGACGTCCGCTAGTTTGTTCTAAAACTGGATATCTACAAACAAAAGTTTGTTTATCCTTACTTACAGCTGATATTTGATTCATAGGATCATTTGGCTGCAATGTTTGGAGCAGATATTACGCTAGACTGGCGCTCTGCTTTTGGGCCTCATATAAACCTACTGCTCATTTAGTCAAAATGATAATGTGAATGGTTCGGAGTATGATGAAGATAAGCGTTAATTATGCTTTGTTTACTCATACTAATCAATTGATAAGTGACTTAATTAAAAATATTTTATACTGATTTTGGTCCAATTAATACAGATTTAGTTGATTTTAATTTGGTACTTTTACTAAATACTAATTATATGTTTCTAAACTGAAATGATAGCAGAAAAGACAATAACTTTTAAAAATTAAGGACATACTGATTCAATTATCTAATTGATATGCGGTTGAGGAAAGTGACGGTAATTTCAATTTAAAAAAGTTTTCGATCGCTATTGACTGTATCGTATCCATCGTTGAGCTCAAAGTAATATAACTACATACCTAATAATTTATAATTAAGATTACGCTCCCTATTTAAACGGTGAATTTTGCAGACTCTCCTCACTGATTTGAATGAGTTCATTGGAGTAACTATGGTCAATCATGTTTGCTACGCATCTCGCGACGTCGATGGCAATGGTGTGTTGGGCGGTCGCGTCGGTGACAGACTCGCCGCATCCGCTCTCCGACGAATTCATTGACCTCATCAACGCGCAACAAACCACCTGGCGAGCAGGCAGAAACTTCCATCCTGACACTTCGATGGAATATTTCAACAACCTGATGGGATTAACCAATAATTACCGAAAACCTGTCTATCAATCCATCCACGAAGCAAATTTGGCCGGCAATTTTCCCGAGACTTTCGACGCGAGAGAAAAGTGGCAAAATCCGAGACCAAGCTGACTGCGGTAGCTGCTGGGCGTTTGGTGCTGTTGCGGCGATGACTGATAGGATCTGCATACACTCCAATGGTTCCAAACAATTCCACGTATCTGCCATTGATGCAATATCTTATGGTACCATAGATGGGTGCCATGGAGATTTTATTGATACAGCATGGGTATATTGGGAAAGTGATGGATTAGTGTCAGGATACAGGACCCTATATCTCCCTGCGAACATTACAAAGTTGGGAGAAGAAGGAACTGCAGCCGGATATATTAAGATGCGCCCGATTGCACGATTACCTGCGATAATAATTATAACGTGTCTTATGCCGATGATAAAGTAAAAGGTTCAGTAGATTATTTCAGAGGTGAATTAGTAATGATGGATGAAATTTTAAGCAACGGCCCAATTCAATGTCCACTCAATGTATATGAAGATTTTTTGTCGTACAAAAGTGGTATGTACGTGCATACAAAGGGGGATCCTGTAGGAGGTCACGCTGTCAAAGTATTGGGTTGGGGAGTTGAGAATGGTGTTAAATATTGGTTGTGCGCTAATTCTTGGAACGAAGATTGGGGAGAGCATGGTTTCTTTAGGGTTCTTCGTGGAGTTAACCATGTCAGCATTGCACAGCTATAAAATTCATGTTACATTTATAAACGTTTTTCATATTACACTAACAACTTCATCAGCACAGATTTCTCATAAGCTTGTCTATACAGCTCTTTATTTTCCGTGAAATTTGTTTCACTCTCTGTTTTGTAGAATTGATAAAATTGTGTTGTCATCTAGCATGGTTTAATTTACTTGATGATATTTTTTACGCCCTCTTTCGAGTTCCCCAAAAGTAGCGTCCTAACATTGCCAACGTAACTTTTGTTGAGTCCGATGGCATGTCCGAGGCACAACGTCACATACTTACTCCTTTTAGTTCTTCAATGAGTTAAGAACTTACGACGATGGATAATAATGTGAGGAACCTGCATAAATCTGAGAAAAAAATTAATGATAAATGTAGACTCGCCATCTAGGACTTTGGCACGTAATCATCTTCGGTGAGAGGTGGGTGGCCTAGCCCTTCGTGTTGGGTGTGTGTTTTCTTAACGTGTTTTTACTGTGTTTCAATAACTTAGACTGCTGTATGTTACGATGTTATATAGTAAAGTGAAATACGTAGACGGCTTACATAAATCTCGACGCACTATTATAAAAAAAAAACCATATAAGAGAAATGCATAGCAGTAAGAAATAGATAAACAACCATTTCACTATATTCATGTATGTATCCCCCGTGGGTAGGCAGAGGTATGCCACATACTCCGATCGTTACAAAGCTATTTATTTAGCTTCCGTCGGTGAGCTTCCAAATTCGACCTCTGCAAAACGGTATTTCCTTTGCCGTCAAGCATTCCTTATAAGTACAATTAATATTAACGTAGAATTAAAAATAATACCGTTACGAAATATCCTTTAAGGCAACCGAAAATATTCCAATTTGAAGTGACCAGTTCGACAAAATGGGAATTAATATTTTAAGTAAATTTTTCTTCAGAAAAGCGACGATAATATGACGAGGAAAAATTTAATTCTGGCAAAGCGTTGAAACGATCAGAACCAAAACGTAAGAAGTAATTGCTTTTAAGGACTCTCATACATCTCAAAACAAACATCAAAGTTATTAAAATAAGTTTGGTGTATTTTTTGTAATTTTTTTCAGAAGGTCCTGCCAAAAAAGTTATAACTGTATATTTTTTGAACATTTTTTGGTATGTCATGTATTATAATTGATTCCCTTTCTGTCTACCCTTTTTGTGATTTAACAAGGTTCTAACTTTAAAAGAATAAAATATCGTATGTAAATATTTACAAACTCGGTAACTGTAGGCTAGCCTTTATGCAAACGTAATCAAATATTCCCTTTGACGTATTACCGTAAATATTTCCGTATTCATGTGAAAGCAGTAGAAAATATGAACGATATATGCATAATCCTGTATAATCCAGAATACGAAACACGCGGCATACGTACTTGTATCTAACAGCAGCGCCGAACTCCGCGCAAAAATGTGCATAAACTAGTCACTATCACACACATTTAACTAATATTGACACTATTCAAAATCCACCTTAAATCACTGTTATATTAGCATGTTTAGTCACTTGTACTTTCAATGTTAACACTTCGCAAAACGTAGGTGCGTGGATACTCGCCGGGGGTCGGTGAGGACTGACTGAGGGGTGCAAGCGGGCGCGGGGCGGCCCGGCGCCGCGCAGGCGGTAAGCTCGGGGTGAAAACCATCCCCGTTCACTATCGGAACTTTTATTTTTCTGTTTTGGAATCGTCCACTTATCTTAGCGGGCCGCGTTTTCGCTAGACGCTGCAAAAGCGCAATTAGAATATAATCCCTATTCAATTCAACACACGTACCGTTTTAATTTGACTACCTACTTGTTCTTTTAGTATTAATTAAATACAATTTTCTTTTGTAGTTTGGATTTTTATTTGCTTGCCGTTTCAGGATAAAAGTGTTCAAACAAAGTGGAGAGACTTTTATGCTTAGATTTTTGTTTGGGTTGTGATTTTTATTTTTAGGTCTTACAATTTTATTCATGGATTTTTGTACTAAGAAGTTGTGTGTATAATGTTTCATCATCATCATCATCATCATATCAGCCATAGGACGTCCACTGCTGAACATAGGCCTCTCCCAATGATTTCCACCTCACCCGGTTGGAAGCGGCCTGCATCCAGCGGGTCTCCGCGGACTTGACCAGATCGTCCGTCCATCTCGCGGGGGGTCGCCCTACGCTGCGCTTGCCGGTACGTGGTCTCCACTCGAGAACTCTACTGCCCCAGCGGCCATCAGTCCTTCGAGCAATGGCCTGCCCACTGCCACTTAAGCCTGCTAACCCGATTGGCTATGGCGGTTACCTTAGTTTATCGTTACTTTTCTCGAAATATAGTATAAGGTGCGCGGTACTCATTTTATGAGTGTCTCTGTGTCCCAATATTTTTACTGAGCGCTAATAAGTCCTGACGGCAACATATTATATAGCCATCTCATACCTAGTTAATGCAACAATGCAAGCAAATTCTTGTAAGTAGATACGAATATTGCGCCTCGCTACGCAGGCATGAAAATGAAATCCATCAATAACCGTACAAATTACAGACTTATTATGTAAGTACATTATAATGAGGGCGCCGCGTTGATATGAATGAATAATAATGTAAGGAAAGCACTCCACATTTTTCTCTGCGGCAACACAAACAATTTGTATTGAGTTAGCATTTAATAAGTTCCGTGGAGAGGCGAATATTAAGTGGTTTGGGGAAAAATATGGACTTATAGTAAATTTTTAATTTATAGGATATGACAATATTGTCCCGTGTTTGTATTTTCATCCGATCTCAGAATTGGATGCTTTTTGGTATTTTTGACTAATTTTTGATTGTTTACTGATTTTTCGGGATAGTGGAACCGATTAGATGACAATGGCAAAGAGTTGGGAATGCCCTAGTATTTAAGTATCCGATGTTCTATGTATTTCGTACATAAGTTCCTATACAATATTGTTTTGGGCGTGGAAAGATCCATCAACAATTTAAAGACTGAATACAATGTATATTAATAAAACAAAAATTTGGAGCTGGAAAGCCGATACACTTATATATATATATATATGTAGTTTGGCGTATTTTACCAAACAATAATAAAAATAATTTACTAAAAGTATAATAAACGTTTCACGTGAGCCGTGGTGGCCTCGGGGTTTGAGCAGTCGCCTGCTACGCAAGCGACGCAAGTTCGAATCCCAGAGGGGCCTGTACCAATGAGTTTTTCTAAAAACTTATGTACAGTAATCACACCACGTGCTTTACGGTGAAGGAAAACATCGTGAGGAAACCTGCATATTTCTGAGAAGTAATTCAAAGACGTATGTATAGTGCCTGAGACGGCGATAGACTCACCATCTGTCACGTTGGCACTTAATCGAATTCGGTGAAAAGTGGGTGTTGTTATCAACACCTCTGCCTACCCCTTCGGGGAATACAGGCGTGAGCATATGTATGTAAACGTTTCAATATATTTACTTCTTCTTTACAACACAATAAAATAAAAATAAAATACTACTCCTGTTTTTTGTCGTTCACGTCTTCCCTCGTCTTTCTTATCTGTCATTCCCCTTTCTTTTTTATTTTCCTCTTCCATTTTTAACTTTTTAAACATTGCCTTTCACTATCGCATACAAACTCATTTCATCAATTATATATATATATATATGTTATGTTGGTTTGTGTACACTTCAAAAACTCAAAAAGTTCTGCATCGATCGAGCTGAAATTTTATCATGATATATAATCAGCATCAAGGATTGTTTTAATATTTTTTTTTCATCTTAAAATTTATCTCGTTCCATGATCTTGAGTTTTCGGTCGTCATATGCCGCGGCATCTAGCTACAACAAATGAAAAGCAACCTTCCGAACCTGGCGGTATCATGTATAATCCTGTATAATTATGTCATTCTGACGATTTGAAAGTACTTTGTAAAAAGTCTAATCGAATAAATATATTTTTGACATTGACTTTGACTTTGAATTAGTTCGTTGGTTGGAAAGTACGTTATAGTTACTTTTTTTACAAAATAGCTAACCTTATGTTCTGCGTCCTCCATTAAAAAAAAAATGGAATTGCTTATTTGTGACTGAAAAAAATGCCGGAAGCATTTCATACAAGAGCTTTAATTTTAATGGGCTTTCACTTGGATATAATCCAATTTACAGCTGAACTTTTGATCTGCCTTAATTACACGGAGGTTACGTAAATGACATGACATACAATGAGTCTTACACGGACAAGGAAAATATATACGTACCTTTTAAGAATATTTTGTTTCTTCTTTTAGTATTTTTGAAATATACAGGCACATATTTATGAGACATTTTACCATCTACACATGTGTATGGAAAAATACATATGCTCACGCCTGTATTGCCCGAAGGGGTAGGCAGAGGTGTTGTTATCACAACACCCACTTTTCACCGAATTTGATTAAGTGCCAACGTGACAGATGGTGAGTCTATCGCCGTCTCAGGCACTATACATCTGTCATTGAATTATTTCTCAGAAATATGCAGGTTTCCTCACGATGTTTTCCTTCACCGTAAAGCACGTGGTGTGAAATCACTGTACATAAGTTTTTAGGCCACCACGGCTCTTACTACGGCTACGGAAAAATAAAATTGAAATTTCTGTTTATACTCCCAGAATAACAGCTTTTCACTAAATGCATATGAAAGTACATACGGTACTGACATGAAAAAAACAATAAGTTATTTTTTTTCTGTCTGTCTGTCTAATCTCCGAAACGGCTAGACCTATTTTAATGGGTCTTTCACTAGCAGATAGCTATTTTTACAAGGAGTAATTTATTGAGGAATATATCCAAGGAAGAACTACTATAACCAAATTAATAGTATTTTTCAGAAAGGTCAAATTCGGAGCACTCGTAACCGAAGAAAGTGTATGAAGAGATTCATGAATGTGGATGAAGTGAAAGAAGTATGTAAGGTTCGTAGCATGTGGAAAACGGTGGTATCTGCCTACCCCCATGGGATACAGGCGTGAGCATATGTATGTATGTATGTTTAAACATTGGGGTTCCGCAGGTCGCACACGAAATTATGTCTATGCGGGTAAAATCGCGGGCACAGCTAGTTCATTATATCATTGCGTCTTAACGTGATGATATATATCCTAGCTTGATAAATGGAAATCAAACATATTATTCTTAACCGAATGAAAATATAAATCCCGTTATAACGCTGTATAGTTTTTGGGTAAAGGCCTTCTTTCCCTCTTTCCATCCCTTGCTATCCAGAGCTTACTCAGTATATATACATTAATTATACTTAATTGTAAATAAAGTAATCCAAATAAAATTACACGACAAATCATCCTCCCTTTTCCGGCTCTCCCTTTAAATGATCAAATTGCCAATTCCAACCAAACAGACCTTAATTACGACATTTGTTAGCGGACTTTTGAATCAACGAATGGGAAATTCCAAAATCGAATTCAACTTCCGAATTCGATTAATAAAACATTGACTTGTCGAGTAAACATCGAAAAAACAAAAGACGTTTAACTTTTAAAGATTAGCCGGGATAAAGCGTAGGACCAGTCTCATTTTGAATGCAAATGACGGCCACCGTAGCGACGTGATTAAAACGAATCAAATAGGGACCCCTCACGTTTTGAACTGGCTGGAATTTGCCATGCTCACAAATGTTTGTAATATTTTAACTCTTATTTTTGACAATTGAGCATGTTCATGGGCTTATATTCATGAGATATAAATACTGAAAACATTGTATAATATAACAAAAGCAACCTTCCGAACCCGGTAGTAACATTTATAATCCTGTATTGTATTTTTGTGTCTTTCTGACGATTTGAAAGTACTTTGTAAGGAGTCTAATCAAATAAAGATATTTAGAATTTTGAACAATGGCCCTCGCTGAAGCTGCCTGTAGTAGCACGTACCTATTGTGTTGGATACCTACTCTTTGAACTCCTGCAGGGGAGACATTTTGAATGAATGCTGCGCGACTGTATCTAGTGTCTACTGCAAAATAGGTCTTATTGTCATAACAATAAGATCTCGATAACATAGGCGTAAGTAGAGAGAGTATAAAATGATGAATAATATGTTGATTGATTGGAGTTAAATGTTCCCTCATCAATGACAACAGCAAACCAATTTATACCAATAACATATAAATACAGATACATTTATTTGAAGTGTCAGTTTAATATCCCAAACAATATTCTAAATATCTTTATTTAATTAGACTTCTTACATAGTACTTTCAAATCGTCAGAAGGACACAAAAATACATTATACAAGATTATAAATGTTACCACCGGGTTCGGGAGGTTGCTTTTGCTGAGAAATAGATGAAAGTAAATGTGTACGTACATAAAAAAACTTTAAAACTTAAGTATAATTTTAGTTAGTTAAGTTAGAACTTCTATAAGTTAAAAGCTGACAACATTATGAGTGCTTGTCACTAGCAGCAGAATATGAAATGAAAGAGTTCAATAGTACTCCATTTTTAGATTCCCTTATATATTTTAGATTTTAGATCCCTTATGGATTTGTCATGTCTGTCAGTCAGTATGTCACAGCCACTTTTTTCCAAAACTATAAGAACTGTACTGTTAAAACTTGGTAAGTAGGTGCATTTTGTGAATCGCGTTATGATTTTCACACAAAAATGGAGTAAATTGAACAAAAATAATAGTTCTTCAAAAATGATATCGAGATTTCTAGTATTTTTTTTCTAAACTGAATAGTTTGCGCGAGAGACACTGCTTAAGTGGTAAAATGTGTGTCTAACTTCTAAGACAAAATAATGATAAAACTTAAAATAATATATATTTTAAATAACCTAATAAATTCCACCAAAAATTGACATAAACGAGATCTAACAAGTAGTTTTTTTTAATACGTCATAATTCGTAAACCCCTACGGAATCCTTCATGGGCGAGTCCGACTCGCACTTCGCCGCATTTTTTATATATTTCTCTCTAAGTTAAGACTCGTGCTCTAAATAATTTGTTCATCATTTCAATTATTCAACTGGCTTCGAGTAGACTCCTAAAGTTCCCATCTAAGATAATGGCTAAACTCCTTCCCTTCATTAAAGGTAATCTATTGAAGTATCCTCTATAAGCAGTATTTATAACCGTCAGACATTATGGCAGTAGTTCCTTGTTATTTTGCTCAAGACTAACACAAAGTGATACAGTGCCCTTGTAAACTGTTGGGGCGTGCGCACATAACAATATCCATTACTACTTGTCTAATGTGATTAGTTGATAACGACTCCCGTTAATACTATGATAAGCTGCCAATAACATGACGTATTACTTCACTAAACGTATAGACGGACCTACTGGGTAGGAAATGTTTTTACGTTCCGTCATCATCTCCCTGGCCTTATCTCATACATTGTTGAGGTAAGCACTTGCGAGGAGCTCGTGGTACATATCATTCGATCAACGAAATTATGCAACCTTGCTAGTAATTTGATGGTTGACCGCCAGAGTTCCCTCCGTGCCTCGGAGAGCACGTTAAGCCGTCGGTCCAGGTTGGCAATTTATCATCTTTGACAGGTCAGTCGGAGGCCTAAAATAGTCTGACAACTGATTTAGCCTAGATCACAGGGTTGCGAAGTTCAGGTGGAATTCGCTACGTATAAAAATCAGGCGATCAGCCGGATCGGGTTGCACCAAGTGCCGACACTGAACTCGATGTATGGGTTAAGGTCAGGGAGATGATGTTGAAGTCGCGATTTTTATACGAAGCGACTGCCATTAGACTTTCGTAACCCCTTTTACAAGATAAATTGGTAACTGGGTTAAATTAGTTCCCAGACTATATTAAGCCCTCGACTGATGAACGAAGGTAATTCAGGCGGTCCCCTATCAAACTACTGTCTTGGGATCGGGTTGCTTAACTTCGTTGATCTAATTTTATGTGCAGCAGCAACTGTACCACGAGCTCCTAATCATCGGCAAAAAGGGGTTTTTAAGCACCGCTACCTTTGAGCCCTTTAAATATATAGCATCTATATTGAACTTATATATTGGTATATTGGCTGTGTTTTGTTAGTATTATAGGCTAGCTGTGCCCCGCGGTTTCACCCGCGTTAGCATAGGCTGAGATTTTGATTTCAAAGTGTTTCTTTGTTTGTCTGTCTGTTGGTTGAAACGGCTGTACCGATTTTAACGGGACTTTCACTGGCAGATAGCAAATGTTACAAGGAGTGACTACTTTAATAAAAACATTTAGGGTTCCGCAGGGCACAGCCAGTAATATAATAAAAACATAGATTTATCAGTTACTTTAAACTTCCCGTGCTTGGGTGTAATCCGTGTGTGCGTGCAGTGGGGTGCACCTGCGTGTATCGGGTTGCGTGCTGGAAAATACACTCATCAATTTGATGTGTCAACATTATGGGGATACGATTAATATATGGTGGGCTCAAGGTATACTTGAGTGAAATAAGGATAAGCTAAAAAATAAAAATTGGTATCTTATATTCGAGGAGCTCGTAGCACAGTTGCTATTGCGCATATTATTCAACCCTACAACAACCCTAACCCAGCCAGTAATTGGATGGGTGACCGCCGAGTTCCCTCCGTGCCTTGGAGAGCACGTTAAGCCGTCGGTCCCGGTTTCCAATTTATCATCTTCGTCACTTGGCAGTCACTTCGTATAAAAATCAGATGATAAGCCACATCGGGTTGAATCAAGTGCCGACCCCAACAATGTTTGGGATAAGCCCAGGGAGATGATGGTACCTTATATTCGTATTTATTTTATTGTGTAAAAAACAACCATAATAACGTCTTCTTTATTCGATTAGACTTTTTACAAAATACTTTCAAATCGTCACTGTACTCTACTCATTGGTGCCGCTGGGATTCGACCTTGCGTCGTTTGCGTAGCAGGCGACTGCTTCAACTCCAAGGCCACCACGGGTCCACAATAATTACAATATGCACAAATTCACTTACAGATCGTACCTTTGCGAAATGCTATCCTACAATATAAGGTAATATAGAGTTGGATCTAAGATAAATAGCTGGCTATATATTTCAATATCGAGGCTACTAGGGTTAACAAACCTGGATCAACAAACTGACAGGCTCTCCAGCCGTGTATTGTATTAATATTTCATGAGTCCATCCCCAGCCAAATAGATATGTTCAAATTACCTATGTTTATCCGACCTGAACAAATAATTATGTGAGGGTATTGTTTTAGCGTTTTATAACGTTGCATTAAACTATGAAGTATATAGATTCCAAAGTGAAGGCTACGTGTGTTAAATCTATATATATAAAAATGAATTGCTGTTCGTTAGTCTCGCTAAAACTTGAGAATGGCTGGGCTGATTCGGGTGATTTTGGTATTGATAAATTTGTTTAAGTTCAGGGAAGGTTTAAACGGTGGTAAATATGATGTGACTGGCTAACTGACATAGTGATCTATCAACGCACAGCCCAAACCACTGGACGGATCGGGCTGACATTTGACATGATGTAGATGTTATGACGTAGGCATCCGCTAAGAAAGGATTTTGATTAATTCTACCCCTAAGGAAATAAAATAGGGGATGACATTTTGTATGAAACTTTGTCAATTTTAAACGGATATATTATATAAAACTAAATTTATGCGGGTGAAACCGCGGGGCACAGCTAGTAAACAATATTTTATTACAACTTAATATATTAGGAACCAGTGGGACTGTTGTGAATTTATATTGATTGACGTTACGTGGCAAAGTTGCTATTGCGCATATCATTCGATCAGCAAAGTTAAGCAACCCTAATCCTAGCCAGTATTTGGATGGGTGACCGTAGAGCACGTTAAGCCGTCGGTCCCGGTGGCCAATTTATCGTTTTTGGCAATCGTTACAGGTCAGTCGGAGGCCTAAAATAGTCTGACAACTGGTTTTACCCAGATCACAGGTTTTCCTCGTAAAAGGGGTTCAAATGGCAGTCGCTTCGTATAAAAATCAAGTGATCAGCCACATCGGGTTGAATCAAGTGCTGACCCCAACAATGTATGGGATACGACCAGGGAGATGATGACTATAAGTACACCTCTGCCTACAGGTGTGAGCATATGTATGCATATATTTTTTATTTTACCTAGCATGGTCGAAGACGGGCACGCGATGTCCCTGGTATTGCAAGCAACCATAGGCTGCGGTAACCAGTTACCATAAGGGTCGCATGCTTCTCTTGAATGGTATAAGAAATTAAATAAAGAGCTGGTGAGTTTATTTGTATGCTTTAACGCGCTAATCTCTGGAATACTCCGATTTGAAAAAATATTTCAGGATTATATAGCCCATATTGAAGAAGGCTATATATAGGTCATATATCATCACGCCAAGACCAATCACGTTTTAAAGTAAGCGTTAGCTCATAGTAACTATTCCACCCGTATGAAGTAAGCTAGTATTTATAAATGTGGTGTAGATGTCAAATCACTGCAAACACAACTAAAATTATCTCAGTTTGGTTTTAGTAATCTCGATACCTACTAAATTAGCCAGCAATGTCATGAGTTTTTTCAATCATTAATATTATTGTATCATGGCTTCACAATATAATATGACAGTATAAATGATTTCTGGAAAAATATTAATCTTTTTCTTTTGAGCTTGCCTCTCGAATTCCAAGAAATAGCTTGGCAGGAAAATCAATGTGCCTAATATGCTTCAAAGCTGATTTTCCGCTGACGTTCGTAATGTCGTGAGCAAAGTTTGTTTACGTCATTATTGACTCCCGGTATTATTTAGTTACTCCGTGCCCCTTATTATGGGGGAATCCATTCGTTAAAGAACTTTATTAATGACGTCACATACTGCATCATTAGGAGTATTGTTGTTAATTATTAATTTGTCCGTGCATACTGGTAAAATGTTTCACAATTGTGAATATAATACCTGACATCAATTTTATGATATAACAATGTCTGTCTGCGAAAAGTCTTGGAGTATTTTGGCCTCATTTCCAGGATGAGCAGTGGAAACCTATAAATTATTAGATTGGGAAATTAGAAGATGGAGAGGAAACATCTAAGAGGCCGCAGCCCCATGGTCAGATCAGATTCGCCATTGGCAATAGTGTGCACAACGCTCTCCCACAAAGCTCGCTTGTGATTGAAACAGATGGCGACAGATTGTGAAGAATAAAGTGATTTCCATGGAGTATCATAACCCTCAGCAGTGAGGATAACGGCGCGAGGAGGAGGGTAAATTTTATATTTTTTTGGATGAATACCTCCCACTTGGAATAAGTATTTATGCATATTAGTTTTTTTTTATTGCGATGGAATGTATAAGATATCCGGCTGAGTTTCTTGCCGGTTCTTATAAGTAAGCCGGTTGGCAAACAGACAGTAATTTTATCGATGTTCGTAAGTTCATAAATCATTATCATTTTCTTTCAAAAGTAGTTATAACATAGCCGGCGGGCATGAACGAAAGACTGATTTATGTGCACGAAGCGAAGAAAATGTTATGAAAGAGACAATGTACCTACTGGGATCCAATTTGGTGTCCCTTATATGTGTCAATACATAGATGAAATATTTTTATTGTCTTAATAAAATGCACTAAATGCTTGGCTGAGTTCCTTGTCGATTACAAACAGGCCAGTTTCCAAACCGGTAGGAATATTTTGATATTAATAAGTGCCTTACCAGGGCCCAAACTGAATAAATCATTTTGATTTTTACGTTTATGGGGAACTCTGCCCTTATCCGTATCCCTCGCCTGGAAAAAGCTGATGGTGGTTGGGACTAGTTGACCCTATTGTCATGTAATCTTGTATATATTGCTGTATGCTCTATACAGACAACAAAGTTAAGTGTCTGTTTGTAATTCCAAAATAACAGTTTTTCATTATTCAATGATTCATTATTCAATGATTCATGATCATTATCATATGAAAGGTATATGCGGTACTAACTGAAAGAAAAAAAAACATCAAATAGTTTCGCTGTCTGTCTGTTTATTCCGGGTAATCTCTGAAATGGCTGGACCTATTAAGTAAAACGTTAATTTGTTACAAGGAGTAACTTAGGCTACGTTTATTTAAAAAAACATTCAAGGTTCTGCGGGTATGAAATTAAATCTACGCGGGTGAAACTGCAGGGCACAGCTAGTCTTATCTATAGGGTCTAAGACATGAAGTATATGTCACACTGCATTTCTATAATAGTTGCTACTAAAAAATATAATTTTGAATTGGAATTAACCACAACATTGGTAATTACTTATTACATACAAAATGTAAGGGTTTAAGTTCATTCAATATTTGAAATCATGTTTACACTGTGATTGTAACTTCAAAGAGCCGTGGTGGCCTTGAGGTTTGAGCAGTCGCCTGCTACGCAAGCGACGCAAGTTTGAATCCCAGCGGGGCCTGTACCAATGAGTTTTTCTAAAAAACTTATGTACAGTGATTTCCACCACGTGCTTTACGGTGAAGGAAAACATCGTGAGGAAACCTGCATATTTCTGAGAAGTAATTCAATGACGTATGTAAAGTGTCTGAGACGGCGATGGACTCACCATCTGTCACGTTGGCACTTAATCATCTTCGGTGAAAAGTGGGTGTTGTGATTACAACACCTCTGCCTATCCCTTCGGGGCATACAGGCGTGAGCATATGTGCGTATGTAACTTCAAAATTATTTCAAAACTCCATCATATATAGCTATATGTTACAACGTGTGAATAGCTATACCAAACGTTCAATTCCTCGGATCGACCGCAATTTACCAAACTGTCAATTACACAGAGTAAATTGACCAACTGTACCGACTCAAAGCTATCGTGCCTTTGAATCGGGGGCGATCTCGATCACAAGATTGTATCTGAACTTCAAATCCAGCTGCTTATCCTGTGTATGTTTGTATTGAATTACTTATGAAAATTAAAAACTCGGTAAATTATTTAAACACTAGCATAGGTCACGCGGTTTCACCCTCGTAGTTCCCATTCCCGTGAGCGTACGGGAATAAAATATAGACTAAATTTGCTGATAATATCATCCAATGCTGAAGAATCATCGGCTAACATAGGCTATATTTTATTCCTCTCATGGGAACGAAAATTAACCGGGTGAAACTGCGTGACGTCCACAAATATAATGAAGGCAGAATCTATGATTAAGTGTATTATATATTTGTGTTGAATTTGTCTATTATATTCAAAGATTCGTAATAAATTTTGTCTATAAATGTAAAGTATGAAACACATCTAAAAATTGTCGAGCCGAAAACTTTGTTCCGGTGGTCGAGTATATTTATACCTATGTAATTTGGTGTTTGTTTCGTTAAATAAACATTCTCGCCAGTTACAAGCTTCTGTGGTACTGATTCAAAAGTTAGAGGTTAGAATTTCATTAAACTCTCACCAAACCTTTTACGTGAGACGTAATTTAATTAACCCTGATATATGTTTCTTGGAATACGTGAAACTTTCACCGGTGGTCAGATGTGAGAAGCAGTTAATACTTGGACATGCTGAAACTTCCAGGATGTTTTAAAACTTATATATGTAGTAAGAGCCGTGGTGGCCTCGGGGTTAGAGCAGTCGCCTGCTACGCAAGCGACGCAAGTTCGAATCCCAGCGGGGCCTGTACCAATAAGTTTTTCTAAAAAAAACTTATGTACAGTGATTTCACACCACGTGCTTTACGGTGAAGGAAAACATCGTGAGGAAACCTGCATATTTCTGAGAAGTAATTCAAAGACGTATGTATAGTGCCTGAGACGGCGATAGACTCACCATCGTTGCACTTAACGTTGGCACTTAATCAAATTCGGTGAAAAGTGGGTGTTGTGATAACAACACCTCTGCCTACCCCTTCGGGGAATACAGGCGTGAGCATATGTATATATGTAGTAAGTGAACTGAAAAACACGCATTTTTTCCGTTAATTGATATATGTTATTATTTTCTTAAAAATGCTCAGGAAAAATACGAACACGAGGCGGCTCTCGAACCCACGACCTTTGCAAGCCGTGTTGCCAACTGAGCCAACTGATCACCTGATTTTTATACGAAGCGACTGCATCTGATCTTCTACTTTAACGAGAAAAATCTGTGATCCAGGTTAAACAAGTTGTCAGACTGACTTGTAACGATTGCCAAAGATGATAAACCAGGACCGACGGCTTAACGTGCTCTTTGATGCACTGAGGGAACTCGGCCGGTCACCCATCCAATTACTGACTAGAGTTAGGGCTGCTTAACTTCGCTGATCAAATGATAAGCGCAATAGCAACTGTGCCACGAGCTCCTCCGAGTCCAACTACCAAATATAATATATATAATATGTTGCACTGAAAACTCACAGGTTAGAAATTGAAATATCATAGTACCTACTATTAACGCCTACATAGTAACGGGTATGAAAGAATGTACAGTAGATTGAAACATATTGTTCGTTCTAATCTCCAAAACGTCGGAACCGATTTGGACGGGACTGTCACTGACAGGTAGCTGATGTTACTAGCTCTAACACAGATTATAAGGACATATTAAAATTTTGAGGACTAATGAATGGTAAGTGAGGAATGAAATTACCTATTGAATTTAGTCTATACAGTGTGGGTGAATCCACGAATTATTGAGCTTAAATAAAGTTATTGAGAGTTTAAATGTGATTTAGATGCAAAACTCGTGGATAGAACGGTTATGGTATGGTTGTCATACTTTATTTGTTTTATAAAATATTTTGTTTCAGAATCCGAGCAATAAATCTTTAAGATCCTTCGTACATTTCCATAAGAATATAGTACCGATATATTTTCGAAGCAAGTTTGAAAAATCGTTGTTATTGCTATTGGCAGGTTTTGCAAAGGTTCTTGTTAGGTCACGCTTGTTAAGCATTAGAAATACGGGCGAGGTCACGTGGGTCCTTGAGTTCCAGTGCTGGTTCGCAGAATGCTCGGGGATTTTTGGCAATATTTTCAAGTTGATAGGTAAAGCCAGCCCATATCTTCTTTCTTGACTGGCTAAAATACCGCAGTGCATAGCAAATGTAGCCCCAATTGGGACGAGTGGATGAGAATGTTAAAAATGTATTTTCATAATGATATGGAGCAAACGTGATAGATGGCGAGTCCATCGCCGTTTCAGACACTAATCTATGCCGACTCTCACTGTTTTTTATTAGACTAAATATTCTATTTTTCCTAAATACATATTACTGTAATTCTCGTGGTGTTACATAACCACACTTTAAGTTTTAAGAAAAACTTTTTTTTTCTAGACTAGTAGGTCTTTGAACATGCCTCGCATAACACGAGACTTCTTAAGCTACCACGGCACTTCATATGTTTGACTAATTGATAATATTATAATATATCACAAGCATATATATAAAAACGCCGTGATGGCCTCGGGAATTGAGCAGTCGCCTGCTACGCAAGAAAAGCAAGTTCGAATCCCAGCGGGGCCTGTACTAATGAATTTTTCTAAAAACTTATCTGCATTTATTTCACACCACGTGCTTTACGGTGAATGAAAACATTGTGAGGAAACGTACGTAATTCAAAGACGTATGTACAGTGCCTGAGAAGGCGATGGACTCACTCTCCGTCACGTTGGCGCTTAATCATATTGGGGTAAATGTGCTTACCCCTTCCGGGGTCCTTCTGGTATGGCGTGAGCATTTTTTTTTACATACAATCTGATTAAATCAAACAAGAATAAATACAGATCTGATTGGATCTAAAATTGTATTCCTTCACTCTGGGCAGCATAAGATAGGTTTTATCCAGGCCAATCAAATTATTGTGGCGGAAATATAAAAATGATTTCATTGAGTGTTTGCGGGTAAAGGAAGGATATTTTTACGGAAAATATGAAATATTGTATTCATAAGTATGTCAAAGGAACTTGAAATATGTGGATCATTAAATTCACTAGACCAAGGGTTTATTTCGCCGTTGCTGTAATGATGTCTGTATTTTGTTTACTTTTAAAGTTTATCAATGTTTGTTTAGTATACTGTTATTCTTTATATACAGATTTTTTAAATTTTTCATGACCTTCAATGATTAAGATTGATAAACTACTAGCTGTGCCCCGCGTGTTCACTCGCGTAAATTTATTTTCATGGGCTTTCTGAGGCGAACACTAATTATTTTTTGAAATAAATATATTCTTAGTTACTTGTAACATCAGCTATCTGCCCGTGAAAATCCCGCTAAAATTGATTGAACCGTTTCAGATATTAGCTGGAACAAATAGACAGAGATTTTCTTTTACCTAGTTTTTTTATGTAAGTACCGTATAAACATTATATGCATTACTAAATGCATATAGCATTTAGTTAAAAGCTGGTATTTTTTTAATTACAAACAGACCCTTAAATTGTATTTATGTGTATATATTTATATTGATTGAGCATTGTCTTCACGTATTTTTGTCGCTTGCGTTGCAGGGGACTTCTCACCACCACTACTCAGCCACTTGGTCAACACGTCTTTTACCGTCTCATTTGCAGGTAAAGTAAGTCGCTATGACACCTTAGTTTATCCCTTTGAAAACCCTTATTAATAGGTTTGGAAATAAAGATCAATTTGCATTGAACAAAATATCCTACCAAATGCTACTTGCAGATTCACTTGAATACAATGAAATTCAGCACAGTAACACCATGGAACCTACTTCCAGTAATTGTCCGGTGCAACGGCGAAATTTACTGTATCGCAGTCTTAAGGCAGTGGCATACTTATGACAAACTAACTGTGGCCTGCGGTTTCACACGCGTAGACTTTTCGCGGAACCCTTATGTTAATATTAAGGGCCGTGGTAACCTTGGGGTTTGACCCATTCATTGGTACAGCGGGGCCTGTACCAATGAGTTTTTCTAAAAACTTATGTGCAGTGATTTCACACCACGTGCTTTACGGTGAAGGAAAACATCGTGAGGAAACCTGCATATTTCTGAGAAGTAATACAAAGACGTATGTTTAGTGCCTGAGACGGCGATAGACTCACCCTCTGTTACGTTGGCACGTAATCATATTCAGTGAAATGTGGGTGTTGTTGTTACAACACCTCAGCTCTCTCACACCCGTACACCCCCTCGGAGACTTATGGGATGGCGTGAGCATATATTTTTTTATTATTGTAATATTAGCTATCTGCCAGTGAGAATCCCGTTAAAATCGGTCCAGCCGATCGAGAGCATAGCTGTTGTATGTGCACACATTCCTCCAATTAGTATGTTTAAGTCCCTTAATATATATTTTTTATTATATTCGTAAAATTGTGTGGTTGTAACGCGGAAAAGCTTGATAGTGTGTCGGGCCCTTAACACAGCCTTACTGAAATAATTTCACGTGCGTCCCGGAAGGATGTAGTCGGATACGAGCGGACCTGAAAGATTAACTTGATGTCGTTACATTTTTGCAACAACATTTGCGAAACAATTTCAAAGTGGTCAGTGCAGTATTTCCCTGTTCTATCTAGTTCACTGCTGACGTGGCTAGTTACTTGTTTTATATCTTCAGGATAGTTGTGAATATTACTTAGACTCTACACTTTATCAAACACTTGTTAATGAAAATTAATCAATAATTTTTTTCACCCTTATCTATATATTTATATCTATACAGATAAATAAAATAAAAGTGTCTGTTTGTTCTTCCAAAATAACAGCTTTTGACTAAATGTATATGAAAGTATACACGGCACTGACATTGAAAAACCAATTTAATTTTTTTTCTCTATGTGTCTGTCTGTTTGTTCCGTGTTATCTCTGAAAGGGCTGGACCGAGAGCCGTGGTGGCTTCGGGGTTTGAGCAGTCGCCTGCTACGCAAGCGACGCAAGTTCGAACCCCAGCGGGGCCTGTAACAATGACTTTTTCTAAAAAACTTATGTACAGTGATATCACACCACGTGCTTTACGGTGAAGGAAAACATCGTGAGGAAACCTGCATATGTCTGAGAAGTAATTCAAAGACGTATGTATAGTGCCTGAGACGGCGATAGACTTACCATCTGTCACGTTGGCACTTAATCAAATTCGGTGAAAAGTGGGTGTTGTGATTATAACACCTCTGCCTACGCCTTCGGGGAATACAGGCGTGAGCATGTGTATGTATGTATGTATGTAAAAAATCCACTCATGAAATTAGGTCAAGGCGGGTGAAACAGTTGTTAGTTATTAATATTTCTTTATTACCTTACATTATATTATGTTAATTAAGTTAATAATTAGTAGTTATAATATGGAAATACACTAAATTGATACTAAGCTGAAATTTACTAAAGAATTAGTAAAATGTTTAATTTATTTATTTTTATTTATTTAGAGCCCGATGTGTCCCACTGCTGAGCAAAGGCCTCCCTTCCCTCTTTCCAACACTTCCGATCCAGGGCTATCTCCGGCCAGTTTTTGTGGTAAGCGGCGAGTTCGTCCTGCCACCTTTTTCTCGGCCTGCCACGTCTGCGCGTCGCATTCGGTCAAAATGTTTAATTATATACAAATTTAGCTAATACTCCTAAAACATTGTAAACATTAGTAAGTAGTTAGTAGGAAATAAAGAGGCATTTTTATTTTTATTTAATTTTATGATTACTTTACATATGTATATGGTATCTTATTAATATAAAGGGCTTTCCTTTAAATTTTCTACTGACTTATCACGCCAGCGCAGCGCCCGCGTATAATCCAATTTGGGAGATCTTTTCTTTAGACTTCAATTATTTGAGGCGAACTAAGAAGTATACCTAGGTAGACTGTTAGATCACCCAATAGCCAGGGTCTAAGAATATGGCTATGGTATCCCCTGCCTGTCGTAAGAGGCGACTAAAAGGGGGCTGGTGGTCGGGGTGGGAGCTTTGACCACCGGCGCGGGCCCGGGAAGGTGGCAGCGCGATGTGGGTCGCGCTGCCTTGCACAGCGAGGTCTCCAGGGGCGGCGTCACAGCTGCCCCGGGGATGTGCCCCGGCAAAGTGTGGGGGGACACCGGTGCGTTCTATCAGAGTACCCGGAGACCCCCCTAAGCACTGAGGACGGACACCGGGGGGGTTTTAGTGAGGTAAAAATCCCACATACCCCGATCTGCCTCTCCCAGGGCGGTCGGGGACCTTTTGAAGGTTTCCCCCTCGTCAACAAAAAAAAAAAAAGGTAGACTGTTAGATAGGCATAGTTTCACCAGTCTTTGCTAATCTTGCTAGCATATCTAAAGTATTTTTTCAAGTCCGACTAGAAGTTCCAGAGAACATCGCTTTTAAACAAATTACTAATAATCAAACAATCGAACTTCAAATTGATGCAAAAAAAAAAATATTTTTCCTCTACCTGGCTATTCCGGCTAATCTCCGAAGCCGCTGGACCGAGTTGAACGGGACTTTCACTGGCAGATAGCTAATAATAGAAGGGGTGTAATGGGCTACTTATACTTTTATTAAAAAAAACATAGGGGTTCATTATGCTTAAAATTAACTCTACGCGGGCACAGCTAGTAATATAATAGAACAGATGTTGGGCATTTCCTTTGTAACCAAAGCAGTTTTGCGGTTGTCCTTTTAACGAGTCTCGAATATTTTTGGCAAGAGAACCATATTATGTAGATATTATGCAGATGCTTCAAAGTGCCACTGTGTCTACCCATAACACCCTTTGTCTTAAACCATTATGACCCGTTGTGAAGCGCAATGCTAAATCCAAATAGCTTTAATTCACAATTCCAGAAAAGGCTTTTAACAAAATAACTAGCTGCTTCATACGCTAATGTCTTGTTTTTGTCAGAAATATGTAAATAGTGGTCTATTATTAATGATTTTGTGGAATATTCTGTAGTAAAAAGCCTCTAAAGTGTTTTAGCTTAAAGATCCTAAGAGTTCTTGCTTGTACTGGTTTTTTATATCAGTTAAGCTATACAAATAAATAAGCGGAACGTCACGGCACGTCATCCCAGAAGGATAAGTGCCAATGTGACAGAAGGTGAGTCCATCGCCGTCTTAGGCACTATGCATATGTCCTTTCTTCTCAGACATATGCAGTTTTCCTTCACCGTAAAGCACGTGGTGTGAAATCACTGCACAGAATTCATTAGAAAAACTCATTCGTGCTGGCCCCGCTGGGATTCGAACTTGCGTCATTTGCGTAGCAGGCGACTGGTCAAACCCCAAGGCCACTACGACTCTTCATAAATATACTCTACATATAAATATAAGTGAGTATTAAGCCAAATAGCTACTTTTTTACAAAACCATTTTTAATTGTAGTCGGTCTATCCGTTTGTTCAGGCTAATCTCACAAATAGCTGAACTAATTTTCGGAGACTTTAACAGGCAAATAGCTAATATTGTAAGGATTAGGCTTAGTTTATAGAAGAAAATAATTTGGATTCCAGTCAAAAAGAAATCTATGATATCGAGTTTACGTGAGTAAAGCTAGCTCTAAAAGTAACTGGGCACATCTCGTTTAAAATAACAGTATCAAATGGCAGACACAATGTGACAAACGTTTGATCAAATGTATCACGACACGAACCCATCTGTATATTATTATGAATGTCATTTCAGAAATAAATCGCAGAATGTATAGTCGGGTTTCGTTTTACTTCCAAGTTATTTGAAACTGGCTGCAGCCTGTCTCAATATTATTACGTGTATTGGATTTTATTTTATATTTTAGATCTTCAATCTCATATTTTTAAATCGTCAAATGTATTTTAAAACACGACAATGATTGTATTGTATTTTGCCATTTGCGTTTTATTTGATTACGAAGTCAATCAAGATATACACTACTAAAGGAGTTCCGAAAATCGATATTCCCTAGTGGGATTATATACCAGTCGCATATTTTACCACTTTTTCTGAGGGGATTCTTAACCATAATTTCCCTCTATATTTATTATTTAATAGCTTATTATCTCGACGAGTTCTACCCACTCGTGAAATTTACCTGATAGTTCGATAAGATAGATATTAATAACTCTTTTAATGGTTGATTAATATGTGTGTTACATTCGCTTCTCTTAAAAATCTCTGGATTTATAGTATATACAGATACCAATTATGCGAGAGAATAGAAAACTTCTCAAGAAAATAAGCTATTCAATAATAACAATAGATGGAAATTATGCGAATCCCCCTAGAAAAAACCGTTATCTAGAAAAAAAATTGTGGTTAAATATGAGAGATATTTAATTCCATTAGGAAATAACAATTTTCGGATGCACGTGGTGTGAAATCACTGCACATAAGTTTTCATTGCCTCTCAAAAAGACTAGAGCGTATAATATTACGAATCGTCAAACAAAAGTGGAATTAAATTCACGTAAGAAAGGCTCTCCCGAAAGCCGATTTTAATGACAAGTAATTTCTGTCGGGCCGGCGGCGGCGGCGGAGACTTTAAGCCCCACTTTTTGTATAGTGTGTTATTATACGTCGTATTAAGGGTGGTTAGAAATACATACATTTATTTTTGGTGTATTTCTTTAGACGACTAGTTTATAAATTATATAATTATATAATCTACATCTACTATTATAAAAAGGAGAGATTTGTATTTTTGTGTGGATGTCTGTAATGAATAAACTGTACTGTAAGTGTGGCGATTTCAAAATTCTTTAACCATTAGAAAGCTACATCACCAGTCACGGTTAACATAGGCTTTATTTATCCCCGCACTCCCACGGGAACGGGAACTATGCGGGTGAAATCGCGTGACGTCCGTTAGTATTATTATAAAGAGGAAATATATGTATGTATGTTTGTAACGGATTGACTCAAAAAGTACTGAACCGATTATGAAAATTCTTTCACAAATAACAATTTTCGGAATGTACAGTACACACTCTGCTGGAGACTAATGAATGTGCTCCCTTATAAAAAAGGCTGAGGAATAACTGCTTATAGGTCTTCAATTGAGAAAAGATGTTTACAATGAGGCAAAAGCTCATAATCCTAAAGTATACAACCCCCATGCTACCTCTTACCATCCCGAATGTTTTGTTGCTATATCTATACAGATAAATAAAATTTAAGTGTCTGTTTATAACTCCAAAATTATAATACGATATTGATATTGAATAATATATTTTAAAAAATCTTTGTCCGTCTGTTTGTTCCGGCTAAACTCTGAAACGGCTGGACCGATTGTAACGTTACTTTCACTGGCAGATAGTTAATATTACAAGCAGTTACTTAGGCCACGTTCACTATGAAAAAATATGAGGGTTTTACGGGTCACCCATGAAATGTTTCTTGCCGGGTTCTTCTCAACAAAAGCAACCTTCCGAACCCGGTGGTAACATTTATAATCCTGTATAATGTATTTTCGTGTCCTTCTGACGATTTGAAAGTACTTTGTAAGAAGTCTAATTAAATAAAGATATTTTGAATTTGAATGAACTCTACGCGCGTAAAAGCGCCGGGTACAGAGTATTCATTAAATGTACGTTTTACAATAACATGATTCTGAAACATAATATAATGCAATGTTACATTTAACCGTTCTGTATTATTATAATATATGATATGACTGTAATAAATGTGCTCGTATTTATTTTGCTCTAATTGCATACGTACATACATATGCTCACGCTTGTATCCCATGGGGGTAGGCAGAGACCACCATATACCACGTATTAGGATTCTTACATACGAGTTTCTTGCCGGTTCTTCTCAGAAGGCTAGTTTCCGAACCTGTGGTAAACTCTTCGATATTCATAAGTGCCTATGGCCTAAACTGAATAAATCATTTTCATTTTTAACTTCATCCACATTCATGCATCTCTTCATACACTTCCTTCGGTTATGAGTGCTCTGAATTGCATACGTGTCGTTAATTATAGTAGTAGCGTGCAACAAGAAGTAAGTACTTACCGATTTTTTAGGGAAAATACAATAATTATTTCAGCAAAACCTGGTTATAGCACAGTAGGTCTAAAAAGGCCATTTTGGGAGACTCATAATGTGCCCGAATAAGATTGCTGGTCATCTTAAGCTACGCATTTAGTTATAAGTAGATGTACTAGATTTTTTGTTATGTTAATTTTTATCGAAATTTGTGCATTGGAACATTGTCCATGAGCTTATGTTTCTTAAATTATTATTTATTCATATTATGTGGACCATTTTAGGAATCTTCATAGGAAATTGTGGAATAGGTGAATTACGAAATATTAGTCATTCGTTAATCATAATATGAATTGTACCTAAGTGAACATTTTGTCATTTCGATGATGAATCATATTCGGATAACATTATGATTCTTCCAAACTGGCCTTTATAGACCTACTGAGCTTGATGTTATGAATGTTATAGCATATTTAAAATACCTTAACATACACAAAATGATGCGTATTCTGGGGGAATTGTGGTGAAAAATGTTAAAGTAACTGTACTTTCCAATATTGTCGCATTCGCGAGGATTTTATATTTTTTAGAGGTCGATAATTTACATATCTAATAACCCCTTTGACGTTTAGTGATGCTGAACAAGTAAGCATTAATAACAAACTATATTCAGCTTACCATAACATTTTTATGCCTATCATACAAAAACGAAGATTTTTGGCAGCATCTCAAAAACTCCTTTATGATAAACTAGCAGACGTCACGCGGCTTCACCCGCGTATTTCCCGTTCCCGTGGGAGGACGGTGATAAAATATAGCAATTATTAATCAGTGATAATGTAACATTCCAATTGTGAAAGAATTTTCATAATCGGTTCAGTACTTTTTGAGTCAATCCGTTACAAACATACATACATATCTTTCCTCTTTATAATAATACTAACGGACGTCACGCGATTTCACCCGCGTAGTTCCCGTTCCCGTGGGAGTGCGGGGATAAATAAAGCCTATGTTAACCGTGACTGGTGATGTAGCTTTCTAATGGTTAAAGAATTTTGAAATCGCCACACTTACAGTACAGTTTATTCATTACAGACATCCACACAAAAATACAAATCTCTCCTTTTTATAATAGTAGATGTAGATTATATAATTATATAATTTATAAACTAGTCGTCTAAAGAAATACAAAATACAAAAATAAATGTATGTATTTCTAACCACCCTTAATACGACGTATAATAACACACTATACAAAAAGTGGGGCTTAAAGTCTCCGCCGCCGCCGCCGGCCCGACAGAAATTACTTGTCATTAAAATCGGCTTTCGGGAGAGCCTTTCTTACGTGAATTTAATTCCACTTTTGTTTGACGATTCGTAATATTATACGCTCTAGTCTTTTTGAGAGGCAATGAAAACTTATGTGCAGTGATTTCACACCACGTGCATTACGGTGACGGAAAACATCGTGAGGAAACCTGCATATGTCTCAACGCATGTATAGTACCTTTTTCGGCGTGGACTCACCATCTGTTGGCACTTTATCATCTTCGGTGAAAAGTGGGTGTTGTTATTACAACACCTCTGCCTACCCGGGAATACAGACGTGAGCATATGTCTGTGTAACCTGTTTTTATGAGAGGTAGGGCATAGTGGGATCTCCTTTTCGAAATTCGGAGGAAGCCGACTGTATCTCGCGACTCATGTAAGATCGCAGTCAAATAATGCTATAATGAAGTAGTGATGTACTTTCTGTTTGTAATTCCAAAATACCAGCTTATCAAATGCATATGAAAGTAAGACTATATGCGTAACCGAATTAAAAAAAAATGTTTTTTAAATTTTTTCTCTATCTGTCCTTCTGTTTGTTAAAAACATATTAGCGTTAACATTACAAAAAGCATTAACTTTGCGCGGGTAAAACAGCGGGGCGCAGTTAGTTCATTTAAAGGCAAGTAACTCGCGAATGACGCCCTTCGTATTGCAAACGCTCGCAGACTGCAAAACCCGCATACTACTAAGCACGCTTCTTTAAATTTCCCAAAACTGTATAGAATAAAACTGATATAATGTGACTCCACATCATTAGTGTCCTGACTCACACATAAAGTTATGACATTTATCTAGACTTCTGTAATGGCGGTCACCGACTAAGTATGAAATGTGACGGCGTTTTTTTGAACATTACACGTTGTTTGGTTCTCTTATACGAGTCATTATTATCTGTGTTTGTATTATTGATGAGAATTTCTTCATTTCATATAATAATAGGGTATCCATTGTTCAATGTAAGAAATATTTATTATGGACAAATTATTAATTAAAGAGGAGCTCATGGCACAGTTGCTATCATTTGATCGGCAACCCTCACCCAAGCTAGTACTTGGATGGGTGACCGCCCGAGTTACCTCCGTGCCTCAGAGAGCACGTAAAGCCGTCGGTCCGGGTTGCCATTTTAACATTTAACAAGAGAGTCTGACAACTGGCTTAACCCAGATTACCGATTTCCTCGTAGTACAGGTTGATTAGGTGATCAGCCACATCGGGTTGAATCAAGTGCCGACCCCAACAATGTATGGGATAAAGCCCGGGAGATGATGACTATTAATTTAATTCTATTTTCTCTTTCCGTGATGATTATTAGATGTATTGAGCTAAAGAAGCAATTAGAGAATGGTGATTAATTCGAATTGTAATGTATGATATGTTTACATTTAATCATATTTTGGATAGCATATATATTAACTAGCTCTGCCCCGAAGTTACACCCACGTTGGGATTATTTCGCGGAGCCTTTGAAACAAATGAACTCTCAGTTACAATACAGTGCAGTGTTTATTTGTAACTCCAAATTAACAGCTTTGCACTAATTGCATATGAAATATATACGGTACTCATATAAAGAAACCGTTTTTTTCTTCGTCTGTCTTTTCCGGTTAATCATACGTCTTGACCGATTTAAACGAGACTCACTAGCAAATTTAACAAAGACTAAATGAGGCTACTTTGGCTGTTTTTTAAAAACATGGTTCCACGGGACGCCCATGAAATTAAGTCCAAGCGGTTGATACCGCAGGGCACAGTGTATGAAGAGATGCATGAATGTGGATGAAACTAAAGAAGTATGTAAGGATTGTAGCATGTGGCAAACGGTGGTCTCTGCCTACCGCCATGGGATACAGGCGTGAGCATATGTATGTATGTACGAGTTAAATTCAACATAAAGTCATCCTTCACGCAGAAAACAAGACTTCACTGCCCTAATTGTCCTTAGACACGAAATCAATGTATAGTGATCATACCTTCAAGTGTTTCACCATTTCAGAATCGTCATTAAACTTTTCTTTAAAAAGTAAGTAATCCCTTCCTAACCCTAATCACAAAGTGAGTCCAAATCGCCGTCATTTCCTGAACAAGGGGAGTTACATAAAATCTTTATCCCATAATCTGCGGGTCTCTGGCTAATTTCAAATCCGACGGGACAATACGATAAAGCGTTTAAAATTATGTAAGCTCTGTTACAAGGACCGTAAGATACTGGTTTAAGCTCGTTTTATACATATAAATATTTTACAAATAAGACATTTCTTTACAATATCATACACCAGTTATTATATATCGCTAACGATAATCGAGATCGTTTTAAACTTTGGTTCAATCGATTGGTTAATTGAACCATATCAAATAAGTATTTAGGTAACTCAACCTACTCAAAAGTCCTTTTTAAATGCCTAGTTGACATCTCTGGTGACCGTCGAGCTGTCACCTCTGTCACCACCTGTCTACCTCGGTCAGAGTATTATTTATCGATCCAGCGAGGTAACGCAGCCAGCTTACTGGACACCATTCCCGCAGACACTAACCAACATTCTGTGTTCTGTTTATAATTTTTATTTTCTCTTAGTTATATGGTACTAGATTTAAGTTAATAATCTAATATATAAAATTTCTATGTCACAATGTTAGTTACCGTACTCCTCCGAAACGGCTGGACCGATTTGTATGAAATTTGTGTGCAGATCGGGTAGGTCTGAGAATCGGCCAACATCTATTTTTCATACCCCTAAATGATAAGGGTGACCACCCCAAAAAAAATATATGGCAATACAACGTTTGCCGGGCACAGCTAGTTATGTATAAAAGGATGACTCAACCTCTTGTCGGCCATTTATCAAGAACTAGCGGACGTCACGCGGTTTCTCCCGCGTAGTTCCCGTTCCCGTGGGAGTACGGGTTAAAATATAGCTTATGTTACCCGCTGATGATGTAGCTATCCATGGTCGAAAGAATTTTCAAGATCGGTCCCGTACTTTTTGAGCCAATTCATTACAAACGTACTTACACACAAATATTTATAATATTAGTATAGAAGTATAGATCGAAATTTTGTGTATCCGACATTCTCAGTATCCAAAAATGTATATCTGATATTAAAAATTAATATATATCCGAAATTTTAAAAATCCGAACTGAGAATGTTATGTATTTATAAATGTTCGTAAACAAAAAGAGGATATATTTATCCTTTTTTCGTAAAATCCCCAAAGTGTACCCTGTTAATAAAATTCTCACCATCGATCAGTCCTTTTGGGAGGCCCAAAAGGGGTAGGTAGGGGTAGGTAAACGAACTTAAATTCACATTTATATGGAATTTAACACTGAATGGTACAATTTACATTCCGCATGCAGAGCAGAGTTCATTACCTCGTGAAAAGTTAATGCATATTTTGTAAGTTCAAAAAAGCTTTTAGTGTATGTGCTTTGAATTCGTTGCATTTTTGAAATTGAAAAGGGCTATTCAATCTTTATTTTTAACCGACTTCAATAAAAGGAGGCTACTCAATTCAAGCGTTTATATTCGCTTTATGTGTGATTGCGGATATGTTCGTCGTTTATGAACCGATTACGATAATGCTTTTTTGTTGGAAAGGAAATATGGGTATATGAGCCATATTGTACATGAGCCTATGTTTCTTGAATTATTTATTTTGTATTGTTAAAATTGTATAATATTTTTGAAAAGAGTAATTACTGAGTTTCTTGCCAGGTTCTTCTCAGTAAAAGCAACCTTCCGAACCTGGCGGTAGCATGTATAATCCTGTTTAATTATGTCATTCTGACGATTTGAAAGTACTTTGTAAAAATTCTAATCGAATAAAGATATTTTTGTCTTTGACTTTGACTATGATGATGGTATCCTAAAGAAATATAGCGGAACTTTCGAAAATCTTAGTGGCGACTAGTGCGTCAATGTTTTCATAAAGTCTTTAAAAGCTACTAGTCTATTGAAGGAAGGTAACAAACTTCAAAAGAAAGTAATTTATTTCGCATTATTTTTTCTTTTTGTCTTTCGATGGCGGTTTCCTTTTTATTTATAAAAATGTTTTTATTGTTGCTTTACATTAATTATATAAAAGAAAATAAGTTTAAGGTTTCTTTTTGAAGTCCTTATCGACCGGGCGGTCCGTAGGTTAGTGAAAGTGGGGAAGGCAGACAATGTGGTTCGTGCTACCAATGTATATACTAAAGGTTTCAGGGGCGTCCAAGGAAGAACTGCTATGACCGAATTAATTGTATTTTTCAGAAAGGTCTGATTCGGAGCAATCTTAACCGAAGAAAGTGTATGAAGAGATACAACAGTGCGGATGAAGTGAAAGATGTATGTAAGGATCGTAGCATGTGACAAAGGGTGGTTTCTGCTTACCCCAATGGGATGCAGGCGCGAGCGTATGTATGTATGTTTCAAGGGCGTCGCTATTCCCGAAGCGTGCTCAGGCACAGTGTTGGAGAAAGCTGGGGCTTTCTCTAGAGTCCCTGTAGCTTTAATTAAATTTCATAGCCTAGCTGTTTACTAAGGCAGTCTGTACCTAGTGTATGTATTTCACTCTTGAAAAAAGTATGTCAGACTTTGTTACACCACAAACAGTGAGAGCATAAAACAGTGTTCGTGAGAAAAATAAGTAAATATTATTTATCTTTAAAGTTACCTGCTAGAACTAGTCTAGAACTAGTCTACAGTAAACTTCGATGCTTACAGAAGTAATTTATAGTTAAACTTGGTATTAGCACTGAAATATTAATAGAGATGAAATATGAACGGATAGTTGCATCTCGAGCCGAGATACTAGAGAGATCTTATCGTAGAAATAGCGAGATACACTCCTCAATTTTGCCATATATATTTTGCCTTAAATTCTCACAAATAGGCACTAAAAATGTTGGCACATTGTCAGCATGGATGATTCCTATGTTCCAATTACATAAGACGAACTTCTACCTTATATTAGAGGAGCTCGTGGCACAGTTGCTATTGCGCATATCATTCGATCAGCGAAGTTAAGCAACCCTTACCCTAGCCATTAATTGGATGTGTGACCGCCCGAGTTCCTTCCGTGCCTCGGAGAGCACGTTAAGCCGTCGGTCCCGGTTGCCAATTCAACATCTTTGGAAGTCGTTACAGGTCAGTCGGAGGCCTAAAATAGTCTGACAACTGGTTTAACCCAGATCACAGATTTTCCTCGTTAAAGGGGTTGCGATGGTCAGATGGCAGTCGCTTCGCATAAAAATCAGGTGATCAGCCACATCGGGTTGAATCAAGTGCCGACCCCAATAGTGTATGGGATAAGGCCAAGGAGATGATGATGAACTTCTACCTTATATTACTCAGATTCTTCTTATCGTATAGATAGTAAATCACTTTCAAAACGAAAAATACTGGTATTTAAACCAACAGTGTATTTAATTACTGACGAAACTATACACGTGACAAAAGATTACATTATCAGAGGGCCAACTATGATCGTTTTAGCAGCGCGTATTAAGAACTTCTTAGCTTTGACGGATGATGGTAGACGCCCAGTTGTAAGTTATATATCTCTTTCAAACATTACGGGATCTTCCGTTCGAAATTCAGAGCAGGTTTTGTTTCTATCTTTTTTAGTGTAAAAACAACAGGTATTACTTTTCAAGTGCTACCGACACGCGTATCAAATCCAGCCAGGCTGTTGCTAAAATACCACCTTATACTAAATTGATGGGATATAAGCCATGATAATACCCGACCGTCTCGAGCAATAATTCCCTCTGTATAAGTGACCACAGCCGAAGTACAATCGCATCAAAATTTCATGAGAGCAAACGTGAGTCCATTATGGCTCCGGTGAGCGGCCAGTCAAAATTCATACAATATTCATACCTCCGGGACCCTTTACACTTTACAGGTGATACATTGCTGGCCGGAACTTTACTGCGCGACTGTCTCGATAGTTCGCTGCGAACACTTTTGTATTAACTTTGGAGAATAAACATTTCCTTTGTATCCTTTATAAACGCGAAGGTTATTTACTCTCTATTTGGGTTGTTTGTTACAATTTTACGATTAAGCGGTTAAGTTAATTATTATGAAACTTGAAGTCTGTGAAAGAACATAAACAATTCTGTGATCAAAATAAACATGCAGGTGAAATGAATCACTAGCTTCTGCTAACCTTTATCAATACATCAATCCAGATGAATAAAATTGCATTGTCTGTTTGTAATTGCAAATTAACAGCATTTCTCTGAATGCATGTGAAAGTATATACGGTTCTTATAGTAAAAAAAAAACAATTATTTATTTTTTATTTTGTATATGTCTTGTTTGTTCCGACTAATCTCTAACACTCACTAACTGATATTTGAAGGAGTAACTAAGGATAAATATATAAAAAATGGATATTACGATATAAAGACACCTATGAAAGTAAGTCTATGCGGGTGAAGCCGTGGGGCATAGCTAGTCTATAATAATTATTATGAACAGGCAAAACGTACGACTGTTTGTAGGAACTAAGCTTCACATCTACCCATCTGATTCCAAAAAATCTTTCACTATCATTTAGAATTGACATTCAGGGCCGTCATAGGCTAAAATAATTTATTTATGTAATAGGTTTACTAACAGGTGTCATATCTTTACATGTTTATGTGATACATTTGGTTTATAATTATCTTAATACACAGCTAATTATAAGTATCATCATGAATATAATTCTATACAATAACATTACTGTTTACAAATCTACATCGAGGAAATACTGGATTATGGCTGTTTTAACACATTCACTGCTAACATTTCAACTTCTTCGTAAATTCTCGAACAGTTGGACGCACATACGCGTCGTTAGCAGTGAACGCGTTAATTATTATTTCTAAGTACCTAGGCATCCCAAAACTATTATAGTAGCGGTAGCTATGAAAATGGTGCTCAAATATGTTACTTTACTTTTAAGAGAAGGCGTTCATTCTTTTTCCAATATTATATTTCCAACTGTAAAATAAAGATATTATAAGCTCCAATTTCAAGGGGTCTTTAGTAATGAGCATTCGTGAAGACTTACGAGTATGTACTTAATTGGACTAATTGAATCGATAAGTCCTCTAGAAAATTATAACACCCATTTAATTGTGTAAGCTTTGTATAGTCGCTTCTGTGACTATTAAATCGTGAATCATGTTTCGGTACATGAATATTACGCAGTTCTGACGTGGTGTGTGTTTGTCAGTCAATTTCCTCTGCCTACCCTATGATGAACATTCGTACAAGAAGTAAGCAGAGGTGTGCTTATAGTAGGCACACCCTTATTTCTTCTCATACTACCAAGACTAATGCCATTACAGAGCACAATTCCAACATCCGAGATGTGCTGGGATATTACAGATGAAAACCCAATGACAAAGTCTCTACCAGGAGATCAAACCTCATTTGGACCTCGTTTTCCATGTGACTTGCGATCAGTACATCAACGAGACAGTCAAATAAAAGATCAACACATGTATATAGTACATCAAGTAAATACAGCGTTCATAAATTATGAATTGAATAATAGTCATAAGAGCCATTTGCCCTCATAAGCCAATTTGCTAAGGAACAGAACCGGCACTTAACAAATACATAAATATGAGAGGTTCTTGTTTTTCCAAATATTCTTTGATCCTGGTATATTCCGTATTAATCAAACATGGGACAGCAATACTGCCTGAAAGTAGTTCCATAGGAAAGAAAGGGCACAGAAGGGCGGCTAATATTGATCGAGAATGAAATCCATGTACGAAATATATAGACTGATTTCATGGGTGGCCCGCCAAACCCTATTGTTTTGTCTTAAATAGAAATAGCCTAAGTTACTTCTTGTAACATTAGCTATCTGCCAGTGATAGTCCCGTTCAAATCAGTCCAGCCGTTTCGGATATTAGCTGGTACTAACAGACAGACTGTCAGAGAAAAAAAATAAATTTTGTTTTGTAATGCCAGTACCGTATATTCTTTCATATGTATTTAGTGAATAGCTGTAATTTTGGAATTACAGACAGAGAATTAAATTTTATTTATCTCTATAGAGCATATATTATAGACTACGAAGGTAACTTTCACTAGGTAAGATTTTTGTATATTCTTAGAATAAGTATTTAATTTTTTTTAAATATCATTCAAGCTGCATAATTACATAAAGAATGACAACGCAGTTCACACTCACACAAAGACGCAAATGCTAGCTAAAATAATACGAGGTGATAACCAAAATGAATAGTACAGAAAACGAAATACTTTCATGCAATTCTATCGTAACTAGAAATAAATAAGAGCAGGGCGGGGGGCAGTAGTAACTTAGTAATTTTAGACGACGATCTTCGTAAATATAAATAATGTTTGAGTACTGACCTTGTGTAAGTTTTTATTCTGAGGTAGTTAGTTCAGTTTATGTCTGTGCACGTATGCTTCTATACATGTGTGTGTGCACGTGTTTTATTGGGTAACATAAAAATGTCATGATTTGGCCTGTTTACCAGTATTACCAGAGATAAGGTGTTTACCCCGAAGAACAGTAGAAACCCCAAATCTGGGATGTATTGTAACACGCAATGTTGACGTACACATTCTTTGTGATTTTAAGAGTGATGAGAATTGTACGTTAAAAATGTTGCAATGGGTCCCATAATGTTCTACTAGGATTATTAATATTGTCCTCTACATTATGATATTCATAAAATCATTTTTTTATACTTAATGCGCTCATAGTATTTCAACTATATTGTTTATCTTCATATATTCACGCCTTCCCAAAATACGCGGAATGCGGTGGTGTTCAAACATCTTCTTTTCATCGAATATGGTGAAGTGAATTTCTTTACATACATACATACGCTCACGCCTGTATTCCCCGAAGGGGTAGGCAGAGGTGTTGTAATCACAACACCAACTTTTCACCGAAGATGATTATGTGCCAACGTGACAGATGGTGAGTCTATCGCCGTCTCAGGCACTATACATACGTCTTTGAATTACTTCTCAGAAATATGCAGGTTTCCTCACGATGTTTCCCTTCACCGTAAAGCACGTGGTGTGAAATCACTGTACATAAGTTTTTTTAGAAAAACTCATTGGTACAGGCCACGTTGGGATTCGAACTTGCGTCGCTTGCGTAGCAGGCGACTGCTCTAGCCCCGAGGCCACCACGGCTCTAAATCTCGAATTTCTTTCCCTGCGTAAATTTCCGTATTGTTTAGGTGAGTGTAATGACCTTGTGCCTATGTACCATGAATGATGAAGCGTGTGAGCAACACAATCCCGCCTTGACACCATCGGGGACACAGCTGACAAGCGAAAGTAATGAATTCCGGCAGTAATATTGGTAAATATTATCTGTGACATTTAATATGTTAACATATTGCTTTTGTATGTTGCGACTCTGTTAAATATGCGTTACGTATGTATAGCTACATCCATTTAGTGTGTACCGTTATATACTCAATTATTATTATGATCCCCGCTGGGGGTTGACAGTTACAGCCGATTTTACTCAGGTATATTGCAGCAGTATTAGGCTAGCCACACACACGCGCATATTATCAATGTAGTGCATATTGACTCATATTTTGTGTGTGCTCGTATTGCGGTATTTTTCAATAATATTGTGAATATTGCCAATACTTTATTGATATTAATATTGTTGTGTGTGTGGCTAGCCTTATAGATATTAATTATTAAATAAGCGTAAAGTAATTGTCAGCCGTCGGCAGGCTAATTAACGCTTGACAGAAAACATTTGACCAAAAGCGAATGTCAAATAATGCAGCGTAGTTAACGTTATTGAAGATTATTATTTTGATACGTATGGAACGTGTCATACCAATAGGCGAACTGTATGCTTGTTTGTCACTTATACATAGGTACATACATACACATGCTCACGCCTGTATTCTATGGGGGTAGGCAGAGACCATCGTTTGCCATATGCTACGATATTTACATACTTCCATCCACATTCATGCATCTCTTCATACACTTATGTGACATAAAAAATATCTTCACGCCTAGTCTCACGGGACCTCTATGAGGACCCCCCAAAGGAGTCGGTGTTCAGCGCATGGATATTTGACCTTAAAATTCACATTTTACAAATAATATTGTTGTTACTTTTAACGTGTAAAGTAGGTAACTTGACGCCGCGCCGGTCTTTCATAAAGCTAATGTTACTATAGTTTAAATTCTGGTCACGTTTATAGGTTAAGACGACACCCACTTTACTGTTCTCAGATGACACAAATTTACCAAGCTAAACACAACTAAAGCTAGAAGTACTAGAATACAGCCATTCTGCAATGGTTTTGATTAAAGGTCCCCAAACGGGCCGCAAACTTATCAGTGAATGGCCCAAGAACCCGCGAGTTTCAGATCTTCGTCATTTTATAAGGGCTAAAAGTTCTCTGCAGGCTCTCTCTCCCTATAAATTAAATATTGTGAAGAAACGTGCATTATGTATGAGGAAAAATCAAAAATATGTGTATAGTGCCTGAGATAGCGATACACTTATCTCTGTTACGGTGGCACCTAAGTTTCGATGGAAAGTGGGTGTAATACTGTAAGGTCTCCCGCTCTCATCTCAATTTCCCCTATTTCCGTAATAATTACGTGGCACTATTTTTTGACGCTACTCCCGTCCCTGAATTCTACCATAAGTACGCTGGCTTAACGGACACATCAATCCGCCTCAGGCTAACAATCTCAGTAGCCACTGATCAAAGAGTATTAATTAAAAATAATTAATTTGTTATATTATAAATATAAATCATAGTAGAAGGACAAAACGGACAATGTATAAATTATAAAATTAAAATTTTCATTCAATTAATTCAAATAGTTTAAAAATGTTACTAAATCATATTCCCAATACAAATGCATAGCCGAGTTGGAGTTGTAGAACTTCAGGAACCGTGCCACAAATCGATCTATTAATTAGTTGTTTACTCGATTACATACTGATGACACTGATACACACCTAGAAGAAAATCGTAGTTAGTTTTCTTAAATTTGTAAATATTCTCGTCTTCTGATATATCACATGCACAGGAAACACAATTGACAAAAGTATGTTGAGATGGTTTGGACATATCGAAAGGATGAGTGAAAGGCGATTAACGAAACAAATTTATAGAGCGAATGTGACCGGAAGTGTCGGTAGAGGGCGTCCAAGGAAGAACTACTATGACCAAATTAATAGTATTTTTCAGAAAGCCAAATTCGGAGCACTCGTAACCGAAGAAAGTGTATGAAGCGATGCATGAATGTGGATGAAGCGAAAGAAGTATGTAAGGATCGTAGCATGTGGCAAACGGTGGTCTCTGCCTACCCCCATGGGATACAGGCGTGAGCATATGTATGTACGTATGTAGGAAACACAAGTACTTAAATGCCACGTGATTTCATCACTCCTTACTTTCCAACCATGAAAGAAAATATACATACATACAGAGGTAGGTGTTGTAGTAACAACACCCACTTTACACCGAAGATTAAGTGTCAACGTGACAGATGGTGAGTCCATCGCCATCTCAGACATAAGCAGGTGTCCTCATGATGGTTTCTTTCACCGTTAAGCACGTGGTGTTCATATCAGTACATACGTTTTTAGAAAAACTCATTGGTACAGGCCCCGCTGGGATTCGATCTTGCGTCACTTGCGTAGCAGGCGACTGCTCAAACTCGAAAGCCACCACGGCTCTTAAGGAAAAATGCCTTGAAGCTGAAATAATATATTTTCAAGTGTCTATTCATCTTTATTCTTTTCTCAATCATTTCACTGTTGGTACAAAAATAGCTACGCTCGTGATATGTTATACATATAATATAAGAATGTTATTGCACGTATCTCCTGGTGGCCCTTATTCTCCCGCGTAATATAAAGTAGCTCGCTAGGCGGGAGCGTGTTCATTGTGCGATGACGTCACATCCGGTGCAATTTGTTTCCTCGGCTCGTTACCTAGCGAGGCATTGTTAACGTCGTAATACAACAATACGTCGTAAAATAGTATAAACGAAGTGCATTGTATGCATTACCCTTTTGATACAACTATTATATTCAGTGACACCTTTATAAGTTCACTTATTAAGAAAGCGGAGCCTGTACCCATGAGTTTTTCTGAAAAGACTTACGTACAGTGATTTCACACTACATGCTTTACGGTGAAGGAAAACATCGTGAGGAAACCTGCATAATTCTGAGAAGTATTTCAAAGACGTATGTATAGTGCCTGAGACGGCGATAGACTCACCATCTGTCACGTTGGCACTTAATCAAATTCGGTGAAAAGTGGGTGTTGTGATAACAACACCTCTGCCTACCCCTTCGGGGAATACAGGCGTGAGCATATGTATGAGCATATGTACTTATTAAGAAGCAAATTGCAATACCTAGTAAAGAGTCGAATCGCTTTGTTCCCATTGTGAAAGGCGATCCCATTATGATCTAGCCGTGCCTTCACTTCTCTCCACTGCATTAGTGACCTTACTCACCGCAGAAACCCAACATAACTCTAAGTCAGCGTTATTTGGCTGCGATCCTGACTGAATACACTCTACCAGCTCGATATCTAAAAATTCAAATTCAAATTCAAAAATATCTTTATTCGATTAGACTTTTTACAAAGTACTTTCAAATCGTCAGAATGACACGATTACATGGGATTATACATGCTATCGACAGGTTTGGAAGGTTGCTTTTACTGAGGAGAACCCGGCAAGAATCTCAGTAATTACTCTTTTAAAAAAAAAATTTTACAGCTTTGAGCAATATACATCATAAAAAAAATATAAGCCCATGGTAACAGTTCCAGTGCACAAAAGTCGATATAAAAAAAAATTAAAAACTAAAAATAAGAACTACGAATAATTGTGTAGCTTGAGATGACCAGCCCCCACTAGCAGCACCTGTTCACAAGTATGACGTATGTTCACAAGAATGCCAGCCATCGCCCTCCTCAACCATTATAGAGGGAAGTGAGCGACCAGTCATCCTGATCTATTCGTCTATTAATATCAAGCAGATAAATACAACTTAAGTATCTGTTTGTAATTTCAAAAAAACAGCTTTTCATTAAATGCATATGAAAGTATATACGGTACTGAATTAAAAAAAACAATTATTAAAAAAAATATCTGTCTGTCTGTCTGTTTGTTCCGGGTAATCTCTAAAACTAGTCTCTCTATATATCTCGATATCCTAACAATACAAAGCAAATTTAAAAAATATTAAACTCTAAATAGAGACGGGCATGGATTAAAATGTATTTTAATTGTTCTTCCAATCTTCCTCGTGGATCTTAAGCTATTCAATTATACCGTTTATACCCTTTCTAAAGCAATTTATAATCATACATTATGGACATTCAAATTTTTCATCTAGACACACTTGGGTCTGAAATACGAGCAATAAATCTTAGGACCCAACTTAGGGACGCAGACGTTAATAATATTATATTACTGCGCGACCTTCGCTTTGAAAGGTGATAAAGTCTAAAGTCAAAATACCTTTGTCGAAATAAACTTGGTACTTAGAATTTCAAATTGGATTCGAAAGGCTACTTTTATTGGGTATTATCTGTTAAGAAACCCTTTTCAAAATGTATCAAAGCTAAGAAACATTTAAACACATCAAATAATTAACTAGACAACAGACTTCCTAAACTAATACTACTTGTAAAATTAAGATTGCTGTGCCCTTATAAGACATCCCATTAAATATTTATGGTTCGAAAACGTAGACAAACACATGTGCATTTATAAAATTAGTGAAGATAATTATGGATTCTACAGCAAAAAAAAACCAATTTATTGAAATTTTATTTAATTTAAAATTACAATATATTAATTACAACTAATTGAAGATTGATTTCATTATTATAAGTCCGATTCCCACATTCATGTGATTGACGTCACGTTGCTGACTCTGCGCCTCGTGTCACCGTCCGGTACCTTGTCTGTTCAGCAATCTCGGTATATTAGGGTTCCTTAACAAGATCCTAATTGAAAAAAAAAAAACAAATATAAATACACCATAATAATCACATATGTATTGCAAGACTAATCAACACATACAAATATTTATATATAGGGTCTAGAGGTTTTAGGCAAACATATTTGGCTCAGAGCGTCGCTTGGTGGTGCACATTTATTGAAAAATATTAAAATTAATGAAATTTTTTAACAACGTAGTATACTCAAAAATAAATAGCATGTATAATGACCAAAAGAATAAAAACGTTAAAGGATTTTTTTGACCTGTACCGTATATATTTGCCTAAAAAAAATCTATCCCTGTATATATAAATAACATTGATTGTTAGTAATTCTAAATTCACAGCTTTTCACTGAATGCATATGAAAGTATATAAATATAAAAAAAAAATCTGTCTTACGTTAGTTACGTTACGTTATTCTGTTATTAAGTCTGTTTATTTTTTGAGTTCCACAAAATAAAACCATCCATGTAATAAAGTCTCGTTTGAAACCGCGGGGCAGAGCTAGTCACAAATAGAAGTCATGTCGACTAAAACTAAGACACGAAACCGCGAACAGAATCCCTATCACCTGCACCATCCTTTGAAAGCGTCAGGACATTGACATCAGGATTACACTCTTTTGTTCCCTCCGTGTATAAAAGAAACTACTTCTACAGTGTACATAAAAGGTCTCAGTCACTAAAGGCAGTGCCTGGTATGCGCTTGGAATATTCAACTAAGTTCCTTCTAAGCCTCTCTTCGTATGCGTTTCCAGTCTAATCCAAGCTTGTGTACATAACACGGTGAAAGGATCCGTTAAACCACGGCTTACAGGTTTTTCAACATATGTTTTCTTTAAGTTTAAACTCCAGTTTAATCAGATGCGCTCGTGAATAAACATGTATATTTTAGGGTAATTGCAAAAGAAAATGGTGGTTTGTTTTTCTGTGAAAAATCTTTAAAACGCAGTGTTTAACGTATAGAAAGGTTGATATTTTGGGCCAAATTATGAGACATGCCAGATACGAGCTGCTGCAACTTATTTTGATTCGCAAAGTGTCTGGGAAGAGGCCAGTAGGCCGAAGGAGGAAGTCGTCGCTGCGCAATATCCGCGAGTGGACTGGCATCAGCAGTGCTGCGGCACTCTTCCGCCTCGCGAAGGATACATAGAAGTTTACCGAACTGACAGACAACCTTCAATAGCTGGAATCTACAAGAAGAAGAAGTTTAACGTATAGTGGTTTGTTTATGATTTCTATCACAAGATGTCGCTCTACATGCTTAAATCGCGCTGTTGAGATTCTCCTGCAGTATTTTATAACCACGATCTGCTTGCTTGCGGCGAACTTGTTTTCATACGCACGGATAATACACCAAATCGCTAGATTCATATAATTAGGTTCAATATGATATAATTAACATGATAATATTATGTTATGATTGAAGTAGGAATATACGGTTACATGTGACCTCCCGAAATACAAATAGAAGCATTACTCGAAATGAAAGCATTTTAATATTATATTGAATATTATACGAGTACCTACAGATATACATAGTTTGTTTTGACATAGAAGAGCTATTAGTCCAATTATTTGAATCAACCAGCTTCTGCCGTGGAATAGTTACTTCATCGGTGTTTCGCTCCTATTATTCTTGGCATAATTATATTTAGCCTACGCGATAAATGCTGCTAGCTAACTGACATATTTTTTTAAATCAGACCAGTAGTTCCTGAGATTACCGCTTTCAAGCAAACAAACTCTTCAGCTTGAAATTTTAGTAGAGATAAGTATTTTTTATTTTATATTAAATACTTAACTGACTGGTAAATTACTAAACGTCATCATCATCATCGCCCTGGCCTTATCCCATACATTGTTGGGGTCGGCACTTGATTCAATCCAATGTGACTGATCACCTGATTTGTATACGAAGCGATTGCCATCTGACCTGCGCAACCCCTTTAACGAGGAAAATCTGTGATCTGGGTTAAACCAGTTGTCAGACTATTTTAGGCCTCTGACTGACCTGTAACGATTGCCAAAGATGATAAATTAGCAACCGGGACCAACGGCTTAACGTACTGGGTACTCGGGCGGACACCCATCCAATTACTGGCTAGGCTTAGGGTTGCTAAACTTCGCTGATCGAATGATATGCGCAATAGCAACTGTGCCACGAGCTCCTCAAAATTACTAAACGTAGTATAGAATTTATTTTGGAAAGACTTCACTAACATCGTTCTATAATTTAAAAGAAATCTATATACAAATGCACATAATTTATTGTACATTGTGACTGGGGCCAACGCCCCAATAACAAAGTGTATAAAAGGAGAGACAATTGAAAATCACCGCTCGCAAGTACAAAGTAACAAATCCATTTTGAGAGGCGGCGGTTTTGCACATTTCCGCTCCGGTGACTAGCTCTTGGTGTGCCTCCAATGTTACGACTCGTGTCAGAACTTTGCAGTATTAAAGTACTTTCATAGAATTGTTTTATGAGGGTGCATACATAGGCTGCAGTAGCCGCTTACCACATTTCCACAATAAGACTTCGTGAGCCATTTCAAATTCAAAGGAATAATCACCCATTAAAGTCAAAGTCAAAAATATATTTAGTCGATTAGATTTTAAACAAAGTACTTAAAATTGGCAGAATGGCATAATTATACAGGATTATACACGCTACCGCTTAATAAAAATATACAGGAAGCTATGCTTTAATACGATTCAATAAAATAATTTGCCGGATATACGATGATACCTCGAGATGCGACCCCAGTTTGGTCCACTATGGACAGTAGGCCTTGATAAAGTATCATTCTCTCGCGCTTGCGCTAGAAGAAAAGTTTCAAATTGTATGGATATGACATAAACCAGTCACGTGACATATATCATTCCCGTACATTTTGTATCGTTCTACTAGCGAAGGGTGTAATGTTAATTTGCCTACAGGCACTGAGCTGGGTCTCTTATTGCAATGTTATTTCAGCTGTGCGACAGTGATAGATGTATACACGTCATATACATCTGTCTCATAATAAGAGTAAAACTATCATGGCAATAAGAGCTCATGGTAAGGCCCCTGTTTGCGTCCAAACTCCTTCATTACATATAACGCGACGTCACTTTACATTTTTTTTTATTGTATTTCAATTTCGAATCTAAAATCGAATAGAAGAAACAACTGACATCCGATTTTATAAAACGCCAAGGAACATCGCACTATTATTATCATACGTAAATTTCATCAGTAAACGTAGAAGATTTAACACACATCATCGCCAAGATCACAACAAGAGCGGTCACATGAGACTTATTGGTGAAGGAAAAGTAAGACATACGAGAGAAAACTAAACTTCAAATAGAATAATTTATGAACGAATACTGTATATTGAACCTTACAAACGTTACCTTAAAGTCTTTTCAAATGATTTCTAATTTAAATTTGTCGACGAGAAATAGCGATAAGTACTAAACTCTATCAGGCTCAAGTCAAAGAAAAAGGAGCTTAATGTCTGTGAATTTATTCTCAATCTTGAACAGATAGGTTTAGCAATGTTACCTTAAGCACTTTAACACTTCTGCAAAAGTTTGGCTTCAAAGCTGTTTCAAAGACGAATTTCTATGGCATTGTAATTCTTAGGAACCGTAATTATTCAATATTTATAAGGATTGGTAGATGAAATAAATGTATTTCTACGATTTCGTATACATCGATGTATAGTTTATACATCAATGTTATTTCACATACTCAAAAGATAACAATACAATCTAGTAGTATAGGGCGTATGACCATGGCTATCCTCTGAAGATTGCCTTAGAAGCGTGATTTTTCAGTAGTCGAGTTTTGTACATCTACAATACTATTATAAAGAGGAAAGATTTGTATTTTTGTGTGTATGTTTGTAATGAATAAACTTAAAAACTACTGTGACCATTTCAAAAATTTTTTCATCATTAGAATGCTACATCATTAGCAAGTAACATTGGCTTTTTTTTATCTCCGTACTCCCACGGAAACGGGAACTACGCGGGCGAAACCGCGTGACGTCCTCTAGTAGTTTATAAACTTAATTTTTTTACCGAAGATGTCCGCCACCACAGGCGCTTAGCATAGGTCATTGAATTCTTTTTTAGAATTATTTAGACTGCCTCGCGGCGTTTCCTGTATTATAAAGCAGGTTATTTATATCATCATTGGCTAATGGAATTGGAATTCGCGATCACTCCAAACACTGCCACAGTGGCAGATCGAAATGTATTATTTCATATTCAAATCAAAAATATATTTATTTGATTAGACTTATAACAAAGTACTTTCAATGTTATATTTATAATAATAGTATTTAATCTTATTCAGACATAACATAAATATGTATCGACCCGCCAGCCATCTATCCCCTGCAGCTCGTGCGAGTTTCGCAATGGAGGTAATTAATGTCTATAATAATTGCGTTGACCCTCATTTAACTGACTGTAAGGGCCTTTTTAAGAATGCTTTATGAGCCGATGCCAGGTGCCCTTTGGGCGGCTATAACTTCACTGGCCGCTCTCAGTGTTTTAGTGTGCACCATGTGTACACGGGATTGAAGACTCTTATTTTATATCGAGAATTAATCTTAATAGTAGAGTGATGGTAGTTATTTTGTTTAAGTAGCCTGGAAAGCGTGGATCCTTGCTCAGTATGAAATCGAGATTACATTTTTAATTGGTTGGATCCTAGCTCAGTATCAAATCTAGATTACATTTTTAAATAAGAATGTTTCTTTAACCTAACGTTAGGGTTGTCACTCAAAAAGTTTTTAAAATGTACACTTTAATATGTTGCTAAAGTAATTACGCCTGGGTGAAAAATGAAAATGATTTATTCAGTGAAGGCCCTGGTAAGGCACTTTTGAAAGTCGAAGGATTGACCACCGGTTCGGAAACTAGCCTTCTGAGATGAATCGTAGATGCGCGTGTCTGAGAATCTCATTTCAGAATATAGTAATTTGTCACAGCCTAGCTTATACAATTATGAATACGTCTTGAAGAAAATTTACCCTAAATCGGTCACGTTCACACCACATTATTTGATATAGGTTGGTGTTGGTACCATTTCTTTTGGGGATCTGTTAGGATCCGTGAAGGTTTGAGAAGGAAGAACATTTGGACACAGCACGTATATCCGCAGTATAACACGATGCATTTGAAACTTAAGTATGAAATTTCTTTAACAAACACCCAGTGGCAAACACACTTGCGCATGTGCATCAAATGCCAATTTATGCCGAGGCGCGGGAATCGAACCCACGTTCCCCCCGGGAAACCTTAAAAATGTCCCCGACAACTTATGTCGAATAGGGGGGACTCTGGGTACTCATCAAGAGTCCTGTTCACCTAAATTGAGGCATTCATCAAATCTTTTATAGCTATCTAAAGATTATATTTATTTTAAATAATACTCATTTATAACCATAAAAACCACTTACCCAAAACACAAAGCGACCAAATAAATATCAAACCAAATTACCGAGAATGTCACATGTGGCTCAGTTGCGTCACAAACTACAAACTTCCAGCTTAATTACTCTTACCGTACTCTATTTATTTATAATGTGTATGTATGTATATACCAAGTGCGGTACAAAGACGGAATGATAATAACTTGCGCTTCAAACTGTACTTATGTTAGGACTGTTCATTGTGTCCCCTTGTGGAACTTGCTCTCCAAATACACTTCATTATAAATAATGCTGCTAATTATTTTATGTACAATTCAAATAGTGACATATAACGAACTATTAACTGAAGGACAATATTGTGGGGAAACCTGCCTTAGTTCAAATTCAAATTCAAAATATCTTCATTTGATTAGACTTTTAACAAAGTACTTTCAAATCGTCAGAACGACAAAATTACACAGAATTATACATACTTCCGCCATGATCGGAAGGTTGCTTTTACTGAGAAGAACTTGGCACAAATCTCCATATTAACTCTTTTCAAAAAAAGTACTTTAACAATTTTGAGTTATACAATATATTGATAGCCGTGATGGCCTTGAGGTTTGAGCAGGTGCTAGCGGGCAAGCGACGCAAGTTCGAATCCCAGCGGGGCCTGTACCAAAGAGTTTTTCTAAAAAACTTATATACAGTGATTTCACACCACGTGCTTTACGGCGAAGGAAAAACATCGTGAGGAAACCTGCATATTTCTGAGAAATAATTCAATGACGTATGTAAAGTGTCTGAGACGGCGATGGATTCACCATCTCTCACGTTGGCACTTAATCATCTTCCGTGAAAATTGGGTGTAGTTATTACAACGTCTCTGCCTACCCCTTCGGGGAATACACGCGTGAGCATATGTATGTACAATATATTATAATTTTCTACATTTTAGAGCGAATAACTCATTGCCATGTTTGGCTAACTAACAGTGACCATAAAACGTACATAGTATTGAGGATCGTGAGTGAGACATCACGCACGGGGCTCGGACGTGATTAGGGACGTCCCGTCTCGGAGACGTCACGCTTTTGTCCCGGCAGACATTCATCTTCCTACAGAGATCTAGCCTGATGTTGAGGATAGGGTACACTATCCAATTCTGGTATGGGGTATTTTTAGCTTCGTTAAGCACGTAGCAATGCTTGATACCTATTTTGTTCGGTACTCTAAAGCAAAGGATATCAATCAAATTTTTACTCGGAGGAGGGGCTCCTGGCACAGTTGCTATTGCGCATATCATTCGATCAGCGAAGTTAAGCAACACTAACCCAAGCGAGTAGCTGGATGGTTGACCGCCCGAGCTCCCTCCGTGCCTCGAAGAGCACGTTAAGCCATCGGTCCCGATTGCCAATTTAACATCTTTGGCAATCGTTAAATGTCAGTAGAAGGTCTGAGAAAATCTGAAATTTGGTTTAAACCAGATCAACTATTTGCCTCGTTAGGGGTTGCTCGCTTTGTGTAACAATCAGGTGATCAGCCACATCGGGTTGAATCAAGTGCCGACCACAACAATGTATGGGTTAAAGCCAGGGTTTTTTTTTTACTTGGTTCATATTCACAGTTTTAGGATGAAAATAAAGGTAAGGTTCTACAGACAGCACGTTTTATTCATCACTCAATATAATCAAATCCGTCTATTTCGTATTCACACTCAAAAGCACGCTATGTAAATTTTTCTCATGTCACTATCTAAAGTCAGATCACATTCTTTAAGTATGTATTAACTTGAAGTTGCTATTTCCATACAAATTAGTTTTGCATTTTGCACCTATCGCACATTTGAAATACATTTCGGATCTTGATACAACACATTATATATTAAATTGTAATCCATATTATATTTATAGGAATCGTAGAGAGCTGTATATTATTATATTATATTAACTATCTGTGCCCCGCGCTTTAACACGCATAGCATTAATTTCTGACCCACGGAATCTTATCGCTTTTTATATAAAAGTACCTTTAGTTACTCCTAGTCATTTTAGCTATCGGCCTTTGAAAGTACTTTTAAAATTGGTCCAGTCGTTTCTGATATTAGTCGGAACAAACAAAGAAAAAAAATTAAAATAGGTTTTTATGTGAATACTTGATATACTTTACGTATAGTAATTATTGTTAAGATGTTGATTTAGTACTACAAACAGACACTTTTAAAGTGTCTTTTTAGATTACTTTGATACTATATTTATAGAAAACGGAGAAAGTTGTATACACATACACATGCTCACGCCTGTATTCCCCGAAGGGGCAGGCAGAGGTGTTGTAATCACAACACCCACTTTTCACCGAAGATGATTAAGTACCAACGTGACAGATGGTGAGTCCATCGCCGTCTCAGACACTATACATACGTCTTTGAAAATACTTCTCAGACATATGCAGGTTTATACCATGTTTTCCTTCACCGTAAAGCACGTGGTGTGAAATCACTGTACATAAAATTTTTAGATAAACTTATTGGTACAGTCCCCGCTGGGATTCGAACTTGCGTCGCTTGCGTAGCAGGCAACTACTCGAACCTCAAGGCCACCACGGCTCTTTTGAGAAAGTTGTATATAATTATAAATGCTGACAGCTGAGCACCAAGGAGATCAATTGATGCTAAGTATTGTTCCTTCGAGCCGGATTAGGTACTGAATAAAACACCAATGCGAATTGAACTGAACACAAACTCATTTCATTTGATCTCTGTTTGATCTAGATCTCATTTATTGTGAACACTTTGTCCTTTATATATAATTTGTAGAGAAACTTCATAGCGCGATCTAATTATGACAAGCGCCATCTAGTGAAGTTGAGTGAACTAATATAATGCAATACATATCAATTTGGTCTTGAAGTTGTTCGATTAGTGTATTACTTTAAGAGATTTTTTTTTCATACTATTACGCATACCTTGCTTGAAAACATTATTTCGGAAATAATCGAGTTACACTGTAGGGTGCCGCTTATTTATATTATTTTTCAATAGATTTTTCTGACGTCCTCCTATTTCAAAAATGGATTAATAGATTACACACATTTCTCATGTCGTTGCATTTTTATTTCTATGCCATTCAAAAATAGTTCATTTTTCGTTACATTTTGTACCGTCGCGTGAACACCTACCCCAAATGCAAGCTCACGGCGCCTCATTAAGAAGGGGGAAGTTTGCGCGGCACCCCTAACTATTTGACTGATAATTACTTGTGAGGTAATGAAATTTCTTTGTGCTAACTATCTAGTGAGGTAATTTGGTTATAAAGGATCATCTTTCGCAAGTTTGTCATTCATAAAAATAGCAGGATTATCTCATAAAGTCTAAAATAAAACATATCGCCTACAGAAAGAGATAAAATAAATTATATGAAACTAGCGGACTTCACGTGGTTTTACCCTTGTAGTTCCCGTTCCCATGGGATTATGGGGATCAAATAGTACCTATTTTACTCGCTGAGGAAGTAGCTATTCATAGCTGAAAGATTTTTTAAGATCAATCCAGTAGTTTTGATTTTTTTAAATAAAAGTAGTCTTAGTTATTTTGAAAACACACATATATATAAGTATAGATAATATCTGTATCGATAAAGATAAAGATTGGAAATCAATGTTATATCCTATTGTGATGGTGCGATCAAAGATAGTAAACACACTTAAAGCGTGGCCTGTTTGCACTGCACTAGAGTTTAACGACCGGTTGAAGTATAGAGGCTATGGAACTAGTTCACTGCGCCAGGGTCTTTGGTTCGATGACCGCTGTATACAAACGGAACATTATAAGAATGTACTTAATTCCACTAGTATTATAAATGTTAATTTACATATTCGAACGTTTGTCGAGTGGAATTGGATGGAAATTGAAACACAGATAATTTATTACCCGGGGGCCTACCATTATCGGTTTAAGCAAAACGTTTTAAGAATTTCTGAGATTTGATGTTTCATTTTTGTCTTGTTTAATTAAACGTCAAAGAAGTTCTTAATACGCGCTACTTAAGCGATTATGTTTGGCCTCTGGTTATTCATAGGGACGTTATATCCAGCAAATAAATGAAAACATTTCAAGGTTCAAATGCGCAGGCAGAGCTGCTGATCGAAACTAGACTGTATAATACGGTGAACGGTGTCCTAAGGTGTAATGATACCAAATTTTCACGGAAGCTTATACCAAAAGATATGTTTTAATAGAAGATAGAAGGATAAGAGTTCCGAGATACTAAGAGAGGCGTGGTAGCCTTGGAGTTTGAGCAGTCGCCTGCTACGTAAGCGACGCAAGTTCGAATCTCAGCGACACCAATTTAATATCTAAATACGTCAGTGCAGTGATTTTACACCGCGTGCTTTACGGTGAAGGAAAACATCCTGAGGAAACCTGCATATGTCTGAGAAGTAATTCAAATACATATGTATAGTGCTTGAAATGGCGATGGATTCACCCTCTGTCACGTTGGCACTTAATATTCGCTGAAGTCTGGGTGTTGTTGTTACATCACCTCTGCTTACCCCTTCAGGGACCCGTCTGGGATGGCGTGATCATATTTTTTTATAGAAGGATAATGAGTATGTGAACGTTATTTTCCACATTACTAGTCCTGAATGCATGTTTAATCGTATTTTATCTCAATCGCATTACTAAAGGACTTTTTTTTTAAATCTTTATTGAGTATGAAAAGGGAGTTTGTTCAAATTGTGAACATATGACTCCCGTAAGGTACACAAATATAATATGGACAATATTACTTAGTGCAAATCAACTATAACTAAGGGTACGCCTTGAGTCCGCTTAGGGCTATTTTGTACAGATTCCTAGCTTCCTGAGAAGTCGGTAAAGCCAACATGCTGTTACACCAACCAACATTGCTCATTATAATATTTTTACTTAAGGCACAATTCAAGGTGTAGTGACGAATTGCTTCAGTCCGAACACACTCAACTAGTATGTGGTGTACATCTTGTACCATATTACATTCACTACAGTGGGGGGATCTTGTTTTACCCACCAGATATTTAAATTTATTTAAGGGAACCTTGAAAAGGGGACCAAATGAAATGTTTTCATCAGTGAATATTCAAAGCGTAAATAATCTGAAAAGAAAAAAAAATCTTCGCCGTAAAAACATAAAAGATTGTAACTGCACAGCCGGATAACTGAGGGCAAAGGGGGCTGTAATTTGACGCACATTCTACTTTGCCCGGGGCGGGATATCTTACTTTGAAATTTATTCGCCCCCCGGGCTCGCTAAATACTTTGTACGTTTGACGGTACATTTTTAACATTATTGCGGACACTTGGTCCTCACATGAATGTGTCGGTTCAAATGTTTTATGTGTTCAGGGAAAATATAAGCAATTCGTTCTTAAATTATTTCTGGAACGAAGTTCATGTTCATGCTGAATAATGTATATATAGTAGGTACAGTGTGTAGACTTAGGTGTCTACCCTCACATATGTATTTTCCTTTGATAATACGAGAACTTCAATACCAACGAAATCTATACGTTTCTTGATGTATGCTAGCTTTAACCTTAATCTAGCCCAAATATCTGTATCTATACGGATAAATAAAATTGAAGTGTCTGTTTGTAATTCCAAAATAACAGCTTTTCACTAAATGCATATGAAAGTATATACGATACTGACGTAAAAAACAAATATATTTTAAAAAAAATCTCTGGCTGTCTGTCTCTTTGTTCCGGGTAATCTCCAAAATGGAGATTTTAGCGGGACTTTCACTGGTGGATAGCAAATTTTATGAGGAGTGACTTTTTTTCATTTTGTTTAAAAAAGTTAGGGTTCCGCGGGTCACCGATGAAATCAAGTCTACGAGGGTGAAACCACAGGCTGCAGCTAGTATATTTATAAGCCTCCATCTTCGGGCATAGTGGATATCTAGTTCAAGCTTCGAAGCCGCCCGACTGAGGACGATACCACTAATATCGCAGTCAAATATTTTGGAGTATTGTTGCTGTTCATACTCGTAAATTAAATTAATGTCCTTGAAATCCTTGAAAAATACCTGACAGTCTACCCACAAAGTAATAATGTGAAAGGATGTGAAATATCGTAATAACGCGTGATTGATTCACGACGTTCGCGTTAGAGCAAGTCACTGCTGTAATCACCTCACACGCTCCAGGTAATTGAAAAACCACTTATCCTAGCCAAGTTAGGTGATACTTAGACTGCTGTGAGGCAGGTGCTGGCGGATCGATTAGCAATTAGATCGTTAAGAGGGAACGTTGTGGAAAAATCTTTAAACTAGCTTCATCCCACCCGTGTCTTCTCCTGCATCATATTCAACATCCCATTCAACTCAGGGAATTAGGCTTTTTAAGGAAATAACTAATAGGTTAGTCGACATCACAGGAGACCGAAGAGCTGGCAGCTATCTCGGACAAAGAATTAGTCTTGCCATCCAAAGGGGGAATGCTGCCAGTATCTTTGGAACCTTGCCTACAGGGACTCCTTTTAATAATATATTTTAGTTATAAGATTATATTTTTCAAGGTTATTAGTTATGTTACTTATTCTATGATTCGATGTTATCAAATAAATGTCTTAGATATAACTATATAAGTAAAAAAAATATACTTATATATTATTATATAACTTAGGGAATTCAAAAATCCAATTTCTTAGTACCAATACCTACCTATAGTAACCTGTACCTCACAATTAACACTCCGAATCTTGTCTCTAGGACCGACGACAGTCAGTCATTGAGGACTTTGAATTTTATACGTATAGATAATACTAGAGCGTGGTGGCCTTGTGGTTTGAGCACGAGCTTTACAGTGAAGTAAAACATCGTGAGGAAACCTGTATACGTCTGAGAAGACGTATGTATAGTGCTTGCGATGGTGATAGACTCACCATCTGTCACGTTGGCATTTTATCATCTCCGTTGATAAATGGGTTTTGTTAATACAACACCTCTGCCTACCCCCTCGGGCAATACAAGCCTGAATTTATGTATGTATGTAAATAATACTTTAATTAGTTTTGTATTGCAGCGTAAGGAAGCGAGCTTCATCACCTATCATCGAAGAAAATAAAATCAAATACGTATGTTTGGTGATTTATGACAGATTCCGCCATTTGTCATACTGGCAACTTTTTATCTTTAGTGTAAATTCGATATTGTAACACCGAATCCCTTCAAAGACCTTTGTGGTAAGGCATAAATATATATGAAAAGATAATAAATCACTGAAAATATAAGACCGAAAATAAAGTACCATTGCTCAAATAATTCAGAATCCTCTAACTCGTGTGTACCGCACATATATTTAAATATCCCAAACAATAAACCCTTAGCCAGAACAAATGCCTGGTAGCCCGTGATACACGTCGTATAAAACCGACGGGTTATCCGGTCACCAGTTTTGTTGGCTCGCTTATTTCATGGCCTCATTCGTAACATGGCCCGATGTAAGTCGATTATGTTATAAGTGTGCTAAACTAAGCTTGTTCGCCTCCTTTTTTATATTATTTTGCGACGGACCCTTAGATGAAATATAAAATGATTAAGGCCGTAGTAAGCATTAAAAGATCAGCCAGGCTTTGCTTAAATAATACTTTCATAAGCTAATTTGATATAGTTACGAGAGGTAGCGCGTAACGAGACACGGGATTTCGTGTTTGATACTTAGAGCTTCGCGACGGCAAATAACTAAAGTAATACGCATGTTTGAATCGCAGCGGGATCGATACCAATGAGCCTTTCTATTATGTGCAGTGATTTCACACCACGTGTTTACGGTGAAGGAAAACATTGTGAGGAAACCTGCATACCACTGAGAAGTAATTCAAAGACGTATATATAACCCGAGAGCGAGAGACTCACCATCTCTCACATTGGCACTTAATCATCTTCGGTGAAAAGTTAATTCTAAATGACTTTATCCATGAGCTCGTCACGCATATTTGCTCATAGGAAGATCGAACTCGTGTCGAATATTTGCCAGCAGACTACTGAGACATCTAAGAGTCTTATTTCAAAACATTGTTCAATTGTATTGGATTAATGTAACTGTCAATTAAATTAACTATCGTGAGCACTCCATACATGCATGTCATAGAGAATGGGCGTTTTCAGATTGGACGATAATGGTAACGACACGATATCGTCGGTCTATTGGTTTGATACAATTAATACTGAATGCTGTCACACTGTGTCGTCGTAGTAAAGTATCGGCAGACGGTATCATGATATGCTTCAATAATCTATACAGATAAATAAAATTGATGTGTCTGATTGTAATTCCAAAATAAAAGCTTTCCACTTAATGCATATGAAAGTGTATACGGTATATACATACATACTTCTCAGAAATATGCAGGTTTCCTCACGAATTTTTCCTTCACCGTAAAGCACGTGGTGTGAAATCACTGTACATAAGTTTTTAGAAAAACTCATTGGTACAGGCCCCGCTGGGATTCGAACTTGCGTCGCTTGCGTAGCAGGCGACTGCTCAAACCCTGAGGCCACCGCGGCGCTATATACGGTATTGTATACGGTAGTGGTATAAAATCAAATTTTCAAAATTATTCTCTGTCTGTTTGTCTGCCTGTTCCGGGTAATCTCTGAAACGGCTGGACCGATTTTAACGGGTCTTTAAACTGGCAGATAGCTAATGTTACAAGGAGTAACCTAGGCTATTTTTATAAAAAAATAAACATTTAGGATTCCGCGGGAATCAAATTAAATTTACACAGGGCACAGCTAGTATCCAATAAATTATGACATGTGATTATCATCAGGGGGCCTACTATCAACTTTATAACAGTGACGTCTTACTAACTTTTTAGCTTTGACATTTACGAAATGAAACGTTAAATATAAGAAGTATTTGAAACGGTAGGACCCCTGCACCGCGTCCCCACACTACGCCCAGTAAAATGGTTTGATTGATTTAATGTTTATAACGCAGTGTCTTGTGGATAAAACAACTTTAGACGCAATAATCGCTTACCATCAGCCAGACCGTTCATCGCATAAGTAACAAAGATATAACATTACATAACATTGTTTGCCTGTAACCACTTAACTTATGTAACATGCTAATATAGTTCGCGCGAGCGCCATACGAGTAATGGCATTACACGGCGTTTACCACCTGGCTGGTTTTAAACTTGCAACATTTTTAACACTGTATACAGAATCTTATTACATTACTAGCTGTTTGTGGTTTTACCCGCGTAGAGTTAATTTAATGGATGACATGCGGAACCCTAATGTTTTTTTTAATTGTAGTAACATTAACTATCAGCCAGTGAAAGTCCCGTTAAAATCGGTTCAAAAAAAGGTTTGGAAATTAGCCGGAACAAACATAAAGACAGACAGAGAAAAATTTTGAAAATTGTTTTTTTAAGTATATACTTTCATACATTTAGTGACACGCTGTTATTTTGGAATAACAACAAACAAACACTTCAATTTTGTTTATCTATATGGATATATAGATGTAAATGAGACACAAATATGGAATTATTCGCTTGTCGTCGATTCCCTCCACGCCGAGTCGCTTTACGCCGAGTCGCGTTACGTCGAGTCTCGCTATGTCGAGCCTAAAACAATTGCCGGCTACTTCACGCCGAGTGTGTACTCGGCGTAAAGCGACTCGGCGTGGAGGGAATCGACGACACGGGAATGATTCCAAATAAGTACACCAAATAGAGCCGTGGTGGCCTCGGGGTTAGAGCAGTCGCCTGCTACGCAAGCAACGCAATTTCGAATCCCAGCGGGGCCTGTACCAATGAGTTTTTCTAAAAAACTTATGTACAGTGATTTCACACCACGTGCTTTGCGGTGAAGGAAAACATCGTGAGGAAACCTGCATATTTCTGAGAAGTAATTAAAGACGTATGTATAGTGCCTGAGACGGCGATAGACTCACCATCTGTCACGTTGACACTTAATACAATTCGGTGAAAAGTGGGTGTTGTGATAACAACACCCCTGCCTATCCCTTCGGGGAATACAGGCGTGAGAATATGCATGTATAGAAAATTGTGCGTAAGTTGTAATATATTACAAAAATCAAACTCATTATACAGACAATGTAAATCAACAAAAGGCTAACTATGTATATATTTACGCATTAGTACGTAACAAAATCTCAGATTCAATGTTTAAGTTCCAGCTCCGCCATTTTAGTATTCGAGTCACGTAGCAAGTTCGTAGCACTCGTAGTGACTGCGTAGCCGATGCCGTAGCACCGGAGCACTCGTAGCTGTCGTAGCGCTTTTACATGCATACTGTCGAGTGGAAAGCGTTTTGAGAACACTTTCAACCCGTTTTTGTTTTAAAGCTCGATATCGCTTTTGGCTTTACGATAAACGCTTTCACGAACAGCCGCTGTAATTCCTTATAGCTATGTGACATCAAACATATGGGTTTAAGGATAGAATTTAATATTTCAACTAGCTGTGTCCCGTGGTTTCACCCGCACAGGCTTAATTTCATGGGTTCCCGCAGAAGCCTAGTTTTTTTTAAATAAAAGTACCCTTAGTTATTCATTGTAACATTAGCTATCTGCCAGTGAAAGGCCCGTTAAAATGGCCGTTTTGGAGATTAGCCGTAATAAACAGACAGAGACATATTTTAATATATTTTTTTTATATATCTGTGTATACTTTCACTGTGCATTTAGTGAAAAGAGGTTATTTTATAATTACAAAAAGACACTTTTTCACCGAATATGATTAAGTGCCAACGTGACAGAGGGTGAATCCATCGCCGTCTCAGGCATAATGCCTGAATTTGAACATACGCCTTTGAATTACTTCTCAGACATATGCAGTTTCCTCACGATGTTTTCCTTCACAGTAAAACACGTGGTGTGAAAACAATGTACATTAGTTTTTAGAAAAACTCATAGGTACAGACCCCGCTGGGATTCGAACTTGCGTCGCTTGCGTGGCAGACGACTGCTTAAACCCAGAAGCCACCACGGCTCAGATATAAAGAGTATAGATAATATATATAGAGCCGTGGTGGGCTTGAGATTTGAGCAGTTGCTACGCAAGCGACGCAAGTTCGAATCCCAGCGGGGACTGTACCAATGAGTTTTTCTAAAAACTTATGTACAGTGATTTCACACCACGTGCTTTACGGTGAAGGAAAAGATCGTGAGGAAACCAGCATATTTCTGAGAAGTAATTCAATGAAGTATGTAAAGTGTCTGAGACGGCGATGGACTCACCATCTGTCACGTTGGCACTTAATCATCTTCGGTGAAAAGTGGGTGTTGTGATTACAACACCTCTGCCTACCCCTTCGGGGAATACAGGCGTGAGCATATGTATAGATAATATATTCATTTGACAATAAAAAGTACCGAATATCAAAGCAATTATATACAACGTGTTGTTCCATCTACAATTGCAGTGTACACCCGCAAACAGTATCCAAACGCAAGTATCGAAGGGGAACAATTAGAAAATAGATTAGATCACGTCGCGCGCGCGTCCATTACCGACCATTACAGTGTTACCTCGACGATAAATTGTTGCCAATTAAAATTGTAACCTCACCCCGGGAGAACTACAGTTGTGTTCATTACGCCCCGCCGGATTAATGTACCGCTTTAATTTGATACTTGCTTTCCTTTCGCGAATTCGTGCGCGAGAATTCTACAAGTGTTCAGCGATTCCCACAATTATAATTTAAGCGTTTTAAATATTTAAACATTATTCTATGTACATGGTGTCAGATAAAAAGGAACAGTTGTCTTCTAGAAGTTGTAGGGTTTTATGAATATATCACTATATTGAAGCCGTAAAATATCTAGCTTCAACGATAACGTAGTTATAGGCTACGGTTGCTAAGGGCCAAAGAGCTCGCGGCCTTAAGCGATTGAATGAACGCGCGGCCGCGATTACCTACATTACGTACGCGGTCATTAAACTTGTTCAATTAAGGAGAAGGTTGATGGTTTCGAAATATGATATCAATGAATTATTTCAGGAACAATTAGTGGGAGAAAATAAATTCAAAAATAGTTAGATTTCACGTGAATAACTCTTTGTTACCGCTGATTTTTATGCGAAAATAAAGTCTTGATATGGTCAACTTTGAACGTCAATTACTTGAAAACGGAAGAAGATATTTTTGTTACAATAATAGTATTTACTTCCTAAAATTATACCCTATCGCATATTTTAACAACTGTCCTATTTTTCTCGACACCCTGTCGAAGTTACTATGGAGAACAATCCAAAATTTAAGAAAAAATATGATTGGGCACCTTGTGCGACATGACAACTTCTTTAAAATCATAATAGAGGTAGGTGGGAAGAGAGGGAGAAGAAGATCAAGGCTAACATACTTGAGTCAAGCTAAAGAAAAGCTGTCTGTTATGACGTATAAGGAGCTCAAAGAGATGGCACTGGACGGAGACAAATGGAAAAAAATGCATCGGTTACGACAAGAGTTAAATCCATGATGACGATGCTGTGTGGGAGAGCGACTGATCATGCTCACTAAAATGCCTTAGCTTGCGACGGCGGCGTCTGGGTAACGGGTTGTCCACTTTTCTCTATGATGATTCAGGAGGTCAATGGCTGGCATTCGCGTCATACTTGTGAACAGGTGCTGCTTGTGGGGGCTGGTCTCAAGCTACACAATTATACGTAGTACTTACTTTTAGTTTTCATATTTTTATTTATCGATTTTTGTACACTGGAACTGTGTTCATGGGCTTATATATTTTTTTTATGATTTATAGAATTTTTCTCAAACTTAGTCCCATCGGACTATCGTAGTGAGGGAATAAAGAGTGCACCTGTGTTTGCGCACACACTTGTGCTTATCCCCAAAATATTCGATGAGGTGGATTTAATTTATATTTTACTAGCTGTATCCTGCGGTTTCACCCGCATAACTTAATTTTATAAATAATAGTAGCCTAAGTTACTCCTCGTAACATTATCCGGCAGTGAAAGTCCTGTTGAAATCGGTCTAGCTGTTTCGGAGATAAGCTTGAACAAATAGACGTATAGAAAAACCAATTTTTAAATTGTTTATCTATCTGGATAAACAATTTAAAAATTGGTTTTTCTATATTAGTACTGTGGGTAATTTCATATGCATTTAGAGAATAGCTGTTATTTTGGAATCACAGTTAAATTTTATTGATCTGTATAGATGAACAGATTTTATACCGTTGAACCAATCGTAGTAATATTTTGACATTATTATATCTACACGTTAATCCACATATGCTGTAAACTCCTGTATGGTAAAATTACAGTCCCTAGTAGGGCAGCTCCAAATATCAAACGGGGGATCCCTTTATGCCTTACCTTAAAATGTATTTTGTTTAAATACACAAATGCCTGCGCGTGTAACTTGAATGGATTGTTAATGAAGACGGCTAAAAAGAGATCCACAATGATAATCCCCGTATAAAAAGCCGAGCTCCCGTAATCCGCAGCGTCACGTGACAATGGCGTCCTTAGATCCCGTGAAGTATGATAAATCCCTGAATTAGCAATGCTAATAGATCTGTCAGTCTTTATTGTGAGAAATGGGAGGCAAATTACTCTAATTGAGAGAGCCTTGTTGTACCCGCATAATTACATGATAATAATCTCTAGATACTTTTAATTTAATTGATATCAATTTCACGTTTTTAAAAAGAGATATTTTAAGCGGGACCTTTCTTAATATTTTTTCATCATTGTGCTGAAAATTGTCTTTCAAATACAAAGTTTTTTTTTGTTTAAATTTCCATTTCACCTTTTCCTTATTTTCTTGGGGCCCTCAAAGAGTTACAACAAACTTCGTTGATGATGAATATCGAAGACATACAAGTTATCCCATACAATACCTCATACAAGTTAACCCAAGAGCCAAAGTTAAGACAAAACCAGTAATAGGTATAGTTAAAAACTAAAGTATATTTTATTTCAAACGAGAAGCATTAAGAAAATGAAATGTGCACTCTTTGATAGCGTTTTAACTGTTGTTCCTAAAAATCCTTACTAATTTATTTTTATGAACAAAATAATTGGTTATAGGAACGGGGTAACATGTTTGAACAGAGTGTAGAACATTTTGTTATGCTTTAATGTCTAATGTTTATAATAATGTTTTATGTTATTCTGAGTCTTTTATGGCATTTTCAGTTACCTATTTGCGTTTTGACTTCAGCTCGTAGGACCTCCTAATATATACAGTTTTTACAATTTGTAATATATACATCCTAATATATTATTAAATAAACCCATCAAATTCCACTTGCTTGACCTAAAGTAAAGACCTCGACGTCTCAAGTCAAGCGAACCACCGACTCACGGCTCTGTTATCGTCATAGATGTATTATGGAATTTCTAGCACTGCGTAACAGCTATAATTTTCACAAGCATATTTCAGAGGATTGTGTTTGTAAGTAACTTTAACATATTACCAGCTAAGCTCTAGAATACCTCTTAAGCATACATTAATCTGCTGAATCTGTTAATCCAAGACGTGTTAGTATTGAGCACATACACATGTCTCATTACCATACAATATAGTATGTCTTGCACTGTACGATGGATGGATGACATTACTTTCGAATCGTCAGAATGACATAATTATACAGGATTATACATGCTTCCGCCAGGTTCGGAAGGTTGCTTTTACTGAGAAGAATCTAGCAAGAAACTCAGTAATTACTCTTTTCAAGAATATTATAGAATTTTAAAAATAATAAATAATTAACTTTAGAAATGTAAGCCCATGGACAGTTCCAGACAGTTCCAATGCACAAATGTCAATAAAAATTAACATAAAGTAAAAGTCTAGTAGTTCTACTTATATCTTAATGCGTAGCTTGAGATGATCAAGATGAACAATTTATCTACGGTAGCATTGTTCAATCCAAAACCTTAATGTAAATAGTGTTACACAAATCTTTAACCATGTATAGGGTTTAGAGCTACATTGGCTCGGAGCATTGGTTGGTTGTACATATAAATACAAATGAGAAAATCCTTTAAATTCTAATCACTACGTAGTGTACTCAAAAATGAATAGTAAGAAAAACGACGAAAATATGTATGAATGTTCAAGGATTTAATTTTTAATAAAATTTGATAAGTACCTTTTGATATGTACCATAGATCCGTGGTGGCCTTGAGGTTTGAGCAGTCGCCTGCTACGCCAGTGACGCAAGTTCGAATCCCAGCGGGGCAGTATATCTTTGAATTTTTCTCAGACATATGAAGGTTTCCGTGCGACCGTTTCATAGTATCTACTCTGATGTATGGAAGTGAATTTTGGATTTGGCAGAAGAAACATGAAAGTACAGTGAATGCAGTGGAAATGCGTTCGTTACGAAGTATGTGTGGGGTCACCATTGTAGATCGAATCAAAAATAGTGTGATATGACACAGTTGCTAGTTGAAGAATGATGTGGTGACCAGGATTGAAAAAAGTATGTTGAGATGGTTTGGACATATCGAAAGGATGAGTGAAAGGCGATTAACGAAAGAAATTTATAGAGCGAATGTGACCGGAAGTGTCGGTAGAGGGCGTCCTAGGAAGAACTACTATGGCCAAATTAATAGTATTTTTCAGAAAGGTCAAATTCGGAGCACTCGTAACTGAAGAAAGTGTATGAAGAGATGCATGAATGTGGATGAAGCGAAAGAAGTATGTAAGGATCGTAGCAAGTGGCAAACGGTGGTCTCTGCCTACCCCCATGGGATACAGGCGTGAGCATATGTATGTATGTAGTTTCATTGTAAAACTTATAAGGTGAAAAATTCTTTATTGGTATGGACCGACGCTTGTAATAATGTCCACGATTATTTAAACCCCATGGTCACTATGCTCTTATCTTTATATTTCTGCGTTGCTATCTCTAATCTATTTACGGTTACAAAATATTTTTCATTCAAACATTAAAATGAGTTTAACAAAAGTGCGAATGGCGAGAAAAAACTAATTTAGAACTCCATTTTCACAGCTTCCTTTTAAAATAAAAGAAAAGGTTTCTTTCCATCTGAAGTTATCTCAACATATCTAGGCTAACGAATACACAGCGAGAAATGTAAAGGCGGGGTTTGTATGCAAATTCTTATTTGCTTACTGAGACAAAACGCTTGGAACGATCAGGAACGCGAGAGGGGCTGGGGGGAGCGAGGCTCGAGACGGGGTGATTTGTAATGTAATTATTTCAAACGATGTAGTTTGTGGTGTTTTGTACACATACTTACTTATACATAGAACTGCCTCGTTGGTCTAGTGGTTAGTGGGTTCGCCTTCGATCGATGGTTCGATTCCCAGGTCGGGTTAAAAATTTATATTGGGTTCACAATAAAATGCCCGGAGTTTGGTTGTTGGCGGTGTTTCCACCCCCGTGCCTCGGGGCGCACGTTGCACCGTTGGTCCTACGCCTGATCTCTCTCCGGTCGTGTCGGATTGCCTCCCATCGGACTATGAGAGTGAGGGAATAAAGAATGCACCTGTGTTTGAGCACACACTTGTGCACTAATATTTCCTGCGCACATGGCTGATCCTCGTTGAGATTAGCCGCCGTAACCGAAATTCGGTAGGAGATCATTATTTATTACTTATACATATACGACCTACTACATAATATATGAATTTCTGTAGCACCCGAGTAGGACACATGGTTTGGGACGTTGTCGCCTGCTACCCAAGCGACGCAAGTTGTAATCCCAACGGCCTGTAACAGTGACTTTTCTATAAACTTAAGTGCAGTAATGTCACCTCTAGTTCTACAAACATACATGCACATTCTCACGCCTGTATTCCCCGATAGGGTAGCAGAGGTGTTATAGCAACACCTACTTTTCACCGATTTTGATTAAGTGCCGACTATACACACGTCTTTGAATTACTTCTCAGACATATGCAGGTTTCCTCACGATGTTTTAATTCACCGTAAAGATCGTGGTGTGTAATAATTTCACAAAAGTTTTTAGAAAAACTCTTTGGTGCAGGAGCCACTGGGATTCGAACTTGCGTCGCTTGCGTTGCAGGGGACTGCTCACACCCCAAAGCTACAATCTCTCGGAAACCTGCATATGTCTGAGAAGTAATTCAAAGAACTCTGTATATATTTTATATTGACAACATGGTTCTGATTATATTATACTGACCATCTGCCATGTTGGAATATAATCATCTTCGGTGAAATGTAGGTCTCGTTACGAAACCTCTGGTTACTTTTTCGGGGACCCTTCTGGGATGGCATGAGCATATTTAATTTTTCAAATTCTCAGTTGACTTCACTAATGTTTTACGGCGGTCTTAATTACAATAATAAAAGCTAAGCAGATTGCAATAGGCATTTATACTTATAAACTATTTAAATTTGACTTGAACGTTTAAGAGGAAACACTTTTCTAATGTGTATACATATTATAATGCGACTGAATTAATTTGAGACACTACAGTGAAATATTGGCTCAAAATATTCTTGTTAAAATGGGTTAAGTAGTAACAGTAAAGGCCAAATTAAATATGGGTTGATTGTGCAAATTACATTGCCGAGACAGCGAAAACAGATGAAATTGAATTATTAAATATCAAATTTAAAAAAAATATATTTCAGTCATTGATACGCCGCAGTAAATGCCTATCACTATGTGGTATTTTTTAAGTTAAATTTATTCTATATGTTTAGTTAGTTTTAGAAAATTTGTTATTTTTGGTTTTGGTCATTGGTCATCTCAAGCTACGCATTTAGTTATAAGTAGATGTACTAGATTTTTAGTTATGTTAATTTTTATCGACATTTGTGCATTGGAACATTGTCCATGAGCTTACGTTTTTTAAATTATTTATTTTGTATTCTTTAAATTGTATGATATTTTTGAAAAGAGTAATTACTGAGTTTCTTGCCAGGTTCTTCTCAGTAAAAGCAACCTTCCGAACCTGGCGGTAGCAATTATAATCCTGTATAATTGTGTCATTCTGACGATTTGAAAGTGCTTTGTAAAAGTCTAATCGAATAAAGATACTTTTGACTTTGACTTTGACTATTACTTTATTATACGTATTTTCCGGCTGCAGTTTACGCTGCTGCGTGAAAGTATAGGGACAGAAAGTAGACATTAATAAAAAAATTAAAGCATTATCTAAGAAAATATTGTAAGAGTAAAATGTAAGAAGACATCCCAATAGTAAGTGGTGAGGGCAAGGGGTTCGCGTGGTGCTTTATGCAACTCATGCTAATTAATTTATTGTATAGCATTGGGGGCATCATGTTGCGGTACTTAGACGGTTTTAATAGATGCACGTATCCACGGTAGTCTTTGATCTTTGCCTACCCCAGAGGAATATGTGATATGTATTCCCCATGTAATAAGGCTGAACAATGTGTTTGTTTACTCACTCACGTCTAGGGAACTAGCAGTAGCTTGTTTTGATTTATGGGTACCGTGCCTGAAAGGTAAAATAAGGAACACAAATAATATCACTCTCTTGTCCGTTTGTCCTAATGTCACCGCCGATTTCCTCAATAGCGGCTGGACCTATTAAGTTGAAATATATACCAGATGCTGAGGTCTATGTTCTCCTATGGTCTCCCTATTAGGTGTATACGATCAATCCTGAGTCAAGGACGTAAAAAGATAATATGGGCACATTTCGAACTTTTTTTTATTTATTACTTACAAGTTTATGTGAAATTTTACTTTGCTTATGTCTTTTCATTGTATTGACTCAGAACCTTTTTTATATTATGACAAATACATCCCCTTTGTGCACAAGTCTGTCACAAGTTCTTTTTTAACTGGCAAAAAGGTAAATAAGTGTACAAAACGAGACTGACGGTAATCAACTGTAGGTCTGAGTTCCGCTATCCCGATCTCTAAAATTGATTTTGATACGCTAATCAATTATGCCGTTACAACTTTAAAATGTTTGTTCCGTGACGCGATCGCGGAAAACACTACCTCGGAAGTTTAGTACAGATACATGGCCACGTCTGTATTCCCTGAAGAGGTAGGCTGAGGTGTACACATTTCGCCAGTGATGTATAACGAGCCGTGGTGGCCTTGGGGTTAGAACAGTGGCCTGCTACGCAAGCGACGCAAGTTCGAATCCCAGCCTGTACCAATGAGTTTTTTAAAAAAAACTTATGTACAGTGATTTCACACCACGTGCTTTACGGTGAAGGAAAACATCGCGAGGAAACCTGCATATCTCTGAGAAGTAATTCAATGACGTATGTATAGTGTCTGAGACGGCGATGGACTCACCATCTGTCACGTTGGCACTTAATCATCTTGTGTGAAAAGTGGGTGTTGTGATTACAACACCTCTGCCTACCCTTTCGGGGAATACAGGCGTGAGCATATGTATGTATGTAATGTATAAATCCCGTGTACCCGAGCGCTCATAGTTCGTTACGGCACCTGTAATTTGAAGACAAGGGCTAAAGAATCAGGCTTGACAAAGTAATCTTACCCCCGCGGTGAGGCGGCGAAAGGGGGCCCGAACCATCCTAGCCCGTCTATTGTTCGGCATTCTTCAAGACGTGTCAAGTGATGTCGGCTTTTTCGCGAACGTCACTGTATGAATAAGGGATGTGTTTTGACACTGTGGTTGCTTCTTGTCTCCTTGTTGATTATTTTATGTTGGCTTCCGAATAGCAAATCGGAACCATGTTGTGCTGGAGACAAACAATCTATCAATTTTATTTATCGAGCATATTATGCACTACATACATACATATGCTCACGCCTGTATTACCCGAAGGGGTAGGCAGAGATGTTGTAATAGTAACACCATTTACACCAGAGATGATGATGTGCCAACATGAAAAATGGATGCTAAAGGACGTGGTGTGAAATCACGACACATAACGTTTTTTTAAAAAAACCTCATTGGTACAGATCCCCCTGGCATTCGAACTTGCGTCGCTTGAATAGCAGGGGACTGCTCAAACACCACGGGCACCACGGCTACTTCTTATTATGCAATGGAATTTTAATTACTTTTACAAGATATGGGGTAATTCATTTAGGTGTGAAGAGATATATATCGTTCGGCAACATGCACGTTATTGCAATCGCTGATAGGCTAAAGTCATACCACTTACGATCATATCGTAAGGCCGCTTACTAGTTTGCGACCTTAATGAAAAAAAAACTTACTTCATTTTTACAAGCATAATTCCCTCATTTTTGATAACACTTGGTGCGAGATTAAATATGAAAAATAATAAGATTCTTGACAAAATTCTCAAGAGCACTCGGTATACGACATTGTTGCCCTCATTTTCCATAAATTATTCTGAGAAGCTCTACTTTCACAATATTTTGACGACACCATCTAGTTGGTAGTGAGCCTGACTGCTACACATTATAAAACATGGCTTAAACCAAGACTAGACCAATGTCGGACTAACTATGTCCATCCCTTTTTGGTCCGTATTCCAGAAAGAGAGGGAGGGAGCTGCGTTTAAGGCTTGGGCTATCTTTATCTATGTTTTGAAATAAGGGGGTTGGTTTTCGATGTTTTCGATTCACGCGTCATGGTCAATATTTATTGTGACATATAGGTGATGTTAAAGTTATATTTACATACATACATACATATGCTCACGCCTGTATTCCCCGAAGGGGTAGGCAGAGGTGTTGTAATCACTACACCCACTTTTCACCGAAGATGATTAAGTGCCAACGTGGCAGATGGTGAGCACACGCCGTCTCAGAATATAGGCGTGAGCTCAGAGTATGTACTATTAGGGGTAAGCAGGAATAAGTAGGATAGGTTACAGGGCAATGTGGCGCGTAGGTACATACGTTTTGGTATAGACACGCACACACGAGAAGAGTGTATTCAGTCATCATAAATGGTGAGTGCTGCTTCTCTGCTTATATGTAATGCACGCCAATGTGTACTATGTATGTGAGTAGAAATGCCAACCACTTTCCAAAACGCGCAACGTACTACAAATTATCACACACAGAGCATCCACATAAATATGAAAGTGTTCTATCCTCCCATCGCCCACACTAAGCCCCGGCCCTTTTGCAACATAATCTCTTTAATGAAATTTTAATATCACAAAAATAAAATATAAACAAAAACAAAGCGTATTCCCCGGTCTGGATTATTTACGTCGCGTATTTTCTTTTTACGCGACGCATATTTTGTTAATGCATTACGATACTCACATACGTTCGCGTGATCCATTAAAGGTTTGTTACTACGATCATTATATACTTCAATAAGTACCCCTATCACGGGTGTGCCAACGTTTTCGTAATCTATACTCGTCACTCGCAATATTTGTATGAGATATTTTAGTTCTTCACGTCACCGCTGGGAGTCGCTGCACAATTTCTCATACTAATATTCGGTGGAGGCGCTAGCGAGTATAGATTACGAAAACGGTGGCAAACCCGTGATAGTACTGTTCGTTCAAACTCACAGTTTTCTTGGTAAAGAGTGGAATTCATTTAAATTTTAATTATTATTACACTAACTGTGCCCTGCGGTTTCATCCGCGTAGATTTAATTTGATTCCAGCGGAGCCCTAAATTTTTTTTTAAATAAAAGTAGCCTTATTTACTCCTTGTAACATTATATGCCAGTGCAAGTCCCGTTAAAATTGGTCCGGCCATTTCAGTAATTATCCGGAACAAACAGACAGACAGAGAAAACATTTAAATATGTTCTATTTCACTGTACTGTACTGACATAAAAAGTATAATATTTTATACTTTCTTATGCATTTGAGGAGCTCGTGGCACAGTTGCTATTGCGCATATGATTCGATCAGCGAAGTTAAGCAACCCTAACCCTAGCCAGTAATCGAAGAGCACGTTAAGCCGTCGGTCCTGGTTGCCAAATTATCATCTTTGGTAATGTACAGGTCAGTCGGAGGCCTAAAATAGTCTGACAACTGGTTTAACCAGGTCACAGATATTCCTGGTTAAAGGGGTTGCTAAGGTCAGATGGCAGTCGGTTCGTATAAAAATCAGGTGATCAGCCACATCGGGTTGAATCAAGTGCCGACCCCAACAATGTATGGGATAAGGCGAGGGCGATGATGACTTTTATATGCATTTAGTGGAAAGCTGTTATTTTGGAATTACAAACTGAAACTTTTATTTTATTTATCTGTATAGAATTTTTAGCAAACTCGGCAGTTTTCAATAAGCAACTCTCTCATGCCAATATTTCTAGTCTGATCTTACGTAACACTAAATGTGTAAATGATTTGCAAACTATCAGTTGCCCTAAATATATTGGTATATGTAAGCAATCCCCAGTTAGTTTACCATCGTGATTGTTTTGTCCCAAACAGGGCCAATCCCAAGTTATCTAAATTGAAATAGTTGGCGGCCGATGTGAATAAGCCTTATTTGTTAGGGAAGTTAGAAAGGCTTTTAGTCATTGGTTTAAACGTTTTGTTGGGTTAACATTTACTTTGCAATATAGGGTCCCGTTGTTATTTAAGCATTAATGAATTAGATTCTCGCTTGAAGCACAAAATAAATAGATTTTTGAGTACAGGGGGGAATAATGAAAATCCGGACAATACAAAACAGGAGAGGTTAGATGATTGGAGACCTATTAAGACGAGACGCTTTCATGACAAACATCATACATAGAAGCGAAGAAGTCAGCATCTTGTTATACAAGGAAGTCAAGTATTGGCAGACAATAGAGATGGTTAGCAATTACTTCATTCACAAGAGCCTAGCTCTTAATGATGATGACAAAGGTGGCGTATAGTCTTCATCACGTGACCAAAATCGAGTGTTTTGTTTCGGTCACGTTCACTCACTCTCAATCCCCCACTCCGAATTTAAGACTAGAGATCTCATTTTGCCCTATTAACCTTACATGCATGAATATATATATCCTCACAACTTAATGTCGGACAACATTGGCTTATCTCAACGGGGAGTAGCCAGCCGTGCAGGAGATATTATAGTGCACAAGTGCACTCTTTATTCCCTTACTCTCATAGTCCGATGGGACGGCAATCCGATACGACCGGAGAGCGATCAGGCCAAAACAAAGGTTTTACGTACTTTCCGAAACACGGCGTGGAAACAAAGACTACTAACAAACTCCGAGCATTTATTGAAAATTTACTGACTTATAAACCTATAAAAATATCTATGTATTTTTGACGCGACCTGGGAATCGAACCCTGGACCTCCTAATAGTCAGGCAAATCGCCAACCACTATCAAATATTGAAACTGCAATATTTACGTCTTCTATCCTAAGAGAGGGAGATGTTTTTCTCATCTATCTCTTCTGCCTTCCCAGTATATATAAAGTGATGAAGAATAATATTATTACAACAGAAACGTAGTAAATATGAGGGTTTTTAAGCAGTCAAAAATGTGTATAGCAAATATTTGCACGAAGCGCTCGGGGCATAATCCGTATGATTGGCATTTTATGTTATTGTATTGTGTTTGTGCAATTTTATTTTGCACGCTGGCAATACTTGTGACACAATAAAATATCAAAATATGAACAAAGGGGTGTTTTGAAACGTGTTTACAGGACTTATACGGGGGAATTATACGGTAACTGGTACTTTTGAAAGACTTCTTAAACAATGAATAAATGGAGGGCAAGCTTCTTTTATTAGTTTTAAAAGAAATAATGGGGAATAATGGGGTTTTTATTTTTTTAACACAGTATAAGATATTATTTATCACTTGAAAATATGACCGACCCCAAACTTTTATTTAAAAAAATATTCATATTAGAGTAGACGAAAAATGTCACCAAAAAGAATTAAACTTCCAACTGAAACTAGTTTCATCCACATAATGATTTTCTAATTGCATAATTCTTCACGGAAGCTAAACACTAAGGTATACCAGTTAATCCTTGTTAAGTGGTATACTAAAAGTTACCCTTCAAGGGGTTAAATAGTGGTTTTATGTTCGAGGAATGAACTGACCCGTGCAGAAATTTTGTTTGTTACGCTCATCACAATACTAATGACCTTACCAAAATCGCTTATTGCACCATATTTCCACTATGTGACAGTGACAGACTTATACACGTCATATCCATCTGTCTCATAATAAGAATTAAACTACAATGGCAATAAGAGGTCATGGTAGGGCCCCCAGTCCAATATGTCCTACAAGCACACATGAATAGATTTTTTCGATCTTCCTACGTTTCGTTGAATTGTTGAAAACTCAACAAAACCCTATTGGATGTATTTGAATGGGAATTCAACCGGAACTGATTGGCGACGAGATTGAAATCTGGGATCCTTTAATACACATCGAGCCGGTATACAAGCAAGCAAAGAATCAAAAACTTTCTAAACTCAGCTGAATGTTAGGGTACGAATATCTATAAAAAAACTTCCTTGAAATAGGTCTGTAGTCTGATATTAGATAAGAGATCATTATAACTGTTGGCTGGTGATCAGTCCTCACCTAATACCATTCTGAGTGTACTGAACTGGACCAAAATTATTTCATCTGCATCCCAAATACTGCCAAATGAACTTGAGAATCCTATTGGATCTATCGAGAGAAATATTTAGTAGAGCCTACAGTAGAAAAGGCAGAGGGGTCTCCGAAAGGGTAAGCAGAGGTTTTACTATACAATACACCGAAAATGATTGGCAACGGGACAAATAGTGAGTCCATCGCCGTCTCACAATATCTACGTCTTTGTATCTCTTCAGTTCTGTCGGACATATGCAGATTTCCTCACGATGTTTTCTTTCACCTTAAAGCTCGCTGCAATTTAGTTTTTAGAAAACTGGCACATTCTGCCGAAATTTCACTTTGCCTCAAACCAAAAAGATTTTTTCTTAGACTAATCAACTTTTTCCACGGAGCTGGATAGCATAAAGTACACCGTGGTCCGATAACAAAGGGCAGTAGGGCTAATGCCCTACTTATCTAATGGTAAGTCATTCTCATAAGTGACGTCGGAGCCAACAAAAAAGTAATTAAGCGTTGCAGCCAGTGTTTGTGTGGCACAATGGAGGTAATCTGTGGTCCTCACGAGTATTGTTTGCGGGCGAGACCCTGCCCCGTGCAGGGTCCATGATGACGCAAGTTTTTGTCATCCAAGTATAATTTAATATAACCGAGTACATAGAAATGGATATAAGAACATAAGAGCACAGTTTAATCATTAGTTTTTCAAGCAGTTAGAAAGGTAGGCAGAGGTACTGTAATAACAACACCCACTCTTCACCTAAGATGATGAAGTGACAACGTAACAGTTGGTGAGTCTATCGCCGTCTCTTGAACTATACATACGTCTTTGAATTACTTCTTAGATCCATCAGTGTAAAGCATGTGGTGCGAAATAACTACACTTAAAAAATCAGTGGTACTGGCTCCGCTGGGATTCGAACTTGCGTCCCTTGCGTCGCAGGTGACATCTCAAACCCCGAGGCCACGACGGCTCTTTTTTCAGAGAAAATAACATTTTAAAATTAACACATCTTTGTAACTCCTTAAATAATTGTGATTAAATATTTTGACAACGTAGATACGATGTGGAGTTAATTAGTATCAACTTTTATAACTCAAGTTAAAGAGTGAACAAGTTTCCTGTTAACTTGGAGGTGTTTATAACTCGAGTAGCGTCTGCGAGGCTGTATAATTTGTGTAATTTATATGAAAGTTTGTTTTGTTTTTAATGACGTTTGTTTGTTCGGAGGGCGAAAATTGAAATTATGGACAAATTATTAGTTTTGTTTTCACCCTGAAGCTTTATCGCACAATAATATACTGTGCTATGTTGTACAATATAAGAACACTTCGTACCCTCAGAACAATGGAGGCTCACTTAAAAATCGTTTGAAATCGCAATCGGCAAGTTTGAATTTATGGAAAGTGCAGGAAAACATCGTGAGGATACCTGCATATGTCTGGGAAGTAATTCAAAGACGTATGTATAGTGCCTAACTTGAATAGGCTCAAAGTCACTCAGCGTGCCATGGAAAGAGCTATGCTTGGTGTCTCGCTACGAGATCTAATCAGAAATGAGGAGATCCGTAGACGTACTAAGGTGACCGACATAGCCAATCGGGTTAGCAGGCTTAAGTGGCAATGGGCAGGCCACTTGCTCGAAGGACTGATGGCCGCTGGGACAGTAGAGTTCTCGAGTGGAGACCACGTACCGGCAAGCGCAGCGTAGGGCGCCCCCCCGCGAGATGGACGGACGATCTGGTCAAGTCCGCGGGGACCCGCTGGATGCAGGCCGCTTCCAACCGGGTGAGGTGGAGGTCCTATGACTGATATGATGATGATGTATAGTGCCTGAGACGGTGATTGACTCACCCTCTGGCACGTTGACACTTAATCATATTTGGTGAAATGTGGCTTATTAATGTGGCTAAAATGGCGAGAGCATATTAATTTTATTTCAAAATTCACTCAATCTTACTAAAAATGCAATACTCGTAATACAATATTGCACTTATTCTTAACATAATTCAGAACAAGAGAATTGCGTAGTCAACTGGTAGAATTCCGTTTATGACTCAAATATTCAACACGAAAAAATACCTTAAAAATTCATTGTCAGGAAAATTGTATCTTACTCCTTGCATTTCTGTTTGTTTAAAATGAATACGCTTTTTAATAAACAACGTTGGCAAAATATTTTACTTTTAAATTTCACCTGACTTGGACAGCAGCAGAAATCATTTCCAGATTCAAGAATTGTGTGATCATTCAAAAGGTACGGAATGCTGTTGTAACAGTTTCCTTCTGGTATGAGTTGTGAAAGGAGGCTCGTGGCTCAAGCTTTTTAATATCTTATTCTTATTCCAAATCAAATCATCTGTTGTGATATTTACGTTGACTACGGAAATGACTGACAATCTGAAATTTGTTGTGTGAATTATAACACATATTTTTCTGACATTCGTGTGCTCTGAATTATGAGTAAGATATTTGATATTTTACAAGAGAAAAATATTTCTAAGTAACGGACGTCACGCGTTTTCACCCACGTAGTTCCCGTTCCCGTGGGAGTACGGGGATAAAATATAGCCTATATCAATCAGTGATAATGTAGATTTCAGATGGTGAAAGAATTTCTAAAATCGGTCCGGTACTTTTTGAAACAATTCGCTATAAACATACATAGAAATCTTTCCTCTTTATAATATTAATATGGACTAGCTTCAGTCCCCGGCTTTACCCGCATAGCCCATAAATTACTCGGCCATAACGTAAAATCTTATTAGTTACAGCATTTTTAATATTGGTCCAGATGTTTCGGAGCTTGGTCTCTACAGACAATCAAATATGTTCTCTATATATATTATCATATTATTCATCATCATCATCATCATCATTCTCCTCCTGCCCTTATCCCATGTTATTAGTGGTCGGTGCAATGTGTTCTTCTCTTCCATTTCTCTCTATCAGCCGTCATATCTGTATTCACTGCCATTCTAGCCATATCATCTTTCACACAATCCGGCGATTCTTAGGTCTTCCTTTCCCCTTGTAATCCAATACTAAATTATAGTTCAGAAAAAATCTTGTACTTCGTAGCTATGCTTCAAGTTCGGGCTGATTTTTGAAAAACATTTCAACCCGTTACGAGAAGCTTGGATTTTGATAATAAAAGTACAGGTTACATTAAATCGCACAAATCCATTTAAAATACCCGACCCCGTGCACTGGCTCCAAGAAAATAACATAACATCACCTCCCATGAGTACACTTACATTTTAATCTCTGAATGACGCAGGCATTATTTCATAAAGATGTCGGATATTGAGAGCCGGCCAGAACGAGGGTCGACAGAGGTTTCCCAGTCTGGGCAATTAGCATACAGACGCGCGGTATTACGCCTGCGGGAGCGCTAACGTTTAATACTCTTGAAGACCACCTTTAGATGGTAATTGGATGAGGACTTCAGCTGAATGATGCTTTGCGGTACTTTCGAGGGCTTTAATATATACTTTTCAAGCACGTCATCATCTAGATTGGAGGTCAAACCGCTCTACCAGCACATATTATTCATACTATGTTATAATAGGAGACGTCTTTAGTGCGTTCATTTACATTCAAGGTAATCTTAAAGAGAAAACTATACAGATAAATAGAATTGAAGTGTCTGTTTGTAATTCCAATTTAACAGCTTTACACTCAATGGATATGAAAATACTTACTTACACAATATTTTTTTATCAGTCTGTCTGTTTGTTCAGGTTAATCTCAAAAACGGCTGGACAACGAAATAAATTCATTAATAAAGAGCGACGATAAATATATACATAGATAATTTACTACCTTTTAGTCAAAACTATGTCTATGTGATCTATGATCGTTTAAGCATCGCATATTATAAACCTACCATTCACGTCATGGTACCAAAATAAAACGTCAAATCTCAGAAGTTCTTAATACGCTCTGCTTAAACTGATGATAATATAATAAAGTCCTGTTAAAGAAGAATTCATTTATTCTTTGTGATTGTAAAGTTGAATTGATATCATAGTTTCGACGGACATTACACGTGCTACGATGTGTCCAAAGAGAAATCTTTGACTTCACTCGTATCAGAGACTCTTGTCAGATTATTTGTCTAACAATCATCTGTGTTACTTATAATCTACACTATCTATACTATCTTCGCTACTATTATAAAGAGGAAAGATTTATATATATGGATGTTTGTAACGAATTGGCTCCAAAACATGGACAGATTTTAAAAACTCTCACCATTGGAAAGCTACACCATCAGCGAGTAACATAGGCTTTATTTTATCCCCGTACTCCCACGGGAACGGGAACTACGCGGGTAAAACCGCGTGACGTCCGCTAGTCATACATAAGAGTCCTGAGTTATGTGCAAGTGATACCATGTTTTTATTCCAATAGGCTCTTGGTAATTTGTTTCATGGCTCCCAATAAATCTTTATTGCTAGTTTTGTCGCAAAGCGACTGCCATCCAGCTTTTACGATCCCATTATATTGAAAATTGGTGACCTGAAATCAATTTATCAGTATTTTACGCTTTTTTACAGATTTGTAGCAATAGCATAATATTTTACTATTATTGTATCCTTTGGCTGACCGTGGTCATTTTCTTTTAAAGTAATATTCTGAGTCGGTCATGTTCTAGGTATGACATTTTCTTAGAAGGTCATGATCTAGGTAAGTCATTTTCTGAGTAGGTCATATTCTAAACTTGTAAATTATTTGTTATTATTATTAACACTAAACTCCCCGAAGATAACACTAAACTCTGACTAAAACTATATCCATCCCTTTTTAAATCTTGTATCATAGAAAGATATGGATCTCCTTTTAAGCCAAGGACTATCTGAGTCTGTGCTTTGTAATAAGGGTATAAGCTTAAGCGTATTTTTATAAATTTACCTTTTTGCTTTGTGTATGAAAAAATACCTAAGCTGCTTAGTGTTAGATTACAAGCCATCGTCAAGTAATATTATTTATATAATCTTGCAAAGTTAAATCGTAAGGAATTATTAGTCAACCATTTCAGTTACACACTTGAGAAGTTGTGAATAAATATCTTACGAGTTGTTCGGCACCTTTAACGGGTGTATGATTTTGTGAGAATTTGTAGCCAGAGAGCTGGAGGCCTGGGAATTAAGTATATTATATATTTTTTTTCATTTTCATATGATTCTAATTGTTATTATTACCAGCCAATTATGTTGGAAGAGTAAAAGGGCTGATTCTAGAATATTGTTGAAAATATTGTCCTCCTAACTTGGTACTAATTTGGTATTCATGTAGCTTAATAGTCAATGGAAATTACTATGTTAAAGTTTTTCGTATAAATTCTATTGTTTTCACTTTTATAAAAGTTCACTTGATTTAAAAAAAAAACGCATATTTTGTTTGAAATCTCAGGTCCTAACTTGACTTCATACTGTCATGATATAGGTAAAAGAATTTGTGAGAAAGATAGGTTATATGACGCTCATATGTTTATCATTGTCTTACACACAGACAATCATGACTATAATAACTTAAATTACATAAAGGTATATTAATATTCACCAGCTCCTTACCTGTAACGGCTCTTTATAAATTATTGGAAAGTTTTGGCCAAAACCAACTCGCATGCTGGAATACACGTGAACGTCGAATGTTCAGCGACCCGTGTTAGAAGCCTAACTGTTATGTTTGAATGCCTTTACGTTCGTATTTTATCACGATTTATGTTCTTGTACAGAAATTTTACCTTTGAATCACACACACACATCATACATTTTTTTAAAGTTATTAAATGATACACTTTATAATCCATTCGACAAATATCATGTAGGATTTCGTATTGAAAGCTATTTATCATGTATATTTACGTAAAGGCACAGTTTTTTTTATAAAACAATTATGTGATTTGTTAGAATTCTGTGTTTTGACCACGTGAAAGAATATTCCACATCAATTGCCCAAACAATGCACGTGTAACAGATACCGCCTGGGGGCCAACTATGATCGTTTAAGCAGCACGTATTAACAACTTGCCAGCTTTGACGTTTAATTTTTCGATACCAAAATGAAACGTCATAGCACGCATGCCTTTTTCACTTCTACACTCGGTAAATATTCCTAATTCGCATTTTACATAAATTTGCTGTTGTTTTGAATAAAATTTAAAAGCTTTTATCTTCTATCAAATTGACATACTTTATAATTTGTGACGGAAATTCAATTACAATAGAAAAATTCAGGCTTAATAAATATAAAAACTGTTATTTTTGCGTTGTATAAATTATTAAATGAATTATTTTTGACGTAATTATGTTAATCTTACTTGTCATCGATGAAACCTGGTTGACTTTTGTTAGGATACCCAAGGGAATGGACGGGGTTATAACATTATTTTACCTATCTCTCTACCGCATTCAAGGCCAGCGCTCATAACTGACAACGGCGTTTGCACTTACTGTCGAAGCATTCGTCATACGCACTACTACACACGTCATACATGCCACCTACCTCCACACTCACAATATATCGGACAGATGCGCTCTGTCATCAGCGCCCTTCAACCACTCAACCAAGGACATTCGTGTTGCGCAAGCCCATGTGTGTTACTGAAAATGATTTATTCAATTTAGGCCCTGGTGAGACTTATGAATATCGAAGAATTTACCACCGGTTCTGAAAATAGCCTTCTGAGAAGAACCGGCAAGAAACTCAGATGGCATCATGTACAGTTCATTACATTATTCACAATAGTGTACTATTATACGATTGTAAACTATTAGTATACCTATGTCTTAAAATATATCGAGTCATCATTCAATCATAAACACACTTCAACGACGACTTCCACTCCGCCACACCTACAATAATTTAGCAAAGAAACATCAGAGTAACATTTCCTTATCTCCAAAAGTATTCTCTATAATCTTTAAGAAAACCTGCAAAGGCAATCAGTTAATCTAAAGGTGGTAATAATTCAGCATTATCGGTAGGCGTCATGTAATATCCATTATGAATGTTTGAGAGTGGATGCGGCGAGGCCCGGGTGGGTGATTCATTGTCATCCATCTTCGCTAATCGTAGCTTCAACATGAGGTCGCCGAAAGGTACTCCGCTCCGATTACCCGATTTCACACTGCGAAATCAATAACGGAGCGGAGCGAGCGGTGAGACAAAATTTATATCTATTTTCGCTAAAATACCTGGCTGTGGTGGCTGAGTGGTTTGCACCAACTGTACCAACTGTCTGTACCAACAATTTTTTCTACAAACTTTAATGCAGTGAAAAGTGGGTGTCATTGTTACAACACATGTACCTCTTCGAGTATTCTTTTGAGTGGCCTTGGGGTTTGAGCTGTCGCTAGTCTAAGAACCTATGTACAGTGATTTCAGACTACGTGCTTTGCGGTGAGGGAAAACATCGTGAAGAAACCAGCATATGTCTGAGAAGTAATTCAGATACATATGTATACTGCCTGACTGCCTAGCGATTGAGTCACCATCTATCAGGTTGTCACTTAAACATCTTCGGTGAAAAGTGGGTGTTGTGATTACAACACCTTTACCTACCCCCTTGAGGAATACAGCCGTGAGCATATGTATGTTTGTACTTTTTTGAGAAGTCGTAAGCTAATTTTATTTTCACGTCCTAGAGTTTGTTGCCTCAAACCAATCTCTCCCCACTCTTAACTGGTAGCCGATGTCTGATCAGACTTTCTGGACATCCTTTCCAAAGCACGGGTGGGACGAGGCATATATTCAACTACTGACAACAAAAATAGTTACTTAACTGCAATAGCGACTTTAAGAACGCTTTACAGTGTGATAGGTGTTTCAATAATATCTAAATAACATCCGCAACAAATTTGAATAATAAACTTTCATACATTACTTCCCCCGACGTCCACGACAATGAAAATTTGAATAATATTTTTAGGTACCTTTTATTATATGAAAAGAACGTGGTGAGCTGCTTAACTCACCATTATGATTGAAAAGTTACCTTCTACCCCATTAATATGGCTCAAAATTACACAGTCGTACAACTCTACTTCGAGTTTTCGATATCGCGTCTAAATAGGAGTTTGATGGATTCAAATAGAATTGTGATTGGAGCGATCCTGCGCCGGCCATTTATTTACACAGGCCCGCGTTTATTGTACCGTGTGCATTTGATAAGTTAATTGTGCTTGTAAATTTACTCAAATACATTATTTAACTAAATACTCGCAGTAAAATTACGGAAATGTACTGCAAATGAAATGTTTTACCGTAAATATTATTAGTGCTATTTATTTTAGTGAACTAAGCTTGTTTGGGATTTATTCCGAAATGTAATAACATTGCTTCAATTAATATCTAAATAAATTCCGACATTAATGACGAGAGTATTTGATTATCAGTTCACCAGAAGCTAGAATTCTGCCGTGATCGTAGTCATGATGGTTTTACTCGTCAGGTTAAGATTTATTCAAAGTCTCGTGAGGGTAGCTTGATCGTGAAGTGCCTAATGATCACATAATGTACACCATCCCAAGTGATCGTCAGGTGATATGTAAACACGTAAAATCAAATAAAACCACTATTGTAACTAGGTAATTTGTTAACGAAATAATATTTAATAATTTTTTTGATCTACTTAATAATTATACTAAATCCCTGACGGCGGCGCGGCGTAGGCAGCCCTTTTAAATATTTTCACCTAAGTATTTTATGAACGTTGAAATTTTCCCCCAGCACGTGCGATACTTTTACTATTACCGTTAATGAGTTACAGAAACGCTTCCATTTAGCGAACGACTCTTTCTGAACTGGCACAAATTTAAGAAAACCAATAAGGTGAGCGGGGTGGCCATTTTAATGCACGCCCCGGGGAAATACGAGAAAAGTTGGCCAATTGTGAATAGAATTAGGGCTCTGGGTATCGTTAGGCTGCTGGTACATAGCCGGCATCGGTCCGGAGCGTATTACTTAGAATCAACTGCTTCAAAACTGCTGGGTCGGGTTATTTAGTTGTATTATCTAGGAAGGTTGCCCCATATCATTTACTATAGATATCAATCTAATAAAATAATCTGACAACTGGTTTAACCCAGATCACAGATTTTGCTCGTTAAAGGGGTTGCGAAAGTCAGATGGCAGTCGTTTCGTATAAAAATCAGGTGACCACATCGGGTTGAATCAAGTGTCGACCCCAACAATGTATGAGATAAGGCCAGGGTGATGTTGATGATGATGATCACTTCGACCTTATTTTTAATACATTTTTTTGCTATGAAATTGGAAAACCTTCCAGCAAAGATCAGATTATTATCATAGTGCATCATGTTGCTGCCTAGAGAAGAGGGAATTAGGTGCTCCTATTTACGTTGTAAATAATTTTGCTTTGGAAGTGCAATATAGTTCGTTTATGCAACTATCCGGTTATCCTTCGGTCTCAGATAAAACCGGATCATCTACTCCCAACCTTATACCGGAAAGAAACTTGACGCTCAAGCGCAGCACTCCATTAATCAAGCGAAACTCATGAGGGTGATTGATGATGGCAACACTGTCGTCCATTTTTGCAGGGCCGTAATGAATTATAACCGCGGACGCCATTATAATACGGTGGAAAATTAATCGAACTGAATGTGCTTGTTGATTGAATAATTGCTTCGCAAAAATGGGGTGTCGAGTGCTATGGTGATAGGAAAAAAAGTGATTTGAACTTTGTTTTGATTTCACACGGCATTTAAGAGGGTTTTGAAAATACTGATGGTGTTTTATCGTTGAATTTTAAACGTTCATAATGACGGATCAACACATTTTGAGCCACGCTAAATCACAAGCGACGACGTTTGACTGCGATTTCGTTTCCGCTCGCGATGTGATTTCGCTCACTTTAAACCGCGTCTTAACGTGATGATATAGGCTTATAGCCTTCCTCAATAAATGGGCTATCTGACACTGAAATTATATTCCAAATCGTACCCGTAGTTCCTGAGATTATCGCATCCAAAAAAAAGTTGAGCTTTATATATAACACATATTTTGAGGGAAAATCTCTTATATATTGCCATATTACATTTAATGAACCACAGTGAAATTTGTGATATAAATACATCTTGGAACACAGCTACAGCAGATTGTTTTCATGAGGATCTACGCATAAGGCCATTACGGCTCTTTATGTAGTCCGAGCCACACTTATGCTGTTATAAAAATCTACCAAAGCCCCAAAGCCGTACATAACAATAATATCTCATGTGTAGTGGTGCCTGTCACCATTTCACATGACGATAAAAGTCAGCCGCAGCGATACACGGCCGAATAATAGACCGGCAGGGCTGTCACATCCTAAGTCCTTTCGGTGGAGGAAAACAGCGGGGGGTCACATTTCCTCAAATCGGAACCTTGTACGATGGATCTCGAAAATAAAATGTTTGCTACAAATATTAATGTACTTTTGTTGTCTGATCGTAATTTTTTTTTGGAATTCCTAAGCAGTTACGTTCTTTAAATTTTGTTTACATACATACATACATATGCTCACGCCTGTATTCTTCGAAGGGGTAGGCAGAGGTGTTGTTATCACAACACACACTTTTAACTGAATTTGATTAAGTGCCAACGTGACAGATGGTGAGTCTATCGCCGTCTCAGGCACTAAACTTACGTCTTTGAATTACTTCTCAGAAATATGCAGGTTTCCTCACGATGTTTTCCTTCACCGTAAAGCACGTGGTGTGAAATCACTGTACATAAGTTTTTAAAAAAATCTCATTGGTAAGCAAGTTCGAATCCCCGCTGGGATTCGAACTTGCGTCGCTTGCGTAGCAGGCGACTGCTCAAACCCCGAGGCCACCACGGCTCTTTTGTTTAATATTGCAATATTATAAAGATGATTGATTGACCTCCTTGGGCGACATGACAAATTATGAAAGAATATTAGAAGGAAGGAGAGGAAGATAGGCATAGCGTGAGATAGAGTTAAGTTGTGGCAAAGAGATGGCATTGGACGGAGAAAAATTGATTAAATTGTATCAGACTCACCGATAGATGATTAGTTCATATGCTCATGAAAATGATAAGCACATTTATAAATGTTTGTTTTTTTTTGGTTCCACTCGCGTAGTTTCTGTTCCCGTGGGAGTACGGGGATAAAATATTGCATATGTTACTCAGTGACGATATAATGCATTGCTGAAAGAATTTACAAGGTCGGTCCAGTACTTTTGAGCCAATTCTTTACAAATATACTTACATACAAATCTTTCCTCTTTATAATATTAGTATAGATATGAAGTGGAGAAAATATTGAGTTTTATAAGATTTTTTTTTGTGAAAAATGAAGAATGTTTTTGCTACATTCAGTGCATGCCAACCCTGAATCAGTGATTGGAATCCCCGCTAGTTGGTCCCTGTTTGTTTTGCGTTTGTCGTACGACAATGAGGCATATTCGCTCGTGGCTGTGATATTTGCTATACTGTTAGCGGGGGTTTATAGATTGACAGAAAAAAAGGTGACTAGATTTTTAAAACAGACATATTTTGTACCCTGCATATTTTATTTTTTCGCAGTTTCATATTAGTGCCGGCAATCGATGAATATAATAATAATATAATAATATACAATGGAGAATAACATATAATACAAGTTTGCATAATTACAATTATACGGAACCGTGGTGGGGTTTGAGCAGTCGCCTGCTACGCAAGCGATGCATATTCTACTCCAAGCGGCCTGCACCAAAGAGTTTTTCTAAAATCTTAATTGCAGTGATTTCATACAACGAGCTTCACGGTGAAGGAAAACATGGTCAGGAACCTGGATATGTCTGAAGAATATTTCATTGAGGTATGTATCGTGACTCACCATCTGTACGATACTTAATCATCTTCGGTGAAAAGTGGGTGTTGCTATACAAAACCTCTGCTTACCCCTTCGCTTATTTCTCGTTAACATGTGGGTACGGGGATAACATAAAGCATATATATTTTACTCGCTGATGACGTAGCTTTCCCCAATGGTGAAAGAATTTTTGAAATCTTTTTTATTTTCATTTATTACAAACATACACACAAAAATAAAAATGTTTCTTCTTTATAATAGATTGTAAAAATATAAAGCCAACATCCAACAACGTCTAGAAACATTGTATATAGCTACAAATAAAGTTGTTGAACAGAAACTCCATTCAGTTGTTTTCTTCATGTTTCTCATTGGACATTTTCTAGCTGCTGTAGACGTCGTATATCAGCCGTCGCGGATGTTGATTCTTATTATTACTACCTAGTTAAAATTGTTTCAGTACTGTAAGACAAATCTTTTTATACAATACTAGAGATTTAAAAAAAAATATTTTCTTGTTAGTTTTGACTACAACTCCCGTATAGAAAAATTGCAACGTCCGTGAAAAGCACTTTAAAAATGTTTGGTGTCCAAATAATTACATTACATTAAATCTGTTTAACAAAAATTACCGTTGTTATTCTTTAAATAAAAAATAAATAAATATGTTCACGCAGTTAAACAGAGGTGTTATAATAACAACATCTACATTTCGCCGAATATGATTAAGTGCCAACGTGACAGAGGGCGAGTCCATCGCCGCCTCAGGCACTATACATACTTCTTTGAATTACTTCTCAGACATTTATGCATGTTTCCTTACGATGTTTTCCTTCACCGCAAAGCACGTGGTGTCAAATCACTACACATATTAAGTTTTTTAGAAAAACTCAATGGTGCAGGCCCCGTCGGGATTCGAACTTGCGTCGCTTGTGTAGCAGCCGACTGCTCAAACCCCTCGAATTTTTGAACTGTGGATTTATGGATAATCAGAGATGTATAAGCCTGTCTTTTTTTGTAATATCGAATATCTAAAATAATGGACTTGATTACAAAATTTTAATCCAATATCAAACACGTATTACAAAAATAATATATAAACAACATCAATGGTACCGAGGTCGTTGCCCAGACGAATCGAACACACGCTCGTTTCTCAATCGTATTCGTAATCCTATTGCAATGTTTCCGAAATGAACAGTCCAAATCAAAGTGCACTGATATCGAGTTGCATCGAGCAACAATACCGAGTCGGAGGTTGGAATCGGTTCTCCTAGATAATCCAGAAATCCTTGTTGGCTTACTGTATCCAATTTAACTAGTGCCATTAAAAGCAGGACAAAAATCAAACAGTGCGAAGTGCAAACGTGTTCTTTATGGAAATATCGAAATGAAATTTAAATGTGTATTTTGCTGGTGTCTCATGTAATATTTATACTATGCATATTTTATTTACATGCCATGATGGGCTGTGGGTTGTATTTAGTTGAGCGAAGAACTAAGAATATATGAAAGGACTAGCTGTGCCCCGCGGTTTCACCCGCGTAGAGTTAATTGCATGGGTGGCTTTATATAGCGAAACCCTGAGCCTTGTTACATCTGCTATCTGCCAGTGAAAGTTCCGATCAGCTGCCTCAGAGATTAGCCGTTTTTTATGTATGTACCATATGTACATTCATATGCATTTATTGAAAAGCTTTTAATTTGGAATTACAAACAGACACTTCAGTTTTATTTATCTGTATAGATGCATAGATATAGGTATAGATGTATAGATTGGCATCATTTTAGGTTCTACAGTCACGACTTAAATTAGTGCCTGTCTATCTGACGCGTGGCGTACTGCGTCTCTTGCTCAGTTGGAGGATTAAGTCTCAGATAATCCAGTCTCGGCTAATTCATGAGAGCTGATTGGTGTCGGAAACATTACGATTACTACTGATTATAATTAATTCAGAATTTGATACCTTTGCGATTACATGCTGAGTAATTAATTATTGGATGTTATTTGTTACTAGTTTGGTAACTAGCTGTGCGCCATGGTTTTACCCGCGTAGTATCAACAGCAAGAACTTTTGCCAGTGAAAATTTTGACAAAACAGGGCCAGCCGTTTGTTTTTTTTTCGAGTTTAAGAGCCGTGATGGCCTTGAGGCTTGAGCAGTCGCCTGCTACATAAGCGACGCAAGTTCGAATCCCAGCGGGGCCTGTACCAATGAGTTTTTTAAAAAGACTTATGTATAGTGATTTCACACCACATGCTTTACGGTGAAGGAAAACATCGTGAGGAAACCTGCATATTTCTGAGAAATAATTCAAAGTCGTATGTATAGTGCCTGAGACGGCGATAGACTCACCATCTGTCACGTTGGCACTTAATCATTTTCGGTGAAAAGTGGGTGTTGTAATTACAACACTTCTGCCTACCCCTTCGGGGAATACAGGCGTGAGCGTTTGTATGTTGTTTTTTTTTTCATTTGAGGACCATAGACACGTTTAGTGAAAAGCAGTTCACTTGGAATTACAAACAGACACCTCAATTTAATTCATCTGGTTAGATTTGTTTATTTTATTGCATGAAAGAATTGAATTGCATTCTCGAATCGACAGGGACTCCAAGAGATGTCTTTAGCATCGTTCAAGAGTCCTTCAATATTAGCTATCGCCGCCCATGTCGTGGCCCTCCTCGCCGCCGGAGGCGTGGAGAGTCAACAAAGAGTGGAGGATATTGCCACCGTACTGTTCACTTGTTTTATGATCTCGTGATTTGTGGCTCGATCGTGGTGGATCGCTTTATGCGACTTGTTCTTGCTACAAACGTGCTTACGATTCACGCACAATATGCCATTATTGTTGTTTTTGCTTACCACTTCGCTTTGATTTATTTAGTTTTGTTATGATACTCTGATATATAAAATATCTATACACGTATTGTAAATGGGTAACGTTTATAAGTGTGTATGAAGGAGGTAATCATTGAAAATACTCATCCGATTACAAAAAATCTCTAAACAATAATTTTCAAATAAAATTTTAAAGTTTTACAACAATAACGATACCGATTCAGTAGTTTTTCCGTGAAAGAGTAACAATCATACATCCATACATAGATTCTTACACACTTTCGCGTTTATAATATTAGTAGGAAGGATTAGAAATTCTGTTATTTATTTTCGTGCATTAATATGCACGAAGTGAAATCACTAATTGTTAATGTTTCAGTTCATTATGTCTTTCGGAATTTGGAAATTAGACTATTAGGAATAGACAGCTGAGTTTTTGGAAGTTTTTTTTTATTTTCAGGCTAGATTATTTATTGCAGCAATTATAGCTAGTCAACTTCATTTTCATTTGACATAAATATCTTTATTCGATTAGACTTTTTACAAAGTACTTTCAAATCGTCGGAATGACATAATTATACAGGATTATACATGCTACCGCCAGTTTCGGAAGGTTGCTTTTACTGAAAAGAACCTGGCAAGAAACTCAGTAATTACTCTTTTCAAAAATATTATACAACTTTAAGAATACAAAATAAATAATTTAAGAAACATAAGCTCATGGACAATGTTCCAATGCACAAATGTCGATAAAAATTAACACAACTAAAAATCTAGTACATCTTGTAACTAAATGCGTGGCTTGACGTGGCTTTACAGGAATGAAATAAAAAATATACGCATTTTTTACAGATAATTAAAGTCTGCCGGCCTAATTTATACGGACAGTAGGTTTAACAAAAACAAAGCCCCGCCCCTCGACTTAGCTGCGATATTTCAGACCGCGGTGGTCAAACTCTTTCGAACAAATGGATGTAATAAAAACGAAGGGAAAAAATGTGCAGACAGCAATCTCCTTCAGGTTCCCCGAAATTATACCGTTGTCAATGTGACTTATGTGTGCCAAGCGGCAATCCCAAGACAAATGTGGCTCTCATTGCCGCCGACAGCGGCTCTCAACCTGGAAGGAGGGAGAGCGCGCCTTGCTCGATAATCTCACTACTTACTGCACTACGTATTATATTACATGTTCTAATTTACTAGTATACAAAATAGAATAATATAAAAGAATGAAGAAATTTATTTGCAACCAAATACTAAACGCAATGCAAGAAAAATCTGGCCTGCAAAAATTGTATTGTCATCTTAATTCCCTAGATTTAAAAGATGTAATTCCGAGGGGTTTGAGCAGGCGGCTGCTACGCAAGGAACGCAAGTTCAAATCTCGTGCTTTACAATGGGAAATATTGTAAGGAAACCTGTATAATGTCCGAGATGGCGATAGATTCACCATATGTTACGTTGACACTTAATCATCTTCAGTGAAAAGTGTGTGTTGTTATTACATCTCTGCCTACCCCTTCGGGGAATACAGGTGTGAGTATTGTATGTATGTAAGCGTAAATACTACAGGAATAAAATAATAAAGGAAAAAAGTTTAATAATCTCTGTCTGTGGTAGTTGCGTCGCTCGAGTTGGGAGGCTTTGCGTGTGTCAGATGCGTATCAAGGCGCCGGAGAAGCATCATTAATATCTATTTCATGAAAACTGGCCCTAACTTTTACTTTTAAGCATTTTTTGTTCTTTTTTCCTTTAGGAAGCCGCGAATTTGGAAGCCATTATCCTAGTTTTTACGAAAACTAGTTTGACCTGCCCGCTGTGGGAAGAACTTTGAAAGAATTTTCCTTTTATGTTAAAAAGTATGCTGCCTTTACTTTATTTGTTACTGTGTGAGAAATGTTTCAAACTTTGACCTTATTGTTATTCTTAATAACATTTAAAAACTAACGCAAAAAAATACGTATACATAATGTTCCATTGCTATGCCACGTGGAAGGTAAATAAAATCAAAGCTAGAGTTTTCCTCGTTTATTTTTTTATTTACAACTAGCTAGGCCCAGCTAGTTTAACCCAGATCACAGATTTTCCTCCTTAAAGGGGTTGCGAAGGTCAGATGGTAGTCGCTTCGTATAAAAATCAGGTGATCAGCCACATCGGGTTGAATCAAGTGCTGACCAGAACAATGAATGGGATAAGGCCAGGGAGATGATGATGAAAACTAGCTGGGCCCCTCGGTTTTACCCGCGTAGGCTAAATTTTATCGATGGACTAATGATTTAAAAAATATTTTTTTTATTCCTTGTAAGAAGCTATTCTGCTAGTGAAAGACTGGTTGAAATTGGTCTAGTTTTTACGGAGATTAGCCGGCACATACACTGACAAAGATTTTTTTAATTGGTATTTTTTATTCCAGTACCCTATATTGTCATATGCACTCAATGAAAAGCAAATTCAATTATATTCCTATCCAAAGAAAATTTTTATTCTAAAGATATGTACCTAATTCGAATTGTGTTGTGTACTAAAGCTTACCTCAGTGCTAGCCAACTTGGGTTCTATTAGGGTCTGCCTAATCAATATGAATAGGGGCAGTTACACCGTACCTTCCATTGTGATTGATCACTCACTCGTCTGGGGCAGGCCACAGTACACATATAAGCTACTATAAGCAGTACGGAATCTAGGAACAAATCGTTCGAAAACACATAGACGCGCGTATATCAGATTACTGTGCGACATCACGTTTCATTTACGTGTATTATAGATATATTTAAAAACTTCAGATCGATAAATCTATATAATTTTTATAGTTAATTCAGGAGTAAATTTAAAAAAGTTTAAAATTAGATTGATAGCCTTCACGTTCGATGGAGCAATAGATTTCATTTAAAAAATTGAATAAATTTTACATACTAATATTAAATGTATAAATTTACTGTGGCCTGACCCTCGATTTGTGCCTAACAAGAGCATGCCAATTCAACGGAGCTCCAGAGCTTGCCATTATGTAGGTCGCATTCATAATCGGTAACAATCTTTTTCAAATGTAAGGTCGCTTTGAACAGGCTGACAAGCGATTGGACATTTCCTTCAAGAATATGTATATTATTTAGCTGGTAATATATTTATTATTCGTTTTCTTATCATTTACCTTCAGCTGTATTATGCCTGAGTCACTATTTTATATGTAGATAGTTATTTTACTTTACCACGACAATTACAAAATACAAAAAAAAATCTTCTCATTTAGCGATTCATTTTTATTTATAGAGTGGAATTTGGTCATATTATTGAGATGCAGTATTATTTTAGAAATATTTATGCGTTCGTGACTTTGTCAGATAAGAACCTAGATAAAGAGCTGAAGTTAACTGCGTATAAAATGGAAGTTGTGGCTTGTTCACAAGTATCATAATGTTCCCTCTGAAAACTATAAAATATCCGAGAAATTCAGATCGCAGCGTCTTAATACTTTCAGTACAGCAAAGCGCTGTGTAAAATTGAAAAAAAACATGATAGCACAATCTTATTTGGTCACATGTCTACAATTGGACTGGGACCACTAGTTAACTGGAACCGCGTTCCCAAATGCCGGATTCGTTTTACGTGCCTTAAGGAACTTTGCTGTTCATTGACTTTACAAAGCCGTTGAATGCTGATTGATAGTTGCTTTTGAAACCAACTTTCATAGTAAAACAATACAAAATATGCGATCAAAATGTCAGATAATTGGCGATACAACACTTTTATCAAGCAATTTATTACTTTGTAGTTTCGCACAAATGGCTATTGGGCGTAACAGCAATGTTCGCTCACGATCAGCAGTTCTGCCTCAGTTCAGAATTTTCAGTTTTACAATTGAAGAACTCCTTCCAAGAAGCCATCGGTCTAGGTCATTTTGGCAATGGCAACATCTTTAGCAATTAAACGTGAACTTATGAATAATTGTAAATCATCATATAATGAAAAATATAAATTACATTTTTAATTGGCAAGCTGAAGTGAAGGCCGGCCATATCATAGAACCGACAACCGCTGTGTAAACGTGTTCCTGAGGACGCCCTCCGGCCAAGTGGGATGACGATCTGCGAAAGACTGCAGGCGGATGCTGGATGCGGCAAGCTGAACACAGGCCTATGTCCAGCGGTGGACTAATATAGGTTGATGATGATGATGATGTAATCTTTAATATACTTTAGAGTAATTATAAATTTCTTAAAAAGTTGCACCATTATTGCCATATCTCAGAAATCAGAAATCTTTACGCTGTCATATAATGTACTGTACCAATTTCTTACTTTTATTTCTTATTGACTTCATGTGTCTGCTCCAATAATAAACTAAAGAAAATTAAAAATAAAACACAGGTAAGGCAGTAACTCATACAGCTATAGCCAGGTTATCGATTTTCCCCGTCTAGGCAGTCTTAAAACTAAGTTCAACTATAACTCGATCAGCTCTGGAGAAGTGTCAAAATTGCTTTATCTCTGTTGGCCAACAATAACTTGATACTCCACACGTGACTTGCAGATAAACCTCGTACGCTCCTTGCGTGCAGAAGCGTGACTTTCGGCAATATAAACATTTTGTGAATTGTGCTCTTAGAGAGGGAATGATTTCCAGAGCTTCTTAAGGGATAGTACTAGCAGTGAGGGATTTGATCGTCTCTCAGCCCTTATTAATAAACATGGCGTATGGCGTTAGTCACAAAATCCCAAAGATTACTGTAGTTCTCTGTTATTGCGATATGGAGTTAGAAATGAAATTGTCTCATGTAGTTGAGGCGCGATAAGACAGGTTCGGAAACTAGCTTTCAGCAACCGGCAAGAAACTCAACCAGTCATTTAGTGAACAAAAAATCTATGCTAATTGTGGCATTCAGTGTTCTGTGCTTAATTATTAAATGTGCACGACCGCTCCTCATCTGTGACATATAGTGCTGGCAACACTGCTCTGTGTCATGGCGGACGGACCGGCGTTGTTGTAAATGTAAAAGTTGTTTTATTTCTCTGATAAAGTAAACATATAAATTAATAGTGAACACCACATTGGCGACGAGGAGAAAATGTGAGTAATCTGATTCTAATCACGAATCAAAGAGAGAAACAAAATGAGTACTTACTTAGTACATAGTGTACGAATGTTACACAAAGTTTAGTGCATACATGTTGTATTAACTATTGTAGGAAAATTAATACCATGCTATTAGGTTGATTACAACCACAATTTACAAACATTTGCTTCCTACATTGAATTTCTACGAAACTTGTGTCGAGAAAAATATTTAGTATTGTTTTACCAACTATTCAAAATGGCGAATTCGCGCCTTCAAACAACTAAAACCTAAGTAATTTCTAGCCCTACAACATTCAAGTGGGTAAAGTAATCTATACAATAGAGAACTAGTAATTATTAAGGTTTAAATTATTCGTTCATATTGTGATTTGATAAACAAAATTCTGACACTTGTTTGATTCGTAAACAAAACTTCGTGGATGGTTATTTACCATTTCACAAGACGTATTTACAAGTAAATACGGTTGAAATAAATATTGTGTTCCAATGAGCGTTCCGACTCATAAAATAGAAACGTACCACGTACTAAATTAGTACGCAAATACATAATAAGTCATTATGTTATAATTATACCTAAACTCATACAAATGTATGTATGTACCACGTACTAACTATGTACGCAAGTTTGCCAAAAAATTTAAGTTCCACGTACCTACCTCATAATATGTTGTAGCTACGTAAAAATAAGTGGCATAATAAGGATGGATGTATCAGACACCATCTAAAATGTTCCAATGGGTAAATGTACTCATAAAAAAAAAAAAAAAAAAAAAAAAAACCATAGTAAGGGTGGATGTATCGAACACCAGCCTAATGTTCCAATGGGTAAATGTACTCATCAAAACAAGCCATAATAAGGGTGGGTGTATCGAACACCAGCCAAATGTTCCAATGGGTAAATGTACTCATCAAAAACAAACCTATCAGCAAAATAATAAGTTATTTGATCTATTAGATAGGTAGTTCGTTGTACATTAATTAACCTACCTACATAGATAGAACCTACAGACATAGAATTAAAAATATTATGTTAGTGAAAATTTATCTGCCGGGTGATAAATATATACTTTTGAAAGAAAAAATATTCTCATTCTTATTACAGATCTTACCAGTATGGCTCAGTTAGCAACCTTAGAAGCTTTTGACTGTGATGGAGAGTCTAGTTCAGTAGGTTCTCGGTGGGAAAAATGGAAGAGGGCATTTGAAATTTATTTACTTGCTGCTAATATTGATACCGATGTAAAAAAGAGAGCTACATTATTACACACTGGTGGACTTGCTTTGCAAGAAATTTATTACAATATTCCTGGTGCACACACAGAAGTAAAAGAGGGAACAGATGTGTATCAAATTGCTATTAAGAATTTGGATAATTACTTTTCACCGAAACAAAGTTTTCTATATGAAAGACATATTTTCCGTCTTACTAAACAGCATCCAGACGAAAAATTCGATAAATTTATTGTTAGACTCAGACATCAGAGTACTAAATGCAATTTCTCAAATGTAGATGATAATCTAATAGATCAAATAACTGAAAAATGCATATCAGCTGATCTGAGGAAGAAAATTCTCCTGTTAGGAGATACTGCCAAAGGCAAACAAAATAACAGCAATACAAATAAAATTCGAGAATGCAAAATGGCCAAAACAAATATCATTACTAAAGAATGCTCCCGATGTGGCAGCAAAACACATAGCTCAGATAGTGCAACCTGTCCTGCTAGGGATAAAGATTGTGCAAAGTGTGGATTTTTGGGTCATTTTGAAAAGCTATGTCGTACCAGGTCAACTAAAAGGAAAATGACTTCTGTGAAACGCAGAAGCCCCAAAAAATACAAGGAACACACTGCTGAGAAGCCAAAATATGAGTCTGAATCAAATGTTGACTACATATTTCACATTGATGATGATGATGCATTAATATCTTGCTGAGGTGGAGATGTGATATAAACTTATTTAAAGATTCTGGCAGTTAATATAACATTATAACAGGCAAGACCTGGGAATATTTAAAGACACTTAGTAGAAGTGTCCAACCAGCAAGCACTGACATACAATGGTGTAAGCCCTTTGGACAAATACATTGGTTACATAAAACCATTGATACAACGTATGTCAACACATAGAATCCAAGAACCGTTGAGGAGGTACAGAGTTTCTTGGGCCTTTTAACTTATGTTGGTAAATGAATACCAATTCTTACAATGGAAGAACCAATTCAAACAATAGCATGAGCTGAACAAACATCTGATATTTCTACATTTTGGGGCAAGGAATAACAAAAACTATTGGACAACTGAAACATACCTGTCAGATATCCGCTACTTAGGCTATTATGCTTCTGAGGACTTGACAGTGGTTATTAGACACAGAACATTAATAATTATAAGTTATCTGAGCATGAACTCCGGCTTTACTACGAAACCTTAGTATGTGCTATGAAGATTATTATTATTCAAGCAACATTAAGGGTTTGAGTTTTGGAAGCAGCTTATGAAAGCCATCCAGGGATAGGCATGAAATCGAGACTATGCATTAAAGTATGGTGGCCCAAAATGGACATGGTCGCAGAAAATTTCTTATAATGTTGCAAGGGGTGTACCTTAGTCTCAGGACTTAATTTGAAGATGTGAGTTGTTTTGTCTACCTTGTTCAGATATAACAATTGTTTTTGAAGACCTTTATTTCAGTTAATAGAAGGAGATTAAACTAATTAAATTAATAACACCCACAATACTATATTAGTTTTGATACACATATTTTCGAGATTAGGAGTTCCAACAAGCTTGATTTCCTATAATGGAAGACAATTAAGAAACTGAACTGAGATGGGTGTAAAACTGTATAATACCATACCCTAGTGGCCTCAACAGAATGGGGAGTTTGAGAGGCAAAGGACCCAGTCAAAGCTAGAGAACAGACTGGAAGAAGCTTGCTGTAGAACAGACTCACTGGATTACCTTATTATGATAGAACCCTAATTTGTACAGCAGATAAATCACCATCAGATTTGTTTTTAAATAGGCAGTTCCGAGATAAAATACCTACTGCTTTGGACATAGAGAACTCTCAACTGAACAAAGAGGTGAAGGATAAGGACCTTGAAATGAAAGAAAAAGAGAAATACAATGAGGACAGAAAAAGGAATGCTTGACCAAATCGAATCAATATTGGAGAAATGGTTTATATTAAGAATATGACTAAAGAAAACAAACTAAACTCTGATGTATAACCCCACCACACACAGGGTGACAAACACACAACATTTTTCACAGACAGGAGTATTACCGCAACATAATACACCTGAAGAAGGTTGAAGGGAACTGGGAAGTATGCACAAATGAAAGTAATAATAACTCTTAATGTGTTATATTTATATGCTCATGTACAAGTTGTAATATTGTATTCATTCACCTAATTTATTAATAATGGTGTAAACTTACTGACTATGCTGTATAGTATTATTCTTACCAAATATTGTTAATTAGTATAAACCTAGTTAAGATAATGTATGTTATGTATGAAACTACTTTCACATGTAGTATTAAATTATATTTATTCCTACTTAACATATTTAATAGTGAATTGATTTTACTTATGGTATATGTTGTGTTATCCTAACTAAGACAATGTTATTTAGTGTGTGCCTAACCTACCAGGTTGAATTTATGTTATGTTAGAGCCACCTACAGTTTAAGTTATGGTTGTTAATGACATGTTATTTGTTCACAAATTGTATTAATATATCTTGTGGAAGTAGATTAATAAAGCAAACACTGAACTACTGATTTAGTGATAGTTTCCACTTAAGTTTAAGAATTTATTAAATGTGCTATTCTACTGAGTTTAGAATTAAGAACTGATTGTAGCGCATAAAGTTACTGTAACATTTCCTGTACTGTCCAAACATTTATAAAAAGGGAGAGATGTGGCATTCAGTGTTCTGTGCTTAATTATTAAATGTGCACGACCGCTCCTCATCTGTGACATATAGTGCTGGCAACACTGCTCTGTGTCATGGCGGACGGACCGGCGTTGTTGTAAATGTAAAAGTTGTTTTATTTCTCTGATAAAGTAAACATATAAATTAATAGTGAACACCACACTAATATTATAAAGCTAGTGAGTTCATTTGCTTAATTTAACGGGCTGGTCTCAGAAGCTACAGGTTTGAATTGAAAAAAAAAATGTCATAAAAACAGGACAGTCTATCATTAAATAACATAGTTTTTATGATTAATCCTACGCAGAAAATACCGCGAGGTACACCTTATACAAATACTAGATGGTGCTTGCGACTGCGTCTTCGCAGGATATTTCTTATCTTTATACTATGGAGATTCACACACTTTATAAATTACAGCCTATATGTTACTCTGATGTATAGTATATAGTTGTTTTATTGTAAAGCTATCCACATCCATACATACATAAGTACAAATAAGGAACCCAATAAAAAGTACAGTCATCATAAACATCTTATTCGAATATTCATAGCGAAAAATTATTTAAAACTAGGATTAAGCAATTCTGGGTTTAAGGCGACTATGTAATGCTATTGCCATAGTAGAAGCATCATCTGAACTGTAACTTGTATAATAACGCCACTAAAGCTAACGTCAGCATTACGTGCGTGACAGACACCCTTGGGGTTGCACGCGTTCATAGGATACAATAACCGCTTACTGAGCACCCTGTAAACTGGATGCCGTCTTGGCATCATGCCTTCAAAGGCATTTAGATTCGAATTTCAAATTGCTTCATCTCATTGAATTCTCTCAGGAATGAGTATGTCAATCAGATTCCAATAGATTATAGCCACAGTATATATATATAAGCTCACTGAGCAGTATGGAAACTAGACAACAATTTTGAAATAAGAACAATTGCTTAATTGAGCGTTCACTCTTGAAGTTTACTGCTTAATAAACTGACAAAGGAATGTCGATTTGTGGTTTTTAAATCTAGAAAAATGTCTGTAAAACACATGAATGACGTATACGAGATACAGGGTCGCTTATTACCTCTGAACAAACCCAAAGATTGTTCATAAAATAATTCTTCTATGCATACAAGGCGTGTAGCCAGTTGATAATTCAAACCAAGAAAATTGCTTACAAATGCTTTGTCGTTAACAAAACAATAATTACTTACGAATGAAATACTAACATCAAAACAATACGGTTTCAACAACAATAATCATTGAACAGAAAAAAACAATTTACTTTCTTAAATTATTCTTCGTTCAATTGTATGGCCTTCATGCTGACAATAATAAATTTAACATCTCGTAGATACGTGCGTCTGTGTGAGTGGGTCATTGAGAACGATTTGTTCCTAGATTCCGTACTGGTTGTAGTGAGCTTATATGTATACTGTGGTTTAACCTCGTGGCATGCCAATAGAGTATACCTCTAAGCAAGTGTATTATCGTATAACCAGAGTAAGTTTGACGTCTCCAAACCGGTGAACTGTTAATTGCTAGACAGGGACGGACAGTTTAAATTGAGATGGATATCTAACTTGTAGCTAACACAAGATGCCCAACTTCAAACTGACTCTGAGGAAATTACATTTCAGTTATATTTATCTTCTTCAATAATAATAATAACTATGTTACTTTGAGTTTCTTCTTTCTAAACTAACTAGCGAACGTCACCCGGTTTCACCCGCGTAATTCCCGTTCCCGTGGGAGTACGGGGAAACCTGCTGAAAGATTTTTTCTAATCGGTCCAGTAGTTTCAGAGCCTATACAATACATTCATACTTACACACAAATAATTCCTCTTTATAATATTAGTGTAGATATGAAGCCTCCTTCCTTTGTATAGATCTTGAGTTCAAAAAGGTTGGTTGAATACCATATAGCCTAACTTCTTATTATCTGGCAGGGAAAGTACCGTTGAAATCGGTCCAGCCGTTACAGGGACAATTATGTCGGGACAAACAGACAGACAAATTGAGATTTTCTTTTTTAAGTATATACTGTTAGCACTTTCATATTCATTTCGTGAAAATCAAGTTTGGAATTACAGACAGTAAAATTTACACTTCAATTTTATTATTTTTTTAAGTAACTGACTTGAAAAAGACATTGACTAGCAGTGTGGCTACCCGTGGAGACCCGTGGGACCCACAGTGGGTCCATTGTTTGGTGCCCGGTTGTTTCTAAATTCCGTTGCGTTTGAATAGTGTTGAAACTTAGTTGAATTAAGTGTTATGCAGCTACAACCGGCCAACTTGTTGAGAGTACATTGTGGGCTAAGTAATGTAGTGTCCTGACTTTATGACCTAATGGGAATTCATACATATTAATTAACAACTTGACCTTATGGCTTGCATCCAGAAATTAATGTTAAGACAAAGAATTCCCTATCTAGTCATATAGTTAAATTTGCGGCCTTGAAGTTACGGTCTTCATAGAATAATCACTTATGTAATTTATTAATTTGAGAATGTGTGTTACATCTCTACTTTTTATGTTCAAAAGGTGTTCTTAATCAAGCCTTGTAACAAATTAATAACAAGATAATATTTTAAAGCTTAGAATTGACTAGTAGAAAACGGCGATTATATTAATTCTGTAGTGTATAACTATCACAAAAATCTATGGTTACACCTAATTAATAGGATTAAGTTGAGAGTAAGGTACTGGCTTGTTCAGGGAGTATTCGAGGAGTCAGGTACGTTGAGCATAAGGGCACAAAAGATCCCGAGTGTCGACGTGCTTCCGGGCAACCGGACCCAATATTGCTACAACACAGGATACGATAAAATTCAAAATTCAAAATATCTTTTTTTGATTAGACTTCTTACAAAGTACTTTCAAATAGTGAGAAGGACACAAAATACATTATACGTGATTATAAATGTTACCACCGGGTTGGGAAGGTTGCTTTTGTTGAGAAGAACCCGGCAAGAAACTCAACAATTAATCGTTTAAAAAAATATTATACAATGTTATTGGTTACAGTATTTATATCTCATGAATATAAGCCCATGGACACAGCACAAATGCTCAAATGCTCAAATGATAAGATAAGGGACTGACTACAAAACTTGCAACCACCGATAATTTGATTCACTACGAGTTAAATCCATTTGTACTCCAAAGTGAATGCAACTTGGTGGATTCGTCCACACATATTCGATCGTTTGGTCGAGTTTCCGCCCGACCATGGGCTTAATCAGTATGCCGCCTCGACCCAATCTGCGGGCTTGTCGGCTCGAGCCGCCAGATTTGCATAATAATACCAAGCAAGTGCACCAAGTACTGAATAATACTGATTTGTTCCAGTAAGAGGTGTACTGAGCTCGAGATGGGGATTGAACATTGTTAATTAATGTAATTCAATTTACGATCAAGTGCTACTCTGTGGCTGTTCAGATTTTATGGTAATAATTTGGGCTCGCCGCAATCATAACCGAAGGATATGAAGAGATGCATGAATGTGGATGAAGCGAAAGAAGTATGTAATGATCGTAGCATAGCAAGCGGTGGTCTCTGCCTTACTCCCTTGGGAGCCGTGGTGGCCTTGAGGTTTGAGCAGTCGCCTGCTACGCAAGCGACGCAAGTTCGAATCCCAGCGGGGCCTAAACCAATGAGTTTTTCTAAAAAACTTATGTACTGTGATTTTACACCGCGTGCTTTGCGGTGAAGGAAAACATCGTGAGGAAACCTGCATATTTCTGAGAAGTAATTCAAAGACGTATGTATAGTGCCTGAGACGGCGATAGACTCACCATCTGTCACGTTGGCACTTAATCATCTTCGGTGAAAAGTGGGTGTTGTGCTTACAACTACTCTGCCTACCCCTTCGGGGAATACAGGCGTGAGCATATGTATGTATGTAGTTCAATCCGCGGGTCCGGAGGGGGAGTGGGCATATGTATGTATAACTTCTGCTGGTTTTATACTATTAGAGAGATAAACAACCGCACAGTCTGCCTGATGGTAAACAGCTGCTGCTGCTTGTAAGTGCTTCATTAGCCATGACGAGGTTACAGATACGACGACGCCATCTTGTAGATCTGCATGCCTGTTATTATTTCAGAAATGTTTAATGCTTCCGACAGATTACAGCATAAGATAGTATTCTAATTAACAATATCAATACGGAATATGAGTTTAACTTTTTAATCGACTATACCCACACATTTTTGAACCGTGGTGGTCTTGAGGTTTGAGCAGTCGCCTGCTCCGTAGGCGACGCAAGTTCGAATCCTAGCGGGACCTGTACCAATGAGTTGTTCTAAAAAAAACGTATGTACAGTGATTTCAAACCACGTGCTTTACGGTGAAGAAAAACATCGTGGGGAAACCTGCATATTTCTGAGAAGTATTTCAAAGACGTATGTATAGCTATGCTTGAGGCGGCGATGGATTCACCATCTGTCACGTTGGCACTTAATCATCTTCGTTGCCCCTGCCTACCCCTTCGGGGAATACTAGCGCGAGCATACATATGTATGTATGTATTTTTTAATAAAAAAATATGAATCCATTCATTATTATTTATTGTAAGTACCGTCACACCATTATTGTTTCAGGTATTATCCTCAAGAATACAGGTTAGTCATTATTTAACAACGAGTTTCATATCTTCAAATTAAAGAACTTTTCGGTTACATACAATGTACCAGCATTGTATGTAACAGAGATCCGTTTCGTTTATGCTGTAGAGATCTCTCTTAAAGTAAGTAAATAATCCACGGTTTATATTTTATCGATCCTCCTCGTAGAAAACCTTTAAGGTTTTGATAACTTCTTCATCCGCGTTGATTAATATGATGGTGATATTCTTTATTCTATACTTGAGCAAGGGAATCTGAGGTTAGTTCAAGATGTTTATACTCTACTAGCTGTGCCCGGCAAACGTTGTATTGCCATATATTTTTTTAGGGTGGTCACCCTTATCATTTAGGGGTATGAAAAATAGATGTTGGCCGATTCCCAGACCTACCCGATCTGCACACAAAATTTCATACAAATCGGTCCAGCCGTTTCGGAGGAGTATGGTAACTAACATTGTGACATGGATATTTATATATTAGGTAATAATAATATTCAGCAATGTTTTTAATAATACCAATCAAGCGTACACGTGTTTCATGCGATCAAATAAATATTTCCATTCGGTTTAATTCAACTGCGGTTCATTAATTTGGAAAACAAATTAACATACTTTGTTTGAGTCGTTAATTGGAGGTTGATTATGGCGCGGATAAAAGGGCAGTGGTTTATTAGTATATATTTTTAATTATTTGGATAAATTTAATATTGTTTTTGGCAATTTTGTGTACTATTTACACAAACAAATCAAACGACTTCTAAATAGTCGGAGCATAACGGGATCTCTACTTTGATCTCAGCTGGAGCTGGCCGACTGGCTATTTCTACTAAAATTCTACCTTAGACATAAGATCACGCCTGTATTCACCGAAGAGGTAGGCAGAGGTGTTATAATAACAACACCCACTTTTCACCGAATATGATTAAGTGCCAGCGTGACAGATGGTGAGTCGCCGTCTCAGGCACTATACATACGTCTTTAAATTACTTCTCAGACATATTCAGGTTTCCTCACGATGTTTTCCTTCACCGTCAAACACGTGGAGTGGAATCACTGTACCTTAGAGTAATTACTTTTATATGTTTCTGAGCCGTGGTGGCGTGGTGACGCAAGCGACGCAAGTTCGAATCCCAGCGTGGTCTGTATGAGTTTTTCTAAAAAAGACTTATGTACAGTGATTTCACACCAAGTGCTTTACGGTGAAGGAAAACATCGTGAGGAAACCAGCATATTTGTGAGTTGTGATTACAACACCTCTGCCTATCCTTTCGGGGAATACAGGCGTGAGCATATGTATGTAGGTGTGTATGTTTCTGAGGTTAGTTGGGTAGGCAGAGCTCTATATGGGGTTCCAGTGTGCTAGTTATAGCGAGAACATTTCGTCTTTACACAAATGTAATGTTTGTCCTGAAGCGGCTATAAAATCCGCAATACCTAGAGTAACATCAGATAAATTAGCCACCAGACCGTGTGACGGTGTCGTCGATTCGTCAGATACCAATCATTGGACAGGCTATTTATGAGACGTCCTTAATTAATGTTCCCGCTCCAATAACCCGAGCACCCGAATTATCAGAAAGGACCACTTGTGAACTAAAAGCTATTAGTAATTGTACCAATACTTGGTTTAACATTTTCCAATCAATTTGTAGGGCTTTTCAATGTCCCTAGATAGTTTATTTAGGGTGCCGAATAAACTAACGCCGTACAAAAGATGAATGGGATTGATTTTATCGAATGATGAATGGAAGTGGTGTCCGATGGGCAATGTAGCGGATTATGGTCTATACACTCCTAAAATGAATTCAATTCATTTGCATTACAAATAGCCAATGCGTCACTTCACGCCATACCAGAAGGGCAACCGAAGTGGTAGGCAGAAATGTATAAATTACTTTTAAAATATCCCTTAATTAATCTTTCGTCTTTAGACTCGACTGCAGGTGTCGGATGAAAATTCGATTTTATATATTTCTTTTCAATTTGCATCTGCTATTTTTGTTAACATACTAGGGTACTAAGTTTGTAACTAGAGTATTAACACACAAGGTTTTAAGCAAGCGAATATTTAGAGAGCATGATGTCGGTTAGAGTAATAGTATATTACAATACCGATAGATGGTGTTCACACTGTTGACATTAGTATTTAAATCGCGCTATCGAGAGTCTCAACGGGGTTTATATATGAAAAGTCTATTGTTGAATAAAAAACTTTTTCCTCTTTGGTACATCGTATCACAAGTACCTACTCGAAAGCCATAGTACTAGAGTTGTTCAGAGTTCGGAGCAAATAAAGCAGGCAGCATTGAAAGTCTAATGCATTATTCACAGCGTTTAAGATATAAATAGCTTACTCTTCAGATTTCGAAAGTATTTTTGTAACCCTTTCTAATATTCAAGGCACACCACATCCCCGCATCCATTTTAACAACACGTCCGTAACCGTAAACTTAACGTAGCGCGTTACGTATTGAAACAAGTAGTTACGGAGTTTGAACATAAGTTCCCAAGTTTGTACATAAGAGAGTTACAAAATGGCTACAAAACACTTCGGAGCGTCGCTCAAGGCGTCGATAAATATTTATCACTCATTAGAGAGAAGCAATCGGTCGGGAGCGGAGATACTGTTCCCATTCGTCACGGTGTAACGCCACTCACGTTTTTAGTACTTGGTATTAAGTACTAAATTGGTATATAAAGGAATGTAAGGCATAACGAGAAATCCAGTTCGAAATTCGACTATGCTTCACTGGGAACAGTACCTCCACTTTGCAGATCGTAAACAAATAGTTCTACCTTACAGTATAAAAGTGTGGCACAGTATAAAACTAAGCTAAGGAAGCAGTATGAAATCAAGACCAATTTTTTGAAATAAGAACGTTTTAAATAGACTCCTATATTTACTGTCAAATATTTTGTCAAGTATTATTTCGTAATTGCGCGTGCGTGAGTGTGTCATTTTGAATGATTTGTTCCTGAATTCCGCACTGCTTGTAGTAAACTTATATATATATATATATATATATATATATATATATATTATGTGGTAGTGTTGTGTTACTAGGGCCAGTAAGGTTGCCAGTGTTACGGGAACGAGGGAATAATGGAGACGCTTTTTCAATGTACGTATTCTAATTGCGTTCCCGATTCCCGACGAAATAATAATTTAAGATTACATTTTGAGGCTATGCAAATGTTTGCTTTGCCGCAGCACACTATAACAGCAGGAACAAAATCAAAATGAGTTCCATATCCTATAAGGCAATGGAGCCGAACCCAATTTAGGAAAATCAGGCGCGGGAGGGTACGAAAACTTCGGTCCAACCAGATTGCGGTGTAAAATGTATTTATAACGAACGCCCTTAATGCAGAGTCGGTTAAAACCAGATTAAGCGAATTTAAAACATTTTTTGTTATTACGAAAGATCAAACGCGGAAGAGCTTTAACAGGATTTAGGGATTAGACTGGAATGGCAGTTGGATTAGAAATATCTAGGTATTTTACAATAAGAGTATCGAATTCAAAAATACGTAAATAGTAAGGTGTAAATGTTTTATTCAGTTTAGACCCTGGTAAGACACACTTATGAATACCGAGGAATTGACCACCGGTTCGGAAACTAACCTTCTGAGAAGAACCGGCAAGAACTCAGCTGGCATCATGTAGGTACATTATTTATATCTTCACTAATGTTACAAAGCTGCAGATTTTGTTTGTTTATTTGATGGCGCTAATCTCAGGAACTACAAATCCGATTTCAAAATATCTTTCAGTGTTGGATCGTCTATTTTTGTCGAAAAATGTTAAAGGCTATATTTTTTTTCTTTAAATAAGGGATCCGTAGAAAATTGCCCTTTTGTCACCAGAGGTGCAAAATCGAAAACCTATTTATGCGTGCGCTTCAAAAACTATTGACAATAGAACAAAATTGTGTAATACGGGTTTGTAGGTATTATTAAGATCTACAAAAAATTCTGCAAGAGTGCATATCTAACTATCATAGTTTAGTCATAAAAACCCCTTTTATGTTCATAAAAAATATTAAAGCGTCTGATGAAAGAAACTACGTTAAATGCGAATCGTAATATTGATCTTAATTCCAAATAAGCATTATGTTATCAAGGGTATTTATGTAAAAAGGGTATTTAAGTAAAATAATTTTTGCTTTATTCCAATCGGACATTTCGTTGAGAAATTATAAAAACGCAAATAATTGGTACCTCACATAGAAAAACCAATTTGAAAAAAAAACTGTCTGTTTAATCTCCGAAACGGCTGGACTTATTTTAACGGGACTCACTGGCAGATAGCTAATATTACAACGAGTATCTGAGGCTGCTTTTGTTTAAAAAAAACATGTAGTTTTCCGCGGGAATTAAATTAAATCTACGCGAGTGAAACTGCTAGGGCACAGCTAGTCCTGTATAATTATGTCCTTCTGACAATTTGAAAGTATTTTGTTAAAAGTTTAATCGAATAAAATATTTTTGAGTTTGAGTTGAGTTATAGTTCATTCATCCATATGCCTGTATTCCCCGAAGGGGTAGGCAGAGGTGTTGTAAACACAACCCCCACTTTTCACCGAAGATGATTAAGTGTCAACGTGACAGATGGTGAGTCTATCGCCGTCTTAGACACTATAAATACGTCATTGAATTACTTCTCAGATATATGCAGATTTCCTCACGATGTTTTCCTTCACCGTAAAGCACGTAGTGTGAAATCACTGTACGTAAGTTTTTAGAAAAACTCATTGGTACAGGCCCCGTTGGGATTCGAACTTGCGTCACTTGCGTAGCAGGCGACTGCTCAAACCCCAAGGCCACTACGGCTCTCGGTTGAGTTAAAGTGATATGAATAATATAATATAACGTTTATTTACAATAGAAGATGAGCCTTCATGATGCCTATTCAATTGTATCCTGTTGCCAATTCTCGCAGATAAGCGAACAAAGCAAATTCAAATGCGCATAGAGGGGAAATAAGAGTATATACGCCTACAATGCGTCAACTTGATTGTCGCCAAAACAAACGTTCTTTTGTTACACGCACACATTTTTCTATTTTCCACGCAATATATAACTGTGTTGGGGAAAAATACTAGCAATCCAAGTAAACATTTACACCGTATTATGTGGCAGGAGATGATGAAGGCTAGGGACTGCTCGCGTGAATAACATATGTGGAAAGTTGCTATTTTCACGCGCTGGGAATAAAGCTGGGCTTCTACTAGACCTGAGAAAAGAAGCTGAGTGATGTGTTAGGCAACACTATCGACGTAATTACTTCATTTTGTTAGCGTCACTTGATCTAGTACAATTCTGTCTTAAGCCCTGCTATATATTACTAGCTGTGCCCGGCAAACGTTGTATTGCCATATATTTTTTTGGGGTGGACTACCCCTAACATTTAGGGGGATGAAAAATAGATGTTGGCCGATTCTCATAGATACCGGATAAGCACAAAAAATTTCATCAAAATCGGTCAAGCCGTTTCGGAGGAGTATGGCAACGAAAACTGTGACACGAGAATTTTATATATTAGATGTAGACTGTTTATGTCTGTACGTCAATAAGGTCCAGACTTTTTAGGCACAATTTTTTTAACATACATACATATTCTAACTCCTGTATTCCCCGAAGGGGTAGGCAGGACCTACCTTCCCCGAAGGGGTAGGTAGGAGGTATTGTAATCACAACACCCACTTTTCACCGAAGATGATTAAGTGCCAACGTGACAGATGGTGAGTCCATCGCCGTCTCAGACACTTTACATACGTCATTGAATTACTTCTCAGAAATATGCAGGTTTCCTCACGATGTTTTCCTTCACCGTAAAGCACGTGGTGTGAAATTACTGTACATACGTTTTGTTGAAAAACTCATTGGTACAGGCACTGCTGGGATTCGAACTTGCGTCGCTTGCGTAGCAGGCGACTGCTCAAACCTCAAGGCCAGGTGGGCGAGTAGCTGTGCTATAGATTTAGTTTCATGCTTCATTTCGCGGAACCCTAATAGTTTTTATAAATAAAAGTAGCCTAAGTCACTCCTTGAAATATCAGCTACCTGCCAGTGAAAGTCCCGTTAAAATCGGCCCAGCCATTTCAAAGATTAGCCAGAACTAACAGACAGACAGACAAACCGACGGACAGATAATATTTTCAAAAATCTGTGTTTTAATATCTGTACCCTAGATACTTTCATATGTATGGAGTGAAAGTTTTTAATTGAAGAGTCTGTTTTAAAAACAGACTCTCAATTTTATTTATCTGTATAGATATAGATATGAGGAACATTACTAGACAATTATATAATATATGGATAAGCTTTGCGAGAAAACACGTGGACCTATATTGGATCTGGCCTCAATAGAAGAGGCACTTACTATGAAAGCATTGTAATATGACAAACAGACAATATTGACCCCAAGAACAACACTAATCCTATTATAAAATTATTCAGACTGTGAACTAAATTAACCTCTTTTACAACCACATGCTGATATATGTTTAAAACTTAATTATATAAGTGACAGAGTTCTCAGCTTGGCTTTGATAGATACTTGGATTCAAAGGGATATAGAACACGGTCATTGAACCTGTGCAACTGTGACGCCCTTTATACCAACTGAGTAAAGAACTTTACAAAAAGCAATCTGCGTAAAGGAGTCCCAAAACTCGTTAAACTTCTATAATTATTATTTATGCCAGATGTGACGAACCTTTTTCAATTTGCGAAATATATAAATAAAATATATTTTAGTATCAAAGTCCGCAGTAAAAGGTCTAGAAATGTTTTACATAACTGCTCTTTTAGTTTGGTACATAAATAAATCGCGACATTTATAATTTATTCCTCGTGCCAGCTGAAGTTCAAATATTAATTAAATTGACTTCGTAAACTAAAATATGCCGTATACTTCAACTACCAGCGTATATTTTTTTATTTTAAATGGAGATATATTGTTCATTATTGAATGTACAAAAATATTGAGTGTGGAACAAAATGTCTCCATATGTGCCAAATAGGTCGCCGGCGTAGTATCCATTGTAATCAGATATACGTTATGGCTTATACATTGCCAGATCTTATATCGCATCGTCGTGAACCAATATTAATTGTAATATCACAAAGAAAAGTACTTTATTGAAATTGATGGAGATTAATTGAAATGACTTTCAATTTCTAACAGAGAATAATCTATCAAAGACGTTTTTGTAAGAAAATCTATAAATTAGATTGAAATTAGCAAATTAATGCTAATAAAAGCCTTTCTAAGCAAAAACTCGTTCAAAGAAGCGCATGATAAATATTGAAGAAAATATAAATTTCAATGAAGCGCGCCCATTATTGTAGAAAAGAATGTTACCAGATAAAATGCCATGCATATTTTTACATGTAAGGGTGCTTAATAAAGGTTCTCGACCCCGCTTCCGACGTAGCGAAAGTATTGACGAAACGAATCTGATTATATTCTTCCCCATATTTTTTACAATTTCCATAGCGTTACAAAGTTTATGAGACCTCCTTTGGGCTCCATATTATTATATTTCATTCCATTTCTGAGGGCTCTTATGATTTTTTTCTAAAACTTTTCGGTTCTTCCAAATTATATTTTATGTTCGGTATGGTCGATGATTTATTTTTTGTGCTCATTAGAATGGAATATATGATGAAAGAAAGATGGACTATTAATATTTACTTTTAGAAGACACGACACAGCAACACGCTTTATAATAAACAAGAATTTTGTATCGTGTGTAAGCATTATACTGTTGAACATTTATTTCTCATTGCGTGAGAGATATTTAAAATGAGGTGAATAACACAAAGAGTATTTATTATTTATTTATTTATGTGGGTGGAAAATATTAATTACAAATATCGTATCGATTTTCACGTCAGGGTTAACAATTATATCAAACGAGCAGTTTTGCTAGCGTTGCGTCTAGATGTTACGTACATTTAAATTTAAAGTCAGTACAGATGCCTTCACAAGCTATGAGCGTTCAGCTAAAATAGTGGAGGTATCTGCGCATGTAGTATATTCGCGTCATGCCATACATAGACAGATACATAAAATGTGAGAGCCTTGGGGCCTCGGGATTAGAGCAGTCGTCTGCTACAAAAGTAGCGTAAGTTTGAATGAGTTTTTCTAAAAACTTATGTACACCACGTGCTTTACGGTGAAGGAAAACATCGTGAGGAAACCTGCATATGTCTGAGAAGTAGTTCAAAAACGTATGAATTGTGCCTGAGACGGCGATGGACTCAGCCTCTGTCACGTTAGCACTTAATTATATTCGGTGAATTGTTACACCACCTCTGCTTACCCCTACGGGAACCCTTCTGGGATGGCTTCAGCATATTTATTGTTTTATTGTAGCCATTTTATTTACCTGTATATATAGATAATGATTACAAAGTATCCAAACAAACGCTAAGATATGTAGTACCAGCCTGAAGTGTCGTTTAACGATTGAGATAAACAGAAAGAAAATAATAAGATACCAATAATTTGGGTATAAGTCGCGCCATTGTGGCCGGGCCACTCGGGGAGGCCAATGGGCCATAAATGTCACTTTACCAAACGCCCGCGCCAGTTACAATGTTGTTTACAGTTAGATGTCAAGTGGAAGCACCAGATAGAAGACAAAACGAAATAAATATATCGTATCCTCAGAAAGATAGAGGCTAAATTCGAAAACTTATTTTTGAAATCGCAATCAATGATCGTTTGGAATTTATAACTTAGGCAGTATTTCATCAGTTCTATAGTTTAGGTCGTGAATTGTTGATAAGTATTGAAAAAAATCATATAGTATATTGAGGTTATGGTATAGGAGGTTATAGTATATTAAGATAGACTTATGATCTTAACATAATTATTTTCGCAAATTTTTGAGTGAGTCTCTATCGATCTGAGGGTGCGATATGTTAAATACAATGTTAATGAAGCATTAGTACATTAGTATAGATATATTTGATGATTTATATCAAGGACAAAGAACTGGGGGCCAACTATGATCGGGGGGCCAACTATGGTCGTTTAAGCAGCTTACCTAAGAACTTCTTAGCTTTCACGTTTCATTTTATGGTACCAAAATTAAACGTCAAAGCTCAGATAGTTCTTAATAAGCACAGCTTAAACCGATGATGATAGGCCCTAAGTACTGTGTAAATTTGGAAGCTTACTGATATATTTCATGTGTTATGTTGAGTGTCCTACAAGTGTAGAGACTGATATATTTCGAGTCCTTCAATTATTATTAGGTATTTATTTATCTATCAATTATATAAGAGCTGTGGTGGTGTGTATTTCGAGTAGTTATCTGCTTTATAAACGACACTTTGAAGTTTTAATCTCAATAATCTGTACCATAGTGTTCAAGTTTAAGTTCAAAAGTATCTTTGTTTGATTAGACTTCTTACAAAATACTTTCAAATCGTCAGAAGGACACAAAAATACATTATACATGATTATAAATGTTGTTTGCAATAAGTTCAGTGATGTCACAGCACCAGCTTTACTATGAAGGAAAACAATCAAGGAAATTCAGGGTTAAAAGGAATTCAAAGACGGATCGTCTTCATCATCATCATCGTCCTAAATAGCGAAGAAGTTTGTCAGCTCTGCGTGTCTTTTTTGAGAAAGCGTGGGCTAGTGTGTATATATAATTAGTCTAAATATAATATTATTTTATCAATCATACGAACAGCACTATGGCACTCCTAAAGCTAAGGAGTGTGTCTCAAGTATTCCAGTTTAGTGTCGTCGAAGGAGTGGTGCCCTTATCTAATCGTTCCTTTTACTCCACCCGGGCGTCGCGCTAACAACCGCTCCGCAGAGCGAGCCATTCCCAACAATGGTGATAAACAACACAAGGACCAACTGCTTGGATTCATAACATTAAAGTTACTGAAAGAAATGGGAAGAGATAATGTCCTTGTAGAACAGTAGGATTAAAACATTATATTTTGCACTCACAGGTCCATCAAATAGTGCATGATGTTCAGGTCAATATGGTGTAGTTATAGTGCCAAATCAATAATGATACGCGAAGGCAAAATATTTAATTCTCATAAGCTAGTAAAAAGACAAAATAAATTTTATTTTATTATAGTTGGAACGTTTTCATATTCTACTAACATTATAAACGCGAAAGTTTGTATGTATAGATGTTTGAATGTATGTAAAGAGAAATTAACCATCCAGATGGCACAAAATAGAGAGGCTTGGAAAGCAATGTTAATGCAGACGTCGCGCCATGATCACGTCCCTCAGTCATGAGGTTACGACTAAGAAGAAAGAGTAATTGTTGAGTTTCTTGCCGGGTTCTTGTCAACAAAAGCAACCTTCCGAACCCGGTGGTAACATTTATAATCCTGTATAATGTATTTTGTGTCCTTCTGACGATTTGAAAGTACTTTGTAAGAAGTCTAATCAAATAAAGATAATTTGATTTTTTTAAATTATGTTCGTTATTCTTCGCGCAAAAACTACTGAATGTGTTTTGATGTTAACAATAATATAGCTTACACATCAGAATCAAACATAGGCTATTAAGACATTGTGGATATTATCTAAAATATAAAGATCCGTAGTTTCCTATAACAAAGTGGAATCCCCCACGTTACACTGCAGTTGAAACGCTTCATTGATCCGCAGCTATGATCCATAACTCAAATACAAACCACGCGATATCATTCTCCCATGTCGCATACAAAAGCCCACGTCGTGAAGAGTCATTTATCCGGAGTATTCCGGAGATGACGGAACGCGGTCCGATTCGGATATAAATCATAAGACGTATAACAACTCAAATGCGTCTGAATATCTGCTAGATAACTGATATATTTTACGTGTGAATAAATTGGGTATTGGAAACAGAACTCGGACGTTCAATTTCATTTGAAACTGGCTTTTTGAAATGCAACGGTTTATTTGACATTTTGCTGCACATCAAATTATTTTGTTATTTCATTTACCTGACTTATAAAATTATACTAAAATTATTAATTCAGAAAAAAATACAATCAGGGGAGTTCTATGAGCTGTAATTGCCATAATAGTCAGAAATGATGTGGTAAATGGAACTATACGATGTTTATCCATTGCAAATAACAGGGTACCTTCCGCTACCTCCGATCGAGTGATCTTCATTTGAGATTCGAACACACAAACATACCTAATATGGTAAGCTGTCCCAAAATGCAATACCAGTACTTCACAAAAAGTATGTGACAGCTATAAATAAGTGCCATTAATAACATGCACACCTGAACATGACCCAGTCGGCTTTATAGTTTGTTCTTTATGTATGTTTATCAAATGATACCCATGTAAAAAGATAAACCATTTTATATTTTGAATTGAATACAGTTTACGCTTTCGTTGTGCCACTGGGTGAAGGTTCACCTCTCCGTCAAGTCTATTGAGAATTACATCGTTGATTTTAATGGTACTAAAATCAATGCTATTAAAATATTTGTGGTGGGGTTGCACGATGTGTGATTTTTTTTATATTTGGCTATAGTCAATTATATCAGTTAGTCATATCATATATTCAGTTTATAGGTAGGCAGAGGTGTTGTAATTACATCACCCACTTTTCACCTAAAATAATTATGTGCTAACGTGACATATGGTGAGCCGTCTCAGGCAATTTACAAACATCTTTGAATTACTTAACTGACGTAAGCAGGTTTCATAGGTTGGACGTTAGCATGTGGTGTGAAACACATTTCTATAAATTTGAATTGAACAATACCTATCTTGATACTATAAACAATCTAAATTCAATGCTCCCCTACCTAGCTGAAAGATACGGTAACCCCGAAAATATTAAACTGTATTCAAACTTGGAATGAGCTGATCACGAGGTGTTCATACGTCGAAACAAAATGAACTAACTGTTATTGTTGGGTTGTGTTAACATTATCTTGTTCATTTGAAATTCAAATGTAAAGGTGAGGTATAAAGTTCATTATTAGCTGAGTATTGATGAAGGGTATTGTTATGACCATTTTAGCCTTATCCCATACGTTGTCGGGGTTGCCACTTGATTCAACCCGATGTGGCTGATCACCTGATTTGTATACGAAGCGACTGCCCCATATATCTGTTTTCCACGAAGGGGTAGACAGCGGTACCCACTTATAATATACCCAGATTATTAAGAGCCGTGGTGGCCTCGGTGTTTGAGCAGTCGCCTGCTACGCAAGCGACGCAAGTTCGAATCCCAGCGGAGGCCTGTGCCAATGAGTTTTCAAAAAAACTTATGTACAGTGATTTCACACCACGTGCTTTATGGTGAAGGAAAACATCGTGAGGAAACCTGCATATTTCTGAGAAGTAATTCAAAGACATATAGTGCCTGAGACGGCGATACTCACCATCTGTCACGTTGGCATTTAATCAAATTCGGTGAAAAGTGGGTGTTGTGATTACAACACCTCTGCCTACCCCTTCGGGGAATACAGGCGTGAGCATATGTATGTATGTATGTATGTTATTAAATTATTTACGTGATATACCAAGAATTCTGGCACAATATTACAACATAACTATAACACACCTGACACAACGCACCGACTCAGTTAATAGTGTCTCGAACATAATTGCTTATCCAATATAATAATCACACTGCGAATGTTATTGACGAATACGAGTACAGAGTAATACAGAGCCTTAAGGGTGTATATAGGGGCTTCAATGAGGCCTTTTACGGCCCACGCTGCGAGGACCCAATCGAACGCGGACAAAGGGTTGTACAGAGTAATAGTGAATGAAGCCAGATGTTCTTACTCTTGATATAAAAGTGGGATAATTGCGATTATATTTCTATACGATACAATTTGATTAACTATGTTGAAATTTAAGGTTACAGATATTGATCGCACGTTCAAAGAATCAATATCAAATTGTTTTAAAGGGTTTGCTATATTAGTTATGCCTCGTGGATTTTCTAACCCGGTATTTACAATAAAAACTATGTTATTTAATGATATTTTTGTCCGTTCTGGTATTATTCCATAGATACTTTGGTCTTATTGGTGACAGCGTGAATGAACTATCAAATACGAAAATATTTTTTAATTCAATCCATTATTTCCTGAGCTTAGCGCGTAACTAAACAAACATGCAATCACTTCAGCTTTATAATATAATAGTATAGATTATAATTTTCGTGTATTGTATATTTGGATATTGTGTGGGTTGTTGTTGTTGAGATAACATTAATCTCAAGAACGTGATCACAATAAATCTCTTAACAAAACACTTAGAGAGTTTCAAGTGCCATTTGAAACAGTACAGCGATAGGGCTTCTTCCAAATTCTTTTATTATCTTCCCAAAAGTTTGTTATCTCTACCCGACCGGAGGGTACTTTGCAAATTGAATTTAGATTATTATTATGTCTGTTCGTGTATAAAAGTCTTTACTTTATTCAGCGAAATGGTTAACGCGATTTGGTGGAAAGGGAAAATAATAACAAATATTTTCACTCTCGCGGCCAGCGTCATTTGAGAAAATGGAGGTAGATAGAAATAATTTAATAATCAAGCTTTCATCTGAAGACTTAAGTAACCAGAACTGCCAAAGTGCCTGAGCGATGGTCACTCACCATATCATATATCTAACAGTTAGGGTTGGCATCACTTTCGACCATGATACTCTGGTGATCTGAACTTCGCGACCCCTATAGGAACCATCACTAACGGAATTAACCCAGTACCCAAATACTACCGTAAATGTATGTTTATGCTAACGCCACCCCATAAGAGACCCTGAACGAGTAGAGGTGTTATAATAACGATACCCACTTTTCATTGATGATGATTAATTACGAACGGCACAGATCCGTTGCCATCTCAGACACTATAGACACGTCATTGAATTACTTCTCAGAGATATGCAAGTTTCCTTATGATATTTTGCTTATGTAAATCACTGCATTTTTTTTAAACTCATAGGTATAGACCGCTGGCATTCGATCTTGCGTCACACTCTTAGACTTCTGATTAAGTTATAAATTACCAAGTTTGCTACTGGGACCTATCGTAAATGATTGCCCTCAGATGGACATATGATGGATCGAATATGTTACTCTACTATGCAACAAGTCAGTATAAAACTGTATTTATATTCATTAGAAATAAGATGGTCGTAGAATTTTTGAACCTCAAGAACACTCTTTGGTACATTTATCTAGCCTTTAAGCTTTTAAGCTTTCTATCCATCTCTACTTACTTCAGTATTTCGTGGTAAATGGAAAGTTTTGGAACTCTAAAGGATCTTAGCTTCACTGTCTGTCACAAGCAAATACATCTGAAATATAGTAACATTATGGTTGAAAGCCTTGCTTTGATCAAAATAGTATCTATTCACGATCAAATCAAATTAATTAATTAATTAATTGTTCCATTTCAGTGTCTGTAATTATCAGCAACGCTGTACATAATGTCTAAGACAATGGGAATCCTCGCTTCAGAGGACTTAGGCTTAAAGTCTCTCTATCCAACATGCAGAGCCAATGTAATTATACTGCGGGCAGGATTGAGTTACAAGGTTTATCAATGCTCCCTCAATGTATTATAGTCGACTGTATAAGAGTAAGGTTGCAATCTATGCATCTATATCTACATATTACATACATACAGATAAATAAAATTGAAGATTCTGTTTGTAATTCCAAAATAACAGCTTTTCACTAAATGTATATGAACGTATATACGGTACGGACTTCAGAAAACAAATAATTTTTTTTCCGTCCGTCTGTCTGTCTGTCTTTCCGTCTGTCTGCCTATCTGCTTGTTCCGGGTGATCTCTGAAACGGCAGATAGATACTGTTGCAAGGAGTAACTTAGGCTATAATATAAAAAAAAACATTTACGATTCCGCGGGCATTAAATTAAATCGACGCGGGTGAAACCGCAGAGCACAGCTAGTACCATTTAATAACTGTAACTTTTGAACAGGGGACCTACCACCATCGGTTTAAGAAGAGCGTGTTAAGAACTGTTTAGGCTTAACGTATACATTTGGTCAATTCCTCGACCTTCATTAGTGCCTTACGGGGTCGAAACTAAATATATCCCTTTCATTTTCATTTTCAAATGCCAAAGTTAAAAAGAAGACATCAGTGCTATAACGTTGATATTAGGCCCCAGGGTTCTGCTTGTGAGTGTAATTTCGAGCCTTCATTTATATTTTCAAACTAGCTATGTGGTTATATTTTTATTGACATTTGAGCATTTGAACCATGTTCCCCCTGGACACGAGAGACAGAGTAGAGAACTACTCTTATATTTGATCGTCACATTTTCATTAATGTACCGACCACATTGTAAATATATTTAAAATAAAAGATAAAATCTTCTTTCCGTGTTTCTTTAAATATGCAATTATATCGTCATAAAAAACCGTACAAACGCAGTACTCAAGTGTCATTGTTCTATGAACGACTCCGCATTTTCGTAGGGAACATAATATTTATTTACGTGGGAACTTTCACCAAGTTCCGACAGCGTCATTTTAACGAAATACATTGCGCTTCAGACTAACTCCTCATTCATTTCATATTAAATACATTTTAATTACGTGCTATGATGAAATGAGACGTGTTTCTAAGTTCTTAAAATACTTAATAGAATTGAGTAAATAAGCAGACTTAAAAATTTGCTACTAAATCTTACATACATACATATGCTCACGCCTGTATCCCATGGAGGTAGGCAGAGACCACCGTTTGCCACATGCTACGATCCTTACATACTTCTTTCGCTTCATCCACATTCATACATCTCTTCATACACTTTCTTCGGTTACGAGTGCTCCGAATTTGACCTTTCTGAAAAATATTATTAATTTGGTCATAGTAGTTGTTCCGTGGACGCCCTTTACCGACACTTCCGGTCACATTCGCTCTATAAATTTCTTTCGTTAATCGCCTTTCACTCATCCTTTCGATATGTCCAAACCATCTCAACATACTTTTTTCAATTCTGGTCACCACATCATTCTTCAACTTGCAACTGTCTCTTATCACACTATTTTATCTGCGCTTTTACGTATTATCTCCGTCTTAGGGGTTACAATTAACTCTATACCAAATTTTAACCAGACTCCCATTTACATAACCTAACTATTTAGCTTATTATATATAAATATTGCCGAGAGCTGTGGCGGCCGTAGGGTTTGAGCAGTCTTCTGTTACGCACACGACTCAAGTTCGAAATCCAGCGGGGACTAAATGAATTTAAAAAAAAAACTTATTTATTATAATTTCACATCACGTACTTTTTGGTGAAGGAACCGTGAGGAAACCTGCATATGTCTGAGAAGTAATTCAAAGACGTATATAGAGTGCCTGATACGGCAACGGATCTGTCACGTTGGCACTCAATCATCTTCGGTGAAAAATGGGTATTGTTATCACAGTACCTCTGCCTACCCCTTCGGGGAATACCGGCGTGGCATTTGCATTATGTATATATATATAAATATTAGGTAACATATTTGTCTATAGAAAGCTTGAAAACTTAAAATTAAATTCGAAAATCGAAGTCGAACGCCCCAAATTCTACAATTTCAGTCGTAATGTTTCCGTCTGCGGATACCTTAAAGAAACTTTGATAGAAGATCTAATCTCAGTACGTATCGTAAGGAAATTGAAACTAGATACAATATCTGCAATATCGTGCTCAGAACCCACCTGCTTGCAATCTGCCGCGCTGTTGCAATTTCAAGACACACGAAACGAGTTGAAAAATATAATATTTATTTATCGATACGAGAATGTATTCGTTTGATTTTTGATATTGGATGTTACGGGATTGCCCAATGCGAATGGGGCTTTACCGAAATTACTTTGGAATTTTCGACGTTCTGTATAGTTTGGATCGTAGTGTTTTGATCCGCATCACTTCAAACAATTACACTGATTTATTTTACCTGTGTCAAAGAAATCAGTTAGATTGCTATAATTATTAATTAAATATTAATACTATAATTAGTTTGTTCTAGATTAAATTAATTAGGTTCTAGATCACATTTACCTCACGCTTCGCTAGTAGAAACCATACAAAATGTATGGAAATGACATATGTCAAAGTCAAAGTCAAAGTCAAAAATATCTTTATTCGATTAGACTTTTTACAAAGTACTTTCAAATCGTCAGAATGACATAATTATACATAAATCAGTCACGTGACACATGTCAGTCAGTTATGTGTAGGTATTAATACAATTGAAGAATTGTAATTGTAAAGATAACAAATATCCATTTTTTTATCTCTAAAACAGCTGAGCCGATAGCAAAAAAAATACTCAGGCAACTTTTATTGTAGCAAAATAATTAGAATGCAAGAAAAAAAATTTAAGCCCATGGCATTGCATAAGACGTCGTTAAATCAGAATTTAATTGTAGATGTCTCACGCGCATATGTTTCATAGACCTTGCCCTCGATGCACGCTGCTACTTAGATATATGTCGAATATGAAGGTAGACATATACAGGTCGTTGTTTTGCATTCGTGCCAATAATTTAAGTTAGGTCCAAAATAAGTCCGTTCGTGTTCAGCGTTTCTTTTTTAAAAAGCCCCTGTGTGTATGCACCTGATGTAAACAAGCTCAGAGCATGCGCCATGCCAGCCGGCTAAAAAATAATAATAAATAAATATGCTCACACTATTCCACAAGGATCTCCGAAGGGGTAGGCAGAGGTGTTGTAACAACAACACCCACATTTCACCGAATATGATTAAGTGCCCACGTGACAGAAGGTAAGTCCATCGCCGTCTCGTACATACTTCTTTGGATTACTTCTCAGACATATGCAGATTTCCTCACGATTCCTTCATCGTAAAGCACGTGGTGTGAAATTACTGCGAATAAGTTTTTAGAAAAACTCATTGGTACAGACCCAGCTGAGATTCGAACTTGTGTCACTTGCGTAATAGACGACTGCTCAAACCCCGAGGCTAACACGGTTAAAAAATTGTGCCCGTTTTCTGTCGTATTAAAGTTAACAAAATTACGTGTATTATTTGATGATTCATTCATGTTCTATTTCAACCTCCGTTAATATGGCATCAATACAAAACCACAACCTGATCGACAAAGCCTAATATCCGAACCTTATTTTACTCAGTATTTTTAGGGATAACATGTACCTATCTTACCACGTTACGACTTCAGAATACGAGATTAAGTCACCTTGAGAACGTGCGTCCTTGACTAAGTCTGCTACTCTTTATTCAAGGTCAAACTGAATTCAGATCGTTTCACGTTCTCGAAAGTGTTACTACACCCACTTATCATAGAAGGCTCAGTTCATAATTCAAATTCAAAATATCTTTATTTGATTAGACTTCTTACAAAGTACTTTCAAATCGTCAGAAGGACACAAAATACATTACCTACACACGATTATAAATGTTACCAACATATCGGGTGGAATGTCATTTTCATTTGTTACACTTTTCTCTCTATCTCGACCTCCCCTTAAATATCGTCGTCTCATTCGTATGTTCTTCTCCCATCGTTTTCCTATATTGTAAAGTTGTTAGAAAAGTGTAGTGTGGGTGTGTATATAATTTAGATTTTTAGTAGCTGCTCCTCAGTTTTACTCTATTTATGTTATCGTACGTGCCATCTATCTCAGAGATTGTGCATGTGTTAGATATATTAACCCAGTTCTGAGGAGCTCGTGGCACAGTTGTTATTGCGCATATCATTCAATCAGCCAAGTTAAGCAACCCTTCCCTACGTGCCTAGGAGAGCTTGTTAAGCCGTCGGTCCGGTTTGCCAATTTATCATCTTGGCAATCGTTACAGGTCAGTCGGAGCCTAAAATGGTCTAACAACTGGTTTAACCCAGATCATAGATTTTCCTCGTCGTAGGTGTTGCGAAGGTCAGATCGCAGTCGCTTCGTATAAAAATCAGGTGATCAACCACATCGGGTTGAATCAAGTGCCGACCACAACAATGAATGGGATAAGGCCAGAGAGATGATATATGAACCCAGTTTCCTTCGCATTTTCTTGCATATAGTCGTCCCGATATTATCAAACACGATAAAAATTTGCCATTTACATACATACATACGTATATGCTCACGCCTGTATCCCATGGGGTAAGCAGATTTGCCATTTAGTTAATAGAAACAGCCGTTTCTAAGTGATGCCCTATTATACTACTATTCAGTCATTGTTTTTTTTTTAAATAAAAGTTAAGCCTATGTTACTCATGTTACATTAGCTGTCTGCCAGTGAAAGTTACATTAAAATCGGTCCAGAAGTTTCGGAGATTAGCCGGAACAAACATACAGACAGAAAGATAATTAAAAAAAAATGGTTTTCCAATGTCAGTACCGTGTATACTTTCATATGGATTAAGTGAAAAGCTGTTATTTTGGAATTACAAACAGACACTTCAATTTATCTGTATATATGTATCGATGAAGATTAAAATAAACATTATTTTAATATTGGTCGAGGGTAAAGACAAAACAAAAGCGTAACAATATCCCCACTCCTTGATTCAACGACTTCCAATCAATTACTCGCATTACGGGAAAACGCTTTTACGAATATAGACTTTATACAAATTAATTTTCTTCATTCCGTGACTAGTAAACGGGAAAAGATATTCATTACAATGAGAGATTTACGTTAGATTGATTGAGAATCGTCTTTTATTATGCAACCCTAACTACTGCCAATGCTACGGCTCATGGTTTGATGGGTAACCTAAGTTCACTTCGGACCATGGAATACATGTGAAGGAGATGATCTTAGTTACTAAAACTTTGTAACTAAGAAGAAGCCATCGTAACATTTAAATAAGAAGTCTAAGAAAGTCTGATAACTTAGTTAAACTTAGTCTACAGATTTTCGACGTGAAAAGAGGTTGCTAAGGTCAGATGTCAGACAGGATAGATTTAAAGCGTAGTACTGTTTTAGAAAACAATTTCGAAGTCTTCTAAGTAGTTGTCAAAGTAACTACCTACGTAGAAATCACAGAAGTCAAACTTGAAATGATAATAGCTTTCGACGACAAATATTTATATATTTACAACAAACAGCAGTGGTGGCCTTGAGGTATGATGAGCAGTCGCCTGCTACGCAAGCGACGCAAGCTCGAATCCCAGCGGGGCCTGTACCAATGAGTTTTTCAAAAAAACTTATGTACAGTGATTTCACACCACGTGCTTTTCGGAGAAGGAAAATATCGTGAGGAAACCTGCATATTTCTGAGAAGTAATTCAAAGACGTATGTATAGTGCGTGAGATGGCGATAGACTCACTATCCGTCAAGTTGGCACTTAATCAAATTCGGTGAAAGTGGGTGTTGTGATAACAACACCTCTGTCTACCCCTTCGGGGAATACAGGCGTGAGCATATGTATGTATGTAAACATTAGGGCTCTGCAGACCACCCATGAAATTAAGTCTACGTAGGTGACATCACGGGGCACAGCTAATATCTCAATAAGCTTATTACGAGCGTATGGTTTAAGCCAGACCGGTCGGAATCCGCATTAGGCACGAGTAATGAATGATCGACGTGCTCAGGTTCCGATGCGCACTATGCAGTTGAATGTGACTCGAATTGTATAACCAGCCATTCCTGTGTTCACTAGATTATTATTTGCTATCATATTATTACTATTTATTGTTACTACTATAAATAAGACTAGCTGTGCGCTGCGGTTTTACCTGCGTAGATTTAATTTAATTCTCGCGGAACTCTACATGTTTTTAATTTTTATACTTTTAAATTATAGTAGCTCAAGTTACTCCTTGTAAATTAGCTATCTGCCAGTGAAAGTCCTGTTAAAATCGGTCCAGCCGTTTCAGAGATTACCCGGCATAAACAGACAGACGGAGAAAATTATCGAAAGTTTGTTTTTTAGTCAGTAGGTACCTTAGGTATACACTTTTATATACATTTAGTGAAAAGCTGTTATTTTGGAATTACAAACAGACTCAACAATTTTATTTATCTGTATAGATGTACATACATACATATGCTCACGCCTGTATTCCCCGAAGGGGTAGGCAGAGGTGTTGTAAATAACAACACCCACTTTTCACACAAGATGATTAAGTGCCAACGTGACAGATGGTGAGTCCATCGCCGTCTCAGACACTTACGTCATTGAGTTACTTCTCAGAAATATGCAGGTTTCCTCACGATGTTTACGTGGTGTTTTCGTGGTATTAAATCACTGTACATAAGTTTTTGTAGAAAAAATAATTAGTACAGGCCCCGTTGGGATTCGAACTTGCGTCGCTTGCGTAGAATACGACTGCTTAAACCTCAAGGCCACCACGACTCATGGCTGTATAGATGTATAGATGTTAAATTTGCCAAGTTCGATCCTTTGAAAATGGCACAAGCAACTGATTGACTGCTTATAGTTATTAATCATTTTTAATAGTGGGTAGGGAATATTGATCGGTGCGTTACGTATCTGTAAGAGTGACCAGATGACCTACCATAATCGGTTGAGCAGAGCGCATTAAGAATTTCTGAACTCTGACGTTTAATTTTGGTACCGTAACATTAAACGTCAAAGCTAGAAGTTCTTATTACGGGCTGCTTAAACGATGGTTGGCCCCCTGTATCCATATCACGAGTTTTGCTATACTAATGTTTATGTATAGTGGAATATATATATAGAGATCGTTGGAGGAGGCATATGCATATGCCCAGCAGTGGGCGTCTGTCGGATGGGGAAAAAATATTGTAGTATTAAATTTGATAAAGAGTATATATAACGCAAGTACACAACAGATCAGTCGGCCAACAGTAATTAACGAGGATTGATCCTCGCACCGATTCATTAAACGCCTCCAATTAAGCCGTAGTTCACGTTTACTCTCGTTGTCATTATCGATTGCTGTAATTAAATGATAATTATATTGTTTCATCGCTCGTAAACTATACATTCCATTCGAAATATAGATAAAATGGGAGGTGTGTGTCTCGATATTTCACTTTGCAGTCAAAACTACGCATCGCAGACGAATAGTGTATGGATGTGGCAATAGGTACAAGGTTCCCATCGTGCACTATAGTGGTTGCAAATCGATTATTATAAGGGTGTAAAATAAACGGGGGTTGAAACATGTTAACTTTATAACTGTGAGACTATTATTGATTTAAAATGGTCTAGACTATTTTAGAAATTCCTGGAATGTTCTAGAAAATTCTAAAGCGATCCATAAATTTCTAGGATGATCTGGGTAGTTCTAAAATCTACGCATCGATTCTGATCGAATGAGAATGTTCAAATTATCATGATCCAGAAATGTCTCGAATAATCTAGAACATCCAAGAATAAATTTAAAAAATGACCCAGCGATGCGGGTATTCACAGCTACTTTTTCATTCATATCAAGTCTGTATTCCCCAAAAACTACTCAGAGGTATACTTATAGAATAACCACATTTCGCCAGTTATGTTCCATGTAATAGGGGTCATTAATGGGGACATAAGGGGGCATTAACCGGGCACTAATCGGGCACTAATCCAGATTCCGAGCTCCTACTGGGAAATTACAGATGGAAAATAGCAGCAGCGTTATTCTAGTGGGTAGAATACTATACCTGCCTGCTAGAAATCGTGAGTAATATCTTTGAACCAGCTGTACCCCGCGGTTTCACCCGCGTAGACTTATTTTCATGGATGACTCTCGAAGCCCTTATATATTTTTTAATTTATGGGGATGTTATCCATATAACACTAGCACAGTGTACACACACTGTGCTAGTGTTATTTAAATGCAGTGGGGTTTAAAAGTCAAAACGCCAGACTACTATTAAAACGTTTACTTGTTATAACATATTTTATATAAAAGATCGCGTGAGAAGCGGCGGAGTAGTGCGCGAGAGGACGGACAAACGTTCCGCGTGGAAGACTGTTCCTCTGGCACTGGCGCGGCGGGCGTTCGACTGCCCTGCTCCGCTGCGCGCGCGCCTCCGCTCGATGGTGGGGGATGCAGATAAGGCAGCCACCACAAATTAAAAGCCTAAGCTACCCCTTACAACATCTTCCAGTAAAAGTCCCGTTAGCCGGAACAAACAGTCAGACAGACAGGAAGATAGACAGAGAAAAAAAATTTAAATAGTTTTTTTATATCAGTACCGTACATACTTTCATATACATATACTGAAAAGCTGGTATTTTGAAATTACAATCAGATACTTAAATTTTATGTATATGTATGTAGTATGTATGTATGTATAGATGTATAAATATAGATTGATATTCGCCACCTTCCATTGCTCACCTGACCTTGAAGAACTCGTGGCACAGTTGCTATTGCGCATATCATTCGATTAGCGAAGTTAAGCAACCTAACCTCTAGCCAGTAATTGGATGGGTGACCGCCCAAGTTCCTTCCGTGCCTCGGAGAGCACGTTAAGCCGTCGGTCCCGGTTGCCAATTTATCATCATTGGCAATCGTTACAGGTCAGTCGGAGGCCTAAAATAGTCTGACAACTGGTTTAACCCAGATCGCAGATTTTCCTCGTTAAAGGGGTTGCGAAGGTCTGATGGCAGTCGCTTCGTATAAAAATCAAGTGATCAGCCACATCGGGTTGAATCAAGTGCCGACCCCAACAATGTATGGGATAAGGCCAGGGAGATGATTTGCCACCTTCTTAATGCCTGTGCCAAAAATGATCGCCTAAGCAGTCAAGACCGAATAAAAAAATAGTCAGTTTTTAAATCAACAAAAGTATTTTGCCAACGTATTTTTTGCTTAAAACAGCACAATGAGAGATGTTATACCGTAAGAAAATACCCCTAAAAATCCCCCGGGGATTAACAATTAAGATTACGCCGGGCAAATGAAAGCCAAACACTACGGTCAACGGTCCCCGACGCTGCAGATAAAAAATGCTGACCTAGGGTCAAATAGGTTGTGTTAATTTTAACATGGTTCCAAAATTAACTAAATAAATAATGCCTGTACTTTTTTACTTCAAAGCTAATATTCGTGCTGAATAATCGGGTACTGCAGCCTGCAGAATATGACCGCCATCAAGAGCTTGCAGAGTACCTACTGTCAGGCAACTCAGAAGGTAGGTATCCGAACAGGAGAATATATTCCCTGATGTCTCTTAAATATTGCTATTTTTGTATTGAATACACCAATAACTATCTATATCAATAAATAATATTTGAAACAGATAAAGGAGATTGAACTTTCTGTTTGCAATGTGTCGTTCACTAAATGCATATGAAAGTATATACCGTACTTACATAAAAAAAACAACCGAAAACAATCGGCCTGTCGGTCTGTTTGTTCCGGCTAATCTCAGAAACGGCTGGACCGATTTTAACGGGTTTCACTAGCAGATACCCAATTTGAATTTTTTTAAATCATTACACTACCGCGGGTCACCTATGAAATTAAGTCTACGCGGGTGAAATCGCGGGGCACAGCTAGTAATTAAATAAAAAATAAATCAATCTTTCAATAATTCCACATACTTATTTAGTTCACAAACATTGTATGGAATCTCAGGCCTGTGTCTGTGTCAAATACAAGCTATGTTTTTCAAGTGACTTCTTATTAAGAGGTAGGTTTTCAGAGCGTTTAACTCTACGCGCTAGAAATCGCAGGCAGCTAATATAATTGGAAGCACCTCGCAGTTTATAGAACGCAAACTTTTTTAATTCCATTGTGACAGATTCTCAGAAACCAACAAGATTGATGAATATTGAATTTGTAAATTCTTAATAATTTCTTTAAAAATACAATTACAGTGCAGTGTCCTATTCGCGGCAAGGTTAAAAGAATAAAACTCGTTTTAAGACAATGATTTACGATATATATTACGTCTAGACTGAGTCCCCGGCTGGATGAATACCCTTTAAATCATAAGTTAACAAATAATTATTCAAAGCTCGCCAGCGATAATGTGAGAGGCTGATATGATTCGCAATAATAATTATTACGAATCATATCTGACGATTTTTATTAAATTTCGTAGATATTCAAATATGCTTAGTCTAATTTGGTCTTATCCTCAAATTATTTTAAATTTGGTATCTTTGGAACATAATATTTGTGAGCCGTCTTGATCGTGGGGTTTGAGCAGTTGCCTGCTACGCAAGCACGTGCTTTCAATGAAGGAAAACATTGTGAGGAAAACTGCATATATCTGAGAAGTAGTTCAAAGACCATCTGTCACGTTGGCACTTCATCATATTCGGTGAAAAGTGGGTGTTGTTATGACAACACCTCTGCCTACTCCTTCGAGGAATATAGGCGAGAATATATGTTTGTATGTATAATAGTTGTATAAAAAGCATTCCGTAATACAATTCAAAATAGCTTTGAGGAAAAATTACATACATCAATTTAAACAGGCGATTTTGGCAATCATATCAAAGATAAAATGCACCTAACGTGCTTTCTAAGCACATTCCAGTGAAAGCTAATAAAGGAGGATTGACCTTTTAATTGGCCGGTGCGATGAACGGTTCAGTCGTACGACAAAAATGCTTTCCGGCGAATTGGATGTAGTTGTAAAGGGCTGAAGGCCGTCACGCGTGGCGTTTCAAGCTTATTAGCCAGTCGCTGCCCCGAGTGTGCTGAAACGTGTGTTACGGCCCTTAAATGTAGGGCTACAGTTACTGGATACAAACCTCTTTAAATTTTTTACCCTATATTTTTTGTTCCTTGCAGATTACCCCGCGTATGCTCAATTTCAAGGGTGTCTTCTGAATTTAGTATAGTTGAAGAATTAGAGTTGAGCTGTAGCGGATATTTAACCAATTTTATTGAATATATATATTTTTTATATTCTTTCATGCGAACTTTGTCCTAGGGGCCAACTATGATCGTTTAAGCAGCACGTATTAAGAACTTCGCAACATCGAAGTTTGAATTTACGGTAAAAAAATAGAACGTTAAACCTCTGAAGTTATTAATACGAACTGCTTACACCGATGATGATAGATCCCCTGATATTTACAAGCATAAAGAAGATGGCAAAATTAATGCGAGATTCCCGCAGTCTAGCATTTCAATCTTCACACTGTAGTTGAATACTATGGAAGGGAATTCAGTCTCTAAGGTTGAAGGGTTAAGTTTATATCTAAAATGTTACTACCACTACAGCTGTGGGCTAAGTTTTATTTATTCCACGCGCACAGAACTTAGATACAAGTTCGCCTTCATAACACCACAACCGCTCCGGCTGTCGCTTCGTCACCAGTTTAGCAGCCACACGTAACGTTGCGATTCAGTTGACATTAATTAGTGTTGGAATTGGGCGACACGTTCAACATTTATGTACCGTGCCACATCTCTGCTGATGAGGCCACAGACAACTTCTATCCGACCCCAGAACGAATATATAGGTAAAATTTGAAGCAGTATGCAGGCAGTTAACTGTAACTATCGCTCAGCGAAAATGGGGATAGCTGGAGCATGTATTTATCGCGCTCGCGCCACGTTAGGAATATAAGAAGATCAAACCTTTAAGAGAAGAAAGAAGAAAGAAGAATGGGTGTATGAAAGATGACTAGAAAAGAAAAGAACTATAGAGACAATTTTATGACGTACGTAGCATAATGATGTATGAGGTTGATGAAGAAACCGAGCACAACTCGGTCAACAAGATATTAATCTTTATACCGACTACGGTACCGCAGTCGCCTGTTGATATAACTATGTTAAACCATAATGTACATATTCACACATGTGCCACTAATAGTAATTGTACACTGTGGTGTGAGAACTACTGAAATTATAATTTGCAATTATAGACTTGCGGTCGAATACAGAGACACATAAATTTCCAATGTAATTATTCAGATTGCTTTCCTGCTCTGTAATAATTAATAGAGGTGTTTCCTAAATAGTTTGATTTATATCACACCTTCACTGTAAAGGGAAAGGGCTTTTAAGTCGATATATTGCTTTGTTACACGGGAAATTTAAAAATAACACGAAACTATATTTAAAAACATTACATAACTTCAAAAAGTTCAGAAAATTGCTGTTATTTCGTTTACATGTTGTTCAGTAAGAGCCCTGAAGACCTTGGGATTTGAGCAGGTCACCTGCTACGCTAGCGACTTCGGCTTCGAATCGGTGAAGGAAAACATCTCGAGAAAACCTGCATATTTCTGAGAAGTAATTCAAAGACATATATATATAGTGCCTGAGACGAAGATAGACTCACCATCCGTCACGTTGGCACTTAAACATCTTCGGTGTAAAGTAAAACGGTAGGCGTTGTTATTACCACGCCTCTGCCTACCTCTACGGAGAATGCAAGCGTGAGCATATATAATGTGTGTGTGACAGATCGTATATCCGTCCTTTACGTCAAAGCTATGTTTATTTAAATCGGCTGAGCCAAGTGTGAAGCTAAATAATAATGCAAACATTTCGCATTCATAATAATAGTATAGTTGCCAAATCGTTCGTCAAACAGTCCTGAATTATTCGAAGGTGAAATAGGCCTTAGTCAATTTATTTCCCAAAGAACTTGAAATGGCAAAATATTAAGAACAAAGACAAAATTTAGTCGCTTAAATTGAGGTCCAAGTCCGACTGTAGACAAAGGCTCATTTGTAGGGTTGTCGATGGGTGAGACTCGAATGAGGAAAATTAATCGAAATCAATATTCAATAAGCCCCGAAATTGATTTGGCTCATAGACAAAGGTAGTTTTAATTAAAGCAGACGGAGCCCTAATTATTTGTTAGTCAACTGAGAAATGGATTTGTCTGTGGTTAGTTATATATCGTACACGATTATGTTTTAGTTTCATTTTTTGAAAGTAGATGGCGTCAGTAGTAAAATAGATCGCGCCATTGAAAATTGTATCGTGCTACATAAATAGGTGTACTATCGTTTTGCTTTCTTTTTAAATTAGTCCGGTTAAGCAGTGAAGGTAACTCCCCCCTACCAACTGCGAGAGACCATATCCAAAAAAAAATTTGTTTTCTCTTTTTGACGTATTATAATAAATCTTTGGATGTTTTATTTAATTCTTGAAATCTTTAGAAGCCGCAAACAGGGGAGAAGTATTAAGTTTTATGATAAATAATGTTTATAAATAAGTATTGATATTGGTACAAATATATTATTTTTATCAGTCAACATTGACTTTCAAATCTGACTTGATGTTTGAAAGCAAACCACAAACCAATCTTTATATTAACGTTTTCCAAGTCAGGAATTCAAGTTATAACCTAAACCTTTAGATTTTGCGACTCTCAGATATTCCTGCATTCACTTGAATTAGACACTTTAAGGAAAAGAGTACTATTTCATTGAATTTTAAATACAGACTTGTTGTATAAATTATAATGTTTTGCAAAATTATCGAAAGTGAACCACAATGCACTCTAAATAGCAATTAGAATACAATTGACGCCAGTTAACAATGCTTGTTCAGCTCAGGGATGCAGTGACGCCAAATCAACGTCATTTATTGTTTATTCAACGGTCATTCAGATGCCTGTGAGCCAACATCACGCGTGAGACCTTATTTGCATGGCAATAAAGTGTATAATTTAATGATGTTTATAAAGCATCCGGGAAATTGCAGGTGTTCGTGAGAATTGATTTGTTTTGGTAACAATGTTAAATGTTAACTGTCAAATATGCTGTCATTGGTGAAATCTATGAATAATTTTGAAATATTTATCAGCCGTTGGCTGATTTCAACGGAGCTCTCGATCAAATTTTGGAGCTCCCAAAATGGGAAGTGTAACGTCATCTAATAAAAGATCACTATTGGTGTTGTGTTCTTGAGGTGAATGAGGTCCTGCTGAATCAAGCTTACGTCTGATAACCTTAATCACCTATTTCTATCATACCTTCTAGTATGTTCTTAAAGAAGCTGTCACTTCGTGGTGACGAACATCCTTCCTTCTTGGTTCTGGAGTTTTATCTATGAGTAACACATTTGGTGTCAAAATTCAAAATTCAAAATATCTTTATTTGATTAGACTTCTTACAAAGTACTTTCAAATCGTCAGAAGGACACAAAATACATTATACGTGATTATAAATGTTACCACCGGGTTCGGAAGGTAGCTTAGCAACAATTACTCTTTAAAAAAAATATATAATACAATGTTTTTGGTTACAGTATTTATATCTCATGAATATAAGCTCATGGACACAGCTCAAGTATCACTTTTCCTATTTCGATAACACATTTGAGTGTTCATAAAAATGATCAATAAAAATACGATCACGAGGCGGGACTCGAACGCACGACCTGTGCATACCGATCCTCCAACTGGGCTGCTCGTGATTCTACCTCATGCGTCGAATTTTTCCTTCCCTTATTTTGTGGTTTTAATGGCCGCCTATACTTTTGAGTATGTCTATATTGTTCTGTACCCTTAAGTTAAGAACTATTTCTGATCAATTCAATTCAATTCAATTCAAAATATCTTTATTTGATTAGACTTCTTACAAAGTACTTTCAAATCATCAGAAGGACACAAAATACATTATACATGATTATAAATGTTACCACCGGGTTCGGAAGGTAGCTTTTGATCACACAAGTAACACGGCTTATGTTAGCGATGTTTGTAGACAAGAACGAAAGTGTCAACCGTTAACGTGAACAATGGCTTCCACAAACAAATCTCTAACAAAAACGCTGTCAATTGAACACGAAAAGTGCTCGATGTCGTAGACAGTGCATTAAAGGTTCATATAAAGGGCAGGCAGCTCAAATAAAGGGGCAGATAGTTCCCACGTATCACCCAGTTTATTGCGTTAGAGTGGACAAAGAAGTGCGGTAATAGTCGTCCAATACGTGACTGCTGCTCTACTACATGTGTCTTCGGGAACTACCGCTGGTTCTCGATTTTCATTTCCGAGTGACACTTTTACTCATCAACATACATACATACATATGCTCACGCCTGTATACCCCGAAGGGGTAGGCAGAGGTGTTGTAATCACAACACCCACTTTTCACCGAATTTTGATTAAGTGCCAACGTGACAGATGGTGAGTCTATCGCCGTCTCAGGCACTATACATACCTCTTTGAATTACTTCTCAAAAATATGCAGGTTTCCTCACGATGTTTTCCTTCACCGTAAAGCACGTGGTGTGAAATCACTGTACATAAGTTTTTTAGAAAAACTCATTGGTACAGGCCCCGCTAGGATTACTCATCAAATAATTACCAATTTTTAGATGATTTGATGCGGTCATATTTGCAGATTTACCTGCAGTGTTTTGTTCTCCATCATAATTAAATATGTTACCAACATAAATAATATTAATAATAGTGTCTAAATCGTTTTTATAAAGGTCATTTGAAAAACCGCTTAATTAGTTAATTGTAAAGCAGGGTGCATACGAACTTTGTGCATTGCGTTAAAAAAAAATTATTTTAATTCAATTGATAAATATTTTTTGTGTAATATTTAGATAAGATTATGTCTGTGTAAATGATGTAGGTACCTATACCATTTTTTTACAAATGGTTGTATTTGATAATTTTAGCACTTATTTAAAAAAAACTTGGACTGGAATTTAAAAATATGTGTGATTGCTTGAGAGGGCTTTGCCTTTGCTGTGCACCAGAATGTTTAAATTTATTTGTTTTTATATATTAACGTTCTATATTTGTTAACTTTCTAAAACCCTTAGTAAACCCCTTAGTATCTTGTGAGCTACGTTATAACCCTGTCTGCAATGATATTATTGAAGTTCCCGCTCGGGAGCCACTGTAAATTATGAAAAATCTTACGTAGATGGTCTGAAAGACCGCGCAGGTCACATTTCAAAAAAACGAATTTCGAAATCTTGTGTAAAATGAATCGTTGAAAAACGTTGTATGAGTATCAGATTTTTATTCGAATAACGACGAATACAAATCGATTATTATATACTAGCTGTGCCGTGCGGATCCACCCACGTAGACTTAGTTTCATACTGTACATAAAAAAAACTATGTTAAATAATAAGAAAACTAAGTTAGATAATATGCTTCCGTATTTAGTGAAATGCTGTTATTTTGAAATTACAAACAGACACTTCAATTTCATTTATCTGTATAGATATAGATTACACCCACTTTACTTGCTTATAAGATTTATTATTTTAAAACCTATTGCCGACTAGGAGGTATATTATCACTAGGTACTATATCATCGTCCCTGGCCTTATCCCATACATTGTTGGGGTCAGCACTTGATTCAACCCGATGTGGCTGATCACCTGATTTTTATACGAAGCGACTGCCATCTGACCTTCGAAAATCTGTGATCTGGGCTCGACTGACCTGTAACGATTGCCAATGATTATAAATAAGCACTTTATGTAAAAATAAAATAAAATTCACCCCAACGCTTTAGAATAGTAAATAATATATAAACAAGGAAAACATATCTTATAAGTCAGTTTATAAAGATTGTTTTCGTTTGCAAACTTCCCACCAGTCTCTCAGTGCGTTCGTGCGTAACTGTCATTTGAGGTATACAAGATGGCATGTATAGAGCATCGCTTGCACATTCCCTTTCGCTCCAGTCTTGGGGGATTTATTAAATATTGATACCATGTTTTTGTAAATGTATTTGCCATTAGCCGTGGTGGCCTCGAGGTTTGAGCAGTCGTCTGCTACGCAAGCGACGCAAGTTCGAATACCAGCGGGGCCTGTACCAATGAGTTTTTCTAACAAACTTACGTACAGTGATTTCACACCACGTGCTTTACGGTGAAGGAAAACATCGTGAGGAAACCTGCATATTTCTGAGAAGTAATTCAATGACGTATGTAAAGTGTTTGAGACGGCGATAGACTCACCATCTGTTACGTTGGCACTTAATCATCTTCGGTGAAAAGTGGGTGTTGTGATTACAACACCTCTGCCTACCCCTTCGGGGAATGCAGGCGTGAGCATATGTATGTATGTATGTACTTTCCATTCAGATACAAACGAAAAAACTCTTCTATACTATACAAACGTGAAATAAACTTATACCTATACAGATAAATAAAATTGAAGTGTCTATTTGTAATACCCAACTAACAGTGTTCCACAAAGTCTGTATATCTATCTGTCTGTTTGTTCCTGGTAATGTCAGAAACAGCTGGATCGATTGTAACGGGACTGGCCGATAGGTGATGTTACAGATATGAAGTGAAGAAGAACTGTTTATATAGAAAATTTGGTTCCGCGAAATAAAGGTAACGCAGGTAAAACCACGGGGCACAGCTAGGTAATATATCTATTTATTTGATTTATCACGTGATATAACTAACAGTTTTGTGATCGTATAATATTGAGGTTTGACATCGTCTATTCTCGTACAAGCCATTTTAAAAGAGCATAGCAGGATCTATATTTGGAGCTACCCGACTGAGTACCGTACCTAAACCTACTACTACAGGTGGTAATATGGAATAGAACTTAACTGCTATCTTAGAATACGGTCGCCAGTGCTTCTCAAGCGAGTCGAGTCTATTAGCCGCATACCATTCAAACTCCAACTCAAAAATATCCTTTTTGGATTAGCTTTTAACAAAGCACTCTCAAACCGCCAGGTCAAGTTTGTTTTTACTCAGATGAACCTGGCAAGAAACTCATTAATTACTCTATTCAAAAATATTATACAAATTTAACAATACAAAATAAATCACATGAGAAATTTAGACGGACTATACACCTGTTTTGCCTCATTTTTTATTAGAAAAATAAAAAATATGCTTCTTTAAACGAGAAGTAAGATAGGTAAAAAGTGACCAAAGGGACCGCAAAATGTTCATCTCTAAATTCTAATACACAGTGGCATCTTGCAAACAAGTAACTTGTCCCGAACACAACTTTATTGTGCAATCTTACAATATCGCCCTATGCACTATTTCTGCATGGAACTCGCCAAGAATATCGCATCGAAGTCGATCGAGGCAACCTCGTTCTTAAATTAACTGCTATTTATGCATGGTTAGTTTCTGTTATAAAATCCTCGAATAGCTCCTCATTGAATTACCAAGCCTTCTGTGAAAACATTAATTATCATTGTTTGCTATGTAACGAAATGTACATGAAGCCAGTTGAGTTTCTTGCCGGTTTTTCTCAGACGGATAGTTGCCGAACCCGTGGTAAATTCTTCATTTGCAATTAAATTTTCAACATAATTTATTTATTCTACAAGGCAAGACTTGACCAGCGCCCAAACCATGTTCTATTACTACCATGATGGTACTCCTGGGTGACATTGACAGCCTTATACAATTTATAAACATCTGTTTCATAATAAATAATCTGTACTAGAATTTAAGTTATGGTTTAGCAATTCATATTAAATTGAATTTAATAATATGCGTCGCCTACAATCATATATTTCATCATACACTTTCTTCGGTTATGTACTTCTATGTCGTCATAGTGATCTAATTTCAGTCCGACAATGCTATTATTAAGTAGTAGATATAACACAGCGTTCATTGCATGTTACATTTTGTATGTTCGTGTTGGGACGGGCCGAGTTACATAAATCGGCCTCCGTCGGAGCGGAAAACTACGTCGCTGGAGTTGATGCTTTTACACTGATATTTATCGTCCCACTGCTTGCTGCGGTATTTTTATGGCTCCTTTAAAATTAAATACGCTTTAAAGTTACGGTTTGCCGTAAAAATAGTTGCTGCAATTAAAATGTTGTTTATATCAACTGTAAAGATAAAGTTAGCGATGGCGGCAGACAAAAGCGGCAGGAATAATATATATTTTTAAAAAATAGGTTTTCATTTTATATTGTTCTTAATTACTCTTGTTTTCTGGGTTTGCGGTTGAAACTCTGCGCCCTTGAAACCCGAACCCTAAGGGAACCCCATCTACCAGACGACGTGCAACCTGCATGTCGTCTGGTAGATGCTTCTCATGACAAGCGGGCTGGGGCTTTTCTCGCTCAGAGAATCAGCACTGCTATTCAACGTGGCAATGCTGCCAGCCTTCTTGGCACAATCCCGAGAGACACCGATTTGGGATAAGTTTTCTACTGGTAATTTATTTTCTTTATTTTGTTGTTTATTCAATAAATGTAATTACTCTATACTCTATTTTAAAACATAATTTTATTTCAATTGAATGCTTGATGTTGATAGGGACAGAATGATAGTATTAAATGATGCTAATGGATGTTAGTACAATTTGTGCATGGCACTTTCAATTAGACTCACTTCACATAATAATTGGACTGAATAAACACTCAAATGATTACTATTGATCGATGCTTATGTCGTATCTACAAAAACTATTATTAATGCTAGAATTAATCCCCTTCAGACCCAATTATTTCCCAACGGTTGCCTTAAGGTATATTTTGCGGGACATTTTTCCAGTACATTATGTTGAGCTGACACAAAGCATAAATAATAAAAACGCACGGGAGTCCGAAACCGGTCAATAGGTAACCTTATTTCAATATCCGCTGACCCATGGACCGCCTTGGGTCCGGTAAGGTACAGCACTTTATTTCCCTTTTACAAAACCCTTCGGGTGGGGTTCAAAGTATGAGAAACGATCTTATCTTATGTTCATTATAAGAGACAAGTAACTGCTGATTGTTGAGTAACCATGGTGTGATGTTGGTAAGCAACTCAGCTCTGGGGTATAAAAGTATCTTGTAATAGCAGAAGTAGGCCACGAGGCAAGTGAGGGTCAGCTGTACGATGCTTACAAATTGAGTAAGAAGACTCTGCAGCTGGCCATCACACAGGCCAAGACTAGAGGCCGAGAGGAGATGCTGGATGAACTCAGTCGAAATCCGTGGGGCCGCCCATACCAGTATGCGCGCAAACAACTGCGTGGACAGGCCGCCCCATTAACTGAGACCCTCCAGCCCCGCCTCCTCAGGGAAGTCGTGGCGGTGCTGTTCCCCGCAAGGACTGACTTGCAGATGCCGGCAATGGCACCGCCAAATACCGGATGTGACACTGACGCCGCCCAAATACCCCCTATAACAGATGGTGAAATGGGAGCGGCGATTTTACGGCTCCGCGCCAAGAAGACCGCCCCAGGGCCCGATGGAGTTCCAGGCCGGGTGTTGGTCTTGGCCCTGGGAGCGCTTGAGGCCCGTTTCAGGGGACTGCTCGACGCGTGCCTAGCACAAGGGCGGTTCCCCTCGATTTGGAAGCAGGGTTTACTCGTCTTGCTCAGGAAGGAAGGTCGTCCTCATGACTCGTCGTCAGGACTTCGGCCCATTGTGCTGCTGGATGAGGCGGGCAAGCTCTTTGAGCGCATAATCGCTGCCCTCTTTGATGCGGGCAGCGATTATGCACTTGCGCACAGTGGGCCCGGATCTGGCCACCAGCCAATACGGCTTCCGGGAGGGACGTTCCACGGTGGACGCAATTTTACACGTAAAGTCCCTCTCCGAAGCAGCCGTCGCGGGGGGTAGGGTGGTATTGGCAGTCTCGTTGGACATCTCCAACGCCTTTAACACCCTCCCCTTCAGCTGTGTGGCTGAGGCGCTCCGGTACCATTGTGTGCCGGTGTACCTCCGACGGGTTCTGGAGGACTACCTGCTGGACAGGAGTGTCGTCTGCGTCGATGGGGATGGAGAGTTGTTCCGCCGGCGAGCCGAGTGCGGTGTTCCACAGGGGTCGGTACTAGGGCCCCTCCTGTGGAACATCGGATTCGATTGGGTGCTGCGTGGTGCTCTCCCTCCCGGAGTTGACGTCGTTTGCTACGCGGACGACACTCTTGTCACAGCGAGGGCGGCGAACTTCGCCGAAGCGGTCGCACTGTCGGAGTCTGGAGTGGCAGTAGTCATCGACCGGATCCGACGGTTGGGCCTTCAGGTGGCCCTCAGCAAGACGAAAGCCCTGTGTTTCCACGGGCCTCGTAGGAAGCCACCAGTGGGAGCGCAGTTGGACGTGGGGGGCGTAGCCGTCGAGATAGGGGCCGAAATGAAGTACCTCGGCCTCGTACTTGACGGCAGGTGGAAGTTCCACGCACACTTCAAGTGCCTCGCCCCCAAACTCGTTGCTGCCGCTGGTGCGCTTAGCCGGCTCCTGCCCAATACGGGAGGACCCAGTGCGTGCTGCCGTCGCCTGTACACCGGGGTGGTGAGGTCGATGGCCTTGTACGGCGCGCCGGTGTGGGCGGAATCCCTGGGCGCCCGTAATAAGGCCCTGCTGCGGAGACCGCAGCGGGTCATGGCGAACAGGGTGATCCGCGGATACCGCACCATATCACACGGCGCAGCCTGCGTATTGGCGGGGACCCCACCCTGGGACCTCGAGGCTGAGGTGCTCGCGGCCGTTTATCGTCGGAGCGCTGAGGCCCGACAAGGCGGCGGTGCTGTCGCGCCCGAAGAACTGAGGCGCAAGCGGCAGCAAGCACACGAGCAAGCACTGGGAAAGTGGCAGGTACGGCTCGCGGAGCCGGAGGCCGGGCGTCTGACTATAGAGGCCATTCGCCCGGTCCTCAAGGAATGGATGAGCCGCCGGCACGGGGCGTTAACCTATCGCCTCGTGCAGGTACTGTCCGGACACGGTTGTTTCGGGAAGTACCTGCATGGGGTGGCACAGAGGGAAGCGACCCCAAGGTGCCACGAGTGCGGCTGCGACGTGGACTCCGCCCAGCACACGCTGGAGCGATCTCCAGCTTGGACTGTGCAGCGCGGTGTCCTCGTCGCCCAAACCGGAGGGGACATTTCGCTGCCGACGCTGGTTCGGGCCATGGTCGGCAGCCCCCAGGCATGGGATGCGGTCGTGTCCTTCTGTGACAATGTAATGTCGTCCAAAGAAACGGCGGAGCGGGTCCGAGAGGCAGACCCTCTGTCTGACCCAATCCGCCGTAGAAGGACCGGCCGACGGAGGCGGGCCGAAGAGCGGCTGATGCCTCCGTAATGAGGGCCGCGGGCGCTGGGACGGGGGTCTTGGTGCCGACGCTTGGCCCTCGCGGTTGAAGGGCGCGTTCGTGTTCTGACGCGCCCTCTCATAGTGTAAAAGCCGGGTTCAGCCTGGTAACGTAAGGAGGGGTCTGACAGGCCAGTCGCTGGGGGGGTCACGGCGAAGCATGTGAAGACGTATCACGTGCACCCCCCCACTTAGCGACTTGGAGGAACACCGTGGAGTTTAGCCGGTGTGAGTCCGACATAACCCTTCCGCTGCCCCCGCGGCGGTTGGTGTATCCATAACGGATTCTCCACGATAAAAAAATAAAAAAAAAGGCCACAACGATGGTAATCTGAGCCCCGTTACGAGCTTTCCACCACCCAGTAATCTGCAGCTAACGCGTCACCGCGCAATGTTTGTATGACGTAGCTCACTACGTTACTACGAGGAGACGATGCACACATTCTCCACATTCTCATACGGATAAGTGTATGGTGACGGTATGGACACGTAGTGAGTATATATACAAAAATTGTTAGGGCACTGATATGGAACTGTGCTGGTCTGCCGTATGTTAGATGACTAATTATATAAACAAAGATAAGAAAAAAATTCTAAAATATACAGGACATGATAACTGTGGAATTGGGATCATAACACAATATGTTGAATACCACTACATTCAAAAGCGTAAAGCACTTAGCCGATATGATTAACTAGTGGACGTCACGTGGATTTGCCCGCATAGTTCACGTTCGCGTGGGAGTTCCGATAAAATAGAGTCTATATTAACCAGAGTGAAAGTAGCATTCAAATGGAGAAATAATTTTTAAATCGGTTCAGCACTTTTTGAGCCCATACATTACAAACACACATACAAACCTTTCCTCTTTATAATATTACTATAGATGTAATCCAGCAATATTGTTTACTTTTTCATTGATATAAAAACCTGATGAAGGTTTAGATATAATAATCTTATACCTTTAAACGAGCAATTCTTGTATATATATAGAATCTGAATCAGTCATACAATATCATTGCAATACGACAGTAATTTTGCCGACATCTGTCAAGTTATGGTAGCTCAAGCGTGTGGCTTCCAGCTTACGGGGTGACCGAAACTAGAGTTACCCTGGTTCGAGACTGACTATTTTTGAAAGAAACCGAGCACAGCTAGGTCAAACAGGTCCTTTTTTGTATTTACAAGACGGAGACTACAGACATTTTGTTAGGCGCTTATGTTTTGTGACACTCTGTTAGTGTGAAATAAGAATTTATTATTGGATTGGTGAAGTTCTCGGCTCCGTGGGCTCGTTTTATTGGTTTACTGGTCAACAAAGTGGCAGAACACTGGCGTACGGAGCACCTTGTTATTTTTAAACCGATCTCGGCTTTGATTTTGATGTGCTGACAAAGAATATGGTCGTTGCTTTGTTCGGGGATTTCTATGGAAATCGTGGGGAATGTATTGTACCATTGTGATAGTTTTCGTAGTAAAACATAAAGCTTCAAATCTATGTGGTTCTCTAAAAAAATAAGTACCTACACATCTTGAAGAAACCTGCATATGTCTGAGAAGTAATTCAAAGACGTATGTATAGTCCCTGAGACGGCGATGGACTCACCCTCTGTCACGTTAGCACTTGATCGGTGAAATGTGGTTGTTGTTACAACACCTCTGCTTACCCTTCTGAGATGGCGAGAGCATATATACTACACTGCTTACAGCCGATTACTAATGTTAGCCACCACATCGCACACCACTCGTAATTCAGGGGCGCGAATTTATAAACAATATTTACTTATATGCAGCTGTCAAAATGTGTCATAAATCTATACACACACACACACACATATACAGTTTATAAAATTGAAGTGTTCCAAATTCCAAAATAACAGCTTTTCACTAAATTAAAGTATATGAAATATATGAAAGTGTACACGGAACCAGCATACAAAAACACTTTAAATTTTTTTCTGCCTGTCTGTCCGTTTGTCTGTCTGTATGTTTCGGCTGATCTCGTCTTAGCTAATGTTACAAAGAGTAACATAAAATAATACACAGCTAGTAATAATAATAAATAAAAATAATTGTATTTCTGAGAACCTTATCCGGAGATGTGATATCGTTGAAAATATCTTCCCGTGTGACCTAGCATCAGTGGGATCAAACGAGTTATTTCTGTGTTTGCTATCTGAAACACAGTTCATTAACGCCCGGTGACATCAAACGCGAAGACGACACCTACGATAAGCCGAGTCTACGATATATGTAATTTGTTAATCGGAGGTTTATGCTCTGATTAACAGCAATGGGTACTCATGGGGACATATTTCGTACTCGTAAAGATAAATGAATGTATATTAAGGGAAATAAGTATATAATATCTTCTCAGTAAAAACAACCTTCCGAACTTGGCGGTAGCATGTATAATCCTGTGTAATCGTTTCGTTCTGACGATTTGAAAGTATTTTATTAAAAGTCTAAACAAATATATATTTTTTTAAGAATTGACAAACTCCTGAAAATTATAAAAGGCTTAACTAGGTAGTTTATGTAACGCGCATTTGAACGTAAAAAAAAAACGGTTTAGAAACCCTAGAACAGAAACTGGCATTTTAGACGGAAACCTTATTAATATTATAAATGCGAAAGTAACTCTGTCTGTCTTTTACGCTTTCCCGGTTAAACCTCTCAACTGATTTTGATGAAATTTGGCACAGACAATCTTTAGACGCTGAGAAAGGACATAGGCTACCTTTTATTGCGAAAACAAGTATTATATAAAACTAAATCTACGCGGGTGAAACCGCGGGGCACAGCTAGTGTTATATAAGTACGAATACTGCTAAATCTCTTACTGCTTTTTAATCATATAAGAATATTAAAATGTTACAATGCTTTATGCCGCTATTTGACATAATTATCCTAGTGAAGTGCAGCGCAGTATGTGCTGGGGGTCCACCAACCTGCGGACGTCTGTCTGATCTGCGTACAGCACGCCCTTGCTGCCTTCACCACGTGGAGACAATGTACTTGCACACTTGCACACATCGTGAACACATATAAACATGGACTTTCGCAAAGCAACACCTGATTGTATCCAAAAAATGTCTGCACTTTCATAATTGCGTTAGCAGTCTCATAGGCCTATTCTGAATAAATCATATTAATTGCTATCTCAGCCACCTGCATGCGACGATGATGATGATGATTACTACAGAGATCACCAAGACATAATTTCCGTCTGTTGTGCACCTAGCCTAGCTCCATACATAACGGACGCGCTCAATCTGGGACGCGCTAACGAGACTGAATCGATCCAGACGACTTGTGTTTATTTTTGCATAATACTTAGGCCTGTGATATAAAGCTCTGTTTTTGCTAGAACCTCTGTAATGCGGTAACCGTTCAACATTAGAACCGTGTGAATTATATTACAAAGGGGAAACCTTATAACATGGTTAAGTCTCATGTAATTGGGGGCTAACCCTTTGCCATTTACCTGGTACTATACCAGAACCTGGACTGCTATTGGGAAATTACAGATAGAAAAACCCTAATACTTTTTCAACCAAGGACAGACACTAGACCAACAAGGTATACATATGCTCACGCCTGTATTCCCCGAAGGGGTAGGCAGAGGTGTTGTAATAACAACACCCACTTTTCACCGAACATAACTAAGTGCCAACGTGGCAGAGGGTGAGTCTATCGCCGTCTCAGACACTTTACATACGTCATAGAAATACTTCTCCAACGAGGCAGTAATGACAATAGTCATACAATGGTTTTACACGTCATTATATATAGATAGCTCTGACCCTGGACGGACTCAGCTGGTGAGTGGAAATAAATCACATAAACTGTGTACAAATTATTATCTGAACTAGCAATAATAAATTATGTTTTAATTCCATAACCAAAGTTCCCGGCGCCACACGTGAGCAGTAACTCAACATCTACCACACAAAGGATAATAAAATTGTTATTAGTTTTTCGGCCATCCCCAATTATGCCGCGTTTCCACCTCGGCGATCCACAAAGCCAACATTAAATCCACCTTTGTTAGCCCGAGGACACATTTCAACAAACTTTTGCAATTATAAAACTTTTCAACAATTATTTTTTTCTCAAACAATTTAACAGGACAACTCTTTTGTGCGTTCTAGAGATGTAAGACTTCGTTTTTGAAGTCCACTTCAAACCACTTTCTTATTTTTTTACTATAATTGTGTTAAAGAACAACATTATTCATTCTACAAAGGTTTGTTACGTACACGTCCAATAAAGCGCCGTGGTGGCCTCGGGATTTGAGCAGTCGCGTGCTACGCAAGCGACGCAAGTTCGAATCCCAGCGGCGCCTGTACCAATGAGTTTTTCTAAAAAAATAAACTTATGTACAGTGATTTCACACCACGTGCTTTACGGTGAAGGAAACATCGTGAGGAAACCTGCATACTGAGAAGTAATTCAAAGAAGTTTGTATAGTGCCTGAGACGGCGATAGATTCACCATCTGGCACGTTGGCACTTAATCATCTTAGGTGAAAAGTGGGTGTTGAGATTACAACACCTCTGTCTACCACTTAGGGGAATACAGGCGTGAGCATATGTATGTATTTATGTACGTCCAATAAAATTTTTTTTTAATAATTGATCTGTTCTACTTGCCAGGCAGTAATTTTGGATTCAGTTAATTTGCTTGCATTATGTTTATAATTTGTCCAAATTTTTATTACAAACGTTCTTAAAAATGGGCAGGAAAAATACAAACACGACGCGGGACTCGATCGCACGACCTCTGCAAACCGTGCAAGTTGCTCTGCCAACGTTATCCTACGTCATGCGTCGAATTTTTCCTTCTCTTGTTTTGCTGTTTTAGGGACCGCCTTGCGCCATTTGTTGGTCGGTGTATCCAAACTCAACAAACTATTATAAATATGTAAAATATATATTTGAAAAGATCACTTTATTCACAGAAGCTATTATATGTTAACTCGTTTAAACAAGCTCGAACTTTGCGCATCTCTACGCCTTATCATAACACCGAGATCTTGCAAGCGTTTTAAAGCGAAATGGACGTTATATATTGCTTGAGCTTGAAAAAATTCCAATATAAATCATGTTAAGTTTCTATTTAGTGCCGTCGGGACAAATGGTAGCTCGCCGGCTGCACCCGATGTCCTTGCGTTTGCTTTAGGATCTTTTATGGCACTTTAAAATGGGTCATCTTATCACTATGAGGCGAGCGGGTGATCATGCTCAGTTTCAGAAAAGGGAAGATCTTCAAGCCAAGCACATGTCAATCGTTGGGAGCCTCGGCTCCAACTGTTCTAGATGGAAACTAGTATATACAGCAATGCGCTCGAATACTCTTATTGCGCGATTTAGATTCTCGAGTATTCGTACTCGAACTTTGCTTTTGAGAGCGAGTAGCGCCATCTATGTAGCGGGCGAAAAAACGCTGCTGCCATTGTACTTGAATAAAGTATCTACAGAGTTATGGAAAAAGTTACACACGACACCTCTTTTTGGGTCGGAGGCTAAAAATGATTTTACTGTTATCTTACAAAATGTTCAAACTTTACTTGTTTATAAGATTGGCATAGAAACTCAACACAAAACCCGAGGCCCTGGTTTTAATTCCAGGGTCCTCCTAAATTTTGTTAGGTTTTCCATCTGTATTTCCCCATTAGCAGCCCGGAGTTTGAATTAGTGCGTGGTTAGTGTCAACAGGCTCGCCTCTTATTACATGGGACATAAATATACCTATTAGTCAAAGTCAAAGTCAATGTCAATTTCAATTTCAATTTCAATTTCAATTTCAATTTATTGCTTTAAAACATATTCTTAATTTAGCACTTACAGGTAGTGAGCGGTAACGCTATAAATTAACAATATGTACCCTGTTGGGCACAGCAATTTTTTGAGAGAGGGCTTAAATTAGGTATGTTATATTTACATTTTATATTATTCTATTATATGGCTACTTCTTATATGTACCTATATTATTATATATTTAATTATATAATTTCTGTTTTATTTATTCTTACCATACTAATAAATTCTATTACCTATTTAATATTTTGTATTAGAGATCATAATTAATAACAATGAATGTCAAAAGTATCTTTATTCGATTAGACTTTTACAAAGCACTTTCAAATCGTCAGAATGACACAATTATACGGGATTATACATGCTACCGCCAGGTTCGGAAGGTTGCTTTTACTGAGAAGAACCTGGCAAGAAACTCAGTAATTACTCTTTTCAAAAATATTATACAATTTAAAGAATACAAAATAAATAATTTAAAAAAACGTAAGCTAATGGACAATGTTCCAATGCACAAATGTCGATAAAAATGAACATAACTAAAAATCTAGTACATCTACTTATAACTAAATGCGTAGCTTGAGATGACCAGCCCCCACAAGCAGCACCTGTTCACAAGTATGACAATGCCAGCCATTGACCTCCTCAACCATCATAGAGGGAAGTGGATGAAGTGGAGTGGTATTAAAGTGTGGGTGCTCTATTAGAACATCTCTGCCTACTCTTTCAGGGAATCTTGCGTTTAATTATAATCAGTTTATTTAGAACTAGTTGTGCCGAGCGGTTTCACCCGCGTAGACTTAATTTCATGGATGGCCCGCGGAACCCTAATGTTTTCCTTTACAGAAAAGTAGCCTAAGTTACTCCTTGTAACATTAGCTATTCGCCAGTGAAAGTCCCGTTAAGGTCAATATAGCCGTTTCGGAGATTAGACGGAACAAACAGAGAGACAGGCTGAGAAAATAAAAAAAAAATAGTTTTTCTACGTCAGTACCGTGGAATCTTTCACGTGAATTTAGTAAAAAGGTGTACTTTTGGAATTAACAGACACTTCATTTTTATATATCTGTATGTACTGGTTTATCCTAGATCACAGATTTTCTTCGCTAAAGGGGTTGCGAAGGTCAGATGGCAGTCGCTTCGTATAAAAATCAGGTGATCAGCCACATCGGGTTGAATCAAGTGCCGACCCCAACAGTGTATGGGATGATGGTAGATGATGTTGATGTGTGTATAGATTAATATCATACCTAATTCTCATGCACGGAAAGCAAAGGTGTAACAACACTAGCATTTCACCGAAGAAGTGGTTGTTAAACAGGTAGAAAATAGTGTTGTAACAGTTTGAAACTTTACTCGAAATAAAAACAAGCTAGTTAACATTCATGATAGAGCTAATTAGGTAGTAGCGCGAAGGTGGTCGTATAACGTGGCTACTAACCGTACACCGAGTATAATATGCAAAGTTAGATTATACTCTTGTCCGCTAACAACTCGATTAAGGTTGGAAATATTCAGTAGTAACTACTCTACCTCTATTGCGCTACGCGTACTTGAAGATCATTTTAGTTTGGTCGTTTGATAAATCAACTTAAAGTATATCGATCGAAAAATAAGTTTTCTCCAGAAGAATTTCTTGGCACTGTCCCAGGAGTGAGATCTGAGTCTCTTAAATACAAAGCACGCTTTATCACGTTGGAGCGATACCATAAGTGTGCATAGCCTATATATCAGGTATAGCAAGCGTTTTCTAGTTGGTTGATTAAAAGTATGTATGTCACGTTCTTGGTCCTAATAAAATGTTTGGCCTTGGTAGCCCGTATTGGCAACTTATAGCCTTGCCTTAGACCACAGATCTAGTCGTATTTTTTATTATGTCCTAGCTGTCAAATTATCAATTGTCAAAAACAAGAAAGTATTTACTGCTGGCCATCTATGAATAAAAATTACGAAATGTTTTAAAATTTTAATTGAAATTAGTTTTTTTCCTCTTTATTTCGACTGTCACTTGTTTTATTTCGTCATTCTACTGAATGTTACTTAAGAATTCGAATTTTATTGAAACATCAGTGAAATCAATACATATAAAAAAGTGTAAGTGTATGTTTGCAATATCAAATTATCAACTTTTGACATGCACTATGAAATATATATATATGTACGTAGGCGACATTTACATTATGAAAACTTTTGTAACAAACTGTCCGTTCGTTTGTTCAGGCTAATCTTGGAAACGGATGGACCGATTTCAACGGGACTCACTGACAGATAGCTAATGTTACACAGAGTAAATTAGGCTACTTAGTTGAATAACATTTTATTGTTTTCAATACCGACTGCACTGACTCACTGCAAATGAAACGTTATCAATGAACGATATGTCAAATTCAAAAATACCTTTATTCGATTAGACTTTTTATAAAGCACTTTCAAATCGTCAGAATGACATAATTTACAAGATTCAACATGCTACCGCCAGGTTCGGAAGGTTGCTTTTACTGAGAATAACTATTCTATAACTATAGTATAGAAAAGCGAGAGAAACATCGCCGCTGTAGAGTTGCAGACCTCTGCCGCTCCACATTAATCAATGTCGGCATACATGCCTGCGGGCGTCGAGTACTCTCAACGATCGTGATTGTTGGATCAATTACATCTAAGTAGTTGGCCTCACTGGGCTTCTTACAGACACATTTGCAATAAATATATTTTTGTCAATATTTCTATTTGGTTGGACGTTCACGATTTAAAAGTAATTTAATATAGTCAGTGTGTATTAACCCACCAGATGGGTGTCAGTAAACTAGCGTACACATGGTGGAATTCAGAGTCGGGAGTAGGTTCAAAAATTGTGACTAATTAGTGCCATATTTAAAAAAAATGTGTCACTATATTTACGGATATATAGGGCGCCACACGTCCAATATAATAGTATATACCTGAAGAGTGTGGTTGTTTGGTTGAACGCTAGCGCATCTTTATCTAAAGAACTAATTGGTTAGAATTCAAAAATATTTGTGTTGGATAATTCATTAATCGAGTAAGTAATATAGTTTTTTTTTAATATCACAAAATAATATAGTTTTTTTGTTAATTACACACGGGTAAAACCCTGAGGCATTGCTAGTTGATATAACTATAATACGTTGGTAAATCCAGCATTCGCTGCCCGTTTCTGGTGGATATGTAGGTATCATTGGTTTTTTTTTAATTCCAGTTTTCACATCTCAAAAATGTTTTTTCCAATATTACTCATTGACTATTCAGTTATTTCATCAATCACAAAAGAGCGGCTCTTGAAGGACCCCCACAATCATACCATCATGTAAAAATGTATGAATAAATCTTCATTCCTGAATGCTATTCTCACACAAATCCTTGAACCATGTTTGACAGCCATATTTATCCACGAAGCCCCAATGCATATTGACAATCGTCCGAGCGACGCGAAATCCTAAACAGCTCTGCATCCGCCCCTCGTACGTTTACATAAATGGCTTTCGGATCTAAATGCATATGGATTTGAATATAAATTGCCTGCTCGGTACACTTCAAATGAATTTAACGCGAGTGTTAATGTTATGCGGATATGAAAAGTAGACTAAAGTGAAAAGTAACCAAAAATGCTACTTTATAATAATTAGTGTTTGTTCATGAATGAGGGAGGAGCTCGTGGTACAGTTGCTATTGCGCTTATCATTCGATAAGCGAAGTTAAGCAACTCTAATCCTTGCTAGTAATTGAATGGGTTGCTAATTTATCATCTTTGGCATTCGTTACAGGTCAGTCGGAGGCCTAAAATAGTCTGACAACTGCTTTAACCCAGATCACAGATTTTCCCCGTTAAAGAGGTTGCGAATGTGATGAATCAGATGGCATTCGCTTCGTATAAAAATCAGGTGATCAGCCACATCGAGTTGAATCAAGTGCTGACCCCAACAATGTATGGGATAAGGCCAGGGTGATGATGTTGATGAATGAGGTCGACTTGAGTAACCTCATTCTTTTTTTTTTCAACTCGGTTTAAACCGCGATCTATTTTTGTCCGTTTAGAGACGGTGTTCCCACCTTACAGAATATCGCAGCTAAATAACGCTATCATATCATCACGGGAACGGGAACTACTCGGGTGAAACCGCTCGATGTCCGCTAGTTGTAAATACAATAATGAAATACTTACTCAGGAACCGTACGTCAAGGATAACTAGATACCCCCCCGGGGGTTCCCACCTTGCCGTGGTGGGGGGGCTCTAGTAGTCGTGGTGGCACCCCACGATGAAGCTAAGAGGAACCCGGCGGCCCCGACACCTTAGTGCGGGCTGCCCCAGGAGGGTCGCTCCTGTAAGTGGTACCTGCTTTGACTCATCGGCAGGCCCCCTTTGAGCGACGACGTCGTAGTCTGGGAAGTGGCGGGCGACGTGCAGGCGACTCGGGCACTTTGGTGCAAGCTGGCTTGTGGGGGTCGCCCCTAGCGTGATCTGCAGCCCGGCAGGTTCACCTAGGGTGCGACGGCGGCGTCGTCTGGGAAGTGGCGGCGTCGTGCAGGGCGGTCTGGGCCACTGGTGCAGGCCGGCCCTGGTGGAGGGTCGCGCAAGCGACAGCGTCGCCGACCGACCGGAAGGGTCGGTGACGCGCGGGCGGGGCTGCGAGGGGTAGTGGTCGGGTGGAGTGCAGGAACACCGCTCTTGCTCTCCCTACCCACCGCAGCCGAGGGTCGCGGCGGGAGAGGCGTGCTGGTATGGCGATGCGCCACTCTCCCTATCCGCCGCGACCCGGCGGGGCCACACCGCTGTTGTGGTAAAGGCGAGGCTACAGGGCGAAGGGAGTGGGGGCAGTTGCCCCTCCCGTCCCGCGTAGCTTGGATATGGGGACGCGGCGGAAGTGGCGTGGTGGTATTTTACCACTCTCCCGATCCTCCGAGTGCCCGGCCGCTCAGATAGTGCGGTAAAGGAGGGGCTGCGGGCTGGGGGAGTGGGGGCGTTTGTCCCTTCCCTATCCTGCGGCCAAAGGTGGTCACCAGACTGCCGTAAGGGGGCCTCCAGGCAGCCGGCTCGGGGGAGTTGGCTGCCATTGCACTCATGGAGGTCGTGTGTCAAGGCTCGCCTTATGTGTTTCGGCGAGCCTTGCACGGAGATAGCCTATAGGCCAAAGGGGGAGCTCCCCCTTTATTTTGAGATTAGCTAATCTCTCCCCTTTAGAAGGGGCTGCCTTTGGGCGGCTGGTCGCAGGGGGAGTTCACGGCAAAGCATGTGAAAACGTATCACGTGTCCCCCCCAAAAAGCGAGTTGGAGAAACACCATGGGGTTTAGCCGGTGAGAGTCCGGCATAACCATTCCCTGCCCCCGCAGGGAGTGTGTATCCGAAATGGATTCCCCATGTAAAAAAAAAAAAAAAAAAAAAAAAGGATAACTAGATAATCACAATCTATAACTTAGATACCTGCTATCAGCTGCTGTGGTTATTCCTCTGCTAAAAACGTAGGTAATTATTATATTAATAAATTCCAAGCCATATAAAATTATAAATATTATACAAACTTGAAACACAAACAGACATCCAAGGTCATTATATTACAGGCTGGTTTCCCTCGTTATTATAATAATCATAAAGTTTGAAAACCTTTTTCTGGACGAACGTTAGAAATAAAATTTAATACAGTAATTAATGATGCCATTTAAGTATCTGATGGTCATTAAAATACAGAAATAAATATTTTTTGTTACAATATCGTCTGACTGATATCTAAGGCATTGATATACTAGGTAATCTAATTCTGTTACGTTTTCACAATTCGCTGAACTGATTTAATTGAAACTTCAAAAAGTGATATAATTATAGCTATGGATCAAGGATATTAGGTACTAAGTATAGTGGTTTTACCCGCACTTCTAATGAAAATGAGAAATATTTATTCAGTTTGGACCCTGGTAAAGCATGAATATCGAAAATTCACCACTGGTTAACCATCAGCTATCCATTCCATGTCCATTAACCGGCAAGAAACTCAGCCAGGCAGCATGTACTTTTCATCACGTTACAATATCAAAAATATTAGGTAGAGCCGTGGTGGCCTCGGGGTTTGAGCAGTCGCCTGCTACGCAAGCGACGCAAGTTCGAATTCCAGCGGGTCCTGTACCAATGAGTTTTTCTAAAAAAACTTATGTACAGTGATTTCACACCACGTGCTTTACGGTGAAGGAAAACATCATATTTCTGAGAAGTATTTCAAAGACGTATGTATGAGCCTGAGACGGTGATAGACTCACCATCTGTCACGTTGGCACTTAATCATCTTCGGTGAAAAGTGTGTATTGTGATAACAACAACTCTGCCTACCCCTTCGGGGAATACAGGCGTGAGTATATGTATGTATGTAGGTATTGGTACAAAATAGGTACCTACACCAAATAGTATAAATAGATTATATAATAAATACATGTAAATCTGTGTCTTCGTGCTAGTATAATTCTTTAATTTTGCCATTAATACTTAAACTAAACCTTTAAAACTCGTAAAGAAACATATGGTCACTTTAATTATTTTTTTTTGTTAAATTAAATAAGCTTTTTGTATAAAAATATACTCTCAACTTGCTCAGAACATAACAGTATTATAGAACCACAACGGTTTATGTAATGCTGATAACATCGAGATTCATTAACATGTACAACACACGGAGCAGAAAATATTATATACCGTTGTGTCGTTAGGTGGATGTCGTTCTGTGTTACTTTGGCGAATTAATATATCATTTCTTATAAGATGATCACATGTTCGTAAAAAATGTTTTAACATAAATGTTGTCTTACGCTGTATGTAAGAAATATGTTAGATTGCTGAGAAATTCCTGACGTGATAAATGAGTTGGGAATAACCTAGAGTTCTTTGTACAATAGGAATGACATTCAAATGCATAAAAACATATTTTATTATAGTAGACTTTAACAATGTAGGTAACTTAATTATACAGGATTGTGACAATGAAAATGAAAGTAGTTACGAGTAGTTGTTGAGTTTCTTGCCGGGTTCTTCAACAAAAGCTACCTTCCGAACCCGGTGGTAACATTTAAAATCATGTATAATGTATTTTGTGTCCTTGTGACGATTTGAAAGTACTTTGTTAGAAGTCTAATGAAATAAAGATATTTTGAATTTTGAATTGAATTAAAATGATATGTTCAGTTTAAGATCGTTAAGGCACTTATGAACGTCGATAAATTTACCACCAGTTCGAAAACTAGCCTTCTGAAAAGACCCGTTTATAAACGTTAACTGTAAACGTATTATTAACGTTTACAGTTAACGGATTATAAGCTTAGAAATTTCCCAATATTTTTCAATGTTATAAAACCTTGCTCGGATATATGACAATTAATTTGGTGATGATATTAACATTTTCATGAAATAGAACTGCAATGAGGTCAAACTACACGAACAAAATTGTTAACTAGAACTCTGACTAATTACCTAACTTCAAAGTTGTTCTAATTAACTACTCTTAGTATGCTCTCAAATGCAACCTGACTCTACCGGTCATTGTTACTGCACGTATTCCCGCTATGTTAATTAGGATGAAATAATTGTATAGATAACATACACTTGTAAACATTTGTACTACTTTTTATCTATTTAATAAATTTGGCCTAGATTTCATACTGGTTAGTTAGCTGGTATTTATACTGTGGTAATGTTTTTATTTCTACAGTGAGTAAGGTGCCACAGAACAATACAAATGCTGATTGAGAAAACAAACAGAAAAAGCTAAATATAATAATGCAAAATAAAAAACAAACCGAGAGCCGTGGTGGCCTTGAGGTTGGTGATAGACTCACCATCTATCACGTTGGCACTTAATCATCTTCGGTGAAAAGTGGGTGTTGTTATTACAACACCTACTGCATACCCCTTCGGGGAATACAGGCGTGAGCATATGTTTGTAAAAAACAAACATTCGAATTTTATACGTTCTCTTTTTTTGGTTAGAATCAACATATAATAAGGTTTATAAAATTGGCTGTCCAGCCACGCACACACTTTCAATTTTGGCATGATTTTCCCCTCGGAGAATCTTAAAGAACCCTTTATCTCCCCAACCCTCGTTCCAGGAATTAGCACACAGCCAATATTTAACACCATTCTCAACTCCCCAACCCAATACTTTAATAGCGTGGCCTCCTTCCAGTTTCCCTTGCATGTGTTTGTACACGCCGCTCTTGTATGAGAGGAAGTCTTGATACACATTGTATCCGCATGCTATAGGACCATTCCGAATTATTTCTGCTCTCATTTGATCCTCATCTTGGTAATAGTTGAAATTACCTCGCAGTTTATCATTAGCGTACGAGACATTATAGTATTCCTCACATATAGCTTTGCACGGTGGTGTGTTAACCTCCTCAAAGCCACATTGCCTTATCATACCATCTGTTACCGTCCGGTGGTCACACGGTGATATAGAATACGGCTTGCAGCCTTTATGGGAATGATATTTACCTCCTGATACTATTCCTTGATCTTGCCAATACTTCCACGCAGTGTCAATGTGTGAGCCGTGACATCCTTGTTCAACACTACAGGTCACAGCGTCTAAGGCAGATACATGGAAGTGTTTGGTACCATTGGAGTGTATGCAGATCCTGTCAGTCATCGCCTCGACAGCAGCGAAGGCCCAGCAGCTGCCGCAGTCTGCTTGATCTCTGATCTCGTTCAAGGACGGGCAGTAGGGCCACTTGTCCCTCGGATCAAACGACTCTGGAAGATCGGCTATCGAATCCGCATTGTATAGTATACTTGTTGGGAAGTCTGTAGTGTCTATTTCGATTAATCCCATGAGGTTTTTGAAGTATCCCATCGGAGTGTCAGGATGGAAGTTTCTACCAGCCCGCCAAGTGGTTTGCTGCGCGTTTATGATGTGAATGAATTCGTCAGAGAGTGGGTGCGGCGAGTCTCTCGCCGTCGCTTCCACCCAACACACCATTGAAAACAACTTTGCAAGGATAAATACAGTCATGTTACTACGGCCGTCACAATACACACAAACATTGAATCCTGTCAATAACACGCGATAAAGTTTTATAATAAAAACTAATTAAGCCTGACGATACGATTTCGTCACGATATTGAGACGCGCAAGCATAGCGCGATAGCATGACCATTCATTTCTTGACCTAAACGAGACTCAGTGCCTTTAGGTCAAATATTAATGAAAACAGAAAAAATCCGGCCAAATACGAGTCGAACTCGCGCACCGAAGATTGCGCACAAAATTACGTGATATACTTAACCTATTCTCCACTCACATCGTCATAGGTCGCAATGTAATATTTTTGTGTTGACATTACTAATTTACTGTTCGACCCGATTAGATCATGCATTTTCGCGTTGGTTTCGAAAAACGGGACAATGTAACGTTCCAGAGCTTGGGAATTTAAAGTCCTGCTTAAAGCGTGGTCACGTTACGAAAGCACCTTGCGAGACATGAAACCGTTCGTTGCATAAAAGTTCGAGCCTGGGGCCTTACCATGAACTCTTATTGCCATGATAGTTTTACTCTTATTATGAGACAGATGTTTTGACGGGTATACATCTGTCACTGTCACGCAACTGAAATATCATTGCAATAAGAGCTCATGGTTAGGCCCCTGATCATTTAATACCATGACTTCCAGCTTGCGTTTCGATCTAAGGGCTAGCCAACAACAATGTAAAGCAGTAAGCTGCGTCGATACTGCCACTTTTACGGTACTCATTAGTTTATAAGTTCTAACACACGTTTGCTTACTCGCTTAGGTATAACAATTACTTTTTTGGTTCTGTCTTGGTAATAATTTATATTTAAACATTTAAAGTCAATCAATGTAAACATCACTTTATTATCAAATTAGTTATTAATTTGATAAATAAAACCACGAGTAGGTAGGAGCTTTATCGCATAAAACTATAAATAATTAACATTTACTTCAAATTAATGATTTCGACCAGTTCAATTATTAAACCATAATTTTGATTCGTAGGTTACATTATTCAATGTCTATTTTCAATGCCTTGTGTACACAATATTTTCCGTTTTGTAAAATCGACAAACACACTTCAAAAAAATATGAAACCTCCTTTCAGCGTTCTTGAAGCCGCTTGTACAATTCTTCTAAGAAATGAATGAGATACGTGTGTGTGGGTAGAACATTAGGGACATATTTTAAAACGGCGCACAAGACGGAATGATCTCATTTTCCATTTCATTCGTTTCACACAAACCACACAAATCACTGTAGCTCTGCCTGCGTGTAAAGGATTGTGCTCAAGACACAAGCGACAGAGCTAGGTAAAATATACTTACGGCGTCCATACAATCGCTATAAGAGCTAGCTCTTTGGCACTAGTGCCATGATAGTATTGATATATGACAGTGACAGATTTATTCATGTCATATGTATATATATATGTCTCCTATCATGAAGCAGACTATAATGGAGTTGGCCTTGAACATCTTTACTTTTGAAGCCGGCTTAGCATGCCTCATTATAGCTAAAAGAGTATTCCAAGCTCTCCTTCCATTTCAGCCACCAGGCTGAATCAGATCACCAGATCTGATACAGTGATTTCCCTAAAGACAAAGTTGGCAGGAAGAATATCTAGGCGACGGCAATCATATAAGATGAAGCTCATCATACTTTTGTTTGTTGTGTACTTGTGTTTGATATTGTACCCGCTACCTCCCCACCACTAACCCCGCCAGCTATTTGCATAGCACACTTTATTCAGTCGTCAAGGAACACACAATCGACCTGATTTAAATAATCAGTAACGCGCCGCGCTCTGTGATGTGCCGCCTTAATGTTGGGAAGGAATTTACCCCCCGGTGACGTATGACTTGATATTGAAGTAGGCAAGGACGCCGTTATTGATGGCGTGTGGTTCGTTACGGCGAATACGAATCACTTTACATAGTTAATTGTATGACTCATTAAATTGTGTTATGATAATATTATAGTTAAGGAACTATGTCGTTGACACCCGCGTTGTGATTTTCTATTTATCCCATGTCTGTCCTCAAGGTCACTGGCCCAGTCTTATGAATTCATACGACCGATAAATGACGGATACTAGCTTTTTTACCCGCGAAATTATATATACATACGTATGCTGAGATATACCGTGCTCACGTCTATATTTCCCGAAAGGGTAGGCAAAGGTGCTGTAACCACAACACCCACTTTTCAGCGAAGATGATTAAGTGCCAACGTGACAGATGGCGAGTCTATCGCCGTCTCAGACACTAAACATACTAAATATCTTTGAATGACTTCTCAGAAATATGCAGGTTTCCTAACGATGTTTTCCTTCACCGTAAAGCACGCGGTGTGAAATCACTGCACATAAGTTTTTAAAATACTCATTGGTACCGGCCTCACTGAGATTCTAATTTGCTTGCGTAGCAATTATCCGCGTTTTAAATTTAATACTGTTTAGTTCTACGAAAAATAGCTGAACAGCTTACACATCGCACAAGTAATTATTTACAACACTATTGTACTGAAGCACATAATTACAAAGAGAGTGACCAAATTAAGAATTACTGCAAATAATACCTACCTTCAGCAAAATTGTAGTAGGAAATACCAGCTAAATTCTACGTTTGCTATACTCTTAATCAACACTAAAATGTCTCGACGGTTGTAAGTCAAACGAAGCATGTTCAACTGATAATTCAAGACGGTAGGCAGTAATTGGGTACATGTTCCAAGAGACTAATGTTTGCTCGATGATATATTTATACGTGTTATAGTTAGGATACATAAGTTACGCGAATTAAGGGCGACAAGGGGTAGTTACGGTCGTTGGGTGCAGCAACTATATTTAAACACCACGTTTGACACATATTTATGAGGATAATCAAAGAAATATTCAGTGAACATTATATCTTATTACAAGTACCTTTTCTAGTCGAATAAGAGACCGTGCTGTCAGCACGCGCACGTGCTGGTTTTTAAGGAGCTCTAAACCTAACCGCATATATACCAGTCAATTAAAGCTGAGAAATTATGTACATTACCTACATCATGGACACTGTACTTATGTTACAATTCTTAATATTTATTAGTTTTGATCTTTGTTTGACTGGCTTGAGTTGTCAAGCTCACTAAAATGCCTTTGCTTGCGGCGGCGTCTGGATGACGGGTTGTCCACTTCCCTCTATGATGGTTGAGGAGGTCAATGGCTGGCATTCACGACATACTTGTGTACAGGTGCTGCTTGTGGGGGCTGGTCATCTCAAGCTACGCATTTAGTTATAAGTAGATGTACTAGATTTTTAGTTATGTTAATTCTTATCGACATTTGTGCATTGGAACATTGTCCATGAGCTTACGTTTTTTAAATTATTTATTTTGTATTCTTTAAAATGTATAATATTTTTGAAAAGAGTAATTACTGAGTTTCTTGCCAGGTTCTTCTCAGTAAAAGCAATCTTCCGAACCTGGCGGTAGCATGTATAATCTTGTATAATTATGTCATTCTGACGATTTGAAAGTACTTTGTAAAAAGTCGAATCGAATAAAGATACTTTTGACTTTGACTTTGACTTACATGCATTATATTACAGAGATTACCTGGAACAAACAGACAGAGAGAGATTTTTTTTAATTGATTTATTCATTTCAGTCCCGTATATACTTTCATATGCTCACGCCATCCCGGAAGGGTCCCCGAAGGGGTAAGCAGAGGTGTTGTAACAACACCCACATTTCACCGAATATGATCAAGTACCAACGTGACAGAGGGTGAGTCCATCGCCGTCTCAGGCACTATACATACGTCATTGAATTACTTCTCAGACATATGCAGGTTTCCTCACGATGTTTTCCTTCACCGTAAAGCACATGGTGTGAAATCACTGTACATAAGTTTTTTAGAAAAACTCATTGGCCCCGCTGGGATTCGAACTTGCGTCGCTTGCGTAGCAGGCGACTGCTCCAACCTCAAGGCCACCACGGCCCTTTTTTACTTTCATATGCATTTAGTGAAAAGGTTTTAACGTGGAATTACAAACAGACACTTAAATTTTATTTATCTGTATTGATATAGATAGATAATGCTACAACCTAACAAAAGCATACAGCATAAATACAATGCGCGTTACATAAAATTTCTTTGCATATGAAATCTGCAAATTTCCTTAAAAAAACCCCGAAATGAACCACAGTTCCCATGGGCTCAGTCTTCTATTCCAGTTGATTTAATATGAGATATGATGTATGTAAACGAAACGAATAAAATCAAAATACTCCATAGATAGAAAATAGGGTACCCGCCCCACCAATATGTGGGTCGCGGAGACCTCATCTACAAAAAATGCGGGCCCCATAAAAGTAATTTTACCCTTCTGCCTTCCACAGAAGATATCTATACTAATATTATAAAGCCGCATAGTTTGTTTGTTTGAACGCTCTAATCTCAGGAACTACTGGTCCAATTTCAAAATATCTTTCAGTGTTTTGTGTGTACCATGAACTCTTATTGCCATGATAGTTTTACTCTTATTATGAGACAGATGTTTTGACGGGTATACATCTGTCACTGTCACGCAACTGAAATATCATTGCAATAAGAGCTCATGGTTAGGCCCCTGATCATTTAATACCATGACTTCCAGCTTGCGTTTCGATCTAAGGGCTAGCCAACAACAATGTAAAGCAGTAAGCTGCGTCGATACTGCCACTTTTACGGTACTCATTAGTTTATAAGTTCTAACACACGTTTGCTTACTCGCTTAGGTATAACAATTACTTTTTTGGTTCTGTCTTGGTAATAATTTATATTTAAACATTTAAAGTCAATCAATGTAAACATCACTTTATTATCAAATTAGTTATTAATTTGATAAATAAAACCACGAGTAGGTAGGAGCTTTATCGCATAAAACTATAAATAATTAACATTTACTTCAAATTAATGATTTCGACCAGTTCAATTATTAAACCATAATTTTGATTCGTAGGTTACATTATTCAATGTCTATTTTCAATGCCTTGTGTACACAATATTTTCCGTTTTGTAAAATCGACAAACACACTTCAAAAAAATATGAAACCTCCTTTCAGCGTTCTTGAAGCCGCTTGTACAATTCTTCTAAGAAATGAATGAGATACGTGTGTGTGGGTAGAACATTAGGGACATATTTTAAAACGGCGCACAAGACGGAATGATCTCATTTTCCATTTCATTCGTTTCACACAAACCACACAAATCACTGTAGCTCTGCCTGCGTGTAAAGGATTGTGCTCAAGACACAAGCGACAGAGCTAGGTAAAATATACTTACGGCGTCCATACAATCGCTATAAGAGCTAGCTCTTTGGCACTAGTGCCATGATAGTATTGATATATGACAGTGACAGATTTATTCATGTCATATGTATATATATATGTCTCCTATCATGAAGCAGACTATAATGGAGTTGGCCTTGAACATCTTTACTTTTGAAGCCGGCTTAGCATGCCTCATTATAGCTAAAAGAGTATTCCAAGCTCTCCTTCCATTTCAGCCACCAGGCTGAATCAGATCACCAGATCTGATACAGTGATTTCCCTAAAGACAAAGTTGGCAGGAAGAATATCTAGGCGACGGCAATCATATAAGATGAAGCTCATCATACTTTTGTTTGTTGTGTACTTGTGTTTGATATTGTACCCGCTACCTCCCCACCACTAACCCCGCCAGCTATTTGCATAGCACACTTTATTCAGTCGTCAAGGAACACACAATCGACCTGATTTAAATAATCAGTAACGCGCCGCGCTCTGTGATGTGCCGCCTTAATGTTGGGAAGGAATTTACCCCCCGGTGACGTATGACTTGATATTGAAGTAGGCAAGGACGCCGTTATTGATGGCGTGTGGTTCGTTACGGCGAATACGAATCACTTTACATAGTTAATTGTATGACTCATTAAATTGTGTTATGATAATATTATAGTTAAGGAACTATGTCGTTGACACCCGCGTTGTGATTTTCTATTTATCCCATGTCTGTCCTCAAGGTCACTGGCCCAGTCTTATGAATTCATACGACCGATAAATGACGGATACTAGCTTTTTTACCCGCGAAATTATATATACATACGTATGCTGAGATATACCGTGCTCACGTCTATATTTCCCGAAAGGGTAGGCAAAGGTGCTGTAACCACAACACCCACTTTTCAGCGAAGATGATTAAGTGCCAACGTGACAGATGGCGAGTCTATCGCCGTCTCAGACACTAAACATACTAAATATCTTTGAATGACTTCTCAGAAATATGCAGGTTTCCTAACGATGTTTTCCTTCACCGTAAAGCACGCGGTGTGAAATCACTGCACATAAGTTTTTAAAATACTCATTGGTACCGGCCTCACTGAGATTCTAATTTGCTTGCGTAGCAATTATCCGCGTTTTAAATTTAATACTGTTTAGTTCTACGAAAAATAGCTGAACAGCTTACACATCGCACAAGTAATTATTTACAACACTATTGTACTGAAGCACATAATTACAAAGAGAGTGACCAAATTAAGAATTACTGCAAATAATACCTACCTTCAGCAAAATTGTAGTAGGAAATACCAGCTAAATTCTACGTTTGCTATACTCTTAATCAACACTAAAATGTCTCGACGGTTGTAAGTCAAACGAAGCATGTTCAACTGATAATTCAAGACGGTAGGCAGTAATTGGGTACATGTTCCAAGAGACTAATGTTTGCTCGATGATATATTTATACGTGTTATAGTTAGGATACATAAGTTACGCGAATTAAGGGCGACAAGGGGTAGTTACGGTCGTTGGGTGCAGCAACTATATTTAAACACCACGTTTGACACATATTTATGAGGATAATCAAAGAAATATTCAGTGAACATTATATCTTATTACAAGTACCTTTTCTAGTCGAATAAGAGACCGTGCTGTCAGCACGCGCACGTGCTGGTTTTTAAGGAGCTCTAAACCTAACCGCATATATACCAGTCAATTAAAGCTGAGAAATTATGTACATTACCTACATCATGGACACTGTACTTATGTTACAATTCTTAATATTTATTAGTTTTGATCTTTGTTTGACTGGCTTGAGTTGTCAAGCTCACTAAAATGCCTTTGCTTGCGGCGGCGTCTGGATGACGGGTTGTCCACTTCCCTCTATGATGGTTGAGGAGGTCAATGGCTGGCATTCACGACATACTTGTGTACAGGTGCTGCTTGTGGGGGCTGGTCATCTCAAGCTACGCATTTAGTTATAAGTAGATGTACTAGATTTTTAGTTATGTTAATTCTTATCGACATTTGTGCATTGGAACATTGTCCATGAGCTTACGTTTTTTAAATTATTTATTTTGTATTCTTTAAAATGTATAATATTTTTGAAAAGAGTAATTACTGAGTTTCTTGCCAGGTTCTTCTCAGTAAAAGCAATCTTCCGAACCTGGCGGTAGCATGTATAATCTTGTATAATTATGTCATTCTGACGATTTGAAAGTACTTTGTAAAAAGTCGAATCGAATAAAGATACTTTTGACTTTGACTTTGACTTACATGCATTATATTACAGAGATTACCTGGAACAAACAGACAGAGAGAGATTTTTTTTAATTGATTTATTCATTTCAGTCCCGTATATACTTTCATATGCTCACGCCATCCCGGAAGGGTCCCCGAAGGGGTAAGCAGAGGTGTTGTAACAACACCCACATTTCACCGAATATGATCAAGTACCAACGTGACAGAGGGTGAGTCCATCGCCGTCTCAGGCACTATACATACGTCATTGAATTACTTCTCAGACATATGCAGGTTTCCTCACGATGTTTTCCTTCACCGTAAAGCACATGGTGTGAAATCACTGTACATAAGTTTTTTAGAAAAACTCATTGGCCCCGCTGGGATTCGAACTTGCGTCGCTTGCGTAGCAGGCGACTGCTCCAACCTCAAGGCCACCACGGCCCTTTTTTACTTTCATATGCATTTAGTGAAAAGGTTTTAACGTGGAATTACAAACAGACACTTAAATTTTATTTATCTGTATTGATATAGATAGATAATGCTACAACCTAACAAAAGCATACAGCATAAATACAATGCGCGTTACATAAAATTTCTTTGCATATGAAATCTGCAAATTTCCTTAAAAAAACCCCGAAATGAACCACAGTTCCCATGGGCTCAGTCTTCTATTCCAGTTGATTTAATATGAGATATGATGTATGTAAACGAAACGAATAAAATCAAAATACTCCATAGATAGAAAATAGGGTACCCGCCCCACCAATATGTGGGTCGCGGAGACCTCATCTACAAAAAATGCGGGCCCCATAAAAGTAATTTTACCCTTCTGCCTTCCACAGAAGATATCTATACTAATATTATAAAGCCGCATAGTTTGTTTGTTTGAACGCTCTAATCTCAGGAACTACTGGTCCAATTTCAAAATATCTTTCAGTGTTTTATAGTACATTAATTATATTTAAAAAACATTGGGTTTCGTAAAATATTACGATTTTGTAACCCAAGGTGTAAAATCGAAAACCTATTTATGCGTGCGCTGCGAAAACTATTGACAATATAAAAAAACATTATGTACTACAAGTTTTTAGTTCTTATTAAGATTTATTAAAAAGTCTGCGAGAGCAAATATCTACTATCATTGTTTAGTCACAATAACCGCTATTACGTTCATAATAAAAAATATTAAATCGTCTGAAGAAAGAAACTATGTTAAATGTGTATCGTAATATTACATACATATGCTCACGCCTGTATTCCCCGAAGGGGTAGGCAGAGGTGTTGTTATCACAACACCCACTTTTCACCGAATATGATCAAGTACCAACGTGACAGAGGGTGAGTCCATCGCCGTCTCAGACACTATACATACGTCATTGAATTACTTCTCAGACATATGCAGGTTTCCTCACGATGTTTTCCTTCACCGTAAAGCACGTGGTGTGAAATAACTGTACATAAGTTTTTTAGAAAAACTCATTGGTACAGGCCCCGCTGGGATTCGAACTTGCGTCGCTTGCGTAGCAGGCGACTCAAACCGACTGCTCAAACCTCAAGGCCACCACGGCTCTCGTCGTAATATTAATATTATATAAAACTATTACGCGGGTGGAACCGTGGGGCACTGCTAGTATTTTATATTTTTGCTATCGTATGAAACCTTGATTGTTATTCGCGATACAAAATATGGTAACCATTTGTCAGAATCGACGTCCAACTCAAAAGATAACATCGTTTATGCCCGGTGTACATTCGTGCGACGGTTCTCTGACATTGTTTTGAACGATTTTAACCCAATTTGTATGAAAATGAAGCGAAGGAATTTATCTCTATAAAAATGTACTTTTTTTTTGTTTAAATTGAACAATGTTAGCGAGGCAATTTGACTTAGATGTCAAGGGTACTATGATTTTATTTTGATGGTAATAAAAAATAGTCACATTGATAAACCCCAAGGCTATTCACTAATAATGCGATATTTTTCGATAGTTATAGAGTGCAGCCCGTTCTTCAGTTTAATATATTTACAGAATAACAATAACAATACTAAATAATAATAGTTAACGATATCAATAATATCCTCAATAGCAATATGAATTCAATCAAGAGTGGTGGGAAGATTGACTATCTTAAAATAGTTCTAAGTTTGAAATTTATCTTATTTTTGTAGAAGGCCAGCAGTAAGATTATAGATCCGAGCCTTCTTGCTTTTTAATACAATAAATTGAAACCGCGTTTGCGGTTGAAACTCTGGGACCTTGGGGTCCAGATGCTTATCAACTTTTCAAAGTGGTTGCATGTCGTCTGGTGGAAGCTTCTCGTGACAAGCGGGCTGGGGCTTTTCTCGCTCAGAGAATCAGCATTGCTATTCAACGTGGCAATGCTGCCAGCCTTCTTGGCACGCTCCCGAGAGACACCGATTTGGGCCAAGTTTTATACTTGTAATTAGTTTTTAGTTACTTACTAGTTACTTAATACAATGTATTAAACAAAAAAATAATAATTTAACACACGAAATTATTATTTTTTCCCTGATTTCCAAATTTGTACGATGTAAGTATTGTTCAAGCTCCCTAATACTCCATGTTTAAAAAATAATACTGGTGAATATAATACTCGATTCGATAATAAAATGGAATCTTTTAAAAAATATTTGTAATACAGTTTCGATCAGATAAAATTCATCTTTTCCTATTTTTTGTATTCCATTTGCGTAAAGTAACTTTTCAATGTAGAGAAATATTCTAACAAAATTCTTTATGAACTCATAAATTTTCCAGCGGTTCTGCTGTTCTCATAGTTTGCTCCTGTGTGCGGTGGCATAACATCAATTTTATTCTGAACATGATGTTTGTATTTCCCGTTTGTTCGAAAAATTGTATACCAAAATGATTGGACAGCAAAGAGGAGTTATTACATTTGGTATTGGAGACTCTATCATGTGCATATGTACATAACAATATCAGCTAAAATATATTGCTAAAGATATTTTTCTTGGCATGGTATCTTTATAAATTAGCTGTGAAATAGCCCAAAGTTTATTCATAAATGTTTTCTTTGGTAGTTGTAGCCAGCCGTAGTCTACATCTATACATACAGATAAATAAAATTGAAGTGTCTGTTTGTAATTCCAAAACAGCTTTTCACTAAATGCATATGAAAGTATATACGGTACTGACTTAAAAAAAAATATTTTTTTCTCTGTATATCTGTCTGTTTGTTCCGGGTAATCTCTGAAACGGCTGGACCGATTTTAACGGGACTTTCACTGGCAGGTAGGAGTAACTTGGGCTACGGCTATTTAAAAAAAAACATTTAGGGTTCCGCGGGAATTAAATCTACGCGGTTGAACCGCAGAGCACAGCTAGCTGGTTAATATAAATAAAAATATGGCTATCTCTCAATAATAACATTTAGAAAACAATTTCATATAATAGTTTCAAAGGTCATAAATGACTTCAGTAATAACTTAAAAGGAAGAAAAACCAAATGACGAACAGAAATAATTATTTGTTACTCTTAATGCAGTAGGCAATAGTAAGTAGGTCTGAACATTTTTGCTAAATACAATAACTTAGCTATATTGTATCTTTTTTTTTCGAGAACAGTCATATCTCTTAGCAGTTTGGTTTATAACGAAAAATGATATGCACATATCGTCTAGTAGTGGGTGCATTTTGTGTGATTAACGTTAATTGGTATTTACTATGTATGACATATAAAAAAAATTATGGTCTCCTACCAATTTCGGTTACGGCGGCTAATTCGGTTACGGTGCACTCTTTATTCCCTCACCCTCATAGTCCGATGGGAGGCAATCCGACACGACCGGAGAGAGATCAGGCGTAGGACCAACGCTGCAACGTGCGCCCCGAGGCACGTGGAACCACCGCCAATTTCCAAGCTCCGGGCATTTATTGTAAATGTCTTGACAGAAAAACTCAATATCTATTTTTGACCCGACCTGGAAATCGTACCCGGGACCTCCTGATTGGCAGACAAACTTGATAATCACTAGACCAACGAGGAGAAAAAATATACCTACGTACTATGAGTCCCATAGTACACACATTGCTTAGTTTGTGACTGACACCGTATGATAAAGTCAGAGCACCATCATCATCATCATCATCATCCTCCTGCCCTTATCCCATGTTATTAGTGGTCGGCGCAATGTATTCTTCTCTTCAATTTCTCTCTATCAGCCGTCATATATATATTCACTCCCATTCTAGCCATATCATCTTTCACACAATCCATCCATCGTCTCTTAGGTCTTCCTCTCCTCTTGTAACAATCCATATACAAAGCATTATTAATATTGAACAGTGGGAATATGCTCTATCTTCTTTTAACTAACAGAAGATGTCACAAATGAAACAAGACAACACAATAATACCTTGTTACGTTAAACTATGTATGTCTATCGGCCCTGTAATTACACCAAAGATCTCTAAGCCACATCGAGACCGCTGTGCGCTGAACAAAACAAGTTAGGCCAAGTTCGGTAGAGGACTTCGGTGCACGTCCACTGAATGGTAAGTGGGTCGAATATTAGTGTCGTTCACAACTGAAGCACGTATTATTTGAGAGTTTGTCGCCGAAGAACTTCCTTCGCAAACACCACCTACTATGTTCAACGTGTCGCGGTGCTCGGGGAAAAATATTTGGTGCCCTGGATTTAGTATAACTATCGTAGTCAAGAGAAGGTGTGATTCGAAGGTGTGGATGTAGATATCAAAGAGTTTAGGCACAGTATAAATAAAAGCTCTATAATCAGTAAGGAATCTAGGAACAAATCATTACAAGATTATTAGCTGAATAGCAGTAACAACAAGGGGTGTCACGTCGGTGTCTGATCGCGTATACGTCATTTACGTGTTTCATAGACATTTTTCAAACTACGAAACGACATTATTTTGAAAGTAAATAAAAGAGGAAATTTTAAAATCTTTAGCATAGACAACCCCCAACATAATAGGCCTATTTTCCTTAATGCGGGTGAAACTGCGTGAAGTCCCCTAGTCTGCTATTAAAGGTTATAGTCACACTTTCCCATAAATTTTCCATGACAGGTGTAACAACACCCACTGCACCCAATGTAATTAGATGTCAATACACCGTATGTGAACAGCTGAATTTATGAAGCATAACCTTAATAGTTTCGACCTTTTCCCGCCGAACTCTAAAACTATAATTACTCCTATTAAGTCCAGCAACTAAGCATAGCATAAGTGAATTAGCAAGCAATGGGCGACCCAATTTGCATGAGTAATGGGGTTGATTATCCAAAAACGCGATGTACAAGGGCGACCTCACTATATAATATCCGGATATAGTTTATATTCCACACTAATGTTTACCTGCTAGTTTATGAGGGTCAACCGGATTATTCAGGTTGCATTTACACCGAAATGTTTTAAAATTTATTGAATTTTGTTCATACAAATATGTATGTTGAAGATTAACAAATAAACTCTTTGAAAGCATTAAAAACTAATTATCAAACACTGTACATCTATACACTACACATTTATAACTAAAATTTAAGTGTCTGTGTGTATTTCCACACATACCAGCACTTGAACTATATACGTAACTAAGGGAGAATCTCAATAGCGTGATTTGGAAGAGTACAGCGCCATCTTTTGTACTAAAACGGAACTACTTATTTACATAATACAGACATATGCTCACGCCTGTATTCCCCGAAGGGGTAGGCAGAGGTGTTGTTAACACAACACCCACTTTTCACCGAATTTGATTAAGTGCCAACGTGACAGATGGTGAGTCTATCGCCGTCTCAGGCACTATACATACGTCTTTGAATTACTTCTCAGAAATATGCAGGTTTCCTCACGATGTTTTCCTTCACCGTAAAGTACGTGGTGTGAAATCACTGTACATAAGTTTTTTTAGAAAAATTCATTGGTACAGGCCTCGCTGGGATTCGAACTTGCGTCGCTTGCGTAGCAGCTGCTCAAACCCCGAGGCCACCACGGCATTATTTACATAATAATCTACGTTAAACAGTGAGTAAGCACATGATTTCTATGTACATACCTAATCAAATCTAACTCGAAACTGGCTTATTACGCTCTCTCTAAACAAACACGAAATATATGAAGATAATTTAAATTCCATCCTTTTACTAAGTTGAAGAGTTTTGGAGTTGAAGTAAAACAATTTTACAATTCTCAAGTAGATTTCGTTACGTTCAATTGTTTTGTGTACATGGCATTGTTTCAGTTGGACCCCAGTTCCTTGTTGTTTGCCACTTTCAACGTGCTCTTGACGATTTCCAGAATATCCTTGTTTAAAACAAGCTATTAATATTTACAAAATGGGAGCCTGTTCTAGGAAGCTACAGTTAGGACGCTATCTTGCAATTATTTTTTTCCGATTAATACAATGCACTAGAGGCATAATATTATGAACTAGTGCCCCGCGGTTTCACCCGCGTAGACTTGTCTTAGCCCGATCGGTTTAAAATTGACAAACTTTCATCCCCTTTTTTATCCCCTTGGGTTAAAGTGTAAGTGGTTTGGTAGATCACTATGTCAGTAACCTTTGAGTTATATTTATTTAGATTATCTATCATATCTATATCTATACAGAAAAATACAATTTAAGTACCTGCTTGTAATAACAAATTGGAAGTTTTTCACTAAATGCATATGAAAGTATAATGACCGCATTATGTATGTGTAGGTACCAACCTACTCAAACCAATTTAAAAAACATAAACCTCTTTCGTTCTGTGCGCCAGATTGTTTCAGCTAATCTTAGAAACATCTGAACCGATTCTAAGGGGACTTTCACTGATAGATCTGATGTTACGAGGAGTAACTCAGGCTACCTTTATTATAAAAGCACATTAGGATTCCGCGAAATAAAGGCACCCATGAAATTAAGTCTACACAGGTGAAATCGCGCGGCGCAGTTAGTTTCATTTAAAATTCATTGTTTAGTGTTGAAGGTGAATGTATGATCGACTGAGATGAGGCCCTGTAATATGAAGCCTCATCGTATGAGACATCTGATGAATTAGTAATGAAAAAAATAATCAGACCAAAATGATCAGATAACATTCAGTTCGTTAAACCTTATAAGAATTACAATGAATAGTGAAACAATTCCGTTTTTTACGTTGGTCCGTTGACAAAGAAAACAATATCCGATTTCTAATTAGCAAATGTAAAAAATAGTCTAGACTTATTCAGAGGAGGGTTTGTACCAAAACTTAGTTTGCGCGATTAATAGTCCTTCAAATACCTTCTTAAATGTACTCCGTTTGATTCTACAAGCTTATTATTATTGTTCTCTACACCTCTCTGTACAATGGTGAAACAAACGTTGTCCACTGTTGATAAGCGGCTACTAACAGCATGACTGATAACAACCATAGCTGTCGCGCAGTTTTCTCCACTATTTTTTGCTGAGCGTTCAAAACTCGTGGCGGTTCTGTATTCTGTAGTACTGCTAGCAAAGCGAGACCACCCCTCTTTGTCTGCGAGAAGTAGCGACCTTACTCACCGCAAGAACACAACATTACTCTAAGGTTATTTAGCTTAGATCTTCTATAAAGCTGAAGGCAAAGCACAGTTTCCGAGAACTTCGAACGGGAGAGCGCGATAAGCCCGACCTCTCTCAACTTTATTCTTGCAAACATAATGTAACATGACGTATTTACTTCGTTATAATAATGGCTTTGATGTTTTCTTGCTACATTCAAACAAAGACTTTTAATAACTTTGAATATGTGTATATTTTTCAAGGTATCTTACACATTTTGTAATTCACGCATCGCAATCACGTTATAATTCACCGAATGAATTAACGCCAAACAATTATTTGAACGATCATTTGTCTTGGCTGATAACATACATATGCTCACGCCTGTATCCCATGGGGGTAGGCAGAGACCACTGTTTGCCACATGCTACGATCCTTACATACTTCTTTCGCTTCATCCACATTCATGCATCTCTTCATACACTTTCTTCGGTTACGAGTGCTCCGAATTTGACCTTTCTGAAAAATACTATTAATTTGGTCATAGTAGTTCTTCCTTGGACGCCCTCTACCGACACTTCCGGTCACATTCGCTCTATAAATTTCTTTCGTTAATCGCCTTTCACTCATCCTTTCGATATGTCCAAACCATCTCAACATACTTTTTTCAATTCTGGTCACCACATCATTCTTCAACTTGCAACTGTCTCTTATCACACTATTTTTCATACGATCTACAATGGTGACCCCACACATACTTCGTAACGACCGCATTTCCACTGCATTCACTCTACTTTCATGTTTCTTCTGCCAAACCCAACATTCACTTCCATACATCAGAGTAGGTACTAGCACCCCGTTATGAATGGCCAGGCGCGCATTTTTTGTTATTGGCTTTTAATTATTGGCTGATAAGTAAGTATTATATACAAGAATTGCTCGTTTAAAGATATAAGATATGTTTTCTGTGATAAGGTTACGCTTCGGTGCAAGTGGTGGCCGCGCCCACTCCGCAGTCACGTAACGGGTTGAATGTGGTCTCGTGGAGCCGTCGTAATGAGGAATATTATCACCTCCGCGGCGCGTGTCCCGCTCCAGCACCTTCCTTCATAAACTAATATATTTTTCATTAATAATCTACGACAGTATGAAACTTGACGGCCAGTATTTTTTTACTGCGACCGAACATATTCCTTTTATAGCCGGTTGAAAACAAGCTGCTCACCCCACATAATGAACGCTTGGAATACTTGTCTCGCTTTTTAAACTATATATTTTGATAAGCGTCATCGGCCGAATAGTTTCTGAGAATTTAAGACTGCTCAAACCCTCAAAATATCTCCTTGTACAGACATCCGATCTCTTGAATTAAGTATTAGGGTTCGATAAATAAAATAATAAATGCTCACGCCATCCCAGAAGTGTCCTCGAAGGGGTAAGCTGAGGTGTTGTAACAACAACACCCACTTACCACCGAATATGATTAAGCACTAACGTGATAGCGGGTGAGTCTATCGCCATCGCAGGCACTATACATACGTCTTTGAATTACTTCTCAGACAAATGCAGGTTTCCTCACGATGTTTACCTTCACCGTAAAGCACGTGGTGTGAAAAAAGTAAGCATACTACGCTAATATGTATTACGTAACTCTGCTTCCGAGGCTAATGGCGTAGAATGGTCTACGACTTTTATTTTAAACAAGATGTGCCTCGCATTTTCACCCTTGTAGACATAATTTCATGAGTATTTTAAAATAAATGAAGCCCATGTTACTCTTTGTTTCATCAGCTATCTTTCGTTCGAATCGGTCCAGCCGTTTCAGAGCTTACAGACAGACAGATAGAAAAAAAAAATTTTACGTGATACCGTATATACTCTCATATTCATTTAGTGAAAATTACAAAAAGTCATTTCAATTTTATTTATCTGTATCTATAGAGTATAGATGCATAGATATTTTTACACCCTTCAGCGAATGTTACAGACTTTTCAATCATATGTTTTTGCGAGATTACAAAAAAGTTCGAGCAAATATTGAAAGAGAAACACAGCTGCATGCTTGGCAAATCGTTCAAAGTTTTGAAAGTAAATATGGAAAATGTGTGAAAGTACTTTAGCTGAGTCATTATTGGTCGCTTGCAACAAACATTTCAATCGTATTTTTCCATAAAATCTTTTAGTAAAACATTCTGCTTTGAATAACATTGGTGAGCGGAAAATCAAAACATTTTATTTTGATTCGAAAAAATTAAATCTCATTAAAAGTATGACGAATAGAATCTGAGAAAACATTTCCCAGCACATTAACTAATTTCATTTGGATCTTGTGCTAAAAGTGTGTTAGATCAAACGAAGCAGTTACGTTCATTACGTTGCTTGGAGCGTTATATAAATTAATTGTAGTTTTTCTGAGTAATACAATAATCATAATTTTCTTATAATGTGATATAATTTCATGGGCCCACGGAAACCTGTTATTTTTTTATTCAAAAGTGGCGTAAGTTACTCCTTTAAACATTTGCTATCTGCCAGTGAAAGTCTCGTGAAAATCGGTCCAGCCGTTTCAGAGATTAGCCGGAACATTTTATTTAAAAAAAACATCTACGCGGGTGAACCCGCAGGGCACAGCTAGTCGTAAATTTAACAAACACTTGCCGACTAAGCATTCTGCTTAGTGATTCCCATGCAAGCTCGTCAATACCCTAGTTTAGTAAAACACACCCGCTTTAGACAGTATACCAACAGTCTTCAATAGCTATAATTCAAAACGTGGGTAACCTGTGACCCTCTACAAACACTCCGGCTCCTAATTGGTGCTGAGTCATGTTGTTGTTCTAGCATCCAATCTTCCTCTTAGATACGTTAACGCTGTGGGATGAGTTTCCGCTGTGGTTTTACCAAGCGAGTAAAACATAGGGTTGCTTAAGAAGGGTGGAAACACAATTTTAACGTGATGCCTCTGGGATTTCCAGCGGCTGAAGACTCCGGTAATATTTTGCCATCAAGTAGATCATATGCTTGGAAATTCGCATTCTGCAAAGACAAATCAAAATGCACTAAACTTGTTACGGTCGTAATTCGCGAATGTTGACGCTGTTTAACCTTGTTGATCAATTGGAGCTTCGAGTTTCTTACTTTCTTAATTTTATAAAGGCTGATACTTACTCAGTGTATGGTCCTATTACATATAAGAACGATCCCCGAATATGTAGTCAAGAGGCTTTGGCAAATATGAGCTAGCAAAGGTGGGAAAATTCGTTATAGTATAAAGGTCAGTTTTAAAATAATCTGTAGGGTTACAAAATAGTTTTAAAATCAAGTTTTCTAATGTCCGATCATTAGTCCAGTTTTTGTGCTCTATCAGACCACTAAAAGTAATGCACTTAGACGAGTCTCTCTTTAGTAGCTTATATCTGCCACAGCCACCACCAAATCGATTTAAGTAAAAGCAACTCTAATAAAAAAAAAGCCGCGGTGGCGACGCAAGTTGGAATCCCAGCTGGACCCGTACCACTGAATTTTTCTAAAACACTTATGTGTAGTTATTTCACACCACGTGCTTTACGGTGAAGGAAAACATCGTGAGGAAACCTGTATATGTCTGAGAAGTAATTTAAAGACGTATGTATAGTGCCTGAGACGGCGATGGACTCACCCTCTGTCACGTTGGCACTTGATCATATTCGGTGAAATGTGGGTGTTGTTACAACACCTCTGCTTACCCCTACAGGGACCCTTCTGGAATGGCGTGAGGATATATTTTTATATTTTACCAACTCTCTGTTACTAACAGAACATACCTTAAAATGAAAAGAAGGTAATTAATACACGGTGTATCGTGTGCGTGGGTGTCTGCCAATATGAAGCTGAGTAGATTGTAACGATATGTTGATCACCTAAAACACGGGGATTATGCAAATATCCCGAGCATACGGGCGCCACGTCAACTAATGACCCTATATTGTTCACTACCTATATTGCAATCAGGATGACATCAAACAAGTAATTAGATACAACAGAGAATAGTGCGCAACACCAGCGGCTGGCAATGTATGAAAATACTGATATACAAATTAATATTCAAATATTATAATACATAATTATTTTATGTTATAATTTGTGGTCTATGGAAGTGACGCAAGCTTAAACCAGAGGTTTCTAAAAACGGTGAACGATCACATTGTGAGGACACCTGCATATGTCTGAGGAGTGATTTCAAGTCGTATGTATAGTGCCTGAGACGGCGATGGACTCACTCTGTCAAAAATAAGCATAGGTTTTTCCACATATCATCCAATACGCTTTCAACCTAGCCTCTAACAACTACACTTTACCACAAACATAAATAGTACCTAAGTATGACGACGAAGAAATTAAATAGTCTAAGGATGTTTTTTTTTATTTTAAGAAAAATACCACCTGCCTGTGGCATAAATTTGCCCCTAAAAAGTTTCGACCCTGTAAATCATCACGCTAAGATCAATAGCCCAAGTAAATGGACGAAGTCGAGGGCAGAACCTAGTTTTAGTATAAAGCGTGCACACTCTGAAACAGTTGCCTAGCATTCTCCAATTCAATTACCCACTAAGTCGTTGAATAATATCCTTTGAGGGCTCACCATTCTATGCACTAAGACCTCAGTACGCAGTCCAATGTTCACATTCCGAAACTTTTACTAATCTAAATTTAGTTCTGTCCAACAGTTTCACTAACTCCGGAGTTAACTTTGTTTTAAAACGTGTCTAGTTGGTGATAATTAGTTTCCTGCGGTGTTCCATTGACGGGGAGGTTAAGGATATACCCGGATGGATATTATACAAAAGGATGTGGCATTTATGGGAACGTATCTCTGAACTAATAATGTTTTTTTGACTTAATGACTTAAGCGAAGTCCATCCCTTTTGAAATCCGTATAAAGAGGCGGAACTACTTTTAAATATATATATAATGAAATTATATTATTGCGATGTTTTGTAATAAGATGGCTTACCATCTTATTAAAAAACATCGCTTCCTCTTAAGGAAGCTGTTGAAATATGTCATAGGATATAACCAGGAAGCAAAGAAAATATTTTCATTGTGATATATTCATAAAACCCTACAACTTCTAGTAGACAACAGGGGGCCAACTATGATCATCTAAGCACCGCGTATTAAGAACTTCTTAGCTTTGACGTTCAATTTTACGGTACCACAATGAAACTCTCGTCACAGCTCAGAAGTTCTTAATACTCTCTGCTTAAACCGATGATGAGCTATTTTTCATACAATTATATTTATACGTTCTATCAAGTCGTCGGGGGTCAACACAGCAATCACTTTACTTCGTTGCAATCGTCTGGAAGGTGAAGTCCCTAGTAACGTCGCTCCGTAATCCTCAACGGGAGCTCCCGTAATCCCCTACCTAACTTTCTTGAGATTGTATTAAATAGTAATTCTTCTCTTTGTAATCGCTCATACTATGCCATCAAACAAGCAATAACGCCTGCCCAAGTAATATCGTCGGACCGACCTATTTACCTGATATTGAAAGATGACACGCGATACTGACTTGGCCTGTATTCTCCGTTAGATAACTTAGATACTAGCTTAGGGTAACATGCACTTGATGGAACAAAATAATTACGTGTGTGTTTATTTTATGTCCACGTGCATGTAGTATGAATGTCGGGAAGTGGACGAAATTAATGAATGTTATTAATGAATTGAGAAGAGAACATTCTCCAAAAACTAGAAGCTCTTGAAATGTGGTTCTACCGCCGTATGCTTCGGATTAGTTGGACCCAGAGGGTAACTAATGAGGAAGTTCTCCGACGCGTCAAAAAATCCAGAGAACTCATGACAGTCATTAAGAGAAGGAAAGTAGCATATCTCGGACATGTACTACGACATGAGCGCTACAACCTTCTCCAGAATATAATGATGGGAAAAATTGAGGGGAAGAGGCGAGTCGGAAGGAGGAAGTTATCATGGCTCCGAAACCTAAGGCAATGGACTGGGATAAACAGCGTCGAAGATTTGTTTAAACTTGAAAAAAATAAGGACAAATTTGCGGAGCTGACGGCCAACCTCCATTGGTGGAGAGGCACCGCAAGAAGAAGAAGAATTAATGAATTAATTGAAAAAATTGCCGCTTTAAACTATGTAGTCTATGTACGTATTATAATTGACAATATCAGGCGAGGCTCCCTCGCTGGTTTAGTGGTCGTAAGCGCTACTACGGAAAACGAGCTCATAGGTTTTAATCCCCAGGTAGAACTATTATCCATCTGTAATATCCCAGTAACAACTCAGAATCTGGACATAAAACATAACTGGCAAAATGTAGGTGTAGTTACTGAAAGTAAATACTGCTTACCTCTTCGTGGAATACAGGCGTAAGCATATGTAATTCCCGGCGAGTGTATTCTAAACAAATTATAATTATACTGTTCTTAATTATCAAACAAATTCGATGGCACTCCCAAAGCTGAAATGTAATGCGCTCATTACGTGAAAACATAACACATCGTTAGCTTTCCTCGTTTGTTTGTCAAAGCTGTTAAGACACGAAGAGCAAAGAATATTGAACCGTGCCTCAGATAACCCCAAGTAACCCGTAGATACACTAATGAGTGTGTAATCGATATAGGCACGAGGGTCCGACCCTACCCTCGCACCAGTTACGACACGGTACAGCCGGCAATCAATAATGACTCTACTTGCAATACGTCGTGAGTTGACAATTATACCTACCTATACTTGATACATTTAGCGTAGACTTTGTTTACGTTTAGGAATGAATACAGAATGATTTTACTGGTAAAGTTCAAAATGAAAATGTTTTATTCAGTTTGGACCCTGGTAAGGCACTTATGAAGTTCAAATATTACCACGTGTTAGGAAATAAGTCTTGCCTAAAAATTTATCGTGTACATTTCATCAAAACAATACAAATATTTTATATAGGATAGGTTAGTTTGGTATTGGTAGACCAAATTGGTGGATGCAAGTAGGTTCATCATTTATAATATATATCATCAATCATCACGTAGTAATGACAACGAATGGAAGAAGTTGCGTGTGTGAACTTCAGAGACAACGCAAATCGACCAAGAACTTATGTAAAAATGCCTTAGGAGACCGCATACTCTCGCTGACGTCTGGGAACAATATTATGCCTCAGACTAAAAAACCTCAATCACAGATAAATAATAACCGACAACAATGCTGGCACTCGCAAGGACGTTCAGTAATACCTACAAACACCTTTAGACATACATATGCTCACGCCTGTATTCCCCGAAGGGGTAGGCAGAGGTGTTGTAATCACAACACCCACTTTTCACCGAATTTGATTAAGTGCCAACGTGACAGATGGTGAGTCTATCGCCGTCTCAGGCACTATACATACGTCTTTGAATTACTTCTCAGAAATATGCAGGTTTCCTCACGATGTTTTCCTTCACCGTAAAGCACGTGGTGTGAAATCACTGTACATAAGTTTTTTAGAAAACTCATTGGTACATGCCCCGCTGGGATTCGAACTTGCGTCGCTTGCGTAGCAGGCGACTGCTCAAACCCCGAGGCCACCACGGCTCTCAAGGCCAAGATCTTTAGATTTTTTTTGATTTCAGGACAGCCTGTATAGTATGCATTTCTTCCCCTGCAAAGTTTCCTATGTAATTGCTACGCGATCGTGATCGAAACCATTGATATCTTTGAACAGGTATCAGACTGTTGGATCGGGTAATACTTCCTGATAATAGCCACCGGGGTCGCCTTGCGCCATCTGTTGGTTGGTGTCCACTCCCCTTTATGATGGTTGAGGAGGTCAATGGCTGGCATTCACGTCATACTTGTGAATTTGTGGTGCTGCTTGTGGGGGCTGGTCATCTCAAGCTACGCATTTAGTTATAAGTAGATGTACTACATTTTTAGTTATGTTAATTTTTATCGACATTTGTGCATTGGAACTTTGTCCATGAGCTTATGTTTCTTAAAACTGTATAATATTTTTGAAAAGAGTAATTACTGAGTTTCTTGCCAAGTTCTTCTCAGTAAAAGAAACCTTCCGAACCTGGCGGTAGCATGTATAATCCTGTATAATTATGGCATTCTGACGATTTGAAAGTACTTTGTAAAAAGTCTAATCGAATAAAGATATTTTTGACTTTGACTTTAGTGTATCCAATAGATGGCGCAAGGCGGCCCCTAAAACAGCAAAACAAGGAAAGGAAAAATTCGTCGTATGAGATAGGTTCACGAGTAGCTCAGTTTGGCAGAGCAACTGCACGGTTGGCAGAGATCGTGGGTTCGAATCCCGCCTCGTGTTCGTATGTTTCTTGGCCCTTTTTTTAAATTTAAAATCGATATCTTCTCCATAAATGGCAAATTCGGTGCACTCACAATCGAAGGAACTGCATGAATATAGAGGCGGAAGAAGTATGCAAGGATCGAAGTATATGGCGCAGTCCATACCTAACCCCATGGGGTACAGGCGTGAGCATATGTATGTCTGTATGTACGATGATAAAACTGATTACACTTAATTCTAATTTATTATATCAGAGAAGACACACAGTCAAATCAGAATCTAATTTTAATTAGTTAAAAGATGCAGCTCTAGCTCCGGTGCTTTATTATTAGCGCGAATCGTTAATAAAAGTGAGCTCGCTCTTTTAAACTTCCTCCTAGACTCGCGTTTAGTCCACGAAAGCTGAATAAAACTGACACTTTAAAGGTTGACGCACACTCGTCAGCTCCGCACCGGAACAGCATCGCCTCAACTCTAAGCGATCAGTATTTTTTCAACCATATCGCCTCGTGACAAGATCGTGGACTAAGAATGTAAAACACACCTGAGTTTCATTTCGGTTTGGAGAAGGCTCGATACCGAACCGGTGGTAATTTTATAGCTGTACATCACACATTCCTTAACAGGACCTAAATAAGTAAAAAATATATATTTCAATTTTATAAGCGGGCGGTGACGGTCCGCTTCCGAATTGCTATGTGTGCGATAATCTTTAAGCCATTCCGCCCATTCATTGGCCGCGGGTTCCCGTAGTTGTAATTAGTTAGTTTTAAGTTTAAAAATAAGATGGTACTTAAGCACTTTCTGAAGGTAATTTTAAAAGAGATTTCTTGAAGATCTTATTTTTCTGTTATTAAATGTTTATATTCCGTAAAATGTTCATAATTAGCCTATAATTCAGTATAAAGCCTGCCCAAAATTGATAGCGAAGCGGTAGGCAGAGTGGGTGTTATTAACAATAACACCCACATTTCACTAAAGATAATTAGGTGAAGTTGCTTTAAAGTTATAATCCTGAATAATGTGGACGAAGCAAAAGAAGTATGTAAGGATCATAGCATGTCGCAAACGGTGGTCTCTGCCTACCTCCATGGTATACAGGCGATATGTACGTATAATGTAATATTTTCTTTGATCTTTTGACACTTGAAAGTAAGTACTTTCTAAGAAGTCCAATTTATTAATTTTATTTATTTATAAATGTATTCATAATAAAAATAAAATAAAATACGATAAATAAAATTACAATCTATAAAAAATATTTGAGAAGTTCAACTGTCTGAACGTCCGTAGCTTATCCAAAACTCACGTGCGAATGTGTAGTAAACAAGCAAGAATTTTTATTTGAAGAAAATATCGCCTCAATAAATTCCAAATTCATTGAAATAAGATACGAAAAAATGTATATCCGTCACGTAATCCAATGTATATTTTCACCCCACAGGTATCCAGTGTCCCGACGATCGCATAACGGGAACTTTCCTAAACCCGGGATTAGAGTCCCAGTAATGCTTTTCCTACGATACGTACAAAAATATGCTAATGTAGGCACAAGTTGCATGTAGGGAATATAGGAGCTAGCGGAAAATATTTACAGTATTTTGTAGTTATCAGGCGGAAAATGTCTTGTTACTAAGAATACGTCTAGCCTAGCAAACCCTGGGGTTTGGGTATTACATGTTGCCATCGTGGAAATTAGATTTTGTATACCAATAAATATATACCGCGGTTTCACCTGCTTAGAATATTTAATTCCATGAGTGACTTTATTTCGCGGAATCGAAAAATTTTCTTTTTAACTGACTTCGAAAATAAGAGGGGTTATTAATTCGACTTTTTTAAGCAGCTATTTTGTAATAATTTTGACTTTTAAGGACATTATCCATATTATGAATAAGAAATCTGTCAGTTAATATCACAGATATTAATACGACGTAACCGATTTGCGATCTAATATATCTGTGGCGCCATCTTGTGAGAAAATAAGTTGTCTTTTTTGTTTATAACCTTTTCATAACTGACTCACTGAATAATTTTTTGCTGAAATTTGAAATTGATATAGTTAGAGCCACGAACGGACATAGGGCAATACATACAAGTTTATGGCGCAGATTAAGAAACAACTAAAGGGAAACTATGTAAATTCCACCCCAACAGAAGGTACGAGAACGTCAAGTTCGTACACAGTTTTATTATTAATCATGTGAACCGTAGTAAATTAATACACAATTTTCTTTAACGTCTTATTACTATGAAACCCTATTATAAATTGCTTGTAGTAATCTCGTTCACAATTTATTATCGTCGATTTTCTAATAAAAGGTTTCATTCAATTTTCCTAAGAGAAGGGAAATATGATACCGAAATAATGTGCTGTGTACATAATTTATATTTTAATGTAAAACGTTATTTCTGTTAGGCATATTATATACTATATTTTTAGAAAAATTCAGGGGAAATTAATATTAAGATAATGCTCTGATAATTTGAAATTCGACGCTTCCCGACTGGTGACTATACCTCTACCGAAAGAAGATCGCAATCAACACTGCATTACGCACAGGCAGGCAGCTTTCTTAGCACTTAGAGAAGCTGGCCGTAGCGCCTAGCGCTAAACATCTAACTAGGCGCCAAGAACTAATTAAGTAAGTTTATTTAATAGGGTTTATTTATTATCATATGTTTGTTTGTATTTTTAAAGGTAAGTGACGTGCGCTCAGAGCCTTATGAATAGCTGGCCGCATTACCTAGCGCTCAGCGCCTAACTAGACGCCAAGCTCGCATTGCGGCTGGTCTCCAATATTTTAGAGCTACGAGCTAGGTGACCAGAAGCGACTATCTAGGTGACTAGAAGCTACGAGCTAAGTGACACGTTACGCTCTAGGCGCTAAGCAAGCCGCCTGCCTGAGCTTTTGTAGCCTAAATGAGTTTTTAAGAAAAGCTGGCCAATACCCATGTTTGAACGAATATAGAACTCAATACTTAACGTTTAAGCCAAGGCCTAAAAACCTTTAAGAAGGGATTTTCCGTCGGACTTCAAATAAAACGTGAAAAAAATCTTGGTCTGTGGTATGTGTCTGTCAGTTGCACAGTGGGCCCTATTCTATTATACTCCAAATAAGTACCTTTAGACACAGTAACCACCCTCCATCCGACCGACTGAACAAGGCTACGCTACCGGAAAAACGCTTTGAATTAACTTTTACGGTTTTTTCACAGTTGATTTGATTAAACCCAGTGATTGGTTCGCTATTGATCGTTCGATAGTAATTAGTTAGTCGAGTTGAGCGGAACTTTGTAAATTAGTTATTGGCCGGTAATGGGATTTTGAACCTTTTGTGTAGCCAGTTAGGTTGGTATTCACGCACGTACCAACCTAATAGACTATGTCAAATTACCTCAGCGGTGACAGATTGCAAAAGTCAGGGTCTGTGGATACTAATCTCCGGTGGAGTTACCAACGGGTGTGATGTGTGCCTTTGATCGGTATACATTTAGTTTTTAATTGATAGAGAAATTTAAGTAATAATAACAAATAATGAGATTTCGCAAATTTTCACGTATTGACCTTGTAACGTATGCAACTGGGAAGACTTATAAGTTGTAATTAAATAGGTTCTAATTTCGGCAAGTATAGGCAATATAAAAAGAAGTACACTTTCACATAATAATTAATTGTACCCTATAAGTAAGGTCAGCCATAAAACTCTTTCACCACTTTAAGATCGAATAAAATGCTTTGCACATTACTGTAAAAGACGCTATGACTTTAATCAAAAATACAAAAACGCAACCCAAACATGGGCCGCAGGGCCGATTTTGCTTCAGCTTCGTCCGTGTGGCATATTATTAGCTAGGGATGTTTTTACATAGTTTTAGTTTCATTCCTGCGGAATCCTAAATGTTTCTTTTTTCAATACATGCTTGGCCTATGTTACTCCTTGTAACATTAGATATCTATCTTTGAAAGTCCCATAAAAATAGGTCCAGCCGTTTCATACATTACCCGGAACAAACAGACAGATAAATATTTAGAAAATTTGTTCATTTTATTCAGTATCGCGTATATTATTTTGAAATTACAAACAGACACTTAAATTTTATTTATCTGTATAGATAGATATACATAATTAATGAAAATTACTATCCCACAGAAACCTTACGAATTTCGGGATTTCTTTTAAAAAAATCTTTAAACTATTTGGCGTGATTAATAGGGTATTTTAGGTATGTCACTAACGTGGCAAACAAGCAATCGGCCCACTTAATGGTAAATGGCAGCCTATGATCACTTGCAATACCGGGGGTATCACGAGTTGCTGATCCTCTAAATATCTCTTCAAAAAGGTAATTAAGTCTTACGTCTGCTATGATGTCTCTATGACGTATTGCGTCCGAACATCCTAAATGAGGGCCGAAACAATAACATCCTCCCATCCAATGGTTCAAACATCGAAACTTTCACCTTTTTGTTGTTGTCAAAAGTGGTAAATCACTTTTATGGCCAACCTTATACACTCCGACCTAATAACGACACGCAAACAAACCATACGACACGGTATAATGACATTAAAGGCGACACTCGCAGAAAGCCCCTTGAAGCAACCTTTATAAGAAGTTTTCCCGATTGTCGCGTCACCAAGGAAGTTTATAAGTCAATCACAATCAGGAAGTTGGTGGCTATCAATACCGGTTAGAGGGATATACGGCGCGAGGGTAAACGTGTCTCTCCACTCCTTGTAAAGTCAATTATGCCAGATATATCACCTGGTACTTTGGTGTGTAATGTGTTCAAGTCTATAGTTTGAAGCTGGTTCTTACCATGTTAGTCCATTTGTCTATTTCCATCTCTTTCTGTGATACGGATTTAAAAAGGGATGGACATAGATATAGTCCGAGTTTGGTCTAATCTTCGTTTTAATGTTTTGTAATAAGGCGGTATCTGTTCACAATGTACATGTGTTAGGACCAGCGGCTTAGACTGTGTGCTGAAAGTCAGTCAGGACGATTTTTATTTGTATAGGTAAAAGCCATGGCAGCCTAATGGTTTAAGTAGTTGTCTGCTGCACAAGCGACATAAGTTCAAATCCCAGCCGAGTATACTCTTTCAAAAAAACTTAATTCACTGATTTCACACTACTGAGTTTCAGTTCTACTGAGATGGAAAACATCGAAACCTGCAAATGTCTGAGAATCAAAAAAATCAAATATGCGTATTTAGTGCCTGAGACGGCGATGGACTCACCGTCTGTCACGTTGGCACTTAATCATATTCGGTGAAAAGTGGGTGTTGTTGAACACCTTCGTTCATCCCTTCGTTGACCTTTCTGGGATGACGTGAGCATATTTTTAGTTTAACATTTTATTTTACACAAGCGGACGTCACGCGGTTTCCCCCGCATAATTCTCTTTCCCGTGGGATTACCGGGATTAAATATAGCCTATATTAATCAGTGATATTGTAGCAATGAAATGTGAAATAATTTTTAAAATCGCACCAGTAATTTTCGAGCCAATTCGTTACAAACATACATACAAACCTTTCCTCTGTATAATATTAGTATAGATATAGTATTAAGTTGTTTTATTATAATTGAACAGCTATCAAATAGTTAGATAAAAAATGTGAGGCGTAAATTCAATACAATTCAATTGAGCGTGGTTCAGGAAACATTTGTCGCAATGGGAACCTTTTCGCTCAGCACCAAATGACACATCCCGGTCGTTCCCGGGGAAGCTGTTTGATTTGCAATTCACACACACTAGCACTTTATGGGCGTGTCTCTGTCACTGCGCCAGTTAACATTTTGACTCATTTGTTTACCATATCTATACAGAAAAATACAATTGTAGTGCTTACACTAAATGCATATGAAAGTAAAAAAAGGATTTATTAAAAAAAATCTCTGTCTGTCCGTTTGTTTGTTCCGGCTAATCACAAAATCCGCTGAACTGATCTTAACGTGTCTTTCACTGGCAGGTAGCTGAAGTAACAAGGAATAACTAACTAATTAGGATACAATTATTGAAAAAAGGTTTCAGCGATATAAAGTGACCCATGAAATTAACCTAGTTAACGAATATTGGTAATACAATACAATTACATGCATTACATACACTGTAACCATTAACTTTGTATAATATTTATTTAAGAGAGTAATTGTTGAGTTTCTTGCCGGGTTCCTCTCAACAAAAGCAATCAAAAGAGTAATTGTTGAGTTTCTTGCCGGGTTCTTCTCAACAAAAGCAATTAAAAGAGTAATTGTTGAGTTTCTTGCCGGGTTCTTCTCAACAAAAGCAAGTAAAAGAGTAATTGTTGAGTTTCTTGCCGGGTTCTTCTCAACAAAAGCAAGTAAAAGAGTAATTGTTGAGTTTCTTGCCGGGTTCTTCTCAACAAAAGCAAGTAAAAGAGTAATTGTTGAGTTTCTTGCCGGGTTCTTCTCAACAAAAGCAAGTAAAAAAGTAATTTTTGAGTTTCTTGCCGGGTTCTTCTCAACAAAAGCAACCTTCCGAACCCGGTGGTAACATAATGTATTTTTTGTGTCCTTCTGACGATTTGAAAATACGTTGTAAGAAGTCTAATCAAATAACGATATTTTGAACTTTGTGCTGATATGAGAAGAGTATAGATTTATATTCCTGCTTTTTGTTAACAGGGGCATTAGCGGGTACGAATTGAACCACAATAACGATACTGAAGATCTTCTATGGGAGGTGCGTATACGTATATGTTATATGTTACATACATATGCTCACGCCTGTATTCCCCGAAGTGGTAGGAAGAGGTGTTGTTATCACAACACTCACTTTTCACCGAATTTGATTAAGTGCCAGCGTGACTGATGGTGAGTCTATCGCCGTCTCAGGCACTATACATACGTCTTTGAATTACTTCTCAAAAATATGCAGGTTTCCTCACGATATTTTCCTTCACCGTAAAGCACGTGGTGTGAAATCACTGTACATAAGTTTTTTAGAAAAACTCATTGGTACAGGCCCCGCTGGGATTCGAACTTGCGTCGCTTGCGTAGCAGGCGACTGCTCTAACCCCGAGGCCACCACGGCTCTTATTATATATTTAATTTTATTAAATGGGCATTGATGAGATATATCGTAACCATAAAAAACTGTAAATATATTTTTGAAGAAAGTAAATGCTGAGTTTTTCTCAGAATCACTTCGTCTGTATATAGCATATATTCCTTCTGATGATTAGAAAGTTCTTTATATTACATACATTGCTTTTTTCTCTTTGCAGCAAAAAAATTTACCCGGTTGTTATTCTTCCGACGTTGATCAAGGGTCGAAACTGTATAAATAATTTTCATTGTAATGCGAAAACATGTGTAAAATTCATACGAATTCACAGATTACAGCTTACTTGTGTATTAGGTACCCGCTCAAGTGATAATAATACGCCACTCGTACATAGTAACATAAATACTTTCGCCTTCCGTGGAATCACACACGTGTTTCCCCTAACATGAAGTACCGCGCTCGGCTTACGAGTCAATATACAAAATACGATTTTGCCGCACCGCTTATATTATTTCCAGCGTGAATCCTTTGAATTTCCCGTGCAAAATGCCGGGATGATTGACAAGATAATTTCTCGGTAAATGTAGTTCTTGCCCTTGACATCACAAAAATCGTAATTGGTATGTTTCCCAGGACAAAATGACCGTACCGGACATTTAGGAATGTAGGCTTTTTACAAATTTTCGTATGTTTTGGATATTTCATTCAATCTTGGAAAACGGTTAAGTAAATAATAATGACTGACTTTCGGACACGGCCTCTAATCTCAACTAGGATTATCCATCTGAACAGAAGATATTATATTGCACAAGTGTGTGCGCAAACACAGGTGCACTCTTTATTGACTCACTCTCATAGTCCGATGGGAGGCAATCAGACACGACCGGACAGAGATCAGGCGGAGGACCAACGGTGTAACGTGCTTTCCGAGGCACGGGTGTGTAAACACCGCCAACTTCGAATCTAGAGGCATTTGTTTTATTTGGCCGTCCCGGAATCAAACCCGGAACCTCGTGATCGGCCAGCGAACTCACCAACAGTTTTAACTGTTGTTTACGGATGGGGTGAAAATAAGGTGCTACGTTCAGTGCTACGGCGTAGACCTACTACGACCTCGTAGCATACGATCGTTATCCTACTAGTTAGTCTAGCGAAGTTACGTCGACTCTACCACATAATACTCCAATAAAGGGTATTTCATAATGAAAGTATGTTAAGGTATCTTTCATAAAAATAAATAAATATGCTCACGCCATCCCACAAGGGTCCCCGAAGGGGTAAGCAGAGGTGTTGTAACAACAACACCTACATAACACCGATATGAATAAGTGCCAACGTGACAGAGGGTGAGTCCATCGCCTTCTCAGGCACTATACATACGTCTTTGAATCACTTCTCAAACATATGCAGGTTTCCTCACGATGTTTTCCTTCACCGTAAAACACATGGTGTGAAATATCTTTCATCTTTCTTTAAAGCCCCTTTGGTATCATAAAGAACCGTATGGCTACTGCGGTGAGCGATTGACTCAAAGGAATGATAAATAGAGGTCCGATCTCGAGATTAATACAGGGTTGACCAGACTGTAACCAAACTTACAGGGTAAACTTGTATGTGGTTCCCGTGATCGGACTGGTCGGTCGACGTGTCGAACGTTGGAATTTGTCAATTGGTTTCTAGTTTATTACATTGTTAGTTATTTTGCACAGCTTTGACCCGACTGAATTACTAAAAAATATATAAATTCTGATCTTCAATTCAATTCAAATTATCTTTATTTGATTAGACTTCTTACAAAGTACTTTCAAATCGTCAGAAGGACACAAAATGCATTATACATGATTATAAATGTTACCATCGGGTTCGGAAGGTAGTTTTTGTTGAGAAGAACCCGGCAAGAAATTCAACAATTACTCTTTTAAAAAAATATATATTATACAATGTTTTTGGTTATCTCATGAGTATAAGCCCATGGGACACAGCTCAAATGCTCAATTGTCAAATATAATAACTAAAATATTACAAATATTTGTGAGCATGGCAAATTCCAGCCAGTCAAAGCAAAGATCAAACTAAGATTAATTAATTGTAGCAAAAGTACAGTGCCAATGGGATTATTTACAATAATTTTCCGACAAAGATACATCCCAGCTCCATTTTCAAATAACATACGTATGCCATACTTTAGATGAACTTTATCATTTACTAACTATGCCCCGCATTTTCACGCGCGTAGATTTAGTTTAACATAATATATCGGTTTAAAATTGACAAAGTTTCATACAAACTTTCATCCCCTATTTTATCCTCTTGGTGGTAGAATTAATCAAAATCCTTTCTTAGCGGATACCTACATCATAACATGTACCTGCATGCCAAATCTCAGCCCGACCCGTCCAGTGGTTTGGGCTATGCGTTGATAGATCACTATGTCAGACAGCCTTTGAGTTTTATATATTTAGACTAACCAACTAGGTAATATTCAAACGAACTTACATCAAGCGCAGAAAATAAAAACAACCTTAATGCGGTTCACAGAAAACATCCACTTACCAAGTTTCAACAATATTAGTCTTATAACTTCGAATCGTCATCTCAAGCTACGCATTTAGTTATAAGTAGATTACTAGATTTTAGTTATGTTAATTTTTATCGACATTTGTGCATTGGAACATTGTCCATGAACTTTCGATTCTTAAATTATTTATTTTGTATTCTTTAAATTGTATAATATTTTTGAAAAGAGTAATTACTGAGTTGCTTGCCAGGTTCTTCTCAGTAAAAGCAACCTTCCGAACCTAGCGGTAGCATGTATAATCTTGTATAATTATGTCATTCTGACGCTTTGAAAGTACTTTGTAAAAAGTCTAATCGAATTAAGATACTTTTGACTTTGACTTTGAGAAAAAGTGGCTGTGACATACAGACTGACAGACAGACATGACGAATCCATAAGGGTTCCGTTTATTGGTATTTGGCTACGGAACCGTAAAAAGCCAATTTTCTTGATGTTTGTCACAAGAGACATAAGCATAGATGTAATTTTAACATAATTTTATTAGTCTGAGGGTAATTTCGTAGACACGTCTATACATTGAATATAAATTACGAACCGACGAGCTCGCTGTTCAACACACCGCATTATCGTTGAGCCATGATGACGTCTCATGCACGTAATTGTAGTTTGCATCAAGAACAGTTTGAAACTTTGTAGTGCGACCGATGTTCTACCTGCGATATAACGCAAGAGGGAATTGATCCCGTCTACGTGGATCATATTAACTACTGGTCGTGTCTGCTGTACAGTGCTGTAGACTTTATGAGTGTGAGAATTGCAGCTTAATAATGCTGCATTTTGACTAGTCTTATAGAGGAGCTCATGGCACAGTTGCTATTGCGCATATCATACGATCAGCGAAGTTAAGTAACCCTAGCCCTAGCCAGTAATTGGATGGGTGACCGCCCGAGCTTCCTCCGTGCCTCGGAGAGCACGTTAAGCCGTCGGTCCCGGTGGCCAATTTATCATCTTTGGCAATCGTTACAGGTCACTCGGAGGCCTAAAATAGTCTGACAACTGGTTAAACCCAGATCACAGGTCTTCCTCGTTAAAGGGGTTGCAAAGGTCAGATGGCAGTCGCTTCGTATAAAAATCAGGTGATCAGCCACATCGGTTGGAATCAAGTACCGACCCCAACAATGTATGGGATAAGCCATACATTGTTGCCAGGGTGATGATGATTTTGACTAGTCTTAATTTTGCAGTAAAGTTTTCTAAATTAAAGTATCTTTAATTACTCCGTGTATTATTGGCGATCTAAGTCAGTTCAGCCATTCCGATTATCCGAAACAAACAGACATAGCCAGCTAGCACAGACAGATGGAGAATTTTTTTGATGTTGTTGTGTGATAAGAAACGACGGGTGGATTGTGTGAAAGATAACATGGCTAGAATGGGAGCGAATACAGATATGACGGCTGATAGAGAGAAATGGAAGAGAAGAACACGTTGCACCGACCATAAATAACATGGGATAAGGGCAGGAGGAGAATGATGATGATGTTGTGTGAAACATTTTTTCATATGCATTTAGTGAAAAGCTGTTATTTTGGAATTACAAACAGACACTTAAATTTTATTCATCTGTATCTAATGCAGAACCACTAAGCGCTCGTGGTTCAGTCAGTGAGTCTAATATATTATAGCTAGTCAAGTGCTATCATTCCACGTGATTTCTGCTTCCTTGTTTTCCAGATATATTAGCTTCAAATTAAATCATCAATCTATCCATAGTGTATGTGGTTTGTATGTAAAGTTAATTGCCACTGAGTGTAGTGGTGGCGCGGCCAAACGTCGGGCGTCGATCGCGCTTTGTCGTGTCAAGCGGACTCGAGCGTACGTTTGGCCGACACCCAACTGCACTCCAGCCGTAGCCACCGAAAAGATCATCCACCACATGGACAGTACGCTAACTGGCTCATGTTTTGGTATGGTACTAAAGTACCTGACTAGCAGGCTTATTATATACTTAACAGGCTTATTACTGTTGAGCACTTGCTGTGATAGTAATGAACTAAGTTATAAATTGTTATAAATAATAATATTTAAATCACGCAGAAAGAAAAACACAGGTTTCCTCAAGATGTTTTCCTTCGCCGTACAACACGTTTTTTTACAAATTTTCATTTGTAAAGGCCCTGCTGGGATACGAACTTGCGTCGCTTGTCTAACAGGTGACTGCTCAAACCTCACGGCCACCACGGCTCGCACACTACACATTATAGCTTATCTTATATCGCATACGACTTGTTTAATTAGTTAAAACATAATAACAGGTTTATTAGTAAATATTTATTCACAAATCTGGTAGTTCAGATCTACACATTCAGAATAAATTTAAGTATTTAATTATTTGAACTAAACTCATGAGGAAATTCATTTAGCTGAGAACATAAACCAATTAAAAACAAACTCCAACTTACCTACTGCTACCAATATGTACTAAGCTCGACGGTTGCCCGGTCAATAAACATTTTGGCTCCCATACACAAGTACTCGTACCACTAAACTAAACATTACTTTTTCAAACCCCTCCTTCTCGGATCCATTGCTGAGTTTGTTCTACGCTACTTAAAATAAATGTTTACTTGACGCGTCGTGTATCGCTACGGTGGGAATAAATTCGTATTTTTCCTTGCTTCTAGTTACTTCACGTCTGCGTTTACCACATCGACTCCGTCTACACCCGTTATTTCAACTGAAACATCCAAAATTAAGCTTTCAGTCAACATGTTAAGGGTCAAGTGAAGTGGCTTGGTGAGTTGGTATTGAGTGTATTGTTGAAATATCACGTTACGTGACTTCATCAGATCGGTAAGCGTTAATAAGTTATAACGTACCCTAGGTGCGCACTATTCCCGTTAACAATTGGGCCTTAATAGCCGAATTGTTACCGGTTACTGACAGTTGTTTAACAATATGATATGAAAGACGAAGGGCGTCACTCTTGTTCAGAGTACGTATTTTGGGATTAGAACTAAACAAACATTATTTGAGTGAACTCTTTGTGCCCAGGAATTTACGGTGATGGAAAAAATCGTGAGGGGACTAAGGGAGCGTAAGGATCAACGACGAAACCCAAGTTTGCTTGAAACTCGCCATGTTGCTCTTTGAGAATTCAAGGAATAGCCTTTGAAAATCCTACTGGCGACTAGTGCGTTTGTTAATTATTTTCATTAAGTATTTGAAGGTATGCTATATAATGAAGGTGTATAGTCGACCTAATGATGGAGCCAAAAGACAGTCGATGGAACTCCTCAACGACTTACAGCAAGTACCTCTGTTTGGGCTTGATTAATTCGTATACATGAAAACTTTACAACTAGATGAGTTGTGACTTGTGTCCACTTTGCAAAAAGTCGAAAATCGAGACAATTTTTTTTTTCACAAAAATAAAACCAGCTTATAAAGAGAAAAAAATTATGTGAAATAAATAACTTACTTTTGAAGTTGGTGTTTAACACCGAATTTGGAGCTACATTTGGGTACGCATGCAGTGAACGGGTTATTTTAACTTTACGTCCAATACTTATTGTGTGTATGACATATTAGGCCTGAGAGCCAGGATCGGAGCAGACCTTGGTTGGTTGAATGAAACACCGTAACTTGGGCAGTCCTGGTATATATTGGTTCGACCACTGGTATTGATTTGACCACTTGTACACTATATACGTAACTAAATAAGAATTTCAATAGCGTGATTTAGAAGGGTACAACGCCATCTTTTGTTCAAAAACGGAACTACTTATTTACATAATACTTTAAACACTTATTGACCGTCTTAACTAAAGTAATTTTTTAACATGCAAGTAAAATTCAAGGCCTGTTAGTGCAATGAACGAACAAATCAACGTAGGTATTGTAAACCCCCATTGTGCTGCACACACGAGTCACTTCACGAATGGAGCTCGCGTGCCGCTGTACTCAGGACCTCACAAAGCAAGGGGTTTGTTTGATATACTTACTGAAGTTAATCTACATTTTATTATTATGTCCATAAAGCAATATTTTCTATGTCTTCTTTATGATTGAAATATTTTTTATGAGTGGAATAATGTAGGCATTTCCATTGGATTTTAAATCTCGACTATTAAGTTAAACATTGAATATACAAGTATCTCATTTATATATCTTTACATACAGTACGGAAAAAATAAATTGAAGTGTCTGTTTGTAATACCAAATAAACAGCTTTACACTCCATACAAATGCAAGGATATAGTGTACTTACTGACATCAATACACCTATTTTTTTTCTGTCTGTCTATCTGTTTGTTCCGGCTAATCTCTGAAACGTCTGGACTGATTTTAACGGGACTTTCACTGGCACGTAGCTGATGTTTCAAACTGTATTTAAAAAAAAAATTATATATATTATATAAAAAATTGTTGAATCTTGTATAATTTCATTGTTATGTATAATTAAATCACTTATTTGCATTTAATGGTTATTGGTTTTTATTGGTTTTTATAATCGTAGCTAGGATCAAGAAATACGGCGAAACGTAGGGTCCCTGACCTAGGATGCCGTTCGGGAACGATCATTATTCGCGAGACTGTCTGGAATTCGGAATTAATATGTATTAAGACTCGCTGAATAATTATAGTTTGTAATTGAGTTTAGTTCATGAAACAAGTCATTTTAAATGTTAATGTCTGTTGGTATTTGCTTATCTTATTACCTTAATTAAGTAAAAATCACTCCAAAAAACAACAGCTTGTTCGAGAATCTTATTTTATTGAATCATATAATAGTTGTGATCCTGAGTTAACCCTCGTGAATATTTATAAGTGAGTAAATAATTCAAATTATATTCGTCTAAGATCTTTAGATATTCACCCAAAAGGTGTTTGAAAATATTTATTTAAATCTCTTGTCAAATTATTAATGCTATCAGCAAATCAATCTTGGTGAAAATTGGAAATTGTTACTCCTCTGGGGGTAGGCCCCTTGAGTCACTTCCATCAAGGCAAAAGGCGACCAAAACATCGAGAGCTAATAATTTCTAGCCCTCGTAAACGGTGGTCGCGTACCCGCACGAATGTATGTATGAAAACGATATAAATATGCAAGGATATCAGCATGCAAAATGTAGTGCATAGCCTAATCCCATGGGATACGGGAGCGATAGTCTTATAATATTATGTTTCTAGTACTTTACGCTCCGAAAATTCGACACTTTTTTATACTCGTCACATTAAAAAAATGTTGATGTTCTATGATTTTCCGAGCACGTATTGTAAAATGCAGTGATAAATGGTTCAATTTTCAGCTGTCCGCGCAGGACTCAGTAACAAAGAGGTATGAAAATTTATATTTTTCTCTAACAATGTGTTTCTGCCATTGTCGGTCTGACTTCCAATATTGTGATTAGTTTTACTCTCGTTCATGTAGATGCATAGTATACATGCTGTGTCATTAAATTAGGTATTATAGGCTTTATACTTTATTTTTCTTAACGTGTTCCGTGCTATCTCACAGTGTCATCGATACCATTTTGTGACCTATTGCATGGTAGTGATACTGCCACAGTCACATTTAAATGAATATCCAGCCTTATATAATTAATGAAATAAGTTTATTTTATAATGTATGTATTACAACCGCTGTCTGGTATACATAGTACAAGCACTGATTACTTTGCGACTAGACAGCGCTATAACATTTTTGTATTTATTATTTGAATTGAATTTTTCGAATATACATATTCTCACGTCATCCCAGAGGGGTCCCCGAAAGGGTAAGCACATGTGGTGTAACAACATTTAAAAGAATATGATTAAGTTCCAACGTGACAGAGGGTGAATCCATCGCCGTCTCAGGCACTAGATATACGTCTTTAAATTATTTCTCAGACAAATGCAGGTTTCCTCACGATGTTTTCCTTCACCGTAAAGCACGAGGTGTGAAATCACTGCACATAAGTTTTTAGAAAAACTTATTGGTACAGGCCCCGCTGGGATGCGAACTTGCGTCGCTCGCATAGCAGGCGACTGCCCAAACCGCAAAGCCAGGCATTAAGTCACTTACATAACCACACAACTATAAACCAGAACAGCCAAGCTTAGTTCTTAGGAGCCATTATTGACTGTAGAAGCTTATATAAACCGTTATCATAACGCCGAGTCATCACATTAGTAGTAGACAAAGAAAATGGAGCTCTATTCACAGCCTTACATACATTTCGCTTCATACACATTCATCAAACCGAGCATAGAGGTACCATTTTTGCAATAGTAACATCATAAATCAAGCTTGGTAAAGCGCAAAAATGGCATTCGCATTTGAGCGTCAATCAAATGGAAACTTTGTACTATTTGCGATTCATTTGTTTCCAAATACATACATACTATACCAAATATATACTCACGCCTATATTTCCCGAAGGGGTAGACAGAGGTGTTGTAATAACAACACCCACTTTTCACCGAAGATGATTGAATGCCAACGAGTCAGAGGGTGAGTCCATCGCCGTCTCAGGCAGTATACATACGTTTTTGAATTACTTCTCAGACATATGCAGGTTTCCTCATGATGTTTTCCTTCACCGTTAAGCACGTGGTGTGAAATCACTGCATATAAGTTTTAAGAAAAACTCATTGGTACAGGCCCCGCTGGGATTCGAACTAGCATCGCTTGCGCAGCAGGCGACTCTAACCCCAAAGCCACGGCTGCGTTTCCAAATATTTCAACAATTACAGACTGACTGAGAACATTTAGCTTACAATGTTGTGTTTACGTATAACTCTAAAGCTGAACTACGTGCAAAGGAGGCAAGTGAGGAGACAATGCTATAAACCGGTATTGAACCGGCTTTAATTATGTTCATCGGCCCAACTTTAACTACCGCATAAAACTGCCGTGAAAGTTTAATGCCGCTTGGTCCGGCGCTCACCGGAGCTAGAGAGATACATGTCATGTTTTGAAAGAACATGGTTTCACTTCAGTGTGCTTGGAATGTATTTTTGACAACAAAACATATTAAAAATTTAATTACCATAAATTATTTAAAACACTTTAATAAATAATAGAACAAAAGTACTAACTACAAAAGTGAAAGAGACCCAAACCCAACACGTAATAAAACCGTTGCTATCTGGTATCATGTGAATGCACACACTTGCATCGACGTTGTCCAATAGTGCAACTATTGGACTTCTTTTATTCGTCGCACTACCCCCATAATCTGTTACATTCTTAATAACACAACCTACTTCACTTTTGAGATTATGTTTAACTATTTTAATAACGCCGTTACGGCACGTTTGTATGTACCTGGGAGTCTATCTCACACCAGAATTGTCATTCCGTGAACACATTGCTAAGGTCTGTAAAAAGGCGTATAGGGACCTGGGATTTGTATTGAGGGAATCGCAGCGGTTCAATAGCATCACGACAATCAAGGTCTTGTATGATGCGCTCGTCCGGAGCCACCTAGAGCATAGTGCAGTCATATGGGCACCACATGAAGCCAAGTACATTGCAATGATGGAGAGGGTGCAAAATAAATTTATTAGGCACTTGTATTGGAGGATGTATGGGGTATATCCTTTTTATCCTTTAATGTACCCAACACTATTTGTCCTGGGTATGGTAGGGTACAATGAATTGAGAGTTAGGCGTGACTTTGCCCTAGCCATGTATGTAGTGAGGTTACTACGTGGCTCGGAGAGCAACCCGGAAGTACTGGCGTATGTGGGGCTCAGTGTCCCGGATCGCTACACTGGCAGACGGCGCCGGCCACAGCTCCTGGCGGTGCCGGCCGCTAAGACCAATCTCCTGGCTAAAGGACCTCTAACCCGCGCGACACGCTTAGTCAACGACACCTACGACCAAATAGACATATTTTCCAACAACTTAGGTGAAATTGCAAAGGTCATTTTAAACTTAATTTGTTATTATAACTCTGTGAAAATATAATTTTCTAACTGTTTATTGCATGATTTGAGTAGCATAACTTGCCTTATTTTAGAGTGGATATTATGTAATAGGTATTATTAGATTCATAAAATTGTCACACTACCGCATTAGATTATAAGTCTGTAATGGTACATGTAAGGTTTGTAAATAAATAAATAAATAAAAATAAACTACTGCTATAAAATTCAAATTGTATTTCTCAGTTAATCGAAAATGTATTCGGTTGAGAAATAAATATCTTTAACCATTACAACCCTTAACACATTCCCACCACCGACTAAAACCTAGGGTAAATTCTAGAGATGGTTCTCGCCACAGAAAATTATTCCATGTACCTAAATTTAACACCAATTATGGTAATAATAGTTTTGTCCCACGTGCTTGTAGCACTTATAGCAAATATTTTGATGTAATAATGAGTATCATATCCTTAATTATACACTTAATTAGTATTGTTGAAATATTTAGAATGCTATTAGTTATATTGTTGCACCTATGACTAGTACTATGTATCTTTGTAAATTTGTTATTATCTTTGGACACTGTTTGTCATATAATTAACTACTTAAATATCTTACTTTGTTTCTCATTTTGTCTTTGTCTTTTTGAATAATAAAATAAAAATAAAACCTGCTGTACTCGTATATTGGTTACCACAGATGGACGCAAGGGTCATCATCGTCGCGTAGTCTTTTGACAAACAGCCGGCGGGGAATCACTCAACTCAATGTTTGTTAGGTGTTCTCAACCAGGGATTGCGAGAAGTGCAAGGGGCAGCCCTAGACAACATCTCAAACAAATCGTATTCATTTTAACAATTTTAGATTTATGAGCCGTCCTTTAAAAACTGTCTGCAAATTAATTCTGCAGTCGACTCTCTAAAGGTATTATGTCCAAGCTTCATTGTGTTTCAGAACTCACCGTCCAACGGAAAAACTTTGTCTGCCGACACAATAATAAAAACAGACATACTACCTTACCAACTCGAGGGACACTTAAAATTCCCAGCGTAATTAGTACTTAACGACCTGTTGTCCCTTTTGGTTCAACGACGAAGAAAGAGTTTGCAAGAATACGTACATTTTCCTAGTAAAGAACGCAAGTAATTTATTATTTGCTAGAAAACTTTGTTTTCAAGAAACAGTTTATGTTATCTAAGAAACTGAGTTCAGAATAAATATACATAATTTACATTGAGCTATCAACGTGGGGTTCTACATTGAAGTCTTTCAGGACCTTTGACATTCAATATTTTAAGTCAATGAACACTTTTGTAAAATAATTTATTAAATTCTAAAAGCTTCATTTTATAATACTTAAAACTAATTACAAGTAGAAAACTTGGCCCAAATCGGTGTCTCTCGGGATCGTGCCAAGAAGGCTGGCAGCATTGCCACGTTGAATAGCAATGCTGATTCTCTGAGCGAGAAAAGCCCCAGCGCGCTTGTCACGAGAAGCTTCTACCAGACGTGCAACCTCTTTGAAAAGTATAATGTATGTCATCACATACACGTTACATCTAATATAATGTAAGTGAATTTTATAATTATTATAATTTGACTCGGGCGTTGATCGTGCCAAGAAGGCTGGAAGCATTGCCACTTTTAATAGAAATGCTGATTATCTGAATGAGAAAATCCCCAGCCTCCGTCTCACGAGGTACTTATATTTTAGTAAATTACATTGCTCAAAGAGGGCCTTATATACAGGGAACGCGATCCAAATGAAATTTTCCTTACCTGTCTTCCGGGTCCCGACAAACGTACAAAAACTATTTCAATTAAATTCACAGGCTTATCCCGACTTAGGTTCAATTCAAATTAAGTAGAAGGTTAAATAATAAATGTAGTTAAAAGTATGGCGTCCCCATATTTTTCCTATAGTTAGAACTAGCTTTTACCCATGACTTTATGAAAAAAACTAATCACACCCGTGACATCTAGGGTCAAGTATATTGCAGTCGAGTATTGAAACATGTACGTACACGTAAACCAATTTAAATACACATAAATGTATCGAATTTATATGGAAATGTTGAACGCAAATTGTAGCAACCCGGCCCAATATAATTATAGAGACGCATTAATTATATCTCGCGCACTGCGCGCACTAGATAACCACACTACCAATTTACGCCAAAATCTATTTACATTACATTACACTAACGTCGAAAACGGCGTGTTCATTCATTAATGCCGCTGAGTGTGGATCGGACTTTTAGTACACAGAAGAAATTACCAGATCTTCATGTGAGAGACCCTCTTAAACGTTCTGCCTGCTCTACAAGAAACCACATCGGATTGTAACTAAAATGTGACGTCAAGAGTTAAGAGCGCTCAGTGCCATGGATACGCATGAACCTATGGAACTGTGTCTATGGGCTTACATTTTTCAAGTGATTTTTTTTATTATTTTTAAAATTGTATAATATTTTTGAAAAGAGTAATTACTGAGTTTCTTGCCAAGTTCTCCTCAGTAAAAGCAACCATCGAACCTATAATCTTGTAAAAATATATATAAAAAATATAATAATATAATATTTCTGATGATTTGAAAGTACTTTATTAAAAGTGTAATCAAATAAAGAAATTTTTGAAATTGAGTTTATTCGCGTCGCGCAATACAGACAGACTTATTAAATGACGTCACCGCTCATAGCTCCTGACGGCAACTGTAACATAATTTTAATTATGGGTTTATTCAACTTTTAAGGGTATTTTCTGATTGCAGGTACCAACCATAGTATAACTTCAAAGGAAAATGAGGGTAAGTAAAAATAAAATTCGTGAGGTAAATTCGCAGCGATGTCAACGGGGTTTTAATCGACTGTGTTTTATATTGAACGTCGATATTTACTGAAAAATTGGCTCGGACGGGTGTATCACAATGGCTGCCATTCGACAATTTGCTAATGGCTCTGCGGGTAACGTGATTAGGGTCGCGGGAATTTGATTTACTATCGATTTTTATTTTGTAAAATATTTTAAAATATGCCTTTTTGAAGTTGTCAATCGAGTTGTCAATGTTAGATGGCATTTTACGCGATGAAGGTTAATGGAAAATATTGCAACAAGTCGTCGTGCTTACAATCAGTTTTATTATCTTTGATGTGACCTGAAATAAAAATTAAAAATAAGTGAGGTACTTTATATTTTTTTCTTTATTTTTAAACACACATAAGACTGTATCTATTTACACGAATATGGGGAGCACCTTTTAGTTACAGCTTCGCCTGCGCCTACAACATTTTACATACAAAATTTCATACCTACTCAATTTCACCCCTTTAGAGACGGAATTTTGGAAAACTCTTCTAAAATATTATGAATGAAAAAAGAACAAATTCTCCTATTTGTATGTCTTCATGTTTAAAGTACTTCCGGACGTAGAAAAAAGGGTTGGAATGAGGGGACGATTTTCTAAGAAACTTTATGTTCGCTGGGTTGAAAACCACGCTAGCGGAAGTTTGTTTATCAAAAAACACATCTTAATCCTGAATCAATTTTACTTATGTAAGCTTTACACGAACCAGCCAGTGTCATTGTTTGAACATTTGTCTATTTGTAACATCGAATTCAAACAACAATTATTTTAAAATCTATTTCAAATGGTTTTACTGCCTATATTTGTTTCATTTGAATCAATCCGTTGGGAAACCAGTGCGGTCAAAGCGATCTAAATTCACAAAATGGAAGGATATCAGAAGGTAAGCTTTCTTCATTGATCGAGAATATACGCACAAATACTTTGACACACTTACACATTAATTTTGGGCCAATTCCTGTAGTAATACTAAACAGTATTTTTGCATTCGCCTGTTCACCTATATGTAGGGAGCCGTACTTCTGTGAGGTATCAAATGCATGTTTGTGAGGCAGATCCGGTATTATCCAGTTCACCTGCCGGTGACAGGCGTTTGTCTACATATATTGAGGTATTCGATGAAGCTTATATCGAGTGATTTGACGTATTGTGAATGGAGCAAGGAAACACACTGTGACAACGGATTTTCTAGTTTTAAGGAAAAATATATTACACAAGTAAATAAAACAGAATATGCTCCCAGAAGGGTCGTAAGCAGAGATGTTGTCGTTGGATAACAACACCCACATTTCACCGAATATGTTTAAGTGCCAACGTGACAGAGGGTGAGTCCATCGCCGTCTCAGCCACTATACATACGTCTTTGAATTACTTTTCAGACATATGCAGGTTTCCTCACGATGTATTCCATCATTGTAAAGCCCGTGGCGTGAAATCACTGCACATAAGTTTTTAGAAAAACTCATTGGTACAGCCCCGCTGGGATTCTAACTTGCGTCGCTTGCGTAGCAGGCGACTGTTCAAACACCAAGGCCACCACGGCTATTTTACATTTACAGAAGAGTGCTGATAAAATTAATTATTGTATGTAATATTTAACTCCATACAATTCATACTTTCTTGATAATTCTGTCACTAATGCAATCAAACAGAAAGACAAGTTTTAAATACAATAACTTTAAGGTATCGATTAACTGTAATTCGGTCGAAAGTAAGGATCCACCAGCCTTTAATGCCATCCCCATATTAATTAAGCACAAATTAAGTAGCCCTGTAAAACGTGCCTCTTATACATTCAGATATCTGAAATCCGCGTGACCGCCACCCCTGACCCGTTCGATTTATTATCCGCTGTCCGTGGAATGGATATCCGAACCTAATTTACGTTCGAATCGGGCTTTCACGGCGCAACGCTTTAGACATTTTTCAAATCACAGCTACGGGTACTCCTTTATATTATGAAACCGGTTTGAATTATAAGCATTCGCCAGATTACCCCTCGTTACGGTAAATAGGTATACCTCTATATGACTCTGTTGGTTTATTCACTATTAATGATTTATTCATTGACTGCTTATAATTTGGAATAGCTAAACTCAGCACCCAAGTAACTCTCTTGGGGTCGTTATAGCAGTGACGTCTTACTAACTCCTTAGTTTTGACGTTTAATTGTTGTATCACAAAATGAATCGTCAAAGCTAAGAAGTTCTTAAAACGGTCTGCTCAAACCGATGATGGTAGGCCCCCTTATAATTATGTCGTTTGAAGGTTTTCAAATTAATTTGAAGATGAACAACATTTATTGTAACATTGCCCAGTAATTTCGTTATTTAATTATTCAATGTAATATGATGTTGTAAAGAGTTTTTTAAATGCATCAAGTAAAAGGGTTATTTCACGCTGTTTTGAAAAGCTTTTTACAAGATCCTGTCCTTTTTTCTGAAATCTTAAAGGTTGCGACTAATGGAAGCAGAGGATGAATTTAAATTTATTATTTAATCAAATTTCAGCTAGCTTAACCAGTTACAGCAAAAAAATTCGCCATTAAATATTTTGCGTATAGAGAGAAAATAATGACGTAATATCTGAAATGGTAAATATAAATATTAATGAGACGTGCAAATATTGTATTTATGATTTTACGTAGAAAAAAAATATATGCTCACGCCATCCCAGAAGGGTCCCCGAAGGGGAAAGCAGAGGTGTTGTAATAACAACACATTTCACTGAATATCATCAAGTGCCAACGTGACAGAGGGTGAGTCTATCGCCGTCTCAAGCACTATACATACATCTTTGAATTACTTCTCAGACATATGCATGTTTTCCTTCACCATAAAGCACGTGGTGTGGAATGCTCATAAGTTTTTAGAAAACCTCATTGGTACAGGCCCCGTTGGGATTCGAACTTCCGTTGCTTGCGTATCAGGCGACTGCTCAAACCCCACGGCCACCTCGGCTCTTACGTAGAATTCTCGTAAGTCTTTGATGTAAAAAGTTTTACAGCAAACATGTAGGTAAACACCTCATCTATATAATACAACACAACGCTTCGTTATGTGTTACAAATAGTATATAGAAATATAAAAGTAGGGGTATAATAAGGTAAATTGAAGGCGGAATACGTTGTGAGGCGACATCTCGACGAATGAGTCGCAAAATGTTTACCACCACGTGTATATAAAATTCTTATTAGGTGTACTTCGCACGCAGTCCCGCGGGTGGAGATAATAACATTTCTGCATATATCATCGTAAAATATAACCGTGTTTATCCCACAAGTGAGGCGTCTTGCGTAAACAAAACTTTTACGTTACTTTTAAATATATTTTTTCAAAAAATATAAATCAGCCTTCAAAAAGAGGAAATAAAATTATGTAAAATAAGAGATGTGAAATAGAGCCGTGATGGCCTCGGGGTTTGAGCAGTCGCCTGCTACGCAAGCGACGCAAGTTAGAATCCCAGCGGGGCCTGTACCAATGAGTTTTTCTAAAAAACTAATGTACAATGATTTCACACCACGTGCTTTACGGTGAAGGCAAACATCGTGAGGAAACCTTCATATTTCTGAGAAGTTATTCAAAGACGTATGTATAGTGCCTGAGACGACGATAGACTCACCATCTGTCACGTTGGCACTTAATCAAATTGGGTGAAAAGTGGGTGTTGTGATAACAACACCTCTGCCTACCCCTTCGGGGAATACAGGCGTGAGCATATGTATGTGAAATAAATTACTTACTTACTTTTGAAGTTGGTGTTTGACACTGAGTTTATTTATTTGGCACCAATTTTTGGAAGATTAGGTGAGAATGATCCGATATTGAGTTTCAACAATACAGTGTACGTTTCTTTACAAAAGACATGTGTATAATGCAGGGTGTAGACTGTTTTTGTATAAATTTTTGGCACAGGGCTTCGGTTGGTGCAATCAAAAATTTATAAAAAACCCCTAATCGTTTTATAAGAAAAATTGTCGTCGTCAAGAATTGTCTTATTTCTACATATCAACCAATAATCATCGGATTTGTAATTAATCCATACAACTAGATTAAATCACAAAAATAAGTAATATGTAAAAAAATTATTATGGAACTATTTGATATATTTTTTTAATTAGTTACGCCTATAAAGTTCACACCGTGTATAATATTCAAGATACCAAATCCTTCACCGTTGTTTCTCTCACAACTGGCAATATCTGACGACTTAGCAAATGGAAATTCAACGAAACACGGCGAGCAGATATTCCAAGAAAGAAATTTTCCTCAAGAAGGAAACCCCTTACTTATCTTAGATTTGTTTTTGAATTATTTATTTGATTGAATTTATTCCGAGTTTCAAAACACTCGGCGGCGAGTGTTTAATATGACAGCTGATATCCTCCCGACATTAATAAAATTTATTACACATTGAAAATCGCAACAACAATTTTGGATCGTAATGATGATTTTATGTGATGAGTTTCACATTTATGAGAATGAATTGTACGTGAAGAAATAGGATGTCTTGGGATGGGAACCCGTGGCTGAGCCACGAGCTATTGAGCATATCATTCGATCAGAGAAGTTAAGTAACTCCTAGCCAGTAATTGGATGGGTGACCGCCCGAGTTCCCTCCGTGCCTCCGAGAGCACGTAATGCCGTCGCGTCGGTCCCGGTTGCCAATTTATCATTGTTGGCAATCTAACAGGTCAGTCGGAAATCTAAAATAGTCCGACAACTGGTTTACCCTAGATCACAGATTTTCCTCGTCAAGTAAGTTGCGAAGGTCAGATGTCAGTCGCTTCGTATAAAAATCAGTAAATAAGCATCAGGTTGAATCAAGTGCCGACCCCAACAATATATGGGATAAGGCTAGGGTGATGATGATGACGAGTGTATATGCAGGTATCTGCATGCTAATGTAAATTGTTCCTATTAATATTTACAACAACAAATTCATTTTTTTTATTGATATACCTACCTGTCTCCCTTTCGGTGTATGTATAACCTCTATATATAGCTAAAAATTAAGATGTTTACATGCCTGCTGAGTTTGTTGCCGGTTCTTCTCAGACGGCTAGTTTTCAAACCGGTGGTATATTTTATTTTATTATAAATAAACAAGGCATGTGGCCTTCAGCTAAACCTAAAGCCGCAGTGATCATGCTGTTTGAGCAGTCACCTGCATCTCAAGCGCCGCTAGTTCCAATCTCACCGATCAACGACGATAAGTAATTGATTAGCTTGAGTTTCCACTGGTCTTCGTAAAAACACATTTTAATCCTAATTTTATTCAGAGCCGTGGTATCCTTGAGGTTTGAGCAGTTGCCTGCTTCGCAAGCGACGCAAGTTCGAATCCCAGCGGGGCCTGTACCAATGAGTTTTTCTAGAAAACTTATATACAGTGATTTCACACCACATGCTTTACGGTGAAGGAAAACATCGTGAGGAAACCAGCATACTTCTGAGAAGTAATTCAATGACGTATGTAAAGTTTTTGAGACGGCGATGGACTCACCATCTGACACTTAATCATTTTCGGTGAAAAGTGGGTGTAGTTATTACAACACCTTTGCCTACCCCTTCGGGGAATACAGGCGTGAGCATATGTATTTATGTCTGTATTTTATTGAGAGTTAGTTTTCGATTCAAAGATATCTAAAGCACGTTTCATTGTTCACAATTCATTTCATATCTAGATGCTATCGTGTTTATTTCACATAAAGTTTATTTGTTTGTTTTCTCTCATTGTAAATGAACTCGATGTCTATCAAATACGCGAGTCGCTTCGTAAATTGTATGAAATAAAAACAGTTGTCGACTGGACCTGTTAATTGAACTCTGTGGGTTTTTATATCAACAGAGAACTTGATTAAAATACTTAGTTGACGTATTTTATCATATCTTAGGTTATGGGCAGGCACTGAAAAACTCATAGAATATCATTACAATACGACAGTAAATTTCGCCGACATCTGTTAGGTTATGGTAGCTCAGACATGAGGCTTCGAGCCTTCGGGGCAATAACGTACCCCGGTTCGAGACTTACGTTCACTGGTTCATTTTTTTTCCTTTTTTTCAGCATACATATATGAGAAAACGTCAATGAAAAGAAATCGAACACAGTTCAACCAGGTTCTTATGAGAAATCGAACACAGTTCAACCAGGTTCTTATGAGAAATCGAACACAGTTCAACCAGGTTCTTTATTATATCAAAAAACGGAATAGCTAAGAATGCCAACTATATGATCGTTTAAGCAGCGCGTATTAAGAACTTCATCGTACCTCCACTTGGGTTACACCAATCGTGGTCGTGAACAGATTAAAGACATGGGGTTCTGGGTTCCATGAAGTCGATAATTTCAACCCGGTTTCACGATTAAAATATATATGTTTCTTGATTTCTACCGAGGTACGTCATTTCCAAATATTATCGTGGTAAGACCCCAGCAACTTTAAATATGCTACCGCCAGATTCGGAAGATTGCTTTTACTGAGATTACGAATACTCTTTTCAGAAAAATAATATAGAAATTTTGAGAAATACAATATAAATCATGAAAAAATATATAAGCCCATGGACACAGTTCAAGTCCACAAAACTCGATATAAAGAATAAAAACTAAAAGTAGGTACTTACTACGTATAATTGTGTAGCTTGAGATGATAATAACACTGACAGCACTTTACCAGTTTTCGGGTGAACAATCTTACCTTAGTTTGATTAGGGTTCATGAACCGCCCTAAGGGCTTCCATGTGTCAATGAATAGGTATGTGCTTTAAAGTTTTGACACGTCTCATAGCGGCCGAGGGGATTATTCAAATATTGGTCACATTTGTAAGCTTTATAGTATTGACATACATTTACACGTCACACGAAACAGGCATAAACATAATTATAAAGTGAGTTGTCATAAATAAGAATAATAAATAGGCTTTGATTCAATATTTTAATTTCATGACATTGAATCGCAGTGATCATAAAAATCACAAAAATAAACAAGTTTTATGAAATATACTTAATATCAATCAAAGAAAAAAATTCATGTCTTACCAAGGGCTTGAATTTGATATGCACACTGTGGTGGAGCAAAAAGTGTCAGGATGCATTTTCACATAAAATAAACGTATATTATAAATTTAATTATTACCTGATTTAAAATTCTATTGCAAGATTCTATCCGGACCAACATACATACATTGCAAGTTAATACGAAGCTTGTAAAAATGGAGCTTTGCGTTGTGTCCCGAAAAGTAAATCCCATTTACAATGTGGCCCTAATTCACTATTTTATATTATTAAATTATTAATATATACTATGACTACGACTCGTTACCGACTGTTTTAATTTATATTCTTTTAAATTATTTGAGTCGTGGTGGCCGCTGCCGCTTGCCGATGCAAGTTCCAATCCCAGCGGGGCCTGTACCAATGAGTTTTTCTAAAAAAAATATGTACGTATAAGTGATTTCACACCACGAGCTTTACGGTGAAGGAAAACATCGTGAGGAAACCTGCATATTTCTGAGAAGTATATTCAATGACGTATGTAAAGTGTCTGAGACGGCGATGGACTCACCATCTGTCACGTTGGCACTTAACCGTCTTCGGTGAAAAGTGGGTGTTGTTATTACAACACCTCTGCCCACCCCTTCGGGGAATACAGGCGTGAGCGTATGTATGTTAAATTATTTGAATTTATTCAGTTTGGGCCCTGGTGAGGCACTTATGAATCGAAAATTTACCAACTGTTCGAGAACTAGCCTTCTGAGAAGAACCGGCAAGAAGCTCAGCCAGACATCATGTACATTCCATCAATACAGTATAAAAGATATTAAGTATTGGTACACCAAATTGGATGCAAGTAGGTGCATCATTTCAAAATCTTATTAAGAACTAGCTGTGCCGTGTGATTTCTCCGCGTAGATTTAATTTTCTTTCCGCGGAACCATAAATGTTTTTTTTTAAATATAAGTAGCCTAAGTTACTCCGGATGCCTATGTCATAGTAGCTTTATGCATGCAAAGTCTCAGCCCGATCGGTTTAAAATTGACAAAATATCATACAAACTTTCATCCCCTTTTTTATCCCCTTGGGGTTAGATTTAATCAAAATCCATCTCTTAGCAGATCCCTACGTCATAACTTCAAATTTCAATCAAAATAGTCAAATTTCAGCTCGATCCGTCCAGTGGTTTGGGCTTTGCGTTGATAGATCACTATGTCAGTCAGTCAGTCAGTCACCTTTGAGTTATATATATTTAGATATCCTTTTGTAAGAATAAATTTGTTAGGCGTAGGCGCATAGATTGTCTGTTATCCCCAATTTGGATGGCAACATTAAAACGGTGAATAAACCAGTTATTTCCCAAATATCCCGAGCATAACTCCCGGTTCGGCGCAAATGGTGTGCCGACGCGGCCAGCAACACCGCAATTACTGTGTATTCCGATATCTCACGCCGAATAAAGCTTTACTATCGCTGATATTATCCCGCTAAACCTGCTTATTTACTATTTATTTGTATAGAAAGAAATAATAATTGGTAATATTGGATACGAAGAAACCGGATTTAATTAAACGAGGGAATTGCATAATTAGATACATGACAGATGTCACAAAATAGACCACTACAAATAGCTCGCACCCTCCACTATTATCATTCTATGTATTTTGCATACTGGCGTTGTTTGCATATTACGAATATATTTTATAATCTATATTAAAACATAAATAAAATTGAAGTGTCTGTCTGAAATTCCAAAATTACACCTTCTTTTCTTTTTTCCTACGATTTTGCATATGAGAGTATACACGGTAGGTACATGCATAGAAAAAAAATTGTGGGTAAAAGACTGTGGGTACCTTGCAACTCTCACCTTACGTGTTCAAAGTACTTGTATGTAATATTGTAATACAATAAACGTTATACAAGTCGACACCAGTCTCTTCATTTCACACCTTGGACGAGCATATCTTTATTATTTTCAAACAGAAGACAGCAGAGAACAAAACTGCGGGAGACGAAAACTATCAACCAGTAAATGAGACAGACATTGGAACACTTAATCAGAGTTCACGGTAAAGTTACAACATTACTGAGTCAATGTGACAAACGTAACTACCAAACTTTGCTTTATGCACCTCACTGTTTGAGCTTAAATTGTATAAATGTACTTTGTTCCTGTGAATACAGAATTACAGACATGACGTGTTCACAATGACCAAATGTGGAGGATTTGTAGCTCAGTGCTATGACTGCCTTTGGAGATAGCGGTTGACGGTACATTTCACAAATATATTAGTTTTATTAAATCCCGACGACTGCGGAAGACGAGGTCCTCGGTTCAATCCCCAGGGACTGAAGGCAAAGTAACATTATCCTCACGCTTCTCTAGTAGACACGATACAAAATGTACGGGAATGTCACGTGACAGATTTATGTTATTTCCAAAAGTTTTTATCATTTGCATTAGCGCAAGCGAGAGGGTATGTAACATATATATAGTTCTACAGGTCGGGCAAAGTTTTATAGAATTATTCCATATGCAATTTCCAAATAATAAGGGTCTGGGTTTAAATGTAAGTATTGTAAAGTGGGTTTACTAATGAGTACCAACAACTCTGCTTATCCCTTCGGGAAATACACTTGTGTGCATTAATGTGTCATAAAATAACCAACAACTTAATCCATACAATTGTTGCAAATAGCTGAAAATTTTAATAGGGTATACAGAGCGTGTTATTTGGAAGGACCATAAATCATAATGGTGGACAATGACTAAGGTCAACGGGCCGCTAGGATACAAGGGGTCTAACCAGCGAGACGATGACAGCTGTATTATCTCGAAACCTGTTAATTTATTGTTCCAAAATGTCTGCTGTCCAAAACGCATATGTTGTTGGAACCATTTCCAAACGAAAGGTTATGATTTTTAACCGATTCCAAAAAGGTTATCAATCCGATTGTACTATTGATATTATGTCGAAATTTTTTTACAAATTTTCCTAAAGTGATGGGCTACAAGGAGCACCAAAGAGCACTGTCGCTGAATCTCAGACGTGCTATTTTTCTCCTCATAGGTGCGTTTGCACAGGCGCCGTCATGAGTTATTAGCGCTCAGATGAAATGATGTTCATGTATTCTGTTAGCGCTCGCTCCATACACGAAATATTTCTTTTACCAAGGTCATAACTTGTGACGGCATCTTAGGTCCCAAACTTTTCATATCCTTCCCTGGATTCGAAAATATTCTCATTTCCAATATAGAAGAGGGCCCATTATTTCGTATGGAGTTTTAGGATAATAAATAATGTTTTCGAGCTCTTCACTGAGTAGTTCCAATCTCTGAGATATTTTTTCGGGAAAAAGTCGGAGGCAGGAAGGTACCCTATTAGATAGGTGTTCAAATAAAACGCGCCATTGAGGTAGAATGAGACGGTTCTTGAGGATTCACCGAGGGAGTGATAAAGTTAGCGGACGCTGGGGATACAATTTACGAGAGTTAATATTTTCGACGACGCGCATCGACTTGGACATTAATTTTGTTCTTCCAGGATCTCTCATTTCGGTAGGCTGAAAAGGGATGCAGAACGAATGTTTCATAAATCTATCTCTGTCTCATTGAACGCTAAATCGCAGTAATAGTCGCTCGGCCCCTCGGTCCCCGTACAATCGTTGCTTCACTCCCAAGATTAATTTTATTACAATGTTCTCTGATTTAGCTCCCAAGTGGCAATTACCCCGCTTTATCTTGGTTTTAATTATACCTATGCATTCCCGGCTTTAAGTAAACATCCTTTATACTTATGATGATTTTACTCGTATATCATTTGCTGGTTCTTCTCGGAAGGCTAGTTTCCGAACCGATGGTAAATTATCGACATTCATAAGTTCCTTACCAGGGCCCAAGCTGAATAAGGACTTCGCATCGCAGGGCCTGTGTTAGCCAATCAAGTTGCAACATCGTCAACCACGACCACTCTGCCAAGAGTGACCAACTAAGAAGTAGGATATACCTATAGCAAATATTCAAATCCCAGCGGTCTGCACTTATAAATAGAGTGATTCTAATAGTACATTATGATATAAATGTGGTATATATGTTGAAAATTACAGCCGAGGCGATATGGCTCTAATTATTGAATTAATAAATGAAACAAATAAATGGCTAGACCACGCCGTAGGTAAAAAAGCAGAGGCTGTAATTATCTAAGCGCACGTATGTCACATGACGTTCTATAACATATTTGCGAGAGAATAAATATATTTTTACTTCATCACAAATTATCAATGCGCATTAGTGTTTTTAAGCCAAAAGTATTACTAATAAAGTAAATTAATATTTAACTCCCAAAGTAAATTTTATTCATACAATTTTAACACTCTCCTGACATAAAAACTATTTGCTAAGATTAAAAAAAGTACCGTTCGTTTTAGTCGGAGCATCTTGATATACCGTGCGTTACAATAACGCACAAGTACGTAATGAGATACAATACGATATTAAAAATGGGCGAAATAAGAGACCCTTTACGAGCAAATGTGTTAAAAATACTTTACAGTCATAACATTACGATCACAATTAATTAACTTTGGTGAAAACTAGGTGTATGTTATAACATCTCTACCCCTTCGGGGATCCTTCTGGGCTGCCGTGAGCATATTTTTTTTATGTCTCCTGATGTTGTTGACCTAGTGGTATATTATGCAGTCCTGTGAAAGTTGTTTAAATTAAAAGTAACCCTACAATATTAGTTCCCTTAAAAGCAGAAAAATAAAAAAGATTAAAGATAACACCGTAGAGCCATCTCTATACTTATTTAAATTATAAAGTGCCGAGAGCAGTTACATTCGTTCTCAGAATTAGTCCGTTACTAAATGGAATTATTTATGAACACTTACTTTATGGAATCAACCCGAGCTACTTTAATATTTCATTTCATTTCAGTTGTGAAGAGTCAGCTGAGAATATATTTACTTTCACTCGAATGTGTATGTGTGTCTTAGCAAACTTTACATACTGGTGATCTTCACCACCACGTACCAAAGCGTCGAGAAGTGATGGATATAGTGAGAAGACTAGATTATGTCCTGTATAACCATTTGAATGAAATTGAATAATAGTACAGGGGGACTACCACCATAGGTTTAAGCAGAGTGTATTAAGCTTTCTTTCTGGGCTTTGGTACATTTTGGTACTGTAAATTCTAATTTCGAATCTTAGAAATTAATACGTGCTGCTTAAACGATCATAGTTGGCCCCAGTTATGTTGTTCATAAAACACAAATGAACAAAGTGTTTGTTTATATCGGGTACGTTATTTATTGCAAAACACATTTTCTCTGTCACTAATTCAACGTTGGATTACAAGCGACTACATTAACCGCTCATCATAAGGGAACTATATACAACATCGATGCTTAAATATATAATTTCTCATAGTATAATATATTTTCACCGGGTTCAAGCTAAATCTATCTACCTACAGCATATTTTTGCATAATTCTATTTGTGAAAAATTTTTTTCTCTCATATGAATATTGTCTGCATGTTCAACCACTACACCATATTAAATTACTGAACCGCAAATACTTTAGTGTCCAAACCAGCCCACGCATCGGCTAATAGTATCCGCACATAATATTACATTACCTTGCCTTCGGTAATCGGCCAGCTAATTAGTGATTTCGCCTTGATTACCAAACATTAATCAAATTTTGGGTCAATTCAAACAACTTCCTGACTTAATATGTTTATGTTTGTAATGCTAATCACCTGCTTTAGGGGTCTACCACCATCAGTTTAAGCAGAGCGTTTCCCTGGTCCCTTAAAATTAAACGTCAAAGCTAAGAAGTTAATACGCGCTGCTTAAACGATCATAGTTGGCCCCCTGTAGGCTCCAAAATTGGATACGTTGACAACGAGTTTTACCTGTATTTAAATTCGTTTAACAGAGTACCGCAGTTATTCATTCGTTTTCAAAACTTTGTTGAAAATTATTCTTGAACAGGTGACAGACTCTAACAGAGCAATGAGTGATTTATTGAGGACAACGCAAAAATATGAATATTATTGTATTTTTATAGTGTTTAAAACCACCTAATTGTTGAAACAAATTATTATTGTCACTGAAATGTTGGTGAAAACACTTTAGATTTTAACCATCATTTGATAACATAAATTACCTTCCAGACCCTTATATTGTCGAAGACAAATCCCCAAGGGCAAGTCAGCTTGAAAATTTGTTTGATATTATATCGTGAGCGACACATGTAATCACTTTACCGCTTGTGTGGAGGAGAATAATATTTGCGCAGAAACTCAGCGGAATTGGGCACAACTTCGTTTCTGACGAGTTAAGGCTAACTTCAGGACACGTGAGGAAGACAAACATCCCCCTATATATCCCAGCGTTTATTAACTTGCCTGCTAAGTTGCTTGCATTAACATACTATATTGCTTAACTAGCCCACCTGCCCGGCTTCTCGCAGCAACTAATCTTGCTATTCTTGTTAATAATATTAATTAAATGACATGCATACTGAAAAATACGAACACGAGGCGGTTATGTCATTGATTTGATATGTAACTTTAAGACGTATCAGTTGAGTTTGGATTCTCCAGCCCATAGATGGCGCAAAGCGGTCCCAAAACCGCTAAAATTGTAGTTTAGTATCAGAGCAACTGCACGGTTTGCAGAGATTAGTATTTTACCTAACATTTTCGAAGAAATTAGAATTGAACAACTATTTAAAAAGATATTCATTAAGCGTCCACTAGTTTGCGAGTTCTACTACTACATCGGTACATCAAAACGTCGCCATATCGTAATACCAACTTACAGGTCATTAAAGCTGAACGCACGCACTTCCAAACACAAACAGCTTGTTCGATGTAAAGTTATCCCGGTATGATGTCGGGACATTAGCGGCGGCGGAAAATTCGTAATACGTTGGAAATGGTCTCGCGGGACTGATTCAATCTTCGCACAAGGATATATGGGCCTGGATGCTCCCCGCGCGCGGTGATTTATTATATTATAATAGTTAGCATTGTAGCAGCGTTTCTCCACTCGCTACATAGATGGCGCTACACGCTAACAAATGCAAAGTTTAATTACAAATACACGAGAAGCTAGATCTCGCAATAAGATTTTTCATTCGCATTGCAGTATATTTACAAGTTTTCTGTTTTCGCCTGGCTGGAAGATCTTCAATTTGCTGAGCATGAACATGATCACTCGCTCTCCCCACAGAGGTGACCCCGTTGAACCTGAACCTCGCCAGCCTTCACATAAATATCCTCACAAACATCAGCACTGCAGTCCCACAGTCTCCACCGATCGAGTCTATACGTGCCGCGATGGAGGATTCATTACTAAAATGACTTCAATAAAAATGTTAATTTTTTAGCCCGTTTAAGAACTGCTGCATATTTTAGCTCGTTACTCAATATTAATATTACTATATTCGTCACTCAACGGAGTAACGAATATTAATATAATCTTCTTTGTTGAATACACCGCGGAAGACCCGATGCTTCCTAACCATAGTTATTATCATGTTGTTATTTCTCGAGCCAAACTGTATAAGTTATCCAACATTACATAAGAAATATGACACTATTCAAAATGTTGCCTATTTCAGTTTCAAGCTGTACCACATCATCATCTTCTGACCTGATTCCATACATTCAATCATGTGGCTGAACACCATTTACAGGGAATTATCGGTAATCCGAGTTTAGCCAGTTGTCAAACTACATTCATACATACATATGCTCACGCCTGTATTCCCCGAAGGGGTAGGCAAAGGTGTTGTAATCACAACACCCACTTTTCACCGAATTTGATTAAGTGCCAACGTGACAGATGGTGAGTCTATCGCCGTCTCAGGTACTATACATACGTCTTTGAATTACTTCTCAGAAATATGCAGGCTTCCTCACGATGTTTTCCTTCACCGAAAAGCACGTGGTGTGAAATCACTGTACATAAGTTTTTTTAGAAAAACTCATTGGTACAGGCCCCGCTGGGATTCGAACTTGCGTCGCTTGCGTAGCAGGCGACTGCTCAAACCCCGAGGCCACCACGGCTTCTTTTGTTGTCAAACTTTCTCTACAAATATGTGTATGAAAAACAAATATGTTAATAAACGTGCGTCGTGCACATTCAAAGTTGTGGCAGCAGAGTTAACTTGATTGGTACTTTTGGGACCCTCATTAACAAAATCACACTACATTTTATTGCAATAAAGCAGTCAAACAAACTAGCACAGTCGGTATATATAGAAGCAGTACGGATTCTAGTCAAAAAGTTCAAAGTGACACACGCCTACATCTACTTGATTATAATTTTATAGTTTTAATATAGTATTATGTATTCTGTGCATACAATAAGTAAGTATGTAGGTATTTTATATTTAGTATATTATTAATTCGTATAAGTATTTTTATTTTTTAATGTAAAGAGATTCTTATGATTATTTTTTCAAGTTAACACCTGCTATATCTGCGTCACCCACTGGTTGACTGGTAGAGAATCCCTATGCCATTAAGTCCGCCTGTGTATTTATTGTAATGCAGGAAGTTTTTAAATAAATAAATAAATAATAATCGACCCCAAGTTATATCATGGGTGTCAAGGTGCGATTTTATTCTTATTTAAATCGACAACTCTAGATCTATATTACTTTGACAGAGAATCAAAGAGTTGATTTAAAAACTTTTGTGACAACCCTCGCGCCCTAATCGCGCCAGCAAAAACGGTCTTATTTTATATATTGTACTCCATACTGCTTAGTAAGCCTATAAATATACTATGCAAATAGTTGCCACCGGAGCTTTCGTTACACATGCGCACTTTATACAGATAGCGTACTTTAATATTGAAGTGGATAATCTCTTCCATGCGCCGTATCGCCGTGTCGTAATCTCGCGCCGCCCGCAGCGATGATTACCTCGCCCTCGATCGGAGTGACATTTTAAACCCCTCATGACAAATATTGCCCGCCCTTAATGTTTGTCTATCGACGTGTTCCCTTCATATTCACGCTGTTGTTTCATAAAAGTTAAACTGAACGGAACTTTATCATAATGGAAACCCATTCATGTTTCACCTCCTTTATTGGTTTTAGATTTTAATGACAAATTATTAATAGCCACTTTTAATAAACTGGTGAAATCATTTTTGAAATCGATCCAGTACTTTTTGAGCCAATTTGTTACAACCATACTTACATACAAATATTTTCTCTTTATAATATTAGTATGTTAACAGATTAATATTTATATAGTAGGTATATTGGTAATGACTTCAATGTTATGTAAATTTTATTCAGTCCGAAAGCAACGTTTGTAAAGGACACAAAACGACTCGATAGTAGATACATATCACAGACATTGTATCGATACACAAAGTATGAATCGATTGCTAAAGCAGGGTGTTATTTAGGAATGAGCAAAGTTAGCGGAGAGGAATGAGCGGATTGGTGCGCGCGCCGCCAACAAAGCGGTCCCTCCGAGTGTCCATCGAGGAGAGTGCTCTCTGAGGGTTAGTGTACACAAGGGCTGTTGTTGCAAGCGTACCTGCTGCTACACACAACTCACGAAATCCATGTGTTTCAATGACTGAGCGCTTCCAAGTTAACTCACCCGAAAACATTGTTCTCGCATACGCCAGAAGTCAAACGGTGGAATCCTCCGTACTTCAGGTGGATCATAAATGCAAAAACAATCTTATGTGCAGTGATTTCACACCTCGTGCTTTACGGTGAAGGAAAACGTCGTGAGGAAACCTGCATATGTCTGAGAAGTAATTCAAAGACGTATGTATAGTGCCTGAGACGGCGATGGATTCACACTCTGTCACGTTGGCACTTGATCATATTCGGTGAAATATAGGTGTTGTTACAACACCTCTGCTTACCCCTTCGGGGACCCATCTGGGATGGCTTGAGCATATTTTTTTTTACAAAAACAATCCTACAATTTATGAGATTTGAAGGACGTAAACATATTGATGACTAAAAAACAATATCATCGCAGTTATGAAACTACTTAGAATTGCGTTTGAACACGTAACGCTGCCATGTGTGTTTTCATCTAATGTGCCTCTTTCGTACAATCCGTACTTAGGTCACGTGCGTTCGTGGAAAGTATAGAAAATCCTTTATATCCATCTCTCTGAGATATAGCTCGGTAATGTAATGTTATACTCGTACATGAGCATTTTTATTTCGCACGCAGCGCTGGTTGGAACCTTTTATAATGAACGTCGTGGTTCGTTAGAGACGTTATAATTTTGTCTGTGAACAAGATTTGGTGTAAGCCTTGCATATTTCTTGACTACACTAGTATGTGAGCCGTGGTGGCCTCGGGGTTTGAGCAGTCGCCTGCTACGCAAGCGACGCAAGTTCGAATCACAACGGGACCTGCACCAATGAGTTTTTCTAAAAAACTTATATACAGTGATTTCACACCACGTGCTTTTCGGTGAAGGAAAACATCGTGAGGAAACCTGCATATTTTCTGAGAAGTCATTCAAAGACGTATGTATAGTGCCTGAGACGGCGATAGAATCACCATCTGTCACGTTAGCACTTAATCAAATTCGGTGAATAGTGAGTGTTGTGATAACAACACCTCTGCCTACCCCTTCGGGGAATACAGGCGTGAGCATATGTATGTATGTATGTACACTAGTAACTAGAACGCTCTAAGAATGAAATTTCTCATAATTATTATATTAAAGGAAAATCTTTGTAAGGACGCTTTATGTGTAATTACTTTGGCAGTAAAACGTGTGTGTGTGTGTTGACGTTCTATTACTCGTAATCGATCTAACGAATAACCTGGGGTCTACTCTCTTTCTCCGAAAACTTTGCAAACGAACGAAATTGAAACGTTTCAGTATCGTTTTGCTTTTATCGAACTCAAATTTTCGTACGTATAATAATTTAACTAAAGCCGGCTTAGAATATATAAAAGTCAAATCATTTTCTAGCGGACCACGTTCGGACGTAATTTTAGAACGAATAAGAAACGTGGTAGGATATTTGCGAACTTTCGGCCTAAGCTTCGTTTTTCTGAGAAAACGAGTAGGGGACCCCAGAGCGCTCGCAATACCTCGAAGCGGCGAATTCATCAAATTGAGATCTCTATGTCTGGCATTCAGTCAAAAGTAACATCCACAAAAAAACGAAATAATCAACTGACGCAATACACAAGAGTGTTGGTTAAGTTTATATTTGTGTTCTGTTAGTAGAAACTTTAGCATTAACTCTTTTCTTTGGTATAAAACGTTGTTATAATTAATTAAACATGCTGTACATATGACACATTGCATATTGTCTTCATTTAAATGCAAAGTGGGCTGTTGCCAACAATTTAAATAGGTCACTAATGTTTTACATTACGATAGGATAGCTATAATGGCATTTTTATTAAAGTGCATTGCTTGCTAAAGCGCGGAATACCTTAATTTTTAAACAAATTAATAGGTTAAATTCACCGACAAAACAACTCAATTAACATGGAAAGTGATTTAATATTCAAAACCTTAAGGCCATAATTATAAGGCTTTTTATAATGTAACGATTCCGCCCGCCGCGGTACGCTAATTAGCACCACACGTTATTAATTACACCGAAATTACTGGAGCACTATAAACTTAACTATTTTCTGGAATATACATCGGTTATTAATTTCTGTGACGCTGTTTGAAGTTTGAGTAGACGTAGAGGTATTTTTGTATGAAACATTACACTATCGCATATTATTACAAGGTTACTCTATACTAATATTACTGAGTGGAAAAATTGTATGTATGTTTGTATTGAATAGGCTCCGAAACTACTGGACCGTTTAGAAAAATTCTTTCAGCAATGGACATCTACATTATCAGCGAGTAACATAGGCTATATTTTATCCCCGTACTCCCATGGGAACGAGAACTACGCGGGCGAAACCGCGTGACGTCCTCTAGTTTTGCGTAAAAGTAAAATTCAAAGTCTATTAGTATGTTAAATGTCTGAGATGGCGATAGACTCGCCATCTGTTGGCACTTAATCATGTTCGGTGAAAAGTGCGTGTTGATATTACAACACCTCTGCCTACCCCTTCCATACATACACACGTGAGTATAGTAGGTATGTATGTTTTAAAGTCCTCACTTACGGACTGTTATATTAACGCACGACCACAACATTTGGGTTTTCAAGGTAAGGATAATCTCACTGCAACGACACAAGATAGTTGAATATTGATAATTGAAGTGGCACTTTCTAAACCTTTACGTGGGGTTTAGTAAAAACCTTGTTTATACCGTGATATTAATCCTACTTAGGAAGACCGTATCTATAGGTGAAGAAAGTAATTTACGAATAGAATCCTTAAATGTTAAGGCGACAAAGGTGTGTGGAATACTAGATGGATGGACGATATATTTGATTAAAATACAAATGTTAATTTAATAAGCGCCGTGGTGGCCTTGGGGTTAGTGCAGTCGCCTGCTACACTAGTGACGCAAGTTCGAATCCCAGCGGGGCCAATGAGTTTTTCTAAAAACTTATGTACAGTGATTTCACACCACGTGCTTTACGGTGAAGGGAAACATCATGAGGAAACCTGCATATGTCTGAGAAGTAATTCAAAGACGTATAGTGCCTGAGACGGCGATGGACTCACCCTCTGTCACGTTGACACTTGATAATATTCGGGGAAATGTAGGTGTTGTTGTTACAACATCTCTGCTTACCCCTTCGGGGACCCTTCTGGGATGGCGTGAGTATATAAATATATATAATTAATAAATTGAAAATGGAAACGATGGAGGGATAAAAAATACCAATTTATATTTTCATTTTTTCATTCATAATGTTGACCCCTAACGTCCTCTACAATCACAAACAACCAGGTTTGTGTGTATTCAAGCATCGTCGTTAAAATTTACACATTCCCTAAATTATACAAAAATAATAAAAGCGTACTTTTACATTTCCCTTACCAAGTGCCTGCTGTACACGTAACCACGTTAAAAAGAAACAATGCAGAAGGACGGCTATTATTACATTGGTCGAGAACTCGTGAATCGTTCCCTGAATAATGTCAAACTAAATGAAATGCATTTTTTCCACCGTTTTATAAAATATAACTCTACCCACAATGTATGAGTAATTTTAGTTTTTTGTGATCGCTAGAAGCGCTGTACTCTCTTCGTGTGTTGCGCAATAATACTATTGAGTAGAAATTTCATTTATTTCTCAAACTTGTCAATGAGTGCGTGCATTTGCTTTTGCTGGTGTGGAAGCCGACCATCAGAAAGATAATATTTAGTGGGCACGCGTTCCATATCGTCTGCGGAGCGTGATGCATAATAATTACGTTTTTTAACAGCCCCTCTCAATTCCACGCGTGTTTTTTCAAATGTGAACGCGTATAGCTCGAACTCTAATATATTATGTGGCAATGTATTCTCGTCCCTTTTAGCAGTCAGAAAAATCAGCGCTGAAGAAAAGTTTGGAGGTTTTTGTTGCTCAAGTTTTTAACCGACTTCAAAAAAGGAGGAGGTTTCTCTACTCTACCGTATATATACTTGTGTATCTATAACGAATTACTGGAAAGGCTTCGTAGATATTTCATTACATTAGTAATCAATTTACTAATGTAATGAAATGTAGCCGAGTTTCCGGCTGGTTCTTCTCAGAGGGCTAGTTTCCGGACCGGTGGTTTGAAACTAATTTGCTTGAAACACACGTGCCTAGTCGTTACTACTTGCGGTATTTTTGGTGATATTTTATAACCACTCAGTATTAGTTAGCTTTGTACTCCTGTTACGTATGACCTACCCTTAAAGTTATAGAGTCTGGTGCAGTATTTCGTTCAATGGTCGTTGTTACAATAACACTTTGTGAACGACATTGATAAATCCATCATTCACGGCTCTTGCACACGACATGAAGATATTCTCAACAATTACATCTACGACGGATGCTCTGGGCTTTAAGCTGACTTGCAACGCCTTAAGCACAATTGTGAGCTCAATCAGTTGGATCTCAGCGCAATCAAATGTAGTGTTGTCAATCTTTAACGTGAGCGTATTGACAAATAATATGATTTCAAACTTAGGGGTTCTAGAGGCCGATGATGGTTGGCCCCCTGATCTTACTCTTCTATTGACTGTAATTAAGCAGGGTCAAGAAAAAACGTTCACTGCTCTAATTGTGTGTTATCATATTCATGGTCACCTCACCCTAAGTTAATGTTCATAATAAGTTTTCGCTTACACATAAATTGCATAGGAAATTACAAGTTAATGCTAGTACATATATACATGGGGGTAGGCAGATCTTCTCCTAAATTTTGTGTTTCGTAAATTTCTCTGAAAAAAGTCGTAATCAATTGCCGTCACTCAACTCTTTGACTAACATAATAAAGATGATATATTAAAATCCATTACATATACGATGCCAACGTGACAAAGTATCCGTAACGCGTGCGATTCCGCAGCCAATTCATAAATTCACTCGTAAAGAGCGTGTAAATGTGAATTTACTGGCATGGGAAGCAATATATAACTCGAAGATTTGGATAACTCGTTTATTGCACCATTGTTATGACTGATCCCCGGTCAATCAACATGGGTCTCCAGTTTTGAATGGAATGATTCAGAGACTATATTATAAATGCACATATAATATTATTTATCTTATAAAGAGGAAAGATTTAATTGTTTTTTGTTTGTTTGTATTGAAGATGGATCATAAAACAAAAGAGTAACCAAGAGTGGATCATACGAGGGGATTAGACCGGAATAACTCTCCGAAAATACTTGACAGATTCTTTCACCAATGGATGGCTACATCATCAGCGTAAATAGGCTATATTTTATCCCCGTACTCCCGCGAGAACGGGAACTACGCGGGTGAAACCGCGTGACGTACGCTAGTCTACGATAAAATGTCTCAAACACCAGCTGTCGCCGGAGGTATTTACCAACCAGTAAGGCTGACAGCGCATTTGCAAGCCCTACTTGCAGGTGTTGCAGATATACATGGATGGCGGTTATCACTTTCCATCAGGGTAGTAAACTTCGCGCCCATTAGCCCCCTTCTTAGATAATAAGAAGATATTTCACTCTACACGACTTTTATAATAACACATCACAGGCGATAAGGTGGATAATATTTATGAATGCAACAATTACTTGAAAAAATCCCTTTTGTTAAAATTTTTGAGTCAAAGGCAGGCAAAATTCTCATTTATTCAACTAGTTCAATAATTGTCTCTCTAACTCCAATGTAACTCGGTCCACCGCTTGTATTTGCACCTAGGACGCGGAGACTCCTAAGTTAGTAATCAAATCTGAAGCTTGAGCGAGCACTCAAGTCTGGAAGCAATCCAGTTTGGTGTTATTATTTACCGCGGAAAGCCAGAGTCCAGTCGCCCTGATGAATATTCAACGACCGACTTCGGGATTGGCCGAGTACGACTCCAGACTCCCGATAGCGATACCAGAGGCACAACAATAATGCAAACAGATGGTCGACACGTTGGGCCACCGTCGACAGAAACCAGTGCTCCAAATAATATAGTTTTGAGTTTTAGCGTGTGGCTGGAGTTGAGTTGATAGTTTTTCGGAGCCGGGTGATTGAATTCGAAAGATGGCGACATTTTGAGCCAAAGTAGTGCGCAAACAATTGTGTCAACGTTGAAACCTGTCTAAACCTACACTTGGGATTATGTTTGTTGAGACTTAATACCATCAACATTAACAGCGCATGATATATCATTCTTGTGTTGCCTATTAGGGCGCCCAATCAAATTATTTTGCTGAAGGAAGGAACACGATCAAGGAGAAAGATGTCACTTTGACTTTTACATATGGATGATTTTTTTTATTTTTATTTTAAATAACAATGAGTTTATTTTATTTATGGAAGTGTTACATAACTAAAAACCTTACAAATATAATCTAATAACTAAAAACCTTAAAAAATATAATCTTATAACTAAAATATATTATTAAAAAGAGTCCCTGTAGGCAAGGTTCCGAAGACACTGGATGAATTACATTATAATATCCCATAAAGTTATAACTGGAATCAGCGCAATATATTCTGAGATTATAGTATATTGGATCGAGGATGCGCCCCTTTATAAGTATCGCTCATTTTGGGAAGTCAACCTTCTGTACGATTTTTCTTTGTCCATTCTTCGTGCTTTCACTGCTAACATTACTGTGTTTATTGTTGTGATCACTCTCTTGTCCTTTTAATCAAAAGTTAGATTGTTTGTTGGTAAGTTTGAAACAGCTGTGGAACTTCAGTTCCAATTGCCTAGATCAAATTGATCGAACTTCAAAACAGCCAGCTCTAAAGAATATGGACACACTTGGAGGATATTATAAAGACATTTTATTTCATAAAATAATGGCAAACAAGTGTAAAGGTCATTCGCATATACAGGGTATTGGAGAAGAAGGAACAGTTTTCGTCTAGAAGTTGTAGGGCTTTATGAATATATCACTATGTTGAAGTCTTAAAATAGCTAGCTCCAACGATAACGTAGTTATAGGCTATGGTTGCTAAGGGCAGAAGAGCTCGCGGCCTTAAGAGATTGAATGAACACGTGGCCGCGTTTGCCTACATTACGCACATGGTAATTCAACTTGTTAAAATAAGGAGAAGTTAATTCATTTTACTACCTTATATTATACATTTAGCGAAAAGTTATTTTTGTAAACAGGCACAGGAATTGTAAACAAACACTTCAATTTTATAAATCTGTATGAATGTATGGTATATGTATATATATACATGTATAGATAAATCCTATGGTATACAATCCTGCCCTCACGGCACAGGCCTGGCCTAGTGTGAGGACCACAGATCTTACCTTATTATGTTAACGATATCTGTGCCAATACATCTTGAAAGCCATATTGTTAACTTGAGAACCTCAATAAATGATAATTATATATTACACATAGCGCACAGTAGTATCTGCCTACCCCCATGGGCAGGCGTGAGCAAAGTATTTATGTTAATATTGTTCTGTCCCTTTGTATTTCCTTACGCCTGCCCTTCTTATTTGTATTCTTTGCAAAGAACTAATATTTAAGGCATTCTAATGATAATTGCTTGTTTTTTGTGCATAAAGTTTTTAAATAAAACAATATTTGCATTCAAAGCCTAATTTTACACGCATATTATATGTGGAGTTATGTGGAGTTCGACCCCAATAACATGAAAGCAAACATGAACTATGCCACAGTGGTAGTAATATAGTAATAATATAGTCGTGTTCCTGTTTGTGTAACTAATTATATTTAGAAGTTAGCTAATGAGCTACACGCTACCGCGCAATACACAGTGCGGTCCCACAATTAGTAGGTTGCCTGCAGAATAGTGTATCGTACACTCTTGTATTAATGTCTAATTTTAATTAACTAGGTTGTTCAGGGATTATTTTGTGGAATCTATGCCACGAGTGGCCAAAAAGATCCTAAGGGTCGACGTGCTTCCGGACCAACCCTAACCCGCCAATGCATGACAAACCCTCGCTCCGAAGAGTCCCTTATACATAGTGGTACTAGTAGGCAGAGTGTTTTTCACCGAAGATAATTAGATACCAACGTGACAGGCGAGTAATCCATGGGTGTTTCAGGCACTCAACAAAAGTACGTCTTTAAATTACTATATATCATCATTTTCCTGGCCTTATGCCATATATTGTTGGGGTTGCCATCTGATCTTCGCTGCCCCCTTTTACGACTGACCTCTAACAATTGCCAAAGATGTTAAATTGGCAACCGGGACCGACGGCTTAACGTGCTCTCCGAGGCTTTGAAGGAGCTCGGGCGGTTTGCCATCCAACTAATGGCTTGGGATAGGGTTGCTTAACTTCGCTGATCGAATGATATACGCAATAGCAACTGAGCCACGAGCTCCTCTTACACATTAAATGTTCATTCTACTTTTCAAATGAATATCCATATTTACCAAACACGTTTCATTAATTTTTCTTTAATGAGACCTGATTTACAATCTGAATAGCTTTATTATACCCTAAAGTTAGGCAAATGGCGACATTGCCGCGTCTAAAAAGCTAAACAATAACATTACCAAAGCACCTATCAGACATCGTTCAAACGACCCCATTTACGACCGCACTTTGTCTCCGTGGAAGTAAACAGTTTTTGTTGCACTAAGAAATGGGGCAATTTTCAAATTAAACGATCCCGTCTTATAACGTCGGTTACAGCCAACGGCCGGTTTAATCCTCGGCGAACAATCGTTAACGGACGTCATTGATGGCTTATCAACGAATTTGAGAGATTTTGAGGGCGTTTGCCTACTGGGGTAAATTGAATTTGGAATAATGGCGTTGTGACTAATTAAATGTGACTATTAGCCACTCGAGCGCGAGAGGGGTTAACTCTAGTCGAAATCAATTTGGCTCAATGTCGATCAACATAATTTTAATAAACAATTGAGTTTATTTACTGAATAAATTGATCTAAAATCGCGACATGAAAATATTATTGTACTTACACAGACATTTATAGAGTGAATGTACAAAGTACTTATCGGTAGAGGGCCCCCAATACAGAACTGTCAAGACCAAATTCGGAGAACTCATATCCAAAGAAAGGGTGTTAAGATATGCACGAATATGGTGGAAGCGGAAGAACTATGTAATGATCGTAGCATACCTAATGGCGAACAGTGTGAACATGCAAGTTTTGACACGTTCAAACGTCGACGAACTTTGCGTTATAGCGTGGCTGAAAATGTGTAGATACTTTTTTTCGAAGTCGAGTTGTGGTTGATATCTAAAGATGGTAGATCAACTCTTTTCGAGCCAAACCCATTACGCAACGTCGACAGCTTTTAAACATGTATGAATCCATACTTGTGCTGCAGACTCTGCCTACCCTACTTGGGATGTAAGCATTTGTTAGTCTTCCACAGAGTTAAATGGTTCGCTGTATTTCTTGTTGGTTTTTCTGAGAAGGACAGTTTCCGAACCGCTAGTAATGTCTCGGCGATCATAAGAGCCTCGGTTCTAAATTGAATAATTCATTTTCATTCTATATTTTGGTAGCTTATACCCGCGACATTGTGAACTCTGTGTCTGTCCTCAGGGTCAAAGCAATCGTTATTCCAAATTACTCTAAAATAGGTTAAGCGGTTTGGCTTTGAATAGTTAGTAGACAATCTGATAGAGACACATTAGGACTTTTCTCCCCGCGGTTTTACCCGCGTAAAGTTAATTTCATGGGTGACCCGCGGAACCCTAATGTATTTTTTAAAATAAAAGTAGTTTAAGTTACTCCTTGTAACATTAGCTATCTGATAGTGAAAGTCTCGTTAAAATGGGTCCAGAACAATGATTTTTTTTTTGAGAAGACCACAATTTAGCACCAAGAATTTGGGACTTATTTTAGCGGGTCATTATGTAATATCGGGTATATAATCGTTTCGAAGATCAGCCGAAACAAACAGACAGACAAACGGAGATTTTTTTTAAATTTGGTTTTTGATGCCCCTACCGTATATACTTCCATATACATTTAGAAAAAGAGAAGCTGCTATTTTGGAATTACAAACTTTAATTGTATTTATCTGTATAGAATAATGTATTGAATATTTAGAATCATCTTTAAAATTCGTTTTGAACGTAAACAATAAGATAATTTAAAGCTATTAGACTTCTTGGCTACAGCCACTTACTTCATCATCATTATGTTCCAAAACATTAAACAACAGTATATAAATGAACTGTACAATCATTGTTCTCAATAAACACTTGAGTTTCATTACTACGTGTCGGATCGTAAAGCCTCAAATACAATACCTAAACAAAACATAAAATACCGGTGAAATAAACGGTACTTACACCAAATTGTCTTACAATGTATCCACACTGTATGCGGTGGTACACGTACTTGTTGAGACATCGAATGATGAGTAACTGGATATCATTAAATTCAAGTTCATATAAAAAAAATATTTCATTGATTATTTAGGATTTTACATGCTACAGCAGGGTTCAGAAGGTTGTTCAGGAGGTCATCTCAAGCTACGCATTTAGTTATAAGTAGATGTACTAGATTTTTAGTTATTTATCGACATTTGTGCATTGGAACATTGTCCATGAGTTTACGTTTTTTAAATTATTTATTTTGTATTCTTTAAATTGTATAATATTTTTGAAAAGAGTAATTACTGAGTTTCTTGCCAGGTTCTTCTCAGTAAAAGCAACCTTCCGAACCTGGCGGTAGCATGTATAATCCTGTATAATTATGTCATTCTGACGATTTGAAAGTACTTTGTACAAAGTCTAATCGAATAAAGATACTTTTGACTTTGACTTTGACTTTGTTTCTAATGAGAACAACACAAATTAGCTACTCAAAAGAACTAAACGTAGTAAAGTTATATCGAAAAATCAGGGCCGGATTAACCTAATCAGGGCCCCTAGGCAATGCAATTCTCGCGACCCCTCTCCGTTACCATTTTCAAATGATATTTTTCCGCTTTTATCTTAGGCTCTAGTCGGTGCGGGGCTTGAAGGCAGTTGCCTCATCCGCCGTATGGATAATCCGGCCCTGAGGCCCATGACAACGCTCCGATTACTAGCATTGGGACTTCATCGTGGTAAATTAATTATACTGAAATAAAAAAAATACTCGGTATTAAAATACCTATTCCATGCAATTCTGTAAACTTTACAAGAATTGAACCGTCGTCCTTATGAAGAGGATCAAGACGCGACGTGTGGATTGTAACCATTTATTGTGTAACATCCACTCTTACTGCGATAATGTTTCCGAGTGAACATCAAAATAATACCGCGCCGTGTAAAGTATAAAGTAATAATGGAGGTTTACGAGTTCAAACGCTCAGCGAGTGATTCCTAACGGTATTGCTCTTAACTTTACAATCCACAAGTCTTATAGCTCTTTGTTTTGAACTCACTTTGATATAAGGTTGTAGGCATGCAGGACTTATGTGAAAAGTTCTTCAGAATGCTGGTGAGATGCGATATTAGGGGTGTGTAGGGTATAGGTATTAGGGGGGTGTTAAATATAATTGCCGTATTAGCACCTGTTACATTCTCTAACTAATCTCAAACTCTCTTATTACAAAACATCGCCTAAGAATATAATCCTTGGGTTAGAAGTTCCATCTCTCTTCATAATACGAATTTCAAAAGGAATGGATAGATATATGTGGTTTTAGTCTGAGCTTTCTCTGGCAAGCTGGTTCATGTCTTCAATTACGAAAAATATATAATAATAATTCAGATTATTTTGTTTCGACATGGGGACAAAAACTAGATTAAGTGTTTGGCAGTAACTTATATTATTCCGTTTGTATATCTTCGTAGATTGAGCAAATTATCCTATTATTATAATATTTTAAATGCGAATATGAGTTTGTTTATTGCTCTGTCCTGCCTTTACACTTTACATAGTCGATGATCACTATCATCATAAAGTCGTACATGTTGTCAGTTTGTTCACGAGACTGGCCAAGCGGTGGGCGGAAACATGTTTTAAAATAATTATTTAATCACAATGAACGTCCACAGTCTTAATAAACAAAAACAAATTAAATCTGCTTGTAAGTAATTATGAATTCGAGCGGCCAATTTGTCTTTCTTCAAAGTTAATTTTGATGAGAGACTTTGATTTATTATTACTTGGATTTTGTTCGTTTCTATTCCTTTTGATTGAAGATTATCATTACTGCAAAGAAACAAAATTTTCGTAAAATAAGCAAGTTCCACCATGGATTAAAATAAAATCATATCTAATCAAAATATGTATGTTCGATTAGAATTTTAAAAAATTACTAGAATTTAATTTAAACTTAACGATATGAAATAGTACATGTCCCAGCGCATAATTATTTTTATATTGTTGTATTCTCATACATTTTTATTAGAATGAAACATTAACTGTGAACTAAAATAAATCCGTTAATTAAAGACAAAGAGGATAAAGTGGCCAATTAGACCCTCGGTGAAGTGACGAGAGCTTCATTAAATGAAAAATCAAATTTCACTTCATTTAATTTGAAAAGATAACACCACCTTTTTCAAATGACTGTTTACCCAGAGACACTTCAAAAGGCCGAAGGTATTGTGATTGTCTCACTTTGAGACTTTAGGACTCAATATCATATAGCGCGATTTCGTGTATAAGTATGAAGCACAGTACATAAAAAAAATATTTCTCTGCCTGCCTGTTTGTTCCGGCTAATCTCCGATTTTAACATAATTTCACTAGCATAGCTATATATCATTTTACAAGGAGTAAATTAGCACACTTTGATATAAAAACCATTAAGATTCCGCGGGCCATGAAATGAATTCGACGCAGGTAAAACCGCGGGGTACAGCAGGTAATATGAATGTGGATAAATTACAATTACAAACAATAGCTTTATGAACTGGTAACTAAATACTTGAGAGATGACGCACACTACACGAACTATTTACAATGAGGAAGAAACCATTTATAAGCGGTTTCAACTGAGACAGATATTAATATCAAGTGTGAAAGCGCTGGATGGGTTGCCGAGAAATATTACTTGCTCATGTAGGAATAGCCAAGTTCCGGGCTATTACAATATTAAACTGTTTGTCGTAAGGTGAAGATCCAGAATTCTAGCATTGAGTCTTAAAGTCTACCTGGTTTGTCAGGTGGCATGGCAGATAGATGATCGACCCTGAAGGCGGACTCATTACATACACAGACAGTACGTATAATTTAGATGCTTCTCACAACAATAAAAATTAAATTGAAGTGTCTTATTGTAAGCCCAAATTAACTGATTTTCCCTAAATGAATAGTATATAAGGTATTATATTAAAAATAATATATTTATGATTTTTCAGTCTGTCTGTCTGTCGGTATGTTGGTTCCGGCTAATCTCCGAACGAGTAGACCCATTTCAACGGAACGTTCACTCGCAGATAGCCGATGTTGAAAAGAGTAACTTAGGCTAATTTTATTTACAAAAATAGGGTGAAATAGGGTGACCCATGAACATAAGTCAAAACGTCCATTATAAAGTTCCTTAGCAGGAATAACCACTGCGACTTTTTTGCTTTCGGAATCAATCAACTTGAAAGAATACATAATTACTGTTCTAATAACTCAAATACATTATCATCCTTGAAACCTATCGTAATAACAATTAATTCTAAGCAGTATCTTAAGCGATAAAAAGCAAGTAGCTAAGGATATTAATAAAAACAGCGGGAATATAAAAAAGGGCTTCGCGTCGGGATGCCAGTGAAATACGGGGCAGAGTTAATCCGAATAAAATATTACGGACGTAACTCAGGGTGTTGCAGCTAACAGGTTTAACAATATACACACAGTATCTGCTCACAATATAAACGTCTCGGGACTAGTAGGTCCAACACAACTGCTAATTAATTCTGGGCTTATACATTTACGATAATGCAGATAGCATACCATGTTTACGAGTAATATGCTTTTTATTAGCTCCTTGATACTGTTTGTTTGTTTGTGGCAGGGCACATATCGGGCGGTAGTTGTGCCTCCTAACTAACTTTTTCAATCATCATATCAGCCATAGGACGTCCACTGCTGAACATAGGCCTCTCCCAATGATTTCCACCTCACCCGGTTGGAAGCGGCCTGCATCCAGCGGGTCCCCGCGGCCTTGACCAGATCGTCCGTCCATCTCGCGGGGGGACGCCCTACGCTGCGCTTGCCGGTACGTGGTCTCCACTCGAGAACTCTACTGCCCCAGCGACCATCAGTCCTTAGAGCAATGTGGCCTGCCCATTGCCACTTAAGCCTGCTAACCCGATTGGCTATGTCGGTTACCTTAGTACGTCGATGGATCTCCTCATTTATGATTCGATCTCGTAGCGAGACACCAAGCATAGCTCTTTCCATGGCACGCTGAGTGACTTTGAGACTATTCAAGAGTTTCACTACTTTTTCAATACTGCGATGGATATTTACCGAGTTGCGAGTATAGTGGACGTTTTGACCGATGTAATACTGGCTGTGTGGCCGCATTGTCCCCTTTCGATTTCGTTGTCACTAATGAGTCACTAAACAACACCCACTTTTCACCGAAGATGATTAAGTGCCAACGTGGCAGATGGTGAATCTATCCGCGTCTCAGGACCTATCATACGTCTAATAATTACTTCAAAGGCTTCCTACGATGTTTTCCTTCACCGAGAAGCACGTGGTGTAAATTCACGGACATATCTTTTTTATAAAAACTCATTACAGTCAGTACAAACCCGCTAGGATTCGAACTTGGGTTGCTTGCGTAGCAGGGAACTGCTCAAACCACGGCTCTACTTACTGCTTTTTATAAAAAGAGAGGTATAATGTGCATGGATGCCAGCGAGTGCCTGTCTCATGCCTGTCTTCCTAATTAAGCTCAGCAAAATCACAGATTAATGCATTATTAATACGAAGGTGTATCCAGGATTACCAAACCTTATTCAATCTACTTCATTAGACAATAATATGAAATATAGATGACAGTAAGCATCAAAATGAGCCGCGGGTGAGCCATCGCCATTTTGAAAACCTTTTTTTTCTACACTATAGATTAATTTTACCTCTTCAGAATTTATGGTGACGACAAAATTCTAATGTTTATAAACTATACATCCGATATTTCATCCTTTTACTATTAACTCCGTTGCTTTATTTACTTTCGTAACTTATATCTTTGAAACTATCTTAAATAAGTTATACTTTTCTAATGCATAAGCTCGTAACACTTACACAACACTTTAGCTTTGAAGTCTACGTTATTTAATGTCCAACTCTTAACTCTTAAGAAGACGTAAACAGTATTATGATTCACACGTACCCTTCATCCAATAAACGCGCTATTACCTCAGGTTAATGGCAGCTGTAAAGTGCTTTATGTGGTGGATAAAGCAATTCCCAATTGTTGTTATATCTCGCCGGTTACTAGATTACATTAAGCTGTATGCAAATTATACTACGCCGTCATAGATTATGTTTCCTCTACAGAGGAGGCCAAACAAACCACTTGAATTTACATTCTCCATTGATCTGAGCTCCTTTTTTCCTAGAATTTTTCAATGGAGTCCTGTGCCCCTAGTGCCTAGGTTTTATATAATTTGTTTATATTTTTTCGCTCGCAAGCAAAATACCCCGGCGAGTTACACGTTAAAACTAACCTCTAACCTAAGTTTACAGTTTTAACCTAATCAACGTGCAGCGGTAATGTAATTATGAATTCACGTCCTTACTTTCCTACGAAGCTGGGAGAAAAATTCTACAATATTTAGACAAGAAATGAAACATTGTTAAACTTCCTAGCTTCTTACACCGCTTGCTCAAAGTTGCTTCTTTACCGGTATTTTAAATTGTTGCCGCATTTTGAAACAATGCAGTTTAACTCGAGCATAAGATGTTTCCTTGCTAAAGAATTGGTAATTGAATCCAAATATTTTCTGTAACTCCTAAGACAATTCCAAGCTTATTTCAATATGGGCTTTTGTATTCACTGCGCATGTAATCTAGTGTTAGCTAATGACGAAATGAAATGATTTTAGGACTCAAATGACCAAATGATACTGCAGCACAGTGATGTCCAAAGTACATCCACGGGCCAGCTCTGGCCTGCGAAAGGATTTTATTCGACGATCTTTATTATCAATAGTATATGACCCGCAATATTTATAACTTGACGGAATTATTCCCAACTCTCTATAACCCCACTTTTTCTTATGACAAAGCATATTATGACAAATTAAAAGTAATTTAATAGGTCTCCCACGCAAGCCGTGGCAGAGCCTTCCCATAATAGTTAAAATGTAATTTCTAGCATTAATACAAGTACAAAATGCATTTTTACTACAATTCTGGCCGTCCTCTGAAATATCTTCAATTTTCTGGTCCGCTAGTGCCCATGGCTAGCCTACCTGCAGACCCTACACTTAGCAGGAATTCTCGGCAAACTCCATACGTCCAAGTCTAAGAATCAGTGCCCATATTACACAGTGATAAATATAATAATAGATATAAAAATTCATATTGAATAGAACCATTTTTAGCAGACCACTTAGAGTGGCGGGTAATCAAAGATCATCAATCAACGCCTCGCTCTGATCAAAGGAAAAATATATCTAAAAGGCTAGACCTACAAAATATTAATCTAAGGATCGTAGACGCGCGCCGCCTACACGCGTATAGTCTTTGCCTTGATTTTTTTGTTATATGATAGCATTAATATTACTTTCACTGCGGAGGATAAAACGAAGAAAGAGAAGTATGGCATAACGAGATCTTGCGTTTGATATTTAGAGCTGCACGACCGGGGCCTGTACCTCCACCTCACCGATAACGCTACATTTGAGTAGTATTGTGTTCCTACGGGGAGTAACGTCACCAGTGCTCCATGGAGGGCAGGAGTAAGAGTGTAGACGTTGTGCTAGCCACAATAGTTCTTTATATAGTAGGCAACGCGCGAGTAACACTCATATATAGTTGTATAATTCAATTCAAAAATATCTTTATTTGATTAGACTTTTAACAAACTACTTCCAAATCGTCAGCACGACACAATTATACGGGATTATACATGCTACCGCCAGGTTCGTAAGGTTGCTTTTACTGAGAAGAACCTGGCAAGAAACTCAGTAATTACTCTTAGTGATTCAGTAATTATATGTAAGCCAGAGGTCAAAATTCCAGTGCACAAAAGTCGATTAAAAATATAAAGACTTAAAGGCAGGTATTAAGTATTATTGTGTAGCTTGAGATGACCAGCTTCCACTAGCAGCACCTGTTCACAAGTATGACGAGAATACCAGCCACCGCCCTCCTCAACCATTATAGAGGGAAGAGAGCGACCCGTCATCCTGACGCCGCCGCCAGCAAAGGCATTTTAGTGAGCATTAAAAAAGCCAGTCAAATTACAAGCATTCATAGGCTGCAGTAGCCGCCTACCATCAGGCAGACTGCATGCTAGTTTATCGCCTAAGTATTATAAAAAATATAAATTTTATTCATAACGTTAGTTTACTATGCTGTATTTACTATATTTCCATAATATTTTATTTATACTTTAGTATTTCTTTACCAAAGCATTTTTTGTGTAGTCTCGGCATTCTGTGACGGATTGCGGTAATGGGTGTCCTAGATAGACAAATGAAAAGATACAATAAAAATAGATTTTCATGTCACAGGTAATGTAATAATACTATACTGTCAAATAACAGTAATATTATTGTGGTATAATCAATGTTCATAAGTGCCATACCATACATAGATCATTTTCATTGACCACTGAAGCTGGTGCAGTGAAAAATTTAACTTTCTTCAGGTTTTCTCCGTTATTTCATAGCGAGGCTTACATTTACAACACACAAAAAAGCAAACAATTTGTAATAAAATATTTGTTACAAAAAAGAAGTACTTTTAGTTATTCGCGTAGCTTACAATCACTAAGTAAAAATCTGCATGTAGTTAATACTTATGTATTTATTCTGGTATACACATAGTATTTAGTCCCGTCATTTATGAAAAGCCCCATTCCCTTATTAAAAAGGCAAATGAAATGTATTTCATAATATTTCGCTGGTCCTGTCTGTCTCCTCGACGTACAGAATGGCGGACTGCAAATTAAACAAGGTTTAATCGGGAGATTAGTTTTAACGAGCCGCGGTGAATCCTGCCTAATTGCGGTTGATAATGAAATGAGAACAATTATTTTTTGCAATTTTTTTCGTGTTTCTTTGTGTATAGTCGACTATTTTTTCAAATGCGAATTTTAAGTCACACAAACTACAAATGTTAATTATTTAAATGATTTTACGCAATTTTCATTCATTATTGCTAATTACGAGAATGTGGGCACATCTCATCGCGTTTAATATTTCTTTCAATGCTTGATATATTTAAGTTTTTGGTCAGCTTTATTTTATTCTATGCTTATCAGTAGGTGTTATAATATAAGCTAAAGTTACCTTCCCGTCCTTTACTTCTATTGAAAAAAACACATCGATCCTTTGCTCTGTGACGAGGTAAAGGTGAAAACCAATATATTTCGCACAATATGCTATCCTAATATTAATGTACTTAATGTGCAAATTACTTTCAGTAGCTTCTTTGACGTGTTAAATATGGCGTTCTGGGCCATTTGCAAAGGAATTACATAAAAAATATACATCAAAAGTAATATCAGCCCATTCGCCATTGCGCACGCAATCGAGCAACAAGAAAGTGACTGTTGGAATGACCCGTGATTTATACAAATTCACTGGCTGGCCGTGGTGTCGGTTAAGAGGAAGGAAAAATTATAAATGGTAAGTATTTATCAGCGGCACCTGGGCTCGTTGCGGCTCAGGCTCCAGTCACGTGGGTTGGCCTAATTAAACCTCGTGTTCGCCGACGATGGTGGAACTCATCTAAATCTTGATGTTGTATAAGTATGCGAATTTTAGATATTGTTTAATTCGTGTACCTATAGTTATTATACATATTATAGAGCCGTGGTGGCCTTGGGGTTTGAGTAGTCACTTGCTACGCAAGCGACGCAAGTTCGAATCTCAACGGGGCCTGTTCCAATGAGTTTTTCTAAAAACTTGTTTACAGTGATTTTCACATCATGTGCATGTGTGAAGGAAAACATCGTGAGTAAACCTGCACATTTCTGAGAAGTAATTCAAAGACGTATGTATAGTGTCTGAGACAGCGATAGACTCACCATCTGTCACGTTGCCTCATCATCTTCGGTGAAAAGTGGGTATTGTGATTACAACACCTCTGCCTACCCGTTCGGGAAATACACGCGTGAGTATATGTATGATTATGATTGAATCGGGTTTCTTTCTTCAAAGCAATAATAAACTACACAGAACTACCTCAGAATTTCGTTATATAAAATTCTAAGACTTATAATACGTTAAAATTTCGCATAAAATACTAAGTAGTATAATGTAAACTTACGTGACTCGTAAACATTCTGAAAAGTAAATACTTATGCAACTTATGTAATGTAGTGGTAACAATGTAGTAGTAATAAAATTAAATAATATAATAGATTTTTAGCTGAAATGTAATTTACTTAATCTTCAATATATTACGAATAATTTTTATTCTTATGAATAAATCTGTTTAGAGAGTAAACGTTACGTAAAGTTTCAAGAGTTACAATCTATTTAATAAAAGCAAAACAACGTGTTAAATTTCTATGAATTTTCTTTCAAATTATATTTAATTTAATTAATGATCTTCGAAAACCAAGTAATAAAAGATAGTGAAAGACTTTTTAAGCAAAGCCATCTTCTAGATTACCTAATAATATAGTGCTGAGAGTACTAATATTGAATTTCATACGCAACTGTATTACCATATTCTACCACCCATTACAAGCCCGTATTATCTATTAAAGTGAAAAGGTCCCCAAGAATCCCGAACTCGAGAACACCAATCGCGTAATGCTAACATCGTGTAATTCTTTGCCGGAAAATTTCCGGCGCCCAGTTTTCCGGTATCGGGCTAATCCTAGCTACCGGAACGATTGATCAATGTGGACACAAAAAGCGCCTATCTACGGAGTCTGGTGTTTTTGCTGAGTACTTTACACTATTGTCCGCTCGTCGGCTGTCCGGAGCGATAGGGATCGCAAGAAAAATAGTGGGCACGAGGTTTTGCTGGCTAGCTTTGGGTGACCGCTGAATTCAGACACGATTTATACCAAACACTATGGATCCTTACTGGTGATTCTACGCTATTATTAATTACATGTAATATATGTATCAATAGAAATGGAAATAATATTTACTCACATTAAATATGGTACAAAATAGGTCTTAGTAAGGTCACAAGAACACATACTTCACCCAATTTTAAGGCATGTAAGTATTAACTTAGTTATCTACTAAGTTATAAAAAATATATATTATGAGCAATAACATTATATTATACATCTTTCTTTATTATTAATATACTCTACACTTCAAAATATACTATGTATGTAAGTACTAGAATTTATAATTCGTTTTCAAAATGTTCACATACTTCTCTTTGTCTGCATGAGATCTTCCATAAATTCTTTTATTATGTAAAAGCTTTTTTAACTAGCCTAAACAAGGTACTTTCAAATGTATTTGGAGGTAAGGTTTTACATTTTTGTCAATATTCTATAAATAGTTTTATTATTGGTATCGTTCTAAACTTAGTTTACCTGACTGCTGTTAGGTACTTGGTGTCGATTCCCGCGTGAAGTCAAACATTTTATGTAATAACATTTGTGTTTGCCCTGTGTCTGGGTGTTTCGTTTCCTTATAAGATATCCTGCTGTCTGGTACCGAGAATAGAAGCGTCCTTAGGTTCAAACAAGACGGCGCTGTGTGGTGAAGACCGAAATTTATTTATTATTTTTATTCTTTTATGTTTATTCGAGAATTAAACCTTTACTTTAATTTTTTTCTTTTACTATTGTTACTCATTATCATACTAATAAACTAATAGTGCAAATTTTTCCACAAGGTAAATTTCTGATTTAAACGTATTTTTGTTCAGACAAATATTAACATAGAGCTGAGCGCCTGGAGCGTTGAATCTTTAACATAAAAGGCAAACTCAACTGTGTCTTGATAATTCGTTTAACTAAATTTTAACTTACAACGGAATTTAGCCAATCTATTTTACATATACCTGACAATATTGTCTTTAAAGATTGATCGAAGTAATACTATGAACAGTCAAAGAACAGTTTTTATTATTCTACAAATATAGCCAATAGGAGTACAGGGGCATACAATTATCACTTCTGAGCTTTGACGTTCCATTTCAAAGATGATAAGATCGATGATGGCCTCCAATCCCCCAATGTGGCACTCGCGCATTGCCTACCTTATAAAGACTTAAATGTCAGTTGGACAGCTTTGAATCTCGAATGGGTGATCTCGAAAACCCTAACTCTAAAAATGATTTCTTAAAAAATACATGGTATCTACCTTCCTCCCTGCTATGCTCAATGATAGTTTGTAATGTTAAGATGATATCAGATACTAATATAACGATAATAAAACAACAATAACATGCAACGATATAGAACACAGATCGAGTACAGCCCCACGGAGGATAGTGAGCCGACACCAGCATTATTACGTATGAGAATGAATATGCAACAAGTTTGCAACTTTACCCACAACATCCCCAGGGATAAGAAACGCAGCGATTGCTAACATGCGGACTGAGACTCATTTTGCATTTATACTTCATAAATATTATATTGCTTTTGCAATTTGAGACACTATTGTGTCATAGTCAAAAGAGTCCGTATTTAAATTAAAAAAGATCAAGGGTACTTTAGCACCTAGTTATTATTTACAGATGATATGTGATACCGTATACATATATATACGGTGAAGAAAAACATCGTAAGGAAACCTGCATATGTCTGAGAAGTAATTCAAAGGTATAGTGCCTGAGACGGCGATGGACTCACCCTCTGTCTCGTTGGCACTTGACCATATTCGGTGAAATGTGGGTGTTGTTACAATACCTCTGCTTACCCCTTCGGGGACCATTCTGGGATGGCGTGAGCATATATATATATACATATACATACGTCTTTGAATTACTTCTCAGACCAATGCAGGTTTCCTCGCGATGTTTTACTTCACCGTAAAACACGTGGTGTGAAATAACTGCACATAAGTTTTTTAGAAAAACTCATTGGTACAGGTCCCGCTAGGACTCGATCTTGCGTCGCTTGCGTAGCAGGCGACTGCTCTAACCCCAAGTCCACCACGGCTTCAGATCTTCAGATCACAGCTGTGTTTCAAAATAAGACAACAATTTATCCCGCTATATCAGATATACTACTAACACACGTATCTTCTTAGAGTTTCTTGCCGGTTCAATTTTCGACATTCATAAGTGCCTTATCAGGACGCAAACTGAATAAATATGTTTAATTTTAATTTTCAAGAGTGATGTCCAGCATGCCATACCTATCCTCCAATATGTCCATCTTTTATTATACAATAGTAAGTCTTGCACCAGCATCTACAACACGCCCTTACCGACTATGTTACTTATATACATAGTATGTATTCGAGACATGTTTCGCAAACAGCAAGAGCCATCAGCCTGTAGATATGTAGACCATTCCGGAACAAAGCTTCAGAGACTCATACCTACTATATTTCTGAAAGTAACACCTAATATTCAAAGTAACTGTGTATCAAAAAGATCGTAGTGCCTTCGTTAAAATGGCTGGAATTTAGCGATTATCATTACACAGCCATATTGAAGCCGACCGAAAAGTTGGGTAGTAAAATTATTGGAAATGCCATGAATTGCTCGGTTCGCCCGACTATTCTGGTCACCCGTGGAATTCCATTACGGAAGGAGCGCGAAGGTGCACTTGAAATACGAAATGATCTGCTACTGCTGCACCCAACGATCCAAGTTTACTGAACAAACATACTTGTACATTCTGCTTAATTCTAGTTGAAATACTTGTTGTTCGAACGAGATAATCATGCTTCGCAAAAGCAAAGGGATATCTTGCGACGGGGCGAGTGGTGTTGGGCTCCAACTAGTAACTAATTATGAGGAATTTACATACGCTTGTTTGACATATATATAAATATATATATATGACGTATTCAAAATATTTCGACCGCGTTGTTTATAACTGAGTTCGATAAATTTACGAGACTATAAAAATTTCATTAACTTTGTACCAGCAAAGTTTATTAAAATATTAATATTGAGGAGTGTTTAAAGGTCATTTAGAATTTCAAACTTAATTATTAATTCTAAGCTCACAATTCGCTGACTTATAAACAAGGCGACGTCAAACTGCACTTGACAAAAGTTCATTGGACGAGTAATACTTTAATTGTAGCTACTTTAGAATTTGACTGAATTTAATTTTCAACTATTACTTTGTTTCTATTTAGTGATTAATTAAACGTACACACGTACTCTTATTTATTATTTATTTTATTTAGAGCCCGATGTGTCCCACTGCTGGGCAAGTACTTACTGGCTTTCTCAAGCCAGTTTTTCAGGTAGGCGGAAAGTTCGTCCTGCCATCTTTTCAAATTAATTTTATTAAATTATTATTATGTTTAGTGTTCTCCAGTATTATATCCAATATTATGATCTCTCCTTACTTACTATATACGTTTCACCAACATCGATATACTAACTTCAAGTTCAAAAGAACCACTGGCCCAAACCGTCGGCAAATAGTACAAGACACTGAGAAATAGGCATGTTATTATTTCGGCGCAGGGTATTAAGCACAGCACAGGCGAGGAGATGATGTAAAGTCTTTGTACAGTAAAATATATACAATTTATTCACAAAAACACATACGCACACACACACACAAATCAGTTCAGACACGAGTATTATATACAATAAGTTTATCACACAATCCACATAAGTCAGTTATCGTTTAATTCAAACTCAATCACAAAAGGCAAAATAGAAATATGAAAAAGCGCGGGAGCGGAGCGACTGTCGCGTTCACTACGTTGTTCACAGTACAATCTTGGCCGCGCAACTAAATTGGCGCGCAGATTTTAAAAACTCAAATGCCGCGCGCTCATTGGCCGATACGCGGGAGCTCCATTCCATATAATGGAACATTATGGTACGCAGCATACATTTGCTACGTTCCATATTTGACCTCAGACAAAAACTTCCATTGAAGCATTATATTTTCTACATTCCACCCCCTTGTTAAGGCTTAAGCCGACAACAATACTGTCAGGTAGAAAACATTTGCATCTGGCATCATTTAAATCCAACGTACTTATTATACTATTCTAGGTAATAACAGAAGCAAAACTATTAGTGGTCAACACTAAACACTAGAACTTATTTGTTACTAGGCAACATAACAAAACAAAAAAACTTCAATATGTCTAAACAAAATATATACATATCAAAACATGTCAAAACAAAACACCTTCAATTATTTAGCCATCGTGACAACACAAAATATAACAGAAACAAAAAGTCTGGCCTCTTAGTACACACACACGTAGGTAACAATAATAATAATATCTGACCAATAAAAAACAACACAATCATAACATACACTTTAATACAATTGGCCATCGTGGCTCAGGCACTCTACACTAAAATGTGGCACTCATATAGGAACATACCTACTACGCGGTTATTGTTCTCTACCTCGCATTGCAGAACATACCTACCAGAGCCTGAGCCTAAGTTACTACCTACTCTAGTGTCTAAGACGCGCTTAAAGGGCCTTGGCACGAGATCATATGCCAGGTTTCCATACGCTTCGTGGTAGGATGTGCGACTTTATTATATACTTAACTCCAAGGTCAAAGTACTCTACAATAAAATAAATCATGCCTATTGTCGTCACAATCCTACGACCTACATTTGTGTCAGGTGACCACCGTTTGATTGGGACATCAAACAACTGGTTGAAGGTCCTGGGTACAAATCCTACATCTAACGTACAATCATGACTACCTGGCGACTTGTCTATGGCAACAGAGCCAAACACGACAGCAGACAAGCCTCTTCGTAGTTCCAATACGCTTGTGAACCACCCCCTACTAGGAGAACCATCGGCAGCGTGAATCGAAGGGACGTCACTAGTCAGCTGACGCACCCTCTCCACTGACTCAACACTACCCAGACAGCCATTAACATAGTGGTTATCGCGGGTGGTCTGCATGGTACGCAGGTTCGATTCCTGATACTCGTTGTCGGATAAATTCACGGTATCACGTGCGCACGGTCCTATTTCCCAACCACCGCCTACGCGGCGGCGGCTAGTGCTATCTAAAATACCATGGGCGCGTTCCGACTCGACATTATTTGTGGAGGCCTCCATCATACCTACGGCCTCAGGTTCAAAAGGCACCTTCACAATGTCATGGCATTTACTAGTATACATGTTATACTCTGACGCTACATTTACAGACTCACAAGTTGTATGCGAAGTCTCACCCGATGGCCCATGAACAACCCAACCTAACTTTGTAAGAGAGGCCACTGGTTGTCCGGATATACCCCATCGCATATTCCGGTTAACTATCAACTCCCAATTATCCTGCCCTAATAATAACAAAGGTTTTGCATCGATCATTTCCTCAAAATCTACATCATGTAAATGCCTATTACTCGACATAACTGTGGCAGGAACGCTCTGCGACGGTAAATCAATATTACATATAGTTCGCAACGAAACACTATGACAAATACGGTTAGGTCCACGAATTAGTGTAGTTACCTTACGTGAATCGCTATCAGTTATAATATGACCCCGCGCGCTGACAATCTTCAGCGGGTAATTCGGACCACTTATAATATCACTGATTTGGCTGTCTATTAGTGACACTGTAGACCCGTCGTCCAACAGTGCATAGGTACTTATTACTCGACCGGCACTAATCACGTCAACTGGTACTACCTTTAAAAATGTTTTGGGTGTTCGCTCACCCATGTTGGTTACCGACTCTGTGACAGCGTCGTCCTCGGAGGCCGAGCGCGGTGATCGCAGCCCCGCTGCCAGCGGCTCGGCCGCGGCGGCGGAGGTCGTGGAGGTCAAGCGGGTGGAGGCGGCCGGTTGCGGCAGCGGCGTGGACGGCGCGGAAGCGCGCGCGTCGGCGCTCACCCTCTCGTAATGCAGCAGAGTGTGATGTGAAAAACGACAATTATCACATCCTTTCGCGCGGCACTTATATTTCGAGTGACTTTTCACCAAACACTTAAAACATAGCTTATTTACTTTTATGTACGCCCACCTTTCGTCTACACTTTTATCACGGAACTTTACGCACTGTGGTAAGCTATGATTTAACCTACACAACGCACACATAAGTTCGCCGGCCGATGAGGTCCTTGACCTCGCGGATAAGGGCGGTTGCACTATGCGCAACAGCTGTGGCGATGACGGCGGTAGCGCCGTTGTTTGGGAACTAGACATCGGTAACTGCCACTCATCGGATAAATCTACACTGGTGTGTACACGGTGAGCATCTCGATGTCTTGTCTTGTGTGTGTAGTTCACAGTATTACTACCGGGGACGGTGCGGGTGGATATAGCTCTGGCCAAACCATCGAAAATATCTTTTTGACCAGCTTCAATATTCGAAGTATTGGCGGGAATCGGTGCGCGGCTGTCAGAGGGCGCATGCGCGAGCGGTCGGTTTTCACTGTTATTTGGCGGGAACGCAGCCTGGTGATTCGCGGGCTTTTCGAAATGTGGCGGCAAATCTGTCGACTCTACTTTCGACTCCAGCCACTCCTCCACACGGTCACCAAGCGGATGAACTTCCTCTCCGCCCTGAATACCTTCTCTGTCTTCCAGCTCCTGCTCTTCAATTTCTGCTATTTGTAATGCCAGCTTTTTCATGATGAGCTGCTTTTCCACCTTAGCGATCTCCTGCTCCGCCTCATACTCGACTCGGAGTCGCATGGTGGTGCTCGATCTTGAACACCTCGATCGCGACGACTCATTGGTGACACTACTCGTGCATTGGTGTGCTACCCGGCGTGTTTCATCCAACAACGCTTTTCGTTGGCGGGTAACACAACCCGTAATCTGTGTGGTGTTATCCTTCTCCATGACTGTACTGCACTGATGCGGCTCAGAAGGACCAATTGTTAATATTTCGGCGCAGGGTATTAAGCACAGCACAGGCGAGGAGATGATGTAAAGTCTTTGTACAGTAAAATATATACAATTTATTCACAAAAAACACATACGCACACACACACACAAATCAGTTCAGACACGAGTATTATATACAATCAGTTTATCACAATCCACATAAGTCAGTTGTCGTTTAATTGCAACTCTATCACTAAAAGCGTAGTAGAAATATGAAAAAGCGCGGGAGCGGAGCGACTGTCGCGTTCGCTGCGTTGTTCACAGTACAATCTTGGCCGCGCAACTAAATTGGCGCGCAGATTTTAAAAACTCAAATGCCGCGCGCTCATTGGCCGATACGCGGGAGCTCCATTCCATATAATGGAACATTATGGTACGCAGCATACATTTGCTACGTTCCATATTTGACCTCAGACAAAAACTTCCATTGAAGCATTATATTTTCTACAAGGCATCTTTGGAGGATGCCTTCATCTGAATTAAGGGTTCTTGCAATTAAATTAAGTACCTTACTAACAAATTAAATTAAAACAACTAAACTAAATAATTAGTAAAGTAAACGTGAAACTACTCATTATCTTACGAAGGAAATCTCTCATACGAGTAGAAGCATAAGGAAGAAATGAAAGTCATTTTGTATTATCCTTGATCTTCCTATCTGTCTCCAAGATGTTTTAATTGAAGCTGCCATGTCGCACAAGGTAGAAAATCATTTCTTCCTTCCTTATTCCTGGATTGCTGTCCTTTGTAAGCTTTATTTCGTGCACTGTTTTAAGCAGGTACGTCTTATTTATTATTCTTTCTGGCTTATGTTTTGCCAACTAAAAATGGTATTTATATTTTTTAAAGTCTAAAAAGGCCACTTTGGGAGAATCATAGTGTGATCCGAATATGATTCATCATTGAAATGGTCATATAGGTGCAATTATTATTATGATTCACGAATGATTACAATACTTGTAGATGTTAGTCCATAACTAACTTTTTATGATGCTAATTGTCACAAAAGCAATTCATATTTTGTGGACCATTTTAGGAATCTTCATAGGAAAGTGTGAAACAAGTGAATTGCGAAATATTAATCATTCGTGAATTCATACTATGATGATAATATATATTTATATATATATATTATCATCATAGTATGAATTACAGTCATAGCCTGAAATGCATGCCATGCTAATACGATTTATTCGAGGATCGGTTTGGTGTTCTTAGGAGCTCTACGGTATAATTAGCAAGTTTACCCACCTAGTACATCAATTTCTACCTTATCATGACATACGTAAATTAAAGTTATCATATCAAGTCTTAATGTCATTTGGGTTGGTCTTGGACCCCTAGTATTTTGCAAGGATGTTTAATATGACTTATACTATACACAGATATCGGTATCAAACGCATTATTCAGAGCATTTTGTATAAAGGTGTAGTGAATGAGAAGGACTTGTTACAGGGTCCGAATATGATTTTGTCCCGTTTGGTGTCGAGACCCTTGGTCCGTGGGGTCCTAGCTCTATAAGGCTATTTAAAGAAATAACAAAAAGGTTGGTCAACATCACAGGAGACCGAAGAGCTGGCAGCTTCCTCGGACAAAGAATTAGTCTTGTCATTCAAAGGGGGAATGCTGCCAGTATCTTCGGAACCTTGCCTACAGGGACTCCTTTTAATAATATATTCTATTTATAAGAATATATTTTTTAAGGTTTGTTGTTATAGTCCCCAATGTATCTTTAATAAAAAAAAATTGTCACTACAGTAACTTGTTTAAAATATAGGCGTTGTCATAATGTCATTACCTGAAAAAAGGCTTTTGGATACTCTATCTTCGCAGAGAAATTTGATTCCGGCCCCTACTGTACTGGCACTCAAAGGATAATCGGCTAAAAAAAACAAATTGAGAGCGCCACTACGGCTCACTTTAAAATTATAATTTGCGGAATAAATTTGCCCGTTCCTCTCATCGTTATGGGTTTAAATTTGCAGCGAGTTTCCGTGGTCATTTTATCGCATTCGTTTTTCAATTGAGACCCAGAAGGTTTATGTCATGTTAAAGTCATGTATTCTATAGGCTCAGAAATACGAATGGAAAATTACACAGACAAAAAGTGTAGATATCTATATCTACTAATATTACTGGCAGCTGCCTCGTACAAAGTATTAGTCTTGCCATCCAAAGGGGGAATGCTGCCAGTATCTTCAGAACCTTGCCTGCTAGGTACTAATTTTGATAATATATTTTAATGATTAGATTATATTTTTCAAGGTTTTTTATAATAGTCGCCAATGTATCTTTGATATATATGTTTGTAAGTAAATATGTTTGTAAATTAGCACAAAAAGTACTGTACTGATTTGAAAAATTCTCGGGAACGGGAACTACGCGGGTGAAACCGCGTAGTTACACTGGTATTTTATATTTAAACAACCTGGAAGCATCAGTGTTATTTTCTCTTCTATTTGACTTTATTTTAATTTCAACGCTTTCCATTATAATATGTTTATCTGTACTTTACGAACCAAATACCTACGCAAAACTGTAATCCCTTATTGCAGTGAAATACTTCCCAAGAAATATTATTAGCAAAACAGCGAAGTAACTTTTGAACCCAACATTTGCCTTGAAAGCACCATAAGCGCCACTCGAACAGTTCTAATACTCGCGGAACACCGGCTGTTAGTCTAATCCCGAATACATTCATATTGCATAGATACCGGATCCCACAGGGCCGGGACAGGGAGTGGGCGTTGGGGCCCAGGGCAAAGTTAGATAGGCTTATAAATATTCATAATTTATCTCATAGGTTTAGACACGGGCATACGGATTAAGATCGCAACAACAATCATTAATTTTACTGAGACAGTGCCATATGTTAGTGTTACACACGAATCCACGCACATTTTAATACCTACTTATCTATTCAATATAGTGACTTACTTAAAAAAAATACTGCTGAATTACTATAACAGTAAGGCCAATTTATAGTAATCCAGTATAGTATATAAAATGCCTGCGAGTAGAAGTAATTTTTTCGAGATAGCGAAGTGGATTTTCCGAACTTAATTCAGAAGTAAGCCTAAGATAAAGCTGTGTAGAGCCGGCTCTGTGCGAGCTAGTGTGTCGCGGTAAGTAACTTAATCCCAGAGATATGGCCCCGCACAACACCCGGGAACTCACGTATACGGAGATTTGCACAATTACCTGATGCTACCAATAACACGAAGGTTTAAAGCGATCGGAGGGAGGAGGGATAATCTCAGGACACTTTATCCCTAATTATAGCTGCAAAGCTGGAAGTGAAACAAAGTATATTGTTTTTACTGCATCCTTATAACGTATTATAACCTGGGGGCCTACTATCATCGTTATAGCAGTGACTTCTTACTAATAATATAGTAAGAAGATACTCCGAAGCTAAGTAGTTCTTAATATGCTCTGCTTAAACCCATGATGGTAGGCCCCCAGGAACTTTAAAGAACACTGACTAAATTAAACAGTCCTTATTATGTATTTACACGTAAATTACTTGGCCTAAATTAATAGTAAAGTCACGCAATAGTGCCAAGGAAACTGAGCACGCTGATAATTCTAATTATAAAAAAAACATTTTTTTTCTTGTTGATAATTTTTACTTGTACAAAAGTAAATCTACATCTAATTAGAACGACAGTGAAATTACGCGCAATAACGTTCTAAGACGTTTGCTAAGCGCCGTAAATGAAAATTCTTGTGTTATAATTTAGTTACTTTGCGGGACTTACTTCATTAAGAACCGGGCTTTTCACTTGCTGTTCGCGGCATTACATTAGTTACAGCGGGTTTTGTAAACATTGAGACACATACAAGAATACTGTTCTTACATTTAAATCATACATTGACGTACTTAGCCTAACTTTTTATCTCATGAGATAAGTAATGAAATAAAGTTTGAAATGTAATTTGCTTAACAGTTGTAATATGTACCTAATTTATTTCCTCAATCTTTTGTTGAATGGTTCCGCGAACAAAAGCAAACATCATCAATATAGCTGGAATTTGTTTAAGCACATGTGATTTCCCATTAGATCTGGTAAGCCCGCGATTTCTTATATCTTGTCCCTCGCAGTACATAACAATCCTCCGGGCGGTGACGTCCGATCAATGTGCAAACAATTCGGAACTCGCTCCCTCGCCCCCTCGCCCCCTCCTCACTCCGTCCCTGGACCCCTTGAGATGAGCGCCTCGAAGACATTTTGTCAACCAATTTATTAAACGTTAACTTAGACCCGATTCAAATATGTTCAAACACGTTTAGGTGTACTGTTGTTTGCTTTACACGTGGATCGTAACATAACATTTTTGATATTTTTTAACTCAATCGTCGAATTATATTGTATTATTCTAAACACCGTGAAGGCCTTACGAATAGAATTCTAGGAAATCAGCAATCGGGGGAAATTACCTATAACTTTGATAAATAGTACCTATGTATGCGGTCACTTGAATTTTCTTTCAGTATTAGCTGTGCCCAGCGTTACACCCGCTTTGATTTAATTTCATTCCTGCGGAACAAAAAAGGTATTTTTTAAAATATAAGTAGACTATGTTAGTCCTTGTAACGTTAGCTACCTCCCAGTGAAAGCCCGTTAAAATCGGTCCAGCCATTTCAGAGATTACCCGGAACAAACAGACCGGCAGAGAACAATTTTGAAAAATGTGTTTTTTTTTAAATCAGTAACTTATATACTTTCATATGCATTCAGTGAAAATCTGTTACTTTGGAATTACAAACAGACACTTCAATTTTATTTATCTGTATAGATTTATAGATAACCAACAACTATTTATCTCGAGTTGTCCTTTCCAAAACTTGATACAAATACAATTTCTATCTCGGAAACCTTACTTGCAAAGCGTGTTCTAAATAAAATGAATCTTCTAGAGTACCGAAATATCGCGATATTTATGTATCGAATTCAATTCCCCTGCAAAAGCACTGTAGGTCTAAAAAGGCCACGTTGAGAGAATCATAATGTGATCCGAATATGATTCATCGAAATGATAAAATGGTCACTTAGGTGCAATTCATATTCACAAATGAGATGTTGTCCCTAACTTTTTATGATGCTATTTGTCACAAAACAATTCATATTTTGTGGATCATTTTAGGCATCTTCATATGAATGTGTGAAACAGGTGAATTGCGAAATATTAATCATTCGTGATTTTGGAAATTATTTTGTATAATATTAATTATGTTTTTTAATTGTATCGTGTTTTTTATATTTTTCAAAAGTTACAGTTCTGTTTTCAAGTATTCGCTTTTTTCACTACGTGCCCATTGATCGATGATGAATCATATTCGGATCACATTATGATTCTACCAAAGTGGCCTTTTTAGGCCTGCTGGCCTTCATTGGTGTATTATAGGAGCCCAGTCAAATGGCTGGTTAAACGATGCTTCCCTTTGAATCCAATAAAACTTTATGAATCAGAAACTACAGGCTTTGGCTGCCCGTTTGAAATTGCCGACTCATTTTTCGACATACCAAAATCTCCAATATGCACTCTCAAGTCATGAGACGCGAATAGAAACCATATTGCATCCAGCTGTAGAGATTTATAACCTGCTAGCTGTGCCCTGTGGTTGCATCCGCGTAGACTTAATTTCATGGGTGGCGTACCAACGTGACATAGTGACTTGGTGAGTCTATTCTTTCTATTGACGGATTTCTGGATGACGGGTTGTCCACTTCCCTCTATGATGGTTGAAGAGGTCCATGGCTGGGATTCACGTCATACTTGTGAACAGGTGCTGCTTGTGGGGGCTGGTCATCTCTAGCTACGCATTTAATTATAAGTAGATGTACCAGATTTTTAGTTATGTTCATTTTTATCGACATTTGTGCATTGGAACATTGTCCATGAGCTTACGTTTCTTAAATTATTTATTTTGTATTCTTAAAATTGTATACTCAAACTCAAAATATCTTTATTTGATTAGACTTCTTACAAAGTACTTTCAAATCGTCAGAAGGACACAAAATACATTATACATGATTATAAATGTTACCACCGGGTTCGGAAGGTAGCTTTTGTTGAGAAGAACCCGGCAAGAAACTCAACAATTACTCTTTTAAAAATATATATATTATACAATGTTTTTGGTTACAGTATTTATATCTCATGAATATAAGCCCATGGGACACAGCACAAATGCTCAATTGTCAAATATAATAACTAAAATATTACAATTATTTGTGAGCATGGCAAATTCCAGCCAGTCAAAGCAAAGATCAAACTAAGATTAATTAATTGTAGCAAAAGTACAGTGCCAATGGGATTATTTACAATAATTTTTCGACAAAGATACATCCCAGGGTTCCTTATCACAAATATAATCACTTACAGTATAATATCCTTTTTTGAGCAAAACTCCTTTGATGGTCTCTTTAAATTTATTGAAGGGCAAGTTTACAATTTCTGTTGGTAATTTATTATAGAAGCGTGTGCACTGTCCTAAAAATGAGCCATGTACTTTCTGTAAGCGATGCGCAGGCACTACAATTTTGTTTTTGTGCCTTGTGTTTATGTTATGCACATCACATTTTTTTTGAAACGATCCAATGTTTTGATGCACAAATAATAAGTTAGCTAAAATATACTGTGAGGCCACTGTCAAAATTCCAATTGATTTAAATTTTTCCCTTAACGAATCTCGGGGTCCCAAATTATAAATTGATCGTATAGCCCTTTTCTGTAATGTGAATATATTCTCTATATCAGCAGCTTTGCCCCAAATTAAAATAGCATAGGACATAACACTATGAAAATAACAAAAATATACGAGTCGAGCTGTTTCTATGTCTGTATACTGTCTAACTTTACGAATTGCATAAGCCGCGGAGCTGAGTTTTCCTGATAACTTGGATATATGTGGGCTCCACTGAAGTTTGTTATCAAGGGTTATACCTAGAAATACTACTGACTCTACGATATCCAAAGTTTCACCATTTACCATGACCTTTGTATCAACAGGTTTGACGTTTGGTAAAGTGAATTTAATACATTTAGTTTTTTGTGCATTTAAGACTAAGTTATTTACATTAAACCATTTCAATACCTGATCAAGTGCACTGTTTACATCTGCATAATTCGTTTTGGCTCTGTCGACTTCAAACAAAAGAGATGTGTCATCAGCGAACAGTACAATGTCACACGTATTCTTGACTAAATTTGGTAAATCATTAATATACACTAAGAACAAAAATGGTCCTAGCATTGAACCCTGTGGGACGCCCATTAGTACTGGAGAACCGGAAGATTTGACGCCATTTACTTCGACCGTTTGAATCCGCTGACAAAGATACGATTTGATTAGGTCGAGTGCCCTACCTTTGACACCGTAATAATTTAATTTAACTAATAAGGTTTCGTGTTGGACACAATCGAAAGCCTTGGATAGGTCGCAGAATACACCTATGATGTCATGAGCGTTCTCCCACGCTCTATAAATATGTCTAAGAAGTGCAACACCAGCATCAGTAGTTGAACGACCTTTTGTGAAGCCATATTGCTCGCCATGTAGAATATTATTAAGATTAAAGAAGGCGACTATTTGATTCAAAATAATTTTTTCAAAAATTTTGCTGAGGGCTGGCAGGATAGAGATCGGTCTGAAGTTGGTAGGATCACTATTATCACCACCTTTAAATAATGGAATAACTTTACTATATTTCATGAGGTCCGGGAATACACCGCTCATAATACAACTGTTAAAAATTTCAGCTAAACAGGGGGCAATTATGTCAATAATATCGTGAAGTACTTTCACTGATATATCCCACAAATCACCAGTCTTTTTGGAATTCAAACTTTTAAATGTCTTTATTATTTCAAAAGGCGTGATAGTACAAAAACTAAAGCTAGTGCCACACTCAGAAACATTTGATTTCAATAATAATTCGGCGTCTGTGGGAGATGAATTTAGGGAACTAGTAGTTACTAAAGGAATATTTACAAAGAAGTTGTTGAAAGTTTCAGCTATTTTGTTATCATCTTCGATTACTTTGTTATCAATATTTAAAGTAATACGACAGTCGCGACTCTTTGCCTTTCCCGTCTCGGCATTAATAACGTTCCAGGTAGTCTTTATCTTATTATCAGAGTATTTGATTTTCTGGGCAAGATGCAAGGCTTTAGCTTTTATACAAACTTTCTTAAAACATTTAGAGTATCTAGTTACGAATGCTGAGAACTCAGGACTATGATCATATCGTTTCATACCATAAAGATCATACAACTTCTTTCTACTTATATGTATACCTACAGTTGCCCATTCATTGAATTTTACTTTACTTTGCTTCTGAACAGTTTTTAATTTAAAAGTACTATTGAATTCCGTTTGTATAACGTTAAAAAGGCTATTGTAAAGAGCATCAGGATCTTCTTGTGGCCCTTGTAGGTTGGTTATTTTGCTTGCCAAGTTAGACCTGAAATTTGCTACAAGTTTCTTAGTAATAGGTCTATAAGTGGTTTTTTTTACTACATTATTTGTTTTATTTAATATTGTGATTTTTTGACCACAATGGTCTGACGTAAGATCACTGATAATAGATTTTTCCAGGGCCTCACAGTCGCAGAACACATTATCTAGACATGTGGCAGAAGTGGCAGTTATTCTAGTGGGTTCTAGGAATAAGTGCTTTAAATTAAAAGAATTAAACAGACTAATTAAACGCACCGAAAGGGAATTATTTTCTAGCAAGTTAACATTAAAATCGCCACACACTACAATGCTTTTATTATGGCCCGCAACACGTCTAATGGCATCTTCAAGGATAGATTCAAATGAACAGAAATTGCCAGATGGGGGGCGATATACGCATATTATTACATGTCTTTCTAGTTCAATACACGATAGTTCGGCAGTACGCTCGATAGACAGGTTTACTATATCACTACGCTCTTTACATTTAACATTATTAGATACCAAGATTAAAGAGCCACCATGAATTGCTGATTTTCTGACGAATGCACTACAAAGTCTATAATTATTATTGTTGAGCAATAGCTCATGATTTTTAAGCCAATGTTCAGTTAAACAAAGCACATGAACATTATGGCTTTCTAAAAATAAATCAATTTCTAATTGTTTGCCAGCCAAGCCTTGTATATTTTGGTGCACTACGTTAAGACGACAGAGCCGGTTGACGAGGGACTCGGCCGTTGTCTTAGTTACTAGTTTAAAGAACTAGAACTAGAACTAATTACTGTGTTATTAGAACTACATAACACCGTTTCATTACTTAGACTAAGTTTCGTTATAGTTGCTATAACACCGTTAATATTATATGCTACCAATGTAGCTATCATATTCATGCATTTTTTGGGGATGTAAAACAAGTCCCCAGTTATAATAAATCGACTAATAAATTTATTAGTATCAAAAAAAATAAAATTGTCGCTATGACAACCTGTCCTACACATAAGATTATTTAACCTACCTATATAATCATTTTGCCTGTCTGTGTAGCTTTTACTATATGGGAATATACTATATATAATATTTTTATGAAGAGTAATTACTGAATTTCTTGCCAGGTTCTTCTCAGTACTTCTCCGAACCTGGCGGTATCATGTATAATCCTGTATAATTATGTCATTCTGACGATTTGAAAGTACTTTGTAAAAAGTCTAATCGAATAAAGATATTTTTGACTTTGACTTTGATATTAATGCGATATGCCTGGTAACAAATTGTTTCGTACAAATAGGTAAAGATGTTTGTAGCAAAAACCCGGCATCCGTGAACCTTATGAAGCAATAGCGAAGTGGCAATAGCATGTAAGTACAGTCGGCAACAATGCGAGGGCTGTAATCGAGGCTCGCCCTCGGCACTCGAATTACGGAAACGAGATAGCTCGCGACGCGCACTCCACTAGTTTTTGTGAGTGCCCCGTAGGTTAGCGTTATCGTGTTACGGTAAGGATGTAGCATATACAACTACATACATACACATGTAATAGCATGTTTTCCTCTTGATCTCACTGTTACATAAGAAACATCGGGATTAGTACTTTTATTTCATTTCCTCTTTTCGTAATATTTATACCACTTAAATGAAGCTAAGTTGATTTTAAAAACTAAAACTTGATGTCCTTCCTCTAAAAGGTGCCACGTCGATTTGTATGACATCCTACATACACACCAACAGACAATCAAGTCTAGTATAAAGAATCATCATTTGTCGGTTTTACGATAAGTAGTTTTGAAATTCTGAGGGAACAGATGAATGTACATACATACATACTTTTCGAAATCAAATTTTTCTTTCGCTGTAGTCGGATAATTGACTTTCAATGAGTGTTCCTAGTATCCCTATCTATATCTATACATCTATACATATGCATACAGATAAATATAATATAATAAGGGTCTGTTTGTAATTTCATACACCTTTTGACAAAATGCATAGTAAACTGTACTGACATAGAAAAATATTTTTTTTCTCTGTCTGTCTGCTTTTCCCGGTTAATCCCCGAAATGGCTGGACTGATTTTAGCGGGGGTTTCACTGGTAAACAGCTAATAAAACAAGGTGTAACTAACGCTGCAATTTTTTAAAAAAAAACAAAACATTTAGAGTTCCGCAGGAATTAAATTAAATTGACGCGGGTGAAACCGCAGCCAACGAAAATAACGAATAAAATTATTTGATCTGAAAATTATAACTCGCAGCATTTTTTTTTATAAAGTTCCTTTTGACAAACCTTTGGCTGTCTGTTGGAAATAACTCCGTTGTAATTTAAAAAGGTTCAACATGAAATGCATAGAACTATTTAAGCTTGAGACTTTATATCGGAATAAATGAAACAAACCGTTATTCCAAAGAAGCAATTAGTAAAATTAAACGGGCGTCTTAGAACATCAGCTCTTATTTCTTAAAGCCTAAACCACGATGGTCTCCAAAGCTTAACACATAGGTATTGGTATGTTGTCTGTGTTAGAACAAAACACGAACAAATTGAAACCACTACACGCAAGTACCTCTTCTTACCTTTTTGGAACAGTTTAGAATTAATACATACATACATACATATGCTCACGCCTGTATTCCCCGAAGGGGTAGGCAGAGGTGTTGTAATCACAACACCCACTTTTCACCGAAGATGATTAATTGCCAACGCGACAGATGGTGAGTCCATCGCCGTCTCAGACACTTTACATACGTCATTGAATTACTTCTCAGAAATATGCAGGTTTCCTCACGATGTTTTCCTTCACCGTAAAGCACGTGGTGTGAAATCACTGTACATAGGTTTTTTTAGAAAAACTCATTGGTACAGGCCCCGCTGAGATTCGAACTTGCGTCGCTTGCGTAGCAGGCGACTGCTCAAACCTCAAGGCCACCACGGCTCGCTTTAGAATTAATAGAACATACATATCAACTCTTACCTGGGGGCCAGGATAGTTCAAGCCAGCGCGTAAGAACTTCTTAGTTTTGGCGTTTAATTTTACGGTCAAAGTTTCGAAGTTCTTAATAATATATCCTCACGCCATCCCAGAAAGGTCAATGTCGAAGGGATACGCAGAAGTTGTAATAACAACACCCACATTTCACCGACAATTATTAAATTAAGTGCCAGTGTGACAGAGTCTCATTTATTTTGCCATTTAGTCTTATAGCGGTGTAGACGTTATCCTTCAAAGTCGATTCAATTTAGTCAATTTGAGTCTTAGGAATTGTGATGATAGAGGATACATACGTCTTTGAATTACTTCTCAGACTATGCAGGTTTCCTCTCAACGTAAAGCAAGTGGTGTGAAATTACTGCTCTTAAGTTTGTAGAAAAACTCATTGGTACAAGCCCCGCTGGGATTCGCCCACCACAGTTCCTAGAAATCTTTCTTACATTCTGCTTAAGCCGATGATGGTAGACCCTTGATCTTACTCGCTTACTAGCATTTGTTATTATTGACATTCGAACATATGAAGTATGCGCAATATGTCCATGGGCTTATATTTTTATTATCATTAATATATTTGTTAACCTTCCGAACCTGGCGGTAGCATGTATAGTCCTGTATAATAATGTCATTCTGACGATTATAAATTACTTTTAAAAAGTCTAATCGCATAAAGATATTATAATAGAACTTCCTCTCAGTAAAAACAACCTTCCGAACCCGGTGGTAGCATTTATAATCCTGTATAATCATGTCAAAAAAAAATATTTCATGTTGACATTAGTTCAACTCACAATAAAGGACAGGGGTCCAACCATGAGTTCTTATTGCAATGATAGTTCAGCTGTGTGACAGTGACAGATGTATACACGTCAATAATCTCATCTGTCTCAAATAAGAGTAAAACTATCATGGCAATAAGAAGTCATGGTAAGCCCCCAGATGTACCTTGCACATTTGTATCTGTCACTGGTTCGAATAACTATCGCAATAATAGTTGATATTGATAATCCAGGACATTGGAACTGATATTTCAAGGGTCAGGTGTACAAGTACGAGCCATGGTGGCCTTGGGGATTGAGCAGTCGCCTGCTACGCAAGCGACGCAAGTTCGAATCCCAACGGGGCCTGTACCAATGAGTTTTTCTACAAATCTTATGGACAGTGATTTCACACCACGTGCTTTACGGTGAAGGAAAACATCGTGAGGAAACCTGCATATGTCTGAGAATTAATTCAATGACGTATGTATAGTGTCTGAGACGGCGATGGACTCACCATCTGTCACGTTGGCACTTAATCATCTTAGGTAAAAAGTGGGTGTAGTTATTACAACACCTCTGCTTACCCTTTCGGGGAATATAGGCGTGAGTATATGTATGTATGTGTACAAGTCTACTTTACCTTTACAGACCAGTTCAAGTACAATCACACAAGCTGAAGGGATTATTGTATGATATTTTTTGTTGCCTATGTAATACCCCAAATGCTCCGCTTGCACCTGGTGCCGCGTACAACGGCCGTAGCTTCTTTGAGGAAAAAGTAAATTGGCCTGATTGTTGGCTAATGATACAAGGTTACAGTGAGGGGCATGATTTAGCTTCCATTCCCTGATATTGTCGTACATTTTTGTTACATTAAGCGTGTAAAAGTAGAGCTTAAAATTAAATAACATAATTTGACGTCTACAATAAACGTTAAAGCGAAGGTTGGAGCCTTTTTAGCTGTGCTTGTTCAAAAATGAAAATGATTTATCCAGTTTGAGCCCTTTGAAGTCATTTACGAACGATGAAAAATTCATAGAATTAGATTTCGAAAACTAGCCTTCTGAGTAGAACCGGTAAAATACTCGGACAGGCATCTTATACATTACATCAATATCATAAATATATTTGATGTATGACAGAAATACTTGCTCCAAAGACCAAACAACTACTGATTTTCGAAGCGTACACATTTCTTCTCCTAGAATCTCCCACATAATAGTAGGAACTCCCGAATTTTAAAGCTGTCGGAATGGGTATCTGGACGTTACATAAGATCGTAGCCAATCCCTAGATTCCATTGTATTTTAACTATTATGTGGTCATTACCTGAAGAAATCCTGTCACTAATCCCAAATACCTACCAATTTATTGATGGAAACAAAATAATGAACAGCAGGATTTATACAGCCGTGGTGGCCGTGAGGTTTGAGCAGTCGCCTGCTACGCAAGCGCAAGCGACGCAATTTCGAATCCCAGCGGTGCCGGTACCAATGAGTTTTTGTAAAAAACTTAAGTACAGTTATTTCACACTGCTTTACGGTGAAGGAAAACATCGTGAGTATATGTATAGTGCCTGAGACGGCGATTGACTCACCACCTGTCACGTTGGCAATCATCATCGGTGAAAAGTGGGCGTTGTTATTACAACACATCTGCCTACCTCCTCGAGGAATACAGGCGTGAGCATATGTATGTAGAATTAATACGATCTCTAAAGTAAACTGCAATGAAACATAATAAATAGAGTAAAAAGCTTGCGGTACTCGCGAAATGCTAACCATTATTGTAGAGACAATTTGTGGCTGTCTCCACAAGCCAGGATTACAGGTATTAAGGATAGGAGACGCTTAGACCGGAGGCAACAAACTCTAGGCAACATTGTGTACTATTCTTTCTCGCTACTAATCTTATGTAAGACTAGCTATGCCCCGCGGTTTCCGCCGTGTAATCTTATGGGTGGTTATTTAGCAGAACCCAACTTTTCTTTAAATAAAAGTAGTTAATGCTTGTAGGATCAGTAAGTGAAAGATCATTCAGCTATATCAGAGATTTCCCGGTACAAACAAGTGGACAGACAGAGAAAAGATAAGATATATAAAAAATTAACCGCTGTTTTTTCTGTACCATACGTATTTTCCTTGTAAAAGGGGTTGCGAAGTTCAGAAGACAATCGCATCGTATAAAAATCAGGTGATCAGCCGCATCAAGTGCTGCAATGTATGGGATAAGGCCAGCGAGATGACAATGACTTATGCATTGAGTGAAATGCGGTTAACTTGAAATTACAAACAGACACTTTAATTTTATTTATCCGTCTAGATTTTATTTAGTTTATTCAGCTAATTTATTTCGTCTTTAAATCCATTTACTTGCCATACAAAATGTGGATGAAGCAAAGGAATTGAGCTTAGTTCAGAGTGGGATTCTGCTATTCGCAAGGCATTTAACATTATTATAAAGTAGTTTATATAATTACTGCCCGGCAAACGTGGTGTTGCCATGTACAATTTTGGGGTGGACCACAATTATCATTTAGTGGTATGATAGTGAACAACCTAATCTAAGACAAACCGAATATACACAGACAATTATACAAACCGGTCAAGCCGATTTATTGATGGAACACGAGCATTATATATCTTCTTCTTCCTTCTTCTTCTATATCTTATACTCCAACGATTTTCATGAAATTTTGTGTGTAGGGTGTTCAGGGGCAAAAAATTGATCTAGCTCTTTTCAATTTTTGATAAATTTTTGGAAAACATCGTTTTGACCGTGTTTCCAGGCACTGAAAAACTCATAAAATATAATTACAATACGACATTAAATTTCGCCGACATATCTCAAGATACGATAGCTCAGTGTGAGGCTGCCACCTTATCAGGCGATAACGAATTTAGAGTACCCCGGCTTGAGTCTGACGTTTACCGGTTCGATTTTTTTTGTTTTTTTTTTATAGTTTGGTTTTTGTGAGCAAAAGAAACCGAGCACAGCTCGGTCAACCAGGTCCTATATATATAATGAGTTCAATGTTACATTCCAATGTTCAATGTTCCTAAGTATTCAGTTCCAACTATGCATATGTAACAGGGTTACCTGCATTAATTAAACGAGCGCAATTCACAGCCTCGCCTTGTCCAATGCAGCGCTCCCTTAAGTAATTACTTGACAAATTAGAATTGCAATAGAAATATATAATAAGAACCTTTCTGTGAACAATTCTGCGGTTGTAACACTCGCAATGTATATTACACATAATTGCAGTGATTTCACACGAGTGATTTACGGTGAAGGAAAACAATCGTGAGGAAACCTGCAATGTCTGAGAAGTAATTCAAAGATGTGTGTCACGTTGGCACTTAACACACGCACACCCTTTTTTCTTTGGTAAATAAAATCTTCCCACTTTTCAGTGCCTGTGGGCAAGTACCCCACATCAACTACACGATTGCGGTTGTACAGTTAATTTGCTATTTTTCCTTTTATTAACATTCAGACCTTCATAAAAATCTTAATAAGATAATAAAAAAACTATAGTACCAAATTTATATCTCCGTTGAAATAATTCAAATGTTTAGGAATCAGTAGGTAAACAATCAATCATTCCCTAAAGAAAAATTACGGATGAATATTTTTTTAAATTTATATGTCACCTATTTTGAAGTTGGACTACTCTGTAAAAAGTTTTACGTATGTATAAAATATGTGTCGACTAGAGAACCTCTTTTCGTCGGTTGAAAATATAATATTGACAATTCAAACTTTGTGTTTGTATATTAAAATGTATATGCATTGTGTGTGCAAGTAATTAAATAAATTGATCTCAGTTAGACATACCAATTACGTAATAGGCCCATACAACGGGTCTACCCATGGCTTACATTCGATTACTCAGTCATGTATGTGCATACATTTCAATACATACACAATCGCATTGGCTGCTCCTTGCGCCTTTGTCTCAATCCACTGTTGCGAGAGGGGTACACTACCTGCTTTACATATGTTTTCTAGCAAAACACTCGCTTATTAGCAGGCAAATAACATAAGTTCAGTGAAATGTGCCCCGAGCAACGTGTTACTACGAAATCTGCAAAATGGAAATTGCAAATCTGCAGGAGAAATTCAAGTTGGCCGCTAGTGTTGTGCTTGCACACTCGTACTTCATACGAAGTAGTGAACTTAGTACGTACACTTTTGTAAGTTGTATAATTTTTCACTTTTATAGTTTTTTAACCGTACCGCGCCGTTAAAGGATAAAAGTCCGTTTTTGTTCCCAGCGGGGCCTGTACCAATGGGTTTTTCGAAAACTTATGTGTTGAGATTTCACACCCTGCGCTTTACGCTGATGGAAAACACCGTGAGGAAACCTGCATATGTCTAAGAAGTAATTGAAATTGTAAGGGGGGTGTTGATCTTACAACATCTCTGCCTACCCTTTCGGGTAATACAGGCGTTAGCATATGTATGTAAATATAGAACACACTTTACTTAGTTCGGTACTAGATAGATCAATATAATATAATATGTGGGATCATCCACGGTTATTATTAAAGTAAATGAATCTCACGTCGACCTTTCAGAATTGCAGAGCTGTGTACCGCCGCGAGTCATCCAAAATGTATGGGCCTCGCTTCATATATTATCTCGAATAAATATACGTATACGTTAATTGAATATCGGTCTACTTTGACACAATTCGTTTGTATATCTTGTATAACCATGTTTTGTGAACAATGCGGGACCATTTTGTTTTGTAAAAAAAAAACAAATTGATGTTTCCCCCAAAATTCGTATCGAACGGATTGTCGGAAAATGTGTGAATAAATTCGAGGTATTTTCCAAATTTGCGTACCCAGCCGTTATGCCTACTGATATGGACACGTCGGCTGAATTTTTCCAATCTACGTTTAATTTACTTTTTATTTTTTTTGCTTGAAGCATGAACAAAGATAAGGTATGTAGGCCACGGACACATATACCGAATCGCTTTCAAATTTACATTGGATTTTCGTGGATTTGATAACGAGGTCGGAGTGATAACGCTCTGGTAAGGACTGATACTTATCATTCATTACATCGGATTTATAATTAATATTAATTAAGCTTTTTCTTTTAACAAGTTATTATAAAACTAAAAACATTTTCGTGTTCTCCTCATATGACTCACCCATACTTTGATAGCGCAGAAAATATAACTACGCTGCCATCTTGGATTATCCGCCATATTGGAATTATAATGACGTCACATAAGCATGCATTGTCATCCACAATAAGCGTGTTATTTTAGAAATTTGTTACAAGATTCCACCCGGACAAACATTCATACATTGTAAATTAAATAAAAGCTTGTATAATAAATGGCCATGGGCGGGTTACAGCCGCCAAGCTGTGTACTATTACTATACAATCTTACCTAGATGTACTGCCTACCTACCCCACTGGTGATCCAAGATGAAATGCATAACAAAAATATTCCAGTTAGGTAATCCCTCTACTGTATCATAATGAACAAAAGACAATGTCTGATTGTCGTAATACGTGGCCAGCAAACTGTAAATGTAGTTCAAAGTTATTCATAGTCAAGGTTATAAATTGGAAGCCCTCTCATTTACTACCCCCAAGTTGATACAACTTACCTTCTCCGATCCTAAAGCAATCTAATGTTAGTTCGCATTGTTGTATTGAGAAGTGGGTGCTCTAAACTGGTGCGTAGCCTCGTCTAAGGGAATTAATTGCTCAGCTGGTGTTAGTTAGCCTGACTGATATTATAATTTGTTGATTGCTAATTGTTTCTGCAGTCAGTTTGTATGTCTAATATTTGTAAATGTTTTGTAAGTCTAATAAAATTTGCCGTGGTGGCCGTAATTGACCTACGTTGGTGATAATATTCCATCGTTTACTCTTCTGCGATGGCGTATCCATATTTTAATTTATTAAATTAAAGGAAAAAATGCATTAAATTGAGACACTAAAGGTTTCGCCAACTTTATTCATGGATTTACCTAAATTCCATATAAAAAATCATAAAATATTCTTTTTGTCAGTGTGGGGAAACTTAAACTTCAAACATGATAAACAAGTGTACAACATTGGTTCGCGGCTCCTGCAGCCATTCGATCAACAATGGCAATCATCTCACTGTAGCAAGCAGCCCTTTACTCTTTAAGAACACAACACTACTCGAAGGCAGCGCTATGTAGCTGCGATCATCTGTAAGAAAAGAGGTACAGTCGCCAGGTACCTTCGAAAACCGTCCGGAATATACTGAGATAGCAGTTCTGTTGCTTCTTCTACTTTTACAGACATCTCACAGTTACTTACTGCTTACAACGTCATGTCAATATAATCTTGGCTCCAAAGCAAAATGTGGCGCGCTTAGGAGTAACTTAAGTCATAAATCTAAAATTCATGGATTAATGTCGGACCCTCCTTAAATAGCGCTCGTAAAAGTTAACTGCAGGATATTCTAAAACATTCAATTCACGGACATGTCTCTGAAAAATTAATCTCGTAAGCCATAAAAACTCACACCCTTCAATAATGTATGGAGATCATAAACCCGGCTAACATAAACTCACTCTGAAGTTGTGATCACTCAACTCATGGAGGTAGATAATCACTAATTCTGGTGCAGTAGTTGTGCGTCCCTTTAAAGTTGAAGGAAAAAAGTTTGATTAGCGTGCATTATCCGGGGGCAGCTCGGGGTGGGCCATTTAGCGGAGTGGCCGCATTTATTGCCCACTCACGTCTGCTATGCGGGATAAGGGATGAGAGCCAGAGGGAATTGTGCAAACCGTACTGGAGCCTCTATTAATTTAGGAGCCCAAAGCTAAAGTATGCTATTGTAGTGTTAGCAGTTAATATATTTTTATTCCCTGATAACAGTATTTCAATATCAACGACTCCGTATGTTTAGAGTTGAAAACTATTTGATGTGTTAACCTTATTGAGACAGTACTGGCAGGTACGTTTATTTTTCTTTTTTGACATGAGTCTTATTCTTTCCTTTTTCTTTGACATGATTAAACAATATGAATTGAACAAATACCGTTTTCTATTATTTCCAACAAAATAACGTATTACGATCAACACCGACTAAATCCTTACCTTACTATAATTCACTCTCCTGCCATTATCCGATGTTATTTGGAATCGTAATCGTAATAACGTAATCAATTTACCTTTTTTTTTTTTCGTTGACGAGGAGGAAATCTTCAAAAGGTCCCCGACCGCCCTGGGAGAGGCAGATCGGGGTATGTGGGATTCTTACCGCACTAAAATCCGCCCGGTGGCCATCCTCAGTGCTCAGGGGGGACTCCGGGTACTACTATCAATTTACCTGTACCAACTATCATCTCTGTTATTCACTCCTTGTTAGCCATGTAGTCTTCCACATAATCCATCCATAGTTTCTTAGGGCTTCCTCTTCCGTTATTGCAAGCCACATGTTAGGCGGTAATATTATTCTGACCCTGTGGTACAGGTATTGCCCAACGCTGAGGGAGGTCCGCCGCCTCTCATGTCTCGCAGCAGATGCCACTAGTGACTCGCCTACGGCATACAAATTCATCTGCAGGCCATGTTTGCCGGTAACTTTGTTCTCTTGATACTTATAAATTGCGCCGAGACGCGCCGCTGCGCACTTTGACTTCTGATTTGATGCGAACCTGAAATCCTATGCAGTACATTGTTACTAGTATCTATGATATTAATATAAAGTGCCACATCATAAGATTCCCGGCGAAGGAAAACTGCGAAGAAATTTTCGTGGATGTAGCCCAAAGAGGTGAGTGACCCCAAATACCAAAACTATAAAAAAGTACTTCAAGGGAAACTCCTTGTGGCGTTGTTTGTACTTTATATGTGACTAATTGTGAACATTAACGATTAATAATTTCACAATAAGAGTAAACTTAAGTAGAGCTCAGGCACAGTAGTCTGAATATAACCTTACTGCAAGTAGTACGGAATGTAGGATAGGAACAAAACGTTCGAAATTACACTCACACAGACTGGTGTAATTTCAGTAAGGGATGTCACGTGCGTGTACGTCATTTACGCGTTACAAGCATTTCCCTAATCTTCAAATCTACATTAATTAGTCGGTAAATAAAGAAGAAAATTAAAAAAAACCTTCTTATTAAAAAAAAGTCATCTATTTTACATACTGCATATTAACCTTATACTGTGGTTTAGGTTTGAGACGCTGCTGTGTGTATGAGCCTGCATGATTTGGATGAATATAATTGACTGTGATGTCTAAAATGCAATGCACGTAGCTGTATTAATATTTAGCTACAGTCCACATAGCCATGAATACCTCGTCAGCCTGTTGAATATCAGTACAGTTCACTAATTGAATAAGACCATCTCCGTAGCCAATAAGACTAGAATACTAATAGGAATCACAACGATCCCACACTGGATAAGGTCGATAGCACGCGGTCTTATTGGTGATGCAAGTGGCCATTGGGTGAAGTGAGTTCACCTAAAGGGATTGTAGGAGACTTTTGTGGGCTAGAATATTAAAAGCAAACTTGGAACCGAACCTAGCAACGTTTCCTAATAACTGGATACATACATAGACCCACGTATGTATTGCCTATGGTATTCACATTCCTTTCTTTTGCTTCGACCACATACCAAACCAAACGATCGTTCAATCTACACAATAAAGAAGGATGTATATAATGAAAAAATAAATGCTGGTATGTTTAATATGTGGTTAAAATGTAACTGCAGTACTTAACTAGATAATTAAGTTAATATTTACATGCCATAAAATTGGGTGAAATATGTGATTCTTGTGACCTCAATAACACCTACCATTTGTACCATATTTCATTTGAATAAATATTATTTCTATATCTATTTCAGATATCAAAAACTATATGCATGTGGAAAGAGGTTTTATGTTAGCATGATAGGCAGCGTGTAAGAATAGAAGAAGAAATAAGATGTGACAGATGACAGAACGATGGTGGACGACGTGAAAGACGGACGACGAAAGACGTATTTATTATTTTATTATTTAAGATGTTTTTTAAGTTGTTACAATTAGAAGACGAAGTAAAGAAGATTCAGTCAAACCTTTTAACTTATTTCTATTTAAATCCCACATGCATATGAAGAAAAACTTTTTTTTTTCTATATGTCTGTCTGTATTTGTTACGGCTAATCTCTGAAACGACTGGACCGATTTTGACGGGACATTCACTGGCAGATTTGAAATAAGTGCTACGCGAAATATAACCCATGAAAGAATGCTATGCGAGTGAAACCGCAGGGCACAGATTCAAATAAATACATTTCTGTAAAAGGTTTAAACTCGGACGATTACTACCGAAATCACCACGCCTTCACTCTGGTTGCGCCATATATTTTGGACGTTAATAGTTACTTAGTTCAGCCAATCCGTTCGAACATACTTCCTTGATCAAACTGCTGGATCATTCAATTTAATGTGTATAAAGTCAGCGAAATATACGTGGGTAACGCTATTATTCAGTGCATTTGGTCACATAAAGGTGCTACTTGGAGCTGAAAGGGAATGGCCGAGTAAATTGGTCCAAATGGCGCGCATTCACACTTCTGTTGCCAATTGATGGCTGCTCCGCTTTATGAACAGCGCACTATTGTGACGACGATTATAAAGACTGTCACAAACTGATTTATATTTTTAACAGAAGATAGATAACATGGAATATCGCGACGCTAGCCGTCAATCTTTAATGTACATAGAGGTCTTGGTAGACGTGATAATAGACAGAGAGGTCTGCAAATCTATAGTCACAAATTACTGCCTATAAGTAGGTACTTACACCCTCTAAGTTTTCCTTTCAGGTTTATGCACGAGTAGGAAATGGTGACATATAAACTATTTTGAAAAATGTGCTCTAAATGTCCGCTTTGTTCAATAATCAAAATAATTAATTAAGTTTAATGCTATTATTAATTTATATTAATTAACTTCATGTTATATTTTATGCAACACCAGTGGCAGACCAATATTTGTAAATAGTATAAACTTAGCAATCATTTACACAGGGATTTCAACTGTATACCAAGACCGACTTTCCAGTTAATTGCCATTCGAAATAAAAAATCTTTTTAAATCCATACTAACGAACACAGACTAAAAATAAACACATAAAATCAATACGGTGGCGGGACAGTCGCGCTCTAAAACATTTTATCCTATTCGTTTGAATATTTGCAATAAGAGCAAAAGGCTTCGGTTTCAAATAAAAAATATATTCGTATGGGCGCGAGTGCGACGCCGCAGGTAATTGTCCATTTTGGTCGCGACTGTCGAAATATATTGAATATAAAGTATTTATTTCATACATTTGTGATAGTAAACCTTCTATTTTTATGCTTAGTGTCATTGAAGTCATATCAAACAGAATAATATCATTTGAAATTTCCAGGATACTTAATTATCCGTAGGCGTAGAAACACCATTCTGGAATTTAGTTTTCTTATAAAAAAAAATAACTTTTGACTTTAACTCAAGATTATATAAAAACCATTAATGTTAAACTAAAAAGTCTGTAATTATGTTCATTGCCTTGTCAAGGCTAAACAACCTTTTTATAAAATACTGACTCCTTTGGGCGGGACGAAGCCGAAGAAATGGTAAAAGCGCATTCAACACTTCCGAAGTCATACAACTTACAGATAAACAAGAAATAAATTATATAGCAGCTGGTATTTGAAATTGAGTTGGTTTAGACATTGCTTTTATAATTTTTGCAGGCGCTAAAATTATATAATGGTCTTTGTGAAAGCATTACATTGAAAATATAATTATTCTTGTAACATTATTAGTATTGATATTGTATGTACCATAACCATTTATAAGCTGAATGAAGTAACCATTTTCTAAGTAAAGTTGCCGAATATCAAAGACCATTTTCCAATACATATTTCTAAGTCAGCTTTAATATAGCCGTTTAAAATGGGACGTGTGGCCATCGATATATCGTAAAAGTCCCCGGGACGTTGGACTCCATTACTATTAAAAGCGGGTTATCCATCATCCGATTCGATGAATCGATTGCGGACCGGCGCGACTCGATACAAAATCGAATAGCATTAATCGAGTCGGACGCATTACCCTATCGGGCATCAATCACTAAGGTGCTGAGGAGATATTAAGCGCCTAGGGAAATTTTCGTTTGATGTTTCCATTAGATTCGGAAACTATTTTATTAAGACGCGTCTTGTTCAATGCATATTGTATCGTGTAACATTAACATTATGGTTACATTATTTAAATGTAACGTACCTCGGCAGTCTTAGGAAGGTGTATAATGTCTATGCACGCAAACATGCTTCGGTGTCGGGGGGTTTTGGTATTTTGTCTTTAAGACTAGCCTAGCTATACCGCCTAGCTATAGCCTAGATATACCGCAGATACCACCTATCAGACAATAACATAGATTCTTACGCATGTATGATTTATCTACTCTGTGGCTCTATTTTTTTTCTTAATAACTATCATTGGGGATTTTAAAAATAAGAATGCTCTTTTTTATTTCATACAAAATCCTAAAACTCTAGAATAATCAGTAATCATCATAAGTTCTTAGTAATGTTCAGTAATCATAATAAAACAATACTTTGCAACAAGTAACCCAACATATTTGAAAACCAGTTATCTATAATAATAATATGTTTTTTTGTAACAATTTAACTCAATAATTACTCGACTGATTTTAAAATCCTCACACCTTTAAAAAGCTTTCTCCTGAGCGGGTTCCATAGGCTTATCAATCGTTCGTAATCGTAATATTAATTAGGGATCTGTATAATAATAAGCGGGCAATGTCGCGGATGTAAGCTCCAGTACTTTTATATATATGCATAAAAAATATTCTGTTATTGAAGTTACCTACCTTATCATCATCATCTCCCTGGCCTTATCCCATACATTGTTGTGGTCGCCACTTGATTCAACCCGATGTAGCTCATCACCTGATTTTATACGAAGCGACTGCCATCTGACCTTCGTAACCTCTTCTACGAGGAAAATCGGTAAAGTGGGTTAAACCAGTTTTCAGACTTTCTTAGGCCTCCGACTGACCTATAACGATTGTTAAAGATATTAAATTGGCATCCGGGACCGACTGCTTATCGTGCTCTCCAATGCATGGAGGGAACTCGGGCGGTCACCCATCCAATTAATTCGATCAGCGAAGCAGCAGCAAGTCAGCTTAACTTCGCTGATCGAATGACATGCGCAACAGCAACTGTGCCACGAGCTCCTCCTTACTGAAGTTTATCTATTCGTTGTAAAATCTCAATCTCCACGGAAGTAAGTTCCTGGTAAGTGTTATAAGTAAGTTGTAACTTGATACAAACTTAAGTACCTATTGTAAAACAATTTTTTACCAACTTCAATTCTCCCTAGTTCAAAGTTCCCAGCTTCCTTTCCCAGCCATATTTAGTTTTAACAATTTGTCTGAATATCTTAATCTGCATGTTTAAACTTTAAGTAGTTTCATTGAATTAACTTTCGGTTGAAAGTAAATACTTCGTCTGTCGCACATTTACATATAATATAACAATTTAGTATGCTTATATCTTTACTAATTCATATGAAGTCAATGTATATTAATAGGAAAGTGTATCCATCTCGCCCTGTCTATATTTATTTCTTTTTCACAGGTAAACCGCTAAACAGATGTATTTATCTTGAATTCCGGTACTTTAAACTACGGAACCATATTTCTTTGTAATACTTATAAAAAAATTTAAAAAATAATAGGTTAGGTTCTCATTGTAAAATACTTATTTTCTAAAATATTTCAGTCAGACCTTCAAATACCGCCGGTACGGCCGGTACGGCTCAACGATAGCTAGGTTATCTATACAGATAAATAAAATTGAAGTGTCTGTTTGTAATTAAAAAATAGCAGCTTTTCCCTGAATGAAAGAATGTCCGGTACTGACGTAAAATACGAATAAGTAAAATTCCTGCTAATCTCCGAAACGACTGAACCGATTTTAACAGTAACATCTAACAAGGAGTAACTTAGGTAATTATTATTTTAAAAAAATTGGGGCTCCACAGGTCATCCATGAATATATATAATAATGGACAGAGAAAGAAACATCAACGTTAATGGATAAAGATGGATGATATAAATGAAAAAGCAAAGAGTGTTATGATAAAGGTATCACAACATTGAAATATGGCCGCGAATACCGCAACCCCGTCGATGCATCAATCACGAATAAAACATATCTCCACGTTACTATGATCCATGTTCCGCACTTACATATTTCTGCGATAGGTTACCAGGGCTGACACCTACTAGAAACATGATATTTTTTTTTTATAAATTCAGACACAATTTTTTTATTAACTTAATACATCACAATTACACCAATTAAAAAATGGAAACAATTAACCAATTTTTTTATTTGATTAAATGAAAATATGTTCTTCCTGAAATAAGACCATGTCTTTTACATACAACATTAAAAAAATAAGGCATAAATAATTTTGTTATTAAAATTTCTTAATTCACAATATCTTGATTTGATTAGACTAACAAGTATCGCCAGAATGTCATATGTATACAGAATTATAAATATTACCACCGAACCTGACAAGAAATTTCTGTCTGTGATCTCATCACGTGACAACTAGTGAACAGATTTTAATAAAATTAAAATTAATATAATACTGATAACTCGGGTCAACAATACGGATAATTCTAATCCCAAGCTAATATCAATATACCAATATATCCCAAACCCACGGGAAAAATAAAAACCGATAGGTTATTCGAAGGAAAAACATAAAATATCCTTGGTCAACTTCTGCTACGTTAGCTACGTTATGACTGTGATTTATGCCACTTACAAAATAAAACTTTAATTAGTTTTTTTTCCAAGCAATTACAAGGGCACAAACAACAATATGTTATCGTAATATTATCTATTATTTATTGCCCTTTCCCGTTTAACAACCCTACGGAGTGGCGGATACATTCGTTCTGTTTGTCGCGGCGGAAAAAAACGGGACACGCTGTATTTTGTATGCATTCGTGTGTGAAATCTGGTGAATGGTGACATTGATAAACTGGATGACGGCGGAACTTGGCTTATGCCGGCTAAACGGACGCTATTTCACATCACTACTTTTTGTACTAATATCACATCATTTATTTATTTATGGAGCCGTGGTGGCTTTGTGGTTTGAACAATCGTCTGCTACGCAAGCGACCGTTCGTACCAATGAGTTTTTCTGAAAACTTATGTTCAGTGATTACACACCACGTGCTTTAAAAGCTTTAGGAAACCTGCATATGTCTGAGAAGTAATTCAAAAACGTGTGTATAGTGCCTGAGATGGCGATGGACTCACCCCCTGTCACGTTGGCACTTAATCATATTCGGTGAAATGTGGGTGTTGATGTTACAACACCTCTGCTTACCCCTTTGGGGACCCTTTTGGGATAGCGTGAGTATATTTATTTCTATTTTATTTTTTTATTTATGGTTCTTCTACATTTAATGCATTACTTACAATAGCACTTTAAGCAGCTTAGTAAAATGTTTCAACAATTACAGAAGAAGTTAACGAACCCAATAACAAACTTCTTACACCGTCGCGTCAGTCTAAAACAATATTGCAACGAAGATCATTAACACTTAGCAATAGACAAATAAGATTTACAGAATATTTTAATAGAAAGGATATCCGTAGTAATCTAAGCCAAGGCATTTAAACGAGCTTCGATATATATAGCCGACTAGCTGTGCCCCGAGATTTCACTCGAGTTGACTTAATTTCATGGGTTCTTTAAATAGCCTGAGTTACTCCTTGTAACATTAGCTATATGGGAGTGAAAGTTTCGATAAAATCAGTCTAGCCGTTCCGGAGATAAGCCGGACCAAACAGACATACATATTTATTTAAATTCGATAAGTATTTTAAGTAAGCGTATATACTTTAATAATAATAATTTTTGAAAAGCTGTTAATTTGAATTTTACAAATAGATACTTCAATCTTATACTATTCGATCATACCTAACAAAATTTTACCTTTTTTAAATATATAAGTATGTATTTATAGAGCGAATATGAGCGGAAGTGTCGGTAGAGGGCGCCCAAGAAAGAACTACTATGACCAAATTAACAATATTTTTCAGAAAGGTCAAATTCAGAGCACTCGTAACCGAAGGAAGTGTATGAAGGGGTGCATGAATGTGGATGAAGCGAAAGTATGTGAGGATCGTAGTATGTGGCAAACGGTGGCCTCTGCTTACCCCCATGGGTTACAGGCGTGCGTATATGTATGTATGTGTACGAATAGTAAGCAAACACCCAGACACGAGGCAAAACACAAATGCTCATCACTGTTTGACCCGACGAAAACCTAGCAATCAGGCATGGGTAATAAATCTATATTCCTACTATAAGTTTCAAATAGTTCGGTGATAGCATCTTTCCGGTGGGAACACCAGTTAGAAGTTTTATTTACCGTTTTTTTACCGTTTTATTCATCGTTCTGGTTTTCCATCTATGCGGTTTCAATTGGATTCCCAAAATGCTAGTAATTTATCGAAATAACTACTTTTTATTTTTCCTCGCATTATGTTTAAAAGTTATTAAATCATATAATTTAATTATAGCACCGATAGAGGCTATCATTAGCTGGTTTTCCCAGACTGCAAAACCAGTATGCGGTAAACAAAGGACGTTAAGTAAAGCGCACATTCTAACATCGTCAGATTGAGTCGAAATCGGGGTGATAAATTGAAGTAGACATAATACCACCACCGCCATCATTGACCTGTACTGCCCTATAATCAATACATCTATAAACACATCTATAAATTTCTGTCTATCTGTTTGTTTGTCCTGGGTAATCTCTGACAGCGACCCTGCAACCCCTATTTACGTGGAAAGTGTAATCTGGGTTTAACCAGTTCTCGGAGCTTTATAGGCTTTGCCAAAAAAAAATATTCTTGGAATATTTGATAAGGATGGATCCGGTCAATACCACAAGAACATGGTCAGAGACCACAACCTGCAAAGAGTATTTCGATCGTTCAGCCTGCGACCAATCTCGTAGCAAAAAAAAACCTTTTTACCGAATTGAAATATTTACAAAAAGCAGTAGGTACTTTATATTACGTATATACATGATGCCTGGCTGAGTTTCTTGCGGGTTCTTCTCAGAAGGCTAGTTTCCAAACCAGAGGTAAATTTTCGACGTTACCAAACCCCAAACTGAATAAATCATTTTCATTCTTTACTAATTACAAGTAAGAAATTTGACCCAAATCTGCCGACTGTACCTATCCCTCGAAATCGGTATTGCCATGAAGAAAAAGCCCCAGTCCGCTTGACACAAGAGAACCCTTTAAAAAGATGATGAACAGAATCAGAGGGCCGTAGAGTTTGTTTAAAAAGAAATTCAATTACCATGTAAAGAATTCAGTAGCATTGCATACAACCCCAATTGCGGTAAAAAAATCTTTGAAATCGATATGCTCTGCGGTTAACCTAATATATGTCGTCTCTGGTTATTACTGAGACTATAATGATAAGGAAAACTATAAAATAAACAGGCTCTTGACTTTCCCTCACGTAGGCACTTGTGAAATGGGAATTCCCAGCTGTTAATGAGGTAGAAACACCACGGGTGCACGTTGGCGGTCCTTTGTATTCACGCGGTGCGCCGCGCCGCCGCCGCCCTGTTTCCATTTCGATAACAATGAGCTTTTTCAGTGTACATGTAAATATATACATGTGGCTTCTTAGCCTTCCTCGGATGTTTCCTTTTATGTCTACTTTTATTAATTAAATCACAAATAACTGCGAGCTTATGTAAACATATCAAAGTCAACATTTTATTCATCTATACTAATATTATAAAGAGGAAATATTTGTATGTACATATGTAACGAATTGGCTCGAAAAGTACTGGATCGATTTGAAAAATTCTTTCAGCAATGAATAGCTACATTATCAGCGAGAAATGTAGGCTATATTTCATTCGCTTACTCTTACGGGGACGGATACTACGCGAGTGAAACCGCGTGACTTCCGCTAGTTCTATATAAAGGCCTTTGCCCAGTACAGAAATAACACGAGTTGGATGTTGGATTAGAGTAGCTGTTCGAGATCGTTAATTATATTAGTATTACTAACTAACGTACTAATAATTTTAGAGCATGTAGCAAAAACATTATCTTTTCTTTTGAATATTTTTGGCAATCTGAACATTACGTGGTAACGTTGCATTAAATATCGCACCCTCATAACGATAGGGGCTCAACTCTAAATTTTGCGAAAACTAATTAAGATCATAGATAGACCTAAAAATTTATGTTATTAGAATATATTTTTTTAACATCGACAAAAGAACCGTGGTGGCCTCGGGGTTTGAGCAGTCGCCTGCTACGCAAGCGACGCAAGTTCGAATCTCAACGGGGCCTGTCCCAATGAGTTTATCCCCGTGCAGGCATCTTTCTTTCGGTTTATTTTTTAAATTACAACAATTCTTAAATACTTAGAAGTATCATAAAGTATTCCTTGTAATTCCCCCAACCGTTTCGTCGTTCGTATTAAATATTGATAGCGAAAACAACTTATTGACGCAGTATAACAAAAACATAACAATACTAACACTCATATTTACCGTTTTGGCTGTAATCATGACGCAACAAAACCAGATGTATGAAGATTGCTGAAGAGGCGCGGCGCGACTTGAACTTATTTTGGGGGAATTCCAAAATGCATTATATACCAATGAGTTTTTCTAAAAAAAACGTATGTACAGTGATTTCACACCACGTGCTTTACGGTGAACGAAAACATCGTGAGGAAACCTGCATATTTCTGAGAAGTAATTAGCGGCGATAGACTCACCATCTGTCACGTTGGCACTTAATCAAATTCGGTGAAAAGTGGGTGTTGTGATAACAACACCTCTGCCTACCCCTTCGGGGAATACAGGTGTGAGCATATGTATGTATGTAACTATCGACAAAACACATGGCTTTGGTATAAGAATATAAAAATCGTCTTTGTACTCGAAACCATTAAGATTACCTACTGTTAAAGTTATGAATCCAAACTTGCCGGCCGATCTATGATTGCGATTTACAAAAACATTTGATTTTTTAATTAGGGGCTCACCCCTATCGTTCTGAGAGTGCGATATGGACTCTGTAACTTTGTAACTACCATTGGTAACGCACCCTCTGTGCTGCCGTTTATAAGCCATCAATCAGTCGAACTGCATGTTGCTGGTATGATCATCATACACATACATATATCCCTCTTCAATACTATCCCCTCTCCGTGATATATGAAGCGTGCCACCTCATCACAATTCACCAATTCACCAAGACGCTCGCTTTTCACTTTGGCCCATTTCCAACGAGCTAAGTGAGTCAGCGTTTGTATGACCTCGCTGTTTCCAAGTGACCGATAGTTTCCTTTCATACAACATCTATGACAAGCACGTTATATTATAAGCCTTGCTCGTATTTGTATAACATATAATATAAACATTTCGTAAACTCGGTCATGTAAAACGTGGATGCATACTAACATGTCCAAACGAGTAACTGTTCAAAGCTGTATTTCATGTAATATATCTAAAAAATATCGTAATAAAACTTTGATAAATAGATGGACCAAAGTAGTAACCGTCCCTTTTCTCGTCCACCATTCGGCAGACCACCCTCTCGGTGGGCCGACGATATCACGTAGACGGTTGGGAAACTGTCGAGACTAACTCGGGACCGAGGGCAGTGACACGTCACAGGAGAGACCTTTACCCAACAGTGGGTGCATGTGGCCTGAATATCATGATGATGATGAAATAGATTGTAGATGTGTGCTATGGTGTTCGGTTGTTACCGAAAATTTTGAAATATTTCGACAAAGCTGCACAATTTTCTATTTAAATCCCACCAAAAATCCATCACAAGAATATGCCTTTGCTAAGCACCCTTCAGCCTTATGTAAATACGATTAAATCCATTTGCATAAACAGTTACATTGGATGCAAATTGTGTATCATCGTAACAACATAGCACGCGACTTGTATAATTCTTTTTTAAAAAGTGCTAAAATCTTGTCTGGCGATTTACCATACTTCTTATTGTACTTCTAATTGGATGCGAAAATATCGACAATTGTTTTAAATACCCCTTTTCGCTTGTTTCACCTCCACGGGGTAGATATTCAAAAAGGATTTTTCATCGAATCCGAACAGCTAACTTATTGCGTGATATTTTGCTAAAGTAAACAATTCCATGTTATCTATTCGGCTTAAAATATGGGGAAAATATATGTTAAATTATAATGCGCAGAATTCCCGCGTGTTTACAAACAGGGGTGAGTCAGATGATGCAACCGAACTGGAAATAAAAAAATATTTTTAAATATCGTCCACAATATAAGGAAAACAGCAAGTAGTACAATCTCCAAACGCGATAAAGTATACGGATGCTTTTTGTTTTTGTAACTAAATTCATACATTCCTACCTGGAAAATGTTAATCCATGCATTTGGTATTGTATCCCGGCCGCGGGAATACCCGTCAGATTTATACATAAACAAATTCATGTAGACACAGGGTTATTCCGAACACCGCTTTCTTGGAAACAAAACGTAAATAAATGGAGCACTTTACAGACAGGGATAAGATGGAAAGTAATATTTATTGACGAAGTGATGATGGCATCTGAAAATACAACCCTTTCAAAATAGATAAAGATGGGTGCTGTGAATATCTGCTATCAAAAGTTCCGGAGAGAAGTCGGAATCAAAGGCAGTCTTTTACAATACAATGGCGTGCTATAAAGGGATTCCCAATTAACTATAGGACGAACTAAGCGATTTACGACCACCAACTAAGAACCCATAAAGTTTAATAGTTACCATTGTTCATATTCCCTGCGAAGAGGGATTCGTATACTATTCGTCACTGATGCAGTTTATGGACGGAAATTTATCGTTAAAATCGAGTAAGTACGCGGCGAACATAAAAAAGCGACGATCTGACGCATCAACTTTTATACCAGACAGATGGCAGACTAGCATTTGGAGTACTCATATGGATTTCTGTTCAGTGGTGCTATCAGTGAGTTTCGGCAGTAGAATCCATGTTGAGTTAGTGACAAATACTAAATTGGTATGGTTGATGGAATAGAATAATAAGAATAATTTATTTACATGAAATATGGTTACAAAAGATGTTGTTTAAAATTTAAAGTGCATATTTCACCCATTTCGGGTATGTAAATATTAATAAAATGTTAAACATTTTGTCTGCAAACAACATGGCTCTAACCAGGCATATTATTTTATTTATATAATACTATACTTTAATAATTTGTAGGTACTTAAGTAGATATTGCACATTGTCGTAAATTATACAATATAATATTGATTAAGTAATCAATATTATATTGTAGGTTTGTAGGTTTTATAGAATCCGTAAGGAATTCTGAAATACAATAAGAAGATTAATAGGAAGGTTCAGTTTGGTAAACTGATAATGATTTACTCAGCTTAGAACTTGGTACCGAAGGCACGAATTAAGGCTTTATGAACGTAGAAAATTACCACTGGTTTGGATTATTATTGTGAGCCTGTTTTACCCCACTATTCCCACTGCTGGGCAAAGGCCTCCTTTCTACATTTCCGGTTCAGATTCCGTTCTGAAAAGAACTTTCAAGAAAATCTGTTTATTCCAGTTAGCAGCATGTTAAGGATTTCATCGAAACAAAAACCATTCGATAATGTTTGCGAGTTGCTCTTCGAATAAAGTTCAAGATTCGCAGCCACCGCTAATGTAGTTAATTATTGATCAAATGAAATCAAGAAAAGTATTCAACTTATAGGACACTTGGAACACTCATTGAAAGTCTATTCTTAAAACTAACTTTGCTTAAAATTACTACCGTTTTCAAGTTTAAGCCTTAAGTAGAAGAAACTGCGTAACAAATTCAAACAGTTCTTCAAGTACGGTTTACGGTATAATTTAAACAACAAAGTAAAATAGTAAATGCATAGTTCATACAAACAGGTTTATGTAAAAGGTATTTCTATATCTGTGGGTAATTCACTCAACTGGAAAACCCATTTGTTCAGGATTACCTCTTATTATGCAACTAAGGCTACCCCGTTGGATTGTATAAGGGAAACAACCGTGTTTACCTTCCATTATGGAAATACTCAACTTATATGGTCTCATAAGTCTCAAAGTTTGATTTGGAAAATACATTAGTACCAACATGACTGGGAAACTGGTTATAAGGCAACATTGTTTCAAATCTACACAACTATATTTATCTATACATCTTACAGTACAGATAAATAAAATTGGAGTGTCTGTTTGAAATTCCAAAATAACAGCGTTTCACTAAATGCATATGAAAGAATATACGGTACTGATATAAAAAAAACTATCTTAAAAAAAATGTCTATGTCTGTCGGTCTGTTTGTTCCGGCTGGACCAATTTTAATGAGACTTTCACTGGCAGATAGCTAATGTTACAAGGAGTAACATAGGCTATTATTAAAAAACATTTAGGGTACCGCGGGAGGAATTAAATTAAATCACCGCGGGCACAGCTAGTTATATAATAAATATTATACACAGACTAGATGTCAGTCCTAAACTAAGCTAAGCATATAATATGGGTACCTACCTATTAGACACCGGATTTAATATTTATATACTTTTTTTGCAAATATTTTACTAAACACATGTTATACTTTTAAACGAGCAAATCATGTATATATATAGAATCTGAATCTCGGAAACGGCTCCAACGATTTTCATGAAATTTTGTGTGTAGGGGGTGTCACGAGCAAAAGCAAGTTCCGTATATATTCTCGTATGCATTTAATTATCTTAAATTCATCTGTATAGATCTGCTAATTCAGATGACCGACAGATGTTGTCGATGTTGTGTGAGTCATGTTTATTAGTGAATAATAATAATGATCCATTAATCACCTTCTCACATTATAGCCGTTACGCCTGTCTGTACCCTGTACCCGCGCTCTACCTCGTGTAAAAACCCGGCCGCGAGCCCATGGAGGTGGTTCTCTACTTATTTGACTTATCTATACACATACATATAATTGAAATGTCTGTTTGCTATTTCAAAATTACAGCTTTACACTAAATCATACAAATGTGAGCAGTAGGTACGTAACTGAAAAAATCTAAATCTCCGTGTCTCTGTATATCTAAATATCTATGTCCAGTGTTCACAGAAGTCTTTAGTGGAGATAGCAAAGCTGTAATCCTGAGACATAAAAACGAACTACTTTTAGACCCGACCAGAGTAATAGTTCCCTTTTTGCCATTCAGCACCGGCACTCTAAGAATGTGAGTTTATCATCTGACAGCGGAACTCTCATAAATTATATCTTTTTTATTAGTTGGAAAACCCGAGATGTGATTGTGGCGTTGCCCGCCCCGTTTGTTTAGGGTCATCACTCACTATCGGACGTTCAGTCTATGGCCGCACATGTCGGGATTCCCAGCTCTGAAATACTGACACACAACTGTACATATTGTTATTTGTTTAAAGTTTCGTAACTTTACTATTCACTTTGTATTAATAGGTGATACGAATACTGTATTTTCTAGATACGTAAACCTATACCTTCCAAGCAAGGTCGCGGAAGGTGTGTGCAGAGTTAATTTCCACGTGTCACCGAAAATTATTAGGTATCAATGTGTGTCTTTCAATTACTACTCAGATATTATATGGTGTAGTAAAAATTCCCTTTTAATATGACCCTGAAGATTTTACTGAGTTGAGGATCAGTGTATTTTTGTTAACTTACCAAGAATCTTATTCATATGTATATGTGAAATACTTTTTTTTAATTCAAAACTATAAAAAAGAGTTTTTGCACAGAGTGCATGCCACTCTCATTGGTAAAAATAACAAATATCTTCGAGACTCTTAACATAAATAAAACATAAGTCTAGACTAGTAAAACATGGTCAAAGTCTAAGTTTGATCACCCTTTGCACCACGGTACACAACATTCTGGCAACCACCGAGCTGGGGCTTGCTAAGACTATATTGCACCGGTATCGTGTGAAATACTTAGATGTTTATTTGGAAGGTGGCCAATAGTCGTCATAGATATATTTCATACATAAAAGGGACATTTATACTTGTAAATTAATATTTACGAAACGATGTCTTCACATGAAATTGGTCGATCATACACTTTAAGAAGCATATACTGCCACAAGACTAGATCAAAGGTTAGATCAAACGAGAATTGCTCATAGTATCGATAAATTGACCAACTCGTGCAGCGGTCCCAGTTACAACAGAAATTTAACGTTCCATGTTTGGAGCCAAAGTTGTTGTGCCGATTTAAGATTCGAAAAATATTTTGAAAAGAGTAATTGATGAGTTTCTTGCCGGGTCTTCTCAGCAAAAAAACATTCCGAACGCGGTGGTAACATTTATGATGCTGTATAATGTCATTTCTTCTGTGTCCTTCTGATGATTTGAAAGTACTTTAAATAATTCTAATGAGACTGATTCATCAAATAAAGATATTTTATATTTTTAATTTGAATCACTGAAAGGAATAGAAAGATGTCTCTCAAGCGTACTGTCGTCAAATCCTTCTATACACTAAGTGGTAAACAGACACACGGTTATATATTTATATTAAACATGGTGGATTCATCCGTATCCGTATGGCAATTGCGTTGATAAACGTTAATGCTGTTATCAAGATTGTATTGTACAAAACAATACTAGTTACAAATCTATAGATTGTATTTATGTCTTTAATTATACAGTTACTCACTCAATACTGTGTCGTTAAAAGATAAAGTAACGTGTAACATGCTGTCATGGTCATTGAGAATCAGGGTCCAAGGCACTTTTTCCTAAAACGCAACTTCGCAAATGATCAAAAATCTAATGCAGATTCGGTATCGCTTTGTCTTTATCAATCTCAAATTTTCGTACGTTTAATAATTTTACTAAAGCCGGTTTTGAATACATAAACGTCACAGAATTTTCTAGCGAACGTTCGGACGTTATTTACGAACGAATATGAAGCGTAGTAGGAACTTTGGGAATTTTCGGCCGAAGCTTCGTTTTTCGAAGAAAGCGAGTAGGCCTATACCAATGAGTTTTTCTAAAAAAACTTATGAGCAGTTATTTCACACCACGTGCTTTACGGTGAAGGAAAACATCGTGAGAAAACCTGCATATGTCTGAGAAATAATTCAAAGACGTATGTATAGTGGCTGAGACGGCGATGGACTCACCCTCTGTCACGTTGGCACTTGATCATATTCGGTGAAATGTGAGTGTTGTTACAACACCTCTGCTTACCCCTTCGAGGACCCTTCTGGGATGGCGTGAGCATATATATATATATAAATAGTATATTTACCTTATTATCGTAATGTAAGTTCAATGAGTCTTCCAAGAGCCCTTTGTGTAGAATTTTATTTTTGCACATTGTGATTATAAATACATTTTTAAGCGTACACAAACTAACAAAACATTTTTATATATATAGATGAAAAAAACAGATAAAAATAATCCTTGATGTGGATTCTATATCATGCTAAAATTTCAGCTCGATCGGTGCAGAACTTTTTGAGTATTTGAAGCGTACACAAACCAACACATATATATATATATATATATATGTGTTATATGTATATATATGTGTTATATGTATATATATGTATATATATATATATATATATTATTCAATTTCATTTATTGTTATCTTGTAGCAGTTGTCGTCAAAGAATTACAGGGGTAATAAATATAACTGCTATCACGGAATAAAAATCGTCTCTCATTTTCTATTAAAGTAAAAAACTCCACTCCAAAATGAAAAAGCGATGAAAACACAACACGATGAATGTTCAATAGCTATATTAGATCTCGGCCAGTTGTGTAGCGTTAGTGAGTTAAATTGAGCGAAAAACCCAGACCCGGTCCAACGACGTTACTTGCTCATTTCGGAATAAAGGTTAATGTATTTTCATTTGCGTGAAAACCCGATGGCCTAGGTCAATTGAATGTTATCTGCCGGTCGCTGGGGAAACAAACGACTTCACCGAATTTGATTCATTTGTGTTCAATGCGCCAGTCACAAGTCAATTCAATTAAAGGGTGAGCTTTCACATCTTTCCAAAAGGGAATACATATTACAACACCCATTTTCACTGAAGATGATTAGGTGAGTCCATCGCTCGCCATCTCAGACACTATACCATAGTACACACGTCTTTGAATTCCTTGGAAGTTTCCTCACGAAATAAATAAGTTAACTATAGAATATTATGAGGAGCGATATACGCATATTTTGCCCATATTTTCATGGTACAGTTTTGAAAATCACCGCCACCTGCTTTACCCATAAGTAGATTGTTGGAGTTGGCACTCGATCTAACCCAATGTAACCAATCAAAGGCTTTGAGATCAACACGCAGACCGACTTGCAAACCTTATACAAGGAAATTAGATTTCCATAACTAGTGCGAACTAGAAATTATGCTTACGTATTCCTATTGACCACAATTTTTTTAAGAAATTACAAATTTTTAGTACTCCCACAGGCTTTTCGCACCATCAGAAGCATTTTTTCCCCCTATCATACTTCAAATCTCGTGTAAAGATGTCATCTCCCTGGCCTTTTGCCATACATTGTTGGGGTCGGCACTTGATTCAACCCGATGATCACCTGATTTTTATACGAAGCAACTTCCATCTGACTCTCGTTACCTCTACGAGGAAAATTCTGTAATCTGGGTTAAACCAGTTGTCAGACTCTCCTGTAACGATTGTCATAGATGTTAAATTGGCAACCGGGACCGACGGCTTAACGTGCTCTCCGAGGCACGAAGGGAACTCGGGCGGTCACCCATCCAACTACTGGCTTGGGTAAGGGTTGCTTAACTTCCCTGATCGCTGAACAAGCTCTACAAAAATAAGGTAGACACGGTATTTCTCCGGATTATTTTACTTTTCACAGAATTAAATACTACACAATATTTAAAGGATGTTCCAGGGGCATTCCCGTAACAATAGGCACGAGGGCTGAAGTGCCAGCGACCCTTCGCCACTCCAGCCAGCACTCCACGATCGCTACTTCAACATTTCAAGTATTATTTCACAACGGCTAGACAGGGTGTCTGTAAAATACACTTTACATTAGTATTTCGTAAACTTCACAATTTGTTCTTTAATAAATTTGAATATTTAGAATTGGAACTGGCCATCTGTACTTTCAATTCCTTCTGAAATACCATTACAGAATTAAGCAGATTTTTTTTTTAAACTCGCTGTAGAAGCCACTTTACAACTAGTCAACATAAAGTCAGCAACCGTACGAGTCACGTCTGTATTGTATCAAAATCAGAAAACTTTGTTTGATTAGACTTCTTACAAAGTACTTTCAAATCTTGAGAAGCACAAAAAAAATACTTTGAACAGGATTATAAATGCTACCACCGGATTCATTTCGAGAAGAACCTGACAAGATACTCAGTAATTACTCTTTTCAATAAGTATACAATTTACAAAATACAAAACAAAATAACTTAAGATAGGTTGTATATAAGCCCATGGACACATTTCCAATGCACAAATGCCAATAAAAATTGACTTAAAGAAAAATCTAGTAGTTCTACTTATATCTAAATGCGTAGCTTGAGATGACCAGCCCCCACAAGCAGTACCTGTTCACAAGTATGACGCGAGATTATGTTGTGTTTGATAACGGCGTCGAGAAAGAAACGCTATACATATATTACGCATCGTTCCATTACAAAGTCATTACGAATGAAAAAGTCGTTAGCACCATATTTGCTAACATGCTCGCATAACGCCGTGTCCATGCCTATGGGACCCGGAGATAAGTGTCATAGTTTAAGGATTCCAGATAGAGAGGCGTTGACCTTCTGTCCCAAATAATGTTGAGACCGGCATATGATTACGGTAAGCCATCGGGAAAACCCACGTTCGTATCTTGGACTTCAGACCGGCACGTGATGAGTGCCAACTATACACGTAAGATTACTATTTTTATTCAGTGATCAACAATTTTACCGTCAAAATTATTTTGTAATTACCTCTGATTAAATATAATCTCACAAAAAACTTGACCTATCTCAACCCCTTTATATTATAGGTACTTAATTGCTTAAACTGGCGAAAGTCGAAGATTTTTTGGAATCAGGTGAGTAGCAGGAAAACCCAATTACAGTTTTCCCAACCCGGGGATCGAACCCAGGAGCTCGTGAACCACTAGACCAACGAGACAGTCTATTGATACTTAAATTACATCATAAAACCACTCGAATGAGTGATAGTAACAATATTGTCTGTCCGTAGAGATACGTTCGATGTACCATCAAGACATGTTGTTTATCGACACTTAACTGATATTAATTTTACGAGTACCATAATATGCCATCGATCACACCTCCCATTATCACTTTACCCTCCAAAGTGGTTGGAAAGTATTTTTTTCTCCACATGTAATGTTATCCACTGGAATTGACGGGTTGTCGCAATAGATTTACCTAGCTTCCAACCGCAGCATCGCCCGCGTTTTATTAGGGATCCTTAATTTAACTCAATTGACAATAGCCTTTGGATAAGTGATATTTTAGCATTATATTTGTGAAATATTGTTTTAAATCGGTCCAATAGTTTTGAAGCCTAAGTATTCAATGCCAACAAACAAATCATTCCTCTGTATGAAAATGAAAAATATTTATTCAGTTTAGGCCCTGGTAAGGCAGTTATGCATGTTGAGGAATTTACCGCCTACTTATAACATAATATTAGTATATACTTACTAGCTTTTAACCTCCTCAAAATGTTTTCTTTAGAGCCCTATGTCGGTTCTTAGTATCAAAACTCCAATCTCTTAAAGTCCAATTCTTAGAATCGTTGTAACAGACAGACACAACCTATTTGCTATTGCTATTTATTATTCGAAAACTTGACATGTATGACATTTATAGGGGTTTTCAGGTTGTTCTGGTAGATGTTTGTAATAATACATTTTCCCGAACCAAAAACTTATGCACAGATGCCTGCGATATTTCTAAATTAGTAGGAAGTCGCTAGACGAAGATAGCAAAGAGCACTAGTTATAAGTACTCAAAGTCATTCATAGTCATATTGCAATTGCACCTTGATCGATGGAAAAATAACCAACATAATAAATCCATTAGTCATTATAACAAAGTACATTCAGATGTCATGAATCACAGATCGGCTAACCATCGGTGTATAATCACATAGTGCCATCTAGTCCCAAACTAAGTGAACAAATCAGTGCTCTGGCCTTCGGTACTTGGGATCAAAAAAATATTGAATACCAAAGAGATAAGTTTTTTTATTATGCAGAGACTCTTAGTTTATACGTGTACCGCAGAGAATCTCTATAGCGTGATTCACAATATAATTAGCCCCATCTATCGGCATTGTAATGCACTACTACTCAAACCTACATACTTGGCTTGTACACACACTAAGCAAAGTTTATGTTATGGACACACAAATGCTCATCTCATGAAATGTTTGCCCTGACGCGGGAATCGAACTAGCGACACCTATTGTAGTAGTTAGGTGTATCACTAGACTAACGGTGTCGTCAAATACAATATACAGCTAGCTGTAAACTAGATGTGTCTCGCGGTTACACCCGAGTAGATTTAATTTCATGTATGTCCTGCGGCACTCTGTTTTTTTAAAATAAAAGTAGCCTAAATTATTCCTTGTAACATTAGCTCTCTGATACCTGTGAGTGAATATCCCGTTATAAACAAACCAGCCGTTTCGGAGGTTAGCCGGAACAAACAGACAGATTATTTTTAATATGTATTTATACCGTATATTTTCATATGCATTTAGTGAAAAGCTATTAATTTGGAATCACAAACAGACACTGCGAATTCATTTATCTGTATACGAGTAAATAAATGGTCATTTGTTAGAAAAGATTACAATGACATGTAAACGGGGAGGTCCCGTCACATCAATCAAATGTTTCATAACATCCGAATTCGTTGGAATTGCCAGTCATACACTATTAATGTTATCCCTAATTGTCCCCTGTTGGGGCCGCGGCCTACCCTCATTATGAGGGCAGCGCGGGCTCAATGCAGATAGACGTGCAAATAATATGAAGCTATTCATATAACGAACTAGCTATGCCTCGCGGTTTTACCCGCTTAAGATTTACAATTACAATTAGGTACATCGAATTTCTGTGTCTAAAATAAATTGATAGCCTAAATTCCTTATCGTCTATCTCTCCAGTTAACAGATAAAATTTAAAAATAATTACAACGAGACGTTTTAATTTTATTTATGTGTATAGATAATTGTCATGTCAACTAATTACTACTCATTTCTTTCCCTCTTCATACCACAGTGTAAATAACCGATTTTTTGTGCTCTGTGGTATAAACCCACTGTCAGCCATGATAACATACTAAGCTAGGTATAATGTCTTCCCGCGAGAGCTAGGTCACGTAACTGGCCCAAGATGACGTCACCAGCTCCATTTCTAGATTGTATTAAAGCCTTGTTGCGCCCTGCGGTTTTGCTACCAATTTTTTTTATACCATACATAGTGTACATTTTGAACTTTGAACTCTAGGGAGAGCCAACGCCCATAAATTTTTACCCATAAGCTGCAACATGCTTGACCCATATCTACAGATCGTGAAGAGGAAAGAATCCGAATGGGTATCTTTCGGGATACCGAACTCATAAAAAACAAGAAGAAAATATTAGATTTTTCGTAAAGTTGACTTGTTTTAAGTTCATCATATGCTCACGCCTGTTTTCGCCGATGCGGAAAGAGATGTTGTCATAGCTAGCAATTTTCACCGAACATGATTATGTGCCAACGTGACAGATGGTGAGTATATCGCCGTCTCAAGCACTATACATAAATCTTTTGAATTACTTCTCAGACATGTGCAGGTTTCATACCAATGTTTTCCTTCACCGTAAAGCACGTGGTGTGAAATCACTACACATAAGTTTTTTTCTCATTGGTGCAGGCCCTGCTGGAATTCTAGCTTGCGACACTTGTGTAGCAGGTGACTGTTCAAACCCCACAACCACCACGGCTCTTGTTTTTTAACAATACAATGGCATTAATTATACATACCAATGCGGTCATATAAAAGTACGTCGTTATGTAACACCCCGGACACACTCGTACAATAAAAAAACCAATACCTACGACAGTGAGTAACCTTTTGTAGCCGTAAAAGTAATGCATTTTGGAATTCCCCCAAAATAAGTTCAAGTTGCGCCGCGCCTCTTCAGAAATCTTCTCGTCATGATTACAGCCAAAACGGTAAATATGAGTGTTAGTATTATTATGTTTTTGTTATACTGCGTCAATAAGTTGCGTGTTTTCGCTATCAATATTTAATACGCACGACGAAACGGTTGGGGGAATTACAAGGAATACTTTATGATACTTCTAAGTATTTAATAATTGTTGTCATCAAAAAAACCGAAAGATCTTTCTTTCGGTTTGTCTTTGTCCTGTACATTTCCTAAAAACTCATTGGGACAGGCCCCGCTGGATTCGAAATTGCGTCGTAGCAGGCGACTACTCAAGCTCCGAGGCCACCACAGCTTTCTGCACACTAACGTACATAGTGGACTATAAAATACAATAAATAAACATAACAATATTCTTAATACTTATTACTAATTCCCATATTTAGATGGCGACGTGAGGGTAACCTATTTCTGATGCCTGAGTAAGTGCTTATTAGGTATCCTCGTTGTACGGACATGCCGATGATTGGGAATGTATACGGGAAATCCTGTAGCTATAAATAGTTAGAACCTGGTTGACCGAACTGTACTCGGTTTCTTTTTCACACAAAAGAAAGAATGTGACAAACGGTGGCCTCTGCCTACCTCCATGGGATACAGGCGTATATGTATGATGTATGACAGGAGTATATGTATGATTGTATATTGGAAAAAAAAGGGAACAAATCGGAACGGTAACATTAGGACTCGAACCGGGGTAGTATTCTAGTTTTGTCATATTTATTATATTCTAGTCAAAACGATGTTTTCTGTAAATGAAACCTAACTAGATCAATTTGTTGCCTCCGAAGCCCCCTACATACGAAATTTCATGAAAATCATTGGAGTTGTTTTGGTAATTTCTATATATATTTACATATACAAGAATTGCTCGTTTAAGGTATGAGATAAGATAAGAAAAGATTATATTGGTACAAGATACATGAATACAGAAACAAAGGAGTATAACAATTTATTTGTGGCTTATTCCCAATGTTCAGTTTATTATGAGAGACAAGAAGGTTCAGATCTACTCATGGCTGACCATGTAAATAAAGAAAAAGAAATAATTCAAATATTGAATAATTATTGATTGTAATTTTATTTTTTCTGCATGATTGCTATTGAATTAATATATTGGTGTTGTTAAATGTTCTTGTAGCTATTGTTTTTATGTAAATATAATATAGTTATTGAAAGTTATAATTATTTTATTGGAATTGGTTACAACTACCGAAGAAAATATTCATGAATAAACTTAAGGTTTATTCACCCAGACATCAGTACATAGATTTGAAAAATAAACTTTCATACATTAATTCCATCAGCTCCACGACAATCAATTTCTTGGATGTCGTGAGAATTCATTTGTACCTAAACAACAGCCGCGGAGGTGGTGGGAATAAAAGGATGGATGTCTGGGAATAAAGTTGGTGGGACTTATCTTTATATTTCGGAAAATTCACACAATATCTTTGTAAATTATAGCGTACCTATGTGTTATTGTAAAGTGTTATTAAAATTAATTCCACTCCATCCACAAAGGAGTAACAAACATGGCTCACAAACTGTCACATTTGTAATATAAATATAGTAAACAGTACTTTAATGAGAACTGTAATATATCTGTAAGTTTTCAAGAGAAACTGAATGTAGAATAAAGGGAACTATAAATAAATTACTGAGAAATGTGTAAGCATCCCGGAAAATCCGTTGCAGCCACGTTCACGAAACGACATACCTAAGACAGCTCCGATAGAATTTGTGTCAAGGTCGCATTGAGCGTTACACAAATACAGTGTACTGAGGAAAATTCTCTAAATAAACGAGCACAGAACAACATTGCTTGCTTGCTACTAATAATCGCAATCACGAGGCACGCGGGCCATGTCCTTCTAAGAAACCCCAAATCAATATAGATACCTACTCGTAGATGTCTCACCTCGGCATTGTCTCTGAATTAAGAGTCTGCTGATCCTACTTTCCCATATATAGTCAATTAACTTAAGTTAGTCTTAAGGCCAAGTGTACAATTATATATAAAAACGAGCAAAAAATCCGCCTCTAATATTTATTTTATTTCGTTTTTATAGCCGCAAATTATTTGTTTTCAACTGGCTAACTAGCACGGCTTATGTGATATCTACAGCATGGTTACAGACCGACAATATGTCCTATTATTCTGTTATATAAATCAAGATATAGGCCTGTACATTTTATATTTTTCTAATGAATTAAATAAAAAAATGGTGTGTATCGTAAATATATGGAAAATTTGAGTCGTTAAAATGTCCAGAGATCTACATAATTACCTTAATAATCCGTGAAGATTTTTTTTCAATTTTCAATTACTTAAGTGTTATTTTAATATGACGTTTATATGTTACAAGTACAAGCACCCACCATCCTCTTAAATGATGTATTGTTTAATTTGGCCCTCGACACAAATACACGAAGCATGTGACGCGACACGTGTGTATTTTTGGAATTGAACTCTCGTGTTCAGGCTTTCCCCAAATTAATTTGTGTATGAGAACGTGGGTAAAACATGTTGGTTTCATCATGAAGGAAATACCGACGGTGAGGAATTCAACACACGGTTATTTATAATAGGTATCAGTGCGGTTACAATCATTAGGAGGGAGGATGAATCGTTGCTGTGAATCATTCAGGGGTTAGGTACGTATTTACTCAATTGATTAAGTATAACTTGATGATTAAACAAACTTCCCAAATGAAATCATACTGAAGTCTAACAAAGTGATTCGTTCGGAGAATTTCTGATAATTTCTTTGACAACACGGGAAATGTACGTCGAAATCAACTATATTTCCAACTCGAGTAAGTAAGTACGTCTAGGTGTAATGATTTATAGAAAACTAGTTTCTGCCCGCTACGTGGAATAGTTACGAGTACTTTGGGTAAACGCTAACATTAAACCGCGAATGGTTTTACCGTAAAGATAATCATGTATAGCTTTCCTCGATATCGATCTGTCTAAGACTAAAATTATAATGAATAAGATTAGCGCGGTCAAACAAACTCTTCAACTGTATATATTAGTATAGATACATTACTTTATGCTACAGTCCTGTTGATATGATTAAAGATATATTACAAAATTAATTTTTCAGTAAAAGAGACTTTAAAATGAAGTACACTATAAAATATTGTTTATTATCCTAAGCTATTAATCTCGGAGCATTTTCAATGGAGCATGCCAGATTGGAAAACTTATGAAAAGCTATAGAGTATACATAGATCCAACAGAGACGTTATTAAAAACGGTATTCAAAAATGAGCTGAGAGACGCCTGTATCGATCCGCAGTCGAATGGCTCCATTATTGGTGCATCCGTCGAGCCACTTGCTAGTAACAACACAAAGGCATTCAGCTGACTTAGGAGCGCCAACGTATGTTAAACACTGCCTAATATACATGGCAACAGAATGAGAAAGGACATAACACCTTTACTTGCACTTAAGCTTTTTTATTAATTTGTGAGCTATTGTACCTATTTATGCCCTGGGACACAGCTTACATAAAATGCGAATGCCCAGACATTAAGGCCTCACAGTTTTTTTTCACAGGAATGGCTCTTATAGCAGCTGGGCACTGCTAAAGATTTATTTTGATAAAGTACTGTCAAGGTTAAGCTCTATCTGCTGCTACTGAGACGGCGATGGATTCAACTTTCTATCACTTTGCCTCATCATCTTCGATGCTGAGTTGCAGTTGCTACTTCCTTCACCTATCCCTTCGGGAGTGAATGAACCTTAAGTTTATTCATGAATATTTTCTTCGGTAGTTGTAACCAATTCCAATAAAATGAATAAATATTTACATAAAAACAATAGCAACAAGAATTTTATAAATATATGAATTCAATAGCAATAATGTAGAAAAAAAACAAATGACAATCAATAATAATTAAATATTTTAATTATTTATTTTTCTTTATTTACATGGCCAGCCATGAGTAGATCTGAACCTTCTTGTCTCTCATAATAAATTGAACAGGGAGCATTTCTGGGACGGTGTGATAGCCTGACTCAAGGCTAATTTCTGTTACTCTCGCCCATAAATGTTCTCGATGAATGAAGAATTATCCACGTGTTATCAATTATATTTTCCAGCGCTCTTAACAAATAATCAGCTGACTTTAACAAAATAGCTTTGAAATTCTACTCATATTTGCCTAGGTGTGTTATGTCTAGCACAATCTCGAGATATTATAAATGTTGCGAATGCAAGCAAAACCTGAACAGAGATGTTTGAAATGCTCCACAACACAGACGAGGGCTCGGATGCATTATTCCAGCCGAGATAACAGGCCATAAATTGTAGAGTTTGTCGATACGAGCACGTGTTCCCTAGCTGGCAACAACGCCGCTGCTAAGACATTGCACCCGCTACAACGGCCATCGCTGCTAGTCTACAGACGCTACGTGCATTGTTTGTTCGCTACGGAATGACCGTAAGCACCCGTATAACGCTGGTATAACGACCTCTCCTGCGCCACTACATACAGCTATTCTCCGCGATATTACGCGATTAAAGAACCTATTATCCACGCTGTCCTGGATGAATGCTATCTTTTTATACTGAAAAGCATAGGCGGTATTGACCATACGAGTCGTTTTAAATGTGACGATAGTGTAACGGGATCTTCCATTCAAATTAGGAACCGGGGAACATAGTATCCCTTCTATCCGCTTTACCGAACATCGTAGCCAAATAATAGCATCTTGTAGTAGTGATGTGTTCCTGGCGTGAGTGGATCTCCAGTGCTCTATGACCGACCATGGTGGTATTGGTTAAAAAAATTAATTTTTTTTTATCTTATTTTACCGATGCTCTGTGACTAAAATGTGCGCTTAAAATGTCTCCTCTCTGTATGCGGGCTATCGAACACATATTTTTTTTAACTTGGACCAGTAGTTCCTCTTCAACACAACAAACAAACAAACTCCTCAACTTCATGTATTACCTATACATAAAATACTGAACAACTGCTGTATCCTCCGATATCGGTAGCGGTAATCGTTATCAAACAAAATAATGCATTTCTATCGATGATCCTCAGTATGGTAGAGTGGCCATCTCTCATCCCTCAGATAGCGTTGCTAAGTAAGATACTTAGGTAGGTAGTAAAGTACGCACTGTAATACTGTGACGACATTACGTACAGCATGCATGAAAGCTCATGACCGCTATTTGAGGTTACCGCTAGAACCACGTTCGCCACAATGTAATTACCAACATACTACCAAGGATATCGATACTAATATCATAAAACTGAACAGTTTGTTTGTTTGGTTGAACGCGCTAATCTCAGGAATTACTGGTTTGAATTGAATAAATATTTTTGTGTTGGATAGTTCATTTATCGAGGATGACTTTAGGCTTTATAATACCACGCTGCGATCAAAAGGAGAGTCAATCAATGGAAAATGTTGCTATGTCGAGAAAATATTCCTTTCCGGTTTAAGCTACGCAAAAATCATGCAAGATGTATTCACCCTTTATCATGTTGGCACTCAATCATATTCGGTGTGTGGGTGTTGTTGTTACATCACCTCTGCTTACCATTTCGGGGAAGTTTCGGGGATGGCGTGAGAATATTTTTTATTTTTTTTATTTTTTCGTAGTTTATAAATAATACGTGGGTGAAACCACGAGGCCCAAATAGTATAACAATATGATATAACGCGTTCGTTTTTAGGTACGTCGTTTTGAGAAAACACAATTTCTTCCGCATTTTACTTAAAAATGGAGCATTATTTTTTGCCGTGAAGTTCGCGAGCACGGCAGACGGGCGAGCTGTCACCGCAAGCTGGTGACAAAAAACGAAAACTCAATTTACTCTACGCAGTAACTAAATACTTGGAAGAGCCTGACGTCTCCCTGAATGTGTTTTGAATGAAAGCTTTTTTATCATGACGATTAAGTAAGTTGAATCATAACGACGGTGACATAGCTACCTTCATACAATACAATGTAGAGTTAGTGTTAGTGCATCTCAGGTCCAACGTTGGACAACATACAGTATTCCCATTTTTCGGATATGATATCTGCCTATTAGTGTCCGGTTAACTTTCAATGACCTCCGGAGAAGTAAAAACTTAAAACTTAGCAACACAGCAAAGGGCACCCCGATGCGGGGCTCAGACCTCAGCGTAGGGCGTTGCTGGGAATGAGCTAGGGAGCTGAGCTTTATATTACAGTGGTTCGAGGCGAGGGTCGGGGAGAACGTCGACGGAGAGCTCGAGACGGGGAAAATACACCCTACAATGTGACTACCTTACCGACCAGATGTCTGAGTACACATTGATTTATAGCGCAATAAAATTTGTAAGTTACCTAAGTAAGTGTAGTTATGTGTGTCGCCTCTATAATGTTACCTACATACTTACGTAAACACAGCTCCCAGGTTGACAGCTCGGGTCTCCCATAACTTGTGTACGTGCGGAGTTGCATGAACGACTAGCATCATAACAATAATGCTATTTACGATAGAAAGCGATACATGTTTTACCAAATTTGATACTTATCGAAATATGCTGAAAACGTCATTTGATACCTAAACGTGCTTATTAGTACCAGTCCTATACAAAATATAGATACTTCATTCTGAAATATCATTGTAAATGTTCCAATAGATAGCCTCACACGAGGAATGGGCTCAATGACGTGATTGTTCCCAAGAGTACAACATGGGCTTCGACAAGAAGGGTGTCAACATAGTATCACTACCTACTTATCTACGAGACGCGCACGCGACAGGCATATGCAGGGTCGAGACATTTCAGATCACCGGCTGGTGGTACGGACCTATAAATTAAAAAATACATTAAATAATCTTCAGTTTCTTTTTCCACGCCCATTTTATTCAGCTTTAAGGCGTTATAGGTTGTGGTTTTTACATTTTAATATATTTTTTTGTAACCACTGATAAACTACACTTTACCACAACAATAAATAGCGAACGAAAATAATTAACGTCGAAAAAAAATTAAAAGTTGAAGAGTTATTTATTTTCCACTAGCCGATGTACTGTGACAAAAATGTGCGTTTAAAAAGTCTAGAACGTATATATGTATATATGCAGCGTTATAGGTAGCAAAGGCATTTCAAGTATATAGCACGCGAAAGACGACCTAGGTCGCATTTGCGTTAAATGTTTTCATGTTCCTAGAGGTCCATGGTCCCGTTCGATGATTGAAGCTGCCCGACTGGGAACTGTACCTCCACCTTACAGAAGATTGGAGCTAAATAATGCTGCCTTTGTACTCAAAGCACTGCACAGGAACACAATAAGTGTAAGGTGGTCAGTGCTCCATCAAAAAGAGAATACTTAGGGACCGTAGTAGATGCTAATTAATGGTAGGAGTACAGTTCCAAATTCATACCTCATATATCCTTAAACAAACCCTTAAACTATGCATACATATCTATCGCTACTCATGGATTTTATAACGCTGGAAATTAAAAACCTAAACGTCAAATTTAGCGAATGTGGTCGGGGAAAACCACAGACAATTTTACATCGAACTGGAGGAAATGTTGACTACAAGCTGTCTGAAACGACTTCTTACTTTAACCAGGCACTTATCGTTACTCCGGGCTGCTACTGGGAAATTACTGATGGATAAACCCAATAACACTTTGCCCAGATCGATACCAGGATGTTCTGCATCAGCGTTTGCGACTATAACAACAACGAGGTATGGTTAAAAGTGAAATATTAAGGTAACTTTGGCCTAGCCCACACAATGTCCTTTTACATGTTCGCAGGTACTTAAGTAAGTATTATGCTTTCCCATAAGGATCTACAAATTGTTTGACAACATCATGCATATCCGTCATGTACCACCTCACAACGTAATTATCACCATCATCATTGTAGTGCGAAAGTTGTCCACTGTTGGAAATAGGTCTCCCCATCGCTTTGGAGGAATATCAGCCCTTACCGGTCACGTGCCAGTCATATTTAACAGAGCCCCAAGTATAGGGCTTGCCAAGTTTAAACGTCGATGGATGACCTTGCGTTTTAGCGTGGCTTGAAATGTGTTGATACTTTTTCAGAGGCGAGTTCTGGTTGAATTCCAAAGATGAGGAAAAGACGGTTCAACTCATTTCGAGCATAAATATTTATATTACACCAAATACACAATCGAATATCGACACATGTCAAAACCTATGTTGGGGTACTGGTCGTGTATCCAGCTAGGTACCTAACATAATGGAGACTATAAGTACTTAACAAAAATATATCTAAACATGAAAATGTTGCCAGCCGGCACGGGCGCTATCGGTCGCGACGATTCATCAGGAAAACACTTTAGTGTCACATAAAATTAAATTATTGCCAAAGTTTCAGTATCTTATTAGGGAAAACGCTGACCCGAGTCCGTATTAAATAATATAACGTCAATTTGTTTAGCGGCCTAGTTAAGCTGACGACTCGCATTTTATAAATATTGCTAAGATCCGTTTTAAATCAAAAACAAAATCTAAAAAACTTGATCTTCGTTTCTAACTAGTCCACTAGAGGGCCTACCCGTTTTCCCCAAAAAATAAATTTTCGGTCGAAAGTTCTTAAAGCTCCTACCACGGTTCATATTCGTTCTAAAATGACGTATAAACGAGGTCTACCTACTTTTCAATTCAATTCAATTCAAAATATCTTTATTTGATTAGACTTCTTACAAAGTACTTTCAAATCGTCAGAAGGACACAAAGTACATTATACATGATTATAAATGTTACCACCGGGTTCGGAAGGTAGCTTTTGTTGAGAAGAACCCGGCAAGAAACTCAACAATTACTCTTTTAAAAAAATATATATTATACAATGTTTTTGGTTACAGTATTTATATCTCATGAATATAAGCCCATGGACACAGCACAAATGCTCAATTGTCAAATATAATAACTAACTAAAGGAAATTAGGGTTTGATAAAAACATAGCAGTACTGAAATAGATTTTCGTTCGTTTGCGAAGTTTCATTCGCAGAGTAAAAGAGAAGACTTAATCCAGATCTAATTTGTACCTACCTACGTCTAGACTGCAGATTTTGCTTCGCTACCGAGTCACCAAGTGCCGACCCCAACAGTGTATGGGATAAGGCCAATGAGATGATGATGACCGAGTCACCCACTCTACATGTTTAAAGACTCAGTAGGTAATGTCAGTCATATGAGTGGTGCGCCTTGAAGAAATCGAATTAAGATAGTATTTGCTCGCGATCATTCGCTTCATTTACTGCGTTCCACTTGATGCAAGCTAAAGTAGGAAAAGTTGTCCATTTTCCTTGTATTTGGGTTTACCTCTTCAATTAGACGAATCCACTCAGACGTATTTAGAACATCATAAAGTTATGATACCTACACACAAATCTTACATAAATTCCTGGAACTTTGAAAATATGCTTAGAAATAAACTTAAGTATATTCAGCTTCCAAATGATTTAAGAACATATCATACTAGGTTTTACCTATGACTTTGTCCTCATTTTTTTTCTACCTTGTGGCTGAATCTCTATTCTGAACATCAGCAAAATATGTTCCGCAGTTTAGTTGTGAAAAGGTAACAAGACAAAGAGATACACTTTCATATTTATAATATTAGTATGGATGTTTGCTGGATACTAGTACATAATACTACATTAAATGGGTGCTCCAAATAGTCCAAGGATTTATGTTTTTGATAAGGTATTATTATTGTTTGTGTTATGATAAATATAAAATCCCATTGAAATTACAAATCAATAATTTAATCAAAACCAGTTCTCTTGCATGCTATGAAATCTGTTTTAAAATTCCTTGTCTAATAAGTGTTTGACATTCAGAAGTGGGCAGAAAGTGCCTGCTATTTTTCTTTAACATTATAACATCCCCATCTTCCAACTCCAGTTTGCCGTGGTCAGCTATGCAGAGGACTTCTATGTACAAAGACTTGGGTGGCTTGAGGTTCTCAGTCAGGTCTATGCCACTATAACCAATATCTTGACCCAGAGACCGCATGTAAGTGGCGAGGTTACTTGAGTATTTACTGAACCAATTGTGCTCTTCATCCGAGAGCAATTCTCGCACATCCAGAGGCAGGACTGACCCAAACTCCCAGCGCAAGGTCTTGATCTTTGTCATACGATTGTATAAGTATGCAAGGAGGCAGCGCTTGTTCCGCTCCAGTGCTGAGTGCCGCACTTGTACTGTGGTCCAAAGTGATTTGTTCTCTGTTGTTGCATTACTGGAATAAATGGCCACAGTAAAAATAAAAGTATCCAAAATACAAATCTTTAAAAAGTTTATGGCCGCTGGCTATGTGCATGTTGGTCACTGGTGCACTAATTCACATTTATAATTTTATTATTCATGCTATATGAGTATTCATTTCTTAAATATAAACCAACAGACTAATCTACTTACGCATCATTCATATTCATTTTGAATAACAGGTGCATTTCCTCCAATATCTGACGAATTTTTTCATCCTGAATAGGAACAAATATTTAATAGCAATGTTTATACTACCATAAAACTTCACAAGATTATTTGGGGTTATTGCATAGTTGTAACAATAACAAGCAATGTTTTAATGATAATTATATATCAGTTATTATATAATAATTATAAAACTAACAAGAACATCAAGATTAAGATTAAGCTGCACAAAATCATTTTTATCTTCTGAACTTGCAAAGAAGGCACTAACTTACATCAAACTGATCTATTGTATCTGGGTGCCTTTCAGCTTCTTTTAATAATTCTATTACTTTTTCAGCAAACATTTTAGTTTAAAAATTTTAAGATACTCCAAAAGTGCCAAAAATTTGTTTTTTTGTGGGAAGCCTGATAAATAAACAAATAAATATTACAATACAAGTACACCTGTTTTTTATTTTGACATGAGTCAGTTAGGTTGTCAGATTGACACATACTAAGTTTGGATACATTGTCCGAAAGGTTGATAAGACATTAAAATGTATTTTAGATAAAAACATTTAGTACTTCAAAAACAAAGATTCAATTGTCTACGAAATTTAGTAAAGAAATAAAATCATTTTAGTATTTATTTATTTATTACAACTGTCAAACCATCCGTTTAGAATATCCAATTCTGACAATACGACAACACTGCAAATCCGTTGTAATTCAAGTCAAATTATACATACTTAGGTACACATTATATTATCTATGTGGATTGTGGGTCGGTCGGTAAGCAAAATGGTTTTCCCAGCATAGTACCTAAGTATTTATTTATTTCTTTCCTTGAGGTAGATAGGTATGAACACTATACAATGAAAAGACCCCTCACAAGCAGTTTGTTACAGATGGCGCTGTCATCGGTAGTATATAAGGACACCGCTGGCCTTCAGCGGTGCTATTCCCTAACTTTTGAGTGATAATCACTTTGCAAAGTGTACAACGATCAAGTGTCAAACAGGCGTTTTTGACAGATTTGGTATTCCCTAACATCAGTGTCTAACTAAAATGACGTCACGAGTGGCTAACCGATTTGATAGCCACCGTAACCATTTTTGACAGGAGTTTATGTATCGATAAATCAAAAGTTGCGATTTTGTAAGCAAAGTGTACAACGAATTGGTACTTATTTGATGCGCACTTTAATTGTTCATAGCCACTATCGAAGAGTAGTGTTTTATAGATCGCAACCGATGAGCACTATTATCCGACCGAAGATGGGAGTTAGTTAATGTTTCTATATGTGAAGCAATTTCCGACCACTTCGATTTGGAAACTTTTACTAAGCGGTTCACACACTACAAATTTATTGTTTTGTGTTACGAGACCTCAGTGTTTATAAAATGTATCACGTAAAGTGTAAATAAAATTGTAATACTTTCTAGTTTACCGTTTTGAATTTTTGTAATCTAGAAAAGTATAGAATGATCTAGATTTGGATTTAAGAAGGAATCAAAGAAGAAACTGATTTAAGTAAGAAGATAAAGTGATACATCAAATCAAATTGCTAAGAATGCTAGAGGCCAGAGGGATTTATAGTGATGTTGGCCAATTTTCGCTCTAAGGCCAACAAGATCTATGAGAACTGTCTAATCGAAAAACTGCCGACCCAATGAACACTACATAATACTTTCTATGTAAGAATTTAAAGTAAGTATATCTTTCTACAGTAGGAATGATATGATGCAGCCTGTGTTGGTTGGACTAAATAAAGTAAATAGACTAGGTGTTGTTAACTATATGATTTATATTACATCCAAAACCTTAGTACTTAAAATTTAAAATTCAAAGTATCTTTATTTGATTAGACTTCTTACAAAGTACTTTCAAATCGTCAGAAGGACACAAAATACATTATACATGATTATAAATGTTACCACCGGGTTTGGAAGGTTGCTTTTGTTGAGAAGAACCCGGCAAGAAACTCAACAATTAATCCTTAAAAAAAATATTTATATTATACAATGTTTTTGGTTACAGTATTTATATCTCATGAATATAAGCCCATGGACACAGTTCAAATGCTCAATTGTCAAATATAATGCAGGCATATAAAAACAAACAAGATAATTTAGAGTGTATTATATTTCTGTCTATAATGATAATACTTTTACAGGAGATTCCCATTATTTTCTGTGGCTGTGGATTTGATGAGAGATGACATTAAGATGTTGTGCTGCTGGCCAGCAGTGACTTCCCCAGCCGATAATGGTGTGCAGAGCGCTGCTGAGAGCTGCAATGTTCTGAAATTATAATACATATATATTATGCTATTTATTGTTTTAATCCACCTACTCTGTCCTTGAAGGGAAAATATGGTTAGATATAGTAAATAATAAATGATTATGCCCTACAAGAATTAACATTCTGTTTTTTCTAAATGTTTTAAACTCAACAGAAACAGATAATCACGGTTTCTGTGTATAGTTAATATCTTTACTTTTTGCGGGCTGTTCAATAAAATTTTCTGAATGATTATAATGAAAATGTACTTTGTAGTGATCAATACTGAGTTACAAGGGCTTACATTATTGGCTCTGCAATTCTGTGTTAATACTTCTTAATATCTTAATGTAGATTAGTCACTAAGTAATTTTTTCTTTCTCAGCATTCTTTAGCATTCTCATTGGTGTCGGTATAAGTATATTGGCATAGGTTATCTGAAAGTAAAAGCTTACATTAAACCTAATCACTCCAATGTGAATAATGTAAAGATCATGTTATGTTCATACTATTGACTGTTCAATCAAGACTTATGTATAAAAAGTAAAAACAACATAAAAACCTACCTGCATCATTCCACACAATGTCCCAGTCTCTTACTTTACTTACTTTTCACGCTTTATCTTAAATCCTTTGAAATAGGAATAAACGTACATTCTTAAAACCAATACGTTTATGATGAGAACATAAGCTGTAAATTCGTATTTACAGATTATGTTCTCATTATAAACGTAAAAAATATTTTCGTAAATATGAATTCCATGTTAATTTGTTTACATAAACCGTTCAAATTAAATTTCCTTCAAAAAGTACTATTTACAGCTTATATTGTGATATTAATATTAGGCGCATAATATCGATAAGATTCTAGAGGTGTCAAGAGGTGCTTTGATAGGCACCGTAGAAAGGCTGATAGGCACCGTAAGTTGATAGGCACTGAAGGGTTACGCGATCGCTATAGTGCGGACTTCACGGTGGACAACGATTATCAGTGTACAACAAATGTCAGTGAACAACAAAGTTAGCGAATAGGGGGGCAGATTGTGTATCCGAACGAGAGAGAACGGAAAACAAATGGAGACAGAAGTACTCGCGATAAATCATCACCCATTCCATCATCATCGTGCGATCATCATTCATTCATTGTGCACAAGAGTCGTAGTACGGTCGTTTTACGCGCATAAATAAATTACATTTACTAAAACATGATTTCGCGTCGCTAGTGACATTATAATTAAGTTTTACTCGTAAATAATCAGTGTTTGAACTTGTGCATCAGTAATTTATAGGAACAAATAAAAATGAGTGCCAAAAAAGGAAACGAAACAAAGCTCCCCCAGCAGGACGAGAACCAAGATTCTGGTTTTCTGTCTGGACCATGTGATCTGCTCTCTGGTGAAATAGATACGAGAGCCAGTTTTGACGTGGATGTGCCTAGTGATAGTGCGCAGCAGAAGAGTGAGTTAGATAGTGGGGTGGTGTGTATATCTGAGTGCCTTGCGAGTGTGCAACTCTGTGATCTCGCGGAGTCGCACCCACAGCACACCGTGCCAGAAACCAAACCCCAAGATTTGCCGCCTATCTCTATTTTATTCGAGCCAGACCAAGATGGAGACACGTAAGTTACTTACTATCCCCAGTCAGCCCAACTGTCTTTAGGCAGAAGTTACTAACTAGTTCTTAAATCTGTGTAACCCACTTACCCTTAGTAAAAAAAATCATTATCTCAAGAGTAGGAATAAAACAAGTATTTAGTATGAAGTATAGTTGTGTTTAGCTGTTCAAGGTCAGAGGTCTGTACATTATGGTTGTATTTCCACAAATCATACAGCAACGGGCTTATCATAACTCTCAGATACACTTTGCTGTAACCTCCATAACTTGTCTCATTCTCTCTCACACACAGAAGTGAGATAGTGATAAGAATAGTTTAATTAAAGCAGCTAAAATACTGCTGTAACTTAATATTTTGAGATAATTTTGGTGTAGTTATTATACCTATATTGAAGATAATGTTATCACAAAAGCTTGTAAATAGTGCATAATAAAATAAACATATTTTAAAGGCTTTGGAATGGAAACTGTACAAAAATACTGATTGTTTCTGTGGCTTTTATATATATAACAACTAGCTGTGCCCCGCGGTTTCACCCGCATAGATTTAGTTTTATATAATATATTGGTTTAAAATTGACAAAGTTTCATACAAACTTTCATCCCCTATTTTATCCTCTTGGAGGTAGATTAATCAAAATCCTTTCTTTGCGGATGCCTACGTCATAACATCTACTTGCATGCCAAATTTCAGCCCGATCCGTCCAGTGGTTTGGGCTGTGCGTTGGTAGATCACTATGTCAGTCAGTCAGTCACCGAGTTATATATATATATTTAGATTATTTTGTTTAAAGTTATTAAAAACAGACAATAAGAAACAAACTTTAGGAATCTAAATGGAAAAATATTCAGTTTTGTAAAACATGCAAATAAATGTCAATATTTAAACATGTTCAATATTATAGCAACTTTGATGTATGATCTTAATCAATAGGTATTGAACAAGTAAAAAATAACATATAAAGTGTTCCCGTTGAACATTGCTCCTTATGCGATAGGACATAAGGTGCAAATTGGAATGTGTTTAACATGTGGCAGCTTTCCTCCCAAACCAAGCACATACAATTCATTGAACCTGGGATAAACCCAAGGGGAGAATACAGGTTTTGCAGCTACACTTTAAGAACATTTTCAACAAGAAATTACTCAGTATGAAAGTTGTGGATCAAAATAAGTTGATTCTTTTGTAACAGACAGATTTGCAAATAGTCAATATTATCATACTCTTTAACGCATTCACTGCTAACGACTCGTATGTGCGTCCAAATGTTAAGGAATTTACGAAGAAGTTGAAATGTTAGCAGTGAATGTGTTAAACACTAGCTGTGTCCTGTGGCTTCATCCGACTTATTTTCATGGGTGTTTTATTTCATGTACCCCTAATTATTATTTTTAATAAAAGTAGCATCAGTTACTTCTTGTAATATCAGCTATCTGCCAGTGAAATTCCTTTTGAAATTGGCACAGCTCTAACAGGGATTAGATAGCACAAAAGCAAATTTTCGAAAGTTTAGTTAGCATATACACTTTTATATGCATGTAGAAAATCTGTTAATTAGGAATTAGAATAAAAAAAAATTTTGTATATATTTTATCAACAAACTAAGTAAATAGTTGAATGAAAATGTCAACAATCATTCATAATTTGTATTAAAATAATAAATACTACTTAATTTTTACAATTGGATGCTGATAAGCAATAATGTGTCAACCCACAAAAAGTAAAATTCAAAGGCTTTGTTATATTTTGATAATGCATCACATATTTAACATTCTAAAAAAGTGTTTCAAGTCATCTGAAACATAAAAGTACGTAAAAAATGGATTTATGTCATAAAACAAATCTTAAATCACGTATACAATCATATTAAGACGGCATTTTCTCAAAACCAAGTTTATGCGGTTTGACACATTATTGCTTATCTGCATCCAGTTATCAGACAGCAATAGAAAATTATGTATAACTGAAATATTTGAATATTTTAATATATTAAACTTCCTTATGTAAATCTTATAGGTTTTTGATATCATTACAAATTAATTAAATATTATAAATTATTGGCAATCAAAGCAATCACAAATATGAAACATTTTTTAAAATCTAAAACCTTGTTTGTTTGTGTCACTTAATGATGCCATATTAAAATAATTATAATTCTCAAGGAAGTGTAATACTTCCTGCACCTACAACTTTTAGAATATTTCCTGCTTTATTAATATACTGTTATTGATAATGGTTCCCATCCGGTTTGCTAAATATATTATACCAAATGTGGTAACTCGACATTTTGATTTGATAAAGATACTGTTCTTAATTGAAATTCAATTATACAAATTAAATAGGATAATATATTTTAAACTTGTCTTATTAAAAAAAAATCTTAATTTTAAAACATTGTTCATCAGTGTGAAGTTAAATTTAAAAATGATAGAATCTACAAGTAACATTTCTAATAAAGGATTATAGCCTTGTTTTGGATTAAATTAGGAACTTTAACATTGGCTCGAAATGTTCCAATTCATTTAATAATTATTCCAACTTTATTTACATTCATTATAATGTCTAGGGATGTGATAATAATATTATTCAAAGTACAACACTTGACTTGTAATCTGATAAGGAAAATCTAACAATAGAAATCCTGAACACTTTCCAGAGAGCAAAAAATATAATGAGAACAATTTGTTGCAGACAATTACACATTGCATCCATACATGGGTATGAGAAATCAGTGGGGTTACTCATCAGGGTTTGTCCAGACAAGACGTGGCTGGACATACCCAACGACTATGGCCACACGGCGCTGCACCTGGCCGTCATGAGTGGCAGTGAAGTGGTCACGAGGATGCTGGTCCTCGCAGGAGCCTCGCTCGCTGTCCGCGACAGAACAGGAGAGAACCCCCTACACAAAGCCACCGCAGCCAAAAACCTCAAGTGCCTACAAGCCCTCCTTGCCCCAGTGTCCGAAGAACCCCACAGGACACTATCAGCAGTCCTCAATCAGAAGAATTATAATGGTGAGTTTTTTTTAGGATTACTCCAATTTTTTGGTACCCATTAATATGATTTAACTGAAAATAATGTCTACTTTTAAAAAATATCTGTAAATATGGAACCATTCGTTCAGTAATTGCCGTATGGGGACCCCTGACATCATCACCGTAAATGATCTAAGTTCGGATGTTGGCCGCACAACCCGTAGCGACGAGTTCTGTCGTCACCGCTTATTATTATATTATAGCCGACAGATATATAAGTTGTGTCGGAATTATAAGTAAATAATATTTAACTTTGCCAAGTCCTTCTGAATCACATAGTAAAAACCCAACGGTTTTCCCACATCACATCACTATATACCGTTCCATGCTCATTAAACAAACCGTTTTGACTTTAATCCATGTGTAAATTCATGTTTTAAGAGCTTATTGTTGACCAGGGGCCTGTTCCCCGTTTCTGGGAGGGTCCAAAAACCTTTTTAAAATGCCTGTTCACGTAAAATTACAACTGCGACGTTAAAGTAGATGAACACAGAAAATACGATAGTCCTTTGCTCTATGGAGTCTATGGGGTTTTAGAAAATCGTTTCTAAGCAGAAGCCTCGCCGTCTGGCTTCTTTTGTTGATCATAAAAAATAAAAAGTCTTTAGTAAATATTTTAATACATTATCTAATATTGTTTGTTATAAATAGCTATGATTGATACCAAAATTTGAGCCAATTTAGAGGTTTATGGGCGTTGCAAAATTATACAGCCTCAATATGATAATAAAATGTTAATATCAGAATCGTCGCTTCTCTTTGAGTTATATTATCATAATAATTGTTGTGACGTAAGCATGTAGTCTATACGTATATGTTCACTGATATCATCAGTCAAGTGGCAGCCTCGCGAGATAACTGCAAGATCGGCAGGATCATTGACGTCTGTTTATGTTTGTTTGTTAAACCTATTAAACACTCATCAGAGCTGACCTTAGGCAGGAGACCCCGTACGCCGGCGATTTGTAATGGCATTGTTTACGCAAAAACACCTTCCGGACGCACAGTGGCGTTCTGAGAACAGCGTGTCACGTGCCCGTAATAACTGAAAAAAATACGGAGATGCTCTAGGATATTTTGCTGAATTGAATGTCATCTATAAGTTAGTAAGTGTATAGGTAGAACCTGTTTACTATGCGGCTGCCACGCAAACCCATCGGACATTGTTTACGTGTGAACGCACCGCGACTGCCGCTGACGTCCGCCAAGGTCTCGATTACGCTCAATGCCATTAGAATTCTCCTGCACTCGCTCACCTGAGGCCCCCGCCCGACGCCCCGCCTCTGCTGCCTCTACGCTGCGACGCTAATCATTATTCCAAATCGGAATTCCCTACATAAATTACATTAAAAACATATTAGTTCTTCGGGTCTTATTGTCGGTGGTTTTCCCGAGGTGGTTCGCCTCTCGTTTCGCACATGACACGTTACAAGATTATGGCCTTTTTACTTCTCATTTGCATATGGATTTACCTGATTGGATGTCCTTGCCGAGACAGTTGGAAAACGTCTTATTGTTATTGAATATTTTCGAGCTTAATTAGGTGTTTTTGATGGCTCGGTCAAAGTTGATCGCACGCTGCGCTGACCGCGCGGTCTCATCGGCCGGCATTCCGGAGGCTGGGTGGGTAATCCCAGGGCTGCGCCGCGCCGCTCGCGTAACCACCGCCGGCCGAAGTGAAAGCCTCGCCTCGAACCGCGCCGATGCCGAACCAAACGTAGCTCGCTTGGGATACCCAGCGATTGTTCGAGTGCTAATTGAAATGCTATTACGAGTATGCTAACGAGCAGACGAACGACGTAGCGAGATGGTTTTCCCTGTCGAGACATTATAATATCTAATGGACACTGGCGTCGCACATACTGCGCACATCACATAACACGCGCTTTGGCTGTGCTTTGGTTGCCGGCTTTTGTTATTTTTGGATACAATCAAGGACGTTTTGATAAAAATACGATCCGCCGTAAACGTTTTCTCACCTTGCCATTGCGGCGTGTTCAAACTGTCTGTTTCGTAAAGACAATATGTTTTCCAATTCGAATAGCGAAAAGCGGTGTACCCAAATACGTATCTACGTATTTAGGAACTTGCAACCTCTGCATTACAAAACAAAGACTAAAATAGTCCTTGGTTCAAAAGTAGCTCCGTTTCTTTCTGTGATACGTATTTAAAAGGGATGGAAATGTTTGTATCCCTACTTAAGTAGCCTAACGTCAAAAGCATGTAATAGGGGGTCAGGCCAATTCGCCACCGACAATTCCGTCAGATTTGGGGATTTTAACAATACTTGGAGCCATGATTCTCTGGGTTATCCCCACGCGAAAGTGTGCCTCCGCGAGCGGTGTTACATGCACACGGAAATCCCAAGCGTTCATGTATATTATTGTCGTGTTACGTGAAGCTGAGCCTCGTACTTTCTAATTCGGCTCGGTTGTACCAAATTAGCTCTCGGCGAGTGTCTCCACGCCCCCGATCTAGGCGTGTGTCTCAAACATGCGCTATAATCATTCGCGGTCGCACATTTTGGGAAAACACCAGCAACCGGTTTGCGGTTGATGGAGCCAATCATTGTTAAATATACTCCATAATTAACGCTCTATACCTTAATATTTATATGCGTACCTATACTATTATTATAAGTATGTTATACTTTGTTTCATATTGTTTAAATACAACTGAGCGATAAGATTTAACAAATCAAGGCGGACGTGCTATCGTGCAGCTTTTCCTTGGGAAATTCCACACGTTCCACAATTTGATATTAGAATGGGACGATAATTCAAGAATGGATTTATTTTATGGTTATACGAAGATAAATAGTGATAATTCCGACACTTGCAGTGAATGCATATAATAAGTAGTATGTACACTCTAGTGAATAGGTACCTACTCGAGGGTGGTAGTGAATGACCAGATACAGCGGTACATTATGAGCTCGACTAGTTATCGGCGCACACCCATCGCTATCTCAAACACATTAAACACTTGAATGGTATTTTTACTACACTGGGAAACCCAGCGCTCGGCCCGGTTTTCCAATGTTATCGTGAACACTTTAAACACATGCAAATCGATGTCCTCTGAAGTGTACTTGACATAATACCTACCCATCACTCCAGTGGCTTCCACGTCACATATTGTATTACCGTTTCACCCATAGTATAGGTAGCAAACGGTAGCTTTTTTAGAATAATTTAATTTACTTATAAATATTATTGTCTCATTTAATTTAAGAAATTGACAGTGCAGTTGATCGGGAAATTCCTTCAGTGTTTTTATCAATCAACACAAAATGCCATCCCACGAGGTCAAACTTATGATTGATGGCTCCATTTAATCCGCTCCGGATTAATACAATATTTAGAATACATTTATCGCACATAATGCTGGACAACGGACATCCGTTGAATGATAAGTTATTAATGTAAGTTCTGCGCCTGATGTTAGTAGTATAGACAACTTACTTATTATTTATTAGATTAAAAGTCCTTCAAAACTATTCGGGTAAAAGGAAATATGACTCGCATTTCAGTCTTTTGGACGTAGGAAGAACTTTTGGAAACCTTACCATGCTGGCAGACTATGGAGTAATAAATAACAAGGAATTGATTTAAACAGAACAGTCACTTTTAGAACAAGGTAAAGTGTTATTTCCCCTGTAAAAACCTAACTGACTCGATGCAATTGTAGAATTCCCAATGCTTTAGCGCGCTTTAAGCGACCATTGTCTGATATTTTAAACCGCAGAATGGAAAATACTTTGTACATTATTTGTATAGATAGAAGTTGGAAATTTGGATGTCATAATGCGTGACCCTAAAACACAAGAATACAAGAAGTGCCGTTGAACAGATGGCATTACGTCAGACTAACTGATCTGCCTAACGAGGCAGAACGATTGTCACTTAAAATATAAGTACTGTATTCGAATAGGTTTAGCTATTTATAAACAGATGCGTCACAAATTATTTTAGATCCGTGAGATGTCGAACATAGCTGCATCATGGAAATTATTGGAGTGTCGTCTGTACGGAAATGGTGAAAATGCGAATTACGACCGCCATATTTGGCGAGGACGGGCAGTTGCGCGCGCGCCGCCGCCGCTCGCCGCATAGTTGGGAAAACCCCAGTCGCCTTCGGCCGCGTGCCTCGCCCGCCGCGCCGCCGCCGCTCTGACGACACACATACTTGCTTTACTGGCGGTTACTGCCACGAGCGTTGGTTATGCACCTCGTGTATTCAGATCAGCTGTATCTTACACTCCAATACACGAAGCTTTGGACAGATAAAGCGTATCTACATAACGATTACAAGAGATCGGTTCGGTCTCAGTACATTTTCAAATAATGAGACAATTATCCCAAACCTTGACGCCGTTTTACTTTGACCCGACATGAGTTGTATCTTTTAATTAAGTTGCTTTACATTTTGCCGCGTTATGGAAGTAGATGAACCGCATTAGAATTAACATGTTTAGGTAATTTATTGGTGTGACGTCATTGAATTTGTCAAAAATGTTAGTAGATCTAATGGCTTCTTTAAACAATCACATTCTAGAAGTTACTATTGGAATGCTAGCAACAATGTAAAATCAAATAAAGTGGCATTAGGAGATGAAGTGTGTGTATGTGAACACACACTGTTATCGGGTAAATAATGAGCTATATAAATACAAACTAATACTTCTGCAATCACTACGCTCTTTGTGTCTATTTAGTTAAGTGATCAGATGCAAATTACCATTTATTCATAATTTGAATCATAATTCACAGAACTCCCTCAGTTCCGTGACTGAATCAAAGCGTGGATCGGTCATGATAGTAATCGCCGTCCATTCAGCACCAGATTCACAGAATGTCGATAACGGTCGAGTGGCGTATGCAAATGTAGTTTTATTGGGATCGAAAGGTGAAGCCGGATCACACGCCGTGCGTTCGCTAACTGGGAAATGCGCTGAAAACGACTCTATTGTTTGTTAAACGCTACGTATTTCTGAAAAACTAAAATTCCTGTTAAATTTTAGGAATTGTAGGAATAGAACGATAAGAAATAGTTGACCAAGATGACACACAAGACTGCTTATAAAAGTGTAACTTACCTTTCGCGTCTGTTTCCATCCGGAGATAACAAACCAATTAGGCAGTGGTTGTGCAAATTGCTTAGACTAATACACGAAAATTCTTCAAACAACTCATCGTGCGGTGTTCGTTAGCTTAGTTTTTGATTGAAATATACATAACTTTTATATACATATTCTTCTTTTTTTTTTAATTGACGAGGGAGAACCTTCAATAGGTCCCCGACCGCCCTGGGAGAGGCAGGTCGGGGTGTGTGAGATTTTTACCGCACTAATACCCCCCGGTGGCCATCCTTAGCGCTTGTGGGGGACTCCGGTTACTCTGATAGATCGCACCGGTGTCCCCCCCACACTTTGCCGGGGCAGCTGTAGCCGCGGCTCAATGGTCAAAGTTCCCACCCCGAACAGGTCCCCTTTTTATTCGCCTCTTACGACAGGCAGGGGATACCATAGCCAAATTCTTAGACCCTGGCTATTGGGTATATATATATTCTTCCTAACGTAAGTTACGTTAGATCGAACAGGGAATTATTCAGCTCAGTTTAATATAACATTTCAACCACGTAACCCAATTTCTGTTTTTAAGATGTTCTAAGTTTATAGCTCGTCTATTTCGGGCCGTAGTAAAATAAACGTTGGATGTGTTCCAACGAGCCTGGAGTCGTTTAGCAAACGAGAAACATGTGACCGTAAACATACTGAATTCACTTTATGTTATTACAATTACAAATGGACATAGCTTAGCTACTGTTGTTTAGGTATTTTACTATCATTAGATATCAAGTGCTCTGCAGTGAAATAAATTGCTTATACTTATAATCGTACTGTCGTAAAGTGCAAAACCTTGAATGAACATCCTTTACATCATTGGAAAACTAAGTATGTCTTAGAATATGATTGCGATTCCAAGGAATGGTAAACCTGAAATGGGGCCGGATGCGTAAAACAAGAATCATGTTGAATAATAGGCATGAGAAAATACGAACTATTTGATGTCTCACAGACTTCATTGATAAAATAACAGGTTTATAGATTTCCTGCAGTTAATCGTAGCTATGACATAAGAAAAATATCTGTCCTCCCGACCGCAAGCCGCAGCTTCCCAGTACCGAGTGTGGTAGTTGATGGCCTGTGAATCACATTGAATTACAGCAGTTGTGTTGATCCTCTTGCTATTTACAAAATTTACTCGGAAGCGCACGACGTGACCTCGTGCTGTATGACGGAGTTAGCTTATGTATGACCAATCAAGTTATAGTAGCTGCTAATGTTATATAACCTTACGAATCCTTTCCGTGCCTTTTAGCTGATTTGAATGAGTACCTGTTTTCGTATTGGCTGCTTAAAGCAAAGCCGACGGCTGCGTAAAGCAAAGCCGACGGCTGGGAAAATCTAAAACCCGAAATCTGATATATTTAATCTGTCGAGAATAGTCCCAGCTAGTTATAGTTGCACATGTGCAGTGACGGGTGGTGTTAATGTTATAATCTGTTGTTCCAGGTCAAACGTGTGTCCACATAGCCGCCTCGGCCGGACACATCGAAGCACTACACATGCTGGTGTTCTACGGCGCCGATATCAACGCTAGCGTGAGTACAATTTATTATTACATCAGTAACATACAGAGATATGAGAGAGCCTTTTCTCGTCGATCTCTATTTAAGGTGAACAAAAGTATTGCAGGAGAAACTGCTACAGCTGTAAAAAATAAAGTTGTCGTGTCGGAAGCCTTAACAGACTAACAGTTGTCACCGATAACGGCGGGGAAGCCGCGGTGACGCGTCACGACATCGATGCTCACTCGAATGCAATTTCTGAGAAAAAGATGAATAACCTGGTTTCTGATCACGGCCGGACATTTGCCAAATTGCTTAGTTTTTGATTACTTTTCCCTCCTGTTTAGCGACTCGTTAGATTTCATTCAGTGATCAAGATTAATAATGATTTTGTTAAGTTGCGGTACTCCCCAAATCTAGAATGTGCTTAACAAACAAGGCATTACTTAAATATAACAGCAGCCTTGTGCCCAATAGCAATGGTTGGGCACAAGTGTGTCACCTCGAGATAGGGCGAACGGCGAATGTTTCGGAAAACCCGCAGCTCTTGTCTAGCTGTTGTAATCTCTTGATAACGACCGTATCTTTGCCGCGGGTTTTTTTGTGATCGCTGCCCCACACCACCTAGTCATGCCGATACCTGCCGAGGACATCTCTCAGGCTTCAGCAGGCTTATTACACGCACTAAATTATTGATAGCTTTGGACAGAATAATGACGAGGACAGAATTAAGCGATATGAAGAAAGATTCTAGTAGATATCAAACAAATCATATGGTCACGTTTCCCAAGCGCAAATTTCTCAATCAGCCTCACTCAACCATGTACACGAACATGCGCGCACATCTGGCGAAGATCTCTTGCAATTGCGACAGTATGAAAGTTTCTAGTGAGCTTCAGAATATATGACGTATGTGACGTAATTAGCCTTCGCGACTTGCTGAGGTTATTACGTATAATAACACGCAAATTATTCCGGAAACGGTTTATATTATATAAAAATAAATAAATAAATAAATATTTTTGGATGGAAACTGATTATCTAAGATGGATATATTTGAATAATCTACTTGATCTGATCACACGCTTTCTGTCACCTAGTGGTAAACAAATTGTATCATGCGCTACGACGGACCTTGTCTTGATGATTTGGTGAAATTTTACAATTCACCAAATATAAGGATATTTTACTGTACACAGTAAAACATTGTTTGACTTAGAAGCTCGTCTGCAAATCTTGCTTGTTCATATTTTACTATGTTGGCATAGGGATTCCATTCTTTATAACGCGATGACTTATTTACGTTTCATATAAAAACAATATGCTGCCTATATAAAAAAAAATATTTCATCAGGGTCATAGTCATCATAGTCAGAGTGACGAGCAGATGTATAATGTGTGTGTTTGTGGCATCAGGAGAGCCTGGGTGGGTGGACGGCGCTGCACGTGGCGGCGCGGCGCGGAGACGTGTCGCTGGTGCAGTGGCTCGAGGCGCGCGGCGCGCGGCAGGCCGCGGACCACGCGGGCCGCCAGCCGAGCCGCCTGGCCCGCAGGGGGCCCGCGCACGCCCTGCTGCCCTCCCACGACGACGACTCCGACTCCGATGATGATGTGAGCACATACCACAATTCCATTTATACATAACATAACTTAAAGGCTAAGGGTTTATTAAACAATGTAGGTAGAATTTGACCGTTTGACAAAATGTTTGATATATTACAAAATGCAGATGAAATGATACACAAACAGACAGCCCTTCTCCTAGGGTTGTTATAGTGATGGTGTTGAGTGGATTCATTGTGCCAGCAAAACAATAGGAAACATTTTAATTAGTTGCATTAGTACGACGAGTTTCATAGCAGACAATATCTGGAGTGACTCGGTCTAGCAAATTGACTTTAAAGTTCTTGATTGATCATTAAATGTGAGTGCATACATTTTCATTGTAAACTGCTCCGGATGCTGCTGCTGTATGTTATTATATAGAAATTTGAGAATGTCAGGAGCCTGTCTTAGTAGTGTTAATGTTGTAAAGCAAAAATTAAATAGTATTGGTATTTCATGGTTATGAGAAAAAACTACAAGGTATGTAAGCATAGAGTCAAAAGCCCCACTTTACATGAACACATTCAAGTACCTACTTTCCTACAAGCACACTGACCTCGCCATGTCGTGGTTGTGATATTGTTTTAGAGTACGTTTATAATAATCCCAATGTTTCCTCCTCAATGGATGTTTATCCTGGTGCACTACCAGGCGGTTCAATTGAGATGTAATTAGTTTTGTGTTTTCGATTGAACTTCGTTTCCTGGGGCCAATTAGAGCGGTAATTTGCAATGTCACAGTGTTTTATACATTGTCCATGTAGTGATGTGTTGTTTGTTTGTCGGCAGATGTACGATAGCGACAGCGAGAGTCTGTTCGAGAAGATGCGCGACAGCCTCAACCCGATCAACGTGGCCTGAGCGCGCCCACAGATGGCGACACACGACACCAGCGCCCGGGGCCGCAGCGACACACCAGCCCCACTATATTGAAGTCTACGAGTTGACCTTCACACCATTGGACTGGAACTAATTGTTAGAATGTGGTGATATTCGCGCTGCGGCCCCGTCGTAAACAGTCCGCGTGCAGCCGTCGTAGCAGAGATGTCCTTATATCGATAGTCTAGTGTAATCAAAATTGCAGCTAGATACAACATGTAAACCAGATCATTTCGAATGTAAACACTAAAGACCCGTAGATTTGTGAATGAGATGCTCTAAATGTAGCTGGAACGTGTCCCAGCGCCAGTGGTAGTGGCTCGCGGGACACGTAGTGGAGTGTACCAATGTGAGTCGATGGTGATGAACAAGTATGGGATGTGTGCTGGTACCCGTGTACATATAGCGAGGTAGGCAGGGTAGCCCACGCACAGTTATTGCCAACTATAGTCCGCGACTGAGCCCACAACTACGATACTAATTATCCCGCTCGATATTTATTTATTATAACAAACATTACTCCCACTGCCTGTATATAAGTTTCAAATTCAAATTGAACTTAATTATCGTGTGCCTAAACATATTTTACAATGATAATGATCCCCGAGCTGAATAATTAATTTCGTATTATTTAGAAGCTTCTTCTTTGAGCGGATGTGGCTCAGAGGAAATGGAGGCTTATAAGTAAGAGCCGTTTTATGATGGCGAAATGCACCTTATGGCACTAGCATTAGATGTCAATACACATTTAATGCTATGCCGTAATCCCTTCCCTTTAGGGTCCTTCTTCCCGTACGTAAATATATAGTTATTTGTCATCTCAACCGCCAGAGTAAAACGGTTCTTATAAATTGTTGTTAATTAGTTAAATTAATAATGAAACAATTAGGAAATGTGTTATTGTGTATAGTTAATGTAAGACGTGAGTCAAATAAATAGAATAGAGAAGTATTTTGTGTTTCAATCTCTTGAGTGGGCAATAGCTGTGTCGTCTCCCTGCTTACTTCGATGTGTCAAAGCTTACACTTACTCGAAGCATTTACAAATATCTGCATAAGTTATGCATATAATATTAAAGATTCTATGTAGTATGCGAAATATGATTATAATGTTCCAATATGATACTTTTGTGAAGATAAAAAAAATCCCTTTGTTCTAAATCGAGGCCACGCATTTTTAACTATACTATCGATATGGGATTATTACAACTCCTAAAATTTACTTAAATTTACTTGACACTTGCGCTTGTCCTGAATATTTTTTTTATGTATGTTAGTAACAAATATATATGCACTACGTTTATAGTTTCATCGCCTATATAGGCAAGTGTCAAGCTAACTTTAGCGGACCACATCTATGTAAGCAGGACCCTATTTCCACATTAATGTACATGACGAAAATATATATACATATATAGATAGTCCCTTATTCATTGATTGACGTCACGTCTTACATTACGTGCAAATAATCTACTTTTCCCCTGTATATACAATTAAATTAACAAATTTAAACGACATGGTAACTTTTTCGTATTGTTTGAGAAAGTAGGAGAAGGAATGTTACGAGTTAGTGGTAAATATAAGCGGATCTATGGGTTGGTCACAAAATACTCTCTAAAGCAGCTGATAGTTCAATAATTGATAGCACGAATCAATGGTTATTTATTATTACAAGTCAAGCTTGTCAACCTGTAGGGTGCCATTAGACCCATTCGGAATTCGACGTTGTCGATGTATCGAATAATCCGTCACAAAGTTATCGATAAATCCATCGTATTGTTTGTTCACTTGCTCGATTTTCAACGTTAAAGTTGTTGCCAAATAATCGAGTCATACATTCATGAATACTCTTCGAACTTTGAGAATCGAGCAAGGTTTTGCATACATTGAAACTATTTTTAATCTTATAATGTTAACATATAGGTACGAATGGAAACGAAATATTGGGAATTTTTGTTTAATATTTCGTTATATTATATATTGTCAGGATAAGAGGGTAAGATAACTATGTAATTTGCAAAGGCTGAAACTTAAACAACACATCAATGTCACTATGTATGTCTTCCAAACGTCACATATATAATAATCCACTTGTAAACATTGATCACTCATATGTAAAGGTTATGTTTATATGTAAAAGGATAAGTCTAGTTGTTTGTGAAACAAACTTTAACCAAATATGAATATTTATTGTTCATGTGCCTACGTTCATAATATTATACAATATGTTGAACGTAGCCTGCTTTGTAGGGACAACTTGCTCTAACTTTCGCAAGAAAGCAGTCGTTAAGTCTCTCTACAGATAAGGAACGGGGGCTTTACCATCAACTCATATTGCCATCATAGCTCCACTGTGTGACAGTGACAGACTTATACACGTCATATACATATGTCTCATAATAAGAGTTAAACTATCATGTCAATAAAAGGTCAGAGTAGCGCCCCTGAATGACGTAAACAAGTGTCATCTAAGTAACCTTGTATTAGTCCAACCAATACACGCCAAGTATGAGCTGACCGATGAACAAGTGAAATTAGATTTCAATATTTATATCATTTGCTCATGTTGGATATAAATCCCCTCAAAACTTTATTTTAAATTATAAGCAATTAGATGTATGTACGTAGTAAGGTCCAAAAGTTTTCGGCCTATAATGTAAAATGAAGAATTAATCTCAAACAACTTCTACTATTTTTCAATATAGTCTCCCTTTATTTCAATACACTTTTCGCACCGCTTTATTAACAATTCAATTCCTTTAAAAAAATTATCTGAAGATTTGTCTTAAAAATGTGCCAAAACCGCGGACTTCACCTCTTCATCGGTGCTAAACTTTTTCCTCGCAAGTCAGATTTCAATTTGGAAAATAAAAAATAGTCACTTGGGGCTAAGTCTGGATTATAGGGTGGATGGTCGAGCTCAGTGAAACCACATTCTTGAATAGCAGCCTTGGAAACACCCGATGTGTGGACCGGCGCATTCTCATGCAGCAGCAACACTCCTCGCGACAGTTTCCCCCGACGTTTTTCTTTAATAGCGTCTCGTAATTGTTGTAATAAAGACGCGTAGTATTCACCCGTTACAGTTGTGTTGCTTTCTTTAAAATCCATCAGTAAAATTCCTATGGTATCCCAAAATATTGTGGCCATAATTTTTTTTCCTGACTTTGACACCTTGGCTTTATTGGGCCTCGGTGAACTGGGTCGACGCCACTCAATCGATTCCTTTTTAGTCAAAGGATCATGATAAAGGACCATAGTTTCATCTCCAGTTACAATTGAGTCTAAAATTTATTTTTGTCGGCTTTCACATAGGGATAAAAATTGAGCACAGCACTTCACACGCTCTTGCTTCTGAACAGCGGAAAGAAGTTTCGGGACCCAACTTGCACTGACCTTATTCATACCCAAATGATCATGTAAGATTCTAAGCACTATTGTTTTCGAGAGCCCCGTCATTGCTGCTAATTCTTTTGTTTTCAATCGGCTATCCTTCAGTACTGTCTCTTCAACAAATTTAATGTTTTCTTCAGTTATGGCCTCAGAGGGACGTCCTGGACGGGGTTCATCTTCAATTGATTCCCTTCTTAAACGAAATTGTTTCGCCCATTCTTTTAAGGTGGAATATGATGGGGAGGAATGCCCGTATACAGCATCCAAACGTTGTTTGATTTCAGCCGGCATCTTTCTCTCTTTTGTCAAAAATGTTATTACAGCTCGGTACTCAATCTTATCCATTTAAATTTTCTGTTGACTTGCTGACTTTAAAAGGTTATAACTTTGTTTATATATGGAATACAAAAATATTTCTAATTATAGGTAGATCAGTAAAAGTCTAATTAAACAGTGACAAGCTAATTTAATATCTCTGATTTATCGAATGTGGGTAGGCCGGAAACTTTTGGACCTTACTACGTATAATAATAATATTATAATTTGTTTCTATGTTTATAATATAATACATACCTATGTTATGTAATGCAAATAAATACTACATTATATTATTCACTAACGTTTTTTCCTAAGCATAATTCCTGAAGGTATTCCTTTTGGATTCCCAACAGCGGAATTGTAATTAAATAATTGGCCGACCGACGATGATGTCCTTCCAATCAACAATAGAACGGCTCGCAGTAAAAACCCATGTTTGGTTTACACTTTACTATACAGCTAGAGGGAAATATTAATTAATATTTTATCCGGAACAGGCCGTGTGGGCCTTTTTTCAACGACGTATATCAATAGAGAGAAGGCAGAAATACTTGTTAACTTGTGTTGAGCAAGCATTTGCACTGCCTTGGAATACAGACTGTATTATGATCTATCAAGCCAAAAAATCTATCTATAATAAAATTGAAGTGTCTGTTTTCAATTCCAAATAACAACTTTTCACTAAATGCATATGAAAGCATGGGTATATGGTACTGACTTAAAATATAAAATTTTCAAAAATTATATGTCTCTCTGTTTGTTCCGGGTAATCTCTGAAACTTGGACTTTAACACATTCACTGCTAACATTTCAACTTCTTCGTAAATTCTCTAACAGTTGGACGCACATACGCGTCGATAGTAGTGAACGCGTTAATGGAGTAACATAATAGTAAGTGATGGATAAGAATGGTCATCTCAAGCTAAACAATTATTCGTAGTTCTTATTTTTAGTTTTTAAATTTTTTTATATCTACTTTTGTGCACTGGAACTTTGTCCATGGGCTTATATATATATATATATTTTTTATGATTTATATTGTATTACTCAAAGCTGTAATTTTTAAAAAAAAGAATAATTACTGAATTTCATGCACGGTTCTTCTGGACCTGGCGGTAGCATGTATAATCCTATGTAATCGTGTCTTTCTGACGATTAGAAAGTACTTTGTAAAAAGTCTAATAGAATAAAGATATTTTTGAATTGAATTGATGATTTGGCTTAGACGCAATTACTTTCTGAACTTCCATCAATTGAGCCAATAATCCGATAAATGTAAATTAGCCGAGCAATCACATTAGTTAAATATGTGATTGAGGTACTACAGAGACAGGGACCGCGCGATAACCTCGCTGGAAGGCCATCGTTGGGGCAACTAACGTTGGTCACTTATCACGTGCGAGCCAATGAACCGGTGCTATCGGACATTGAATTTTATTACACAATTTGTATTATGTACAAGCCACACAGCCAAAGCTTTTATAATACGGGTGTATAAAAAGAAAGCTTAGGTCAAAGTTCGCAAACTTCATACCACTGTTCTTATTCGTTCTGAAATTACGCCCGAACGTGGTGTGCTAGAACCTAACAATTTAATCTACACTACTATTATAAAGAGGAAAGATTTGTATATTTGTGTGTATGTTTGTAATGAATAAACTCAAAATTCTACTGTGCAGATTTCAAAGTTTTTTTCACCAATGGAAAGCTATATCATCCGCGAGTAACATAGGCTTTATTTTATCCCCGTACTCCTACGGGAACGGGAACTACGCGGGTGAAACCGCGTGACGTCCGCTAGTTATTTATTAATAACTAGCGGACGAAAATTAAGAGTTTGGTAAAAACTAAAGTGATAATGAAACGAAGTTTGATTTTCGTTCGTTTTCCAAGTTTTGTTTTCGGAGAAAGAGGGAAGACCGCCTGAGTCCATTTTATATTTTGTACCTTCACATGTTAATTTACTGAGAAATAAAACAAAATATTGTTCAAATAATAATTTATTATATTCGTACATGGCAGTAACATTAACATTAATATATCACAACATGGCGCTCGTGCCACTGCGCAACAATAAACTGTGTGCGGGTAGTAAGAGATGCTAAAATCGAGGTGCTCTTTAAACTTTACTTTGTTCATCATATCGCATTGTAGTGTATGATAGTGAAAACGGTCTAATATCCAGGTCAGTAGTTCCCAAACAGCGGTAATCGTGTCTCCGGGAGAGGCATTTGTTGAATGGACTCTGCAGTCTCATGTTTAGGTAAGATAGGTCAATCATTAAAAATATTACGCATTCATTATTTTCCTAACATCTAAACTTAATTTTGAATCCGATCATATACCAATGTATTGAAAGATTATCCGGGCGCAGATAGTTTCTATCTAGGTCCCTAGATTATAAGTGTATTGTGTATGAAGTTGCAAAGGTGGAGCCATATTTTTTAAAGGCGTAATATTTATTGTTTGGTAACACCACGAGTGATAAGTGTCCGATGACACAACAGGCTCGTGAGGCTACGAAGGGCAAGCCACTGTTTTTTTCTTACGCAAACATTGGGAACCACTGATCCAGTCTATTTACACCTAATTAACAAATCGACAATATATTTATAGACTAGACTCGAATTATACAGGGATTAAATATAATGGTCGTACAAAAACATTTGGTTCCCAAAACTACCCAAAAAGGAAGATATTTGATTAACTATTATTAATTTATTACAGATAAAAATACTGTGTAGATTATAAAAAGCTCCGTGAACTAAAAAAAAATTTTGTACGTCAATTTCTTTCTCAGACTTTTTGGTAGTTGAAGCCATTATTTACCAAAATAAATCATCAGGTTCATTGTATTAATGACATTACATGTCGTCCACTTTAAAACCACCACCCGTCGAAGGTCATCATACTAAAATAATAATTCGTAAAATACCGAAATATACACGAGGCATCGGCTAAGTACCTATAGTTCAAGAAATAATGTTTGCACAGACTCCAATTATTTACTTTCGACTGGATAAAATGTTAATATCTTTGCCACCGTTTTCGTAATCTATACTCGCTAGCGTCACTCGCGATATTTGTATGAGATATTTTAGTTCTTCACGTCACCGCTAGGTGTCGCTGCACAATTTCACAAACAAATGTTCCGCGAAGACACTAACGAGTATAGATAACGAAAACGCAGGGGTACAGATTGCCACAATTTCGGGCGAAACGTAGGTACTAGAGTGTTACTGAATGTTTTTAAAATAGTTAATGGCTTTATTACCAAACTACCTACATAAATAGGCCTGTCAGATGTATGAGACCTCCGATGAGCTACAAATAACTAATATTGTTTTCAGTTTTATCATATCTTGGGTGGTCTTATTTCATGAAAGTAATGCAAGTATGTGTTACGTCACCTTCGTAAGGCATACTTTTCGATAATGAAACTGTTAATCAGGCTACGGACATTGATCATTGATGAATGTATGCAATGGTGCTCCCACACATTACAAATATTACTTTACATTCCCAAACAATAATGTAATATTATTGGAATAAAATTTAGGAGCTTTCTTACACATAAAAATTTCAAGATTCACAAATTATTATATGAAATATTAATTTGAGAATTTAAGTGAATAATTGATGGGATGAGATTGCATTCTCACTGGTCCCATTCTTGTTATATATTCCATATTAGTATGTCATATATATATATATATTAGTCTGTACTCACTCTCAGTGACTACACAGTGAAGTGAATCACTCAGTACAATTACAGTTGTAGTTGCAAACAGCATTTCGGGAACTATAGTGAATCATGCAAATCTTGAACAGCAGATTAACATTTAACAGGCAGGTGACCGCCAACTGGGTAACTATTAATGTAGTAACAATATGGTGGTGTGTTTTCCTCAATTTTGTTATTTTCACATTAATTAACACAACTGGAGAACAATCCACATGTATTAATAACAGTAATTAAGATTAGTTTATTAATAATATTAACAAGCGCTCAGCTCCATCCTCCTCGGTGTACCTTTTAATTTTTTTAATAAATATTGTATTGCATTATATTTTTTGGGGTGGATCAACGTAAGAAAAACGGCGACACGAGAATTGTATATATTGGATATATGTCATAGCAGAGATACTATAAGTCAGCACCTAACATTCCTTTAAACATAAACGTGACCTGTAACGCAAATAATTCTAACACAACTATATACTAAGTCGAATTTTCAAGGGCATCGAATTTTCATCACTTAAATTTGTACTAAAAGTACCTAAACGTAGATATTCATACATATGCTCACGGCTGTACTCCCCGAAGGGGTAGGCAGAGGTGTTGTTATCAAAACACACACTTTTCACCGAAGATGATTAAGTGCCAACGTGACAGATGGTGAGTCCATCGCCGTCTCAGACACTTTACATACGTCATTGAATTACTTCTCAGAAATACGTAGATATTCGTATATTATATCTTATCTTTATAGTTTTTAGAACCACGTTGAATCCCCTGTAGCGAAACCCAAAACTAACGTATTCCCGAAACTTCCCAGAACGCATGCACTTATTAACAATAAACATAGTGCATCAACATTACTCATTAAACACACGGTTCCACATCAAGCTATATTATACTGGTAATGAGCGAGGCTGCATGATTCCATGAAAGTCGAGAAAACCTAGCTATGTTTCTGAAAACATAGATGCCCTCATCCCTCCTAATATGCTAACTGTTTAAGAACTATTAAAGCAATAACTACTATAAAAAATCTGTAAATAGTCACTTTATTATAAATAAATGTCATATGTGACGTCACTAGACCCGTACACACTACACATGGTGTGATAGACTAATAATATAATTAAATGACGTAATGTAACCCAGTAAATCATGTGTCTCAATTAACACCAAATTATTATCTTGTATTATTAGCTAGCGGCCTGCAATTCGCAAATCTGACCCTTATCACGGTTACACAGAGATATATTTCCTACGACCCTTCGTCCTTTGGCTGGAAAATCAAGGATTGGAGTTTAACGCTTGTTATTATTACGTAACGATGCTAAAACGCATCGAAGGCACTTCGGTTCTCACACCACAAACAAATGTTCTATCATTAACTGTATATCCCATATTTATACTTATATTATACTCATACATAAAACAATAATTAAAAATGACATTATTATACGATTTATAATTAATATATAAATGTATTTAGAGGAGCCCATTAATAAAATATATTTATATTGTAATAGATATCTATCTGTAACCATACATGACTATATGTGTAGTATAAGTGAAGAAAATATTTTAGCGTAAAGTAATTTTGTTCTCAGCAATACCAAGCCTAATCTCAGCGATTTTAGTAACTTGGTAAGTCGTAATAAATATAGTTGTCGCCTGAACCAATTCTGCCACTATATGTGACTAATAGCTTACTAATCATTGTTTCGATCCCCGTTGTAGGGAATACGGCCCTTTGAAATGTAGTTATACCTTAAGAGTTTATTACAACTAAGTACTATATTATATGAGTAACAATGTGCGTGACACTATACTAGCATATTCTATAAAATAACTGGATTTATGTATAAAAATATGATATTTAGTAATTGTATCACTTTATGTTAACAAAGTCGGTGCACCAAAGTCACTACACAATTGTGATATTTGACATAATAGTTACAAATATATGATCAAATCACAATAAATATATATGTATACAAATATGTGATATATACTAATTGTGATAGTTTGTAATCCAGGTACTGTTAGCTTTATTATAAAATCTAATAATATTAAATGGAATGTGTTCTACCCTCTTTTTGCTGAAAATATTATGCAGAGCTGGCACAAGCACATTATCATTGTATCGAGGCCTGCCTTTCCCAATAAACTTTCACTAATTAACAATACAACAAGTCGATAAATAAAAACAAAACGACCCGAGGTAACAATTACTATAGGACGCAATATGTTTGATTGTGCCGGCTGCATTCAACTGTCTGTCGGTACACAACCGTTAGCGGGTGAATAGAGTTCAAATCTCCGTGTAGTACGTGGGTCTGTTGATTTTAAGCAGATCGAACACGTTCGGAAACACGTACGTGGTGTTGAACCCGATCATGCCGTACGTGAAGTACTTGTAGCTGAGTTCGACGATAATTTTGTTTTTATTGTCGAGGCTGTCCTCCGAGTTGCGGAGTTCGTTTTTGTCTTTGCCGAGCAGGGCGCACACGAAGGCGTACGACACGGACTTGCCGATGGCCCTCGTGGCCAGGACCCCGCAGAAGCCCAGCGTGGTCCTCAGCAGGGTGCAGCCCAGCATGTCGCGCGAGGGCCAGATGACCTCGTAGGGCGGCCGCAGCGGACTGGCCGCCAGGTGGCCGCGCTGGTAGTTGGTCCACGAGCCCGTCAGGATGCCCGCGCACACGCTCACTATCATCGTCGTGTCGCCCCTGGAACACGGCGCACTCTCTACTCACACACACACGTAGCACACAGCACATAGCGTACACTGGCTCATGGCCGAGAACGAACAAATCACTAAGTTTTTACATCATACAGTTATTTCAGTAACTCTATACAGATAAATAAAATAAAAGTGTCTGTTTGCAATTCCAAATCAACATATTTCCACTAAATTAATATTAAAGTATATACGGTGCTCACTCACATAAAAAAAACAGTTTATATTTTTCTCTCTGTCTAACTCTCTGTTTGTTCCGGACTGGCCGATTTTAACGGGACTTTTGCTGGCAGATAGCTAATGTTACAAAGAGTAACTAAGGCTACTTTAATAACGCAGGTAAAACCGCGGGGCATAGCTAGTAGTAACATTTGTAATCGAAAGCTGCCTGTTGACAAGGAACTAAATATAAATTATATTGTGAGTAGAGAAAAGCAAAGTTATCATGTTATTACTAGTACTTACATACCATATTCTGAAAATATAATAATGTGGTTTTATAAAAACGTAAAACAACATAATATTGGAAGGCAACCACAAATTGCAAGTTAGATGACCTTTCACCCTTGTGGTTACGCTATTCTATGCTCGAGGTATCTATCATTGTAGATAAGTATGGCATTGGGAATTTTCAAACCACCCACCTGAGGGAAAAAATTGTTAAGCAAACCTTACACACATACATACATATGCTCACGCCTGTATCCCATGGGGGTAGGCACAGACCACCGTTTGCCACATGCTACTATCCTTACATACTTCTATCGCTTCATCCACATTCATGCATCTCTTCATACACTTTCTTCGGTTACGAGTGCTCCGAATTTGAAGCAAAACTTCTTATTTTAATTGTATTATACCAAAATGAGAAGTCAAAGCTTAGTTTTTATTACGCGCTGCTTAAAAGTATCATAGTTGTTAGAGCCGTGGTGGCCTTGAGGTTTGAGCAGTCGCCTGCTACACAAGCGACGCAAGTTCGAATCCCAGTGGGGACTGTACCAATGAGTATTTCTAAAAAACTTATGTTCAGTGATTTCACACCACGTGCTTTACGGTGAAGGAAAACATCGTGAGGAAACCTGCATATTTCTGAGAAGTAATTCAATGAAATATGTAAAGTGTCTGAGACGGCGATGGACTCACCATCTGTCACGTTGGCACTTAATAATCTTCGGTGAAAAGTGGGTGTTGTGATTACAACACTTCTGCCTACACCTTCGGGGAATACAGGCGTGAGCATATGTATGTATGTATAGTTGGCCCCTAGCATTCTGATAGTTAAGTGATTGTTTACCTAGTGGGCGTCCATTTGTCAGCGTTAGGATGGAACACGATGACGAGGATGGAGAGCGCGAGCACAAGCGGCGGCGCGGCGTGTGACGTCAGCAGGAACGGGTCCAGCCGGTCCACGGCCGGCACCAACACCACCAGCAGCGCTGATGACAGCAACAGACCAGCCGCTATGTCCTACAATACACACAACAAATAATACCACATTTTACTTTAATATTATTATTAGATAATTTAAAGTTTCTCTGTAAAAGGCGAAATTTATGTTTTAATAGCTGGTCACTGCAATATGGTCTGGTTTCTGAGCGTGTTAGCTATGCAAACCTTTGTTGTGCCTGGACTTTTCCGGCTAATGTTTGGATTGGTCAATGATTTTCAAGATATGATATGTGACCTCAACGGAGCTGACATTGTTAATCTTTGAAAAACTACGAAATAAAAACTTAAGTGATGGAAAAAATGGAACGTGTGGAGAGCATTTACACATTCTGATCGATCTTACTGACCGGTGGCGCAATCGGCATAGGTAAAAAATAACTAGATTTTTTTTACAAATGAACCTATTTTTATGAAATTATGTATAATATATCATTATTATAATTTCAAGAAAATTTTAATCCCAACAATCACATAGCGTAACTAAAACGCTGACGAAGTCGCGGGTAATAGCGAATAGAATATATTTGAGCGATTGTGTATTATATTACCAGCACACTATGCATGCCGAGGTAGAGCCGACTGACGCAGATGAGCGAGCACCAAGCCACGGCGATGAGCAGGCCCCAGTGCGCCGGGTACTGGTACCGATCCAGCGTGTACAGCAGCACGCTGAACGGTATCGACACGCCGACCATAGCGTGGGTGGACGGCATTCCATACTCTATGGCCCATTTCTGCTGCAGCTTCTTCACAGGGTACCCGGGGCGAGGCCACCTTATTATGTCCTTGAACCCTTGGCCTGTAACATTAAGAAATTATATTCAAATTCATCTTCTGAGATAAATGTGATATTTCATGAACTCCCATTAAATACCCCATTATTGTCAATTGTGGTTTGTGGACCAGGGATAGAAAGAAGCACAAAATTACAATATGAAATTGATTACTTGCAAGTTCATTTTATTTTAAGCATTTGAGGATTAGATACCTGAATGAATAAGAATGAAGGCATGTAAATTAAAATAAGCACACCTTCATCTTACAATTCATTGAGCATTTGTGTAGATGCATTATATAATTAAGGAATATTACACATAAGGAAACATAAAGGATTTGTGGAGAATATTCTTTTAAATATTTGCTTAGCAGCCAAATATCATTAAACTGGTTCTCTAAATATAAGCTTAACAATTTAGTTAATTCAATGCCGAATGACGTAATGTGACACTTGATTAGATTGCTGCACGCGAAGTGAGCGTCGGTCGGCGCCACAAGGGAATAGTGACTTCACAATTTATTTTTTGTACTATTTAATGCTTGGGTAGCCTTATTTAGTTCAAGGCTACATCCACAAACTATGATTCCTTGGAACCTGAACTATAATATAGGTGTATCATTCTCACTCTTCTAACAACTCTGAACACAAATGTTTAAGCTCTGAGTGGAAAACAAACTCTGCTGAATTTACAAGTCAGTTAAATTTCATGTAATCTAATTTAAACATTTTCAAAGCATTTTAATATCAGTTGCATAACATATGCTTAATTACCAACTTATCAAGACTCGAAATATAAACGTTAGCATCTGCAAATGATAAAAAATACTCTCTTTATGTATTAAAGTAAGTGGTGGATGAATGAAGTGACAAGGAGATTGGTCTGTTAATCTATAGCGAAATGTTGGTCTATTATTACATCCTGCTCCATTCATGGCACTGGACTAGATGTATGTCAGTAGGTATCTGATAACAAAAATATTCTGTTTAGCGACTAAAATAATATTAACTATTAGTAAAGAATGAATCTGTAATTGGCACTAAGAATACCCTGTATAATCTTGAAATTAATTTACTAAATGCTATTGATTTTTTGTAAAAAACAAAAAAAATTATAGCATTGAGCTCACTTTCCATGTACATTGCATGTTGCACATGAATTCAATAATAACAATAGGTATAGACACACTATAAAACTATTGTGGAATGCTAATAGCCTGGACCTCCAATTTTATTATGATCATGTTTTCTGAATATGCAATGTCCATATTCGGCATCAAAGCAACCCATATACCAAATTACAATAAAATCAGTAAGGTAGCAGACAGAAAGATTTTTTCCACTCACAAGATGGCGCCACAAGTCAGTTAGATCAATCTGTTTCAATGCTCTCCTTCCATACAACTTTATTATGATATCAATATGATCATACATATTTATCAGAAAAATACTGTTCTTTTCCTCATATTTAGCTTGTGATGTAATATACAATATACATGGACAATTAAGTGGAATCCCATACATAATCAAAGCTGAAATCTAAAGTGCAGTTGTTTTCCAGTGATAGTACTGATATAATAAATTCTTCTATATAGAAATAAATTATTCTACATACATTTGGGCTAAGTTTTCTACTTGTAATTAGTTTTTAGTACTGTTCCTTGTTCTACATAAATTTCCACAGTGTTGTAATGTTTCGTTGAACTTAATTTGAAGAAGGAATAAATGTTAGTGATATATGAGTCATTTATTATCACATGATTTACTTGATGATGCTTGGATATAGTTTAACACATTCACTGCTAACAACGCATCTGTGCTCCCAATTGTTAGAGAATTTACAAAGAAGATGAAATGTTAGCAGTGAATGTGTTGAGTGTGTGGCAAAATGTATTAGAAAAAGATGATTTATATACATATCTGCATGATTCACTTATTCCAAAATTGTATTGTCTATCACCAGTAGCTAATATATTGATCAGTAAACACATTCTTAAAATAACACCTTTGCTATATGTGTACCTGTCTTAAAATAGCTTCTGAAATGATGAATGCATATACAAGTGTACCTCTGATGATAAATGTTTACTATACCTAGCGAAGATTCTTCATTAATTAATTCGTTTTGCAGAGTTCATTAATGTACAAACTATGCCACAGTAAAATATTATTCTAACCTAGAACCAATTAGTGTTACCAAATAGGTATTGATATGAGTTGCCCCTGAGGAGATACCAACCTATGTACATGACGATGGTCCAGACCAACACAACGCGTCGGCCAACCGCTCCGTCGATGTTCCAGAACCAGAAAGGTATAAACGTCGCGTAGAATATCTCATCGCCCAACTCAGTGCCCAACACGAACAACCAGTACCAAAACTTATTGTTTATCATCAGCTCTACCTCCTCCCCGCCTGCGCTCTCCCCGGAGGTGTCCGTGTCGTACGACGACTGGGAACTGCTTGATATGTTACTAGGTATCCGCTTGTGTTGCTTGATATCAAACTCCTCGCTCACGCGCTCCAGCCGATCGGAATGTATTATATCGGATGTTTCATTTTCTTTACGATTATTTTTGTAAATTACACCAAAGAAATTTTGCACTTTTACAACTAGTAGAGGGTCTTTTAAATATTCTATCATGTTATCCCACATTTTGTATATCGACGTGTTATTTAAATAAATTAAGAAATTATATAAACCGCGAAAGGAGAGAAATCCGAATCCCGAAGTTCTTCACGGATAACGATGTCATTGTCGAGTTGACGGATAAATTTGACAGACAGATAGAATGCGACTTTTTTTTTCTTTATCCATGGCTTATACCATAGACATAGATAACATTTCGCTTACTCTCTTTCTCTTTGACTAATACGGTGTAAAGATTGCCTCAAGGTGCAACCACATACAGCCGCTCGACGCTCATTTTCAGCGACAATCAGTCGCTCGTCGCTCGTTTGGTGATGGTGGCATTTTTCATGCTTCAAAGATGGGGCAAAAGTTCAAGTAGGGAGAAATGAGACTGAAAATGTTGAGCTTTATCGCTGGGAAGTATCGAGAGTGTAAGTAGTCTGTTAATTGAAATACCCCGTCACCAACTCCCACATATGGTGAAGACATTCCATCAACCGTTAGCTCTTCTGGATCGGGTACACTCATTTCTCTCTACTTGAACTTTTGGCCCATCTTTGAATCACGAAAAATGCCACCATCACCAAACGAGCGACGAGCGACCGTAGTTCCTTTATGAGTCGTGGCAAATTTAAAATGGGGTCACGTGACCACATTGAGCGCTGGTAACGAGCGTCGAGCGGCTGCATGAGGCCGCACCTTTATTTGCAAGCCAAGCCGGCTCCCATTTTGACGTTTGACGTTGATTAATATGAAGTCTGAAGTCAATCAATTGCCCAACTGTCGCTTTACCTGACTGTCAACTCACTGACATACATTTTCATTTTATCTATTGTTTGTTGACTGAACTTTATTTAAGTTTGACTGAGAGCAAATAAATAATTTTAAAGTTCTTGTTTGAGTGTGCATTACCGTGAAGTTAATTATTACTAAATATCATGTCATACTCCGCTAGCGGATTTTATTTTTATGAGTTTTAAAGTAAGTTTAATTTTAATATATTTATTGTAGCATCTACCTACACTTATAATTGAATTAATTTGTGTTTAATGATTTATATTGAGTTATTGATGGCTTCTCACCACGCGCTTTCACTTAAAAGCACCGCACTATTTCTCTAATAGCTTAGGTTTTATGGAAATAAATTAATTATTAACTTAATTTTTTTTTTACTTGTGTTGACTTTGTACTAAAATATACATATATTCTGTGTTTTATATGTGAAGCACTCTTGGGCATTATCTCCAGCAGTAGGTGAAAGAGTTTTCTGAAATTCTACCACTAAGACTTTTAAATGGGGGGTGAACATTTGTTTGTGAAATCTTACTGACATGCAAGCGATGCTGGGGGTTTAAACTAGTTCAGTATTAAACATGAGTGTCACAGGCAAATGATTGTATACTTAAAATAAAATATGGCTTTCCTGCCTTAATTCTTATTTAATTTTTCAGGATGTAATAAGTAGTAACCAGGTCATCTATAGGTTACCTACATTGTAGAAAAAGAAATATAAACTGACACAAATACATTTATAATATTAGTGTGATTGATTGAAGGAATACTTTGTATGGCTGTATATTCAGACATGTTACACATTCAGCACTCATCCATCATCAATAGTCAACATCACAGTTGTTTGGTCAAATGTCCAATTGTTCTCTAATAGACATACAATATGATGATGTCGAGAATCATTCTTAACAATGCCTGTTTGATTGACTCCTGCACAAAAAGCTTTCAGGCTTTCAAAAGAGTAAACCAAAGTTGTGAACCTTTTCAAATATTACTGAGATTGTCACTGTAAATGTTTATTGAGAACTTATTCATCTTAATCTTACTTTATGTTCATAATAAATATACTTTCCTGTTGTCTTAAATATAATATGTACCTACCTGTTACTGGTGCAAGAGGAATTAATTAAAATGTAAATACATGCAGTAATAATATGAAAAGATTGTTACATCTTCTTTCCTACTGTGTACAGTTGTAATAACTTAATTATGTACTGCACTGTATGTAAGCACAATAGGTAAAAAAGATTTTTCCTTCAAGGCTTTGAATATAACTTAGAGACTACCCTATAATTATATGTTCCACTCCAGTATTATTACCAGGAGTAGAGGGGCTAAATGCCACCTTGGATTTAATAATTATTTTTGGGAGAGAAATCGAACCGCAAGCTTGGGCTCTGGAACTTATTATACAATGGGTCTGTTGTGGTCCCAATTTCTCCCACGAAAATAATTATTAATCCAAGGTGGGTTTGTGAACCGTGGTCCCTTCCCAGAAGCCCCTGATTACCAAGTACAGCAGTAGCAGTAGCTGACAGCAAACAGCCTTGACTCATTTGTTTACAATGCTAGCAAATTGCTTGCCATTATCACATTGGTTGAATTAATAAAGTGGTGACTGGTACACACTATAGTGCAGGTATTGGGTGTTTTATCAGGGCTCATCAGGGGTGCCCATAAACATGGTTTAGTTAGTCATACAGGTGATGGCAGTGTCAAATAAATTACCTGCTTAGGAACCTTTTATACATACTTTTTTAAATGGTAATAGGTGTCTCTAATGTAAGTCATATTAAGTGGCATGTTTGTGACACAGTAAGTAAAGTAATTGAGGCGAATCTGGTCACTTGATAACATTGTTACGCGGTGTTATCTGCTCCCCTTCTATCCAATAATGACTGGCCTGATAAGGTTTCCACGGCTCAGTGGCCACTCGACCGCCGCGCCCAGCCAACTGGGCTCACCACGTTACACCAATTTAACTAATACTACCGAACGATATGCGTAATTCGCGTTTGTTTGATTTAACAAACATTCTTTGTTGTGCTAGTGCTAACATGTGAAGTGCGGCTTCATGTACCTAATCTGAAGGTTTTGCTTTGCTTGAAGGCTTCATATAATTTGATAAAGGTAGTAACTCAAGGGGAGGCGTCAGTCAATCAAGCTATTTTCCAAGTCGCGTGTGAATCATAGGTACCTAATGTTTTAAATTCAGTTCAATTATTTAAATTTGTTTTAGGATACGCAATGGGCAACTACCTATCACTGTTCAGTCGACAGCCTATTTTCCTATATCAATCATGTTTGCACTTGCACGTAATCCGAAAAAGTATTTGTCATTGAAAATTCATAGACCAATGTCTTGGGCTTAAATAATGGTAAGAAGGTGCCTCACCCAGTGAGTTCAAAGTTGACTCTCACGCACCGGCTTGACCGGATTTATTGATATTAACATAAATATCCAGTTTAGAACCGACCACCGACGGCACAATTAACTATCAGACTGTTAATATAACAGAGTTCCATCCGTGAAGACACGAGTAAAGCCGCCGTCAGTAATAAGTCCGACGATGATGGTGATCTGTAATTATATTGTGACCAGGTTGGCGCAGAGTGTCATGGCTGAAGAACCGGACACGCTCAAAATATACTGGGATCACTTCTTCAAAGCAGAGACTGGTACTTATGAGGTAAGCGATCATTCTGTTCTTAAGGTCAATGGAACCAGCCAATTGGTTCATTGATGGATTGGTGTCTCTAGGTACTCGATTCTCCCACAAATTCGCTCAGCGCTCTTAACTCGTGACGGCACCTGTACTAGTAGCAAGTCACGTACATATGTTCAATCCAAAACCGAATTTAAGTTTGAATTCGGTTTCCAAGGAACGTAATGTCAAATATTATAAATGATAGTCTCGTATATTATTTATTCGCCATTAATAGGTGCACGAAATAATTGCATCGAGATATGTTGGTTTCTACCGCCGCGTGTTTACACCGAGGTTATTGAACCGCAACATTGCTGAATAGACTTGCGCTTGCGCAATCACTGCTCGCTAAGTGCTAACGGCTTGTTTTTTAGTTTTCAAATATTGCATTATAGGAACTATTTACATACTAATAGTGCCATTTGATTTTCATACAAATTTCAATTTGTATAATCTTGCAATGGCTCCTTGACCTTGACATGAATGGATAATTTGTTCTCTTATTTATATTAATTGACGAGTGTTCCTACCGATATGCCCGAGCTATATGATTGTTGACATAGAGAGAGACTTGCAGAAAAAATCATTTCGTCGCAGCGTACTGAGACAAGCTGTTGATGTGTATTTTTCTTGCGACTGTATACTGATTTGATGTATTTTTCTTGTGACTGTACCTTTTATATAATGTCAACATTAGCATGATTATCGCCATATCATTAGCAATGGAATTAAATTTCAATAAATTTGATCACCGCAAGGTCAGTTCACAACCATTTAAATTATACTTTTAGAACAAAATACGGTAGGTACGAAAGCAGTGACCTAGTGAAGTAACCGGAGGTAGATCGTTACTCACACCAATCATTCAATTCCACTGTCGAATGCACCCAATGTTCCATTGTATGATTTTATTATGATTTGTTCCAGAAATCCACTTGGCTGGACCTGTTCCTCGCTGAGTTCTTGATCAGGATCAATGACGGAGCCAACCCTAAGGAGCTGATCAACTTCTGGTATGTGTATAGCAACTGCTGTAACCAGCTAACTAAGCAACAAAATAATTTCCCTGTAGAGTAGAGTGGGACTATTTTTGCAATTTTAGTAGGAACCATTGGACATTCTCCGGGATGATTTTCAAATTCCACGTCTTAAATTGCCCACAGAATACGGGATGGTCGGCTGTCTTGGCATGGCGTACCGGATAACGTAATCTCGATTCAGTCGAACAGCCGACAGAGTTGATAGGACTCTAGCGATTGTATCATAATATTTGTCTGTTGCTAATGCCGGTTCTTCTCAGAAGGATAGTTTCCAAACCGGTCGTAAATTCTTCGACATTCATAAGTGCCTTACCAGGGCCATAGCTGAATAAATCATTTTGTTTCGTAGTCCGGTGAGCGGAGTGGTGACCCTGGTGGGGTGCGAGTTGTTGTGCGGCATCCACCGAGTGACGTCATCGATCAGCGCGCACTACGTCGCCCCTCTGCCCGGACTCGAAGCCGCAACTCCGCTCGAGCCTAACAACCGTTTCGACCAGTACTCTAACCATGACACACAACCCCCACAACAAGGTAAGGCCAGCCTGAAATACTTCAGTTCTATACTTGTGACTTGAGATGACACATGTGTATCCCGATACACGTAACATAAACTGATTTCGTAGTGACAAAGAAAAACCGTAATAGCTCAGTCGTCGTCGCGAAAACGATTGAGTTGAAGCCCTATCGAACTACGAACTACTTTCAGATCACGTAAATACCATATTAGGAGAAGATTTCGATCGAATTACTTCATTAATTCAACGATATTTCGATGGTTCGTTTTACGTGAATACTACCGGCTTCGTAATGCGTTGACGTAATCGAGGTTTGTATAGGATCGAAACAGCGATGGACCGACAGATGGCGCTGGTTCAATGGCGTCCGACGGCGTTAGTAAGAGTACATTGAAGACACTAAACACATACTATCTTCAATAGCAAGTAAATGGTTAAGATAGCAGAGTGGCGGATAGTTTTTATATCCGAAACTATCGAATGACTAAGTCTCTACGATATCGTTACGGGCTTAGTTACGTGAATCGAGCTACTGGAAAATTATACGAGCTTTTGGTACTAAACTATATAAACGTGTTATATTTGTTCAGATGAGGAGCCAAAGCCACAAGAAGCTAGAGTACAGCCGACGAGTCTATTCAGCAGGAACAATGCCCTCTCCTCGGAGGAGATCCTCAGGAAGTATATCCTCGGCGGAGTTGTGTGGAAGTGTCTCGTTCTGCTCAAGGCGTTGGGGGTCGAGGTGAGCTTTCAATTTCAACTTTATTACGGATAATATAAGATTGACTTTGATTTGGTTACCAGCATGTGATACCAATGGCAATGCACTTCCATAGACTGCGGTAGCCACCTAGCATTAGATAGGGCTCTTTGTCGTCTTTATGTTATGAAAATAATTGGAAGCTCTTGAGAATAAGGTCGATCATAAGGCAAATCATAATGGACCTGTTTTCATTACTTGATTCGGACTATACTTAGATATTATTAAATAGTGTAGTGCAAATCCTCTTCGCGGTGCATTTAGTCCCACTACGTGATGTGTGAAGGCATATAATGTAATGGTAGGTATGTGGTGAGGAACTGCAGCAGTTATCAAAAGGGTCGGCACCCCGGCCGACGGAAACGTCAATATCTATCAATCGCCGGCAATAATTGGTCGCCGCTCCTAACGACATGTTATCGAATACAATGTATACTTGCTATAAGCTTCATTGTATTTGTGTACACAATCGATTATCTATCTTATTAATTGACCCACTGCTACAGGCAATTTGCTCCTACAACTCTAGTGGTACGCTGTATTGTATTGACGCTTGCTTGAGTTTCTTGCCGGTTCTTCTTTATAACGTCTTAATAAATCTATATTTATTCATCGCCCTGGCCTTATCCCTATTGGGGTCGGCACTTGATTCAACCCGATGTGGCCGATCACCTCATTTTTATACGAAGCGACTCCCATCTGACCTTCGCAATCCCTTTAACGAGGAAAATCTGTGATCTGGGTTGAACCAGTTGTCAGACTATTTTAGGCCTCCGGCTGACCTGTAACGATTGCCAAAGATGATAAATTGGCAACCGAGACCGACGGCTTAACGTGCTCTCCGAGGCACGGAGGGAACTTGGGCGGTCACCCATCCAATTACTGGCTAGGCTTAGGGTTGCTTAACTTCGCTGATCGAATGATATGCGCAATAGCCACGAGCTCCTCCTACATCTATATATATTCAAAACAGAAACAAAATACGATTGGAGTGTATGTTGGTAATTCCAAATAAATAGCTTTTCACTAAATTCATAATAAAATATATAGGGTACTGACATAAAAAAAACACCAAGTTTTTAAAGTTCTCTCCGTCGATCTGTCGGTTTGTCTGTTTGTTCCGACTAATCTCGAAAACGATTTTAGCGGGCCTTTCACTGGCATATAGTTAATGTTTCAAGGAATAACTTAGACAAATTTTAATCAGGAAAAATATTAGTGTTCCGCGAAATGAAGCATGAAACTAAATCTAGGCGGGTGCAACCGCGGGGCACAGCTAGCAAGTAATATGTATTTGCATAGATGCCATAGAGCAAGCCTATTTTAATTTATGACTACGTCTAATTTGTGTGGAATTACCCCGAGAATATAAGATTAGATAAGAAATTACTACCCGATAAATCGATGTCGGCTATATTTGACCATTGAGTGGGCTTGAGTGGTCTGAAGGTGTTTGGATTGGAGTAAACATATTATGTATTCTATTCGCAAAAACGGATTCCAAATTATTCATCGATATCCATATTTCTATAGGCATAAATAAATAATTAATTCTAATGTAGTTTTATGCTTTGGTAATGACTACGTACCCTTTATAGATTAGGGCGCTTAGTGATAATTATTGCTGGCTATGTAATCGTTTGTTGTCATATTGAATTAGTGGCGATAATGTCTCACTGTACCGACCGGTTGTATTTTTAGCAATATTTGTTTGTCAGTCAACGTGGTGATATGCAAATACATTGTATATATAGCGACATTATCATAATTATACAGACATTGTATTCATTTACATGCATTGTACAAATATAACTGCGCAGGCGCTGATATAGATTTTTGCTTTGGAAGGGCAAATAGAATAAACTCACGTATATGTCTCTCGAATATGTATGATTTAATGTATCGCTTTAGTCACCAGGGGAACTTGGAATGTCTAAACTTTGTCCTTTATCCATAATAATGAAACGGAGGCAGAGAGTCATGTTCTGAAAGGTCAGCTGAGCGACATGGCTCAAAGAGATGGTCAGACTGCAATTCCCCAGATCTGCGATTTCATCAGTTATACTTCATACTTCATCAGTTAACTTATGTTAATGTGGTACGGTTTCCAAATTAAACCCTGCCAGGAAAAGCTGACTTACATCCAATTCGTTACAATAAGTATGTCTGTGTTGGGCACCATGTATATGTAAGTGTGTGTCAGGGTCTGTCGTGCTGCCGCCAGCTGAGCTCGGTGCTGGTGTGGGTGGTGGGCGAGCTGGGCGGCGCGCGCGCCTGCTCGCCGCCCGCGCCCTCCACCACGCCCTCCACCACGCCCTCCCCCGCGCCCTCCCCCACACCCTCCGCCGCGCTGCGCACCCCCATTCACCACCTCTTCTCGCACAAGTACGTATTACACACTATATCTATACACATATTGCATATAATTTGTGTTTCACAGTCGCAGCAAACTGCCAAAATGAAAAGACAGAATACCGTGCATATTTACATAGATACAGATGCCCGCGCCTGTTGTAATAACAACATCCAATTTTCACCGAAGATAATTAAGTGCTAACGTGACAGATGTGAGGCTATCGCCATCTCAAGTACTACGTCTTTGAATTACTTCGCAGACAAATGCAGGTTTCATCACAATATTTTTCTTAACCGTAAAGCACGTGGTGTGAAATCACTGCACATAAGATTTTTTGAAAAACTCATTGAACTTGCGTCGCTTGCGTAACAGGTGACTACTCAAACCCCACGGCCACTAAGGTTCCTATCTACTAAATTGTAATTTGTCTATGACACTTGATAAATATAACAGCCGATTAAATTTTAAATATTACAACACATCTGACTGTAGGTAATAAATATTCAACACGTGCATAAGCGTAGTAGATATAACAGTTGTAATAGGGTGCGTTATCATCGGAACAAATATCAATGTGTTTATCAGCCGTTGTCCCGCACCGAGCGGACCTTGGCTCACCTTGACACAAAGTATACACCGACTAATATGATCACGCCTCCAAGACAATTACCCCAAGAGGAACGCAGAGATGTTGTAACACAATCACCGAAGATGGTTAAATGCCAATAATTACATCTCATTCCTGGCACATATATACATATGCTCACGCCTGTATTCCCTGAAGGGGTAGGCAGAGGTGTTCGTTGTAATAACAACACCCACATTTCACCTAACATGATTAAATACTAACGTGACAGATGGTTTCCTGACGGCGTTTTCCTTCACCGTAAAGCATGTGATGAATAAGTTTTTAGAATAAACTCATTGGTACAGGTCCCGCTGGGATTCGAACTTGCGCCGCTTCCGTAGCAGGCAACTGCTCAAACCCAGAGGTCACCACGGCTCATACATAATTTCTTGCATGCAAAATTTTTTATTTCTTTTCTCAGACAAATGCCCCGATATTATATCCGTATCACAGAAAGAGATGAAGCTGCTTTTAAAACCAGTACTATTTTGGTCTATATTTTGGAATGGCTATAGTTTTCTCCCTATTTCTTCCTGCACTTAGGTTTTTAGAAAGAGTATGAGTTTCTCTAAGCATGATACGGACCGAGAAGATCGTAACTTGAAGTCAACATACATTTCAAATCGAAGCTTGATATGTCGTATTAACTTTTGACAATGAAACGACTTTGTAATACTAATGAATGCATATTACGTATAAAGCAATCATTAACTGCCTATGTTGTTGACAATGACACTCACTGCGTAGCTGCGGTCACAATTAGTACCTATATAGATCTATCTGCGGTGTACTGTGACATAGCTTGTCTCTTCTACTCAAGAAATGACCTCAAAACAGCTCCAAGATTATATGTAATTGAGGTACTATGTTTTTCGAGGGCAAAAGCAACAATTATAAAATGATCACCAACTGAGTATGTAGGTAAATCTTTGTCAATCCATAAATGAAATAGGATTGGATAGAAATTGGATAGGAATAGGATGTTTCCGATACAGATATATAGAATCTGAATCTCGGAAACGGCTCCAACGATTTGTGTGTAGGGGGTTTCAGGGAAAAAAAATAGACCTAGCTAAAACCATGTTTTCAGGTACTGAAAAGTCATACAATATCATTCTATGTTATTGATAGCTCAGACGGGAGGCTTCCAGCCTACGGGGCAATATCAAACTAGAGTACCCCGGTTCGAGTCGAGACTGACGTTCACCGGTTATTATTTTTTTTGTGTTGTGATTACAACACCTCTGCCTACCCCTTCGGGGAATACAGGCGTGAGCATATGTATGTATGTGCCATGATAGAACCGGTCAAGTGCGAGTCGGATGGCGCACTCAGTTGTGTGATTGTGAGTATTGTTTCAGGATATGGTCTAAGCAGAAGCCCAACAGCCCTAGTTCCAAAATTAACTCCGCACATTCCTCCGACAGGACGCCCGTCCCTGGAAGGTAACATAATTCATGGACATTATCACACAGCGCCATCTACTCACAGCTACAACTAAGAAAACCTAAAAAACTACTATGGTTGCGAGACCTCTTGTATACTTTTTTGTAATTATACTCCAATACCCAGAATCAAGGTCAAGTCAAATGTTTGCCATGACCAGGGAATCGAAGCATTATTAATTGATTTTTGTTACTTATCAATCTATAGAACTAGCAGTTAGTTGAATAATATTATTTAGTATTGTGATAGCCTGTTTCATGAGGAGCAGATTATGTATATTACTATATAACACATACATTTATTAACCTATACAATATTTAAACGTGGCTGACGTTGCGGGTGAAAAATAGTTATTTTGATATTATCCTAATAATAAATTACTCTTTTTCTATTATACAAAATACAATGTCGTACAGGGAGATGTGGCACCCGCAATGATCCCTACCCCTTCGTGCCATATTCACGAATAATTAATGTTCCTTAGGTCGAGGCACTTCAACCAGTTGAAGCTGGATTCATCTGACATAAAAACAAAACGGAGAACAAAGCAGTCGGAACAATCGTCCGAGTCCGGCGACTCCAACGATGACCTCCTAATACTGAACCGATCACTGACCATCAAGGTGTGCTCCCCTAGCGACGACTTCGAGTATTTCGACTCTCCTATCAAATCCCTCAACGAATACCCACACGACACGTACTACCCCGACCCTTACCACTCCCCCAGAAAGGTCAAAGCGAAAGCTGATGACTACATGAACGATAAACACAGAGAAATAATCAACTCTGAAATCACCACATACGAGTTCACACTTATTATAACGGACCTGTTACAAGAACTCTGTAAAGCGGAAAGTAGTCTCTCCGGCTCGGAAGGATCGCAAATATCAGTGCAGTGTATTAACTTCTCACTGAGGAACTTGTGTTCGCTGCAGTTCAGCTCGCTGCCAGCTCAGTCGGAGCAAAATAATACTCAGCAAGTGTCGCGGATCAAAGTAGCTCTCACAGAACTACTAATAGTGTCACTAGATAAGGTACTAATACATTCCGACCTGTGTGCCAAGTTAATTAATAACGGAATACTGCCAATGCTTCTGAGGATACTAGAGGACATCATCTCCAAATCTAGCAATAATGTCTCCAAGCCGGACATCAACAGCCGCCCCAAACATATACTAATAGATAAGACTGAGTCGGAAAACTTGCTCAAGTTTGTATTCGGCATTGCGTACTCGATCACAGCATTCTTCTACTGTTTGCTAATGCAGTGCCGGTCGGTGGACAAACTAAGAGAATTCACAGAACAATTCAAACTGTACGGTGAGTGTCTTAAGGGCGGTCTCCTCAAGGAGTGTATAGAGTTAATGATAAGGACTCCCGGCGTGGACGAGGACGAGACAGTGACGTTGATCAAGAAGCTGATAGAGAGTATTGGGAAGATAGTGAACGGTATGAAGCGAGTGCGCAGCGAGGTGACGCACTCGGCCGCCTGCTCACGGTCCAGACATAAGGTATTACTTTTTTAGACCTGTATATTGTACAAACACATAACTATTGTTTTTTTTCACCAGTTGTAAGTACCACTAATCACAAAACTAATTAAATCGCAAAAATGTGTGTTTGTGTGTGTCACTCTATTAATTTTTTGCACTCTCAACCGGTCGGACGAAGTCGAATAGCTAAAATAGCATTTATATTTTTAATATGATAATAATAATAGGTACTTGTATTTATGACACTTACGTAAAACTTCGTTTTTTGTTGGTTTGTAATTATCTTCCGTTTATTTTCTTATTAACTGTCAAATGTAAGGTAATGTAATGTAGATTGTTGTTTTGCAAGGCATGTCGCGCGCGCGTGGCGGGCGGCATGCACCACCACCACGACATCCTGGGCGAGCCGGCCCCCGGCCTGCCGCGCGCCTCCTCCTGCTGCATCTCCCTGCTCTACGGCACACTCACCTCCCTGCTCACCAACGACCTAATCGCAGCACAATCTATACTCAGGCAAAAGATCCTTAAAGTGATGTTGAACTGTGGCGTCTGTTGTTGTTTCTCGCCGGGCGTCCTAATGGAGAGCATCGTGAGGCTGATGTTGACCCACAGCAGCGTGGCGGCGGTGTGCCTGCAGGTGCTGGAGCAGACGGTGTACGGGGAGCTGGGCGCCAGCGTGCTGGCGGCGCGGACGGCGTCCAGCGACCAGCTGCCCTGCGCCGTCTGCGAGCCCGCCGACGACCACCCTCAGTCCAGGAAGCATTGCTCGCACGCTGTGAGCCCCGTCGAGAGGAAGAACCTGTGGTCTTTCCTTATCCATTACAACTCCCTCCTGCAGCTCGACAATCACAACAACGTGCTCCATGCCTCTGTGAGCCATTTATTGAAAGTGACGCCCAAGTGTCGGACGGAGATGAAGTATGAGCTCTTGTTCAGTGTCATCTACCCGACGTTCATCGTGGCCAAACACAGGTATATCATCCGACTAGAAGAATCTGCCAGGTTCTTAACTGTATCGTGCCTCAATATATTCGCTAGTTTACTCAATACGGTGTCCTTCGCCGAGCAGTTCATCCAGAAAGGTGGTCTGAGCTACGTGTTAGAATTGGTGTCTTTATCGGAATTTTCAAATCAGTGCTGCTCAATATTGGAAATCGCAATAATCGTGGAAATTTTAAAACTTATGAATGATAATTCAGAACTGACGTATTGTAGAGAAATGAGCTCCTTAGCGTCGGTTCAGATGCTGTTCAAGTCTCTGTCGGAGATGACGAGCAAGTGTTACAAGATATACAAGCTCAAACTGCCCGAAGACACATTCGAGGAACTGTGCGATGTTACCAAGGAACGAGACTCGTTAGCGATAATGCCGCCTGTAGCGGGCCAGGGAAAAATAGTGTCTACACCCCAGTCGATAAGGTCTGGTTATACGAACGAGAGGTACACGGAGGAGACGATCGAAGATCATATAAGTGTGTTGAATAATATTTGGACGTTTTGGAAGACATGTGCGGGCCTGTGTCTATACAGCCCGATGTTCAGGGAATACGTAGTGAGTGAGAGCGCGTTCCTGGATAGCTACGCGTTGATCAAACTCCTCCTGCACTACCTGTGCAACTGCGAGTGTGGCGTGCCTGAGATGAGAGTCCTCATCAAGATCATAGAAGCCCTACTCACCGTGCAGTTTTCGGTGTCAGGTAAGTGTTAATTGAGTTATTGCATTATGTATTCTAAGTCTTCTCTTATATGGATTAAAATCCATACAATACTCACGATGCCTTGCATGAATCATAGCTTAGCACTTAGCGGCACAAAGAGTAATTAAATTATGGACGTTTTCCCGTTCAATTCCAAGCAGTATTTATTTTTATTTCCAAGAAAGGACGAGTGAAAGACCGTGAACGAACGATGTATTGATACGGGAGTTTTAAAGACATAATCCTATTTAGCATGGTGAAATTCGTAAGTCTAAAAATGCATGAATTTAGTCGAAGCGAAAGAATTTTAACGTAGGCTAGCGTAAGCATTATTACGAAATTATTTAAGGTCACTAGTGTGTTAACTTATAAATTCCGCCATCCAGTCCATTGATGCGGTAATAAAGGATGATTCCGTTGCATACGTCCGTATAATATCAATAGACTGTAACTTAAATCCTCAAGCTCAACGCCAGAATCCGTATAATGTTTCACGCATTAAATAGTAATGTAAGCCCTATTAGGTACAGTTTAACGTGCATATTTCTTTGTATTAAAGGCTTGTTAGCTATGAAGTATGGTACATGTGTCTGGATAGGTTGGATTGCAGCGGAATTTCACGCTAGACTGGGTTACGTCTATCAATTATTTACAGTAGCTGGTTTAAATAGTTTGTTCCTCCACGCTTTGTGAGTGCGGATCTCTGTTTCTTCAGTAGCCTTCGATTTATATGACTGTTGATCGTATCAAGTCTTCCACATGGATCCAGTATTGTAGCTTGACATTTAAACTCTGAATCAGTATTTGAAAACAAACATTTTGTATCAACTTCATTACAAAAAACTATATACTATTCCACTTTCGAACCTGTATAGCCGTGTTGGTCTTGAGGTTTGAGCAGTTTGGAGCTACGCAAGCGACGTAAGTTCGAATCCCAGCGAGGTCTGTACCAATGAGTTCTTCTAAATAACTTAGATCAGTGATTTCACATCACGTACTTTACGTTGAACGAAAACATTGTGCATAAACCTGCATATGTCTGAGAAGTAATTCAAAGACGAATTTAAAGTGCCGGAGATGGCGCTAGACTAACCATCTGCCATGATGATAGTTTAACTACCATCATGGCAGACTATCATTATCAATGGAAAGTGGGTGTTGTTAATACACCACCTCTACCCACTCCTTCGGGGAATGCAGGCGGGAGTGTATATATGTATGTATGTGAAACCCGCTCACACAGGGCCAGAGTGTTAGTGCTTCGTCGACGTCTATGTCGACAGAATAGGCTCGGACTAAAAATGTGTTTCCAATCTTTTGCTTGCACAGCACCTTGATGTAGTTGCATGTTACATAGATGTGACGTCAGGCCGTTCAAAGGAGACTAGCTGCGGGCTGGTCCGGGGGGCCCTGGCGGCCGTGGCGGGGGACGCGGGGGGCCCGGCGGGGGGCGCGGCGCTGGAGAGCGGGGGGCTGCGCGCGCTGTGCGAGGCGCTCATCCGGGTGGCCGCCGCGCAGCCCAGCCCCAAGCACGCCATGCCCCGGCTCACACATGCCAAGGTACACTTTTGCCTAGTACATATATACTTACATGCTTCGCTCATACGATGTTTCCCAATCAAAATAATCTGATCTAATATTTAGCATCTACATCCAATAATTTTTTGCTTTAACCCTCGTCACTTAATACTAAATTTTCTCAGAAACAGTTTACAATTCATATCCAAAACACCAAGTTTTCGTGTTACTTGCCGCTTCGTCAAATATGCACTTAAGTTAGAAAAAACATGTCAGAATGTTTCGTTAGCAGTTACTACTAATAAATAAGCTTATTTTAATCCATTTGCCAGAATTATTGATGGATATTTTAACAGTAGTTAAAGTATATTCAAATTAAGTAGCACCACACTGCTGAATCACCTTATTATAATCTTGCGCAACAATAAACTTAGATTTGAAATATTAGGCGCACTTTTTATTCAATCCAAAAAAGCGGTGCGACGAAACATACGGTACTACCGGCAAAGCATCAAAGTTCTCAAATTCATAAATACTCACAACTGTATCCCATGGGGGTAGGCGGAGACCACCATTTGTTTCTCAAATTCAAAATTCCGATTTGAAATGAGAATTCCGCTCAGAAAGCTACACATGTAGCATAGCAATTTGATTGCGCGAAATCGCAGTAATTACCGGTTTCAAATGAACTTATTTATTGCCATTGACTAAGCGTAGATGTATCTAGTATTTCGAGGCTATCACTCGCATGTTTAGATATTTCCAAATTGCGCAATGATACACAAAACTAGCTATGTCTGTCGTAAGTGAATAAGTGGGCGGTGCGATGCGGTCCTACGTGACGCGTCATAGATGTAAGAACGTTATTTACATAGGAAGAGTACGCGTCACGCGCCTTATCTCGCACGACCGGTTTTGTCCATACGTTGTTAATGGATTTTACCTTATTAGGTACACTTTTAGGGTTCCGCGGGGTTAGAAAACCATTGCGTGCCCTCTAACACTCCCTACTCGTCAGTTACAGGCGTATAAATAATATCAAAGACTCATGCTGTTTATCCACGATGGCCTTAATTTACGTTTTTGTAAGGTATACCTGAAGGTGGCCAATTTGATTTCAACAACATGAATGTTATTCACAACCCAAATAATGTTTTAGAGTTGAGCAATATTGTCGTCTTAAACGATGAATTTTGCCCGCGATTTCGTATCTAAGCATATTTTTTTAAAATACCTTCGTAGGTCTGCCTTATGGTCAAAACTGTCCCTATATACAATTTCAGGAAAAAAATACTCAGTTGTGTGTGTGAAAAGGTGACAAATAGATACAGACACTTTCACATTTATAATATAAGTATAGGTTAAGTGTACCGAACCTCAAGTACCGACAGTGCAACACGCACGAACTAGCCGGACCCACGGTGTGGTGTAGTAGAGCCACAACGCGCAACATAGTGATACACAGTGGCCGTGCACACTGTTCCAACTACCACGCGAAGATAAACATCCTATTGTCTTCATTTACTGTTATTAACATACACGTTTGTGTGAATAGCAAAGTGTGTTCAAAGTGAGGTTCTTTTAAAGGTTAAAATTACTCATTTGAGGCCTGGTGGAGCCTAGTATGTGAAAGTTTAAGTGAGAGCTTTTTCGTCTCTTCCGGTTGGATTTCTCCAGGCAAACGCCATTCATAGGTACATATGCAATTTATTACCATAATGTAACGCTTAAATGTTGAATTAATTATAAAAATTTACACACATTTCCATTATCAATACACCAGTCCGTAGTGCAGTTACAAGATCGATTTTTTTTAATATAATGTATTCATTTTGTAACTGGAATGCAGACAGACATGTTTTATATTGTTTTACATAATAATAATAATAATTATACAGTATTCATTCATTAAGAATATGTAGACCCGGTGACGTATCCAATCGATTTATATTTTGATATTATTACTTTAATGTTTAGTTATAAAATTCTCAGTAGAATTCTCTTAAAAGAGCCGTGGTGGCCTTGAGGTTTGAGCAGTTTTCCAAAAAAAACTTATGTGCAGTGATTTCACACCATGTGCTTTACGTTGAAGGAAAACATCGTGAGGAAACCTGCATATGTCTAAGATGTAATCAAAGACGTGTGTATAGTGTCTGAGACGGCGGTAGACTCACCATCCGTCAAGTTTAATAAACTTCGGTGAAAAGTGGGTGTTATGATTACAACACCTCTGCCTACCCCTTCGGGGAATACAGGCGTGAGCATATGTATGTATGTAAACTTCTCCTACTGAACGTTACTCATGGTGAAATTGATAGTAATATGAACTCTACATTCTTAAGACGTGTAATATAATGGGGCTCAATCACTCAATACCTACCTATTACCTACACCGTTAAATGGTCGGTGTACGATAAGCATCTAGATTTTTTGCGAGTTTGCATCCTCTAGTGTTGTTTTTTGTCCGAATTATGATTTCGAAAATGGATATTTTACGATTGAGACCAAATTATCAGTCGGTGCAGTAACCGGTTGAATATTTGATGAGATTAGATCATAGATTATACATAGACGATTAATATGCTAAACATCGTCCAAATTTAATTCTCATGTGGTTTCGCAGTTTAAAAAACATTCATTCGAATTGAGAACCTCCACTTTTTAAGTCAGTTCAAAAGCCTGCAATATTGCTCCGTTATTTAACATCATTGAAAAACCTAATCTATATAATCCAGCTTTGATACTGGTTATAGCTCTTCGAACATAATATTTTTCTACATAATTATATATTACAATAGAGGTCACAAGGTCGATACAAAAGGTAGACTTTTTCGTTTGCTCAAGTCCTTGGGACCTTTCAAAAACGAGGCCAAGAAACTAATCGTAATGTATATATAATATATATATATATACATATTATAATGTATGTGAACTGGTTGATTGCCTACATTATACTTAGACCGTTTTTGAGGTTCCGTTATGATGTAGGTATACCTTTAAGATAGTTAGCAGTTATCCTATCATTATTCAGTTGCTCCGTATTATAAACGTGACGAAGAAAACATAATATCTTTATTTGATTAGACTCCTTACAAAGTACTTTCGAATCGTCAGAAGAGACAAAAAGGGCTAGCGAAAGATAATCCGAGACTCAAGAGTATGTATTTTTGATCAATGATATCTAATATTACTTATGGAATTATAATGGGACGGAAATAGTTTATGTACTATTAGCTGTGCCCTGTGGTTTCACCCGCGTAGACTCAATTTTATTCGTGGCCCACGGTACCTTAATATTTTTTTAATTACTATTGAATAGCCTAAATGACAGATAGACAGAGATTAAAAAATAATCTATGTCTGTGCCGTGTATACTATTATATGCATTTAGTGAAAATCTGATATTTTGAAAATAACAAACAGACACTTAAATTGCATTTATCTGTAAAAATTTGCCTCTCACACGTGTCTCCTTGCTGTCCGCTTACATAAAAACCATTGAACCCACATTTAATATACACCAGCCAATACTATAAATATTTTCATATATGATTTAACCTGTATTTATATTGGTCATTAAGTATTATTTACAACTTTTCAAATTCAAATTACTTTCAAGTTTCACATTCATCGTTTCATAAGTACGAACAGACGTACAATAAAAAAAGCGATTGTTTATAATTTCATCTACTTGCTAGCCTGTAAGTTCAACGAATGCTTAAGAATGTTATCAAATAATATACTGCGAATCGAGATTTGATATTTTACTCAAGAACTGGGCCATACCATCATCTCTCTTGTCTTATCGGAATGTTTATTTCAACTCAGTGTAAGGAACATTGTATACGACTAGCATACAAAAGTCACTTTGAACAATCTAACGAAGAATAAGGCCTTCAGTTTTAATCAAACGATACAACAAGTTGATTGCTTTCATTGAACATTTCCATCCGTGTCGAATTGACTAAGATTGCGAACATACATGGTTAGACCATAGGTATTTATTAATTCCCTAATAGACTTAATATGGGATTATATGAAGACACATTATAAAAACACTAAGCTACTGTAATATTATTACTATATCTGTTCATCTATGTCTATACATACGTACATACATACATAAATACAGATAAATAAAATTCAAGTGCCTATTTGCAATTCCAAATTAACAGCTTTTCTCTAAATGTATGTGAAAGTAGATAATAAACGGAATAAAAAAAAACATTTTCTTTTAATCTCTGTAATGGCTGGGCCGATTTTGACGACACTGTCACTGACAGGTACAAGGAGGGCGTAGGCTACTTTGAATTAAAAAAACATTTGGGTTCCGTGGGCTATCCATGATGTTAAGTATACGCGGGTGAAACCGCAGGACACAGCTAGTATTATATACTTACTATAAAGAGGAAATATTTGTATTTTCATGTGTGTGTTTGTAATGAATAAACTCAAAAACTTCTGTGCCGATTTCAAAAATTCTTTCACCATTGGATAGCTACATCATCAGCGAGTAACATAGGTTATTTTATTTGTATCCCCGTGCTCCCACTGGAACGAGAAAGTGTAATGAAAAAGTTCCTACCAATAATGACACACCCCCCAAAAGGTAGGTAACAATAACATCTATGTACCTATATAAGTTGTGATTGAGTGGCTCAGAGCGACTTGATCATATCTTTGTGGTTTTTAGAGCCAGCTCTACGTTGACATTGAACAACTACGACGTTTGTTATTTGGAACTAGCTATGACCTGCGGTTTCACTCGCGTATATTTAATTAAAAAAATATATATTATCTATTATAAATAAACCTGATTGCATAATTTAATAAATAAGTATGTTTTTCATTGAGGAGTAATTAATAAATTGTATATATTTTAAGTAGTGCCTCTCAAATTGCTGAGCCCTAACAGGGTTGTTGGATATATGTTATTACCAGTATAAGTAACTATGTTAATATAGTGTGTAATATGACAATAACTTGCAATAAATATACGAAATATATGAATAACTTAATTCCCGCGGATCCCTAAATGGTTTTTGTAATTAAATAAGTTACTCCATGTAACATTAGCTATTAGCCAGTGAAAATCCCGTTAAAATCGGTCCAGCCGTTACAGAGATTACCCGGAACAAACAGACAGATATTTTTTTTGCAATATTTTTTTTTCAACTCAGTACAGTATATGCTTTCAAATGCATTTAGTGAAAAGCTGTTATTTTGGAATTACGAACAGACACTTCAATTTTATTTATGTGTATAGATGTGACACGTCAAATGTTTATTACGGCCATCCCACGCTAATGTGTTGTTGTTTCAATTATGGAAATTTCCCTAACGGTCACAGAGAATGTACAAATATAATACTATTAAAGAGTCGTTTCTTTGAAGTTCATGGCCGCTTTTAGGGATCAGAGAGCGCAACCATAGTAAGGCATTTATTATAAGGCCATTCGCATCACGTGTACAGGCTTACCTACTACGGTAACTGTCGAGCACTCTCTGCTTACTACATTTTTATACGTAAAATATAGTGTCTATTTCTAATTCCAAAATAACAGCTTTTCACTAAATGCGTATGAAAATATGTGACTGGTACTGACTTAAAAAACAAATTTACAAAAAAAGTCTCTATCTGTCGGTCTGTTTGTTCCGACTAATCTCCGAAACGGCTGGACCGATGTTAACGAGACTTTCACTGCCGGATTGCTAACGTTACAAGGAGTAACTTAGGCTACTTTTCATAAAAATAATAATTAGGGTTCCGCGGACCATCCATGAAATTAAGTCTACGCGGGTGAAACCGGGTACAGCTAGTATTATATTATTAATTTCATTATAATTATTAGTAATAATTAATCTCAGTTTGATATTGGGATTTAGGGAGTAGGGGATTCGTTTGAATACCAAATATTTTTTTAACGATCTCCACAAGGCAGGCATGTTTGCCAAAATTCAGTTTTATCACCACGATATCAAGTTTGTTTTTATCGTTTTATTTTTTATATGTCTAATTATACAATCTTAATCAAAGCTAACAAATGCAGATTTTGTTTTGAGAAAATTTTTTTACGTTCGATAGTTACGTTACGGGCGAATGGTCTGTAGTGAAACAACCACTTTACAATTGAGCAACCAACTATTTTTCTTCATAAAATTACTTTGCAATATAATATTGTGACATTTCATACATCTTGTATAAATGAATATAATAATTATGTAGTAATTCGTCTGGTAGACGATACAGCCTCTCGTGACAAGCGGACGGGGCCTTTTCTCGCTCAGAATATCAGCATTGCTATTCAACGTGGCAATGCTGCCAGCCTTTTGAATTGAATTGATCCCGAGAGACACCGATTTGGGCTAAGTTTTCTACTTGTTATTAGTTTTGAGTAATGTTCCTTTTAAATATAATTATTTTTATTCAATAACAAAAATGTAGTTCAAATTCTAAAATATCTTTATTTGATTAGACTTTTAACAAAGTACTTTCAAATCGTCAAAACGACAAGATAAAACAGGATTATATATGATACCGCCAGGTACGGAAGGCTGCTTTTACTGAGAAGTTAATACTTACATACATATGCTCACGCCTCCCCGAAATGGTAGGCAGAGGTGTGGTAATAATAACACCCACTCTTCACCGCATATGATTAAGTGCCAACGTGACCGATGGTGAGTCTATCGCCGTTTCACGCATTATAAATACGTCTTTGAATTACTTCTCAGACTTAGGTTCTCTAATGACGTTTTCCTTCACCGTAAAGCACGGGAAATGAGTATTTCTAAAATTCTGCACGTAAGTTTTTTTAGAAATGCTCATTGGTACAGGCCCCGCTGGGATTCGAACTTGCCTCGCTTGCGTAGCAGGCGACTGCTCAATCCTATGGCTACCACGGCTCTTAATGCATTATTCAAATTAACCAATACTTTCTTCCGTTTATTTATTAAAACAGTTACACCATCACTTTATCCGTTAATTAATTTTTTATGTAAATAAATAACATACCTAGACAATTTTTGCATGAACGTAACATGGACATATTGGCACAAGTATCATAAATGCATAATATTAAAAGCGTCATTGTGGGTCAAAAGTATATTATGATTGGTTATTGTTATAGTACCGATAACAAGACACACCATCCAATTGTCCAACATTCCGGACAACTTCGTAAATTGACAACAGGTCCACTCAAATATTCTTATGTTATCGATGTCTGAGCTAATATTGCGAATAGTTATGCAGTGATGCTCGCACGACCTATCGAGGTGCACGTATCTATACTTTGACTTTTTTGCCCGTGTCTAAGGAACGGTTCTCTTTTATGTTGTCATTAAATAACGTACCTTAATTTGTTATTGGGTAGAATACGATTCCCGTTGCCTAGTAATTATAGAACATTAATTTTTAATTATGTGACATTTACCGGCAATCTACGATTTTGGTGTGGACAGAACGCAATAGCGAATTCCTTATTATGAATCCTCGGTACGTTCCCGTAGAGCGAAGGAGTGTTGGTGTATATAGTGAGAGTATGTACGGGGTGTGTCAGGTGCCGCCGCTGGAGTGCCAGTCGGGCGGCAGCTCGGCGGAGTGCTCGTCCAGCGAGGACAGCGCCGGCGCGCCCTACGCCAGCGACCACAGCGACCCACATGACACGAGACCCGACGACGGCTACGAGGCACGTGTATTATATTATCACATTACAAACGCTCAACACTTTCCTATCTCATCTTGTGGCATACCGTCAACACCGCAAATGATATCCCTGGTATTGCAAACGTCCATATACAGAATATCAATAATGTGAAACTATTTGCATTTTCTTAAACCTCTGCACTGACTATTTTAAAGAAAAACATACAGAAGATAAAGTGTACATGTTATGTGGACAAATATTTTAATCGCTCATAATAATAATAATATATTCTTTATTGAACACCATAATGTCAATGCAATAACAAAAGGCGGTCTTATCGCTAGAGCGATCTCTACCGAACAACCTTAGGGTACATGGGAACAGGAATCATTATAATATGTTATAGACAGGTGTGTGAGACCAAAGGAGGGAGTCTAGGTATAAGTAATATTAAGTAATAATCTATACAAATTTTAATATAGAGAAGATTTGTATGTATGTATGTTTGTAACGAATTGGCTCAAAAATTACTGGACCGATCTTGAAAATTCTTTAGCAATGGATAGCTACATCATCGGGGAGTAATATAGGCTATATTTTATCCTCGTACTCCCACGGGAACCGGAACTACGCGGGTGAAACTGCGTGACGTCCGCTAGTGTAATACATTATAAATACCAAATATATACAACACAAAAGTTACATACATACAAACAATACGATATACACGTAGCGTAGCTTTTCAGATTTTGATTGCTCGAAAAGAAGCCGTGCTTTTTTACGTTATTGAGGTGTCCGATATCTGAAGGTTCAGCCGCGCGTGCATTTGTCAACGTTGTGTTAATTTAAAATGGTGTTTTTGTAGGCGGATGTGGAAGTCACCGGAAAACTGGAATTACTATCAGCCCCCTACAAGACTAGGAAGTTATCCGGGTCGCTGGCGACTGTCGGTAATACATTAGGTGGGTTCTGTTTCACTATCATTGCATATGGAAGGAATCAATTAGTATAAACACCTTTTAGGCATACATTTTTGACACGGAGCATCGACTGGTGGTACATATCAAATTAAAAATATATAAAAAAAGTCCCTTAACTTTTTATTTATTATTTCATCGTTTATTTTGTAATTTTTTGAGCAATTTTAGTTTTTGAAATTTCATTTTGACTCGGAAGAATTTCATTTTAACAATAATAATAATCATTGTCTTATGTTCCACATATCGTCCAATAAGCGTCGAACCTTTAGTATCCTGTAACAATGACACTTTACCACAAATTATAGTAAGTATAAAGACGAACAATGAGAAACAGTTAAGGGTCCTTTTCATTTATTTTATAATTATATGTACCACGAATCGACGTGAACTCTTTAAAAATCCTTGAAAAAAAAATGATGACAAAACATCCATCAGATATCTGTTATTTATATGAGTATTTGTTTTTTGGTGTAGCGCCAGTGCCCCTCTCCCCGCCTCCCGAGGCAGGAGCCATGAGCACCATGAGCACAGAATGCGTGGAGTACACCAAGAACGGGGAGCTCGCCCACCCGGAGCTCTGCATCATCGTGGTGGATATCCTCACACAACTAATACATAAGTACGTTTTTGTCGTTGGCCGCTAGTGCTGTCTGTCAGTCAGTCAACTGTCGATCAGTTGCGGTGACTAAAATATAAGCGTCCAGACCGGGCCACCAAGTCGAATTACCGAATTGAAATCTTTCTTGTCGGCAGTTCAATAATTAACGAGTATCTCATTTTCGTATTGTAAATTTGGTATTTACCGAACTTCGAGTCGTACGCGGTGACTAATGTAGCGTATCTGAATGTTTTGGACATACATGCGTTGTGGTACAGGCTGGTGAATTCCAAAGAGGGCTCGGAGGTGTGCGTGGGCGGGCTGCACCGCGTGGGCGTGGAGGTGGCGCGGGCGTGCTGCGCGCGGCTGGCCGGCGCCGCCGCCCGCGCCCGCCCGCCGCCGCCGCTGCTGCTGCGCCGGCTGCTCGCGCCGCCCGCCTCGCACCTGCTCTCGCACACGCACACGCATCTGCAAGGTCCGTACTTACATACCACCGCCCTCCCACCACCCCCACGCGGAGGGGCGCGGGCGTGCTGCGCGCGGCTGGCCGGCGCCGCCGCCCGCGCCCGCCCGCCGCCGCCGCTGCTGCTGCGCCGGCTGCTCGCGCCGCCCGCCTCGCACCTGCTCTCGCACACGCACACGCATCTGCAAGGTCCGTACTTACATACCACCGCCCTCCCACCACCCCCACGCGGAGGGGCGCGGGCGTGCTGCGCGCGGCTGGCCGGCGCCGCCGCCCGCGCCCGCCCGCCGCCGCCGCTGCTGCTGCGCCGGCTGCTCGCGCCGCCCGCCTCGCACCTGCTCTCGCACACGCACACGCATCTGCAAGGTCCGTACTTACATACCACCGCCCTCCCACCACCCCCACGCGGAGGGGCGCGGGCGTGCTGCGCGCGGCTGGCCGGCGCCGCCGCCCGCGCCCGCCCGCCGCCGCCGCTGCTGCTGCGCCGGCTGCTCGCGCCGCCCGCCTCGCACCTGCTCTCGCACACGCACACGCATCTGCAAGGTCCGTACTTACATACCACCGCCCTCCCACCACCCCCACGCGGAGGGGGCGCGGGCTGGTACTATATATTGTATGTGTGCAGAGTTGCAGACGAGCATCCTGGAGCTGGTGCAGGTGCTGGGCGCGCAGTCGCTGGAGCCGCCGGAGCTGGGCGCGCTGCTGCGCCTGTTCGCGGCGCGCCGCCCGCCGCTGGCGGCGCTGCTCCCCACGCTGCAGCGCCTGCTCGCCGCCGCCAGGCACAACACGCCCGACTGCATACTCTCCTTCCCCATACCTTACAACACTGGTCAGTAACAACACACAATCACCGATAGATGCGAACAACTATTGCAATAAGAAAAGCTTTGTTTTAATACTGTATTGATCACTTAATTTGTACCGCTGCGCTGTTAGGAAAAGCATATAAATATGAACAACATAATGACATCATATGAACTACCTCGACATATTATATGAATGAAGGAGGCATATATAGAACATTCAAATATATAGTGATAGTAGTAGTACGTCGCGCCCCTGTGTGCTTTGTGTAGTAAATAGCTGAATGACATTTCCAGAGGAGACGAAGCCTTTGTCAGAGGAGGTGCACCACCTGACGGCGACCAACACTTCCCAGAGCTACCAGGCGGAGAATATCGCCAAGAAGCTGCAGGAGGCCCACTATAGAGCCGGTCAGTTATACATCTCGATATTGTTTGTTAAAAAAAGATTAGTCGCTGTTTGCATTACACACCGTGGTGGCCGTTGGGTTTGAGCAGTCGTCTGTTACGCAAGCGACGCGTTCGAATCCCACTGGGGCTTGTACCAGTGAGTTTACACTACGTGCTTTACGGTGAAAGAAAACATTGTGAAGAAACTTGCATTGTTTGATATTCTCACCATACCTGCCCCTTTGGGGAATACAGTCGTGAGCAAATGTATATATATGGTTTGCATTGGTGCCATATTGACGGAGGTCGATATATACTTTGATGGGAACATAAATCAATCATCAAACGATGGGCGTAATTTCGTTTAAGTTGAGTACGCGCTATAATAGCGTCCCCAGCCAGCTGGGTTGGGTCAATGAACTCAAAAAAAAATTGCGGTTATTCCATTCGATGAATAAATATATCACGTCCTGTATTTACTATAGTACAAATTGGAAACTTCCAGTTCAATTTGAATAAGTTAATGAAATCAGTGTATCAGATAGATATTTTGAATATGAATGTATGTGTGTGTGTGTGTGTGCAGGCATCAGGTCGTGCTGGAGCAGCGGCGCGGTGCGCTGCGGGCTGGAGGGCGCGGGCTGGGCGCCGTGGCTGGCGGGCTTCGCGCTCTGCCTCTGGCTGCACCTGCACGCACCCGGTACACCTATCATTGCTGCATACTAGCTTTATGCTGCCGTTTTCATTAACTGAGTCAACTTTACTTCTGGAGATTCTACAGCAAAATAAACCATAATGATGCTTTTTTCAACGTACGATTTCTAACGGATTTCTCCACCGCTTTGGACTCAATAATACGGCATCAGAAAAGCATTGCTCTCCCGAGCTTTTCCTTTTGGCACACGAAATGAATACACCCGCTATCTATTTAGTATACCTATATATCCGCTCCGCAACACCGGTCCTGTGAATTGACACAATGATTCGCTCTTGACGCCGAAAGGCCCAAAAGAGCATAGGAGGAGGCGGGTTCCGTATCTGTATATCTTCAAGATATATGAACACTTATGTATAATAATGGAAAACGAGTTTAAATACAGCCAGAAAAAATATAAAATAATCTGTGTATAAACATGCAGATGATGAGAAGAGTGAATTCCACGAGGAGTCAGGGGAGGAGCCGGCGCCACGGTCTCCGCGCCCCTCCGAGCTGCTGCACCTCATGTCTGTGGGACACGATTCTCTCATGTTCGAATTGTGGATAGACACAGCCACTGGTAACCATGGAGATATCTTCAATTAAACGATTTTGTAATAACAATTGTCTACTGTGAATACATTGAGGTGCTAAAAATATAGGCGGGATATGCGTGCGCCTGACGCGGCCGGAGTCGAACGCCAACCGCGTGGTGAGCGAGGCTCGGCTCGCAGCCGCCGTGCCGCCGGGCCCACACACCGCCCTCGCGCTCAACGTCAGGGAGCTGGTCCGCAAGAGACATATCTACGTGCAGGTACCTCACTATACGACACATTATGGTAAACGATAAACATCGCATCACTGTCTGTACCCACCTATCCCCCCAAAAATTTGCGCAATTTATGTTGTTGAACTTTCAGCACCTCTAGGCTACATAGAGGTGCAGCCGTGACCGGTTGATGGAATGGCTTTACCATATGCGGTATCTGGTGACGGAGCATTCCAATTAACAGACTGCTTATACTCTCGACATACTAGTATACTTCCCAGCGACAAAGCTCGACATTTTCAGCTTTGTCGCTAAATTTCCTGCGACCACATTTATCGCTGGAAACGAGCGTCGAACGGTAGCCGTTAAGGTTGTACCTTAATAATTATTAAATTTTTTATTTATTAATTATAATTAGGTTGATTTTCATGTACATGCGCTTGGATGATCAGCCTTTTAGCTGTCAGTTGGTATAATGAGCAATAAGAGTATGAGTATAATACCACCGTCGCCAGGTGACAATGTTCGTGAACGGCGTGGAGTGCGAGACGGTGTGTCTGCCGGTGCAAGGCATCATGGTGCGCAAGGCCACGCCCGTCAACGTGCTGGTGGGCCACGCCGGGGGGCCCGGGGGCCGCGCGGACATCGGGGCCGCGGGGGCCTTCCACCTGGCCAGCGCCGCCGTGTACCGCGCGCCCATACTCAGCGCCTACACCGCCCTCCATCTCACCGCGCACGGCCCCGACAGCTCCTGCATGGTCCGCTGCGAGTCTCCTAATTTCCCGATTGTGTTGACGCCCAACGTTTTGGACTCCAATATAGACTGGGATCAGGTTAGTGTCCCGCACTATATCATCACGTCATTCAGATGTATTATTGTTAAGGTTAATATACTATTTCTCGTTTGCGTAGGTGTACGAGATCTCAAGCGCAACGTTGCGAGATCTCCACGAAAACTTATTGCTATCGTTCTCTGCCCACACGCCGCATATCATGAACTTGTACCATCAGACAGCACCGCCACCCACAGGTACGTTCTTGTGTAGATTATATTCCCAGAAACTCGTAGTTGTTGCTTTATAGCGTGGGTTTAATGTGTGTTGTCGTGGATAGTGTTCGCCGGTCGCGTGCCCACCACTGCGGGACTGATGGCCGGGGCGGGGGCCAGCGCGGCCGCGGGGCCCTCGGGGGGCGGCCGGGTGCCCGAGGCGCTGTACACGCACTGGAGCGGCGCCCCGCTGCCCAGCGCGCACCGGGGCCTGGGGCCTGCGCTCTACATGCTCGGCGGCCCCGACACGTTGCTGTATCTATATGCAAGGGTGAGTCATCCTCAGGCGGGGGCCTCGGACGGCGGCCGGTGCAAAAAGGGCCATGAAAGATTTAAACCATGTCAACGATACTCAGTTCAACGTGAACAATATTAGTAATGTTATTTGCAGGTGGTAGAGTTAGAAGGCACGGCGGAGCAGCAAGCGATGGCTCTGGGTATATTACTGCGCGCGTGCCGGCTCGACAACCGGCTCTACCATATGTTCTACGGGGACGAGTCGCTGGACATGTTGCTCACCGTGTTCGCATCGCCCAAATGTCGTATCACACACCACACGCTCAAGGTATTTAATATTTAACTACCGACCCACCCTCTCTTCACTTCGGGAGACGATTTTGTAAGACTATTATACAAACGGTGACATTTATCTACTCTACAAAAATATATAAAGTAAAGTGTTTATGAATATCCGTAAGCGTGGCTTAGAATAACAATAAAATAGAATTTAAAGCTATACTGTAACAAACTAGCGGTTATTGTTTTTTAATCATATCGTACTTATAATATTAATTTCATAGTAAATAATGTGTAATAGTGTAGTTGTGTTGTTAGGTGATATTGGAGGAGGCGTGCAGCGCGAGTGTACTGTGTGTGTGCGGCGAGGAGCTGGCGGTGGGCGCGCGCGGCGCCTGCGCCGTGCTGGAGCCCGCGCTGCTGCTGCTGCTGGCGCGCGCCTGGAGGCACCTGGACACTCCGCTGGTACACACACCTACGTACCGGTCGCACTCCTCACTATCGACTGCGATTGGAAACAATTACGACTGCAATCATTGACACTTTAGCCTAAAAATTGCCTCGCATTGCTGATAGATAGATGAAGATGGGTGGCGAAATTGGCTAGTCCTCGCTCGTCCGCCATACCTCCCAATTATTAGAGTGTCTGTATGTAGAGTATCACTCACACACACACACCCAAGTAAGTAGTAGTGGTAATATCCAGGAGGTGCGTTGGGCGGGCGGCGGCAGCGTGTGGTCGCTGGCCTTGGGCTGCCTGAGCGCGCTGCTGGCGCCCGCGCAGCCTCGCCGCGCCTTCAACCACTACCAGATGAACAGGCTGGGACTTATGGACCATCTGCTGCTCGCTTGCAAGGTACTATCACCACCGCTATTCATATATTAAGAGAGGTGGGGCATAACGGGATCTCCTATTTGACATTTTGACCTGCCCGAATGGGGGACTGTACCTCCCCCTCACAGAAGAATGCAGCCAGATAATGATATCTTTGTGTTCCTGCGGTAAGGTCTCTAGTGCTCCACGGAGGAGTAAAAGTGAAGTCCATTGGTATTACAAGCATTGTTAGGCTGTAGTAGCCACTTACCATCAGGCGAAATGTACACTTTCTGTCGCTTTAGAAATATAAAAAAATTTAGGCTTTAGAGAACAAGAGTCCATGTTCTCGCCGTTCCTGAAATAGAACCGATGGTAGTTGTTTATACAGCCGTTGGTCAACTGCTTTTTTTTCTGCATCCAGGAGCGGTTCCTGAACTCGGACTGCGGTCCCCTGGACCCGGGAGCCAGCCGTTACCTGGTGGAGGTGGTGCGCGGCCTGATGGGAGCGCCTCCCTCGTTGCCGCACCTCGCTGCTCTTGGAGACTTCCTGCTACTCATGCATCAGGTATTGTCACAGCCTGATGATAATTAATACCATCAATATGCTTGCAGTTACTCCTACAATCAATACTATTCTACAAATGTATGCTGTTTAATGTGAACATATTTATGGTCCTTCGAGCCGAAATTAAACAAACGACATTTTGTGTTTTAGAGTAGCATCAGGTTGTCAATCTATTAGCGATTGGGCGACTAAGTATTTTTTCTTCAAATCGGTTTAATGTACATATTGTCACATCAATCATATCAGACAGAATCAGACTTGATGATATATTATTGTTCATCCCACAATGTTCACTTGCCCCGTCTAAGACTCAGTGGTATCGTAACATTGCAGGCGAGCGACACGTTCGTGACGCACTCGCGGGCGAACTTTTACTTCCTCCTGACCGCTGAAACACAAGAGACGAGCGAGTTCGCAGTCAACCCGACGCGACGACGCACCTCCAAACGTACACGGAAAAAGGACGTCAGTCGCGGCAGTGTCTCCAGCGCCTCCACAGACGAAGTGCAACCAGACGGTGCGGAGGATAAGATGGACAGCAGCCTCGACTCCACCAAGCAGTTGAAAGGCATCATCAATATGCACATCAAGGAAGGCAGGTGAGGCCAGTTGGCGCGGGGCGGGCCGGGGTGCGGTGGCTTGTACTTAACATTTGTTTGCTTCCAGGAAACATACCGTGTCCTCTACGTCCGACAATTCGGATAACAATATGGGTGTGTATATCTTATTTATTTTAATAGGGACGCTTTATAATATCGGCCGCGAGGGTCAGTATCAGTTACAAAAATCATAGTTATTCATCACTTAAAGTAAAAAAATCTCTTAGCTAAACATATCGTACAATTATACTTTAATTGGAATTTGGATAAATCCAAAGGTTCTAGAAACAATGTATTATGGTTACATCTCACAGAACAACAAGAGACAGACAGAGCGAGCTCCCGCACGGATGAGTCGAGTGAGCGAGCAGACGAACAGATTAGCGAGCGAACGGAGGAACAGATTAGCGAGCGAACGGAGGACCCGACAAGCGAGCGAACAGAGACAGCGGAGGGTACGCAAGAGTTGGCCGACTACGTGGTGGTGGACGCGGATGACGTCGACCACACCACTGTCGAGATGTACTCCTCGGGGATATACCATCAGGTAGCATACAAAGCTATTTTCTCTCGTATCAAATTCTAGTTTTATCACTACAATTATCAAAGGAACAACGTTTGTTTAAACCAATTTTGTCGAAAGAATACTATATAGCAGCGTTTCTCCGCTCGTTACCTAATTGAAAACATCCTAACGTCTGTAGGAAGAAACACATGTTCTATGTTAACTATTCAATTCAATACTTTTTGAGTGCAGTTGTTGCAGTGCGAAAAGTATATAGTGTGAGTGAGTTGTGTTACAATGTGTAGAAGCGCGTGCGAGCGGGCGCGGCGGCGGAGTGCAGCACGCGCGAGGCGCTGCTGGCAGTCCTGCGGGACGCGCTCGCCGTGCTGCCCGACGCGGCGCTCGCACAGGTATCGCAGCCCACTACTACACTTAGCTAGCACGCCGGCTTGTTTGATGTTTCCAAATTCATAATTTCTATTTTATTTTATTTATTTTGTTTAATTGTACATAGCTTCAGATGACCATGTTTAGTCTTTACCAGAATGACGTGAATGCCAGCTATTTACTTCTACAATTTATGTGATGTTAAGATTTAACTTGGGAGTATTTGTAATATATTATTTTTTATATTTACATGTTGTGTATCGTATCATAGGCGGTGTGCGGTGCGGTGCAGGCTGAAAGTTTGGCGGTCCTCGGCAACCAGCGGTCAGGCGGCGCACGAGCAGCTCTCGTGCGGGTGGTGGCCGCCTTACAACGACGCGCGCCGCCCGACCTGGCGCGCGCGCTCACACAACGACACTACTACACACACCTCGCCAACCAGGTACCTTACAACGACGCGCGCCGCCCGACCTGGCGCGCGCGCTCACACAACGACACTACTACACACACCTCGCCAACCAGGTACCTTACAACGACGCGCGCCGCCCGACCTGGCGCGCGCGCTCACACAACGACACTACTACACACACCTCGCCAACCAGGTACCTTACAACGACGCGCGCCGCCCGACCTGGCGCGCGCGCTCACACAACGACACTACTACACACACCTCGCCAACCAGGTACCTTACAACGACGCGCGCCGCCCGACCTGGCGCGCGCGCTCACACAACGACACTACTACACACACCTCGCCAACCAGGTGACGCCTATGCACATGCATACGTCATAATTAACTTGTTACATCAAACATACAACTTTCATTCTTTTCCATGAGAATCTTTGAAGGGCAGACTGAGATTCGCAGTGAAATGATCATTTTTGATAAATAAACCGTATTTGTTGTTAGATATCTCTGTACGAGGGCTCGTGGGAGCTGGCCACCGCGTGTGCGATGCTGCTGACGAAGTGTGATGTACCGTTGGAGGATCAACTAGATGTGAGTTTACTAATTTTTTTTATAATTATAAATTAAGAAAGTATGAAAATAAGGTATATATTTTGTTATATGTGTTTATATATTATCCTCCAAACATTATATATAAAAATTATAACTCCAGAAAAAGGTTAAATGAATACAATGTCCATGTAGTCATAATGTGTTTGCGAAGTAATCCAGTGTGTTGCGTGGTGTCAGGAGGACATCTGGGTGGAGGGCCGCGAGGAGTGGTCTGGGCGCGCGGCGCCGCTGCTGGCGCTGCTGCCGCGCTGCCTCGCCACCGTGCCGCTCGCACACAACATCACGCTCATCCTGCGCAGACTCATCGATAAGGTACCTCAGTCTGAAGACACTTATTCTTTTTTGAACTCTTAAGCCTCGTAAGTGATTACTACATCCTTTTGACGCTTTTAACAGTAAGGGTTTTAATTCACTAAATATTCTGCGCTAATCATTTATTTATTTATTGTTAACTATAACGGTTAACTATAACTATAAATTAAAATAGTAATTTTAATTGGTGTAACCGTGATTTTTGGATGCTGGCAATATTGTATCCAAATAAATACATGATATTTTATTGGTTAAATCCGTGTTTAAATTCTATATTCTCATCAGCATTGAAAATTGTGTGCGTTATAGATATCTCTGAAAGCAATAAGCGAGATAAGCCTAGTGGAGGTGGTGGTGAGGAGTATCAGCGCGGTGGGCGAGCGCGACGACTGCTGGGAGGGCCGCGCGCTGCTGCTGGAGGACCTGTCCGACCTGCTGCACCGCGTCGCCAGGCGGGCGCTCGCCGCTCCGCATGCCATGCAGGTACTCCCTCGTTACATACATACCCAATAACTTAATAGTAACATGTTTTATATCTACCACGATATAGATGTGTGTTTCAGAACGAAACTAGTACGGCACGGTGTGGAAAAAAATCACTATGTATCCTAATACATTCATCGTCTTCGTTGCCAAAAATGTTAAATCGGTAACTGGGACCGACGGCTTTTCATTCTCTACGAGGCACGGCTGGTATTCGGGCAGTCACCCGTCAAAGTACTGGCCTGGGTTTCTTAATTACGCTGATCGAATGATATAATAGTAACCGTGCCACGAGCTCCAAGTTTGGTCTAGTGTCGGTTTAAGCCATGTTTGGTAATATGGGGTACGTGTGTAGAGCGTGCTGGAGATCCACCACATGCTGACCTTCGCGGAGTGGAGCGCGGCGGCGGAGAGCGGCGCGGCGCGCGCGGCGCACGAGGCGCAGGCGGCGCTGTTCGCGGCGCAGCTGGACTGCCTCGAGGACCGCCTGCACGCCGCCTACACCGCGCACGCCAAGCCCACCAACTACTTCACCGGTTCGGACCGCATATGTACTATGTACACTGTTTACCGAAATTCTAGCCAGGTTCCTCTCAATAAAAACAACCTTGATGACGATATGAAAGTTCTTTGATAAAAGTCTAATCAACTAAAGAAATTTACGAGTTTTGAGTTTGAGTTTTATGATATGAGTACATGGCCGGAAAAAATATATAATTAATTAATTAAATATATAATTCAGTGACAAAGCTTCTAGAAGCGACGCTGCACCTCACATACCCGTCATCGTACCCGTATGCTTGCTTCGTTGAGTTCACGCACGCTCCGTCTGATCACAAACTAAACTATGGAACATAAATACACTATACATAGCTTGGTCTGTGGTTTAGTATTTATAATAATGTGACTCGACACACTACAGAGCACCCGTGCTCTCTTCACTGTGCACATACATACACTGATTTAAATAATCGATTGACATTATGATGTAGAGAATAACAGGGAATGACTGCCGTAGCCACCAGTTAATTGAAGATTGTTTTTTTTTTATTTTCAATAAAATGTAGTAATTGTTCCAGTGTTGTCAGCTGCGGTGTCTGGCGAGGGCGGTGCTGAGATGTGCTCTCGCCACCAAGCCTGCGTGCTGCGAGCACTGTCGTTCCTGCTCACACACTCGCCCGCCCGCCCGCAGCCCTCTGACGTGCCTCTATTTGACAGGCTGCTCGCTACCTTCTTACAAGGTTACTAAATGATGATTATTTAGATTAGACATTTACCATTTTGTTCGTACAACCAGACATCTCATCAACAATTGCCACCGATGTAGTTGCATCGCCGCGACGTATCATATCCATGTTGAATGTAATTGATTGCAACGTGTGAATAATGACGTGGTGTGTGTAGGCGGTCAGTGCGGCGGCAGCGGGCGCGGCGGGCGGTGGTGGGCGGGGTCGGGCGAGTGGGCGGGCGGGCTGCAGGAGCTGGTGTGGTGGGCGGCGCGTGCGCCCGCCCTGCAACCGCGCCTATTGCGCGCACTCTACGCCGCGCCCGCGCCCGCCCTCGCCGCGCTCTCCCCGCCGGACCCGCCCGCGCTCAGGAAGGTACGCGCAAACTTCCAATGTCACGCCTTCTTAATACAAGTATGTTAGAGTAGGTGGAGGTATGACACTTCATCGAGATACGTCCCCCCAGCTGGCGGTGTACCTGCTGATGGTGCTGAAGCAGGTGCACGGCAGCGCGGAGGAGGGCGGCGCGGCGGTGGAGCTGGCCATCACGGACTGGGCGCGGAGCTGGGCGCTGGCCGTGCAGGCGGGGCTGCCCGCGCGCCTGCCCAGCGACGCGCTGGCGCCCGAGGCCGCCGCCCTGGCGCGCGCCGACCTGCTGCGCTGGGCGCACCTGGCGCAGCGCGCCCGACCCGCCGTCGCCAAGTGAGCACACACACATCTCACCCAGCGCACTACTGTGGTCACTAATCATGTGGCTCTCACGCACGTTATACATTCCAGGGTGGTGTTCAGCAAGGACTCGTTGGCGCACAAGGTGACGGAGACGGCGATGGGCATCACTCGACAGGTGGTCGACGTGCAGAACGGCGAGCGGAAGAGTTTCATGGAGCACCTGCGCCGCAACCACTCCCGCCAGGCCGCCGCCGCCGCCCGCTGGCATCGACTCATCGCCACCCACACGCACGAACAGGGTACACACTACACCATTAACGGATTCCGTTTAGCATATAAGTTCCACGTGTTACATGTATAAGTTTGTTATGTTTAGGAATATGGCACGACCCGAGCAGCTACCCGGCGTCGTGGCAGCTGGACCCCACGGAGGGCCCGGGCCGCGTGCGCGTGCGTCTGCGCCGGGCCCACCTCAACATCCACCCCAGGTTCCTCAAGCCGCAGCACAGGTACAAGGCCGGTATGTGCACTCCTCTAACGTCTGTACCGGCATCGTCGTGTCGGCTGTGTGCTACAATGCGTGTGTCGGGCAGAGCGCGCCAAGCGCGGCGGGCCGCTGCGGTCGGTGGTGGGCGGCTGGGGGGCGCTGCGCGGCGGGCTGGTGGCGCGCCTGCAGCTCAACGAGACCGTCTCCTACATGGCGCGCGTCACCTACGTCACCGTCGACAGCGACACCGGCGGCGAGCTGCTGCTCAGCGACAGGTCGCACTCGCTCTATCAACGTTCGTTCCCAAACAAATCCTGCAACTGCGACTATACTAAATGTTATGTACTGTGCAGGAGCATTCACTTCGTGCCGGAGGAGCGGTCCCCCGAGGATGCGAAGGCTCAGGGTCGGGACGGCCTGTCCGTGGAGGAGGAGTCGATGGCGGTGAGCTGGCCGCTGGAGAGCCTGCAGCAGGTGGCGACGCGACGCTGGTGCCTGCAGGAGCGCGCCGTGGAGCTGTTCCTATCCTCGGGCCACGCGCACCTGCTGGCCTTCAGCGACGTCACCGAGCGCGCTGCCTTCCTCAAGGCACTCGCCGCCACACACCTACCAGCCAAGTGAGTGTTCTTCTCCTCGGGCCACGCGCACCTGCTCAACTAGTCTTCAGAGACGTGGCCAAGATTTATTTTTTAAAAACAACAATAAAGATCTTAAATGGTTTTAAAGATTGTAATATTGGTAATGTGTTTTAGAATCGAACCAGACTCGCTGAGTGATGCGATGAGCGCGTGGCGCAGCGGTGCGATCAGCAACTGGGAGTACCTGATGCGGCTCAACGGGCTGGCGGGCCGCACCTACAACGACCTCATGCAGTACCCCGTGCTGCCCTTCGTGCTGGCCGACTACTGCTCGCGCATCCTCAACCTGACCGACCCCGCTTCCTTCCGCGACCTCACCAAGCCCATGGCCGTGCAGAACAAGAACAGGGAACAACACTACATCAACATTTACAATGTCAGTCCCATCCGCTTGGTGTCGTACAGTGTGCCACGTGTCGTACGTGTGTGTGTGTGTGTGCAAGCATATAGTTGTGTGCAGGACCTGTGTGCGGCGCGTCGCGAGGGTTGCAGCGCGCTGGTGTCCCGCCAGCCGCACCACTACGCCTCGCTCTACTCCAACTCGGGCGGCGTGCTCCACTACCTCGTGCGCCTGCCGCCCTTCACTGAACTCTTCCTCAACTACCAAGGTAACGCCATAACATACACAAACACAAGGACATGACATTATTTGGCATCATTTAATGGTAATGAATGCTGCGTGTAATCACAGACAACAACTTCGACATGCCGGACCGAACGTTCCACTCGTTGGCGACCACGTGGCGGCTGATCACCAACGACTCTCCCACAGACGTCAAGGAACTCATCCCGGAGCTATTCTATCTGCCGGAACTCTTTCACAATAACGAAGGTAGGAAGTTAAGGATATAAAGCCTTAATTTGAATAAGTAACAAGTCTTAAACTTGCAAAGAATATGCTCTAGTTATGTCTGGAAGAACTCGGTGTATTAATTAATATAATGGGCGCTGTTCTTTTGTTGATAAATATTTCCGATGACTTACCAAAGCGGTTTAGTTCACTATCCGATTTACATTCAAAAACTGATTATATAAAATATTCTTGGCGTCATCACTTGGTTAATTATGTTGAGTTGAGTGATATCACTGTTTGCTGATTATGAGAAGGCCCATTTTGGGCACACTAGACTAGTAGTACTCTTGGTGTCAGGTCTGGAGCTGGGCGCGCGTCAGTGCGGCGCGGGCGTGGACTCGGTGGAGCTGGCGGCGTGGGCGCCGGACGCCCGGCTGTTCACGCTGGCGCACCGCCAGGCGCTCGAGGCGCCGCTCGTCACCGACGCGCTGCCGCACTGGATCGACCTCGTCTTCGGCTACAAGCAGACCGGCCAGCACGCAATCGACGCCATCAACGTCTTCCCGGCTTGTGTGCGTACATTGCTTTTATCGCATTATACACATGAACGGGGCGTTAGCCTTTATCAATATATCGTTGCGACTAGTCCTTCGAGCTGTCGTGCTCTTCGTGCTCGGCTAATTGTCAGTTCATATTTAGTAATAGTTGTTTTGTCTCGTGCAGACATACTACGGATTCGATCCGCTGGCGTTGGAGGACGAGGTGGACCGCACGGCGGCGGCGGCCATGGTCCGCACGTACGGCCAGGCGCCGCGACAGCTGCTGCGCACGCCGCACCCGCACGCCGCGCACGACCTGCTGCCCACGCGCACGCACCAGGTGCGCACGTCACGTACAACCTAGTATTGGGACACGAGGGCTGCCTTATTGATTATTATCGGGTGCAGGTGCCGGTGTGGTCGGGCGTGGAGGGTGCGCGTTGGGGCAAGTTCTGCGGGTCCCCGGAGCTGGGCGCCGTGCGGGTGGCCGCCCGGCGAGTGGTGCCCGGCGCCGGCGCCATACACGCGCTGCCCGCCAGCCGGCACTTCGCCGCCGCGCCGCCCGCCGCTCGTCTGCTGGCTCTGCCTGCTCACTCGCATGGTACTTTACACATACTTCGTCGCTAGATCTATAACACTGTGCTAAATATATTATGAAAATAGTATTAGTATGCTATCTTCTATAATATTATCGATGCCAAATTAAAAAAAATATATCTAGTGTAAATGTAATATTTGTTCGCAGTGGAAGCAACATCGGCGAACGGGCAGAACGGCATCCAGCAGGGCTCGCTGGCGCTCCTATCGTGGGGCCACTCCGACAACATCATGCGCCTCAAGCGACGCCGGGACGCCAGGCCCGACCTCCTGCTGTACATTCCCGCCGTCGATCCGGTAAAGGAAACGCCCGTTGAACTTTATCCGGGATCACGGTACGGCAGGCCGTCGGAGTAACGTGTGTGTCGGTGGTAGATAACGTGCGTGTCGACGTGGTGCGGCGGCGGCGGCTGCGCGTGGGCGGCGTTCGTGGGGCACGCGTCGGGGCGCGTGCTGGCCGTGCGCGCGGCGGGCGGCGCGGGCGGCGGGCTGCGCGCGCGCTGCCGCCCGCTGCTGGCGCACCGCCGCGCGCTCGCCGCGCTCCACGTCTGCGCGCGCGCCGGCCTGCTCGTCTCCGCCAGCCGGGACGGCGCCATCGTGCTCTGGGACCTCAACAAGTAACTCACCCGATACTACACTATACTGTACACACACATCCTAATCGACCGAACTGAATCGTTCGTAATAAAAAAATCTTTATCAAGTTTTTAAAATTAATCTTTATGGAATTTTACACCTCATCTGGAATATTATTACACGAGTAGACAATATAAGTAAATCTATTGCCGTCTTCGGGGCACTTACCTTCTCGTACAAATTTCCTCTCGATCTTACTTCGATCGCTTGGTGGGCCAGGTTGTCATACATCCGCACGTTGCCGAACCGCGACATGCTCCCGGTGACCCACGTGACTATCAGCGAGACGCTGTGCGACGTGGCCTCCGTGCACGACGTGACGTCACCCGCGCGCGCCGCCGACACCGACCCCGGTGACGTCACACACGACCCAGGGGACAACAACTCGTATGAGAAGGACTCGTATAAATACAAGTCACTGATTCGGGTGCATACCGTCAACGCTAGCTTTGTGGGTGAGTCTAAATGGTTGTCAATTTAAAATTTATTCTGGAATCCGCATTATCTTTCTGGGTTTGGATCTCGAGAAATATATTTTTTTTATGAATAATAACAAAATATTCCAGGCAGCGTGAAAGTGTCAGAGACAGTAACGAGCGTGTGCTACTCGTGCGCCCCGGAGGGTCTGAGTGTGAACGTGGTGGCCGTGGGGCTGCGCGGCGGGGGGGTCCGGCTCTACTCCTCCTGGGACCTGCGCCCCGTGCTCACCCTGCCGCCGGTCACACACTTGCCGCTCGTCAGGTACTCCCTACCTCCACAGGGACCTGCTCACCCTGCAGCCGGTCACACATCCTATTTCTCCGTTTGCTCAACTTGATCCGAGATCCTTTGCAAATATACACGGACATCTATGTGTGCATGCGACGTATCTGGACCAATGAGTGCCTCCTGTGCCTATTGCGTAATGTTCGTTCGTGTTGCAGCCTGACGTACAGCAACGACTCGCAGCTGCTGTGCGGCTGCTACGAGGACGGCACGGTGGTGGCGTGGGAGAGCGGCGCGGGCCGCACGCCGCCCGTGCGCATCGTGCCCGCGCATGCACTCTTCTAAACTAAATGATTCCTATTAAATATACATAATTTGTACACACGAACATTTCATAAAAAAATACTTGCCACAGGCGAAAAAAGGCGATCTCTAGTGTATTTATTATCAGAGTAGTAGAATAGAGCAAAAATATATCGCATTTACTAGTTTGTGGATTTGGAGTTTGTTGGGAGTGTATATAATAATTTAATTGTACAGGGAGTATACATAGATTGACCATGTTTAACAATTACTGATCAAAATAATAAACTGTTAGCAATTCCTATTAGCATATCAGAGCAATTTTATGCCTTTTATCATTATAGTAATATAAATAAATCATGTCTTCCGATAGAATCAAATCTGATAGTCGACGAAGTGCCAACGTATATATTACACCAATCGTGTGTGTGAAACAACACTATAATAATTATACAATGTATATTGCCTTCGATTGTATTTTCATATTTACTTACTCAACATTGTAGAACACGTCGCAATAAGAGAAAATTAATGACGTTCTTAGATTGGTTTATTTCCGCCTAGACAAGCTCGCAAACTAATGTTAAGCAAATAAGTGCAGCTAACTATAATATGTTAAAGATTAGGTAATTGTTTCAAATCAACGTGTGATGTGATAATTTGTTATAATATCTTCTGAATTGAAATATGTTTATAAAATTATACTCAACATGAAATGACATAATAATTGTTAGAATTAATATCTTGTTTTAATTTTTACATTAATAAGACTGCTATTTTATGAAGGAATTTGAATTGTGAGTAAGGAAGAAAGTCTATCGTAAATAAAAGATACTGTAAATAAATTGATAATTTGTATAAGTACTTTTTATGTTTTTTATTCCTCTTTTTAAACGTGTCATATATTATTAAAGCCTACATCCTGTTTTGTGAACGGTTTATGAACAGTTTATACAGAGAGAATGGTACTACATGCCGGCGTGGCCACGGCTGACCAACGGATGGACGCCAATTATCTATAGATACCCATTTATACGTTTTCACCACAAAATTGCCCAGTAGCGGCCACTATAGTGTCATGGTAGTATAATAATATGTTAGTCTGTCTGTTCCTTAGTTCTCACGAACTTGTACCAAAATAAATAGATGAACTTCTCGATTGATTGAAAATGTACTTGCAAAAGGATCCATGAATTTTACATTAAAATAAATATTGAATAAAGGTTTGAATCTATTTAAAAACTTAATTAATAATTTCATCATTCAAGCAATAAATAAATCATGTATATATATATATATATCAAGGGAAATTGATCTGGCAACATTCTACAATAATTGGATGATTAGACTACAATGACAAATTTTGACATTTGACGTTCCATTTGACATAAATACATTACATTGAATGAAAGAAATCAATGGCGATTCTCCTTCTAGTAAATTAGCAACGTGCGTTGTTATTTGTTTTTATAAATCCGAGAAGCACAACATTACTGCATCTAAATAATTGTGCACAATGGGCTCCAAGAAACATAAGAAAGAATCTAAAAAGAAGAGGCACAGGAGCAGGTCTCGCTCTCCCTTGGAGGGAGATGAGCGGGAGCGCAAACGGCACAAGAAGCACAAGGATCGCAAGAAGGACCGCTCCCCAGACGGTTAGTTCTGTTCACACCATTTATTAATTAAAGAACGCCGGTACCCGATGATCATTAACCGAAGATATGCCTAATAACATAATTTCATGTTTTACTAGTCATTGAACAATATTTTTTATTTTGTTATGGGAAATTATGATCGGGGCCGACGTATCTTTCGTTTGACACAATAATGGCATATTTCGCTCGTTATTTCAGACACGGTGGCATGAGCGCGCGCCACCGCGTCCCGTGACCAGCTCCGGCGAGGTGGGTATTGTATTTCACTCGACTAGATCTGAAATTACATGAAGATACACCCCAACCATACCTACATTATGTCTTATTATATATTAGATGCAGCATCTGCTGTAGGTACATCTATTAATCAAGGGTACTTCAACTGCAGAAGGTACTATAGGTATATAACATAATATCTTGAAATTACTTAAAAACTCAAGACAACTCAGATTTTTAGCTTTCTCCATCACTAACTGCAAATACAGTGTCTAATAATATTCATTCACATTTTGGATAGGGTTGGTGAATATGTGAGGAATAGAATTATGTCCGGGTGCTTAAGTCAAATATCTATTACTAACTTTAGATTACTTTACCCAAAAATGCCCTGGTAAGGCACTCATGAATGTCTTAATTTAAGTAAGTTAAGTTACGAAGGTAAAGGTAAAGTTAAGACTTTTTTACAACAAATAGTTAGGAGGTTACTTGGAGGGTAAGTAAGGAGCAAAATAGGGTGACTGAATCCAAACAGTTTCTCAAATGCACACCTACAGAGTGCAGAGACAAGAACTTGGTGAACCAATATGTATGAAACCATTTATTGTGGTGAGTCCACAATCGATGGGTACTAGGTTACCGTATCAGCAAAAGATGTGTTGAGGAGTAACATCCAGATATTACACTGGCACGGCAGTTATTAAGATTTTCAGATATTTCACAATAGAATAATAACATACCTACACCTCAATTGAAGTACAATTTATTAAGTTTATGACATTATAGGAACTTATGATCAAATTCTTAAAAATGGTAAGGAAAAATATGAACACTAGGCAGGACTCCACTAACTCTGCAAACTGTGCAGCTGCTCTGCCAACTGAGCTACTTGTGATCACACCTCATGCATTGAATTTTTCCTTCCCTTGTTTTTTTGCTTTTTAAGGGACTGCCAAATTTTGAATGTATACATGATGTGTGACATGCATAAATATCTAATACTTATGATCAAAATCAATAGTTTTAAATAATTCTATTACATTTTCATTATGTTTAATTACATCATAGAGAGGCATTATAAATGTTTCATAATCTTATGGCTTCCAAATACATTCACTGACTAAACAAAGAGCAGGCTACGCAGTAAGGAAATCATTATAATGATATGTCCCTATGTATTGAAAAGATATCCATGAGCAATATAGGGTTCTAATGGATTAAATAGTAATTATGTAAATAATTCAATTTGAATGTTGGCATATGTATAAGATGGCCATATTCATTTGATTTGTTGACAAACAAGAGTGTTGTGATGATAGTGGCTCAAATAGTTGCCTCCAGAACATGTGATGTCACACCACACCCTTTACCATATTTATATAATCTTGTGTTACTTTTAATTTTTTTTTCGCCTAGCACTGTTAATATGTGTTATATGTAAATAAATAAATAGAGAGGAAATATGCTTCTCTAAGAAGAAATTGGCACCTAATTAAGTGCAATAACCACCTAACAAAGTGAGTATCCCCTCTGACTACTCCTTTGGGGTCACCTCAACATGTATAAAGCAGTGTTTTTGAAACTAACATTGACCCTAAACAGTTAGGACAGTGATCATTCTAAAATCATACAGCTACTCAATAAACGGCAACTCTTTTGTCATTTGTGACATGACAAATGTAATCAGATGAGTACATAGTGTGTTATTGTTCCAGTGGAGGAGGTGCCGGTGGACTCCCACCTGCAGGATGCCGAGCGCAGCCCAAAGCAGCGCGCGCTCAACGATCACGCCGCCGCACACAGGTGACAATTAGTCTAGTATTATGTTTCTGCCATAGAACCTTGCAAATGTATAGCGTAGCCTGAACCTTACAGTGGTCCTTGCGGTCGACAACAATGTTAAGTAAGAATTTTGTAGGGGTAACCTACACTATAAAGTTATTGATATACTGATATAATGATATTGAGTGCTGAATGGGGAGAAAATTAAACCAATCCATCCGAATCATAGTTATGAATTTAATTGTTGTTTCCTTAACCTAAATATACTATGATGCTTCGGCGTCGACCGCTGACGCTACACGGTTTGCATACATGTACGGAAAGCCGTACAAATTTGAAGATCAAATTGAACTAGCTAAGGCACTTTTTCCCACCAGTGGGGAACTACCTACATACAGGCTATTTTTTATGGTCCTACTGCTATCCTGTTACAAACATCACATGAATGGTTCTTGCTCACTACTGTTTCTGGTTGTATGCAGTCTATTCCTATCTAGGAAAAATTAAGGAGAGTCTTCTCTCTTCCTTCATCTTTGCTTTGTAAAAAAGTTTGATGTATTGTGCATCTGCAGTCGCAACGAGAGCGAGGCAGCGGATGCAGGCAGTGAGGAGCCCCTGGAGGCTCGTGCAGCGCCGGCTCCCTCTGGGACGGCTCCCGAGGCCCGCGCGCAGGCCAGCCTCTCGGTGGAGGACACCAACCGCCTGCGGGCACAACTCGGCCTCAAGCCACTGGAAGTAGCCGAGAAACCTGCAGGTGAGGCAACACTATTATTTACCTACACTGGCTTATAATTATTTTTATTTATTTAGAGCCCGATGTGTCCCACTGCTGGGCAAAGACCTCCCTTCCCTCTTTCCAACCCTTTCGATCCAGGGCTCCGGCCAGTTTTTGAGGTAAGCGGCGAGTTCGTCCTGCCATCTTTTTCTCGGCCTGCCACGTCTGCGCGTCGCATTCGGAGGGGTCCGTCGTGGGGTTTATTTAGCCCACAGTTCGTCGGACATGCGACACATGTGCCCAGCCCAGTCCCATTTCAGTTTAGCAGCTTGATGACCAACATCGGAGATTTGTGTTTTGGAACGTAGTGTACTATTTCGAATGCGGTCTGTTAATCTGACTCCCATTATACTACGTTCCATGGCTCGCTCGCAGACCCCTAGTCTGGATTTTTGATAGTCTGTCAAAGACCAAGTCTGAGCACCGTAGGTGAGGATTGGGAGAATGCATATGTCCATCTAACTACCGCATAGAATTAATATAAAATAAACTATACTTCACATTAATAGCTTTACTTGGTAAAAAAGCTTTGTATTAGTAAAACAAGTTAATCATATCCAGAGGTCACATTGTAGTGTAAAATATCATGGCTGACCTATGGATTCAAGCAGCAATAAATAATGTTGTGTTTGGGCAGAGGATGGCAAGTTCAAGGACGACCTGGGCGAATTCTATCACAAGCCTGCCGCTAACATCGCCGAACAGAAGAAGTCAGACAAACTCAAGGAGAAGTTACAGGAACGCCGCGACAAGAGGAGGCTCGAAAACAAGTACATTATATTTTACGCTTCTACATTTACAATCTCAAACACTTTCTTTTCGTTGGAATATTCCATCATCCTAATTCTCGACATCAATAACTGACGTCAATGAATTTATTCTCCCTAAATCGTCATACATGTTTCCTCCCGATTCTTTCACTGTGGAGGGGAAATGTGACGGCAAGAAAATCTCATTTAGTACGTTTCATGAGAGCCGTCATAGCGTACGGCATCAACGAAGCTCCTTTGAGATTATGTATCCAGGTATCTGCATTGACTAAGTGTTCCCCAGCGGCCAGACTATAATGTGGTACTTGGTGTCAGGTTACAGACGACGCTCCTGGCGGAGGAGTCCGACGAGGACGACACCTCCGCGTGGGTGAAGCGCTCCAGAGAAATGGACAAGCAGAGGAAGGAAGCGGCCAAACGGGTATGATATTACCGTCTATTTATCTCTTAATATATTGTACATCTCAATAATTTAGTTTTGGCCTGGTTAGATGAGAATGCAAAATGGCGTACGAATACCTTCAAGGTAATTTAGGCATTGATCGTATTTTTTTTTTACATAATTTGTGTGTGCAGGCGGCTATGCTGGACGAGATGGATGCAGTGTTCGGTGTGGGCGCTCTGGTGGCCGAGGAACAACTGGACGAGCGACGCGCCGCCTACACCGCCAGACACCTCACCGGCCTGCGGGTGGCGCACGACCTCACCGCGGTACGTACATACGACACGAGCGACGCGCCGCCTACACCGCCAGACACCTCACCGGCCTGCGGGTGGCGCACGACCTCACCGCGGTACGTACATACGACACGAGCGACGCGCCGCCTACACCGCCAGACACCTCACCGGCCTGCGGGTGGCGCACGACCTCACCGCGGTACGTACATACGACACGAGCGACGCGCCGCCTACACCGCCAGACACCTCACCGGCCTGCGGGTGGCGCACGACCTCACCGCGGTACGTACATACGACACGAGCGACGCGCCGCCTACACCGCCAGACACCTCACCGGCCTGCGGGTGGCGCACGACCTCACCGCGGTACGTACATACGACACGAGCGACGCGCCGCCTACACCGCCAGACACCTCACCGGCCTGCGGGTGGCGCACGACCTCACCGCGGTACGTACATACGACACGAGCGACGCGCCGCCTACACCCATTGAATATTAGTAGAACATATCAGTTATCTTCACAAAAATTATTGACAAAAATAATAATTGTATATTTTGTGTATAGTTAGGCGAGGAGCGTGAGACAGTGCTGACGCTGGCCGACAAGGACGTGCTGGCCGAGGACTCCGAGGACGTGCTCGTCAACGTCAACATGGTCGACGACGAGCGCTACAAGAAGGTATACGATACACTGTACAAATACAAGTCACTTGTTTCTTAGATTACAACAAGGAGATAATGTCCCCTCTGATTTCTCGGACATTCGAAATTCAATAAACTAAAATATAGAGCACATTGAACCCTATTCAATTGCATCGTTACATATTCGACGTAATAAGTGATCCTACTACTTTGGAAACAAATTAGATTAGCAAATCAAGTTTTTATTTTTAGTAATGGTCCAGAATGATATATATTTTTTTTTTATATTACTTTTCTTGAAATGTCTCAATTACACTTAAATATACTGCAAGCCCACGATGTTAGGTAGCACGTCAAATAATAGCACTTGTGTGCAGTAGTAAATGTATGTGTGACGTTGTATCGGTAGAACGTTGAGGAGCGCAAGAAGGCCCGCGCGGGCTACCAGGCCTACGACGACGACGCCGAGCTGGAGGCCGCCGCGCTCGGACGAGCTCGGCCCGTGCTCACCAAGTACGATGACGAGATACACCCCGAGCGGCAGGACAAGCTCAGGGGGTTCACCATAGGGGACGAAGACGCGCTCGAGGCTGCCAAATTCAGAGAAATGATGGTGAGTTTAATATATCAGATGAGGTTACACTTGATAATATTATTATGCTGCTTTTAATGCATATCACTTGGCTAGTTAATTAATAGTTTGTTTGTTTGCATGCTTGAACGCGCTAACCCTAAATAACATGGAATAAGATCTGAGGATGATGATGACCTCTCATATCCTGTGAGTCCGAGGTCGTATTCGTTTAGAGTAATGTACCAATGTGTGGTCAGCGCGCGGAGGCGCTGGGCGCGGCGGGGCGGCGGCTGGAGTCGCTGCAGCTGCCCGCGCTGCGGCCCGCCACCGACTACTACGACCACCACGAGATACAGGCCAAGTTCAAGAAAGTCAAGAGGAAGGTAAGTCATAAGATCGCCATATGGAAGTCGTTGTATTTATGAAAAAACATTCGAACACATCTAGCGTCTCTATTCAAAATTTGCCAAATACTACTGAAGTGCAGTCAGTTTACAAAATGCACCTTGCGAACGAACACAAAAAAAATACTTGTTGAAGATTAATTTAATTTAGTAAGTTCAGTTTATAATTCACTTTGTTGGCATCAGGGTAAAATCCGGAAGAAGCCGAAGCAGGAGCCGATAGACGTGGATGACCACGAAGCGGGCAACGCGCCGCTCGACACAGACGACACAGGTAATATACTCATATTATAAATCTTTGACGGTATTGGTGTAAGAATTTTAACAGCTGTTCTATTTTCCCCGACATCCTGTATATGTGCGAGCCGCTTATTTCTATATGTTTACTGTATGTGATGTGTTTGTGTGCAGATGTGAAGGTTTGGCAGGGAGGGGACATGGTGGAGGATGAAGAGGAGACGGAGCCCGACGGGGAGCTGCAGCTGGCGCTCGCCCGAGCACGACGGCTGCGGCAGGCCGCCGCTCCCCCCGTGCCCAAGGTCACACTGCTGTACTCTACTCTAACAATGACCCTTTGTTTGTGTTTCTCCAGTTAAACCCTTTGCTCCCTTGGTCTCAATTCTTTCCCCGTAACGATGTATGGTACTCGTGGTGCAGGTGGAGGAGCTCCTGGAGAGCGTGAAGCAGGAGGAGGCCGCGGAGGAGGGAGGGTCGGGAGGGGAGGCCATGGTGTTGGACGCGACGGCCGAGTTCTGCCGCACGCTGGGCGACATACCCACCTACGGACTGGCCGGCAACAGGGACCATCACGCCGAGATCATTGTAAGGCAGCCCTTATTATCTTAACACCCAAGAATTTATCAAACTTATATAAGTTTGTATTTTTTAATTTAAACTTCCATAACTTGACATTAAATTCTCCCTCGCGGCTGCTACCTCGATAAATGATTGATATAAATTATACAATTTAAATATTTGACTTATTTTTATATGACCAAGTGAGAGATAACTTGTTGTGTGTGTGAAGGACTTCGAGCGCGAGCAGATGGAAGTAGAGCCGGAGAGCGACGCGGGAGGCGCGTGGAGCCGCGTCGATGTTGACAATGAGAAACCGCCGGACCTCACCGCTGGTATCCACTTAACTATCATAAAACTACCTGTGGCTCCCATTCACTCAACCCTCTTTTTATTTATTTTCTTTACATACAAACCTTATCCTGATAATCACAAAGTACAGTCATAAATCGCGGAAAGTGAACTGTTGGTGGTGTCTCCCCAGGCGCTCGTGCTGGCCTGGAGGCCGAGCCGGCGCTGGGCGCGGGCGTGGCGGGCGCGCTGCAGCTGGCGCTCAGCAAGGGATACCTGGAGCGCTGCGGCGCCGGGCCCCAGACCAGGCCCGCCAACCACCTGCTCGCCGCGCACCACTACTCCATCGAGGACAAGACCTACAGGTGCACCCCGGCCCCCCAACACAACTGTCCAGTATATATACATACCTATGCTGTGCTATGGTTTCCTTCAAAAAGTTATCTTTTACAGTTAAACTAATGCCCTTTAAACATAGACTAGACCATACTCAGATTAAAGCTATTTTAAGAGGAATGGATTCCTCTTGAAATCAGTATCACAATGAGAGATGAGTACTTATAAACCATGGATTATATATATATGTTTTGTAATAAGGGGGATGGTATGACCACTGTTAAACCAATTCTGTTTTACGACGAACGAAACATCGTGAGGAAACATGTATATGATGCGATAGACTCGTCTATCACGGTGGTATTTAATAATGTTCGGTGAAAAGTGGTTGTTGCCGACGACACCTCTGGCTACCGCCGCGAGCGTATGTCGTGCGTCGTGTTGCAGCGAGGACGACAAGTACGGGCGCCGCGAGCGCGGAGGGCACTCGGGCCCGCTGCAGGAGTTCCGCGAGAAGGCGCACTTCAGGCCCAGCATCAAGCTGGACTACGTCGACGACGACGGCCGCCCGCTCTGCCCCAAGGAGGCCTTCCGCTACCTCTCGCACAAGTTCCACGGCAAGGGGCCCGGCAAGAACAAGCAGGAGAAGCGCATCAAGAAGGCCGTGCAGGAGGGGGTCAGTACACCCACCATGCTTGCATGTACCACACTTTACGACCTGTTAGGACACTTGGAGGCGCTTCTGACACTAACTTAAAAGCTCACGAGACGAGATTATACGCAGAACAGCTGTAACTCCAACGAGGGTACAGACTTTTCAAACTGACAAATTACTTTATTTTTTGACAGTTTTCGTCAGTAAATAAGACAATAATCTATGTTTATATAAAAATTAATCTCTATTTGCCTTGGTAGCTCCATCACGCGTGAACGGCTGGACCGATATGCCAGTGAAAATCCCGCTAAAATCAGCCCACGAATTTCAGTGATTACCCGGAACAAACAACAGACACAGAATTCTAAGTCAGTACCGTATATACTTTCATATGCATTTAGTGAAAACAGACAGTTCAGTTTTATTTATCTGTATAGAGTATAGATATAAAACTCTTTTCATGCTGTAACTTTTACTTAGTAGAATGCTACGAGAGTATACACTGTACCCACTGCAAAATTACATACCGAAATAGATCAATCATTTAGCTGTGAGTACTAAAGGGTCAGTGCAAGCAAACTTAATTTAGAACGGAAAATCGCTAGAAATTCCACTTGTAGGGTACTTGGAGTGTGAATGGTGTGATATCACATGAAAGCAATGTATGGTTGCAGTTGATGAAGAAGATGAGTTCGACGGACACCCCGCTGGGCACGCTGCAGATGCTGCAGGACAAGCAGCGCGAGACACACTCGCCCTACATCGTGCTCAGCGGCGCCAAGAGGGACCAGCCCAACTAACGCCACACGCTACTTCATTTATATACTAATGCAATAACCTTATTACAACACGAATCCAATACGTAACGACGTATTTTCTGTTCCGTAGTTACCGCGTCAAAAAGTCTTTGCAATGAGAGTCAATATTACATTATAAAATTAAACATTACCAATTGCTCATTATTGCATGAAACCAATGCGTGTAATAAACAAACGAATATTCACATTAATATCATCAGGAGAATCTATAATTCGTATCCGGCCTTATCAAAATAGTATTTACCTATAATACAATAAAGTAATTGTTTAGTTCGATTGCTTTAATTATGTAACGTACAATAATACTATATAAAAATAAATACTTTCAGGAAAAAAAGGCGGTTTTTGTGCTCATCGCCTTCGTTTAAAACCCAAGTTGGGTCTCCACTTCCCTATTTTGTTCCTAAGTGCACCTCAAAAATATATTTGCTGCTAAATGTTAATGCTCGTGCTTCACAAGCGTTGTGTTCCGATGAATAATGTGGAAGTTTTCTTAAAATCGCCGTCACAAATCATGGCGTCGACGTAAACGCAGATCTGTATGTGCTCACAATAGTGGCATCTTTAGACCGACAGACAGCGTTTCGATCCTATACAAATCTGCGTTTACGTCGACGCGGTGACTTGTGACACTCGCACTAGGCCCTCGGAGGTCCGGCATGTGATGTGTCGGTTCACTTGTCGTTGTTGGCGGGCGGCGCGCTGGGCGGCGCGCTGGGCGGCGCGCTGGGCGGCGCGCTGGGCGGCAGGGCGTCGAAGTGCGCCTTCTTGGTGTGCGCCGCCTTCAGCCGCGTGACGCGCACCAGCTCCGGCGTGCGCGGCCGGCGGACCGGCACTGACGCCGCCATGCGCAGGTGCGCGTACAGAGGGATCTGCGCACACACACGACACCCATATATCACCACTGCTACACTCGTTTAATAGACAGCTACTAGGCATCCAAGATTCGCAATCAAACTTGTTATACAATCTATTACTATGTTCAACCACATACCGAGTTCCAAACGTTCATCCACGAGTTCACGTACGCTCCGATATAGTATAACTTATAGCGTGTGAGTACTCGGTGCATAATGATATCAAGCGTACTTAGATCGAGCCGCTTGCAAGGAACTACGTCGCTAGAATATATACTCTACGCGCACTTTAAGAGATTCGGACATGCACTGCTTTAGACGGTCGAAAGTACTTTATCAAAGGCAGCTTCAACAGGCTGTTAAAGTTGACTGCTCGAGCAGGCCGTATGTGTTGATGGCTAGCTAATGTGCTAGCGGCCTTACTCCCGTAGGAGAGGTGACAATAGTAGTGCGGTATATGCGCGGTCACCGTGGGCAGCGAGTCGTCGAGCGCGACGGCGTCCTGCCGGTGCGGGCGGCGCGGCAGGTCGAAGTAGTGCCCCAGCAGCGGCTGGTGGGGCTCTGCGCCGAAGGTCTTGGTGCGCAGCTCCAGCTCCGTGATGTCGCGCAGCCGGTCCACCTCCACCTGCCCCGGCACGTAGCGGGACACGCTCCCGCCGCGCCACACCTTGTATTCAATAGTTTTTAATCACACTTGGAGGCCCTCTTTAAACGTCATTATTAAAGCTAACTTAGATCCCGCTACATTATCATACTTAGGGATGTTGCGAATATTCGCATCCGCATCCGCAGATGCGGAACATCTGCATCGATTTAGACATCCGCATCCGCATAAATCAATGCGGAGCTGATGCGGATGCGGATGTGTAGCAAGTCGCGACAAGAAAGAAAGGGAAATAAGAGAGAGTAAGCACCTTGAAAGTGGTGAAGCTGGCGACCTTCTTGACGTCTGGCGGGAAGCGCGTGACGTTGAGCGTCCACGGCACGAAGCTGCCCAGCGTCTGCAGGTACTCGCCCGACACCCGCCACACGCGCACGCTGTAGTCCGAGCTGCCCCTGAACACACCACAAGGACCACTAGCACACAACTACGTCTCCCGCTCGGTAGCTGGAGCTGCCCGACGGGGACTGCACTTCCACCTTACAAAGGATACCACACAAGTAACTATATTTTGCGTAATGTTGTTTTAAGATTGCCAATGCTCTATGGGAGAGAGGAATGGTGGTGCTGCGCTAGCAATAGTTGTCATCATGTTAGAACTGGGATTTCTTTGTTTGTAAGGTAGGCGTGAGTGACATTTACAAGCATCTGTAGCCAGTAGCCGCTTACCACCAGTCGGGCTGCACGCTAGTTCGTCAACTCAACTCAACACAAAACTATCTTTACTCGATTAGACTTTTTACAAAGTCTTATTTTTTAATCGTCAGAATGACATATTTATACTGGATTATACATGCTACCGCCAGGTTCGGAAGGTTGCTTTTACTGAGAAGAAACTCGGTAATTACTCTTCAAAAAATATTATACAATTTTAAAAATACAAAATAAATCACTTAAGATGATGAGAATTTACATTCTGTGTGCATTGGAACTGTCACCATGGGCTTTAAAAATTAACATAAAGTAAAAGTGTAGTAGTTCTACTTATATCTAAATGTGTAGCTTGAGATAAACAGTCCCCACAAGTAGTCGGCTTAGTAGTATAAAAAAAACCATTACTGTAATTGAACATGACTGTCACGAAAGGTCCAGTAAATGCTGGGCAGCATCAGCAGCGGCTGAATGTAAATGAAGTGTTAGAGACATTACGTGAGCAGCAGCTTGAGCTCGTCGATGTAGGCCATGCACGAGATGCAGCGGAGGTGCGCCCGGTAGCTGTTGAGCAGCAGCGGCAGCGGCTGAATGTTAATGAAGTGTTAGAGACATTACGTGAGCAGCAGCTTGAGCTCGTCGATGTAGGCCATGCACGAGATGCAGCGGAGGTGCGCCCGGTAGCTGTTGAGCAGCAGCGGCAGCGGCTGAATGTTAATGAAGTGTTAGAGACATTACGTGAGCAGCAGCTTGAGCTCGTCGATGTAGGCCATGCACGAGATGCAGCGGAGGTGCGCCCGGTAGCTGTTGAGCAGCAGCGGCAGCGGCTGAATGTTAATGAAGTGTTAGAGACATTACGTGAGCAGCAGCTTGAGCTCGTCGATGTAGGCCATGCACGAGATGCAGCGGAGGTGCGCCCGGTAGCTGTTGAGCAGCAGCGGCAGCGGCTGAATGTTAATGAAGTGTTAGAGACATTACGTGAGCAGCAGCTTGAGCTCGTCGATGTAGGCCATGCACGAGATGCAGCGGAGGTGCGCCCGGTAGCTGTTGAGCAGCAGCGGCAGCGGCTGGTCCCTCACGCTGCGCTTCGCTCGGCCCTCGATACGATCTCGTAACAGGAACGGGAACTCCAGTCGGATCTTGGCCATGTTTATGTGCACCTACTCACCGATAACAAATCAAATTCCATACCTAAAGTGAAAACAAAGCGGACTAATATGTCCGAGATGTTTCTGCATATTGAAAATGTTTGATGGGTACCTGTTCAGTGGTGAGGTAGTTGGTCATCAGCCAGACCTTGACGTATCCGACGGTGGTGCCCGAGAAGAGGTATGCGTTGTCGACGTCGGTGGCGAAGGCGCTGATGTAGTCGCCGGCCGTGTGGATGGCCTGGAAGGCACCCTGGAAGCCTCCCGCCGGGTGGTCCGACCAGCACTGCACCTGACCGTTCTCCAGGGACAGCATCAAGGCCGCTGACAACACATATTATATATAGTGTCCCAAAAATAGTAATATAATTGCCCATAAGCACTAGAGGTGTAGGTATTTGTTCAGAATGATACCCTGTAAATGTAAGGTAGTATCAGGTGGTGTGGGCGTACCGACGTTCATGTGGAAGGGGCGCGTCTGGAGGAAGATCATGGCGTGCACGGCCAGCTGGCGCATGTGCTGCGAGCGCTGCGGCACGCTCACCGACGACACGCGCCGCGCGCGCGCCTTCTGCATCGCCGCGCTCGACTCGATCATCGACTCGCGAGCCGCGCCCATGCTGTGCACACACTACAACACTCATCGCCGCGCTCGACTCGATCATCGACTCGCGAGCCGCGCCCATGCTGTGCACACACTACAACACTCATCGCCGCGCTCGACTCGATCATCGACTCGCGAGCCGCGCCCATGCTGTGCACACACTACAACACTCATCGCCGCGCTCGACTCGATCATCGACTCGCGAGCCGCGCCCATGCTGTGCACACACTACAACACTCATCGCCGCGCTCGACTCGATCATCGACTCGCGAGCCGCGCCCATGCTGTGCACACACTACAACACTCATCGCCGCGCTCGACTCGATCATCGACTCGCGAGCCGCGCCCATGCTGTGCACACACTACAACACTCATCGCCGCGCTCGACTCGATCATCGACTCGCGAGCCGCGCCCATGCTGTGCACACACTACAACACTCATCGCCGCGCTCGACTCGAACATCGACTCGCGAGCCGCGCCCATGCTGTGCACACACTACAACACTCATCGCCGCGCTCGACTCGATCATCGACTCGCGAGCCGCGCCCATGCTGTGCACACACTACAACACTCATCGCCGCGCTCGACTCGATCATCGACTCGCGAGCCGCGCCCATGCTGTGCACACACTACAACACTCATCGCCGCGCTCGACTCGATCATCGACTCGCGAGCCGCGCCCATGCTGTGCACACACTACAACACTCATCGCCGCGCTCGACTCGATCATCGACTCGCGAGCCGCGCCCATGCTGTGCACACACTACAACACTCATCGCCGCGCTCGACTCGATCATCGACTCGCGAGCCGCGCCCATGCTGTGCACACACTACAACACTCATCGCCGCGCTCGACTCGATCATCGACTCGCGAGCCGCGCCCATGCTGTGCACACACTACAACACTCATCGCCGCGCTCGACTCGACATACATACATATGCTCACGACTGTATTCCCCAAAGGGGTAGGCAGAGGTGTTGTAATCACAACACCCACTTTTCACCAACGTGGCAGATGGTGAGTCCATCGCCGTCTCAGACACTTTACATACGTCATTGAATTACTTCTCAGAAATATGCAGGTTTCCTCACTATGTTTTCCTTTACCGTGAAGTACATACATATGCTCACGCCTGTATTCCCCGAAGGGGTAGGCAGAGGCGTTGTTATCACAACACCCACTTTTCACCGAATTTGATTAAGTGCCAACGTGACAGATGGTGAGTCTATCGCCGTCTCAGGCACTATACATAGGTCTTTGAATTACTTCTCAGAAATATGCAGGTTTCCTCACGATGTTTTCCTTCACCGTAAAGCGCGTGGTGTGAAATCACTGTACATAAGTTTTTTAGAAAAACTCATTGGTTCAGGTCCCGCTGGGAATTGAACTTGCGTCGTGCTCAAACCTCAAGGCCACTACGGCTCTCAAATAAAGCCCAATAAGCGATAATAAGTTTGATATAATAACTAGTGTGGACGAGACAGACCTGGGTCGACGTATGGAGGAGCTATGGCGGCCTGCGCCGCTGGCGCTGGTCGGCGACTGTGAGCCCTTGGCCGCGTCGCGCTTGCTGTAGTGCATCTTGATACGAAGCATCGGCTCCGTGCATGAGAACCGCCTGACACACAACTCATCGAACATGAGATATGGAGCAGTAAATACTTATCCGATCAACGATTCATGTAACTACAAAACAAATTGCGAAAAGTAAGCGCGCATACCCATACCAAATATAATGCGTAGTGCGTATTGTGTAGACTAATTACCTATATGGTTGTCCAGTCTCGAGCTTCCACATGAGCAGCTCGGAGTTGTAGGTGGCGGTGACGAGGGAGAGCGGCGGACGGGCGGCAGCGGCCAGCACGTCGTCGGTGTGGCGAGTCTCCCAGCTCTTGCCGGTGGTGGCCGTGCCTGAGTCCTCGAACTCTGTCACGTGGCGGTTCCACCCCACCGCCAGGATCCTTGCCAAACATTAAACCTAAAGTGACACCAACAAAATACACCCGCACTTATGCCTTTTAATGTCATTCTACATCATCTAATACTGAATACCTACTTATATTAGTCCCTATATTTTACCGATTACTACTTACATTCCGCTGGGACCTAAATAAGATAGATAGTTCTACTAGATATTCATGTCATACCGGCCTTCGACCCAAAAGCAGTTGGTGACTTCAGCCATGTGTTCGATGGTCATGTTCCGCAGGCACAAGCCCGTGTTAAAGTTCCATACCTAGGGATACACTGATTAGCTACAAATGAAGGCACATCTAACAAATTAATCATATTCAAATTAATCATATTATTACTATTGTGTGATGATCTAACCTTCAAGGTGCCATTCCGCGCGCCCGTGAGCAAGAGCTGGTAGCCAGGGTCGAAGCAGGCAGCGGTGATCTCCACAGGGATCAGCTCGCCGTGCAGCAGACGAGTGTGTGCGTCGCGGACCATTGCGTTGCGTTTGCCTGAACATAAACTTTACTTGTCTAATGCGCGATCATTTTGACCGTTTTTCCGACCCTACCCTTGATAGCTATGTAAATTTTAAGAAAGTTATTACAATTAGTCTGTGGTGCGATCATGCTAGAAGGAGAGACCAGGGAAAGCGTTGCATACCGGTGACGGGATCCCAGTTGATGATGATGCTGTCCATGCCGCAGGTGACGACCACCTTGAAGAGCGGGTTGTAGAGGATGTTGGCGACGGCGCGCGAGTGGGTGAAGCCGTCCGTGTGCTGCGGGTTGAGCTGCTCGTCCAGCACCAGCACGGCCAGCCGCACGCCCGCCAGGATGTACTCGCGGCTGGCGCGGTGGTACACGGCCGAGATCGGCGTGCGCTCACCCACTTGCGCCGGGATGTCGATGTACGTCTGCACCACAAAACACCCTCGCATCATTTAACTATTGCACTTTTCATAAACCCAAGAGTCGAGCCAACTAACGAATAGATTTCAAGGTTAACAATGAGGTACCAAACGTAATTAAGTAGGTACCTGCACGCAAATTTGCCCCTGCACGTCCCAGACCTTGATGACACGGTCCCGCGAGAGCGAGTAAACGGTCTGGCCGCTGTTCTGCAGCACGATGGAGGTGATGCCGGCGTGGTGTCCGAGGAGCACGACGCTGGGCTTGGCGGGCACGAAGGGGTTCCACACGCGCACCACGCAGTCCGGTCCGCCCGTCACCAACACGTGCGCCTCCTCATCGAACGCGAAGCACTGGATGCCCTGACGCACCACACAACTTCCTTATCTGGTATTCGGCTATCATTGATACGTATACTAAATACCACCCTAGTTTAGATAAGTTATAATACCTTTCATTCTTATAAGAGTGACAACGAGACACGTGGATTGCTTACCGCACTCTATGGGCCGCTTATAACTTGCATTAACAACTCATTTGAATAGTGATGAACCTTTTCGACGGAGAACATGTTGCGTGTCTTGGAGCCGGCGACGTCGGTCATGAGCAGCGAGTCGGGACACGTGGCGCACGACACCACGCAGTGCAGCGACGCGTAGAACGACACCTGCCGCACCCACTCCGCGTGCACGCGCGCCAGCTCCACCAGCCGCAGCTCCGGCACCAGCTGCGGCTGCACAACACCGCCTCATGTACCACTGACTACACAGCACCACGCGCTACAAGGGTGCGAGTACCCTCTTCTGCAGGTCTATGTGCCTCAGCTGTATGAGGGCGCGGCCGGCCTCGTTGCGGAAGGGCCCGCGCTTCACGGGCGAGAACAGCAGCACGCGCACGTTGCCGCCCACGTCGCCGCAGATCAGGATGCACTTCTCATTTTCGTCCTTGTGGAAATGGTAGTACATCGTGCAGATCTAAACAAACACGCATATTAGCTAAGCACGAGCTGCCCTACTAAGCAGACTTCAAATTTTCCTTATTTTGTGATCCACAAGGGACAAATCACTACGTAATGTGTGAGTGACCATGTACTCCCAGCTGGTGATGACGATCTTGAGCGTGAATGTCTTGGCGGTGCAGTCGTAGAAGCGCAGGTCGCGCTCCGTGGAGCTGGTCACGATGATGTTCACGTCGGGCATGCACACCATGTCCGTCACCCACGTCGTGCGCACCTTCAGGTGGGCTACCACGCACACACACACACATTATTTATTAAACAAGAAGATATTGTGACTGAATATACTCTTATTTAATTACATCTATAAAAATGGTGCCTAAAAATGAGCTCTAGAGATCTTAGGATGTTTCAACCCATTTTTTAACTCTTAGCTAGCAATCAAGCAAGCATCTTGATAATATTATATTCTGGTCGAATTATTGGCTGAACTCCAGTGCTACCTAGTTATAATATAATAAATTATGCGCATGTATCTCGCGCTACGAGGTATCATAATATTCCTCCTTATGTTAGTCAGCAAATAGATGACACTAACGACTGGAGGAGTAGGCGGTGCGCAAGAGTGCCAGGTCGAGCGACCACCAGTTGAGCATGCCGTCGCGGCTCGCTGTTATGTACGAGCCCTGCATCGGGTCCGTCCGACGGTCCTGCACACATTCACATTACGAAAGTTTGCTCCGATAGCTAAATTAAACTTATCTTTAGCTATCGGATTCACTGGCTGTTCCATTCCATCCTAATGTTGGACCTGCTGTTGAATACAATTATTGGGTTATTTTAATTTATAATATTCTGGTATTGTTGGAAGTATGCAACCACTGCAAAGAAAATCTCTTCCAATTTAACGGGCGGTTGTGTGCCCATTTTAAGGTAGGTTGTAGGTAACCTTGCTCGTTTCATTTCTTGAAAGTGGCTCATCTTAATTGTTATGTCTTGCGGACAAAAGGCTATGAACTACGGAACATATATTAAATTAGTGAAAAATCTTTACGAAAAATAAAGGTCGGGTAAGGTAAAATGACTTTGTATGCTGTGTAGATATGCACACCTTAGCAACATCAGGACAGAAGCATATCCTGGAGATGGGGTGCCTGTGCTGCGAGCGCAGGATGGTGGGCAGCCCCATGATGGGCAACTGCAGCGCCTCCCGCTGGTTCTCGGCGTCGTTCGCGAAGTACCCCAGCAACAGGTGCGACACCAACTCGTCCCAGTCTATCTCGCCGTCGCGGTTCGTGTTTATCTATAACACAATAATATATAACTATACTATACTAGTCATACGTCTTACACTTACAAATAAACCTACTGAGCAAACAAGCTCACATTTCACCGGCATCGAACACTAGGCTTGTGTTCTACATCAGAGTGCTATCGCCTAGTGCGAGTTTTTCATTGCCGCCGTCACAAGGCAAACTCGCATGCACTCAGTGTCTACTGAACTCGTCTCGCGGCGTGACTCGGAATCAAAGCTAAGCTACATTTCCTTAATTTTACCTTCAAAAACAGTATCTTAAAGTCTTCGTCGTCATATTCTACGTTGAGTAGATTCTTGAGCAGGGCTCTGAACTCATTGGGTAATATCTTGTTCCTGTACGCTGCTTGAAACGCCTCCTTGATCTTCACCATGTCTGCAATGGAGCACCGCTCGTGTAATGGCGTGTTCCGCCACCGCATCTTGGTCTGCAGTCCCGCAGTACTACCCTCTGATTTCGATGATAAAGTCATCAGTGACCTTATTTCACTATCGTTCGCCATGTTCACAAAATGTGCTCTAAACTAAAATCTAAATGCAATATTAATTATCACGAAATCAAATTAAAATATAAAATTGAGATTTGTCTCAAGTTAAGTCTATTTTTTATTGAAGTTTGAAACACGCGCCATTGCAAATTGGGATGGAATAATAGAAACAACGAATAAGAGAGAGCATAAAGTATTGCATCATAGATATTATTTTCTTTCTTTCTTTTATTTATTTAATGGCGATGAGCTTGAGTACAGCTATTCCGCTAATGTCAAGTGATTGATTTTTTTCATATTCTTTTGTTTTTTTTATTATAATTACTATTATTTACTAGGTACTAAAAACTAGTACAAGTAGAAAACTTGGCCCAAATCGGTGTCTCTCAGGATCGTGCCAAGAAGGCTGGCAGCATTGCCACGTTGAATAGCAATGCTGATTCTCTGAACGAGAAAAGCCCCAGCCCGCTTGTCATGAGAAGCTTCTACCACACGACGTGCAACCAAAAGTTGATGAGCTAAGGCCCCGCTTCAACCGCATTTTTATCATTAATTTTGCTCTATGGAAGACCTGATTACAAAATGTCATTTTTGACATATGCACGACAGTCGATATACACACAAGTGTTTCTTTCCATCACGTTCTATCACTATCAGTACAGTTATTGTAAATAACCTAACATTATCTAAACATTAGATAATTCTAAAATTGTATTTAGCATAATGTTGTTAACACTCAGACTTCTATCAAATCGACATCCGTCCTTTGTAGCTCGCACAGTATTTGTGAAGAACAAAAATGTGGACGATGCCTGCAGACTAGTAAATAGGATACTTGGTAAAGAAGGGATTTTGGAGCAATACAGACTAACAAGATACTATGAAAAACCTTTTCAAGTATGTATTGCAAACTTGTATTTAATGTTATTTTAGTGTAGTTCTTAATCTTTGGCTCCTTGCATATACAAATATATAAATCTAAATGGCAGTCCGGACTTTTGATGAGTAGGAAATCTTTGCAGACTGCACATAATTTTGGTAGACGTCCAGACCACTCCAAGTCTAAACTTAGTCAGCCAGTCAATTTATATGTTATCCATAAATATGTAAATATTACTTATCATAATATGAGTAAAGTTATTAATAAAATAACTTTACTCATTTATTTAGTTGGTGGCTTCCAATCTATAAAGGGCTATGTCTAACAACATTAACTTTGTTCCCTCAGACTCGCAGGCGAATAAACCATGAGAAATGTAAGGCTATCTATAATGAGGACATGGAGAGAAAGATACAGTTTGTGCTGAGGAAGAACAGGCACGAGCCATTCCCTGGGTGCCACTAGTCATAATATGAAGCACTTCACACTTATAAAATATACTTATTTCCTAGTTTTATTAAATTAATATAGAAAATAAAGTAAAATTAGTATCAAAATCATTTCAATTTTATTTTTTATTTTTGTTTTCTTACAAATGCATTCATGAAGTGACCACAAATAATCTTATAATACCTAATTTATACAGCAAGTAAAAATGAGTGGAAATAAACACCACATGCAAACTGTTTTGAGATCATTTCATTCACTTTACATAAAAAAAGTATATTGTACCAGCAATTGAACAAGTCACAGTTAGGAATACATGTAGTCTAGTTTCGAAGTCGGAGAGAGGCGGGGCGTGGTGTCAAGACACCTCTGTGCAGTCGTCGCTGCGTCGCACGTAATAGTGGTACCGGTAACAACGGTGGCATGTCTTGATGCCGCACCGGTAACTCAGTCCGCCTGCTGGCTTGCCTTTGCAGTATTTTAAGCCACAAGGGTACCAGTTAACACACACCTGTAACATGATAGATTATGTCAGTCCATGAACACTGTTTACTTCAACATCCACAGAAAAATTAAATTAAGGAATGCAATACAATTATTAAATATAACTGACCTCTAAGTGGCATATGCACTCAGTGGCATCGCCAGTGCTAATGAGACACGGCCCCACCGCGGGCTTGCCGTCCGTCGCATCTGAAGACAACGCGTGCGCCGGGAATGGCGTCACCGCAGATGTGTATGATGACTGCTCTAAACCTGAACACAATGAGGCTGCTATTTCAAAGGCCAAAATTTCAAGACAAAAGGTTGCAACAGATAGCCCATATGTGCAGTTGTCTAGAGTGTTAAATTCAGTATCAGTACCAGGTCTTGGCGCCCACCGCGCGAGGTCAGCGGCGCGCAGGTAGACGCGGTCGCGGGCGGGCGCGCAGTGGCGGGCGGCGGCGGCCGACAGCAGGCGAGTGGCGCGCGACGCCCACGCCGTCGCCGTGCTCTGACGCCAGCCTTTGTCCTCCTCCGCCACACGCACTGTCCCTGGGTTTTTCTACAACACAAAACACCACTTTAATAAGGCCTTGTGCTATTGACAGTCTACAATTTGCTTGTTTCACAGTTTATTAAAACACTCTATGTTAACAATTTCCCTATCACCCAGCTGATAAATCTCTCATATAAATGATGAAAAGTTTCAATTACTGACCTGTCTCAACTTGGCCATAGCATCGGGTGCTATGAAGTCAGCCTGGGCGGCGTGAGTAAGGAAGCATAGTGTCTGTGGCTTGGTCTGGCCCAGCTCCTCCTCCTCAGGTATTATTACTTTTACAGCTTCTACTTCCTGCAATATTAAAGTTAATTTTTTTCTATAATAGCAGTCTAGCATACAGTTTATTGATACAAGTAGTTTATTAACACATCCCACTACAAGCATTACATTGTAGGAAAACATGGTGAGGATGCCCATGTTTGAGTCATTAAATTATCACAACTGAAAGGTTGGTTCTCCACCTACCCCTTCTGGGTTTTTAATGGGGAGCCACATTGAAAAGGTTCTGTATTTAGTGTGGCTTATAATTTGAAATGATTATTTAGTAATGAAAATTGTTATGATCTCACATTAGTAAAGTCAACAAGCTGTGACACATACACCCCATCTAGGCGCATGAACTCCAGTAACACCGTGTCTTCAGACACATTTGCCGTTATGGTTTCTTGCATAACATCACCACCCTGCAAACAATACACACATTTATATTAAGACTTTTAGACAAAATCAGAGACTGTGTCACCTATCAGTTTTACTGCCAAGCTCAACAATTGTATTCTTTCTACCATCATGATCTGTTACACATACATAAGAGTAATGTGGAAAGAATGTAATAACTAAATAAAGTGTAAATGGACTATTGAGGGAGATAAAAGTTTGTTTGCAACATAAAACAAACATTATAGTATGTTTCAAAATGAGGTAGCTAAGAAGTAGCAATTAATTTACAATTTTAAACATTAATTCTCAATTTTTAAAATGAATACTAACACTTTGGAATAAAATGCTGAAAGCCACATTAAACATGCACTGCATAGCGACTTGCTACCGTAAAAGTTTCCGAACACCACATGTTTTCTAAATTGTAACATGACATTAGTTAATATTTGTAATATTGTCAGTCAGTTATAGGTAGCCAGTAAAATAACTGTAATGTTTAAATATTAATGAACGTTAAGAAATCATGTACTTACTTAATACCATTGACATGTTTAAATCACCACGCCTAACGGAACGGCAAATGCGTAATAAACTTATCTTTCTCTGTAAGTGAATTGTAAATTCTTAAGAGAAATAAAGTTCTATAACCACATTTTGACCTTTTCGGCTTTTCTGTTATTTCGGGCATTATAAAATACACTGAGAAGCGAAAGTGAAAACTTATTAATTATAGGTATAAGATTTACCTGGTTTTTAACATTTATAAGAAGTTGCAGGTGTATCGGTGGTATAACCATATAAAGTAAAATTATTTTATGTACATAAAATACCATTTTTACAGTTCTTTCACGAACATACACACAAGAGAATAATTAAGTATTGACTATCGATTGAATATACAAATTAAATTATTTATTTATGAATCTTCTACGACCAACTTTTTATTTTGATTTGACAGTTTAGTTTCAGTTTGACTTTGACATTATATTCTTTGAAGTAATTGAAGTACTATATTGTCAACTTTCTACAGTGATAAAACTTCAACGACTAAAGAAAACTTTATGACCACAGATTGTGTATTTCATCCAAAGACATACAAAATTAACTAAGAATTAATTAACTAAGCCATCTACTAGAAGCACGCTGGAGCTAGACGGGCCAGAGTTTAGCTTTGCGCATAAATAATTCTACCTCTCGCTTCCATGTACATATCCTCACATCCAAATTCTCCTGTATCATCTGACGGGGTAGAAACGGGAATGCACCCACATTTCACAACATATAGTCACTAACCGGGCACTAATCCAGACTGCAGATTTTTTTTTTAATAAAAATATTCTAATGGAAAACCCAATAACAATTTTCTCGATCCAGAGGAGGTTGTGTGTGTTCCGCATTTAACAATTATTTATTTTAATTAATGATTAATTTTGTATCTCTGTGATTGAGCTGCTGATATTTTTTATAGTTTGGCTTATGTGAATTTGTTGATTATCTTTAACGTATTTAATTACCACCTTAGTACATTTATAAACAAATGCGTACCCATACAATTGCAAACTATTTTGTTGTACGGACGGACGGATAAATATATTTTTGAGGTCATTACCTACCTATTTTGTGCCTAACTACGTATTTATTTACTTACATTACAACACGATTTTGCCCGATGTGCAGCCGAATGAGACACGAACACGAACGTCATCCGAAACGAACAACGAACGGAAAGAAGGAAGGGCGATGTTGAACAAGGTAGCGAAGAAAGACAGCTGTCGTTTCATTTTCAGCTGATTTTTGTGTACGCATCGAGGACGCCGTGATTTCGAGCTATCGACGAAGTGATTAGCTAGTTTTTCTCGCCTGTCCTTTATATTACGGACATAGCCAACGGATTAGGAGCAGATAGTGATAAACAAAGAAGGCCAGTTGAACGGTGTCGAACAAAGGGAGATGGTCCATTGAGCGCGGGTGGTGCGTAGCGGGCGGCCGTGACGTCACTCGGTCGCTGCGACGACGAGGCCGATGCGGCGGACGCGCTCGTGATCTCGGCGCTCCGGGGAGCGCGGCGACGCGGAGCGGAGCGGGCCAGCCTGGCCTCCACTGACTCGGGGGACGAGGGCGCTGGGCACCGGCCGCCGCGCAAGCGGACCCGCAGGCTGTCGCCGCCCGCCCAGCCCGCAGACATGCACCAGCCGTGCGCCAACGGGGCGCAGTCGCACCACGTCAACGGCGACGCGCCGCGCAACGGCGACCTGCAGCCCGGGCCCGCCATGTGCCAGACTGACCAGGAGATCGTGCGCCTCATCGGCCAGCACCTCATGTCTGTTGGACTTGAGTGAGTAGCCTACTGCCAGCGCCACCTGACACTAACTTGCTATTGTTCACATTTTGGTTCCGATGCCACCTTTGACTCAAGTCTCACAACTCTCTTAGCAGTCTGTCTGTGTTGACACATCACAAGATTACAACCATTTTTATTTGTATAAGATTTTGCACACAATAATCTTATTTTATATATATTCTTATAAGCAGAAACAATCAGCTGTTCTTTGTTGTTGTATCCTTGTGGGTACTATCATGAATTCCGATACTAACTTTTGATGCATGGGAGGTATCTAATAATAAGCTTGTTACTTGTTTATTCTGCACCCATTGCAAATGCTTTGTCACCTGTGTCATCAGGTAAATAGTTGGAGTGCCTTTGTATTATTTATGAAGATATTTCAACATTGACTGATTGCACAAAGAGGTGAACAAAGAGATCAGTTGCCATGTGTGTGCCATGCTTTTGATAATTTGACTATTACAATAATGATAACTATTTAGGTGCATGCTTCCACTTCTGTATGTGAGCTGTTGACACTATCAACAGGAAGTGTGTTTGTGTGTGTTAACACTTTTACATTTACATACTACAAGTCAATTACTATAAACATGTTTGGTTTCAACTACATCGTAGGTTCTAATATTCTATTGCTGCCAGGCCATATCTTTTCTTTGTTTTAATTTCTTAAGCATGACAATTTGAAGTCAATAAATTAAATTCAAAATCAAAATCAAAATCAAAATATCTTTATTTGATTAGACTTCTTACAAAGTACTTTCAAATTGTCAGAAGGACACAAAATACATTATACATGATTATAAATGTTACCTCCGGGTTCGGAAGGTAGCTTTTGTTGAGAAGAACCCGGCAAGAAACTCAACAATTACTCTTTTAAAAAAATATATATTATACAATGTTTTTGGTTACAGTATTTATATCTCATGAATATAAGCCCATGGATTGCAATAATAGTATTCTTATTATACATAGACCTATGTCATGGTGTGATTTCTATTATGTCCATTGCACCTAATACAAATAGAAAACACATGCAATATGTAGCCTCCATATAAGATAATGTAAAGTGCACACTTATATAGTTAGCATGCAACCTTATAAGTAAGCATACAAGTGATACCAAATTTTCACTGAGTATTGTTAGTTGATAGAGCCTTATTAAATAGTAGTCATATTTAAGAAAATATCAGCGCACAACAAAACAAAACCAAAAATGAATTAATGCTGGCTACCCTGAGAGGTATAACTTAGCCCTAGGATAAGGTACCCCTAGCTAGCCAGCCTGTGCAAATATCTTTATTAATTGTAGTATACATCAAACTTAGTACATTAGAAAACTTTGCAGAAAATATTCATGTTAAGTACCTACGTAGGTCATTCAAATCAAATCAAATCAAAAAGTTTTATTCAATATAAGGGACACTTGGAACACTTATTGAACGTCATTTTTATTACGTTAACTTAAGTTAATTTACTTTTTTTTTACGAACAGAACTGTTATATAATTATTATGTACCTGCTCGTTAACTGAGGTGTTCATGTCATGTCAATACAAATTGTGTTTGTGGTATTCATATGAATATATTATACAGGTAATGTTGTTAAATGTATCAAGTTGTGACTGATGTTATAAAAGTAAGCATCACCTATCCAATGGGCAGTAATATCAAGGTATTGTTGTATTGTGCAAACATGCACATATCTCATGGAGTAGTTTTATCAATGACAAGTATCTGATGTATCTGTCACAGAGCCAGTGGATCGTCATTTATTGACATACTGGATGCTAATATGACTGTACTTGATTAACTACTCTTTAAAAATTAGGTAAGCAGGCACATCAAGCTATATAAGGCTGACTTAGTTTAAAACAATATCATGGGACATCATTTGACTATGATAGTCCTGTCTTCTGTCGTAAGAGGTGACGTGTCACAAGACATTCGGGATCTTGAGTGGGCAGAATGAGGGCTTCTACTACCCGGGTAGATGGCAGCAAATACATCGACAGGGTTCCAGGGCTGACGTCACTGCTCTCAAATTAGATGGTTCATTCTCTAGGTCTCGGGCCCGTTCTCCCCCTAACTAATCTGGCCTAAAGGTGCAAAAAAGACCCTAATAATGTACGTGATAAGGGCGACAATGGTGACTGCTGTCAAAATCACTATCACCGAGTCATAGTTTTAATTATAGGCATTATTAATTAATGATTTGTATAATACGCTTCTATATAATAGACTAGGAGAACTTCTTCTTTTGATATCTAGCTAACCAGTAAAAAAAGGTTAACATGGAATAGGCCGTGGAGAATTGTAGATACTGATAATTGTACCACACACGGTCACGTGTTGGTAGGCATAGTAAGCACGCCGCGAGACAATGCGATAAAACTATCGGGTGATTGTCTTACGTTAATTGCTCTCATAACATGTTAGTAGTCCACTCGTAATTTGTTGTTTCGTATCGCGTATCATCGAGACGAGCTAAACCTGTGCTTGCCCTCCAGCTTTATATCAAGATTTATTTATTGCCCCAAACGTGTAGTGACTGACAATCAAGTGGTCCTATGAGGGTTCCCTTTAAAATTAAAAAGCATTTGGCAGCATTAAAAGCCTCCCAACTTTTATTACGAGTTACGTTCCGCAACATGTAATATCGCAACTAAAGTGGTTAGTAATATTATAACGCTCAAGGATGTGAGGACGTGTCGCAGCCATACCTATATATTAGTATTGCGGCGCGCCGGCCGCTGCCGGTTGCAACACTGTGTCCACTATACGTAATGTGATTTGTCCGTGAGACACATATTTAATTTAGTTTACTTAGCAAATAGCACTGGCGATGAAACTTGACAATTATTGTGACCGAGTAGCTCGCACATAGCGTAAACAACAATTCAAAGATTTATGTGAGATCGATTTCCAATATTAAGCATCGTACCTCATGATCGTTCAGATGGCTTACACAGGGTTTACATGCCCTTACTTGCCTGTGGTCACGGGGTCTCAAATTACCTGTCGATTCAGAGAGGCATACCTAAGCCTCTAGAGAGGCATAACTATATTTTTATACGCACTTACTAATGAGGTAGTATAACCGCATACTTACCGTCTGCATATTACTTACTATACTAGTTGGTAAGCGACGAGCGCTTATAACACTAGAGTGGGCCATCATGTACACAATTCGAGTCTCCTGCTAGCCCAGTAATTATTTTCTAAAGGACCTTTGAATAACTTATCTATGCTTACTTCTGCGGGATGGTGCTATAATGTATATATAATACGTGTTGAAGTGATCAGTTGTATAACTGGTGCGGTGTTTGTGACGTCAGGCGCAGCGCGGCGCTGCTGATGGAGGAGTCGGGGCTGCACCTGGAGCACCCGGCGGCGGCCACGTTCCGGCAGCACGTGCTGGCCGGCGACTGGCCCAAGGCCGACCACGACCTGCGCGCGCTGCACGACTTGCTGCACGACTCGCCACACCTCGACCCCCACCATCTCGCCGTCAGTTACACCACTACTCCCTATTTACTTCTTTATTTTTTCTTTTTTGTCACTCACTTTAGCACATGACCACGTATAGATATAATGTAAGATTAGTACAAGCAGTCTGGAATCAAGGAACAAATAGTTCGAAATAACACACTCACGTAGACTAAGGGACATCTAAGGGATAATAAGCGGCCCTGGCGTAATTCCAGTAAGGGTTTGTACAGACATTTTACTTTGCCTGTAAATTTTAAAAACTTGAAGAGTGGACAACCTTCACGCTCAAAGGAGCCAACGTACTCATTAAAAAAAATGTATAGATTCCATATCGCTTGGTAAGCTTATTTATACTGTGACATGATATTGGATTGTTTGATTTAAGGTATAAATCAAACAATCCAATATCAAACAATCTTTATTAATACCTATACATACATTGTATTGTTCTACTTTAGTTGCGTAATATTTAATATGTAAACAAATTATAAGATAGCAAAATACGTAATATTTTGCTATCTTATAATTTGGGTTACCCCGCCCTCTCCACTGCCACTGAACCCAGGTGTACTCCTATGAATAGAACGAAGCGACGGAAATAATACGACACAATTTGAGTATTTTAGTACTTACACTGTGAGTGAACCAAGCGTCGATATAAACAAGTTTATTGCACGAGTGACGTGTTCATGAAACAACGTGGGATAATATAATATCCATGAAAATAGACAAGGCAAAATAAATAATGATAGCGTGATACCAAATATTACATTCACTTTAGCTACGAGGCATTGGTTACCTAAATATCGGGTCGCATTTATGACATGGGTAAAGGGTAAGCTCCTATGTTATATATGATAACAATGCGAATCGACGTGATCTATTCCTCTGATAAATATCTCATTAACATTGCGGCGGGCTCGTAGACTTGTTGGACTTTTGCGCTCATTAGTTTCGTGATAGTCGGTAGTAGAATATAATAACGTTCGTGTGTTTCCCAGGAGATGAAGTTCGTGGTGTTGGAGCAGAAGTACCTGGAGCACCTGGAGGCGGGGCGAGTGCTGGACGCGCTACACGTGCTGCGCAACGAGCTCACGCCGCTGCAGCACGACACGCCGCGCGTGCACCGGCTGTCCGCGCTCATGATGTGCGGCGACGGGCGCGAGCTGCGCGCGCGCGCCGGGTGGGCCGGCGCCGCCGCGCGCGGGGCCGTGCTGGCGCGCGTGCAGGCCGTGCTGCCGCCGGCGCTCATGATGCCGCCGGCGCGGCTGCGCGCGCTGCTGGCGCAGGCCGCGGCGCAGCAGGCGGCGCGCTGCCGCTTCCACGCCGCGCCGCGCCCCGACCCGCGCCCCGAGTCGCGCGACCCGCCGCACCCCATCCCCTTCACGCTGCTCGCCGACCACCACTGCTCGCCCGACCACTTCCCCATCCACCCCCTGCAGGTACGTTATTGACGCACGAGAACCGCGCCGGGCCCCCGGGATATCAGTAGAGTGATGTGGTGCGCGTGCGCAGGTGTTGAACGAGCACTGCGACGAGGTGTGGTACTGCAAGTGGTCGCCGGACGGCTCCAAGCTCGCCTCGGGCTCCAAGGACAACACCGTCATGATATGGGATTTCGATCCCCTCGCCAAGAGACTCTCGTTCAGGTAATAACTAAATTATATTGATGATACCTCTGTACAAGTAACCATTATGAAAACGATACCAATACGTACAGGGGATTTAAGATACGATTACCATACGTTGCGAACTTGCAACGAAACTAAATTACGTAACGTCCTATGGAATAAAAATGAGGGCGGACAGTTCTCAATTCAGGAAAGCAACGACACACTGTGCCACGAACACGTGTCGCAAAGTAGAACATATGGGTAAAGCTGTCTATGTAGTCGTGCGCCACAACATACACGTAGGTCGTCAGCTATGGGCGGGAGAGTACAGAGAGCGTGTGGTGTGCAGGAAGTCCCTGGAGGGGCACACGTACGGCGTGTCGTACCTGGCGTGGAGCCCCGACGGCCGCTTCCTCATCGCGGCCGGCCCCGAGGACTGCCCCGACCTCTGGATATGGAACATGGAGGTACACCCACGATCCATTACAATGTAGCTACTCTCGCGGCTACACACATGTGTTGGGCCTTCGAGCCGGGAACCGAAATATTAATAAACCAGTTAATCAGTGCAGTTGTGATTTTTTTTGTCCATTTAAGACTTTTTGGGGAATTCATTTTTGTGATTTAATATAGAATTTACAGAAATGCTTATAATTTGTATGTACTTATTAAATTAACGCGCTATAAAATACATAAGTACGTAGGTTGGTATGTTATATTACCATCTATAGGGTCTACACTCTTTAGGAGCACATTTTTGGCATTGGTTCAGAGCGTTGGTTGGTGGTACTAATTAATTTAAAAATATAATAAAATGAGGTACCTACATGCATATTATATATTGTGTACTAGATGAAATGTGGAACATAACACAATGCTTATTTTTTTGTAAAATTATATTCTAAAAACTATGCGTCAAATAATAAATAAAATATATGTATGACGAAGAAAATGAAATAATTTTATGGAATTTTTAATTTTATTGCTTAAACATAATTATACTGTTGTTAGTGTTTTAGAGCGCGGGAGATAGTGTGAGTAGACCCGTGAGGTTGTAGGGATTTACTTGTATTACTCGCATTTTCAACGTAAAAGTCAAAAAAAATATATTCGATTAAACTTTACAAAGTAGTTTCAAATCGTCAGAACGACAAGATTACACAGGACTATATACATACTGCCGCCAGGTTCTCAAGGTTGCTTTTACTGAGAAGAACCTGGCAAGAAACTCAGTAATGACTCTTTCCGTGGTACTCGTTTCGTTCAGTAATTAGTCCATTGTGCGTGGTGTTGCAGTTCGAGCAGCTGCACATGAAGATGACGCACTCGCAGGAGGACTCGCTGACGGCGGTGGCGTGGCACGCCGCGGGCGACAAGTTCGTGTGCGGCGGCGCGCGCGGACAGTTCTACCACTGCTCCCTCGACGTCAGTCCCTACACCACACACAACGACTGTCTCATCATCATCTCCCTGGCCTTATCCCATACATTGTTGGGGTCAGCACTTGATTCAACCCGATGTGGCTGATCACCTGATTTTTATACGAAGCGACTGCCATCTGACCTTCACAACCCCTTTAACGAGGAAAATCTGCGTTAAACCAGTTGTAAGACTATTTTAGGCCTCCGACCGACCTGTAACGACTGCCAAAGATGATAAATTGGCAACCGGGATCGACGGCTTAACGTTCTCTCCGAGGCACGGAGGGAACTCGGGTGGTCACCTATCCAATTACTGGCTAGGCTTAGGGTTGCTTAACTTCGCTGATCGAATGATATGCACAATAACAATTGTGCCACGAGCTCCTCACCACACACCAACGACCAACCACCAAATGTCTATACTAATATATTACTAGGGACTAAAAATAATTGTCGTGTCATCTCGGAGGACCGGCGTAGCGTTATTACGCTCCCCAACACCGGTTCTGCGAGTTGACACAACGTTTCGCTCTTGACGCCGAAAGGCACAATAGAGTATAGGAGGAGGCGGGTTCTGTCTATACTAATATATTACACTACCCGTGCCCTGCGGTGTCACTTGCGTAGTTTAATTTCATTCCCGCGGAAGCCTAAATGTTTTTTTAAAATAAGCCTAAGTTATCCCTTGTAACATTAGCTATTTGCCAGTGAAAGTCCCGTTAAAATCGGTCCAGTCGTTACGGAGATTACCGGGAACAATCAGACAGACAAAGATTTTTTTTAAATTGGAATTTCATGTCGGTACCGTATATATTTTCATATGCATTTGGTGAAAAGCTGGGTTATTTTGGAATAACAAACAGACACTTCAGTTTTATTTGTCCGTGTAGATATAGATAGATTTAAGTGTTTGCTTATAATTCAAAATTAACAACTTTTCACTCAATGCATATGAAAGAATATACGGTACAGAGTGTCTGTGGCGAGTATTTGTGTGTGACGAGTGTCGGGTGCGGCAGGGCACGCTGCTCAACAGCTGGGACGGCGTGCGGGTCAACGCGCTGTGCTGCCGCGCCGACAACCGCGCCGTGCTGGCCGCCGACACACACCACCGCGTGCGCGCCTACGACTTCACCGACCTCACCGACAGGAACCTGTACGCACTCTCATTTATATATTCGTTCAATGCTACTTTACGCTCCATACCGGCACAACGTGTTTAGCTATTTGTTTTGTCTACCCACATTTAAAATAAATAACATTCGTTTTGCTTCTTTTTTTGACATGTAGCTAATTGGTGCTGATGTTAAAACATACATACATATGCTCACACCTGTATTCCCCCAAGGGGTAGGCAGAGCATTGTAATACAACACTCATTTTTCCAACGTGACAGATGGGGCACTACATATACGTCATTGAATTACTTCGCAGACATGTGCAGGTTTCCTCACTGTAAAATCAGTGCATACAAGTTAAAATAAAACTCATTGGTATAGTATCCGCAGAGATTTGAACTTGATGGAGAAACTCAATCGGCTAAATACCTCCATGGTTCGTTGGAAGTTCTGAGGTTTTCCCACCATTCGTCACTTTGAGACTGTTATGTAGTGACAGCCGACACGTAGATGTTGATGTAAAAACTCCGCATTGATTGATGCGGATGTCTAAATTAATGCTAATTTTCCGCATTTGCGGATGCGGATACGAATATTAGCAACACCTCTGGTGTATCGTGCAACGTGTGGTCGTAGGATCCAGGAGGAGCACGCGGTGATGGCGATGACGCTGAACGCGGCCGACACGCTGCTGCTGCTCAACGTCGCCAACCAGGGCGTGCACCTCTGGGACATACGTCAGTACACTTTTTTGTTACGGATTTATTGAACTCGCCATTCTATACTAAAATATTTTGTCTCTTTGAACGAATTGTTCTTCTAAACGACGTTACAGTACCCACCACATCACGGGCTTGCAACCGTTTTCGTAATCTATACTCGCTAGCGTCACTCGCAATATTTGTATGAGATATTTTAGTTCTTCACGTCACCGCTGGGAGTCGCTGCACAATTTCTTATACTAATATTCGGCGGAGACGCTATGTATGTACGCCGTGATAAGGGTACTGATTTTGACTTGATACGGTTTTTGACTATTACTGCGGTGGGTTTGTATAAGCTGCGTCACGAGTTTTGAGCGCTGAACTTGAATGCGCCTTAGTATTTTTTTTGGGTGTTACATGGCGCGTCAGCTATCCCCATTATTTTCACTGAGCGCTCATAAGTCGTGACGGCACCTGTAGCTTAAAAAATATAATATATTTATAGTAAGATAGTAGAGAAAAGTCAACGTCATCTAATAGTCTCAAAATTTGTGTGAAACCGAAATGAAACGAGGGATATTGTTATTGGTAAATTGACTTGTTGTGATGAACTATAAATTGTTCCATTTGTTGGTGTAATTCCCTGGCCATGAATCCTGTCCCCCTTATTACTAAAGCGAGACTAAACCAAACTCGGACTATGTCCATCCCTTTTTTAATCCGCATCATAGAAAGAAATGGAATTACTTTTAAACCACTTACTATCTTTATCCATGCTCACAAATATTTGTAATATTTTAGTTATTATATTTGACAATTGAGCATTTGAACTGTGTCCATGGGCTTATATTCATGAGATATAAATACTGTAACCAAAAACATTGTATAATATATTTTTTTAAAAGGGTAATTGTTGAGTTTCTTGCCGGGTTCTTCTCAACAAAAGCTACCTTCCGAACCCGGTGGTAACATTTATAATCATGTATATTTAATATTTTGTGTCCTTCTGACGATTTGAAAGTACTTTGCAAGAAGTGTAATCAAATAAAGATATTTTGAATTTTGTAATAAGGGGGCGTGTGTGTTCACGGTTAGACCGGATGAGGTCGCCAGCCAGCAGTGTGTGTGTGTGTGTGTGTGTAGGCGCGCGTGCCCTGGTGCGTCGTTTCCGCGGCCTGAGCCAGGGCCACTTCACGATCCACGCCAGCTTCGGCGGCGCGCACCAGGACTTCGTCGCCTCCGGCAGCGAGGACAACAAGGTACGCTCTAACATCACATCATCGCTGAGGACTCCACACAATCTGCCCACAGCTACACAGCCCACAGTGCCGTGCACCAGCCCCGAAACTCAGAGGTCTCCTAAACTTTGAAAAGAAACGACCAACCACCATCCGAAACTAGCAAACCGAATTTGGCAGAAAAGTTCAAGTTATTCTTTTCTTATCCCTACTTAGAAGTTTGAGAGCGGCCGGTTAATAAAGCTTCCGAAACTACTGAATTGCTTTAAAACAATCTTTCATTAATACTAATATCATAATGTAAAATATCACAACATAGTAGTAACATGACTATATTGGAAACGGCGACGCCGCGGCCGTAAGCTAGAATGAATAAAACCAATGATTAAGTGCCAACGTGATAGATGGTGAATCCATCGCCGTCTCAGATACTATACATACGCGTTCGAATTATTTCTCAGACATATGCAGGTTTCCTCACGATGTTTTCCTTCATTGTACAGCATGTGGTGTGAAATTACAACATTAGTTTAAAAAAAACTCATTGGTACAGGCCGCTGGGTTCCGAACTTGCGTCGCTTGCGAAGCAGACGACTGCTCAAACCCTACGGCCACCACGGCTAACGAAAGCTAGTAATATTTTTTGTTAATTAATATGTAATACATTTGTAGGTATATATCTGGCACATAAACGGCGAGGAGCCGATCGCGGTGGTGTCGGGCCACACGCGGTGCGTGAACGCCGTGGCTTGGAACCCCGCTCACCACGACGTGCTGGTGTCGGCCTCCGACGACTACTCGCTGCGCCTGTGGGGGCCACGCACACACCTCTCCTAGTTACACCCATACACCACCACGTGCACACACACTGACAGATTGCGTCACAGCGCCAACACACTACTAACATTACTTACAATGTGTTTAACTGACACCTCACTAACACCAGTATATGCGGCGGTGACCTCTTGACGTCATCTTACATTATGGTTATAAGACAGGTTTAATAGGTCAGTCAAGCTGCACTGTATCATAACATCATACAATATATGAACACTGATACAATTATTGTCACTTGACTTCGTTCAATTGACGAGCGTTGTTGTACTATTTTTGGATATTCACTTGTATTTATAAACCGTTATCATAGAGCGAGTCCCCTTAAGGAGGCATGTCGTCCGTCGGTTGTCAGCTGACATGGTAGTTCCTTGACTCGTATGTGTCGGAACTTGAGATAATACAAACTATGTGTATATATCATACGGTTTATTCTCGCATAACATCATTTTATAATTTTACTGGTTCCATTTAGTAGCTACAAAGTTTTCAAAATTCATAATGGCAGATATATCCGCCTTCAATATAATATAATATATTCGACCACTTGTGTATGTATGTATCTATACCTTCTGTGTGAAACTTGTACTATAATATCCAATGTATACTTGCCCAGTATCCAATACATAGTGTGGCTCACGTCAAATCATCATTCACCGCCGACGAGTACTCTGATCAGGAACATTGTTATATGGAAGGAATGCACTTTTCAAATATGTATAATTTATTTATATTAATCGCTTGTAAAGTAGATATTTCTTTTGTAACGGTTCCGTTTGTAAAATTTGTGATGTAACTAGAACGTGCCTTCGATTGATTATACTTGATGCGTGTGAGTGGCGTGTGTATATACTTTTATTGTTTTTATTTATATTTCTATAATGTCTGTGCGAAAGATGCATTTCAAATTGAACTTTCGTACGTTCAAACACGTGACAATGTCGTGTGCAATACAAAGTGCCATGCTTTTATGTGCAATAATTTCCACATATTTCAAAAAATATAAGAAAAAGCTTTGTTGAGTTAATTTGTCTTCGACGTATGTCAGCTGGTCGGTGTGTCGGGGAACGATGACTTTATTGTAGTTACTGAGAGTGATTATTGTTGTCGATCCGTTATATTTTTTTGTTTACATAAGTATTTAAAAAAAATCATGGCTATCATCATATTATATTTGATGTTGAAGTGGAAAGACAAAATAAATACCTAGCGGCGACAAAATTATTGTGATCATATATATAAAAATGTTTATATATCTGTACTCTGGAGGCGGACAGCGCTGTTATTGCTTACATCGCGCTAACACCCTGACTATTGTGTGATTCATTAATGACTGAACATATAAATACGACGAATAATTAAAATTAAACAAAAATATGTGAGTTGGTACGGCGAGCGAAGCATGAACTCTTATTGCCATGACAGTATCACAATGTGACAGTGACAGATGTATACATGTCATATACATCTGTCTCATGCGATGAGCACTATGGTGGCAATAAGGTCTCACGGAGGTAGAGTAAGGCTAGAGTAGCGTGGACTAGGCTAGGAAGTTGACTGATCACATCATCATTCAGATGATATTTGGGTTCATTAAAATTACTTATGTTGTAAGGAATATATTCCAATATATATGGTGACAGTCTGATGACGTTCCGTGATGGTTCATTATACAATTTGACCAGGAATGTAAAGTAAATCAACACACACCACCACTTCACCCGCTAAGTGCTCAATCCACCGCGAATTACATAGCTGAGATAAGCTACGCGTATCCAAAAGGGCCGTCATATAGTGACGTGCGCTATATTCAGATATACTTTGGCAGTGGATTACGCTCTTAGTTGTTAGATTACTTAACATTGAGTGCTCTCAACGTGTCGATTCAATAATATATAATGAGTGGATAAATCTGTATCGCTACTGTCGCATGCATTGCATTGCATTGAACTGAACACAATGACATCGTACGTGTAAACGTTATTTATCACTAAATTAAGGATGGACTATTGCTAGCGTACGGCCACGTGCCACCTATTTGGACCACACTATATTCAGGTATCATATTTATTACATTGAAATTCGAACTTTATGCCCAATAAAGCGTATCATATAGTGATTCGATTAGCTATGATAGAAGTGTGTACTGCGCTAAGGTCAGATTTCAGTGTTGTATTTTGATACGATACTGCAATGTAATGTGTCCAAATAATAGAGTAAATTTATTTAAGTCCCTCAATATAAATTTAATTAAGATTAATGGTATTGGAAAGATAATATTTTGTAGAACGCCCGTGGCTCTATTTTTGTACCGAACACTGAATCTCTCGCAGAGGTTATGTTGTCGAACCATTTGCGCTGTCTGACGAACTGCAGTTAGACCAAGCAATGTTCCAATTCGGACCAATCAATGTTCATTTCATTGTCCATTTTATCTATTTAGCTATATGTGATCGTGCCTCAATCTGCAGTTTGGTTGAAATTCTCATACCATTTCTGTTAGATATAATTGCAATCACTGAACTAATATTTACTCATGTGTTTGGAGGGATTCACTTAAATTATAAATAATATTGTGCTTGAGGGAATACGTGTCCGGGGCTCGGACCATTGCTTATGTAGTGACTACAACAATACCACTATTACTTATGTTTGACGTAAATTTTCATATTAATTTATAAATACTAGAGACTTCTAGTTTCGGTCCAGCAACTTGCTAAATGCTTAATAGATATATTATGCCCTCGATGGTGAGAATAGGTTTAGGAATGTCCATATGTATGAAAGTACATGTTAGAATTTAATTATATCAATGTGATTAGTTTGACAGATGTTTGTCGCAATCTTTGCAATTCGAGTCCCGGCCATCTTCAAATGCAGGGCAATAATGTGTGTGTATATTTGTGTGTGCGTGTAGCAAGTACAAAGAGCGTTACTCTAACTACATAGTACGATAGAGGGCCGCGCGCCCGAACACGATTGTTATAAATAAATAATTATTATATCAATAAATTTTTTATTGTAAACTAATTGTGAGTTTTTATTTAATGTCCTCTCTTTTTCTCCTTTTTTTGTTTGCATAATTGAAGAAAGTAGTATTGATAACTTTTAGTTACATACATGCTTAAACAAAATCTAAACATGTTTATATAAACAGGTGAACCGGTTTCTTGTATATATCTCTCCCTTCTATGGATACACCCCTTCATATTACATTGAGTATTTCTTAAATTATTTGCAGTTACAAAATGAACTAAGGATAGGTATTAACCAAAAGTTGGAGTTGTAACATAAGGATAATAATTTATTATTTATAACTATGGAATATTATAACAATTACAATATACAATACAACTTATTTCTATATAAGCTATAAGTTAGCCGTGCCTGACTTTTCCACAAGCTCTAATAGTGTGTGTAGGGATGTGTCGAACAGCTCGCACCTGATGGGCATCTCCAAGGAGTAGAATGGGTTTTTTAGGGCGTAGTCTGAGTACAGTTCATATATTCGCTTCAGGACCACTTCACAGCCCTGCATGCTTGGCTCTGTCACTATTATGAACTTGACTCCTGGAATATAAAAAAAAGAGCATAAACAAATATAATAAGTAAAATCAAAAAAGTTTTATAAACATGAAGACTCCTATATTTATTTAAAATGTTGATAAGGTTGATATTAGAATATACAGATACTGATAGCTCGTAATTTTCTATGTGAGGTGGCTTACTATTGTGTAAGTGCCCTATGAATGCATCCAGTTTACTTACAATCAATTTTGTAATTAATATTAGCTATTCTATTTCAGTATCATCTGTCTATTCATATATATATATATATATATATGATACATTTTTATGATACAATATGTTTTGCATAAAGTGACTTTTGTGACTGGAGAAAAAGTAACTGATGCTTAAAATGATTAAAAATGTTAATACCCGTAAGAGTCTGAAAACAGGACAGTTTGAATGTGTCTGCAGTGAGTGACTCAATGCCTGAGCACTTGGGCACGGGGCTGAGCTGACTGGCCAGGGCGAACAATGGGTAGAACATACTGGCCAGCACTATCTTCTCGTTGGTTGTGGCGCGCGCTCGCCCAAACTTCAGGCTCAGGGGATAGTTCTCCTGAATAAGATATAATTAACAAATGCTAAACAATCTCTCGTCATACTTGTGATCAGGTGCTACTAGTGGAGGCTGGTCATCTCAAGCTACACAATTATTCGTAGTTCTAATTTTTTTTATATCGACTTTTGTGCACTGGAACTGTGTCCATGGTCTTATATATTTTTTTTATGATTTATATTGTATTATTCAAACTGTAAATTTATTTTTAAAAGAGTAATTAAGGAGTTTCTTGCCAGGTTCTTCTCAGTAAATGCAACCTTCCGAACCTGGCGGTAGCATGCATAATCCCATGTAATCGTGTCTTTCTGACGATTTGAAAGTACTTTGTAAAAAGTCTAATTGAATAAAGATATTTTTGATTTTGAATCCTCATGGAAATGAAAAGTTTTGAAGATATTTAATATGTAAGTACCTTAACTTGTATAACATCAAATACGTCTCGGCCATCTTCTGTGGTTCGGTTGGTTACGGTCGAGCCATTCACCGATAACAGAACATGACCAACTGAAAATAAATACCGTAAGCAAATTGAGTTAATCAAGCCCTTTACCATTACGCAATATAATTAAGTAGGTGCACAGAGAACAATAATTATTATTTGTATTGTTGAAATGTATATGATTCCTGGCTGAGTTTCTAGTTGTTACCAAAAGGCTAGTTACCGAACCAGTGGTAAGTTTTCGACGTTCATAAGTGCCGAACAAGGGCCCAAACTGAATAAATCATTTTCATTTTTAACGGAATAACTAAGAGATCACTAGACTACTTAAATTAATTGAACTGAAAAAAGAGTGTGGAGGACTAGCAGAGACCAGATACATTTCGATAGCTTATACGACATAATCTTCGGAGTGATATATGTAGAACATTAACATTATACCATTAATTCCATCTCTTTGACCAAATGCAACTATAACTTTCTTGTTTTCATACTGTAACTTGATGTCCAGAGGAAATCCAAACGTTTTCTCCGTTTCCACGCGCGGAATGTTGTGGTCGTAGTTATAAATAAGTCCTCCTGATTTGCTCACAATAAAAACACCGTAAATAACCATCGTTTAGACTAGATACAATTATGTATTAATATATATATTATACTTATAATATATATAAGGTAAATATTTAGAATTATGTTTATGAATGACTGTTTGCTTACTGCTTGCCAATCGGCAATTCGATGATTCGATCGACAGCTGAACAACTGTCACCATTCACAAGTGTCATCTTCCTCTGTCAGGCTGTTAGACAAACTAGGGTATGAGATCATACTGCCTTGACTTATGCATCTTTCATATTTAATAGTTTGCCCGGAAAAAGGCATTCTACTGAAGTCTGCTAGGTTATTAGTCTAGTTTCAAGTGTGAACCACTGGGCGCCGGAAATACGTGGAAACCCAAAAGGTAAAACGGGACCCTATTTCTAAGACTCCGCCGCAGTATACATATTATAAGCTTATTAAGTAGTACGGAATCTAGACTATTTATGTTGAAATAAGAACGTTTCTTTAATCGAGCGTGTTTTTATTCTTAAAATTTTTAAAATGTACTGTTTTACTTACCGTGCATTTGTCGATTTAAAGTTTAGAAAAATGCCTGTAAAATACATATATACTGTGACTCGCCGATCGTGTTCGTGTGTTTCTCCACCAGGCTGTATACCTCATGAACCGCAATAGTTAGACAATTGCCGCTATAAAAATAAAGAGACATAATAAAATATATATTTAAAGAGGCTGTCATACAAACAACGTTTTTTAGTACGGAACCCTTTGTGAGTCTGACTCACACCTGGCTGGTTTTTAGATAGAAAAAGTATGTTTTACAAGGTACACGCAAACCTATGGTGTAGCAGGCGTTATCATAAACGGCTATTAACGACGGATACATCATTGATTTTTCATACTTAGCACCCGTGCTATAATTCCTTTGAAAAGTATCTAATACCTATATGTAAATCTAAATACATTTAAGTCTAATACCCTTAATAATACACTTAATTAGTATTGTTGAAATATTTAGAATACTATTAGTTACATTTTTGCACCTATAGATTGTATCTTTATATTTATTAAATTTATTATCTTTGGACACTGTTTGTCATATAATGAACTACTTAAATATCTTATTTTGTTTCTCATTGACTGTTTGTGTTTTTTTGAATAATAAAATTAAAAAATTATACAAAAATTAAAACCTTACGTGACTGGGCCACCACTGGGAAAACCTTTTTAAGGTTCCGCAGTCATGCAGCATATCTATATTTGAAAACTAAACCCTCTTAGCATACAAAATGGTTAAGACTCGTATTATATCCGACTGCGATGAAGTTTAACTATTGTTTAGAGAAATTATGACACTACCAACATGTACCTTTCCACATGCTACAGATCAATTCGGTACTTACCTAAGTAACTACCTGCTAACTCATAAATAATATTCTGGTATATAAAAATAAAAATTTGTTGTCACGTAGAAAAATATGCGTAAATATGCATGCAAGAGATGCACGTAGGTCGCGGTCGTAGGTGCGCGCGGAGTGCGTGGCGCAAGCGACGGCGGCGCGCGCGCAGCTTCCCAGAAAGCGTTTTCCTCGTCACAGATCGCGCTGATGAATCGCTCGCTACGTCACTCGCTACACGATGACGCGGTGTCGCGAATATAGTATAAAAAGCGAGGTGGTTGAGGCGGCGCTCCCCTAGTAGTGATTTGTTCGCGCGCGCGGTCACCCTGGCGCCCCGACATGCCTGCATGGAGCCCGAGTCTGCGCCCTCGCCCGGCCGCGACTCCTCCGACGATGAAGACTGTGAGGACACCGTCCCCGCCGGTAATAGCTGCAGCTTATAATGTGCATATTGTGCTAGTGTGCGTGCGATGCAGGTATCAGACAGCACCAAGTGATTGTGTTTGTGATATTGTCAGTGGACCCTGGCTGGATGATTGGAGTACCTCCCTGGATAGGAATGCTATACTAACACGCGTCTCCTCTTGTCTATAATACACGCCATAATTAATTTATTATATTGCGTTTGATGTAGGGATTAACTTAACTATGTTCTTAATTAGGATTTAAGTAATTAATTACCTATGTTCTTGATTTTAAACACCTCGTAATATCAGAGAACAGGCTAATATCTGTCTTTCATGAATTCAGAGTCAAGAATGTCGTGCCGGAATAAAGAATCGCCCAACTGAGGCATCTTGTTGTGATGTGGGTAACCTCTTTACTCACACGATGACAACATCAATAAAAAAGGAGAGCTTGTTAATAAATAAAAGTTAGGTGTAACAATTAGCTTGTTTATGGATAGGTGACATTAGGTAATATAGAGATTCAATTAGCTCTTGGGAACAAGTACGGGGATAGCCTATAAGTGATATTTCCATGTTACATATAAAATAAAATTTTATTAATACGTAGCTAAATACCTAACATCATTTATTCGTTACAATTAGAACGTCTTTAGAACAAATAAACAAATACAAAATCCTCATCTCTCGATCTCCCTAACACACTTATAGCGAATTAACACACATAGAAATAAATAATAACTAAATAAATACATTTTCATACACGTAGGTGTACCCGTAACATATATTTTTTTATTTATGTTCAACATCTTTTAGGTTAGGCTATGTTATTTTTCATGTTCTGAGGTAACTGTTTATTACCACTTACTTCTACTTTATTAAGTACATAGGTATATAAATTCGACACACAACACGACACTTACATGCCATATCTAATAAGAATGCTCAAAGATTGAAATTATTAAGGATTTGCAAGGAGAGCGTGGTAACTATGGCAGTAGTTCTTTCCGCACGTCCATCGTGGCAAACAACTAGCACGTAAACAACATCAAACCTCTATCATTAAACAAGCATCGAACCTCTGAAATATTACGGCGAGGTTTAATTCCCCCACGTATTAGACTGTACCCCAGTATAGGTTCTGATATGGTTCAACGTTGAAGAATTTCGATGTGGCTTGAAATGTAATGATACTTTTTTGCGGGCTGTGGCTGAATATCAATATGGCCGATCAACTTCAAATATACGAATATCCATATAAAGTTTTGAATTTGACCATGTAACTAGGTACAACTGTAGTTACTTGGGGCACTGTCTCTGAATGGAGAGTGGCATGGTACGATTTGAAATGATGCCACGCGCAACAATTTAGCATTACCTATATATTTCTATAAATAGAAATAATACTTGATAACTTTATGGCCGCCACACTGCTGGGAATTCCCATTTTCAATTGAGCCTTACCCGATATTCGATAAACATTGAACATTGTTGGAAAAAAATAAGGAAGCTGCCTTATATGGCGCTTTATTTCATTGTAGTTACATGCTAGAATTGAATGGTGGAATTATCTGCGCCTACAACGTATATTTAAACTCTCCTTATATATATATTATTATACTGTTAACACCTATTTACTTCTCTTGTGTTAATCAATTTTTCGCAACTCTTTCAAAATATTTTTGACGGATCAAGCTTACCCTCATTACCATTACAATAATCAGTTTTCTAATTATTTATTACTATTTCAGACAAATAAAAGTACACAGGTGGACTTCATGTTAATTACTTTATTCTGTCGGCTAGTAGGTACGGTGGTGTAACCTGTAGGTCTAAAAAGGCCACTTTGGGAGAATCATAATGTGATGCGAATATGATTCATCATCGAAATGACAAATTGTTCACATAGGTGCAATTCATAATATGATTCACGAAAGATTATAATTTTGGAATTCACCTGTTTCACACTTTCCTATGAAGATTCCTAAAACGGTCCGCAAAATATGAACTGCTTTTGTGACAAATAGCATGATAAAAGTTAGTTAGGGACTAACATCTACAATTGTAATCCATATTTTTAAAGAATTTGAAGTTACGAATACCCAACGAGTACCATACAACATTATTTCGTCTATTTGAACATTTCTTAACTACGTTACGGTCTATCGTGAGGTGAACTCGGGTGGGTTTATACTTAGCCATACCATATAATATTTATAACCAATAAACCTACTACTTTTTTTAAAGAGTAATTGTTGAGTTCCTTACCGGGTTATTTTCAACAAAAGCAACCTTCCGAACCCGGTGGTAACATCCTGTATAATGCATTTTTGTGGCCGATTTGAACTTTTTAAGAAGTCCAATCAAATAAAGATACCTATTGTGAATTTAGAATTTTATAGATAATGGAGAAAAGTCAATGTTTTGTAATAGTCTTAAAATAGTGACCCGAAGTGAAGCAAGGGCGGGTCGTTAGTTTATTACAAATGGAAAAAGTGCCCTGTCAAATCTGTTGTCAGATGAGAGCATTTGCAATCATTACCTTCAATCAGTAACATCTGATAGAACTGACGTATGGTGTTATCTTGCGGAAATAATATTATACGCAGACAAAGTCGCAGGTAGGGTACCCCCTTTATCCGGACCTAATGCACAATCATGATCATCACTCACAATAGTCACTCTAAATGTAATTTGTATTGCCAACGGAGCCCAACGTTGGATGTATGACACACGTCCTAATAATCTTACCAATGCCATTTTTCTTTCGATATCACTGAAACGGGATTCCCTACGAGTAATATAGATATCGATCGATTACTGTGCGCCTAGTGTTTGATAGACGATAATAGGGAACCATTCGTATCCAAGGTTATTTCCACGGGACTTCACTGATGTAAATATTAATCACTTATTGGCTTAGCGCTTGGAAACCTTATTCTTTTTACAAAGGTACCTACCTGATACACCTGAAGCTAGCGCCATTTACTATTCATTTACATTAGTTAGAGAGAAGATTGAATAGAGAGAGTTTTATCATTATGTATATAGACGTTCCCGACTCTAACGTAATCAGTATGCCAGCCAGCCAGGCCGCGGTTCCTTGGTTCTCCTTGGTTGCCATGTTTTGGCAACCAAGGAGAACCAAGGAACCGCATAATTGGATGATAAGAAGGTGAATAATGTAGGTTTGTTGCAGACCCCGAGAAGTGGGACGGCCGCGACGTGGTCCGATGCGTGCGGTGGGTGTCCCGCACGTTCGCGGTGCGCGCGCCGCGCCGCCACCTGCTGCCTGCCTCCGGCCGCGCGCTCCTCGACCTCACATATGATAACTGGATACAGGTCACTACAAATATCTTCATAAACCTTCACAGTTTTCCCCACGTATCCCATGATGACAGAACGTTGTATTCCTTGCCACCTTCCGCGACAAGACACGACAAGACAGGCCAAGACAGGCCTAAACATAGATGGTCTCTGTGAAATGGGGAGAGCAGCCTTTCCCTATTAGTAGGATTGTATTATTTTTTGTTTGAAGCAACTATCGAAGCAGCGGTAGCATTTATAATCAAGTAGACTTAATGCTGTATAATCTTATTGTAGTGCAGGGTCGTTCTGACGATTTGAAAGTACTGTGTTAAAAGTCTAATCGAATAAAGATATTTTGAATTTGTATTTGAAATTGAAAGTTCTCCTAGTGTGACAAATCACTATAATACCTATGGGTTTGACTCCACGCATATCCACGAGCTGCAGCCGTCCACATCCAACAGAACCAGGCTAGTGGCAAGTGATAGTATGGTGTAGTGGTGTCTGTTCAGGTGTGCAATGGCAGCGAGTCAGCGGCGAGGATCTACCACACATACGTGCGTCACGCGCACGCGGCCGCCACGGGCCGCCCGCCGCCCGAGCCCCTGCCCGAGCACCAGGCCTCCACCAGCGCGACCACACACCCTAACGGTGAGTCTCTACTAATCCCACCTAAGTTATCTTTCTGCCGTCTCACAATTATATCTGGTGGCAGAGGTGTAACTTACCTAATAACACCTCAATGACAACAACTGGCAACTGGCGAGTCTGTCGCCTTCTCTCAAGGTTGAATATAAAGCAATTTCATAAAGCTTGTGGTGTGGTGTGGCAAATCACTGCACAAAGATTTATTTTTTGTTAACCTTTATTCACACACATTTTAGCTTTAAAGCAAATAGAAGAGCTTGTAACTGTGTAGGTACATGTATTCAATGTTTTGGTTAAATTAGCCCCGGGCGTGCTTGATGGTAGTACTTACTTACCTATTTCTAAAATGAGTATGAGAATTCGGGTCTCCAAGATGTTAAACCGAAATATCTCCTTAATAATTTTGTAGGCTTTAAAGTGAATAGAGCTAATCGCGCCATCTACCGGTCACTGGTGTAAATGCCAGTAGAAAGCGCGCCAAAAACTTATGAATGGATGGGCAATGAGTCAGCGCCGCGCGTTCCATTCATCTCTCACGGTCCTGACTCAGGCTTCTCGGAAATCGAACTTTGGACTGTAATTACGGCCCGATTGCCCATCTTGAACGATGGCGGATAAATAGATGGAACCTGCTCTATAATGGTATTACACATACATTTCACGTTGACGTTGTGAAATACTTACTTATAATTATTTCAATGTAGTTATACTTAATACGTATCGTGCCACTTCAATTATTTTATTTTATCATAGCTGGTGCCCGCGACTCCGTCTGGGCAGGATTTGACTTATAACGATATTAATATTTTTAATATTTTTTTTTCAAATCACACAATATCGTTATAAATTCTAGTGTAAGTGGTATTCTCACGTGTAAGCCATAAGCAACCTATTGTAAAGTTTCATTAAAATCCACTCATGGTGTAAGTTGATATTTTAAATATTCATTAATATTTAGACGTAGTCTCTATATCTATCTGTTGATAGCGAGTGTTGTATAATTCTGCTATTCTCGTATTATGTGTGATATCGGTATCCCGGACTGCCCCCGTGGTCCCGCGGGACACTGGGAAAGGGGAAAATTCCCCAAAAACTATTTTAACCAAGGGATATCTATTAATAGATCTGTTGCGTAATGACCTCCAACTGATTTCTGATTTTCTTCAGAGATGGACGGACGGATAAGAGCCACGTAGATAACATTATTGTTCTCCTTCAAATAATATTGCATTATTTTCACTATCAGTTTGAAACTTTCGCCATGAAAGTTGATTAATCTAAATCTTATGATATGCGAGCTTTTTTAGAATTCGTCCGCCTGGGACGAACGGTGTTCGAACGCATTGATAGAAAGCGTGTGTACAATAATTATTTATTGTACATAAAACTAGTTGTGCCCCACTAACTTCAAATATAATATTTAAGATAAAATTAAATGAGCCTCGTAACATCAACTATCTGCCAGTGAAAGAACCGTTAAAATCGGTTCAACCGTTTCAAATATTGGCCGGAAAAAAAGACAGAAAATAAAAATTTTAACATTTTGTTTAATTACTTTGTATATATACTTTCACACGCACTTCATGAAAAGCTGGTAATTTAGAATTTCAAACAGACACTTAAATTGTATTTATCTGAATATTTTCTCGCTCAGAGAATCAGCATTGCTATTCAACGTGGCAATGCTGCCGGCCTTCTTGGCACGATCCCGAGAAACACCGATTTGGGCCAAGTTTTCTACTTATAAATAGTTTTAAGTATCAAAATTATAGCTTTATAGCTTGTATGGACTGTGTCAGTAACAATGGTGACGAGGTGCGAAGTAAATTTACCTATATAATTATGTAGGGTGGGTGGTGTTCACGTGACGCTGGCAAGTAACTCGTGGTGCGGCCACTAACAATGTTTGGCACGCCGCGACACCAATTCCGCGAGTAATGACTTCGAGTCATACCTATCGAAAACAACATTGTTGACATATTTGTCGCATGTCATCGTTGCTGGGAATGTTTTCTTGACGTGAGAGTCAAATCAGGATAAATACCAAATCAGGGAAACCAAATCATTTTAGAGTCAGTTACACAAAATGAATTTCTCAATTTCACAAAGGTAGGTACTTACTAAGCTCGTTTTCACTAGTTATACTATACTTATATAGACTTAATAAAATCCCACACGTTCCCAAACCAAATTTCCTACAAGGATAGATTAGTTAGATGCAATAGTGTCGTTCCTTAAAACAATGTGTGAGCATCGTAATTGACTGTTCGACATCTCAGATGATTGACTCATCAAACCCGGACCCCGGTGATCAGCAACATTTCCCCGTGACCCCGTTGCTCTGTAACCAACTCACCGTGCACTCCGCGGAGTATTAAACTGCCAAATCTGACTAACTATCTATTGCACAACGAGATCTAATATTTGTACTTGTTTGTGCGGAAGTGAGTCAGTTACGCGGAACCGTGAGTCGATTGTTCCGGATTGAGTCAGCGTCATCTCACGGCGGCGCCGGCGTCTCATAGCAATAGTGTATGTTCAGCACATGGGAGGATGACTAAAGTGCGGGCGCCATCTAACACTTGTCGCGTTATCATTATCTGACAAATACTGGTATCTGTCCAAACTTCCCTAGAGCTATAGCTCCAGATATTTGCGTACCTTATCACGCCGTTGCCAAAAAATTAAACCCCAATGTGAATAAAACGTTTCATATTTTATTAATATGCGAGTGTGCCTATCTCACCAGTAGGATAGTGTGCGTACAGTAATAGTTAATATAAGTAGGTGCCTACTTTTATTATAATTGTTAGCACTGCATTCCATCAAATTAACCAATCGTTCAGTTAATCTTACCTATATCTTGTTGTAAAATGATAATTGCAGAATTATTTAAATAAGTAAACTGTGTCTATGAAAACAAGTTACGGACAATGTGCTACAATCAATAAATTCATAAGTAGTGATTTATCTACAGCGTTTTTTATTGATTGATAGTGTTGTTGTCGCTGAGCGATGACTGTTGGATGGAACGAAAGCGCCTTACGGATTTTATAGAGCATAGAAGATATAACGCAATCTTATAGTTTTAACTTTGACTATATTTTTACTACTTATATAGTTTTGAATTATATTTTTTATTCACCGAATATTACTTTACCACGACGAGGTCCTATTTAATGGAGTCACTGACGTCGTGTTTGATCAATAACTAGGCATCCATTAGTATGCATGAGTATCAAAATTGCAAAGTAAATAATAAAACTCATAACAAACATAAAAAACCTGCGTCCTGTGTGACCCAAATGTTCTCTAATTTATTGTGCGATATGGTTTATTTTTACAAGAGGAGGTCTGCTACAGAATGGTATATTACTGTGCGCCGGCGCGCTATTGGCCCAGTGGAAGGCACACCCACACATTGTATTAACAACTAATTGTTACTTATAACGCGAACGTGCTGCAATATAACACCCAGCCTCTGCATACATCATAGGTGTCCATCTGTTCGGATTAGCTTTAAATATAGTGAGAAACTAATCCATTCCATACATTCATTGTTCATGGTCCTGGTTAGGATAACATTATAAAACAATTACTTATTTACTCAATCAGCACTACTTATCGTTATTATCATAAATGTCAGTGTGCCAATAGCAGCAAAGCCAGCAAAGGAACACATCTCATAAGAATGTGTGATGCCTACACCAGAAGGAGGGATAAACTTTAAAGATATTTAAAGAAGTAGGGTAAGATAACTAACTGATCCTGACACATTTTCTGGTTAGTTAGATGTGAATTTGAGGATCTCATAATATACCAACTGTAATCTTAGTAGTTTATCCTAGTCACGTAATTGGTAGCTGTTGTAATTGGTCGTCCAATTGAGTAGAATGAGTCAACGAGCATGTTCCCGCTGTACACTAAAAAAATTTGCACATATTCGATGAAGAATCTTCTAGGAAATGGCGAGAAGCGGCGCGTCTCACCGGCGCCGGCGCCGCTACTTTAATCGATGCACACAGTACAAATTGAATATTTGACAAATATAAAGTACACTGAAAGTTTCCTTATATTTTGAATAGGTAGCTGAATAATAAAACACGTTTAATAAAATATTTGTTTTATTCGTTTCTCCAGAGTACCTATTATATTTATATCTTCGAAGCAGCTGAGAACCTGGGAATAGGCCGCGGGGGGAGACAGTAATGTAAATAGTATCCTCATATCCTTACAGATTCTTCAGTAAATTATAATCACGATTTGGTTTATAGTTATTTTTTTAAATTAATATAGTTCATTCACAATGTTCGCAGTTTGAACGTACGGAGTAATAAAATAATTGAAATCTTATTCATTGCTGATCTAGCACGTTATTTAATCTGCGGTCGGCGCTACGGGTGGTTGTAGGGCGGGTAGGACGACGTAGGGCGTCGTAGGGCGGCATTATAAAGTCAATGAGACAGTTCGGAGGGCGCCGTGTCATATTATCGTTGACACCGAGATTGGGTGTGATGAACACCACTTCAGCTTTTGTATTGTTGTGCTTATTGCGCCTTCTACTCGTAAAGTCCGCAATAGATGGATGTGTACTGTAAATGTAGGTATGTACAATCAAAAAAAAAAGTTTATAACTGATCAAACGTTTATATTGAAATCCTTAAAATGCTATGTGATACAGTCTGCATATAAGGATTAGTTTAAATGGCCTAGAGATATTATTTTAAGGAAATGTACAAGATGCCTGGCTGAGTTTCTTGCCGGTTCCAGAAGGTTAGTTTTAGATGGCAATTTTTACGACTTTCATACCTTAATTTTTTTATTAAATTTTGAGCGAATCATTACTATGTCCATGTGACATCGTATACAACACAACCCTCCGCACATCGCAGGGTCGTATTAATATACCTAAGTACTTGGTAGACGTACATAAGTATTCCATATTTGTTGTGAAGATGGGAAGCCGCGACCTGCCGTATCCAGGCTGGGGGTGCGTTTATTACTGAATTATGGACAATCCCAGTACATAGTACAAACATACGTTATAGTATAGCGTTAGATCTTTTGCCACCTACAAAATGAAAATGAAAACGAAAATTATTTATTCATTTTAGGCCCTTATGAAAGTCGAAGAATTTACCACCCGTTCTGAAACTAGCCTTCTGAGAAGAACCGGTAAGAAACTCAGCAAACATCATGTACATTTTATTATATATACAATAAATTTCCTATAAAATTATTCACAATTATTCAGGGTAAAAATAATTATTAAGAAAATAAAAACATTACCAAATAATTTACATAACATGTTTGCATATCAAGTTATTGCCATCCGAAATAGTATAATAAGCTTTCTTCATCAACTTCTGACTTTAAACCAAAGTATTTGACGATTACGTTAATTATGACACGACCATAGAGATCATCATCTCTGTAAAACCATTTTGTACTGTAATGTGTTTCGTTCCTAATATAAGGCAAATGTATCGCATACAGTATGCTAGCACCTGTTATGTCGTCGTGTATCTATTGGTGGTCGGTGGACTGCATTCCTCGCTTTCACATTCCCACAGTGCAGTGATTCAGCGCCGCGGAATGCGGAGCCTACACCGCCTATACCCGCTAGCCGCCAGCCGGTTGACTACTCGCGGGATGCTGTGTACCTTCATAAACCACTGTTGTATCGTAAAACTACATAAAACTGTTTCATGGAAACTTGGGGTTTATTTTTTAATGTATGGGATGTAAATTAAAGTCAAAGTCAAAGTCAAAAGTATCTTTATTCGATTAGACTTTTTACAAAGTACTTTCAAATCGTCAGAATGACATAATTATACAGGATTATACATGCTACCGCCAGGTTCGGAAGGTTGCTTTTACTGAGAAGAACCTGGCAAGAAACTCAGTAATTACTCTTTTCAAAAATATTATACATTTTAAAGAATACAAAATAAATAATTTAAAAAACGTAAGCTCATGGACAATGTTCCAATGCACAAATGTCGATAAGAATTAACATAACTAAAAATCTAGTACATCTACTTATAACTAAATGCGTAGCTTGAGATGACCAGTCCCCACAAGCAGCACCTGTTCACAAGTATGACGTGAATGCCAGCCATTGACCTCCTCAACCATCATAGACGGAAGTGGACAACCCGTCATCCAGACGCCGCCGCAAGCAAAGGCAATTTAGTGAGCTTGCAACTCAAGCCAGTCAAACAAAGATCAAAACTAATAAATATTAAGAATTGTAACGTAAGTACAGTGTCCATGAGTCTCATGGACACTGTACTTACAATACTTACAATACTTACAATATTTATCTGGTAATACATTATTCCAAGTTTCTTTATCACATATATAATCACTAACTGTATAATAACCCTTTTTAAGTAACACAGATTTTACAGTCTCTTTAAATTTATCAAAGGGTAAATTTACAATACATGTAGGTAACTTATTATAAAAGCGTATACATTGCCCTAAAAATGATTACCACAGCTAATTGGCAGTCTCTTATTACGGCACCATAATGTTTTTTAAATAAAAGTAGCCCAAGTTACTCCTTTTAATATTACTTTTAAAATCGCTCTAGCCTTTTCGGACATTAGTCTGAACAAACAGACAGACAGAGAAAAATGTTAAAAATAGTTTTTTGGAATTACAAACATACACTTCAATCATTTTTTTCTGTATAATGTATACTTGTTGTAGTATCACATATTATATACTTGTTGTAATATTGGGTGAATGTTAATGTATTCGGTGATATTTAGTGTCAAGTCAAGGTTCTGCGAAAAATAATAGCATGGAACTTATGTAAAAACTTAAATAAAAGTTTGGCGCCGTGTAGCAACCGTGGTGGGCGGTTCACATTGTTCTATTACATTTGTATTTCCCTAAATATTTCTGATATTAATTAGACTGGTTACGACCGATTCACGCGTTGGTACAAACATTTGTTGACCAGGCCTATCAATAGAATGTTTTGCTGAAGCTCTTAATTAAATAAGCTAATGCTCTTGCTGTTAATCAAAGATCAGGAAGATACAAATACAAGTGTCTATGTATGTCAAAAAGGCTGCAGTATATAGATAACTTTATATGAGGGGTGAGGGCTGCAGATATATTATATTTTATTTCTATTAGTAACATGTACAAGATATTTGAAACTGGTGGAAATGTTCAACAGATTTTTATTCTCTATTCTTGCTTTTCAATATAATGCGGAAAATGCTATTCTATAATGAACCTTAGCGTTGATATGTAAGTACCTATAGTCTAAGTCCACCTAAAAAAATATTTTGAATATCTGTGAAATATTTATTTTAATCGGATTAATAGTTTCAAAGATAACCTCCACCACACAAATCTGAAGTCATATTCATATATCATATATTTATTGCACAAGTTAGTTAGGTACATTTACCCACAGTACATACTTCATTGTAATGGTTTTAGCCTATATTATTATTATTCCTACTAATTAGTTGTTTGGATTCATTTCTTAAATTTATTTCTAAGTTTTCGTGCATTTTATAGTAATATATTTAGACTTTTTCCTCGTTCATAAGAAGTTAATATGTGCAATCCGCAAAGTTGGGTTTTCGTGAAGATCACGTTACGATATCGGCGAGGTTATCTCGATGAGTGTCAGCAACCACCAGCCTCCAGGCTCCAGCCACCACGGCATGGAGCGAGGAGAGCAGTGTAGGCGGAGCGCGCGAGGGCCCGCCTAGTCGGGGCGCCGCCTTCCGAACACCTCCTTGACAAGAGTACAACTCACACGAGATAGCGACATCACTTAATTGGTATCATTATCAACAACTGCTACAATATCATAATATGTTCTTCCTGACATTAGTAATTGCATGTATGGCAAAAATATAATTCATATATAATCGTATAATATTTATAGTATTCCCATGATTAATTCAGGACAAATGAATATATACTGAAATAAAACTAATTACTGAAATAATAATAAGTTTGGGAATTAGAATAGCAGATACATTTTCCCCAACACCATACCTATATCTTCTGTACTAATTTTATAAAGAGGAAAGGTTTGAATGTATGTTTGTAACTGGTTGAAAAGGTGCAGGTGATGCAGGACTCATTTAAAAAAAATCTTTCACCATTTGATTGCTACATTATTACTGATTAATATAGGCTAAACTTTATTTCGGTAATCCCACGGGAACGAGAACTGAGAGAGAGAAACCGTGTGAAGTACGCTAGTATATTGTAATCGTATGTGGGCCGAAAATTCCATTATATAAGAGAACTATCAACACTGTGCTACAGTGGGAAAGGTCGAGGGACAAAAAAACCGACATGTCTTTGATGAAACTGATGTCTCTGATCTAAACACCATGATTGATTGATAGCATTATTAGTTGTGGGGCTTGTGTGGCTCAAGCGATGGTAAGTCTGCCACTAACTACCAGTTTGTGGAAGAGAGACATGACCAACTCAACAACAACTCAGAACGTGTTGGCACCTGCATTTTTTCGTTGAAAAGAGGGTGTATGCGTCAACTCAAGTGAGGGAGGACCCGAGTTGAAAGGATATCAATGAAGTATTGCACCAATTTTGGCCGTCGGTAGGGTTACCTCTTGTTGGTCGCCTTCGTACCTAGTACTTATATCAAAATTATAATTGAAATAAACAGATGATGTCTTCGTTAAGTTGATAAGTAGCTAATGAAATGTGTTTATTGGAAATTATTTAAGGATACGAATTCAATACTGAATATACCTAACTCATGGGAAAGTGTTGTGCCATCATAATATGTTCTCCCGTGTCTTGGGCCACAGCAGCCGGAATAATTCCGAGAAGCACTCATTGCGGTACAGTTAATATATTTAGCGAGGTCGCACCGCGTGGGTCTCGCCGCGCCGCCGCCGCCGCCTCAGGAATAATGGCGAACCTTACGTAATAGGTACACACTAATATAACCATGTGCCGACCGACACATCACTAAAAAACCTCCAGACACCAAATTTAAAAAAGGTTTGATTAATTATTATGAATAAAACAATTTTTGACAGTATTCTTGGAATATTTCAACAAATTAAAGACTCGATGCCGGGCGCAACACACTTAGTTCCAATGACGGTAATCTATACAGATAAGTAAAATTAAAGTGTATGTTTGTACTTAATTCCAAAATAACAGCTTGTTACTAAATGCATATACGGTACTGACTTAAAAAAACAACTTTTAGAATTTTTCTCCGTCTATGTGTCTGTCTGTTGGTTCTGGGTAATCTCTGAAACGGCTGAACCGATTTGAACGGGACTTTCACTGGCAGATAGCTAATGTTACAAGGAGTCACTAAGACTACTTATACATATTTAAAAACATATATGGTTCCGCAGGAATGAAATTAAATCTACGCGGGAGAAATCACAGAGCACAGCTAATCAATACTAATATTGTAAGGAGTTAATTAAAATTAAATCATATATAGCTAACAATTAAGACATTGTCAGTCACTTCTATTAATACTGAGGTACTAGACTAAAAAGATCACCCAAGAAAGGTTTTAGTTTAGGCGATTTAGATGGTAATCCTTTTATTAAACTGCTGCTTGTTATGATATGACAGTCGCTTCGTAGTGTTGGTACAGCGTCACGAGGAGTGTTGCGTTGTTCCCGTTGAGACGGTGGAGCATGGCATCACCGCGGGATCAGTGCACAATGCCGTAATTACTTGACTCCCTCGCGGCGGCACCAGCAGGGCAGGCGCCCCGCGGCGCGAGGGCGCGACTATTGCCCGCGCGCAGTAGGGCCCCACTCCATTATGCATGCCGCGCACCGCTCGGCTTACGGGACGATCCGCTAAATCCTTTACAGTTTCATTTGCTGCCCAGAATATTTAATTAATCTCGTTTATCAAAGTAACAAGTTCCAATAACACACATTATTTCATTTTTTTTGCGGTATCAATCTAATCTATCAATAACAAATCTAAATCTATTAGTATGGCTGACGAGCTATGCCGAGAGGTTCTACCACAAACAAGTCTATTTTGTTTGATTTATAAGCTCCGAACTATATATGTAAGTATTCAAGAAACATTACTAAATAATAATAATAATTAAAAACAATTGTAGGCTTTGGTAGTTTGAATAGTTTAGTAGTTTAATTTGAACGTTACAACTCAAGACGTAATGAATTACGGCTCGTGGCTGCACGCAGTGTGATATAATCACCGCAAGCCATTGCGTGCTCTTATATCTTAACGACGACATTACCGAGGACTTCCTCGATGGGTGCGTCACTGTGCGCCCGTGACGTCATCACTAGTACCTATGTATTCAACACATAGTAATTGGTCATAAATATAATTGTCGCCAGTAAGTAGCATGTATCTAGGTATTAGTATTGTTGAATCACAGCGCGCTCTTATGTACGTATCCTACGTAGGTACTATTATAAAAGTTAAGTCTCCAATTAGCTTTCTAGCGCCTGCATTCAAATTCCTAAAAAACAAAAAAAATAAATTAAGCTGATTTGTACTGTGTGCCTTAGCTTCATTCAATAACTAAAACATCGTAGCCTTTGTGAAGACGGTGAAGGACAACACCGCGAGGAAACCTACATATGCCTGAAAAGTAATTCGAAGTCTTATGTAGTGCCTGAGACGGCGATAGGTGAAAAGTGGGTGTTGTTATTACGACACCTCTGCCTACCCCTTCGGGGAATACATGTATGTTTGTGTGTGTAGGTATTCATTTGACGCCCTTTTCCAGATAAACAACATATTTAATTGCATTAAAATTACTGAATAAAAAAATCCTGTTTTAAATAACAACAAATAAAAATTCAACGAAACCGTAAGTACCATGGGTTTACATTAACATCTCTAGAAGTGTAAATAGTAAATGAGATGTTACCAAATGGATGTAGTAGTCCGCCCACCGTGTGTCGCGTGTAGAGAGGCTGGTGTCCCGGGGGCCGACGGGGGCGACACGACCCCGCGGCCCCCCGCGCGCCCACACCTGACACTCGCAACGCTTCCGGTCACACATCCGCCCGCATATCCGGCTTCAACAATACCGCGACGAAAGATCGGAAAAGGTTTTTTCGTGTGAAAAGTTAATTATAAAGCCCATGTTTGGGAGTGGTGTAACATTTTCTTCAACGTAATGAACTTCTCAACAGTAATATTTCGGAACATAATACTTGCCTCATTTAAAATTGTGTCTTTCACTAAGCGATGAAATATGCTTAATCGTACAAAAATATCAAATAGTGTGCTGTAAAAAGTGTCGTGTACAATTTTAATAGTGTTTTATGAACAAATAATAGTTGTATGTGTCGTGAGATGTAGTATAGTGTAGCCCATAAAATAATTATGCTATTATAGCCCAACTATGAAGTAGTAATGAGTGTGCGATGTTGTGGCTGAGCCCCGCCGAGCAGCGGCGCATACACCACTTCTACCACGGTCAGTTAGCTCACATCACACCCATTCATTACTCATTATAAAACCAAATGAAGGTAGTCAACTTTACACTTTGTAAAAGTTGTATCACAATATTCTCAGTCATAACTTCCACAGAGGCAGTATGATGACAAATTCAATACTGCTACGGAATGACGTAGCATCTGAAGGTGCTACGGACGCTCGTAGCAATGTTGTACTCATTACTTAGCTCAGCTCTGCACGTAATGAAACTATTAGCACATTAGAAGTACTCAAGTGGACCACCTGTACATTATAATTTTCAGCCGGTCGACCAAATTTATTTATTTCTTACTTGGTGTGAAGATTTGTACCTATTTGTGTACTAACTGTGCCCCGCGGTTTCACCCGTCTAGACTTAATTTGACATGATTCTTAATTTCTTAAATATTCTAATTCCACAAACGTTTTACACACTGAAAAATCTTTCGGATTAATTAATTACATAATACCCAAATATGTATACATACCTACATGAATATTTATGTGGTGCATAATCAAAGTTTTACAAAGTGTTATATTTGTATGTGATCAGCGGGCCCGTACGGCGGCGGCGCGGTGAGCGGGTGCGCGCGGACCAGCGGTGGCCAGGTGCAGCTGTGGCAGTTCCTGCTGGAGGAGCTGGCGGCCGGCGCGCCCGGCATCACCTGGGAGGTACTGTCTGCTGGCATATTACGAGCCGCCAACCACCGATAATACGCAGTATATAACTCTCAGCTGTAACTTAATATCTACATTTCTCAGGATTAAGCTTCCTCTCACTAGGAAAACGAGCTTTATTTTATACTAAAATATCTTTAATAAACGACCTTGTAGTAAGTGGTAAATATAGTACATGAACTCAAGTATGGTTGTAAGCTCCCTTGCCGAACTTATTGTGAGTGGAATCAAGGTGTAATTTAATTAATGTTTGTGTGTGGACGCGCAGGGCCCGCCGGGCGAGGGCGAGTTCCGTCTCTCGGACCCCGACGAGGTGGCTCGCCGCTGGGGCCGGCGCAAGCAGAAGCCCAACATGAACTATGACAAGCTGTCGCGAGCGTTGCGATACTACTACGACAAGAATATCATGAGCAAAGTACGTACTCACACCAACCACTCAATGTTCTGGGCAGTGGGTGGAGGAAGGTACAAAATACCAAAGGGCTTAACAAATTGTTTTTTATCCAAACTAAGTGGTACCTTATGCATGCACACAACTAGCGCAGAACAGCGGACGACGAGCTGTATGGCAATCATCAATAATAACACAATATTATACTTATAGTCTAGCTAGAGAATGCAATAGCTGAATGGAAACGATTATTTTGTGGTAATGGTGTAATTTATAAGTTTGGATTACACAAGATCACTTTTAACAAATAACTGACAATTGACTGATGGCTAGTATTTGCTGGTTATACCTATAATGAACAGGTTCTGAATATCTCGTTTATTATTGATTAAGTTCATTGATTTATTTTGTTATGCTGAAACACATGGCAAATAATAATGTGCAGGTGCACGGCAAGCGGTACGCGTACCGGTTCAGCTGGGCGGGGCTGGCGGCGGCGTGCCAGGCGCAGGGCGAGCCCCCCTACTGGCACTACCTGCCCCACCCGCCCCCCACCACGCACTGACACTACTCCTGTACAACACTGCGCTACTGCTCACTGCTGACACTCTCCTCCTTAGAGGAACAATGTTGTGCAAAAGCTATTAGAGGATTATCGGCATTAATAAGGGCCCATAATAGTGGGTCAGCTGATTTTCCTGCCTGTGCCTGAACCGCGGGTTCAATTTAACATATTGAACGAATACTTACGTTCGCGGAACATTGAACGTACAATCTAAGTGTGTATGTGTCTGCCACACTGCTGGCTGCCACTGACATATTATGTGAACAACGTTACATTGTACCAGACAAGCTCGCTGCATTTAAGTATTACTATTATATTTATTACTAGCTGTTTTTAACATGAATTACTTTATTTATTGGAACCATATTTAGTGTCTGTCAACTAAAGTGTCATAATATCGGCCCAGCCCTTTCAGAGATTAGCCGGAACAGACAGACGCATGGACTCTATTTCTGTCTAAACTGGAGAAACAATTTAAAAGAAGTGCTACATACTGCAAGTAAAACCTATAAAGTTAACTGAGTGCAATAGTAGACATGTCACTACTAAATCGTTTTATTTTTATTTTGGATCATACATACCGCATATATTTTCTCTAGTGAGGAGCTCGTGGCACAGTTGCTATTGCGCATATCATTCGATCAGCGAAGCTAAGCAACCCTACCTCTAGCCAGTAATTGGTTGGGTGACCGCCCGAGTTCCCTCCGTGCCTCGGAGAGCTCGTTAAGCCGTCGGTCCCGGTTGCCAATTTATCATCTTTGGCAGTCGTTACAGGCCAGTTGGAGGCCTAAAATAGTCCGGCATCTAGTTTAACCCAGATCACAGATTTTCCTCGTTAAAAGGGTTGCGAAGGTCAGATGGCAGGCGCTTCGTATAAAAATCAAGTGATCAGCCACATCGGGTTGAATCAAATGCCGACCCCAACAGTGTATGGGATAAGGCCAGGGACGATGGTGATGACATACCGTATATATTTTCACATGAATTTATTGAAAAGCTGGTAATTTGGAATCAGACTAACAATTAAATTTTCTGAATAATATACCATGTTGTGAACGTGATCCCAATCTAAATAATACTTTTTTTATGTATGTATGAATTTTAATATTATTTTATCTTTAGTAATAATACCTAGTTTAAGTCAAGTTTTAATATGATTTATCGTATACGAATAATGACAATAACACGTAGGTGTACTTTTATTGTATGACTATACTGCTCGCGTGTGTTGTCACGATCACCCCTCCATTAAACACATTCACTGCTAACATTTCAACTTCTTCGTAAATTCTCTAACAGTTGGACGCACATACGCGTCGTTAGCAGTGAACGCGTTAAATATCTAACTAAGCCTGTACATGCTAGCGGTCACCCGCTTACCATCAGGAGGCGTGTGTGTCATGCCCTCATTTGTATTTTAATTCAACGGTGCAAGTTACCTCTATGATAATTTTTCCGTCAATTTGTCATCAGGCTGATAAATCCATTGGATAGTGTAAGTTACAAGTACATTCTCTTTATTTGGGTTTTCTTAGGGTTGTAAGTTTTTGAGAACAATTGGTTTTAAGATTTATGTTTTTGTATTTGGTTTTAGAGTTGTTTTTACTTCTAATGCGACAAACAAGCTACAGACCGCCTCATAAGTAAGGGGCTGCTACAGCCTACTTGTGCTTTTATCACCAAGTGTCACTCGCATTGCGCGTTACTTACTTATAAGCCATGTCATCCCTGTGCCAATGACAACTATTGCTTGCACATTGGCTCCACTCCTATTCCTACCCTCCGTGGAGTACTGGCGACCTTACTCATCGCGGGAACACAACACTATTCAAATGGCATAATAATGCTTAACTTTCAGAATATGGTGCAGTCCCCAGTCGGGCAGCCCCATATATCGAACGGGAGATCCAGTTATACTCTACTCCTCCTGGATTTTGAAACTAAATTCAAATAGTATAATAATGCGGTAATTTCCGACGGCACGGGGCACAAGTCGTGGTACTATAGGCTTTTGGACAGGAGCCTTACCATAGGCTCTTATTGCTACCATACTTCCACTGTGTGACAGTGACAGACTTATACACGTCATATACATCTATCTCATAATAAAAATTAAACTATCATGGCAATAAGAGGTCATAGTAGGGCCCATGTCTCTATCTTCCTTCATGTTATGTACAATTACTTAAGTACTTTAGTTTATCAATGTCTTTATTTTTGTTTTGTTGTGTCGTTTCAATTATATTGTTGTTGTTGATATACTATTATATGTATAGATATTTATTTGGGGAATGTCTATCACAGGCGTAATATTTTCGATGCATAATATTTCTTAATTAGACAAAATGTGTGTTCCCTTCAATAAGTCCATATGTTTTTTTTTGTGATTTTGCGTAGGTACTTTACAAATTAAAAAACATGTTAACTACTTATTGGTAAATCGAAATAAAGTTCCTTGTCAATAAATCGTAGTGTGACCACTTATATTGAGTACCTGCCCCTTAATAAATTAAATAAATTATATTACCGAAATAAATAATGCTCACCCTGCAACCTTGTATGATATTGACTTGCTAGAACACTAATCTATATGAACGTGTATCAGAGTAATGCTTATTTATGTTGTTGAAGAAATAATCCCGACACATCCAGTATTATGGGTGTGAATGATAGAATGGCGACATGTGTAGGATCCGTTTATAACAACACTCTGCCCTTACCTCTGTTTCGGTACATGCCTCCAATTTCACAGTCTTCCTTAACAGATTTCAGTAAAGATCAAATTATGATAAATGGATATTATCCAGGGCAACCGTTAGCTGCGACGCTGAGGCCACTGATAAACAACAGAGTAAGCGCACTGGGGATTGTCCTTGTGCCGACGGAATCGACTCTGTATCCGTAACAAGCGCGATAGTGCGCCCACGCACCGGCCCGCTCAGTGGACGACAACCCGCGGTTCTATCATATTATACAAATAACGTGATCCTGTTCATGATGTCACAAATCGTTGCCTCATATGAAGACGACGGGTCAGTTTACCGACTGTGGTGTACACTGCCTGCCATGATTCAACATTATAATATAGCTGTGAGTAGTGTGGAGTCAATTCAGGAGTCAGGTCAGTGGGCGGCGACTAACCAGCTTCATTATTTGTATACTGTACTCTCAACTCAGTTTTGGATTGCATTGTTGTATTGCGATTCCATGATATTTTCGTCAACGTCGTAATGTGGGGTTCCGCAACAGACCTAGATTAAATTTTTATACTTCAAAAGAGAGCTATCAAGGCAATATACTAGTTGGACCCCCGAAATTATCTTATGGATAAATTTAAGGGAATAAATATACTTACCGTACCGTCACTGTACATTTAGGAGAATTTATTTACATGAAAAAAAACATTCATCTGTTCAATTTAAACTCGGAGATTCATTCAATTTCATCATAAATAGACACTAAATTGTAGCTCCTAGATTCAGGTTAGAAAGGTAAATAAATAATTCATTCGACACTCAATAAACGCGTTGAATTATGATAAATTTAAGACACATATTAAAACTGTATTACTGTAATACTTATGAAGAAAGCTTATTATACAATTTCGGATTACATAAATGATAAAGACATATATGGAATCAAAACTCTGCACGAGTAGCTCCTGGCAGTGACATGGTATGTAAATATGATATGTAAATCATTTGGTATTGTTTTTACTTTTTTAATTATTATTTTTACACATTAATGCTGATACAATTTTCACTATTGTGAATATTTTTTTTGTAAGTTTCATTGTTTACTAAATAATTAAATGTACATGATGCCAGTTTCTTGCCGGTTCTTCTCAGAAGGCTAGTTTCCGAACCGGTGGTTAATTCCTCGACATTCAAAAATGCCTTACCAGGGCCTAAAGTGAATAAATCATTTACATTTTCATTTTCAATGTAACGAAAAAATATTCAATAAATATTAATTGCGAATACGAGAAGTGAGCCACAAGTGCACGACTCCTGGCGAATATGGCGGTGACAATTAACTGGGAGCTCAGTCCAGAAACGATGGCTACGCTGAAAACTCCGCTCCTACCTCTCCTGTACCTCTTACTTGGTAAGTTGACTATATCTCAGTTGGCTATTACCCTCGCAATATAAAATATGAACAGGCATTGTGCCCACACTATTTTATAAATAAGTACCTACTTAGTGGGTGTAGTAACATGTTAATTACAAATTATGAAATAAGTTTATGACATTAATATTGTTATAATATGACGTTGAATGCGCTGGTACTGCGTTATTCTGTGCGATCACCAAACCAACTACTGGCGAGGGATTGCTTTAGAGAAAAAATCAAGAAAATCATTAATACTTTATTTACAGGAGACCTATCTATGATTTAAGACTCCTTACTTTTAATATCAATGCAGAAGACAGGTTAAAAGTTTGAATGAGTGATGCAGTATATTGTGTGTTTAGGAGGAACGCATCATGTCCGTGCGGTGTGTACCAACGTGACGCAGTTCTCGACGCAGCTGGACGCGCTGCTGGCCGAGTACGACCGCGAGGCGCCGCCCGCGCCCTTCGTGCTCATCTCCGTCGCCCTGGACGTGCGCCACGCCTCTGTGCTCGACACACACGGGGCCGTGCGGCTATTTGCTGACTTCACTATGGTAACATATCTCACAGTTATGTATTACTTCACTTAATAATTAATAATAGAATGAAGACGTTAGACAAGGCCAGGCGGCAGCACGATGTGACTGATATTCAGAGAAGTTCACAGTATGGCGAGAGCTCTATGGGCTTATTTTTATTCATTCTTATTGTGCGTGGGCTATGCTGATGCAAAGTATAGGAGCGGTGCCCTCCTAAATGCATAAAGGGAGGATGGCAGGTTGCCTTTCTAAATGCAAGGTTCCTGCGCGACTACAAGTTGATAGCCCTAAGCCTATGTTGAATAGTTTAAGTGATTGTTTCAGCACTGGCAGGACGAGCGTACCAAGTGGAACGCAACCGAGTGGGGCTGCGAGAGCGCGCTGGCGCCCGCTGAGCGGCTCTGGCTGCCGGACGTGGTCTGCCTTAACGCCACCGCTGGTACTACTAATGTCGCTATCTATTGCGAAACTTATTTCAAATCATGTAATTTGTTGCCAGTGTCGTTATAGTTTCGGTGACAAAAAGGTCAAGCTTTAGCAAAAATAGATTGAGAATAGACACCTTCGTATATTTATTATTTGGACTAATGAATTTTGGTAGTATGGACAGCTTCAGGAGTTACCTGCTAACGTAATTGTAGGTGGCGTGCTGAGTGCACGTGGTTTTTGACTTTGCAGACACAATGTCATCGGGGTTCAGCGAGGGTCCCCGCGCGCGGTTGAGCAGCGACGGCTCGGTGGCGTGGACGACGCGGCTGATGGTGACGGTGCCGCTGGCGCTGCGCCTCACCTCCTGGCCCGACGACACGCAGCTAGTTGTCTTCGCTTTCGGCTCCAGGGAACACGGCACCGACCAGATAATGCTGGAACTCTTGCAGCTTAAGGTACTACTCATAATTAAATATATGAGAATAACTTCTTTATCTGGGAAACAAAGCCTAACTCACCTACCCAATGTCCAAAAAAACGTACTAAGCATTTGCAAAGTTTGAAGTGCGGGTCCCTCTCTATTAGTTTGAACAAGTATGTAGTCATCAGTGGGCCAAAAATGGAACGTCAAAGATCTGAATTTCTTAATACGCTCTGCTTAAACCGATGACGGTAGGCCACAGTACAGTTAATCAACCTAATACTCGACTGTATGGACCATATTAATAGGTTAACACTGAAATAAACGTCACACAAGAAGAAGTAATGCGGTGATGCGTTCGCTTTGTCAAAGAAGGTGGTTCCATTTATTGAAAGTGGTATAATCAATGCTATGTACAATTATGTTATTAGGTAATCAGGTTGGATTAAATAGTTGTAACTATAATATTTTCAGAAAGTGCTGGTGTTTGAGGCTGGAGCATGGGACATGATGTCCATAAAGGCGGATTTATCGTATATAAGCGACCCGGTCGAGGCAGACAGATCCGTCGTACTCTGGGAGGTGAGTACGAAGCATCGGTCAGAATGTGAGCTTCTACATGGAAGCATAAAGAATAGCTAACGAAACAGCCAACGATAAAAGATCACGTTAGAAAAATTTACGCTTATACCTGCCTACTTAGCCAGATGAACCGATGACTGTGTATGTGATGATTGTAGCAGGATCCTTGACCAGAAAAGGTTGGATTTTTTTTATTGTGTGATTGCGAGATGTGTTTGTGTCCTCAGGTGGTGTTGCGTCGTCGCGCGGGCGGTCACCTGGTAGCGGGCGGGGCGGTGTTCGCTGCGGGCGCGCTGCTGTTGCTCGCCGCCGCCGGCCTGCCGCCCGCACAGCGACCGCCGCTCGCTGCCGCCGCCGCATTCATCACCGCCTTTTGGTATTAACCTTCACCATTTCTGTACCAATTTGCTCGGTGGATCTTATCGACCTGACTCCAAGAGAATCGATTGTTTGCTGCCAGTATCTTCTGCATTGGTTGTTTTACATATCTCCTAAAACTCTTCTGCAATCATTTCGCAACATGAACATCCGAGAAGAGGGAGGACGATCCACGCGAATTTAAAATTATTTTGGTTAAATGTGTAGCATAATGCTGCTATATATATAATTGAATGTGATAATATGTATGTGTAATGTGTCAGGTTGTGCGCGGCGCTGGGTCGCCTGCCGAGCTCGGCGCGGTGCCCGGTGCGCGTGGCGGCGGTGAGCGCGCTGTGCGTGTGTGCGGCGGCCAGCTGTGTGGGCGCTCAGCTCGCGCAGTTCACCGCGCGCCGACAACACCCCGCGCCGCTCTCCCTCCGCTCGCTGCTCGCCAGGGCTTCCAACGTCTGCAGGCTCACACCCACGGTCAGATATTGGATACAGATTAAGAACACCTACTTGCTATACATATTAGAAAAATTACTTTAACTTATACAATGATCAATTGCAGAAGTTAACCACTTTTTTATTTATTATTTTAGCGTGGGCGTCAGGATGCAATTCAGCTAAAAAACTAATATTTCTTTAGTCAACTCAAGACTGAGACATGGTGATAATAGCGTTACCGCTGCACTATCACTGCTGCTCCCTAACCCACACTGTTTGTGGGTTGGTTGTTATCGTAGCTCCCTGTGTCGCATCAGTCAGTCGTGACCCGGTCCTCTTATCGCAAGTTGAAGATATTGGTTGATATCGTTCTTATTTTCTGAACGAGTTATTTTAAAATGTACAATATGTAACTTGCAGGAATGGAGCGCGTCCGAGAGCGGTGCGTGGGCGGCGGCCGCCGTGCTGCTGGACCGCGCGCTCGCCGCCCTCCTGCTGCTCGCGCTGCTCGTCCTCTGCATCCTCTACATACTGCTCTAGTACCACCACACACACACCCGTCAGACAAACTAACTAACAACTCACTGCCCTACTGCATTAGTGCTCTAAACCTTTGGAAGGAAGCAATTTCGTGTTTTGTGTAACAGCTACCTCTATAGATAGTGACTTAGCTGCCGACAACTGGCCAGTGGTCCAATTAAAGAAAGAGAATAGGCCAGATAGGCACTTGTCTTGTCTACACTATTTCATATGTGAAAAGCTGTTAGTTTGGAATAAAAAATAGACACTTCAATTTTAATTATATCTATATATAGATAGATAGATTACATAGCCATTAATCAAACAAATAATAATTTCCCAATTTAAAGATTTTCTTAGATCTGGAAAACACGAAGTATCCTTCAACTTGATTTGCCTTAAATTGAGACAATTCTCAATAAAATGGTGACGAAGGATAATAAAAAACACCTATGTTGTTTTCACGCCTTTATTATAAGTAGCTTACAATGGAGACAATGCAATAAAAGCATTAAATAGGTACATGATTGACAAACTTAGTTAATAGTTCAGTTAGTTCGTATTGTACGTTCTTGAATGTTATTTCGTTTTCGACCTGTTGATATGAATCAATAAATGTTTCATTGAGTGTAACATTAACTATGTGTACCTACTTACTTACAATACTAATGTATATTGTTAGCGAACGAATGAAACCACTACCCAAATTGTATTATGCGGTGCATTGAGTGAAGTGGTTGCTGCAAGCTACGAGTGGGTCTACGTAAAATGCTACGTGGCTCGTGCCAGTGCTACGAGACCCTACCACCACTTGCTACGCCAGAGCTACGCTATCACTAAGCATTTTTATTTAGTAAGCATTTCTGTAAGCCTCAAAATAAGTTTAGAGAACATGCTTCATATACATTATATAATTTAAATAGATATCTTATATAATATCACCGAGAAGCGGTCGTTGAGTGTACTAGTTTAATCAGTAATGTGTGGTTTGTTTGTATTGCGTGTGCGTGTGGCGCGGTGCGCGGCCAGCTCGGCGGCCAGCAGCAGCGCGGCGACCAGACCACCTCCCCACACCACCTGCACAACGACACAATCTCACCTCACACACTTTTCGTAACGTGCTTTTGGTGGCTACAAAGCGAGTTGATACCAACGTGATAACTATGGGCACGTGGTTGCAAGAATAAAATTCGGTAGTCGCATACCATGAGACGATCTATACGTAAGTTTGGAACAAAGTATTTGCCTCTTATAACATATGGTTGGTGTTGAGGTGTGGAGTGGTACCTGGAACGCGGGCAGCACGTCGGCGAGCGGCACGCCGCGCACGTCAGCCCCGGCGCCGGCGCAGCGTGGCCGCTCGGCCAACCACGTGCGCCGCGCGCGGCCCATCAGGCCCACCTCCCGCTGCCAGCGCAGCCTGACAACACGCACGCTCCTACACATTGTACCATCTACCTACTGAATGGAAGGGAGCCTCGGCGCGGTGCTGGATGACTGAGCGTTCTACCTGATGTGCGTGTGTGTAGATGAATATGGGTTTCACATACATTGTTGAACTAATAAAAACTTTTTGAATTCGAAATTAGCAGTTAGCGTGATTGAGTATGTAGAATATAAGTAATATAAGTACCGAACAGCGAGCAGTTCCCGGTAGCCGGAGTGGCGACGCACGGGCACCCCCACCATGGGGAGACGGAATGCCTGGATCTCCTTCAGGCCGCACTTTTCAGGCTCAGTGAACGTTTTGCTTATCACATCGTACCCCGCCCCAACCTCCACCTTAACAAACCACGCCGCACGTGAGCGATTAGATATGACGAAACTGAGGGATGTTTAGTGTAATAGTACCTGAAAGGCAAAGAGTCCAGTGCGAACGCGCGCAATACCATCGATAACGCTGAGGTAGGCGCGCTCGCCCAGCGGCTGCAGCTTGCGCCGGTACAGCCGCCGCGTCGCTGGCTCGCGGCTCTCCTGACCAACATACCAACTACCATGACCTAACTAATTAAACTTAATGATGAATCACAGGAACAATGTTTGTCTCATTGAGTTATTGGGCGGTACCTACACAGGCCAAGAACTTCAAAACTAACAAGACATATGATCTATCCACATAATACCATGTAAAAGTGCTGCCTCTGTTAATAATGGCAGTACTGCATTGTTTTAAATTAATTGCATACTCTAGGAAGCTTACTAACAGCAAAGTAGACTCGCTTGTAAGTGGTCTCCTGGACGCCGAGTGCGAGTGGTGAGTTGGTGAGGTCATCGATGGTCTGTAAGGCATCGCTGGGCGTCTGCAGGATGGCCACGATCTTGGCCGAGTACGCCGTGAACACGAACACGGACGCCAGCAGTGCGCAGAACATTACCATGCGAATAGACGACACGTGCGGCGTTATTGGGAAACCTGACAAACAGTGCTGTCACTTCACTTTGCAGCAATATATTACAAGCTGTGGCGTAAATAATCGATATGCCTGTATCTTCGGGCGGTGGACCCTATTCTATTCAATTATAAGATGCATTTCAAAGAAACAATTAAAAACAATGGAATTTTTACAAAAAGTTCGAGTTTGTCACTTGGAAATGTATGGAAACCTAGTTTCTCAGGATGTTTGTGTTTTTTAAGGCTTGTCTATTTAATGTGGATTCCAAAGTGGTATATAGGTCTAATAGGTCAATTTCTATATAAATACAAACAAAGTTACCTATTGCTTTTATTCTGAGGAAAGGGTATTATTAGGTTATTCAAATCTGTTTTTAAGAAATGTGTGCTATAAGCATCGGACATTCCTTGAAAAGCCTTGCCGGGTTCGTTGTAGTAAAATGATCCTTCTGAACCCAGCGGTAACATTTTACAAACCTTGCTGACATAGAGCTCCTATAGCGAAGGTGAAGGCATCCATGGTAGTGAGGGTGTGGTCAGAGCGCTGTGGTCGCCGCGCCAGTGCCGCCAGCAGTGCGCCGCTCAGCGCCAGCAGCGCGCCGCTCGCCGCCCACACGCCGCGGCTGAACGGCAACACGAACACATTCGACACTGACGACTGCGACGGTTGACGGAATATGAATGCACCTCTATAAACAAATCATTACAAATTGTCATAATTTCAAATTAAACAACAGCTGTCGAACCAAGTGGAAGGAGCAAAATACTACACAAGCCATAAAGAACAGGGCTCAAGCAAAGATTATAATTGTAATATATCCATTAATGTTATGAATGCGAAAAACTTTAAACAATAAGTACGTCCCCATAATTTACCCGTACTATCAAAAAGCGCAAGCAAATTATTGAAAGATCCAGTGACATTATTCAAACACAGATTCAATAATGTTCATGATAGCAGCTATGATATTCTGACGTGAGTGTGATGGTCTCAGCGCAGTAGTGCAGCACGCGCCAGCGGTCGGCGCGCATGAAGATGGAGCTGACACCGATCTCGGCAGCGCCGCGCTCCAGCTCGCCCACCAGGCCGTCGAATGTGCCGTTGTGCTCCTCGCCGTACACTGACACCTGCTTCATGTCGTACCTACACATATTACTCAATTCTCCTAAACGTTTGAGACGAGACTGCATTATGATTTCAAATTCCATAACAAACATACTTTCTGCACGAAAAAAGTACTGCCAACACCTAGTAAAAGATTACTCACGCGTTACCTTAAGTCATAGCCGTAGCCGGTGTTGCAACACCCACTTTAAACCGATGATGATTATTAGCCCACTTAACATACGGTTATGCACGGCCTACTAAAGTAGTTACTTCATTAAAAGACATTCAAGTACATCTCTTAACTACTTCGCAAACACATGCAGGTTCCTCCATGATCCTTTCCTTCACCCTTTGTGGGGGACAAAGGGTGTCCAATCGATTCCACAAATATGCGTAGTATCATACATACCGAAAGTTCAAATCGTATGCGCAATCCATGAGGAGGGGGTAAGTCAGCTTGGGGAAGGTGTCGATCTGCCTATTGCTGAGGTCCGACCAGCCCCGGAAATGCTCCGGCTGACTGATCTGCGCAGATCATAGAGTGAATACCACGTTCAAAAAACTACCCTTGATGTTAGATACGTTCTTCCATTCGCAACTGCATATTCTTACCAAAACAACAGATGGTATGTAAATATTATCCAAATTCTTCCTCCTGGTGACAGTGGAGGGTAGACGCCCCCATAGTGCAGTGAGCTCCTCGACACTGCTCCCTCTACCAGCATTGAGCTCAAAGCTCACTAATGCTCGGTCTATTCTGATCCTGTATATATCTTGTACGGTGTCAGGAGTGGAGAGCACCACATCGGCGTCGGGGAGAATGGCTGCGCCCGCGAGGGTCGAGGTGTTGTACTGGGAGTCATGTAGCAGCAGCCACGAGTGGCGGAGGTTGAAGGCACGCGCTGATGACGCCTGCAGTCAAAAAAGTATATCAGTTAATAGTAACACTTATGTAATAAAATAAAAATTATCTAATTATCGTCGTGAGTAGCAATGACGATGTCCTGATATAATTAAATAAGTAACTAAGTATTTTTCTAGATATTTTCTTTATTATTAACCTGGTCTATAACCGCAGCAGCTAGAGGGCATCTCATGTCGAGCACGACGCCCTCCCGATGCACGTCGTAGGCCTGCAGCTCCGGGAGCCGCAACAAGTCGGTGTGCACCCTCAGCTTCATGCCATATCTGTGAGCTTGCCGCCACAGCTCCAACGACCCTTCTGTAACATTACATACCACACAATCTTAGCTCGCAATGAGGCTTCCTTCCTACAACGTCGACGCTAATCTACCATGTTTTTTTTTTCACTTTGAATATATTTGCAAAAGTACTAATAAGTATTTTTTCTCTTAAAACACTTTACACATATTATACTTATATTAAGTAGTGCTTAAATAGTTACTGCAACTTTGCTCAAAGTTGTATCTGGTATAGGGCTACCAAGCAAGGGTCACAGTTTACAGTGACTGCTTGCTTGCTGCCAGACGTAAATAAATAGTCCGAGGTACTTCAAAGAACTTGATCAAGCTTGCAAGTTACCAGGCGGCCAGCAAACGAAGGCAGTCAACAAGGAGATATGCTTCGACGCGAAGTAACTCACGATGAAACTGGCGGCTTCCATCGCTGCAAACACTCCACATAGAATTTTAAAACTATTCTGTCGAAGTGTTGTTACCGAACTAACGAACGCTTGAAAATCGTGGACTTATGAAAAGGCTCAAGTATAATAATTAAATAATAGTTTCTTTACTTTCCAGAGTAGTCGCGTAAAAAAGCCGTCCTGCATTGTGTACATTATAAAGTACTTAGGTAGGTAGGTAGGTATAAAAACATTATTACAACTACCAAATTAGGATTAAAATTCAAGTCAAAATCATAGTCCATCTTTCAAATGAGTTAGCTAGTCGTAGAAGTTGGCATTTATACATATAACTACTTATAGTTAAATCACTGAATCATAGGAACTGATTGAAGCATATTTTTAACGCAGTAAGAACATAACAGGTACTATTCTTAATGAAGATAATAATTATTATCTATCATATATATGCACGTATCGCTTCAAAAAAAGCTAATTAAGGAATGTTTATGTATTAATGACATCCAATATAGTAAAATACTTCTTTCATGATGTTAACGATGCGCATTTAGTTTCAAACAAGGCTTAAATTAAGTTTCCTAACAAACGTGCCTTGTGGCCAAATCAATTAGGAAATGTAGATAATTATATAATTATAATTTATTAATTAAGTACTTATCTGACTAACTAACTGATATTATAATTAATTTAATAAACTTTAATGGCACTCAGCAATAATTATTCAATAACTTTGCAAAATTATCGTAATTGGCTGGTTTAATAAATTGGTCTTATAAGTAGTTTGCTTGTATCAATAGTTTATAAGTATCGCTTTCGCATTGCTTTATAAATAATATTGAAATAATATCATTCTTTTGTTATGTGTCACTTGTGACGATGACCGTCCTGGCCGTGTACATTATTTGTATTCTAATAGGTTATTACTCGACAAGCCGTGTGTTTGTGCAGCAATTGTGCACTCCCATCAAGTTGCATCCCTCATTACAATAATGCCGTATACTTATCGGTGCGTCGCATTTTCATCATACTTATATATGTATACATCTAAGTATAAGTACCTACTTATAATCATAGAGGAAAGATTAGTATTTATGTATTCAACGAATAAAATTGAATTCTATTGCACCGATTTTAAACATTATTTTAGCAATAGATAGCTTCTACGTTATGAATGTTCACACGGGAAAACGAGAACTACGCGGGTTAAACCGCGTGACGCACACTATTTTGCAAATATTAACCTTTAATGTGCCTTTGTATGTAAGTGTTTGTTGACTGACAGTCTCGAACTCCAATAGTAGGTCACGTTTATATGTACCTGATAGATACAAAGAGGCCTACTGAACTGTGTTATAGTTCCGACAGAATAAAAGGGTCGTCACATTACTACCGCGAACTTGCTATTTAACAGTTATTTATAAACAGAATTCTCCGGTTGCAGTCACCTCATGTACGAGTTACTTACATTGTAAGAGATTCACGCTTCGCAAACGGCAGAGTGGGCACTAACACGCTGCTCCAGGGATCAGTCCCTCTAGATCACACATATCTACTTAGGTATAGTCTGCTGTCTTTAGTGGCACCAAGCAATGAAGCGACGATTGCTTAGATTTGGCATTGGAATCGTTGTGCATTGATATATCCTGGTGCCTGCTCTAGCTACAATCGGTATTGATCGTTGATCGAGTGATCTTCTAGAATCTGCGCGATCATTGTGCAAACATCGACACGATCGTGTCTGTAGTACTTTGTCGAACGGCGATCGTATGTCAAGACATTATTACTGTTAATTCAGTTTCAATTGTTGTATCTATTTTATAAGATTGAATATCTTTGTTTTTTATAATATTTATTTCTTAGGACACTTCAATTCAACTCGAGTATTTGAGGTGACAGGTACGTAGAGCGTAGGGCAAGGGCGACACAAAAGACCCCAAAGGTCGGTAACTGTACCCAATAATGCCACAACTAAGGTATTATGAGACAAGATTCTATCATATGAGCAACTAAGTATAATATGCTATTTAATATCTCTATGCTCTTCTCTAAACTCTATTGCCATTTAGAAACTCATTAGGTACTTGTTGAAAGTTCATCAGTATCATATAGTCTGCGCCATTAGAAAAAAGCATCTAAATTGGAAGGATAGTATACACCTGATTGCTGTATAACAATAGTACACATCCATATGCTCACGGCTGTATTCCCGGAAACGGTAGGCAGAGGTGTTGTAATAAAAACACCCAGTTTTCACCGAAGATGATTAGATGGTGATCTAATCGTTTCCTTCACCATAGATTACGTGGTGTGAAATCATTGCACATAAGTTATGAAAAAAACTCATTGGTACAGGCCCCGCTGGGATTCGAACTTGCGTCGTTTACGTAACAGGAGACTGCTCAAACCCTAAGGCCACCACGGCTTTGTAAGAACAGTGAATTTACTATTGTCAATTGCTTACTAAATATACAATTCTTGTCGGTTATCGTTATCAGTAATTACCAGCACAGAATATGTAAAATCGTGTTGGAACAATCCAACAGACGAACTGACCTAGTTTCAGTTACTATTTGTATCTATAACATTTCTCCAACAATTGCAAGTTGAAGAATGATGTGGTTGAATTGAAAAAAGTATGTTGAGATGTTTTGGACATATCGAAAGGATGAGTGAAAGGCGATTAACGAAAGAAATTTATAGAGCGAATGTGACCGGAAGTGTCGGTAGAGGGCGTCCAAGGAACAACTACTATGACCAAATTAATAGTATTTTTCAGAAAGGTCAAATTCGGAGTACTCGTAACCGAAGAAAGTGTATGAAGAGATGCATGAATGTGGATGAAGCGATAGAAGTATGTAAGGATCGTAGCATGTGGCAAACGGTGGTCTTTGCCTAGCCCCATGGGATACAGGCGTGAGCATATGTATGTATGTATGTATTCTCCAACATATGCATTGTGCGTTTCCACCCGATTCCCTTCCCGATAGCAGTATTGCAGCAATGCATATGTGAGTAAGTATTTACTACTCCAATGGTGCAAGCAAAGGGAAAAGAAGGTATTCGTGCAATGAATACAACCAATCAGCTTAACAATATATATTTTATTGTAAATCACAGTCACTTGATTATTCACACGTCATATAACTTATAAAATTCATGGAATAAACTTAACAGTGCATTATTCTTAAGTACTAATACAGGTTGGAGTACCAACACGGCCACTGCAGGCAGCTCTACCGCCTTACTTAGAGGAAACCGCTCCCGAGAGAGCCTGGAACTTTTGGCAACATTTTCAACTTAAGATAAGTAAGAAGCTGGATTGATCTTTTACCTGCCCTCAATGGCCATCTCAGTAATGCACCCAGTATATCTATAAATGTATTATATTAGGTAACATTGTATAATTGAACTAGAACTTGGTTCTACGCGCGTGGCGCGTGACCACCCGCCGCGGGGTGCTCCTCCGATATAATATTATTATCATTCAACTACGGTTGATACTTCTCTCGTACATCTTAGATGCACGCGATGTATGAGCACCTACATATACTTTTTTACGATTGCTTACTTAAGTCCGATTTAAATACTAAATTCACTCATTGTTTGGAATCGCTTAGGCACACACACTAGCAAGTATAACGTCATATAAATACGAGAATGTTGTGTTCGGTCAATGCCCCGTGCACCGATATACCAAACATTGTGGTGTGCTGGTTTATTACCGTGCCTGTATTTGCAGATTTGGCCGTTTTTAAAAGGGAATCATTTTTAAGTACTCATGTTAAAACATTCTTTCACTTAGCTGCCCGTGACATCCAGACTATCACATTATATGGATACATAAATTCCTGAAGGAATTTAGTTCCGCGTCCTATACTATATTGCTTCATTTTATGTAATTATTCAACGTTCAAATTCGCAGGAACCGTGTACGTAAGTAGGTAGTAGTGGAGAGGGTGGGTCCTAGCTGGGCGCGGGGCAGGGCGGCGGCTGCGTGAAGACGCGCGTGTGGTTGACCAGCGCGTACAGCGCCAGCGAGCCCAGCGCCGAGCCCAGCTGTGTCAGCGCGCCGCACGCCCGCATGCCGCGCGCGCCGCCCGCCCGCGCCCACCCGTACACCCACATGCGCGCGTACGACACCGCGCCGGTCACGCTCACCCACGCCGCAACCTGCAACACACGCCCGTCTGTAATGCACTGGCCTCGGCCCGCGGCGTCCGCCTGCCACTCGCGGGATACTCACCACGAGCACCTCGCCGGCGGCGCTGTGCAGCAGCGGCGGCGCCGGGCTGAGCAGCGCGGTGGCCAGGATGTAGACGAGCGGCGCGGCGGCGGCGGCCAGCAGGCAGGCCAGGGCGCGCGGCGGAGCGGGCGCCAGCCACACGCCGGCCAGGCACGCCGCGGGGTTGGCCATGGCGCCCAGCGACACGGCCAGGTGGTAGGCGCGCGCGCCGTACGGCATGCACGAGTACGACTGCACCGACGGCAGCACGCCGTTGCTGAGCGCGTTGAGCACGGCGGTCAACGCCAGCACTCCCGCCCAGCGCCACGACGCCAGAGCCGCGCGCGGCTCGCGGGCCTCCTCGTCCTTGGCCACCGCGGCCGCCGCCACGCGCTCCGAGTCGAAGCCCGGGTAGTAGTTGATGGCGCTGAACGCGAGCTGGCTTAGCACCGCGAGCACGCCTAGTAGCACGAGGAACACGGTGGTGCCGAACAGTGGCGGCGGGTAGTGCGCCTCGAGTGTCGAGTTGTCTGCCGAAGGCAGGCACTCCGGCTCGCCGCCGACGCCCTGCACTAGCGCGAGGATGCTCGGGATGAACCCGCTGAGGCCCTCGCCGACGAGGTACGTCGCCAGGTACACATCGCGGAAGTGCCGGAGGAACGGGTAGAACAGCACGGAGGAGGTGCAGCCAACGAGCGCCGCGAAGAAGGTGAGCGTGAGGAAGGCGAGGGAGCGCTCCGAATGGAGCACGAGCGAGGTCCGGTCGTACACGAAGGCGTTGAGAAAGAGCGCTAGCGCGCCGATGGTGAGCAGCGCGTGGATGTAAGCGACGTCGGTGAGCCGCGGCAGCAGGCGGCGCAGTGCGGCGTAGAGCAGCAGGCCCACGTTGGCGAGCTGCACAGCCAGCGCCATGGAAGACGGCAGCGCCCAGCCCTCGGGCAGGCGTTCCACGAGCAGCGGCAGCTGGACGTAGAGGCCGTTGACCCCGAGCCACGTGCCCAGGCCCCACACCGCCATGCCCACATCCAGCCACGCCACGCGCCGCGCTCCCCACATCCTGCTCTCCTCCTCGCACAAACACGGAGACTCCTCGCCTTCACCCCTCAACCTGCACACCACACATTAAACCTTACCCTCATAAACTATTATTAAGTATATTATTCGTCTCCACAGCATATTATATAATATGAGCTAAGCAGTAGAAATGGGTGGATGAGGGACGGATTCGTGTTTGTGATTGACATTGTGTCCTGAGTGCCACCTTCAATACCCAAAGTTATGGATAACATACGCGACTGAACATGTTTGCAAAACATTAAAGGTCTCTAAGGCCAGCCTACATACACATAAATTAAAGGTCTCTAAGGCCAGCCTACATACACATAAATTAAAGGTCTCTAAGGCCAGCCTACATACACATAAATTAAAGGTCTCTAAGGCCAGCCTACATACACATAAATTAAAGGTCTCTAAGGCCAGCCTACATACACATAAATTAAAGGTCTCTAAGGCCAGCCTACATACACATAAATTAAAGGTCTCTAAGGCCAGCCTACATACACATAAATTAAAGGTCTCTAAGGCCAGCCTACACACACATAAATTAAAGGTCTCTAAGGCCAGCCTACACACACATAAATTAAAGGTCTCTAAGGCCAGCCTACACACACATAAATTAAAGGTCTCTAAGGCCAGCCTACACACACATAAATTAAAGGTCTCTAAGGCCAGCCTACACACACATAAATTAAAGGTCTCTAAGGCCAGCCTACACACACATAAATTAAAGGTCTCTAAGGCCAGCCTACACACACATAAATTAAAGGTCTCTAAGGCCAGCCTACACACACATAAATTAAAGGTCTCTAAGGCCAGCCTACACACACATAAATTAAAGATCTCTAAGGCCAGCCTACACACACATAAATTAAAGGTCTCTAAGGCCAGCCTACACACACATAAATTAAAGGTCTCTAAGGCCAGCCTACACACACATAAATGAAAGGTCTCTAAGGCCAGCCTACACACACATAAATTAAAGGTCTCTAAGGCCAGCCTACACACACATAAATTAAAGGTCTCTAAGGCCAGCCTACACACACATAAATTAAAGGTCTGTAAGGCCAGCCTACACACACATAAATTAAAGGTCTCTAAGGCCAGCCTACACACACATAAATTAAAGGTCTCTAAGGCCAGCCTACACACACATAAATTAAAGGTCTGTAAGGCCAGCCTACACACACATAAATTAAAGGTCTCTAAGGCCAGCCTACACACACATAAATTAAAGGTCTCTAAGGCCAGCCTACACACACATAAATTAAAGGTCTGTAAGGCCAGCCTACACACACATAAATTAAAGGTCTCTAAGGCCAGCCTACACACACATAAATTAAAGGTCTCTAAGGCCAGCCTACACACACATAAATTAAAGGTCTGTAAGGCCAGCCTACACACACATAAATTAAAGGTCTCTAAGGCCAGCCTACACACACATAAATCCATAAACCTTTTTTTTAAACCACCCAAGGCCGCGGGGGAGCGGAAAGGTTATGTCAGACTCGCACCGAATAAACTCGACCGTGTTCCTCTTGGACGCTAAGTGGGGGTGCCCGTGTTATGGATACATATTATACCAAGCTAGACGTATCCTAACGAACCGGAACATAGTTTGACGAGTAGATTACATTTTTGCAAGTCTACTGAGGTGTCAAACATGACGATCTGCCTTATCGTCATGATAACCGTACATGAAATTAAATAATCGCTGATCATCATATAATATGTGGGTCATAAAAAGTCGAATAATTTGCATACATGTTTAGTATCATCGTGTGGTAGCTTCAAATTCAAAAGAACACTACCCACATATAAAGTATTATTCCGACTACGAAGGAAGAAAAATTAAACAATGTACCAAATACCCAGCAGTCCAACAGCTTGACATCGCTCAATAATTTTATCTAAAACCTTTACTTATTTGTTACTGTTATTTTACTTATTTGTTATATATTTGTTACTATTTTGTATAACATTTTTATAGATAAATAAAATTGAAGTGTCTGTTTATAATTCCAAATCAACAGCTTTTCACTAAATGCATACGAAAGAACGGTAAAAGAATATAAGCACGGTAAATACGAGAAAAAAATACATTTATAAACTTTTAAAAATTACTGCCTCTCTGTTCGTTCCGGCTAATCTTTGAAACGGCTGGACCGATTTTAACGAGGCTTTCACTGCCTACTTTTATATAGAAAACATATTTGGTTCTGCGAATTGAAGCATGAAACTAAATCTACGCGGGTGCAACCGCGGGGCGTAGCTAGTATAAATAAGCTCCGCCACTGAATCAGTAAATTAGGAAATAAAGCACCTAAAATATTGAAAATATGTAAACTCAAGTCTCGGCACATGTTGTGTGTCACGTACCTACCTACGTATCCAAACATATGAACCGCTGACTGTCACAAGGTGGACTATTTCGGAAACAAACGATTGTAAATTGTAACGAACAAACTATGTCAAACTTGTGGTGAACTTACAGTTTAGCTAGCAGGCGCAGGTGCCGGTCCTCCGGCCTGCGCGCTCTCTTTCTTGGACTTCTTTAAACAGGTATTTTACATTGATTGTATCAAATAGTAATGTTAAAAACATTTGTAGTAATTCGCCTGTTTGAAATTCCAATTCAAGTTGCGCAGGACGTCTGACGACAACTAACGACTGCGTGATAATAATATTGCTACGTAGCATTCACTCGGCGTATTATCACCGGTTCTGTAGTTACCTACTGATAGTTAATATCTTAATATGGTAGGATACCAATCCTCGCTCGATTAGATCATTCAGTCTATAGATATAGATTATGCGTCCCCAAAATACTGGGAAGCGTTTAAAAAAATTACCTAACTACCGAAAGGTTTTTTAATAGACAAATTGTTGAAATGCTAATTGGAAGATTCGTCTGCTCCGAATGTTCAAATAAGATCATAAAAAATATATTGAACTAATTTGTTTTAAATTGATAACCCCGGAGTCGTAACGCCAGGGCCGACACATGGCCGGCGTGCAGACCCCTGGTCCCCAGTGTAGTGTTAGGGAACACAATAACAGAAATCTAAATCACTAGTCACAGGTAGAAAGCAAACGCTCTTAGGCGGTGAAATACGGGTGCTTAACACTATTGATATACAAAAAATGCCGTTTCATAGTAACTCACGCCATTTGCACCTCAAATCAACACTGCAACGACGACGGAACTGTTAAGTGCTAACTATCCGTCGATATCCACAACAACTACAGGTGTAGCTTACTACTAATAGATTGTATTTTTAGTAGAAAACCTTGGCTGATCAGCACTGTCACTTCCTTACAAGTCGGAGCACACAGTTGAATATAAATGGTATTGGTTGGTAGACGAATGAACCGATGGTAATTAGTTTATAAATTCAGCATATGTTGGCATAGCGAGTGCGCGGCCAGGCACCAGCCAATGGCGGAGACACACGCCAGCCTCGCCAGGGTGACGACCAACACTATACATGGAAACCAAACAGCCTGTCAGCCTGTACTCTCTACTGAACAAACACATATTTGAATACATTTCATTGATTACTAATTTATATTATAACCAAGTCCACATATTATTTCTGTTGACAAGAATTTAAGAAGATAAGCTCTTAATAGAGTACCTTTTACCCATAGTAGTATTTCAACCGCCTCGTCGAATACAGTCCTGTTAGAAGCTACGTATTAAAGAGCCAAGTACCAAGTACTGCTACCACAAGACAAGAACATAGTTTCAAACAGATGTGAGTGCAACCGCGGAGCGACGGTGGTCTGCAGTCTGCCCTCTTCTACATACTATTGCATATTCATCGTTTATTCAATATAATATATCAGCGATTTGTTCCGCAAGTGTTATGAACATGTAGCTGTTCTGTAATGTACTATTAATAATATTATTTATTCTAGATTTCAGGTTCACTTGCACTCGACAATGGCCCTTAATTTCTGACTAAAGAGAAATGTAATGAATGCATTTTTCAAAACGGCTAGCTATTTGCTCGTGTTATTGAATGTGTGTCCAGAGTGTGAGGTACCTGTGCGGGGAGCGTGGTTCGAGGGCACCGTAGGAGGCGCGCCGCTCGTCGCCGTGCCGCGCCGTCACCGCCTGCGCCGACCTACCGGCTACCGACATTACACACGCTGTCAGTCACACAAACAACACCATCAGATATAGGAACAATATGTCGCTAGCCACCACTTGCTGTTTAATAGGAATCCCAAATCCCACGCTATACTAATATTATTGTTTGATTGGTGCTGAAGCGTGGGAAATGCCGTTATGTGAGTACCAAATAGGAAGGTAGTTCTCGTGGTTCAGTCTTCAATCAAATTGATAAACACAATCAATGAAAATAGTTCCTGAAACTTCTCCCTCTAAGTAGAGTTTATAAAATAGATTTTCAATTTAAAATGAATAGTACAATGTATGACTACCTGGGAGAATGTCTGCGTTAGACATTAGTTGTCACGTCAGGATCAGGAGTGTTACAATCAGTGGCAGCGAGGCGGCAGGCAGCTTATATACTTGACACCTGACGGACACTGCCTAAATCCCTTGCACAACGCCACGAGGATAACGGTGACTACACACCGCACACTTATAACGCACCGACGGTAAACGCTGCTGCGACCGAACATCTGATGTGCATGTAGATATTTACTTGCTTAACTTGGTACGTTGTTACCCCCATTACTAAATGACCTCGTTTGAATGAAACTTGAAAAAGGTATCATTATCATTTTAGCACAGAGCTCACAAAGGAACTTCTTGACGAGTCGTTTTTTAAAGTTATACGAATAAACGTGCAAGGCGAAAATAACTGGAGCGCCACGTTATGCCTAGCTTAGTCGATTTCTAACCAAGTTTCTAATATTCGCACGTCATCAACGCACTATTTGTATATTTGTATATCTGGAAACTATTGTCCGGTGTCTATCATATGCATAATCTAACGTATTGCAATCATTACTTGCCGTGTAGTGAGAGCTCAATAATTACTATATCTATCTCAAAACCATTTTCTCCAACACGGTTAGATATGTACGTTATATAATTTTATATAGATGTACATTTTCCACGATACTGCAACTAACACAAATACTAACTTCACTGTGTGTGCTTTCAGAGTAGGGGTACCGGAATGGGACCCTAACGGCCGGACCAAAGCCGTCGGCCCCCAACGCGTAAGCGTGTGGAGCAAGATATTTATTTTATTAAACTTAAAGGGCTAATACAATTTGCTTTCCATTTTTTTATGATTATAACTTGATAAATTTTTTTTTATCCATCCATAACTGCGTACCTAAATCATTGATATAATCTTGGTTGAACCATGCCGTGTCGGCACGTTATAAATTCGTAAGACACATTATTTGAAGTACGAAATAGAAGCGGCGGCGGTACGACGATGTGTAAAGGTTTCAGCATTGCAGTTTGCAAACAAGAATTTAATCAGCTATACAAATTAGTCTAGCCTCCATAATTGTGTTATCTTTACGTAAAATAAGACATAGCTTTTCAAATATTAGTACGACTTGATGTGTCCGCGGTGGCCAAGTGATTTACTTGCTGGGCGTAAGATACCCGACTTCCCAGGTTCGATCCCTCATCCCATAAGTATAGAACAATCATTAGTGCCTAAGTTTGGCCTACCTACAGTATATGTATTTTATTTGTCGTTATGTAAGTATATTTGTTTGTTTGTGCGTCTTTCACGAAGCAACGGGCCAACTACGTCATTTGTGTGGAGAAAGATGAAGGAAAGCCGGAGAGATATTTGTATAAAAAATAATCGGAGAGTAGTAAATGCGATAGTTAAAAACAATACTGAAATAATGACACATAAGTACATTAGCAGTGTCAGGGTTACACCTGGCGCTGGTCGTGGCCCGGATCATGGGCCGCGGGCCGAACCCGGCCCATTGTTCTCCTACGTTTACATCATTCTCAGCTACAATACACACTATTATGTAACGTGAAGTATTACACCAGAATATATAATATTACCTACTGCTTGATACTAACAATAAAAAGGTATTTGTGTGTAAATTAAACAGATTATACCTACTGGTGCAGGCAATACATCGTCCACAATCAATGACGGCAAATTGTTTGAACCCATTAATGTAAGTAAACTGGAACCAATTGACGGCAATGAACGTAGAACATAATTGCAGTACCAATGTCAACTGACAGCGGGGCAGGCTGTAGTTACCCAATCGACACAATATACTAATAACCTCATTACCACTAATAAAAAAAATAAGGCACTTAATACAGCATTCTTGTATAAAAACGTTTTTGTTGTAAAATATATACATATATACATATATTATCTCTACCTATACCATATGATGCCCTGCACCCAAGCCCAAACAAAGACACAACAATTAAATGTAGGTATGTAAGTATGACCCAGGCAACATAACATAATATACACTTCAACTGTATAAGTAAAGAAAGTGTGTCATGTTAGTGCTGGTTTGTGTGAAGCCATGTTGTGGTGCTCAACATGACTTCAAATAAGCCAACACACATGAAACACCGTCATGGGAGCATGCGTGAGATGAATAAAAATAAAGGTTGTATACCTAACCCGAAGTGCATAAGAAAGCTGCCTGTATGCCGCTACAACAAGGGGAAACATTGGAAGGACCTGAAATGCACAAACAATAATTTCGTAGTCACATGGTTGTACAAGCAGAAGTGAATAGTGGGACTACATAGCGGGAGAAGACTGGAGAGCTGGTGGGAACCATCAGTTCATGGACTACATGACAGGTCGTGATGGTATGCACTCAGTTGTGTAGTGTGTGTGAGCGCATCATGAGTGCAGTGCACTGACTCTAGGTGCCTTGTACTGAACTAATACTTCACATGCGTGGACCTGTATATAATTATATATAAGTAAGTTATTTATCAATATAGGTTCATACTTACTGACATTGTTGCTGATATCAAAACATATTAAATACATATAGTATGAACAGCTGTTACTATTATGGTGATATAAGTGACTGATAGAATGCTAACAAAAAAAATAAGTACTATTTGTAGTGTAATATTTTTCATGACCACATCTATTTTCATTATTTCATCAAACATTAGAACACACTCCATTTGTGGTATACACATATAAACATTATGATGTTACCTATACAGTTTGATGTTACATATTATTCCAGATAACAGTACCTATCTGTGATATAATTCAATTATTTGTGTGATATATATATTTTATGATAACTTGAGGAATCCCTGGTTGAAGCACTCACAGGTTGTACTGAATACAAATCAGTCGTGGCAGATATATAAATACATAAGCCATTTTCAATAATAATATAAATGATAAGTACCATAATTATATAATGAGGGATATAAGTAATCATAAAGGAAAGTTTATTTATAAAGAAATGTTTGAAACATGAGTGTGTCATTTTTGAATGTTATTGTTCAAATTAAGGCCTTTTCCTACAATCAGCTTATATAATAAAATGTAATATTACTACAATTTATGTTATTATTATCATGAATGTGGTCAGTGTAGAGGATAACCAAGTCATAATCATACATCATAAATATGATGTTATACATTTACCTACTTCGTATAGTGTGTTCTACCAAATGCAGAGCTACACTAATATAACCACCGAAAATAAAGTATCTAACTATAACGCCTATCGCCAAGGGCTTTACATCAAGGTATGCATTAGGTAGAAATGGTGAAATATTTATTTTTCATTGATCATCAGTGAAACACAGCAGGGTGAAAACGACCAAACAAATTGAAAGAAAAACAATCACCAACTTACATAGTTTCTTCGGTCATAGTTGTTATTCATATGCAGCTGGAGCCACCAAATTGTCTGCGGAATTACTTCTTCCACGTGGATTCCTTAATGCATTCACAAAACACTTGGAAAATACTTAAACTTATAGAACTTACATCACATTTCATACGTCCTTAATATTATGTACTTGACATTATTTAAGATTTCTAAATGCTATAGATTGCATACACAGTCTTTGTCATTATATACAATTATTATGATAAATAAAGATAATTGGTCTTCTCAAGGTGATCTCGCGAAAACTTTTAGGAAATAAGATTATTCGTAATTGTGTGACAGCTCACAGCTGATAGACCAAAGTCTAACTACGTCAACTACTAAACGAAACAACGACAAACATGCTTTGACACTATTCTTTTCTTTGATAGCTATGTCATACACAAATCATAGACACCTTCACCTATTTTGCTTTATGAAACCAAATGCAATAGACGAGGAAAAGGAATAAGAATTTTTATATTAAAAAAATAATGTATTTGGCACAACACCACTTTTTTTCCACAAGTAATGAATAATATCATAGACTTTAAAATTACCATTTGTTTTATGTGATTTTTTCTATATCTATGGTTTTATGAAAACGAACTACGATCCTATGATATATCATATATGACTCTTTAAGTTTGCTATATTCTGTTTTTTTTTATTTCTTTACGTTCACGGTCACTGCTCTGACCGAGTAGTCGGTCTTAGCTGCAAGACAAATAAACTCCATCTTATTATGTTGTGATTCTCCGTTCATGTATCACCACCCAATAATCATTTTTTTTAATTTCGTTTCGATCGTCCGTTGAGTGAGTGCAAATATCATTTGTTCCATCGACACTCACTCGATTTCGAGACTTCTCTGGAAAATTTATTGTAATTCAAGTACTCTTAACACTTGTAAAGCTCAGCTAAAATAGAGGGGAGTAACTGCGCATGTATTTTATAGTCAGACAGCAGATTCATAAAATAAATACCGAGCATTCAAGGTCAACGCTCATAATTAAGTTATGACTATTACCATTGATTGTACAATTTTCATAACCCTATAGGCCATAGGCCGATTAATTTTGCAAACCATCGCCTCGGAAAATTCATGTCGTGGATCTGTAGGTAGAGGCAGTATGAGTTCGACCTCTGGCTTGGCTTTGCATAATGGGGAACCTTATTCAATGTTCAATCCATAGTCCGCCAGCGCCAAATAGCCTCGAGATAGTTTCATAGTAAAGTATTGTCCTACAGTAGTACAATATGTTATTTAAAATTGAACCTATATACATGATACTCTAGTCCTGCTTGAGGGGGAATTGTACCATATCTCCCGGAAGAAAAGATGCTGGCTTACAAATTACGTCTAAGATAGTGTCATGAGGATTTTTAAATTGGACAGTATGTAGGTATATATACATATATATATACGTATATACATTTATATATATATATATATATATATATATATATATATATATACGTATATACATTTATATATATATATATATATATATATAATATTTCTTTGTAACATGTATACTTGTTTGCTAACAGCAATAAAAGGCCGGCCTAAACAAAGTAACGTATGTTACCTATAGGTTGGCCTGCCGGGTTTTAAAACGATCAAATTGATCACGATACATCGCACTTTTTCACGTTATAAAATTAAGTACCTAGTAGATAATGTTATGCAATTACGGGGAACGACCATTCGCAACGCACAAATTAAGAGCGTTCATGCGTCTTTTTTAAATAAATATAATAGTTTTAGATATACGTGATTATGCTAAACGTTACTCCAGCAAATAATGCAATATCTCGAAAATATGAAGACGCACACATTTTTGCACAATATAAAACTCTCTGCCCACAAAAAATCTCTCAGCGATGATTCGTTTGCAATTATTTTCTCGCTGGAAGAACGTTACCCCAGCAGAAAGTTTTTCGGTTTATTTCCAAAACCATAAGGCGCCCAATTATTTTTATTTGGCGCATATTTTCAGCATCATGTAATAATAACTGTACGTTTCTTTCATATCAACTAGGAGACTCTTTTTGCTGCGATTGGTAAAGTACACCGCTTTAAGCTGATTACACTAGCTGTCCCGTAGGTAACATTGGTAGTACAACATGTTTCTTGGGCATGTTACTTTTTCTAGTCTTCCAGGGCATGAAATTCCAAATGATTCTACTACTTGTAGGGAATCAGAAATCTATACAGTTTAGCAGCATCTCCCAAATCTAGTAACCGTATATACATATAATATACTACGGTTATATATATATATATATATATAACCGTAGTATATTATATGTATATATATATATATATATATATATATATTTATATATATATATATATATATATATATTTATATATATATATATATATATATATATATATATATATATATATATATAATATAGCTAGTATCCGTAGCTTATAAGAAATATTAAATATGAATATTAGGTATTGTTGAAACGATATTATAAATTATTTCTCATTAATATTACGTCGACCTTTTAAGGACGGCTAGGGGACCCGCCACCCGTCAAGCTCCTCAAAAATAAAACACATACGTGGTTCGAGTTATTTTAAATTTAAAATTTCAAAAAGCAAATACAATAATCTCCGCATGACTCGTCTCATAAAGCTTTACATAAAGTAGTTGTTTATTGGTAATAATAAATATAGTAACAAACAGTGAATACTCCGGCGCTAATAAAGAATGTGTCCCTCGGGCTGGCCGCCGGCTCTACTTGTCCTTGTCGCCCTCCGACCTCCGGCCCAGCGGCACCGCTGCCCGCACCCTGCACACACACATACCTTACCTATCTGTATACACCAACACTGATACAACACGAACAACTCGGCCGATCAATGCCGGCGAATCGTTTGTAATACCACGAGCTTTACCCGCGTACGTGTAAGGAAATATGACGACATCATCTGTCACGATGCAGACTTGGCATTGTTTCGATGAAAATGTTACCACTGTAAATATAAAACTGAGTAGCACATTGCAGATGACGTGTAGAGAAGTATTTGTTTGTGTGTTTATACACCCGTATTGGGTGAGAGAGACAAGTAGTAATAGACAGACACGCAGACGGGACAGGAGACACAACCAATTTTACAAATATGTTTTGTGTTGTCCTCATTGTGACATTTGCTGGCAAATGTAATATCCCCTCAGGGCTGGATACTGACTTGGAGGTGATTTCGTTGATCTTAGCGCGCGCCAGCTCGAGGTTGGCGTCGACCTGCGCCTTGTTCATCTCGTACGCCTTCGGCAACGAGAACAGCGCTATCCACCCTGGAACACCACCACAACATATACTTCATACTATTGCCACTTCTTACATTGGTTCAGGAATTAATACCTCGACGCAGGGAGGATGGATACGGTGATTATTCTACACCGCTATAAATCCTCAGCAAAAAACTCTGCTGTAATATTTGGCGATAGTTTGGTGCATAATGCGTATACCGGTAGATCAATATTATTTAGAACTTCATCAAGTTCAGTTTCATATAATTGTTCCGTATGTCATGTCCTAAACACACAGTGGTGGTTAACAGACAAAGGGTCGTTTTATAGTGTTGTTTTTCTCTTACAGGCAGATAAGTTTCCACAAGACCACAGGTTGGGCCTTGTTACTAATAAGGGAATCCATTTGTTGTTTTTCGTTTCCACTAGGTTGGATGGAATCGAAAGGAGATGTGGTCTGTGGTCAAGGACGTCACAAAAAAAATGTCTTACTAGAGAAAAATTATGGATTCTTTTGGACTCGTAGCGCCTTGGGTCCATTTTGAAAGCATTAAAAATATACGAGTAAATAGTAGGGTTTGGTTGTGTGTACCCACCGAGTATGATGAGCGTGATGCCATTGAAGCAGGCGCCCACGTAGGTGAGGCACCACAGCAGCACGCCGAACTTTAGCGAGTCCACCAGGTCCTCCACCAGGAATAGCCTGCAACACCACACCCACGTTATATACAACCATCTGTCTCCTCGACACAAACATCTCACGAACATACATCACACACGTCTCAGTGAAAGTAGCATTCCGAGTGCGACGGTAATCTCAGTAAATACTTACGAATTAAAACTTTTTTAACAATGTATTGGATTTTATATAATTTATATTAAATTTGAGAAAAAAATATATGTGCACGTCGCTCAATACAGGCAGACAGAGATAGACTAGTAAAATGACTAGCGCTCGTAGCTGGTGACGGTACGGGTAGTGTAATATAACATTACCGGCGAAGCTCGCTGAGCGCGGCGTTGAGATGCGCCGTGGCGGCCGCCGCCAGCGACTGCGCGCGCTCCGCCGGCACGCTGATGTCCTGCTCCAGCAGCCATCTGCGCACACCGCGGCCCATCAACACACTACACATCTACACCATTACTAACATCTCACTATATTCTAAAGGCAGGTTTTGAGTCAATTAATCATTGAATCCACAATATAAGTCTGTTTTGCAACGAATGACATTGATTATTCTTAAAGAGAACGTAATTACTTTCCATTGTACTAAACTTGCAGAGAGAGAAGTCTTGTTGGATATCAATGATGTATAGTTGACTGTAATTAAACCTTCCCGTGCTAACGTCAGGTAACACTTCCCAAACATGTTCCTCTATATGGTATTACAATGAACGAACATTTTATGTCACGATACAGGGGAGTTAGGCGAGACAACGTGACGGGTATAGAGATCACAGCCACACCATCTGGGTGAGTGGTGACCTTGGCTATGTCACGTTCGCTCTCACTCCGCTGAGCTACACCAACATTAGTGTAACATAAGATACACGTTCATTTGCACACTGAGCTAGCTGAACTGACTATCGAGTGGTGTGACACTCATACAATACGTACAATAATATAATTAAAACATCTAACGTGTAATAGTAGAATAATGAGCCCAGCAGTGGGCACATCCCCGACCTGTGTCTACATAAATCTGCGTTGGCTTTTGTTGGATATTGACACCTTTAACACATAGTCACTAAAAAGGTCCCTTAACAAGCTATTAGACAGCGGTGACCAATACATATACATACACATACTCTCTGATATTGTAGGGAGATCCCTAATTTTAGATAGAATTAGTTACCAAATTTAAATTCAGCTAGAAGTCATTGAATTGTGAGTTATGTACTTATATGGAAGCTGGAGCCCACGTGTCATCTGTCTAAGTACATACGCCATAGACCAGCCATACGCGTGGGATCGGGACAATCTTGTTGTAATAGTGTCGGCAATAATATTGAGTTCCACAGCTCATTTTAACGAAATAACAATTGATTTTATGAACTACACCACTCTCAAGACACCCGATACGTAACTACGGCGGCAACAATTTTATGAAAATAATTACTAAAACTGTGAAACAATAATAAGCTAGGATCGGATGTCAAACGAACGCGACACCTCTCCATTTGACATTGAGCGGCGCGGCTTGCGGACTGTCTCAATAACTTATACTTTATAATCACTTTCATATTTATTAACTATTCTATCACTTTCAACACAATGTATCGCCTCCTTATTTACATCAATCTAAACGTAATTGAAATGTGATTGTCATCATGTATGGGACGTCCTATAACAGAAGCCTTCCCCCTACAATCGCAATAAAATGCCAACCCATCCATATGTTAAAGACCCGTCTGAATAACATCTTTCTTATTTTATTGTTATGATAAAAACAACCAGGGACCTAAATTAATACTAACACATCAGAATAATAGCAAAAATTGGTAGAAATATGCTCGCAGGCCTTTTGAATTATAAACATATTTATGTGAAAATAGTAATTGTTGAGTTTCTTGCCGGTTTCCTTTCAGTAAAAGCAATCTTTCGACCTCAGTGGTAATATTTATAATCCTGTATAATCATGGCATTCTGACGATTTGAAAGTACTTTGTTGCGGTCAAATAAAATATAATATCTACGCGTCCCTAATACTAGTCTGTTTGTGTGCAGGTGTATGCAGGGCGAACTGATGTTAAAGGGTCACAATGTAGTGATAACTAATGTACTTTATATCGATCCCTGCCCTGTGTAGGTGAGGCACCCACTGAGGTTGGCATATCACTCAGCCCTCGGGTTGTTATCAATCTGTCGCCTTAACACCAATTACTGAAGTTGAACACATTGGACTTAATTAGTCTGTTGTGTTGGTGCCAGCCGCACAATTAATTCGATCCAATTATAACAATATTGTCCGTAAATTTATTGCAAAGTTCGCAAATGTGCACTTGTTTACATGCTGTGAGATGCATTTCGAAATACTTATGTTGGTGATACAAAGTTTTAAAATATACCTACTCGTATTATCTAGGTCAGCTTGCTTGAACCGTGCATCGATAACATACATATACCTGTATCTACACTATGTTCTGACATACAATGTGCCGGGATTTGAATATTGACAATAAGATACAGTTATATCATAGGACTTGATATTGTCTACCCGTACAGGGCGGAACGTTCAATGCATGTATTTGAACGATAGATCGGCAAGTATGTTTATCTCATCCAGTGCCAGGGTAGATACATAAAGTGGGAGCATTGAATTTACGACTCTGGCTTGGCAAGCAGATTTACCATATATGTATGTAAAGTGATTGCGTAAGCGAAAACAGCGGGCTCCACCAAATAGTGCTTAATTTAAATAAATAAAATTTGCTAGTACCCATCAAGTTTTACACTTACACTTACATAGAGAACAAGGTGGAAGATATTTTAATAAAAGAAAGTTCTATCGAATTCGTCGCGCACGAGATTAGTTTAGCCATGTGAGGACAGTGTTTTAAGGGGAAGTACTTTAAAAGATCGCAGCTGTGCCTCTCGCACTATGTCGGGGCAGCTACGGCTACCTCGCTACTACGGACTGTGGAGGATCAGATGTAGTCGGGAGATGCGGTCTCATGGCCTTACTTGAAGGGATGTCCGTCATTAGTCTTCTGCACGGCCTGCAGCACGTTCCTGTAGACGCGGAAGGCGACGGCGGCGGAGAGCGCCAGCAGCGCGCCGTAGGCCAGCACCGACACCACGGAGCAGCACGCCAGCGCCACCAGCACCGCCAGCCCCGCGCCCAGCGCCGCGCCCGACCGCGCCGCCGACCGCCAGTAGATCAGCGACTCCACTGCAACGTTACATGCGTCATGTTATATACTCCCGCGGAGGTTTACATTCTTTGGGAGGGTTCCCAGATGTTGACGACGTTGCATGCACAATTATTTCGGGCGCGGAAAACTATTAATACTAAAACTAAACTAATGAAGCGGGGCGCCACTAAACAGGCGTGTATCGAGTCGGTGAAAGTGAATGGTGTTGATCGACGATTACCACTGCACATAACTCGACCCCATCGCATTGTGTATCTACATACAGAGCAAGGGGTTTGTCTGAAAACTGTTCAATATATTTAACGAAATCCCAATAATTCTAAATCAAAACTTAAATAAATATTTTAAATCCAAATAGCTCCCAGGACCTATCAAACATTTGGAAAAAATAAGGCACCGTAAGAAAATTTACTATTAAATGGGAAAACAAAACAGGTTAGTGATCGACGACGCAGTAGCGAGACACATTCCGTTGATTTAGAATTTCCGCCAGCCTTATGAAGGCGAAGGCGGAGTTCATTGCCTTCGGCGAAGCCTGCGCCGCGGCCGCGAGGCTCGCGATGGCCCACTTCACGCAATAATACACATATGCACCTACTTCGGGACATTCATGAGGACCCCTACACACTTCAACGTGAATGAATACCATTTGGCAGCACAACTTCAACCATTTTCACTGCCTAAGAATAGAGCATATTTTACACACAATAACGGTATATTTCTGATGAAACACGGCACATTTGAAGTGGAATTCGATAAGATTAAATTGAGACTGTACATTTTGCGGGAAACAGTTAAATCTGAACAATATGTTATGTTAGTGCAGTTGGTAGCGAGCTACGTTCCCTGGCCACAGAGTGCAGCGGGTGTGTCGGGGCGCAAGCCGGTGTGTACAAGTGGAGCGAGGTGGTACCTGGTCCTCGGGGCGGGAGGGTGTCGTACTGAGCGGCGTGCCGCGACGTCTGCCTGGGCCGCGTCATGGTGGCGGAGTGGCCGAGCGGAGTGCGGAGCGAGCCCGCGCCACGCGGCTGCCTTTCTACACGTCACCGCGACTCACCGCCGGACCCGCCACGCGACACTACACGCACTACCATCGACTATCGACATCGACCTGTCTTCATCGACATCTGTCGGTTCACTCTCTCGCGCGACACTCGCTGCACATCTCGCACGCGCTCTTCTACGAGCCCCATACATACCAGTCAAATGGTACGACATTGATTGCTTAGTTTCAATTTGGGTAGTCCAGTAAATTAGGTCCCTACTCTTAAGATGTGCAGCAAGTATGTGACGCTTGAATGGTTTAATTCATTCCTTAAGTGAGGTATGTATGTATCTATATGTGTATATCTAGTTTTAATGTTTGATTAACTAGCGGCGAGCCGGTACAGCACATGGCGGCCACCACGTGTAGTGAGCGAGTAGTGTCTACTGTCAATACCATAACGCACCTCGGTCGGTCAATGGCTATTGGCAATGAACTTCATGTGTCAAGATAAGGTTATCGCTTTACGTTTTCTGCAAATATTTTAAGCATCTGCTGCGGTCTTTTAACTAGATAATTATGATAAGTATTTGGTTAAAGTTCATCTTTACTGTCGATAAACAATCCAGCCCAAATAAAGGAGTTAAGTATTTATTTTGGCCTCCGGTAGTGATTATTTTATTAGAACACAACTTGCCTCCCAAGTCGCAGTGCACAGACTCTTATCGACGCACGCGCACAACCAGCCATCAATTAAACCTGAATAACATAAGAGGGGTTTTATCTCCAACGCCATGATCCAGAATTGATGTACAAGTGCGCGCGGGAACTAACTGATCTAGGGCTGCCAGCCGATCACAAGTATTAAACGCGCTACTTGTGTATGATAATATGATTGGTCATAACACAAATAGTAGGTAACCAATACCAACGAGAGCCACATCGATTGAGGATCGTAAAAATGTTAAACGAAGTAGGCACGCATGTTCAGGTCTTAGACTTAAATAATATAAAGCTGCCTGTAGCGGGGTCGTGGCACATAAGTTATGCAAGGGGTAGCCCTACCGTCAACGATTCGTCAGTCGGCGCCGAGTGACTCATGCGGCTATATTCGGCACGTCGATACCATCACTTGAATTATGTTGCCATTACTTATAAATACTTATATGGGATAAGTTGAGTTCAACAATGACAGAATCATTCCGAATGGAGTGAAGCAAACACTATGTACACATGCCAATACAGACTGTTTATAATATAACCTGCGCCAAAAGCCAAGCTAACACACACGGCATAGACCTACTGGAACATCACATACTTGTAACATTCATACTGTATGTAGGCTTTGAAATAATTAGTCCATCCACCAATATCACCAACTAAAGGCATATGGCTTGATATGTCGGTCATTTAGCAAAGTAATAATTAGGTTTTTTTTTAAAGGAGCATGAAGCTTGTACATCCATAGTATAAGAGTGGAAAGTGTGTTCTTAGTGTGTACCGCTTTCTATGCAGCAAGACACCTGTACTGTGCTGCAGGTGACCGGACGATCCTTCAAAGTCCCCGGTCCCCTAATATCCATATGTTAGGTACATACGGTGGGTAGCATAGGTGAGTACATAAGCTGTGATTTCATCGAAAATCAAAGTCAAATGTGATGCGGTTCGATTCGTTCCCCGAGAAGGACATTGAGCCCTCAGTGGTCTCGATATATTGATATAGTTGGACAAAGGCCAGATAGGTTACACGACAATGCTTTATTGATCTAAATGCGGTGGTAACAGCGGGTATCGGTAATTTAGTATAAATATGCCGATAGCAGTAGGTGCGAGGCGCGTCGCATCAATCAGTGCGCGGTGCCGGTGCGAGCTTGCCAGCGGGGAGGGCGCTGCCCGACCTCCGACCGCTCTTTGACCAACATCATACTGATTGTACCTTTTTAATAAGTAAAGCACCCAATAATTATTTACTTTTTTATCTCAAATTTTGCTTTAGAGTTGTCCAGTGTGCAGAAATACTTTAAGTAATACTCTACCTACGTTCACTATCGCAGTATGAGTTACGATGCACCGCCACATGAATAACCATGCACAAGCCAGCTGGCGCACATGGACATTAACATAATAATTATACACCTGCTTTCACTTCCTTCATAAACTTTCGTAAACGCAAAGAAAAGTTTCGTGAAGTGGTGCGTACCTCAATGTTTCATTAGTTCGTTGAAGTTATATTAGGAATTTATAAATGTAGGTGTACCTACTGTACTATAATAGGTGTACCTCTCCTACTCTCACAGCATTCAGAAATAATACCATGTTTTGAACCACTGTGACTCGAATATAGCAGTTACTATATTTTAAGTTTAGAAACAATAGCAAGTATTCAATAAATACCTGCACGAAGTAAAAGCAATTTTACTGAAAATTAAGGATCTTATTCACAAATTATTGAGAAGTGGCAGCAACCTTACTTATTGACGTTCATCAAAGGAAAAGAAATAGGTGAAACTTCCGCAATGGAAGCCATCCCCGTCAGGGATCTGGCGACATTGGAAACGAAACCGCAAATAGTGTGGATTCACAATGGTGTGGGTGCCGGCAGTGGCAGGTCGCGGTAAAAATACCGCACACATATCTCCGCGCTCATATCATTCACATACCGCGGCGCTTCTCGGTGCGACGCGATCCACTCATTCACCGGCCAATACCACTGCTGCCACCGCCGCTGGACAACACGTGCTTTGCCTGCCCTACATCACACACCATCCGCGCACTGACCAACTTCAATAATCACTCTCAATTTCAATTAAAGCCTGTATGATTGCAGAAAAGGATTTATATCTTAGGTGAGTATGGACATGTAGAACTCTGGGATGCCTTATTTATAAAAAAAATATTAATAAATAATTACGTTCCAAATTCGCTCATTTGAGTGTTATTGTTATAAAGTATTTGTATCATCCTCAGAAAACACATAGTCTCCGACTATTCGTGGTCCAACTAGGTACATGATACGTGGCCACTTTTAGGCAAAGTAACATTTGGGACAAAATAACAGAAAGCTACTTATTGTTATATTATGTACACAGAGCGAGGCAACGTTAATTAGAAGCCGAATTCCTAATGTCAGTGGAAACAGCGCAGTGAGGTCACACCGCCTAGATACCGGCGGTGACCAGCCACTACGCTAATTGCTTCCATCATCGGTGCAACAGTTCCGTTTTGTGGCCGTCGCTATAATCATTCAACACATTAGTTATCTTTCTTATCATAATAATGTTTATTATTTGTAATTCACTTGGTGTATACTTTTCTGCTTTAGTGAAGATGATTGATCCTCTAATATTTTAATTTCTGGTTGAATGTCAGCTATGATTAAATATAATTAACATTTGTTAACCATAGTGCGATGACAAGGTTTATAACCATACAAGTGTTCTGTAATATGATGTAGATGTGTTCAAAGTAAGCGCAAGGAAGGAAGTGAATGTGGTTAGTCACACAACACCTGCAGGCAGCATGCATGTTATTGTATGATAGGTCGCGAGTGGCCTCCGCTGCGGCGTCGGGTTACGACCTTACGACGCAGCGGCTGGAACACGGGGAAACAATGACATATCAACGCTTCACGACACTCACTAGAATGGCGAAGCGATCTCTACTCTCTCACTCCTCCCGACACTACGGCTCGATATTACACTAATTCAATTATCTAGTGTCACTGTGGTCTGTGACGCTGGACGCATCGTTGCTGACCGAACTATACACGCCACTTTAACCGAACTATAGAAATATCGCAGAGTACTAAAGACACTAAGAATGTATCCTCATGGCAGCAGCAGCCTGATAAGTGTTTACATCAGATATTTAAACCTTTTTGGAACATCGCATATATTCAGTAGATTTCAAGGATTAATTGGCCCAATTAATATCATCAAGATTATTGTCTAACGTAGTAAATGTGGTCTGTGTCAGTTAGAATGATTCTAATTTGATCTTGGCAGTGTTATTGTCTGCAGGGTGAGCAGCGAGCAGCGAGCAGCAGGCGACGCGCATGCGCGCCCCAGTGGCACAATCATATTAATGAAAGGCTGCCCCCTGTCGCCGTACGTCCTCACCGATGCCCAACTCAAAACAACAACTAGCTTCTTCCCCTGGGGTCAGGCAACTTACTACACAGCAGACGGAGTTGTCTTTGTTGCGAGTGGCATAGAGACCTAGCTCGCATTGCACAAACACTTGTACCTTTTTGCCCAACACAATACGGTCGAGTTATAAATACACGAGACGGTGCAGGCAGTGGAATTGTAACTATCTGCCGCCGGTCAACGACATAATCTATCCGTATGTAATATTTCCATGGAAACATACAAGTCGGCTTCCTCGATAATAAAGCTTGGATGTCGCGGGTAGACACATGATAAATAGATTCCTGCGCGTCGCGGGAGATTAGCGGACGACGAGCGCTCGCACATAACTAGGGCATTGAAGACGGACCTTGACTTGACATGAAGTTATTATTGTTCTGTGTCGACTGCGATAAATAGTGCGATATTATCGAGTTGGCGTCGCGTGTCGTCGACGACTAGCCACCTAGCTCTGTGCGGGCAGGCTCAGTGGGCTCTGACCGCCGCCGCAGGGCAGGGTCGCGCGCCCGGGCGGCCCGGTTGGCGGCACGCCACCTTTGCGTATTTCTGCCCTTCTTCGACGGCTAACTCACCTTCGGGGTGCAGTCTCTGCGGGTCGAACCAGGCATCTGCAATAGAAGGCTGCGGGTTAGCGGGTTAGTCGCGACAGGGGGAGGAGGAAGCGGCAAGCGAAGCCGGCGCCAGGCGGCACTTACAGGGGTCGAGGACGCAGCACAGCGAGGGTCCGGAGTCCGGCATGGTCGCGCTTTACGTAACGCGGGGAGCGCGAGATGAGACCGCGGACGGAGCGCGCGCCGCGCTGGACTCTCGCGTCGATACTGGCGGCGCGCAGCCCCGCGCGACCCAGCGCCGCGCATGCGCCCCCCGCGCCCCACCCTCGCGTGCCACATCACCACCACCACCACCACCACCACCACATCGCATTACAACCCCACGGCTGCATACCAGCCGCCCCCACACCCCACCAATTATGTTAGTTCAAAATGTTACACTATCATGCAGTTAGTGAAAAGTCAGTAGAACCATAGGCAGACCATACAATTAAATCGCATTGTACCTAAATTGTTGAAAAATACAACAGTTGAAGTTAATGATGAATAAAATATAGAAATGTTATTTTTAAGAAAGTAAGTAGCACCCCCCTTAAGACTTGTCAGCTGCTTCGTATAAGTTAAGGCTCGAAGCAGCAAGAGTTGGAACCTGCGCTGCATTATTTCGTTTCACGCGGTGGTGGACCTAACGCTGATAAGGCATCAGATTCACTTGACGACATGCACATATGGGCAGGTAGGTAGTACGCGGAGCTGGACGCTGTCATGTTTAGAAGTGGTCAAAGATGAGTCACGCCATGGTGTTACCACTACTTAGCACACAATGCTCGCTGGACGTGCCTCACAAATTATGTTGCTGACTACACGGCATATTTACCAACGTTGCATCACAATCGAGTTGAATGAGTTATGAACGCTCTCCATTTCTACCCCACATGAATTACCATTTGTAACTTTTGGGGTGTTCATTCGTAAGACAAGCAGAAGCTGGCTTGGTGTGGTACAGGTCTCGCTATGCCCTTCATAATATGTTGTCTCATGATGATACTGACTAATAAGGAGTCAGAGCTCGTCTGATGATGAACAAATGATGCGCAAATTACCATCACGAGAACAATAGCTTAATCTTCAAATATAATAAATGTTATAGATCATGACATGTGACTAGAGCCATCAGTACTGGAGGGCGGTCGAAGAACCGCAGTTATATGCTCCGGGCTCCATACTTATTTTAAACGTTTAATACAATGTCAGTTTCGGTCCGCTTCAACACGAAACGTTGAAAGCGAATTGCCTTCACGCGTCGAAAACCATCGCACAAAAAGCGACATCGATTATGCACGACAACGATAACAAGTTAGAAACCATTTCAGCTCAAGTAGACAGACAAACAATAACTAATACGCACACCACCATCTTGGTCACGCTTCTCAGCTTGGTTAGTTAACCACACTTGGTTAGAAGCAATCTACATTATGATTCCTTAGCGAAACCTATATATAAATGGACAAGTTTCGGTTTCGCCCCCTTGCTTGGCAAGGCTAAGCCTGTGTCCACCCTAAAAGTTAATTACAATTATAGGATGTTATTAACACAGTTTGTAAGCCATGGGCATTAAAGGAAAAATAAACAATTATAAGGAACTGCAAATTCCTACATCGTTTCAAGGTGCGAACAATATACCAAACACTGTTGGTCTGAAAATTACATTGAGCGCCGGTGGGTGACTACATAATAAAACACTTGGATAACACACTTGGTATGTAGAATGCAAGACAGATAAGGCCACTATCGGATGTTGGCTTACATCGATGGACAGATAACGGATGGTGATCTTACGCGTTTCATATCAATTCATGATGATGTCGAAGAGCTATTGAGTATAGAGTAGGCACCTATTGGAATGCTATGTAGGACATGATGACTGTTATGAACTTTGATGTCCAGTATTTTGGTAGAATACGCTTTACTGCGAACGTATGGTTTGTTGCATGTTTTATTTTGTTATAATGTTAACTTTGCACTCAAAATATCTGTTCAAAAACGCGGTGGTTCTTTCGCTGATAAGATAAAATATACATTTGATGTTGGTTAATTAGGTCAGGAATATAAACAAGTACGAAAATTGTAAGGTACGCTTCGCAGGCTCAGGTCGTCATATTTATAATAACGTCAAGTAGAGCCAATACAATGTAGGAGGTGTGCAGGGCGTGGAGGCAGCGATGAGTCACCGCTCGCGCGGTAATGGCACAGATTACACTCCACTAATGGACTAATTGTGCACGCACCTCACGCCAAAAACTGGCTCACAACTTAAGTATCTTCCAACAATACTTTGTCGAAATTAATTTAAGAGATTTATTTACACCGAATCCTTTTGAAAGGGCTTTAAATTAATTACATATTAGAATCGTCAAAAAGGTGCTAATTTATATTCAAATAAATTCCATTAAAGTTTATTTAAAAAAATTACTTCCAGCGTCCATCCACTCAAAAGTTCAACGAAAAGTATTATACTCGTATGTATGTATTAACATGGGACAGTGATCGTCAAATTTGCATTCAAATTCGCATCGTAAATTGGCCGTGAGTGACGTAGGACGATGTCGCGTGCGGATAAAAATATCCCGTGGGAGTTGCGACAGACGCACCTGCACAGGTAACGTAGGTCTACGGGCTACGAACGACGCAAGCATAGGGACATTCCGTGACCCAACACTGAATTATAAAACAATCGCTTTGTATCTTTACTTAGCAACACTATTTTCAATATTGCGAGTTTAATATTTGATTCTGCAGTACAGTCAGAGGTCGACATACAATTAGCTGGATGGTAATTTTCCGTAGCTTGCTTAAGAATCTTGCTAAACAGTCGAACACGTCATTACCGATATATCGAAATGTCTATTTGGGAAATGTCTTGAGATCATGGAGTAGAATTGATCATTAGAATTATTAACGTTTAATTACACCGTAAAATTACAAAATGACAAATTCATGCAACTTTTTCCATTGCAAGTTTGAAGTCTCTACTACCATCGTATCGACCGTCAGGAAGTCTAATTGTCCCTATCTCCCTAGAATCAAAGTGGGGTTGATTGTAGTTTTTCCAATGAGTCATACTACGCCGTGAATAATTGCAGTGCTTGTGGCATCGCCCAATCTAGTATTATGCTTCAAAGGAAAATCGGAACTTTTAGTCTGTAAATTATAAGTTTGCATAATAAAATACTTACCGACCACCGTGTTTTGCACTAATGAGTGTTCACGTTTCTATTAATTTCTGACATGTATTTCTACTACTTATATATTATACCTATGTCTTGATCCGTTTAAATAATGAGAGCAGACGGTGTGTCTGTGCGTGGAGGGTGGCATATCGATCTGTCGCGGCTGGCGGCGCCACGCTCCTGGCCTGCACGTCTGGGTCTTTCCCACCCGCCTCGCCAGCGACAAGCCAGCACTTTCAACAAGTTCAACCCATGACAACACGCTCATTGACGACCGCATCAAGAATAATATCTCCCAATTACCCAGAAGGTACATAATATACACCTTAAAACTCACATGCTTATTAAGGAAAACATTATACTCAGTGTCGATATACACCATGTGCGTGTTTTCCTTGTACACGTTAGGTAACCAGGTATATATGACACAATGTTTCTGTACAGAAGGTAAAGAGTACGAATGTGGAATTAGAATGTAGTTCACATTAAATTACTTATGACTGAACATATTATTATTATGAATTCTTCCCATCCAATTTTCCTTTATCGTGATTTCTGAGGAACGGAGAAACCTTGAGCCGTCTTCCAGAATTTCAGCTACTGGTTTGTGTTGGACTGAGGCTCGCTGATCGAAGGAATCAAACCCGAGTGCATTTCCTTTAATCAAAATATTCCAATATTTTTATTATTTTTTACGATTCAATTTAGCAAAGCTTAATGCTTACTATAAGTACGATAATTTATTTCCGTCAAAACAAAGACGGGTGACGTGACGTGGAAATTACGTCACGAGGAAGGAACGCATAGGAATCACGATTTGTAAACAGCCTCGGGGTTAGATTTGGGTTTGCTATAATAGTATAGGTTCGTATTAGTGACGAGAGCCATAATAGGGTGGTGCCTATACATTTATACTTTGAAGTACTGTGGAACCGTGGCGGACAATGAGGTAATGTGGGCGCAAGCAATATAGTAATATATCTAACCATACGATATAAGCAAACTAACAGCCGTCAACAATATATACGAAGCCGTAAAAGTAACTCCTCTTCAATTTGCGTACGATACATAAATTTCAGACTTTCACTACGCAAGGGGAGGTGAACTCCATTAGCCTGATACACCAATATCGATGTCCTAGGCAGTTGCTCTAATCAAACATGCCGCGTGTAATTACTTTTAAATACGAAACTTAGGGGCAATTTTACTATAAATATAGTGGCATATAGTATTTGATTTCGAAAATCGAACTTGAAATCCCTTATCTTCAATTAAATCCATTTTTTCCACCATGTAGGTTAATAGACGTCATTATTTAATTGATATGCTTTATTTTTTTGATAAATCATAGAAGATTTTAAGACATACACAAACTGTTTCGCAAACAACCACAAGTGACAACAATGACTCGGTGCAGTGTGCATAATAATAAGCTGAGGGCAATGCGGACATCCGAGGACCGCCACAACCATTATATGCATATATAGGTCGACACCCCACCACCGACACATGCACCATCACCTCACTAACACTGCTTTGAGTAACAACACATCAACAGATACAACAACAAGTCATCTCGCACCATCACCTTCTGCCTAATGCCGAGTTTTGGATACGGCTGGCTATTTCTAAATTTGAATGAAGTAAAATAAGCCACTTTTTTATACCGGGCGCATATCTGACGTAGTGTCCAAAATGTATGACGGATATAGAGACATGCGTTACGATAGCGGGTTTTTATTGCACGGTTTATAAGAGGAGGGTGAGCTAATCATCGCCGAGGTCACACAGGATCGATGCCCAAGCCGAAAGGAATACCGACATAATCCCCAAACTGAACCCGAAGCAAATCAAACATTAGCATAAAATACTTACGGGTGATGTCGTCACCTCCTCCAGATCCCATGTTTTGGTCCCAACAAAGGTAAACGATGATAGTAAAAATATATAATCGCGACGGTGCACGCTGGTGACCGTCAGGTGTCACTACATGAGCGTTAGAGAAGCGCGTGGTATGGAGCGGCTGAGCGCGCGGAGTGCGACGTTAACTCGCGGCTGTGGGGTCGCCGCTTGTGATGTGATGTGAGCGCGGCGGCGGCGGGTCGCGGCGACTGTTGCTAAAATTAGCGATGGTGCCGCCAGCGACGCGCCGTGCATACCACGCGCCGCTCCCGACTACCGAGCAGCCTGTGGGGAGGACTGCCATCACCGAACACCATATTTTGTTTGCACTTCCGCTACATGTTATCGAATATATGGAATTCACTTAGATTCTCGATCGTTTTTAGAACACTATTCGAAACTTCACCGCGGCCAAATTATACAATTTTATTTCGTTAGTACGCTTAATGCATTATTAATTTTCCTACAGTTTCGTTATCAAGGAACTTATAGTCAATGTACCCTGGAGATTTTTGTTCGCATCATAATCATGTTTAGTTAGCCTTACGTCGTTAGTTCTCAAATAGAATTATCGAGATAAGATAACAAGAGTTTCACTATCTCGACTGGAAGTTGGGTACTTAGGTACATAGGTGCTGGCTGATTGGCTCGGGAGGATAGGTCATGACGTCATGCCCGTCATCAAGGCACATAAGGGATTCGAAGGGCGCTCACATTATTGATATATTTGTATAATATTGATAAATTTGTGTATATTGATGTCTTTGGGGAATTGCTTCACTCACTAATATTTTACATGAGATAGTGTGATTGTCTTTCAAACAACTAAAACTATAGCAATATTCAAGCTAATATTCAACTCCCAAAATATCCCGTATAAACAGTTCTTTTTTTGGAAATATTAGTTTGTCGAAGTTAGCCTCGGAGTGACATACAGGGATACATGTTAACCGGAAAATAGACAGTTACTGTTGATACTATCTACCAATGTCTATGGGTCGTGGGTGGCATAATCACAGGAAAACACGGGTGAAACTGCGGTACACAGTGTAGCGCAGCGTTCAGGTACAAAGTAAGGATGTATACAAATAAGGTGGCTACGCTGGCTATGTCATGCAGTGTCTGCAGTATAGGCGGTGACTGCGGTGAGTCATGGTTCACGGAAGGCACCTACGCCGATAGCTGCGCGCATGTATCTGACACGTACCGAGAGGGATGTTTGCTCATTGTTCAATCAAAATAGTACGAACATTTGGATTTTTTTCCCAGAATGTCCACTGAAAATGTATAAAACGTTCCACTTTAAATCAAATTAATTCATTATACTTATAAATAGTGACAACATCGTGACAGATAGTGGGTCTAACGCCGTTTCTCAGTTTTACTCCTTTTATGAATACGTCCATTCGTGTTTCGCCTATTTGACAATTTTTTCCTAAGCTTAAGCACAATTATTTCCTATTTGAAAAATTGTACTTAATGAAGGATTTGTAAGGAATGGACATAAAATACATTCGTTACTTATGTTATGTCCTCCATTGGCAACAATATGAGCGTTGAAAACAAGGCCGTGTCAGTCTACGCCGCCAAAAATTGGCGGGTGGACTGTGTCGGGAGGGATCAGCAAGAGCGTCACGAATATCAAGAGGATCGCGGTTTATTATCTGTACCAATAAGTTTTTACATCAATCCACTTCACGAAGGAAAACATCGCGTGAAAACCTGCATACCTACCAAAGTCTGAGAACATCTGCCACATTGGCACTAATTATCGAAAAACGGAGCTGTAACACCTCTGCCAGCCCCTTCGGGACCTTCCTGAGGAGGAGTGAGCGTAACGTCCTTTGTTGGTGGCAGCGTGTCGAGAGCCGCGTGGGCATCAGCAGATGCCGTTACCCCGTTGCTAGTCGCTGGCCGCTGGCCCGCTGCAACGCGGTCAATGCTCTTACCGCTCCGCCACCTCAACACCTATCATACCTCTCCCGTGCAGGCTGCCGCCCCAGTCACCGTTTATGCATCGATCACTACAACTAGCTAACTAATTTATGCAGGTGACACAGACGTGAATATGAAATGAATCGATTTCATGAATCATATCAGCGACGATGCCGTAGATTACGTCATTTCGGAAGGCCATCTTGTGATAAAATGTTTTCGTAAAATATGGAACAGGGAACATCGCGCCCTGTTGATGTGACAACAGTGTGTATCTGTTTACGTAGATACTTAATACCTTCCTAAAGAGAGGCGGTCATTGTTCACCTGCAGACGTGATTGTTCACGGTCCACGGCGTGCAGAGCTCGCCTTGAAATATAAGTTCTACTTTAGACACTCATTACGTTGCACAAAAAGCGCCGCGCGCCACTCCATTGACACGACAGCAACGAAATTGGATGATGAAATCATGCCGATACCTACCCATCTAAAGTAAGGCGGATTTTAAGTCATAAGGTCTGGAGCTCCGGGCGCCACAATAGATACCTATGCCTATCCGGCCACCCTACCAGCTATTAAACTCGTATTGCCATTGCGTAATATACGATCTATACATCCATTTAATGTGGTAGTTAATACTAATTTGGTAAGTGAATATGTAGTATTATGTATTAAGTTAGAGGTTGCCATCCGAGTCCTTATCGACCCTAAACTAAACTTCGTGCGCTCGACGGCGCAACAGCGCCGACATAGGCACACGTCCATTAGGTAAGTATAATACGTTGGTAGAATAAAATACAGCTCACCCAGTCCCATTTGGCAGAAGATGACCTCAGCTTCGATGACGTGCGCAGTGGGAGCGCGGGGCTCCGGTGCCGGCAGCTTCGGCGCTGCCTTCGGGACCACCACCGGCTCGGCCTTGGGCTGCGCCACCGCCGGCTCGTGCATCACGGGCTCGGGGGTGACGGACTTCGGCTCCGACACGGGGGCTGGTTTCTCCAGTGGCGTCGGAGCCGGGCTGGGGGTCATCACGGGCGTCATGTCGCGAGCCGCGGGCGGCAGCGAGGGATCCGCCGACGGCGGCTCGGGTCGGTGCAGCTGGGGCGGCTCTGCGACTGGCGGCTCGGGCCTGTGCATTGGGGATTCGCCGGCGGTGTCTGCATCCGATTCACTGTCGGTGAACTTATCCGCGAGGTGCTCGGGCTGGGGTTCAGGCACACGGTCGGCAGAGGGTGCGCGCGGTGTGTCCACGAACAAGTCTCGCTCCATGTCGAGGAAGCTCTGCGTGGCGGCGCGGTGATGGTGCAGCGGGGACTCTCCCGCCTCTTGCTTGCCCTCGCGGTCGAGGTGCTCGAAGTCGTCCGTGGAGTCCTGGTCCCGCTTCATGGCGGGCGCGGCGACCGATGCGTCCGGCGCCACCGCGCTGTCGCCGCTCGCGAGCCCACCCAGTAGAACATCGGCGTTGTCCATCTTTGTTGACGTGCAAAATAAAAAATAAACTTTTGCAAATGTGATCGATAGGGTGCGGTGTAAACGCGAGTGTGAGGGTGCGAGTGCGTAGGGCGGGTCCTGTCTTGCCTCCTCGCGGTGTCGTACTGCCGTCTGCCTCGGGCGGAGTGCGCGCGCGGGCCGCCTGCCGCTACACGACGTCACTCACCACGACAAACGGTATTACTCATTGCAGACAGCCGACTCCGCTGTTGCAGCGCGGGCGGCGGCGCTATTCGCCGGCATTCAATTTAAGTACATCGAAAACAATATGTAATGGGATCAAAGTATATAATTTTGTAAATAAGTACATATCTGTAAAATGGTAATTATTTACAAGAGTTTTCTTTAATATGAAATAGAAAATTTAAGATAACTTAAAATTTATTGTCTTTCCTATTACCTTTTTCAATGCGCTGAATAAAGTGGTGCTTAGTCTGCTTTACCAACACGGTTCGATAAGCTTGTTCGTTCTGAGGCGAATGAGGGTGGGAAGAAAGAAGAGGAAGGGATGAAGGAATATATATGACAGTTACATTGCGGCGTCGACACTGACGTACATCTGACACTGACAGCAGGCTGAAAGTTAGGGCCGCCATTTACAAAATATAAAATAAATTTACTTAGAACCTATTTATTTTAATTCGTTGATTTTGCACTATTAAAGCTTTTTTTACCGAATTCAAATAATCGGGGGGAAGATTTTTAAATTTTTTATGTGTGTTCGCGGATAATTTCGTCATTATGAACCAATTCTGATACTTATTTTTATTAGAAGAAGAGAGGAGATATGCCAAAAGTGATACTATGATAAGGAAACCAGGATGATGTCAAACGTACTAGTCACCCGCCACTAAGATCTTCGAAAGTTCCCCTCGATTTCTCATGTATGCATCAGAACTGAACAAAATTAAAATAGGTGGTCCTATTTTAATTTTGTTCTTGGGAAGCATCATCTTTCAAATAAAAAAGAATCGTTGAAATGGGTTCAACCAGTCAAAAGTTCTAAGGTTACATACAAAAAAACATACAGTCGAATGATATCCTCCTTCTTTGTTTGAAGTCAGCTAAAAATAAAATATCACTGACTGCGATATGGTGAAAACGAATCTTTTTCTATAAGGTTCCTTCCTTACCTTTATTTATTTAATGTCGATGAGCTTCAGTAAAACTATTCCGCCAACGTCACGTGATTGTTTAGAAAAATATCTTGTAAATTGTTAAAAATACGTGGAGGAACCCATTGGATTCCTCTGACGTTTTTTCTTCTATAAGGTTGTTTATTACGAAAATATGTCGCTTTTATCTTCGTTTGTACCTCACATAGATAAAGAAAATATTACCCTTATACATCACGCCATAGACAAAGAAAAAAAGACTACTTACGCACTAATTCAGCCATAGACACTCGAATTGAGTACTAGAGATCAGAATATCAACGTCATTCAGCAGTAAAATTGGAAGTTAAAACAGTCAGTCAATAAAGAAATATAAAAAAAGAGTAATTATTGTGAAACTGTCAATGTCAGTGAAACAGTACAAACACAACGATGGCGGCGGCAGTTGCGAACGGTAGTGTTGATCCGAGTGAGACACGCTCAAATAATCTAGAAGAATGTAGTGACAAGGAAGAAAAGTTAGTAAATGGCAAAGTGAGGCATCATACAAATGGACACGTAAAATTCTCGCAACAAAGCAATGGCATTACAGTGAGTAGATTTTCATTTATTTTCCTAACCTCTTAAATGTTTCACGGATTTATTCACCGGTGGAATCCCGTGACACGCCCATGGGGCTGGAGTGAGCCAAGGAGGCTATAAAATAATGTAATGTTGTACTAGTTGTGGTCCGCGTTGGTTATGAGCCGGCTAATGTTTTGCCCCACTGACCCAGTGCGGAAGTTGAATGCGGCCTTCATTCAATTAAAAATCAATGACAGCCTTTACTCAGTCGAAACATAAATATATATTCAACTAGATGTGCCCCGCCGTTGACTTTATTTCATTGTTGTTATTATTTGGTGGAATCCTAATTCCTTTTGTAAAATAAAATACCTAGCCTAAGTAACTCCTTGTAAGTCTTGTTACATCAGCTCGCTACTAATGGAAGTCTCATCAAAATCTGTGCAGACGGAACAAACTGACGGACAGAAAGAAGGAAAAATAAAAAAAAATTGTCAATTATATTTATTATGTTCACATATAAGATATTTTAGTGACCATTAAAATTAACAAGTTCTTTTCTAATATTTGAAACTAAATTATAATCAAATTTCCAATAAATGTATATAGATAAATAAGAATGAAGTGTCTATTTATAATTCCAAATTAACAGCTTTTTGTATGAAAGTATATACGGCACTCAAAAAAAAATAAAACTAAATTTTTTTGGCTGTCTATGCATATGTGTTTTTTTTTGGTAATATTTGTAATTTGGGAAGTACCAGCACCACCTACACATGCTCTGTGCAATATATTTCTAACTGAACAATCTGTATACAAAGTTACTATTAGTATTAATTGGCTGAAGCACTGGTCATCTAGGGAATTCATTATTACTGTACTTCTTAACTGCCGAGGTTTCAACACTGCTTGATGATATGGTGTAGCTCAATATAATGACAACAGGCTGGGAAAACACCAATTTATTCAACAGTGTGAAAACCCTTTGGTTTGGGTCTGTGCACTGATTGATTAGGCATCTTCAACAACAGTATAATGCAGGAAGGCTTAGCAGCCACAAATATGTGCCTCTAACTTGCATTTGCATTATACTATTGCAACCTCCTTTTTATTACCCTGCTTATAGTTTGTTACGATAAATGTAGTTGCTCATAACTATGAGTGGAAGAACATAAAACTTGATGTATTTATTGATTAGTTGATAGGGGGCTATTGAGTATTTATGTACATTTGGTTTGATTGATGATGACACACGTGCCTCAGTTGTGCCACCGTTACCAGCACGCCGTCGCCCGCGCCGCCGCCGACGCCGTATCCCTGACTGTAGAATGACAATCCTAATACTAAGGGACTTACTCGAACAACTTTCAGCTATTCTCTTTATTGCAATATTACATAGATTTAATACCAGTAACAAACTGCCAATTGTGATGCATTTGGTCATCACATAGTACCACCATTAGTTGGACAGAACTCAGGGCTTCTGATAAGATAAGATACCATATTATTTGCATAGTAAAATGTTACAGCGGGCTGTGGGCTTATCTGTGTACACTCCTACTTAAACTCCACAAGGATTGTGTTTCATATGAACTATTGATAATTTGGCAGTTAGCACCAGAACCAATCTGTAATCTTTGATCACTTGACTGATACTAATTACACCTATTGTGTCACTGTGAGCCATGTCTGTCTGCACTGGTTTTCAACTTATTACTGCATGAAGTTCCTATAAACCCATGCAATTGTTCATCAACTTATGCATGATTGCAAAACTCATACAAATAATAGCCAATAGCACATAGTGCATTTGTTTGGGTATATAATGAATCATACCTCTGTTAAATGTTATCAGCCTGATGCATTACATGTATGCTATATGCTACGGTATAACACACATACACAATGGTTTGTTTGTAAGGGAGTTTAGATAAAACATAGCATTAGCATGTATAATCCTGTATAATTATGTCATTCTGATTTGAAAGTACTTTGTAAAAAGTCTAATTGAATAAAGATATTTTTGACTTTGACTTTGAAACGAAAGAATGTTTATGTAATGTAATAGTGGTATGTTGTGTTCAGAAACAGCAGGAAGAGGCTGGGCTGCCGCCGATGATGGATTGGTCGCAGTACGACACGTTCCCGGGCTCGTTTGAGAAGAGCTCGCTGCTGACGGCCGTGCTGACGCACTTCGGCCTCTGCCTGCTCGTCGTTCTCGGCTTCATCTACAAGTACGTGCGCCAGCCCAACCTCGCCACTGAGAAGAACAGGGAGGTGAGATCACACATTGTACTACAAACCCACAAAACATTTAGTTTCAAAGGTTTTTTGTTAAAAGCTGTTATTAACCGACTTCAAAAAAAGGAGGAGGTTATCAATTCGTCTGTATGTTTGTTTTTGACAATTTCCACACACGTTTGAATTGTATTTTTTTGTATTGTACACTACTTCAGTTACTTCTATTACCAAACAGCAATAGTGAATAGGTAGCACACACACTATCACATGTATAATATTTAATTATACATAATAACAATAAAAATGCGTAAGTGTGTGTTACCTTTTTGTTTTCCTTCCTGCCTTATAATCCTTACCAGGAGGCAAGGAAGGCAACGAATCTATTTCCATGATACGAACATCACGAATCACCGAAGTCGCCCCCAAACATAGAACTAGTTGCCAAAGAGAACATGAGTAACAAACAAGTTACTTAAATGGTGTTGCATAACATTAACATACCATTATTCGGGTGAGCCACTTTTAACTCACATGGACACACCAATCACCAAACCGTACCGAATTGTGAATAATAATAACCAATAAATGGCCTTACTCTTAAAGTTACTTATTTTATTTTATAACATACACTAAAAAGATCCATTGAAATCGTTTGTTTCGGTCAATGTTTCCCAAACTCATTCATTCACATAGAGCTGGGGAACAAACACGCCCGTGTTTGTTATTCTAACGAGCGATAATTGCCAACCATTATGCGTTGTTACTGGTTCCAAACCTTGCTACGGCACACCGCCGCAGATGGAGTCTGTTAAACATTACAACAATATCAAAATGTTGGAGTTGGTAGAGGACCCCTAGCGACCAAAACTGGATAAATGTACTTTTGGGATAGTCCTCCAAACTGACAACGTCAGCAATCACATACAATATGAATCCAAAATTGTATGCTTTTAAGATGCCGCTTCAACTTTAAACAAAATTTGACAGCCTGTCTGCTAGCTACGTCATTGGTAGTTCTATCAGTTGCAGTGGGATAAAGCTTTGTTGTGGATACAATATTTTTATAACACTAATATATTTTTATGAAGACGACGGAAACTTAGTAAAAAATGGATTGTAATCAATAAGTTTGTGAAGCTATTAATATCTTATTACTGACTAGAACTAGCTAAATTAAAAAAAACTATATACAAGTGGTCCACTTGAATGGACACACGGCGGTAGCGGCTACCAACATTTATGTTGTTACCTAGTTACTTGATTAGGATCGAGCATTGAGAGTGCGAGGGTATGGGCACAGTGCGCTGGCTGGCAACGAGTGTTCATTGAAGCATCACGACTCGATAACGATGGTAATGACGCGCGGAGGCCGAGAGGCGTTCCACTTACACTGAACACGTAGCATGGCCGCATTAGACGACCTTCACCAATCACCGCCAATAGCCCAAATTGACAATTATTATTTGCGGAAAGGGGCTTCTACATTTATGAGCATGAATAAAATAGGCATAGTAACTGCTACAGTAATGTCGTGATTTCGGTGTGGTTTACACAGCCCTCTGCCCCAAACGAGTGGACGAAACGAATATGAATTGAAATCACTTCGCCTTGTAACAACACAAATTTCAGTACAGTGACTAGTCGCAGCATGAGGTGATGTTTCGCTGTGGTGGTATGTTATCAATAGTTCGGTGTGGTTCAGGGGTACGCGCCGCTGTACGACCCGTTCGAGCAGTTCTTCTCGCGGTACGTGTACCGGCGCGTGAGCCACTGCTTCAACCGGCCCATTAGCTCGGCGCCCGGCGCGCTCGTCACGCTCAAGGAGCGGGCCACTGACGACCACAACTGGACCTTCAGGTGACGCACCCACGACGAGTCCGTGTTGATATTATTAGATGGGTCCAGATTCAATTTATAGATCTACCTACTTACCCGACTCCTAGCAAATGACTCCCTGAATAATCAGATGCTCGTTGGCAGCTTTTAGTCATTTGAAAGCAAGGCCATACACGTTTTGGTTAGTGTCTCACTGTATGATAAGTGACTCACGCTGCCATTGTGTATTGTTAGTTCTCCAGGAACCTTTGCCGATCAGATCTTATCCTTGCTCGTAGTCCATATGCCCATTTATTTTTTGTGTTTTAACTGTCTGTAATGTGGCAGGTTTACAGGCACGGAGCGTCGCTGCTTGAACCTGGGTTCGTACAACTACCTCGGGTTCGCGGAGGGCGCGGATGGCGCTGGCGGTGCAGGGGGCGCGGAGGGCACGAGGGGTGTAGAGGGCGCGGCGGGCACTGGGGGTGTAGAGGGCGCGGCGGGCACTGGGGGTGTAGAGGGCGCGGCGGGCACTGGGGGTGTAGAGGGCGCGGAGGGCACGGGGGCGGCGGTGCGCAGTGCGGCGCGGCGCTACGGTCTGGCGCTGAGCTCGCCGCGCGCTGAGCTGGGCTCCACGCCGCTGCACGCCGAGCTGGAGGCCACTACCGCCCGCTTCCTGGGCGTCGAGGTGCACACACGACTTATGGCCAACGTTATACCTACTGCTTATTCCATACACAATTAAATTCATATTTTTTGCTAGCTGAGCTGAGACACTGAGCGATTTTATCTCGTGACGATGCCTATAAGTTATTGCTCAGTCCCGTAGCCGTTCGCCGGTCTGTCGACTCCAGTAGTGATAGCGGCGGTGTGTGGCAGGCGGCGCTGGTGTTCGGCATGGGGTTCGCGACCAACGCGCTGGGGCTGCCGGGCCTGGTGGGGCCGGGCACGCTGGCGCTGTCCGACGAGAACAACCACGCGTCGCTCATCCTGGGCCTGCGCCTGTCGCGCGCCACGGTGCGCGTGTTCCCGCACAACGACGTGCGCCGCCTCGAGACGCTCGCTCGCCGCGCCATCGCCGAGCGCCGCTGGCGGAACATCATCGTGGTAACTAACTCACTCCGTTTTCAAAGTTTACTGATGGATTGGTCTCCCCAGTTATCTGCCAGATTTGATCGGACCCTACCTTCAATTTCATAATAATGTTAACTAGCTATAAGTTATAGCAACGAAAGTAAGGTCTAACATGACGGGTTTGTTTATTTTTATTAACTTAAATGGCAGATGGGTAGAATATTGAAGACGGCCGTTAGTGGTACACAAAGTGTTACTAAAACTTGCAATATGATGATAAAGATGTCACTCGCACGTTGTCAACTTTTGTGGACCTGCATTAAAAGTATAGCGCGCAGCTATATTTCTTTGAAGTCTGTAATTTACTTCGACCATAATAACGGGGTGTTATTTAGTATAGACGGGCCATTTTTTGTATTCTTCCCGGAAGGTATATTTCCGAAATTTAATTCAACGTTCACAGTATGTGCCTACCTCAATAGGGCGTAAACAGTATAGATAGATTATGATGTTGATCATATACGCGTGCGCGTGCGTCAGGTGGTGGAGGGCGTGTACAGCATGGAGGGGTCCATAGCGCCGCTGCGCGCGCTGGTGGCGCTGAAGCGGCGCCTCGGGCTGCAGCTGTACCTGGACGAGGCGCACTCCGTGGGCGCGCTGGGCCCGCGCGGCCGCGGCGTCACGGACCACTGCGGCGTGCCGCCCCACCACGTCGACGTCCTCATGGGCACCTTCACCAAGAGCTTCGGCGCCGCCGGCGGCTACATCGCCGGTGGGTACCCCCGCTTGGGGCCCGGCGGCGGAGCAGCTGCTCGATGCGGTGTGTGCTATACGTCGTGGTCGCCTCGCAGGGTCCCGCGCGCTGGTGGACACGGTGCGGCAGCACGGGCACGCGCACGCCTACGCGCACGCCATGTCGCCGCCGGTGGCGCAGCAGATCCTGTCCGCCATGCGCGCCATCGACTCCCCGGCCGGCCGGCGCCGCGTCGCGCAGCTGCGCGAGAACACCGCCTACTTCCGGCACAGGTCCGCCATGCAACGGCTCGCTCATAGGCCGACACGACCTATGATTGCCATTTTATGAGTCTGTCTCTGTCTTATCTGTATGGCGCGACGCGAATAAAGTACATGCGCTGTTATTTCCCCCTATTCGCTCAGAGATCATAAGTCGTGACGGCATCTATTTAATGATATGTTTCGTAGGACGCATATTGGTACAAGTGATACCAATAAATAATTTTCATAAGTACCACTAATACTGCAACAGATGTAGTTTTTTGTGCCGATGGATGTGTCCCCGCGATTGCCGCCTATCGTAAACTGTACCCCAAGTGTAGGTATAGACATGTTTTAACATTGACTATATCGATTGCCTATTTCCTCGTTGTGTATGGGAACGTTAAAAAGGCGAGTGTGAGCAGTTTAACGACTTCATACAAAAAAACTCAAATCGAAGACAAGCGACGAGGTTCGAGCGAGTCAAAAGCTTATACTTTGAGCATTGATTGCTAATTAGTAGAATATAAACGAGGCGTCCAAAATTTCAAATTTATATTGTTTTATATTTACAAAAGTAGCGTATATCATAAGAGCCGTGGTGGCTTCGGGGTTTGAGCAGTCGCCTGCTACGCAAGCGACGCAAGTTCGAATCCCGGCGGGGCCTGTACCAATAAGTTTTTCTAAAAATTGCGAGTTTTAATTGTACAGTGATTTCACACCACGTGCTTTACGGTGAAGGAAAACATCGTGAGGAAACCTGCATAGTTCTGAGAAGTAATTCAATGACGTATGTAAAGTGTCCGAAAACGGCGATGGACTCACCATCTGTCACGTTGGCACTTAATCATCTTCGGTGAAATGTGGGTGTTGTGATTACAACACCTCTGCCTACCCCTTCGGGGAATACACGCGTGAGCATATGTATGTATGTAGCGTATATCAATGAACGTAATGAGTAATATGAGAGTTTAGGTGTGAAGTAATGTAGCATGTATGTGGGCGCAGACTGCGCGCGATGGGCGTGGTGACGTTCGGGCACCCGTGGTCGCCGGTGGTGCCGATGCTGGTGTACTCGTTCTCCAAGATGAGCGCCACCGTGGAGCGGCTGGCGGCGCGCGGGCTGGCCACCGTCGGCGTCGGCTTCCCCGCCACGCCGCTCAACAAGGCGCGCATACGGTGCGTCATACATTACACTTTCGTCTCGAGCGTTGCAATTTGTTGCCATCAAATGTGTATCATTCTATGTCAGTGGTATCGTATTCCACCGGGGTGAATGCGTGTTGCAGGTTCTGTCTGTCGGCGTCGCACACGCGCGAGCAACTGGACCAGTGCTTGGACGCCATCGAGGCCGTCGTGGACGAGCTGGGCCTGCGCTACTCGCGCCTCAAGCGGCCCCAGGACCCGGCCCCGGCCCCGGCCCCGGCCCCGGCCCCGGCCCCTGGCCCACTCTAGCCCCGGCCCCCGGCCAATTTACTCGTTACCTCGTTATAATTATTATTTATCGCGTACTCGCTATACTCAATAAATTATTTTCTCATATAACTGTTTTATTTTCATCTCCAAAATTTACTAGGGATACATCGTAAATATAAAAACGACCAGTACGAACGGACATCCCATTTGGAATGATTGAGATCAAAATGTTTATGCTCATACCAATCTTGAGCCTATAGAATTTTAACTTAAATTTTTCTGTTGTTTGCCTTTCTTCTGCCGGTCATAAAAGGTAGCAATTTATCACCGCTATACTAACTTGTTGACGTCAGATGAAGGCAATGTAGGCGCCCTCTATCGGGGTAACAAACTTGCAAATTGTAGTGGACCACTCGCGGGGTCGTGACTCACTGACCCGGATCTGATTCATCGACTCATGAACGGATGATAACCGCGTCGCTATCGATGGTGTTGACCGAAATAATGATAGTGGTGTGGGCGCGATAGGCGATAAGCTGATAAGGCGCCGCTGGGCGGCAGTGGGTGCTAGCGCGGCGTTGATGATGGCTGCTCTCCTCCTGCTGCTGGCGGCCTGCCTCGCCTGCACGCTCGCTCTACAGAACGTCTCCGTCATCACGCTCAGGTGAGACGCGCACACACCATTACATAGCGTCCTATATTGATTTGTTTATCAAACATCTATTGCACTAGACCCAAATCAATCCAAATATAATTGGGTAAGGAAAATCGCCAATCTGATCTGTGTGTCGCGAGCACTACCGACACGGTTAGTAATCTTGTAAGTTTAAACTTTTTTAATTGATGGGAATCAAAAGTCAGAAATATATTTTTTTTAAATTATTTAGGTACCTAGAATATTATTCTGAGTTCACCAATAGCTACGGACTGTGAGTAAGTGGCACACAATTTATAAAGGTGCAACCTGATGTAAGCCGCTCGACGCTCGTTTCCAGCGACAAATGTGGTCAAGTGATATGTAGCGATACGTCATAGGAGCGGCAGCATGACGTAGTCCTTTTTGAGTCGCGGGAAATGAAAAATGGGGTCACGTGACCTCATTTGTCGTTGGAAACGAGCGTTGGGCGGCTGCATGTGGTTGCACCTTAATGAGAAATCAACAAGTAAATTAATCGCGCGTGTGTGTGTGTGCAGCCTGTCGCTGAACGAGGAGCACTCCTTCACCATCGACATGAGCACCGAGTACATACTGAGCTTCACGCCGGTGAGTACCCTCCCCGCTAGTAAAGCGATCCTCGATATGATAATATTCGCATAGAGGCAACCGCCTCGGGCCATGGAGACCAAGGTGTGGTACGTGTATGTTGCAGGACAGCTTCCAGAGCCAGTGGCCGAGCCGGCTGTGGGTGAGCTCCGACGGCGGCGACACCACCTACCCGCTGCTCGTCACCGCGCGCCTGCGCACCGGTATGTACACACGCATATTATACATTTCATCATCAGCTACGCCCGCTGCTAACGCACAATGAGTATGACAAGCCTGTCGTTAGCCATCCGCAAGTAATAAAATCAAGCAGTCGTTAAGTATATTTTGTAGGCGTCTTTCAAGGTAAAAAGACGAGCAATAGTAGGTGAAATATGGATTAGATGATACTATTATACAACACAATACAATAATCCCGTGAACTTCCATTGAAAATGCATATGACTGTAGGTACGTTCTGGGGTCTACAATGTGTGTCACACGTGTTTGTGTGTGCAGGCGCGAGCACGTGGCAGCTGCCGTACTACTTGGACGATCGGCTGCTCACCGAGCTCGAGCGCACGCTCTGTCCAGACGACACCGCCGACCCCAGCGACTCCGACTGCGGTCAGACTATACACCACAACTATACGTTCATGTATTGAGCCACTCCACGTCACGTCACGTGCACACTGCAACTTGACCGTCAATCATGATTTCCGTACCTACGAGTATAATGCTATCAAGACTTTACTATCGCTTTCTCTGTGCTTTACTGATATTCAGTAGAAGGTCCTCCAGAGATGCACAAGGTGCACTAAAGATTTTTTTTTAATTTAACCTTAAGGCTCTGAGTTCTGCCTGTATTGTATTAAACTAGTAATTTGTGGTGCAGCGGGCGAGAATCTTGGTCGCGGCGCGCTGGTGGTGCACCTGAGCTCGTGGTGCTCGAGGCCGCTGGCCGTCTCGCTGCGCGTGTCCCTCGCGACCGACTGGACGCTCGCGCTGCAGCGCACCACCCACGTGTCCGTCGCACTGGTACGCCCTCCTGGCTGGTCCGTCGCGTGGGGCCCGAAGGACGTAGTGTAATGCGTGCGTTGTGTGTCAGGCGCGGCCGCGCGTGTACCTCTACGGCTGGGCGGAGGGCCAGCACAGCGTGCGCCTGGTGGCCGCGGCCGACGACGCCGCCTGCGCCACGCTCGCCGTCCACAACTACACGGTACGCGCCGCCCGCCAGCTCGTCTCTCCTCGATGCCAATGGCTGGTGTGGACGATATGACCACGGCTCGGTGTTGTGTTCCAGTGTCCTATCGCGCAGACGCTGTCGGAGCTGGGCGTCGCCTCGCTGCGGATGACGTTGCAGCGCTCCGCCGGGACACAACTGGCGGTAAAACACATTATGATATTGTATCAAAAAGATCTGAATTATTTCGTTAATAGTAGGTATGCTTTATTATTCGTGAAACCGTATACGTATTATTTTTTGCCCATATTAGAAAATAACATATTTTAGAAACCGTGCATTGTAAAATTAGATACAATGTAACTACAATAAGGCTACTACGATAATTTGTAGCGTACTGTTATGTAAAGTTATGTGTATATGTGTGGTATGGTTGTATCGGTTGCAGCGCAGCCGCTACCCGCGTGGGTTCTACGTGGTGGTGGTGGTGCACGGCAGCGACGAGCAGTGCTCGGGCGAGCCCGCCGTCGACGGCGACTGGCTGTGGGAGGCCGCGCTGGGGGAGCCGCCCGCCAATGACTCGCTCTCGTCGGGGGACCTCGCCCTCCGCACCAAGGAACTCACCATCAATATCATGGTTAATACATACATTGAGCGGATTTCGTATTATTTTATATTTGTCAAGCAACCGAACAAACCGTACCCACGGTAGCTTTTGCTGGCAGCTGACAGTATGTACTGAATAAGTAGCAATATGATTTGTTAATCAACCTCATCAATAACGTGGTTTATTTTGATGAAACTCTAGACGTGCCATTCAATAAACATTAGGTAAGTTCTGACAATCGTGTCTTATTCAAGCCATGGAATTTGGCGTATACAGCTCGGCCTCGTGTAAACCGAACGAACGAAAAGCGTGTGTTTTGTGTAGCCGGCGTTGACGCGGTCGCAGTACGCGGTGGCGTTGAGTGCGACGCTGGCGGTGTTCCTGGCGTTCTACTTGGCGGCGGGCGCGGCCGTGGCGGCGCAGCGCTGGCCGGCCTGCGCGCGCCTCGTGCGACCCCCGCCGCACGCAGCCCACGCCGCCCACGCCGCCCACGCCGCCCACACCGCCCACGCAGGTACCACGGTCTGAAACATTACTGTAGGCAGCTTAGATGGAACTGGGACCGGCACCGAGCCATGCGGAATTGCGGAATCTATCGACAAATTTTATATCTTTAAAAATGTGCTAATCATATTATTGTAATGTTCCAGAAAGCGAGGCGGACGTACAAGACTCCAGTGCCGGCCCGGGGTCGCCGCGCCGCCGCAGGAGGGAATCCAGTGCGTACCATACATTACACACACTGCACACATAGATAGCCACATACACGCCCAATAAAATGTTTACTAACATTGTGCACCCACACGTATATTATATAATAGAAAAATGATTTATAGAATAATTATAATAAGTCTATAATACTGCTCCTCGTTAATAAATAAAAAAAAATCCATGTCCTCAAGGTGTTTCGTTGCATTGCAACAAATAGTAATTCTCTTCATACCTTATCAATACATTGAGTGCTACTCTTTAAAAAACTTGTCGTTTTTTGAGTATTTTAGTATTAGTTTTATTAAGATTAAATATATGCGTTGGATGCAGCTGCGACATTCGACAGCAGTGACAACAGCGACACCGAGTCGGAGGGCGTCGGGGACGCCGAGGCGCCGCGCGCTGGCCGCGGTCAGTGCACTACTTGTATTACCTACCTATATTGTATACATGTATATTTTATTATGAACCGCATTTCCTAATCGTCCTGTTCGTGTTTTGGTGCAGGCAGTGCGGTGGAAGCAAGTGCACTGCCCGCCGCCGTCGTCATCGCTGACAGTGATCATCGCCAGGTAGCTTCGCAGATAGATGGCAGCGCCCCGCAGGATAGTAGTCAGGTATACCTTTGTCGTATCATAGTATTATTTGAGTTGTATGTAGTAAAGTATTAGTGAGTCGCTGCGTGGCCAGGGCGGGCGTCCGTTCGGGCTGCCGGCGCGGCTGCACTTGGCGGCGCTGGCGCGGCGGCGGGCGCGCGTGCTGCGGGCGCGCTCCGACCGCTACCTCTACACGCTCTACACCGTCGCCGTCTTCTACGCGCTGCCCGTCGTCCAGTTCGTGGCCGCCTTTCAGATAGTACGTACATGGTGCACCATCTACATTTATTTTTACGGCTACTGCAAATAATCATCAGCAGAACTTGAACAATGTTTGGTAATCAGCGTTGCTCGCGTTCGGTGGCTATTTTCGTTCTACGGATTTTTTGATCTATCCGTGACCCTGAGTAATGCTTAACGAGACATACGTCAGAGGAGGTAGGGTATGTAAAACCCGAGTGATACTTTGGATGTTGCGGGAGAAGTTGTATGCTTTAGGCGGGAGGAGCGTCTGTCTAGTGCCTATATTGTATAGATTGTTGACGAGCCGCGTGTCCGGTGGCGTAGATCCTGAACGTGTCGGGCTCGCTGGACCTGTGCTACTACAACTTCCTGTGCGCGCACCCGGCGGGCGCGCTGTCGGACTTCAACCACGTGGTGTCCAACGTGGGCTACCTGCTGCTGGGCGCGCTGTTCCTGCTGCAGCTGCGCCGCCGCCGCGCGCGCCGCAAGACACGCCCGCGCCACGAGGTCCCACACTCTATATTAAAGCGCCATCCCACACAGCTCTTCCCTTTGCACGACAAAGTGCCATCGCTCCTGAGACACTAGGTACTCGAAATTTTCTCGGCTGTCCGAATTGTTGGAACACATTCACCTCACGACGTTACCTTCACCGTAAAAACCGTTGTGTGAACGCTACTAACTAACTTTAAAAGTGTACCTACAACGCCGATGCGATATGAATTTGCGTTGTAAAATTGTCGCCTAACAGCGCAAATACATATACAGTTTTATTCACCTCACAATATTTGTTTACCATAGTGCAGGTACCATTGTGGTGTAGTGTGATGTAGCGGGCTCGGTGGTGCGCGGCGCGGTTCTGTAGCGTGTGTGGTGTTCGGCAGGAGTACGGCATCCCGGCGCACGACGGGCTGCTGTCGTCGCTGGGCGCCGGCATGATGGTGGTGGCGCTGCTGTCCGCCAGCTACCACGTGTGCCCCAATCAACTTAACTTCCAGTTCGGTGCGCGCACATCCAACTAGGTACCTCTCCAATACGTCGATCTCGTGACGGTCGCTGTACGTTTGATCGTCTGACAGACACGGCGTTCATGTACGTGCTGGCGGTGCTGAGCATGGTGAAGATCTACCAGTCCCGCCACCCCGACATCAACGCGCGTGCGCACGTCACCTTCGGCGTGCTCGCAGTCCTCATAGCGCTCGGTGAGAACTAAACCTAAATTAAGTAGTGAATTTGAAGGACCAAATAAAAAAATGCCAATTATCTTTCAAACACGAATAGGAGTGCTTAAGTTTACGTGTGTGTAGTGGTGTGGGGCGTGCTGGGCGGCGGGCCGGTGTTCTGGGCGCTGTTCACCGTGCTGCACCTGTTCACGTTCCTGCTGCTCTCGCTGCGCATCTACTACGTGGGCCAGTTCCGCCTGGGTGAGAGCCTAGCGCTGGGTGCGCCGGTGCGGGCGGAGCGGCAGTACAGCGGCGTGTGTCGGCAGGCAAGGCGGGCTGGCAGGCGGCGCGCGGGCTGCGCTGGCGGCGCGGCGAGCGGCCCTTGTACAGCGCGCGCCTCGTGCTGCTGCTCATCGCCAACGCGCTCAACTGGCTGTTCGCACTCTTCGGGTGAGGCTTGCATCTGTATCGGCCGCTCTGTACGTATGTATATATAGCGTTAAGTATTCATTGACAGGCTGCTGAACCAGAGCGCGGACTTCGCGAGCCACCTGCTGAACCTGCTGCTGGGCAACACGCTGATGTACATGATATTCTACCTCGTGATGAAGCTGCTGCACGGTGAGCGGCTGCGTTGGTACTCGTGGCTGTTCCTGGCGCTGGCGGCGGCGTGCTGGGCGCCGGGGCTGTACTTCTTCATGTCGGGCAGCTCGGACTGGTCCGCCACGCCGGCGCAGTCGCGGCACCTCAACCACGAGTGCCGCCTGCTGCAGGTAACACCATGTGCTCACCAAACAATAAACATCATGAGAATACTGGTTCCTCCGCAGCGTTACATGATACGGTACGGTGTAGCTACTACATGTGCTCCAATTGCATCAGCAGACCAGATAATTATATCTGATCCGTAAAGTATCGACAAACAGCGCCCTGCGCTCTATCGATAGCTATGCTCCCTCCTCCCATGGAGACAAGATCATATTTTGTATAAGCTCGATATACTAAATAAGAAAAGGGTGTTAAGGAGCAACGGAAGGGTAGTGGCAGAGAGCCGTGTTCCCTCCGCGTGTGACGGCTGTGTGTGATGTGTGCGCAGTTCTACGACGCGCACGACCTGTGGCACCTGCTGTCGGCGGCGGCCCTCTACTTCTCGTTCAACGCCATGCTCACCTGGGACGACGGCCTCTCCTCGGTCAAACGCACCGACATAGCTGTTTTCTAGCATTTATATTGCACACACAATCGTGTTAGCTGTAACATACGGTGCCGTCACGAGTTATGGGCGCTGACCTTGAATGCGCAGTATTATTTATTTGGATCTTGTATGGCGCGACGCGAATAAATAAATGCACCCAAAATCTCCTCTGAGCGCTCACTATTCGTGACGCACCTGTTCATTTATTTATGTTTGTATATGGTCTCTCATTTAAATTGATTTAAAATAACAAAAACGTCATCATAAAATTAAGAAAAGCAGCTGATGCATCAAATCATGCTTTGCTGAATGTGTCAATGTGTCCATCAATCGTCCATCTGGGGCCCTATCTCTTATTGCCATGATAGTTTATTATGAGACAGATGTATATAACGTGTATAAGACTGTCTCTGTCACACAGTGGAACTATGATGGCAATAGGAGCTTATGGTAAAGCCCCTGATATTAATTAGGTAGTTATGTATTCAATAAACAGTAACATTTCCACAGAAGTATATTTATTTTGTCGTAAAGTAACCAACCACTATACTATATCTGGATATTTGTATACATATCAACTCAATCGTTACACTCTTGGCAGAGCGGTCGTGGTCGTAATGTCAGAATTGGTGGCTTGCTGAACAAAACGGCGCCATTCATTTCATTACATATATCCAGATAAAAAATAGTTGAAATGTCTGTTTGTAATTCCAAAAGCTTTTTTTAGTCTATTTGTTCCGGATAATAGGTATCTGAAACGGGTGGACCGATTTAACGGTAATTTCACTGACAGATAGCTGATGTTACGAGGATTAACTTAGGTTACTTTTATTTAGGGGCCCGCGAAATAAAGCTACCCATGAAATTAAGTGAACGTGGGTGAAATCCCAGAAGACAAAATAATGTTATATATGTTTCCGAAAATAAAGTTCATTTTAAATACATATAAATAAAATAAGGATGATTTCACTACGCGCACAAATGAGATGACCCTATTGAAACCATAAACATATTTTTTTTATTAATGATTGAAACCTAGCTTCCATCTGCGCCGTCGTCGCCCGCGCTTTATTAGGGTTCCTAATATAACTGGACTAACAACATAGCCTATTCATGTTAGACCACGGTTAGAAATTGCCTAGTCGCTTTACTTTATAGATAGTTATAGTTTAACCCAGTAGGACGGACAGGGAAGCTATCAAATAACTGGCATTTTGTTTGCTGTTTAGTTAGACAACTCCTTTTATGAATCCAACCAATCCTTGTCGTAGTGCATGCATTTTGTTCTTATAATCGTTGCGGTGCCTGACAACTGCTGCCCGATTTTCCCATAAAATCAATAACATTTTTCCTATTTTGTCACATTAGTGGCCAATGAGAAAGGAAAAATGTTTACCTAGTGTACGGACTAAAGCATAGTATATCGTTATTACTTCTTCTATGGCACGTTTATAACAGATACGATTTAAGATAAGTAACTTTTGCCTGCATCTTGTTATCCATAAGATTATTCTATATATATCTATTATTGTCTTTGTCATGTCAAATCAAATGTCATCCATTCGCCCGTCACTCCGTCAGAGTGACGTCACTAAGCGATTGTCGCGTTCTCATTATTTTTATTTCGCAATTTCAAGAATATTCTATCTTTTGTGTATCAGGCACATACCTAATTTATTTATCAAAATCATTACATTCATATATACAGAATGGACAATCAATACTACTACAAGCTGATGGCTAATTATCTTTCCAAAAGGAACTGCGACGAGTCTTTCATGAGGTACTTTTTTGGTAAAAATTCCGTAAAGAAGACTCCCGAGGAACTGGAACGAGCAGACGAGCGCAAGCGAAGGCTACAGCGCGAACGATCGCGACGCTATAGGGCACTGAAGAACGCGCGCCGACAGAACGAGGGTGGCAGCGGTGGACGAGACAGCGTCGATGGCGACGTGCCGCGGTCCAAGTCGCGCGGGCTGATGCTGGAGGAGGTGGAGCTCAGCGACGGCGACGAGCCGCCCACCCTGTGCGTTCTCAACTACGAAGACAAGTGGCGGGAGCCCGGCGCGGGCTCCTCGGACTGCGCCTCGGATGACAACTCCGCACACTCGGCCGCCGAGCTGAAAGAAGCGCTTTCGGGCAACGTGGCGCTCAGTCTCAAGGAATTCCTCAGCTCTCCAAATGCAGAGTTAGACTACCCCACCGTACACAGCCTCATGTTCCACTGGCTGCAAACGTAACACTTCCCGACACCAATCTTCCGCCCACCACTCTACAGGTATATGATGATAGTATTATTGGCTCATATCACTTCATTGGATCATTGCATTACCATTGTAAGCTAACAGTCACTTTGATCTCTGTTCATGACATACTGTTTATAATAATATTGTAATACTGTGAGTGGTAGTTACACATATCACAAGAAATAATGCTGCATATTGTAAAATATTCATAAGCACCACACATGCACACACTGACAGAACCGTCCTGCGATTCTATAATATCTATTAATGAAAGTAATTTCAATCCTTTAATATGTATGATATTGTTAAAAGAGCAGGGTGGTCTACATAACTAGCATTTAGGAACTATGAATGATTGTGTATGCATCAGTTGCGCATGAGTTGGTCCAGCAATTGTGGGTCATCAGGTGATAGGTACATGTGCAAGCATGTGCAGCACACGAGCATTGCTACTGTGGCCCGGTGCACCAAGCTGGCCTTGTACTGTGTTGGCCACATGTATGTGTAGGACCCAGTCTTGCAGTCGCGGAGCATAATGTTTGTGTTGTCCACCTCCGCAGTTGGTTATGTACAGTAGTTAGGGGTCAACGCCTCCGCTAGATTATAGAGTATTCCACTAGACAATAAGTTGTTGTTAAGTTGCCATATCCTAATATTTAGATACTCAACTATTATACATAATTATTATACATATATATGCATAGAAAAGTATAGAGTATTTATATACCTATAGTTTGTGATATGGATGAATTTACATTTGTGCAAAATCTACAATGTTAGATATAAATAAGTATGGTTTATGGAAGAAGAGGTGAGGCAGTGTGCGGGCGCAGGCCGGGCGCTGCGCCTCGGAAGGTTGTGCACACATCTAATAGTATCCATGTTATGTTCCATTTGATTGATTGAACATTCCTTGGTAAATGTCGGCCATAGGTCCAGACGTTTGAATGTAATATAATTACTAATCTGAATGGACCACCATGACACTAATACAAAGGGTTCTTTTTGAAAGCCCACTTTTTTTTTTAAATGGTTAGATTCCTGTATGCTACATGAAAAAATGCATTTAATTCTAAATACTCTGAAGTATGATTTGCTCTCTTTTAAGTGTTGGCAAAACAAAATGTAACAGTGCTGGAGCCATTTCACTTGTCCTGATGCCAATTTGTGAAGTAGGTATCCACGGTCAAATGGAATGAGCCCATTCACTGTGGGATCTAGACATAGACCAACCTAGTTACTATTTTAAGACCAGGATCTTTTTTGGAATTGTTTTAGTTGTATACATCTGCATGCACATTAGTATTAAGGTTACTTCAGGTGTTCTCGCTGGTCACATAGTTTATATTATTGTATACTAAGGGTTGTGGTCATTTCTGCTTACACTTATGTTGTTACTGCTTGTATTTTCCCTATTTAGTATTATTTTTAAAATAGGCTATTAAGTGTGGAAGTGTACCGTTACAAGCATGTTTTTATGGCACAATCAGTCTCAAAATAGCAAAACAGAACTATTTAATTTATTATATTTGGTTGCATTCCATATTTATAAAATTATGGTCTTATATTAACAGTATGACAATCAGATTACTTTGTGTCTGCTTTATAAAAAAAAGTGTACTGTTAAATTAAGAAACCACTTCCTTTTTCGAAGTCGGTTAAAAAGTACTTCAAAACTGTCATTGTTAAATTAGCATCAAAGCTTAATTTAGCTATTACTGAGGCTGATTATACCATTGTAATTTGGGCTGAGTATTTGTTACACAATCATTGACAAGTGGAGCTAGAGCGACACTGGAGGCACATGCTCCACTCTAGTGGCTCCTACCGGTGCCCACACCTACCCACGTGTGACATACAAATTTGTATACTTGTGGCGACATCTTTCATAAATTTTATTCGTAAAATCATCAGATAATATTTTTTTATAAGAACTATGAATGAATTCACGCAATGCCATAATAAAACAGTGTCTGGAAAGCCTCTTCGTCGCCTTGTCAACACTTCTAGTCCCATTCATTTCAAATAAGTACAAGTACTGTGCCCAACCCAGATATAATAAATACAATTACTAAAAAAATACTATTTGGTAGATAGAGCCATGTATCTACCAAAAGTGTATCTGTGAAATTATTGCAAAACATGTTATGACACTGTCTTGTGATCTAGCTAGGCTAGTGCAAGGAGTCGGGAACACAGTCCGTGCCCACCAGTTGGCTTGCCAATGCGCCTCTCGCCGTTGACCGTCTGTCTGACGCTAGCCGCTAGCGTGCAGCACCAAACGACTACTTACTGAAGGTTAATAATATACTGTTATTGCTTTGTCAAGCTCAACAACAGGACTACAAATATTAGTTCATGCAAAATTAATGCTATCCAAATTATTGAACATGCATTATGTAATTCGAGTTTTAGTATTGTTTGAATATTCCTTTGGTTAAAGTATATCTTGAAGTAGATAGCGTGGTTAAGGAAGGGAATTCCATATTAGTACCGTATTGGTGATTGTTAGGTAGGTAGCTGTCATATTGGAAACTATTAAGACAGCTAGCTACTAGCTAGTCACGAATGAGCGTGGCGCGGTGAGACTGAAGCAATGCCTTGCACTCCTGGGTACATAGTAGTGTGACGCACAGTGAGCTGTCATCTTTTGAACAACTATGCACTTCGTTGCATGCTTCTCCCAATACATATGTTCATATAACTGCCTCGTTGGTCTAGTGGTTAGTACGTTCGTCTGCCGATCACGAGGTCTCGGGTTCGATTCCCGGGTCGGGTCAAAAAATTTATATTGGGTTTTTCGGTCAAGAAATTCACAATAAAATGCCCGGAGTTTGTAAGTTGGCGGTATTTCCACCCCCGTGCCTCGGGGCGCACGTTGCTCCGTTGGTCCTACGCCTGATCTCTCTCCGGTCGTGTCGGATTGCCTCCCATCGGACTATGAGGGAGAGGGAATAAAGAGTGCACCTGTGTTTACACACACACTTGTGCACTGTAATATCTCCTGCGCACATGGCTGATCCTCGTTGAGATTAGCCGCCGTAACCGAAATTCGGTAGGAGATCATTATTATTATTATTATTATTACATTGCTGATAGGTAATTAACAAATTACCCATTTCATAGAATGCCATAATACAGCTTTATATAGCTTATTTAAACATCTATTTTATTTACAGAACTGCTACTCCTTTCCGATCCGATTTTGTTTGTGTAACTGCTTTATTTGATACTTAGAAAAATATGTTTTAATAATAAATATTTGACGCGGACTGTACGGACAACTGAACCAATTGAACGAATATAATGGTATGAACACTTAGGCATTATTTGTAAGCCCTCAGCAGTCCAGGTATATACGTACCTAATTCAGCAAAGAACATCAAACTTTATAATTTGATCTTCATACATGTGTAAATGTACAGTCATGTGCATTAATGTTTATCAGACACATATTGTAATGTTAATCACATCAAACTCCGCAACGCCCGAGCTAACAAAGCTGTTGTCCCCTTATCAATAATCGCAGCGTTAGGTTTTCCAGGGATAAGAGTACCAGTTATATCTCTCTTTGTGGCAAGTTGCAATACAATTTGAAAGGAATGGGCATAGGATTTCATGGGGCTTGTTTCCTGTTTAAACATTTTTATTAAAAAGGGTTTTTTTTTATATGAAGGAACTGATATTCAAACTCGCGTCTTGCGCATAGGTGGTGCCATAAGAAGATAATTATTGATATACATGACTGGACATCATAAATGTATTGGTATATTGTTGATTGATGGTGCGATCCAATACAAGGCTGGGCCACCCGTGCCAGGTGCGGCAGTAGTGGCCAGCGCCGCCTTCGATCACTGTAGTCGTAACACTAACGCTTAATTAGGTAGGTACTGTAAGGTAGTGCCATATTAAAAGAGCTTCCTGTCTATTTTTAACAACAATCTTTTATTACTTATACATATCAATCCTACTTAAACTAAACTATATAAGTTCAGATAAATAAAATTGAAGTGTCTGTTTGTAATTCCTAATTAACTGTTTTTCACTAAATGCATATACAAGTATATTCGGTACTGACTACAAATTGTCTGTCTGTTTGTTCCGGGTAATCTCAGAAACGGCGGGACCTCATTTTAACGGGACTTTACTGGCAGGTAGCTAATGTAACTTAGGTTAATTTTATTCAAAAAACACTAACAAATCTACGCGGGTGAAACCGCAGGGCACAGCAGGTAAGAATACGGTACTCGATTAAAAAACTAATTTTTTTACTCTCTGTCGGTCTGTTTGTTCCAGCTAATCTCCATAACGGCTGGACCGATTTTAACGGGACTTTCACTAGCAGATAGTTCATGTTACAAGGAGTAACTTGGGCTACCTTTATTTAAAAACAAACATTCGGGTTGCGCGTGCTACCCATGAAATTAAGGCTACGCGGGTAAAGCCGCAGGTTAGGTAAAGTCACCAGTCATGGCCATGGTATAAGCGAATTTTTTTCATATTTGCTCTGTAGTTTCTTTATTGTTCAACATACATTTTTAAGGATTGGGATGTAAATTAAAAGCTCTTTTCTTAATAAGAATTTAATGTTTGTTTTCAGTTTAGTACTTAGTACATTGAAATAATATAAATAAACTACACTTAGAAACCATTCATGGACAGTAAAAATCCAGTGTTGTGTTTTAGGGATAAAATTATAATTTCTTCTATGGGTTATATTATAAAATTGATGCAATTCTATTGATAAAATATTAAATTCAAACAACGACGATACACCTGACACAAAATAAAATGACTTGCATCGCGATTCTGTAATAAATTACGATTCCCGACACCAAAATGACACCGCGAAACTAACAACCATTATGGCCGCAATCAAAATGGGTTTCAGTTGTTATGACAGCTATAATACTGGCACAACTGATCGGTATTGACATTTGAAAAAAATACTGCGCGTTTCCTTAATTTTGGAAGAAAAAACAAAAAATGTCCATGATTGGTCCGCGTCCAACATAGGTGCCTTTACCTTACTTACCTACTAATAGAGTTAAGGCAACAATCATGATCATAGCGAACACTTGGTGTATGCCTATAGGTTTTCGTCCGAGTCACCTACATACGTGGCTACAGGTACCGTCACTAGTTTTGAGCGCTGTTCTTGAATGCGCAGTTCAGAAATGTCTGGCGTCGAGATTTTGTTATTAATAAAATAACAGCAAAGCGGTTTCTCGAACGACATTAAACTGATTTCTACCCCTGATAAAAACCGGTTAATTTTGAGTACAATACAATCAGAATTGTTTTAAAAACGGACCTTTATTTCAACCGAAAAAGGCTTTCGAGCTATAGATGTATGTCATCCTGTCTTATTTATAGTGGTATAAAAAGCAACGCGTGTGAGGTCTGCGAGAGCTTCACAGGTAGGTAGGTATTAAAACTGCACTGACTGAAGTATAAGAGCATTCATGAAAATCGTCCACGGGCGCGGCGTAACCGATGTGACCTTAAAATGATGAAACAACTGTAACATGTAGGTAAGTATGTAAATATAGGGACATATCGTGGAACGCCTGAACCTCGGTTGGCCTCGGAATGCTATGCAGCCGCCCGCCGCCCACCAGCGCGCGGTCACCTCGGCCCTATAAGGCATCCAATGTCAACGGGTGCGCAACTAAAAACCTACCTAATTTTACACTATGCATCGAGCTAGCACCATTTAGGTATCACACTCGTATCTTTGTTCTCGGACAGCGAATGATCCCGCCACCACTACAACGGTAAATGCTCGTTCATTATTGAGTTTTAATAATGTTATTTATATAGTAATATAAAATAAAGCTAACCCATCACATGGCGCATGGAAATAACTAAAGCGAAACAAGACTTTGGCATGAATAGTGTTTGACACATAATTAAGTATATAGTTATGTTTACATATTTTAGCAACTATTAATGTTACAATTTACATTTCATGTCTTAATCATATCACAATAAAAATGGTGGGAGCTCCTCTACAGTTGATTGGACACTTGTTGGCGCGGAGACCGCTGGAGTGGAAACCCCCGCCGCCGTACGAAACGGTAATGAACGTTCTTATTACTTTTCCAACTGTACATTAATTAGAGAGTATAATGTGTGCGCTTGTGGTTCTGTGCGGGTGAGCAGCTCGGGACGCGCCCGAGGCTGCGGCGCGGAGCCAGTGGACGCGGAGCCAGTGGACGCCGAGCCAGTGGACGCCGAGCTGTGGCCGCTGTGGCGGGCGCGCGCCCTTGGCCGCAGTCGTTGCGACGTCCTCTACTTTCCTCCCTAATTATGAAATCCTGCACCATGTACAAAATAACATATGTGGCACGAAAAAAACAGGTACATATTTGATAATAGTGATATTGTCTTTTTACACATTTAACTTTCCTTGCTAAATATATGTATTTGGTCATTGACTCGCGCCGGGGCCGAGAGCGCGGCTGACGGCCGCGGCGAGCGGGAAGCGCTGCGCAGCCTCGGGGCCAGCTGCGCACACGCCGCGGTAGTCGTCAGCGTTCAAAGAGTATATCATAGCTCCTCGCAACCCGTTCGCTTTGATAAAGCGCGCTTTCTCCATAACACTGTCGGGCGTATCGTATGACACCCACTCCTGGTCTCTGTACAAATATGGCACCTTGGCAGCTTTGTCTTGTTCAACTGACACTTCCTCCTTATATTTTTCCAAATAATTACATATATCTGGGTAGTTGACAAAGCCTAGTGAGCCAAGGGATCCAAAAGAAGAAGCTGGACTTCCCACCTGTGTATTAGCTGCATTCACCACCTTAAAAGTGTGTCCATATGTGGGAATGCCCACCACAATTTTGCTTCTATCCAGCCCCTTGCGGATGTACATGTCCACTGTGTAGTTGATGTTGAGTGTGCCGAGGTACAGGTGCTCATTAGGTCTTGCATACAATGGAGAGTTGAGGCCAGTGAAAGGGGTATACTTTGTGTAATAGTGATAGTCATAGCTCATGATGTTCACAAAATCTGTGTATGTGTTCAGCTGTTGTATGTCATAAGAGACATCAACAATGGTCTCGGGGGCTGCCACAGCCACTGTTAGTATATAATCTCTATGCTCTCTGATGTACTCCATCCTAATCTCCCTTAGCAGCTGTGAGAAGTGTTGTCGTTCACGTCGGCCCGCAACACTTCCAGACATGGCTGGAAACTCCCAGTCCAAATCAATTCCATCCAATGTATAGTTTCGTAGAACATCCCTAATGGATCTGATGAACATCTTCCTGGATGCATGGTCAACAACCATATCAGGGAAGCCATTATCATCCCCGGCACCCCCCACTGAGAGGAGAATTTTGAGTTTCGGATTTAGACTTTTAAGTTTTACAATATCAGGCAGAGCTCTATATTGTATATCATCTAACGTAAGCGTGTTGTTGACCACTTTTGCAAAAGCAACATTAATGTGTGTACAAAGCAGGGGATGTATGTGGGCTGGTAACAGCTGGTTGGGGCTGTCTGCAGAGGGGGTGTTGTAGTAGCAAGATACCACTGGCTGTGTGGTGAGCTCTACCACTGTGGCAACTGTTTGGTGATAGACCAACGGCAGAGTAGGGATCAAAGTGTGTGCCAGCATTACTAGCAGCAGCACCAAGGGCAAGCCTATCAACATCAAGCCCCATATTCTAACAATAGCCCAGTTTTTATCTTCAACGTTTGTACGGACAAGTTCTATTTGGTCACCCAAATGTAAATATTTAATACTCTGTAACTTGTTTTCTTCTATCATGATGTCACTATTATTTCTCTTCTCTATTTATAATCGATTTTTTTAAAGCAAATGATGCTGTATAGTAACAGGCATAGTTACACCAATGCTGCATTCACAAAATATTGTTTTCACTTCACTCACTTTATTTCCAGTTTAATCAAATTGCATTCCTTGGACTGAATCGGATTTTTAAATTTTTAGGATATCTATTTCTTAGAAGATGAGGATGATTTTTTGGTTTTTTATCCCTGAGTTGTAGGAGTGCCTTGACTAACACTACTCCTTATGTGATAATGATTGGATAATTACTTACAGTCTATTATTGAACAATACTAACGCTTAGGGACTATAAAATAATACAATCAATCCATGAAAAGCACAAGACAATAACAACATTCTATAGCAGTCGTTTCGAAGAAAACTATTGCTTTACTAATAGACAGAAGGATTATTTTGGTTAGTGGCTTTGTTTCTTGTCATTGTTGAGTTAACGTTTGGTATGTTTGGTTGACGTAAATTGACGCTGAGTGGAGTGACTAACACTGATTGACAGCCTGTCAGTCACAGAAATAAAGATATTTTTTTTTATATTTTCTAATACACTCGCAGACAACGTCTTGTCTGGATCATGGAATAAATGTCCAGTCTGGGTGTAAGTCTAAACCAATCGAGAGCTAATCGCATTGAGACTTACACCACATTAAAAATCTTTTTTGAGGTTGGTCAGGTTGAAAATTCTCATACATTCAGAAAAAAATGTATAACTCGAAAACTATGAAAAGTCGCTTAACATAAACAGGAGTGAGTCCCACGATACGAGGGACCGAAATTTTATTTTTGGATGTCAATGAATGTTCCGGCCATTCTGTACAACGCAGTAAGAAATAAAGGCATATTGTGTCATCATAGATCGTTTTTCTAATGGTATTTTTTTTATGCAAAATTGTTTATTTTACGTATGGCTCGTAGATATATTATATTCGATTTTAGGATTCATGAAAAATCCCATCCTAAGGGCTTCTTGTTTGGTGCAGACCGGTGCTGCTGAAGACTCAAATATTTAACTCGTGTATTCATATGACATTTGACTGACATTGACAAGATGACAGACGGTTCATTTTAGACGTCGATTTAATATATTGTATTAAAGCAACTCCTTTCTTTAGTAATAAATTAATTAGTTTAGTTTATAGGTAATGTGTCAAATAGGACGTTACTGTTATTGTTAAGAACAATATGCTTGTTATAATTACAATACATAAACAAAAAGACTAATGTTCTTAATATTTAAGCGACCAGAAGTCGTCTGGTACATTAGCGGACCATGGATATTGCGTCCATGAACCACTACGAGCAACAGCTGTATTCTGTGTTCAAAACGTTCGACGTAGATAACGAGGAAGCCCTAGACAAGTGCGCAGTAGTGCAACTATGTGACGCGTTGCAGCTGGATGACCGCGGCGGTGCGCTCGTAGACACGCTGTTCGAGCGGCGTGCCGACCGCGTCACATTCGCGCAGTTCCGCAACGGGCTGCTAGCAGTGCTTGGCGGCGAGGGCGATGGATCAGGTCCACTGCCAACGCAATCTGAGCCGCCCTCGCAGCCCGACCACAGCGACGAGGACTCATCTGGCCGTGAGGTCGCCCCCAAATTCGTCTTCGGCTCTAAAAAATACGGTCGTCGCTCGCGGCCTCAGCGGCCAACCGAGGAGCCCCCTACGCCACGGGCCTCGTCCACTTCGCGCCTCGATAGTGACAATAGCGCAAAGCAACGGCCGCGGTGTCGCCGCAGCGCCTCAGCGATGGAATCCCGCGACGATAACGTCGTTGCCAAAGATTCTGAAGCAACAACGAAGGAGTTTGATCATGACAAACGCATAGTTCGAGAACAAGCGCTCGCCTTGTGTCGTGACTTGTGCATGGAGGGTATTGATCGGCGACTAGTTGAACGAATTTTCGAAAATTCACCGACATCTGAAATTACCGTCGGAGAATTCTTCGACAGGCTCAACGCATCGTTGACAACATCCATGGAAAAAGTTCGCGGTGAAGGGGTCTTACCTGATATTAGCGATTTAGTCGACGACGAGGCCGTTGCCGGTGTCGCCAGCGACCTAGTCGTAGAAGCGTGGGAACGCGCTGGAGTTCGCCGCCCGCGCCGTTTGCTCGCCGAGCTGGGATTCGGTGCGGCGACGCTTCGCCCGCCAGAACTTGAGCGCGCTCTCGACGAAGAACTGCGTGCACTTCCTGAGCCGCCAGCTGAGGGCGCTGCACTTCTGCTCGCAGCGGCGTTTGCTCTTGGACGACTCAGACTATCAATTTCGCGGCGTCGCGCAGAAGTTGCGACTGCGGAGCGTGATAAGCTGCGAGTTGACCTTGCTGAGGCTAATAAACGGGCCCTCGTACTGGCACAGGAGGTTGACGAGAGCCAAACTCGACTTGAAAGCGAGTTGCGCGCTAGTCTGCGAAAGGCGGAGGCCCGGTACGCAGAAACGACGCGGGCCGCCGCCACCGAAGCTCGCTCGGAGCGTGAGCGGTCTGCTGCAGTCCGAGCCGGCCTCGAGAGCGAGTTGGCACGGCGCAGCGATGTGGAAACGCGGCTTCGTGCGGAGGCGGCGGCGCTGCGGGAGCGCGTCGAGGAGGCGGAGGCGCGCTGTGTGGAGAGCGAGCGGCGGCGGGCCGAGGCCGAGCGGGACCGAGCGCGACTCATGGCCGAGGCCCGCGCTGCGCCCGCTCTCGGAGAGATTGGAGGGAGCGGGGAGAGTCCGGGGGCCGCCGAGCTCGCGGTAAGACTGGAAGAGCTGCGACGTGATAATCAGCAATTGCGTGACCGGAACGACGAGCTTTGTGCGGAACTAGAGCGCGCTGCTGCAGGAGGCGCTGTGGAGGAGGAGAGCCCTCGTGGAGGGGATCTATCCGCCGAGCTATCGCTGCTGATTGCCGATAATTCCGAGGTAAGGTAAACCTCTCTCACCATGCTTCTGCTGAATTAACAGTAACTATGGTAAAAGTTTATGAAACAAAATATTACTTATATATTTCAGAATAGTGGATCAACTCCGGTTAATATGGAACATAAACTGAGAGACATATTAGAGGGCGTGCTGGCCGCTCTTGATGCTTCGTGTGCGTCGTGCGCCGCGCTAGCCGCCATCCGCCTCCCGCTGCTGGCCGCCCGCCCCCCACTGGCGGTCGCCCGCCCCCCACTGGAGGTCGCCCGCCCCCCACTGGAGGCCGCTCGCCCCTCGCCCTCCACACTGCACGCTGCAGTGCAAACCGATACCAACGAACTCACTTCGGAGGAACAACTCGACGCCGAACGCCGCCACGAGGAAGACAGGAGCAAACTGGTCACCCTTGTCAGGTGAGCATAGGGTTTTCAATTCATATGTGTCAAACCCAGATAGAACCAATCCACGATAATGGTAACAGAAGTGTGTGCTTCTAGTGTTATGATTGTGTGACAAAAAAATCGATAGACTCATTTCTGCGTCATATTGCCACTTAATCATCCCCTGTGAAAAGTGGGTTTTGTTATTACAAAAACTCTGTCTACCTCTTCGGAAAATGTATAAATTCGGGTCATACAGTTGAACTTCCAGAAGTTACACCTGTTTCTGACGCCCATGGTAGTCCTTTCTTGACGCACAACAGTTTACGACTTGATATGAACTGGTAGACTCGGGATCGCTACCTCCAGAGTTCTCTACCGTATGTAACAATGAGTCGATGTGGCAGCGAGCTGGAGTGGAGCCTGGAGCAGATGCGCGGCGAGTACGAGCGGTGCGAGGAGTACTGGGCGGGCAAGGTGAGCGAGGAGCGCGCGGCGCACGAGAGCGAGGCGCGCGCGGCCGACGCCCGCTTGGCCGACCTCGTGGCGCGCATCGCCGACTACGAGCGCCGCTTCGCGCCCGCGCTGCCCCCCATCGACGAGGCGCGCGCGCTCGAGGCCCAGTTCGCACACCTCGAGGACGAGTTCACCCGCTATCGCGCGCGCGCCGAGCGCCAGCTGGCTGATGAGCGCGCAATAGCCGCTCGACTGCGCGCCGCGGCCGCGGCGGCGCCGCCTGTACCCGCGCCCCCCGCGACCCCCGCGACCCCCTCGCCCGACGAGCGCGGCTTGCGCGCACGCCTCGCCCGCGCCGAGGCGGCCGTCCGCCGGCTGCACGCGCGGCTAGCCGCGGCCGACCTGCTCGTCAAGGAGCTGTACGTGGAGAACTGCCAGCTGGCGACCCGACGCGCGCTCTGACCGATCCGGGGGGCCGCCTCTGGCCGCGCGCTGTGACCGCCGCGGGGGGCCGCCTAAGGCCATGCGCCGTGACTGCCGCGGGAGCTGCCTTTGTCCGCGCCGGCCTCCTCAGTCCGCGCGGGCCTCCTCAGTCCGCGCGGGCCTCCTCAGTCCGCGGGGGCCTCCTCAGTCCGCGCGGGCCTCCTCAGTCCGCGGGGGCCTCCTCAGTCCGCGCGGGCCTCCTCAGTCCGCGGGGGCCGCCTCAGTCCGCGCGGAGGGCTTCAGGGGGCTTGAAGGGCTCAATCCGGCTCGTATTTTGCCGTTTACGAAGCCGCCGAGAAGAACCGCCCCAGACTTAGTAGGTAAATTAATAAATTGTTGCATTCCCTTGTCATATCATCGATTGGCCGCAACAACAGAGGGTCCAAGCGTTTTTAATTAGCGTAGTTTTTCATACAAATGTTACGAAATTAAGATATATTTTATTGGTAATGTTGCTAGATGTGGCATTGATAAAGCTACTATTCCCCGCTCTGCGACGTCGACTGCGTTTTGTAACAACACACTTCTGCTCAATGTATCTTATGTTGTTGGCGCGTTAATGGACATATAATATAAAATACCAACTGAGCCAGCAGCATAGCCACGGACGGATGCGGCTAGCGCCACCTCGGGCCTTCTCATGGCGCGTGGCGGCAGTTAGTGTACTTACATTCATTTCGATGGAACCATGTTTCCACATCAATGCATTGCATTTGTTGAATCACAGTGATTTATGTTACAATATGTAAACTAACTAGTTGATACTCTGCGTGTGAAGCGTTTGTGAGTTATGCTCCATTTACAAATTCGCGCGGCGAATGGCTGGGCAGAGTACGACTCGCTCACGGAGCACCTATTTTCCATACTAACACGGCGTGATACGACCACGAACCTGTAATTGCGGTTTTTATTTTGTATATAAGCTATGCGTGACGTGGCTCACGCTTCTCGCGCCTCATTTTCAAGTGCGACCTACCCGCGACACGTCGCGGACATGCCCTGACCCGCGCCGGCCCTAATATGTACATGTTTGTTATTTATTGATCTGTATACATATCTATGGAGATCAATCAAATTGAAGGGGCTATTTGTAATTCCGAATTAACAGCATTTTACTAAATGCGTAATATAAATGTATATACGGTACTGACATAAAACAATATTTTTAATATGAGTTCGTATCTGTCGACAGACAGAGACGAACTCTGTCGACGAACAGACATGTCTATCTTTTATTCCGGCTAATCTTTGTAATTCCTAGCCCGATATTAACGAGACTTTCACTGGAGTAACATCATCTATCTGCCAGTCTTAGGCTACTTGTATTTATAAAAAATAATTACTTACGGACAGAAAAACTAATTTTGCTGCAGTCGATATACCTCCATACGCACGTATCTAGTATGGTAGTGCGGGAGTGGATGATCCGAGCGATGTGTGAATGCAGACTCTTGCGGGTTATAGCTGTACATGAATGGGTGCTACAACACCCAAGCCTACGCTGTTTGTTAACATCATAGGACAATGTGAACATTATTAAAGTGTTGATTCATATTGTTTCTATTTAGTTTTATTTCTAACCATTACTTCTACTTATATGTATGTGGGGTGAGTGCCTCCTAACATGTGGATGCTGATAAGCAATAATGTGTCAACCCACAAAAAGTCAAATTCAAAGGTTTTGATATATTTTGATAATGCATCACGTATTTAACATTCTAAAAAAGTGTTTCAAGTCATCTGAAACATAAAAGTACGTAAAAAATGGATTTATGTCATAAAACAAATCTTAAATCACGTATACAATCATCTTAAGACGCCATTTTCTCAAAACCAGTTTATGCGGGTTGACACATTATTGCTTATCTGCATCCATGTGTCGTCGGCCTGTAACAATATTTAACTAGTCTCGACTGTAGAACGTTAATGTAACAATATTTTACATCCAGACAGCCGGCGGGATTTGAAGGGAGTGAGATTTTCTAAAAAAACTTAATGATTTCACACCACGAGCTTTACCTACGCTGAAGGAAAACATCTCATGATGTTATGTAAACCTGCATACGTCTGAGATGTGATTCAAATATGTAGGGATCGTGTCTGAGACAGAATACAATAAATTTAACATAATAATTATTAATCTTCATAACATGGAAGTCTATTAAAACCGTGGTGGCCTCGGGGTTAGAGCAGTCGCCTGCTATGCAAGCGACGCAAGTTCGAATCCCAGCGGGGCCTGTACCAATGAGTTTTTCTAAAAACTTATGTGCAGTGATTTCACACCACGAACTTTACGGTGAAGGAAAACATCGTGAGGAAACCTGCATATTTCTGAGAAGTAATTCAATGACGTATGTAAAGTGTCTGAGACGGCGATCGACGCACCATCTGTCACGTTGGCACTTCATTTTTGTTCCCAACAATTACGGTCGCAATAGAAAGCACAAACTGTTCTCGGTGCCTTCATGCCGAACTGTCGCGCGAGCTCCATCTCCAGTTCCAAGATCGCTGTGCGCACTGAATACCCTCCTGGACTCATGTCCCGACTGTGATGTGCTTGGTGGTGAATGGAAGGTGATTTTGAATGAATGCTTAATTTATTCTGAAAGACTTACGTGTTACCTTAATTTTTATATACTTTTATTACTAGAATAGATTATTCTCTTTTTTTTTTTTTTTTTTAAATTTTCTCATATTTGTCTCGTGTATTTTATCATCTGTGTTATTATTTGTCTTGAGTTTATAATTATCGTTTTGTCTAATTAGCGTAATTGATGTTATGCCGTGCTGATTTATGAATAAATAAATAAATTAATTAATTAATCATCTTCGGTGAAAAGTGGGTGTTGTGAATACAACCTCTGCCTACCCCTCCGGGGAATACAGGCGTGAGCATATGTATGTATGGAAGTGTATTATTTCTCAAGAATAATATTTATGAGCAGTGATTTCACACCACATGCTTTGCCGTGCAGGAAAACATCGTGAGGAAACCTGCATATATCTGAGAAGTAAATCAAGGTTGTATGTAAGTATGTCACGTTGGTATTTCATCATAATCGCTGAAAGTGGATGTTGTTATTACAAAAGCTCTGCCTACCCCTTCGGGGAATACAGGCGTGAGCATATGTATGTAAGGTATCATCAAGCACGTAGTCAGCGTCGTGCTGCGACTGGGAATAAAACAACACACTTTATATAAATAACATTTATTTGATTATGATAAAGCAGCGCAATGTTAACGATTTGGTTATTTTTGATATGATAGTGTTGGTCTGAGGATTGTGTTATGATGTATTAGGTAGGGTTTCTGATTAGCTATCTTACTCATAATATTGTAGATACTTTATATTTTAGAGCATTGCGGATCCATCGCCTACTCAAGTGCTAGTTCGATAAACTTTAAAAGAAACAGCAGAAAAAAAAGGATCACCACCATGGCAGCATTGGTAGTTATAATAGTGTTTAATACAATACAATACCTTTAAACGAGCAATTCTTGTATATATTTTTTATATATTATAATCCGTAAATCTCTGAAACGGCTCCAACGATTTTCATGAAATTTTGCATGCTAGATCTAGCTAGATTTCATTTTTAGAAAACGTCAAAAAAAGACGAGCAAAGCCGAGAAATACAAACTTATGAAATAAAATCTTTTGCTCAATTGGCGTGAGGTTGTCTTTGTTACAGTTACAAGCAAACCCGCGTGAAATAGCAAGCCTAATGCTCATAATATCTAGCTAATGATCACATTACAAATATAATTGTAATTTGCTCATTAAGCTCTTTTTGATGACACCTAACACTATTACATTGTTTTTTTTAAACACTTTTATAATTATAGTAAATTTTTTTGGACGTGATGGTCCCCTTTCTAAACAGATTCTATGGAATGGTGTAGTGAAGAAGTATCTTTTATTAAATCGGCGCGTTTGATGCCTGGCTATTATTTTTGGCCAGGAAGATTAAATACACCCCATTAGTAAATATGCACTTTTCATCAAAATCAGGCCCGAATCTCTTTTAAGAGCTTTTCGCTATTCTTCATAAATACAGAGTCTCTTCGGATAAACTCACCTGAACAATATTATTGGGAAGGTACCTAACTACTTACTTCCTTATTATAAAGACTTACTTACTTAATTATGGGCACAAAACAAACTTACTTAAATTAAAATAAATTGGTGTGTAGGTACATTTAGTGGGTATGAATGTTCCTCCAAAAGTGTCTCGTTTTCAAACAGGACTGTGGCTGAGGTATGTGATGTAGGTCGCTCAGAGGTACATGCCGTTGACGAGGTAGTCGGCGTCTTGCACGAGGGGCGTGTGATGTAGGTCGCTCAGAGGTACATGCCGTTGACGAGGTAGTCGGCGTCTTGCACGAGGGGTGTGTGATGTAGGTCGCTCAGAGGTACATGCCGTTGACGAGGTAGTCGGCGTCGTGCGCGAGGGGCGTGTGATGTAGGTCGCTCAGAGGTACATGCCGTTGACGAGGTAGTCGGCGTCTTGCACGAGGGGTGTCTGATGTAGGTCGCTCAGAGGTACATGCCGTTGACGAGGTAGTCGGCGTCTTGCACGAGGGGTGTGTGATGTAGGTCGCTCAGAGGTACATGCCGTTGACGAGGTAGTCGGCGTCGTGCGCGAGGGGCGTGTGATGTAGGTCGCTCAGAGGTACATGCCGTTGACGAGGTAGTCGGCGTCTTGCACGAGGGGCGTGTGATGTAGGTCGCTCAAAGATACATGCCGTTGACGTGGTAGTCGGCGTCTTGCACGAGGGGTGTGTGATGTAGGTCGCTCAGAGGTACATGCCGTCGACGAGGTAGTCGGCGTCGTGCGCGAGGGGCGTGTGATGTAGGTCGCTCAGAGGTACATGCCGTTGACGAGGTAGTCGGCGTCTTGCACGAGGGGTGTGTGATGTAGGTCGCTCAGAGGTACATGCCGTTGACGAGGTAGTCGGCGTCGTGCGCGAGGGGCGTGTGATGTAGGTCGCTCAGAGGTACATGCCGTTGACGAGGTAGTCGGCGTCGTGCGCGAGGGGCGTGTGATGTAGGTCGCTCAGAGGTACATGCCGTTGACGAGGTAGTCGACGTCGTGCGCGAGGGGCGTGTGATGTAGGTCGCTCAGAGGTACATGCCGTTGACGAGGTAGTCGGCGTCTTGCACGAGGGGTGTGTGATGTAGGTCGCTCAGAGGTACATGCCGTTGACGAGGTAGTCGGCGTCGTGCGCGAGGGGCGTGTGATGTAGGTCGCTCAGAGGTACATGCCGTTGACGAGGTAGTCGGCGTCGTGCGCGAGGGGCGTGTGATGTAGGTCGCTCAGAGGTACATGCCGTTGACGAGGTAGTCGGCGTCGTGCGCGAGGGGCGTGTGATGTAGGTCGCTCAGAGGTACATGCCGTTGACGAGGTAGTCGACGTCGTGCGCGAGGGGCGTGTGATGTAGGTCGCTCAGAGGTACATGCCGTTGACGAGGTAGTCGGCGTCTTGCACGAGGGGTGTGTGATGTAGGTCGCTCAGAGGTACATGCCGTTGACGAGGTAGTCGGCGTCGTGCGCGAGGGGCGTGTGATGTAGGTCGCTCAGAGGTACATGCCGTTGACGAGGTAGTCGGCGTCGTGCGCGAGGGGCGTGTGATGTAGGTCGCTCAGAGGTACATGCCGTTGACGAGGTAGTCGGCGTCGTGCGCGAGGGGCGTGTGATGTAGGTCGCTCAGAGGTACATGCCGTTGACGAGGTAGTCGGCGTCGTGCGCGAGGGGCGTGTGATGTAGGTCGCTCAGAGGTACATGCCGTTGACTAGGTAGTCGGCGTCTTGCACGAGGGGTGTGTGATTTAGGTCGCTCAGAGGTACATGCCGTTGACTAGGTAGTCGGCGTCTTGCACGAGGGGTGTGTGATTTAGGTCGCTCAGAGGTACATGCCGTTGACGTGGTAGTCGGCGTATTGCACGAGGGGTGTGTGATTTAGGTTGCTCAGAGGTACATGCCGTCGACGAGGTAGTCGGCGTATTGCACGAGGGGTGTGTGATTTAGGTCGCTCAGAGGTACATGCCGTTGACTAGGTAGTCGGCGTCTTGCACGAGGGGTGTGTGATTTAGGTCGCTCAGAGGTACATGCCGTTGACGTGGTAGTCGGCGTATTGCACGAGGGGTGTGTGATTTAGGTTGCTCAGAGGTACATGCCGTCGACGAGGTAGTCGGCGTATTGCACGAGGGGTGTGTGATTTAGGTCGCTCAGAGGTACATGCCGTTGACGAGGTAGTCGGCGTCGTGCGCGAGGGGTGTCCGCCCGCGTCGCAGTCGCCGCCGCGCTCGCGCTCGGCACACCGCCATAGCGCCCAGCGACCCCGCCATGCCCATGCCTGCACGCACACAATACTATTAACTTTACTCTATCTACTCCTCCTATATGTAAGTTACGTACTTACTTAAATTACTCCAGACGAAATAAAGAGTAAAAATATCGTCTGCCTAATTACGTTAACTTAACATCCCCTCACTCCTATCCACTGATGGCTGCTGGACGTTTATTAGAATCGGTTTCGCATTTTGCAACGAGAAGATGTGTCGAGTGCCATAGGATGCGCAAGCTTTCATGGTATCTAAATTATAGTGAGATGTCGACACATAATTTTAAGAGTGTGGTCTGACCGAGCACGAGCAGCAGCACGGCGGCGGGCGGGTGCTCGCTGAGACCATCGTGGTCGTCCGGGGCGGAAAGGGCGCCCGCGCCTCCCCCCGCCGGCCTGCCGCTCCCCGCCGGCCCGCCGCTCTTCGTCGGCCCGCCGCTCCCCGCCGCCGGCCCGCTGCCCCCCGCCGTTGACCCGCTGCCCGCCGACCCCCCGCTCATCGGCCCGACTCCGCCTCGCACTTCTCCAGCGTCCATCGTGCCTTCAGCACTGACTGGCTTCTGCATATAACATAGGAACAATATGATACTCTTTTTCCTATGTTTACTCAGTCACTTAAAACGAGCATTAGTAGGTAGTAGGTACCTAGTAAGTAGCACTTTCGACCCTTGCAAGCTAAGGGCATCGAGTGCGCGTTTTCCGACCTTGAAAGAATCTCTTCGACACGCTTCTTGAAGCCCATGCTGTACTGAATTCGCTTCGGAAAATCTGTCGGGGAGCTTATTCCACAGCCTTACCGACCGGGGGAATCGTACCGAAGGGGAACCTCTCCTTTGGGATCGCCAATTCTTGCAAAAAGCAACTTCAACGGTAGACAATGGCCGTGGGCATCATTCCTAACAATTCTTGAGAAGACGGCAAAAACGCACAAAGAAGCAGTGCCTCCTTTGACTTGTAAGCACGGGATCGTCCATAACTCTGACAGCAGTTTGGCAGTCTCTAAAGCGAGTACAGAGAGCAACGCGGACATCCAGGTGCCTCCACCTAATAGGTGACAGCAGTAGGTACTCCACGTGAGTCTGACTTATATGTTTAGAGCTTCAGTCTTTGCCTTGAAGTAAAGTATCTGCCCAGAACGCCTGAGTAGGTAACCTAACCTAACTAACCTACTTAGAAAAGTAATTCGACAAAAAATGTGGATGGCCGTATGTGTCGGCATCAACAACCTTATAGGGCATGCGTGTGTGTGCGGGCGGCGCGGGCGAAGAGCGCGACGCGGGCGGCGCGCTGAGCTCGAGCCCCTTCTTGGGCGCGTCGCGCAGCGAGTGCTGCTGGCCCGAGTACACGCCCACCTCGGGCATCGTGCCGCCGCCACCCTGAAAATGAAAAATATTTATTCAGTTTAGGCCCTGGTTAGGCACTTATGAATGTCGAGAATTTACCACCGGATAGGAATCTAGCCTTCTGAGAAGAACCGGTGTAGAACCCTGCTGTACTACTGTAATTAATAAGGGAACACAACCGGTAGAGCTGAGCAAGAGCCGTGGTACATGTACTAATTAGTTTTTCCAAAAAATGCAATGCACTACACCACGAGCTTTATGGTGGATGAAAATATTGTGAGGTAACCTGCATATGTCTTTGAATTTCTTCCTTTGGTTCACCATACACTGGCACTTAATTATACGCAACCTATAAGTATTTAGTTTGCTTGGTTCACTCCAACAAACTGCCCTTTTTTAAGAATCCAGCGGTGTGGAGTGATAAAATGTACTTAGATATTTTATTATTTTGAAGACCCGTCGTGAACTACTATTGATAAAGTAAGAATTAAACAGAAAAAAATAATAATATTGGAATCGAGACCGGATCGGGGCGAGGTTGCGGCACGGGCCACGCGCGCCTAGGGTCGGGTTCAGGCCACTCGGGCCTTGGCTCGGGCTCGGGCCACTGCGGCCGCGGTTCGGGCTCGGGCCATTGTGGCCTGGGCTCGGCTTCGGGCCACTGCGGCCGTTGTTCGGGCTCGGACCACTGACGGCGCGGCGCCCCCGCACTCCCACCCCATCCGCGCTCTCCGCCCATACCCTCGACCCCTGCACACATGGAACATCGAGTGATAAATTAGGCACATGAGTAAATGGTTTAGGTATATCTAATGTAGGAATAATAGAATATAGGATTTTAGTGAATATACATATAATGCCACCCTACCACAGACGTATGGATTGCAAATGTCATGGTTATCTTGACAGATAAAATGCATGCAGAAAGCCATGACTTACCTCTCATATTTTGTAAGTAAGCATGTTGAAAATCGTTGCTATCTATCTTTCGTTATTTCAAACATAACTTAGTTATCAAATATTCATCGGGCCCTTCGGGCAGTTATCAGGACTGTCGGTACTTCGTACTTCCTACGGTTCTAACAGAGAAAGTAATCAATGAAGCTGGTATAGTCAGAAGATATGTGGAAAAGGAGCTCTGTCTGCGCAGTCGCGGTGATATCTGACAGATGGAGGGTAGTACTCTCGGAGTGAATAGTGTCGAGCACTAGAGGACATAGTGTATGCGCAGCCCAGTAGGTCACTGACCTTGCGGGGGCCAGCGCCGTGGCCAGGGCGGCTCCATTGGTGAAAACTGCGCGCTCTCCGGCTCCTGGAGCAGCCCACCTTTATGACTGAATATGTGCGAACTGCTGCCCGCTTCTGCAACAAATTTAGGTATATTGTAACCGGAGCATAGCACTACAAATGATTCTGACCGGTCCCTTATACCTTGGGATGGCAGCCAATGCACAGGGTGCACTCACCGTTGTACCGGCGCGGTGGCTGCGCCTGCGCGAGGCGGTGCGGCCAGCGCTCGGCCGCCGCCGCCCGAGGCGCCTCACCCTCCGCCGCCTGCGCACACTGACGTTAACACACCTGCGCCCGCCACCGGGGCGCCCCGCCCGACATCGCTGTGCTAACCCTCTAAGCAAATATCCTTGAGCATCGTCGAAAATTCGACGTCTCCAGCACGTGCGCTTTTCATTATCCTGGCCATCACATATACTCACAGCGATCTCAGTTCGGGTGGATTGGATGGTGGATGGATGCTGTACTGTACCTGTTCGTGGGGAGGCGCAGCGGTGGGCGCGCGTTGAGTGGTCGCGGGTGGCGGCGGGGGAGGCGGGGGCGGCGAGGGCTCTGCGCGGGGAGGGCAGCCCAGCTCGGGCGCCTCGTCGCTGGCGTCGGCGCACTGCGGCACGCCGTCGCACGCATTGTACACAGCAATGCACTCGCCGCCGCGCCGGCACTCGAACTGATACCGACTACAGCGACCTGCCACAACAAATACCTATATTACCTACATTGCTTGAATAACTTAGCCATACGTAAGTATGTATGTACTATGTACTAGAACATAACGAGACAGATGTGTATTTATTGGTGTATGCTTAAATACCACGATTGAGGTATTTACTAGTATAGGTCGGTACGGATGCCGTCACGATAGTCACGACTTATGAGTGCTGACCTTGAATGAGCAGTAAACAGTCTATGAGTCTGTCTCTGTCTGTATGGCGGGACGCGATTGAAATACATGCGCAGTTACTCCCACTATTTTCGCTGAGCGCTCTTAAATCGTGACGGCTACTTATAGGTACACATACGATGAGTAACAAAAGATCGGAGTGCTTTTTATTTATTATATTGAAAAAAATTAGAACCACAGAGGGCGTGATGTCCTGATGTCATGTAAAGAGTGAGACGAAAGTAGGTCAGTACCTACCTACCTAGGCAAATGAGCGTGGTTGTTGGCAACATGGTACCTCATACAACTGGCACTACCGTGGCCACTGGCCAGTGCCAGAACCATTAGCATGAGAAGCCCGGTCGATGACCCCCCATCTACCGATTACTTAGTTGAGCAACCTGACCAATAATGGTTATAATTCTAGATTATTTTTCTTTTTTTTTGCCAGTATTCGATGTTCGATCGAACTCAGTGTAATCGTAGGTATACGTAAGTACTTACCTAGGACATCTATATAGATGTGTCTATTTGTACTTTCAAATTAACAGCTTTTTACTAAATGAAACTATGAAAGTATACAAATCCAGATCTAGCTACAAACACAATAAATCTATCTTTAATATTTATTTCAAGCTTTCTGTCTGTCTGCCTGATTGTTCCGGTGAACCTCTGACACGGCTGGACTGATTTTAACGGGACTTTCACTGACAGATCGCTGATAGTTGTTACAAGGACACACAGGGTACATACTTTTATTTACACATAGCCTAGGTAAGTAGGTATACTATACTATACCCACAAGTAATAACATGTAGGTATAGATACCCTTCCATCCGGAATAGGTGACCTGAATAGTTTAGAATTGGGTTTAGTTTATGAGTGGTGATGTAACGTGTAGGGGGCGATGAGGCACTGACCCGGGGTCTGGAGCGGGTGGGCAGGCGCCGTGGCAGTCGTCGGCGCCGCGCTGCTGGCCGTGGGGGCCGCCGGCACCCTACGCACACCACACGTAACACATAACGTACGCAACTGACTGCTCTGTACTGCATTCAAGGGTGTATCACTGCCTACGATGACTGCGATGTGTGAGTATTCCTATTTCATATTGTATTTACATGCTATATATACGTACCTACCTCTCACTAGGATTATTACTTTAATTCGGGCCATACATGGTATGTATGAACCTAATAATATGTAGGTTTTTAAATATATTTAATAATCCATGTCCTGCCTATGTTATCAGGCAGGTTCAATGCCCGATACTTAGAGAAAGGATACCAAATATGAATGAACTACCTACGTGCTGTGAGTATTAGGTACCTGAGGGCAGGCGGCGCGTGTTGCTGGTGTGCGAGTCGCTCCAGGTCCTGCAGCTCGGCCAGTCGGCGGGACAGCGCCAACACGCCGCTGCTGAAGTTAGAGTGCGCTGTGAACTTGCATCGGAAGTCCTCCGGCGGCCCGCAGTTGAACAGGTAGCAGCTGCCTGGACTCTGACACACACGCGCACACCACATTTATGACACTCACGTACAGCATGTCTTCAAATAAGGTCTCCCTGATACTCCAAGGGGCTCTCTGGATCACCGAGGGTTCCACACCAACTTAATCAATCTATTCAGTGGGAATTAAGTAAGTCACAGATTCAAAACATGTAGTGGTAGGTACCTGTTTGTTTCGAGCCTGAAGAAGTGCATCACTATTGCAGTGCACGTGTTATGCATGGTGCAATCTGATATATTATTATGATACCTATATAATATGAGTATTGTGGTGTAGGTAAAAAAAGAAATCATCTAGGGACGATATAGGAAAGAGATAAGAAGAGACTATCTACCTTTTCCTCGTAGACAAAGACATCACAAGCGTCGGTCTCGCAGCAAAGTCTCAGGCACTCGTGTCGCGCGCCTACGTCGAGTTCCGAAAGGTAGCGCGCGCCCATGTCGCGGGACTCTTCGGTGCGGATGATCTTGTCGCGCTGCACGTCGAAGCGCGCCGCGCACGCCGCCGGGTCGAGCTCGCGGCCCGCTGCGCCCCAGGGAGGCCCGCCGCCGGACCCGCCGCCCGCGCCCAGGCCCGCCACCAGCGCCAGCCAGCAGGTCCATACGGCCCGCATCACCCGCCACTCACCACCACCGCGAACTGCCTTCCCGAGAAAGGAAGGTCCTGCGTCACGCTCTCGCGATGCAATAGCCACGGAAGATGCCGCTGGCCATGTATGTCAGATTGTTTTGGTTTACTTATTTATCGTGCCGTCGTAGGTTTTGTTGCGTGGGTAGCAATTAAAGAGTACGAGCGCTGTTGAGTGTTGGTCGTGACTGCGCCGCGCCGCCGCTCACACCTGCGCTCGATATCACCGCGCATGCGCGTTGCGCTCCGCATCCGTGCCATGATATTGCCATCATGCGGCTGGTGAGGTGAAGTAGGTTAGGTGTCTATGTAATTTGGTACGTGTGTGTGTACTCACTCATATGCGCGAATTCTTACTAGACTGTCTGATTTGGTTCTAAAAAATCTAAATAGGTACCCAAGAGAAGCAAAACAGGATAGGAGGCACCAAGTATTTGCGGGATCTCTCACATATATTATGTTATTAGATACCTAAATAATTATTAAAATATGCGTAGCATAAGACATGAAGGTACATACTTTAGTTTTATTCGATACCTATACAACAAGGAGGTTTTCGGTCTGTCTGAACTTAGAAGTATAAAGTTTGTCGTACTTAAGTACGTAAAGTATGTCGTGAATGTGATGAGTCTGTCCGTGTAAGTGGTGTGGTGTGCGTGGGGCGGGCGGCGGCGGCCGTCGGCGGCGGCGGCCGTCAGTGGCGGCGCGACCGGCGGCCCGAGCCCGAGCCCTCATGTCGCTCTTCTTCAAGTTCCGCACCAGTGTGAGTACCGTCCATTGTGCCCGACCGCAGCGCTCCAGCCCCACCACTGTGCTCATCACGCATTATAGCCACCAGCGCGCCCGCTACGTGTGACACACCTACTTGTGATGCCATTACCGTGTTCAAATCCCATCCCCTGAGATTCGCCTCGTTCAATAAGATATTATCGTAAAAGTACTTTAAAGACTTTATAGTTTATATAATTACCCATATTCGTTACCTACATTTAAGTAACTATTACCGATTTCTCTTACCTACATAGACTAATTGGATTATCGGATTTAAAATTAAGAAGGTATATTATTTTGTCGATTAATGTAGTAGTAGGTAGGGAGTAGGTACTACTTAAGTATTTTAGTCAAATGTACCTAGAAGCGGGTGTTGATGTAGCTACCGAGCTAGCTAGTTATACAAAACCATTGGTGAAACCAATGTCATGAGGTTGCTAAAGTAATTAGAGGCCAGACACAATGTAGTCTGCAGGGTGGTTGCAGTGTTGTTGGCCTGAGTGGCGGTGGCTCCCCGAGCCGAGCCCAATCGAACACCAAAACTTACCTACCTCCTAACTATACCTATACCTATGTACATAAATATGAGTCTAAACCAAGCCGTAAATCGTGGAGTCTGGATTTCCAAGTAAAACTATTTAAAATATTTTTCTCTAAGATAAAAAATACATTTCAGCTACCTACTCGTTGTAACATCAAAACGGTCAGATAATGAAGGTCCTGGGGGCCAACCATCATCGTTTAACTAGCACGTAACTATTAACAACTTATCAGCTTCGAATTTGAATTGACGGTACACAAATGGAACGTCAAAGTTCAGAAGTTCTTAATACGTTCTGTTTAAACCTTTTGGTACTTACAAGTTTTTGCGAAAATATATATTTGCCCATATATTTTTATCAGGTTGTTGGACCTTGATTATTAAACGAATAATTTTGATTATAGACCTCAGTCACGTTGGCACTTAATCATCTTCGGTGAAATGTGGGTGTTGTTATTACAATATCTCTCCCTAACCCTTTGGGGAATACAGGTGTGAGCATATGTATGCAAACATAATGGCCGGCCATCTGGCTCGGGACACTGAACTCATCGTCGGCGGCGAGTTCTCTAGCTTTTTTTGTTTACCTATTGTGGCTATGCATATATCTATAATTTTTATAATTGATTTACGTTCTCATGAATAAATTTATCAAATGGCGGAAATATGGCATCAATGCCAAATCACACGATTATGGTGGATTATGGTGCTAACTTGATATTTTTAAACGTCTTATTTAGAATTTTAAGTTATTATTTATTTCAGCTATGTGAACTTTATTTTCCCGACTTCGGCATTGAGGTTTGTGTTAGGTTTCGCAACATAATCAATCCGATGATAGAGGTAAGTCGAGGTATTAGGCAGGCGTCCGGTAGTAGTAGTAGGGTGGCTATGCTATAATAATTGCCGTAGGTATGTTTCGGGCATCAATATTTTGAGCCTCCCTCCAAGTCGCTTCTACTATTTTAATGAATACTTACGTACATGTAAATAATATGGTAGGTAGGGTGGTTCCTACTACAGGTAGGTACTTATTTGGTTACCTATCAATCAAAGAACGTGTCAATGATGGCGCTAGATGACAATCATCGTGCAGTGGCTCCTGGGTACCTACCTTCCAACCATACGATACAGCCTGGAATTAAGATTTTTTTTCAACTGCGGCTCTCGCTCTAGCGTTTGAGATAGGTTTCCTAAGTAAGTAAGTACTTGCTTAATTATTTTTCTTTCAAAGAGGTATTTAAAAAACAGTTTAACAAAAATGTCTACTAGATTCAGGGCTTGCAGTTAGGTCCCCTGTGCATTGCGCATGTACGCCATGTAGCCGACGAGAAAAGATTAGTTTTTTATGAATGCAGAGCAACAAAAAGTGCGTAGACCTGAGATGTCTGCTTTGTATAGAAACTCATAAGCCTTGTCATTTTGATCTATTAAGTAGCAGCGCGCCGCACTAAGAACAGCTGTGTGTTCATTGCTGGAGTGCGTTCTCACCTCGTGGCTCTAGCGGTGAGCCCCCGCGCCCGCGAGGGGAGCACGCGGCGCGGGGCGGCCGGTCGCCTCTCTGAGCACCTCAGAGACAACACGGCTGCCCTCACACGAAACGAAACGAAACTCGCAGTCGCGGCTCGCATCGCGCGCCTCACAGTCCGTTTGGCCGCCGCGTTGTGCATGCAACGTGCCATCACACCGTTGCTTCAGTGTTGTTCGCGTGTCCCGCCCGTGCCCGAGTCAGTGTATAACAGCTAATAGTGTTGGCGATTGAACTTGTGCAGAGTGCGGATAGGTGCATCCAGCGACGGGTAGCACGGAGCCGCGGCCCCCGACGGGGGCAGTGACCCCCGCCGCAATCTTGGTACGGACTCAGTCGCTCATCGGGAGATGATTGTGCGCGCGACCGCGACCAATTTGATCGTGACGCACTCCTTCCCCAGCTTACATTGAATTTTGCTCATCTATGAGAATCCTATACATGAATAGAACTACTGATACACACGTATTTTCAGCATTCCGCGTAGGTTGAGCATGAGAACGGTTCAGAATACGTTTGCTTACAGCCCAACACGGTATTTCTTAATGTTCGCGCCCTCGTGACGAAGCGATTATGTTCGTTTTATTTTAATCAGCGTAAATATATAAGGTACTTAGGTACTTTCCTACCTAATATACTCAGATAAAAACAAATCTTTATTTCCACTAACATCGCTACCGCCGCGCAACCCGGCGCGTAAATTTTAATTGCGGCATGTGTTCGGAGTGGACTTCATGTGTTCGAATCAATCCACTTGCCCAATAGTTCATCAGCTGATGATGTCACGAAGCATCGATATCTCAAGCTACTGAGTTCTGGGCTTCATATGGACCGTAGATTCTAGCCTTCACTCACTCTGGGTGATACGCCACGCTCGACTTCGACTGCGACTAGTGAGTGAGATAACAGCGAAGAAATACAATACATACCTACCTATCAAACTGATGATTACCTTAATAATTGATTGTGATAACGCTGACTGACGTAGGTAGCTGTTTGAACTAAAAAAGAAACAAGGAGTTTGTTTTGATAATAGGTAAGTATAACGACTCGCACCAGCGGTAGTCAGCTTTCATATCTTTTGATCGATTGACGTAGACTACTTGGTGATCGATAGTACTTAGGTAGGTACGGTACCACTTAGGTAGGTACGGTACCGTCTTACGTTAATACACCGCGAACCGAAATTGCATTATAAACAAGCTGTCGATTGTGTCTGTATTAAACGAACATGTCACGGCATGGCCCCGTGTGAAGTCTTGTGTTTATTCATCACTGGGTCTTATAAGCTACATTATTTTAGACTGCCTCGTTGGTCTAGTGGTTGCAAACATTAGTGCCCCGCTGAACTTGTTCTTTGGTTTGATCCCCGGGTTGTGCAAACTGTTATTGGTTTTTCCATCTGTAATTTCCCGATAACAGTCTGGAGTCTGGATTTGTACCAGTTAATGGCGATAGGCTCGCCCCTTATTACATAGGACTTAAACATAACTGGCAAAATGTGCACCTCTACCTTCCTTCGGTGAGCATAATGAATGCACTTTATACTAGCTGTGCGTCGCGGTTTTACCTACCTAACAATAAAAACGATATTATTACTACTACTAAGTGATACTAAGTGTAACTAATGGACATGTATAATGTGTGTAGTATAGTAAGTAAAGTGAAGACCTGACCCCCGCTCGACCCGCAGGGGGTGGCGGGGAGCGGAATCATGCATGGCTGTTAGTGATTGCTATCGCCGCGCCGGGCCTCGTCCTCGAGCCACTGGCTTCATCGTCACTCTCCAATACCTCAACTACGCAACCACACTTCAAATTATTATGATAACACAAACAGCATTAAGTACGCTAAGTAGATCGATACTCGCAAGCACAACTTGGCATCAGAACGAACAGTGGCGTAACTACGCCGTTCGAGGTCCGTGGCACATTCATCAGATTCACTTTCAAATACATTTTGACCAACTAGTCACGATGTGCAAAATCCTTCATGGGAAAATAGATGCTCCTTATTTACACAATTTTTTGGTCCCAACAATTACGGTCGCAATAGAAAGCACAAACTGTTCTCGGTGCCTTCATGCCGAACTGTCGCGCGAGCTCCATCTCCAGTTCCAAGATCGCTGTGCGCACTGAATACCCTCCTGGACTCATGTCCCGACTGTGATGTGCTTGGTGGTGAATGGAAGGTGATTTTGAATGAATGCTTAATTTATTCTGAAAGACTTACGTGTTACCTTAATTTTTATATACTTTTATTACTAGAATAGATTGTTCTCTTATTTTTTTTTATTTTTAAAATTTTCTCATATTTGTCTCGTGTATTTTATCATCTGTGTTATTATTTGTCTTGAGTTTATAATTATCGTTTTGTCTAATTAGCGTAATTGATGTTATGTCGTGCTGATTTATGAATAAATAAATTAATTAACAAATACATTTTGCCAACTTTACTCCCTGTCTGTATCTACGCCAATAATAACAAAAATTAAGAAATAAAAAACACGACTATTTGAAGGTTCATGTATGTGAGTCTTTTTGAAAATTGTCACTTTGTTATACCTACCTAAGTAGTTATGTGTTTACTATCATCGGTTTGCTATGATCGGTAGAGTCGTGGTGCCAGAGTGGTTTGAGAAGTCACCTTCAAGAATTAAAAACGCCTACTCGGTCATCACCTCCAAAATGTACTGAAGTGTACCTAAGCAACCGTAAAACATTGTCACCTTACCACTGTGTCTCTGCACGCACACTCCACAAGCGATTGTCTCAATCACAGGTCGGTAGTCAATAGAATTCTCATGACTCTTCCGTCATTCGTAAATGCGAGGCTACTCGTCCTACAGGTCCTGGTCCGAATTATGGCTTTGCTGACTGCATCTAACTAGGCAACAAAAAACAAAGTAAGGTAGGTAGGCGCCTCCAATTAAATATTACTTTATTTATGACAGGGTCCTATCTATTTCATGTCCCTAGGTAGCTGAATATGACTTAGTTTTCTAGGTCCACAGCATCATTGCTAGATCACAGAGAGAGTAGGTACTGTTGGTGACGCTGGCGGTTGTGTTGTGTGCAGAGGAGCGGGTCGGGCGGCGCGAGCAGCGGCATGGACTGCGCTGTGGCGGCGGCGACGGCGTGCGGCCGGGACCACAGTCGGGACCACAGCCGGGACCACAGCCGGGACCATGGCCCCTTCCCGGCGCGTCCCTCGCACCCAGCGCTCTCGCCCACCGAGCGCTCGCCCGCCAAGACGGGCCTGCACGTCAACTTCAGCGACAAGGGCGAGGTTATTGGCATTCTAATTATTATGAAAGAGTACACACTACCTATTACCCCTAATCATTCACTCATCTTACAATGGTACGCACTACGAGTTCCAAAGAATCGCTAGCGCTGGTATGTACATACCTACTTACTGTATTTAGTTATGAACCACCACACCCACCAGCTATACATATTTACCTACATACTGAACTGTTGTACTAACATGTTTTTGTGGTACTACTGCTACTCATTTCGCTTGCCACCCACGCCTGCCATCGACGACCGACCGGCGACATCTAGACAAGAAAGACATGTAATACTTATTACATTACACCAAAACACATACATACGTATAAATATATACAAGAATTATATTATTTTGCAAAAATACAAAAATATAATAGGGTCCCCACACCACCACAGCATAACCCTTGTAGCCCTGGCGACTTTATTAACCGCACACTCATCAAAGGAAGTATTAGACCTACATAATGGGGCTCTATACCGAGCCGAGAAGCTCCGAATTTTCAATGGGACGTCCTGTTATGTCGTAGGTAAGTAGGTACCTGACTTAAAAGGTGTTGTGTGTGCAGGTGAAGGAGCGGCGCGAGAAATTCCTCACGGCCAAATACGGCAGCCACCAGATGGCTCTGATCCGCAAGCGGCTCGCGGTCGAGATGTGGCTATACGACGAGCTGCAGAAGCTTTACGAGGCTCCCGTCAGTATACCTTGCTGTTTGTTACACTACTGCCCCGACGCCACCCTATGTATCTGGAGATCCACGAGTACAACAACTCTTCATTTTGCTTCATATTTACAAAACAAAATTAATGAACCTTAGTATTTACCTAAGATTCAAAAGAATCTTTGTGCTGGGTAGACTGAAACACACAAACAATGTATGTTAAAAGTATGTACCTTCGTTCTCAGTCAGTCCAACAAACAAGAGACTGCTTTCATCACCTTCGAGCTGCCACCCTTTTATAAGAGTTATTCAGTAGATAAACATTATAAGTACTTAAGAAGTGTATGCATTTGAAGGATGTGTTCTTTGTTAGAAAGTGTGTCCCGAAAAGGGGGTTGAATTTTTTAGGAAAGTTTTTATTTCCTGGGTCGAATACTATGCGGATTAAGCCTCTGGCTGAAGCTTGTAGTCTATAAACCTATTTGGGAACATGGAAAACCGCTTTTTTGAAGAGAGTGGAAGTTTATGTACTTACTTAGGTTGGTATAAGGTACAGTAGCGACGACCAAACCGCCTCCTACCCCGGGACCGATTTTATTTACTTACTGTAAATACAATTCTTTTGTTTTTTATTCACTTCGATCTCAGTTCAGACTTTTCCTCAATAAGCGTAACTGACATAACATATATGTTTTTCGAATTCTTCCGCGATTTGAATTTTTATACGAGTATTAATAACTACAAGATGTTTGACCTAAGTGGCGAGTTTGAGGCTAAGGCCTTACAGTACCAAGGTACCTACATACTTATTTCTAGGTATGTGGGATTATAATTGTACATAAATGCCGTGGTATTCCAGAAGGAGGCGCGCGGTGGTGTGGCGCAAGAGGTGGAGGTGGACATCGACGAGCTGCTCGACATGGACACCGACGACCTGCGCCGCGCTCACCTCGCGGTACGCACACACACACCCAGGCACGCCACACATGCAGCCCGAGGCCTGTGTGGCCTGTGTGGCCTGTGTGGCCAGGAAGGCTGCAGTGTGCAGTGCGCCCACACCACAGTGACCGCGAGCAGTCATCCAAGCCTGGCGCTTGCCTACTGCCGCATGTTGGACTTATCTACTAGTGCACAGATCTGAAACATCATGCTGTTGTAGGCATTACGCAAACTGCATCATAACTAGAGTCGATAGCTGTGGGACCACGATTAAAACGTCCTAATAACTTATGAAAATATAAATTATTTATTTAGGTTAGGTGGGCCCATACGCGTTATTCACTATAGTTTCTCAGCGCCAAACTCGACGACGAGCGTTCGTTTCAATCATAGGAAATTGATAAATAATACATAGATCCTCTAAGGTTCGATTTCGTTTCTTTAAAACCGACACTCGACGATGAGTGCGACTAACGAAAATCACACGTAGTTTCAGCATCGCTTTTTTTTATCAAGCTCTAATTTTCGTACGTTTAACAATTTAATTAAATTCGGCTTAGAAATAAAATAGAATTAATATTTATTCACATTAAATATGTTACAAAATAGGTGTTATTAAGTTCACAAGAATCACATATTTCACCCAATTTGAGGGCATGTAAATATTAAGTATTTAGAATATATAAATGTCAGAGAATTATCTAGTGGACCAGTTGGTTCGTAATTTTAGAACGAATTAGAACCGCGGTAGGAAATTTGACGAACGAATATTGACAATAGTGACATTATGATATATCGGCAAATAAATGTTCACCTTTATTTGCAGACACTACTAGCGGATGCCAAAAAACCACAGAAGGATGTTCATGTAAGTCAACGCCAACATTACCATTTTGTTGATATTGGACAGAATTGCGACTAACCGTGACTAAACGGATGCCATAGTATAGGTAGTGTCTGTGTGGTGGGGGCTCTAGTACCTAGTCGAGGTGGCAGCCCTCGATGAAGCTAAGAGGAATCTGGCGGCATATCATTACTACCATTACCAACCTATTTAGGTACCAACATTCTCCCTTTGGTCCGAGTCCACGTTTCTTGGTCCGAGTTATCTTAGTGGGTACCTAGTACCGATCTACTTATGTATTCAGTTTGACTTACGCACTTCCCTTGTCTAATGTACAGAACATGGAGAGTCGTTTCTTTTAGCGTTTTTTCCCTCACCACTCCAACTAGGTACTTCCGAGGCACTAAACACATTTTATTTTTTCAGAAATTTATCAACGATCTATTAGAAAAAGCGAAAACCCTGTAAAGTGCGTATTTAGTAGCAGAGCGTAGCCAGCAGGCACCGATGTACGAGATGGCAACACAAGGCACCAGCTGCCACCAATGTACAAGCTTGCATCATCATAAGGCACCGGCTGCCACCAAAGTACGGGCTGGCATCAGAAGGCACCAGAAACCACCAACTGGCTGGAGCAGGATGAGTGCTGACGTGGTCATGTGCTCGCAGACCGGCAACTTAATAAGTACCTTTTGTTGTTATAAAGTCGGCTTCCTGTGAGTTACCTAATATTTGTGCGAGATGTAATGTGCGTCCCAATTAAATAGTTCGTAGCTAGACTCGCGCCCCGCGACCCGTGCATATCATCATTAGTACTAAGTAGCATGTGGCAAACGGTGGTCTCTGCCTACCCCCATGGGATACAGGCGTGAGCATATGTATGTATGTTTGTACTAAGAAACTATTCATATAGGTAGGTATTGTGTTCACTGCTAACCGCTGACTGTTGAAAAAGTAACAGTTATAGGTATTAATCCTAGGCAACATCGCCGTTACTGCAGTGCCATTATATCATAAATGTCTAAGGAAATTGATCAAGCCCCACGCTAGCTTTTGAAATTCTTACCATAAACTACTGCTGTCTCATAGTGTCGTCTCGAAGTACACTCACACCACCCGGAGTCACATCATCACGGAGTGAACAATCAATCACTCCGCTCATACCACCCACCCGGGCTGTGGCTGTTGAACACTACACTCAAACAACCCCCACCCACGGCTGAGGCCCGGTTGATCACTACACTTATACCACCAACCTGGGCTAGAGCTCATGGATCACTACACCCATACCACCCACCTGGGCTAGGGCTCATGGATCACTACACCCATACCACCCACCTGGGCTAGGGCTCATGGATCACTACACCCATACCACCCACCTGGGCTAGGGCTCATGGATCACTACACCCATACCACCCACCTGGGCTAGGGCTCATGGATCACTACACCCACACCACCCACCTGGGCTAGGGCTCATGGATCACTACACCCATACCACCCACCTGGGCTAGGGCTCATGGATCACTACACCCATACCACCCACCTGGGCTAGGGCTCATGGATCACTACACCCATACCACCCACCTGGGCTAGGGCTCATGGATCACTACACCCATACCACCCACCTGGGCTAGGGCTCATGGATCACTACACCCATACCACCCATCTGGGCTAGGGCTCATGGATCACTACACCCATACCACCCACCTGGGCTGGGGCCGCGTTGCGACGCCTGTTGCTTATATTGTAAAATTATTAGAATTAATCTTAATAAGATAATTAGTAGATAGGTGTAAGGAGTGCGTAGAGTCACTGGTATTACCTAGATATTATAGAATTTGTGTATGTACTAGTAGGTAAGGTCCTCCGGAGCCGCCCCGCTCCCAGCTCCACGAGCACGAGGGGCCGCCAACTACTTAGCTAATGCTAAATAACAACTTTATACTAAAAGCTATCGGTAGCACAATGATTCTGAAAACCGAACATTAACTAAATAGGTACGAACCAAAAATATTGTAGACTCACCGCGGCCCTGTAGCCATGATCTGTCATGATTAAATGACATTGTCATAGGATAAGTAATGTGAATAATTTTCACTATGGCATGCTTAGCAACAACATGGGTTTTGTGATTATTTCTAACTAAGCCACCGCAGTTAGACAAGTGTTGTTGCCAGACACCTTCTAAGAGTACCTACCCACCATAGGTTTATTAGAATTGTACTATAACTGTGTACTATGTACAATAACCGTAAGTACTCTTTCCAGGGGTTCTACTCTGTTTCTCAGAAAACGAAAATCCGCAAACGAACTAAAATCAAACTGGATCGTTAAATAATTTATCAAAAGGACCATGATAACGTAAAAGATTTCTACGCAGACCACGTTCGTACGTAATTTTAGAGCGAATAAGAACCATGGTAGGAACTTGGCGCTCTCGGCCGTAGCTGCGTTTTTTGGAGAAAGCGAGTAGGCCCCCTGATATACCTAGTATCTTGTTAAATTGTGTAGCTACCTATTAATTAAAATAATTTGCAGTGTTGTAGGCCCGTAGCTAGGCATATTTTATGTTTATATAGGTACCTAGGTATACCGTAGGTACATAAGGTATGTATGTCACTATATCATCAACTAACTGTGCAGCGTAGGTACAGTACAATTTTTAAATTGGTTTTTATTGTTAGTGCCATATAAGAAACGTTCATATGCACAAATAGACACTTCAATTATATTTATCTGTATTACACACCTGGGGCAGATTGTGCAGTTAGGTAAATATTTTTAGGAGACCAAGAGGAGGATCCAGCTGGACTGGACAGCATTTGGGAAACTACGTCGAGTCTTCTCGTCATCAATACCATAATGTTTGAAAACGCACTGATTGAAAGTTTTCAATCAGTGCGTCCTACCCGTAATGACGTACGGAGCTGAGACGTGGACACTCACCGTAGGGCTGCTCCACCAATATAAAGTCGCTCAGCGAGCTATGCTCCAAGTTTCTCTAAACGATAAGATTTGTAACGAATACATCCGACAGAAAACCAATGTGATCGACATAGATCAAAGAATTAGATAGATGAAGTGGCAAGAGGGCCGGCCATATCTCGCGAAGAACCGACAACAGTTGAGTAAACGTATTCTTGAGTGGAGACCGCTCCTCGGCAAGGGTAGTGTAGGACGCCTTCCGGCCAGGTGGGATGACTGCAGGCGGATACCTGGATTCGGCAAGCTGAACACAGGGCGCTATTGCGCTCATTAGGGGAGGCCTATGTCCAGCGGTAGACTAATATAGGTTGATGATGATACTTTCATTATGCATTTAGTGATAAGCTTTTTATTTGGAATTACAAAAATACACTTACATTTAATTTATTTGTATAAATATAGATAGGTACTGTTCCAAAGTTACCATAGATACCATTCCAAGTAGGTTACCAGGTACCTACAAGAATTTGTGATCTACAGACGACAATTTTTTAATAGAAATTTCAGCGAATATAGTCGTAACTTCTGCAACTTGGTAGCAGACAGTTATAATTCGTATTTACCCAACTTATTATAAGTACTTACTATGATAGGAACAGGCCGCGTCACGAGCTATGAGCGCCTTGAATGCATTGTAGTATTTTTATGAACCTGTCTCTACCTAATAGTATGGCGCGTGGTTACTCGCCTAGCGCCAACCATTACTTTAACTGCGCGCTCATAACTCGTTACGGGTCCTGTATCTTCAGCGAGGCTGGTTCATGGGCTACCCTTCAAGCTATGTAGTTATCAGTGCTATGCGGCAAATATGTGCGGTGTGGCGGCGGGCGGGGCGCGATTGGTTACATTTAATAAAAGGTTACCTAATACCTACGTAACTATATTAGCGCGGTGCCGTCGTTTAAGGCAAACATTTTGTATTAAATAATTTTAGTAAAATAACTACCTACTTATTTGTTTTTTTTTATAACTATAGACCTATTTCTGTGTGTTCGTATCATATGTAAGGATAAACCAAAATGCTGATACCTATTTGGTTGGTGTAAGTTTTTGACCTGCAGTCAACTTGAACCAGTCTGCAAAATGACCGGCTGTATTCTCAGCTCTAATTCCATAAAATGATCAATGAGACCTCCATATTTTTACGGAGCAAAAGGAGAAGGAAGGTCTCCTTTTGCTCCGTAAAAATATGGAGGTCTATGATACATTATGATAATGTCTTTAAAATAATATAAGGACAACATATTATAAGTATAGTATAAGTTTGGTATAGGTAGCTCTGGGCAAGACAATTGCCAGTAGCATGGAATCCTGTTCCAAATTGGTAAATTCACCCATTCATAACACATATCGTTTAAGTATTCGACTTTGTATTTGTGCGAGCAGGTAAATGTATGTTGTCGTTGAGTGTGTAGAGAGAAGAGGGGAGACTTACGCGACACGGGCGTCAAAGGAAACGCAACAGACAAGTACATCATTTTATTTTATCACCTAAGTAACTTCTGTACATCCTATACATACATTGTATAAAAATTAAATGTAATACCACTTTTTTGGAATATATTGGAAAGGGAATCATAATCGATATAAATAATAGCTATTAAGTAACCTAGGTAGCGACAGAGCGCATTAAATGCTAGAGGCGCAGGGCGCGCTCGGTGGCGGCTAGCCCTGCATTATGAGGTGCACGAAGTTCTCGTAGTTGATGTTGCCCTGCGAGTCCTCCTGCCCCTGCAGCAACTGCTCCACCTGCCAGCCACCAATACTTATACCAACAATGTCCTGCCGCTGCAGGACCACTAGGGCCAATCACTTTATTCATCACAATCACTTTTATTGTGTAATTTGTAATTTTTATGCATTTTAATATTACTCACACAACCAGTAATACTTGGACAGACGAGTTCATTACATTATCAGCCACTAATGGCCAATTAACTTGTATTAGGAATGCTGATACAATACTGAACATTATGTATATATGTGTGTCGCACAGCCTTGAGCTAATGACGATAGCAACTGGGGTTGTTGCTATCGTGATAGGAATTGTAAGGTCAATGGTAAGTTACCTCATCATCACTCAACTTCTCGCCGAGAGTAGAGAGTAGGTGACGCAGCTCAGCAGACGATATGAACCCATTGCCATCCTTGTCAAAGTGGCGTAGACCCTCAATGAAGTCATTGGCAGTGTCTCCGCTACGTGCTTTGGATATTGCCTGCACACAAGCATTACCCTCTACAACATCATGCAATGGTCACTTACTGTGCCCTGAGTTGAACATTATGTTTCCAATTCAATGGTGCTTATCATGTAGGTACATTGTTGACCGTGGGCCAGATTAGTAGAAATTTGTAAACAAGGGAATCTTAATGTATCCTTACCTACATATTACATACAATGCAGCACTCTACTGTAATAAAATTAATATTTAATGTGTCAATGTGAGAGAATTTACGAAGAATATGAAATGTTAGCAGTGAATGTGTTAAGCAGTAATGAAGGTAAGGTCATACATACTTGGTATATTGGTAGGAACACCTCAAAAGAAATTCTTTCATCAGGCTTGAGATGGAGTGTACACTTCTTCACATCAGACTCAGTAGGATTCTGTCCGAGGGCCCGCAGTGCATCACCAATCTGGGCCACGTGGATCTTTCCATCACCACGAGAGTCAAACAGCTGGAATGCTTCCTGGAACTCTGCACATTCCACATACATATAATAACAATGATGACAAAATAACCAATTAATAATTTGGTGCCATGTATGAATTGTATTGAGGCATGGCACACACATACAGGCACAGACTCTGCACAATAATGCAATGCAATCAAGTGCACTTGTGCCTATTTGACAATATTCAATAAATAGTCACAAGTGACATGATAGCAGTCAATGAGGAGAATACAGGCAGTAAGTACCTTCGACGGAGGTCAATCTCAGCTTAGACGGAGGGTCGTACATGAACATGTTGAGAGGCGAGCGAGCTTCGACGCACTGCTGCCGCGAGTCGCGACACCTGGTTTGCTTTAAAATACAGACCATATAAGGAAACTAGGGCGCTTGTAACAGCCGCCACTTTCGGTAAGGACGTCGATTGACATGAGTCACCGCGGCGACGCCCCGCTCCCGACCGCCAACTCTCGCTCGCCGCCGTGTTACTGCGCTGCTGACGGACTTGTCGAGCGCAAACCACTCGCGACTAACGCATTATACGCAGCGCACCAGTGTTTTTACCACCCTTGCAGTCCGCCAACTCCATCGTGTAAACAATGAGAAAATGACAACTCACCAGCCAATTGATCTTCAGAATATCCTGCCTAAAACAAAGAAGATTCATCATTACGGTGCTCTTTCCAAAGTTCACCTATTGTTATTTTGAAATACAGAAAATCTCAATGCTTACCATAGTTTATTATTCCAAGGAATTAAGTAAATGAAAGTATTGAAGTAGATCAATATATTTTCTACTTTCAAACAAACTGACAACCAATTCAACCAAACCAACTATGGCCTACTGACATGACGACATTGACGACATGACAGTCAAGCAAGACACTATTATGACAATAAGTACATACAAACATTAGACGTGTAGATGGCATTGGCATTGGAAAAATGTGTGTCATAAACATAAAGAACCATGGAGGAAGAAATTACAACTTAATTATGGACGGAGTGAAAGGTTTGGTAGCTTACCCGTTTTATGTTATAATGGTATAAGTTCATTGTAAGTATATATCATCATCATATGTAACTTTTAGCTTGGCCCCGCGGTTTCACCCGCCTATAATTGAAGTACTTACCACGAAATATTTGAATTTTTCGTGTCTTTCGACCAACTTAATTAGGTACCATAAGAAAGTTACAGTGAGTATATAAAAAAAAATTTGAGATAATATTATAATATTATATGCATGCTTTTTTTTTTGTATCTTTTAAGAAATTTATAGAGGAACAATGAGATCATATATGATTTTTGCGTAACTTAAACCAAATCATTTATGCAGAGCAAGCAAGGGAAGAATATTATTTCTCATTTTGCTTTCATATTGGTCGCAGCGTGATGTTATAAATCCTCATCACATCACGCCTTCCTCGATAAATGAACTATTCAACATAAAAAAAAATCAGTTCAATCTTGTAAGAAGTTCCTGAGATTAGCGCAAACCTGAAATTAAAAACAAACAAACTCTTTAGCTTTATAATAAGTATCTGTGACTATTTAGTATTTATTTATGTGTATGATTCCAAAGCCGTATATTATTTTTGACTAGCCCGTGTATGGTGCCAGTCATGCACGATACGCTGGCACCAGCAACAGGATTTGACTTCTCATTTTGGATTCACACAATGTCTTTATAAATTGTAGCCAATGTGTATAAGCCATAGAATTGTAAAGTTTCATTAAAAATTCATAAGTTTTTGCGTAAAAGAGTAACTTAAATTCATATATCAATACTTTTCATAATTATAAGTAAGATGTAAAATAAATCTTTTGTTTTCAAAATTAGATATTAAGATTTTTTTACCAAAATAATTATTGCAGGAAGTTATTCCATCTTTGGTTGTTCATGAGGAACAAACAACAGCACCAAACGAAATATATTTTATTTAAATGAATATTCGTTCATAATAACAATATTTTAATTTTTATTACATTTTAAGCAACAATATATTGACCGGCTAGTCGGTCTCAAGTGGTCGTGAAGTCATGACGTCATTTTGGCTCTGTTTACAGAATGTCCAACAACAAGGGCAACAAGGCAGAGAGCTATAAACCACAACCGAAATTTTTCTTTATCTATGTGTTGTAAATTATTAGTATTTGTTTCTTTTGATTCTTTATATCAATAAATATTAATTGATATTTTCTAAGTTAAATTTGACTTTTAGTTGTAATATTTTTTTTATATTTACGATGGAGATAGATATCAATATTTTTTTAATTGATACTTGTCACTAAATTCAGAACGGCTGCGTATTTGAGCGTGCTTTGTGGTTGGTCAACCAACCAACCAGCCATCATTGATCTTTTCTTTCAACCCCGAGCGAGGCCCCGAGAATCGAAAATGTCCGAAACAAATGCTGTTGTTGCAATGTTGCATGAGAAAAGTTATAAGGTTACTTTTATAAAAATATTATACTCAAATGTAGCAGATTGATCACAAAAGCGGTTGTTTCGGACAGTAAATCATCAATCAAGAACTTACAGAACGTAGAGCCGAAGAATAGAAAAAGACAAGTTGCAAAAAATGGTGTGAACCATTGATCTTCAGAAAGGTTAGTTACCGCCTAATAACAAATTATACATAACGTACAGTAACTATTTGTTTGAAATTACGGGTTGCCCATAAAAAATATTTAGGAAGTATCGCTATCGCCACAGTATTTGCATAGTAGCGAATTGGCATACAGACATTTTATCGCACCGTTTGGCACCGCTTTGTTCGTTCATCTCCACGTGCCTTCCGCCATTTATAATTTATCACATTATTTTCGCTAATTACGGCGTATTGTCATTGTTAAAAGGTAGCGTGCCTAATAATAACGTTAGTAATATAGGCGATTCTGAAATTTAGATAGGTATTTCTTTGGAAACCGATGTTAATTTTACGAAATGTGGCAGCGTGGTCGTAGCGGTAGCGTCATTAGCGTAGTGTTGTTTAGGGCAGGCGAGTGAGCGGCGCGTGTCGAGAGTAGCAGCGGCCAGCGCCGGCATGGCGGGCGCGGCGGGCGGCGAGTTCGTCGAGGGCTGGCTCGTGGCGCAGGTGCTCGGCGAGGGAGCCTACGGCGAGTGAGTACCACTACTCCGCTTATCGACACCGCTCCTACCAAGGACCACACTCCAGTGGACACCGTGCACTGCGCTGTTTCTTATGTTTCCCCATTCGGGCACACTTGGGCTAGTGTACCAAGAGCTCATTATTGATAGATAGATGAACATTATCAACATCAAGAAGTAGAGTGTGAGCAGGTAGTCTAGTTTATGGAGCTTGTCTCATTGCTAAAAACAATAATTGCTCATTGTTCATTCTTACCTATTAGAAGTTGCATTTATTGGTTAGGTACAAATTCAACTATACAGCTCATCTTGGTTTCCCAGAAAGTACTTTACTCATTTGTTCAGTTATAACCATATCATTGGTCTAGCTAGTGGTTACCAAACTACTGGGTGTCGTTATTGGGTTTTTGATCTCAGTAGCAGCCCGGAGTCGGGTTTAGGCAATAGGGTAGCCCCCTCGATACATGGGACTTAATATCTGGCAACCATGTGGGTTTACTATAAGTACACTTGCCTACTCCTTTGAGGAACGCTCACAGAGGTGAGCATATGCATGTAGGTGTGTATATGTTATTCCCATATGGGGTATAACATTTGTAGGTGCCCATTATTAGCAGGGAGCACCGGCCGGTGGAGCGTCCTCCTCCTGTCCTACTAATATTACAAACGCAAAAGTTTGTAACAATGTATGGTGGTTACTCTTTTCAATTAAAAACTACGAATGGATTTGCATTAAACTTTACAATAGTAAAGCTTATACATCAGGAAAGCACATAGGCTATAAAAACTACATTTATGTGGTAATTAAATCCGGGCTCAGCTCATATTAATTTTGAAACAATGAAGGGTTTTGTGCCAAGATGCTCCCAATACAAAATTGATCAATACTTATAGTTTAAAGAACAATACTTAAAAGGTAAAAAAAAATGTCCATCAGTTGTTACAATAATATTTATTGAAATGTGAATTGAATATGTATGTATTAAAAATTTAATAATACATACATATTCAATTAGTAAATTATATTCATAATTTTTTCTGATGAAACTTAACAATAAACTACATATATCATCAATTTAACGATATTTGTATTTCAACATTTCAAAATATACGTAGACTAGCGGGCGTCACGCGGTTTCACCCGCGTAGTTCCTGTTCCCGTGGGAGGATTAAATAAAGCCTATGTTACTCACTGATGATGTAGCTTTTAAATGGAGAAACAATATTTCATATCACCACAGTCGTTTTTGAGTTAATTAATTACAAACATACACACAAAATTCCGAATCTTTCCGCTTTATAATAGTAGTGTAGATTTTTGTTGTAGTGATTTAAAGTATCCACTTACATTGCAGTTAATAACTCAAAAGACTCGTCCCACACATGCATTAGGCATAAGAGGTATCTGCATGTTTGTAGAAGGAGCTCTCTTTTATGAGCGCAGACGGCATGGTGGTTGGCCTGGATCCTCGCACAGCACAACATTTAAACTAAATGTAATTAATTAGTTTTAAGAACTGTTCCTTGTATACATTTTATGAATCCTTAAACATTTTACATATTGAAATGTCAGTGCATAAATATTAAATAAATAAAATGACTGCTGTCTGTATAGCGCGACGCTAACATATACATGTGCAGTTATTGCCACTATCTTAACTGAACGTTCAAAACTCGCAACGACATCTGTATTAGGCTGTTAGATAAATATTACAAGGCCATTGATGTGGCCAGGCGACTGGAAGTGTTCATTGGACACAGGTATGATTTGATTTGTTGCCTACTAGTTAAGTATTTATATTTCAATCTGGGAACAATGTTCCAATACTTTAACTTAATATATAAAGCTAATAATTTTAAATTGTACATATTTTGAATTCAATAAATACTTATTTCTTTTTTTTACAAATAAATTGCAATTATATTCTGCCTTGTTATGACAAACTAGTTTTAAAGAGTCCTGAGCCGGGATCAGGAGGGAAAGTTGGTTGTTAGGGTAAAATAGCAGATCCAAAGGCGGACCTGCTGAGGCGGAACTAGAAGGAGGCTGCAATTCGGGTAAAAACCGGCACGCGGCGGGCGTTGGGCCGCTCGGCGCATCCTTGAAAGTTTATCCACCCCGCGCGGTCACTGCGCCGCGCTGCCTCCGCCGTGTTTTTGTGGCACTCGCTGTACGCTGCACGAGGCACAGACTGAACCTCGGCGAATCTTTAACAAAACTAGCTAGATTATAAGAAAGTCCGCTTACAAAAACATACACACCGAAGAGAGGGCTCGCCTGCCATGAGGACTGACTATCACAAAGAGCAGCGCGCATCACGCATTTCAGATTGTTTATTCACACAAAAATATACGAGATTGTAACCCACCGTGTAAGGGTATTAAAAACTGCTTAGTGAACTACTCTGTGTCCTGTCTACGTGCTCATTAAGTTTATTGTATACTAGGGGTGCTCCACGATTTCACCCGCGTAGACCTAATTTCAAATAAAATTCCAATCTCAAATTAAAAAATATATTCTTGTGTGAAGCGCTGACCTTGAATGGCCAGTTGTCATTACGACTCGTATACCCGTCTGTAAAGCGCGACGCGTATAAAATACATGCAGAGTATCCTCTCTACTTTAGGTAGTAGTAGAGCGCTCATAGCTCGTTACGGCACTTGTACGAATAATCCACTTTATGCTGTAAAAATTGTCCTTTATTCTTTGACAAAAAGTCATGCCCAGGATCCTGGTAAGGATAATGGGACAAACGATAAAAAATATTTCGTTGTCATCAGTCCTTGATAAGTGTGCAGTTTCAAATCAATACATCGATTCAAAATGGTTGAAAATCAGGTTCCATTACATAGATATGTAGAATTTATTAAGTATTTCAAAAAGCACTATTTAGTTACGGCCTGGAGTCGATCCGATGATGGAGCCGAAAGCGAGAAGAAGCGAAAGCCGAGAGCCGCTCCTCAACAATTTACAGCCAACACCTGATGGTGAGGCTTGATAGATTTGACACTTGGTTGTCTGCGCAGGGTGCGGTTACTGGTGCACGCGCGGAGCGGCGCGGCAGTCGCTCTGAAGGCGGTGCGGGGCGCGGGCGGGGGGGGCGCGGGGGGAGCGGGCGAGGGGAGCGCGGCGCGCGAAGCTGCGCTGCACCGCGCGTTGCGCCACCGCCACGTGCTGCGCTGCCTCGGCGAGCGGACGCACCAGGGCTTGCACTATATGTTCCTCGAGTACGCCCGCGGCGGCGAGCTCTTCGACCGCATCGGTAGGGCGCGCCATCGGTAGGGCTGGGGGCTGGGGGCGCCGGCGGCGGGCGGGCCGGCTGACGCGCGCGTGTTGCAGAGCCGGACGCGGGCACGGGCGAGGCGGCGGCGCGCCGCTACTGGCGCCAGCTGCTGGCCGGCCTGCAGTACCTGCACGCGCGCGGAGTGGCGCACCGCGACATCAAGCCCGAGAACCTGTTGCTCGACCACCACGATGAAATTAAAATCTCTGACTTCGGCATGGCCACCCTGTTCAGGTGAGGCCCGTATTTGAGCCCGGTCCCTCGGCGCCGGCGCGCGCGCCGACGAGGTGGTGAGCGGTCGTGGTTGTCGCAGGCACGGCGCGCGCGAGCGGCTGCTGTCGCGGGTGTGCGGCACGCTGCCGTACGCCGCGCCCGAGGTGCTGGCGGCCGACTCGCGGCCGTACCGCGCGCCGCCCGCCGACCTGTGGGCCGCCGCGCTCGTGCTGCTCGCAATGCTGGCCGGCGGTCAGTACTTTGTTATCGCATACCATTTCTTTATTCATATTCTTTCTGTCGTTTGTGTCCTTCTCTCGTTCATATAGAGACAGATTCTCGGAAGACGGGAGTGCAGACGCCACGATCCGAGTTCGGTTTCACCGTGTCTCGGTGTGTTCGAGTCCGCTCGCGGATCGTCTCTTTGGTATCCTAGCTGTAGGTGTGCTAACGAACCCTAAAGTTATGGTACCGAAGTTACGACTCGCGAGGCAACCCTTCGCTTCCTCGAGCGACCGGCAGACCAGCGGTGAGCGCGTATCCGTCTGTTGCAATCGATCTAGACCCCATGGGACACTAACCGTCGCATTGTCCACAGAGCTACCGTGGGAGCGCGCCAGCGACACCGATGCGCGCTACGCGGCGTGGAGCGGCTGGGCGGCGGGCGGCGCGCCGGTGGGCGGCGGGCCTGTGGGCGGCGGGCCGTGGCGCAAGGCGGGCGGCGCGCTGCCGCTGCTCCGGCGCGCCCTGCACCCGGACGCCGCGCGCCGGCCGTCGCTGGCCGCGCTGGCCGCCAGCCGCTGGCTGACCGAGCCGGGTGAGTGCCGCCAGCCCTCAGCGCCGTCGTCGACCGCAGCGCCCTCGCCGGCCGCGCGCCGTGTCAGGTACTAGGTGACTCTGAGTGGAGCGGGTCTCAGAGCCGCCTCGTGCCTCAGCACGGCGCGCGTCACACCCGACAGAAAAATGCGCGACGCGGCTCTTTGGCGATTTAGCTCCGTGACGTACGACAAGCTCATAAAGCTAGATTACCAAAGCACTGCGTCGACGCGCTCATCGTCGATTCTTCGAAGGGAGTTCTTTCGTCGATTGCGTGTTTTTTCGATGTGTTGTACTCTGTGTGTCGCCGGACGACCCCCCGGGGGCGATCGGTCGCCGCGTTTCCATCGCGGGGGCCGACGCCCCGGGGGCGGTGCGGGCGGTGTCGCCGAGCGGCGCGAGTGACGGCGCGTGTCGCAGGCAGCGCAGGCGCCGAGCCGGCCGAGGACCAGGGCCGCGCGTGGCGCTCGCAGCCGGCGGGCGCCGCGGCCGAGCCGCCCGCCGACCTGTCGCCGGCCGCCATGGACGCGCTGCTGAGCCACTCGCAGCCCGCGCACGCCGCCGACCTGGTGCTGGCCGAGTGCGGCCCGCTGCTGGCGCGGCGCCGCACGCGCCTGCTGCTGCCCGCGGCCGAGCCCGAGGCGTGGCGCGCGCTGCTGGCCGCGCTGGTGGCGTGCGGCTTCGCCTGCCGTCGCCTGTCGCCGCGCCTGGTGAGTGGGGCCCGGGCCGAGCGGGCCGAGCGGGGCGGGCGCGAGCCGGCCGTGACGCAGCTGTGCGCAGGTGGGGGTGGAGTGCGGCGGCGGCGTGCACGTGCGCGCGTGGCTGGTGGCGGCGAGCGGCGGCTGCGTGCTGGAGGTGCGTCGCTGGCGCGGCTGCGGGCTGCAGTTCAAGCGGCGCTTCGTGGAGCTGCGCGCCGAGCTGCGGCTGCGAGCCGGCGCCAGCGACCCGCCCGACCTGCTCGACCAAAGCGCCGCGCTCTTCGCCTGACCGGCGGCGGGCCTAGGCCGTCGGAATACTTTTTTTTATGTAAGATTAAATATGAATATACTACTCTTCTGATTTTATTTTTCCTACTCCGTCTTCCCTCGGACGTTCTGGCCGCAAACTTGTCTGGATAAAATATTGAAAATAAACTGGAGTCGCATATTGTAGTGCACGGGCACCGGGGGTGAGAGATACCTATCACTGGTACCTTCAACCCGAAGCCCGAACCCCCCAAGTACCCCTATGCTGGAAACTGCAAATTTAAAAAAGGTGTTAAGTACACCTTTTTTTAAATACCAATTTCAAATTTTTTTTATTTAAAACGGTTTGAAAATATAGTATTTTAAAAGTACTGCCCTCATTAAAACGTCGATATATTACGAATTTCCGTTACAGACCTGCCGTACACACTAGGCACTCAGGGGTGCCTAGTGTGAGTTTTCTTAAAATCGCCGTCATAAGTCATCGTTGACGTAAACAGATTTGTATTGGATCAAAACTGCCATTTGTCAGCCCAAAGTGAAGCCGGCAGTGAAAAATTCACGAGGCCCTCACTAGCCATATTGCCTGCCACCCTTGGCGTTTTAAAGTTGAACGATATCGCTGATCAATAGTCATGTCAAAATTGTAGTACTTACACCTACCCATTGACAGTATTGTTCTAGTTTTGAGTACAATGAGACTTATTTTATATTTTTATAGTAAAGTCTAGTTTTCGTATCGTACCACTGGTGGTACGGCGTAGTCGAATTTTCTCGCGCTTAGTGAGGCTAGACAAATTAAAGAAATTATATTTCTTACTAAAATGTTTTGACCGAGAAGTACAATTACCATCCTGTCGTGCGCTCTATAATTGCGACGACGCGGAGACCCGTAAATAATACGTTACTAAACTATGCAGACATGATGACTATCTAATTGCAAGTCTCCGAGTAGCGATAGTGGATTGGCGTAGGTAGGTAGATGGATGCAGTGAACAATTCAGATGTAGCTAGTTTCCATTAAATGGAGTCTCTGAATAATGAAAGGAGGTCGCAGGAGCTAAACACAAGCAGGCGGGCATTAGTAGGCTTCCGGGCGCGGCGCGTGCCTTTGTTCGCTGGAGCTGCGCGGGCGCGGGCGCGCCGCTATTAGTAGCAGAGCGCGCAGGAGCGCAGTCGCGTCCGGTCAGTTCGGTGTGTGACGTGTCCCGTGTGTCCGTGTGTCCCGTGGGTCCCGTGTGTCCCGTGTGTCCCGTGTGCCCGACGAGTGATGGCCTCGTGGCGCGGGTGGCTGGCGAGGCTGGCGTGGCCCACCTGGCTGGCGGCGGCGGTCGTCGGCTCGCTGTTGCCACTGGACACAGAGCGCCTGCGCGCTAGCGTCGGCGGGTTCGCTGTCATGAACTGCCACCTTGACTTTCCCTTCGGCAACGAGATCCCTTACCACCTGCACTGGGATAAAGACGTAAGATCTCGGGAGCTCTTGGCTTGTTTTTCATTCGCTAGATTCAATCAGCGCCAGCCACTGCGGAATGTCACCCTATCGTTTTTAATTTCCTAATATGTTTTCTACTAGAGAATTGGGTTACGTACCTACATTATATTATATGGTATGGTGGAATTCATTCAGTCAGGGTAGACTCACAAATAGAACATATTAAATAGGTATGTACATTATATTATATGGTATGGTGGAATTCATTCAGTCAGGGTAGACTCAATAATATAACATATTGAATAGGTATGGTGGAATTCATTCAGTCAGGGTAGACTCACAAATAGAACATATTAAATAGGTATGTACATTATATATGGTATGGTGGAATTCATTCAGTCAGGGTAGACTCACAAATAGAACATATTAAATAGGTATGTACATTATATATGGTATGGTGGAATTCATTCAGTCAGGGTAGACTCACAAATAGAACATATTAAATAGGTATGTACATTATATATGGTATGGTGGAATTCATTCAGTCAGGGTAGACTCACAAATAGAACATATTAAATAGGTATGTACATTCTGCATAGATAAGTAACTTACTTACTTAAGTACTTATAAACATTCTTCTTATTTTGCCAGTGTTTATAGATGGGTATTAGATATCCTGCTATAAGGAGTAGGTACTTTGTATTGATGTGTACCAATGACTCTGGTAGGTATTAAGATAATTCCAGCCTTCACGTCAAGCGTGCACAGACAAATACAAAACATTTTATTGGAAACTTTTGACTAATTATGTACTTACCTACCTTGGTAATTATATTTATGTAACACTATTGATAACCACAATATGCTTAGGTATAAAGCAATGATGGCCTAACTCATTTGATCCCTACACGAATGGAACAAGGCCTAGTTTGTTGACGAGTAAGGCTTTCTGCGGTGTCTACCAGTGAGCGAATGTAGGGTCTTGTAGGTACCTACAATGGACTGGGTGAGTGTTGTCATCGTCGATCAAGTTGTAACTGCATCAAAGCGACAAAAGGGTTTAATTCATCATTATAATATGTATTCTTAGTCCGTTAACATATTCTTCCCTGTTTCATAGGTATCAATGAATTGTTTCATACCGTGGTTCGAATCATCTTAATTAAATAAAAAGGTGTGGTCGATTCATTTGCTCGTCATATGTATCGATGAACGAACTAAGGAGTCGATGGTCGATGGTAGGCAGTAATTTAACTTGAAGCTATCATATATATGTATCAACTTACTACCTACCTACTCACAAAATAAATGGACGTATCGCGTGATTTTTATTATTATGTATTAAAAAAATAAGGTTAAGTGGGGCGACCCTTTGTGGTTGTACCTGGTAGCGGTGCCTACCTTGGGGACTCGCTCCACGGCGGCGGCCGGCCGCTCGAACGGAGCGCGTCGAGTGTCGAGGGAGGCAGCCGACCATTAGGTGCTATTAGGTAATCAGTGTACTCGGCGCGCCGACGCACACGTAATTGAGCCTAATTTGAATGAGCACTAATCCTTTATATACTTAGGTACCTACCTATGTTAATAAAAGAGCTAGCGTTAGCGCAAGATGTGTTAGAGTGTTATCAGTTCCCTTGTAGCTACCTAACTTGTGACGATGCCAGTTAACGGCTGGGCGAGTGTGGGCGTAAGCGCAGGTGCACGATGACGGCGACGGTGTCAGTAGCATTACTAGCACAAGCATAAACAATTGGTCCAAGTGCGCCCGACCACTTGCACACACTTGTGAGGCACTGAGGCCAATGCAGCCTCGTCGTGACCTCGTGTGACCACAAAGTAGAAACATTAGTTATACAACCATACTTGACACTAACAGACGCACGCATTAACACGAGCGCCAGCTGGCCCTAAAGTGGATAGATAGCCCGTATTTAATTCCCACATTCTCGTACGCGCACGTTCGTGACCGTGGGACGATTCTCGACCAATGTAGGAATAGACGCCCTTCTGTTAAGGTACACTATTTTGCGTACCGATCTCCCTAATATACTTCGGCATCCGTTGCGGAGTGCCTAGTGTACTTTGTCCATGCTGGCTTCACAAGTTACTACGTTGACGTAAACTCAGATTTATATGGGATCAAAATAGTGCCATCTATAGACCGTCAGATGGCACTATTTCGATCCCATACAAATCTGCGTTAAAGTGAACGCGATGACTGGTGACGGCGTTTTTAAAAAAACTCGCACTAGGCCCTCTGTTTCTTGTAATATTACATAGGTATATTAAAGCTTGAAAACTTTTGTGACACAGTGGGCACACCGCGGGACGCAGCTAGAGTGTACTAAAATTCTACAAAATTTTAAGTGCAATCCATTATTAGGTATTTACCTGCCTAGTAAGCACCATACTACTTTTGGAGATAATAATATATTATAAGTAGTCATCCAATTTCCGTGCCGATAAGTATATAGGTAGGCCTTGACAGGTAAAGACTTGACGGTCTTCAAATCAACTAGGCTCGTGCGTGATTCCGGTGACTCGTAAAATTGCTCAACGTGCACGCCTCTGAATGAGTTGGTCGTTGTCGCAAGGGCGCGTGGGCCGCCGCCGCCCGCCAACACACCACTACTACGACTAACGTCTTCGGACTAGGACTAAAAACATTACTTATAATGTTTTCACAAGATGGTTGTGATCGTAGTTACCTAACTACGTGCTAGCGCCCCATCGCTAGTTGCTTACCTACCTTTGATATTGGCCAAATCAAACGGTCAGGTAAGGCCCCTGACCATGACCTTTTATTGCCATGATAGTTTTGCTCTTATTATGAGACAGATGTATTTGACGGGTATACATCTGTCACTGTCACACAACTGTAATACCATTGCAATAAGAGCTCATGGTTGGGCCCCAGTTGGTCCTACGACCCGACGCACTAACTCACGACGCTGGTATTTTCATACAATGTAATTTCATTTCCAACTTCAGAAGCTAGTATTTTGAAACACTGGTATTCCATTACCAATATCCATTATGATTAGACCGACATGCGGCAGATTAATTATAAGCAAATCAATCATGTTATTGTTTTAACACATTCAATGCTAACATTTCAACTTCTTCGTAAATTCTCGAACAGTTGGACGCACATACGCGTCGTTAGCAGTGAACGCGTTAAACTTAAATCTAGTACAACAGAACTACGAGAAAAGGAAACATAAAAGAAAAACATCATCGTCCCTGGCCTTATCCCATACACTGTTGGGGTCGGCACTTGATTCAACCTGATGTGGCTGATCACCTGATTTTTATACGAAGCGACTGCCATCTGACCTTCGCAACCCGAGGAAAAACTGTGATCTGGGTTAAACCAATTGTCAGACTATTTTAGTCCTCCGACTGACCTGTAACGACTGCCAAACATGATATATTGGCAACCGGGACCGTCGGCTTAACGTGCTCTCCGAGGCACGGAGGGAACTCGGGTGGTCACCCATCCAATTACTGGCTAGGGGTAGGGTTGCTTAGCTTCACTGATCGAATGATATGCGCAATAGCAACTGTGCCACGAGCACCTCCAAACTACCTTAAAAACCTACTATTTGTCATAATGCTATAAAGCAGTCAGTTCTGACTCTAGCCTCTGATTGCTGACGTCACCGAATGAATATATTATTATTATATTACATGGTACTTATATAGGAGAGTCGGGGAAACGCGAACGTGGGGTAAGCCCGAATGCAGTGGTTGTAATTGTTAGGAAGAGAAAGTCATATTTTATTTATCACCATCTTGAGAAGCACACCATCACAAGTGCTAGTAAAAACAACAATTTCGACCCCTTCAAGAAGTGTGTCGTAATTAATGTTAGTAAGTAATTGCCCCACTAGGTGTTCATGTTAACCCTACTAACTTTGGGAAAAGCCGACCACGAAGGATTTTGTTTGATTCATAATTTTACTTTTCATTGAATTAATTATAAATGTTGATTAGTGAAGTTACATAGATAACTACATTTAATAACTAAATAAATAATGATACTCTGTGATTGCTTTCCACTGTTGCATTTCCCCACTTTCCCCAAGGCATGTGAAAAACAACTGTTCGGGGGAGTCTAAGTGCAATTTTTTGCTTAATTGCTTAGCTTAGTAGGTACACCTACATGCCTCCTTTGGGATAGGAAGGACCGTAAAAATACTATAAAAATGAATATAATGTTGTTGCAGGGCGATACGATATTGTCATGGTATAGTGGTGAGGGGCGTGTGCGCGTGGCGGACCGGTGGGGCGGGCGCGTGACGCGGCTGGGCGACGGCGCGCTGGGGCTGGGCCGCGGCTCCATCAACGTGAGCGCGGTGCGCGAGACTGACGCTGGCCTCTACCGCTGCCGCGTCACCTTCCCCAACCGCACGCCCTCCGCGCGCAACAACGGCACCTTCTACTATCTGGACGTCGACGGTACAAGTGACCAACACCCTCGATAAGGTCCCCCACTCTTCATAGGCTAGGCTATTCTTTGTGCTATTTATGCTTCTCTAATATAGGTACCCGATGACCCAAATAGTCCCAGAATCAGTTTAGGTCGGAAGGTACTACAATTTACACTGTTTTTATATCTTCACATGTTACACTGTTAGTAGGCACAAGACAGATCAAATGTGAACTCTCCCGGCTAGAATATATAACTAGTTACCGTTTTACACTTCAGTCAGAAGTTTAATAAGCAGGTGGTGGTTGGCTAATGGGTTGCAGGTGGGAACCTGATCGTGACGCCGCCCATGAACGTGACAGTGCTGGAGGGTGAGCGCGCCGAGCTGGAGTGCCTGCCCAAGGAGCCCGGCTCGGTGGTCGAGTGGCGGCGCGACGGGACGCCGCTGGGCGCGCTGCCCGAGCTGGCCGAGCGCGCCGAGCGGCCGCCCAACGGCAGCCTCGTGCTGCGACACGCTGCCTCCACCGATCCTGGCGAATACGAGTGCCTCGTGCGCGCACCCGACGCCAGCCGCCAGAGCGCCAGCGCCTTTCTCGACGTGCAGTGTGAGTACTCAATTAATGGCTCAGCTGAATTCCTGTCCGCTTCGATTTCATACTCTTACTAAGTATCTACTCCTACTGATAGGTAAACCAGGTCACCCATGTCCTGATGCTCCTATTGTACATAGTCACAAGGAATATTTGATTAATAATTCAACTTTTAATACTCGTGCTAGTATCGCATAACATTGTGTACAGTCAAACAAAAAAATATATATATGAAAGAAAATGAAATATGAGGCGGGATGTTCGGAATGTTAGTTTTTTTTTACCATTCTTAAGAATTTAGAATTTAAACATGTATGTCATGAATTAAAACTAATATTTAGATCGGGCTTGCGTCACTGATTTGATATGTAGCTAAATGTAACTTTAGACGTATGAGTTGAGTTTGGATACACCGACCAACAGATGTCACAAGGCGACGCATGAGGTAGGATCACGAGTAGTTCAGCTGGAAAAGCAACTGCACGGTTTGCATAGGTCAATGGTTCGAATCTTTTAAGAATTAAAAATATTCTTCATTGGGGATCTTACATCTCCAGCGGGGAGCTGTATATATAATGTTTTCATTAAATGTTATACGATTGATCGTTTTGTCCAGACAAGGCGAAGGTTGTGTATTCGCCGAAGGAGCGATTTCTTCCGTTGCACAAGCCGGCCAGTCTCGATTGCCACTTCAGCGCCAACCCTCCTCTCACCAACCTGCGCTGGGAGAAGGATGGCTTCCTTTTCGATCCGTACAACGTGCCCGGCGTCTTCTACAGCAGGAACGGCAGTCTACTCTTTAACCAAGTAACCAATCGTTAAAAGAATTTTTCAACAACTACAACAACTACTCTTCGGACGGTGTGTGCTGCAATAGCGTTCGGCGGTATGATAGTGTGCATGTGTGCGACGGCAGGTGGACGAGTCGCACGAAGGCCAGTACTCGTGCACGCCGTACAACGCGCTGGGCTCGGCGGGCGCGTCGGGCGCCGTGCGCGTGCGCGTGCTGCGACCCGCCCGCCTGGCGGCTCGCCCGCAGCCGCTCGTCGTGGCGCGCCTCGGCGCCACGCTGGCGCTGCCTTGCGCCGCTCACACGCAACCGCTGCTGCCGCCACCCGACCTCGTGTGGACGAGGGTAACAATTATGCAGATTTAATCCAAACTTATTTTATAAAGATAAACAGAAACAAAATGCGTTCGGGTCGCAGGCATAAGGTAGAATTTTAATGTACCTTTTTTTCGTATAAATTGGCAGAAAGATGGGAGGGAACTGCCACCTGGTAGACACTCGGTGGACGAAGGCAATTTGACCATTATGGACGTGAGCGAAGAGGACCGCGGCGTGTACGTGTGTACGGCCAGCAATGAGGCCGCCGCGGAGAGCGCTGAGACCGAGCTACTAGTCGAGAACGTCCCACCCCGCGCTCCGCACTCGCTGTCCGCCCAGCCGGCCGCGCGCCGCCTGCATCTGGCCTGGGTGCCCGGTGAGTGCCCGCGGACACCGCCCCTTTCTCCCAAACCGCTCGCAATCTAGAATTCAATCTATGTCGGCAGGGCACACCGGACTCGAGGTCGACTACAATGTGTGGTATCGGGAACGTACTGACACTGATTGGCGGACCATGAAAATACTATCGCGCGGCGTCACCGAAGCCACGCTGGAGGGCCTGCGGCCGAACACAGAGTACGAGCTGCGCGTACTCGCTCAAGACCACATCGGGGATGGTCTCTTCAGCAAGCCGATCTTCGCCCGGACTCTGGGTGACTACGCTTTCCCCCTCGGCGATACGTCCTTTCCCCGCGCTCGGCATCGCCGTCACGACTCGTTCGGTTTCAGACTCCGAGTCGGAGGAGGGTGGAAGCGAGAGCGCGTTCGCGGCCGCTACCACCGAGCGGGCGACCGCCGCCGACGACGAGCTCGAGGTGAGCGTGCGACTCATCGAGGAGGGCGCGCTGGTCATGTGGCGGCGTGAGGCCGGCGCCGAGGAGCGCTGCTCGCTGCGCTGGTACCAGATCGGCGCGTCCGACGAGCGTCTGCTCGCCACGCTCGACGCGGCGCACGACTATTCGCTGGGTGAGTGAAGGGCCGGTGTGCCCGAGGCGGGCGGCGAGCGGAGGGCGACGGTGACCGGTGTGCTCGTTCCCGACAGTGGGCGGAGTGGAGGAGGGCGCGCAGTACCGGGCGCGCGTGCAGTGCGGCACGCGGGCGGGCGGCGCGGCGCTGCGGGTGCCGGAGTACGGTCGCCTGCGTGCCGTGGCGCTGGGCTGCGCGGGAGGCGCGCTGCTGCTGGGCGCGCTGGGCGCCGCGCTGTGGGCGGCGCGCCGCCGGCTGGCGCCCTCCACCGCCCCGAGGCGCGATAAACGTGCGCGCTGACGCTCGCCGAGGACTGTCGTTCGTTTACATGTGCATTACGTGCTTAGTGCTTGCTATTTATTTTGTGTTTGTTAAATAAAAAATATTTTATACCTACGACACGTGTCATTATTTTTATTGCCATACTACCACAACTCCGGTTCCATATTGTATGATTTCTGTTCACGATTAATTTAGTGTTTGTGCCATCAAAACAATAAGAATAAAAAGATTCTTTCAGACCTGTTTCTAAAAGAGTTTGAAAAGTATTGCAATGAAGCAAATTTTTTCTTTTCTTTTACTTGTTCGCATGTTCGTGTTAAAGTTCAGTGTTCAGGAGAGTTTATAAAATTCGATTAGTGATATTGCAATTCAGATCACATCTTAAATATAATTCACATTAAAATTCAAAGACTTGGTACTACTCGTATTTGTGAAAAGGAAAAAGGTTGCATAACGAAACACAAGATGGCGCTGAATTAATTCTTCGTGATATTGTCCCGCGCTGTAGAAAGTTGCGAACGTTTTGATCAGTTGGTTGGTTGGTTGGTTGGTTGGTTGGTTGGTTGGTTGGTTGGTTGGTTGGTTGGTTGGTTGGTTGGTTGGTTGGTTGGTTGGTTGGTTGGTTGGTTGGTTGGTTGGTTGGTTGGTTGGTTGGTTGGTTGGTTGGTTGGTTGGTTGGTTGGTTGGTTGGTTGGTTGGTTGGTTGGTTGGTTGGTTGGTTGGTTGGTTGGTTGGTTGGTTGGTTGGTTGGTTGGTTGGTTGGTTGGTTGGTTGGTTGGTTGGTTGGTTGGTTGGTTGGTTGGTTGGTTGGTTGGTTGGTTGGTTGGTTGGTTGGTTGGTTGGTTGGTTGGTTGGTTGGTTGGTTGGTTGGTTGGTTGGTTGGTTGGTTGGTTGGTTGGTTGGTTGGTTGGTTGGTTGGTTGGTTGGTTGGTTGGTTGGTTGGTTGGTTGGTTGGTTGGTTGGTTGGTTGGTTGGTTGGTTGGTTGGTTGGTTGGTTGGTTGGTTGGTTGGTTGGTTGGTTGGTTGGTTGGTTAGGTTAGGTTAGGTTAGGTTGGGGTGCTATGCTGGCAGACAGAGAGGCATGGAGGGCCGTAGTCTCCTTCTGCGAGACGGTAATGTCCCAGAAGGAGACCTCCGAGCGGGATCGGGAGAGAGCCGATCCCTCTCGGAGACGACGGCGACGGCGGGGCGGAGGCAACGCACGCCCCGGTCCGTCCACCCAATAGCCAGGGTCTAAGAATATGGCTATGGTATCCCCTGCCTGTCGTAAGAGGCGACTAAAAGGGGGCCGGAGGGCCTGCTGGCGGTGGTCGGGGTGGGAGCTTTGACCACCGGCGCGGGCCCGGGAAGGTGGCAGCGCGATGTGGCTCGCGCTGCCTTGCACAGCGAGGTCTCCAGGGGCGGCGTCACAGCTGCCCCGGGGATGTGCCCCGGCAAAGTGTGGGGGGACACCGGTGCGTTCTATCAGAGTACCCGGAGTCCCCCCTGAGCACTGAGGATGGCCACCGGGGGGGTTTTAGTGCGGTAAGAATCCCACATACCCCGATCTGCCTCTCCCAGGGCGGTCGGGGACCTTTTGAAGGTTTCCCCCTCGTCAACAAAAAAAAAAAAAAAAAAAAAAAAAAAAAGGTTAGGTTGGGGTGCAAGGCCAGGAGACCTCCTCGTGTGCCCGATCCATTGTTTGTCCTAAGGATACGTCCGAGGGAACGACAATGGCTTCGGGACGGTGCACCCTGGACGTCGCCGACAGTCTCTTCGGGGGCCTCCATCGAGTGACTTAGCTCCTCGATGGCGATCCCTGGGGACACTGTCGTCGATGACCAACACCTGGCACTCGACGCAGGTGGCGGAGGTGGAATTCGCTCCTTGTGCGTCTCTGTTCAGCAGAGATGACAACGGATGCGAGCCTGCGTCACCCATTCCCAAGGCCCGGCGTGCCTATGGGAACTAGACCTTCTGTCTAGGGCTGGGGGGTGATACCCAGTCAAACGTCAGGGGGATGGGGAGGCACTCCGAAAGGGGTGCCCGGGGTTGACGCTATCTCGCTCGTCACCCCGTGAATGCCGTAATCACCGGCTCTTCCTTCAACGATTCCAGTTAGCGAGGCTGGATACGTCGGGGAGTCGGTGACCGGAGAGGGCTTGCCTTAATTGGCCGGCCTGCGAGGAGCAAACCTCTATAAAAATCCGACAGCGAAGTCGTGAAAACCTGAGAGGCTCTGGGCCACCTCTCAGTATGTAAGTCCCCCATTGTCGGAATGGGCGTCACCCGGCAATGGTCTTTATATCGACCCATACTCGTGGGATTTGATATGGATAATTTAAACAATAAACAAAAACTGATGGCGGAAGAAGGAGAGGGAGTTAAATCCCTAGATGGGAAGGAGTCTACGGGGGGGAAGCAGTCGCTGACCCCCGTAGTTGTACTGGATAGCTGCAGCAGCGTAGCTGCATCAGGGACGGCTCGAACAAGGTCGCAAAAGAGGAGCAGGACTAATTCTGGCTCCTCCTGTGGCGAGCAGACGACTGCCAAGGTCGGCACTGCGTCACGTGGCCGCACGCGCTCAGGCGCCACTGCGCGAATAACGCGCGACCGGTCAGGCCGCTTCATCCGGCCTCCCACACCTTGCGCGGGAAGCGAGCGGGGCGAGGACAGCGACGCGATGTCGGACATGTCGCTCGTGTCGCTGACCTCGGGGGAGGCTGATGTGGCGTCCAGGGCGGGCCCCTCTGGCAATTGCCGAGCGGCCTTCCTTAAGGACGATGCTGACGACCTGTCCGGTCCCGAATTGGCCCTGACAAATACCAGGGCCAAGAAGAAGCTGCCCTCAGTGGAGGAGCTAAAGAGGAAGTTGGAGGAGATGCCCACAAATGAGTTGGGCGCCCTCATAAAAGAACAGCAGACAGCTGTGGAACGGGTTGCGGACAGGTCGAAGCACCTGAAGGGCAACTTCGTGCACCAACTTCGTGTGAGTGCACGAAGGACCGAGGCGGCGTCGCTGATTTTGGCGATGCGCACATCCGCGGGCGCAAACACCGAAAGGTTAGAGCGCGAGAACGCGGATCTGCGCTCGCAAATGGCGGCTCTCTCTGCCCGGATGGAGAAGCTCACGGAGGAGCTCTCTGTCCTCCGTGGAGCGGGCACGGTAGAGGCCAGTGATGCCGCCTCGGCACTGCCTTCAGGTGTGGAGGACCTCACGCGCGCTATCATGGTCCAGGTGGGGACCATGATTAGCGCGCGGTTCGAGGCCCTGGAAGAGCGGCTGCTCCCAGAGAGGCGCATGCGTCCCCCATTGGCCGCGGACACCAGGAGGGCGGCTCAGGCGCCCGTCGCGCCACCTACCGCACCGCCTATAGAGCCAACCCCTTGCCCGGCGGCCCCGGCCCCTGGGGCACCCGCCCCGGAGACGCGGGGACGTAGGAGGGGAGGGAAGAGAAGCAGGAGGAGCAAGCAGAGTTCGGCCGCTGCCGCAGTGCTGCCGACCGCTGCTCCTCCTGCAGCTCCGCGGGCAGTGCAGGCGCCACCCCCCCAGGTGGCGTGGAGCACCGTGGTGGGGCGTAAGGCCCAACCAAAGGCTGGGCCGAGCACAGGGCCCCAACGGGCTCCTCCTGCAAAGCCTGCGTCCCGGCCTCCGCCGGCGCGCAAGCCGGAGAGGGCTCCCGCGCGGCCGCCAACGGTCGCAGCGATTACTGTGACGATCCCGGAGGGATCGAAGGTCACGTACGCTGCGGTGATGGCGGCTGCGAGGGACAGGATCAAGCTCGCCGACCTCGGCATTCCGACTCTTCGGAATCGGAAAGCCATAACCGGCGGGCTGATCCTGGAGGTGCCCGAACCGGACTCTGCCTCCAAAGCCGACGCGCTCGCGAGTCGCATGCGGGAGTCCCTCGCAGACCTGGGCGTGCGAATTGTGCGCCCAGTGAAGACGGGGGACATGAGGGTGTTGGACCTCAATGAGGCCATCACCCCCGAAGACGTGGCGACCGCGATCGCGGAGGCTGGAGGCTGCGCGGCGGCGGACGTGAAGGTGGGCCAAATCAAACGCCCCTCACGTCTGGCCCTCGGGACTGTGTGGGTCCGCTGCCCACTCACTGCGGTGCGCAAGCTGGTCTCAGCTGGGCGCATCACGGTTGGGTGGGTGTCGGTGCGGGTTGAGGCACTGGAGGCACGGCCTTTACAGTGCTTCCGGTGCCTGGAGATCGGCCACGTGCGTAGCACATGTCCGAGCACCACGGATCGGAGCACCATGTGCTACGCATGTGGAGAGGCGGACCACCGGGCGAGTGAGTGCACTCGCCCGCTTAAGTGCCCGCTCTGCGCGGACCTGGGCCGGCCCTCTGGCCACAGGATGGGGGGCAAGAAGTGCTCCGCTCCTCGTGGCAAGAGGGGCCGTAAGGCGGGTCCCGCGCTGCCGAGCGGCACGGGTCCGGCCCGGTCGGGTTCTGTCCCGACCGAGGCGGCAGCAAAGGCCCCAGCACGGCCTTAAGGCCCCAGCGAGCCCTGCAGTGCAACCTGAACCACTGTCGCGCGGCGCAGGACTTGTTCCAGCAGTCCGTCGCGCAGTGGTCGGTTGCACTGGCGGTGGTGGCGGAGCCATATCGCGTCGTCCCAAACCACCCTCGCTGGTTTGGTGACGACATGGACTCCGTCGCCATATATTGGGGTGGCGGTAGCGGCGACCCTCCCTGCTCCCTCATTGAGAGGGGGCTGGGATACGTCGCCGTGAGCTGGGGCCGCATAGTCGTTGTGGGCTGCTATGTCTCCCCCAACTGTACCCTCGCCGTCTACGAGGCGTACCTGGACGGGGTGGCCAACTGCATTCGCAGATGTCTGCCTCGTCCCGTGCTCGTCCTGGGCGACTTCAACGCTCACTCTCGTGAGTGGGGGAGCGCCCGGGATGACCCAAAGGGGGAGACAGTGCTGGAATGGGCGGCGGCGCTGGACCTCCGGTTGCTTAACCGGGGGTCCGTCAGCACCTGCGTGCGCTGGCAGGGGGAGTCGATTGTGGACCTCTCGTGGGCGACTCCCCAGGCCGCGCGCATGGTGACGGGGTGGAGAGTGGCGGAAGAGATGGTCACATTATCCGACCATCGCTACATAGCGATGGATGTGGCCATCCGCCCTCCCCGCCCCGACAGCCGCCGCCGTAGCAGCCCGCCGCGACGATGGTCTCTCAAGCGGCTTGACAGAGATCGTCTCTGCGCCGCAGCCATCGTCGCGGCCTGGCCTGAGAGCCAAGCGGATGGGATCCTGCCCGATCCTGAAAGGGAAGCCGCCTGGTTCCGGGACACGATGACGTCCATATGTGACGCGTCGATGCCCCGGACCAGACCTGCCAAGCCCCGGGCCGTGTACTGGTGGTCGGAGAGCATCGCGGAGCTGCGCGAGATATGCCTCCGCGCCCGACGCCAGTACACGCGTGCCCGGAGAAGAAGGCGAGCCACAGCCGAAGAGTTGGGTGGAGCCTACGTGGCATACCGAGGCGCCACGAAGGCGCTGCAGGCAGCCATTGCCAGCGCCAAGGCTCGGTCGTGGGATGAGCTCATCGGGGGACTGGAGAGGGATCCATGGGGCCGCCCGTACAGGATGGTACTGGGCAAGCTGCGCCCGTGGGTCCCTCCGTTGACGGAAACTCTGGACCCGGCATTCGTGGAGAGGGTAGTCGATACCCTCTTCCCCAGGGTCCAGAGCAGTCCCGCGCCCCCCTCTCTTTCGGAACCGACCATCTGGTCCGAGGAGATGGGGGTGACGACCGATGAGCTGGACCGAGCCGTGAGGCGCCTCGGAGCCCGAAACACGGCACCAGGCCCCGACGGAATTCCTGGTCGGGCCTGGGTGTTGGCTCTACCCAACGGACTGGGGGACAGGCTGCGGCGGCTGTTCAACGACTGCCTACGCTGCGGCGTGTTCCCCAGTGGCTGGAAAGTGGCTGGGTTGGTTCTCCTCCATAAGGATGGAAGACCCGCGGACTCTTCCTCCGCGTATCGTCCTCTCTGCCTACTAGATGGGGCGGGAAAGCTGCTCGAAAGAGTGATGGCTGACCGCCTCAGTACGCACCTGACGAGCGTCGGGCCGGACCTGTCGGAAGACCAATTTGGCTTCCGACGCGCGCGGTCGACAGTGGACGCGATCATTCGCGTCCGAACACTGTCGACGCAGGCTGTATCCCGGGGCGGAGTGGCGTTGGCTATCAGCCTTGATATAGTCAACGCCTTCAACAGCCTGCCCTGGGATGCAATATGGGGGGCCCTGGTGTACCACCGCGTGCCCCCCTACCTGCAGCGCGTGGTCCGTGCCTACTTGCACGACAGGTGCGTGCAATATGTGGGCGGAGATGGACGACTCCACCGGAGGAAGGTGTACTGCGGGGTCCCACAGGGATCGGTCCTAGGGCCACTCCTGTGGAACCTCGCGTACGATGCGGTCCTGCGGGTCGACCGCCCCGACGGCGTTAGCGTCGTCTGCTATGCGGACGACACGCTGGTGCTGGCCGTCGGGGCGACATTCGAGGAGACCAACCGGCTCGCCGAGCTTGGCGTGGCATGCGTCGTGGAGAAAATCCACGAGCTGGGCCTTCGGGTAGCGCCGGAGAAGACCGAGGCGCTGTGGTTCCACAAACTCCCGAGGGGAAGGGAACCACCCAGCTCGTCGGTTCGCGTAGGTGACGTGGAGGTCCGGGTGGGACGGTACTTGAAGTACCTAGGTCTCACCCTGGACGGACGCTGGGGCTTCGAGGAGCACTTCAGCCGCATGGTCCCCCGGATCAAGAGGGTAGCGGGTGCATTGCACAGACTGCTGCCCAATCTCGGGGGGCCGAGTGAAGGAGTCCGCCGCCTCTATGCGGGGGTCGTGCGATCCGTGGCTCTCTACGGAGCACCCGTCTGGTCTTCCAGACTGGGTGTTAGGCGCTGCAGAACTATGTATAATAGTATGCAGCGTCCTATGGCCATCCGGGTCGCACGGGGGTACCGTACCCTGTCCTTTGAGGCGGCCACTGTCCTGGCGCGGTTTCCGCCCCTGGACATCCTGGCGGAGATGGATGCTCGTATTTACGACCGTCTCCGCCGGGCGGACGGAACCGCGCCTCCTAATGCGGCTGAAGTGCGGAGGCAGGAGCACCGACGTGCGCTCTTGGCGTGGCGTGAGCGGCTTTGTGAGCCGCAGAACGCCCGCCAACGCGCTGTCGGTGCAATTTTGCCGAGCCTCGGGCCCTGGCTAAAGAGGAAGGACCACGTCACCTTCCGGCTGACGCAGGTACTCACCGGACACGGGTGTTTCGGTGAGTACCTGAATCGGATCGGTCGCGAACCGACGGCGCAATGCCACCATTGCGGCTGTGACCGGGATTCTGCACAGCACACGCTGGAGCAGTGCCCAGCGTGGAGCTCGGAGCGTCGAGTCCTGGTCACCAGGATCGGGCAGGACCTCTCTCTGCCACGCGTAGTGACGGCTATGCTGGCAGACAGAGAGGCATGGAGGGCCGTAGTCTCCTTCTGCGAGACGGTAATGTCCCAGAAGGAGACCTCCGAGCGGGATCGGGAGAGAGCCGATCCCTCTCGGAGACGACGGCGACGGCGGGGCGGAGGCAACGCACGCCCCGGTCCGTCCACCCAATAGCCAGGGTCTAAGAATATGGCTATGGTATCCCCTGCCTGTCGTAAGAGGCGACTAAAAGGGGGCCGGAGGGCCTGCTGGCGGTGGTCGGGGTGGGAGCTTTGACCACCGGCGCGGGCCCGGGAAGGTGGCAGCGCGATGTGGCTCGCGCTGCCTTGCACAGCGAGGTCTCCAGGGGCGGCCCTACAGCTGCCCCGGGGATGTGCCCCGGCAAAGTGTGGGGGGACACCGGTGCGTTCTATTAGAGTACCCGGAGTCCCCCCTGAGCACTGAGGACGGCCACCGGGGGGGTTTTAGTGAGGTAAAAATCCCACATACCCCGATCTGCCTCTCCCAGGGCGGTCGGGGACCTTTTGAAGGTTTCCCCCTCGTCAACAAAAAAAAAAAAAAAAAAAAAAAAGGTTAGGTTAGGTTAGGTTAGGTTGCAGTCCGTCGCGCAGTGGTCGGTTGCACTGGCGGTGGTGGCGGAGCCATATCGCGTCGTCCCAAACCATCCTCGCTGGTTTGGTGACGACATGGACTCCGTCGCCATATACTGGGGTGGCGGTAGCGGCGACCCTCCCTGCTCCCTCATTGAGAGGGGGCTGGGATACGTCGCCGTGAGCTGGGGCCGCATAGTCGTTGTGGGCTGCTATGTCTCCCCCAACTGTACCCTCGCCGTCTACGAGGCGTACCTGGACGGGGTGGCCAACTGCATTCGCAGATGTCTGCCCCGTCCCGTGCTCGTCCTGGGCGACTTCAACGCTCACTCTCGTGAGTGGGGGAGCGCCCGGGATGACCCAAAGGGGGAGACAGTGCTGGAATGGGCGGCAGCGCTGGACCTCCGGTTGCTTAACCGGGGGTCCGTCAGCACCTGCGTGCGCTGGCAGGGGGAGTCGATCGTGGACCTTTCGTGGGCGACTCCCCAGGCAGCGCGCATGGTGACGGGGTGGAGAGTGGCGGAGGAGATGGTCACACTATCCGACCATCGCTATATTGCGATGGATGTGGCCATCCGCCTTCCCCGCCCCGACAGCCGCCGCCGTAGCAGCCCGCCGCGACGATGGTCTCTCAAGCGGCTCGACAGAGATCGACTCTGCGCCGCAGCCATCGTCGCGGCCTGGCCTGAGAGCCAAGTGGATGGGATCCTGCCCGATCCTGAAAGGGAAGCCGCCTGGTTCCGGGACACGATGACGTCCATATGTGACGCGTCGATGCCCCGGACCAGACCTGCCAAGCCCCGGGCCGTGTACTGGTGGTCGGAGAGCATCGCGGAGCTGCGCGAGATATGCCTCCGCGCCCGACGCCAGTACACGCGTGCCCGGAGAAGAAGGCGAGCCACAGCCGAAGAGTTGGGTGGAGCCTACGTGGCATACCGAGGCGCCACGAAGGCGCTGCAGGCAGCCATTGCCAGCGCCAAGGCTCGGTCGTGGGATGAGCTCATCGGGGGACTGGAGAGGGATCCATGGGGCCGCCCGTACAGGATGGTACTGGGCAAGCTGCGCCCGTGGGTCCCTCCGTTGACGGAAACTCTGGACCCGGCATTCGTGGAGAGGGTAGTCGATACCCTCTTCCCCAGGGTCCAGAGCAGTCCCGCGCCCCCCCTCTCCTTCGGAACCGACCATCTGGTCCGAAGAGATGGGGGTGACGACCGATGAGCTGGACCGAGCCGTGAGGCGCCTCGGAGCCCGAAACACGGCACCAGGCCCCGACGGAATTCCTGGTCGGGCCTGGGTGTTGGCTCTACCCAACGGACTGGGGAACAGGCTGCGGCGGCTGTTCAACGATTGCCTACGCTGCGGCGTGTTCCCCAGTGGCTGGAAAGTGGCTGGGTTGGTTCTCCTCCATAAGGATGGAAGACCCGCGGACTCTTCCTCCGCGTATCGTCCTCTCTGCCTACTAGATGAGGCGGGAAAGCTGCTCGAAAGAGTGTTGGCTGACCGCCTCAGTACGCACCTGACGAGCGTCGGGCCGGACCTGTCGGAAGACCAATTTGGCTTCCGACGCGCGCGGTCGACAGTGGACGCGATCATTCGCGTCCGAACACTGTCGACGCAGGCTGTATCCCGGGGCGGTGTGGCGTTGGCAGTCAGTCTTGACATTGTCAACGCCTTCAACAGCCTGCCCTGGGATGCAATATGGGGGGCCCTGGTGTACCACCGCGTGCCCCCCTACCTGCAGCGCGTGGTCCGCGCCTACTTGCACGACAGGTGCGTGCAATATGTGGGCGGAGATGGACGACTCCACCGGAGGGAGGTGTACTGCGGGGTCCCACAGGGATCGGTCCTAGGGCCACTCCTGTGGAACCTCGCGTACGATGCGGTCCTGCGGGTCGACCGCCCCGACGGCGTTAGCGTCGTCTGCTATGCGGACGACACGCTGGTGCTAGCCGTCGGGGCGACATTCGAGGAGACCAACCGGCTCGCCGAGCTTGGCGTGGCATGCGTCGTGGAGAAAATCCACGAGCTGGGCCTTCGGGTAGCGCCGGAGAAGACCGAGGCGCTGTGGTTCCATAAACTCCCGAGGGGAAGGGAACCACCCAGCTCGTCGGTTCGCGTAGGTGACGTGGATGTCCGGGTGGGACGGTACCTCAAGTACCTCGGTCTCACCCTGGACGGTCGCTGGGGCTTCGAGGAGCACTTCAGCCGCATGGTCCCCCGGATCAAGAGGGTAGCGGGTGCATTGCACAGACTGCTGCCCAATCTCGGGGGGCCGAGTGAAGGAGTCCGCCGCCTCTATGCGGGGGTCGTGCGATCCGTGGCTCTCTACGGAGCACCCGTCTGGTCTTCCAGACTGGGTGTTAGGCGCTGCAGAACTATGTATAATAGTATGCAGCGTCCTATGGCCATCCGGGTCGCACGGGGGTACCGTACCCTGTCCTTTGAGGCGGCCACTGTCCTGGCGCGGTTTCCGCCCCTGGACATCCTGGCGGAGATGGATGCTCGTATTTACGACCGTCTCCGCCGGGCGGACGGAACCGCGCCTCCTAATGCGGCTGAAGTGCGGAGGCAGGAGCACCGACGTGCGCTCTTGGCGTGGCGTGAGCGGCTTTGTGAGCCGCAGAACGCCCGCCAACGCGCTGTCGGTGCAATTTTGCCGAGCCTCGGGCCCTGGCTAAAGAGGAAGGACCACGTCACCTTCCGGCTGACGCAGGTACTCACCGGACACGGGTGTTTCGGTGAGTACCTGAATCGGATCGGTCGCGAACCGACGGCGCAATGCCACCATTGCGGCTGTGACCGGGATTCCGCACAGCACACGCTGGAGCAGTGCCCAGCGTGGAGCTCGGAGCGTCGAGTCCTGGTCACCAGGATCGGGCAGGACCTCTCTCTGCCACGCGTAGTGACGGCTATGCTGGCAGACAGAGAGGCATGGAGGGCCGTAGTCTCCTTCTGCGAGACGGTAATGTCCCAGAAGGAGACCTCCGAGCGGGATCGGGAGAGAGCCGATCCCTCTCGGAGACGACGGCGACGGCGGGGCGGAGGCAACGCACGCCCCGGTCCGTCCACCCAATAGCCAGGGTCTAAGAATATGGCTATGGTATCCCCTGCCTGTCGTAAGAGGCGACTAAAAGGGGGCCGGAGGGCCTGCTGGCGGTGGTCGGGGTGGGAGCTTTGACCACCGGCGCGGGCCCGGGAAGGTGGCAGCGCGATGTGGCTCGCGCTGCCTTGCACAGCGAGGTCTCCAGGAGCGGCCCTACAGCTGCCCCGGGGATGTGCCCCGGCAAAGTGTGGGGGGACACCGGTGCGTTCTATTAGAGTACCCGGAGTCCCCCCTGAGCACTGAGGACGGCCACCGGGGGGGTTTTAGTGCGGTAAGAATCCCACATACCCCGATCTGCCTCTCCCAGGGCGGTCGGGGACCTTTTGAAGGTTTCCCCCTCGTCAACAAAAAAAAAAAAAAAAAAAAAAAGGTTAGGTTAGGTTGCAGTCCGTCGCGCAGTGGTCGGTTGCACTGGCGGTGGTGGCGGAGCCATATCGCGTCGTCCCAAACCATCCTCGCTGGTTTGGTGACGACATGGACTCCGTCGCCATATACTGGGGTGGCGGTAGCGGCGACCCTCCCTGCTCCCTCATTGAGAGGGGGCTGGGATACGTCGCCGTGAGCTGGGGCCGCATAGTCGTTGTGGGCTGCTATGTCTCCCCCAACTGTACCCTCGCCGTCTACGAGGCGTACCTGGACGGGGTGGCCAACTGCATTCGCAGATGTCTGCCCCGTCCCGTGCTCGTCCTGGGCGACTTCAACGCTCACTCTCGTGAGTGGGGGAGCGCCCGGGATGACCCAAAGGGGGAGACAGTGCTGGAATGGGCGGCAGCGCTGGACCTCCGGTTGCTTAACCGGGGGTCCGTCAGCACCTGCGTGCGCTGGCAGGGGGAGTCGATCGTGGACCTTTCGTGGGCGACTCCCCAGGCAGCGCGCATGGTGACGGGGTGGAGAGTGGCGGAGGAGATGGTCACACTATCCGACCATCGCTATATTGCGATGGATGTGGCCATCCGCCTTCCCCGCCCCGACAGCCGCCGCCGTAGCAGCCCGCCGCGACGATGGTCTCTCAAGCGGCTCGACAGAGATCGACTCTGCGCCGCAGCCATCGTCGCGGCCTGGCCTGAGAGCCAAGTGGATGGGATCCTGCCCGATCCTGAAAGGGAAGCCGCCTGGTTCCGGGACACGATGACGTCCATATGTGACGCGTCGATGCCCCGGACCAGACCTGCCAAGCCCCGGGCCGTGTACTGGTGGTCGGAGAGCATCGCGGAGCTGCGCGAGATATGTCTCCGCGCCCGACGCCAGTACACGCGTGCCCGGAGAAGAAGGCGAGCCACAGCCGAAGAGTTGGGTGGAGCCTACGTGGCATACCGAGGCGCCACGAAGGCGCTGCAGGCAGCCATTGCCAGCGCCAAGGCTCGGTCGTGGGATGAGCTCATCGGGGGACTGGAGAGGGATCCATGGGGCCGCCCGTACAGGATGGTACTGGGCAAGCTGCGCCCGTGGGTCCCTCCGTTGACGGAAACTCTGGACCCGGCATTCGTGGAGAGGGTAGTCGATACCCTCTTCCCCAGGGTCCAGAGCAGTCCCGCGCCCCCCTCTCCTTCGGAACCGACCATCTGGTCCGAAGAGATGGGGGTGACGACCGATGAGCTGGACCGAGCCGTGAGGCGCCTCGGAGCCCGAAACACGGCACCAGGCCCCGACGGAATTCCTGGTCGGGCCTGGGTGTTGGCTCTACCCAACGGACTGGGGAACAGGCTGCGGCGGCTGTTCAACGATTGCCTACGCTGCGGCGTGTTCCCCAGTGGCTGGAAAGTGGCTGGGTTGGTTCTCCTCCATAAGGATGGAAGACCCGCGGACTCTTCCTCCGCGTATCGTCCTCTCTGCCTACTAGATGAGGCGGGAAAGCTGCTCGAAAGAGTGTTGGCTGACCGCCTCAGTACGCACCTGACGAGCGTCGGGCCGGACCTGTCGGAAGACCAATTTGGCTTCCGACGCGCGCGGTCGACAGTGGACGCGATCATTCGCGTCCGAACACTGTCGACGCAGGCTGTATCCCGGGGCGGTGTGGCGTTGGCAGTCAGTCTTGACATTGTCAACGCCTTCAACAGCCTGCCCTGGGATGCAATATGGGGGGCCCTGGTGTACCACCGCGTGCCCCCCTACCTGCAGCGCGTGGTCCGCGCCTACTTGCACGACAGGTGCGTGCAATATGTGGGCGGAGATGGACGACTCCACCGGAGGGAGGTGTACTGCGGGGTCCCACAGGGATCGGTCCTAGGGCCACTCCTGTGGAACCTCGCGTACGATGCGGTCCTGCGGGTCGACCGCCCCGACGGCGTTAGCGTCGTCTGCTATGCGGACGACACGCTGGTGCTAGCCGTCGGGGCGACATTCGAGGAGACCAACCGGCTCGCCGAGCTTGGCGTGGCATGCGTCGTGGAGAAAATCCACGAGCTGGGCCTTCGGGTAGCGCCGGAGAAGACCGAGGCGCTGTGGTTCCATAAACTCCCGAGGGGAAGGGAACCACCCAGCTCGTCGGTTCGCGTAGGTGACGTGGATGTCCGGGTGGGACGGTACCTCAAGTACCTCGGTCTCACCCTGGACGGTCGCTGGGGCTTCGAGGAGCACTTCAGCCGCATGGTCCCCCGGATCAAGAGGGTAGCGGGTGCATTGCACAGACTGCTGCCCAATCTCGGGGGGCCGAGTGAAGGAGTCCGCCGCCTCTATGCGGGGGTCGTGCGATCCGTGGCTCTCTACGGAGCACCCGTCTGGTCTTCCAGACTGGGTGTTAGGCGCTGCAGAACTATGTATAATAGTATGCAGCGTCCTATGGCCATCCGGGTCGCACGGGGGTACCGTACCCTGTCTTTTGAGGCGGCCACTGTCCTGGCGCGGTTTCCGCCCCTGGACATCCTGGCGGAGATGGATGCTCGTGTTTACGACCGTCTCCGCCGGGCGGACGGAACCGCGCCTCCTAATGCGGCTGAAGTGCGCAGGCAGGAGCACCGACGTGCGCTTTTGGCGTGGCGGGAGCGGCTGTGTGAGCCGCAGAACGCCCGCCAACGCGCTGTCGGTGCAATTTTGCCGAGCCTCGGGCCCTGGCTAAAGAGGAAGGACCACGTCACCTTCCGGCTGACGCAGGTACTCACCGGGCACGGGTGTTTCGGTGAGTACCTGAATCGGATCGGTCGCGAACCGACGGCGCAATGCCACCATTGCGGCAGTGACCGGGATTCCACACAGCACACGCTGGAGCAGTGCCCAGCGTGGAGCTCGGAGCGTCGAGTCCTGGTCACCAGGATCGGGCAGGACCTCTCGCTGCCACGCGTAGTGACGGCTATGCTGGCAGACAGAGAGGCATGGAGGGCCGTAGTCTCCTTCTGCGAGACGGTAATGTCCCAGAAGGAGACCTCCGAGCGGGATCGGGAGAGAGCCGATCCCTCTCGGAGACGACGGCGACGGCGGGGCGGAGGCAACGCACGCCCCGGTCCGTCCACCCAATAGCCAGGGTCTAAGAATATGGCTATGGTATCCCCTGCCTGTCGTAAGAGGCGACTAAAAGGGGGCCGGAGGGCCTGCTGGCGGTGGTCGGGGTGGGAGCTTTGACCACCGGCGCGGGCCCGGGAAGGTGGCAGCGCGATGTGGCTCGCGCTGCCTTGCACAGCGAGGTCTCCAGGGGCGGCCCTACAGCTGCCCCGGGGATGTGCCCCGGCAAAGTGTGGGGGGACACCGGTGCGTTCTATTAGAGTACCCGGAGTCCCCCCTGAGCACTGAGGACGGCCACCGGGGGGGTTTTAGTGCGGTAAGAATCCCACATACCCCGATCTGCCTCTCCCAGGGCGGTCGGGGACCTTTTGAAGGTTTCCCCCTCGTCAACAAAAAAAAAAAAAAAAAAAAAGGTTAGGTTAGGTTAGGTTAGGTTAGGTTAGGTTAGGTTAGGTTTTTTTTTTTTTTTTTTTTTTTTTTTTTTTTTTTTTTTTTTTGACGCCCTGTAGGCGTCGCGAGCTCCCTCGGCCATAGGGCTGAGACTTTATACATCATTTGTTAAATTTATTGCCATGATAATTGATTGTGTGTGTGTGTGTTGTGTTGTTTTGTCTTTTAGTATTTGTTCCTCATTTTCTATCACTTTTTGTCCTGGACATTACATTTCCAGACTGAGGTATGAATTAGTCTCTGTTTGTTGCTGCCTGCATTTGTCCTCCCAGGAGGGCCTGGGACGACGGCTGCCCTTTGTAGTTTACTACTCACAAAAGGGGTTGGGCCATTTGTCAAAATGGCCCAGCCTTTTTACTTCTCTGGACAGCCGTCGCCCGATAAGCCCGCTGAGGTGGCGAGCGCATCCAATATTGGCGGAGACATCTGCTTCTTCAGACCTCTTGTCTGTCCTGTATTGCCGGCACTCGCCAGCACCGTCGGTTTGCACGGCGTGTCGGGGCGCGGCCCGCAGCTTTTTACCGTCGCACCACAGCGGTCCGAATATTGTTGCGTTAAGCTTGGCCGGTTTCCCAAGAAACCGGCCACAGTTTTTTGCCATTTTGGTGCCGCTGTGGCTCGATTGAGCGGTGCCGCACCCTCGGTCCGCCGTCCCGGCGGTGCTGTCGAGTGCCTGCAATCTGTGCGCCTCAAGGGCGCCAAGCTCACCAGCCAGTTGGTGATCGGCCTGACTCCACGTGGTGTCCCTAGGAGTACGCGATACTGGCCCGAGCCAACGAGTCCCACTTGCGCCGAACTGGACACTCCTGACTGAACGCATTGTGGTCCGTCTTGTCCAGTTTGGCGCTGCTGCAGTTGCAGCATCGTGGGACTACGTTGGCCAGCCAGTCCGCGCACTCGGACTTCATGTGGGCTCCCCCGCAGTGGCTACACGCGACGGCCTTCTGCGTACAGAAGCGCCGCCCGTGCCCGTAACCGAGGCAGCGCGAGCATTGGACGAGCGGCGAATAGTCCGCCGCTCGGACCTTCTGCAGGTCTATGTGCACCGCGCCTGCCCCGGTCACTCTGTTCCAGACTGCGGGGGACACCCTCATGACCACGTGGCCGGCGTGGGGGTTCCTGGCTTTCCGCCGAAAGCGGACCTCCAGCCGGACGTCTTCCTCGTCGAGGCCCTGGAGTAGGTCCCGATTCTGGTTCCTCAGGGCGTTTACAACGTCTTCGTCGCTATTGTACGACATCACGTCCCTGAGGACCAGAAGGGGGTCCTTATTCCTAATGTCCTCGACGAGGAGCCGATCACCTGCGCCCTTGAGGCGCTCTTTTACCCTTTCCCTGTCCTCTTTGGAGGAGCATGCCACAATGACCTTTTGGTCTTTTGCCTTCCTTACCCTTTCGATCCTGACCCACCCGTCTTTGGCATTTACTGCCTTACGGACGTGGGTCAGGACCTCCTCTCCAGTTTCCTGCGTGTCCCTGGAGCTGACCACGACCGAGTGCAGCGGGGCCTGGGTCGGGACCACAGGTTTCGGTCCTGCCGCCGCTACACTCGCGTACGTGGTCTTCTCCAGGGCCACGCCATGCTTTTCCAACTCTGCTTTCAACTCCTCCATTTTCCGGGTGTTTTCCTGCATCATTGTGGCATGCTCCTCCAGGCGCTTCTCCAACTCTCCTGTCCCCCTCTCCCAAGGCTGCACCATCAGCGGCTGCCTTGGGGGCTCCCGTGACTCTGCCTCCTTCCCCACTTCCACTACCTCTTCTTCTTTCCTATCTTTTGTTACTCCCCTCTCCTTTTTTCTCCCGGCCTCCGCTTCCTTCACAAGCTGATAGAGCCGCTCGACGGCCTGGGTAACCGCTTCCTTAATATCCGTCTTAAGGTTGCGCGAGTTACCCAGGTTCAGCTTTGCCTTATTTAAGCAAGCTCGTGCCTCGGCGACTCTATCAGCCTGTGCCGGTTTTTTAGACGGGCACTCGGTTGTCTCCGTCGGCGCACTGCTTTCCGGTGCCGCCTTCGGTCTGGACTTCCGAGTGACCGTCGTAGTGTTCAGGGGGGCCGGGGGGGCCGGGGGTGGGGATGGGGTTTTTTCCATGGTGGTCCTCTCGCCCTCCCACGCCTCGACGCTACGCCTTACCATGGCTCTCGAGGGCTCAACCTTTTCGGGAGTCGGGGAGAACGAGAGGCTCTTGCGTGCCCAAACGGTGGGGGCGATATACCTTTTAGGTGGGGTACACCTTCGTTTGGGAGGGCTGTGCCTTATCATTTTCGGGGGATTTAAATACCTACTACACACAGAACAAATTGACACGAAACGAATAAATTAAGACGACACAAAATAAATTATCACGACACAAAATAAATTAACAAGGAATTAAAATGATAAAATTGAATGCAGATGTATAATTAATAAGGACGGCTAAAATAAAATAACAATAATAAAAGTCAAATATAAAATAAGTCAATTGATTAAAAAACCGTTGTCTAATAAAATTAATTAAATAAATAATCCTCGTCAAGGTCCAAAAAGGATCCTTGTCCACTAAAATTAAAATAATAATTTGCTAAAAATTTGCTTATTATTGTTTAAAAAGACCGTCTGGAATTTCCAATTTAACTTAAAACTAACTAAAAACTATCCTAGATTAGTGCCCAATAGGACGACTAACGAGTCACTTAAAACTAAGCCAACAGGGGCAACACAGACGTCAATAGGGACGCTGAAGTCTTAAAAAACTAGTGAAAAACGGTCAAAAAACCGTTTTCGTCAAATTAAAATTAAACGTCGAGTCCTAGAGTGTCCCAAAGTCCCCCAAAGGGTTTTGTCGACCGACAAGCGACTACTCCCAGCGAAAACCGCACCAAAATCGGTTGATTTTGGGGTTTTTGGTGTTGCGTGGGCGGACCGCGGTCACCTACCGGATCGAGACAGGGAGGGTGGGGGGGGCGATTTTTCGCGTTTTTTGGGGTTTTTGAGCGCGCAAACCTTGTAGGGGGTTGCGGTAGGGTGTCCCGGATATAATGGGAGCAAAAAACGCGAACGTTTAAAAGAAAAATATTTAAATTTGGAATTTTTTCGAAAAATTTGACTAAAAATCGGACTTATTAATTTATAAAACACTCTTTATTTTTCAGGTGCGGGGGCGGAGCGTCGCGGTATCTTCAGGGATGATATATAGGACCTATTCTCAACGCTACAAGCGGCCAAAAACACTCTGAAAAGATTTTTGAAAATTTAGATATATCTAAATGTATGGGCGAAGTTACTCACCAAGTAACCTCGGTTCTATGACAAAAAATTTTGAAAAGTGGCGATTTTTCGCGTTTTTTGGGGTTTTTGAGCGCGCAAACCTTGTAGGGGGTTGCGGTAGGGTGTCCCGGATATAATGGGAGCAAAAAACGCGAACGTTTAAAAGAAAAATATTTAAATTTGGAATTTTTTCGAAAAATTTGACTAAAAATCGGACTTATTAATTTATAAAACACTCTTTATTTTTCAGGTGCGGGGGCGGAGCGTCGCGGTATCTTCAGGGATGATATATAGGACCTATTCTCAACGCTACAAGCGGCCAAAAACACTCTGAAAAGATTTTTGAAAATTTAGATATATCTAAATGTATGGGCGAAGTTACTCACCAAGTAACCTCGGTTCTATGACAAAAAATTTTGAAAAGTGGCGATTTTTCGCGTTTTTTGGGGTTTTTGAGCGCGCAAACCTTGTAGGGGGTTGCGGTAGGGTGTCCCGGATATAATGGGAGCAAAAAACGCGAACGTTTAAAAGAAAAATATTTAAATTTGGAATTTTTTCGAAAAATTTGACTAAAAATCGGACTTATTAATTTATAAAACACTCTTTATTTTTCAGGTGCGGGGGCGGAGCGTCGCGGTATCTTCAGGGATGATATATAGGACCTATTCTCAACGCTACAAGCGGCCAAAAACACTCTGAAAAGATTTTTGAAAATTTAGATATATCTAAATGTATGGGCGAAGTTACTCACCAAGTAACCTCGGTTCTATGACAAAAAATTTTGAAAAGTGGCGATTTTTCGCGTTTTTTGGGGTTTTTGAGCGCGCAAACCTTGTAGGGGGTTGC